>JASDDO010000022.1:763417359-768379859 GCA_030015575.1 Agapanthus africanus | reverse complement strand
ATTTTGCTAGCCACCCGACAAAGCCGCAGCAGCCAACACCCCAATCGCCACCGTCGAGGGTCGCCGGCCACCTCCTTCCCCGAGCACCCTCACCTGCACACACCCTTACCAGAGCTCGCCTCGCCATCATTCCCGAGCAAGAACTGTAAGTCCACGTTACGACCCCCGGTTCTTACGGGGAGGCGGAAACGGTATAAAAATCAAATTTTTAGCGCATGGGGCAACATGGACTAACAAAGTCGGGATCTTTTCCTAAACTAAAACTAGCAAACAAGCTAAAGAGAGTTAGCTACTCAGAAAGATGGTTATACCTAAACTTGAACTCCTTCTTCTTCAAACTTTTGTAGAGGTTGATGGTGCTTTCCTCGTTGCCTTCTTCCGTCAAAGATGGATCCACCTGAGGGTTCAACCTTCGGGCTCTTTCTCGAACTTTGAGAGAACTAGAATCTTCAGCTTGCTAAACCTTTGATCCTAGAGTGAATAGAGAGTGTCTAAGGGGTGTTTTCTTTTCAAGGAGAGGGATTCTCAACACATGAGAAGGATTCTCCTTGAGCTTGAGGAAGAAGAAGATGAAGTGAGGAGAGAGAATGGTTATGATAGAATGAGCTCTCTTTTTCCTTTTGCAACCATATCAAAACGAAAAAGAATTATCTAAATAATAATAATAATTCAAATGAGAATAGTTGATGGTTGTTTTGGAATGACCACTATCATAACTTCATTAAATGAATGTAAGCTAGAATCAAGGAGCATACTTGCAAAGTAATGATGATGGTCAAACATTCAACCATGGTCAACAAGTCAACCATGGTCAACAAGTCAACAAAACCAACCATGACATAATTTCATTTAATTACTATTATTAATTGATATTTCATAAATCCATTAGGGTTTGGAAAAAGACGACTGTCAACTGTGCATACGCACCCGTTCCGAAACCCTAATGAAAAACCTCTTCCTCCGCCTCAAACAACTGTGCATACACACCTGCATTCTCGTTCTGAGGAACAAGAATACTGAGAGATAAAAGCAACCCCAAAAACATATACCAGTATCTGACTCAAACCAGAGCCAGCCAGTAAAATCCGTCCGGACTCCAAACGTGCACAAGTGCGCGGATGAGAACGAACCCTGTCGTAAAACCATGCGACCTCTACCCTGTTTTGCCCAGAGGCGAATACCCTCTGTGTGGGACTCTAAAGACTCAACACTACGCTGGCAGTGGGTTTAACCACAGACCGCAAGCGGCACTAGCTGTGCGTAACGGTCCCCAGGTAGATGCCGACAAGAAGACTGACGAGGTAATACCCATCTGAACTCCTACTGAGTCTGAATATGACAGTCTCCGTACAGTCCGGTCTGTTCGTCTGATACATCGCATGGCGGGCCTAGGGGGCGGTAAACGTCAGTCCTCCAATAGCGGTACAAGTCGTGTCGGAGTGAAGCCCAAAACACCCTGAGATAATACTGGAAGCCTACCAGTATATCTCGCTTGCCCTGGCCAGGGACTACTCGTGTAATGGCTCTCCTAGACACAGCGCGATGTCAACCCCTAATACCGGGAGAGACGAATCCTGTCTAACCGTCACTGCCTCCAAGTGCTTCGGGACTGCACCCAACCACTACCTGTTTGCACGACTCCTTTGAGCCGTGGTAGGGTAGTGATCAAAGTGCAGTGGGAACACACTCGAGGCGAAGTGCCAGTGTCAAGTCAGCGGACTAAGCTGTACTCATGTCACCTGGGAACTGATAACTGACGATAGGTATAATACCAACCTGTCATTTCCCGACGAGTCCTGTCCAGTGTACTCGTAACCTAACGAGCACCCGTATACTATCTCCAGTACAACGTACTGATGGCTGTGGGACAGACCATCTCCCACACTGGGATGAGAAGCGCATACGCTAGTCTACTCCGGAGTATCGATGCCCTGTCTCGATAGTCCTGCGACTAGGGACCTGTATAAGGATGTGCTTATAGATTACCCAGCCCCCACTAGTGTGACTGCCATCACAACGCTGGTAATCAAGCAAAGATCCTAAGGGCTCCACTAATGTGTATAGATGATATACTAAAAGAAACACAAGTACACATTGAAGTAGAAACAAACCAAGTAGCATACTACTATATTGAGCAAGATTGTTTATACAAGGTGAATATCCCAAGCTTCCATTAAGTAATATACAAACTAGTATGATACAGTAATGGCCTCTAGGGCATATACACTAACAATCTCCCACTTGCACTAAGGCCATGTACTGGCGTATCGAAGACCTATCATCTCGATCAGCCGCTCGAACTGAGTCTGGGGTAGGGCCTTGGTGAATGGATCTCCAGTGTTTTCTTCTGAAGCAACCCTCCGAACCTCGATCTCCTTGCGATCCACGATCTCCCTGATCAGGTGATACCGCCTCAAGATGTGCCTGGATCTCTGATGGGACCTGGGTTCCTTCGCTAAAGCTATAGCCCCGTTGTTGTCGCAATACAGAGGTATTGGGTCAACAATGGACGGAACCACCTGAAGTTATTTCAAGAACTTCCTCATCCAGACAGCTTCTTTTGTGGCATCAGATGCAGCGATGTATTCCGCTTCCATCGTCGAGTCTGCAACGGTTTCCTGTTTGGAACTCTTCCAACACACCGCCCCTCCATTGAGGGTAAAGACAAAACCCGACATGGACTTGGAATCATCCTTGTCACTCTGGAAGCTGGAGTCAGCAAAGGCCTCGATCTGGAGGTCTTTTCCGCCATACACCAAGAACATCTCCTTAGTCCTCCTCAGGTACTTGAGAATGTTCTTTACTGCTATCCAGTGTTTCTCCCCAGGGTTTGACTGATACCGGCTTACTACACTCAGTGCATAAGCTACATCCGGTCTGGTACACAACATCGCATACATTATAGAGCCTACCGCAGAAGCGTAGGGTATAATAGACATGCGATCCCTCTCCAAATCAGTCTTGGGAGACATCTCTTTAGAGAGGGTGATCCCGTGACAAGCCGGTAGGTTACCGCGCTTGGAATCTTCCATACTGAATCTCTTCAGTATAGTGTCGATGTACCTGGACTGTGAAAGTCCTAATATCCTCTTGGATCTATCACGATGGATCCGGATCCCCAGGATGTAAGAGGCATCACCCAGGTCTTTCATGGAGAACCTGTGTGACAAGAAACCCTTGACAGATTGTAGCATAGGAATGTCATTTCCTATTAAGAGAATGTCATCCACGTATAAAACGAGGAATACTACAGTTCTCGCTACAAATCTACTATAGATGCATGGTTCATCTGGATTTTTGATAAAGCCAAATTCCTTGACCGTCTCATCAAAACAGATGTTCCAACTCCGCGATGCCTGCTTTAGTCCATAGATGGACTTAAGCAACTTGCACACCTTTCCGCTGCTCCCACTCTGAATGAAACCCTCTGGCTGGTCCATATAGACACACTCCTCTAAATTTCCATTTAGAAAAGCGGTTTTTACGTCCATCTGCCAAATCTCATAATCGTGGAAGGCAGCAATGGCAAGAAGGATCCGAATGGATTTCAGCATAGCCACCGGAGAAAACGTTTCGTCATAGTCCAAGCCAGGTCTTTGACGGAAACCCTTTGCTACAAGTCTAGCTTTATAGGTCTCAACCTGTCCATCTACACCAATCTTCCTTTTGAAGATCCACTTGCATCCTACGGGTTTTACCCCGTCTGGAGCAATGTCTAACGTCCATACTTTGTTGGTGTACATGGACTCCATTTCGGTCCACATTGCATCCAGCCATTTTACCGAGTCAATGCTCTGAACGGCCTGCTGGAAGCTAGTAGGCTCATCATAGTCTATGATGCAATCCTCTCTATCCCCGTCTATGAGAAAACCGTAGTATCTCTCGGGCGGATGAGACTGCCTACTACTTCTGCGGAGCGGCATAGGAATGTCCTGTTCTTTTGAACCCTCTGGTTCCACCAAACTTTCAGTAATAGCTTGTGGTTCTGGAATTTCTTCCAGTTCTACTGTGCTCCCACTTATCTGGTTTTCCAAAAACTCAGTTTCCAAGAAGTAGGCATGACGAGAAACAAGAACTTTTTGTTCCTCTTCACAGTAGAAGAAATATCCCTTGGAGTTCTTTGGATATCCCACAAACTTGCACTGTACTGAGCGTGCCTCGAGCTTGTCCGCATGCTGCTTCTTGACAAAAGCTGGACATCCCCATGTCTTAATATGATTAAGATAGGGCCTCTTTTCACACCACATCTCATATGGTGTGGTGGGCACAGTTTTAGTAGGAACTCGGTTCAAAAGGTATGCAGCTGATTCTAGTGCATAGCCCCAGAAAGATCGCGGTAACTCAGCGTTACTCATCATGGACCGTACCATATCCAATAGGGTTCGGTTCCGTCTCTCCGATACACCGTTGTGTTGCGGAGTGTATGGAGGAGTAAGTTGAGAGAGAATTCCATTCTCTTTTAAGTAATTCAGGAACTCGGCACTTAAGTATTCTCCACCTCGATCCGAACTTAGAATCTTGATACTTTTGCCGGTTTGTTTTTCTACTTCATTCTTATATTCCTGGAACTTTTCAAAGGCTTCGGACTTATGTTTCATTAAGAAGACATAACCGTACCTTGAAAAATCATCCGTAAAAGTAATGAAGTAAGAGTAACCGCTTCGCGCATGTGTAGACATTGGACCGCACACGTCGCTGTGTACGAGTCCCAAGAGCTCGCTCGCTCTTATTTCGTGTCCAGTGAACGGAGTCTTTGTCATCTTTCTTTTGAGACAGGATTGACAAGTGGCATATGATTGATATTCGAACGGATCCAAATATCCTTCTGTATATAACTTAGTCAACCTTCTCTCATTGATGTGACCCTGTCTACAATGCCATAAGAAAGTCTGATTGATATCTGAAGACTTTCTTTTGTGTGTATTCTGGACATTGAAAATCTGTGGTTGGTTTAATACGTATATACCATTGCTCAGTGTACCTGACCCAATCAGAACTTGATTAAGGTGAATGTTTACAACATTACTTACAAACGCAAATTCATAACCTTCTTTAGAAACCAAAGATACAGAAATGATATTACAAGTTGCGTTGGGTACAAAAAAGCAATTACGCAAAACCAAAACATGCCCATCTGACATTCCCAGGTGATAGTCCCCCACGGCTTTAGCATCCATGCTAGCTCCGTTCGCAACTCTGAGGGTCATGTCACCTGTCTTCAAAACCCTACGGTTTCTCAACGCCTGCAAAGAATTACAGATATGAGATCCTGATCCGGTATCCAATACCCAGGAAGTAGAGTTTATAGAAAGACAGTTTTCAATAACATACACACCTGAAGCTGAAGCCGCAACCTGCTTCAGTTCCTGTGTCCTGGCTTTCCAAGCCCTGCAATCTTTCTTCCAGTGTCCACTCTTGTGACAATAGAAGCATTCCTCTTTACCCACAAGCTTCCCCGCTATTTTTGTTGCCTTTGCTTTTCCCTTCGTATCCACTTTACTAACACCGCCCCTTGGTTTGGCGGGGGCTTTCCTCTTCTTTCCCTTGGCTTTCGCCTTGGACCTAGAAGAAGAAGATCCTCCTACAAACAAAGTGGATGTTTCCCTACCTTTCTGTAGGGTGCCCTCTGCACTCCTCAACATGTTGAGGAGTTCTGAAAGTTCAACTTCCTTTTCTTGCAAGTTGAAATTCAGTATGAACTGGGCGTAAGTGGAAGGAAGGGACTGGAGAACTAAGTCCGTATAGAGCTCACTCTCCAACGTGGTCCCAAGTTCTGCGAGCTCCTCAATGTAGCCAATCATCTTAAGCACGTGGTCCGCTACTGATGATCCGACGGCCAATTTTGCCGAAAATAACTTCTTCGACACTTCGTATCTTGCGATACGAGACTACTCTCCATACAGTTCTTTTGTATGAAGAAATATGGATTCTAAGTCCATATTCTCGTGCCTCCTCTGATGTTCCATGTCCATAGAGGCAAGCACGAGGCATCTGGCCTTCGCGCAATCAATCTCCCAAGTCTTACGGATTTCCTTATCCGCGACGCTGGAGGTGGGACGTGGGACGGGGGGAGCTTTGGTGGTAAGAAGATACCCCAGCTTGTCGTAAGTGATTGCCATTTTGACACTCCTGAGCCAATCTTTGTAGTTTGGCCCTGTCAGTATGTTTTTATCTAGAAGTAACTTAAGTCCAGTCATTTCGATTTGGTCGCTGCAGGAGGAGAGAGAAGGAACACTCAGCACGATGCTCTTGCAAGTTTAGAATGGTTTTTAATTTGTCTAAACAGGATGGCTCCCACTGTCTCTCGAATCCCTCCTCAAACCACAAAGGAAGAATTAGCCGGGATCAATCCCACCGCACAATACTTGCTTAACCGTTCAGCCAGGCCAGTGTCGGTACTTCGAGGGAGGTTTTCCAACGCTTTCGCGAAGTTCCTTAATTTAAGAACCTCTTTTCCCTGGGGGCGTAGCCCCGCTAACACCTTTCTAGGCACCTACTAGGTTTATAGCATTGATCGTTTAGTGAGAAATTTCCCGAGGAGTAGCATATACTCATAGTAGGATCGGGATCCAAATATCATCGCGTGACGAAAATGAAGGAATCCTACCATAATCATCACACTCCAAATGGTATGCAAATATAGCAAGTTTCAGTACTTATGAAACTCCCGATGTGGATTTTTGCCCCATGCTCTTATGACCTTGACTTTGGCCAACAAATCATAAGTCACATGTCAAGTTCTGCTCGTCGTTCTCCAGGTTAATTTGAATCCATTCGTACCTACCCTTGACTTTGGCCAACAAGGTAGTTCGACTGTTCCAAATCAACGCATCTATCTATGCTGCACATGAATACCCAATAGCTACCAATCACTATGCCTTGACTTTGGCCAACAAACATAGCTTGAATACTATTGACTATTTATATGAAACGACGGAGGGCTACGAATGGTTTTGGTAAAACCGTGAACGTAGTGAACTTGATATAATCGATGGAACGAGATAGCTTTTAGAAGGAGTGGCTCAAGCTCCGCATTTAAAAGTTAGTTTTGAAAAGAACCGAGTGGTTTTTCGAAAGTGTTCCAACGACTTTAACTAGGTTTATTATCTTGCATTAGTTCTTTTAATGCGTGATATTCTTGCATTAGTTCTTTTAATGCATCCCATCATTTAATCCTACCATTGCAGAAAACAACCAAAATATGACGTACGCTTATGCCATTCGCATTCACCACGGGGTCCCGTCATCACCCGTTAGGTTACTTAACTAACGACAGAGCGGAGGCTGGGCTAGCGCGGCTGTAAAACATAAGCAACGCCTAAATATAAAGCAATAATAGACATTACAGATCACAGATGAATACATTGGATATACTAGGAATCCGCAATCCGTTCGAGCCTGCAACGAAAAGCGGATTACACGGTCGCGGTGAATAGCCAAAACCCCACCCAAGACCCCTACGGGTGCGGCAAACTACCCGCCAAGTACCCGGTAGTTTGTGCACCCCTCCATGGGTCTATCCTAGGAGCAAAAACAGTAAAAAGAATTATACAATGACGGCTACAACCCCGACCCGGTTGTGCGGCCATACAAATAATATTATTACATCAATTTACATTTACAAATGAATGAAAGAAAAACAAAAGCTCATCTCACATCCACCCCGGCTATTCACCCGCGACAGTCCAACACATTCATATACACATTCCAATATCAAACACAGATCACAGAGATGTATAACCCCGACTAATCGACTTATAGCGATTAGCCGACGTTCAATACATACAGACATCACAGATATAACCAATATAGCCAAAGTGTAGCGAAGTTCGAAAAAAATACGGATTTATAGGACCCCAAAAGTAAATTTCTTTTCTGGAAAATCTGGGCACATATAACATATTTGAAAAATCCCAAAACCCTACCAGAAGAACACTGCACAAAACACGATCACATGAAGAGCCCAAACGGCGGCGGATCCGCGGCGACGAGAATAGCTGAGGCCGCGGATCCGCGGCGGTTTGAAGGATTCATGGGATCGTTTTTCTTGGGTGTTCTCACAAAACCCTGAGCCGATTTTAGGAGTAAAAAGTTTTACTTTTAGAGCACAAAAAATTTCAACAGAAACTTAGGGTTTTAGAATTTCCGGTTTTGCGATTTTTCGGTTTCGAACTTCCACACACTTCGCTACCAAGCTAGTTTAAGTTTAGTTAGGCTCTGATACCACTGTAAGTCCACGTTGCGACCCCCGGTTCTTACGGGGAGGCGGAAACGGTATAAAAATCAAATTTTTAGCGCATGGGGCAACATGGACTAACAAAGTCGGGATCTTTTCCTAAACTAAAACTAGCAAACAAGCTAAAGAGAGTTAGCTACTCGGAAAGATGGTTATACCTAAACTTGAACTCCTTCTTCTTCAAACTTTTGTAGAGGTTGATGGTGCTTTCCTCGTTGCCTTCTTCTGTCAAAGATGGATCCACCTGAGGGTTCAACCTTCGGGCTCTTTCTCGAACTTTGAGAGAACTAGAATCTTCGGCTTGCTAAACCTTTGATCCTAGAGTGAGTAGAGAGTGTCTAAGGGGTGTTTTCTTTTCAAGGAGAGGGATTCTCAACACATGAGAAGGATTCTCCTTGAGCTTGAGGAAGAAGAAGATGAAGTGAGGAGAGAGAATGGTTATGATAGAATGAGCTCTCTTTTTCCTTTTGCAACCATATCAAAAAGAAAAAGAATTATCTAAATAATAATAATAATTCAAATGAGAATAGTTGATGGTTGTTTTGGAATGACCACTATCATAACTTCATTAAATGAATGTAAGCTAGAATCAAGGAGCATCCTTGCAAAGTAATGATGATGGTCAAACATTCAACCATGGTCAACAAGTCAACCATGGTCAACAAGTCAACAAAACCAACCATGATATAATTTCATTTAATTACTATTATTAATTGATATTTCATAAATCCATTAGGGTTTGGAAAAAGACGACTGTCAACTGTGCATACGCACCCGTTCCGAAACCCTAATGAAAAACCTCTTCCTCCGCCTCAAACAACTGTGCATACACACCTGCATTCTCGTTCCGAGGAACAAGAATACTGAGAGATAAAAGCAACCCCAAAAACATATACCAGTATCTGACTCAAACCAGAGCCAGCCAGTAAAATCCGTCCGGACTCCAAACGTGCACAAGTGCGCGGATGAGAACGAACCCTGTCGCAAAACCATGCGACCTCTACCCTGTTTTGCCCAGAGGCGAATACCCTCTGTGTGGGACTCTAAAGACTCGACACTACGCTGGCAGTGGGTTTAACCACAGACCGCAAGCGGCACTAGCTGTGCGTAACGGTCCCCAGGTAGATGCCGACAAGAAGACTGACGAGGTAATACCCATCTGAACTCCTACTGAGTCTGAATGTGACAGTCTCCGTACAGTCCGGTCTGTTCGTCTGATACATCACATGGCGGGCCTAGGGGGCGGTAAACGTCAGTCCCCCAATAGCGGTACAAGTCGTGTCGGAGTGAAGCCCAAAACACCCTGAGATAATACTGGAAGCCTACCAGTATATCTCGCTTGCCCTGGCCAGGGACTACTCGTGTAATGGCTCTCCTAGACACAGCGCGATGTCAACCCCCAATACCGGGAGAGACGAATCCTGTCTAACCGTCACTGCCTCCAAGTGCTTCGGGACTGCACCCAACCACTACCTGTTTGCACGACTCCTTTGAGCCGTGGTAGGGTAGTGATCAAAGTGCAGTGGGAACACACTCGAGGCGAAGTGCCAGTGTCAAGTCAGCGGACTAAGCTGTACTCATGTCACCTGGGAACTGATAACTGACGATAGGTATAATACCAACCTGTCAATTCCCGACGAGTCCTGTCCAGTGTACTCGTAACCTAACGATCACCCGTATACTATCTCCAGTACAACGTACTGATGGCTGTGGGACAGACCATCTCCCACACTGGGATGAGAAGCGCATACGCTAGTCTACTCCGGAGTATCGATGCCCTATCTCGATAGTCCTGCGACTAGGGACCTGTATAAGGATGTGCTTATAGATTACCCAGCCCCCACTAGTGTGACTGCCATCACAACGCTGGTAATCAAGCAAAGATCCTAAGGGCTCCACTAATGTGTATAGGTGATATACTAAAATAAACACAAGTACACATTGAAGTAGAAACAAACCAAGTAGCATACTACTATATTGAGCAAGATTGTTTATACAAGGTGAATATCCCAAGCTTCCATTAAGTAATATACAAACTAGTATGATACAGTAATGGCCTCTAGGGCATATACACTAACAAGAACTCCACCGAAAACCCATCACCCCGACCTTTTGCGCCCGTCGACCACCTTTCCGGAACTTCGCTGTCGCCACCTCGCCGTCGTCGACTCTTCCTCCACCTCCTCGTCTCCCTCTCCCCAACACCAGCGCACACAAGCCGCCACTACCGAGCTCGAAGCCGCACCAAGCTCGAACCGAGGACAAACTTCTGCGTTGCCGTGTTGTACCTAGTCCGTGTCTGCAACGTGCTGTACCGTTCATCACCGTCCGCTGCTGTCATATCACCGACCGTCGTCGTCAGGCAAGTTTAAATACTTGCTTCATGCTATTATGTATATTTATTTCGATTGCGTTCAATATTAATATAAGTGTTCGATGCAAAGCATAATCTGGAAACCTCCTTATAATGGCGGAAATTAAACATAACAGTTGGCCCGAGTGATAACGAATACTGTGTTAAGATTTGGCTTGAAAATACGGATTTTAACAACGTGAAATGTCATCCCCATTTAGACCCGTCGAATCTGAAAATTTCCGTACCTGAATTTTGTGAAAATCATAGTAAATTGGTTACACACCGAAATGTTGCGTTCGATGGCTCATATCGAAGCCGACTCGACGACCTAGAACTCCATATGATTTTTAATCTGTTTCTATTCTAATTAGGCGACAGAAACTGGTTAGGAGTGTGGATCGGAACTGCAGTCCAGAGCAACAATGGCTGTCAATACTTGATTGGAAATGCTTCCATGTTTCTGTTGTTAGTTATATGTATGCCCTAGAGGCCATTACTGTACATTGGATGTATATTGTAGTGGATACTGGGACATATATAGGGAGGACTTTCTTGCTCGACATGATAGTATGCTATCTGGTTGATCTTTACCTTAACGTGTACACTAATTGTCTCTCTGTTACATGTTGGTAAAGCCCTTAGGATGTGTACTTGACTACCTGGACTATGATGCAGATCATACTAGTGGGGACAGATAGTCTATAAGTACATCCTTCAAAGTCCCTAGTCGTGGGTGTATCGAGACGGGGCATCGATATACCAGAGTAGACTAGCGTATACCTTCTCGACCCATACAGATGGGCGATGGATGATCCCATATCCATTGGTGTTTGACATCAGAGATGATATACGGGTGCTCAGTAGAGACTGGGTACACTGGACGGACTCGCCGAGAACTCCCAGATGGTATTATACCTTATGTCAGATGGCAGTTCTCAGGTGACACTGGTACAGAGTAGTCTGTTGACCCGAGATCGTCATAGAGTCTTGTGTGGTTCCCACTGTGCTTTGATTTCCATCTTACCACGTCCAAGAGGGCGTGCAAAACGGTGGTTTTTGGGTACAGTCCCGAGTCACATGGAGGCAATGAGCGATAGGAGGGGATTCGTCTCTCCCGGTATAGGGAGTTGATGTTGCGCTGTGTTCGATTGGCTATAACCGGAAATCCCTGGCCAGGGTTGCTGAGATTTACTGGTAAGTGTTACCAGTAGTTTCTCTAATTGTTATAGACCTCATATCGACATGACTTATCGAGCTATTGGGGTCTGACGTTTACCACCCCTAGGCGAGATATGCGACATATCAGACGGTCAGACCGGACTGTACTGTAGTGTTACTGGTTGGATTCACTGGAGTGTGAGCGGTCTTGCTCATCGATCTTCTGATCGCTCAATACCCGGGTGGCCGTTACGTTTAGCAGACCGCTTGCGGCTTGTGGGTGTTTGATATGATCATCATCTGCTGCCGGCGTATTGACGAGTCTTCAGAGTCCTACACAGAGGTTTCCTGGCTCAAGCGAAACGAAATAGGAGCGCATATGAGATATGTGCGGGACCGAGAATAATGCGTGTATGTGATACCGTATTTCATTCTCGCGATGAATGTGTCGAATGGTTATATGCGATATAACCTAGTTATCGAATCGAGGGTTGATTCGATAAGCCGATACATTGGATACTAGTCGGTTATATGCGATATGACCGGATCGTTAAATCAAGTGTTGATTTAACGATTTAATGCATAATTATATATTTGATATATTACTTTGCGTTAACTAGTATTGGTTCACTTTAAATGGATTTTCTCACTTGGTTTGTGCACATTGTATATGTGATATACATTTGTACATGTGATTGTATCATGTTTGATGATACATGATTGTTTAAGTGTATGTTAAGATTAAACCATGGTTATGTGATGGTTAGGGTTATGATTTTATATACTTATTCATTTTTTTATCTATTTATTCTTTTTGGAAAATGATTTGCATAAAGAATAAATGGTGGCTTTCTTTGGATGGATTATGAAGCTTCATGAAACTTTGACTAAGTCACCATTTTGTCTTGATGCTTAACCCTAACCCTTCAATCTAACCATGATTTATTCTCTACACTAAACTATGGTTGGTTAATGATAAGTATTCATATTTATTTCTTTTTACAAATAGAACTTATCATAACTTTTATCATCTTCTTCTTCTTCACTTCAAGAAGAAAGCTTGCCTCATCAATGGTGATTGATGAATTAGAGTGAGAAATCCAATTCTAAAGTCTACCCACTTCCTATTTCTTCATCCTCTACCTCTTGCCAAGTAGTAGAGTGTGTTTTCTTCACAAGTTTCATCACTTAGTGAAGTTGGAGCTTGATCTAGCGATGCCTCGACGTAGATCATCTTCGGCACGAAGCCGACGACCTTGCCCGCTCTTTCTCCGATGAAGCCGACGCTAGAGCCCGGATTTTGATTTGGACAGCGGAGATGACTTCATCACGGAGCCGTGGAGATGGAGGACCGGATCTACAAAGGTTGTATTTCCGTATTCTTTTAGTTAAGTGTTAACTAGTTTATAGTTTCGCCTAGAAATCTAGCCAACGATCCGTTCTAGGTTTTCTCGGCACCGTTTAAATTTGAAATTGGCATGGTTGATGCCTTGGGAGACCTCATTAGGGTGCCTAGGAACCCTACAGTGGTATCAGAGCCTAGCTAGAGCCTTAGGCGAAGTCTAGACGGAATTTGAAGTCCGAACGAACCGAAAACCCAACCCGGAAAATGCTCTCTGTCCTTTTTCTAAAATCTGGGATTTTTCGAAAATAAAAATATGCAGAAAAATCAGCAGGGAATCCTAAGAATAACTGTGCAACACGTGTCCATAATTCCACTGTAGCGCGGCGGAACCGCGGCACAAGCTGGCTTGTGCGGCGGTTCCGCGGCTATTTTGTCGTTTTGTGCGTCTAATTCTGCACAGTAATTCTTAGTTTTATGTGCTGGTTTTTCTGGGAATTTTTAATATTTTTTCCAGAGTTGAATTTTCTGGGTTGTTTTGGGGATTCGGTGTTTCGATTGGAGTATCAGATTTTGTCTATGTGGCTTTCCGGATAATTTTAGAATATGTTAAAAAGTTCGACCGGATATAAATACCCAATTTTTCCCTGCCGGGAAATTTCCAAGTGTTGGATTTTTCCGTAGTTTAACGACGTTCTAAGTAGTGCAAGTAACGCGATGGTCCCTCTAGAAGACAACAAACCTTAACTCGATTATGTGACCGTCTTGAACTGCCCTTTGAACCTTAGGGTTTGGGGCAGTACGGCGTGCCACATGTGAGGCGTTGGCTTGACCCTTCTACGGCTGGACCGTTGGTACTGAGGCACGAACTGAATGTTGTTAGACTTATTTCATGTGTTGATCTGTATTGGGAAAACTTGGGTGTTTGACTGTTCGATCGAAAAGTTTAACATTTTCTATTTATCTGGAATGGGATACAATAATTGGAATTCACAAAAAGTTATGAGATAACTGAATGAATGTTATAAACATAGCACTTTAGTCTCACTTGATCGGTTGCCACGGAATTTTGATGTGATCAAAAGTCCGTCGCAATCACGTAGCGTACGCGGATACTTGCCGGGTAAACTTAATAGATAGCCTCACTCCATAGCCCCGACCAAGTGACTGTAGGAGAACCCCGTCGCCGAAAGCATCCGTTCGGGTGCTCGCGGTAGCGGTGTTCCGCCTTGGTGCACTTCGTCGACGGCGTTAGGGGTGCAGCCGTCTACTGAAGTTTGCTACGAGCATTCGATCAGGATGCCGGGAATCTTGTTGAATTACCCGACTTGATATTGAAAAGTGTTTTCGATAATGAGACTAAAATGCGGGGTTTATAATTGTTAGGCATGCGATGTCTAAGAAATTCATTTGGTCAGGCATGCGATGTCTGAGGTGGTTGCGGATTCCAACTTTTGTAGTTTTACACTTTCTTTTCTGTGACCGTAAGTGTAATATGTGATATCGCCGGTTTCGTTGCTATATGTCAACGACAATTGGGATGGACATATTTACTTACGTTGATGACATGTGATGTTATGTGTTGCTGGATATGTTATATTGGATCGTCGTGTTTGAATAGCCGGGGGTTTTTATGTGAGATGAGTGTTTTCATTTTCATTCATGTAAAAATCTGTATGTAATATTCTTTTATTGGGGCACTTCCAGGTTGCGGAAGTTGTCACCTTTTGTATATTATTTACTTTTCCGCACTAGGATAGACCCAAGGAGGAGAGCATAAGTAACCGGGTTCTGGAGTCCAGTGGGAGACCAACTCGAGGAGTCGAGTCCGGGTCTCCTAACTCTAGAATTGGTAGGGTTACTTGCCGCTCTCGTAGGGGTCTAGGGGTGTGGGTTTGGCTATTTATCGCGACCGTGGAATCCGTGTTTTATACTGGCTCGTATTGAAAACACGGACGTCCTAGTATATCCAATATTTCATATGATTCTTCTGCTGCGATATTTGTGATGTGATCATGTGATGTTCTGTGATAGATACAGTATATAGTATATATGATATATTATATAGATGTTACTTATGTTTTACACCCGCGCTAGCCCTGCCCTGCTCTGCCGTTAGTTACCTAACCTAACGGTGCACGAGGGGACATCGAGGCGAATGCGGATGGCATAAGTGTACGTCGTATTTATCTGTGATGTTTAGGTATTTAAATGATGGGACTTCATTAATGTGATTAATGAAATAAAAGAAACCTAAGATGTTGTAGAATCGAATTTCAAAATAAAACAGGTAGCTACAGTTCTTGCTTTGCACAGAGGTATATGTGATATATCCTGCACCTTATTCGATAAGGAAAGGACTGAGATCCCTTCACCGGGAGTGACTCCTTTAGCAATAACTGGCAGATGCTACACACTCGGTTTGTCTTTTGATTGCTTTTAAGAGTTCTGCTTTGCACAGTGATATATATGATATATCCCGCACCTCATTCGACGAGAAAAGGGCCGACGATCTCTTCACCGGGAGTGACCCCTTTAGCAAAACTAGAAAAGCCTCAAAAGCACTCCATTTCAAAATTCATTTGATTCTACAACGATATCAAGTTCATTACGCAATAGGTTTTCAGAAAAACCTGTCGTAGCCCTCCGTCATTTCAGATAAGTTGTATATAGTATTCGTGCTGCATTTGTTGGCTTTCGTCAAGGTGCAGTGTGCGGTAGCTATATGCTGCTTATCTGCTAGCATACGATGCGATTGGATTAGGGTAGTCGTGCGGCTTTGTTGGCTTTCGTCAAGGGTCGTGTGGGTGGGTTTAATTCGATCAAGAAATGTACGGGTTGAACTTGACTAGCGGGCTATGGTTTGTTGGCTTTCGTCAAGGTCATAGCACGCTAGGGGCAAAATATTATCGGGAATTTCAAGTGTTGAAATTTGCAATGAGATTGCATACCTTCTATGAGATAGTTGGATCCCGATACCCGCTGCGAGTAATTGTTGCTCCTGGGAGAGTTTTATACATTACAATTAGCCGATCAAGTAGGTGTCTAGAAAGGTGTTAACGAGGTTACGCCTCTGGGAAAACGAGGTTTACATTAATTAGGTTCGTGCGAAAGCACGGGGGACCTCCCTCAAAGTACCGACACTGGCCTGGCTGAAAGATTGGCGAACTTGTAGTGTGTAATTAATCCCGGCTAGTCTTTCCTTTTAGGGTTTGAAGGAAGATTTGATAAAAAGCAGTGGGAGCCATCCTGATTAGATAAAATAATAACCAATCTGATCTTGCAAGAGCGCACGCTGAGTGTTTTCTTCTCTCTCTCTCCAGGTAGCGACCATATCATGCCTTAATCAAGATAATAATACGGATATTGACCGAACCCGCTTGTTATACTGAGCTGGGGAACGTTGGTCCCGCTCCAACTTATAATTGTTATAAGACAGAGCAGGAAATAGGGGATTACCAGAATTCCCGTGCCACCCAAACGAAGAGAGTGCATGCTGATGCATCATCTTCGGGTGTGTTCATTACAGAGAACTGTTTCTCAGTATCCTTTACGTCCTGGGTATGTGATACCAGATCAGGATCCCAGATATGTAATCTGTTACATAGGGCTACAGAAAGGTCGAGAACTGAGAACGGGTGATAAGTTTCATGAGACAGAAAACGGGGCAAGTGTTGCAGCCAAGTCTGTTGGTCACTGTCACCCTGTATTCCAAATACATTGATTCTGAACGAATGTTATTAGATACCGAACCTGATATACAAAATCATATCAATCTCTTTATTAGTAAAGAAATGATAAAATTTTGTATAGTTGGATAATGTTTTGAACATTTCCTATATCAAAAGTTGATCGGATCAGGCACGTTATCTAAAAGCGTTGATGTTCTAAATCAAACCACAGTTCTTAGTATACAGAACACACACAAGAGGATGAGTTCAGAAATGAACGAATTTTTCTTGAGGCATTGTAGACTAGGTCATATCAATGTGACCCGACTAGCTGAAGTTACACATAGATGCATATTTAAATCAGTTTAAATCTACATCTTGTGAAACTTGCCAGTCATGTCACAAAGATATAATGACACCAGCTCTGTTTATTGGAAACAGAGAAAGAGTTAGTGAACTCTTGGGTTAATACATGTTGATGTATGTAGGTCCCCTGTCTACACTTGCCAAGACCGGTTCTTTATACTTCATTACATTCTTTGATGATCTTTTGAGATTCAGACCTATGTTCCTGTTGAAACACAAGTCTGAACCATTTGAGATATTCACAGAATATAAGCAAGAAGTAGAGAACCAAAATACGGGTATAAGTATTATGCCCTTTGATGTGATCAAGGAGGAGAATACTTGAGCACGGAATTCCTGGACTTTTCTAAAGGAGAATGAGATTCTCTCTCAGCATTACTCCTTCGTATACACCATAACACGATGGTATATCGGGGCGGGGCAATCACACCCTATATGATAAGGTGTGCTCTATGATGAGTACTACTGAGTTGCCTATTTCCTTTTGGGGCTTATGCACTTGTGAAGTTGCATACCTATTGAATAGGGTTCGAATCAGATCACGGCCTACCACTCCATATGAGATATGGTATGGGAAGAGCCCATGTCTTAAGCTAGTTAAGATTTGGGGTTGTCCGGGCTATGTCTAAAAGCATAATCCGGACAAGCTCGAGGCAAGGTCTGTTATATAGAACTGGAAATGTTCCAGCTATACAAACTGCAACTAATGATTTGATAGAACCAAAGGATTCAATAGTTACCAACGAACCTCAGCCTCCCCGCCGATCTAGTAGGGTTCCTCACCCACCTGAGAGATACTTCGGTTTCTCGATGACAGTGGGAGCGAGGATTGCATCATGAGATGATGACCCAACTAGTTTCGAGCTGGCCATCAGGAGTGGGACTCTGTAAGAATGGCTGGATGCTTAGCGATATGAGATGGAATCCATGTACACCAACAAAGTATGGACTTTGGTTGCTATATCTGAAGGGTTAAATCCCCATCAGGAGCAAGTATATCTTGAGAAGATTACTTGGTGTAAATGGAAAAGTTAAGACTTTCAAAGCTAGACTTGTTAAAGCTTTTCGTCATCGACCAAGCGTGGATTATGATGAAACCTTTTCAAGTGGCTATGGTTAAGTCCATCCAGATCCTACTTGCCACGGCTACATACCATGACTACGATATCTGGTGGTTGGGTGTCATGACAGCTTTTCTAAATGATGTTTTAGAAGAGAGCGTCTATAAGTACACAGCCAGAGGGCCTCGTAGACAGTGGGAGCAGCGGAAACGTGTGCAAGATGCTTTATAGGATAAAGCAGGCATCGCGGAGTTGGAACATCTGTTTTGATGAATTAGTCAAAGAGTTTGACATCATCAAAATGGTAGATGAACCTTGTATAAACAAAAAGGTAGTAGGGAGTATGGTGACGATCCTCGTAGAGTACGTGGATGACATACTCTTGATAGGGAAGGAGTTTCCTATGCTACGCTCGATCAATCTCCGCTTATCACAATGACTCTCCACATAGGATCAAAGTGATACCTACTAAATCCTGGATTTTGGATCTATGAGATAGATCTAAATGGATGTTAGGCTACTCACTAGTTGTAGTGAGATGGCATCAGTTGATCCTGGGAAGAATCACTGGAAGTGTTCCAGGGTGATAAAGACGACTGAATGTCAGTCACAGGCATTGTCTTTACCCTCAGTGGAGGGACGGTATGTTGGAAAAGTTCCAAGCTAGATACCGTGGCATACTAGACGATAAAGGCTGGATACATCGCTACTTAAGATGCTACCAAAGAGGCTGTTTGGGTGTATATTGGTTCATGAGATGAACTATGTTCCTCCCATTGTGTGACAATGGAGTTATGGCTTATGCCAAGGAACGCCGGTCCCATCAGTGATCCAGACATATTCTAAGGCAGTATCACTTGATCATGGAGATGGTTGATCTCCAGGGAGATCGATGTTAGGAGAGTAGACTCAGAGGACAACACAGCGGATCCACTCACAAAGGCCTGTTCCCAGAGAGAGACTTTTATGGGATGGTTGAGTATGAGATACTACAACCACTGCTACAGATGGCCCTAGTGCAAGTGGGAGATTGTTAGTTATATGTATGCCCTAGAGGCCATTACTGTACATTGGATGTATATTGTAGTGGATGCTGGGACATATATAGGGAGGACTTTCTTGCTCGACATGATAGTATGCTATCTGGTTGATCTTTACCTTAACGTGTACACTAATTGTCTCTCTGTTACATGTTGGTAAAGCCCTTAGGATGTGTACTTGACTACCTGGACTATGATGCAGATCATACTAGTGGGGACAGATAGTCTATAAGTACATCCTTCAAAGTCCCTAGTCGTGGGTGTATCGAGACGGGGCATCGATATACCAGAGTAGACTAGCGTATACCTTCTCGACCCATACAGATGGGCGATGGATGATCCCATATCCATTGGTGTTTGACATCAGAGATGATATACGGGTGCTCAGTAGAGACTGGATACACTGGACGGACTCGCCGAGAACTCCCAGGGTATTATACCTTACGTCAGATGGCAGTTCTCAGGTGACACTGGTACAGAGTAGTCTGTTGACCCGAGATCGTCATAGAGTCTTGTGTGGTTCCTACTGTGCTTTGATTTCCATCTTACCACGTCCAAGAGGGCGTGCAAAACGGTGGTTTTTGGGTACAGTCCCGAGTCACATGGAGGCAATGAGCGATAGGAGGGGATTCGTCTCTCCCGGTATAGGGAGTTGATGTTGCGCTGTGTTCGATTGGCTATAACCGGAAATCCCTGGCCAGGGTTGCTGAGATTTACTGGTAAGTGTTACCAGTAGTTTCTCGAATTGTTATAGACCTCATATCGACACGACTTATCGAGCTATTGGGGTCTGACGTTTACCACCCCTAGGCGAGATATGCGACATATCAGACGGTCAGACCGGACTGTACGGTAGTGTTACTGGTTGGATTCACTGGAGTGTGAGCGGGCTTGCTCGTCGATCTTCTGATCGCTCAATACCCGGGTGGCCGTTACGTTTAGCAGACCGCTTGCGGCTTGTGGGTGTTTGATATGATCATCATCTGCTGCCGGCGTATTGACGAGTCTTTAGAGTCCTACACAGAGGTTTCCTGGCTCAAGCGAAACGAAATAGGAGCGCATATGAGATATGTGCGGGACCGAGAATAATGCGTGTATGTGATACCGTATTTCATTCTCGCGATGAATGTGTCGAATGGTTATATGCGATATAACCTAGTTATCGAATCGAGGGTTGATTCGATAAGCCGATACATTGGATACTAGTCGGTTATATGCGATATGACCGGATCGTTAAATCAAGTGTTGATTTAATGATTTAATGCATAATTATATATTTGATATATTACTTTGCGTTAACTAGTATTGGTTCACTTTAAATGGATTTTCTCACTTGGTTTGTGCACATTGTATATGTGATATACATTTGTACATGTGATTGTGTCATGTTTGATGATACATGATTGTTTAAGTGTATGTTAAGATTAAACCATGGTTATGTGATGGTTAGGGTTATGATTTTATTTACTTATTCATTTTTTTATCTATTTATTCTTTTTGGAAAATGATTTGCATAAAGAATAAATGGTGGCTTTCTTTGGATGGATTATGAAGCTTCATGAAACTTTGACTAAGTCACCATTTTGTCTTGATGCTTAACCCTAACCCTTCAATCTAACCATGATTTATTCTCTACACTAAACTATGGTTGGTTAATGATAAGTATTCATATTTATTTCTTTTTACAAATAGAACTTATCATAACTTTTATCATCTTCTTCTTCTTCACTTCAAGAAGAAAGCTTGCCTCATCAATGGTGATTGATGAATTAGAGTGAGAAATCCAATTCTAAAGTCTACCCACTTCCTATTTCTTCATCCTCTACCTCTTGCCAAGTAGTAGAGTGTGTTTTCTTCACAAGTTTCATCACTTAGTGAAGTTGGAGCTTGATCTAGCGATGCCTCGACGTAGATCATCTTCGACACGAAGCCGACGACCTTGCCCGCTCTTTCTCCGATGAAGCCGACGCTAGAGCCCGGATTTTGATTTGGACAGCGGAGACGACTTTATCACGGAGCCGTGGAGGTGGAGGACCGGATCTACAAAGGTTGTATTTCCGTATTCTTTTAGTTAAGTGTTAACTAGTTTATAGTTTCGCCTAGAAATCTAGCGAACGATCCGTTCTAGGTTTTCTCGGCACCGTTTAAATTTGAAATTGGCATGGTTGATGCCTTGGGAGACCTCATTAGGGTGCCTAGGAACCCTACATCTGTGTGTGCAGAACCCTATACCGTAGTGAATTTAAATCCTTTAGCTAACTATTGGAAGTGATTTCATTCGTTTTTATCATCGTTTACTATGTTAATCACATTTTAAACCATCCATACATACGGCAGTCCCAAGCAGGGACAGAATGTATACCCCAATATTATATAATGCATAACTTCTAGTACACTATGGATATTATCCATCCGTATGGTGCGTTGGAAACCTAACTGATAAACATAAATATTATCCAACTGTAGTGTCGCCTAATTATGATCCTAATTGGAAGTAAAACGTGTTACGAAACAGACTTCCAGTTCAGAAATTGGATTTCCAGCAGTAAACACTTAAAATGAAATGACCATAACTAGCAAACCTGAAATCCATTTGACGCGAAAACAATTTTGATGGATAGATAATTAAACATACTGCTTACCCCTTTTATATTGTTTTGCTTAATTCTGCACGTGTGTTTTGTAGTAAATTTGCGAGTGTATGACACTGGCTGCTATATTTTATTCGTATTACAATTAATTGCATTCTCATCATATCATATAGCGGTTATACCCTCATTGAATAGTGGTCATATACATTGATAATCTAGTAACCATGATACATCACCCAGTAATAATTATTAGTGATTGGATTGTGGCAAGTACGTTAGTGTATAAGCGTGATTGAATAGTGAAAGTGACACGTACTTGTACACAATCAGCGGAACCAGTTAATTATTGCATTGTCGACGCCTATGGGGCATATGTAAGTGTAACTATAATTGGTATGGGACGGTTATGGAAGCACTTATATTAGTGTCATAGGTAAGGCATCAAACACTGTCCATTTATCTTGGGTACCAGTCGAGACATGCTTGATGGAGATCCTGTCTCCAGTTCTCGCGTAGACTTGTCATGGACTGACTAGTATTTGGGTTTATGGTCGGTATTTGATGTAGACAACGGGGTATTGGGTAGTTTGAGTGTGAGTTCATCGGAATCTCAGGAGTCCCATTGCCGGCATACACAGCGATTCTGGGAGTCATATGGGTGATATTACTGATTATTAGCGAGCGTGTTTAGGGCCCGTGTTCCCTTGCCCCTGGGGCCCTACCCTTGGGTTGGGGATACTCCTGCATGGTTGACTCTCACACTTGGACTGACGATAGATTTAGCGACCTGAACAGTGAGACTTAAAGACTAATAGGTTTAGTGACATGGTCATGCATTGATTACTGATTCGATATACCTGCTTTACTGTTTACCTGTACCGATTATTTCATGCTCATGTCATCACTCCATGCTTACTGTTTTATATTCATCATTATTGCACTTGTTCACATTTGCATTTATATATATTGCTATCATGTCGCTCTGACGACCTGAGTATGCATGCTCAGTTTGAGAAGTAGACTTAGCTTGGATCAGGACCTGACGTATCTCGAGGATTTTTGCGGACATCCAGATCAGTCACGCCAGCACTGTCTTTCCTTGATTTCTATCTGGTTAGTTTTATATCTGTTTTGATTTAGTGACTGCTTTTTTCATTACCTGTGCATTGATTACTGATTACCACGTAATGCTAGAGGCCGATGTGTGACTACGGCAGGAGTGACTACGACAGGATATTCCTTGACCATAGGAGCATGGCTGGCCTTGTCAACCCTTCGTATTCCATATTTTGGGAAGCGGGGCGTGACACCACCTAATCTTTGAAAACATAACAGTCTTCAATGGCATGACTCACCATTCTATGATATGGGCAGTAAATGGGATTGCCAGTCATGTTCGTTTCATATGGCCTCTTTGGAATAGGCAGTTACAAACCGTTGTTCAAAACATCCTTGAACATTTTGCGGACTTCATCCCTCCTGAAGGAGTATACTTTCTTCTTTCTCTCCATTAGAGTAGGTGCCTTTCCTGATGCCGGTCCTTAAGGCCGATCAGACTTTGGTTCGCCTGTTGTCCATTTAGCTCATTTAGTGTACGTATCGGAGAGACTGGAAGCTGATCGTGGCCGTTTTTCTCAAAAGTGTTCCACTCTTGGGCTGGAGGGAATATCGGTTGGCTGCTTCCGGATATCAATCCCTGGCTCATGAACTAAAATTTTATTTTGCTGTAATTGCAATCGGGCGACTTGGGTCGTGAGATCTGCCATGATGTTTTCCAGCTCGTTGATTTTGGAGTGGACCTTGGCCATCTTCTTGTCTCTGTCCTGAAGCTGCCTTTGAAACCATTGGAATAACACTTGTCCTATAGTTCCGGGCATGACAACGGGGTCATCCTTATCGCCTGAGCTTGATTTGGTAAGAACCACGGGTTTCTTTGGCTCAATGGCCTGAGTGGGCTCTTCATCATTTAGACCGAGCCGATGTTGGCTAGCAACAACCACTTCATCGTCATGGCTATAAGGCGTAGGAGGACTTGTTCCTATGGGCTCCACCATGTAGATCGTATGGATTGTACACCCGTCTACTGCCTCTTTATTGGCAATGTTGCTTGTTTGGCACTTAGCTTGTTGCCTTGGCCTGCTCTTTTTAGAGAAAGTCATATGTCTGAGAGAATCAAGTTCCCGAAGGTCTTCGGTCTCCGTTTGTATGATATTGGCGGTCGCAGCTTGACTTTTTGTTAACACGCCTTTTGACAGTTCTATCTCTCCTGCCCTGTATTGATTTTCAACCCAATCTTTGAAGACAAAGCAATCCTCAATGGCATGACCTATCACTCTGTGATAGGGGCAATATTTAGGGTCATCGGTCATATTCGCTTCTTGAGGTCTTTTTGATTACGGCAATTGTAGACCGTTTCTTAGGGCATCCTTGAATATTTATGGACTTTGTCCATTCTGAAGGAATAGAGCTTATCCAGCTTCTCTTTCAGTGGATATTCTTCTCCCTCTCCGAACACGGGCTTCTGAGGCTAGTTAGCAATAGGCCGGATCATCCCTCGCTTATTTCGGTTACCCGAAATGTTAAAAGATTCCGTATCGTCGGAATTTCTGCCTATGCGATTATCGTCCTTCCGGCTTTTTCACGACCTATTGTTATTTTGGGAATCAGAGGAGGACTCCTGCTTTGAGCGCTCCAATATCTGCACTTTCCTGATCAGCTCTTAGAATGTTTTGAGGCCCACGGTGCATAGAAATGGGGCCATCCAATTGTTAAAATTTCCGACGAGGAGGCTGACAGATTGGTCCTGCTCTCTCGGAGGTTCACATTTGACATAAAGATTGTGCCATCGGGTTATAAAATCCTTGCTGCTTTCATTGTTCTTTGGCTTGGTCCTTACGAGGTCGGCGATGGTAATCTTATCGCTGGCACTCATGAACCTTTGTCGAAACAAAGATTCCATTTGAACGAAAGTAGTAACGGAGCCATCCGGTAAGCTCACATATCAGTCGAAAGCAACATCGGTTAAGCTATTAACGAACTGGTGGAGGAGAAGCGCATCATTGCCCCCAGTATTCCCGCATGAGGCTTTAAAGTGGGCGATGTGCTGATTTGCATTTCCCGTCCCATCAAATCTTCCGAATTTGGGGATGACATAGCCACTAGGAAACTCTACCAGATGATACTGAGCAGGATATGGTTTCCCACTACCGCTGATATCTTTTTGCGCTTCGGTTTCGGCTACCAATATTTTGACTTTGTTGGCGACCAAATCCATGATTTAATCTTGAGTTAGTGGGTTGCTGTCATCGGTAGTCAAGACATTTCCCAAGATTGGATACGACCGACTTTCATACAGTTCGCCCACCTTTGGATTTGAGGGAATAGGCATCGGCTGTCTCATGACACAGTTTCCCGGTTCATGAGAAAAACCCTGCGCTTGATTGGGTGGCTGAGAGGTAACTTGGGCCATGAGCTGTAAAACGATGTTTGTCAAGTCGTCAATCTTTGAGTAGAGTTTGGCCATCTCCTTGTATTTGTTTCTGAGCTGCTTCTGGAGCTCTTGGAGAAGTTGCTGCTCTGCGGTCTTGGGACGGAAGGTTGGCTTCTCTTCACTTTCCGAGCCCGACTCCTTATGAACCGAGAGATCTCTCTGCTTATCAGCCTCACTAGAAGGGTTTTCATTACGTTCCAGAGGTGGCTGGTCTTGGGAAGTGGCAACGATATTCACACCAGATTGGATTTTAGATGTTATGGCCCCGTCCTTGCTCTTACTGTGCGTGCCCACCATGTAGACAGCGTGGACCATATATACAACCTTCTCTTTATCTTTGGTGACTGATTTTTCAGACCGTCGTCGTGGCCCTTTCTCTTCTGTAAAGGATAGGTGACTGAAGACGGTTGACCTGACTGGGTCCTTGGGTAGTGCTATCTGGCTCGCAGTTTTCTTGACTCTTGCAGTCATGGCATTCTTCTGGACCAATTTCAGAGGTTCAAAAGAGTTAGCGAGCTTTACAGCCGATTTAGCTGTTGTTGCGGGATAACCCTGTTCCTGAAACCTCATGAAGTTCAGCCTAGCATAAGCCCTAGCCCTTTTAGTGGCTCTGTATCTGAGCCTTTTCTGTCTTAACTTCTCGATTTTTAGGGCTTGATAGGCATCCGTCATCCAGGAAACCATCGTGAGTCGATTGACGGGGAGCTTAGAGAAGGTACTCGATTGAGCAGTTGTCAGGGGCACCGCTGGAGCTTACCCGAGATACCTTATTACTTTGTTAGTGCTGATGGCTTTGCCTTCGGCTGGAGGAACGGAGAGTCGTTCGGAAATGGATTTGTGCTTGGGCTGAGGTGCCTTCGCGACCATGACGTTTGGCTTTTTCCCTTTTGAGACCGGTTTATCCATCACCGGGGCTTGAAGAGCAGGGATGGTGTTAGCTGGCACGAACAGAATAGAGTCAAATGGTAGCAATGGTGTAGGGTTCATTAGCACGACAGCAAGGTTTCGGGAGGCATCGTCCATGCTATTCTAAAAAAATTGCCATGCTAAAGAACCCTAACCTAGAATCTTAACTAGAGAATTAAAAAAACTATAATGTAAACAACTTTACATCTAAGAAGTGAGTAAGGAATACAACCTTTGTAGACCGGTCCTTCACTTCAAAAGCTCCTTGTAGTAGTCCGTTCGCTCCAAGTAGTGATCTTGCGGACTCTAGGGAGGCTCCACAAGGTGAAAGGAACACGCTTGCTTGAAGTCTTCGAGGCCGAAGATGATCTACGTCGAGGAGACACTAACTCAAGCTCCTACTTCACTAATTGGGTATTAGTGAAGCAAACACCCTAAACTAAATGGCTAGTCTAGTAGAGGATGATGAAGTAGAAATTTTGCTCACTTTAGAAATCTTTTTCTCACTAATTTTCCTCACCTCCTAAAAACCTAGAGAGCTCTTGAAGATGAGGAAGATGATGAAGTGAATAATAGAATGGTGAGAACAGCAACCATGAGTGAGTTCATATCATATACTAACTCATGTATAGAATAAACCATGGCTAACGATAATGGTTAGGTTAATAAATATCTTTAATAAAACAAAATTAGTGGACTAAGTCAATGGTTCCACAAGCTTCTACTAAGCATCAACCATGACTAATTTCCTACTAATTTTGATTTACTTAAAATAAATAAAACCCTACATTATATCAAGCATGGTGTAAGTCTCACACACCCATGTTACATGTATCATCTAGCATGACACAAAAAATGTACATTAATATATATCACATATATACTAAATGCACAAGTGAGAAAAAAGAATTCTTAAGTGAGCTAATATTAGTTAATGTAAATTAATATATCAATATATAATTATACATTAAATTATTAAATCAACACTTGATTTAATAATCCGGCTATATCACATATAACCGACTAATATCATATGTATCAACTTATCGAATCAACACTTGATTCGATAACCCGGCTATATCACATATAACCGGCCGATATCACATATCGCGAGAATAGAACACGGTATCACATACACGTATTAATCTCGGCCCCTTACATATCACATATATGCTCCTACTTCGTTTCGCCTGAGCCAGGAAACCTCTGTGTAGGACTCTAAAGACTCATCAATATTCCGGTAGTAGGTGATGATCATATCAGTCACCCACAAACTGTCAGCGGTACTGGCTGCACGTAACGGCCACCTGGGTATTGAGCGATCAGAAGATCAACAAGCATGCCTGCTCATACCCCTGTGAATCCAATAAGTAACACTTTCGTACAGTCCGGTCTCTTCGTCTGATATGTCGCATATCTAGCATAGGGGTGGTAAACGTCAGACCCCAGTAGCTTGATAAGTCATGCCGACGTGAGGCTCATAACGGTTCGAGAAACTACTGATAACACTTACTAGTAAATCTCATCAACCCTGGCCAGGGATTTCCTATTATGGCCAATCGAGCACAGCGCAACATTAACCCTAAATACCGGGAGAGACGAAATCCCCTCCTATCGCTCATTGCCTCCATGTGACTCGGGACTGTACCCAAAAACCACCGTTTTGCACGTTCTCTTGAACGTGGTAAGGTGGAAATCAAAGCACAATGGGAATCACACAAGACTCTATGACGATCTCGGGTCAACAGACTAACCTGTACCAGTGTCACCAGAGAACTGCTATCTGACGTAAGGTATAATACCATCTAGGAGTTCTCGGCGAGTCCTGTTCAGTGTTCCCAGTCTCCACTGAGCACCCGTATACCATCTTTGATGTCAAACACTAATGGATGTAGGGTCATCCATCGCCCATCATATGGGTCAAGAAGCGTATACGCTAGTCTACACTGGTATATCGATGCCCCGTCTCGATACACCCACGACTAGGAACAATTAAAGGATGTACTTACGGACTACCCTGGCCCCACTAGTATGATCTCCATCATAATCCCGATACTCAAGTACACATCCTAAGGGCTTTATCAACATGTGAGATCAAGACAATATCATAATATAAGTCAACATGTTAAGATAAAGAACAACCAGATAGCATACTATCATGTCGAGCAAGAAAGTCATCTCTATATATGTCCAAGCATCCACTATAATATACATCACATGTACAACAATGGCCTCTAGAGCATATATATACAACTAACAATCTCCTACTTGCACTAAGGCCAATTGTTGTAGTATCTCATACCAACATCCCGAAGAGTCTCTCAAATTGTGTCTGGGGTATGGCCTTCGTGAGTGGATCCGCAGTGTTGTCCTTCGTGTCAACTCTCCTGACCTCGATCTTCCGGCGATCAACTATCTCCCAGATCAGGTGATACCGCCTCAGAATATGCCTGGATCGCTGATGGAACCTGGGTTCCTTAGCCAAAACCACTGCTCCATTGTTATCGCAATACAAAGGTATTGGATGCTCGATGGACGGAACCACACCAAGTTTGGTTATGAACTTCTTCATCCAGACAGCCTCTGTGGCAGCATCGTTGGCAGCGATGTATTCAGCCTCCATCGTCGAGTCTGCCACGGTTTCCTGTTTGGAACTCTTCCAACAAACCGCCCCTCCATTGAGGGTGAAGACAAAACACGAGACCGATTTAGAGTCATCTTTATCACTCTGGAAGCTCGAATCGGTAAATGACTCCATTTGGAGATCACCATTACCATACACCAAGAACATATCTTTAGTCCTTCTCAAGTACTTAAGAATATTCTTTACAGCTGTCCAGTGATTCTCTCTAGGATCTGCTTGATACTTACTCACTACACCTAGTGAGTATGCTACATCGATCCTGGTATATAGCATCGCATACGTGATAGACCCGACTGCCGAAGCATAGGGTATCCCTTGTGTGCGAGCTCTCTCTAAATCAGTCTTAGGAGACATATCTTTGGAGAGGGTGATTCCTGAGATCGTGGGTAAATTCCCATGCTTAGAATCTTCCATACTAAACCTTTTTAGTATGGTGTCAATGTACCTGGATTGGGACAATCCCAAAATCCGTTTAGATCTATCTCTATAGATCTTAATTCCCAAGATGTAGGAGGCATCACCTAGATATTTCATTGAGAATATTTATGATAAGAAGAGCTTGACCGAGTGCAGTATAGAAATATCATTTCCTATCAAGAGTATGTCATCCACGTACAATATGAGGAAGACCACCTTACTCTCTGCCACCTTCTTGTATACACAAGGTTCGTCTACGTTTTTGACGAAGTCAAACTCTTTGACCGCGTCATCAAAACAGATGTTCCAACTCCACGATGCCTGCTTTAACCCGTAGATTGATTTAAGCAGTTTGCACACCTTTCCGCTGCTCCAACTATCCACGAAGCCCCCTGGCTGAGTCATGTACACGCTCTCTTCTAAATCACCATTTAGAAAAGCTGTCTTAATATCCATCTGC
The DNA here is from genome assembly GCA_030015575.1 of Agapanthus africanus. Classification (NCBI taxonomy): domain Eukaryota; kingdom Viridiplantae; phylum Streptophyta; class Magnoliopsida; order Asparagales; family Amaryllidaceae; genus Agapanthus; species Agapanthus africanus. Next base: position 768,350,121 of record JASDDO010000022.1, on the reverse strand, counting down.
CAGATTTCGTAGTCATGGTATGCAGTGATGGCAAGTAGGATCCGGATGGACTTAAGCATAGCCACTAGAGAAAAGGTTTCGTCATAATCCACACCTGGTCGTTGACGAAAACCTTTCGCAACAAGTCTAGCTTTGAAAGTCTCAACTTTTCCATCTACACCGAGTTTTTTCTTGAAGATCCACTTGCTCCCGATGGGTTCTACCCCTTCAGGAGTATCTTACAAAGTCCATACTTTGTTGGTGTACATGGATTCCATCTCAGATTGCATTGCATCCAGCCATTTCACAGAGTCCCCACTTATGATGGCCTGGTCGAAGCAAGTTGGGTCATCATCTTCCATGATGCAATCCTCGCTCCTACCATCAATGAGAAAACCATAGTATCTCTAAGGTGGATGAGGAACCCTACTAGATCGGTGGAGAGGCTGAGGTTCGTTGGGAACTATCGAATCCTTTGGTTCAACTAAATCTTCAGTTGTAGTTTGCGTAGCTGGAACTTCTTCCAGTTCTACCTCTTTGCCACTAATTTCCTTGACAAGAAATTCCATTTCTAAAAAGGTAGCATGCTGAGCAACAAACACCTTTTGTTCCTCACTGTGGTAGAATAGATATTGATTTGAATGTTTAGGATATCCAACAAACTTACAAAGAACTGATCGTGTCTCGAGTTTGTTCGTATTTTGCCTTTTGACATAGGCCGGACAACCCTATATCTTAACTCGTTTAAGACATGGTCTCTTTCCACTCCATATCTCATATGGAGTACTTGGCACAGATTTAGATGGAACTTGATTCAATAGGTATGCCGCTGATTCAAGCGCATATCCCTAAAAGGAAATAGATAACTCAGTGTTGCTCATCATAGAGCGCACCATATCTAATAGGGTGCGATTCCTCCATTCCGATACACCGTTGTGCTGTAGTATATACGGAGGAGTAAGCTGAGAGAGAATCCCATTCTCTTTTAGGTAGTTCAGGAACTCATTGCTCAAGTATTCTCCTCCCCGATCAGATCGAAGGATTTTAATACTTTTGCCCGTCTGTTTCTCAACTTCTTGTTTATATTCTTTGAATTTCTCAAAAGCTTCAGACTTGTGTTTCATCAGGAACACATGTCCGAATCTTGAGAGATCGTCGGTGAATTTAATGAAGTATGAGGAACCATCCCTGGCATGTGTAGACATGGGACCGCATACATCACTATGTATCAGCCCTAAGTGTTCCGTAACTCTTTCTCCGTGTCCACTAAACGGAGTTTTGGTCATTTTGCCTTTGAGACATGACTGGCAAGTGTCATAAGATGAAAATTCAAACGAATTCAAATATCCATCCTTATGTAACTTATCTAGTCGTGTCGCATTGATATAACCAAGTCTACAATGCCACAAGAAGGATTCGTTCATTTCTGAACTCTTCCTCTTGTGTGTGTTCGTTATGCTCAGAACTGTGGTTTGATTTAGAACGTAAATGCCATTGCATAACGTGCCTGATCCAATCAACTTTTGATTCAGGAAAGTGTTCATAATATTATCTTGCAATACAAAATTATATCCCTTTTTACTTAATAAATAAACTGATACAATGTTGCATATTAGGTTCGGCATGTAATAACATTCGTTCAGAATTAATGTATTAACACTTGGTAATACAAGGTGATATTCCCCAACAGATTTGGCTGCAACAATTGCACAATTTCTAACTCTTATGTCTTTATCACCCATTCCCAGTTCTCTACCTTTCCTCAGCCTATGTAACAAATTACATATATGGGATCCTGATCCGGTATCCAATACCTAGGACGTAGAGCACAGTGAGAAACAGTTCTCAGTAACGAACACACCCGAAGAAAGTGCATCAACATGTTCTTTCTTCAATCGAGTGGCATGGGAATTCTGGCATTCCCCTATTTCCTGTTTAGTCTTATAACAATTATAAGAAAGAATGGAACCAACGTTCCCGAGCCTAGTGTAATAAGCAGGTTTGGTCGATACATCAATATTATTATCTTGATTAAGGCGTGAAATGGTCGCTACCTGGAGAGAGAGAGAAGAAAACACTTAGCGTATGCTCTTGCAAGATTAGATTGGTTATTATCTTATCTAATCAGGATGACTCCCACTGCTTTTTATCAAGTCTTCCTTCAGACCCTAAAAGGTAAGACTGGCCGGGATTAATTACACTCTACAAGTTCGCTAACCGTTCAACCAAGCCAGTGTTGGTACTTTGAGAGAGGTTCCTCGTGTTTTCGCACGTACCTAATTAAAGTAAACCTCATTTTTCCAGAGGCATAACCCTGTTAACACCTTTCTAGACATCTAATGGGTTAGCTAATTGTAAAGTGCAAAACTCTCCCACGAGTAACTCTTACTCGCAGTGGGTATCGGGATCCAACTATCTCATAGAAGGTATGCAATCTCATTGCAAATTTCAACACTTGAAATTCCCGATAATATTTTGCCCCTAGCGTTCTATGACCTTGACAGAGGTCAACAAACCATAGTGCGCTAGTCAAGTTCAACCCGCCATTTCATGATTGAATTAAACTCACCCGCACGACCCTTGACAGAGGTCAACAAGGTCGTACGACTACCCTAATTCAATCGCATCACATTCTTTGCAGATAAGCACTAGTCAGCTACCGCACACTACGCCTTGACAGAGGTCAACAAACGCAGCACGAATACTAAATAATACTTATATGAAATGACGGAGGGCTACGACAGGTTTTTAGGAAAACCATTTTCGTAATGAACTTGATATTGTTGAAGAATCGAGTGATTTTAAAAAAGGAGTGTTTTGAGGCTTTTACTAGTTTTGCTAAAGAGGTCACTCCCGGTGAAGGGATCTCGGCTCTTTCCTCATCGAATGAGGTGCTGGATATTTTACAAGGAATACCGCTATGCAAAGCAAAAACTAAAAAAGCAATCAAAAACAAAACCGAGTTGTTTGTATCATCTGCTAGTTTCGCTAAAGAGGTCACTCCCGGTGAAGGGATCTCAGCTCTTTCCTCATCGAATAAGGTGCTGGATATTCTACAAGGAATACCGCTATGCAAAACAAGAACTAGAGCTACCCGTTTTGAAAATTTGATTCCACAACATCTTTAAGTTTCTTTCCTTTCATTAATCTCATTAATGAAGTCCCATCAATTATGCTTCCTAAGCATCACAGATAAAGAATCGAAAATAGAATGTACGCTTATGCCATCTGTATTCGCCACAGTGTCCTGTTATGCACCGTTAGGTTACTTAACTAACGGCATAGCAGGACGGGACTAGCGCGGGTGCAAAACATAAGCAACGTTTATTATATATCATATATATAATAAGCCATTCATCTCAGAATATCAAATGATCATATCATAGATATCAGCAGCAGAAGATAACATATGTAATATTGGCTATATTAGGATTTCCGTGTTTTAAATTAAGCCAGTAAAAAACACGGATTCCACGGTCGCGGTGACTAGCCAAACCCACATCCCTCGACCCCTGCGAGAGCGGCAAGCAACCCTACCAATTCTAGAGTTAGGAGACCTGGTTCTGACTCCTCGAGATGGTCTCCCACTGGACCTTAGAACCCGGTTACTTGTGCTCCCCTCCTTGAGTATATTCTAATGCGGAAAAGTAAATACTATACATCAATGGTGACATCATCCTCAACCCGGAAGTGCCCCAATAAAAGAATATTACATACATTGAATTTTACATGAATGAGAATGAAAAACTCTCATCTCACATAAAACCCCGGCTTTTCAAAAACGACGATCCAATATAACACATCACAACAACACATAACATCACATGTCATCAACGTAAGTAAATATGTGCATCCCAATTATCGTTGACATATAGCAACTGTCACGCCCCGCTTTCCAAAATACGGGATACAAGGGGTAGACAAGGCCAGCCATGCTCCTACGGTCAAGAAAATGTCCTGCCGTAGTCACACTTCGGCTTCTAGTTTTTCATGGTAAACAGTAAGTAAGGCGCAGGTAATGAGAAATGCAGTAACTGGAACAAAACAGTAATATGAACTGACCTGATGGGAACAAAAGGTATAACCCTGGATAGCAAGTCGAGGTGTCTGTGATATACGTTCAGTCCTGGTCCAGGCTAAATCTTCTCCTCACACTGAGCATGCATACTCAGGTCGTCAGAGCGACACAATAGCAATATAATATATATAAAATCATGTGACAATACCAACAGTGATAATAGATATATGTAACAGTAGATCAATAGCAGTATGGATATGAAAATGCAGTAATCAATGCAGCGGAACAGTAAAAGCAGTAGAACGATATGCCACGTATGTCCACACGGTAAGTAAGGTATATCAATGCCTGTATCCCTATCAGTCTCTAAGTCTCACTGTACAGGTCACTAAGCCTATCGTCAGTCCAAGTGTGAGAGTCAACCACTCGTGAGTGTCGTCCACCCAAGGGTAGAACCCAAGGGCAAGGGACCACGGGCCCAACATGTATATCACGGTGATAATCACATACCCTGTAAATCTCCATATAACTCCCTAAATATATAAGCCGGCATGGGACTCCCGAGATTCTGTTGAACTCATACTCAAACTACCCCACACCCCGTGGTCTACATCAAACGCTAACCATAACCCTAAATACTAATCAATTCGTGACAAGTCTGCGCGAGAATTGGGGGCAGGACCTCCATCAAGCACGTCCCGACTAATACCTAAGATGAATGGCAGTGTCTGGTGCCTTATCTGTGACACCCGTGCAAGAGCTCCCATAAATGTCCCATTCTACTTATAGTCACACGTACACGTGTCCCACAGACGTCGACAATGCAATATAATAATAATAAGGGTCACCGATTGTGTACAAGTACGTATCACTTTCACTTATTCACTGATACACGAACACTAACGTACTTGCCACAATCATCACTAAAGCCTAACACTGGGTAAATGCACATTATCACTATATTATCAATGCAATGACATGTGTATGATATGATGCGTATACAGTATATAAAGCATGTTTAGGATGTCCTCAATCAATAACCTACCACTTGCACAAATTATCATAAATCGTACGGTTACAATTTAGTGAGACGATGAACAGGTAATAATTAATATGTTCAGTTATCTATCCATCGAATTTAGTTTCATGCCAATCAGGTTCCAGGATCACTAGTTATAACCATTTCATTTTAAGCGTTCACGGCTGGAAATCCGGTTTCAGAATCAGAAATCCGTTTCGCAACGCATTTTAATCCCAGTTGGGATCAGATTTTAGCGATGCTACAGTTGGATGAAATCTAGGGTTTTCAGTAAGGTTTTCAACGCAATAGACAGATCTTCAATCGCATCTCCACGTCAGGAGTTATACACTGTTTAACACTAACATGTCAGTTCTGATTCTGTTGGGACTGTTATGCGTCCCGATCTTTTAAATTGCAGATTAAATAACAAATGATAACGAAATGGGATGGAACCACTTGTGTTTTCTAGATAACAGATTCCCCTATAATAATCAGCAGAGTTCCGCAACCTACGAGTTTAGGAAACAGGATGGTGTTCATTACGGAACAGCAAGCAACAACTGGAGTCGCTCTGGACTGCAGTCCAGAGTCGCACTCCGATCCAAATATTGTCACAGTTCAAGTACAGGAATATCTGGAAACTAGTATATGGTTAAAGTTCGTCGAGTTGTCTTCGATTTGAGCCCTCGAACGCATCATTCCAAGGTGTATATAATTTATGGTGATTTTAATAGTTTTCAGGTGCAAGAAAATTCCAGTTTTACGGTTAAACTTGGGGGTAGTTGTTTTAGTCGTTATCGGTCATATTATCCAACGAAATTCACACATTAGGTCCACAGCCATACAGGCCAAACAATAACATTTAGTTCCGTCAAGTTTAATGATAATTTCCTATGAGAACACACATCGAACAGTTACGTTGTAATATTTAACACAAGATAAAACATGGGATATATATACGATTATAATTTGTAAATTAATAATAAGTAGCATGTAGCAAGTGGGGACTTGCCTGGATGCGGTGAACTGATGGCGCGGCAGCTAAGGCAGTAGTGACACGTCCCGGCACGAAGTGTCAAACGCACGACGAGCCTCGTCAAAGCTTGGGCTTGGCTCGAGTTTGAGGAGGGGTTGTTGCGAGTTCAGGTGGTGTCGGGGCTGGGGATCGCTGATGCTGTCGAGGCCGACGGAGAGAGATTGCAGAGGGAGAGAGGAAGACTTTAGAGAGAGAAAGAGTTTAGAGATATAGAGAGAAATATTGAGAAGGAGAGGGAGAGAGGAACTGAGAGAGAGAGAGAGAGGCAGTTAGAGAGGGAAAGATGTAGAGAGAGAACAGAGAGATAGAGAGTGAGTGATAGAGAGAGAGAACACCAGGAGAGAGAGATGAGAGATCGGGAGATTTGGGTGAGTGAGAGAGAGAAAACAGAGAGGGGAAAAAAGTATGCAGAGAGTGTGAGAGAGTAAGCAGGGGAAGAGAGAGAGAGGGTATAGAGGAAACAGAGAGGGGGAGAGTGATGCCGAGGAGGTGAGCGAAGAGAGGGAGGAAGGCGAGGTCGGAGGGATGGGTGATGCCGGCGGTGATTGAGACGATGGTGGGGAAAAGTCGACTCGGGTGCAGGCGGTGTGGAGCTCGGGTGCGTGCTGTGGGTGAGTGGAAGAGTGAGGGAAGGTGGTGAGGAGACGAGGGTTCAACAAGATGGCCGGCGAAGGGGGTGATAGCGATGGAGGAGGCGTGGGTGTGGGCTTGAGAAAGAGAGAACGGGAGGGGGAAGAGAGAAGAGAGGCGACGAGAGTTAGAGAGAGGAGTGCGCGACGTGGGGTAACGGCACGCGAGCGTGAGCGTGAGCGACGGCGTGGGTCACGGCGGAGGGAACGGATCATGAGCGGGAGTCGTGGGAAATAGCCGTTGGAGGAAGGAGACGGGTACTGTGGAAGCGGGTCGGGTGTGAAGCGGGCGTGGACTTGGAGAGGGGACGCGGGAGCGGGCCAAGTGAGTTGGGCTGGCAATAAAAATAAAAGAATTAAAGGAAATGGAACAAGAGGGCCGGGCCGGGGTTTTGGAAATTAAATGATCTGTGAGGAAAAGAGAGTGAGGGCCGGGCTTGGTGGGCTGCTGGGGAAAGATTTGGTTGGGATTTGAATAAATTGAAGGGTTTGAGTTTAATTGATAAAAGAAAATGGGGTTTAGAATAAATAGAATTATAAATAAAATAAATAGAATTATAAATAAAATAAATAGAATTCTAGAGTAATAAAATACAGGTTTTGGTATAAAAGGGACTGGGTATTATATCATACCACCCTTACAAAAATTTCGTCCTCAAAATTTAAAAGAAACAACAAACAATAAAATAATAAGCGAAGAGTTATCATATCGAACACTAATACATGTTGATTTACTTAAAACGAGTGGACAAAGTTTTGAAGATACATACACATATAAGTAAGAACCACATACAAAGGATATGCCTAATAGGTATAATGCAGAAACACTATAAGCGCAACTACAAGTGTACGAGAATATAGGTAACAATAACGAACAATAATAATCAAAGAGTGTTCGATAAAAGTCGAAACCCAAATATGTACACATCTAAGCCTATCAAAAGCCAGCAAAAAAAAAAATATAAGTATAAGGCTCAACCATTTATAATAGTAATCATAGGCACAAAACCCGAAAATAAAGTAACGACAATAAAGTAGTGAAAATTAGTTGGTGGGTTAAAACATTTTAGGATAATGTATCGATAAAATAGGTTTAAAATATTTTAGAAAACTGGTATAGTGAAATTAAGAAGCATGGACCAAAAGTATGCGCGGTGTAAGGTTGCGCTACTGAAAATGAGGATAATAGTAGCGTGCTTTGAAATACATGAAACTAAGTAGTTAATAACACGCACTCTTCAAAAATACAAAAATAGTGAAAACCAACTTTCGAATAATAAGGTCCTAAAAATATATATATAGTAAAAGGAAACACAAAAATGTATAGGGCTAGCTAGGGCAGGGATTACAAGGATGTGTGGCTCAAACAGAAGGTCGGAGTGTGACAGCTTTAGACTGAAGGTCCAAGATCGGGGTCGGGTCAGCACAGATAGTAAAGATGAGCAACAAAGGACTACAAGGGGGAAAATTATGGGGAGGACAACGGTCGGTACATCACACTAATCAAAATTTGAAGGGTTAGCGAACTCGGAAATTTCACTAAAATTTTCTCCTCCCAGAAGGATCTCAAACGAGGCATAGACGGAGGATGAAGGGTGGACCTCTAAGAGATCGGGCGTGGTATTAGTTAATCTTGGTGAGGGTCAGAATAATATAAGGAGTAGGGGTGAACAGATCTCTGTAGGAAAATAATTGTATAGAAGTAATAATCAAGCATCAAGGGAATTAAGAAGATCGAAGGATTTGCGAACTCAGCAATTTATTCTATTCTAGAATATTTTAAACAAAGCATTCTCAAAACGAAATGTGGCCCTAATCTACACACAGATTTATTTGGCCAAAAAGACAACATCTAAAAGAAATCCCGTCAGTCGCGGTTGTGGAGATTCAGCAGGTTGCGGTAGGCCCGCGCACTCAGGTAGGGACGTCCATTCCCATAGCGCCTCGCAGGTATCGCCATTGGGAGTTCTTCCACCGCAGGGTCTTGATCTTCTGGTCCTTCTTCCTCGGATAGAGCTTCTTCATCGAGGTCTGATTCCATACGATTTTCTTCTTCTGGATTTTCTTCCACGGGGTTTTCCTCCGCTGGATTTTCTTCTATCGGGTCTTCCTCGGGATCTTCCTCTATCGGGTTCTCTTCAGGGTCTCCTTCTTCTTCGTCGGAATCAGCTATCATGTTAAACTCTGGGGCGGTTACTCCTTCGTCCTCTGAATCGTTGTTTCCGAAATTGACCTGGGGACCGTTGATCTCATCGTCAGAACTCATCAGTGTGCGGTCTAAGAAAACGCATGACTGTGCATCCTCATCTAGATGCGACGCTGCTCCAGGGTGAGCCATGGCCTGAAAAGAAAGAGTCATGATTAGACAGTGGAATACATCAAGAAAAATAGCTAAGTGTACGAAGCATAGAAAGATATGCGGTGGCAGGAACTGAAAAATCAAGATTAAAATGCTGTGATAATGAATAGTATGAATAAGGGGGAGGACAAGAGAATGATACATATATTACGATTCGAGTTTTATTGTATTCAACTAAAAGTTTGACGGATACAAGATTTCAAACGGAAAGAAATATTTATAAGAGGATGACAACATTATTACTGAAATTAGAAAACATGAAAATTCTTCTTTGATTGCTAGACCGCTGCATCATCGTCACGCGAGTTGAATCTTGTGTTGGGTCCGCTTTATTCTCAAAGTCCGAACTACGCAATAATCATCACTTGGCAGAGGTGGAGAGTGTGGACGAGTCTCCTCCCTGCAGTTCTTTTCTTTCTGGGCAACCGTTGATGAGATGTTTGTTGGACCCGCATATCAAACATTTTCCTTGGGCGCGGCGACAATCCCTCTGAAGATGTCCTGGCCTCTTACAGTACCCACAACATGGGGTCTTCTGCTGCTTCTGTCGCGGGGAAACAAATGGGCGCTTCATCTTCTTCTCTTTTTCTCGTCTAACGGGAATCCCTTTATGATTGGAGACTCCCGCTGGTGTCTGATTTATCTGTCTTCTCAGTCCTTCAGCCAACAAGTCGTTTGTTCGCTCTTGGGTTTCCTTTAGACCTTGCAGTACACTCAGAATCTCAACGGTCTGATCCTAGAGAGTGGAGATAGAGGAAGAGTCGTTGGATGATATGATTCTGAAACAATAATTTTGAGGACGACATAAGGCACAAGCGGTGGGAATTAAAATATAATATGGATTGGGCAAGGAATCAAGAATATCGGGTGTGATGGAACTCATTACAGGTGGAAATCAACTGTATGGCTCTAAGTCACTTAATCCGAGAACAGTATTGTAACTATGAGGTAGTTCACATTTACAACCACGTCACTCAGCCAAGCCTCCTGAAACCCTAGCGGATGGATAATAGAATACTCGATATGAATATGGATCAAGAATGAAAAGTTTACAACCTAGACCGAGGAATGTCTTAGATTGTCAAGCTATGCACGAAAAACTGCAATCCCAAACGAAGCAAAACCTGGCTCTGATACCAACTAAACCATGTCACGCCCCGCTTCCCAAAATACGGGATACAAGGGGTAGACAAGGCCAGCCATGCTCCTACGGTCAAGGAAATGTCCTGCCGTAGTCACACTTCGGCTTCTAGTTTTTCATGGTAAACAGTAAGTAAGGCTCAGGTAATGAGAAATGCAGTAACTGGAACAAAACAGAATTATGAACTGACCTGATGGGAACAAAAGGTATAACCCTGGATAGCAAGTCGAGGTGTGTGTGATATACGTTCAGTCCTGGTCCAGGCTAAATCTTCTCCTCACACTGAGCATGCATACTCAGGTCGTCAGAGCGACACAATAGCAACATAATATATATAAAATCATGTGACAATCCCAACAGTGATAATAGATATATGTAACAGTAGATCAATGACAGTATGGATATGAACATGCAGTAATCAATGCAGCGGAACAGTAAAAGCAGTAGAACGATATGCCACGTATGTCCACACGGTAAGTAAGGTATATCAATTCCAGTATCCCTATCAGTCTCTAAGTCTCACTGTACAGGTCACTAAGCCTATCGTCAGTCCAAGTGTGAGAGTCAACCACTCGTGAGTGTCCTCCACCCAAGGGTAGAACCCAAGGGCAAGGGACCACGGGCCCAACATGTATATCACGGTGATAATCACATACCCTGTAAATCTCCATATAACTCCCTAAATATATAAGCCGGCATGGGACTCCCGAGATTCTGTTGAACTCAAACTCAAACTACCCCACACCCTGTGGTTTACATCAAACGCTAACCATAACCCTAAATACTAATCGATCCGTGACAAGTCTGCGCGAGAATTGGGGGCAGGACCTCCATCAAGCACGTCCCGACTAATACCTAAGATGAATGGCAGTGTCTGGTGCCTTATCTGTGACACCCGTACAAGAGCTCCCATAAATGTCCCATTCCACTTATAGTCACACGTACACGTATCCCACAGACGTCGACAATGCAATATAATAATAATAAGGGTCATCGATTGTGTACAAGTGCGTATCACTTTCACTTATTCACTGATACACGAATACTAACGTACTTGCCACAATCATCACTAAAGGCTAACACTGGGTAAATGCACATTATCACTATGTTATCAATGCAATGACATGTGTATGATATGATGCGTATACAGTATATAAAGCATGTTTAGGATGTCCTCAATCAATAACCTACCACTTGTACAAATTATCATAAATCGTACGGTTACAATTTAGTGAGATGATGAACAGGTAATAATTAATATGTTGAGTTATCTATCCATCGAATTTAGTTTCATGCCAATCAGGTTCCAGGATCACTAGTTATAACCATTTCATTTTAAGCGTTCACGGCTGGAAATCCGGTTTCAGAATCAGAAATCCGTTTCGCAACGCATTTTAATCCAAGTTGGGATCAGATTTTAGCAACTCAACAGTTGGATGAAATCTAGGGTTTTCAGTAAGGTTTTCAACGCAATAGACGGATCTTCAATCGCATCTGCACGCCAGGAGTTATACACTGTTTAACACTAACATGTCAGTTCTGATTCTGTTGGGACTGTTATGCGTCCCGATCTTTTAAATTGCAGATTAAATAACAAATGATAACGAAATGGGATGGAACCACTTGTGTTTTCTAGATAACAGATTACCCTATAATAATCAGCAGAGTTCCGCAACCTACGAGTTTAGGAAACAGGATGGTGTTCATTACGGAACAGCAAGCAACAACTGGAGTCGCTCTGGACTGCAGTCCAGAGTCGCACTCCGATCCAAATATTGTCACAGGTAAAGTACAGGAATATCTGGAAACTAGTATAGGGTTAAAGTTCGTCGAGTTGTCTTCGATTTGAGCCCTCGAACGCATCATTCCAAGGTGTATATAATTTATGGTGATTTTAATAGTTTTCAGGTGCAAGAAAATTCCAGTTTTACGGTTAAACTTGGGGGTAGTTGTTTTAGTCGTTATCGGTCATATTATCCAACGAAATTCACACATTAGGTCCACAGCCATACGGGCCAAACAATACCATTTAGTTCCGTCAAGTTTAATGATAATTTCCTATGAGAACACACATCGAACAGTTACGTTGTAATATTTAACACAAGGTAAAACATGGGATATATATACGATTATAATTTGTAAATTAATAATAAGTAGCATGTAGCAAGTGGGGACTTTCCTGGATGCGGTGAACTGATGGCGCGGCAGCTAAGACAGTAGTGACACGTCCCGGCACAGAGTGTCAAATGCACGACGAGCCTCGTCAAAGCTTGGGCTTGGCTCGAGTTTGAGGAGGGGTTGTTGCGAGTTCAGGTGGTGTCGGGGCTGGGGATCGCTGATGCTGTCGAGGCCGACGGAGAGAGATTGCAGAGGGAGAGAGGAAGACTTTAGAGAGAGAAAGAGTTTAGAGATATAGAGAGAAAGATTGAGAAGGAGAGGGAGAGAGGAACTGAGAGAGAGAGAGAGAGGCAGTTAGAGAGGGAAAGATGTAGAGAGAGAACAGAGAGTGAGTGATAGAGAGAGAGAACACCAGGAGAGAGAGATGAGAGATCGGGAGATTTGGGTGAGTGAGAGAGAGAAAACAGAGAGGGAAAAAAAGTATGCAGAGAGTGTGAGAGAGTAAGCAGGGGAAGAGAGAGAGAGGGTATAGAGGAAACAGAGAGAGGGGGAGAGTGATGCCGAGGAGGTGAGCGAAGAGAGGGAGGAAGGCGAGGTCGGAGGGATGGGTGATGCCGGCGGTGATTGAGACGATGGTGGGGAAAAGTCGACTCGGGTGCAGGCGGTATGGAGCTTGGGTGCAGGCGGTGTGGAGCTCGGGTGCGTGCTGTGGGTGAGTGGAAGAGTGAGGGAAGGTGGTGAGGAGACGAGGGTTCAACGAGATGGCCGACGGAGGGGGTGATGGCGACGGAGGAGGCGTGGGTGTGGGCTCGAGAAAGAGAGAACGGGAGGGGGAAGAGAGAAGAGAGATGACGAGAGTTAGAGAGAGGAGTGCACGACGTGAGGTAACGGCACGCGAGCGTGAGCGTGAGTGACGGCGTGGGTCACGGCGGAGGGAACGGATCGTGAGCGGGAGTCGTGGGAAATAGCCGTTGGAGGAAGGAGACGGGTACTGTGGAAGCGGGTCGGGTGTGAAGCGGGCGTGGGCTTGGAGAGGGTACGCGGGAGCGGTCCAAGTGAGTTGGGCTGGCAATAAAAATAAAAGAATTAAAGGAAATGGAACAAGAGGGCCGGGCCGGGGTTTTGGAAATTAAATGATTTGTGAGGAAAAGAGAGTGAGGGCCGGGCTTGGTGGGCTGCTGGGGAAAGATATGGTTGGGATTTGAATAAATTGAAGGGTTTGGGTTTAATTGATAAAAGAAAATGGGGTTTAGAATAAATAGAATTATAAATAAAATAAATAGAATTATAAATAAAATAAATAGAATTCTAGAGTAATAAAATACAGGTTTTGGTATAAAAGGGGCTGGGTATTACAGCAACGAAACAGGCGATACACCACATATTACACTTACGGTCGCAGAAAAGAAAGTGAAAAACTACAACAATTGGAATCGTCACTGCCTTTAGACATCATAAACCCGGAATATCACATATTCTGGATTTCATGCCTAACAATGCAAATCTTACATTTGGGTCTAATCTATGAAAACACCTTTTCAATGGAAGTCGGGTAATTCAACAAAATTCCCGATTCCGTCCGAGACCGAAATGTTAAATTTTCTAGCAACTAATTACTTTTCACAAAACTAATTAGTGTAGATTTCAATTATTGTATCACATTCACAGATAGCTAGACGATGTTAAACTTTCCAATCGAATCAACAAACACCCACATGTCCCAGAAGGCTCAACACTTGAGCAGAGTCAAAAATACTCAACACATGCCACAGTAGCTACCGACCAACCGTAGAAGGGCCAACCCTTGCCCCACATATGGCACCGTAGAACTACGACAAACCCTACGGTTTGGTCGCAGTTCTACGGTCATAGAATCGAGTTAGGATTTCGTTCTTTTAGAGGGTCCATAGAATTACTTGCATGATTTTTCGAATATTTTTAACTCGGAAAATTCCAACTCTTGGAAAATTTCCAGCAAAGGGTCAAAAATTGGGGTTTGATATTTGTTCGAACTTTTTAACGTCATCTAAAGTACCCGAAACGAAGTTAGAATTACGACTACGAAACACTCCGAATTGCCTTTACAGAAAGATAACATCACATGCAATCTTTGCTGAAACAAGCAACACCTAAAACACTAAAACCCAGAGACTCGAACACCACAAAAAATTCAACCCAGAATAAGTCACAAGGACCGGCGAGCTCGGATTGTTTCTCAATGTCGCCGGGTCAATTCCGGCGAAGGGGGTTCAATTTTCTGTGGTGTTCATGTTACATCTCATGTAACATTCCGCAGTTGCTTAAAAAAATTTTAGAGGACTTTTAAAAGCGAAAGAAACTAGGATTTTCGTTTCGATGTTTCGGAGTTGTTTCGGTTTCGTAATCCTACATACATCGTCTAATTCTCTAGCTTGTCTCTGATACCACTGTAGGGTTTTCAAGCATGACAGCAAGGTTTCGGGAAGCATCGTCCATGCCATTTTAAAAAATTTACCATACTAAAGAACCCTAATCTAGAATCTTAACTAGAGAATTAAATGAAAACTATAATGTAAACAACTTTACATCTAAGAAGTGAGCAAGGAATACAACCTTTGTAGACCGGTCCTTCACTTCAAAAGCTCCTTGTAGTAGTCCCTTCGCTCCAAGTAGTAATCTTGCGGACTCTAGGGAGGCTCCACAAGGTGAAAGGAACACGCTTGCTTGAAGTCTTCGAGGCCGAAGATGATCTACGTCGAGGAGACACTAACTCAAGCTCCTACTTCACTAATTGGGTATTACTGAAGCAAACACCGTAAACTAAATGGCTAGTCTAGTAGAGGATGATGAAGTAGGAATTTTGCTCACTTTAGAAATCTTTTTCTCACTAATTTTCCTCACCTCCTAAAAACCTAGAGAGCTCTTGAAGATGAGGAAGATGATGAAGTGAATAATAGAATGGTGAGAACAGCAACCATGGGTGAGTTCATATCATATACTAACTCATGCTGTGGGGGTAAACAGGGAGGCAGACAAAGCAAGTTGTAGAGAATAAACCATGGCTAAAGATAATGGTTAGGTTAATAAATATTTTTAATAAAACAAAACTAGTAGACTAAGTCAATGGTTCCACAAGCTTCTACTAAACATCAACCATGACTAATTTCCTACTAATTTTGATTTACTTAAAATAAATAAAACCCTATATTATATCAAGCATGGTGTAAGTCTCATACACCCATGTTGCATGTATCATCTAGCATGATAAAAAAAATGTACATTAATATATATCACATTTATACTAAATGCACAAGTGAGAAAAAAGAATTCTTAAGTGAGCTAATATTAGTTAATGTAAATTAATATATCAAATATATAATTATACATTAAATTATTAAATCAACACTTGATTTAATAATCCGTCTATATCACATATAACCGACTAATATCATATGTATCAACTTATCGAATCAACACTTGATCCGATAACCCGGCTATATCACATATAACCGGCCGGTATCACATATCGCGAGAATAGAACACGGTATCACATACACGTATTAATCTCGGTCCCGCATATATCACATATGTGCTCCTATTTTGTTTCGCCTGAGCCAGGAAATCTCTGTGTAGGACTCTAAAGACTCGTCAATACTCCGGCAGTAGGTGATGATCATATCAGTCACCCACAAACCGTCAGCGGTACTAGCTGCATGTAACGGCCACCCGGGTATTGAGCAATTAGCAGATCAACAAGCATACTTGTTCATACCCCTGTGAATCCAATAAGTAACACTTTCGTATAGTCCGGTCTCTTCGTCTGATATGTCGCATATCTAGTCTAGGGGTGGTAAATGTCAGACCCCAGTAGCTTGATAAGTCATGCCAACGTGAGGCTCATAACGGTTCGAGAAACTACTGATAACACTTACCAGTAAATCTCATCAACCCTGACCAGGGATTTCCTATTATGGATAATCGAGCACAACGCAACATCAACCCCCAATACCGGGAGAGATGAAATCCCCTCCTATCGCTCATTACCTCCATGTGACTCAGGACTGTACCCAAAAACCACCGTTTTGCACGTTCTCTTGGACGTGGTAAGGTGGAAATCAAAGCACAGTGGGAATCACACAAGACTCTATGACGATCTCGGGTCAACTGACTAACCTGTACCAGTGTCACCAGAGAACTGCTATCTGACGTGAGGTATAATACCATCTAGAAGTTCTCGGCGAGTCCTGTTCAGTGTACCCAGTCTCTACTGAGCACGCGTATACCATCTTTGATGTCAAACACCAATGGATGTGGGGTCATCCATCGCCCATCATATGGGTCAAGAAGTGTATACGCTAGTCTACACTGGTATATCGATGCCCCGTTTCGATATACCCACGACTAGGAACAATTAAAGGATGTACTTACGGACTACCCTGGCCCTACTAGTATGATCTCCATCATAATCCTGGTAGTCAAGTTCACATCCTACGGGCTTTATCAACATGTGAGAGTAAGATAATATCATAATATAAGTCAATATGTTAAGATAAAGAACAACCAGATAGCATACTATCATGTCGAGCAAGAAAGTCATCTCTATATATGTCTAAGCATCCACTATAATATACAACACATGTACAACAATGGCCTCTAGGGCATATATACAACTAACAAGCGGCTCCTCCCACTGTCGCCCGAAACTGGCCAAGAGGACCGTCCTGGCGTCCATCTTCATCGTGTAGGAGACAGGAGCCGTGTTGTGAGTTGAGCTTGTCCTTGGAGATATTTTGTTGCGTCCGAAGATTGCAATTGAAAAACGTTAACCTGCACAAAGAGGCATGATTTCAGTACATGCAATTGATATATATGTTGATTGAGTTCGCATGAACGTTTAACCCAAAATATAGGAGAGAAATGTCCTACCGGGCGTGCCAGAATCTGTAGGGTGTTTTTCGTCACCCCATTGAGATGGGAAATACGTGTCACTTGTCAGGCGCAATATAGATTCCCCCTGTCTAGGGTTGGCCGGGGTTTATTGATTGTGGGGATCCAAATCTCCGGCAGCCGCGAACTAAGCAGCCGTTAATTACCCCTCGCCTTTGGAGCGAGGGAACCTCCGATTGACGGGTAAAACTGGTTATGTGAACTCAATGTGCGGTGTGCATATGTGTATCTTGAGAGGTTTATGAGAAATTTTTTCTAATGAGGGATGTGTTCGAGTGTGGAATGTGTATAAAAAAATAAAAAAAGAGTAATGTCCTAATGACGTGTGGGCGCCGGGTGCCGGCGACTCACGCGCCCAGCATGTGGGCGGCGGGCGCTTACAGAAAAAGGGGCTTAGCTCCTGTACAGGGAGTTGTACTACCGATTGACTTTTGGAGTTAAACTCCTAAAAAGGGGAAAGGGGCCTAGCCCCTACACAGGGAGTTGTACTTCCCAATTAACATTTAGAGTTAAACTCCTAAAAAAAGGAAAAGGGGGCTTAGCCCCTGTATAGGGAGTTGTACTCCTAAAAAAGGATTTATTATTTAATTTTTATTATTATTTTTTTTGTGGAGTTAAACTCCTAAGAGATTTTCGAAGATGATGAAAGGGGGCCCCTTTCTTCTCCCTTGAGCCCTGGATTTTCTCTTGAGCCCTGGATCTTCCCGAAGTGGGGTTTTTGGAGTTGGGTTTTCTTCCTCCTCCTCTCTGTTGGCTGGATCTTGGAGGAAAAAAAGGTCGAGACTTAAAAATCTCCCCTTTTGGGGGTTTGATGGGAGATCCGAGCTCCCCTTCTAGGGGTTTATGATGAAAAACTATTTCTTTTTAGAAAAGGAAGAGTTAAACTCTTGGTTTAACTCAAAAAGAAGGGAAGAAGGTTTAGAAGCTTGAGGAAGGAGAAGAAGGCATATAAACCCTAATTTTTTGAGGGGAAATGAATTATTCTTTCTATCATCATCATGTTGTCTTATATAGGTTTACAAATTTACACATGACCCTTTGGGCTTTACAAAATAGCATTTTGCCCATCTCATACCTCATGTGATCATTTCTTTTGCACATGGTCCATGAGCTTTAAAAAAATTTGGCTTTATGTCCATTTTTCTTATATTTATTCATAAAAATTACATCAAAATTATTTATTACATAATTTTCATATTGGCATAAGGAGGCCGGCTGCGGAGCTCGACTTGGGCATGGGCCTACTTGACCTGGGCTCGGGCCCTCTTGCTTGGGGTTGACTTTGACTTTGACTTGGTCAACCGTGGTGTAATTTTTGACCCTAACACACGTATGTTAACCGATAGAGGGGGACTAAGCCGCACTTTGATTTTCATATATGATTATCGATGAGAATATGAAAGTTCTATATTATCATCGAGTATCATACATACACTTAGTGTAAGATTTAACTTGAATTGGTTTTACGTTTATTTTCAATTACAAGGGTTCAAAGTTATTAGTTTAGGATAAAGGATTTTAAAATTAAGAATTTTCTTAATCAAATTTAAGATTTTTGAATTTATTGGAGTTAGGATGGGATTTGACAAGAGTCCAATATAGAGGAGAATGATGATGAATTAAGATTTGGCCTTGTTTGTATGTGTGTGTGTCTGCGAGTGTGTGTGAAAGTAGGTCCTACCATCTCTACTAGGATTTTAATAAGAGCAAGTGAGCAATTTTAAAAATTCTTGAGGGCTAAGTCTACAAATAAGAATCAAACTAGAGAATTAGGATTTCTTAAATAGCAAACTAAAGATCTAACTAAGTGAAGAGAGATTACAACTTTTGTAGTTTAGTCATTCACTTCAAATGCTCCAAGTAGTAGCCCCTTGAACTCTTCTTTGACTCCACTTGAAGAAATGAACGAGCTTGCTCGAAATCTTCTTCGTCGAAAATGATCCACCTCGAAACTACTCACACTCAAGCTCACACTTCACTAATCAAAGTATTAGTGAAGTTAACAACCTAAACTAGTTTGTTAGAATAGTGTAGGTTGATAAAGTAGGGTTTAAGCTCACTTAAAAATCTTTTCTTTTCTCTTTATCACTCTTGAGTGAATGATGACTCAAGAGAAAAAATGAAGAAGATGAAGATGAGGATGAGAGTGAACCTTATCTTGAGGATAAAACACTAAAGATAAACTTGTATGAATTATCAAAAGAAATAATAAGTCATGCATTCTACAAGGTTCACAAAGAGAAGACTCATTCTTCTTTTTGTTAAATTCCAATAAGAAATCTATATGATTTTATCCTCAACTCAAATTTTATCTCTTATACATCCATCTAAGGTGTATCATCAACCATGATACAAGATTTTATATGTTATTTATATCAAATATAAATAATATATAAAGAGAAAAAATATAAAAGTAAGCATTATATTAGTCAATATATATATATATATATATATATATATATATAAAATTATCAACACTTGATTCAATAATCCGGTTATATCATATATAATTCGGCTAATATCATATAACGCTAGATTAGAATATGGTATAATATACTCGTATTTAATCAAGCTCCCGCATATATCTCTATGCATGCCCTACTTTGTTTCGTTTGAGCTAGGAAACCTTTTTGTAAGACGCTAAAGACTCACCAATACGCTGGCAATATGTAATGATCACATCAAACACCTATAAGCCGTCAGCGGTAGTAGCTGGACGTAACAGCTACCCAGGTATTGAACAAATAGAAGATCAACAAGTAAACTTGTACAAACTCCCATAGAGCCTATAAGCAACACTTACCGTACGGTCCGGTCTCTTCTTCTAATATGTTGCATATTGAGTCTGGGAGGTGGAATCGTCAGACCCAAATAACTCGATAAGTCATGCCAATGTATGGCCTATAACAAATCGAGAAACTACTGATAACACTTATCAGTAAATCTCATCAGTCCTGGCCAGGGACTTGCTGTTATAGCCAATCGAGCATAGCACAACATCAACTCCCAATACCGGGAGAGACGACACCCCTCCTATCGCTCACTACCTCCTTGTGACTCAGGAATGTACCCAAAAACCATCTGTTTACAGGACTCGGTAGAGCCATGGTAGGGAGGAAATCAAAGTATAATGGGAACCACACAAGATACTATGACAATTTCGGGTTTAAAGACTAACTTGTACAAGTGTCACCAGAGAACTGTTATCTGACGATAGGTATGGTACCCATCTTGGAGTTCTCGACGAGTCCATTCGGTTTGCTCGTTCTCCAATGAGCACCTGTATACAATCTTTGATGTCAAACACCAATGGTTGTGGGATCAACCATCGCCCTATACAGGGTCAAGAAACGTACACACTAGTCTAATCTGGAATATCGATACCTTGTCTCGATACTCCCTTGTCTAGGAACACTTCAAGGATATGCTTGTGGACTACACAAGCCCCGCTAATATGATCTACATCATAGTCTTGGTAGTCAAGCTAACATCCTAAGGGGTTTATCAACATGTATCAATGAGCTAGTAAACTAAAACAACACACATGTTAAGATAAAAAGCAACCAGATAACACACTATCATATTGAGCAAGAAAGTCCTGTGTGTGTGTGTGTGTGTCCAAGCATCCACTATAATATACAATAATGGCCTCTAGGGCATACATATTCCTAACAGTGTGTGTATACACACATAGACAAACAAACACACATACTGTAACACCCGAGCCCAATAATGCTATGTATATTACTAGTTGAGGGTTATTTATTGCTCATTCCAGTTTTCTTGATTTTCTGGTGTTTATTGCTAAATTTTACCCGGTTAAGTCATTTTAGCACATAACAATTTTTAACTCCGAAAATGAAATTTAAGATGTCCATGTTAGCCTACTCGTCGCCACTAGTCGCGTGGTAGCGTCCGCGTGTCGAGATTCCGTTCCGTTTGGCTAAACGGGCAGGTTTGGGCGACTACGCGCGCGTACAAGTGTCCGACTTGGGGGCATGCATTTTAATCATTAAACACCTCTTTTCAAAATTTGGAACCCGCTTAAAATCTTATAATTTGAATTTGGAACATTTGGGCGCAACCCGGGCGCGATTTGGAAATGTTTCATTTCGCGCCAAAAAGGGCCCGTTTCAATTTAATTTATAAAACTATATATATATATACGTATATACATTTCCTCAACTGTTTTATCTCCTCAAATCTTTTATTTACCTAACCCTCAGCCAATCGCGAGGGGGGATTGCTTTCTCGTGGGCCCCGCTCTCTTTCCCTCAGTCTCTCTCTCTCATCCTCACAAATCTCTCTTCAACCTCTCTCTCTCTCTCTTCTCTATATATTCACATGCATCAGCCGCCTCCTCCCTTTAA
Source organism: Agapanthus africanus (assembly GCA_030015575.1). Classification (NCBI taxonomy): domain Eukaryota; kingdom Viridiplantae; phylum Streptophyta; class Magnoliopsida; order Asparagales; family Amaryllidaceae; genus Agapanthus; species Agapanthus africanus. The sequence continues at coordinate 768,328,524 of JASDDO010000022.1, read as the reverse complement.
CCCACGCGACCACGAGAACCCCACGCAAACCCTAACCCTAGCCTCGCGATCCCACCGCCGGCCTCCTCGAGACCTCGTCGTCGCTGCCCTCCTCCCCTCGCCGGAACTGTAAACCCGAGCCCCAACCCATCGCCTACCCCGCTGTTCGCCGGAGAAACGTGCCGGCGACCTCGTCGACGCCACCTCCGACCACCTCCCTTCCCTCTCGACCACCAGAGGCGACCACCACCCTCGCACTCGCTGCAGCACCCCTTCCAGCGAACTCAAGATTGTTCCAGCCACCGTCTTCGCCGTCGCTGCCTCGCCGGCGTTCCAGTGCCGTCGAACCCGCCGTGGTCACCCCCCTGGTGTCTCCCTGTAAGTTTCTTTCCCTTCCTTTTGGTACAACACCCCCCGCTGGTCCGTATCGTGAATGCGTAGTTTTGTCGCTAACTCCGTTACTTTTGACTTTTGCCGGAATCCGACCGCGCCGTCTAACGAACCCGACGCTCCAGCGAAGTCCCCTGGTCCGTGTGATCCCGTTGATTTCTGTTGGGACTCGATCCGTGGCCCGTGCTTCCATATCGCAGTTTCTGCCGACATCGCATCCGTGTTTCGGTTTGCGGAACCGCCGAGGCAAGTATCCGAATACTTGCTTAACATGCTACAACTTAATCATCATGTTATAACCACACAACTAATATAACATCGATACCTTTTATAACTTAGAATTGCTAGCCACGATTATTCGTAACCTTAAATCAATGAAATCATTGCTCGCTTTAACCGGTCTGTTAATTCATACTTAACTAATCAAACCAAGTAGATCATCCCCAATTCATTGGTTAAAATCACTCCTGAGACAATTATTATGCTTAGTTCAAATTCATGTAACTCCATTGCGTATACTATCAATATTGTTTCATCTTGTGGCTTTTGCACCTCAAAGGTGCGTGAACCGGATTAATATGAAAATACAAACATCACCGTGTTCACATAGAATAATATTTGCTATTTACTGTTTCCTGCTACTGTTCATTACTGTTACTATACCTGTTATCATCATATACCTGGTTGCATTACATATTGACCGATCTTGATACACCTGACTCATGTACTGATACACCGGACACAACACCCTGTACATATCGACTCTACCTGTTGAAAGTAACCTGACCTGTTACCTGATCTCATGCCTAATGCCGACAAACCTAACCATTCCTGCTGTCGATCCAGACAGACCTACCTTTACTTGACTTGTGTTGGCATTAGTCCTTGACTACTGAATACCTGACTGACATACATAGTTTGGGGGTATGGGGAAATCAAAGGTGAAACCGACTTGTAACTCAACAGTTCGATACATTGTTCTGATCAGTCTTACGGGCTTGGCCAGCTCCGGAGTGTTGATGCTGACATCACTCATCTATCCTACTACCTTTTACTGCTTAGCGGCACGTCTCGGATTCAGCCCCGAGAATCATGACCGTGGTCCCGGGCACGCACGGGATACTATTGAGTTACATCGACGATTCATCAATTGGTTTCAAAGACTGTAGAGTAGAAAACCTGATAGGACAGTTTAGTCACCATTGCACATTACCCTGCTTATTACTTCTCATTACTGCTTTATTCATGTTCATGCTTGCATTGTTTACTATCATGTTTATGTTATATACTTGATATCATGACGCGCTGACGTCTGGGTTTTGCATGGCCCAGATTCCGTGCCCTTGACGTCGACCGAGCAGGAGTACTTCAGCCAGCAGGCTGAACTGTGAGTTCTTGAGAGTTTAGTTTATTTATGTCATTTCATTTCCAGATGTGAGCCCGCATTATGGGACATACTGTTTATTCATTGTATTGGATCATTAGCTTCCGCACTTATTGTTCATTGATTTCTTGTTATTATGGATTTGGACATGTGTTAGATTAGTACTTTATCTTGTTCTTGATATCCTTACAACCGTAATGTGACTGTGGATGGATACTCCCACCCACAGGTAGCATGGTTGGCTATGTTACGTGCCCAATCCTGCGTACTCTGGGAAGCGGGGCGTGACATGGTTTTTTTGGTATCAGAGCCATAGGTTTATTGGGTTGATTCTTTGTAGTTGGGTATTGCACCCGATACACGAATCAGAATACCCGTGTTTAGGAAACTTGTCCAGCCACATTGACCGTTTTACCATTCTTGAATCACATTCTTCCTGATTATATCTTTTACGACGTGCAAACTTACTTTGCATGTCGACTCGGAAACCTGATTTCTTGTTATCCCTAGGACTTGGACGACTTGGGTGGAGTTAAGTAATTGCGGCTATGATACCGCGGCATAGCTACAATGCAGTACTCTATTTAAGTATCTTGGAGTTCTAGCTTTGATCCACATTCAGAATCTATCATCATGCTAATGTTGGGTGTTTTGAGTTCAGGATTATGACAGGTAAGAAGTTGAAGACTTACCAGAGGCGTGTGAACGAAGCCGCCATGCTTGGAGTGATAAGAGGAATGCTGGAAATCAAAGAGACAGACTGAGCTGATCCAGCAATAGCAGATTCGTTTCAGGAAGGTTTGCAGATCGTTCAGCAGTCTGTAAACAACGATGGAACTAGACCAGTCGAACGAGTAGGGACTGTAGCAGATTTCAGACTTTTGGGTCCGTCTACTTTCACTGGTCTGGAGGAGCCGTTGCCAGCCGAGCAGTGGCTAGTGACACGGAGAATTTGCTGATTGCGGCACAGATTCCAAAGGACAAAGGAGTTGATGTAGTGCGCATTCAACTAGTGGATTACGCCCGAGAGTGGTGGCTTGTGGAGGAGAACCGCTTACCCCAGGCCAAGCAGTGGGCGGATTTCTCTAAGAGTTTACTGGAGAAGTCCTTCCGCGGACTGCGCGGAGGAAATGGAAGAGAAGTTCATCGGACTAAGGCAGAATGGAGCAACCGTGGACGTGTATGCAGCAGAATGGACGAGACTCAGTAGTCTTGCTGGACCTTTCATGGCCAACAATGTAGACAGCAGTTGCGGTAAGGAAGCAGTTCTGTCGGGCCAGTCGAGTTTAGGGCTAGGCCGACAAATAGTGTTCTTGCAGCTATGGAAGTTGATAGTAATGAAGAGCCGGCAGTTGTTCGCGATTTTATGGACGTATTTGAAGATATATCGGGCTTACCGCCGAAGCGAGATGTGGAGTTTGCGATTGACCTTATTCCTGGTGCAGCGCCAGTATCAAAATCTTATTATCCGATGGCACCGGTGGAATTGGAAGAAGTTAAGAAACAAGTGGGTGAATTACTCGAGAAGGGATGGATTCGAAGCAGCAACTCGCCTTGGGGAGCTCCAGTCCTTTTAGTAAAGAAGAAGGATGGCACGAGAAGGATGTGCATTGATTATCGAGAATTGAACCGGGTGACTATTAAGAACAAATGCCCGATCCCTCGCATTGGAGAACTTTTTGAGCAGCTTAGTGGCGCGAGGGTATTCTCGAAACTGGACCTGCGATCAGGATATCATCAAGTCCGGGTGAAAGCAGAAGACATTTGCAAGACGGCGTTTCGGACTCGGTATGGGCATTTCGAGTATTTAGTGATGCCCTTCGGAGTGACTAATGCGCCGGCAATATTCATGGATTTGATGAACAGGATCTTTTCACCATTCTTGGACCAGTTTATTGTGGTATTCATTGACGATATTCTGGTGTACTCGAAGAGTCCGGAGGAGCATGCTGAGCACTTAAGGATCGCACTGCAGACGCTGAGACAAGAGAAATTATTCGCGAAGATGAGTAAGTGCGAATTCTGGCTGGAAGAAGTGAAGTTTCTGGGGCATGTCGTGTCGGGCGATGGAATCGCCGTTGATCCCGAGAAGATTGCAGCAGTTCGAGATTGGCCTGTTCCGAAGAATGTTGCGGAGATAAGAAGTTTTCTTGGACTCGCCGGTTACTACAGAAGATTTGTGGAGAACTTCGCTCGTTTAGCTGAGCCGTTAACCAAGCTTACGCGTAAGGAGGTACCGTTTGTGTGGACAGATGGATGTGCATTGGCCTTCGAGACGTTGAAGCAGAAGTTGATAACCGCCCCTATTCTAACCGTACCGGATGATTCAGGAGGACTGGTGATTCACAGCGACGCATCTGGAAAAGGATTGGGATGTGTTTTGATGCAGAATGGAAAAGTCGTCGCTTACGCATCGAGACAGCTGAAGACTCATGAGAAGAACTATCCGACTCACGACTTGGAGCTTGCAGCCGTGATCTTCGCCCTGAAGATTTGGAGACACTACCTTCTGGGCGAGAGAGTTGAAGTCTTTACGGATCACAAGAGTTTGAAATATGTGTTCACTCAGAAGGAGTTGAACATGAGGCAACGCAGATGGTTGGAGCTGATGGCCGACTACGACCTTGATCTTAAGTATCATCCGGGAAAAGTTAATGTCGTGCCAGATGCACTGAGTCGGTTACCAGCAATTCAGTTATTGACGGCACAGAGAGAGATCATTGAGGAGTTTCGGAAATTTGACTTGGAGGTTGTGCTACCGCGTGCTACAGGACAGTTGATGCAGTTGCAAGTACAATCGTCCTTAGTTGAAAAGATTAAAGTGGCGCAATCGCAGGATCCTAGACTGCAAAAGTTTCGAGAGCAGGTTGAAGCCGGACTACGAACCGATTTACTGATCCATGAAGACGGTTCGTTGAGATATGGTAGCCGTGTGTGTGTGCCAAAGGGAGATGTGCGTGAAGAGCTTATGAAGGAGGCACACAGTTCAGCTTACTCTGTACATCCAGGAGGGACAAAGATGTACCGAGATATTCGACAGCATTTCTGGTGGGAAGGTATGAAACGGGAAATCGCTCGCTTCGTGGCTAAGTGCTTGGTGTGTCAGCAAGTCAAGGCTGAACACCAAAGGGTTGCTGGTTTGTTGCAACCACTTCCGATTCCTCAATGGAAGTGGGAACATATAACCATGGATTTCGTGACGGCTTTACCGCGGAGTCCAAAGGGCAACAATGCTGTATGGGTGATTGTCGATCGGTTGACCAAGGCAGCTCACTTTATTCCTTTTCGGGTTGGTCAATCTACAGAAACCTTGGCAGAGCGATACATGCAGGAGATTGTCAGATTGCATGGAGTACCGGTAAGCATCGTGTCCGACCGGGACACTCGGTTCCTGTCACACTTTTGGAGGAGTTTACAAGAAAGTTTGGGGACTCGATTGAAGTTCAGCACAGCTTATCATCCCCAGACTGATGGACAATCAGAGAGAACGATCCAGACCCTTGAAGATATGTTGAGGGCTTGCATGTTAGACTTCAAAGGTTCTTGGGAGGATCATCTACACCTGGTGGAGTTTTCGTACAACAACAGCTTCCAAGCAACTATTCAGATGGCCCCGTTTGAAGCACTGTATGGTCGTAAGTGCCGTTCACCGGTTTGTTGGGATGATGTTGGTGAACGAAGGTTACTAGGACCAGATTTGGTGGTGCAGACAGTCGAGAAGGTGAATACAATCAGAAAGCATATGAAGGCAGCTCAAGACAGACAGAAGAGTTGGGCCGATACGTCAAGAAGACCTCTAGAGTTCGCCGTGGGCGATTTGGTATTCCTGAAGATATCACCGACTAGAGGGGTGATTCGCTTTGGAAGTCGGGGAAAGCTTAGTCCCCGATTCGTTGGACCCTTCGAGATATTGGAGCGTGTCGGAGAGGTATCGTACCGGTTGGCGTTACCATCGTCATTAGCAGGAGTTCATGATGTATTTCATGTGTCTCAACTACGGAGGTATGTTCGTGATGAGACCCATGTTTTGGATCACTCGGAGTTGACCGTTCGGGAAGACCTGACTTTTGAGGAGCGACCAGTCGAGATCAAGGATCGAAGAGAAAAGGTTCTTAAGAACAAGGTTATCCCTCTTGTGCTAGTTTCTTGGGGTAACCGATCGCATGGAGAATCTACTTGGGAGCGAGAATACGAGATCCGGCAGAAATTCCCTCACCTTTTCCAGTAGTTAGTTATCTTGTATCCTTGGAATTTCGAGGACGAAATTCTTTTGTAGTTGGGTATGATGTAACACCCGAGCCCAATAATGCTATGTATATTACTAGTTGAGGGTTATTTATTGCTCATTCCAATTTTCCTGATTTTCTGGTGTTTATTGCTAAATTTTACCCGGTTAAGTCATTTTAGCACATAACAATTTTTAACTCCGAAAATGAAATTTAAGATGTCCATGTTAGCCTACTCGTCACCACTAGTCGCGTGGTAGCGTCCGTGTGTCGAGATTCCGTTCCGTTTGGCTAAACGGGCAGGTTTGGGCGACTACGCGCGCGTACAAGTGTCCGACTTGGGGGCATGCATTTTAATCATTAAATACCTCTTTTCAAAATTTGGAACCCGCTTAAAATCTTATAATTTGAATTTGGAACATTTGGGCGCAACCCGGGCGCGATTTGGAAATGTTTCATTTCGCGCCAAAAAGGGCCCGTTTCAATTTAATTTATAAAACTATATATATATATATATACGTATATACATTTCCTCAACTGTTTTATCTCCTCAAATCTTTTATTTACCTAACCTTCAGCCAATCGCGAGGGGGGATTGCTTTCTCGTGGGCCCCGCTCTCTTTCCCTCAGTCTCTCTCTCTCATCCTCACAAATCTCTCTTCAACCTCTCTCTCTCTCTCTTCTCTATATATTCACATGCATCAGCCGCCTCCTCCCTTTAACCCACGCGACCACGAGAACCCCACGCAAACCCTAACCCTAGCCTCGCGATCCCACCGCCGGCCTCCTCGAGACCTCGTCGTCGCTGCCCTCCTCCCCTCGCCGGAACTGTAAACCCGAGCCCCAACCCATCGCCTACCCCGCTGTTCGCCGGAGAAACGTGCCGGCGACCTCGTCGACGCCACCTCCGACCACCTCCCTTCCCTCTCGACCACCAGAGGCGACCACCACCCTCGCACTCGCTGCAGCACCCCTTCCAGCGAACTCAAGATTGTTCCAGCCACCGTCTTCGCCGTCGCTGCCTCGCCGGCGTTCCAGTGCCGTCGAACCCGCCGTGGTCACCCCCCTGGTGTCTCCCTGTAAGTTTCTTTCCCTTCCTTTTGGTACAACACCCCCCGCTGGTCTGTATCGTGAATGCGTAGTTTTGTCGCTAACTCCGTTACTTTTGACTTTTGCCGGAATCCGACCGCGCCGTCTGACGAACCCGACGCTCCAGCGAAGTCCCCTGGTCCGTGTGATCCCGTTGATTTCTGTTGGGACTCGATCCGTGGCCCGTGCTTCCATATCGCAGTTTCTGCCGACATCGCATCCGTGTTTCGGTTTGCGGAACCGCCGAGGCAAGTATCCGAATACTTGCTTAACATGCTACAACTTAATCATCATGTTATAACCACACAACTAATATAACATCGATACCTTTTATAACTTAGAATTGCTAGCCACGATTATTCGTAACCTTAAATCAATGAAATCATTGCTCGCTTTAACCGGTCTGTTAATTCATACTTAACTAATCAAACCAAGTAGATCATCCCCAATTCATTGGTTAAAATCACTCCTGAGACAATTATTATGCTTAGTTCAAATTCATGTAACTCCATTGCGTATACTATCAATATTGTTTCATCTTGTGGCTTTTGCACCTCAAAGGTGCGTGAACCGGATTAATATGAAAATACAAACATCACCGTGTTCACATAGAATAATATTTGCTATTTACTGTTTCCTGCTACTGTTCATTACTGTTACTATACCTGTTATCATCATATACCTGGTTGCATTACATATTGACCGATCTTGATACACCTGACTCATGTACTGATACACCGGACACAACACCCTGTACATATCGACTCTACCTGTTGAAAGTAACCTGACCTGTTACCTGATCTCATGCCTAATGCCGACAAACCTAACCATTCCTGCTGTCGATCCAGACAGACCTACCTTTACTTGACTTGTGTTGGCATTAGTCCTTGACTACTGAATACCTGACTGACATACATAGTTTGGGGGTATGGGGAAATCAAAGGTGAAACCGACTTGTAACTCAACAGTTCGATACATTGTTCTGATCAGTCTTACGGGCTTGGCCAGCTCCGGAGTGTTGATGCTGACATCACTCATCTATCCTACTACCTTTTACTGCTTAGCGGCACGTCTCGGATTCAGCCCCGAGAATCATGACCGTGGTCCCGGGCACGCACGGGATACTATTGAGTTACATCGACGATTCATCAATTGGTTTCAAAGACTGTAGAGTAGAAAACCTGATAGGACAGTTTAGTCACCATTGCACATTACCCTGCTTATTACTTCTCATTACTGCTTTATTCATGTTCATGCTTGCATTGTTTACTATCATGTTTATGTTATATACTTGATATCATGACGCGCTGACGTCTGGGTTTTGCATGGCCCAGATTCCGTGCCCTTGACGTCGACCGAGCAGGAGTACTTCAGCCAGCAGGCTGAACTGTGAGTTCTTGAGAGTTTAGTTTATTTATGTCATTTCATTTCCAGATGTGAGCCCGCATTATGGGACATACTGTTTATTCATTGTATTGGATCATTAGCTTCCGCACTTATTGTTCATTGATTTCTTGTTATTATGGATTTGGACATGTGTTAGATTAGTACTTTATCTTGTTCTTGATATCCTTACAACCGTAATGTGACTGTGGATGGATACTCCCACCCACAGGTAGCATGGTTGGCTATGTTACGTGCCCAATCCTGCGTACTCTGGGAAGCGGGGCGTGACACATACATTCATACACATACACACACAATTCGCTAAAGTACCCTTAACTATTGTTGGTTTGCTAAATTACACTAAATTACCTTTACCCTAACCCTAACCCACCCTAACACTTAACCCTAACCCACCCTCACACTAACCATAACCACAACCCTAATCCTGACCCTAACCATTAACACTTACCTTAATCATTAACTCTAACCCTAACCATAACCACAACCCTAACCCTAACCCTAACCCTAACCATTAATCCTAACCCTAATTAACCCTAACCCGGTCCTAATTAACCCCCTAACCATTAACCATAACCCTAATCAGAACCCTAACCCTAATTAATCCCTAACCTAGCCCTAAACCGGCCCTAACCCTAACAAAAAAATTATAATATTTTTTAATAATTATTAGAAATCAACAACAGCACCACCACCACAAAAATATTAAAAATTAACAATTAAATCCTTAAAATTGAAGAAATTGATAACAAAATTTTAGGAAAATTAAAATTAATGAAACTAACCGGAAAATCGAACAAGGACGGAGGCTGTGGCGACGAGGAGAAGGGTGGCTGCTGCGGTGACGAGGAGAAGGAGGGTGGCTGTTGCGGCGACGAGGAGGATAGGGTGGCTGCGGCGACGACGAGGAGGCTGGGAAGGAGGATCGACGATGGGAGGTCAGGGAAGAAGGAGGGTGACAGCGATGAGGTGGAGGGCTAGGACAACGGCGATGAGGAAGAGGAGGGTGACGGCGACGAGTGGTGATTTGGGCGATGGCAACGAGGAAGGGGGATTTGGGCGACGACGACGAGTAGGGTGAGCTTGGGAAGGAGGAGAAGGAGGCGATGAGGAAAATTTTGGGGGGGAATTTTGGGTTCGAGGGAAAGATTTTGGGCGTGGGAATGGATAAGCTGGGATTTTTATTATTATTTTAAGTGTCTTGACTTTGTCCCTACGGTGCCAACTGTAGAGATTTCTTTTGCGGCACCGTAGGGACAACAAAAGGAAATAAATTTTTATAGTTGTTAATATTTATTTGCCCCTACGGTGATAACCGTAGGGGCAAACAAAAATTGTCATGCCCCGCTTCCCAGTATACGGACAAAGGACACGACTGGCCGCTACGTATTTACTCTGAAGTAAATACACTAAGCGTATCTAAGAAATATAAATAAAAATGCACAGGAGACAAAGACAAGAGGTATAATTGAACATCAACTTTATTTATTAACATTCCTTTACAGTACATGAAAAAGTAAATACATCTGAATGAAAGCAATGCCTAAACAGCGGCATAACAGAAATGGAAAGTAATGAAATGAAATAGGTACAAGTGGCTACAGCTCCGGGTTTTCGGTGTACTGCTCAAGGGCCTGCTCCGAATGCTCTTGAATGGTCTCGTGCTCTAGTGCGTCCGATCCACCTGACGACATTCCAAAGAAGAAGAAGAAAGAGAATGTCGTTGTCACGCCCCGCTTCCCGGGTGTACGGCGAAGGGGACATGACGAGACCGCTACGTATTTACTCAGAAACAAATACGCTAAACGTAACTAAGCAATATAAAAGAAAATATAGACAAGAGACAAGATATAATAAAACAGCAACTTTATTTATTAACATTCTTTTGTACAATGCATGAAAAGTAAATACAACTGAAATAAAAGCGATGCCTAAACAATGACATAACAGAAATGAAAAGTACTGAATGGAAAGTGTACAATGAACTAGAGCTCGGGGTCTTCAAGATGAATTGGTCCAAGTATTCAGCAGTGGGCTCGATCTCTGACGGGTCCAAATCACCTGACGACATTCAAAGAAGAAAGAAATAGAATGTCGTCAGCGAACAGATCGCTCGATAAATCCCAAAGATAAGAGGAAAGTAGAATAGACAGAATAAGAAAGTATCTTTTAAAGTTGTATTACATTTTTGTAATGGTGTGTTAACGCTGTTATTTGTAGCTTGGTACAGAAGGATGCCAGTGTATACGGGAGGGGTCTCTATATGCTAGAGACCAGGGCAAACGGAATGTACAAGGAACCGTTAAGCCACGGTACAACAGCAACGGAATATAGGTTAGGTATCTTAATCTTACTATCTCGTGCCACTTTTAATACCTTCCGTACCAATCTACCCCTTAAACCCCGTAGTGTTTTGATTGTATTGTTTGTCTTGTAAATTGTATTGATTGTATAATTGGATGACTGGCCGAAAGCATGATATCAGTAAACGGATGTAACCGTAAAATCATGTAAATGGAATAACTAGAGAACCATGTAAATGTAGCGTATATCCATGGTTCGGTGCAGTCAAGTTGTATAGATTGATAATTGGATTTATGGATTCATGTTGAATTGTAATTTTGAAGATTGTAGATTATAGATTGTAAACTGTAGATTGTAGATTGTAGATTGTACTTGAATCATATTCAAGTCAGATTATACTGAGACTCAAACTGAGTCGGACAATTAGCAAAGAAAATTGAAATCCTGATTGTTTTTATTAATTTGTCTACCTTAGATAGGCAAGCACCCACTTCTCCGGCTCTCTGAGGCTCAAGAGATTGGTCTCGCTTAAACCTATGTTTAGTAGGGTCCTTAGGGTAATTTAAAGAACTTGAGGGGGTTTTATGTAAAAATACTTTTATATACTTTTCAAAACACACCCCAAGCATTTATTATTCGTCTTTAGAGTTGTAATGAATGCGGATTTTATATTGTGTTATTTCTAGTGAAAATATCCTAATTTCAGAAATAAATGTATTTATTTGTAATATTGATTTGTGTGGAATTCATGGTATTTTTGTGTAAACTTGATTCTTGTGATATTGTAGAAAATGTGGAATATTTATAATACTTAAAAAATAGATATGTTTATATTGCATATACATATATTTATATGAAAATAATTTTTGTATATATCTATAATATTCTAGAAATCTCGTTTTCTTAAGATGTCGTATTTTAAATCTTTCGAGACCGAATGCTCCTTGCGGAGGTCTGAATCTCGCACTACTGAGCCCGAGGATGTGCAATAATCCACACCATCCCGAACGGGTTCCCCAAAATGGGTTGTAACGGCGCTTTGCAAAGATTGTAAAAATACTAAATCTTTTAGAAAACGGTTTTATGAAGTAAATGGTATTTAATTATAAAGTTGTCAAATTTTCCGTATTCTATGTTCTAGGGTCTCCTAAGTCAACTAGACTGCTCCTAGCTAGTCCAAAACGACAAGTTGTGAGATACCTCAAATCGCCTCTTCACCGCCAATTGTGGCCAGGTAAGTACAAGTGAAGAAAGGAGGGATCCGCTCACGAATCACCGTGAGACGGGCCTTTTAAAGTTACCTTTCTCACTTGCCTAGCCTAGACACCACAAAGTCAGGTTTAGATAAACGACTGATGCCCACAACCTTGTCCTATTTTCATAATAAGTGGTATTTATTTGTAAAGGTGTATCAATACTAAATCTTTTAGAAATGGTTTTATTTAGTAAAGAGTATTTAAATGAAAATGTTTGTTTTCCCGTATTCTGAGTTCTTGAGGGTATCGTGTTAGGTTGTATATGAGTGTGTGAGGAGGTAGGTCGTTATCTCGTGATCTACTTTAAAGGTATAGCAAGTTTAATGGAGTTAAATGTAGAATTGAAACAATGTGGTATTTAAGTGAAAAATACGATAAATTGAAATAGCCATCATTTTATGAAATATAACCTGATCAATTTGGTTGATTAGTGTTTAATAGTCAACATGAGAGAGTTTAAGCATAATTGTATTACGAGAAGTGAAGTTTTATAAGAAACCGAATCGGAAATCGGATTTGTTCCGATTCCGTTGGGTTTTGTTAATCCGTATCTTTTTTAAATAGAAAAGAGAGATAGAAAATGGGACTTACGGGTTTTGGACAATAACAAGAGTGAGATGGAAGGAGAGGAATCGCCGGTGCGTCGCTTCGTCGTCGAGGGCTCCTAGAACGATCGTCGGAAGTTCGCCGGGAATTTCGCCGTAGCTTCGCTTCGTGCTCGTTTTCAAAGTACACAGGTTTCTTGGAAATTTTAGAGAGTTGGCTCAGAGCTTGGGGTGAGAGGGTAGATGGTAGGGGTGGTATTTATAGGGTTAGGCTAGGGTTAGGATAGATGAAAAGTTAAAATGAAAAATGTGATAAAATGTATTAAAAATGTATTAAAAGTGGAGTAATTGGGATTTTAAAAGAGCTCTGGAAATGGTCTGAGGCTAAAATTTTGCTGGTGCATAGGGAATATGAAAAGACACAACTTTTATGTTGGGGTCATCCCCGGTCACGGCCGACTCGGCCGTGACTCGGTCGGAGGACTGAGTCGGCCGAGTCGAGGCCGATTTGGCCGATTCCCGGCCGAGTCAGGCGGCCGGGATCCCCCCCGACGGTTCATCTAACCCCTAGCAATGTTACATTTTTGGGTGTAGTGGGGTTTTTGTGAGATATACACGTGTAAACCCTTGGTATTCTAAAGGTTTTAAAAAAGATCAATATTAAAATAATGTGGGGTATGCGATTTGAACTCTGGTGGCTTGGTTCAGCAGTGCAAGGTATTACCAATGAGCTACAAGCTCCTTCTTGTAATTAAATTGCTAATTAATTATTTAAGTCTTGTGCTCAGGCAATAAATACCCTTTAAGAATTTTGAAAAAAAAACAATTTAAAAATTTGTATGGAAAAAGTGTATAAGAAAATTAGGGTTGTTACAGTCGTCAGCGAACAAATCGCTCGGTAAGTCCCGTAAATAGACAAGAATGGAATAGACAGAATAGAAAGTATATTGTTATAATATTGTATTTAGTGTTAACGCTGTTGTTTGTAGCTTGGTACAGAAAGATGCCAGTGTATAAGAGAGGAGTCTCTATATGCCAGAGACTAAAGGCAAATGGAAGTACAAGGCTCCGCTAGAAAGCCCGGAACAATGGCGTGGTATTCAGGTTAGGTGTCTTAAATCTTGCAGTCTCGTGCCACTTCTAACACCTTCCGTACCAATCTACCCCTTAAACCCCGTGATGTCTTATTTGTATTGTAAATTGTATTGTCTTGTAATATAGATTGTATAATTGGATGACTTGCCAAAACCATGATATCAGTAAATGGATGTAACTGGAGAATCATGAAAATGGAAGTATATCCATGGTTCGGTTCAGTCAAGTAATATAGATTGAATAGTTTGAACAGATTGAATATATGCATTCATGGATTCATATTGAATTGTAGTATTGTAGATTGTACTTGAATCATATTCAAGTCAGATTATTTATACTGAGACTCAGTCTGAGTCAGAACAATTAGAAAAGAAATTGAAATCCTGAATTAGGTTTTGGTGTTATCGGTAACTGATGCACATGGACGGCAGGATTTGTGTCTTTTTCAAAGACAATTACCGTATTGATAACACCGTTAGTTAGATTGTCTACCTTAGATAGGCAAGTACCCATATCTCCTGCTCCCTAAGGCTCAAGAGACTGGCTCCACTTAAACCTATATTTACAAGGGTCCTTATTGTAATTTATATAACTTGAGGGGGTTTTATGTAAAAATAATTTTGTATAGTTTTCAAAATACAACTCAAGCATTTAATTATCGTCTTTATTTACATACAATAATTTAATGATCAAGATAAATATGTATACATGTTCAAATAGCATGAAATGAGTCTAGTATATTATACGAGTAACTACAAAAAACAATGCTGTAAAGAAATATTATGTACGACTAATTAATCAAGTCGAACGAATGTGGAATATAAATAGAAATATGTCTCTAAGTGTTTTTCATGCGTGAGTTCCAGTTTCACCTAAATATGACTACCGGTTTGAGAGGTATATCTGTTTTCGTATCGTTGCGCAAAACAGATCAGAATCTGTTCAGCACTGTCATATATTTTTAAAACGCGGTTTGAGTTAATTTTTATCGGGTTTCAGGTTACGAAGATTATTAGAAAATTTTAGGTATTTCGACGTGCTTATCTAAAACACCAAGATTCACATGATTTGGATTTCTGAAGCTCTAATTATGATCATTTTAATATCAACGTTTAAAACAGAAATTCAGATTTCTGGACAGCAACTATATGTTATATTGCAAAGCCTATATCGGGTTGTTTCATCCGTTTCTAAGTAATGTAGTATATATAAAATTATAGTTCCATCAATTTTACATCTACACATCTAAAGTTTGTCACGAACGGATATCGGGAGTTTGAGTTATGTCTAATTTAAAAACAGTGTGTGAATTAAGACAGATTCTGTCCAGATTCATCGCTTAATATTATAACGCAATTTTGTATATTTACGTCAGTTTTCAGTGAAAATTTAAAACTATGAAAATCTAGATTATTTCGATGTAGATGTTCAAAACATCTGAAAACACTTAATTTGGATTAAAGATTACAGAATTATGGTCTCTCGAAGAAGACCCTTATTGGCAGTTTTCTAGTTTTAAAAACAGTGAATAAAAAATTATGCAACTCATAAACCGTTTTTCGGTTTGATATGAAATTTTTACAGCAATCATATAAAAATATATTCTATCATATTTAAATTTCCTGAAATTTCCAGAAGTAAAAATTAATTTCTAAAAATTATTTTAAATGTAAAGGTATTAATATGTCATATGTGAGAAATGAGAAAGCCATGGTATTTATTCGTAACTTCATTTTTTTTTTTACAAACTTTAAATAAAGTAATTAAAATACAACAAACGATGCAATCCTAATTGGTTACTATGAAATCTTAACATATGGATTGAGAGTAATGAAAAAGACTTTACAAAATATATATGTGTGTATGTTTGTGTGTGTTCATTATTTATATATGTATCCATTTAATTAATTATTTAGGGACTATTATATGAAAATGGAAGTTTTTCATGGCAATATAAGAAAAAGAAAGATAAAGAGAAAGAGATGGAGGGAGGGAAAAAGAGAAAAGACTTACATACACAAGCCGGTATTGTCACCGGGCTTGTCTATTAGCCGATAGTCTCGTGTTACTAGCGAGACCTTCTTGAAAATTTCTTTGTATTCTTCTTCTAGGACTCTAGGTGAAGAGAGAGAATGGAGAGATAGAAAAATGTGAGGAAGAAAAAGAAAGAGGAGGACAAATAAAGATGGTGTAATGATGAATTATCTATCATAATATATGCATTCAATATGGGAATTAAAAGAGAAATGAAAGGTCACCATTCATTTTGGAAATGAAATGTCTCATTTGTAGGTTATGAAAAGAATAAAAAATGATAAAAAATAATTGCAAGAACAAGGATTGAACATGTGACTTATTGAATAACAATGCAAGGACTTAACCAATAAGCTACAAGGTTGTTAATGCACATATTTAATTAGAATTAAATATATGCTGTTGCTTGAAAAAAAAGTGGACGTTTGGGCTCATAGTTTTATAAAAGAAAATGAAAATAGGATTGGATTTGGGTTATGGGCTGGGTCAGGTCTTGCGTTTAATTTGAAATAGGTTAAGATTTAGTTTAAAAAATTAGGTTTGGAAAAAAAATAGATGAAATAATAAAATAATATATATATAATAGAAAACAAAATATACGGAAAAATACTACGAATGAATAAATACAATATTTTACTAAAAAAAGAAAACACGATGGTATAGTAATATTGGGGTCATTACAAAAATTGCCCTACAGATTTCCCATCCGTATCGGCAACCAACATTTGTAGTAGTGGTTCTTGTATGGGGCACACTTGGTAAATACGACCCATACGTTTTTGTTACCCATTAGGTCCGAACTGACCCAATACTCGTCCATATGAGTGGGTACCCTATATATTCATATATTGGTGATAGGGTTAGATAAATGATGCAATATAGAAATTTTTTCTAGAGAGTCGTTGTCTCCTTTCCTCATCATCTTCAACTTTGGGTTGACTTGCGGGGTGATCAAGAGAGAGATTTTCGCTTTTAACCAAAGCGTTGTTTTCCTCCGGTCGTTGCTTGAAAGCGCTAAAAATCAGATTTTCTACGTGATGCGCGTAAGATGATCTATTTAATCAATCAGATCATGTATATCGTAAACCCTTAGAATAGTTACATGTATTTCCGCTGTGTATATTTGTATGTTATGTATCTACGTCACCTAATGTGAACATTGGTATCAGAGCCATACATGCCCATATTTGTAAATAATATAGATCTGTGATGTTTAAAATATTTGGAACTCAAAAGTTGTATTTTTTTTATCTAAACATAGATCAATTTTTTTTAGAAATTATTTTATGACAGATTTATATTTTTAGGGTTATCGTTTGATGAATCTTTTAAGATCTATCTATTTTGCATCATTATGTATCATCATAAATTAGATATATTTTATTTATGACGCTTTGATATATTTTTTTTAGTTCGTTGAAGTGAAATAACCCATAAAACAAACATGAGATAAATTTTTGTAAAATTTGGATATTTTGTGTGAAAAGAAAATTTTAATTTCTCTCACTCTTTTGGTGAGTATTAATGGCTGTTAGGTCGCAATTTTTTTCTAAAACCTTAACCCTATTTTTTTGGATAAAAGAAAGCTTGTGGGATTTTTGGATTTTGGTGATAACACAAAATATTTTTTTGGGATTTTGGTTTGGAACCAAATATTTTTTTTTTTGGATTTTGGTTTGAAACAAAATATTTTTTGAATTTAGGTTGGAACAAAATATTTTTTTGGCTTTGGTAGATGGCAAAATATTTTTTAACAAAAAAATATTTCTGGAAAATAAAAACAATTTTCTAATTTTTTCTTTTATTTTTTTCGGATTTTATGGAAAAATCCAGAAAATAACCTTTTTATAAAAAAAGGGGCAAGCTGCCATGGCAGCTCGAGCCGGGCTCGGAACCGTAAAAGCCACCGAGCCGGCTCAGTTTTATAATTTTTTTATAAAAAATACAAAATAAAAAAAATTAAAGATAATTCAGAAAAATTGCCGAAAAATCCAAAAAAATTCCAGAAAATTAAGAAAATTATTTTTTGTGTTTTCTTATTTTTTTTTGGATTTCGTACTCAAGTTTTCGGTTGGTTGAGGGTTTTACTATTAACTATGAGTGTTATGTTTTTTCGAAAATTTTGTTTGCTCATAAAAAGGTTTCAAATTTTTTACTCTAAAATTTTTATCGGTAGTTGTTCTAATGAGAGCGTCTGGGGTGCATGTTAATTTCTTGAATAGAAATGAAAACTCTAATAAAACGGACAAGATTAGATAGGGTTGTTTAATGAAAATGAAATTTGTTAGATTAATTGTTGCATTTGTGTTGTACATGTCATATTATATATAAAAAGACACATACTGCATTAATCTGACATATTTCAAGTGGGAGATTTCGAGAGGAGACGGGAGTTTAGATTCAACTACCTAATCTACTTCGTTTCTAGGAAATCCATGATCCGTTTTATCTATCACTTTAAAAAAAGATTAAATTTTATACTTTCGAAAAATGTGGTTGGGACCATATGCCTTCTCTTCTTTCTTCGGGGTGTAGATTTATTATTGTTATTAAGATGGGTTTAAAATGAAGCGTTCTTTGAGAAAGAACAGTACTCCATTATATACCATAGTCTTAACGCATCCATAATAAAGTCAAGATATCGTTAGTCTCACCGGGGATGAGATGATAGATGGCGATAACATAATAAAATAGAAATATTAGCTTAATGTTATATGAACAAAGTGAAAGATTTGAACGCTAGTGATAAGGTGGCAGCGATATAACAGAGTTACACAACATAGCACCATCGAGATGGCAACATTGTAGCGGGGCTACACGACGCAGCACCATCGAGATGCAGCGGTTTTCGGAGGATTGACGCATCTAGGATCGCTCTATGCGTTGGAAGTGATGAGAGCAATGTCATTAGTGATCATATAATTTATTGTCGAATACTCTCAGTTTATGATGAGCGGTAGTTACATGGTATCTAAGCGCCAAGAAATAAGATGTGCGATGATTACAGGGTAATCTATGCGACGTGACGTCACATTATTTCTTGGTTTGACCTTATTTTCAGATAAGGAGTCAAATCATGTAATGTGGATACATTTAAGAGTTATATCTTCATCGATCCAGGATCTGAAGAGTGTTGCTCCAGTTAGACTGTCGAGCGATAGCAATGGACGGTTACATATTTTCTACTCGATCCATGAAGTAGTTAGTTATGCGAAAAGCGAATGTGTTGACATTTACTAGTACTTTTGAGTAACTGAGATTTAATATTTAATCGCCATGGGCGATAGAACCAAGAGTGCTGCTGATATGTTGACGAGGTCAACAGTACGCAAAGGCAGGTGTCCTAACGTAAGAAGAGTTCAATTGAGGTATGAAAACAGGAATAACTCGTCAATAACTTAAGTGATCTGACATGGAAAAATGCACTGGAAATAATGAATATAATAAGTTCAACGTTTGACTGTGGGAATTTAAACCGCTCCACTCATCAGGATACTAAGTGGAAGTAGGCCTTCTGCTTGGAGCAGAAAAGTTTGTAGAAGCAAATAATGTATCGAGAACATATGAGTCAATTCTGTATCGGGGATGCAGATAGCTATTCACAAATCATCTTCTCGTCAATTACAGTTTCAGTTTCGACATAAGATATTTGGATAGTTTAATAGGACAATCTGTTTTATGAGTTCGTTATGGTTTTGAGGATTGACCCTTCTATAAATATCATAAGTGGTATGGTAGATTAGATCAATAGATTGATAATATGACTTAACCATCTGCGATGGATAAGTTGGTATTTGAGCCAAAATCAAACCATATATCTGTGAGAGTTTCCTTGGAGGCAAAAATACTATAGTAAAACCATTTGGATATCCATTATAGATAATTCACTTCGATATATACAGACCAATAAACGTGAAGACACGTAGTGGAGTTTCCTAATTTAACATCTTCATTAATAATTACTCGATATGGCTATTGATCTCACATGGAACTAAAACGTTGATTTGTATCTGGTATTAGTGAAGTGAAGAGTCAATTCACGCAAACAGGGTTGTGTATGTTTCACGGAGCAGTTCTGGAAACTGTAAGCAAGTAATTAGTATTTATTTTAGCAGATCATGAAACTAAATGAAGGAAAAAGAGTCATCAGATAGCTGATGAAATCGTAAACTCTGTAACAAAACGGTGTTGTAGAGAGGAAAATTAGAAAACCTTAAATATGATAAAGAACATGATGGCAAGAGCCAATCTTCATATTGTTTAGGAGATATGTTGTTGGCAGTGGCTTATGTTCTTGATTATGTGTTTTCAAAGTCAGTGCAATCAATACTCTATATATAGTGGACGAATGAGAGATCTGGGTGGTCACTTGTATCTATGAGTTTGAAATAGGACCGTGACTAACATTTGGTCATGCGGCGTTGATTTTCTCAGGGAGGAAACAGCGAATGATTTCCTCGGTGAGGAATTTACGCAAAATACAGAAATAGGTCAGGATTTGGGATTCTACGAGATTGAGGAGTCCCTTAGTCGATCAGCAGTGCAGAAAGAGTTAGTTCCTTCAGGGGCTGGCGACAGTGGGAGCAATATTTCGGTTGATGGCTTGGAGCAAATCACGGATTCTCAACAGACTTGTAGATAGTGTTGTGGATTGACGTCCCGACGATGTTTCGATATCAAAAGGGAGGACGCTATTTCTGGGCCTACTGCGAAAGAGTGAATAACGACAATGGAAGAGATGCAAGAGTCAACGATAAAGGATCAAGTCTGAAATTTGATCGATTATCCTACTGGACGCAAAACTGTTGATAAAAACTGGGTTTTTTGAGGTCATGCGAAGGGAGGACGATACTATAGAGATATACAAGGCATACTTATTGGCGAAGAGATTCACCTAGCATAGGTGGACAACGAATAAACACTTTTCACTCAGGGTGATGATTGCGTCTATTTCGCCTTCCTTTACGCATCATTGCATATAAAGATCTTGAGCTAGTCCTGAGGACTTAGATCATATTGTCGATGGAGATTTAGATAAGGAGATCTGGGAGATGCCTACGGGTTTCAAAGACAAGAGGACTCGAGTCGACTCAAAGATTCCATTTATGGTTTGAAACACTTATCCAAGTAGTTATTGGTTTGATATCATCAATCTATATTGGATATGGACTGACGATGATTGAATGTAAGGACTGTAAGTTCAGAGATCTTGTTGTGAATAATGTTGTGATGACCAAAAGTGACTTGGAGACAATAAGTGCCACTTGGAGTGGTTGTTCTCACTATAGAGGGCATGCGAGACATTGAGTTTTTGCTTGGAAATTGGATCCATGAGGAGCTGTTTCAGAAATATCATATGTTTGTCTTCAAAGATTCACATGAGATATGTCTTAAAATGGTTCAGCCCGCATAGGCACCATCCTGTTTATTACTCCAGTCACCAATGAACATGTTTTTAGCCCTAATCTTTGCTATAAAACTCTTGACACAGAGAGACAGATTTTGTGGGTTCCATTTTACATAGTTAGTAGTCAAATGTATACATGATGTGTGCTTAACCATACATACAATCCTTGCTAATTGGACTTGCTATTAAGGTCTGCTTGTTGAGATGAAGTGACGAGGATTTTTAGATATTTACGTAGGAGAACCCACTATACCTTGTGCTATGAGGAATCATGGTTTGTGGTTATGTGGACATACAAATGCCACTGGGCTGGCAATCTAGATATGCGTACGTCCGCATATGCTTTCTTGCATAATGGCAGGGTTATCAATCTGAGTAGCAAGAAGAAGGATGTGTAGCTTTTTCACCATGGGGGTGGAATATGCGGTTAACTCAGTAACGCCAAAGAGGCTGCTAGGCTGAGGTGATTTCTCAGGTGTTTGCGCATGATTTCGCATGCAAGGGAAATAGATTTTCTCTTTATCCTGACATCAGGTCGACGATAGTGTTGGGGTCAAAAATTACACCCCGGTTGACCAAGTCAAAGTCAAAGTCAACCCCAAGTCAAGGGGAGAGCCCAAGCAAGCGGGCCCAAGCCCAAGTCAAGACCAAGTATGGAAAGGGTCGGCTACATGCCAAAAAGGAGGCAATAAATTAGTTTAAATGCAACTTTTAGAAATAAATGTATGAAAAATGGGCAAAAAACCAAAATTTTGTAAACCCCGTGGCTTATGTGCAAAAAAAATAAGCCCATGAGATATGGGGAGATACAAGTTCCATTTGGAAAAGTCCAAGGGCCTATATGTAAAGTGTATAGTCTATAGAAGGCAAATATGATGAGAAAATCAAGAACAATTTTCATTCTCTATTTTTCTAGAGTTCTATGCCTCATTCTTCTTCCTCTAGCTTTTAAATCTTCTTTTCTTTTTTGAATTAAATCAAGAGTTTAACTTTTCTTTTCCAAAAATGAAATAGTTTTTCACCATAAAACTCTTGAAGGAGAGTTCAAATCTACCATCAAATCTCTAAAATGGGAGATTTTTAAATCTCACCACCTTTTTTCTCCAAGATCCAACAAAAAGAGAGGAGGAAGAAGGAGACTCATATCCAAAAATCCCACTTTGGGAGGATCCAAGGCTCAAGGAAGAAGAAATGAGTCCCCTTTCATCATCTCCGAAAATGTTTTAAGAGTTTAACTCTAAATAAAAATCTTTTATTAGGAGTTTAACTCCTTCGAATTTTGAAAAATAAAAATAAAAATCCTTTTTTTCTGTGAATTTATCTCCAAAGTCCTTCGGGAGCCCAAGGGCTAAGCCCTCTTCTTTTGCTTGTGGTTTTAGCGGGCAAGTGCTGCTAACGTGGCCCGCTGGCGTCCAGCGGCCGCGCGCCGCTCACGTGGCCCACTGCGTCCAGCGGCCGCGTCCCGCGCATGTGGCCCGCTGAGTCCAGCGGCCACGCACCGCGCACGTGACCAGCAGCCACATGCCGTCTCACGCATCCTTGGGACGTTTCCCACTCCTTTTTTTCCCACACGTTCCATACTCAGAATACTTCTCCCGTTAGAAAACTCTGTGAGGCCTCCCGATATGTCCAAAATACCTTCAAAACACAATACGCACACATTGCATATTGAGTTCACATGATCAGTTTGACCCGTCAATCGGAGGTTTTCTCGCTCCAAAGGCGATGGGTAATTAAAAACAATTTAGTTCACGGCTGCCGGAGATTCGGATCCTCACAATAAATAAACCCCAGCCTATCCTAGACAGGGAGAATCTGTACATGCCTGACCAGAGCGTATATTCCTATATTGATATGGTGACGAAAAATACTCTACAGATAGCATACTCAAACAATCTCATATATATGGGAAGTTGAAGCACTTACAGATTTAACGACACTTCATCAAAGGGTAAGTGGCATGAGACGACGGTCTAAGTTATAAGGTCTTCCTTTACGTCAAACAATCAGGGATCCGATGATGAAGGAAATAACCGAGTAACATTATGTGCGTTTGGGCTTCGTCCTAGGTGATGTATTGCATTCAGATAGCTTGATAGACCTTGCTCTTATGTTTGACATTATTATTATTGGTGGTGACTTTATAGATACATATTTTAAAGATTGGTGATGTATAGCTTTCTTTTTTTACTGGGATGGATATTTCTATATTTTGTTTAACTATTTCAGGCATGTAGTATAGGTGTACGGGGTACACAATATGTGCATGGCACACATTTAATAAGGTACGTCAGCAGGTAGGAACTCTCCTTCACACGATGTCACGCTCCGCTTCCCAGTGTACGGAAACGGAGACGCGGTAGGCCCGTAACATATTTACTAAGAAATAAATACGTTAAGCGTAACTAAGCAATATATGTAAAAGTGCACAAGAATGACAAGAGATATAAAATGACAACAACTTGTATTAACATTCATCTTTATAATACAACTGCTTTGAAAAGGAAAGATACAATGATATAAAGTAATGCCTAAACAGTGGCATACAAACTGAAATAAGTATAAGGTTAACTAGAAGTCCGGCTGGGCAGTGAACCGGTCCAGGTCCTCTTGGCTCGGCTCGATCTCCTGAGAGTCCGGTCCTCCTAACGAACATTCCAAAGAAAAAAATAGACAGGAATGTCGTCAGCGAACTAGCGCTCGGTAAGTCCCAAAAGAAACAAAGGAATATAACAAGTAGTATGAAATGGAAATAGTAAGATATACAATTATATATTTGTTATACTAGCATAGTTGTTTGTAGCTTGGTACAGAAGGTATCTGTGTATACGAGTGGAGTCCATCTTACCCCGTAAACTATGGTAACATGTAAATACTAGGCCCCGTCAAACCCCATAGGACAACGTGTAACGATCCTAAAATTGCTATACTTTCATGTATCATTTCTTTAATAAAATATTGTAATTATTAATTTTTGCTATATTTTGTTTTCTAATAAATATATTATTTATCACTTCATTTATTTTATTCATTCTATAATTTTTCAAAACCTAAAATCCAAGTCAAGACAATTCCATTCGATTTATTTCTTTTCTTTTTCTAAACTCACTTTCTTTTCAAGATACGACATATATTTAAGTCTTGTTAAATATGTGCATGAAGAATCTTGTAGCTCATTGGTTAAGTCATTGTATTGTTATTCGATATATTACATGTTCAAATCCCTATTCTTGCAATTATTTTTTATCAATTTTTATTCTTCTCATAACTTACAAACGAGACCTTTCATTTCCAAAATAAATGGTGACCTTTCATTTCTTTTTTAATTCCCATATTAAATGCATATATTATTAGAGATAATTCACCATTACACCATCTTATTTGTCCTCCTCTTTCTTTTTCTTCCTCACATTTTTCTATCTCTCCCTTCTTCCTATTCACCTAGAGTCTTAGAAGAAGAACACAAAGAAGTTTTCAAAAAAAATCTCGCCAGTAACGCGAGGCTATTGTTGGATAGACAAGCTCGGTGACGATACCGGCTTATGCATGTAAGTCCCTTTTCTCCCTCTTCATCACTTTCACTATGTTATTGTGTCATCTCCATGATTTCATTTTCTTGACCGCGGTACCTAATCGAGTGCATGAACACACATATATATATATATATATATATATATATATATATATTTAAAATATTGTTTGTTTATACTTAATCTTCATGTTTATTCATTGTTTTCTTATAAAATAAAAATGCCTCCATGTATTGACATTAGAGGATCCGATTTGAAATATATATTGCATATGCCATTTATTTATAATCGTTTAAATTTTTTATATAAAAGAGAACTTTAAAAATTAATTTTCATATCTGGAAATCCTAGGAAACTTAGGATAAATACTAGATAGAATTTTAGATCTACAGTAAAAATTTCATATCAAACCGAATAACGGTTTAGGTGTTAGTTTTTTTATTCACTATTTTTAAAAACAGAAAACTGCCAATAAGGGTCTCTTTCGAGAGACCATAACTTTGTAATTGTTAATCCAAATTAAGTGTTTTCAGATATTTTAAATATCTGCATCGAAAAATATAGATTTTATTTGTTTTAAGTTTTTACTGAAAACCGACGTAAAATATAGAAAACTATGTTACAATATTTAGTGACGGATCGGGACAGAATCTGTCCTGATTCGCACAATGTTTTTAAATAGGACATAATTCGAACACCCGATATCCGTTCATGATAAAATTTAGATGTGTAGATGCAAAATTGATAGAGCTATATTTTTCATGTATATTAGATTACTTAGAAACGCATAAAAGAACACGATATAGGCTTTGCAATATAACATATAGTTGCTGTCCGGAAATCTGAATTTCTGTTTTAAATGCTGATATTAAAATGATCATAAGTAGAGCTTAAGAAATCCAAATCATGCAAATCTTGGTGTTTTGGATAACTACATCGAAAGACCTACAATTTTCTAATAATTTTCATAACCTGAAACCTTATGAAAATTAACTCAAACTACGTTTTTAAAATATGTGACGGTGCTCAACAGATTCTGATCTGTTTTGCGCGACGATACAAAAACATATATATCTCCCAAACTGGTAGTCGTATTTAGGAGAAACTGGAACTCACATGTGCATAACACTTAAGGATATGTTTTGTTTATATTCTGACTTCAAATGACTTGATTAAATAGTCGTACATATCACATATTTACAACATTGTTTTTGGACGTTTCTTGTATACTTATCTCATATTGTGTTCTATGATTGCTTA
Organism: Agapanthus africanus; assembly: GCA_030015575.1. Taxonomy (NCBI): domain Eukaryota; kingdom Viridiplantae; phylum Streptophyta; class Magnoliopsida; order Asparagales; family Amaryllidaceae; genus Agapanthus; species Agapanthus africanus. Next base: position 768,302,621 of record JASDDO010000022.1, on the reverse strand, counting down.
TTTATTTTTATCTATATGATTTGTGATTAAACCATTACATACTAGAATTGACTTGATCTTGACACGACTCAATAATGGATACCTAAACCCAATAGGTACACTTGACTCGACTTGACTTGAATCATGAATACGTAATGACTTGACATGAACACTTGATATGAATACATAAACAATTGACTTGAATACTTGAACTCGACTCGATACTTGAATTGCACTCTCCTATGTATTCATGGATTCAGGCAAGACTTGTAACTTTAATCACAGACTAATATACGCGGGGTGTTGGGATAGTTTGAGTATGAATCCAATGGAATTTCATGAGTCTCATTATAATAAATAACGTTGTTGTGGTACCAGGCTGAAACGGTAAAAATAACATTGTTGTGTTACCGGGCTGAAACGGTACATCACAAATTCATGAATGAAGGCCTATGTTTCCAAGCCCCTGGATGATAGCCTGTTGGGTTTGGAATACTTCAAAAACAATTGAAGTCCCGCTATTTTGGGCCCGTGATTCCTTACCCTTGGACGATAGCCTTGGGTTCGAGAATACTCTTGAGATTGGTTGACATTCACACTTGAACTCACGTTAGTTACTTTTACCCTTTTAGAGACCTTTTAGGACACTTACATTCATTTCATGTTCACTATACCTACACTCCACGACCATGCTATACTTGTTTACTATGCTCATGTTATATTTCCATGCTGATATAGTTGACATGCACATTACCATGTACGCTACTATACTTGTTTACATGTTCATGATTTATATCCATGCTATACCATATATCATATTATACCCTGCATTTCATTTATATACATCACACCATCCTTTTGGGGACTTACTGAGCGCTAGTTCGCTGACGGGTATTCCACACACTTCTTTCCATTCTTGGAATGTTCGTCAGATAATCTAGAGATTGAGGAGATCGAGCCGAGTCAGGAGGATTACTTTCAGCTTGAGAAGCAGACCGATTACTAGTTCTTCCTTTTCAGCTTTTACTTCCAGTATGCCACTTGTTTAGGCAATTTCTTTTACGTATCTTTGTTTTCAGACATCTTTTATTCAGTTTCAAACTTGTAAAAGTTGGGAATGTAAATATATAAAGTTGGATTTTTGTCACGGCCCGCTTCCCAGAGTGCGCTAAGATCGGCACGCGACAGAGCCAACCATGCTACCCGTGGCTAGGAAACATCCATCCACAGTCACATTACGGCTGTCTATAAGATATCAAGAACAGTAAAAATATAAAACTATCTAATACATGTCCATCTGCGAGAATAAACGAGTCAAGAAATATATATGCGGAAGCAATAAAATCCAAATAACAATAACATCTGGAAATATATCCCAAACACGGGCTCACATCAGGAAATAAAAGTACGGAAAGAAAACTAAACTAAACTAAACACTAACATGCTCCTCACCGTTTGGCCTGTTGGCTGAAATGCTCCTGGTCAGCTACAAAAGAGATTGAGGATCTGGGCCATGCAAAACCCAGACGTCGGTGCGTCATAATATCAAACAATAGTAATAACCAGGATGTAACAAGATATGCTGGCATGAATATAAGTCAACAGCATGAATATGACAGTGAGGTGTGTATGTGTATGTGAAGTGCGATAAGTAATCTAAACTATATTACCGGGTTATTTACTCTTAAGTCTACGAAATCAATTTAATGGAATCGTCGATGTAACTCAATAGTATCCCGTGCATGCCCCGGACCACGGTCCAGACACTCGGGTCGAATCCGAGACGTGCCGCTAAGCACTAAACATGAAACATGTACAGACGAATGATGTCAGCAGAAGCATCCCGGGACTGGCCTAGCCCCCAAAACTGATTAGTATAAGTATCGAACTGTCGAGTTACAAGTCTGGTTTCATCATTGATTTCCCCTTACCCCCAAGTTATGTGTTCAAGTCAGGTATTGATGAATATGAAACTAATGCCAACACAGGATCAAGCGGGTAAAGGTTTGTCTATATAGACAACAGGATATGTCCATCGGGACAACAAGTCAGGTTCGTCGGCATTAGTAACAAGATCAGGTATCGAGTCAAGTAGTGGTGTATCAAGTCATGATAGGTAGCGCACAATGTATCAAACGCATGCCCAAAAGTAAAATACAGCAAGTATCGAAACACGGTAAAAGCACAAATGTACAATGTCTATCAGGGATTACATCTATAACTCCATGACTACGTATGATGCACATTATCAAGCATGAGGTACTAATATAATAGTAACATGAAATAATATAACCTGACATGCAACTAGATATGCAATAAATGATACGGATACGAACAGGTATCGCAAAACAGTAAAACTGTAACCTGGGATGCACAATGCAATAAACATGTAATATTTTTATTCATATGGATGTAAAATATACGTCATAGCATATAGCAAGATAAACTTGCCTGATCGGATCTCAAGACGGGGTGCGTATGCTGCGTGCGACGTTGGTAAATGTCGTGATGCACCAGCGCACGTATAAAATAGTACCAGGCAAAGCAAGAATATGACCACGTTGGCTGGGGGCGTCCACTGGGTCGCCCGGATCGTCGGCGACGGCACGACTCCGGCGATCACTGGGAAAAATACAGAATCAAGAAGAAGAAGAAGCTGGTGCTCTGGGGTTGGCTCGAGGGTTCTGGGACAGAGACGAGGACAGAGAGGGTGACGACGTCGACGAGTTTTCCGATGAGGTTGCAGGAGAGGCAGTGGGGTTGCAAGTTCTTGGCTGTCGGGTTCTCAGGGTTCTTGCAGGGAAGAGGCCGGTGTTGGGAAGAGGAAGAGAGGAGAGAGGAGGATAAGGCGTCGACGGGGTGAGATCGATGACGACGAGCTCCGGCGATGAGGATACAATAACGAGGTGGGGTTCGGGTGTGCAGGAAAGTGCTCGAGGTGATGGGTTCTGGTGATCGGGAAAGGAGAAAGGAGAGAATATGGAGGCGAAGGGAGGCTGGCGAGGGTGGTCGGCGGCGTGAGGCGACAGTGAGGTGATGGGTGCGGTGAGGGTGCAGTGGGTTTGCCACGGGGAGATGGGTTCAGTTTTGGTTGCAGGGGAGAGGAGGTGGTGGAGGTGAGGTCGGAGGAAGGTTGACGAAGGCGAGACGAAGTCGGGGTTAGGCGGTGACGGCGAGCGAGGCAGGGGCATGGGTTCGTGAGGTGAAAGCGGGAACGAAATGAGGAGGGAGAGAGAGAAGGGATGCGGCGGTGTAAAGGGGTTAATAAAATATAAAAGAGATTATATATATATAGAGTAGAGAGAGAGGGGTGAGGATTCTTTTTAGATTAGGGGAGAGAGAGAGAGAGAACTGCAGATTTTAATTTGTTTAACATATATTTGAATATAGCGAGGGTGCTTCATCACCTAGTGCCTTAGACCAACTAGTTTGGGAGCCACTGCTAAGCCTTAGATATTGCAAGACGAGAAAATTGCTAATTACGCCTAATAAGTGAGCACATTTAGTAATTGGTCGGTTAGTACCTCAAGAAATATTAACGGTTGCATGAAAAATATGTGAGTAATTCCATCCAAAATATTCACCGACTAAAAAGTACTGAGGTAGATGGACAAGAGTATGATTGCTTGAATTGAATTCTCCAAGTGTAGGGATGTCTTTTATACACACGTAGGGGTATATGATCGGTGTTTGGAAGAAAAGTAGGGAGGAAGACTAAAAGCGATGTTTTATTGAGGGATGATATGATTTCTAACATCTTTTCACAACCATTAAGATAGGGCTCATGGCAACCGAAAAGCTAGTGTAGTTGCAAACTCTTATTTTCAAGTTCTTTCTTTTATAGTTCTTATCTTTATATGTAACTTTCACCGTCTTTCTTTTATTATGGGATTCATTGGGTGTAATCCACTGAAAACCCTCAGGAGACAACACTCCTCCTACTAGGGACACCTGGAGGTTTAACGGCTTGTTGCACGTGCTCAGTGCAATCGTGTTGCCTACGAAAGTGTGCTAATTAGTTTTTCTTTTTCTTTCTATTTTTCTTTTCTCCTTCTCTTGAATAAATAGTTTGCTCAGGACGATGAAAGTAAAGTTTGGGGGTATTTGTTCAGTCGAAAATATTGCACTTTAACATAACAATTTCCTTACTTTTCTTAATCATCTAAAGGTGTTTGTTATAAATATAACACATATTAGAAGTTCATCTGCAAAATATCATTACCATGTGTTATATATTATAATCAATATTATGAAGGAAATTGTATGTTTAATAGTTTACGCATAATATTTTGTATCTCAAATATAACTAACATTCTTCATTGAGATATTGTGCAAGATTAGCCCAGGTCAGATATCGGGAATCAGGAATCTGCCGATAAAGTAAAGGAAATCGAAGATTCAAATATTGGCAGAAACTCAGAAAATATAAGAAGGTTCCAGACATCAAATAAAGACTCAAATACCAACATAAGAAGAATCCAGAAGACTGAAGCTAAGCACCCACCATGGCGCGGCCGATCCATGGCCGAGTTGGCCGAATTGCCGCGGTTCTACGGTCAAGAAGAGGGGTGAGGGTTCAAGATTCTTCTGGAAGCTTCTTTGCAACAAACTTAGTTTGTTGGGATTTTCTATTACTGGATTTGGGGTTATAAAAAAGACAGAGGGCTACATCTCAAAGAGATCCAATCTCTTCAAATCAAATCAAGAAAAGAGCCAACAAATCTCTACATCAAATCCTAAAGATCTAAGATCAAATCTAATATCAAAAAGGGGATCTAAGATCTAAGATCAAGAATCTTCAATCTTAAGATCCTCGATCAAGAAATCATCGAGAAATTCATCAAGCGACACCAATCAAGACTCCTTTACACGAAGCCGATCATCATCAACGAGCACGTGATTCGAGACAGGTCCAAGACTCAAGGTGATCAAGCGACGTAAATATCGACGGAACATTTACTTCTTCAAGGCGGAGATCGAGAGCAACTTTTTTCCTCTTGTACTCTATTGAAGAAATGTATTGTGAAGTTGAGAAATAAAGGTAGATCATTAGTTTTAATTTCGCTTTTTTTTAATTTCCGCATTATGAATTCTTTCTCTAGTCTTTCTTTTATTTTCATGATGCGCGAGTAATTCTCCGCTTGATAGGATTCGTAGGATTAGGGTAGATCAATGGGTGAGAAAATACCATACTCCTTTTAAGTCTTATGAAGTTTATAAACTTCAGCAAAAAAAATCGTCAACATCCTCATCGGGCGAGACATCAATTCTTGATAATCTCGACCACGATTTGAGATAAGATTGACGATCCTTTTGTTGAGGGCTAGATGTGAATGAAGATAAATGCAAGGACAAGGGTCAATCGTGGCGAAACCTTAGTTCCGTCCAAAGAACCCTAATCCATATTCATCGCCATCAATCTAGTTATAAATCTATCAATAGATAAAATAAGTCATCCTTATTAGTCATCCATGACTACTAAATCCTAAGAATCCTTCAAGCCTTCTTCATATAAATTTTCTTGATAATTCAATTAGATATTGAAACCATTTTCTTGATAATGCAATCTTGAACTCATTTTCTTAATAATTCAATTAAATCTTGAAACTATCATCTTGATTCTCCTTTCTTTCTCTTTTCTATTTTTTGTCGACTCATCTAAATCAAGAATTATAAAATTCCACGAATCCCAGAGGACGACCCATATTCACTACGGTACGCTACATGTGACACCGTTATTGATTGCGGTTATTACTAAATCTTTCTTTTCACAAAATTAATAGATTAATCAAATGACGCCGTTGTTTATCGCCGAAAACGGGAGACGGAACCGCGTAGGTCGTCTTGCCTAAATTTGGGGGCAGATGCTATTTGGATTTATCCGTCCACCTCTCCGTAGATGCCAAATTGATTTATGGCACTGCATATCGGAGGTTTGGACAGATGCGGCCCTTGTAGCAGACTTCGTCAGATTCCCCCTCGTTTGTGAGGGGTTTTTGATTGTGGGGACGCTCTTCCCTGCAGGCGAAAGCCCCTGCAGTTAATTACGTTACCGCGTAGCGATAACCACTTTCTCCTGCTCCAGATGTTCACTTCGTGTCGTGTGTGTTTGTTTAATTTTTGGTTGCCCGTGGATTGTGTACGGAGACTAATTTGTGTTGTCGCCCGTAGGGTGTAGATTAGTCCAAATCCATATATTCTTAGATTTGGGTTTTGTTTGATTTAAGGATCGTTAATCTCGTTTGAGATTAAGATCAACTTAAATGTTTGTTAAGGATACGTTAGTCCAATTAGACTAAGATCTACTTAACGGGGTTTTTAAGATCATTCAGATCCAACAAAGAGCATTTGGGCTCTATTGTTTTAGTTTAAGGACTTTTTCGGTCCATTGTTAGTTTAAGGACGTTTCGGTCCGTAGTTAGTTTAAGCACGTTTCGATCCATAGTTGGGATGTGCTTATTGGTTTGGGAGTGCACCAAAGAGTTGTTGGTTGTCAGGACCCGCCACCTCTCTGAAGACGTTGAAGAATTACAACGACATATATCGGAGGTGTGGAGAGATGTACCCTTGAACCAAATGCCAGATTGAGGGGAGAAATGGGATGAACATCATTTCAAGTACCATCTGCTAGAAGATCATTAGTCATCTTTGGGACTAAGATCGATTTGGGGAGACCTGAGCATAAGGTGGGCTCGATTGATTGGTGATCAAAAGGGTTTTGGTCTCGGGAGACTTGGCTAATTTGGGCTAAGGGTGGCCTCTCATAGTGTTAAACACTAACATCTGCTCGGCACTCACGTGCTCCCACATGAGGCTCTAAAGCAGTGTTAAACACTGAAATTTGGGACGCTCACGTATGGAACGTGAGGCGCCTGAGAATTAGGCACTGCTTCTTTGAGTTTATTCTCTTGTTCTTTCATAAGTGCAAAGCACTATTGAGGGTCGCGTGAGACGTCCTAAAAATGGGAACTGTCTTTAATTTATTCCCTTTTTCTTTTATAGGTGCTAAGCACTATTTAGGGGTCACGTGGGAACACGTGACCTGTCATTATAGCATTCTAATCTTTTCTTTTACATGCATGGAGTTGATCTGAGTTTTAGGAATTTTAGGTCCCTTTGTTTTATAAGAATTAAATTCTTTTATAGGGTTAAACCATAGTTTTATCAAAGGAATTAAATTCCTATATATTTTTGGAAGAATTAAATTCTTTGAACTTAGTTTTTTCCCCTAAGTTTTGAATCTGCATAACAGAATCTCCCCGATGAGAATTAAATTCTCAACTTGTGGGGAGATCTGCTTCTGCAGACCTCAACCAGAGGAAGAACTAAGTTCTATTTTTTTTGAAGGATTAAACCCTTGGAGAGGCGAAGAAGGGATAAAAAAATCTCTATATATTTCTTCTTACCTAAAAGTGAAATCTTCTTCTTTTTTTTTGGAGAATTGAATTCTCTTCTCTCTTTTCTGGTGTGTATTTTTCTTTGTTCTCTGATCTCTTCTCTTTTTTTTTTATCTCTCCTCTCCTTGCTTCTATTTATACGAGGAGAAAAAAAGAATCAATTTGTTAAGAGAATCCCTCATTGAGAGATCATGATTGATTCCTTGATCCTTTTAGATCAATCGGTGAATTTTATTCACCGTTGGATTTTTAATCCAAAGAATCTCTGTTTAACAGAGAAGATTTCTTGTTTATTTAACAAGATTAGGAAATATTTTCCTAAGATAAAATTTTATTCTATCAGACTATCACCGTTGGATCTTTGATCCAAAGGCCTTTCATTTAACAACAGAGAAGATTATTTTTTTGTTTTAAAGGAGATCAGGGATGTATTTCCCATATATATAGAATTTAATTCTATCATATAGTTTAGAAAGATTTAAGAAAATATTTTCCCAAGAGGGTTTTGATTCCTTTATTTAGAACTTAATTCTATCAGCTTGAAAGATGCTGAGAAACACTCACGTGTAGTAAGTGACCCCACGGAGTTAAACTCACTTGCTTACATGCAACAGCCCAAAAAGGGCATCACGTGCTGACACGTGAGCTTCTCTGGCCTGCTATTTGTTTTAATATGGCGTCTATATACTTTGTATATAGATACTCACGTGCTTGCACGTGAGCCTCAATTTCAGCCTATCAATTGTTAAGCACAGCGCCTATAATCCTTGTTCATAGGCGCCCACGTATGGGCACGTGATGCTCTATTCGTGGGAAATTTTCCCATCGCTTTTCTCTCTCTTTCTTTCTTTTCTCTCTCTTTTTTTATAAGGGAACAAATGCCCCCATAGCGTTGTTCTCACGTGGCTTGCACGTGAGTGCAATGCTGTCACCTTTTTCACCGTTCGTGAAGTGCTGGAATCGGTTCACCTTCTTGCTCTAATTCTTATGGGTCAACTATTTTCTTTCTCCATGCCCTTTTTCCGGGCTATGGAAATAGTTCCACCATGCACAGAATTTTCCATGCCTGGATTTGAATGTTTCTCTTTATAACTCAGAGCTATGTCTTCCTTCTTCTTCTTCTCAAAGAGAAACCCATTTCTATTAACAGAACTCAAGGCAAGTCATTTTCCAAAGAAACAAACCAAGAGCTATGTCTTGCGATCGTCCTCACGCTTGTCCGCAACCATGGGAGGTGCCCATCGAGGAGACTATTTATCGCTTTGCTGTGCGGCTAGTAGACCCCCTTCTCACCGACGCTCAATGTGACGCGGTGATGTATGAGCTACTGACTCGTAGAGGCTCTCCCCTTCCTGTGGGCTCCATTTGGCTCTGGATGATCTTTCTATCCGTGCTTGCCGACATCCCCCCTCATCCAACAGAGATGACTCTGGCGATTCTCGATGCGGCGGAGGACAAGATCGAGTGCTTTCACGAGGCACGTTTGATTACCCAGTCTTTGAGGGATCGATCAGTTCAGTTGCTAAGCCGGATACGGGATCAACGGGCTATCATGTCTGCCTTTGCTGATGAGCATGGTGCCAATCGATGGGGAGCAACTCCTCGCGAAAACCGCCGCTTTGACATGGTGGAGAGGGTGGAGAGAGAATTGGAGAACTTTGTATATTGTTTTGTTAACCCATGTATCTTTGATCCCATATTTGGTGATCTCTTCCCTGCAGAGTAGTATATTTTTATCAATGTGTTTTTCTTATTATTGATTGTTGAATGTTTTCTGTTGAATGTTTCCTCTTCATCATATATTCGTACATGTATCTCACCTCTGTGCATGAGCTTTATACGTTACCCTTAGGAGTTTTTGCTAAGTGCGAGCGCCATTGTTGTGTCATGCGCTAATCCTTCTCACACATACATAAATTAGCATGCTTCGAACACTATTTCTATTTGAATAGGTATGCAGTCGTGAATGAACGCTTAGCAGGGTGCGAATCAAAGAATCTCCTTACTGCCTTTCATAGTACATGGTTGGTGCTCATGGGTTGCGCCTTTCTGTCTTGACTTGAAGTGAAATAGTTTATTCACTCATCCCGGAGTCTCTAGTTTATGAACTCATTTCGAAGCTTGTTTAGTTTACCTCCCTTGGGCTTGTAGGCAAACCTGTCCTAAAGTCACAGTTAACCCCCGCTCTTTACGATAGAGGTCCGTTAGGGTTTGTGGTACTAGGGTTTTTGTCCGTCGTACCATCGCATTGGCTGATGCATTTCCCGATACGCAGTCTTGCTGTTCAAGTAGCCCTGCGACCGTCGTGTCTCTGATCCCATCGGGGGTTGGACAAGACGTCTTTAAGTAATCTCTCAGGTCATATTACTGTTCAGAAGAGCATATTTCCCTTAGAAATCGTGAGGATTTCTAAGTGTTCATCGATTCCATGAGTCGTAAGGATCTCACTCGGGTATTTTTCCCTTACAAATCGTAAGGACCCGTAAGTAGCCTCCTCATTTTAGTGGCATGTGACTTTGGAAAATGTGGCCCATAGATAGTACATCTTGACCTCCTTGTAGGGCAGCGATGGCTTAGGAAACGGGTTTGGATCTGCCGCCTAAGACTTTTCAACTTTATGAGCCATGAGGGTCTCATAAAGACTTTTCTCCCTGTGAATCGAGAGGATCCCGTAGGTGTAAATTTTCTCCTTAGGAGTCGTGAAGACTCCTAAGTGCGTTTTCTCTTGAGAGTCGTAAGGATCTCACAAGAGAATTTTCCCCTTACAAGTCAAGAGGATCCGCAAGTGATTTTTTTTAGAAGTCGAGACGTGTCGAGAAGTTCTCGCAAGGACATTGTTTTTCCTGCGAGTCGAGACAAGTCGAGAAGTTCTCGCAAGGACACTAATTTCCCTACGAGTCGTGACGAATCGAGAATTTCTCGCAAGGACACTAATTTCCTTACGAGTCGAGACGAATCAAGAATTTCTCGCAAGGACACTAATTTCCTTACGAGTCGAGACAAATCGAGAAGTTCTCGCAAGGACACTAATTTCCTTACGAGTCGACACGAATCTAGAAGTTCTCGTAAGGACACTAATTTCCTTATGAATCGAGAAGTTCTCGCAAGGACACTAATATCCTTACGAGTCGAGACGAATCGAGAAATTCTCGGAAGGACATTAATTTCCTTACGAGTCGAGACGAATCAAGAAGTTCTCGTAAGGACACTAATTTCCTTATGAGTCGAAATGAATCGAGAAGTTCTTGTAAGGACACCAATTTCCTTACGAGTCGAAACGAATCGAGAAAATCTCGCAAGGACGAGTCAATTTCCCTACGAGTCGAGACGAATCGAGAAGTTTTCACAGGAACATTGTTTTCCCTACGAGTTGAGACGAGTTGAGAAGTTCTCGCAGGAATGTCCTAACGTCACAGTTAACCTCTGCTGATAAAAGTCCGTTAGGGTCTGTGGTACTAGGGTTTTTTGTCCGTCGTACCGTCGCGTTGGCCGATGTATTCCCCGATATGCAATCTTGCTATTCGAGTAGCCTCGCAACTGTCGTGTCTATGATCTCTTCGGGGGCTGGACAAGACGTTTTCAAGTAATCTTCCAGGTCATATTACCGTCGGAAGAGCAAACGCTGGGGATTTTCCATGCCGCTTTTTACTTAAGGTTAGGCTCAGTTTGGGAGCCCCAATGAGTCATAACCACTCCACGCTGGTGTGGGATGATCTCCGATAGTCTTTCAGGTTTTATTTGATTTGCCGTCAAGACCCTGAAGATAGGGATTTTCCTTGGCTTCGTTTGTTGACATTGTGTCCGCTGTATCGAGATGAATGTCAAGGTTGTCTCTAGGTTGTCTGTGAACCGTCGAGGCTTGGAACTAGGGATTTTTCCATTTCTCCGTTGTTTGACCATGGGGCCGGTTGTTGACGTTGCGTCTAAACCCTGCTGGAGTGAGAAGGAACGCCGTGTTGATCTTCTAGGCTGCGGATGTTGTCGTCGAGATCTGACTCTCCCTTTGACAGAGCCTGGTGGGGAAATGTGGTTCCCTTTTCATTTATGCCCATGGATTGTATACAGGGGTCAGTATGGACTCACCTGTAGGGCAAAAGTTTCATCAATTTTTTTATATCTTTCCGCGATGCTCCATTATTTCAGCTTTTATAATGCGAAAGTCGCGATTGTCCAATCATTTCGGCTGTTTTTCATGGTGCCCAATCATTTCGGCTATTTATATTTTTACTCGCTGCTTTTTATTGCGAGTTGCCCAAACATTTCAGCTATTTTTATATGCATATATTTTACCCGCTGATTTTTATTGCGAGTTGCCCCATCATTTCGGCTATTTCATATGCATTTTTGGCTCGCTGATTTTTGTTGCGAGTATGAAACTTGAGATCTGACACCAATCTTAGCATCAGCATCGCTGCGACTGGAATATTGCCAGGTGTGAATCATCATTTGCTGTGAAAGGACTTAGGATTTGCTATCAATTTAGGCATCAATATCGCTATGACTAGAATGTTGCCAGGAGCGAATCATCATTTGCCTTTGCTGATTTGAATAAAGAAGGCTTAGCAAACAGGGTTAGGATCCTGTCGACTAAGACATTTGACTTCATGAGCCGTAAGGATCTCATGAAAGTATTTCTCCCTACAAGTCGTGAGGATCTCATAGGTGTATTTTCTCCTTAGGAGTCGTGGGGACTCCTAAGTGATATCTTCTCTCGTAAGTCGTAAGGATCTCACAAGAGTGTTTTCTCCTTGCAAGTCGAGAGGACCTATAAGTGCTTATTCACCAAAAGGGGAAATTTCATGCCATTGGTGGAACTGGGCGAGGGAACGTTTATTTATGCCCGTGGATTGTATACAAGGGTCAATATTGACCGCCTGCAGGGCATTTTGGGGAATGTGATGGCTTAAGAACAGGTTCAGGTCCCTGTATCTTAAGACTTTTGAATCCTGTGAGCTATGAGAGCCTCATAGGGGGGAATTCTCCTTACGAGTCGTGAGGATCTCGCAAATGTAATTTCTCCTTAGGAATCATGGGGATTCCTGAGTGCGTTGCTCCCTTGTGAGTCGTAAGGATCTCACGCAGGTATTTTCTCCTCATAAGGTCGAGGGAACCTTGCGGGTGTTTTTATTTTAACGAGATTGCGCCCTTTCAGATTTTCACAAAGCCGCCGGTAGCCCTGCTGTTTTTACTCACGGAGCCCTTTCGGGTTTTTATCCGTGCCCATTTCGCTTGTAAACATACCATTTTTTTAGTCTTCGCCGTAGGAGCTTTGATTGCAACATAGATCCTAGGAAAAGATATCGCCGTATTTGGGGCAATGCGCCATGTTTTGAGGCAGAGTCCATGATCGCCATTTTGGAGGCGAAGTTTTAGTTTAAGGACATTACGGTTCATTGTTAGTTAGGGACATCTCAGTCCGTAGTAGTTTATGGACGTTACGGTCCGTAGTAGTTTAAGGACGTTACAGTCCGTAGTAATTTAAGGTCGTTACCATCCGTAGATCTCTGTGTTTGGGACGGAGTACTGTTGGATACTACTTTTAAAGTTTTGACTCAAGAAGATAGCGAGCGGACATAGACGTCGTCATCTATCATTGACCTGAGTCACGACTCGTCAAGCGTAGTATTTCTTCAGGAATCGGCCGTTTATTGGCCGGAAGGATTTTTCGCCATGCATATCCATAAGCAAGTAGGCCCCACCTTGGTAAACTTTGTCTATAATGTACGGACCTTCATAGTTCGGCTCGAATTTCCCCCGTTTGGCACGATTGGGGATCATAGGTCTTTTGACAACTAGTACGAGTTCGCCTGGACGGAATGTTCTCGACCTAGTTAGTCTTTCGTATGAGCGTGTCATCCTTGCATTGTAAGCTTCCAAGTTTTGCTGCGCCATGAGACGAGTTTCATCGAGGGCATCAAGCTCCTCAAGTCGAAGATGAGCGTTCTCTTCATCCGTCGGTTCGTAACGAACCGCCACTCGCAGAGAGGGTGGCTCTATTTCTAGGGGAAGTAACGCTTCTGTGCCGAATACCAATGCGTATGGCGTTGTATTCGTGGCCATTTTAAACGTGGTTCGATAAACCCAGAGAGCTTCATGCAATCTCTCGTGCCAGTCCTTTTTGTTTCTGGACACTGTTTTCTTTATGATCTTCGTTAAGGTCTTGTTGAAAGCATTAGCTAGACTGTTAGCTCGGGGATTATAGACTGAAGAGTATCTCCAATCTATTTTATGCTGATGTGCGAAGCGATTGATTTTATGGTTCTGTAGGCTGGCACATTATCCGAGATAATTCGTCGCGGAGTGCCGAACCGATAGATGGCGTGTGTCTTGAAGAAATGGAGGATTTTCTCCGTCTTCACTTCCCTTAGCGGTACTGCTTCTGCCCACTTAGAGAAGTAATCGGTTGTTGCTAGTATGAACCGATGTCCTTTGGAGGACGCTGGTTCGATGGGCCCAATTATATCAGTTCCCCACATTTCGAACGATCAGCTAGCCATTGTTGGGTATAGGGGATTCAGATGCTGGTGGATGAAGTCCCCATGAATTTGGCATGAGTGGCACTGCTTTGCATATTCGAGGCAGTCCTGAATCATTGTGGGCCAATAGTAGCCCATCCTTTTGATCTTCAGTTTCATCTTTGGCCTAGCTTGGTGATAACCGCAGAGTCTATCGTGAGTTTCTTAAACGACTCTGCTTGCTTCTTCTAGTCCCAGGCATCTCAACCACAGAGAGTCGAACGATCTCTTATATAGAGTATCATTGACGAAGGCGAAAGACAGAGCTCGTTTCATGAGCTGATGTCTTGAGGATGCATCTTCGGGTGTTTGATGGGATTTGAAGTAGTCTATGAAGACTTCTCTCCAATCCTTAGCCTTTTCTTCGTCTTCCATTTGTAAGGCTGCTTATTTGGTCGCTTCCTTTTCTTCAGACGACTCCTGAGATATTTCTGCTGGCACGAGAATCCGTCGGCTTTGCACAATGATCCTTACGTCATCGAGGTTTTCGTCGGCCAGTTTTTTAGCGAGTTTGGCTAATGCATCCGCTTTGCTATTTTCTGCACGCGGTATGCTTTCCAGGATGCAGGAGGGGATTTGTGTCAGCAATTGCTGCACTCTCTCGCCATACCTTACCAACTCTGGCTTGCATGTCTGATAGTCGCTATTTACTTGATTAACAATCAGCTGGGAGTCTTCATATATGAGGAGGTTTTCGATCTCATGTCGACAGCGATCTCAAGACCTGCTATCAAAGCTTTATATTCCGCTTCGTTGTTTGTTCTCGGCTCCGTTAAGGAAAAGGCAAAGCGCATTATCCCTCCTTGTGGAGTCATGAAGATAAGGCCTACCCCAGATTTGATTATGGGGGTGTTGTGCTTTCGCTTCTTCATGGAAGATGCCCCATCGAAGTAAAGTTCCTATCGAGAGTCATTTTTTTTTATCTTTCGCGTCGAACGCATGTTCATCTGGTAACTCGCAATTTAGGGGTGAGTCGGCAGGTATCGGGTGCTCAGCGGGGAAGTCGGAGATGGCCTGGCCTTTCACTGTCCTGAGAGGTCGATATGTTATCGAGAACTCCATTAAGAGGAGGGCACATTTAGCGAGCCTTCCTGTTAGTATGGCTCTTAACATCAAATATTTGAGAGGATCCACCTTTGATATGAGATGGACCTCATGCGCCAAAGCATAGTGTCTGAGCTTTGTTATTGCGAAGATCAAAGTCAGGCAATGCTTTTCAATGGGGGAGTAGTTGTTTTATGCCCCCAGGAGAACTCGACTCAAATAGTAGAGAGCTCTCTCCTTCCCTTGATCATTTTCTTGTGCCCATAGCGTGCCTAAAGAGCCTTCGAGGGCCGTTGTATACAGGATGAGGGGCTTTCCCTTCACCGGGGCGGTCAGTACAAGCGGGTTCTGCAGATATTTTTTGATTTCGTCTAGTGCACTTTGGCATTTACGATCCCAGACGAACGGGGTCCCTTTCTTCATTAGATGACTGTAAGGATGGCATTTACCAGAGAGGTTGGCTATGAACCGCCGGATATACGCGAGCTTTCCCTGGAGAGATCACAGTTGTTTGAGAGTCTTTGGCGTGGGCATTTCCATGATCGCCTTGATCTTTGATGGGTCTATTTTGATGCCGCGGTATCGTATGATGAACCCTAGGAATTTGCCTGAGGAGACTCCAAACGCGCACTTCAAAGGATTCATCTTCAGGTTGTACTTCCGAAGGCGCTGGAACACTATTTTCATATGTTCCCAGTGTTCCTCGTACGATTTGCTTTTCACCACAAGGTCATCGATATAGCATTCGATGATCTCATGTATGTGGTCATCGAAGATATTTGTCATAGCCTTCTGGTAGGTGGCGCCTGCATTCTTCAAGCCGAAAGGCATCACTTTATAGCAGAATATGCCCAGCGGAGTCCGGAAAGCAGTGTGCTTTTAGTCTTCAGGATGCATCTTTATTTGATTGTACCCGGAAGATCCGTCCATGAAGGAGAAGACTTCATGAGTGGACGTGTTATCTATCATCAACTCCGTAACTGGTACGGGGAAGTCATCCTTCGGGCAAGCTTTGTTGAGGTCTCGGAAGCCCACGCAGACGCGCACCGTCCCATTTTTGTTCATCACTGGGACAATGTTGGCGATCCAGTCAGGATATTGAACTTCTTGGATGAATCCGGAGTCGATTAGTTTCTTGACCTCGGCATTGATGCTCATTTCAAGTTCGAGCCGCATCCTTCTTGGCGCATGTTTGACTGGTTTGACATCTGGTGATATCACCAGCTTATGCACAGCTATTTCTGGATCTAGTTCCGGCATGTCGGAATAGTTCCAAGAGAAGCAGTCTTTATACTGCATAAACACGTCCTTTAGCGTAGTCACCTGCTCTTTAGACAGCAGCTCACTGACGAACGTTGGTCTCGGATCGTTTGCCGTCCCTAAGTTAATTTTTCTCAGGTTGTCTGCAGTGGTGTGTATCCCATCTTCCAACTCTTTTGGCGCCAGTGGAAATTCTAAGATCACATCGTCCTCATCCTCATTTTCGAAGCACCAGGAGAGTTCATCCATATTCTCGTGCTCTTCCTCTTTCGACAGTGTTATTACGTGGCAGGTACGAGCTCGTTTCCAGGCTCGATGCTGATCTAGACTTACCCTCACAATGTAGGTTGCTTTTAGCTCGTGCTTCCATGGTGGGGTCACCCTCCAACTGTCGGATAGAGCAAACCTGTCATGTTGGTATTGATCTTCGACCCAGTCTTTGAAGGTGAAGCAGTCTTCAAGAGGATGTCCTATTGCTCGGAGGTAAGAGCAATAATCCGGGTGATGGACCTCGTTTGCTTGTTCGGGGTGCCTAAACTCTAGTAGCGTCATCATTTGATACTTCATAACAAGGTTGAACATTTTCCTTGTCTTGTCTTGGGGGAAAGAATATTCCCAACCCATATTCTTCATCAATGATGGATTCCAAGGGACCTTTTCTCGATCACGCGGCTTCTTGGATCCGCTTCGTTGTTTTCGCACGTCATTCCCGTTCTTTATCTTGTTTTTGCCTCTGCGTCGGGCTTTTTCCTTGTCACGAGGGGGCACAGCGGGCTGAGGATGAAGGGCATCATCATTTTCTCTTTCCGTAGATTGTTGAGCGAGACGTTGCGTCCTAGCCTTTTCGTAAATAGCCATTTCACGGTTGTGGTCATCCCGAACCTTTTGACCGGCCTCTCTTATCAACCTGTCCACTTGTTCTTCGAATGACCGACTTGGCATATATACGGCGGGATCTCGCTCTGGTTTGATATCAGCGCTATCTGGAAAAGTCTTCCCTTCTCCACCGGAGTTATTTATGACACGGCAGCCATGGAATCGCTCCTGCTTCTTGGACCGAACGTATCCAAGCTCAATTGTGTCGATTCTCCCGTTGGGCATCTTTCGCTGAGTTCCAGGGACATCCCAAATTCTGTTGTAGAACTGGGCTTGTCGAGCGGTCTATTTGAAGGGTACGCCTTGGCGTTTTAACAGCCTTTTCAATCCCTCTATGTAATATCTGGGAAGACGGATTGGTTGAAGCCTGTCCAACGCAAAATCGACACCATGCCAAATTTCTTTCTCTACTTTGGTCTCTGTGGATCAATAAAAAAGGATCGCCTTTTCATCTCTTCATCTGGGAGGGACGTAGAAAGTCTGCAGCTCTTGTACGCTGTATGTATTGAGCACATCAAGTTCCCTGTAATGCTGTTGCAGAACCATAGCAATCTGCAGACCCTGATCAACTCTATTGAATGTTTGTACTAATGGATGAACAGAGAACACCGCGTTGACCTCATCTTCAGAGTCACCGCCGAAGACCAAAATAGGGGTAGATGGTCTAGTCTTTTTGCCTTGAGGTTGCCCTGAATAGATGTAACCCTTCGAAAATCGTTTAGGCAGTTTTTCGGTAATCGGCTAATTTTTCGGCTTTTTCCGTAAAAAGTCAAATTAGGTATTTTTCATTGTAGACCTAATTATACAAAATTTAGATAAGATATTACCATAATTTTGTCACTAAAATGTCACTCATAATTATCTAGTTAAATAAAAAAAAATTCGTAATTAATTATTTTTTTATTATTTTAAGCCTTTTTAAATACATTAAATTAGTGATAAATACAAATTTAATTAGGTAAATTTCATAATTAGGAGTCTTTATAAGCTAAAATATGGTGTTAATAAAATTATATCATGTCTTGCAAACTTTTGGTTTTAGGGTGGGAAAATTTATGAAAAAATGAAGTAAAAATGGGTTTTTTTTGTAAAAAGGTTGACATGAAAGCGTTAAATGATAACATATGATATTTATTGACCTAGAAACTTCTCCAAATTTCCCCACAACCCCCTCCCTCACCTGCTGGCCGAAATGCTTCAGGTTTCCCCCTCCCCCCCATTTTCCCCATTTTTGTTTAGCTTAAAACTCTTGAAAAATCCACAAAAATCCACCGAAATTCACTAAATCCTTCTCTAATTCAACCCAAAACCTTAAGCCATCCCTTCTCAACCCCAAATTGGTTTAAAGTAAGGAGAAAAGAGGCCACTTTAGAGGTTTAGTGCAAGAGAATCAACACTTGTAAGGTAAAATTCTAATCTAGTTGTTTAATTGTAGTTTAATTATGCTAGATTAGAAAGTTTAAGTGTGAATTTTAGTTATAAATTCTTGTTTATGAAATTTCAAGAAAGGGATGAAGTTCTAGATTAGGGTTTGAAGTATGATAATTGGGTTAAAATTTGTGTTGTGGCCATCTAGTAGTTTAAATTGGATGTTAGAGTTGGATTGTGATCGCGATATCGTTAAATTTCGATGTTTGCATCGAATCGGTATTGAAATTGCTTGCTAGATTTTTACGAAAATTAGAATGCGATCAAAATGAGTTATGTTAGCGATATAATTAGCTTCGTATAGGACTATTAGAGTGCGTGAACGCGGGGTTTCGTCTAGTCGGGTTGTAATTTAGTCGATTTTCCCGAAATGACGATTCTAGTTAAAGGTTAGCGATTTTCGTGCGTTTTTCCGCGCACCGAGTGCATGCTATGATTAATTCGAGAGCGTTGATAATTGTTTGTTGTGACTTGCATTGTGATAGGTTTTGTAATCTTATGCTTGATATTGTGCAAATATAGGATCGGTCGGGGAAACTTCAGACACGGCACGAAAAGGCAAGGCGGTGGCCGGATCGGATTAGCGGGGATTTCAGGTGAATAGATGTATTCATCTATGGGGGAATCGTCGGGATGGCGCGATGCGCCCCCTTAGTTAGGATTACCCTACTTCATGCAAAAATTTATATTGTTAGCTAGCTTATCCATTTATGCACATTGCATACCTTTATAGCTAACCGTATATTAGATTGCGTGGACATTCATCTATACTTATGCGATATCACTTCATAGGACACGAACACCATTACCATTGGCATCTGCTGCACGCGCACTATCCATGTGACACACACGCCTTTGGTAATTGCCATGCCACGTGCACTATAGAACCTGTTTAACTTAGTATCGCTACTTGCATTCATACATGATATATGAAATTGCATAGCTTGCTTATACCTCGCATTATCATCATATTTACATAGATTCTATCCAAAATTCACATCATATACATTGATATCATAGACATTTATCATATTTAATATGTGGACACTATGATTTTCTTGAGGATTTCAGTATTTCTGCGATTTCTGGATTTTTGGGGAAAACCGCAAGAATTTAACAAAAGCTTATATTCATCATTTTTAAAACAAAGTTGCGGTTTTCTCGTGATGTATGTGTCGTCTACCATGAGTTTTCATGTTTTCTGTTGGATTTCGAGACCCGATTCGAGGAGTGGATGAACCGTCTCGGGTACATGGTGGGCCCCGTATGGTACCCCGGGGCAAGAAGATCGAGTTGTAGACGATGAGCCTGGCAGGGAAAGACTACCTACCGGTGATGTCTGGCGCGGCGGATATCCGGAGGATACCGACCGTTGTCGTGAGATTTATGATATGGGCCGATCCGGACTGACGGAGCCCGATATTGAGACAGATATGATTCCTATTTGGTGTCGATGCTTGACACGGGTTTTCAGATGATTTCTTGATGGTACTTAGCTATTATATAGATATTCATTTTCTAAAGTTAAGAACGCAGTATCCTTAGTATTTAAAACACTTAAAGAGTTAGAAATGACATTGCATACATGTGCATGCATACTAGAGCTATTATATCACATATGGACATGCATGTTGTGGTGCATTGCGTGCATTCTTACGATTGCCTTACTAGATGTTATATTCTACTCACGAGCTGGCAACTCACCCCCGTTGTGCCACAGTGTCTTGCAGGTCGGACCCGTCAGTCTTGTACCGACGGGCTATCTTATCATCAGTTCCTTTTGCTCAGACTCGCGACATCGCCCGTAGGTGGGTTGCGAGCACACTTTATTTCTTTTTGCTTTATCATTGTATCTAGTATTCTCCATCTACCACTTTATATTGTATATGCGACCTAGTGATGAGACTGAGAGATGTGTATATTTGTGGTTTCTTTTGGGTCGAGCTCACTTGAGCCGACGTGTGTTTTCTGGTATTTTGCGTTTCTTTATGCTCTTTTCTTGATATTACTATTTTATTGCATGTGGTTGTGATCCGCCTTAGGCGAAGAGCTAGCTCCCGCTTGGGGATGCCATTTTATGATTACAGGTTTATTATCTTGTTGTACCCATTTTGGGGGATAGAAAATACAGGGGAGACTCTGCCGAAATTTTCAGAAATTTTTGATGTTTTAAAAAGGGATTCTATGCAACTTAAATGATTTTAAAAACCATTTTCATTAAAGGTTTTCCTTCACTCTCTTTTGATTTTGGTTTAGATTCTTCTGGGCTTTGGCTGACTTAAGTTACGGTACGCCTTTAGACGTCTCGTAATCTAAGTGCTAGTCGCGTTCCGTACTTTCGGGTCGTGACAAAGTTGGTATCAGAGCGTAGGTTTTACCTTTCTGAGTGTAGGACGACCTTGGTAGATGGAGTAGGTGACTTAAGCAGAGTGGCGTAGCGTGGGTATGATCCGCGGCATACTTACGATACGGTACTCCGCCTAAGTGACCTTAGGACATAATTGCTTGTATTTCCTTTCTAGATTCCTTGCATTCCTTGATTCAATTGCAATGTCCTTATCAGTCATGTTTCTTATTCCAGCTTCGATGCCGCCAAAGACTACGAGAGCTCAGCGGGCTGCCGCTAGGGATGAGATTCGAGCGGGCCCGTCTGAGGCGAGGATCGAGCGGGAGGATACGCCTACCCCTCAGGGTCATACTGATCCGCCTTATCCTGACCGTATTGCCAGATTAGAGGCCGGCATGCAAGAGTTGCGGCAGATGATGGGATCTTTAGTTGAGTCCAGCCGGGCATAGAGATCCGAGGACGTTTCTTCCACCGCACAGACCACGATCGTACCTGCTGCACAGATGGTCACTCCTGCTGCTACTACGGAGACTATCCCTGTTTCACTACAGGAGTTCATGAGATTGAGACCTCCAGCTTTTACCGGTACAGATGCGACAGAGGACCCACAGGCATTTCTTGATAGGATGGCTCGGATTTGCCGTTCGTTGAGGTGTTCTGATGATAGATTGGTGGAGTTTGCGAGTTTTCGTCTGGAGGGTCTTGCCCAGACATGGTACGATTCAGTAGAGAGAGGTCGAGCTGCAGGTCTGCCTTCTATGACCTGGGATGAGTTTACAGCTGCATTTCTTGCCCGTTTTCTTCCGGAGAGTGTCCGAGATGCTCGAGCCCGTAGTTTTGAGTCTTTGCGCAAGACTCCTGGGATGACAGTGTCGGAGTATGATATACAGTTTACCCAGTTGTCTCGATATGCTCCGTACCTAGTCGACACAGAAGAGAAGAGAATAAAGAGGTTTGTACGAGGGCTTGATACACAGCTATTCCTTACCATCGGCACCCAGCACTTTGATACATACGCAGCCGCGATGGATGCAGCCGTACTTTTGGAAGAGCGTATTTCTGAGACTCCGGTCATTTCTGGGCCGAAGAGGATCCGTACTGATGCGCCAGCTCAGCGGCAGATGGGCAGACATCGTGATAGATTATTTCCGGGAGATGGTGGAGGCAGAGGATTGAGACGAGGTCAGTTATTTGGTTCATATCCACAGACCCAGCAGTCGTCTCCAGGATGTTTTCGGTGTGGGAGTCAGTACCACCGTGTCAGAGACTGTACCATGGGACGCCAGGGCGTGGCGACAGTCCCGCATGTGACTTTACCACCCTCACCACCTTCTCAGAGAGCTTTACTTCCTACTCCTGATGATGCTTCACGCCAGCCAAATGCTTCTAGAGGCCGTGGGCGTGGCGGTCCGGTTCAGAGAGGACGAGGCGACAGAGGCAGAGGCAGAGGCCGAGGTAGAGGCAGAGCACAGCCAGCTATTAGTGGTAGATAGGCCCGAGTGTTCGCATTGACTCCTCAGGATGCACAGGCATCCAATGCCGTCATGACAGGTACTCTGCCAGTATGTTCTTTTGATGCACGGGTATTATTTGATCCAGGCTCCACACATTCCTATGTTTCCACGTATTTTGCACCGAGGTTGGGCCGAGAGTCTTCTCCGTTAGATCAGCCGCTTGTCGTTATTACCCCGGTAGGCGAGTCTTTTGTTGCCCGTTTTGTGTACCGATCGTGTTCCGTTCGTATCGGGGAGAGAGATTCTTCAGTTGATTTGATTCTCCTCGATATGCTAGACTTCGACGTTTTTCTTGGTATGGACTGGCTAGCCACCTGTTATGCATCTGTGGACTGCCGTGAGAAAGCAGTCAGATTCAGTTTTCCTGGTGAGCCGGTTCTTATTATTCAGGGAGATCGTAGTGCTACCCTTCCCAGCTTGTTTTCTTCTCTTCGCGCTGGTCAGCTCTTAAGAAAAGGGTGTCAGGGATTCTTAGCCTATGTTTGTGATACTAGCTCCACAGAGGTTCCTTTGGACCAGGTCCCTATTGTGAGAGAGTTCGCTGATGTATTCCCTGACGAGCTGCCTGGTCTGCCACCAGAACGCGAGATTGAGTTCTGTATTGACTTGATCCCCGGCACGGGGCCTATCTCTATACCGCCTTATCGGATGGCCCCGGCAGAGCTGAGAGAGCTAAAGGATCAGTTACAGGACTTGCTGGACAAAGGGCTTATCCGACCGAATGTGTCACCTTGGGGTGCTCCCGTCTTATTTGTTAAGAAGAAGGACGGAAGTATGCGCTTATGCATTGATTATCGTCAGCTGAACCGGGTTACTGTGCGGAATAGATATCCCCTACCCCGCATTGATGACTTAATTGATCAGCTCCAGGGTGCAGGGTTCTTCTCGAAGGTTGATTTACGGTCAGGTTATCACCAGTTGCGGGTTCGGAAGGAGGATATTCCGAAGACCGCTTTCCGTACTCGATATGGTCATTATGAGTTCTTGGTGATGTCGTTCGGGCTCACCAATGCCCCGGCAGCATTTATGGATTTGATGAACCGCGTATTCAGGCCGTATCTCGATCAGTTCATTATTGTGTTCATTGACGACATCTTGGTTTATTCTCGGAGCCGGGAGGAGCATGAGCAGCACTTACGTATCACATTGCAGACTTTGAGGGAGCATCAGCTGTTCGCCAAATTCTCCAAGTGCGCATTCTGGCTAGACAGTGTCGATTTCTTGGGTCATGTGGTGACGAGAGATGGTATTTGTGTGGACCCGAAGAAGATCGAGGCAGTTCAGCGTTGGCCTAGACTAGTATCAGTTACAGAGGTTCGCAGCTTTCTAGGTCTGGCCGGCTATTATCGACGTTTTGTCCAGGATTTCTCCCGCATTGCTGCACCTTTGACCGGGTTGACCCGGAAGGGGCTTCCTTTTGATTGGACCCAGGCATGTGAGGATAGCTTCCAGCAGTTGAAGACTCGTCTGACTACTGCACCAGTGTTAGCATTGCCTTCAGGATCAGGCGGGTTCGTCGTATATTGTGATGCTTCTAGAGTGGGGCTGGGATGTGTATTGATGCAGCACGACAGAGTTATCACGTATGCTTCTCAGCAGCTGAGGAAGCACGAACAGAACTACCCCACCCATGATTTAGAGATGGCTGCAGTAGTATTTGCACTTAAGATCTGGAGACATTACCTATACGGTGAGTCGTGCCAGATATTCACTGACCACAAGAGTTTGAAGTATATTTTCCAGCAGCGAGATCTGAACCTGAGACAGCGCCGTTGGATGGAGTTGGTGAAGGATTATGACTGCGAGATTTTATACCATCCGGGCAAGGCGAATGTGGTGGCAGATGCTCTGAGTAGGAGGCCCGGAGGTAGTTTATCTTGTTTGAGCGCAGTACAGATGCAGTCGACGGCGGATTGGCAGGTTTTACGTGATAGCAGAGTGCAGTTCGAGTTTACTCCTACAGGGGGACAGCTGGCCCATTTTAGAGCACGCCCACAGTTACTTGACCGTATCCACGAGGCACAGTCCGGCGATGCCCGTACATTAGAGATTATTGAGCAGATTCGGCAGGGCAGAGGTTCTGAGTTCGTGATTGATGATCAGGGGATACTTCGATTTGGGACTCGACTGTGTGTGCCAGATTCAGAGGGACTGAGGCGTGATATTCTCAAGGAGGCATATAGATCAGTATACAGCGTGCATCTAGGTTCCACCAAGATGTACCGTGATTTGAGAGAGGCTTACTGGTGGGACGGGATGAAAAAGGATATTACAGACTTTGTGTCGAGATGCCTGACTTGTCAGCAAGTCAAGGCCGAGCACCAGAGGCCAGCCGGCGAGTTACAGCCTTTGCCCATCCCTGAGTGGAAATGGGAGCAGGTCTCCATGGACTTCATTGTGGGTCTACCCAGGACCAGTCGAGAGTACGACTCTATTTGGGTGATTATGGATCGACTGACGAAAGCGGCTCACTTTCTGCCAGTGAAGACCACTTTTGGATTTTCTCAGTATGCCCAGGTTTATATTGATGAGATAGTGCGACTGCATGGCGTTCCGACTTGCATCGTGTCCGACCGTGGCACCCAGTTTACCAGCCGATTGTGGCAGAAACTCCAGGAAGCTTTGGGCACCCGATTGAGTTTTAGCACAGCCTTTCATCCGCAGACTGACGGTCAGTCGGAGCGTACTATTCAGACTCTTGAGGACATGCTCAGAGCTTGTGTTTTAGATTTCGGTGGTAGCTGGGATCGTCATTTGCTTTTGATCGAGTTTTTCTACAATAATAGCTTCCAGGAGACGATTCAGATGGCACCTTTCGAGGCTTTATATGGGAGGAGATGTCGATCGCCGGTATGTTGGACAGAGCTCAGGGAGAGCAGTATTTTGGGGCCTCAGATCGTACAGGAGACGACCGAGAAGATATAGTTGATTCGGGACAGGATGAGAGCGGCACAGAGCAGGTAGAAATCATATGCTGACAGGTGCCGTCGCCGACTCGAGTTCGCTGTTGGCGATCATGTTTTCCTGAAGGTCTCTCCGATGAAAGGTGTGATGAGATTTGGGCGGAAAGGAAAGCTGAGTCCTAGATATGTTGGTCCTTTCGAGATCCTAGAGCGTGTTGGTCCAGTCGCTTATCGGTTAGCTCTTCCGCCCAGCTTCCCCGATGTTCACCCCGTATTCCATGTCTCGATGCTCCGCAAGTACCTTCATGATCCTTCCCAGGCGATTCAGCACCAGACGATCCAGCTAGAGCGTGATCTTTCTTTCACCGAGCAGCCGGTGGTCATTCTGGATCGGCAGGTGAAGAAATTGAGGTCGAAGGTTATACCGTCCGTCAAGGTTCTTTGGCGTGGCCTGAACAGCGAGGAGGTCACCTGGGAGACCGAGGTCGAGATGAGGAAGAGATATCCCCATCTTTTTGAACGTACGCGTAGTTAAATTCTAAATTCGGGGACCGAATTTCTTTAAGGGGGGCAGATTGTAACCCTTCGAAAATCGTTTAGGCAGTTTTTCGGTAATCGGCTAATTTTTCGGCTTTTTCCGTAAAAAGTCAAATTAGGTATTTTTCATTGTAGACCTAATTATACAAAATTTAGATAAGATATTACCATAATTTTGTCACTAAAATGTCACTCATAATTATCTAGTTAAATAAAAAAAAAATCGTAATTAATTATTTTTTTATTATTTTAAGCCTTTTTAAATACATTAAATTAGTGATAAATACAAATTTAATTAGGTAAATTTCATAATTAGGAGTCTTTATAAGCTAAAATATGGTGTTAATAAAATTATATCATGTCTTGCAAACTTTTGGTTTTAGGGTGGGAAAATTTATGAAAAAATGAAGTAAAAATGGGTTTTTTTGTAAAAAGGTTGACATGAAAGCATTAAATGATAACATATGATGTTTATTGACCTAGAAACTTCTCCAAATTTCCCCACAACTCCCTCCCTCACCTGCTGGCCGAAATGCTTCAGGTTTTTCCCCCTATTTTCCCCATTTTTGTTTAGCTTAAAACTCTTGAAAAATCCACAAAAATCCACCGAAATTCACTAAATCCTTCTCTAATTCAACCCAAAACCTTAAGCCATCCCTTCTCAACCCCAAATTGGTTTAAAGTAAGGAGAAAAGAGGCCACTTTAGAGGTTTAGTGCAAGAGAATCAATACTTGTAAGGTAAAATTCTAATCTAGTTGTTTAATTGTAGTTTAATTATGCTAGATTAGAAACTTTAAGTGTGAATTTTAGTTATAAATTCTTGTTTATGAAATTTCAAGAAAGGGATGAAGTTCTAGATTAGAGTTTGAAGTATGATAATTGGGTTAAAATTTGTGTTGTGGCCATCTAGTAGTTTAAATTGGATGTTAGAGTTGGATTGTGATCGCGATGTCGTTAAATTTCGATGTTTGCATCGAATCGGTATTGAAATTGCTTGCTAGATTTTTACGAAAATTAGAATGCGATCAAAATGCATTATGTTAGCGATATAATTAGCTTCGTATAGGACTATTAGAGTGCGCGAACGCGGGGTTTCGTCTAGTCGGGTTGTAGTTTAGTCGATTTTCCCGAAATGACGATTCTAGTTAAAGGTTAGCGATTTTCGTGCGTTTTTCCGCGCACCGAGTGCATGCTATGATTAATTCGAGAGCGTTGATAATTGTTTGTTGTGACTTGCATTGTGATAGGTTTTGTAATCTTATGCTTGATATTGTGCAAATATAGGATCGGTCGGGGAAACTTCAGACACGGTACGAAAAGGCAAGGCGGTGGCCGGATCGGATTAGCGGGGATTTCAGGTGAGTAGATGTATTCATCTATGGGGGAATCGTCTGGATGGCGCGATGTGTCCCCCTAGTTAGGATTACCCTACTTCATGCAAAAATTTATATTGTTAGCTACCTTATCCATTTATGCACATTGCATACCCTTATAGCTAATCGTATATTAGATTGCGTGGACATTCATCTATACTTATGCGATATCACTTCATAGGACACGAACACCATTACCATTGGCATCTACTGCACGCGCACTATCCATGTGACACACACGCCTTTGGTAATTGCCATGCCACGTGCACTATAGAACCTGTTTAACTTAGTATCGCTACTTGCATTCATACATGATATATGAAATTGCATAGCTTGCTTATACCTCGCATTATCATCATATTTACATAGATTCTATCCAAAATTCACATCATATACATTGATATCATAGACATTTATCATATTTAACATGTGGACACTATGATTTTCTTGAGGATTTCAGTATTTCTGCGATTTCTGGATTTTTGGGGAAAACCGCAAGAATTTAACAAAAGCTTATATTCATCATTTTTAAAACAAAGTTGCGGTTTTCTCGTGATGTATGTGTCGTCCACCATGAGTTTTCATGTTTTCTGTTGGATTTCGAGACCCGATTCGAGGAGTGGATGAACCGTCTCGGGTACATGGTGGGCCCGGTATGGTACCCCGGGGCAAGAAGATCGAGTTGTAGACGATGAGCCTGGCAGGGGAAGACTACCTACCGGTGATGTCTGGCGCGGCGGATATCCGGAGGATACCGACCGTTGTCGTGAGATTTATGATATGGGCCGATCCGGACTGACGGAGCCCGATATTGAGACAGATATGATTCCTATTTGGTGTCGATGCTTGACACGGGTTTTCAGATGATTTCTTGATGGTACTTAGCTATTATATAGATATTCATTTTCTAAAGTTAAGAACGCAGTATCCTTAGTATTTAAAACACTTAAAGAGTTAGAAATGACATTGCATACATGTGCATGCATACTAGAGCTATTATATCACATATGGACATGCATGTTATGGTGCATTGCGTGCATTCTTACGATTGCCTTACTAGATGTTATATTCTACTCACGAGCTGTCAACTCACCCCCGTTGTGCCACAGTGTCTTGCAGGTCGGACCCGTCAGTCTTGTAGCGGCGGGCTATCTTATCATCAGTTCCTTTTGCTCAGACTCGTGACATCGCCCGTAGGTGGGTTGCGAGCACACTTTATTTCTTTTTGCTTTATCATTGTATCTAGTATTCTCCATCTACCACTTTATATTGTATATGCGACCTAGTGATGAGACTGAGAGATATGTATATTTATGGTTTCTTTTGGGTCGAGCTCACTTGAGCCGACGTGTGTTTTCTGGTATTTTGCGTTTCTTTATGCTCTTTTCTTGATATTACTATTTTATTGCATGTGGTTGTGATCCGCCTTGGGCGAAGAGCTAGCTCCCGCTTGGGGATGTCATTTTATGATTACAGGTTTATTAACTTGTTGTACCCATTTTGGGGGATAGAAAATACAGGGGAGACTCTGCCGAAATTTTCAGAAATTTTTGATGTTTTAAAAAGGGATTCTATGCAACTTAAATGATTTTAAAAACCATTTTCATTAAAGGTTTTCCTTCACTCTCTTTTGATTTTGGTTTAGATTCTTCTGGGCTTTGGCTGACTTAAGTTACGGTACGCCTTTAGACGTCTCGTAATCTAAGTGCTAGTCGCGTTCCGTACTTTCGGGTCGTGACAAAGTTGGTATCAGAGCGTAGGTTTTACCTTTCTGAGTGTAGGACGACCTTGGTAGATGGAGTAGGTGACTTAAGCTGAGTGGCGTAGCGTGGGTATGATCCGCGGCATACTTACGATACGGTACTCCGCCTAAGTGACCTTAGGACATAATTGCTTGTATTTCCTTTCTAGATTCCTTGCATTCCTTGATTCAATTGCAATGTCCTTATCAGTCATGTTTCTTATTCCAGCTTCGATGCCGCCAAAGACTACGAGAGCTCAGCGGGCTGCCGCTAGGGATGAGATTCGAGCGGGCCCGTCTGAGGCGAGGATCGAGCGGGAGGATACGCCTACCCCTCAGGGTCATACTGATCCGCCTTATCCTGACCGTATTGCCAGATTAGAGGCCGGCATGCAAGAGTTGCGGCAGATGATGGGATCTTTAGTTGAGTCCAGCCGGGCATAGAGATCCGAGGACGTTTCTTCCACCGCACAGACCACGATCGTACCTGCTGCACAGATGGTCACTCCTGCTGCTACTACGGAGACTATCCCTGTTTCACTACAGGAGTTCATGAGATTGAGACCTCCATCTTTTACCGGTACAGATGCGACAGAGGACCCACAGGCATTTCTTGATAGGATGGCTCGGATTTGCCGTTCGTTGAGGTGTTCTGATGATAGATTGGTGGAGTTTGCGAGTTTTCGTCTGGAGGGTCTTGCCCAGACATGGTACGATTCAGTAGAGAGAGGCCGAGCTGCAGGTCTGCCTTCTATGACCTGGGATGAGTTTACAGCTGCATTTCTTGCCCGTTTTCTTCCGGAGAGTGTCCGAGATGCTCGAGCCCGTAGTTTTGAGTCTTTGCGCAAGACTCCTGGGATGACAGTGTCGGAGTATGATATACAGTTTACCCAGTTGTCTCGATATGCTCCGTACCTAGTCGACACAGAAGAGAAGAGAATAAAGAGGTTTGTACGAGGGCTTGATACACAGCTATTCCTTGCCATCGGCACCCAGCACTTTGATACATACGCAGCCGCGATGGATGCAGCCTTACTTTTGGAAGAGCGTATTTCTGAGACTCCGGTCGTTTCTGGGCCGAAGAGGATCCGTACTGATACGCCAGCTCAGCGGCAGATGGGCAGACATCGTGATAGATTATTTCCGGGAGATGGTGGAGGCAGAGGATTGAGACGAGGTCAGTTATTTGGTTCATATCCACAGACCCAGCAGTCGTCTCCAGGATGTTTTCGGTGTGGGAGTCAGTACCACCGTGTCAGAGACTGTACCATGGGACGCCAGGGCGTGGCGACAGTCCCGCATGTGACTTTACCACCCTCACCACCTTCTCAGAGAGCTTTACTTCCTGCTCCTGATGATGCTTCACGCCAGCCAAATGCTTCTAGAGGCCGTGGGCGTGGCGGTCCGGTTCAGAGAGGACGAGGCGACAGAGGCCGAGGTAGAAGCAGAGCACAGCCAGCTATTAGTGGTGGACAGGCCCGAGTGTTCGCATTGACTCCTCAGGATGCACAGGCATCCAATGCCGTCATGACAGGTACTCTGCCAGTATGTTCTTTTGATGCACGGGTATTATTTGATCCAGGCTCCACACATTCCTATGTTTCTACGTATTTTGCACCGAGGTTGGGCCGAGAGTCTTCTCCGTTAGATCAGCCGCTTGTCGTTATTACCCCGGTAGGCGAGTCTTTTATTGCCCGTTTTGTGTACCGATCGTGTTCCGTTCGTATCGGGGAGAGAGATTCTTCAGTTGATTTGATTCTCCTCGATATGCTAGACTTCGACGTTCTTCTTGGTATGGACTGGCTAGCCACCTGTTATGCATCTGTGGACTGCCGTGAGAAAGCAGTCAGATTCAGTTTTCCTGGTGAGCCGGTTCTTATTATTCAGGGAGATCGTAGTGCTACCCTTCCCAGCTTGATTTCTTCTCTTCGCGCTGGTCAGCTCTTAAGAAAAGGGTGTCAGGGATTCTTAGCCTATGTTTATGATACTAGCTCCACAGAGGTTCCTTTGGACCAGGTCCCTATTGTGAGAGAGTTCGCTGATGTATTCCCTGACGAGCTGCCTGGTCTGCCACCAGAACGCGAGATTGAGTTCTGTATTGACTTGATCCCCGGCACGGGGCCTATCTCTATACCGCCTTATCGGATGGCCCCGGCAGAGCTGAGAGAGCTAAAGGATCAGTTACAGGACTTGCTGGACAAAGGGCTTATCCGACCGAATGTGTCACCTTGGGGTGCTCCCGTCTTATTTGTTAAGAAGAAGGACGGAAGTATGCGCTTATGCATTGATTATCGTCAGCTGAACCGGGTTACTGTGCGGAATAGATATCCCCTACCCCGCATTGATGATTTAATTGATCAGCTCCAGGGTGCAGGGTTCTTCTCGAAGGTTGATTTACGGTCAGGTTATCACCAGTTGCGGGTTCGGAAGGAGGATATTCCGAAGACCGCTTTCCGTACTCGATATGGTCATTATGAGTTCTTGGTGATGTCGTTCGGGCTCACCAATGCCCCGGCAGCATTTATGGATTTGATGAACCGCGTATTCAGGACGTATCTCGATCAGTTCATTATTGTGTTCATTGACGACATCTTGGTTTATTCTCGGAGCCGGGAGGAGCATGAGCAGCACTTACGTATCACATTGCAGACTTTGAGGGAGCATCAGCTGTTCGCCAAATTCTCCAAGTGCGCATTCTGGCTAGACAGTGTCGATTTCTTGGGTCATGTGGTGACGAGAGATGGTATTTGTGTGGACCCGAAGAAGATCGAGGCAGTTCAGCGTTGGCCTAGACTAGTATCAGTTACAGAGGTTCGCAGCTTTCTAGGTCTGGCCGGCTATTATCGACGTTTTGTCCAGGATTTCTCCCGCATTGCTGCACCTTTGACCGGGTTGACCCGGAAGGGGCTTCCTTTTGATTGGACCCAGGCATGTGAGGATAGCTTCCAGCAGTTGAAGACTCGTCTGACTACTGCACCAGTGTTAGCATTGCCTTCAGGATCAGGCGGGTTCGTCGTATATTGTGATGCTTCTAGAGTGGGGCTGGGATGTGTATTGATGCAGCACGACAGAGTTATCACGTATGCTTCTCAGCAGCTGAGGAAGCACGAACAGAACTACCCCACCCATGATTTAGAGATGGCTGCAGTAGTATTTGCACTTAAAATCTGGAGACATTACCTATACGGTGAGTCGAGCCAGATATTCACTGACCACAAGAGTTTGAAGTATATTTTCCAGCAGCGAGATCTGAACCTGAGACAGCACCGTTGGATGGAGTTGGTGAAGGATTATGACTGCGAGATTTTATACCATCCGGGCAAGGCGAATGTGGTGGCAGATGCTCTGAGTAGGAGGCCCGGAGGTAGCTTATCTTGTTTGAGCGCAGTACAGATGCAGTCGACGGCGGATTGGCAGGTTTTACGTGATAGCAGAGTGCAGTTCGAGTTTACTCCTACAGGGGGACAGCTGGCCCATTTTAGAGCACGCCCACAGTTACTTGACCGTATCCACGAGGCACAGTCCGGCGATGCCCGTACATTAGAGATTATTGAGCAGATTCGGCAGGGCAGAGGTTCTGAGTTCGTGATTGATGATCAGGGGATACTTCGATTTGGGACTCGACTGTGTGTGCCAGATTCAGAGGGACTGAGGCGTGATATTCTCGAGGAGGCATATAGATCGGTATACAGCGTGCATCTAGGTTCCACCAAGATGTACCGTGATTTGAGAGAGGCTTACTGGTGGGACGGGATGAAAAAGGATATTACAGACTTTGTGTCGAGATGCCTGACTTGTCAGCAAGTCAAGGCCGAGCACCAGAGGCCAGCCGGCGAGTTACAGCCTTTGCCCATCCCTGAGTGGAAATGGGAGCAGGTCTCCATGGACTTCATTGTGGGTCTACCCAGGACCAGTCGAGAGTACGACTCTATTTGGGTGATTATGGATCGACTGACGAAAGCGGCTCACTTTCTGCCAGTGAAGACCACTTTTGGATTTTCTCAGTATGCCCAGGTTTATATTGATGAGATAGTGCGACTGCATGGCGTTCCGACTTGCATCGTGTCCGACCGTGGCACCCAGTTTACCAGCCGATTGTGGCAGAAACTCCAGGAAGCTTTGGGCACCCGATTGAGTTTTAGCACAGCCTTTCATCCGCAGACTGACGGTCAGTCGGAGCGTACTATTCAGACTCTTGAGGACATGCTCAGAGCTTGTGTTTTAGATTTCGGTGGTAGCTGGGATCGTCATTTGCTTTTGATCGAGTTTTCCTACAATAATAGCTTCCAGGAGACGATTCAGATGGCACCTTTCGAGGCTTTATATGGGAGGAGATGTCGTCGCCGGTATGTTGGACAGAGCTCAGGGAGAGCAGTATTTTGGGGCCTCAGATCGTACAGGAGACGACCGAGAAGATATAGTTGATTCGGGACAGGATGAGAGCGGCACAGAGCAGGTAGAAATCATATGCTGACAGGTGCCGTCGCCGACTCGAGTTCGCTGTTGGCGATCATGTTTTCCTGAAGGTCTCTCCGATGAAAGGTGTGATGAGATTTGGGCGGAAAGGAAAGCTGAGTCCTAGATATGTTGGTCCTTTCGAGATCCTAGAGCGTGTTGGTCCAGTCGCTTATCGGTTAGCTCTTCCGCCCAGCTTCCCCGATGTTCACCCCGTATTCCATGTCTCGATGCTCCGCAAGTACCTTCATGATCCTTCCCAGGCGATTCAGCACCAAACGATCCAGCTAGAGCGTGATCTTTCTTTCACCGAGCAGCCGGTGGTCATTCTGGATCGGCAGGTGAAGAAATTGAGGTCGAAGGTTATACCGTCCGTCAAGGTTCTTTGGCGTGGCCTGAACAGCGAGGAGGTCACCTGGGAGACCGAGGTCGAGATGAGGAAGAGATATCCCCATCTTTTTTAAGGTACGCGTAGTTAAATTCTAAATTCGGGGACCGAATTTCTTTAAGGGG
Source organism: Agapanthus africanus (assembly GCA_030015575.1). Taxonomy (NCBI): domain Eukaryota; kingdom Viridiplantae; phylum Streptophyta; class Magnoliopsida; order Asparagales; family Amaryllidaceae; genus Agapanthus; species Agapanthus africanus. The sequence continues at coordinate 768,268,738 of JASDDO010000022.1, read as the reverse complement.
GGCAGATTGTAACCCTTCGAAAATCGTTTAGGCAGTTTTTCGGTAATCGGCTAATTTTTCGGCTTTTTCCGTAAAAAGTCAAATTAGGTATTTTTCATTGTAGACATAATTATACAAAATTTAGATAATATATTACCATAATTTTGTCACTAAAATGTCACTCATAATTATCTAGTTAAATAAAAAAAATTCGTAATTAATTATTTTTTTATTATTTTAAGCCTTTTTAAATACATTAAATTAGTGATAAATACAAATTTAATTAGGTAAATTTCATAATTAGGAGTCTTTATAAGCTAAAATATGGTGTTAATAAAATTATATCATGTCTTGCAAACTTTTGGTTTTAGGGTGGGAAAATTTATGAAAAAATGAAGTAAAAATGGGTTTTTTGTAAAAAGGTTGACATGAAAGCATTAAATGATAACATATGATGTTTATTGACCTAGAAACTTCTCCAAATTTCCCCACAACTCCCTCCCTCACCTGCTGGCCGAAATGCTTCAGGTTTTTCCCCCTATTTTCCCCATTTTTGTTTAGCTTAAAACTCTTGAAAAATCCACAAAAATCCACCGAAATTCACTAAATCCTTCTCTAATTCAACCCAAAACCTTAAGCTATCCCTTCTCAACCCCAAATTGGTTTAAAGTAAGGAGAAAAGAGGCCACTTTAGAGGTTTAGTGCAAGAGAATCAACACTTGTAAGGTAAAATTCTAATCTAGTTGTTTAATTGTAGTTTAATTATGCTAGATTAGAAAGTTTAAGTGTGAATTTTAGTTATAAATTCTTGTTTATGAAATTTCAAGAAAGGGATGAAGTTCTAGATTAGGGTTTGAAGTATGATAATTGGGTTAAAATTTGTGTTGTGGCCATCTAGTAGTTTAAATTGGATGTTAGAGTTGGATTGTGATCGCGATGTCGTTAAATTTCGATGTTTGCATCGAATCGGTATTGAAATTGCTTGCTAGATTTTTACGAAAATTAGAATGCGATCAAAATGCGTTATGTTAGCGATATAATTAGCTTCGTATAGGACTATTAGAGTGCGCGAACGCGGGGTTTCGTCTAGTCGGGTTGTAGTTTAGTCGATTTTCCCGAAATGACGATTCTAGTTAAAGGTTAGCGATTTTCGTGCATTTTTCCGCGCACCGAGTGCATGCTATGATTAATTCGAGAGCGTTGATAATTGTTTGTTGTGACTTGCATTGTGATAGGTTTTGTAATCTTATGCTTGATATTGTGCAAATATAGGATCGGTCGGGGAAACTTTAGATACGGCACGAAAAGGCAAGGCGGTGGCCGGATCGGATTAGCGGGGATTTCAGGTGAGTAGATGTATTCATCTATGGGGGAATCGTCTGGATGGACGATGCGCCCCCCTAGTTGGGATTACCCTACTTCTGTTGGATTTCGAGACCCGATTCGAGAAGTGGATGAACCGTCTCGGGTACATGGTGGGCCCGGTATGGTACCCCGGGGCAAGAAGATCGAGTTGTAGACAATGAGCCTGGCAGGGGAAGACTACCTACCGGTGATGTCTGGCGCGGCGGATATCCGGAGGATACCGACCGTTGTCATGAGATTTATGATATGGGCCGATCCGGACTGACGGAGCCCGATATTGAGACAGATATGATTCCTATTTGGTGTCGATGCTTGACACGGGTTTTCAGATGATTTCTTGATGGTACTTAGCTATTATACAGATATTCATTTTCTAAAGTTAAGAACGCAGTATCCTTAGTATTTAAAACACTTAAAGAGTTAGAAATGACATTGCATACATGTGCATGCATACTAGAGCTATTATATCACATATGGACATGCATGTTGTAGTGCATTGCGTGCATTCTTACGATTGCCTTACTAGATGTTATATTCTACTCACGAGCTGGCAACTCACCCCCGTTGTGCCACAGTGTCTTGCAGGTCGGACCCGTCAGTCTTGTAGCGGCGGGCTATCTTATCATCAGTTCCTTTTGCTCAGACTCGCGACATCGCCCGTAGGTGGGTTGCGAGCACACTTTATTTCTTTTTGCTTTATCATTGTATCTAGTATTCTCCATCTACCACTTTATATTGTATATGCGACCTAGTGATGAGACTGAGAGATATGTATATTTGTGGTTTCTTTTGGGTCGAGCTCACTTGAGCCGACGTGTGTTTTCTGGTATTTTGCGTTTCTTTATGCTCTTTTCTTGATATTACTATTTTATTGCATGTGGTTGTGATCCGCCTTGGGCGAAGAGCTAGCTCCCGCTTGGGGATGCCATTTTATGATTACAGGTTTATTATCTTGTTGTACCCATTTTGGGGGATAGAAAATACAGGGGAGACTCTGCCGAAATTTTCAGAAATTTTTGATGTTTTAAAAAGGGATTCTATGCAACTTAAATGATTTTAAAAACCATTTTCATTAAAGGTTTTCCTTCACTCTCTTTTGATTTTGGTTTAGATTCTTCTGGGCTTTGGCTGACTTAAGTTACGGTACGCCTTTAGACGTCTCGTAATCTAAGTGCCAGTCGCGTTCCGTACTTTCGGGTCGTGACAATAGACTATCACTTCATCCTCCTCGGTGTCGCTCCCAAAGGTCGGAATAGTGGCGATATCTTTTAGTTTGTTCTCCGGATTATGACATCTTTCTGTGTCTTCGAAGTCTGATAGAAAATACTTTGCATCTTTGTACTTTTGGACTTCATTTACGGAGAATGGATTTAGCTCCCCTATCACGGTGTACTCGAGGCCGTCTTTGAAATACTTCATACACTGATGTTGTGTAGAAGGAATGACTTTGTACTCATGCAACCAAGGCCTGCCGAGCAGAGCGTTGTAGCAAGTCTTGGCGTCAATGACATGAAATTTGATGTCAGTGACGAGCAGCCCGAAGCGTATCGTCAATATTACTGACCCAAGCGCCCGTGATGACTGTCATGCCTCGCTTCCCAGAGTGCGCTAAGATCGGCACGTGACAGAGCCAACCATGCTACCTGTGGCTAAGAAACATCCCTCCACAGTCACATTACGGCTGTCTATAAGATATCAAGAACACTAAAAAAATTAAACTATCTAGTACATGTCCATATGCCAGAATAAACGAGTCAAGAAATATAAATGTGCGGAAGCAATAAATCCCAAAAGCAATAACATCTGGAAAGTACGTCCCAAATACGGACTCACTGTTCACACCATAATATTGCATTATTATATTCCTTATTCTTATTAGTTTTATAAATAAACAGGTGCTTTTGACGCATGTCTGCTACATGTTACAGGTTCTTGGACAGAAAACAGTGAAAACGATGAAAAGACGATGCAAAAGTGGATTTTGACCAACAAATAGGAAGATCTTAGTCAAGCCTACATCGAAAGACAGTTCACAATTAACAAGGCAACTCAAGGTCCAAAAATACAAAGCGGACGGTTAAAAATCCATTGCAAATGGTTCACTGAAAATCTGGAGCTAATGTAGAAGCCCAATCGGAGAAAGAACCAAATAACCAGAAGCCCAAGAAGACCCAAAACAAAACCCCAAAATTTCAGAACCTAAGCTCCTCAAAGGGCCGCGGAACCGCGGCCCAAGCCCTCCATTGCCGCGGTTCCGCGGTCGTATAAAGCCTGTACTCGGTGAAAATTTTACCATAATGCATTGGAGGCTCTGAAAAGACTTCTTGGGGGTATATTTGTAATTTTAGACATGCGGATCAAAATGTAACCTAGGGTTTCCTATTCTCTATAAATTGGAACTCTAAAAAAATTATAATTTCTTATGCCTCCTTTTTAATAATAAATTCAGATCTCTTTATGGAGAGCATCGGTGTTTCTTTTCAATTCATTGATTCAGATCTGACAAACCTGCGTTGATGATTGGAGAGATGCATCTGTAAGTAGATTTAATTCCTTGCTCTAGTTTAGATTTCAATTCTTTGCCCTAGGTAGATTTAAATTCTTACCGTAGATAAATTGTTTAGAGTTAGCTTTGGGGAAGGATTTTGAGAGATGGGATCTCTCATCCCTTTCTTACCCATCAAATATTTTCAATAGGACTCCATGCATACACGCACACACCGCGCCCTACGGCATCCTACCTCTCGAGGTAACGATGACATCGTAGTGTAAAGGCCCGGTTGCGCGCGTTTTCCATGAAGGTTAGGGTAAGGATCTCTAAAGGAAGGACAAGAACCTAGAGGAAGGAACACCTTCCCGAATGGATCTAATCCCCTTTATTGATAATTACCATAACTCCTCTTAGATCTTCATTCGGGTATAGAAAGCGTTGAGATTTACTTGCATTTCCAAACCATCCCTAAACCTAACCCTAGCAAGACTAGATCTAGATAATCGTAGTATAGAATAATTAGGTTTTTAGATTTAATAATCAATCCGAACACCCTTCGGAATTAACTCGTAAGCGCGAATCGGAGATTCACAACATCCCTGTGGACCGACCAGTACTCACCGGCTAGCTTCATGCGACGCCGTTCTTGATTGCGGTTATTAGATAGTTTTTGAGATCAAATCACTCACATCAGGAAATGAAAGTACGGAAATAAACTAAACTAACTGGATACTAGCAGGATCCTCACTGCTCGGCCTGTCGGCTAAAATACTCCTGGTCAGCCTGCATCAAAGACAGAGGATCTGGGACATGCAAAACCCAGACGTCAGTGCGTCATAATATCAACAATAAAATATAATCAGGAGGTAACAAGATATGCAGCCATGAGTATGAACAGTAATAAGAGTTTAACAGTAACACGAATATGGAACAGTGAAGTGTATAAGCACATGTGACGTACGGTGAGTAATCTGAACTAAACTACTGGGTTAATTACTCTCAAGTCCTTGAAATCAATTTAATGAATTGTCGATGTAACTAAATAGTATCCCGTGCATACCTGGGACCACGGTCAAGACTCTCGGGCTGAATCTGAGGCGTGCCGCTAGGCAGTAAACATGTAACATGTACAGACGAATGATGTCGGCAGCATCATCCCGGGGCTGGCCCAGCCCGTAAAACTGATCAGTATAAGCGTCAAACTATTGAGTTACAAGTCAGGTTTCATCATTGATTTCCCCTTACCCCAAGTTATGTGTTCAATTCAGGTATTGATAAATCTGGAGTTAATGCCAACACAAGATCAAGCAGGTACAGATTTTGTCTGAATAGACAACAGGATACGTCCGTCAGGACAACATGTCAGGATTGTCGGTATTAGGAGCAGGATCAGGTATCAAGTCAAGCGGTGGTGCATCAAGTCATGTCATGGGGTACACAGTGTATCAAATGGGTGCCTACAATAAACAAATGTAGCAAGTATCGAATCACGGTAAAAGTACGGATGTACGGTAAAAGCATGGATGCACAAATATCTATCAGGGGTTACATCTACAACTCCATGACTACGTAGGATGCACATTATCAAGCACGGGGTACTAATGTAATGGTAATATGAATTAATATAGCATGGTATGCAACTAGATATATAGAATTAATGGTATGGATACACAATAAAACACGGATGCACAAATATCTATCAGGGGTTACATCTACAGCGCCATGACTATGTAGGATGCACATTATCAAGTATGGGGTACTAATACAACAGTAACATGAAATAATATGATCTGTAGATGCAGCTACATATATAATAAATGATATGGATGCATACGGATATCCGAAAACAGTAAAACATTAATATGGATGTACAATGCAATCAACATGTGATATTTTTACTCATATGGATGCAAAATAAGATACATAGCATGTAGCAAGATGAACTTGCATGAACGGATCACACGACGGGGTGCGCACGCTGCGTCCGACGTTGGGTAAACGTCGCAACGCACCCACGGTACACGGGGCAGGTCTAGGCAAGGCAAGAAGGTAACCACGCTGGCTGGGAACGTCCACAGGGTCTCCCTGAACTGCGGCGGCGAGCACGGCTCCGGCGATGGCCGGAAAAACAGATCAAGAAAAGAAAAGAGAAGGAAAGAAGAAGGACAAGAAAGAAGAGAATAAGGAGACTGGGGTTTGGTGTAGCTCTGGGGTTTGGGAGAAGGCGAGGAGGTGGTTGCGAAGGTGTTGAGGTGACAGCAAGGGATAGCCGGCGTGGAAGCAGGTGATGGCAGTGAGGTGCTAGGTTCTTAAAGTCGGGAAAGAAGGTGATGCAGTTGATGATGGTGGTGATGGCGTCAAGAGTCGGAGGTGGTGAAGGTGAGGTCCGAAGGGGTTGAGGTGGTCGGTGGAAGTGAAGGGTGGCGACGAGGTGATGGGTCGCCGGGCTGGGGTCTGCCTGCAGGGAGCAGGGGTTCGGGTTATGGGTTTACGGTGGTTGTGGGTCATCAGGGATGACGGCGAGGAGGAGAGGAGAGGTGAGCGGAGAGAGGCGACGACGGTGACGCGCGGCGAGGTCTAGGGTTAGGGCTTCACGAAGTGAGGCAGCGGAAAAAATAGATATGACGAAAGGATGCGGTGAGAATAGTGAGAGAGAGGTGACGGGATTCGAGGGTTTATAAAAAGAAGAGAGAGAGAGAGAGAGAGTGCTCTGATGAAAATTTGATTTTCAGAAAAATATTTTTAGTTATAAAAATTTTAACTGTTAGAAATGAAAATATAATATTAATAAAAATTTGAGTTTTAGGCTAAATACAAAATAGTCCAAAGACGCCCAGATCGGGTCTAAAAATCTAGTTTTAAGATACGGATAATAAACGTGTCAACCAACATCAAAACAGGATAACCGGGTAGCGAAAAATGCATACCCCCAAGAACGGATGCACGTAGCGTGCACGTAGCTATCCAAACGGATCCGTTTCACTAAACGGGACGAGAACAAAATACGCGGATACTACTACAGGTTCAGGGGTATGATGCAAGCCATGTTAGATATTTTTAAAATATTTTATTTGACTTTATTTGCTATACTAAAAATGCAGATGTCAGATATAATGCTAATATGCAGTATAAACAATATTAAAAGTGCACGGATCCTCGTAACTAACCGGGATAAATCATAAATAGGAATCAAGACGGGTTTCCAGCAAGCGGGTCGGGTCGGATGCAAAAACAGACACCAATTATACTATTCGCACACATAACGCAATAAATCAAGATATAGCCATAAATAAAGAAATACCCAAAATAGAACTGGTATAAATGAACTAGGGTGTTACATTATACCCAACTACAAAAGAATTCGTCCTCGAAATTCCTAAAACAAGAAAAACAAACAAACATGAAACTACGAGAAGAGGTGTGGAAACTTCTGTCGAATCTCGTCTTCTCGTTCCCAAGTCGATTCTCCGTGCGAGTGATTTCCCCAAGAAACAAGTACTAGAGGGATAACTTTGTTCTTGAGGACCTTTTCTTTTCGATCAACAATCAACATCGGTCATTCTTCATATGTCAGGTCCTCCCTTACTGTCACTCTGAATGATCTAGCACGTGTGTTTCATCTTGCACATACTTACGGAATTGAGATACATGAAACAAGTCATGAACACTCGCCAAAGATGGTGGTAACGCCAATCGATAAGCTACTTCTCCAACACGCTCCATAATCTCGAAAGGCCCGACGAATCGAGGACTAAGCTTGCATCGACTCCCAAAATGAATCACTCCTCTAGTCGGTGATATCTTCAAGAATACAAGATCACCAACAGCGAACTCTAGAGGTCTTCTCGATGTATCGGCCCAACTCTTCTTCCGATCCTGTGCTGCCTTCATGTGATTACGGATAGTATTAACCTTCTCTACTGTTTGCACGATCAAATCTGGTCCCAACAATCTTCGTTCTCCAATATCATCCCAACAAACAGGTGAGCGACACTTGCGACCATACAATGCTTCGAATGGAGCCATCTGAATAGTCGCCTGAAAGCTGTTATTATAAGCAAACTCCACCAAGTGTAGATGATCCTCCCATGAACCCTTAAAGTCTAACATGCAAGCTCTCAACATATCTTCAAGAGTTTGGATTGTTCTTTCTGACTGGCCATCTGTCTGAGAATGATAAGCGGTGCTAAACTTCAATCGCGTCCCCAAACTTTCCTGTAAACTCCTCCAGAAGTGCGATAAGAATTGGGTATCACGGTCGGAAACGATGCTCACAGGTACTCCATGCAATCTCACAATCTCCTGCATCTGCTAACGCTTCTATCGACTGACCAACTCTAAATGGTATGAAATGAGCTGCCTTAGTCAATCGATCAACAATCACCCAAACTGCATTGTTGCCCTTTGGACTCCGTGGTAAGCTATCACGAAATCCATGGTTATATGTTCCCACTTACATTGAGGAATCGGAAGTGGTTGCAATAAACCAGCTACCCTTTGATGTTCAACCTTAACTTGCTGACACACCAAGCACTTCGCTACAAAGCGAGCAATTTCCCTTTTCATACCTTCCCACCAGAAATGCTGTCTTAGATCACGGTACATCTTCGTGCCTCCTGGATGTACGGAATAAGCGGAACTGTGTGTCTCCTTCATAACTTCTTCGTGAATATATCCTTTCGGCACACACAAACGGCTACCATAACGCAACGAACCATCTTCATGAATCAACAAGTCCGTTCAAAGTCCCGCTTCTACCTGTTCTCAAAACTTCTGCAATCTTGGATCCTGTGACTGCGCTGCTTTAGTACTCTCGATCAACGACGACTGTACTTGCAGCTGCATCAATTATCCTAAAGAATGCGGTAGCACAATCTCCAACTCGAATCTCCGAAAATCTTCGATAAGCTCCTTCTGTGCAGTCAACATCCAAATTGCTGGCAATCGACTAAGCGCATCCGGCACTACATTAACTTTCCCCGGATGGTACTTAAGATCAAGATCGTAGTCAGCCATCAGCTCCAACCATCTACGCTGCCTCATGTTAAGCTCTTTCTGTGTGAACACATACTTTAGGCTTTTGTGATCGGTAAATACTTCGACCCTTTCGCCCAATAAGTAGTGTCTCCAAATATTCAAAGCGAAAATCACTGCTGCAAGCTCCAAATCATGAGTTGGATAGTTCTTCTCATGGGTCTTCAACTGCCGCGATGCGTAAGCTATAACTTTCCCATACTGCATCAAAACACATCCCAAATCTTTCCCAGATGCGTCGCTATGAATCACCAATCCTCCGAAATCGTCTGGTACGATTAAAATAGGAGCGGTTATCAACCTTTGCTTCAATGCCTCAAAAGCCGACGCACATCTATCCGTCCATACGAACGGTACTTCCTTTCGTGTAAGCTTGGTCAAAGGCTCAGATAAGCGAGCAAATTCTCCACGAACCTTCTGTAATATCCGGCAAGTCCCAGAAAACTTCTGATCTCTGCTACATTCTTCGGAATCGGACAATCTTGAACTGCTGCAATCTTCTCGAGATCAATGACGATTCCATCTCCGGATACGACATGCCCCAAAAACTTCACTTCTTCAAGCCAAAACTCGTACTTACTCATCTTTGCATATAATCTTTCATGCCTCAATGTCTGCAGTGCGATCCTCAAGTGTTCGGCATGCTCTTCCTGGCTTCTTGAATACACCAGAATATCATCGATGAACACTACTATAAACTGGTCCAACAATGGTGAAAAGATTCGGTTCATCAAGTCCATAAATATCACCGGCGCATTCGTGACTCCGAATGGCATCACTAAATACTCGTAATGTCCATATCGAGTTTGGAATGCAGTCTTGCAAATATCCTCTGATTTAACTCGGACCTGATGATATCCGGATCGCAAATCCAACTTCGAGAATACCCTCACGCCACTGAGTTGCTCAAACAATTCGCCAATGCGAGGGATCAGGTACTTGTTCTTAATGGTCACCCAGTTTAATTCTCGATAATCGATGCACATCCTCCTTGTGCCATCTTTCTTCTTGACTAGAAGAACTGGAGCTCCCCAGGATGAATTGCTGCTGCGAATCCAACCCTTCTCTAGCAATTCGGTAACCTATTTTTTTACTTCTTCCTACTCCACTGGTGCCATTGGATAATATGCTTTTGAGATTGGCGATGCACCAGGAACAAGATCGATCGTGAACTCCGCATCTCGTTTTAGCGGTAAACCCAAGATGTCTTCGAACACATCCGTAAACTCTCAAACTACAACTGGCGCTTCCTCCTTATCAACTTCCATTGACGAATGAACATTGCTTGTCAGCCTAGCCCTAAGCTCGACTGGCCCGACAGAACTGCTACCTCCAGTAAAAACAAATTTCGGACGTCCGGGAATCTGGAAAATCACTTTCTTTGCCCTACAATCAATGTGAGCGAGGAAAGTGCCGAGAAAGTCCATTCCTAAGACAACATCATAACTGTTGGTATCGATCACCAAGAAATCTGCAAATAACTCCCGTCCGCAGATAACAACTGAACAATCTTTGCATTCACTACGAGATATAATCTTCCCATTCCCAGTGTGTATGTCCCAACAACTAGACAGGGTCGTGCAAGAAATCGAATGTGCAGCAATAAACTTGGACGGCATAAAACAATGGGATGCACCAGAATCGAATAATGCTAATGCAGGAAAATCATGAACAAGTTGGATACCTGAAACAACTTCATCTGAAGCCTTGGTCTCTTCGGCCGTCAGAGTAAAGGCTCGAGCTTGATTAGGTCCCTGAGTTATCTGCTTCTGCCCTGAATCTGCCTCTACGGTGGCTTCTGAACATCATCCTTCAAACGAAGTTTCGACGGACAAGCATTGATAGTATGATCCGCTGATCCACAAACCAAACAGAGTCTAAGCCTCCTTCGAGACTCCCTCTGCAAGTGCCCGGGTAGACGGTAGATGTCACAAAACAATCTTCTCTTCTGCTCAAGCACGATAGGCTTCTTCATCGGTACGATGCCACGTCGGTTCACTGGAATACCTCTGCGCATAGGCGCTCGATTCGGCGTAAACGCCGGCTTCCGTACCACAACTGCCTGCTGCTGCATACCCCTTGTCTTTATTGATAAGCTCTGCTACTCTCTGGCTGCTTTAAGAATTTGCGAGAAAGTGGTCAATCCCAGAGATATAATGTGCCTCTGGATTTCCACGTCCAAACTACGCATGAACCTTCGTGCCCTATCAGCTTCTTTGGCAACCAAAGGTCCCGCGAATCGGCTGAGCCGTGTCCACTCAGCCGCATGCGCATCCACGGATCCGCCATTCTGCTTCAGACTGATAAATCTTTCTTCCATTTCCTCCCGTGCAGTCTACGGAAAGAACTTCTCCAAGAAACTCTGCGAGAAAGTTGCCCAACTGATCGGCTTGGGCAAACAGGTCTCTTCCACAAGCCACCATTCGTGGGCATAATCCACCAATTGGATGCGTACAACATCCACTCTATGGTCCTCCGGAATCTGTGCTGCAACAAGCAGATTCTCCGTATCGACTAGCCACTGCTCCGCTGGCAACGGCTCCTCCAAAACAGTGAAAGTGGACGGACCAAGTCTCCTAAAATCCTCCATGGTACCCATACGCTGTATAGGTTTAGCCGCAACATTGTCTACGGACTGCTGGACGGTCCGCAAACCTTCCTGAAAAACTTCGGCTTGCCGCTGGTTTAGCTCGGTTTGCCGCTTCTGGTTCTCCAGCATCCCACGAGTTACTCCAAGCAATGCGGCGTCATCAACACGCCTCTTGTACGATCGCAGTTCTCTATCTGCCATGATCCTGAAACCAAGACACCGAAGAGAATTAATTTGATAAACAAGATTCAAAACTTGCGATGAACGTAAACTGGTAAGCAATGAAACCGAGAGAAGTAAGATAATACAATGGCCTTAAAACAAGGAAGTGAATCAAGACTAGGACTACAAATTACTTAAATAGAGTACCGCATTGTAACCATGCTGCAGTTCATAATTACAATCACATAACTCTGTCGAGAAGCAAAACTGTTTGCATATCGTCATGACAAGGGTCAAGAGAAAGATATGATTCAAGAATCACGATAACAATGTGGCAGGACACGTTCCTAATTACGAGTATTCTGATTCATGTATTAGGTCTAATACCCAACTACAAAGGACTCAAACCAGATTAACCTAAATCCTATGGTTTTGATACCAAACAAACCCTGTCATACCCCGGTTCCTAGAGTGCGCTAAGATCGGCATGTGACAGAGCCAACCATGCTACCTTTGGCTAGGAAACATCCCTCCACGGTCACATTACGGCTGTCTATAAGATATCAAGAACATTAAAAAAAATAAACTATCTAGTACATGTCCATATGCCAGAATAAACGAGTCAAGAAATATAAATGCATGGAAGCAATAAATCCCAAAAGCAATAACATCTGGAAAGTACGTCCCAAATACGGGATCACATCAGGAAATGAAAGTACGAAAATAAACTAAACTAAGTGGATACTAACAGGATCCTCACTGCTCGGCCTGTCGGCTAAAATACTCCTGGTCAGCCTGCCGGCTAAAATACTCCTGGTCAGCCTGCGTCAAAGACAGAGGATCTGGGCCATACAAAACCCAGATCTCAGTGCGTCATAATATCAACAATAAAATATAATCAGGAGGTAACAAGATATGCAGCCATGAGTATGAACAGTAATAAGAGTTTAACAGTAACACGAATATGGAACAATGAAGTGTATAAGCACATGTGACGTGCGGCGAGTAATCTGAACAAAACTACCTGGTTAATTACTTTCAAGTCCTTAAAATCAATTTAATGAATCGTCGATGTAACTCAATAGTATCCCGTGCATGCCCGGGACCATGGTCAAGACTCTCGGGCTGAATCCGAGACGTGCCGCTAGGCTGTAAACATGTAATATGTACAGATAAATGATGTCAGCAGCAGCATCCCGAGGCTGGCCTAGCCCGCAACTGATCAGTATAAGCGTCGAACTGTTGAGTTACAAGTCAAGTTTTATCATTGATTTTCCCTTACCCCCAAGTTATATGTTCAAGTCAGGTATTGATAAATCTGGAGCTAATGCCAACACTGGATCCTTGCCACCACTTCTTGAAGGCATTGCACTCTTTGGTGGGGTGTATAACCCTCCGATGGTATAAGCAGTAGCTCGGATGTACCTCCGCTTCTTCGAGGCATATATTCCCAGAAATATTTCCTTCGAAAGGTGGCAGCCTCATTCCCATTGATAGGGCTTTGGCGAACCATTTCCCCATCTTAAACTTGCTTTTGTCTGCCGCGGGTGTGCTTCAATCTGGTTGGAGTATTTTGTGACTCTTCTTTGCCGCAGCCTTTTCATCCTGACGCCGACGTTTAGCCTTTTCGTATATGGCCGTTTCACGTTCTCGGTCGGCTTTGCTCTTCTGAAGAGCTTCGTTCAGCAGCATGTCAATCAGCTCATCTGACGGTTCCAGGGATTTTGGGACCGATCCTGCCCTCAGTTTCTCTGCGTTGGTTTCCGGCGCCTAGAGAGTTTCTTCGTCTTTTACCGACGAATGGGAGATCATATGGCAACTTGCCACATAATTCTCGGGTTCTTCTGACGAGTCGTCTCCCTCGTCATTGTTGTTGTCTCCATTCTCAAGGATATGGTTGAGAAACTCTTGGAGTGTGACCGAGGTCCGTGCCTTATGGTTGTATTTTTCCAGAGCATCAATGTACTTTTGTAGGTCTGTGTGTTTGTCGTTAGCCTACGCGGGCTTCTTAGTCTTCTTCTTTTTCTTTGAAGACTTTGACGGCTGGGCCTGAATTTTTTGCCCATCGTTATTGGCGTTCGGTGTCGAGTGCGGTTTAAGCATCCCTTCAATAATCTCGGGCTCCAGCAGGCTTTTCAACCTGATCACCGGGCATGCTTGAAGATCCTTCAGCATTTTTTTAGTTTTAGCTGAAAGGACAACTTTCCACGGAGCTTCTTCTATAAATGAGCATGATGCCCCCGGCGTGTCCACCTTTTTAGGAGTGTGTTGCTGTAGTGGGTTTACCCTCCAGTTTTTGGACAACGCGAACTTGCCTTGTTGGAACTGGTCCTTAGCCTAGTTTTTGAAGATGTAGCAATCTTCGATTGGGTGACCCATTATTCTGTGGTAGGGATAGTAGTTGGGACTGTTGATGTCACCAGACTGCAGTGGGTGTTTCGGATCAGGCAGAATGATCAGCCTGTTGAGCACCGTAAGTTCAAACAGTCTCGTCGTTTTATCCCGGGGAAACGAGTAAGGGCATCTCAACTTTTCTTCGAGAGATCGCGGTTTGTTGCTTTAGAGAGCAACCGGTTTTGGGTCACTCGGTTGTTGTTGAGCGTTGGCGACGACGGTTTCCCTTTGCCCTTTTCATTCCGGGGATCTGTTTTTGAAGAGGAAGGCTATGACCCATCTGGTCCATTCGGGCCAGCTTATCAATCAAGGCCTGGAAGGTGGTCGGCCTGAAGAATATCATAAATTGGGATATAGTTGCCTACGGATCAAGGGTCCCTACGAACATGCCCACGGCAGGAGCTTCTTCTATGCGTTGTTTGCATTTTAACCATAGGTTCCGCCACCGAATTGCGTATTGAACCCAGGTCTCTCCTGGATTCACCCTAGCATTGATCAACGCCGTGCTCGGGGTGCGCTTGCGAAACGCTGGGTGAACAATAGCTCCATTTCTGTAAATGTTTTGATGGAGTCGTTCGGAAGCTCCGAGTACCATTCAAACGCTGTCTCCGCCAAGCTGCCGACAAATTGGTAAAGCAGCAGTTTGTCGTCGCCTCCAGTATTGCCACATAGAGCTCTGAGCTGAGCGACGTGCTGATGGGGATTGCTTGTCCCCTTATACACGTGGAATTTAGGGATCGTATATCCCGGTGGGTACTTAATTTGATCGTACCAGCCTGGATAGGGTCGCCCAGTTCTGACAACTTGGTCATTGGCTTCGCTTGCCTGATGAGCTCGTATTTGTTGAGCTATGTAGTCATCAAGGGTAGATTTGGAGATTGTCTCCTCCCTGGATGCTGATAGAGCTGGAAGAGGATTTGACATTTCCCCTATGTCTTCCTCAATGATTATCGGGGGATCTTCGACTGGAGGGTCCGGCTGGATCATCATCCCCACCACGTCTTGGAACAGGAGCGCCATTTGCTTTATATTAACCGCTTGTTCCGCGGCCTCTTTATCTTTCTTTTCGAGCACCCTTCGTAGGAACTCGGTGTCGGTCTCCTGCTCCTGGTGCTGTTCAGACGACGCTTCTGGGCTTTCTCTCTGCCTAGTGAGTGCAGCCATTTTTGTCAGCATCTCCTAGAGCTTTTGTTGTTGCTCCTGTGCTTTTGTCACAGACCGTGTAAGTGGTCGATTACCCGTGAAAGTACGGCTCTCCTCTTTCCCAGAAGCCATGTACACCGTGTGCACTATCATGCCCCTAGACTTGGGGCGTTTGGATTCACTGCCTTTGAAATTTGCCGCAGGCATCGGGATCTTCTCCGACCTTCTTCTTTTGTGGGAGGTCGAAGTAGAGGGGGCTATGGCAATAGGCACACATGTAGATGTTACCTTCCGTGGTACGACGGAGGGATGGTCCTCTTCTTGCTGAGCCTTCATTTTCTTCAGCCGGCAAGGGTAGTCTTTATCAATTACAGAGTCTTGGACTTTGCGCCAGACCCTGTGGATTTTGGAGGACAGCCGCTGAGGGGGTTGTTCCGGCCTCACCTGCGCCGTGTTTTCAGTAGGTGGAGGGAAATTTTTCAGTATAGCGGTTGGAGAGTTCTTGCGCACCCTCCTGAGCAAATCGAAGCTGTTCCCAGTTGGAACAGCAGCGTCAATTTCCACCATTGGAGCTAGTGGGGTAAGTCCAGAGAGGGAACTGCCCCCAGATTTCCTCACTCGGCGCCAATAGCGATGTCGATCATGTCGTGCAGGAGGGACTACCTCTGTTGTGGAAGCGACCTCGTTATGCCCCCTGCTTTGATGAGAGGCTGTTATTGGTGCCAGCCTGTCAAAAACTGACGTCCGTTGAAAGGAAACGTCCAACCTGTCGAAGACTGACTTTCTGGCAGGGGAAGCACCTTTAACGACCTCGCCCGCAGCGGGAGTTTGGAGGACTATCCGTTTTGGGATAGCCTTTCCAGGTATCGCGGGTCTCTTTGCGGGCCCACTTGAGCTTAGACTCAGCCTATCGAAGACTGAGGCGGTATACTTGGACGACCCGTTGAGAAGGGCCGCAGTAGTTGCAAGCCGATCGAAGACCGACTTCTTTGGAGCCTCCTGTGATATCATTGAATCATTGAAGCTCATTGGCGGGAGCATGGTCCCGAAGAACAATCCAGTGGTGGTCTGAGTCACCTGCTCCACTTGCATTGCAAAGAAGAAGGCCTCTTGGGGCCCGTTTGTCACTCCTCCAATCGGGGCGGAGCGAGAGTTGCTGTTGCAATTTGTGCAGCTGGAAGCCATTGATGTTATCTTCTCTTCTGCATAGGAGCAAGACACCAAATCTTAGTATCTTGAATCCAGGGGCAACCATAGCAAACCGCGATTTGTTCGTGAACACGACACATGAAGTGTGGAGTGGAAAGAGGAAAAGGTCCCACCGGGCGTGCCAGAATCTGCTTACCGCCGAAAACGGGAAACAGAACCGCGTAGGTCATCTTGCCTGAATTTAGGGGCATATGCTATTTGGATTTATCCTTCCACCTCTTCGAAAATTCCAAGTTGATTTATGGCAGCGCATATCGGAGGTTTGGACGGATGTGGCCGTTATAGCAGACTTCGTCAGATTCCCCCTTGTTTGCGAGGGTTTTTTGATTGTGGGGACGCTCTTCCCTGCAGGCGCAAGCCCCTGCAGTTAATTACGTTACCGCGTAGCGATAACCACTTTCTCCTGCTTCAGAAGTTTACTTCGTGTCGTGTGTGTTTGTTTTATTTTTGGTTGCCCGTGGATTGCATACGGAGACTAATTTATGTTGTCGCCCATAGGGCGTGGATTAGTCCAAATCCATACCTTGAAATGCTATTGTCTATAAGCCAAAGTACGAAGGAAATATAAATAAAGCATAAAGTATAAAATGATGAAGAAAAATGAACACTGGTTATGTAATCACCAAGGCAGCATAAAAAAAATATAGCGAGGGTGCTTCATCACCTAGTACCTTAGACCAACTGGTTTGGGAGCCATTGCTAAGCCTTAGGTGTTACAAGACGAGAAAATTTCTAATTACGCCTAATAATTGAGCACATTTAGTAATCGGTCGGTTAGTACCTCAAGAGGTATAAACGATCGCATGAAAAATGTGTGAGCAATTCCATCCAGGCGTAAAGCAATTCCGAGCTTTACACCCTAAGCAATTTTCTTGGAAAGAGAGCCCTCTAGAAATAGAATAATGGGCTCAAAGCATTGAGAACGACTTGGCAGCAACACAAGTGCCAGAGGTCGCTTGGGTACGAGTTGCGAAGCTGCAGCTCACTGACAACGCCCGAGTTTGGTGGAAGGCGGAAGAAAGCCGTCTTGCCCAGCCGATCGAATGGAAGACCTTTCGCGACATGTTCGACGCGAAATACTTCCCTGAGACTGCCAAATTTGACATGGAACAACAGTTCATCCATCTACAATAGGGTTCGATGTGGACCAAATCCGTGGATGAGTATGATGCAGAGTTTACTATGCTCGGTCGGTAAGATATGTCTCAATATTTTAATTTTCAAATATCACATACTACACAGCTAACATAATACCTTATCAGATTCGTGGCACACTTGATACCGACGGATGAGATCAGAGCCCGACGATTTCAGTAAGGGTTGGACTCGGAGATCCAAGCTGCTCTAGCTACAGGGGATTTCCCTACCCATGAATTGGCTCTGAAAGTTGCCCGTCGATATGAGGCAGTGGTGAAGACGAGGGGCAGACCCCAATCTGCCGGAGTTAAGCACCCTGCCAACCAGATGGCAGGAGGAGCCTCTTTAAGGCCACCGTTTGTGTCCAGGAGACCGGGAGTACCGAACAACCGGCCTAGTCCTGCTTTTTGCACCTACTGCAGGAGAAATGGACACGTGGCGAAAGACTGTCGACATGTGAATCGCATTTGCTTAGTTTGCGGCTCAGCCACTCATGACATTAGATCTTGTCCTCGTCAACATAACCCAAATGCTGCATCCAGACAAGTAATCACCTACCCACAGCGGCCAGCTATCCATGCTCCTACACCTCGTCCTACACTCCCAGCTCCACCTTCTGCATAGCCTAATCACCAATTCCATCAGGCACCGAGGAACATGCCTCGATGGCAGAGAAACATGCCCCAACGACAGAGGAATGTGCCTCCAGCTAGGAGAAATGTACCACGGCGTTAGGCTTTACTTTTAGCGTCTGAAGAAGCCGAGGCTGTAGACCAATGTAACACTGGTAATTCCTTTCAACATTTTCAAACCCTTGTATCATTCTGTTACTTTTCATGCAATACCAGTATTTCTTTCACACTCATGATCACCAAATTGTTTTGAATCCGTTACTGTCACGCCCCGCTTCCCAGTATACGGGCAGAGGACGCGACGAGGCCGCTACGTATTTACTCTGAAGTAAGCACGCTGAACGTATCTAAGCAATATAAATAAAATACACAAGAGACAAAGACAATAGATATAATTGAACAACAACTTTATTTATTAACATTCTTTTTGTACAATGCATCTCAAAAGTAAATACATGGAATGGAAAGCAATGCCTAAACAGTGGCATAACAAAAATGTAAAATACAGAATGTAAATGTGTACAAGAATCTAAAACTCTGGGTCGTAAGCTAGCTGGTCCAAATCCTCGCTGGTGGGCTCGATCTCCTGAAGATCTGAATCACCTGACGACATTTAAAGAAGAAGAAAGAGAATGTCGTCGGCGAACAAATCGCTTGGTAAGTCCCAAGGATGAGGGAGAAATAGAATAGACAGAGAAAGAGTGTAACTTTTAAAGTTATATTATATTGTTATAATGTTGTATTTAGTGTTAACGCTGTTGTTTGTAGCTTGGTATAGAAGAGGCTAGTGTATACGAGAGGAGTCTCAGTAGACCAGAGACTAAGCTGGACGGAAAGTACAAGGATCCGTTCAGCCACGGTACAACGGCAATGGAATACAGGTTAGGTGTCTTAATGGTTGCAGTCTCGTGTCACTTCTAACACCTTCCGTACCAATCTACCCCTTAAACCCCGCGATGTCTTGATTATTTTGTTTGTATTATATTGTAATGGTATTGTCTTGTAAATTGAATTATATAGATGTATGACTTGCTGAAACCATGATATCAGTAAATGGATGTAACTGGAGAATCATGTAGATGGAGGTATATCCATGGTTCGGTTCGGTCAAGATAGATTGAATAGATTGAATATATGGATTCATGGATTCATGTTGAATTGTAGTTTGTACTTGAATCATATTCAAGTCAGATTATTTATAATGAGACTCAGTCTGAGTCAGACAATTAGAAAAGAAATTGAATCATGAATTAGGTTTTGGTGTTATCGGTAACCGCTGCATATGGACGACAGGATTTGTGTTTTTTCAAATACGATTACCATATTGATAACACCGTTTGTTAAATTGTCTACCTTAAATAAGCAAACACCCATATCTCCGGCTCCCTGAGGCTCAAGAGACTGGTCCCGCTTAAACCTATATTTACTATGGTCCTTATTGTAATTTAGTATAACTTGAGGGGGTTTTATGTAAAAATAATTTTGTATAATTTTCAAATACATCTCAAGTATTTTATTATCGTCTTTAAAGTTTTCATTGATGTATATTTTATCATTGTGACATTTCTAGTGAATAAACCTATTTTTCATAATATATGGTATTTAATTGTAAAGTATTGAACTTGTATGGAATTGTATGGTATTTTCATGTAAAGTGATTCTTTTTTATTTAGAAAAGTTGGAATATTTATACTATATCAAAAAAATAGATATTTTGATGATACATAAATATATTTATAAAAATAATTTAATTTATTATTTTCCTAGAAATCTCATTTTCTTAAGATATTTGTATTTTTAAATCTTTTGAGACCGTATGCTCCTTGCGGAGGTCTGCATCTCGCACTACTAAGCCCGAGGATGTGCGATAATCTGCACCATCCTGAACGGGTTTCCCGAAATAGATTGTAGCGGCGCTTTGCAAAGATTTATTTAAAATACATAATCTTGTAGAAAAAGGTTTTTATATAATTCGAAGGTAGTTTTATGTAAAACCGTATTTTCCTAAATCTATGTTTCCCAATATTATCGTGCAATGTTACATATGAGTGTTGTGAAGAGCTAGGTCATTATCTCGTGAACTATCTAAAGGTATAGCAAGGGTAATGATGTTTTTATGTTGAAGCTAAACTATTTGGTATTTTTCTGAAAAATGCGATAAAAATTACAATATACATTCTTTTGATATGGAACTTGTTCAATATATTTTATTAATGATTAATAGTCATGTTGTGAGAGTTTGGTATTGTTGTTTTTTTAAGAAAAATGAAACTTTTAAAGAAAAACCGAATTGGAAGTCGGATTAACTCCGCCTCCGTCGGGTTTTAGAATTACGAGTTTTCAGAATAGAAAAGAGAAGAGGGAGGAGGGACTTACTGGATTTTAGTGTGGATAAGAGGAAAAGGAAGAAGGGGGAGGTGTCGGTGCATCGTTTCGTCGCCGGAATCTCCTTGGATCACCGCCGGAACTTCGTCGGAGCTTCGCCCTTTGCTAACTCCACTTGTACACAAAAGTCTAGAGGTTTTTCTTGAGAGTTTGGACAGAGTTTTAGAAGTGAGGAGGGGTGAATTTAGGTGTGGTATTTATAGAAAAAATTAGGGTTTAGGGTAGATGAAAGGGTGTGAGAAAATTGTATTAAATTTTGTATTTAAAAAATTAAAAGAGAGTGTTTTAATTCTCTGTTTAATTTCAGAGGTTTTAAACATTGCAGGGGGAGTGGGGTAGGCCAACAGTTGCATACAAGTCAAGAAAATCGGGGATTCGACTCACCCGAACCGGCGCCGCCGGCCGATTCGGCCGAGTCGGGCCGGGACTCGTTGCCACGTGTCCCCCATCGATTGGTCTACCTCCTGGGCTCGTTTGTTTTATATGTGACTTTTGGTTTTTATGATTTTTGCACGTGTGGACTCTTGGGCTTCTAAAAATTTAAAAGAAAACCAATTAAAAAATTAATGTGGCTGATGGGATTTAAACTCTGGTGCTATGTCTTAACAGTACAAGGTCTTACCAATGAGCTACAAGCTCCTTCTTGCAGTTCAAAAGCAAATCAAACTTATAACTAGTGCTCAGGCTCAAGTACCCCTTTCTGTATTTTTGAAAAAAATTGTACAGAAAGTTTAGGGTTGTTACAGTTACACTTTTCTTTTTACAAATTTCGAGAACGAAAATTTTATAAGGAGGGTAGAATGTAACAACCCTAAACTTTCTGTACGATTTTTTTCCAAA
Organism: Agapanthus africanus; assembly: GCA_030015575.1. Lineage (NCBI taxonomy): Eukaryota > Viridiplantae > Streptophyta > Magnoliopsida > Asparagales > Amaryllidaceae > Agapanthus > Agapanthus africanus. Next base: position 768,247,377 of record JASDDO010000022.1, on the reverse strand, counting down.
ATACAGAAAGGAACACCTAAGCCTTCTTTTGAACAGCAAGAAAGAGCTTGTAGCTCATTGGTAAGGCCTTGCACTGTTGAGACATAGCACCTGAGTTCAAATCCCATCAGCCACATTATCTTTTTATTTAATTTTCTTTTAATTTTTTAGAAGCCCAAAGGTCTACACGTGCACTACACGTAAAATGAAAAGTCATAAAATAATCAAACACGTGCACTGGGGTATACCAACAGATCTTGACACATGGCAGCAAACCCATCCTCGCCCGACGGTATTGGGCCGGCGAAATGCTCACCAAGACCGATACCACCGGGCCGACCGTAGGTAATGGACCCCAATTTCTTCCCCTGGCACCTCTTCGTCTACCCCACTAACCCCACATTGTTTGTTTACTCTGCATTCATCCAGAGAAGATTAAATCCCCTATTTAATCCATTTTAAATGCATTTTAATTCTCAAATTCATCACCTTCAAAACCCTAATTTTTTCTATAAATACCATACCATATTTCACTCCTCCTCACTCAGAATTTCATTACAAAAACTCTACAAAATTCTCAAGTCCTTATAGTGTGCAAGTGGAGTAAGCGAAGGGCGAAATTCCAAGGAGATTCCGACGACGAAACGACACCCCGACACCTTTCCTAGCTTCCCTCTTCTCCCCTCTAACATTGTAGCCAGTAAGTTCCCTCTCCCCCTCTCATCTTCTATTCTAAAACTTTCATTTTCCTAAACCCGACGGAAGCGGAGTTAATCCGACTTCCGATTCGGTTTCTCTTTAAAAATTCTATTTTTCTTAATCAATAAAATACCATACTCTCATATAATGTTTAACAAACATTAACAAACACATTAAAACAAGTTTCATATCAAAAGAATCATTCATGCAACTTTTATTGTATTTTTTCCGTTAAAATACCATATGCTTTAGTTTCGACACAAAATAACATAATACTTGTATTACCTTTAGATAGTTCACGAGGTAATGACCTACCTCATCACAACACACATATTGAACATAGCACGATTTACTTTTGGGCAATGTTTTGGAAATATTACGAGTTACACTATAATACCCTAAACTATTACAAAACCGTTTTTCTTTAAGAAAAGTATTATCTAATTCCATACAATCCTCGTCCTTACAACACGCTTTTGGGGAAATCCGATCGGGATGGTGCAGATTATCGCACCCTCGGATCTACTAGGGCAGAATTCAGACCTCCGTAAGGAGCATTCGAATTCCGATGGAATTTCTATTACTATTTTTAAGAAAATGAGATTGCTAGAAAATAAATCAAATTTATTTATTTATATATAAATATATATATAAGTATTATTAAAAGATCTATTTTAAATATATTATACAAATATTCCATGTTTTCTAAATCAAAGGAATCGCCATTATATGAAACTACCATCCAAATACAAAGCAAATTCCAATATTTCATTAAAGTACCATATACAATGAAAACTAGGTTCTACTCACTAGAAAATTTCACTTTTATAAAATATGCATCCATGGAAACCCTAAAAACGATAATTAAATACTTAAGGTATAATTTGAATTTATACCAAAACTATTTTTCATAAAACCCCCTCAAGCTATACTAAATTACAATAAGGACCCTAGTAAATATAGGTTTAAGCGGGACCAGTTCTCTTGAGCCTCAGGGAGCCGGAGAATATGGGTGCTTGCCTATCTAAGATAGACAATCTAAAACAACGGTGTTATCAATACGGTAATTGTCTTGGAAAAAGACACAAATCCTGCCGTCCATGTGCAGCAGTTACCGATAACATCAAAACCTAATTCAGAACTTCAATTTCTTTTCAAAGTGTCTGACTCAGACTGAGTCTCAATCTAATCAATCTGACTTGAATATGATTCAAGTATAAAATTACAATTCAACATGAATGCGTCTATTCAATCTATATCAATCTATATTGACCGAATCGAACCATGGATATACTCCGTCTACATGTCCATCCATTATACCCGTTCCATTTACGGATATCATGGTTTCGGCAAGTCGTCCATATACAATTTACAATACAAGACAATACGTACAATCAACACTATGGGGTTATAAAGGGGTAGACTGGTACGGAACATGTTAAAAATGGCACGAGGTGGTCACTTAAGACGTAATTACATTCATGCCGTTGTTCCGTGGTATTATCGACGGAACCTTGTACTACGGGTTACCAAAGTACACGGTGTAAGTTGGACTCCTCTCGTATACACTGGCATTTTCTGTACCAAGTTACAAACAACTGCACTAATATTATAATAAAACATTATCAATTATACCCTCCTTCTGTCTATTCTATCTCTACTCATCTTTGGGACTTACCGAACGATTGTTCGCTGACGACATTCCTATTTCTCTTTTTCTTTGGAATGTTGTCAGGGGGACCCGACGCTGAAGAGTACGAAACCAGGCAGGAGCATTTGGAGCAGGCCCCTGAGCAATACACTGAAGACCCCGAGCTGTAGCCACCTGTACATATTTCATTTTCATTTCAGTTATGCCATTATTTATGCATTGCTTTCATTTCATGTATTTATATTTGTATTGTAAAAGAATGTTAAATAAATAAAGTTGCTATTTAATTACATCTATTGTCAATTTCTTGTGTACATTTACTTATATTGCTTAGATACGCTTAGCGTCTTTACTTCTGAGTAAATACGTAGCAGGCCTCGCCGCGTCCCCTTCACGTATACTGGGAAGCGGGACGTGACAGGTTTTGTTGGCGACCCATGCAGGTCAGTTCTGCATGGACATGCATGTCAGTTCTTCATGAAGCCCTAAACAATATAACACAAGAAACAGCAACTGAAAACATTCTTTACAATTTCATATTCCTTGAAATCTTACCATTTCATATTCGTTGAATCTATCCTAACCCTATTTTTCTTTCAAGGTTATGGATTCCCCGAACAACACCAGCACCAATGTCAATAACACACCTCCACCTCTACCGCTTACTCCTACCGTAGCTGCTCCGATCAATGAGCAGACGGTCTTGCTTGAGATAATCCGAAGCCTCCTGGAAGGACAGCAGCAGCAAACTGCTATATTAATGAACCGACCAGAAGTGGAAGCCCCAGGGGTAAAGTAATTCCGAGCTTTACACCCCAAGCAATTTTCTGGGAAAGAGAGCCCTCTAGAAGCAGAAGAATGGGCTTAAAGCATTGAGAACGACCTAGCAGCACAAGTGCCAGAGGTCGTTTGGGTACGAGTTGCGAAGCTGCAGCTCACTGACAACGCTCGAGTTTGGTGGAAGGCGGAAGAAAGCCGTCTTGCCAAGCGGATCGAATGGAAGACCTTTCGTGACATGTTCGACGCGAAATACTTCCCTGAGACTGCCAGATTCGATATGGAACAGCAGTTCATCCATCTACAATAGGGTTCGATGTGGACCAAATCCGTGGATGAGTATGATACTGAGTTTACCATGCTCGGTCGGTAAGATATGTCTCAATATTTCAATTTTCAAATATCACATACTACACATCTAACACAATACCTTATTAGATTCGCGGCACACTTGATACCGACGGATGAGATCAGAGCCCGACGATTTCAGTAAGGGTTGGACTCGGAGATCCAAGCTGCTCTAGCTATAGGGGATTTCCCTATCCACAAATTGGCTCTGAAAGCTGCCTGTCGATATGAGGCAGTGGTGAAGACGAGCGGCAGACCCCAATCTGCCGGAGTTAAGCACCCTGCTAACCAGATGGCAGGAAGAGCCTCTTCAAGGCCACCGTTTGTGCCCAGGAGACCGGGAGTACCGAACAACCGGCCTAGTCCTGCTTTTTGCACCTACTGCAGGAGAGATGAACACGTGGCGAAAGACTGCCGGCGTGCAAATTGCCTTTGCTTAGTTTGCGGCTCAACCACTCATGACATTGGATATTGTCTTCGTCGACATAACCCAAATGCTGCACCCAGACAAGTAATCACCTACCCGCAGCGGCCAGCTATCCAGGCTCCTACACCTCGTCTTGCACTCCCAGCTCCACCTCCTGCATAGCCTAATCGTCAATTCCATCAGGCACTGAGGAACATGCCTCGATGTCAGAGAAACATGCCCCAAGGACAGAAGAATGTGCCTCCAGCTAGGAGGAATGTACCACGGCGTCAGGCTTTCCTTTTAGCGGCCGAAGAAGCCGAGGCTGTAGACCAATGTAACACTGGTAATTCCTTTCAACATTTTCAAACCCTTGTATCATCCTATTACTTTTCATGCAATACCAGTATTTCTTTCACACTAACGATCACCAATTTGTTTTGAATCCGTTACACTTTCCTTTTTACAAATTTTGAGAACGAAATTTTTATAAGGAGGGTAGAATGTAACAACCCTAAACTTTCTGTACGATTTTTTTCCAAAATACAGAAAGGAACACCTAAGCCTGAGCACAAATTATAAATTTGATTTGCTTTTGAACTGCAAGAAAGAGCTTGTAGCTCATTGGTAAGGCCTTGCAGTGTTGAGACATAGCACCTGAGTTCAAATCCCATCAGCCACATTATCTTTTTATTTAATTTTCTTTTAATCTTTTAGAAGCCCAAAGGTCTATACGTGCACTGCACGTAAACTGAAAAGTCATAGAATAATCAAACACGTGCACTGGGGTATACCAATAGATCTTGACACATGGCAGCAAACTCATCCCCACCCGACGGTATTGGGCCGGCGAAATGCTCACCAAGACCGGTACCACCGGGCCGACCGTAAGTAATGGCCTCCAATTTCTTCCCCTGGCATCTCTTCGCCTACCCCACTAACCCCACATTGTTTGTTTACTCTGCATTCATCCAGAGAAGATTAAATCCCCTATTAAATCCCTTTTTAAAGCATTTTAATTCTCAAATTCATCACCCTCAAAACCCTAATTTTCCCTATAAACACCACACCATATTTCACCCCTCCTCACTCAGAATTTCATTACAAAAACTCTACAAAATTCTCAAGTCCTTATAGTGTGCAAGTGGAGTTAGCGAAGGGCGAAGTTCCGAGAAGATTCCGGCGACGAAACGACGCCCCGGCATCTTCCCTAGCTTCCCTCTTCTCCCCTCTAACCTTGTAGCCAGTAAGTCCCCTCTCCCCCTCTCATCTTCTATTCTAAAACTTTTATTTTCCAAAACCCGACGGAAGCGGAGTTAATCTGACTTCCCATTCGGTTTCTCTTTAAAATTTCTATTTTTCTTAATCAATAAAATACCATACTCTCATATAATGTATAACAAACATTAACAAACACATTAAAACAAGTTTCTTATCAAAAGTATCATTCATGCAACTTTTATCGTATTTTTTCGTTAAAGGGGTTAATAAAATATAAAAGAGATTATATATATAGGATAGAGATGGGGTGAGGATTCTTTTTAGATTAGGAGAGAGAGTGAGAACTGCAGATTTTAATTTTTTTAAAATATATTACATCATATTACCAGCCATATCATATAGTACACATATAACTGCATTTACAGATCACATTAATACATAATACTGTTATATTAACATCCCATGTTTAATAAAGTGCATCCTAATTAGTATTGGAACTATAAATGTAACCCTAATTGATAATTATGCATCCATGTCATTGATTTTGTATCTATTTGCATACCATTCATGTTATTTCATTTTATTAGTACTTTATACCTGATTTTGTGCAACCCATATTTATTACAGTTTGATTATGAGCACCCACTTGATACCTGTGCACTACCTGACATGACCTGATACACTATTTGGCATGACTTGATACATGTGCACTACCTGACATGACCTGATGTACCACAGCTTGACTTGATACCTGATCTTGTTACTAATGCCGACAAATCTTGACCTGTTGTCCCTACGGACATATCCTGTTGTCTATATAGACAAACATGTACCTGCTTGATCCTGTGTTGGCATTAGCTCCAGATTTATCAATACCTGACTTACACACATAACCTTGGGGGTATGGAGAAATCAAGAATGTAACTAAACGTAACTCAAAAGGCTATTACATCATATTACCGTGGTCCCGTGGGGTATGAACGGGACATATACTCACAGTCTATTATATCATTTTACCGTGGTCCCGTGGGGAATGAACGGGGCATAGACCGATGGGTTACGATGAGGATTACATTAATTGATTTCGAATAACTTTAGAGTAGATAACCCAATAGCACAGTTTAGACTACTCACGGCACTTCACCTGTATATATCCTGTTCACTGATTTATATTCATGTTACTGCTTATTTCCTGATAACTTGTTACTGTTTATACTTCATGCCTGCATATTTCATTACATCCTGCTTGCTTAGAGTTATTGATATTATGACGCACTGACGTCTGGGTTTTGCATGACCCAGATCCCTTATCCTTGTCACAAGCAGTCCAGGAGTATTTTGATCAACAGGCCGAGCAGTGATGACCTGTTATTAGTTTAGTTTTCCTTTCGGCATTTTATTCCTGATGTGAGCCCGTATTATGGGACGTACATTCCAGTTTATTTTGTACTTGGATCTTTGCTTCCGCATTATTTTATTTCATGACTCTTTCATTCTTGCTTATGGACATGTCTTAGATAGTTTATTTCTGTTCTTGATATCTATAGACAGCCGTAATGTGACTGTGGAAGGATCTTTCCTAGCCACAAGTAGCATGGTTAGCTATGTCACGTGCCGATCTTAGCACACTCTGGGAAGCGGGGCGTGACAGGGTTTGTTTGGTATCAGAGCCATAGGATTTAGGTTAATCGGGTTTGATTCTTTTATAGTTGGGTATTGGACCCAATACACGAATCTGAATACTCGTGATTAGGAACATGTCATGTCACTTTACCATCTTGCCATTCTTGAATCTTAACTTCTAATCCTTACCTTGACGATATGCAAACCTCTTTGCATCTCGACTTGAAACTTTTGTTTCCCTATTATTTATCTTTAGGATTTGGGCGACTTGAGTGGAGTTATGTGATTGTAACTATGTACTGCGGCATGGTTACATTACGGTACTCTATTTAAGTAACTTGGAGTTCTAGTCTTGATTCATATCCTTGATCTATGGTTTGAATTTTGTTATCATACTAATCCTTTTCGGTGTTTTGGTTTCAGGAACATGGCAGAAAGAAATATGAGAGCGTACCAGAGGCGTGTTGATGACGCCGCTTTGCTTGGAGTAATTCGGGGGATGCTGGAGAACCAGAAACGGCAGACCGAGCTGAACCAGCGGCAAGCCGAAGCTTTTCAGGAAGGTTTGCGAACCGTCCAGCAGTCCGTAAACAATGTTGTGGCCAAACCAGTAGAACGTGTGGGTTTCAGGAGACTTAGTTCGTCCGTCTTTACTGGTCTAGAGGAGCCGTTGCCAGCGGAGCAGTGGCTGGTTGATACGGAGAATTTGCTCATTACGGCACAGATTCCAGAGGACAAGAGAGTGGATGTGGTACGCATCCAATTGGTGGACTATGCCCATGAATGGTGGCTTGTGGAAGAGACCCGTTTGCCCAAGCCGATCAGTTGGGCAGATTTTTCGAAGAGTTTCTTGGAGAAGTTCTTCCCGCAGACTGCACGGGAGGAAATGGAAGAAAAGTTTATCAGTTTGAAACAGAATGGCGGATCCGTGGATGCACATGCGGCTGAGTGGACACGGCTCAGTCGTTTCACTGGACCTTTGGTGGCCAAAGAAGCTGATAGGGCACGAAGGTTTATGCGCAGTTTGGACGTGGAAATCCAGAGGCACATTATATCTCTGGGATTGACCACTTTCTCGCAAGTGCTTAAAGTAGCCAGTGAGCAGCAGAGTTTATCATTGAAGACTGAGGGTATGCAGCAGCAGGAAGTTATGGTACGGAAGCCGGCATATACACCGAACCGAGCGCATATACGCAGAGGTATTCCGGTGAATAGGCGTGGTGTTGTACCTATGAAGAGGACCGTCGCAACCGAGCAGAAAGGAAGAACATTTTGCGACTACTGCCAACGATCGGGTCATTTCTGGAAAGATTGTCGAAGGAGACTTGGACTTTGCCTTATTTGTGGATCAGCTGATCATACCATTGATATTTGTCCGTCGAAGCTTCATTTGAAGGATGATATTCAGAGTCCACCGCAGAAGCAATTTCAGGGGTAGAAGCAGTTGACTCAAGGACCCAATCAGGCTCGAGCATTTACCCTGACGACTGAAGAAGCCAAGGCTTCAGAGGAAGTCGTTTCAGGTATCCTACTTGTTCATGGTTCCCGCATTAGCGTTATTCGATTCTGGTGCATCATATTGTTTTATGTCGTCCAAGTTTATTGCTACACACTCGATTACTTGCATGACCCTGTCTAGTTGTTGGGACATACACATTGGGAATGGGAAAATCATAGCTAGTAGAGAATGTAAGAATTGTTCTGTAGTTATTTGCGGACGGGAGTTAATCGCAGATTTCTTGGTGATTGATACCGACAGTTATGAAGTTGTCTTGGGAATGGATTTTCTCGGCACTTTCCACGTTCACATTGATTATAGGGCAAAGAAAGTGATTTTCCAGATTTCCGAACATCCGGAGTTTGTTTTCACTGGAGGAAGCAGTTCTGTCGAGCCAGTTGAGTTTAGAGCTAGGCCGACCAACAGTGTTCTTTCGACATGGAAGTTGATAAGGAGGAAGCGTCAGCTGTAGTTCGAGAGTTTATGGACGTATTCGAGGACATCTCGGGTTTACCGCCAAAACGAGATGTGGAGTTCGCGATCGATCTTGTTCCTGGTGCAGCGCCAATCTCAAAGGTGTACTAACCAATGGCACCAGTGGAGTTGGAAGAAATCAAGAAGCAGGTTACCGAATTACTTGAGAAGGGTTGGATTCGCAGCAGTAATTCACCTTGGGGAGCTCCAGTTCTTCTAGTCAAGAAGAAAGATGGCACAAGGAGGATGTGCTGTAGGGTTCCTAGGCACTCTCAAGAGGTCTCACAAGGCATCGACCATGCCAATTTCAAAAATTACGGGTGCCGAGAAACCCTAATACGGATCGTTGGCTAGAAGTTTAGGCGAAAAGGAAACTAGTTAACAACTTAACTAAATGGTAAACGGAAATACAACCTTTGTAGATCCGGTTCTCCACCTCCATGGCTCTGCGATGATGTCTCCTCGCTGTACAAATCGGATCTTGGGCTCTAGCGTCGGCTTCATCGGAGTAAAAGCGGGCTAGGTCATCGACGACGATGCCGAAGATGATCTACGTCGAGGCATCGCTAGATCAAGCTCCAACTTCACCAAGTCATGAAACTTGTAAAGAAAACACACTCTACTACTTGGAAAGAGATAGAGGATGAAGAAATAGGAAGTGGGTTCACTTTAGAATTGGATTTCTCACTCTTTTTCTCACTTTGCCATTGATGAAGCAAAGTTTTCTTCAAGTGAAGAAGAAGAAGAAGAAGATGAATATTATGATAAGTTAATTAGAATAGAAAAGGAAAAAGAATACTTATCATAATATTAACTATAGTTATGTGTAGAGAATTGACCAAGGTTAAAGGAATGGTTAGGGTTAAGGAGAAGAAGACAAAAATGGTTACATTGGTCAAAGCTTCATGAAGCTTCAACAAGCTTCATGAAAGAAAGAAACAAAACCATTTTGTTTTTATTTTATCCCATTTCCTTTTAATCCAAATTAAAAGATAAATGAATGAATAAATATAAACCCTAACCATTTACTTAACCAAGGTTTAATTCTTTACACAAACCCTAGCTTTCATGTATCATCAAACATGATACAATCAAGTGCACAAAAGTATATCACATATACAACTTGTGAACTTCAAGTGAGAAAATCCATTTAAAGTGAACCAATACTAGTTAATGCAAAGTAATATATCAAATATATAATTATGCATTAAATCATTAAATCAACACATGATTCAATGATCCGGTCATGTCGCACACAACCGACTAGTATACAATGTATCGGCTTATCGAATCAATCCTTGATTCGATAACTAGGTTATATCGCATACAACCATTCGATACATTCATCGCGAGAATAGAATACGGTATCACATACACGCATTATTCTCGGTCCCGCACATATCTCATATGCGCTCCTATTTCGTTTCGCTTGAGCCAGGAAACCTCTGTGTAGGACTCTAAAGACTCGTCAATACGCCGGCAGCAGGTGATGATCATATCAAACACCCACAAGCCGCAAGCGGTCTGCTAAACGTAACGGCCACCCGGATATTGAGCGATCAGAAGATCGACGAGCAAGCCCGCTCACACTCCTGTGAATCCAACCAGTAACACTTACCGTACAGTCCGGTCTGATCGTCTGATATGTCGCATATCTCGCCTAGGGGTGGTAAACGTCAGACCCCAATAGCTCGATAAGTCGTGTCGATATGAGATCTATAACAATTCGAGAAACTACTGGTAACACTTACCAGTAAATCTCAGCAACCCTGGCCAGGGATTTCCGGTTATAGCCAATCGAACACAGCGCAACATCAACTCCCTATACCGGGAGAGACGAATCCCCTCCTATCGCTCATTGCCTCCATGTAACTCGGGACTGTACCCAAAAACCACCGTTTTGCATGCCCTCTTGGACGTGGTAAGATGGAAATAAAAGCACAGTGGGAACCACACAAGACTCTATGACGATCTCGGGTCTACAGACTAACCTGTACAAGTGTCACCTGAGAACTGCCATCTGACGTGAGGTATAATACCATCTGGGAGTTCTTGGCGAGTCCGTCAAGTGTACCCAGTCTCTACTGAGCACCCGTATATCATCTCTGATGTCAAACACCAATGGATATGGGATCATCCATCGCCCATCTGTATGGGTCGAGAAGGTATACGCTAGTCTACTCTGGTATATCGATGCCCCGTCTCGATATACCCACGACTAGGGACCTTGAAGGATGTACTTATGGACTACCATGTCCCCACTAGTATGATCCGCATCATAGTCCAGATAGTCAAGTACACATCCTAAGGGCTTTACCAACATGTAACAGAGAGACAATTAGTATACACGTTAAGGTAAAGATCAACCAGATAGCATACTATCATGTCGAGCAAGAAAGTCCTCCCTATATATGTCCAAGCATCCACTACAATATACATCCTATGTATAGTAATGGCCTCTAGGGCATACATATAACTAACATGTGCATCGACTATCGAGAATTAAACCGGGTGACTATTAAGAACAACTACCCGATCCCTCGCATTGGCGAATTGTTCGAGCAGCTTAGTGGCGCGAGGGTATTCTCGAAGATGGATTTGCGATCCGGATATCATCAGGTCCGAGTTATATCAGAGGATATTTGCAGGGCTGCGTTCCGAACTCGGTATGGACATTACAAGTATTTAGTGATGCCGTTCGGAGTCACGAATGCACCGGCGATATTTATGGACTTGATGAACCGAATCTTTTCACCGTTCTTGGACCAGTTTATAGTAGTGTTCATCCATGATATTCTGGTCTACTCGAGGAGCATTGAAGAGCATTGAAGAGCATGCGGAACAATTGAAGATCGCACTGCAGACATTAAGGAAAGAAAGAGTATATGCAAAGATGAGCAAGTGCGAGTTTTGTCTTGAAGAAGTGAAGTTTTTGGGGCATGTCGTGTCCGGAGATGGAATCGCCATTGATCCCGAGAAGATTGCAGCAGTTCAAGATTGGCCGATTCCGAAGAACGTAGCAGAGATCAGAAGTTTTCTTGGACTTGCCGGATATTACAGAAGGTTCATGGAGAATTTTGCTCGTTTGGCTGAGCCTTTGACCAAGCTTACGTGCAAAGAAGTACCGTTTGTATGGACGGATAAGTGTGCATCAGGTTTTGAGGCGTTGAAGCAGAGATTGATAACCGCTCCTATTTTGACCGTACCAGACAGTTCCGGAGGATTGGTGATTCACAGCGATGCATCTGGGAAAGGTTTGGGATGTGTTTTGATGCAGTATGGGAAAGTTATAGCTTATGCATCGCGGCAGTTGAAGACCCATGAGAAGAATTACCCAACTCATGATTTGGAGCTAGCGGCAATGATTTTCGCTTTAAAGATTTGGAGACACTACTTATTAGGCGAAAGAGTCGAAATATTCACCGATCACAAAAGCCTAAAGTATGTGTTCACGCAGAAAGAGCTTAATATGAGGCAGCGTAGATGGTAGGAGCTGGCTGACTACGATCTTGAACTTAAGTACCATCCGGGGAAAGTTAATGTTGTGCCGGATGCGCTTAGTCGGTTGCCAGCAATTTGGATGTTGACTGCACAGAAGGAGCATATCGAAGATTTTTGGAGATTCGAGTTGGAGATTGTGCTACCGCATTCTTCAGGATAATTGATGCAGCTGCAAGTACAGCCGTCGTTGATCGAGAGTACTAAAGCAGCGCAGTCACAGGACCCAAGATTGCAGAAGTTTTGAGAATAGGTTGAAGCTGGACTTCGTACGGACTTGTTAATTCATGAAAATGGTTCGTTGCAATATGGTAGCCGTTTGTGTGTGGGAAAAGGGGATATTCACGAAGAAGTTATGAAGGAGGCACACAGTTCTGCATATTCCGTACATCCAGGAGGCATGAAGATGTACCGCGATCTAAGACAGCATTTCTGGCGGGAAGTCATGAAAAGGGAGATTGCTCGCTTTGTAGCGAAGTGCTTGGTGTGTCAGCAAGTTAAGGCTGAATATCAAAGGGTTTCTGGTTTATTGCAACCACTTCCGATTCCTCAATGGAAGTGGGAACATATAACCATGGATTTCGTGACAGCGTTACCGCGAGTCTAAAGGGCAACAATGCAGTTTGGGTGATTGTTGATCGATTGACCAAGGCAGCTCATTTCATACCATTTCGAGTTGGTCAATCAACGGAAGCATTGGCAGAACGGTACATGCAGAAGATTGTGAGATTGTATGGAGTACCTATGAGCATCGTATCCGACCGTGACACCCGATTCTTATCACACTTCTGGAGGAGTTTACAGGAAAGTTTGGGGACGCGATTGAAGTTTAGCACAACTTATCATCCTCAAACAGATGGCCAGTCGGAGAGAACGATCCAAACTCTTGATGACATGTTGAGAGCTTGCATGTTAGACTTCAAGGGTTCATGGAAGGATCATCTACACTTGGTGGAATTTTCGTACAACAACAGTTTTCAGGCGACGATTCAGATGGCTCCATTCAAAGCGTTGTATGGTCGCAAGTGTCGTTCACCTGTTTGTTGGGACGATGTTGAAGAACGAAGATTTTTGGGACCGTATTTGATCGTGCAAACAGTAGAGAAGGTTAATACTATCCGGAATCACATGAAAGCAGCACAAGATCGACAGAAGAGTTGGGCCGACACATCGAGAAGACCTCTAGAGTTCCCTGTTGGTGATCTGGTATTCTTGAAGATATCACCAACTAGAGGAGTGATTCGTTTTGGGAGTCGAGGCAAGCTTAGTCCTCGATTCGTGAGGCCTTTCGAGATTTTGGAGCGTGTTGGAGAAGTGGCTTATCGATTGGTGTTACCACAATCTTTGGAGAATGTTCATGACGTGTTTCATGTATCTCAACTCCGTAAGTATGTTCAATATGAAACACACGTGCTGGATCATTCGGAGCTGACTGTAAGAGAGGATTTGACTTTTGAGGAATGACCGATGTCGATTGTTGATCGAAGAGAAAAGGTCCTTAAGAACAAGGTTATCCCTCTCGTACTTGTTTCTTGGGGAAATCGCTCGCACGGAGAATCGACTTGGGAACGAGAAGACGAGATTCGACAGAAGTTTCCACACCTCTTCTCGTAGTTTCATGTTTGTTTATCTTTCCCTGTTCTTGGAATTTCGAGGACGAAATTCTTTTTGTAGTTGGGTATAATGTAACACCCTAGTTCATTTACACCAATTCTAGTATTTCTTTATTTATGGTATTTTCCTGATTTAATGTGTTGTGGATAGTGTATTTGACATTTGCATTTTCATCCGATCCGACCCGCATGCTTGAAACCTGTCTTGATTCATGTTTATGATTAATCATGACCTGTTACATGGACTCGTGTACTTTCTTTTATTTGTACATTGCATACTGGCATGTTATCTGGCAATTTCATTATACAATATAATATTTTAAGTCATATAAAATAATTTAAAAATACATTGCATGGCCTGCATGATACCCCTAACCCCATGGTAGCATCCGCGCATCCTGTTCTCGTTCCGTTCAGTAAAACGGACTTGTTTGGATGGCTACGTGCACATACATGCATCCGTTCTTAGGAGCATGCATTTTCTTTACCCAAGCATTCATTTTGAATTTTGAACGTCGCATATATTTTTCGTATTTCAAAACTAAAATTTTAGACCCGACCCGGGCGTGTTTTGGAATATTTTGTATACCGCCAAAATTCAAATTTAAATTAATATCTTTATTTCTAAAACAACAGCTTTAAAATTTAGCTAACAGTTCATAAGATTTTTAAACTAACGAAATTTTTAAAAATATAAAATCCTAACCTAATTAAATAACCCAGCTCACTCTATCTCTCTGCCTTGTGGCCCCCACCTCTCAGAAATCTCTCTCTTTCGCTCAGCCTCTCTTCCTCTCTCTTCTCTGGCCCACACTCTAAACCAATCACCTGTCTCTCTATCTTCTCTTTCTCTCTCTCTCTTTCGATGTGTCTCTCCTCTTTCTCTCTCCTCTCGCACCCTCTCTCTCACATCTCGCGGTTACTGTTCTTTCTTCGAGTCGCGTCACCGCCGAGGGATCTCGTCATCTCCCTCCTTGATTTCCTCGTCTTCCTCCTTCTTATAAAATCCTAGAGCCCTCTCCATTAACCCATCATCACTACTCCTCTGCCCTCTCAAACCCTAACCCTAAAATCCCCATTGCCTTCTCAATTCACTCAGAGCCTCCTCTCTTCCTCCTTGCCAACTCCTCCACCTCCTTCCTTCTCCCCGAGCACCCTGCACACCACTACAACTCCTCAACCCACCAAGCACCTCGCCGCCGATCACCTCCACCTCTCGCCGCCATCTCCTTCCTCTCCTCCTCTCCCTCTCCTCTGTATTCTCCTACACCAACCCTGCACACCCAACAACAAAACACGAGCCAAATCCCAGCTGCACCCTAACCTAACCTTAATTTTTGGAAGCCAACCCTAGCCTCGCCTGAGCTCAGTCGACTTCGTCTTCGTCACCTATCTCCTGACCCCTTGTACACCTACAAATACATTCGCCGGAGCCGGGCTTGACGCCGACGATCCAGACGACCCAGAGGAAGTACCTTACCTGCGTAATCACCTCCTTGCGTTGTTTGGACCCGTCCCGTGTGCCGAGTGTACGACGCGACATTTTGCCGATTCGGACGTATCGTACATATCCGTTTCGTGATCCGTCTAGGCAAGTTAATCTTGCTACATGCTATAATACTATAATCTATATCTATTTGAATTATAATACTTCAAAATGATTAATTTTGCAATCCACATTATTGTTTTTCAGTTTTATCGATTTATTCGACATCCGTATATATCCGTATATATCATTTCAGATCTAGTGCATGAAAACCTATCTTGTTACATACTATACTACAATATACTGCATCCAATTGAATATAACAGTTCATAATGTTTAAATTGTGCATTCCGTATTTACCAGTTTATCATTTTACGGTTATATGATATCTGTTTGCATCCATATCATATAGTACACATATAACTGCATTTACAAATCACAGTAATACATAATACTGTTATATTAACACCCCATGTTTAATAAAGTGCATCCTAATTAGTATTGGAACTATAAATGTAACCCTAATTGATAATTGTGCATCCATGTCATTGATTTTGTATCTATTTGCATACCATTCATGTTATTTCATTTTATTAGTACTCTATACCTGATTTTATGCAACCCATACTTATTACAGTTTGATTATGAGCACCGACTTGATACCTGTGCACTACCTGACATGACCTGATACACTATTTGACATGACTTGATACATGTGCACTACCTGACATGACCTGATGTACCACAGCTTGACTTGATACCTGATCTTGTTACTAATGCCGACAAATCTTGACCTGTTGTCCCTACGGACATATCCTGTTGTCTATACAGACAAATCTATACCTGCTTGATCCTGTGTAGGCATTAGCTCCAGATTTATCAATACCTGACTTACACACACAACCTTGGGGGTATGTGGAAATCAAGAATGTAGCTGAACGTAACTCAAAGGGCTATTACATCATGTTACCGTGGTCCTGTGGGGTATGAACGGGACATAGACTCACAGTCTATTATATCATTTTACCGTAGTCTCGTGGGGAATGAACGGGGTATAGACCGATGGGTTACGATGAGAATTACATTAATTGATTTCGAATAACTTTATAGTAGATAACCCTATAGCACAGTTTAGACTACTCACGGCACTTCACCTGTATATATCCTGTTCACTGATTTATATTCATGTTACTGCTTATTTCCTGATAACTTGTTACTGTTTATACTTCATACCTGCATATTTCATTACATCCTGCTTGCTTAGAGTTATTGATATTATGACGCACTGACGTCTGGGTTTTGCATGGCCCAGATCCCTTATCCTTGTCACAAGCAGTCCAGGAGTATTTTGATCAACAGGCCGAGCAGTGATGACCTGTTATTAGTTTAGTTTAGTTTTCCTTTCAGCATTTTATTCCTGATGTGAGCCCGTATTATGGGACGTACATTCCAGTTTATTTTGTACTTGGATCTTTGCTTCCGCGTTATTTTATTTCATGACTCTTTCATTCTGGCTTATGGACATATATTAGATAGTTTATTTCTGTTCTTGATATCTATAGATAGCTGTAATGTGACTGTGGAAGGATCTTTCCTAACCACAGGTAGCATGGTTGGCTCTGTCACGTGCCGATCTTAGCGCACTCTGGGAAGCGAGGTGTGACAGTATGATGCAGGACATGCTAGATATTTTTAAAATATATTATTTGACTTTATTTGTTTTGTTAAAATAATGCAGACGCCAGATATAATGCAGATATACAGGATATACAACATGACAGTGCACGGATCCTCATAACTAGCCGGGATAAATCATAAACAGGAATCAAGACGGGTTTCCCAGCATGCGGGTCGGATCGGATGCAAACACAGATACCAATTACACTATTCGCACCCATAACAGCAATAAATCAAGAAATAGTCACTCGATGTATATAAATTAATCAAATCGAGTATGGTATAACGAACTAGGGTGTTACAATTTTCATTATCATGTCTTTTCTTGTCGTTTTATATTGCTTATATACGCTTAGCGTTTTTGTTTCGAGAAATGACCTTTTTCGGAATAAATACGTCACGGGCTTGTCACATGCCGTTACCGCTCTTTTGGGAAGCGGGGCGTGACAGGTTTTGTTGACGGCCCATGCAGGTCTGTTCTGCATGAAGTCATAAGCAATATGACACAAGAAATATGAAATCCAACTATTATATTTCATCCTTCGTTTAAATCTCTTCTTGTTTCTTGAATCCATCTTGAGCTTCACTTTCAACTTTTTTGAAGATTGTCTTTTGAGTTTTGAATTCTTAATTTTAGTTCACCTGTTCTACTTCTATATCATAGGCCTATTAGCTTAGTTGGTTAAAGTATCGATCGACGGAGCCCTAAGACGACGTTACACTAAGTTTTTCTCTGTATTTTATCGCGACGTACACCTTAAGCGAATTTCACGGACGAAATTCTTTCAAGGGGGTGGACTGTAATGACTCGCTATACTTGAATCTATCTCACTTTGTTCATTTGATTTTCATGAATATCACTTCTTACTCTCTTGAAATTTATTTTTGTGTCTCCTTGTATCTCTTTGACCATATTTTACATTCAATATTACTCTTTTGTTAATTAGAGTACCGACTAGTGGAGCGACGACGATATGCGGCTATATTATCCTAACCTAGTTTGCTTGTTCTGTTACCATATCCTTCTTAAGTAATTTCGATGATGAAATTATTTTAAGGAGGGTAGAATGTAACGATCCTAAAATTGCTATACTTTCGTGTATCATTTCTTTAATAAAATATTGCAATTATTTGTTTTTGGTATATTTTATTTTCTAATAAATATATTATTTTATCACTTCATCTATTTTATTCATTCTATAATTTTTCAAAGCCCAAAATCCAATTCAAGACAATTCCATTTGATTTATTTCTTTTCTTTTTCTAAACTCACTTTCTTTTCAAGGCACGACATATATTTAAGTCTTGTTAAATATGTGCATGAACAATCTTGTAGCTCATTAGTTAAGTCCTTGTATTGTTATTCGATAGATCGCATGTTCAAATCCTCATTCTTGCAATTATTTTTTATCAATTTTTATTCTTCTCATTAACAGATGAGACCTTTCATTTCTCTTTTAATTCGCATGTTGAATGCATATATTATTAGAGATAATTCACCATTATACCATCTTTATTTGTCCTCCTCTTTCTTTTTCTTTCTTACATTTTCTATCTCTCTCTTCTCCCTCTTCACCTAAAGTCCTAGAAGAAGAACACAAAGAAGTTTTCAAGAAAAATCTCTCTAATAATGAGAGACTATCGTTGGATAGACATGCTCGGTGACGATACCGGCTTGTGCATGTAAGTCCTTTTTCCCCTCTTCATCACTTTCATTCTGTTATTGTGTCTTCTCCATTATTTCATTTTCTTGACCGTGGTACCTAATTGAGTGCATGAACAAATATATATATATATATATATATATATATATATATATATATATATATATATTAGGGGATCCAATTTGAAATATATATTGCATATTCCATTTATTTTATAATCGTTTAAATTTTTTATATAAAAGAGAAAAACGAATCTGCAAATAAATCCAGTAGTTTTGTCAGCTTTAAATACGGTCCTAGATAACTTTTTTTCTTAAAATAATTTTTAAAAATTAATTTTCATAGCCGGAAATCCTAGGAAAATTAGGATAAATATTAAATAGAATTTTAGATCTACATTAAAAATTTCATATCAAACCGAATAAAGGTTTAGGTGTTATGTAGTTTTTTTTATTCTCTGTTTTTAAAAACAGAAAACTACCAATAAGGGTCTCCTTCGAGAGACCATAAATTTATAATTGTCGATCCAAATTAAGTGTTTTTAGATGTTTTGAATATCTGCTTCAAAAAATATAGATTTTATTAGTTTTAAGTTTTTACTGAAAATCGACATAAAATATAGAAAACTGTGTTACAATATTTAGTGACGGATCTGGACAGAATCTGTCCTGATTCGCACACTGTTTTTAAATAGGACATAACTTGAACACCCGATATCCGTTCGTGACAAAATTTAGATGTGTAGATGCAAAATTGATAGAGATATAATTTTAATGTATATTATATTACTTAGAAACGCATGAAATAACCCGATATAGGCTTTGCAATATAACATATAGTTGTTGTCCAGAAATCTGAATTTCTGTTTTAAATGCTGATATTAAAATGATCATAAGTAGAGCTTCAGAAATCCAAATCACGTGAATCTTGGTGTTTTTGATAACTATATCGAAAGAACTACAATTTTCTAATAATATTAATAACTTGAAACCTTATGGAAATTAACTAAAACCGCGTTTTAAAAATGTGTGACGGTACTGAACAGATTCTGATCTATTTTGCGCGACAATACGAAAACATGTATATCTCCCAAACTGGTAGTCGTATTTAGGCGAAACTGAAACTCACGTGTGCATAACACTTAAGGATATGTTTCTTTTATTTTTTGACTTCAAATGACTTGATTAACTAGTCGTACATATCATATATTTACAATATTGTTTTTTGACGTTTTTTGTATATTTATCTCATATTTTGTTCTATGATTGCTTATCTATTTTTATCTATATGACTTGTGATTAAACCATTACATACTAGAATTGACTTGATCTTGACATGACTCAATCATGAATACCTAAACCCAATAGGTACACTTGACTCGACTTGATCCAAACCATGAATACGTAATGACTTGACATGAACACTTGACATGAATACATGAACAATTGACTTGAATACTTGAACTCGACTCGATACTTGAATTGCACTCTCTTATGTATTCATGAATTTGGGCAAGACTTGTAAATTTAATCACAGACTAATAAATGCGGGGTGTTGGGGGTAGTTTGAGTATGAATCTAACGGAATCTCATGAGTCCCATTATAATAAATAACGTTGCTGTGGTACCGGGCTGAAACGGTACAAATAACATTGCTGTGGTACCGGGCTGAAACGGTACATCACAAATTGATGAATGAGGGCCCGTGTTTTCAAGCCCCTGGATGATAGCCTGTTGGGTTTAAAATATTTCAATAACAATTGAAATTCCGCTATTTTGGGCCCGTGATTCCTTACCTCTGGACGATAGCCTTGGGTTCGAGAATACTCTTGAGATTGGTTGACATTCACACTTAATCTCACGTTAGTTACTTTTACCCTTTTAGAAACCTTTTAAGACACTTATATTCACTTCATGTTCACTATACCTACACTCCACGGCCATACTATACTTGTTTGCTATGCTCATGTTACATTTCCATGCTGATATAGTTGACATGCACATTACCATGTACGCTACTATACTTGTTTACATGTTCATGACTTATATCCATGCTATACCATATATTATATTATACCATGTATTTCATTTATATACATCACACCATCCTTTTGGGGACTTACCGAGCGCTAGTTCGCTGACGGGTATTCCACCCACTTCTTTTTATTCTTGGAATGTTCGTCAGATGATCTAGAGATTGAGAAGATCGAGCCGGGTCAGGAGGATTACTTTCAACTTGAGAAGCAGACCGACTACTAGTTCTTCCTTTTCAGCTTTTACTTCCAGTATGACACTTGTTTAGGCACTTTCTTTTATGTATCTTTGTTTTCAGATATCTTGTATTCGGTTTGAAACTTGTGAAAGTTGGGAATGTAAATATATAAAGATGGATTTTCATTATCATGTCTTTTCTTGTCATTTTATATTGCTTATATACGCTTAGCGTATTTGTTTCGACAAATGACCTTCTCAGAATAAATATGTCGCGGGCTTGTCACATGCCGTTACCGCTCGTTTGGGAAGCGGGGCGTGACACAACGACACGAGAGTTCATATAGGTGTCTTTTAGTGACCATCTCGTGCCACTTTAATACATTTCGTACCAATCTACCCCGTTATCCCTGCGTAATGTATTGTATTGATTATAGTTATAAGGCTTGCCGAAACTATAGATATAAGTTTTTCAAATAGTCAGGTTGTCACGCCCCACTTCCCAGTGTACGGGAAGGAGACGCGGCGAGACCCACTACGTATTTACTCAGAAGTAAACACGATAAGCGTATCTAAGCAATATAAAATAAAAGTACACAAGAGAAAAGATGTAAAAGAACAACAATTTTATTTATTTAACATTCTTTTTACAATACAAATGAAAAGTAAATACATAGAATGAAAGCAATGCCTAAACAATGGAATAACAGAAATGAAAATATGTATAAGTAATCTAGAGCTCCGGGTCAAAGGCTAACTGCTTCAAGTCCTCGCTGCTGGGCTCGATCTCCAGTGAGTCCGATCCACCTGTCAACATTCCAAAGAAAAAAGAAAAGGAATATCATCAGTGAATATCGCTCGGTAACTCCCAAAGATGAGTAGGGATAGAATAGACCGAAGGAGGGTATAATTAATAATGTTTGATTATATTGTTAACGCTGTTGTTTGTAACTTGGTATAGAAAATGCCTATGTATACGAGAGGAGTCCCACTATTCCGGAGACTAAGGTATACGGAGCATAAGGAACAGTTCGGCCACGATACAACGGAAATGGATATTCAGGTTAGGTGTATTATGGTTACAATCTCGTGCCACTTTTAACACCTTCTGTACCAATCTACCCCTTTATAAACCCCGCGACGTCTTTTGTATTGAATTGTTTTGTACGGATTGTATTGTATTGTCTTATTATATATAGATGGATGACTTACCGAAACCATGATATCAGTAAATGGAACGGATATAGTGGATGGACATGTAGATAGAGTATATCCATGGTTCGGTCCAGTCAATATAGATTAATATAGATTGAATAGTTGGATTCATATTGAATTGTTGTATTGCAGTTTCATACTTGAATCATATTCAAGTCAGATTTATTAGATTGAGACTCAGTCTGAGTTAGACACTCAGAAAAGAAATTGAATCCTGAATTAGGTTTTGGTGTTATCGGTAACTGCTGCACATGGACGGCAGGAATTGTGTCTTTTCCAAAAACAATTACCGTGTTGATAACACCGTTATTTAGGTTGTCTACCTTAGATAAGCAAGCACCCATATTCTCCGGCTCCCTGAGGCTCAAGAGAACTGGTCCCGCTTAAACCTATATTTACTAAGGTCCTTATTGTAATTTAGTATAACTTGAGGGGGGTTTATGTAAAAATAGTTTGATATAATTTTCAAAATACACCTCAAATATTTAATTATCGTCTTTAAGGTTTTCATAGTTGTATATTTTATAAAAGTGAAATTTCTAGTTAGTAGAACCTAGTTTTCATAGTATATAGTATTTTATTGAAATGTTGGAATTGTTTTGTACTTGGATGGTATTTTCTTGTAAAGGTGATTCCTTTGATTTGGAAAACTTGGAATATTTATTTAATAGAACTAAAATAGATCTTTTGATAACACACACACACACACACACACACACATATATATATATTTATATAAAAATAATTTTTATTTATTTATTTCTAGAAATCTCATTTTCTAAAAAATGGTATTAAAATTCCATCGGAATTCGAATGCTCCTTGCGGAGGTCTGAATTCCGCTCTACTAGGCCTGAGGACGTGCGATAATCCGCAACATCCTGAAACAGGGTTCCCTAAAAATGGGTTGTAGAGGCGTAATTGTAAGGAATTGATTTAACACCGTTTTAAAGAAATGGTTTTACAAGTCGATGGTATTTATTTTTAATATCGTATTATCCCATAACTATGTTCCCAAATTTCCATCGTGCTATATCAAGAAATGTGTGTTGTGATGAGGTAGGTCATTAACTCGTGAACTATCTAAAGGTAATAGGGTAAAAAGTAATAAGCAATATCAAATCTAAACATAAGGGTATTTTAATGTAAAAGTGAGATAGAACTTGCTATGATTATTATTTTGATGTCAACTTGTTCCATTATCTTTATTAATAATTACTAAATAATATGTTAATATTTTATAGGTTTGTTATTAAGAAAAAGTTGTATTTTTACAGAAAATAAAATCGGAAGTCGGATTAACTCCGCTTCCGACAAATTTTGAAATAGAAAAGTTTTAGAATAGAAAAGAGAGGGGAAGAAGGGCCTTACTGGCTTGTGGATAAGAGAAGGGAGAGGTGGAGCTAAGGTAGGCTTCAGGGCGTCGTTTCATCGCCGGAAACTCCTCGGAACTTCGTTGGAACTTCACCATTTTGCTAACTCCACTTGTATACTAAGAGACTTGAGAATTTGGTAGAGTTTTGATAATGAAATTCTGAGTGAGGAGGGGTGAAATGAGGTGTGGTATTTATAGGGAAAATTAGGGTTTGGTGTGTTAAAAAATGCATTTAAAATATGCATTAAAAATTGGATTAAAGGGGTATTTTAATTCTCTGGATAATTGCAAAGAAGATAAACAGCCTAGGGGAAGTGGGGTAGGCCAACGAGTTGCAGGGGAAAAATAATGGGGGCATTTCCGATGGGGAAGACCGGCGGCATCGGGAATAATGGGGTTTTCGCCGGCCCATTACCGACGGGGGGCGTTAGGTTTTGGTGCCGTGTGTCTCTGTCGCTTTGCTTTCTTCAGTGCACATGTTTGTTTAAACTGTGACTCTTTATTTTTACGTGTTGTGCGTGCAAACCTTTGAGTTTCTAAAAGATTAAAAGAAATTAAAATAAAAAGATAATATGGCTGATGGGATTTGAACTCGGGTGCTATGTCACAGCAGTGCAAGGCTTTTCCAATGTGCTACAAGTGTTTTCTTGCTGTTCAAAAGCAAAACAAATTCTTATAGTATTCACAGGATTTGAAAATACCCCAATTGTACATTAACTTTTAAACAATTTTATGTACATTAAAATTGGAGTCGTTACACAGGTTCAGGATGTAAGCTTGTTATAATGTCAAGTTATAACCATGGTTCGGTCAAGTCAAGTCTTGTATTCAGGTTTAATATTCAGGTTCATGTTCAAGTATACATGTTAGAGTTTGGATTCATATTTGGATTGGATTTTGGATTGAGTTTGGATTCAAGTTTGATTTAGACTCAAACTTGAGTCAGACACTTATAACTGATTTAGATTCTGAATTAAATTCTGGAGTTATCGGTAACTGCTGCACATGGACGGCACGATATGTGTTTTTTCCCAAGAGATACTATTGATAACACCGTTAAGTTTTCTACCTTAAATATGCAAGCACTCACTTTCTCCGGCTCCCTGGGGCTCAAGAGAATTGATCCCACTTAAACCTATATTTACTAAAGTCTTTAAACATAGTTTTATATAAGTTGAGGGGGTTTTATGAAAATATTTTTTTTATATAGTTTCAAAATAATCTCGAGAAGTTATTTATATTATTTTGGGTTTTCATGAATGTGAATTTTAATGATTTGAGGTATTTTAGTGATAATAACTTAGCTTGGAAAGTTCAGGGTATTTTATTGTAAAACATGACTTTTGTTAGTATTTTTATGATATTTTGATGAAACTTGTAATTCTTCTATTTAAAAATGTAAGTTTATTATATTTTGAAAATATATGGATTTAATAATATTTATATAATTATTAAAAATTAAATTTTTTATTTAAGTAGAAAATTGCGTTTTTCTTAAAAACCGTATTAAAAACCTTTCGAGACCGAATGATCCGTGAGGAGGTCTACATCTCGCTCTACTAGTCCAAGAATATGCGATAATCCGCACCATCCAATAGCGGGTCCCCTAAAGAGAGTTGTAGAGGTATAATTGCAAAGGGATTAAAATACAATTTAAAAGAAATCCGGTTTTTTTATAGTAAATGGTACTTTAATGTAATATTGTACTCATAACAAATTATTCAACTAAGATAAATCGTGCTATGGAATCATGTGTGTATGTGAGGGGTAGGTCATTACCCCGTGAAGTTTTCTAAGGGTATTATTAACAAAAATACTAAAAGAGGTGTTATATGAAGTTCATGGTATTTAAACGAAATTTTTTAATTAAAGTTGTTTTGCATGGAATTCTAGGTTATAATTTATTCTAAACATTTATAATTAAGATTACAATTATTGCGTAAATTTTGTATAAATAATATATAAGAAAAAGGTGAGTTTTTAGGATTTAGAAGATTGATATCGGTATTAACTCCACTTACCGATTTTCGTTATAAAAAGAATTTTTAAAGAAGAGAGAAAAAGATTAGAAGGGACTTACGATTTAGGAGGCTTAAAGAAAGGTGTAGGAAAAGAGGCTTGTCATTGTGGCGTCGCGGGGTCGCCGGAATTTGCTTCGATTCTTGCCGGAACTTAATCGTTTGCTAACTCCTTTTCTACTCCACTTGTACTTGAGAAATTTTGATAGTTTTGGCAAGGAATTTAAGAATGATGAAGGGTTAGGACATGGAGTAGTATTTATAGAGTGGAATTAGGATTTTGGAATTAAAATGGTGAATTAAAATACATTAAAGAAATGATAAATTGTGAATTGAAGAGTCTCTGTTTGATTTCAGGGAAATCAAATAGTGCAGGGAAGTTAGGGGTAGGGGAAGGGTCGTGTGTGCAAAGCTTGGGCCTTATTGGCCACGGGACGACCGTCGGTACCGGCCAAAAATGAATATCCGACGGTCGTTTAGGTGAGGGGGGCCGATGGATTCATGCCACGTGTTCATGTCTCTGTTAACTCCATTTTGCACATGTTTGATTTCTTCAGACTTTCATTTTTATGTGCATTGCACATGTGAACTTTTGGGCTTTCAAATAATTTTTAAAAAATCAGAAAAAACTAATGTGTATGATGGGATTCGAACACAGGGGCTACGTCACAGCAGTTTAAGGGCTTTACCAGTGAGCTATAAGTTGTTTCTTGCTGTTCTTAAACAAAATTTACTTATAACTTGTACTCAGGCTTGTATACTCCTTTCTGTACATTAAACTGAAAATTTTTGTACAGTAAATTCAGAGTCGTTACATATGAGAGATCCCCTTTATGCTGGGGAAGCATACAAAAGTGAGACTAAGTGCTAGATATCATCTGCTCGGAGCAGTGACTGTGATGTTGTATACTAGATATGACGACAGTGGAAGCACTTAATAGAGTCGTCCTGACTGGGTCAGGATGAGATTGTCATGTACTATAGGCCGAGCGACCGAAGTGGTTATCTTATAGCCATATTTATTTGTTAACATATAGCCGAACTAGAGGTTTGCCTCGTCGTAAGGGGTGCGAGCTTGTCAGGAGATCTCAGGTATATCGCAAGGCGATATGTACGGGCAATTCAATCATAGGGAGATTGAACTTAGGTCCATACGGTATAACCTTAATGGCGTACGCTCTCAGAAATAGAACTTTATACCAAACACATTGCCATACGACGTGCGCTTTGATCGTGCACATAAGGAGGTTGAGGAATGGATCCTATATCCCTCACTGTGTAAGCCCTTATGTCGACCTCTTTCACGGAAGGACGGGCAATCTATACCCTTAGCGACACTGGGTTGTCTAGGTAGGCATGTTTTGAGCGTTTGCTTGTTTGGTTGCTGTTTTCTTCTACAATAACAATATACCGTACATACAGGGCAGTGTAAGGAAAGCGGGTGAATAGCAAACCTAACTATTCAGAGCCGGAGGAAGATCGATTGGAATGTTTTCTGGTTATATCGCATGGCCAACTCTTATTAACGCCATTGTGGCTAAATTTAAGAGTGCGATGAATCGAGAGGTATACATAGATGTTCAAGTACACTTCTAAGAGGGATCGAAGGTAGTTGAGCAAACATGTCTGATCGGATCTGGGGTATGAGATTTCGTGAGTATATTTTTGGTTTATGTTGTTTTCTTTTAAGGAGATCCTTGTGTCGGTCCTAACGGATCTGGCTGTAAGGCTACCCGGTTGCAGATTCTTAACGGTCCACGCCGCACCAATATATATATGTATGGGTAAGAATCAGGAAGAGAAGGAGGAGATTCTTAGGAAGATAATTGATTCAGAGAATCAATGGTTCAAAAAACCAGCTCAGGGAGCGATGGCACTCACTCGAATGTGCGAGTGGGAGTAAGCAATTGGGCCCGACCCGGCCCAATACCCGCCCATATGAGTGGGACCCTATATATTCATATATAGGGGCTAAGGTTAAATAGATGATGCAACATAGAAAGCTTTTCTAGAGAGAAAAACAAAAGGGTCATCGTCTCCTTTACTCATCCTCTTCTATTTTGGGTTGGCTTGCGGGGTGATCAAGAGTGAGATTCTCGTTTTCTACCAAAATGTGGTTTCTCTCCGGTTGTTGCTTGAAGACGCTAAACATCAGATTTTTTACGTGACGTGGGAAAGATGATCGTTCTAATCAATTGTATATCGTAAGCTTTTAGGATAGATACATGTATTTTCGTTGCGTATGTTTGTATGTTATGTATTTACGTCTCCTAAAATGAACATTTTTCAATGGGCCGCCTCAATTTTCTTGTAGGGGGACGCACTTGGTAAGTGCGCCCCATGCATTTTCATTGGTGCACTTCAATGTTGTTGTATGGGGCGCACTTGCCAAGTGCGTCCCATACATTTTCAAATGGGTTCCTCTATGAATTGTATGAGGTGCATTTGGGAAGTGCACCCCTAGAATTTTTTTTACCAAAAAAACGCAGCGCTAGGCGCTGAGCTGGAGCTGATGTGGCCAAAAATGGCCTAAATTTGTAAATATTTTGGAAAGTGGCCTAAATTTAAAAATATTATTTAAAATTAGCCTAAAGGATTTTTTGGTTGGGCTGTTATGAAAAGAGATTTTAACAAAAATGCTGTCAAAGAAAGCTCTTTAGGCAAAAATGCTGTTATAAAACGTGCCTTTTGATTTGAAAATCTTTTTGGTTCAAAAACCTATAGGAGTTCCAGAAGTGCTGTTGACAGTTTAAATGACCATAAAGCACATCATTTTTCTTAATATTTAAGAGAAATTAGTGAAAGTAAACATCAATTTTTTAAATTACAATTTTTTAATTTTCAAAAGATTCACAAAGATCAAAAGACCGGAGAAAAAATATTAGAGAGCCATTCTCTCGATTTATGGATTCTTCGTCGAAGTCGAGAGGTTTCGATCGCCTGATGCATGGAGCTCAAATCTTGGATTTCGTCGATCAACCTTTTGATGATCGCGTCGAGCTCGGGGGTCTCAATCGCTAAGGGTTCTTCGTCATATCATAATCTTTTAAGGCTTCAATCTGAAGGCCTCAACCGTTTCGGTCTTCAAACTGGGAAGATGAGGAGGAGAGAAATCAAGTTCAAGAGTTGAACTAGGATGATAATGAGAAGAGGATGATAGGAATTCAAAAAATTTAGGAGGAGCTTTTTTCCAAAAGATTTTATTTTCAGCTTTTGAAGAAAAGAAGATTTTCTTCTTCTTCTTTAGCTTCGAAAGAGTTTTTGGGCATAGCGCATATTTGATATTTTTTTCTTTAAAAATGCTTTTTAGCTCCAAAAGAGCTTTTGGGAGCTCAAAACGATCAACCAAACGGCCCTAAATTGAAAAATTGTCCAACTATATAAGTCATTCCTGTAAAAGAGAAACTAAGTAAAATATATTCTAATAGCAACAAATTATTAACTAAATTTAATATACCTAAAACTAATGCTAAAATATACAAGTAAATATTAATTTGGAAAAAATCTCCCTACAATCTACATCATAATGTCATGGAATAGGTGTTCAATATCTAACATCAAATCCAAAGCAAGCATCCTTATAGCCTACGGGTAAAATGTATTGCGGGTAAAATGTATTGCAGGTAAAATGTCCTGCAGTTGAGCAAAAGCTCTGAGGTTCAGAACCTGCTATCATCAAGTTGTGGCCAAATCCGAAGAACAATGAAGAGAAGCGGTAATCAGAGGTATATCATTGTATATCATATATCACAAATAATTCACACTAGAAATCAGTGTAAACATGATTCAACAATGTTATATTGCCATGAGCACCATGCCTTCTTTTTCCCCTGGTGGCACACTGGAAAATGAAACATTTGCCCATAAAAATAAACAACAATTCATATTGTTCGATTCTAAAACGATTGACCATTGGTCTCATGCCACGGCATCTGACTATTCTTCCTCGAACTGGCACCCCACTCGATCGCCTCTTGCACGGCGCGTTCACGATCCTCGGCGATCTCCTCGCCTGAAACGCTGTGATCACCACTGCCTGAATTTTCTTGATCATGACCATGAGCCGAGCTGTCTTGATCGGAATTTGGTGTTAAGAGGAAACTTAATGCCGTGACAACATCGGTCATCATTGGTCGAACCGATGCCTCTTCTTGAAGACACATTGCTGCTACCGCGACCGCTTGGTTCAGGCCTCTCACTGGGAAGTCTTTTTGGAGTAAGGGGTCTGCGAGTTCGATGTACCGCTTTTGGTCCTTGAACATTGGCTGTGCCTGGAAATTTCAAAAGAGAAGTGATAAAACAATAACATATAGAGAAAGTAGTATATATGTCATTGTCGTTTCGGCCTGAACTTATGCAAAAACAAATATATGTCTGCCAAACTAAGAGGAAGTCGACAAATTTCATAGTTACACATACAACTGAAACTTCAAATGCTTGGACATAAACAGAGTTTTCAGGAAGAATCATACCCAATTCACTAGATTTTGCTCATGGGGAGGTTTCATAGTATCGATGGCTCTTCTTCCTGTAATCAACTCAAGCAACATAACTCCGAAACTATACACATCCGATTTCAAAGTAAGCTGACCGGTTCTCGCATATTCTGGCGCACAATAGCCGT
The DNA here is from genome assembly GCA_030015575.1 of Agapanthus africanus. NCBI lineage: Eukaryota > Viridiplantae > Streptophyta > Magnoliopsida > Asparagales > Amaryllidaceae > Agapanthus > Agapanthus africanus. Next base: position 768,217,323 of record JASDDO010000022.1, on the reverse strand, counting down.
ATGTCCCCATAACTCTCGAGGAAACATGCACTTTATCTCCCATTGGTCCGAGCTTCGCTAGTCCAAAATCCGAGAGCTTTGGGTTGAATTCTTCGTCGAGTAATATGTTGGATGATTTAAGGTCGCGGTATATAACGGGTGGGTTGGCTTTTTCGTGCAGATATTCGAGGCCTTTGGCTGCGCCGAACGCTACTTTCATTCTTATAGGCCAACTTAATGGGTTTTGACCATTAGGGATTTCTGCAAACAAAAAACTAATAAGTGTATTATGATAAGAAAACAATAAACTCGATCTATTTTATTAAGAGATAAATCATCTCAATCTATACACCTCATAACATACCTGATAACTAATAATCCTAACAATCTAACACACTAATCATAATCTCAACAACATAAATTAGAACTTATCCGATTTATAATAACTATAATATCTAATACAGTTATATTCAAATATCTCATAATCAAACAGCCTCCCTCAATCTCATGATGGATAACCGAGAGTTTGGATAATATCCTAAACCAAAATATATAACTTGTAGAACGACAGAAAAGAACAATAGATCTAAAATATCGAGCGGACTAATACCATTTGGTCTTTTTCGCAGATTGCAAGGCGGACCGAATAACCTGCAGTCTCTTTTGCTGAAAATGCTAAAGGAAGAAGATCATGCTGCTAAAAGACGTCATAAAAAAAGAATAGCTGTTTGGACGGAACAAGATCATACTGCTAGAAGACGTCATAAAAAAATAGGTGTTTGGACTTGATATTGATGGAGGCAAACTGCTTATGATCAAACCGAGAGAACTCATTTCTGAATTAGATATTATTGACGCAACTTTATTTATTTTCGAATACTCAACTAAAAATATAAATGAAAATAAATTTTGGATCGAGCTATTAACTTGATACCATGATAAGAAAGCAATAAATTCGATCAGTTTTATTAAAAGATAAATCATCTCAATTTATACACCGCATAACATGCCTTACTGATAACTAATAATCCTAACAATCTAACAAATTAATCATAATCTCAACAATATAAATCAGAACTTATCTGATTTATGATAACCATAATATCTAATACAATTATATTCAAATATCTCATAATCTAACATATTTTATTGAATTTAATTAAGTTATGGAGGAAAAGGACAAAATGAAGCTAATGAAACTGGAGACAGTCCTGAATCTCTGGATTCCATAATATTTAACCAAATTGGGTAGGAAAAATATGAAGCTAGTGAGATTGAAAAATGTTATGAATCTCTGAAATCCTTACCAAGCAAATGATCGTCTAATGAACCCAAAGCCATGAACTCATAAACTAAGAGCCTCTGGTCTCCATCGGCGCAATATCCTATAAGATTAACAAGATTTGGATGATGAAGAAGACTGAGCATCAAAACCTCGACAAGGAATTCCCTGTTGCCTTGAAAACCATTTCTATCTAGTTGCTTTACTGCCACAAGCTGCTCAAAGTAAAAAGGTAATATTAGATCAAAATAAGTAAACAAACTTTGGAAAACTGAGACAAAAGAAGCTATAAAGATTTTTGAAAATACATTGGCGACTTTTCGTTTACCTGGCCATTCTCGAGACGCCCTTTATAAACTCTTCCGAATCCCCCTTCACCTAGTAAACATTCAGTCCGAAAATTCTTTGTAGCTGAAGCTAACTCACGAAATGTAAATGTTTGTGCTGCGATATTCCCATTGCCAGGTTCTTTATTAGGTATGGCCGGTATGGACTCTTGTGAAACTCTTCGGATTTGTTCTGTAGCGAGAGATCACGGCGGTGTTTGTTAGAGGAAGTTTATTAATAAAAATTACAAATTCCGACAGTTATTTGCTTTTTGCTAGCGCAGATCGGATTGCATCAACATTTGCATATGAGGCCAGTTAGATATACAAGTAGCATTTTCCTAGCTTACTGAGATTAGGTGCTCGACATATCGGTATATGGCTTTTAAAACACCTATTATCAATATGTAATGCTGGATAGTAATAAATACTTTTTACACATTATTTATTTATTTATTTAAATTTTCTGAAATATATAATGTCATTTGAGGATAGGAAGCAAACACAATGTGAACAACTATTTCAAGTCTTCATTAATTGTTTTTGTTCCTCTCTAATTACAATATCAATGGCCATCTTCCTCAATTACCAATTTGATCATGCTCAATGAAATAAATTTATAATTGTCTTGTTGTGCACAATTCTCTATAATTTTTTAAGGCCACAACCGGTTTTAGTCCTAATTTTCATATCTAACATGTGAAGCTAGAAATGATATTAAATTACAAAGGCATTAAGACTTATTCGAAAACCTGTTACATTTATTTCAACTACAGATACATACCACATAATAGGATACCTCAATATATTAAGACTTATAACTATGTTTCTCATCAGTAAACATAACAACCACTAATAATTTCTAATTAAGCTTTTAAAACAAATGCTACATAAAACAAATCAAATGATAACTTAGTGAGCTTATATTGTTAGACCCAAAAAAAAACATTTAAGGTATAAATTGATATATCTTTAAGGCAATCCAAGAAATCCATTAACGAAACCATGCAAAATACATCTTTGCTATTATAATGCAAACCCCCTTCATGTGTATATAAGTATAAGTTAAGGGTTGAAACATTCATTTTCAACTTTATCAACATAAATTCTTATTCATGATTCAAAACTTAATCCCATCTCTATCAACTTTTTATGAATACACGTACCGAAAAAGAATTATTTTTTAAAAAAACCACATATCAAAAAAATAATATTTACCAGGCCTTCTGTTTGTCTCGGTGTTTCTAACATTGGACGGAACCACCGGTGCCGGAGCTGGTTCCGGCACCCTCTGCTCTCTCCTCGAACCAAATCTCCTCGACGGCCTTCTGTCGTTCGATGAGAAACAAGAGAAGCAACTCATCTCTCAAGAAAACTACGTCCTTCCAAAATGAAAGAATAAAACTATCTCCTCCCAAATGAATGTCTCTATGGTATTATTCTCTCTTGTGGTGTTTTCTTAACACAGAAGGTTAATGTTGACGGCCCTAAATGGGTTTCGTTTATTATTATTGTTACTATCAAACTAAATGGAAGGTGATGAAGTTTTTAAGGGGGTGATTAGTTCAAGACATTTGTTGGGGTGGGGGGGGGGGTGGGGAAGAGGTGTTGGTTCTGTTAAGGACAGAGGAGAATTGAGAGAATGGTGATTTTGAAGTTTTTGCCTCCCTAAAAGATGCGGGAGGGAGTGGGATATATGAGGATGTTTTTTTTGTGGGGCCCACCGAGTTTTTGGGTGGCCCCACAAACATACAGGTAGCTTGATTTTAGTCTGCTTTTATCTCAAAGAAAAAAAGGTAAATAACACAAAAAATACCTACACCTTCTAAATTCAAAACTAAAAATACCCTAAACTATTATAGTTATCCCTAAAATACCTTAAAGTTATTTATTACAGTAAAATACCTTAAAGTTTAGAACTTAAAACATTATGTCAACGGGATGAATATCATCAATGCAGCAACGCAGGTAATCAAACATAACACATTAAAGATGCTCAATGACGCACGCCAATAGAGACAAAAACACGATAACGACAATAACAAGACACACACCAATAGAAACAAAAGCACGATAACGACAATAGCAAAGTCGGCGGTCGGCAATATCCATGCAATGATCAACGACAGCAGTAACGATGTTTTGAAGGCCATTGACTCAGGCCGCTTGGCAATGGTGACTGGTTCGTTTAGAAGCATTGACTTTCAAATTTTTTAAACAGTGGGTGAAAATGGAATTTAATATCATAACCTTCTACAGTTCTACTAGGCTTCAATTATAATGTCTGAAAGCACTTCAATTCTGATACTAGCATATTAAATACTTGGTTTTCGATATCATTGATTTATAAATACCAAGTACAAACGTCAAATTCTAAATATTGAATTTTTGAAGATTTGAAAGACTAGAGATGAAGAAGACGATTGAATTTATTTTGTCTTTCTCAAGACAGTTTTCTAGAAAAAAAAATATTTGTATTTTTCTTACATCATAACAGTGCTATAGATAGATAATAAAAGTTGAGTAGACAAAGCGCAACAAACTGCGGATGCTAAAAATTTTAAGCTGAAGTTAATGAGCTTTGAGAGATAGTGTAGTGTATAAGCTTCAGCATAGATCAGATTCTATCTCTATTGGACAAAGTAACTATAATCTTTAATATCAATAAAAGAAAGGCAGCAAATAATAAATCAAAATGAAAAACAGAAATCTAATTTTAAAGAAAAAAGGTTAATGCGTATACGCATAATATGCAATACACATTTTAATTTTCGCAAGCCAAACAAATCATTCATTTCAGCCATTGGAGCTGACTTGCATCTAATGAAATATAAAGGTAACAACTACGCGCACCTGAAAATATCGTTAGAACATTGGAGTTAGAAAGAGCAGCTTAAGAAGAACCAGAGCAATTCCAGGCACTAGATTGGATACATCATCACAATTGATTGATCGGAATTCGGAAAGGATAAGACCTAGAAACAACTTTGCTATTAATATGTACTTCACAGGTAATGACAACAACGAAGAAATCTAAGTAAAGGAATTAGAGGGTAAAAGGTTTTACATAGTATAATTATAAATAAAGTCATCTCCATGGGGAACACCCCAGGTCCGCTCATGATGGGTTGTGGAAAGTCCTTGTAGTCTGTCCAAGCCACAATTTTTTATTGCGACAAAAATAAAATAAATAACATTAAGAATAATGATATCAATAATTAATAACTATCAGGTAAGCTAGTCTGCTTGAATAGTAATCTGTAAAGAGCTTTCCGCAATTGTGTGCTGATACTTTACAATCTTTTCCTCCAGAAGAATGAAATATGGCATCAGCAGCAGCAGCACTTGATATCAAGAAGTCTCCACGACCAGTTCCTTTCGAGTCCGGAGGATGGCTGGGAGAGGAGCAATGATTTCAACCATCTGCAAAATTATAATCATTTTGATATAGCATTCCAATTTCAAGATTTGCACATATCCTCCATCGATAAATAAAGAATTGCATTCGATTACAACCATACAGATTAAAAGATTGAAGAATAATAATACATTTAACATTTTAAAACCAAACTTCATATTTTCTTGGGGCTAAACCACAATTTGAAGTGATTAATTCTGAAAAGGCACCAGGCTTCAAATTTGTCTATATCCATTTGTTGGCTAAGACGCCAGATGGAGGCACTGTCTTCATAATCATGAAAGCTGTGAGCTCAAGCATTTTGGTTCAAGAAGGTTTTAAAACCGAAGATTCCAAGGGTTTGCAATTGCAGTTGACATGTCTTGCTTAACTCTGTTGCCCGCAACAATTAGCCGAGGTTTGAAAGGCAAGCCAAATGATGCGAAATTTTGCTGATCTAGCTCAGGTTTAGAAGAATCCAAATGTCTTCAAAAAAATGCCATGCTAAGAATCAGTTCAAATTTAAAATGTAAAGTAGAGTCCTGACTCAAAGATGTTGATTAAGATTTAAGCTGCCTTGGTAGTGACATGGATAAAATGTTTTGGCTATTGACGAATCCTCAATAAAGAGAGACATGATGACATTCCTCTGCAGACTATCATTTATTGCAGTTCACAAAGTGTTGGCTCATGCTCCCTTCAGATTGTGTATACAGTGTGCTGGATCTATATGATACTGATCTCGGAGATAAATTGGTCCATAACTGCATATGTTCTTGTTTCTCTCTTGGCTTTATCCATACCTTGAAGTCTAACATAATTATAACTAGCAAATTTGTCATTTAGGGATTTGGAGAATGCCAGTCATTCATGTAGGATTATGGCAAACGGAATTGGAATACTAAACCTAATTACTAGAGGTTGCTAGGTTAACCTACCATTCTAGGTTACTTGGAACAAAACAGCAGGGAAAAAATAAACCAATAGTTGATATATATGACCAGGACATTGGTAAGGATGTCATTATGGATACGGAAACATATCTGAAAGTAAGCAATACAACCATATGTTACATTAGTACAAGGATATATGTAGCTGTTGCAATATATTATTTGTGAACTATGAAGCACGGGCACGGGTGCGGACACGGACGGACACGAGACACGGTAAATTTGTAAAAAGGACGACACCGAGACACGACTATAATATTTTATATGTTTTATTATATATATATATATATATATATATATATATATATATATATATATATATATATATAAACTATAAAACAAAACACAAGAAAAATAATTCAAGGCTATATTTTTCATCATAACTAGTTTTCTTAAGCGCAAACATATGCATATATAAAACTTAAAGGTTAAACACACAAGAATAAAATTACTATAGTAAAAACAAATAAAATATTAACCCATTTTAATTAGAGCTAACTTTCAGAGAACCAATTCCATTAGTGCATCAGTTTGAATCTCTACTCCTAGATCTAGTTCGATAAGAAAGATATTGAAAAATTTATATTCTTGCATCTATGGCATCAAAATAGTTCACACACATACAAGTTCTTATTTTTCCACTCTTTACACTATGTAAAAGTGTCGGACGCGTCTAATTTGGGTGGACACGGCATCCAACGGAGTGTTGGAGTGGCCAATACTTGTCGGACACGGACACGGCGAGCAAATAGAAGTGTCCGTGCTTCCTAGTTTGTCAATAGGATATAACTGAAAGATACAATAAAAGGTTATTCGAATACTATCATAATTATGAGAACAGGTTCCAAATATCATTTCATAACAAGCCTAACAAGGCTACCAAATATCAGTAGCATAAATGAGAGTGTTGTGGATATTCTAGTATGATAATGCAATTAAGAAAAAGATTTAGCATTTGAAATCACGGTTACAATTCCTTAGAAACCCAGCAACAGGATTATCTTTATATACTATAAGCCATAATTGCATATTTAAGTAATTTGCAGATCAGACTTTAAAAATGATTACTTGAAAATAGTAATTTTAAAAAAATACTCATGTCATGAATTTTTTTGTGAAAGATGTGTTTTTCCCCTTATCTCGTTGTATATAATAACTTAGAATCAAAATAACAATCAGGATTAATTTCAAAAGACTACCAATAAGTTTAGATGTTTTGCAGATAACTACCAGAAACTTTAAGAACTACAGAAAACTACCAAACTACGTTAAGTATTCCATTATGTGCATAGCACAAGCCATAAATTCCCAAAAATAGAAGATCATCTCGCTCGATTCCAACGATGTTAGGTTTCAAATCAATCTGTGCTCTGGCAACATGGTTGACAAGATGCAGTGAGAGAATTCAACAGGTTTGAGATTGATAAATAGGGTTTCTTGTGCAACTTCTTAAGGAATTGGATTGATGGGTCTGATAAGTTGATTGTTTAGTTAGTGGGCTGAAGAAGAAAAGGAATTGATGGGTTTGATCGATGAGAAGAGAAATGAAGTTGGAGGGATTAGTGGAATTTAAGGGAGAGTTAATGTGTTGGAGAAGGGGAAGGACGAATGAGAAGGAAGCTTAAAAAATAAAAATAAAAATAAAAGGAAGTCATTTACTATTCGCCGCTCACATTCAGGGTAGATTTCTTCAGTTTTCAAAGATTTTGGTAGATAACTAGATAACGTCCAAACCTATTGGTAGTTTATTGAAATAATATTTCTATATACAAGTTTGCTATCCAAAGAAAGTATATATAATACAAGCAAGTTTGCTTTCCAATATTTAAAGTGGTCCCCTCGTGAGTCGTGACTTGTTGAATTAAGCCTTCAAAAACCTCCTATTTTCTAACATTATAATATGATTGACTATTAAATAGTATGGACTTGTTGCTAGAAGGCAAGATAGTATGAATCTCCAATTAAATGCCTATAGATACCTCTTCTGTTGATGGATGGCAGAAAATGATTCGATGTGCATGTAAATAATAGCCACAATCTCCAGGAACAGGTATCACTGGCTTATGATAACCCCTACAAGACCAATGGAGATTAACAGAAACTCAATGGACAAGAAAAGAATAGTAGGTAGAAAACAAACAACATATGAAATTATGTAACAATAACTAATTGGTAATCAATCAAGGAATAACCTTCCAAATAAAATAATATAATGGTGGCATATATATAATTAATGAAAGGTTTATTTCCAGAAAACTACCAAATATGTTTGGCAACAAACTACCAAAAACTTTTAAATCTCCTGATGCTTCCACTATGCTAATGCCTTAATACGATGAAAATAACATACACAATCTCTACTATGTGACTCCATCTCTACTATGTGACTCCAGAACAAATTAGCTACAACTTTGAGATGAAAATAACATACACAATCAGCAGTTGTGGCAAAATAAACTGACAAAAATGAAACCTACCCATCATCTGCAAAGCTATCATCATCTAAAACCGATTCACAAAATTTAGGATGCCCACCTACATCATAAAGAGGATCACCTGTTTTTTTTAATAAAAAAGAAGGAAAAAGGGAGAAAAAAATTCCAAACATCAGTTGAGTTATGAACATGGACATCTATATAACTCACATTGAAAACAATCAGAAAATACAGCAGCAGCAATTAATGAAAATATCTAAATTTTAAGGGTATCAACAGCTACGAAAAAACGTGGAATTGTATCCGATTTTGGTTGGAATATTTTCATAATTGGGTTTGCTCATTCTCTCCTAATCCCGTTCCTTTCCCGGTCCTCTTCCTTTACTCCTTCCTCTCAATAATTTTGCTTGTTTGCATCCATTGCTCTATATATATTGTTTTAGATCAAAGCTGAGTTCAAAGCTTTTCAGTAATCAATAAAAAATTTGAATCTCAGATTGCTAAGAGTGTTTCTTAATCATATTGCTGAGAAATTAATTTCTAGACCCAAAATTTGCACATGGTTTATTTAAGAACCAATCACTGTCCAAAATTAATATGGGTAACTGTTAGCTTGATGTTTTGCTTGCAGGTTGATTTGGTTTCATCATGTGTCTATATGCTTTAGAGGATTCCAATTTTAGTTTATAATTCCATGATCCACTTCTCAACAAGCTTGTTTAATGCCTCCAATTTTAGTTTATAATTCATGATCCACTTCTCAACAAGCTTGTTTAATGCCTCCATTAACAAAGGCTGGACGCATTTGTAACACAACCTATATATCACCAAAAATAAGTGATAAGTTTGGGGGGGGAAATTAAGTGATGAGCTCATGCGTGTGTATTAGATTGCATATTGGATTGAACTTTCATATTTTTCCCTCATTTAAAATTAGAGTCCACATAGGTAAATCACTAATGTTTTGTTTTGTTTTTCATTTTAAATTCAATACAACATGTCCTATTCATTGTTACATACTAAGAGTTCTGGGATTAAGTTTTGGAATGTTCCTATGACATTTTTTTCTAAGGAATTCCCAACTGTCATGTCCAGTCGTGTTTGTGTCATGCCACTTGATACCTAGCTCATAAGAAATGATTTTTCACATAAAATTCAATCAATATTTTTCGAACCACTGTAATAGGATCTATATTGTAATGTGAAGTTTACCCATGATTCAAATTTTCAAGTGCATATGTGATAGGCTCCATAGAAGAAAACAGCTATAAAGATCATATTATGTTGCTGATCATAACACATGTACAGCCAAGTTTTGAGATCTATAGTTTGGGGGGGGGGGGGGGCAGAGCCAGGGGCCAGCAGCTCTCTCTCTCTCTCTCTCACCCACCTGGGACTTTCTCTATGCAGCATAGTTATTAGTTATCAAATTATCGTGCTATATTTAAATTTGTCATAAGATCTATATTGATTTATACGCATAGCAATCAATTAATAAATTTATCATGATAACAGGTTACTATATGTAAATTTGTCATTAAATCTGAACTGATTTATATGCATTGGAAGGCAGCATTTGAATTGATTTGTCATAAAACTAATGCCAAATTAAAATTCCAGTCATTACCTTCCAACTGTGGCTTATCTCAAAATAGAAGAGTTTGGTTATTCCTTCTAAAGTTTAGCTTTTAGTGAATTTATATAGCTATAAACCATGTAAATAAATATTTTGACATGATATATAGACTAATAGTTTCTCAACATAAATTTTGTAGCAAAACAGACAAAAGATTGGTCTAGAATATGAATCTTAGATCATCTACAATGATATAAAAATAAAAGGAAATATTGAATGTATCAGTGAATTTGTTTTATTAAACAATTATGGACTTTTTTAAATCTAAAATTATAATATTATTAGCAGTCAAAACATTGGTTATAAGAATGTGTTGCCCCCCCCTCCCCCCCGCCCCCGCCAAAAAAACACCCAAACCTCCCCGAACGAGAAATTTTTTGGCCACGCCCCTGCATTTCAAAGGTGAGCATGGATTCATGTCCCCTATCAAACTTCTACGAGGTTCTAGTTTCTAATTTATACCCATGTCGGATGTCAAACTTTTGGAAGGTCCCAAGTTTGGAGAGTGTTGGGGTCAAAAATTACATCCCGGCTGACCAAATCAAAGTCAAAGTCAAACTCAATCCCAAGTCAAGTGGGCCCGAGCCCAAGCAAGCGGGCACAAGCCTAAATTAAGACTGAGCATGATAGGGGCCGGCTCCATGCCAAAAAGAAAGCATTAAATTAGTTTAATGTAATTTTTTGAAATAAATGTATGAAAAATAGGCAAAAACCCAAAATTTTGTAAGCCCCATGGCTTATGTGGAGAAAAAAAACACATTAGACATGGGGAGGCACAAGTGCCATTTGGAAAAGTCCAAGAGGCTATATGTAAAGTGTGTAGCCTATAAAAGGCAAATATGATAAGAAAATCAATAACTTTCATTCACTCAAAAAATCTAGGGTTTGTGCTTCCATCTTCTCTCTTAAGTTTTTTTTCTCTTTCTCTTCATTTTCAATTAAATCAAGAGCTTAGCTCTCTTTTTCTCAAAACTAAATAAAGATTCACCATAAAACCCTCGAAGGGTAGTTCAGATCTCCCATCAAATTTTTAAAAGGGAGATTTTTTTAATCTCACCTTCCCTTTACCTAAGATCCAGCAAAATGAAAGGAGGAAGACCCACCCCCAAAAATCCCACTTTAGGGGATCCAAGGCTCAAAAGAGAAAAAAAGATTTTTTGATCATCTCCGAAGATCTTTGAGGAGTTCGACTCCAAAATTCAAATTCTCAAAAGAGTTTAACTCCAAATCCAGATCTTTTAGAAGTTTAACTCCAGAATCCAGATCTTTTGGGAGTTTTACTCCAAATCTACAACCAATTCCTGTTCGGGAGTTCAACTCCAAACCTAAGGGCTTAGTCCCTTCGTCCGATGGTGTTTCCAGCGGTCGCCGCGTGCCGCGCACGAAACCTGCTTGCGCCCAACCGCCACGCACGCGACCCGCTGGCGCCCGCGGCCGCTCACGCGACTTACATGTCCTTAGGACACTTCTCATCCCTCTATTTCTCACCGCTCCACACTCAAAACACATGATCCGCTTGAAAAAATTTCTAACAGGGCGCTGCCCCGCACCCCGCAAGCCCCCTTGACTCTCAGTCCGCTATCCAGGTAGCAAGACCCCCGTAAACTCTGCGAGTCCTCTGATTCGTCCAAAATACAACATACGCACACCGCACATTGAGTTCACATTACTAGTTGTACCTGTCAATCAGGGGTTCTCTCGCTCCAAAAGCGAGAGGTAATTAACGACATCTTAGTCCACGTCTGTCTGAGATTCGGAACCCCACAATCAATAAATCCCGGCCTACCCTAGGCAGGGAGAATCTGTAATACGCCTGACAAGCGATGTGTATTCATAGCTCAATAGGGTGACGAAAAACATTCTACGGATTTTGGCACGCCTGGTGGGGCCTTTTCTCTCCTCCTATATTTTGGGTTAAACGTTCATGCGAACTCAATCAACATATATATCGATTGCATGTTCTGAAATCATGCTTCTTTGTGCAGGATAACGGCTTTCCAATCACAATCTTCAAATTCAACAAAAATGTCTCCAAGAAGCAGTTTGATCTCCGAGGCAACTCCGATCCCGTCCGTTGTCAAGATTAATGCCCGCGTGGTTCTCCCTGCAAGTCTCAGCCGGCAATGGGAGGAACCGCCCCGTCAATTTGGTTCCGTCATCATCTACCCTACCGGAAGCGCTCATCTGGCGAAGGTCCCGGCAAACCAAGTGGCTAAACCAACATCAAAGGGCAGGAGGCCGAACGTTGTGGTAACCAAAGCATCCCATCCCAAATGCAAATCCGTATTCGAACGGCTCTCCACTGTCCGACTGGGGGCAAGGCCATCAATACCAATGAAACTACAAAGCATCTCCAGCAAGCTCAGACGGTGCCCTTGACAATCGCGTGAGCGAGTGTCTTCTCTAGACTCTCTGTCAATCGGTCTACAGCGTCTTCCCGAAGAGTCGAAGCCTCCTAAATGCTCAAAACAGAAAGGTTGAGACAAAAGCAGCTCAGGTATCAAGCCAAAGGGTCAGGACCCCGGCCAAGTGGAATCTTATGAGGTTCTAAGAGCAGGATTACCCCGCGACGACGCCTGAGTCGACCATAAAATTCAGCAATTTCTTCGAATCTCTGAAGTGGGTTCAGAAAAACGCCATGACCGCCAAAATCAAGAAGACAACAGTCCGAACGATACTACAAAGAGAGGTGTCCCAACCCCAACAGAGAAAGCATGACACTGTCTCTTCAAGAGTCTATCAGGCACTCTGTGCCGCGCGAAAGCAGCGAGGCAAATCCAAAAAAGAAGCGCCAGCACCACTCAAAAACCCGGCCAAGCCAGCCGTCTTCAATCGATTGTCCGTTACTGAAACAGAAGAGCCACAACAACGGTCCGCAAAATCAGCTGCCAATAATGAAGGCAAGGATGGGGCCACGACAACGGTCCGCGATATGTTATCCACACGGTCTACACAGCGGGAACGCGTCCCAACGACAACTTTTGCAGCAAAAGTAAGGATGAGGCCACATCCCAAGCTGGCTTGAATGTGGTTGCCGCTTCCCAAGATCAGCCGCCACCGCTGGATGATGAAAACCCTCTCGATGAGGCCGATAGGCAGAAAGATCTCTCAGTCCATATGGAGTCCAGCTAGGACAGCGAAAAATTGCCGACATTTCGCCAAGGGCCGCAGAGCAGGAGCAGCTTCAACAACTCTAAAAACAGCACAGAAGCAAAGATAAAGAGATGGCCAAGCTTTACTCAGAAATTTACGACCTGACGAATGTCATGATGCAGCTCACGGCTCAACTTGCTCGGACGCCCTCCAATCAAACGCAAGTTTCTACTCATGAGCCAGATGATAACAACCCAAAGCAACCGTGCCTGTCCCCTTCGGTCCAAGTTTGGGAAAGCCATACGGAAGCCGGCCATATTCCGCTTATGGGGATGCCCTGGCCCGAAATGGTATCATCCCGCTAACACAAGATCGGATAATGGATTTGGTCACCAACAAAGTCAAAATATTGGCGGCCGAAGCCGAAATTGGCAATAGTGGGAGGTCGTACCCCGCACAGTACGATCTGATCAAGTTCCCCAGCGGCTACGTCATTCCTAAGTTCGGAAGATTTGATGGGACGGAAAACGCAAATCAGCACATTGCCCACTTTAAAGCGTCGTGCGGAAATACATGGGGCAATGTTGCACTCCTTTGTCAGTTTGTCAACAGCCTGACCGGTGTCACTTTCGACTGGTACGTGAGCATACCAGACGGGTCTATCACTACTTTCGCCCAAATGGATTCTCTGTTTCGGCAAACATTCATGAGCGTCAGTGATCAGATCTCCATTGCTACCTTGTGAGGACCAAGCCAAGAAAGAACGAAAGCAACACGGACTTTATCGCTCGATGGCGCAATCTCACGGTCAAGTACGAACCGCCGCTGGAGCAGGACCAGTTCGTCAGCCTTCTTATTGGGAACCTCAGCAATTGGATGGTCCCATTTTTATGTACAACGGGCCTGAAGACGTTGCAAGAGCTGACCAAGAGAGTTTAAATGTTGGAACGCTCGAAGCAAGAGTCTGCCCCGAACTCTCAAAATGACAAGCTTTAGAAGAACCGAAAGGAAGACAACCGTAAAAGCGGGAATTCCAATAATACGCATTCAATGCGTCTAACAATGAAGACAAGCGAAAAGCGGACGAACAAAAAATGAGCCGGTCTCGAAAGTAGGAGAAGAAGGGCCTTCGCTAGAAGAGAAAAAGAACAAAGTATACTATTTCAGAAGGGACAAGATCCGCAAGATATTCAAAGATGCCCTGAACGGTCTACAATTGCTGGAATCGAAGAGACCTCACGAAGCAAAATTGACCGACAATCCCCTGTATTTCCCGTACCACAGAATAGTGAGCCATGCGATCAAGAATTGCTATATTTTCAAAGACTGGATCAAGACACAGTACAAGACCGGAGAAATTGAATTGTCCAAGAGCGTGTTGGTGAACAATCAAGTTGCAACCACCAACTTTATACAGACAAAAGCTGAAACTTTTTGGGCGTAGATAGCTGAACCCGCTGCCCCGAGAAATGAAACCGATTCGCCGCAGCCTCTATGGAGCATGCACATGTCTAAAAAGACGAAGAATATTCTAAAGCTACTTCAGAAAGAGTCCAGAACAGAATGTGAGGGGTAGAAAGAGCCCACCATTCCAGCTACCAATTCGGCTCAATCGGGCTCAAAATCCAAAAATCTAAAGAAGAAAAGAAAAGGCGTGGTTCGAAGCGAAAGGAAGTTGGCGGGGAAATCGACCTTTCAAAGGCATATCGATTCTCTCGAAAACTACGAACAAAAGGAAAAAAACTCTAATTCAATTGAAGTTCTTCCCCATATGAGCAGCTGAGATTTTGGAAGAGCCGGAAGAAGACTCAAATGATGAGGTCTCTGTCGTGACCTGCTACGTCGTCCATCTTGGTAGCGACTCTGAGAAAGAGCTCTATTTTCCCGAAGAGGACGAGGAGCTTGCCACAAAGGTCAACCAAATCCAGCTCAAAAGCGGTAAAGGCTCTACTACCGAAGCAAGACAATGCACCGAAAGAGAAGGAAAAACATGTCGCTAATGAAGAAAACGGTATAGAGCCGACTCATGAAGATTCGAGTTCTTTTCCGGTGGATTACAATGTCTTGGCTTACCTCCGGAAGCTTCTGTCTCTCTTAAGCATCTATGATGCTCTGGTCCTATCTAAGGAGCTCAGAGATGTCCTCGTTCATGCCCTACAAAACCCCGAGCGGTATCAAGCTCGTTTCGCGGAAATTATTATGAAAGAGGCCCAGTACGCTCTGCATAAAGCTGCGATCACATTTAAGGATAGACCTATTACTGGGAACAGCTGAGCACAACCGACCGCTTTACATGACAGGTTACAGCGACGGAAACCGGACTAATCGCATATTGATTGATCTGGGGTCCTCAGTGAACATCATGAACTTGCGGACTCTAAAGAGTTTATCAATGGATGTCAGACACCTGTCAAAAAAAAGGATAGTCATCCAAGTCTTCAATCAAAACTGCCAGCAAGTTCTGGGGTCCATAACTCTGCCAATTAAATTTGGGGTTCTGCAAACCGAAGCTAAGATATACGTGATCGACGCCGACACGTCTTACAAGATTCTCCTGGGACGACCGTGGCTCCACAATTACGACATCGTTCCGTCAACTCTCCATCAGTGCATGAAGTATACAGAAATGGCGAAGAAAGACGCATTGACGGAGACATCCATCCGTTCAGTGTGCATGAAGTCCGATATAAAAATTCTCGGTACTTTGTGAACCCCCAAAATGCTGAGTCACATCTAACCAAAGACAGAACGGCCCCGAAACTCAAAAGCAAATCTGGGCCGCTGTCACTTTCAAAAGCAAAACCTCCCCAAGTGCGTCCGCATTTCGGCAGTGACATTATCTGTCCTTCTATAAAACTCACCCTTATTTCAGTCGCGATACGGACGAGTCAGATATTGAAGACCCATCCGGCTGCAAAATTCGTCCTTATTTAGGCAGCGACACTGAAGAAGCAGAAGAAGAGGACTCGACTTGCAACAGCTGTGCAAATTGGGCTCACATGCAAAAAGCGAAGCTAAGAGAGACCTTTGAAGTTACAGAAGGATCCCTAGCCGTCACAAGGGTGCCGGAACAGATGTGCAAAGAGCTCGATGCATTGTCAGTCTCCACAGTGGACTAGCTGAAAACTTTTAACGTTCCCGGAAAAAAAAGTGGACAGAACGGCATCCTGTTTTATGGGTCAAATCCTATCGTGCACCCGGACGATTTGTCCGTGACATGCCTTCCCTACGAAAGAGGCATAAGAGTTGTCCTAAACCCCAGATACTGTGTCCGAGATGCGGGAATATTTTAAAAATTGCGGATGTCGGTTATATCAAACGGACTCCGAAGCGAAGTTTTATGAGGGGCTGTGGCATCCGCCTTAGCTCCGAGCACTCATCGATAGACGAATCCCAGATAGACGGAGCATAAGTTCATTCAACCTGATGTCAAAGCATGCTATATGATCTATATTGGTGAAGCCAGCGAAGAGTCAAATAAGGAAGACGAGCTAGTCGAACCAAAAGAAGCCCCTTAAGAGCTCGAAGATGGTGGACAAGCAACTTTCGACGAGCTAACCAAGATTGATTTAGAAGCGCCCAATAATTTAAGGTCGGGCTACATCAGCTCACTCTTGTCAGAGGAAATGAAAGAGCAGACAATCGCCATGTTGCATGAGTTGTCGACTGCTTCGCGTGGACATACAAAGAAATGCCTGGCCTCTCTCCTGAAGTGGCCGTGTATAAGCTGGCTATATCTCCTGATGCCAAGACAGTCAAACAAGCTCCTCGAAGAATGACAAGGGAGTTAAAAGAAAAGGTCATCACGGAAACCAAGAAACTCATCGATGCCGGCTTCATAAGAGAAGAGAAATATACGGACTAGATCGCATCATCCCAGTGAAAAAGAAGAATGGGCAGATCCGAGTCTGCGTCGATTTTAGAGATCTTAACAAGGCATGCCCTAAAGATGATTTCCCGCTTCCGATCATGGAAATGATGGTCGACGACACCTAAATTACGAGCTGTTCACTTTCATGGATGATTCTTCTGGATACAATCAGATAAAAATGTCGTATGAGGATGAGAAGTATACAGCATTTCGAACCTCAATCGGCATATACTGTTATAAAGTGATGTCGTTTGAACTAAAGAACGCGGGTGCCACATATCAAAAGGCAATGACCAAGATCTTTGACGACTTAATCCATAAAGTCGTCAAATGCTATGTTGATGATTTGGTCGTCAAGATTAAAACCAAGGCCAATCACATCCAAGACCTCAGGACCGTTTTCATCAGATTGAGAGAATGTGATCTAAACATGAATTCTCTGAAATGCGCTTTTGGCGTGTCGTCGGGAAAATTCTTAGGCTTCATAGTCCGATATCGAGGGATCGAAATTGACCCATCAAAGATAAAAGCCATCATGAAGATGCCTCCTCCAAAGAATCTGACGCAGCTAAGATCCTTTCAAGGCAAGCTCGTTTACATACGAAGGTTCATCTCGAATCTATCGGGAAGATGTCAGCCTTTCTCAAAACTCATGAAGAAGGAAGCTCCCTTTGTCTGGAATGTCGAATGTCAAGAAGTTTTCGAAAGCATCAAACAGTACATGTTGCACCCTCCAATGCTTGCTGCTCCCATTCTAAATAAACCGTTAATTCTCTATACTGCCGCGCTAGATGAGTCACTCGGTGCACTCCTCGCACAGAACAATGAGGAAAAAGAGAATGCCCTCTACTGGCCCAGTCGAACGTTAGTCGGGACGGAACATAAATATTTCCCGATCGAAAAGCAGTGCATGGTCCTGATATTTGCCGTGAAAAAGCTAAGACACTATTTTCTCACTCATCGGGTTATGCTGATCTTCAAGCTCGACCCGCTTAAACACTTAATGACCAAGACAAGCCTAGCCGGCAGAATGGCAAGATGGGCTATCATGCTGCTTGAGTTCAACATAGTCTATACTCCTCAGAAACCAGTAAAAAGGCAAGCCTTAACCGACTTCCTTGGTGCTCATCCCATACAAGAAGGGTCACCGTTAAATTGCGAGTTACCCGATGAACAAGTGCTGCACCTCGAGAATAACGAGCCATGTTGGGAGCTATACTTCGATGGAGCGTCATCAATAAGAACCTCCAGCAAATCAAGCGTCCCGGAAACGAAAACGGGGATAGGATTAGTGTTCATCACGCCATCGGAAGGATTCTTTAGCTCTCAACGAGCCTCGCACAAACGAGGCTGAGTACGAAGCTCTGATAGCTGATCTGGAGCACGCCATAAAAATGGAAATCCTTCGACTACGGGTTTACTGCGACTCCCAGCTTGTCGTCAACCAAGTGAGTGGTGACTACAAGATATATAAGCCCGAATTAGCTCGATATAAAAGCCGGGTGATGGAACTCATAAAACAGTTTACCCACATTGAACTGATGAGAGTTCCTAAGGCATTGAACGAAAAATCCGACGTAATCGCTCACTTAGCCAAGGAGCTAGCTGATCCCGATATGGATGAAATTCCGATAACAGTCAGAAACCGGCAAATTATGCCTCCAGTCTATCTGCATGAAGAAAGCGTAGAACAAGAAAACAATCAAAAGCTCTGATCATTCAAGACGAGCCCGATTGGAGAGAACCCTTCATAAAATACCTCCGATACGACAAGCTGCCCAAAGAAAAATCTATGGAGGTTCAGCTGAAAAAGAGCTCTCTGATACGTGTTTGTAAATAATTCGCTATACCGCAGATCATATGACCAACTCTGGCTCAGATGTCTGTTATCGGCCGAACCCCAAAAAGTCATGAAAGAAGTTCACTCAGGCGTCTGTGGAGCTCACCAGCCCGGCCCCAAAATGCGGCTTCAAATCAAACGGCTGGGATATTACTGACCTACCATGATAAGGGATTGCAAAGAGCATGCGAAGAAATTTCATCTCTGCTAAATTCACGGTGACTTCATTCATAAGTATCCCAATCCATTGCATCCTACGGTGGCGTCATGGCCCTACGAAGTTTAGGGCACTGACAAAGTCGGCCCCGATCGATCCTCCGTCATCCAAAGGCCACCGATTCATATTGACCGCAACTGATTACTTCTCCAGATGGGCTAAAACTGTCCCATTAAAAAAAGTCAAGACAGAAAATATTCTGACGTTCTTCCGACACAATATTCTATACCGCTTCGGTACACCGAGAAGAATCATATCTGACAACGGGCTTTCTTTCAAGAGTTTCAAAGTCTCAAGATTCGCTACTCAACACAAGATAGACTGGAGATATTCCTCCATCTATAATCGAAGAGTCAATGGGCTAGCCGAAACCTTCAATAAAACTCTATGCAAGCTCCTGAGGAAAAATACTTCAGCCAACAAGACTGGAATTTCAAACTCCACGAGGCATTGTGGGCATATCGTACTACGCACCGCACTCCAACTCAGTCCACTACATGCTCATTACTCTTCGGGATGGAAGCAATTCTCCCCCTCGAAATCGAAGCTCCAAGCCTCAGGATGGCCGTCCAGCATGGTTTGACCCTCTTTCGACTCGAAAAGCTCAACGCCCTCGAAAAAAAGAAACTCGCGGTACAACAAAATCTGAAGCTGTACCGAGCTCAAATGTCACGGGCCTATGATAAGATGACCCATCTCCGTGCTTTTAAGAAAGGCGAATTGGTGTTGGTCCTCAAAAGACCGATCATCCTCAATCGACATGCCAAGAGAAAATTCGAGCCAAACTGAGAAGAACCATACGTCATCGAAAAAGTGTTTGATAGAGGATCCTTCCAGCTGATAAGTGCCAAGAGAGAAAGGCCTATGTCAACCATCAATGGCCAAT
Organism: Agapanthus africanus; assembly: GCA_030015575.1. Lineage (NCBI taxonomy): Eukaryota > Viridiplantae > Streptophyta > Magnoliopsida > Asparagales > Amaryllidaceae > Agapanthus > Agapanthus africanus. The sequence goes on along the minus strand of JASDDO010000022.1, from coordinate 768,197,411 downwards.
ATCTTAAGAAATACTACGCGTGAATGCTCCAAGTCGAAGATGAATCGAGCGCACCAGCCCTATAATCTGGATCATACATCCTGTAAAACCGTATACAATCCACGGGCGTAAATAACCCCTATCTCTCCCACGTCTTACCGGCGAGACTACATCTGAAGTCCTACCGACGATGGAGCTCCACCAATGTAAGAAAAACAAACACAACAAAAAAAGGTATGTCCAAAAGCAAAACGGACACAGATGAATACCCGAAAGGGCTCCATGAGTAAAAACAACAGGACTGCCGGCGAGTTTGTAAAAACTCGAAAAGGCGCAAACTCGTGAAAAGAAATAAAATACACTCGCAAAGTCCTTTCGGCCTTGTGAGGAGAAAGTCCCCACGTGAGATTCTTACGACTCACAAAGGAGCAACACACTCAGGAATCCTCACGATTCCTATAGAGAACATACACCTGCGAGATCCTCTCAACTCGTAGGGAGAAAATGCTTTTATGAGACCCTTACGGCTCATAAAATTGAAAAGCCTTAGGTGATAGAGATCTAAACCTGTTTCCTAAACCATCGCTCCCCAACGGAGAACGGTAAATGATACTCTTCAATGTTAGCGGTGCTGATACTGACCCAAAACCCAAATCTTCCAAGGGCAAATGATGAGTCGCTCCTGGCATTACACTTCAGTGTTAGCGGTGCTGATACCGATCCAAAAACCAAATCGCAAGTCTTTTCAGGGCAAATGATGAGCAGCTCCTGGCATTACGCTTCAGTATAAGCGGTGTTGATACCGATCCAAAAACTAAATCCCAAGTCCTCACGGGGCAAATGATGAGTTGCTCCTGGCATTACTCCAGTACGACGATGCGGATGCCAAACAAAATCCAAGTTCCAAGTTCCTCTCAAATTCAAAAGTCCTGCCAAACAAGACAGAAATCAAACACATCAAATCAACGTCCCACCCAACAGCGCTTCCAAGCTCAAAAGTCCCGTTGGACGGGTAGGGAACTCCAAAAACAAATCAAATCACCAGTCAACTTCAACCCTAACACCACAAAAAGCGGAGCAAGTCAACTTCAACCCCGATACCGCAGAAAGCAGAGCAAGTCAAATCAAATCCCGACACCGCACGAAGCGGAGCAAGTCAACTTCAACCCCGACACCGTAAGAAGCGGAGCAGGTCAAATCAAGCACCGACCGTCTAAATCGCAAAAATGGCAGCACCGACCTTCCAAGTAGCTAAAAGGGCAGCATCGACCCTCCACGGGAAACCAAATCAATCTCTATATGGAACAAGATTCATCAATTTCATGCACATAACCCATACACGCGGTGTGTATTTAATGACGGGGGCACTTTGCTGGGGTCAAAAATTACATCCCGGCTGACCAAGTCAAAGCAGGCCCGAGCGCAAGCAAGCGGGCCCGAGCCTAAGTTAAGACCGAGCATGAAAGGGGCCTGCTCCATGCCAAAAAGGCGGCAATAAATTAGTTTAATATAATTTTTTAGAAATAAATGTATGAAAATTGGGCAAAAAGCCAGAATTTTGTAAACCCTATGGTTTATGTGCAAAAAAAATAAGCACATGAGACATGGGGAGACACAAGTGCCATTTGGAAAATCCCAAAGGGCTATATGTAAAGTGTGTAGCCTATAAAAAGCAAACATTATGAGAAAATCAAAAACTTTCATTCTCTCAAAAATTCTACGGTTTGTGCCTCCATCTTCTCTCTCAAGTTTTTTTCTTTCTCTTCATTTCCAATCAAATCAAGAGCTTAGCTCTCTTTTTCTCAAAACTAAATAAAGTTTCACCATAACCCTCGAAAGGGAGTTCAGATGTTCTATCAAATCCTTAAAAGGGAGATTTTTTTAATCTCGCCTCCCTTTTTCCTCAAGATCCAGCAAAAAGAGAGGAGGAAGATCCACTTCCAAAAATCCCACTTTGGGGGATCCAAGGCTTAAGGGAGAAGAAAGGTGTCCCTTTGATCATCTTCGAAGATCTTTGAGAAGTTCAACTCCAAGATCCAAATTCTCAAAGAAGTTTAACTCCAAATCCAGATCTTTTGCGAGTTTTACTCCAAATTTACACCCAATTCCTGTTCGGGAGTTCAACTCCAAGCCCAAGGGCTTTAGCCCCTTCGTTCGCTGGTGTTTCCAGCGGCCGCGCACCGTGCACACAACCCGCTGGCGCCCATCTGTCACGTGTTGTCTTACGTGTCCTTAGGACGCTCTTCACCCCTCTTTTTCTCACACGCTCCACACTCAAAACGCATTCTCTGTTAGAAAAAATTTCTAAAGGGACACTGCCCAGCACCTCGCAAGGCCCTGAACCCTCAGCCCGCTATCCGGATAGCGGGGCCCCTGTAAACTCTGCGAGGCCCCCGATACGTCCAAAATACAACATGCGCACACGGCACATTGAGTTCGCATGACTAGTTTTACCTGTCAATCGGAGGTTCTCACGCTCCAAAAGCGAGAGATAATTAATGGCAGCTTAGTCTGCGGTTGCCTGAGATTCGGATCCCCATAATCAATAAACCTCGGCCTATCCTAGACAGGGGGAATCTGTAATACGCCTGACAAGCGATGCGTATACCTATCTCAATAGAATGACGAAAAACACTCTACAGGAAGCTCCATGAGAACACTGACCTCGGGCACCCGTCACGTGTCAGCATGGTGCATAAAATAGTAATATCTTCTTCTGCAATGAGTGACATGCAAATATAAATCCAAAACTAATATTCGGGCAAATTTTCTCATATGAAATTGCCAACAATGGACCAAGTATCAAAGTCGTCTAAACCTTACATAAAATAAATGGTGTTAAAAATGAAGGCATAACCAACTATCTCTATGATAGTAACCCTCTATGGGTCGGTGACAAATTCCTTACTAGAGTAATTATAACTGAGAGAGAGAGAGAGAGGTCATAAAAAGTCAATTGCTAGTCATCTGGAAAGTAAATCTACCTTTACAAGTTTGCAGTTTTAAGATCATGCAACAAAAGCTTCAAATTTCTTTCGAGGCCACTACAGTGTGCAAATAAAAATAACGGCTGATATGATTGTCTATATAAATCTTATATATCTCTGTGGCACTAAAGAAGCCAAACCGCCAAATGGATTCATATAAATCAAATTTGAAGAGAAATTATTCTAAATATTACAACTAGTTTAAATGAATATTTTGTATTTCTAAAGATTTTATTAACTGCAAGTATTTGTCAAAAGGATGTCTCAGAAAGACATCAAGCACTAATGACTGGTATCCTTTATACGAGCAATCAATGGTCAAACCGTCAAAAGTTTACATCAGATCAGTAAAGAACTGGAAGAGATTGCAACAAAGCCGGTGTGTCCATCCAAACAACACATCATCTCAAATGATAACAAATTTTGCTTATGGAAGCACTCGACATGCTTAATGGCTTTGACTTGCCAAGAATCGCAGCAGCAGCAGTTCCAAACCATTTAACTACTCTTGTTTGAAGCACTTGCTAACAAAGATATGCAATTTAAAGAAAATGATGACTGTATGATAATCTAAAAATAAGCATACTCCTCCAGCTAAAAAAGATACAGAAAATAGTTAAGTGTGAATGGTGGAGTCTAAGATCAAAAGAAACTATATTAGTTTAAAGCACATGAAACTCACCAAAAAGTGGGTGCCCAATGAAAGCAAGGTGAATACGAATTTGATGTGGTCTCCCAGAGTGGATTTCAACCTGCTAAAGTTTAATACTAAGGAAATAAAGTTTAATTCCGCATGACAAAATAATTAACAAAATCATGTTATAGATTTTGTGGTTAACTGATATAAGAAACAACAATGGCTTATAACAATTAATAAAAAATAATAAACATTACCTCCACCCATGTTTGGCTTGATTCTAGATCTCTCTCAAGCACACGTACTTTGCTCAGAGCTGGCCTCCCTATTATAGGAACACAAACAATACAAATATACAAGACAACAGAGGTTAAAGGAATATCATCAAGGTTACTCAAAATTATAGTAGATAAGAGTATAGGACATTGAACAGTAAGGTATAGACTTCTTGATCAAATAAGTAAGGAATATCATCAAGGTTACTCAAAATTATAGTAGATAAGAGTACAAGACATTGAACAATACAGCATAGACTTCTTGATCAAATAAATAACACATTAAGATACTAAAAATGATCTAAATTTTTTGAGAGGGAAAAATAAAGAAAAAACATGTAAGAGAACCTGAAGGGGATGCAACATAAAGCCCTGTCGCCACACCTGGGTAATGCATCACTCCAATAGAGTGCTTGATAACAATCTGCAATGAGAAAAAAGAACTTCAACCTCAAGATTGCAAGCAGGAAAACAGGAAACCTCAGCTTGGGTTGAACAAAATCATAATAGCAAATCGTTATTCCTGTTCTTCTAGGCTTCTCACCCAATCCAAGAGAATATGGAGAACAATAACAGGCTGTTTTCCTGTTCTTCTAGACTTCTTACCCAATCCAAGAGAATTCCTGTTCTTCTAGACTTCTCACCCAATCCAAGAGAATATGGAGAACAATAACAGGTTATTTACGCTCCCTCCCTCCCTAATCCATAGTTTCCTTAGCCAGGAATGTGGCATGAATCAAGTAAGTTGGAGTAAGGAATACATCCGATATCAAAACTTTGTCAACTCATCCTAAATGACGTGAGAATTGCTTGATCAAACATTTGGGCTTTTTCCCATCTCATTTGGAGTCCCAACAAGATGATTTATACTTTATAGGGGAATAGAACGAAGCATCCCAAAGAAAAAGGGTGTGCTTTGGGCTTTTGTTTGGACTCTTGAAGAAAAATATTAAATTGGCCTTAGCCCGTGGGTGTGGGTGGAGAGATCAGAATTTTAATGGTCTTAGCTGTGTACATTTACTTCCGATATGCTTGAATAAAAATCAAGAGATAGTACTTAATTTATGTTGACAGCTTTACCTCTTCCTTCTCCAATAAGCCAGTAACCAGCGCTCGATAGAATTTTGATATTTTTCGTGCTTTGCAGTCCTCTGATACAGAGTGCCTAATTCAATGAAAATGATCAACCATGAGATAAAGACTTGGGAAGATATGCTATACATAATTCAGACAAACAATATGAATTAATCATTACAAACAGCAATTAAAAAGAGTTTACATAATCATACTTATGTCAGCGAAAGTTAACTCATGATAAATGAATCAAAAACCCAAAGGTTTGCTATGACTTTTACTGGCATGTGATTACTATAACCTATTCCAATAATTACAATATAGAAAAACTGTAAAGAGAGCAAGTAATATAGAAACAAATCTGATAGTATCAAGAACTGCTTAAAAACGATGGCACAGTAATCCTTTGACCCCAAGGACTCGGTAAAAATAGAAAACTGTGGATTTGGAATTCGGGAACTCTAAATGAAGAAAAGGGGACGGGAGAAATATAAAAGAAAATCACAAAGGACTATTGAGCCAATCAAACTAATTAACCTTCTGCCTCATCATATTAAATTCTTACGACTCAAAGTTACTTAAAATGCGGAATATAATGGTATTTGGAATGAAAACGAGCGAGTAATACGCTACTAGTATGGGAAGAGGTGTGATAAGGTTAGGGTTTTTCAGGATTGAATTGTTATATCAAAGACTAAGATATTTTTACTAGAAATTTTAAAACACTTGAACCAAGGTTTGAGAACGCGGTTTCGGTTCAGTCCTTCAAATTTTGACTAGTTTCGGTAGGTTTCGTTAGTTTCTTTGATGGTTTCGGTATCGGGGTGTGTGTAATAAACCCAATTAATCAACACCCATACCCTCTTTTATCTATAACCAATTAATACCCAATAACCAAAGTCCGTTTATATATGACCCAATAAATAACCCAATACCTGTTAGCTATTAAATAGTAGCTTAAAAGCCCAGCTTGCAACCAAATAAAAAAAACCTTAATCAAACCTGGTATATATGATGAACCCACTAAAAACCACAAGTGCTGCTCTCTTAACAAGAAACCACTGCCGCCTAATTTTGCTTGACTGTGATAACGAGTTCTACTCGAGATCAAGCCTAAGCTCACAAGTTTTCACCCAGATATGCTCAAGATCTCCTCTACTCGCAACCAAGAGTTGAGCTCCTCTTTGAGAAATGTTTTTACTGCAAGTTCATTTTTTTGGGGGTTAAAATCAAGGTTTTCTCTTCATTTTTCTAATAACTTTTGCCTTGAGAATAAAGGTATGAGAGGGTATAGGCCGAAATGAAATTTGTAGGCTTGTTTTGAATCGATCACCTATGAAACGGTCGAAACCATAGGGTCTCGTCTGAGTTCTCAAACCTTGACTTGGACAATTACTTTCTCATTATTATGCAAGGAGAATAAGTCTAATTTGTAAGTGTTAGTTGTGATATAACTACAAAAGAAATAAAGAGCTGTCTTTTAAATTGATGTGCAATAGAAATATATTCATGTTGTGATTGTTATTCGGAAGGCCAAATTTATAGTTATGCAACGGAAAAAATACCAATTTTTGGATCGAAAGTTGCAAACAGAAAAGATAGGGGCTAGATTTCAGGTGACACAATTACAGCTCCATGCCATCAAATTAGATTACATATAAGATCGACAGAAAAAATAAACTGAAAATCCGCTTGAAGAGATAGCTCATGCAATACAAAGAACTCAACCTAAAGTAGAAGAGTTAAGGGAAGGAAGAAAATAGAGAGAGATGAAAGAACTGGAGAAATGATGAGGGATTGGGTAGATACTAAGAAAAGTATCATGAGGAGAGGATCGTTGTTGACTTGTCATTGTCATCATCTAAACCTTTTCCCATACGGCAATCGTCCCATAAACAAATGCTCCATGAATAAAAGTTCGCGATTAACAGCCTAAGCCAATGTTAGTGCCAAATTCATTTTCAAGAAATGTCCAAGCAAAGATTTGACAAAGTTTCAATATTATCATCAGAGGCAAAGTTTCGAGACTAATTACCTTCCACCAGCATCTCCAAAATTTGGGGAATTCAGGAAGAAAAAAAGAAGATAGAATGGTTTTAGGTAATAGCACTCAACCTTGATGACAGCCAAGTGCAAAGTCACATTCCTATGCAGGAAAGGAGTAGTTCATAGTATCAATTGACCGCCCTTCTCCTTCATCATGCTTTACATTTAGGTTTATATCACTTTCTCTTTAATTAGCATTAAGCAGAAATATGTATAGACATATTTCCATTGGAATACCGAACCCCGTCACTTTGAACGGAAGCTGGCCTAAAAAAAGATGTATATAAAGAAAATGGTCCTCTATTCTTCTATACTGGGATTATGTATCTCATGAAATTGAATATAAGAGTGGCCGGGAATTAATGTTGCTCATTTCTGTGTTCGATAGAAGTCAGGACATGCGCAAAGGAGGCCAATAAATGCCCCAATTAGAAGCGACAAACTTGAAGATAATTATGCAACAAGGGCTAGGGTAGACCTAAACAAACATGGATAGAGGCATTCAAAAAAGATGAGTTTGGTTGCCAATTTAATTGAGATGTCCTTTAACAAAGCAGAATGGATGACAGATATACCAGACCCCAAAAGTTAGGGACCAGTCTAGTTTTAGTTTTCCTCTCGTGACTGTTAAAAATCAATTCGTCGTCTACAATAACGCTTTAAATAAACTGCCTCAATCATCAGTTGTTCTGACAACCAAACAATCGTTTTGCATCAGCCCGACGAAGCATCATGTTAGAGATCCCTAAAGTCACTATTGATGGTAATGTATATTCTACTTGGCTTTTCCTCTTTATTAGTTCATCTGTGGCTTAGATCTACATAATTCTTCGTCAAAAAAAATTATCATCTTTCTTTTCCTTCTAGGCTCTAAGTCTTGGAAAATTTTGGAGGATCGCTCCCTATTTGTATGAGTTTTCTTCTTGCAATTAGCCTTTTAAGATTTATGGCAAGCCTTCTGATGTAAATAGTTTCCTTAACTGGGAAGTGGCATCAATATGAAAGGCTAATGTCATGTTGGTAGTTGATCTAATTTTTTGTCAAATACTTTATGTGCTCAATTGCAATACTGTTATGATTAAAAAGAGTTAGGTCAATATGATGATTAGAATGATGGGTTAAGTAATCTATCATACAATTATAACAAAGCATATTCAGTATTCCTATATAAAGGGAAATTAAAAGATGCAGGTTTGACCGCCATCACCTCAAGACAATGATGAAAATAGAGATAATAACCAATAGAAAAATAAATTTATGTATTACATAATTGAAATTTCGAGTCAGTTGAAAAAGAATATTTCACCTGCTATCCTCCACAACTGACGTACCCTTGGCAAAATATGCAGCAAGACAAATTTTTGCACGTTTGGTCTTGGCACAAAGTAAGATGCCTGGGCCAACAAGTAACTGAGATAAACTGCAAAAAACAGTAAAATGATGGGAAACTAATAATTGAACACTATGACCATCTACTCATTTGCTCGCTTTCCAACATAAACGCCTTTAATCTCCTGTGTCTAGTCTATCCCCGTCTTATACTGACATCCTTTCAATTGTACCAAATATCTTTTCTTTTCACACAGATGTAATACTAAAGTTCATAGAAATATCCATTAATTAAGGCACTTACTAAAAAAATTATTCAAGGCATGTCTAACATTCAAATTTTATTAATGATTCAAAATAACAAACTTCACTTTATATTAATAAATTTACAATCTTTTCAGCCCTAAAATGCATAAGCACATCAATCCAATGAAGTAATTAAGTTGACGACCCGTTGGCATTAAAAAAACTATATAAAATTAGTTGGGGGGAGAAAGATAAATAATATGGTCAATGACGATCACCTTGAGGAAAAGGAGGAATTCTCCAACAATGATGGGCACAAGATAAATTGTTTTGAATTATTAATAAAAAGGATTTGGTAGAATGGGACAGTTGTCACCATAAGATTATGTTTTCACTGATGTCATTAAGTATGAAGAGCTGTTAGATGTTCATAAAGATTGAAGATTAACAATTTACAACAGTTGCACGTATATCTCAACCTATAAAGATTAGAAACATCTAAAGCCTAAAGTTCATTTAAGTTATGGTGATCAAACACCTGAAGTCAAAGACTAAATATTGATTCAACATGTAAACTCCACGGAGACCTCTTAAGCTACATCAGAATCAAAATATCTGTACGAACCAGAAAGGAATATTTTACTGGAGAAAATCTTCGTAGAATTGAAACAAAAATCCAACCTGATGTTCCCCTTCCCAAGCGATGAACAGGTGCAGGATGTGGTTCTTCGGCAGCATTTTTTGAGTAACAGCATGAATCTTGCATCCACGCTCTCCATTGAAGCTGTCTTAAAACAGTGCGTTGCTGGAATAGTCCTCCAGGTAGAACTTGCAGACCAGAAGGCTTATTTATAGCAACCTAACAAAATTAATAAGAATTGAACATTATAATTCATTAAGTAATTTAAGATAATTTCAAGAATAATATGCCATAGTCCATTATTTTTTATTACAATGTCATATATGCCTCATATATTTCGCATTTAATGTGGCCTGATGTATCTTAGTAAAGGTGTTCTGTTACTTCCAGATTATCATTAGAGGCATCATATTTTTCTTTTTGTTCCTAGCCATGTTTGTCTTCTATTTCTTTCCCTCATTCCTTCCAGTATTTTTGAATTTTTGCATGCCTGGTATTGGAGAGCACCCATGTGCCTTATCTCGTAACACATGGGGTTAAACCTGCCCAAGCACTGTAGCTTAATCTTTTCTAATTTAATATAAGTAGCTGCATCAGGCGTCTAGTTCATGATGTCTGTTTATTGGAGGCTTAAGGAAGAACTTTGGCAACTCTTGGAGGTCTTCTTGACGGTAAGAATTACTTTGATAAAACACCAACAGTCTGCTCAATCTTTGGATGGTTGAATTCTATTTCGGCATAATTCTTGTGGTGCAACAACTAACAATATGCCTTTATTTAAAACACCAATGATGTATTTTCAAGGGATGCAAATCAGTATTACTGTTGTGAAGATGGGAGAGGGGGAAAAGAAAAACTTTGTGTCCATTTTGTATAGGCAAAAGATCTATTAGTAGTGAAGATAAGATAATTTAATTAGCAATCAGCAAAAATATAAATGCCAACACTCAAGCTAGATATCAAGGTTCGTAAATTTAAAGACATGTTGATTGTGTAAACAGGTCATATAAACATTTCCATATTATACTGAGTATGACAGTAGATGCTGTTAAACTGGAATAGATGCATAATTATTGATTGAATTATAAAGGTTTTCCTTTCAAAACTCCTCTTCAACCTTGCTGATTGCTTGAAAACTCCTCTTCAACTATCAATCTTCATCTCCTCAAAGAATCCCAAGTTTCCCTCAGGGATGAATCTTAACGTCCTTACCCTCTCAAGAAGAAAAAATGTAAAGAGAGTACTAAGCTACAAAACTTAAGAGACCCACCTGCTCTGTTTTAGAGAAGAAAAGGTAATGGAATAATGATGTAATCCCGATATAAAAATAAATGAAAATAAAATTATTTTGAAAATGACAAACTATGTAATGTAATTACAAGGACTTGCTATATGTCATTAGCGCATCCAGAGTTTCAACATGACAACGACAAAGCAAGATCTAAGATACTGCTGGAAAGATCTTTGAAAGCCAAACAAGTTAAGTAGAAGCATGGAAATTTGAATTTTGTAGATCAAGAGGACATCAAAAATATGCTGTTCAGATTGGCCCGAGATTATTTTCTTATCAGAAAATGAATCTTATAGCTTTGGCTAGAATATTGGGAATGAACAGCATATTGTAGGATCATTGATTAATGTTCATCTTCAAAAACTATCATGATGGCACTTCAGGTGCGAATCCTGCTTCCATCAGGTGGTAGCTAACCAATCATTGGATCATAGAGCGTGATCCCTGTTGATTCAGATATAATGGTATGTGTATGCTGAACCTCCTTTTCGTTATATTTATATTTTTCTTCTCCTAACATGTTTCCTTATTTCGATCTTGGCTGGACTTTTTCAAACAACGTCATATATCTGAGCATGTCTTTCAGCTTTAAGGAGCATCACAATCCGCATTTCACAAAAGCCTAATCACTCAATCAAAGCAAGCCAAACAAAATGAGTTGCATTAATGATTGTAACAAAACTTTGATTTATATTTTATGTAATGCTTGCCATGTTTTCATCTTCGTAAAGAACTTCTAGCATGTATGGAGCGTCAGGTTCTCTCCATGGCAGACGATTATAAACAACTTCAGAACCCTCTCTGAACAATGAGAAGAAGTAACACAATGCATTAGAAAGAAGATTTTATTAAGAATTCATGCAATTTGATGATACAAACAGTGATTAGTTATCAGAAATAAAACTGTGCAATTATATATTCCAAAACGTGCCATTATCTACATTCTAGAGTTTAAACAAAAGCCTAACCATGTCTACAAGAAGGTGGAGATAGGTATTTTTAAACATGAGTTCTATATATTATTATATATGTATCACATACTCAAAAATATTTAGTAATATACTATTAGTATGCCCAATAAGATCACATAGAAGCAAAGAAAGTAACTACAATCCAATGAAAAGTCAAGTATGGCTCAAACTTATCAAGAAAGATTTTTTTTTAAAAACAGACACAACTAGAGGAGAAAAATTTACAAAACAATAATTGGCTTAAAAAATATTCTTTGATTGTTATACTTCCTGAATTTATATCCTAAAATAAACAACTAGTTATACATAATTCTAGACAAGTTTCATTGATGTAAAAAGGATAATAAACATTTCAAATGGTTATGTCATTAGGTATAGTATATATCAATATTTGAAATGACTTATATAGAGGTTGGTTTTTTTTGGTGGCCGGGGCAGGGGGGGAGGTAACTTAGAAACGGAGACTAGAATGAGAATGAGGTTTGAGTGTTGCCATCGGGAGATCTTAGACAGTTATAAGGGAAGTAAATAAAAGGTACTTAGAGAGATATGCCATCGGGAGATCTTAGACAGTTATCACATTGTTGATGTCTACTAGAAAACTTGTCGGCATGTCACTATCTAGAACAAATAGTGCAGCTAAAGAACTTTCTTATCCTAAAAGGCTATACTTTACATTACAAATGTGGTTGCTGAGAGTACTAAATTTGGGAGAGTGGCTACAATAGTTAGATACAGTAATTATTGAGTGATGTTAAGATATTCGATGTTTCATTAAACTTGTCATGATCTAGATGTGTTTCTTATTCTTATTCTTCTTTTCTTCTTTTAAGGTGGAAAAAAAGAAACGACAAATTCAGCCTTGTGCCCTATAAAGTTAAACAAATTCCTCAACTTCACCTACCCATGTTCACTTAGGCCTTACACTGCTCCTCATTGCTCCATCAACTGCAATCTTGCCACTCCTCATAACCGGTGCTTTAATCGATCTCTATCGCAAGGGCCCAAACCATTGTTTTTATGCACTGAATCCTTATTCTATCTCTCTTAGAGTAATATTCATCAATTTAAATATTTTCCTTTTTAGTTTTTTTTTTTTACATACAATCATTTCCCCCAAAATAAAATGTACACGAGTGATGGAAACTCCGCACTACATTTCAAAATAATCAAGAGCATAAACATATCATTTCTTACCTAAGAACAGACTCAGGATCAGTTACCAGATCACCATCAATACTGATCTGCCTGTTCTTGATCCTCTGCAGCCAACTGTCGAGACCAAGAAACAAACAGTTAGCGTGCACAACCCAAACACCCAACAATCCAACAAAAATTGAACCTTTTTGAAAGAAAACAAATACCCTTGCAATGGGGCGGAGCTCTTGTACTTGGAGAAATAGAAATCGATTAGGGTTTTGCCTGCAACGGGGTTGAGAATTGAGAACGAATAAAGGGGACGAAGGAAGAAGAGGAGGAGAGAGAGATGAAGTACCTGAGTCGATGGACTTGACGACGTCGGTGTAAGAGACGCCTTCGTTGAGCTCAGGCCATGGGACTCCAAAAGTGTACAGGGGAGAAGAGAAACTTTGATTTGAGGAAGAAGAGGATGTGGAGGCCATTGATGCTCTTCGCTGAGCTCGGGGCTTTGGGGTTTTGCAAAAAGTGGGCCGAGAGGGGGGTTGGGGCGGGGCGCGGGCGGGGGAGGGGGCGGGGTCCTGTAATTTAAGGGCTAAACTGGGTTTGATTTTGATATTAGATTGGGCTTTGGACCAACTTGGGGACCCAAGTGTGTGCATTCATCTGATTCTTTTAACTCAGAAAAAAAAGGCTTAGATTCACACTTGGACCAAAAGTATAAAATTCCTCCAACATGAAAACCTCGGCCTTGCCTCCATGACTGAATAGCCAGTTAGATTTTTCATCCAAAAATTACATGAAATAACAAAAATGCCCCTGAAAACAAAAAGGAACAAAAAGGTCATTTAGAGGAAGCAAGGATATTTTCGTGAAGTCATGAAATTTTGGATGAAAAATCTAAAGAAACCAAGTGAAGGGTGCAAAGTGTTAGTTTGTTTCATGGTTTTGGGCCAAATATGAGAGGGGTTACCAGTATAAACCTTTTCTTTTTTAAAATCTCTGTTTTATAAAACAGAACGGCATATTCACCCTTTTGATTTATAAAGTAAAAGAAATAATGTTTAGTGGGTCATATATGGAAAAAAACTAAATTTGGCAAGTGAAACACAAAAAAGGGGAAAATACCATGAATTAGACTAAATACATTTTAATCTTTCCAATGTCCAAATGCATTCCTCTTGCTACAACTCAACGAAGGAATCAAAACCTGATATAATTCATTGTTTTTTATTTTTTATTTTCCCAAACAGATCTTGAGATTCACTCGTGCTCTCTCTCTCTCTCTCTTTCGGTCCTCTTCACAGTTTTTTCTCAATACCACCATGATCTCGTCGAGCCCTGGCCACGCCGAGAAACTCCCGGCTCCGATCTTCTCTACATTATTCCAACGCAAAACACGAGCCCGAACCGGAGCCCAATCCCGATATTCATCTCAAGAAGCAAAAGCAAAGAACAAGGAGAAGATCCTGCTTACCCTAAAGTCACTTGCATTGGCCAAGTCCGCATCCGCGACAAGAAGGACAAATCCGATACATCCGAGCCTTGCCAATGCTGCAGATTTATTCCACAGATCTTCTGTCGGAGAAAAAAGGCGAATTATAATGCCGAAAAGGAAAAGGATGCAATCCATACAGAAACAACGGCTCCTCCGAAGAACGCGCTGATGCTGATGAGGTGCAGAACGACGCCGCACAACCGTTCGTCGGGGTCGGCATTGTGCAGGTTACCGATCAGTCCGGTGCCCGCAATGGAACGCGAAGGAGAAGAGAAAGATGAAGGGGAAGCTTGCAATGGGAGCTGCTCCTTCGATAAGGACGGAGACGAGAGTTTGCAGGCGGAGGTGGGTTTGATGGGATGTAAGTAGGAGCCGGCGAAGAAAGCAGAGAAGATTATGATTGAAGTGAGTTGCTGTAAGGAGAAGGAAGGGCTGAGAGATAGGGAGCTCATTACCTCCAATTCTCCTTCCTTGAAACTGTAATCTTGATCTTAATTTTCATCTTCTTTTTTGTTTTCTGGGTTTTTCTTATAATCCTTTCCTTTAAATAGCAGATAAATACATGTTGCAAAATATGGCACTTTAATACCTGAAGTTTTGTTTTTTTAGAATTTTTCTATCTATTCGTTCTCAAGAAACACATTTTGAAGCACAGGCAAATAGCAAAGTGCAAAAAAAAGCATAACTTTAGGTATTATAGTGCCATATTTTAAAATACAGGTATTTATCTGCTTTTTTGGGGAAATAATGGATATGTATATGCCATTTAGCCTCTTTTTTAAAAAAATGATTCTTGTCAACCAAATTTTTTGGGATTTACCAATTTGTCTGGTAAATATCTGAAAAGCATGTGTAGCAGTGCGGCACATGAAGATGGAGGTTGACTTCATGTTATACATTTGGAATTTGGGTTGAGTTGTCCACTTGAATGACAATGGAAAAAAGAAACAACACTACATAAAACATTGGTGGTTTTGAGTAGGTACTCTAAGATCTACATTGCTGAATAAGACCCTGAAACCATTTCCAAGGATGACTCCCTTTGTTACCACGGAAGTCAAGCAACCAATATATCTCTAATTCTTTCCCAATGAGAAATAAATACTTTCCCTCTCGAGGAGTGTGGTTCGGGATTCGAATCCCAGAAAGAGAAACGGACACAAATTAACGTTTTCGGGACAAATTAATAGGTCTTTGGATGCATGTGTTTTGTGTGATACATGCGTGGGTGTTTGGTCAAAAAAACACTGGATTGGAGTACAACAAAACAAATAGAGGATGGAGCAGAAGTAAAAGAATGCGTAGTAGCAATAACAGTTGCAGTAATAATAATAATAATAGCAGAATTGGTAGTGTAATAATAGTAATAGTAAATAAATAAAATAAAACATATAAAATCAAGATAAGAAGTACAATAAAACATAGTCAAAAAGAAAACCCAAAAATATGGCCATAAAGTTCGCATTTAGTAATAATTTATTCATGAACAGATCAATTCTAGTTGACTAAGACAACATAAAAAGGAGGATAAAATTTGCCCCAAGGTTCTGTGCCAAAATTTATTGATTCAAAAGAAACAAGTGTCTCAACAGGTAATAAACCGAAGAAGTTCCAAAATCAAAATATAAGAAACCTACGATGAGGGTAAATGTTCCTGCAAAATCCCCGCAGTACAATCTCACATGAAATTGCCTTTAAACCAGAAACATAACCGACAGTCAGTAGCACAACATCCAATTTGATCGCTCTTTCTCAGAAATTGAAGACTCAATAACATCATGCATGAGCTGGAGGTGCAGCACCAGCAGGGCGAGGAGCCTGTCCGGGCTTTGGGGCATCGTCCTGCAAGCACGAGACATCATATCCCAGTCAATAGTTTTTATTCAACGGTAACGCATGGAAGAGCCAATATTTAACTGGTCCTCTCATAGCGCAGCCAAGAATAGAGTAGAAATCCAAACCATTATTTGCTAGGAATTTCAATTGATTTAATATTTAATAAAAAAATTCTATACAGGCAGGCTGGCACCATAGGCATGCCATGTAAAATTAAATTAATTAATTCGTGAAATGAAGGTTTATTTACGGGTAGGATGCAATGTCAATCGACACAAACTGAACTGAATATCCTTATTTTATTATAGAACTGTGTTGTCACGGAACTATTCTAAGTGCCTTCCTTCACAACGAGCACTATCATGTAAACACGGAAAAGGGCCAAGTAAACAGCTTGGAACATGTGATTAACCTGCTTATTCTTAAGCTTAGATTTGCATCGTCGCATGCCATACATCCAATACACTAGTGCCTTCAACAGTATATACGATACGCAACAAGCGTACTAAGATACTTCTAACCTAATAACTGGCATTGTCATAAACATAACTGGAATGAACTAAGATTCCCCAAGTATTACAACATCATATCCATATGACTGCTCTAGTTTTCTTTTCCAAGCGGCTGCCTACTTTCCAATGATGGAAGTAACGGCACAATTAATAGTACAGATTTGCTCGAGAACTGTTGGCTATGCAGTACACAGATTACGAGGGACAGGTTTTCCAATGGATTATAAGTACAGCTAACATTACAAGAGGCAGGTATTATATTCTTATTGAACCATATAGCTCTTCTCTTATTCTGGTACCTGAACAACTAATAAACAATAAACATAATACCATTTCGCGTCTTCTGATTTTTTATGTACTGGTTTTGCTTCCTTGCAAACATAAAGCAACGGTTCCTCTCACCACACAAGTCATTAAGTGAATTGTAATGGCTTAGTCTTAACTCCAAGATGTGATTTTTTGCTTTTTAATTATAAGAAATCAACTTCTAGTATGTTAAATGCAAATTGCCGGATTAAATATGTAACTACGAGAAGATACTCATTAATATAAAAAGTGTAAGTTGCTCTTTAGTCACTTTAAAAGTCTAAAACAAACATGCTAGCCAGCTGTTTTCACTTGATTCTGCTGCTTTTAAAAAATAACTGAATATGACAATGATGATAGGTGCATTTAGGGGATAACATGTGATAAAGGTAAGAATAGAATGCCGGGAGACTATCCAAGCGCCGCCCCAAACAAGTAAGACCAGCTATAGCTGAGCAAAGAGCTATATATATATATATATATATATATATATATATATATATATATATATATATATATATATATATATAAAACTTGGTTTCACCATTATTATCCCCAGGTTGTGTGACCGATTTCGATGCGAAGGAATTAGCTTGGAGTTAGAGTATTGATTGATTAAGGCTTAACGGAGGAGGGTCAAAGATTAACCATTGCCTAAAACAACTGAAAACTGCAAACCACGCATATTAAAACGATCCCAACCATAAGAGAACGCAGGATAAGGACATTAAATAAATGAGCCAAAATCTATAAATCTTCTTTCATCCAACAATACCATCTACTTGTGATACCATGGTCAAGTAGGCATTATTAGGTGGTCGGAAATTGGCTGGCTCGCCATTACTAGTGCAGCATCCAGACAGAATCAAGTCTATAACTTACTCCATTGGTTAACTTAGGCAACGAGACACAAGATAAAACACAGGATGTATCAAATAACCTTGGCATGCTAGTCATTTCACAGCTAACTAGTGGCCTCGATTATATAAAGCATTTTTACAAAAAGGTCTTCAGTCATTTCACCACCACTCAAATTCCAGCCAACCACTCCAAAAGGTCAAGCTTTAACTTCAGAGATACATAACCAAGCAGACTTATTTTAGTATAATTTATTATTTTTTTCATTTTTCCTGACAACCTTTGCTAACAGAAGGATCGAAAGGCGTTAACTAATCAAAGCAAAAACCTTCTCCTATCATTAATAACTAATATTGTATGAATTTATCCCATTTCATATGATCTTGTAGAAGGTACACATATTCGGTATTACAGATATTTTTGCAACAATGAATTCCAGTTTCGGATACATGTTATAGAATGTAGAACATTAATACAAATGTTTTTGACATTTTAATTTTAGCAAAGCACTTTAGAGAGAATTTAAAATCGTATACTTGTATCTGCCCAAATGCCTGCTTACAGCAAATTCATATATTGAGATGAACAAGACTTTATCACATGCTTGCATAGATCATTGTTACCCACCAATATTTGGCTGGATGATTATTTTCTGATTATTTTCTCGACACTTAAAATCAATACTTGCTAACAGAGGACTTCTCTATCTTTGATCACTCTTGGCCATTTTCTTCCGGCACATCCAACAAAAAATAAAATGCATCCAAAATTATATTAATTTTAAATCCTCAAAGAGAACAATTTTCGCAAGATTGCACGCATGCAGTGTGGAGATGTTTGCTGCTGTAGAGTAGTAATTTGAATTCTCACACACAAAGCAAGAGGCCATACCTATATGTAAATAGTAATACCGTCAAGGTGAGTGCAATAGATACCGCAAGGCCCTTGATGATATGTACTATTTACATACAAGTATGGCCCCCCACTGTGTGTGTATGGTTAGCGTTTGTGAATTCAAATTCTCGCTCTGAAACAGCAAACCTCCCACACACACAAAGCATGAGGCCATACCTATACGTAAATAGTAATACCGTCAAGGTGGGTGCACTAGATACCTCAAGGCCCTTGATGATATGTACATTTACATATAAGTATGGCCCCCCTCTCTCTGTGTGCATGTTTGTGTTTGTGAATTCAAATTCTCGCTCTGGAACATCAAACCTCTCATTACTGACTGTGCAACTCGTGATCTATCGGCTAAATTTAAAATTGTTCTGTTTGAAACGGATTTAAAAATTAACGCATATATCTTTATTTTAATTTTTTGCTAGAAATGACTACAGAAAGTTGTCAAGTTGAACCAAAGCTAAAAAATCTTTTGTTGGACGAGTGAAGACCAAGTGTACATAATATAACCATCCTGCAAAGTACTAGTAAAAATATAATGATGTGTACATGCTCGGGATGGAGTCCGATTCATCCCATCCAGCGAATTTGCTGCAAGCAGGCATCCGAACATCCATGTAGGTACAACCTTAAATTTCATACAAAATGCTTGACCAAAATTAATATGCGAAAAACATTTGTACTGATATTCTACATGCAAAACAAGGAACAATCGTATCTGTTGGGGTTAAAATTTACACCTCATTGGCTAAAGGTCAAGGCCAAACCGTGGACAAAAAATAGGTCCAAGCCAAAGCAAACGGACCCTACTATTGAATCAAACCGGGCCCGGGCCCGAACCCAAGTCCAAACAGGTGGGCCTAAGCCCAGACTAGTCCTATGCCAAGAAAGTAAAACAAATAAATGTAATATTTAAATAAATAGACAAAAATCCAAATTTTTGTAAAGCTCATGATTCACGTGCAAAAAGAAATAAACACATGAGGCATGGAATGGGCAAAATGTCATTTTGTAAAGCCAAGAGGTTATGTGTAAAGTTGTAAGCCTATATAAGGCAACATTATGATGAAATAATAGAACTTTTCATTCCCCTAAAAAAAATTAGGGTTCTGTGCCTCCTTCTTTCTTAAGGTTTTAAACATTTTTCTTTTTTTGAATTAAATTAAGAGTTTAACTCTTCCTTTTCCAAAAAAAAATAGTTTTTCATCATAAAACTCTTGAAGGGAAGTTCATATCTCCCATCAAATCTCTAAAATAGGAGATTTTTAAGTCTCATCCTCCTCTTTTTCTTCAAAATCCAGCCTACAGAGAGAAGGAAGGAGACTCATCTCTAAAAATCACACTTTAAGAAGACCTAAGGCTCAAGAGAAGATCCAGGGCTCAAAGGTTAAGAAAAGTGTCCCTTTTCATCATCTCCGAAAATCTCCTGGGAGTTTAATTCCGAAAAAAAATATCTTCTTTAGAAGTTTAACTCCAAACCAATTTTTAAGAAGCTCAACTCCAAGATCCAAATTCTCGAAAGAGTTGAACCCCAAAAATCCAGATCTTTTAGGAGTTTAACTCCACAAAATGATCCTTTTTTTAAGAATTTAACTCCAAAAGACACTCGGGAGTTCAACTCCCAGTCCAGGGGCTAACCCCTTTTCCGCGGGCGCGCAGCGTCCAAGTGCAGGGTGCATGGCCCGCCGATGCCCACGTGTCGGGCGCGTGACCCGCCTGTCCCCACGCACCGGGCGCGTGGCCCGCCGGCGCCCAGCGTCCTTAGGACGCTCCTCACCCCTCGTTTTCCCACACACTCCAGACTCAAAACACATCCCGTTAAAAAGAAAAAAATTTCTAACAGGACGCTGCCCCGCACCCCGCAAGGGGGCTGCTAGCCCCTTGACCCCCAGCCCACTATCCGGTTAGCGGGACCCCTGTAAACTTTGTGAGGCCCCCGATATACCCAAAACCCTTCAAACATAACACACACGCTGCACCTTAAGTTCGTATGTCCAGTTTAACCCGTCAATCAGAGATTCTCTCGCCCCAAAGGCGAGGGGTAATTAACGACAGCTTAGTCAGCGGCTGCCGGAGATTCGGATCCCCGCATTCAATAAACTCGGCCTACTCTAGACAGGGGGATCTGTAATACGCCATACAAGCATGTGCATTCCTATCTCAATCGGGTGACGAAAGATACCCTACAGTATCAACCTCCAATTCACATTCTGGTGATAAATATTAGAATGTTGTCCAAAGCGACATAAAGTGAGTGACCAATTAGAGAGAGCTGCCCAATAGGCATGCACATTGATTGAATAAACTTGAAAATAATTTAAGGGGCAAATTGCATTTCCTCTATCATAAGGTCCATATAAAAGAAGTGACCTATAATTGTAATCGCAGGGCTAATCGTATTCAATGGTCCTTGATAGATATGGCTACATTTGAAATAGTAGCCAGGTACGGGTGTAGGAAACTAGAGTTGCCCATTTGAGAAGAAATGGCATGTTAACGTACCAAAAGCATGTGCTACCACTGCCAAGCAATTGATAAGATATTCAAGACCTCCTATACTTAGGTGGAGATATAATAAAGCTAAATCAGATGCCTATGCAAGGATAACATGTCAGTTACTGAGGAAGCACCGAGATGTAAAATAACACTAATTAATTAACAATGGTTATCTGTAAATAAACAATATCGTATGATGGTTTTAAGAAAAACATCAATTGCGACTATGATAAAATCACCACGTGGGCATTAAGAAAAGTTAAAAGAAAAATATACCCTGCGTCTAAAGCGCTGTGGTGGCTCACGGTTCCTCCTGTTTGTTCGGGACCTAACCCTCACCACATGAGAATGAATGGCACAAGAAACACAATATTGCATCTTAGCATACAGCTTAGGCAGGGTGTATCCTAGAAAATTCAAAATATGCCATTAAAGGAAATGCAAGGAAAAAACCGAATCAAACGCTAAAAACAATAAGGAAATTGTAGCTTACCATCATAGACACAGGCTTCTTGCACATCCCTTACAGCAGCCTGCTCAACAATATTCCTCACAAGGAACCTCTTGATAGCCTTGTCCTATAAGGAGAACATGTTCAGCATTAATATACATTTGATGAAGACACCTCATTTAGAATAAGATTTCAACATAGAAAACTGGGAATTTATGACACACCTTGCCGCTACACTAAGCATGAAGATCTTATGATCTAATGATAGAATCTTAGTGCTAGACTCCTGACTATTAATTGCAAGGTGAAAAAGTAAAAGAAAACATCTGGATACATAGATTTCCGTTGAGCAGGTTTAAGATTCTTGCTTTCTAAAAGCTTCAGGAACCCAAGGATTTCATGTCTACTGCATAGCTTTTTTCCGGAATCAAAGACAGACATGGTCAACATGTATAAGGACCATAAAAGAGCTAACAGGAACAAGGCTAAAAGTAAATACATAGGCATTGCATCTACCTATAAATTGATGCAATTAGCACAAAACCATCAAAGAAGACCTCCATCATTCACGTTGGCATATTAAATAAGTTTCCAAATTCATAGGCAACCAAACCCGGCATTAAGCCATAAAACCGAAAAACATATTAAAACAATTTCAACATAATATCAATTTCTAAGTAAAATTTCTCAGAGCACTGCGTATAAACCCTTGCGTTCACTAAAGAAAATAAGATATTTGCTCAATTCCATAGTTTTAAAATGTTGTCTAGTCACCCGCCAACATTTGATTGGTATGTTTTTCGCGTGTTCTACGAAGTTCTATTTACCGTAATCAAGACGGTGACGCTTGAAGCTAGCCGTGATAAGTACAGGTCGTCCATGGAGAGAAGGTATGTTTTTCATCTTGTTTTAACGAGTTAAGTTCAAAAGCCGGAGTGTTCGTTGCTATCCTATGTGTTGTGTGTTATGATCAAAGAAGGACTTGTTAGGGACAGGGTTTCGTGAGACACGACATATTCCGAAGCTGAAGAAAAATCTTATCTTGGCTAGTGTGTTGGACCAAGAGGAGTATGTTACCTCTTTTGGTAATGGAGAATAGAAGATTACTTCTAGGTCATGAAGTGTTGCTAAGGGAAAGCGTGCTGGCACGTTTTATATGCTCAAAGACGCGAGCTCCGAGTACTTGACGGCTTCCACTTCTTCCACACACAGCAATACTACTATCTAGCATTACCGGCTGGGACATCTTGGCAAGAAAGGTGTGAACAAGTTACATCGTCGAGAATTGCTGCTCGGTTTAAAAAGCTTCGAGATGGATTTTTGTGAACATTGTGTACTCGGAAATAAAAAGACGGTTGGTTTTTGAATTGATGGAGTGAAGCAAAAAATAGAGTTTTTGGAGTTGGTGCACATAGATGTTTGGGGCCAGCTCAACAAGTTTTAATAGGAGAAAATAAATACTTTGTGACTTTTATTGATGATTCTATGATGAAGACTTGAGTGTTTTCTATTAAAGAGAAGTCTGATGTTTTTGAGGCATTCAAACATTGGAAGACTATGGTAGAGTATGATACATGTTGCAAATTCAGAGCATTAAAATCTGACGATGGTGATGAATATACAAATTTGGTATTCACTGAGTTCTTAAGAGAAGGCATTCACGGAGTGAGAACTGTTCCAAGAACTTCACAAGAGAACGGCGTTGCCGAGCAAATGAACCGGATCATCTTGAAACGTGCAAGAAGCATGAGGCTACATGCAGGGCTCCCTATTTATCTTTGGGCCGAAATAGTCAACACGGCCGTTTACTTGATCAATCACAGTCCATGTAATACGTTGGATGGAAAAATTCCAGAAGAAATATGATCAAGTAAATCGATTAATTGCTCATATTTAAGAGTATTCGGTTATTTGGAATATTACTTACTTGACAATGGTTCGAGAAAGAAGCTTGATGCAAAGTCACGCAAATGTGTGTTACTTGGTTATGGTGGTGACGAGTACGGATAACGCGTTTGGGATTATCAGTTCAACAAAATCATTCAAGTTCGAAATGTGGTGTTCAATGAGAATGAGATGTACAAGGATCGAAAGCAAGTTGACGAGCCAACAACAAAATTTGACATGATGAAGTTAAATACTAAGCCGGTACAATATACACAATTGCCGCAATGAGCATGAAGAGGTTCATGAAGAACCTGCTACTGGTGATGATGTGGGAGTTCCCACAGAGATCGGTGATCCTGAATCGATCGGTGAACCAGTGATTCCAGAGCTTACACCTGCAAAGATTCCTTAGTTGAGAAGAAGTACTCGAAGGAGAAGGCTTAAAGTCATTTATGATCCATCGAAGAATAGCGTTTATCATCAAGTCTTGTAAACATATTCGGATGAGCCGGAGACTTGAAGAAGCATTGCAAGATGGTGCTCGCAGTGAGTGGGAGCATGCCATGAAGGATGAAATGAATTTGTTGATACTCAACAAGACTTGGGAGTTAACTGAGTTACCCACTGAAAAGAATGTTTTGTTGAATAAGTGGGTATACCGAGTCACGGATGAGTCATATGAAACAAAACGACACAAGACAAGGCTTGTTGTCAAAGGGTATTCTCAAAAGAAGCGAATTGATTACAATGAAATATTTTTACCAGTTGTGACGATGGCTTCTATAAGAGTTTTGCTAAACATGGCAACGGTAATTAGATGTGAAAACGGCGTTTTTATATGGTGATCTTGAAGAACTATATATGGTGCAACCTAAAGGTTTTGAAACTAAAGGCAAAGAGGATATGGTATGTAGATTGAGGAAGAGCTTGTATGGTTCGAAGTAAACTCTTCGTCAATGGTATCTCAAATTTGATAGATTCATGAGGAAGAAAGACTTTACACATTGCATGTCGGATCATTGTGTCTACGTGAAGAAATTCAATGATGGAAATGTTTTGTATCTGTCTCTATATGTGGATGGTATGCTTTTGGCATGTAGGAGTATGAAGAAAATTGGCGTCACAATTTTCTATGAAAGATTTGGGTGCGGCAAGGCAAATTCTCGGTATAAAGATCACCAGAAATAGAAAGGAGAGGAAGTTATGACTTTCTAAAGAAGGTGTTGAAGCGATTCAACATAGAGCAAGCAAAACCAGTGATGATCACTCTTGCAAGTCATTTTAAACTATCAAAGGAGCACTGTTCTAAAACGTTTGGTGAAATTGATATGGTGCAGAAAATTCCTTATGCATCGGCGGTGGGTAGTTTAATGTATGTTATGGTTTGCACAAGACCAGACATTGCTCAATCAGTGGGAGCAGTGAGCCGCTATATGCAAAATCCAGGCAAGACACGTTAGGAAGCAGTAAAATGGATTTTTCGATACTTAGTTGGTACTTCTTATTATTCCTTATGTTATGGAAGAGATTCACTTGAGATGAATGGTTATGTGGATGCTGATCTTGCGAGAGATCGAAACACATGTAGTAGTACAACCGGATATGTATTCACCGTTGAAGGAACAGTGGTAAGTTGGTTATCAAATTTCCAATCAATTGTCGCATTATTTACTACCGAGTCAGAGTATGTAGCAATAACGGAAGCGTCCAAAGAGATATGGTTGCAAGATCTCATGGTAGAACTTTGTGAGAAGCAAGAGTTGGGGACACTTCAGAGCGACAGTCAAAATACGATACAGTTGGCCAAGAATGCCGTGTTTCATGTTAGAACTCGACATATCAAAAAAAAGTATCATTTTGTGCGGGGGTTATTGGAGAAGAAACAACTGGAACAGGAAAAGATCGATAGAGTCAAAAATCTCGCGGATATATTGACAAAGATGGTAGATACAACAAAGCTTGTATTTTGCTCAAGATTTGTCGGCTTTGGTTCAAGGTGAACAAGATGAGATTCGTAGAGGCTCGTGCACGTGATATGCTTATCCACTAAGTTACTCGGTAAAATGAAAGGTTGAAATATTGGTGAAGAACTTGAGTATTGTCTCTAAGTAGAAGACTGTTGTGCTGTGGAGCCTATGTAACAATTTTTTCTTCTAAGCATTTAAATGCTCTTTGTCCTTTGGTTCCACTTTTGCAAAAGAAGACGACTAAGGAGTGGTTGGCATCTCCTTTTCTTTGTCGAAAGGCATCTCCATTTTTTGTCAAAAGACAACTAAGGAAAAACTCTAAAGGAGTGGTCGGTATCTTCTTTTCTTTGTCAAAGTATACTATTGCTGAATCTAAACTTAACAGAGGTCGGCTTCATTTAATGCATTGTCTCCTAATTGCATTATAAAAAGGCTGAAAGCTTTCGTTGAGAGTATCAATAAAAAAACACAAACGAAGGTGTGGTGGAATATAAACCAGTGAGTGATTTATAGAGAGTATTCACAAATATTGTAATCGTGAGATTTCTTGTGGAGAGTGATTTGTAACCGAGCAAAAACAATAGTGGATATCATAGAGAGCCTCTACGATGCAGAAGTAGCCAGTGTTGAGTGAACTGCAAAAAAAATCTTCTGTCTTGATCTGTTGTGCCCGTATTTAGTTTTATCGCTCCGATTGGCGTTTATTTCTTGCTTGCACCGGGTCTAATTTCCTAACATGTACCACTCCTCTAGGAGATAGAAGTAAGCGTTAATGAACCTAGCCTGAATTTTACAGCCGTTAATTTGATTACATTGCTTCTTGCAATTTTACATATATATGTTTCTAACAATATTATCATATTCCCCTGCCTCTTTTTTTTAATATTAGTGAATTGCCTATTACATTTTCCCCAATTTTTTCATATACGCATATAATTACTTTAAGAATGTATATAGAGTTTTACAGGAAGATTGACAAAAGATTAAATTTCTTCAACATACTGCAGTGAGCATCGCATTGGAGAAACAAGTTTTTCGTGATCTCTTATTGATTAAGAAAAACTAATAAATAACACACACACAGAGAGAGTGTGTGATTGAACCTTAGGGCAACATTTTCCGCAGTTGGAGCAGCGAATGAAGTTGACGTGCCCACGGCCGTGCTTGTTACGACCTCCATTCCTGCGCTTAAATGTCTGCGATAAAAATTACAGAAGAACAAAAGGAGAAGAGAAAACGTTAGATCTGAAACGATCTAAACAATGACAAGAGATCGTCGTGGGGAAGAAAGGCTAGGATTTCAATCACTCGCCATGGCCGCGAGATCTGCTGACGCCCTGCCGCTAGTCTCTGAAATCTAGGGTTTTTAGGGGGAAGCGATGATGATTCTTATACGAATGGATCGAAGGACGTCTGTGTAATCTAGGCCGTCAATTTATAAATCACGGAACGGATAGATGAATATTGCGCTGGGCTTAATGTGTACACCTAACTGCTGATGATTATTTTTGAGTGATACTTTACCTACCATGAAATCAATTTACCCAAAAAAATATATCGGTGGGACTTACAACATCTAAATAGCAACCCCAAACAAGTGGATCCATAATATTTGTCTCTTGAGCAGATTTTGTTACGACTTTCAAGCCAGATAGGTTAAGCATTTTTCATTATTTTTTTCTGTGAGAATAATTGGTCGTAACTTGATGCAGGCAGGATTTATTTAAACCTCAAACATCCTAATCAAATGAAAAGAAACTTTGCCAGTGTTGCAGCTAGGATATAGGGTTACCGACATATGTGTCAAAATCACTCCATAGCAGTCTTTTCGTGCAACTATAACTCAATTACTGTTTATTGTCGCCTGAGGAGTGTGGAGTTGGGATAATTGTAGACTATTTTGTGGAGGTAGAGATATGCAAACCTCAGTTTGCAAGTCCCACTCCAAAAATGGAGTTTAGATATATCTTAGATCAGATTGGACTTGAGATAGCCGCAGAGCTAAAATAATTATAGCCATCTCAACTCCAAAATGATCGCCAAACAAGATAAAGTTAGCATTTTGGAGTTAGGTTTTTCTTATTTTATGAAACTCCGGTTCAGAAAACTTTAACTCCATTCCCAAACGGGGCCTCGAACTTTCAACTGTAGTGTATCTTTAAATTTTATTGGCAAAATTTACACTAAAATACCCTTACTATCAAGATTTTTCACTAAAATAAAGTGTTTCATTACAATAAAATACATTTAACTGTGGTTTTCAAGAGACATGTTTTCACTAAAAATACCCTCAAAGACAGCAATTAAGATATTTTACTATAATAAAAAAATCTTTATGGTATTTTAGTGAAAATCCATGATAGTTAAGGGTATTTTTGTGTAATTTACTCTTTTTATTTCATACCTTAAAAGCATACATCCCTCTTATGTTTTTCCCTGAAAATATTTTACAATTCAAGTGCACATCATGAGGCACACAAGTCTAAAGCCCACTCTCTCTGAAAATAGCTAATAACAAAGTACAGCTCTTCTGGCTCTAAAATAGAAAAGGCGAAAGTATAGTCGACACGGCTTCTGAATAAATCTATATAAAATAACCTCAAAACTCATGATCCTGTCCTGCGCCCACTCTATGATGGTAATATTTCTTCTTCCAGTACCTGTGATATAATCCTGGCATGAATTGTAAATTACACTTCAGAGTTTGATTGGTGAAGAAGGAAAACATCTAGGTTCGTTTCGGTATTAGTGTACATAAATATATAATGGGGAGGACTTGAATTGGTTTGCTCAGTATTAGTTTTGCAGTTTGCATGCATATCTCATCCAATTAGGTTGCAGTGATTGCTGATGGTGATGGTGCAAAACTTCATATTTAATTTAACTTGTTAATCATAACATACAACAAAACTTTTATCTCTGCGTCTGCATCTATAAATATTGTGCTGAACTTTTGGAGTGCCTGTACATAAATATTGTAATAACCTGCATCCTGTTTTCTCGTGACATGAAGACACTGGCTCGTTACTTTTCTGATAAATGCTAAAATTACTTCTATGAACGTTTACTTCCGATTGCTATTTGTACGAATGCTGAAATCATTTTGCTGATCAGATAAAAGGATGGTTCGAGGAAATATAGAGCTGACTCTCGTCGAAGACCCGCAGCAGAGGGCCAAAACTTACAGAATACAGTATTCCATTCTAGCACATTTCCTTTGGGCCCCCTGGACTACCCGACGTTGAAACCTGACATCTTAAATCCAGACATGCCATCCATGACATTATGCACAGGTACACCGAGACCAATGCCAGGAACAAGATCAATGTATCGGACTTATTCCAATCACAGATCATCAAGAAGAAAAAAGAGCTCAAATGCTATGACAATATATGGGACCCACGGCTCGATGGGGCATCAGAAGAGTGGTTCATCGAGCTGATTGGATTCTTGGACTCCAAGTTAGAGAAGGCCAGTGAGAAGAATCAGATCCTCGCCGGCTAAAAAGAATATGATTCTTGAGTTTTATAGAGTTACTGTAAAAATTATATCAGACCCTCGCCAGATAAGTTCTGATAGCATGCTCAGGTTTTCAGCAGAAACAAAAATCTCCTGCATAATCAAGTTGTAAGAACAAACTTATAAAGACTAAATCTTCATGTCAAAATGATTATATATATATATATATATATATATATATATATATATATATATATAGAGAGAGAGAGAGAGAGAGAGAGAGAGAGAGAGAGAGAGAGATTTTTACAGTTTTAGAGGATGAATACCTCAAAGATACCCAATGCATAATTAATTAAACCAAGTTTAGTTGTGGGACCTTGTTTGCCATGCAGTAATTATCAGAAAGTCTAATAGAATTGTGGAAGGCTCTGAATCACATCATCGATATCGACAACCAAAAAATGTTCAAACACGATAAAAAAGCTGAAAAATGAAAGTAGGATACTGGCGACGAATTACAAATGATAGTAAACGAGCCAATATAATCTTTCAATCTATTCAATTAACAATTTCACTCAGCATTTCGTGCCACTTTCCAAAGCAGAAATTCACTTCTTCTCAAAATAATGTTTATTATGTCCATTTTGATATGACTGCTGCATAATCCTAAAGCCAAAAAATATACTGTAATTTTTATGTCATTCGGTCATGTTCATTTTCCAAGTTAAATTCATGACCTTAATCAGAATCCAGAATCTTGCATTTCAAAATAATTTTAGTTTCCTACAAGAGTCTACAATTCCATGGGGCAGTTTCATGGCACCGATCCCCCTTTCTTTCATAATCAAACAGTTCAAAATTTGCATAAGCGCGGTAAAACATTCTGAAGCATGGATATTTAATATTCTCACATATGAGAATGGACAGTAAACAAATGTGAACAAAATTGCTAAAGGGCCAATATACTTTCTGTGCTTTATACCCTCAGGTCCCTTGCATATGAATTAGACTCATGATTCGGCCCCATAGTTGGCTCTTTTGCTAACTAAACAAATCGGGAAAAACATTAACAACCTAAGGGACTCTAATGTAGGTCATTTTCAAGTCTCCGTCAAATGTTGTCTTCCGTCGATCTCCCGGTGGATCTTGGAGGTGATCTCCTGTTGCGTGTGGGTCTCAATGGGTTTTTGAGGAGATTGGTGGTTTTGAGGAACCTACGCCGAGTATCTGCAAAGAAGTCATCGGGTGGTTTGGTACCACCGAGGACCCTCCGACGATCAAGTTAGCACAAGATCCGAGCAAAGTAACGGCTAAGTGGGCTAGAAAAAGCTTACTTGACCCCTCTGTGATGGGGGTTTATATAGTGGCGGCAGCACGCAGTAGCAGGCGCGAGAATCTCGCCGGCAGTTACGCTCCCGACGTCACGCCCGCGTAATAAGCGGATCGCCCGTTAATGGGGATCATGATGGCGTGCAACGTGGAATGTTGCCGGCGGAGAATCCGCGCATGGCGAGATTTGCGGAGCGGCGGTTACGCATGTGAGTGGTGGAGTTGGTCGGTCGAAGGGACCGAGGAAGATGTCCTCGACGGGAGAGCTCGGGAACGAGCGGGAGGACCAAGGCATCTTGGTCCTGTGGTAGCTCGAGGCGAGCTGAGAGGCCGAGGAGGCCAATTTGTAGGGGCTCTGAGGAGAGCCAGTTTGTGGTTGCAGGTCGGGTACAGGGGTGGCCTGGTCGGCCCCCGATGGGTCCTTTCTTCTGAGTTCTGGGATACGTCATCTGCCACGTATCCTGATCTGGGAGGTTGCCAATATAGAGCATCATCATTAGCCCCACACTCTTGTCCCGACCAGATGGCGGGTCGGATCAAGAGTGGACTGCCGGGCCGTCCGGGGTGAGCTCCCTCTTAAGATTTCGTCAGGACGCGTCCTCGGGCTGTCGGCTGTCTTTTCTGCCAGCGAATCAGGGCGAGATCTCTGCATTTAAGGAAAGTGCGCCGGTTAGCGCATCTTGTCACTAAAGTGACGGTCCGCATGTCAAGCGTCGGTTGGCCGACGCGACGTGTGCAGACCTGCGGTGTTTGATGGGATGCAACCTAGTGTGGGAACAACAAGTGGAGCGATCGGGGCCGTTGGACGCGAGAAGGCGTTTTGGAGGGAGATGAAGGGCGTCGTTGGATGAGGGCGATCGCAGTGATAAATAGGGGTGGGGCCTACTCCGGGGCCCCTACTCCTTCATATTTCCTCGCTCTAAGACCGGTTGCTCGGCGCTCGTCTTCTTTCTTTTGCTTTCGTTTCCCGAGGATCTTTCTCCTTCAGATTAGATGTCTTCCTTCGTAGGATCTGTAGATGCCGTAGTAGTAGGTTCTAGGGACCCTTTAGTTGAGCTCGAGTCTTCTCGGGGAGTAGGGATCGGACCCTCTCCTCGGGATCGTGCGGCGGGGACAACCTCCACGGAGGAGGCGATAGATGGTGCCCCCGGCGCCTCGTGTTGGGTAAGGCATGAGGAAGAGCTTGCCAATGCTCGGGATCGCTTCCACATCCCTCCACGTTATACGCTTCGTCTGGCCAAGGAGGGAGAGAGGGCAGACCAAGTACGGGGTAGGGAGATCGCCCTGTACTTGGAAGCTTTTGGGGTGGAATGCGCCTGCCCTTCTCTCCCGAGGTCGTCGAAACGCTGAACTTCTTCGGGCTAGCCCCTGGCCAGTTAGTGCCGAACTCATGGAGGATTCTCCTCGGATTCCTGATCCGCCTGAAGTTGCAGGCGATCCCCTTCAGCTTCTCCATCCTTGATTCTTCCCTCGTTTTTCAAAAATCATCCTGAGGGTCGAGCGGGCGACCCGAGGTGGGTCTACCTCTCTTTTAGAAAGTGACATGGGGGCGCCATTGGGACAGGAGTTGTAGCCCTGCCTTCTTCCATTCACGATTGGAAGGAGTTTTTCTTCGTCGCGCCTCCCGAGGGCGAGGACTGGCCCGTGCCCACCAGGTGGTCGAGGGAAAAATGATTGCCGGGGAACCAGTCCAATGACCCCGCCGCGGTAAGAGTGGCGTCGTGGGAGCCCATCTCCCGATTCGACGTGCTGCTGTCTGAGAGGGTCCTGAGTTGGGCCGGGCTCAGCCCCGTTGAGTTCGTCGGTAAGTTAGGCTTGCTTTTCGGCTTTTATGTTGCGTGTGTCGCTGACTTCTTTGTATTTGGTTTTGTGCAGGACCCATGAATATGAACGAGCTCCGAGACTCCATGCGCCAGCCGAGGAAGGTCACGAAGGCCGGAGGCGCCAGCTCTTCCTGCTCAAAGGCTATCCCGGCTCCTTCTCCTCCGGTTATCACGTCACGTGAGCGTTCGGGGACGGATCCCGCCCCGAGACCTAGCAGAGCATCGGGCTGGAAGCGGGCTCGGATTCTGGAGGACCCGGTCTCGGAGGAGGAGATCGGCTCTCCAATGGAGCCACTCAAGAGAGGTTCCTGGAGGTCTTCCCGGGGCCCGCCTTTGCCGATCATAGTGGAGGGGGGGCCTCCAGTTCGCAGTGACCTCGGGGATATCCGCTGCGGATAGCCTGCTGCATGAGATAGAAAAATCGGCCGAGGGTAGGATCCCCGGGAGACCCTCAGGGCCCAGATGGCGTCCATCATCCAGGAGTCCGTGCAGGTAAGTGTTTGGTTGTTTATGAGATTCGGTGCCCCCTTCGTCTTTCTGATCTCTTTCCTATTTTTCATGTTCTCCAGCACGTTGCCCTCGCCTTACGCATGGAGGCCGAGGTGATAGCCCCGGCAATGGAGGCTGCGGGCCAGCTTGCCTCGCTGGAAGAGAGCTCCAAGTGGGAGCTGGAGGCGGTGATGGCGCGGGTTGCCGTCCTGGAAGGCGAGGTGGAGGCCGGGAAACGGGAGGTTGCCCGGTCCCGCGAGGCCGCTGTGGCTGCCGAGGTTAAGCTTGAGGACGCTCAAGTGCTCGCTGGCAACCTGAAGAAGACGGTGAAGACCCTCCGGAAGGAGCTGGGGACGGCGGCCGAGGCGGCGAAGTCGGCCGACCTGAAAGCGGCGAAGTTGGCTGACCTTTCGGCGGCGAAGGCGGTGGAGGGCTACAAGAAGTCGACGGACTTCTATGATGACCTGGCCGTGGCCACAACCCGCATCTGGCACGAGGCCCTCAACGCCGTTAAGGCCCGGACGCCGGAGTTCGCCGACGAAGAGCTCCGGGCCGAATACCCCCTCGCGGACGCCGATGAGCAGGGGGAAGAGATTCCTGACGAAGAGGTCGCCGAGGACCCTGCTCGCCTCGTGGTGGATGTCGATGATCCCGAGGTCGCGTCTGGCCCCGAGACCTAAAGCCCCCGCCTTCCTCCTCCTTCTATTTTGTTGCTTCTGGAATTTTTGTACGCCTCCGGGCAGTTTGTAAGGCTGGAAAGCCTAAAATACCCATTGTAAAGACTTTACCTTTGGTAATAAAACTTTTTTCTTTGGTTTCATCGGTTTGCACTTTATCTTCTGTTTGCACTGTTGGGCTTCCATGTCACGTCGGTTATCTGTCTAGCGATCGTTCGTCGAGTTGATTTCGATCACTTGCCAAGCGTGCCAAGCGCTGCTGAGAAGGAGGCATTTCCATGGCCCCGAAGTCGAGGGGGGATCGCTCAGACTTGGATAGACCTGATGCCTCTTGTTGGGGCCTTGGATCCTCTGCATGTGATGGGCAGAGGGATGTCCGCCGTATTTGTGTCGAGCATGAATGGGCTCAGAGGCCTCGTTATGAGGGCTACAAGGCCGCCGCGTCCATTGGGCATGAACGAGCCGGGAAGCTACTTGGTTGTCCCTCGGCGAGGGCATTTGATTTCTGGCATTGCGAGCATCGACCACCAGCTGGGGATGGCCGAGCGAGGGTTAGGCTCGACTGCCTCTGGGAGGACTTTTGATCCTTAGTTGGAGGGGCTGTAAGAAACCGACTAAGGATGGCCGGGCAGTGAAGCTGCGCGGTTGCCTCTTGACGAGGGCTTTGATCTCTTGCGTCGTGGGTAGGCAACTACCAGCCTGGGATGACCGAGCGGGGTAGCCGCTCGGATGCCTCTTGCGAGGGCTTTGATCCCTGGCGTCATGGGTAGGGAGCTACCAGCCGGAGATAGCCGAACAGGGTAGCTGCTGAGCTGCCTCTAAGGAGGACTTGGATTCTTAGCGTCGGAGGGGCCGTAGGAGGCCTGCTAAGAATAACCGGGCAGTGAAGCTGCGCGGCTGCCTCTCAATGAGGGCTTTGATCCCTGGCGTTGCGAGTAGGGAAGCTACCGGCCAAAGATAGCCGAGCAAGGAAGTCGCTCGGCTGCCTCTACGGAGGACTTTGATCATTAGCATTGGAGGGGATGTAAGAAGCCTACTAAGGATGACCGGGCAGTAAAGCTGCGCGGTTGCCTCTTGGCGAGGGTT
This sequence comes from Agapanthus africanus, assembly GCA_030015575.1. Lineage (NCBI taxonomy): Eukaryota > Viridiplantae > Streptophyta > Magnoliopsida > Asparagales > Amaryllidaceae > Agapanthus > Agapanthus africanus. The sequence continues at coordinate 768,163,219 of JASDDO010000022.1, read as the reverse complement.
TTGATCTCTAGCGTCGTGGGTAGGCAACTACCAGCCTGGAATGGCCGAGCGGGGTAGCCGCTCGGATGCCTCTTGAGAGGGCTTCGATCCTTGGCGTCATGGGTAGGGAGCTACCAGCCGGAGATGACCGAGCAGGGTAGCCGCTCGGTTGCCTCTTGCGAGGGTTTTGATCCTTCAGGACGGGGACCGAGCAGGGTTACTGCCAAATGCCTCTTGGCGATGACTTTGATCCCTGTCGGTTGTGGTAGGAAGCTACCGGCCGAGGATAGCCGAGCAAAGGTCGGGCTCGACTGCCTCTGGGAGGACTTTGGTCCTTAGCGCGGGGGAGACTGTAAGAAGCCTACAAAGGACCCTTGGCCGGGTAGGGTTACTGCCCGGTGCCTCTTGGCGAGGGCTTTTGTCCTGAAGGATAGCCGAGCGAGGGCTCGACTGCCTCTGGGAGGGCTTTTGATCCCTGTCGGTTGTGGTAGGAAGCTACCAGCCGGGGATAGCCGAGCGAGGGTCGGGCTCGACTGTCTCTGGGAGGACTTTTTGATCCCTGTCGGTTATGTTAGGAAGCTACCAGCCGGAGATAGCCGAGCAGGGTAGCTGCTGAGCTGCCTCTAAGGAGGACTTTGATCCTCTGCGTTGGAGGGGCCGCAGGAGGCCTACTGAGGATAACCGGGCAATGAAGCTGCGCGGTTGCCTCTTGGCGAGGACTTTGATCCTGGCGTTGCGTGTAGGGAAGCTACCGGGCAAGGATAGCCGAACAGGGTAGCCGCCCGGCTGCCTCTAGGAAGGACTTTGACCCTTAGCATTGGAGGGTCGTAGGAGGCCTGTTAGGGATAACCGGGTGGCGAAGCTGCGCGTTTGCCTCTTTGGTGAGGGCTTTGGATCGTAAAGACAGAACTATATTTGCAATGTTCCGACGTTTCTTTATTCGAATGGAAAGGATTTTTAGAAAACATTTACATCGTCTTTGCGAAAGGAGGGGTATACACTTGTTGGCCTTCGCCTCATTGGTATAGGTTGAGCTTCTCGGCATTGTAAGGCCGCGGGAACTTGCGTCTGTCCGCGTCTTGTAGGCGATAAGCTCCGCCGGGGAGTACCTCAGAGACGAGGAAAGGACCGTCACATTTCGGGGAGAACTTATGTAGCCTGCCTTGATCAATGAACTCGTTTCGCCTTTTTGCTCGGGCGGCCGTTGGCGTCCATTGCCGGCGTCGGGTGCCGAGTCTCGCGGGAGCTCGACTGACCCCCTGTCGTCATGACCATAGTTCTTGATGGCCCCGGTTCCTTCCGGTGAGGTCCTTTGGGCCCTACGGTGAGGTTGTCCTCGAGCTGTCTTGGTGAGCTTCGTGGGCGCGACCCTGTCGAAGGAGAGGTGCCGGTCATGCCTGGAAGCAGGCGAGCTGACCGCCACCGCCTCGGTAGGGACAGGGGTGCGACAAGGCTCAAGACGAGGCTCTCCGACGTGGGAATTCGAGGTTGAATGGGACGGATCGAGAGACCTGCGACCGCCGGAGTCTGTGAGGCGGTGACCGGCGGAGGAGTCGACGACATTCGGCGGAGGTTCTCCCGCGCCTCCGTTGAGGGGGAGGCGGCGGCGGGTGCTTGGATCTTCAGGGTGATCGGTTGCCATGTGGATGGAGATCGGATGCCAACTTTATTTTTTGTGGAGTTTCTTTTCCCACAGACGACACCAACTGATGGAGGTCCTTTTCGAGTCTCCGTCAGATGTTGTCTTCCGTCGATCTCCCGGTGGATATTGGAGGTGATCTCCTGTTGCGTGTGGGTCTCAATGGGTTTTTGAGGAGATTGGTGGTTTTGAGAAGCCTACGCCAAGTAACTGCAAAGAAGTCCTGGAGTGGTTTGGTGCTACCGAGGACCCTCCGACGATCAAGTTAGCACAAGATCCGAGCAGAGTAACGGCTAAGTGGGGGTAGAAAAAGCTTACTTGACCCCTCTGTGATGGGGGTTTATATAGTGGCGGCAGCACGCGGTATCAGGCGCGAGAATCTCGCCGGCAGTTACACTCCCGACATCACGCCCGCGTAATAAGCGGATCGCCCGTTAATGGGAATCGTGATGACGTGGAATGTAGGATGTTGCCAGCGGAGAATCCGCACATGGCGAGATTTGCGGAGCGGCGGTTACGCCTGTGAGTGGTGGAGTTGGTCGGTCGGAGGGACCGATGAAGATGGCCTCGGCGGGAGAGCTCGGGGACGAACGGGAGGGCCGAGGCATCTTGGTCCTGTGGTAGCTCGGGGCGAGCTGAGAGGCCGAGGAGGCCAATTTGCATGGGCTCTGAGGAGAGCCAGCTTGTGCTTGCAGGTCGGGTACAGGGGTGGCCTAGTCGGCCTCCGGTGGGCCCTTTCTTCTGAGTTCTAAGACACGTCATCTGCCACGTGTCCTGATCTAGGATGTCGCCAATATAGAGCATCATCAGACTCAGAGTTAGGAAAAACTCTATAATCCATGAATAAATTGCCAAGCATTTTATTGTTATTGAATAATAGTACTGAACCCAGCCATTAATACTTAAGCAGTAAGAATATATTATGATATACAACTCCAAAACATAGCATCTCCTATTACAATTCATCCTCAATAAAAGCACATATATAGACTGACCGATCACACAAATTTAAGCCTAAATACCAAGGTCCAAACGATCCAAAGTTTTGTAACATGATTTGTTGTCGGAGGACTGATGTGCTAATCTGTGAAAGTCTATTACAAAAACAATAAACAAAATTGCATCAAAACACTATTAAATAATGAACATGACAGCACTAGATTTATACATAATAGCAACAGCTAAGGAACATATAGTCAGATAATACGTGTATGCTCAAGTTGGTATACTAAACATCTGTGCTTGTACATGTATACAGATAATGAAACCAAACGTTTTTGTCCAGAAGACGTCCAATTAGTAGACCAAAGGAAAAGGTACAAAAAATAAAAAAATTATCACAAGCAATAACTTGTGCATGACACCATCATTAATGCATGGTAACACACCCTAACCGCCGGGGGGGGGGGGGAGGGGGGGATTATTCAAGAACAAAAGATATGGGTTCTAATTTCTAAACAGTATGCACCCATGTATATGATACATTAGCCTAGATGGCACATTTACCTTCTAGAAACACATCAATTCCCTCAATTCTATTGTGTGTAATGGCTTGTGAATTTCCTGTGAGCTGTCGCTCTCCAATAGTTGAGAAACTTGTTGCATGGTAGGGCGAGCCTTTGGGTTGGCATTTAAGCACCTAAAAGCCGTCATTCCCATTAATATCACTCTTTTTGTAGCAGTATTTTCTGTTGGAGGACTAATGCGTTTATCTAGCAGATCCTTTAACAATATCTGTTGTTCATGTAGTGAAGGAAATAAGGAGATGAGTTCGCCAGGATGCCTTCCCATTAGAACTTCAAGCGTTACTACACCAAAGCTATACACATCACATTTCTCGGTAACTACCATAGTTTGCGAAAGCTCTGCAAGAAATGAGATGAAGATGTTTTAGATGGAAGACTGAGAAGTATCAACATTTCCAAATAAATATTTCAAACAATGCCTTAATTTACTTGCTCTCATATTTGACCATTCACAATCCAATTTATGCAGAGTTGTCATGATAAAATTGCAAAAATAAAATTAGTCTCTAGAGAGTCTTTTGACACAAAAGATAGCATGCACAATCAATGTTAATCAAAATAACATAATGCACATAGTTGAGCTATCGACTGTCGCAATTCTATTTCACCAAGTTATGACTGAAAATGGTAAATCAAGGGGTACAGAAAGTAGGACTCAGCTTTAAGCTATTTATAGAAGTGATATAAAAAAAATACAAATTATATTAACTTCGGAAAAAAAAGAGTTCGTTAACACTTTTAAAATATTCATCTGAAATTGTTTTCAAAACAATTAACTTGTTAGTAATAAACATAGGTTGACATTCTATCAACTTCAAACATATTATAGTATCAAAGATTTTCCCCTCTGCATTTTGTGGTTATCAACCGCCGTTACGAGGCATGTAAATGGCATTCCCTTAATTTGTGAAGTTACACATATCAAACTGACATTATGAAATGCATTTCTCAATTAATAAGAATATACTATTAGACTGAGACTCAAATATCAGTATTGACCGATATACCGTATAGGCCAGCGGCACGATAAAACCGATATATTTTTGCCTATATATTGGCCAATAGAGCAATATTGGCCCGATGTACTGGCCGTATATGATGCATCAAACATCTACCTGATATGATTGTGCGATATTTAAAACTTTGTGACTAATTTCTTAACCAGAATATTTAAATAAAATGCTGACCTGGGGCAATATAACCACAAGTGCCTGCAAGAGTGCTCCAATTTGATGAATCAGGCAATAAGATCCTGGCAGTGCCAAAGTCCGAAATATATGCTTGAAATTCCGAATCCAATAGAATGTTATTGCACGTAATATCTCGATGTACTACAGGTAGACTGCAGTCATGGTGCATATAAGACAAAGCTTGAGCTACTCCCTTGATAATGTCAACTCTTCTGTTCCAATCTAAGTCCATTGCTCTTTCTTGATCACACAGAATTGTAGTTAAATCTCCATTCTCAATATATTGATACATGAGAAAATTGCACTGAGCGTGGGAGCAGAATCCATACAGTGTAACTATGTTGCGATGACGAATGTCAGTCAACATTTGTATTTCATTTCTGAAACTTCTCTCATGTGTTATCCCTCCTTCAAATGAGTGGAGCTTTTTCACGGCAACCATTTGTTTTGTTGGCAGCTCTACCTTGTAAACAGAACCATATCCTCCCTTCCCAATGCAATATGTTTCATCAAAATTTTCAGTAACATCAATGATCTACTTATATGCAACACTGCCATCAAAGCTCAGTGCCGAGAATAAATCTCCAAGTACCACTTCATCTGCATTTTCTGTAGGAGACTTTTTCCTGCAATGGAATAACATAACATAAAGAGTTGCAGCTAAAAGAAGTATGCCGCATAAAAGGGGAACCGCAATCAATAGTGTATCACGAATTTTTTGAGAATGATGACCAGCTCTTGATGACGAAGTGCAAGGAGGCAAACCTGACACGGCGCCACATAAATCTTTATTGTTGCTGAACCATTCATTTGGAGCTTTCTCAAATAAACTGCCATCTGGAACGGAACCAACTAAATTGTTGAATGATAAATCAATAGATGACAAACTCACCATCCTTCCTAAAGACGATGGGATGATTCCAGATAAATTGTTGTGGGACAAATTCAAAGCCATTAACATTTGCAAATCTCCCAAATCAGACGGTATATCCCCTGTAACTGAATTATAGCTCAAGTCTAGTAGACCTTGCAAATCTCTCAACTTGCCGATCTGATATGGAATAGCCCCATTCAACATATTGCTTCTTAAGTTTAGAACCAGTAAATTGAGGCAATCCGTTAATTCTTGTGGTATTGTTCCAGTCATGTGGTTTAAAGATAAATCAAGACTTCTCAGGTTTGATAGATTTCCAATTTCCAAGGGAATTGCTCCAGAAAGCATATTGTTGCTTAAATTCAAGTTGAACAAAGAGTTTAAGCCCCCTAGTCTAATCGGTACCTCTCCTGCAAGTTGATTCGAAGAAAGGTCTAGCAACTGCAATTGGGATGAATCTCCAAATTCATTAGGTATCTTCCCTCTCAGTTGGTTTCCTGCAATTTTCAAGCTTGCGAGGTTTCCACAGTTTGCCCAATTATATGAGAGCTCCCCATAAAATCTATTATAGCTCAAATCAATGTACTCAAGATACGGATATATCCCAAAATCTCGGGATATATCCCCATTAAGGCAATTTCTCTCGAGCCGAACTCTAACCAAGCTAGTGCAATTTCTCAAACTTGTCGGGATGGATCCCATGAAAAGGTTGTTACCTACAGTGAAGCTTTGGAGTTTTCCTCCTTTACAAACATCAGGTGGCAAATACCCAGTGAAATTGTTGTCATCCAAACCTAAATTCTCAAAGTTTGTCTTATTTGTCAATTCTCGAGGCAATGAACCGGACAGTTGGTTATCAAAGATTTGCAAATCAACTAGGTTGTTCATGTTGCCGAAAGTAGAAGGGATGGCTCCGGATATATTGTTGTCATAAAGGTACAATGTTTGAATCTTCGTAAAGTTCCCAAATTCATAAGGGATGGTTCCGGTGATGCTATTTTCAGCGAGATTTAAGATGTGCAGTTTTTCCAGGTTTCCTAAACTGGAAGGAAGATGGCCTGTCAAGAGACTGGTGGCGATCTCTAATACCCTAAGATTTGCCAGCTTCCCAAGTTCATGAGGAACAGAGTGAGTGAACTGATTGAATGAAAGATACAAATGTCTCAACGCGCTCAAATTCGCCAAGCTCGAAGGAACTGGCCCCGACAGCAGATTATGGGAGAATGCTAAGCGAGTCAATTTGCCTAGGTTTCCTATCTCATCAGGAATGGTGCCGGAAAGACTATTTCTATATATATACAAAGTGTGCAAGTTGGTGAGATTTCCTAAACTGGAAGGGATGGAACCTGTTAATAAGTGATTATCATTAAGCCGCAAGAGAACGAGATTGCGAAGGTTTCCTAATTCGGGAGGTATAGGACCCTCTAATACATTCATCGAAAGGTCCATCTGAGAAATTCTGGAGAGATTGGCTAGAGACACCGGCAAATTTCCTATGAACCCGTTTTGAGACAAATCAAGTAACGTGAGATTGGAAAGCAAGCCGATGCTCGACGGGATAGGCCCAAAGAGGTAATTGCGTCGGAGGTTGAGGTGAGTTAGAGATGGAAGTGAGTGAAAATCTAAAGAATTGAGTTTACCTATTAAGCCCGCACGAGATAGGTTAATCCCTGTCACGATGTTTTTTTCTTCGCACATGACTCCAACCCACATGCATGGATCGGAATCCGGAATCCAAGAACTGAGAATGCTACTGTTCCCAATTCGAAGAGTGGATTTCCAACGGAGAAGAGATGTAGCTTCAAAAGCATTCGACGAGGTGAAAACGGAAGGAGCAATGAATGAAGAGAGGAACAGGAGAAAAATCCAATGCATTGATTGTAGTATTGAGAGAAATCGAGAAGGATGAGCCATAGAGTAACAAAAAGCTTAGCTGCGGAGTAAGTTTGGTGTTGGGTTGAGATTTGAAGGTAGCATCTTCTGCTTTTATCCTTAGCGAGTCCAGAATGGCTGCTTACGGCTCTTCAATGCCTTATTTTGCAGCTCTACCAACTGCAGCAAAAGAAATGCGTGTGGATTTGTAACTCGGTGACAACTTGCCAAGTTCAGCCAAACTGTCCTTTAATTTTTAAAAATATTTTTTGCAAAATTTTTCCTCTTAGATCCTCTTGAATTTCAAGCTGCTAGCATTTTTTTTAAAATCAAAGTCTTCTGCATTTTTCAGCTGCTAGCAATTGTTTACTCTATGGGATTGCTGGCAGCAATAATTTGCTACTCAAGTTGGCAATATATAACATTTAAACGTTGGACAATGTGATGTAGACAAAAGTAAAAGGGGATGAAAGAAACATCACACCAAATCCGATGACGTACATGGCAAATAATGCACATGAAACCGTTATCAATACATGATAACAGCTAGCAAGTATTTAGGAATGGAAGAAATAAAATAACAGAGCTGGGTTGTCAATGGGAAATTGGATCTTATACATTCTCATTAAGGAAAAAATTTTATATGTACATATCTATCAATATGCCCATTTTATGAATGTGAACTGTCGTCAGAAATAGTTGAGAAATTTATATAGTTTGGCATAATGTAAATGCTACCGAAAAAATTAGAATACAATACTAATTAGCATGACAGCATTTTTGATACATACTTGTGTTGGGAGGGAGAGTCGATCCACGGAACAATGCTTGCGACAAAACCCAAATCACGCAAAAATACAATCACGCAATTAAACGACGAAAGACAATATAAATTAAAAATGCAGGAATAAGAAAGTAATCAATCACAAACAAGATAGATTTGTTAACGAGGTCCACCCACCGTATGGCTAGTCCCTGACAGAGCGGAATCTGCAAACGTCTACTATACCTGAATCAAGTTTGCAAACAAGAACCTAGGAGATTTCTCTCAAATCTCTCTATACAAATCTCTCTTGGCCTTTGCCTCTTGTGATGATGCTTGTGATGGATACAAAATGCCTCATTCATAAGATCTGCTTTTATAGCACCTAGGACAATGTCACTATCTAACAAAATCACCACCTATCATTGTCATCGCCTAACAATGTCATGGATGTCAAAAGTAGCACCTAACAAAGTCACCACATATAATTTTCATCGCCTAACAATGTCATGGATGTCAAAAGTAGCACCTAACAAAGTCACCATCTATCATTGTCATCACCCGCTTTGCGATAACCACAGCTTCCGCTGCTTGCTATCTCGAACGATCTTCATGCCAAAAATTTGTTTGGCCGCTCCCAAATCTTTCATGGAAAACTTTTCAGCCATCATTTTCTTCGGACTTTGAATTTTCTCGAAGTTCGGTTTCGTAGTGGAAAACGTGAGCGCTCGGGCACTAGCGCTTTAGGTGCTAGCGCTTTGAGCGCAAGAGTCGCTAGCGCCCCACGTGCCAGGCACGTGGGCGCTCGGGCGCTAGCGCTTCGAGCGCAAGGGCGCTGGCGCTCGAGAGGCAAAAGGGACTTGGTCGTTGCAACGGGAGTTGTACTTCCAGAAAGGAACACTTATTATTTTGTGTGTGTGTGTGTGTATAGATATATGAGAAGTTAAACTCCTAGGTTATTTTGAAGCTGATGAAGGGGCTTCTCCCCTTGAGCCCTGGATCTTCCCCAAAGTGGGGTTTCTGGAGATGGGTCTCCTTCTTCTTTCTGTCGTTTGGCCGGATCTTGGAGAAAGGGGGTAAGATTTATAGATCTTCCCTTTTTGAGATCTAATAGAAGATCTGAGTTCCCCTTTGTGGGTTTTGTGGTGAAAAACTATTTAGTTTTATAAAAGGAAGAGTAAAACTCTTGATTTAATTTAAAATAAAGAAGAAGGTTTTAGAATCTTGAGGAAGGAGAAGATCACAGATCTTGATGCTTTTGGGGAGAGAAAAAAGTTGTTGAGATATTTTCATTATCCTTACCTTTATAAGCTATACACTTTACATATAGTCCCTTGGGCTTTACAAAATGGCATTTTCCCCATCCCCTGCCTCATGTGCTATTTCTTTTTGCACATAAGCCATGGGCTTTACAAAAATTTGGCTTTATGCCCATTCATGCATAAAAAATTACATTAAAATTATTTATTACATTATTTTATGTTGGCATGGGGGAGGCCGGCTGCTTCATGTTCGGGCTCGACTCGGGCATGGGCCAACTTGACCTGGGCTTGAGCCCACTTGGCTTGGGGTTGACTTTGACTTTGACTTGGTCAATCGGGGTGCAATTTTCGACCCCAACAAAGTGCCCCCATCAATAAATGCACACCACATATGTGAGTCGTGTGCATGAAATTGATGGATCTTCTTTCACGTGGAGGCGACTTGCTTTAGTTCCCACTTTTGGGATGCACTGCCCTTTTAATGACATGGACGGTCGACGTTTGACGCGTCTCCGAGACGGAGTGTCTATGGTAGACGTTTCCCTGGCCCAGAATGATTTGGTTGATGTGCCCCCGGCACGGAGTATCGCTGGTCGACGTTTCCCCGAGGCGGAATGTCTGTAGTCGACATGCCCCCGGCACAGAGTGTCTACTTGACATTTCCCCGAGGCGGAGTGCCGGATGGTTGACGTGTCCCCGATACGGAGTGTCTGCTTGACGTTTTCCCCATTTTTGAGTGTCGGCTGGTTGACGTGTCCCCGGAACGGAATGTCTGCATGACGTTTCCACGTTACGGAGTGTCGCTGTTGGACGTCTCCCCGGTACGTAGTGTCGCTGGTCAACGTTTCCCCGAGGCGGAGTGTATGTAGTCGACGTGCCCCCGACACGGAGTGTCTGCTTGACGTTTCCCCGTTACGAAGTGTCTGTGTTGGACATCTCCCTGAGACGGAGTGTCGGTATGTGACGTTTCCCCGGCACGGAGTGTCGCTGGTCGATGTTTCCCTGGCATGGAGTGTCACTGGTCGACGTTTCCTCGGCACGGAGTGTCTGTTTATGACGTTTCCCCGGCACGGAGTATCTCTGTTGGAAGTTTCCCCGGTACGGAGTGTCGTTGGTCGACGTTTCCCCGAGGCGGAGTGGCTGTAGTCGACGTACCCCCGACACAGAGTGTCTGCTTGACGTTTCCCCGAGGCGGAGTGTCGGCTGGTTGACGTGTCCCCAAGACGGAGTGTCTGTAGTCGACGTGCCCCCGACACGGAGTGTCTACTTGACGTTTCCCCGAGGCAGAGTGTCGGCTGGTTAACGTGTCCCCAAGACGGAGTGTCTACTTGACATTTCCCCGTTACGGAGTGTCGGCTAGTTGACGTGTCTTCGGTACGGAGTGTCTGCCTGACGTTTCCCCGGCACGGAGTGTCACTGTTGGAAGTTTTCCCGGTACGGAGTGTCGTTGGTTGACGTTTCCCCGAGGCGGAGTGTCTGTAGTCGACAGGCCCCCGACACGGAGTGTCTGCTTGACGTTTCCCCGAGGCGGAGTGTCGGCTAGTTGACGCAGAGGTCGATGTTGGAATTGGTTGGTTTGATTTGTGTTAACATCAGCATCGCTACACAGGACTATGGTACCATGAGCGAATCATCATTTGCCTTTGAGAGGATTTAGGGATTGGTTTTTTTGTCGGCATCTGCATTGCTGCACTAGAATAATACCAGGAGCAACTCATCATTTGCCCCGGGAGGATTTGGGAATTGTTTTTTTTGGATCGGCATCAGCACCACTACACTGGAATATGGTACCAGGAGCGAATCATCATTTGCCTTTCCCTGTTGGGAAGCGATGGCTTAGGAGACAGGTTTAGATCCCTATCACCTAAGGCTTTTCAATTTTATGGGCCGTAAGGGTCCCATAAAAGCATTTTCACCCTACGGGTCGTAAGGATCCCGTAGGTGTATTTTCTTCTTAGGAGTCGTGGGGACTCCCAAGTGTGTTGCTCCTTTGTGAGTCGTAAGAATCTCACGCGGGGATTTTCTCCTTATAAAGTCGAGAGGACTTTGTGAGTGCATTTCATCTCTTTTTCACGAGTTTGTGCCCTTTCGGGTTTTCACAAACTCACCGGCAGTCTTGCTATTTTTACTCACGGAGCCCTTTTAGGTTTTCATCCGTGCCTATTTTGCTTGTGGACATACCCTTTTCTTTTTTTTTCACCGCCAGTGGGACTTTGAATATGGTCTCGCCGGTAGGACTTGGGAGAGATTGGGATCGTTTTACGCCCGTGGATTGTATACAGTTTTGCAGGATGTATGATCCAAACCATAGAGCCGGAAAAATTTCGGGACTTTGTTAGCGTCTGCACCGCTGCACTGGAATATGGTACCAGGAGCGACTCATCATCCGCCGTTTTGGAATTTAGTTGGCGTCCGCATCGCTACACTGGAATATGGTACCAGGAGCGACTCATCATTCGCCGTTGGGGTATGGGATTTGGAATTTGGTTGGCGTCTGCATTGCTACACTGGAATATGGTACCAGGAGCGACTCATCATTCGCCGTTGGAGTATGGGATTTGGAATTTGGTTGGCGTCTGCATCGCTACACTGAAATATGGTACCAGGAGCGACTCATCATTCGCCGTTGGAGTATGGGATTTGGAATTTGGTTGGCGTCTGCATCGCTACACTGGAATATGGTACCAGGAGCGACTCATCATTCGCCGTTGGGATATGGGATTTGGTTAGCGTCTGCATCGCTGCACTGGAATATGGTACCAGGAACGACTCATCATTCGCCGTTGGGACATTCAGATTTTTGAAATTTTGATTGGCGTCTGCATCGCTGCACTGGAATGTGGTACCAAGAGCGACTCATCATCCGCCATTGGGTTTTTTTTTACCGCAATTGCTCTATCATTTCAGCTTTTCTTATCGCGAAGGTCGCGATTGCCCTATCATTTCGGTTTTTTATTCGCGGTTGCCCCATCGTTTCGGCTTTATTTTTCATGTTTATTTTTTACTCGCTGATTTTTATTGCGAGGTGCCCCATCATTTCGGCTTTTTATTTTTTTATATATTTTTTGTTTTATTTACACACTTTTACATTTCCAGTTTAACAACTTAGAGGTCGATTGTTCCCAGTTTAATGACGTGGTGGTCGACTGTTCCCAGTTTAACGACGTGGTGGTCATTTATTCCCAGTTTAAAGACTTAGTGGTCTGGGGGTTTCTTATCCCAGCTCCTCGAACTTTGATCTTGGCGGGGCTGTGTTGATGATCGTAGCTCTGTGGCTTATCGGTTCATCTGACGACTGTGAGGCTTTCTCAAGTTTGTATTGGTTCTCCACCCAATCTTTAGAAACATAGCAGTCTTCAATGGTATGACTCACCATTCTATGATATTGGCAGTATATGGGATTGCCGGTCATGTTCATCTTATGTGGCCTCTTTGGAATAGTCAGTTGAAGACCGTTGTTCAAGGCGTCCATGAATATTTCGCGGACTTTATCCCTCCTGAAGGAGTATACTTTCTTCTTTCTCTCCATTAGAGTAGGTGCCCTTACTGATGCTGGACCCTGAGGACGATCAGTCTTTGGTTCGCCTACTGTCCGCTTACTACGTTCAGAGTACGTATCGGAGGGACTGGAGGCTGATCGCGTCCGTTTTTCACAAAGGTGTTCCGCTCTCGGGCTGGAGGGAGCATTGGTCGGCTGCTTCCGGATATCAATCCCCAGCTCACGAACCGAAATTTGATTCTGCTGTAATTGCAATCGGACGACTTGGGTCGTGAGATCCGCCACAACATTTGCCAGCCCGTCGACTTTAGAATGGACCTTGGCCATCTTCTCATCCCTGTCCTGAAGTTGCCTTTGAAGCCATTGGAATAGTGCTTGTTCTATAGTTCCGGGTATGACAACGGGGTCATCCCTACCGCCTGAACTTGATTCAGCATGAACTACGAGCTCCTTTGGCTCAATGGCCTGAGCGAGCTCTTCATCATTTGGATCGGGCCAATGTTGGATGGCAACAACTGCGTCATTATCATGGTTATAAGGCGTAGGAGGACTTGTTCCTCTGAGCTCCATCATATAGACCGTATGGGTTGTGTAACCGTCTATTACTTCTTCATTGACAATGTTGCTTGCTTGGCTCTTAGCTTGTTGCGTTGGTCCGCTCTTTTTAGAGAAAGGCAGATGTCTGAGAGAATCAGGTCCCTGAAAGACTTCGGTCTCCGTTTGTATGAAATTGACGGTCGCAGCTTGATTGTTTGTTAACACGCCAGGGGACAATGATATTTCTGCCGCCTTTTATTGTTTCTCGACCCAATCCTTGAAGATGCAACAGTCTTCAATAGTGTGTCCCAGCACTCGGTGGTATGGGCAAAAGTTGGGATGATCAGTCCTGTTCGCTTCACTTAGACTTTTTGGTTCTGGTAGCTGCAGGCCATTCTTCAGAGCATCTTTAAAAATTTTGTGGACCTTGTCCCTTCGGAATGAGTAGACCTTATTTCTTCTTTCCTCCAAAGTTGGCTCTCGAGGTCTGTTAGTCTTTGCTCCACCCGTTCTCTACTTGTCCAGAGAATCGGTGTTGTTGGAACTTTCGCTTTTCTGGTTGTCGTCCCTTCGGTGTCTCGGTCTGTTTGTGAATTGGAGATTCTGAATGGACTCGGGCTTTGAGCGTTCCAACATTTGAACTTTCTTGGTCAGCTCTTGGAATGTTTTGAGGCCTGCAGTGCACAGGAAAGGTTTCATCCAGTCGTTCAGATTTTCTATTAGAAGACTGACGGATTGGTCTTGCTCCAACGGCGATTCACATTTGATAGAGAGATTGCGCCATCGGACTATAAAATCCATGTTGCTTTCGATGTTCTTTGGCTCGGTCCTTACGAGGTCGGCAATGGTGATTTTATCGCTGACACTCATGAACCTTTGCTTGAACATGGATTCTATTTGAGCGAACGTCATGATCGAGTCATCCGGTATGCTTGCATACCAATCGAAAGCAACATCGGTCAAGCTATTGACAAACTGGCGGAGAAGAACCGCATCATTGCCCCCAGTATTCGCGCATGATGCTTTAAATTGGGCAATGTGTCGATTCGCATTTCCCGTCCCATCGAACCTTTCAAATTTGGGGACGACATAGCTAGAGGGAAACTCCATAAGATCGTACCGAGCAGGATATGGTCTCCCGCTACCGCTGACATCTTTTTGCTCTCCGGCTTCGGCTACCAATGTTTTGACTTTGTTGGTAACCAAATCCATGATTTGATCTTGAGTTAGTGGGTTGCTTTCATCGGCCGCCAAGACATTTCCCGAGATAGGATGCGAATGGCCTTCATGCGGTCCGCCCACCTTTGGATTTGAGGGAATAGGCGTCGGCTGTCTCGGGACACCGTTTCCCGGTCCATGAGTAGAATCATGCGCTTGATTGGGCGGCTGAGAGGCAAGTTGTGCCGTGAGCTGTAAGACGACGTTTGTCAAGTCATAAATTTTTGAGTAGAGCTTGGCCATCTCCTTGTCTTTGTTTCTGAGCTGCTTTCGGAGCTCCTAGAGAAGTTGCTGCTTTGCGGTCTTAGGATGGAAAGTTGGCTCATCTTCGCTTTCCGAGCCCGACTTCTCATGAACTGAGGGATCTCTCTGCTTATCAGCTTCACTTGGAGCATTTTCATTACCTTCAGGAGGATGCTGGTCTTGGAAAGTGACAGCTACATTCAAACCAGACTGGATTTGAGATGTGGTGGCCCCATCCTTGCTGCGAAGGTTGTCACTGGGACACATGCCTACCATGTAGGCTGTGTGGATAACACATTCAGTCGTTCTTTCATCACTGGCAGCTGGTTTCGCGGAGCGGTCCGGGCTTTGGAAATTCATAAATTTTAACATGGCCGGAGCCCTAACCCTTTTGTTGGCTCTGTATCTGAGCCGCTTCTGCCTCAGCTTCTCTGCCTTGAGCGCCTGGCAGGCTTCCGCTCTTCGGGAAGCCGCCATAGGCCGAGTGATAGGGTGCTTAGAGAAAATACCCAATCGAGCAGTTGTCAGGGGTGCCACTGGAGCTTGCCCGAGATGCCTTGTTGCTTTTCTGGTGTTGATGGCCTTGCCCCTAGCTGGGGCCAAGGAAAGTCATTCAAATACCGATTTGCGTTTGGATTGGGGCACCTTCGAGACCACCACATTTGGCCTCTTGCCTTTCAAGGCCGGTTTGTCTGTTACCGAAGCTTGAGGAGCTGGAATGGCGTTAGCTGACACGAACATAATAGAGCCAAATGGTAGCGGCGGCTCCTCCTATTGTCGCCCGAGACTGGCCGGGAGGACCGTCCTGGAGTCCATCTTCATCGTGTAGGAGATGGGAGCCGTGCTGAGAGCTGAGCTTGTCCTTAGAGACATTTTGCTGCGTCCGAAGATTGCAATTGGAGATTGTTAGCCTGCAAATAGAAACATGATTTCAGTACAGGCAATCGATATGTATATTGATTGAGTTCGCATGAACGTTTAACCCAAAATATGGAAGGAAAGATAGGTCCCTCCGGGCATGCCAAAATCTGCAGGGTGTTTTTCGTCACCCCATTGAGATGAGAATACGTGCGCGCTTGTCAGGCGCATTACAGATTTCCCCTGCCTAGGGTAGGCTGGGGTTTATTGATTGTGGGGATCCAAATCTCCGGCAGCTGCGGACTAAGCTGCCGTTAATTACCCCTCGCCTTTGGAGCGAGGGAACCTCCGATTAATGGGTCAAACAGGTCATGTGAACTCAATGTGCAGTGTACGTGTGTTGTATTTTGAAAAGGGGGGTTTTGGATATATCGGGGGCCCCGCAGAGTTTTTACGGGGATCCCGCTACCCGGATAGCGGGCTGGGGGTCAATAGAGCTAGCAGCCCCCTTGCGGGGTGCAGAGCAGTGTCCCGTTAGAATTTTTTTCTAACAGGGATAGTGTCATGGAGTATGTGTGCGTGTTTGTATATGTATGTATACACACACACACATACACACACATAAGGGAAAAGGGCATCCAAAGGATGCATGGGAGAAAGCGCTCGGGCGCTAGCGCCTTTGGGCGCTAGCACTTTGAGTGCCAGGGCGCTAGCGCCTCACGTGCCAGGCACGTGGGCGCTCGGGCGTCGAGCGCAAGGGTGCTGGTGCTTCGAGCGCAAGGGCGCTTGCGCTCGGGGCGCTCGGGAGGCAAAAGGGACTTGGTCCCTGCAACGGGAGTTGTACTCCCAAAAAGGAACACTTATTAATTTTTTTTTTTTTGTGTGTGTGTGTGTGTGAGGAGTTAAACTCCTAGGATATTTTGAAGCTGATGAAGGGGCTTCTCCCCTTGAGCCCTGGATCTTCCCCAAAGTGGTGTTTCTGGAGATGGGTCTCCTTCTTCTTCCTGTCGTTTGGCCAAATCTTGGAGAAAGGGGGTGAGATTTAAAGATCTCCCCCTTTTGAGATCTAATGGAAGATCCGAGTTCCCCTTTGTGGGTTTTGTGGTGAAAAACTATTTAGTTTTATAAAAGGAAGAGTAAAACTCTTGATTTAATTCAAAAGAAAGAAGAAGGTTTTAGAAACTTGAGAAAGGAGAAGATCACAGATCTTGATGCTTTTTGGGAGAGAGAAAAAGTTGTTGAGATATTTTCATTATCCTTGCCTTTATAGGCTATACACTTGACATATAACCCCTTGGGCTTTACAAAATGGCATTTTGCCCATCCTATACCTCATGTGCTATTTCTTTTTGCACATAAGCCATGGGCTTTACAGAAATTTGGCTTTATGCCCATTCATGCATAAAAAATTACATTAAAATTATTTATTACATGATTTTATGTTGGCATGGGGGAGGCCGGCCGTTTCATGTTCGGGCTCGATTCGGGCATGGGCCAACTTAACCTGGGCTTGGGCCCACTTGGCTTGGGGCTGACTTTGACTTTGACTTGGTTAATCGGGGTGCAATTTTCGATCCCAACACCTTGGTCGATTTTATTGTCGAATGCACCATCCCCAGCAAGGGGCCGGAGCCCACGCCGGCCCTCACGGCTCAGCACCCAATCGTGGGGGAACCCAACTCGGTCCTAGAGTGGGTCATTTATGTCGACGGGTCCTCAACCGAGGAAGGCTGTGGCGCCAGCCTCATCATTCGGGGCCCAAATGAGGTATAAATGGAATACTCCATAAAACTCGGGTTCAAAGCCTCAAACAACGCGGCGGAGTACGAGGCCCTGCTGGCCGGGCTGCGCATGGCCTCCGGGCTGGGGCTGAAAACAATTCGAATCCGCAGCGAGTCAGCCCTAGTTGTTGGCCAAGTGACTGGTCACTTCGAGGCCAGGGAACCTCTAATGGTAAAGTACCTGGCCGAGGTAAGAAAACTTCGGGAGAACTTCAAGAGGTCCAAGTAAAACAAATACCCAGGCAGCTAAACGCCCAAGCCGATGCCTTGAGCAAACTGGCTTCATCCTACTCGGCCAACAACAAGCGATCTATCCTTTTCGAGACCTTATCCTGGCCCAGCGTAAAAGACGGGGCGATGATGCTTCATGTATATGCAGTGCAGGAGGGTGACCAAAACTGGAGGAAGCCCCTCGTGGAATTCCTACTGGATGGCACTGATTGGTACAATATTTAAGTGCTTACGCTATTTGTGATCAAAGAATTAACCGCAATCAATAACGGTGTCGCTTGGTAGCTAGCCGGTTGGGTACGGGTCGGTCCACAGTGATTTTGTATATTTTCTAGTTGTTCTAACGAGTCAATTCCAATTGTGGTAGGTTTGATTATCAATAAAAACTAAAGTTGATTTAGATTAGGATTAAAACCTTGCTAGGGTTAGGTTTAGGTTAAGTTTGGAAAGTCAATTATTTCTCATCGCTTTCTATGCCCTAATTAAGAACTTTTAGGTGTTTAGGTAATAGTTAACAAAGGGGATTAGCACGATCGGGAAGAAACTAGGTTTCTTCCTCTAGGTCCTTGTCCGTCCTTTCTTAACTCTTACTCTAACCTCCATGGAAAACATACACAACCGGTCTTTAACTATGATATCACCGCTACCTCGTGGGATAGGGTGCCGTAGTGAGCGGTGTGTGTATGTATGCATAGAGTCCTATTTAAAATGTATAACGGGCAAGAAAGGGGTAAGAGATTATTATCTCTCAAATCTTCCCCAAACCTAACCCTAACAAGTGAGGAACTACTCACTCATTAGGGAATTGATAAACAAGTTCATTTCTGTTTGTTTTTAATTTAACAACTACGACAGATAAATAAAATTTATAACTACGGCAGATAAGTAAAATTTATGACTAGGGCAGAAAAGAAATTAAACTAAGGCAAGATAAAGAAAAACTTACTTTTTTATTTGATGCACTCATCAAACATTTACAGGGAATGAAAATTCTAAATTAGATAAATAAAAAGAGGCATCTCAAAAGAGAGGCACCCAAAAGAGGCACGCTCCAAAAAGAGCTGTAGGCTTCCTATTTATAGATGATAGAAAACTTAGGGTTTACATCTGATCCACATCTAGAATTACAAAACTACCCTAAGAAAACCGGATCAATGCACCAACTCCACCGATACGTACCGACACGCGCCGACACGTGCGACGCACGGCCGCGGATCCGCGGCCAAAAGCATGATTTGGCCGCGGTTCCGCGGCCATATTGAAGGGTATTGGGCTCTTTTCTTCAGGTATTCTTTCTGTTGCTTTTTCCTTATATTTTCTTCACTTGGTTCTTTAGAATGTCTTCTAGTTTCTTCCAGATTTCCACAGTGCAGAATGTTGTGGACTTTTACCGCTCGCTTCGCGTTGAAGTTTCAAATCTTTGTGCTGCCTTCGTATCTTGTGCAGTTGAACTGTTCATTGATCTTCATTTGTTCCTTAAACTGTAGGCGGTATCATAAAGATTCTTCTATTTGTTGGTCGTATTCTCACTTTTGTAGCGTCTTTTCACCATGTTCACTGTATTGTTCCGAGAACCTATAACCTGCAACCATTCAACATACATGGATCAAAAGCACCTATTTATTTGTAAAACGATTAAGAATGGGAAATATAATAATACAAAATTATGATATGAACATGCACGCTCCCAGAAGATCGGGAAGCAGCCCGCCGTCTCCAAGCCAAAGCCCGTCACTTCGTCTGGAGCAATGGGAACCTTTACAAGAAATCCTTCAATCAGCCCCTGCTCAGGTGCGTCGACCCCTACGAAGCTGACTACGACCTCCGTGAAATCCATGAAGGGGTCGGCGGCGCACACCAAAGGGCCCGAACCTTAATCCAGAAGGCGTTTCTTCAGGGGTATTACTGGCCCACTATTCACGAGGACGCCCAGAAGCTCGTCCGGAGATGTAAAAGCTGCCAACTCCATGGAAGCATACCTCGCCTCCCGTCCACCGGGCTAACCGCGCTGACCTCATCGTGGCCGTTCGCCCAGTGAGGATTGGACATGATAGGCCAGCTCCCTACCGGCACGGGCAGGTACAAATATGTTCTCGTCGCGGTGGATTACTTCACGAAGTGGATCGAGGCCGTCCCTATCAAAAAACCGGTCGCTGCCATGACCATCAAGTTCCTGCAGAACAACCTGATATTCCAGTTCGGCATCCCGAGGAGTATCATTACCGACCACGGGACGAACTTCGAGAATAAGAAGGTGAAAGATTTCTGCAGTGAATATCATTTTCTCATGAAATTCGCTGCGGTCGCGCACCCCTAATGCAACGGGCAGGCCGAAGTCGCCAACCAGGATGTCCTCCGGGGTGGCCCGCTTGGAGGGACGCCAAGTTAGTTGGGTCGAGGAGTTGCCCCGGGTCTTATGGGCCCTGCACACGTCGAAGAAGACCCCTATCGAGGAAACCCCTTTCAGCCTCTGCTACGGGACCGAAGCGATAGTCCCGACGGAGATTGGGCTACCCAGTCATCGGGTCAAACACTTCGACGACGAAGCGAACACCACGGCACTGCAGACCAACCTGGACATATTGCTGGAGAAATGGGACCGGGCTCAGATCAGGGCTGCCACCTATCAGCAGCGTACTGCCCGATACTACAACGCGCGGGTCAAGCCTCGTTCCTTCAAGACCGGAGACCTGGTCCTACGGCGGAACGAATTCGGCGATCAAGGCAGGCTGCATAAGTTTTCCCCGAAATGGGACGGTCCTTTCCTCGTAGCCGAGGTACTTCCTGGCGGAGCCTATCGCTTGTAGGACGCGGACGAGCGCAAGTTTCCGCGGCCTTACAACACCGAGAAGCTCAAGCTGTACCAGTGAACTCACTACCTACGAGTGTACACCCCTCCTATTGCAAAGACGATGTAAATTTTTTCTAAAGAGTCCTTTTTTCATCCGAATAACAAGAAGGGAACGTTAGAGCATTGCAAAAAGGAAGAGTTCTATCTTCGTGGTCTAAGCCCACACCTAGAGGAAGCCGAGCGGCTACCCTGCTCGGCCATCCTTAGATGGCCAATTACGGCCCCGCCAACAGCTAAGGGTCAAAGCCCGCGAAAGAAGCGCCGAGTGGCAACCTTGCTCGGCTATTGCTGGCCGGTAGCTTCCCTACCCATGATGCCAAGGATCTAAGCCCTCACCTAGAGGCAGCCGAGCAGCTACCCTGCTCGGCTATCCCTGGCTGGTAGCTTCCCTACCCCACGATACCAGGGATCAAAGCCCTCACAAAGAGGCAGCCCTGCAGCTACCCTGCTCGGCTATTCCTGGCCGGTAGCTTCCCTACCCCACGACGCCAGGGATCAAAGCCCTCGCCAAGAGGCATAAGGCAGCAACCCTGCTCGGCCATCCTTAAGGACCCAAAAGACCTCGAAAGAGGCAACCGCTTAGCATAACCATGCTCGGTTATCCCTGGCACACCACCCGGGATCAAAGCCCTCGCCATGAGGCACCGGGTGGCAACCCCGCTCGGACATCCTTAGTATGCCTCCTACGCCCCTCCCGCGCTAAAGTTGAAAATCCCTTGAAAGAGGCAACCGCTTAGCACGATCCGTGCTCGGTTATTCCTGGCAAAACCAGGGATCAAAGCCCTCGCCAAGAGGCACCGGGCGGCAACCCCGCTCGGGAATCCTTAAGGATCAAAGCCTTCGCCAAGAGGCACCGAGCAGCTACCCTGCTCGGCCATCCTCAGCAGGCCTCTTACGGCCCCTCTCACGTTAAGGATCAAAGCCCTCGCCAAGAGGCACCGAGCAGCTACCCTGCTCGGCCATCCTCAGCAGGCCTCTCACGGCCCTGTTTCCTCGAATCAGAGCAAAGCTCTATTTGAAATTTAAATTTCAAAATGAAGTAACGCTTCAGATGCAGCGCCAAGTGCGCTGCGCCCTAAGCAGCGCACCACGTGCAAAGCACGTGTACGCTAGCGCTGGGTGCGCTGCGTTCTAAACAGCGCACCACGTGTAAGACACGGACGCGCTAGCACTAAGTGCGTTGTGCTCTGAGCGGCGCACTACGTGTCAAATACGGGTGCGCTAGCGCAATGTGCACTGCCCTTTAAGCAGCGCACCACGTGCAAAACACGAGTGCGCTAGCGCTGGAACTAAAAGCTCCTCACCGTTAGATCAAAGATCTAATAATAATGATAAATCATTAATTGATCAGAATTAAATTATGTTAAGGAAAGATCTCTCAAATATTTCCAAACAACAAGATTGTGCTCTATAAATCAGAGCACCGTTGGATCAATGATCCAATGGTGATTAAAAATCACTAAAAAATACAGAATAAATTATGTTTAGAAGATTTCCCAATCATTGTTGAAAACAAGAAGATTACCTTCTGTAAATCAGAAGCCCTTGGATCAAAGATCCAACGATGGAAAAATCCCCAAATCAACTAGAGAAAGATCTCTTTAACTGATTCAATAAATCAGCTTGCCCTATATAAAGGCCCCAAGACTTTAAGTCTTATACAGAAAAACCCCCCATAAACTTTGAGAAACTCAAAGATAAAGAGCAAGCTCTTGCAAGAAGATTTTTTTTCTCCAAGGTAAGAATGAATGATGATGAACACAGAGATGAAATCATCTCATGATTAAGAAAGAAGAATTCATTTCTTTAAAAAAGATCATAGATCTACAAAGACAAAAAGTCTTTCATAAAGAGATCAAAAGATCTCATCATAAAATAAAAGAAGAACTTACTTCTCACAGATCATAGATCTATAAGACTAAAGTCTTTTATAAAAAGGAGGAGAGAATAATTCAATTCTCTTAAGGATCATAGATCCATAAAGTCAAAGCCTTTCATCAATATAAGAGATTGAAACAAAGTAAAAACGGTTGTTCTTAGATCCTGAGACAAAGTCTCTTTTAAAAGAACATATATTGTTTCTCTGATCACAAAATTGATCATATGCGCCTTTGCGCTCTGGAACTGCGCCTTTTGCGCTCTGGAACTGCGCTTCTGCGCTCTTGACTTGCGCTTCTGCGCTCTTAGACTGGCGCTTAGTGCCGAGCGCGACACGTGTCGCTTTGCGCTCTTGAAATAGCGCACTGCACTCATGGGATGGAGAAGGAGAAAGTGGTTACTGCGACACGGTAGCGTAATTAACTGCAGGGGCTTGCGCCTGCAGGGAAGAGCATCCCCACAATCAAAAACCCCTCAAACGAGGGGGAATCTGACGAAGTTTGCTACATCGGCCGCATCCATTTAAACCTTCGATATACGGTGCCATAAATCAACTTGGCATCTTCGGAGAGGTGGACGGATAGCACCTATTAGCATATGCCCCGAAATTCAGGCAAGACGGACCCGCGCGGTTGCGTCTCCGTGTTTTCGGCGGGGAACGGATTCTGGCACGCCCGGTGGGACCTTTTCCTTTTTCCACTCCACACTTCGTGTGTCGTGTTCGCGAACGAATCGCGGTTTGATATGGTTGCCCTTGGGTTCGAGGTACTAAGATTTGGTGTCTTTGCTCCGTGCAGAAAACTAAAGATCAATGGCTTCTACCTACACAAAATGCTCCAGCTGCAACTGCAACTCCTGTTCCGCCTCATCTGGAGGTGTAACTTACGGGCCCCAGGCGGCCTCCCTGTTCACGATGCCGGTGGACCAAGTAACTCAGGCTACCACTGGGCTGTTCTTTAGTACTATGATCCCACCCATGAGCTTCAATGCCCCGATACATCCGCAAGAAGCCCCAAAGAAGTCGGTCTTTGATCGACTTACCACTGCTGCAGCCCCTCTCAAAGGGTCGCCCAAGTTTAATACCTTAGTTTTCAACAGACAGGGCCAGAATGCTAACAAGCCCGCAATACCTGAAACAGCCATCCCAAAGCGGATAACCATCCCGGCTCAAGCGGACGAAATCATTGGAAAGGCTTCTCCTGACAAGAAGTCGGTTTTCACAAGGCTGGCCGTTCCGGCTCCCGCTCCAGGCGAAGTCATCAAAGCTGCTTCCCCCGCTTAGAGGTCTGTCTTTGACAGATTGGACATTGCTTCTCAACGGAAATCAATCTTCAAAAGGCTGACACCGGCGGCAACCCTTCGTCAAGACAGGGAGCATGACGAAGCCATCTCTATAGCTGAACCTACTCCATCCGCACGACATGCTCGCCGTCGTCACTGGCACCAAGTAAGGAAGGCTGGGGGCAGCTCCCCTTCTGGACTAACTCCGCCAGCTCCTATGGTGGAAATCAATGCTGCTGTTCCAACTAGGAATAGCTTTGAACTGCTTAGGAAGGTTCGCAAGAACACTCCGACTGCCGTGCTGATGAGATCTCCTCCACCTATGGAGATTACTATAGAAAAGAAGACGGAGCAGGCTCCTCAGCGGCCGTCCTCCAAAATTTATAAAGTCTGGCGACGGGTCCAAGAGTCGGTGATTAATCAGGACTACTCTCGCCGGCCAAAGAAGCTTAAAGCTCAACAAGAAAAGAGCCATCTCATCGTACCACAGAAGATGTCATCCGTCCAGGTGCCCGCTGCAATGGCCCCTTCGACTTCAATTGCTCACAAGAAAAGGAGGCCAGAGAAAGCCCCCGTGAATGCGGCAAACCGTAAGTACGTCGAATCTAAATGCCCCAAGTCCGGGGGCATGGTTATATATACCATTTATATGGCTTCCGAAAAAGAGGAAAGCCGTGCTTCTACGGGTCATCAACTGCTTACTCGATCGATAACGAAAGCTCAGAAAAAACAGCAGCAGAAACTTCAGGAGATGCTGACTGCAATGGCCGCACTCACTGGGACAAAAGAAAATCCAAAGACCTCAGAGCAGCGTCAGGAACAAGAAACTGATACCGAGTTCCTCCGAAGGATGCTCGAGAGGAAAGAAAAAGAGGCTGCGGAGCAGGCAGCCAATATAAAATGAATGGCTCTTCTGTTCCAAGACATGGCTGGGATGATGTTACAGCCGGAACCTCCAGCTGAAGACCTCCCGATCATCATTGAAGACGACAGAGGGGAGACATCCAACCCCCCTCCGGCTCTTTCAACAGCCAAAGAGAAGACCATCTCCAAGGCCGTTCTGGATGACTACATTGCTCAGCAAATACGAGCTTACCAAGCAAACGAAGCGGCTAGACAGATCGTTAAGACTGGACTACCTTATCCAGCCCGGTATGACCAAATAAGGTACCCGCCATGGTATACGATCCCTAAATTTTATGTATATAAAGGGACTGGGAATCCACATCAGTATGTTGCTCAATTCAGAGCCTTGTATGGCAACACCGGGGGCGTTGATAAACTTCTGCTCCGCCAGTTGGTTGGTAGCTTGTCGGAGATGGCATTCGAGTGGTATTCTGAACTTCCAAACGACTCCGTCAAGACTTTTGCAGAGATGGAGCTATTATTCACCCAGCGTTTCGCAAGTGCTAGTGAACACACCCTAATAACGTCATTGATCAATACCAGGGTGAAGCTAGGTGAAACATGGGTGCAATACGCAATACGATGGCGAAATTTATGGTCAAAATGTGAGCAACGCATCGAAGAAGTGCCGGCAGTGGGCATGTTCGTAGGCACTCTCGACCCTCAAGCAACTATTTCCCAATTTATGATGTTCTTCAAACCGACCACGTTCCAGGCCTTGATTGATAAACTGGCCCAAATGGACCAGATGGGTCATAGACCGTCTCCTTCAAAGCCGGAGCCATCGAACGAAAATGGCAAAGGGAAGGTGACCTTCGTCGCAAATACTCAACAGCAGCCCAGTGGCCCAAAACTAACTGATCGCCTAGACGAGAGGCGAAAATTCTATAATGAGAAAATCAAGCGCCCTTATTCATTTCCCCGGGACAAGACGAAAAGATTGTTCGAGCTAGCGGTGCGCAACAGGCTCATCAATCTGCCGAACCCAAAACAACCGTTGCAACCCGGCAAGGCTAATAGTCCCAATTATTGCCCCTACCATCAAACGGTAAGCCATCCAATTGAAAATTGCTTCGTCTTTAAAGGCTGAATCGAAGATCAATACCAACATGGCAAATTTGCCCTGTCCGAGAATTGGAAGGTGAACCCACCACAGCCACACGCTCCCAAGAAGACGGACACACCGGGGACATCATATTCTTTCGTAGAAGAAGCTCCGTGGGAGATCGCTCTTTCAGCCAAAACAAAAAGAATGCTGAAGGATCTCCACACATGCCCAGCAATCAGGTGGAAGAATCCACTGGAATCCGAGATTATCGAGGGAATGTTGAAGCCGCGCCCGACTCCAAAAATTGGTGGTAATAGTCAAAGCGCTCACACCCAACTGTCAAAGTCTTCGAAGAAGAAGAAGACCAAAAAGCCCGTGAAGCCTGGTGACAAGCGCACGGACCTGCAAAAATAGATTGACGCACTGGAAGAATATAACCAGAATGCGCGGACCCCAGTCACACTCCAAGAATTTCTCAACCACATCCTTGAGGATGGAGATGACGACAATGGAGAAGACTCGTCGGATGAATCTGAAGATTACGTGGCAAGTTTCCATGTGATCTCTCACTCGTCGATAAATGATGAAGAAGCTCCTTATGCAGAGAAACTGGGGGCAGATCCTGAGCCGGAACTTCTAAGGCCATCGGACGAAATGATTGATGCATTCCTGAATGAATCTCTTCTTAAAAGCAAAGCTGCTCGAGAGCGTGAGGTGGCCATATTTGAAAAAGCCAAACTCTGGCGACTGGACGAAAGGGTCGAGGCACCCCTGCCAGATCAAAGTACATCCGCTGCAAATAAAAGCAGGTTCAAAACGAGGAAGAGGTTCGCCAAAGCCATATCGATGGGAATGAAGCTGCCACCCTCCGAAGGAAACACTCTTGGTGAAGTGGAAACACATCGTAGTTACTGCTTATATCATCGAAAGATTGCGCACCCCACCGAAGAGTGCAACGCTTTTAAAAGATGGTGGCAGAGATATGTTTCTCACCGACAGCATTTCAAACGGATGAAACACAAGACTTTTCGGGAGCAAAGAAATACGACTGATGAGCATAAAAGAACGACCGGCAACTGTCACATGGTCGACGCTGGGGAATCACAAGTTCTCACCTTTAGGAGCGATTCTTATGAAGAAATAGCCCTTGGCCCTCTCTTTAAAGAACCCACGTCCGAAACGGAAGAAATAAAGACCTGTGAGAACATTCAGCTGCGCAATCGTACGCTGCCCGAAAAGAATCTCGGGGCCGCGAATAGTGGGTCGAATAGAAAAGATAAGGGGAAAGAAAAAATCCCTGAGGACATCGCCCTAGATGATCAAGTCGTCAAAGAACTGACAGCCAAGGACCTGCCAAAGAAAAACAAGGTGGATTACAACGTTCGGGCACACTTGAGGAAGCTACCTTCGCAGCTAAGCATTCTCGATGCCCTTTTGTTATCAAAAGAAGTAAGAGATTCTCTGATCAAGGCGTTACAAGAGCCCGAACAGTTCCAAGCTTTCCTCGCCGAAGAAAAGATGAAGGACGAGCTGAAAGAAGTACATACAACCGATATTACTTTCGGCGATGAAGATCTCCTCCTCGGGACGTGTGAGCATAACCGTCTCCTTTATGTCTCCGGATACTGTCATGATATCAAGATAGGCAAAATCCTGGTTGACAATGGGTCCTCCGTCAACCTTCTCAATGTAAGAGTGCCGAAGGAAATCTGCATGAGCGTTCAGCACCTCGCTCGCGATAAGATCACTATCTCCGGATTTGACTCCCAGTCATCACGGACGTTCGGGTCTGTGATACCGATGCTGCGCTTTGGGATGCTAGTCATTGACATCAAGTTTCATGTCATTGACGCCAAGAATGCTACAATGCTTTGCTTGGCAGGCCTTGGTTACATGAGTACAACATTATCCCTTCTACACAACATCAGTGTATGAAGTACTTCAAAGATGATCTCGAGTACACCGTGACAGGGGAACTAAACCCGTTCTCCGTGAATGAAGTCCGCAAGTACGAAGATGCCAAGTACTTCCTGCCAGATTTCGAAAATACAGAAAGATGTCGCAAACCGGAGGACAAGAACAAAGCTATCACCACTATTCCGGTCTTCGGGAGTGATACCGAGGAGGAAGAAAAAATAGTTTATTCAGGGCCGCCCCAATACAACAAACCGGGACGGTCCACCCCTATGTTGATCTTCGACAGCGACTCGGAAGATGAGGTTAATGCCGTATTTTTTGCTCGGCCATCGATACAAGCCTTCGCTGATGAAGATCAAAGTTTGCAAGTTGCCATGGTTCCGCGGGAGCATTACAAAGAGCTCGATACACTTAAAACTTATAGTGTGCAGGAACTGCAGACATTCTATATCCCTCCCAGGCGAAAGGGTGAAAAAGCGATCCTATTCTACCGATCTGGGAAAACCAAGGTGGAGAAAGAAATTTGGTATGGTGCCGATTCTACACTTGACAGGCTTCAGCTCATCCGTCTGCCTAGATACTATACAGAAGGATTGAAAAGGCTGTTGAGGCGCCAAGGTGTACCTTTTAAGCAGACCGCTCGACAAGCTCAGTTCTACAACAAGATCTGGAGCGTTCCTGGAACTCAATGAAAGTTGCCCAACGGGAGAATGGAAACGACCGGACTTGGGTATGTTCAATCCAAGAAACGGGAGCGATTCCACGGCTGCTACGTCATACATGACTTCGATGAAGAAGGAGATGCTTTGTGGGAAGATTCTAACCCTGAGCCAAAACGAGCTCCCGTCGTGAAAATACCAAGCCCGTCGTTTGAAGAACAAATGGACAAGCTTATAAGGGAAGCGGGTCAAAAGGTTCGAGACGATCATAATCGCGAAATGGCCATCTACGAGAAAGCCAGAACGCAGCGCCTCCTTCAGCAGGCTACGGAAAATGACGATGCCCTTTGTCGCCAGCCCGTGATACAAAAGACCCGACGCAGAGGCAAAAATAAACCGAAGAACGGAAAAAACGTTCGACAGCGGCAAAGCAGGTCTAAGAAGTCACACGATCAAGAATCGAGCAGCCGGGAGCCGTCTCTTATAAAAAAGATGGGTCGAGAATATTCTTTTCCCTAAGACAAGACGAGAAAGATACTCGATCTTGCCCTAAAACATCAGATGATTACTTTCCCGGAGTCTAAGAACCCCGAGCAAGCAGGTGAAGTCTCTCACCCGGACTATTGCTCCTATCATCGGGCAATAGGACACCCTCTTGAAGACTGCTTCACCTTTAAGAACTGGGTCGAAGACCAATATCAACTCGGCAAGTTCGCTTTATCCAGTAGTTGGAGGGTAACCCCGCCGCAGAAGCATGAACCGAAAACCACGAGAGTAGAACCAGATCAACATCGGTCTTGGTAGCGATCTCTTACTTGTCATATGATAACGCTGTCAGAAGAAGGACCCGAGAATATGGATGACCTCCCCTGATGCTTCGAAAACGATGATGACGAGTTAATCTCAGAATTTCCACGGGCGCCAAAAGAGCTGGAAGATGGAATACATACTACTGCCGATAACCTCAAGAAAATTGACTTGGGACGGCAAGTGACCCGCGGCCGACATTCGTCAGTGAGCTATTGTCTGAAGAAAGGGTGGCTACGCTAAAAGACGTGCTCATACAGTATAAAGACTGTTTCGCATGGAAATATTCCGAGATGCCCGGATTGGATCCAGAAATAGCCATCCACAAATTGGCGATATCTCCGGACATCAAGCCGATCAAATAAGCACCGAGAAGAATGCGGCTCGAGCTTGAGATGAGCATCAATGCCGAGGTCAAGAAGTTAATCGATTCTGGCTTCATCCAAGAAGTTCAGTATCCTGACTGGATCGCCAACATCATCCCAGTGATGAAGAAAAACTGGACAGTGCGCATATGTGTGGACTTTCGGGATCTCAATAAAGCCTGTCCGAAGGACGACTTTCCAGTACCAGTCATTGAGCTGATGATAGATAATACGTCCACTCACGAAATCTTTTCCTTCATGGACGGCTCATCAGGATACAATCAAATAAAGATGGATCCTGAGGATCAGAAGCATACCACTTTCCGGACCCCTTTAGGTATATTATGTTACAAGGTGATGCCTTTCGGTCTAAAGAAGCCGGTGCCACCTATCAGAGGGCTATGACGAAGATCTTCGATGACCTCATACATGAAATCGTCGAATGCTACATCGACGACCTCGTAGTTAAAAGCAAATCATACGAGGAATATTTAGAGCATCTGAGCATCGTGTTTCAGCGTCTTTGGAAATACAATTTGAAGATGAACCCTCTCAAGTGCGCGTTCGGGGTTTCCTCAAGCAAGTTTCTGGGATTCGTCGTACGACATCGAGGCATCGAAATCGACTCTTCAAAGATCAAGGCGATCATGGAAATGCCTCCGCCAAGGAATCTCAAGCAACTGTGGTCTCTCCAAGGAAAGCTCGCATATATCCGGCGGTTTATAGCCAATCTCTCCGGAAAGTGCCCCCCTACAGTCACTTGATGAAGAAGGGAACCCCGTTCGTCTGAGATCGTAAATGCCAAGGCTGGACTAAATCAAGCAATACCTACAGAATCCTCCGGTGCTAACCGCTCCAGTCAAGGGAAAACCCCTCATTCTGTATACGACTGCCCTCGAAAGTTCTTTAGGCGTGCTATGGGCATAAGAAAATGACCAAGGGAAAGAGAGAGCCCTCTACTACTTGAGTCGAGTTCTACTGGGGGCAGAAAACAATTACTCTCCCATTGAAAAATACTGCCTGGCGTTGATCTTCGCGATAACGAAGCTCAGACATTATGCATTGGCACATAAGGTCCATCTCGTATCAAAGGTAAATCCTCTCAAATATTTGATGTCGAAGGCCATATTAACAGGGCGGCTCGATAAATGGGCCCTGCTCTTAATGGAGTTCTCGTTAACTTATCGTCCTCTCAAGGCAGTGAAAGGCCAGTCTATCGCCAACTTCCTTGCCGAGCATCCGATACTTGCCGATTCTCCCTTGAACTATGAATTGCCAGACGAGTACGCATTTGACATGATCGACAACGAGAAAGGAAAGAGTGACACCCGATAGGAACTCTACTTCGATGGGGTATCTTCCACGAAGAAGCGGAAGTAAAGCATCCCCGTAATCAAATCCGTGGTAGGCTTCATCTTTATAACTCCACAAAGGGGGATAATGCGCTTCGCCTTCTCCTTAATAGAGCCAAGAACGAACAATGAAGCTGAATATAAAGCTTTGATAGCGGGTCTTGAGATCGCTGTAGACATATGAATCGAAAACCTCCTCATATACGGAGACTCCCAGCTGATCGTTAGTTAAGTAAACGGCGACTATCAAACGTGCAAGCCAGAATTGGTGAAGTACGGTGAGAGAGTGCAGCAATTGCTGACTCAAATCCCTGCCTATGCCCTGGAGAGTATACCGCGTGTGGAAAATAGCAAGGCAGATGCATTAGCCAAGCTCGCTAAAGAACTGGCCGACGAAAACCTCGATGACGTGAGGATCGTTGTGCAAAGCCGTCGGGTTCTCGTACCGGCAGAAATATCTCCAGAGTCGTCCGAAGAAAAAGGAGCGACCGAGCAAGCGACCCTACAAATAAAAAATCAGGAAAAGGCTAAGGATTGGAGAGAAGTCTTTATAGACTACTTCAAATCCCGTCGAACACCTGAAGATGCGTCGTCAAGACATCAGCTCATGAAACGAGCTCTGTCTTTCGCCTTCGTTAATGATACCCTGTATAAAAGATCATTTGATTCTCTGTGGTTAAGATGCTTGGGACCTGAAGAAGCAAAAAGAGTCGTCCGGGAAACTCACGACGGACTATGCGGTTCTCACCAAGCCGGGCCGAAGATGAAGCTGAAGATCAAAAGGATGGGCTACTATTGGCCCACGATGATCCGGGACTGCCTCGAATACGCGAAGTAATGCCACTCGTGCCAGATTCACGGGGACTTAATCCATAAGCATCCAAATCCGCTACATCCAACGGTGGCTAGCTGGCCGTTCGAAATGTAGGGAACTGACATAATTGGACTCATTGAGCCAACATCATCTAGAGGACATCGATTTATTTTGGCGACAACTGATTATTTCTCTAAATGGCCAGAAGCAGTACCACTAGGGAAGTGAAGACGGAGAATATCCTCTATTTCTTCAAGACACACGTCATCTATTGGTTTAGCACTCCGCGACGGATTATCCCCGATAACGTGCCAGCCTACAGAAGTCATAAGATTAGCCGCTTTGCACAGCAACATAACATAGACTGGAGATACTCTTCAGTTTATAATCCCCGAGCTAACGGACTAGCTGAGGCTTTCAAGAAGATCTTGACGAAGATCGTGAGAAAGACGGTGTCTCGAAATAAGAAGGACTGGCATGAGAGGCTGCATGAAGCTCTCTGGGCGTATCGAACTACGTTCAAAACGGCCACGAGCACAACGCCATACGCATTGATATTCGGCACAGAAGCGGTACTCCCCCTCGAGATAGAGTTACCCTCTCTACGAGTAGCGGTTCACTATGAGCTAACAGACGAAGAAAATGCTCACCTTCGGCTTGAGGAGCTCGACGCCCTTGATGAAACCCGGCTCCTGGCGCAACAAAATCTGGAGGCTTATAAAGCAAAAATGACGCGCTCATATGAGAGATTGACTAGGCCGAGAACATTCCGCCAAGACGGACTCGCTAGTGGTCAAAAGGCCTATGATCCTCAATCATGCCAAGTGGGGGAAATTCGAGCCGAACTATGAAGGCCAGTATATCATAGACAAGGTCTACCAGGGTGGAGCCTATCTACTCATGGACATGCATTGTGAAAGACCTTTCAGGCCAATAAACGGTCGCTTTCTGAAAAAATACTACGCCTGACGAGTCACAGCCTAGGTCAATGATAGATGACGACGCCTATGTCCGCTCGCTATCTTCCTAAGCCCAAACTCTATAAGTAGTAGCCGGCTTTAGGACCGAAACGTCCTTAAACTAACAATGGACCACTATGTCCTTAAACTGGCGATAGACCGAAACGTCCTTAAACTAACAATGGACCATTATATCCTAAAACTGGCTGTTGACCGAGACGTCGATAAACTACTACAGACCGCAGCATCTCAAGGCTGACACAAAAAAAGAAAGAATAAAATAAAAAAAAGAAAAGAAGAATACGGTATGTCCATAAGCAAAATGGGCACGGATGAAAAATCGAAAGGGCTCCGTGAGTAAAAACAGCAGGGCTACCGGCGAGTTTTGTGAAAACCCGAAAGGGCACAACCTTGTTAAAAGACACTTTCAAGGTCCTCTCGAACTTGTGAGGAGAAACCACCTGCGTGAGATCCTTACGACTCACAAGGGAACAACACACTTAGGGATCCCCACGATTCCTAAGGAGAAATTACACTTGCGAGATCCTCACGACTCGTAAGGAGAACCCTCCTATGAGACCCTCACGGCTCATAGGATTCAAAAGCCTTAAGATACAGGGATCTGAACCTATTCTTAAGCAGCCATCCCAACCTCCAATGTTGCCCTACAAGTGGTTCGGTATTGACCCTTGTATACAATCCACGGGCGCGAATAAACATTTCCCTAACAAAGTCCCATCCGTGACTAAGGGATATGCTCGTACAGCAAACAACACTTGTAAGTCCTCTTGACTTATAAGGAGAAAATACTCTTGTAAGATCCTTACGACTTATTAGAGAACATACACTTAGGAATCCTCACGATTCCTAAGGAGAAAGTGCACCTACAAGATCCTCACGACTCGTAGGGAGAAATACCTTTATGAGACCCTTACGGCTTGTAAAGTTAAAAGAATTAGTCGACAGGATCCTAACCATGTTCGCTAAGCCACCTTTGTTCGACATCGGCAGAGGCAAATGATGATTCGCTCTTGGCAATATCCCAGTTGTAGCAGTGCTGATACCGAAATCGGTGTCTAATTCCAAGCTTGCAGCGAAAAGCCAGCGAGCCACACATGCATATGAAATAGCCGAAATGCTTGGGCAACTTGCAAATCAACAAGTAAAAAATATATATATATGCATGTAAAATAGCCGAAATGATTAGGCAACTCGCAATAAAAAGCACCGAGTAAAAATAAAGCAAATAGCCGAAATGATTGGGCACCGTGAAAAATAGCCGAAATGATTGGGCAATCACGACTTTCGCGATATAAAAGCTGAAATGATAGAGCATCGCGGAAGGAAAAAAATATATAGAATGAAACTTTTGCCCTACAGATGATATTACATCGATCCCTGTATACAATCCAGGGGCACAAATTAAGAAGGAACCATACCTTCCCAACGATTCACAAAGTAGCCTGGAGATCATCTCAACATTCATCTCGTTTCAACAGACGCAACATCAACAAATCGGAGCTGCGGCAAAATTCCCAGTTCCATGACTCGACATTGCACAGACAATTGAGAGTCAACCTTTCCTGGTTACGTGGAACATGGCCTATGTTAATCCTGACCCCATGGGAAACGTCCAGAGCGGAGCCTGGTCCTCGCAGAACACGGCTATGTCAATCAGACCCCGTGGGAAGCATCCAGAGCAAATTTCTGGTTTCGTAGAACGCGGCCTATGTTAATCCTGACCCCGTGGGAAACGTCCAGAGCGGAGCCTGGTCCTCACAGAACACGGCTATGTCAATCAGACCCCGTGGGAAGCATCCAGAGCAAATTCCTGGTTTCGTGGAACTCGGCCTATGTCAATCCTTACCCCGTGGGAAACGTCCAGAGTGGAGCCTGGTCCTCGCAGAACACGGCTATGTCAATCAGACCCCGTGGGAAGCATCCAGAGAAAATTCCTGGTTTCGTGGAACGCGTCCTATGTCAATCCTGACCCCGTGGGAAATGTCCAGAGTGGAGCCTGATCCTCGCAGAACATGGCTATGTCAATCAGACCTCGTGGGAAGCATCTATAGCTAAATTCCTGGTTTCGTGGAACACGGCCTATGTCAATCCTGACCCCGTGGGAAACGTCCAGAACGGATCCTGGTCCTCGCAGAACATTGCTATGTCAATCAGACCCCGTGGGAAGCATCCAGAGCAAATTCCTGGTTTCGTGGAACGTGGCTTATGTCAATCCTGACCCCGTGGGAAACGTCCAGAGCGGAGCCTGGTCCTCGCAGAACACGGCCTGTTCCCCTCCGAACGGCGGCGCACAGGACCGCGATGTCCTGGTGCTGAGATTCGGGGCAGATGCTATTTGGTTTTATCCGTCTACCTCTCCGAAGATGCCAAGTTGATTTATGGCACCGTGTATCGGAGGTTTAGACGGATGCGGCCGATGTAGCAGACTTTGTCAGATTCCCCCTCGCTTGAGGGGTTTTTGATTGTGGGGACGCTCTTCCCTGCAGGCGCAAGCCCCTGCAGTTAATTACGCTACCGCATCGCGGTAACAACTTTCTCCTTCTCCAGAATTTCACTTCATGTCGTGGGTGTTTGTTTTGTTTGTGGTTGCCCGTGGATTGTATACGGAGACTGAGTAATACCGTCGCCCGTAGGACGTGGATTAGTCCAAATCCGTATTTACTTAGATTTGGGTTTGGTGTTTTTAGTTTAAGGATACATTAGTCGCGTTGCGACTAAGATCAACTTAAACATTCGTCAAGGATACGTTAGTCCTGTTTTGGACTAAGATCAACCTGACGTGGTGATTCATTTAATTTATGGCCATCGGGACTCATCACCTCTCTAACATCGTTGAAGGATTACAACGATAGGTGTCAGAGGAGCTCAGAGATGTACCCTTGAACCAAAGCTGATTGAGGGTTTTATAGTCCATTTAAGTGTTTAAGGATACGTTAGCCGTGTTTGGGGCTAAGATCAACTTAAACGGGATCGTTTAGATCCGGCAAAAGAGCAATTGGCTCTATTGTTCCAGTTTAGGGACGTAGTGGTCCATTATTAGTTTAGGGACGTCTCGGTCCGATACCAGTTTAAGGACGTAGTGGTCCATTATTAGTTTAGGGACGTTTCGGTCCGATGCCAGTTTAGGGACGTAGTGGTCCATTATTAGTTTAAGGACATTTCGGTCCATCGCCAGTTTAGGGACGTGGTGGTCCATCATTAGTTTAGGGACATTTTGGTCCGATGCCAGTTTAGGGACGTAGTGGTCCATCATTAGTTTAAGGACGTCTCGGTCCGATATTAGTTTAAGGACGTCTCAGTCCAATATTAGTTTAAGGACGTCTCGGTCCACGAGTTTAAGGACCCCGCAATCCATAGCGATGTGTGGTCGTTGGGACCCGTCACCTCTTTGACGTCGTTGAGGAATTACAACGATGGATGTCAAAGGAGTTCGGAGATGTACCCTCGAACCGGATGTAGATTGATTTAGGAGAGCCATTTTGCTCAGTCAATTTAATTTAAGGACTTATGGCCACGATTGGGCTAAGTCTAGTTGAAAATGTCCAACATTTTATTTGCTTTTGCATTGCATTTCTTTTTATTTTTATTTGGGCTTTGCCCAGAAAGGATGCAAAGCATCAATTTGTTTTGGGCTCTGCCCCTTTTTATTGTATTGTAATTTAATTTGGCCTACTAGGCCCCTCTGATTTGGGCCTGGCCCTTCAGTAAAATGCATTGCATTTGTCAGGCGCTTTGCGCCAATCACTGAGCGCAAGCGCTTGTGGTGAGGACACGTGTCATGCTCTGGTGAGCGCAAGCGCAACAGCGCAGTGCGCTGCGCTAGTGCGCTGTGCTGTTGCGCTGCTGACACGTGGCGCGCTCTGGTGAGTTGCGCCCGTTCCAGAGAGCAAAGCTCTATTTCAAGGCGCGTAGCGCAAGTTGTTCTGCAGCTGACACGTGGCGCGCTCTGGTGAGTTGCGCCAGTTCCAGAGAGCAAAGCTCTATTTCAAGGCGCGTAGCGCAAGTTGTTCTGCAGCTGACACGTGGCGCGCTCTGGTGAGTTGCGCCAGTTCCAGAGAGCAAAGCTCTATTTCAAGGCGCGTAGCGCAAGTTGTTCTGCAGCTAACACGTGGCGTTCTCTCACGAGCGCAACAGCGCTGTTTGGGAGTGCAAAGCACTAAGAATCTTTTTAGATTCCAGAACAGAAGTGCAAAGCACTATTTGTTTTCTTTGATCTAATTAGGATCAAAGAAAAATGAGTTTTTCTCTTTATTTCAAGAACCAGAGGTTCATAAAAGTGCAAAGCACTATTTTTTTATTTTATTTTTATTTATTTATTTATTTATTTTTGTTTTAAAGAACCAGTGGTTCATACGAGTGCAAAGCACTATTTTTATTTATTTTTATTTTCTTTTTTGTTTTAAAGAACCAGTGGTTCATACGAGTGCAAAGCACTATTTTTATTTTCTTTTTGTTTTAAAGAACCAGTGGTTCATACGAGTGCAAAGCACTATTTATTATGTGAAGATCATTGATCAATGATTTATCAAAAGAGATTTCTTTTCTCTCGTGAAGGTTTTTACCTTCTTCTTGAAATTTTTCTCAGTGTTCTCTCTGTTTGAAGCTCTTGATTTTTTTTTCAAGAAATGTTGATGCCTTCTCTTCTCTTCTTGGCTCCTATTTATAGGAGAAGGAAAAGAATCAATTTGTTTAGCAAATCTCTCATTGAAAGATTTGATTTGATCGTTGAGAGATTTGATTTATATTTATCATTAATCTGGGCCTTTAGATCATTCAGTGAATTTTATTCACCGTGGATTTTAAATCCAAAAGATATTCTATTTGTTATTCTGGTGAGATTTTCAGGGAAATCTTTCCTTGTCCAAGATTTTTCCATAAATTGATGATTTTTAATCATCTTTGGATCTTTAATCCAACGGTTCCCATAATCCTTTTCCATTTAGAAAGATTTAGAAACTTTTAGAATTTTAATTCTATTTCGAAAGATTTTTAGAGAAATTTAGAATTTTAATTCTACTAATCTGTAAGGCTTTCAAAGCCTGTCACGTGCTGGCACGTGACCCTTGGTCACGTGTGAGCACGTAACCCCAAAATTGGTTCCTTTAACAGTCGCTTGTTCATATTGTTGTTTTAACCATCACGTGTCAACACGTGACCATTGGTCACGTGTGAGCACGTGATATTTCATTGAGATAACTTCTGATTTTTAATCAGGGAACAGATTTTAGAATTTAATTCTATTCATTATTTTAGAGGCCTTAAGAGCCCATCACGTGTCTGCATGTGGCCCATGGTCACGTGTGAGCACGTGATGCCCCATTGGGGTCTTTTCTAAGTTTTTATTATATCTTCTAACTCCTCCAGCGGATTCTTAAAAGCCCATCACGTGTGAACACATAATGCCTCATAACTTTTGATCCCGGATGAATTATGAAGCCCATAATATATCAAATCGAAGGGTTTTTCGAGACGCTTTCAATACAATCAGAATTTATCCGTTTCTCCTTCGGAAGTTTGTCAAAAAACAGCCCGGAAGATACTGGTTCGTATTTCCTTAAGCGTATCGCTGCCATTTGATACCTTGGACTCTTTTGCGCAGAAATTTTTGGCGGGAACACGGCCATGTCAATTAGACCCCGTAGGAAGCATCCAGAGCAAAATTCCTTGTTTTGTGGAATGCGTCTTATGTCAATCCTGACCCCGTGGGAAACGTCCAGAGCGGAGCTTGGTCCTCGCAGAACACGGCTATGTCAATCAGGCCCCGTGGGAAGCATCCAGAGCAAAATTCCTGGTTTCGTGGAACACGGATTATGTCAATCCCGACCCTGTGGGAAACGTCCAGAGCGGATCCTGGTCCTCGCAGAACACGGCTATGTCAATCAGACCCCGTGGGAAGCATCCAGAGCAAATTTCTGGTTTTGTGGAATGCGGCTTATGTCAATCCTGACCCCGTGGGAAACGTCCAGAACGGAGCCTGGTCCTCGCAGAACACGGCTATATCAATCAGACCCCGTGGGAAGCATCCAGAGCAAACTCCTGGTCACGTGGAACACGGCCTATGTCAATCCTGACCCCGTGGGAAACGCCCAGAGCAACTCCAGATTCCGTGAAACGCGGATGATGTCGATCTCATCAAACACTTACGGGTCCTCTCGACCCGTAAGGAAGAAAACTCTCTTGTAAGATCCTTACGACTTATAAGAGAAAACGCATTTAGGAATCCTCATGATTTCTAAGGAGAAAATACACCTACGAGATCCTCTCGACTCATAGAGAGAAAAGTCTTTATGAGACCCTCACGGCTCATGAAGTTAAAAAGTCTTAGGCAACAGATCTGAACCCGCTTCCTAAGCAATCACTACCTCTCGATGAATTCAAAACGGAATGCTCTCTCTATCATCTGCAGGCTACGCTTTCTAAAGGGACATGTCGATAACAAAGAAAAGAAGAAAGCAAGAAATGACACAAGATAGTACGAAAGAAATGTATCTTTTATTCATAAATTCAATTGAGTACAATTTACATCATATGAAAGAAAAAAAGGGGGGATACATTTTATTCAAAAATTACAAGTGGTGCAAAAACAATTATTGAAAGGGAAACGCTTTCAATAGACCAATCATCCGCTCGCGCACTTCCCTCAGCCCCTTTTCTTGGTCAGCTGCCGTGGCCAACTCTGCTTCGACCTAGGCTTGTTGCTGCAAGTAGGATGATAGTTGCTCTTCGACGACTCGCCGAGCTGCCCCACGATTCTGTGCATCTCGCTCGATGAGGTCGAGTTTTTGCCTCAGCGTGAGCCCGTCAGAAATACATCGTAGAAGGCTTTCGAAGATAACTTTCAACTGTGCAGCGTTTGCATCAACTTGAGCATGCAATCGAGCAGATTCGCTTGAAGTTTCTTCGCACCCTTATGCTTTAAGGCCACTTCCTGTTCAAGATGGCGGAAGTAGGGAGTGCTCTCCTCGATCCATGCAGCCCGCCGGGAGTTCACAGCCAAGACCTCGGGGGCAGGACGTCTAAACTCAAGCTCATGCAGACAGGCTTCGATTTTTCTGCAGTGATTAACCCAGGACTCCACGACACCTTCGTTGTGAAAATGCACGAGCGTCTCCAGCATAGGATTAACCTCAGCAGCGAAATCGGTAGTAAGGGCAGGAGTCTCCACATCAAGCTCCTCGAGGTGATCGATCAACATGCGCAGGCTATTCACAGCACCTTTGGAAGAGGGACGTCGAGAGAAGGGGCCTACTGGCATTATAACTTGAGACTCGAACGGAGCTGATGTCGATGTTACAGCTACAAAGCAAATCATAATCAAATAACGGTTCAAGGAATAAAGGAGGTTCATGAACAATAGAGTTTACTATACCAGCTGCAGCAGGTGGCAAGACCGGGAGTACCGGTGATGCAACTATTCTTTCGTCTCCTCCTTCGATCTGTAGGGCTGCAATTAAAACAAAGAAGAATTAGAAACGATTTGACTACCCGTAAAAGAAAAGAAGAGACGTTAGCTAAAGGCTGTACTCACCAGCTCCGCTAGAAGAGGCAATCTCTGACTGAAAGGAGAAGTGTGGGTATAGCACCTGATACAGGTGATCAAAAAGGACTCCTGCGAAGATTTAATAATGCAATGTCAGTACATGAAATATACTGCCTACAATGAAACCGATGGGTCATAAATCCGCACCTTCCAGCATTTGAGAGGGTACGAGAGAAGGTAAGGGAGCGGTCACTGTCAAAGCAGCAACTGGAGACGCTTCCTCGGATGGCATAACCCCAACGCTCATTACACCTGCATTAGAAATAAGAAAAACGTTTTCAAAAGAAACTAAAAGGGATTGCAGAATAAAAGGGAAAGTAATGACCCAAAATCTACCTGGTGAGTCGCCAGTCGAGACCGCGACAAGGGCGTCACTGGATGCAGCGAATGCTTCACCCTCCTCTATCGGAACGGTCTCGCCACCTGTAGCCTCATCTTCCGATTCCACGAGAATCGTCGTGACACTCGCAGCGCCCAGCAACAGCAATGAGCCGCAAGGGGAAAGAGCAACGATTGGAGCAGTGCCCGACTCTTGAGAAAGAGTGGTTACCTCGGGCTCGGCGATTGTAGACATCTCACCTATCGCTACCTCGGGCTCGACGATTGTGGCTGTCTCACCTGCCGCTACCTCAGGCTCGGTGATTGCTGCCACGTCACCTACCACTTCCTCGGCAAGACTCGGCCCTGCAGAATAAGATATATGAGAATCTGAAAATTAAAACTTTGACAAAAGAGCCCAATATCACGTTACCTTGGGTCGGTTTTTCGATTGCCTCCCGAGCCACACGTGCTTCCTGTCTGTGGGCGGTAGACAAGGCAGCCGAAGTATCCTCTGAAGGAGTAGGGGCAGGGGTAACAGCGCTTGGACCTGCACCCGCATCCAAGGCGGCGGTATGCTCCCTTGACACGCGCATTCTACGCTTCCTTTCTGCCTGGGCCGTGAGGGCAGATCTTCTAAAGACCTCCGTCAACGGGACGTCATCGTCCGCGCCAATAGTTACCTCTGGAGCCGTTATGGCATCCGTCATCGGTTGCTTAAGTGAAGCTTCTTTCGACAATACCCGCGGAACTGAGACCTCGATAGCCGAACCGGGAAGCGTCTCCGCACCGCCCTGGGAAGTCGGTGCAACGCCTGGAATAACCTGAGTAGAGGTAGTTCCTGTAATAAGATGAAAAAGAGTGGTCAGATTACCTATAAGAAACGGAAGCGGAGACGCGGTGAACCGAAATGTACCGATGCTTAAGGATGCTCGAAGTCTTTCCTCTTCCTCAAAAGTCTTGAGAGAAGCTGCGAGAGCTTCTTCGGTGGAAATGCCTGTTTAAAAAAAGAGGGGAAGTGTCAGTCAAAACATGATGATAAAAATATGATGCAATGACGAAAGATACAGCTGATGGTTACCTGATTGCGCGAGGATGGCCAGTCCCGCTTCGTGGCTTGCCAATTGCTCAGAAGCTGCAATGGCAGCCGCCAGATCAGTATCATCTGACGGCATGAATAGACCCTCGTTTGTCCAATACTCGCTCAGGCCCTCGCCATAAGGAGCATGAGGCTCCTGGCCGAGTACAACGTCGGTAGGAAGGATCGACTTTTTCTTCCTCTTCTGTGAGCGAGCTCCGGTCGCAGCTATCATAAGCTTACACTTAGTAGGCACTTTAGGATGACGAGTCCCGATATCTGAACCCACGCCAGAATCGGGGGAAGTTACAATCGCCGTTTCTACAGGAGCCCGGGGTATCGGTAGCTCGGGCCTGTCGTGCGGGGCTTCGATCACGGCAGCT
The DNA here is from genome assembly GCA_030015575.1 of Agapanthus africanus. Lineage (NCBI taxonomy): Eukaryota > Viridiplantae > Streptophyta > Magnoliopsida > Asparagales > Amaryllidaceae > Agapanthus > Agapanthus africanus. The sequence goes on along the minus strand of JASDDO010000022.1, from coordinate 768,121,570 downwards.
TCTCTTAAGGGAGGTGGGACAATGGTCCGTCGCTTCAGGGGGACGTTTTGATCACCAGCAGGGGGTGCACCTTTGCGATCGAGCAACAGCCGCCTCTCCTCCCTGATGACGGCGCCCATTGAATGCTGGTACCATGCCACGTACACACTAAGGGCCTTCGGGACACAGCTCGGTTCACTGATAAAGAAGTTGGACCCCGTGTTCATGCGCATGAAATGATGCAACACGTTTCGCATTCCCTCTTTAGTGATAGCAGGTTCTAACAAGAAAGCCTCAAGCGGGATTCCCTGATTGTAGCTCAGCTGCTGGGCGAAACGGTGCGGGTTGTACCTCATGAATAACGCCGCATCATTTTGCCTAAACACTAGAAAGCCCAGTCTGATGGAATATAAATGAAGGATTTCCCGAGCTTTCAAAACAGAGGCTCCATCTTTAAAAATGTCCTGCAATGGCTGCACCGTTTTCGCGGACTCTTTCCTGATAGTTAGGATCTTGTTGGTGGAATTCATGCCATCTCCAACCGTGTGAGGACGAAAGAGCAAACCTCTAACTTCCCGCGGTGACGGATTTACAATAGATGCATCGACTAATCGCATAATCCGGGGGAAGCCACACCTGTCGTAGAAGGACGACCTTTTATGGATACCGAAGACGCCAAGTTCTTGTAGCTCGAGCCATGACATGAAGTAATGCATCGAGAAGTTCACATGCTGCACTACGGGTTCAGTAGCATCCGCCTCTTGGCTGAGGCCGTAATACAGGTGAGCTAACCCGGCAACCCCGATAGCCACTTTCACCCCAATGACCATTCGGTGAGCTGGGTAGAAGACAAACGGCCTCATATGACGAGGATGCATCAAGAGCGCAAACCAGCTCAGCCACAGCCCAAGAAACCCCAAAAGAACGTTTCCTCATCAATCCCAGCGACTGCGACCTCCGCGAAAGAAATAACTGGAGTGTTGGGAAGGAAGAAACTCTTTTGATCCGCCTCCGCCGTTGGGAAGTTGTTTAACCCTAACCCGAAAAGGTCGTCAAGTTTGGCGAATTTAGCAGCCTCCTTCGAGAGGACTTCCGGATGGAGAAAACGAGCAATGAAATCCTCGAAATTAACCCCGCAGCTTCCAGATTCGAGAAAAAGGCCCTCATAAATATTCAACACTTTGATTAAACTAGGGAACTGGTGTTGAATGGCGTTCTCCGGGGTAAGGCCTGTCATCACTGGCTTGGCACCAAAAATGTATTCATCTGTAGGAAGCAGTTCCTCATAATGCTCCCCCATAACCGGTAAGCCAGAAACTTCTGCAAATTCCTCTAAGGAAATTGATACTTCTCGGTCCAGCGAAAGAAAGGTGTGAGTAGGAATATTCGACCACTCCAGAAAGGCCTTAACCCACCAGGCGGGAAACGTAGAATACTGGAAGAGAGAAACATAAATGGCGGGATACAACCCAAGCCTCAACAACTGTGTCTTCTTCGCTGATAGAATGTAGCGGGCCCATTGCAGATAGCCAGCTGGATGACGAGGAACTAGCCCAATCATATATGGTTGTCCCAACGGTCGCGCCTCGCCTTGACAAATACGTCGCCCCAGGGTATCCAAAGCCATTGGAGGCTGAACAGGTATCGAAGCCATAGCAGGCTGAAGAAGACCTCCCGAAGTCCAGTTGACTTCTTCCACGGTATAGTTCACCGGGGGTGGGTCGGCATAATGGATCGCCATGATGGGCTCTGAGGGTACCGTGCACGAAAAGCTCTGCCAACCTTTAATAATTTGATTGTACCATGTCCCCCAGAGGTGAAGATTCTTATGTTCCGGGTCATGATCTTTGATCAATGCTAAGACTTCCCGGTCCACAGGCGCTCCAGGGAATCCTCCCTCTGAACGAACAAATGGGAAAAAGGGATCGAAAGACATGTCGTCTGCGCGAAAAGGGACAAAAGTCAACTGTCAGTGCTATAATTTAATTTAAATTCTGACACTTGGTACTTTAGAATTTGTACCACACTGCAATGCAGTGGAGAGGGAAAAAAGAGGGCCCACAAAATCTAGATGACAGTTCATCATTAATAAAACAGCCTCATCATTTGATGAGGCTGTCATTAAATGAGGAAATCCTCAAGAAATTCTCATTAAATGAGAAATCCTTCGGGCAAAGGAGTAAATCTCCCTTTGAGAGCAGTGCTCTGTGACAGAGTGACACTTGTCAAACTTTAATCATGAAGGAACAAAAATTCCTCAAGAGCCTTGCTCTGAAAAAATGACGATAGAATAATCCATCAGAAAAATTGAAATCAATTTTTATGAATTAAAAATTCTCGAACCTTCAAGATCCATGAACGAACTCTTAAGAGTTTTTCATAAGAGATTAACAAATCTATTTGTTTTTAAAAGAGCAAAGCTCTGTTGATGGGTTAAGAAAACCTGAAGGAGATCTCTTTAGATCTATGATTCCATGAAAGCAAAGCTCTGTTAATAAAACCCTAAAAGGGTTTTCTTTAGATCAAAAATCTATGAAGAGCAAGGCTCTGTTAATGGGTAAAACCCTAAATTATTAAAAGATTTAATCTTTACCTAAATTTTGACAGAGTTTTTGTCCTTGAGAAAATTCTTAAGATGGAGAGTTATGCTCTGTGAGAGAATATAAATTCTCAGAAAGCAAGAAGAAGATGAACATAATCATCCTAAGGACCAAAGGTCCTATTTATAGGCACTGAGTGCCGTTCAACTTCTTAGTTGATCCGAGGGCGTAGATACTGCCACCGTTGCTCTCACATGTGGGCCACATGAGCGCAACGGTGAGGGGGCATTTGTTTCCCCCAATCAGAGCAAAGCTTTATTTGAAATTTAAATTTCAAAATGAAGCAACGCTTGAGATGCAGCGTCAAGTGCGCTGCGCCCTAAGCAGCGCACCAAGTGCAAAGCACGTGTGCGCTAGCGCTGGGTGCGCTGCGATCTAAGCAGCGCACCACGTGTAAGACACGGATGCGCTAGCACTAAGTGCGCTGCGCTCTGAGCGGCGTACCACGTGTCAAACACGGGTGCACTAGCGCAATGTGCACTGCCCTTTAAGCAGTGCACCACGTGCAAAGCACGGGTGCGCTAGCGCTGGAACTAAAAGCTCCTCACCGTTAGATCAAAGATCTAATAATAATGATAAATCATTAATTGATCAGAATTAAATTCTGTTAAGGAAAGATCTCTCAAATCTTTCCAAACAACAAGATTGTGCTCTATAAATCAGAGCACCGTTGGATCAATGATCCAATGGTGATTAAAAATCACTAAAAAATACAGAATAAATTCTGTTTAGAAGATTTCCCAATCTTTATTGAAAACAAGAAGATTACCTTCTGTAAATCAGAAGCCTTTGGATCAAAGATCCAACGATGGGAAAATCCTCAAATCAACAAGAGAAAGATCTCTTTAACTGATTCAACAAATCAGCTTGCCCTATGTAAAGGGCCCAAGACTTCAAGTCTTATACAAAACCCCCCATAAACTTTGAGAAACTCAAAGATAAAGAGCAGGCTCTTGCAAGAAGATTTTTTTTCTTCAAGGTAAGAATGAATGATGATGAACACAGAGATGAAATCATCTCATGATTAAGATAGAAGAATTCATTTCTTTAAAAAAGATCATAGATCTACAAAGACAAAAAGTCTTTCATAAAGAGATCAAAAGATCTCATCATAAAATAAAAGAAGAACTTACTTCTCACAGATTATAGATCTATAAGACTAAAGTCTTTTATAAAAAGGAGGAGAGAATAATTCAATTCTCTTAAGGATCATAAATCCATAAAGACAAAGCCTTTCATCAATATAAGAGATTGAAACAAAATAAAAACGGCTGTTCTTAGATCCTGAGACAAAGTCTCTTTTAAAAGAACATAAATTGTTTCTCTGATCACAAAATTGATCATATGCGCCTTTGCGCTCTGGAACTGCGCCTTTTGCGCTCTGGAACTGCGCCTTTGCGCTCTTGACTTGCGCTTCTACGCTCTTAGACTGGCGCTCAGCGCTGAGCGCGACATGTGTCGCTTTGCGCTCTTGAAATAGCGCATTGCGCTCATGGGCTGGCTCTCAGCACTAGACGCACCACGTGTCACTCACATGTGCGCCACTAAACTGAAAGCGCAATGCGCTTATGAACTAGCTCTCTGTGCTCATAAATTGGTATTATGCGCTCAGCATCTGACGCCTAGCGCCGAGCGCGACATGTGTCCCTTACATGTGCGCTACTTGGCAGAAGCGTACTGCGCTCTTTGACTGGCGCAAAGCGCCATGCACGCCACGTGTCGCGCTGATAGAACATAAATTGTTCTTTAATAAGCCCAAGGCTATCATGAATGCCCAGCATTCAATAAAAGACAAAATATTGTCAGAATTCAAACATTGTTAAAAAGGGTCAAGCCTAAATAAAGGCTCAACAACCCAAAATAAAATGTTAAACATTTTAACTTGATTGGACTTGGCCCAATATTGGCTATAAGTCCTCAACTCATATTAATTGAGTCCATCTGCTCAAAAATATTTTAATAGATCTTATCCTCAAATTGGACTACAGATCTTACAACCAATTCACGTCGGTTTGAGGGTACATCTCTGAACCCCTCTGATATATGTCGTTGTAATCCTTCAGCGTCTTCAGAGAGATGACGGGTCCCGACAACCAAACATTCCATGGACTGTGGGGTCCTTAAACTCATAGACTATGATGTCCTTAACCTTGACTGTGAGGTCTTTAAACTCACGGACTATGATGTCCTTAACCTTGACCGCAATTTCTTTAAACTAACATCGGACCGAGATTTCCTTAAACTAACATTGGACCGTAATGTCCTTAAACTAATTATAGACCGCAATATCTCTAAACTAAACAATAGAGCCCGAATGCTCTTTTGTTGGATCTAAACGATCCCGTTAAGTTGATTTTAGCCTAAAATTAGACTAACGTATCCTTAACAAATGTTTAAGTTGATCTTAGTCTCAAATGAGACTAACGTATCCTTAACCCCAAACCCAAATCTAAGAAGATACGGATTTGGACTAATCCACGCCCTACGGGTGACAGCATAAATTAGTCTCTGTATACAATCCACGGGCAACCAAAAACAAAACAAACACACACGACACGAAGTGACCATCTAGAGAAGGAGAAAGTGGTTACCGCGACGCGGTAGCGTAATTAACTGCAGGGGCTTGCGCCTGCAGGGAAGAGCGTCCCCACAATAAAAAAACCCTCAAACGAGGGGGAATCTGACGAAGTTTGCTACATCGGCCGCATCCGTTTAAACATTCGATATACGGTGCAACCAAAAACAAAACAAACCTAAGGACACCCGAACTAAGAAAAGGTCGCCCGAAGCAACACCTGGGGGAGTGCATACCTGAACCACCTCCTCTGCAATAACAGCCATTCGGGCCCTCAAGGTCCCCCGTGGCATCCTGCCCCCGGCCGATTCCTCCATGCCAGCGAGAAGACTGGCCGCAACGGAGAGCCTCGACGGAATCACGAATTGGGCGTCCCCCTCCTGCACGCGGGTCCCCTCCAGAATGTCCGCCGGCGGTGCATGAGAGACCGTCCTCTTCTGCTTGAGAGGAACCCCGTCTTCACTCTCTCCTGCGTCCCTCGTCTGAGAGTCGGGAACCCGTGTACGCTTTTGGTCACCATCGGAACAATCACCAAGAGCCCGTGGCGGGGCAGGTGGCCCCGCCGTCCGGGGTACATCCAGCGCGGGGCTCGAGTCAGCCAGGGGCAAGGCCGCACCACGGTCCTCCCTTCGGGACTGAGCGCCGAAGGCACCAAGAGTCTGGGATCGAACCATCCGCCCTGCCAAAAGGGAGAAGAGGCTCAACTCAGAAAGAGAAGAAGCAGAAGAAAGAAAAAAAACAAGACATCTAACCTGATTGAGAAGCCCTCGGGAAAGCAGAAGATTCGACCTAAGACGAGAGCGCCGAGCTTACAAGATGAACGATGAGGGAAATATGAAGAGAGATGAACCCTGAACCCACCTCTACCTATAGCCTCTGGCGCCCCCATCCAACGGCGACCGTCGACTCCCGCCAAAAAAAACCCCTCACATACGACGACCCATATCGCTCCACCTGGCGCGTGCGCATTGGATAACATCTCATCAGACGCCTCAGGTCTGCAACACGTCGCCCAACAGACGCTCGACACGTGGACCGTCGCTTCAGTGATGGAGCGCACGAAATGGCGCACCCTCTTTAATGCAGAAGGTCTCGCCCTGATTCGCTTGCATCACCCAGAAAAAGACAACAGATTGCCCGGGGACATGCCCAACGATATCTTCGGAAGAGAGCCCACCTCGAGTGACCCAGCAGATCACTCTTGACCCGACCCGTCAGCTGGTTGGGACGAGAGTCGGGGGCTAATGGTGATGCTCGATATCGGCGATCTCCCAGATCATGACACGTGGCAGATGACGTGACCAGAGCATGCAAGAAAGGGCCTACAGCAGCCGACCAAACTACCCCTATGCTCGTCCTACCGAGCAGACGCTGGCTCGCCCCAGCACGATGTGCCTCCTCGGCTTCACAGCTCGTTCCCGAGCTACCGCAGAAACTAGATACCTTGGCTCTCCCGCTCGTCCGCAAGCTCTCCCGCCGAGGTCATCTTCCTCCGTCTCATCGACCGATCAACATCACCGCTTGCAAGCGTAACCGCCATCCAGCGAATCTCGCCATACGCGAGATCTCCGCCATCCACATCCCACGTTCCACGCCACCACGATCCCCCATTAACGAGCCTGTCTCACCATTAATGGGAGGTCCCGCTCATCACGCGGGCATGACGTCGGGAGCGTAACGGCCGGCGTGATTCTCATGCCTGCTGCACCTGCTGCCACCGCTACTTAAACCCCTCTTTCAGACGATCAAGGTAATCCAATTCTAATCCACTAAGCCGTTACTCTGCTCGGATCTCTAGACTAACTTGATCGTCGGAGGGTTCTCGGTGGTACAACCACTCCGGGACTTCCTTGCAGGTAACTCGGCAACCTCAACCTCAACCCATTGAGATCCACACGCTTCAGGAGCGACAGCCTCCAGATCCAATCTCAGCCACACATCGCTAGCCATCCGCAGATCAACGGGAAGCAACATCTGAAGGAGATTCCACCCTCCATCAGGGGTCATACAAAATTTACTTGCATGGAAGATATGAGATGCTATGAATGTCATGCAGCCAACAAGTGCAAGTTTTTTTTATGGGTCAAGCGTTCCATATCTTCCCTTCATAGCTTCGCCTAGTGGTGTTAAGGAATTAGTTCAGCGGGCAGAAAGGCCTGTAGTCAAAGCAAATATAACCTTCACCAAGAACACGGAGGTGGAAGAAACCAGATACACAAATAAGATTGTGCGGTGGTGTCAGTGGTTCATGGGGTACCGTCAGAGGCGGTTATTTTTTTTTATTTTTTTGTTAATTGCACAACCCACCCACGCACGCACGCCCACCCCAAAAAAGGGTTACTGCCCCATCCTCTCTGTTCATTTAGTAAAACCCTTAGAAAAACAATAAAATTCTACTCTTAACAACATTGACAAGTGCAGTCTTAAATTAGAAAATCATTAACTTGTTTAAAATTAAATTTAAGTGTCTTTAGGGGTTTTAGTAAACTAGCGGTGGGGCTATTTTTCTTCATTAACCACTTGAAGGGGGTATAAGTGCCACTATACAATGTAAAGTACCGTGGTGGGGGTGTTCTTTGCAAGTGCAATTAACCTTAAAGTGGTCTTCCAAAAGCGGTGGCCGTCAACGCACAGTAGTGAGTGATAGTGGTTACGGTAACCTATGACATATAGACACAATAAAGGGGGGGGGGATTTCTAAAATGAGAATCCATGACAGTAGTAAGCAGTGACGCGCGCGCATCCATGCACACATGTGGAGTGTTTTTCATCACCCATTGAGATGGATGCGTGCGTGCCAGGCATGTACAAATTCTCTCTGCCTAGGGTAGACGGGGGTTTATTGATTGTGATGATCCTTATCTCTAGTAGCCGCGGGCGAAACTGCTGTTATTACCTCTCATTTTTGACTCGAGAGTACCTCCGATTAACAGGTCAGGACGGTCATGCTAACTCAGCGTGCAAGATGACGCGTTTTAAAAAGAATGCAGGTTTGTTTCATTTTATCTTTTATTTTATTTTTTTTATCTTTTCTGGTTTGTTTTCTAAAAAAAAGAACCAAGTGGGGGGGGGGGATTTTGACAAAAATTCGGCAGCATAACCGCTAGATTTTGTCATTTTATTTATAGAATATAGACCGAAATCTATGCTTTCGTGTTTTGGGTAAAACACGGGTGGAAACCCACGTTCAAGAAAGGGGAGTACGAATCGAAATTCGCATCCCTGAGAGTTTTCATGAGGGAGAAGCCCAAAGGCCTTCCCTCATGTGGGGTCACCCTCAACCTTCTCCTTCTTCGATGAATCTCTCTTGTTTTTAGGAACTTGAGTTTTGGATCTTTGATGAGAGAAAAGGAGTTTTGAGAAATGCATTCTCCTTCTTCTTTCTCCTTTTTTTGTTTCTTGAAGAGGAAAATGAAGGAGATCCAAAGGTCTCTCTTTTTTTGGATTTGGTGGTTAAGAGATGCTCTTTTTCAATGGGACTATGGATTTATCCTATTTATTATGGGAAAAGAGCTCTTTTCTCTTGATTAATTAATTAAAGAGGAAAATGAACCTTAAGATAGAGTATGGAGACAAAAACCCTAGTATTTTTTTGGGAAGAGCAAAACTTATCATCTCATCATATGGTTGGCAACCTTACAATTTAACATTTAGGCCCTTGGCTTTACAAGTTTTGTCTTTTTCCTTCTTTTCCACATCCATGTGCACATATTTTGCACCTTAGCCATTGGCTTTACAAGTATTTGGCTTTTTGTCCATTTTCTATACGTTTTCCAACTTATTTACATATAAAATTAATTTATTACATTTTCTTCTCTTTTCTTGGTAAACTTGGCTTGGACTTGGCTTGAGTCGGCCGACCTCCGTGTTTAGGCTCGGGCTTGAGCTTGGGTTCAGGTCTGTATTGGTTAGGCGTTAACTTTGACTTTGACCTTTTTTTTTATTTCGGCAGTGGGGTGTAAATATTGAATCCAACAAATTGCCCCCATCAATAAATGCACATTGCATGGAGATCTTGTGTGCATTAAATTGATGGATCATGTTTCGTGGAGAGATTGACTTGATCCATTTTTGCAACGTGGAAGACGTCCTTCCGTCATGGAGATCGATGATGACGTACTTCCGTCGTGGAGGTCATTGCTGACGTGATTCCGGTGCGGAGGTCGCTGCTGACGTGATTCCGGTGCGGAGGTCTCTTACTGACGTGATTCTGGCGTGGAGGTCGATATTTGATGTGCTTTCGATGTGGAGGTCGTGGGTTGACATGATTCTGGTGCGAAGGTCATTTGTTGACGTGACTCCGGTGCGGAGGTCGCTTGTTGATATGATTCTGGTGCGAAGGTCGGTGTTGACATGCTTCCATTGCGGTGGTCGCTATTGATGTGCTTCTTTTGTGGAGGTCGATGTTGATGAGCTTCCGTTGCGGAGGTCGGTGCTGACATGCTTCTGGTGCGGAGGTCGATCGATGTTGCGGAGGTCGGTGTTGATGTACTTCCGTTGCGAAGGTCGGTGTTGCATGCTTCCGGCATGGAGGTCGATGTTTGTCGTGCTTCCCGTTGCGTAGGTCGATGCTGACGTGCTTTCGGTGCCGGTGTTGATGTGCTTCCGGCGAGGAGGTCGATGTTTGACATGTTTTCGGTTGCCGAGGTCGGTGCTGACGTGCTCCCGTTGCGGAGGTGGAATTTGGATTTTTGAAGTTGGTAGAATTTGAATTTAAAATTGTGACTGGAGTCAGGTTGGATTTTGTGGATTTTAGATTTTTGTTATTTGGTTGGCATCTGTATCGTTACACTAGGATATGGTACCAGAAATAAATCATCATTTGCCTTTTCGAGAATTGAAAGATTTTTTCCATCAAGTATGCGTCCTTTCGGGTTTTCGCAAGTTCGTGGGTAGTCTAACTGTTTTTACTCACGAAGCCTATTCATGTTTTCATTCATGCCTCTTTTGCTTGTGGACTATCCTTTTTTTCTTTTTTTTGTAGCGTTTGTATCGCTACACGGGAGTATGGTATCAGGAGCGACTCATCATTCGCCTTTAGAGGATTTTGAGATTGGTATTTTTTGGTTGGCGTCTGCATCGCTACACTGGAGTATAGTACCAGTGGCAACTCATCATTCGCCGTATGGGAATTTGGAGATTGAATTTTTTTTAGCGTCTGCATCACTATACTAGAGTATGATATCATAAGCGACTCATAATTTGTCGTTGAAGGGTTTTGGGATTTGGAATTTTGTAACAACTCTAAACTTTCTATACAATTTTTTTTTCAAAAATACAGAAATGAGTACTTTTGCCTGAGCACATGCTATAAGTTTCTTTTGCTTTTTAATAGCAAGAAGGAGCTTGTAGCTTATTAGTAATACCCTGCACTACTGAACTAAAGCACCATAGTTCAAATCACATTAGCCGCATTTTTTTATTTAATTTTCTTTTAAATTTTTAGAAGCCCAAGAGCCTATACGTGCATAACTCGTAAAAACCAAAAGTCACATATAAAACAAACTGGCTCAGGGGGTAGACCTGTTGACGAGGGACATGTGGCCCCCAGACCCGGCCTGACTCGGCCGGATCGGGCCGGCGGCGCGGCTGACTCGGCCGGCGCCACTGGGTTGACTCGGTTGAATCCGAGTTGACCCTTCATGAATCTTGTGCCGCTTTGTCTTCTTGAAACCCATGTACACTTTAAATATTCTGCACAATAACAGAACCTAATAAAATCAATTTAAACCATATTAATGCAATTTATTTTAATACATTTTCTATCAAACCCTAATCCTAATCCTTTCCTATAAATACCTACACTCTTTTCCACCTCCTCACTCTGAATTCTATACCAAAACTCTCAAGAAAATTTCAAGAACTTTTTTGTACAAGTGGAGTTAGCGAAGGGCGAAGCTCCGGCGAACTTCCGACGACGACCCTAGGAGATCCCAGCGACGAAACGACGCAACGGAACCTACTTCCACTCCCCCTTCCTCTTTTCTAAGCAAAAAACCCACAATTTCCTCCACCCTCTTCTATTTTCTATTCTTAAAACTCGTATTTCTAAAACCCGACGGAAGCGGAGATAATCCGACTTCCGATTCGGCTTTTCTTAAAACCCCCATCTTTTCTTAAACAGAAACATATCAAACCCTCACATCTTGACTATTAAACATTAACAAAACATCATGAACAAGTTTCATAGTAAAATATTTTATATTGCAATTTTTATCGTACTTTTTCAGTAAAATACCATGTAGTTTAGTTTTGACATTAAACATCATATTTCTTGCTATATCTTTAAATAGATCACGAGGTAATGACCTACCTCCTTATAACACTCATATGCAACATAGCACGATACCTTTCGGGAATATAGAATACGGGAATACGAATTTACAATTAAATACGTTTAACTTATAAAAACCATTTTCTACAAGATTATGTATTTTTAAACAAATCTTTGCAAAGCGCTTCTACAACCCATTTGGGAAACCCGTTCGGGATGGTGCGGATTATCGCATGTTCTCGGGCTTAGTAGTGCGAGATGCAGACCTCTGCAAAGAGCATTCGGTCTCGAAAGATTTAAAATACAAATATCTTAAGAAAATGTGATTTTTAGATAAATAATAAATTTAATTATTTTATAAATATTTATATATGTATTATCAAAACATCTATTTTTGATATATTATAAATATTTCAAGTTTTCTAAATCAAAAAGAATCATTTTTACATGAAAATACCATGCAATTCATACAAGTTCAATACCTTACAATTAAATACCATGTATTATGAAAAATATGATTTATTCACTAGAAATGTCACAATGATAAAATCTACATCTATGAAAACTTTAAAGATGATAATAAAATACTTGAGGTGTATTTTGAAAATTATACAAAATTATTTTTACGTAAACCCCGCTCAAGTTTTATAAATTACAATAAGGACCATAGTAAATATAGGTTTAAGCGGGACCAGTCTCTTGAGCCTCAGGGAGCCGGAGATATGGGTGCTTGCCTATTTAAGGTAGGCAATTTAACAAACGGTGTTATCAACACGGTAATCGTCTTTGAAAAAGACACAAATCCTACCGCCCATGTACAACGGTTACCGATAACACCAAAACCTAATTCAGGACTTCAATTTCTTTTCTAATTGTTCTGACTCAGACCGAGTCTCATTATAAATAATCCGACTTGAATATGATTCAAGTACAAACTACAATTCAATATGAATCCATGAATCCATATATTCAATATATTTAATCTGTATTGACCGAACCGAACCATGGATATTGTAACACCTTAGAATGCGATTAGTGTTAATTAAGCGATAATGCGGGTTTTCTGTAAAAATTTTACCAAATTGGTTTGTTTCGCCCAATCAGAGCAAAGCTCTGTTGAAATTCAAAATTCAAAATTTTGAAGCAACGCTTCAAATCTCGGACGCAACGCGCCACATGTCGGGCGCTGATACGTCAGCGCAGCGCCCAAGAAGGCGCGCCCAATCAGAGCAAAGCTCTATTTTAAACAAAATTAAAGGAAGCAACGCTTCAGTTGCGCAAGCACTGCGCTGCGCGACACGTGTCAGCGCAGATGCGCTGCGCTGTGCGCTGCGCGACACGTGTCAGAGCAGATACGCCAGCGCAGTTGCGCTGCGCTGTGCGCTGCGCGACACGTGTCACGCGCTGGAGCATTTACGCCAAAACAGAATAAAATTTTTAAAGAAATCTTTCTGTTCTTGTTAAAACAAGAAGATTTTCTTCTGTAAAACAGAAGCCCTTGGATTAAAGATCCAACGGTGGGGAAAATTCCCCAAATCACTCAGAGAAAAATCTCTTTAACAAATTTAACTAATTTATGAGCACTATAAAAAGGACCCCAAGCCTCAATTCAAAGGCAGGAACATTTTTCTTGAAAAAAGTCAAGAGCTTCAAACAGAGAGAACTCTGAGAAAATTCCAAAGAAAAAGGTAAAAACCTTCACGAGAGAGAAGAAATCTCTTTTAATAAACCAGATCAATGATCTTCGCATAATAAACAGTGCTTTGCACTTCTTATGAACCACTGGTTCTTTAAAACAAGAAAAAAACAAAAATATAAAAAAAAATAGTGCTTTGCACTTTTATGAACCTCTGGTTCTTGAAATAAGAAGAAAAACTTATTTTTCTTTGATCTAATTTAGATCAAGAAATCAAATAGTGCTTTGCACTTCTGTTCTTGAATCTAAAAAAATTCTTAGTGCTTTACACTTGCAAACTGCGCTGTTGCGCTCTTGGGAGAGCGCCACGTGTCAGCTACATAACAACTTGCGCTACGCGCTTTTGAAATAGAGCTTTGCTCTCTGTAATTGGCGCAACTCACCAGAGCGCGCCACGTGTCAGCAGCGTAACAGCGCAGCGCACTGCGCTGTTGCGCTTGCGCTCACCAGAGCATGACACGTGTCCTCACCACAAGCGCTTGAGCTCAGTGATTGGCGCAAAGCGCCTGATAAATGCAATGCATTTCTTTTACTAAAGGGCCAGGCCCAAATCAGAGGGGCCTAGTAGGCCAAAATAAATTGTAAGGCAATAAAAAGAGGGCAGAGCCCAAATGAAATTGATGCTCTGCATCTTTTATGGGCAGAGCCCAAACAAAAAAATAGAAGTAATGCAATGCATTATTTAAGTGTGAGCAAAGCCCTAACACAAGTCTAATAGACCAAAAATAAATAAGGGTGTTGAACATTTTCAACTGGATTTAGCCCAATTTTGGCCGTAAGTCCTCAAATTAAATTGACTGAGCACAGCTGTTCTCTTAAATTAATTTATATCCGGTTCGAGGGTACATCTCCGAACTCCTCTGACACCCGTCGTTGTAATCCTTGAACGACGTCAGAGAGGTGACGGGTCCCGACGACCACACATCAATACGGACTGCGGGGTCCTTAAACTCGTGGACCGGAACGTCCTTAAACTAATATAGGACCGAAACGTCCCTAAACTAATATAGGACCGAAACGTCCCTAAACTAATATCGGACCGAAACGTCCCTAAACTAATGTCGGACCACCATGTCTCTAAACTGGAACATGGACCACTACGTCCCTAAAACTGGAACAATAGAGCCTCCAAATGCTCTTTTGCCGGACCTAAACGATCCCGTTTAAGTTGATCTTAGCCCCCAAACATGGCTAACTATCCTTAAACATTCAAACGGACTATAAAACTCCAAATCAACCTTGGTTTAAGGGTACATCTCTGAACTCCTCTGACATCTGCCGTTGTAATTCTTTAACGACGTTAGAGAGGTGACGAGTCCCGATGGCCAGATATTAAATGGATTATCACGTTAAGTTGATCTTAGTCTCAACAAGGACTATCATATCCTTAACGAACGTTTAAGTTGATCTTAGCCGCAACGCGACTAATGCATCCTTAAACTAAAAATACCAAACCCAAATCTAAGTAAATACGGATTTGGACTAATCCACGTCCTACGGGCGACGGCATTACTCAATCTCCGTATACAATCCACGGGCAACCACAAACAAAACAAACACACACGACACGAAGTGAAATTCTGGAGAAGGAGAAAGTTGTTACCGCGATGCGGTAGCGTAATTAACTGCAGGGGCTTGCGCCTGCAGGGAAGAGCGTCCCCACAATCAAAAACCCTTCAAGCGAGGGGGAATCTGACGAAGTCTGCTACATCGGCCGCATCCGTCTAAACCTCCGATACACGGTGCCATAAATCAACTTGGCATCTTCGGAGAGGTGGACGGATAAAACCAAATAGCATCTGCCCCGAATCTCAGCGTCAGGACATCGCGGTCCTGTGCGCCGCCATTCGGAGGGGAACAGATTCTGGCACGCCCGGTGGGACCTTTTCCTCTTTCCACTCCACACTTCGTATGTCATCCTCGCGAACCAATCGCGGTTTGTTAATGGTTGCCTTCGGATTTCAAGTTACTAAGATTTGGTCTTTTGCCTGGCGCAGAACTCAAGATTCAATGGCCTCTAATTGCACCAACTGCTCAAAGTGCCACTGCAACGGACGCTCCACCTCACTGGGAGGTGTAGCATATGGACCCCAAGTGGCTTTCTTCCTCACTCTGCCAGTAGACCAGGTGACCCAAGCCACCACTGGCCTGTTCTTCGGGACCATGATCCCACCTACAAGCTTTCCTACGCCAATACCCGCACCGGAGGTGAACAAAAAGTCGGTCTTCGACCGGCTCACTGCTACGACGGCCCCTGTCAACGGGTCGCCCGGAACCAAACCGACAGCCTCTGTTTTCACCAGGCTAAATCTGAACTTTAAAATGGCTGTCCAAAGGAGGGCAACAGCTGCTGCTTCAGAAGTCGTCAAGGCGGCTTCCCCTGTCAAAGAGTCAGTCTTTTCAAGACTGACGATTCCTGCTCCTGCCCCCGTTCGAGGATCCGTCTTCGACAGGTTGAATATCACCCCTCAAAAGACAACCTCAGTCTTTAAGAGGTTAACACCGGCGGTGCCTCATTCAGACAGGGGGCAAAAAGAAGATGTCTCAATCTCCGAGCCAGTCCCAACGGCTCGTCATGCTCGACGTCGCCATTGGCAACGAGTGAGGAAGGCAGGGGGCAACTCCCCCTCAGGGCTAACTCCACCGGCTCCAGTGGTGGAAGTCAACGCAGCTGTTCCAACTGGGAACAGCTTTGAACTGCTGAGGAGGGTACGGAAGAATTCTCTAACCGCTACACTGAAAAGATCTCCTCCGCCTGCGGAGAGAGTCCCAGAAACAAAGAAAGAACAGCCCCCTCAACGGCTGTCCTCAAGAATTTATAAAGTTTGGAGGAGGGTTCAAGACTCCGTTATCGACACGGATCACTCCCGTCAACGAAAGAAGATGAAGGTGCAAAAAGAAAAGGACCTTCCTATTAAACAGCAGAGGACAACGATCACCAAGATGCTCGCTGCAACGGCCCCTTCAACTTCAACGGCCCACAAAAGAAGAAGGCCGGAGAAAACCCCCGCGCCCGCGGCAAATGCCAAAGGTGGTGAGCCTAAACGCCCTAAGTCCGGGGGCATGATAGTTCATACAGTTTATGTGGCATCGGGAAAGGAGGATAGCCGCATATCAACAGGTCATAGACCGCACACGAGGTCGGTGACCAAGGCTCAGGAGCAGCAGCAGAAGCTCCAAGAAATGATGAACGCTATGGCCGCACTTACAGGGCCAAAAGAAAACCTTGAAACGTCCTCGGATGAACGCCAAGAGGAAGAAACCGACGCCGAATTCCTTCGTCGGATATTGGAGAAGAAGGACAAAGAGGCTGCTGAACAAGCAGCCAACATACAGCGTATGGGCCTCCTCTTCCAAGACATGATAGGTATGATGATACAACAAGATCCTCCAGCTGAAGAGCCCCCGATCGTCCTTGGAGACGATAGGGGCGAAACATCAAATCCTCCACCAGCTCTGTCGATGGCTAAGGAGGATACAATCTCCAAAGCTGATTTGGATGAGTACATCGCCCAGCAAATACGGGTTCATCATGCGACCGAAGCGGCCGGTCAGGTCATAAAAACGGGGTGGCCATATCCAAGTTGGTACGATCAAATCAAGTACCCACCCGGTTACACAATTCCCAAGTTCCATGTCTACAAAGGGACGGGCAATCCTCATCAGCATGTTGCCCAGTTCAGGGCACTCTGCGGCAACACCGGCGGTGATGACAAGCTGTTGCTTCGCCAGTTTGTTGGAAGCTTATCAGATATGGCGTTCGAATGGTACTCTGAGCTCCCGAACGACTCTATTAAAACCTTCGCGGAGATGGAGCTGTTGTTTACTCAGCGTTTTGCAAGCTCCAGTGAACGTACCTCGATGACAGCACTGATTAACGCTAGGGTAAAACCCGGCGAGACGTGGGTTCAGTACGCTATACGATGGCGGAACTTATGGTCGAAGTGTGAGTAGCGCATTGAAGAAGATCCCGCGGTGGGTATGTTTGTGGGAACCCTTAATCCGCAAGCAACCATCTCACAATTTATGATGTTTTTCAAGCCAACTTCCTTCCAGGCCTTGATTGACAAACTAGCGCAAATGGATCAAATGGGCCATAAACCCCCTCTTCCAAGGCCGGACTCCCGAAATGACAAAGGGAAGGGAAAAGTGATCGTCGTCGCTAATGCTCAACAACAACCGAGCGACTCGAAGCCGGTTGCTCGTCAAAATAATATGCGCCCGTACGTACCCCTTGAGGATAGGATGGGACGTCCTAATTCCTTTCCCCACGATAAAACGAGGAGGTTATTCGAGCTGGCGTTGCGCAACAGACTCATAAATCTGCCGGATCCAAAACGTCAGTTGCAACCAAGTGATGTCAACGAGCCCAACTACTGTCCTTATCATCGAGTACTAGGCCATCCGATCGAAGATTGCTACGTTTTTAAGAATTGGCTTGAAAACCAGTACCGACAGGGCAAGTTTGCGTTATCTGACAAATGGAAGGTGAATCCCCCGCAGCCCCATACCTCTAAGGGGACGAATACGCCGGGGGCAACATGCTCCGTCATTGAAGAAGCTCCTTGGGAGGTTGTATTATTAGCCAAGACAAAGAGGATGCTAAACGATCTTCAGACATGTCCAGCGATCGAGTGGAAGAACCCGTTGGAACCGCAGGTCATTGAAGGGATATTGAAACCGCGTCCAACTCTAAAGACCGATGGTGGTGGCTCAAGCACTCGCAACCAGTCGTCAAAATCTTCGAAAAAGAAGAAAAAGAAGTCAAAGAAGCCCGTGAAGCCTGGTGACAAGCGCACGGACCTGCAAAAACAAATTGATGCGCTGGAGGAATACAACCAGAAGGCACGGACTCCCATTACATTCCAAGAGTTCCTCAATCACGTCTTTCAAGAAGAAGATGAAGGAGAAAGTTCATCGGATGAATCCGAGAAATATGTGGCGAGCTGTCATATGATTTCCCATTCGATCACGAACGATGAGGAGACTCCTTGCACCGAAAAGCTGGGGGCAGATCCTAAACCAAAAGTTCTGGGGCCATCAGATGAAGTAATTGACGCATTCCTTAATGAAGCTCGGTTGAAAAGTAAAGCTGATAGGGAGCACGAGGCGGCTATATTTGAAGGGGCCAAACGCCAGCGACTTGATGAAGGAGCTGAGACGATCCCGTTGGAGCTAAACACCTCCGCTACCGACAAAACCCAATTCAAGATGAGGAAAAAGTTTGCTAAGGCCATATCAATGGGCATGAAGCTACCATCCTCTGAAGGAAACATCACCGGTGAAGTGGAAACGCACCCCTCCTATTGCTTATATCATCAGAAGATTTCGCACCCCACACAAGAGTGCAAAGCTTTCGATAGATGGTGGCAAGGATACGTTGCTCATCGACAACGCTTTAAGCGGGAAAAGCGTAAAACTCGTCGAGAGCAAAGAAATACGACCGAAGGGCTTAAAAGAACTGCTGGCGATTGTTGCATGGTTAACACTGGCGGGTCACCAGTGCCTACATTCGGAAGCGATTCTGATGAGGAGCTAGAACTTGCCCCTCTCTTTAAAGAATCCACTTCGGGAAAAGAAGAAGAGCCGAAGGGCTGTGAAAATATTCGGCTGCGGAATCGGACGCTGCCTGAAAAGAACCTCGGACCCTCAAGCAGAAAAGATAAAGGGAAAGAAAAGGTCTCTGAAGATATCGTCTTAGATGACCAAGTGGTGGAAGAGCTAGCTGCCAAAGACCCGCCAAAGAAGAATAAGGTGGATTACAACGTCTTAGCACATCTGAGGAAGCTGCCCTCACAGCTCAGCATTCTTGACGCTCTTTTGCTATCAAAAGAGGCGAGAGATTCATTGATTAAGGCGCTCCAAGACCCAGAACAATTCCAAGCATGCCTGACCGAGGAAAAGATGAAGGATGAATTGGAGAAAGTGCACACGGCCGATGTCACTTTTGGCGATGAAGACCTTCTACTTGGGACGTGCGAACACAATCGCCCTCTCTATGTCTCGGGATACTTCCATGATATAAAGATAGGCAAAATCCTGATCGATAACGGGTCGTCTGTTAACCTACTCAACGTGCGGGTGTTGAAGGAAATCTGCATGAGCGTCCAGCACCTTGCTCGGGACAAGATCACCATCTCCGGGTTCGATTCCCAATCGTCAAAGACTCTTGGATCTGTGATACTGACGCTACGCTTCGGGCTACTCGTCACGGACATTAAGTTCCACGTCATAGACGCCAAGACATGCTACAACGCTTTGCTCGGCCGACCATGGTTACACGAGTACAACATCATCCCTTCTACACAGCATCAGTGTATGAAATATTTTAAGGATGGTTTCGAGTATACCGTGACGGGAGAACTGAACCCGTTCTCTGTAAACGAGGTCCGCAAATATGAAGACGCCAAATACTTCTTACCGGATTTCGAAGATACGGAGAAGTGTCACAAGCCGGAGAATAAAACTAACGCTACCATCCCTGTCTTCGGCAGTGATACTGAGGAGGAAGAGGAGATAGTTTATTCGGGTCCATCCTAACACAACAAGCCGGGACTATCGGCTCCTACATTGATCTTTGGCAGCGACTCGGAAGATGAAGTCCATGCTGTATTCTCTGCTCGACCTTCAATACAAGCTTCCGTTGACGAAGAGCAAAGTCTACAAGTCGCCATAGTGCCGCTTAAACACCATAAAGAACTGGATGCACTTAATATCTACAGTGTAGAAGAGTTGCGGACATTCTATATCCCTCCCAGGCGAGAGAGCGAGAAAGCAATTCTGTTTTACCGCTCTGAAGAAACCAAGGTAGAAAAAGAAATCTGGCATGGCGCGGATTCTACGCTCGACAGGCTTCAGCCTATCCGTCTTCCCAGATATTATACGGAAGGTTTGAAAAAGCTACTGAAACGCCAGGGGATATCCTTCAAACAGACCGTTAGAAAGGCCAAATTCTATGATAAGGTCTGGAACGTTCCCCGGACTCAACGCAAACTACCTAACGGGAGAATGGAAACAAAAGGGCTTGGATACATCCCGTCAAAGAAACGAAAGCTACTACCCGGCTATTACGTCATGTATGACCTTGATGAAGAAGCGGATGCTCAATGGGAGGACGCTAATCCTAAGCCAGTGAAAGTTCCAGATGCAAAGGAGCCCAGTCCGTCGTTCGAGGAACAAATGGACAGACTTATAAAGAAAGCTGGTCAAAAAGTCCGAGATGATCACAACCGTGAGAATGGAAACAAAAGGGCTGGAACGTTCCCCGGACTCAACGCAAACTACCTAACGGGAGAATGGAAACAAAAGGGCTTGGATACATCCCGTCAAAGAAACGAGAGCTACTACCCGGCTATGACGTCATGTATGACCTTGATGAAGAAGCGGATGCTCAATGGGAGGACGCTAATCCTAAGCCAGTGAAAGTTCCAGATGCAAAGGAGCCCAGTCCGTCGTTCGAGGAACAAATGGACAGACTTATAAAGAAAGCTGGTCAAAAAGTCCGAGATGATCACAACCGTGAGACGACTATCTACGAGAAAGCCAAAACGTAACGCCTTCTCCAACAGGCCGTAAAAGATGAAAATGCCGCTCCTTGTCAACCTGTCATAAAGAAGGCTCGGCGCAAAAGCAGAAATAAGTCGAAAGGCCAAAAAGACGCTCAACAACAACAAAGCAGGGCTAAGAAGCCACGCAAACGGGAGTTGAGCGTTATTGGTCTATCCCTCATGAAGAAAATGAGTCGAGCATACTCTTTTCCTCGGGATAAGATGAAGAGGATACTTGAGCTTGCTCTAAAACATCAGATGCTTACACTGCCGGAGTCTAAACATCCCGAACAAGCGGGCGAAGTCTCACACCCGGACTACTGCTTTTATCACCGAGTGATAGGACACCCTCTCGAAGATTGCTTCACCTTCAAAAATTGGGTTGAAGATCAGTACCAGCTCGGCAAGTTCGCTCTGTCTGACAACTGGAAGGTAATGCCGCCACGGAAGCACGAGCCCAAGGCCACGAAAGAAGAACCGGTTCCACATTGGGATTGGAAGCGAATTCGCACCTGTCACATGATTACAATATTAAAAGAAGAGGCCGAGGACATAGATGAGCTCCCTTGGTTCTTCGAAAACAGCAGCGACGAGATAATCTCAGAATTCCCATCAGCGCCAAAAGAGCTGGAAGATGGAATCCATACCACTGCAGATAACCTCAAGAAGATTGAGTTGGGGACGGCAGATGATCCACGACCAACATTCATCAGCGAGCTGCTATCTGAAGAAAGGGTGGCTGCGTTAAAAGACGTGCTTCTACAGCATAGAGATTGCTTCGCGTGGAACTATTCCGAAATGCCGGGATTAGA
Organism: Agapanthus africanus; assembly: GCA_030015575.1. Lineage (NCBI taxonomy): Eukaryota > Viridiplantae > Streptophyta > Magnoliopsida > Asparagales > Amaryllidaceae > Agapanthus > Agapanthus africanus. The sequence continues at coordinate 768,100,087 of JASDDO010000022.1, read as the reverse complement.
CCCAGAAATCGCTGTGCATAGATTGGCGATATCCCCGGACATCAAGCCAGTCAAACAGGCGCCGAGGAGAATGCGGCTCGAGCTTGAGCTGAGCATCAATGCTGACGTCAAGAAGCTGATCGACTCTGACTTCATCCAGGAAGTTCAATATCCTGAATGGATCGCTAACATCGTCCCAGTGATGAAGAAAAATGGGACGGTGCGCATATGCGTGGACTTTCGGGATCTCAATAAAGCCTGCCCGAAGGACGATTTCCCAGTGCCAGTCACCGAACTAATGATAGACAATACGTCCACTCATGAGGTTTTCTCCTTCATGGATGACTCATCAGGGTATAACCAGATAAAGAAGCATCCAGAAGACCAGAAGCATACCGCCTTCAGGACTCCTCTGGGTATATTCTGTTACAAGGTGATGCCCTTTGGTCTAAAGAACGCCGGTGCCACTTACCAAAGGGCCATGACGAAGATCTTCGATGACCTTATACATGAAATCGTCGAATGCTATATCGATGATCTTGTGGTTAAAAGCAGATCATACGAGGAACATCTCGAGCATTTGAAGACTGTATTTCAACGCCTTCGACAATATAACTTGAAAATGAACCCGCTCAAGTGTGCATTCGGAGTTTCCTCAGGCAAATTCCTGGGATTCATCGTCCGACACCGGGGTATCGAAATAGATCCGTCCAAGATCAAGACGATTATGGAAATGCCTCCGCCAAGAACTCTTAAACAGCTGCGGTCTCTCCAAGGGAAGCTCGCGTATATACGGCGATTTATAGCCAATCTTTCAGGAAAGTGCCGTCCTTACAGCCACCTGATGAAGAAGGGAACCCCGTTCGTCTGGGACCAAAAATGCCAGAGCGCGCTGGACGAAATTAAACAGTACCTGCAGAACCCGCCAGTGTTGGCTGCTCCGGTCAAGGGAAAACCCCTCATTCTTTATACAACCGCCCTCGAAGGTTCCTTAGGCGCATTATGGGCACAAGAGAACGATCAAGGGAAAGAAAGAGCACTCTACTACTTAAGTCGAGTTCTGCTGGGGGCAGAAAGCAACACTCCCCCATTGAAAAACACTGCCTGGCGTTGATCTTCGCGATAACAAAGCTCAGACATTACGCATTAGCACATGAAGTCCGTCTCATTTCAAAGGTGGACCCCCTTAAATACTTGATGTCAAAGGCCATATTGACAGGTCGACTCGCTAAATGGGCCCTGCTCTTGATGGAGTTGTCGATAATGTATCAACCTCTCAAGGCAGTGAAAGGCCAGGCCATCGCCGATTTCCTCACTGAGCACCCGATGCCGGCCGACTCCCCTTTAAACTGCGATCTTCCAGACGAACATGCGTTTGATGCGGTCGACGGTGATGATACTCGATGGGAGCTTTATTTCGATGGCGTATCTTCCATGAAGAAGCGCAAACAAAGCACCCCTATAATCAAATTGGGCGTAGGGCTCATCTTTGTAACTCCACAAGAAGGGATAATGCGCTTTGCTTTCTCCCTAACAGAGCCGAGGACAAACAATGAAGCCGAATACGAAGCTCTGATAGCAGGCCTCGAGATCGCCATTGACATGGGAATTGAAAACCTCCTCATATACGGAGACTCCCAGCTGGTCGTTAGTCAAGTAAACGGCGACTACCAAACGTGCAAACCGGAGTTGGTGAAGTACGGGGAAAAGGTGCAACAACTGTTGACCCAAATTCCCTCCTATAATTTGGAGAACATACCGCGCGCGGAAAATAGCAAAGCAGACGCGTTGGCCAAACTTGCTAAAGAGCTGGCTGACGAGAACCTCGAGGACGTCAGAATCATGGTACAAAGCCGTCGGGTGCTTGCCCCAGCAGAAATATCTCCGGAATCATCCGAAGAAAAAGGAGCGAGCGAGCAGACGACCCTGCAAGTAAAAGATTGGGAAAATACCGAGGATTGGAGAGAAGTCTTCATAGACTACTTTAAATCCCACCGAATGCCTGAAGGAGCGTCCATAAGACATCAGCTCATGAAACGTGCTCTGTCTTTCGCCTTCGTCAATGATACTCTGTACAAGAGGTCATTTGATTCTCTGTGGTTGAGATGCTTAGGACCTGACGAAGCGAAAAGAGTCGTCCAGGAAGTTCACGACGGACTCTGCGGTTCTCACCAAGCGGGCCCAAAGATGAAGTTGAAGATCAAACGGATGGGCTACTATTGGCCCACAATGATCCAGGACTGCCTCGAATATGCGAAGCAATGCCATTCATGCCAAATTCATGGGGACTTCATCCACTAGTATCCAAATCCACTACATCCAACGGTGGCTAGCTGGCCATTCGAAATGTGGGGGACTGATATAGTTGGCCCCATCGAACCAGTATCGTCTAGAGGACATCGTTTCATCCTAGCGACAACTGACTACTTCTCTAAGTGGGCAGAAGCGGTACCGCTGAGGGAAGTAAAGACGGAGAATATCCTCTATTTCTTCAAGACGCATGTCATATATCGGTTTGGAACACCAAGACGAATCATCTCCAATAACGGGCCAGCCTACAGAAGCCACAAAATCAGTCGCTTCGCGCAACAGCATAATATAGACTGGAGATATTCCTCAGTTTATAATCCGCGAGCTAACGGTCTAGCTGAGGCCTTCAACAAGACCTTGACGAAGATCATGAAGAAAACAGTGTCACGAAATAAGAAAGACTGGCACGAAAGACTGCAAGAAGCTCTCTGGGCGTATCGAACTACGTTTAAAACGGCCACGAACGCAACGCCATATGCGTTGGTATTCGGTACAGAAGCAGTACTCCCTTTCGAGATAGAATTACCCTCTCTACGAATGGCAGTCCATTACGAGCTGACGAACGAAGAAAATGCTAACCTTCGGCTTGAGGAGCTTGATGCCCTTGAAGAAACACGGCTCATAGCACAGCAAAATCTGGAAGCTTATAAAGCAAAGATGACGCGCTCATATGAAAGATTGACCCGACCGAGGACATTCCACCAAGGCGAACTTGTGCTAGTGGTCAAAAGGCCTATGATTCCCAATCGTGCCAAGCGAGGAAAATTCGAGCCAAACTATGAAGGCCCATATATCGTAGATAAGGTCTACCAGGGTGGGGCCTATCTACTCATGGACGTGCACGGTGAAAGGCCTTTAAGGCCAATAAACGGTCGCTTCCTAAAGAGATACTACGCTTAATGAGCCACAGCCTAGGTCAATGATAGATGACGACGACTATGTCCGTTCGCTATCTTCCTAAGCTCAAACTCTATCAGCAGTAACCAACCTTCTCAAAGTCGGACCGAAATGTCCTTAAACTAATAGCAGACCGAAACGTCTTTAAACTACTACCGCAGCATCTTTAGGCTGACGAGATATAAAAAAAACATATAAAAATAAAATATAAAAAAAAACGGTATGTCCATAAGCAAAATGGGCACGGATGAAAACCCGAGAGGGCTCCGTGAGTAAAAACAGCAGGGCTACCGGCGAGTGTTCGTGAAAACCTGAAAGGGCGCGACCTCGTAAAAAATATATATAAAAAAAAACAAAAAAAAAAAACGGTACGTCCATAAGCAAAATGGGCACGGATGAAAACCCGAAAGGGCTCCGTGAGTAAAAACAGCAGGACTACCAGCGAGTGTTTGTGAAAATCCGAAAGGGCGCAATCTCGTTAAAAGACACTTACAGGGTCCTCTCGACCTTGTAAGGAGAAACCACCCGCGTGAGATCCTTACGACTTATAAGGGAGAAACACACTTGGGGATCCCCACGATTCCTAAGGAGAAAATACACTTGCGAGATCCTCACGACTCGTAAGGAGAACTCTCTTATGAGACCCTCACGGCTCATAACATTTGAAAGTCTTAAGTTACAGAGACCTAAACCTGTGCTTAAGCAACCTCCACAACTTCCGATATTGCCCTACAAGTGGTTCAATATTGGCCCTTGTATACAATCCACGGGCGCGAATAAACATTTCCCAAACCAAGTCTCATCCGTGACTGGGGATATGTTCGCATGGTAAACAACCCTTCTAAATCCTCTCGATTTATGAGGAGAAAACCCTTTTGTAGGATCCTTACGACCTACAGAGGAAACAAACACTTAGGAATCCTCACGAGTCCTAAGGAGAAAATACACCTACAAGATCCCCATGACTTGTAGGGAGAAATAACTTCGTGAAACCCTTATGGCTCATGAAGTCAAAAGCCTTGGCCGACAGGACCCTAACCCTGGTCGCTAAGCCACCTTTGTTCGACATCAACAGAGGCAGATGATGATTCGCTCCTGGTAATATCCCAGTTATAGCGGTCCTGATGCCGAAATCGGTTTACAGCGAAAAGCCAATAGGCCGCACATGCATACGAAATAGCCAAAATGATAGGGCAACTTGCAATAAAAAGCAGCAAGTAAAAATGTATGCATGCAAAATAGCCGAAATGATTGGGCAACTCGCAATAAAAAGCAGCGAGTAAAAATAAAATAAATAGCCGAAATGATTGGGCACCGCGAAAAATAGCCGAAATGATTGGGCAATCGCGACCTTCGCGATATAAAAGCTGAAATGATAGAGCATCGTGGAGATAAAACAAAAAAAAATGATGATAAAACTTTGGCCCTACAGTTAAGATCACATCGATCCCTGTATACAATCCAAGGGCGTAAACAAAGAGGGAACCATACTTTCCCAACAGGCTCCGCCAGAAGACGAGGCCCAATTCCGATGGTTCATCCCAACGCTTGGGAAACAAATAATCCTTAGCAAACTCCTCGACTCACGGATACAAACACTCCTTGACGAGAGCCTCCTAATCCGCGTCGACTCGCAGAGCCACCAGTGCCTCCGTGGGAAATCCTCGACTTGTTTCAAACCCCAAGGAAACAAATAATCCTTGGCGCTTGGGAAACAAATAATCCCTAGCAAACTCCTCGACTCACGGATACAAACACTCCTTGACGAGAGCCTCCTGATCCGCGTCGACTCGCAGAGCCACCAGTGCCTCCGTGGGAAATCCTCGACTCGTTTCAAACCCTAAGGAAACAAATAATCCTTGGCGCTTGGGAAACAAATAATCCCTAGCAAACTCCTCGACTCACGGATACAAACACTCCTTGACGAGAGCCTCCTGATCCGCGTCGACTCGCAGAGCCACAGTGCCTCCGTGGGAAATCCTCGACTCGTTTCAAACCCCAAGGAAACAAATAATCCTTGGCGCTTGGGAAACAAATAATCCCTAGCAAACTCCTCGACTCACGGATACAAACACTCCTTGACGAGAGCCTCCTGATCCGCGTCGACTCGCAGAGCCACCAGTGCCTCCGTGGGAAATCCTCGACTCGTTTCAAACCCCAAGAAAACAAATAATCCTTGGCGCTTGGGAAACAAATAATCCCTAGCAAACTCCTCGACTCATGGATACAAACACTCCTTGATGAGAGCCTCCTGATCCGCGTCGACTTGCAGAGCCACCAGTGCCTCCGTGGGAAATCCTCGACTCGTTTCAAACCCCAAGGAAACAAATAATCCTTGGCGCTTGGGAAACAAATAATCCCTAGCAAACTCCTCGACTCACGGATACAAACACTCCTTGACGAGAGCCTCCTGATCCGCGTCGACTCGCAGAGCCACCAGTGCCTCCGTGGGAAATCCTCGACTCGTTTCAAACCCCAAGAAAACAAATAATCCTTGGCGCTTGGGAAACAAATAATCCCTAGTAAACTCCTCGACTCACGGATACAAACACTCCTTGATGAGAGCCTCCTGATCCGCGTCGACTCGCAGAGCCACCAGTGCCTCCGTGGGAAATTCTCGACTCGTTTCAAACCCCAAGGAAACAAATAATCCTTGGCGGTTGGGAAACAAATAATCCCTAGCAAATTCCTCGACTCATGGATACAAACACTCCTTGACGAGAGCCTCCTGATTCGCGTCGGCTCGCAGAGAAACCAGCGTCTCCGCGAGAAAATTCCTGATTCGTCTCAAACTGCAAATGAAGTCTCAGGCAGCAGGGACTAAAAAACTTGCTTCCTGAACAATGGGACCTTGCAAGTCGATCCAAAAAGGTCTCTTGCATACTATTCACGGGTTTCACTCTCCAAATTCGAATCTCGATAAGGAGGGAAGCAACCGCTTACGGGTCCTCTCGACTCGTAAGAGGGAAAAATTCTCTTATAGGATCCTTACGACTTATAAGAGAAAATCACACTTAGGAATCCTCACGATTCCTAAGGAGAAAAACCCACCTACGAGATCCTCTCGATCCGTAGGGAAAAAAATCTCTACGAGACCCTCACGGCTCATAGAGTTGAAAAGTCATAGGCAACAGATCTGAACCTGCGGCCTAAGCCATCGCTGATTCTTAAGAAAGTCAAGATGCATGCTCTATTATCTGTTGACCATGTTTACTAAGGTGGCGTGCTGATAATGAAAGAAAGAAAAGGCGGAAAAATGACACAAGACATTACAGAAAATGTGTATCTTTTATTCATAAACTTGATTGAGTACAGGATACATTGTGCTAAAGGATGAAAAATATATATATACATTTTTTTTATTTATAAGTACAAACGATACAAGGAGAGTTACTGAGAAGGAAGCGTCCTGCATAGCTCTAGCAATTGTTCGCACACTTCCTTCCCCACTTTCTCCTGATTGGCCACCACTGCCAACTCCGCCTCCACTTGGGCTCGTTGCTGCGCGACAGATGCAAGCTGAGCCCTGACGGCCTGATGAGCAGCTTCACGGCCTGGAGTGTCATGCTCGGCGACAGTGCCCGCTTCAGTCTCAGCCCATTTGAGATGCGCTCCAGAAGGCCCTCGAAGACGGCCTTTACCTCAGCGGCGTTTGCCTCAACTTCAGCACGCAGGTGAGCAGTTTCGCTTGAAGATTCTTGGCACTCCTTCAGCCTCAAAGCTGCTTCTTGTTCCAAATAACGGAAATGAGAAGTGCTTTGCTCGAGCCATGCTCCCCGTTGAGTGCTCACGGCCAAAGTCTCGGGGGATAGGCGCATCGACTCCAGCTGATGAAGGCGAGCCTCAATCTCCCAACAATGGTTAACCCAAGAGGCGACAATGCCCTCGTCATGGAAGGTGGCAAATATCACCAATATCAGGTTAACCATCGTAGCGAAGTCCTCAGCAGATGTAGGAGCCTCGACGTCGAGTTCCTCGATGTAGTCGCTCAACATGCGCAGACTATTCGCCGCACCTTTTGAGGACGGACGTCTCTGGGAAGGGCCGCCCGGTATTGTAATACGAGACTCAAAAGGCATCGAGACTGGAACGACAGCTGAAAAAGACAAAATGCGATTAGATGATGATTCAATAGATATGGAGAAAGTCATTGATAAGATAGTTTACTATACCGGTTGAAGCAGGTGGCAAGGCCGGAAGGGCCGGTGGCGCAACCGATCTTTCTTCTCCCCCTTCGATTTGTAACACTGCAGTCAGGACAAGAGAGTTAGAAATAATTCTACAACTAAAAAACAAAGATATCAATCGGGAACGGTACCCACCAGCGCCACCAGAGGGAGAGGCGAATTCAGATGGGAAAGAGAAGTGTGGGAGCAACACTTGATAGAGATGGTCAAAAAGCACTCCTGAAAGACACAACAGTGTGACTTTAGTACACAAATTATGCGTCTGGAAGATAAGATTAATAAATTGCAAACCCATACCTTCCAACATCTTCGAGGGTATGAGAGAGGGTTGAGAGGTGACCACCGCCAAGGCAGTCATTGAAGGCACTCCCTCGAGCAGTGGGGCATCGGCGCTGGCTGCACCTGCGTTACAAAAAAGATAAATTTGTCAGAAAAATTGTAAGGCAAAGAAAGAACACTAACTTGGGATTTACCTGACGAGCTGCCGGCTGAAACGGAGGCGTATCCCTCTTCCGTGGACATGAGGCCACCGCCCGTGGCCTCATCACCCGACTCGATAGGGACCGTCGTCGTGCTCGCACGACCAGGAAACGGCAGGAGATCATAGGCAGGGAGGGCAATGATTGGAGCGTTGCCGGATTCTTGGAAGGAAGCAGCTGACTCTTTCCCAAGAGTCGTGCCCATCTCATCCGCTATCTCTTTAGGCTCCGCCGTCTCCATCGGCTCATCCACCGTCACCACGAGGTCGCCGGCCTCAAGCGCCTTGTCCGCCACTACCCTGGGTTCAGTTACGATGATCATTTCATCTGCTGCCATTTCAGGCTCGGCATCAATGACCTTCTCTGTTGCAGACCCCTCAACCTCCATCTCAGGTTCCGAAGCCTCAGCGACGTTGCCCATCGTCGGCTCAGGTTCGGCAGGTGCCGCCCCCTCTGTTTCTTTGGGATCAATAGTCTCCGCCTCCCCCTCGGTCGGACTTGACCCTGCAAGATAGAATATATAAGAACCGACAGCTTTATGAGTCTAGTAACGAAATTCTAAAGGAAAAATTACCTGAGGTATACTTGTCGTTAGCCTCTCTATTGGCACGGATCGCCTGTCTATGAGCTGTAGACAGGGCGACCGGGGCCTCTTCGGATGGAGTATCAGCACGAGGGGCGGTGCTGGGGCCCGCTCCCATAGCCAAGGCAGCCCTGCGCGCCTTCGCCTCATGCCTCGACCGTTTCCTCTCCTCCCGGGCCGTCACGATAGACCTCTTTGATGCTTCCTCTATCGAAGCATCGTCGACCTCATTTAAAGATGCCTCCAGAGCCTTTAAGACATCTCTCATCGGTTCTCCAAGACGAACCTCCTGCGGTGGCCCAGAGGAAGCGGGAACATCGGCAACTGGTAGAACATCTGCGTCACTTGAAGGGAGCGGCATTGAGATTCCTGTGATTAAAAGGGAAAGGTTAGATCGACCATAACACAAGGGAAATGAAAACTTGATGAATCGAAACTTACTAAGGCCCATGGATGCTCTAAGACGTTCCTCCTCCTGGAAGGTCTTGAGTGAAGCGACAATGGCTTCTTCATCAGTGATGTCTGTTGAAAGAAAAGAAAGAAAAGCGTTAGTCAAAGGCAATGAAGAGGATATGTTGCAATAAAGAAAAGATGACTGGTAGTTACCTGATTGCGCAAGCTTAGCTAGCCACGCGTCATGCCTCGCCAACCACGCTAAAGCTTTGAGAGCAGCCTCCAAGTCTGTATCGTCCGGCGGCGGCATCACTAATCCTTCGTTAGTCCCGTATTCGATCAGGCCCTCGGCATAGGGAGCGTGAGGTTCCTGACCAAATACGACATCTGCAGCGAAGAGCGATTTCTTTTTCTTTTGCCCGCCAACCCTAGGTGCACGCGGGATCGATTTACGTTTGGCAGCCACCTTGGGACGACGGGTCCCGATGTCCGCACCCACGCCAGACTCCGGTGAGGCTATAACCACTGTCTCCACTGGAGCACAGGGCGCTGTGGTGCATCCGCAATATCAGGGAACGGCAATCCGTGCGGAGGACTCTGCGCACGTGAGGGTCCGGCTTGGGCATCTTTTAAAAGGGGGATTACTGGGGTTCTTGGCACCAGAGGAGCGTTGCGATCGCTACCTAGAGGTGCACCCTTACGGTCGATCAGCAACCGCCTTTCCTCCTTTATGACCGCTCCCGTCGAATGACTGTACCATTCTGTATATACCCTAAGAAGTCGTGGGGCGCAATCCGGCTCACTGATGAAGAAGTGAGAGCCCGTGTTTAGACGCATGAAGTGATACAGCGCTCTCTCCATCCCTTCTTCAGTCGCGGCAGGTTCTGATGAAAAAGCCTCCAGCGGTACCCCCTGGTTATAGCTCAGCTGTTGGGCGAAACGATGCGGGTTATATCTCATGAAGATCGCTGCCCCGTCCTGCCTAAACACCAAGAAGCCCGGTCTGATGGAATATAAGTGAAGGGTCTCCCGGGCCGTTAAAACTGAAGCTCCATCCTTGAAAGTGTCTTGCAATGGCCGCACTGTAGTGGTGGACGTTTTTCCGATAGTCAACACCTTGTCAATGAAAGACACAGCAGCTCCAACGGTGTGGGAGCGAAGGAGTAAACCCCTGGCATTTCGTGGCAATGGATTTACAATTGATGCGCCGATCAACTGTAGAATGCGAGGAAAACTACACCTTTCGTAGAACGAGGGCCTTTTATGCATGCCGAAGACACCCGCCTTATGTAGCTCGAGCCACGACATAAAGTAGTGCATCGGGAAGACCACGTGCAGCACCCCAGGCTCGTTAGCATCCGCTGCTCGGCTGAGGCCATGATATAAGTGCGCCAAGCCGGCGATCCCAACGGCCACCTTTACCCCGATAGTCATTCGGTGGGCTGGGTAAAAAACAGAGGGCCGCATGCGGTGAGAGTGCATTGGGAGTGCAAACCAACTCAGCCAAAGCCCAAGAAATCCTAAAAAGAAGGCCTCCTCATCCATCTCGGGGGCTGCAACTTCTGCAAAAGACATGGTTGGGGAGTTAGGAAGGAAAAAGTCCTTTTGGTCTATGTCCTTCGCCGGCAGGTTATCCAAACCCAAACCGAAAGGGTCCTCAAGGGTGGCAAACTTGGCAGCTTCTGCTGAGAGGATATTTGGGTGAAGGAACCGAGCAATGAAATCCTCAAAATTAACTCCGTGGCTCCCACGCTCAATGAAAAGGGCCTCGTAGATGTTCAACACCTTGATCAGACTTGGAAATTGGTGTTGAACAGCGTTCTCCGGCGTGAGCCCCCTTATCACCGGCTTAGCACCAAAGACGTACTCATCCGTCGGGAGCAACTCCTCATAATGTTCCCCCATGACCGGTAGACCGGATACCTGTTGGTGATAGTGCCCTCATAGACAATTATTGGATCGCAGGTATGCGATTGCAATGATTGCGGAGGACCTATACCGGTAGGACAGTCTCACTCGAGATGATAGTATGCTATCTGGTTTGCCTTTATCAGTCGTGTACATGTTCAGGTGACTGATTACATGTTACACTTTGATAGAGCCGTTAGGATCTTGCTTTACTACCAACAGTATGATGGCGATCATATACGTGAGAGTTGGGTAGTTTATACGCATATCCTTAATTGTGGTCCCTAGTCGTGGGAGTTTCGAGACAGGGCATCGATACTCCAGAGTAGACTAGTGTATACAGTCGAGACCCCGACGAGGGGCGGTGGCCGGTCTCACAAGCCACTGGTGTCAGTTGGAATACCTAAGATGTATACAGGTGCTCATTGGGTTATGAGTACACCGGACAGGACTCGCCGGGAATCTGCTAGTTGGTATTATACATATCGTCAGATAGCAGTTCCCTGGTGACATGTGTACAGGTTAGTTCATCGACCTGAGGTCGTCATTTGTCTCGTATGAGTTCCCACTGTGCTTTGATTTCTACCCTAGCACGGCTCAAAGGAGTCGTGCAAACAGGTAGTTTTTGGGTACAGTCCCGAACCATATGGAGGCACGTAAGCGGATCGGCAGGGGATTCGTCTCTCCCGGTATTGGGGGCGAGATCGTGCTGTGTATAGGAGAGCCATTACACATAGCCCACGGCCGTGGCAGGAGATTTACTGGTAGGTACTCCAGTAGTATCTCAGGGTGTTATTGGGCTACACTCCGACACGACTTATACTGCTATTGGGGGTCTGACGTTACTAGCCCCCTAGGCAGATATGCGATACTCATAGACGACGGACCGGACTGTATATACATTGTCACTGTTAGGCTCAGTAGGGTTTCCGGATGAGTTCGCTCATCGGCATCCCTTGAGGTCAGTCCATGGGCAGCCGTTACGCATTGCTAGTGCCGCTGACGGTTTGTGGTTAAACCCACTGCCAGGGTACTGACGAGTCATTAGAGTCCCCCACAGACAGTTTCCCAAGTTCGGGCGAAACGTTGTAGAGGCCGTATGGTTTTATGGCAGGGTTCGGAAAATGCACGTGCGTTTACGCACGTGTCAGTTTTCGGGCAGATGATACTGGTCGGCTTTGGTTTAAGCCGGATCCGAGTATTATATTGAGTAGATATAATATCTTTGTCTCAGTTGCATTTGTATTCGGTCGTAATACAAATGCGGGTATATTTATACAGTTACGGGGTTATCCTGAGATTCGTTTCGGGGTCACTTTTGGAAGTTGCCAGTTTCCAGTTTTCTATCAGCCGTCTTTTAACATTCGGTTGAAGACGGATTTATCTTTTCTTGAGATAAGTGTGGATGCTTCTAGAAGGTTCTAGAAGGTGGTGACAAGGCTCATGACTCACTTGTTCCTTATTGGTTGCTTTTGGTGTGTTCACACTTTGTGTTCACACTTGAGATATTTTCTTGTGTTCACACATGATATTTTCATAAGGTCACCCTCCCTCTCTCCTACACTCACCCTCTTCCTCCTATAAATGGCCGGCCCCCTCCTCACTCTCTCACTTGAGGTTTTCATTTGGTAGAAAAAGATTATGATAGTTTTCGGTGTATGGAATTTCACAGCTCATTTCATTTCATCACCCGATTCCCACGGCAACTTCATTAACCATTCGTCTATAGCTTTGGACAGAACGAGACAAAGTCTTCTACTCATTCTCTACATCATTCTTGGTCGTCTCTTTTAGCAAACTTGACGACCGAGTTGCCTCGAGTCAGAGGCGGGAGCCCGTTTAAAGAATCGTTGACGTGGTGCCACCTGGACGAGCAGATCGGAGATCGACGAGATCGGAGCAGCCGCAACGGAGCGTGGGATGATGGTTAAAGAACGAAGGACTCGGATTGTTCGGTATAACCTTTTTACACTCTTTACAGTTTGTTAGTTTAGCAATAATGGCAGATCCGGGTTAAAGTATACGATAGCGCCAGTTAAAAAGTTTTTGTTCCGTATTTGGCGTCTGTAGACGGCCGGGGCGCTACCGTAGACTTACAGTGGTATCAGAGCCTCACCATTTTGCTTTACTAACTTGTGCTAACGCGTTTAAAACATCGATCGAACCGGATATCGAAAAACACAATTTTCAAGCTTCACAGTTTCTGTCGATTTTAAATGATGTCCTAAAATTATTCTACATATCTCAGAAAACTGTGCAGGGTTTTATTAGAACACCGTACAAATTTGGGCTCATGATTCGACAAGACTGCCGCGGAATCGCGGCCAAACCCATGGTTTGGCCGCGCATTCGCGGCCGTTCTGAGTGATCATGCCCCCAAACTTGCACAATGTATTCTTCTCTGGAAATTGGGGTTTTTGGTATATATCTTTTGGGCCCAGATTTTGTTACTGTTCACCAGTTGTTCGTGGGGCCCACTTTGTGATATTTTGTCGATCGAAATTTAAACATGTTAGTTTACAGTGCTTACATTATATCTCCGACCGGGAATGTCATTTGATCGGTAAACCGCGTCTGATTGCTATAGTTCTTTTAGATGGGTTTGTGAACGTGACATTCGCGTTGATGTTCTGTGTTGTGCTGTGATGTTGCGGATTTGTCGTGGTGGATAGCAGTGTGCAATGATAGTGCAGTTTGGATTTATTTGTACATTTGATATTGCGGGGCGAGCGTCCAACATGTGGACTGCCGTCACTGCCTGTTGTATAATATTCTTTTGGGGCACGACCAGGTTGCGGTCGATGTACCTGTTGTACTATTATTTATTACTGTACTAGGTTTTGCCCCGCGACGGAGTGCACGGATAGCCGGGTTCTAAGGGGCAACGGGTCCGCATCTCATGGCTTTGAGAGGCAGAGGGGCCTCACTCTAGAATTGGCAGACTATTCGCCGCACTCGTAGGGGGTATAGGTTGACCCATGGAGGGGTGCCCAAGATTACCGGATTCCGTGAAGTGCAGGGTGGTCCATTCACTTTGCTGTAGGGGGCTGCCTCATTTCAGGTTTTGGCGGGTAACTTGCCGTACTCGTAGGGGTCTAGGTTTCATTGCACAGGCTATCCACACGACAGGGGAACGTCGGGTTTCAGCAGCGGCTCTGTGAAACTCGGGGATCCCAGATTATCTGTATTGTTCTGTGATGCTTATTACTTTTCTGTAATGTTGCATATTATCACGCCTGGAGTGATTATTGTATATTGGTTTATATACTATTAGATGTTGTATATGTTTTACACCCGCGCTAGTCCAGTCCCCGCTCTGTCGTTAGTTAAGTAACCTAACGGGTGATGACGGGACCCAGTGACGAATCCGGATGGCATATACGTACATTTTATTTTCGTTCTTTTCTGGTGTGATTGATTGATGGGACTGCGTTGATTCTGATCAATGCAAAGTAAAGCAGACCTTTTTGGCAGTTGTTGGAACAATTTAAAAAATGTTATTGCAAAGACGTTTCCTTTTGTTTTGCATAGCGGTATTCAGTGGAATATCCTGCACCTCATTCGACGGGGAAAGGGCCGATATCCCTTCACCGGGACTGACCCCTTGGGCAGAAGTTTGCGTCAGGGTAATAACTTCACTATAGTCGATTACATGTTGCTTTGCACCGCGGTATTCAGTGGAATATCCTGCACCTCATTCCACGAGGAAAGAGCCGAGATCCCTTCACCGGGAGTGACCTCTTTAGCAAAAGGTTTTCGCCACTATATTTTAAAAAAAAAGCTATCAGGTTCCTTCAGCGATATCAAGTTCACTACGTTAAAGGTTTTTCGCCAAAAACCAGCCGTAGCCCTCCGTCACTTCTTTTGGGTATTCAGTAGTATTCAAACTATGTATTTTGACCAACGCCAAGGCATAGTGTTTGGTAGCTGCTGGGTATTCAATTTTTGCATAGATAGATGAGTTGGTTTGGGACAGTCGTTCTGCCATTTTGGCCAACGTCAAGGGCATGTGCGGGTGGGTTCAAATTAACAAGATAGTGACGGGTAGAACTTGGCATGTGACTTATGATATTTTGACCAACGCCAAGGTCATAAGAGCATGGGGCAAAAATCTTATCGGGAGTTTCTAAAGAAACTGAAAATTGCCAAGTATGCGCATACCTTCTGGAGTATGAGTAACGTGGATGCATTCCATCACGTTATCATGCGATGAGAGTTGGATCCCGATTCCTACTGATGAGTTGGTTTACTCTTCGGGTGATCCCGATTGATTCTTCTTTCTGGTTTGGAGGAGAATTTGACAGGACAGTGGGAGGTTTCCGGATTAGATAAATTGATAACCATTCTGATCTAGGTTAGAGTGCACGCAGAGTGTTTCTTTTCTCTCTCTCTTTGGCAGCGACCTTTGACCGACCCTAGTCTATGACTCAGTGACCAAGTTCACCGAACCTTCTTAAAATACTGGCTTTTGGATTGTCCGAGTTGCATAAGTCATTGCCACTCCTTCTTTTACCCTTTGCATTTCTCAGAACACCCGTATTACTACGGATATCCACTTCCATTGGATAGATCCATCGTATGGTTATATACGAACTCGAAGGGACTTCTTCGAGGATGGATCCAGGTTCAGGAGAAATAGAATTGGTTTATTCAGTTGTCTTTTATTATCACCTTCTCTCAGGTTGCGAGGGCTCCTTGGTTTAGGAGAGTACACCTATTACGCTTATTGGATAGTCTTATTCCAAACCATAGGCAGGTGCCGAAAGGTAGGGAATGAAGAAAACCAATTAGCCTAAGTAGGGTGTGCAGAAGGTAATATGTAAAGACAAAATAAAGGGATTAGAAAGAGGGTAAAGTAAATTGCGACTGTTATCATTCACGACCAAAACCGCGTACTTCATCGCCACTCCTATTTCACCTTTAAAAGAATAAGGTATTATTCAATTGTCTTTTATCATCACCTTCTCTCAAGATGTGAGTACTCCTTGGTTTAGGAGGGTACACCTATTATGCTTACTGGATAGTCTTCTTCCAAACCATAGGCTGGTGCTGAACGGTAGGGAAGGAAGAAAACCATTTAGCCTAACGAAGGTGTACAGAAGGTAACGACTAAAGACAAATAAAGGGATTTGGAGAGAAGGCAAAGAAATATACGGTTAAAGTAATGAATTGGATTATGGAAGAGGCATTATTAGGAATACCAAGATACCCCTACGAAACATTTTCATGTTTCAGTGCATTGTTAAACGAAAACTGTTTTCCCGATTAGATACTTACTCCAAGGGTATGTATTTACCAGGTTTCATTCTCATATCTGTATGGTTTTACAGATGATGAGTGGGAGTAAGTTATTGGGAATTAGGTAATTATCCTCATTATATCGGAATTCGTTGTAATTGGTGATATTTGAGGAAATCGCCAGGGTACAGTTTTCAACCTACGAAGCACAGGTTTTGAGTTATTCAACTCAGCGGACTTATACAGAGTATTGTATGTTGTCCAGTGTCCATCAGGACAAAGGGGTAGGTCCTCGTACTATGTTCTGTTTACTTATAACTTCTCTAGTATTTAGACAAGTGTTTCATAGAAATACAAGGTCTAAGTTTTGAGAAGTTGTGGGTATAAGAATAAAGTAGAGAACCGGGTGTCACAAGTATCAGGATTCTTCAAAAAGATCGAAGATGTAGATTCTTGTGATTGGTATTCAGATGATAGTAATGGTTTTTGAGAAACTTGTTTCTCTTTCAAGTTACTCATAATTGGAAGGATTCCTAAGTTGAGTAATGCCGATTAGCCTCTTTGTATTAAGAAGATATGCACTGGAGACAGCTGCATGATTGAATATGGTTCCAATTAAATTAGTGCCAAAGTTTCTATATTGGATATAGAATAGTTCATACCTTAAAAGATGTTAAGGTACGGGGAGTTGTCCAGCTTATGCTTAAAACCAGACTCTGGATAACTCTGGGCATGTTTCTGTAATGGCTGTTTGTGGGTTGACCCTGGCTATGACGAGGGTTGATATTCTACCATTTAGAAGATCAATAGTGATATTGTTCTTGACTCGCCATAGTTTTAGTAAAATGGATTTTTTCAGAAAAACAGTAGTGGGAGTATGGTAGAACTGGAAGTGATTCCAGAACCGCGAACGATTACGGAAAATTTAATAGGACCTATATATTCAATCAGGTTTGACATTCCATTAGCCACTCCGCAGATATGGTGGGTAACCTCAGACACCCGAGAGGTACTTCGGTAGCCTCAAGGACGGTGACAGGGAGGTTCTTATCTACCCAGACTTGACACTACCGTTGTTCCAGGCTATGAAACCCGGTAGGAGGGTTGTTGTGGTCAGTGGGAGTAGCGGAAGCATAGTGGGTAAGTAGCTTATGTCTATTTATAGACTAGAGCAGTTATAGCGGAGATAGATCATCTAATTTTGATGTGACAGTCATGGGTTTGACTTCATCAGAATAGGGGATGGATCTGTTAAGAAGGTGGTAGGGTGTGATGTCATGGTATCTGGATGACATACACAGAGTAGGAAGTAAAATTCCTATACTACGATCGGTTGTACTGTGGTCATCACACAGTTGTTTCTCCAGACAGGATATGGATATAATATTTGACATTCTGATTTCTGGATCTATGGTTTTAGATCTAGATTTGGGTAGTTTCCCAATGTGGGTACTTTGACAGATATTCTAATGGTTTTTAGAATAGTTGACTCCTAGCATGGTGGTGTACCTGCAGGTGATGGAGTCACCCTCTCTAAAGGTGTTGTATAGACTAAAAGGGAGAGGGCTGTGCATGATTGGCAGATCACTTGCTTAGGCAATTGAGTCAATCGTGAGGTGTCAAGTACCACACCAGATGTTGTTTTTGCACTAGATGCGATAAGTTTGTATTAATCCAATCCTGGAGAGACATAAGGAAACAGTTTTAGAACATAAGTGGATGTTCTACGGATTTGATGACGGCAGCCTCCTTCGGAAGACGATTATCATTCCATGCTTCAAAGGTGACGAGGATGACAGAGTGATTGTCAGAGTTTTAGTTTTCCCTCTGACGAGGGACAGTATTATGGACAGGTGGTCCAAGAGGATACTGTGGGTGGCATGGTGCCGGATACTGATTAGGTTCAGTGATCGATACAGTCTAAGAAGTTTGGATTTGGAGTTCATTTATGAACTAGGTCCCATCAGATATCCAGACATATTCTAAGACAGGTATTACTCGATTCGGGAGATGGCTTTCTCCGCGAACTTGAGATTTAGAGAGATATAGAAAGAAACATCTAGGCGGATCCACTCACTGAGGCTATTTCTCGAACACAATAGTTTTACAAACGGGCTTTGTGAAACTGATTAGTAGAGGAGTTGGATGTTCGGTTTCACACGGGCTGTGAGTAGTCGACATCGCAATAATTAGCCTTGAGTGCAAGTGGGAGATTGTTGGTGATAGTGCCCTCATAGACAATTATTGGATCGCAGGTACGTGATTGCAATGATTGCGGAGGACCTATACCGGTAGGACAGTCTCACTCGAGATGATAGTATGCTATCTGGTTTGCCTTTATCAGTCGTGTACATGTTCAGGTGACTGATTACATGTTACACTTTGATAGAGCCCTTAGGATCCTGCTTTACTACCAACAGTATGATGGCGATCATATACGTGAGAGTTGGGTAGTTTATACGCATATCCTTAATTGTGGTCCCTAGTCGTGGGAGTTTCGAGACAGGGCATCGATACTCCAGAGTAGACTAGTGTATACAGTCGAGACCCCGACGAGGGACGGTGGCCGGTCTCACAAGCCACTGGTGTCAGTTGGATCACCTAAGATGTATACAGGTGCTCATTGGGTTATGAGTACACCGGACAGGACTCGCCGGGAATCTGTTAGTTGGTATTATACATATCGTCAGATAGCAGTTCCCTGGTGACATGTATACAGGTTAGTTCATCGACCTGAGGTCGTCATTTGTCTCGTATGAGTTCCCACTGTGCTTTGATTTCTACCCTAGCACGGCTCAAAGGAGTCGTGCAAACAGGTAGTTTTTGGGTACAGTCCTGAGCCATATGGAGGCACGTGAGCGGATCGGTAGGGGATTCGTCTCTCCCGGTATTGGGGGCGAGATCGTGCTGTGTATAGGAGAGCCATTACACATAGCCCACGGCCATGGCAGGAGATTTACTGGTAGGTACTCCAGTAGTATCTCAGGGTGTTATTGGGCTACACTCCGACACGACTTATACTGCTATTGGGGGTCTGACGTTACTAGCCCCCTAGGCAGATATGTGATACTCATAGACGAACGGACCGGACTGTATATACATTGTCACTGTTAGGCTCAGTAGGGTTTCCGGATGAGTTCGCTCATCGGCATCCCTTGAGGTCAGTCCATGGGCAGCCGTTACGCATTGCTAGTGCCGCTGACGGTTTGTGGTTAAACCCACTGCCAGGGTACTGACGAGTCATTAGAGTCCCCCACAGACAGTTTCCCAAGTTCGGGCGAAACGTTGTAGAGGCCGTATGGTTTTATGGCAGGGTTCGGAAAATGCACGTGCGTTTACGCACGTGTCAGTTTTCAGGCAGATGATACTGGTCGGCTTTGGTTTAAGCCGGATCCGAGTATTATATTGAGTAGATATAATATCTTTGTCTCAAATGCATTTGTATTCGGTCGTAATACAAATGCGGGTATATTTATACAGTTACGGGGTTATCCTGAGATTCGTTTCGGGGTCACTTTTGGAAGTTGCCAGTTTCCAGTTTTCTATCAGCCGTCTTTTAATATTCGGTTAAAAACGGATTTATCTTTTCTTGAGATGAGTGTGGATGCTTCTAGAAGGTTCTAGAAGGTGGTGACAAGGCTCATGACTCACTTGTTCCTTATTGGTTGCTTTTGGTGTGTTCACACTTTGTGTTCACACTTGAGATATTTTCTTGTGTTCACACATGATATTTTCATAAGGTCACCCCCCCTCTCTCCTACACTCACCCTCCTCCTCCTATAAATGGACGGCCCCCTCCTCACTCTCTCACTTGAGGTTTTCATTTGGTAGAAAAAGATTATGATAGTTTTCGGTGTATGGAATTTCACAGCTCATTTCATTCCATCACCCGATTCCCACGGCAACTTCATTAACCGTTCATCCATAGCTTTGGACGGAACGAGACAAAGTCTTCTACTCATTCTCTACATCATTCTTGGTCGTCTCTTTTAGCAAACTTGACGACCGAGTTGCCTCGAGTCAGAGGCGGGAGCCCGTTTAAAGAATCGTTGACGTGGTGCCACCTGGACGAGCAGATCGGAGATCGACGAGATCGGAGCAGCCGCAACGGAGCGTGGGATGATGGTTAAAGAACGAAGGACTCGGATCGTTCGGTATAACCTTTCTACACTCTTTACAGTTTGTTAGTTTAGCAATAATGGCAGATCCGGGTTAAAGTATACGATAGCGCCAGTTAAAAAGTTTTTGTTCCGCATTTGGCGTCTGTAGACGGCCGGGGCGCTACCGTAGACTTACAATACCTCCGTAAACTCTTCCAAAGAGATTGAAACTTCCCGATCCATGGCGAGGAAAGTGTGGGTAGGAATGTTCCACTGCTCCAGGAAGGCCTTGAACCACCAGGTGGGAAGCGTGGGATACTGGAAGAGGGAGACGTAGACTGCGGTATACAATCCTAATCTTATCAACTGCGACTTCTTTGTCGACAGGATATACCGGGCCCACGGCAGATAGCCGATTAGGTGGCGGGGGATCAAACCGATATTATATGATTGCCCCCAAGGTCGCGCCTCGCCTTGACAGATGCGGCGTCCCAGGATATCCAAAACCGTGGGACGCTGAACCGGAATCGCATCTATAGCCGGATGAAGAAAACCCTTCGATGTCCAATCCGCCATCTCCACGGCGTACTGCACCGGGGGTGGGCTGGCGTAATGAATCGCTGTTATGGGCTCTGACGGTACCGCGCATGTGAAGCTCCGTCGGCCCATGATGATCTGATTGTTCCACGACCCCCAAAGGTGGAGACTTTTGTATTCCGGGTCGTGCTCCTTAATCATGGCCAGGACTTCACGGTCCAAGGGCGCCTCGGGAAATCCCTCCTCCGAGCGGACGAACGGGAATGAAGTGTCTAAAGACATGATCGCTGCAAAAGAACAAAATAGCCGTCAGTGATACAATCCCAACGCTTGGCGTTTAAAAAAATCTTCAATTAAACGAATTTAAAAATTAATTGGATTAAAAACTAATTAATTAAACCACACATTAGTGCAGCGGGTAGGGGACCAAATGGGGACCCACAAAATCTGGATGAAAATGCCTCTTTTAATAAGACGGTCTCATCATTGGGTGAGACTGTCAGTTAAAGAAAAGATCCCCAAGAGAATATTATCATCAGTAGGGAATCCCTAGAGACAAGGAGAAAATCTCCTCTTTCAGAGCAAAACTCTGTCACAGAATGACATTTGTCAAATTCTGGTCTCAAAGGAATAAAATTCCTTAAAAGTGCATGGCTCTGTGGTAATAATGGAAAAGGTCCATCAGAAAAAATTTTACACTTAAAAGAATTAAAAATTTTGGAATCTTGAAAGATTCATGAAAAACTTATAAAAAGATTCTTCATTTTTCAAATCTGAAAGAGCTATTTTTGGATCCATGAGCAAAGCTCTGTTCATGGGTTAAAACCCATGAACAAGATCTCTGTAGATCTATGGATTCATAAGAGCAAAGCTCTGTTGATGAAACCCCAAAGGGGATTTCTTTAGATCAGAAGATCTGTGAGAGCAAAGCTCTATTGGTTAATTAAAATTAATTTAACTTAAGATTAATTTTACCTAAAGTTTTCTAACTTGGAAAATGATAGCAAAGCTCTAAAGTTCTGGAAACAAGAGAAAAGCTCTGGAAATCAAAATCTAGAAAATGGTGAGATTTTTCTAAGGGCCAGAGGTCCTATTTATAAGGCGCTTGCACCCCTTGAGCTCACCCTTTGATCCAACGATCAGGAGTTTGCCACCGCTGCACTCACGTGTGCGCCACGTGAGCGCAACGGTGGGGGGGCATTTGTTTCGCCCAATCAGAGCAAAGCTCTGTTGAAATTCAAAATTCAAAATTTTGAAACAACGCTTCAAATCTCGGACGCAACGCGCCACATGTCGGGCGCTGATACGTCAGCGCAGCGCCCAAGAAGGCGCGCCCAATCAGAGCAAACCTCTATTTTAAGCAAAATTAAAGGAAGCAATGCTTCAGTTGCGCAAGCACCGCGCGACACGTGTCAGCGCAGATGCGCTAGCGCAGTGGCGCTGCGCTGTGCGCTGCGCGACACGTGTCAGTTGTGCTGCGCTAGCGCAGTTGGCACAGATGCGCTAGCGCAGTTGTGCTGCGCTGTGCGACACGTGTCACGCGCTGGAGCATTTGCGCCAAAACAGAATAAAAATTTTAAAGAAATCTTTCTGTTCTTGTTAAAACAAGAAGATTTTCTTCTGTAAAATAGAAGCCCTTGGATTAAAGATCCAACGGTGGGGAAAATTCCCCAAATCACTCAGAGAAAGATCTCTTTAACAAATTTAACTAATTTATGAGCACTATAAAAAGGACCCCAAGTCTCAATTCAAAGGCAGGAACATTTTTCTTGAAAAAAGTCAAGAGCTTCAAACAGAGAGAGAACTCTGAGAAAATTCCAAAGAAAAAGGTAAAAACCTTCACGAGAGAGAAGAAATCTCTTTTAATAAACCAGATCAATGATCTTCGCATAATAAACAGTGCTTTGCACTTCTTATGAACCACTGGTTCTTTAAAACAAGAAAACAACAACAAAAAAAATAGTGCTTTGCACTTTTATGAACCTCTGGTTCTTGAAATAAGAAGAAAAACTTATTTTTATTTGATCTAAATTAGATCAAGAAATCAAATAGTGCTTTGCACTTCTATTCTTGAATCTAAAAAAATTCTTAGTGCTTTGCACTTGCAAACTGCGCTGTTGCGCTCTTGGGAGAGCGCCACGTGTCAGCTACAGAACAACTTACGCTACGCGCTTTTGAAATAGAGCTTTGCTCTCTGTAATTGGCGCAACTCACCAGAGCGCGCCACGTGTCAGCAGCGTAACAGCGCAGCGCACTGCGCTGTTGCGCTTGCGCTAACCAGAGCGTGACACGTGTCCTCACCACAAGCGCTTGCGCTCAGTGATTGGCGCAAAGCGCCTGACAAATGCAATGCATTTCTTTTACTAAAGGGCCAGGCCCAAATCAGAGGGGCCTAGTAGGCCAAAATAAATTGCAAAGCAATAAAAAGGGGGCAGAGCCCAAATGAAATTGATACTCTGCATCTTTTATGGGCAGAGCCCAAACAAAAAAAAAATAGAAGTAATGCAATGCATTATTTAAGTGTGGGCAAAGCCCTAACACAAGTCTAATAGACCAAAAATAAATAAGGGTGTTGAACATTTTCAACTGGACTTAGCCCAATTTTGGCCGTAAGTCCTCAAATTAAATTGACTGAGCACAGCTGTTCTCTTAAATTAATTTATATCCGGTTCGAGAGTACATCTCCGAACTCCTCTGACACCCGTCGTTGTAATCCTTCAACGACGTCAGAGAGATGACGGGTCCCGACGACCACACATCAATACGGACTGCGGGGTCCTTAAACTCGTGGACCGGAACGTCCTTAAACTAATATCGGACCGAAACGTCCCTAAACTAATATCGGACCGAAACGTCCCTAAACTAATATCGGACCGAAACATCTCTAAACTGGAACATGGACCACTACGTCCCTAAAACTGGAACAATAGAGCCTCCAAATGCTCTTTTGCCGGACCTAAATGATCCCGTTTAAGTTGATCTTAGCCCCCAAACATGGCTAACGTATCCTTAAACATTCAAACGGACTATAAAACTCCAAATCAACCTTGGTTCAAGAGTACATCTCTGAACTCCTCTGACATCTGCCGTTGTAATCCTTCAACGACGTTAGAGAGGTGACGAGTCCCGATGGCCAGATATTAAATGGATTATCACGTTAAGTTGATCTTAGTCTCAAACAGGACTATCGTATCCTGAACGAACGTTTAAGTTGATCTTAGCCGCAACGCGACTAATGCATCCTTAAACTAAAAACACCAAACCCAAATCTAAGTAAATACGGATTTGGACTAATCCATGTCCTACGGGCGACGGCATTACTCAGTCTCCGTATACAATCCACGGGCAACCACAAACAAAACAAACACACACGACACGAAGTGAAATTCTGGAGAAGGAGAAAGTTGTTACCGCGATACGGTAGCGTAATTAACTGCAGGGGCTTGCGCCTGCAGAGAAGAGCGTCCCCATAATCAAAAACCCCTCAAGCGAGGGGGAATCTGACGAAGTCTGCTACATCGGCCGCATCCGTCTAAACCTCCGATACACGGTGCCATAAATCAACTTGGCATCTTCGGAGAGGTGGACGGATAAAACCAAATAGCATCTGCCCCGAATCTCAGCGTCAGGACATCGCGGTCCTGTGCGCCGCCATTCGGAGGGGAACATGGTTTTCTCACATTTTATAACAATTAATTAATATTTTATTATTATTTGTTTTGACTTGCACACACTTATGCATGTTAATGTGAGGGTTAGTTGTGTTAATCTTGTTAGTGATATCAACTTTTAACTTCATCCTTGCTTTGTTTAAACCTTAAGCCTAGGTATTTGATTTGTGAGAAGATATTTCCATTGTTGTATTTTGGATTGGGAGGAGGTGGCTAGGTGAGTCATGAGGCTTTAATGAGAGCATTTATGAGGAGAGGGAGAGAGTAAGTGCAAGGGTGCACTTACCCTACACTCACCTCACTCTCTCATTATCACCTCACTCACTCACACACTCTCATTCTCTCTCACTCTATCTCTTTCTCAATTATTTCTCATTCCCTCTTCTCTCAAACTGAACCCTTACCCATTCATCACTAAACCTTCACAAAACTTGATCAAATATCACCCAAATCACTTCTCATGTCTTGTTTTGCCTCTAAGAACACTTGGAGCTTGGAAAGCTAGGATCTTTGAGCTTGTGTGGTTAGGTAATGATCTCTATTTATTAAGTAGGTGTTTTTAATATTGTGTAGCTCATTAGTTTCAGTTTAGAACACTAAATGTAAATTTTTGTGCACATATCGTATTTTTAGTATCATTATAGTATATCTGTGATCTGCTGTGATCCCGAGTGTATACTGGAAAATCTAGCAGTATAGTTGTGTTGTACCAGAGACCCTAAGCATACACCTGAAGCATGAACCCCATAGGCTCGGTTTTGGCCGCCGACATTAAGGCAAAATTCGGCGACCTCGGCCATGTAGGGGAGTTTGGGCTTGGTTTTTGTAGGGTAGCTGTCTGCAGTTGTTTAAAAGTGTCTGGTACTGTTTGATTTTTATATTCTGACAGTATAAAAAATCTGGGATCACTTTGCTTGTTTCTAGTGTTACGACTACGCGTGTTACGTTATTTGACACGGTACGTGTGCTTTGTGTAGCTGTTGCTCTTTGGTTGGTTTCGTAGTGTCGCTACGCATGTTAGCCATTAGACGAACAGTTGAGAGTATGTTTGGAGTTGGTGCGTCGGTCAAACATAGTGTGTACGTGTTATTGGTCGATTGCTAATGTGAACTTGTTATTTCGTTATATGATTTTAGGGTTGCATGCGGGAACTTCGGACGCTGCGAAGAAGGGAAAGCGAGTGGTTGGATTTACTTAGCCCAAGATCATCTGTGAGTAGATTTAACATCTACAGGGGAATTGCCTGCATGGCGTTATGCGTCTGGGCTAGATTAAATGATATGATTCTTGATTATAAGTATTGCACATATAGAGATTGTGCATGAACTTCATTGCATATCATTACTTATTGTGCTTGGACTTGTACCCATTGGACACTGCACTATTATTGACGGTTCATGTTGCACGAGCACAATTGTATGCCACATACTCCATCGATAATTGCCATGACACGCACAACACACATACATATGTGATATTGTATGGTTAGTGACATTGAGACATTGATTCTTATTCTATTGTGCATATGAGATATAGCACACCCATATACCTTGATATAGCTACACATATACCTGTATGGTATTACATCATTATTGATAGGTATAGACACATATCTTGCTGTAGCTACATGTATATCATGCATACATACTTACATGTACACCCATATATCTTGATATAGCTAGACATATACCTGTATGGTATTACATCATTATTGACAGGTATAGACACATATCTTGCTGTAGCTACATGTATATCATGCATACATACTTACATGTACACCCATATACCATGATATAGCTACACATATACCTGTATGGTATTACATCACTATTGACAGGTATAGACACATATATTGCTGTAGCTACATGTACATCATACATACATACTTACATGTACACCCATATACCTTGATATAGCTACACATATACCTGTATGGTATTACATCATTATTGACTGGTATAGACACATATCTTGCTGTAGCTACATGTACATCATGCATACATACTTACATGTGCACCCATATACCTTGATATAGCTACACATATACCTGTATGGTATTACATCATTATTGATAGGTACATACTCATATCTTGCTGTAGTTACATGTTCACCCTTATATGATGTTGCGTTCGATTTTGGAGAAATTAGGAACTGCATGATATATTTAATAACTTATTGCAGTTAAATAGCGGTTTTTCCTTTATATGCTCATACTATTGTTTTATGTTGCATATATTATATTCATGGATTTTCGTATTGAGATATGGATTTCATATGATGTTTTCTGGATTTGAGGACCATGGTAGTTCATGAAATTATGCATTGTTTGAAAGACCCGGCTTCTCTTGATATGATATTTCAGTGCGTCCACCATGAGATTTCTCGGTTATGAGATTTGTGTTACCCGATGCGAGGAGTTGGATGAGGCCATATGCGGTTACATGGTGGGGCCCGGAGGTACCCCGGAGTAAGAAGATCACAGAAGATGGCGATGAGCTTGAGGCAGGGGAGTACTACCTTACTGATGATAGTATTTGGACTCGGCGGTTATCGTGGGGATACCGACCGGAGTTATGTACGGACATGACATCAGGGTCAGTCGTGGTGACGGCGCCTGACAGATGAGTATTTACGTGTCGATGCTGGACACTAGTTTTCATGATATTTTAGGTGTCGATATTGGACACTCGGGTTCCATGAGACTTACAGGATATGAGAGCCGATCTGAGGATGTTGTGCCTTTGGTATTGGGATTTAGAGTGTTATTGATGGACACTAGTCTCTCCACGATGAGGATTCCGTGAGGATGACATGTTTTATCCCATACTCAGCATTTATTTGATATGAATTGCTTCATGTATTGGTAGTACCTGATAAAGTACCTTTCTTGACTGTTGCATATACATATTGCCTTTTATTGCTATCTGCTTGCATGTGATAGATTATCGCAGTACGTGCATACCTGCGATTACCTGCATGATGTTATTTACTATTCATAAGTTGGTAACTCACACCCCGTTGTGCCACAGTGTTTTGCAAGTAGCCCCTCAGAGCAGTCGCGGCATGGCTTCTTCTTATCGTATCATCTTTTGCAGCGGATACCGCTACGGCTGAATGTGTGCAGTTTTGTTATAGGTGGGTTTTGCGGTTATCCGATGATGCTCATTTGTATATTCGTTGTATCTAGTACTCTCCAACTACTACTTTCATGTATTGACTTAGAGACGAGTTGTGAGGACGATATTGTATATTATTTTGTGACTTTGGATGTCTTTTATGCTGTTGTCACTTTATATCGTCCATTTTCTTCACTACGGCGTTGTATATCTGTTGTGATGTTGTTTCCGTCTTTGGGCGTGGTTTTTCTCCCGTTGGGGATGCTTTACTTATATTTTATGTTGTACCCGTTTTGGGGCTTGTTTTACAAAGGAGGTGCTGCCAAATTTTTTAAGAAAGTAAATTTGGACTTTAAAGAATTTTTACTTGAGATTCCCAAAATTTTTAACAATGTTCTTATCACTTACTACTTTTGATAGTTTAGATCGCTGGGTTTTCGGCTTACTTAAATTGTGTTACGCCTGTAGACGTTACGTGGTTTAAGGGCCGTCACATGCCAAATTTCAGGTCGTGACAAAGTTGGTATCAGAGCGCTAGGTTTTACCTTTCAGTGTGTAGGATGATCTTGGTATGATAGAGCAGGTAGCTTAAGCAGAGTGACGTAGTGTGTGTATGTCCGCGGCATACTTACGACACGGTACTCCGCCTAAGTGACCTTAGTACTTATTGCTTGAAATTCCTTCCATGATTATACATATACTTGTAATTCAATTTCCGTATTCTTATCGAATCCTATTTCCATTTCTAGCCTTTATGCCGCAGAAGACTATAAGGGCTCAGAGAGAGGCAGTGAGAGCCAATGTCAGAGTTGACTCGTTTGGGACGAGGACTGACCAAGATGGTACGCTCGCTGTACAGGAGCAGATTAATCCGCCTTCGATAGATCGTATCGCTAGGCTTGAGGCAGAGATGCAAGATTTGCGCCAGATGATGGGATCGTTGGTTGAGCCCCGTCGAGCGCAGCGACAGGAGGTTGCCACCCCTGTTACCCAGTTATTCCTTGCTATCAGCACACAGCATTGTGTCACGTATACAGCAGCAGTGGACGCAGCCCTACTAGATGAGGAGCGTCTTCCCAAGACTTTGGAAGTTCCAGAACCGAGGAGGGCTTGTACAGGTGTATCAGCCCAGAGACAGATGCTTAGTCGCCGCGACAGATTTCGTTTACGTCGCGGGAGTAGCAGAGGCTTGGGACGAGGACAGTTGTTTAGCTCTTATCCCCAGGTGGGTCAACAGCCATTGTATGGATGTTTCCGGTGCAAGAGTTTCCATCACCTCGTCAGAAATTATACCTTGGTATGCCAGAGGAGGGCAGCAGTACCATATGATACCATATCACCTTCACCTCATGGAGAGTCGCCTTTTGCGTCTTTTGTTGATCTGCATCAAACTTATGTTCAGAGAGGTCGTGGTCGCGGAGAGTTTGTTCAGAGTGTACAGGATGACAGAAGAGGAGGACAACCTGTTGCGGGTAGAGGGCAGGCACGAGCGTTTGCTTCTACTCATGGGGACACGCAGGCGTCCAATGCAGAGTTTTCATGTATTCTTAATTCGTATGTTCTTTTGATACATGCGTTTTGTTTAATTCGGGATCTATGCACTCGTTTTCTATACACTTCGTGCCGTGGTTGGGCCGAGAGTCTTGTTTGCTAGATCAGCCGTTGTTGTGTTTACTCCTGTTAGCGATTCTTTTGTTGCGCGACACGTGTTTCGGTCATGTACCAATCAGATAGGAGATAGAGATTTGTCCGTCGATTTGATCGTTCTAGAGATGTTGGACTTTGACGTTCTCCTGGGTATGGACTGGTTAGCTACGTGCTTTGCGTATGTGGACTGCTGCGAGAAAACAGTCAGGTTTTGTTTTCCTGGCGAGTCAGTTCTTGTTGTGCAGGGGGACCGTGGTGCCGCCCCTCACCGCTTGATTTCAGCCTTTTTCGCTAGTCGGATTTTGAGGAGAAGATGTCGAGGATTCTTGGCTTTCATTCGTGATACCGGAGTCACAGTAGATTCGTTGGACCGGGTTCCTATTGGACGAGATTTTCCAACGTTGTTCCAGATGAGCCGGCGGAGCTTAGGGAGCTTAAGGGTCAGCTGCAGAGTTGCTTGTTGGGGGACTTGTACGTCCAAGTGTTTCGCTTTGGGGAGCTCCTATTCTGTTCGTCAAAGAGAAGGACGGCAGTTTAAGGTTGTGTATTGATTGATCGTCAATTGAACCGAGTTACGGTGCGGATTAGGTATATTTTACCTTGCATTGACGATCTGTTTGATCAGCTCCAGGGTGCGCGACATTTTTTCTAAGTTTGATTTGGGATCAGGTCATCATTAGTTGCGGGTTCAGAGTGATGACATTCCGAAGACTGCTTTTGTGCGCGCTACGGGTTTATGAGTTTTTGGTGGTGTCGTTGGACTCACCAATGCCCTAGCAGCATTCATGGATGTGATGAACCAGATTTTTCAGCCCCTTCCTCGACCGGTTTATTATTGTATTATTGATGACATTCTGGTCTATTCCAAGAGTCGAGAGGAACATGGGCAGCACTTGAGGATGGCTTTGCAGACATGGAGAGAGCACCAGCTGTTTGCTAAATTCTCAAAGTGTTCCTTCTGGCTTGATAGTGTTGACTTTCTAGGTCGTATGGTTACGGGAGACAGTATTCGTATGGATCCGAGGAGGATCGAGGCCGTACAGCTTTGGCCCAGACCTGTTCAGTGACAGCGGTCTGCAGCTTTTTGGGTTTAGCCGGTTTTTACCGCCGTTTCGTGTACTTGAGTATCGCTGCACCGTTGACCGTACTAACAAGGAAGGAGGTTCCTTTTCTTTAGACTGAGGCATGCGTGCTGAGTTTTTAGCAGTTGAAGACTCAGTTGATGACTGCACCAGTTCTATCTTTGCATTCTGGATCGGGAGACTTTGTCATTTATTGTGATGTTTCGCGGGTGGGGCTCGATTGTGTACTGATGTAGCATGATAGAGTTATCGCTTATGCTTCCCGACAGTTGGAGGAAGTACGAGCAGGATTTATCCCACTCATGATCTGGAGATGGCCGCAGTGGTCTTGCACTAGAGATTTGGGGACACTACTTGAACGGAGAGTTGTGTCAGATTTTCATTGACCACCAGAGTTTAATGTACATCTTCCTGCAGCGGGAGCTGAAGTTGAGACAACGCCGTTGGATGGAGCTTGTGAAGGATTGTGATTGTGAGATCTTTTATTACCCATGGAAAGGCGATTGTGGTAGCTGATGCTTTGAGTCGTAGGCCTGGGGTAGCTTGTTCCAGTTGTGCGCAGTTCAGAGACAGTCTTCTGCAGATTTACTGTTCTTGTGCGACAGCTGAGTACAGTTTAAGTTCACCTCTACTGAGGGGACCGCTTGCTCATGTTCGCGCCCGTCCACTTTTACTTAATCGTTTTCGTAAGGCACAGCTCGCCGATGCCTATTTGTCTGAAATTCTTGAGCATGTTCGGCTTAGTCGAGATTTGGAGTTCTTGATTTATGACCAGGGTGTGCTATGTTTAGGGACTCGTTGGTTTGTACCTCATACTGATGGGTAGAGACGCGAGATCCTAGAGCAGGCAGATCAGTCAGCTTTCAGTGTTTACCCAAGTGCCACTAAGATATAATGTGACTTGAGAGTTAGTTACGGGTGGGCAGGGATGAAGAGTGAAGTTTCAGATTTCGTTTGGAGGTGCCTGACTTGTTAGCGAGCTAAGGTTGAGCATTTGAGACCGGCAGGAGAGTTGCAATCTTTAACCATTCCAGAGTGGGAATGGGAGCAGATCTCCATGAATTTCGTTGTGGGTCTACCCAGATCTAGTCGAGGGTATGACTCCATTCGAGTGATTGTTGTCCGGTTATGCTCAGTATGCTCAGTTTGCTCAGTTTGCTCAGTTGTTCTTCGATAAGTTTGTGCGTTTGCACGGAGTTCCTTCATGTGTTGTATCCAATAGAGGCACCCAGTTCGCTGGCCGTCTTTGGCAGAAGTTTCAGGAAGCCTTGGGTACTGGTTGAGCTTTAGCTCCGCTTTCCATCCGTAGGCCGATGGTCAGATAGAGCGGACTATATAGGCTCTGGAGGATATGCTTGTGCGTACGTACTAAATATTTATTGGCTGTGGGATCGTCACTTGCCATTGATGGAGTTCTCCTACGATAACAGCTATCAGGAGACATTTCAAATGGCAACTTTCAGGCCTTGTGTGGTAGGTTGTGTTGATCGCCAGTCCGTTTTACCGACTCCACGAGAGCAGGATTTTTGGACCCCAGCTAGTCAAGAGATTTCGGAGAAAATCCAGTTGGTTCAGAATAGGATGAGAGCAGCCCGGTGCAGACAGAAGTCTTATGCCGACTGTCATTGTCGCAGACTTGAGTTCGCAGTGGGAGATCATGTATTCCTACGGATTTTTTTTCCGATGAAATGGCGTGTTGAGTTTTGGGAAGTTTAGTCCCAGATTGTAGGTTCCTTTAAGATTCTCGAGCGAGTTAGTACCGTTTCCTATCGTTGGCACTTCCACCCAGATTTTTGAGTATTCACGCCGTCTTCCTTGTGTCGATACTTCGCAAATACCTTCATGACCTTTCTCACATGATTCAGCATCGGATCATTCGATTGGGACGCGATTTTTCGTTCACCAGCAGCCGATAGTGTTAGTGGATCAGCAGGTGGAGAAACTTCGGTCAAAGGTCTTGCTATCTGTGAAGGTTCTTTGGCGTAGCCCGTCTAGTGAGGAGATCACTTGGGAGACTGTGAGCGAGATGTGGAAGTTTTGCACTCATCTCTTTGAAGGTATGCATAGTAAGAATTTTAATTCGGGGACGAATTTTCTTTAAGGGGGCGGGGGAGATTGTAACACCTTAGAATGCGATTAGTGTTAATTAAGTGATAATGCGGGTTTTCTGTAAAAAGTTTACCAAATTGGTTTCCTCGCATTTTATAACAATTAATTAATATTTTATTATTATTTGTTCTGGCTTGCACACACTTGTGCATGTTAATGTGAGGGTTAGTTATGTTAATCTTGTTAGTGACCATAACAACCTTTAACCTAATCCTTGCTTTGTTTAAACCTTAACCCTAGATATTTGTTTTGTGAGAAGATATTTCCATTGTTGTGTTTTTGATTGGGAGGAGGTGGCTAGGTGAGTCATAAGGCTTTAATGAGAGCATTTATGAGGAGAGGGAGAGAGTAAGTGCAAGGATGCACTTACCCTACACTCACCTCACTCTCTCATTATCACCTCACCCACTCACACACTCTCATTCTCTCTTATTCTATCTCTTTCTCAATTATTTCTCATTCCCTCTTCCCTCAAACTGAACCCTTACCCATTCATCACTAAACCTTCACAAAACTTGATCAAATATCACCCAAATCACTTCTCATATTTTGTTTTGCCTCTAAGATCACTAAGAACATGGAAAGCTAGGATCTTTGAACTTGTGTAGTTAGGTAATGATCTCTATCTGTTAAGTAGGGTTTTTTTAATGTTGTGTAGCTCATTAGTTTCAGTTTAGAACACTAAATGTAAAGTTTTGTGCACATATCGTATTTTTAGTGTCATTATAGGATATCTGTGATCTGCTGTGACCCCGAGTGTATACTGGAAAATCTAGCAGTATAGTTGTGTTGGACCATATACCTTAAGCATACACCTGAAGCACGAACCCTATAGGCTCGGTTTTGGCCGGCGGCATTAAGGCAAAATCCGGCGACCTCGGCCATGTAGGGGAGTTTGGGCTTGGTTTTTGTAGGGTAGCTGTCTGCAGTTGTTTAGAAGTGTCTGGTACTGTTTGGATTTTATGTTTTGACAGTATACAAAATCTAGGATCACTTTGCTTGTTTCTAGTGTTACGACTACGCGTGTTACGTTATCCAACACGGTACGTGTGCTTTGTGTAGCTGTTGCTCTTGAGTTGGTTTCGTAGTGCCGCTACGCATGTTAGCGACTAGACGAACACTTGAGAGTATGTTTGGAGTTGGTGCGTCGGTCAAACGTAGTGTGTACGTGTCATTGTTCGATTGCTAATGTGAACTTGTTGTTTTTTTATATGATTTTAGGGTTGCAGGAAGGGGACTTTGGATGCTGCGAAGAAGGGAAAGCAAGTGGTTGGCTTTACTTAGCCCAAGATCATTTGTGAGTAGATTTAACATCTACAAGGGAATCGCTCGCATGGCGTTATGCGTCTGGGCTAGATTAAATGATATGATTCTTGATTATAAGTATTGCACATATAGAGATTGTGCATGAACTTCATTGCATATCATTACTTGTTGTGCTTAGACCTGTACCCATTGGACACTGCACTATTATTGACGGTTCATGTTGCACGAGCACAATTGTATGCCACACACTCCGTCGATAATTGCCATGACACGCACAACACACATACATATGTGATATTGCATGGTTAATGATATTGAGACATTGATTCTTATTCTATTGTGCATATGAGATATAACACACCCATATACCTTGATATAGCTACACATATACCTGTATGGTATTACATCATTATTGACAGGTATAGACACATATCTTGCTGTAGCTACAAGTACATCATGCATACATACTTACATGTACACCCATATACCTTGATATAGCTACACATATACCTGTATGGTATTACATCATTATTGACAGGTATAGACACATATCTTGCTGTAGCTTCATGTACATCATGCATACATACTTACATGTACACCCATATACCTTGATATAGCTACACATATACCTGTATGATATTACATCATTATTGAAAGGTATAGACACATATCTTGCTGTAGCTACATGTACATCATGCATACATACTTACATGTACACCCATATACCTTGATATAGCTACACATATACCCGTATGGTATTATATCATTATTGATAGGTACATACTCATATCTTGCTGTAGTTATATATTCACCCTTATATGATATTGCGTTGGATTTTGGAGAAATTAGGAACCGCATGATATATTTAATAACTTGTTGCAGTTAAATAGCGGTTTTTCCTTTATATGCCCATATTACTGTTTTATGTTGCACATATTATATTCATGGATTTTCGCATTGAGATATGGATTTCACGTGATGTTTTCTGGATTTGAGGACCGTGGTAGTTCATGAAATTATGCATTGTTTGAAAGACCTGGCTTCTCTTGATATGATATTTCAGTGCGTCCACCATGAGATTTCTCGGTTATGAGATTTGTGTTGTAAACCCGATACGAGGAGTTGGATGAGGCCGTGTGCGGGTACATGGTGGGGCCCGGAGGTACCCCGGAGCAAGAAGATCACAGATGATGGCGATGAGCTCGAGGCAGGGGAGTACTACCTTATCGATGATAGTATTTGGACTCGGCGGTTATCGTGGGTATACCGACCGGAGATATGTACGGACATGACATCAGGGCCAGTCGTGGTGTCGGCGCCTGACAGATGAGTATTTACGTGTTGATACTGGACACTAGTTTTCATGATATTTTCGGGTGTCGATGTTGGACACTCAGGTTCCATGAGACTTACAGGATATGAGGGCCGATATGAGGATTTTGTGCCTTTGGTATTGGGATTTGGAGTGTCATTGATGGACACTAGTCTTTCCACGATGAGTATTCCGTGAGGATGACGTGTTTTATCCCATACTCAGCATTTATTTGATATGCATTGCTTCATGTATTAGTAGTACCTGATAGAGTACCTTTCATGACTGTTGCATATACATATTGCCATTTATTGCTATCTGCTTGCATGTGATAGATTATCGCAGTACGTGCATACCTGCGATTACCTGCATGATGTTATTTACTATTCACGAGCTGGAAACTCACCCCCCGTTATGCCACAGTGTTTTGCAGGTAGCCTCTCAAAGCAGTCACGGCAGGGCTTCTTCTTATCGTATCATCTTTTGCAGCGGATACCGCTACGGCTGACCGTGTGCAGTTTTGCTATAGGTGGGTTTTGCGGTTATCCGATGATGCTCATTTGTATATTCGTTGTATCTAGTACTCTCCATCTACTACTTTCATGTATTGACTTAGAGATGAGTTGTGAAGACGATATTGTATATTATTTTGTGACTTTGGATGTCTTTTATGCTGTTGTCACTTTATGTCTTCCATTTTCTTTGCTACGGCGTCGTATATCTGTTGTGGTGTTATTTCCGCCTTTGGGCGTGGTTTTGCTCCCGTTGGGGATGCTTTACGTATATTTTATGTTGTACCCTTTTGGGGGCTTGTTTTACAAAGGAGGTGCTGCCAAATTTTTTAAGAAAGTAAATTTGGACTTTAAAGAATTTTTACTTGAGATTCCCAAAAGTTTTAACAATGTTCTTATCACTTACTACTTTTGATGGTTTAGATTGCTGGGTTTTCGGCTTACTTAAATTGCGTTACGCCTGTAGACGTTACGTGGTTTAAGGGTTGCCCCATGCCAAATTTCGGGTCGTGACAGATATACCTTCCATCTACATGATTCTCCAGTTACATACATTTACTGATATCATGGTTTCGGCAAGTCATCCATCTATACAAGACAATATAATTTACAATATAATACAACAATACAATCAATACATTGTGGGGTTTTAAGGGGTAGATTGGTAGGGAAGGTGTTAGAAGTGGCATGAGACTGCAATATTTAAGACACTTAACCTGAATTCATTTGCTGTTGTACCGTGGAATAAACGGTTCCTTGTATTCCATTTGCCGTTAGTCTCCGACATATAGAGACTCCTCTCGTATACACTGGCCTCTTCTGTACCAAGTTACAAACAACAGAGTTAAAAATATAATACAACTTTAAAACTTACTCTCTCTCTCTGTCTATTCTATTTTCTCCCTTATCTTTGGGACTTACCGAGCGATTGTTCACTGACGACATTCCTTCTCTTTCTTCTTTGGAATGTTGTCAGGTGATTCGGATCTTCAGGAGATCGAGCCCACCAGCGAGAACTTCGATCAGTTAGTCTATGACCCAGAGCTTTAGATTCATTGTACACATTTCATTTCAGTACTTTAGATTTCTGTTATGCCACTGTTTAGGCATTTCTTTCATTCATATGTATTTACTTTTCCATATACTGTAAAAGAATGTTAATAAATAAAGTTGCTGTTCAATTATACCTATTGTCCTTGTCTCTTGTGCATTTTTATTTATATTGCTTAGATGCGCTTAGCATGTTTGCTTCAGAGTAAATACGTAGCGGTCTCGTTGTGCCCTCTGCCTGTACACTGGAAAGCGGGGTGTAACAATTTTTGTTGGCGTCTGCATCGCTAACTGGAATGTAGTGTCAGAAGTGACTCATCATTCGCCTTTGGAGGATTTGTGGGTTTGGATTTTGTTCGGCATTAGTATCGCTAGCACTGGAATGTGGTGTCATGAGCGACCCATCGTTCACCGTTGAAGAATTTGGAAAGATTTGAAGTGTTTTTTTATCGAGTTTGCGTCCTTTCCGGTTTTCGCAAGCTCGTGGGTAGTCTTGCCATTTTTACTCACGAAATCTTTTCAGGTTTTCATTCATGTCCCTTTTGTTTGTGGACTAATATTTTTTCAGTTTAACGACTTAGGAGTCCAAGCTGTACACTTATTCTTTGTTTAGCCTTGTTGATGTGTATTTTTGGAGGCTTATTTCAGATTCTTGGATTTTGAATTCGATCGGGCTGAATTGATGAAGAGTCATGGACGGCCTGGCTTTACCCGAAATGTCTTATTGTCCCCTTTAGGTTGATGGCCTTATCCCCAGCTAGAACAATAGAGTAGTTTAAAGCCAGATTTACGTCCTAGCTCGGGTAGCCTCGGCACTATCACATTCGACCTCCTTCCTTTTGAGGCCAGTTTGTTCATTTAGATTGTTGACGCTTCTGTGGTAAAAGAGCTGATGACTGGAGGCTTCGCCCACTACTGCATGAGCTCTGAAGGGAGTGTCGCTCAGGCAGTTGTCTTGATTGTGTATGCGACAGGGGTCGCATTGTAGGGTTCCTAGGCACACTAATGAGGTCTCACAAGGTATCAACCATGCCAATTTCAAATTTTACGGGTGCCGAGAAACCCTAATACGGATCGTTAACTAGATATATAGGCGAAACAATGAAACTAGTTTACAACTAAACTAAAAGAACGGAAATACAACCTTTGTAGATCCGTTTCTCTACCTCCATAGCTCCATGATGAAGTCCTCTCCGCTGTCCAAATCGAACCATGACTCTAGCATCGGCTTCATCGGAGAAAAAGCGGGCTAGGTCATCGACGACGATGCCGAAGATGATCTACGTCGAGGCATCACTAGATCAAGCTCCCACTTCACCAAGTCATGAAACTTGTGAAGAAAACACCCTATACTACTTGGCAAGAGGTAGAGGATGAAGAAATAGGAAGTGGGTTCACTTTAGAATTGGATTTCTCACTTGATTTCTTCACTTGCCATTGATGAGGCAAGCTTTCTTCATGTGAAGAAGAAGAAGAAGATGAAGATAATGATATGATAAGAATTATCAAATAGAAAAGAAAAATCAATTCTTATCATATACAAACCATGGTTTAGTGTAGAGATTTAACTAAGGTTAGATAGAGTGGTTAGGGTTAAGCATGAGACAAAATGGTCACTTAGTCAAAGCTTCAAGATGCAAACAAAGAAAGCCACCATTTTTCTCATTATGCTTTTTATTTTCCAAAAAGAATAAATAAATAAATAAATGAATAAGAAAATAAAACCCTAACCATCCATATAACCATGGTTTAATCTTTACACAAACCCAAGTTATCATGCATCATCAAACATGATACAATCTTGTGCACAAAAATATATCACATATACAATGTGCACAAACAAGTGAGAAAAACCATTTAAAGTGAACCAATACTAGTTAATGCAAAGTAATATATCAAATATATCTTTATGCATTAAATCATTAAATCAACACTTGATTCAATGATCCGGTCATGTCGTACACAACCGACTAGTATACAATGTATCGTTTTATCGAATCAATCCTTGATTCGATAACTAGGTTATATCGCATATAACCATTCGACACATTCATCGCGAGAATGAAATACGGTATCACATACACGCATTATTCTCGGTCCCGCACATATCTCATATGCGCTCCTATTTCGTTTCGCTTGAGCCAGGAAACCTCTGTGTAGGACTCTAAAGACTCGTCAATACGCCGGTAGCAGATGATGATCATATCAAACACCCACAAGCCGCAAGCGGTCTGCTAAATGTAACGGCCACCCGGGTATTGAGCGATCAGAAGATCGATGAGCAAGCCCGCTCATACTCTTGTGAATCCAACCAGTAACACTTACCGTACAGTCCGGTCTCGTCGTCTGATATATCGCATATCTCGCCTAGGGGTGGTAAACGTCAGACCCCAATAGCTCGATAAGTCGTGTCGATATGAGGTCTATAACAGTTCGAGAAACTACTGGTAACACTTACCAGTAAATCTCAGCAATCCTGGCCAGGGATTTCCGGTCATAGCCAATCGAACACTGCGCAAAATCAACTCCCTATACCGGGAGAGACGAATCCCCTCCTATCGCTCATTACCTCCATGTGATTCGGGACTGTACCCAAAAACCATCATTTTGCACGCCCTCTTGGACGTGGTAAGATGGAAATCAAAGCACAGTGGGAACCACACAAGACTCTATGACGATCTCGGGTCAACAGACTACTCTGTACCAGTGTCACCAGAGAACTGCCATCTGACGTAAGGTATAA
This sequence comes from Agapanthus africanus, assembly GCA_030015575.1. Classification (NCBI taxonomy): domain Eukaryota; kingdom Viridiplantae; phylum Streptophyta; class Magnoliopsida; order Asparagales; family Amaryllidaceae; genus Agapanthus; species Agapanthus africanus. The sequence continues at coordinate 768,060,968 of JASDDO010000022.1, read as the reverse complement.
TACCATCTGGGAGTTCTCGGCGAGTCCGTCCAGTGTATCCAGTCTTCACTGAGCACCCGTATATCATCTCTGATGTCAAACACCAATGGATATGGGATCATCCATCGCCCATCTGTATGGGTCGAGAAGGTATACGCTAGTCTACTCTGGTATATCGATGCCTCGTCTCGATACACCCACGACTAGGGACCTTGAAGGATGTACTTATGGACTACCATGTCCCCACTAGTATGATCCGCATCATAGTCCAGGTAGTCAAGTACACATCCTAAGGGCTTTACCAACATGTAACAGAGAGACAATCAGTGTACACGTTAAGGTAAAGAGCAACCAGATAGCATACTATCATGTCGAGCAAGAAAGTCCTCCCTATATATGTCCCAGCATCCACTACAATATACATCCTATGTATAGCAATGGCCTCTAGGGCATACATATAACTAACACGCATCAGCAGCTGTGCTTGTTCATTGAGACATCGTTGAGCAATATTGATTGTTGTTAATTGTTGGTTGTGTTAGGTCTCTAGTGCTCGTGCCGCAAGACTCGCAGCGAAGGCGAAAGCGAAAACAAAAACTTTCAAGAAAGTACTAGCGACCAAAACCCTAGAATCAACTTCAAAAACTAAACTAGATATCATAACATACAAGGTTAGGGGGTTAGCTGTCTTTGTAGCGTGTCTGCGCAATTGCGGAAGACCCTACACCGCTCCATAGATTCTAAATCGGCTCCAAAGTTGTCGGGAATAAACTTGCATGCCGATCTTCCTCATCGAAGATGATCCATCCGAGAGAATCCAATTCAAGTTTTAGGTTCACATCAAATATCAAGTGAAGCAACTATTAACTAAGCTCGCTAAGAAAATTTGGTAAGATTGATGTAGTGGTGAAAATCTCAAGTTTTATCGCTTTGCCAAATTTTCATTTTTAGTTTAGAAACTAACATAAAGAAAAGTGAGAAGAAAAGAATGAGTGTAGAATAATCAATCCTTGGCATAATTCCTCTTTTTCTTTTTCTACTCAAATGGTGTAGAGTGTGTGGGTGGACTAGTGAGTCATCCCAATGACTCACCCACCCACACTAGTCAACAAGCTTCTAAAGGTGAGTAGAATGTGTATATGTACATACATGCATATATCTACATATATATATACATACATACATACATCCAAATATGTATCAAAATACATATATGCGTATTCGTACAAATACCCATATTCGTATCTAAATACAAATATCGTATTCGTATAAATACCCATATCCGTATAAATACCCGTATTCGAATCAAGATACAAATACCTGTATTCATAAAAATACTCGTATTTGTATAAATATTCATATTCGTATCAAAATACAAATACCCGTATTCGTATAAAAATACGAATACCAAAAGAGAGGAAATGAGAAATATAATACTAGCTCATAAAAAAATCCGGCTATCTTTCAAACCCGCTAGTATTATGAAAACACCCGATTAAAATACATGTATAAAATACACGTATTTAATTGAACTCCAATACATATCAAAATATGCACACTATATCGTTTCGCCTGAACCGGGAAACTCTCTGTGTGGGACTCTAAAGACTCGACGATATACTGGCAGTGGGTTTAACTACAAGCATGTCAGCGGCACTAGCTGTACGTGACGGCTACCCGGATATTGAACGAAAGGAAGGTCAACAAGCAAACTCATCTGTACCCCTACTGAGCCTGTAAGTGATAATCTTCATACGGTCTGGTCTCTTCATCTGAAGTGTCGCATATCGGGTCTAGAGGGTGGATAACGTCAGACCCCTAATAACCTGATAAGTCGTGCCAATGTCAAGCTCATCACCCACCGATAAACTAATTATCTCCTATCAGTAAATCTCATCCACCCTAGCCAGTGATTTATTGTGATAGCCAACCAAACACAGCGCGATATCAACTCCCTATACTGGGAGAGACAAATCCCTGACGATCGCTCACTGCCTCCATATGGCTCGGGACTGTACCCAACTAAAACCTGTTTGCACGACTCAGTAGAGCCGTGGTAGGGTAGTAATCTAAGTACAGTGGGAACTTATATGGGACAAATGACGATCTCAGGTCAACAGACTACCTGTACTCATATCACCAGATAACTGCTATCTGACGATAGGTATATTACCATCTAGAAATTCTCTGCGTGTCCGTCCGGTGTACTCACCTCCAGTGAGCATTTGTATACAATCTTAGGTGCAAAACACCAATGGCTGTGAGACCTGCCACCGTCCCTCGTCGGGGTCTAGAAACGTATACACTAGTTTACTCTGGAATATCGATGCCCAGTCTCCATACTCCCACGCCTAGGGACATTTAAGGATGTGCTAATGTACTACCCATCTCTCACGCAAGTATGATCTTCATTATAACTCTGGTAGTCAAGCAAGGATCCTACGGGCTTTATCATTATGTATTAGCGATAAGTAATAAAACGTATACACATACATGATAAAGACAAACCAGATAACATACTATCATCTCGAGCAAGACTGTTTAACTTGTATAGGTCCTCCTTCAATTCATAATCGTCTACCTGCAATTACAATAATTGCCTTAAGGTTACTATAGCCAACAATCTCCCATTTGCACATAAGGCCAATTATTGCGGTATCGCGTACCTACAGCTTGTGTGCTGCCGAATACCTAACTTCTCTACCAACAGCTCGTGTGTTCAAGAAATAGTCTCAGTGAGTAGATCCGCTATAATATTTCTAATAGTATCTCTCTATATCTCAACTTCACGGAGATCAATTATCTCCCGAACTGAGCGATACACTGCCTCAGAATTTATCTAGATACCAGATGGGACCAAGTTCATATATGAACAATTTTATCCAACAAAATTCTTGGCCTGTATCCTCTATTGAGTCAGCGTACTGCGTCATGTCTGCCTCAGTATTCCGTTTGGAACTCTTTCCAACATACTGCCCCTCAGAATAGGGTAAACTTATAGCTCTGACAACCATTCTGTTATCCAGGTCACCTCGGAAGCCAAAATCGGTAACCGCTTCCTGTAGGAGGCTGCCATTACTATTCATGATGTTCTTCACTGCTTTCTTTTGTTTCTCAGGATTTATATATGCTTACTACACTAAGTGCAAAATCAACTTCCGGTCTGGTACTTGATATCGTATGATTGACCCAATTGGCAAAACAATTGGAGTGTCATTCATGTGAATCCCTCTCCAAATTAGTCTAGAAGACTTTCTTTAGAGAGGGTGACTCCATCACATGCCGATAAACTACCACAATAGGAGTCGTTCATTCTAAACCCTTTTAAAATGGTGTCCAAGTACCCGAATTAGAACACTTCTCAAATATAGATCTATCGACATAGATCTAGTCATCAGAATCTCTGATATATTATTCAGATCCTATGTGGAGAAATATCCGTGACAACCAAAATTTGACCGATTGTAGTATAAGAACATTACTTCTTATCTGTAGTATATCATCTAAATCCCAAGATAATACTCCCTACAACCTTCTTACTGGTTAATCTATCATTTTGATGAAGTCAAACACCTTGACTGTCACATCAAAACAAATGGTCCATCTCCGCTATGCCTGCTTTAATCTATAAATAGACATAAACATCTTGCACACCTTCCGCTGCTCTCACTGACTGTGACAACCCTCTTGCAGAGTCATATACATGTATACTTCTAAATTCTCATTTAGAAAGACGTTATAGTCATCCACAGTCATGAATAGCAGAAGCGGCAAGTAGTATTCGTATGGACTTCAACACAGACATTGAGGAAAAAGTTTCATCACAATCCTCGACGAGTATTTGATGAAAACTCTTTACTACAAGTCTAGCCTTATTAGGTTACTACCTTTCCACCGGCACTGGTCTCGAAAAATCTACTTACACCTAATGGATTTTACCCCTTCAGGAGCACCCAACAAATTTCATAATTTGCTGAAGTGCGTGGAGTCCAACTTGGATATCCGGCATCTGGCCATCATCCGGAAGTCGCCGCTTCCCAATGGCCAGCTGATAACTAACAGGACCATCATAACCATGATGCAAACCTCCTTGTCACCGTCTATGAGAAAACTATCACACCCCGCTTCCAAAAATACATAAAAAATTGGGAACGTAACAAAACCAACTATGCTACCTACGGTAAGGAAATATCCTCCCATAGTCACATTAGGGCTATCAATCAGTAATCAAGAACTATAATATAAATATCTATCTCTAAACATGTCGAATAGCCACAAGAACGATAACAAGAAATAGCAGCGGAAGCAATAAAGATCCAAGAAAAAAAATACCTAAACCATCAATCAGCGCTATATCAGTGAAATGGTTCTCACTGATCGGGAAACCTGTCGAAGTACTCACGATTCTCAGGTGTTAACGTCAAGTATCTAGGCCATGCAAAACCCAGACGTCGGTGTGTTATAAATATCATGATAATAATAATAAACTGAACAGTGTGGTATACAGGATGTCACATGAAAAATAAGGTATGAGTAAAACAATCACATGTGTTATACGACAGGCTATAGGTATATCACGTAGATTCTAAAGTCCGTGTTTCTAGGTTAACTATCCTACGGGTATTTGAAACCAATGAATGTACTCCTCCATATAACTCAAAAGTATATATCCCGTTACCCCCCGGAACCACGGATCAAGATATATGAATCAAGAATGATTCTGTTCCATTACCTTCCGGAACCACGGATCAAGTAATATGAATCATGAATGATTCTGTTCCGTTTCCCCCAGCACCACGGATCAACTTACACTTCAGTTACACTTTTGGTTTCCCCATTTTCCCAGGTTTCGTTTTTCCAAGTCAGGTATGAATATAATATCTACCTAATACCAATACAGAAACATGCAGGTACATGTTATGTCCATCAGGACAACAAGTCAGGATTGTTGGTATCGGTAAATATTACAGGTAACCGGTATTAATATGGTAACAAAATAGTAGTAGTCCGACAGGTTACAAGCATGTCAAGAATAATGTACTCAGTCAGGTAACATGTCTACATCACAGTGACATATCACAATCCTGTCATGTATACAACAAGCAATATAGTTATAACCGAATATCGGTAAACACTAACGGATATAAATTAATTATTTCTTGTTCCTGATATTAATCTGACAGGATTAAGAAGAGTATTTTGTTACGACTCTTGAATATCGTAACTAGATAGCAATATAGACTAAAATGGTAGTTATCAAATTAATTGGTGGCATGAAATGAAACTTATAGTGTTATGTTTCACCAATATTGATTAATATAGGTATTTTATACTCGATGTTTAAACTTATAACAAATAGACAATTATTAACTAGAAAATGCAAATGTAACCATCAATATATCTAAACTACTATTTTATATTTTAACTTCTATATTTTGTATTTAAAACTTCTATCCTCTAATGTTGACTTACCAACTAATGTTGATTATTTGTATCTAGATAAAATATTATTATATATTAAACTTATTATTAAGTATACGTAACATGAAATGATACGGTTATAATAGCGTTACGGCACTGCGTAAATTTGTCGTAACTATAGCATGTAGCAAGTAAAGAACTTGCCTGAAACAAAACGATGGATACACAGATATTCAAAACACGACATGATGCACGATATTAACTAGGTGCTTGGCTAATGACAAGATGTCGACAAGGGCATGACTCGAGTTGTACTCGGATGATGCACGACGGTTGTTGGCTTGCTCGGCAATGGTGTCGTGGCTTGAAGAGAGAAGGAGGAAGAGCAGGTGGCTGGTCGGGTTTGAATTTTGTTGCGAGGTCGAAGCGCCGGCAATGAAGAGGTGGGTTTCAAGGTGATCTAAGTCGATGGAGGAGATGGGTCGGTGTCACTCCCCGCTTCCCAGTGTACGGAAGCGGAGACGTGGCAAGCCCGCAACGTATTTACTAAGAAATAAATACGTTAAGCGTAATTAAGCAATATGTAAAAAATGCACAAGAATGACAAGAGATAAAATAAACATCAACTTTTATTAATACTCATCTTTACAATACAACTGCTTTAAAAGGAAAGATACAATGATATAAAGCAATGCATAAACAGTGGCATATAAACTGAAATAAGTACAAGATGAGGTAGAAGTCCGGCTGGGCGGTGAACTGGTCCAAGTCCTCCTGGCTCGGCTCAATCTCCTGAGAGTACGATCCTCCCGACGAACATTCCAAAGAAAGAAATAGACAAGAATGTCGTCGGCGAACTAGCGTTCGATAAGTCCTAAAAGAAAGAATGGAATAGAACAAGTAATGAGAATTGAACTGGTAAGTTATACAGGCATATGCTTATTATTCTAACGTAGTTGTTTGTAGTTTGGTACAGAAGATATTTGTGTATACGAAAAGAGTTCATCTTACCTCGTGGACTATGGTAACATGTAGTATAATGCCCCGTCAAAACTCATGGGACAACGGCACGAGAGTTCATGTAGGTGTCTTTTAAGTGACCATCTCGTGCCACGTTAATACGTTCCGTACCAATCTACCCCGTTATCCATGCGTAATGTATTGTATAGATTATATTACAAGTCTTGCCGAAACTATGGATACACGTTGTTTAAGTAGTCAGGTTCAGGATGTAATCTTGTAGTCATGTCAAGTTATAGCCATGGTTCGGTCAAGTCAAGTCATGTATTCAGGTTTGATATTAATGTTTGAATTCAGGTATTCAGGTTCAAATTCAAGTATTCATGTTAGACTTTGGATTCATGTTTGAATTGGACTCTGATTTGAGTTTAGACTCAGACTTGAGTCAGACACTTGTAACTGATTTCGATTTGGGAGTCATCGGTAACTGCTGCACATGGACAGCATGATCTGTGTAGTTTTCCAAGAAAATCACTATTGATAACTCCATTAAGTTTTCTACCTTAAATAGACAAGCACTCACTTTCTCTGGCTCCCTGGGGATCAAGAGAATTGATATCGCTTAAACTTATATTTACTGAAGTCCTTAAATATTGTTTTATATAACTCGAGGGGGTTTTATGAAAAATGTTTTTAATAAATTAAAAAATAAAGCTCGAGAAGTTATTTATATTACTTAGGGTTTTCGTGGATGTGAATTTTAAGAATTTGAGGTATTTTAGTGGTAATTACATAGCTTGGAAAGTTCATGGTATTTTATTGTAAAACTTGTCTTTTGTTGGTATCTTGATGGTATTTTGGTGAAACTTGTAATTCTTACATTTTAAAAAATGAAATTTTATTATATTTTGAAAATATATGGATTTGTAATATTTATATAATTATTAAAAATTAAATTTTTATTTAATTAGAAAATGCGTTTTTCTTAAAAACCGTATTTAAAAGCTTTCGAGACCGAATGCTCCGTGAGGAGGTCTACATCTCGCTCTACTAGCCCAAGGATGTGTGATAATCCGCACCATCCAATAGCGGGTCCCCTAAAGAGAGTTGTAGAGGCATATTTGCAAAGAAATTTAAAATCCAATTCAAAAGAAAACCGGTTTTTATAGTAAATGGTATTTTCTTGTAATATTCTATTCATAACAAAAATTCACACAAAAGCGGTATCGTTCTATGGAATCATGTATGTATGTAAGGGGTAGGTCATTACCCCGTGAAGTTTTCTAAAGGTAAAGTATTAACAAAATACTATAAGAGGTGATGTTTGAAGTTCATGGTATTTAAACGAAAAACTTAAATTAAAATTGTTTTACATGGAATTCTAGGTTGAAATTTATTCTAAACATTTATAATTAAAATTACAAGTATTGTGTAATATTTGTATAAACAATATGTAAGAAAAAGATGAGTTTTTAGGGTTTAGAAGATCGATATCGGTATTAACTCCACTTACCGATATTCGTTTTAAAAAGAATTTTTAAAAAAAAGGATGGAAGATTGGAAGGGGCTTATAAGCTAGTTGGACTATGAAAAGGTAGAAGAGGGAGGGTTGAACTTCGTAACGTCGTGGGATCATAGGAAAAGCTTCGATTCTTCGCCGGAAGTTGACCGCTTACTAACTCCTCTTCTACTCCACTTGTACTTAGAAATTTTTTTAGAGTTTTGGCTAGAAATTTCAGAATGATGAAGGGCTAGAGCATGGGGTAGTATTTATAGTGGAGAATTAGGGTTTTGGAATTAAAATGGTGGATTAAAATGGATTAAAAAGGTGATAAATTGGGAATTGAAGGCGTTCTGCTTGATTGCCGGGCAATCAAACAGTGTAGAAGAGTTAGGGGTAGGGGAAAGGTTTTGTGTGCAAAGGCCGAGGTCAAGTTGCCACAGTTCACCCGTCGGTGCCGGCCTAAGAGGCATTTGGCCGGTCAATTTTGGGAGATGGGCCTCTGGATTCTTGCTATGTGTACAACTCTCTGTTTAAACCATTTTCCACATGTTTGATTTTTTCTGACTTTTCATTTTTATGTGTTTTGCACGTGTAAACTTTTCGGCTTCCAAAAAGTTTTTTAAAAATCAGAAAAAATTACTGTGTCTGATGGGAATCGAACACATGGGCTACGTCACAGCAGTGCAAGGCTTTACCAGTGAGCTACAAGTTGTTTTTTGCTGTTATTTAACAAAATTAATTTATAACCCAATCTCAGGCTGTATAACTCATTTCTGTATATTAAACTGGAAAATCCATACAGTAAATTCAGAGTCGTTACTGTCGGCAGAGTTGAGGGTTAACGGTGAGGTTTAAAGAAGAAAAAGGTTGCTACGATGATGAGGGTAAAGGCCTCGGTTCAGAAGAAGAGGATGGGTTGATGGATTTGGCGAAGCTTTGAGGGGAGAGATGCTGGAAGAAGATGATGTCGATGGGTAAGAGGAGATGAAGTTGGGTGCAGGTTAGGAGATGAGTGCCGTCGAATAGGGTGGCCAGAGTTAGGAGTTGCCGGCGACGGCAAGGAGATGAAGATGATGATGGTGCTCGGATGTGAGGATGCAGGCGATGGTGTTGGTGATGGGGTTGAGGACGTGCTAAATCGAAGAGGGAGAAGGAGATGGTGGAGGTGATTGATCTCAAAAACTATCTATTACCGCAATCAAGAACGGCGTCGCATGTAGCTAGCCGGTGAGTACGGGTCGGTCCACAGGGATATTGTGAATTTCCTAATCGCTCTTACGAGTTAATTCCAAACGGTGTGAATGGATTAATTAAATCTAAAAACTAAATTAATTTAGGGCAATTGAATTAAAGATCTAACTATCTAACTAGGGCAAGGAATTAAATTTAATCTAGGGCAGAGAATGAAAAATTAACTAGGGCAAGAATTGAAATCTAAACTAGGGCAATTAAATAAATCTACTTACTTTACAGATGGCTCTCTCCAAACATTTACACAGGGTTGTCAGATCTGAATAGATGATATGAAAAGAGATATCGATGCTCTCCAAAAGATTTCTAAATTTTATTCATAAAAAGAGGCATGAGAGAGGCATAGCCTTTACAATGATTTAGAGTTCCTATTTATAGAGGATAGGAAACCCTAGGTTACAATTGATTCGCACATCTACATTTACCAAAATATCCTTAGGAAGACCCAGTCAAAGTAGACTCCAAGCTTTGGTAAAATTTTATGTCTCTGTCTCTTTAAAAGGAAGTATTTGGCCTTGAAATTTCCTTTGTTGGCTCTTCTATCTTTGGGCTTCCTTATTATTTGGTTCTTTTATTAAAAATAGCTTCTATGTTTCTTCCAGATCTCCAGTGAATAATTGCGGTGGACTTTTAACCGTTCGCTTTGTAATCTTGGACCTTGCATTGCCTTGTACTTTGTGAATTTTATCTTTGATGTAGGCTTGATCAAGAGTCTTCTGTTTGTTGGTCAAAGTCCACTTTTGCATCGTCTTTTCATCGTTTTCACTGTTTTTTGTCCAAGAACCTGTAACCTGTAATATGTAGCAGACATGTGTCAAAAGCACCTGTTTATTTATAAAATGAATAAGAATGGGGAATATAATAATGCAATATTATGGTGTGAACAAATACCCCCAAACTTATCTTTTGCTCGTCCTCGAGCAAACTTTTTTTTTTTTATTCTCTACAAAAACCTAACCGCACTTTCGCAGGGAAACGCGATTGCACTGAGCTCGTGCAACAAGCCGTTAGACCTCTAGGTGTCCCTAGTAGGAGGAGTGTTGTCTCCTGAGGGTTTTCAGCGGATACTACCCACAAAATCCTATCAATTAGGCTTTTCGACTTTAATTCTCCAATTAGGGTTTTCTAACAAGGAATTCTATTATCGTCGACTCATAAATCATCCACCCATATTCTTCACACTTCCTAATCATTTAACTTAAGATTATATATGTTCTATAGACTTACTTAGCTTTCGGCATCTCTTAAGTTTTCCTTCTAGGGTTCCTTCTCCACTTAGGAATTTCTATCTACTCTACTAAAGATACAAGTTCTATTCTTCACTCCTTTCTTTCATCTAAACTCCAATCACATATCCCCACATGTGTGTATAAATCACCCCTACACTTGGAAATTCAAATCAAGCAATCGTACTCTTGTCCGTTGTCCAAAGCACTTACTAATTGGTGAATTTTTAAATGAATTTTGCTTACACCTCCTTCATGCGATAGTTAATACTTCTTGAGGTACCAACGACCGATTACAAAATGCGTTTGCGCTTTAAAGCGTAATTCCTAGTCTTGCAACACCCAAGGCTTTAGTAGTGACTCCCAAACCAGTTGGTCTAAGGCACTAGGTGATGAAGCATCTCGCTAAATATTTTTCTATTTTTGCAACCTTAAGTAATCACAAAAATCAGTGTTCATTTTTTTCCCTCTTTTCACTTGTATTTCTTTTTTATTTTTCTTCATACTAAGGACTTTAGACAAGAGCATTTCAAGGTCTCCTCTACTATTCCGAGTTTCACGGTGCGTGTTTGTGCAAATTGTAGGGTATACATTTTCAGAATCTAGACTTAAGCTAGGAACTATTTTTCAAACTTATACTCTAATAAGAACATCAATACTTTTCCTTTGTTTCGACTTAGCCCAAGAAGTGAACCCAAAATTTGCATATTTCTAAATGAAATACAAAGACATATACTTTCTACCGTTAAACTTTAAGAAAGGTTATTTTTAGGGTTTTTAATTTACTAAGTCTAAGATCTAGTTGTTCCTAGCTAGTTAACCTATTGGTCAAACTCAAGTCAAATACGGCCAAAATTGAATACATTAATTTTTATAATTTTTGAATTTGTTTCAATTTTTATGAGTTTTAAAATAAGTATGCAAATGCAAAAATATACAGATGAATGCGAAGGAAGAAGACGTATCGAGCATACCCCCAAACTCAAACTTGACAGTGTCCTCACTGTCACGCTACATCAAGAGGGTCAAAATGCCGGCACTTCCCTGTTTATTTATTTGCAAAATTTTTTTTTATATATTTTTTAATGTTTTGAAATTTTTTTTTTAATTTTTTATAGAAAACAAAAAAAATATATGTACATATATACAACAAGGTTCCCCTCAAACTTAAGCTTGGGCTTACATAAGCCAAAAATTAGCACCAACCATTCAAAGATCTTATCGTGGTAATGGTAGGTTTGGTGAAAGAATGGGATGTAAAGGGAAGAAATGAGAAGCATACGAGACCGAATGGGAAGAAGGGTGGAATATGGTCTCAGTGGAGGAGAAGAAGGGCGGAAAAGAGAAAGAAGGGTCGCGCAATCTTGAAAGTGTAAATCGAGTGAATAAATTAGCATAATTTGTGATGACCGATATGTTAAAAACGATTGTGCTAATCTATCAACTCGTCGTGAGATGGGGTCAAATCCCTCAAGATTCGCAAGAAAGCATGGGTACGCTGAACTTGGTATTGGAGATGAAAGCGTAACGGTCTCTTGTACGGTCGGAACGATAGGAAGGACGAAAGGGGGTGAACTAGGGATAGTCTCATTCTCACCGTAGTAAACTGTTTCGAACTTGAAAGATTCCATCAATGGTTCGAAACAACTGTAAGCAACCGATTCTGATGGTTCAACTAACTCATCTGAAAATGTAAAGGACTCAAACTCGGGCGGTGAGTCATCAACATCATCCGAAAAAGTAAAACACTCATAAGTGGTATCGGCTGTGAGAACTGTGTCAGATTCAAAGAAATTTTTTTCAAGCTCACAGTCTTCAAGCGTGATATTAGGCGTAGTCGGAACGATGGAAAGGAGGGAGGGTGATTTAGTTAAAGGTTCAAGAGGATGAATTGGAAAATCCGACACATCAAACAAGAATGGTTCAACCTCAATATTATCCTCAATACTCTCCTCATAATACTCCTCAATATTTAGCTCATCCATGCCATTATCATCAAAATCAAGACGCATATGAAGTTCGGGAGAAACAATTAATGACTCAGGATGATGAATTGGACATAAAATTTCAATCAAATAGACAGGTTCATCATCCGAAATATTCCCGGCGTCTATATCCTCAATCAAGTGAAAATCAATTTTTTCTGACACCTCCTCAAAATAATGGATATTTATCAATTTAGGTTCTAGATTGGAGGTGTAAAGATCGAAAGATTAAGTGTGGTTTCACTCGAAAGGGGTTCTTCACAATCTAGCAAATCAAGCACTACAAAATCACACAACTCGTTTTTATTTTCAACAGGTGAACTATTTAGGGCAATCGATGGAAAACCGGAGTTGTAGGCTTCAATTGGGTATGGGTAGGTTTGATTTGGAAATCCTCTCAAATTTGCACTTTGTTCAACCGCTTCCTCATACATTGAAAAATTTGAAGCTAGTTGGAAACTAGCGACCGGTTCACTAGGTTGCATAAGGGCGGCAATGGACGCATCCACATTCCTAACCATTTTGTTTGTTGCTGCAATGTACGCCTCCAATGACTGTTCCAAACTAGACATGGGTTGTGAAGGGGTTTCGGTAAAAGATTCAAAACTGTTTGGATACATGAAACTTCCTAATGGCTGTGTAGAAACAGTGTCTAGTGAAGGTGGAAAAGTAGGGGAGGACTGGTAAGAATTGGATGGTTGGACAGGAGTAGGGTCAACAGTTGGATAAAAAGGTGAATGGACTTGTTGACCCCTAGAACTAGATGGTGGAGAGGAGTAAAAGATCGGCTACGAGATTGAGCAATATGCTCAGCAATGGACATCGGCTTAGGAGTTACAACAGGACTCGAAAAAGTGGTATCAACGTACGAAGGTGGTGACGGTTGACATGGTTGACACAAAGTGGGTTGCAAAGTCGAACTGTTTCTCCTAGACGCTTCTATTCGATCTTTCAAAGAAATTTTGGGTATGGAGGGGTCGTCCTTAAATCGACTGAAACAATTCATGTAAGAGGCAAAGTTTGGTTCGGGATACCAAAGTTCGGCAAGAGATTTATGAGGTGTGGTACCCATGATGTCAGAAGGAGAAGAGAAAGAAGGTGGGTGTAAGTGGGGTGCAAGGATTTCTTAGCGACAAAATTTTGCAAGTTTTTATAAAAATTTTTCCTTTTTCCTTTTTCTCTTTATTTGAAACTGTTTGCAAAAAAAGATTTTCGATAAAGGGCTTTGACACACTATCAATCAACCACAAATGCACAATCAGGCCTAGATCTAGGGTCACCTAGGTCAGCTAGACAGCTCCTAACTGTTCCAAAAGGCTAAAAATAGGACTTCAAACCGCCTCTTCACCGCCAATTGCGGCCAGGTAAGTGCCAGGTGAGTGGAAGGCTCCCCGCTACAAGTAGCGGTCCTAATTAAGTAACCACTCGTCTTAGACACACTTGTCTAGACACCGCAAAGTCAGGTTAGGATCAACGGCTGATACCTACAACTAGTCCTCTGTCCTATTGAGCGCGATGTCCTTAGGGCTGAGTCTAGTATTTTTTTAATTAAAGATTGGTCAATGCAATATGCCTTATGTGATTTCTGAGGTCCTGGGAAGGGTGATGAAATCCCCACCCAATCTGAATTTGTCAAAAGCCCCTTAAAGTCAGTTTTAAAGATATGCAAAACAGAAAAATCACTTGCTATCAAATCTTTTTATTTTATGCGCGGCGCAAAGAATCCTGCACAAGATTTGTTATTGAGAAGGGGGAGATTTTTTAAGCGCAAAGAATCCTGCAGGAGATTTTACAGAAGATATATCGAGATTTGCAGAGGAGGAGATCAGAAGACTTACAGAGTTTTTTTTTTGTGTCACCAGATCTCTGCGGTTGACTTGTAAACTTGGTCCTCCAAATTTCTTCTATTCCTCGGTTGTTGTGATCTTCTGTTTGTTCGGATTTGATATTTGATGTTTTGATCTCTGTAGATTTCCAGATCCGAATTTGTTCGTAGATCCTGCAAAATTCACATAAAAATACCCTTCCCAAAAATAACAGATGATATATTTTTATATTTTTTTTGATTTTTCAGATTTTTATGATTTTTAATTTTGATTAACCCGAAATTGCAAAAGGGAAATAACACGCCATCCCCGGCAACAGTGCCATTTGATTGATCTAAAAAACTATCTATTACCGCAATCAAGAACGGCGTTGCATGTAGCTAGCCGGTGAGTACGGGTCGGTCCACAGGGATGTTGTGAATTTCCTAATCGCTCTTACGAGTTAATTCCAAACGGTGTGAATGGATTAATTAAATCTAAAAACTAAATTAATCTAGGGCAATTAAATTAAAGATCTAACTATCTAACTAGGGCAAGGAATTAAATTTAATCTAGGGTAGAGAATGAAAAATTAACTAGGGCAAGAATTGAAATCTAAACTGGGGAAATTAAATAAATCTACTTACTTTACAGATGGCTCTCTCCAAACATTTACACAGGGTTGTCAGATCTGAATAGATGATATGAAAAGAGGTATCGATACTCTCCAAAAGATTTCTAAATTTTATTCATAAAAAGAGGCATGAGGGAGGCATAGCCTTTATAATGATTTAGAGTTCCTATTTATAGAGGATAGGAAACCCTAGGTTACAATTGATTCGCACGTCTACATTTACCAAAATATCCTTAGGAAGACCTAGTCAAAGAAGACTCCAAGCTTTGGTAAAATTTTATGTCTCTGTCTCTTTAAAAGGAAGTATTGGGCCTTGAAATTTCCTTTGTTGGCTCTTCTATCTTTGGGCTTCCTTATTATTTGGTTCTTTTATTAAAAATAGCTTCTATGTTTCTTCCAGATCTCCAGTGAATAATTGCGGTGGACTTTTAACCGTTCGCTTTGTAATCTTGGACCTTGCATTGCCTTGTACTTTGTGAATTTTATCTTTGATGTAGGCTTGATCAAGAGTCTTCTGTTTGTTGGTCAAAGTCCACTTTTGCTTCGTCTTTTCATCGTTTTCACTGTTTTCTGTCCAAGAACCTGTAACCTGTAATATGTAGCAGACATGCGTAAAAAACACCTGTTTATTTATAAAACGAATAAGAATGGGGAATATAATAATGCAATATTATGGTGTGAACAGGAGGCGACCTCGAAGACGATGGCGAAGAGGTTGGGTGTCTCGGTTGGTGATGAAGAGGTGACGATGGAGACGAGGTGGAGGCTACTGGAGTTGGCTACTGCTGCAATGCGCCGTCGGGGGAGGAGAAGATCGAAGACAAGGACGAAGCGGAGAGAGGGAGATGAAGCAGAGGGAGATGAAGCAGAGTGAGATGGGTTGTCAAATAAGGGATATATATATATATATATATATATATAGAGAGAGAGAGAGAGAGAGATTGATTTGTATATATCTAAATAGCTAAATAATACTATATAAAGATATTAAAAACCCCGATCGTCTCCACTGCATCTCAAAAATATCATGAGTTATCTACAGATACATAACCAACTTAAACCATAAATATAATGGTTAGAAAAATATATCTTAATCTAATACATATACGTAGTACTTTAGGATTCAAATACTAGATAACTGTCAATAAAATATCGCGGGATATTTAACTAGGATAAAAGCATACTAACAGTTAATATAAAATACCTATAACGGACTTCACACAAGCGGGTCGGATCTGATAAACACACATACTATCCAAACATCAATTGCGACCCAAACAATAATAATTAGATGAAATTCAAAATACTAATATCGTACGATCGTGTTAGGGTGTTACATTATACCCAACTACAAAAGAATATCGTCCTCAAAATTCACGAAACAGGAAAAGACAAGAACAATGAAGATAAGAATCTAAGGAAAGAGGTATGGAAACTTTTTTCGAACTTCTTCTTCACATTCCCAAGTAGATTCTCCATGCGAATGATTTCCCCATGAAACAAGCACTAGAGGGATCACTCTATTCTTGAGAACCTTTTCTCGTCGATCAACAATAGCCATCGGTTGCTCTTCATGAGTCAAATCCTCCCTCGTTGTTAATTTCAAGTGTTCTGGGATGTGCGTCTCATCTCGAACCTACCTGTAAAGTTCATATACAAGAAACACGTCATGAATACCTGTCAAGGATGGTGGTAAAGCTAATCGATAAGCCACTTCTCCAATACGTTCGCTGATATTGAAAGGCCCCACGGATCGAGAACTAAGTTTGCCTCGACTACCAAACCGAATTATTCCTCTGGTCGGTGATATCTTCAAGAACACATGATCATCAACAGCAAACTCTAATGGTCTTCTTCCAGTATCTGTCCAACTCTTCTATCGATCTTGTGCCACCTTCATATGATCATGAATCAAGTTAAATTTCTCCACAGTCTGCACAATCGGTTCCGGTCCCAATCATCTTCTTTCTCCAATATCATCCCAACATACTGGTGCATGACACTTACGACCGTGCAATGCTTCAAACGGAGCCATCTGTATAGTCGTCTGAAAACTGTTATTGTACGAGAACTCCACTAAATGTGAATGATCCCCCCACAAACTCTTAAAGTCTAACATATAAGCTCTTAACATATTTTCAAGAGTTTGGATCGTTCTTTCGGACCGTCCATCTGTCTGAGAATGATAAGCCGTGCTAAATTTCAAGCGAGTCCCCAAACTTTCTTGCAGACTCCTCCAAAAATGTGATAGGAACTGGGTGTCACGGTCAGAAACAATACTCACTGGTACTCCATGCAATCTCACAATCTTCTGCATGTAACCCTCTGCTAAAACCTCCGTCGACTGATCGACTCGAAATAATATAAAATGAGCTGCCTTGGTTAGTTGATCGACAATTACTCATACTGCGTTATTGCCCTTTGGACTCCGTGGTAATGCTATCACGAAATCCATAGTTATATGTTTCCACTTTCATTGGGGAATCGGAAGTGGTTGCAATAAACCAGCAACCCTTTGATGTTCAGCCTTGACTTGCTGACACACCAAGCACCTCGACATGTAATAAGCGATCTATCTTTTCATGCCTTCCCACCAAAAGTGCTGTCGCAAATATCTATATATCTTCGTGCTTCCTGGATGTACCGAATATGGAGAACTATAAACCTCCTTCATGACTTCTTTACGAACTTCTCCTTTAGACACTCACAGACGACTTCCATATCTCAAAGAACAATCTTCATGAAAAAATAAATCCGTTTGAAATCTTGCCTCTACTTGTCCTCATAATTTCTGCAATCTAAGATCGCGCAACTGTGCTGCCTTAATGTTATCGATCAACGATGACTGTACTCACAACTGCATTAACTGTCCCGAAGAATCTAGTAGTACGAGCTCCGACTCGAATCTTTGAAAATCCGCTATAATCTCCTTCTGCGAAATCAACATCCGTATTACTGGAAACCGACTTAAAGCATCCGATGCCGCATTAACTTTCCTCGGATGGTACTTTAGATCAAAATCAGAGTTGGTCATCAACTCCAATCATCTACGCTGCCTCATATTGAGCTCCTTCTGTGTGAACACATACTTTAGGCTCTTGTGACCAGTAAACACCTCTACCTTCTCGTCCAATAAGTAGTGTCTCCAAATCTTCAGCACAAAAATAACCGCTGCTAATTCCAAGTCGTGAGTTGGGTTATTCTTCTCGTGAGTTTTCAACTGCCTCGACGCATATGCTACGACCTTTCCATGTTGCATCAAAATGCATCCCAAGCCTTTCCCAGATACATCACTGTGAATAAGTAATCCTCCGGAACTATCTGGCACGGTTAAAATAGAAGCGGTTGTCAACCTTTTGGTTCAGCGCCTCAAAAGCTAACGCACAGTTCTCAGACTAAACAAACGGTACCTCCTTTCGTGTTATCTTGGATAAGGGTTCTGCTATCCGAGCGAAGTTCTCCACAAACCTTCTATAGTATCTAGCAAGCCCAAAGAAAGTTCTGATCTCCCCTACATTCTTTAGAGTCGGTCAATCGTGAACAGCTGCAATCTTTTCAGGGTCAACTGCAATTCCATCTCTGGATACAACATGATCCAAGAACTTCACTTCATCGAGCCAAAACTCGTCCTTGCTCATCTTAGCATACAGTTTTTCTCGTCTCAACATCTGCAGTGCGATTCTTAAGTGTTCTTCATGCTCTTCTTTGCTCCTCGAGTAGACCAGAATATTATCATTGAACACTATCATGAACTGATCTATAAATGGTGAAAAGATTCGATTTATCAAGTCCATAAATATCGCCGGTGCGTCAGTAACTCCAAATGGCATAACTAAATACTCATAATTGTTGGATATGTATGCCCTAGAGGCCGTTATTGTATATGTATATATAGTGGATGTTTGGACATATATATGTACAGGACAATCTTGCTTGATATGATGGTATGCTATTTGGTTTGTCTTTATCTTAACATGTGTATATGTTTTACTTGTTATTATGTATCATTAATACATATTGATAAAGCCCGTACGATTATTGCTTGACTACCAACATTATGATGGCAATCATACATGTGGGGGCTAGGTCCATAAGCACATCCTTAAATGTTCATAGTCGTGGGAGTATCGAGACTAGGCATCGATATTCCTCAGTAGACTGGTGTATACATTTCTAGACCTCGACGAGGGGCGATAGTTGGTCCCACAACCATTGGTCTTTGGCACCTAAGATCGTATACAGGTGCTCACTGAGGGTGAGTATACTGGACAGACTCGTCGAGAACTTCTAGATGGTACTATACATATCGTCAGATAGTAGTTCTCAGGTGACATGAGCACAGGTTAGCCTTTAGACTTGAGATCGTCATTTGTCTCATGTGAGTTCCCACTGTACTTAGATTACTACCCTACCACGGCTCTGCTGAGTCATGCAAACAGGTTTTGGTTGGGTACAGTCCTGAGCCACATAGAGGCAGTGAGCGATTGTTGGAGATTCATCTCTCCCGGTAGAAAGAGTCGATATTGCACTGTGTTCGGTTGGCCAGCACCATAAGACCTTGGCCAAGACAATTAGGATTTACTGATAGTTAGATCAATAGTTTCCCGGATTAGTCCTAAGCCACATCGGCACGACCCGGTATGCGATACTCTTAGACGAAGAGACTAGACTGTACAGAGATTGTCATAGATAGGCTC
Organism: Agapanthus africanus; assembly: GCA_030015575.1. Classification (NCBI taxonomy): domain Eukaryota; kingdom Viridiplantae; phylum Streptophyta; class Magnoliopsida; order Asparagales; family Amaryllidaceae; genus Agapanthus; species Agapanthus africanus. The sequence continues at coordinate 768,041,506 of JASDDO010000022.1, read as the reverse complement.
AGTAAGGGTTCTAATGAGCTTGTTCGTCGGCCTTCCTTTTCGACAGGTACCCGGGTAGCTGTTACGTACAGCTAGTGCCGCTAACGTGCTTGTGGTTATGGATTTATCTAGTAACTCACTATCGGCGTACTGTCGAGTCTTTAAAGTCCAACACAGAGGGTTTCCTTGGTTCAGACGAAATGATATAGTGGTCGTATTTTGATACGTGCAGGATTCCGATCAAATGAGTGTACTAGCTACCCGGACTTTGATCGGACAGTTGATAATACTAATCGGTTTAAGATTAAGCCGGATTATTAAATTTGGTATTAATTTAATAATTTACATATATATATATATATATATATTTCGATATGTATATTCTAGTATTATGTTTTTTGTGTTATTCTGTTCTTTGTGTTATTCTTCTATTTGGGTATGCGTATTTTGATACGAATACAGGTATGTATATACGTTAGAGTGTATTCCGTATTTATACGGAAAACATTCTAGAAGGTGGACACCTCATTTTTGGTTTATCCATTTATTCATTTAAATGGAAAATGGGGTGTAAAGGTAGTGAGGTGAGAATGGTGAGAACTATACATGAATAGTATTAACAAATGAATTATATATTCATTTGTGTAAACTATTCAAGTATGGTTGCTATATTTTTATTTGAAAAATTGATTTATACAAAACCATGGTTGTATTTTCTCTCTCATGAGTTAGTTCATTCTCACCATTTGCTTCTCTCCCCTCTCTAGCTCTTTTCTTAAGCTCTTCCTTCCTCTTCAATCCTATACTCTCATGAGTTGAGAATCTAGTGTTGAAGTGAGACAGAAAAACACTAGAATAATACTACTACATTTTTAAGCACTCTAGACTAGCAACCTAGGGTCTTTAGTTGCTCCACTTGTTTTTAGTGTGGATCTAGAGCCATGAATCATGTCTTTCGGGTGGATCATCTTCGACGGAGGAAGACCGACTGTCAAGCTCGATCAAGGAGACCCCAAGAAGCCAAGGAAAGGCAAATGAAGACCGAAGGACTCGATCTCTTGGTATAACCCTCTTCCATAGTAGTTAAAACCTCCTTGTAGTTTTTTCTAGTTCATGTGTTTGGTTTAGATTCTAGGGTTTCGAGTTTCTAGCGTCCCTAGATTTTTGTTTTTCATTCCGCATAGGCCACGGTTGTGGTGTTAGAAACCCCAACATGGTATCAGAGCCACCCAAACACATTAACTAGTTTTTTACGACATTTAAGTTCCGTCGTTTTCATCGCGCAAAAATTGCCGACAAAAACAGTCCCAAAAATCCAAGTTTTAGCATGTTTGCACTCCCCGCAGGACTAAGAAGCCGTGGGGTGTTGTATGGGTACCCGGGAGTCGCCTCGGGAGGACGAAGGTCTGGCTCACCCCCGAGGCCACCACTAGGTGGCCTAGGGAGCAGGGACCGAGCACTACCCCATAGGGTAGTCTCGGGTCTGCCCACCTCCCCAGGCCACCTCGTGGTGGCCTTAGGGGTGGGTACCCCCTAGCCCTACGAGCGATGGTTAATTTTGGGTCCTTAGACCTCGCAAAAGTTCAGGCAAGTTTCGAGTTCGTTTCGACCCCCGGATTGGCTTAAAACGATGGAATTTTGGGACTTAGTGAACTGTTTTTTCCAGCTTTGGGAAAACTTGCTTTGTTTGCTATTTGTGCACGGAATTTTATTCTCATAGTTTTCTTTACTTGCTTCTGTGATACGTTTATGTGTTGTTAAAAGTCTTCTAATCACTATACGTCGATTAGAAAGGGTTATACACATCTTGTTTATCTGTGATGATGCTTGTGATCTTTTTGTGATGGTATCGACAGATTGTCGTGATGGATAGCCTTTTATGCAATATTTGTTGTACAATTTTTATTTCATTTGTATATTCTTTATTCCGAGGCGAGCGTCCGACATGTGAACTGTCATTTCTGTCTGTTTGTATATTCTTTTATTGGGGCATGGCCGGGTTGAGATCGATGTCACCGCTGTATATATTATTTCTTTTCTGTACTAGAATTACCCCGCGGCGGAGTGCTTGAGTAGCCGGGTTTTAGAGGGAAACGGGTCTCCATCTCATGGCGTTGAGACCGGGGTGTATTACTCTAGAATTGACGGGCTATTCACCGCACTCGTAAGGGGTATAGGATGACCCACGGTAGAATGCTCAAGTTACCACATTTCGTGAAGTGCTGGGTGGCTCATTTACTTCGTTGATTGGGGTTTCCTCACTTTCGGGATTGGCGGACAACTTTTCACACTCGTAGGGGTCTTGGTTTTATATTGTACAGGTTATCCAAACGACCGAGGACGTCGGGTTTCATTAGCAGCTCAAATGAAACCTGGAGCTCCTGGATTATCCGCTTTTCTATATTGCTTATCGCTTATTTGTGATGTTGCTTATATCATGCCTGAGACGACTATATATTTATATATAGATAAATAAATGTTGTATATGTTTTGCATCCGCGCCAGTCCAGCCCCCGCTCTCCCGTTAGTTAACCTAACGGTGCATGACAAGGTCCCGTGAAGAATGCGGATGGCACATATGTACATTCTATTTTCGTTCTTTTCTGGTGTGATGGGTATTAATTGATGTGACCGCATTAATTTTGATTAATACAAGGAAAAATAAACCTAAAAATGGAGTTAGAACAAATTTTCGAAAAACTATAGTCGTATTCTTTTGCTTTGCACAGAGGTATTCGGTCATGAATATCCCGCACCTCATTCGAGGGGGCAAGAGCCTAGATCCCTTCTCGGGGAGTGATCTTTTGAGGAAAAATTTATGTTATTATAGATTACTTGGTTTTCTTCAAAAACCACCAGTTTTCAAAAGCGGAGCCTAAGCCACTCTTTTTCAAAACTACTCGATTCCTTCAACGATATCAAGTTCATTACATTAAAGGTTTTTCGCCAAAAACCAGCCGTAACCCTCCGTCATTTCAGATTGGTAGTGCTTAGTATTCGCGCTACGCATTTCGATCTTTAGTCGAAGCGTAGTGTTCGGTAGCTATATAATGCTTTTCTGTTGCATATTAATGCGATTGGTTAGGACAGTCATGCGATCATTTTGATCTTTAGTCAAGGCTCGTACAGGTGGGTTTAATGCAATCAAGAAAATGACGGATAGAACTTGACTAGGACCTTTTGACATTTTGATCTTTTAATCAAGGTCACTTGGGTCCTAGGGGTGAAAATCACATCGGGGGTTTCAAATATATGGGAAACATGCTAATGTTGCATACCTTCTGGAGTGTGGTGACTAGAGCGGCTTCCATCTAGGTTATCACACGATGATAGTTGGGTCCCGATCCCACCGATGAGTAGGATTACTCTTGGGAGATATTTTTCACTTCACAATTAGTTAACTTATTAGGTGTCTAGAAAGGTATTAGCGGGGCTACGGTTCTGCGGAAACAATGTTTATTTTAATTAGGTCCGTGCGAGAGTACGGGAAACCTCCCTCAGAGTACCAACAGCCACCTGGCTGAACGGTTAGCGAACTTATAAGGTGTTAATGATCCCAACTAGTTCTCTTTTTAAGGTTTGAAGGAGAATTCGAGGAAACAGTGGGAGCCATCATGATTAGATAAATTAATAACCAATCTAACTTTGCAAGAGCACACGTTGAGTGTTTCTTTTCTCTCTCTCTCCAGGTAGAAAGCATGTCACACCTTAATCAATATAATAAAATGTATTACTTGACCGACCCGAATTCTTATTCGGGGCTAGAATGTCAGTTCTCCTCTAACTTGTGACAAATGTCACGAGATTGAGTAAGGGAAAGAGAATTACATGAATTCCTTGATGACCCCAGTGAAGAAGAAGCATACTATTGCGTCTCTTTCGGATGTTCTTGTTATTGAGAACTGTTTTTCGGTCAGTCTTATCTCCTGGGTACTAGATACCGGATCAGGATCTCATATCTGTAATTTATTGTGGAGACCAAGAGAAAATAGGATGGTTGGATCTGGTGAAGTGTCCCTCAGAGTAGGGAACAGAGCACAAATTGATGATGCTGCCGTCGGTGAATATCACCTAGTATTGCCAAGCGACAATACTATGATTTTGAACAACTGCTACTATGTACCTTCCATATTTTGCAACATCATATCAATTTCTTTACTTGATAAAGATGAATATAACTTTGTTTTGGATAGAAATATCATGAACATTTTACCTTAATCAGGTATTGGTTGCAGAAGGTACACTGTGTAATGGTATCTACGTTTTAAATCAAAACACGGTTTTCAATATACAAAATACACGTAAGAGGAAAAGTTCAGATATGAACGAAACCTACTTGTGGCATTGTAGACTTGGTCATATTAATAAGAAAAGACTATCTAAATTACATAAAGATGGATATTTGAATCTGTTCGAATTTTCATATTATGAAACTTGTTCTCAAAGGAAAGATGACAAAATCTCCGTCCACAGGACATGGAGAAAAAGCTACAGAGCTTTTGGGACTCATGCACAGTGATGTATGTGGTCCAATGTCTATACATGCAAGGGGTGGATTTTCATATTTTATCACATTTACTGACGATCTCTCTAGATTCAGATATGTGTATCTTTTGAAACATAAATCCGAAGGTTTTGAGAAATTCAAGGAATATAAGAGCGAAGTTAAGAACCAAAAGTATTAGGATGCTCCTATCTGATAGAGGAGGGGAGTATTTAAGCACCGAATTCCCCGACTACTTAAAAGAGAATGGAATTCTCTCTTAGTTTACTCCTCCATATACACTACAACACAACGGTGTATCGGAGCGGAGGAATCATACTGTAACAACCATAAATTTCTGTACAAAATTTTTCTTCTTAAAGTACAGAAAGGAGTTTGCAAACCTAAGCACAATTTAAAAGTTATTCATGTTTAAGAACAACAAGAAATAGCTTGTAGCTCACTAGTAAAGCCTTTGCACTGCTGTGACGTAGCCCCTGCGTTCGAATCCCATCAGCCACATATTATTTTTTCTGAATTTTTCTTTTAAACTTTTTGGAAGCCCAAAAGTTCACACGTGCAATACACGTAAAAATGAAAAGACACAAAAAATAAACATGTATAAAATATGGTGTACACAGCTAGGGACACGTGGCAAGAATCCAGAGCCCTAATGCCCCAATTGGACCGGCGAGATCGGCCATGAGCCCGGCGACGCCGGCCGTCCGTAGGGGATAATCCCCCGTGCTTTGCCCACAACATCCCTTGACCTACCCCACTACCCTGTTCTGTTTGATTTCCCTGAAAATTAACAGAGAATTAAAATGAAGCTTTAAATCCAATTTTAAATGCTTTTTAATTCTTTTTTCAATTCCAAAAGCCTAATTTTACACTATAAATACAACCCCATACCCTAGCCCCTTTTCATTCTGAAATATATTGCCAAAATTCTCAAAAATTTCTAAGTCTAAGAAGAGTACAAGTGGAGTTAGCCCTAGGTCAAATTTCGGCTAGAATTCGAGACGTTTCCGGCGACACCGTGACTCCACGAAGGCTACTACCCTCATCCTCTACCTCCCCTCTCTCCTTTAAACTTGTAAGTCCCATATTTCTTCTTTTTTTCTACTATAAAACTTCTCTTTTTTCAAAACATGTCGATAAGTGGAGTTATCCCGACATTTGTTTCTAAAACCTTTGAAAACCACAATTCTTCTTAAGAATCACTTGTACTCATGTATATACCTTACTTATAATCAGTTAACTAATATTTAGAAACCAATTTCACTCTAAAACTCCAAGTTAAATAACTTTAATTAAGCTTTTACGTTTAAATACCATGAAGTTTACATACGATATCTTTTAATTATTTTGCTTAGCATACCTTTAGAAAACCTCACGAGGTAATGACTTACCTCTCACATACACACATCTTGATATAGCACGATTCTCTTGAACAATATTTTTATGGCAAAATACGACTTTTCATCAAAATACTTTAAACTATTAAAAACCCGAATTTCTTTAAATTGTGTTACTTAATTCTTCGCGATTATGCCTCTACAACCCATTTTGAATGGTGCAGATTATCACACATCATCGTGGCTAGTAAGGCGAGATGCAGACCTCCTCACAGAGCATATGATCTCGATGGAATTTTAATATAATTTTTTAAGAAAAACGAGGATTTCTATTTATAATAAAAATTTATTTTTAATAATTATATAAATATTATCAAACAACATATTTTTAAAATATTATTAAATTCCATGTTTTCTAAACAAAATAAAAGAATGACATATTTCACTAAAATACCATCAAGAATCAATACAAGTCAAAAATTTACACTAAATACCTTGAACTATTCAATTTTCACTAATATACCTCATTCTCTAAAATTCACATTCATGACAATTCTAAATAATATACATAATTACTCGAGATTTATTTTGAAAGTATATTAAAATCATTTTTCATAAAACCCCTCGAGATATATAAAATTACATTAAGGACCCTAATAAATATAGGTTTAAGCGGGACTAATTCTCTTGAGCCTCAGGGAGCCAGAGAAAATGGGTGTGTCACGCCCCGCTTCCCAGTGTACGGGTAAGAAGACGCGACGGGGCCCGCTACGTATTTACTCAGAGGTAAACATGCTAAGCGTAAATAAGCAATATAATAAAATAGACAAGAAAAATGACCAGAGATATAATTGATTAGCAACTTTTATTTTTTAAACATTTGTTTACAATACAACTGAAAATGTAAATACAAGAATGGAAAGAAATGCCTAAATAATGGCATGAACTGAAAGAAAAGTAAGTACAAGTAAAGCCTAATGGTCGTGCTGCTCAGTGGTCTGCACCAAGTGCTCCTGGCTGGTCTCGAACTCCTCAGAGTCGAGTTCTCCTGACAACATTCCAAAGAAATAAGAGAAATAGGAATGTCGTCAGCGAACAACCGCTCGGTAAGTCCCAAAGAGATTGAAACAGAATAGATAAGAGGATGCAACTGGTATAATGTTTGATTGTTATGCTAACACAGTTGTTTGTAACTTGGTACAGAATATGCCATTGAATACAAGAGGAGTCCAACTTACACCGTAGACTATGGTAACCCGTAGTACAAGGCTCCGTCGATAAAACCACGGAACAACGACAATGGATGTATAGTTACGTCTTTTAATGACCATCTTGTGCCACCTTTAACACATTCTGTGCCAGTCTACCCTTTTAAAACCCCGTAATGTATTATGTATTAATGTATATTGTTTTGTTTAATAGATGCAAGACTTGCCGAAACCATGATATCATGTAAACGGAATGGATATAAATGGATAGTCATATAATCAGAGTATATCCATAGTTCAGTGCAGTCGAGTCATGTTGATATAGATTGAATTATGGTATAAACGGATTCATGTTGAATTGGAGTTATACTTGAATTGTATTCAAGGATGGATTGATTGATTTCAGATTAGACTGAGACTCTTCCCAAGTCAGACACTTAAACAGAATTGAAGTCTTGAATTAGTTTTTTGGAGTTATCGGTAACTGTTGCACATGGACGGCAGAATTTGTGTCTTTTTCCAAGACAATTACCGTATTGATAACATCGTTTTTAGGTTGTCTACCTTAGATAGGCAAGCACCCATATTCTCCAGCTCTCTGAGGCTCAAAAGAACTGGTCCCGCTTAAACCTATATTTACTAGGGTCCTTATTGTAACTTAATATAACTTGAGGGGGTTTTATGAAAAATAGTTTTGATATATTTTCAAAATAAACCTCAAGTATTTATTTATCGTCTTTAGGGTTTTCATAGTTGTAATTTTAATAAAATGAAATATTCTAGTGGATATAAACCTAACTTTGAATAGTATATGGCATTTTCTTGTAATTTGACTTGTATTGAATGTGATGGTATTTTCATGATCTTTTATGACTCTTTTATTTTGATTTAGAAAATATGCAATATATAATATATTTAAAGTAGATATTTTGATAATATATATATATATATATTTATTAAAAAATAGAATTTATTTATTAAGTAGAAATCACGTTTTTCTTAAAATTGTAATACAAATTCCATCGAGATCGTATGCTCCGTGTGGAGGTCTGTATCTCACCCTACCAGTCCAATGGATGTGCGATAATCTGCACCAACCAAGTCGGATTCCCAAAATGGGTTGTAAGGACTTAATCGTATGAAATTTAAATAATACAATTTAAAGAATACGGTTTTGTAATAGTTTAGGGTATTTTATTGTAAACTTGTAATTATCCCACAAACTAAAGTTCCAAAAGCCATCGTGCTATGTCAAGAATGAGTGTTGTGATGAGGTAGGTCATTGCCTTGTGAGTTTTATAAAGGTAATACAAAGAAATATGTAGAATGTAAAGTTTGTGGTATTTAAACGTAAAAATGTGATAAAAGTTGCATAACATGTTATTTTGAGATGAAACTTATTCTAAAGTGTTTGGTTATGATTGTTAAACAATATATGAAGAATTGGTAGGTTTGTTATTAAGAAAAATTTGGAATTTTAATGAAAAGAGAATCGGAAGTCGGAATAACTCCACTTCCGACGAGTTTTGAAATGAGAGAGTTTTAGATTAGAATGAGAGGAGGGAAGAGAGGAATTACTGATTGAAAGGAAAGGGGAGAGGTAGAGGGAACTTTTGAAGGTGTCAGGGAGTCGCGATGTGGCCGGATTCTTCCCGAAACGTCGCCGGAACTTTGACCTTGGCTAACTCCACTTGTATAACTTTTGGACTTAGGAATTTAGAGAGTTTTGGCAATGGATTTCAGAATGAGGAGGGCCAAAGTGTTGCGGGGTATTTATAGGATAGAATTGGGGTTTTGTGAGTGAAGAGAGAATTAAAAATGCCTTAAAATTAGAATTAAAGAGTGAAATTACACTCTGTGGATAAATGCAGGGAAATCAAACAACATGGGGGTAGTGTGGGGAGTCCAAGGAGTTAGGGTTTAAAATTTAGAGGCAATAGGGACGGGGGGCCCTGCGGCGCCGGCCCTATGGCGAATCTCGCCGGTCCAAGAAGGGGGTGAGGTGCTTGGATGAATGCTACGTGTTTGTGTCTGTTTAAATATCATTTTCCACATGTTTGATTTTAGTGTGACTTTTCATTTTACGTGTAGTGCACATGCAGACTTTTGAGCTTCTAAAAGTTTAAAAGAAAAACAATAAAAATATTATGTGGCTGGGGGGATTTGAACACAGGGGTTATGTCACAGCAGTGCAAGGCTTTACCAATGAGCGACAAGTGCTTTCTTGCTGTTCAAAAGAAATTTAAATTTATAACTTGAGCTCAGGCTAAGGTATCCCTTTCTGTACTTTACAAAAAAAAATTGTATAGAAGTTTTAGGGTTGTTACAGGGTGCTTGCCTATTTAAGATAGAAATCTAAAATGGGTTATCAATAGTAATTGTCTTGGAAAAAAACACAAATCCTGCCGTCCATATGCAGCAGTTACCGATAACACCCTAATCTAATTCAGGATCCAAATCTGTTAAGTATCTGACTCAATCTGAATCTCAGTCTAATATGAATCCAATCTAAACATGAACCTAATCATAATTCCAATTCAACCTGAATCCAATATACCAAACACATATACTTGAACTTGAACATGAATATCAGAACATTATCAAAACATGCAAACATGGTTTGACTTGACCGAACCATGGCTATATCTTGAGTTGACTACATGCCTACTTAATACATCCTGAAACCGTTTACATGAACAACTTATACCCATGGTCTCGGCAAGTATGATAACTACAATCTATATAATATACATTACGGAGTTTAATAGGGTAGACTGGTACATAATGTATTAAAAGTGGCACGATGATGGACACTAAAAGACGTAGATAAACATCCATTGCTGTTGTCCCGTGAGTATTGCCGGGGCCTTGTACTACGGGTTACCATAGTCCACGGAGAAAGTTGGACTCTTCTCATATACACTGATACCTTCTGAACCAAGATACAAACAACTACGTTAGTATAACAAACATAAACCTGTACAATTTACCAGTTCTATTTTCTTTACTTGTCTATTCTACTCTTTCTTTTGGGACTTACCAAGCGCTAGTTCGCTGACGATATTCATGTCTCTTCTTTCTTTGGAATGTTGTCAGGAGGACCTGACTCTCAAGAGATCGAGCCCAGCCAGGACGACTTGGAGCAGTTTACAGAGAAGGCAGACTTTTAGGCCTTACTTGTACTATTTTCTTTTCAGTTCATTTGCCACTGTTTAGGCATCGCTTTCTATCATTGTACTTTTCTTTTTAGTTGTATGTAAAGAATATATATTAATAAAAAGTTGATGTTTATAATACATCTCTTGTCATTCTTGTGATTTACATTTATATTGCTTATTTACGCTTAACGTGTTTACTTCTGAGTAAATACGTCACATCCATGCCACGTCTCCTTCCTCGTACACCGGGAAGCGGGGCATGACAGGTTTTGTTGGCGGCCTATGCAGGTCTGTTTTGCATGAAGTTTTAAGCAATATATATTACAAGAATTATAAGAATCAGCAACTATACATTCTTTACATTTCAATTATTTGAATTTATCCTAACCCTTCCTTTTATCTCAAGGTTATGGATCCTTCCAACAACATGAGCACCAATGTGAATGGTAACACTCCACCACCTACACTACCACCCATTACCGTTGAAGACTTACTGATAAGTTCAATAGCGTTCCTTGAAGCAACCAGAAGTTTAGTTGAGGGACAACAGGAGCACGATGCTCTTCTTCACCAAGGACTGGTTCGCACTAAGGCAGTTTTGAGGGCAACACATGGTTATATCAAGAGAAAGGAAAGGACACCGTCAGCAAAGACTTGCTATTATTGTAAGAAACTTGGACATGAAATAAAGGACTGCAGGAGAGCTAATGGTCTTTGTATGATTTGTGGATCGCCTGAACACACTCTGAGGGCTTGGTCAAAGTACAGAGCACACACAAACCCCACGCCAAGACTAACTATACAAACTCCTACTACTGCACCACCTTCGCGAGGACCACCTTTACCTCGTCAGTCTGAAATGTACTAGCAAGCACAGAGAAAAGTGCCAGGAGGTCAGCCATCTACCATTCCGGTTGGAGAAGCTGAAACCACTAGCCAAGTTAGCACTGGTAATTCCCAATCCTTTCATCTTTTCAAATCCTTGTATAGCTCTATATTTTCCGTTGTATCTAAAACTAATCTCATACAACTTAAGCACTATACTAGTAGCCACTATTTCTGCACTTACACTGTTCGGCACTGGAGCGTCACAATGCTTCATGTCGGAATTTGAGAGAATTTTGCGGACGAAATTCTTTTTAAGGAGGGTAGACTGTAACGCCTGCAACGTGATTGCATTCCTTTGAATCTTTTCTTGTTTTCCCTGATAATCTTGTCTCGACGTAATACGAAACTACAAACTCTTGATCTTCCTTTGATTTTTTCTTAAACCTTATCATCTCGACTCTGATGGTAGGATTTAGGTGATTTAAATGGAGTTATATGATTGTAATTATGAACTTCAGCATAAATACAATGCGGTACTCTACTTGAGTGACTTAGAATTCTGTCTTTGATTCTCTTTCCTCTTGATTCAACTATATTCTATCATATATCTATAATTATCAAATCCTATCTCCTTAATAACTCATCTTTTCAGCCTTTTTCAAAACCTTTGCATCCTTTCGTTTTTTCAAATATTTTCTTGCACTTTCGGTACCATACCAGTACTTCCTTCATCTCTGCTGTAATCAAATTTTTCTTGAATCTGTTATAACTTCCTTCTATAAATTTCGAGGACGAATTTTATAAGGAAGGTAGATGTCACGCCCCGCTTCCTGGTATACGGCGAAGAGGACGCGACTGGTCCACTACGTATTACTCTGAAGTAAATACGCTAAGCGTATCTAAGCAATATAAAAGTAAATCACAAGAGACAAGATATAATAAAACAAAAACTTTATTTATTAACATTCTTTTGTACAATGCATGAAAAGTAAATACAACTGAAATAAAAGCGATGCCTAAACAATGACATAACAGGAATGTAAAGTACTGAAAGGAAATGTGTACAATGAAACTAAAGCTCTGGATCTTCAGCAAACTGATCCAAATCGTCAACAGTAGGCTCGATCTCTGACGTGTCCAAATCACCTGACGACATTCAGAGAAGAAAGAAAGAGAATGTCGTCAGCGAACAGATTGCTCGGTAAGTCCCAAAGAGAAGAGAGAAATAGAATAGACAGAATAAGAAGATAGCTTTTAAAGTTGTATTATATTGTTATGATGTTGTGTTAACGCTGTTGTTTGTAACTTGGTACAGAAGATGCTAGTGTATACGAGAGGAGTCCCACTTACACCGGGACTTTGGTAACCCGTAGTACAAGGCTCCGTCGATAATACCACGGAACAACGGCATGGATGTAATTACGTCTTAAGTGATCACCTCGTACCACTTTTAACATATTCCGTACCAGTCTACCCCTTAAACCCCATAATGTTATCTTGATTGTATTGTTGTATTGTAACTGTATAGATTGTATAATTGGATGACTGACCGAAACCATGATATCAGTAAACGGATGTAACTGTAGAATCATGTAAATGGAATAACTGGAGAACCATGTAAATGGAATGTATATCCATGGTTCGGTTCGGTCAAGTTGTAGATTGAATATCTGGAATAATGGATTCATGGATTCATGTTGAATTGTAATATTGTAAATTGTCGATTGTAGATTGTAGATTGTAGATTTTACTTGAATCATATTAAAGTTAGATTATAATGAAACTCAAAGTAAATTGAAGTCCTGATTGTTTTGATGTTATCGGTAACCGCTGCACATTGGCGGCAATATTTGTGTCTTTTTCAAAAACGATTACCGTATTGATAACACCGTTGTTAAGTTGTATACCTTAGATAGGCAAGCACCCACTTCTCCGGCTCCCCGAGGCTCAAGAGACTGGTCCCGCTTAAACCTATGTTTACTAGGGTCCTTATTGTAATTTATAGAACTTGAGGAGGTTTTATGTAGAAATACTTTTATATACTTTTCAAAATACACCCTAAGTATTTATTAATCGTCTTTAGAGTTGTAATGAATGTAGATTTTATATTGTGATATTTCTAGTGAAAATATCCTATTTTCATAATAAGTGGTATTTATTTGTAATATTGGTTTTGTATGGAATTTATGGTATTTTAGTGTAAAATGATTCTTGTGATGTTGTAGAAAAGGTAGAATATTTATATCATAACAAAATAGATATTTTTAATGATAAATATACATATATTTATACAAAAATAATTTTAATATATATTTTATATTCTAAAAATCTCATTTTCTCAAGATGTCGTATTTTAAATCTTTCGAGACTGAATGCTCCTTGCGGAAGTTTGAATCTCGCACTACTAAGCCCGAGGATGTGCGATAATCCGCACCATCCCGAACGGGTTCCCCAAAATGGGTTGTAGCGGCGCTTTACAAAGATTTGTATAAATACTAAATCCTTTAGAAAACGGTTTTATTAAGTAAATGGTATTTATTTGTAAAGATGTCGATTTCCCGTATTCTATGTTCTACGGTCTGCTAAGTCAACTAGACTACTCCTAACTGGTCCAAAGCGACAAGTAGTGAGATATCCATCAAATCGCTTCTTCACCGCTAATTGTGGCCAGGTAAGTACAAGTGAAAAAAGGAGGGATCCGCTCACGAATCATCGTGAGACGGGCCTTTTAAAGTTAACTTCCTCACTTGTCTAGCCTAGGCACCACAAAGTCAGGTTTAGATAAACGACTGAATGCCCACAACCTTCCTCTGTCCTAATAACTAAGTCAAGATATTTTTATTATTAGCTCAAAGTTATTTATTTGTAAAGGTGTATCAATACTAAATCTTTTAGAAATAGTTTTATTAAGTAAAGGGTACTTAAATGAAAATGTTTGTTTTCCCATATTCTAAGTTCTCGAGGGTACCGTGTTATGTTGCATATGAGTGTGTGAGGAGGTAGGTCATTATCTCGTGGTCTACTTAAAGGTATATCAAGTTTAATGAAGTTAAATGTATAATTGAAGCAATGTGGTATTTAAATGAAAAATACGATAAAGTGAAATAACCATCATTTTATGAAATGAAACTTGATCAATTTGGTTGATTAGTTTTTAATAGTCAACATGAGAGAGTTTAAGTATAATTGTATTAACGAGAAGTGAAGTTTTATAACAAACCGAATCGAAAATCGGATTTGTTCCGATTCCGTCGGGTTTTGTAAATCCGTATTTTAGAAAAGAAAATAGAGGTAGAATTTGGGGACTTATAGGTTTAGGACAATAAGCAGAGGGAGGCGGAACGGGAGGAATCGCCGGTGCGTCGCTTCGTCGCCGGGAGCTCCTAGACTGATCGTCGGAAGTTCGTCAGAAAATTCGCCGTAGTTTCGCCTCGTACTCGATTTCAAAGTACACAAGGTTTGTTGGAAATTTTTGAGAGTTGACTCAGACTTTTGGGTGAGAGGGTAGAGGGTAGGGGTGATATTTATAGGGTTAGGTTAGGGTTAAGGTAGATGAAGGATTTTAATTTTAAAAATGTAAAAATATATTGAAAATCATTAGAAAATAGAGTAAATGGTGGTTAATCGGCTCTCTGGAAACGATCCAAATAAATGGAGTGTGCAGGGATGTTGAGAAGGTGAAAAGGCACAAGTTTGCAGTTGGGGCCATTTGGCCGAGTCCGGCCGGCGGCGCCGTCCCGAGTCGGCCTGTCCGCCGTCCGAGTCGGCCGAGTCAGGCCGAGTCGGAGGTCAGGAAGGTGGGGGGTCGTCTGGTGTAGCCTCTGGTATATTCAGTTTTTCATGTGTAGTGGAAAATTTGGGAGTTATTTCGTGTGGACTGTTGGGCTTCTATAAAATTTTAAAACAAATAAATATTAAAAACAATGTGGAGGATGAGATTTGAACTCTGGTGGCTTGGTTCAGCAATGCAAGGTATTACCAATGAGCCACAAGCTCTTTCTTATAATTAAATTGCCAATTAATTACTTAAATCTTGTGCTCAGGCAATAAATACCCCTTTATGGATTTTTGAAATTTTTTTGTAAAAAATTGTATAGGAAATTTATGGTTGTTACAGTAGAATGTAACAACCCTAAATTTCTGTAAAAAAAATTTCTTCTTAAAATACAGAAAGGAGTTTGCAAACCTGAGCACAATTTAAAAGTTATTCTTGTTTAAGAACAACAAGAAATAACTTGTAGCTCACTGGTAAAGCCCTTGCACTGCTGTGATGCAGCTCTTGTGTTCGAATCCCATCAGCCACATATTATTTTTTCTGAATTTTTCTTTTAAACTTTTTGGAAGCCCAAAAGTTTACACTTGCAATACACGTAAAAATGAAAATACAGAAAAATAAACATTTGTAAAATATTGTGTACACAGCCAGGGACACGTGGTAAGAATCCAGAGCCCCAATGCCCCTATTGGACTGGCGAGATCGACCATGAGCCCGGCGACGCCGGCCGTCCGTAGGGGATAATCTCCCGTGCTTTGCCCATAACACTCCTTGGCCTACCCCATTACCCCTGTTCTGTTTGATTTCCCTAAAAATTAACAGAGAATTAAAATGAAGTTTTAAATCCAATTTTAAATGCTTTTTAATTCTTTCATCAATTTCAAAGCCCTAATTTTACACTATAAATACAATCCATACCCTAGCCCCTCTTCATTCTGAAATCTATTGCCAAAATTCTCAAAAATTTCTAAGTCTAAGAAGAGTATAAGTGGAATAAGCCCTAGGTCAAATTCCGGCAGGATTCGAGACGTTTCTGTCGACCCCACGACTCCACGAAGGCTACTACCCTCATCCTCTACCTCCCCTCTCTCCTTTAAACTTGTAAGTCCCATATTTCTTCTTCTCTTCTACTATAAAACTTCTCTTTTTTTCAAAACATGTCGGTAAGTGGAGTTATACCGACATTCGTTTCTAAAAGCTTTGAAAACCACAATTCTTCTTAAGAATCACTTGTACTCATGTATATACCTTACTTGTAATCAGTCAACTAATATTTAGAAACTAATTTCACTCTAAAACTCCATATTAAATAAATTTAATTAAGTTTTTACGTTTAAATACCATGAAGTTTATATACAACATCTTTTAATTATTTTGCTTAGCATACCTTTAGAAAACCTCACGAGGTAATGATCTACCTCCCACGTACACATATCTTGACAGAGCACGATTCTCTTGAACAATATTTTTGTGGCAAAATACAACTTTTCATCAAAATACCTTAAACTATTAAAAACCCGGATTATTTTAAATCGTGTTACTTAATTCTTTGCGATTATACCTCTACAACCAATTTTGGGGAACCCAGTTTGGATGGTGTAGATTATTGCACATCATCGGGACTAGTAGGGCGAGATGCAGACCTCCTCACGGAGTAAACGATCTTGATGGAATTTTAATACAATTTTTTTAAGAAAAACGAGGATTTCTATTTAATAATAAAAAATTATTTTTAATAATTATATAAATATTATCAAATCACATATTTTTAAAATATTATTAAATTCCATATTTTCTAAACAAAATAAAAGAATGACAGGTTTCACTAAAATACCATCAAGAATCAATACAAGTCAAATTTTACACTAAAATATCTTGTATCATTCAAGTTTCACTAATATACCTCATTCTCTAAAATTCGCATTCATGATAATTCTAAATAATATAAATAATTACTCGAGTTTTATTTTGAAAGTATATTAAAATTATTTTTCATAAAACCCCTCGAGATATATAAAATTACATTAAGGACCTTAGTAAATATAGGTTTAAGCGGGACCAATTCTCTTGAGCCTTAGAGAGCCGGAGAAAATGGGTGCTTGCCTATTTAAGGTAGAAATCTAAAATGGGTTATCAATGGTAATTGTCTTGGAAAAAGACACAAATCCTGCCGTTCATGTGCAGCGGTTACTGATAACACCCTAATCTAATTCAGGATCCAAATCTGTTAAGTGTCTGACTCAATCTGAGTCTCAGTCTAATATAAATCCAATTAAAACATGAATCCAATCATAATTCCAATTCAACCTAAATCCAATTCAATATGAATCTAATATACCAAACATATATACTTGAACTTGAACATGAATATCAGAACATTATCAAAACACGCAAACATGACTTGACTTGACCGAACCATGGCTATATCTTGAGTTGACTACATGCCTACATGATACATCCTGAAACCGTTTACATGAACAATTTGTACCCATGGTCTCGGCAAGTCTGATAACTACAATCTATATAATATACATTACGGGGTTTAACGGGGTAGACTGGTATGGAATGTATTAAAAGTGGCACGATGATGGACACTAAAAGACGTAGATAAACATCCATTGCTGTTGTCCGTGAGTATTGACGGGTCCTTGTACTACGGGTTACCATAGTCCACGAAGAAAGTTGGACTCTTATCGTATACACTGATACCTTCTGTACCAAGTTACAAACAACTACGTTAGTATAAAAAACATAAACCTGTACAATTTACCAGTTCTATTCTCTTTACTTGTCTATTCTATTCTTTCTTTTGGGACTTACCGAGGGCTAGTTCGCTGACGATATTTCTTTCTCTTCTTTGTTTAGAATGTTGTCAGGAGGACCCGACTCTTAGGAGAACGAGCCTAGCTAGGATGACTTGGAGCAGTTTACAGAGGAGGCAAACTTTTAGGCCTTACTTGTACTATTTTCTTTTCAGTTCATATGCTACTGTTTAGGCATTGCTTTCTATCATTGTACTTTTCTTTTTAGTTGTATATAAAGAATGGATATTAATAAAAAGTTGCTTTTTATATTACATCTCTTGTCATTCTTATACTTTACATTTATATTGCTTATTTACGCTTAACGTATTTACTTCTGAGTAAATACGTTGCGTCCCTGCCATGTCTCCTTCCTCGTACACCGGGAAGTGGGACGTGAAACATACCCTATTAGATTTGGTTCGCTCTATGATGAGTAATTCTGAGTCGTCTCTTTCATTCTGGGGACATGCACTAGAGATAGCTGCAAATTTATTGAATCAAGTTCCATCCAAATCTGTGCCTACTGCTCCATATGAAGTATGGGGCGGTAAGAAACCATATCTTAAATTCATTAAGATATGGGGTGTCCGGCTTATGTTAAAAAGCACAATCCGGACAAACTCACGACACGTTCAGTGTTGTGTAATTTGTGGGATATTTCAAGCATTCGCAAGGATATCTTTTTTATCATGCAGAGAAACAAAAGATTGTTGTCTCTAAGAATGCCACCTTTTTGGAATGACAGTTTCTTGCAAAGGAAACCGTGGGGGCATGGTAGAACTGGAAGAAATTCCAGATACACAAACTGCTTACTTTAATGCTTAACGTGCCTATCTCAAAAATGCTTTCTCGATATAGATGTTGGCCTAAGTGCCATGTTTCGAATGTTCATGTTTCGAATGTTTCACATTCCTCATTGTTGAATATTTTGATGATAACTAACAAGTACACATGTTGCTAAACTCCGTTTTGAGTTCATGAGTGCAGGTGAAAAGATTTACAAGTGTTTAAAAGTTGGAAATCACACATGGTGAAAGAAATTGAAGCATCGATATATGGATAATCGAAAAAATCATGTCTATAGTCTTCTGGAGCTAGTGAAGACCTTGTTATAGACATACTAGATGTTACAGAAGGTTCATTGAAGGATTTTCGAAAATTGCAACACCCATGACTAAGCTCACACGTAAAGATGAAGAATTCGTATGGTCAGAAGCATGCGAACAAGCTTTCATAGAACTCAAGACAAGATTGACATCAGCACCTATTCTCGTTATATCGGACCAATCAGGAGGTTTTGTAATGCATTGCGATGCATCCGGTAAGGGATTAGGATGTGTTCTACATCAGCACGGTAAGGTCGTGGCTTATGATTCAAGACAGCTGGAGATTCATGAGCGCAATTATCCGACGCATGATTTGGAGTTGGCGGCCGTAATCTTTGCTCTTAAGATTTTGCGCCATTATCGTCTTGTTGAACGAGTGAACAGATACACAGATCACAAGAGTCTGAAATATGTGTTTACTCAGAAGATGTTGAATATGCGGCAGAGAAGATGGCTAGAACTCATTGCGGACTTTGACATCAACCTGCAATATCACCCAGGGAAGATGAATGTAATACCTGATGCCCTTAGTCGCCAACCATTAGCATTGAATCTTACCGCACAGTGGAAGCTTCAACAAGACTTACATTAAATGGAGATTTAAGTGGTCATGCCAGGTAACGCTTCAAGTTTGATGAACTTACAAGTTCAATCTACCATTGTCAATCACATTAAAGCAGCTCAAGCAAGTGATGCTAAGTTGTAAAAGATCAGAGAACAAGTGGAAAATGGACTTCGAACAAACTTCATCATTCATGAAGATGGATCTTTGAGATACGACAGCAGATTGTGTGTACCTAAAAGTTCTGTGCGAGAAGAGTTGATGAAAGAAGCTCATAGCTCTTTTTATTCAGTATACCGTGGAGGTACAAATATATACAAAGATCCACGTCAAAATTACTGGTGGCATGGAATGCAGCATGAAGTAGCCAGAAGCGTCGCTAAATGCTTGATGTGTCAGCAAGTAAAGGCTGAATATCACAGGACTGCTGGATTACTTCAACCGTTACCTATCCTAGAATGGAAGTGGCAACACACCACAATGGATTTCGTGACTGCACTTCCTCGCAGCACGGAGGGTAACGATGCGATATGGGTTATTGTGGTTCGACTCACAAAGTCGGCTCACTTTATTCCTTTTCGAGTTGGCCAATCTACTGAGACACTAGCAAAGAATACATGGAGGTAAGAATCTAAGCAAGATTTAAACTCTTCAAATATGTACTATCTCTGATACCCATGAACTCATATAGGAAATCGTGAGATTACATGGAGTACCAGTTTGCATTGTCTCCGATCGTGACACTAGATTCCGATCACAATTTTGGCAAAGTCTGCAAGCTAGCTTGGGAACAAGTCTGAACTTCAGCATGGCTTATCATCCACAAACAGATGGTCAGTCTGAGCGAACTATTCAGATCTTAAAAGATATGCTAAGAGCATGTATGCTAGACTTCGGAGGATCGTGGGAAGATCACCTACATCTTGTGGAGTTTTCATACAACAACAGCTACCAAGCAAGTATTGGAATGGCACATTTTGCAGCGCTTTATGGAAGGAAGTGTCGATCGCCATTAAGTTGGGACGACATCGGAGATAGAGAACTCCTTGGACCTAAGATGACTGTTGACGTAGTTCGTACTATCAGAGAAAGAATGCGCATAGCCCAAAATCGACAGAAGCACTGGGCCGATACAAAGCACCGTCATTTGGAATTTCAACCGGGAGAATACGTATTTCTGAAGATATCTCTGAACCGTGAAGTGATTCTTTTTGGAAGAATGGGTAAGCTTAGTCCAAAGTACATTGGACCGTTCGACATACTCGAACGAGTCGGTAAAGTGGCTTATCGCTTGGCACTTCCACCTTCATTGGAAGGAGTACACAATGTGTTCCACATATTCCAACTCAGAAGGTATGTGAGTGATCCCAGCCATATTATTGATTACTCCGAGCTCACTGTACAGCCAGATTTATCTTGTGAGTAACAACCTGCTGAGATCATGGATAGAAAGGTGAAGTCACTTCGGAGCAAGGAAGTCAACAAAGTTCGAGTGATGTGGAGAAATGACACACCAGAAGATTCAACATGGGAAAGGGAAGATGAGATGCGTGCAAGATATCCTTATTTATTTGTAAATCCTTAAAATAAATTGTAAATTTCGAGGACGGAATTTTTGTAAGGAGGGTAGACTGTAACAACTCCAATTTCAATGTACAAAAAAATAGTTAAAAGTTAATGTACAATTGGGGTATTTGCAATTCTGTGTATACTATAAGTATTTGTTTTAATTTAGAACAGCAAGAAAGTACTTGTAGCACATTGGTAAAGCCTTGCACTGCTGTGACGTAGTCCCTGTGATCGAATCCCCCCAGCCACATTATCTTTTTATTTAAATTTCTTTTAATCTTTTAGAAGCCCAAGGGTTTGCACGTGCATTACATGTAGAATGTTAAGTTATAGAATATTTAAACATGTGCATGAGGCTAGTTGAAGCGACATGGACACGTGGTGACGATCTGAGGCAATTCCACCGGGAAATGGCCGGCGAAAACTCATCAAATCCCGGTACCACCGGTCAAATCCGTCGTTAATGCTTTGAATTTTTACCCCCTGGACCTCTTCAGCTACCCCACTCCTCTCACACTGTTTATTTTCTCTGCACATTTCCAGAGAACAATAAAACCCCATTTAATCCAAATTTTAATGCATTCTTTCACCCCCCAAACCCCAATTTCCCCTATAAATACCACAACATATTTCATCCCTCCTCACTCAAAAATTCCCTGTCAAAACTCTCCGAAATTCTCAAGTTTGTTTTGTGTGCAAGTGGAGTTAGCGAAAGGCGAAGTTTCGGCGATGTTCCAACGAGTTTCTGGCGACAAAACGACGCCCCGAGACCTTCCGTAGCTTCATCTCTCTCTCCCTTAGTCCAAAATCCAGTAAGTCCTTTCTCCCCCTCTCTTCTCCTATTATAAAAAATTCTATTTCTAAAAGCCGACGGAAGCGGAGTTAATCCGACTACCGATTCAGTTTCTTTATAAAACTCCACTTTTCTTAATCAATAAAATTTCATACCATCACATAATGTTTAACAAATATTAACAAACACTTTAAAAAAAGTTTCATCTCAAAATATTCTTTTAAGCAACTTTTATCGTATTTTTACGGCAAAATACCACATACTTTATTTCGGATATAAAACAATATAAAACTTGTATTAGCTTTAGATAACTCATGAGGTAATGAGCAACCTCATCACAACACACATCTTCGACATAGCACGATGAAATTTTGGATATATATTCATGGGATAACACGACTTTACAAATAAATACCATCAACTTATAAAGTCATTTCTTTAAAAAGATGTATTAAACATTTATTTGCAATTGCGCCTCTACAACCCACTTTTGGGGACCCCGTTTGGGATGGTGCGGATTATCGTACATCTTCGGGCCTAGTAGAGCGAGATGCAGACCTCTGAAAGGAGCATTCGATCTCGATGGAAGTTTAATGCATTTTCTTTAGAAAATGAGATTTCTACAAGAAAATAAATAAACTTTATATATATATATATATATATATATATATATATATATTATCAAAATATCTATTTTAATTATATTATATAAGTTTTCCAAATCAAAATAATCACCATTACATAAAAATACCATCCAAATACAAAACAATTTCAATATTTCAAGAAAATACCATATACTATAAAAACTAGGTTCTACTCACTAGAAATTTCACAATTATAAAATATACATCTATGAAAACTCTAAAGACGATAATTAAATACTTGAGGTATATTTTGAAAACATATCAAAACTATTTTTACATAAACCCTCTCAAGTTATGCTAAATTACAATAAAGACCCTAGTAAATATAGGTTTAAGTGGGACCGATTCTCTTGAGCCTCAGGGAGCCGGAGAATATGAGTGCTTGCCTATTTAAGGTAGACAATCTAACAAACGGTGTTATCAACACGGTAATTGCCTTGAAAAACGATACAAATCTTGCCGTCCATGTGCAGCAATTACCGATAATATCAAAACTAATTCATAATTTCAAGTTCTTTTTAAAGTGTCGAACTCAGACTAAATCTCAATCTAATCGATCTGACTTGAATGTGATTCAAGTATAATACTACAAATGCAATATGAATCCATGAATCTGTCTATTCAATCTATATCAATCTATATTGACCGAACCGAACCATGAATATACTCCGTTTACATGACTCTCCATTTATATCCATTCCATTTACTGATATCATGGTTTCGGCAAGTCATACATTTATATAACAAAACAATACAATCAATACAAAAGAAATCGCGGGGTTTATAAGGGGTAGATTGGTACGGTAGGTGTTAAAAGTGGCACGAGACTGTAACCATAATATACCTAACCTGAATATCTATTGCCGTTGTACCGTGGCTGAACGGTTCCTTATGCTCCGTATACCTTAGCCTCCGGAATAGTTGGACTCCTCTCATTTACACTGGCATTTTCTGTACCAACCTATAAACAACAGCATTAATAATATAATCAAACATTATAACATATACTTGCTTGACGCTAACTTTGATTTTTTTTATTCTTTTATTTCGGCAGTGGATGTGAAATTTGACCTTAGCATACATATACACATGCACACAAGGAGAGACAAACATGCATGCATACACACCTACATATATTTGTGCATGTATGTTATTTACGATTTACCTTGATGAGTAAATTAATGATCAAAGCAATTTCATATATAATTCTATTTATAGGAAAGGGCTAAAGGATTCTATCCTATGTGCCTTCTTACATAATAAACGTTGGTGTCCAGCAAGACGGGCAAACAAACTAATTTTTGGTAAGGAGAAAGGTATGCAAACTAACTACTAGGAGTATAGTCGCATTGATGGATAAGAACTAAATTGAATAAAGCATTTTCACTACTTAAGACCGATCTTGGTGGATTGAGTTGGAGGATGTCCATAACCACTACGGGTCTAATTGATCGTCCGCCCTTGAAATTCTGTTGTTGGGAAAATTCTATGGATATCAAGCCATGCATATTCCAGTTGATTATGTCCCTGGCCAATATAGCTGCAAAAAACATAGACTTGATCGATGAGCAAAACAATACTTATATATGCTTATAACACCCACCAATCAATTGTGTAATACTTGTGTTAGGATAGTCTATAAAACACGGATGCTTGTAAATGCCTCACAATCGTCCCCGATTGCGAATCGGAGCCCGCTCGGGTACTCTCGGATTTGCTTGGACTTGTAAATGTCTCACCAATCTCTCTCGAATCAATGCCTCTTCTTTTTCTCTCAAAACTTAAGGCTCTCGAATGCATTGAATATCTAACATAGTGGCTTTATTGATTCATATTATTATATATTTATATGTATATCTTACTATGTATTTATATTTATTTAATTAAAAATCGATATAAAAACATACCCCGTATCATAAGTTTTTGGAAAATTTCGAATCTGCGAATCTATATTGTATCGCATCGCATCCTGTATCCGAACCGATGTTGCATAGAGGATATTCATGGCACACATGAGTATAAAATGGTGGGGTTAAATTTAAATCATGCTTCAATATGGATATGAACCCTTTGAAGCTAGGGTTGCGTAGAAACTTCCAAGGGGTTGCCATATCCGTGTCCGGCACGTATCGGACACAGATACTTGCACGATGCATGTCGGATGCATTGTATATATGTTATATACGTATATTATGTGTTTTATCCATGTCATATGCGTATAAACGTATTTTTAGTATATTATTAACTTATAACATGTTAGACTTGTTGATTTTTCCTTATTTAATGTTGTCATAATAGTTAGATATCCTATTTATCTTTATAATGTTATATATATAGCCATGTTCCCGTATCCCATATTTTAGAATTTTTCCGTCGCCGTATCGCATCTTATCGTAACCGTGTCCTAGTATTTATGTCCATGCAGCCTTGCTTTGAAGTTATATTATTCGATCTTGCATTTCAAGTGCAGTTATGGATGCAATGCATCATATGACAGTCTCAAGGACTTCAAAAATCCCAAAACCCCTATATTAATTGATGGATCACTAATCATTTAAAAAAGAACCAATCATTGACATCCACCATAGCGTAAATAGCATTTTTGTCACTTGCTCTTTTTTAATGATAAACAGCTTAAACCATACGGTAAAATTCAATTCATTAGCGGAAGCATAATGGAACGCAGAAGTAGGATTACAAGTACATAGACAAAACTACATACATGTAATCCAGTCCCACACAATGCTTTGTCACCTACTATTAAAAGATATATCATCCTTACTTTTAAAAAAATGCATTTCTCTAGAGAATTAGAAACAATCCAAGTAATTTTCCCGTCATAATAGTTTAACATTCTCTCTTTCAAATTGTTCTAACCCAGAACAATAGAAATCAAGGTCTCGATTTTTTCCCCCAATCGCGAGTGAATTAAAGTAGCTTCTCAAATTGCACAATGAATCAAGGTTCACATTAATTCTGCAATCCACTATGTATGAATAGAAATCTATATAACAAAAGAAAAAACAAATTAAGAACAAAAACGGAAGGAAACCTAAGAAAAAGTGCTAAAATTATGCTCTAGCTTCATCTGATTACAAAACCGTTGAAAAAGTCAAAGGGTGATGGAGGTCGGAATCTCCCTCAGATGTTATCCTTCGTCGATCTTGCGGCAAGCGGTCTTGAACGGTTGGGATTGAGAGTGGAAATTGGACGTGTGGATCTCAATAGGTTGTTGAATGCCGCTGATACCGGGCTACTTGCAAAGAAAGTCCCGGGGTGGGAACCACCGTAGGACCCTCCGACGATCAAGTAAGTACCGAGGTAAAGAGGCAGCGTAGCGGCGTATTGGAATCGATTTGACTTAGAGGGGGTTTAAATAGCGGTCACGTGGGGGCGATCCGGCGTGAGATTCTCGCTGTCCGTTACGTCTTTACGGCACGTTCGCGTTGATGGCGGGATACGCCCCTTTATAGTGAGATATGCTCGTTAACGGAGAAACGTGCCAGCATGGGATACAGGACGTGGAGCGGTGGAAATCTCGCTCTGGCGAGATACGCGAAACCGTTACGGCTCTGTGCTCCTGATTGGACAAGGTGGCCACCGTTCTCAACTCGGTGGATAGCTCGGAGTCGAGCGAGGAGGCCGAGAATACTCAGCTCTGTATCTGCTCGGAGTCGAGCGAGGAGGCTAAGGCTGCCCGGCTGCCTAAGTGCATATGGGGGAAACTCCGGGGAGGCTTTTCCGAAAGGTCGGGTACCACCCTGTTACGGGGTCCCAAAGAAAATTCATAATGTATCACACTGACTCCCCGTCATAGCCCCTAGGGGTCCAGAGGGTATGCGCAGATGACACGTGATTTTTTCAAAGAATTTGTTTATAACCGCAATCAAGATCGGCGTCGCTTGGTAGCTAGTCGGTGAGTACGGGTCGGTCCACAGGGATTTTGTGTATTTCCTAATTGTTCTAACGAGTTAATTCCGATTGTTATCGGATTGATTAAATCTAAAAACTAAGGTTGATCTACACTAGGATTAGAATCTTGCTAGGGTTAGGTTTATGTTAAGTTTGGAAATGCAAAGATTTTCTCACCGCTTTCTATGCCCTGATTAAGATCTATTAGGTGTTATGTTAATTATTAATAAAGTGGATTAGTACCATCGGAAAGAAACGGTGTTTCTTCCTCTAGGTCCTTGTCCTTCCTTTCTTAATCCTTATCCTAACCTCCATGGAAAACACGCTCAACCGGTCCTTTATACTACGGTATCACCGCTATCTCGTGGGATAGGGTGCCGTAGGGAGCGGTGTGTGCATGTATGCATGGAGTCCTATAAAAACGTATGATGGGCAAGAAAGGGGTGAGAGATCTTCATCTCTCAAGCATTCCCTAAATCTAACCCTAACAAGCGAGGAGACTACTCACTCATTAGGGAATTAAAAGACATAATCTAACTATCTAACTAGGGCAAAGAATGAAAGATCTATGCTAGGGCAAGAAAGAAATTACCTAGGGCATGCAAATAAAATTTAACTAGGGCAATGAAAAGAAAACTTACTCCTAATTTTTATTTGATGCTCTCTTCCTTCTTTAAAGAAATTTACAGATCTGAATTTAGATAGATGAAACAAGGCACAAGAAGAGGCATAACCTAAAAAAGATTTTAGGGCTTCTATTTATAGATTCATAAAAACCCTAGGTTTACAATCGACTCAAATCTGCAATTACAATTTTACCCCCTAAGAAAAGACTAGTCAACGCGCCTACGCACCGCCAGAGAAATTTCCACCGACACGTGTCCTTCATGGCCGTGGTTCCGCGGCCAAAACCCCTGTTTGGCCGCGGTTCCGCGGCCAAATAGAGGGATCATGAGCTGATCTTTTCTGGTCTTGGTCAAGTTGCATTTGTCATCTGTTTTCTTCACTTTTTTCTTCAGAATATCTTCTGGTTCTCTTCTAGATTTCCACATTGAATAATGTAGTGGACTTTAGCATTCGCTTCGTGTCGAAGTCTTTGAACCTTGCGCTGCCTTTGTACTTTGTGAAATTTTCCATTGATCTTCGTTTATTTTCCAAACTGTAGGCTTGATCAAGATTCTTCCATTTGTTGGTCGTAGTCTCACTTTTGTATCGTCTTTTCATCATTTCACTGTTTTTGTTTCGAGAACCTGTAACCTGCAACTATGTAGCAGATATGGGTCAAAAGCACCTGTTTATTTGTAAACTGAATAAGAATGGGGAATAAAATAATGCAAAATTATGGTATGAACAGATACCCCTAAACTTATCTTTTGCTCGTCCTTGAGCAAACCTAGTTTTATTCTCAACAAAATACCCAGCCTCACTTTCGCAGGGAAATGCGATTGCACCGAGCTCGTGCAACAAGCCGTTAAATCTCTAAGTGTCCCTAGTAGGAGGAGTGTTGTCATCTGAGGGTTTTCAGCGGATACTACCTATAAAATCCTATCAATTCGGTCTATTGACTTTTATTCTCCAATTAGGTTTTCTAACAAGGAATTCTATTATTTTCGACTCATAAATTATCCACCCGTATTTTTCACGCTACCTTACAATTTAACTTAAGATTATATATATTCTTGTGAATTTACTTAGCTTTTGGTATCTTTCAAGTTTTCCTTCTAGGGTTCCATCTCAACTTAGGAATTTCTATCATCTCTACTAAAGATATAAGTCCTATATTTCATTCCTATCTCTTATCTAAAGCCCAATCACATATCCCTACGTGTGTGTATATATCACCCCTACACTTAGAAATTCAAATCAAGTCATCATACTCTTGTCCATTGTCCAGAGTACTTTTCAGTAGGTGAATTTTTAGATGAAATTGCTTACACATTCTTCATGCGACCGTTAATACTTCTTGAGGTACCAACAACCGATTACAAAATGTGTTTGCACATTAAAGCGTAATTCCTAGTCTTGTTATCCTTAAGGCTTTTAGCAGTGACTCCTAAACCAGTTGGTCAAGGCACTAGGTGATGAAGCACCCTCGCTAAATATTTTTTTCTATTAATGCAGCCTTAAGTAATTACAAAAACCAGTGTTTATTTTTTTGTATCTCTTTATTCACACTTTTATTTTTATTTTATTCATACTAAGGACTTTAGACAAGAGCATTTCAAGGTCTCTTCTACTAATCCAAGTTTCAAGGTTCGTGTTTGTGCAATTTGTAGGGTATATATTTTCAGCATTTAGACTTAAGCTTATGAATTATTTTCAGAGTTATACTTTAATAAAAATATCAATACTCTTACCTTGTTTTAACTTAGCCCAAGAAGTCAACTCGAAATTTGCCTATTTCTAAATAAACTACAAAAACATATCTTTTCTACCGTTAAATTTTAAGAAAGGTTATTTTTAGGGTTTTTAATTTACTAAGTCTAGGATCTAGTTTTTCCTAGCTAGTTAACTTTTTGTCAAACTCAAGTCAATTATGGCCAAAATTGAATACTTTAATTTTTATAATTTTTTGAAAATTTTCAATTTTTATGGATTTTAAAATAAGTATGCAAATGTAAAAATGTATATATGAATGCGAAGGAAGAAAGTTTACCGAGCATACCCCCAAACTTAAACTTGACAGTGTCCTCACTGTCATGCCACACCAAGAGGGTCAAAATATCGGCACTCCCCTGTTTATTTATTTATAGTTTTTTTATATAATTTTTATAATTTTTATGGGTTTTTAAAAAAAATAAATAAAATATATAAATATATACAAAAAGGTCCCCCCTAAACTTAAGTGAGACAGTGTTTCCACTGTCTTAAGCGTTAAAGTTCAGAGTTAGGGAGGAGAAAAATCAAACTATACAAGACCTTACACAGGCCAAAGGTTAGCACCAACCATTCAAAAATTCTATCGTGATAATGGTAAGGTTGGTGGAAGAATGGAGTGTAGAGAAAGGAGTTGAGAAACACACGAGAACGTATGGGAAGAAAGGTGGAATATGGTCTCAGTGGAGGAAAAGAATGGCGGAAAAGAGAAAGAAGTGTAGTACGAACTTGAGAGTATAAATCGAGTGAATAAATTAGCGCAAATTGTGATGACCGATGTGTTAAAAGCGATTGTGCTAATTTATCAACCCGTCGAGAAATGAGGTCAAATCCCTCAAGATTCGCGAGAAAATATGGGTACGTTAAACTTGGTAAACCATCCATTGAAAATGGAAGCGGAATGGATTCTTGCGCGGTCGAAACGATGGAAAGGACGAAGGGGAGTGATTTAGGGATAGCCTTATTCTCACCTAAGTAATCTGTCTCGAACTTGAAGTATTCCATCAATAGTTCGAAATGACTGTAAGCAACTGAGTCTGATGGTTCAACTAACTCATCTGAAAATTCAAAAGACTCAAACTCGGGCGGTGATTCTTCAAAATCGTCCGAAAAAGTGAAACACTCCTAATCGTTATCGGCTGTGAGAACTGTGTCAGATTCAAAAAGGTACGCACTAGTGGCGTCTAAACTGCTGTGATCGAATAGAAATTTTTCAACCTCACAGTCCTCAAGCGTGATCTCTTGCGTAGTCGAAACGATGGAAAGGAGGGAGGGTGATTTAGGAAGTGTAACAGTTAAAGGTTCATGAGGATGAATTGGAAAATCCGACACATCAAACAAAAATGGTTCATCCTCAATACTATCCTCATAATTCTCCTCAATACTATTCTCATAATTCTCCTCAAAAATTATCTCATCCATGCAATTATCATCAAAATCAAGACGCATATGAAGTTCAGGAGAAACATTTAATGACTCGGGATGATGAATTGGGGAGAAAATTTCAGTCAAATCTACGGGTTCATCATCCAAAATACTCCCTGCGTCAATATCCTCAATCAAGTGAAAATTTATTTTTTCAGACACCTCATCAAAAGCATGGATATTTATCAATTCAGGTTCTAGAGTGGAGGTGTAAAGTTCAAAAGGATTAGGTGTGGTTTCACTCGAAAGGGACTCTTCACAATCTGGCAAATCAAGCACTACAAAGTCGCACAACTCATTAAATGTTTTATTTTCAACTGATGAATCATTTGGGACACTGGAGTTGTGGAATTCAATTGGTAATGGGTAGGTTTGATTTGAAAGGGTGCACAGCTCACTCTCTCCTCTCAAATTCTCACTCTGTCCAACCGCCTCCTCATACATTGGAATTTTTGGAGCTAGTTGGAAACCAGCTACCGGTTCACTAGGTTGCATAAGGGCAGCAATGGACGCATACACATTCCTCATTATTTGGTTTGTCGCTACCATATAAGCTTCCAACGACTGTTCCAGACTAGACATGGGTTGTGAAGGGGTTTCAGTAAAACATTCAAAGTTGCTTGGATTTTGGAAACTCCCAAATGGCTGTGTAGAAGCAATGTCTAGGGAAGGTGTGAAAGTTGGATAGGACTGGTAGGAATTGAATGGTTGGACAGGAGCAGGATCAACATTTGGATAAAAAGGTGAATGGACTTTTTGATCCCAAGAACTAGAAGTGTTGAAAGCAGTGAAAGATCGGTTACAAGATTGTTCAATATGTTTAGCAATAGACATGGCTTTCGGAGTTACAACAGGACTCGAAAAAAGAGTATCAACGTAAGAAGGTGGTGAAGGTTGAAATGGTTGATACAAAGTGGATTACGGAGTACAATTGTTTCTCCTAGACGCTTCTATTCGATCTTTCAAAGAAATTTTGGTCATGGAGGGGTCGTCCGTAATTCGACCAAAACAATTCGCGTATGAAGCAATGTTTGGATGAGGGTACCAAAGTTCGGCAAGAGTTTTGGGAGGTGGGGTACCCATGATGTAAGAAGGAGAAGAAATAGGACCTCAAACCGCCTCTTCAACGCCAATTGTGGCCAGGTAAGTGCCAGGTAAGTGGGAGGCTCTCCACCACGTAAGTAGTGGACCTAATTAAGTAACCACTTACCTAAGACACACTTGCCTAGACACTACAAAGTCAGGTTAGGATCAACGGTCGATACCTACAACTAGTTCTTTGTCCTATTGAGCGCGAAGTCCTTAGGGCTGAGTCTAATCTTTTTTAATTAATTGATGGTCAATGCAATATGCCTTATGTGATTTTTGGGGTCCTGAGAAGGGTAATGAAATCCCCACCCAATCTGGATTGGTGTAAAAGCCCCTTAAAGTCAATTTAAAATGTGCAAAGCAGTAAACACAATCGCTTGCAAACATTTTTTTTTAGCGCGGCGCAAAGAATCCTGCACAAGATCAATTATTGGAAGGGGGAGAGATTTTTAGCGCAAAGAATCCTACAGGAAATTTTACAGAGGAGATATCAGGGGTTGCAGAGAAAGAGAAAAGAAGACTTACAGTGGATTTTTCAAGTGCCAACGTCACCGCCCTGCGGTGGTTCCGCGATCAAGACCGGGTGACCGCGGTCAATGCGGCGGAAGCGCGGTCACGTGGTCGGTTCAGATCCCAAAGTTTTTCTGTTTCTCTGTTGTGGTACTCCTCGGTTGTTCAGATATGTTGTTTTCTGTTTTGCTCTCTGGAGTTTTCCAGATCCGAACTCGTTCGTCGATCCTGCAAAATCCACATGAAAATACTCTTCACAAAATAAAAGATGATAATTTTTTTTATATTTTTTTATTTTTCAGTTTTTATGATTTTTTTTCAATTTTACATTAACCCGAAATTACAAAAAGAGAATAACACGCCATCCCTGGCAACGATGCTATTTGATTTTTTCAAAGAATTTGTTTATAACCGCAATCAAGAACGGTGTCACTTGGTAGCTAGCCGGTGAGTACGGGTCGGTCCACAGGGATTTTGTGTATTTTCTAATTGTTCTAACGAGTTAATTCCGATTGTTATCGGATTGATTAAATCTAAAAACTAAGGTTGATCTACACTAGGATAAGAATCTTGCTAGGGTTAGGTTTAGGTTAAGTTTGGAAATGCAAAGATTTTCTCACCGCTTTCTATGCCCTAATTAAGATCTATTAGGTGTTATGGTAATTATTAATAAAGTGGATTAGTACCATCGGGAAGAAACGGTGTTTCTTCCTCTAGGTTCTTCTCCTTCCTTTCTTAATCCTTACCCTAACCTCCATGGAAAACACGCTCAACCGGTCCTTTATACTACGGTATCACCGCTACCTCGTGGGATAGGGTGCTGTAGGCAGCGGTGTGTGTATGTATCCATGGAGTCCTATAAAAACGTATGATGGGCAAGAAAGGGGTGAGAGATCTTCATCTCTCAAGCATTCCCTAAATCTAACCCTAACAAGCGAGGAGACTACTCACTCATTAGGGAATTAAAAGACATGATCTAACTATCTAACTAGGGCAAAGAATGAAAGATCTATGCTAGGGCAAGAAAGAAATTACCTAGGGCATGGAAATAAAATTTAATTAGGGCAATGAAAAGAAAATTTACTCCTAATTTTTATTTGATGCTCTCTTCCATCTTTAAAGAAATTTACAGATCTGAATTTAGATAGATGAAATGAGGCACAAGAAGAGGCATAACCTAAAAAAGGTTTTAGGGCTTCTATTTATAGATTCATAGAAACCCTAGGTTTACAATCGACTCAAATCTGCAATTACAATTTTACCCCCTAAGAAAAGACTAGTCAACGCGCCTACGCACCGCCAGAGAAATTTCCACCGACACGTGTCCTTCATGGCCGCGGTTCCGCGGCCAAATAGAGGGATCACGAGCTCATTTTTTCTGGTCTTGGTCAAGTTGCATTTGTCATCTGTTTTCTTCACTTTTTTCTTCAGAATATCTTCTGGTTCTCTTTCAGATTTCCACAGTGAATAATGTAGTGGACTTTACCGTTCGCTTCGTGTCGAAGTCTTTGAACCTTGCGCTGCCTTTGTACTTTGTGAAATTTTCCATTGATCATCGTTTATTTTCCAAACTGTAGGCTTGATCAAGATTCTTCCATTTGTTGGTCGTAGTCTCACTTTTGTATCGTCTTTTCATCATTTCACTGTTTTTGTTCTGAGAACCTGTAACCTGCAACTTTGTAGCAGATATGGGTCAAAAGCACCTGTTTATTTGTAAACTGAATAAGAATGGGGAATAAAATAATGCAAAATTATGGTATGAACAACACGTCATCTCCCACGTGTCGCAATCTGGGGTATTCTCATTCATGAGCATCATCATTAGCCCCCTACTCTCGCCCTGATCTATTTATGGGTCAGGGTTAAGAGTGGTAAGCCCGGTTTTTAGTGATTCAGCCGAAGATTTCCCTGCGATGGGCTGCCCGATGACGATGCGACGTTTGGCGGAAGCTCCTCTCGAGTTGTTAGATCCACGTGGCGGTTTACGAAGCGCCTCAGCTCCCGTGCATATCTTTGGTGATGTCAGCGGATCAGTGAAATGATTGCGCTTTTAAAGAGGGGGCTTCGTTTCGTTCACCTGCTAGTTGGATTACGTGTCACGTGCCTGCCGTTGGGTGGCGGGGGCGTGAGGGGCTGTCACCGAATCCTTCCATGAGGGGACGTGTCCAATGGCCGGTCGCTACGTGGAGCCCTGAAGTCTTCTAGGCACGATGCTTCATTTTGGCGGGAACCGATTTGGGCCGTTTGATGCCTTCTTATGGAGTATAAACAGGAGGGGCTCTCTTATGGCCGACACTTTGCCCTGGTAGACACTTATTGCCTGAAGATTGCCCGGTGCCCCTCTGCTTAGGTCGGAACTTCAACTAAAATTTTTCTCGGTAAGTCCTTTCTTGAATCAGGTTAGATGTCTTCCTTCGAAGTATCTGTTGATGTAGTAGGGATCGATTCGGGCGATGAGGCTTCAGTTTCTGAAGCCGTGTCCAGTGGGTCTTCCACCTCCTCGGCTTCCGATAGCCGAGAGAGTTCCTCTTCTTCTTCTTCATCTTCTGGGGGGAGTGTCGCCCTTGTCTCACATCGTCGGGGGGTGATAAGGGCCCCCAAGGCGCGCATCGGGAACACCCGCGATGCGCCCTCGCTCTTGAATCGTTTGGATGAGCTTTCTGACATCCGGGTTCGGTTTTATATCCTATTTGGCTATTCACTCCATTTGGTCAGGGAGGGTGACCGGGCAGACCAGGTACAAGGTAAAGAGATTGCTCTGTACCTAGAACCATTCCGGGGCAGGGATGCATTTGCCCTTCCCGCCTGAAGTTTCTTCTATGCTCCATTGTTTCCACCTTGCCCCGGGCCAGCTAGCGCCAAATTTGTGGAGAATCCTTCTTGGGATTTTGGTCCGGCTGAAGATTGATCGGATCCCCTTTTATTTGAGCATCCTCCTTTCCGTCCTTTGTTATAAAATCACCCTGGTACCAGTAAGGAAGAACCGAGCTGGGTGTATCTTTCATTTAAAAAACACAAGAGTAGGGCGGCCGGGTCAGGGGTAGTGGTTGTCCCTTCTTCCATCCATGAATGGAAGGAAAAGTTCGTCTTCGTCGGGCCACCGGAAGGTGAGGATTGGGCGGTGCCTATCCAGTATCACATGGTCGATTGTCCTAAAGTTAGGCAGTCGAACACCCCCGAGGCAAGGGTTGTGTTGCAGTGGGAACCGGTCCAGCGGGCTTATGTCCTGCTTTTCGAGCAGGCTCTGAGCTGGGCTGGACTCAGTCCCGCGTGCTTTACGGGTAAGTCAGGGCCTTCGTCGAACTTTCTAGACTTTGTTAAAATTTTGTTACTGATCTTTTTCTTATGTGTACCTCGCAGAGTCTATGGATTGTCAGAAAATTATAGCTGCCATGGCCGCAAGGCTCACAGGAGGAAGAGCGGTGGCACCAGCTCAGCCCGGCCAGCTCCAAGTACGGCTCCTCGGAAAGCTCCTCTTGCCAAGGCTTCCGCGGCGCCCCCAGTTATGGAGGAATACCGTGGGGGAGGTCAAAAGCTGTAACACCCTAGTTCATTTATACCAGTTTTAGCCAAGTATTTCTTTATTTATGGTATTTTCCTGATTTATTGTGTTTTGGGTGCGAATAGTGCATTTGACATCTGTATTGCATCCGACCCGACCCGCTTGCTGGAAACCCGTCTCGATTCATGTTTATGTTTTATCCTGATTTGTTACGTAGACTCGAGCACTTCCATATTTACATATTGCATATTGGCATTTATCTAGCATCTGCATTTTTAAATATAACATTTTAAGTCACATAAAATATTTTAAAAATACATTGTATGGCCTGTATGATACCCCTAACCCTGTGGTAGTATCCGCGCATCTTATTTTCGTCCCGTTCAGTGAAACAGACTTGTTTGGATGGCTACGCGCACGTACGTGCATCCGTTCTTAGGGGTATGAATTTTCGTTACCCGAATATCCAATTTTAATTTTGGTCGACACATATATTTTTCATATTTTGAAACTGGATTTTTAGATCCGACCCGGGCGTGTTTTGGACTAAGTTTGTATTTACCAGAAAATTCAAATTTATTAATATAATATTTATTTTAAACGGTTACATCTAAAATTTAATTAACTAATTATATTTTCTAATCTAAAATCCTAACGTTTTAACAACCTATTTTTTTTTCTCTCTCTCCCCACTCACTCTCTCTCTCTCTCTCGTTGCCCCACACACTCTCTCTCTTTCTCTTTCTCTCTCCTTTCGCGCTTTCTCTCTCTTCTCGGAGACACTGTGCATTCCTCGATTCTGGTCACTGCTTGCGCGCTATCCTCACCTCCCTCCTATCTTTCCTCTTCCTTTCTTCTCCTCTATATAAACCCTGAGCCCCTCGCCGCGAGAGAACCCACAACTCATCGAAACCCTAAACCTAAAACTCCTCTGCCTCTACTAACCCGACCTTGTCACCACATCCATTTCCATTCTCTCCTCCTCCTCGTCATCTTCTTCCTCTCCTTCCTCCTTCCCGAGCACCAAAACCCTGCACATCAAGAACCCCGACAACCCATCACCCTGCACACCTCGCCGCTGGCGATCCTTCGACATCGCTGTCACCACCACCATCTCCTCCTCTCCCTCTCCTCTTCCCTTCTCCCTCCTACACCAATATCCCTGCACCCGAGCCCAGCCTGCACTAACACCCGAGCCCAAACCCTAACTCCTCAAAGCCAAACCCTCGCCTTGTCGCCGGAGCTCCATTGATATCGTCTCCACCATCTCATCTCTCTGACCCCAGTGAGAACTTCCCTCTCTTCTTCTTCCTCTTCTTCTTTTCCTTTTTCTTTTTTTTCTTCTTTTTCTTGAATCTTGTAGTTTTCCAGCGATCGCCGGAGTTGCGTCAACGTTGCCGATCCGACGATTCAGTGAACGTACCTTGCCTGCGTGATCACCCTCTTGCCTTGCCTGGACCCGTTCCACGTGCCGCGTGTGCGTTGCGACGATTTACCGACATCGGACGTGCCGTGCGTATCCGTCGCGTGATCAATCGAGGCAAGTTTATCTTGCTACATGCTATGTTACTCTATTTACATCCATTTGAATAAATATAATACATGTATTTTAAATTATGCATCCCATGTTACAGTTTTATAGTTTTACGACGTCCGTTTGCATCCATATCATTTAAAATATATATAACTCCATCTATAGATCACATTAATTCATATTACTAGTGTAGTAACACCCCATGCTTAATAATGTGCATCCCACTTAGTTTTGGAACTGTAAATGTAACCCTAATCGAGGTTTGTACATCCATACCATTAATTATATATCAATTTGCATGCCATGTCACATTGTTTCATACTATTGTTGTATTAGTACTCCATGTTCAATAGTGTGCCTCCTACATAATCATGGAACTGTAGTTGTAACCCTTGATAGTTATTTGAGCATCCATGTTCATTTGCGTCTACATACCATTAATTCTGCATACCTAATTGCACCCCATATTACATTAACTCATATTATTAATACATTAGTACCCCATGCTTGATATTGTGCATCCTGCTTAGTTATGGTATAACCCCCAGTGGATATTTGTACACCCATGCTGTTATCATACATCCGCATTCTACCCTGATTCAATACTTGCTACATTTTACTGTTGGGCACCCACTTGATATATGTACACTACCTGACTTGACTTGATGCACCACTGCTTGACTTGATACCTGATCTTGTTACTAATGCCGACAATCTTGACCTGTTGTCCCTACGGACATATCCTGTTGTCTATTTAGACAAACTTGTACCTACTTGATCCTGTGTTAGCATTAGCTCCAGATTTATCAATACCTGACTTGAACACATAAGTTTGGGGGTATGGGGAAATCTAAAGTGTAAACTAAAGTGTAACTTAAAAGGGTATTGCTTGATCCGTGGTCTCGGTGGGTAACGGGACAGAGCCATTCGTGACTTTTACATATTCTTGATCCGTGGTCCCGGGGGGGTGGGGTAACGGGACAGAACCACTCTTGGTTCACATATTCCTGATCCGTGGTCCGGGGGGGGGGGTAACGGGACATATCCTTTGAGTTACATGGAGGATTACATTAATTGATTTCTAACAACTTTAGAATAGATAACCCAGTAGCACGGTTTAGATTGATCACTGCACGTCACATATGCTTTTACCCTTCACTGTCCCATATTCGTGTTACTGTTATACCTTTACTACTGTTCATACTTGTGCATGCATGTTTTTCTACCCCTGATTATATTATTGTTGATATTATAACGCACTGACGTCTGGGTTTTGTATGGCCCAGATCCTCTACCTTTGCAGCAGGCCGATCAAGAGTATTTCGGTATACAGGCCGAGCATTGAGGACCTGTTAGTATTTTAGTTTAGTTTTCTTTCGTATTTTTATTCCTGATGTGAGCCCGTATTATGGGACGTACTTTCCAGATTATTATTGTTTATTGGATCTATTGCTTCCGCATATTATTTCTTGACTCGTTTATTCTGGCTAATGGACATGCACTAGATAGTTTATTTTATTTCTACTGTTCTTGATATCTCTAGACAACCGTAATGTGACTGTGGAGGGATGTTTCCTATCCACAGGTAGTATGGTTGGCTCTGTCACGTGCCTATCTTAGCGCACTCTGGGAAGCGGGGCGTGACAGGGTTTGTTTGGTATCAGAGACATAGGATTTAGGTTAATCGGGTTTGATTCTTTTGTAGTTGGGTATTGGACCCAATACACGAATCAGAAAACCTGTAATTTAGGAACATGTCCTGCCACATTGTTATCGTGATTCTTGAATCATATCTTTCTCTTGAACCTTGTCTTGGCGATATGCAAACCACTTTGCATCTCGACTTGAAACTTTTGGTTCCCTATTGTATATCTCTAGGATTTGGGCGACTTGAGTGGAGTTATGTGATTGTAACTATGTACCGCAACATGGTTACAATGCGGTACTCTATTTAAGTAACTTGGAGTTCTAGTCTTGATTCATATCCTTGATTTATGGTTATTATTCATCGCAAGTTTGAATCTTGTTATCATACTAATCCTTTTCGGTGTCTTGGTTGCAGGATCATGGCAGACAGGAATTTACGATCGTACCAGAGGCATGTCGATGACTCCTCTTTGGTTGGAGTAATACGTGGGATGCTGGAGAACCAGAAACGGCAGACCGAGCTGAACCAGCGGCAGGCCGAAGCTTTTCAGGAAGGTTTGCGGACCGTCCAGCAGTCCGTGAACAATGTTGCGACCAAACCAGTAGAGCGTGTGGGTACTGTTCATATCAAAATTTTGCATTATTATATTCCCCATTTTTAATCATATTACGAATAAATAGGTGCTTTTGATCCATGTCTGCTAAAAAGTTGCAGGTTACAGGTTCTCAGAACAATACAGTGAAATTCATGAAAAGACGCTACAAATGTGAGATTACGACCAACAAATAGATGAACCTGCAAGATGCCGCCTACCAGTTTGAGGAACAAACGAAGATCAGCAAACAGTTCAATACACAAAGTACAAGGGCAGCACAAGATTCAAGATTTCAACGCGAAGCTTCCGGTAAATGTCCACAAATTCTGCACTGTTGGAAATTTAGAAGAAAATAGAAAAGATTCTGAAGAACCAAGTAAAGAAAACAGAAGGAAAAAGCAACATGAAGCAGCCCTGAGAAAATGAACTCAAGACCCTACAATATGACCGCGGATCCGCGGCCGTGCAGTGCACGTGTCGGTGCACGTCGGTGCTTTGACCTGGTTTTCTTAGGGTAGTCTTGTAATTTCAAATGTGGATCGGATCTAAATCCTAGGGTTTCTCCTATCTATAAATAGGAAAGCCTACAGCCTCTTTTGGGGCATGCCTCTTTTTATTTTTCTAGATCTAAATTTTATTCTTGTAATCGTTGAAGGGGTGTCAAATAAAGTAAGTTTTTTATCTTGCAATTTTCCATTCGAATTTTATTTCTGCAATTTATTATCTGCCTTTTATTATCAGCAAATTAGGTCATTAAATTAAAATTATAAAAATGAATCTCATCGTAATTTCTTTAATGAGTGAGTAATTCCTCACTTGTTAGGGTTAGGATTGGGTAGGTTTGAGAGATGGAAATCTCTCACTCCTTTCTTGCCCGTTTAATATTTTAAATTAGGACTTTATGTGAATCAAACACACACCGCTCACTACGGCACCCTATCCTTCGAGATAGCGGTGATTCCCTAGTTAGACCGGTTGTTGATTTACATAGAGGTTAGGGCTAAGAGTTAAGAAAGGACGGATAAGGACCAAAAGGAAGAAACGAAGTTTCTTTCTAGCCGTGCTAATCCCCTTTGTTGACTATTACCCTAACACCTATGTTCTTAATTAGGGTAAAGGAAGCAGTGAGTAGAATTATTTTTCCAAACTAAGCTAATCCTAACCCTAGCAAGGTTTTAAATCAAATTAAATTCAATCTTTGTTTTTATAAAAATCAAAATCTACCAAAACTAGGACTTAACTCGTTAGAACAATAAGAAAAGAACAAGTTTTCCCTGTGGACCGACCCGTACTCAAGCGGCTAGCTACCAAGCGGCACCGTTATTGATTGCGGTATATTCTTAATTTTGATTTTAAAACGCATGTACGCAAAAAGACTCTCAATCAAATGGCGCCGTTGCCGGGGAGAACGGTAGTTATTTTCTTTTTGTAATTTCGGGTTAATTAAAATTGAAAAAAAATTATAAAAATTGAAAATATAAAAACAAAAAAAATATCATCTTGTTATTTTTTGAAGGGTTTTGTGTGAATTGCGCAGGAAAAGAAAACGGACTGATTCAGATCTGGAGCAAGCTCGGTGAACAAATCCAGAAACAGAAGATCTGAACAGACAGAGAAGAATCAAAATATCATAGAACGATTTTCTTTGGGATCCGAACCAACCATTACACCGCGGAACCGCGGTGGGAAGAGGTGTTTAACTGCGGATCCGCGGTCAATTGCTGACATCAGCAAACCAAATTCCTCTGTGAGTATTTCTTGTCTTCTTTGTAACCCTCTGAGCTCCACTGAAAAATTTTCCTGCAGGGTTCTTTGCGCAAAATTTCTTCTCCCTCTCCAATAAATCAATTTTGTGCAGGATTCTTTGCGCCGCAAATAACAATAATTTTTTTTGGCAAGTGTTTTAGATTTTTGTGTGATTATTGCTTTGTATATTTAAAACGGACTTTTAAGGGGCTATAACACCAATCCAGATTGGGTGGGGATTTCATTATCTTTTCTAAGACCCAAAAAATCATAGAAAGCATATGCATCAACTCTCGAGTTAATTAAAAAATATTTAGACTCAGCCAATTAAGGACTATCGTTCTCATTAGGACAGAGGAAGGTTGTGGGCAATCGGTCGTTTATCTAAACCTGACTTTGTGGTGCCTAGGCTAGACAAGTGAGAAAGGTAATTTTAAAAGGCCCGTCTCACGGTGATTCGTGAGCGGATCCATCCTTTCTTCACTTGTGCTTACCTGGCCACAATTGGCGGTGAAGAGGCGATTTGAGGGATATTTCACAACTTGCCCTTTGGACCAGTTAGGAGCAGTCTAGTTGACTTAGGAGACCCTAACTCTAGGCCTGATTGTGCATGCTTAAATTGTGATTGCTTGAAAGTGTGCCGTAGTTCCTTATAAAAATCTTTTGCAAAACTCTTTAAAAAAAATAAAAAAATAAAAAAAACCACAAAACAAAATTTTTACAAAAACTTGCCATTTGTCGCTAGAAATCCATTGCACCCAACTTTCACCCACATTTTCTCCATTGACGGTTTCTTACCCCCACCTTCTACTTGTTGACTACACTACATCTCATTTAGT
Organism: Agapanthus africanus; assembly: GCA_030015575.1. Lineage (NCBI taxonomy): Eukaryota > Viridiplantae > Streptophyta > Magnoliopsida > Asparagales > Amaryllidaceae > Agapanthus > Agapanthus africanus. Next base: position 768,000,063 of record JASDDO010000022.1, on the reverse strand, counting down.
GTATGTCTGGTTGAACTAGGGACACTAGCGCCCGTTTAGTCCGTGTCTCGTTAGTTCCTATTGACGACGCGTTCGACTCCGAAGTCGAAATTCCCTCCACTTCTTTACCTTCATCTTCAAATTCATCATCTTCTAAGGAGATGTCAGGATTCAATCCTGACAACCCCTTACTTACTTCGGGACTGATTCCACGTCAACTGGGTGCGAATAACCCACAACACCCTCCTATTGAAGTGCCCAACGAATCGCGCTCCAGGATCTTTTCTATCCAACCCGCACCGCACTTCCTACTTGTCTTTCACTTCCGCCGGCTAATGGGGATAATTTCAAAATTAAGCCCCACTTCATCAATATGTTGCCCAAATTTCACGGGCTGGAATCTGAAGATGCCTATATCTTCATTAACAAATTCTAGAATGTTTGTGCAATGATGAAGACGACCCAACTTTCCGATGATGCTATAAGACTACGAGTCATTCCCTTCACTTTATATGACCTAGCTGAAAAGTGGCTATATAACACAGCATCGCATCCCATAAAAAGTTGGGAAGAGTTTGTTAAGGCTTTTCTAAAAAATTTTTACCTACATCACAAGACCGCAAGAATTCGAAATGAAATTAATCAATTTTCCTAGCTTCCTTCCGAACCTTTTTGGAAGTGTTTCGAACGATTTAAGGACCTTCTTGTTCAGTGCCCTCACCACTATATCGAGAGATGACAACTTTGCCAAACTTTATACGAAGGACTGAACCCAGCAACTAAGCAGTTGCTGGAAACCATCTGTCAAGGTCACTTCCTTAGAAAATCTGACGAAGAAGCCTGGCAATTTCTCGACGATCTTGCTGAACAAACGTTTCAGTGGGAAAGCACTAGACAGACCGCTTCGTCCACTTCATCTACTTCATCCGGTCCATCTAGGGCAGGTGTTCATCAACTTGACATGTCAATTGCAATGAAAGCTGAAATGGCCGCAATTACACGTAAACTAAAAGCAATTGAGAGCAAATTCTCATCGCCTTCTCCTGTCCCCGCTTTACCCCCCAAGCACTATATGTGCTTGTTGTTCGGATCCGTCCCATTTGACCGAAGAGTGTCCTTACAACCCACCTGCTCAAGGACAGGATCAAGTCAATGCTGCCTTTCAGCAAAGACAAAAAAATGATCCATACTCTTCAACTTATAATCCTGGTTGGAGGAACCACCCCAATTTTGCTTGGAATCAAAATCAACAACAATTCCAAGGCAATAACAATTTTCAGAGGCCTCCTCCATAATAACAAGCTCCTCCACAAACTCAATATCAGCACCCTTTCCAACCCCAGCCTTACTAAAATCAAATGAACAATTTTGCACCAAACAACTCTTTTCCTCAAAATAATTTTGTTTAGCCAAATAACGATAAGGTTTCCTCGCTAGAACGAAGTCTGGATGCGTTTTAAAACAATCTACGCAATCCTCAGCCAACATCTAGTCTTCCATTCTGTCTTTGGTGCAACACACTGCATCACATGAGCAAAGCATCAAAACCATTGAAGCCCAAATTGCACAACTGAATGCTGCTCTAAGCGAGCGAGAGAAGGGGAAACTTTCATCTCAACCACTGCCAAATCCTGGTCATACACAAAATGCACATGTTTCTCATGAACAATAAAATCATAATGTGAGTTCCGTGACCACATTGAGATCTGGAAAGGTATTGCACAACAACGTTAGCACTAATAATGACACCCCGGCCGCCGCTTCTTCTTCTTCATCATCATCATCATCATCATCTTCTTCATCTTCTTTAGAGTCCGTTCTTCATTCTTCATAAGGCTCTACTTCTTCTACTGCTCCGAATGGACCCAAATCTAACTCCACGAAAACACCAACACTGGGATCCATTCCAACTCCGCAATCTACTCCACAAATATTGGACCCAACAAATTTTCAAAATGTTCCATTTCCAAACAGGTTGAGATCCAATAAACAAACTCCGCAAATGGAGAAGATTGTAGAGTTATTTAAACATGTTAGCATTAACATACCTCTCTTGGATGCAATCCAACAAGTCCCTTCTTACGCTAAAATCTTGAAGGACTTATGCACCAAGAAGAGGAAATCACAGGTACCCAAGAAAGTTTTCTTGGCTAGTGCAGTAGGTGCTGCTCTTACCCAACCTTTACCCCAAAAACACAAGGACCCTGGCTGTCCTACAATTTCAATAACTATTGGGGATAAGAACATTAACCGCACACTTTTAGATCTTGGTGCCAGTGTTAATTTGCTTCCTTATTCAGCATATGAACAATTAGGCGTTGGAGAGCTGAAACCCACATATTATACTCTCCAAATGGCCGACCGATCCATTACCCATCCTAGGGGTGAGTTAGAGGATGTGTTGATTAAAGTAGGGGACTTCATTTTCCCCGTTGATTTCATTGTTATGGACACACAGCCTGTAGCTAACCCCTGGAGTCAAATTTCGGTGATACTCGGTCGACCATTCCTTGCAACTTCTAATGCAGTGATCAATTGTCGAAATGGTTCGATGAACCTATCTTTTGGAAACATGACAACTGAACTCAACATTTTTAAGTTGGGGAATCAGTCCTCCGAACCTAATGCTAATATACTTGATATTTGCTCGATCCAAGAGATCACTCAGGAGGACTGTGAGCTCGAAAAATTTCTGTTCGATCACAGCAATTTTGACGCCACTAATGCGTTCCTCCTCGAATCTGACACAGTTTTCACACCCGATAATGATTACGAGTGTTTCACTTTTTCGAACAATTTTGAAGAATCACCACCCGAGTTTGAATCCTTTGAATTTTTGGATGAATTAACTGAACCATCCGACTCGGTTGCTTACACTCGCTTTGAACCTCTATTGGAATCTTTCGAGTTTGAGACAGTTTCACCAATTTTAACTTCAATTGTTTCGCCTCCAAAACTCGAACTCAAGCTATTACCGTTTCACCTTAAATACGCTTACTTAGGTAAGAATAAGACCCTTCTTATTATCATCTCCACTTCTTTAACCCCGGAGCAAGAGAAAGCCCTTTTAACGGTCTTACAAAATAATCGACAAGCTTTTGGCTGGAGTATGGAGGACATCAAGGGGATTAGTCCCCTAATAGTTGAACATCATATTCATATAATGGATGATGCCAAGCCAGCAAGGGATCCAAAGAGACGACTAAACCCTATAATGAAGGAGGCTGTCAAAAAGGAGATTTTAAAATGTCTCGATAGTGGTATCATTTACCCTATCTCTGATAGCCAGTGGGTTAGCCCCATTCACGTTGTCCCAAAGAAATCGGACATAACGGTCATGACTAATAAGGCGAATGAGTTAATACCAACTCGTACTCAAACTGGGTGGCGAGTTTGCATCGATTATAGAAAACTCAACGCCGCGACACAGAAAGACCACTTTCCATTACCTTTTATTGACCAAATGCTAGAACGATTGGCTGGGCACGAGTACTATTGCTTTTTGGATGGCTACTCCGGCTATAATCAAGTTCCCATCGCCGAGAAGGACCGAGACAAGACCATATTCACTTGTCCTTTCGGTACATTCGCTTACCGTCGCATGCCCTTTGGGTTATGCAATGCACCCACTACTTTCCAGCGGTATATGATGGGCTTTTTTTCAGACATGGTGGAAAAATTCTTTGAGATTTTTTTGGACGATTTCTCCATTTTTGGCGACTCCTTTGAAGAGTATTTGCTACATTTAGACGCAGTTCTTACCCGGTGTAGGGATAAGAACCTTACTTTAAATTGGGAAAAATGCAACTTTATGATACAAGAAGGTATTGTCTTAGGATATATTATCTCGCAAAATGGCATTGAGGTAGATAAAACTAAGATTGAAGTCATTTCCAATCTTCCTCCTCCCAAATGCGTCCGAGACATTCGAGCCTTCCTTGGCCATGTCCGTTTCTATAGACGGTTCATCAAGGATTTTAGCAAGATAGCTAGACCCTTGACTCTTTTGTTGGCCAAGGACACCACATTCGATTTCGACTCAAACTGTATGAAAGAGTTCGAGTCATTGAAAAACTCACTTACTTCTGCTCCCATTCTTTCATCTCCTGACTGGACGCATCCATTTGAAATTATGTGCGATACATCTGATTTCGACATTGGTGCTGTCCTTGGACAGCACATAAATAAGATGTCGCATGTAATTTATTACGCTAGCCGAACCTTGAACAAGGCCCAATTAAATTACGCAACAACTGAAAAAGAATTCTTAGTTGTTGTGTTTGCACTAGAAAAGTTCAGGCCTTATTTAATCGGGTCTCCAGTCATCGTTTACACTGACCACTCAGCTCTTCGCCATCTTTTTGCGAAGAAGGACGCTAAATCTCGGCTGATACGTTGGATTCTCTTACTACAAGAATTTGACCATGTCATCAGAGACAAGAGAGGATGAGAAAACGTAGTCGCCGACCATCTTTCACGCCTTCCTTCTTCGCCTACACTTGAAATTCCTATTAAGGGCGTTTTTCCAGATGAGCAGCTCTTAACTGTGTCATGCGAACCTTGGTTCGCAGATATCGTAAATTATTTGGCCACCGGACTTATACCAAACGAATGGTCAAATCAGGACAGACTCAGATTTCTATCCCAGGTAAAGCATTTTTACTGGGATGAACCATATCTATTCAAATACTGTCTCGACCAAATTATTCGTCGGTGTGTCCCCGATAATGAGTTTAAGAGTGTGCTGCCACACTGCAAGAAGACAGCAGAAAAGATCTTGCAGTGTGGGTTCTACTGGCCACAACTTTTTAAAGACGCACATGATTACTGCAAGACATGCTCCCGGTGCCAACACTTGGGCCGGATATCTAGGAGAAATGAAATGCCGCTCCAACCAATATTGGTTGTTGAAATTTTTGATATTTGGGGGATAGATTTCATGAGACCGTTTCCCAACTCTTTTGGAAACGTGTATTCTCCTTGCTGTTGACTATGTTTCAAAGTGGGTCAAGGCTGTGCCCAGCCGAACTAATGACAACAAGGTTGTCGTTAGATTCCTTAAAGAAAACATTTTTTCTCGGTTTGGGCATCCTCGCGCAATTATCAACGATAATAGAACTCACTTTTCTAATAGGACTTTCGAGTCCTTAATGCGGAAATACTCCATTACTCATAAGCTGTCAACACCCTATTATCCCCAAACTTGTGGGCAAGCCGAGATTTCAAATCAGCAGATTAAACAAATATCGGAGAAAACGGTTTTCAAAAACAGTAAAGATTGGTCGTCAAAACTTATTGATGCCCTTTGGGCATTCCGAACTGCCTTTAAGACCGATCTTGGCATGTCTCCATATAGGCTTGTTTATGGAAAGGCTTGCCACCTTCCAGTTGAAATTGAGCATAGAGCATTTTGGGCAATGAAAGAGTTAAATCTATCTCTAGGAGATGCGGGAAGCAATAGAAAGCTGCAGTTGAACGAATTGAACGAGTTTCGGGATGAAACTTACGAGAACGCAGTAATCTTCAAAAACAGAACGAAGGTGTTCCACGATAAACACCTTATGCGAAAAACTTTCAAACATGGTCAACAGGTTTTACTTTACGACACTCGGTTGCATTTCCATCCCGGCAAGCTCAAATCTCGATGGAAAGGGCCATTTTTGATACGCACCGTATATCCGCACAGTGCAGTCGATCTAGAAAATCCGGAGGACGGTTCACTATTTAAAGGGAACGGACATAGACTTAAACCGTTCCTCACTGCGGACCCTTCGAAGGAGCTCCTGATTTTGCAGGAGCCGATCTACATTGACTGATCTTCCTCCATCTACCCTTAAATTTCGATTATCTAGCCAAAACACTGTTTCAAATAAGTTTGGGGGTATGTATCACTTGTAATTATATAAAAATAAAATAAAAACAAAATTTTTGAAAATAATTTCTTTTTTATATTTTTGTAAATTTCCAGTTTTAATAAAAAAAATAAAAATTTTATTTACAAATAATTTCCTCTTTTTAAGAGGTTTTTTTTGAAAATAACCAAAAACATCCCCTATAAATAGAACCCGACCCTTCTCTGTTTTTATCAAACCCTAGAAAAATTCCTCTCAGTAAACCCTAGCCGCCGCAGCAGCCAGAGCAGAGAGATCTCCCCATCGCGCCGCCCTTCCGCCGCAGGAATCCCCATTCGGCCGCGCAACCGCCGCGCCTCTGCTTCTTCTCCCTCTGATTTTTTCAGAGGAGGTTTGCATCATCTCTCCCTCTCTTTTAATTTTTTTTATAAATCTGTGCACTCTCTGAATGGCACCAACCATGCAATTAAAACAGGATTTTTCCCAAATGTTTGCACACACAATCTTTGGGAGTTATTTTAGTGATGAGATCACACTGCGTGGGTGGAACTTTTTAATTTTCAATCATCCTAATGCCTACGCTCTTCCAGATCTAGTCACTCGTTTTTACGAGTGCATGGAGGAAGGTTGCCCATCACAATTTGGTTTTATTAAATTACTTTGGGATGATAGGGAAATAATCATTGATAGGGACTTCATCCATGAAGTCACCTTAATTCCTAGATTACCTATTCATGACCAACCCCTTCAATTTGAAGACTACTTACCCTTAATGGGTAATGACTGTTCGAAGGAACCTAGGAAGGGCATACAGGTTAGAACCCTCTTCACCAATATATTAACCGTGTGCCGTTAGGCACAAAATAACATTTTTGACAGTTCACATAATACAACATTTTTCACACCATCTCTTCACATCGTGCACACCTTAATGACTAGGAACCCAAGATATGACATTGCACGGTATTGCTTAATTCAACTGGTGCTGGTAAAAGGGCTGCGAATTACCCATGCCCTATGTTAATGACACAACCGTGTCGCTATTTCCTCCCTGTGGAGGAATTTGAGTTTTACATGCATGGAGGTATCCCTATTAGGCTTCTTATTGAAGGCGTATCATGTCCTATACCCACTTGAATGATGTGTGGTCGTGAACTGAATCGGCCAAAAATATACCCGCCAGAACACCCAGCTCCAGCTCGACCGCGAGCAAGGAAGAGCTTACCCCCGCAGAACATGCACGTCTACTTAGGAAAGCCACTAGGGGGATTGATAGATTGGTAGGGCTGGTGACCAACTTGGATCACCGTGTGACCGAGATTGAGCATGGTGTGTCTACACTGTTGGCGAGAGAGGAACATTCCCCTCCACGTTCGAGGGGACGGCGAGGTCATGAGCAGTGAGAGCACTGCTTTTGGTAAGTTTGGGGGAGGAGGTGGTTTGTAAATAGTTATCATTGCATTGCATATTTTAATTTTTGTACATATTTTTCCTTTTCTTTCTTTGCATGTTTAATTCTGCATTGCATTGTTATAAAAAAATTATAAAAATGAAAAAATGAAAAAAATATAAAAGTAAAATCAAATAAAAAATTGAAAAACTAAAAAAAAAATCAATTTTGGCCATACTTGACTTAAGTTCGACAAGACGGTTAACTAGCTAGGAAAAACTAGATTCTAAACTTAGTAAATTAAAATCCCTAAAAATAATCTTTCTTAAAGTTTAACAGTAGAAAATATATGTCCTTGTAGTTTATTCAGAAATAGGCAAATTTTGAGTTCAGTTCTTGGGTTAAGTCAAAATAAGGGAAGAGTATTGAAATTTTTATTGAAATATAAGACTGAAAAATAATTCTAAATCTTTAGTCTAAATTCTGAAAATATATACCCTACAATTAGCACATACACGCACCTTGAAACTTGGGATAGTAGAGAATACCTTGAAATGCTCTTGTCTAAAATCCTTAGTATGACAAAAAATAAAATTAAAGTATAAGTGTGAAATGAGAGATATAAAAAAAATGAACACTGGTTTTGTAATTACTTAAGGCTGCGTAAAATAAAAAATATATATAGCGATCGTGCTTTATCACCTAGTGCCTTAGACCAACTGGTTTGGGAGTCACTGCTAAAGTCTTAGATATTACAAGACGAGGAATTACGCCTAAATGCACGAACACATTTTGTAATCGGTCGTTAGTACCTCAAGAAGTATTAACGGTCGCATGAAGGATGTGTGAGCAATTTCATCTAAAATTCACTAACTAAAAGTACTTTGGACGATGGACAAGAGTATGATAGTTTGAATTGAATTTCCAAGTGTAGGGGTGACACACACACACATGTAGGGGTATATGATTGGGGTTTGGATGAGAGATAGGAATGAAAGATAGTGCTTATATTTTCAGTAGAGATAATAAAAATTCCTAAGTTGAGATGGAACCTTAGAAGGAAAATTCAAAAGATACTGAAAGCTAAATAAATTTACAGAACATATACGATCTTAAGTTAAATGATAAGTAAGTGTGAAAAATATGGGTTGATAATTTCTAATGTTAAAGATAATAGAATTTCTTGCTAGAACACCGAATTGAAGAATGAAAGTCAACAGGCTAAATTGATCGGATTTTGTGGGTAGTTCCGCTGAAAACCCTCAGGAGACAACACTCCTCCTATTAGGGACACCTAGAGATTTAACAGCTTGTTGCACGAGCTCAGTGCAATCGCGATTCCCTGCGAAAGTGAGGTTAGGTTTTTTTTTATCGAGAATAAAATTGGCTTTGCTCGGGACGAGCAAAAGATAAGTTTGGGGGTATTTGTTCATATCAGAATTTTTCATTATTATATTCCCCATTCTTAATCATATTACGAATATATAGGTGCTTTTGATCCATATCTGCTAAATAGTTGCAGGTTATAGGTTCTGAGAACAGTACAGTGAAATTCATGAAAAGACACTACAAATGTGAGACTACGACCAACAAATAGATGAACCTGCAAGATGCCGCCTGCTAGTTTGAGGAACAAACGAAGATCAACAAACAGTTCAATACACAAAGTACAAGGGCAGCACAAGATTCAAGATTTCAACGCGAAGCTTCCGGTAAAAGTCCACAAATTCTGCACTGTTGGAAATCTAGAAGAAAGTAGAAAAGATTCTAAAGAACCAAGTGAAGAAAACAGAAGGAAAAAGCAATATGAAGCAGCTCTGAGAAAATGAACTCAAGACTCTATAATATGGCCGCGGATCCGCGGCCAAACATGGCATTCCGCCGCGGATCCGCGGCCGTGCAGTGCACGTGTCGGTGCACGTGTCGGTGGTTGTCGGTGCTTTGACCTGGCTTTCTTAGGGTAGTCTTGTAATTTCAAATGTGGATCAGATCTAAACCCTAGGGTTTCTCCTATCTATAAATCGGAAAGCCTACAGCCTCTTTTGGGACATGCCTCTTTTTATTTTTCTAGATCTAAATTTTATTTCTTGTAATCGTTGAAGAGGTGTCAAATAAAGTAAGTTTTTTATCTTGCAATTTTCCATTCGAATTTTATTTCTGCAATTTATTATCTGTCTTTTATTATCAGCAAATTAGGTCATTAAATTAAAATTATAAAAATGAATCTCATCGTAATTTCCCTAATGAGTGAGTAATTCCTCACTTGTTAGGGTTAGGATTGGGTAGGTTTGAGAGATGGAAATCTCTCACTCCTTTCTTGCCCGTTTAATATTTTAGATTAGGACACTATGTGAATCAAACACACACCGCTCACTACGGCACCCTATCCTACGAGATAGCGGTGATTCCCTAGTTAGACCGGTTGTGGTTGATTTACATAGAGGTTAGGGTTAAGAGTTAAGAAAGGACGGACAAGGACCAAAAGGAAGAAACGAAGTTTCTTCCTAACCGTGCTAATCCCCTTTGTTGACTATTACCCTAACACCTATGTTCTTAATCAGGGCAAAGGAAGCAGTGAGTGGAATTATTTTTCCAAACTAACCTAATCCTAACCTAGCAAGGTTTTAAATCAAATTAAATTCAATCTTAGTTTTTATAAAAATCAAAACCTACCAAAAATAGGACTTAACTCATTAGAACAATAAGAAAAGAACACGTTTTCCTTGTGGACCGACCCGTACTCAACCGGCTAGCTATCAAGCGACACCGTTATTGATTGCGGTATATTCTTAACTTTGATTTTAAAACGCACGTACGCAAAAATACTCTCAATCACGTACCGTGGCGGATTTCAGGAGACTTGGTCTATCCGTCTTCACTGGTCTGGAGAAACCGTTGCTAGCGGAGCAGTGGCTAGTTGATACGGAGAATTTGCTCGTTGCGGCACAGAGTCCAGAAGACAAGAGAGTTGATGTTGTACGCATCGAATTGGTAGATTATACCCGCGAGTGGTGGCTTGTGGAAGAGACCCGTTTGCCCAAGCCGATCAGTTGGGCAAATTTTTCGAAAAGTTTCTTGGAGAAGTTCTTCCCGCAGACTACACTGGAGGAAATGGAAGAAAAGTTTATCAGTTTGAAGCAGAACGACGTACCCGTGGATGTACATGCGGCTGAGTGGACACGGCTCATTAGATTTGCTGGACCTTTGGTTGCCAACGATACTGATAGGGCAAGGAGGTTCATGCGCAGTTTGGATGTGGAAATCCAGAGGCACATTATATCTCTGGGATTGACCACTTTTTCGCAAGTGCTTAAGGCGGCCCGAGAGCAACAGAGCTTATCGGTGAAGACTGGGGTACGCAGCAGCAGGCATTTGCAGTGTGGAAGCCGGCGTTTACGCCGAACTGAGTGCCTATACGCAGAGGTATTCCGGTGAATCGATGTAGCGTAGCACCGATGAAGAAGCCCGTCGTAGCCAATCAGAGAAAGAGCATGATTTTTGACTACTGCCATCTACCCGGACATCAGCAGAAGGATTGTCGGAGGAAGCTTGGACTTTGTTTGGTTTGCGGATCAGCTGATCATACTATCAGTGTTTGCCCGTCGAAGGTTCGTTTGAAGGATGATGTTCAGAGGCCACCGCAGAAGCAGTTTCAGGGGCAAAAGCAGTTGACTCAGGGACCTAATCAAGCTCGAGCCTTTACCCTGACGGCTGAAGAGGCCAAGGCTTCAGAGGAAGTTGTTTCAGGTATCCTACTTGTTCATGATTTTCCCGCATTAGCATTATTCGATTCTGGTGCATCCCATTGTTTTATGTCATCCAAGTTTATTGCTGCACACTCGATTTCTTGCACGACCCTGTCTAGTTGTTTGGATATACACACTGGGAATGGGAAGATTATAGCTAGTAGAGAATGTAAGGATTGTTCAGTTGTTGTTTGTGGACGGGAGTTATTTGCAGATTTCTTGGTGATTGATACCGGCAGTTATGAAGTTATCTTAGGAATGGATTTTCTCGGCACTTTCCACGCTCACATTGATTGTAGGGCAAAGAAAGTGATTTTCCAGATTCCCGGACATCCGGAGTTTATTTTTACTGGAGGAAGCAGTTCTGTCGGGCCAGTCGAGTTTAGGTCTTGGCCGACAAGCAATGTTCTTTCGACAATGGAAGTTGATAAGGAGGAAGCGCCAGCTGTAGTTCGAGATTTCATGGACGTCTTCGAGGACATCTCGAGTTTACTGCCAAAACGAGATGTGGAGTTCGCGATCGATCTTATTCCTGGTGCAGTGCCAATTTCAAAGGCGTACTATCCAATGGCACCAGTGGAGTTGGAAGAAGTCAAGAAGCAGGTTACCGAATTACTTGAGAAGGATTGGATTCACAGCAGTAATTCACCTTGTGGAGCTCCAGTTCTTCTGGTAAAGAAGAAAGATGGCACAAGGAGGATGTGCATCGATTATCGAGAATTAAACTGGGTGACTATTAAGAACAAGTACCCGATCTCTCGCATTGGCGAATTGTTTGAGCAGCTTAGTGGCACGAGGGTATTCTCGAAGCTGGATTTACTATCCGGATATCATCAGGTCCGAGTTAAATCAGAGGATATTTGCAAGACTGCGTTCCGAACTCGGTATGGACACTACGAGTATTTAGTGATGCCATTCGGAGTCACGAATGCACCGGCGATATTTATGAACTTGATGAACCGAATCTTTTCACCGTTCTTGGACCAGTTTATTGTGGTGTTCATCGGTGATATTCTGGTCTACTTGAGAAGCCTAGAGGAGCATGCTGAACACTTGAAGATCGCACTGCAGACATTGAGGGAAGAAAGATTGTATGCAAAGATGAGAAAGTGCGAGTTTTGGCTTGAAGAAGTGAAGTTTTTGGAGCATGTTGTATTCGGAGATGGAATCGCCGTTGACCCTGAGAAGATTGCAGCAGTTCGAGATTGGCCGATTCCGAAGAATGTAGCAGAGATCAGAAGTTTTCTTGGGCTTGCTGGATATTACAGAAGATTCGTGAAGAATTTTGCTCGTTTGGCTGAGCCTTTGACCAAGCTTACGCGTAAGGAAGTACCGTTCGTATGGACGGATAAATTTGTGTCAGCTTTTGAGGCGTTGAAGCAGAGATTGATAACTGTAAGTCAACGTTTGTCACCACACAAGATGCGGGGAGGCGGAATAGGTAAAATAATCATTTTGTTTAAGTTAACATCGACTAACTTTGCGGATCTTTGCTAAACCCTAACTAACAAACTATCTAGAAGTACTAAACTACCATGATAGATGATTATACCTCAAGATACTAGTCCTTCTTGTTATTGTTGTTCACCTCCTCGTTGGCCTCCTCGATGTGATAGAAGATCCACCCGAGAGTTCCTTCTCCAAGTTTTAACCTCTCACTTGAGGTAACTAAGTGGCTAAGATTGCTAATCCAAGTAACCTAGAAGATATAGAAGTGGATTAAGGATCTATTAGTCTTTATAACCCTTGGGATCTCAACATATGAGAGGATTAGGGTTAGGTTGAAGAAGAGGAGAGCTTGAGGAGAGAGAGTGTGTATGTGAGAATGAAATGAATAATAACTCATTTCTATATTATATGAAGCATAATGATTATCAAATAAATCATATATGATAATTACAACCATGCTTCATTTAATACAATCAATGAATCATCTCATGAGTCGTTAAGCAATAAATGCTTCGTTAACTCACTTGGATGAATCATCTCATGAGCCACTAATTCATTTAAGGCAAATTACACATAAGCTCTCCAGCTCATTTAGTTTAATTCATAAATAAATTAAATCTAAACAAGTCACCTATCTTCTAGAAGCTTCTCGACTAATTACGAGAATGCCCCCCCATCCGTAAAAACACGGAAATACTGAGACTGTATAAATCCAATAATCCAATACTAGAATCTGGCTTAAAGTAAAGCCCGCTAATATAATCTATCCGAACATCATACGTGCACAAGTATACGTATATGTCCGAACCCTGTCGTGAAACCATACGACCTCTATATCGTTTCGCTTGAAGCAGGGAAACTCTCTGTGTGGGACACTAAAGACTCGACACTAAGCCGGCAGTGGGTTTAACCACAGGCCGCAAGCGGTACTAGCTGTACGTAACGGTCCCCAGGTAGATGTCGATAAGAAGGCCGATGAGAAAACCCATCCGAACTCCTACTGAGCCTGATGTGACAATCTCAATACAGTCTGGTCTGTTCGTCTAATACTATCGCATATCGGGCCTAGGGGCGGCAAGCGTCAGTCCCCTAAAAGCGGTATAAGTCATATCGGAGTGAAGCCCATTACACCTTGAGAACCTACTGGAAATCTTACCAGTAAATCTCGTTTGCCCTGGCCAGGGACTTTGCGTAATGGCTCTCCAAACACAGTGCGATATCAACTCCCAATCCGGGAGAGACGAATCCTTTCTAACTGCTACTGCCTCCAAGTGCTTCGGGACTGCACCCAACTGCTATCTGTTTGCATGACTTCTTTAAGCCGTGGTAGGGTAGTAATCTAAGAACAGTGGGAACACACTCGAGACGAAGCAGCAGTGTCAAGTCAACGGACTATGCTGTACTCATGTCACCTGGGAACTGTTAACTGACGACGGGTATAATACCAACTAACAGTTCCCTGCGAGTCCTGTCCGGTGTAACCGTAACCCAACGAGCACCTGTATACTATCTTCAGTACAACGTACTAATGGCTGTGGGACAGACCATTTCCCCTGTTGGGATGAGAAGCGTACACACTAGTCTACTCTGGAGTATCGATGCCCTGTCTCGATAATCCTATGACTAGGGACCTGAAAAAGGATGTGCTTGTAGACTACCCAGCCCCCACTAGTGTGACTGCCATCACAACACTGGTAGTCAAGCAAGATCCTATGGGCTCTATCAATATATATTCGTGATATGCTAAAAGAAACATATACATATATTAAGATAGATGTAAGCCAAGTAGCATACTACTGTGTTGAGCAGGACTGTTAATATAACTGTGAATATCCCAAGCTTCCATTAAGTAATATACAAGCTAGTATGATACAATAATGGGCCCTAGGGCATATACACTAACAATCTCCCACTTACACTAGGGCCATGTACTGGCGTATCGAAGACCTATCATCTCGAACAGCCTCTCGAATTGTGTCTGAGGTAAGGCCTTTGTGAATGGATCTGCGGTGTTCTCCTCTGTAGCAACTCTCCGGATCTCGATCTCCCGGCGATCTATGATCTCCCTGATCAGATGATACCGCCTTAAGATGTGTCTGGACTTCTGATGGGACTTGGGTTCCTTCGCTAAAGATATAGCCCCGTTGTTGTCACAATACAGATGTATTGGATCAACAATGGATGGAACCACCTGAAGTTCTGTGAGGAACTTCTTCATCCAGACTGCTTCTTTTGCGGCATCGCAAGCAGCGATATACTCCGCTTCCATTGTCGAGTCAGCAGCGGTGTCCTACTTGGAACTCTTCCAGCACACCGCCCCTCCATTGAGGGTAAAGACATAACCTGACATGGACTTGGAGTCATCCTTGTCACTCTGGAAGCTGGAGTCAGCAAAAGCCTCGATCTTGAGGTCTTTTCCGCCGTAAACCAAGAACATATCCTTAGTCCTTCTCAGGTACTTGAGAATGTTCTTTACTGCTATCCAGTGCTTCTCCCCTGGGTCTGACTGATACCGGCTTACCACGCTCAGTGCGTAAGCTACATCCGGTCTGGTGCACAACATCGCATACATTATAGAGCCTACCGCAGAAGCGTAGGGTATAATCGACATGCGATCCTTTTCCAAATCAGTCTTGGGAGACATCTCTTTGGAGAGGGTGATTCCGTGACAAGCCGGTAAATTACCGCGCTTAGAATCTTCTATACTGAATCTTTTCAGTATAGTGTTGATATACCTGGACTGTGAAAGTCCTAACATCCTCTTAGATCTATCACGACAGATCCGGATCCCCAGAATGTAAGAGGCATCACCCAGGTCTTTCATGGAGAACCCGTATGACAAGAATTCTTTGACAGATTGTAGCATAGGAATGTCATTTTCTATCAAGAGAATGTCATCCACGTACAAGACGAGGAATACGACAGTTCGTGCTACAATTTTACTATATATACATGGTTCATCTGGATTTTTGATAAAGTCATATTCTTTGACTGTTTCATCAAAACAGATGTTCCAACTCCGCGATGCCTGCTTTAGTCCATAAATGGACTTAAGCAACTTGCACACTTTCTCGCTGCTCCCACTATGATTGAAACCTTCTGGCTGATCCATATAGACGCATTCTTCTAAATTACCATTTAAAAAAGCCGCCTTTATGTCCATTTGCCAGATCTCATAATCATGGAAGGCGGCAATGGCAAGAAGGATCCGAATGTATTTGAGCATAGCCACTGGAGAAAAAGTTTCGTCATAGTCCAAACCAGGTCTTTGACGAAAACCCTTTGCAACAAGTCTAGCCTTATAGGTTTCCACCTATCCATCTACACCAATCTTTTTCTTGAAGATCCACTTGCATCCTATGGGTTTTACCCCATCTGGAGCAAAGTCCAAAGTCCATACCTTATTGGTGTGCATGGACTCCATCTCGTTTCGCATTGCGTCCAGCCATCTTACTGAGTCGCCGCTCTGGATGGCCTGCTGGAAGCTAGTAGGTTCATCATTATCAATGACGCAATCATCTCTATCCCCGTCTATGAGAAAACCGTAGTATCTCTCAGGCAGATGAGATGGCCTACTACTCCTGCGGAGGGGTGCGGAAATGTCCTGTTCTTCTGGAACTTCTGGTTCTACCAAACTTTCAGTAGTAGTTTGTGGTTCTGGAATTTCTTCCAGTTCTATTGCGCTCCCACTTGTTTCCTTTTCTAAAAACCGCTGTTCTAGAAAATGGGCATTACGAGAAACAAAAACCTTTTGTTCCTCTGTGTAATAGAAAAAATACCTTTTGGAGTTCTTTGAATATCCCACAAACTTACACTGTACTGATCGTGCCTCGAGTTTGTCCGCATGCTGCTTTTTAACAAAAGCTGGACATCCCCATATCTTCAGATACTGAAGATAGTGTTTCTTCCCACTCCACATCTGATATGGTGTGGTAGGCACAGTCTTGGTAGGAATCCTGTTCAAAAGATATGCAGCTGATTCAATGCATAACCCCAGAAAGATCACGGTAACTCAGCATTACTCATCATGAAACATACCATATCCAATAGGGTTCGGTTCCGTCTTTTCGATACACCGTTATGTTGTGGAGTGTATGGAGGAGTAAGCTGAGAGAGAATTCCTTTCTTTAGGTAACCCAGGAACTCGGCACTTAAGTATTCACCACCTCTATCAGATCTCGGTGTCTTGATACTTTTGCCGGTTTGGTTTTCTACTTCATCCTTATATTCTTGGAATTTCTCAAAGGCCTCGGATTTATGTTTCATCAAGAAAATGAATGCATACCTAGAGTAATCATCCGTAAACGTAATGAAATATGAAAAACCGCCTTTTGCATATGTAGACATTGGACCACATACATCGCTGTGTATGAGTCCTAAGAGCTCGCTCGCTCTTACTCCGTATCCAGTGAATGGAGTCTTTGTCATCTTTCCTTTGAGACATGATTGATAAGTGGCATAAGATTGATATTCGAACGGATCTAAATATCCTTCTCTATGTAACTTAGTTAACCTATGTGACCTAGTCTACAATACCATAAGAAAGCCTGATTTATATCTGGAGACATTCTTCTTAGTGTGTTCTGGACATTGAAAATCTATAATTGGCTTAACACGTATATACCGTTATCTAGTGTACCGGACCCAATCAAACCATGATTAAGGTGGATGTTAACAACATCGCTTACAAACGTGAAATCATAACCTTCTTTTGATAACAACGATACTGATATGATATTACACGTTAAACTGGGTACACAAAAACAGTTGCGCAAAACCAAAATATGTCCACTCATCAATCCAAGGTGATAATCCCCTACGGACAGAGCATTCACGCTAGCTCCGTTAGCAACCTAGAGGGTCATATCACCAACCTTCAGCACTTTACGGTTTCTCAGTGCTTGCAATGAATTGCATATATGAGATCCTGATCCGGTATCCAACACCCAGGAAGTAGAGTTGATTGATAGACGATTTTCAATTACAAACACACCTGAAGTCGAAGCCATAGCTTGCTTCGGGTCCTGGTTCTTGGCAATCCAAGCTTTGCAATCTTTCTTCTAATGGCCTTTCCTACGACAATGGAAGCACTCGTCCTTTGCCACTACTGGTACCACAACCTTTGCCTTTCCCTTAACTCCCACCTTACCAACACCACCTCTTGGTTTGGTAGCGGGCTTCTTCTTCCATCCTTTGGCCCTTGCCTTGGACCTGGAAGAGGAAGCACCATGAACAAACATAGTGGGTGTTTCCCTTGCTTTCTGCAAGGTGCCCCTTGCACTCCTCAACATGTTAAGGAGTTCTGGAAGCTCAACTTCCTTACCTTGAATGTTGAAATTCAAGATAAATTGGGCGTAGGTGGAAAGAAGGGACTGAAGAACCAAGTCTGTATATAGCTCGTTCTCTAATGTTGTCCCGAGGTCTGCGAGCTCTTCAATATAGCCAATCATCTTAAGGACATGTTCTCCTACAGATGATCCGACGGCCAGTCTCGACTGAAACAAGTTCTTCGAGGTCTCATATCTAGCTATACGAGATTGCTCTCCATACAGTTCCTTGGTGTGGAGAAATATGGATTCAAGATCCATATTCTCGTGCCTCCTCTGATGTTCATTATTCATAGAGGCAAACACGATGCATTTGGTCTTCGCGCAGTCTAACTCCCAGGTTTTGCGGATTTCCTTATCCGCGACATTGGATTCAGGACCTGGGACGGCAGGTGCCTTAGTAGTAAGGACATTCCCCAATTTGTCATAAGTTATAGCCATCTTGACATTCCGGAACCAGTCTTTATAGTTTGGCCCTGTCAAAATATTTTTATCTAATAATAACTTAAGGTCTGTCATGTTCTAGGTCGCTGCAATTAGGAGAGAGAGAGGAAACACTTTAGCATGATACTCTTGCAAGTTTAGAGTGGTTTTTAGTTTATCTAAACAGGATGGCTCCCACTGTTTCTCGAATCCCTCCTCAAACCAAAAAGGAAGAACTAATCAGGACTATTCTCACCGTACAATACTTGCTTAACCGTTCAGCCAGGACGGTATCGGTACTTCGAGGGAGGTTTTACGACGCTTTCACGAAGTTCCTTAATTAAATAACCTCTTTTCTCTGGGGGCGTAGCCCCGCTGACACCTTTCTCGACACCTACTTGGTTTATAGCATTGATCGTTAAGTGAAAGAATCTCCTGATGAGTAGCATATACTCATAGTAGGATCGGGATCCAAATATCATCGTGTGATAAAGCTGAAGGAATCCTACCAAAATTATCACACTCCAAATGGTATGCAACTCTTAGCAAATTTTAGTTTCTTTAGAAATTCCCGATGCGGATTTCTGCCCCATGCTCTTATGACCTTGGTGTTGGTCAAAATGTCATAAGTCACATGTCAAGTTCTACCCATCATTATCTTGTTAATTTGAACCCACCCGTACATACCCCTGACGTTGGCCAAATGGCAGTACGACTGTCCCAAACTAACTCATCTATCTATGCAACAAATGAATACCCAGCAACTACCAAACACTATGCCTCAGTGTTGGTCAAAATACATAGCTTGAATACTATTGAATCCCAAATGAAATGACGGGGGGCTACGAATGGTTTTGGCGAAACCGTGAACGTAGTGAACTTGATATGATCGAAGGAACCTGATAGCTTTTAAAAGGAGTGGTTTAAGCTCCGCAATTAAAAAAAATCTTCTGTTTTAAAATAACCGAGTGGTTTCTTTTAAACTATTCCAACGATTCAACTTTGGTTTATTTTCTTTGCATTAATATAATGCGTCCCATCAATTAACCTACCATTGCAGAAAACAACGAAAATACAACGTCCTCTTATGCCATCCGCATTCGCCACTGGGCCCTGTCATTCACCCGTTAGGTTACTTAACTAACGACAGAGCGGGGGCTGGGCTAGCGCGGGTGCAAAACATAAGTAACGCCTACTAGATATCATATATAGATATTGTACATTCGTCAGACGCAATAATAGGCATTCCAGATCACAGATGAACATATTGGATTTTCTAGGAATCCGCATTCCTTTTGAACCTGCAAAGAAATACGGATTACACAGTCGCGATGAATAGCCAAAACCCCACCCTAGACCCCTACGGGTACGGCAAACTACCCGTCTAGTACCCGAAGTGAAGCGGTCTCCCTCAATGACGTGAGTAGGCCACTAAGCACTTCAAAATACCCGATAGTTTGTGCACCTCACCTTGGGTCTATCCTAGGAGCAGAAAACAGTAAATGAAATAATACAACGGTGGCTACAACCTCAACCCAGATGTGTCCCGTAAAAGAATATTACAACAAATTACAATTTACATTTGAATGAAAGAAACACTCGTCTTATATCCCCGGCTATCCATTCACGACAATCCAACAAGTTCACAATCACAAACCAGTAAAAACCATTACAGAAATGTGCAACCCCCTGCTAACCGACATACTAGCAATTAGGGGAGATTTATGAACACATTAAACACAACACAGATATAATCCAGTTAGCCAAACATCTTAGAATTTCGATAAAGCAACACATATGAATCTACTCCAAACAATTCTCTGTGCACATAAAACCTGAGCAGAAACAAACCATCCCAGAAAACACAACATCAACACAGAAGAATAACTGAGCAAATTAGGGTTGACTCAGTGTCAGCTCAGCCGCGGATCTGCGGCAGATCGCTTGGATCGGCGGCGGTTCCATGGTGGTTTGGACGAGTCACGATCCCAAATTTCTTCACAATTCTTAAAAAATCTTGCTTGTATTTTTAAGGGTCCCTGAAAAATTTTTAGACCCCGTTTTAAAATCGGCAGAAACTATGTGAAAATGTTGTTTTTTCGGGTTCGTTTTGCGATCTAATTTCTAAAGACTTTTCTAACATGTTAGTTATGGTTTAGCTAGTCTCTGATACCACTGTAAGTCGACGTTAGACATCCCACAAGATGCGGGGAGGCGGAATAGGTAAAACAATCATTTTGTTTAAGTTAATATCGACTAACTTTACGGATCTTTGCAAAACCCTAACCAACAAACTATCTAGAAGTTCTAAACTACTATGATATATGATTATACCTCAAGATACTAGTCCTTCTTATTCTTGTTGTTCACCTCCTCGTCGGCCTCCTCGATGTGATAGAAAATCCACCCGAGAGTTCCTTCTCCAAGCTTTAACCTCTCACTTAAGGTAATTAAGTGGCTAGGATTGCTAATTGATTGATTTGAAAAAGTGTAGTTTGTAGTAACCGCAATCAGAACGGTGTCGCGCGTAGCTAGACCGAGATGAGTACGGGTCGTCCTTTGGGAAACGTTGAATATTTTACTCTTACTTTAGATGTGTTGAGAAAGAGAGGAGGGAGAATAAAGAATGGTTGTAGGATCTAGATCTACGTTAAACACTGATGCAAAATATAGATTAACTACGGATGTAAGTTTACTATAAAAGAGGGCTTGTAGGGTTCATTAGGATTTAGTAGTTATGGATGATTAATTAAAAATTACTCTTTCTATTTTTTAATAGATTTAAAACTAGAACGATAGTGATGCGTGTAGATTAGGGTTTCTGGAGGGAAAATGAATCCCACTCTTAACCCCTATCTCGACACGGAACTCCGTTCATATCTAGCCTTTACCAAAACAATCATTAATCTAATATCTAATCGCGGTCGAGACTAACAATGAATTGTTAGCGCGCCCGATTAGGATGTTAATGATTGTCTTGATAAAGTTTATAAACTTTATAGGACGTAAAAAGAGTTTAGGGATTTTTATCATCCATTAGCCTACCCTAATCCTACGAACCCTAACAAGTGGAGAATTACTCGCGCATGTTGGGAGAAAAAGAGATGGAGAGAAAATGCATAATTAAACTACAAAGAAATAGAATAGGAAAAAGAGCTACCTTTATTAATCAACAATATTCATTACACTTTGATCCCTTAGAAAATGATTACAAAAACTAGTTTGCTTCTCGATCTCTTCCAAGGAGGTAGACGAACAGTTGATGATCAGCCTGGATGCGTGAGCCGTCTTGGACTTCATGATCTCGTCGGCTTGATGATTTTTCCAAGAAGCTCTCGGTCTTTATTTATAGTCCCAAAGCCAGAAACTTAGCTTCCTAATTTGGAATCCAACAGTTAAGATTCCACCATCCAAAATCCAGCTCATAATCCCTCTTTCACGCAGCGGATCCGCGGCCAAAAGGGGGGTTTGGCCACGGATCCGCGGCCAAGTATGAGGATCATTTGGTGATTTTTCTGGAGCTTCATCTATATTACCACGTGGTGATCTTTTGAATCTCAGAAGATGAAAATCTTCTCGTAGTTACTGCCAGACTTGATTTCTTTAGTTTGCTTTCTTAATTAGGCAGGTTTACTTTAACAACTTTGATTCCCTTGATTTTTAGCCCTGAAAAATTCTGCACAATCTCAACAAATAATATTAGTGGAGTTTTGTTTTATTGAGATATTAATTTCAACATCAAGATTTGGTCAATGATATCTTTGCGTACATTTTCCTACCAAATGTTACTTATAATATATCAACATATGAAAAATAGTATTTTTACAGATAAACCCTCATATGTATCATATATTATAATAAACACCTTTTCTAGTATAGAAATAGTAGGAAAAATGTAATAACAAATGTGCAGTTTTATCAACTGATCAAATACCCCCAAACTTATCTTTGATCGTCCCGAGCAAACTAGTTTATTCAAAAAAAAGAAAGGAGAAAACTAAGTACACTTTCGTAGGCACACGATTGCACTGAGCACGTGCAACAAGCCGTTAAACCTCTAGGTGTCCCCAGTAGGAGGAGTGTTGTCTCCTGAGGGTTTTCAGCGGATTACACCCACAAAATCCTATAATAAAAGGGAGATGGTGAAATTTACATATAAAGATAAGAACCATAAAAGAAATACTTTGAAAATTTAGAGTTTCCAACTCCACTAGTTTTTCAGTTGTCATGAGCCCTATCTTAATAGTCATGAAAAGATGTTAGAAATCATATCATCCCTCAATAAAACATCGTCTTTATTTTTCATTCCTACCTTTCATCCAAACATTGATTATATAATCCTTCGTGTGTGTAATGGACATCCCTACACTCGGAGAATTCAATTCAAGCTATCATACTCTTGTCCATCTAGCTCAGTACTTTTTAATTTGATGAATATTTATATGGATTTGCTCACACATTTTCATGCGACCGTTAATACTTCTTGAGGTACTAACCGAACGATTACGTATGTACTTGCTGATTAGGTGATAGTATTTTCCTCGTCTTGCACCAACTAAGGCTTAGCAGTGACTCCCAAACCAGTTGGTCTAAGGCACTAGGTGATGAAGCACCCTCGCTATATTTTTTTATTGCTGCCTTGGCGATAACAAAACCAGTGTTCATTTTTCTTTTCACCATTTTTATATTTTCTTCATTTATTTTTCCTTCATACTTTGGGTTTTAGACAAGAGCATTTCAAGGTATCCTCTACTATCCCGAGTTTCAAGACGTGTATAAGTGCGTATAGTAGGGTATCAACATTCAAATGTTTGGCTTCCAGAATAGGAACTATTTTTCAGACTTATTTTTATTCTCAGATTAGTGACTTCCTTCATCTTACTAACCCTTGGGACAACAGCTTATAACTACTTATTACCAGTTCGTTTAAGAAAACTTCTAATTTTCTTGGTTTTCTTCAATTTTTCCTATCTTTTGGATGTAATTTTTCACTTTCTACTCTTTTGTTATAAAAGAAATTTTTTAAAATTTTTGAAAATGTTGTGCTTATGCAAAGTATGATGCAAATTGATGCGTAAATAAGCACAAACCTCTCCCAAACCTGTTTACAGCAGTGTCCTCACTGATGTCATCCGTTAAGCTCAAAAACCTGTAGACTTGGGAGGAGAAAGGAGACAAGAAATAATGCAAGTGAAATCCTCCCCCAAACTTATTTTTGGCTCACAATCTTATAAAAATTCTTTTTCTTTCAAGAGCCAAAATATACCCCCCCAAACTTGAGTTAAACAATATTAATCTTTTAAAATCACACGAGGGGGTCAGGATTATTGGTCAATGCCAAGTTTTGCAAAGACCGAAGGTCAACACCAACCATTCAAAATTTTTATCGATGAAGCACCAAGGTTGGTGGAAGAACATGTCACCTTTCGACGTGAAGAAGTGGGGAGGAGATAAGAGGTGTAATGGAAAATGATTGCGTCTTAATTTGGAGAGACGATACAGTGATAGTGATGATGGATTAACCGCATTATCGTGATTGTCCAGAAGAAGGGGTGGAGGTTCAATTTCTTTATCTTGGAGTTGATTCATCTCAACACCCGTGTCTTTTAAAAATGCGAGTTCATCAGCGAAAATTTCCTCAAAGCTTTCATCGATACCCCGAAGAATAATGTCATCAGAAAATATGGGGTGATCGTCAGACTCTATAAAAAGTTCCTCATCAGCGTTAGATGTTGACCCGGACAACTCGGTGGAAGAGTCCGTGTACATGGTTGGGTCAAGCAACAACATATGAAAAGAGTCAGTATCATGAGATTGATCAAATTCGCTGCTGTCGATATCCATTAATTTGGCAGAACACACATGAGCATAGGGTTCGGAGGGTTTACTTCCCAACTTGTAAATGTTAAGCTCAATTGACTTCTTTCCAAAGGATAGGGTCATAGAGCCGTTTCTACAATTGATTACTGCGTTGGAAGTTGTAAGGAAGGGTCGACTGAGTATCACCGGGATTTGATTTCGTAGGTTCGCTACAGGTTGTGTATCTATAATGATAAAGTCCACAGGGAATATAAATTCCCCGACTTTGATTAGCACATCCTCTAGCTCACCCCTAGGTTGGGTGATAGATCGATCGGCTATCTGAAGAGTGCAATGCGTAGGTTTTAACTCTCCGATCCTTAATTGCTCATAAATAGAATACGGAAGCAAGTTAACACTAGCACCAAGATCGAGTAAAGCACGATTGATATTTTTACCCCCAATAGAAATAGAAATTGTAGGACTTCCGGGGTCCTTTCGTTTCTTGGGTAGTTGTTGTGTAAAAGCAGTGCTCACATTACTCGCAAGAAAAACTTTTTTAGGTACTTGAACTTTTCTCTTCCTAATGCACAAGTCCTTTAGGATTTTCGCATATGACGGAACTTGTTGAATAGCATCTAGGAGAGGAATGTTTATGTTAACTTGCTTAAAAATTTCCACAATTTTCTCCATTTGTGGACTTGGTCTGTTGCCCCTTAACCTGTTTGGATAAGGTACTTTATCAATAAGAGTTTGGTCCATCATTGGAGAGGATTGTGGGGATGGAGTGGATCCCAGAATTGGAGTGGGGATCATTTTAGGTAGATTCGAGGAAATGGACGAAGGGTTCGAGCCTTGGGGAAAACGGAGAATAGGCTCGGATGAAGGTGGGAGACTAGACGAATTAGGGGAAGAAGAAGAAGCTGGGGTATCATTGGTGTCACTAACATCATCACATTGCTCACCCACTCGGTTATTCAGCACTTTTCCTGATCTCAATGTAGTAACGGCACTCACATTATAACTTTGTGAGTGGCCAGGATTAGGTATGGGTTGAGATGGGAGTTTCCTTTTCTCTCTCGCACTCATTGCGGCGTTCAACTGTGCAATTTGGTTTTCTATTGATTTAATACTCTCACCGTAGGAGGCGGAGTCTTTCGTTAGGATATCAATAGAAGACTTCATATCAGCTGAAATTTGCATGGAATGTTTCATAAACAAATCCAAAGTTTGTGCGAGTGAAGAGTTATCAGTACCGGCCAATTATGGTGCAGAAGAGTTGGCCGGATTATGAAAATTTTGTGACTGAAAAAGGGTGCTGACTTTGTGGTTGTGGTTGCTGTGGAGGAGGTCTTTGATAATTGCTTTGTTGGTTTTGGTTCCAAGCAAAGTTAGGATGATTCCTCCATCTTTGATTGTACGTGGAAGAATAAGGATCGTTTCTAGGTCGCTGCTGAAAAGCAGCATTAGTTTGAAACAATGCATTCATAGGACATTCTTCCGTTAAGTGTGAAGGATCCGAACAGCAACCACAGACGGTCTTGGGAAGTGTGACCTGATTTAGGGAGACTGATGAGAATTTGTTCTCAATAGCATCGAGTTTCTTCTGTATCGCTGCCATTTCGGATTTTACTGTGATGGAAACATCGAGCTGGTGAATACCTCCCCTAGATGAAGGTGGTCTTACGCTTTCCCACTGCAAAGTGTTTTTAGCGAGATCTTCCAGATATTTCCACGCTTCACCGTCATCTTTAGACATGAAATTGCATTGACACATTGTTTCAAGCATCTGCTTTGTCGCTGGATTAATGCCCTCATATATAATTCGACATAAATCCTATCTTTGTATTCCATGATGAGGACATTGGACAAGCAGATCCTTGAAACGTTCAAAGCACTTCCAAAATGGTTCATTGGGAAGCTGGGTGAACTGGTTGATGTCGCTCCTAATATGGGCAGTCTTATGGTTTGGGTAAAACTTCTTAAGAAATGCTATTATGAATTCATCCCAATTAGTGATAGAGTGTGCGGTAGTATTATAAAGCCATTTTTCTGCCAAGTCGCACAGAGTGAATAGGAGAAGACGTAAGCGCATAGCATCCACAGTCAATTGTGAAGTACCCATCATTGCGCATACGTTTTCGAATTTAGTGATGAAAACGTATGCGTCTTCCGACTCAAGCCCGTGAAATTTGGGTAACAGATTGATGTAGTGGGGTTTAATTTCAAAATTATCCCCGTTAGTTGGTGGAATAGATAGACAAGTGGGAAGAGGACCACGGATAGGATAGCATCTCTCTTAGAGAGAAATGCGCGGTGGATTCTGCGCACCTACGGGCGGTGGCAGCCTGGTGTTATAATCAGATGGAGTACCGTCCATTTCGGTCGTGGTGTGTGGTGGAAGAAAAGAAGATGAAGAAGTACCGACTTCGGTGTCGATAGCAGGAACGCGGACAAGACGGGCACTAGAATCCCGTGTCCAGCCGAGCATGCACTAAGCAGGTTTAGTGCAAGGGGCAGCGTGTGTGTGATTTAAAATTGGTTTGTTTTTAAAAAAGTGGGACTCAAGACAAATCACACAAAAATGCACAAACAACCCTAGAACTAAGGTTACCTAGGTCCAGTCTCTAGACCGCTCCTAGACTTCCAAAGGACAAGCCGTAGGATCAATCCTCTATCGTCTCTTTACTACTCTTGTAGCCAGGTAAGTGCCAGGTAAGTGGAAGGTTGTCCACTACGTAAGTAGTAGTCCTAATTAAGTAACCACTTGCCTTAGACACACTTGCCTAGACACCATAAAAGTAATGCGGATAAGCGATAGATTACCCACGACCCTCCTCTGTTCTTATTGAGCGTGACAGTCCTTAGAGTTTGGTCTAGATATTTTTTAAATTAATGTAGGGTTGATGCAGATGCTCGGTTTGTGATTTGTGGGGCTTAGAAAGGGTGATGAAATCCCCACCCAATCTGGATTTGGTCTTTGCCCCTTAAAAGTCCGTATTAAAATATGCAAAACAAACCAATCACAAAACTTTGCAAAAAGATTTTTGAGCGGCGATATTTTGCAAAGAATCCTGCAGAAAAGAGATTTTATTGGATTTCAGAGGAGAGAGAAAGAGGTTAGAATCTTACCAGAGAAGATTGAAGCCCTAGATCTCCAAACCTGTCGCGCTTCCGCCGTGAATATGGGCTATCTGCCGCGGATCCGCCTCAAGAAGGATGGATCACTTGATGAAATTTGCTACGTGGCCTCCTGTACTCCTCTGGATCTCTAATAAGTCTCTGTCTCCTGTTTCCTCAAGTCTGTGACTCCAGATCTCCTTGCAAAATTTACCCACAAATCGTTAAATATGCAATTTGCAGTTTTGTTTTAATTATGATATAGATCGGATAAGAATTCAACACAAATAATAAGACTAAAAAATTACGCACGTATCCCCGGCAACGGCGCCATTTGATTGATTTGAAAAAGTGTAGTTAGTAGTAACCACAATCAGAATGGTGTCGCGCGCAGCTAGGCCGAGATGAGTACGGGTCGTCCTCTGGGAAACGTTGAATCTTTTACTCTTACTTTTGATGTGTTGAGAAAGAGAGGAGGGAGAATAAAGAATGGTTGTAGGATCTAGATCTACGTTAAACACTGATGCAAAATATAGATCTAGATTAACTACGGATGTAAGTTTACTAAAAGAGGACTTGTAGGGTTCATTAGGATTTAGTAGTTATGGATGATTAATTAAAAATGACTCTTTCTATCCTTTAATAGATTTAAAACTAGAACGACAGTGATGCGTGTAGATTAGGGTTTCTGGAGGGAAATGGAATCCCACTCTTAACCCCTATCTCGACACGGAACTCCGTTCATATCTAGCCTTTACCAAAACAATCATTAATCTAATCTCTAATCGCGGTCGAGACTAACAATGAATTTTTAGCGCGCCCGATTAGGATGTTAATGATTGTCTTGATAAAGTTTATAAACTTTATAGGACATAAAAAGAGTTTAGGGATTTTCATCATCCATTAGCCTATCCTAATCCTACGAACCCTAACAAGCGGAGAATTACTCGTGCATGTTGGGAGAAAAAGAGATGGAGAGAAAATGCATAATTAAACTACAAAGAAATAGAATAGGAAAAAGAGCTACCTTTATTAATCAACAATATTCATTACACTTTGATCCCTTAGAAAATGATTACAAATACTAGTTTGCTTCTCGATCTCTTCCAAGAAGGTAGACGAACAGTTGATGATCAGCCTGGATGCGTGAGCCGTCTTGGACTTCATGATCTCGTCGTCTTGATGATTTTTCCAAGAGGCTCTCGGTCTTTATTTATAGTCCCAAAGGCAGAAACTTAGCTTCCTAATTTGGAATCCAACAGTTAAGATTCCACCATCCAAAATCCAGCTCATAATCCCTCTTTCACGCGGCGGATCCGCGGCCAAAAGGGAGGTTTGGCCGCGGATCCGCGGCCAAGTATGAGGATCATTTGGTGATTTTTCTGGAGCTTCATCTATATTGCCACGTGGTGATCTTTTGAATCTCAGAAGCTGAAAATCTTCTCGTAGTTACTGCCAGACTTGATTTCTTTAGTTTGCTTTCTTAATTAGGCAGGTTTGCTTTAACAACTTTGATTCCCTTGATTTTTAGCCCTGAAAAATTCTGCACAATCTCAACAAATAATATTAGTGGAGTTTTGTTTTATTGAGATATTAATTTCAACATCAAGATTTGGTCAATGATATCTATGCATACATTTTCCTACCAAATGTTACTTATAATATATCAACATATGAAAAATAGTATTTTTACAGATAAACCCTCATACGTATCATATATTATAATAAACACCTTTTCTAGTATAGAAATAGTAGGAAAAATGTAATAACAAATATGCAGTTTTATCAACTGAACACTAATCCAAGTGACCTAGAAGATATCGAAGTGGATTAAGAATCTATTAGTCTTTCTAACCCTTGGGATCTCAACACATGACAGGATTAGGGTTAGGTTGAAGAAGAGGAGAGCTTGAGGAGAGAGAGTGTGTATGTGAGAATGAAATGAATAATAACTCATTTCTATATTATATGAAGCATAATGATTATCAAATAAATCATATATGATAATGACAACCATACTTCATTTAATACAATCAGTGAATCATCTCATGAGTCATTAAGCAATAAATGCTTCATTAACTCACTTGGATGAATCATCTCATGAGCCACTAATTCATTTAAGGCAAATTACACATAAGCTCTCCAGCTCATTTAGTTTAATTCATAAATGAATTAAATCTAAACAAGTCACCTATCTTCTAGAAGCTTCTCGACTAATTACGAGAATGCCCCTCCCATCCGTAAAAACACGGAAATACTAAGACTGTATAAATCCAATAATCCAATAATCCAATACTAGAATCTTTCTTAAACTAATGCCCGCGAGTATAATCTATCCGAACATCATACGTGCACAAGTATACGTATATGTCCGAACCCTGTCGTGAAACCATACGACCTCTATATCGTTTCGCCTGAAGCAGGGAAACTCTCTGTGTGGGACTCTAAAGACTCGACACTACGCTGGCAGTGGGTTTAACCACAGGCCGCAAGCGGTACTAGCTGTACGTAATGGTCCCCAGGTAGATGTCGATAAGAAGGCCGATGAGGAAACCCATCCGAACTCCTACTGAGCCAGATGTGACAATCTCCGTATAGTCCGGTCTGTTCGTCTAATACTATCGCATATCGGGCCTCAGGGGCGGCAAGCGTCAGTCCCCTAAAAGCGGTATAAGTCGTGTCGGAGTGAAGCTTATTACACCTTGAGAAGCTACTGGAAATCCTACCAGTAAATCTTGTTTGCCTGTAAGACTACGGTAGCGCCCCGGCCATCTATCCAAGGCCAAAATGCGGAAACGAAAATTTTTCTTAACTTTAAAACCGTCGCTATCGTATGCTTAAAACCTGGATCGAACCATTAACCTATTACTAGCTATCAAGAGAAGGGATAGAATGCTATACCGAGTGATCCGTGTCCTTCGGTCTTCGGCCTCCGTCCCGATCTCCTCGTGGAATCTCCGGTCTTCACCTCCTCGTCGGAAAGGGCACCACATCGCCGGGTTCTTTTACGGGCTCCCACCTCTGGACCGAGGCAACTCGAGCACGAAGTTGGCGAGTCGACGTGCCCAAGGATGCTGTAGGCTAAGTGTAGTAATGTTTGTCTCAAGCGGGTATGAAGTTGCCTTATATGGATGTGGAGGAGAATGGACTTTGAGCAAGAGGAAAATGAGCTTTTTAATTTTTGATACAAGCATAGAATGAGATGTAGAAATTTCCCACACCCTCCCCTCAAAAATGTAGCCGGCCCCTTGCTCATGGCGGAGGAAAAATCAATCCCATAATGCAAGAGGAGAAAACAGTAAATATAAATATGTGATAACAAGAAAAAGATGTCACCCTCTTTCATATCCAAATCCCATCAATCCTCATCTCATTAATGCTAGCCATGATGAAAGAAAAAGCAAAGATGCTATCATAATCTCTCCATTTACAAGAAACCCCCTCCACAATACTAATTTGCAAATATGCAAATTAGCCCCTCCACCAGAAAAATCCGGCCATGAAGGAACAAAGGAAAACTGGCCGAAACGGAATACAAACTGGCAACTTCAGAAAACTGATCCTGTAATAAATTACAGAAAAACCCCGCGACTGTATATACATACCCGTATTTGTATTCCGACCGAATACAAATGCAAAGAGACAAAATCTACGTTGTACAATACTAGGATCCGGCTTAAACCAAAGCCCGCTAGTATTATCCGTCCGATCATGATCCGTGCAATACCACACGTATATGATCGAACCCTGCCATATCTTCATACGGCCTCTACAGCGTTTCGCCCGAAACTTAGGCAACTGTCTGTGGGGGACTCTAAAGACTCGTCAATACTTTGGCTGTGGATTTAACCACCAACACGTCAGAGGTATTAGCCATACGTAACGTGCTACTAGGTATTGGCCAAAAGGGACGTCGATGAGCGAACTCATTCTGACACCCTACTGAGCCTGTTAGTGACAATATCCGTACAGTCCGGTCCGTTCGTCTATGAGCATCGCATGACACCCCAAAAGCGGTATAAGTCGTGTCGGAGTGTAGCTCAGAACACCCTGAGATACTACTGGAATACCTACCAGTAAATCTCCTGCCTCGGCCGAGGGCTTTGTGTAATGGCTCTCCTAGACACAGCGCGGCCTCACCCCCAATACCGGGAGAGACGAACCCCTGCAGATCCGCTCACTGCCTCCATGTGGCTCGGGACTGTACCCAACTAAAATCTGTTTGCACGACTCCTTTGAGCCGTGGTAGGGTAGTAATCAAAATACAGTGGGAACTCACATGAGACAAATGACGATCTCAGGTCAATGAACTAACATGTACACATGTCACCAGGGAACTGCTATCTGACGTCAGGTATAAGACCAACTAGCATATTCCCGGCGAGTCCTGTCCGGTGTACTCATAACCCAATAAGCACTTGTATATATCTTAGGTGAACCAACTGACACCAGTGGCTTGTGAGACTGGCCACTGCCCCTCGTCGGGGTCTCGACTGTATACACTAGTCTATTCTGGAGTATCGATACCCTGTCTCGAAACTCCCACGACTAGGGACCTTTTAAGGATGTGCTTATAGACCCCAGCTCCCACGTATATGATCGCCATCATACTGCTGGCTGTCAAGCAAGAATCCTAAAGGCTCTATCAACGTGCAATAGTGACCTGTAAGGTCACCTAAAGCAGTACATGATGATAAAGATAAACCAGATAGCATACTATCATCTTGAGTAAGACTGTTCTAACGGTATAGGTCCTCTCTCAATCATTGCAATCACGTGCCTGTGATCCAATAATTGACACTGAGGGCACTATCTCCAACAATCTCCCACTTGCACTCAAGGCTAATTATTGCGATGTCGCATACTCACAGCCCGTGTGATACCAAACATCCAACTCCTCTACTAATCAGTCTCACAAAAACCCGCTTGCGAAACTAATGCGTTCGAGGAATAGCCTCAGTGAGTTGATCCGCTCTAATGTTTCTTTCTATGTCTCTCTTTATCTCAAGTTCGCAGAGAAAGCCATCTCCCGAAATGAGCAATACCTGTCTTAGAATGTGTCTGGATATCTGATGGGACCTAGTTCATAAATGAACTCCAAATCCAAACTTCTTAGACTGTATCGTCAACTGAACTTAATCAGTATCCTGCGCCATGCCTCCCTCAGTATCTGCTTGGACCACCTGTCCAAAATACTGCCCCTCATCAGAGGGAAAGCTATAACTCTGACAGACACTCTGTCATCCAGGTCACCTTGGAAGCCTGGAGTGATAACTGTCTCCCGAAGGAGGATGCCGTTACCATATCCCTAGAACATCCACTTGTGTTATAAAACTGCTTCCGATCATTTCTCCAGGACTGGATTAATATTAACATATTGTATCTAATGCAAAAACAACATCTGGTTGTGGTACTTGACATCTCATGATTGACTCAATTGCCTAAGCAAGTGATCTGCCAATCATGCACATCCCTCTTCCCTTTAGTCTGTAAGACACCTTCAGAGAGGGTGACTCCATCACCTGCAGGTACACCACCATGCCAGGAGTCGACCATTCTAAAACACTTTTACAATGCTGTCTAAGTACCCAGATTGGGAAACTACCCAAATCTAGATCTAAAACCATAAATCTAGTAATCAGAATGTCTGATATTATATCCAAGTCCTATGTGGAGAAACCACCGTGTGACAACCAAAGTATAACCGATCGTAGTATAGGAATTTCACTTCCTACTCTGTGTATGTCATCCAAATACTAGGACATCACACCCTACTACCTTCTTAACAGATCCGTCCCCTATTCTGATGAAGTCAAACCTATGACTGTCACATCAGAAATAGATGATTTATCTCCGCTATATCCGCTCTAGTCCATAAATAGACATAAGCCACTTGTCCACTATACTTCCGCCGTTCCCACTGACTACGACAACTCTCTGGCAGAGTCATATACACGTACACTTCTAAAGCCAGTTCAGAACGACGCTATACTCATCCTCCTTCCGGGTCTCATAGTCTGGAACAACAACAATGGCAAGTCTGGGTAAACAAGAACCTCCCTGCCACCGTCCTTGAGTCTACCGGAGTACCTCTCGGGTGGCTGAGGTTACCCATCATATCTGCGGAGTGGCCAATAGAATGTCAAACCAGATTGAATCTTTAGGTTCTTATTAAATTTTCAGTAATCGTTTGCGGTTCTGGAATCACTTCCAGTTCTACCATACTCCCACTACTGTTTTCTGAAAAAATCCATTTTTATTAAAACTGTGGCGAGTCAAGAACAATATCACTATTGATCTTCCAGATGATAGAAAATCAACCCTTGTCATAGCCCGGGTCAACCCACAAACTGCCATTACAGACACGTGCCTTGAGTTATCCACAGTTTGGTTTTAAGCATAAGCCGGACAACTCCCCGTACCTTAACATTGTTAAGATATGAACTATTCTATATCCAATATAGAAACAGAGGCACTGATTTAATTGGAACCAGATTCAAATCATGCAGCTGTCTCCAGTGCATGTCAACTAAATGGAGAGAGGCTGATCAGCATTACTCAACTTAGGAGTGCTTCCAATTATGAGTAACCTGAAAGAGAAGCAAGTTCTCTCAATCATTACTATCAACTGAACACCATACACAAGTATCTACATCTTCGATCACCTTGAAGAATCCCGATACTTGCAAGATCTGGTTCTCTACTTTATTCTTATACCTATAACTTCTCAAAAACTTAGACCTTGCATTTCATCGAACTAGAGAAGTCACAAGTAAACAGAATATAGTACGAGTACCAACCCCTCTATCCTCATGGATACTGGACAACATACAATACTCTGTATAAGTCCTCTGAGTCTAATAACTCATTCCCTGTGTGTCGTAGGTTGAAAACTGTACTTATGGTTAAGAAGAATTACACCGCTGTTTAATGCTCCTTACCTAACCATCCACTGATATAGGTAAATATCATAGACATAATTTCAAAAAGTTATATCTCACTTTATAAAAATAAACGTACAGATATATCAATTTGAAATTGGTGCATTAAAACGGATATTCAAAACCAAATATTTACCGTTCGGCAAACAACCCAGGTGATTTCCTCAAATATCACCAATTACAACGAATTCCGATATAATGAGGATGATCACCTAATTCCCAATAACTTACTCCCACTCATCATCTGTAAAAACCATACAGATGTGAGAATCATATCTGGTAAATACATACCCTGGAGCAAGTGTCTAATTGGGAAATCAGTTTTCTTTTAACAATACACAGTGAAACTGAAACATTGAAATGTTTCGAAGGGGTATCCGGGTATTCCTAGTAATGCCTCTTCCATTATCCAGATTCACAACTGTAACCGTATATTTCTTTGCCATCTCTCCAAATCCCTTCATATGTCTTTAGTCATTACCTTCTGTACACCCCATTAGGCCAAATGGTTTTCTTCCTTCCCTACCGCTCGGCACCAGCCTATGGTTTGGAAGAAAACAATCCAATAAGCATAATGGGTGTACTGTCCTAATCCTAGGAGCACTCGCAATGCGAGAGAAGGTGAAGATAAAAGACAACCGAATAAACCTTATTCATATTTCTCCTGAACCAGAATCCAAACAACTGTGGATCTTCGTAGTGATACGGAGTGTTTTGGAGAAATACAAAGGTGAAATGGGAGTGGTAATGAAATACTTGGTTTGGTTGTGAATAGCAGTCGCAATTTACTTTGCCCTCTTACTAATCCCTTTATTTGTCTTTACTTAATACCTTCTGCACACCGTTTAGACTAAATGGTTTTCTTCATTCCCTACCATTCGGCACCAGCCTATGGTTTGGAAGAAGACTATCCAATTAGCATAATGGGTGTACCGTCCTAATCCAAGGAGCACTCGCAACCTGAGAGAAGGTAAAAGGAAAATACAACTGAATAGTCCTATTCGTTTTCTCCAGAACCAGAAACCATCCTCGAATAAGTTCCTTCGAGTTCGTATATAACCATACGATGGTTTTATCCAATGGAAGTGGATGTTCGTAGTAATACGGGGTGTTCTGGAGAAAAGGGTAAAAGCAGGAGTGGCAATGAGGTATGCAACTCAGACAATCCAAAAGCCAGTGTTTTAAGAAGGTTCGGTTAACTTGGTCAATGAGTCATAGTCAAGGGTCGGGTCATGGTCGCTGCTAAAGAGAGAGAGAAAAGAAACACTCAGCGTGCACTCAAACCTAGATCATAATGGTTATCAATTTATCTAGTCAGGAAACCTCCCACTGTAACCTCAAATTCTCCTCCAAACCTGAAAGAAGAATTAGTCAGGATCACCCGAGGAGTAAACCAACTCATCAGTGGGAATCGGGATCCAACTATCATCGCATGATAACGTGACGGAATCCACTCACATTATTACACTCCAGATGGTATGCGCATGCCCGGCAAGTTTCAGTTTCTTTAGAAACTCCCGATGTGATTTTTACCCCTAGGACCCAAGTGACCTTGACGAATAATCAATAAATCAAAAGGTCCTAGTCAAGTTCAACCCGTCATTATCTTGATTGCGTTAAACCCACCCGCACGACCCTTGACGAATAATCAACAAAATCGTATGACCGTCCTAACCAATCCATATATCTATGCGACAGAAAGCATTACAAAGCTACCGCACACTATGCCTAGGCGAATAGCAACGACAAACGTAGCGCGAATAATAAGCAATACTAATCTGAAATGACGGAGGGCTACGAATGGTTTTTGGCGAAAAACCTTTAACGTAATGAACTTGATATCGTTGAAGGAAATGGATAGCTTTTTATAAAAATATAGTGGCGAAAACCTTTGCTAAAGAGGTCACTCCCGGTGAAGGGATCTCGGCTCTTTCCCCGTAGAATGAGGTGCAGAATATTCCAACTGAATACCGCGATGCAAAGAAACATGTAATCGACTATAGTGAAGTTATTATCCTGACGCAAACTTCTGTCCAAGGGGTCACTCCCGGTGAAGGGATCTCGGCCCTTGCCTCGTCGACTGAGGTGCTGGATATTCATAACCGAATACCACTGTGCAAAACAAAAGAGAACGTCCTTGCAATAACAGCTTTTTTTTGAAAAATGTTCCAACAACATCAGAATAGGTTTGTTTAGCTTGCATTGATCCGAATCAATGCAGTCCCATCAATTGATCACACCACAAAAGAACGAAAATACGATGTACGTATATGCCATCCGCATTCGCCACTGGGTCCCGTCATCACCCGTTAGGTTACTTAACTAACGACAGAGCGGGGACTGGACTAGCGCGGGTGTAAAACATATATAACATCTACTAGTATATATATCAATATATAATAATCGCTCAAGGCATGATAAAATGCAACATCATAGAAATGTAATAAGCATCACAGAACAATACAGATAACTGGGATCCCCGGGTTTCATAGAGCCGCTACTGAAACTCGACGTTCCCCTGGTCGTGTGGATAGCCTGTGCAATGAAATCCTAGACCCCTACGGGCGCGGCAAGATACCCGCCAAAACCTGAAGCGAGGCAGCCTCCTTCAACAACGTGAATGGACCACCCAGCACTTCACGGAATCCGGTAACTTGAGCACCCCTCCTTGGGTCAACCTGTACCCCCTACGAGTGCGGCGAATAGCCCGCCAATTCTAGAGTAAAGCCCCCTCCGTCTCAACACCATGAGATGTGGGCCCGTTTCCCTCTAGAACCCGTTTATCCGTGCACCCCTCCGCGGGGTAATCCTAGTATAGAAAGTAAAATATACAACGGGTACATCGACCTCAGCCCGGTCGTGCCCCAAAAGAATAATATACAAACAGACAGTGACGGCAGTCCACATGTCGGACGCTCGCCCCGCAATATCAAATGTACATATACAGCCAAACTGTACTACCATTGCATCCAGGCTATCCACCACGACAAATCCGCAACATCACAGCACAACACAGAACATCAACGTGAATGTCACGTTCGCAAATCCGTCTAAAAGGGCTATAGCAGTTAGACGGGATTTACCGATCAAATGACATTCACGGTCGCAGATATAATGTAAATACTATGAACTAACATGTTTAAAATTTTCAATTGACTAAATTTTCCGGAGTGGGCTCCAAGCACAACTGTAGCACTAAAAGAAAATCTGGGCCCAAATAGAACATACCAAAAACCCCATTTCCCAGTCTAAGACCCACTGTAGAAATCTGGTGCAGTGAAGAGATGATATGGCCGCGGAACCGCAGCCAAAGCATGGGTTTGGCCGCGGTTCCGCGGTGGAACAGTAACATCATGTGACAAGATTTCTACAGAATTCTTAGAATTCCTTGCACGTATTTCTGCAATGTACAAAATAATTTTTCGAGCCAAAAAAAATTCGACAGAAAACTGAACTTTGAAAATGTGGTTTTTTGGAATTTTCGTTCGATTGAAGTTCTAAACATGTTAGAGCAAGCTAGACTAGGTTAATGGCGTGGCTCTGATACCATGTAAGACTACGGTAGCGCCTCGGCTGTCTATCCGAGGCCAAAATACGGAAACAAAATTTTTTCTTAACTTTAAAACCGGCGCTATCATATGCTTAAAACCTGGATCGAACCATTAACCTATTACTAGCTATCAAGAGAAGGGATAGAATGCTATACCGAGTGATCCGTGTCCTTCGGTCTTCGGCCTCCGTCCCGATCTCCTCGTGGAATCTCCGGTCTTCACCTCCTCGTCGGAAAGGGCACCACATCGCCGGGTTCTTTTACGGGCTCCCACCTCTGGACCGAGGCAACTCGAGCACGAAGTTGGCGAGTCGACATGCCCAAGGATGCTGTAGGCTAAGTGTAGTAATGTTTGTCTCAAGCGGGTATGAAGTTGCCTTGTATGGATGTGGAGGAGAATGAACTTTGAGCAAGAGGAAATGAGCTTTTTAATTTTTGATACAAGCATAGAATGAGATGTAGAAATTTCCCACACCCTCCCCTCAAAAATGTGGCCGGCCCCTTGCTCATGGTGGAGGAAAAATCAATCCCATAATGCAAGAGGAGAAAACGGTATATATAAATGTGTGATAACAAGAAAAAGATGTCACCCTCTTTCATATCCAAATCCCATCAATCCTCATCTCATTAATACTAGCCATGATGAAAGAAAAAGCAAAGATGCTATCATAATCTCTCCATTTACAAGAAACCCCCTCCACAATGCTAATTTGCAAATATGCAAATTAGCCCCTCCACCAGAAAAATCCGGCCATGAAGGAACAAAGGAAAACTGGCCGAAAAGGAATACAAACTGGCAACTTCAGAAAACTGATCCCGTAATAAATTACAGGAAAACCCCGCGACTGTATATACATACCCGCATTTGTATTCCGACCAAATACAAATGTAAAGAGACAAAATCTACACTGTACAATACTAGGATCCGGCTTAAACCAAAACCCGCTAGTATTATCCGTCCGATCATGATCCGTGCAATAACGCACGTATATGATCGAACCCTGCCATATCTCCATACGGCCTCTACAGCGTTTCGCCCGAAACTTGGGCAACTGTCTGTGGGGGACTCTAAAGACTCGTCAATACTTTGGCTGTGGATTTAACCACCAGCACGTCAGAGGTATTAGCCATACGTAACGGGCTACCAGGTATTGGCCAAAAGGGACGTCGATGAGCGAACTCATCCTGACACTCTACTGAGCCTGTCAGTGACAATATCCGTACAGTCCGGTCCGTTCGTCTATGAGCATCGCATGGCGGGCCTAGGGGGTTGGTAAAAGTCAGACCCCCAAAAGCGGTACAAGTCGTGTCGGAGTGTAGCTCAGAACACCCTGAGATACTACTGGAATACCTACCAGTAAATCTCCTGCCTCGGCCGAGGGCTCTGTGTAATGGCTCTCCTAGACACAGTGTGACCTCACCCCCAATACCGGGAGAGACGAACCCCTGCAGATCAGCTCACTGCCTCCATGTGGCTCGGGACTGTACCCAACTAAAACCTGTTTGCATGAATCCTTTGAGCCGTGGTAGGGCAGTAATCAAAGTACAGTGGGAACTCACACGAGACAAATGACGATCTCAGGTCGATGAACTAACCTGTACACATGTCACCAGGGAACTGCTATCTGACGTCAGGTATAAGACCAACTAGTATGTTCTCGGCGAGTCCTGTCCGGTGTACTCATAACCCAATGAGCACCTGTATACATCTTAGGTGAACCAACTGACACCAGTGGCTTATGAGACCGGCCACCGCCCCTCGTCGGGGTCTCGACTGTATACACTAGTCTATTCTGGAGTATCGATGCCCTGTCTCGAAACTCCCACGACTAGGGACCTTTTAAGGATGTGCTTATAGACCCCAGCTCCCACGTATATGATCGCCATCATACTGCTGGCCGTCAAGCAAGAATCCTAAGGGCTCTATCAACGTGCAATAATGACCTGTAAGGTCACCTAAAGCAGTACACGATGATAAAGATAAACCAGATAGTATACTATCATCTTGAGTAAGATTGTTCTAACGGTATAGGTCATCTCTCAATCATTGCAATCACGTGCCTGTGATCCAATAATTGACTCTGAGGGCACTATTTCCAACATTGCCCTGGCCAGGGACTTTGCGTAATGGCTCTCCAAACACAGTGCGATATCAACTCCCAATACCGGGAGAGACGAATCCTTTCTAACTGCCACTGCCTCCAAGTGCTTCGGGACTGCACCCAACTGCTACCTGTTTTCACGACTCCTTTGAGCCATGGTAGGGTAGCAATCTAAGAACAGTAGGAACACACTCGAGATGAAGCAGCAGTGTCAAGTCAACAGACTATGCTGTACTCATGTCACCTGGGAACTGTTAACTGACGACGGGTATAATACCAACCAACAGTTCCCTGCGAGTCCTATCCGGTGTACCCGTAACCCAACGAGCACCTGTATACTATCTCCAGTACAACGTACTAATGGCTGTGGGACAGACCATTTCCCCTGTTGGGATGAGAAGCGTACACTAGTCTACTCTGGAGTATCGATGCCCTGTCTCGATAATCCTACGACTAGGGACCTGAAAAAGGATGTGCTTGTAGACTACCCAGCCCCTACTAGTGTGACTACCATCACAACGCTGGCAGTCAACCAAGATCCTATGGGCTCTATCAATATATATTCGTGATATGCTAAAAGAAACATATACATATATTAAGATAGATGTAAACCAAGTAGCATACTACTGTATTGAGCAAGACTGTTAATATAACTATGAATATCCCAAGCTTCTATAGAATAATATACAAGCTAGTATGATATAATAATGGCCCCTAGGGTATATACACTAACAATAACCGGTCCTATTTTGACCGTACTAGACAGTTTCGAAGGATTGGTGATTCACAGCGACGTATCTGGGTAAGGTTTGGGATGTGTTTTGATGCAGCATGGGAAGGTTATAGCTTACGCATCGAGACAGTTGAAGATCCATGAGAAGAATTACCCAACTCATGATTTGGAGCTTGCAGCAATGATTTTCGTTTTGAAGATTTGGAGACACTACTTATTGGGCGAAAGGGTTGAAGTATTCACCGATCACAAAAGCCTAAAGTACGTGTTCACACAGAAAGAGTTTAACATGAGGCAGCGTAGATGGTTGCAGCTGATGGCTGACTACGATCTTGATCTTAAGTACCATCCGGGGAAAGTTAATGTTATGCCGGATGCGCTTAGTCGGTTGCCAGCAATTCGGATGTTGACTGCACAGAAGGAGCTTATCGAAGATTTTCGGAGATTCGAGTTGGAGATCGTGCTACCGCATTCTTCAGGACAATTGATGCAGCTGCAAGTACAGTCTTCATTGATCGAGAATATTAAAGCAGCGCGGTCACAGGACCCAAGATTGCAGAAGCTTCGAGGATAGGTTGAAACTGGACTTCGAATGGACTTGTTGATTCATGAAGATGGTTCGTTGCGATATGGTAGCCGTTTGTGTGTGCCGAAAGGAGAGATTCGTGAAGAAATTATGAAGGAGGCGCACAGTTCCGCATATTCCGTACATCCAGGAGGCACGAAGATGTACCGCGATCTAAGACAACATTTCTGGTGGGAAAGCATGAAAAGGGAGATTGCTCGTTTTGTAGCAAACTGCTTGGTGTGTCAGCAAGTTAAGGCCGAACATCAAAGGGTTGCTGGTTTATTGCAATCACTTTCGATTCCTCAATGGAAGAGGGAACATATAACCATGGATTTCGTGACAGCTTTATCGTAAAGTCCAAAAGGAAACAATGCAGTTTGGGTGATTGTTAATCGATTGACCAAGGCAGCTCATTTCATACCATTTTGAGTTGGTCAATCGACGAAAGCGTTAGCAGAATGGTACATGCAGGAGATTGTGAGATTGTATGGATAACCTGTAAGCATCGTGTCCGACCGTGACACCCGATTCTTATCGCACTTCTGGAGGAGTTTACAGGAAAGTTTGGGGACGCGATTGAAGTTTAGCAAAGCTTATCATCCTCGGACAGATGGCCAGTCGGAGAGAACGATCCAAACTCTTGAAGACATGTTGAGAGCTTGCATGTTAGACTTCAAGGGTTCATGGGAGGATCATCTACACTTGGTGGAGTTTTCATACAACAACAGTTTTCAGGCGACTATTCAGATGGCTCCATTCAAAGCATTGTATGGTCGCAAG
Organism: Agapanthus africanus; assembly: GCA_030015575.1. NCBI lineage: Eukaryota > Viridiplantae > Streptophyta > Magnoliopsida > Asparagales > Amaryllidaceae > Agapanthus > Agapanthus africanus. The sequence goes on along the minus strand of JASDDO010000022.1, from coordinate 767,958,304 downwards.
TTTCTTTCACCCATTTGTTGGGACGATATTGGAGAACGAAGATTGTTGGGACAGGATTTGATCGTGCAAACCGTGGAGAAAGTTAATACTATCCGGAATCATATGAAGGCAGCACAAGATCGGCAGAAGAGTTGGGCCGACACATCGAAAAGACCTCTAGAGTTCGCTGTTGGTGATATGGTGTTCTTGAAGATATCACCGACTAGAGGAGTGATTCGTTTTGGGAGTCGAGGCAAGCTTAGTCCTCGATTCGTGGGGCCTTTCGAGATTTTGGAGAAGTGGCTTATCGATTGGCTTTACCATAATCTTTGGCGAATGTTCAAGACGTGTTTCATGTATTTCAACTCCGTATGTATATTCGAGATGAAACACACGTGCTGGATCATTCGGAGCTGACTGTAAGAGAGGATTTTACCTTTGAGGAACGACCGATGTTGATTGTTGATCGAAGAGAAAAGGTCCTTAAGAACAAGGTTATCCCTTTCGTACTTGTTTCCTGGGAAAATCGCTCGCACGGAGAATCGACTTGGGAACGAGAAGACGAGATTCGACAGAAGTTTCCACACCTATTCTTGTAGATTCTTGATTGTTTATCTTTTCTTGTTCCTGGAATTTCGAGGACGAAATTCTTTTTGTAGTTGGGTATAATGTAACACCCTAGTTCATTTATACCAGTTCTAGCCAAGTATTTCTTTATTTATGGTATTTTCCTGATTTACTGTGTTTTGGGTGCGAATAGTGCATTTGACATCTGTATTGCATCCGACCCGACCCGCTTGCTGGAAACCCGTCTCGATTCATGTTTATGTTTTATCCTGACTTGTTATGTAGACTCGCGCACTTCCACATTTACATACTGCATATTGACATTTATCTAGCATCTGCATTTTTAAATATAACATTTTAAGTCACATAAAATATTTTAAAAATACATTGCATGGCCTGCATGATACCTCTAATCCTGTGGTAGCATCCGCGCATCTTTTTCTCGTCTCGTTCAGTGAAACGGACTTGTTTGGATGGCTACGCGCACGTACATGCATCCGTTCTTAGGGTATGCATTTTCGTTACCCGGATATCCAATTTTAATTTTGGTCGACACATATATTTTTCGTATTTTGAAACTGGATTTTTAGACCCGATCCGGGCGTGTTTTGGATTAAGTTTGTATTTACCAGAAAATTCAAATTTATTAATATAATATTTATTTTAAACGGTTACATCTAAAATTTAATTAACTAATTATATTTTATAATCTAAAATCCTAACGTTTTAACAACCTATTTTTTTCTTTCTCTCCCCACTCACTCTCTATCTCTCTCTCTCGCTGCCTCACGCTCTCTCTCTCTCGCTGTCTCTCTCCTCTCTCTTTCTCTTTCTCTTTCTCTTTCTCTCTCCTCTCGCGCTTTCTCTCTCTTCTCGGAGACACTGTGCATTCCTCGATTCTGGTCACCGCTCGCGCGCTATCGTTACCTCCCTCTTATCTTTCCTCTTCTTTTCTTCTCCTCTATATAAACCCTGAGCCCCTCGCCACGAGAGAACCCACAACTCATCGAAACCCTAACCCTAAAACTCCTCTGCCTCCACTAACCCGACCTCGTCACCACCTCCATTTCCATTCTCTCCTCCTCCTCTTCATCTTCTTCCTCTCCTTCCTCGTTCCAGAGCACCAAAACCCTGCACATCAAGAACCCCGACAACCCATCACCCTGCACACCTCGTCGCCGGCGATCCCTCGACCTCGCTGTCACCACCATTATCTCCTCCTCTCCTTCTCCTCTTCCCTTCTCCCTCCTACACCAATATCCCTGCACCCGAGCCCCAGCCTGCACCAACACCCGAGCCCAAACCCTAACTCCTCAAAGCCAAACCCTCACCTTGTCGCCGGAGCTCCATTGATCTCGTCTCCACCATCTCATCTCCCTGACCCTAGTGAGAACTTCCCTTTCTTCTTCTTCCTCTTCTTCTTTTCCTTTTTCTTTTTTTTTCCTTCTTTTCTTGAATCTTGTAGTTTTCCAGCGATCGCCGGAGTTGCGTCGACGTTGCCGATCCGACGATTCAGTGAATATACCTTGCCTGCGTGATCACCCTCTTGCCTTGCCTGGACCCGTTCCGCGTGCCGCATGTGCGTTACGACGATTTACCGACGTTGGACGTGTCGTGCGTATCCGTCGCGTGATCAATCGAGGCAAGTTTATCTTGCTACATGCTATGTTACTCTATTTACATCCATTTGAATAAATATAATACATGTATTTTAAATTATGCATCCCATGTTATAGTTTTATAGTTTTATGACGTCCGTTTGCATCCATATCATTTAAAATATATATAACTCCATCTATAGATCATATTAATTCATATTACTAGTGTAGTAACACCCCATGCTTAATAATGTGTATCCTACTTAGTTTTGGAACTGTAAATGTAACCTTAATCGAGGTTTGTACATCCATACCATTAATTATATATCAATTTGCATGTCATGTCACATTGTTTCATACTATTGTTGTATTAATACTCCATGTTCAATAGTGTACATCCTACATAATCATGGAACCGTAGTTGTAACCCTTGATAGTTATTTGAGCATCCATGTTCATTTGCGTCTACATACCATTAATTCTGCATACCTAATTGCACCCCATATTACATTAACTCATATTATTAATACATTAGTACCCCATGCTTGATATTGTGCATCCTGCTTAGTCATGGTATAACCCTTAGTGGATATTTGTACACCCATGCTGTTATCATACATCCGCATTCTACCCTGAATCAATACTTGCTACATTTTACTGTTGGGCACCCACTTGATACATGTACACTACCTGACTTGACTTGATGCACCACTGCTTGACTTGATACCTGATCTTGTTATTAATGCCGACAATCTTGACCTGTTATCCCTACGGACATATCCTGTTGCCTGTTTAGACAAACCTGTACCTGCTTGATCCTGTATTGGCATTAGCTCTAGATTTATCAATACCTGACTTGAACACATAAGTTTGGAGGTATGGGGAAATCTAAAGTGTAACTTAAAAGGGTATTGCTTGATCCGTGGTCCCGGTGGGTAACGGGACAGAGCCATTCATGACTCTTACATATTCTTGATCCGTGGTCCCAGGGGGGTAACGGGACAGAACCACTCTTGGTTCATATATTCCTGATCCGTGGTCCCGGGGGGTAATGGGACATATCCTTTGAGTTTCATGGAGGATTACATTAATTGATTTCTAACAACTTTAGAATAGATAACCCAGTAGCACAGTTTAGATTGATCACTGCACGTCACATATGCTTTTACCCTTCACTGCCCCATATTCGTGTTACTGTTATACCTTTATTACTGTTCATACTTGTGCATGCATGTTTTTCTACCCCTGATTATATTATTGTTGATATTATGACGCACTGACGTCTGGGTTTTGCATGGACCAGGTCCTTTACCTTTGCAGCAGACCGATCAGGAGTATTTCAGTGTACAGGCCGAGTAGTGAGGACCTGTTAGTATTTTAGTTTAGTTTTCTTTCGTATTTTCATTCCTGATGTGAGCCCGTATTATGGGATGTACTTTCCAGATTATTATTGTTTATTGGATCTATTGCTTCCGCATATTATTTCTTGACTCGTTTATTCTAGCTAATGGACATGTACTAGATAGTTTATTTTATTTCTATGTTCTTGATATCTTTAGACAGCCGTAATGTGACTGTGGAGGGATGTTTCCTATCTACAGGTAGCATGGTTGGCTCTGCCACGTGCCTATTTTAGTGCACTCTGGGAAGCGGGGCATGACAAAAGCACGCGCAGGATTCATTGTCCCGAGCTAGGACGAAGGCACCGCCTGCATCCGAATCCCCCCTCAGGAGGCAGAAGAGGGTGGTTTCTCGGCCACCTTCGACCGGGATTCAGGTGCAGGAAGGTGAGTTCTGCATCGAGGTGCCCTCGGGGCTTTTTGTGGCCGACAGTTTATTGCCGGACATGGAGAAGGCAGCGGGGGCCAATATTCCCCGAGGCACGATGAAAGCCCAGGTGGCTGCGATAGCTCAGGAGGTTATTCAAGTCGGTAACTTTTCCAAGAGTTTTCAAGTGTTTTTTACTCGGTTTTTAGCTTTTTAACATAATTCCTGTTTTCCTCAGGTCCTCCAGCATTGCACCGTCCTCGCTGCAATGGAGTCCGAGGAGGTGGCTCCGGCGATGAAAAAGGCGGGCGAATATTTCTCGCGAGAGGAAGAGCTCCTTGCCCGGCCGCAACAGGCGGAAGAGAAGGCAGCCCTCCTCGACAATAGGTTGGTCGTGGAGGGTCTGATGGTCGTCAAATTGAAGGAGTCCCATCGGCACCTGACCGAATACAACCGAGCTATCCAGGCCCAGATAGGGAAGGTCAACGAGCTTTTCGATGCCTTGAAGAGACAGAGAGACTCACTCAAGCGGGATATTCGGGCAGCTTTCGAGGCGGTTGTTCCTTCATAAAAAAAATAGAAAAGGGGGAAAATTCCTTACTATTAAAGTCTCACGTATTAAACACGTGAGCACTTATATGCAAAAGCATATAGGCGCCACAGTTAAAAACAAATGGGCTAAAAGAGCCACACGTGTTAAACACGTGAGCGCCTATATGCAAAGCATATAGGCACTGCAATCAAATAGTTGGCAAGCCAAACAAGCCTCACGTGTTAAACACGTGAGAGTTTATATGCATATGAGCGCTGAAAATAAAGCATGCTGAAACCCATGCCAGGGGTCACGTGTTAAACACGTGAGTTCTTCTGCTGCACTTTTTAACAAGATAGAATTAAATTCTATTTGGGAAATATTTTTCCTGATCTTTCTAATACGGAAAGATTTTTCTCTAACAGAGAATTTTGGATTTAAAATCCAATTGTGATAAAATATCACCAATCAAACCACCTGATAGAATTAAATTCTATGTGGGAAATATTTCCTTGATGTTTCTCATGTTAGTAAGATCTTCTCTGTTAAACAGAGAACCCTTGGATCAAAGACCCAACGGTGATTATAAAATCACCTACCGATCATCTGATAGAATAAAAATTCTATCCTAGGAAGAGATATTTCCTAATCTTGTTAAATAAACAAGAAAACTTCTCTGTTAAACAGAGAGCCTTTGGATTAAAAATCCAATGGTGAATAAAATTCACCAAGTGATCCGAGAGATAATTTTGGATTGATTATGAAATCAATCATGATGTCTCAATCAGAGATTTTCCTAACAAGTTGATCTTTTTTCTTATCCTATAAATAGAAGAGAAAAAACAAAAAAGGAGGAGAGAGAAGAGAGACACGGAACTCCCTACAAGCTTCTGCAATAAAATATACAGTGAGCTCTTGATAACGAAAGAGAATTTAATTCTCAAAAGAAGAAAAAGACTTGCCTTATTGAAACCCTAGGTAAAAAAACACACAGAGATCATAGTGTCTCTTCTTTGCCTATCTAAGGGTTTAACACTTCATATAAGAACTTATTTCTTGCTCTGGTTGAGATTTGCAGAAGCAAATCTCTCCACAAGTTGAGAATTTAATTCTCATCAGGGAGATTTCGTTCTGCAGATTCAAAATTTAGAGGAAAAAAACTAGGTTATTAAAGAAAAAGAAATAACAGGAGCATATGGAAATTTAATTCCTCCAAAAATTAGGGTTTAACCCTATATAAAGAACTTAGTTCTTCAAAAAAATGATGATGATCCAAGATCCTCAAAACCGAAATCTTGATGATCATCAATGACTAAAAATGTCATTAACAGGAGATCGATATCTTTAAGAAAACACAAGAATAGTGTTGGGGTAAAAATTTACACCCCGGTTGACCAAATCAAAATCAAAGTCAACCTCAAGCCAAGTGGGCCCAAGCCCAGATCCAGTAGGCCCATGCCCGGGTCGAGCCCGAACATGAAGCGGCCGGCCTCCCCCCATGCTAAGATAAAAGTTTTTTAATAAATAATTTTGTTGTATTTCTTTTATTTTATTTTATGAATAAATGTAAGAAAAATAGGCATAAAACCAAATTTTTGTAAAGCCCGTGGCTTATGTGCAAAAAGAAATGGCACATGAGCTATGGGATAGGCAAAATGCCATTTTGTGAAGCTCAAGGGGCTATATATAAAGTGTATAGCCTATAAAGGCAAGGATAATGAAAATATCTCACAACTTTTTCTCTCTCCAAAAAATTTTAGATCTGAGATCTTTCTCCTTCCTCAAGGTTCTAAAACCTTCTCCTTTCTTTTGAATTAAATCAAGAGTTTTACTCTTCATTTTATAAAACTAAATAGTTTTTCACCACAAAACCCATAAAGGGGAACTCAGATCTTCCATTAGATCTCAAAAAGAAGAGATTTTTAACATCTCACATCTCTTGATCTTCAAGATCCTGCCAACAGAGGAGGAAGAAGGAGACCCATCTCCAGAAACTCCACTTTGGGGAAGAACTAGGGCTCAAAGGGAGAAGCCCTTCATCAGTTTCAAAACAGCTTAGGAGTTTTCACTCCGCCCTAATTTCCCTTTCGAGAATTTCTGGGGCTAAAAGCCTCTTTTTCTCGCCGGCGCCTAAGCGCTCAAGCGCTCAGCGCTCAAGCGCCAAACGCCCACGTGCCGACACGTGCCGCGCTAGCGCCCGAGCGCCCGGCGCTCGAGCGCCGACACGTGGCGCGCTTGCGCTCGAGCGCCTGGCGCTCCAGCGCCCTGCGCTCAAGCACAAAGCGCCCACGTGCCGACACGTGGCGGCCTGCGCTCCGACGCCCTGCGCTCAAGCGCAAAGCGCCCACGTTCCGACACGTGGCGCGCTTGCGCTTAAGCGCAAAGTGCCCACATGCCGACACGTGGCGCGCTAGCGCCTAAGCGCACAGCACCTAAGCATACAACACTCAAGGTGCTGACCCTACGCATCCTTTGGACGCTTTTTCCCTTTTTTTTTATATATATACATGTATATATATGTACAGATACACACATACTCCACAACACTGTCCCCCCCCCCCCAAAATTTTGGTCGAGGCGCTGCCCCGCACCCCACAAGGGGGCTGCTAGCCCCCTTGACTCCCAGCCCGCTATCCGGGTAGCGGGACCCCCGTAAAAACTGTGTGTAGCTCCCGATATATCCAAGCCCCCTCCAAAACAAAACACACGTACACTGCACATTGAGTTCGCATGATCAGTTTAACCCGTCAATCGGAGGTTCCCTCGCTCCAAAGGTGAGGGGTAATTAACGGCAGCTTAGTTCGCGGCTGCCGGAGATTCGGATCCCCACAATCAATAAACCACGGCCTACCCTAGGCAGGGGGAATCTGTAGTACGCCTGACAAGCGCACGCGTATTCCCATCTCAATGGGGTGACGAAAAATACCCTACAGATTCTGGCACGCCCGGTGGGACCTTTCTCTCCTCCCATATCTTGGGTTAAATGTTCATGCGAACTCAATCAATATACATATCGATTGTTTATAATGAAATGATGTTTTTTTTCTTTTCTGTGTAGTAATCAACTTTCGACGACAATGTCTCCCAAGACGAATTCAGCTTCCAACGCGACCCCAATCCCGTGCGTGGTCAAGGTCGATGCTCGTGTGGTTCTCCCCGCAAGCCTCAGTCGATAGTAGGAGGAACTGCCCCGCCAGTTTGGCTCCGTCATCATCTACCCTGCCGGAAGCGCTCATCTAGCAAAAATCCCGACGAAACAGGCGGCCAAGCCGGTCTCAAGGGGCAAGAGACCGAATGTCATGGTCGCCAAGGCACCACAACCGAAACTTAAGACGGTGTCTGAACTATTCTCTGGTGCTCCAGCGGGGGGCAAGAACTCCGGTACAAAAGACAACATCAAATGTTGCGGACGAGCTCAGGCGATGACTCCAACAAATGCACAATCGAGCATATCTCCAAAATCCTCCATCGTCCAGTCTACGACGTCTTCCCAAAGAGCCGAAGTCTGCCAGGTGTTTAGAACAGAAAAGTTAAGGCAGAAGCGGCTCAGGTATTGAGCCAACAAGAGGGCCAGGGCTTCAGCCAAATGGAATCTTATGAAGTTCCAAGTGCAGGATCTCCCCGCGACGACGGCTGAGTCGGACGTGAGAATCAGCAATTCCTTCGAGCCTCTGAAGTGGGTTCAGAAAAATGACATGACCGCCAGAATCAAGAAGACAGCGGTCCGAACAATGCTACATAAAGACGTGTCCCGGCCCCAATAGAAAAAGTATGACACTGTCTCTTCAAGAGTCTATCAGGCGCTCTGTGCCGCACGAAATCTGCGGGGTAAATCCAGAAAAGAAGCGCCAGCACCATTCAAGAATCCGGCCGGGCCATCCACCTTCAATCGACTGCCCGCTACTGAAACAGGAGGGTCAAGACAGCGATTTGTGAAATCAACTGCCGACAATAAAAAGAGGGTTGGATATATTATCCATACGGTCTATATGGCGGGCGGGCGCCCCAGCGACAACTTTCGCAGCAAAAGCAAGGATGGGGCCACCACATCCCAAGTCCAATCTGGCTTGAATGTGGTTGCCGCTTCCCAAGAACAGCCGCCCCCGTCGGATGATGAAAACCCTCTCGAGGAGGAAGACCTCTCGGTCCATGCAGAGTCAAGCTCGGACAGCGAGGAAGAGCCGACTTTTCGCTCCAGGACCGGGAAGCAAGAGCTGCTTCAAGAGCTTCGAAAACAGCTCAGGAGAAAGGATAAAGAGATGGCCAAGCTCTATTCAAAAATTGACGACCTAACAAACGTTGGGATGCAGCTTATGGCTCAAATTGCTCGAGCGCCTCCTAATCAAGCACAAGTCGCTACTAATCAGCCAGGTGATGACAATCCGAAGCAGCCAATGCCTGTTCCTTTGGGTCCAAGACTGGTCGAGCCGCACGAAAGCCGGAAACATTCCGCTTCTGGGGACGCCTTGGCCCCAGATAGCACTATCCCGCTAACACAAGATCGGATAATGGATTTGGTCACCAGCAAAGTTAAAACATTGGTGGCTGAAGCTGAAGCTTAGAAAGAGATTGGCAGTAGTGGGCGGCCATACCCCGCACAGTACGATCTGATCGAGTTTCCGAGCGGATACGTCATTCCTAAGTTCGGAAGATTTGAAGGGACGTGAGAATCACGTGAGGCAGCTTTGACTTTTCTTTTGCTTGTTTCCCTTTTTTATGCACTCACGTGGGGAAACACGTGAGGCAGTTTTGGTTTTTCTTTTTGTTCGTTTGAAGCACTCACGTGGGAAACTCGTGAGGCTTCATAATAGTGCTAAGCACTAACAAGTCACCAATCTATTTGTAGGGTGTTTTTCGTCACCCTATTGAGATGAGAATACGCGCACGCTTGTCAGGCGTACTACAGATTCCCCCTGTCTAGGATCGGCCGGGGTTTATTGATTGTGGGAATCCGAATCTCCGGCAGCCGTGGACTAAGCTGCTGTTAATTACCTCTCGCCTTTGGAGCGAAGGAACCTCTGATTGACGGGTTAAACTGGTCATGCGAACTCAATGTGCAGTGTACGTATGTTTTGTTTTGGAGGGGGGCTTGGATATATCAGGAGCCACGCAGAGTTTTTACAGGGGTCCAGGTACCCGGATAGCGGGCTGGGGGTCAAGGGGGCTAGCAGCCCCCCGGCCCAAATTTTTTTTGAGAGGGATAGTGTTGTAGAGTATGTGTGTGTGTGTGTGTATATATATATATAAAATAAAAAAAAGGAAAGGGCGTCCAAAGGATGCGTAGGAAAAGCGCCAGTGCTTTGGGCACTAGCGCTTTAAGCGCTAGCGCACCACGTGTCAGCACGTGGGCGCTCGGGCGCTGGCATTTTGGGCGCCAGCGCTCTGAGCGCAAGGGCACTAGCGCTTTGAGCGCTAGTGCACCACGTGTCAGCACGTGGGCGCTCGGGCGCTAGCGCTAGCGCTCTGAGCGCTAGTGCAGCACGTGTCAGCACGTGGGTGCTCGGGCACTAGCGATTTGGGCGCTAGCGCTCTGAGAGCAAGAGCGCTAGCACCCCACGTGTCAGCACGTGGGCGCTCGAGCAGCAAAAGGGACTTGGTCCCTGCAATGGGAGTTGTACTCCCAGAAAGGAGCACTTATTATTCTCTGTATATATATGTATATATATATATATATATATATATATATATATATATATATGAGGAGTTAAACTCTTAGGATGTTTTCAAGCCGATGAAGGGCTCCTCCCCTTGAGCCCTAATTCTTCCCCAAAGTGGGGTTTTTGGAGATGAGTCTCCTTCTTCCTCCTCTTTTGTTTGGCCAGATCTTCAATATCAAGAGATGTAAGATTTAAAAAAAAAATCTCTTCTTTTTGAGATATGATGGTAGATCCAAGTTTCCCTTTGTGGGTTTTGTGGTGAAAAACTATTTAGTTTTGAAAAAAGAAGAGTAAAACTCTTGATTTAATTCAAAAGAAAGAGGAAGGTTTTAGAACCTTGAGGAAGGAGAAAGAGGCACATGCCCTAATTTTTTTTGTGGAATGAAAAGTATATGCTTTATTCATCATCATGTTTCCTTATATAGGCTTACATATTTGCATATAGCCCCTTGGGCTTTACAAAATGGCATTTTGCCCATCCCATGGCTCATGTGCCATTTCTTTTTGCGCATAAGCCATGGGCTTACAAAAATTTGGCTTTATGCCCATAAAAATTACATCAAAGTTATTTTTTACATGATTTGCATGGGGAGGCCAGCCGCTTCATGTTCCGGCTCGACTCGGGCATGGGCCCACTTGATGTGGGCTTCGGCCCAGCTGGCTTGGGGTTGACCTTGACTTTGACTTGGTCAACCGGGGTGCAATTTTCAACCCCAACAAAGTGCCCCCCATCAATAAATGTACACCACATATTTAGGTCGTATGCATGAAATTGATGGATCTTCTTTCGCGTGGAGGTGACTTGCTTTGGTTCCCCCTTTTTGGGATCCACTGCCCTTTTTACCACATGGACGGTCGACGCTTAACGCGTCTCCGAGACGGAGTGTCCGTGATAAACGTTTCCTTGGCCCGGAGTGATTTGGTAGACATGCCCCCGGCACGGAGTGTCGCTGGTCGACGTTTCCCCGAGGCGGAGTGCCTGTTGGTTGACGTGTCCTCGGCACGGAGTGTTTGCTTGACGTTTCCCCAGGGCGGAGTGTCGGCTAGTTGACGTGTCCCCGAGACGGAGTGTCTGCTGGCTGACGTGTCCCCGCGACGGAGTGTCTGCTGGCTGACGTGTCCCCGGCACGGAGTGTCTACGTTGGACGTTTCCCCGAGACGGAGTGTCTGTTGTTGGACGTTTCTCCGGTACGGAGTGTCGCTGGTCGACGTGTCCCCAGCACGAAGTGTCTGCTTGATGTTTCCCCATTACGGAGTGTCTGTTGTTGGACGTTTCCCCGGTACGGAGTGTCAGTGTTGGACGTTTCCCCGAGACGGAGTGTCTGTTTGTGACGTTTCCCCGGTGCGCAGAGTCTGTGTTGGACGTTTCCCCGAGACGGAGTGTCTGCTTGACGTTTCCCCATTATGGAGTGTCGTTGATCGACTTTTCCCCGGCATGGAGTGTCGTTGATGTTCGACTTGTCCCCAGCACGGAGTGTCGTTGATCGACTTTTTCCCGGCACGGAGTGTCGCTGGTTGACTTGTCCCCGGCACGGAGTGTCGCTGATGTTCGACTTGTCCTCGGCACGGAGTGTCGTTGATCGACTTGTCCTCGGTACGGAGTGTTGCTGATGTTCGACTTGTCCCCGGCACGGAGTGTCGCTGGTCGACTTGTCCCCGGTACGGAGTGTCGCTGTTCGACTTGCCTTAGGCACGGAGTGTCGCCTGTCGACTTGTCCCCGGCATGGAGTGTCGCTGGTCGACTTGTCCCTGGCATGGAGTGTCGCTGTTCGACTTGTCCCCGGCACGGTATGTCGCTGATCGACTTTTCCCTGGCGCGGAGTGTCGCTGTTCGACTTGTCCCCGGCACGGAGTGTCGCTGATGTTCGACTTATCCCTGGCACGGAGTGTCGCTGGTCGACTTGTCCCCGGCACGGAGTGGCGCTGATCGACTTTTCCCCGGCGTGGAGTGATTTGGTAGACGTTCCCCCGGCACAGAGTGTCGCTGGTCGACGTTTCCCCGAGGCGGAGTTTCTGTTGGTTGACGTGTCCCCGGCACGGAGTGTCTGCTTGACGTTTCCCCTAGGCGGGGTGTTGGCTGGTTGACGTGTCCCTGAGACGGAGTGTCTGCTGGATGACGTGTCCCCGGCATGGAGTGTCTACGTTGGATGTTTCCCCGAGACGGAGTGTCTGTTGTTGGACGTTTCCCTGGTACGGAGTGTCGCTGGTCGACGTGTCCCCGGCACGGAGTTCTGCTTGACGTTTCCCCATTACGGAGTGTCTATTGTTGGACGTTTCTCCAGTACGGAGTGTTGGTGTTGGACGTTTCCCCGAGACGGAGTGTCTGTTTGTGACGTTTCCCCGGTGCGGAGTTTCTGTGTTGGACGTTTCCCCAAGACGGAGTGTCTTCTTGACGTTTCCCCATTACGGAGTGCCGTTGATCGACTTTTCCTCGGCACGGAGTGTCGCTGATGTTCGACTTGTTCCCGGCACGGAGTGTTGTTGATCGACTTTTCCCCGGCATGGAGTGTCGCTGGTTGACTTGTCCCCGGCACGGAGTGTCGTTGATCGACTTGTCCCCGGCACGGAGTGTCGTTGATGTTCGACTTGTCCCTGGCATGGAGTGTCGCTGGTCGACTTGTCCCTGGCACGGAGTGTCGCTGGTCGACTTGCCTCCGACACGGAGTGTCGATGGTCGACTTGTCCCCGGCACGGAGTGTCGCTGGTCGACTTTTCCCCGGCACGGAATGTCGCTGGTCGACTTTTCCCCGGCACGGAATGTCGCTGATCGACTTTTCCCCGGCGTGGAGTGTCGCTGTTCGACTTGTCCCCGGCACGGAGTGTCGCTGATGTTCGACTTGTCCCCGGCACGGAGTGTCGCTGATCGACTTTTCCCCGGCGCGGAGTGTCGTTGTTCGACTTGTCCCCGGCACGGAGTGTCGCTGATGTTCGACTTGTCCCCGGCACGGAGTGTCGCTGGTCGACTTGTCCTCGGCACGGAGTGTCACTGTTAGACTTGTCCCCGGCATGGAGTGTCGCTGATGTTCAACTTGTCCCCGGCATGGAGTGTCGCTGGTCGACTTGTCCCCGGCACGGAGTGGCGCTGGTTGATTCCGAGTCGAAGCATAATTCCGACATGGAAGGCAGATACGCCTAAGGCGAAGCATGATTTCAACACGGGGTATATTCTGGGACGAAGCATGATTCCGCCGCAGAGATTGTTGGTTTGATTTGTTTGATTTGAGTTGACATCAGTATCGCTATACTGGAATATGGTACTAGGAGCGAATCATCATCTGTCTTTGAGAGGATTTGGGAATTGTTTTTTTTTGTTTGGCATCTGCATTGCTGCACTGGAATAATGCCAGGAGCAACTCATCATTTGCCCCGAGAGGATTTGGGAATTGGTTTTTGTTAGGCATCTGCATTGCTGCACTGGAATAATTCCAGGAGCAACTCATCATTTGGCCCGGGAGGATTTGGGAATTGGGTTTTTTTTTTGTCGGCATCTGCATTGCTGCACTGGAATAATACCAGGAGCGACTCATCATTTGCGCCGGAAGGATTTGGGAATTTGTGGCTTAGGAGACAGGTTTAGATCCTTATCCCCTAAGGCTTTTCAATTTTATAGGCCATAAGGGTCCCATAAAAGCATTTTCTCCCTACGAGTCGAAAGGATCTCGTAGGTGTATTTTCTCCTTAGGAGTCGTGGGGACTCCTTAGGGTATTGCTCCTTTGTGAGTCATAAGAATCTCACGCGGGAATTTTCTCCTCACAAAGTCGAGAGGACTTTGCGAGCGCATTTCATCTCTTTTTCATGAGTTTACGCCCTTTCGGGTTTTCACAAACTCCCCGGCAGTCCTGCTATTTTTACTCATGGAGCCTTTACGGGTTTTCATCCGTGCCCGTTTGCTTATGGACATACCGTTTTTTTTACGCTGGTGGGACTTTAAAAGTAGTCTCACCGGCAGGACTCAGGAGAGATTAGGATCGTTTTACGCCCATGGATTGTATACGGTTTTGCAGGATGTATGATCCAGACCGTAGGGGCGGAAAAATTTCGAGATTTTGTTGGCGTCTGTATCGCTGCACTGGAATATGGTACCAGTAGCGACTCTTCATTTGCCATTGGGGATATGGGGTTTGAAATTTGGTTGGCGTCTACATCGCTACACTGGAATATGGTACCAGGAGGGATTCATCATTCGCCGTTTTGGGGTATAGGATTTGAAATTTGGTTGGCGTCTGCATCGCTGTACTGGAATATGATACCAGAAGCAACTCATCATTCGCCATTTTAGGGTATGGGATTTAAAATTTGGTTGGCGTTTACATCGTTGTACTGGAATATGGTACCAGGAGCGACTCATCATTCGCCACTTGGGGATTTGAGTTTTGGTTGGCGTCTGCATCGCTGCACTGGAATATGGTACCAGGAGCGACTCATCATTTGCCGTTTAAGGATTGGGATTTGGAATTTGGTTGGCGTCTGCATCGCTACACTGGAATATGGTACCAGGAGCGACTCATCATTCGCCACTTGGGGATTGGGGAGAGATAGCTTAGGAGACAGGTTTAGATCCCTATCACTAAAGGCTTTTCAATTTTATGGGCCGTGAGGGTCCTATAAAAGCATTTTCTCCCTACGAGTCGAAAGGATCCCGCAGGTGTATTTTCTTCTTAGGAGTCGTGAGGACTCCTAAGTGTGTTTTTCCTTTATGAGTTATAAGGATCCCACAAGGGTTTGTTCTCTTCATGTATCGTGAGGACACATGAGTGGGTCTTCTCAATGGAGCATAATTCCACGGGCGGAGACCAGCCGCGTAACTGGTGATTGCAGTGGGGCATGAGTGTGATGAGAATTATTTGAGCCCGTGGATTGTATACGGTAGTCAATTTGGGGACTAACCGTAGGGCTGGAAGAATTTTGGGAAATTAAATTTTGGTTGGCGTCTACATCGCTGCACTGGAATAGGGCACCAGGAGCGACTCATCATTCGCCATTTTTTTTTACCGCGATTGCTCTGTCATTTCAGCTTTTCTAACCGCGAAGGTCGCGATTGCCCTATCATTTCAGCTATTTATTCGCGGTTGTCCCATCATTTCGGCTTTATTTTCATTTTTATTTTTACTCGCTGATTTTTATTGCGAGTTGCCCCATCATTTTGGCTTTTCCTTTTATTTATTTATTTACACATTCCCTTTTTTTATTTACACATTTTTTTACATTCCCAGTTTAATGACTTAGAGGTCGATTGCTCCCAGTTTAACGACGTGGTGGTCATCGGTTCCCAGTTTAAAGATTTAGAGGTCTACTGTTCCCAGTTTAATAACGTGGTGGTCGACTGTTTCCAGTTTAACGACGTAGAGGTCATCTGTTTCCAGTTTAACGACGTGGTGGTCATCTGTTTCTAGTTTAAAGACTTAGTGGTCATCTGTTTCCAGTTTAACGACGTGGTGGTCATCTGTTTCCAGTTTAACGACGTAGAGGTCATCTGTTTCCAGTTTAACGACTTAGTGGTCATCTATTTCCAGTTTAACGACGCGGTGGTCATTGGACGGGGAGCTTAGAGAAGATACCCGATTGAGCAGCTGTCAAGGGCACCGCTGGAGCTTGCATGAGATGCCTCATTAGTTTGTCGGTGTTGATGGCCTTGCCCCTAGCTGGGGCCAAGAAAAGCCGTTCAAATAACGACTTGCGTTCGAAGATGGCAATTGGAAATTGTTAACCCCTGCAAATAGAATCATGATTTCAGTATATACGATCGATATGTACATTGATTGAGCTCGCATGAACATTTAACCCGAAATATGGGAGGAGAGATTGGTCCCACCGGGCGTGCCAGAATATGTAGGGTGTTTTTCATCACCCCATTGAGATGAGAATACGCGCGCGCTTGTCAGGCATACTACAGATTCCCCCTGCCTAGGGTAGGCCGGGGTTTATTGATTGTGGGGATCCGAATCTCCGGCAGCCGCGGACTAAGCTGCCGTTAATTACCCCTCGCTTTTGGAGCGAGGGAACCTCCGACTGACGGGTTAAACTGGTCATGCGAACTCAATGTGCAGTGTACGTGTATTTTGTTTTGGAGGGGGGCTTGGATATATCGGGAGCCACACAGAGTTTTTACGGGGGTCCTGCTACCCGGATAGCGGGCTGGGGGTCAAGGGGGCTAGCAGCCCCCTTGCGGGGTGCGGAGCAGCGCCCCGGCCCAAATTTTTTTTGAAAGGGATAGTGTTGTAGAGTATGTGTGTGTGTATACATATATATAACATAAAAAAAGGAAAGGGCGACCAAAGGATGCGTGGGAAAAGCGCCAGCGCTTTGGGCACTGGCATTTTGAGCGCAAGAGCGCTAGCGCACCACGTATCAGCACGTGGGCGCTCGGGTGCTAGCGCTCTGAGCGCAAGGGCACTAGCGCTTTGAGCGCTAGCGCACCACGTGTCAGCATATGGGCGCTCGGGCGCTAGCACTCTGAGCGCAAGAGCGCTAACGCTTTGAGCGCTAGTGCACCACGTGTCAGCACATGGGCGTTCAGGTGCTAGCGCTCTGAGCGCAAGAGCGCTGGCGCACCACGTGTCAGCACGTGGGCGCTAGCGATTTGGGTGCTAGCGCTCTGAGCGCAAGAGCGCCAGCGCTTTGAGTGCTAGCGCCCCACGTGTCAGCACGTGGGCGCTCGAGCGGCAAAAGGGACTTGGTCCCTGCAATGGGAGTTGTACTCCCAGAAAGGAGCACTTATTATTCTCTCTCTCTCTCTCTCTCTCTCTCTATATATATATATATATATATATATATATATATATATATATGAGGAGTTAAACTCCTAGGATGTTTTCAAGCTGATGAAGGGCTTCTCCCCTTGAGCCCTAGTTCTTCCCTAAAGTGGGGTTTCTGGAGATGAGTCTCCTTCTTCCTCCTCTATTGTTTGGCCGGATCTTGAACATCAAGAGATGTGAGATTTAAAAAAAAATCTCTTCTTTTTGAGATCTGATGGTAGATCCAAGTTTCCCTTTGTGGGTTTTGTGGTGAAAAACTATTTAGTTTTGAAAAAGGAAGAGTAAAACTCTTGATTTAATTCAAAAGAAAGAAGAAGGTTTTAGAACCTTGAGGAAAGAGAAAGAGGCACAAACCTTAATTTTTTTGGGGAATGAAAAGTATATGCTTTATTCATCATCATGTTGCCTTATATAGGCTTACATATTTACATATAGCCCCTTGGACTTTACAAAATGGCATTTTGGCCATCCCATGGCTCATGTGCCATTTCGTTTTGCACATAAGCTATGGGCTTACAAAAATGGCTTTATGCTCATAAAAATTATATCAAAATTATTTTTTACATGATTTGCATGGGGAGGCCGGCCGCTTCATGTTCCGACTCGACTCAGGCATGGGCCCACTTGATGTGGGCTTGGGCCCAGCTGGCTTGGGGTTGACCTTGACTTTGACTTGGTCAACCGGGGTGCAATTTTCGACCCCAACATACGTTTCTTGACCCTGTATGGGGCGATGGTTGATCCCATATCCATTGGTGTTTGACATCAATGATTGTACACATGTGCTCATTAGAGAATGGGTACACTGAACAAGACTCTCCGAGAACTTCTAGATGGTACTATACCTATCATCAGATAGCTGTTCTCTGGTGACACCGGTATAGGTTAGTCTGTAGACCCGAGATCGTTATAGAGTCTTGTGTGGTTCCCACTGTGCTTTGATTTCCTCCCTACCACGGTTCACATTGGCTATAAGCGATAGGGAGTTGTGCTAACAAGTGGATTTTGGGTACAGTCACGAGTCACATGGAGGAAATAAGCGATAGGAGGGGTTTCGTCTCTCCCGGTATAGGAAGTTGATGTTGTGATATGCTCGATTGGCTATAACTAGAAGTCCCTGGCCAGGGTTGTTGATGAGATTTACTGGTAAGTGTTATTTGTAGTTTCTCATACCGTTATAGGCCTTACATCGGCATGACTTATCAAGTTATTAGGGTCTGAAGATTCCACCCCCAGACTCGATATGCGACATATTAGACGAAGAGACCGGACTGTATGATAAATGTTACCTATATGCTTCATGGGAGTTTGGACAAGCTTGCTTGTTGATCTTCTAATCGCTCAATACCTGGGTAGCCGTTACGTCCAGCTAGTACCGCTGATGGCTTGTGGGTGATTGATGTAATCATCACTTACTGCTGGCGTATTGGCGAGTCTTTAGAGCCCACATAGAAATTTTCTGGTTCAAGCAAAACGAAGTAGGGCATATATGTTGATATATGCGGGGGCCTGATTAAATACGAGTATGAGATACCGCATTGTAATCTGGTGGCTATTTGTTATCAGTTTGGTTATATGTGATATAACCAGATTATTGAATCAAGTGTTGATTTGATAATGTGATATACAAATAAATGATATTAGTCGGTTATATGTGATATAACCGGATTATTAAATCAAGTGTTGATTTAATAATATGATATAATTGTATATTGACTAATATTATTGCTCACTAATTATATGCTTATCTTTATATATATATATATTAATATATATGTGATATATATATATTATGAAGCATGTCATGGTTTTTCTATTTTTAGAAAATAGAAATTGAGATGATAAATGGGAAGACTTTGGAGGCATGGGCATAGCATGGCTTATTCTATATTATATTCATTTGCTTGCACTATTGAAGCATGACTTTGACTACAATTTTTAAGTGTTAAAAATTGTATGCTTCAATAATGTGTGTTTTTAGAAGAGCCATTCTACACTTCATTCCACGCTTAGTTATTTTTCTTGTGAACTCATGTAATGAGTTGCTCTCTAGCTCTCTTCATCTTCTTCACCTCCACCTCCAAGCTCAATCCCTCACATGAATTGTGAACCCTTAAGCTTGTGAGAACCCTAGTGAGTAAATATAATCCCTACTTCACCATCCTACATTAGATTAGCGCTTTGGTGTAGCGTGTTTCCTTCACTAAAGAGTTTAGTGAAGAGGTAGCTTGGATTAGCGGATTTCGGGTGGATCATCTTTGGCATGAAGGTCATCGGAGCAAGTTCGTTCAACCTTCAAGTGGAGCCTAGTGGAGTCGCATGGACTACAACCCGGAGCTTTAGAAGAGAAGGACACGATCTACAAAGGTTGTAGCCATCCATCTCTTAGTGTAAAGTTTATGGTATCAAGTTAAACCCTAATCATCTAGTTTAAGATCTTGGTTAGTGTAGATTAGCACCCCGAAAATTTTTAAAATGGCATGCTTGATGCTAGTAAAACCCAGTGGTGGTGCTAAAGTAAACTTTCACCGTATACTAGGAGTTGTACTCCCAATTTACTTTTGGAGTTAAACTTCTAAAAAGGACAAAGGGGCTTAGCCCTACACTGGGAGTTGTACTCTCGATAGACTTTTGGAGTTAAACTCCCAAGAGATTTTCGGAGATAATGAAAGGGGGACCCCTTTCTTCTCTTTTGAGCCCTGGGTTTTCTCTTGAGCCTTGGATCTTTCCTAAAGTGGGACTTTTTGGAGATGGGTCTCCTTCTTTCTCCTCTCTGTTGGCTGGATCTTAGAGGAAAAGGGGGGTGAGTGTCACGCCCCACTTCCCAGTAGACGGAAACGGTGACATGGCAAGCCTGCAACGTATTTACTATAAGAATATGTTAAGCGTCTATAAGCAACATATAATGACACAAGAATAGACAAGTGAAAATAAAATACAACCACTTTATATATTTACATTCTCAACTTTATAGAGTTTAACTGATACAAGAAATCTGAACATAAAAAGAAAGTGTTTAAACATGTAACTTACTGAAAAAGAAAAGCGGGAAAGAAAACTAATGATCTGCTTCAGCTGTGAACTGGTTGTAATTCTCTACAATCACTTCCACCTCCTTTGATTCTAAGTCACATGACGAACATTTCAAGAAACAAATGATAGGTGGAATACCCGTCAGCGAACTTGTGCTCGGTAAGTCCCAATAAAGATGTGTAATATATAAATTGAGTGCAAAATGACATATAATGTAGTATAAATGGAAATTGTAATATGTGGTAATGTACATGGCAACTATGTCAGCATGGCAAACAAGTATAACATGGCCATGGAGTGTAGGTATAGCGAACATGAAGTTGATGCAAGTGTCCTAAAAGGTCTCTAAAAGGGTAAAAGTAACTAACGTGAATTCAAGTGTTAATGTCAACCAATCTCAAGAGTATTCTCGAATCCAAGGCTATCGTCCAGGGACAAGGAATCACAGGCCCAAAATAGCAGGACTTCAATTGTTATTGAAGTATTCCAAACCCAACAGGATATCATCCATGGGCTTGGAAACACGTGCCCTCATTCGTGAATTCGTGATTTGTACCGTTTCAGCCCGGTACCACAGCAACATGATTTGTATTAATGGGACTCATGAGATTCCGTTGGATTCATACTCAAACTACCCCAACACCCCGTGTGTATTAGTCTGTGATTAAAGTTACAAGTCTTTCCTAAATCCATGAATACATAAAAGAGTGCAATTCAAGTATCGAGTCGAGTTCAAGTATTCGAGTCAATTTTTCATGTATTCATGTCAAGTGTTTATGTCAAGTCATTACGTATTCATGGTTAGGGTCATGTCGAGTCAAGTGTACCTATTGGGTTCAAGTATTCATGATTGAGTCGTGTCAAGATCAAGTCAATTCTAGCATGTAATGGTTTAATCACTTAGTCATATAGATAAAAATAAATAAGCAATCACAGAACATGATATAAGTATACAAGTAACGTCCAAAAACAATGTTGTAAATAAGTGTTGTGTACAACTAATCAATCAAGTCAATAAATTTCTGAATATAAATAGAAATATAGATCTATGTGTTGTGCATGTGTGAGTTCCAGTCTCGCCTAAATACGACTACCGGTTTGGGAGATATACCCGTTTTTGTATCATCGAGCAAAACAGATCAGAATCTGTTCAGCGCCGCCATGTATTTTTAAAACGCAGTTTGAGTTAATTTTTATCAAGTTTCAGATTACAAAGATTAATAGAAAATTGTAGTTCATTCGATGTACTTATCCAAAACACCAATATTTACTTGATTTGGATTTCTAAAACTCTAGTTATGATTATTTTAACATCAGCGTTTAAAACGGAAATTCAGATTTATGGACAACAACTATATATTTTATTGAAAAGCCTATATCAAGTTGTTTCATGCATTTCTAAGTAATCTAGTATACAGAAAATTATAATTCTATCAATTGTGCATCTACATATCTAAAGTTTTTCACAAACGGACATCGGCAGTTCGAGTTATGTCCTATTTAAAAATAATGTGCGAATCAGGACAGATTCTGTTCAGATTCGTCACTAAATATTGTAACGCGGTTTTCTATATTTTCTTCGGTTTTGAGTAAAAAATTAAAACTAAAACACTTTAGATCTTTCAATGTAGATGTTTAAAACACCTGATTTTTCTTAATTTGGACATCGGTAGACCGGGTTATGTGTCCTAGAATTTGACCGATAATTGCAGTTTTCTGTTTTACGAACAGTGAATAAAAACGATGTAATTCCTAAACCGTTTTAAGGTTCGATCTAAAATTTTTATAGCGTGTACACAAAAATATATTCTATCATATGTAAATTTTCTGAAACTTATAGAATTAAAAATTAATTTCTAAAAATTATTTTAAAGGTAAAGATATTGATATGTATACTAAAATCGGCAAAAAGATTAACTAGTATTTTTATGCAAACTTCTCTTTTTCTTTTAATAAGCAAACCGATTTCATAAGACATCATAGATATATTGTGGCATGAAATTTATGTTCTCACAACTCATAATAAATATTCATAGTCATGACCAAAGAATTGAAAACACTTTAATTTGAACAAGAGACAATAAGCTATTATTAAACCATATAGAACCATATATATCTAGACTTATATATATGTATATGTTTATGTTTATCTTCACTTACGGATTATGATATGAAAAGAATAGCGGGTTCACGAGGTATGACAAGAGGAGAATAAAGAGATGGAGGGAGGAAGAGAGAAGGGATTTACAGGTTGTGTGGGTCGGTATAACAACCCGCTCACCGTTTAGACAAAATTCTCAACCGAGTCTTTGAAATTTGATGGAATCGGTGCTTCTCTAAGTTCATGGGAAAAAAGATTTTATTTTATTTTATTTTTAGAATTGATCAAAAGAAAATGGCTAAGGTGGGATGAAGAAGAGATGAAGAGATATTTGTATTAAAAGAAAATTGAAACTCTTCATAATAATTTTATTCAATTATAATCTATAACCATCCTAATTATGTTGGGAGTTAAAAAGAAGATGAAATGAAAGGTTATTTATAGGTTATGAGAGAGATATAAATTGATAAAAATAATTACAAGAATGGGGATTTGAATATGTGAATTATGGAATAACAATGTAAAGAATTAAACAATGAGCTACAAAGTTGTTCATATATGTATTTAATAAGAATTAAATATATGTTGTTGCTTGAAGAGAAAGTGGGCTTAGAAAAAGAAAAGAAAGAAATCAAATAGAATTGTCTTGGTTTGGGTTTTGGGCTTTGAAAAGTTATAGAATGGATAAAATAGATGAAGTGATAAAATAATGTATTTACTAGAAAATAAAATATAACAAAAATAAATAATTGTAATATTTTATTAAAAAAATGATACGTGAAGGTATAAGAATTTTAGGGTCGTTACATTCTATCCTCCTTAAAATAATTTCGTCCTCGAAAAAAGACCTTACCCTTACGAGTAAGCAAGTTCAAATTACCTTGTATTGTAGCATTCCGCTTTTGGTTAGCCGGTAGTGCAGGGGAAGTCAGTCTTTCAAGTTCCTCTTTCTAGTCCCGCTTTCGACAGCTGGGCACTCGTGATAGTCAGGCTTAGGTTAGATGTTCGTTGTTGCCCTGCTACTCGAGTGAAGCGTAAGGCCTTCCGAGCTGAACGGATATGGTAACAGAACAAGGAAACTAGGTTAAGATAATATAGTCGCATTTCATCGTCGCTCCACCAGTCGGTACTCTAATTGACAAGAGAATAACATTAAATGTAAAAGATGGTCAAATAAATATAAGAAGACACAGAAATGAATTTCTAGAAAGTAAGAAGTAATCATCATGAAAATCAAATGAAGGAAGTGAGATAGATTCAAGTATAGCGAGTCGTTATAGTGAGGCTTAAAAATCACCCTTTTAGGGATTTGATGGGAGATCTGAGTTCCCCTTCAAGGGTTTTATGGTGAAAAACTGTTTCTTTTTAGAAAAAAGGAAGAAGATTTAGAACCTTGAGGAAGGATAAGGAGGCACAGAAACCCTAGATTTTGAGGGGAATGAATGTTTTTTTCATTTCATCATCATGTTTCCTTATATAGGCTTACAAATTTACATATAGCCCTTTGGGCTTTACAAAATGGCATTTTGCCCATCCCATGTCTCATGTTCTTATTTCTTTTTGCACATGAGCCATGAGCTTTACAAAAATTTGGCTTTTTGCCCATTTAATTTACATTCATGCATTAAAATTATATCAAACTTATTTATTACATAATTTTCTTCTTGGCATGGGGGAGGCCAGCTGCTTCATGTTCGGGCTTGACTTGGGCATAGGCCCACTTGGCCTGGGCTTGGGCCTGTTTGGCTTGGGGTTGACTTTGATTTTGACTTGGTCAACCGATGTTTAAATTTTGGCCCCAAAAGCCCCGTCATAACCCATGGGACAACGGCACGAGAATTCGTGTAGGTGTCTTGTAAGTGACCTCGCGTGCCATGATTATACGTTCTGTACCAATCTACCCCTTTATCCCACGTAATGTATTATATAGATTTTGTTTACCGGTCTTGCCAAAACCATAGATACAAAATGTTCAAGTAGTCATGTTCAGGATATAGTCAAGTATTCAAGTAGTCAAGCCAAGTTATAACCATGGTTCGATCAAGTCAAGTCAAGTCAAGTCAAGTTATACACGTTTGATATTTATGTTTGGATTCGAGTATTCATGTTCAAGTTCAAGTATTCAAGTTCTATTTTTGGATTTTGATTTGAATTAGATTCAGGTTTGAAATAGACTCAGACTGAGTCGGACACTTGTAAACCGATTTAGCTCTAGAATTAGGTTCGGAAGTTATCGGTAATTACTGCATATGGACGGTAGGATTTGTGTCTTTTTCCAAGACAATTACCGTTGACAACTCTGTTAAGTTTTCTACCTTAAATAGGCAAGCACTCACTTTCTCCGGCTCTCTGGGGCTCAAGAGAATTGATCCCGCTTAAATCTATATTTACTAAAGTCCTTAAATAGTATTTTTATATAACTCGAGGGGGCTTTATGAAAATATTTTAATATAGTTTAAAAATAAAATCTCGAGGGTGATTAGTATTATTTGAGGTTATCATGAGCATGGATTTTAAGTATTTGGGGTATTTTAGTGATAAGTATTTAGCTTGGAAAGTTCAAGGTATTTTACTGTAAAACTTGCCTTTTTGGTATCTTGATGGTATTCTATTGTCATTTGTTAATCTTTTCAATTTTGAAAAAATATAGATTTATTATATTTTGAAAATATTGATTTATAATTTTAATTTTAAAAAATAATTTTATTTTATTTAGAAAATTCGTATTTCTTAAAAACCGTATTTAAATCTTTTCGAGACTGAATGCTCCGTGAGGAGGTCTGCACCTCGTTCTAGTAGTCCAAGGATGTGCGATAATCTGCACCATCTATTAGCAGGTCCTCTAAAGAGGGTTGTAGATGTGTAATTGAAAAGGAAATGAAATACCGTTTAAAAAGAAATCTGGTTTTTAGAGTAGATTGTATTTTATTGTAAGAATTTTCTCGTAACACATATTCATATAAAAAAGTCATCGTGTTATGGAATAAGAGTGTACGTGATAGGTAGGTCGTTAGCCCGTGAAGTTTTTCCTAAAAGTATTGTTTTAACGAAACTAAAAGAAGCGATATCAAAGTTCATGGTATTTTAATAAAAAAAGTTAATTTAAAGTTATTTTACATGACATTCTAGGCTAAAATTTATTCTAAATATTGGTATTAAGTTTATAAGTATTGTGTAAGAATTTGGATGAACAATATATAAGAAAAAGTGGAGTTTCTAGAGTTTAGAAAAAAGATATTGGTATTAACTCCACTTTTACCGATTTTGATTAATAAGAAATTCAAAGAATAGAAAGGGAGTTTTGGAGGGACTTACTATTTGATTATGTTAAGAAGAGGTAGAGGAGGAGGAAGAAAGTTTTGGGGTGTTGCGGGAGCTCCGGATGTTGCTTCGATTTTCGCCGGAAGTTGATTGCTTGCTAACTCCTTTTTACTCTACTTGTATTTAGGAAATTTTTGAGAGTTTTGACTAGAATTTTCAGAATGGTACTGAGCCAAGGCAGGGGATGGTATTTATACTGTAGAATTAGGGTTTTGGAATTAAAATGGTGGATTAAAAAGTATTAAAATTTGGTTTAATTGTGAAATGAAGGGTCTCTGTTTGATTGCAGGGAAATTAAACAGTGCAGAGGAGTTAGAGGAAGGTGAAGGGATTAGTGTGCAAAGCCCGGGGATCTTTGGCCTCATCACAGCCATCGGTGCCGGCCAAAAGAGAAGATCCACCGGTCGATTGTTGGGGTTGGGTCTCGAGATTTGTGCCACGTATATTTCTCAGTGTGTACTCCATTTTCCACATATTTGATTTTTCCGACTTTTCATTTTACTGTGTATTGCATGTGCAATCTTTTGGGCTTCCAAAAAGTTAAAAAACAAAAATCAGAAAAAATATTGTGTCTGATGGGGTTCGAACACAGGGGCTACGTCACAACAGTACAAGGGCTTTACCGGTGAGCTACAAGTTGTTTTTTGCTGTTATTTAACAAAATTAACTTATAACTCAAACTCAGGCTGTAAACTCATTTCTGTTCATTAAAATGGAAAATTCAGTACAGTAAACTCAGAGTCGTTACATTCTACCCTCCTTATAAAAATTTCGTTCTCGAAATTTACAATTACATATGGACTAATTTTCAAATAAGTAAGGGTATCTTGCATTCATGTCTTCTTCTCGTTCCTATGTTGATTCTCCCGGCGAATCTTTTCTCCATATCACTCGGAACAAGTTTACTTTCTTATTCCGTAATGTATTCACCTTTCGGTCCAGGATTTCAACGGGTCGTTGCTCACAAGTTAGGTCCGTCTGTACTATAAGCTCGGAGTGATCAAGTATGTGGCTGGGGTCGCTCACATATCGTCGTAGCCGAGATATGTGGACACGGTGTGCACTCCTTCCAATGAGGGTAGAAGTGTTAAACGGTATGCCACTTTTCCAACTCGTTCGAGTATGTCAAACGGTCCTATGTATCTCGGACTTAGCTTACCCCTCTTGCCAAAGCGGATCACTCCTCTGTTTAGAGAGATCTTTAAGAAAATATAGTCTCCAGGTTGGAACTCCATATGTCGGCGCTTAGCATCTGCCTAATGCTTCTGTCGGTCTTGAGCTATGCGCATTCTTTCCTTGAAAGTGCGAACTACGTCCACAGTTGCCACGATCATCTCTGGTCCAAGGAGTTCATGATCTCCGTCCTATCTTCGTGGTGAATGACACTTACGTCCGTAGAGTGCTGTGAATGGTGCCATTCCAATGCTTGTCTGATAGTTGTTGTTGTATAAAAACTCCACAATGTGTAGGTGATCTTCCCACGAACCTCAGAAGTCTAACATACAAGCTCTTAGCATGTCCTCCAAAATCTGAATTGTTCGCTCGGACTGTTCGTCCGTTTGTGGATGGTAAGCCATGCTAAAGTTCAGACTCATTCCCAGGCTAGCTTGCAGACTCTGCCAAAACTGTTATCAGAATCTTTTATCACGATCGGATACGATGCAAACAGGCACTCCATGTAATCTCACGATCTCCTGCATGAGGTCATGGGTATCAACTATAGTACACTTTGAAGGTTTAAATCTTACTTTAGACTTATGCTTACATCCATGTACTTCTTTGCTAACGTCTCGGTAGATTGGCCAACTCGAAATGGAATAAAGTGAGCCGACTTGGTGAGTTGATCCATAATAACCCATACTGCGTCGTTACCCTTCGTGCTGCGAGGAAGGGCAGTCATGAAGTCCATAGTAATGTGCTGCATTTCCATTCTGGGATCGGTAACGGTTGAAGTAGACCAGCAGTTCTGTGATGTTCAGCCTTTACTTGCTGACACACCAACTACTTGGCCATGCTTCTGGCTATTTCTCGCTTTATTTTGTGCCATCAATAGTGTTGCTGTAGATCCTTGTACATTTTTGTACCACCGGGGTATACATAATAAGGAGAGCTGTGAGCTTCTTTCATCAACTCTTCTCGAATTGGGCCGATAGGTACACATAATCAACTTCCATATCTCAAGGATCCGTCTTTGTGGATGATGAAGTCAGTTCGAAGTCTACTTACTACTTGTTCTCGGATCTTTTGTAACTTGGCATCATTTGCTTGAGCTGCCTTGATCTGATTGATAAGAGTAGACTGGACTTGTAAGTTCATCAAAAACGAATCGTTACCTAGCATAGCTACTTCAATCTCCAGTCCATGCAATTCCTGCTGTAGCTTCCACTGAGTGGTGAGATTCATTGCTAATGGCTGGTGGCTAAGTGCATCAGAAACTACATTCACCTTCCTAGGATGATACTGTAGGTTGATGTCGAAGTCCGCCATGAGTTCTAGCCATCTTCTCTGCCGCATGTTTAATTTCTTCTGAGTAAATATTGTTGGGGTCAAAAATTGCATCCCGGTTGACCAAGTCAAAATCAAAGCCAACCCCAAGCAAGAGGGCCCAAGCCCTGATCAAGTGGGCCCATGTCCGAGTCAAACCCCGCGACCAATCTCCCCCATTCCAAAATGAAATCATGTAATAAATAATTTTTATATAATTTTTTATGCATGAATGTAAGGAAAATGGGAATAAAGCCAAATTTTTGTAAAGCTCAAGCACATGAGGCATGGGATGGGCAAAATACCATTTTGTAAAGCCCAAGGGGTTATGTGTAAATGTGTAAGCCTATAAAAAGCAACATAATAATGAAATAAAAAGAACTTTTCATTCCCCTCACAATCTAGGGGTTTTGTGTCTCCTTCTCCTTCCTCAAGGTTCTAAACCTTCTTCCCCTTTTCAATTAAATCAAGAGTTTTATTCTTCCTTTTTCAAAATTAAATAGTTTTTCACCACAAAACCCACAAAGTGGAGCTCAGATCTTTCATCAGATCTCAAAAGGGGGAGATTTTTAAATCTCACCCTCTTTTCTCCAAGATCCAGCCAATAGAGAAGAGGAAGAAGGAGACCCACCTCCAAAACCCCACTTTGGGGAAGATCCAGGGCCCAAGGGAGAAGAAAGGAGTCCCCTTTCATCAGCTCTGAAAATATCTTAGAAGTTTAACTCCTCAAAAAATACACACACACACACACATATAAAATAATAAATCTTTCTTTTTTGGAGTACAACTCCCAGTGCAGGGGCTAAGCCTCCCTTGGTCCTTTTTGTCAGGAGTTCAACTCCAAAAGTCAAATAGGGAGCACAGCTCCCAGTGCAGAGACAAAGTCCCTTTTCCTGCTGACGCCCAGTGCCCGCGTGCCAAGCACATGGGGCGCTGGTGCCCAGCGCCCGTGTGCCATGTACGTGGGGCTTCAGCGCCCGTGTGCTAGGCACGTGAGGCGCTGGCACCCACGCGTCCTTTGGACCCCTGTAAAACTTTGTGGGGACCCCGTGTTGGGGTCAAAATTTACACCCCGGTTGACCAAGTCAAAATCAAAGTCAACCCCAAGCCCAGGTCAAGTGGGCCAATACCCGGAGCCCGAACATGAAGCCGCCGGCCTCCCCTATGCCAAAATAAAAATTTTGTAATAAATAATTTTGGTGTGTATTTTTTGATGAATAAATGTAAGAAAAATAGGTATAAAGCCAAATTTTTGTAAAGCCCATGGCTCATGTACAAAAGAATTAAGCACATAAGGCATGGGGTGGCACAAGTGCCATTTGACAAAGCTCAAGGGGATATATGTAAAGTGTGTAGCCTATAAAGGCAAAGATGATGAAAATATCAAAGGACTTTTTTCTCTCTCTCAAAAAATTATGGTCAGTGCTCTTTCTCCTTCCCCTTTTTGAATTAAATCAAGAGTTTAACTCTTCCTTTTCTAAAAATAAATATTTTTTCACCATCAAACCCTTGAAAGGGAACTCAGATCTTCCATCAGATCTCAAAAAGGGGAGATTTTGAATCTCACCCCCCTTTTCCTCCAAGATCCAGCCAACAAAGTGGAGGAAGAAGGAGACCCATCTCCGAAAATCCCACTTTGGAAAAGTTCCAAGGCTCAAGAGAAGATCCAAGGCTTAAGAGAGAAGAACCTCTGAAGATTTTTTGGGAGTTCAACTCCAAGGCCCAAATGCTCAAAGAAGTTTAACTCCTAATCTAGATCCTTTAGTTAACTCCAAGTCTAAATCTTTTGGAGTTTAATTCCACTCAAAATCCCCTTTTGGATTTTAACTCATATTTCCGGGGGTAAAAACCCCTTCTTTTCACCGGCGCCCAAGCGCCCACGTGCCGGGCACGTGAAGCGCTGGCGCCCAGGCGCCCGGCACCCACATGCCGGGCATGTGAGGCGCTAGCGCCCAAGCGCCCAGCGCCCGCGTGATAGGCACGTGAGGCGCTGGCACCAACGCGTCCTTTGGACGCTATTCTTCCCCTTTTTTTCATACACACACACTCCTTGACCCCAGCCCGCTATCCAGGTAGCGGGACCCACGTAAAAACTCTGCGGGGCTCCCGATATATCTAAAACCCCTTCAAAACACAACACTGCACATTGAGTTCGTATGACCTGTTTGACCCGTCAATCGGAGGTTCTCTCGCTCCAAAGGTGAGGGGTAATTAACAGCAGCTTAGTTCGCGACTGCCAGAGATTCGGATCCCCACAATCAATAAACCCCAGCCTAACCTTGGCAGGGGAAATCGGTAATGCGCCTGACAAGAACGCGCATGTTCCTATCTCAATGGGGTGACGAAAAACACCTCCCAATCAAGCATAAGTCTCTACTCATGAGCCGGGTGATGACAATCCGAAGCAGCCGATGCCTGTCCCTTTGGGTCGAAGATTGGTCGAGCTGCACGAAAGCAGACCATATTTCGCTTCTGGGGACGCCTTGGCCCCAGATAGCATTATCCCGCTAACACAAGATCGGATAATAGATTTGGTCACCGGCAAGGTTAAAATATTGGTGGCCGAAGCTGAAGCTCAGAAAGAAATTGGCAGTAGTCGGCGGCCATATCCCGCACAGTACGATCTGATCGAATTCCCGAGCGGCTACGTCATTCCTAAGTTCGGAAGATTTGACGGGACGGGAAATGCAAATTAGCATGTCGCCCACTTTAAAGCATCGTGCGAAAATACATGGGGCGATGATGCGCTCCTTCTTCGTTAGTTTGTCAACAGCTTGACCGGTGTTGCTTTCGACTGGTACGCGAGTATACCAAACGGGTCCGTCATTACCTTTGCCTAAATGGAGTCTCTGTTTCAGCAAAGGTTTATGAGTGTCAGTGATAAAATCTCCATTGTTGACCTTGTGAGGACCAAGCCGGGGAAGAATGAAAGCAACACCGACTTTATCGCCCGATGGCGTAATCTCACGGTCAAGTGCGAACCGCCGCTGGAGCAGGACCAGTCCGTCAGCCTCCTCATTGGGAATCTCAGCAATTGGATGGTCCCGTTCTTATGTACAGCAGGCCTCAAGACATTTCAGGAGCTAACCAAGAAAGTCCAAATGCTGGAACGCTCGAAGCAAGAGTCCACCCCAGACTCTCAGAAAGACAAGACTTGGAGAAGCAAGAGTCCACCCCGGACTCTCAGAAAGACAACCGTAGAAGCGGGAATTCCAGCAATACCAATGTCCTCAATGTGTCTGACAATGAAGAAAAGCGAAGGGCAGGCGAATCCAAAACTAACCGGTCTCGAAAGCCAGTGCTGGGAGGAGAAGGGCCTTCCGTAGAGGAGAAAAAGAACAAGCTCTACTCTTTCAGGAGGGACAATGTCCGAAAGATATTGAAAGATGCCGTGAACAGCGGTCTACAATTGTCGGATTCGAAAAGACCTCATGAAGCAAAAATGACCGACAATCCTCTATATTGCCCGTACCACCGAGTAGTGAGTCATGCAATCGAGTGATGCTATATCTTCAAAGATTGGGTCAAGAAGCAGTACAAGACTGGAGAGATCAAGCTGTCCAAGAGTGTGTTGGTGAACAAACAAGTTGCAACCACCAACTTTATACAAACGGAAGCTGAAGCCATCTGGGAGCAGACAGCTGAACCCGCTGCCTCGAGAAATGAATCTGACTCACCGCAGCCACCTTGGAGTAAGAACATATCTAATAAGTTGAAGAAGATGCTAAAGCTACCTCAGAAAGAGCCCAGGATAGAGTGGGAAGGGCAGAAGAAGCCTACCATTCCAGCTGCCAATGCGACTCCATCAGGCTCAAAATCCAAAAAGCTCAAGAAGAAGAAAAGTGCAGCTCGGCATGAAAAAGAGTCTGCAGGGAGATCGACCATTAAAAATTATATCGATTCCCTCGAAGACTATGAACAAAAGGAAAGAACTCTGATTGAATTGAAGGAGTTCCTCCCTGTAGAAGCGGCTGAAATTCTGGAGGAGTTAGAAGAAGACTCCAATGAAGAGATCCCTATAGTGACCTGCTACGCCATCCATCTTGGCAGTGACTCTGAGGAGGAGCTCTGTTTTCCCGAAGAGGACGAGGAGCTCGCCACAAAGGCCAACCAAATCCAGCTCAGAAGCGGCAGGGCTCTGCCGCCAAATTAGGGCAACGCCCCAAAAGGAAAGGAAAAACATGTGGCTAATGAGGAAGATGGCAGAGAACCGGCTAATGAAAACTCAAGTCCTTCCTTGATGGACTATAATGTCTTGGCTCATCTCCGAAAGCTTCCGTCTCTCCTGAGCATCTACGATGCCTTGGTCCTATCTAAAGAGCTTAGGGATGTTCTCATTCACGCTCTACAAAACCCTGAGCGGTATCAGGCTCGCTTTGCGGAAATTAATATGAAAGAAGCCCAGTACGCTCTACATGCCACCGCAGTCACGTTTAAGGAAGAAGACTTGCTACTGGGAACGGCTGAGCATAATCGGCCACTTTACGTGACCGGGTACAGCGACGGAGATCGGATTAATCACATATTGATTGATCCGGGATCCTCAGTGAATATCATGAACTTGCGGACTCTGAAGAGTTTTTCAATGGACATTCGACACCTGTCAAGGGAAAGGATTTTCATTCAAGGCTTCAATCAAAACTTCCAGCAAGTTCTGAGGTCTATTGCTTTGCCAATCAAATTTAGGGATCTGCAAACTGAAGCTAAGATATACGTGATCGACGCTGATACGTCTTATAAAATGCTCTTGGGACGGTCGTGGCTCCACGATTACGGTATCGTTCCGTCAACTCTCCATCAATGCATGAAGTATACTAAAAATGGCGAAGAAAGACGCATTGACGGAGACATCCAGCCGTTCGGTGTGCATGAAGTCCGATATAAAGATTCTCGATACTTTGTGAACCTCCAAAGTGCTGAGCCGCAGTTGACCAAAGACAGAACAGCCCCGAAACTCAAAAGCAAGTCCGAGCCGGCTGCCACTTTCAAAATCAGAAACCCACATATGCGTCCGCGTTTCGGCAGTGACACTGATGAGTCTGACGCTGGAAGTCCGTCCTTCCGTAAAACTCGCCCTCATTTCGGTAGCGATACGGACGAATCTGATACTGAAGGCCCATCCGACAGCAAAATCTACCCTCATTTAGGCAGTGACACTGAAGAATCAGAAGAAGAGGATCCGCCTTGCAACAGCTATGCAAATCGGGCTATCGTGCGAACAACAAAGCTACAAGAGACTTTCGAAGTTACAGAAGGGTCCCTAGCCATCATAAAGGTGCTGAAGCAGATGTGCAAAGAGCTCGATGCACTGTCAGTCTCCACCGTGGACCAGATGAAAACTTTCTACGTTCCCGGAAAAGTGGACAGAAGGGCATCCAGTTTTATGGGTCAAATCCCGTTATGCACCCGGACGATTTGTCTGTCGCGTGCCTTCCCTATGAGAGAGGCATAAGAGTCGTCCTCAATCCCAGATACTATGCGCATGAGATGTGGGAATACTTTAAAAAGTGCGGGTGTCGGCTATATCAAACGGACTCCGAAGCGAAGTTTTACGAAGGGCTATGGCATCCGCCTTAGGTCCGAGCACTCATCGATGGACAAATTCCAGATAGACGGAGCATAGGTTTCATTCAACCTGATTCCAAGGCATGCTACATAATCCATGTTGGTGAAGCCAGCGAAAGATCAAATAATGATGACGAGATAGCCGAGCCAGAAGAAGCTCCTCAAGAGCTCGAAGATGGCGGACAAGCAACTTTCTATGAGCTAACCGAGATTGATTTGGGAATGCCCGATAATCCAAGGCCGACCTATATCAGCTCACTCTTGTCTGAGGAAATGAAAGAGCAGATAGTAGCCCTACTGCATGAATTCGTTGACTGCTTCACATGGACGTAAAAAGAAATGTCCGGCCTCTCCCCTGAGGTAGCCGTGCATAAGCTGGCTATTTCTCCAGATGTCAAGCTAGTCAAACAAGCTCCCCGAAGAATGAGAAGGGAGCTAGAAGAAAAGGTCATGGAGGAAACTAAGAAACTTATCGATGCTGGCTTCATCAGAGAAGAGAAATATGCGGACTGGATCGCATGCATAGTCCCAGTGAAGAAGAAAAACGGGCAGATCCGATTTTGTATCGATTTCAGGGACCTCAACAAGGAATGCCCTAAAGACGACTTCCCGCTACCGGTCATGGAAATGATGGTCGATGACACCTCAAATTATGAGCTGTTCACCTTCATGGATGGCTCGTCTGGATATAATCAGATCAAGATGTCGCCTGAGGATGAGAAACACACAGCATTTCGAACCCCGATCGGAATATACTGCTACAAGTTGATTCCGTTCGGACTGAAGAACACAGGTGCTACATACCAAAGGGCAATGACCAATATCTTTGGTGACCTAATCCATAAAGTCGTCGAATGTTATGTTGATGATTTTGTCATCAAGACTAAAACCAAGGCCGATCACATCCAAGATCTCAGGACCGTTTTTACTAGACTGAGGGAATACGATCTGAAGATGAATCCTCTGAAGTGCGCTTTTAGCGTGTCATCGGGAAAATTCCTGGGCTTTATAGTCCGACATCGGGGAATCGAAGTTGACCCATCCAAGATAAAGGCCATCATGGAGATGCCCCCTCCAAAGAGTCTGACGCAGTTAAGATCTTTTCAAGGCAAGCTTGCTTATAAACGAAGGTTTATCTCAAATTTATCGGGGAGATGTAGGCCCTTCTCAAAGCTCATGAAGAAAGGAGCTCCTTTTGTTTGGGATGCCGAATGTCAAGAAGCGTTCGAAAGTATCAAAAAGTACATGTTGCCCCCTCTAGTGCTTGCTGCCCCTATTCTAAATAAACCGTTGATTCTCTATACTGCCGCGCTAGATGAGTCACTCGGTGCACTCCTTGCCCAGAACAATGAGGAGGGAAAGGAAAATGCGCTCTACTACCTCAGTCGAACTTTAGTCAGGGAAGAACACAACTATTCCCCGATCGAAAGCAATGCCTGGCTCTGATATTCGCTGTGAAGAAGCTGAGGCACTATCTGTTTGCTCATCGGGTTATGCTGATCTCTAAGGTCGACCCGCTCAAACACTTAATGACCAAAGTAAGCCTCGCCGGCAAAATGGCAAGATGGGCTGTTATGTTGCTTGAGTTTGACATAGTTTATACTCCTCATAAAGCAATAAAAGGAAAAGCCCTCGCCGATTTCCTCGCTGCTCATCTTATACCAGAAGGGTTGCCGCAAAATATTGAATTACCCGATGAACAAGTATTGCACCTCGATGATAGCGAGCCATGTTGGGAGCTCTACTTCGATGGAGCCTCATCAATAAGGACCTCCAGTAAATCAAGCGCCCCGGAGATAAAAGCAGGGATAGGATTGGTGTTCATCACGCCATCGATGGGAACCCTACGACGTTCTTTTGCTCTCACCGAGCCTCGCACAAACAACGAGGCTGAGTACGAGGCTTTGATAGCTGGTCTGGAGCTCGCTAAAGAAATGGAAATCCTTCGGCTATGAGTCTACGGTGATTCCCAGCTTGTTGTCAACCAAGTAAGTGGCGATTATAAGATATACAAACCCGAGTTAGCTCGGTACAGAAGCCGAGTGGTGGAACTCATGAAACGGTTCACTCACATTGAGCTAATGATAGACCCTAGAGCGTTGAACGGAAAATCCGACATACTCGCTCGCCTAGCTAAAGAGCTAGCTGATCCTGACATGGACGAAATTCTAATCACAGTCAGAAGCCGGCAAATTCTGCCTCCAGCCTCTTTGCGTGAAGAAGAAAGCATAGAACAAGAGAACAATCCTGCCGAAGAAGCTTCGATCATCCAAGACGAGCCCGATTGGAGACCGATATGACAAGCTGCCCGAAGGAAAATCTGCGAGGATTCAGCTGAAGAAGAGAGCTCTTCGATACGTGTTTGTAAATGACACGCTATACCGCAGGTCATATGACCAACTCTGGCTTAGGTGTCTGTCATTGGTCGAAGCCCAAAAGGTCATGAAAGAAGTTCACTCGGGCGTTTGCGGTGCTCACCAATCTGGCCCCAAGATGCGACTTCAAATTAAACGGCTTGGGTATTACTTGCTCGCTATGATACAGGATTGCGGAGAGCATGCAAAGAAATGTCATATCTGCCAAATTCACGGTGATTTCATTCATAAGCATCCCAATTCGTTGCATCCTACGGTGGCGTCGTGGCCCTTCGAAGTCTGGGGAACCGACATAGTTGGCCCAATTGATCCTCCGTCATCCAGAGGCCACCGATTCATATTGGCCGCAACTGACTATTTCTCCATATGAGCTGAAGGTGTCCCGCTAAAAGAAGTCAAGGCAGAAAATATTCTGACGTTCTTCCAGCATAATATTCTATACCGTTTCAGTACACCAAGAAGAATCATTTCTGACAACGGGCCTTCTTTCAAGAGCTTCAAAGTCTCAAGGTTCGCTACTCAGCACAAGATAGACTGGAGATATTCCTCCATCTATAATCTAAGAGCCAATGGGCTAGCCGAAGCCTTCAATAAGACTCTATGCAAGCTTCTGAGGAAAAATGCTTCAACCAACAAGAGAGACTGGAATCTCAAACTTCACGAGGCGTTGTGGGCATATCGTACCACGCACCGTACTCCAACTTAGTCCACTCCATACTCATTGCTCTTCGGAGTGGAGGCGGTCACACTTTCCCTGTGGACGATCCGTAATCACTAACGCGCTATATCGACACCGTTATTGATTGTGATTAAAAAAAAATTGGTTGTGATTTCTATACATTTTCTACCTACACACCGAGAAACATTCAATCAAACGGCGTCGTTGCCGGGGATGTGTGCTATTTTGTTCGTTTTTATTATTTGAGTTGAAAAATTATTATTCAATCATTTTTTAGATCAAAATTTGTAACAAGTGATTAACAATTTGTTGTGATTTGTTGCGAGAAAATCTAGAATCTGTGGAGAGAGAGGAAATGTTTTTAGAGCATCTTAGATAGCTCAGTGAGAGAACAGGAGCATTGGCTGAACTTTTGGTGCAGAGATCTCCTCATACCACCGCGCTTCTGCGGCCATAGTGCGCATATAGCGGCGGATCCACGGCGGGGAAGCAGCTTCACTGCTCTAAAATTCTCTGGTATATTTCTGACTTTTTTATCTCCTCCCTGCTCTGTCCATTAACCAATTTCTGCAGGTTTCTTTGCAAAAATTCGCAGCGCCGAAAAAAGAAAAATTTGTTGCGTGATTTGATCATTGGTTTTGTGCATATTTTTAATACGGAAATTAAGGGGCAAAGACCAAATTCAGATTAGGTGGGGAGTTCATTACCCTTCCTAAGCCCCGAAAATCACCATTTGATTGATACTATTTTTGTGTGTCGTGTTTTGAAAATGTATAAAGATCACAATCAACGAAATTTATACCGCAATCAATTAATGGTGTCGATGTAGCGTGTTAATGAGTACGGATCGTCCACTGAGATGTGTGTTTTGCTCGGTTTCGTTTTAGATGAGTCGAAATGAAAAGATAAAAGAAAAATTGCAAGAAAATAGATTCAAGAATTTTGAAATTTAGTTTCAAAAATAGTAAAGACTAGATTTAAAGATCCAGAATCTATAAAATTCTAGAAGATGTCCAAATCTAATGAACTATCAAGATTTGTAATGAGTCTCGTAAGAATCGATCAAATCTATAGAAGTGATGAAGACTTGTGATTACGTATTCCTATCTATTGATGATTTGTTGCTAGATCGATAACGATCAACGGGGTTTAAGGATCTATTGAAGGAACTAGGGTTTCTTCATCTCATTCTTTGTCCTTTCGTTGGTTATCATTCAAATGCTAGCCTCTAGTGAATTGAATTATCGATCATTGATCTCTAATTAGGAGTGAAAACATTCAATAAAGTATCTCGCGCGAAACTAGATTGTCGATGATTCAATCTACTAGAGTTTACAAAACTCATAGGAATTAAGAATCGTTTCAATCAAATGGCGCCGTTGCCGGGGATAGTGTGCTAATTTGTTCGTTTTTGAAATTTAGGTTGAAAAATTTATTCCATCAGAATTTTTAGATCAAAATTCGCGCAAACACTAAACCATTCGTTGTGATTTGTTGCAAGGAAATCCGGAATCTGTGGAGCTTGAGAAAATTTTTTCTGAATATTCCAGAGAGCTCAGGGTGTGAACAGGAACAGTGCCAAGAATTTTTGTGCAGGGAACTCTCGGGATCGCGGCGGAACCGCAGTCGTAGGTTGCTCATTGCGGCAGATCCGCGGTGATACTATAGCTTCACAGTTTGAAATTTTCTCGGTGAATTTCTGACTTTCTTATCTCTTCCTCGATCTGCTCCATTAACCAATTTCTGCAGGTTTCTTTGCAAAAATTCGCAGCGCCGCAAAAATAAAAATTGTGCGTGTTTGATCTTGGTTGTTTGCATTTTTAATACGGAAATTAAGGGGCAAAGACCAAATTCAGATTAGGTAGGGAGTTCATTACCCTTCCTAAGCCCCGAAAATCACAAAACTGCATCCGCATTACCCTCATTAACTAAAAAATATCTAGACATGACTCTAAGGACCATCGCGCTCACTTAGGACAGGAGAAGGTCGTAGGTAATCTATTACTTATCCGCGATTCTTTTGTGGTGTCTAAGGCAAGTGGTTACTTAATTAGGCCCACTACTTACGTAGTGGAGAACCTCCCACTTACCTGGTACTTACCTGGCCACAGGAGAGACAAAGAGGTAGTAGAGGATTGATCCTACGATTTGTCTTCTGGCAGTTAGGAGTGGTCTAGATACTTGACCTAGGTGACCATTAGACTTAGGGTTGCTTGTGCATTATTTTGTGTGATTTGCATTTTTAAAAAATTCGTATCTTTTTCAAAACAAACACCAACTTATCATTTTCCTTAATTATCTTAACGCTGCCACTTGTGCTAAACCCATTAGTGCATGCTCGGCTGGACACGGGATTTTAGTGCCCGTCTTGTCCGCGTTCCCCCGATCGACTCCGAAGTCGGTAATTCTACGTCTACTTCTTCTTTACCCACCACCACACCTATTTCGATGGACGGTTCTCCATTGAACTTCTTTACCACTACTCTGCTACCGTCCGCAGGTGCGCAGAATCCACCCCGCATCTCTCTCCAAGAGAGATGTTATCCTATGCGAGGTCCTCTTTCGACCTATCTCGCCATTCCACAAGCCAACGGGGACAATTTTGAAATCAAACCCCAATACATCAATTTTCTACCCAAATATCACGGTCTCGAGTCTGAAGACGCATATGTCTTTATTACCAAATTTGAAAATGTATGCGCAATGATGGGTACTTCACAGTTTTCTGTGGATGCTATGCGTCTACGTCTTCTCCTATTTACCTTGTACGATATAGCCGAGAAGTGGTTGTATAACACAACCGCACATTCCATTTCAAGCTGGGAAGAATTCGTAAAAGCATTCCTTAAGAAATTCTACCTCAATCATAAAACAACTCGAGTCCGTAGCGAAATAAATCAATTCATCCAGCTTCCAAATGAAACATTCTCGATGTGTTTTGAACGCTTCAAGGATCTGTTAGTTCAATGTCCACATCACGGAATTCCTAGATGGGATCTGTGCAGAATCATATATGAGGGCATTAATCCTACCACAAAACAGACCCTTGAATCCATGTGTCAAGGCACCTTCATTACTAAAGATGATGGTGAAGCTTGGAGATTTTTAGAAGATTTCGCTGAAAGATCCTTACAGTGGGAGGGTGTAAGTCAATCGTCTAGGGGAGGCAATAAACAATCTGATGTTTCCATAGGAGTTAGAGCTGAAATGTCAGCAATGCAAAAGAAACTCGAAACTATGGAAAATAAATTTTTAGCCCGCCCTAAATCAAATTCCACTCTTCAAAACTGTCTGTGGATGCTGTTCTGATCCATCACATCTCACGGAAGAATGTCCATTGAACTCTCCGTTTCAAGGTCATGAGCATATCAATTCTGCTTTCCAACAAAGACCTCGAAACGATCCGTTTTCTTCCACTTATAATCAGGGTTGGAAGAATCACCCTAATTTTGCTTGTAACCAATCACAAACTCAAAACATGGTTCCAAATCAAAACAATTTACAAAGGGCTCTTCCACCACAACAGCAACCACTTCAATTGAGTCAGTACCCCTACCAATCACAAAACTTTTAAAATCCGGCCAACACTTCTGCACCATATGAAAATTCTCTGCAAATGGCCGGTACTGACAATTTCTCTGCACTTGAACGAACCTTGGATACTTTCATGAAACAATCCATCCAAGGGACGGCAAATATTCAATCTTCCTTCGATAATATAATGAAGATCATTGTCTCTCAAAATGAAAATATTAAATCGATGGAAGTACAAATTGAACGAATATATGCCGAATTGAGTGCGAGAGAAAAAGGGAAACTTCCAGCTCAACCTTTACCCAAATCCTGGCTATTCACATCATGTGAACGCTATCACCACGTTGAGATCTGGAAGAGTGCTTGACAATCATGTTGGTAAGGAGATTGATAAAAATGAAGAATCAATCGATGATACCTCGGCTGAGACTTTTCCTTCTACTTCTACTTCTGTTTCTGACCCCAGTTCGTCTACCCTACCATTTTCTTCCGAGCCTATTCTCCGTTTTCCCCAAGGCTCGACACCTCAGCACGGCTCTTCTAGTCCACAAAAAACGATCCCCACTCCTATTCTTAGATCGTTCCCACCCACACGATCTTCTCCAATGTTGGACCCCGACTTTAATGCTCAAGCTCCTTATCCGAATCGGTTAAGGGGAAACAGACCAAGTCCACAAATGGAGAAGATCACTGAAATCTTGAAACAGGTTAACATCAACATCCCTCTTCTAGATGCTATCCAACAAGTCCCCGCTTATGCGAAAACTCTTAAGGACTTGTGCACTAGAAAGAGGAAGACTCAAGTGCCCAAGAAGATATTCATTCAAAGACTGTAGACACAGCTTTTCCCCAACAATTACCAAGAAAACGTAAGGATCCCGGCTATCCTATTATTTCTATTTCTATTAGGGACAAACAAATCAACCGTGCTCTACTTGACCTTGGCGCAAGTGTTAACCTGCTTCTTTTCTCGGTTTACGAGCAGTTAGGGATCAGAGAGTTGAAACCAGCTCCTTGCACTCTCCAGATGGCTGACCGATCAATCACCAAACCTAGGGGTGAACTAGAGGATGTGTTAATAAAAATCGGGGAATTTGTATTCCCTGTGGACTTTATTGTACTTGATACACAGCCTGTAGCAAACCTACGGAATCAAATTCCGGTGATTCTTGGTCGCCCCTTTTTGGCCACTTCCAATGCTATAATCACCGTCGTAATGGCTCTATGACCCTGTCCTTTGGGAATAGGTCAATTGAGCTGAACATTTACAAGTTGGGAAGTGTACCCTCCGAACCTACTGCTCAGGTCGGTTCTGTCGAATTAATGGATGTCGACAGCAGCAAATTTGACGATCCTCATGATACTGATCTTGACTCTTTTCATATGTTGTTGTTTGACCCAATTATGTATCATACACATACGGACTCTTCCACCGAACTGTCCGGGTCAACATCTAACACTGATTATGAACTGTTTTTGGAGTCTGAAGATCACCCCGTACTTTGTGATGACATTATTCTCCGGGGTATCAATGAGAGTTTTGAGGAAATCTTCGCTGATGAACTCGCATTTTTGAAAGACACGGGTGTTGAGATGAATCATCTCCCAAACAAAGAAATTGAACCTCTACCCCTTCTTCTGGACTATAAAGAGAATGCGAGTAATCCATCAAAATCACTGTGTCGTCTCTCCAAAACGAGATGCAAACACATTCTATCCCACCACTTATCTTTTCCCCACTTCTTCTTGGCTCTATTTAACTTGTTATTCCACCAACCATTGCACTACATTGATAAAAT
This sequence comes from Agapanthus africanus, assembly GCA_030015575.1. Taxonomy (NCBI): domain Eukaryota; kingdom Viridiplantae; phylum Streptophyta; class Magnoliopsida; order Asparagales; family Amaryllidaceae; genus Agapanthus; species Agapanthus africanus. The sequence goes on along the minus strand of JASDDO010000022.1, from coordinate 767,916,557 downwards.
CTTTGAATGGTTGGTGTTGACCTTCGGTTTTTGCAAAGCTTGGCATCGACCAATAATCTTAACCCCCTCTTGTGATTTTCGAAGCTTAACATTGTTTAACTCAAGTATGGGGGAGGGGGGTATAATCTGGTTCTTGAAAAGATAATTTTCATACAAAATGGTGAGCCAAAAATAAGTTTGGGGGAGGATTTTCACGATCATATTTATTGCCCCCATTAATAAATTTCATCCCAGGCTTACAGGTTTTTGAGATTTAGCGGATGGCAACAGTGATGACACTGTTGAAAACAAGTTTGGGGGAGGTTTATGCTTATTTTCGCATCATTTGCATCACACTTTGCATAAGCACAAAACATTTTGAAAACCTATAAAAATTTTAAAAAAATTTCAAAAGATAAAAATATTAAATATTTAATTTTATACAAAAATAAGTTAATAAAAGATTAGATAGTGAAAAATTACATCCAAAAGATTGGAAAAATTTAAGAAAACCTAGAAAATTAGAAGTTTTTTTAAACGAACTTGTAATAAGTAGTTATGAGACGTTGTCCCAAGGGTTAGTAAGATAAAAAAAGTCACTAATCTGAGGATAAAAATAAATCTGAAAAATAGTTCATATTCTGGAAGCCAAACATTTGAACATTGATACCCTACTATTCGCACTTACACAAGTCTTGAAGCTCGGGATAGTAGAGGATACCTTGAAATGCTCTTGTCTAAAAGCCAAAGTATGAAGGAAATAAAAAATTGAAGAAAATATGAAATGGTGTGAAGAAAAATGAACACTGGTTTTGTTATCGCCAAGGAAGCAATAAAAAAAATATAGCGAGGGTGCTTCATCACCTAGTGCCTTAGACCAACTGGTCTGGGAGTCACTGCTAGGCCTTAGGTAGCGCAAGACGAGGAAAATACACCTAATAAGCAAGCACATGAGTAATCGGTCGGTTAGTACCTCAAGAAGTATTAACGGTCGCATGAAAAATGTGTGAGCAAATACATCTAAATATTCATTAATTAAAAAGTACTGAGGTAGATGGATAAGAGTATGATAACTTGAATTGAATTCTCCGAGTGGAGGGATGTCTATTACACATACGTAGAGGTATATGATCGGTGTTTAGAAGAAAGATAGGAATGAAGAATAAATACGATGTTTTATTGAGGGATGCTATGATTTCTAACATCTTTTCATGACTATTAAGATAGGGCTCATGACAACCGAAAAGCTAGTATAGTTGGAAACTCTAATTTTCAAAGTCTTTCTTTTACAATTCTTATCTTTATATGTAATTTTCACGGTCTTCCTTTTATTATTGGATTTTGTGGGTGCAATCCGCTGAAAACCCTCAGGAGACAACACTCCTCCTACTAGGGACACCTAGAGATTTAAAGGCTTATTGCACGTGCTCAGTGCAATCATGTTGCCTATGAAAGTGTGCTAGTTAGTTTTTCTTTTTCTTTATTTTCTCCTTCTCTTTTTAATAAAACAGTTTGCTCGAGACCAAAAAAATAAGTTTGGGGGAATTTAATCAGTCGAAAATATTGAATTTTTAACACATCAATTTCCCTACTAATTGCAATCATCTAAAGGTGTTCGGAATGAATATAGCATATATTAGCAAAATGTCTATAAAATACCAAATAACATGAGTTATATATTATAACCGACATTTTTGAGGGAAATTGAGTGTTTATCAATGCATGCATAATCTCTATATAGCGCAACACTTGTCTCGAGAATCTGTGCAGGAAATTCCAGGAAAAGAGCCAAAACTGTTAAAAGTGCTGATAAAAATTCGCCAAGTCCAAGACTTGTGATCTGGCAGTGAACAAGAAAGATTTATGAGATTCCACACATCAGAAAAGTGCGACAAAGTCAGCACAAACTCACCCTGGAAAAATCATGCATCAAAGCCACTAAAGGGCCGCGGATCCACGGCCGAATGGCCCTTCCCGCGGCGGATCCGCGGCCACGTCATCGCCACGTCGGCAATTTGATATTTCAGGCTTCTCCATTCAAGTTCCAAACTCATTCAAGCCACTGCAAATTCCAGAGATCTCCAGAAGCTTCTGTCCGAACAGCAAAGCTTTTTGTACAAGCTAAACACATCCAAGCTTATCAAGCAAGCCACATAGCTATCTAAACCTAGAAACTTCTTCCTAACCTCCAAGCTTCTAAAGGAAGCTAGCTAACTAACTAACTCTAGAACCTTCTACCTAACTACCAAGCTTGCAAGTGAAGCTAACCCTAACCTAGCTTCTTAAGGAAGCTAATCCTAATAAAGGCTATAAAAAGACCCAAAGGCTTCACTCTCAAGATTGTTGATGGTTGGTTGTTGATGGTTGGTTGTTGATCATTCCACATTAATTCACCCACAAGTTGAGTGACACAACTTATGCACCCAAACCCTAATCCAATCACAAAGCCAAATTCAAGATCTCTGAGTACAAATCAAGCAAGAAGCCTTCAACCTTTTAGAAGCGACGTCGATCTTCAACCGAGCAAGTGATCCTCAAGACGATCCGCGACTCACGGAGACGTTGCGAAGAAAAATCGACGATCGAGTTCTTTCCTCGAATCTTGTAGATCTTGAGCGAATTGTAACAAAATTGTTGATTAATAAAAGGTGAAATTTCTTTATCTTGCTTATCTTTATATTTGAGCATTATGATTAGATCTCGATTCTTGATTGTGTTCTTTGTTATAATGCTTGATTAAAAACTCCGCTCGTGGAGGAGTCGAGAGAATAGATAGATGATGATGTTACAATTTTGAAACGATTCTTAATTCCTATAAGTTTTGTAAACTCTTGTAAAGTGAATCAACGGCAATTTAGTTTCGAGCGAGATGCTTTCTTGAATGTTTTCGCTCGTAACTAGAGATCAACGATCAGTAATTCAATTTACTTGAGGCTAGCAATTGAATGATAATCAACGAAAGGACAAAGGATGAGATGAAGAAAACCTAGTTTCTTCAATAGATCCTTAAATCTCGTTGATCGTCATCGATCTAGTATCAAATCATTAATGGATAACAAAACGTAATCACTAGTTTTCATCACGTCTATAGATTCGATCGATTCCTACGAGCCTCATTACAATTCTTGAAACCTAATTCGATTTGGATAACATCAATTCTTGATTCTTTATTTTTAGTGTTCTTGATATTAGATTTATATTTTGCTAATTCTTGAAATTCACTTTTATAAATCTAGAATCGAATTGCCTTTTCTTTTCTCTTTAATTTTCAATTCATCTAAATCAAATACGATCGAATCACACTTTCCCTGTGGACGATCCGTAATCACTAACGCGCTACATTGACACCGTCATTGATTGCGGTTAAAAAAAAATTTGGTTGTGATTTCTATACATTTTCTACCTACACACCGAGAAACATTCAATCAAATGGCGCTGTTGTCGGGGATGTGTGCTATTTTGTTCGTTTTTATTATTTGAGTTGAAAAATTATTATTCCATCAATTTTTAAATCAAAATTCGTAACAAGCGCTTAACGATTTGTTGTGATTTGTTGAGAGGAAATCTGGAATCTGTGGAGCGAGAGGAAAATTTTTCAGAGCATCTCAGATAGCTCAGTGAGTGAACAGGAGCATTGGCTGAACTTTTGGTGCAGAGATCTCCTCACACAACAGCGCTTCCGCGGCCATAGTGCGCATATAGCGGCGGATCCATGGCGGGGAAGCAGCTTCACTGCTCCAAAATTCTCTGGTATACTTCTGACTTTCTTATCTTTTCCCTGCTCTGTCCATTAACCAATTTCTGCAGGTTTCTTTGCAAAAATTCGCAGCGCCGCAAAAAGAAAAAATTGTTGCGTGATTTGATCATTGGTTTTGTGCATATTTTTAATACGGAAATTAAGGGGTAAAGACCAAATTCAGATTAGGTAGGGAGTTCATTACCCTTCCTAAGCCCCGAAAATCACCATTTGATTGATACGATTCTTTGTGTGTCGTGTTTTGAAAATGTATAAAGATCACAATCAAAGAAATTTATACCCCAATCAATTAACGGTGTCAATGTAGCGCGTTAATGAGTACAGATCGTCCACTGAGATGTGTGTTTTGCTCGCTTTCGTTTTAGATGAGTCGAAATGAAAAGATAAAAGAAAAATTGCAAGAAAATAGATTCAAGAATTTTGAAATTTAGTTTCAAAAATAGTAAAGACTAGATCTAAAGATCCAGAATCTATAAAAGTCTAGAAGATGTCCAAATCTAATGAACTATCAAGATTTGTAATGAGACTCGTAGGAATCGATCAAATTTATAGAAGTGATGAAGACTTGTGATTACGTATTCCTATCCATTGATGATTTGTTGCTAGATCGATGACGATCAACGGGGTTTAAGGATCTATTGAAGGAACTAGGGTTTCTTTATCTCATCCTTTGTCCTTACGTTGGTTATCATTCAAATGCTAGCCTCCAGTGAATTGAATTATCGATCATTGATCTCTAATTAGGAGAGAAAACATTTAATAAAGCAGCTCGCTCGAAACTAGATTGTCGATGATTCAATCTACTAGAGTTTACAAAACTCATAGGAATTAAGAATCGTTTCAATCAAATGGCGCCGTTGCCGGGGATAGTGTGCTAATTTATTCGTTTTTGAAATTTGAGTTGAAAAATTTATTCCACCAGAATTTTTAGATCAAAATTCGCGCAAATACTAAACGATTCGTTGTGATTTGTTGCAAGGAAATTCGGAATCTGTGGAGCTTGAGAAAAAAATTTCTGAATATTCCAGAGAGCTCATGGAGTGAACAGGAACAGTGCCAAGAATTTTTGTGCTGGGAACTCTCGGAATCGCGGCGGAACCGCGGTCGTAGGTTGCTCATTGCGGAGGATCCGCGGTGATACTGTAGCTTCATTGTTCGAAACTTTCTCGGTGAATTTCTGACTTTCTTATCTCTTCCTCGATCTGCTCCATTAACCAATTTCTACCGGTTTCTTTGCAAAAATTCGCAGCGCCGCAAAAATAAAAATTGTGCGTGTTTGATCTTGGTTGTTTGCATTTTTAATACGGAAATTAAGGGGTAAAGACCAAATTCAGATTAGGTGGGGAGTTCATTACCCTTCCTAAGCCCCGAAAATCATAAAACTGCATCCACATTACCCTCATTAACTAAAAAATATCTAGACATGACTCTAAGGACCGTCGCGCTCAATTAGGACAGGAGAAGGTCGTGGGTAATCTATTGCTTATCCGCGTTTTTTTTGTGATATCTAAAGCAAGTGTGTCTAAGGCAAGTGGGTACTTAATTAGGCCCACTACTTACGTAGTGGAGAACCTCCCACTTACCTGGCCACAGGAGAGAGAAAGAGGTAGTAGAGGATTGATCCTGCGATTTGTCTTCTGGCAGTTAGGAGCGGTCTAGAGACTTGATCTAGGTGACCATTAGACTTAGGGTTGCTTGGGCATTATTTTGTGTGATTTGCATTTTTCAAAAATTCGTATCTTTTTCAAAACAAACACCAACTTATCATTTTCCTTAATTATCTTAACGCTGCCACTTGTGCTAAACCCTTTAGTGCATGCTCGGCTGGACACGGGATTCTAGTGCCCATCTTGTCTGCGTTCCCTCGATCGACTCGGAAGTCGGTAATTCTACATCTACTTCTTCTTTACCCACCACCACACCTATTTCGATGGACGGTTCTCCATCGAACTTCTTTACCACTACTCTGCCACCGTCCACAGGTGCGCAGAATCCACCCCGCATCTCTCTCCAAGAGAGATGTTATCCTATGCGAGGTCCTCTTTATACCTGTCTCACCATTCCACCAGCCAACGGGGACAATTTTGAAATCAAACCCCAATACATCAATCTTCTACCCAAATATCACGATCTCGAGTCTGAAGACGCATTTGTTTTTATTACCAAATTTGAAAATGTATGCGCAATGATGGGTACTTCACAGCTTTCTGTGGATGCTATGCGTCTACGTCTTCTCCCATTTACCTTGTGCGATATAGCCGAGAAGTGGCTGTATAACACAACCGCACATTCCATTTCAAACTGGGAAGAATTCGTAAAAGCATTCCTTAAGAAATTCTACCCCAATTATAAAACAACTCGAGTCCGTAGCGAAATAAATCAATTCACCCAGCTTCCAAATGAAACATTCTCGAAGTGTTTTGAGTGTTTCAAGGATCTGTTAGTTCAATATCCACATCACGGAATTCCTAGATGGGATCTGTGCAGAATCATATATGAAGGTATTAATCCTACCACAAAATAGACCCTTGAATCCATGTGTCAAGGCACCTTCATGACTAAAAATGATGGTGAAGCTTGGAGATTTTTAGAAGATTTCACTGAAAGATCCTTACAGTGGGAGAGTGTAAGTCAATCGTCTAGAGGAGGAAATAACCAATCTGATGTTTCCGTAGGAGTTAGAGCTGAAATGTCAGCAATGCAAAAGAAACTCGAAACTCTGGAAAATAAATTTTTAGCCGCCGCCCTAAATCAAATGTCACTCTCCAAAACTGTCTGTGGATGCTGTTCTAATCCATCACATCTCACGGAAGAATGTCCATTGAACTCTCCGTTTCAAGGTCATGAGCATATCAATTTTGCTTTCCAATAAAGACCTCGAAACGATCCGTTTTCTTCCACTTATAATCAGGGTTGGAAGAATCACCCTAATTTTGCGTGGAACCAATCACAAACTCAAAACACGGTTCCAAATCAAAACAATTTACAAAGGGCTCTTCCACCACAACAACAACCACTTCAATTGAGTCAGCACCCCTACCAATCACAAAAATTTCAAAATCCGGCCAACACTTCTGCACCATATGAAAATTCTCTGCAAATGGCCGGTACTGACAATTCCTCTGCACTTGAACGAACCTTGGATACTTTCATAAAACAATCCATCCAAGGGATGGCAAATATTCAATCTTCCTTCGATAATATAATGAAGATCATTGTCTCTCAAAATGAAAATATTAAATCGATGGAAGCAAAAATTGAACAAATAAATTCCGAATTGAGTGCGAGAGAAAAAGGAAAACTTCCAGCTCAACCTTTACCCAATCCTGGCTATTCACATCATGTGAACACTATCACCACGTTGAGATCTGGAAGAGTGCTTGACAATCATGTTGGTGAGGAGATTGTTAAAAATGAAGAATCAATCGATGATACCCCGGCTGAGACTTTTCCTTCCACTTCTACTTCTGTTTCTGACCCCAGTTCGTCTACCCTACCATTTTCTTCCGAGCCTATTCTCCATTTTCCCCAAGGCTCGACACCTCAGCACAGCTCTTCTAGTCCACCAAAAACAATCCCCACTCCTATTCTTAGATCGTTCCCACCCACACGATCTTCTCCAATGTTGGACCCCGACCTTATTGCTCAAGCTCCTTATCCGAATCGGTAAAGGGGAAACAGACCAAGTCAACAAATGGAGAAGATCACTGAAATCTTGAAACAGGTTAACATCAATATCCCTCTTCTAGATGCTATCCAACAAGTCCCCGCTTATGCGAAAACTCTTAAGAACTTGTGCACTAGAAAGAGGAAGACTCAAGTGCCCAAGAAGGTATTCATGTCAAAGACTGTAGACACAGCTTTTCCCCAACAATTACCAAGGAAACGTAAGGATCCTGGCTATCCTATTATTTCTATTTCTATTAGGGACAAACACATCAACCGTGCTCTACTTGACCTTGGCGCAAGTGTTAACCTGCTTCCTTTCTCGGTTTACGAGCTGTTAGGGATCAGAGAGTTGAAACCAGCTCCTTGCACTCTCCAGATGGCTGACCGATCAATCACCAAACCTAGGGTGAACTAGAGGATGTGTTAATAAAAATCGGGGAATTTGTATTCCCTGTGGACTTTATTGTACTTGATACACAGCCTATAGCAAACCCACGGAATCAAATTCCGGTGATTCTTGGTCGCCCCTTTTTGGCCACTTCTAATGCTATAATCAGCTGTCGTAATGGCTCTATGACCCTGTCCTTTGGGAATAGGTCAATTGAGCTGAACATTTACAAGTTGGGAAGTGTACCCTCCGAACCTACTGCTCAGGTCGGTTCTGTCGAATTAATGGATGTCGACAGCAGCGAATTTGACGATCCTCATGATACTGATCTTGACTCTTTTCATATGTTGTTGCTTGACCCAATTATGTATCATACACATACGGACTCTTCCACCGAACTGTCCGGGTCAACATCTAACACTGATTATGAACTGTTTTTGGAGTCTGAAGATCACCCCATACTTTGTGATGACATTATTCTCCGGGGTATCAATGAGAGTTTTGAGGAAATATTCGCTGATGAACTCGTATTTTTTAAAGACACGGTTGTTGAGATGAATCATCTCCCAAACAAAGAAATTGAACCTCCACCCCTTCTTCTGGATTATAAAGAGAATGTGAGTAATCCATCACAATTACTGTGTCGTCTCTCCAAAACGAGACGCAAACACATTCTATCCCACCACTTATCTTTTCCCCACTTCTTCTTGGCTCTATTCAACTTGTTATTCCACCAACCGGTGCACTACATTGATAAAATCTTCGAATGGTTGGTGTTGACCTTCGGTCTTTGCAAAGCTTGGCATCGACCAATAATCTTAACCCCCTCTTGTGATTTTCAAAGCTTAATATTGTTTAACTCAAGTTTGGTGGGGGGGGGGGTTATAATCTGGCTCTTGAAAAGAAAATTTTCATACAAAATGGTGAGCCAAAAATAAGTTTGGGGGAGGATTTTCACGATCATATTTATTGCCCCCATTAATAAATTTCCTTCCAGGCTTACAGGTTTTTGAGATTTAGCGGATGGCAACAGTGAGGACACTGTTGGAAATAAGTTTGGGGGAGGTTTGTGCTTATTTTCGCATCATTTGCATCACTTTGCATAAGCACAAAAACTTTTGAAAACCTATAAAAAAAATTTAAAAAAATTCAAAAGATAAAAATATTAAATATCTAATTTTGTACATAAATAAGATAATAAATGATTAGATAGTGAAAAATTATATCCAAAAGATTAGAAAAATTTAAGAAAACCTAGAAAATTAGAAGTTTTCTTAAACGAACTAGTAATAAGTAGTTATGAGCCGTTGTCCCAAGGGTTAGTAAGATAAAGGAAGTCACTAATCTGAGGATAAAAATAAGTCTGAAAAATAGTTCCTATTCTGGAAGCCAAGTCGTAGAAAGGGTAGAACCGACCATCCAATTCGCTAAGAGGGCAGCACCGATCGTCCAAGTTGTAAAAATGGCAGCACCGACCGTCGAAGTCACAAAAAGGGCAGCACCGACCATCCAAGTCGCAAAAAGGGCAGCACCGACCGTCCACGTCGCTAAAAGGGCGGCACCGACCGTCCAAGTCACAAAAAGGGAAGCATCGACCTTCCAAGTCGCAAAAAAGGCAGCACCGACCGTCCACGTCGCAAAAATGGCAGCATCGACCTCCACGTCGTTAAAACGGGAATCAGATCAAGTCGACCTCCACACGAAAGAAGATCCATCAATTTCATACACACAACCCAAATATGTGGTGTGCATTTATTGATGGGGGCCAATTTGTTGGGGTCAAAATTTACACCTCGGTTGACCAAGTCAAAATCAAAGTCAACCCCAAGCCAAGTGGGCCCAAGCCCAGATCAAGTGGGCCAATGCCCGAGTCAAGCCCGAACATGAAGCCGCCGGCCTCCCCCATGCCAAAATAAAAATTTTGTAATAAATAATTTTGGTGTATATTTTTTATGAATAAATGTAAGAAAAATAGGTATAAAGCCAAATTTTTGTAAAGCCCATGGCTCATGCGCAAAAGAATTAAGCACATAAGACATGGGGTGGCACAAGTGCAATTTGACAAAGCCCAAGGGGCTATATGTAAAGTGTGTAGCCTATAAAGGCAAAGATGGTGAAAATATCAAAGGACTTGTTTCTCTCTAAAAAAAATTAGGGTCTGTGCTCCTTCTCCTTCTTCAAGGTTCTAAAACCTTCTTCCCCCTTTTGAATTAAATTAAGAGTTTAACTCTTTCTTTTCTAAAAATAAATAGTTTTTCACCATTAAACCCTTGATGGGGAACTTGGATCTTCCATCAGATCTCAAAAAGGGGAGATTTAGAATCTCACAACCCCCCTTTTCCTCCAAGATCTGGCCAACAAAGAGGAGGAAGAAGGAGACCCATCTTCGAAAATCCCATTTTGGAAAAGATCCAAGGCTCAAGAGAAGATCCAAGGCTTAAGAGAGAAGAACCTCTGAAGATTTTTGGGGAGTTCAACTCCAAGACCCAAATCCTCAAAGGAGTTTAACTCCTAATCCAAATACTTTAGGAGTTTAACTCCAAGTCTAAATCTTTTGGAGTTTAACTCCACTCAAAATCCTCTTTTGGAGTTTACCTCCTATTTCCGGAGGTAAAAACTCCTTCTTTTCACCGGCGCCCAAGCGCCCACGTGTCGGGCACATGAGGCACTAGCGCCCAGTGCCCATGTGTCGGGCACGTAAGGCACTAAAGCCCAGAGCCCGCGTGCCAGACACGTGAGGCGCTCGCGCCCAGCGCCCGCGTGCCAGGCACGTGAGGCGCTGGCACCAATGCGTCATCTGGACGCTATTCTTCCCTTTTTTTCATACACACACACACTCCACAACACTGTCCACGTTAGAAAAAATTTCTAACGGGACACTGCCCCGCACCCCGCAAGGGGGCCGCTAGCCCTCTTGACCACAGCCCGCTATCCGGGTAGCGGGACTCCCGTAAAAATTCTGCGGGGCCCCCGATATATCCAAAACCCCTTCAAAACACAACATTGCACATTGAGTTCGCATGACCTGTTAGACCCGTCAATCGGAGGTTCTCTCGCTCCAAAGGCGAGGGGTAATTAACGGCAACTTAGTTCGTGGCTGCCGGAGATTCGGATCCCCACAATCAATAAACCACAGACTACCTTAGGCAGAGGGAATCGGTAATGCGTCTGACAAGCGTGCGCATGTTCCCATCTCAATGAGGTGACGAAAAACACTCTACACCCCGATATATCTAAAACCCCTTCAAAACACAACACTGCACATTAAGTTCGCATGACCTGTTTGACACTTCAATCGGAGGTTCCCTCGCTCCAAAGGCGAGGGGTAATTAATAGAAGCTTAGTTCGCGGCTTCCGGAGATTCGGATCCCCACAATCAATAAACCCCAGCCTACCCTAGGCACGGGGAATCTATAGTACGCTTGGCAAGCGCGCGCGTATTTACATCTCAATGGGGTGACAAAAAACACCCTACAGATATATACTTCAGACTCTTGTGGTCAATGTATATATCCACTCATTCTCCCAGAAGATAGTAGCGCCAAATCTTAAGTGCAAAGATAACGGCTGCCAACTCCAGATCATGTATTGGATAGTTGCGTTCATGAACCTTCAGCTGTCTTGATACAAAAACCATAACTTTTCCATGCTGGTGTAGAACACATCCTAATCTTTTACCGGACACATCGCAATGCACAACAAATCCTCCAGATTGATCTGGTATTACGAGAGTAGGAGCAGAAGTTAATCTTGACTTGAGTTCTACAAAAACGATTTCACATGCTTCTGACCACACGAATGCTTCATCTTTACGTGTGAGCTTGGACAGGGGTGCTGCAATCTTTGAAAAGCCTTCAATGAATCATCGGTAGTATCCTGCTAATCTTAAGAAAATTCATATATCCTTCACCATCTTTGGTGTTGGCCGCAGCGAACACCTTAGCTGGATCTACTGAGATTCCTTCGCCTGAAACGATATGTCCGAGAAATCCGACTTAGTCTAGACAAAATTCACACTTGTTGTATTTGGCGTAGAGCTGATGTCATCGCAATATCTCCAGGACAATCCGTAAATGCTCGGTGTGTTCTTTCCGATCCTTTGAATACACCAAGATGTCGTCGATGAAGATGACAACGAACATGTCTACATACTCTCGGAAAACTTGGTTCATCAGGTTCATAATGATAGAAGATGCATTGGTCACACCAAATGGCATTACCAGATACTCATAATGACCATATCGAGTCCTAAACGCCTACTTCGGAATGTCAGACTCTTTGACCTTCACCTGATGATAACCCGAACGAAGATCTAGCTTCGAAAATACACAAGACCCACTTAGCTGATTGAAAAGATCATCGATGCGCGATAGTGGATACTTGTTCTTGATCGTCACTTTGTTCAGAGATCGATAATCTACAAACATCCTATATGAACCTTCTTTCTTCTTCATAAGTAACACTGAAGATCCCCAGCTTGAAGTACTGGGACGAATCCGACCTTTCTTCAGGAGTTCGTCCAATTGAGTGCGGATCTCCTTCAGTCCTTCAGGACTTAACCAGTACGGTGCTTTGATTACTGGTTGTGCACCAGGTTGAAAATCGATGCTGAATTCAAAAGCCCGATCGAGAGGCAAACCTGATATATCTTCCGGGAATACATCCTCGAACTGTCGAACTACCCCTGGCTTCGATTCTTCCTCTTGCAATGCTGCAACCACTGCCTTCTTTGGTTTTGCCTTGTAGATGCTGGGTTCTAAGGTACAGTCTCCACTCTTGAAATAGAACACTAAATGATCTGGTATTTCGAACACTACCCTTCTTTGTCGACAGTCGATGGTAGTAAAGAAAGTTCCTAGCCAGTTGATTCCCAAGACTACGTCGAAGTTCGGTATGTCCAGCACCTTGAAGTCCGCATAAAATTCTCTACTACAGACGACCACTGGACACAGATCGTATCCCAGAGTTGCTTTTAGAACGTCGTTCCCTGAACTGACATTCCAGCTGGATACACGCGGTTTAACTGGAATCGCATGAGTTCGGATGAACCGTTGTGACATAAAGTAATGTGATGCTCCAGTGTCGAAAAGTGCGAGTGCAGGAAGGGAGGCTACTAGTATAGTACCAAAATTGTGTGAGATTAGGTTTAGATATAGGACAAGTATAAAGATATACAAGGATTGAAAAGGTTTGAAAGGATTGGGAGTTACCGGTGATGACTTGGCCTGTGGCTTCGACCTCCTCAAATGTCATTGTAAAAGATTGACATCGGGGTACCTTCCTCCTTGCTGGAGGCACATTCTTTTGTCCTTGGGACACGTTTCTCTGCCCTTGAGGCATGTTTCTTTATGCCTGATGAAAATGACGTTGAGGCTGTGCGGGAGGTGTATGTAGAGGTGGAGCGGGTAAGGCTAGTCGGGGTGCAGGAGCCTGAATGGCTGGCCGCTGGAGGATGGTGATTGCTGGTCTGGGTGATGGAGCTGTGTTGAAATGGTATGGACATGCTCCTATAGAGTGAGCAGATGCGCCAATAACCAAACAAATTCCATTTGCACGCCTGCAATCCTTATCCATGTGTCTTGTCCTCTTGCAGTAGAAGCAAAAGTCTGGACTAGGCCGGTTAAATGATCTTCCCGGTCTCCTGGGTGCAAATGTTGGCCTAGAAGAGGCTCCTCCTGTCATCTGTGTGACAGGACGTTTCACACCGGCAGTATGCACTCGAGCCTTCTTCTTCACCACTGTCTCATAGCGTTGGGCAGCCTTCAGAGCAAGCTCATAGGTTGGGAAATCCCTTGTAGTGAGTGCAGCTTGGATTTTCGGGTCAAACCCTTGCTGAAATCGTCGTGCCCGGATCTCAACAGTAGGAATCAGGTGTGCGGTGAACCTGTTACGACCTTGTGTTAGCAGTGTAATGAGTGAGATCAGGAATTTGAATTTGAGAAAATATCTTACCTGCTAAGCATGGTAAACCTAGCATCGTATTCATTCACATACTTGATCAACATCGAGCCTTGTTGTAGATGAATGAACTGCTGCTCCATGTCGAAACGAGCAGTCTCAGGATAGTATTTTGCATCGAACATATCGCAAAACGTCTTCCGCTCAATCGATTGGGTGAGACGGCTTTCTTTAGCCTTCCACCAGACTCTGGAGTTGTCTGTTAGTTGCAGCTTCGCAACTCTCACCCAAGCAATATCTGGCACTTGAGCTGCTGCCAGATCATCTTCGATAGACTGAACCCATTCTTCTGCGTCCAATGGGCTCTCTTTCCCAGAGAAATGTTTTGGGTGAAGTGTCCAGAATTGCTTGACTCTGGGTGCCTTGACTTCTGAGCGGTGCATGAGGATAGCAGTCTGCTGCTGCTGACCTTCCAAGAGGATCTTGATCGCCTCAAGCAGTATCGTTTGTTCATTAATAAGAGCTGCAGTTGTAGGTGGTGGTGGTAGAGTAGGCGGTAGGGTGTTGCCATTGACGTTCGTGCTGGTGTTGTTGGGAGAATCCATGACCTTGATAGAAAAGGAATGGTTAGGATAGATTCAAGAAATTCGAAATGTAAGGAATGTATAGTTGTTGATTCTTATAATTCTTGTAATATATTGCTTAAGACTTCAAGCAGAACTGACCTGCATGGGCCGCCAACAAAACTTGTTACGCCCCGCTTCCCAGTAGACGGAAACGGTGACGTGGCATGCCACAACGTATTTACTAAGAAATAAATACGTTAAGCGTAATTAAGCAATATATATAATGCACAAGAATGACAAGAGAAATAACATAAACAGCAACTTTTATTTACATTCTTCTTTACATACAACTGTTTTAAAAAGAAAAGATACAATGAATAAAGCAGTGCCTAAACAGTGACATACAAAATAAAAGTAAGTATAAGAAGAGCTAGTGTTCCCTGATTAAAAATCAGGAAAAAGCTTCAGAAGAGGCAACACGTGCTCACACGTGACCAGTGGTCACGTGTTGGCACGTGATGGGTAAGCAGCGGCAGAGAACAGAGCGCAGAAGAAGAGAAGCCCATTCCAGGGGTCACGTGCTCACACGTGACCAGGGGTCACGTGGCCACACGTGACCGGCTTTAAAAGCCTTATTCGTTAACAGAATTAAATTCTGAGGAGAGATCATTCAAATCTTTCCAAAATGGAGAAGAATTATCTGAAACCGTTGGATCAAGAATCTGAAGGTGATTAAACATCATCAATTTATGGAAAAATCTTGGACATGGAAAGATTTCCCCCTAAATCTAACCGAAATAACAAAGAGATATCTTTGGATTTAAAATCCAACGGTGAATAAAATTCACCTAATAATCTAAAGGCCCAGATTAATGATGAAAATAAATCAAATCTCTCAATAAATAAATCGAATCTTTCAATGAGAGATTTACCAAACAAATTGATTCTTTTCCTTCTCCTATTAATAGGAGCCAAAGGAGAGAGTTTTGGGGAGATAGAGACATACAGAGAGAGAGAGATATAGAGCCTTGGAATCTTGAAAATTCAGAAGGAAGAATTTGATTCTCTGCAAAAAAAAACCCTAGGTAAGAAAAGAGAGGCTTCAAAGAGAATTTAATTCTCAAAAGAGTTTAACTCTTATATAAAGAAAAGAACTTAGTTCTTTCTCTGGCTGAGGATCTGCAAAGTGCACATCTCCCCATGAATTGAGAATTTAATTCTAATTGGGTTGAGATCCTGCCATGCAGATCTAAAATATAGAGGAGGAATTGAGTTTTGAGAATTTAATTCTCACAGAATTACAGGAACTTAATTCCTTTGAGATAAAATTAGGGTTTAACCCCATATTATAGGAATTTAATTCCTTCAGAGTGGACAGAACTAGGGTTTAACCCTAATTGAGAACTTAATTCTCTCAAACTCACAGGAATTTAATTCCCTTAAAAAAGAAATTAGGTTTTCACCCTATGCCAGAATCTAATTCTTTACATATACGGGGAATTTAATTCCTGCAGAAAAGAAATTAGGGTTTAACCCTATCTAAGAATATAATTCTTTAGAAGAAAATAGGAATTTAATTCCTCTAAAAGTTTATTGTTAGGGTTTAACCCTATGAAGAATTTAATTCTTAAAAGATGAACAGATCTTTAAAACATGCAAAGAACTAAAGTCACGTGCTACCACGCGACCCTTGTAAAGATCCATAGAAAAGAACTTTGAGGCAACACCTCACGTGCTACCACGTGACCCTTGTAAAGATCTACAGAAAAGAACTTTGAGGCAACACCTCATGTGCCCCACGTGACCCCTGGAGGATACAAAGAAAAAGCAAACAGAAGCTATGGACGCCCTCACGTGCTACCACGTGACCCCTTGTTAAAAGCTTTAACAGTTAAAAACCCACATTCCCATCACGTGACAGCACGTGATGCTCCAAGAGCAATTATAGGAAGTATTCAATACTTTTGGCAAAATAAAATAAGGGGAATCAGAGCGCTCTCACTTGTCCATACGTGACCTCTCTCTCCTTAGTGTTTAACACTAAAAAACTTTGTTCCCAGTGTTTAACACCGATTATCTTAGTGTTTAACACTAATTTGAAAACTCTGTTCCCAGTGTTTAACACTGATTTGCTTTAGTGTTTAACACTAATTTGAAATCTCTGTTTCCAGTGTTTAATATTGATTTGCTTTAGTGTTTAACACTAATTTGAAATATCTGTTTCCAGTGTTTAACACTGATTTGCTTTAGTGTTTAACACTAATTTGAAAGCCCTGTTGCTAGTGTTTAACATTGATTATCTTTTAGTGTCTAACACTAACTTGCTAATCTTATTCCCAGTGTTCAACACTGTTGATCTTTAGTGTTTAACACTAGCTTTATCCCAATTAGCTAAGTTTCTAGAGGCAAAGCCTCTCCTTCAATGAACCAACAGAGGGCCAATATTCTAAACATGATTGGACTTAGCCCAAGCTGGCTATAAGTCCTCAATTCAAACTTAACTGGGCTAATGGGGTCATAATATAATTAATTGGTCTTAGTTCCAAATTGGACCAAAGATTATTTAATCTACCTTGGTTCAAGGGTACATCTCTTCACTCCTTTGATACTTGGCATTGTAATTTCTCAACGTCTTCAAAGAGGTGACGGGTCCCGACAACCACACATTTCATGGACTGTGGGGTCCTTAAACTCATGGACTATGATGTCCTTAACCTTGACCGGGATGTCTTAAACTAACAACGGACTATGATGTCCTTAACCTTGACCGGGATGTCTTAAAACTAACAACGGACTATGATGTCCTTAACCTTGATCGGGATGTCTTAAAACTAACAACGGACTATGATGTCCTTAACCTTGACCGGGATGTCTTAAAACTAACAACGGACTATGATGTCCTTAACCTTGACCGGGATGTCTTAAAACTAACAACGGCCTATGATGTCCTTAACCTTGACCGGGATGTCTTAAAACTAACGTCGGACTGTGGAGTCCTTAAATCCATGGACTATGATATCCTTAACCTTGACCGGGATGTCTTAAAACTAACAACGGACTATGATGTCCTTAACCTTGACTGTGATGTCTTAAAACTAACGCCGGACTGTGGAGTCTTTAAATCCATGGACTATGATATCCTTAACCTTGACCGCAACGTCTTAAAACTAACACTGGACCGCAATGTCCTTAAACTACCTATTGACCGCAATGTCACTAAACTAAACAACATGACCCCCTTAATTGCTCTCTTGTTGGATCTAAATGATCCCGTTAAGTTGATCTTAGTCTAAAACTAGACTAACGTATCTTTAACAAACGTTTAAGTTGATCTTAGTCTCAAATGAAGCTAACATATCCTTAAACCCAAACCCCCAAACCCAAATCTAAGATAATATGGATTTGGACTGGTCTACGCCCTACGGACGACGACATAACTCAGTCTCCGTATACAATCCACGGGAAACCGAACACAAAACAAACACCCTCGACACGAAGTGATCATCTGGAGAAGGAGAAAGTTGTTACCGCAATGCGGTAGCGTAATTAACTACAGGGGCTTGCGCCTGTAGGGAAGAGCGTCCCCACAATCAAAAACCCCTCAAGCGAGGGGGAATCTGATGAAGTCTGCTAAATCGGATGCATCCATTTAAACCTTCGATACATGGTGCCATAAATCAACTTGGCATCTTCGGAGAGGTAGACGGATAGCATCAATTAGCGTCTGCCCCGAATCTCAGGCAAGGCGTCCGTCTTGGCCGCCATTCGGAGGGGAACAGCTAGTAGTCTGGCTCAGCGATGAGCTGCTCCAAGTCCTCCTGGCTAGGCTCGATCTCTTGAGGGTCCGGTCCTCTAGACGAATATTCCAAAGAAAGAAATAGAGGAATGTCATCCACGAACTAGCGCTCGGTAAGTCCCAAATGAAGAATGAGAAGACAGTATATGAAACGAATTGTGTATGATCGGCTACTGGTATATGATGGTTTTTATAATGTGGTTATTTGTAACTTGATACAAAAGTTATTCGTGTATATGAGAGGAGTCCATCTTACCCCGTAGACTATGCCAACATGTAGTACAAGGCCCCATCATAACCCACGGGACAACGACACAAGAATTCATGTAGGTATCTTTTAAGTGACCTCTCGTGCCACGATTATACGTTCCGTACCAATCTACCCCTTTATCCCGCATAATGTATTGTATAGATTTTGTTTACCAGTCTTGCCGAAACCATGGATACAAAATGTTCAAGTAGCCATGTTCAAGATATAATCAAGTATTCAAGTAGTCTCAAGTTATAACCATGGTTCGGTCAAGTCAAGTCAAGTCATACATGTTTGATATTGATATTTGGACTCGAGTATTCATGTTCATGTTCAAGTATTCAAGTTCTATTTTTGGATTCAGGTTTGAATTGAATTCAGGTTTTATATAGACTCAGACTGAGTCATACACTTGTAAACTGATTTAGCTCTTGAATTAGATTCGGGAGTTATCGGTAACTACTGCACATGGACGGCAGAATTTGTGTCTTTTTCCAATACAATTACCATTGATAACTCCGTTAAATTTTCTACCTTAAATAGGCAAGCACTCACTTTTTCCGGCTCCCTACGGCTCAAGAGAATTGATCCCGCTTAAACCAATATTGACTAAAGTCCTTAAACAGTGTTTTTATATAACTCGAGGGGGCTTTATGAAAAATATTTTAATATAGTTTAAAAATAAAACCTCAAGGATGATTAATATTATTTGAGGTTGTCATAAGCATTGATTTTAAGTATTTGGGGTATTTTAGTGATAAGTACTTAGCTTGAAAAGTTCAATGTATTTTACTGTAAAACTTGCCTTTTGGGTATCTTGATGGTATTCTATTGTCATTTGTTAATCTTTTCAATTTTTAAAAAATATAGATTTATTATATTTTGAAAATATTGATTTATAATTTTAATTTTAAAAAATAATTTTATTTTATTTAGAAAATTCGTATTTCTTAAAAACCGTATTTAAATCCTTTAGAGACCGAATGCTCCGTGAGGAGGTCTGCATCTCATTATACTAGTCCAAGGATGTGCGATAATCTGCACCATCCATTAGCGCGTCCTCTAAAGAGAGTTGTAGATGCGTAATCGCAAAGAAAATGAAAATACCATTTAGAATGAAATCCGGTTAATAGAGTAGTTGGTATTTTATTGCAAGATTTTCCTCGTAACACATATTCACACAAAAGAGTCATCGTGCTATGGAACAAGAGTGTACGTGAGGGGTAGGTCATTACCCCTTGAAGTTTTTCCTAAAGGTATTGTTTTAACGAAACTAGAAGAAGCGATATCAAAGTTCATGGTATTTTAATGAAAAAGTTAATTTAAAGTATTTTACATGATATTCTAGGCTAAAATTTATTCTAAATATTGGTATTAAGTTTACAAGTATTGTGTAAGAATTTGGATGAACAATATTTAAGAAAAAATGGAGTTTCTAGAGTTTAGAAAAAAATATATCGATATTAACTCCAATTTTACCGATTTTGATTAAAAAGAAATTCAAAGAATAGAAAGGGAGTTTGGGAAGGGACTTACTATTTGATTATGTTAAGAAGAGGTAGAAGAATAGGAGGAAAGTTTTGGGGTGTCGCGGGAGCTCCAGATGTTGCTTCGATCTTCGCTGGAAGTTGATCGCTTGCTAACTCCTCTTTACTCCACTTGTACTTAGGAAATTTTTGAGAGTTTTGGCTAGAATTTTCAGAATGGTTCTGAGCTAAGATAGAGGATGGTATTTATAGTGTAGAATTAGGGTTTTGGAATTAAAACGGTGTATTAAAAAGTACTAAAATTTGGTTTAATTGTGAAATGAAGGGTCTCTGTTTGATTGCTGGGAAATCAAACAGTACAGAGGAGTTAGGAGTAGGTGAAGGGATTAGTGTGTAAAGCACGAGGCTCTTTGGCCTCATCACAGCCGTCGGTGCTGGCCAAAAGAGTAGATCCTCGATTGTTGGGGTTGGGTCTCAAGATTTGTGCCACGTGTATTTCTCGGTATTTACTCCATTTTCCACATGTTTGATTTTTCCGACTTTTTATTTTTCTGTGTATTGCACGTGCAATCTTTTGGGCTTCCAAAAAGTTAAAAAGAAAAATCAGAAAAAATATTGTGTCTGATGGGGTTCAAACACAGGGGCTACGTCACAGCAGTGCAAGGGCTTTGCTAGTGAGCTACAAGTTGTTTCTTGCTGTTATTTAACAAAATTAACTTATAACTCAAACTCAGGCTGCAAACTCATTTCTATATATTAAAATGGAAAATTAAGTACAGTAAACTCAGTGTCGTTACAGGAACCGGATAAGGCCTTCGCGGATGCCCCCTGTCAAGAGAGAGTCGATCCGGAATGTCCGGCCGTCGACTCCATCTATGTGGGGAACTTCTGCTAACGCTTCTACCGGGGCGTCTCGAACTTCCTTTCGGTCGTTGCGGGTATCTGTTCATACCAAAATATTGCATTAATACCGCCCATTCTTATGCTCGTTTGTTTATAAGCAGGTGCTTTTAATCCGTGTTTAGTACATATTTACAGGCTATAGGTTCCTAGTCCAAAATAACACAAATGATACAAAATCTCCACTGTTACGCCAAAATGTAGAACATCTATTGCCGACAGATAAAAGCCGGGTTTCAGTCATCCGTATCCGTCCAGTGCCGCTTACCAGTTCTAGAGACAAGACAAATGACAGTGGTCATTCGTATTTCGGACAAGCACAGAGCACGAGAGGGGCAGCACAAGAATCAATGGGTGCGTAGAGCTCGAGGGAGATGAGGTCAAAAGAATTATTTTTGAGGCCATTTTGGACTGTTGCGGATCTGAAGAAATTGTGGATGCAATTTGCAATTTGGAACATGTAGAACAACAGAAGAGAGAAACATAAGAAACCCCACAAAAAATGACAAGCCAACTCCTCAAAATAGCCACGGAACCGCGGCCAAAGTGGCGACTCGGTCGTGGATCCATGGCCGAGTTGACTCAGTGTCAACTCTGAGTCAACTCGGAATTTTGAAGTAGTTTGGTCATTTCATTTGGGCTCAGAATCTTGCCCTAGGGTTTCAGCACTCAGCCTATAAATAGCCAAGTTTGTGCCAAGCCAAGGAGGCTTCTTTTTGTGAGTATTTAGTTTAGTTTAGCTTATATCTTCTTCTTCTTCATCATCTTTCCTCTATTAAATTGTTGTGAGAGCTCTTGAGTGGATGTTAAATGAAGATGAGGGTTTTATTATCTTGTCTCTTTTATTTCTTGTCTTGTAATTTTATTATCTTGTATTGTAATTTTATTTATTGTCGTTAAGTAGTTGTTGTTATTTCATTGCTTGTGTTATTTTCCCTTTCCTCTTATCCGCATTTTCAAGCCATGACACTCGACGGAGTTCCTTACTCAGGTGAGGACCCAAGTAGTTAGCTTACATCATTTATAAAACTGTATTTTCCTCTTCCTTCTTTTCTTCCTTCTTGTTTTGTTTTTCTTTTCTTTTATAATGTGTGAATAATTCCGCACTTGTTAAGCTTAAGGTAGATAGTATGAGGGATGGAAAAATCCCTTGTGCTTCTTTTCGCCAAACATCTTGAAACGAATTTCGACCAAACAAACGCAATCCCCTCACTTAGGCGCGCTATACGTGACATATAGCCGTGATCTAAGTCGAAAAGTCCTTTAAGTGCACTACAACGTGACATGTAGTTGTGACTTAATTGGATACATGGTTGCGGGTGTTTGGCCGAGGGTTGGGATAAGCGTATTTAGCGGATGGACAAGGGGAAATAGGAATGGATTTAGCGTTGGAAAGCTTGCTTAAACTCGCAAATCCCATTCCTATGTCCTCCTAATCCCCGCTACTTTCGATTATCCCAACATTGTTTTAAGAATGGCAATAGATAAGCACAAGACTAATCATAACTCTACTAACCAACCTTAACCTTAACAAGCTTACTTGAACATAAATATGAACACTTAGGATAGAACTAAACATACACATATACATTCTTCATTGACTCGTCTAAGGTAAGAACGGACATACTACCATCTCCCTGCGGACGACCCGTGCTCAACCGGCTAGCTGCAAAGTGACACCGTCTTGATTGCGGTAACTAAAATCTAACAATCAGTATCTAAAGACCCCTGAGGATCATGTGCGTCTTCTAAATCATCACCTTGCTCTCTGGCGGGGGAAGTTGAGGTGAGGCTGATCCTGGCGGTTTGTTGGTCCCCATAGGGTCGGCCTATTCCCCCATTATCTAAAGGGAATTTGAGTGCAAGGTGGTAAGTCGAGATCTGAACGCGGAGGGCGTTTAAGGTAGGGTGTCCCAGGAGAATGTTATAGGATGACGGGACCTTAGCAACGAGGAAGTTCACCGGTACGGTTCACGTCTTGCCCACTTCCTTAATGTTGAGAAGGATGGTGACTGATCCCTCGGCCATGATGGAATGGTTGGTGAACCCAGAGAGAATGTAGGAGGTCGGCTGAAGATCGGATGAATCCAATCCCATATGCTGGAAACAGTCGTAGAACAGGATATCCGCTGATCTCCCTGAATCGACCAATATTCACTGGACCTTATAACGGTGAACTTGGGCCATTATCACAAGAGGGTCATTGTGAGGAAGTGATATGCCATGAAGGTCTTCGTCGGTGAAGATGATTAGGTCATCCTTCCTGCATTTCTTATGGGGTGGATCACTTACGGCCCCGACTGGCAGGAGGTGGTGGTTCCCCCTTCTTTACAGAGTTGGACCCGTCAAAATGACCATGATTTGCTCAATTATTAACTCCCCGTGTAGGGTTTGGTATTTTTGCTCCCGCTCCGTCTGTCGCTTGTCTCACAGGTATTTTGCCAGGTGGCCAGCGCGGATCAATTCCTCGATATAGTCACGAAGTTGCGTGCAGCTCTCGGCCGGGTGACCCTGCGACCTGTGATAGGTGCAGTACGGGCCGCGGAGCCGCTTGTCCATCCTTTGGGTAGCTTGCAGGAGTTTAAAGAACCTCTCACCTTTAGCTTCCTCTAACAGCTCGGTCTGGGAAATGTTCAGAGGAGTGTACTCCTAAAACCTTAAGGAATAAGGTTTCGGATGATCGACTTTCTTTTTCTCTTCCCTGTCCCATCTTTTCTGCTCTGCTTGGTCGCCTCTGGGCAGGTTGGAGTTCACCTCTGACTCGAGTTGGATTTCTTGCTCGGTCCATGATTTCACTTCAGCAATGGTCTTAGGCTGCGCCAATGCAAAAGAGCGGAGCCACTCTTTTAGTCTAAGACCCGACCTCATAGCGGTGATAACTGTTTCGTCGCGGTGCTCGGGAACCTCCAGGAGGGCATTGGTTACCGCCGAAAACGGGAGACGGATCCGGGATGGGTCGTCTTTCCTGAATTTGGGGGCAGATGCTATTTAGTTTTATCCGTCCACCTCTCTGAAGATGCCAAGTTGATTTATGGCACCGTGTATCAGAGGTTTGGATGGATGCGGCCATTGTAGAAGACTTTGTCAGATTCCCCCTCATTTCTTGAGGGTTATTTTGATTGTGGGGACGCTCTTCCCTGCAGGCGCAAGCCCCTGCAGTTAATTATGTTACCGCTTAACGATAACCACTTTCTCCAACTCTAGAAGTTCACTTCGTTTCGTGTGTGTTTGTTTTATTTTTGGTTTCCCGTGGATTGTATACGGAGACTAATTTATGTCATCGCCCGTAGGGCGTGGATTAGTCCAAATCCGTATTTTCTTAGATTCGGGTTTGCTTTGATTTAAGGATCATTAATCTCATTTGTGATTAAGATCAACTTAAATGTTTGTTGAGGATACGTTAGTCTAATTTTTAGACTAAGATCTATTCGACATGATTTTGGGGTCATTCAGACCCAACAAAAGAGTATTTGGGCTTTATTGCTTTAGTTTAAGGACATTATGGTCCGTAGCTAGTTTAAGGACATTGCGGTCCATAGGAATGTGCTCATGGGTTTGGGAGTGCACCAAAGAGCTGTTGGTTGTCGGGACCCTCCATCTCTCTGAAGACGTTAAAGAATTACGACGACATGTATCAGAGGTGTGGAGAGATGTAGCCTTGAACCGAACTCTAGATTGAAGGGAGAGATCATGGTGGAATGAACATCATTTTAGATGCCATCTGTTAGGAGATCATTATTCATATTTAGAACTATGATCGATTTGGGGAGACCTGAATATAGGAGGGCTCAGTTGATTGATGGTCAAAATGATTTTGGCCTCAGGAGACTTGGCTAATTTAGGCTAAGGTTGGCCCCCTCATAGTGTTAAACACTGATAATTGTTTGGCGCTCACGAGCTCCCACGTGAGGCTCTTAAGCAGTATTAAACACTGAAATTTAGAGTGCTCACATGCTCCTACGTGAGGCTCTTAAGCAGTGTTAAACACTGAAATTTGGAGTTCTCACGTGTGGCACGTGAGGCGCCTGAAGATTAGGCATTGCTTCTTTGGGTTTATTCCCTTCTTCTTTTATAAGTGCTAAGCACTATTGGGGGTCACGTGTGAGTACGTGAGGCGCCCCAAAATTGGAACTGTCTTTGATTTATTCCCCTTTTCCTCTTATAAATGTTGAGCACTATCAGGGGGGTCACGTGGGATCACGTGACTCGATCTCAGTCGTTCTTTTTGTTCCTCAGAGATGCTCATGTGGGAACACATGATCTTTCGTGATAGCGTTGAACGCTAATCATTTCTTTTATGTGCATGAAAATCTTGATATGAGTTTTGAGCATTTCAGGTCCCTTATTTTGATAAGAATTAAAATCTTTTATAGGGTTAAACCCTAGTTTTATCAGAGGAATTGAATTCCTATATCTTTGGAAGAATTAAATTCTTCAAACTTAGTTCTTTCCCCTAAGTTTTAAGTCTGCATGACAGAATCTCCCCGATGAGAATTAAATTCTCAACTTATGGGTAGATCTGCTTCTGTAGACCTCAACCAGAGGAAGAACAAAGTTCTTTTTAGAAGAGTTAAACTCTTGAAATGCAAAGAAGAGATGAAATGTTCTCTATGCCTTTCTTCTTACCTAGGGTTTCTTTTTCTAAAAGAGAGTTCTTCTTCTCTTTTTTTTGTTTCTCAAATCTTATGGGGGGTCTCTCCTATTTTAGACTTGAAGTCTTAGGTCTTTTATATAGTGGAGGCAAGTTTTGTTGATTTAGTTAAGGAAATCTCTTATTGAGAGATTTTTTAATTGATTTGGGGATTTTATCCTCCGTTGGATCTTTATCCAAGGACTTCTGTTTTACAGAAGATATTTTTCTTGTTTTTAACAAGATTGGGAAAATATTTTCCCATACAGAGCTTATTCTGTAGCTTGGTGATTTTTAATCACCATTGGATCTTTAATCCAACGGTAATCTGTTTTATAGAGCGTAATCTTTCTTGTTTAGAAAGATTTAAGGAAATATTTTCCATATAGGGTTTTGATCCCTTTATTTAGAATTTAATTATTTCAGCTTGGAAGGTGTTTAAGAAACCTCATGTGTAGCACGTGACCCCATAGCATTAAACTGGTTTGCTTATATGCAGCAGTCCCAGAGAAAAGGCATCACGTGCTGGCACGTGAGTTGATGTTCAGAAATATCACGTGTGGCACGCGACCCCCACGACATTAATCCCAACAAAGAGCATCACGTGCTGACACATGAGCTTCTCTGACCTGTTATTTGTTTTAGGAGGGCGCCTATATACTTTGTATATAGATGCTCACATGTTTGCAGGTGAAGCTTAATTTCAGCCTTAATTGTTAAGCGCAATATAATTTTTGCTCTAAGGCGCATCACGTGTAGGCACGTGATGCTCCATTAGGGAAATTTTTCCCATCGCTTTTCTCTCTCTTTCTTTTCTTTTCTTTTCTTTTCTTTTTTTATAAGGGAACAGGCATTATAAAAGCGGTGACATACCCCTTGAAGGATTCCTTATCTCCGCCCTTGACGGTGAACAGGTAGTCGACCGTCTTTTTCTGTCGTCGGTTACCGACGAAATGACCGAGAAATTGGCTAGTCGGCTCGTCAAAGGTTGAGATGGAGCGCGGCGCAAGCCCTCGGAACCTATCTCGACCAGCTCGGATAAGGGTGGTAGGGAAGGCCCTACATTGAGCCACATCCGAGTTGTCTTGGAAGCTCATAGCGGCCGTGAACACTGTTTCCCCAATCAGAGCAAAGCTCTGTTCAAATTTCAAATTTTGAAATGAAGAAACGCTTCATAGCAGCGCCAAGTGTGTTGCGCCCCAAGTAGCGCACCATGTGCAAAGCACGTGTGTGCTAGCGCTGAGAGCGCTGCACTCTAAGTAGTGCACCACGTGCAAAGCATGTGTGCGCTAGCGCTGAGAGCGCTGCACTCTAAGCAGCGCACCGCGTGCAAAGCACGAGTGCGCTAGCGCTAGAACTAAATGTTCTCCACCGTTGGATCAAAGATCCAACGAACATGATTAAAAATCATCAATTAAACAGAATAAAATTCTGTTAAGGAGAGATTCCTCAAAATCTTTCCAAACAAAAACATTGTGCTCTGTAAATTAGAGCACCGTTGGATCAATGATCCAAAGGTGATTAAAAATGACGAAAATACAGAGTAAATTCTGTATGGGAAAAGATTTCCCAATCTTGTTAAAAACAAGAAGATTGGCTTCTGTAAAACAGAAGCCTTTGGATCAAAGATCCAACGGGGGAGACATCCCCAAATCAATTAGAGACAAGATCTCTTTAACTGATTGAACAAATCAGCCTTCACTATAAAAGGGACTTAAGACTACAAGTCTCATACACAGAAACATATAGAGGAACCCCCTTATAAATTTTGAGAAATCTCAGAAAGAAGAGCAAGCTTTCAGAAGAAAAAGATTTTCTTCAAGGTAAAAAGAACAGAAAGACGAAATCTTCTTATATAAAAGAAGAATTTACTTCTGTTTTCTAAGATCATAGATCTATAAGACCAAGGTTTTTCATAAAGAGACCAGAGTATCTCATCACAAAGAATAAGAGGAAGAACTTAACTTTCTTTAGATCATAGATCTATAAGACAAATTTTCTTTCAGAGATCATGAACGTCTCATTATAAAAAAGGGGGGAGAATAATTCAGTTCTCTTAGGATCACAGATCCATAAAGGCAAAGCCTTTCACCAAAATAAGAGATTGAAACATCTCTTATAAAATAAGAATTTTGTTCTTAGAACCTTAAGACAAAGTCTCTTATAAGTGAGAATTTAATTCTCAGAGTGCAGAACTGATCAAAGTTGCATAAAAGAAGAGCCTTAGCGCTTCTAATCTAAAAGAGCCTTAGCGCTCCAAATTTAAAGAAACGCTCTGTGCTCAAGACTGGCGCACAGCGCCAAGCGCACCACGTACTCTTCACGTGTGCGCTACTTAACTGAAGAGCCTTAGCGCTTCTAATTTAAAAGAGGTTCAGCGCTCCACATCTAGCGTAAAGCGCTGCAGAACCTTAGCGCTCCTAATCTAAAAGAGCTTTAGCGCTCCAAATTTAAAGAAGCGCTTTGCGCTCAAGATTGGCGCACAGCGCCAAGCGCGCCACGTGCTCCTCACGTGTACGCTACTTAACAGAAGAGCCTCAGCGCTACAAATATAGCGCAAACGCTGCAGCGCCTCAGCGCTCCAAAATAGCGCACTGCACTCATTAACTGGCGCTAGCGCCAAGCGCGCCATATGTTTCTCACGTGTGCGCTGATAGAACATAAATTGTTCTTTAAATAAAGCCCTAGAGCTATAATGAATGCTCAACATTCAATAAAAGACAGAAAAGCAGTCAGAACCCAAATCAATGCTCAGCAATTTCAAATGTTTAACATTTTAACTGAGTGGGCCGAGTCCAAGTATGCCATAAACCCCTCATTCAGATTAATTGAGCCCATATGCTCATAAATCTCATATCTTAGTCCCAATTGGACTACAGATCTCCCAACTAAAATTGGTTCAAGGGTACATCTCTTCACTCCTCTGATATTTGTCGTTGTAATCCTTCAACGTCTTCAGAGAGGTGACGGGTCCCGACAACTAGACATTCCATAGACTGCGGGGTTCTTAAACTCATGGACTATGATGTCCTTAAACTTTACAGGCTATGACTTCTATAAACGACCATGGACTGTGGGGTCCTTAAACCCATGGACTATGATGTCCTTAACCTCGGACTGTGGGGTCCTTAAACCCATGGACTATGATGTCCTTAACCTCGGACTGTGGGGTCCTTAAGCCCATAGACTATGATGTCCTTAACCTTGGACCGTAATGTCCTTAAACTAATGGACCACAATGTCCCTAAATTTAACAATAGAGCCCAAATGAGCTTTTTTTGGATCTAAACGATCCCGTTAGGTTGATCTTAGTCTAAAATTAGATTAACGTATCCTTAACAAACGTTTAAGTTGATCTTAGTCTCAAATGAGACTAACGTATCCTTAAACCCAACCCCAAACCCAAATCTAAGAATATACGGATTTGGACTAATCCACGCGCTACGGGCGACAACATAAATTAGTCTCCATATACAATCCACGAGCAACCAAAAACAAAACAAACACACACGACACGAAGTGACCATCTGGAGAAGGAGAAAGTGGTTACAGCGATGCGGTAGCGTAATTAACTGCAGGAGCTTTCGCCTGCAGGGAAGAGCGTCCCCACAATCAAAAACCCCTCAACGAGGGGGAATCTGACGAAGTCTGCTACATCGGTCGCATCCGTTTAAACCTTCGATACATGGTGTCAAAAATCAACTTGGAATCTTCGGAGAGGTGGACGGATAGCACCAAATAGCATATGCCCTCGAAATTCAGGCCAGACGTCCTAACATCCCGGTCGCGTCTTTCGGCGGAGAACAGATTCTGGCACGCCCGATGGGACCTTTTCCTCTTTCCACTCGTGTTCGCGAACGAATCGCGGTTTAAAATGGTTGCCCTTAGGTTCGAGGTACTAAGATTTGGTTTTTCTCCCATGCAGAAAAAGAACATCAATGGCCTCTAACTGCTCCAGCTGCAACTCCCATTCCGCCTCATCTGGAGGAGTAACCTACGGGCCCCAAGCGGCCTCCCTTTTCATAATGCCGGTGGAACAAGTGACCCAAGCCACCACTGGGCTATTCTTCGGGACCATGATCCTACCAACTAGCTTCAGCGTTGAGATGCCATTGCAGGAAGCTGCGAAGAAGTCGGTCTTTGATCGGCTTACCACTACTGCGGCCCCTCTTGACGGTTCGCCCAAACCAAGCGCCTCAGTTTTCAGCAGACTGGACCAAAGCTCCAACGGGCCCATGAAGAAGCCCGCAATACCAGAAGGCGTTATCCCGAAGCGGATAGCCATTCCTACTCCTGAAGTCACCAAGGCGGCTTCTCCGGCTAAGGAGTCGGTCTTCACAAGACTAGCCGTTTCAGCTCCCACTCCGGGTGAAGTAATCAAGGTCATTTCCCCTGCACGAAAATCAGCCTTTTCAAGATTGGTCGTTCCCTCTCAGCGAGCATCTGTCTTTGATAGGCTGGCGCCAACAGCAGACTCTCATCAGAACAGGGGGCATGGAAAAGGTGATCCAACAGCGGAGGTGATCCCGGCCGCACGACATGCTCGACGTCGCCACTGGCGCCGAGTGAAGAAAGCTAGGGACAATTCCCCTTCTGGACTGACTCCACCAGCTCCAATGGTGGAAGTTGATGCTGCTGTTCCAACTGGGAACAGCTTTGAACTACTTAATAGGGTACGCAGGAATTCGCCAGCTGCTGTGCTGAAAAGATCTCCTCCACCTATGGAGAATGCCCCAAAGGCGAAGCTGGAGCAGCCCCTTTAGCGGCTGTCCTCTAAAATTTATAAAGTTTGGCGACAGGTCCATGACTCTGTGGTAGATCAAGACTATCCCCGCCAACAGAAAAAGATGAAGGTTCGGCAAGAAGAGGACAATCCCGTCAAGCCACAAAAGGTGTCGTCTACCTGGATGCCCATTACAATGGTTCCCTCAACTTCGACCGCCCACAAAAGAAGGAGGCTGGAGAAGATCCCCGTGTCCGCGACAAATATCAAGGGCACTGAGCCTAAACGCCCTAAGTCTGGAGGCATGGTGGTGCATACCGCCTATATGGCATCCGGAAAAAAGGATAACCGTATCTCCATAAGTCATCGGCTGCTTACGCGATCAGTGACTAAGGCACAGGAGCATCAACAACAAAAACTCCAAGAGATGCTAACAGGTATGGCCGCACTCACGGGACCAAAAACAGGCCCAGAGATATCTTCGGAGCAGCGTCATGAGCAGGAAACGGATGCCGAATTCTTTCGGAGAATGCTTGAGAAGAAGGACAAAGAGGCCACAGAACAAGCGGCCAACATAAAACAAATGGCCCTTTTATTCCAAGATATGGTGGGCCTGATGATCTAGCCGGACCCTCCAGCCGAAGATCCTCTAGTAATAATTGAAGATGATAGAGGAGAGACATCAAATCCCCTGCCGGCTCTGTCAGCAGCCAAGGAGGAGACCATCTCCAAATCTATGCTCGATGATTATATAGCTCAGCAAATACGAGCTCATTAAGCGAATGAAGCAACTGGCCAAGTCGTCAGAACTGGGCGACCATATCCAGGATGGTACGATCAGATAAAGTACCCGCCAGGATACACAATTCCTAAATTCCATGTGTATAAGGGGACAGGCAATCCCCATCAACATGTCGCTCATTTCAGGGCTCTCTACGGCAACACTGGAGGGGATGATAAGCTACTGCTTCGCCAATTCGTCGGCAGTTTAGCGGAGACAGCTTTCGAATGGTACTCAGAGCTTCCTAACGACACCGTCAAAACTTTTACAGAGATAGAGTTGTTTTTCACCCAACGTTTCACGAGCGCTAGCGAACGCACCCCAATTATAGCATTGATCAATGTCAGGGTGAAGCCAGGAGAGACATGGGTGTAGTATGCAATACGGTGGGGGAAGCTATGGTCGAAGTGTAAACAACGCATCGAAGAGGCTCCTGCGGTAGGCATGTTCGTGGGCATTCTCGACCCTCAGGCGACCATTTCCCAATTCATGATATTCTTCAAGCCAACTACTTTCCAAGCCTTGATTGACAAGCTAGCCTAAATGGATCAGATGGGTCATAGACCATCTCTTTCGAAGTTGGAATCTCGGAATGAAAAAGGGAAAGGGAAAGCGACCTTCATCGCCAATGCTCAACAGCAGCCCAGTGGTCCAAAACTGACTGATCGCTAAGACGAGAAACGACGATTCTTTAATGAGAAAATGAAGCGTCCTTATTCGTTTTCCTGGGACAAAACAAGGAGATTGTTCGAGCTGGCGGTGCGCAACAGGCTCATCAGCTTGCCGGATCCAAAATGCCCATTGCAACCCGGCGAGACTAATAATCCCAATTATTGCCCCTATCACCGAGCAATAGGCCATCCAATCGAAAATTGTTTCGTTTTCAAAGGGTGGATTGAGAACCAATACCAACAGGGAAAATTTGCACTGTCTGAGATTTGGAAAGTAAACCCGCCCCAGCCGCACGCTCTCAAAAAGGCGGACACACCAGGGGCATCATGCTTTTTTATAGAAGAAGCTCCATGGGAGGTCGTTCTTTCAACAAAAACGAAAAGAATGCTGAAGGATCTCCAAACATGCCCTGCGATCAAATGGAAAAGTCCGCTGGAACCCGAAGTCATCAAGGAAATGCTAAAGCCGCGCCCAACTCCAAAAATTGGTGGTGATAGTCAAAGCGCCCACACCCATCTGTCAAAGTCTTCGAAGAAGAAGAAAAAGACCAAAAAGCCCGTGAAGCCTGATGGCAAGCGCACGGACCTACAAAAACATATTGACGCACTAGAAGAATATAACCAGCAGGCGCAGACCCCAGTCACACTCCAAGAATTTCTCAGCCACATCCTTGAGGACGGAGATGATGACAATGGAGAAGGCTCATCGGATGAACCTGAGGATTATGTGGCAAGCTGCCATGTGATCTCTCACTCGTTAATAAACGGTGAAGAAGCTCTGGATGTAGAGAAACTGTGGGCAGATCTCGAATTGGAGCTCCTAGGACCGTCAGACGAGATGATTGATGCATTCCTGAACGAAGCTCTTCTGAAAAGCAAAGCTGATCGAGAGCGCGAGAT
Source organism: Agapanthus africanus (assembly GCA_030015575.1). NCBI lineage: Eukaryota > Viridiplantae > Streptophyta > Magnoliopsida > Asparagales > Amaryllidaceae > Agapanthus > Agapanthus africanus. Next base: position 767,884,162 of record JASDDO010000022.1, on the reverse strand, counting down.
GGCCATATTTGAAAATGCCAAACGCCGGCGACTGGACGAAAGGGTTGAAACACTCCTACCAGATCAAAGTACATCCGCCGCAAATAAAAGCAGGTTCAAGACAAGGAAAAGGTTCGCCAGAGCTCTGTCAATGGGAATGAAATTGCCCTCGTTCAGAGGAAATTATCCTGGCGATATACATCTTGATGAAGCAGATATACATCCTAACTTTTGCTTATACCATCAGAGGATTGCACACCCTACCGAAGAATGCATGGCCTTTAAAAACTGGTGGCAAGGATATATTGCCCATCGACAACACGTTCAATGAATGAAGCACAAGGCTCTTCGGGAACAGAGAAGCACGACTGATGAGCATAAAAGAGCTGCCGGCAACTGTCACATGGTTGATAATAGGGGATTACAAGTTCTTACCTTCGGGAGCGATTCTGAAGAAGAAATGACTCTCGGCCCTCTCTTCAAAGAATCTACCCCAGGAAAAGTGGAAGAACCAAAGAGCTACGAGAATATTCAGCTGCGCAATCGCACGCTACCTGAAAAGAATCTCGTACCTGCAAACAAAGGATCCAATAAAAGGATAAGGGGAAAGAAAAGGTCCCTGAAGATATCACCCTTGATGACCAAGCCGTCAAAGAGTTGACAGTCAAGGACCCGCCTAAGCAAAACAAGGTAGATTACAACGTCCCGGCACACCTGAGGAAGATACCATCGCAGCTAAGCATTCTCGATACCCATATGCTATCGAAGAAGACGAGAGATTCGTTGATCAAGGCATTACAAGAGCCTGACCGGTTCTAGGCTTTCCTCACCGAAGAAAAGATGAAGGACGAGCTGGAAGAAGTGCACACAGCCGATATCACCTTCGGCGATGAAGATCTCCTCCTCGGGACGTACGAGCATAACCGTCCCTTTTATGTCTCTAGATACTGTCATGATATTAAGATAGGCAAGATCTTGGTCGACAATTGGTCCTCCGTCAATCTTCTCAAGGTAAGAGTGTTGAAGGAAATCTACATGAGCGTTCAGCACCTCGCTCGTGATAAAATCACCATCTCCGGGTTTAACTCCCAGTCATCACGGACGCTCGGGTCTGTAATACTGACGTTACGCTTTGGGCTGCTCGTCACAGACATCAAATTTCATGTCATTGACGCCAAGACCTGCTACAACGTTTTGCTCGGCCGGCCTTGGCTACACGAGTATAACATCATCCCTTCTACACAATATCAGTGTATGAAGTATTTCAAGGATGGTCTCGAGTATACCGTGATAGGGGAGTTGAACCCATTCTCCGTGAATGAAGTCCAAAAGTACGAAGATGCAAAATACTTCTTACCAGATTTCGAAGACACGGAAAGGTGTCACAAACCGAAGAACAAAGTTATCACCACTGTTCCGGTCTTTAGAAGTGATACCGAGGAGGAAGAAGAAATAATTTATTCAGGGTCGCCCCAATGCAGCAAGCTGGGACCGTCTACCCCTATGCTAGTCTTTGGCAGCGACTCGGAAGATGAGGTCAATGCAGTATTTTCTGTTCGGCCATCAATACAAGCCTTCGCTAGCGAGGATCGGAGTTTGCAAATCACCATGGTTCCGCAAGAGTACTACAAAGATCTCGACATACTTGATACCTATAGTGTGCAAGAACTGCAGACATTCTACGTCCCTCCCAGGCAAAAAGATGAAAAGGCGATCCTTTTTCACCAATCCACGGAAACCAAAGTAGAGAAGGAAATTTAGCATGGTGTTGATTCTACGCTTGACAGGATCCAGCCCATCCGTCTGCACAGATAATTCAAAGAAGGATTAAAAAGACTGTTGAGGCGCCAAGGCGTACCCTTCAAACAGACTGCTCGATAAGCTCAGTTCTACAACAAGATCTAGAACGTCCCCGGAACTCACCGAAAATTTCCCAACGGGAGAATAGAAGCGATCGGGCTTGGATATATCCGATCCGAGAAATGGGAGCGATTCCATGGATGCTGCGTCATACATAACTTCGATGAAGAAGGAGATGCTCTGTGGGAAGATGCTAACCCTGAACCAAGACGAAGTCCCGCCGTGAAAATGCCAAGTCCGTCGTTCGAAGAACAGATGGACAGGATAATAAGGGAAGCGGGTCAAAAGGTCCGGGATGATCATAGCCGCGAAATGGCCATCTACGAGAAAGCCAGGACGCAGCGCCTCCTTCAACAGGCTGCGGAGAATGACAGTGATCCTCGTCGTCAACCCCTTATATAGAAGACCCGACGCAGGGGTAAAAACAAGCTAAAGAACAGAAAAGACGTTCGACAGCGGCAAAGCGGGTCCAAGAAGCCACGCAATCGAGAATTGAGCAGCAAAGATCCGTCTCTTATAAAGAATATGGATCGAGCATATTCTTTTCTCCAAGACAAGACAAGGAAGATATTCGATCTTGTCATAAAATATCAGATGATGACACTTCTAGAGTCTAAGCACCCCGAGCAAGCAGGCGAGGTCTCTCACCTAAACTATTGCTCCTATCACCGAGCGATAGGACATCCTCTTGAAGACTGCTTCATATTCAAAGACTGGGTAGAAGACCAGTATCAGCAAGGCAGGTTCGCTCTATCCAGCAGTTGGAGGGTAACCTCACCACAGAAGCATAAACCGAAAGCCATACATGCAGCAAGAATAGAGCCGGATCAACATCGGTCTTGGAAGCGGTCTCGTACCTGTCATGTGATAACGCTGTCAGAAGAAGAACCCGAGAATATGGATGACCTCCCCCGGTGCTTCGAAAACGATGATGATGAAGTGATCTCAGAGTTTCCACCGGCGCCAAAAGAGATGGAAGATGGGATACACACTACTGCAGATAATCTCAAGAATATTGACTTGAGGACGGAAAGTGACCCGCGGCCGACATTCGTCAGTGAGCTGTTGTCTGAAAAAAGGGTGGCTACGCTAAAAGACGTGCTCATGCAGTATAAAGACTTTTTCGCATGGAACTATTCTGAGATGCCCGGATTGGATCCAGAAATAGCCGTCCACAAATTGGCGATATCTCCGGACGTCAAGCCGATCAAACAAGTACCGAGAAGAATGCGGCTCAAGCTTGAGATGAGCATCAATGCCGAGGTCAAGAAGCTAATCGACTCCGGTTTCATCCAAGAGGTTCAGTATCCTTACTGGATCGCCAACATTGTCCCAGGGATGTAGAAAAATGGGACGGTGCGCATATACGTAGACTTCCGGGATCTCAACAAAACTTGCCCGAAGGACAACTTTCCAGTACCAGTCACCGAGCTGATTATAGATAATACGTCCACTCATAAAGTTTTCTCTTTCATGGATGGCTCATCAGGATATAATCAGATAAAGATGCATCCAGTGGACCAGAATCATACGGCTTTCCGGACCCCTTTGGGCATACTGCTATAAGGTGATGCCCTTCGGTCTAAAGAACGTCGGTGCCACCTATCAGAGGGCCATGATGAAGGTTTTCGATGACCTCATACATAAAATCGTCGAATGCTATATCGACGACCTCGTAGTTAAAAGCAAATCATACGAGGAACATTTAGAGCATCTGAAGATCGTGTTTCAGCACCTTCGGAAATATAACTTGAAGATGAACCCTCTGAAATACGCGTTCGGAGTTTCCTCAGGCAAAATCCTAGGATTCATCGTACGACATCGGGGCATCGAAATAGACCCATCAAAGATCAAAGCGATTATGGAAATGCCTCCGCCAAGAACTCTCAAGCAACTATGGTCTCTCCAAGGAAAGCTCGCGTATATCCGGTAGTTCATAGCTAACCTCTCCGGCAAATGCCTCCCCTACAGTCAACAGATGAAGAAGGGAATCCCTTTCGTCTGGGATCGCAAATGCTAAAGCGCACTGGATGAAATCAAGCAATACCTACAGAATCCGCCAGTACTGGCCGCTCCCGTTAAAGGAAAACCTTTCGTCCTGTACACAACAGCCCTCGAAGGTTCTTTAGGTGCACTGTGGGCACAAGAAAACGACCAAGGGAAGGAGAGAGCCCTCTACTACTTGAGTCGAGTTCTCCTGGGGTAGAAAACAATTACTCCCCCATCGAAAAACACTGCATGGCGTTGAACTTCGCGATAATGAAGCTCAGACACTACGCTTTGGCGCATGAGGTCCACCTCATATCAAAAGTGGATCCTCTCAAATATTTGATGTCAAGAGCCATATTGACGGGACGGCTCGCTAAATGGGCCCTACTTTTAATGGAATTCTCGGTGATATACCGACCCCTCAAGGCAGTGAAAGGCCAGGCCATCGCCGACTTCCTCGCTGAGCATCCGATACCTACCGACTCTCCTTTGAACTGCGAATTGCCTGACGAGCATGCGTTTGACACGATCGATGGTGTCACGCCCCGCTTCCCAGAGTACGCAAGATTGGGCACGTGACATAGCCAACCATGCTACCTGTGGGTAGGAAGTATCCATCCACAGTCACATTACGGTTGTAAGGATACCAAGAACAAGATAAAACACTAATCTAATACATGTCCAAATCCATAATAAAAAAAATTAATAAACAATAAGTGCGGAAGCAATGATCCAATATGATAATAGAAAGGTACGTCCCATAATGCGGGATCGCACCTGGAAATAAAATGCGATGAACAAACTAACCACTATAGAACTCAAATCAGCCTGCTGGCTGAAGTACTCCTGCTCGGTCAGCGACAGTAGTAGAGAATCTGGGCCATGCAAAACCCAGACGTCAGCGCGTCAAGACATCAAGTATATAATGTAAACATGGTAATAAGCAGTGCAGGTATGAACATGAATAAAGCAGTACGATAACAGAGCAGGATAAAGTGCAATGGTGACTGAACTGTACTATCAGGTTTCTACTCTATAGTCTTTGAAACCAATTGATGAATCGTCGATGTAACTCAATAGTAGCCCGTACATACCCGGGACCACAGCCACAATATTCTCGGCTGAAACCGAGACATGCCGCTGGGCACAGAATAGGAAAGTGTACACTCGGTATTACCCCGTACATACCCGGGATCACGGCCACAATATTCTCGGCTGAAACCGAGACATGCCGCTGGGCACAGAATAGGAATGTGTACACTCGAACGGTAGTGAACTGTCGAGTTACAAGTCAGGTTCATCTTTGATTTCCCCATACCCCCAAGCTATGTATGTCAGGTCAGGTATTCAGTAGTCAAGGACTAATGCCAACACAAAATCCGGTAAGAGTAGGTCTGTCTGGATAGACAGCAGGGATGGTCGGGTTTGTCGGCATTAGGCATGAGATCAGGTAACAGGTAAAGCCATGGTACATCGGGTCAACCAGGTAATGTATAAAGGTGTCATGTCATGTCAAGAGTGTACGGTACCATGTCATGTCAAGTAGGAAGTGTAACAGGTCATGTCAGGAAGCACAAGATGTCATGTGGGTGCTCATAATCAAACTAACATAAACATGTGTATAAATAAACAAGCATGAGTACTATCAGAACAATAACTGGAACATGTAATATGATATGCCAATAGATATAATTTCAAGGATATGGATGCACAGTTATCGATTAGGGTTACATTTATAGTTCCAATATTAATTAGGATACAATTTATTAAACATGGAGTGTTAATATCACATTATTATGTAGTGATGTGATCTATGGATGCAATTATATGTATCTTAAATGCGATGGATGCAAACGGGTATCCGAAAAGTTATAAAACTATAAAATGGTAATGTGGGATGTACAACTAAACAATATGTGATATAATAATATTAATATGGATAGCATATTCAAAGCGATTAGTAACTATAAAAGATGTATTGATTAACCATGCACAAGAAGGTTCCGTTCAGAAATTTAGCGTCACCCTAATTTGTAAAATAGCTTAAAAATAACAAATGTTCTCCAAAAGAGACGTATCTTATACCAAAACAAAGATAATTCAATAAGGTTTTCAGTTTTATAAGTATAAGCATCTCAGGTTATCCCTACAAAAAGTTATGAATATTCAAAGTTGAAAGTTTGCTGCTGGAATTTCCCTGGACAGCAGTTTAGAGACGTGTTCATTTGCATTTTACGTTAATTAAACAATTTATTTTGCAAGTAAATATTTCATAGAGTTATAGTATTCTGAATTATATTCGTAACGACCTAAAGAACGTATCCTAATGATTTTTCTATGATTTATAATGAATTTTATAAGATAAGGTGTACAGTAAATTTCAGATTTGTCATATCCGATTTTTCAACGACATTTCATATGTAAACTATAAGATTTACAAATGTATAATATTATAAAATGAAGATTATAAAAGTATATAGCATGTAGCAAGATTAACTTGCCTCGATGGGTCGCGAATCGGGAAAACGGAACGTTAACCGTCGGCGGGGAAAACTCGCGACGGCGCACGGTTCACGGAATGAACCCAAACGACGAACAAAGGAACCACACGGGTCGGGGTATCTCGTTGGAACGTCGAGAAACGTCACCGGCACGACGGAATTCCGGCAACAAAAGAACAGTTAAAAGAAATGAGAAACGAGACATGAAGCAAGAAGAGAAAAATGATAAAGAGAAGTACGAGAGAATATATAAGGGAGAGGGAGAGAGAGGAAAAAGTGGAGAGAGAGAGAGAAAGTGGGGCCCACGGGGTTAAAGGGGAGGTTGCGATTGGCTGAGAGAATAAATTAAGAAGGATATAAAAGATTGTAAAATATTATATGGTTAACTTAAAGATTTAAAAGATAGGTAATGAACAGTAAGATATCAGGTTAGTTAGAAAAATATATGCGATGGTTTTAATAATATTAAAATTTAGGATTTTGGGCGCCAAATGAAACATTTCCAAATTGCGCCCGGGTTGGGTCCAAAAATTCGAAATTCAAATAATAGGATTTTAGGCGGGTTCCAAATTTTAAAATGAAATGTTTTATGATTAAAAAGCATACTCCCAAAACGGACACACGCACGTGCACGTAGCCATCCAAACTTGCCCGTTTTACTGAACGGGACGAGAATACAATGCACGGACGCTACCACGAGGCTAAGGGTGTCAAGTAGGCCAAGAAGAATATTTTCAATTTTATTTTAGATGCTAAAATTTGTTATATGCAGAATGACTTAGCCAGATAAAATTTTACAGTAAGACCCAAATAAGCAAGATAAATGAAATGAGTAATATCTAATGCTCAACCAATAACAGAAAATAGTAGCATTGGGCTCGGGTGTTTCATTATACCCAACTACAAAAGAATTTCGTCCTCGAAATTCCAAGAGTACAAGATAGCTAACTACTGGAAAAGGTGAGGGAATTTCTGTCGGATCTCGTCTTCTCGCTCCCAAGTGGATTCTCCATGCGATCGATTACCCCAAGAAACTAGCACAAGAGGGGTAACCTTGTTCTTAAGAACCTTTTCTCTTCGATCCTTGATTTCAACTGGTCGCTCTTCAAAAGTTAGGTCCTCCCGTACGGTCAACTCCGAATGATCCAATACGTGGGTTTCATCTCGAACATACCTCCGTAGTTGAGATACACGAACCACATCGTGCACACCTGCCAAGGACTGTGGTAACGCCAAACGGTACGCTACCTCTCCAACACGCTCCAATATCTCGAAGGGTCCAACGAATCGAGAACCAAGCTTTCCCCGACTCCCAAAGCGAATCACCCCTCTAGTCGGTGATATCTTCAAGAATACCAAATCACCCACGGTGAACTCCAGAGGTCTTCTTGACGTATCTGCCCAACTCTTCTGTCGGTCCTGTGCTGCCTTCATATGATTTCTGATAGGGTTAACCTTCTCAACTGTCTGCATAACCAAATCTGGTCCCAATAATCTTCGTTCACCGACATCGTCCCAACAAACAGGTGAACGGCATTTACGACCATACAAAGCTTGAAATGGAGCCATCTGAATAGTTGCCTGAAAACTGTTGTTGTAAGACAACTCCACCAAAAGTAGATGATCCTCCCAAGACCCCTTGAAGTCCAACCTGCATGTTCTCAACGTATCCTCAAGAGTTTGGATCGTTCTCTCCGACTGACCATCAGTTTGAGGATGATAAGCTGTGCTAAACTTCAATCGAGTCCCCAAACTTTCCTGTAAACTCCTCCAGAAGTGTGATAAGAACATCGTGTCCCGATCGGACACGATGCTCACCGGTACTCCATGCAATCTTATGATCTCCTGCATGTACCGCTCTGCCAAAGTCTCTATTGATTGACCAACCCGAAAAGGAATAAAGTGAGCTGCCTTGGTCAACCGATCAACAATCACCCATACTGCATTGTTGCCTTTTGGACTCCGCGGTAAAGCCGTCACGAAATCCATGGTTATATGTTCCCACTTCCACTGAGGAATCGGAAATGGTTGCAATAAACCAGCAACCATTTGGTGTTCAGCCTTGACTTGCTGACATACCAAGCACTTAGCCACGAAGCGAGCAATCTCCCGTTTCATGCCTTCCCACCAGAAATGCTGTCGAATATCTTGGTACATCTTTTTCCCTCCTGGATGTACAGAGTAAACTGAATTGTGTGCCTCCTTCATAAGCTCTTCACGCACATCTCCTTTTGGCACACACACACGGCTACCATACCTCAACGAACCATCTTCGTGGATCAATAAATCTGTTCGTAGTCCGGCTTCAACCTGCTCTCGAAACTTTTGTAGTCTAGGATCCTGCGATTGTGCTGTTTTAATCTTCTCAACTAAGGACGACTGTACTTGCAACTGCATCGACTGTCCCGTAGCATGTGGTAGCACAACCTCCAAGTCAAATCTCCGAAAATCCGCAATGATCTCCCTTTGTGCGGTCAGTACCTGAATTGCTGGTAACCGACTTAGCGCATCTGGCACGACGTTAACTTTTCCCAGATGGTACTTAAGATCAAGGTCGTAGTCGGCCGTCAGCTCCAACCATCTGCGTTGCCTCATGTTCAACTCCTTCTGCGTGAACACGTACTTCAAGCTCTTATGATCTGTAAAAACTTCGACTCTTACGCCCAAAAGGTAGTGTCTCCAAATCTTCAAAGCGAAAATCACAGCCGCAAGCTCCAAGTCATGAGTTGGATAATTCTTCTCATGGGTCTTCAGTTGTCTTGATGCGTATGCTACGACCTTCCCATGCTGCATCAAAACACATCCCAATTCTTCCCCAGATGCGTCGCTATGAATCATCAGTCCTCCGGAATTGTCTGGTACGGTCAGGATAGGGGCGGTTATCAACTTCTGCTTCAACGTCTCAAAGCCAGCGCACACTTATCCGTCCATACAAAAGGTACCTCCTTACGCATAAGCTTGGTCAGCGGTTCTGCCAAACGAGCAAAGTTCTCCACAAATCTCCTGTAGTATCCGGCTAATCCAAGGAAACTTCTTATCTCAGCTACATTCCTTGGAATAGGCCAATCTCGAACTGCTGCAATCTTTTCGGGATCGACGGCGATTCCATCGCCCGACACGACATGCCCCAGAAACTTCACTTCTTCCAGCCAGAATTCGCACTTACTCATCTTCGCGAATAATTTCTCTTGTCTTAGCGTCTGCAGTGCGATCCTTAAGTGCTCAGCATGCTCTTCTGGACTCTTCGAGTACACCAGAATATCGTCAATGAATACCACAATAAACTGGTCCAAGAACGGTGAAAAGATCCTGTTCATCAAATCCATGAATACTGCTGGCGCATTAGTCACTCCGAAGGGCATCACTAGATACTCGAAATGTCCATATCGAGTTCGAAACGCCGTCTTGCAAATGTCTTCTGCTTTCACTCGGACTTGATGATATCCTGATCGCAAGTCCAGTTTCGAGAATACCCTCGCGCCACTAAGCTGCTCAAAAAGCTCTCCAATGCAAGGGATCGGGTACTTGTTCTTAATAGTCGCCCGGTTCAATTCTCGATAATCAATGCACATCCTTCTCGTGCCATCCTTCTTCTTTACTAAAAGAACTGGAGCTCCCAAGGCGATTTGCTGCTTCGAATCCAACCCTTCTCAAGTAATTCACTAACTTGCTTCTTAACTTCTTCCAATTCCACTGGTGCCATTGGATAGTAAGCTTTAGACACTGGCGCTGCACCAGGACTAAGGTCAATCGTGAACTCCACGTCTCGCTTCGGCGGTAAGCCCGATATATCTTCAAACACGTCCATAGAATCACGAACAACAGCCGGCTCTTTACTTTCATCACTTCCATTGATGCAAGAACATTGTTTGTCGGCCTAGCCCTAAACTCGACCGGCCCGACAGAACTGCTTCCTTACCGCAACTGCTGTCTGCTGTGAACTCCCAATTTTCCTGATATGCTCTGCTGTTCTCGAGCTGCCGTAAGAACCTGTGAGAAAGTGGTCAAACCCAGGGAGACAGTTTGCCTTTGGATGTCCACATCTAAGCTGCGCATGGACCTTCGTGCCCTGTCTGCATCGTTGGCGACTAAAGGTCCAGCGAAACTGCTGAGTCTCGTCCACTCTGCTGCATGCACGTCCACGGGTGCTCCATTCTGCCTCAGCCCAATAAATTTCTCTTCCATTTCCTCCCGTGCAGTCCGCGGAAAGAACTTCTCCAGGAAACTCTTAGAGAAATCCGCCTAACTGCTTGGCTTGGGCAAACGGTTCTCCTCCACAAGCCACCACTCTCGGCGTAATCCACTAGTTGAATGCGCACCACATCAACTCCTTTATCCTCTGGAATCTGTGCCGCAATCAGCGAATTCTCCGTGCTGACTAGCCACTGCTCGGCTGGCATGGCTCCTCCAAACCAGTGAAAGTAGTAGGACCCACACGTCTGAACTCTGTCACGGTCCCTACTCAGTCAACTGGTCTAGTTCCAATCTTGTTCACAGACTGCTGAACGATCTGCAAACCTTCCTGAAACGAGTCCGCTTGCTGCTGGATCAGCTCGGGCTGTTTCTTTGATTTCCAGCATTCCTCTTATCACTCCAAGCATGGCGGCTCCGTTCACACGCCTCTAGTACGTCTTCAACTTCTTACCTGTCATAATCCTGAACTCAAAACACCCAATATTAGCATGATGATAGATTCTGAATATGGATCAAGGCTAGAACTCCAAGATACTTAAATAGAGTACTGCATTGTAGCTATGCCGCGGTATCATAGCCGCAATTACTTAACTCCACCCAAGTCGCCTAAGTCCTAGAGATACAAGAAATTAGGTTTCCGAGTCGACATGCAAAGTAAGTTTGCACGTCGTAAAAGATATAATCAGGAAGAATGTGATTCAAGAATGGTAAAACGGTCAATGTGGCTGGACATGTTTCCTAAACACGGGTATTCTGATTCGTGTATTGGGTACAACACCCAACTACAAAAGAATAAACCCGACTAACCTATGGCTCTGATACCAAAAGAACCATGTCACGCCCCGCTTCCCAGAGTACGCAATTGGGCACGTGACATAGCCAACCATGCTACCTGTGGGTAGGAAGTATCCATCCACAGTCACATTACGGTTGTAAGGATACCAAGAACAAGATAAAACACTAATCTAATACATGTCCAAATCCATAATAACAAGAATCAATAAACAATAAGTGCGGAAGCAATGATCCAATATGATAATAGAAAGGTACGTCCCATAATGCGGGATCGCACCTGGAAATAAAATGCGATGAACAAACTAACCACTATAGAACTCAAATCAGCCTGCTGGCTGAAGTACTCCTGCTCGGTCAGCGACAGTAGTAGAGAATCTGGGCCATGCAAAACCCAGACGTCAGCGCGTCAAGACATCAAGTATATAATGTAAACATGGTAATAAGCAGTGCAGGTATGAACATGAATAAAGCAGTACGATAACAGAGCAGGATAAAGTGCAATGGTGACTGAACTGTACTATCAGGTTTCTACTCTATAGTCTTTGAAACCAATTGATGAATCGTCGATGTAACTCAATAGTAGCCCGTACATACCCGGGACCACGGCCACAATATTCTCGGCTGAAACCGAGACATGCCGCTGGGCACAGAATAGGAAAGTGTACACTCGGTATTACCCCGTACATACCCGGGATCACGGCCACAATATTCTCGGCTGAAACCGAGACATGCCGCTGGGCACAGAATAGGAATGTGTACACTCGAACGGTAGTGAACTGTCGAGTTACAAGTCAGGTTCATCTTTGATTTCCCCATACCCCCAAGCTATGTATGTCAGGTCAGGTATTCAGTAGTCAAGGACTAATGCCAACACAAAATCCGGTAAGAGTAGGTCTGTCTGGATAGACAGCAGGGATGGTCGGGTTTGTCGGCATTAGGCATGAGATCAGGTAACAGGTAAAGCCATGGTACATCGGGTCAACCAGGTAATGTATAAAGGTGTCATGTCATGTCAAGAGTGTACGGTACCATGTCATGTCAAGTAGGAAGTGTAACAGGTCATGTCAGGAAGCACAAGATGTCATGTGGGTGCTCATAATCAAACTAACATAAACATGTGTATAAATAAACAAGCATGAGTACTATCAGAACAATAACTGGAACATGTAATATGATATGCCAATAGATATAATTTCAAGGATATGGATGCACAGTTATCGATTAGGGTTACATTTATAGTTCCAATATTAATTAGGATACAATTTATTAAACATGGAGTGTTAATATCACATTATTATGTAGTGATGTGATCTATGGATGCAATTATATGTATCTTAAATGCGATGGATGCAAACGGGTATCCGAAAAGTTATAAAACTATAAAATGGTAATGTGGGATGTACAACTAAACAATATGTGATATAATAATATTAATATGGATAGCATATTCAAAGCGATTAGTAACTATAAAAGATGTATTGATTAACCATGCACAAGAAGGTTCCGTTCAGAAATTTAGCGTCACCCTAATTTGTAAAATAGCTTAAAAATAACAAATGTTCTCCAAAAGAGACGTATCTTATACCAAAACAAAGATAATTCAATAAGGTTTTCAGTTTTATAAGTATAAGCATCTCAGGTTATCCCTACAAAAAGTTATGAATATTCAAAGTTGAAAGTTTGCTGCTGGAATTTCCCTGGACAGCAGTTTAGAGACGTGTTCATTTGCATTTTACGTTAATTAAACAATTTATTTTGCAAGTAAATATTTCATAGAGTTATAGTATTCTGAATTATCTTCGTAACGACCTAAAGAACGTATCCTAATGATTTTTCTATGATTTATAATGAATTTTATAAGATAAGGTGTACAGTAAATTTCAGATTTGTCATATCCGATTTTTCAACGACATTTCATATGTAAACTATAAGATTTACAAATGTATAATATTATAAAATGAAGATTATAAAAGTATATAGCATGTAGCAAGATTAACTTGCCTCGATGGGTCGCGAATCGGGAAAACGGAACGTTAACCGTCGGCGGGGAAAACTCGCGACGGCGCACGGTTCACGGAATGAACCCAAACGACGAACAAAGGAACCACACGGGTCAGGGTATCTCGTTGGAACGTCGAGAAACGTCACCGGCACGACGGAATTCCGGCAACAAAAGAACAGTTAAAAGAAATGAGAAACGAGATATGAAGCAAGAAGAGAAAAATGATAAAGAGAAGTACGAGAGAATATATAAGGGAGAGGGAGAGAGAGGAAAAAGTGGAGAGAGAGAGAGAAAGTGGGGCCCACGGGGTTAAAGGGGAGGTTGCGATTGGCTGAGAGAATAAATTAAGAAGGATATAAAAGATTGTAAAATATTATATGGTTAACTTAAAGATTTAAAAGATAGGTAATGAACAGTAAGATATCAGGTTAGTTAGAAAAATATATGCGATGGTTTTAATAATATTAAAATTTAGGATTTTGGGCGCCAAATGAAACATTTCCAAATTGCGCTCGGGTTGGGTCCAAAAATTCGAAATTCAAATAATAGGATTTTAGGCGGGTTCCAAATTTTAAAATGAAATGTTTTATGATTAAAAAGCATACTCCCAAAACGGACACACGCACGTGCACGTAGCCATCCAAACTTGCCCGTTTTACTGAACGGGACGAGAATACAATGCACGGACGCTACCACGAGGCTAAGGGTGTCAAGTAGGCCAAGAAGAATATTTTCAATTTTATTTTAGATGCTAAAATTTGTTATATGCAGAATGACTTAGCCAGATAAAATTTTACAGTAAGACCCAAATAAGCAAGATAAATGAAATGAGTAATATCTAATGCTCAACCAATAACAGAAAATAGTAGCATTGGGCTCGGGTGTTACAGATGGGGAGAGAAGAGAGAATGATACCCGATGGGAACTCTACTTCGACGGATCATCTTCTATGAAAAAGCGAAAGTACAACTCCCCTATAATCAAATCTGGGGTGGGCCTCATCTTCATGACTCCACAAGGAGGGATAATGCGCTTTGCCTTTTCCCTAACAGAGCCGAGGACAAGCAATGAAGCTGAATATGAAGCTTTGATAGCAGGTCTCGAGATCGCTGTCGACATGGGAATTGAAAACCTCCTCATATACGGAGACTCCCAACTGGTCATTAGCCAAGTAAACGGCGATTATCAGACGTGCAAACCAGAGTTGGTAAAGTACGGCGAAAGGGTACAACAATTGCTGACTCAAATCCCTGCCTATGCCCTGGAAAGCATACCGCGCGCGGAAAATAGCAAGGCGGATGCATTAGCCAAGCTCGCTAAAGAACTGGCCGACGAGAACCTCGATGACATGAGGATCGTTGTGCAAAGCCGTCGGGTTCTTGCACCGGCAGAAATATCTCCAGAGTCGTCCGAAGAAAAGGGAACGATAGAGCAAGCAACCCTACAAATAAAAGACCAGAAAAAGGTTAAGGATTGGAGAGAAGTCTTTATAGACTACTTTAAATCCCATCAAACACCTGAAGATGGTCCTCAAGACATCGGCTCATGAAACGAGCTCTATCTTTTGCCTTCGTCAATGATACTCTGTACAAGAGATCGTTCGACTCTCTATGGCTAAGATTCCTGGGGCCGGAAGAGGCAAGGAGAGTCATCTAAGAAACTCACGACGAACTCTGCGGTTCTCACCATGCCGGGCCGAAGATGAAACTAAAGATTAAAAGGATGGGTTACTACTGGCCCACGATGATCCAGGACTGCCTTGAATACGTGAAGCAACACCACTCGTGCTAAATTCATGGGGACTTTATCCATCAGCATCCAAATCCGCTACACCCAACTGTGGCTAGTCGGCCATTCGAAATGTGGGGAACTGACATAATCGGGCCTATTGAACCAGCATCGTCCAGAGGACACCGGTTCATATTGGCGACGACCGATTACTTTTCTAAGTGGGCAGAAGTCGTACCGCTAAGAGAAGTGAAGACAGAGAATATCCTCCATTTCTTCAAGGCACGTCATTTACCGGTTCGGCACTCCGCGACGGATTATCTCCGATAACGGACCAGCCTACAGAAGCCACAAGATCAGCCGCTTCGCACAACAACATAATATAGACTGGAGATACTCTTCGGTCTATAATCCTCGAGCTAACGGTCTACCTGAGGCTTTCAACAAGACCTTGACGAAGATCGTGAAAAAGACGGTGTCTAAAAATAAAAAGGACTGGCACGAGAGACTGCATGAAGCTCTCTGGGCGTATCGAACTACGTTCAAAACGGCCACAAACACAACGCCGTATGCATTGGTATTCGGCACAGAAGCGGTACTCCCCCTCGAGATAGAGTTACCCTTTCTACGAATGGCGGTTCACTACGAGTTAACAGACGAAGAAAATGCTCACCTTCGGCTTGAGAAGCTCGACGCCCTTGATGAAACCCTGCTCATAGCGCAACAAAACCTGGAGGCTTATAAAGCAAAAATGGCGCGCTCATATGAAAGATTGACTAGGCCGAGGACATTTCACCAAGGCAAACTCGAGCTAGTGGTCAAAAGACCTATGATCCCCAATCGTGCCAAACAGGGGAAATTCGATCCGAACTATGAAGGCCCATACATTATAAACAAAGTTTACCAGGGTGGAGCCTATCTACTTATGGACATGCATGGTGAAAGACCTTTCTGGCCAATAAACGGTCACTTCCTAAAAAAATACTATGCCTGACGAGTCATGGCCTACGTCAACGATAGATGACGACGTCTATGTCCGCTCGCTATCTTCCTGAGCTCAAACTCTATAAGTAGTAGCTGGCAAACGGACCGAAATGTCCTTAAACTAACGATGGACCACTATGTCCTAAAACTAGCTGTTGACCGAGACGTTTATAAACTACTATTGACCGCAGCATCCCAAGGCTGAAAAAAAATGGTATGTCCATAAGCGAGATGGGCACGGATGAAAACCCGAAAGGGCGTCGTGAGTAAAAACAGTAGGGCTACCGGCGAGTTTTGTGAAAACCCGAAAGGACGCAATCTCGTTAAAAGACACTTGCAAAGTCCTCTCGACCTTGTGAGGAGAAAATACCTGTGTGAGATCCTTACGACTCATAAGGGAGCAATACACTTTGGGATCCCCACGAGTCCTAAGGAGAAATTACACTTGCGAGATCCTCACGACTCGTAAGGAGAACCCTCTTATGAGACCCTCACGGCTCATAAGATTCAAAATCCTTAAGCTACAGGGATCTGAACCTGTTCTTAAGTAGTCATACACCCCGATTTTGCCCTACAAGCGGTTCAATATTGACCCTTGTATACAATCCGCGGGCATGAACAAACATTTCCCTAACACGGTCCCACTAGCGACTAGGGATATGTTCACACAGTGGATGACCCCTGTAAGTCCTCTCAACTTATAAGGAGAAAACACTTTTATAAGATCTTTACGACTTATAAGGGGGCATACGCTTAAGACTCCTCACGATTCTTAAGGAGAAAACGCACCTACGAGATTCTCGCGACTCGTAGGAAGAAAAACCTTTATGAGACCCTTACGGCTCGTAAAGTCAAAAGGCCTTAGTAGACAGGATCCTAACCCTGTTTGCTAAGCCACTTTTGTTCGACATCGACAGAGGCAAATGATGATTCGCTCCTGGAAATATCCCAGTTGTAGCGATACTGATGCCTAAATCGGTACCAAATCCCAAACTCGCAGCGAAAAGCCAGCGAGCCACAAATGCATATGAAATAGCCGAAATGATGGGGCAACTTACAACAAAATCAGCAAGTAAAAATGTATGCATACAAAATAGCCGAAATGGTTGGGAAACTCACAATAAAAAGCAGCGAGTAAATAAAACAAATAGCCGAAATGGTTGGGCAACTCGCAATAAAAAGCAGCGAGTAAATAAAACAAATAGCCGAGATGATTGGGCACCGCGAAAAATAGCCGAAATGATTGGGCAATCACGACTGTCGCGATATAAAAGCTGAAATGGTAGAGCATCGCGGAAGGAAAAATATATAAAATGAAACTTTTTGCCCTACAGGCGAGATCACATCGATCTCTGTATACAATCCAGGGGTACAAAAAAAAAGGGAACCATACCTTCCTACCAGGCTCCATCAGAAAGAAAGCCAAGTCTCAACGGCCACATCTACAGCCTGGAGACCCACAACAGCGTTCCTCCTCATTCCAGCAGGATTCAGACGCGACAATTAACCATGGATCTATGGCAAAGTCCCTGTTCCAAACCTCGACGGTTCACAGACAACCGAGAGAGCACTTACTGGTCCCGTAGAACATGTCTAATGTCAACCTAACTTCGTGGGAAACGCTCAGAGCAAATCCTGGTCCCGTAGAACACGGCTAATGTTAATCATGTCCCCGTGGGAAACGCCCAGAGCAAATCCTGGTCCTGTAGAACACGGCCAATATCAATCCTGACCCCGTGGGAAATGTCCAGAGCACCTCCTGGTCCCGTAGCTAATGTCAATCCTGACCCCGTGGGAAGCGTCCAGAGCAACTCCTGGCTCCGTGAAATGCAGATAAAGTTAACCCCTGATTCCGTGAAATACGGATAAATTCAACCCCTGACTCCGTGAAATGCGCATAAATTCAACCCCTGACTCCGTGAAATGCGCATAAAGTCAACCCCTGACACCGTGAACTACGGATAAAGTCAACCCTGGCTCCGTGAAATGCGGATAAAGTCAACCCTGGCACCGTGAAATGCGGATAAAGTCAACCCCTGATTCCGTGAAATGCGGATAAAGTCAACTCCTGACTCTGTGAAATGCGGATAAAGTCAACCCCTGACTCCGTGAAATACGGAAAAGTCAACCCCTCCTGGTTCCGTGGAACACGGCCAAAGTCAATTCTAACTCCGTGGGAAACAGCCAGAGTAAACCCTCAAACTCCCTATCAAAGCAATGCTTTGACCCGGAAGCAGGTCAACTTATCGAACACTTATAAGTCCTCTCTACTTATAAGTAGAAAATTCTCTTGTGAGATCCTTACGACTCTCAAGAGAAAACACGCTTAGGAATCCTCACGATTCTTAAGGAGAAAATACACCTACGGGATCCTCTCGACCTGTAGGGAGAAAATTCTTTATGAGACCCTCACGGCTCATAAATTGAAAAGTCTTAAGTGGCAGATCCTAATCCTGTCTCCCAAGCCATCATTCCTTCGCAGAGAGTTCGAGGTAGATTTTTTACAGGCCACACTCTCCTAAGTCAAACATCGACAAGAAAGGAAGCAACCACTTACGAGTTCTCTCGACTTGTAAGGAGAAAATTCTCTTGTGAGATCCTTACGACTCTCAAGAGAAAACGCACTTAGGAATCCTCACGATTTATAAGGAGAAAATACACCTGCGAAATCCTCTCGACTCGCAGGGAGAAAAATCTTTATGAGACTCTCACGGCTCATAAAATTGAAAACTCTTAGGCAGCAGACCTGAACCTGTTTCTTAAGCCATCGTTACCCTGCAAAGAGTCCAAGATGGACCGTCACTTACTATCTACATGACACACTTGCTAAAATCACATGGCAACGACACAGAAAAAAGAAGAAAGCAACAGTAGAACAAAAAATGTGTATTTTTTATTCATGAATTCAATGGAGTACAAGTTGAATCATATGAAAGAATAAAAAAACGGATACATGTTATTCAAAGATTACAAGCGTTCAATCTATGCAAAACAGCTACTGAGAAGGAAGCGTCTTCAATAAGTCAGCAAGTTGCTCGTGCACTCCTTTCATTGCCTTCTCATGATCGGCCGTCGCGGCCAGCTCTGCTTCAATTCGAGCCCGTTGCTGCAAGTACGATGAAACCTTCTCATCGATTTCCCGTTGGGCAGCTTCGCGACTCTGCGTAACCCGCTCAATAGAGTCGAGCTTCCTCCTCAATACCAGCCCGTCCAAGATACATTGCTGCAATTTGTCAAAGATAACTCTCAGTTGCGCGGCATTTGCTTCAACTTGGGCGCTCAGCCGGGCAGATTCACCTGAAGCCTCCTTGCGTTCCTTCCGCCTCAAGGTCGCTTCTTGTTCAAAATGGCGGAGGAAGGATACACTCTGCTCGACCCACGCAGCCTGCTGGGAGTTCAAAGCCAGAATCTCAGGAGCAGGATGCCTAAGCTCAAGCTCATGTAGGCAGGCCTCAATCTTTCTGCAGTGGTTAACCCAAGACTCAACGACGCCTTCGTTATGGAAGTTCACAAGTATCGCCAACATTGGATTAACCTCGGCAGCAAAATCTGCAGCGAATATAGGGGCCTCCGCATCAAGCTCCTTGATATAGTCACTAAACATACGCAAACTGGTCACAGCGCCTTTTGAAGATGGACGTCTAGAAAAGGGGCCTGCCGGCATTGTAATGTGAGACTCGAACGGAGCTGGAATCGGTGTCACCGCTGCAAAACAAATCATAATCAGATGACGGCTCAAGAAATAAGGAAAAAATACATGAACAATAGAGTCTACTATACCGGCTGCAACAGGGGGCAGAGCTGGGAGTACTGGTGGCGCGACGATACCCTCGTCCCCTCCTTCAATTTATAAGGCTACAAGTAATGCAAAGAAGAATTAGCAATGACATGGCTGCCCGTTAAAGAAAAGAAAAGACGTCGGTTAGAAAAGATACTCACCGACACCAGCGAGCGGACTAATCTCCGACTGGAAGGAGAAGTGCGGGTTCAACACCTGATACAGGTGATCGAAGAGAACTCCTGCAAGATCACGATGATACATGGTCAGTACACGGAAGATGTTGTCCCTAATTTAAATTAATCACAAACCCATACCTTCCAATATTCGAGAAGATATAAGAGGAGACGAAGGGGTAGCAACCGTCAGAGCGGCAGCTGGTGGTGCTTCTTCAGGTGTCACAACCTCAGCGCTCACAACACCGACATTCGAAAGGAACAAGGTGTCGTCAGAAGGGATTGCAAAATGAAAAGAATGCAGCGGTCCAAGACCTACTATCACGCCCCGCTTCCCAGAATATGCTATGGTGGGCACGTGACATAGCCAACCATGCTACCTGTGGATAGGAAATATCCTTCCACAGTCACATTACGGCTGTAGAGATATCAAGAACAGTAATAAACTATCTAGCACATGTC
Source organism: Agapanthus africanus (assembly GCA_030015575.1). Lineage (NCBI taxonomy): Eukaryota > Viridiplantae > Streptophyta > Magnoliopsida > Asparagales > Amaryllidaceae > Agapanthus > Agapanthus africanus. The sequence continues at coordinate 767,863,714 of JASDDO010000022.1, read as the reverse complement.
CATAAGCCAAAATAAATTGAGTCAAGATTAAAAACAATGCGGAAGCAAAAGATCCAATACAAGAATAACTGGAATGTATGTCCCATAATGCGGGCTCACATCAGAAATAACAATACTGGAAGAGTAAAAGAACTAACTACTAAAGAGTCCTCACTGCTCAGCCTACTGGCTGAAGTACTCCTTCTCGGACTGCAGCAAATGTACGGAATCTGGGCCATGCAAAACCCAGACGTCAGCGCGTCATAACATAAAGCAATAATATATAAACAGGGTAGCAAGACATGCGAGTATAATCGTAAATGATAAGGCAGGTGTAATAGCAATAAATATCAGAGTAGTGAAAGGTAGTGTACAGTGAGTAATCTAAACTGATCTATTGGGTTAACTATTAAGTCTTTGAAATCAATTTGATGAATCATCGATGTAACTCAATAGTATCCCGTGCGTGCCCGAGATCACGGTGAAGATTCTCGGGCTGAAACCGAGACATGCCGCTAGGCACTAAAGGAAACGGGTAAAGATGAATGATGTCCATGGTATCATCCCAAGGCTGGCCTAGCCTCTAAAAGGTAATGGATAACGATGGATGATGTCAGCGGCATCATCCCAAGGCTGGCCCAGCCTCTAAAGCTGATCGGTAAAGGTAACGAACTGTCGATTTACAAGTCAGATTTCATCATTGATTTTTCCCATAACCCCAGGTTATGTGTATTCAAGTCAGGTATTAAATAATCTAGAGCTAATGCCAACACAGGATCAGGCAGGTATGGGTTTGTCTAGATAGACAACAGGAACGGTCCGTAAGGACAACAGGTCAGGTTTGTTGGCATTAGACACAAGATCAGGTAACAGGTAATACCATGGTACAACATGCCAAGCCAGGTAATGTATAAAGGTGTCATGTCATGTCAAGAGGTGCACGGTACTATGTCGGGTCAGGTAGTAGGTGTAATAAGTCATGTCAGGGTGTACACGTATCATATGGGTGCTCATAGTCAAACTAGCATACGCATGGGTATACAAAACAAGCATGAGTACTAATAGAACACAAACTGGCACATGTAATATGATATGCAAATAGGTACAGATTAAACTATAAGGATGTGGATGCACGGTTATCAGTTTGAGTTTAAGGGATGGTTTCAACATTTCATGAATGCAGTATAGCAAATATGGAAGTTAAAATCATATTAATATGTACTAAATAATCTAGAGATGCAATTGAATATAAATTAGGCTAGCTGTAAGTAAACGGTCGTCCGATAGGGTATAAACTATAAAAGGATTACTATGGGCTATGAAGATAAGCGTTATTTGACTTAAAGATGGATGTTGGTACTATGTATAGTAACACTAAATGCAACATGGTATGTCCCGGGCTATAAATCTAAAATGATATAACGGGACATCGGGATGTTAAAAAAAATGGAGACTGTGGTATTAAATTTAAACTACAGGTTTAATGTGCATTCAAATAAGTATAAAATAGATTAAATAGCATGTAGCAAGTTTCACTTGCCTCGACGGATCGCGATGCGGTAAACGGAACGTCACGCGTCGGCGGGAAAAGTCACGGCGCGTGCACGGTACACGGAATGAGTCCAAATAACGCACGATGGGATCGCACGGGTCAGATATCCTCGCTGGGTCGGCGGCGGCACGACCGGATTCCGGCGATCTATAAAACAGTGAATCATGAATTCAAAAAGAAAACAAAGAAAGAGAAGAGAAGAGAAAGGAAAAGGGAAAAGAAGAAGAAGGAGAAGGGATCGCTCACTGAGTTGTGCGCAGGGGTCAGGGAGACGAGGTGGTGGTGTCGGGGTCACCGGCGGGGAGGTGCCGGCGAGGGTGTAGGGTTCAGGTTGGGGTTCGGTTAGTTGTGGGGTTTAAGGGAAAAGAAGAAAGGAAAGAAGGAAGAGAAGAGAATGAAGAGGAGGAGAGGAGGAGATGGTGGTGACGGTGATGATGTGTTAAGGATCGTCGGCGGTGGAGGTCGGCGAAGTGAGGAGTTATGGTTTTGGGTGTGCAGGGTTCTGTGGGTGCTCGGGATAGAGGAAAAAGAAAAGAAAATGATGACGAGGAGGAGGAGGAGAAGAAGATGAGATGGAGATGGTGACGATGTTGGGTTCGAGGAGGCAGAGGAGGCGGCTAGGGTTAGGGTTTCCTTCCAATGGGTTTTGTAGCGTTGGGAAATATAGAAGGAGAAAAGAATGGGTGGTGACGATAAGGAAGGGAGGCGGTGTTGGGACTCCGCTCACCGCGAGAGGAGAGAGAAAGGCCTGAGAGAGAGAGAGAGTGTGTTGTGGAGAGAGAGAGAGGAAGAGAAAGAGAAGGAGAGAGAAGCAGAGGGAGAGAGATCTCGTGTGGCCACCAACTCAAAAGAGAAGAAATGATTGGTGGAACGGAGGGGAGAGAGAAAAAGAATTTGTTAAGGAAAGATTTGCTGCCTTACACAAAATTTAAGCTGTTTATAAAAAGATTTAAGTTAGTTTTAATAAATATATTCTGAGCTTAGTAAACGATTTTAAAAGATTTAAATAATTGGATTATTTTAGCGGGAAAAATATTTTCAAAAAGTGCCCGGGTAGGGTCTAAAGCTTTAGATTTGAAATACGAAGATTTTTAGCAAGTTCCAAAAATTAAAATAAAGGATTATGCAACAAAAAGGCATACCCTCAAGAACGGACGCACGTACGTGCGCGTAGCCATCCAAACACGTCCGTTCCACTGAACGGGATGAGAACACGATGCAAGGACGCTACCACAGGGTTAGGGGTATCAAACAGGCCATGTCATATATTTTTAAATTATTTTACTTGATCTAAAATGTTACATATAAAATACGCGATGCTATGTGAAATGTTAAAATGCAGTATACATGAAATGCACGTGTCTAATTAATGGGACAGGGTAATTTAGGAATAAGAATCAACCAGTTCAAGCAAGCGGGTCAGGTCGAGTGCAATGTAAAAGTAAACTACCATTCACATCCAAGCATGATAAATCAAATAAGCACCATAAACAAACAAATACGGTAACAAATATCGGTATAATTGAACTCGGTTGTTATATTATACCCAACTACAAAAAGAATTTCATCCTCGAAATTCCAAGAATACGAAAGGGATAAATGACCAACAAGCTACAAGAAAAGATAGAGAAACTTCTGCCGGATTTCATCTTCTCATTCCTAAGTTGACTCTCCATGTGAGCGATTACCCCAAGAAACAAGTACAAGAGGGATAATTTTATTCTTAAGAACCTTTTCCTTTCGATCCAAAATCGATATCGTTCGCTCCTAAAAAGTCAAATCTTCCCGTACGGTCAGCTCCGAATGATCCAATACATGTGTTTCATCTCGAACCTACTTACGGAGTTGGGATACGTGAAACACATCATGAACATTCGCCAAGGATTGCGGTAACGCCAATCGATACGCTACCTCACCAACACGCTCCAAAATTTCAAAAAGTCCAACGAATCGAGGGCTGAGCATTCCTCGACTTCCGAAACGAATCACCCCTCTAGTCGGTAATATCTTCAAGAATACTAATCACCCACGGCGAACTCTAGAAGTCTTCTCGACGTATCAGCCCAACTCTTCTGTCGGTCTGGTGCTGCTTTCATATGATTCCGGATAGCTGTTCCCCTCCGAAAGACGGCGCACAAGACCGCGATGTCCTGACGCTGAGATTCGGGGCAGATGCTATTTGGTTTTATCCGTCCACCTCTCCGAAAATGCCAAGTTGATTTATGGCACCGTGTATCGGAGGTTTAAACGGATGCGGCCGATGTAGCAGACTTCGTCAGATTCCCCCTCGCTTGAGAGGTTTTTGATTGTGGGGACGCTCTTCCCTGCAGGCGCAAGCCCCTGCAGTTAATTACGCTACCGCATCGCGGTAACAACTTTCTCCTTCTCCAGAATTTCACTTCGTGTCGTGTGTGTTTGTTTTGTTTGTGGTTGCCCGTGGATTGTATACGGAGACTGAGTAATGCCGTCGCCCGTAGGACGTGGATTAGTCCAAATCCGTATTTACTTAGATTTAGGTTTGGTGTTTTTAGTTTAAGGATGCATTAGTCGCGTTGCGGATAAGATCAACTTAAACGTTCGTTAAGGATACGATAGTCCTGTTTGAGACTAAGATCAACTTAACGTGATAATCCATTTAATATCTGGCCATCGGGACTCGTCACCTCCCTAACGTCGTTGAAGGATTACAACGGCAGATGTCAGAGGAGTTCAGAGATGTACCCTTGAACCAAGGTTGATTTGGAGTTTTATAGTCCGTTTGAATGTTTAAGGATACGTTAGCCGTATTTGGGGCTAAGATCAACTTAAACGGGATCGTTTAGATCCGGCAAAGAAGCATTTGGAGGCTCTATTGTTCCAGTTTAGGGACGTAGTGGTCCATAGGTAGTTTAAGGACGTTGTGGTCCATGCTCCAGTTTAGGGACATGGTGGTCCGCATTCCAGTTTAGGGACGTGGTGGTCCATCATTAGTTTAAGGACGTTTCGGTCTAATATTAGTTTAAGGACGTTACGGTCCAATATTAGTTTAAGGACGTTACGGTCTACGAGTTTAAGGACCCCGCAGTCCATATTGATGTGTGGTCGTTGGGACCCGTCACCTCTTTGACGTCGTTGAGGAATTACAATGATGGATGTCAAAGGAGTTCGGAGATGTACTCTCGAACCGGATATAAATTGATTTGAGAGAGCATTTGTGCTCAGTTCAATTTAATTTAAGGACTTACGGCCTGAATTGGGCTAAGTCCAGTTGAAAATGTTCAACATTTTATTTATTTTTAGTCCATTAAACCTGTGCTAGGGCTTTGCCCACATTTAAATAATGCATTGCATTACTTCTACTTTCTTGTTTGGGCTCTGCCCATAAAAGATGCAGAGCATCAATTTATTTTGGGCTCTGCAAGGTATCTGCATAGCATTTTATTATTTTTGTTTGGGCTTTGCCCATTTATAAATGATGCAGAGCATCAATTTAATTAGGCCTGTTTGGTCCTTTAATCGGGCTTGGCCCTGCATTGCATTTATTAGGCGCTTTGCGCCACTCACTGAGCGCAAGCGCTTGTGGTGAAGACACGTGTCATGCTCTGGTGAGCACAAGCGCCAACTCCAGAGAGCAAAGCTCTTATTTCAAGAGCGCATAGCGCAAGTGGTTTAGATGCTGACACGTGGCGCTCTCCCAAGAGCGCAACAGCGCAGTTTGCAAGTGCAAAGCACCAAGAATCTTTTAGATTCAAGAACAGAAGTGCAAAGCACTATTTGATTTCTTGATTTAATTTAGATCAGAAAAAAATAAGTTTTTTCTTGTTTTTCTTATCTCAGAGAACCAAAGGTTCATGAAAAGTGCAAAGCACTATTTTTGTTTTATTTTCTTTTTATTAAAGATCATTGATCTTATTTTTAGATCTATGATCTGTTCATAAGAGAACTTTCTCTTTTTTTTTAAAGGTTTTTACCTTTTTTTATTCTTGAGGAGTTTCTCAGAGTTCTCTTCTCTCCTTTTTTTTAGAAAGATCTTCTTCCCTTTTAATTGAGGCCTAGGGTCCTTTTTATAGTGCCCATAAATTGGTTAAATTTGTTAAAGAGATCTTTCTCTGAGTGATTTGGGGAATTTTCCCCACCGTTGGATCTTTGATCCAAGGGCTTCTGCTTTGCAGAAGAAAATCTTCTTGTTTTAACAAGAACAGAAAAGATTTCTTAAAATTTTTAATTCTGTTTGTCGCAGATACCCCAGCGCGTGACACGTGTCGCGCAGCGCACAGCGCAGCGCAACTGCGCTAGCGCATCTGCGCTGACACGTGTCGCGCAGCGCACATGCGCTGACACGTGTCGCGCAGCGCACAGCGCAGCGCAACTGAAGCGTTGCTTCCTTTAATAGAGCTTTGCTCTGATTGGGTGCGCCTTCTTGGGCGCTGTGCTGACGTATCAGCGCCTGACATGTGGCGCGTTGCGCCCGAGACTTGAAGCGTTGCTTCAGAATTTTTGAATTTTGAATTTTCAGCAGAGCTTTGCTCTGATTGGGGGAAACAAATGCCCCCCCACCGTTGCGCTCACGTGGCGCGCATGTGAATGCAGCGGTGGCAAGCCCCTGACCGTTGGATAAAAGGGTGAGCTGAAGGGGCGCAAGTGCCTTGTAAATAGGACCTATGGCCCTTAGAAACTCTTCGCCATCTTTTCAAGATTTTGATTTTCCAGAGCTTTGCTCTTGCTTAAGAACTTCAGAGCTTTGCTCATTTCCAAAGTTAAAAACTTTAGGTAAAATTAAATCAAATCAGATTAACTTAAATTAACCTTAACCAAAGAGCTTTGTTCTTATAGATCTTTTGATCTAAATAGATCCCCATTGGGGTTTCATAAACAGAGCTTTGCTCTCAAAAACTTGTAGATCTACAGGGATCTTGTTCATAGGTTTTAACCCATGAACAGAGCTTTGCTCATAGATCATCTGTGGATCTTTTAGATCTGATAAATGAAAAAATTTCACAAGTTTTACGTGGATTTTCCAAGAATTCAAAAATTTTAATTCTTTTTGGTATAGACATTTTCTGATGGATCTTTCCATTATTACCATAGAGCTGTGCTCTTTTTAAGGAATCTTATTTCCCTGGGACCAGAGTTTGACAAGTGTCACTCTGTGACAGAGCTTTGCTCTGAAAGAGGAGATTTTCTCCTTGTCTCTAGGGATTCTTCCCACCCCCCTTTTTTATAAGTGGGAATGTTTTCCTGGGGACCAACTGACAATCTCATCCAATGATGAGGTTGTCTTATTAACTGACATATTGTCATCCAGATTTTGTGGGTCCCTCTTTAGTTTCCTGCTCACTGCACTGCTGTGTGGTGTAATTAATTAATTTAAATTTAATTTAATTAATGCATTTTCTTTTTTTTATACGCCAAACGTTGGAATTACAACACTAACGGTTAAATTGTTCTTTTGCAGCGATCAAGTCTCTAGACACTTCATTCCCGTTCGTCCGCTCGGAGGAGGGATTTCCCGAGGCGCCCTTGGACCATGAAGTCCTGACCATGATTAAGGAGTACGACCCGGAACACAAGAGTCTCCACCTTTGGGGGTCGTGGTACAATCAGATCATCATGGGCCGACGGAGCTTCACATGCGCGGTGCTGTCAGAACCCATAACGGCGATTCATTACGCCAGCCCACTCCCGGTGCAGTACGCCGTGGAGATGGTTGATTGGACATCAAAGGGCTTCCTACATCCCGCCATAGATGCGATTCCGGTTCAGCGTCCCATGGTTTTGGATATCCTGGGACGCCGCATCTGTCAAGGCGAGGCGCGACCTTGGGGGCAATCATATAATATCGGTTTGATCCCCCGCCACCCAATCGGCTATCTGCCGTGGGCTCAGTATATCCTGTCGACGAAGAAGTCGCAGTTGATAAGATTAGGATTCTATACCGCAGTCTATGTTTCCCTTTTCCAGTATCCCACGCTTCCCACCTGGTGGTTCAAGGCCTTCTTGGAGAAGTGGAACATTCCTACCCACACTTTCCTTGCCATGGATCGGAAAGTGTCAATCTCTTTGGAAGAGTTTACGGAGGTATCCGGTCTACCGGTCATGGGGAAACATTATGAAGAGTTGCTCCCACCGGATGAGTACATCTTTGGTGCTAAGCCGGTGATAAGAGGGCTCATGCCGGAGAACGCTGTTCAACATCAATTTCCAAGTCTGATCAAGGTGTTGAACATCTACGAGGCCCTTTTCATTGAGCGTGGGAGCCGCGGAGTTAATTTTGAGGATTTCATTGCTCGGTTCCTTCATCCAAACGTCCTCTCGGCGGAAGCTGCCAAGTTTGCCAACCTTGAGGACCCTTTTGGTTTAGGTTTGGATAACCTGCCAGCGAAAAATATAGACCAAAAGAACTTTTTTCTTCCTAACTCCCCAACCATGCCTTTTGCAGAAGTCGCAGCCCCTGAGATGGATGAGGAGGCCTTCTTTTTAGGATTTCTTGGGCTTTGGCTGAGTTGGTTTGCGCTCCCAATGCACTCTCACCGCATGCGGCCCTCTGTTTTTTACCCGGCCCACCGAATGACTATCGGGGTAAAGGTGGCCGTTGGGATCGCCGGTTTGGCGCACTTGTATCATGGCCTCAGTCGAGCAGCGGATGCTAATGAGCCTGGGGTGTTGCACGTAGTCTTCCCGATGCACTACTTTATGTCGTGGCTCGAGCTACATACAGCGGGTGTCTTCGGCATGCATAAAAGGCCCTCGTTCTACGAAAGGTGCAGTTTTCCTCGCATTCTACAGTTGATCGGCGCATCAATTGTAAATCCATCGCCACGAGATGCCAGGTGTTTACTCCTTCGCTCCCACACCGTTGGAACCGGTGTGTCTTTCATTGACAAGGTGTTGACTATTGGAAAAACGTCCACCACCGCAGTGCGGCTATTGCAAGACACTTTAAAGGATGGAGCTTCAGTTTTAACGGCCCGGGAGACCCTTCACCTATATTCCATCAGACCGGGCTTCTTGGTGTTTAGACAGGACGGGGCAGCGAGCTTCATGAGATATAACCCGCATCGTTTCGCCCAACAGCTGAGCTATAATCAAGGGGTACCGCTGGAGGCTTTTTTATCGGAACCTGCCGCAACTGAAGAAGGGATGGAGAGGGCACTGCATCACTTCATGCGTCTAAACACGGGCTCTCACTTCTTCATCAGTGAGCCGGCTTGCGCCCCCGACTTCTTAGGGTATACACAGAATGGTATAGTCATTCGATGGGAGCGGTCATAAAGGAGGAAAGGCGATTGCTGATCGATCGTAAGGGTGCACCTCCAGGTAGCGATCGCAACGCTCCTCTGGTGCCAAGGACCCCGGTGATCCCCCCTTTAAAAGATGCCAAAGCCGGACCCTCGCGTGCACAAAGTCATCCACGTGAGTTGCCGCTCCCTGATATCACGGATGCACCTCCCGCACCCTGTGCTCTAGTGGAGACAGTGGTTGTACCCTCGCCGGAGTCTAGCATGGGTGCGGACATCGGGACCCGTCGTCCTAAAGTGGCTGCTAAACGGAAGTCGATCCCCCGTGAGCCTAGGGTCGGAGGGCAAAAGAAAAAGAAGTCACTCTTCGCTGCGGACGTCGTGTTCGGTCAGGAACCCCATGCTCCCTATGCCGAGGGCCTGATCGAATACGGGATGAACGAAGGACTAGTGATGCCGCCGCCGGACGATACAGACTTGGAAGCCGCTCTCGAAACTTCGGCGTGGTTGGCAAAGCGTGACGCGTGGCTGGCCAAGCTTGCGCAATCATGTAACTATTAGTCGCCTTTTCTTTATTGCAACATATCCTCTTCATTGCCTTTGACTAACACTTTTCTTTCTTTCCTTTCGACAGGCATCACTGACGAAGAAGCCATTGCCGCTTCTCTGAAGACTTTCCAGGAGGAGGAACGTCTTAGAGCGTCTATGGGCCTTAGTAAGTTTTAATCCATCAAGTCTCCATCTCCCTCGTGTTATGGTCGATCTAACCTCTCTCTTTTATTGCAGAAACCTCAATGCCGTTCCCACCAAGCGACGCAGATGTTTTACCAGCTGCCGATGTTCCCGCTTCCTCTGGGCTACCGCAGGAGGTTCGTCTTGAAGAGCCGATAAGAGATGCCTTAAAGGCTCTGGAGGCATCCCTGAACGAGGATGACGACGCCTTGAAGGAGGCGTCGCAAAGGTCCATTGCGACAGCCCGGGATGAAAGGAAGCGGCTGAGGCGTGAGGCAAAGGCATGCAGGGCTGCCTTGGCTGCGGGAACGGGTCCCAGCACTGCCCCTCGTGCTGATACTCCATCTGAAGAGGCCCCTGTCGCCCTATCCACTGCCCGCAGAGAGGTGGCACGCGCAGTTCGGAGCGCAAACGGTAAATCCACTTCAAGTAATGTTTCTTTCAGAGTTTTTGTTATAAGGATTTTAATGCCATTGGTCCTTATATCTCTTATCTTGCAGGGCCAAGTCCGATCGAGGGGGAGGCGGAAACCGTTGAACCCCGGGGAACAGAGGAGGCGGTGCCTGCCGAACCCGAGCCGACAGTGGGAAACATTGTTGAGGCCTTGGAGCCTGATGCGGAGGTTGAGGGGCCTATAGCCGAGAAGGTCATTGATGCCCAGCCGGAAGTGGCGGCAGATGAAAGGATCATTATAACTGAACCGAGGGTATTGGCGAACGAGGCGCTTGAGGCCGGCGACCTCGTGGTGACAGTGGATGAGCCGATGGAGACGGCGGGGCTCGAAATAGTTGCAGGTGAGATGGATACGACTCTCGGGGAAGAGTCAGCCGCTTCCTTCCAAGAATCTGGCAATGCTCCAATCATTGCCCTCCCTGCTTACGATCTCTTGCCGTCTCCTGGTCGCGGTAGCACGACGACGGTCCCCATCGAGTCGGGTGATGAGGCTACGGGCGGTGGCCTCATGTCGATAGAGGAGGGAGTCGCTTCTGTTTCGGCCGGGAGCTCCTCAGGTAAACCTTAGGTTACTGTCTTTCTTATTTTACAATCCTTTCTGACAAGTTCACCTTTCTTGTAACGCAGGTGCAGCCAGCGCCGATGCCCCACTGCTTGAAGGAGCGCCTTCAACGACTGCCTTGGCGGTAGTCACCTCTCAACCCTCTCTTATACCATCTACGATGTTGGAAGGTATGGGTCCGCAACTTATTAGTCTTATCTTTCAGATGTATAGTTTTTATGTACTGAAGTCGTGCTGTTGTGTCTTTTCAGGAGTACTTTTTGACCATCTTTACCAGATGTTGCTCCCATACTTCTCCTTCCCATCCGAGCTTGCCTTTTCCTCTGGTGGCGTTGGTGAGTATGATTTCCAATGACATCCCTCTTTCTTTATTGATGGGATTATTTCTAAACCCTTTTTTTTTTATCTCGACTGCAGTGTTACAAATCGAAGGAGGGGATGAAAGACGGGCTGCGTTGCCGATCCTTCCGGCTCTGCCACCTGCCTCAGCTGGTACAGCGACTATCACATTGATAAAGTCTTCCTTCTTTATTTTCAGAACTGTTATCTGATCACATCTTGTTTCTTTTCAGCTGTCGTTCCCGTCTCGGCGCCCTTCGAATCTCGCATCATAATGCCAGCGGGTCCTTATCTGAGGAGTCTGTCTTCAAAAGGCGCCGCGAATAGTCTGCGCATGTTGAGTGACTACGTCGAGGAACTCGACATTGAAACTCCTACATCTGCCGCAGACTTCGCTATGATGGTTAACCCGATGCTAGCAATACTCGTGAACTTTCATGATGAGGGCATCGTCGCATCCTGGGTTAACCATTGCAGGGAGATTGAGGCCCGCCTGCATCGGTTGGAGTCGCTGCATCCCGCTCCTTAGGCCTTGGCTGCCAGTAATCAAAGAACAGCGTGGATTGAGCAGAGCGCTCCCTACTTCCACCACCTCGAACAAGAAGTCATTTCAAGGCGTAAGGAGCGAGGTGAGACTTCGAGCAAGTCTGCCCAACTGCATGCTCGGGTGGAGGCCAACGCCGCACGGCTGAAGATTGTTTTTGAGGGCCTTCTGCAATGTCTTTCTGAAGGGTTATCATTGAGGCAACACCTTGATGTTGTCGAGCGAAATGCACCCAGCCAGGAAGCAGCCCAGAAGGCGGCGGAGGAGCAACTTTCATCTTTCTTGCAGCAGCGAGCCCAGGTGGAAGCGGAGGTGGCCGCGGCAACCGCTCAGGAGGAGGCGCTGAAGGAAGTGCGAGAGCAGCTTGTGGATTTACTAAAGACACTTCCTCCTCAGTAGCTATCCATCTTTGTATCGTTTGTACTTGTAGATAAAAGAATGTATATATATATATATATATATATATATTTCTTTGACATAATGTATCCTGTACCCGATCAAGTTTATGAATAAAAGATACACCTTTTTTGTCATGTGTCATTTTCTCCGTCTTCTCTTTCTTTTACTATCAGCATATCACTTTAGCAAACATGATTGACAGATGATTAGAACGAGTATCCTGACTTTCTTAAGAAATAGCGATGGCTTAGGCCGCAGGTTCAGATCTGCTGCCTAAGACTTTTCAACTCTATAAGCCGTGAGGGTCTCATAGAGACTTTTCTCCCTACGGATCGAGAGGAACTTGTAGGCGGGTTTTCTCCTTAGGAATCGTAAGGATTCCTAAGTGTGGTTTTCTCTTATAAGTCGTAAGGATCCTATAAGAGAATTTTTCCCTCTTACGAGTCGAGAGGACCCACAAGCGGTTGTTTCCCTCCTCGTCGAAATTCGACTTTGGAGAGTGAGACCCATGAATAGTATGCAAGAGACCATTTTGGATTGACTTGCAGGGTCCCATTGTTCAGGAAGCAAGTTTTTTTTTAGTCCCTGCTGCCTGAGGTTTCATTTGCATGTTGAGACGAATCGGGAATTTCCCGCGGAGACACAGTTTCTCTGCGAGCCGACGCGAATCAGGAGGCTCTCATCAAGGAGTGTTTGTATCCGTGAGTCGAGGAGTTTGCTAGGGATTATTTGTTTCCCAAGAGCCAAAGATTATTTGTTTCCTTGGGGTTTGAAACGAGTCGAGGATTTCCCACGGAGGCACTGATGGCTTTGCGAGTCGACGCGGATCAGGAGGCTCTCGTCAAGGAGTGTTTGTATCCGTGAGTCGAGGAGTTTGCTAGGGATTATTTGTTTCCCAAGCGCCAAGGATTATTTATTTCCTTGGGGTTTGAAACGAGTCGAGGATCCCCCACGGAGGCACTGGTGGCTCTGCGAGTCGACGCGAAACAGGAGGCTCTCGTCAAGGAGTGTTTGTATCCTTGAGTCGAGGAGTTTGCTAGGTATTATTTGTTTCCCAAGCGCCAAGGATTATTTGTTTCCTTGGGGTTTGAAACGAGTCGAGGATCCCCCACGGAGGCACTGGTGGCTCTGCGAGTCGACGCGAAACAGGAGGCTCTCGTCAAGGAGTGTTTGTATCCGTGAGTCGAGGAGTTTGCTAGGGATTATTTGTTTCCCAAGCGCCAAGGATTATTTGTTTCCTTGGGATTTGAAACGAGTCGAGGATTCCCCACGGAGGAACTGGTGGCTCTACGAGTCGACGCGAAACAGGAGGCTCTCGTCAAGGAGTGTTTGTATCCGTGAGTCGAGGAGTTTGCTAGGGATTATTTATTTCCCCAGCGCCAAGGATTATTTGTTTCCTTGGGGTTTGAAACGAGTCGAGGATCCCCCACGGAGGCACTGGTGGCTCTGCGAGTCGACGCGAAACAGGTGGCTCTCGTCAAGGAGTGTTTGTATCCGTGAGTTGAGGAGTTTGCTAGGGATTATTTGTTTCCCAAGCGTCAAGGATTATTTATTTCCTTGGGGTTTGAAACGAGTCGAGGATCCCCCACGGAGGCACTGGTGGCTCTGCGAGTCGACGCAAAACAGGAGGCTCTCGTCAAGGAGTGTTTGTATCCGTGAGTCGAGGTATCTCCTGAAGACATTGGTTTCTTCGGAGTTGGACTGAACCGTCGAGATTTGGCTTCATCTTCTGGCGGAGCCTGTTGGGGAAATATGGTTCCCTCTTTGTTTACGCCCTTGGATTGTATACAGGGATCGATGTGATCTTAACTGTAGGGCCAAAGTTTCATCATCATTTTTTTGTTTTATCTCCGCGATGCTTTATCATTTCAGCTTTTATATCGCGAAGGTCGGGATTGCCCAATCATTTCGGCTATTTTTCGCGGTGCCCAATCATTTCGGCTATTTATTTTATTTTTACTCGCTGCTTTTTATTGCGAGTTGCCCAATCATTTCGGTTATTTTGCATGCATACATTTTTACTTGCTGCTTTTTATTGCAAGTTGCCCTATCATTTCGGCTATTTCGTATGCATGTGTGGCCTATTGGCTTTTCGCCGTAAGCCTGGAATTAGACACCGATTTCGGCATCAGCACCGCTACTGTTCACCTCAATCAGAGCAAAGCTCTGTTCAAATTCCGAGGCGGGAGATGAAGCAACGCTTCATCTTCCCCCAATCAGAGCAAAGCTCTGCTTTGAAAATTTAAAATTTAATAATAAATGAAGCAACGCTTCAGATTATTTGCGCTGCGCAACACGCCACGTGTCAGGCGCAGATGCATCAGCGCAGCGTCCAAGAAGGCACGCCCAATCAGAGCAAAGCTCTATTTTTATGAAGCAACGCTTCAGCGCAGATGCGCTAGCGCAGATGCGCTAGCGCAGTTGCGCTGCGCGACATGTGTCAGCGCAGATGCGCTAGCGCAGTTGCGCTGCGCTCGCGTGTCAGCACAGATGCGCTAGTGCAGTTGCGCTGCGCTCTGCGCTGCGCGACACGTGTCAGCGCAGTTGCGCTGCGCAGTGCGCTGCGCGACACGTGTCACGCGCTGGGGCATCTGCGCCAAACAGAATTAAATTTCCAAGAAATCTTTTCAGTTCTTGTTAAAACAAGAAGATTTTCTTCTGTAAAACAGAAGCCCTTGGATCAAAGATCCAACGGTGGGGAAAATTCCCCAAATCACTCAGAGAAAGATCTCGTTAACAAATTCAACAAACTTATAGGCACTATATAAAGACCCCTAGACCTCAAATTAAAGGTATCAACATTTGGTGAGAAATCAAAAATTTTAAACAGAGAGAACTCTGAAGAAATCTCAAGAGAAAAATAAAGGTAAAAATCTTTAAAAGAGAAGAATTTCTTCTAATAGATCATTGATCTAAGAACAAGATCAATGATCTTCAATAAAAAAAAACAAATAAAAATAGTGCTTTGCACTTTTCTATGAACCTCTGGTTCTTTGAGATAAGAAAAACAAGAGAAACTTGTTTCTTTGATCTAAATTAGATCAAGAAAGCAAACAGTGCTTTGCACTTCTTTTATGAACCTTTGGTTCTTGAATCTAAAAGATTCTCAAATTTATAGTACCTTGCACTTGTAAACTGCGCTGTTGCGCTCTTGAGAGAGCGCCACGTGTCAGCTACAAAACAACTTGCGCTACGCGCTCTTGAAATAGAGCTTTGCTCTCTGGAATTGGAGCAACTCACCAGAGCGCGCCACGTGTCAGCAGCGCAACAGCACAGCGCATTAGCGCAGTGCACTGCGCTATTGCGCTTGCGCTCGCTAGAGCGTGACACGTGTCACCACCATATGAGCTTGCGCTCATTACTTGGCGCAAAGCGCCTGACAAGCCACGTGGGGCACTGTCAGAGTATTTAATGCTCTGCATTATTAAAGAAAAAGGACAGAGCCCAATTAAAAGGCCTAACAGGCCTAATAAAAAATGCTATGCATTTCAAAAGGGGGGCAAAGCCCAAACAAAAAAATAGATGCTCTGCATCATTTAGAAAAGGGCAAAGCCCGACCAAAACAAGAATAATGCAGTGCATTACTAAAAAGGGGTAAAGCCCTAGCACAGGCCAAAGACACAAACTGGACTTAGCCCAATTTTGGCCATAAGTCCTTAAATTAAATTGACCGAGCAAAATTGCTCTCTTAAATCAATTTACTACCGGTTCAAGGGTACATCTCCGAACTCCTCTGACACCTGTCGTTGTAATCCTTCAACGACGTCAGAGAGGTAACGGGTCCCGACGACCACGTATGAATATGGACTGCGGGGTCTTTAAAATATTGGACCGAAACGTCCCTAAACTAATATCGGACCGAAACGTCCTTAAACTAATATCGGACCGAAACGTCCTTAAACTAACGGTGGACCACTATGTCCTTAAACTGGTATTGGACTACTATGTCCCTAAATTGGCACAATAGAGCCCAAATGCTCTTTTGTCGGATCTAAACGATCCCGTTAAATCGATCTTAGTCCCAAACTGGACTAACGTATCCTTAACAACCGTTTAAGTTGATCTTAGCCTCAAATATGGCTAACGCATCCTTAAACCTTCAAACAGACTTTAGTCCCAAATTGGACTATAAATTCCCCCAATCAACTTTGGCTCAAGGGTACATCTCTGAACTCCTCTGACATTTGTCGTTGTAATTCTTCAACGTCGTCAGAGAGGTGACGGGTCCCGACGACCATACATGCAATGGACCACTATGTCCCTAAACTGGAACAATAGAGCCCAAATGCTCTTTTGTCGGATCTAAACGATCCTGTTAAGTTGATCTTAGTCTCAAACTGGACTAACGTATCCTTAACGAACGTTTAAGTTGATCTTAGCCGCAACGCGACTAACGTATCCTTAAACTAAAAAACACCAAACCCAAATCTAAATAAATACGGATTTGGACTAATCCACGTCCTACGGGCGACGGTATTACTCAGTCTCCGTATACAATCCACGGGCAACCACAAACAAAACAAACACCCACGACACGAAGTGAAATTCTGGAGAAGGAGAAAGTTGTTACAGCGAAGCGGTAGCGTAATTAACTGCAGGGGCTTGCGCCTGCAGGGAAGAGCGTCCCCACAATCAAAAAACCCCTCTAGCGAGGGGGAATCTGACAAAGTCTGCTACATCGGCCGCATCCGTCTAAACCTTCGATACACGGTGCCATAAATCAACTTGGCATCTTCGGAGAGGTGGATGGATAAAACCAAATAGCATCTGCTTCGAATCTCAGCGACAGGACCCATCGCGGTCCTGTGCGCCGTCTTTCGGAGGGGAACAGATTCTGGCACGCCCTGTGGGACCTCTTCCTCTTTCCACTCCACGCTTCGTGTGTCGTCTTCGCGAACCAATCGCGGTTTGTTAATGGTTGCCTTCGGACTTCAAGTTACTAAGATTTGGTCTTTTGCCTGGCGCAGAACTCAAGATTCAATGGCATTTAAATGCACCAACTGCTCGAAATGCCACTGCAACGGACGCTCCACCTCACCGAGAGGTGTAGCATATGGGCCCCAAGCGGCTTCCTTCCTCACTCTGCCGGTAGATCAGGTGACCCAAGCCACCACTGGTCTGTTCTTCGGGACCATGATCCCATCTACAAGCTTCTCTGAGCCCATACCTGCACCGGAAGTGAACAAGAAGTCGGTCTTCGACCGGCTCACTGCTACGACGACCCCTGTCAACGGGTCGCCCGCTACCAAACCGACAGCCTCCGTTTTCGCCAGGCTAGATCAGAACCATAGAGTGGCCGTCCCAAAGAGGGCAACGGCCGCTGCTCCGGAAAACGTTAAAGCTGTTTCTCCCATCAAAGAATCGGTCTTCGCGAGATTGACGATTCCCACTCCTGTCTCTATTGGTCAAAGGACATCAGTCTTCAATAGGCTGACATTGGCAGTCACCCCACATTCAAACAGGGGGCAAAAAGAAGCTATCTCAATCTCTGAGCCAATCCCAATGGCTCGCCGTGCTCGACGTCGCCATTGGCAACGAGTGAGGAAGGCCGGGGGCAACTCTCCCTCAGGGCTAACTCCATCGGCTCCAGTAGTGGAAGTCAACGCTGCTGTCCCAACTGGGAACAGCTTTGAACTGCTGAGGAGGGTACGGAAAAACTCTCCAACCGCTACACTGAAGGGATCTCCTCCACCTGTGGAGAGAGTTTCAGAAACGAAGCAAGAACAGCCCCCTCAACGGCTGTCGTCAAAAATTTATAAAGTTTGGCGGAGGGTTCAAGACTCCGTGATTGATCCGGACCACTCTCGTCATCAGAAAAAGGCGAAGGTGGAAAAAGACAAGGACCGTCCCATTAAACAACGGGGGACAGCAGCCGCTAGGATGCCCACTTCAACGGTTCCTTCAACCTCAACGGCCCACAAAAGAAGGAGGCCAGAGAAAACGCCGTGTCAGCGGCAAAAGTTAAAAATGGTGAACCTAAACGCCCCAAGTCAGGAGGCATAACAGTTCATACGGTTTATATGGCATCGAGAAAAGAAGACAGCCGTGCATCAACGGGTCATAGACCGCTTACACGGTCAGTGACCAAGGCTCAGGAGCAACAACAGAAGCTCCAGGAGATGATGAACGCCATGGCTGCACTCACAGGGCTAAAAGAAAGCCCTGGAACCTCTTTAGATGAACGTCAGGAACAAGAGACTGACGCCGAGTTCCTTCGCCGAGTATTGGAGAAGAAGGACAAAGAGGCTGCCGAACAGGCAGCCAACATACAGCGTATGAGCCTCCTCTTCCATGACATGATAGGGATGATGATACAACAAGATCCTCCCGCTGAAGAGCCCCCGATCGTCCTTGGAGATGATAGAGGAGAGACATCAAATCCTCAGCCCGCTCTATCAACGGCTAAAGAGGATACTATTTCTAAAACGGACTTGGACGAATATATAGCCCAACAAATACGGGTTCATCATGCAACTGAAACAGCCGGCCAGGTCGTGAAAACGGGGAGACCATATCCGAGCTGGTACGATCAAATCAAATACCCGCCAGGTTATACGATTCCCAAGTTCCATGTTTACAAGGGTACGGGCAATCCTCACCAGCATGTTGCCCAGTTCAGGGCACTCTGCGGCAATACCGGTGGAGATGACAAGCTTTTACTTCGCCAGTTTGTTGGAAGCTTATCAGATACAGCGTTCGAGTGGTACTCTGAGCTCCTTAATGACTCTATTAAGACCTTCGCTGAGATGGAGCTGCTGTTTACCCAACGTTTTGCAAGTGCCAGTGAACGTACCCCGATGACGGCGCTGATTAACGCCAGGGTAAAGCCGGGTGAGACGTAGGTCCAATACGCTATACGGTAGCGTAATTTATGGTCAAAATGCGAGCAGCGTATTGAAGAAGCTCCCGCAGTGGGTATGTTTGTGGGAACCCTCGATCCACAAGCAACCATCTCGCAATTTATGATGTTCTTCAAGCCGACAACCTTCCAGGCTTTGATTGACAAACTAGCGCAGATGGACCAGATGGGCCGTAAACCCCCTCTCCCAAAGCCGGACTCCCGAAATGATAAAGGGAAGGGAAAAGCGATCGTTGTAGCTAATACCCAACAACAGCCGAATAATGCGAAGCCGGTTGTGCGTCAAGGTAATAGGCGCCCGTACGTAGACCTTGAGGATAGGATGGGACGCCCTTATTCCTTTCCCCGTGATAAAACGAGAAGGTTATTCGAGCTGGCGTTGCACAAC
Organism: Agapanthus africanus; assembly: GCA_030015575.1. Lineage (NCBI taxonomy): Eukaryota > Viridiplantae > Streptophyta > Magnoliopsida > Asparagales > Amaryllidaceae > Agapanthus > Agapanthus africanus. Next base: position 767,844,690 of record JASDDO010000022.1, on the reverse strand, counting down.
AGACTCATAAATCTGCCGGATCCAAAACGTCCGTTGCAACCAAGTGACGTCAACGAGCCCAACTACTGTCCTTATCATCGAGTACTAAGCCACCCGATCGAAGATTGCTACGTTTTCAAGAATTGGCTTGAAAACCAATACCGACAGGGCAAGTTCGCGTTATCTGACAAATGGAAGGTGAATCCCCCGCAGCCCCACACCTCTAAGGGGACGAATACGTCGGGGGCAACATGCTCCGTCATTGAAGAAGCTCCTTGGGAGGTCGTATTATCAGCCAAGACAAAGAGGATGCTAAACGATCTTCAGACATGTCCAGCAGTCAAGTGGAAGAACCCATTGGAGCCGCAAATTATGGAAGGAATGCTAAAACCTCGTCCGATTCAAAAGATTGGTGGAAGTGGCCCAAACACTCATAACCAGCCGTCAAAATCTTCGAAAAAGAAGAAGAAGAAATCTAAGAAGCCCGTGAAGCCTGGCGACAAGCGCACGGACTTACAAAAGCAAATTGACGCGCTGGAGGAATACAATCAGAGGGCACGAACCCCCATTACATTCCAAGAGTTCCTCAGCCATGTCTTTCAAGAAGAGGATGAGGGAGAAAGTTCATCAGATGAATCCGAGGAATATGTGGCGAGCTGTCATATGATTTCCCATTCGATCACGAATGATGAGGAGATTCCTTGCACCGAAAAGCTGGGGGCAGATCCTGAACCAAAAGTTCTGGGGCCATCAGATGAAGTAATTGACGCACTCCATAATGAAGCTCGGTTGAAAAGTAAAGCTGATCGGGAGCACGAGGCGGCTATATTTGAAAGGGCCAAGCGCCAGCGACTTGATGAAGGAGCTGAGACGATCCCGCTGGAGCAAAACACCTCTGCTACCGACAAAAGCCAACTCAGGATGAGGAAAAAGTTTGCTAAAGCCATATCAATGGGCATGAAGCTACCATCCTCTGAAGGAAACATCGCCGGTGAAGTGGAAACGCACCCCTCGTATTGCTTATATCATCAGAGGATTTCGCACCCCACTCAAGAGTGCAAAGCTTTCGATAGATGGTGGCAAGGATACATTGCTCACCGACAACGCTTTAAGCGGGAAAAGCGTAAAGCTCGTCGAGAGCAAAGAAATATAACCGAAAGGCTTAAAAGAACTGCTGGCGATTGTTGCGTGGTTAACACCGGTGGGTCACAAGTGCCTACATTCGGGAGTGATTCTGATGAAGAACTAGAACTTGCCCCCCTCTTCAAAGAGTCTGCTTCGAGAACAGAAGAAGAACCAAAGGTTTGCGAAAATATCCGGCTACGTAATCGGACGCTGCCTGAAAAGAACCTCGGACCCTTGAACAGAAAAGATAAAGGGAAAGAAAAGGTCTCTGAAGATATCATCTTAGATGACCAAGCGGCGGAAGAGTTAAACGCCAAGAACCCGCCGAAGAGAAATAAGGTAGACTACAACGTTTTGGCGCATCTGAGGAAGCTGCCCTCACAGCTCAGCATTCTTGACGCCCTTTTGTTATCAAAAGAGGCGAAAGATTCGTTGATTAAGGCGCTCCAAGACCCGGAACAATTCCAAGCATGCCTGCCGAGGAAAAGATGAAGGATGAATTAGAGGAAGTGCACACGGCTGATGTTACTTTTGGTGATGAAGACCTTCTACTTGGGACGTGCGAACACAATCGCCCTCTCTATGTCTCGGGATACTGCCATGATATAAGGATAGGCAAAATCCTGATCGATAACGGGTCGTCTGTTAACCTACTCAACGTGCGGGTGTTGAAGGAAATCTGCATGAGCGTCCAGCACCTTGTTCGGGACAAGATCACCATCTCCGGGTTCGACTCCCAATCGTCAAAGACTCTTGGATCTGTGATACTGACGCTACGCTTCGGGCTACTCGTCACGGACATTAAGTTCTACGTCATAGACGCCAAGACATGCTACAACGCTTTGCTCGGCCGACCATGGTTACACGAGTACAACATCATCCCTTCTACACAACATCAGTGTATGAAGTATTTTAAGGATGGTTTCGAGTATACCGTGACGGGAGAACTGAACCCGTTCTCTGTGAACGAGGTCCGCAAATACGAAGTGTAAGTCCACGTTGCGACCCCCGGTTCTTACGGGGAGGCGGAAACGGTATAAAAATCAAATTATAAGCGCAAGGGGCAACATGGACTAAGCAAAGTCGGGATCTTTGACTAAACTAAAACTAGCATACTTAGCTAAAGAGAGTTAGCTACTCGGATGGAGATGGTTATACCTAAACTTGTCTTGAACTCCTTCTCTTCAAGCTCCGATGGTGGTCCGATGGCTCCTTCTCGTCGTCTCCGTACGCCGAAGATAGATCCACTTGAAAGCTCCAACCTTTAGCTCCTTCTTCGTTCTTTGAAGAAACTAGTTCACTTGGTTTGCTAAACCTAGTGAACTAGAATGAGTAGAGAGGAAATAGAATGGGATTTTATCTATGGTTCTTGATTCTCAACTCATGAGACAAGAGAACCATAGATCAAGAGAGGGAGCAAGAGGTTGAGGGTGAGAGCAAGAGGAGAGCTCAAGAACAAGAGAGAGAATGAGCAAGAAAGAATGAGGCTCTCTTTTGTCTCTCACCCTCTCATAATCCAATGTAATCATAACTCATCATATCAATAAAAGTCTTATGTGATGGTTGAAGCAACCATAACCTTATCATGTCATGCACTCATTTTACTCAAATGAACAAGCAAGTAAAAGTCTTTGGCATGAAATGATAACCATGGTTATCATGATGGTCAACTAGTCAAGCCTAGTCAACCGGTCAACAAAGTCAACAAGTCAACAAAAGTCAACAAGTCAACAAAGTCAACAAAGTCAACAAAAGTCAACAACCAAATCACCATAATACTTAATTAATATAATAGTTAATCACATATCATATTCTCATTAGGGTTGAGCAAAAAGTCAAATAGTCAACGGTCAACTGTCAACAACCCTAATGAGAATCCGCTGTCTGTGCCTCCCTGTCAACTGTGCATACACACCCGCATCCGCGTTCCGAGGAACACGAATGCAAACTGGATAAATCCAATCCCATAAGGTACACTAGGATCCGGCTTAAACCAAAGCCCGCTAGTGTAAACTGTCCGGACACTGTACGTGCACAAGTGCACGGATGTGACCGAACCCTGTCGCAAAACCATACGACCTGTCGCAATACCATGCGACCTCTACTCTTTTGCCTAAAGGCGAAAAGCTTTCTGTGTGGGACTCTAAAGACTCGACACTACGCTGGCAGTGGGTTTAACCACAGACCGCAAGCGGCACTAGCTGTGCGTAACGGTCCCCAGGTAATGCCGACAAGAAGACCGACGAGGCGAAACCCATCTGAACTCCTACTGAGCCTGAGTGTGACATTCTCCGTACAGTCCGGTCTGTTCGTCTGATACATCGCATGGCGGGCCTAGGGGGCGGTAAACGTCAGTCCCCCAATAGCGGTACAAGTCGTGCCGGAGCGAAGCCCAAAACACCCTGAGATAACACTGGAAACCTACCAGTATATCTCGTTTGCCCTGGCCATGGACTACTCGTGTAATGGCTCTCCTAGACACAGCGCGATGTCAACCCCCAATACCGGGAGAGACGAATCCTGTCTAACCATCACTGCCTCCAAGTGCTTCGGGACTGCACCCAACCACCACCTGTTTGCACGACTCCTTTGAGCCGTGGTAGGGTAGTGATCAAAGTACAGTGGGAACACACCCGAGGCGAAGTGACAGTGTCAAGTCAGCGGACTAAGCTGTACTCATGTCACCTGGGAACTGATAACTGACGATAGGTATAATACCAACTAGTCAGTTCCCGACGAGTCCTGTCCAGTGTACCCGTAACCTAACGAGCACCCGCATACTATCTCAAGTACGACGTACTGACGGCTGTGGGACAGACCGTCTCCCACACTGGGATGAGAAGCGCATGCGCTGGTCCACTCCGGAGTATCGACGCCCTGTCTCGACCTGCGACCAGGGACCTGCATAAGGATGTGCTTATAGATTACCCAGCCCCACTAGTGTGACGGCCATCACATCGCTGGTAATCAAGCAAAGATCCTAAGGGCTCTACTAATGTGTATAGGCGATATACAAAAATAAACACATGTACACATTGAAGTAGAAACAAACCAAGTAGCATACTACTATTTTGAGCAAGATTGTATATACAAGGTGAATATCCCAAGCATCCATTAAGTAATATACAAACTAGTATGATACAGTAATGGCCTCTAGGGCATATACACTAACAATCTCCCACTTGCACTAAGGCCATGTACTGGCGTATCGAAGACCTATCATCTCGATCAGCCGCTCGAACTGAGTCTGGGGCAGGGCCTTGGTGAATGGATCTGCAGTGTTATCTTCTGAAGCGAATCTCCGAACCTCGATCTCCTGGCGATCTACGATCTCCCTGATCAGGTGATACCGCCTTAAGATGTGCCTGGATCTCTGATGGGACCTGGGTTCCTTCGCTAAAGCTATAGCCCCGTTGTTGTCGCAATACAGAGGTATTGGATCAACAATGGACGGAACCACTTGAAGTTCTTTCAAGAACTTCCTCATCCAGACAGCTTCTTTTGCGGCATCAGATGCAGCGATGTATTCCGCTTCCATCGTCGAGTCTGCAACGGTTTCCTGTTTGGAACTCTTCCAACACACCGCCCCTCCATTGAGGGTAAAGACAAAACCCGACATGGACTTGGAATCATCCTTGTCACTCTGGAAGCTGGAGTCAGCAAAGGCCTCGATCTGGAGGTCTTTTCCGCCATACACCAAGAACATCTCCTTAGTCCTTCTCAGGTACTTGAGAATGTTCTTTACCGCTATCCAGTGTTTCTCCCCAGGGTTAGACTGATACCGGCTTACCACACTCAGTGCATAAGCTACATCCGGTCTGGTACACAACATCGCATACATTATAGAGCCTACCGCAGAAGCGTAGGGTATAATAGACATGCGATCCCTCTCCAAATCAGTCTTGGGAGACATCTCTTTAGAGAGGGTGATCCCGTGACAAGCCGGTAGGTTACCGCGCTTGGAATCTTCCATACTGAACCTCTTCAGTATGGTGTCGATGTACCTGGACTGTGAAAGTCCTAATATCCTCTTGGATCTGTCACGGTAGATCCGGATACCCAGAATGTATGAGGCATCACCCAGGTCTTTCATGGAGAACCTGTGTGACAAGAACCCCTTGACAGATTGTAGCATAGGAATGTCATTTCCTATTAAGAGAATGTCATCCACGTACAAAACGAGGAATACTACAGTTCTCGCTACAAATCTACTATAGATGCATGGCTCATCTGGATTTTTGATAAAGCCAAATTCTTTGACCGTCTCATCAAAGCAGATGTTCCAACTCCGCGATGCCTGCTTTAGCCCATAGATGGACTTAAGCAACTTGCACACCTTTCCGCTGCTCCCACTCTGAATGAAACCCTCTGGTTGGTCCATATAGACACACTCTTCTAAATTTCCATTTAGAAAAGCTGTCTTTACGTCCATTTGCCAGATCTCATAATCGTGGAAGGCAGCAATGGCAAGAAGGATCCGAATGGATTTCAGCATGGCTACTGGAGAAAAGGTTTCGTCGTAGCCCAAGCCAGGTCTTTGACGAAAACCCTTTGCTACCAGCCTAGCTTTATAGGTCTCAACCTGTCCATCTACACCAATCTTCCTTTTGAAGATCCACTTGCACCCTACGGGTTTTACCCCGTCTGGAGCAATGTCCAACGTCCATACCTTGTTGGTGTACATGGACTCCATTTCGGTCCGCATTGCATCCAGCCATTTCACTGAGTCAACGCTCTGAACGGCCTGCTGGAAGCTAGTAGGCTCATCATAATCTATGATGCAATCCTCTCTATCCCCGTCTATGAGAAAATCGCAGTATCTCTCGGGCGGATGAGACTGCCTACTACTCCTGCGGAGCGGCGTAGGAATGTCCTGTTCTGTTGAACCCTCTGGTTCCACTAACCTTTCAGTAATAGTCTGTGGTTCTGGAATTTCTTCCAGTTCCACTGCGCTCCCACTATTTTCCTTTTCCAAGAACTGGTGTTCTAGGAAGTGGGCATTACGAGAAACAAGGACTTTTTGTTCCTCTGCGTAGTAGAAAAGATACCCCCTGGTGTTCTTTGGGTATCCCACAAACTTGCACAGTACTGAGCGTGCCTCGAGTTTGTCCGCATGCTGCTTTTTGACAAAAGCTGGACATCCCCAGATCTTCAGATATTGAAGATAGGGTTTCTTCCCACTCCACATTTCATATGGGGTGGTGGGCACAGTCTTAGTCGGAACTCGGTTCAGAAGGTATGCAGCTGATTCTAGCGCATACCCCCAGAATGATCGCGGTAACTCAGCGTTACTCATCATGGACCGCACCATATCCAATAGGGTGCGGTTCCGTCTCTCCGATACACTGTTATGTTGCGGGGTGTATGGAGGAGTAAGCTGAGAGAGAATTCCGTTCTCTTTTAAATAGTCCAGGAACTCGGCACTTAAGTATTCTCCACCTCGATCCGATCTTAGAATCTTAATACTTTTGCCGGTCTGTTTCTCTACTTCATTCTTATACTCCTGGAATTTTCCAAAGGCCTCGGACTTATGTTTCATCAAGAAGACATAACCGTACCTTGAGAAGTCATCCGTAAAAGTAATGAAGTAAGAATGTCCGCTTCGAGCATGTGTAGACATTGGACCGCACACGTCACTGTGTACAAGTCCCAAGAGCTCGCTCGCTCTTACTCCTTGTCCAGTAAACGGAGTCTTTGTCATCTTTCCTTTGAGACAAGATTGACAAGTGGCATACGATTGATATTCGAACGCATTCAAATATCCTTCTGTATGTAACTTAGTCAACCTTCTCTCATTGATGTGACCCAATCTACAATGCCATAAGAAAGTCTGATTTATTTCTGGAGACTTTCTTTTGTGTGTATTCTGGACGTTGAAAATTTGTGGTTGGTTTAACACGTATATACCATTACTCAATGTACCTGACCCAATCAAAACTTGATTAAGGTGAATGTTTACAACATTACTTACAAACGCAAATTCATAACCTTCTTTAGAAACTAAAGATACAGAAATGATATTACAAGTTGCGTTGGGTATAAAAAAGCAATTACGCAAAACCAAAACATGTCCATCTGACATTCCCAGGTGATAGTCCCCCATGGCTTTAGCATCCATGCTAGCTCCGTTTGCAACTTTGAGGGTCATGTCACCTGCCTTCAAAACCCTACGGTTTCTCAACGCCTGCAAAGAATTACAGATATGAGATCCTGATCCGGTATCCAATACCCAGGAAGTAGAGTTTATTGAAAGACAATTTTCAATAACATACACACCTGAAGCTGAAGCTGCAACCTGCTTCAATTCCTGTGTTCTGGCCTTCCAGGCCCTGCAATCATTCTTCCAGTGTCCTTTCTTATGACAATAGAAGCATTCTTCCTTATCCACAAGCTTCCCCGCTATCTTTGTTGCTTTACCTTTTCCCTTCGTATCCACTTTACTAACACCGCCCCTTGGTTTGGCGGGGGCCTTCTTCTTCTTTCCCTTGGCTTTCGCCTTGGACCTAGAAGAAGATGATCCTCCTACAAACAAAGTGGATGTATCCCTACCTTTCTGTAGGGTGCCCTCTGCGCTCCTCAGCATGTTGAGGAGCTCTGAAAGTTCAACCTCTTTTTCTTGTAAGTTGAAGTTCAGTATAAACTGGGCGTAAGTGGAAGGAAGGGACTGGAGAACTATATCCGTATATAGCTCACTCTCCAATGTGATCCCTAGGTCAGCGAGCTCCTCAATGAAGCCGATCATCTTTAGCACGTGCTCGGCTACTGATGATCCGACGGCCATTCTTGTCGAAAATAACTTTTTCGACGCTTCGTATCTTGCGATACGTGATTGCTCTCCATACAGTTCTTTTGTATGGAGCAATATGGACTCCATGTCCATATTCTCATGCCTCCTCTGATGTTCGTTGTCCATCGAGGCAAGCAGGAGGCACTTGGCCTTCGCGCTATCAATCTCCCAAGTCTTGCGGATTTTCTTATCCGCGACACTGAAAGTTGGACCAGGGACAGGGGGAGCTTTGGTGGTAAGAAGATACCCCAGCTTGTCATAAGTGATTGCTATCTTGACATTCCTGAGCCAATCTTTGTAGTTTGGCCCTGTCAGTTTGTTTTTATCTAGGAGTAACTTAAGTCCAGTCATGTTGATTGGTCGCTGCAATTAGGAGAGAGAAGAAGAAACACTCAGCATGATGCTCTTGCAAGTTTAGAGTGGTTTTTAGTTTGTCTAAACAGGATGGCTCCCACTATTTCTCGAATCCCTCCTCAAACCATAAAGGAAGAATTAGTCAGGATCAATCCCACCGTACAATACTTGCTTAACCGTTCAGCCAGGCCGGTGTCGGTACTTCGAGGGAGGTTTTCCAACGCTTTCGCGAAGTTCCTTAATTAAAGAACCTCTTTTCCCTGGGGGCGTAGCCCCGCTAACACCTTTCTAGGCACCTACTAGGTTTATAGCATTGATCGTTAAGTGAGAAATTTCCCGAGGAGTAGCATATACTCACAGTAGGATCGGGATCCAAATATCATCGCGTGACGAAAACGAAGGAATCCTACCAGAATCATCACACTCCAAATGGTATGCAAATCTAGCAAGTTTCAGTACTTATGAAACTCCCGATGTGGATTTTTGCCCCATGCTCTTATGACCTTGGCGTGAGGTCAAAATGTCATAAGTCACATGTCAAGTTCGTCCCATCATTATCCAGGTTAATTTGAACCCACCCGTACATACCCATGACGTAGGCCAAAATAGCAGTACGACTGTCTCAAACCAACGCATTCTATCTATGCAACAGATAAATATCCGGCAGCTACCAATCACTATGCCTTGGCGTGAGGTCAAAATACATAGCTTGAATACTACCGAATATTTAACTGAAATGATGGAGGGCTACGGATGGTTTTGGCAAAACCGTGAACGTAGTGAACTTGATTTGGTCGATGGAACGAGATAGCTTTTAAATGGAGTGGCTCAAACTCCGTATTTTAAAAGTTTGTTTTGAAAAGAACCGAGTGGTTTTTCGAAAGTGTTCCAACGACTTTAACTTGGTTTATTATCTTGCATTAGTTCTTTTAATGCGTGATATTCTTACATTAGTTCTTTTAATTCGTCCCATCATTTAAACCTACCATTGCAGAAAACAACCAAAATATGACGTACGCTTATGCCATTCGCATTCGCCACTGGGCCCCGTCATTACCCGTTAGGTTACTTAACTAACGACAGAGCGGGGGCTGGGCTAGCGCGTCTGTAAAACATAAGCAACGCCTAAATAATATCATATATAGATATACTGCAATGATAAACATTTCAGATCACAGATAAATACATTGGATATACTAGCAATCTGTAATTTGTACGAGCCTGTAACAAAAATAGATAACACGGTCGCGGTGAATATCCAAAACCCCACCCAAGACCCCTACGGGTGCGGCAAACTACCCGCCAAGTACCCGAAGCGTAGCAACCTCCCTCCTCTCCATGAGTAGGCCACTCGACACTTCGGCATACCCGGTAGTTTGTGCACCCCTCCATGGGTCTATCCTAGGAGCAAAAACAGTAAAAATAAATTATACAATGACGGCTACAACCCCGACCCGGTTGTGCGGCCATACAAATAATTATTACATCAATTTACAAATTTACATGAATTGCAAGAAAAGAAAACTCTCGTCTCACAACCCCCGGCTATTCACCCGCGACAATCCAACATATTTATATACACATTTCAGCACATTACAGATCATGTATAACCCCGACCAATCGACTTATAGCGATTAGCCGACGTTCAATACATGCAAACATCACAGATATAACCATCATAGTCAAAGTGCAGTGAAGTTCGGGAAAAAATACGGAATTATAGGACCCCAAAAGGAAATTTCTTTTCTGGAAAATCTGGGCACATATAATATATTCCAAAAATCCCAAAACCAACACAGACACACACTGCACGAAAAACGATGCAGAGAAGACGACAAACCGCGGCGCTTCCGCGGCACATGCCTACCTCGTGCGGCGGAAGCGCGGCGGTTTGAACGAAACAGTGGACCATTTTTCATGGGTGTTCACACAAAACCCTGAGCCGAATTTAGGAGTATAAAGTTTTTCATTTTGACCAGAAAAAATTTCAACAGAAACTCAGGTTTTGTAAAGGTTAGGTTTTTGGATTTTTCCGGTTCCGAACTTCGTTACACTTCACTACCAAGCTAGTTTAAGTTTAGTTAGGCTCTGATACCAATGTAAGTCCACGTTGCGACCCCCGGTTCTTACGGGGAGGCGGAAACGGTATAAAAATCAAATTATAAGCGCAAGGGGCAACATGGACTAAACAAAGTCGGGATCTTTGACTAAACTAAAACTAGCATACTTAGCTAAAGAGAGTTAGCTACTCGGATGGAGATGGTTATACCTAAACTTGTCTTGAACTCCTTCTCTTCAAGCTCCGATGGTGGTCCGATGGCTCCTTCTCGTCGTCTCCGTACGCCGAAGATAGATCCACTTGAAAGCTCCAACCTTTAGCTCCTTCTTCGTTCTTTGAAGAAACTAGTTCACTTGGTTTGCTAAACCTAGTGAACTAGAATGAGTAGAGAGGAAATAGAATGGGATTTTATCTATGGTTCTTGATTCTCAACTCATGAGACAAGAGAACCATAGATCAAGAGAGGGAGCAAGAGGTTGAGGGTGAGAGCAAGAGGAGAGCTCAAGAACAAGAGAGAGAATGAGCAAGAAAGAATGAGGCTCTCTTTTGTCTCTCACCCTCTCATAATCCAATGTAATCATAACTCATCATATCAATAAAAGTCTTATGTGATGGTTGAAGCAACCATAACCTTATCATGTCATGCACTCATTTTACTCAAATGAACAAGCAAGTAAAAGTCTTTGGCATGAAATGATAACCATGGTTATCATGATGGTCAACTAGTCAAGCCTAGTCAACCGGTCAACAAAGTCAACAAGTCAACAAAAGTCAACAAGTCAACAAAGTCAACAAAAGTCAACAACCAAATCACCATAATACTTAATTAATATAATAGTTAATCACATATCATATTCTCATTAGGGTTGAGCAAAAAGTCAAATAGTCAACGGTCAACTGTCAACAACCCTAATGAGAATCCGCTGTCTGTGCCTCCCTGTCAACTGTGCATACACACCCGCATCCGCGTTCCGAGGAACACGAATGCAAACTGGATAAATCCAATCCCATAAGGTACACTAGGATCCGGCTTAAACCAAAGCCCGCTAGTGTAAACTGTCCGGACACTGTACGTGCACAAGTGCACGGATGTGACCGAACCCTGTCGCAAAACCATACGACCTGTCGCAATACCATGCGACCTCTACTCTTTTGCCTAAAGGCGAAAAGCTTTCTGTGTGGGACTCTAAAGACTCGACACTACGCTGGCAGTGGGTTTAACCACAGACCGCAAGCGGCACTAGCTGTGCGTAACGGTCCCCAGGTAATGCCGACAAGAAGACCGACGAGGCGAAACCCATCTGAACTCCTACTGAGCCTGAGTGTGACATTCTCCGTACAGTCCGGTCTGTTCGTCTGATACATCGCATGGCGGGCCTAGGGGGCGGTAAACGTCAGTCCCCCAATAGCGGTACAAGTCGTGCCGGAGCGAAGCCCAAAACACCCTGAGATAACACTGGAAACCTACCAGTATATCTCGTTTGCCCTGGCCAGGGACTACTCGTGTAATGGCTCTCCTAGACACAGCGCGATGTCAACCCCCAATACCGGGAGAGACGAATCCTGTCTAACCATCACTGCCTCCAAGTGCTTCGGGACTGCACCCAACCACCACCTGTTTGCACGACTCCTTTGAGCCGTGGTAGGGTAGTGATCAAAGTACAGTGGGAACACACCCGAGGCGAAGTGACAGTGTCAAGTCAGCGGACTAAGATGTACTCATGTCACCTGGGAACTGATAACTGACGATAGGTATAATACCAACTAGTCAGTTCCCGACGAGTCCTGTCCAGTGTACCCGTAACCTAACGAGCACCCGCATACTATCTCAAGTACGACGTACTGACGGCTGTGGGACAGACCGTCTCCCACACTGGGATGAGAAGCGCATGCGCTGGTCTACTCCGGAGTATCGATGCCCTGTCTCGATAGTCCTGCGACCAGGGACCTGCATAAGGATGTACTTATAGATTACCCAGCCCCACTAGTGTGACGGCCATCACATCGCTGGTAATCAAGCAAAGATCCTAAGGGCTCTACTAATGTGTATAGGCGATATACAAAAATAAACACATGTACACATTGAAGTAGAAACAAACCAAGTAGCATACTACTATTTTGAGCAAGATTGTATATACAAGGTGAATATCCCAAGCATCCATTAAGTAATATACAAACTAGTATGATACAGTAATGGCCTCTAGGGCATATACACTAACACGAAGATGCCAAATACTTCTTGCCGGATTTCGAAGACACGGAGAAGTGTCACAAGCCGGAAAATAAAACTAACGCCACCATCCCTGTCTTCGGCAGTGATACCGAGGAGGAGGAGGATATAATTTATTGGGGTTCGCCCCAATACACCAAGCCGGGACCATCCGCCCCTTCACTGATCTTTGGTAGTGATGCGGAGGATGAAGTCCATGCTGTATTCCCTGCTCGGCTTTCAATACGAGCTTCTGCTGATGAAGAGCGAAGTCTGCAGATAGCCATGGTGCCGCCCAAATATCATAAAGAACTGGACGCACTTAATATCTACAGTGTAGAAGAGCTGCGGACATTCTATATCCCTCCCAGGCGAGAAAACGAGAAAGCAATTCTGTTTTACCGCTCTGAAGAAACCAAGGTGAAAAAAGAAATCTGGCATGGCGCGGATCCCACGCTCGACAGGCTTCAGCCTATCCGTCTTCCCAGATATTATACAGAAGGTTTGAAGAAGCTGCTGAAACACCAGGGGATATCCTTCAAACAGACCGTTAGAGAGGCCAAATTCTATGACAGGGTCTGGAACATTCCCGGGATCCAACGCAAACTGCCTAACGGGAGAATGGAAACAAGAGGGCTTGGATACATCCGTTCAAAGAAACGAGAGTTACTACCCGGCTGCTACGTCGTATATGACCTTGATGAAGAAGCGGATGCTCAATGGGAGGACGCTAATCCTAAGCCAGTGAAAGTTCCAGATGCAAAAGAGCCCAGTCCGTCGTTCGAGGAACAAATGGACAGACTTGTAAAGAAAGCTGGTCAAAAGGTCCGAGATGATCACAACCGTGAGATGGCCATCTACGAGAAAGCCAAGACGCAACGCCTTCTCCAACAGGCCGTAAAGGATGAAAATGCCGCTCCTTGTCAACCCGTTATAAAGAAGGCTCAGCTCAAAAGCAGAAATAAGTCGAAAGGCCAAAAAGGCACTCAACAACAACAAAGCAGGGCTGAGAAGCCACGCAAACGGGAGTCGAGCGTTATTGATCTATCCCTTATGAAGAAAATGGGGCGAGCATACTCGTTTCCTCGGGACAAGACGAAGAAAATACTTGATCTCGCCCTGAAACATCAAATGCTTACATTGCCGGAGTCTAAACACCCTGAACAAGCAGGCGAAGCCTCACACCCGGACTATTGCTCTTACCATCGAGTAGTAGGTCATCCTCTTGAAGATTGCTTCACCTTCAAGAATTGGGTCGAAGATCAATATCAGCTTGGTAAATTCGCTCTGTCCAACAACTGGAGGGTAGCACCACCACAAAAACACGAGCCTAAGGTCACGAAAGAAAAACCAGTTCCATATTGGGATTGGAAGCGAATTCGTACCTGTCACATGATAACAATACTACAAGAAGAATCCGAGAACATGGACAGCCTTCCCTGGTGCCTCGAAAACAGCAATGATGAGGTGATCTCAGAATTTCCCCCAGCTCCGAAAGAACTGGAGGATGGAATACATACCACTGCAGATAACCTCAAGAAAATTGAGTTGGGGACGATAAACGATCCGCGACCGACATTCGTCAGCGAGCTGCTGTCTGAAGAAAAGGTGGCTGCGTTAAAGGACGTCCTTGTACAGCATAAAGATTGCTTCGCATGGAACTATTCCGAGATGCCGGGACTTGATCCAGATGTTGCTGTACATAAACTGGCAATATCCCCGAGTGTCAAGCCAGTCAAACAAGCGCCGAGAAGAATACGGCTTGAGCTCGAGATGAGCATCAACGCTGAAGTCAAAAAGCTGATAGACTCCGGCTTTATCCAGGAGGTTCAATACCCTGAATGGATTGCTAATATCGTCCCAGTGATGAAGAAAAATGGAACGGTGCGCATATACGTGGACTTTCGGGATCTCAACAAAGCCTGCCCAAAGGATGATTTCCCAGTACCAGTCACCGAACTGATGATAGACAATACATCCACGCATGAGATTTTCTCATTCATGGATGGCTCATCAGGATATAATCAAATAAAAATGCATCCTGAAGACCAGAAACATACGGCTTTCCGGACTCCTTTGGGAATATTCTGTTACAAGGTGATGCCCTTCGGTTTAAAGAACACCGGTGCAACCTACCAAAGGGCCATGACGAAGATTTTCGATGACCTTATACACGAAATCGTTGAATGTTATATCGACGACCTCGTTGTTAAAAGCAAATCATATGAGGAACATCTCAAGCATCTGAAGACCGTATTTCAACGTCTTCGACAATACAACTTGAAGATGAACCCTCTGAAGTGTGCATTCGGGGTTTCCTCGGGAAAATTCCTGGGATTCATCGTTCGACACCGAGGTATCGAGATAGATCCGTCCAAGATCAAGGCAATCATGGGAATGCCTCCGCCGAGGACTCTCAAACAGTTGCGGTCTCTCCAAGGGAAGCTCGCATACATACGGCGATTTATAGCCAATCTTTCAGGCAAGTGCCGTCCCTATAGCCACCTGATGAAGAAGGGAACCCCATTCGTCTGGGACCAAAAATGCCAAAGCGCGCTAGACGAGATCAAGCAATACCTGCAGACCCCGCCAGTGTTGGCTGCTCCGGTTAAGGGAAAGCCTCTAATTCTTTATACAACTGCTCTTGAAGGTTCTTTAGGCGCGTTATGGGCGCAGGAGAATGACCAGGGAAAAGAAAGAGCACTCTACTACTTAAGTCGAGTTCTGCTGGGGGCAGAAAGCAACTACTCCCCCATTGAAAAACATTGCCTGGCATTGATCTTTGCAATAACAAAGCTTAGATATTACGCATTAGCGCATGAAGTCCATCTCATTTCAAAGGTGGACCCTCTCAAATATCTAATATCAAAGGTCATATTGACGGGACGACTCGCTAAATGGGCCCTGCTCTTAATGGAGTTCTCGATAACATATCGACCACTCAAAGCAGTGAAAGGCCAGGCCATCGCTGACTTTCTTGCTGAGCACCCGATACCGGCTGACTCTCCTTTAAACTGCGATCTTCCAGACGAACATGCGTTTGACGCAGTCAACAATGGTGATACCCGCTGGGAGCTTTATTTCGACGGAGCATCTTCTATGAAGAAGCGCAAACAAAGTACCCCTATAATCAAATCGGGGGTAGGACTCATCTTTATAACTCCACAAGGAGGGATAATGCGCTACGCATTCTTCCTGACGGAACCGAGGACAAACAACGAAGCCGAATACGAAGCTCTGATAGCAGGCCTCGAGATCGCCATTGACATGGGAATTGAAAACCTTCTCATATACGGAGATTCTCAACTGGTCGTTAGTCAGGTAAACGGCGATTACCAAACATGCAAACTAGAATTGGTAAAATACGGTGAAAAGGTGCAACAACTGCTAACCCAAATTCCCTCCTATACTTTGGAGAGCATACCACGCGCGGATAACAGCAAAGCGGACGCGTTGGCCAAACTTGTTAAAGAAATGGCTGACGAGAACCTCGATGACGTTAGAATCATGGTACAAAGTCGTCGGGTGCTCGCCCCCGCAGAAATACCTTCGGAATCACCCGAAGAGAAGGGAGTGACTGAACAAGCGACCCTACAAATAAAAGAACGAGAAAAGGTTGAGGATTGGAGGGAAGTCTTTATAGACTACTTTAAGTCCCACCGAATGCCCGAAGAAGCGTCCACAAGACATCAGCTCATGAAACGAGCTCTATCTTTCGCCTTCGTCAATGATACTCTATACAAGAGGTCATTTGATTCTCTGTGGCTGAGATGTTTAGGACCTGTCGAAGCAGAACGAGTCGTTCAGGAAGTTCATGATGGAATCTGTGGTTCTCACCAAGCAGGCCCAAAGATAAAGTTAAAGATCAAACGGATGGGCTACTACTGGTCCACGATGATTCAGGACTGCCTCGAATATGCGAAACAATGTCACTCATGCCAAATTCATGGGGACTTCATCCATCAGCATCCCAATCCACTACATCCAACGGTGGCTAGCTGGCCATTCGAAATGTGGGGGACTGATATAGTCGGCCCCATCGAACCAGCATCGTCTAAAGGACATCGTTTCATCCTAGCGACGACTGACTACTTCTCTAAGTGGGCAGAAGCAGTACCGTTGAGAGAAGTGAAGACGGAGAATATCCTCCATTTCTTCAAAACGCACGTCATATATCGGTTTGGAACTCCGAGGCGGATCATCTCCGATAACGGGCCAGCCTACCGAAGTCATAAAATCAGCCGCTTCGCACAGCAGCATAACATAGACTGGAGATATTCCTCAGTCTATAATCCACGAGCTAACGGTCTCGCCGAGGCCTTCAACAAGACCTTGATGAAAATTATAAAGAAAACATTGTCCCGAAATAAGAAAGACTGGCATGAGAGACTGCAAGAAGCTCTTTGGGCATATCGAACCACGTTCAAGACAGCCACAAACACAACGCCATACGCGTTGGTGTTCGGTACGGAAGCAGTACTCCCTCTCGAGATAGAGTTACCCTCTCTACGAGTGGTAGTTCACCACGAGCTAACGGACGAAGAAAATGCTCACCTTCGGCTTGAGTAGCTTGACGCCCTTGATGAAACTAGGCTCATAGCGCAACAAAATCTGGAAGCTTATAAAGCAAAGATGATGCGCTCATACGAAAGATTGACCCGACCGAGAACATTCCACCAAGGCGAACTCGTGCTAGTGGTCAAAAGGCCTATGATCCCCAATCGCGCCAAGCGGGGAAAATTCGAGCCAAACTATGAAGGCCCGTACATCATAGATAAAGTTTACCAGGGTGGGGCCTATCTACTCATGGACATGCACGGTGAAAGGCCTTTCAGGCCGATAAACGGTCGCTTCCTGAAGAAATACTACGCTTAATGAGCCACAGCCTAGGTCAATGATAGATGACGACGACCATGTCCGCTCGCTATCTTCCTAAGCTCAAGTTTTATAAGCAGTAGCCAGCCTCTCAATGTCGGACCGAAATGTCCTTAAACTAATAGCGGACCGAAATGTCTTTAAACTAATAGCAGACCGAAACGTCTTTAAACTACTACCGCAGCATCTTTTAGGCTGGCGAGATATAAAAAAAAACATATAAAAATAAAATAAAAAAAACGGTATGTCCATAAGCAAAAGGGCACGGATGAAAACCCGAAAGGGCTCCGTGAGTAAAAACAGCAGGGCTACCGGCGAGTGTTCGTGAAAACCCGAAAGGGCGCGACCTCGTAAAAAAATATATAAAAAAAAATAAAAAAAATAAAAGCGGTACGCCCATAAGCAAAATGGGTACGGATGAAAACCCAAAAGGGCTCCGTGAGTAAAAACAGCAGGGCTACCGGCGAGTGTATGTGAAAACCTGAAAGGGTACAACCTCGTTAAAGGACACTTATAGGGTCCTCTCGACCTTGTAAGGAGAAACCACCCGCATGAGATCCTTATGACTCACAAGGGAGCGACACACTTAGGGATCCCCACGATTCCTAAGGAGAAAATACACTTGCGAGATCCTCACGACTCGTAAGGAGAACTCTCTTATGGGACCCTCACGGCTCATAAGATTTGAAAGTCTTAAGTTACAGAGACCTAAACCTGTGCTTAAGCAATCCCCACAATTTCCGATATTGCCCTACAAGTGGTTCAATACTGACCCTTGTATACAATCCACGGGCGCGAATAAACATTTCCCTAACCAAGGTCCATCCGTGACTGGGGATATGTTCGCATAACCCTTGTAAATCCTCTCGATTTACAAAGAGAAAACCCTCCTGTAGGATCCTTACGACTTACAGAGGAACAAAACACTTAGGAACCCTCACGATTCCTAAGGAGAAAATACACCTATAAGATCCTCACGACTTGTAGGGAGAATAGCTTTGTGAGACCCTTACGGCTCATAAAGTCAAAAGCCTTAGTAGACAGGACCCTAACCCTGGTCGCTAAGCCTCCTTTGTTCGACAATGACAGAGGCAAATGATGATTCGCTCCTGGCGATATCCCAGTTGTAGCGGTGCTGATGCCGAAATCGGTGTCCAATTTTAGGTTTACGGCAAAAAGCCGTTAAGCCGCACATGCATGCGAAATAGCCGAAATGATGGGGCAACTTGCAATAAAAAAAAAGCAGCAAGTAAAATGTATGCATGCGAAATAGCCGAAATGATGGGGCAACTCGCAATAAAAAGCAGCGAGTAAAGATAAAATAAATAGCCGAAATGATTGGGCACCACGAAAAATAGCCGAAATGATTGGGCAATCGCGACCTTCGCGATATAAAAGCTGAAATGATAGAGCATCGCGGAAATAAAACAAAAAAAATGAATGACGATAAAACTTTGGCCCTACAGTTAAGATCACATCGATCCCTGTATACAATCCAAGGGCGTAAACATAGAGGGAACCATTCTTTCCCAACAGACTCCGTCAGACGACGAAGCCAAACCTCGACGGTTCGTTTCAACCGAAGAAGCCAGTGTGTTTAGCAAACTCCTCGACTCACGGATACAAACACTCCTTGACGAGAGCCTCCTGATCCGCGTCGACTCTCAGAGCCACCAGCGTCTCCGTGGGAATCCTTGACTCGTTTCAAACCCCAAGGAAACAAATAATCCTTGGCGCTTGGGAAACAAATAATCCCTAGCAAACTCCTCGACTCACGGATACAAACACTCCTTGACGACAGCCTCCTGATCCGCGTCGACTCGCAGAGCCACCAGCGTCTCCGTGGGAATCCTCGACTCGTTTCAAACCCCAAGGAAACAAATAATCCTTGGCGCTTGGGAAACAAATAATCCTTAGCAAACTCCTCGACTCACGGACACAAACACTCCTTGACGAGAGCCTCCTGATCCGCGTCGACTCGCAGAGCCACCAGCGTCTCCGTGGGAATCCTCGACTCGTTTCAAACCCCAAGGAAACAAATAATCCTTGGTGCCTGGGAAACAAATAATCCCTAGCAAACTCCTCGACTCACGGATACAAACACTCCGTGACGAGAGCTTCTTGACCCACGCAGAGCCACCACTGTCTTTACGGGAGAATTCTCGGTTCGTCTCAACTTGCAAGATGAAGTCTCAGGCAGCAAGGATTGAAAAGCTTACTCCCTGAACAATGGGGCCCTGCAAGTCAATCCAAAATGGTCCCTTGCATACTATTCACGGGTCTCACTCTCCAAAGTCGATTTTCGACAAGGAGGGAAACAACCGCTTACGAATCCTCTCGACTCGTAAGAGGGAAAATTCTCTTATAGGATCCTTACGACTTATAAGAGAAAACCACACTTAGGAATCCCCACGATTCCTAGGGAGAAAACCCACCTACGAGATCCTCTTGATCCGTAGGGAGAAAAGTCTCTATGAGACCCTCACGGCTTATAGAGTTGAAAAGTCTTAGGCAGCAGATCTGAACCTGCGACCTAAACCATCACTATTTCTTAAGAAAATCGGGATACTCGTTATAAACATCCGTCAACCATGGCTATTAAGACAGCCTGCTAACAATAAAAGAAAGAAGAAATTGATAGAAAGAAAATCCGATTTACATTTGATCAGGCGTTCGAGACGCATCCATTTATGCATGGGCAGAAGACTCAGGACGAGAAATAAGACAAGCTGAAATAAAAAAAAGGGTTTCCATTCATATTGCTAAAAATTCTTACAATCACAAGAGCAATGAATAAGAAACATTATTCAAATTATTACAACGGTATAACCTCAGATCCGGGGCACGGATTGAGGAATTCAAAAGTAAGGCCATCCAGAGTTCTTCTGGCCTTTCTAATTATTCTTATGCGCAGCCTCTCGTGCTCCTCTGTGTCAAGATCCTC
The DNA here is from genome assembly GCA_030015575.1 of Agapanthus africanus. NCBI lineage: Eukaryota > Viridiplantae > Streptophyta > Magnoliopsida > Asparagales > Amaryllidaceae > Agapanthus > Agapanthus africanus. The sequence goes on along the minus strand of JASDDO010000022.1, from coordinate 767,824,358 downwards.
GGCAAGCCCTCCCGGCCTTCGATAAGCAGCAACTATCGTCGTCTGCTGGAAGATTTGATGAAGGATGTCAATAAGGCTGTCCCGCCGTTTCTTCGAGATCAGCCCCGTCAGGTACACCGAATGCACCTTGTCTTCGGCATCATCCAACGCATTGAGCGGTAGGGCCTCATGAAGACCCGGAAGTGCTCTCCATATTGCTCCCAGCACGACTTTCAAAAGAGCCGAACGACGAGGAAGCAGCCAACCACCGCTTGCATTTAGACGACCCATGACCTCTGCACATTGAGCGTCTGTAAACTCCTGGTTTTGTTGATGACCCTGCGCGCGGATGTCGTCATAGGTGATGAACTCGTGCAAACTGTATAGATGCACCGCCATTATGCCTGGAGGAAATACCACAGGAAGATTAGCGATAGAAGAAAAATAATATACATAGAGGGCTAAATTCCTAGAGAGCGGAGCTCTGTTCAGAGATTAAAACCCATGAACAAAAGCTCTGCAGATCTATAAGTTTTTCTTTTTGAGAGCGAAGCTCTGTTTATGAAACCCCAATGGGGATCTCTTTAGATCAAAAGATCTGTGAGAGCAAAGCTCTTTGACTGAGATTAATTTAAATTAATTTGATTTACATTAATTTTACCTAAAGTTTCTAACTTTGAAAATGAGCAAAGCTCTGCCGGTTAAGATTAATTAAAGTTAATTTAATCTAAGAATCAATTTTACCTAAAGTTTTTCTAAAAACTTTGGAAAGGAGAGCAAAGCTCAGGAGTTCTTGAAGGCAAGAGCAAAGCTCTGAAGTTTTTTGAAAATGAAATCTGAAAGATGATAAGCATCTGTGGGGGACCAAAGGTCCTATTTATAGGCATCAAGTGCCTCTTCGACTTCCAAAAGTTGTTAAGGCGGTTGGAATTCCGCCACCGTTGCGCTCACGTTTGGGGCCACGTAAGCGCAACGGTGGGGGGTATTTGTTCACCCCAATCAGAGCAAAACTCTGTTCAAATTCCGAGGCGGGAGATGAAGCAACGCTTCATTTTCCCCCAATCAGAGCAAAGCTCTGCTTTGAAAATTTAAAATTTAATAATAAATGAAGCAACGCTTCAGATTATTTGCGCTGCGCAATACGCCACGTGTCAGGCGCAGATGCATCAGCGCAGCGCCCAAGAAGGCGCGCCCAATCAGAACAAAGCTCTATTTTTATGAAGCAACGCTTCAGTTGCGCTGCGCTCTGCGCTGCGCGACACGTGTCAGCGCAGATGCGCTAGCGCAGTTGCGCTGCGCTCTGCGCTGCGCGACACGTGTCAGCGCAGTTGCGCTGCGCAGTGCGCTGCACGACACGTGTCACGCGCTGGGGCATCTGCGCCAAACAGAATTAAATTTCCAAGAAATCTTTTCAGTTCTTGTTAAAACAAGAAGATTTTCTTCTGTAAAACAGAAGCCCTTGGATCAAAGATCCAACGGTGGGGAAAATTCCCCAAATCACTCAGAGAAAGATCTCGTTAACAAATTCAACAAACTTATGGGTACTATATAAAGACCCCTAGACCTCAAATCAAAGGTATCAACATTTGGTGAGAAATCAAAAATTTTAAACAGAGAGAAATCTGAAGAAATCTCAAGAGAAAAATAAAGGTAAAAATCTTTAAAAGAGAAGAATTTCTTCTAATAGATCATTGATCTAAGAACAAGATCAATGATCTTTAATAAAAAAAAACAAATAAAAATAGTGCTTTGCACTTTTCTATGAACCTCTGGTTCTTTGAGATAAGAAAAATAAGAGAAACTTGTTTCTTTGATCTAAATTAGATCAAGAAAGCAAACAGTGCTTTGCACTTCTTTTATGAACCTTTGGTTCTTGAATCTAAAAGATTCTCAAATTTATAGTACCTTGCACTTGCAAACTGCGCTGTTGCGCTCTTGAGAGAGCGCCACGTGTCAGCTACAAAACAACTTGCGCTACGCGCTCTTGAAATAGAGCTTTGCTCTCTGGAATTGGCACAACTCACCAGAGCGCGCCACGTGTCAGCAGCGCAACAGCACAGCGCATTAGCGCAGCGCACTGCGCTTGCGCTCGCTAGAGCGTGACACGTGTCACCACCATATGAGCTTGCGCTCATTACTTGGCGCAAAGCGCCTGACAAGCCACGTGGGGCACTGTCAGAGTATTTAATCCTCTGCATTATTAAAGAAAAGGGACAGAGCCCAATTAAAAGGCCTAACAGGCCTAATAAAAAATGCTATGCATTTCAAAAGGGGGACAAAGCCCAAACAAAAAAATAGATGCTCTGCATCATTTAGAAAAGGGCAAAGCCCGACCAAAACAAGAATAATGCAGTGCATTACTAAAAAGGGGTAAAGCCCTAGCACAGGCCAAAGACACAAACTGGACTTAGCCCAATTTTGGCCATAAGTCCTTAAATTAAATTGATTGAGCAAAATTGCTCTCTTAAATCAATTTACTACCGGTTCAAGGGTACATCTCCGAACTCCTCTGACACCTGTCGTTGTAATCCTTCAACGACGTCATTGAGGTGACGGGTCCCGACGACCACGTATGAATATGGACTGCGGGGTCTTTAAAATATTGGACCGAAACGTCCCTAAACTAATATTGGACCGAAACGTCCTTAAACTAATATCGGACCGAAACGTCCTTAAACTAATATCGGACCGAAACGTCCTTAAACTAACGGTGGACCACTATGTCCTTAAACTGGTATTGGACCACCATGTCCCTAAACTGGCACAATAGAGCCCAAATGCTCTTTTGTCGGATCTAAACGATCCCGTTAAGTCGATCTTAGTCCCAAACTGGACTAACGTATCCTTAACAACCGTTTAAGTTGATCTTAGCCTCAAATATGGCTAACGCATCCTTAAACCTTCAAACAGACTTTAGTCCCAAATTGGACTATAAATTCCCCCAATCAACTTTGGCTCAAGGGTACATCTCTGAACTCCTCTGACATTTGTCGTTGTAATTCTTCAACGTCGTCAGAGAGGTGACGGGTCCCGACGACCATACATGCAATGGACCACTATGTCCCTAAACTGGAACAATAGAGCCCAAATGCTCTTTTGTCGGATCTAAACGATCCTGTTAAGTTGATCTTAGTCTCAAACTGGACTAACGTATCCTTAACGAACGTTTAAGTTGATCTTAGCCGCAACGCGACTAACGTATCCTTAAACTAAAAAACACCAAACCCAAATCTAAATAAATACGGATTTGGACTAATCCACGTCCTACGGGCGACGGTATTACTCAGTCTCCGTATACAATCCACGGGCAACCACAAACAAAACAAACAACCACGACACGAAGTGAAATTCTGGAGAAGGAGAAAGTTGTTACCGCGAAGCGGTAGCGTAATTAACTGCAGGGGCTTGCGCCTGCAGGGAAGAGCGTCCCCACAATCAAAAAACCCCTCTAGCGAGGGGGAATCTGACAAAGTCTGCTACATCGGCCGCATCCGTCTAAACCTTCGATACACGGTGCCATAAATCAACTTGGCATCTTCGGAGAGGTGGACGGATAAAAACAAATAGCATCTGTCCCGAATCTCAGCGACAGGACCCATCGCGGTCCTGTGCGCCGTCTTTCGGAGGGGAACAGCTACAACTGGGCTATTACCAGGAGCGAATCATCATCTGCCTCTGTCGATGTCAAACAAAGGTGGCTTAGCGACCAGGGTTAGGGTCCTGTCGGCTAAGGCTTTTGACTTCATGAGCCGTAAGGGTTTCACGAAGTTATTTCTCCTTATAAGTCGTGAGGATCTTATAGGTGTATTTTCTCTTTAGGAATCGTGAGGATTCCTAAGTGTATGTTCCTCTGTAAGTCGTAAGGATCCTACCAGGGGGTTTTCTCCTTGTAAGTCGAGAAGACTTATAAGGGTTGTTCATCATGCGAACATATCCCCAGTCTCGGATGAGACTTGATTAGGGAAATGTTTATTAGCACCCGTGGATTGTATACAAGGGTCAGTATTGAGCCACTTGTAGGGCAATATCGGAAATTGTGGGGATTGCTTAAGCACAGGTTTATGTCTCTGCAACTTAAGACTTTCAAATCTTATGAGCCGTGAGGGTCCCATAAGAGAGTTCTCCTTACGAGTCGTGAAGATCTCGCAAGTGTATTTTCTCCTTAGGGATCGTGGGGATCCCTAAGTGTGTTGCTCCTTTGTGAGTCGTAAGGATCTCACGCGGGTGGTTTCTCCTTACAAGGTCGAGAGGACCCTATAAGTGTCTTTTAACGAGGTTGCGCCCTTTCGGGTTTTCACAAACACTCGCCGGTAGCCCTGCTGTTTTTACTTACGGATCCCTTTTGGGTTTTCATCCGTGCCCATTTTGCTTATGGACATACCGTTTTTTTTTATTTCTACACATTTTTTTTATGAGGTCGCGCCTTTTCGGGTTTTCACGAACACTCGCCGGTAACCCTGCTGTTTTTACTCACGGAGCCCTTTCGGGTTTTCATCCGCGCCCATTTTGCTTATGGACATACCGTTTTTTTTTATTCTTTTTATTTATATATATATATATATATTTATTTTTTTACGAGGTCGCGCCCTTTCGGGTTTTCATGAACACTCGCCGGTAGCCCTGCTGTTTTTACTCACGGAGCCCTTTCGGGTTTTCATCCGTGCCCTTTTTGCTTATGGACATACCGTTTATTTTATTTTATTTTTATATGTTTTTTTTTATATCTCGTCAGCCTAAAGATGCTGCGGTAGTAGTTTAAAGACGTTTCAGTCTGCTATTAGTTTAAGGACATTTCGGTCCGTCATAGAGAAGGCTGGCTACTACTTATAAAGCTTGAGCTTAGGAAGATAGCGAGCGGACATAGTCGTCGTCATCTATCATTGACCTAGGCCGTGGATCATTAAGCGTAGTATCTCTTTAGGAAGCGACCGTTTATTGACCTGAAAGGCCTTTCACCGTGCATGTCCATGAGTAGATAGGCCCTACCCTGGTACACCTTATCTATGATGTACGGGCCTTCATAGTTTGGCTCGAATTTTCCTCGCTTGGCGCGATTGGGGATCATAGGCCTTTTGACCACTAGCACGAGTTCGCCTTGGCGAAATGTCCTCGGTCGGGTCAGTCTTTCATATGAGCGCGTCATCTTTGCTTTATAGGCCTCCAGATTTTGTTGCGCTATGAGCCGGGTTTCATCAAGGGCGTCAAGCTCCGCAAGCCGAAGGTGAGCATTTTCTTCGTCCTTCAGCTCGTAATGGACTGCCACTCGTAGAGAGGGTAACTCTATCTCGAGGGGGAGTACTGCTTCTGTCCCGAATACTAACGCATATGGTGTTGCGTTCGTGGCCGTTTTAAACGTAGTTCGATATGCCCAGAGAGTCTCTTGCAGTCTTTCGTGCCAGTCTTTCTTATTTCGCGACACTGTTTTCTTCATGATCTTCGTCAAGGTCTTGTTGAAGGCCTCAGCTAGACCGTTAGCTCGCGGATTATAAACCGAGGAATATCTCCAATCTATATTGTGTTGTTGCGCGAAGCGACTGATCTTGTGGCTTCTGTAGGCTGGCCCGTTATCGGAGATGATCCGTCTTGGCGTTCCAAACCGGTATATGATGTGCGTTTTGAAGAAGTGGAGGATATTTTCCGTCTTCACTTCTCTTAACGGTACTGCTTCTGCCCATTTGGAGAAGTAGTCAGTCGTCGCCAGGATGAAACGATGTTCTCTAGACGATGCTGGTTCGATGGGGCCGACTATGTCAGTTCCCCACATTTCGAACGGCCAGCTAGTCACCGTTGGATGTAATGGGTTTGGATGCTGATGGATGAAGTCCCCATGAATTTGGCATGAGTGGCACTGCTTCGCATATTCGAGGCAATCCTGAATCATCGTGGGCCAGTATTAGCCCATCCGTTTTATCTTCATCTTCATCTTCGGGCCTGCTTGGTGAGAACCGCAGAGTCCGTCGTGAATTTCCTGGACGACCCTTTTCGCTTCGTGAGGTCCTAAGCATCTCAGCCATAGAGAATCAAATGACCTCTTGTACAAAGTATCATTGACGAAGGCGAAAGACAGAGCTCGTTTCATGAGCTGATGTCTTGTGGACGCTTCTTCGGGCATTCGGTAGGACTTAAAGTAGTCTATGAAGACTTCCCTCCAATCCTCGGCCTTTTCCCGGTCTTTTATTTGTAGAGCTATCTGCTCGCTCGCTCCTTTTTCTTTGGATGATTCCGGAGATATTTCTATTGGGGCAAGCACCCGACGGCTTTGCACCACGATTCTAACGTCATCGAGGTTCTCGTCTGCCAGTTCTTTAGCAAGTTTGGCCAATGCGTCTGCTTTGCTGTTTTCCGCGCGCGGTATGTTTTCCAAAGTATAGGAGGGAATCTGAGTCAACAGTTGTTGCACTTTTTCGCCGTACTTTACCAATTCTGGTTTGCATGTTTGGTAGTCGCCGTTTATTTGATTAACGACCAGTTGAGAATCCCCGTATATGAGGAGGTTTTCAATTCCCATGTCAATGGCGATCTTGAGACCTGTTATCAGAGCTTCGTATTCGGCTTCATTATTTGTTCTCGGTTCTGTTAGGGAGAATGAGTCACAAAGATGAGTCCTACCCCCGATTTGATTATAGGGGTACTTTGTTTGCGCTTCTTTATGGAAGATGCTCCATCAAAATAGAACTCCCATCGGGTATCACCACCGTCGATCGCATCAAACGCATGTTCGTCTGGAAGATCGCAATTTAGAGGAGAATCGGCGGGTATGGGATGCTCAGCGAGGAAGTCGGCGATGGCCTGGCCTTTCACTGCCTTGAGAGCTTGGTACGTGATCGAGAACTCCATCAAGAGTAGGGCCCATTTAGCGAGTCGTCCCGTCAATATGGCCTTTGACATCAAGTATTTAAGGGGGTCCACCTTTGAAATGAGACGGACCTCATGTGCCAACGCGTAGTGTCTGAGCTTTGTTATCGCGAAGATCAACGCCAGGCAGTGTTTTTCGATAGGGGAGTAGTTGCTTTCTGCCCCCAGTAGAACTCGACTTAAGTAGTAGAGTGCTCTTTCTTTCCCTTGATCGTTCTCTTGTGCCCATAATGCGCCTAAAGAACCTTCGAGGGCGGCTGTATAAAGAATGAGAGGCTTTCCCTTAACCGGAGTAGCCAACACTGGAGGGTTTTGCAAGTACTGTTTGATCTCGTCTAGTGCGCTTTGGCACTTTTGATCCCAGACGAATGGGGTTCCCTTCTTCATCAGGTGGCTGTAAGGACGGCACTTGCCTGAAAGTTGGCTATAAATCGCCGTATGTATGCGAGTTTCCCTTGGAGAGACCGCAACTGTTTAAGAGTCCTCGGCGGAGGCATTTCCATGATCGCCTTGATCTTGGACGGATCTATTTCGATACCCCGGTGTCGGACGATGAATCCTAAAAATTTGCCCGAGGAAACTCCGAATGCACACTTAAGAGGGTTCATCTTCAAGTTGTATTGCCGAAAGCGTTGAAATACGGTCTTCAAATGCTCGAGATGTTCTTCGTATGATTTACTTTTAACCACGAGATCGTCGATATAGCATTCAACGATTTCGTGTATAAGGTCATCGAAGATCTTCGTCATGGCCCTCTGATAGGTGGCACCGGCGTTCTTTAGACCGAAGGGCATCGCCTTGTAGCAGAATATACCCAAAGGAGTCCTGAAGGCGGTGTGCTTCTGGTCTTCGGGATGCATCTTTATTTGATTATATCCTGACGAGCCGTCCATGAAGGAGAAAACCTCATGAGTGGACGTATTGTCTATCATCAATTCGGTGACTGGCACTGGAAAATCATCCTTCGGGCAAGCTTTATTAAGATCGCGGAAGTCTACGCATATACGCACTGTCCCGTTCTTCTTCATCACCGGGATGATGTTGGCGATCCATTCAGGGTATTGAACCTCCTGGATGAAGCCAGAGTCGATCAGCTTCTTGACCTCGGCATTGATGCTCATCTCAAGCTCGAGTCGCATTCTTCTCAGGGCCTGTTTGACTGGCTTGATGCTCGGGGATATCGCCAATTTGTGTACAGCAATTTCTGGATCTAGTCCCGGCATTTCAGAATAGTTCCACGCGAAGCAATCTCTATGCTGCAAAAGCACATCCTTTAACGCAGCTACCATTTCTTCAGATAGTAGCTCGCTGATGAATGTCGGTCGCGGATCGTCTACTGATCCCAACTCAATTTTCTTAAGGTTATCTACAGTGGTATGGATTCCATCTTCCAGTTCTTTCGGCGCTGGTGGGAAATCTGAGATTACCTCATCGTTGTTGTTTTTGAAGCACCAGGGAAGGTCATCCATGTTCTCGGGCTCTTCTTTTGATATTGTTATCACGTGACAAGTACGAATTCGCTTCCAATCCCAATCCGGAACTGGCTCTTCTTTCGTGGCCTTGGGCTCGTGCTTCTATGGCGGCGTTACCTTCCAGTTGTCAGATAGAGCGAACTTGCCGAGCTGGTACTGATCTTCGACCCAATTCTTAAAGGTGAAGCAGTCTTCGAGCGGGTGCCCTATTACTCGATGGTAAGAGCAATAGTTTGGGTCAGAGACTTCGCTTGCTTGTTCGGGATGCTTGGACTCCGGCAGTGTGAGCATCTGATGTTTTAGAGCAAGCTCAAATATCCTCCTCGTCTTATCCCGAGGAAAAGAGTATGCTCGACTCATTTTCTTCATGAGGGATAGATCAATAACGCTCGCCTCCCGTTTGCGTGACTTCTTAGCCCTGCTTTGTTGTTGTTGAGCGCCTTTTTGGCCTTTCGACTTATTTCTGCTTTTTCGTCGAGCCTTCTTTATGACAGGTTGACAAGGAGCGGCATTTTCATCTTTTACGGCCTGTTGGAGAAGGCGTTGCGTCTTGGTTTTCTCGTAGATGGCCGTCTCACGGTTGTGATCATCTCGGACTTTTTGACCAGCTTTCTTTATAAGTTTGTCCATTTGTTCCTCGAACGACGGACTAGGCTCTTTTGCATCTGGAACTTTCACTGGCTTAGGATTAGCGTCCTCCCATTGAGCATCCGCTTCTTCATCGAGGTCATACACGACGTAACAGCTGGGCAGTAACTCTCGTTTCTTTGACCGGATGTATCCAAGCCCTTTTGTTTCCATTCTCCCACTGGGCAGTTTGCGTTGAGTCCCGGGAACGTTCCAGACCCTGTCATAGAATTTGGTCTCTCTAACGGTCTGTTTGAAGGATATCCCCTGGCGTTTCAGCAGCTTCTTCAAACCCTCTGTATAATATCTGGGAAGACGGATAGGCTGAAGCCTGTTAAGCGCAGGATCCGCGCCATGCCAGATTTCTTTTTCACCTTGGTTTCTTCAGAGCGGTAAAATAGAATTGCTTTTTCGCTTTCTCGTTTGGGAGGGATATAGAATGTCCGCAGTTCTTCTACACTGTAGATATTAAGTGCATCCAGTTCTTTATGATGCTCAGGCGGCACCATGGCGACTTGTAGGCTTTGCTCTTCGTCAGCGGACATTTGTATTAAAGGTCGAGCAGAGAATACGGCATGGACTTCATCTTCCGAGTCGCTGCCAAAGATCAATGTAGGAGCCGATGGTCCCGGCTTGTTGTGTTGGGGCGGGTCCGAATAAACCATCTCCTCTTCTTCCTCAGTATCACTGCCGAAGATAGGGATGGTAGCGTTAGTTTTATTCTCCGGCTTGTGACTCTTCTCTGTGTCTTCGAAACTCGGTAAGAAGTATTTGGCATCTTCATATTTGCGGACCTCGTTCACAGAGAACGGATTCAGTTCTCCCATCATGGTATACTCGAAATCATCCTTAACATACTTCATACACTGATGTTGTGTAGAAGGGATGATGTTGTACTCGTGTAACCATGGTCGACCGAGCAAAGCGTTGTAGCATGTCTTGGCGTCTATGACGTGGAACCTAATGTCCGTGATGAGTAGCCCGAAGCGTAGCGTCAGTATCACAGATCCAAGAGTCTTTGACGATTGGGAGTCGAACCCGGAGATGGTGATCTTGTCCCGAGCAAGGTGCTGGACGCTCATGCAGATTTCTTTCAACACCCGTACGTTGAGTAGGTTAACAGATGACCCGTTATCGATCAGGATTTTGCCTATTTTTATGTCATGGCAGTATCCCGAGACATAGAGAGGGCGATTGTGGTCGCACGTCCTAAGTAGAAGGTCTTCATCGCCAAAAGTAACATCGGCCGTGTGCACTTCCTCCAATTCATCCTTCATCTTTTCCTCGGCCAGGCATGCTTGGAATTGTTCTGGGTCTTGGAGCGCCTTAATCAACGAATCTCTCGCCTCTTTTGATAACAAAAGGGCGTCAAGAATGCTGAGCTGTGAGGGCAGCTTCCTCAGATGTGCTAAGACGTTGTAATCCATCTTATTCTTCTTTGGTGGGTCTTTGGCAGCTAGCTCTTCTACCATTTGGTCATCTAAGACGATATCTTCAGAGGCCTTTTCTTTCCCTTTATCTTTCCTGTTCGAGGGTCCGAGTTTCTTTTCGGGTAGCGTACGATTACGTAGCCGGATATTTTCGCAAACCTTCGGTTCTTCTTCTTTTCTCGAATCGGACTCTTTAAAGAGGGGGCAAGTTCTAGCTCTTCATCAGAATCACTCCCAAATGTTGGCACTTGTGGTTTACCGGTGTTAATCATGCAACAATCGCCAGCAGTTCTTTTAAGCCCTTCGGTTGTATTTCTTTGCTCCCGACGAGTTTTACACTTTTCCCGCTTAGAGCGTTGTCGATGAGCAACATATCCTTGCCACCATCTATCGAAAGCTTTGCACTCTTGAGTGGGATGCGAAATCTTTTGATGATATAAGCAATAGGAGGGGTGCGTTTCCCTTTCACCAGTGACGTTTCCTTCAGAGGATGGTAGCTTCATGCCCATTGATATGGCCTTAGAAAACTTTTTCCTCATCTTGAATTGGTTTTTGTCGGTAGCGGAGGTGTTTTGCTCCAGCGGGATCGTCTCAGCTCTTTCATCAAGTCGCTGGCGCTTGGCCTTTTCAAATATAGCCGTCTCGCGTTCTCGATCAGCTTTACTTTTCAACCGAGCTTCATTAAGGAATGCGTCAATTACCTCATCTGATAGCCCCAGAATTTTTGATTCAGGATCTGCCCCCAGCTTTTTGGTGCAAGGAGTCTCCTCATCGTTCGTGATCGAATGGAAAATCATATGATAGTTCACCACGCATTCTTCGGATTCATCAGATGAACTTCTTCCCTCGTCTTCTTCTTGAAAGACGTGATTGAGGAACTCCTGGAGCGTAATGGGAGTCCGTGCTTTCTGATTGTATTCCTCCAGCGCGTCAATTTGTTTTTGTAAGTCCGTGCGTTTGCCGCCAGGCTTCACGGGCTTCTTAGATTTCTTCTTCTTCTTTTTCGAAGATTTTGACGGCTGGCTGCAAGTGTTTGAACCACCACTATCGGTCTCTGGAGTTGGACGTGGCTTCAACATCCCTTCAATGACCTGCGGTTCCAACGGGTTCTTCCACTCAATCGCTGGACATGTCTGGAGATCGTTTAGCATCCTCTTTGTCTTGGCTGATAATACAACCTCCCAAGGAGCTTCTTCAATGACAGAGCATGTTGCCTCCGGCGTATTCGTCCCCTTAGAGGTGTGTGGCTGCGGGGGATTCACCTTCCATTTGTCGGATAACGCGAACTTGCCCTGTCGGTACAGGTTTTCAAGCCAATTTTTGAAAACATAGCAGTCTTCGATCGGATGGCCTAGTACTCGATGGTAAGGACAGTAGTTGGGTTCGCTGACGTCACTTGGTTGTAACGGACGTTTTGGATCCGGCAAATTTATGAGTCTGTTGCGCAACGCCAGCTCGAATAACCTCCTCGTTTTATCGCGGGGAAAGGAATAAGGACGTCCCATCCTATCCTCAAGGGGTACGTACGGGCGCATATTATTTTGACGAGCAACCGGCTTCGAGTCGCTCGGTTGTTGTTGAACATTAGCGACGACGATCGCTTTTCCCTTCCCTTTGTCATTTCGGGTGTCTGGCCTTGGAAGAGGGGGTTTATGGCCCATTTGATCCATTTGCGCTAGTTTGTCAATCAAGGCCTGGAAGGTAGTCGGCTTGAAAAATATCATAAACTGCGAGATGGTTGCTTGTGGATCGAGGGTTCCCACAAACATACCCACCGCGGGAGCTTCTTCAATGCGCTGCTCACACTTTGACCATAAGTTCCGCCATCGTATAGCGTACTGAACCCATGTCTCTCCTGGCTTTACCCTGGCGTTAATCAGTGCTGTCATTGGGGTACGTTCACTGGCGCTTGCAAAACGCTGAGTAAACAACAGCTCCATCTCCACGAAGGTTTTAATAGAATCGTTCGGGAGCTCAGAGTACCATTCGAACGCCGTATCTGACAAACTTCCAACAAACTGGCGAAGTAAAAGCTTGTCATCTCCACCGGTATTGCCGCAGAGTGCCCTGAACTGGGCGACATGCTGGTGAGGATTGCCCGTCCCCTTGTAGACATGGAATTTGGGAATCGTATAACCTGGCGGGTATTTGATTTGATCGTACCAACTCGGATATGGTCTCCCCGTTTTCACGACCTGGCCGGCTATTTCGGTTGTATGATGAACCCGTATTTGCTGGGCGATGTATTCATCCAAATCAGCTTTGGAGATTGTATCCTCTTTAGCTGTGGACAGAACTGGTGGAGGATTCGAGGTCTCTCCCCTATCGTCTTCAAGAATGATTGGGGGATCTTCAGCAGGTGGATCTTGTTGAATCATCATACCCACCATATCCTGGAATAGGAGGGCCATTTTCTTTATGTTGGCTGCCTGCTCCGCAGCTTCTTTATCTTTTTTTCTCCAGTACGCGACGAAGGAATTCAGCGTCCGTTTCTTGTTCTTGACGCTCGTCCGAGGATGTTTCAGGGGTTTCTTTTGGCCCTGTAAGTGCGGCCATAGCGTTCATCATTTCTTAGAGCTTCTGCTGCTGCTCCTGAGCCTTGGTCACTGACCTCGTGTGCGGTCTATGACCTGTTGATATGCGGCTATCTTCTTTTCCCGATGCCATGTAAACTGTATGAACTGTTATGCCCCCTGACTTGGGGCGTTTAGGTTCACTATTTTTAACTTTTGCCGCTAACGATGGAGTTTTCTCTGGCCTCCTTCTTTTGTGGGCCGTTGAGGTTAAAGGAACCGTTGAAGGGGGCATCCTAGCAGCTGCTGTCCCCCGCTGTTTAATGGGACGGTCCTTGTCTTTTTCCACCTTCGCCTTTTTTCGTTGACGGGAGTGATCCGTGTCAATTACGGAGTCTTGAACCCTCCGCCAAACTTTATAAATTCTTGAGGACAGTCGTTGAGGGGGCTGTTCTTGCTTTGTTTCTGGGACTTTCTTCGCAGGCGGAGGAGATCTTTTCAGTGTAGCGGTTGGAGAATTCTTCCGTACCTTCCTCAGCAGTTCAAAGCTGTTCCCAGTTGGAACAGCAGCATTGACTTCCACCACTGGAGCCGGTGGAGTTAGCCCTGAGGGAGAGTTGCCCCCTGCCTTCCTCACTCGTTGCCAATGGCGACGTCGAGCACGGCGAGCCGTTGGGATTGGCTCAGAGATTGAGATAGTTTCTTTTTGCCCCCTGTCTGAATGAGGCGCCGCCGGTGTTAACCTCTTAAAGACTGAGGTTGTCTTTCGAGGGGTGATATTCAACCTGCCGAAGACGGATCCTTGGGCAGGGGCAGGAGCGGGAATCGTCAGCCTTGAGAAGACTGATTCTTTGACAGGGGAAGCCGCCTTGACGACTTCTGGAGCAGCAGTTATTGCTTTCCTTGGGACAGCCAATTTAGAGTTCTGATTTAGCCTGGTAAAAACAGAGGCTGTCGGTTTGGTAGTGGGCGACCCGTTGACAGGGGTCGTCGTAGCAGTGAGCCGGTCGAAGACCGACTTCTTGTTCACTTCCGGTGCAGGCATGGGCGCAGAGAAGCTTGTAGGTGGGATCATGGTCCCGAAGAACAGACCAGTGGTGGCTTGGGTCTTCAGATCTACCGGCAGAGTGAGGAAGGAAGCCGCTTGGGGCCCATATGCTACACCTCCCGGTGAGGTGGAACGTCCGTTGCAGTGGCATTTCGAGCAGTTGGTGCAGTTAGAGGCCATTGAATCTTGAGTTCTGCGCCAGGAAAAAGTCCAAATCTTAGTAATTTGAAATCCGAAGGCAACCATTTAACAAACCGTGATTGGTTCGCGAAGACGACACACGAAGTGTGGAGTGGAAAGAGGAAGAGGTCCTACCGGGTGTGCCAGAATCTGTTCCCCTTCGAAAGACGGCGCACAGGACCGCGATGTCCTGACGCTGAGATTCGGGACAGATGCTATTTGGTTTTATCCGTCCACCTCTCCGAAGATGCCAAGTTGATTTATGGCACCGTGTATCGGAGGTTTAGACGGATGCGGTCGATGTAGCAGACTTCGTCAGATTCCCCCTCGCTCGAGAGGTTTTTGATTGTGGGGACGCTCTTCCCTGCAGGCGCAAGCCCCTGCAGTTAATTACGCTACCGCATCGCGGTAACAACTTTCTCCTTCTCCAGAATTTCACTTCATGTCGTGTGTTTGTTTTGTTTGTAGTTGCCCGTGGATTGTATACGGAGACTGAGTAATGCCGTCGCCCGTAGGACGTGGATTAGTCCAAATCCGTATTTACTTAGATTTGGGTTTGGTGTTTTTAATTTAAGGATGCATTAGTCGCGTTGCGGCTAAGATCAACTTAAACGTTCATTAAGGATACGATAGTCCTGTTTGAGACTAAGATCGACTTAACGTGATAATCCATTTAATATTTGGCCATCGGGACTCGTCACCTCTCTAACGTCGTTGAAGGATTACAACAGCAGATGTCAGAGGAGTTCAGAGATGTACCCTTGAACCAAGGTTGATTTGGAGTTTTATAGTCCGTTTGAATGTTTAAGGATACGTTAGCCGTGTTTGGGGCTAAGATCAACTTAAACGGGATCGTTTAGATCCGGCAAAAAAGCATTTGGTGGCTCTATTGTTCCAGTTTAGGGACGTAGTGGTCCATAGGTAGTTTAGAGACGTTGTGGTCCATGCTCCAGTTTAGGGACATGGTGGTCCGCATTCCAGTTTAGAGACGTGGTGGTCCGCATTCCAGTTTAGGGACGTGGTGGTCCATCATTAGTTTAAGGACGTTTCGGTCCAATATTAGTTTAAGGACGTTACGGTCCAATATTAGTTTAAGGACGTTACGGTCCACGAGTTTAAGGACCCCGCAGTCCATATTGATGTGTGGTCGTTGGGACCCGTCACCTCTTTGACGTCGTTGAGGAATTACAACGATGGATGTCAAAGGAGTTCGGAGATGTACCCTCGAACCGGATATAAATTGATTTGAGAGAGCATTTGTGCTCAGTTCTATTTAATTTAAGGACTTACGGCCAGAATTGGGCTAAGTCCAGTTGAAAATGTTCAACATTTTATTTATTTTTAGTCCATTAGACCTGTGCTAGGGCTTTGCCCACATTTAAATAATGCATTGCATTACTTCTACTTTCTTGTTTGGGCTCTGCCCATAAAAGATGCAGAGCATCAATTTATTTTGGACTCTGCAAGGCATCTGCATAGCATTTTATTATTTTTGTTTGGGCTTTGCCCATTTATAAATGATGCAGAGCATCAATTTAATTAGGCCTGTTTGGTCCTTTAATCGGGCTTGGCCCTGCATTGCATTTGTTAGGCGCTTTGCGCCACTCACTGAGCGCAAGCGCTTGTGGTGAAGACACGTGTCATGCTCTGGTGAGCGCAAGCGCAACAGTGCAGTGCGCTGCGCTGTTGCGCTGCTGACACGTGGCGCGCTCTGGTGAGCGCAAGCGCAACAGTACAGTGCGCTGCGCTATTGCGCTGCTGACACATGGCGCGCTCTGGTGAGTTGCGCCAACTCCAGAGAGCAAAGCTCTTATTTCAAGAGCGCATAGCGCAAGTGGTTTAGATGCTGACACGTGGCGCTCTCCTAAGAGCGCAACAGCGCAGTTTGCAAGTGCAAAGCACCAAGAATCTTTTAGATTCAAGAACAGAAGTGCAAAGCACTATTTGATTTCTTGATTTAATTTAGATCAAAGAAAAATAAGTTTTTTCTTGTTTTTCTTATCTCAGAGAACCAAAGGTTCATGAAAATTGCAAAGCACTATTTTTGTTTTATTTTCTTTTTATTAAAGATCATTGATCTTATTTTTAGATCTATGATCTGTTCATAAGAGAACTTTCTCTTTCTTTTTTTTAAAGGTTTTTACCTTTTTTTATTCTTGAGGAGTTTCTCAGAGTTCTCTTCTCTCCTTTTTTTTTAGAAAGATCTTCTTCCCTTTTAATTGAGGCATAGGGTCCTTTTTATAGTGCCCATAAATTGGTTAAATTTGTTAAAGAGATCTTTCTCTGAGTGATTTGGGGAATTTTCCCCACCGTTGGATCTTTGATCCATGGGCTTCTGCTTTGCAGAAGAAAATCTTCTTGTTTTAACAAGAACAGAAAAGATTTCTTAAAATTTTTAATTCTGTTTGGTGCAGATGCCCCAGCGCGTGACACGTGTCGCGCAGCGCACAGCGCAGCGCAACTG
Source organism: Agapanthus africanus (assembly GCA_030015575.1). Classification (NCBI taxonomy): domain Eukaryota; kingdom Viridiplantae; phylum Streptophyta; class Magnoliopsida; order Asparagales; family Amaryllidaceae; genus Agapanthus; species Agapanthus africanus. Next base: position 767,807,790 of record JASDDO010000022.1, on the reverse strand, counting down.
CGCTAGCACATCTGCGCTGACACGTGTCGCGCAGCGCACAGCGCAGCGCAACTGAAGCGTTGCTTCCTTTAATAGATCTTTGCTCTGATTGGGTGCGCCTTCTTGGGCGCTGTGCTGACGTATCAGTGCCTGACATGTGGCACGTTGCGCCCGAGACTTGAAGCGTTGCTTCAGAATTTTTGAATTTTGAATTTTCAGCAGAGCTTTGCTCTGATTGGGGGAAACAATAGCGTTAACTCTCAACTGTCTGCACAACCAAATCTGGTCCCAACAATCTTCATTCACCGACATCGTCCTAACAAACAGGTGAACGACACTTGCGACCATATAAAGCTTCGAATGGGGCCATCTGAATAGTCTCCTGAAAGCTGTTGTTGTACGAAAACTCTATCAAGTGTAAATGATCCTTCCTTGAACCCTTGAAGTCTAACATGCAAGCTCTCAACATGTCTTCAAGAGTTTGGATCGTTTTGTCCAACTGGCCATCTATCTGAGGATGATAAGATGTGCTAAACTTCAATCGAGTACCTGAACTTTCCTGTAAGCTCCCCCAGAAGTGTGATAAGAAACTGGTGTCACGGTCGGACACGATGTTCACCGGTACACCATGTAATCTTAAAATTTCCTGCATGTACCGTTCTGCCAAAGCTTCTGTTGATTGACCAACTCGAAATGGTATGAAATGAGCTGTCTTGGTCAATCGATCAACAATCACCCAAACTGCATTGTTGCCCTTTGGACTCCGCGGTAAAGCTGTCACGAAATCCATGGTTATATGTTCCCACTTCCATTGAGGAATCGGAAGTGGTTGCAATAAACCAGCAACTCTTTGATGTTCAGCCTTAACTTGCTGACACACCAAGCATTTCGCTACAAAGCGGGCAATCTCCCGTTTCATTCCTTCCTACCAGAAATGTTGTCGTAGATCTCGGTACATCCTCATGCCTCTTGGGTGTACGGAATATGCTGAACTATGTGCCTCCTTCATAAGTTCTTCACGAATATCTCCCTTTGGCACACACAAACGGCTACCAAACGCAACGAACCATCTTCATGGATCAGTAAAACTGTTCGAAGCCTAGCTTTAACCTATTCTTGAAACATTTGCAATCTAGGGTCCTGTGACTGCGCTGCTTTAATATCCTCGACCAACGACGAATGTACCTGCAGCTGCATCAACTGTCCCGAAGAATGCGGTAGTACAACCTCTAAATCAAATCTTCGAAAATCTTCAACGAGTTCCTTCTGCGTAGTCAACATCTGAATGGCTGGTAACCGACTGAGCGCATATGGCACGACATTAACCTTCTCTGGATGGTACTTAAGATCAAGATCGTAGTCATCCATCAGCTCCAACCATCTACGTTGCCTCAAATTAACCTCCTTCTGCGTGAACACATACTTCAAGCTTTTATGATCCGTGAAAATCTCGACTCTTTCGCCCAAAAGGTAGTGTCTCCAAATCTTCAAAGCGAAGATCACATATGCAAGCTCCAAGCCATGAGTTGGGTAATTCTTCTCCTGGGTCTTCAACGGTCTCGATGCGCACGCTATAACCTTCCCATGCTGCATTGAAACACATCCTAATCCTTTCCCAGATATGTCGCTGTGAATTACCAATCCTCCGGAACTGTCTGGTACGGTCAGAATAGGAGCGGTTATCAATCTCTGCTTCAACGCCTCAAAAGCTGACGCACAATTATCCGTCCACACAAATGGTACCTCCTTGCGCGTAAGCTTGGTCCACGGCTCCGCCATACGAGCAAAGTTCTCCACAAACCGTCTGTAATACCCGGTGAGTCCAAGGAAACTTCTTATCTCAGCAACGTTCTTCGGAATCAGCCAATCTCGAACTGCCGCAATCTTCTCGAGATTAACGGAGATTCCATCTCCGGACACGACATGCCCAACATTACTTCATCACGCCAAAACCCGCTCATCCTCGTCGTGCCATGTTTCTTCTTGACTAGAAGAACTGGAGCTTCCTAAGGCGAGTCATTGCTGCGAATACAACCCTTCTCAAGTAATTCAGTAACCTTCTTCCTAACTTCTTCCAACTCCACTGGTGCCATTGGATAATACGCTTTAGAAACTGACGATGCACCAGGAATAAGATCAATTGCGAACTCTACGTCTCGCTTCGGCGGTAATCCAGATATGTCTTCGAACACGTTCATGAAATCTCGAACGACAGCTAGCGTTTCATCTTTATCAACCTTCATCGACGAAAGATCATTAATTGTCGGCCTAGCCCTAACCTCGACTGGCCCAACAGAACTGCTTCCTTCAGACAACCTCTGGGTGTCCGAGAATCTAGAAATTTGCTTTCTTTGCTCTACCCTCAATGTGAGCGTGGAAAGTGCCGAAAATCCATTCCCAAGAAGACTTCATAATTGCCGATAACAATCACCCCGAAATCTGTAAATAGCTCCCGTCCGCCAACAACAACAGAACAATCCTTATACCCTCTATTAGGTATAATTTTCGCATTCCCAGTGTGTATGTCCCAATAACTAAACAGGTCGTGCAGATAATCGAGTATGTACTAAAAAACTTGGATGACATAAATCAATGGGATGCACTAGAATTGAATAACGCTAATGCGAGAAAACCATGAACAAGTAGGGTACCTGTAACGGCTTCCTCTGAAGCTTTAGCCTCTTCAGCCGTCAGGGTAAAAGCTTGAGCCTGATTAGCTCCCTGAGTTAGTTGCTCCTGCTCCGGAAACTGCTTCGGCTCCTGAAACTGTCTCTGCGGTGGCTTCTGAGTATCTTCCCTCAACCGTAGCTTCGACGGACAGGTATCAATGGTGTGATCTGCTGATCCACAAATAAGACAAAGTCCAAGCCTCTTACGACAATCTCTTCGATAATGTCCCGGACATTGGCAGTAATCACACAACACCCTTCCCTTTTGCTTGGGCAAAACTGGCCTCCGAACATTCTCTTTCTTACGAAGCTTCGACGGACAAGCATTGATAGTATGATCCGCCGATCCACAGACCAAACAGAGTCCACGCTTTCTCCGACACTCCCTTTGCACATGCCCAGGCAAACGACAAAGGTCACAGATCACACTCCTTCTCCGACCAGCAACGATTGTTTTCTTCATTGGTGCCACGCCGCGTCGGTTCACCGGAATACTTCTACATACGGGCGTTTGATTTGGTGCAAACGCCGGCTTCAGCTCGGTCTGCTGCTTGTGGTCCTCAAGTAAGTCACGAATTACTCCAAGCAGAGTGGCGCCATCCATACACCTCTGGTACGATTGTAGATTCCCGGCTTCCATGATACTGCAACCAAGACACCAAAGAGGATTAGTATGATACAAATTCAAAATGTAGATCAAGGATATGAATCAAGGCTAGAACTCCAAGTTACTTAAACAGAGTACCGCATTGTAACTATGCCACGGTATCATAGCTACAATTACATAACTCCACCTAAGTCGCCTAAGTTCTAGAGATAACCAAAAAGGAACCAGGTTTCGAGTTGGTATGCAAAGGAGGTTCGCATACCGTAAAAGTATAATCAGGAGGAGATTAAGATTCAAAAATGGTAAGACGGTAAGGTGGTAGGACATGTTTCCTAATCACGAGTATTCTGATTCGTGTATTGGGTCTAATACCCAACTACAAAAGAATCAAACCGATTAACCTATGTCTCTGATACAAAAAGAACCGTGTCACGCCCCGCTTCCCAGAATACGCTAAGGTGGGCACATGACATAGCCAACCATGCTACCTGTGGATAGGAAATATCCTTCCACAGTCACATTACGGCTGTAGAGATATCAAGAACAGTAATAAACTATCTAGCACATGTCCATAAGCCAAAATAAAATGAGTCAAGATTAAAAACAATGCGGAAGCAAAAGATCCAATACAAGAATAACTGGAATGTATGTCCCATAATGCGAGCTCACATCAGAAATAACAATACTGGAAGAGTAAAAGAACTAACTACTAAAGAGTCCTCGCTGCTCAGCCTGCTGGCTAAAGTACTCCTGCTCGGACTACAGCAAAGGTACGGAATCTAGGCCATGCAAAACCCAGACGTCAGCGCGTCATAAAATCAAGCAATAATATATAAATAGGGTAGCAAGACATGCGAGTATAATCGTAAATGATAAAGCAGGTGTAATAGCAATAAATATCAGAGTAGTGAAAGGTAGTGTACAGTGAGTAATCTAAACTGATCTATTGGGTTAACTACTCTCAAGTCTTTGAAATCAATTTGATGAATCATCGATGTAACTCAATAGTATCCCGTGCGTGCCCGGGATCACGGTGAAGATTCTCGGGCTGAAACCGAGACATGCCGCTAGGCACTAAAGGAAACGGGTAAAGATGAATGATGTCCTTGGCATCATCCCAAGGCTGGGCTAGCCTCTAAAAGGTAATGGATAACGATGGATGATGTCAGTGGCATCATCCCAAGGCTGGCACAGCCTCTAAAACTGATCGGTAAAGGTAACGAACTGTCGAGTTATAAGTAAGGTTTCATCATTGATTTTTCCCATACCCCCAGGTTATGTGTATTCAAGTCAAGCATTAAATAATCTAGAGCTAATGCCAACACAGGATCAGGCAGGTACGGGTTTGTCTAGATAGACAACAGGAACGGTCCGTAAGGACAACAGGTCAGGTTTGTTGGCATTAGACACAAGATCAGGTAACAGGTAATACCATGGTACAACAGGCCAAGCCAGGTAATGTATAAAGGTGTCATGTCATGTCAAGAGGTGCACGGTACCATGTCGGGTAAGGTAGTAGGTATAACAAGTCATCTCAGGGTGTACACAATATCATGTGGCTGCTCATATTCAAACTAGCATACGCATGGGTATACAAAACAAGCATGAGTACTAATAGAACACAAACTGGCACATGTAATATGATATGCAAATAGATACAGATTAAACTATAAGGATGTAGATGCACGGTTATCAGTTTGAGTTTAAGGGATGGTTTTAACATTTCGTGAATGCAGTATAGCAAATATGGAGGTTAAAATCATGTATGTACTAAATAATCTAGAGATGCAATTGAATATAAATTAGGCTAGCTGTAAGTAAACGGTCGTCCGATAGGGTATAAACTATAAAAGGGTTACTATGGGCTATGCAGATAAGTGTTATTTGATTTAAAGATGGATGTTGGTACTATGTATAGTAACACTAAATGCAACATGGTATGTCCCGGGCTATAAATCTAAAATGATATAACGGGACATCGGGATGTTAAAAAAAATGGAGACTATGGTATTAAATTTAAACTACAGGTTTAATGTGCATTCAAATAAGTATAAAATAGATTAAATAGCATGTAGCAAGTTTCACTTGCCTCGACGGATCGCGAAGCGGTAAACGGAACGTCACGTGTCGGCGGGAAAAGTCGCGACACGCACGGTACACAGAATGAGTCTAAATAACGCACGATGGGATCGCACGGGTCAGATATCCTCGCTGGGTCGTCAGCGGCATGATCGGATTCCGGCGATCTATAAAACAGTGAATCATGAATTCAAAAAGAAAACAAAGAAAGAGAAGAGAAGAGAAAGGAAGAGGGAAAAGAAGAAGAAGGAGAAGGGATCGCTCACTGAGTTGTGCGCAGGGGTCAGGGAGACGAGGTGGTGGTGTCGGGGTCACCGGCGGGGTAGTGTCGGCGAGGGTGTAGGCTTCAGGTTGGGGTTCGGTTAGTTGTGGGGTTTAAAGGAAAAGAAGAAAGGAAAGAAGGAGGAGAAGAGAATGAAGAGGAGGAGAGGAGGAGATGGTGGTGACAGTGATGATGTGTTGAGGATCGTCGGCGGTGGAGATCAGCGAAGTGAGGTGTTATGGTTTTGGGTGTGCAGGGTTCTGTGGGTGCTCGGGATAGAGGAAAAAGAAAAGAAAATGACGAGGAGGAGGAGGAGGAGAAGAAGAAGATGAGATGGAGATGGTGACGAGGTTGGGTTCGAGCAGGCAGAGGAGGCAGCTAGGGTTAGGGTTTCCTTCTAATGGGTTTCGTAGCGTTGGGAAATATAGAAGAAGGAGAAATGAATGGGCGGTGACGATAAGGAAGGGAGGCGGTGTTGGGACTCCGCTCACCGCGAGAGGAGAGAGAAAGGCTTGAGAGAGAGAGAGAGTGCTGCGGAGAGAGAGAGAGGAAGAGAAAGACAAGGAGAGAGAAGCAGAGGGAGAGAGATCTCGTGGGGCCACCAATTCAAAAGAGAAGAAATGATTGGTGGAACGGAGGGGAGAGAGAAAAAGAATTTGTTAAGGAAAGATTTGCTGCCTTACATAAAATTTAAGCTGTTTATAAAAAGATTTAAGTTAGTTTTAATAAATATATTCTGAGCTTAGTAAACGATTTTAAAAGATTTAAATAATTGGATTAATTTAGCGGGAAAAATATTTTCAAAAAGTGCCCGGGTCGGGTCTAAAGCTTTAGATTTGAAATACGAAGATTTTTAGCAAGTTCCAAAAATTAAAATAAAGGATTATGCAACAGAAACGCATACCCCCAAGAACGGACGCACGTACGTGCGCGTAGCCATCCAAACACGTCTGTTCCACTGAACGGGACGAGAACACGATGCAAGGACGCTACCACAGGGTTAGGGGTATCAAACAGGCCATGTCATGTATTTTTAAATTATTTTACTTGATCTAAAATGTTACATGTAAAATACGCGATGCTACGTGAAATGTTAAAATGCAGTATACATGAAATGCACGTGTCTAATTAACGGGACAGGGTAGTTTAGGAATAAGAATCAACCAGTTCAAGCAAGCGGGTCGGGTCGAGTGCAATGTAAAAGTAAACTACCATTCGCATCCAAGCATGATAAATCAAATAAGCACCATAAACAAACAAATACGGTAACAAATATCGGTATAATTGAACTCGGTTATTACACCTACCAGACAGGTCATCAGCCAGAACGGTGACGGAAGCATCACCAAGCATCACGACTTCTTCGATCTCACTCAGGAGCATGGTTTCGCCGCCCGTAGCTTCGTCCCCTGATTCCACGAGAGCCGTCGTGACACTCGCAATGCCATGAGATGGCAGTGAACCACAGGTAGAAAGAGCTGCAATTGGAGCAGTCCTGGACTCCTGAAAAAGAGTAGCCGCTTCAGGCTCAATAGTTGCCATCATCTCGCCTGCCACCTCCTTACCCGGACTTAGCCCTACAGGGTAGGTTATATGAGAATCTGAGGATTAAAACTCTGACAAAAGGACCCAGTGTTACGTTGCCTTGGGTTGGCTTTTCAATTGCTTCCCGGGCCGTGTGTGCCACCTGTCTATGAGTAGTAGACAGGGTGACCGGAGCACCCTCTGAAGAACCAGGGACAGGGGAAGCAGCGCTCGAGCCTGCACCTACAGACAATATGGCGTTACGTTCTCTTGCTATACGCCTCATGTGCTTCCTTTCCGCCTGGGCCATGAGAGCTGATCTTCTTAGAACCTCCGTTAAGGAGACGTCATCGTTCGCGCCAGGAGCTACCTCTGGAGCCGTTATGGCGTCCGTCATCGGCTGTTTAAGAGAAGCCTCTTTTGGCAACACTAGGGAAGCTAGCGCTTCGGTAGCCAGCCTTGGAAGCATCTCCGCACCATCCTGCGAAATCGGCACGGCACTCGGGATAACCTGGGTCGAAGTAGTCCCTGCAATAAGATGAAAAAGAGGTCAGACTATCCATAAAGGAAAAGTGAATAAGGACATAATGAGCCGAAATATACCAAGGCTAAAAGAAGCGCGAAGCTTCTCGTCCTCCTCAAAAGTCTTGAGGGAAGCCGCGAGAGCCTCTTCAGTGGAAATGCATGTTAAAAAAGAAGTGTCAGCCAAAACATGATAATAAAAAAAACAACATAACAGCGAAAAGATACGACTGAAGTCTACCTGACTGCGTAAGGATGACCAGTCCTGCTTTGTGGCTAGCTAGTCACTCGGAAGCCGCGATGGCGGCCTCCATATCAGTATTATCTGGAGCCACGAATAGACCCTCGTTGGTCCCGTATTCGCTTAAGCCGTCGTTATAAGGAGCATGGGGCTCCTGGCCGAATACAACATCTGCAGAAAGAATCAACTTCTTCTTCTTCTTATTCTGCGAGCGAGTGCCCGTAGCCGCTAGCACAAGCTTATGCTTGGTGGGCACCTTTGGACTACGAGTCCCGATATCTGAACCCACGCCAGACTCAGGAGACGCCACAGCTTCCACTTCAATGGGAGCACGGGGTAGTGGTAGCTCAGGCATATCACGCCTTACCACAACCGCAGCAACCTCTCTCAAAAGAGGACGAACTGTAAGTCCAAGTTGCCCACCCCGGTGCTTGCGGGGAGGCGGAAAACGGAATAAAAATCGGACTTTTATCACTTTAGGCAACATGGACTAGACAAAGAAGGATTTTTGCTAAACAAAAACAAGCTAAAGCTAACTAGAAACTAGCCAAGGGTAGAATGGTTATACCTAGGGCTTTATGTCCTTCTCTCCTTGCTCCTTGGAGTAGTAGAAAGGGATCACCTTTGTCGTCTTCTTGAGTCGAAGAAGGATCCACCCGAAAGCCTCAACCTTTAGCTTCAACTTCAAGCTAGAAGTAACTAGGATGCTAGAAGTGCTAGTCCTAAAACCCTAGATGAGAGTAAAGATTATCAAGAAGAGGTTTTTCTCAAGCTCAAGTGTTTCTCAACACATGAGAGAGGAGAGCTTGAGGGAGAGGAAGAACAAGAGAGAGAAAGTGAATGATAGAATGAGAGAATAAAACAACCATTCTCACATATATGTGTGAATTATTATAAATTGATAATTAGCTAGATAATTGTCATGGTTAATCAAGACATGACCATTATCATTTCATTTTTAATGCAAATTGCAAGGATCAAGGAGCATCTTCCAAATGAAATGATGATGGTCAAAGTGTCAACCTAGGTCAACAAGTCAAGAAGGTCAAATGGTCAAAAACCATAACCATGCACAATTATATTAAACTAATATCAATTAACCATAATACACACATAAGCATTAGGGTTAATAAAATGACAAAGGTCATTAACCCTAATCAAAGTCCTCTCCCTCTGTCTCAAGCAACTGTGCATACGCACCCGTATTCGTGATCCGAGGAACACGAATACAAAGAGATAAAACCAATCCCAAATCATATACTAGGATCCGGCTTAAACCAAAGCCCGCTAGTATAAGCTGTCCGGACAGCAAACGTGCACAAGTGCGCGGATGTGAACAAACCCTGTCGCAAAACCATGCGACCTCTACTCATTTTGCCTAAAGGCGAATAGCTCTCTGTGTGGGACTCTAAAGACTCGACACTATGCTGGCAGTGGGTTTAACCACAGACCGTAAGCGACACTAGCTGTACGTAACGGTCCCCAGGTAGATGCCGATAAGAAGACTGACGAGGTGAACAGCATCTGAACTCCTACTGAGCCTGTATGTGACAGTCTCCGTACAGTCTGGTCTGTTCGTCTGATACATCGCATGGCGGGCCTAGGGGGCGGTGAACGTCAGTCCCCTAATAGCGGTACAAGTCATGTCGGAGTGTAGCCCAGAACACCCTGAGATAACACTGGAAACCTACCAGTATATCTCGCTTGCCCTGGCCAGGGATTACTCGTGTAATGGCTCTCCTAGACACAGCGCGATGTCAACCCCCAATACCGGGAGAGACGAATCCTGTCTAACCGTCACTGCTTCCAAGTGCTTCAGGACTGCACCCAAAAACTACCTGTTTGCACGACTCATTTGAGTTGTGGTAGGGTAGTAATCAAAGTGCAGTGGGAACACACTTGAGGCGAAGTGACAGTGTCAAGTCGGCGGACTAAGCTGTACTCATGTCACCTGGGAACTGATAACTGACGATAGGTATACTACCAACCAACAGTTCCCGACGAGTCCTGTCCAGTGTACTCGTAACCTAACGAGCACCCGCATACTATCTCAAGTACGACGTACTGACGGATGTGGGACAGACCGTCTCCCACGCTGGGATGAGAAGCGCATACGCTAGTCTACTCCGGAATATCGATGCCCTGTCTCGATAGTCCAACGACTAGGGACTGTATAAGGATGTGCTTATGGATTACCCAGCCCCCACGAGTGTGAGCGCTATCACAACGCTGGTAATCAAGCAAAGATCCTAAGGGCTCTACTAATATGTATATCAGCGATATGCTAAAAGAAACACATGCACATATTAAAGCAGAGACAAACCAAGTAGCATACTACCATTTCGAGCAAGATTGTATATACAACTGTGAATATCCCAAGCTTCCATCAAGTAATATACAAACTAGTATGATACAGTAATGGCCTCTAGGGCATATACACTAACAATCTCCCACTTGCACTAAGGCCATGTACTGGCGTATCGAAGACCTATCATCTCGATCAGCCGCTCGAACTGAGTCTGGGGCAAGTCCTTGGTGAATGGATCTGCAGTGTTATCTTCTGAAGCAACCCTCCGAACCTCGATCTCCTGGCGATCCACGATCTCCCTGATCAGGTGATACCGCCTCAAGATGTGTCTAGATTTCTGATGGGACCTGGGTTCCTTCGCTAAAGCTATAGCCCCGTTGTTTTCGCAATACAGAGGTATTGGGTCAACAATGGACGGAACCACCTGAAGTTCTTTCAAGAACTTCCTCATCCAGACAGCTTCTTTTGTGGCATCAGATGCAGCGATGTATTCCGCTTCCATAGTCGAGTCAGCAACGGTTTCCTGTTTGGAGCTCTTCCAACACACCGCCCCTCCATTGAGGGTAAAGACAAAGCCCGGCATGGACTTGGAATCATCCTTGTCACTCTGGAAGCTGGAGTCAGCAAAGGCCTCAATCTGGAGGTCTTTTCCGCCATACACCAAGAACATCTCCTTAGTCCGTCTCAGGTACTTGAGAATGTTCTTTACCGCTATCCAATGTTTCTCCCCAGGGTTTGACTGATACCTGCTTACCACACTCAGTGCATAAGCCACATCTGGTCTGGTACACAACATCGCATACATTATAGAGCCTACCGCAGAAGCGTAGGGTATAATAGACATGCGATCCCTCTCCAAATCAGTCTTGGGAGACATCTCTTTGGAGAGGGTGATCCCGTGACAAGCCGGTAGATTACCGCGCTTGGAATCTTCCATACTGAATCTCTTCAGTATGGTGTCGTTGTACCTGGACTGTGAAAGTCCTAATATCCTCTTGGATCTGTCACGGTAGATCCGGATACCCAGAATGTATGAGGCATCACCCAGGTCTTTCATGGAGAACCTGTGTGACAAGAACCCCTTGACAGATTGTAGCATAGGAATGTCATTTCCTATTAAGAGAATGTCATCCACGTATAAAACGAGGAATACTACAGTTCTCGCTACAAATCTATAATAGATGCATGGTTCATCTGGATTTTTGATAAAGCCAAATTCCTTGACCGTCTCATCAAAACAGATGTTCCAACTCCGCGATGCCTGCTTCAGTCCATAAATGGACTTAAGCAACTTGCACACCTTTCCGCTGCTCCCACTCTGAATGAAACCCTCTGGCTGTTCCATATAGACACACTCTTCTAAATGTCCATTTAGAAAAGCGGTTTTTACGTCCATCTGCCAAATTTCATAATTGTGGAAGGCAGCAATGGCAAGAAGGATCCGAATGGATTTCAGCATAGCTACTGGAGAAAAGGTTTCGTCATAGTCCAAACCAGGTCGCTGACGAAAACCCTTTGCAACCAGTCTAGCTTTATAGGTCTCAACCTGTCCATCTACACCAATCTTCCTTTTGAAGATCCACTTGCATCCTACGGGTTTTACCCCATCTGGAGAAATGTCCAACGTCCATACTTTGTTGGTGTACATGGACTCCATTTCGGTCCGCATTGCATCCAGCCATTTTACCGAGTCGACGCTCTGAATGGCTTGCTGGAAGCTAGTAGGTTCATCACAATCTATGATGCAATCCTCTCTATCCCCGTCAATGAGAAAACCGTAGTATCTCTCGGGCGGATGAGACTGCCTACTACTCCTACGGAGTGGCGTGGGAATGTCCTGATTTTTCAAACCCTCTGGTTCTACTAAGCTTTCAGTAATAGCTCGTGGTTCTGGAATTTCTTCCAGTTCTATTGCGCTCCCACTTATTTCTTTTTCTATGAACTGGTGTTCTAGAAAGTGGGCATGGCGAGAAACAAAAACCTTTTGTTCCTCTTCGCAATAGAAGAAATATCCCTTGGAGTTCTTTGGATATCCCACAAACTTGCACTGTACTGAGCGTGCCTCGAGCTTGTCCACATGCTGCTTTTTTACAAAAGCTGGACATCCCCATGTCTTAATGTGATTAAGATAGGGTCTCTTCCCACACCACATCTGATATGGTGTAGTAGGCACAGTCTTAGTTGGAACTCGGTTCAAAAGGTATGCAGCTGATTCTAGCGCATATCCCCAAAACGATCGTGGCAACTCAGCGTTACTCATCATGGACCGTACCATATCCAATAGGGTTCGGTTCCGTCTCTCCGATACACTGTTATGTTGCGGAGTGTATGGAGGAGTAAACTGAGAGAGAATTCCATTCTCTTTTAAATAACCCAGGAACTCGGCACTCAAGTATTCACCACCTCGATCAGATCTCAGTGCCTTGATACTTTTGCCTGTTTGTTTTTCTACTTCATTCTTATATTCCTGGAATTTTTCAAAAGCCTCGGATTTATGTTTCATTAAGAAGACATAACCGTACCTTGAAAAGTCATCCGTAAAAGTAATGAAGTAAGAATAACCGCTTCATGCATGTGTAGACATTGGACCGCACACGTCACTGTGTATGAGTCCCAAGAGCTCGCTCGCTCTTACTCCGTGTCCAGTGAACGGAGTCTTTGTCATCTTTCCTTTGAGACAGGATTGACAAGTTGCATACGATTGATATTCGAACGGATCCAAATATCCTTCTGTATGTAACTTAGTCAACCTTCTCTCATTGATGTGACCCAATCTACAATACCATAAGAAAGTTTTATTGATTTCTGGAGACTTTCTTTTGTGTGTATTCTGGACATTGAAAATCTGTGGTTGGTTTAATACGTATATACCGTTATTCAATGTACCTGACCCAATCAAAACTTGATTAAGGTGAATGTTCACTACATTACTTACAAATGCAAATTCATAACCTTCTTTAGATAATAAAGATACAGAAATGATATTACAGGTTGCATTTGGTACATAATAACAACTACGCAATACCAAAAAGTGTCCATCTGACAGTCCCAGGTGATAGTCCCCCACGGCCTCAGCATCCATACTAGCACCGTTTGCAACTCTGAGGGTCATGTCACCTGCCTTCAAAACTCTACGCTTTCTCAACGCCTGCAAAGAATTACAGATATGAGATCCTGATCCGGTATCCAATACCCAGGATGTAGAGTTTATTGATAGACAGTTTTCAATAACATACACACCTGAAGCTGAAGCCGCAACTCGCTTCAAATCCTGTGTTCTGGCCTTCCAAGCCTTGCAATCCTGTTTCCAGTGACCACTTTTGTGACAGTAGAAGCATTCTTCCTTCCCCACCAGCTTTCCCGCTACCTTTGTTGCTTTTCCTTTTCCCTTCGTATCCACTTTACTGACACCGCCTCTTGGTTTGGCGGGGGCTTTCTTCTTCTTGCCCTTGGCTTTCGCCCTGGACCTAGAAGAGGAAGATCCTCCTACAAACAAAGTGGATGTCTCCCTACTTTTCTGTAGGGTGCCCTCTGCACTCCTCAACATGTTGAGGAGCTCTGAAAGTTCAACTTCCTTTTCCTGTAAGTTGAAGTTCAGGATGAACTGGGCGTAAGTGGAAGGAAGGGACTGGAGAATCAAGTCCGTATAGAGCTCATTCTCCAACGCGGTCCCAAGTTCTGCGAGCTCCTCTATGTAGCCAATCATCTTAAGCACGTGTTCCGCTACCAATGATCCGACGGCCAACCTTGCCGAAAACAACTTCTTCGACACTTCGTATCTGGCGATACGAGACTGCTCTCCATACAGTTCTTTTGTATGAAGAAATATGGACTCTAGGTCCATATTCTCGTGCCTCCTCTGATGTTCGTTGTCCATCGAGGCAAGTACGAGGCATTTGGCCTTCGCGCAATCTATTTCCCATGTCTTACGGATTTCCCTATCCGCGACACTGGTTTTGGGACCTGGGACAGGGGGAGCTTTGGTGGTAAGGAGATACCCCAGCTTGTCGTAAGTGATTGCCATCTTGACATTCCTGAGCCAATATTTGTAGTTTGGCCCTGTCAGTATGTTTTTATCTAGTAATAACTTAAGTCCGGTCATGTTGAATGGTCGCTGCAATTAGGAGAGAGAAAAGAAACACTTTAGCATGATGCTCTTGCAAGTTTAGAGTGGTTTTTAGTTTGTCTAAACAGGATGGCTCCCACTGTCTCTCGAATCCCTTCTCAAACCGTAAAGAAAGGATTAGTCGGGATCAATCTCACCGTACAATACTTGCTTAACCATTCAGCCAGGCCAGTGTCGGTACTTCGAGGGAGGTTTTCCAACGCTTTCGCGAAGTTCCTTAATTAAGTAACCTCTTTTCCCTGTGGGCGTAGCCCCGCTAACACCTTTCTAGACACCTACTAGGTTTATAGCATTGATCGTTAAGTGAGAGTTTTCCCGAGGAGTAGCATATACTCACAGTAGGATCGGGATCCAAATGTTATCGCGTGATAAAACCGAAGGAATCCTACCAGAATCATCACACTCCAAATGGTATGCAGCGCTAGCAAGTTCCAGTACTTATGAAACTCCCGATGTGGATTTTTGCCCCATGCTCTTATGACCTTGACTTTGGCCAAAATATCATAAGTCACATGTCAAGTTCTACCCGTCATTCTCCTGGTTAATTTGGACCCACCCGTACCTACCCTTGACTTTGGCCAAAATGGCAGCACGACTGTCCCAGACCAACGCATCTATCTGTGCTGCACATGAATACCCAATAGCTACCAATCACTATGCCTTGATTTTGGCCAAAATACATAGCTTGAATACTTTTGACCATTCATGTGGAATGACGGAGGGTTACGAATGGTTTTAGCGAAACCGTGAACGTAGTGAACTTGATATAATCGATGGAACGAGATAGCTTTTAAAAGGAGTGGTTCAAGCTCCGCGTTTAAAAGTTTAGTTTTGAAAAGAACCGAGTGGTTTTCAAAGTGTTCCAATCGACTTTTACTTGGTTTATTTTCTTGCATTAGTTCTTTTAATGCGTCCCATCATTTAATCCTACCATTGCAGAAAACAACCAAAATATGACGTACGCTTATGCCATTCACATTCGCCACGGGGCCCGTCATCACCCGTTAGGTTACTTAACTAACGACAGAGCGGGGGCTGGGCTAGCGCGGCTGTAAAACATAAGCAACGCCTAAATAGTTATAATATATAAATATATAGCAATGATAGACATTACAGATCACAGATGAATACATTGGATATACTAGGAATCCGCAATCCGTTCGAGCCTACAACGAAAAGCGGATTACACAGTCGCGGTGAATAGCCAATACCCCACCCAAGACCCCTACGGGTGCGGCAAACTACCCGCCAAGCACCCGATGCGAAGCAACCTCTCTCAACACCGTGAGTAGACCACTCGGCACTTCAGATACCCGGTAGTTTGTGCACCCCCTCCATGGGTCTATCCTAGGAGCAAAAACAGTAAAAAGAATTATACAATGACGGCTACAACCCCGACCCGGTTGTGCGTCCATACAAATAATATTACATCAATTTACATGTTACATGAATGAAAGAAAAAGAAACACTCATCTCACATCCACCCCGGCTATTCACCCGCGACAATCCAACGCATTCATATACACATACCATCATCAAACACAGATCACAGATATGTATAACCCCCACTAATCGACATATAGCGATTAGCCGACGTTCAATACATATAAACATCACAGATATAACCCTTTAGTCAAAGTGTATTGAAGTTCGATCAAAAATACGGATTTATAGGCCCCCAAAATCAAATTTCTTTTCTGGAAAACCTGGGCACATATAAACCATCTTAAAAATCCCAAAACCATGCCAGAAGAACACTGCACCAAACTCGACCCAGAGACGAGCCAAAACGGTCGCGGTTGCGCGGCGATAGCTTGCTATTGCCGCGGAACCGTGGCTCTTTGAGCGAGTCACTGGATCGTTTTTGGTGGCTTTCTTCACAAAACCCTGAGATGATTTTTGGAATATGATTTATTTTATTTTGAACAGAAAAAATTTTAACAGAAACTTGGGTTTTTGTAAACTCGGTTTTGCGATTTTTTCCGATTGAACTTCCATACACTTTACTACCTAGCTAGTTTATGCTTAGTTAGGCTCTGATACCACTGTAAGTCCACGTTGCCCACCCCGGTGCTTGCGGGGAGGCGGAAAACGGAATAAAAATCGGATTTTTATCACTTTAGGCAACATGGACTAGACAAAGAAGGATCTTTGCTAAACAAAAACAAGCTAAAGCTAACTAGAAACTAGCTAAGGGTAGAATGGTTATACCTAAGGCTTTATGTCCTTCTCTCCTTGCTCCTTGGAGTAGTAGTAAGGGATCACTTTTGTCGTCTTCTTGAGTCAAAGAAAGATCCACCCGAAAGCCTCAACCTTTAGCTTCAACTTCAAGCTAGAAGTAACTAGGGTGCTAGAAGTGCTAGTCCTAAAACCCTAGATGAGAGTAAAGATTATCAAGAAGAGGTTTTTCTCAAGCTCAAGTGTTTCTCAACACATGAGAGGGGAGAGCTTGAGGGAGAGGAAGAACAAGAGAGAGAAAGTGAATGATAGAATGAGAGAATAAAACAACCATTCTCACATATATGTGTGAATTATTATAAATTGATAATTAGCTAGATAATTGTCATGGTTAATCAAGACATGACCATTATCATTTCATTTTTAATGCAAATTGCAAGGATCAAGGAGCATCTTCCAAATGAAATGATGATGGTCAAAGTGTCAACCTAGGTCAACAAGTCAAGAAGGTCAAATGGTCAACAACCATAACCATGCACAATTATATTAAACTAATATCAATTAACCATAATACACACATAAGCATTAGGGTTAATAAAATGACAAAGGTCATTAACCCTAATCAAAGTCCTCTCCCTCTGTCTCAAGCAACTGTGCATACGCACCCGTATTCGTGATCCGAGGAACACGAATACAAAGAGATAAAACCAATCCCAAATCATATACTAGGATCCGGCTTAAACCAAAACCCTCTAGTATAAGCTGTCCGGACAGCAAACGTGCACAAGTGCGCGGATGTGAACGAACCCTGTCGCAAAACCATGAGACCTCTACTCATTTTGCCTAAAGGCGAATAGCTCTCTGTGTGGGACTCTAAAGACTCGACACTACGCTGGCAGTGGGTTTAACCACATACCGCAAGCGGCGCTAGCTGTACGTAACGGTCCCCAGGTAGATGCCGATAAGAAGACTGACGAGGTGAACCCCATCTGAACTCCTACTGAGCCTGTATGTGATAGTCTCCGTACAGTCCGGTCTGTTCGTCTGATACATCGCATGGCGGGCCTAGGGGGCGGTGAACGTCAGTCCCCTAATAGCGGTACAAGTCGTGTCGGAGTGTAGCCCAGAACACCCTGAGATAACACTGGAAACCTACCAGTATATCTCGCTTGCCCTGGCCAAGGACTACTCGTGTAATGGCTCTTCTAGACACAGCGCGATGTCAACCCCCAATACCGGGAGAGACGAATCCTGTCTAACCGTCACTGCCTCCAAGTGCTTCGGGACTGCACCCAAAAACTACCTGTTTGCACGACTCCTTTGAGCCGTGGTAGGGTAGTAATCAAAGTGCAGTGGGAACACACTTGAGGCGAAGTGACAATGTCAAGTCGGCGGACTAAGCTGTACTCATGTCACCTGGGAACTGATAACTGACGATAGGTATAATACCAACCAACAGTTCCCGACGAGTCCTGTCCAGTGTACTCGTAACCTAACGAGCACCCGCATACTATCTCAAGTACGACGTACTGACGGCTGTGGGACAGACCGTCTCCCACGCTGGAATGAGAAGCGCATACGCTAGTCTACTCCGGAGTATCGATGCCCTGTCTCGATAGTCCAACGACTAGGGACCTGTATAAGGATGTGCTTATGGATTACCCAGCCCCCACGAGTGTGAGCGCCATCATAACGCTGGTAATCAAGCAAAGATCCTAAGGGCTCTACTAATATGTATATCAGCGATATGCTAAAAGAAACACATGCACATATTAAAGCAGAGACAAACCAAGTAGCATACTACCATTTCGAGCAAGATTGTATATACAACTGTGAATATCCCAAGCTTCCATCAAGTAATATACAAACTAGTATGATACAGTAATGGCCTCTAGGACATATACACTAACACGAACGACGGTCCGTTATTTCAAAGGAATAGCTGGATTACCAGCAGAGGCCGCGTTCTTACGATCAAGCAACAACTTCTTTTCCTCCCTGATGATAGCACCCATCGCATTCTGGTACCACGCTACGTACATGTTCAACACCTTTGGGACGCAGCTTGGCTCACTGATAAAAAAGTTAGAACCGGTGTTGAGCCTCATGTGGCATTTTGAAAATTTAAAAATAAACAAAATTAATTAATTAAATAATAAAATGTTAAATTAAAAAGTTATTAAAACCAAATATGACATTTTCATAAATAGTATGTAAAACAAATTAAATTAAAATTTTAATATGTAACATAAATAAATTATAAGGGTTTTAATGAGAAATTTAGCTTCATTTTTAATTAAAATAGTGTTATATAATAACATAGTTAGTGAGGGGTCTTTGTGTAAAGTTTATGGGATTGTGCAAATAGGAATTGTTAAGGGTGTAAGTAGAAAAGAAGTTAAATGAGGCTTTAGTTCAGAATTTTATCACAAGATAAATCAAATTGGAAAGATAATACCTTGACACATCCTTCTTGCATGCACAACACACACACAACACCTCCTCCTTGCATGAGGATGACACACCTTGATCATTGACACCTCCTCCTACACATTACTCTTACCTTTGTCATATATATATCATTTGTTCAGATCGCTTAGCTAATTTAAAAATCTGAAAATTCAAAAGAAAGAAAAAGAAAACTAGAACAAATAAAGAAGAACAAGAGAAAGGAGAAGAAAAGAGCCAAGTTCTAGGATTTCCACCATCAAGCTAAGAACTAGGAGCTTGTGCATCTTGGAAGGAGTTCTTCCAGCAATCCCTTGTAGGTAAAATCCTTAATCACTGTAAAAATTTAGTTTTGTAACTAGTTTAAATTAGAAATCAAAATGTCTATAATATCGTATTTTAGGCAAAACTGAGTTCTGTTTTAATCTGCTATAGTTTAGATAAAAATAAACTTAACCAAACCGTGTCTTAATGTTGTATGTTGGACCTAGAACAAACCATAGGAGCACGAACCCAGGGGCTCGGATTTTGGCCGGCGAGGTATAGGCAAATTCCGGCGTCGCCGGATTTGTAGGGAGGTTTGGTGTTTTGGGGTTTGGAGTAGGTTTCTGTATAGATGTTGGGACAATTTGGTATTGTTTAATTAAGTTAGTTTAACTGTAAATAAAATCTGGGAGCAAATATCGGAAAAGGGATCAAAATTCTCAAATACGACACGGGTAAAACGTAACGCGTTCTGTTTTCTGTTCCGAAACAGCGTTGGGTTAAATTTCAGTAAAGTTAAGAGTTAGATCGTCTGCAATAGTCGTACGTAGAATAATTAGTACGTACAACTTGTGTTTTAATGATTTTGCCGTATCGGAATGTAGCCGTTTTCTTATACAAGTTAATTCAATGTTAGATTTGAGTGTGGGAACTTCAGAGGCCGCAAGGAAAGGAAAAGAATTAGCGATTCCTGAGTAGTTAAGACGTATTCCGGTGAGTAGATTAAACATCTACCGGGGGATCTTGTAAAGATGGCGTGATACGCCCGTAGTTTGATTTAAATTCAAGTGTTGCTTTTGTATGTCAACTTTACCATATGCATTCTTAAATCTATATATATACCTCCATGATTAATACTTGTTAGAACACTACACCATTATCGACGAGTTATGCCGCACTTGCACATATCTACATGTTACACTATACCTTGTCGATATTAACATGTCACTTCACACTTAGAAATTATTCTGTTAAAAATGATTCTTATCATACCTTAAGTATCAATAGTCGTAGTAATTAGCATATATGACATCATATTTGTAAGTGCACGGCGGCGCCCCGGCCGTCAAACCGACGGCCAAATGCGGAAGCGGTGATAAACTTTAATTTTTGCGGACTTAGCAAACCGGCACCACCGTGCACTAAACCCCGGATCGGGCCATTAAACTTGTCCTAGCTAACTACAAGACGGGTTAGAGATATACCGAATGATCCGAGTCCTTCGGTCTTCGTCTCCACTCCGATCTCCCGCGGATGCTTCGTCCGTCATCTCCTCGTTGTCGCCTCTTCGCCGGAAGGGCACCACATCGCCTGCATCTTTTACGGGCTCCCACCTCAATACCGAGGCAACTCGGGCGCGAAGCTGGCGAGTCGACGCGTCCAAGATTTGCTGTAGAATGTGTAGGGTTGAAGCTATGTCTCATTTGGGGTTTGTTGCCATTTGAAGATGAAGGAGGAAACAAGATAAGAAAAATGGTGCTTGCATTTTTCTAGCATGAAAATGAGATCAAGGAATGAAACTCTCAAGAATGAAAACTCTCATCTTTTTCTTTCTCTCAACCATGAAAAAACCTCTCTCCTTAGAAAATGGTGGAGGAAAGAATATGAAGCATGAAGGGAGGTGATGGTAGGAGCACAAGTGGTGACCACATCCAAAACATCATCATAACAAATTCACATCAACCTCTAATCACCTCAAATCACCAAAAAGCAAGTGATGATGATAGAAAAGAATGGTATCAAAAGATGCTTTCATAATTAATACATTTGCAAGAAACCCCTCCACAATGTGTTATTTGCAAACTTGCAAATAACACCCTCCATCGGAAAAGTCCGGCCGGGAAAGAACAAAGGAAAACCGGCCGGAACGGAATGCAAACTGGCAACTCCAGAAAACTGGTCCCGTAATAAATTACAGGAAAACCCCGATACTGTGCATACACACCCGCATCTGTATTCCGTCCGGATACAAATGCAATGAGACAAAATCTACACTGTACTATACTAGGATCCGGCTTAAACCAAAGCCGGCTAGTAATATCCGTCTGATCCTGATCCGTGCAATACCGCACGTATCTGATCGAACGATGCCATATAACCATACGGCCTCTAGTACAAACCGTCCGATCCTGATCCGTGCAATACCGCACGTATCTGATCGGACCCTGCCATATCTCCATACGGCCTCTACAGCGTTTCGCCCGAAAGCTGAGTAACTGAATGTGTGGTGGACTCTAAAGACTCGTCAATACTATGGCTGTGGATTTAACCACTAGCACGTCAGAGGTATAAGCCAATACGTAACGGGCCACCAGCTATTGACCAAAAGGGACGTCGATGAGCGAACTCATCCTGACACCCTACTGAGCCTGTCAGTGACAATATCCGTACAGTCCGGTCCGTTCGTCTATGAGCATCGCATGTCGGGCCTAGGGGGTGGGTAAAAGTCAGACCCCCAAAAGCGGTACAAGTCGTGTCGGAGTGTAGCCCAGAACACCCTGAGATACTACTGGAATACCTACCAGTAAATCTCCTGCCTTGGCCAAGGACTTCGTGTAATGGCTCTCGTCGACACAGCGCGACCTCACCCCCAATACCGGGAGAGACGAACCCCCGAAGATCCGCTCACTGCCTCCATGTGGCTCGGGACTGTACCCAACTAAAACCTGTTTGCACGACTCCTTTGAGCCGTGGTAGGGTAGTAATCAAAGTACAGTGGGAACTCACACGAGACAAATGACGATCCCCAGGTCGATGAACTAACCTGCACACATGTCACCTGGGAACTGCTATCTGACGTCAGGTATAAGACCAACTAGCATGTTCCCGGCGAGTCCTGTCCGGTGTACTCATAACCCAATGAGCACCTGTATACATCTTAGGTGAACCAACTGACACCAGTGGCCTGTGAGACCGGCCACCGCCCCTCGTCGGGGTCTCGATTGTATACACTAGTCTACTCTGGAGAATCGATGCCCTGCCTCGAAACTCCTACGACTAGGGACCTTTTAAGGATGTGCTTATAGACTCCAGCTCTCACTTATATGATCGCCCTCATACTGCTGGCAGCCAAGCAAGAATCCTAGGGGCTCTATCAACGTGAAATAGCGACCTGTCAGGTCACCTAAAGCAGTACACGATGATAAAGGTAAACCAGATAGCATACTATCATCTCGAGTAAGACTGTCGTACCGGGATAGGTCCTCCCTCAATCATTGCAATCACGTGCCTGTGATCCAATAATTGACTCTTAGGGCACTATCTCCAACAATATTTCGTACTCAAGTATTAGTAGTTGATATAAGAGGAATTTGTATTATTGAGGATTTATGGTTTTAAGTTTTCATACACTATTACGAAAAATCAGTGAATTTCATGATTATGTGTCACGTCCACCATGAAATGTCATTTTTATGATTTGGTTTTATTACGGACCGAGTCTGGGGGTATACGGTTATGGATTTACAATTTTATCCAGACTGAGTCGGTGGGGATACAGTTGGATACATAGTGGACCCGGTCGAGACACAGGGGCAGGAAAGCCGCATTTTAGGCGGGGAGCCTAACGAGAATACTCGATTCCGGAGACAGTTATGGAACACGGCGGATATCTAGATGATACCGACCGGTGT
Source organism: Agapanthus africanus (assembly GCA_030015575.1). Classification (NCBI taxonomy): domain Eukaryota; kingdom Viridiplantae; phylum Streptophyta; class Magnoliopsida; order Asparagales; family Amaryllidaceae; genus Agapanthus; species Agapanthus africanus. Next base: position 767,784,951 of record JASDDO010000022.1, on the reverse strand, counting down.
TATTGATTACAGGATTGTTTCCCCCAATCAGAGCAAAGCTCTGTTCAAAATTCAAATTTTGAAATGAAGCAACGCTTTAGAAGCAGCGCCAAGTGCGCTGCGCCCTAAGTAGCGCACCACGTGCAAAGCACGTGTGCGCTAGCGCTAAGTGCGCTGCGCTCTAAGCAGCGCACCACGAGTAAAACACGGATGCGCTAGCGCTGAGTGCGCTACGCCCTAAGCAGCACACCACGTGCAAAGTACGTGTGCGCTAGCGCTAGATGCGCTGCGCTCTAAGCAGCGCACCACGTGGAAAGTACGGGTGCGCTAGCGCTAACTAAAAGCTCCCCACCGTAGGATCTAAGATCCAATAATAATGATAAATCATTAATTAATCAGAATTAAATTCTGTTAAGGAAAGATTCCTCAAAATCTTTCCAAACAACAAGATTGCGCTCTGTAAATCAGAGCACTGTTGGATCAATGATCCAGTGGTGATTAAAAATCACCAAAATACAGATAAATTCTGTATGGAAAAGATTTCCCAATCTTGTTAATAACAAGAAGATTACCTTCTGTAAATCAGAAGCCCTTGGATCAAAGATCCAACGATGGGAAATTCCCCAAATCAATTGGAGAAAAGATATCCCTAACTGATTGAACTGATCAGCTTGCCCTATAAAAATGCCCCTAGACTTCAAGTCTCAGAGATAGAAGATATACAGAAGCATAGATAGGAACCCCCATAAGTTTTGAGAGATCTTAGAAAGAAGAGCCAAGCTTTTAGAAAAAGAAGAGTTTCTTCAAGGTAAAAAATGAACAGAGAGATGAAATCATCTCATAATTAAAAAGAAGAATTCACTTCTTTCTCACAGATCATAGATCTACAAGACCAAGGTCTTTGACAAAGAGATCAAAAGATCTCATCATAAACAAAAAGAAGAACACAATTCTTCTCACAGATCATAGATCAATAAGACTAAGCTCTTTTATATAAAGAGATCATGAACATTTCATTATAAAAAAAAGGGTTTTCTTAAAGGATCATAGATCCATAAAGGCAAAGACTTTCATCAATATAAGAGATTGAAACATCTCCTACAAAATAAGAACTTTTGTTCTTAGAATCTTAAGACAAAATCTCTTACAAACAAGAATTTATTTCTCAGAGCATCAGATAGCGCTTTGCGCTCTTGGACTGGCGCTTAGCGCCAAGCGCACCACGTGCTCCTCACGTGTGCGCCACTTAACAGTTAGCGCTCTGCGCTCTTGGACTAGCGCTAAGCGCTCATGGACTGGCGCTCAGCGCCAAGCGCACCACGTGCTCCCCACGTGTGCGCCACTTAACAAATAGCGCTTTGCGCTCATAAATCAGCGCAATGCGCTCATAGACCGGCGCCCAGTGCCAAGCGCACCACGTGTCCCTCACGTGTGCGCTACTCGGCAGAAGCGCACTGCGCTTTTTGATTGGCGCAAAGAGCACCATGTGTTGCGCTGATAGAAGATAAATTGTTCTTTAATAAGCCCAGAGCTCTGATGAATGCTCAGCATTCAATAAAAGACAAAAGATTGTCAGAATACAAGTTAATGCTCAGCATTATTAAAAGGGCCAAGCCCAAACAAATACTCAACAGCCCAAAATAAATGTTAAACATTTTAACTTGATTGGATTTAGCCCAAGATTGGCCATAAGTTTTCAACTCAGATTAGTTGAGCCCATATGCTCATAAATCTTTTAACAGATCTTAGTTCCAATTGGACTACAGATCTACCAACCAAAATTGGTTCAAGGGTACATCTCTGAACCCCTCTGATATATGTCGTTGTGATCCTTCAACGTCTTCGTAGAGGTGACGGGTCCCGACAACCATATATTTCATAGACTATGACGTCTTTAAACTGGACTGTGGGGTCCTTAAACCCATGGACTATGATGTCCTTAACCTCGGACTGTGAGGTCCTTAAACCCATGGACTATGATGTCCTTAACCTCTATGGACTGTGAGATCCTTAAACTCACGGACTATGATGTCCTTAACCTTGGACTGTGGGGTCCTTAAACCCATGGACTATGATGTCCTTAACCTTGGACCGTAATTTCCTTACACTAATCGACCGTAATGTCCCTAAACTAAACAATAGAGCCCAAATGCTCTTTTGTTGGATCTAAACGATCCCGTTAAGTTGATCTTAGTCTAAAATTAGACTAACGTATCCTTAACATACGTTTAAGTTGATCTTAGTCTCAAATGAGACTAACGTATCCTTAAACCCAACCCTAAACCCAAATTTAAGAAGATACGGATTTGGACTAAACCACGCCCTACGGGCGACAACATAAATTAGTCTCCGTATACAATCCACGGGAAACCAAAAATAAAACAACCCACGACACGAAGTGACCATCTGGAAAAGGAGAAAGTGGTTACCATGATGCGGTAGCGTAATTAACTGCAGAGGCTTGCGCCTGCAGGGAAGAGCGTCCTCACATTCAAAACCCCTCAAACGAGGGGGAATCTGACGAAGTCTGCTACATCGGCCGCATCCATTTAAGCCTTTGATACATGGTGTCATAAATCAACTTGGCATATTCGGAGAAGTGGACGGATAGCACCAATTAGCATCTGCCCCGAATCCAGGCAAGACGGACCTGCGCAGTCGTGTCTCCGTATTCGGAGGGGAACAGATTCTGGCACGCCCAGTGGGACCTTTTTCTCTTTCCACTCCACATTTCGTGTGTCGTGTTCGCGAACGAGTCACGGTTTGCTATGTTTTCCCCTGGATTCGAGGTACTAAGATTTGGTGTCTTTCTCTGTGTAGAAAACAGAAGATCAATGGCTTCAAACTGCACTAACTGCAACTCTTGCTCCGTCCCGTCCGGAGGAGTGACTTACGGGCCCCAAGCGGCCTCCCTTTTCATAATGCCAGTGGAGCAAGTAACTCAAGCCACCACTAGGCTATTTTTCGGGACTATGCTCCCACCTATGAGCTTCAGTGCCCCGCTGCTGTCGCAAGAAGCCCCAAAGAAGTCGGTCTTTGATCAACTTACCACTGGCGCGGCCCCTCTCAACTGGTCGCCCAAATCCAACGCCTCAGTTTTCAACAGACTGGGCTAAAGCTCCAACGAGCCCTTGAAGAAGCCTGCAATACCAAAAGGGGTTATCCCGAAAAGGATAGCTATTCCTGGTTCTGAAGTCGTCAAAGCGGCTTCTCCTGCCAAAGGGTCGGTCTTCACAAGACTGGCCGTTACAACTCCCCATCCAAGCGAAGTGGCTAAGGCCGTGTCCCCCGCTCGAAAGTCTGCCTTCAATAGACTGGCTATCCCCACTCAGCGGACATCAGTCTTCAATAGGGTGACAACGACAACTTCTGACCAACACAGGGGGCATGAGGAAGTCACCCCTACAGCTGAGACAATCCCAACGGCTCGACACGCTCGACGTCGCCACTGGCGCCGAGTAAGGAAGGCTGGGGGCAACTCTCCTTCTGGACTGACTCCGCCGGCTCCAATGGTGGAAATCGATACTGCTGTTCCAACTAGGAACAACTTTGAACCGCTAAGGAGGGTGCGAAAAAACTCTCCGACCGCCATGCTGAAGAGATCTCCTCCACCTGTGGAGAATGCCCCAAAGGCGAAGTTAGAGCAGCCCCCTCAGCGGCTGTCCTCTAAAATTTATAAAGTTTGGCGACAGGTTCAGGAATCGGTGATTGATCAAGATTACTCTCGCCGACAGAAAAAGGTGAAAGTTCAGCGAGAAGAGAACCATCCTGTCAAGCCACAAAAGGCGACAGCTGTTTGGGTGCCCACTGCAACGGCCCCCTTAACTTCGACCGCTCATAAGAGGAGAAGGCCGAAGAAAATCCCTGAGTCTGCAACGAATCGCAAGACCACTGAACCTAAACGCCTTAAGTCTGGGGGCATGGTGGTGCATACCGTATACATGGCATCCGGAAAAGAGGAAAGCCGTGCCTCTACGGGCCATCGACCGCTTACCCGATCGATAACAAAGGCTCAGGAGCAACGGCGGCAAAAACTTCAAGAGATGCTAACAGCTATGGCCACACTTATGGGACCGAAAGTAAGCCCGGAGACATCCTCGGAGCAGCATCGTGAGCAGGAAACTGATGCTAAATTCCTTCGGAGAATGCTCGGAAAGAAGGACAAGGAGGCCGCGGAACAAGCGGCCAATATAAAGCAAATGACCCTTCTATTCCAAGATATGGTGGGCATGATGATCCAGCCGGACCCTCCAGCTGAAGATCCTCCGATTATCCTCGAAGATAACTGAGCGGAGACATCAAATCCCCTTCCAGCTTGTTCAACAGCCAAAGAGGAGACCATCTCAAAAGCAGCCCTGGATAATTATATAGCTCAGCAAATACGGGCTCATCAAGCGAATGAAGCAACTGGCCAAGTCGTCAGAACTGGGCGACCATATCCAGGATGGTATGATCAGATCAAGTATCCGCCAGGATACACGATTCCTAAGTTTCACGTATACAAGGGGACGGGCAATCCCCGTCAACATGTTGCTCAGTTTAGAGCTCTTTGCGGCAATACCGGAGGTGACGACAAATTGTTACTTCGTCAGTTCGTCGGCAGCTTGGTGGAAACAGCTTTTAATTGGTATTCAGAGCTGCCCAACGACTCTGTTAAAACATTTGCAGAGATGAAGCTGTTGTTTACACAGAGATTTGCAAGCACTAGCGAGCGCATCCCGATCACCACATTGAACAATGCCAGGGTAAAGCCAGGCAAAACGTGGGTACGATACGCGATACGGTGGCGGAATTTATGGCTAAAATACGAGCAGCGCATCGAAGAAGCTCCCGCGGTAGGAATGTTCATAGGTAATCTTGATCCGCAGGCGACCATCTCCCAGTTCATGATGTTTTTCAAGCCGACCACTTTCCAGGCCTTGAATGACAAGCTGGCTCAAATGGACCAGATGGGCCACATGCCTTCCTCTTCGAAACCAGAGCCGCGAAACGAAAAAGGGAAGGGGAAAACAACCTTCGTCGCCAACACTCAACAACAGCCGAGCAACTTAAAGCCGGTTGTTCACCAAAACAACGCGCGTCCACGCCCATCCCTCGAGGAGAGGCTGGGACGTCCTTACTCGTTTCCCCGGGATAAAACGAGGAGACTGTTCGAGCTGGCAGTGTGCAACAGACTCATCAATCTTCCGGATCTAAAACGTCCGTTGCAGCTAGGTAATGTCAACAATCCTAATTACTGCCCTTACCACTAAGCAGTAAGCCATCTGATCGAAGATTGCTTCATCTTCAAAGGCTGGATTGAAGACCAATACCAACTGGGAAAATTCGCGCTGTCTGAAAACTGGAAGATGAACCCGCCACAACCACATGATCCGAAAAAGATGGAAATGCCGGGGGCATCGTGTTCATTCATAGGGGAAGCTCTATGGGAGGTCGCTCTTTCGGCCAAAAAGAAAATGATGCTGAAGGATCTCCAAACATGCCCGGCAATTAGGTGGAAAAATCCACTGGAGCCCGAGATCATCAAAGGTATGCTGAAGCCGTGCCCAACTCCAAAAAGTGGTGATAGTTAAAGCGCCCATACCCAGCTATCGAAGTCTTCGAAGAAGAAAAAGAAGACCAAAAAGCCCGTGAAGCCTAGTGACAAACGCACGGAACTGCAAAAATATATTGACGCGCTGGAAGAATATAATCAGAAGGCGCAGACCCCAGTCACACTCCAAGAATTTCTCAGCCACATCCTTGAGGACGGAGATGATGACAATGGAGAAGACTCTCCAGATGAACCTGAGGATTATGTGGCAAGCTGCCATATGATCTCTCACTCATTGATAAACGATGAAGAAGCTTCTGACGCAAAGAAATTACGGGCAGATCCTAAGCCGGAACTTTTAGGACCATCAGAAGAAATGATTGACGCATTCCTGAATGAAGCTCTTCTGAAAAACAAAGCTGATCGGGAGCGCGAGATGGCTATATTTGAAAAGGCTAAACGCCGGCGACTAGACGAAAGGGTTGAAACATCACCCCAACCAGAGCAAAGCATCCCTATCGCCAGCAAAAGCAAGCTTAAAGTAAGGAAACGATTCGCTAGAGCCCTGTAAATAGGAATGAAGTTACCCTCTTTCAGAGGAAATTCTCCTGGCGATATACATCCTGATGAAGCGGACATACATCCTAACTTCTGCTTATACCATCAGAGGATTGCACACCCTACCGTGGAGTGCATAGCCTTTAAAAATTGGTGGCAGGGATATGTTGCCCACCGACAACACGTTCAACGAGTGAAGCGCAAGGCTCATTAGGAACAGAAAAGCACGACAGATGAGCGCAAAAGAGTCGCCGGCAACTGTCACATAGTCGACCCCAAGGAATCGCAAGCTATCACCTTTGGAAGTGACTCTGACGAAGAAATCGCTCTTCTCCCTCTCTTCAAGGAGTCCACCTCCGACACAAAAGATGCGAATATTTGCGAGAAAATCTAGTTGCGTAATCGTACGTTGCCCGAAAAATCTCGGACCTATGAACGAAACGTCTTTAAACTACTACAAACCCGCGGCATCCCCAAGCTGACGTGGTAAAAAAAAAGGTATGTCCATAAGCGAAATGGGCACGGATAAAAACCCGAAAGGGCTCCGTGAGTAAAAACAGCAGGACTACCGGCGAGTTTTGTGAAAACCCGAAAGGGCGCAATCTCGTTAAAAGACACTTACAAGGTCCTATCGACCTTGTGAGGAGAAAATAACTGCGTGAGGTCCTTACGACTCACAAGGGAGCAACACACTTAGGAATCCCCACGATTCCTAAGGAGAAATTACACTTGCGAGATCCTCACGACTCGTAAGGAGAACCCTCTTATGAGACCCTCACGGCTCATAGGATTCAAAAGCCTCAAGCTACAGGGATCTGAACCTGTTCTTAAGCCATCATAACCTCCAATGCTTCCCTACAAGCGGTTCAATGCTGACCCTTGTATACAATCCACGGGCGCGAATAAACATTTTCCCTAACAAAGTCCCACTCGCAACTAGGGATGTGTTTACACAGTGGACAGCCTTTGTAAGTCCTCTCGACTTATAAGGAAAAAACACTCTTGTAAGATCCTTACGACTTATAAGAGAATGCACACTTAGGAATCCTCACGATCCCTAAGGAGAAAACGCACTTACGAGATCCTCACGACTCGTAGGGAGAAATACCTTCATGAGACCCTTACGGCTCATGAAGTTAAAAGCCTTAGTCGACAGAATCCTAACCCTGTTCGCTAAGCCACCTTTGTTCGACATCGATAGAGGCAAATGATAATTCACTCCTGGCAATGTACCAGTTGTAGCGATGCTAATGCCTAAATCAGTATCAGATCCTAAATCCCATACTCGCGATAAAAATCAGCGAGCCAAAATGCATATGAAATAGCCGAAATGATTGGGCAACTTGCAACAAAATCAGCAAGTAAAAATGTATGCATACAAAACAGCCGAAATGATTGGGCAACTCACAATAAAAAAACAGCGAGTAAATAAAGCAAATAGCTGAAATGATTGGGCACCACAAAAAATAACCAAAATGATTGGGCAATCGCGACTTTCGCGATATAAAAGCTGAAATGATAGAGCATCGCGGAAAGAAAAATATATAAAATGAAACTTTTTGTCCTACAGATGAGATCACATCGATCCCTGTATACAATCCAAGGACACAAACAAAGAAGGAACCATATCATTCCACCAGGCTCCATCAGAAAAAGAGCCAAGTCTCGATGGCTACATTTACAGCCTGAAGACATAATGTCAACAACGGCGTTTCTTCGCAGTCCAGCAGGATGCAGATGCAACGTCAATGAAAGACTCCACGGTCAAAACAAAGCGGAGTGACGGAAAAATCCCAACTCCACCTCAGCATTTGTCTCGTTACACCAGACACGATGTCAACAACAGCGTTCCTTTGCAGTCCAGCAGGATGCAGATGCAACGTTAATGAAAGACCCCACGGTCGAAACAAAGTGGAATGACGGCAAAATCCCAACTCTACCTCAGCATTCGTCTCGTTACACCAGACGCAATATCAACAACGGCGTTCCTTCGCAGTCCAGTAGGATGCAGATGCAACGTCAATGAAAGACCTCACGGTCGAAACAAAGCGAAGTGACGGCAAAATCCCAGCTCCACCTCAGCATTCGTCTCGTTACAGCAGACCCAATGTCAACAACGGCATTCCTTCGCAGTCCAGCAGGATGCAGATGCAACGTCAATGAAAGACCCCACAGTCGAAACAAAGCGGAGTGACGGAAAAATCCCAACTCCACCTCGGCATTCGTCTCGTTATAGCAGACGCAATGTCAACAACGGCCTTCCTTCATAGTCCAGCAGGATGCAGATGCAACGTCAATAAAAGACCTTACGGTCGAAACAAAGCGGAGTGACGGCAAAATCCCAGCTCCAGCTCAGCATTCGTCTCGTTACAGCAGACGCAATGTCAACAACGGCGTTCCTTCGCAGTCCAGCAGGATGCAGATGCAACATCAATGAAAGACCTCACGGTTGAAACAAAGCGGAGTGACGGAAAAATCCCAGCTCCACCTCAGCATTCGTCTCATTACAGCAGACGCAATGTCAACAACGGCGTTCTTTCGCAGTCCAGCAGGATGCAGATGCAACGTCAATGAAAGACCTCACGGTCGAAACGAAGCGGAGTGACGGCAAAATCCCAGCTCCACCTCAGCATTCGTCTCGATGCAGCAGATGCGATGTCATCCCATCGTTCTTCCTCCAACAGGATTCGGACGCGCCAAAACAACGAAGCAAAGGCAAAATTCCTAGCTTCAGGGTCTTGACGGCAACTCATATAAAACCTGAAAGACTATCGGAGATCATCATATACCAGCGCGGAGTGGTCACCACCTCCATGTTCATCTCAATACAACAGACGAGATGTCACTACAGCGTTATTCCTCCAACAGGATTCGAACACGCTAAAGCAAACGTAGCAAAGGCCAAATTCCTGGCTTCAGGGTCTTGACGGCAACTCATATAAAACCTGAAAGACTATTGGAGATCATCCCACACCAGTGTGAAGTGGTTATGACTCATCGGGGCTCCCAAAATGAGCCTAACCTCAAGTAAAAGGCGGCATGGCAAAATTCCTAACGCTTGCTCTTCCGACGGTCAAACTGCCTAGGAAGATTGCTTGAAAACGTTTTGTCCAGCCCCCGAAGGGATCAGAGACACGACAGTCGCAAGGCTACTCGAACAGCAAGATTGCCTATCGAGGGATACATTAGCCAACGCGACGGTACGACAGGCAAAACCTTAGTACCACAGACCCTAACAGACCTCTGTCCTAAAGAGCAAAGGTTAACTGTAACGTTAGAACATTCTTTGCGAGAACTTCTCGATTCGTCTCGACTAGTAAGGAAAAGCCTTAGGCGGTGGGGATTAAAAAACCTGTTTTCTAAGCACTGGGGCCCTGCAAATCGGTCCAAAATGGACTCTTGCATACTATTCACGGGCTACACTCTCCAAAGTCGAATCTTGACAAAGAGGGAAAAAAACCACTTACGAGTCCTCTCGACTGGTAAGAGGGAAAATTCTCTTATGAGATCCTTACGACTCTCAAGAGAAAACACACTTAGGAATACTCACGATTCTTAAGGAGAAAATACACCTATTAGATCCTCTCGACTCGTAGGGAGAAAAGTCTTTATGAGACCCTCACGGCTCATAAAGTTAAAAATCCTTAGGCAGCATATTTGAACCTGCTTCCTAAGCCATTGTTACCTCTCGAAGGTTTCAAGACGGAATGCTCTCTATCATTTACAGGCTACACATGCTAAAATTACATGGCAATGACACAGCGAAGAGAAGAAAGCAGAAATATATACATATATATATATATATATATATATATATTTTATTCATGAATTCAATGGAGTAAAAGTTGAATCGTATGAAAGAATAAAAAATGGATACATGTTATTCAAAGATTACAAGCAAAACAGCTATTGAGAAGGAAGCGTTTTCAATAAGTCCGCAAGCTGCTCTCGCACTCCTTTTAGTGCCTTCTCGTGGTCAGCTGCTGCGGCCAGCTCCGCTTCAATTCAAGCCTTTTGCTGCAAGCATGATGATATCTTTTCATCGATTTCCCGTTGGGCAGCTTCGCGACTCTGCGAAACCCTCTCAATAGAGTCCAGCTTCCGCCTCAATACAAGCCCGACCGAGATACATTGCTGCAAGGTGTCAAAAGCAGCTCTCAGTTGCGTGGCGTTTGCTTTAACTTGGGCGTGCAGCTAGGCGGATTCATCCGAAGCCTCCTCGCGTTCCTTACGCTTCAAGGCCGCTTCTTGTTCAAGATGACGGAAGTAGGGAGTGCTCTGCTCGACCCACGCAGTCCGCTGGGAGTTCACAGCCAGGACCTCAGGAGCAGGACGTCCGACCTCGAGCTTATGCAGACAAGCCTCAATTTTCCTGCAGTAATTAACCCAAGACTCAACGACACCCTCACTATGAAAGTTCACGAAGTCGCCAACATGGGATTAACCTCGGCAGCAAAATCTGCAGCGAACGTAGGAGCCTCCGCGTCAAGCTCCTCGATCGCACAACATGCGTAGACTATTCACAGCGCCTTTTGAAGATGGACGTCGAGAAAAGGGGCCTGCTGGCATTATGACTCGAGATTCGAACGGAGCTGAAGTCGGTATCACTACTGCAAAACAAATCACAGTCAAATGACGGTTCAAGAAATAAGGAAGGTTCATGAACAATGGAGTTTACTATACCGGCTGCAGCAGGTGGCAAGGCCGATAGTACCGGTGGTGCAACTGTTCTTTCGTCTCCTCCTTCAATCTGTAGTGCTGCAATCAAAACAAAGAACAATTGAAAACGATTTAGCTGCCCGTAAAAGAAAAGAGAAGATATTAGCTAGAGGCTGTACTCACCGACGCCACTAGATGAAACAGTCTCCGACTGGAAGGAGAAATGTGGGTGCAGCACCTGATACATATGATCAAAAATGACTCCTGCGGGGATGTAGTAATGCAATGTCAGTACATAAAGTATATTGCCTACAACAAAACCGATAAATCGCAAACCCATACCGTCCGGCATTTGAGAGGATACGGGAGAAGGCAAAGGGGCGGCCACCGTCAAAGTAGTAACTGGCGGTGCTTTCTTGGACGGCACAACCTCAATGCTCACTACACCTGCATGAGAAACGAGGTAAATACTGTCAGGAGAGAATGAAAGGGATTGCAGAATGAAAAGGAAAGCAATGACCCAAAATCTACCTGGTAAGTCGCCGGTCGGAACCGCAACAAGGGCGTCACTAGATGCAGCGATTGCTTCACCCTCCTCCATCGGAATGGTTTCGTTACACGTAGCTTCATCTCCCGACTCCACGAGAATCGTCGTGATACTCGCAGCGCCCGGCAATGGAAAGGAACCGCAAGGTGAAAGAGTGGCAATTGGGGCAGTTCCAGACTCTTGAGAAAGAGTGGCTATCTCAGGCTCGGTGGTTGCCGCCATCTCACCTACCACTTCCTCATCAAGACTCGCCCCTGCAGGATGGGATATATGAGAATCTGAAGATGAAAACTTCGACAAAAGAACTCAGTGTTACGTTACCTTGGGTCGGTCTTTCGATTGCTTCCCGAGCCGCACGTGCTGCCTTTCTGTGAGCGGTAGACAGCGCGGTCGAAGCACCCTTTGAAGGAGCAAGAGAAGGGTAGCAGCGCTCGAGCCTGCATCCGCGGCCAAGGCAGCGATACGCTCCCTTGCTGCACGCATTCTGCGCTTCCTTTCAGCCCGGGCCGTGAGAGCTGACCTTCTCAAGACCTCCGTCAACGGGACGTCATCATCCATGCCAGACGCTACCTCTGGAGCCGTTACGGCGTCCGTCATCGGTTGCTTAAGTAAAGCCTCTTTTGGCAATACTGAGGAGGCCAGGACTTCGATAGTTGGCTCTGGAAGCACCTCCGCATCACCCTCTGGGATTGGCACTATACTGGGCATGACCTGAGTCGAGCTAGTCCCTGCGATAAGATGAAAAGGGGGTCATATTACGCATAAGAAAGGGGAATGAATGCACAATGAGCCGAAATATACCAATGCCCAACGAAGCGCGAATCCTCTCCTCCTCCTCAAAAGTCTTGAGGGAAGCCGCGAGAGCCTCTTCAATGGAAATGCCTGTTAAAGAAGGAAAAGTGTCAGTCAAAACATAATAATAAAAATGTAATGCAATGAAAAAAGGTACGATTGAAGCGTACTTGATTGTGCAAGAATGACCAGTCCCGCTTTGTGGCTTGCTGATCGCACAGAAGCAGCAATAGCACCCTCCAGATCAGTATCAACCGGCGCTATGAATAGACCCTTATTGGTCCCATATTCGCCCAAGCCCTCACTATAAAGAGCATGAGGCTCCTGACCAAATACAACGTCGGCAGCAAGAATCGACTTCTTCTTCTTCTGCAAGCGAGTACCGGTCACCGCCAGCACAAGCTTACGCTTGGTGGGCACCTTGGGAAAACGAGTCCTGATATTTGAACCCACGCCAGACTCGGGGGACGCCATAGTTACCGCTTCCATGGGAGCACGGGGTATCGGAAGTTCGGGCCTATCATGCAGGACTTCGACCGCAGCAACTTCTCTTAAAGGAGGACGAACAATAGTCCGTCGCTTCAGAGGGACGTTTGGATTACCAGCCGAAGCGGTGCCCTTATGATTAAGCAGCAACCGTTTCTCCTCCCTGATGACAGCGCCCATGGAATGTTGATAACATGCCACATACATATTCAGGGCCTTCAGAACACGGCTCAGTTCGCTGATAAAGAAGTTGGACCCCGTGTTCAGGCGCATAAAATGATGCAGCGTGCTTCGTACTTCCTCTTCGGTAGCAGCAGGTTCTGCCAAGAAAGCCTTAAGCGGGACGTCCTGATTATAACTTAGCTGCTGGGCAAAACGATGCGGGTTGTATCTCATGAATAACGCCGCATCATTTTGCCTAAATACGAGAAAGCCCGGCCTGATAGAGTACAGATGAAGAATCTCCCGAGCTTTCAGCACAGAGGTCCCATCTTTAAAAATTTCTTGCAATGGCAGCACCGCTTTTGCAGATTCTTGGCCGACGGTCAAAATCTTATCAGTGAAAGACATGCCATCTCCAGCCGTGCGTGGACGAAGGAGCAGACCCCTAGCTTCCCGCGGCGTCGGACTTACGATGGATGCGTCGACTAGCCGCATTATCCGGGGGAATTTACATCTGTCGTAAAAAGAAGGTCTTTTGTGGATACGGAAGACCCCAAGCACGTGAAACTCTAGCCATGAGGTCAAATAATGCATTGAGAAGTTGGCGGGCTGCACCCCTGGCTCAGTGGTATCCGCTGCCAAGTTGAGGCCGTGATATAGGTGGGCTAACCCAGCAATCCCGATGGCCACTTGTATTCCGGCAACCATTCGATGCGTGGGGTAGAAAACAAATGGCCTCATGTAGCGAGGGTGCATGGGAAGCGCGAACCGGCTTAACCATAAACCAAAAAACCCTAAAAAAACGCTTCCTCATCGACGCCCGGAGCGGCAATTTCCGAAAAGGGGACGATCGCGACGTTGGGAAGAAAGAAATCCTTTTGATCGGCTTCCAATATTGGACAGCGATCCAAACCAAAGCCGAAAGGATCGTTAAGTTTAGCAAACTTTTCACCCTGTTACGACAAGACTTCCGCACGGAGAAAACGAGCGATAAAATCCATAAAGGTAACCCCGCGGCCTCCGGATTCGAGAAAGAGGCTCTCATACATATTCAACACCTTTATCAGACTTGGGAACTAGTGTTGAATGGCGTTCTCTGGGGTAAGACCCATTACCACTGATTTGGTGGCAAAAATATACTCATCTGAGGGAAGCAGCTCCACATAATGCTCCCCCCTAACGGGTAAACCAGAAAGCTCGGCAAATTCCTCTAGAGAAATTGTAACAACCCTAATTTTCCTATAAACTTTTCTATACAAATTTTTTTTTAAAATTTTTAAAAATCCATAAAGGAGTATTTTAACCTGAGCACAATATATATATAAGTAATTATTTTGTTTTTAAATAATTCCATTTTTAGTGTACATAAAATTGTTTTAAAATTAAAGTGTACTTGGGGTATTTAATGTTGCTGTTACCACTTTAAGTAGTTATTTTCCCACAATAATTACAAGAAGGAGCTTGTAGCTCATTGGTAATACCTTGCACTACTGAACCAAGCCACCAGAGTTCAAATCCCCTGCCCCACATTATTTTTGTATTTATTTGGTTTTAATTTTTTTTGGAAGTCAACGGTAAAAAGGTCATAACTCCCAAAATATGTACTGAACAGCAAAAATTAAATATACCACATTGTATCCCCGAAGAATCCCCGGCCATTGGAACCTTGACTCGTCCCGACTCGGCGCCGCCGGCCGGCGACTCGGTCCGGCGCCGCCAGCCGGACTTGGCCGGATGGCCGAGTCACCAACTGAGAAAAGTTGGGTCTTGACCTGGTCCACTCTCCTGCATACTCTAAATGCTTGGATCGGTTATCATTTGGCCAATAAATCCCTTTTAATCCTAGGTTTAATGAGTTTTAATGAATTTTTATATATTGTTATATTTTTTTTAATTAAAACCCTAACCCTAGCCTAACCCTATATAAACCCCCCATATCCTCTACCCTCTCACCCTACATTCCTAAGTCCACTCTCTAAAAATTTCAAGAGAACTCGGTACGTTAGGAAACGAGCGAAAAGCGAAGCGCTGCCGAAATCGACGGCGAATTCCGGCGATCGTACTAGGACTCTTTACGACGTTTCGACTCACCGACAAACACACTACCTTCCTAGCACTCTCTAGCTTGTCCAAACCCGTAAGTCCCCTTTTCTACCTTTCTTTTCCTTCATAATAATACGACTTTTTAAAACCCGACAGAAATCGGAACAAATCGATTTCCGATTCGATTTTCTATTAAAACTCACTTGTCACTAATTCCATAATGCTTAAAAATATTCAAGTTGACTACTAATCACTTAAATATCAATTTGGATAAAGTTTCTCACATGAAATGATAACTTTTGCAAAATACCGTATTTTCGCACTTAAATACCATAATATTTAGTTTTCACATTTAACCCCTAAACTTTGCTATACCTTAAAATAGATCACGAGGTAATGAACTACCTCCACACACACGCAAATACAATCCTAACTGATATCATCAAAACATAGAATACGATAATACAAGACTTTTCATTAAAATACCATTTTCTTTATAAACCATTTCTGAAAGGTCTAAGTTGTATACAATTTTAAAACAAAATCTTTTAATAGGAAAATACGATATGTCATGGACATCGATCGTTTATCTAAACCTGACTTTGTGGTGTTTAGGCTAGGCAAGTGAGCTTAGGTAACTTTAAAAGGCCCGTCTCACGATTCATGAGCGGATTCCTCCTTCCTCACTTGTAGTTACCTGGCCACAATTGGCGGTGAAGAGGCGATTTGAAGCTTCTAATGACGTGTCGTTTAGACCATTTAGAAATAGGCTAGTTGGCTTAGGAAACCCTAGAATCAAAAATACGGAAATTTACACCCTTTTACAAATAAATACCTTATTTTATAAAACCGTTTTCTAAATGATTAGTATTTTATTAAATCTTTGCAAAGCGCCACTACAACCCACCTTTGGGGAACTCGTTAGAGATAGTACGGTTTATCGTGCACCCTCGAGCTTAGTAGTGCGAGATTCAAACATCCGCAAGGAGCACTCGGTCTCGAAAGGTTTAAAATACGACATTTAAGAAAAATGAGATTTTTGGAAATTAAAATATTTATTGAAAATTATTCTTGTATAAACATATGTATATTTATCATTTAAACATCTATTTTATTATAAGATAAAGTTTCCACCTTTTCCTAAAAATTACAAGATTAAAAGTTACATTAAAATACCATGAATTTCAATTAAATCAATATTACAAAATTAATACTTTTATTTATGTAATTAAGATATTCTCACTAGAAATAACACAAATAAATTTACACTCATTATAACTATAAAGACGAATAATAAATACTTGAGTTGTATCTTGAAAACTATACAAAAGTACTTTTTACATAAAATCCCCTCAAGTTTTATAATTTACAATAAGGACCCTAACAATTATAGAACTTCAATAGAAAGCCGAAGGAGACCTTCTGAAGTCCAATTTACCTCCTCCACAGTATAATTGATCGGGGGTGCATCTGCATAAGGGATCGCAGAGATAGGCTCCGAGGGTGTCGCACAAGAAAAGCTCCGGTGGCCTCTGATAATTTGATCATACCATCTACCCCATAGGTGAAGATTCTTGTGCTCCGGGTCATGGTCTTTGATTAGCGCAAGAACCTCACGGTCTACGGGCGCTTCGGGAATTCCGCTTTCTGAGCGGACGAACGGGAAGGAAGCGTCATAAGACATAGTACCTACGCGAAAAAGAATAAATTTTCAGCCGCCAATGCTACAATTTAAGTCCTGTCACCAGGTACTTTAAATCGGTACCACACTGCAATGTAGTGAAAAGGGACCAAAGGGATCTGCATAATCCAGATGACATTGCATCATTAATAAAACAGTCTCATCATTTGATGAGACTGTCATTAAATGAGGAAATCCTCTATTGATTCTCATTTAATGAGGATTCCTCGGGCCAGGGAGTAAATCTCCCCTTGAGAGCAGTGCTCTGTGAAAGACTGACACCTATCAAATTCTAACGATGAAGGAATAAAAATTCCTCAAGAGCCTTGCTCTGTAAAAACGATGGAATAACCATCAGAAAATTTAAAATAAGAGTTTTAATGAATAAAAAATTCTGAAAATTATGAACAACCTCTAAGAGTTCTTCATGAGCAAAGCTCTGTTCATTCATGGGCTAAGAAACCTCAAGAAAGATCTCTTTAGATCTATGGGTTCAAGAGAGCAAAGCTCTATTAATGAAACCCTAAAAGGGTTTTCTCTAGATCAAAGATCTATGAAGAACAAACCTCTTTTAATGGGTAAAACCCTAGATTATTAAAAGCTCTTTTAAAAAGATTTAATCTTTACCTAAGTTTGGCAGAGTTATGTCCTTAAAAAAGTTCTTAAAATGAAGATCTATGCTCTGTGGGAGAATAAAAATTCTCAGAAAATAAGAAAGAAGATGAACAGGAATCATCATAAGGGTCAAGGGTCATATTTATAGGCACTGAGATGCCGTTTCAACTTCTGAGTTGATCCAAGGGCACAAATGCTGCCACCACTGCACTCACGTGTAAGCAACGTGAGCGCAACGGTGGGGGGCATTTGTTTCCCCCAATCAGAGCAAAACTCTGTTCAAAAGTCAAATTTTGAAATGAAGCAACGCTTCAAAAGCATCGCCAAGTGCGCTGCGCTCTAAGTAGCGCACCACGTGCAAAGCACGTGTGCGCTAGCGCTAGGTGTGCTACGCTCTAAGCAGCGCACCACGTGTAAAACACGGATGCGCTAACGCTGGTGCACTAGCGCCGGTGCGTTGCGCCCTAAGTAGCGCACCACGTGAAAAGCACGTGTGCGCTAGCGCTAGGTGCGCTGCGCTCTAAGCAGCGCACCATGTGCAAAGCACGGGTGCGCTAGCACTAGAACTAAAAGCTCCCTACCGTCGGATCTAAGATCCAATAATAATGATAAATCATTAATTAATCAGAATTAAATTCTGTTAAGGAAAGATTCCTCAAAATCTTTCCAAACAACAAGATTGCGCTCTGTAAATCAGAGCACTATTGGATCAATGATCCAGTGGTGATTAAAAATCACCAAAATACAAATAAATTCTGTATGGAAAAGATTTTCCAATCTTGTTAATAACAAGAAGATTACCTTCTGTAAATCAGAAGCCCTTAGATCAAAGATCCAACAATGGGAAATTCCCCAAATCAATTGGAGAAAAAATATCCCTAACTGATTGAACTGATCAGCTTGCCCTATAAAAAGGCCCCTAGACTTCAAGTCTCAGAGACAGAAGATATACAAAAGCATAGAGAGGAACCCCCCATAAGATTTGAGAGATCTCGGAAAGAAGAGCCAAGCTCTCAGAAAAAGAAGAGTTTCTTCAAGGTAAAAAATGAACAGAGAGATAAAATCATCTCATAATTAAAAAGAAGAATTCACTTCTTTCCCACAGATCATAGATCTACAAGACCAAGGTCTTTGATAAAGAGATCAAAAGATCTAATCATAAATAAAAATAAGAACACAATTCTTCTCACAGATCATAGATCTATAAGACTAAGGTCTTTTATACAAAGAGATCATGAACATCTCATTATAAAAAAAAAGGGTTCTCTTAAAGGATCATAGATCCATAAAGGCAAGGCTTTTCATCAATATAAGAGATTGAAACATCTCCTACAAAATAAGAACTTTTGTTCTTAGAATCTTGAGACAAAGTCTCTTACAAACAAGAATTTATTTCTCAGAGCATCAGATAGCGCTTCGCGCTCTTAGACTGGCGCTTAGCGCCAAGCGCACCACGTGCTCCTCACGTGTGCGCCACTTAACAGTTAGCGCTCTGCGCTCATGGACTAGCGCTAAGCGCTCATGGACTGGCGCTCAGCGCCAAGCACACCACGTGCTCCCCACGTATGCGCCACTGAACAAATAGCTCTTTGCGCTCATAGACCGGCGTCCAGCGCCAAGCGCACCACGTGTCCCTCACGTGTGCGCTACTCGACGAAGCGCACTGCGCTTTTTGATTGGCGCAAAGCGCCAAGCGCACCATGTGTTGCGCTGATAGAACATAAATTGTTCTTTAATAAGCCCAGAGCTCTGATGAATGCTCAACATTCAATAAAAAAACAAAATATTGTCAGAATGCAAGTCAATGCTCAACATTATTAAAAGGGCCAAGCCGAAACAAATGCTCAACAGCCCAAAATAAATGTTAAATATTTTAACTTGATTGGACTTAGCCTAAGATTGGCCATAAGTCCTCAACTCAGATTAGTTGAGCCCATATGCTCATAAATCTTTTAACAGATCTTAGTTCCAATTGGACTACAGATCTACCAACTAAAATTGGTTCAAGGGTATATCTCTGAACCCCTCTGATATATGTCATTGTAATCCTTCAACGTCTTCGGAGAGGTGACGGGTCCCGACAACCATACATTTCATGGACTATGACGTCTTTAAACTGGACTGTGGGGTCCTTAAACCCATGGACTATGATGTCCTTAATCTCGGATTGTGGGGTCCTTAAACCCATAGACTATGATGTCCTTAACCTCTATGGACTGTGAGGTCCTTAAACTCACGGACTATGATGTCCTTAACCTCGGACTGTGGGGTCTTTAAACCCATGGACTATGATGTCCTTAACCTTAGACCGTAATGTCCTTAAACTAATCGACCGCAATGTCCCTAAACTAAACAATAGAGCCCAAATGCTCTTTTGTCGGATCTAAACGATTCCGTTAAGTAGATCCTAGTCTAAAATTAGACTAACATATCCTTAACATACGTTTAAGTTGATCTTAGTCTCAAATGAGACTAACGTATCCTTAAACCCAACCCCAAACACAAATCTAAAAAGATACGGATTTGGACTAATCCACGCCCTACGGGCGACAACATAAATTAGTCTCCGTATACAATTCACGGGCAATCAAAAATAAAACAAACATCCACGACACGAAGTAACCATCTGGAGAAGGAGAAAGTGGTTACCGCGATGCGGTAGCGTAATTAACTGTAGGGGCTTGCGCCTGCAGGGAAGAGCGTCCCCACAATCAAAAACCCCTCAAACGATGGGGAATCTGACGAAGTCTGCTACGTCGGCCGCATCCGTTTAAACCTTCGATACATGGTGTCATAAATCAACTTGGCATCTCCGGAGAAGTGGACGAATAGCACCAATTAGCATCTGTCCCGAATTCAGGCAAGATGGACCTGCACGGTCACGTCTCCGTGTTCGGAGGGGAACATATTCTGGCACGCCCGGTGGGACCTTTTCCTCTTTCCACTCCACACTTCGTGTGTCGTGTTTGCGAACGAGTCGCGGTTTGCTATGTTTGCCCCTGGATTCGAGGTACTAAGATTTGGTGTCTTGCTCCGTGCAGAAAACAGAAGATCAATGGCGTCAAACTGCACTAACTGCAACTGCAACTCTCGCTCCGTCCCGTCTGGAGGAGTGACTTACGGGCCCCAAGCGGCCTCCATTTTCACAATGCCAGTGGAGCAAGTAAATCAAGCCACCACTGGGCTATTTTTCGGGACCATGCTCCCACCCATGAGCTTCAGTGCCCCGCTGCTGTCAAATACCGAAGATTTTTGTCAATGTTAGGCACGGAGAAAAAATGAATATAATTTGGAAATAAGTGATGAGATTTCATTCTTGATTTATATGATTATTAGTATAACTTCATGCTTTCACATGCTACATGCATCATACTTATTAATTTCGTAATTAGTTATAGTTATCATATTTACATTATCAGCTGTTATATGTTAGTCTTATTCACGGAGTTAGCAACTCACCCCCGTTGTGCCACAGTTCCTTGCAGGAGTAGAGTGGACGGTTAGCAGCAGTGCAGATCCACTTTTCAGCTTTTATCGCATCTTTTGATAGGTGGGTTACATATATAGTAACCTCCTCTTTTGGTATTGTATATTGAATCTAGAATATCTCCATCAGACCATGTATTATGACTTAGAACGAGAAGTGGTTGTATGTATATTATTTTACAGATGAGATCGTTTAGTTATATGAAATGATATTTCTTTTACTTATGTCTGAGATTCTTATTGATATCGTTTAAAGTTATATAATTATTTCCGCTGTTGGCATTGTTGATCCCAACTAGGGATGCAACCAAATTAAACACTTTATAACTGCTTCTAGTATAAATGCAATAGGAAATTACTGTTAAAATCTTAAATACTTAAACCTGCGATTTTTACTTAAAAACTATATTTTTCTAAAATTCCGCAAAAAGGGGTTTTGATCTTGGTTTTTGGCTTACTCGGGTTGTGTAAATATCTTGAGATATTATGCAATCTAAGTGCCGGTCACATCCAAACTTTGGTTCGTGA
Source organism: Agapanthus africanus (assembly GCA_030015575.1). Classification (NCBI taxonomy): domain Eukaryota; kingdom Viridiplantae; phylum Streptophyta; class Magnoliopsida; order Asparagales; family Amaryllidaceae; genus Agapanthus; species Agapanthus africanus. Next base: position 767,763,882 of record JASDDO010000022.1, on the reverse strand, counting down.
CAAAGTTTGTATCAGAGCCTAGGATTAACCTTACGGAATCGAGTAGTGAGTTAAGGTAAGTTGACTTGAGTTCGTTATGTAGGATGACCTTTGGTTTGATGGAGTGGGTGAATTAGGATGAGTGCAGTACCGTACGTATGTTCCGCGGCATATTTACGTTACCATACTCAGCCTAACTAACCTTAGAATGTATATCTTGATTTATTCTTCTTTTGACTTTCTGATATTGATTATCCTTATTCATAAGCCTTATCAACTCTCGTTTCATGCTCCAGTCGCTATGGCTACGCGAGCTAGGCGAGCCGCAGCCAGAGATGCAGCTAGGATGAATCCGCCTGTGACGGCAACTGGTACACCGGAAAGTCCGGCGGTGCGTAAGCATGTTGATCCTCCTCCTCCAGATCGACTGATTAGGATAGAGGAGAGCATGTTAGGATTGCAGTGGGTGGTAGGACAGCTAGCTGAGGCCACTCGAGTACAAAGACAAGATCCGGCACCGACCATGGCAGAGTTCGAGGTACAGCCCATGCAGATGGTCGCACTAGTAGACACGAGGGTGATGGAGGTATCACTTCCAGAGTTTATGAGGTTAAGACCTCCGGTAATTACAGGGACCAATGTAGCAGAGGATCCTCAGTCCTTTCTAAATAGGATAGCGAGGATTGGCAGATCATTGCGATGTTCTGATGCGAGGTCAGTAGAGCTGACTAGCTTTCGATTGGAAGGACTTGCACAGGAGTGGTGTGAGTCGATGGAGAGGGGGCGAGCTGTTGGTCTTCCTCCGATGTCGTGGACCGAGTTTTCCGAAGTTTTTCTTGCTAGGTTTCTTCTACGGAGTGTGAGGGACGCCAGAGCTAGCAGTTTTGAAGCGTTGCGGAAATCTGTGAGTATGTCGATGGCAGATTATGATTTATGATTCACCCAGTTGTCGCGCTATGCTCCATACTTAGTTCCTACGGAGGAGCTTCAGGTGAAGAGGTTCATAAGGAGTCTGGACACGCAGTTGTTTCTGGTTATAGGCTCCCAGCATTTTGATACGTATGCGCAGGCCATGGATACAGCGATACGAGTGGAGGAGCGTTTGAGCGAGGCAGTGGTTGTTCCGGAGCCAAAGAGGAGTAGACCAATTGGGCCGATGACTAGGCAGTTTGGTAGAGGCAGAGGCAAGTACACTCCAGGCCACAGTTACGATCGAGGTTGGACCCAGGGACAAATGTTCAGTTTATACCCCGATGATCAGATGACCCCACTTACATGTTATAGTTGCGGACTTCTAGGGCATATGGCTAGAGGGTGTACACGCCATAGCAGGACTGTTACTCCGCAGGCTGCTTTACCCCCTCCACCTACTATTCCGATGGCCTTACTTCCTCCCCCAGTTAGCACTATGCGCCAGACGGTTGCACCACGATGCCGAGGTTATGCAGGACGCTTCCAGAGAGGTCAAGGAGATAGGGGTAAAGGACGACAGGATGCGGGCAGGGGCCAGGCACGAGTCTTTGCGCTGACTCCACAGGATGCCCAAGCATCCAATGCAGTTGTGACAGGTACTCTTGTAGTATGTTCGTTAGATGCACATATTTTATTTGATCCCGGTTCTACACATTCTTACGTATCTTCACGCTTTGCACTTTCTCTGGGGAGAGAGTCGTTGCTGTTAGAGTTACCGCTAGTTGTGATTACCCCGGTGGGGGATTCTTTTGTAGCTCGACACGTATTCAGGTCTTGTTCAGTACGTATTGGTGATAGGGATTCTTTAGTTGATCTAATTCTCCTAGATATGTTAGATTTTGATGTACTTCTTGGTATGGATTGGTTGGCCGCTTGTCATGCTTATGTAGATTGTCGGTGGAAAGCGGTTAGATTTTGTTTTCCAGGTGAACCGATCTTTGTTATGCAAGGGGACTGCAATATAACTCCTGCCAACATGATTTCTGCTCTTTATGCGGGACGACTCTTGAAGAAGGGTTATCATGGGTTCTTAGCATTTGTTCAGGACATAGGAGCCACTGAGATTCCGTTGGACCAGGTTCCGATCGCACGAGAATTTCCGGCTGTTTTTCCTGCTGAGTTATCAGGATTACCGCCTGATCGCGATATTGAATTTTGCATTGACTTGATTCCGGGTGCGGGGCCTATTTCTATACCACCTTATCGGATGGCCCCGACGGAGTTGAAAGAACTCAAAAGCCAGTTGCAAGAGTTGTTGGATAGAGGACTTGTTCGTCCAAGTGTATCACCATGGGGAGCTCCTGTCTTATTTGTTAAGAAGAAGGACAGTCGTGTGAGACTGTGCATCGATTACAGGCAGCTGAATCGAGTTACTGTGCGAAATAGGTATCCATTACCTCGTATCGATGACTTATTCGATCAGCTGTAGGGAGCTGGCTGTAAGTCTACGGTAGCGCCCCGGCCGTCAATCTGACGCCAAACGCGGAACAAAAACTTTTATAACTGGCGCTATCGCATACTATAATCCGGATCTTGCCATTAACGCTAAACTAACAAACTGTAAAGAGGTAGAAAGGCTATACCGAACGATCCGAGTCCTTCGGTCTTTAGCCATCATCCTACGCTCCTTTGTGGCATCTGCGATTTCGCTTGATCTCCGGTCTCCTCGTCCAGGTGGCACCACGTCAACGGATCCCTATTCGGGCTCCCGCCTCTGAACCGAGGCAACTCGGACTTGAAGTTTGTTAGCCGACATGTCCAAGATTGATGTAGAGAATGAGTAGAACATTTTGTCTCGATTCATTCAAAATCATGGATGAACGGTTAATGAAATTGCCTTTTAATCAAGTAATCAGAAATGGGCTATATCTTTTTTAATCAATCCTCATCTCACAAAGTGGGAGAGTGGAAGAAGCAAGGGGGGAATCCTTAAAAATGGGCGGCCACTTAAAGGGGGTGAGGGTAGGAGCAAGGGTGACCATAAGCAATGCTTATCACAACTTATCACAACATTAATGGAAAGAATGAGTCATATAACACCTCACAAAACCATTTAATGCAAACAATGAATCATCAAACCTAGTCATCAATTCTAGAAGCTTCCTAATGACTCACCCTCATGACTCACCCAAATGAAAAAGATAATTCCGCATTAAACCGAATGTTTAAGACGAGTGATAGAAAACTGGCAACTTCGAAAAGCGATCCCGAAACGAATTTCAGGATAACCCCGTAACTGTATATACATACCCGCATTTGTATTACGACCGAATACAAATGCAACTGAGACAAAGATATTATATCTACACAGTATAATACATGGATCCAGCTTAAACCAAAGCCCACCAGTATTATCTGCTCGAAATATGACACGTGCATAAATGCACGTGCATTTTCCGAACCCTGCCATAAAACCATACGGCCTCTACAACGTTTCGCTCGAACTTGGGAAACTATCTGTGGGGGACTCTAATGAATCATCAGTACCCTGGCAGTGGGTTTAACCATAAGTACATCAGCAGCACTAGCAGTGTGTAACGGCTGCCCATGTACCGACCTCAAGGGAAGCCGATGAGCGAACTCATCCTGTAACCCTACTGAGCCTAACAGTGACAATATACATATAGTCCGGTCCGTTCGTCTATGAGTATCGCATATCGGGCCAAGGGGGCTGGTAACGTCAGACCCCCAATAGCGGTATAAGTCGTGTCGGAGACAAGCCGTGAACACCCTAAGAAACTACTGGAATACTTACCAGTAATTCTTACCTGCCTTGGCCAAGGACTTGGTGTAATGGCTTTCCTAGACAGCGCGATCTCATCCCCAATACCGGGAGAGACGAATCCCCTGCCGATCCGCTCACTTGCCTCCATGTGGCTGGGACTGTACCCAAAAAAGACCTGTTTGCACGACTCCTTTGAGCCGTGGTAGGGTAGAAATCAAAGCACAGTGGGAACTCACACGAGACAAATGACGACCTCAGGTCGATGAACTAACCTGTACACATGTCACCAGGGAACTGCTATCTGACGCTAGGTATAAATACCAACTAGCAGGTTCCCGGCGAGTCATGTCCGGTGTACTCATAACCCAATGAGCAACTGTATACATCTTAGGTGATCCAACTAACACCAGTGGCTTGTGAGACCGACCACCGCCCCTCGTCGGGGTCTCGACTGTATACACTAGTCTACTCCGGATTATCGATGCCCTGTCTCGAAACTCCCACGACTAGGGACCATAATTAAGGATGTACTTATAGACTACCCAACTCTCACGTATATGATCGCCATCATACTGTTGATAGTCAAGCAAAATCTTAAGGGCTCTATCAATGTGTAATAGTGATCAGTCACCTGAACCTGTACACGACTGATAAAGGCAAACCAGATAGCATACTATCATCCCGAGTAAGACTGTTCTACCGGTATAGGACCTTCTCAATCATTGCAATCACGTACCTGCGATCCAATAATTGACTTTGAGGGCACTATATCCAACAATCTCCCACTTGCACTTAAGGCACTATATTCAGACTGTGCTACCGGTATTGAAACGTCTGTTTTGATGAAGTAGTCAAACAGTTTGACATCATCAAAATGGTAGATGAACCTTGTATATACAAAAAGGTAGTAGAGAGTATGGTGACGATCCTCGTAGAGTACGTGGATGGCATACTCTTGATAAGAAAGGAGTTTCCTATGCTACGCTCGATCAATCTCCGCTTATCACAAGGATTCTCCAATAGGATCAAAATGATACCTACTAAATCCTGGGTTTTGGATCTATGAGATAGATCTAAATGGATGTTAGGATTCTCACTAGATGTAGTGAGATGGTATCAATCGATCCTGGGGAGAATCACTGGAAGGGTTCCAGGGTGATAAGGACGACTGAATGTCAGTCACAGGTATTGTCTTTACCCTCAGTAAAGGGACGGTATGTTGGAAGAGTTCCAAACTAAATACCGTGGCATACTAGACGATAAAGGCAGGATACATCGCTACTCAAGATGCTACCAAAGAGGATGTTTGGGTGTATATTGGTTCATGAGATGAACTTCGTTCCTCCCATTGTGTGACAATGGAGCTGTGGCTTATGCCAAGGAACGCCGGTCCCATCAGTGATCCAGACATATTCTAAGGCAGTATCACCTGATCATGGAGATGGTTGATCTCTAAGGGATCGAGATTAGGAGAGTAGACTAAGAGGACAACACGGCGGATCCACTCGCGAAGGCCTATTCCCAGAGAGAGACTTTTATGGGATGGTTGAGTATGAGATACTACAACCACTGCTATCAGATGGCCCAAGTGCAAGTGGGAGATTGTTAGTTATATGTATGCCCTAGAGGCCATTACTGTACATAGGATGTATATTGTAGTGGATGCTGGGACATATATAGGGAGGACTTTCTTGCTCGACATAATAGTATGCTATCTGGTTACCCTTTACCTAAACGTGTATACTGATTGTCTCTCTGTTACATGTTGGTAAAGCCCCTAGGATGTGTACTTGACTACCTGGACTATGATGCAGATCATACTAGTGGGGACATGGTAGTCCATAAGTACATCCTTCAAAGTCCCTAGTCGTGGGTGTATCGAGACGGGGCATCGATATACCAGTGTAGACTAGCGTATACCTTCTCGACCCATACAGATGGGCGATGGATGATCCCATATCCATTGGTGTTTGACATCAGAGATGATATACGGGTGCTCAGTGGAGACTGGGTACACTGGACGGACTCGCCGAGAACTCCCAGATGGTATTATACCTTACGTCAGATGGCAGTTCTCTGGTGACACTGGTACAGACTAGTCTGTTGACCCGAGATCATCATAGAGTCTTGTGTGGTTCCCACTGTGCTTTTATTTCCATCTTACCACGTCCAAGAGGGCGTGCAAAACGGTGGTTTTTGGGTACAGTCCCGAGTCACATGGAGGCAATGAGCGATAGGAGGGGATTCGTCTCTCCCGGTATAGGGAGTTGATGTTGCGCTGTGTTCGATTGGCTATAACCGGAAATCCCTGGCCAGGGTTGCTGAGATTTACTGGTAAGTGTTACCAGTAGTTTCTCGAACTGTTATAGACCTCATATCGACACGACTTATCACGCTATTGGGGTCTGACGTTTACCACCCCTAGGCGAGATATGCGACATATCAGACGACGAGACCGGACTGTACGGTAAGTGTTACTGGTTGGATTCACAGGAGTGTGAGCGGGCTTGCTCGTCGATCTTCTGATCGCTCAATACCCGGGTGGCCGTTACGTTTAGCAGACCGCTTGCGGCTTGTGGGTGTTTGATATGATCATCACCTGCTGCCGGCGTATTGACGAGTCTTTAGAGTCCTACACAGAGGTTTCCTGGCTCAAGCGAAACGAAATAGGAGCGCATATGAGATATGTGCGGGACCGAGAATAATGCGTGTATGTGATACCGTATTCTATTCTCGCGATGAATGTATCGATTGGTTGTATGCGATATAACCTAGTTATCGAATCAAGGGTTGATTCGATAAGCCGATACATTGGATATTAGTCGGTTGTATGCGATATGACCGGATCGTTAAATCAAGTGTTGATTTAATGATTTAATGTATAATTATATATTTGATATATTACTTTGCATTAACTAGTATTGGTTCACTTTAAATGGATTTTCTCACTTGAAGTTCACAAGTTGTATATGTGATATACTTTTGTGCACTTGATTGTATCATGTTTACTTGGGTTTGTGTAAAGATTAAACCATGGTTATATGAATGGTTAGGGTTTTCTTTTCTTATTCATTTATTTATTTATTTATTCCTTTTGGAATATAAATGGCATAAAGAGAAAATGGTGGCTTTCTTTGTTTGCATCATGAAGCTTCATGAAGCTTTGACTAAGTGACCATTTTGTCTCATGCTTAACCCTAACCACTCCATCTAACCTTAGTTAAATATCTACACTAAACCATGGTTGTATTATGATAAGTATTGCTTTTCTTTTCTATTTTCAAATAACTTATCATAATATTATCATCTTCTTCTTCTTCTTCTTCAAGAAGAAAACCTAGACTTCATCAATGGTGACTTGATGAAATGAGTGAGAAATCCAATTCTAAAGTGAACCCACTTCCTATTTCTTCATCCTCTACCTCTTGCCAAGTAGTATAGGGTGTTTCCTTCACAAGTTTTCATGGCTTGGTGAAGGTGGAGCTTGATCTTGTGATGCCTCGACGTAGATCATCTTCGGCATCGTCGTCGATGACCTAGCCCGCTTTTTCTCCGATGAAGTCGACGCTAGAGCCCGGGATCCGATGATCACAGCGAGGAGACATCATCACGGAGCTATGGAGGTGGAGCACCGGATCTACAAAGGTTGCATTTCCGTTTACTCTTAGTAAAGTAGTTTACTAGTTCTAGTTTTCGCCTAAAAATCTAGTTAACGATCCGTATTAGGGTTTGTAGGCACCCGTAAAATTTGAAATTGGCATGGTTGATACCTTGTGAGACCTCATTAGAGTGCCTAGGAACTCTGCAGTGGTATCAGAGCCTAGCCAGAGCCTTAGGCGATGTCTAGACGACGTTTGAAATCCGAACGAACCCGAAACCTTAATACAAAATGTTCTCTGGAAATTTCTAAAATTTTGGACTTTTGTCAATTAAAAATTCGCAGAAAATAAAGCAGGAAATTATAAGGATTACTGCAGAAAACGAAACCCTAATTCCACTGTAGCGCCGCGGAAGCGCGGCAATAGCCTCCTTTTGCGGCGGTTCCGCGGCCATTTGTGCTGATTAGGGATTTGTTTTGATACAGTAATGCCCGTATCTGTTTCCTCTGTTCTCTGGAAACTTTTAATCTGCACTCAATAGTTGAGTTTTCTGGGGTTGTTTTGGGGATTTGATGATTCGATCGGATTATCAGATTTTGTCTATATGGCTTCCGGATAATTTTTGAATATGTTAAAAAGTTCGACCGGATATAAATACCCATTTTTTCCCCTGTCGGGAAATTTCCAAGTGTTGGATTTTTCCGTAGTTTAACGACGTTCTAAGTAGTGCAAGTAACGCGATGGTCCCTCTAGAAGACAACAAACCTTAACTCGATTATGTGACCGTCTTGAACTGCCATTTGAACCTTCGGGTTTGGGGCAGTACGGCGTGCCACATGTGAGGCGTTGGCTTGACCCTTCTACGGCTGGACCGTTGGTACTGTGGCACGAACTGAATGTTGTTAGACTTATTTCATGTGTTGAGCTGTTTCGGGAAAACTTGGGTGTTCGAATGTTCAATCGGAAAGTTTAACATTTTCTGTTTATCCGGAATGTGATACAACAATTGGAATTCACAAGAAGTTATGAGATAACTGAATGAATATTATAAACATAGCGGTTTAGTCTCACTTGATCGGTTGCCATGGAATTTTGATGTGATCAAAAGTCCGTCGCAATCACGTAGCGTACGCGGATACTCGCCGGGTAAACTTAATAGACAGCCTCACTCCATAGCCCCGACCAAGTGACTGTAGGAGAACCCCGTCGCCGAAAGCATCCGTTCGGGTGCTCGCGGCAGCGGTGTTCCGCCTTGGTGCACTTCGTCGACGGTATCGGGGGTGCGGCCGTCTACTGAAGTTTACGACGAGCATTCGATCAGGATGTCGGGAATCTTGTTGAATTGCCCGACTTGATATTGAAAAGTGTTTTCGATAATGAGACTAAAATGCGGGGTTTATAATTGTTAGGCATGCGATGTCTAAGAAATTCATTTGGTCAGGCATGTGATGTCTGAGGTGGTTGCGGATTCCAACTGTTGTAGTTTTACACTTTCTTTTCTGTGACCGTAAGTGTAATATCTGATATCGCCGGTTTCGTTGCTATATGTCAACGACAATTGGGATGCGCATATTTACTTATGTTGATGACATGTGATGTTATGTGTTGCTGGATATGTTATATTGGATCATCGTGTTTGAATAGCCGGGGGGTTTTTATGTAAGATGAGTGTTTTTTCATTTTCATTCATGTAAAAACTTGTATGTAATATTCTTTTATTGGGGCACTTCCAGGTTGCGGAAGATGTCACCTTTTGTATATTATTTACTTTTCCGCACTAGGATAGACCCAAGGAGGGGAGCACAAGTAACCGGGTTCTGGAGTCCAGTGGGAGACCAACTCGAGGAGTCGAGTCCGGGTCTCCTAACTCTAGAATTGGTAGGGTTGCTTGCCGCTCTCGTGGGGTCTAAGGGTGTGGGTTTGGCTATTCATCACCACCGTGGAATCCGTGTTTTATACTGGCTCGTATTGAAAGCACGGACGTCCTAGTATATCCAATATTTCATATGTTTCTTCTGCTGCGATATTTGTGATGTGATCATGTGATGTTCTGTGATGGATACTATATATAGTATATATGATATATTATATAGACGTTACTTATGTTTTACACCCGCGCTAGCCCTGCCCCGCTCTGCCGTTAGTCACCTAACCTAACGGTGCACGAAGGGACATCGAGGCGAATACGGATGGCATAAGTGTACGTCGTATTTATCTGTGATGTTTAGGTATTTAAATGATGGGACTTCATTAATATGATTAATGAAGTAAAAGAAACCTAAGATGTTGTAGAATCGAATTTCAAAATAAAACAGGTAGCTACAGTTCTTGCTTTGCACAGCGGTATATATGATATATCCTGCACCTTATTCGATAAGGAAAGGACCGAGATCCCTTCACCGGGAGTGACTCCTTTAGCAAAAACTGGCAGATGCTAGACACTCGATTTGTCTTTTGATTGCTTTTAAGTGTTTTTGCTTTGCACAGTGATATATATGATATATCCCGCACCTCATTCGACGAGGAAAGGACCGACGATCCCTTCACCGGGAGTGACTCCTTTAGCAAAACTAGAAAAGCCTAAAAAACACTCCATTTTCAAAATCATTTGATTCTACAACGATATCAAGTTCATTACGCAATAGGTTTTCAGAAAAACCTGTCGTAGCCCTCCGTCATTTCAGATAAGTAGTAGTTAGTATTCATGCTACGTTTGTTGACTATGTTAAGGCGTAGTGTGCGGTAGCTAATTAGTGCTTATCTGTATAAGCATATGATGCGATTGGATTAGGGTAGTCGTGCGACTTTGTTGACTATGTTAAGGGTCGTGCGGGTGGGTTTAATTCAATCGGGAAATGACGGGTTGAACTTGACTAGCACTTATGATTTGTTGACTATGTTAAGGTCATATAGCTGCTAGGGGCAAAATATTATCGGGAATTTCAAGTGTTGAAATTTGCAATGAGATTGCATACCTTCTATGAGATAGTTGGATCCCGATACCCACTGCGAGTAAGAGTTACTCCTGGGAGAGTGTTACACATTGCAATTAGCTAATCAAGTAGGTGTCTAGAAAGGTGTCAACGGGGTTACGCCTCTGGGAAAACGAGGTTTACTGTAATTAGGTTCGTGCGAAAGCACGGGGGACCTCCCTCAAAGTACCGACACTGGCCTGGCTGAAAGATTGGCGAACTTGTAGTGTGTAATTAATCCCGGCTAGTCTTTCCTTTTTGGGTTTGAAAGAAGATTTGATAAAATGTAGTGGGAGCCATCCTGATTAGATAAAATAATAACCAATCTATTCTTGCAAGAGCGCACGCAGAGTGTTTTCTTCTCTCTCTCTCCAGGTAGCGACCATATCACGCCTTAATCAAGATAATAATACGGATTATTGACCGAACCCACTTGTTATACTGAGCTGGGGAACGTTGGTCTCGCTCCACCTTATAATTGTTATAAGACAGAGCAGGAAATTGGGGAATACCAGATTTCCCGTGCCGCCCAAACGAAGAGAGTGCATGCTGATGCATCATCTTCGGGTGTGTTCGTTACAAAGAACTGTTTCTCTGTATCCTCTACGTCCTGGGTATGTGATACCAGATCAGGATCCCAGATATGTAATCTGTTACATAGGGCTACAGAAAGGTAGAGAACTGAGAACGGGTGATAAGTTTCATGAGGCAGAAAACGGGGCAAGTGTTGCAGCGAAGTCTGTTGGTCACTGTCACCCTGTATTCCAAATACATTGATTCTGAACGAATGTTATTAGATACCGAACCTGATATACAAAATCGTATCTATCTCTTTATTAGTAAAGAAATGATAAAATTTTGTATTGTTGGATAATGTTTTGAACATTTCCTATATCAAAATTTGATCGGTTCAGGAACGTTATCTAAAAGCATTGATGTTCTAAATCAAACTACAGTTCTTTAGTATACGGAACACACACAAGAGGAAGAGTTCAGAAATGAACGAATCCTTCTTGAGGTATTGTAGACTAGGTCATATCAATGCGACCCGACTAGCTGAAGTTACATGAAGATGCATATTTAAATCAGTTTGAATTTACATCTTGTGAAACTTGCCAGTCATGTCACAGAGATAAGATGACCATAGCTCCGTTTACTAGAAACAGAGAAAGAGTTAGTGAACTCTTGGGATGATACATGTTGATGTATGTAGGTCCCCTATCTACACATGCCAGGACTGGTTCTTTATACTTCATTACGTTCTCTGATGATCTCTTTAGATTCAGACATATGTTCTTGTTGAAACATGAGTCCGAACCTTTTGAGATATTCACAGAATATAAGTTAGAAGTAGAGAACCAAAATACGGGTATAAGTATTATGTCCTATGATGAGATCAAGGAGGAGAATACTTGAGCACGAAATTCTTGGACTTTTCTAAAGGAGAATGAGATTCTCTCTCAGCATTACTCCTCCGTATACACCATAGCACGATGGTATATCAGGGTGGAGCAATAGCACCCTATGTGATATGGTGTGCTCTATGATGAGTACTACTGTGTTTCCTATTTCCTTTTGGGAGCTATGCACTTGAGAAGCTGCATACCAATTGAATTGGGTTCCAATCAAATCAGTTGCCTACCGCTTCATATGTGATATGGAAAGGAAAGAGCCCATATCTTAAGTTAGTTAAGATTTGGGGTTGATCGGCCTATGTCTAAAAGCAAAATCCGGACAACCTCGAGGCAAAGACTGTAATGTAGAACTGGAAAGGTTCCAGCTATACAAACTGCAGCTGATGATTTGAAAGAACCAAACGATTCAGTAGATTCCAATGAACCTCAGCCTCTCCGCCGATCTAGTAGGGTTCCTCACCCACCTGAGAGATACTTCGGTTTCTCTATGACAGTGGGAGCGAGGATTGCATCATGAGATGATGACCCAACTAGTTTCGAGCTGGCCATCAGGAGTGGGACTCTGTAAGAATGGCTGGATACTTAGCGATCTGAGATGGAATCCATGTACACCGATAAAGTATGGACTTTAGTTGCTATATCTGAAGGGTTAAATCCCCATCAGGAGCAAGTATATCTTGAGAAGATTACTTAGTGTAGATGGAAAAGTTGAGACTTTCAAAGCTAGACTTGTTAAAGGTTTTCGTCATCAACCAAGCGTGGATAATGATGAAACCTTTTCAAGTAGCTATGCTTAAGTCCATCCGGATCCTACTTGCCACGGCTACGTACCATGATTACGATATCTGGCGGTTGGGTGCCATGACTGCTTTTCTAAATGATGTTTTAGAAGGGAACTTCTATAAGTACACAGCCAGAGGGCTTCATAGACAGTGGGAGCAGCGGAAACGTGTGCAAGATGCTTTATAGGATAAAGCAGGCATCGCGGAGTTGGAACGTCTGTTTTGATGAAGTAGTCAAACAATTTGACATCATCAAAATGGTAGATGAACCTTGTATATACAAAAAGGTAGTAGAGAGTATGGTGACGATCCTCGTAGAGTACGTGGATGACATACTCTTGATAAGAAAAGAGTTTCCTATGCTACGCTCGATCAATCTCCGCTTATCACAAGGATTCTCCAATAGGATCAAAATGATACCTACTAAATCCTGGGTTTTGGATCTATGAGATAGATCTAAATGGATGTTAGGATTCTCACTAGATGTAGTGAGATGGTATCAATCGATCCTGGGGAGAATCACTGGAAGGGTTCCAGGGTGATAAGGACGACTGAATGTCAGTCACAGGCATTGTCTTTACCCTCAGTAAAGGGACGGTATGTTGGAAGAGTTCCAAACTAAATACCGTGGCATACTAGACGATAAAGGCAGGATACATCGCTACTCAAGATGCTACCAAAGAGGATGTTTGGGTGTATATTGGTTCATGAGATGAACTTCGTTCCTCCTATTGTGTGACAATGGAGTTGTGGCTTATGCCAAGGAACGCCGGTCCCATCAGTGATCCAGACATATTCTAAGGCAGTATCACCTGATCATGGAGATGGTTGATCTCTAAGGGATCGAGGTTAGGAGAGTAGACTAAGAGGACAACACGGCGGATCCACTCGTGAAGGCCTATTCCCAGAGAGAGACTTTTATGGGATGGTTGAGTATGAGATACTACAACCACTGCTATCAGATGGCCCAAGTGCAAGTGGGAGATTGTTAGTTATATGTATGCCCTAGAGGCCATTACTGTACATAGGATGTATATTGTAGTGGATGCTGGGACATATATAGGGAGGACTTTCTTGCTCGACATGATAGTATGCTATCTGGTTACCCTTTACCTAAACGTGTATACTGATTGTCTCTCTGTTACATGTTGGTAAAGCCCCTAGGATGTGTACTGGACTACCTGGACTATGATGCAGATCATACTAGTGGGGACATGGTAGTCCATAAGTACATCCTTCAAAGTCCCTAGTCGTGGGTGTATCGAGACGGGGCATCGATATACCAGTGTAGACTAGCGTATACCTTCTCGACCCATACATATGGGCGATGGATGATCCCATATCCATTGGTGTTTGACATCAGAGATGATATACGGGTGCTCAGTGGAGACTGGGTACACTGGACGGACTCGCCGAGAACTCCCAGATGGTATTATACCTTACGTCAGATGGCAGTTCTCTGGTGACACTGGTACAGACTAGTCTGTTGACCCGAGATCGTCATAGAGTCTTGTGTGGTTCCCACTGTGCTTTGATTTCCATCTTACCACGTCCAAGAGGGCGTGCAAAACGGTGGTTTTTGGGTACAGTCCCGAGTCACATGGAGGCAATGAGCGATAGGAGGGGATTCTTCTCTCCCGGTATAGGGAGTTGATGTTGCGCTGTGTTCGATTGGCTATAACCGGAAATCCCTGGCCAGGGTTGCTGAGATTTACTGGTAAGTGTTACCAGTAGTTTCTCGAACTGTTATAGACCTCATATCGACACGACTTATCACGCTATTGGGGTCTGACGTTTACCACCCCTAGGCGAGATATGCGACATATCAGACGACGAGACCGGACTGTACGGTAAGTGTTACTGGTTGGATTCACAGGAGTGTGAGCGGGCTTGCTCGTCGATCTTCTGATCGCTCAATACCCGGGTGGCCGTTACGTTTAGCAAACCGCTTGCGGCTTGTGGGTGTTTGATATGATCATCACCTGCTGCCGGCGTATTGACGAGTCTTTAGAGTCCTACACAGAGGTTTCCTGGCTCAAGCGAAACGAAATAGGAGCGCATATGAGATATGTGCGGGACCGAGAATAATGCGTGTATGTGATACCGTATTCTATTCTCGCGATGAATGTATCGATTGGTTGTATGCGATATAACCTAGTTATCGAATCAAGGGTTGATTCGATAAGCCGATACATTGGATATTAGTCGGTTGTATGCGATATGACCGGATCGTTAAATCAAGTGTTGATTTAATGATTTAATGTATAATTATATATTTGATATATTACTTTGCATTAACTAGTATTGGTTCACTTTAAATGGATTTTCTCACTTGAAGTTCACAAGTTGTATATGTGATATACTTTTGTGCACTTGATTGTATCATGTTTACTTGGGTTTGTGTAAAGATTAAACCATGGTTATATGAATGGTTAGGGTTTTCTTTTCTTATTCATTTATTTATTTATTTATTCCTTTTGGAATATAAATGGCATAAAGAGAAAATGGTGGCTTTCTTTGTTTGCATCATGAAGCTTCATGAAGCTTTGACTAAGTGACCATTTTGTCTCATGCTTAACCCTAACCACTCCATCTAACCTTAGTTAAATCTCTACACTAAACCATGGTTGTATTATGATAAGTATTGCTTTTCTTTTCTATTTTCAAATAACTTATCATAATATTATCATCATCTTCTTCTTCTTCTTCAAGAAGAAAACCTAGACTTCATCAATGGTGACTTGATGAAATGAGTGAGAAATCCAATTCTAAAGTGAACCCACTTCCTATTTCTTCATCCTCTACCTCTTGCCAAGTAGTATAGGGTGTTTCCTTCACAAGTTTTCATGGCTTGGTGAAGGTGGAGCTTGATCTTGTGATGCCTCGACGTAGATCATCTTCGGCATCGTCGTCGATGACCTAGCCCGCTTTTTCTCCGATGAAGCCGACGCTAGAGCCCGGGATTCGATGATCGTAGCGAGGACACATCATCACGGAGCTATGGAGGTGGAGCACCGGATCTACAAAGGTTGTATTTCCGTTTACTCTTAGTAAAGTAGTTTACTAGTTCTAGTTTTCGCCTAAAAATCTAGTTAACGATCCGTATTAGGGTTTGTAGGCACCCGTAAAATTTGAAATTGGCATGGTTGATGCCTTGTGAGACCTCATTAGAGTGCCTAGGAACCCTACAGGAATGATAACCGTCTCCAAAAGAGGCTGCCGTCATCAAATCCCTAGAACATGCACTTATGTTCTAAAACTGCTTCCTTATATTTCTTTAGGATTGGATTAATATAAACTTATCGCATCTAGTGCAAAAACAACATCTGGTGTGGTACTTGACATCTCACGATTGACTCAATTGCCTAAGCAAGTGATCTGCCAATCATGCACATCTCTCTAACCTTTAGTCTGTAAGACACCTTTAGAGAGGGTGACTCCATCATCTGCAGGTACACCACCATGTTAGGAGTCATCTATTCTAAAATACTATTAGAATACTGTCAAAGTACCCACATTGGGAAACTACCCAAACCTAGATCTAAAACCATAGATCTAATAACCAGAATGTCTGATATTATATCCATATCCTATGAAAAACAACTGTGTGACGACCACAGTATAACCGATCATAGTATAGGAATTTTACTTCCTACTATGTGTATGTCATCCAAATACCAGGACATCACACCCTACTACCTTCTTAACAGATCCATCCCCTATTCTGATGAAGTCAAACCCATGACTTTCATATCAAAAATAGATGATCTATCTCCGCTATAACTGCTTAAGTCTATAAATAGACATGAGCTACTTGCCCACTATACTTCCGCTGCTCCCACTGACCACAACAACCCTCTAGCAGAATAATATATACGTGCACTTCTAAAACTAGTCTAGAACGACGCTATACTTAACCTCCTGCCGGGTCTTATAGCCTGGAACAACAGTAGTGTCAAGTCTGTGTAAACAAGAATCTCCCTGTCACCGTCCTTGAGGCTACCGGAGTACCTCTCGGGTGTCTGAGGTTACCCACCATATCTGCGGAGTGGCTAATGGAATGTCAAACCTGATTGAATCTATAGGTCCTATTAAATTTTTCGTAATCGTTTGCGGTTTTGGAATCATTTCCAGTTCTACCATACTCCCACTACTGTTTTCTCAAAAAATCCATTTTACTAAAACTGTGGTGAGTCAAGAACAATATCACTATTGATCTTCTAGATGGTAGAAAGTCAACCATCGTCATAGCCTGGGCCAACCCACAGACTGCCATTACAGAAACGTGCCTTGAGTTATCCAGAGTCTGGTTTTAATCATAAACCGGACAACTCGCCATACCTTAACATCGTTAAGATATGAACCATTCTATATCCAATATAGAAACTTTGGCACTTACTTAATTGGAATCAGATTCTAATCATGCAGCTGTCTCCAGTGCATATCAACTTAATGGAGAGAGGCCGATCGGCATTACTCAACTTAGGAGTCCATCTAATTATGAGTAACCTGAAAGAAAAACAAGTTTCTCAAAACTTTTAATATCAACTGAATACCAATCACAAGTATCTACATTTTCGATCTCTTTGAAGAATCCCGACACTTGCGACAACTGGTTCTCTACTTTATTCCTATACCCACAACTTCTCAAAACTTAGACCTTGTATTTCTACGAAACACTTGTCTAAAAACTAGAGAAGTCATAAGTAAACAGAACATAGTACGAGGGCCAACCCTTTTGTCCTGATGGACACTGGACAACATACAATACTCTGTATAAGTCCGCTGAGTCGAATAACTCAAAACCTGTGCATCGTAGGTTGAAAACTGTACTTATGGTTAAGAACTTCTCCGTTGTTCAATGCTCCTTACCCAATCGCCAACTGATATAGGTAAATGTCACGGACATAATTTCAAAAAATTATATCTCACTTTATAAAAATAAACGTACAGATATATCATTTTGAAATTGATGCACAACAATGGAATACTTGCCGTCCGGCAAAAACCCAAGCGACTTCCTCAAATATCACCAATTACAACGAATTCTGATATAATGAAGATGATCGCCTTATTCCCAATAACCTACTCCCACTCATCATCTGTAAAACCATACAGATGTGAGAATCATACCTGGTAATTACATACCCTGGAGTAAGTATCTAATCGGAAAATCAGTTTTCCTTTAACAACGCACAGTGAAACTGAAACATGAAAATATTTCGTAGGGGTATCCTGGTATTCCTAGTAATGCCTCTTCCATAATCTTATTCATGACTGTAACCATATATTTCTTTGCCATCTCTCCAAATCCCTTTATTTGTCTTTAGTCATTACCTTCTGTACACCATCGTTAGGCTAAATGGTTTTCTTCCTTCCCTACCGTTCGGCACCAGCCTATGGTTTGGAATAAAACTATCCAGTAAGCATAATAGGTGTACTCTCCTAAACCAAGGAGTACTCGCAACTTGAGAGAAGGTGATGATAAAAGACAACTGAATAATACCTTATTCTATTTCTCCCGAACTGGGGAAAAAGCAAAAGTGAAATAGGAGTGGCGATGAAGTACGCGGTTTGTTCGTGAATGATAGCAGTCGCAATTTACTTTGCCCTCTTTCTAATCCCTTTATTTTGTCTTTACATCTTACCTTCTGTACACCCTACTTAGGCTAATTGGTTTTCTTCATTCCCTACCTTTCGGCACCTGCCTATGGTTTGGAAGAAGACTATCCAATAAGCATAATAGATGTACCCTCCTAAACCAAGGAGCCCTTGCAACCTGAAAGAAGGTGATAATAAAAGACAGCTGAATAAACCAATTCTATTTCTCCTGAACCTGGATCCATCCTCGAAGAAGTCCCTTCAAGTTCGTATATAACCATACGATGGATCTATCCAATGGAAGGGGATGTCCGTAGTAATACGGGGTGTTCTGAGAAATGCAAAGGGTAAAAGAAGGAGCGGCAATGACTTATGCAACTCAGAAAATCCAAAATCCAGTATTTTAAGAAGGTTCGGTCAACTTGGTCACCGAGTCATAGTCTAGGGTCGGTTAATAGTCGCTGCCAAAGAGAGAGAGAGAAAAAATACTCTGCGTGCACTCTAACCTAGATCAGAATGGTTATCACTTTATCTAATCGGGAAACCTCCCACTGTACTGTCAAATTCTCCTCCAAACCTGAAAGAAGAATCAATCGGGATCACCCGGAGAGTAAACCAACTCATCAGTAGGAATCGGGATCCAACTCTCATCGCATGATAACGTGACGGAATCCACTCACGTTATCACACTCCAGAAAGTATGCGCATGCCTGGCAAGTTTCAGTTTCTTTAGAAACTCCCGATATGATTTTTACCCCATGTTCTTATGACCTTGACGAAGGCCAACAAATCATAAGTCACATGTCAAGTTCTACCCGTCATTATCTTGTCAATTCAAACCCACCCGTACATATCCTTGACGAAGGCCAATAAGGTAATACGACTGTCCCAAACCAACTCATCTATCTATGCAACAGAACAGTAACAAGCAGCTACCATCCACTATGCCTTGACGAAGGCCAACAAATATAGCATGAATACTACGTGCTACCGTCTGAAACGACAGAGGGCTACGGCTGGTTTTTGGCGAAAAACCTTTAACGTAATGAACTTGATCTCGTTGAAGGAACCTGATAGCTTTTTATAAAAATATAGTGGCGAAAACCTTTGCTAAAGAGGTCACTCCCGGTGAAGGGGTCTCGGCTCTTTCCTTGTAGAATGAGGTGCAGGATATTCCAACCGAATACCGCGATGCAAAGCAACATGTAATCAACTATAGTGAAGTTATTACCCTGACGCAAACCTCTGCCCAAGGGGTCACTCCCGGTGAAGGGATCTCGGCCCTTGCCTCGTCGAATGAGGTGCAGGATATTCCAACCGAATACCACTGTGCAAAACAAAAGGAAATGTCTTTGTAATAACATTTTTAAAACTGTTCCAACAACATCCCAACAGGTTTGTTTTCCTTTGCATTGATCAGAATCAACGCAGTCCCATCAATTAATCACACCAGAAAAGAACGAAAATAAAATGTACGTATATACCATCCGCATTCGCCACTGGGTCCCGTCATTGCCCGTTAGGTTACTTAACTAACGACAGAGCGAGGACTGGACTAGCGCGAGTGCAAAACATATACAACATCTACTAGTATATATACCAATATACAATAATCGCTCCAGACGTGATAATATGCAACATTACAGAAAAGTAATAAGCATCACAGAACAATACAGATAATCTGGGATCCCCGGGTTTCACAGAGCCGCTGCTGAAACCCGACGTTCCACTGGTCGTGTGGATAGCCTGTGCAATGAAGCCTAGACCCCTACGGGTGCGGCAAGTTACCCGCCAAAACCTGAAGCGAGGCAGCCCCCTACAGCATAGTGAATGGACCATCCTGCACTTCACGGAATCCGGTAACTTGAGCACCCCTCCTTGGGTCAACCTATACCCCCTAAGAGTGCGGCGAATAGTCTGCCAATTCTAGAGTGAGGCCCCTTTGCCTCTCAAAGCCATGAGATGCGGACCCGTTGCCCTCCAGAACCCGGCTATCCGTGCACTCCGTCGTGGGGTAAACTTAGTACAGAAATGAAAAATATGTACAACGGGTACATTGACCTCAGCCCGGTCGTGCCCCAAAAGAATATTATACAAACAGACAGAGACGGCAGTCCACATGTTGGACGCTCGCTCCGCAATATCAAATGTACAAATAAATTCAAACTGCACTACCATTGCACACTGCTATCCACCATGACAAATCCGCAACATCACAGCACAACACACAGAACATCAACGTGAATGTCACGTTCGCAGACCCGTCTAAAAGGACTATAGCAATTAGACGCAATTTACCGCTCGAATGACATTCACGGTCGGAGATATAATATAAGTACTGTAAAATAACAAGTTTAAAATTTCGATCGATAAAACTTCCCGAAGTGGGCCCCACGTACATCTGCAGTACACAAATAAAATCTGGGCCCAAAAGAAATATTCCAGAAACCACAATTTTCTATGAAGACCCTACTGTAGAAATTTGGCATACTGAAGCACCAAGGCTGCGGCCGAACCGCGGCCAAACCTTGGCATGTGCCACGGTTCCGCGGCCGTACGGTCGAGTCAGTAGCCCAAATTTCTACTGTGTTCTTTAAAAAGCCTGCACGATTTTCTGAGATGCTCAAAATGATTTTTAGACCAGTTTTTAAAATTGACAGAAACTTTACACTGAAAATTGCAGTTTTCGAAATTTCGTTCGATCGATATTTTAAACGCGTTAGAATAAGTTAGTAAAGGTTAATGGCGTGACTCTGATACCATGTAAGTCTACGGTAGCACCTCGGCCGTCAATCTGACGCCAAACGCGGAACAAAAACTTTTATAACTGGCGCTATCGCATACTATAACCCGGATCTTGCCATTAACGCTAAACTAGCAAACTGTAAAAAGGTAGAAAGGTTATACCGAACGATCCGAGTCCTTCGGTCTTTAACCATCATCTCACGCTCCTTTGCGGCATCTGCGATCTCGCTCGATCTCCGGTCTCCTCGTCCAGGTGGCACCACGTCAACGGATCTTTATACGGGCTCCCGCCTCTGAACCGAGGCAACTCAGACATGAAGTTTGTTAGCCGACATGTCGAAGATTGATGTAGAGAATGAGTAGAACATTTTGTCTCGTTTCATCCAAAACTATGGATGAACGGTTAATGAAGTTGCCTTTTAATCAAGTAATGAGAAATGACCTATATCTTTTTTAATCAATCATCATCTCACAAAGTGAGAGAGTGGAAGAAGCAAGTGGGGGGCATCCTCAAAAATGGCCGGCCACTTAAAGGGGGTGAGGGGGTGAGGGTAGGAGCAAGGGTGACCATAAGCAATGCTTATCACAACTTATCACAACATTAATGGAAAGAATGAGTCATATAACACCTCACAAAACCATTTAATGCAAACAATGAGTCATCAAACCTAGTCATCAATTCTAGAAGCTTCCTCATGACTCACCCTCATGACTCACCCAAATGAAAAAGATAATTCCGAATTAAACCGAATGTTTAAGATGGGTGATAGAAAACTGGCAACTTCGAAAAGCGATCCCGAAATGAATTTCAGGATAACCCCGTAACTGTATATACATATCCGCATTTGTATTACGACCGAATACAAATGCAACTGAGACAAAGATATTATATCTACACAGTATAATACATGGATCCGGTTTAAACCGAAGCCCACCAGTATTATCTGCCCGAAATATGATGATTGATCTCAAAAATTATATCTATTACCGCAATCAAGAACGGCGTCGCTTTGCAGCTAGCCGGTGAGTACGGGTCGGTCCACAGGGATGTTGTGAATCTCCTAATCGCGCTAACGAGTTAATTCCGAATGGTGTTCGGATTGATTTTATTAAATCTAAAAACTAAATCTATCTAAATACTAAATTAATCTAGATCTAAATCTTGCTAGGGATAGGTTTAGGAATGGTTTGGAAATGTAAATAAATCTCAACGCTTTCTATACCCAAATGAAGATCTATGAGGAGTTATGGTAATTATCAATAAAGGGGATTAGATCCATTCGGGAAGGTGTTCCTTCCTCTAGGTTCTTGTCCTTCCTTTAGAGATCCTTACCCTAATCTCCATGGAAAACACGCGCAACTAGACCTTTATACTATGGTATCACCGCTACCTCGAGGGATAGGGTGCCGTAGGGCGCGGTGTGTGCGTGTATGCATGGAGTCCTATTGAGAATATATTATGGGCAAGAAAGGGATGAGAGATCTCATCTCTCAAAAGCTTTCCCCAAAACTAACTCTAAACAATTATCTACGGCAATGAATTAAATCTACCTAGGGCAAAGAATTAGAATCTAAACTAGAGCAATTAAATAAATCTACTTAAAGATGGCTCTCTCCAAACATCAACGCAGGTTGTCAGATCTGAATTCATGAATTGAAAAGAGGCACCGATGCTCTCCATAAAGAATTCTGAAATTTATTATTAAAAGGAGGCATAAGGTTTACAATCTTTAGAGTTCTATTTATAGGAAATAGAAACCCTATGTTACATTTTGATCCGCATGTCTGCTATTACAAAAATACCCCTAAGAAAAGGACCTATTCAAAGCTCTGCGCACCGCCAAAAAACTCCGCGCCGACACGGGCATAACCTGGCCGCGGAACCGCGGCCCGAGGCCTGGTTTGGTCGTGGTTCCGCGGCCAAAAGAGGGAGTTGGGCTCTTCAACTTCTGGGCCTGGCTTCTATTGACTTTTTCTTCCTGTTTTTATATGTCCTTTTTCAATTGGGCTTCTAGGTCTTCTCCAGATCTCTAGCGAACATTGTAGCGGACTTTTACCGTTGCTTTGAAATCTTGGAACTTGCGCTGCCTTTGTACTCTGTAAACTGATCTTTATGTAGGCTTGATCAAGATCCTTCTATTTGTTGGCTGTAGTTCCACTTTTACATCGTCTTTTACCTTTTTCAATGTTTTAGATCCAAGAATCTGTAACCTGTAACATGTAGCAGACATGCGTCAAAAGCACCTGTTTATTTGTAAAAAGAATAAGAATGGGGAATATAATAATGCGATATTATGGTGTGAACAAATACCCCCAAACTTATCTTTTGCTCGTCCTCGAGCAAACTTATTTTTATTCACAACAAAAAATCTAACCTAACCGCACTTTCGCAGGGAAACGCGATTGCACTGAGCACGTGCAACAAGCCGTTAAACCTTTAGGTGTCCCCAGTAGGAGGAGTGTTGTCTCCTGAGGGTTTTCAGCGGATACTACCCACAAAATCCTATCAATTCGGCTTTTTCGACTTTTATTCTCCAATTAGATTTTCTAACTAAGAATTCTATTATCATCGACCCGCAAATTATCCACCCATATTCTTCACACTTCCTCATCATTTAACATAAGATTATATATATCCTGTAGACTTACTTAGCTTTCAGCATCTCTTAAGTCTTCCTTCTAGGGTTCCATCTCCACTTAGGAATTTCTATCAACTCTACTAAAGATACAAGTTCTATTCTTCACTCCTTTCTCTTATCTAAACTCCAATCATATATCCCCACGTGTGTGTATAAATCACCCCTACACTTGGAAATTCAAATCAAGCAATCATACTCTCGTCCGTTGTCCAAAACACTTCTTAATTGGTGAATTTTTTTAAATGAATTTTGCTTACACATCCTTCATGCGACCGTTAATACTTCTTGAGGTACCAACAACCGATTACAAGATGTGTTTGCACATTAAAGCATAATTCCAAGTCTTGCAACACCCAAGGCTTTTTAGCAGTGACTCCCAAACCAGTTGGTCTAAGGCACTAGGTGATGAAACACCCTCGCTAAATATTTTTCTATTTTTGCAGCCTTAAGTAATCACAAAAACCAGTGTCCATTTTTTTTTATTCTTTATTCATTTTTTTTTCTTTTATTTTCTTCGTACTAAGGACTTTAGACAAGAGCATTTCAAGGTCTCTTCTACTATTCCAAGTTTCAAGGTGCGTGATTGTGCAAATTGTAGGGTATACATTTTCAGAATCTAGACTTAAGCTAGGAATTATTTTTCAAACTTATACTCTAATAAAATATCAATACTTTTCCTTTGTTTCGACTTAGCCCAAAAAGTGAACCCAAAATTTTCCTATTTCTAAATAATCTACAAATACATATACTTTCTACCGTTAAACTTTAAGGAAGGTTATTTTTAGGGTTTTTAATTCACTAAGTCTAAGATCTAGTTGTTCCTAACCAGTTGACCTATTCGTCAAACTCAAGTCAATTAGCCAAAATTGAATACAATAATTTTTATAATTTTTGAAATTTTTCAATTTTTATGAGTTTTCAAATAAGTATGCAAATGCAAAAATATGTACAAATGAATGCGAAGGAAGAAGACGTACCGAGCATACCTCCAAACTTGAACTCTACAGTGTCCTCACTGTCATGCTAAACCAAGAGGGTCAAAAATGCCGGCACTCCCCTGTTCATTTATTTATAATTTTTTTTTATATTTTTAATGTTTTGAAATTTTTTTTTTTATTTTATAGAAAAAGAAAACAAAAAATATATAGATATATACAACAAGGTTCCCCCCAAACTTAAGCTTGGCCTTACACAAACCAAAGGTTAGCACCAACCATTCAAAAATCTTATCGTGGTACTGATCTAGTTGGTGAAAGAATGGGGTGGAAAGGAAAGAAATAAGAAACACATGAGACCGAATGGGAAGAAAATAATATGGTCTCGGTGGGGGAGAAGAATGGCGGAAAGAAGAAAGAAGTGGAGTACGATATTGAGGGTGTAAATCGAGTGCATAAATTAGCGCAATTTGTGATGACTGGTGTGTTAAAAGTGATTGCGCTAACCTATCAACCCGTCGTGAAATGGGGTCAAATCCCTCAAGATTCGCAAGAAAACATGGGTACGCCGAACTTGGTATTGGAGATGAAGGTGTAACGGTCTCTTGTGCGGTCGGAACGATAGGAAGGAGGGAGGGTGATATAACAGTCAAAGGTTCAGGAAGCTGAATTGGAAAATCCAACACATTAAACAAAAATGGTTCAACCTCAATATTATCCTCAAAACTCTCCTCAATACTATCCTTATAATTTTCCCCAAAATTCAACTCATCCATGCCATTATCATCAAAGTCAAGACGCATATGAGATTCGGGAGAAACATTTAATAACTCGGGATGATGATTTGAACATAAAATCTCAATTAAATCGACAGGTTCATCATCCGAAATATTCCCGGCGTCTATATCCTCAATCAAGTGAAAATCAATTTTCTTAGACACCTCATCAAAAGCATGGATGTTTATCAATTTAGGTTCTAGATTGGAGGTGTAAAGGTCAAACGGATTAAGTGCGGTTTCACTCGAAAGGGGTTCTTCACAATTTGGCAAATCAAGCACTACAAAATCACACAACTCATTTTTATCCTTACTTGATGAATCATTTGGGACAATCGATGGAAAACCGGAGTTGTGGGCTTCAATTGGGTATGGGTAGGTTTGATTTGGAAATCCTCTCTTATTCTCACTCTGTCCAACCGCCTCCTTATACATTAAAAAATTTGAAGCTAGCGGGAAACTAGCTACCGGTTCAGCAGGTTGCATAAGGGCGGCCACGGACGCTTCCACATTCCTAACCATTTTGTTTGTTGCTGCGACATATGCCTCCAACGACTCTTCCAAACTAGACTTGGGTGGTGAGGGGGTTTCGGTAAAAGATTCGAAATCGTGTGAATATGCAAAACTCCCAACAGACTGTGTAGAAACGATGTCTAGTGAAGGTGGGAAGATCGGGTAGGAATGGTAGGAAGTGGGTGATTGGACAGGGGTAGGGTCAACATATGGATAAAAAAATGAATAGTCGTGCGGGTCCCTAGAACTAGATGAGTGGAGATGGGTGAAAGATCGACTGCGAGATTGAGCAATATGCTCAGCAATGGACATCGGCTTAGAAGTGACAGAAGGACTTGAAAAAGTGGTGTCAACATATGAAGGTGGTAAAGATTGACTTGGTTGACACAAAGTGGGTTGAAAGGTCAAACTGTTTCTCCTAGACGCCTCTATTTGATCTTTCAAAGATATTTTAGACAAGAAAAGATCGTCTTTAAATTGACCGAACAAATTGACGTACGACGCAAAATTAGGTTCGGGATACCAAAGTTCGGCAAGTGATTTATTATGTGGGGTACCCTTGTTAGAAGAAAGGGTGAAAGAAAGAAAGATGGTTGGTGCAAGGATTTATTTGCGGCAAAAGTTTGCAAGTTTCTATAAAAGATTTGTCCTTTTTCTTTTTCTTTATTTGAAAATTATTGCAAAAAGATTTTTAATTAAAGATATGCAACCGAAAATATTACTTGCAATCAGTTATTATTTTAAGCATATCACAAAGAATCTTTATTTGGAAAAAATTGTTGCAAAAAGATATTCGAGAAAAGATATGCAACAAAAAAGATTACTTGCAATCACTTTCTATTTTAAACGAGGCACACAAATCCTGCACAAGATTGTTAGTTGGAAGGGGAAATATTTTTATAGCGCACAGAATCCTGCAGGAATTTTCAGAAAATATATTTCAAAAATTACAGAGGAGGAACCAGAGAAGCTTACAGGGGAAATTTCCTGCGCTGAAGACACTGGGTAACTTCGGAATCGCGGTCGTAGGCGGTTTGGCGCGGCGGAAGCACGGCGGCGGAAGCGGCGCAGATCCCGAGATCTCACCAGAGTGCCGCGGAAGGGCGGCAGAAGGCGGTTTTTGCCGCGAAATTGCGGTCTAGTGGGCGGCTCACGTCTCGAGAATTTTTCTGTTGTTTCGTTGTTGAATTCCTCTGCTGTTCAGATTGTTTGTTTTCTGTATTGCTCTCTGTAGATTTCCAGATCCGAGTTTGTATATAGATCCTGCAAGATTCAAACAACAAAGTACCTTTTCCAAAAAATAACAATTGATATATTTTTATGATTTTTGGATTTTTTAGATTTTTATGATTTTTTTTAATTTTATTAAGATTAACCCGAAATTGCAAAAAGGAAAGTTCTACGCCATCCCCGGCAACGGCGCCATTTGATTAAGTGATTTAGCGTGCTTGCGCTTTCTAAAAGATAGATCAAAAATATTTATAACCGCAATCAAGAACGGCGTCACATGAAGCTAGCCGGTGAGTACGGGTCGGTCCACAGGGATGTTGTGAATCTCCTAGTCGCGCTAACGAGTTAATTCCGAAGGGTGTTCGGATTTTTTATTAAATCTAAAAACCTAATTATTCTATACTACGATTATCTAGATCTAGTCTTGCTAAGGTTAGGTTTAGGGATGGTTTGGAAATGCAAGTAAATCTTAACGCTTTCTATACCCAATTTAGGATCTAAGAGGAGTTATGGTAATTATTAATAAAGGGGATTAGATCCATTCGGGAAGGTGTTCCTTCCTCTAGGTTCTTGTCTTTCCTTTAGAGATCCTTACCCTAACCTCCATAGAAAACACGCGCAACCGGGCCTTTATACTACGGTATCACCGCTACCTCGAGGGATAGGGTGCCGTAGGGCGCGGTGTGTGCGTGTATGCATGGAGTCCTGTTGAGAATATATTATGTGCAAGAAAGGGATGAGAGATCTCATCTCTCAAAAGCTTTCCCCAAAGCTAACTCTAAACAATTATCTACGGCAATGAATTAAATCTACCTAGGGCAAAGAATTAGAATCTAAACTAGAGCAATTAAATAAATCTACTTACAGATGGCTCTCTCCAAACATCAACGCAGGTTGTCAGATCTGAATTCATGAATTGAAAAGAGGCACCGATGCTCTCCATAAAGAATTCTGAAATTTATTATTAAAAGGAAGCATAAGGTTTACAATCTTTAGAGTTCTATTTATAGGAAATAGAAACCCTAGGTTACATTTTGATTCGCATGTCTTCTATTACAAAAATACCCCTAAGAAAAGGACCTATTCAAAGCTCTGCGCGCCGCCAAAAAACTCCGCGCCGACACGAGCATAACCCGGCCGCGGAACCGCGGCCTGAGGCCTGGTTTGGCCGCGGTTCCACGGCCAAAAGAGGGAGTTGGGCTCTTCAACTTCTGAGCCTGGCTTCTATTGACTTTTTCTTCCTGTTTGTATATGTCCTTTTTCAATTGGGCTTCTAGGTCTTCTCCAGATCTCTAGTGAACATTGTAGCGGACTTTTACTGTTGCTTTGAAATCTTGGAACTTGCGCTGCCTTTGTACTCTGTAAACTGATCTTTATGTAGGCTTGATCAAGATCCTTCTATTTGTTGGTGTAGTTCCACTTTTAAATCTTCTTTTACCTTTTTCACTGTTTTAGATCCAAGAACCTGTAAACTGTAACATGTAGCAGACATGCGTCAAAAGCACCTGTTTATTTGTAAAAAGAATAAGAATGGGGAATATAATAATGCAATATTATGGTGTGAACATATGACATGTGCATAAATGCACGTGCATTTTCCGAACCTTGCCATAAAACCATACGGCCTCTACAACGTTTCGCCCGAACTTGGGAAACTATCTGTGGGGGACTCTAATGACTCATCAGTACCGTGGCAGTGGGTTTAACCACAAGCACGTCAGCGGCACTAGCAGTGCGTAACGGCTGCCCATGTACTGACCTTAAGGGAAACCGATGAGCAAACTCATCCTGTAACCCTACTGAGCCTAACAGTGACAATATACATACAATCCGGTCCGTTCGTCTATGAGTATCGCATATCAGGCCTAGGGGGCTGGTAACGTCAGACCCCCAATAGCGGTATAAGTCGTGTCGGAGACAAGCCCTGAACACCCTGAGAAACTACTGGAATACTTACCAGTAATTCTCACCTGCCTTGGCCAAGGACTTGGTGTAATGGCCTTCCTAGACACAGCACGATCTCACCCCCAATACCGGGAGAGACGAATCCCCTGCCGATCCGCTCACTTGCCTCCATGTGGCTCGGGACTGTACCCAAAAAAGACCTGTTTGCACGACTCCTTTGAGTCGTGGTAGGGTAGAAATCAAAGCATAGTGGGAACTCATACGAGACAAATGACGACCTCAGATCGATGAACTAACCTGTACACATGTCACCAGGGAACTGCTATCTGACGCTAGGTATAAATACCAACTAGCAGGTTACCGGCGAATCATGTCCGGTGTACTCATAACCCAATGAGCACCTGTATACATCTTAGGTGATCCAACTGACACCAGTGGCTTGTGAGACAGGCCACCGCCCCTTCATCGGGGTCTCGACTGTATACGCTAGTCTACTCCGGAGTATCGATACCCTGTCTCGAAACTCCCACGACTAGGGACCGCAATTAAGGATGTGCTTATAGACTACCCAAATCTCACGTATATGATCGCCATCATACTATTGGTAGTCAAGGAAGATCCTAAGGGCTCTATCAATGTGTGTCACCTGAACATGTACACGACTGATAAAGGCAAACCAGATAGCATACTATCATCTCGAGTAAGGCTGTGCTACCGGTATAGGTCATCCTCAATCATTGCAATCACGTACCTGCGATCCAATAATTGACTTTGAGGGCACTTTATCCAACACTGGCTACTTCGCAAAGATTGATTTACGGTCAGGGTATCACCAGTTGAAGGTTCGGAAGGATGACATTCCGAAGACTGCTTTTCGCACACGATATGGGCATTACGAATTTCTGGTGATGTCGTTCGGACTCACAAACGCCCCAGCAGCTTTCATGGATATGATGAACCGTATTTTCAGACCATTCCTTGATCAGTTCTTTATAGTATTCATTGATGATATTCTTGTTTATTCCCGGAGTCGGGAGTAGCACGAGCAACATTTGCGCATCACGTTACAGACCTTGAAGGAGCATCAACTGTTCGCTAAATTCTCTAAGTGTGCTTTCTGGCTGGATAGTGTATATTTCTTGGGTCACGTAGTTACGAGAGATGGGATACGTGTAGACCCAAAGAAGATAGAAGCGGTACAGCACTGGCCCAGACCTGTGTCAGTTACTGAGGTTCATAGTTTCTTGGGTCTTGCAGGTTATTACCGATGTTTTGTGCAGGATTTTTCTCGGATCGCCGCACCGTTGACCGGATTGACTAGGAAGAAAGTTCCATTTCTTTGGATAGATGCATGTGAGCAGAGTTTCCAGCAGTTGAAGACTCGCTTGACGACTGCACCAGTCTTATCTTTACCTTCTGGGTCTGGTGGTTTTGTTGTGTATTGTGATGCCTCTCGAGTGGGTTTAGGCTGTGTGTTGATGCAGCACGGCAGGGTTGTAGCTTATGCTTCTCGGCAGTTGAAGAGGCACGAGCAGAACTACCCCACTCATGATTTGGAGATGGCTGCAGTAGTTTTCGCACTAAAGATTTGGAGGCATTACTTGTATGAAGAGTCGTTCTAGATTTTTACAGATCATAAGAGCTTGAAGTATATTTTTCAGCAGAGGGATCTGAATCTAAGGCAGCGTAGATGGATGGAACTCGTGAAGGATTACGATTGTGAGATCTTGTATCATCCAGGCAAAGCGAATGTTGTAGCAGATGCTTTGAGTCGGAGGCCTGGAGGTAGCTTATGTCATGTGCGCACCTTACAGAGACAGTCTTCTACAGACTGGTAGATTCTATGTGATAGTTGTATACAGTTTGAGTTCACATCGACAGGAGGACAGTTAGCACATGTTCGCACCCGTCCTCAGCTATTGGATCGTATTCAAGAGACACAGCCCGCAGATGCTCGTATATCAGAGATTATGGATCAGGTTAGGCAGGGCAGAGAGTCGGAGTTCGTGATAGATGACCATGGAGTATTACGTTTTAGGACTTGTCTTTGTGTGCCAGAGTCGGATGGACTGAGATGTGAGATTTTAAAGGAAGCCCATCAATCAGCATACAGTATTCATCCTGGTTCCACCAAGATGTATCATGACATGAAGGATGTTTATTGGTGGGAAGGAATGAAAAGGGATGTTGCGGAGTTTGTTTCGAGATGCTTGACTTGTCAGCAAGTCAAGGCAGAGTACCAGAGGCCGGCTGGAGAATTGCAGCCCTTGCCCATTCCGGAGTGGAAATAAGAACAGATTTCCATGGATTTCGTTGTAGGTCTACCCAGGACTAGCAAAGGGTATGATTCCATCTGGGTGATTGTTGATAGGTTGACAAAGGCGGCTCACTTTCTTCCGGTGAAGACGACGTATGGGTTTGCGCGGTATGCTCAGATTTATATCGACGAGATTGTACGATTGCATGGAGTTCCGACGTGCATAGTATCCGATAGGGGTACCCAGTTTACCAGCAGACTATGGCAGAAACTTCAAGAAGCTCTTGGTACATGATTGAGTTTTAGTACAGCTTTCCACCCACAGACAGATAGTCAGTCAGAGCGGACCATTCAGACTCTAGAAGATATGCTTAGAGCTTACAGCCTTGATTTTGGTGGTAGTTAGGATCGTCACTTATCTTTGATAGAATTCTCATACAACAACAGTTTTCAAGAGACGATCCAGATGGCACCCTTTGAAGCTTTGTATGGGAGGAAATGTCGATCACCCGTTTGTTTGACAGAACTGAGCGAGAGTAGCATTTTGGGACCGCGAATAGTACAGGAGACTACGGAAAAGATTCAGCTGATACGAGACAGAATGAGAGCGGCCCAGTGCAGACAGAAATCTTATGCAGATCGACAATGTCGTAGACTCGAGTTTGATGTGGGAGATCATGTGTTGCTTCATGTATCTCCAATGAAAGGAGTGATGCGTTTTGGGAAAAAGAGAAAGCTCAGCCCCAGATATGTCGGACCCTACGAGATTCTGGAGAGAGTGGATGTTGTAGGTTATCAGTTAGCACTGCCACCGAGTTTTCCCGATGTGCATCCGGTGTTTCACGTATCGATACTTCGCAAGTATCTTCACGATCCTTCTCACGCGATCCAGCATCAGACCTTACAGCTTGAGCCGGATTTATCCTACACAGTGCAGCCTGTAGCTATTCTAGACCGGCAGGCAAAGAAACTGAGATCAAGGGTACTTCCATCTGTAAAGGTTCTTTGGCGGAGAACGAATCGCGAAGAGATCAGTTGGGAGACCGAGGATGCGATGCGAAAGAAATTTCCACATCTTTTGAAGGTTCGTCTTGTTAAGTTTAAATTCGGGGGCCGAATTTTCTTAAGGGGGAATATTGTAGCATTTTGAAAATTTAGAAATAAATAAAATTAATTAATTAAATAATAAAATGTTAAAGTAAAAAGTTATTAAAACCAAATATGACATTTTCATAAATAGTATGTAAAACAAATTAAATTAAAATTTTAATATGTAACATAAATAAATTATAAGGGTTTTAATGAGAAATTTAGCTTCATTTTTAATTAAAATAGTGTTATATAATAACATAGTTAGTGATGGGTCTTTGTGTAAAGTTTAGGGAATTATGCAAATGGGAATTGTTAAGGGTGTAACTAGAAAAAAGGTTAAATGAGGTTTTAGTTCAGAATTTTATCACAGGTTAAATCAAATTGGAAAGATAATACCTTGACACATCCTTCTTACATGCACAACACACACACACACAACACCTCCTCCTTGCATGAGGATGGCATACTTTGATCATTGACACCTCCTCCTACACATCACTCTTACCTTTGTCATATATATATCATTTGTTCAGATCACTTAGCTAATTTAAAAATCTGAAAATTCAAAAGAAAGAAAAAGAAAACTAGAACAAACAAAGAAGAACAAGAGAAAGGAGAAGAGAAGAGCCAAGTTCTAGGATTTCCACCATCAGGCTAGGAACTAGGAGCTTGTGCATCTTGGAGGGAGTTCTTCCAAAAATCCCTTGTAGGTAAAATCCTTAATAACTGTAGGAATTTAGTTTTGTAACTAGTTTAAATTAGAAATCAAAATGTCTATAACATCGTATTTTAGGCAAAACTGAGTTCTGTTTTAATCTGCTATAGTTTAGATAAAAATAAACTTAACCAAACAGTGTCTTAATGTTGTATGTTGGACCTAGAACAAACCATAGGAGCACGAACCCAGGGGCTCGGATTTTGGCCGGTGAGGTATAGGCAAATTCCGGCGTCGCCGGATTTGTAGGGAGGTTTGGTGTTTTAGGGTTTGGAGTAGGTCTCTGTATAGATGTTGGGATAATTTGGTATTGTTTAATTAAGTTAGTTTAACTGTATATAAAATTTGGGAGCAAATATCGGAAAAGGGATCAAAATTATCAAATACGACATGGGTAAAACGTAACGCGTTCTGTTTTCTGTTGCGAAACAGCGTTGGGTTAAATTTCTGTAAAGTTAAGAGTTAGATCGTTTGCAATAGTCGTACATAGAATAATTAGTACATACAACTTGTGTTTTCATGATTTTGCCGTATCGGAATGTAGCCGTTTTCTTATACAAGTTAATTCAATGTTAGATTTGAGTGCGGGAACTTCGGAGGCCGCAAGGAAAGGAAAAAGATTGGCGATTCCTGAGTAGTTACGACGTATTCCGGTGAGTAGATTAAATATCTACCGGGGTGTTAGTGTTTATGGCCTAGAGGCCATTACTGTATCATACTAGTTTGTATATTACTTAATGGAAGCTTTGGATATTCACAGTTGTATTGACAGTCTTGCTAAAAATGGTAGTGTGCTACTTGGTTTGAGTCTACTTTAATATGTGCATATGTTTCTTTTAACGTATCGCATATACATATTAGTAGAGCCCTTAGAATCTTTGCTTGATTACCAGCGTTGTGATGGCAGTCACTCTAGTGGGGGCTGGGTAGTCTATAAGCAACATCCTATACAGGTCCCTGGTTGTAGGATTATCGAGACAGGGCATCGATACTCCGGAGTAGACTGGTGTATACGCTTCTCATCCCAGTTGGGGAGATGGTCTGTCCCACAGCCATCAGTACGTCGTACTGGAGATAGTATGCAGGTGCTCGTTAAGTTACGGGTACACCGGACAGGACTCGCCGGGAACTGCAGGTTGGATTTATACCCATCGTCAGATAGCAGTTCCCAGGTGATATGAGTACAGCTTAGTCCGTCGACTTGACACTGCTACTTCGCCTCGGGTGTGTTCCTACTGTTCTTAGATTACTACCCTTCCACGGCTCAAAGGAGTCGTGCAAACAGGTAGTAGTTGGGTGCAGTCCCGAAGCACTTGGAAGCAGTGGCAGTTAGACAGGATTCGTCTCTCCCGGTTTTGGGGGTTGATATCGCACTGTGTATGGAGAGCCATTACGCAAAGTCCCTGGCCAGGGCAAGTGAGATTTACTGGTAGCTTCCAGTAATTTCTCAAAGTGTAATGGGCTTTACTCCGACACGACTTATACCGCTATTAGGGGTCTGACGTTTACCGCCCCCTAGGCCCGATATGCGATAGTCCTAAACGAACAGACCGGACTGTACGGAGATTGTCACATCAGGCTCAGTTGGAGTTCGGATGGGTTTACTCATCGTCCTTCTTATCGACATCTACCTGGGGACCATTACGTACAGCTAGTACCGCTTGCGGCCTGTGGTTAAACCCACTGCCAGCGTAGTGTCGAATCTTTAGAGTCCCACACAGAGAGTTTCCCTGCACCGGGCAAAAGTTGTAGAGGCCGTATGGTTTTACAGAAGGGCCGCGATCACTTACGTACACTTATGCACGTATTATAATCGGGCAGATAATACTAGCGGGCTTTGGTTTAAGCCAGATTCTAGTATTATACAGATGGATTTATTCAGTCAAAAATTATCCGTGTTTTTCGGAAATACGGATGGGAGGGGCAGTCTCATAATTTTTCGAGAAGCTTCTAGAAGAAGGTGACTCATTTGTGTTCAATTCTTTTTAGGATTTAAACAAATGAGGTGGAGAGATGAGGTGTAGGTTTTCATTAAATGGATAATGACTCATGAGATGATTCATCTCAAATGAATTAAATGAAGCATGCTAGATATTATGATAGATATTTTTTATGATATTTTGATGCTTCATATTTATTCTAAAGATGAGACATTATTCATTTTAATTATCACAAAAGCTTTCTCTCTCCTCAAGTTTTCATCTTCTTCCTCAAAACCCTAATAGCTCTCATGAGTTGAGAAACCTAGGGTTTAAGTGACTAACTAATCCATCTTATTACTCTACACTCTCTAGGACTTCTAGATTAGCGATCTAGAAGCCGCAGTTATCTCAGATTCAAGATAGAAGCTCGGACTATAGACTCTCGGGTGGATCGTCTTTGACTCGAGGAGGCCGTTGAGGTGCCGACGTTCCATAGAGCCTACGAGGTGTGGAGGACAGCGATGATGACCCGAAAGACAAGTAACGTGAGGTATAACTTCCAATCAGAGTAGTTAAACCTTTCGTAGTTTGCTAGTAATGGTTTAGACACGATCCGTGTGCTCAAGTCCTTGTTACGAAGCTTTGATAGTTGTTTTTTATATATCCCGCCTCCCCGCAAGCTCGTGGGGTGCGTGACATGGACTTACAGTGGTATCAGAGACTACTAAACCTTTACTAGCTTGTTAACAACTAATTAGAACTTCGATCGTCAGAAAAACGCGAAAACATAACCCCGGACCCCTCAAGTTTCTGTCAATTTTAAACGTGTCGAAAAAATTATTTGATAGGTATGAAAATTCACAGCAGGGAATTCTAAGAATACTGGAGAAATACGAGGAGGTAACTCGATTGGACTACCGCGGAAGCGCGGCGGATTAGTGCAATCCACCGCGGATCTGCGGCCGAGTCAACTCAGAGTTGACTCGGATTTGCACAGTAATTCTTGAATTTGGATATTTTGTTTTCCTGTATATTTTGTTTCTGCCCAGGTTACTTCAGTGCTGGCTTGCATTTGGGGTAGACACGGAAAAAGGTTGTCGTTCGATATTCTAAGTTATTTGCTAATCGGGTTTTATCTGTAATGTTTAATGTGTTCGTAAACCTCCCCTAATTGCTAGTATGTCGTTAGCAGGGGGTTGCATATTTCTGTAATGGTTTTTACTGGCTTGTGTATATGAACTTGATTGGATCGTTGTGATGATTAGCCGGGGTTTAAGATGAGATTTTATATTCATTCATTCGATGTAAATTGTAATATGATGTAATATTCTTTTGAGGGGCACATCCGGGCTGAGCTTGTAGCCACCGTTGTATTATTTCATATGCTGTTTTATGCTCCTAGGATAGACCCAAGGTGGGGTGCACAAACTACCGGGTACTTTGAAGTGTTTAGTGGCCTACTCACGTTGTTGAGGAAGACCGCTTCACTTCGGGTACTTGGCGGGTAGGTTGCCGTACCCATAGGAGTCTAGGGTGGGGTAATGGCTATTCATCACAACTGTGTAATCCGTCTTTCGTTGCAGGCTCAAATGAAACGCGGATTGCTTGTATATCCAATAATGTTCATCTGTGATCTGGAATGCCTATTATTGCGTCTGACGAATGTACAATATCTATATATGATAGCTATTAGACGTTACTTATGTTTTACACCCGTGCTAGCCCAGCCCCCGCTCTGTCGTTAGTTAAGTAACCTAACGGGTGAATGACGGGACCCAGTGGCGAATGCGGATGGCATAAGAGGACGTTGTATTTTCGTTATTTTCTGCAATGATAGGTTAATTGATAGGACGCATTATATTAATGCAAAGAAAAATAAACCAAAGTTGAATCGTTGGAACAAATTTAAAAGAAACCACTCGGTTATTTTAAAAAGAGCAGAATTTTTAATTGCGGAGCTTTAACCACTCCTTTTAAAAAGCTATCAGGTTCCTTCGATTATATCAAGTTCACTACGTTCACGGTTTCGCCAATGTAAGGTTCCTAGGCACTCTAATGGAGTCTCACAAGTGATCAAACATGCACAAATCAAATTTTACAAGTGCCTATAAACCCTAATACGGATCGTTAACTAGATAAATAGGCGAAGCAAGCAAGTAAACGGAAATATAGCTAAAGGAAAGGGGCTACAACCTTTGTAGATCCGGTCCACCACTTCCTAAGCTCCGCGATGATCTCCCTCCGCTGTCCAAATCGAACCCTTGACTCTAGCATTGGCATCATCGAAGAATGGGCGGGCTTGATCGTCGGTTCGATGCCGAAGATGATCTACGTCGAGGCATCACAAGAACAAGCTCCAACTTCACCAAGCCTTGAAAACTTGTGAAGGAAACACCCTATACTACTTGGCAAGAGGTAGAGGATGAAGAAATAGGAATTGGGTAGACTTTAGTTTTGGATTTCCCACACTTTTTCATCAATCACCATTGATGTAGCAAGCTTTTTTCTCATGTTGAAGAAGAAGAAGATGAAGAAAAAGAATATGATAAGTATTATGTAAATGATAAATAAATCAATACTTATCATTTACTAACCCTTGGTTAGTTGTAGAGAATGGACCATGGTTAACTAGAATGGTTAGGGTTAAGTATAAGACAAGGATGGTGGACTAATTCAAAGCTTCAAGAATGTTCAACTAGCAAACAAAAAAAGCAACCATTCTTTTCTCATCTTTTTCCAAAATAAATAAATAAATAAATAAGGAAAAAGAAAACCCTAATCATAATCTTAACCATGGTCTAATTCTTTACACTAACCCTAGCTTGCATGTATCATCAAACATGATACAATCATGTGCACAAAATATATCACATATGCAATGTGCACAAAACAAGTGAGTAAATCCATTTAAAGTGAACCAATACTAGTTAATGCAAAGTAATATATCAAATATATAATTATACATTAAATCATTAAATCAACACTTGATTTAACGATCCGGTCATATCGTATATAACCGACTAGTATCCAATGTATCGGCTTATCGAATCAATCCTTGATTCGATAACTAGGTTATATCGCATATAACTAATCGATACATTCATCGCGAGAATAGAATGCGGTATCACATACACGCATTATTCTCGGTCCCGCACATATCTCATATGCGCTCCTATTTCGTTTCGCTTGAGCCAGGAAACCTCTGTGTAGGACTCTAAAGACTCGTCAATACGCCGGTAGCGGATGATGATCATATCAAGCACCCACAAGCCGCAAGCGGTCTGCTAAACGTAACGGCCACCCGGGTATTGAGCGATCAGAAGATCGACGAGCAAGCCCGCTCACACTCCTGTGAATCCAACCAGTAACACTTACCGTACAGTCCGGTCTGATCGTCTGATATGTCGCATATCTCGCCTAGGGGTGATAAACGTCAGACCCCAATAGCTCGATAAGTCATGCCGACTTGAGGTCCATAACATTCGTGAAACTACTGATAACTCTTACCAGTATATCACTGCAACCCTGGCCAGGGATTTCCTGCTATGGCCAGTCGAGCATAGCACAACATCAACCCCCAATACCGGGGGAGAGACGAATCCCCTCCTATCGCTCATTGCCTCCATGTGAATCGGGACTGTACCCAAAAACCACCTGTTTGCACGACTCAGTAGAGCCGTGGTAGGGTGGAAATCAAAGCATAGTGGGAGACACACAAGACTCAATGACGAACTCGGGTCAACAGACTAAGCTGTACCAGTGTCACCAGAGAACTGCCATCTGACGTGAGGTATAATACCATCTGGGAGTTCTCGGCGAGTCCGTTCAGTGTACCCAGTCTGCACTGAGCACCCGCATACCATCTCCTATGTCAAACACCAATGGATATGGGATCATCCATCGCCCATCGCATGGGTCGAGCAGATATATGCTAGTCTACTCTGGAATATTGATGCCCCGTCTCGATATTCCCTCGACTAGGAACATTTCAAGGATGTACTCATGGACTACCCAGGCCCCACTAGTATGATCTACATCATAGTCCTGGAAGTCGAGTACACATCCTAAGGGCTTTATCAACATGTAACAGAGAGACAGAAAGTATACACGTTAAGATAAAGAGCAACCAGATAGCGTACTATCATGTCGAGCAAGAAAGTCCTACCTATATATGTCCCAGCATCCACTACAATATACATCCAATATACAGTAATGGCCTCTAGGGCATATATATAACTAACAGCCAAAACCAGTCGTAGCCCTCCGTCATTTCTTATGGATGGTCAGTAGTATTCAAGCTATGTTTGTTGGCCTTCGTCAAGGCATAGTGTTTGGTAGCTGCTGGGGTATTCATTTGTTGCATAGATAAATGAGTTGGTTTGGGACAGTCGTATTACCTTGTTGTCCTTCATCAAGGGTATGTACGGGTGGGTTCAAATTAATAAGATAATGATGGGCAGAACTTGACATGTGACTTATGATTTATTGGTCTTCGTCAAAGTCATAAGAACATGGGGCAAAAATCCACATCGGGAGTTTCTAAAGAAACTGAAATTTGCTAGTGTTGAATACCATTTGGAGTTTGATGAATGTTGGTAAGATTCCTTCAGCATTATCACACGATGATATTTGGATCCCGATCCTACTCTGAGTATCCTCTACTCATCAGGAGATTCGTCACTTAACGATCAATGCTATAAACCAAGTAGGTGTCGAGAAAGGTGTCAGCGGGGCTACGCCCCCAGAGAAAAAAGGTTATTTAATTAAGGAACTTCGCGAAAGCATTGGAAAACCTCCCTTGAAGTACCGACACAGGCCTGGCTGAACGGTTAAGCAAGTATTGTACGGTGAGATCAGTCCTGGCTAATTCTTCTTTTATGGTTTGAGGAAGGATTCGAGAAACAGTGGGAGCCATCCAGTTTAGATAAACATAAAACCAATCTAAACTTACAAGAGTATCATGCTAAAGTGTTCCCTCTCTCTCTCTCTTTGCAGCGACCATGTGACCATGACTAGGTTACATCTAGATAACAAAATGACTGAATCTGACTTATATGATTGGCAAAGGTCTGTCCAGATGTCCATTGCCTATGACAAGCTGGACCACCCTATTACTACTCAAGCCCCCACTGTCCCAGGTCTAGTTTCCACCGTCTATCCGTCAGACAAGGGAAAAGGATAATGCGAATGCCCAGTGCCTCGTGTTGGCTTCAGTTGATGGTATATACCAGAAGCAGCACGAGAAGATGGACTTAGTTTCCATCTTTCTCCATAACAAAGATTTATATGGAGAGCAATCTCATATCGCAAGATATGAGACCTCGAACGAATTATTTCAAGCGAGGTTGGTTGTCGGGTCATCCGTAGGGGACGACGTCCTTACGATGACTAGCTATATTGATGAGCTCAAGGACCTGGAGACCACATTGGGAAACACGTCATGCGCTGACTTATTTCCACAGTCCCTACCCTCTACTTACACCCTGAAAGAAACCAGGGAGACACCCGCTCTGCTTAATGGGGGACCTTCTTCTTCTGCATCCAGGGCGAAAGCAAAGGGTGAAAAGAAGAAAACCTCCACAAAGCCGATATACGGTATCAGTGAAGTAGAAGGAAAGGGAAGAGCAAAAGTTTCGGGACTTGGTGTAGGTAAGGAGGGATGTTCCTATTGTTATGGGATTGGGCATTGGCAGAAAGATTGCAGGGCTTTGGAAGCCAGTAGCCAGGATACGAAGCATGTTGTGGCTTCGGCCTCGAGTGTGTATGTAATTGAGAACTGTTTGTCAATTAACTCTACTTCCTGGATACTAGATACCGGAGCAGGATCTCATATCTGTAATTCATTACATGCTTTGAGAAACCGTAGAGTTATCAGGGTAGGTGATTTGTCTCTCAGAGTTGCAAACGGAATGAGCGTAGACGCTGAATCCGTGGGAAAATATCGCCTAGGTTTGACAAGTGGACAGATATTGATTCTATGTAACTGTTTGTATGTACCTAGTTTGACTTGTAATATCATATCAATGTCCTCACTTTTGAGAGAGGGATATGACTTTACATTCGTAAGCAATGTAGTTCACATCCACCTAAATCAAGTTCTGATTGGGTCCGGTACATTAGATGACGGTATATACGTATTGAATCAAGCTCAGGTTTTCAATGTCCAGAACACACTTAAAAGAAAGTCTCCAGAAATAAATCAGGCTTTCTTATGGCATTGTAGACTAGGTCACATCAATGAAACACGGTTGACGAAGTTACATAGAGAAGGATATATGAATCCGTTCGAATATCAATCTTATGCTACTTGTGAATCTTGTCTCATGGGAAAGATGACAAAGACTCCGTTTACTGGACACGGAGTAAGAGCGAGCGAGCTCTTGGGACTCGTACACAGTGACGTGTGCGGTCCAATGTCTACACATGCGCGAGGTGGTTATTCCTACTTCATTACTTTTACGGATGATTTCTCTAGGTATGGACATATCTTCTTAATGAAGCATAAATCCGAGGCTTTTGAGAAATTCCAGGAATACAAGAATGAAATGGAAAACCAAACAGGCAAAAGTATCAAGACACTGAGATCTGATCGAGGTGGTGAATACTTAAGTGCCGAGTTCCTAGGTTACTTAAAAGAGAATGGAATTCTCTCTCAGCTTACTCCTCCATACACACCACAACACAACGGTGTATCGGAAAGGAGGAATCGAACCCTATTGGATATGGTTCGTTCCATGATGAGTAAGGCTGAGTTACCGCGAACTTTTTGGGGTTATGCACTAGATCAGCTGCATATCTTTTGAATAAGGTTCCAACCAAGACTGTGCCTACCACACCATATCAGATGTGGAGTGGGAAGAAATCCTATCTTCAGTACCTGAAGACATGGGGATGTCCAGCTTTTGTAAAAAAGCAGCATCCGGACAAGCTCGAGGCACGCTCGGTACAGTGTAAGTTTGTGGGATATCCAAAGAACTTCAAGGGGTATTATTTCTATTATGCAGAGGAACAAAAGGTTTTTGTTTCTCGTCATGCCCACTTCTTGGAAGCTGAATTTTTAGAAAATTAGAAGAGTGGGAGCGCAATAGAACTGGAAGAAATTCCAGAACCACAAGCCGTTACTGAAAGTATGGTAGAACCAGAAGTTTCAGAAGAAAGAGACATACCAGCGCCTATCCGCAGAAGTAGTAGGCTGTCTCATCCGCCCGAGAGATACTACGGTTTTCTCATAGACGGGGATCGAGAAGATTGCATCATTGATAATAATGACCCTACTAGCTTCCAGCAAGCCATTCAGAGCGGCGACTCGATAAAATGGCTGGATGCAATGCGGACCGAAATAGAGTCCATGTACACTAACAAAGTATGGACTTTGGACATTGTTCCAGATGGGGTAAAACCCATAGGATGCAAATGGATCTTCAGAAAGAAGATTGGTGTAGATAGACAGGTTGAAACCTATAAGGCTAGACTTGTTGCAAAGGGTTTTCGTCAAAGACCTGTTTTGGACTACGACGAAACCTTTTCTCCAGTGGCTATGCTCAAATCCATTCGGGTCCTTCTTGCCATTGCTGCCTTCCACGATTATGAGATCTGGCAGATGGACATAAAGACGGCCTTTCTAAATGGTAATTTGGAAGAGTGCGTCTGTATGGATCAGCCAGAGGGATTCATTCAGAGTGGGAGCAGCGGTAAAGTGTGCAAGTTGCTTAAGTCCATTTATGGACTAAAGCAGGCATCGCGGAGTTGGAACATCTGTTTTGATGATACTGTCAAAGAATAAAACTTTATCAAGAATGCAGATGAACCATGCATATACAGTAAGATTGTAGGGAGAGTTGTAGTATTCCTCGTCTTGTACGTGGATGACATTCTCCTAATAGGAAATGATATTCCTATGCTACAGTCAGTCAAAAGATTCTTGTCACAGAAGTTCTCCATGAAGGACCTGTGGTGATGCCACCTACATTCTGAGGATCCAGATCTATTGTGATAGATCAAAGAGGATGTTGGGACTTTCGCAGTCCAGGTACATAGACACCATATTGAAAAGATTCAGTATGGAAGATTCTAAGCGCGGTAACCTACCGGCTTGTCACGGAATCAACCTCTCCAAAGAGATGTCTCCCAAGACTGATTTGGAAAAGGCTCGCATGTCGATTATACCCTACGCTTCTACGGTAGGCTCTATAATGTATGCGATGTTATGTACCAGACCAGATGTAGCATACGCATTGAGCGTTGTAAGCCGGTATCAGGCAAACCCAGGGGAGAAGCACTGGATAGCAGTAAAGAACATTCTCAAGTACCTGAGGAGGACTAAGGAGATGTTCTTGGTGTATGGCGGAAAAGACCTCCAGATCGAGGCCTTTGCCGACTCCAGCTTCCAGAGTGACAAGGATGACTCCAAGTCCATGTCGGGTTATGTCTTTACCCTCAATGGAGGGGCGGTCTGTTGGAAGAGTTCCAAGCAGGACACCGTTGCTGACTCAACGATGGAAGCGGAGTACATAGCTGCTTGCGATGCCGCAAAAGAAGCTGTCTGGATGAAGAAGTTCCTAACAGAACTTCAGGTGGTTCCTACCAGTGTTAATCCAATACCTCTGTATTGCGACAACAACGGCGCTATAGCTTTAGCGAAGGAACCCAGGTCCCATCAGAAGTCCAGACACATCTTAAGGTGGTATCACCTGATCAGGGAGATCGTTGATCGCCGGGAGATCGAGGTAAAGAGAGTAGATACAGAGAATAACACTGTTGATCCATTCACAAAGGCCATTCCTCAGACACGGTTCCAGAGGCTATTCGAGATGATAGGTCTGCGATATGCCAATACATGGCCCTAGTGCAAGTGGGAGATTGTTAGTGTTTATGCCCTAGAAGCCATTACTGTATCATACTAGTTTGTATATTACTTAATGGAAGCTTGGGATATTCACAGTTGTATTGACAGTCTTGCTAAAAATGGTAGTATGCTACTTGGTTTGAGTCTACTTTAATATGTGCATATGTTTCTTTTAACGTATCGCTTATACATATTAGTAGAGCTCTTAGGATCTTTGCTTGATTACCAGCGTTGTGATGGCAGTCACACTAGTGGGGGCTGGGTAGTCTATAAGCAACATCCTATACAAGTCCCTGGTCGTAGGATTATCGAGACAAGGCATCGATACTCCGGAGTAGACTGGTGTATATGCTTCTCATCCCAGTTGGAGAGATGGTCTGTCCCACAGCCATCAGTACGTC
Organism: Agapanthus africanus; assembly: GCA_030015575.1. Classification (NCBI taxonomy): domain Eukaryota; kingdom Viridiplantae; phylum Streptophyta; class Magnoliopsida; order Asparagales; family Amaryllidaceae; genus Agapanthus; species Agapanthus africanus. The sequence goes on along the minus strand of JASDDO010000022.1, from coordinate 767,719,862 downwards.
GTACTGGAGATAGTATGCAGGTGCTCGTTAGGTTACGGGTACACCGGACAGGACTCGCCGGGAACTGCAGGTTGGATTTATACCCATCGTCAGATAGCAGTTCCCAGGTGATATGAGTACAGCTTAGTCCGTCGACTTGACACTGCTACTTCGCCTAGGGTATGTTCCCACTGTTCTTAAATTACTACCTTACCACGGCTCAAAGGAGTCGTGCAAACAGGTAGTAGTTAGGTGCAGTCCCGAAGCACTTGGAGGTAGTGGCGGTTAGACAGGATTCGTCTCTCCCGGTATTGGGGGTTGATATCGCGCTGTGTATGGAGAGCCATTACGCAAAGTCCCTGGCCAGGGAAAGCGAGATTTACGGGTAGCTTCCAGTAGTTTCTCAAGGTGTAATGGGCTTCACTCCGACACGACTTATACCGCTATTAGAGGTCTGACGTTTACCGCCCCCCCTAGGCCCGATATGCGATAGTCCTAGAAGAACAGACCGGACTGTACGGAGATTGTCACATCAGGCTCAGTTAGAATTCGGATGGGTTTACTCATCCTCCTTCTTATCGACATCTACCTGGGGACCGTTACGTACAGCTAGTACCGCTTGCAGCCTGTGGTTAAACCCACTACCAGCGTAGTGTCGAGTCTTTAGAGTCTCACACAAAGAGTTTCCCTGCACCGGGAAAAAGGTGTAGAGGCCGCATGGTTTTACGGCAGGGCCGTGATCACTTACGTACACTTGTGCACGTATTATGATCGGGCAGATAATACTAGCGGGCTTTGGTTTAAGCCAGATTCTAGTATTATACAGATGGATTTATTCAGTCAAAGATTATCCGTGTTTTTCGGAAATACGGATGGGAGGGGCATTCTCATAATTTTTCGGGAAGTTTCTAGAAGAAGGTGACTCATTTTTGTTTAATTCTTTTTAGGATTTAAACAAATGAGGTGGAGAGATGAGGTGTAGGTTTTCATTAAATGGATAATGACTCATGAGATGATTCATCTCAAATGAATTAAATGAAGCATGCTAGATATTATGATAGATATTTGTTATGATATTTTGATGCTTCATATTTATTCTAAAGATGAGACATTATTCATTTTAATTATCACAAAAGCTTTCTCTCTCCTCAAGTTTTCATCTTCTTCCTCAAAACCCTAATAGCTCTCATGAGTTGAGAAACCTAGGGTTTAAGTGACTAACTAATCCATCTTATTACTCTACACTCTCTAGGACTTCTAGATTAGCGATCTAGAAGCCGCAGTTATCTCAGATTCAAGATAGAAGCTCGGACTATAGACTCTCGGATGGATCGTCTTTGACTCGAGAAGGCCGTTGAGGTGCCGACGTTCCATAGAGCCTACGAGGTGTGGAGGACAGCGATGATGACCCGAAAGACAAGTAACGTGAGGTATAACTTCCAATCAGAGTAGTTAAACCTTTCGTAGTTTGCTAGTAATGGTTTAGACACGATCCGTGTGCTCAAGTCCTTGTTACGAAGCTTTGATAATTGTTTTTCATATATCCCGACTCCCCGCAAGCTCGTGGGGTGCGTGACATAGACTTACACGGGGGATCTTGTAAAGATGGCGTGATACGCCCGTAGTTAGATTTAAATTCAAGTGTTGCTTTTGTATGTCAACTTTGTCATATGCATTCTTAAATCTACATATATACCTCCATGATTAATACTTGTTAGAACACTGCACCATTATCGACGAGTTATGCCGCACATGCACATATCTACATGTTACACTACACCTTGTCGATATTAACATGTCACTTCACACTTAGAAATTATTCTGTTAAAAATGATTCTTATCATACCTGAAGTATCAATAGTCGTAGTAATTAGCAAATATGACATCATATTTCGTATTCAAGTATTAGTAGTTGATATAAGAGGTATTTGTATTATTGAGGATTTATGGTTTTAAGTTTTCATATACTATTACGAAAAATCAGTGAATTTCATGATTATGTGTCACGTCCACCATGAAATGTCGTTTTTATGATTTGGTTTTATTCCGGACCGAGTCTGGGGGTATACGGTTATGGATTTACAATTTTATCCAGACTGAGTCGGTGGGGATACAGTTGGATACATGGTGGACCCGGTCGAGACCCAGGGGCAGGATAGCCGCACTTTAGGCGGGAAGCCTAATGAGAATACTCAATTCCGGAGACAGTTATGAAACAAGGCGGATATCTAGATGATACCGACCTGTGTTATTGATTACAGGATCATTCGAGGAATGATGCCTGATGAAATACTTAAGATTTTTGTGGATGTTAGGCACGGGGAAAAAATGAATATAATTTGGAAATAAGTGATGAGATTTCATTTTTGATTTATATGATTATTAGTATAACTTCATACTTTCACATGCTATCATGCATCATACTTATTCATATCGCAATTAGTTATAGTTGTCATATTTACATTATCAGCCGTTATATGTTAGTCTTATTCACAGAGTTGGCAACTCACCCCCGTTGTGCCACAGTTTCTTGCAGGAGTAGAGTGGACAGTTAGCAGCAGTGCAGATCCACTTTTCAGTTTTTATCGCATCTTTTGATAGGTGGGTTACATATGTAGTAACCTCCTCTTTTGGTATTGTATATTGAATCTAGAATATCTCTATCAGACCCTGTATTATGACTTAGAACGAGAAGCGGTTGTATATATATTATTTGACAGATGAGATCGTTTAGTTATATGAAATGATATTTCTTTAAATTATGTCTGAGATTCTTATTGATGTCGTATAAAGTTATATAATTATTTCCGCTGTTGGCATTGTTGATCCCAACTAGAGATGCAACCAAATTAAGCACTTTATAACTGCTTCTAGTATAAATGCAATAGGAAATTACTGTTAAAATCTTAAATACTTAAACCCGTGATTTTTACTTAAAAACTATATTTTTCTAAAATTCCGCAAAAAGGGGTTTTGATCTTGGTTTTCGGCTTACTCGGGTTGTGTAAATATCTTGAGATATTATGCAATCTACGTGCCGGTCACATCCAAACTTTGGGTCGTGATATCTTATGAAATGGTGTAGCGCGTCGCGGATGCCTTCTTCTGTGGCGGGCGGCTCAGCTAGAAAGGCTTCAAGCGGAACACCCTGATTGTTGCTAGATTGTTGGGTATGCGGGTTGTATCTCATAAACAACGCCGCATCATTTTGCCTAAACACCAAAAAGCCCGACCTGATTGAATATAGGTGGAGAATCTCCCGAGCTTTCAAAGTGGAGGCGCCATCTTTAAAGGTGTCCCGCGGCAGTTGCACCGCCTTCGCGGATTCTTTGCCGATACTTAAAACCTTGTCAACAAAGGCCATGCCATCCCCGATGGTACGCTGGTGAAGGAGTAAACCCTGAGCCTCTCATGGAGTCGGTTCCAAAATAGAAGCGTCAACCAGCCGCAGCAGACGAGGAAAGTTATATCTTTCATAAAAAAAAAGGGCCTTTTGTTAATTCCAAAGGCGCCAAGCACATGCAACTCGAGCCACGAGGTGAAGTAATGCATTGAGAAGTTCACGGGCTGCACCCCCGGTTGAGTAGTATCCGCTGCTAGGCTAAGTCCGTGATACAAATAGGCTAATCCAGCGACCCCGACGGCCACTTTCACCCCAATGACCATTCGATGCGCTGGGTAAAATACGGACGGTCTCATACGGTGAGGGTGCATCAGAAGCGCAAACCAGCTCAGCCATAGCCCAAGAAACCCCAAAAAGAATGTCTCTTCATCGATCCCAAGAGCTGCAAGCTCTGCAAAAGGGACGACCGGGGTGTCGGGAAGAAAGAAACTTTTCTGATCCGCCTTCGCCGTCGGCAGGTTGTCCAAACCTAAGCCAAAAGGATCATCAAGTTTGGCGAACTTCGCGGCTTCCTTTGACAGTACTTCCGGGCGGAGAAAACGAGCGATAAAATCCGTAAAACTAACCCCACGGCTCCCAGACTCGAGAAATAGGCCCTCGTAGATATTTAACACCTTAATCAAACTGGGTGATTGATGTTGAATGGCATTGTCCGGGGTAAGGCCCGTCATCACCGACTTGGCGGCAAAGACATACTCATCGTGAGGAAGTAGTTCTTAATAATGCTCCCCTCTAACAGGCAAGCCATAAATCTCCGCGGACTCCTCAAAAGAGATGGAGACTTCCCGATCCAACAAAAGGAAGGTGTGAGTTGGAAAGTTCCATTGTTCTAAAAAGGATTTTATCCACCATGTAGGAGGCGTGGAGTACTGAAAGAGAGAAACGTAAATTGCGGGATACAACCTGACCTCAGCAACTGCAACCTCTTGGCAGACAGAATGTACCGGGCCCACTGCAAATATACGGATGGATGACGGGGAGTCAAGCTTATGTTGTATGGCTTTTCCCAAGGGCACGACTCACCCTGGCATATACGCCGCCCTAAGATATCCAACGCCATTGGAGGCTGTACGGGTATCGCAGCCATGGAAAGCTGAAGGAGACCATCTGAAGTCCAATTAACCTCCTCCATGGCATAGTTCACCAGGGGTGGATCAGCGTAAGAGATCGCCAAAATGGGCTCCGAGGATACCGCGCAAGAAAAGCTCCGCCGACCCCTGATGATTTGGTTGTACCATGTTCCCCATAAATGAAGATTCTTGTGCTCCAGATCATGGTCTTTGATCAGTGCAAAAATTTCTCGGTCCACTGGCGCTGCGGGGAATCCTCCTTCCAACGGACGAACAGGAAGGAAGTGTCGAAAGACATAGTACCTGCGCAGAAAAGAATAATTTTCAGCCGCCAATGCTACAGATTAAGTTCCATCACTAGGTACTTTAAATCCGTACAGCACTGCAATGCAGTGAAAAGGGACCAAAGGAGACCCACATAATCTAGATGACAGTTCATCAGTAATAAAAAAATCTCATCATTTGATGAGACTGTCATTAAACGAGGAAATCCTCGAAAGATTCTCATTTAATGAGGGCCCTCGGGCCAAGGAGTAAATCTCTCATTGAGAGCGGTGCTCTTCAGCAAAGTGACATCTGTCAGCTCTGATGATGAAAGGAATAAAATTCTTCAAGAAAGTTCTAAGAGCCTTGCTCTGTAAAAAAATGATGAAATAACCATCATAAAACTTAAAGTAAAGTTCTTTTAATGAATTAAAATTCCATGATTTTCAAGATCCATGAACAAACTCTTAAGAGTTCTTTATGAAAGACTAATAAATCTACATGATTTGAAAAGAGCAAAGTTCTGTTAATGGGTTAAGAAACCCCAGAAAAGATCTCTTTTAGATCTATGGATAGATCTCTTTATATCCATGATTTCAAGAGAGTAAAGCTCTGTTAATAAAACCCTAAAAAGGGTTTTCTTTAGATCAAAGATCTATGAAGAGCAAAGCTCTGTTAATAGGTGAAACCCTAGATTATTAAACAATCCTTTAAAAGATTTAATCTTTACATAAAGTTTGACAGAGTTCTGTCCTTAAGAAAGTTCTTAAGACAAAAGGCTATGCTCTAAAGGAGAAATAATTCTCAGAAAAACAAGAAAGAAGATGAACAGAAATCATCTCAAGGGCCAAAGGCCCTATTTATAAGCACTGAGATGTCGTTTCAACTTCTAAATTGATCTAAAGGCGCAGATGCTGCCACCGCTGTACTCACGTATGGGCCACGTGAGCGCAACAGTGGGGGGCATTTGTTTCCCCTAATCAGAGCAAAACTCTATTCAAATTTCAAATTTTGAAATGAAGCAACGCTTCATAGCAACGCCAAGTGCAAAGCACGTGTGCGCTAGCGCTGAGAGCGCTGCACTCTAAGCAGCGCACCACGTGCAAAGCACGTGTGCGCTAGCGCTAGAACTAAATGTTCTCCACCGTTGGATCAAAAATCCAACGAACATGATTAAAAATCATCTATTAACCAGAATAAAATTCTGTTAAGAAGAGATTCCTCAAAATCTTTCCAAACAAAAAAATTGTGCTCTGTAAATCAGAGCACCGTTGGATCAATGATCTAAAGGTGATTAAAAATCACCAAATACAGAGTAAATTCTGTCTGGGAAAAGATTTCCCAATCTTGTTAAAAACAAGAAGATTGCCTTCTGTAAAACAGAAGTCTTTGGATCAAAGATCCAACGGGGGAGATATCCCCAAATCAATTAGAGACAAGATCTCTTTAACTGATTGAACAAATCAGCCTTCACTATAAAAGGGATCTAAGATTTCAAGTCTCATACACAGAAACATATAGAGGAACCCCCCTATAAACTTTGAGAAATCTCAGAAAGAAGAGAAAGCTCTCAGAAGAAGAAGATTTTCTTCAAGGTAAAAAGAACAGAAAGACAAAATCGTCTCATATAAAAGAAGAATTTACTTCTGTTTTCTAAGATCATAGATCTATAAGACCAAGGTCTTTCATAAAGAGATCAGAGTATCTCATCACAAAAAATAAGAGGAAGAACTTAATCTTCTTCAGATCATAGATCTATAAGACAAATTATCTTTAAAAGATCATGAATGTCTCATTATAAAAAAAAGTGGGGGAGAATAATTCAGTTCTCTTAGGATCACAGATCCATAAAGATAAAGCCTTTCACCAAAATAAGAGACTGAAACATCTCCTATAAAATAAGAACTTTGTTCTTAGAACTTTGTTCTTAGAACCTTAAGACAAAGTCTCTTATAAGTGAGAATTTAATTCTCAGAGTGCAGAACTGATCAAAGTTGCATAAAAGAAGAGCCTTAGCGCTCCTAATCTAAAAGAGCATTAGCGCTCCAAATTTAAAGAAGCGTTCTGTGCTCAAGACTGGCGCACAGCGCCAAGCGCACCACGTGCTCCTCACGTGTGCGCTACTTAACTGAAGAGCCTTAGCGCTCCTAATTTAAAATAGCTTCAGCGCTCCACATCTAGCGCAAAGTGCTGCAGAGCCTTAGCTCTCCTAATCTAAAAGAGCCTTAGCGTTCCAAATTTAAAGAAGCGCTTTGCGCTCAAGACTGGCGCACAGCGCCAAGCGCGCCATGTGCTTCTCACGTGTGCGCTACTTAACAGAAGTGCCTCAGCGCTCCAAATATAGCGCACAGCGCTGCAGCGCCTCAGTGCTACAAAATAGCGCACTGCGCTCATTAACTGGAACTAGCGCCAAGCATGCCACGTGTTCCTCACGTATGCACTGATAGAACATAAACTTTTCTTTAAATAAAGCCCTGGAGCTATGATGAATGCTCAGCATTCAATAAAAGACAGAAAGGCTGTCAGAACCCAAATCAATGTTCAGCATTATCAAATATTTAACATTTTAACTGAGTGGGCCGAGCCCAAGTTGGACATAAACCCCTCATTCAGATTAATTGAGCCCATATGCTCATAAATCTCAGATCTTAGTCCCAATTGGACTACAAATCTCCCAACCAAAATTGGTTCAAGGGTACATCTCTTCACTCCTCTGATATTTGTCATTGTAATCCTTCAACGTCTTCAGAGAGGTGACGGGTCCCGACAACCAGACATTTCATGGACTGTGGGGTCCTTAAACTCATGGACTATGACGTCCTTAAAATTTACAGACTATGACGTCTATAAACTACCATGGACTGTGGGGTCCTTAAACCTATGGACTATGATATCCTTAACCTCGGACTGTGGGGTCCTTAAGCCCATGGACTATGATGTCCTTAACCTCGGACTGTGGGGTCCTTAAGCCTATGGACTATGATGTCCTTAACCTTGGACTATAATGTCCTTAAACTAATAGACCGCAATGTTCCTAAACTAAACAACAGAGCCCAAATGCTCTTTTGCTGGATCTAAACGATCCCGTTAAGTTGATCTTAATCTAAAATTAGACTAACGTATCCTTAACAAACGTTTAAGTTGATCTTAGTCTCAAATGAGACTAACGTAATCTTAAACCCAACCCCAAACCCAAATCTAAGAAGATACGGATTTGGAATAATTCACGCCCTACGGGCAACAACATAAATTAGTCTCCGTATACAATCCACGGGCAACCAAAAACAAAACAAACACACACGACACGAAGTGACCATCTGGAGAAGGAGAAAGTGGTTACCGTGATGCGGTAGAGTAATTAACTGCAGGGGCTTGCGCCTGCAAGGAAAAGCGTCCCCACAATCAAAAACCCCTCAACGAGGGGGAATCTGACGAAGTCTGCTACATCGGTCGCATCCGTTTAAACCTTCGATACATGGTGTCATAAATCAACTTGGCATCTTCGGAGAGGTGGACGGATAGCACCAAATAGCATCTGCCCTCGAAATTTAGGCCGGACGTTCCAACGTCCCGGTCGCGTCTTTCGGCGGAGAACAAACGCGTCTAAATGGTCCTTCGGGTCGGACTTTCCATCAAAAAGAGGCACTTTGGGTGATTTGTTTCTGGACGAGACATGCTCGGCTAGGAGTCGTTTTGTAAACGGTCTTATGAGTGAATCAGCGGAGTACTTTTCCCCTTCGCCGGCCGTGCGGTCGTCCTATCGTATGTCCTCAATCTTCTTTTCGAGGGCCTCGATCCGTTGGTGGTACCTCGAGGATTCTCCATAGTCGAAGCACCGGCTATCTCTGCTCTGGGCTTGCGCGATGGTGCGGCTTCGGTTTTGCTCTTTCGTATTTCTTAAATCCTCGGACGAGGCCCTTCTTGAGTAGTCACGACGTTTGCCGTTTGCGCGGCCTCGACGGGAGTGAGGGCGTCGACCTTGCTCGAAACCAGAAGAACTAACCGACACCTCCTCAGGGGGTGAGAGAAAGCGGCGGGTGTTGGAACAACGTCCTGGTCTTCCCTGAGATCGGGGCGTCGAACTATCCAGCGCCCATCGGGTCATTGAATCATTCCCCTTATGTTGGTTGTAACTACCGGAATTGGCGCGCCGGTGTTTGTTAACGTCAGGGTGAGTGTGATTGAGGTCAAGGACCTGAGTGCGTGTTCCCGCCAGCATGCGCATGTCGCCATCCCGGGGAAGGGGGACTGCGGTTTGGTGGGCGTGGCCGGCCGCTTGAACGTAGGCAAGAGCGTCCACCATCACCGTGAGTCTGTCGATCCTAGCAGATAAGGCGTTGATGACGTTAGGAGGAAGAGTAGGACCACTTCCGTTATGAGGGACGGGGCGGCTCGTGCTGGGATCGTTGCTTGCCATTGAACCGAAGGTAGGGGATCAACTTTTTGTGGTGGAAAAGTCTTTCGCATTCCCACAGACGGCGCCAACTGATGGAGGTTGGAATCTCTCACAGATGTTGTCCTCCGTCGCTCTTGATGCAAGCGGTCTTGAACGGTTGGGATTGAGAGTGGAAATTAGACGCGTGGATCTCAATGGGTTGTTGGATCCTCTGACACCGGGCTACCTGCAAAGAAAGTCCCAGGATGGGAACTGCCGTAAGACCCTCCGACGATCAAGTACCGAGGTATAAGGGCAGCGTAGCGGCATATTGGAATCTATTTGACTTACCCGAATCGTCTGGAAGAGGGGGTTTATATAGCGGTCGCGTGGGGGCGATCTGGCGCGAGATTCCTGCCATCTGTTACGCCCTTATAGCACGTTCGCGTTGATGGCGGGATACGTCCATTAATAGCGAGATATGCTCGTTACCGGAAAAATGTGCCAGTGTGGGATGCGGGAGACGACACATCATCTCCCACATGTTGTAATCTAGGGTATTCCCGCCTATGAGCCTCATCAAAAGGGAAAAGAATCGAAATTGAGATGCAGAGATTGAGTTGTGATAATCACTCACCTGTAAGCGTCAATTTCTCAAGTCTTTTGGTAAAGTTTTGAGATTGAGAAATAGGGTTTTTTGGGAAAAGCTCTCTCCTTTATTGCTGCTTTTCCGCTCCAGCGAAGGATCGGTCCATGTTTCTTTCGGGTCGGGTCGGGTTCGGACACCACTGGTTCGAAGCCCATCAACTGACCTGTGACGGGCAGGTGAGCACACAGCATAACGGATAATTTAGAGTATTATGAAAATGTTGTTTTTTTTGCAATTTTAAATGAAAAGAATTTGTTTGTATAGGTTATTTTGGAGGTTGAATACATTCACAATATTGATTAGAACATAACTGTATTTAAATATACAATTTAAAGGAACTCTTACTGTTCTTCGTAATATATTTTTAATGTGCGGTTTATTGTCATGACTATAAAATTTAATGGAAAGTATTTAACATTTTCAATACGGACCAATTAAAACCACACGAAATTGAGGGTCAGGTCGACTCGGTGACAGACCGAGTAGAACCCACATACCTATGGATTGGGTCGACTCGTTGTAAACGAACGAGCCGGTTATCGTGATGTTTTAATTGGTAGTAGTATAAATTGCCCGGTTTTCTATGTTTTACCACCTTTAAGTTGATGTATGAACATGTTCAAATGGATAGAAAAATCAAAAGGATGACCGCTGTGCAGTTGAAATCCCTCCATCGATGCTACATTCGGTGAGGTATTAGATTCTTCTTTTTCTATGAAAAAAAGGATTGCAACACTTGGGTGGAATATATTCCTTTTTATATACTCCCTCCCTATCATGATATAAGTATTTGGGGAAAATGAATATGACTCTCTATACTTGAAAAGCAATATGAAAAACACCCTGGGCCAAAAAATCCATGAAAAATTCCCTAAATTCAAAAAGGTATAGGTTTAAATCTATATAGTACAACCAACCACTTTTTGCTTTTTAATAGTCTCATAATACCTTTGCCAGCTTCTAACAGATGACTGCTGCATTTAGCAAATAAATTGTTGCATCTGATAAATATATCACTTATTTGCTAAGTGCAGCAGTTAATGTACACTGCTATAGCTGATAAATATAGCAGTTGTCTATTAAGTGCTGCAATTTACCTACTAAATGTGGCAGTTATCTGCCAATGGTATTACGGGAGTAGTTAAAAATAAAAGTGGTTGGTTATATTATAAGGACTTAAACCTACAACTTTTTGGTTCAAGGAAGTTCTTAATGGATTTTTTTTGTCAGGGAGTTTTTCCTATTGATTTTCAAGCCTACAGAGTTAGATCCATTTTTTCCTAAGCATTTTTATTTTTTGCTTTTGTACGTCTATTAAGAAAATATTGAATTTTAAGATATTTATGATGTTATAAATATGAGTTTCCAACTTTATTCTTATTAAATGTTCATTAATTTCTTAATGTTTGAACAAGAATTAGATTTATTAAGGGTTAGTCTTGTAAATCTAGCATTAGTTATATATCGGTAATTGATGATGCTCACAAGTGGTGTCTCCTCAAATTACCACACGTGGCGGATGACGTGTCCCGAAGGCTACAGAGGTGGAATAGATTGATTGCATTATGAGGATTCCTCGGGGTCCCCTTCTCGAGGAACGTATCCGACCTTTCGAGAGACCTCCCTGAATACATACCACCTTCATCTAGTAAACTATCAGCAGCTCGTCTCCAAGCTTCCTCGGCCATCCAGCTCGTCTCCGAGCCGTCCGACGTGCCGAGCTTCCTCGGCCTCCCAGCTCGTCTCCGAGCCGTCTGACGTGCCGAGCCTCCTCGACCTCCCAGCTCATCTCCGAGCTCCTAACGTGCCGAGCTTCCTCGGCCTCCCCCGAGCAACCAAGAGCGTGGACCCCATGCGCCCTTCAACGGCTCCGCACATATCGCCAGGGCGAGATATCCGCCTCCCCACGATCTGTGTCCCACGCTAGCGCATCACCCCATTAATGGGCATATCCCCCCATTAATGAGCGCATCCCGCCATTCAAGACGAAGATAACACTGGGGCGTAACTGACGGCGGTGATCTCGCACCTGCTCGCTCCACGCGACCCCTATATAAACCCTTTTCTCAGACGACTCAGGTATCTCGAATTTATTTCCAATACGCCACTACTCTACACTTATTCCTCGGCTCTAACATGATCGTCGGAGGGTTCTACGGTAGTCACCCACCCCGGGACTTCTTTGCAGGTAGCTCGGCATCCAACATCAACCCATTGAGATCCACACTTAGCCACTCTCAATCAAATCTCAGCCGTCAAAGTTTGCCATAAAAAGGATCGACGGAGGACAACATCTAAAGAAGATCCCAGCCTCCATCAGCTGGCGTCGTCTGTGGGAACGAAAGACTTTTTTGTTCCACCACAAAAGTTGATCTTCCGCCCTCGACCCAATGGCGAACGACGACCGCAACGATCCGAATATGAGCCGCACAACGGAGGCGGGAGCGGCTCGCCTCCCCCTCCTAATGCCATCCACGCCTTGTCCGCCCGGAGAGACAGGCTCACGACGCCGGTGGATGCCTTTGTCTGCATTCAAGCGGTAGGCCCTACCCACCAGACCACGGCTCCCCATCCCCGGGATAACGACATCCGCCGAAGGACGGACAGACACACCTAGACCCTCGATCTCCCTCACCCTCATCATAGCACCACCGAGCGCCGGCGGGCCGACTCCAGTCACCTTAACCCGCATATGGTGTAACAACTCCAATTTCAATGTACAGAAAATTCATTTAAAGTCAATGTACAAATGGAGTATTTGCAATCCTGTGTACACTATAAATATTTGATTTGCTTTTGAACAGCAAGAAAACACTTGTAGCTCATTGGTAAAACCTTGCACTACTGTGACATAGTCCCTGTGATCGAATTCCCCCAGCCACATTATCTTTTTATTTAATTTTTCTTTTAATCTTTTAGAAGCCCAAGGGTTTACATGTGCACTACACGTAAAATGAAAAGACACAGAATAAACAAACACGTGCACTGGGGTATATGAGGCGACAGAGACACGTGGCACCAATCCAAAGCCATTCCACCGGAAAATGGACGGCGAGATTCTTGCTTGGACCGGTATCCCTGGCCCCCCGTAGGGGATGGTCCCCATTTTTTCACCCCAACACCTCTTCGCCTACCCCACTACCCCCATATTATTTGTTTACTCTGAATTCATCCAGAGAATATTAAATCACCTTTAATCCAATTTTTAATGCAAATTTTTAATGCATTCTTTAACCCTCAAAACCCTAATTTTCCCTATAAATACCACACTCCATTTTACACATCCTCACGCACAAATTCCCTGCCAAAACTCTAAAAAATTCTCAAGTCCTTATAGTATGCAAGTGAAGTTAGCAAAGGGTGAAGTTCTGAGGAGATTCCGGTGACGAAACGAAGCCCCGACATCTTCTCTAGCTTCCCCCTTCTCCCCTCTAACCTTGTAGCCAGTAAGTCCCTTCTTCCCCTCTCTTGTTCTATTCTAAAACTTTAATTCTTCAAAACCCGACGGAAACGGAGTTAATCCGACTTCCGATTCGGTTTTTCTTTAAAAAAGAAATTTTTCTTAAACAATAAATACCATACTCTCATATAATGTTTAACAAACATTAACAAACACATTAAAATAAGTTTCATCTCAAAAGAATCTTTTATGCAACTTTTATCGTATTTTTCGGTAAAACACCATATACTTTACATTTCGCCATAATTCACATATTTCCTTGTATTACATTTAGAAAACTCATGAGGTAATAAGCTACCTCATCACAACACACATATTGGACATAGCACGATTTACTTTTGGGCAATGTTTTTGGGAATATCACGAGTTACAATAAAATACCCTAAACTATTATAAAACCGTTTTCTTTAAGAAAAGTATTATCCAATTCCTTGCAATTACGCCTCTACAACCCATTTTGGGGAACCCCAATCAGGATGGTGCGGGTTATCGCACATCCTCGGGCCTAGTAGAGCGAGATGCAGTCCTCCGCAAGGAGCATTCGATCTCGATGGAATTTTTAATGCTATTTTTAAGAAAATGAGATTTCTAGAATATAAATAAAATTTATTTTTATTAAATATATATATATATGAATATTATTAAAAGATCTATTTTAAATATATTATACAAATATTCCATGTTTTCTAAATCAAAAGAATCACAATTACATGAAAGTGTCATTTCAATACAAAACAATTCCAATATTTCAATAAAATACCATATACAATGAAAACTAGGTTCTATTCACTAGAAATTTAACTTTATAAAATATACATCTATGAAAACCCTAAAGACGATAATTAAATACTTGAGGTGTATTTTGGAAATATCTCAAAACTATTTTTACATAAAAACCCCTCAAGTTATACTAATTTACAATAAAGACCCTAGTAAATATAGGTTTAAGCCGGACAAATTCTCTTGAGCCTCGGGGAGCCATAGAATGTGGGTGCTTGCTTATATAAGGTAGACAATCTAACAAACGGTGTTATCAATACGGTAATTGTCTTGGAAAAAAACATAAATCCTGCCGTTCATGTGCAGCAGTTACCGATAATATCAAAACTAATTTAAGACTTCAATTTTTTTTCAAAGTGTTTGACTCAGACTGGGTCTCAATCTAATCAATCTGACTTGAATATGATTCAAGTATAAACTACAAATTCAACATGAATCTATGAATCTGTCTATTCAATCTATATCAATCTATATTGACTGAACCGAACCATGGATATACTCCATTTACATGAATATCCATTATATCCATTCCATTTACTGATATCATGGTTTTGGCAAGTCATCCATCTATATAACCAAACAATACAATCAATACAAAAGACATTACGGGGTTTTAAAGGGTAGATTGGTATGGAAGGTGTTAGAAGTGGCACGAGACTGTAACCATAATACACCTAACCTGAATATCCATTGACATTGTACATGGATGAACGGTTCTTTGTGCTCCGTATACCTTAGTCTCCGGAATAGTGGGATTCCTCTCATATACACTGGCATTTTCTGTACCAAGCTACAAACAACTGCGTTACATTATAATCAAACAGTACTAGTTATATTCTCTTTCTTTCTATTCTATCTCTACTCACCTTTAGGACTTACTGAGCGATTTTTCGCTGACGACATTCCTTTTCTTCTTTCTTTGGAATGTTGTCAGGTGGATCGGACTCACTGCAAGTCGAGCCCGGCACTAAAGATTTGGAGCAGTTAGCCTTTGACCCAGGGCTGTAGGCACTTGTACATATTTTCATTTCAGTTATGCCATTGTTTAGGCATTACTTTCTATTCATGTGTTTACATTTCCAGTTGTACTTGTAAAGAATTGTTAATAAATAAAAGTTGTTGTTCAATACATCTATTGTCATTTTTCTTGTTGGATATAGTGCCCTCAAAGTCAATTATTGGATAGCAGGTACGTGATTGCAATGATTGAGGCAGGACCTATACCGATATGACAATCTTGCTCGAGATGATAGTATGCTATCTGGTTTGTCTTTATCATCGTATGCATGCTTTAATTCACTATTGCATGATGATAGAGCCCATAGGATTCTTGCTTGACTACCAGCAGTATGATGGCGATCATATACGTGGGAGCTGGGGTTTGTAAGCACATCCTTAAAGTGTCCCTAGTCGTGGGAGTTTCGAGACAGGGCATCGATACTCCAGAGTAGACTAGTGTATATAGTTGAGACCCCGACGAGGGGCGGTGGCCGGTCTCACAACCTACTGGTGTCAGTTGGATCACCTAAGATGTATACAGGTGCTCATTGGGTTATGAGTACACCAGACAGGATTCATCGGGAACATGCTAGTTGGTATTATACATATCGTCAGATAGCAGTTCCCTGGTGACATGTGTACAGGTTAGTTTGTCGACCTGAGATCGTCATTTGTCTCGTGTGAGTTCCCACTGTGCTTTGATTTCTATCCTACCACGCTCAAAGGAGACGTGCAAACAGGTATTTTTTGGGTACAGTCCCGAGCCACATGGAGGCAGTGAGCGGATCGTCGAGGATTCGTCTCTCCCGGTATTGGGGGATGTTGTCGCACAGTGCACGGGTGGCCATCACTAGAAATCCTCGGCCGAGGTAGTGGAGAATTACTGATTTGGATCAGTAGTTTCTCAGGTGGTGATGGGCTTCATACCGACACGAATTATCGTGTTATTAGGGGTCTGACTTTATCCACCCCCCTAGACTCGATATGCGATACTCTTTAGACGAACGGACCGGACTGTACGGATATTGTCACTGTCAGGCTCAGTAGGGCTTCTGGATGAGTTCGCTCGTCAGCTTCCCTTCCAATCAATACATAGGCAACCGTTACGTACAGCTTGTACCTCTGAAGTGCTAGTGGTTATACCCAGTGCCAGTGTGTTGATGAGTTATTAGAGTTCCCCACAGACAGTTTCCCAAGTTCGGGCGAAACGTTGTAGAGGTCATACGGTTTTATGGCAGGGTTCGGAAAATGCACGTGCGTTTACGCACGTGTCATATTTCGGGCAGATAATACTGGTAGGCTTTGGTTTAAGCCGGATCCGAGTATTATACTGTGTAGATATAATATCTTTGTCTCAGTTGCATTTGTATTCGGCCGTAATACAAATGCGGGTATGTTTATACTGTTACGGGGTTATCCTGAAATTCGTTTCAGGATCGATTTTGGAAGTTTCCAGTTTCCAGTTTTCTATCACCCGTATTTAACATTCGGTTAAATCCGGATTTATCTTTTCTTGGGTGAGTCATGGTTCTAGAAGTTTCTAGATGATGACTAGGATGATGAGGTGGCTAGACTCATTTGTTGCATTAATTGAATGGTGACTAGGTTAATGACTAGGTTAGTGATTCATGTTTGCATTTAATGGTTTCATGATGTGTTAATATGACTCACTCCTTCATTTATTCTTATGGTCACCATTTATCCTCCTACACTCACCCTCGTCCTTCCCTTTATATAGCCGGCCCCCTCTTGCAAAAGATATGGTTGTTCATTTGATAAAAAAGACTATGGTTCATGGAAATTAATCTACTCATTTCCTATTTACCCGATCCAAAAGGCAACTTCATTAACCGTTCGTCCATAGTTTTGGATGAAGCGAGACAAAGTGTTATACTCATTCTCTACATCAATCTTGGTCATCTCTTTTAGCAAAATTGATGATCGAGTTGCCTCGGTTCAGAGGCGGGAGCCCGTTTAAAGATCCGTCGACGTGGTGCCACCTGAACGAAAAGACTGAAGATTCAGGAGATCGGAGCAGCTGCAACAAAGCGTGGGATGATGGTTGAAAACCGAAGGACTCGAATCGTTCGGTATAACATTTTTACCCACTTTGTAGTTTGTTAGTTTAGCTTTAATGGCAGATCCGGGTTATAGTACGCGATAGCGCCAGTTATAAAAGTTTTTGTTCCGCATTTGGCGTCTGTTAGACGGCCGGGGTGCTACCGTGCACTTACAGTGGTATCAGAGCATCACCATTAAGCTTTACTAACTTATGCTAACGCATTTAAAATATCGATCGAACGGATTTTCGAAAACCGCAAATTCCAAGTCTAAAGTTTCTGTCGATTTTAAATCTGGTCTAAAATTTATTTTGAGCATCACAGAAATTCGTGCAGGCTTTTAGTAGAACACTGGTGAAATTTGGTCAAGTGATCTCACTGTTCCACCGCAGATCCGCGGCCCAAACCAGGGTTTGGCCGCGGATCCGCCGCGAGATTGTGGGATCAATGCTCCAAATTTCTACAGTATGTTCTACACAGTGAATTGTAGTTTCTGGAATATTTCTTTTGGGCCCATATTTTGTTACTGTATAGCAGATGTACGTGGGGCCCACTTCGGGATGTTTTGTCGATCGAAATTTTAAACTTGTTAGTATGCAGTATTTACATTATATCTCCGACCGTGAATGTCATTCGAGCGGTAAATTGCGTCTAATTGCTATAGTCCTTTTAGACGGATTTGCGAACGTGACATTCGCGTTGATGTTCTATGTTGTGCTGTGATGTTGCGGATATGTCGTGGTGGATAACAGTGTGCAATGGTAGTGCAGTTTGGATTTATTTGTACATTTGATATTGCGGGGCGAGCGTCCAACATGTGGACTGCCGTCACTGCCTGTTTGTATAATATTCTTTTGGGGCACGACCGGGTTGAGGTCGATGTACCCGTTGTACATATTTTTATTTCTGTACTAGGTTTACCCCGCGACGGAGTGCACGGATAGCCGGGTTCTGGAGGGCAACGGTTCCGTATCTCATGGCTTTGAGAGGCAGATGGGTCTCACTCTAGAATTGGCAGACTATTCGCCGAACTCGTAGGGGGTACAGGTTGACCCAAGGAGGGGTGCTCAAGTTACCGGATTCCGTGAAGTGCCGAGTGGTCCATTCACTGTGCTGTAGGGGGCTGCCTCGCTTCAGGTTTTGGCGGGTAACTTGTCGCACCCGTAGGGGTCTAAGTTTCATTGCACAAGCTATCCACACGACCAGAGGAACGTCGGGTTTCAGTAGCGGCTCTGTGAAACCCGGGGATCCCAGATTATTTGTATTGTTCTGTGATGCTTATTACTTTTCTGTAATGTTGCATATTATCACGCCTGGAGCGATTATTGTATATTGGTATATATACTATTAGATGTTGTATATGTTTTACACCCGCGCTAGTCCAGTCCCCGCTCTGTCGTTAGTTAAGTAACCTAACAGGTGATGACGGGACCCAGTGACGAATGTGGATGGCATATACGTACATTTTATTTTCGTTCTTTTCTGGTGTGATTGATTGATAGGACTGCATTGATTTTATCAATGCAAGGATAAAACAAACCTATATTTGATGTTGTTGGAATAAATTTTAAAAGGTGTTATTACAAAGATGTTTCCTTTTGTTTTGCATAGCGGTATTCAGTTAGAATATCCTGCACCTCATTCGACAAGGCAAGGGACGAGATCTCTTCACCGGGAGTGACCCCTTGGGCAGAAGTTTACGTCAGGGTAATAACTTCATTATAGTCGATTACAAGTTGCTTTGCATAGAGGTATTCAGTTAGAATATCCTGCACCTCATTCCACGAGGAAAGAGCCGAGATCCCTTCACTAGGAGTGACCTCTTTAACAAAAGGTTTTCGTCACTATATCTTTATAAAAAGCTATCAAGTTCATTACGTTAAAGGTTTTTCGCCAAAAACCAGTTGTAGCCCTCCGTCATTTCTTTTGGGTATTCAGTAGTATTCAAGCTATGTATTTTGACCAATGCCAAGGTCATAAGAGCATGGGGCAAAAATCATATCGGGAGTTTCAAACATACAAGAAACTTGCCAGGCATGCGTATACCTTCTGGAGTGTGATAACTTGAGTGGCTTCCATCAAGTTATCATGCGATGAGAGTTGGATCCCGATTCCTACTGATGAGTTGGTTTACTCTTCGGGTGATCCCGACTAATTCTTCTTTCAGGTTTGGAGAAGAATTTGAGATTACAGTGGGAGGTTTCCTGATTAGATAAAAGTGATAACCATTCTGATCTAGGTTAGAGTGCACGCAGAGTGTTTCTTTTCTCTCTCTCTCTTTGGCAGCGACCTTTGACCGACCCTAGACCATGACTCAGTGACCAAGTTGACCAAACTTTCTTAAAATACTGGCTTATGGATTGTCCGAGTTGCATAAGTCATTGCCGCTCCTTCTTTTACCCTTTGTATTTCTCAGAACACCCTGTATTACTACGGACATCCACTTCCATTGGATAGATCCATCGTATGGTTATATACGAACTTGGAGGGACTTCTTCGAGGATGGATCCAGGTCCAGGAGAAATAGAATTGGTTTATTCAGTTATCTTTTATTATCACCTTCTCTCAGGTTGCGAGGGCTCCTTAGTCTAAGAGAGTACACCTATTATGCTTATTGGATAGTCTTATTCCAAACCATAGGCTGGTGTCGAAAGGTAGCGAATGAAGAAAACCAATTAACCTAAGTATGGTGTACAGAAGGTAATAACTAAAGACAAAATAAAGGGATTAGAAAGAGGACAAAGTAAATTGCGACTGTTATCATTCACGACCAAACCGCGTACTTCATTGCCACTCCTATTTCACCTTTGCTTTTTTCCCCAGTTCGGGAGAAATAGAATAAGGTATTATTCAGTAGTCTTTTATCATCACCTTCTCTCAAGTTGCGAGTACTCCTAGGATTAGGAGAGTACACCTATTATGCTTACTGGATAGTCTTCTTCCAAACCATAGGCTGGTACCGAACGGTAGGGAAGGAAGAAAACCATTTAGCCTAACAAAGGTGTACAGAAGGTAACGACTAAAGACAAATAAAGGGATTTGGAGAGATAGCAAATGAAATATACGGTTAAAGTCATGAATTGGATTATGGAAGAGGCATTATTAGGAATACCAGGATACCCCTACGAAACATTTTCATGTTTCAGTGCATTGTTAAAGGAAAACTGATTTCCCGATTAGATACTTACTCCATGGTATGTATTTACCAGATTACATTCTCATATCTGTATGGTTTTACAGATAATGAGTGGGAGTAAGTTATTGGGAATTTGGTGATCATCCTCATTATATCGGAATTCATTGTAATTGGTGATATTTGAGGAAATCGCCTGGGTACAGTCTTCAACCCGCGATGCACAAGTTTTGAGTTATTCGACTCAGTGGACTTATACAGAGTATTGTATGTTGTCCAGTGTCCATCAGGACAAAGGGGTAGGTCCTCATACTATGTTCTGTTTACTTATGACTTCTCTAGTTTTTAGACAAGTGTTTCGTAGAAATACAATGTCTAAGTTTTGAGATGTTGTGGGTATAGGAATAAAGTAGAGAACCAGGTGTCGCAAGTATCAGGATTCTTCAAAGAAATCGAAGATGTAGATTCTTATGATTGGTATTCAGTTGATAGTAACGGTTTTTGAAAAACTTGTTTCTCTTTCAGGTTACTCATAATTGGATGGATTCCTAAGTTGAGTAATGCTGATTAGCCTTTCTCCATTGATTTGATATGCACTGGAGACAGTTGCATGGTTTGAATTTGGTTCCAGTTAAATTAGTACCTCTATTTCTATATTGTATATAGAATGGTTCATATCTTAACAATGTTAAGATACGGGGAGTTATCCAGCTTATGCTTAAAACCAGACACTGGATAACTCAAGGCACGTTTCTGTAATGGAAGTTTGTGGGTTGACCCTGGCTTTGACGAGGGTTGATTTTCTACCATCTGGAAGATCAATAGTGATATTGTTCTTGACTCGCCACAGTTTTAATAAAATGGATTTTTTCAGAAAATGATAGTGGGAGTATGGTAGAACTGGAAGTGATTCCAGAACCACAAACGGTTACGGAAAATTTAATAGGACCTATATATTCAATCAGGTTTGACATTCCATTAGCCACTCCACAAATATGGTGGGTAACCTCAGACACCCGAGAGGTACTTCGGTAGCCTCAAGGACGGTGACAGGGAGGTTCTTGTTTACCCAAACTTGACACTACTGTTGTTCCAGACTATGAGACCCGGCAGGAGGATAAGTATAGCGTCATTCTAAACTAGATTTAGAAGTGCACGTATAAATTATTCTGCCAGAGGGTTGTCGTAGTCAGTGGGAGCAGCGGAAGCATAGTGGGCAAGTAGCTTATGTCTATTTATAAACTTGAGCAGATATAACAGAGAAAGATCATCTAATTTTGATGTGACAGTCATGGCTTTGACTTCATCAGAATATGGGATGGATCTGTTAAGAAGGTAGTAGGGTGTGATGTCCTGATATTTGGATGACATACACAGAGTAGGAAGTAAAATTCCTATACTACGTTCGGTTATACTGTGGTCGCCATACAGTTGTTTCTCCACAAAGGATATGGATATAATATCAGACATTCTGGTTACTAGATCTATGGTTTTAGATCTAGATTTGGGTAGCTTCTCAATATGGGTACTTTGACAGTATTCTAATAGTATTTTAGAATAGATGACTCCTGGTATCGTGGTGTACCTGCAGGTGATGGAGTCACCCTCTCTAAAGGTGTCTTACAGACTAAAGTGGAGAGGGATGTGCATGATTGGCAGATCACTTGCTTAGGCAATTGAGTCAATCGTGAGATGTCAAGTACCACACCAGATGTTGTTTTTGCACTAGATGCAATAAGTTTATATTAATCCAATCCTGAAGAAACATAAGAAAGCAGTTTTAGAACATAAGTGCATGTTCTACAGATTTGATGACGGCAGCCTCCTTCGAGAGACGGTTATCATTCCAGGCTTCAAAGGTGACATGAGTGACAGAGTGATTGTCAGAGTTATAGTTTTCCCTCTGACGAGGGACAGTATTATGGACAGGTGGTCCAAGAGGATACTATGGGAGGCATGGTGCTGGATACTAATTAGATTTAGTTATCGATACAGTCTAAGAAGTTTGGATTTGGAGTTCATTTATGAACTAGGTCACATCAGATATTCAGACATATTCTAAGACGAGTATTACTCGATTCGGGAGATGGTTTTCTCCGCGAACTTGAGATTAAGAGAGACATAGAAAGAAACATCAGGGCGGATCCACTCGCTGAGGCTATTTCTCGAACACAAGAGTTTTACAAACTAGCTTTGTGAAACTGATTAGTAGAGGAGTTAGGTGTTCGGTATCACACGGGCTGTGAGTATACGACATCGCAATAATTAGCCTTAAGTGCAAATGGGAGATTGTTGGATATAATGCCCTCAAAGTCAATTATTGGATCGCAGGTACGTGATTGCAATGATTGAGGCAGGACCTATACCGATATGACAGTCTTGCTCGAGATGATAGTATGCTATCTAGTTTGTCTTTATCATCGTATACATACTTTAGTTCACTATTGCATGATGATAGAGCCCATAAGATTCTTGCTTGACTACCAGCAGTATGATGGCGATCATATACGTGGGAGCTGGGGTTTGTAAGCACATCCTTGAAGTGTCCCTAGTCGTGGGAGTTTCGAGACAGGGCATCGATACTCCAGAGTAGACTAGTGTATATAGTCGAGACCCCGACGAGGGGCGGTGGTCGGTCTCACAAGCCACTGGTGTCAGTTGGATCACCTAAGATGTATACAGGTGCTCATTGGGTTATGAGTACACCGGACAGGACTCGCCGGGAACATGCTAGTTGGTATTATACATATCGTCAGATAGCAGTTCCCTGGTGACATGTGTACAGGTTAGTTTGTCGACCTGAGATCGTCATTTGTCTCGTGTGAGTTCCCACTGTGCTTTGATTTCTACCCTACCACGCTCAAAGGAGACGTGCAAACAGGTATTTTTTGGGTACAGTCCCGAGCCACATGGAGGCAGTGAGCGGATCGTCGAGGATTCGTCTCTCCCGGTATTGGGGGATGTTGTCGCACAGTGCACGGGTGGCCATCACTAGAAATCCTCGGCCGAGGTAGTGGAGAATTACTGATTTGGATCAGTAGTTTCTCAGGTGGTGATGGGCTTCATACCGACACGAATTATCGCGTTATTAGGGGTCTAACTTTATCCACCCCCCTAGACTCGATATGCGATACTCTTTAGACGAACGGACCGGACTGTACGGATATTGTCACTGTCAGGCTCAGTAGGGTTTCTGGATGAGTTCGCTCGTCAGCTTCCCTTCCAATCAATACATAGGCAACCGTTACGTACAGCTTGTACCTCTGAAGTGCTAGTGGTTATACCCAGTGCCAGTGTGTTGATGAGTTATTAGAGTTCCCCACAGACAGTTTCCCAAGTTCGGGCGAAACGTTGTAGAGGTCATACGGTTTTATGGCAGGGTTCGGAAAATGCACGTGCGTTTACGCACGTGTCATATTTCGAGCAGATAATACTAGTAGGCTTTGGTTTAAGCCGGATCCGAGTATTATACTGTGTAGATATAATATCTTTGTCTCAGTTGCATTTGTATTCGGTCGTAATACAAATGCGGGTATGTTTATACTGTTACGGGGTTATCCTGAAATTCGTTTCAGGATCGCTTTTGGAAGTTTTCAGTTTCCAGTTTTCTATCATCCGTATTTAACATTCGGTTAAATGTGGATTTATCTTTTCTTGGGTGAGTCATGGTTCTAGAAGTTTCTAGATGATGACTAGGATGATGAGGTGGCTAGACTCATTTGTTGCATTAATTGAATGGTGACTAGGTTAATGACTAGGTTAGTGATTCATGTTTGCATTTAATGGTTTCATGATGTGTTAATATGACTCACTCCTTCATTTATTCTTATGGTCACCATTTATCCTCCTACACTCATCTTCCTCCTTCCTTTTATATGGCCGGCCCCCTCTTGCAAAAGATATGGTTGTTCATTTGATAAAAAAGACTATGGTTCATGAAAATTAATCTACTCATTTCCTATTTACCCGATCCAAAAGACAACTTCATTAACCGTTCGTCCATAGTTTTGGATGAAGCGAGACAAAGTGTTCTACTCATTCTCTATATCAATCTTGGTCATCTCTTTTAGCAAACTTGATGATCGAGTTGCCTCGGTTCAGAGGCGGGAGCCCGTTTAAAGATCTGTCGACGTGGTGCCACCTGGACGAGAAGACTGGAAATTCAGGAGATCGGAGCAACCGCAACAAAGCGTGGGATGATGGTTGAAGACCGGAGGACTAGGATCGTTCGGTATAACATTTCTACCCACTTTGTAGTTTGTTAGTTTAGCTTTAATGGCAGATCCGGGTTATAGTACGCGATAGCGCCAGTTGTAAAAGTTTTTATTCCGCATTTGGCATCTGTTAGACGGCCGGGGCGCTACCATGCACTTAAATTTCTTGTGTATATTTACTTTATATTGCTTAGATACGCTTAGCGTGTTTACTTCAGAGTAAATACGTAGTGGACCCAAATGCGTCCTCTTACCGTACACCGGGAAGCAAGGCGTGACACGCGGCGATTGATTCCATGACCCGCTGGGCGCCAGACAGCTCCACACCGCGGTCCTAAGGATGACCGGGTCGTCGCTCCAATACCCGTCGCGTGTTCTCTTCCCCTGAGGAGGTGCAGGTCAGCTCGCCTGCTTTCAGGCATGACCGACACCCCCACTCTCGCCAGGATCGCGTGAACAACGAGCGCAGGGACTACTCGAGAAGAGCCTCGCCCGAGAATTTGAGACACCTGATAGAGCGAAATCGAAGCCGCACCTTGGCGCAAACCCGGAACGGGGTAACCAACACTCCGACTGTGCAAAATACTCGGGTTATCACCACCGACTCGAAGCCCTCGAGAAGAAAATCGAGAGCATACGCTGGGATGGCCATGCATCCGGCGAAGGAGCCCGATACTCCGTCGATTCACTAACAAAGCCTTTTACGGAAGAGCTGCTGGCCGAGCATGTCTCATCCAGGAAAAAGCCGCCAAATGTGGCCCTCTTCGACGGGAAATCCGACCAGAAGGACCACCTCGACGCGTTTACGGTGGGCATGAGCTTCCTGGATAACCCCGACGCAGCTTAATACCGAGCTTTCCCCACCACTCTCATCCGGGCTGGCTGGGACTGGTTCCGAGGACTTACGACACGCTCCATCTCAACCTTCGATGAGCTGGTTTCTCAATTCCTCGGTCATTTCGTCGGGAATCGACGACAGAAGATGACGGTCGACTACCTGTTCACCATCAAGAGCGGAGACAAAGAATCCTTTAAAGGATATGTCGCCCGCTTCTATAACGCGCTCCTCGAGGTCCCCGAGCACCACGATGAAATGGTCATCACCGTGCTAAGGTCGGGTCTTATGCACAAAGAGTGGCTGTGCTCTTTTTCATTAGCGCAACCTAAGACCTTGGCCGAAGTGAAAGCTTGGACCGAGCGAGAAATCCAACTCGAGTCCGAGGCGAACTCAAACCTGTCCTGGGCTGACCAGACAGACAGAAAGAAAAGGGACAGGGAGGAGAAGAAAAAGGTCGATCGTCCGAAGCCTTACTTCCCGAGGTTTCAGAAGTATACTCCCATAAACATCTCTCAGACCGAGCTGCTGGAGGAAGCTAAGGGTGAGAGATTCTTTAAGCTCCCGCTGGTCCCCCAAAGGACAGGCAAACGCCTCCACGGCCCATACTGCGCCTTCCACAGGACGCAGGGCCACCCGACCGAGAACTGCAAACAACTCCGTGACTACATCGAGGAGTTGATCCGCTCAGGCTACGTGGCGAAGTACCTGCGGGACAGGCGGCAGGCGAAGCAAGAGAACAAGGACCAAACCCCTCCCGGGGAATTAACAATCAGCCACATCATAGCCGTTACCTCGGATCAAGTTCAGGAAGGCGGGAGAGACCGTTGCCCCCGGCCTTACAATGTTGAAAAGCTCAAATTGTATAAATAAAAAAAATGTGTACCTTCTTTTGGAATAATATAATTCATGTTGGCGTTTAGTTATGTCCATAGAATGTGCGAAGAGAAAAGAAAAAAAAAGACAACACACTACCGCCAAAAACATTGTTTATTTATTGATTAAAAGGTATTATGGGCTCCCCAGCCTTACAACAATTATAATAGAGGGGGGCAGGGATCAAGGAAGCACTGTTGGTGGTACTCCGAGGAAATCTCTTACAGCCGAACATGAGCTTCCTCCACCCGCACCCTCTGATGGTGCCCGCGGACCCTAGATGCCACGGAAACGCCGGGGACCCGATCCGCCGGACCGGAGGCAACGATCAGCCTTTTCTGGAAACACTCCAGAAGAAGACCTACTTATCGCTCCTACCTGCTTTGCGAGATCAGGCCGAGATGGTAGAGCGTGTGCACCTTGTCAAACGCCTCGTCCCTCAGATGTGGAGACTGGGCGTTGTGCAGACCCGGGGACATCCTCCAGATTGCATAAAGAAGCACTTGGAGGAGAGCAGATCGCCAGTGAAGTAGGCGACCAAAGTGGCCCTCCACGCGGTCTATCACCGCCTTGTACGTCTCCTCGAAGTGATCAAATAAAGGTACAAGTCGTCATGAGAGATGATCTCCCTGATGAGGAATATAAGCCCAGACATCTTCGAAGAAACGCAAGATTGAGAGGAAACCAACACCCCCTCGGGGATGCACCTTCGGTATTTATAGCCTCTACAAAATCTTCCAACGGCCGAAATTTACTCGCGCAGTGACGCGAATCACGGGACGTCTCAATTTCCCGATATAGAACTGCCACGTGTCGGCCATATCGGTCTTCACGAGCGGCTATGCGGGCCTCGGAAGGTTGAACGATGCCCTCACTTCCGCTTATGCGATCCTCAGAAGGTTGAACGACGCCCTCATTCCCGCCTATACGGGCCATAGAAGATTGAACAACGCCCCCACGAAGGCGCAAAGGAGTCTCTAAAGACCTCCACGCGAGGCGACCGAGTAGCTTCCTGCTCGGTCATTCACCAGCGGGTAGCCTCCTGCCCAACAACGCTGTAGATCAAAAGCCCTCATCACGAGACCGCCGAGCAATCTCCTGCTGGCCCATTTACAGCAGGTAGCTTCCTACCCAATAACGCTGTGGATCCAAAGCCCTACTCGCGAGGCGACCGAGTAGCTTCCTACTCGGTCATCCACCAGTGGGTAGCCTCCTGCCCATCAACGATGTGGATCAAAAGCCCTCATCATGAGGCCACCGAGCAATCTCCTGCTATCCCATCTACAGCGGGTAGCTTCCTGCCCAATAACGCTGTGGATCCAAAACCCTCCTCGTGAGGCGACCGAGTAGCTTCCTGCTCGGTCATCCACCAGCGGGTAGCCTCCTGCCCAACAACGCTGTGGATCCAAATCCTTCCTCGCGAGGAGACCGAGTAGCTTCCTACTTGGTCATCCACGAGTAGGTAGCCTCCTGCCCAACAACGTTGTGGATCTGATTGTCATGTTCTTACCGTGTTGTATTTAAAAAGATTTTTGAAATCACCGCAATCAAAAGGTGTCGCTTGTAGCGAGCCGCGATGAATACGGGTCGTCTGCAGGGAGATGGTAAGTTTTTATAGCTTGTTTTAACGAGTTAATACCGTGTTTTGATTTGTTGGTTAACTAATTGTCGTAACAAAGATATGAATAAAAAGGACTTGTTAAGGGTAGTAATAAGTTAGATTGTATGAACGTGATGTTTGCCAATTCCTTATAACCCCAACTTGGTATTGACACTAAAGCAATAGGTAACAACGCGGATTAAGGAACTTGAAATACGGTATTTGTGGCATTTCGCTAAATCCGTTTTCCTTGTCCCTTTTCCTTCCGTTGTTATCTCTTGATTTTAGCCTTCGGCAAACCACGGGCAATCCGGTCATGATTAGGAATCATCACTATCGTGGTAGGATAGGATGCCTAGTGAGCGAAGTTACGGGTGATTTGCATGGAGTTTCAATAGCAAGTTTTAGGTTTTAAAGTTTAAACAAAGGACATCTTCGAATACGATCTAACATATTACACCCTTAACAAGTGAAAAGATTACTCACACATATTTACAAATTAAAAAGAAAGAAAAGAGAAGATACATAAAAAAAATGCAAGGAAAGAAAGATGAAAAGAGAACCGATGAGTTCAAGCATGTTATCTCTAAGTGTTCGATCCCCGGCAACATGTGAAATCCAAATACCAAGCTTTAAGGTTGCAGGCTCACTTAAGAGGTTGCAAGATCAAAGCAAAGCAAGAATTTCACAATTGAAATCATGTAAAATGGAACAAGACATGTAATAAAAATAAGAACTTTTATTGAAGAACAAACTTGTTACGAGAGATCTTGAAGTCAAGAACCTAAGCCTTAAGCTTGCAAGTTCAAAATGAGAAGTTGCAAGGTCAAGACAAAGGGGCAAGAGCTCAAGAATGAAAAGAAAAATTATAAGAATTCTAAGATAAAACTAAAAAAAAAAGCTACCCCTTTCCTCTTGCCTCTGGTCTGTATTTATAAGCTCAGAGAAAAAACAAATAAACAACAAAATCAAGACCAACTAGCAGCGAGGGAGGGTGTGTGAGAAGGTGGGACCCACTGGAGCCTGTGGGGCCGGCCAGGCCGGTTTTTAGGGGAGGGTGGCCGGTCCAAAATAGGTGGTTGGGTCTAGAATTTGGTGCGTTGTCTTTTGTTGTCCTCGGTGTCTCTTTGGTCTAGTTTATTTCTTCTGTTTCGACCTGATTTGCACCCAGTGTTTGGAGGGAATTTTGAATATGCAATTCAACACATATTCTCCACCATTAAATGCTCATTACTTCATTCCCACATGTGGCTTGATTCATGGTTGCCCCCATTATGGCTCATGCTGATTTGTTTGATTGCCTTTGATTTGATTTCAATTTTGGAAGGAAAAAAATCAACACATGATGTTTAGCCTTGAATGCATATAATATCATATCCTTGAATGCATATAAAATCATATCCACATGTGCCTAAAAGTCTTGTGTACACACTTGTTGTGTTGGAACATTTAGATAAAAAAATGTGTACACAAACTTGTTGCAAAAAGAAACTCCTGAAGTATCGGTCGGTTTGCGGTTCTGGTTGCAGTGTCTTCTCTCAAGTGATATATCCGTGCTTTTGAATGTATTTCCATTATTTTGACATGGATACCTGTAATCTGTAATACTGAGCAGACATTGGTTAATAATACCGATAAATACAACAATTAGATAATGCATGAGCGGTATTAGAATGCAGTTTTCTGATATGAACAAATACCCCCAAACTTATCTTTTGCTCGTCCCGAGCAAAACAATTTATTCACAAAAGAAAATCCTAACCGCACTTTCGCATGGAACGCGATTGCACTGAGCGTGTGCAACAAGCCGTTAAAGCTCTAGGTGTCCCTAGTAGGAGGAGTGTTGTCTCCTAAGAGTTTTCAGCGGATTCCACCCACAAAATCCCGTCAAGCTAGTTTTACGAAATAACTATGACTCAAACCCTAAGGTTTTATTTTAAATATAACAATTCTATTATCCTAAATTTAGAACTATCAAACCTTTATTTTTCACACCTTGCTTCTCATTTAACTTAAGATTTTACATGTCTTTACGTGCAGTGCAAATAGTGTCGTTAAGTTTCAAAAGGATCGATTAAAGTCGTCATGTCACAAAATAAAACCCAGATAAACACTTAAAAAGCATCACATATGTTTTATAAAGAGTTAAGTATTTCTTAAGTTTCGTTTTCCAGTTAGGTTTCCAATTCAGAATTTCTATCTTCCTTAACTGGAAACTAGGTCTTATTTTTCACTCCACATTTTTCTTATTTTCATTTCATACACACATCTGTGAATGTGCAATAGTCTTTATCATAGAATAAAACCTTCATATCTCCGCTAGAAATACTTTTTTATAGAAACCTGTCTTTTGCCAAGATTATTCTCACACAAAGAACCGTTAGGAATTTTAACTCGGAGAGAACACTTACTTGACTTTGTTTTAATCTGGACTTTCTAGGCTTCTTAACGAGCTTTGGGCCAATACTCCCAAACCAGTTGGCTTTAGGGCATTAGGTGTAGAGACACCCTAGCGGACTTAATTACTCAAGTTACCTAGGCCCAAAAACAAAAGACAATTTTAGCATGAAAATCATGATGATTTAATGCGAACGGAGATATAACCGGTAGTTCAATTATTTTTTTGGATATAAGACGTATTTAGTGGGTTAGGTGTGTAATCATTCTAATCAAGTTCCAGATGGGTTATTTTTCAGAATTAGTTCCAATTAAGGCATCAATAACATCCCTTCATATCCGCTTCACTTCATAAACTATTCTT
This sequence comes from Agapanthus africanus, assembly GCA_030015575.1. Classification (NCBI taxonomy): domain Eukaryota; kingdom Viridiplantae; phylum Streptophyta; class Magnoliopsida; order Asparagales; family Amaryllidaceae; genus Agapanthus; species Agapanthus africanus. The sequence goes on along the minus strand of JASDDO010000022.1, from coordinate 767,689,404 downwards.
GGTATTACTTATTTCAGAACAAACCTATTTGATTCTCAGAAAATAATTTATCCATTCAAAAGTTTCCAGACATAATAGACTTGTCATCTAATTTTTAAAAACTCACATCACGTGTAGTGTGATGTAAAAACGTATATTAGCTATAGTTAATTTCAAATGAGGGTTATTTTTCAGGTTTTCAAAATCTAAAAAATAAGATTTAGTTATTTCTATCTTATCAAACAAAACTGTCGAAATATTGAATCTAAGTTCTCCCACTAGCTAACTTGACGACAAAGTTTTTATGTTTTTATTTGGAAAAAATTTCGATTTTTGTAGGCTTTTTTTATATGTATGCAAATGCAGAATATACAAATGAATGCGAAGGTTAGAAATGCGTACCGAGCGTACCCCCAAACTTAAACTTAACAGTGCCCCCACTGTCATTGTACATCAAGAAGGCAAAAATATTGAAGGGTCAAAAACGTCGGTTAGATATACATTTTTTTTACATATATATACAAAGGAAAATCGTATATACATACCCCCAAACTTATTTGAAACAGTGTCTACTGTTTTGGCTGGATAACCGAAGTTTAGTGGTAGGCAGAGGAAGATTATGCAGGGTAAACCGGTTCCTGCAAGAGCAGGAGCTCCTCTGATGGTTTAGTGCTAAGGTACAGTTTCAGTCTGTGTCCGTTTACTTTGAAAAGTGAACCATCCTTTGGATTTTCCAAATCCATCGCGCCGTGCGGATATACCGTCCGCACAACAAAGGGTCCCTTCCAGCGAGATCTGAGCTTGCCGGGATGAAAATGTAGTCGGGTGTCGTAAAGAAGCACATGCTGTCCAGGTGTGAAAGTTTTGCACGTAAGGTGTTTAACATGAAACACCTTCATTCGGTTCTTTACAATAACCGCGTTGTCGTAAGCTTCATCCCGAAGCTCGTTCAATTCGTTCAGCTGCAGCTTCCTATAGCTGCCCGCATCTTTAAGAGATAGATTTAGCTCCTTAATCGCCCAAAATGCGCGATGCTCTATTTCCACTGGAAGGTGGCAGGCCTTTCCATAAACAAGCCGATAAGGAGACATGCCAAGATCGGTCTTATAAGCAGTTCGAAATGCCCAAAGGGAATCGGTGAGTTTCAAAGACCAATCCTTACGGTTCTTGGAAACCGTCTTCTCCAAAATCTATTTGATTTGCCGATTAGACACTTCGTCTTGCCTACACGTTTGGGGGTGATAAGGCGTAGATAGCTTATGATTTATGGAATATTTCCGCATTAAGGCCTCGAAAGTCCTATTACAGAAATGTGTTCCATTGTCACTAATGATCAGGCGGGGTGTCCAAACCGGGAAAAGATGTTTTCCTTAAGAAATCTAACGACAACCTTGTTGTCGTTAGTCCGGCTGGGCACGGCCTCGGCCCATTTAGAGACGTAATCAACAGCTAAAAGAATATACAGGTTCCCAAAAGAGCTAGGAAACGGCCCCATGAAGTCAATGTCCCAAACATCGAAAATCTCAACAACCAAGATTGGTTGGAGCGGCATCTCGTTTCTTCTGCATATCCGGCCCAAGTGTTGGCACCGGGAGCAAGTCCTGCAGTAGTCATGAGCGTCTTTGAAGAGTTATGGCCAGTAGAAACCACACTGCAAGACCTTCTCGGATGTCTTTCTGGGGCCAAAATGCCCGCCACATGCTTGATCGTGGCAAAACGACAGCACACTCTTGATTTCATTGTCAGGGACGCAGCGACGAATAATCTGGTCGGGACAGTACTTGAACAGATAGGGTTCGTCCCAGTAAAAGTGTTTTACTTGGGATAAGAATCGTAGTCTGTCCTGACTTGACCATTCAGTCGGTAGTAATCCTGTGGCCAAATAGTTCACAATATCTGCGAACCAGGGTTCGCAAGATACTGTCAAGAGCTGTTCATCCGGAAAAACGTCATTGATCGGAATTTGAAGCGACGGCGAAGAAGGAAGTCGTGAGAGATGGTCGGCGACCAGGTTTTCACATCCTCTTTTGTCCTTGATGATAAGGTAAAACTCTTGAAGCAAGAGGATCCAACGTATCAGCCGAGATTTTGCATCCTTCTTTGCAAAAGGATGGCGAAGAGCTGAATGGTCCGTGTAGACGATGACTGGAGAGCCGATCAAGTAAGGCCTGAACTTTTCTAAAGCAAACACAACAGCTAAGAATTCCTTCTCAATTGTTGTGTAGTTCATTTGGGCATCGTTCAGGGTTCGGCTAGCATAATAGATTACGTGTGGCATTTTATCGATGTGCTGTCCAAGGACCGCACCGATGGCAAAGTCAGATGCATCACACATAATCTCAAATGGATGCGTCCAGTCAGGAGAGGAAAGAACGGGGGCAGAAGTGAGTGATCTTTTCAACGACTCGAACGCAGTCATACAGCTCGAGTTGAATTCGAATGTCGTATCCTTGGCCAGCAAAAGAGTCAAGGGCCTAGCAATCTTGCTAAAGTCCTTGATGAACCGTCTATAGAAACCGGCATGGCCAAGGAAGGCTCGGATGTCTCTGACGCATTTGGGAGAGGGGGATTGGAAATGACTTCAATCTTCGCTTTATCTACCTCAATGCCTTTTTTCGAAATGATATGTCCTAGGACAATACCTTCGCGTACCATGAAGTGGCACTTCTCCCAGTTCAAGGTGAGGTTCTTATCCTTACACCGGGTAAGGACAGCGTCGAGATGCAATAAACACTCGTCAAAGGAATCGCCGAAAATGGATAAATCATCCATGAAGATCTCCAAGAATTTTTCCACCATGTCTGAGAAGATTCCCATCATACACCGCTGGAAGGTAGCAGGCGCATTGCATAACCCAAAGGGCATGCGGCGATATGCAAACGTGCCGAAAGGACAGGTGAATGTGGTCTTGTCCTGGTCTTTTTCAGCGATGGGAATCTGATTATAGCCGGAGTAGCCATCCAGAAAGCAGTAGTACTCGTGTCCAGCCAATCATTCAAGCATTTGGTCAATGAAAGGTAGCGGAAAGTGGTCTTTCCGCGTTGCGGCGGTGAGTTTTCTATAATCGATGCATACTCGCCACCCAGTCTGGATGCGAGTAGGGATTAACTCGTTTGCCTCATTGGTTATTACCGTTATGCCCGACTTCTTGGGGACAACGTAAATGGGGCTAACCCACTGGCTATCAGAGATAGGGTAGATAATACCATTATCCGACACTTTACGATCTCCTTTTTTACAGCCTCCTTCATGACTGGGTTGAGTCGCCTTTGTGGATCTCTGGCTGGTTTGGCATCATCCATCATATGAATATGATGTTCAACGATTAGAGGACTAATCCCCTTGATGTCCGCTATTGACCAGCCAAAAGCTCGCCGATTGCTGTGCAAGACCGTAAGAAGGGCTTTCTCCTGCTCTGGAGCTAGAGAGGCCGATATGATAACAGAGAGGGTCTCGTTCTCACCCAAGTAAGCGTACTTAAGGTGAGATGGCAATGGCTTAAGTTCGAGCATTAGAGGTGAAACGATTGAAGGCAAGATTGGTGAAAAGGTCTCGAACTCAAAGGATTCCAGTAGAGGTTCAAAACGAGTGTAAGCGACCGAGTTGGATGGTTCAGCTAACTCATCCAGAAATTCAAAAGATTCAAACTCGGGTGGTGATTGGTCAAGATCGTTCGAGAAAGTGAAACACTCATAGCCACTGTCGGGAGCAGAAGCAGCAGCAGGTTCGAAGAGGAACGCACTAGTGGCGTCAAGATTGCTGTGATCGAACAAAAACTCCTCGAATTCACAGTCCTGAGAGGTGATCTCCTGGATCGAACAAACGTCCAGTATATGAGCATTAGGTTCAGAGGGCTGATTCCCTAACCTAAAAATGTTGAGTTCAATTGTCATGTTTCCAAAAGATAGGTTCATTGAACCGTTTCGACAATTGATCATAGCATTTGAGGTTGCAAGGAATGGACGCCCGAGTATCATCGGAATTTGATTCCGGGGGTTAGCTACAGGTTGTGTGTCTAAAACAATGAAGTCAACGGGGAATATGAAGTCCCTAACCTTTATTAACACATCCTCTAGCTCACCCCTAGGATGGATGATAGATCGGTCGGCCATTTGGAGAGTACAATGTGTGGGTTTTAGCTCTCTTACACCTAGTTGCTCATATACAGAGTAAGGAAGTAGGTTAACACTGGCACCAAGATCCAAAAGTGCACGGTTGATGTTCTTATCCCCAATGGTTATTGAAATCGTAGGACAGCCAGGGTCCTTTCGTTTTTGAGGTAAAGATTGGGTAAGAGCATCACTCACAGCACTAGCTAAGAAAACTTTCTTGGGTACCTGAGATTTCCTCTTCTTAGTGCACAAGTCCTTTAAGATTTTTGCATATGATGGGACTTGTTGGACTGCATCTAAGAGGGGAATGTTGATGTTAACATGTTTAAACAACTCCAGAATCTTCTCTATTTGTGGATTTTGTTTGTTGTACCTCAACCGGTTTGGAAATGGAATGTTTTTTAAATTGGTTGAGTCCAATACTTGTGGAAGAGATTGTGGAGTTGGAACGGATCCCAGAGCTGGAGTTTTCGTGGAGTGAGATGTGGGTCCGTTCGGAGTAGAAGAAGGAGAGGAGCCTTTTGGAGAATGGAGAATAGGCTCGGAAGACGAAGAAGAAGAAGAAGAAGAAGAAGAAGAAGAAGAAGCAGAGGAAGAAGCAGGGGTGTCATCAGCTATCCGCGTGCCGGTGTTGTTGTACAACATCCTTCCAGATCTCAATGTAGTCACAGTACTCACATTATAGTTTTGTTGTTCAAGAGCAACATGTACATTATGTGGGTGACCAGGATTTGGGAGTGGTTGAGATGGAAGCTTCCCTTTCTCTCGCTCGCTTAGAGCCGCATTCAGCTGTGCAATCTGGGCTTCGATGGTCTTGATGCTTTGCCCATGAGCAACGGTGTGTTGCACCAGAGGCTGAATAGAGGACTGGATGTTGGCGGTGGATTGAGTTGATTGTTTTACGAACGCCTCCAGACTTCGTTCTAGCGAGGAAACCTTATCGTTGTTTGACGGAACAAAGTTGTTTTGAGGATAAGAATTGTTGGGTGCAAAATTGTTCATCAGATTTTGAAAAGGTTGGGGTTGGAAGGGCTGCTGAAATTGTTGTTGTGCTTGTTGTTGAGGAGGCCCCCTTTGAAAGTTGTTCTGCCCTTGGAACTGATTTTGATTCTGGTTCCAAGCGAAGTTAGGGTGGTTTCTCCATCCAGGGTTGTACGTGGAAGAGTATGGATCGTTTCTTGGTCTCTGATAAAATGCAGCATTGACCTGATCCTGTCCTTGGGAAGGTGGGTTGTAAGGACACTCTTCGGTTAGGTGAGATAGATCGGAACAACAAGCGCAAATGGTACGAAGGGGAAGAACAGGGGCAGGAGCGGGAGATGAAAATTTGCTCTCTATTGCTTCAAGTTTTTTCGTTATTGCAGCCATTTCAGCTTTCATCGCAATAAAGACATCAAGTTGATGAATGTCTGCCCTAGACTGACCAATAGAAGTAGAAGAAGAAGAAGAATTGCTTGGTCTGGTACCCTCCCATTGAAGCGTTTGTTCCGCAAGATCATCGAAAAATTGCCATGCTTCCTCGTCAGATTTGGATAGGAAGTGGCCTTGACAAATGGTTTCCAGCAACTGTTTGGTTGCTGGATTCAGGCCCTCGTATAAAGTTTGGCAAAGTTGCCATTTCTCAATACCGTGATGAGGGCACTGAACAAGAAGGTCTTTGTATCGGTCAAAGAACTTCCAAAAAGGTTCGGTAGAAAGCTGGGAAAATTGGTTGGTTTCGTTTCGGATTCTAGCGGTCTTGTGGTTCGGGTAGAACTTTTAAAGAAACGCTTTAACAAACTCGTCCCAACTGGTTATGGAGTACGATGCAGTCTATACAGCCACCTTTCAGCAAGATCGCACAAAGTGAACAGAATAACTCGTAGCCGTATAGCATCGTCGGACAGTTGGGTTGTCTTCATCATTGCACAGACATTCTGGAATTTGTTGATGAAGATGTAGGCATCCTGGGATTCCAGCCCGTGAAATTTGGGCAATATGTTGATGAAGTGGGGCTTAATTTCAAAATTATCCCCATTGGCTGGCGGAAGTGAAAGACGGGTTAGAAGTGCAGAGCGGATAGGGTAGAAACGATCCTAGAGCGCGATTCGCTGTGGCGCTGCAACAGGTTGCGGATTATTCGCACCCAGATTAAGTGGAATCAGTCCCTGGTCAGGTGGAGGGATGTTTGGATTAAATCATGACATCTCAGAAGAAGAATTTGGTGATAGAGAAGGTGAAGATGTATGAACAGAATCTCGGTCAACGTCGGAGTTGACCGGCAAAGGTAAAGGTGATAAAGGGGTGAAGGGATTTTCGACGTTGGAGTCGATCGCGTAGTCCGTAGGAACTAACGAAACGCGGACTAAATGGGAACTAGGGTCCCTAGTCCAGGAGGACATACACTAAACGAGTTTAGTGTAGTCAAAGCGTAGAAGGTGAGAGTAAGAAAACGAAAGTGGAGAAAAATTGGGTGATGGTGGTAAAAATGGCAATTTTGTGTTTGTCTCAAAAGAATGGGAAAATGAAACGACTGTTCAACAAACACAATCACAAATGCACATCACAAATGCACAATCAATACCTATACTAGGGTCCTCTAAGTCTACTAGACCTGCTCCTAACTGTTCCAAAGCGACAAATTGTGAGATAACCCTCAGATCGCCTCTTCACAGCCAGTTGTGGCCAGGTAAGCACAAGTGAGGTATGGAGGGATCCGCTCACGAATCACCGTGAGACGGGCCTTTTAAAGTTACCTCCTCACTTGTCTAGCCTAGGCACCACAAGAGTCATGTTTAGATAAACGATTGAATGCCCACAATCTTCCTTTGTCCTATTGAGCGCGACAAGTCCATAGTGGGCTGAGTCTAGATATTTTTTATTAAACTTGAGGTGACACTTATGCAATTAGTGATTTCCGGGGTCTTAGGAAGTGTGATGAAATCCCCACCCAATCTGAATTGGTGTTAGAGCCCCTTAAGTCCGTATTAAATGATGCAATGTGCAAAATTCAACAAAGTTTTGTTTTCAAGCAATCAATTATCGTTTTTTACTTTTAATGCGGCGCTGCAATAAATACGGTTAGTCTTTTCTTTGGCTTTTTGCGGCGATTTTTGCTAAGAATCCTGCAAGGACAAGAATATTGGAGCGTCGGGTTTGAGAAGGGAAGTTTAGAAAAATACGTACCAAAAAGTATCGAGTTTCAGAAACTCGTGTCGATGTTGCCTCTGAGTGGTCGAATGGTTCGCTTGAGCGGGTCCAACTACCCGGATCTTTGGCACTGAGTGTTCACCCCCCTTGCACTTGAAAATGCCCCCTTGTTCCGCACGATCGCTGCTCACAATCCGTCAAATCTGCATATGTCGGAAAAATACGGATATTTGAGCCAAAATGCGATGTGAATAGACACAATTCTGAACACAAATAATTAAGAAAATCAAATAATAAAAACGGAATTATATCAAAACACTGGAGGCAACACAGAAAAACAAAAGTGAAAAGGCCACACCAAGGCCGGCGAGCTCGGTTTTTTAGGGTATGTCGCCAGGTTTTTGTATGAGAAATTGGGCTCAAATTTTGTGTGCTGTTTCAGTGAAGTAATGTTATTCCAATTTTATAACTTGATTTATTTCTTTAATCTCAGAGTGTTAGCAGAATTCAAATCCAGAGAAGAAAAAAAGAATTTTATTTGTGTTTGTGGTTGGTTTCAAAAAGAATGGTTATTTTTTTGAATGTGTCAGAAAATTAGTTTTATACAAAATATCCACAAATTTAACCCGAGACAACAAGTATAAAAGCGTTACCGTCTCCCCGGTAACGGCGCCATTTGATTGTCACGTTCTTACCGTGTTGTATTTAAAAAGAGTTTTGAAATTACCGCAATCAAAACGGTGTCGCTTGTAGCGAGCCGCGATGAATACGGGTCGTCCGCAGGGAGATGGTAAGTTTTTATAGCTTGTTTTAACAAGTTAATACCGTGTTTTGATTTGTTGGTTAACTAATTGTCGTAACAAAAATATGAATAAAAAGGACTTGTTAAGGGTAGTAATAAGTTAGATTGTATGAAGGTGATGTTTGCCAATTCCTTATAGCCCCAACTTGGTATTAACACTAAAGAAATAAGTAACAACGCGGATTAGGGAACTTGAAATACGGTATTTGTGGCATTTCGCTAAATCCGTTTTCCTTGTCCCTTGTCCTTCCGTTGTTATCTCTTGATTTTAGCCTTCGGCAAACCACGGGCAATCCGGTCATGATTAGGAATCATCACTATCGTTGTAGGATAGGATGCCTAGTGAGCGGAGTTGCGGGTGATTTGCACGGAGTTTCAATAGCAAGTTTTAGGTTTTAAAGTTTAGACAAAAGACATCTTCGAATACGATCTAACATATTACACCTTTAACAAGTGAAAAGATTACTCACACATATTTACAAATTATAAAGAAAGAAAAAGAGAAGATACATAAAAAAAATGGAAGGAAAGAAAGATGAAAAGAGAACCGATGAGTTCAAGCGTGTTATCTCCAAGTGTTCGAACCCCGGTAACGTGTGAAATCCAAATACCAAGCTTTAAGGTTGCAAGCTCACTTAAAAGGTTGCAAGATCAAAGAAAAGCAAGAATTTCACAATTGAAATCATGTAAAATGGAACAAGACATGTAATAAAAATAAGAACTTTTATTGAAGAACAAACTTGTTACAAGAGATCTTGAAGTCAAGAACCTAAACCTTAAGCTTGCAAGTTCAAAATGAGAAGTTGCAAGGTCAAGACAAAGGGGTAAGAGCTCAAGAATGAAAAGAAAAATAACAAGAATTCTAAGATAAAACTAAAGAAAAAGCTACCCCTTTCCTCTTGCCTCTGGTCTGTATTTATAGGCTCAGAGAGAAAACAAATAAACAACAAAATCAAGACCAACTGGCAGCGAGGGAGGGTGTGTGAGAAGATGGGACCCACTGGAGCCTGTAGGGCCGGCCAGGCCGGTTTTTAGGGGAGGGTGGCCGGTCCAAAATAGGTGGTTGGGTCTAGAATTTGGTACGTTGTCTTTTGTAGTCCTCGGTGTCTCTTTGGTCTCGTTTATTTCTTCTGTTCGACCTGATTTGCACCAAGTGTTTGGAGGGAATTTTGAATATGCAATTCAACACATGTTCTCCACCATTAAATGCTCATTACTTCATTCCCACATGTGGCTTGATTCATGGCTGCCCCCATTATGGCTCATGCTGATTTGTTTGATTGCCTTTGATTTGATTTCAATTTTGGAAGGAAAAAATCAACACATGATGTTTAGCCTTGAATGCATATAATATCATATCCTTGAATGCATATAAAATCATATCCACATGTGCCTAAAAGTCTTGTGTACACACTTGTTGTGTTAGACCAATTAGATAAAAAAATGTGTACACAAACTTGTTGCAAAAAGGAACTCGTGAAGTATCGGTCGGTTTGCGGTTCTGGTTGCAGTGCCTTCTCTCAAGTGATATATCCGTGCTTTTGAATGTATTTCCATTATTTTGACATGGATACCTGTAATCTGTAATACTGAGCAGACATTGGTTAATAATACCGATAAATACAACAATTAGATAATGCATGAGCGGTATTAGAATGCAGTTTTCTGATATGAACAGGATCAAAAGCCCTCATCACGAGGCCGCCGAGCAATCACCTGCTCGGTCCATCCGCAGTGGGTAGCTTCCTGTCCAACTACGCCGTGGATCGAAGCCCTCCTCTCGAGGCCACCGAGCAGCTTCCTGCTCGGTCTGTCCCTACCGGATAGCTTCCTACCAAACTACGCTAAGGATCAAAAGCCCTCATCACGAGGCTGCCAAGCAATCTCCTGTTGGCCCATCTGCAGCGGGTAGCTTCCTTCCCAACAACGCTATGGATCCAAAGCCTTCCTCACGAGGCGACCGAGTAGCTCCCTGCTCGGTCCATCCGCAGTGGGTAGCTTCCTGCCCGTCAATGAAGCGGTTCAAAAAAACCCTCCTCACGAGGCTGCCGAGCAGATTCTTGCTCATCCCATCAATCAGTTCAGACTCTATGCGCTATCGCCATCTCGACTCAGGGGAAAGGGAGGATACCGACCTTCCTACACTTGGCTATTATTTGACTCGACGAGAGATCGCCACCTCGACTCCGGGGAAAGGGAGGGTACCAACCTTCCTACACTTGCCTATCATTCGACTCACACTCGACACGAAAGCACCGATCTAACACTCGCAAAACAAAAGTATACGAGCTAAAGGTACTTGCACAGCAAGCAAACATTTAGGCAAAGGAAAAAGGAGTACTTTATTTATGATCCAAAAATAAATACAAGGTATTCTGGGTTCCACAGCCTTACAAAATGCCCGGAGGCTTACAAAATTTTCAAAAGGAAAAAATCCCTAAGGAAGGAAATCTAAGGCCATCGGCTCAGGAAGGATATCGTCCTTTCCGACGCAAGCGTTGGGGACCAAAACTGGGACCTCTGGGTCGGCGCTTCCACCGGCAGCCTCCGCCTTGGCAACTTCCCCCTGCGGCTCCTCCTCAGCCATGGGATATTTAGCGTGGAGCTCGCTGATATCGACCCCCGGTGCAGACTCCTTGATGGCGTCGAGTGCGCTGTGCCAGACGACAGCCGCGAATTCAGAGAAATTAGCGTAGAATTGGTCCAATGCCTTGTACACCTCCACGGCCTTCTCCGCCCGGCACTCGGCGAGCTTCGTCCAGAGCCACCCAGACATCCTCTTAAGGGTGTCCCTCGACTTCTTCACCGAGTGGTAGAAGCCGTTCACCTCCTCCAACTTAGCTTGAATAGCCCGGTTGGACTCGTCCAGAAGCCGATGAGACTCCTTTAGCTTGGAGTTCGTCAGCCCCTCGGCAATCAGACGAGTGTCGAGGAGGGCTGACTTCTCCCCCACTTGCCGCAGTTGGAGGCGGAGTTCCTCCTCCCACTTGGATGACCCGCCCGCCTTTTTCATAGCCGGGGCTACCTTCTCGGACTCCAAGGCGACGAGGAGCGCACAGTGGTAGAGGACCTAAAGAAAGCAACACACGGGTTAGAAAGCTTAAACCGAGGAAACAAGACTTAAAATAATTTCTGAAAAAAGTCAAGAACCGACCTGAACCGCCTCCTGGGCTATGGCGGCCACCTGGGCCTTCATGGTCCCCCGGGGTATTTTAACCACGGCAGCCTGCTCCACGCTGGAAAGCAGGTCGTCGGCGATGGAGAGCCCCAAGGGCACCTCAATGCAAAAGTCGCCCTCCTGCACTGGGATCCCGGTAGAAGGCATCCGAGATACCGTCCTATTATGTCTCTTGAGGGGGGCTTCGGCGGGCTCAGCCTCCCCCTCCTCCTCTCTCGCCCGGGACGCCGGGTCTTGCGCATGCTTGTGACCCCCCGTCCCCCCGCGGCGTTCTTCTGGGGCTCAGGGAGCGGCGGAAGGCTTATGTCATGCCCCACTTCCTAGAGTACGGTGAAAAGACATGACGGGTCACGCGATGTATTTACTCAGAAGTAAACATGCTTAGCGTAAATAAGCAATATATTAAAGTATACAAGTAAGACATGAGATGTAAATGAACATCAACTTTTATTTATTAAACATCCTTTACAATACAATTGGAAATGTAAATACAAGACTGAAAAGCAATGCCTAAACAATGGCATGAACTGAAAGTAAAGTATATACAAGTGACTAGAGCTCTAGATCTTCAGAGAACTGCTCCAAGTCGTCAGTGCTGGGCTCGATCTCCAGAGAATCAGATCCCCATGACAACTTTCCAAAGAAAGAAGAGAAAAGGAATATCATGCCCCGCTTCCCAGTGTACGGGCAAAGGACGCGACGAGGCCGCTACGTATTTACTCAGAAGTAAATACGCTAAGCGTAACTAAGCAATTGAAAAGAAATATACACAAGAGACAAATGTAATGAAACAGCAACTTTATTTATTAACATTCTTTTGTACAATGCATGGAAAAGTAAATACATCTGAATGAAAGCAATGCCTAAACGGTGGTATAACAGAAAAGGAAAATACATAATGTAAAAGAAAAAGTACAAGTGAAACTACAGCTCGGGATCTTCAGTAAACCGGTCTAAGTCTTCGACGCTGGGCTCGATATCTTGAAAGTCCGAATCACCTGACGACATTCAAAGAAGAAGAAAGAGAATGTCGTCGGCGAACAATCGCTCGGTAAGTCCCAAAGATGAAGGAGAAATAGAATAGACAGAGAGAGAATGTAGCTTTTAAAGTTATTTTATATTGTTAACGCTGTTGTTTGTAGCTTGGTACAGAAGGATGTCAGTGTATACGAGAGGAGTCTCTATATGCCAGAGACTAAAGGCAAGTGGAATACAAGGCTCCGTTGGAAATCCCGGAACAACGGCGATTGAATTCAGGTTAGGTGTCTTAATGGTTGCAGTCTCGTGCCACTTCTAACACCTTCCGTACCAATCTACTCCTTAAACCCCGTGATGTCTTATTGTATTGTCTTGTAAATTGAATTGTATAGATGGATGACTTGTATTGTAAATGGGAGACTTTTCAAAACCATGATATCGTATAAATGGAAATGGATGTACTGGATAATCATGTAAATGAAATATATCCATGGTTCGGTTCAGTCAAGTTGTATAGATTGAATATATTGAACAGATTGATTATATGGATTCATGAATTCATATTGAATTGTATTTTGTACTTGAATCATATTCAAGTCAGATTATTTATAATGAGACTCGGTCTGAGTCAGAACAATTAGAAAAAAAATTGAAGTCCTGAATTAGGTTTTGGTGTTATCGGTAACCGCTACACATGGACGGCAGGATTTGTGTCTTTTTCAAAGACGATTACCGTGTTGATAATACCGTTAGTTAAGTTGTCTACCTTAAATAGGCAAGCACCTATATCTCCGGCTCCCTAAGGCTCAAGAGACTGCTCCCACTTAAACCTATATTTACTAGGGTCCTTAGGGTAATTTATAAAACTTGAGGGGGTTTTACGTAAAAATAATTTTGTATAATTTTCAAAATACACCTCAAGTATTTTTATTATCGTTTTTAGAGTTTTCATAGATATAGATTTTATCATTGTGACATTTCTAGTGAACAAACCTATTTTTCATAATACATGGTATTTAAATGTAAAGTGTTGAACTTGTATGGAATTGCATGGTATTTTCATGTAAAATGATTCTTTTGATTTAGAAAAGTTGGAATATTTATCCTATATCAAAATTAGATATTTTGATGATATATATATATATATATATATATATATAAAATAATTTTAATTTATTATATTTTAGAAATCTCATTTTCTTAAGATATTTGTATTTTTAAATCTCTCGAGACCGAATGCTCCTTGTGGAGGTCTGCATCTCACACTACTAAGCCCAAGGATGTGCGATAATCCGCACCATCCTGAACGAGTTCCCCAAATGGGTTGTAGCGGCGCTTTGCAAAGATTTGTTAAAAAAATACGTAATCTTATAAAAATGGTTTTTATAAGTTAAAGGTAGTTTTGTGTAAAACGGTATTTTCCCGAATCTATATTTCCCAAAAGGTATCGTGCCATGTTGCATATGAGTGTTGTGAAGAGGTAGGTCATTACCTCGTGATCTATCTAAAGGTATAGCAAGATTAATGATGTTTTAAAGTCGAAACTAAACTACATGGTATTTTACTTTAAAAAGTACGATAAAAATTGCAATATGAAATATTTTGCTATGAAACTTGTTCAACATGTTTTTTTAATGATTAATAGTCAATATGTTAGAGTTTGATATGTTGTATTTAAGAAAAGATAGAGTTTTTAAGAAAAACCGAATCGGAAGTCGGATTAACTCCGCTTCCGTCGGGTTTTAGTTTTACAAATTTTTAGAATAGAATAAAGAAGAGGGAGGTGAGACTTATGGGATTTCAGATTAGAGGAGAGGGAGAGGGATTAGTAGTAGGTTCCGGTGCGTCGTTTTGTCGCCGGGAGCTCTTAGGGTCGTCGTCGGAATTTCGCCGGAGTTTCGCCCTTCACTAACTCCACTTGTACACAAAAATTCTAGAGAGTTTTCTTGAGAGTTTGGACAGAATTTGTGAGTGAGGGGGTGTGTTTAGGGGGGTGTTTATAGGGTAATCTAGGGTTTTAGGGTAGATGAAAGGTTGTATGAAAATTGTATTAAAAATTGTATTTAAAAATGGTTTAATGGAGTTTTAAAAAGCTCTGTTAATATGCAAAATATTTAAAGTGTACAGGGGTTATAAGAAGCTAAAAAGGCACAAGTTTCATGAAGGGTCAACTCGGATTCAGCCGAGTCAACCCGGTGGCACTGGCCAAGTCAGCCGTGCCGCCGGCCAAGTCACGGCAAGTTGAGCCAGGGATCGTCATCGTAGGTCGCTCGTCGGTTGGTCTACCCTCTGGGACAGTTTGTTTTATATGTGACTTTTGGTTTTATGTGTTTAGCACGTGTAAACTCTTAAGATTCTAAAAATTTAAAAAGAAATCAATATTAAAAATAATGTGGGTGATGGGATTTGAACTCTGGTGCTTTGGTTCAGCAATGCAAAGTCTTACCAATAAGCTACAAGCTCCTTCTTGTTATTAAAAAGCAAAACAAACTTATAACGTGTGCTCGGGAAAAAGTACCCCTTTATGTATTTTTTTGAAAAATTTGTACAGAAAGTTTAGGGTTGTTACATTCTACCCTCCTTATAAAAATTTCGTCCTCAAAATTTGTAAAAGGAAAGTGTAACAGATTCAAGGAAAGTTTGGTGACTGAAGTACTGATAGTGTATGAAAAATAACAAAGTGATACAAGGGTTTTAAAAAAATGTGAAAGAGACTTACTAGTGTTACCTTGGTCAACTGTCTCGGCTTCTATGGCTGCTAAGGTGTAAACCTGTCACCGTGGCACGTTCCTCCTAGCTAGAGGCACATTGCTCTATCCTCGAGGCATGTTCCTCAGTGCCTGATGGAATTGGCGATCTGGCTGTGCAGAAGATCCACATGGAGGTGGTGCTGGGAGTGCAGGACGAGTTGTAGGAGCCTGGATAGCTAGCCGCTGTGGGTAGTTGGTGGGTGTGTGATCTGAGTTGCTTCTATAAGGACAGTTTCCAATTCCGTGATTGGATGCGCCACAAATTAGACACGGGCCTTTTGCACGCCTACAGCCCTTCCACAAGTGTCCCTTTCTCCTGCAGTAGTAGCAGAAATCTGCACTCGACTGGTTATTTATTTCTTCAGTTCTCCTGGGTTCGAACGATGGCCTGGAAGAGGCTCCTCCTGCCATTTGAGTGGCAGGGCGTTTCAAACCGGCAGATTGAGGTCTGCCCTTCTTCTTCACCACTGCCTCATATCTTCGGGCAGCTTTCAAAGCCAAATCATGGGTTGGGAAATCCCCATAGCTAAGGAAGCTTGGATCTCCGGGTCCAACCCTTGCTGAAATCTTCTTGCCCTGATCTCAGCAATCGGTATGAGATGGGCCGCAAACCGTTTACGGTCTTATGTTAGCTGTGTAGTATGTGATTTTAGGAAAACGAATACTGAGACGTATCTTACCGACTGAGCATGGTGAACTCAGCGTCATATTCATCTACTGACTTGGTCCACATTGAACCTTGATGAAGATGGATGAACTGCTGTTCCATGTTGAAGCGGGCAGTCTCAGGGAAGTACTTAGCATCGAACATGTCGCGGAAAGTCTTCCATTCGATAGGTTGGTCAAGACGGCTTTCTTCCGCCTTCCACCAAACCCGTGCATTGTCCGTGAGCTGCAGCTTCGCAACTCGGAACCAAGCTATTTCTGGCACTTATGCTGCTGCCAGATCATCTTCAATGCTCTGAGCCCATTCCTCAGCTTCAAGTGGGCTCTCTTTTCCTGAGAAGTTCTTGGGGTGCAGTGCCCTGAATTGCTTCACTCCGGGTGCTTCCTGATTGATCGTTCTTTTGTGCGTTTTGAAATCAAAGTTAAGAATATACCGCAATCAATAACGGTGTCGCTTGGTAGCTAGCCGATTGAGTACGGGTCAGTCCACAGGGAAAACGTGTTCTTTTCTTATTGTTCTAACGAGTCAATTCCTATTTGTGGTAGATTTTGATTTTTATAAAAACTGAGATTGAATTTGGATTAAAACCTTGCTAGGATTAGGATTAGGTTAGTTTGGAAAGTTAATTCTCTCACTGCTTACTTTGCCCTAATTAAGAACATAGGTGTTAGGATAATAATTAACAAAGGGGATTAGCACGATTAGGAAGAAACATAGTTTCTTCCCTTTGGTCCTTGATCGTCCTTTCTTAATTCTTAGCCCTAACATTTATGTAAATCAACCATAACCGGTCTAACTAGGGAATCACCGCTATCTCATGGGATAGGGTGCCGTAGTGAGTGGTGTGTGTTTGATTAACATAAAGTCCTATTTTATAGTATTATACAGGCAAGAAAGGAGTGAGAGATTTTCATCTCTCAAACCTTTCCCAAACCTAACCTTAACAAGTGAGGAACTACTCACTCATTAGGGATATTATGATGAAGTTCATTTTTATAATTGTTCTTTTAATTACCTAATTAACGTGCAGATAATAAAAGACAGATACGAAAATTGCAGAAATTAAATTACAAATAAGAAAAATTCAAAATAAAAAACTTACTTTTATTGATGCACTCTTGACGGTTACAAGGGAATTAAAATTTAATCTAGAATTTAAAAAGAGGCATGCCCCAAAAGAGGTTGTAGGCTTACCTATTTATAGATAGGAGAAACCCTAGGGTTTATATCTGATCCACATCTGAAATTACAAGACTACCCTAAGAAAACCAGGTCAAAGCACCGACACCACCGACACTTTGCACCGACACGTGCACTGCACGGCCGCGGAACCGCAGCCATAAGCTTTGTTTGGCCGCGGTTCCGCGGCCATCTTGAAAGATCTCTGGCTCGTTTTCTCAAGTATTCTTCATGTTGCTTTTTACTTTTGGTTTCTTCACTTGGTTCCTCAGAATCTTTTCTACTTTCTTCCAGATTTCCAATAGTGCAGAATTTGTGGACTTTTACCGTTAGCTTCGCGTTGAAGTCTTGAATCTTTGTGCTGTCCTCATACTTTGTGCAATCGAACTGTTCATTGATCTTCATTTGTTCCTTAAACTGTAGGCGGCATCATACAGATTCATCTATTTATTGGTTGTAGTCTCACATTTGTAGCGTCTTTTCCTGAATTTCACTGTATTGTTCTGAGAACCTGTAACCTGCAACTATTTAGCAGACATGGATCAAAAGCACCTTGTAACACCCGAGCCCAATAATACTATTTCTGTTACTGGTTGAGTGTTTGGCATTACTCATTTCATTTATCTTGCTTGTTTGGTTCTTATTGCACAATTTTAACCGGCTAAGTCATTCTGCATATAACAAATTTTAGCACCTAAAATAAAATTGAAAATATTCTTCTTGGCCTACTTGACACCCTTAGCCTCGTGGTAGCGTCCGTGCATTGTATTCTCGTCCCGTTCAGTGAAACGGGCGAGTTTGGATGGCTACGTGCACGTGCGTGTGTCCGTGTTGGGAGTATGCTTTTTAATCATAAAACATTTCATTTTAAAATTTGGAACCCGCCTAAAATCCTATTATTTGAATTTCGAAATTTTTGGACCCAACCCGGGCGCAATTTGGAAATGTTTCATTTGGCGCCAAAATCCTAAATTTTAATATTATTAAAACCATCGCATATATTTTTCTAACTAACCTGATATCTTACTGTTCATTACCTATCTTTTAAATCTTTAAGTTAACCATATAATATTTTTTACAATCTTTATATCCTTCTTAATTTATTCTCTCAGCCAATCGCAACCTCCCCTTTAACCCCGTGGGCCCCACTTTCTCTCTCTCTCTCTCCACTTTTTCCTCTCTCTCCCTCTCCCTCATATATTCTCTCGTACTTCTCTTTATCATTTTTCTCTTCTTGCTTCATGTCTCGTTTCTCATTTCTTTTAACTGTTCTGTTGTTGCCGGAATTCCGTCGTGCCGGTGACGTTTCTCGACGTTCCAGCGAGATACCCCGACCCGTGTGGTTCCTTTGTTCGTCGTTTGGGTTCATTCCGTGAACCGTGCGCCGTCGCGAGTTTTCCCCGCCGACGGTTAACGTTCCGTTTTCCCGATTCGCGACCCATCGAGGCAAGTTAATCTTGCTACATGCTATATACTTTTATAATCTTCATTTTATAATATTATACATTTGAAAATCTTATAGTTTACATATGAAATGTCGTTGAAAAATCGGATATGACAAATCTGAAATTTACTGTACACCTTATCTTATAAAATTCATTATAAATCATAGAAAAATCATTAGTATACGTTCTTTAGTTAGTTACGAAGCTAATTCAGAATACTATAACTCTATGAAATATTTACTTGCAAAGTAAATTGTTTAAATAACGTAAAATGCAAATGAAAATTCCTTTAAACTGCTGTCCAGGGAAATTCCAGCAGCAAACTTTCAACTTTGAATATTCATAACTTTTTGTAGGGATAACCTAAGATGCTTATACTTATAAAACTGAAAACCTTATTGAATTATCTTTGTTTTGGTATAAGACACGTCTCTTTTGGAGAACGTTTGTTATTTTTAAGCTATTTTACAAATTAGGGTGACGCTGAATTTCTGAACGGAACCTTCTTGTGCATGGTTAATCAATACAGCTTTTATAGTTACTAATCGCTTTGAATATGCTATCCATATTAATATTATTATATAAATATTTATATCACATATTGCTTAGTTGTACATCCCACACTATCATTTTATAGTTTTATAACTCTTCGGATACCCGTTTGCATCCATCGCATTTAAGATAAATATAATTGCATCCATAGATCACATTACTACATAATAATGTGATATTAATACTCCATGTTTAATAAATTGCATCCTAATTAATATTGGAACTATAAATGTAACCCTAATCAATAACTGTGCATCCATATCCTTGAAATTATATCTATTTGCCTATCATATTACATGTTCCAGTTTATTGTTCTAATAGTACTCATGCTTGTTTATTTATACACATGTTTATGATAGTTTGATTATGAGCACCCACATGACATCTTGTGCTTCCTGACATGACCTGTTACACTTCCTACTTGACATGATATGGTACCGTACACTCTTGACATGACATGACACCTTTATACATTACCTGACCTGTTACCTGATCTCATGCCTAATGCCGACAAACCTGACCATTCCCGCTGTCTATCCAGACAGACCTACTTTTACTCGACCTTGTGTTGGCATTAGTCCTTGACTACTGAATACCTGACCTGACATACATAGCTTGGGGGTATGGGGAAATCAAAGGTGAAACCGACTTGTAACTCAACAGTTCGATACTTGTTCTGATCAGTCTTACGGGCTTGGCCAGCTCCGGAGTGTTGATGCTGACATCACTCATCTATCCTACTACCTTTTACTGCTTAGCGGCACGTCTCGGATTCATCCCCGAGGATCATGACCGTGGTCCCGGGCATGCACGGGATACTATTGAGTTACATCGACGATTCATCAATTGGTTTCAAAGACTATAGAGTAGAAACCTGATAGGACAGTTTAGTCACCATTGCACATTACCCTGCTCTGTTATTTCTTATTACTGCTTTATTCATGTTCATACTTGCATTGCTTATTATCATGTTTACATTATATACTTGATGTCATGACGCGCTGACGTCTGGGTTTTGCATGGCCCAGATTCCGTACCATGTCGACGATCGAGCAGGAGTACTTCAGCCAGCAGGCTGATTTGAGTTCTATAGTGGTTAGTTTGTTTATTGCATTTTATTTCCAGGTGCGATCCCGCATTATGGGACGTACCTTTCTATTATTATATTGGATCATTTGCTTCCGCACTTATTGTTCATTGATTTCTTGTTATTATGGATTTGGACATGTGTTAGATTAGTACTTTATCTTGTTCTTGATATCCTTACAACCGTAATGTGACTGTGGATGGATACTTCCTACCCACAGGTAGCATGGTTGGCTATGTTACGTGCCCAATCCTGCGTACTCTGGGAAGCGGGGCGTGACATGGTTTTTTTGAATACTTGCTTAACATGCTACAACTTAACCATCATATTGTAACCACACAACTAATATAATATCGATACCTGTTATAACTTAGAATTGCTAGCCACGATTATCCGTAACTTTAAATTAATGAAATCATTGCTCGCATTAACCGGTCTGCTATTAATTCATGCTTAACAAATCAAACCAAGTAGATCATCCCCAATTCATTCGTTAAAATCACTCATGAGACAATTATTATGCTTAGTTCAGATTCTTGTAACTCCACTACGTATATTACCGATATTGTTCGTCTTGTGGCTTTTGCACCTCAAAGGTGCGTGAACCGGATTAATATGAAAATACAAACATCACTGTGTTCACATAGAATAATATTTGCTATTTACTGTTTCCTGCCACTGTTCATTACGTGTTACTATACCTGTTATCATCATATACCTGATTGCATTACATATTGACCGATCTTGATATACCTGACTCATGTACTGATACACCGGACACAACACCCTGTACATATCGACTCTACCTGTTGAAAGTAACCTGACCTGTTACCTGATCTCATGCCTAATGCCGACAAACCTAACCATTCCTGCTGTCGATCCAGACAGACCTACCTTTACTTGACTTGTGTTGGCATTAGTCCTTGGCTACTGAATACCTGACTGACATACATAGTTTGGGGGTATGGGGAAATCAAAGGTGAAACCGACTTGTAACTCAACAGTTCGATACATTGTTCTGATCAGTCTTACGGGCTTGGCCGGTCCGGGAGTGATGATGCTGACATTACTCGTCTATCCTACTACCTTCTACTGCTTAGCGGCACGTCTCGGACTCAGCCCCGAGGATTATGACCGTGGTCCCGGGCACGCATGGGATACTATTGAGTTACATCGACGATTCATCAATTGGTTTCAAAGACTATAGGGTAGAAAACCTGATAGGACAGTTAGTCACCATTGCACACTACCCTGCTTGTTATTTCTTATTACTGCTTATTTCATGTTCATATTGCATTGCTTATTATCATGTTCACATTATATACTTGATGTCATGACGCGCTGACGTCTGGGTTTTGCATGGCCCAGATTCCGTACCTTTGTCGTCGACCGAGCAGGAGTACTTCAGCCAGCAGGCTGAACTGTGAGTTCTTGAGAGTTTAGTTTATTTCTGTCATTTCATTTCCAGATGTGAGCCCGCATTATGGGACATACTGTTTATTCATTGTATTGGATCATTAGCTTCCGCACTTATTGTTTATTGATTCTTGTTATTATGGATTTGGACATGTATTAGTTTAGTTTTTTTTATCTTGTTCTTGATATCCTTACAACCGTAATGTGACTGTGGATGGATACTTCCTACCCACAGGTAGCATGGTTGGCTATGTCACGTGCCCAAACTTGCGTACTCTGGAAAGCGGGGCGTGACATGGTTTTAATTATTAAAACCATCGCATATATTTTTCTAACTAACCTGATATCTTACTGTTCATTACCTATCTTTTAAATCTTTAAGTTAACCATATAATATTTTTTACAATCTTTATATCCTTCTTAATTTATTCTCTCAGCCAATCGCAACCTCCCCTTTAACCCCATGGGCCCCACTTTCTCTCTCTCTCTCTCCACTTTTTCCTCTCTCTCCCTCTCCCTCATATATTCTCTCGTACTTCTCTTTATCATTTTTCTCTTCTTGCTTCATGTCTCGTTTCTCATTTCTTTTAACTGTTCTGTTGTTACCGGAATTCCGTCGTGCCGGTGACGTTTCTCGACGTTCCAGTGAGATACCCCGACCCGTGTGGTTCCTTTGTTCGTCGTTTGGGTTCATTCCGTGAACCGTGCGCCGTCGCGAGTTTTCCCCGCCGACGGTTAACGTTCCGTTTTCCCGATTCGCGACCCATCGAGACAAGTTAATCTTGCTACATGCTATATACTTTTATAATCTTCATTTTATAATATTATACATTTGAAAATCTTATAGTTTACATATGAAATGTCGTTGAAAAATCGGATATGACAAATCTGAAATTTACTGTACACCTTATCTTATAAAATTCATTATAAATCATAGAAAAATCATTAGTATACGTTCTTTAGTTCGTTACGAAGCTAATTCAGAATACTATAACTCTATGAAATATTTACTTGCAAAGTAAATTGTTTAAATAACGTAAAATGCAAATGAAAATGCCTTTAAACTGCTGTCCAGGGAAATTCCAGCAGCAAACTTTCAACTTTGAATATTCATAACTTTTTGTAGGGATAACCTAAGATGCTTATACTTATAAAACTGAAAACCTTATTGAATTATCTTTGTTTTGGTATAAGACACGTCTCTTTTGGAGAACGTTTGTTATTTTTAAGCTATTTTACAAATTAGGGTGACGCTGAATTTCTGAACGGAACCTTCTTGTGCATGGTTAATCAATACAGCTTTTATAGTTACTAATCGCTTTGAATATGCTATCCATATTAATATTATTATATAAATATTTATATCACATATTGCTTAGTTGTACATCCCACACTACCATTTTATAGTTTTATAACTCTTCGGATACCCGTTTGCATCCATCGCATTTAAGATAAATATAATTGCATCCATAGATCACATTACTACATAATAATGTGATATTAATACTCCATGTTTAATAAATTGCATCCTAATTAATATTGGAACTATAAATGTAACCCTAATCAATAACTGTGCATCCATATCCTTGAAATTATATCTATTTGCCTATCATATTACATGTTCCAGTTTATTGTTCTAATAGTACTCATGCTTGTTTATTTATACACATGTTTATGATAGTTTGATTATGAGCACCCACATGACATCTTGTGCTTCCTGACATGACCTGTTACACTTCCTACTTGACATGATATGGTACCGTACACTCTTGACATGACATGACACCTTTATACATTACCTGACCTGTTACCTGATCTCATGCCTAATGCCGACAAACCTGACCATTCCCGCTGTCTATCCAGACAGACCTACTTTTACTCGACCTTGTGTTGGCATTAGTCCTTGACTACTGAATACCTGACCTGACATACATAGCTTGGGGGTATGGGGAAATCAAAGGTGAAACCGACTTGTAACTCAACAGTTCGATACTTGTTCTGATCAGTCTTACGGGCTTGGCCAGCTCCGGAGTGTTGATGCTGACATCACTCATCTATCCTACTACCTTTTACTGCTTAGCGGCACGTCTCGGATTCAGCCCCGAGGATCATGACCGTGGTCCCGGGCATGCACGGGATACTATTGAGTTACATCGACGATTCATCAATTGGTTTCAAAGACTATAGAGTAGAAATCTGATAGGACAGTTTAGTCACCATTGCACATTACCCTGCTCTGTTATTTCTTATTACTGCTTTATTCATGTTCATACTTGCATTGCTTATTATCATGTTTACATTATATACTTGATGTCATGACGCGCTGACGTCTGGGTTTTGCATGGCCCAGATTCCGTACCATGTCGACGATCGAGCAGGAGTACTTCAGCCAGCAGGCTGATTTGAGTTCTATAGTGGTTAGTTTGTTTATTGCATTTTATTTCCAGGTGCGATCCCGCATTATGGGACGTACCTTTCTATTATTATATTGGATCATTTGCTTCCGCACTTATTGTTCATTGATTTCTTGTTATTATGGATTTGGACATGTGTTAGATTAGTACTTTATCTTGTTCTTGATATCCTTACAACCGTAATGTGACTGTGGATGGATACTTCCTACCCACAGGTAGCATGGTTGGCTATGTTACGTGCCCAATCCTGCGTACTCTGGGAAGCGGGGCGTGACATGGTTTTTTTGGTATCAGAGCCATAGGTTAATTGGGTTGATTCTTTGTAGTTGGGTATTGCACCCGATACACGAATCAGGATACCCGTGATTAGGAAACATGTCCTGCCACTTTGACCGTTTTACCATCCTTGAATCATTCTTCCGGATCATGTCGACATGCAAACTTACTTTGCATTGTCAACTCGAAAACCTAATTTCTTGTTATCCCTAGGACTTGGGCGACTTGGGTGGAGTTAAGTAATTGCGGCTATAATACCGCGGCATAGCTACAATGCAGTACTCTATTTAAGTATCTTGGAGTTCTAGCCTTGATCCACATTCAGAATCTATCATCATGCTAATGTTAGGTGTTTTGAGTTCAGGATTATGACAGGTACGAAGTTGAGGACGTACCAGAGGCGTGTGAACGAAGCCGCCATGCTTGGAGTGATAAGAGAAATGCTGGAAATCAAAGAAACAGACCGAGCTGATCCAGCAGCAAGCGGACTTGTTTCAGGAAGGTTTGCAGATCGTTCAGCAGTCTGTAAACGATGTTGGAACTAGACCAGTTGACCGAGTAAGGACCGTAGCAGATTTCAGACTTTTGGATCCGTCTACTTTCACTTTTCTGGAGGAGCCGTTGCCAGCCGAGCTGTGGCTAACGACACGGAGAATTTGCTGATTGCGACACAGATTCCAGAGGACAAAGGAGTTGATGTGGTGCGCATTCAGTTAGTGGATTACGCCCGAGAGTGACGGCTTGTGGAGGAGACCCGCTTGCCCAAGCCGATCAGTTGGGCGAAGTTTTTCTAAGAACCCCCTGGAGAAGTTCTTCCCGCAGACTGCGCGGAGGAAAGGGAAGAAATTTATCGGACTAAGGCAGAATGGAGCAACCGTGGACGTGCATGCAGCGGAGTGGACGAGACTCAGTAGTCTCGCTGGACCTTTCGCGGCCAACGATGCAGACAGCAGTTGCGGTAAGGAAGCAGTTCTGTCGGGCCAGTCGAGTTTAGGGCTAGGCCGACAAACAGTGTTCTTGCGACTATGGAAGTGAATAGTAATGAAGAGCCGGCAGTTGTTCGCGACTTTATGGATGTGTTTGCAGATTTTCGGGCTTACCGCCAAAGCGAGATGTGGAGTTCGCGATTGACCTTATTCCTGGTGCAGCGCCAGTATCAAAATCTTATTATCCGACGGCACCGGTGGAATTGGAAGAAGTTAAGAAACAAGTTGGTGAATTACTCGAGAAGGGATGGATTCGAAGCAGCAACTCACCTTGGGGAGCTCCAGTTCTTTTAGTAAAGAAGAAGGATGGCACGAGAAGGATGTGCATGGATTATCGAGAATTGAACCGGGTGACTATTAAGAACAAGTACCCGATCCCTCGCATTGGAGAGCTTTTTGAGCAGCTTAGTGGCGCGAGGGTGTTCTCGAAATTGGATTTGCGATCGGGATAACATCAGGTCCGAGTGAAAGCAGAAGGCATTTGCAAGACGGCGTTTCGAACTCGATATGGACATTTCGAGTATCTAGTGACGCCCTTCGGAGTGACTAATGCGCCGGCAACATTTATGGATTTGATGAACAGGATCTTTTCACCGTACTTGGACCAGTTTATCATGGTATTCATTGACGATATTCTGGTGTACTCGAAGAGTCCGGAGGAGCATGCTGAGCACTTAAGGATCGCACTGCAAACGCTGAGACAAGAGAAATTATTCGCGAAGATGAGTAAATGCGAATTCTGGCTGGAAGAAGTGAAGTTTCTGGGGCATGTCGTGTCGGGCGATGGAATCGCCGTCGATCCCGAAAGGATTGCAGCAGTTCGAGATTGGCCCATTCCAAAGAATGTTGCGGAGATAAGAAGTTTTCTTGGACTCGCCGGATACTACAGAAGATTTGTGGAGAACTTCGCTCGCGTAGCTGAGCCGTTAACTAAGCTCACACGAAAGGAGGTACCGTTTGTTTGGACGGATGGATGTGCATTGGCCTTTGAGACGTTGAAGCAGAAGTTGATAACCGCCCCTATCCTAACCGTACCGGATGATTCAGGAGGACTGGTGATTCACAGCGACGCATCTGGAAAAGGATTGGGATGTGTTTTGATGCAGAATGGGAAAGTCGTCGCTTACGCATCGAGACAGCTGAAGACTCATGAGCAGAACTATCCGACTCATGACTTAGAGCTTGCAGCCGTGATCTTCGCCCTGAAGATTTGGAGACACTACCTTTTGGGGGAAAGAGTCGAAGTTTTTACAGATCATAAGAGCTTGAAGTATGTGTTTACACAGAAGGAGCTTAACATGAGGCAGCGTAGATGGTTGGAGCTGATGGCTGACTACGATCTTGATCTTAAGTACCATCCGGAGAAGGTTAATGTTGTGCCGGATGCGCTTAGTCGGTTACCAGCAATTCAGGTGTTAACTACACAGGGGGAGATCATTGCAGATTTTCGAAGATTTGACTTGGAAGTTGTGCTACCACATTCTACGGGACAGTTGATGCAGTTGCAAGTACAGTTGTCCTTGGTTGAGAAGATTAAAGCGGCACAATCGCAGGATCCTAGACTGCAGAAGTTTCGAGAGCGGGTTGAGGCTGGACTACGAACAGATTTACTGGTCTACGATGATGGTTCGTTGAGGTATGGTAGCCGTTTGTGTGTGCCAAAGGGGGATGTTCGTGAAGAGCTTATGAAGGAGGCACACAGTTCAGCTTATTTTTTTACATCCAGGAGGTACAAAGATGTACCGAGATATTCGACAGCATTTCTGGTGGGAAGGCATGAAACGGGAGATTGCTCGCTTCGTGGCTAAGTGCTTGGTATGTCAGCAAGTCAAGGCTGAACACCAAAGGGTTGCTAGTTTGTTGCAACCACTTCCGATTCCTCAGTGGAAGTGGGAACATATAACCATGGATTTCGTGACGGCTTTACCGCGAAGTCCAAACAGCAATAATGCAGTATGGGTGATTGTCGATCGATTGACCAAGGTAGCTCACTTTATTCCTTTCCAGGTTGGTCAATCAACGGAGACTTTGGCAGAGCGGTACATGCAGAAGATTGTAAGATTGCATGGCGTATCGGTGAGCATCGTGTCCGATCGGGACACTCGGTTCTTATCACACTTCTGGAGGAGTTTACAGGAAAGTTTGGGGACTCGATTGAAGTTTAGCACAGCTTATCATCCTCAAACTGATGGTCAGTCGGAGAGAACGATCCAAACTCTTGATGATATGTTGAGAGCATGCATGTTGGACTTCAAGGGTTCGTGGGAGGATCATCTACACTTGGTGGAGTTTTCTTACAACAACAGTTCTCAGGCAACTACCCAGATGGCTCCGTTTGAAGCTTTGTATGGTCGTAAAAGTCGTTCACCTATTTGTTGGGATGATGTCGGTGAACGAAAATTGTTGGGACCAGATTTGGTGATGCAGACAGTTGAGAAGGTTAACACTATCAGAAATCATATGAAGGCAGCACAAGACAGACAGAAGAGTTGGGCTGACACATCGAGAAGACCTCTAGAATTCACCGTGGGTGATTTGATGTTCTTGAAGATATCACCGACTAGAGGGGTGATTCGTTTTGGAAGGCGAGGAAAGCTCAGTCCTCGGTTCGTTGGACCCTTGAGATCGTGGAGCGTGTTGGTGAGGTAGCATATCGTTTGGCGTTACCACAGTCCTTGGCAAATGTGCATGATATGTTTCACGTATCTCAACTCCGTAAGTATATTCGAGATGAAACACACGTTTTGGATCATTCGGAGCTAACAGTACGAGAAGACTTGACTTTTGAGAAGCGACCAGTTGAAATCAAGGATCGAAGAGAAAAGGTTCTTAAGAACAAGGTTATCCCCCTTGTGCTAGTCTCTTGGGGTAATCGATCGCATGGAGAATCCACTTGGGAGCGAGAAGACGAGATCCGACAGAAGTTTCCTCACCTTTTCCTGTAGTTATCTATCTTGAATTCTTGGAATTTCGAGGACGAAATTCTTTTTGTAGTTGGGTATGATGTAACACCCGAGCCCAATAATACTATTTCTGTTACTGGTTGAGTGTTTGGCATTGCTCATTTCATTTATCTTGCTTGTTTGGTTCTTATTGCACAATTTTAACCGGCTAAGTCATTCTGCATATAACAAATTTTAGCACCTAAAATAAAATTGAAAATATTCTTCTTGGCCTACTTGACACCCTTAGCCTCGTGGTAGCGTCCGTGCATTGTATTCTCGTCCCGTTCAGTGAAACGGGCGAGTTTGGATGGCTACGTGCACGTGCGTGTGTCCGTGTTGGGAGTATGCTTTTTAATCATAAAACATTTCATTTTAAAATTTGGAACCCGCCTAAAATCCTATTATTTGAATTTCGAAATTTTTGGACCCAACCCGGGCGCAATTTGGAAATGTTTCATTTGGCGCCAAAATCCTAAATTTTAATATTATTAAAACCATCGCATATATTTTTCTAACTAACCTGATATCTTACTGTTCATTACCTATCTTTTAAATCTTTAAGTTAACCATATAATATTTTTTACAATCTTTATATCCTTCTTAATTTATTCTCTCAGCCAATCGCAACCTCCCCTTTAACCCCGTGGGCCCCACTTTCTCTCTCTCTCTCTCCACTTTTTCCTCTCTCTCCCTCTCCCTCATATATTCTCTCGTACTTCTCTTTATCATTTTTCTCTTCTTGCTTCATGTCTCGTTTCTCATTTCTTTTAACTGTTCTGTTGTTGCCGGAATTCCGTCGTGCCGGTGACGTTTCTCGACGTTCCAGCGAGATACCCCGACCCGTGTGGTTCCTTTGTTCGTCGTTTGGGTTCATTCCGTGAACCGTGCGCCGTCGCGAGTTTTCCCCGCCGACGGTTAACGTTCCGTTTTCCCGATTCGCGACCCATCGAGGCAAGTTAATCTTGCTACATGCTATATACTTTTATAATCTTCATTTTATAATATTATACATTTGAAAATCTTATAGTTTACATATGAAATGTCGTTGAAAAATCGGATATGACAAATCTGAAATTTACTGTACACCTTATCTTATAAAATTCATTATAAATCATAGAAAAATCATTAGTATACGTTCTTTAGTTAGTTACGAAGCTAATTCAGAATACTATAACTCTATGAAATATTTACTTGCAAAGTAAATTGTTTAAATAACGTAAAATGCAAATGAAAATGCCTTTAAACTTCTGTCCAGGGAAATTCCAGCAGCAAACTTTCAACTTTGAATATTCATAACTTTTTGTAGGGATAACCTAAGATGCTTATACTTATAAAACTGAAAACCTTATTGAATTATCTTTGTTTTGGTATAAGACACGTCTCTTTTGGAGAACGTTTGTTATTTTTAAGCTATTTTACAAATTAGGGTGACGCTGAATTTCTGAACGGAACCTTCTTGTGCATGGTTAATCAATACAGCTTTTATAGTTACTAATCGCTTTGAATATGCTATCCATATTAATATTATTATATAAATATTTATATCACATATTGCTTAGTTGTACATCCCACACTACCATTTTATAGTTTTATAACTCTTCGGATACCCGTTTGCATCCATCGCATTTAAGATAAATATAATTGCATCCATAGATCACATTACTACATAATAATGTGATATTAATACTCCATGTTTAATAAATTGCATCCTAATTAATATTGGAACTATAAATGTAACCCTAATCAATAACTGTGCATCCATATCCTTGAAATTATATCTATTTGCCTATCATATTACATGTTCCAGTTTATTGTTCTAATAGTACTCATGCTTGTTTATTTATACACATGTTTATGATAGTTTGATTATGAGCACCCACATGACATCTTGTGCTTCCTGACATGACCTGTTACACTTCCTACTTGACATGATATGGTACCGTACACTCTTGACATGACATGACACCTTTATACATTACCTGACCTGTTACCTGATCTCATGCCTAATGCCGACAAACCTGACCATTCCCGCTGTCTATCCAGACAGACCTACTTTTACTCGACCTTGTGTTGGCATTAGTCCTTGACTACTGAATACCTGACCTGACATACATAGCTTGGGGGTATGGGGAAATCAAAGGTGAAACCGACTTGTAACTCAACAGTTCGATACTTGTTCTGATCAGTCTTACGGGCTTGGCCAGCTCCGGAGTGTTGATGCTGACATCACTCATCTATCCTACTACCTTTTACTGCTTAGCGGCACGTCTCGGATTCATCCCCGAGGATCATGACCGTGGTCCCGGGCATGCACGGGATACTATTGAGTTACATCGACGATTCATCAATTGGTTTCAAAGACTATAGAGTAGAAACCTGATAGGACAGTTTAGTCACCATTGCACATTACCCTGCTCTGTTATTTCTTATTACTGCTTTATTCATGTTCATACTTGCATTGCTTATTATCATGTTTACATTATATACTTGATGTCATGACGCGCTGACGTCTGGATTTTGCATGGCCCAGATTCCGTACCATGTCGACGATCGAGCAGGAGTACTTCAGCCAGCAGGCTGATTTGAGTTCTATAGTGGTTAGTTTGTTTATTGCATTTTATTTCCAGGTGCGATCCCGCATTATGGGACGTACCTTTCTATTATTATATTGGATCATTTGCTTCCGCACTTATTGTTCATTGATTTCTTGTTATTATGGATTTGGACATGTGTTAGATTAGTACTTTATCTTGTTCTTGATATCCTTACAACCGTAATGTGACTGTGGATGGATACTTCCTACCCACAGGTAGCATGGTTGGCTATGTTACGTGCCCAATCCTGCGTACTCTGGGAAGCGGGGCGTGACACACCTATTTATTTGCAATATGATTAAGAATGGGGAATATAATAATGCAAAATTCTGATATGAACACTTCCGCTTCTGGACAGTTCAAGAGAATAGCAGTCTGCTGATGCTGTCCTTCCAGGAGGCTGCAGATCGCCTCAAGCAGTACTGTCTGCTCGTTGATCGAAGCAGGGACGGCAGGTGTGAGTGGTAGTGGTGGTGGAAGTGTGTTGTTGACATTGGTGCAAGTGTTGTTCGGGGAATCCATAACCTTGAATGAAAAATTTAGGTTAGGACAGATTCAAAGTATACGATTCAAAGAATATGAAATGATAAGATTCAAGGAGTATGGATTGTAAAGAATGTTTTTAGTTGCTAGTTCTTGTGTTTTATATTGCTTAGGTTGTTCATGCAGAACAGAACTGCATGGTAGTGTTCCATACAGCTCTGACCTGCATGGGCCACCAACAAAACCTGTCACGCGACGAGGCCGCTACATATTTACTCAGAAGTAAATACGCTAAGCGTAACTAAGCAATATAAAAGAAATATACATAAGAGACAAATGTAATGAAACAACAACTTTATTTATTAACATTCTTTTGTACAATGCATGGAAAAGTAAATACATCTGAATGGAAGCAATGCCTAAACAGTGGCATAACAGAAAAGGAAAATATAGAATGTAAAAGAAAAAGTACATGTGAAACTACAGCTCGGGATCTTCAGTAAACTGGTCCAAGTCTTCGGCGCTGGGCTCGATCTCTTGAAGGTCCAAATCACCTGACGACATTCAAAGAAGAAGAGAGAGAATGTCGTCAGCGAACAATCGTTCGGTAAGTCCCAAAGACGAGGGAGAAATAGAATAGACAGAGAGAGAATGTAGCTTTAAAGTTATTTTATATTGTTAACGATGTTGTTTGTAGCTTGGTACAGAAGGATGCCAGTGTATACGAGAAGAGTCTCTATATGCCAGAGACTAAAGGCAAATGGAATACAAGGCTCCGTTGGAGAGCCCGAAACAACGGCGATTGAATTCAGATTGGGTGTCTTAATGGTTGCAGTCTCGTGCTACTTCTAACACCTTCCGTATCAATCTACCCTTTAAACCCCGTGATGTCTTATTGTATTGTCTTATAAATTGAATTGTATAGATGGATGACTTGTATTGTAAATGGGAGACTTGCCGAAACCATGATATCGTATAAATGGAAATGGATATACTGGATAATCATGTAAATGGAATATATCCATGGTTCGGTTCAGTCAAGTTGTATAGATTGAATATATTGAACAGATTGATTATATGGATTCATGGATTCATATTGAATTGTAGTTTGTACTTGAATCATATTCAAGTCAGATTATTTATAATGAGACTCAGTCTGAGTCAGAACAATTAGAAAAGAAATTGAAGTCCTGAATTAGGTTTTGGTGTTATCAGTAACCGCTGCACATGGGCGACAGGATTTGTGTCTTTTTCAAAGACGATTACCGTGGATAACACCGTTTGTTAAGTTGTCTACCTTAAATAGGCAAGCATCCATATCTCCGGCTCTCTGAGGCTCAAGAGACCGGTCCCGCTTAAACCTATATTTAATAGGGTCCTTAGGGTAATTAATAAAACTTGAGGGGGTTTTACGTAAAAATAATTTTGTATAATTTTTAAAATACACCTCAAGTATTTTATTATCGTCTTTAGAGTTTTAATAGATGTAGATTTTATCATTGTGACATTTCTATTGAACAAACCTATTTTTCATAATACATGGTATTTAAATGTAAAGTGTTGAACTTGTATGGAATTGCTTGGTATTTTCATGTAAAATGATTCTTTTGATTTAGAAAAGTTGGAATATTTATTCTATATCAAAATTAGATATTTTGATAATACACACACACACACACACACACACACACACACACACACATATATATATATATATATATATTTATATAAAATAATTTTAATTTATTATATTTCAGAAATCTCATTTTCTTAAGATATTTGTATTTTTAAATCTCTCAAGACTGAATGCTCCTTGCGGAGGTATGCATCTCGCACTACTAAGCCCGACGATGTGCGATAATCCGCACCATCCCGAACGGGTTCCCCAAATGGGTTGTAGCGGCGCTTTGCAAAGATTTGTTTAAAAAAATACGTAATCTTGTAAAAATGATTTTTATAAGTTAAAGGTAGTTTTGTGTAAAACAGTATTTTCCCGAATCTATATTTCCCAAAAGGTACCGTGCTTTGTTGGATATGAGTGTTGTGAAGAGATGGGTCATTATCTCGTGATCTATTTAAAGGTATAGTAAGATTAATGATGTTTTAAAGTCGAAACTAAATTACATGGTATTTTACTGAAAAGTACGATAAAAATTGCAATATGAAATATTTTGCTATAAAACTTGTTCAACATGTTTTGTTAATGATTAATAGTCAAGATGTAAGAGTTTGATATGTTGTATTTAAGAAAAGATGGAGTTTTTAAGAAAAACCGAATCGGAAGTCGGATTAACTCCGCTTCCGTCGGGTTTTAGTTTTACAAATTTCTAGAATAGAATAGAGAAGAGGGAGGTGAAACTTACGGGATTTCAGATTATAGGAGAGGGAGAGGGATTGGAAGTAGTTTCCGGTGCGTCGTTTCGTCGTCGGGAGCTCCTAGGGTCGTCATCGGAATTTCGCCGGAGATTCGCCCTTCGCTAACTTCACTTGTACACAAAAATTCTAGAGAGCTTTCTTGCGAGTTTGGACAGAATTTTTGAGTGAGGGGGTGTGTTTAGGGGTGGTATTTATAGGGTAATCTAAGGTTTTAGGGTAGATAAAAGGTTGTATGAAAATTGTATTAAAAATTGTATTTAAAATGGTTTAATGGGGTTTTAAAAAGCTCTGTTAATGTGCAGAATATTTAAAGTGTACAGGGGTTATAAGAAGCCAAAAAGACACAAGTTTCATGAAGGGTCAATTAGGATTCAGCCGAGTCAACCGGGCGGCGCCGGCCGAGTCACGGCGAGTCGGGCCGGGGATCGTCGCCGTGGGTCGCTCGTCGGTTGGTCTACCCTCTGGGACAGTTTGTTTTATATATGAATTTTGGTTTTATATGTTTAGCACGCGTAAACTCTTGAGATTCTAAAAATTTAAAAAGAAATCAATATTAAAAATAATGTGGATAATGGGATTTGAACTCTGATTCTTTGGTTCAGCAGTTCAAGGTCTTACCAATGAGCTGCAAGCTCCTTCTTGCTATTAAAAAGCAAAACAAACTTATAACTTGTGCTCAGGCAAAAGTACCCCTTTCTGTATTTTTTTGAAAAATTTGTACAGAAAGTTGTACAGAAAGTTTAGGGTTGTTACAAGGAATGTCGTCAGCGAACAATCGCTCGGTAAGTTCCAAAGAAATGTAGAATGAGAATAGACAGGTAAGAGATTATAACTGGTATAAAATTGTTAGTTATGTTAACGCAGTTGTTTGTAACTTGATACAGAATATGCCAGTGTATACGAGAGGAGTCCAGCTTACCCCATGGACTATGGTATACGGATCACAAGGCCCTGTCAAAACCCACGGGACAACGGCAACGGATGTTCAGGTTAGGTGTATTAAAGTGACCGTCTCATGCCTCTTTTAACACATTTCGTACCAGTCTACCCCTTTAAAACCCCATAATGTATTTTTGTATTGATGTGTATTTTTTTATTTAATAGATGTAAGACTTGCCGAAACCATGATATCAGCAGTTCATGTAAATGGAAAGGATATAAACGGATAGTCATGTAAATAATGTCAAATGTATATCCATGGTTCGTCAAATCAATTCATGTTGATATAGATTGTATTCTGGTATAAATGGATTCATGTTGAATTGGAGTTATACTTGAATTGTATTCAAGGATGGATTGCTTTCATATTAGACCGAGACTCTGGCTGGGTCAGATACTTTAAAACGAATTGAAGTCCTGAATTAGTTTTGGAGTTATCGGTAACTGCTGCACATGGACGGCACGATTTGTGATTTTTTCCAACCCAATTACCGTATTGATAACCCTGTTTTAGTTGTCTACCTTAAATAGGCAAGCACCCAAATTCTCTGGCTCCCTGAGGCTCAAGAGAACTGGTCCCACTTAAACCTATATTTACTAGGGTCCTTATTGTAATTTAATATAACTTGAGAGGGGTTTTATGAAAAGTAGTTTTGATATATTTTCAAAATACACCTCAAGTATTTAATTATCATATTTAATATTTTCATAGATGTAAATTAAAAAGATGAAATATTCTAGTGCATATAAACCTAAATTGAATAGTATATGGTATTTTTATGTAATTTGACTTGTATTGATCTTGATAGTATTTTCATGAAATTTGTGAGTCTTTTCTTTTGATTTAGAAAACATGGAATATATTATATATTTAAAATAGGTATTTTGATAATATTTATATATATATAATTATTAAAAATAGAATTTATTTATTAATAGAAATCACGTTTTCTTAGAAATTGTAATAAAAATTCCATCGAGATCGTATGCTCCGTGAGGAGGTCTGCATCTCGCCCTACTAGTCCGATAGATGTGCGATAACCCGCACCAACAAAATCGGATTCTCCAAAATGGGTTGTAAGGACATAATCATATGGAATTTGATTAAAACAATTTGAAGAATACGGTTTTGATAGTTTATAGTATTTAAATGTAAAATTCATCTTAGCCACAAAAATATCGTTCTCAAGCCATCGTGCTATGTCAAGATGAGTGTTGTGATGAGGCACGTCATTATCTCGTGCAATTTTCTAAAGGTAATATGAGCAAAATGAAAAAATAATGTTGTAGGTAAACTTGATGAGATTTAACCGTAAAAGTGAACTAAAAGTTGTCTAACATTATAATTTTGAATTGAAACTTATTCTACATATTGTCTTATGGTTGTTAAACACGATATGAAGAGATAGTTAATTTGTGGTTAAGAAAAATTGATATTTTAAAGAAATTAGAATCGGAAGTCGGATTAACTCCGCTTCCGACGAGTTTTTAAAAGAGAAGTCTTTTTAATAGAAAGAGAGAAGGGAAGAGAGGACTTACGGATTGAGAAGAGACAGGGGAGGTAGAGGATGGGTTTGCAAGCCTCGTGGAGTCGCGGGGTCGCCGGATTTGTCCCAATTCGTTGCCGGAACTTGACCTTGAGCTAACTCCACTTGTACAACTTCTTGAACTTGAAAAATTTAGAGAGTTTGGCAAAAGATTTCTGAATGAGGATGGCTATAGTGTAGGATGGTATTTATAGGAGAAATTAGGGTTTAGGGTATTGAAGAATGGAATTAAAATTCATTAACATTTTGAATTAGTGGCTCATTTTAACTCTAGAAATGTACAGGGAAAACAAACAGATTAGGGTTAGTGGGGGAGTCCAAGAGGTGCTAGGGATTTTTTTTGGAGCATTAGCTACGGGGGGTTGTGCCGGCCCTAAGCCCAATCTCGCCGGCCAAGTTGGGGGCTTTGGGCTCTGGATTCATGCCACCTGTCCTAGTCGTAGTTAATAGTATTTTGCACATGTTTGATTTTTCAGTGACTTTTCATTTTACGTGTATTGCACGTGTAACTTTTGGGCTTCCAAAAAGTTTAAAAGAAAAAATCAGCAAAAATAATATGTGGTCGGGGGATTTGAACACAAGGGCTATGTCACAGCAGTGCAAGGCTTTACCAATGAGCTACACGTGCTTTCTTGCTGTTTAAAACAAATCAAATTTATAACTTATGATCAGGATTTACAAATACTCCATTTGTATATTAACTTTAAAAAAAATT
Source organism: Agapanthus africanus (assembly GCA_030015575.1). Classification (NCBI taxonomy): domain Eukaryota; kingdom Viridiplantae; phylum Streptophyta; class Magnoliopsida; order Asparagales; family Amaryllidaceae; genus Agapanthus; species Agapanthus africanus. Next base: position 767,652,855 of record JASDDO010000022.1, on the reverse strand, counting down.
CTGTACATTAAAACAGAGTCGTTACATTCTGCCCTCTTTAAAAAAAATTCACCATCGAAATTTACAATTATTTAAGGACTAATTTACAAACAAGTGAGGGTATCTTGCACACATGTCATCTTCTCTTTACCGTGTTGATTCTCCAGGTGAGGCTTGTTAGTTATATGTATGCCCTAGAGGCCATTACTGTACATGAGATGTATATTGTAGTGGATGCTGGGACATATATAGGTAGGACTTTCTTGCTCGACATGATAGTACGCTATCTGGTTGCTCTTTATCTTAACATGTATACTTTCTGTCTCTCTGTTACATGTTGATAAAGCCCTTAGGATTTGTACTCGACTTCCTGGACTATGATGTAGATCATACTAGTGGGGCATGGGTAGTCCATGAGTACATCCTTCAATGTTCCTAGTCATGGGAATATCGAGACGGGGTATCGATATTCCAGAGTAGACTAGCGTATATCTTCTCGACCTATGTGATGGACGATGGATGATCCCATATCCATTGGTGTTTGACATCAGAGACGGTATGCGGGTGCTCAGTGGAGACTGGGTACACTGAACGGACTCACCGAGAACTCCCAGATGGCATTATACCTCATGTCAGATGGCAGTTCTCTGGTGACACTGGTACAGCTTAGTCTGTTGACCCGAGATCGTCATAGAGTCTTGTGTGTCTCCCAATGTGCTTTGATTTCCACCCTACCACAGCTCTACTGAGTCATGCAAACAGGTGGTTTTTGGGTACAGTCCCGATTCACATGAAGGCAATGAGCGATAGGTGGGGATTCGTCTCTCCCGGTATTGGGGGTTGATGTTGCGCTATGCTCGACTGGCCATAACTGGAAATCCCTGGCCAGGGTTGCACTGATTTACCGGTAAATATTATCAGTAGTTTCATGCTTGTTATGGACCTTACATCGGCATGACTTATCAAGCTACTGAGGTCTGACGTTTACCACCCCTAGGCGAGATATGCGACATATCAGACGAACAGACCGGACTGTACGTTAAGTGTTACTGGTTGGATTCACAGGAGTGTAAGCATTCTTGCTCGTTGATCTTATGATCGCTCAATACCCGGGTGGCCGTTACGTTTAGCAGACCGCTTGCGGCTTGTGGGTGTTTGATATGATCATCACCTACTGCCGGCGTATTGACGAGTCTTTAGAGTCCTACACAGGGGTTTCCTGGCTCAAGCGAAACGAAATGGGAGCGCATATGAGATATGTGCGGGACCGAGAATAATACCAGTATGTGATACTGTATTCTATTCTCACGATTTGTATCATTGGACGGTTATATGAGATATAGCCGGGTTACCGAATCAAGTGTTGATTCGATACATTGATACACTTGATATTAGTCGGTTATATACGATATGACCGAATCATTAAATCAAGTATCGATTTAATGATTTAATGTATAATTATATATTTGATATATTACTTTACATTAACTAGTATTTGTTCACTTATGATTGATTTTCTCACTTGATGTGCACAAGTTGTATATATGATATATGTTTGTGCACTAGTTTGTATCATGTTTGATGATACATGCAAACTTGGGTGTGTGTATGACTTACACCATGTTTAGGTTAATGGTTAGGGTTTTATTTATTTTATTTATTTTGGCAAATACAAAATGGTGGCTTTCTTTGTTTTGTGCTTGAAGCTTCATGAAGCTTTCAAGCATCTTTGACAAAGTCCACCATTTTTGTTTTGCATGAGATTTTAGTTAACCTAACCATTAACTTAAACTTTAGTTTAGTCTCTACATTAGTTTACTCACCCATGGTTGCATCAAGATAGACTTCACTTGATTATTCATTCTATTATTCATTATTCTTTTCTTTTCTTCTTCTTCTTCTTCAAGAAGAAAAAAGCTTGCTTGAAATTTTTTAAGTGAAGATTTAGAGTGAGAAATCCAAATCCAAAGTGAACCCACTTCCTATTTCTTCATCCTCTACCACTTGCCATATAGTATAGAGTGTTCTCTTCACAAAGTTCATGACCAAGTGAAGATGGAGCTTGAGTTTGAGTCTCCCCGACGTAGATCATCTTCGGCCTCGTAGTCAATGACCTAGCCCGCTCATTTCTCCGATGAAACCAACGCTAGGGTCCGGGATCCCGATGATCGCAGCGAAGGGACGTCAATACGGAGCTTTAGAAGTGAAGGACCGGATCTACAAAGGTTGTATTCCCATTCACTTAGTAGCAAAGTAGTTTGCTTGCTTGTAGTTTCGCCTTACCTCTAGTAAACGATCTTGCATAGAGTTGTTAGGCACATAAAAATTTGATTAATTTGGCATGGTTGATACCTTGTAGAACCTCTTGAGTGTGCCTAGGAACCCTACAGTGGTATCAGAGCCTAACTAGAGTTTTAGGCGAAGTGTAGACGAAGTTAGAAACCCGATCGAACCCCGAAACCCTAATCGATGCCCTTCTCTGTACTTTCCTGAAACTGTGGAATTTTCCAAATTAAAAATATCCAAAAAATTCAGCAGGGTTTTCTAGGAATTACTGTGGAGCACGTGACCCTAAGTCGACCAATGCACCGTGGAACCGCGGCCCCACCCTGGCTTATGCGGCGGTTCCGCGGCCATAAAGATGAATCATTAATCACGTTTGCACAGTAATGCCCGTATATAATTCCTGTGTTTTCTGGGTATTTTTAATTTATACTCAAGAGTTGAGTTTTCTGGGTTGTATTGGGGACTCGATGATTCGATCAGATTATTTAACTTTGTTTATTTTGTTTTTCCGGGTATTTTAGAACGTGTTAAAATGTTCAACCGGATATCAATATCTCACATTTTTCCCTGCCGGAAAATTTCCAAGTGTTGGATTTTTCCGTAGTTTAAGAACGTCTAAGTAGTGCAAGTAACGCAATGGACCCTCTAGAAGACAACAAACCTTAACTCGATTATGTGACTGTCTTGAACTGCCCTTTGAACCTTAGGGTTTGGGGCAGTACGGCGTGCCACATGTGAGGCGTTGGCTTGACCCTTCTACGGCTGGACCGTTGGTGCTGTGGCATGAAATGGATGTTTTTAAACTTATTTCAAGTGTTGAGCTTTCCGGGAAAACTTGGGTGTTTGATTATTCGATCGGAAAGTTTAACATTGTCTATTTATCTGGAATGTGATACAATATTTGGAATCCACAAGTAGTTATGAGATAACTAATTTGAATGTTATAAATCTAGCGGTTTAGTCTCACTTGATCGGTTGCCACGGGATTTTGATGTGATCAAAAGTCCGTCGCAATCACGTTGCTTACGCGGATACTCTCCGGTAAACTTAATAGATAGCCACGTCCCATAGCCCCGACCAAGTGACTGTAGGAGAACCCCGTCGCCAAAAGCATCCGTTCGGGTGCTCGCGGCAGCGGTGTTCCGCCTTAATGCACTTCGTCGACGGTATCGGGGGTGCGGCCGTCTACTAAAGTTTGCGACGAGCATTCGTCCGGGAATCTTGTTGAATTGCCCGACTTGATATTGAAAAGTGTTTTCGATAATGAGACTAAAATGCGGGGTTTGTAATTGTTAGGCATGCGATGTCTAAGGAGGTTGCGAATTCCAACTGTTGTAGTTTTACACTTTCTTTTCTGCGACCGTAAGTGTAATATGTGATATCGACGGTTTCGTTGCTATATGTCAACGACAATTGGGATGGGCATATTTAGTTACGTTGATGACATGTGATGTTATGTGTTGCTGGATATGTTATATTGGATCGTCGTGTTTGAATAGCCGGGGGGTTTTATGTGAGACGGGTGTTTTTCATTTTCATTCATGTAAAAAACTTGTATGTAATATTCTTTTATTTGGGGCACTTCCGGGTTGAGGTTGATGTCACCAGTGTTGTATATTATTTACTTTTCCGCATTAGGATAGACCCAAGGCGGGGATCACAAGTAACCGGGTTCTAGGGTCCAGTGGGAGACCATCTCGAGGAGTCGAGTCCGGGTCTCCTAACTCTAGAATTGGTAGGGTTACTTTCCGCTCTCGTAGGGGTCTAAGGGTGTGGGATTGGCTATTCATCACGACCGTGGAATCCGTGTTTTATACAGGCTCAAAATAAAACACGGACGTCCTAGTATATCCAATATTTCATATGATATTTTCTGCTGCGTTATCTGTGATGTGATCATGTGATATGTTTAGATTGATACTGTATATAGTATATATGATATATTATATAGACGTTACTTATGTTTTACACCCGCGCTAGCCCTGCCCCGATCTGCCGTTAGTTACCTAACCTAACGGTGCAGACGGGACATCGAGGCGAATGCGGATGGCATAAGCGTACGTTGTATTTATCTGTAATGTTTAGGTGGACTTAAATGGTGGGACATTCATTAATGAGATTAATGAAAGAAAATAAATCTAAAAGATGTTATGGAATCGAATTTCAAAAATTAGGTAGCTCTAGTTGTTGCTTTGCATAGAGGTATTCCTTGTAGAACATCCAGCACTTTATTCGATAAGGAAAGAGCTGACGATCCCTTCACCGGGAGTGACCTCTTTAGTGATAACTAGCAGATGCTACAACCTTCGGTTTGTCTTTTGATTGCTTTTCTAGTTCTTGCTTTGCATAATGGTATTATGAATATCCTGCACCTCATTCGACGAGGAAAGAGCCGAGATCCCTTCACCGGGAGTGACCTCTTTAACGAAACTAGCAAAAGCCTCAAAAACACTCCATTTAAAAACCATTTGATTCTGCAGCGAGATCAAGTTCAAAGCGTTAAAGGTTTTCATAAAAACCATCCGCAACCCTCCGTCATTTTAGGAAGTAGAGTACTTAGTATTCGTGCTATGTTTGTTGACCATAGTCAAGGCACAGTGTACGGTAGCTAAGTGATGTCTTCCTACACCGCATATGATGCGATTAGTTAGGACAGTCGCGTGACTTTGTTGACCTTAGTTAAGGGTCATGTGGGTAGGTCTAATTAATCACGAAATGACGGGTAGAACTTGACTAGTGCTTATGATTTGTTGACCATAGTTAAGGTCATAAATGCTAGGGGTAAAATCCTTTATCGGGAGTTTCAAGTGTTGAAATTTGCAATGAGATTGCATACCTTCTATATGATAGTTGGATCCTGATACCCACTGCGAGTAATTGTTACTCCTGGGAGAGTTTTGCACTTTACAATTAGCCGATCAAGTAGGTGTCTAGAAAGATGTCAACGGGGTTACGCCCCTGGAAAAACGAGGTTTACTTTAATTAGGTCCATGCGAAAGCACGGGGAACCTCCCTCAAAGTACCGGCACTGGCCTGGCTGAAAGATTGGCGAACTTGTAGAGTGTAATTAATCCCGGCTAGTCTTTCCTTTTAGGGTTTGAAGGAAGATTTGATAGAAACAGTGGGAGCCATCCTGATTAGATAAAATATATAACCAATCTAATCTTGCAAGAGCGCACGCAGAGTGTTTTCTTCTCTCTCTCTCCAGGTAGCGTCCATGTCACGCCTTAATCAAGATAATAATATGGATGTATTGACCGAACCCGCTTGTTTTACTGAGCTAAGGAACGTTGATCCCGCTCCAACTTATAATTGTTATAAGACAGAGCAGGAATTAGCGGAATACCAAACTTCCCGTGCCGCCCAAACGAAGAAAGTGCATGATAATGCATCTTCTTCGGGTGTGTTCATTACCAAGAACTGTTTCTCTGTATCCTCTACGTCCTGGGTATTAGATACCGGATCAGGATCCCACAAATATAATCTATTACATGGGCTACAGAAAGGTAGAGAACTGAGAGCGGGTGAAAAGTTTCATGAGACAGAAAACGGTGCAAGTGTTGCAGCCAAGTCTGTTGGTCACTATCACCCTGTATTACCAGAATACATTGATTCTGAACGAATGCTATTAGATACCGAACCTGATATACAACATCATATCAGTCTCTTTATTAGTAAAAAAAGGATATAATTTTGTTTTGTTGGATAATGTTTTGAACATTTCCTATATCAAGAGTTGATCGGTTCAGGCATGTTATCGAAAAGCGTTGACGTTCTAAATCAAACTACAGTTCTTAGTATATAGAACACACACGAGAGGAAGAGTTCAGAAATGAACAAATTCTTCTTGAGGCATTGTAGACTAGGTCATATCAATGCGACCCGACTAGCTAAGTTACATTTAGATGCATATTTAAATCAGTTTAAATTTACATCTTATGAAACTTGCCAGTCATGTCACAAAGATAAGATGACCAAAGCTCCGTTTACTGGAAACAGAGAAAGAGTTAATGAACTCTTGGGACTGATACATAGTGATGTATAAAGGTCCCCAGTCTACACATGCCAGGACTGGTTCTTTGTACTTCATTACATTCACTGATGATCTCTCTAGATTCAGACATATGTTCCTGTTGAAACACAAGTCCGAAACTTTTAAGATAATCACCGAATATAAGTTAGAAGTAGAGAACCAAAACTAGGTATAAGTATTATGTCCTATGATAAGATCAGGGAGGAGAATACTTGTGCATGGAATTCTTTGACTATTCTAAAAGAGAATGAGATTCTCTCTCAGCATTACTCCTCCGTATATACCACAGCACAACGGTGTATCGGGACGGAGCAATCACACCCTATATGATATGGTGCGCTCTATGATGAGTACTACTGAGTTACCTATTTCCTTTTGGGGGTTGTGCACTTAAGAAGCTGCATACCTATTGAATTAGGTTCGAATCATATCACTGCCTACCATTCCATACGAGATATGGTATGGGAAGAGCCCATCTCTTAAGCAAGTTAAGATTTGGGGTTGTCCGGCCTATGTCAAAAGCAAAATCCGGACAAGCTCGAGGCAAGGTCAGTTCTGTAGAACTGGAAAGATTTCTAGCTATACAAACTACAGCTAATGATTTGACAGAACCAAAGGATTCAATAGTCTCCGACGAACCTCAGCCTCTCCGCCGATCTAACAGGGTTCCTCATCCGCCTGAGAGATACTTCAGTTTCTCGATGACTGTGGGAGCGAGGATTGCATCATGAGATGATGACCCAACTAGTTTCGAGCAGGCCATCAAGAGTGGGGACTCTGTAAGAATGGCTGGGTGCTTAGCAATCTGAGATGGAATCCATGTACACCAACAAAGTATGGACTTTGGATGCTATATCTGAAGGGTTAAATCCCCATCAGGAGCAAGTATATCTTGAGAAGATTACTTGGTGTAGATGGAAAAGTTAAGACTTTCAAAGCTAGACTTGTTAAAGGTTTTCGTCATCGACCAGGCATGGATAATAATGAAACCTTTTCCAGTGGTTGTGCTTAAGTCCATCCAGATCGTACTTGCCACGGCTACATACCATGACTACGATATCTGGCGGTTGGGTGTCATGACTGCTTTTCTAAATACTGATTTAGAAGAGAACGTCTATAAGTACACAGCCAGAGGGCTTCGTAAACAGTGGGAGCAGCGGAAACATGTGCAAGATGCTTTACAGAATAAAGCAGGCATCGCGGAGTTGGAACGTCTGTTTTGATGTGGTAGTCAAAGTGTTTGACTTCATCAAAATGGTAGATGAACCTTGTACATACAAAAAGGTAGTAGAGAGTAAGGTGGTCATCCTCGTATTGTACGTGGACAACATACTTTTGATAGAAAAAGAGTTTCCTATGCTACGCTCGGTCAATCTCCGCTTATCACAAGGATACTCCATATAGGATCTATGTGATACCTCCTAAATCCTAGATTTTATATCTATGAGATAGATCTAAATGGATATTAGGATTCTCACTAGGTGTAGTGAGATGGTATCAGTTGATCCTGGGGAGAATCACTGGAAAAGTTCCAGGGTGATAAGGACGAATGAATGTCAGTCGCAGGCATTGTCTTTACCCTCAGTGGAGGGACGGTATGTTGGAAGAGTTCCAAGCGAGATACCGTGACAAACTAGACGATAAAGGCTGGTGACATCGCTATCAAAGATACTACCAAAGAGGCAGTTTGGGTATATATTAGTTCATGAGATGAACTAGGTTCCTACCATTGTGTGACAATGGAAGTGTGGCTTTGGCCCAGGAACCCCGGTCCCATCAGTGACCCAGACATATTCTGAGGCAGCATCACCTGATCATGGAGATAGTTGATCTCCAGGGTGATCGAGGTTAGGAAAGTAGACTCAGAGGACAACACGGCGGATCCACTCACAAAGACCATTTCCCAGAGAGAGACTATTATGGGATGGTTGAGTATGAGATACTACAACCACTGCTACAGATGGCCCTAGTGCAAGTGGGAGATTGATAGTTATATGTATGCCCTAGAGGCCATTACTGTACATGAGATGTATATTGTAGTGGATGCTGGGACATATATAGGTAGGACTTTCTTGCTCGACATGATAGTACGCTATCTGGTTGCTCTTTATCTTAACATGTATACTTTCTGTCTCTCTGTTACATGTTGATAAAGCCCTTAGGATTTGTACTCGACTTCCTGGACTATGATGTAGATCATACTAGTGGGGCATGGGTAGTCCATGAGTACATCCTTCAATGTTCCTAGTCGTGGGAATATCGAGGCGGGGCATCGATATTCCAGAGTAGACTAGCGTATATCTTCTCGACCCATGTGATGGGCGATGGATGATCCCATATCCATTGGTGTTTGACATCAGAGACGGTATGCGGGTGCTCAGTGGAGACTGGGTACACTGAACGGACTCGCCGAGAACTCCCAGATGGTATTATACCTCACGTCAGATGGCAGTTCTCTGGTGATACTGGTACAGCATAGTCTGTTGACCCGAAATCGTCATAGAGTCTTGTGTGTCTCCCACTGTGCTTTGATTTCCACACTACCACGGCTCTACTGAGGCGTGCAAATAGGTGATTTTTGGGTACAGTCCCGATTCACATGGAGGCAATAAGCGATAGGAGGGGATTCATCTCTCTTGGTATTGGGGGTTGATGTTGCGCTATGCTCGACTGGCTATAACTGGAAATCCATGGCCAGGGTTGCACTGATTTACTGGTAAGTGTTATCAGTAGTTTCATACTTATTATGGACCTTACATCGGCATGACTTATTAAGCTACTGGGGTATGACGTTTACCACCCCTAGGCGAGATATGCGACATATCAGACGAACAGACCGGACTGTGCGGTAAGTGTTACTGGTTGGATTCACAGGAGTGTGAGCAGGCTTGCTCGTTGATCTTCTGATCGCTCAATACCTGGGTGGCCGTTACATTTAGCAGACCGCTTGCGGCTTGTGGGTGTTTTATATGATCATCACCTACTGCCGGCGTATTGACGAGTCTTTAGAGTCCTACACAGGGGTTTCCTGGCTCAAGCGAAACGAAATGGGAGCGCATATGAGATATGTGAGGGACCGAGAATAATACCAGTATGTGATACCGTATACTATTCTCGCGATTTGTATCATTGGACGGTTATATGAGATATAGCCGGGTTACCGAATCAAGTGTTGATTCGATACATTGATACACTTGATATTAGTCGGTTATATGCGATATGACCGGATCATTAAATCAAGTATCGATTTAATTATTTAATGTATAATTATATATTTGATATATTACTTTACATTAATTAGTATTTGTTCACTTAAGATTGATTTTCTCACTTGATGTGCACAAGTTGTATATATGATATATGTTTGTGCACTAGTTTGTATCATGTTTGATGATACATGCAAACTTGGGTGTGTGTATGACTTACACCATGTTTAGGTTAATGGTTAGGGTTTTATTTATTTTATTTATTTTGGCAAATACAAAATGGTGGCTTTCTTTGTTTTGTGCTTGAAGCTTCATGAAGCTTTCAAGCATCTTTGACAAAGTCCATCATTTTTGTTTTGCATGAGATTTTAGTTAACCTAACCATTAAGTTAAACTCTAGTTTAGTCTCTACATTAGTTTACTCACCCATGGTTGCATCAAGATAGACTTCACTTGATTATTCATTCTATTATTCATTATTCTTTTCTTTTCTTCTTCTTCTTCTTCAAGAAGAAAAAGCTTGCATGAAATTTTTTAAGTGAAGATTTAGAGTGAGAAATCCAAATCCAAAGTGAACCTACTTCCTATTTCTTCATCCTCTACCACTTGCCATGTAAGATAGGGTGTTCTCTTCACAAAGTTCCTGACCAAGTGAAGATGGAGCTTGAGTTTGAGTCTCCCCGACGTAGATCATCTTCGGCCTCGAAGTCAACGACCTAGCCCACTCATTTCTCCGATGAAACCAACGCTAGGGTCCGGGATCCCGATGATCGTCAACACGGAGCTTTAGAAGTGAAGGACCTGATCTACAAAGGTTGTATTCCCATTCACTTAGTAGCAAAGTAGTTTGCTTGCTTGTAGTTTCGCCTTACCTCTAGTAAACGATCTTGCATAGAGTTGTTAGGCACATAAAAATTTGATTTTGGCATGGTTGATGCCTTGTAGAACCTCTTGAGTGTGCCTAGGAACCCTACAGACTTTTCTCCACATCATTCGAACTAAGTTTACTTCCTTGTTCCGAAGTGACTTTACCTTTCTGTCCAGGATTTCAACGGGTTATTACTCACAAGATAGGTCCGTCTGTACAGTGAGCTCGGAGTGATCAAGAATGTGACTGGGGTCACTCACATACGTTCTGAGTTAGGATATGTGGAACACATTGTGCACTCCTTCCAATGAGGGTGGAAGTGTCAAGTGATAAGCCACTTCTCCGACTTGTTCTAGTATGTCGAACGGTCTAATGAATCTTGGAATTAGCTTACCCCGCTTTCCGAAGCGAATCACTCCAAGATTTGGAGAAATCTTCAGAAAGACATGATCTCCCGGTTGGAACTCCAAGTGACGGCGCTTTGCATCAGCCCAGTGCTTCTATCGATCTTGGGCTATGCGCATTCTTTTCCTGATAGTGCGAACTACATCTACAGTTGCTACTATCATCTCAGGTCCAAGGAGTTCTCTATCTCTGATGTCATCCTAACTTAATGGTGAACGACACTTCCTTTCATATAGAGCTGCAAAGGATGACATTCCAATACTTGCTTGGTAGCTGTTGTTGTATGAAAACTCCACAAGATGCAGGTGATCTTCCCACGATCCTCCGAAATCTAGCATAAAAGCTCTTAGCATATCTTTAAGGATCTGAATCGTTCGCTCAGACTGACCATTTGTTTGTGGATGATAAACTGTGCTAAAGTTCAGACTTGTTCCCAAGGTAGTTTGCAGACTCTGCCAAAATTGCGATCGGAATCTGGTGTCACGATCGGAGACAATGCAAACCGGTACTCCGTGTAATCTCACAATCTTCTGCATGATTTCATGGGTATCAAAGATAGTACACTATGAAGATTTTAAATCTTACTTAGATTCATACCTCCATGTATTTCTTTACTAGTGTCTCGGTAGGTTGGCCAACTCGAAAGGGAATAAAATGAGCCGACTTTGTGAGTCGATCCACAATAACCCATACAGCATCGTTACCTTTCGTGCTGCGAGGAAGAGCAGTCATAAAATCCATAGTAATGTGTTGCCACTTCCATTCTGGAATAGGTAACAGTTGAAGTAAACCAGCAGTTCTGTGGTGTTCAACTTTTACTTGCTGACACACCAAATATTTAGCGACGCTTCTGGCAACTTCATGCTTCATTCCATGCCACCAGTAACGTTGACGTAGATCTTTGTACATCTTTGTGCCACCAGGGTGTACTGAGTATGGGGAGTTATGAGCTTCTTTCATCAACTCCTCCCGAACAGGACCTTGTGGTACACACAATCTGCTTCCATATCTTAAAGATCCGTCTTCATGAATGATGAAGTATGTTCGAAGTCCACTTTCTACTTATTCTCTGATCCTTAGCAACTTGGTATCACTTACTTGAGCTGCGTTGATCTGATTGACAATTGTAGACTGAACTTGTAAGTTCATCAAACTTGAAGCGTTACCTGGCATGACCACTTCTATCTCCATCTGATGCAAATCTTGATGTAGCTTCCACTGTGCGGTAAGTTTCATTGATAGTAGTTGGCGACTAAATGTATCGAGTACTACATTCATCTTTCCTGGATGATATTGTAGGTTGATGTTGAATTCCGCCATAAGTTCTAACTATCTTTTCTGACGCATATTCAACTCTTTCTGAGTAAACACATACTTCATATTTTTGTGGTCTGTGTAGATATCTATCCGTTCTCCAAGAAGATAATGGCGCCAAATCTTGAGAGCAAAGATAACGGCTGCCAACTTTAGATCATGCGTCAGATAGTTACGCTCATGAACCTTCAGCTGTCTTGATGCATAAGCTACAATTTTACCGTGCTGATGTAGAGCACATCCTAATCCCTTACCGGACGCATTGCAATGTACTATGAAACCTCCAGATTTGTCCGGTATTATGAGAATAGGTGCCGATATCAATCTTGACTTGAGTTCTACGAAAACTTGTTTGTATGCTTCTGACCACACGAATTCTTCATCTTTACGCGTGAGCTTGGTCAGGGGTGTTGCAATCTTCGAAAATCCTTCAATAAATCTTCGGTAGTATCCCGCTAATCCCAAGAAACTTCGAATGTCATTCACTGTCTTTGGTATCGGCCATTCACTTACTGCTGCTATTTTAGCTGGATCTACAAAGATTCCTTCACCTAAAATGATATGTCCGAGAAATCTGACTTGTTTTAGGCAAAAACTCGTACTTGTTGTACTTGGCATAGAGTTGATGATGTTGCAAAGTCTCCAGGACAATTTGTAAATATTCAGCGTGCTCTTTCCGATTCTTTGAATATACCAGGATGTCGTCGATGGATATGACAACGAACCTGTCTAGGTACTCACGGAAAACTTGATTCATTAGGTTCATGAATATGGCTGGTGCATTGGTCACTCCAAATGACATTACTGGTTGTGCACCAGGTACTAAATCAATTCCGAATTCAAGAGCTCAATCGGGAGGCAAACCTGATATGTCTTCAGGAAATACGTCGTCGAACTCTCGAACTACCTCTGGCTTGTCTTCTCTTGCCCGTAGAGTTGCAATCACTGCCTTCTTCGGTTTTGCTGTGTATGTGCTAGGATCCAGGGTACGATCTCCACTTTTGAAATAAAAGACCGGATACTCTGGAATTTTGAACATTACCCTCCTTTGACGACAATTGATGGTAACGTAGAAAGTTCCTAGCCAATCCATACACAAATCTATATCGAAGTTCGGTATGTCCAGCACCTTGAAGTCAGCATAGAATTCTCTGCTGCAGACGACTACTGGACACAGGTTGTATCCCATTGTTGCCTTTAGAACGCCGTTCCCTGAACTGACATTCCAGCTGGATACGAGAGGTGTGACTGGAATCGCATAAGTTCGGACGAACCGTTGAGACATAAAGCAATAAGATGCTCCAGTATTGAAGAGTGCTAGTGCAGAAAGTGAGGCTAGTAAGATCGTACCAAAGTTATGTGGGATATGTTTTAGGTTTAGAAAAAATTATATGGATGTAAACAAGTATTGAATAGATTTGAAAGATGGAAAGTTACCAGTGATGACTTGGCCAGTGGATTCAGCTTCTTCCGCAGTCATTATAAAATCATGTTGCCTCGGTACATTCCTCCTTGTTGGAGGAGCATTCCTCTGTCCCTGAGGTAGGTTTCTTTGCGCTTGATGGAACTGACGAGGAGGAGGTGCAGTAGGTCCACGAGGAGGTGGAGCTCTGAGAGAAAGACGTGGTGCAGGTGCTTGAATAACTGGTCACTGCGGATAGGTGATTGCTGGTCTGGGTGCCTAATACTGATTGAGTCTTTGAGGACAAGACCTAATATCATTTGTGGATGAGCCACAAACTAAGCAGAAGCGATTAACACGCCTACAATCCTTCGCCAGGAGTCTATTCCTTTTGCAATAAAAGCAGAAATCTGGACCGAGCCAGTTGAAAGGTACTCCCGGTCTCCTGGGTACAAACGGTGGCCTTGAAGAGGCTCCTCCTGTTATCTGAGTAACAGGACGCTTCACACCGGTAGAGTGAGGTCTGCCCTTCTTCTTCACTACTGTCTCGTATCGACGGGCAGCTTTCAGAGCTAGGTCATGGGTTGGGAAATCCCCTGTAGCTAGAGTGTCTTGGATTTCCTGGTCCAACCCTCCCTGAAATCGTATGGCCCTGATCTCAGCAATCGGAATAAGGTATGCCGCAAACCTGTTACAGTCTTGTGTTAGCTATGTAGTATGTGATATTAGATAATCGAATATTAAGACATATCTTACCTGCTCAATATGGTGAACTCTGCATCATACTCATCCACTGATTTTCTCCACATAGAGCCTTGTTGTAAGTGGATGAATTGCTGATCCATGTCGAATCGGGCAGTCTCTGAAAAATACTTCGCGTCGAACATGTCGCAAAAAATCTTCATTTCAATCGGCTGGGCAAGACGGCTTTCTTCCGCCTTCCACCATACTCGGGCGTTATCCATGAGTTGCAGGTTCGCAACCCTTACCCAAGCAATGTCTGGCACTTGTGCTGCTGCCAGATCATTTTCGATTGATTGAGCCCATTCTTCCGCTTCCAAAGGGCTCTCTTTCCCAGAAAATTGCTTTTCGGATGAAGTGCCCGGAATTGCTTCACTCCAGGTGCTTCCGCTTCTGTGTGGTTCATTAGGAGAGCAGTCTGTTGTTGTTGTCCCTTCAAGAAGCTCTTAATTGCCTCAAGCAGTACTGTATGCTCGTTGATCGGAGCTACAACGGTAGGTGTCAGTGGAAGAGGTGGTGGTGTGGTGTTGCTGATCACGTTGGTGCTAATATTGTTCGGGGAATCCATAACCTTGAAAGAAAAATAGGGTTAGGATAGATTCAAGTAATATGAAATATAAAGAATGTTTAGTTGCCGAGTCTTATAATTCTTGTATTATATTGCTTAGGTTTCCATACAGAACTGACCTGCATGGGCCGCCAACAAAACCTGTCACGTCCCGCTTCCCATAGTACGGTGAAGAGACATAACGGGGCATGCGACGTATTTACTCAGAAGTAAACACGCTTAGCGTAAATAAGCAAAATAGTAAAGTACACAAGTAAAACATGAGATGTAAATGAACATCAACTTTTATTTATTAAACATCCTTTACAATACAACTGGAAATGTAAATACCAGACTGAAAAGCAATGCCTAAACAATGGCATGAACTGAAAGTAAAGTATATACAAGTGACTAGAGCTCTGGGTTGTCACGACCCGCAGGGTACGGAACGTGACTGGCACTTAAGTTACGAAACGTCTCAAGACGTCCGTAAAATAAGTAAGCCAAAGCCCAGAAATCAAAACCAAAAAGCAGAAGAGTGAAGGAAAACCAATCAATTGAAAACGAGTTTATCAAATAAGTCATATCAAGCCGTTTTAAAAACAATATCAATTTTTCCGAAAATTTCGGCAGAGTCTCCTTTGTAAATAATGGCCCCCAAAATGGGTACAACAAGAATATATATGAATACAACAAATAAGGCATCCCCAAGCGGGAGCTAGCTCTTCGCCACAAGGCGGTCACAAATCCCACGCAATGTAAATCAGCAATGTACATAAATAAACATAAGAAGCACAAGTAAAACATCATGTCGACTCAAGTAAGCTCGACCCCAAAATACAGCATAAAAAGCCCACAAATCTCACAGTCTCGTCTCTAGGTCAATATACAACAATAATGGTAGATACAGTAAATGGAGTACTCTAGATACAAAGAATATACAAGGTGGTACAAAATAATAATACAACCCACCTACGAGCAAAAGCCTCGAGTCCAGGCAAAAGAGGCAAAAGTAGCAAGTGCGCCCGCTGCTACTGTGCTGACGGAGCGGAGCTGCAAAAGACTGTGGCACAACGGGGGTGAGTTGCCAACTCGTGAGTAATAAATAACATCTATAGAGGCTATCGCAAGCATGCACACAAGCATCCTAGCATCTATAATACAGGTATGGCAGGATATACTAGCAGGTATGTATGCAACATGAATGTACTAGCAGGTATGTATGCAATATGACTCAACTCGTGATCTGAATGTGTAAGTATAAGAAATCATATCTTTTCCTTTTAGGAATCTCTTTTCTTTTAAAATATCAGCACAATACCAAAAGAATCAACAAGAATCCGTGTCCAGCATCGACACCTCAAAACAGTCTCAATCTCATGTATCCATATCATAGTATCTCTGGCCTCAGCCGTCTGGCTGACCCATCTCAAATATCAATATCTCAACATCTCGTGGCCACGGTCGGTATCCTCTGGATATCCGACGTGCCAAAAAGTCACCGGTAGATAGTCTATCCCTTGCCAGGCTCAACGTCAACAACACGACCTTCTCGCCCCGGGGTACCTTACCGGGCCCACCATGTACCCGAGACGGTTCATCCAACTCCTCGAAACAGGTCTCGAAAACCACAGCAAACTCATGGTGGACGACACTCACATCACTAGAAAACCGCAATTTACATATTTTTTAAAAAAGTAATAAGTTTAGAAATTTTGCGGCTTTCCCCCGAAATCCAGAAATATCATAAAATCTCAAGAAATCCTCATAAATGCATATGTCAATGATAATGAATGCATATGGTATCAATAATCAAGTTGCGATGTATGATTAATAGACTAGGCATGAACAAATAATATGATGAGATACATGCACATGAATAGCAATCCTACGATTTCATTTTAAGGAATTAAAGGCAATAGCACAGGTTTAAATATCAATTATAGTAAAAGGTTTCAAATTATAGGTTATCTAGTGTGGTGGCATGGCAATTATCAGGGCGTGTGTGTAAGCATGAATAGTGCTCGTGCTGCATATAAAAACCCTGGCAATGGTGCAGGTGTCCTATAGAATGGGTTCGCATATGTATGTCAAATAAAGCATGGATGTAATTACTAATATTACTAGAAATCGTAAACTACTTAAACTATCGGGCGACTTGTGCCATCCAAACGATAGTCCCCCGTAGATGTTACATCTACTCACCGGAATCCTCAGCTAGCTACGTCCAATCACCGCTTTCCCTTTTCGTGCCGCGTCCGAAGTCTCCGCGACCGAACCTGGAATTTGCATCAATACAAAACATAAGCTTACATATCATGAAACGACGAAAATCCCAAACGAAAATATCCACGTTCACAAGCTAGGCACAACGTGCACAAGGTGCGCGGAACACACACGAAAATCGCAAAACTAACTAGAATCGTCGTTTTGGGACGCCCGGCAAAACTAAAACCCGATCACACAAAATTCCGCACTCACACATCCTCAATGTCGTAGGATATGCTAAAAATATAATCAAGTTATCATAAATAATTCATCACATAATTTTATATAAAAACTAGTAAGCATTTACATTCCAAAAATCGGTGCAAACATCGCCGATTTGCGACAAAAAAGACTACAACCTAGCATAAACATCCAACCGCATAACTAGTTAGCCACAACACTATAATTACAACACAATAACCATGCTTCAAACCTATTTCCATACACAAACCCCTTTCTTGATTTTTGTAATTAGCAAACACAATCAAAATTTCACGCTAAATTAACTTAGATTAGCAAAATTTGAAGCCACTTAAGCAAAGTAACCTCATTAACTTAGGTTAGCAACCAACTAGATAGAAAAATAGATTTAATTAACTAATTAATGGTGTGCTAAAAACCTAGTTAAAAACAAACTACTCTCTTAGAAACTAGATTAGAAATTAGCTAAACTTTTAACACTAAAACCATATAATTAAAGGAATTTAGCCACAAGTGTTGAATGGGTAAGAATTATACCTCAATCTAGAGATCTAGCAAGAACAATTTGCCTCTAAAGATGGCTTCTTTCCACATGTTTTCAACTAATATAGGCTTGAGAAGAGATAGCACAAGGATTTGTTTTGGTTTTGTGAAGAAATTTGTGGATTTATATGGATTTTTGTAGCAATTTTGATGAAATTTTGGAGGAAATGAAAAGAGGAAAGTGAAGGGGGAAGGCTGCTGAAATTTCGGCCAGAGGAGGGAGGAAAAATGGTGTGGGTGTTGTGGGAAAGTCAAGGTCAAAGCCCATACCAATCAACCAAAAACCCATACTCAATATAAAATATTAAAACCCTTTTTTAAGCAATTTAAAATGAGTGAAGAACACAATTTGGAGGGGGGAAATTTTGGGCTGCTGAAAATAGTGGTGGGGCCGGCCAAATAAGAGGGGTGAGGAATTGTGAAAGTTTGCAAAGAAAATTCCATGCAAAAAGACCCCCCACAAACTCAAAATTGCAAGTTTTAGTTCAAAATAATTATTTTTTGATTTCCATAATAAAAACCCATTAAAACTTGAAATAAATACTAAAAAATTATATTACAACTAGATTTTAATTAACATGATTTTAAAGAATAAAATTAGCCCATTTAAATTTGTATTTATCGCTAATTTAATGTATTTTTTTTTACCGGCTTAAAATAATATTAAAAATTGAAAAATTAGGGAAAAATTTTAAATGACCAGAAATTTATAAGTAACTCATTAGCTACTAAAAACTACCGATTACCTATCCAAATTAGGTATAATTAGGCCTAAACTGCAAAATAACAAAAAAGACGATTTACGGAAAAATACCAAATCTTCACCGATTTTCGGGAAAACACCAAAACGACTTTTCAAGGCGTTACATGGGTCTTCTGAGAATTGCTCCAAGTCGTCTGTGCTGGGCTCGATCTCCAGAGAATCAGATCCCCCTGACAACATTCCAAAGAAAGAAGAGAAAATGAATGTCGTCAGCGAGCAATCGCTCGGTAAGTCCCAAAGAGATGTAGAATGAGAATAAACAGGTAAGAGATTATAACTGGTATAAAACTGATAGTTATATTAACGCAGTTGTTTGCAGCTTGGTACAGAATATGCCAGTGTATACGAGAGAAGTCCAGCTTACCTGTCACGCCCCGTTTCCCGGTGTATGGGCAGAGGACGCGACGAGGCCGCTACGTATTTACTCTGAAGTAAATACGCTAAGCGTATCTAAGCAATATAAAGGAAAATGCATAAGAAACAAATGTAATGAAACGGCAACTTTATTTATTAACATTCTTTTGTACAATGCATGGAAAAGTAAATAGATCTGAATGAAAGAAATGCCTAAACAATGGAATAACATAAATGGAAAGTACTGAAATGAAATGTGTACAAGTGTAACTACAGCTCGGGATCTTTAGTAAACTGGTCCAAGTCTTCAGTGCTAGGCTTGATCTCTGGAAGGTCCGAATCACCTGACGACATTCAAAGAAAAAAAAAAGAGAATGTCGTCAGCGAACAAATCGCTCGGTAAGTCCCAAAGATAAGGGAGAAATAGAATAAACAGAGAATAAGAGAGAGAGTGTGTGTGTAGCTTTTAAAGTTGTATTTAGTGTTAACGCTGTTGTTTGTAGCTTGGTACAGAAGGATACCAGTGTATACGAGAGAAGTCTCTATATGCCAGAGACTAGAGCAAATGGAAGTACAAGGCTCCGTCGATAATACCACGGAACAACGGCATGGATGTAATTACGTCTTAAGTGACCACCTCGTGCCACCTTTAACATATTCTGTACCAGTCTACCCCTTTATAAACCCCACGATGTCTTGTTCGTATTGTTGTATATAGATGGATGACTTGTATTGTAAAAGGAAGACTTGCCGAAACCATGATATCGTATAATGGAAATGGATGTACTGGATAATCATGTAAATGGAAGTATATTCATGATTCGGTTCAGTCAAGTTGTATAGATTAATAAATTAAATATATGGATTCACCGATTCAGGTTGAATTGTAGTTTGTACTTGAATCATATTCAAGTCAGATTAATATAATGAGACTCAGTCTGAGTCAGAATAATTAGAAAAGAAATTGAAATCCTGATTGTTTTGATGTTATTGGTAACCGTTGCACATGAGCGGCAGGATTTGTGTCTTTTTCAAATACGATTACCGTGTTGATAACACCGTTTGTTAAGTTGTCTACCTTAGATAGACAAGCACCCACATCTCCGGCTCCCTGAGGCTCAAGAGACTGGTCCCACTTAAACCTATGTTTACTAGGATCCTTATTGTAATTTATAAACTTGAGGTGGTTTTATGTAAAAATAATTTTGTATAATTTACAAATTACACCTCAAGTATTTAATTATCTTCTTTAGAGTTTTCATAGTTGTAGATTTTATATTTGTGACATTTCTAGTGAATAATCCTATTTTGTCATAATACATGGTATTTAATTGTAATATTGAACTTGTATGGAATTTCGTGATATTTTCATGTAAAGTGGTTCTTGTGATTTAGAAAAGTTGGAATATTTATAATATATCAAAAATAGATATTTTGATGATACATACACATATATTTATTTATTTATAAAAATAATTTTAATTTATTATTTTCTAGAAATCTCATTTTCTTAAGATATTTATATTTTAAATCTCTCGAAACCAAATGCTCCTTGCGGAGGTCTGCATCTCGCACTACTAAGCCCGAGAATGTACGATAATCCGCACCATCCCGAACGGGTTCCCCAAAATGGGTTGTAACGGCGCTTTGCAAAGATTTGTAAAATACGTATCTTGTAGAAAACAGTTTTTAATAGTAAATGGTATTTATATGTAAAGTTTCGTTTTCCCGTATTCTATATTTCCGAAAGATATTGTGCTATGTTGCATATGAGTGTTGTGAGGAGGTGGCTCATTAGCTCGTGATCTAATTAAAAGTATAGCAAGATTAATGATGTTTTAAAGTAGAAAGTAAACTACATGGTATTT
Organism: Agapanthus africanus; assembly: GCA_030015575.1. Taxonomy (NCBI): domain Eukaryota; kingdom Viridiplantae; phylum Streptophyta; class Magnoliopsida; order Asparagales; family Amaryllidaceae; genus Agapanthus; species Agapanthus africanus. The sequence goes on along the minus strand of JASDDO010000022.1, from coordinate 767,632,077 downwards.
TAGTGAAAAAAGCGGTAAAAGTTACAAAATAAAATGTTTTCTATGAAACTTGTTCAACATATTTTGTTAATGATTAATAGTCAAGATGTAAGAGTTTAATATGGTTGTGTTAAGGAAATTGAACTTTATAAAGAAAACCGAATCGGAAGTCGGATTTAACTCCGCTTCCGTCGGGTTTTAGAAAAAAGAACTTTTTAGAATAGAAAAGGAAAGAGGGAGGTGGGACTTACTGGCTTAGAGGTTAGAAAAGAAGGAGAAGAAGACGTAGGATTTGCCGGTGCGTCATTTCGTCGCCGGAAGCTCCTAGAGTCGTCGTCGGAAGATCGCTGGAGTTTCGCCCTTCGCTAACTCCACCTGTACACAAAATTTCTATAGAGTTTTCTTGAGAGTTTGAACAGAATTGTGGGTGAGTGGTGTGTGTTTAGGGGTGATATTTATAGGGTAAGGCTAAGGTTAGGATAGGTGAAAGGTTGTGAAGAAAAAAATGGTATGAAATTGTATTAAAAATTGGTTTAATTGGATTTTAAATCTCACTGTTAATGTACAGAGGAAATAAAGTGTACAGGAATTTCAAAAGACACAACTTTTGTGTTGGACAATCGGCGATCTGGCCGAGTCCGGCCGGAGGAGGCGGGCCGAATCGGCCGAGCCGCCGGTCGATCCGGCCGAGTCCGGCCGGTTCCGGGGTGCCACGTGTCCCTCTTCGTCTTGTCTTCTCACTGGACTATTTTTTTTTACATGTGTAGTGGGGTTTTACGGGTTTAGCACGTGTAGACTCTTGGAATTCGAAAAATATTAAAAGAAAACAATATTAAAAATAATGTGGGTGATGGGATTCGAACTCTGGTGCTTTGGTTCAACAGTGTAAGGTCTTACCAATGAGCTACAAGCTCCTTCTTGCTATTAAAAAGCAAAACAAACTTATATCTTGTGCTCATGAAAAAATACCCCTTTCTGTATTTTTGAAAAAATTGTACAGAAAGTTGTACAGAAAGTTTAGGGTTGTTACATTACCCCGTGGACTATGATATACGGATCACAACGCCCCATCAAAACCCACGGGATAACGGCAACGGATGTTCAGGTTAGGTGTATTAAAGTGACCATCTCGTGCTACTTTTAACACATTCCGTACCAGTCTACCCCTTTAACCGTAATGTATTTTTGTATTGATGTGTATTGTTTTGTTTAATAGTTATAAGACTTGCCGAAACCATGACATCAGTAGTTCATGTAAACGGAAAGGATATAAACGGATAGTCATGTAAACAATGTCAAATGTATATCCATGGTTCGGTCAAATCAATTCATGTTGATATAGATTGTATTCTGGTATAATGGATTCATGCTGAGTCAGAGTTATACTTGAATTGTATTCAAGGATGGATTGATTTCAGATTAGACGGAGACTCTGACTGGGTCAGATACTTTAAAATGAATTGAAATTCTGAATTAGTTTTGGAGTTATCGGTAACTGCTGCACATGGGCGGCACGATTTGTGACTTTTTCCAATCCAATTACCGTATTGATAACCCCGTTTTAGTTGTCTACCTTAAATAGGCAAGCACCCAAATTCTCCGGCTCCATGAGGCTCAAGAGAACCGGTCCCGCTTAAACCTATATTTACTAGGGTCCTTATTGTAATTTAATATAACTTGGGGGGGTTTATGAAAAATAGTTTTGATATATTGTCAAAATACAGCTCAAGTATTTAATTATCGTATTTAGTATTTTCTTGGATGTAAATTTGAAAGATGAAATATTCTAGTGGATATAAATCTAAATTGAATAGTATATGGTATTTTCATGTAATTTAACTTATATTGATTCTTGATGGTATTTTTATGAAACTTGTGATTTTTTTCTTTTGATTTAGAAAACCTGGAATATATTATATATTTAAAATAGGTATTTTGATAATATATATATATATATAATTATTAAAAATAGAATTTATTTATTAATAGAAATTTCGTTTTCTTAAAAATTGTAATAAAAATTACATCGAGATCGTATGCTCCGTGAGGAGGTCTAGATCTTGCCCTACTAGTCCGATGGATGTGCGATAACCCGTACCAACAAAATTGGATTCCCCAAAATAGATTGTAAGGACATAATCGTATGGAATTTGATTAAAACAATTTGAAGAATACGGTTTTGATAGTTTATGGTATTTAAATGTAAAATTCGTCTTAGCCACAAAAATATCGTTCTCAAGCTATCGTGCCATGTCAAGATGAGTGTTGTGATGAGATAGGTCATTATCTCGTGCAATTTTCTAAAGATAATATAAGCAAAATGAAGAATTAATGTTGTAGGTAAACTTGATGGGATTTAACCGTAAAAGTGAACTAAAAGTTGTCTAACATTATAATTTTGAATTGAAACTTGTTCTACATATTGTCTTATGCTTGTTAAACAAGATATGAAGAGATGGTTAATTTATGGTTAAGAAAAATTGAGTTTTTAAAGAAATTAGAATCGGAAGTCGGATTAACTCCGCTTCCGACGAGTTTTGAAAAGAGAAGTCTTTTTAATAAAAAGAGAGGAGGGGGAGGTGACTTATGGATTGAGAAGAGAGAGGGGAGATAGAGGATGGGTTTGCAAGCATCATGGAGTCACGAGGTTGCCAGATTTGTCCCGAGTCGTTGCCGGAACTTAACCTTGAACTAACTCCACTTATACAATTTCTTGGACTTGGAAAATTTAGAAAGTTTTGGCAAAGGAATTCTGAATGAGGAGGGCTATGGTGTAGGGTAGTATATAGAAAAAATTAAGGTTTAGGGTATTGAAGAATGGAATTAAAATGCATTAACATTTTGAATTAATGCCTCATTTTAATTATCTGAAAATGTGCAGGGAAAACAAATAGACTAGGGTTAGTAGAGGGGTCCAAGAGGTGCTAGGGAAATTTTTTTGGAGCATTAGCTACGGGAAAGACCGGTGGCGTCGGCCCTAAGCACAATCTCACCGGCCAAGTTGGGGGTTTTGGGCTCTGGATTCATGCTACGTGTCCTAGTCGTAGTTAATAGTATTTTGCACATGTTTGATTTTTCAGCGACTTTTCATTTTACGTGTATTGCACGTGTAACTTTTGGACTTCCAAAAAGTTTAAAAGAAAAATCAGCAAAAATAATATGTGGCAGGGAGGATTTGAACACAGAGCCTATGTCACAGCAGTGCAAGGCTTTACCAATAAACTACAAGTGCTTTCTTGCTGTTTAAAAACAAATCAAATTTATAACTTGTGCTCAGGATTTACAAATACTCCATTTGTATATTAACTTTAAAAAATTTCTGTACATTAAAACAGAGTCATTACAGCTTAGATGGTGGAGTTAGCCTCGGAGCCGAACTCGGACTGGGTCGGGATGAGCTTGCGCCCCCGGCCTTCTTTCCCTGGGTCTTGGCGGCCAAGGTTGCTAGGATTTTCACTCGGTCCATAGGCTCTGCAAAGAAAGGAACACAACAACAAAGGGGGTTAGCAATGCCAAAACAGCAAAGGAAACTTGGTAAAGTCTAAACAGATCGACGAAAGCCCTAACTTACCCAAGAAACGCGCAGGACTGAGCTTAGCCCAGCTCAGTGCCTGCTCGGATAGCAGGACATCCGCCCGTTGGATCGGCTCCCACTGGGACACCACCCTTACTTCGGGGGAAGTCGACTGCTTTGCCCTCGGGCAGTCGGCCCTATGCCACTGTGTAGGCACAGGCCAATCCTCACCCTCAGGCGGCCCGACGAATATAAACTTCTCCTTCTATTCATGGATGGAAGAAAAGACGGCTACTACCCCTGACCCGGCCATTCCGTCCTTGCATTTTTTGAATGAGAAATACACCTAGCTCGGCTCATTCTTACTGGTGCCGGGGTGATTCTTATAACATAGGTGTCACGCCCCGCTTCCCAGAGTACGCAAGTTTGGGCACGTGACATAGCCAACCATGCTACCTGTAGGTAGGAAGTATCCATCCACAGTCACATTACGGTTGTAAGGATATCAAGAACAAGATAAAAAAACTAAACTAATACATGTCCAAATCCATAATAACAAGAATCAATAAACAATAAGTGCGGAAGCTAATGATCCAATACAATGAATAAACAGTATGTCCCATAATGCGGGCTCACATCTGGAAATGAAATGACAGAAATAAACTAAACTCTCAAGAACTCACAGTTCAGCCTGCTGGCTGAAGTACTCCTGCTCGGTCGACGACAAAGGTACGGAATCTGGGCCATGCAAAACCCAGACGTCAGCGCGTCATGACATCAAGTATATAATGTGAACATGATAATAAGCAATGCAATATGAACATGAAATAAGCAGTAATAAGAAATAACAAGCAGGGTAGTGTGCAATGGTGACTAACTGTCCTATCAGGTTTTCTACTCTATAGTCTTTGAAACCAATTGATGAATCGTCGATGTAACTCAATAGTATCCCGTGCGTGCCCGGGACCACGGTCATAATCCTCGGGGCTGAGTCCGAGACGTGCCGCTAAGCAGTAGAAGGTAGTAGGATAGACGAGTAATGTCAGCATCATCACTACCGGACCGGCCAAGCCCGTAAGACTGATCAGAACAATGTATCGAACTGTTGAGTTACAAGTCGGTTTCACCTTTGATTTCCCCATACCCCCAAACTATGTATGTCAGTCAGGTATTCAGTAGCCAAGGACTAATGCCAACACAAGTCAAGTAAAGGTAGGTCTGTCTGGATCGACAGCAGGAATGGTTAGGTTTGTCGGCATTAGGCATGAGATCAGGTAACAGGTCAGGTTACTTTCAACAGGTAGAGTCGATATGTACAGGGTGTTGTGTCCGGTGTATCAGTACATGAGTCAGGTATATCAAGATCGGTCAATATGTAATGCAATCAGGTATATGATGATAACAGGTATAGTAACACGTAATGAACAGTGGCAGGAAACAGTAAATAGCAAATATTATTCTATGTGAACACAGTGATGTTTGTATTTTCATATTAATCCGGTTCACGCACCTTTGAGGTGCAAAAGCCACAATATGAAACAATATCGATAGTATACGCAATGGAGTTACATGAATTTGAACTAAGCATAATAATTGTCTCAGGAGTGATTTTAACCAATGAATTGGGGATGATCTACTTGGTTTGATTTGTTAAGCATGAATTAATAGCAGACCGGTTAATGCGAGCAATGATTTCATTAATTTAAAGTTACGGATAATCGTGGCTAGCAATTCTAAGTTATAACAGGTATCGATATTATATTAGTTGTGTGGTTACAATATGATGGTTAAGTTGTAGCATGTTAAGCAAGTATTCAGATACTTGCCTCGGCGGTTCCGCAAACCGAAACACGGATGCGGTGTCGGCAGAAACTGCGATATGGAAGCACGGGCCACGGATCGAGTCCCAACAGAGGTTAACGGGATCACACGGACCAGGGGACTTCGCTGGAGCGTCGGGTTCGTCAGACGACACGGTCGGATTCCGGCAAAAGTTAACGGCAACGGGTTAGCAATAAGATAACATGCAAGATCAACGGGATTTCGCACCAAAGGAAGTAAAGTGATGCTTACAGAGGAGGAACAGGGGTAACTATGACGGGCCCGACGGCGATGGACCCACCGGCGGTGAACAGGAGGCGCGGCGAGGGTGCTGGAACGGCTGAGCGGCTCGGGGTCGCTGGAAGGGTGCTGCGGTGAGTGGGGAGGAGTGTGGTCGGCTCTGGTGGTCGTGGGAGAGAGGGAGGTGGTCGGAGGTGGTGTCGACGGGGTCGCCGGCGCGTTTTTCCGGCGAACAGGGAAGGTGCAGGCGTTGGGTGAAGGGTCGGGTTTGCTTTTTCCGGCGAGGGGAGGAGGGAACGACGACGAGGTCGGGTCGAGTAGGGTGAAAGGGAGTCGTGGGGTCGTCGACGACGATGGGCGACGTCGACGGTGAGGTTGCGAGGGAATGGAGGCGTCGGGGAGATGGGTGCAGGCGCGGGAGAGAGAGGAGGAAGGAGGGAGGAAGTGCGGCGATCGAGGGGGCGTTGCCGGTGGCGACGGCGAGGTCGCGGGGAAGTCGGCAGTGGGATCGCGAGACTAGGGTTAGGGTTAGGGTTCGTGGTCGCGATGGAGGAAAATGGGTTAAGGAGGCGGCTGCTGCATGGGGGGGTTAAATACGAGAGGAGAGAGAGAGAGATTGGAGAGAGAAAGAGAGATTTGGTGAGATAGAGAGAGAGAGAGAATGAGGAGAGAGGCAGAGAGAGATGGGGAAAGGAGGGGCCCACGCGGGGATTTGCAAGCTTGCGATTGGCTGAGGGAAGGGTAAGGAAATAACTGAGTAAAGATGCGAAAGGATTAAGCTGTTAGGAAAAAATTATATTCGTATATAATTTTAGTTTTAGTATTAAATTTAAATGGGCCCTTTTTGGCGCAAAATGAAACATTTCCAAATCGCGCCCGGGTTGCGTCCAAAAGTTCCAAATTCAAATTATATGATTTTAAGCGGGTTCCAAATTTTGAAAATAGGTGTTTAATGATTAAAATGCATGCCCCCAAGTCGGACACTTGCACGCGCGCGTAGTCGTCCAAACTTGCCTGTTTAGCCAAACGGAACGGAATCTCGACACGCGGACGCTATCACGCGACTAGTGGCGACGAGTAGGCTAACATGGACATCTTAAATTTCATTTTCGGAGTTAAAATTTGTTATGTACCAAAATGATTTAACCGGGTAAAAATTAGCAATAAACACCAGAAAATCAGGAAAATTGGAAAGAGCAATAAATAATCCTCAACTAGTAAGATACATAGTATTATTGGGCTCGGGTGTTACATCATACCCAACTACAAAAGAATTTCGTCCTCGAAATTCCAAGAATACAAGATAACTAACTACTGGAAAAAGTGAGGGAATTTCTGCCGGATCTCGTCTTCTCGCTCCCAAGTAGATTCTCCATGCGATCGGTTACCCCAAGAAACTAGCACAAGAGGGATAACCTTGTTCTTAAGAACCTTTTCTCTTCGATCCTTGATCTCGACTGGTCGCTCCTCAAAAGTCAGGTCCTCTCGAACGGTCAACTCCGAATGATCCAAGACATGAGTCTCGTCACGAACATACCTCCGTAGTTGAGACACATGAAACACATCGTGAACTCCTGCTAATGACGATGGTAACGCCAACCGGTACGATACCTCTCCGACACGTTCTAATATCTCGAAGGGTCCAACGAATCGGGGACTAAGCTTTCCCCGACTTCCAAAGCGAATCACCCCTCTAGTCGGTGATATCTTCAGGAATACCAAATCGCCCGCGGCGAACTCTAGAGGTCTTCTTGACGTGTCGGCCCAACTCTTCTGTCTGTCTTGAGCTGCCTTCATATGCTTTCTGATTGTATTCACCCTCTCGACTGTCTGCACCACCAAATCCGGTCCTAGTAACCTTCGTTCACCAACATCATCCCAACAAACCGGTGAACGGCACTTACGACCATACAGTGCTTCAAACGGGGCCATCTGAATTGTCGCTTGGAAGCTATTGTTGTACGAAAACTCCACCAGGTGTAGATGATCCTCCCAAGAACCTTTGAAGTCTAACATGCAAGCCCTCAACATATCTTCAAGGGTCTGGATCGTTCTCTCTGACTGTCCATCAGTCTGGGGATGATAAGCTGTGCTGAACTTCAATCGAGTCCCCAAACTTTCTTGTAAACTCCTCCAAAAGTGTGACAAGAACCGAGTGTCCCGATCGGACACGATGCTAACCGGTACCCCATGCAATCTGACAATCTCCTGCATGTACCGCTCTGCCAAAGTCTCCGTAGATTGACCAACCCGAAAAGGAATAAAGTGAGCTGCCTTGGTCAACCGATCGACAATCACCCATACAGCATTGTTGCCCTTTGGACTCCGCGGTAAAGCCGTCACGAAATCCATGGTTATATGTTCCCACTTCCATTGAGGAATCGGAAGTGGTTGCAACAAACCAGCAACCCTTTGGTGTTCAGCCTTGACTTGCTGACACACCTAGCACTTAGCCACGAAGCGAGCGATTTCCCGTTTCATACCTTCCCACCAGAAATGCTGTCGAATATCTCGGTACATCTTCGTCCCTCCCGGATGCACAGAGTAAGCTGAACTGTGTGCCTCCTTCATAAGCTCCTCACGCATCTCCCTTTGGCACACACACACGGCTACCATATCTCAACGAACCATCTTTATGGATCAGTAAATCGGTTCGTAGTCCAGCTCCAACCTGCTCTCGAAACTTTTGCAGTCCAGGATCTTGTGATTGTGCTGCTTTAATTTTCTCAATTAAAGACGACTGTACTTGCAACTGCATCAACTGTCCTGTAGCACGCGGTAGCACAACCTCCAAGTCAAATCTCCGAAAAATCTGCAATGATCTCCCTCTGCGTAGTTAACACCTGAATTGCTGGTAACCGACTTAGTGCATCTGGCACGACATTAACTTTTCCCGGATGGTACTTAAGATCAAGGTCGTAGTCGGCCATCAGCTCCAACCATCTGCGTTGCCTCATGTTCAACTCCTTCTGAGTGAACACATACTTCAAACTCTTATGATCCGTAAAGACTTCAACTCTCTCGCCCAAAAGGTAGTGTCTCCAAATCTTCAGGGCGAAGATCACGGCTGCAAGCTCCAAGTCATGAGTTGGATAATTCTTCTCATGAGTCTTCAGTTGTCTCGATGCGTAAGCGACGACTTTCCCATTCTGCATTAAAACACATCCCAATCCTTTCCAGATGCGTCGCTGTGAATCACCAGTCCTCCTGAATCATCCGGTACGGTTAGGATAGGGGCGGTTATCAACTTCTGCTTCAACGTCTCAAAGGCCAATGCACATCCATCCGTCCAAACAAACGGTACCTCCTTTCGTGTGAGCTTGGTTAACGGCTTAGCTACGCGAGCGAAGTTCTCCACAAATCTTCCGTAGTATCCGGCGAGTCCAAGAAAACTTCTTATCTCTGCAACATTCTTTGGAACCGGCCAATCTCGAACTGCTGTAATCTTCTCGGGATCAACGGCGATTCCATCGCCCGACACGACATGCCCCAGAAACTTCACTTCTTCCAACCAGAATTCGCACTTACTCATCTTCGCAAATAATTTCTCCTGTCTCAGCGTTTGCAGTGCGATCCTTAAGTGTTCAGCATGCTCCTCCGGACTCTTCGAGTACACCAGAATATCGTCAATGAATACCAAAATAAACTGGTCCAAGAACGGTGAAAAGATCCTGTTCATCAAGTCCATAAATATTGCCGGCGCATTAGTCACTCCGAAGGGCATCACTAAATACTCGAAATGCCCATACCGAGTTCGAAACGCCGTCTTGCAAATGTCTTCTGCCTTCACTCGGACCTGATGATATCCTGATCGCAAGTCCAGTTTCGAGAATACCCTCGCGCCACTAAGCTGCTCAAAAGTTCTCCAATGCGAGGGATCGGGTACTTGTTCTTAATGGTCACCCGGTTTAACTCTCGGTAATCGATGCACATTCTTCTCGTGCCATCCTTCTTCTTTACTAAAAGAACTGGAGCTCCCCAAGGTGAGTTGCTGCTTCGAATCCATCCCTTCTCGAGTAATTCACCCACTTGTTTCTTAACTTCTTCCAATTCCACCGGTGCCATCGGATAATAAGATTTTGATACTGGCGCTGCACCAGGAATAAGGTCAATCGCGAACTCCACATCTCGCTTTGGCGGTAAGCCCGAAATATCTGCAAACACATCCATAAAGTCGCGAACAACTGCCGGCTCTTCATTACTATTCACTTCCATAGTCGCAAGAACACTGTTTGTCGGCCTAGCCCTAAACTCGACTGGCCCGACAGAACTGCTTCCTTACCGCAACTGCTGTCTGCATCGTTGGCCGCGAAAGGTCCAGCGAGACTACTGAGTCTCGTCCACTCCGCTGCATGCACGTCCACGGTTGCTCCATTCTGCCTTAGTCCGATAAATTTCTTCCCTTTCCTCCGCGCAGTCTGCGGGAAGAACTTCTCCAGGGGGTTCTTAGAAAAACTTCGCCCAACTGATCGGCTTGGGCAAGCGGGTCTCCTCCACAAGCCGTCACTCTCGGGCATAATCCACTAACTGAATGCGCACCACATCAACTCCTTTGTCCTCTGGAATCTGTGTCGCAATCAGCAAATTCTCCGTGTCGCTAGCCACGGCTCGGCTGGCAACGGCTCCTCCAGAAAAGTGAAAGTAGACGGATCCAAAAGTCTGAAATCTGCTACGGTCCTTACTCGGTCAACTGGTCTAGTTCCAACATCGTTTACAGACTGCTGAACGATCTGCAGACCTTCCTGAAACAAGTCCGCTTGCTGCTGGATCAGCTCGGTCTGTTTCTTTGATTTCCAGCATTTCTCTTATCACTCCAAGCATGGCGGCTTCGTTCACACGCCTCTGGTACGTCTTCAACTTCTTACCTGTCATAATCCTGAACTCAAAACACCCAACATTAGCATGATGATAGATTCTGAATGTGGATCAAGGCTAGAACTCCAAGATACTTAAATAGAGTACCGCATTGTAGCTATGCCGCGGTATCATAGCCGCAATTACTTAACTCCACCCAAGTCGCCTAAGTCCTAGAGATAACAAGAAGTTAGGTTTTCGAGTTGACAATGCAAAGTAAGTTTGCATGTCGACATGATCCGGAAGAATGATTCAAGGATGGTAAAACGGTCAAAGTGGCAGGACATGTTTCCTAATCACGGGTATCCTGATTCGTGTATCGGGTGCAATACCCAACTACAAAGAATCAACCCAATTAACCTATGGCTCTGATACCATAAAACCATGTCACGCCCCGCTTCCCAGAGTACGCAAGTTTGGGCACGTGACATAGCCAACCATGCTACCTGTGGGTAGGAAGTATCCATCCACAGTCACATTACGGTTGTAAGGATATCAAGAACAAGATAAAAAAACTAAACTAATACATGTCCAAATCCATAATAACAAGAATCAATAAACAATAAGTGCGGAAGCTAATGATCCAATACAATGAATAAACAGTATATCCCATAATGCGGGCTCACATCTGGAAATGAAATGACAGAAATAAACTAAACTCTCAAGAACTCACAGTTCAGCCTGCTGGCTGAAGTACTCCTGCTCGGTCGACGACAAAGGTACGGAATCTGGGCCATGCAAAACCCAGACGTCAGCGCGTCATGACATCAAGTATATAATGTGAACATGATAATAAGCAATGCAATATGAACATGAAATAAGCAGTAATAAGAAATAACAAGCAGGGTAGTGTGCAATGGTGACTAACTGTCCTATCAGGTTTTCTACTCTATAGTCTTTGAAACCAATTGATGAATCGTCGATGTAACTCAATAGTATCCCGTGCGTGCCCGGGACCACGGTCATAATCCTCGGGGCTGAGTCCGAGACGTGCCGCTAAGCAGTAGAAGGTAGTAGGATAGACGAGTAATGTCAGCATCATCACTCCCGGACCGGCCAAGCCCGTAAGACTGATCAGAACAATGTATCGAACTGTTGAGTTACAAGTCGGTTTCACTTTTGATTTCCCCATACCCCCAAACTATGTATGTCAGTCAGGTATTCAGTAGCCAAGGACTAATGCCAACACAAGTCAAGTAAAGGTAGGTCTGTCTGGATCGACAGCAGGAATGGTTAGGTTTGTCGGCATTAGGCATGAGATCAGGTAACAGGTCAGGTTACTTTCAACAGGTAGAGTCGATATGTACAGGGTGTTGTGTCCGGTGTATCAGTACATGAGTCAGGTATATCAAGATCGGTCAATATGTAATGCAATCAGGTATATGATGATAACAGGTATAGTAACACGTAATGAACAGTGGCAGGAAACAGTAAATAGCAAATATTATTCTATGTGAACACAGTGATGTTTGTATTTTCATATTAATCCGGTTCACGCACCTTTGAGGTGCAAAAGCCACAATATGAAACAATATCGATAGTATACGCAATGGAGTTACATGAATTTGAACTAAGCATAATAATTGTCTCAGGAGTGATTTTAACCAATGAATTGGGGATGATCTACTTGGTTTGATTTGTTAAGCATGAATTAATAGCAGACCGGTTAATGCGAGCAATGATTTCATTAATTTAAAGTTACGGATAATCGTGGCTAGCAATTCTAAGTTATAACAGGTATCGATATTATATTAGTTGTGTGGTTACAATATGATGGTTAAGTTGTAGCATGTTAAGCAAGTATTCAGATACTTGCCTCGGCGGTTCCGCAAACCGAAACACGGATGCGGTGTCGGCAGAAACTGCGATATGGAAGCACGGGCCACGGATCGAGTCCCAACAGAGGTTAACGGGATCACACGGACCAGGGGACTTCGCTGGAGCGTCGGGTTCGTCAGACGGCACGGTCGGATTCCGGCAAAAGTTAACGGCAACGGGTTAGCAATAAGATAACATGCAAGATCAACGGGATTTCGCACCAAAGGAAGTAAAGTGATGCTTACAGAGGAGGAACAAGGGTAACTATGACGGGCCCGACGGCGATGGACCCACCGGCGGTGAACAGGAGGCGCGGCGAGGGTGCTGGAACGGCTGAGCGGCTCGGGGTCGCTGGAAGGGTGCTGCGGTGAGTGGGGAGGAGTGTGGTCAGCTCTGGTGGTCGTGGGAGAGAGGGAGGTGGTCGGAGGTGGTGTCGACGGGGTCGCCGGCGCGTTTTTCCGGCGAACAGGGAAGGTGCAGGCGTTGGGTGAAGGGTCGGGTTTGCTTTTTCCGGCGAGGGGAGGAGGGAACGACGACGAGGTCGGGTCGAGTAGGGTGAAAGGGAGTCGTGGGGTCGTCGACGACGATGGGCGACGTCGACGGTGAGGTTGCGAGGGAATGGAGGCGTCGGGGAGATGGGTGCAGGCGCGGGAGAGAGAGGAGGAAGGAGGGAGGAAGTGCGGCGGTCGAGGGGGCGTTGCCGGTGGCGACGGCGAGGTCGCGGGGAAGTCGGCAGTGGGATCGCGAGACTAGGGTTAGGGTTAGGGTTCGTGGTCGCGATGGAGGAAAATGGGTTAAGGAGGCGGCTGCTGCATGGGGGGGGGGGTTAAATACGAGAGGAGAGAGAGAGAGATTGGAGAGAGAAAGAGAGATTTGGTGAGATAGAGAGAGAGAGAGAATGAGGAGAGAGGCAGAGAGAGATGGGGAAAGGAGGGGCCCACGCGGGGATTTGCAAGCTTGCGATTGGCTGAGGGAAGGGTAAGGAAATAACTGAGTAAAGATGCGAAAGGATTAAGCTGTTAGGAAAAAATTATATTCGTATATAATTTTAGTTTTAGTATTAAATTTAAATGGGCCCTTTTTGGCGCAAAATGAAACATTTTCAAATCGCGCCCGGGTTGCGTCCAAAAGTTCCAAATTCAAATTATATGATTTTAAGCGGGTTCCAAATTTTGAAAATAGGTGTTTAATGATTAAAATGCATGCCCCCAAGTCGGACACTTGCACGCGCGCGTAGTCGTCCAAACTTGCCTGTTTAGCCAAACGGAACGGAATCTCGACACGCGGACGCTATCACGCGACTAGTGGCGACGAGTAGGCTAACATGGACATCTTAAATTTCATTTTCGGAGTTAAAATTTGTTATGTGCCAAAATGATTTAACCGGGTAAAAATTAGCAATAAACACCAGAAAATCAGGAAAATTGGAAAGAGCAATAAATAATCCTCAACTAGTAAGATACATAGTATTATTGGGCTCGGGTGTTACAATAGGAAAGAGACAAGGAGAGTCAAGCTGAAGGGAATATTTTCAAGTTTTAACCGGATCAGAAACCCGAGGAGAATTCTCTACGAGTTCGGAGCTAGCTGGCCTGGGGCAAGATGAAGGCAACGAAGCACCCCGCAGACCTCAGTTGGGAAGGGCAGACGCATTCCTACTCGGAACGCTTCCAAATACAGGGCAATCTCCATGTCCTGCACCTGGTATGCCCGCTCGCCCTCTCTAGCTAAACGGAGGGAATAGTTAGAGGGGATGTGGAATCAAGCCCGAATTTCGGAAAGCTCGTTCAGACTCTTCAAAATAGAGGGCGCATCGTGGGTGTTCCCGATGTGCACCTTGAGGGCCCTTGTCAACGCCTGACGGCGAGCGACGAGGGGGGCCTGTCTCTTGGGGCGAACCTGACACGGAGGACGAAAAAGAAGAAGAAGAACTCTCTTGGCTATCTGAAGCCGAAGAGGAGGAAGACCCACTGGATTCGGCCCCAATAACGGGAACCTCATCGCCCGACTCTACCCTTACTACCTCTACAGACTCCTCAGATGAAGACATCAAATCTGATTCAAAGGAAGGGACTCACCGAGGTAAAATCAACAAGGGATCCGATCTAAAAGAAGGAGTGCCGGGCAATCTTCAGCAATGAAAGAGAATTTGAGCAAAGTATCAACCCTAAGATGGTCCCCTCCTATTTATACACCCCAAAGGGGAACATCCTACGGCCCTGATTGATTCCCGCCAAAACGAAACGTCGCGTCCAGTGACCGGCGGGGCTCCACATGGTGATGGGCCATTGGGGACGTCTTTTCGACTGCATGAGTCAGAGACAGCCTGTCGCTTCCACCAACCGATGTCCGAAACGTGGCCCGTATCCCAACTGGTGATCTGCTGGAACGGCGCCCTCTCTTTAAAGCGCAATCATTTTATTGATCCGCTGACGCCATCGGGAATACACGTGAAGATTCAGGCTAACGACGAGGCGACACGTGGGCCCAAAGATCAAAACGACGTAACCACCAAAGGCCATGCCGTTCCCGGGCGATCCTCGTTATGATTTCTTGGCGCCAAAATGAACGAAAGAAAACCGAGCAGGCCACTCTCAACCTGACCCATTAATAGGTCGGAACGAGAGTGGGGGACTAATGACGATGCTCATAAGTGGTGTCTTCTTAGATTACGACACGTGGCGGATGACGTGTCTCGAAGGCTACGGAGGTGGAATAGATGGGTTGTATTATGAGGATTCCTCGGGATCCCCTTCTCGAGGAACGTATCCGACCATTCGATAAATCTCTCTGAATACATACCACCTTCACCTAGGAAACTACAAGCAGCTCGTCTCCGAACTTTCTCGGTCTCCTTGCTCGTCTCCGAGCCGTCTGACGTGCCAAGCTTTCTCGGCCTCCCAGCTCGTCTCCGAGCCGTCTGACGTGCCGAGCCTCCTTGGCCTCCCAACTCATCTCCGAGCTCCTGACATGCCGAGCTTCCTCGGTCTCCCCTGAGCAACCAAGAGCATGGATCCCATGCGCCTCTCAACGGCTCGCCAGGGCAAGATATCCGTCTCCCCACGATCTGCATCCCACGCTAGCGCATTCCCCATTAATGGGCGTATCTCCCCATTAATGAGGGCATCCCGCCATTCAAGATGAGGATAACGCTGGGGCATAACTGACGGCGGTGATCTCGCACATTCTCGCTCCACGCGACCCCTATATAAACCCCTCTCTCTGACGACTCATGTATCTCGAATTTATTTCTAATACGCCGCTGCTCTGCACTTATTTCTTGGCTCTAACTTGATCGTCGGAGAGTCCTACGGTAGTCATCCATCCCAGGACTTATTTGCAGGTAGCTCGGCATCCAACATCAACCCATTGATATCCACACTCAGTAACTCTCAATCAAATCTCAGCCGTCAAAAACCGCCAAAGGATCGACGAAGGACAACATCTGAAGGAGATCCCAGCCTCCATCAGTAATCGAAGTTTTTTCTTAATATCATAAAGGAACTAATATTTTGATGGGAAAAAGGAAGAAGACCCGTATTGTCATACCGGAGGAGTACTATTTCTTCACTCACTTTAAATTTTAAAACCATCCTTTTGCACATAGACAGCTTGTCAGTAATTGATACATGTTAGTAATTCTTTGTCTATTTTTATTTTATTTTTTGATTTTTATTTTATTTTATTTTTTGACTAAGAACGGAAGAGCATGACCACCGTATTTCATAAAATAAAAGATTTTAAGAAGCTAGTAAAATCAACCTCCTTTGTTCTTTGTATGTTATTACCTTACTCATTAACCTATATATCTTTTTTACTTTCAATTGGTAACCTTTTGAAGTAAAAAACAGAACAAGACGACGTACTCGATAAAATAAATTGAATAAAACAATTACAAGACATCAACCGTCCATTCAGATAACATCGGACTCATATTTTATGGTTTTTATAAGCCTTTCCAAAATAATAATGAGAAGAAGATGACAACTTGCATGCAAACTCAAAAATTCAAACTAAGACTCAAAAGGGACTGATCCAATTTCTATAAACAATTCTTTGCACAAGAGAAGTCAGTGTAAACATATAGAGCACAACCAGCATCCTTGTTAGGTGCAACAAACTTGCAATTGACAATTTCTATATCATACTGCGCTAACAGTGCCTGTAGTTTACAAAATTGCAGCATTCCTGCTGCTTGATACAAAATTGCAGCATTCCTGCTGCTTGATACAAAATTGTGTTATAATGATCCTAGCTAGTTAGGAGATCAAACTTAAGTCCTAGATAAAAAAAAATGGCAAAAGAATCACCAGAACGCTAAATCATCATATGCATCTTCATATCCCAAGAAATGGTTATCGTAATTCGCTTCGTGGTCCTGGTCAGCCAAAAGCATCTTACTCAACTTGTTCGTCGAAATCGCACCAGTAGGGAGTATCATAATCAAAGGGACATCCGACGATGGCTTGTTCTTCGTAAGTAGACTCGTATACAGCATTCCGATTACTGCCTACCGACTCGAACTGAGGAGGTACGTCATTCTGATTTTCGTCGATTAGCTCGATTGCTGGAAGCATCGACATAAAGTCTTCATAAGAACTCGCAACCCCAGAATTTTCTATTTTCACGATATCGGTGATACGAGAGTTAACATTCACGGCATCGCCATTGTCTTCCATCGGTTTCTTGTCTTCTTGATTAAGCATCTGTACTGTTTTGGTCATGAGAAAATATTGCATCCTCACCCGGGCCTGCTCCAACTTGGAGTCCAAGAACCCGATCAGCTCTGCTAACCCCTCTTCAGATGCACCGTTGAGCCGTGGGTCCCATATAACGCCAGAATCAGAGTTTTCTTTAACCGCTGCGCTATCGGGCTCTTTCTTCTTCCTGATGGTTTTTGATTGGAGGATGTCTGATACACCGACCTGGTGCCTGACATCAGACTCAGCATACCTGCGGACCATGCCATGGATGTCTTGTGTGGTTTTACGAGGCCAGGCGTCGACGTCGAGTAGTTTGTCGGGCCCGAAGGATATGAGCAAGAACGGAACGCCGCAGAGGGTGGAGAGCTCATAGGCCTTCTTCTTCATGGATCTGATCCTTTTGCAGTAAGTTTCGGTCCTCTCCTGCAGATCCGCGATGAGCTTCGCTTCTAGTTTTCCTTGAACCATATTGAACCTACATGTGGCAAATAATTAACAAGCCCATGTTTTCATGTTGCAATAAAATTTGCAGGATGCATGTTATTAAGTCTTAATTGATTCAAGAATTTAATCAAGTTGGAGAAAAGAAGATGAAGGATTTTATGCAATTAACTTTGATCACATACCAGAGAGAATCGGAATGCAACCAGAGACTTTCTCAGGCTTCAATATAAGTGGTTAAATTCTAGTTAATTTTGGGGTGGTTTATATAGAATGGCAATGTTACCTTATTTAGGCTCAAATCCTAATTAGAAGTAGAATAGGAGATTATTACATTATATTGTTACCTTATTTGGCCTCTAATCCTAATTAGGATCTAAAGACGAGATTATTATTGTTGCCTTATTTAGCCTCAAATCCGAATTAGGATCAGAACATGAGATTATCATATTATTAGCTATGTGCATGATGTTAAAAAGGTTTCATATAGTCCTTTATTAAATGTTTAAAATTAATTTTTATTATTACAGATCTTAACCTTTACATTTTGCATACGAGGGGAATATAGAAATTAGAAAGACTAAATGTAACTAACTTGCGATGACAATTAAGCATTTTTGGGTAAATACCACATATTTTGTACATTGCAGATGAGTACCATTAAGCTAACATTTTATAGACAAATAATGCAAGACTCTGGTATTTTCCGGATTAAGACCGTACGCCTGTTTCTGTGAAAAAGGCAAAGATGTGTAAAAAGGCTTATTAATACGAGCTTAATGGGATGCGATCGTTCATAACCCCATTAGATGTGAAAAGGGTTAAAACAAGAGGAAAGATGAGTCCCCTGGTTAAGTTGTGGCGGAACCCATCTTCTAGGGCTGTGGGTGTGTTCACAGTCAAGGATGGCCGTGACATTCACAATCCTATTTTTCCCTATTAATACACGGTGTTTAAAAAGCTCATGGTATTCACTTTCAAAAAGACTGCCAAGTTCATGGTATTTGTTTGCGGTTTACAAAATATATGGGTTTTTCTATTGGAACAAGCTGAAAAGGCGTGGTAGCTTACTGAATTGTAGACCATACGAAATAGTCGAGGGGGTTATATACAAAACATCCCTTGCTGTTTTTATTCGTCGGTCTCCTCCTTTCTTCTCTCACCCCTCTCTCAATTTCTTCCCGCATTTCCTCAATTGGGTTCGGGTTCGATCTTAATGGATAATCCACAAGAGTCGAGCCCGCTCCTAAAGCACCCGGACATCGATGACGGCGAAGCTCCGATCCACGAACCCAAACCCTCGCCCGTTAAGGTCCCGCCGTCGCCGCATCCTCCGTCGTCAGCCTCAGTTACGAAGCCCGTCGACGATTGGACGGCGGAGGGTCTGCCGTTATCGAACGGTAGCGTGATCGGCGAGCCGCTGCCACGCCAGCAGTGGGAATCGAGCCTCTTCGATTTTCTCGGCCGCAACGATGAGTTCTGCAGCAGCGATCTCGAAGTCTGTGAGTTCTTTAATTAATCCCTTGATCTTATGATTTGCTCTTTTTTTAAAAATTAAATTTGGTTATTATTAGATCGCTCAATTTCATTTTGCTTGGTATCTTGATTAATAAAGAGGGTATCATATTGAGCACTTGTACATCCTATTGAGCCTCTTCGAGCAACACATAACCCTAATAAATCAATGGAAAGAAAAACTTATCAAAATCAAATAAGGAAAACAATAATAAAATAAAATAGAAAAATAGTCATCTTGAATCTCTTTTCCCCCCTTGAAATTAATGGAGAGAAGATGCTAAACATATTTTGAGAATTAAAGAAAACCAACTACAAAAAAATTTGGAGTTGTAATGTAAGATAAGACGGCATCAAAGCATTTTGGTTAGGGCTTAAAGATTGTTTTTTCAAGAGTTGAAGGGGAAGGAGGAGGAGTAGATGGGTATTATGAAAATATTTATTAACCATAGGATGTATAAGTGCTTATTATAACAGTCAAGGGGTATAAGCTTTCAACCCTCTATAGTTTAGGGGGTCTATGTGCAATTAACCCCCCCCCCCCCCTTTTAAAATCATATGAATTGCACATTTTCATCGGTGCGTTGTTAATATATGTCATAATGACCATGAGATTGGGTATCAGTTTTATAAAACGAATGAACCATTAGTTCTTATGATTAATGTAGGTAGAAGCTACACATTGTCATTCTCGACCTGATCTAGCGTGCCATCAAAACTTGTCTTCTACTAGCCTAATGGTTGATCAATTTTTTTCATGCTTATTTACCAAAATCTTCGTGTGGGTTGCTTAGTGATAGACCCAATATGTACAGTTTAATGAAAACTCTGGAGAAGCATGATGTCGTGTCCAAGCTATTTGGTCCAGCATATGAATTACTTGTTGCAGTTGTTCATAAATTTTATTAATATCATCTATGGTTTTGTCTTCTATTACCTTCAGTACAAATCTATGTACACAGTTCTAATGCGATCTAATCTGTCGAGTATAGTGTTATTCGCTCATGCCATTGTATTTAAGTAATTCAATAGTTCATTTCTGCTTCTTCTCCCCATATCGTTCTGTATTATAGCATAGCACTTTTAGTTTAATACAACTACCGCTGTGCATGTGTGATGCACGACTGAATATATGAGATAACATATGAATTTATTTTTGTAGAGTGTGTTATCTCAAAATATTTTCTTAGTGTGTATACAATGGGCTTTAACTTGATACCAGTCATTATGAAGACATAGTACTACATAATTTTAATTTTATGTTGTAATACGATATACTATTCATAATAAAGCAGGTATAACAAAAATAATCTTTTGATTGAGCTCCTTGTATAATCAAAAATTGTTTATTTTTATAAAGCTGGTATGCGTTTATTCATCTTTAGAATGATCTTTTAGTACTGTGTAGACCTTCAAAAATTTACAACATGAAAAATTGTGTTGTGTGTGTGTGTGTGTGTGTGAGAGAGAGAGAGAGAGAGCAAAGTTTGTGGAGATGTTCATTTGACAACATATCATAGAAGGGCTGCTAAATGTTTTGCAGTTCCCTCATCACTATGTTCTCTATACTGACAAATCTAGTCAATTCGAGCTTGCGAAATAAGTGAGTATATTCAGCCGCTTTCATTTAATTTAGTCTACCCCTGTAATTTTTATAACCCTTGTACCTTCTCTACCCTTGACCACTTCATAGTCTGGATCAAATCGCAGTAATATTTTCAAAAATAGATATTTTTTTTTGAAAAGGTAGCGAAGGGCCATAGGATGCCCGGGTCCTTTCTCTGTCTTTAATATGTTTTACTTTTGCATCTTTGTTATTCATTTTTTATTTACTTTATTGCCCGAAGTTAAATTATAAGTGCCTTATTGGTGATCCATATTGTCACGTACAGTGTTCCTTAAATACTTATTTCTGATCTCTTAAAAGCTCCAGAGGGATGAGATTTACATTACCCAAATTCCTTAGATCAAGAAGTTAATTGCAACGTCTCCACCATTAATTAGTTGTTGCTCTCTGCGTCAGATCCATTTTTTGTCACTTTTCTATATTCACAGTTCTCAATATGTTTCTTGGCCATGAGTGTTATTTGCTAAATATTAATAGTCTAAGAATTGTTCAGCTTTATTATTTGACTTCTCCTATATTATTGATCATAACATCAAGAGCTTACTTCTGGAATGTTTAGGTCTTCTTGGAAGTTTTGCTCCTTGTGTGCTTTATGGCAGCAATGTGGAGAGGCTTGGATCAGGTCCTGGCTCCTTTGCAAACAGCTGCTTGCCTTATGCTGGTCTGTATATGCTCGGAAATTCTCTTTTTGGTGGGAACTGCATAGCACCATGGCTCTCGCATCCAAGCCGCACAGCTATTCGCCGTAAATTCAATCTGGAGGTAAAAACCTTTTTTTATATCGTGCATGCCGCTCTTAGTAATCATTATAACAGGTGGTCACTTTAGAAGCTCCCACATGATACACACAATTGCTGTAGTTATCTCATCTCTTCATTCTGTGTAAACAGCCGTTCTTCGATCATCTCATCAGCTTATTGTAAGTTTGCAATTCTATGCATATGCTTTAACCTTGTTTTGAAACCAAGGTTCAAGAACTTGGTTTCGGTCTCTCATAATTTTATTAGTTTCACTGGGTTTCGGCTAGTTTCGCTAATCTCGGTTTGGGTTTCGGTTTTGATGGTAATACAACATACATAAGTGTAGATATATTAAATACTTAAATTTATGGTTTTATATTACAAGACAATGATTCTATTGTTTAAAAATCCAGCCATGATGCAAAATACATTGAAAAGCGTACTTAAATAAGTATTAATATAGGATTTGGGTTCATTTTTTTGCGATTTTCTAACAACGAAGGCCTACAATGATCACAATTACTCTAAAAATTGTATTAAAAAATAAGTTTTTAAAGGTTTCAGCTGAAACGATAATGTATAATTGGTATCGTATCGGTTTCGGGTTTCGTATCGGTCTCCACCGAAACCGATACGAAACCACCACGTATCGGTGGTTTCGGCCGAAACCTCGAACCTTGTTTGAAACTAATGGCAACAACATTATGTGAGAGATCCTCAAATGGACATTTGCATTGCAAAATGAAATATAGGACAGTTTTCCTGCCTGTTGAGCTTCTTCACGGAGGGGGGTACCCATTTACTATTTATCAGCGATTCAGCATCATCTTTATCTAAGTCTGTTCCTATCAAAATGGTGTTGGCTATGTAGAGGTTCTAGGAGAAGAGCGGCCTCAAATCTAAATCAAGCCTAGTATTAAGAGTCCTGGAACTAGAAAAGTATTTGACAAAGACAAGGACTTGACATAAATCCTAATTGGTCCGTTGGCATGCACAATTACATACCGGATAGTTATTTAGCCGTTTGTTAATTGTCTTGAAGAAGGCTATAATGAGATTTTCTATACAGATTTTCGAGCAACTCTAAAAACATATAATGATTTCCTATTTGACAAAGACAAGGGCTTGGCATCTTGGCTTTATGAATTTAGTTTGGCAAATATCAAGCATAAAATCCAAAATTCTAGTTGGAACAAACCCTTATAGGAAATCATTTAATGTTGATGCTGAATAATAGAAGACTAGGACATGTACTATAGGATGAAACTAAGATGCCTAATTGGCAGACCCAATCATAACTGCTTGTGGATTTGTGAAGGAGTCAGCTAATGATTATCTAATTTATTGAGTTCAAATTCTTTTGGCTGCTTCCTTGATCTATATTGCTACTATTAAGCCACTTCCCGTGACTTGTTTTAATGATGCATATTTCGATGTATGCACTCATTGAAGGACCTTGATTTGTTACATATTGTGTTTGCTGGCTGGATTTTGAGCCAGTTTGTAGCCTTCCGTTGGGCAAGTACTTCTTTCTGTAATGGGAAGGCATGCTCTTATGGGTCAAAGTATATGTATTACTGCACGTAATTCATTTATGCAACACAGCTTCAGCCTCTTGGATTAGTGTAATACAACAAGATATGTGGTCAGTAGAAAAGAGAAAGCAGTTACTACAGAAAGCTTTTGTATTTAGATTTACACAATCTGTTTTATATTTCATAGCTCAGTGTCCTTGTAGGGATTGAGATGGTCATGTATATGGGTGGCCATGAGGATTATATGGGGTTTTCTCTCTTTTCTTTTTGTGTGTGGGGAGTGGGGGGTGGGGTGGGGGATTTGAGGGACAGTAGAGATATCATGAAGTCCCAATTAGGATTTAGCCAGTGATGGAGTGAAATGTATTATAAAGGGGATCATGCTCAACAACTGAAAAGAGTTCTTCATTGGGGTTGGTTCTCATTGTAATAATAGATAAACTCACAACTCTATTTTATTGGACTAACAAATCCTTGGACACAACTTTCTCTTCTTAAGTAGAAATCCTAACACCAAAAATTCAAATGATTAATATCATACATGATGAGCATGTATTTGTGTAGACGTAGATAATTTCCATTCCAGCCATTGGTTCAGAAGTGAATGTAGATTGTAGGTTCATGGATGTCAAGTCTTTATCCAGGTGCATCAGGTTCTGAGTACTTTCACTTTTTTTTGGATGACTCAGGACTTGTTGCTCCATCAGTTATCTATCACATACCATGATTCATGCCTTTGACATTTTACATTGCTGCTATGTTGTAGTCAGTGACCTTTATTATTACCATCCGGCAATTACTATAAAATTAGGTCCAATAATCAATTTGAAGTTGTATTTGATGCTCCAGTACTTTGACAAGAGCTGCCAAGGATCATATCGAATCCTTGTGACAATGGCTCCTTATTTTCTATCTTTCAATTTGAAAAATCCATGTAACGTAGTTTTCCACCTTAATTTCTCAGTTTTAGTAGTGTGCTGAACCTCCGTATAACTTTAAAGGAAACCTTTAGCCAAATTCTGTTATCAACAAAACTCACCATGTCATTGTGATGAACATAACTGTAAATACTGATTCATATAATGGGTTTTGGATAGTGCATTTGGCACGTTTCTACAGGAACTACACAATTGGAGTTCATATTTTTAGTTGTAGGATTATTCTGTACAAATCTATTATTACAGATAGGTTCTATACATTTGTTTAGTGAATTTGCAATCATTTTATGCTTCATTATTTTGATTTAGGGCACTAAAGCCTCGACCATCAACCAAATCAAATACTCTGAAAAATGCTGGAAAAATTGCCCATGAAGCATCAGACACAAAACATGTTTGCTTTACCATGTTATGGTTTGGATAAAGACAATATCTAACCGAGTTGTCGATATTCTCTGTTTCTGTAAAATTTGTTTCAGGGAAGTTGTGAGTCATTTGTGAGATCTTTCGGGTGCTGCTCCAGCATCATAGAGGATGAAGAAAAGCGCGAACAGATGGAAGTATCGTGTGATCTTGCGACGCATTATATATGCCACCCGTGCTCGCTCTGCCAAGAAGGGCGAGAGCTGCGCCGAAGGCTGCCTCACCCTGGCTTCAGCGCTCGATCTCTCATGGTTATGATGCCGCCCATGGAGCAGACCATGGGTCGTGATCGTATGTAATTCAATCTTATGGTCTCTTTACTGAGCTGGACATTGTAAACTGCTATATATTACTAGGTACATGTGGAAATAAGACATCCGGGTCAAGATATAACACTATATCTGTTGAGGTTTGGACATGGTATTGCTGTTTGTAATCACTGTATGTGCATGATATTGCTGTTTTAATTTGAATTCTTGTGTTTGTTTTATGAAAATTGGAATGGATTTTCCATATTGTCATCATTCATTTTTTTAAATTTTTTAACCCCAGAATATCTAGATGTTTAAAAATATATATTTTCCTATGTCATTCCATGCTTAGAAGTTAATATGGCAAGCATGCTTAACAGTATTTATTTATTTTTATTTTTCATAAATTTTTTCTATATCGGGGCATAATCAAAGTAGGCTCAGATTTGAGCACTTTGCCAACCCTGCCTTCCACAACAAAACAAAAAATAATTTGCAAAAGTTGATAAAGCGCATGGCAGCTCCAACTATCGACAGGAATCTATAACAGCTCCAACTATTGATGGGGAAATATATTTATCTATAATCTAAAACGCTTCTAAACTAGAATTGTATTGTTCTCAAGTTATATTATTCTTCTCCTATCAAAACTAATTTTATTTCAATCCTAGGGGTTCACTTTTATAGGTATTCAATTTAAATCTGTATTAGAATCAAATCTTTATTGTTCGATATATTCTTAGTAGCATTAGGGTTTTGTTCTTCTCTATATAAATTTATTATTGGTTGATAGCTTTTTTTTCTTTTCCTTTTTTTTTCACTGGCCCGTAAGGCCTAACCTAAGCACACAACGCACACCACACACAAGAACGGAACACACACATGCACTCAGGAGACCTATGAATTTATCCCGAAAGTGTTAATCTGTGGCCGCTTCCCCTCTGGGGTTCGAAACCGGCACTCTCTCCAAGAGAGGAAGTGCTCATACCATCTGAGCTAATGCTCATTGGTCTTTTAGCCGGTGTTTAATACAACAACAAACCATCAAAATTGATTTTGATGTTGAAACCCTCTGGGGTATAAATATGTGTGATCCTTCATCCTTTAATTCTTGTATTGAAATCTTATTTCGTTTGATGATACTAATTTTGTATTTTGATGTTATAGTATTATTATTATCTGTTTCTTTTTATACTCTATAGTCCTTCGTTGTGGGTAAATCTATAATTTTTTACATTTTTTGAGTCAGTTTTATCTTCTCTCTATAAAATTCAACCATCAAAATTATTTTGGTTTTGAAACCGTCTCAGGTACATATATTTGTGAGCCTTTTTCTTATATATTTTAGAAATCCTTTTTCTTATATTGAAATATTGCTTGTTTGATGATACGAATCTTATAATTCGATATTGTAGAGTAATTAAAGTCTATTTTTTTATTATCCATATTCCATCTTTAAATTATAATAATCTCTAGTGCAATAATAATTTATTCCTTGTTATAATCATAAGTAAATTTATAATTTTTGACATAAATTTCTTGTTTCGATTCCATCATCTGTCGGTAAAATTCAACCATCAAAACTTATGCTGATGTTGCAATCGTCCTAGGTATGTAAATCTGTGACCCAATTTGTGACCCTTCAATTCATATATTGAAATCTTGCTTTCATCAGATGATTCTAATGCTAAATTTTGATATTAAGAGTTATAAACAATCTATATCTTTTTTATTATATATCTATACTATATCCTCTCCTTAAATTATTATATACTCTCATGCATAATAATTGACATATTAATTAATTTCTATTTTATAATTTAGTGCAGCAACATACCACTTCCTGGGCTTTGCAAAGGTGGCTAGATTTATATTTTTTAACATTTTTTTATCTCAGCTTTATTATCTCTCCATAAAATTCAACTATCAAAATTATTTTGATGGTTGAACCGTTCAGATATGTATATTTATGACCTTTTAAGTATTATATTTGAAAACAGTTTTAGAGGGGGTGAATAAGACTATGACGAACTCGGCGCAATTGTGAAGATTATACAATTTTTACAGAGGAATAAAAAATCAAAGTATAAGTATGAACAATTCAACAAACACAGAATGCAGAAAAAGTAAATGACACGGAAGATTCACCAACTCTGTGGTTAATTCTCGCTTGAGAACTCCTGCTCAGAATTCAACTTCACTACCCAGTGACTTCTTGCGGATGGAGAAACCCAGATTTTTAGCAGGCTCAGATCTTAGAATCTTTACATCTGCAGACGGTGAACACCTAAATTTTTTCCAATGCGTAAGTCCGAAACTTTTACAATGTGAAGATCTTAGATCTTTTTTCACTAGGTAGTGTAGGGGTACCTATCACGACAGCAAGATTTCGGGAGGTATCGTCCATGCCGTTTTCAAATTTTTGCCGTACTAAAGAAGCCTAACCCTAGAATCTTAACTAGAGATTTAGACAATACAATATGTAAACAACTTTACATACAAAGTGAATGAGAAATACAACCTTTTTACACCGGTCCTTCACTTCTAAACCTCCGTGTAGTAGTCCCTTCGCTCTAAGTAGTGAACACCCGAACTCTAGTAAGGGTTCACATGAAGAAATGAACAAGCTTGCTCGAAATCTTCGAACTCGAAGATGATCTACGTCGAGAAGACTCAAGCTTATGCTACCTCTTCACTAATGGTAGATTAGTAAAGCAAACACCCTAAACTAAATGGCTAATATAGTAGAGGATGATGAAATAGGAATTGGGCTCACTTTAGATTAATTTTTCACACAATATTTCATCACCATTTCAAAAGCTAGAAATATTTTTCATGAGGAAGAAGAAGATGAAGTGAGGATGAGAAATGAAACTCATGAGGTGAGAATAGCAACCATGGGTGAGTTAGTGTCACGTCCCGCTTCTCAGAGTGCGCTAAGATAGGCACGTGACAGAGCCAACCATGCTACCTGTGGATAGAAAACATCCCTCCACAGTCACATTACGGCTGTCTAGAGATATCAAGAACAGTAGAAGTAAAATAAACTATCTAGTATATGTCCATAAGCCAGAATAACGAGTCAAGAAATAAAATGCGGAAGCAATAAATTCAAGTAACAATAACAATCTGGAAAGTACGTCCCATAATACGGGCTCACATCAGGAATGAAAATACGAAAAAAAACTAAACTAACTAGCTACTAACATGATCTTCACTGCTCGGCTTGTTGGTCAAAATACTCCTGAACTGCCTGCGACAGAGATAAAGGATCTAGGTCATGCAAAACCCAGACGTCAGTGCGTCATGATATCAACCAATAATAAATGAACAGGATACACGAGATATGCAGGCATGAATCATAAACAGTAATAAGAGTATAACAGTATCACGAATAAGGAACAGTGAAAGGTATCAATATATGTGACGTGCAGTGATCAATCTAAACTGTGCTACTGGGTTATCTATTCTAGAGTTTGTTTGAAATCAATTAGTGTACTCCTCCATTTAACTCAAAGAATATGTCCCGTTACCTCCCGGGACCACGGATCAGGAATATGTGAACCAAGAGTGGTTTTGTCCCGTTACCCTCCGGGACCACGGATCAAGATGTAAGAGTCACGAATGGCTCTGTCCCGTTACTCTCCGGGACCACGGATCAAATAATACCCTTTTAAGTTACAATTTAGTTTACACTTTTGATTTCCCCATACCCCCAAGATTATGTGTTCAAGTCAGGTATTGAAAATCTGGAGCTAATGCCAAAACAGGATCAAGCATGTACATGTTTGTCTAAATAAACAACAGGATATGTCCGTAGGGACAACATGTCAAGATTGTCGGCATTAGTAACAAGATCAGGTACCAAGTCAAGCAGTGGTATATCAGGTCATGACAGGTAGTGCACATGTGTCAAGCGGATGCTCATAGTAAAACTGTAGCAAGTACGGATGCACGGTAAAAGCATGGATGCACAATTATTTATCAGGGGTTACGTCATGATTGTGTAGGATGCATAATATCAAGCATGGGGTGCTAATAAAACAATAATATGGATTAATATAATCTGTAGATGCAACTGGATATAAAGAATTAATGGTATGGGTACACAATAAAACATGGATGCATAACTAACTATTAGGGATTGCAACTATAGCTCCATTGCTATGTAGGATGCACATTATCTAGCATGGGGTGTTAATGTAGCAGTAATATGAAATAACGTGACATGGAATGCAAATAGATATATAATTAATGATATGGATGCACAAACATCGATTAGGGTTACATTTACAGTTCTAAGACTAAGTGGGATGCACATCATTAAGCATGGGGTGTCACTACAATAATAACATGAATTAATATGATCTTTACATGCAGTTATATATATTGTAAATGATATGGATGCAAACGGGTATCCGAAAACAGTAAAACTGTAAAATGGATGCATAACTAAACAATATGTAATACTATTATTCAAATGGGTGCAGTATATTGTAGTGTAGCATGTAGCAAGATTAACTTGCCTCGATCGGATCACACGACGGATACGCACGGCACGTCCGACGTCGGTAAATCGTCGCAACGTAGACACGGCACGCGGCACGCGGGACGGGTCCAGGCAAGGCAAGAGGGTGATCACGCAGGCAAAGTACGTTCACTGGATCGTCGGATCGGCAGCGTCGACGCAACTCCGGCGATCGCTAGAAACAAGATTCAAGAAAAGATAAAGAAAAGAAAAAGGAAGGAAGAAGAGGAAGAAGAAGAGAGGGGATGTGCTTACTGGATATGGGACAGAGGAGGTAGAGGCGAGGGAGTCATCGACGACGGTGATCGGTCGACGGCGAGGTGCAGGCGAAGGCTAGGGTTAGGGTTTCGGGTGTGCAGGTTCTTGAGTGGGTTATCGGGGTGTTTGCAGGGGCTCGGGAGAGAGAAAAGGGAAGTGGAGGAAAGAGAAGGGAAGATGAGAGGCTAGGGTTGTAGGGGTGAAGGGATGGGTTCGTCGAGGTTCGAGATGGGTTCTGTGCGGCCGGGGACGGGAAGATGGGTTGTGCAGGCTGAGGAGGACAGGAAGGAGAGTGGAAGAGATGGAGGTAGGTCGCTGAGGGGTTGACGACGAGAGGATAAAGACGACGAGGATGCGAGGTTTCGAATTTAGGGTTAGGGTTTCTGTAGGTTTTCGTGGAGATGCAGGGGTTTAAAAAGAATGAGGAAGAGAAATAGGAGGGAGGTGAGCGTAACGAGGAGGGAGGTGACGAGAAGCGAAAAGTGTACAGTGAATGCGATAGGAGAGAGAAGGGAAAGAGAGAGAGAGAGAGAGGGATTCACAAGAGAGAGAGTAGGAGAGAGAGGGAGAGGGATTCACGAGAGAGAGAGTAGGAAAGAGAAGGGGAGAGAGAGAGAGAGCTGTGTAAAGTTGTTAGGGAAAAATTAAAATATAATTAGTTAAATTATATATATATTCGTATGTAGTGAGAATCTG
This sequence comes from Agapanthus africanus, assembly GCA_030015575.1. Lineage (NCBI taxonomy): Eukaryota > Viridiplantae > Streptophyta > Magnoliopsida > Asparagales > Amaryllidaceae > Agapanthus > Agapanthus africanus. The sequence goes on along the minus strand of JASDDO010000022.1, from coordinate 767,602,196 downwards.
TTAGGATTAAAGTAATAAAAATATATTTTAGTTTAAAATCTGATATAAACAGTTTGAATTTTATATTGATTATATTTGAAATTTTGGCTAATACAAAAATGCTCCAAAATACGTCCGGGTCGGGTCTAAAATTATGGTTTCAAAATACAAAAAATATATGAGTCGACCAAAACTAAAATTGGATATCCGGGTAACGAAAAAGCATACCCCCAATAACGGATGTACGTACGTGCGCGTATCCATCCAAACAAGTCTGTTTCACTGAACGGGACGAGAACAAGATGCGCGGATGCTACCACAGGGTTAGGGGCATCAAGCAGGCCATGCAATATATTTTTAAAATATTTTATGTGACTTTAAATGTTATATTTAAAAATGCAGATGCCAGATATAATGCGAGTATGCAATGTATAAATTAAAATGAAAGTGCACAAGTCTACGTAACAAGTCAGGGTAGATCATAAACATGAATCAAGACAGGTTTCAAGCAAGCGGGTAGGGTCGAATGTAAATACAAATGTCAAATACACTATTCGCACCCAAAACACAATAAATCAAGAAAAAACCATAAATAAAGAAATACTAGAATTGGTATAAATGAACTAGGGTGTTACAGTTAGTGTCATACACTAACTCATGTAGAGAATAAACCATGGCTAATAATAATGGTTAGGATAATAAATATCTACAAGTAAAACAAAATTAGTGGACTAAGTTAATGGTTAGCAAAAGCTTCTCCAAGCTTCTAGCCATGACAATTTCCATCTAATTTTGATTTACTTAAATAAATAAAAACCCTAGATTATTATAAGTATGGTGTAAGTCTCATACACCCATGTTGCATGTGGCATCAAGTATGACACAATAAAATGTACATTAATATATATCACATATATACTATATGCACACAAGTGAGAAAAAGAAATGTTTAGTGAGCAAATATTAGTTAATATAAGTTAATATATCAAATATATAATTATACATTAAATTATCAAATCAACACTTGATTTAATAATCCGGCTATATCACATACAACCGACTAATATCAAATATAACAGCTTATCGAATCAACACTTGATCCGATAACCCGGCTATATCATATATAACCGACCGATATCATATATAGCGAGAATAGAATGCAGTATCACATAAGCACATTAATCTCGGTCCCGCACATATCACATATGTGCTCCTACTACGTTTTGCATGAACCAGGAAACCTCTGTGTAGGACTCTAAAGACTCGTCAATACGCCGGCAGTAGGTGATGATCATATCAAACACCCACAAGCCGCAAGCGGTCTGCTAAACGTAACGGCCACCCGGGTATTGAGCGATCAGAAGATCAACAAGCAAGCCTGCTCATACTCCTGCGAGTCCAATCAGTAACACTACCGTACAGTCTGGTCTCTTCGTCAGATATGTCGCATATCACAGCCTGGGGGTGGTATAACGTCAGACCCCAATAGCCTGATAAGTCATGCCGATGCAAGGTCCGTAACGATTCGAAAAACTACTGATAACACTTACCAATAAATCTCAGCAATCCTGACCAGGGATTTTCTGTTATGGCCAATCGAGCATAGCTCAACATCAACCTCCAATACCGGGAGAGACGATGTCACGCCCCGCTTCCCAGTATACGGGCAGAGGATACGACGAGGCCGGTACGTATTTACTCTGAAATAAACACGCTAAGCGTATCTAAGCAATATAAGTAAAATGCACAAGAGACAATATCAATTGATATAATTGAACAGTAACTTTATTTATTAAACATTCTTTTTACAATACAACTGAAAAGTAAATATATGGAATGGAAAGCAATGCCTAAACAGTGGTATAGCAGAAATGAAAATACTGAAATGAAATGTACAAGTAACTAAAACTCCGGGTCGAAAGCTAGCTGATCCAAGTCCTCGCTGGTGGGCTCGATCTCCTGAAGATCCGATCCACCTGACAATATTTCAAAGAAGAAAGAGAAGGAATGTCGTCAGCGAACAATCGCTCGGTAAGTCCCAAAGATAAGGGAGAAGTAGAATAGACAGAGAGAGAATATAGCTTTTAAAGTTGTATTATATCGTTAACGCTGTTGTTTGTAGCTTGGTACAGAAGAATACCAGTGTATACGAGAGGAGTCCCAAAATATTATTTTCAAGCCATCGTACTATATCAAGATATGTGTTGTGAGAGGTAGGCCATTAGCTCGTGAGATTTTTCTAAAGGTAATATAAGCAAATATGATAAAAGATGTCGTATGTAAAGTTTATGGTATTTAAACGTAAAAGTGTAATAAAAGTTACATAGCATGGTATTTTTTTTGTGTGAAATATCCAAATTAGCAAAAATATGATTTTACAGGTTTATCATTAATTTTACCAATATATAAAAATTTACTATAATTTTTCCATGTTTTAATAATTTAGGAACTAATTATCGATAAGCTTTATTCATCACCGTAGAATAATTACATTTATTCCTGCAAAAGTTGTCCTGGTCATGATAGTCATTTTAAGACTTAGTTTCATATGTCCAAGCAATAATCCGGGGTTGTTCATTACCCCGTGATTTTATCGTGAAGGATAAATGATAAAAGTTTATTATATTATTATGGTTTAATATCATTTTTAATTGTTAAAAACCGTAAAATAGATAATGTGGTCAAGACATTATAGTTAGGTCCTGGAATTTTTTTCATAATTAGATATTTTTATGATGAAGATAACAAGAGGTCAATTGTTGGGAGGTCTTACCTGAAATGATCTAGAAAAATGAAAGTCGGTGAGCGTCAGGTTGTATGAGAAACGGTATATCTTTAATCCGAAAATTTTTCTGCCTTTAGGGCTTGTTCTAGAGTGTAGAGAACTCAAAAAGGAAGCTCTAGAAATTTTTTGGAATTGTTTTGTCAAAAAGATATTTTTTGGTGAATTTTAGAAGCTCATGGCTATTTATAGGGATTTCTGGGATTAAAAAACTAATTTCTTTTTTCAAACTGCTACAGTAGCTGACCAGATCCGACCGTTGATCGACCAGATCCGACGGCCCGCATTAAATCACATGTGAACTGACGTGGGATGCGGCTGGGGTTGGTGTGGGTGATTTATGACCGTTGATCGTTGATCCGACGGTCCAGATTAAAAGCGCATATATATATATTTCATCTTTTTTTTAAATGAAAACTGTCGGCAGAATCTGAACGGTTGATTTTTAAATCTAACGGTTCAGATTAATTCCAGCTCAAAAAAATAAAATAAAATTATTTTTAATATTTAAAATTGTTTTAAAAATTGTTTTTGGCATCTAAAAATTATTTTCAATATTAAAAAATATTTTAAAAATCTAGAAAAATTATATAAAATGTATTTTGATGTTTCATATCTTTTTCAACCAAATTTGGTCTAAAATAGATCTTCTTGTCGATTATAAAAAAAATTCCCTTCGATAAAAAAACATTTAAATTCTTAAAAATTCTCAAAAATTCCTAAAAATCATATTAATTTATTTTAATCATGGAAAAATATTTTTTAACTGTTTTCTACTAATAGAAACAATACAATAATTGTTTTGACATCAAGAAAAATTATAAAACGTTTTTATTACGTTTCTAGGGTACATTGTTGTTACAATCTACCCTCCTTAAAATAATTTCGTCCTCGAAATTTACAATTATATAAGGACTAATTTGCAAATAAGAAAGGGTATCTTACACGCATGTCGTCCTCACGTTCCCATGTTGATTCTCCTGGTGAATCTTTTCTCCACATTATTCGGACCAAGTTTACTTCCTTGTTCCTAAGTGACTTTACCTTTCTGTCCAGAATTTCAACGGGTTGTTGCTCACAAGATAGATCCGTCTGTACAGTGAGCTCGGAGTGATCAAGGATATGGCTGGGGTCGCTCACATATTTTCGGAGCTGGGATATGTGGAACACGTTGTGCACTCCTTCCAATGAGGGTGGAAGTGCCAAGCGATACGCCACTTCTCCGACTCGTTCGAGTATATCGAACGGTCCAATATATCTCGGACTTAGCTTACCCTTCTTTCCAAAACGAATCACTCCACGGTTTGGAGAGATCTTCAGGAAGACATGATCTCCCGGTTGGAACTCCAAGTGTCGGCGTTTTGCATCAGCCCAGTGCTTCTGTCGATCCTGGGCTATGCACATTCTTTCCTTAATAGTACGAACCACATCAACAGTCGCTACTATCATCTCAGGTCCAAGAATTTCTCTATCTCCGATGTCGTCCCAACTTAATGACGATCGACACTTCCTTCCATAGAGCGATGCAAAAGGTGTCATTCCTATACTTGCTTGGTAGCTGTTGTTGTATGAAAACTCCACGAGATGTAGGTGATCTTCCCACGATCCTCCGAAGTCTAGCATACACGCTCTTAGCATATCCTCCAAGATCTGAATAGTTCACTCAGACTGACCATCTGTTTATGGATGATAAGCTGTGCTGAAGTTCAAACTTGTTCCCAAGTTTGCTTGCAGACTTTGCCAAAACTGCGATCGAAATCTAGTGTCACGATCGGAGACAATGTAGACTGGTACTCCATGAAGTCTAACAATTTCCTCCATGTACTTCTTTGCTAATGTCTCAGTTGATTGGCCAACTCGAAATGGGATGAAGTGAGCCGACTTTGTGAGTCGATCCACAATAACCCATACCGCATCATTACCCTTTGTGCTGCGAGGGAGTGCAGTCACAAAATCCATTGTGATGTGTTGCCACTTCCATTATGGAATAGGTAACGGTTGAAGTAATCCAGCTGTTCTGTGATGTTCAGCCTTCACTTGCTGACACACCAAACATTTAGCTACATTTCTGGCTACTTCACGTTTCATTCCATGTCACCAGTAATTTTGATGTAGATCTTTGTACATCTTTGTACCTCCAGGGTGTACTGAGTAAGGAGAGCTGTGAGCTTCCTTTATTAACTCTTCTCACACAGAACCTTTTGGTGCACACAATCTGCTACCGTATCTCAAAGATCCGTCTTCATGAATGATGAAGTCTGTTCTGAGTCCATTCTCCACTTGTTCTCTGATCTTTTGCAACTTAGCATCACTTGCTTGAGCTGCTTTGATCTGATTGACAATTATTGATTGAACTTGTAAATTCATCAAACTTGAAGCGTTACCTGGTATGACTACTTCAATCTCCATCTGATGCAAATCCTGTTGAAGCTTCCACTGGGCGGTGAGATTGAATGCTAATGGTTGGCGACTAAGGGCATCAGGTACCACATTCACCTTTCCTGGGTAATATTGTAGGTTGATGTCGAAATCCGCCATGAGTTCTAACCATCGTCTCTGCCGCATATTAAGCTCCTTATGAGTAAACACATATTTCAGACTTTTGTGATCTGTGTATATGTTCACTCGTTCACCAAGAAGATAATGGCGCCAAATCTTAAGACAAAAAATAATAGCTGCCAATTCCAAATCATGCGTCGGGTAATTGTGCTCATGAATCTTCAGCTGTCTTGAAGCATAAGCCACAATCTTTCTGTGCTGATGTAGAACGCATCCTAATCGCTTACCGGATGCATCGCAATGCACTTCGAAACCTCCAGATTGGTCCGGTATAACGAGAATAGGCGCTGATGTCAACCTTGACTTGAGTTCTACGAAAACTTGTTCGCATGCTTCTGACCACACAAAGTCTTCATCTTTACATGTGAGCTTGGTCAAGGGTATTGCTATCTTTGAAAATCCTTCAATGAACCTTCTGTAATATCCAGCTAGACCCAAGAAACTCCGAATGTCCTTCAATGACTTTGGTGTCGGCCATTCGCTTACTGCTGAAACTTTCGCTGGATCCACAGAGATTCCTTCGCCTGATACGATATGTCCAAGAAAACCAACTTGATCTAGCCAAAACTCGCACTTGTTGTACTTGGCATTTAATTGATGTTGTCGTAGTGTTTCCAGGACAATTCGTAGGTGCTCGGCATGCTCTTTCCGACTCTTAGAATACACCAGGATGTCGTCGATGAAGATGACAACAAACCTGTCTATGTACTCCCGAAAAACTTGATTCATCAGGTTCATGAATATTGCTGGTGCGTTGGTCACTCCGAATGGCATCACAAGAAATTCGTAATGTCCATAACAAGTTCTGAATGCTATTTTATGAATATCAGCTTCCTTGACCTTCACCTGATGATAACCTGAACGAAGATCTAATTTGGAGAAAACACAAGATCCACTTAGCTGATCAAACAGATCGTCAATGCGCGGGAGTGGATACTTGTTCTTTATCGTTACTTCGTTCAAGGCTCTATAATCAATGCACATTCGATATGAACTTTCCTTCTTCTTCACAAGCAGTACCGGTGATCCCCAACTTGAAGTGCTGGGACGAATCCATCCTTTCGCCAATAATTCGTCCAACTGAGTTCGGACCTCCTTTAAACCTTCCGAACTTAATCGATAAGGTGCTTTGATCACTGGTTGTGCTCCTGGTACTAAATCAATGCTGAATTCAAGAGCTCGATCGGGAGGCAAACCTGATATATCGTCAAGAAACACATCGTCGAACTCTCGAACCACTTCTGGCTTTGATCTTTCCTCGGCTTGAATTGCTGCAATCACTGCCTTCTTCTTTGGTTTCGCCTTGTATGTACTTGGCTCCAGGGTACAGTCTCCGCTTTTGAAATAAAAGACCGGATGCTCTGGAATCTTGAATACTATCCTCCTTTGACGACAGTCAATGGTAGCATAAAATATTCCGAGCCAATCCATACCTAGAACCACATCGAAGTTTGGTATGTCCAACACCTTGAAGTCAGCATAGAATTCTCTGCTGCAGACGACTACTGGACACAAGCTGTATCCCATTGTTGCCTTTAGAACACCATTTCCTGAACTGACATTCCAACTGGATACAAGCGGTGTGACTGGAATCGCATGTGTTCTAACGAACCGTTGCGACATAAAGCAATGAGATGCTCCAGTATCGAATAGTGCTAGTGTAGGAAGTGATGCTACTAAGATTGTACCTAAGTTATGTAGGATAGATTTTAAGTATAGAGAAAAATATGTAGGTGGGTGCTAAGACTGAAAGAAAAGCTTGAGAAGAAAGGGTTACCAATGATGACTTGGCCAGTGGCCTCAGCTTCTTCCACGGTCATCGTGAAAGCCTGTTGCCGTGGTACGTTCTTCCTGGCCGGAGGAGCATTCCTCGGAACGTTCCATTGAGCTTGATGGAACTGACGAGGAGGGGGTGCAGTCGGTGGTCCTCTAGGTGGTGGATCAGGGAGAGCGAGTCTTGGAGCAGGTGCCTGAAGGGCTGGTCTCTGCTGGTAAGTGATTGCTGGCCTGGGTGCAGCAATTGGGTTGTGTCTTCGAGGACAAGACCCAATATCATGAGTAGCTGAGCCGCAGACTAAGCAAAGACGGTTGGCTCGCCGGCAGTCTTTCACCAAATGCCCATTTCTCTAGCAGTAGGTACAAAAAGCCAGGCTAGGCCGGTTGGATGGTACTCCCGGTCTCCTGGGCACAAACGGTGGCCTTTAAGAGGCTCCTCCTGCCATCTGTATGGCAGGGCGCTTCACTCCGGCAGATTGGGGTCCGCCCTTCATCTTCACCACTGCCTCATATCGACTGGCAGCTTTCAAAGCCAGTTCGTGGGTCGGGAAATCCCCTGTAGCTAACGTAGCTTGGATCTCCGGATCTAACCCTTGCTGAAATCGTCGTGCTCTAATCTCAGCCGTCGGTATCAAATGTGCCGTGAATCTGTTAAGGTCTTGTATTAGCTGTGTAGTATGTGATAATTGAAAATCGAAATATTGAGGCATATCTTACCTACTGAGCATGGTAAACTCAGCATCATACTCATCCACAGATTTGATCCACATCGAACCCTGTTGTAAATGGATGAATTGTTGTTCCATGTCGAATCTGGCAGTTTCTGGGAAGTATTTCACGTCGAACATATCACGAAAGGTCCTCCATTCGATAGGTTGGGCAAGACGGCTTTCTTCCGCCTTCCACCAAACTCGGGCGTTGTCAGCGAGCTGCAGCTTCGCAACTCGTACCCAAGCGACCTCTGGCACTTGTGCTGCTACCAGGTCACCCTCAATACTTTGAGCCCATTCCTCAGCTTCCAGAGGGCTCTCTTTTCCAGAAAATTGCTTTGGGTGCAAGGCTCGGAATTGCTTCACTCCAGGTGCTTCTGCTTCTGAACGGTTTAGGAGAATAGCAGTCTGCTGCTGCTGTCCCTCCAGGAGACTCTTAATTTCCTCAAGCAAAACCGTCTGCTCGTTGACAGGAGCTGCTACGGTAAGTGTAAGTGGTAGAGGTGGTGGTGGGGTGTTTCCATTCATGTTGGTACTGGTATTGTTTGGAGAATCCATACATTGAAATAAAAATAGGATTAGGATAGATTCAAGGAATATGAAATGTAAAGAATGTTTTTAGTTGCTGATTCTTGTGACATATATATTGCTTAGGTTTCCATGCAGAACTGACCTGCATGTGTCACCAACAAAACCTGTCACGCCCCGCTTCCCAGTATACGGGCAGAGGACGCGACGAGGCCGCTACGTATTTACTCTGAAATAAACACGCTAAGTGTATCTAGGCAATATAAGTAAAATGCACAAGAGACAATATCAATGGATATAATTAAACAGCAACTTTATTTATTAAACATTCCTTTTATAATACAACTGAAAAGTAAATACATGGAATGGAAAGCAATGCTTAAACAGTGGCATAGCAGAAATGAAAATACTGAAATGAAATGTGCAAGTAACTAAAACTCTGGGTCGAAAGCTATCTAATCAAAGTCCTCGCTGGTGGGCTCGATCTCCTGAAGATCTGATACACTTGACAACATTCCAAAGAAGAAAGAGAAGGAATGTCGTCAGCGAACAATCGCTCGGTAAGTCCCAAAGATAAAGAAGAAGTAGAATAGACAGAGAGAGAATGTAGCTTTTAAAGTTGTATTATATTGTTAACGTTGTTGTTTGTAGCTTGGTACAAAAGAATGCCCGTGTATACGAGAGGAGTCCCAAAATATTATTTTCAAGCCATCGTACTATATCAAGATGTGTGTTGTGAGAGGTAGGCCATTACCTCGTGAGATTTTTCTAAAGGTAATATAAGCAAATATGATAAAAGATGCCGTATGTAAAGTTTATAGTATTTAAACGTAAAAGTGCAATAAAAGTTACATAGCATGGTATTTTTATTGTGTGAAATACCCATATTAGCAAAAATATGATTTTACAGGTTTATCATTAATTTTACCAATATATAAAAATTTACTATAATTTTTCTATATTTTAATAATTTATAACCTTTATTCATCACCGTAGAATAATTACATTTATTCTTGCAAAAGTTGTACTGGTCATGATAGTCATTTTAAGACTTAGTTTCATATGTCCAAGCAAGAATCCAGGGTTGTTCAGTACCCCGTGATTTTATCGTGAAGGATAAATGATAAAAGTTTATTATATTATTATGGTTTAATATCATTTTTAATTATCAAAAACCGTAAAATAGATAATATGGTCAAGACATTATAATTAGGTCCTGGAATTTTTTTCATAGTTAGATATTTTCATGATGAATATAACAAGAGATCAAGTATTGGGAGGTCTTACCTGAAATGATCTAGAAAAATGAAAGTCGGTGAGCGTTGGGTTGTATAAGAAATGGTATATCTTTAATCCGAGAATTTTACTGCCTTTAGGGATTGTTCCAGAGTGTAGAGGACTCAAAGAGAAAGCTCTAAAAAGTTTTTGGAATTTTTTTATCGAACAAATATTTTTTGGTGAATTTTAGAAACTCATGGCTATTTATATTGATTTCTGGGATTAAAAAACTAATTTCTTTTTTCAAACTGCTACAGTAGCCGACAGATCCGACCATTGATCGACCGGATCCGACGGGCCATATTAAATCACGTGTGAACTGACGTGGGATGCGGCTGGGGTGGTGTGGGTGATTTATGACCGTTGATCGTTGATCCGACGGTCCAGATTAAAAGCGCATATAAATATATATATTTCATCTTTTTTTTAAATGAAAACTGTCGGCAGAATCTGGACTGTTGATTTTTAAATCTGACAGTTTAGATTAATTCCAACTCAAAAAAATAAAATAAAATTATTTTTAATATTTAAAATTGTTTTAAAATAATTTTTGGCTTCTAAAAATTATTTTAAAATATTAAAAATTATTTTAAAATATTAAAAAATATTTTAAAAATCTAGAAAAATTATATAAATTTTTTTTTGATATTTGATATGTTTTGCAACCAAATTTGGTCTAAAATAGATCTTCTTATCGGTTATAAAAAAATTTCCCTTCGATATAAAAAAAATTTAAATTCTTAAAAATTCTCAAAAATTCCTAAAAATTCCTAAAAATCATATTAATTTATTTTAATCATGGAAAAATATTTTTAAAGTGTTTTCTACTAATAGAAATAGTGCAATAATTGTTTTGAAATCAAGAAAAATTATAAAACGTTTTTATTACGTTTCTAGGGTATATAGTCGTTACAGACGAAATCCCCTCCTATCGCTCATTGCCTCCATGTGACTCGGGACTGTACTCAAAAACCATCTTTTTGCATAATCTCTTGAACGTGGTATAGTGGAAATCAAAGTACAGTGGGAATCACAAAAGACTCTATGACGATTTCGGGTCGACAGACTAAGCTGTACCAGTGTCACCAGAGAACTGCTATCTGACGATAGGTATAATACCATCTAGGAGTTCTCAGCGAGTTCGTTCAGTGTACCCAGTCTCCACTGAGCACCCGTATACCTTTTCTGATGTCAAACATCAATGGATATGGGATTATCCATCGCCCATCATATGGGTCGAGAAGCGTATACGCTAGTCTACTCTGGAGTATCGATGCCTTGTCTCGATACTCCCATGACTAGGAACAATTGAAGGATATACTTACCACTACCTCTGCCCCACTAATATGACCCGCATCATAATTCTGCTAGTCAAGTACTCATCCTAAGGGCTTTATCAACATGTAATAGAGAGACAATAAGTGTACATGTTAAGATAAAATGCAACCAGACATCATACTATCATGTCGAGCAAGAAAATCCTCTCTATATATGTTCAAGCATCTACTACAATATACATCACATGTACAGTAATGGCCTCTAAGGCATACATATAACTAACAGGCAGTACAAAACATTTTAATCAAATCTTTACAAACCAACTTTACGATTCTAATGATCTCAAAGGATAAATTAAAATTTCGATTCAAGAAGATAATCGATTCTGTTTTGGAGATTAATAAAAATTTGAAAACAAATCAAAGAAGTTTTTCAAAATATTTAGACAAGTTACTTTTTAGAGATCTTTCTTTTCCAAATGAATAGAAAAGTCTAAAACACTAGAAAGATCTCTCCTCTCAGAAAAGATTAGTGAAAAACATGAGAATTTAGAGAGACAAAGTTTTCACGAAAACTTGAAAATAAAAACGATAAAGAATGATTCGGTGAAAAACTTGTTGAAAATGAGTCCTATATATAAAAAAATTGAAAACGGACGGTTGGGACAGTTATTATGACTGCTCCAAAATGATAGGATAGTTATCGGCCTTTTATAGCAGTTAGAATTTTGAAAATCAAACAAAAAACCAAAATTTAAAAAAAAAATTGTAACTGCTATGGACGTCTATAGTTGATGTCCATTTAGGATGTCCATGTCTGATATTTCAGACATAGGATTTTAATTTTGAAAAGAAATTTTTTTGAAAGGATTTTTGGTTTTTGAAAACTTTAATTGAAATAGGATCAGAAAATAGATTTTAAACGTTTGAGATCGACTCGACTCTAAACTAAAAAAATTTGAAAATTCTTGAATATCTCCGATGTGCGACTTCTCCATTATATCCTTTAAATTTGTATTGAGATCTTCCGAGTCGTTCGATATTTGCCGATGTTACTTTTGGGTTGCCAGTCACAATTTTGATTGTCCTTTACTTTGAATTACTCCAGTTGTGTAGCATTTTGACTTATCTGACATTGTTAGCAACTTATGATATATTTTAAATATGGTTTTGTAAAATAATCAAAACATAAAAGTGATTCATAGATCGATAATATTGAGAAATACATGCTTAGCAGCTAAAAGCTTTCGTCCGGATAGTTTTGATATTTTTGTTCTGTCAAATTTTTGTTCTTGGACCATATGATCGAAAAGTTTCATTACTTATTTCAAGAAAATCCCTTTCCAGATCTTTGCAAAAGAAAAAAAGGCTTATTCGGCTTGCAAGTGTATTGCAATATTAAAGAAAAAGCTCAAGCAGTGAAAAGGGCTTATACGACTTATTGCAAGTGTACTGCAATATTAAAGAAAAACTCAAGCAGTAAAACCAAGGGCTTATTGCAAGTGTACAGCAAATTTTGAATCAGTCAATTTTTTTTAAAATTAATGTACAGAATAGAGTTTACGAGATTGAGCACAAGTTATAAATTTAATTTATTTAAGAACAGTAAGAAACAATTTGTAGCTCACTGGTAAAACCCCTGCACTGCTGTGACGTAGTCCTTGTGTTCAAACATGTGTAAAATATTGTATTTACTGGCATGGACATGTGGCGAAAATCCAACGGCATACACTCACCACTGGACCAGTGAGATGAGCCTGGGGCCGGCGCCAACGGGTCTCCATAGGTAAAAATCCCCGTGCTCTTCACACTAAAACCCTTGGCCTACCCCTACTATCCCAGTACTGTTTGATTTTTCTGCATTTATCCAGAGAGTGTTAATTCACCTTTTAATCCAAATTTTAATGCATTTAAATTCTTTCTTCAATCCCCAAAAACCTAATTTTACCCTATAAATACAACCTCATACCCTAGCCCTCTTCATTCTGAAATCTCTTGTTAAAAATTCTCAAAAATTTCCAAGTCATAGAAGAGTACAAGTGGAGTTAGCTCAAATTCACTTTCCGGCGAAAATTCGAGACGTTCCCGGCGACTCCGCGACATCATGCCGATCTCAATCCCTTCCACTCTCTATTCTTAACCCACACAACTTGTAAGTCTCACCTCTCTTCTCCTCTTCTTACCTTAAAATGATCTCTTTTCAAATCACGTCGGTAAGTGGAATTATACCGATCTTTAATTCTATACTCTTTAAAACTACAACTTTTCTTAAGAACCACTTATCCATATCATTATACCTTTCTTGTTAAACATTAACTAATACTTAGAAACAAGTTTCATTTTAAAACTCCATGTAAAACAACTTTTATTAAGCTTATACGTTTAAATACCTTGAAGTTTACATACGACATCTTTATATACTTTTGTTTAGCATACCTTTAGAAAATCTCACGAGATACAAACACACATCTTGACATAGCACAATTCGCTTGAAACACACATCTTAGAAGTGAAGCTCTCGGTCCTTTAAATAGTTACAAAAACTAGGAACCCTAGTTGCCAGACGTTAGAATATGCTGATACGATCACACCTAAAAAATCTCAGATCCTACGGCCCAAGATGCACCACGGATCCGCCGCGAATATCATGCATTGGCCGCCCAACCGCGGCTCTCTTGAAGGATCAGGTTCTGGAAATTTTTATGCTTTCTTCTGTTGACATGTGGAGATCTCTTCGATATCTGGATTTTGAGAATAATCCTCTGAATCTCTGCCGTTGCTAAATCTTATGATTTTCTTCTATATTTTGGCAGTTTTGATTCCGACATCTCGGGTCTCTTGGATTCCAGACCTGATCTAATATTTGCACAATATCTCAAATCAAAGTGTTAGTAAAATTTGATATTTTTGAGATATTATACTAACCATTTTATATGATATTATATGTTAAGAATATTGATTGAAAATATTTGATATGATATGCATATTTAATTACAAAGATTTCATTTAAATATTATATGCATGTATTTTCCCTCATTATGTTAAATATAATGCAGAAACATATGATAATAAACTTTTTACAAATAAACCCACATATGTTCTATATTTACAAGAAACGCCTTTAAGTACTTAACAATAGTGGGGAAAATAATCATTCAAATGTGCAATATTTTAGACTAATCAAATACCCCCAAACTTAATTTTGATCGTCCCGAGAAAACTAGTTATTAAAGAGAAGAAAAAGAAAAAGATAAAGAAAAACCTAGCACACTTTCGTAGGCAACACGATTGTACTGAGCACGTGCAACAAGTTGTTAAATCTCTAGGTGTCCCTAGTAGGAGGAGTGTTGTCTCCTGAGAGTTTTCAACGGATTACACCCACAAAATCCCATGATAAAAGAAAGATGATGCAAGTTACATACAAAGATAAAGAACATATAAAAGAAAGAACTAGAAAATAAGAGTTTCAAACTATACTGGCTTTTTAGTAATCATGAGCCCTATCTTAATAGTCATAAAAAGATGTCAAAAATCACATCATCCCTCAATAAAACTTCACCTTTAGTCTTCCTCCCTACCTTTCTTCCAAATATCGATCATATACCCCTACGTGTGTGTAAAAGACATCCCCACACTTAGAGAATTCAATTCAAGCTATCATACTCTTGTCCATCATCCTTAGTACTTTTTAGTCGGTGAATATTTCATATGGAATTGCTCACACATTTTTCACGCGGCCGTTAATACTTCTTGAGGTACTAACCAATCGATTACCAAATGTGCTCACTCTTTCAGGCATAATTAGCAATATTCTCATCTTGCAACACCTAAGATTTGGCAGTGGCTCCCAAACCAGTTGGTCTAAAGCACTGGGTGATAAAGCACCCCCGCTATATTTTTTTTATGCCGCCTTAAGTAATTACAAAACCGGTGTTCATTTTTCTTCACCATTTTTTCATTTGTATTTTTGTTGTATATTTATTTTCCTCCATACTAAGGCTTTTAGACAAGAGCATTTCAAGGTATCCTCTACTATTCCAAATTTCAAGATGTGTGCAAGTGCGTATGGTAGGGTATCAATGTTCAGATGTTTGGACTCAAGAATAGGGACTATTTTTCAGACTCAATTTTATTCTCAGATTAGTGATTTCCTTCACTTTACTAACCCTTGGGACAACAGCTTATGACTACCTATTACTAGCTTTGTTATAAAACATCTAATTTTCTTGCTTTTCTTAAATTTTTCCTTCCTATCATATGTATTTTTCACTTTCTAACTTTCATTATCAATATTTTTTTGTGCTTTTATTTAGTATAATGCAAAAAATGATGCGTGAATAAACACAAACCTCCCCCAAACCTATTTGCAGTAGTGTCCTCACGGATGTCATCTGTTAAGCTTAAAACCTGTGGACTTGGGAGGAAAAGTTTGTAACGGGGAGATGAACTAATGATAGTGAAATCCTCCCCCAAACTTATTTTTGGTTCACAATTTTGTAAATTTTTTTTCTTTCCAGAGCCAAAATATTTTCTCACCCCCAAACTTGAGTAAAAAGGTATTAAGCATTTAAAATTATAAGAGGGGGGTAAACTTATTGGTCAATGCAAAGCTTTACAAAGACCAAAAGTCAACACCAACCATTCGAAGATTTTATCAATATAACACCATGGTTGGTAGAAGATCATAAATGTGCAGAAGTGGGGAGATAGGAGGCGGAATTGATCGGGTTTACATCTCGGTTGGTAGAAACGAAACGGTGATGGTGCACTACTAGCATTCTCGTTCTTGATAAGAAGAAGGGGTGGCGGTTCGACTTCTTTGGATGGTTGATTCATCACAACTCCCATGTGTTTTAGGAATGCGAGTTCTTCAGCAAAATATCTTCAAAACTTTCATCAAGATTTCGAATGATAATTTCATCGGAAATTGAGTTATGAAACTTGGATAGCTAGACTGAATCATTCGACAAGTCAAAGGGTTTGGACTTAGGTGTGAACTTGTCGACAGAAGGGTCTTCACGTGTATAATAAACAGTAGGATCAAACCCTAACGCACTAGTGGTGTCGAGATCGGAATCGTGAAGCTCCTCAAATTCGTAACTGTCAGAAGCTATCTTTTCGACAGAACAAACATGAGTATAGGGTTCTGATAGTTGACTTCCTAGCTTGTAGATGTTAAGCTTAATTGTCATCTTCCTAAAGAACAGGTTCATTGAACCGTTACAACAATTGATTATCGCGTTTGAAGTTTCTAGGAAAGGTCGACCTAGAATCACCGGAATTTGGTTCTGTGAGTTCGCTACAGGCTGTGTATCTATAATTATAAAGTCCACAGGGAATATAAATTCCCCGACTTTGATTAACACATCCTCTAGCTCATCCCGAGGTTGGGTGATAGATCGATCGGCCATCTGGAGAGTGCAATGCGTAGGTTTCAACTCTTCTATCCCTAATTGCTTATAAACAGAATATGGAAGCAAGTTAACACTAGCACCTAAATCGAGTAGAGCATGATTAATATTTTTACCCCCAATAGTTATAGATATTTTAGGACAACCGGGGTCCTTACGTTTCGTGGGCACCAACTAGGTAAGAGAATTGCTCATATTACTCGCTAAGAAAACCATTTTAGGTACTTGAGTTTTCCTCTTCCTAGTGCACAAGTCCTTTAAAATTTTCGCATAGAACGGAACTTGTTTGATAGCATCTAGGAGAGGGATATTTATGTTAACTTGCTTAAAAATGTCCACAATCTTCTCCATTTGGGGACTTGGTTTGTTGGCCCTCAACCTATGTGGAAAATGAGCTTTGTCAATAAGGGTTGGGTCCAACTTTTGAGGAGAAGTTTGTTGGGATGGAATAGATCCCAAAATTGGATTTGGGATGGTTGTAGATGGTAATTCCTTCAAGGAAGTGGGATGAGGGTTCGAGCCTAGAGGGAAACGGAGAATAGGCTCGGAAGAAGATAGTGGACTAGACGAAGTAAGATTAGAAGTAGTAGCCGGGGTTTCATCTGATTCATCCTCAACAACTTGTTTACTAACATTGTTATTCAGCACTCTTCCCGATCTCAACATGGTTACGACACTCACATTATGATTTTGAAGGATGATATTCGCGCTTTGTGAGTGGCCGGGATTTGGTAGAGGTTGAGATGGAAGTCTCCCTTTCTCTCTCTCGCTCATCGCGGCATTCAACTGTGAAAGATGTGCTTCTATCATTTTATGCTTTCATTGTGAGAAGCAGTGTGTTGCACTAATGTTTGGATAGAAGACGTTAAATTAGCCGTCGTTTGCGTGGATTGTTTAATGAACGTTTCTAAGTTACATTTGAGCGCAGAGGTTTTATCGGTACCGGCGGTTGAAATATTATTATAAAGATCAAAGTTGTTGGCCGGGTTTTGAAAAGATTGCGGTTGAAAAGGGTGCTGATTTTGTTGTGGTGGCTGCTGTTGCTGTGGGGGGGGGCCTTTTATAGTTGCTTGGGAACTGGTTTTGATTTTGAGTTGGGTTTTGGTTCCAAGCAAAATTAGGATGATTCCTCCATCCCTGATTGTATATGGAAGAATAAGGATCGTTTCTAGGTCGTTGCTGAAAAACAGCATTAGTTTGTTCTTAACCTTAAAATGGAGGATTCAAAGGACATTCTTCTGTTAAGTATGATGGGTCAGACCATCAACCACACACGATTTTGGGGAGCGTAACTTGGATTAGGGAGGCTGATGAGAATTTATTTTCGACAGCGTCGAGTTTCTTTTGCATCGTGGCCATTTCGGCTTTTTCTATGATGGAAACATCGAGCTGATGAATACTTGCCCTAAATGAAGTTGGTCTAACGCTTTCCCATTGTAAAGTTTGTTCGGCGAGATCTTCCAGGAATTGCCAAGCTTCGCCATCGTCTTTTGACATGAAATGGCATTGACAAATGATTTCAAGCATCTGTTTAGTGGCATGATTAACACCCTCATATATAATTCGACAAAGTTGTCATCTATCAATTCCGTGATGGGGGCATTGTAGAAGAAGATCCTTAAACCGCTCAAAGCATTTCCAGAATGGTTCGTTGGGAAGTTGGGTAAACTGGTTAATCTCGCTTCGAATACGGGCGGTTTTGTGATTGGGATAAAATTTCTTAAGGAATGCTATAACGAATTCGTCCCATTTGGCGATAGAATATGCGGCAGTGCTATAAAGCCATTTTTCTGCTAGGTCATACAAGGTAAAAGGGAGAAGACGTAATCGCATAGCATCCCCTTAAAGTTGGGTTATGCTCATCATTGCACATAAGTTCTCGAATTTGGTTATGAAAACGTATGCGTTTTCGGATTCAAGCCCATGAAATTTGGGCAACAAGTTGATGAAGTGGGATTTAATTTCGAAATTATCCCCATTGGCCGGTGGAATAGACAGATAAGTAAGAAAGGGTCCACGTATGGGGTAGCATCTTTCTGGGAGAGAGATGCGTGGTGGATTCTGCGCACCTATGGGTGGTGGCAGGGTGGTATCGTGAAATCCCGATGGAGATCCGTCCATTTCGGAAGATGTGGTGGGTGTAGGAGAAATAGAAGATGAAGAAATACCGACTTCGGAGTCGATAGAAAAAACGCGGACAAGATGGACACTAGAATCCCATGTCCAGTCGATCATGCACTAAGCGGGTTTAGTGCACGTGGCAGTGTGCGTGAGAATGATTTTAAGAAGGTTTGTTTTGAAAAAGTGTTGGACGTGAGGCTTGACTCAACAAATCACAAAATGCACAATCAATCCCCAGAACTGGGTCACCTAGGTCAAGTCACTAGACCGCTCCTAGATTTCCAGAGGACAAGTCGCAGGATCAATCCTCTACCACCTCTTTATCGCTCTTGTGGTCAGGTAAGTGCCAGGTAAGTAGGTGGTATCCGCTATACGAATCACCGAAATAGCGGGCCTAATTAAGTAACCATTTTCCTTAGTCACACTTGCCTTGACACCACAAGAGAAATGCGGATAAGCGATAGATTATCTACGACCCTCCTCTGTCCTAATTGAGCGCGGCGGTCCTCAGAGGCTTGGTCTAGATATTTTTTAATTAATGTAGGGTGAAAGTATGCTCGTTTTGTGATTTTTGGGGCCTAGGAAGGGTGATGAAATTCCTACTTAATCTGGATTTGGGTTATTGCCCCTTAATGTCCGGTTTAGATATGCACAAACAAACCGATATCAAAACACGCAAAAAGATTTTTGAGCGGCAATATTTGCAAAGAATCCTGCAGGGAAGATCAGATTATTGGATCTTATAGGAGAGAGAAAGATATTAGGAAATTTCCTGAAAATTTTGGAGCCGCAATTCCTCCAAAGCGCCGCGGTTCTGCCGCAAAACCCACTATTCCACCGTGGTTCCGCCGCAAGGTAGAAAGATTGTTTGCCAAATTTTCTTCAGTGCTCCCCTCTGCTCCTCTGGGCTACGTTGAAAGTCTCTGGATCTCTTTTCCATGGCTCCAGTGACTCCAGATTCTGTAACAATCCTAAACTTTCTGTACAACTTTCTGTAAATAAAATTCAAAAAATATAGAAAGGGATAGTTTTGCCTGAGCACAAGATATAAGTTTGTTTTGCTTTTTAATAGAAAGCAAGAGCTTGTAGCTCATTGGTAAGACCTTGCATTGCTGTTACAAAGCACCAGAGTTCAAATCCCATCCCCCACATTATTTTTAATATTGTTTTATTTTAGATTTTTAGAAGACTAAGAGTCTACACGCGCATAACTCGTAAAAACCCCACTACACATATAAAACAAAATAGCCCAGGGAGTAGACCAACTGACGGTGGACCACTGGCAGCGAGCCTCGGCCCGACTCGCCGTGACTCGGCCGGCGACTCAGCCGACTCGGCCCGCCGCCGCCGGCCGAGTTGAGCCGGATCGGCCGATTCCCTTCTTGGACCTGTTGGGGTCGAAAATTGCACCCCGGTTGACCAAGTCAAAGTCAAGGTCAACCCAAGCCAAGTGGGCCGAAGCCTGGATCAAGTGGGCCCATGCCCAGGTCGAGTCCGAACATGAAGTGGCCGGCCCTCCTCCATGCCCAAAATGAAATCATGTAATAAATAATTTTTATGTAATTTTTTATGCATGAATGGGCATAGAGCCAAATTTTTGTAAAGCTCATGGCTTATGTGCAAAAAGAAATGGCACATGAGCCATGGGATGAGCAAAATGCCATTTTTGTAAAGCCCAGGGGGCTATATGTAAAGTGTATAGCCTGTAAAAGCAAAGATAATGAAAATATCTCAAGAACTTTTTTCTCTCTCCTAAAAAGCATCAAGATCTGTGATCTTCTCCTTTCTCAAGGTTCTAAAAGCTTCTTCTTTCTTTTGAATTTAATTAAGAGTTTTACTCTTCCTTTTCCAAAACTAAATAGTTTTTCACCACAAAACCCACAAAGGGGAGCTCGGATCTTCCATCAGATCTTAAAAAGGAGGGATTTTTAAAATCTCACCCCTCTTGTTCTTCAAGATCCGGCCAACGGAGGAGGAAGAAGGAGACCCATCCCTAAAGACCCCACTTTGGGGAAGATCCAGGGCTCAAGGGAGAAGCCCCTTCATCTGCTCCAAAAATACCTTAGGAGTTTAACTCCTCAAAATATATACACAAAATAATAAGTATTTCTTTTGGGAGTACAACTCCCAGTGCGGGGACCAACTCCCTTTTTGCGCCCTTGCGCTCAAAACGCTAGCACCCAAAGCGCTAGCGCCCACGTGCCGGCACGTGACCCGCTAGCGCCCAAAGCGCTAGCGCCCTTGCGCTCAAAGCGCTAGCGCACGAAGCGCTAGCGCCCGAGCGCCCACGTGCCTGGCACGTGAGGCGCTAGCGCCAAAAGCGCTAGCGCCCGAGCGCCCACGTGCCTGGCACGTGAGGCGCTACTGCCCTAGCACCCAAAACGCTGGCGCTTTTTCCCACGCATCCTTTGGATGCCTCTTTCCCTTTTTATATATGTGTGTGTGTGTGTGTATATATATATATGTATGTATGTATGTATGTATGTATATATACACACACACACACACAAACACATACTCCACGACACTGCCCCTGTTAGAAAAAAATTTCTAACGGAGCGCTGCCCCGCACCCCGCAAGGGGGCTGCAAGCCCCTTGACCCCCAACCCTCTATCCGGGTAGCGGGACCCCCGTAAAAACTCTGCGGGGCTCCCGACATATCCAAAACCCCTTCAAAACATAACACTGCACGTTGAGTTCATATGACCAGTTTAACCCGTCAATCGGAGGTTCCGCATATAAATAATTCTCTAGTCATAGATGTATTGTTTGAAAAACCGTAGTCTCCAGTCTCAAGTGTTTGAGGAAGTGAGCGAAGTTCCCAATGTGAGAGGAATAATAGCTTTCGCCCTACTACACTAGCCTCCAAAGGCGAAGGGTAATTAACGGCAACTTAGTCCGCGGCTGCCGAGATTCGGATCCCCGCAATCAATAAACCCCAGCCTACCCTGGGCAGGGGGAATCTGTAATGCACCTGACAAGCGCGCACGTATTCCCATCTCAATGGGGTGACGAAAAACACCCTACAGATTCTGGCACGCCCGGTGGGACTAATCTCTCCTCCCATATTTCGGGTTAAACGTTCATACGAACTCAATCAATATACATATCTATATTTATACTAAAATAATGCTCTTTCATGCAGGTCTTCAAGCAATCACTTTTCAACAATGTCTCCATGGACAAGCTCAGCTCTCGACATAGCTCCCATCTCCTACATGATGAAGATGGACTCCAGGAAGGTCCTCCCGGCCAGTCTCGGACTACAATGGGAGGAGCCGCCGCTACCATTTGGCTCTATTATGTTCGTGTCAGTTAACGCCATCCCAGCTCCTCAAGCTTAACAAACCGGCCTCGAAAGGCAAGAGGCCAAATGTGGTAGTCTCGAAGGCGCCCCAACCCAAACGCAAGGTGGTGTTTGAACGACTTTTCCTGGCCCCAGCCGGGGGCAAGGCCATCAACACCAACAAAGCAACAAGGCCTCTCGAGCAAGCTCCAGTGATGTCCCTAACAATTGCTCGATCGGGTGTCTTCTCTGAGCTCCCCGCCAATGATAAAGAGACAGCTGGATATGTGGTCCACACTGTCTACATGGTAGGCATGCGCAGCAAGAGCAAGGAAGGGGGCACTACATCTCAAATTCAATCTGGTATGAATATGGCTGCCACATTCCAAGACCAGCCTCCTCTGTAAGGTAATGAAGACCCTTCTAGTGAAGCTGATAAGCAGGGAGTGCCCTCAGTTCATGAGGAGTCGAGCTTGGAAATTGAAGATGAACCAACTTTCCATCCTAAGACCGCAGAGCAGCAACTTCTCCAGGAGCTCCGAAAGCAGCTCAGAAGTAAAGACAAGGAAATGGCCAAGCTCTACTAAAAAATTGACGACTTGACAAACGTCGTCTTATAGCTCATGGCCCAACTTGCCTCTCAGCCGCCCAATCAAGCGCAGGGCTCTGCTCATGAACCAGGAAACGGTGTCCCAAGACAGCCGACGCCTATTCCCTCAAATCCAAAAGTAGGCGGACAGCACGAAAGTCAGTCGCATCCTATCTCGGGAAATGTCTTGGCTACCGTTGACAGCAACCCGCTAACTCAAGATCAAATTATGGATTTAGTTGCCAACAAAGTCAAAACATTGGTAGCCGAAGCCAGAAAGCAAAAAGAGGTCAATAGCAGTGGGAGACCATACCCTGCTCGGTACGATCTTGTGGAGTTTCCTACTGGCTATGTCGTCCCCAAGAAAGGTTCGATGGGACAGGAAATGCGAACCGGCACATTGCCCAATTTAAAGCATCATGCGCGAATAGTGGGGGCAATGATGCGCTCCTTCTCCGCCAGTTTGTCAATAGCTTGACCGATGTTGCTTTCGATTGGTATGCAAGCATACCGGATGACTCGATCACGACGTTCGCTCAAATAGAATCCATATTCAAGCAAAGGTTCATGAGTGTCAGCGATAAAATCACCATTGCCGACCTCGTAAGGACCAAACCAAAGAACAACGAAAGCAACATGGATTTTATAGTCCGATGGCGCAATCTCTCTATCAAATGTGAACCACCATTGGAGCATGACCAATCCATCAGTCTTCTTATTGAAAATATGAAGGACTGGATGAAACATTTCCTGTGCACCGTAGGACTTAAAACATTCCAAGAGCTGACCAAGAAGGTCCAAATGTTGGAACGCTCAAAGCCCGAGTCCACTCAGGATCTCCAGTTCACAAACAGACCGAAACCTTGGAGGGACGACAACCGAAAAGGCGAAAGTTCTAACAGCACCGATTCTCTAAATAAGCAGAGAGCGGGCGGAGAAAAAACTAACAAATCTCGAGAGCCAACTTTGGAGGAAAGAAGAAATAAGGTCTAATCTTTCATAAGAGACAAGGTCCACAAAATATTCAAAGATGCTCTGAAGAATGGCCTGCGGCTACCGGAACCAAAAAGGCTAAGTGAAGCGAACAGGACTGATCATCCCAACTTTTGCCTATACCACCGAGTGCTGGGACACGCTATTGAAGACTGTTGCATCTTCAAGGATTGGGTCGAGAAATAATACAAGGCAGGAGAAATATCGTTTTCCCCTGGCGTGTTAACAAACAGTCAAGCTGCGACCGCCAATTTCATAGAAACAGAGACCGAAGTCCTTCGGGAACCTGATTCTCTCAAACATCTGTCTTTCTCTGAGAAGAGCGGACTAAGGCAACAAGCTAAGAGCCAGGCGAGCAACATTACCGATGAAGAAGCAATAGACGGGTACACAACCCATACGGTCTACATGATGGAGCTCAGAGGAGCAAGTTCTCCTACGCCTTATAGCCATGACAATGATGTGGCTGTTGCCATCCAACACCGGCTCGATCCAAATGATGAAGAGCCCGCTCAGGCCATTGAGCCAAAGGAACCCATGGTTCTTGTTGAATCGGGCTAAGGCGGTAAGGATGATCCCGTTGTCATACCCGGGACTATAGAACAAGCATTATTCCAATGGCTTCAAAAGTAGCTTCAGGACAGGGACAAGAAGATAACCAAGATCCATTCAAAAATTGACGAGCTGGCAAACGTCGTGGCGGATCTCATGACCCAAGTCGCCCGATTGCAATTATAGCAAAATCAAATTTTGGTTCGTGAGCTAGGGTGTTCCGATTTTAGGCCGGAGGGAGTATCGGTTGGCTGCTTCCGGATATCAATTGCCTATTCCAAAGAGGCCACACGAGATGAACATGACCGGCAATCCCATGTACTGCCCATATCATAGAATGGTGAGTCATACCATTGAAGACTGCTATGTTTTTAATGATTGGGTGGAGAACCAATACAAACTCGGGAAAGCCTCACAGTCGTTAGATATACCGACAAGCCACAGAGCTACGGTCATTAACACAGCCCCGCCAAGATCAAAGTTCGAGGAGCTGGGATAAGCAAACCACTGACCACCACGTCATTAAACTGGGAACAATCGACCACCACGTCGTTAAACTGGGAACAATCGATCTCTGAGTCGTTAAACTGGGAATGTAAAAATGTGTAAATAAAACAAAAATAATAAAAAGCCAAAATGATATGGCAACTCGCAATAAAAATTAGCGAGTAAAATTAAAGATGAAAATAAACAGCCGAAATGATGGGGCAACCGCGAATAAATACCCGAAATGATAGGGCAATCGCGACCTTCGCGATAAGAAAAGCTGAAATGATAGAGCAATCGCCATAATAAAAAAAATGGTGAATGATGAGTCGCTCCCGGTACCATATTCCAGTGCAGCGATGCAGATGCCAACCAAAATCCAATTTCCCAAAAATTCTTCCAGCCCTACGGGTGGTCCCCCAAATTGACTACCGTATATAATCCACGGGCTCAAATAATTCTCGTCATATCCATGCCCCACCACAACCACCAGTTACGTGGCTGGTCTCTGCCCTTGGAATTATGGTCTATTGGAAAGACCCACTCATGTGTCCTCACGATATATGAGGAGAACAAACCTTCGTGGGATCCTTACAACTCACGAAGGAAAAACACACTTGGGAGTCCCCACGACTCCTAAGGAGAAGGTACACCTACGAAATCCTTACGACTCGCAGGGAGAAAATGCTTTTATGGGATCCTTACGGCCCATAAAATTGAAAAGCCTTAGGTGATAGGGATCTAAACATGTCTCCTAAGCCATCGCTTCCCAATAGGCAATGGCGAATGATGAGTCGCTCCTGGTACCATATTCCAGTGCAGCGATGCAGACGCCGGCCAAAATCCAAATCCCCAAGTGGCGAATGATGAGTTGCTCCTGGTACCATATTCCAGTGCAGCGATACAGATGCCAACCAAATTCCAAATCCTATACCCCAATGGCGAATGATGAGTCGCTCCTGGTACCATATTCTAGTGCAGCGATATAGACGCCAACCAAATTCCAAATCCTATACCCCAACGGCGAATGATGAGTTGCTCCTGGTGCCATGTTCCAGTGCAGCGATGCAGATGCCAACAAAGTCCCGAAATTTTTTCGGCCCTACGGTCTGGATCATACATCCTGCAAAACCGTATACAATCCACGGGGCGTAAAACGATCCCAATCTCTCCCAAGTCCTGCCGGTGAGACTACTTTTAAAGTCCCACCAGCGGAAAAAAAACAAAATGGTATGTCCACAAGCAAAACGGGCACGGATGAAGACCCGAAAGGGCTCCGTGAGTAAAAACAGCAGGACTGCCGGCGAGTTTGTGAAAACCCGAAAGGGCGCAAACTCGTAAAAAAGAGATGAAATGCACTCGTAAAGTTCTCTCGACTTTGTGAGGAGAAAATTCCCGCGTGAGATCCTTACGACTCACAAAGGAGAAACACACTTAGGAGTCCCCATGACTCCTAAGGAGAAAATACACCTACGAGATCCTTTCGACTCGTAGGGAGAAAATGCTTTTATGGGACCCTTACGGCCCATAAAATTGAAAAGGCTTAGGTGATAGGGATCTAAACCTGCCTCCTAAGCCATCAATTCTCAAATCCTCTCGGGGTAAATAATGAGTTGCTCCTGGCATTATTCCAGTGCAGCAATGCAGATGCCAAACAAAAAAAACCAATTCCTAAACCCTCTCAGAGACAGATGATGATTCGCTTCTGGTACCATATTCCAGTGTAGCGATGCTGATGCCAACTCAAATCAAACAAATCAAACCAACCAATTCCAACATCGACTTCTGCGTCAAACAACAGACACTCCACCTCGGGGAAACGTCGACCAGCGACACTCCATACTGGGGAAACGTCCAACAACGACACTCCGTAACGGGGAAATGTCAAGCAGACACTCCGTTTCGGGGATATGTCAACCAGCCGACACTCCGCCTTGGGGAAACGTCGACCAGCGACACTCCGTACCGGGGAAACGTCCAACAGCGACACTCCGTAACGGGGAAACGTCAAGCAGACACTCCGTGCTGAGGACACGTCAGCCAGCGACACTCCGTCTTGGGGAAACGTCCAACACAGACACTCCATGCCGGAGAAACGTCGACCAGCGACACTCCGTGCCTGGGAGACGTCCAACACAGACACTCCATGCCGGGGAAATGTCGACCAGCGACACTCCGTACCGGGGAAATGTCCAACAGCGACACTCCGTAATGAGGAAACGTCAAGTAGACACTCCGTGCCGGGGACACGTCAACCAGCGACACTCTGTCTCGGGGAAACGTCCAACACAGACACTCCATGCCGGGGAAACGTCGACCAGCGACACTCCGTGCCGGGGAGACTTCCAACACAGACACTCCATGTCGGGGAAACGTCGACCAGCGACACTCCGCATTGGGGAAACGTCCAACAACGACACTCCATAATGGGGAAACGTACACTCCGCCTTGGGGATACGTCAACCAGCGACACTCCTTCTCGGGGAAACGTCCAACACAGACACTCCGTGCCGAGGACACGTCGACCAGCGACACTCTGCATCGGGGAAACGTCCAACACAGACACTCCGCATTGGGGAAACATCCAACAACGACACTCCGTAACGGGGAAATATCAAGCAGACACTCTGTCTTGGGGATACGTCAACCAGCCGACACTCCGCCTCGAGGAAACGTCAAGCAGACACTCCGTGCCAGGGGCACGTCGATAACAGACACTCCGCCTCGGGGAAACGTCGACCAGCGACACTCCGTACCGCGGAAATGCCCAACAGTGACACTCCATAACGGGGAAACATCAAGCAGACACTCTGTCTCGGGGACACGTCAACCAGCCGATACTCCGCCTTGGGGAAACGTCAAGCAGACACTCCGTGCCGGGGGCACGTCGACTACAGACACTCTGCCTCGGGGAAACGTCGACCAGCGACACTCCGTGCCGGGGGCACGTCTACTAAATCACTCCGGGCCAGGGAAACGTCTACCATGGATACTCCGTCTCGGAGACGCGTTAAGCGTCGACCGTCCATATCGTAAAAAGGGCAGTGCATCCCAAAAAGTGGGAACCAAAGCAAGTCGCCTCCACGCGAAAGAAGATCCATCAATTTCATGCACATGACCCACATATGTGGTGTGCATTTATTGATGGGGGGCACTTTGTTGGGGTCGAAAATTGCACCCCGGTTGACCAAATCAAAGTCAAGGTCAACCCCACGCCAAGTGGGCCCAAGCCCGGATCAAGTGGGCCCATGCCCAGGTCGAGTCCGAACATGAAGCGGCCGGCCCTCTTCCATGCCCAAAATGAAATCATGTAATAAATAACTTTTATGTAATTTTTTTATGCATGAATGGGTATAGAGCCAAATTTTTGTAAAGCCCATGGCTTATGTGCAAAAAGAAATGACACATGAGCCATGGGATGGGCAAAATGCCATTTTTGTAAAGCCCAAGGGGCTATATGTAAAGTGTATAGCCTATAAAGGCAAAGATAATGAAAATATCTCAAGAACTTTTTTATCGCTCCTAAAAAGCATCAAGATCTGTGATCTTCTCCTTTCTCAAGGTTCTAAAAGCTTCTTCTTTCTTTTGAATTAAATCAAGAGTTTTACTCTTCCTTTTCCAAAACTAAATAGTTTTTCACCACAAAACCCACAAAGGAGAGCTTGGATCTTCCATCAGATCTTAAAAAAGAGGGATTTTTAAAATCTCACCCCTCTTATTCTTCAAGATCCGGCCAACGGAGGAGGAAGAAGGAGACCCATCTCTAAAGACCCCACTTTGGGGAAGATCCAGGGCCAAGGAAGAAGCCCCTTCATCTACTCCAAAAATACCTTAGGAGTTTAACTCCTCAAAATATATACACAAAATAATAAGTATTTCTTTTGGGAGTACAACTCCCAGTGCGGGGACCAACTCCCTTTTTGCGCCCAAGCGCCCTTGCGCTCAAAGCGCTAGCGCACAAAGCGCTAGCGCCCGAGCATCCACGTGCCTGGCACGTGAGGCGCTAGTGCCAAAAGCGCTTGCACCCAAAGCGCTAGCGCCCGAGCACTCAAAGCGCTAGCGCCCAAAGCGCTAGCGCCCGAGCGCCCACGTGCCTGGCACGTGAGGCGCTAGCGCCCAAAGCGCTAGCACCCAAAGCGCTGGCGCTTTTTCCCACGCATCCATTGGATGCCCCTTTCTCTTTTTATATATGTATATGTGTGTATACACACACACACACATACACATACAAACACATACTCCACAACACTGCCCCTGTTAGAAAAAATTTCTAACGGGGTGCTGCCCCGCACCCCGTAAGGGGGCTGCCAGCCCCCTTGACCCCCAGCCTGCTATCCTGGCAGTGGGACCCCCGTAAAAATTCTGCGGGGCCCCCGACATATCCAGAACCCCTTCAAAACACAACACTGCACGTTGAGTTCGCATGACCAGTTTAACCCGTCAATCGGAGGTTCCCTCGCTCTAAAGGCGAAGGGTAATTAACGGCAACTTAGTCCGCGGCTGCCGGAGATTCGGATCCCCACAATCAATAAACCCCAGCCTATCCTAGACAGGGGGAATCTGTAATGCGCCTGACAAGCGCACACGTATTCCCATCTCAATGGGGTGACGAAAAACACCCTACAGGACCCTCTGTCTTTTTGTATTCTAGTAACCCCTATACACTTTATTTCCTCTGCACATTTCCAGAGATCTTAAAATCCAATTAAAACCCCATTAAATATTATTTTAATACAATTTTTTAATACATTTTCAATTCACCCTTTCACCTACCGTAACCCTAACTTTACCCTATAAATACCATCCCTAAACACCCCCCCTTCACTCACAATTCTGTCCAAACTCTCAAGAAAACTCTCTAGAATTGTGTGTACAAGTGAGGTTAGCGAAGGGCAAAACTCCGGCGAAATTCCGACGACAACCCTAGGAGCTCCCGGCGATGAAACGACGCACCGGCGCCTCCTACGTCTTCCTTTCCCTCTTCTCTTGAATCTAAACTCATAAGTCCCTTCTCCGTCTTCACTTTGCAATTCTAAAAATACGTATTTCCAAAAGTCGACAGAATCGGAGTTAATCCGATTTCCGATTCGGTTCTTCCTAAAAATTCCACTTTTTCTTAAATACAAACATACCAAACCCTTACATGTTGACTATTAAACATTAACAAACATGTTGAACAAGTTTCATAGTAAAATATTTCCTATTGCAATTTTTATCGTACTTTTTTCAGTAAAATAACATGTAGTTTAGTTTCGTCTTTAAAATATCGTTAATCTTGCAATACATTTAGATAGATCATGAGGTAATGACCTATCTCTTCACAACACGCATATAGAACATAGCACACTATCTTTTGGGAAATATAGATTCGGAAAAATACCGTTTTACATAAAACTACCTTAAACTTATAAAAACCATTTTTACAAGATTGTGTATTTTAAACAATCTTTGCAAAGCGCCGTTACAACCCATTTGGGAAAACCGATCGGGATGGTGCGGATTATCGCACATCCTAGGGCTTAGTAGTGCGAGATGCAGACCTCCGTAAGGAGCATTCGGTCTCGAGAGATTTAAAATACAAATATCATAGGAAAATGAGATTTCTAGAAATATAATATATTAAAATTATTTTCATATATATATATATATGTATGTATCATCAAAATATCTATTTTTATGATAATATAAATATTCCAACTTTTTCTAAAATCACAAGAATCACTTTACATTAAAATACCATGAATTCCATACAAGTTCAATATTACAATTAAATACCCTATATTATGAAAATTAAGTTATTTTCACTAGAAATATCACAAATATAAAATCTACATCTATGATAACTCTAAAGACGATAATTAAATATTTGGGGTGTATTTTGAAAAGTATACAAAATTATTTTTACATATAACCCACTCAAGTTCTATAAATTACCCTAAGGACCCTAGTAAATATAGGTTTAAGCGGGACCAATCTCTTGAGCCTCAGGGAGCCGGAGAAGTGGGTGCTTGCCTATTTAAGATAGACAACTTAACAAACGGTGTTATCAACAAGGTAATCGTCTTTGAAAAAGACACAAATCCTGCCGCCCATGTGCAGCGGTTACCGATAACATCAAAACCTAATTCAGGACTTCAATTTCTTTTCTAATTGTTCTGACTCAGACTGTGTCTCATTATATTAATCTGACTTGAATATGATTCAAGAACAAACTACAATTCAACCTGAATCCGTGAATCCATATATTCAATTTATCAATTTATACAACTTGACTGAACCGAACCATGGATATACTTCCATTTACATGATTATCCAGTACATCCATTTCCATTTATACGATATCATGGTTTCGGCAAGTCTTCCTTTTACCACACAAGTCATCCATCTATATACAACAATACAAACAAGACATCGCGGGGTTTATAAAGGAGTAGACCGGTACAGAATATGTTAAAGGTGGCATGAGGTGGTCACTTAAGACGTAATAAAATCTATAACGTTGTTCCGTGGTATTATCGACGGAGCCTTGTACTTCCATTTGCCTCTAGTCTCTGGCATATAGAGACTCCTCTCGTATACACTGGCATCCTTCTGTACCAAGCTACAAACAACATCATTAACACTAAATACAACTTTAAAAGCTACACTCTCTCTTACTCTCTGTCTATTCTACTTCTCCCTTATCCTTGGGACTTACCGAGCGATTTGTTCGCTGACGACATTCTCTTTCTTTCTTCTTTGAATGTCGTCGGGTGATTCAGACCTTCCAGAGATCGATCCCAGCACCGAAGACTTGGACCAGTTTATTGAAGATCCCGAACTGTAGTTTCACTTGTACATTTTCCTTTTCATTCCAGTACTTTACATTTCTGTTATGCCACTGTTTAGGCATCGCTTTATCCCATGTATTTACTTTTCCATGTATTGTAAAAAGAACGTGAACAAATAAAGTTGCTGTTCAGTTATACCTTTTGTCTCTTGTGTATATTTCTTATATATTGCTTAGATACGCTTAGCGTATTTACTTCAGAGTGAATATGTAGCGGCCTCGTCGCGTGCTCTGCCCGTACACTGGGAAGCGGGGCGTGACAGGTTTTTTTGGTGGCCCTTGCAGGTCAGAGCTGTATGGAACCCTACCATGCAGTTCTGTTCTGCGTGAACAACCTAAGCAATATAACACAAGAATCAGCAACTAAAACATTCTTTACAATTCATATTCCTTGAATCTTACAATTTCATATTCTTTGAATCATATACTTTGAATCTGTCCTAACCTAAATTTTTCATTCAAGATTATGGATTCCCTGAACAACACTAGCACCAATGTCAACAACACACCTCCACCACTACCAATCACACCTGCCGTCCCTGCTCCGCTCAATGAGCAGACGGTTCTGCTTGAGGCAATCCGCAGCCTCCTAGAGGGACAGTAGCAGCAGACTGCTCTTTTAATGAATCGTCTCGAGGCAGAAGCACCTGGGATGAAGCAATTCAGTGCTTTGCACCCCCAAACAGTTCTCAGGAAAGGGGAGCCCGCTAGAAGCTGAGGAATGGGCTCAGAGTATCGAAGATGATCTGGCAGCGGCACAAGTGCCAGAGATAGCTTGGGTCCGTGTTGCGAAACTTCAGCTCACGGACAATGCACGGGTTTGGTGGAAGGCGGAAGAAAGCCATCTTGATCAACCCATCGAATGGAAGACTTTCCGAGATATGTTCGACGCAAAGTATTTCCCTGAGACTGCCAGGTTCGACATGGAACCGCAGTTCATCCATCTGCAACAAGGTTCAATATGGACGAAGTCAGTAGATGAATATGACGCTGAGTTCACCATACTCAGTCGGTAAAATATGTCTCAGTATTCGTTTTCCTAAAATCACATACTACATAGCTAACACAAGACCGTAACAGGTTTGCGGCCCATCTCATATCGACTGCTGAGATCAGGGCTAGAAGATTTCACCAAGGGTTGGACCCGGAAATCCAAGCTGCTCTAGCTACAGGGGATCTTCCAACCCATGATTTGGCTTTGAAGGTTGCCCGATGATACGAGGCAGTAGTAAAGAGAAAAAGAAGACTTCAAACTGCCGGAGTGAAGCGCCCTGCCACTCAAATGACAGGAGGAGCCTCTACAAGACCAACCGTTGAACCGAGGAGACCGAAAGTAACAGATAACCAGCCGAGTCCCGACTTTTGCTTCTATTGCAAGAGGGAAGGACACTTGTGGAAGGACTGTAGGCGCGCAAAAGGCTTGTGTCTAGTTTGTGGCACGTCCAATCACGGAATTGGAAACTGTCCTTATAGATGCAATCCAGCTCACGCACCCACCAACTACCCGCAGCGGCCAGTTATCCAGGTTCCTGCACCTCATCTTGCACTCCTAGCTCCACCATCTGCACAGCCTACTCGCCAATTCCAACAAGCAATGAGGGACATGCCTTGAGGGCAGAGAAATATGCCCCAAGGACAGAATGTGCCTCCAGCTAGGAGGAATGTACCACGGCATCAGACTTTCACATTAGCAGCCGTAGAAGCCAAGGCTGTAGATCAAGGTAACACTAGTAAGTCTCTTTCACATTTTTAAAACCCTTGTATCACTTTGTTATTTTTCATACACTATCAAGTACATCTATCACCAAACTTTCCTTGAATCTGTTACGCTTTCCTTTTACAAATTTTGAAGATGAAATTTTTATAAAGAGGGTAGAATGTAACAACCCTAAACTTTTTGTACAACTTTCTGTAAAAAAAAAAAATTTCCAAAAAATACAGAAAGGGGTACTTTTACCTGAGCACAAGATATAAGTTTGTTTTGCTTTTTAATAGCAAGAAAGAGATTGTAGCTCATTGTTAAGACCTTGCACTGCTGTTACAAAGCACTAGAGTTCAAATCTCATCCCCCACATTATTTTTAATATTGTTTTATTTTAGATTTTTAGAAGTCCAAGAGCCTACACGTGCATAACTTGTAAGTCTACGGTAGCGCCTCGGCCATCTTTCAGACGCCAAACGCGGAACAAAACTTTTATAACTGGCGCTATCGCATACTATAACCCGGATCTACCATTAACGCTAAACCAACAAACTAAAAAGTGGGTAGAAAGGTTATACCGAACGATCCGAGTCCTTCGTTCTTTAACCATCATCCCACGCTCCGTTGCGGCTGCTCCGATCTCCTGGCTCCTCGTCGAGGTGGCACCACATCTACGGATCTTTAAACGGGCTCCCGCCTCTATACCGAGGCAACTCGGTCATCAAGTCTGCTAAAAGAGATGACCAAGATGAAGTAGAGAACGAGTAGAACACTTTGTCTCGCTTCATCTAAAACCATGGATGAACGGTTAATGAAGTTGCCTTCTGAGTTGGGTAAATGAGAAATGAGCATACAAATTTTCATAAACCAAATCAAATCCTTTTTCTTTTGCAAAATCAATCATCTTTCACCAAGGAGGGGGCCGGCCACATATAAAGAGAGGGGGTGACTGTAGGAGCAAAGGGGGTAACCTTAAGGAATAATATCCTAAGCATTACCAAAACACATTAATGCAAATGGCGACTCACTTTAAACACCTCACTAAAACAATTAATGCAAACTAATGAGTCATAAAACCTAGTCACCAATTCTAGAATCTTCCACATGACTCACCCTCATGACTCACCCAAGAAAAAAGATAAATCCGCATTAAACCGAATGCTTAAGACGGGTAATAGAAAACTGGCAACTTCCAAAAGCGATCCCGAAACGAATTTCAGGATAATCTCGTAACAGTATAAACATACCCGCATTTGTATTACGATCGAATACAAATGCAACTGAGACAAAGATATTATATCTACACAGTATAATACTCGGATCAGGCTTAAACCAAAGCCCACCAGTATTATCTGCCCGAAATATGACACGTGCGTAAACGCACGTGCATTTTCCGAACCCTACCATAAAACCATACGGCCTCTACAACGTTTCGCCCGAACTTGGGAAACTATCTGTGGGGGACTCTAATGACTCATCAGTACCCTGGCAGTGGGTTTAACCACATGCCGTCAGCGGCACTAGCTGTGCGTAACGGCTGCCCATGTACTGACCTCAAGGGAAGCCGATGAGCGAACTCATCCTGGAACCCTACTGAGCCTAACAGTGACAATATACATACAGTCCGGTCCGTTCGTCTATGAGTATCGCATATCGGGCCTAGGGGGCTGGTAACGTCAGACCCCCAATAGCGGTATAAGTCGTGTCGGAGTGTAGCCCAGAACACCCTGAGATACTACTGGAGTACCTACCAGTAAATCTCCTACCTCGGCCGAGGGTTTTGTGTAATGGCTCTCCTAGACACAGCGCGATCTTACCCCCAATACCGGGAGAGACGAATCCCCTGCCGATCCGCTCACTTGCCTCCATGTGGCTTGGGACTGTACCTAAAAAAGACCTGTTTGCACGACTCCTTTGAGCCGTGGTAGGGTAGAAATCAAAGCACAGTGGGAACTCACACGAGACAAATGACGACCTCGGGTCGATGAACTAACCTGTACACATGTCACCAGGGAACTGCCATCTGACGCTAGGTATAAATACCAACTAGCAGGTTCCCGGTGAGTCCTGTCCGGTGTACTCATAACCCAATGAGCACCTGTATACATCTTAGGTGATCCAACTGACACCGGTGGCTTGTGAGACCGGCCACTGCCCCTAGTCGGGGTCTCGACTGTATACACTAGTCTACTCCGGAGTATCGATGCCCTGTCTCGAAACTCCCACGACTAGGGACCACTTTTAAGGATGTGCTTATAGACTACCCAACTCTCACGTATATGATCGCCATCATACTGTTAGTAGTCAAGCAAGATCCTAAGGGCTCTATCAACGTGTAATAGTGATCAGTCACCTGAACCTGTACACGACTGATAAAGGCAAACCAGATAGTATACTATCATCTCGAGTAAGACTGTCCTACCGGTATAGGTCCTCCTCAATCATTGCAATCACGTACCTGCGATCCAATAATTGACTTTGAGGGCACTATATCGAACAATCTCCCACTTGCACTTAAGGCTAATTATTGCGATGTCGCATATTCACAGCCCGTGTGATACCGAGCACCCAACTCCTCTACTAATCAGTTTCACAAAGCCCGTTTGTAAAACTCTTGTGTTCGAGAAATAGCCTCAATGAGTGGATCCGCCTCGATGTTTCTGTTTATGTCTCTCTTAATCTCAAGTTCGCGGAGAAAGCCATCTCCCGAATTGAGTAATACCTGTCTTAGAATATGTCTGGATATCTGATGGGACCTAGTTCATAAATGAACTCCAAATCCAAACTTCTTAAACTGTATCGACAACTGAACCTAATTAGTGTCCAGCACCATGCCTCCCACAGTATCCTCTTGGACCACATGTACATAATACTGCCCCCTTCGTCAGAGGGAAAACTATAACTCTGACAATCACTCTGTCATCCATGTCACCTTTGAAGCCTGGAATGATAACCGTCTCCCGAAGGAGGCTGCCGTTATCAAATCCGTAGAACATGCACTGCTTCCTTATGTTTCTTCAGGATTGGATTAATATAAACTTATCGCATCTAGTGCAAAAACAACATCTGGTGTGGTACTTGATATCTCATGATTGACTCAATTGTCTAAACAAGTGATCTGCCAATCATGCACATCCCTCTCCTCTTTAGTCTGTAAGATATCTTTAGAGAGGGTGACTCCATCACCTACAGGTACACCACCATGCCAGGAGTCATCTATTCTAAAAACTATTAGAATACTGTCAAAGTACCCACGTTGGAAAACTACCCAAATCTAGATCTAAAACCATAGATCTAGAAACCAGAATATCTGATATTATATCCATATCCTGTCTGGAGAAACAACTGTGTGACGACCACAGTACAACCGATCGTAGTATAGGAATTTTACTTCCTACTCTGTGTATGTTATCCAAATACCAGGACATCATACCCTACTACCTTCTTAACAGATCCATCCCCTATTTTGATGAAGTCAAACCCATGACTGTCATATCAAAAATAGATGATCTATCTCCGCTATATCTGCTCAAGTCTATAAATAGACATAAGCTACTTGCCCACTATGCTTCCGCTGCTCCCACTGACCACAACAACCCTCTGGCAAAATAATATATACGTGCACTTCTAAAACTAGTTTAGAACGACGCTATACTCATCCTCCTGCCGGGTCTCATAACCTGGAACAACAGTAGTATCAAGTCTGGGTAAGCAAGAACCTCCCTTTCACCGTCCTTGAGGCTACCGGAGTACCTCTCGGGTGCCTGAGGTTACCCACCATATCTGCGGAGTGGCTAATGGAATGTCAAACCTGATTGAATCTTTAGGTCCTATTAAATTTTCTGTAATCGTTTGCGGTTCTAGAATCACTTCCAGTTCTACCATACTCCCACTACTGTTTTCTGAAAAAAATCTATTTTACTAAAACTGTGGCGAGTCAAGAACAATATCACTATTGATCTTCCAGATGGTAGAAAGTCAACCCTCGACATAGCCCGGGTCAACCCACAAACTGCCATTACAGAAACGTGGCTTGAGTTATCCAGAGTCTGGTTTTAATCATAAGCCGGACAACTTCCCGTACCTTAACATCGTTAAGGTATGAACCATTCTATATCCAATATAGAAACTTTGGCACTTATTTAATTGGAACCAGATTCAAATCATGCAGCTGTCTCCAGTGCATATCAACTTAATGGAAAGAGCCTAATCAGCATTACTCAACTTAGGAATCCATCCAATTATGAGTAATCTGAAAGAGAAACAAGTTTCTCAAAACCATTATTATCATCTGAATACCAATCATAAGTATCTACATCTTCGATCTCTTTGAAGAATCCCGATACCCGCGGCATCTGGTTCTCTACTTTATTCTTATACCCACAATTTCTCAAAACTTAGACCTTGTATTTATGCGAAACACTTGTCTAAAAACTAGAGAAGTCATAAGTAAACAGAACATAGTACGAGGACCAACCCTTTTATCCTGATGGACACTGGACAACATACAATACTCTGTATAAGTCCGCTGAGTTGAATAACTCAAAACCTGTGCATCGTAGATTGAAAACTGTACTTATGGTTAAGAACTACTCCGTTGTTTAATGCTCCTTACCCAATCTTCAACTGATATAGGTAAATGTCATCGACATAATATCAAAAAGTTATATCTCACTTTAAAAAAAATAAACGTACAGATATATCATTTTGAAATTGGTGCACAACAACGGATACTCAAAACCAAATACATGCCGTCTGGCAAAAACCCAGGCGATTTCCTCAAATATCACCAATTACAACGAATTCCGATATAATGAGGATGATCACCTAATTCCCAATAACTTCCTCCCACTCATCATCTGTAAAACCATACGGATGTGAGAATCATACCTGGTAAATACATACCCTGGAGTAAGTATCTAATTGGGAAATCAGTTTTCCTTTAACAATGCACAGTGAAACTGAAACATGAAAATGTTTCGAAGGGGTATCCCGGTATTCCTAGTAATGCCTCTTCCATAATCTAATTCATGACTATAACCGTATATTTTTTTGCCATCTCTCCAAATCCCTTTATTTGTCTTTATTCATTTCCTTCTGTACACCCCCTTTAGGCTAAGTGGTTTTCTTCCTTCCCTACCGTTCGGCACCAGCCTATGGTTTGGAAGAAGACTATCCAGTAAGCATAATAGTTATACCCTCCTAAACCAAGGAGTACTCGCAACTTGAGAGAAGGTAATGATAAAAGACAACTGAATAATACCTTATTCTATTTCTCCCGAACTGGGGAAAAAAGCAAAGGTGAAGTAGGAGTGGCGATGAAGTACGCGGTTTGGTCATGAATGATAGCAGTCGCAATTTACTTTGCCCTCTTTCTAATCCCTTTATTTTGTCTTTACTTATTACCTTCTGTACACCCTACTTAGGCTAATTGGTTTTCTCATTCCCTACCTTTCGGCACCTGCCTATGGTTTGGAAGAAGACTATCCAATAAACGTAATAGGTGTACTCTCCTAAACCAAGGAGCCCTCGCAACCTGAGAGAAGGTGATGATAAAAGACAACTGAATAAACCAATTCTATTTCTCCTGAACCTTGATCCATCCTCGAAAAAGTCCCTTCGAGTTCGTATATAACCATACGATGGATCTATCCAATGGAATTGGATGTTCGTACTGATACGAGGTGTTCTGAGAAATGCAAAGGGTAAAAGAAGGAGTGGCAATGACTTATGCAACTAGGACAATCCAAAAGCCAGTATTTTAAGAAGGTTCGGTCAACTTGGTCACTGAGTCATAGTCTAGAGTCGGTCAAAGATCGCTGCCATAGAGAGAGAAAAAAGAAACACTCTGCGTGCACTCTAACCTAGATCAGAATGTTATCACTTTATCTAATCAAGAAACTTCCCACTGTACTGTCAAATTCTCCTCCAAACCTGAAAGAAGAATCAATCGGGATCACCCGAAGAGTAAACCAACTCATCTGTGGGAATCGGGATCCAACTCTCATCGCATGATAACGTGAAGGAATCTACTCATGTTATCACACTCCAGAAGGTATGCGCATACTTGGCAAGTTTCAGTTTCTTTAGAAACTCCCGATATGATTTTTTCCCCATGCTCTTATGACCTTGGCATTAGGTCAAAATGTCATAAGTCACATGCCAAGTTCTACCTATCATTATCTTGTCAATTTGAACCCACCCGTACATGCCCCTGACGTGGGCCAAATGGCAGAACGACTGTCCCAAACCAACTCATCTATCTATTCAAAAAATGAATACCCAGCAGCTACCAAACACTATGCCTTGGCGTTAAGTCAAAATACATAGCTTGAATACTACTGAATACCCAAAAGAAATGACGGAGGGCTACGGCTGGTTTTTGGCGAAAAACCTTTAACGTAATGAACTTGATATCGCTGAAGGAACCTGATAGCTTTTTTTTATATAAAAATATAGTGGTGAAAACCTTTGCTAAAGAGGTCACTCCCGGTGAAGGGATCTCGGCTCTTTCCTCGTGGAATGAGGTGCAGGATATTCCAACTGAATACCGCGATGCAAAGCAACATGTAATCGACTTTAGTGAAGTTATTACCCTGACGCAAAATTCTGCCCAAGGGATCACTCCCGGTGAAGGGATCTCGGCCCGTGCCTCGTCGAATGAGGTGCAGGATATTCCAACTGAATACCACTATGCAAAACAAAAGAAAACGTCTTTATAATAACACTTTTTAAAACTGTTCCAACAACATCCAAACAGGTTTGTTTTCCTTTGCATTGATCAAAATCAACGCAGTCCCATCAATTAATCACACCAGAAAAGAACGAAAATAAAATGTACGTATATGCCATCCGCATTCATCACTGGGTCCCGTCATCACCCGTTAGGTTACTTAACTAACGACAGAGCAGGGACTGAACTAGCGCGGGTGTAAAACATATACAACATCTACTAGTATATATACCAATATACAATAATCGCTCCAGGCGTGATAATATGCAACATTACAGAAAAGTAATAAGCATCACATAACAATACAGATAATCTGGGATCCCCGGGTTTCACAGAGCCGCTGCTGAAACCCGACGTTCCCCTGGTCGTGCGGATAGCCTGTGCAATGAAACCTAGACCCCTACGGGTGCGGCAAGTTACCCGCCAAAACCTGAAGCGAGGCAGCCCCCTACAGCATAGTGAATGGACCACCCTGCACTTCATGGAATCCGGTAACTTGAGCACCCCTCCTTGGGTCAACCTGTACCCCCTACGAGTGCGGCGAATAGTCTGCCAATTCTAGAGTGAGGCCGCTCTGCCTCTCAAAGCCATGAGATGCGGACCCATTGCCCTCCAGAACCCGGCTATCCGTGCACTCCGTCGCGGGGTAAAACCTAGTACAGAAATGAAAAATATGTACAACGGGTACATCAACCTCAGCCCGGTCGTGCCCCAAAAGAATATTATACAAATAGGCAGTGACGGTAGTCCACATGTTGGACGCTCCTCCCGCAATATCAAATGTACAAATAAATCCAAACAGCACTACCATTGCACACTGCTATCCACCACGACAAATCCGCAACATCACATCACAACACAGAACATCAACACGAATGTCACGTTCGCAAATCCGTCTAAAAGGACTATAGCAATTAGACGCAATTTATCGCTCGAATGACATTCACGGTCGGAGATATAATGTAAGTACTGTAAACTAACAAGTTTAAAATTTCGATCAACAAAACTTCCCGAAGTGGGCCCCACGTACATCTGCTGTACAGTAACAAAATCTGAGCCCAAAAGAAATATTCCAGAAACCACAATTTCCCATAAAGAAGCCCCAGAAGAAATTTGACCCATGAAGCACCAAGACGGCCACGGATCCGCGGCCAAAGCAAGGCACGTGCGGCGGTTCCAGGCCGTACAGTCGAATCATGGGCTCAAATTTTTACTGTGTTCTTAAAAAAGTCTGCTCGATTTTCTGAGATGCTCAAAATGATTTTTAGACCAGATTTAAAATTCGACAGAAACTTTACACAGAAAATTGTAATTTTCGAAATTCCGTTCGATCAATATTTTAAACGCGTTAGCACAAGTTAGTAAAGCTTAATGGCGTGGCTCTGATACCATTGTAAGTCTACGGTAGCGCCCGCCAAACGCGGAACAAAAACTTTTATAACTGGCGCTATCGCATACTATAACCCGGATCTGCTATTAACGCTAAACTAACAAACTACAAAGTGGGTAGAAAGGTTATACCGAACGATCTGAGTCCTTCGTCTTTTAACCATCATCCCACGCTCCGTTACGGCTGCTCCGATCTCCTGGCTCCTCGTCGAGGTGGCACCACATCTACGGATCTTTAAACGGGATCCCGCCTCTATACCGAGGCAACTCGGTCATCAAGTCTGCTGAAAGAGATGACCAAGATGAAGTAGAGAACGAGTAGAACACTTTGTCTCGCTTCATCCAAAACCATGGATGAACGGTTAATGAAGTTGCCTTTTGAGTTGGGTAAATGAGAAATGAGCATACAAATTTTCATGAACCAAATCAAATCCTTTTTCTTTTGCAAAATCAATCATCTTTCACCAAGGAGGGGGCCGGCCACATATAAAGGGAGGGGGTGAGTGTAGGAGCAAAGGGGATAACCTTAAGGAATAATATCCTAAGCATTACCAAAACACATTAATGCAAATGATGACTCACTTTAAACACCTCACTAAAACAATTAATGCAAATTAATGAGTTATGAAACCTAGTCACCAATTCTAGAATCTTCCACATGACTCACCCTCATGACTCACCCAAGGAAAAAGATAAATCCGTATTAAACCGAATGTTTAAGACGGGTGATAGAAAACTGGCAACTTCCAAAAGCGATCCCGAAACGAATTTCAGGATAACCCCGTAACAGTATAAACATACCCGCATTTGTATTACGACCGAATACAAATGCAACTGAGACAAAGATATTATATCTACACAGTATAATACTCGGATCCGGCTTAAACCAAAGCCCACCAGTATTATCTGCCCGAAATATGATACGTGCGTAAACGCACGTGCATTTTTCGAACCCTGCCATAAAACCATACGGCCTCTACAACGTTTCGCCCGAACTTGGGAAACTATCTGTGGGGGACTCTATTGACTCATCAGTACCCTGGCAGTGGGTTTAACCACAAGCCGTCGGCGGCACTAGCTGTGCGTAACGGCTGCCCATGTACTGACCTTAAGGGAAGCCGATGAGCGAACTCATCCTGGAACCCTACTGAGCCTAACAGTGACAATATACATACAGTCCGGTCCGTTCGTCTATGAGTATCGCATATCGGGCCTAGGGGGCCGGTAACGTCAGACTCCCAATAGCGGTATAAGTCGTGTCAGAGTGTAGCCCAGAACACCCTGAGATACTACTGGAGTATCTACCAGTAAATCTCCTACCTCGGCCGAGGGTTTTGTGTAATGGCTCTCCTAGAGACAGCGCGATCTTACCCCCAATACCGGGAGAGACGAATCCCCTGCCGATCCGCTCACTTGCCTCCATGTGGCTCGGGACTGTACCCCAAAAAGACCTGTTTGCACGACTCCTTTGAGCCGTGGTAGGGTAGAAATCAAAGCACAGTGGGAACTCACACGAGACAAATGACGACCTCGGGTCGATGAACTAACCTGTACACATGTCACCAGGGAACTGCCATCTGACGCTAGGTACAAATACCAACTAGCAGGTTCCCGGCGAGTCCTGTCCGGTGTACTCATAACCCAATGAGCACCTGTATACATCTTAGGTGATTCAACTGACACCAGTGGATTGTGAGACCGGCCACCGCCCCTCGTCGGGGTCTCGACTGTATACACTAGTCTACTCCGGAGTATCGATGCCCTGTCTCGAAACTCCCACGACTAGGGACCACTTTTAAGGATGTGCTTATAGACTACCCAACTCTCACGTATATGATCGCCATCATACTGTTGGTAGTCAAGCAAGATCCTAAGGGCTCTATCAACCCGTAATAGTGATCAGTCACCTGAAGCTGTACACGACTGATAAAGGCAAACCAGATAGCATATTATCATCTCGAGTAAGACTGTCCTACCGGTATAGGTCCTCCTCAATCATTGCAATCACGTACCTGCGATCCAATAATTGACTTTGAGGGCACTATATCCAACATAACTCGTAAAAACCCCACTACACATAAAAAACAAAATATCCCAGGGAGTAGACCAACCGACGGCGGACCACTGGCAGCGAGCCCCGGCCCGACTCGCCGTGACTCGGCCTGCGACTCGGCCGACTCGGCCCGCCGCCGCCGGCCGAGTTGAGCCGGATCGGCTGATTCCCTTCTTAGACCCTCTGTCTTTTTATATTCTAGTAACCCCTGTACACTTTATTTCCTCTGCACATTTGCAGAGATCTTAAAATCCAATTAAAACCCCATTAAACCATATTTTAATACAATTTTTTTAATACATTTTCAATTCACCCTTTCACCTATCCTAACCTTAACTTTACCCTATAAATACCCCCGTAAAGACACATCTCTCACTTACAATTCTGTCCAAACTCTCAACAAAACTCTCTAGAATTTTGTGTACAAGTGAGGTTAGCGAAGGGCGAAATTCCGACGACAACCCTAGGAGCTCCCGGCGACGAAACGACACACCGGCACCTCCTACATCTTCCTCTCCCTCTTCTCTTGAATCTAAACTCGTGAGTCCCTTCTCCCTCTTCACCTAGCTATTCTAAAAATACGTATTTCCAAAACGCGACGGAATCGGAGTTAATCCGATTTCCGATTCGGTTCTTCCTAAAAATTCCATTTTTTCTTAAATACAAATATACTTACATGTCGACTATTAAACATTAACAAGCATGTTGAACAAGTTTCATAGTAAAATATTTCCTATTGCAATTTTTATCGTACTTTTTCAGTACAATACCATGTAGTTTAGTTTCGTCTTTAAAACATCATCAATCTTGCAATATCTTTAGATAGATTACGAGGTAATGACCTACCTCTTCACAACAGTCATATGCAACATAGCACAATACCTTTTGGGAAATATAGATTCGAGAAAATACCGTTTTACACAAAACTACCTTAAACTTATAAAAACCATTTTTACAAGATTATGTATTTTAAACAATCTTTGCAAAGCGCCGCTACAATCCATTTGGGGAACCGGATCGGGATGGTGCGGATTATCGCACTTCCTCGGGCTTAGTAGTGCGAGATACAGACCTCCATAAGGAGCATTCGGTCTCAAGAGATTTAAAATATAAATATGTTAAGAAAATGAGATTTCCAGAAATATAATAAATTAAAATTATTTTCATATAAAATATATATATATATATATATATCTGTGTGTGTGTGTGTGTGTCATCAAAATATCTATTTTTGTGATAATATAAATATTCCATTTTTTTCTAAAATCACAAGAATCACTTTACATTAAAATACCTGTTCCCCTCCGAAAGACGCGACAAAGACGCGGCGGACGTCTAGCC
This sequence comes from Agapanthus africanus, assembly GCA_030015575.1. Lineage (NCBI taxonomy): Eukaryota > Viridiplantae > Streptophyta > Magnoliopsida > Asparagales > Amaryllidaceae > Agapanthus > Agapanthus africanus. The sequence goes on along the minus strand of JASDDO010000022.1, from coordinate 767,557,822 downwards.
TGAATTTCGGGGCAGATGCTAATTGGTGCTATCCGTCCACCTCTCCGAAGATGCAAAGTTGATTTATGGCACCATGCATCGAAGGTTTAAACGGATGCGGCCGATGCAGCAGACTTCGTCAGATTCCCCCTCGCTTGAGGGGTTTTTGATTGTGGGGACGCTCTTCCCTGCAGGCGCAAGTCCCTGCAGTTAATTCCGCTACCGCATCGCGGTAACAACTTTCTCCTTCTCCAGATGGTCACTTCGTGTCGTGGGTGTTTGTTTTGTATTTGGTTGCCCGTGGATTGTATACGGAGACTAATTTATGTCGTCGCCCGTAGGGCGTGGATTAGTCCAAATCCGTATCTTCTTAGATTTGGGTTTGGGGGTTAGGTTTAAAAATACGTTAGTCTCATTTGAGACTAAGATCAACTTAAACGTTTGTTAAGGATACGTTAGTATCATTTTAGACTAAGATCAACTTAACGGGATCATTTAGATCCAACAAAAGAGCATTTGGACTCTATTGTTTAGTTTAGGGATATTGCGGTCGATTACCAGTTTAAGGACATGGTGGTCCAGTGTTAGTTTAAAGACATCGCGGTCGAGGTTAAGGACATCATAGTCCGTGGGTTTAAGGACTCCACAGTCCGTTGTTAGTTTTAAGACATTACGGTCGAGATTAAGGACATCATAGTCCATGAGTTTAAGGACCTCACAGTCCGATGTTAGTTTAAAGACATCACAGTCAAGGTTAAGGACATCATAGTCCGTGAGTTTAAGGACCTCACAGTCCGTTAGTTTTAAGACATCACGGTCGAGGTTAAGGACATCATAGTCCATGAGTTTAAGGACCCCACAGTCCGATGTTAGTTTAAAGACATCACGGTCGAGGTTAAGGACATCGTAGTCCGTGAGTTTAAAGACCTCACAGTCAAGGTTAAGGACATCATAGTCCATGAGTTTAAGGACCCCACAGTCCGTAGTTTAGAGACGTCATAGTCTGTGACATGTGTGGTTGTCGGGACTCGTCACCTCTTTAAAGACGTTGAGGAATTACAACGACAAATATCCAAGGAGTGAAGAGATGTACCCTTGAACCAAGGTGGATTAAGTGATCTATAGTCCAATTTGGAACAAAGATCAATTAATTATATTATGAGCACATTGGCTCAGTTGAGTCTGAATGGAGGACTTGTGGCCTACTTGGGCTAATTCCAATTAAGTTTAAAGTGTTGGCCTTCTGTTGGACCATTAGACATTTGTCTAGATTCGAGCCCATATTATTTAGCAATGCTAAACAAGAGTTGGAGGGCTTTGGCAACATTTTTATCTTTGATTTCCTCAATTTTGAGATTCATTCGGAGGGGGAACTTTTGCCTCTGGAAAATTAGCCAATTTGGCTAAAAGTAGTGTTAAACACTAAAGAACAACAGTGTTAAACACTGGAGACAGAACTCTCAAATTAGTGTTAAACACTAAAGAAAAAGGGGTCACGTGTGGACACGTGAGGGCGCCCAAAGGTGGGACCAGATTCCTTTTCTTCGTTCTGCAATTAAGTGTTTAACACTTTTTATATTTTTATTTTGAGCATCACGTGTTGACACGTGATAGGGATTTATGCGCTGACTGTTAAAGCGTTTGCCAAGGGGTCACGTGGTAACACGTGAGAGCACCCAAAGCCTTCATTTCCTTTGCTTTTTTTTTTTCTGCGTTTTTGGAAGTCACGTGGGAGCACATGAGGCATTGCCTCAAAGCTTCTTGCTTCTCATTTCTGGGGATTTCTTCAAGGGTCACGTGGGGACACGTGACCTTAGTTCTTTGCATGCATGGAGATCTTTTAAGTCTCCTTATTTTTTAAGAATTGAATTCTCTGTAGGGTTAAACCCTGATTACGACTTTGGAGGAATTAAATTCCTATTTTTGAAAGAATTAAATTCTTATGTAGGGTTAAACCCTAATTTCTTTCAGAGGAATTAAATTCCCATATATGTTAAAGAATTAAATTCTTGTATAGAGTGAAACCCTAGTTCTGTCTTGGAGAAATTAAATTCCTATAAATTTGGGAGAATTAAATTCTCAATTAGGGTTAAACCCTGGTTTTTGTCCATCTTGAAGGAATTAAATTCCTGTAATTTTAGGAGAATTGAATTCACATATTGGGTTAAACCCTAGTTTTATTTTGAGAGAATTAAATTCTCTAAACTCAATTCCCCCTCTAAGTTTTAGATCTGCATGGCAGGATCTCAACCCGATGAGAATTAAATTCTCAACCTATGCGGAGATGTACTTCTGCAGATCTTCAACTAGAGGAAGAACTAAGTTCTTTTGCAGAAGTGTTAAACTCTTAGATTTTGAGAATTAAATTCTCTGTTTGAAGTTTTGATTCCCTTTCTTTTCTCACCTAGGGTTTTCTTTGTTGAGAATTAAATTCTCCTTTCTTTTCTCTCTGAAATTTCAAGATTCCAAAACTCTATATCTCCAAAAAAAGTTTTTTCTTTTTTTTTTTATTCTTGGCTCCTATTTATAGGAGAAGGAAAAGAATCAATTTGTTTAATGAATCTTTCATTGAAAGATTTTGTTTGTTTTCATAATTAATATGATCCTTTAGATCATTCAGTGAATTTTATTCACCGTTGGATTTTCAATCCGAAGATATTCTGTTTGTTATTTCGGTGAGATATGGGGAGATCTTTCCTTGTTTAGGATTTTTCCATCAATTGGTGATATTTAATCACCCCTGGATTTTTAATCCAACGGTTCCCTTTAACCTTTTCCATTTGGAAAGATTTAGAAGAATTTAGAATTTAATTCTATTCAGTTATAAGGCTTTCAAAGCCTGTCACGTGCTGGCACGTGACCCTTGGTCACGTGTGAGCACGTGACCCCCAATTGGGGTCTTTCTTCAACCGTTTGTTTTCATTTCTGTTTGATGAGATTTTAACCATCACATGTCATCACGTGACCATTGGTCACGTGTGAGCACGTGATACCTCATTGAGATAATTCCTGATTTTTAGAATTAAATTCTATTAAGCTGTAAGGCTTTCAAAGCCTGTCACGTGCTGGCACGTGACCCTTGATCACGTGTGAGCACGTGACCCCCAATTGAGTCATCTTTCAGCCGTTTGTTTTCATTTCTGTTTGATGAGATTTTAACCATCACGTGTCATCACGTGACCATTGGTCACGTGTGAACACGTGATACCTCATTAAGGTAATTCCTGATTTTTAATCAGGAAACAAATGCCCCCACAGCGTTGCTCTCACGTGTCTGCACGTGAGTGCAACGCTGTCACTTTTGTGACCGTTGGATCCATCTTGGGAATCGGGGAGATGAAGCGTTTCCATCACATCCTATAAATGCAGGGTTCTTTTCAGAAGCGCCTCCCCTCTTTCATTTTCTTCCTTGCAAACTTTTTCTTTTTGAGAATTTAATTCTCCTTTCCAGAGCTTAGTTCTCTGCCTTGAATATTTTCAGAGTTTAACTCTGTTCAAAAGACCCTTTCTTCAGGTAATGATCTTTGAACGATCGAAGAACCTTCACAGAAAACTTCACTGGATTTTAAATCCACGCCAAGGGTTTTCCGTTTTAACAAGAACCCATTTTTTAAAGTTCTTTAACAAGAAACTCATTCATTCTTTAATCAACAGGCCCTTTTGGGTTTCTCTGATTTTCAGGGGTCAATGGTGATGTTTGTCTTTCCCCTGGAATTTAATTCCATCCTCAAAGAGCTCTGGCTCTGAAAAAAGAAGTTTCTGGGAATTTAATTCCTTTTTTCAAAAGGAATTTAATTCCTATAAAGAACTCAGTTCTTCCCATAGAACTCTTTGGGTTTTCTTGCCCTGAGTTGTCTTCTTCACAACCAAGAAGAAGAAGTTTGCAGTGTCTCTTTCTGGGAATTTAATTCCCTTGATTCTGTTTGATTTGTCACAAAGTCGAAGATGGATTTCTTCTAGGGGAATGTGTAGGGTCATTTGAAATCCACTGCTTATTTAATGAGAATCTTCCTTTTGTCTCATTATAATTGCTTTGCTTCATCATTAGCCAGCCGCCATCTTGATTTTGTGGGACCCATGTGTTTTGTAACCAATGGTCCCATAAAATGAGTCCTCTGCCGCTGTCTTTTATATATATATATATAATCACTGTTGGCTTCGCTTTAACAGTTTCCCCTTATTTTATTTCAGGTACAATGACATTTGTTCCGTATTTCCCTTTCACCTGCTCGGAAGCCGCTTTTCCCCAATCGCCATCTGACGAAGAGGTGATGGCAATGGTCAGGGCTCATGACCCGAACTGCACCAACTTACTTTTGTGGGGGACCTGGTACAGTCACATCATTCGGGGTCGCCGGAGTTTTCTTTGCGAAGTACCGACGGAGCCTACCTTTCCGTTCCTGCCGATAGATCCTCCAGGGACAGTCTTTGCTGTAGAGATGCCTAATTAGACTCCGATGGGACGACTTGAGCCTTCGACGACGGGCATCCCGAATCATCCTATCCCGGCCATAGATATTTTGGGATGCCGCATTTTCCAGGACGAGGCCCAACCGTGGGGGCAGATTTACAAAATAGGGCTCACCCCTCGACACCCCACGGGCTATCTTCTTTGGGCTCGCTACATCCTGTCCGCCAATCGCGCGCGACTGCAGAGAGTCGGACTTTATCAGGCAATATATGCCTCGCTCTTCCACTACCAATCCCCTTACGTCTGGTGGGTTAAGGCGTTCTTGAACCAGTGGAACCTCCCTACCAACACTTTTCTCTTAGGGTTCTGCGAAGTTTCAATTTCTTTGGATGAATTTCGCGAGATCTCGGGGCTGCCAATCATGGGGACACTTTATGAGGAATTGCTGCCTTCCGACGAGTACGTCTTTGAGACTGAGCCCGCAATGCTCGACGGCTTGTCTACTGAGAACGCCGTCCGCCACAAGCGCCCGAGTTTGATCAAGGCCCTGGGCATCTTTGACAAACTGTTCACAGAATCTGAGGAGCAGGGCGTCACTTTTAAGAGCTTCATCGCTTGCTTCCTTCGCGAGGATGTCCTGTCGAAGACGGCTCCGAAGTTTGCAAACATCAATGACCCCTTTGGGTTTGGTTTGAACAGGCGGCCGACTAAGGAATCGGATTTACCGCAATACTACATTCCTATTACGTCGCTGGTATCTTTCGAATCGATTGCAGCTCCGGGCATGGATGAGGAGACATTCTTTGTGGGTTTTATCAGTGTCTGGCTCAGCTGGTTCGTCATTCCCATGCATCGCCGCTTCATGAGAGTCTCGGTGATCTATCCGGCTCATCGTATCGCTGAGGGGACACGGCTAGCCGTAGGCATCCCAGCGCCAGCGCATCTCTATCATGGGTTGGGTGCTGCGGCTAATACTTCGACTCCTGGCGTAGACGTAGTAAACTTTTCTCTCCATTACTTCACGTCTTGGATCGAAATGCACGTGTTGGGGGCCTTTGTTGCGCACCGGTGACCCGCATTTTACGACGCCTATACTTTCCCACGACTCATGCGGTTAGTGGATGCTTCTTCCCCTGACCTGACCCAATTTGGGGACATTCGCGTGTTGATTGCTCCTTACGCTACCACGGGCGGATTGGTATTCGTTGATCGGGTTCTATCTGCTCCTTCAGGTCCAGTTCAACAACTCTGCGACCTGTCAAAAGATGATGTGCCTACTTTGAAGCCCCGGGAGGCCACGCACTTGTACACGATCAGGCCAGGTTATCTGGTATTCCGTCAGAACAGTGCGGCCCTTTTTATGCGGTACAACCCGCACCGCTTCGCCCGGCAGCTTGGCTATGATCAGGGCGTTCCCTTTGAGGCTTTTACAGTTGCGCCGGTTCTTTCACCTGAACCTGTTTGCGATCCTGTTCACCACTTTGTGAGGCTGAACACTGGTTCCAGCTTCATGATCCCTGAAGCTGACGATATTCCCCGATGCGTGGGGTCCTTTACGGGCCGGTACCTTCATCGGGTCAGCCCGATTATTGCTGACGAGAAGAGGGTGCTCCTTGGATATGGTGCTCCTGCTCAGGTTCAGGCCACCAGAGTTCCGCCGCAACCGCGCGCACCGGTCCGCTTTCCCCTGAGGGATACCAGTGTCGCGCTTATTCGGGGGGAGTCGGGGGTGGACCTCACCCCCACAGTTGGTATGCCAGTGGGTACCCGGTCGTGGGCTAATCGAGCTCCAGTAGCAGTACCACCACCCGTGGCGTCGACAATGGCCGTGTCATCCTCGGTAGCACCACCAAGCGGGGGCGATGGGAACGAGGGTGTTGAAGGTGAGGTGGGTCGGCGTCATGCCAAGGCTCCACGGGGGAGGAAATGGTCGTTCTCGGCGGTCGGTTCTGGATCCAAGCGACGGAGGAAAGTGGCTACCAACTTGCTCGACTCTTTAGTATAGTCTGAGCCCATTCTTCAGGACGAACCGTTGGCCATGCAAGAATCGGATGCTGGCTTACTCTTCCCGCGTTCAACTGCCGAGGAAGCCGCTCAGTTGGCTGAGGCTATAAAACGTTCTCAAGACGAGTCGGAGAATGTAAGAATTCCGAAGAAGCCCTACCCAGCCGTCATTTTTTATGAAGACCCTTCGTGGATCCGACGACGATTCATCGGCCCTTTGGAGGAATGGGGCGAAAGGGCCCTTAAACAGGCTACTTCGGAGGACGCTGCGGATGCGCTTTCATTGTGGACTGGCGGCCACGAGTCCACCCTTGAACCTCGGCGAGCACACCTCCTTGAGAAGGAGCGTCGGCTTGAACAAGCCATATTGAAAGCTTCCTTACGCATCGGTATTTTCCTGTTATTTCTTTGTAATACTTTATATTGTCTGCACGCGTATATATATGTATTCTTATCCTTGGTGGACTGTGCAGAGACTTCGGCGATGGCGAAGATTCCCACGGGTTTACTGACCGTCGAGCCTGTTGATACCCCCAGTGAAACACTACTCGGTGTGGAGGGGGTTGATGAAACCGTCCCTCTCGCGATAGAGCCTCTTGTGGTGGCTCCTGCTCCTGAAGCACTTGCTCCCTTGGGGGAGGCACCTTTGGTGATCGCTGTCCCAATGGCTCTCCCTGAGGGCGGCTCGGAGGTTGCGGCGGAGGCCGTTGAAGCTGCTATCCCTCCAGCTCAGAATGGGAGGAGCGTCGAAGGTAACCTTCTACATTTTAAATTAGTAATCTTTTCGTTATCTGAACTCTTTTGTCTTTTCAGAATTGTGCGGGTTGGCGGCTTCGATTGCCGACTTGTCTCCCAGGCAGTCTTTTCAGCGCCTGTTGGAGATGGCTGCTCCACAAGCAATATCTCCTCAGCGCATCGTCCTTTCTTCTGGGCAAGATTAGTGTTGTCTACCTTCTTTTCACAGCATTGCTATTATTTTGCAAAATGACATTGATGTCCTTTATAGTCATGGAGGCCGATGATGAGGTTGAGGTTCTCGAAGGGCCAGGGGAGTCTTCAGCTCTTTCTTGCATGACCATGGGTAAGTAAAGTCCCAACATTGTTCCATTTGTTCTCTTGCTCACACATTCAGCTGACTGTTTTTAAATCTGAACAGCTCTGTCAGTTCCTACTGCATTAGAGTCGCGCATCACTATGCCACCGGCCCCTACGCTCTGAGAGCCTCGGAACGGATGGCCAAGCTAAGCCTCGCCTCTCTGTCATCTTTGATCGAGGAGCTTCGTGCTGGCAACGTAATTACGGCCGAAGCATTTGCTGCTGAAGCTAACGACTCTCTCCCCTTTCTTGCCACCTATCATAGCGAAGCAGTGGTGCAAGTCTGGGTTGAGTTTTGCCGGCAGGTGAAGGCTTGCTTGCATGAGCTCGAGTGTACCCGCCTTTCTTCGGAGGCTATGGCTGCGAAGGCGGGCTTGCAGGGTTTGATTCAGCGGTGCGCGGCGAACATGGTGTCGTACGAGAAGAGACTTGGCCGCAAATTTTCGGAGTGGGAGCTGTCTTTGAAAGCTCTGATAGAGCTTTAGGCCAACCTTACAGCCAAGGCTAACAGAGCGTAAGAACTTTGGCGAGTACTTCAAGAGGCCATCAAGGAGGTGGTGGCCATTAACAAAGCCGCATGTTCACTCGTGAAAAGGTTGAGGCCCACAAGGCTACCGAGAAGGAGCTCGAAGGTCGGCTTGCCTCATATCAGGCCCAGCAGACTCAGGCAGAAGCCCGTCTTTTAGCGATATTGAATCATGAAGGCGAGGCGCAGCGAAAGAGGGATGAGCTGATCAGTCTGCTAAATCGCCCGCCGGCTTGAAGACTTGTCGATGTATATTTTTTTTGTACATACTCCTGAATAAGAGTATATTTTTTTGTTTCTTCCTCGAATTGTACTTTGTATTCATTTTGGTTCATGAATAAAAGACATATTTCTTTTTCAATGACGTGTCCCTTGTTATTGAATGTATTCTGTTGATAGTCTATCTTGGTCTCTTTGCAAGACAACGATGGCTTAGGATTCAGGGTTAAGTTCTGCCTCCTAAGACTTTTCAACTTTATGAGCCGTGAGGGTCTCATAAAGAATTTTCTCCCTACCGGTGGAGAGGATCCCGTAGGTGTGGTTTCTCCTTAAGAATCGTGAAGATTCCTAAGTGCATGTTTTCTCTTGAAAGTCGTAAAGATCTCACAAGAGAATTTTCTCCCTTATGAGTCGTGAGGACCCGCAAGTGATGGGTGAAGTTGCCCTTATCCGCGTTTCACGGAGTCAGGGGTTGCTCTGGATGCTTCCCACGGGTTCACTACCATGTTCTGCGAGGACCAGGTTCCGCTCTGGACGTTTTCTAGGATACCGTAGTTTAAAGACATCGCGGTCGAGGTTAAGGACATCATAGTCCATGGATTTAAAGACTCCACAGTCCGTTGTTAGTTTTAAGACATCATGGTCGAGGTTAAGGACATCATAGTCCATGAGTTTAAGAACCTCACAGTCCAATGTTAGTTTTAAGACATCACGGTCGAGGTTAAGGACATCATAGTCCATGAGTTTAAGGACCTCACAGTTCGATGTTAGTTTAAAGACATCACGGTCAAGGTTAAGGACATCATAGTCCATGAGTTTAAGGAACCCACAGTCCAATTTTTTGCTCTGGATGCTTCCCACGGGTTTACTGCCGTGTTCGGCGAGGACCAGGCTCCGCTCTGGATGCTTCACACGGGGTCATTGCCGTGCTCTGCGAGGACCAGGATCCGCTCTGACATTTTCCACGGGGTCAGGAGTGACATAATCCGCGTTCCACGTAGCCAGGAATTTTTGCTCTGGATGCTTCCCACGGGTTCACTGCCGTGTTCGGCGAGGACCAGGCTCCGCTCTAGATGCTTCACACGGGTTCACTGCCGTGCTCTGCGAGGACCAGGATCCGCTCTGGACGTTTTCCACGGGGTCAGGAGTGACATAATCCGCGTTCCACGTAGCCAGGAATTTTGCTTTGGATGCTTCCCACGGGTTCACTGCCGTGTTCGGCGAAGACCAGGCTCCGCTTTGGATGCTTCACACGAGGTCATTGCCGTGCTCTGCGAGGACCAGGATCCACTCTGGACGTTTCCCACGGGATCAAGATTGACATAAGCCGCGTTCCACGTGACCAGGAATTTTTGACTTTATCCGCATTTCACGGAGTTGGGGTTTGACTCTCGGTCATCTGTGTACCGCCGAGTCATGGAACTGGGAGTTTCCTCTGTTCCACTTTACTTGATATTGTGTCCGTTGTAATAAAACGAATGTTGAGATGATCTATAGGCTGTCTGCGAACCGTTGAGATTTGGCCTCTTCTGCTGATGAAGCCTGGGGAGGAAAGGCATGATCCCTTCTTTGTTTGCGCCCCTGGATTGTATATAGGGATTGATGTGATATCACCTGTAGGGCTTAAATTTCATTCATTTTTTTTATTCCGCGATGCTCTATCATTTCAGCTTTTATATCGCGAAGGTCGCGATTGCCCAATCATTTCGGCTATTTTTCGCGGTGCCCAATCATTTCGGCTATTTGTTTTATTTTTACTCGCTGCTTTTATTGCGAGTTGCCCAATCATTTCGGCTATTATGCATGCATACATTTTTACTTGCTGACTTTTTATTTGCAAGTTTCCCCATCATTTCGGCTATTTTGTATGCATGTGTGGTTTGCTGGCTTTTCGCTGCATGTTTGGGATTAGACACCGATTTCGGCATCAGCATCGCTACAACTGGGATATGGCTAGGAGCGAATCATCATTTGCCTCTATCGATGTCGGACAACGGTGGCTTAGTAAACAGGGTTAAGATCCTGTCGACTAAGGTTTTTGACTTCATGAGCCGTAAGGATCTCATAAAAGTATTTCTCCCTATAAGTCGTGAGGATCTCATAAGTGTGTTTTCTCCTTAGGGATCGTGAGGATTCCTAAGTGCATGGTCCCTTATAAGTCATAAGGATCTTATAAGAGAATTTTCCCTCTTACAAGTCGAGAGGACCCGTAAGCGGTTGTTTCCTTCCTTGTCGAGATTCGACTTTGGAGAGTGTGGCCCGTGAATAGTATGCAAGAGTCCATTTTGGACCGACTTGCAGGGCCCCAGTGCTTAGGAAACCAGTTCTTATCCCGATTGCCTAATGCTTTTCCCTACGAGTCGAGACGAATCGAGCATTTCTCGCAAGGATATCCTAACGTCACAGTTAACCTTTGCTCTTTACGACAAAGGTCTGTTAGGGTTTGTGGTACTAGGGTTTTGTCCATCATACCGTCGCGTTGGCTGATGTATTCCTCGATAGACAATCTTGCTTGTTCGAGTAGCCTTGCGACTGTCGTGTCTCTGATCCCTTCGGGGGCTGGACAAGACGTCTTCAAGCAATCCTCCTAGGCAGTTTGACCGTCGGAAGAGCAAGCGTTAGGAATTTTGCCATGCCGCTTTTTACTTGAGGTTAGGCCCATTTTGGAGAGCCCCGATGAGTCATAACCACTCCGCGCTGGTGTGGGATGATCTCCGATAGTCTTTCTGGTTTTATATGAGTTGCTGTCAAGATCCTGAAGCTAGGAATTTGGCCTTCGCTTCGTTTGCTGGCATTGCATCTACTGTATCGAGACGAATGTCGCGGTTGTCTCTAGGTTGCTGGTGAACCGTCGAGGTTTGGAACTAGGGATTTTGCCGTGGCTCCGTTGTTTGATTGTCGCGTCTGAATCCTGCTGGAGGAAGAACGCTGTGGTGACATCTTGTCTGCTGTATCGAGACGAACGTCGAGATGGTGACCACTCCGTGTTGGTGTGGGATGATCTCTGGTAGTCTTTCAGGTTTTATATGAGTTACCGTCAAGACCCTGAAGCTAGGAATTTGGCCTTCACTTCGTTTTGTTTCGATCGTGAGGTCTTTCGTTGACGTTGCATCTGCATCCTACTGGACTGCGAAAGAACGCCGTTGTTGACATTGCGTCTGCTGTAACGAAACGAATGTCGAGGTGGTCTTTAGGTTGTCTGTGAACCGTCGAGATTTGGAACTAGGGACTATGCCGTGGCTCCGTTTGGTGATGTCGCGTCCGAATCCTGTTGGAATGAGGAGGATCACCGTTGCTGATTTTTAGGCTATAGATGTTACCGTTAAATTTTGGAACTAGGGACTATGCCGTGGCTCCGTTTCGTTGTGTCACTTCCGTGCCTTGCTGGCATAAGGAGGAACGCTGTTGTTGGTCTCCTGAGATGCAGATGTGACCGTTGAAACTTGGCTCTCTTTCTGATGGAGCCTGGTGGGATGATATGGTTCCCTCTTTGTTTGCGTCCCTGGATTGTATACAGGGATCGATGTGATGTCACCTATAGAGCAAGAGTTTCATTTCATTTCATTTTTTTAATTTCTTCCCGCGATGCTCTTTCATTTCAGCTTTTATATCGCGAAAATCGCGATTGCCTAATCATTTCGGCTATTTTTCGCGGTGTCCAATCATTTCGGCTATTTTTCTTTTTACTCGCTGCTTTTTATTGCGAGTTTCCCAATCATTTCGGCTGTTTTTGTATGCATATATTTTTACTTTCTGATTTCGTTGCAAGTTGCCCCATCATTTCGGCTATTTCATATGCATTTTTGGCTCGCTGATTTTTTTATCGCAAGTGTGGAACTTGGAATCTGATGCCAATCTTAGCATCAGCATCGCTGCGACTGGAATATTGCCAGGAGCGAATCATCATTTGCCATGAAAGGACTTGGAACTTGATACCGATTTAGGCATCAGTATCGCTACAACTGGGATATTGCCAGGAGCGAATCATCATTTGCCTCTGTCGATGTTGAACAAAGGTGGCTTAGCAAACAGGGTTAGGATCCCATTGACTAAGGCTTTTGACTTCATGAGCCGTAAGGGTCTCATAAAGGTGTTTCTCCCTACGAGTCGTGAGGATCTCGTAGGTGCTTTTTCTCCTTAAGAATCGTGAGGATTCCTAAGTGTGTGTTCTCTTATAAGTCGTAAGGATCTTACAAGAGTGTTTTCTCCTTACAAGTCGAGAGGACCTACAAGTGTTTGTTCACCGTGTGAGCATATCCCTAGTCGCTGGTGGGACTCTGTTAGGGAAATGTTCATTCGTACCCGTGGATTGTATACAAAGGTCAGCATTGAACCGCTTATAGGGCAGTATCGGAGGTTGTGGTGGCTGCTTAAGAACAGGTTCAGATCCCTGTAGCTTAAGACTTTTGAATCTTATGATCCGTGAGGTCTCATAAGAGGGTTCTCCTTACGAGTCGTGAGGATCTCGTAAGTGTAGTTTCTCCTTAAGAATCATGAGGATTCCTAAGTGTATTTCTCCTTTGTGAATCATAAGGATCTCACGCAGATGGTTTCTCCTTACAGGGTCGAGATGACCTTGCAAGTGTCTTTTAACGAGATTGCGCCCTTTCAGATTTTCACAAAACTCGCCGGTAGTCCTGCTGTTTTTACTCACGGCTCCCTTTCGGGTTTTCATCCGTGCCCATTTTGCTTGTGGACATACCGGTTTTTTTTTTGTTTTTTTTTACGAGTCTGCGCCCTTTCGGATTTTCACAAACATTGCCGGTAGTCCTGCTGTTTTTACTCACGGCGCCCTTTTGGGTTTTCATCCGTGCCCATTTTGCTTGTGAACATACCTTTTTTTCTTTTTTTTTTTACCACGTCAGCCTGGGGATGCCGCGGATTGGTAGTAGTTTAACGACGTTTTGGTCATTTGCAAGTTTTTGGACATTGCGGTCCATCGTTAGTTTAGGAACGTTTCGGTCCGTTGCAAGTTTTAAGACATTGCGGTCCATTGTTAGTTTAACGACGTTTCGGTCTTTGGTTCATAGGTCGGACATGTTTGAAGATCTTTCAACACTCTTTTAGTTTTTTGCCGAAAAAACAATTTCTTATGGAGCTTCCCCTATAAAAGAGCATGATGCCCCCGGCGTGTCCATCCTTTTCTGAGCATGTAGTTGTGGCGGGTTCACCTTCCAGTTGTCAGACAACTCGAATTTGCCCTTTTGGTACTCATCCTCAATCCAGCCTTTGAAGACGTAGCAATCTTCGAGTGGGTGGCCCATTACTCTGTGGTAGGGACAATAGTTAGGATGGTTAACGTCACCCGGTTGTGACGGATATTTTGGATCTGGCAGAGTGATGAGCCCGTTGCGCACTGCCAGTTCGAACAGTCTCCTTATTTTATCCCTGGAAAATGAGTAAGGACGTTTCAACTTCTCATCGAGGGATCGCGGATTATTGCTTTGAAGAACAGACGGTCTCGGGTTACTCAGCTGTTGCTGAGTGTTGGCGATAAAGGTCGCTTTTCCCTTCCCCTTATCCTTTTTGCTTGATCCCTTGTTTGCGGGTCCGAGATCCTTTTCAGGTAGCGTGCGATTGCGTAGCGGAATGTTCTCGCAGCTCTTCGTTTCTTCCTCTTTTCCTGAGGTGGATTCCTTGAAGAGAGGGCTGAGAGTAATTTCTTCTTCAGAATTACTCCCGAAGGTGAGAACTTGTGATCCCCTGCTATCAACCATGTGACAGTTGTCGGCAGCTCTTTCTCGTTCGTCTGTCGAATTTTTCTGCTGTCAACGAGTTTCACGCTCCATCCTCTTGAAGTGCTGCCTGTGAGCGACATACCCTTGCCACCAATTTTTAAAGGCGTTGCACTCTTCGGTGGGGTGCGCAATCCTTTGATGATATAAACAGTAATTAGGATGCACATCCGCATCATTAAGGCGTATATTGCCAGGAGAATTTTCTCTAAAAGAGGGCAGCTTCATTCCCATCGATATGGCTTTGGCGAATCTTTTCCTCGTCTTGAACCTTCTTTTATTTGTTGTAGATGAAGTGTTTTGACCTGGGGGGGTGTTTTAACCCTTTCGTCCAGTCGCCGGCGTTTGGCCTTTTCAAATATGGCCATCTCACGCTCTCGATCAGCTTTGCTTTTAAGACGGGTTTCGTTCAGGAATGCATCAATCATTTCGTCTGATGGTCCTAGAAGTTCCGGCTCAGGATCCGCCCCCAATTTCTTTGCGTCAGGAGCTTCTTCACCGTTTATTAACGAGTGAGAGATCGTATGGCAGCTTACCACATAATCCTCGGGTTCATCTGACGAGTCTTCTTCATTGTCATCACCTCCGTCCTCAAGGACGTGGCTGAGGAATTCTTGGAGTGTAACTGGGGTCCGCGCCTTCTGATTATATTCTTCCAGCGCGTCAATATGTTTTTGCAGGTCCGTGCGTTTGTCATTAGGTTTCACGGGCTTCTTAGTTTTCTTCTTGGAATATTTTGACGGCTGGGTATGAGCGCTTTGACTATCACCACCAGTTTTTGGAGTTGGGCGCGGCTTCAGCATTCCCTCGATAATCTCGGGTTCCAGCGGATTCTTCCACCTGATTGCCGGGCATGTTTGGAGATTCCTCAACATTCTTTTAGTCTTTGCTGAAAGAGCGACCTCCCATGGAGCTTTTTCAATGAAAGAGCATGATGCCCCCGGCGTGTCTGTCTTCTTGGGAGCGTGTGGCTATGGTGGGTTCACCTTCCAATTCTCGGACAGGGAAAATTTGCCCTGTTGGTATTGATCTTCAATCCAGCCTTTAAAGACGAAGCAATCCTCAATTGGATGGCTTACCGTTTGATGGTAGGGGCAATAATTAGGACTATTAGCCTCGCCGGGTTGCAACGGTCATTTTGGATCCGGCAGATTGATGAGTCTGTTGCGCACTGCCAGCTCTAACAGTCTCCTCGTTTTATCCTGGGGAAACGAGTAAGGACGTCCCAGTCTCTCCTCGAGGGATGGGCGTGGACGCACGTTGTTTTGGCGAACAACTGGCTTTAAGTTGCTCGGCTGTTGTTAAGTGTTGGCGACGAAGGTTGCTTTCCCCTTCCCTTTTTCGTTTCGCAGCTCTGGCTTCGAAGAGGAAGGCCTGTAGCCCATCTGGTCCATTTGAGCCAGCTTGTCAATCAAGGCCTGGAAAGTGGTCGGCTTGAAAAACATCATGAACTGGGAGATGGTCTCCTGCGGATCAAGAGTACCCACGAACATGCCTACCGCGGGAGCTTCTTCGATGCGCTGCTCGCATTTCGACCATAAATTCCGCCACCGTATCACGTATTGTACCCACGTTTCGCCAGGCTTTACCTTGGCGTTGTTAATGCGGTGATCGGGGTGCGCTCGCTAGCGCTTGCAAATCTCTGTGTAAACAGCAGCTCCATCTCTGCAAATGTTTTGACAGAGTCGTTGGGCAGCTCCGAATACCACTCAAATGCTGTTTCCGACAAGCTGCCGACGAATTGACGGAGCAAAAGCTTATCATCGCCCCCGGTGTTGCCGCAAAGAGCTCTGAACTGGGCGACGTGCTGGTGAGGGTTTCCTGTCCTTTTATATACATAGAACTTAGGGATCGTATATCCCGGTGGGTAACTTATTTGGTCATACCAGCCCGAATAGGGTCGTCCGGTCTTGACAATTTGGCCAGCCGCTTCATTCGCCTGGTGAGCTCGTATTTGCTGAGCAATATAATCATCGAGCGCAGCTTTTGAGATGGTCTCCTCTTTGGCTGCTGAACAAGCCGGAAGGGGATTTGACGTCTCCGCTCGGTCATCTTCAATAATGATCGGAGGGTTTTCAGCTGGAGGATCCGGCTGTAACACCATCCCGACCATGTCTTGGAAGAGAAGCGCCACTCGTTTTATGTTGGCAGCTTGTTCTGCTGCTTCTCTGTGTTCCTTTTCGAGGACTCTACGGAGGAAGTCAGCATCGGTTTCTTGTTCATAACGCTGCTCTGATGATGCCTCCGGGCTTTCTTTTGGCCCGGTGAGTGTGGCCATTTGCGTCAGCATTTCTTGAAGCTTCTGTTGCTGCTCCTGGGCTTTTGTCAAGGATCGGGTGAGCGGTCGGTGACCCGTCGAAGCGCGACTTTACTCTTTTCCGGAAGCCATGTAAACAGTATGCACCGTTATGCCCCCAGACTTGGGGCGTTTGGGTTCAGTGGTCTTACGATTCGTCGCAGACTCAGGGATTTTCTCCGGCCTTTTCTTTTTGTGGACTGTTGATGTTGAGGGGGCCGTTGTAGCGGGCATCCAGGTGGTTGTCGTCCTTTGTGGCTTGCCAGGACGGTTTTCTTCCTGCTGAACCTTCAGCTTCTTCTGTCGACGGGGATAGTCTTGATCAATCACTGACTCCTGGAC
Source organism: Agapanthus africanus (assembly GCA_030015575.1). Taxonomy (NCBI): domain Eukaryota; kingdom Viridiplantae; phylum Streptophyta; class Magnoliopsida; order Asparagales; family Amaryllidaceae; genus Agapanthus; species Agapanthus africanus. The sequence goes on along the minus strand of JASDDO010000022.1, from coordinate 767,541,215 downwards.
TCGTCGCCAGATTTTGTAAACTTTGGAGGACAGCCGTTGAGGAGGTTGGTCCAACTTTATCTCTGTGACAGTCTCCACCGGTGGCGGAGATCTTTTCAGTATGGCGGTAGGAGAGTTCCTGCGCACCTTGTTTAGCAATTTAAAGCTGTTCCCGGTTGAAACAGCAGCATTGACTTCCACCGTTGGAGCTGGTGGAGTAAACCCAGACGGAGAGCTGCCCCCAGCCTTCCGTACTCGGCGCCAGTGACGACGGCGAGCATGTCGCGCAGATGGTGTTGGTTCGGCTATGGGGATGGCTTTGTCATGCCTCCTGTTTTGAGGAGAGGCTGTTATTGGCGCTAGCCGGTCGAAGACTGACGTCCGTTAAGAGGGGATAGTCAGTCTTGCAAAGGCCGACTTTCGAAAAGGGGAAGCAGCCTTCATGACTTCGCATGGAGTAGGAGCTGAAACGGACAGTCTTGTGAAGACCGACCCTTTAGCAGGGGAAGCTGCCTTGACGACTTTAGGAGCAGGAATGGCTATCCGCTTCGGGATGGCCGCTTCAGGTATCGCGGGCTTCTTCATGGGCCCACTTGAGCTTTGGCCCAGTTTGCTGAAAACTGAGGCATTGGACTTGGGCGATCCGTTGAGAGGGGCCGCGGTAATTGTAAGCCGATCAAAGACCGACTTCTTCGGAGCTTCTTGCGACGACGTTGGGGCATTGAAGCTCATCGGTGGGAGCATAGTCCCAAAGAATAGCCCGGTGGTGGTCTGAGTCACCTGTTTCACCGGCATAGCGAAGATGGAGGCTGCTTGGGGCCCGTAAGTCACTCCTCCGGACGGAACGGAGCGAGAGCCGCAGTTGCAGTTAGTGCAGTTTGAAGCCATTGATCTTCTGTCTTCTGCACGGAGCAAGGCACCAAATCTAAGTATCTCAAATCCACAGGCAACCATATCAAACCGCGATTCGTTCGCGAACACGACACACGAAGTGTGGAGTGGAAAGAGGAAAAGGTCCCACCGGGCGTGCCAGAATCTGTTCCCCTCCGAAAGACGCGACAAAGACGCGGCGGACGTCTAGCCTGAATTTCGGGACAGATGCTAATTGGTGCTATTCGTCCACCTCTCTGAAGATGCCAAGTTGATTTATGGCACCATGCATCGAAGGTTTAAACGGATGTGACCGATGTAGCAGACTTCGTTAGATTCCCCCTCGCTTGAGGGGTTTTTGATTGTGGGGACGCTCTTCCCTGCATGCGCAAGCCCCTGCAGTTAATTACGCAACCGCATCGCGGTAACTTTCTCCTTCTCCAGATGTCACTTCGTGTCGTGGGTGTTTGTTTTGTATTTGGTTGCCCGTGGATTGTATACGGAGACTAATTTATGTCGTCGCCCGTAGGGCGTGGATTAGTCCAAATCCGTATCTTCTTAGATTTGGGTTTGGGGGTTGGGTTTAAGGATACGTTAGTCTCATTTGAGACTAAGATCAACTTAAACGTTTGTTAAGGATACGTTAGTATCATTTTAGACTAAGATCAACTTAACGGGATCATTTAGATCCAACAAAAGAGCATTTGGACTCTATTGTTTAGTTTAGGGACATTGCGGTCGATTACCAGTTTAAGGACATGGTGGTCCAGTGTTAGTTTAAAGACATCGCGGTCGAGGTTAAGGACATCATAGTCCGTGGGTTTAAGGACTCCACAGTCCGTTGTTAGTTTTAAGACATTACGGTCGAGGTTCAGGACATCATAGTCCATGAGTTTAAGGACCTCACAGTCCGATATTAGTTTAAAGACATCACGGTCAAGGTTAAGGACATCATAGTCCGTGAGTTTAAGGACCTCACAGTCCGTTGTTAGTTTTATGATATCACGGTCGAGGTTAAAGACATCATAGTCCATGAGTTTAAGGACCCCACGGTCCGATGTTAGTTTAAAGACATCACGGTCGAGGTTAAGGACATCATAGTCTGTGAGTTTAAAGACCTCACAGTCAAGGTTAAGGACATCATAGTCCATGAGTTTAAGGACCCCACAGTCCGTAATTTAGAGACGTCATAGTCTGTGACATGTGTGGTTGTCGGGACCCGTCACCTCTTTGAAGACGTTAAGGAATTACAATGACAAATATCAAAGGAGTGAAGAGATGTACCCTTGAACCAAGGTGGATTAAGTGATCTATAGTCCAATTTGGAACTAAGATCAATTAATTATATTATGAGCACATTGGCTCAGTTGAGAATGAATGGAGGACTTGTGGCCTACTTGGGCTAAGTCCAATTAAGTTTAAAGTGTTGGCCTTCTGTTGGACCATTAGACATTTGTCTGGATTCGAGCCCATATTATTTAGCAATGCTAAACAAGAGTCGGAGGGCTTTGGCAACATTTTTATCTTTGATTTCCTCAATTTTGAGATTCATTTGGAGGAGGAACTTTTGCCTCTGGAAAATTAGGCTAAAAGTAGTGTTAAACACTAAAGAACAACAGTGTTAAACACTAGAGACAGAACTCTCAAATTAGTGTTAAACAGTAAAGAAAAAGGGGTCACGTGTGGACACGTGAGGGCGCCCAAAGGTGGGACCAGATTGCTTTTCTTAGTTCTGCAATTAAGTGTTAAACACTTTTTATATTTTTATTTTGAGCATCATGTGTGTTGACACGTGACACGTGTGTTGACACGTGATGGGGATTTATGCGCAGACTGTTAAAGCGTTTGCCAAGGGGTCACGTGGTAACACGTGAGAGCGCCCAAAGCCTTCATTTCCTTTGCTTTTTCTTTCTGCATTTTTGGAAGTCACGTGGGAGCACGTGAGGCATTGCTTCAAAGCTTCTTGCTTCTCATTTCTGGGGATCTCTTCAGGGGTCACGTGGGGACACGTGACCTTAGTTCTTTGTATGCATGGAGATCTTTTAAGTCTCCTTATTTTTTAAGAATTGAATTCTCTGTAAGGTTAAACCCTGATTACGACTTTGGAGGAATTAAATTCCCATTTTTGAAAGAATTAAATTCTTATGTAGGGTTAAACCCTAATTTCTTTCAGAGGAATTAAATTCCCATATATGTTAAAGAATTAAATTCTTGTATAGGGTGAAACCCTAGTTCTGTCTTGGAGGAATTAAATTCCTATAAATTTGGGAGAATTAAATTCTCAATTAGGGTTAAACCCTGGTTTTTGTCCATCTTGAAGGAATTAAATTCCTGTAATTTTAGAAGAATTGAATTCTCATATTGGGTTAAACCCTAGTTTTGTTTTGAGAGAATTAAATTCTCTAAACTCAATTCCCCCTCTAAGTTTTAAATCTGCATGGCAGGATCTCAACCCGATGAGAATTAAATTCTCAACCTATGGGGAGATGTGCTTCTGCAAATCATCAACTAGAGGAAGAACTAAGTTCTTTTGCAGAAGAGTTAAACTCTTAGATTTTGAGAATTAAATTCTCTGTTTGAAGTTTTGATTCTCTTTCTTTTCTCACCTAGGGTTTTCTTTGTTGAGAATTAAATTCTCCTTTCTTTTCTCTATGAAATTTCAAGATTTCAAAACTCTATATCTCCAAAAAAAAGTTTTTTCTTTTCTTTTTATTCTTGGCTCCTATTTATAGGAGAAGGAAAAGAATCAATTTGTTTAATGAATCTTTCATTGAAAGATTTTGTTTGTTTTCATAATTAATATGATCCTTTAGATCATTCAGTGAATTTTATTCACCGTTGGATTTTCAATCCGAAGATATTCTTTTTGTTATTTCGGTGAGATTTGGAGAGATCTTTCCTTGTTTAGGTTTTTTCCATCAATTGGTGATATTTAATCACCCCTGGATTTTTAATCCAACGGTTCCCTCTAATCTTTTCCATTTGGAAAGATTTAGAAGAATTTAGAATTTAATTCTATTCAGTTATAAGGCTTTCAAAGCCTGTTATGTGCTGGCATGTGACCCTTGGTCACGTGTGAGCATGTGAACCCCAATTGGGGTCTTTCTTCAGCCGTTTGTTTTCATTTCTGTTTGATGAGATTTTAACCATCACGTGTCATCACGTGACCATTGGTCACGTGTGAGCACGTGATACCTCATTGAGATAATTCCAGATTTTTAGAATTAAATTCTATTAAGCTGTAAAGCTTTCAAAGCCTGTCACGTGCTGGCACGCGACCCTTGGTCACGTGTGAGCACGTGACCCCCAATTGGGTCATCTTTCAGCCGTTTGTTTTCATTTCTGTATGATGAGATTTTAACCATCACGTGTCATCACATGACCATTGGTCACGTGTGAACACGTGATACCTCATTGTGGTAATTCCTGATTTTTAATCAGGAAACAGTACCATGAATTCCATACAAGTTCAATATTACAATTAAATACCCTATATTATGAAAATTATGTTATTTTCACTAGAAATATCACAAATATAAAATCTACATCTATGATAACTCTAAAGACAATAATTAAATACTTGTGGAGTATTTTGAAAAGTATACAAAATTATTTTTACATATAACCCACTCAAGTTCTATAAATTTCCTTAAGGACCCTAGTAAATATAGGTTTAAGCGGGACCAATCTCTTGAGCCTCAGGGAGCCGGAGAAGTGGGTGCTTGCCTATTTAAGATAGACAACTTAACAAACGGTATTATCAACACGGTAATCGTCTTTGAAAATGACACAAATCCTGTCGCCCATGTGCAGCGGTTACCGATAATATCAAAACCTAATTCAGGACTTCAATTTCTTTTCTAATTGTTCTGACTCAGACTGAGTCTCATTATATTAATCTGACTTGAATATGATTCAAGAACAAACTACAATTCAACCTGAATCCGTGAACCTATATATTCAATTTATCAATCTATACAACTTGACTGAACCGAACCATGGATATACTTCCATTTACATGATTATCCAGTACATCCATTTCCATTTATACGATATCATGGTTTCGGCAAGTCTTCCTTTTACAACACAAGTCATCCATCTATATACAACAATACAAATAAGACATCGCGGAGTTTAAAGGTGGCACCAGGTCGTCACTTAAGACATAATTACATCCATGTCGTTGTTCCGTTGTATTATTGACGGAGTCTTGTACTTCCATTTGCCTCTAGTCTCTGGCATATAGAGACTCCTCTCGTATACACTGGTATCCTTCTGTACCAAGCTACAAACAACAGCGTTAACACTAAATACAACTTTAAAAGCTACATACTCTCTCTTACTCTCTGTCTATTCTATTTGTCTCTTATTTTTGGGACTTACCGAGCGATTTGTTCGCTGACGACATCCTCTTTCTTTCTTCTTTGAATGTCGTCGGGTGTTTCAGACCTTCCAGAGATCGAACCCAGCACCGAAGACTTGGACCAGTTTATTGAAGATCCCGAGCAGTAGTTTCACTTGTACATTTTCCTTTTCATTCCAGTACTTTACATTTCTGTTATACCACTGTTTAGGCATTGCTTTATCCTATGTATTTACTTTTCCATGTATTGTAAAAAGAACGTGAATAAATAAAGTTGTTGTTCAGTTATACCTTTTGTCTCTTGTGTATATTTCTTTTATATTGCTTAGATACGCTTAGCGTATTTACTTCAGAGTAAATATATAGCGGTCTCGTCGCGTGCTCTGCCCGTACACTGGGAAGCGGGGCTTGACAGATTCCCTTGCAAAATTCGCACACTAATCGTTAAATACACAAGATACGGTTTTTGTTCTCGTTTATAATATGTTTACTGGATTTTATAAGAAATCAACCCGAATAACAAGGAAAAAAATTACAGCTGATTCCTCGGCAACGGCGCCATTTGATTGGTGTGTTTTAAAGAAGTTGTGTTTTGTAAATAAAGTAACCGCAATCAGGACGGTGTCGCTAATAGCTATCTGCGATGAGTACGGTTCGTCCATAGGGAAACGTGAATTTTTTTCTTGTTTTAGACGAAATGATGGAAGAAGAATGTTTAGTTGTAGTTACGGATATACTACGGATGTAAGATTTATGAAAAAGAGACTTGTAGGGTTCTTATGATTTAGTAGTAATGGATGACTAATTAAAAATGACTCTTTTTATCTTTTAATAGTTTAAAACTAGATCAATAGTGATGAATGTAGATTATGGTTCTTTTGGAAAAAACCAGGGTTTCCCCACTCCTAACCCTTGTCCTTGCATTGATCTCTATTCATGTCTAACCCCTAACAAAACAAGTGTTAATTTAATCTCGAATCTTGGTCGAAAATATCAATAAATTGGTAGCGCGCCCGATAAGAATGTTAACATTATTTTGCAAAAGTTTATAAACTTTAAAATGTATAAAAAGAGTTAAATGATTTTATCATCCATTGATCTACCATAGCCTACGAACCCTAACAAGTTAGGAATTACTCACGTATGGTTGGAGAAGAAAGGATGAAGAATGAGATTATAATGTAAGATGCAGAAATTAATTGCGAAAAGACTAATAAAAACTATTCCTTTATCAACTATATCATGTACAAATCCTTTTAAAGTAGAGTACAAGAACCCTAGTTTTTGCTCTCGATCTCTATCTTGTTGGAAGTAGATGAACAGCTGATGATCAACTTGGATGCGTGGATCGTCTTGGACCTCTTGATCTCTTCGATTGATCATCTTCAAAGTGAAGCTTTCGGTCTTTTAAATAATCACATAAACTAGGAACCTTAGTTTCCAGACGTTAGAATATGCCGATACGATCACACCCAAAAAATATCAGATCCTACGGCCCAAGATCCGCCACGAGTATCATGCATTGGGCACCCAACCGTGGCTCTCTTGAAGGATCGGGTTCTGGAAATTTTTATGCTTTCTTCTGTTGACATGTGGAGATCTTTTCGATATCTGGATTTTGAGAATAATGCTCTGAATTTTTGTCGTTGCTAAATCTTATGATTTGCTCCTATATTTCGGCAGCTTTGATTCCGACATCTCGGATCTCTTGGATTCCAGACCTGATCTAATATTTGCACAATATCTCAAATCAAAGTGTTAGTAATGTTTGGAATTTTTGAGATATTATCCTAATCATTTTATATGATATTATGTGTTAAGAATATTGATTAGAAATATTTGATATGATATTCATATTTAAATCTTATGATTTGCTTCCATATTTCGGCAGCTTTGATTCCGACATCTCAGATCTCTTGGATTCTAGACCTGATCTAATATTTGCATAATATCTCAAATCAAAGTGTTAGTAATGTTTGGTATTTTTGAGATATTATCCTAACCATTTTATATGATATTATGTGTTAAGAATATTGATTAGAAATATTTGATACGATATGCATGTTTAATTACAAAGAATTCATTTAAATATTATATGCATGTATTTTCCCTCATTATGTTAAATATAATATAGAAATATATGATAATAAACTTTTTACAAATAAAGCCACATATTTTCTATATTTACAAGAAACACCTTTTAGTACTTAACAATATTGGGGAAAATAATCATTCAAATATGCAATACTTCAGACTAATCAAGCCTCAGGGAGCCGGAGAAATTGGGTGCTTACCTATTTAAGATAGAAAACTAAAACAGGGTTATCAATGGTAATTGTCTTGGAAAAAAACATAAATCTTGCCGTCCATGTGCAGCAGTTACCGATAACTCCAAAACCTAATTCAGGATCCAATTTTGTTTAAAGTATCTAACTCAATCTGAGTCTCAGTTTAATCTGAATACAATCCAAACATGAATCCAACTCCAATTCAACATGAATCCAATATATACTTAGACTAAACATGAATACCAGAATTTTATCAAGTATACAACATGACTTGACTTGACCGAACCATGACTATATCTTGAACTTGACTACATGACTATCCGTTTACATCCTGATCCGTTTACATGAACAACTTATACCATGGTCTCGGCAAGTCTAATAACTACAAAACTATATAATCAATACAATATACATTACGGGGTTTTAAAGGGGTAGACTGGTACGGAATGTGTTAAAAGTGGCACGATGATGGTCACTAAAAGACAACTACATAAACATCCTGTGCCGTTGTCCCGTGGGTTTTGACGGGGCCTTGTACTACGGGTTACCATAGTCCACGGGATAAGTTAGTCTCCTCTCGTATACACTGATACCTTCTGTACCAAACTAAAAACAAGTACGTTAACATAACAAACAAATAATTTACCTATTCTATTCTCTTTACCTATATATTACATTCTATATTTTAGGACTTACCGAGCGCTAGTTCACTGACGACATTCCTATCTCTTCTTTTTCTGGAATGTTGCCAGGAGGACCCGACTCTCAGGAGATCGAGCCCAGCCAGGACGATTTGGACCAGTTCACTGAGGAGCCAGAGTTTTAGTTTCTACTTGTACTTTTCTTTCAGTTTATATTGCCATTATTTAGGCATCGCTTTCCATTATTGTATTTTACTTTTCAGCTGTATGTAAAGAATGAATATCAATAAAAAGTTGTTGTTTTATTACATCTCTTGTCATTCTTGTGCTTTACATTTATATTGCTTATTTACGCTTAACGTGTTTACTTCTGAGTAAATACGTCGCGGTCTGCCACGTCTCCTTCCCCATACGCCGGGAAGCGGGACGTGACAGGTTTTGTTGGTGGTCCATGCAGGTCAGTTCTGCATGGAACCCTACCATGCATGTCAGTTCTACATGGAAACCTAAGCAATATAACACAAGAATTATAAGAATTAGCAACTAAAAACATTCTTTACATTTCAAATGCCTTGAATCTATCCCAACCATATTTTTCTTTCAAGGTTATGGATTCCCCCAACAATACGAGCACGAACGTTAATGGCAACACCCAACCACCACCACCTCTACCACTTACACCTACCGTAGCAGCTTCTATCAACGAGCAGACGGTATTACTTGAGGCCATTAAGAGCCTCTTGGAAGGACAGCAGCAGCAAACTGCCATCCTCCTACACTGCCCAGAAGCTGAGACACCCGGTGTGAAACAATTCCGGACATTGCACCCTAAACAATTCTCTGGGAAAGAGAGCCCCCTGGAAGCGGAAGAATGGGCTCAGTAGATTGAGAACGATCTGGCAGCAGCACAAGTGCCAGATATTTCTTGGGTCAGAGTTGCGAAGATGCAACTAACTGACAACGCCAGAGCATGGTGGAAGGCTGAAGAAAGCCGTCTTGCCCAGCCGATCGAATGGAAGACATTTCGCGATATGTTCGACGCGAAATATTTTCCCGAGACTGCCCGTTTTGACAAGGGGCAACAATTCATCCACCTGCAACAAGGCTCTATGTGGAGCAAATATGTGGATGAGTATGATGATGAGTTCACCATGCTTAGCAGGTTCGCGGCAAATCTCATACCGAATGCTGAGATCAGAGCACGACAATTTCAGTAAGGGTTGGACCCGGAGATCCAAGCTGCATTAGCTACAGGGGGTTTCCCAACCCACGATCTTTCTCTGAAGGCTGCCCGAAGATATGAGATAGTGGTGAAGAAGAAGGGCAAATCTCAGTCTACAGGTGTGAAGCGCCCTGCCACCCCGATGGCAGGAGGAGGCTCTTCCATGCCAACTTTTGCACCCAGGAGACCGGAAGTAACATTTAACTGGCCAAGTCCAGATTTTTGCTTCTGCTGCAAGAGAAATGGACACCTAGGGAAGGACTGTAAGCGTGCCAACGGCCTGTGCTTAGTTTGTGGCGCATCCACTGACGACACTGGAACATGTCCTCATAGACGCAACCCAGTTCCAGCACACATCACTTTTCCGCAGCAGCCAGCTATTCAGGCTCCTGCACCTCGTCTTGCTCTCCCAGCTCCACCTTTTCGTGTACCTCCTGCACATCCTCCTCGTCAGTTCCACTAGACAATGAGGAACATGCCTCAAAAGCAGAGAAACATACCCCAAGGACAGAGGAATATGCCTCCAGCTAGGAGGAATATACCCCGGTATCAAGCTTTTACTTTAGCGGTCGTAGAAGCTGAAGCTATAGGTCAGGGTAACACTGGTAATCTTTTTTCTTTCAAAACCCTTGCATCCTTTCATTCTTTCAAACATATTTTTCATGCACTTTCAGTAATTCTTTTCACCACCACTGTCATCAAATTTTTCTTGAATCTGTTACAACTTTCTTCGATAAATTTCGAGAACGAAATTTTTGTAAGGATGGTAGAATGTAACGACTCTAATTTCACTGTATGAAAATTTTTAAAATTAATGTACAGAATAGATTTTACTAATCTGAGCACAAGTTATAAATTTAATTTGTTTAAGAACAGTAAGAAATAACTTGTAGCTCACTGGTAAAGCCCATGCACTTCTATGACGTAGCCCCTGTGTTCGAATCCCATTAGCCACATATTATTTTTCTGGATTTTATTTTAAACTTTTTGGAAGCCCAAAAGTTTACATATACCATACACGTAAAAATGAAAAGACAGATAAAACAAACATGTGTAAAATATTGTATTTACTGGCATGGACATGTTGCGAAAATCACCATTGGACCGGCGAGATTGAGCCTGGGGCCGACGCCGACGGGCCTCCATAGGTAAAAATCCCCGTGCTCTTCACACTAAAACCCTTGGCCTACCCCCACTACCCCGTACTGTTTGATTTTCCTGCAATTATCCAGAGAGTGTTAATTCACATTTTAATCCAAATTTTAATGCATTTAAATTCTTTCTTCAATCCCCAAAACCCTAATTTTACCCTATAAATACAACCCCATACCCTAGCCCTCTTCATTCTGAAATCTCTTGTTAAAAATTCTTAAAAATTTCCAAGTCAAAGAAGAGTATAAGTGGAGTTAGCTCATGTTCACTTTCCGGCGAGGATTCGAGACGTTCCCGGTGACTCCGCGACTCCACGATGATCTTAATCCCTTCCTCCTTCTATTCTTAACCCATACAACTTGTAAGTCCCACCTCTCTTCTCCTCTTCTTACCTTAAAATGATCTCTTTTCAAATCACGTCGGTAAGTACAGTTATACCGATCTTTAATTCTATAATCTTTAAAATTATAACTTTTCTTAAGAACCACTTATCCATATCATTATACCTTGCTTGTTAAATATTAACTAATATTTAGAAACAAGTTTCATTTTAAAACTCCATGTAAAACAACATTTATTAAGTTTATACGTTTAAATACCTTGAAGTTTACATACGACATCTTTATATACTTTTGTTTAGCATACCTTTAGAAAATCTCATGAAATAATAACCTACCTCTCATAACCACACATCTTGACATAGCACGATTCGCTTGAAACCAATATCATGTGGCAAAATACGACTTTTCATCAAAATATCTTAAACTATTAAAAACCGGATTTCTTTAAATTGTGTTAATTCATTCCTTACGATTATGCCTCTACAACCCATTTTGGGGAACCCGATCGGGATGGTGCGGATTATCGCACGTCCTCGGGACTAATAGAGCGAGATGCAGACCTCCTCACGGAGCATATGATCTCGATGGAATTTTAATACAATTTTTAAAAAAACGAGAATTTCTATTTAATAATAAAAATTTATTTTCAGTAATTATATAAATATTATCAAATCACATATTTTCAATATATAATAAATTTCATGTTTTCTAAACAAAATAAAAGAATTACAAGTTTCATGAAAATACCATCAAGAATCAATACAAGTCTAATTTTATACTAAAATACCTTGAACTATTCAAGCTAGGTATATATTTACTAGAATACCTCACTTTTTAAAAGTTACATCCATGAAAACTTTAAATACGATAAATAAATACTTCAGCCTTATTTTGAAAGTATATTTAAAATATTTTTCCATAAAAACCCCTCAAGTTATATAAAATTACATTAAGGACCCTAGTAAATATAAATTTAAGCGGGACCAATTCTCTTGAGCCTCAGGAAGCCGGAGAAGGTGGTTGCTTGCCTATTTAAGATAGAAAACTAAAACGGGGTTATCAATGGTAATTGTCTTGAAAAAAACACAAATTCTGCCGTCCATGTGCAGCAGTTACCGATAACTTCAAAACCTAATTCAGGATCTAATTTTGTTTAAAGTGTCTAACTCAATCTGAGTCTCAGTCTAATCTGAATACAATCCAAACATGAATCCAACTCCAATTCAACATGAATCCAATATATACTTGGACTAAACATGAATACCAGAATTTTATCAAGTATACAACATGACATAACTTGACTGAACCGTGGCTATATCTTGAACTTGACTACATGACCATCCGTTTACATCCTGATCTGTTTACATGAACAACTTATACCATGATCTGATAACTACAAATCAATACAATCAATACAATATACATTACGGGGTTTTAAAGGGGTAGACTGGTACGGAATGTGTTAAAAGTGGCGCGATGATGGTCACTAAAAGACACCTACATGAACATCTTGTGCCGTTGTGCCGTGGGTTTTGACGGGGCATTGTACTACGGGTTGCCATAGTCCACGGGATAAGTTGTACTCCTCTCGTATACACTGATATCTTCTGTACCAAGCTACAAACAACTACGTTAACATAATAAACAGATAATTTACCTATTCTATTCTCTTTACCTATCTATTATATTATATCTTTTGGGACTTACTGAGCGCTAGTTCGCTGATGACATTCCTATCTCTTCTTTCTTTGGAATGTTGTCAGGAGGACCCGACTCTCAGGAGATCGAGCTTAGCCAGGACGATTTGGAGCAGTTCACTGAGGAGCCGGAGTTCTAGTTCCTACTTGTACTTTGTAACAACCCTAAACTTTCTGTACGAAATTTTTTCAAAAATACAGAAAGGGGTATTTGAGTATGAGCACAAGTTATAAGTTTTTTTGCTTTAAAACAGCAAGAAGGAGGTTGTAGCTCATTGGTAAGACCTTGCACTGCTGAACCAAAGCACCAGAGTTCAAATCCCATCAGCCACACATTATTTTTAATTTGATTTCTTTTAATCTTTTTAGAAGTCCAAGAGTCTACACGTGCATAACTCGTAAAAACCAAGAGTCACATATAAAACAAATGACTCCAGTGTGGTAACCAAGCGACGAGGGACACGTGACGTCAAGACCCGGCCAGACTCGGCTGAATCGGGCCGGCGGCGCGGCTGACTCGGCCGCCGCCGTCGGGTCAACTCGGCCGAAACCCTTGTTTTTTTCATTTTTTCTGCAACTCTTGGACTCCCCATAACCCCTATAGGGTTTAATTCCCCTGCACATTTACAGAACAATTTAAATCACACAATTAATCCATTTTAATACAATTTTTATCACACCCTTTCATCTACCCTAAACCCTAATTTTTCCAATAAATACAACACCTAAACTCACCCCTCATCACTTCCAAATCTCTGTCCAAACTCTCAAGAAAATTCTATAGACTTTGTGTGTGCAAGTGGAGTTAGCAAAGAGCGAAGCTCCGGCGAACTTCCGACGACGATTCGAGGAGATTCCGGCGACGAAACGACGCACCGGCGCATCCTACTTCTTCCTTTTCCTCTTCTCTTGACTCTAATCCTGTAAGTGCCTTCTCCCCCTTCTCTTTACTATTCTAAAAAATTATAATTCTAAAACCCGACGGAAGTGGAGTTAATCCGACTTCCGATTCGGTTTTTCCTTAAAAATCATATTTTTCTTAATCACAATAATACCAAACTCTCACATCATAATCATTAAACATTAACAAAATATATTGACAAGTTTCATATCAAAAGAATTTATATTTCAATTTTTATAACACTTTTACAGAAAAATACCAAATATTTTAGTTTCGACATAAAACATCATTACCCCTTGCTATACCTTTAGATAGTTCAAAAGGTAATGACATACCTCCTCACAACACACATATGTAACATAGCACGATAATATTTGGGAACATAGTTTTGGGAAAATACGATTTTACAACTACCTCAAACTTATAAAAAAACCTTTTTCTACAAGATATGTATTTTTAACAAATCTTTGCAATGTGCCGCTACAACCCATTTCTGGAAACTCGTTCGAGATGATGCGGATTATCGCACATCCTCGGGCTTAGTAGTGCGAGATGCAGACCTCCGCAAGGAGCATACGGTCTCGAAGGATTTAAAAATACAATTTTGTTTAGAAAATATGATTTCTATTATAAATAAAACTTATATTTTTTAATAAATATATATATATGTAATTAATATCAAAATATTTATTTTTAGTATTTATAATATTCCACATTTCCAAAATTCAAGAAAAACATCTCATTTACAAGAAAATACCATACAATTCCAATATTACAAATAAATACCATATATTATGAAATTAGGTTTTATTCACTAGAAATGTCACATTGATAAAATATACATCAATAAAAACTCTAAAGACAATAATAAAATACTTGAGGTGTATTTTGAAAATTATACAAAATTATTTTTACATAAAACCCCCTCAAGTTATACTAAATTACAATAAGGACCCTAATAAACATATGTTTAAGCGGGACCAGTCTCTTAAGCCTCAGGGAGCCGGAGATATGGGTGCTTGCCTATTTAAGGTAGACAACTTAACAAACGGTATTATCAACACGGTAATCGTCTTTGAAAAAGACAAATCCTATCGTCCATGTGGAGCGGTTACCGATAACACCAAAACCTAATTCAGGATTCAATTTCTTTTCTAATTGTCTGACTCAGACTGAGTCTCGATATAATCAATCTGATTTGAATGAGATTCAAGTATATATATAATAATTCAATATGAATCCATGAATCCATATAATCAATCTGTTCAATCTATTCAATCTATATTGACCGAACCGAACCATGGATATACATCCATCTATATAATTCTCCAGTTACATCCATTTACTGATATCATGGTTTCGGCAAGTCATCCATTTATACAATCTATAATATAAGACAATACAATTTACAATACAATACAAACAATACAATCAAGACATCGCGGGGTTTAAGGGGTAGATTGGTACGGAAGGTGTTAGAAATGGCACGAGACTGCAACCATAAAACACCTAAATTGAATTCAATCGCCATTGTTCCGGGTATTTTGACGGATCCTTGTATTCTATATACCGTAGTCTCTGGTCTAGTGAGACTCCTCTCGTATACACTGGCCTCTTCTATACCAAGCTACAAACAACAGCGTTAACACTAAATACAACATTATAACAATATAATACCACTTTAAAAGTTACACACACTCTCTCTCTCTCTCTGTGTGTGTGTGTCTATTCTACTTCTCTCTTATCTTTGGGACTTACCGGGCGATTTGTTCGCTGACGACATTTTCTTTCTTTTTCTTTGGAATGTCGTCAGGTGATTCGGACCTTCTGGAGACAGAGCCCAGCAGCGAGGACTTGGATTAGATAGCCTTCGACGCAGAGCTGTAGCCACTTGTATTTATTCCATTTTCATTTCTGTTATGCCACTGTTTAAGCATTGCTTTCTATTCCATGTATTTACTTTTCAGATGTATTGTAAAAAGAATGTTAATAAATAAAGTTGTTTATTTTACATCATGTCTCTTGTGCATTTTACTTATATTGCTTAGATACGCTTAGCGTGTTTACTTCAGAGTAAATACGTAGTGGCTTCGTCGCGTCCCCTTCTCCGTACACCGGGAAGCGGGCCGCGACAGGTTTTGTTTGTGGCCCATGCAGGTCAGAGCTGTATGGAATCCTACTATGCAGTTCAGTTCTGTGTGGACAACCTAAGCAATATAACACAAGAACCAGCAACTGAAAACATTCCTTACAATACCTATTCCTTGAATCTTATCATATATTTTGAATCTGTCCTAACCCAAAATTCCCTCACCTCTTTTACAATCTTACCAAAACCTTCGCATTCTTTCATTCCTTTACATATTTTTCATACACTACCAATAGTCCTATCACCTAACTTTCCTTGAATCCGTTACACTTTCCTTTTTACAAATTTCGAGGACGAAATTTTTATAAGGAGGGTAGAATGTAACAACCCTAAACTTTCTGTACGAAATTTTTTCAAAATACAGAAAGGGGTACTTGAGTCTGAGCACAAGTTATAAGTTTGTTTTGCTTTAGAACAGCAAGAAGGAGTTTGTAACTCATTGGTAAGACCTTGCACTGCTGAACCAAAGCACCAGAGTTCAAATCCCATCAGCCACATATTATTTTTAATTTGATTTCTTTTAATCTTTTTAGAAGTCCAAGAGTCTACACGTGCATAACTCGTAAAAACCAAGAGTCACATATAAAAAAAACAACTCCACTGTGGTAACCAAGCGACGAGGGACACGTGGCGTCAAGACCCGGCCTGACTCGGCCGAATCGGGCCGGCGGCACGGCTGACTCAGCCGGCGCCGCCGGATCAACTCGGCCGAAACCCTAGTTTTTTTCATTTTTTCTGCAACTCTTGGACTCCCCATAACCTCTATATAGTTTAATTCCCCTGCGCATTTACAGAACAATTTAAATCACACATTTAATCCATTTTAATACAATTTTTATCACACCCTTTCATCTACCCTAAACCCTAATTATTCCTATAAATATCACACCTAAACTCACCCCACCTCACTTCCAAATCTCTGTCCAAACTCTCAAGAAAATTCCATAGACTTTGTGTGTGCAAGTGGAGTTAGCAAAGGGCGAAACTCCGGCGAACTTCCGACGACGATTCGAGGAGATTCCAGCGACGAAACGACGCACCGGCGCCTCCTATTTCTTCCTTTTCTTCTTCTCTTGACTCTAATACTGTAAGTCCCTTCTCCCCCTTCTCTTTACTATTCTAAAAACTTAGAATTCTAAAACCCGACGAAAGTGGAGTTAATCCGACTTCCGATTCGGTTTTTCTTTAAAAATCATATTTTTCTTAAACACAATAATTTCAAAATATCACATCATGATCATTAAACATTAACAAAACATATTTACAAGTTTCATATCAAAAGAATTTATATTTCAATTTTTATAGCACTTTTACAGAAAAATACCATATAGTTTAGTTTCAACATAAAACATCATTACCCCTTACTATACCTTTAGATAGTTCACGAGGTAATGACCTACCTCCTCATAACACACATATGTAATATAGCACGATGATATTTGGGAACATAGTTTTGGGAAAATACGATTTTACACAAAACTACCTCAAACTTATAAAAACATTTTTCTACAAGATATGTATTTTTAATAAATCTTTGCAATGTGCCGCTACAACCCATTTCGGGGAACCCGTTCGGGATGGTGTGGATTATCTCACATCCTCGGGTTTAGTAGTGCGAGATGCAGACCTCCGCAAGGAGCATACGGTCTCGAAGGATTTAAAAATACAATTTTCTTTAGAAAATGTGATTTCTATTATAAATAAAACTTATATTTTTTAATAAATAAATATATATGTAATTAATATCAAAATATCTATTTTTAGTATTTATAATATTCCACATTTCCAAAATTCAAGAAAAACATCTCATTTATAAGAAAATACCATACAATTCCAATATAACAAATAAATACCATATATTATGAAATTAGGTTTTATTCACTAGAAATGTCACATTGATAAAATATACATCAATAAAAACTCTAAAGATGATAATAAAATACATGAGGTGTATTTTGAAATTTATACAAAATTATTTTTACATAAAACCCCCTCAAATTATACTAAATTACAATAAGGACCCTAATAAACATATGTTTAAGCGGGACCAGTCTCTTAAGCCTCAGGGAGCCGGAGATATGGGTGCTTGCCTATTTAAGGTAGACAACTTAACAAACGGTGTTATCAACACGGTAATCGTCTTTGAAAAAGACACAAATCCTGCCGTCCATTTGCATCGGTTACCGATAACACCAAAACCTAATTCAGGATTCAATTTCTTTTCTAATTGTCTGACTCAGACTGAGTCTCGATATAATCAATCTGATTTGAATGAGATTCAAGTATATATATAACAATTCAATATAAATCCATGAATCCATATAATCAATCTGTTCAATCTATTCAATTTATATTGACCGAACCGAACCATGGATATACATCCATCTATATGATTCTCCAGTTACATAAATTTACTGATATCATGGTTTCGACAAGTCATCCATTTATATAATCTATAATATAAAACAATACAATTTACAATACAATACAAACAATACAATCAAGATATCGCGGGGTTTAAGGGGTAGATTGGTACGGAAGGTGTTAGAAGTGGCACGAGACTGCAACCATAAGACACCTAACCTGGATTCAATCGCCGTTGTTCCGGGTATTTTGACAGAGCCTTGTACTCTATATACCGTAGTCTCTAGTCTAATGAGACTCCTTTCGTATACACTGGCTTCTTCTGTACCAAGTTACAAACAACAGTGTTAACACTAAATACAATATTATAACAATATAATACCACTTTAAAAGTTACTCTCTCTCTCTGTCCATTCTACTTCTCCCTTATCTTTGGTACTTATCGAGCGATTTGTTCGCTGACGATATTCTCTTTCTTCTTCTTTGGAATGTCGTCAGGTGATTTGGACCTTCTGGAGATAGAGCCCAGCAGCGAGGACTTGGATCAGATAGCCTTCGACACAGAGATGTAGCCACTTGTACTAATTCCATTTTCATTTCTGTTATACCACTGTTTAGGCATTACTTTCCATTCCATGTATTTACTTTTCAGATGTATTGTAAAAAGAATGTTAATAAATAAAGTTGTTGTTTATTTTACATCATGTCTCTTATGCATTTTACTTATATTGCTTAGATACGCTTAGCGTGTTTACTTCAGAGTAAATACGTAGCGGCATCGTCGCGTCCCCTTCTCCATACACCGGGAAGCGGGGCGTGACAGGTTTTATTGGTGGCCCATGCAGGTCAGAGCTGTATGGAACCCTACCATGCAGTTCAGTTCTACGTGGACAACCTAAGCAATATAACAAAAGAACCAGCAACTGAAAACATTCATTACAATACCTATTCCTTGAATTTATCATATATTTTGAATCTGTCCTAACCCAAAATTCCCTCACCTCTTTTACAATCTTACCAAAACCTTCGTATTCTTTCATTCCTTTACATATTTTTCATAAACTACCAATAGCCCTATCACCAAACTTTCCTTAAATCCGTTACACTTTCCTTTTTACAAATTTCGAGGATGAAATTTTTATAAGAAGTGTAGAATGTAACAACCCTAAACTTTCTGTACGAAATTTTTTCAAAAATAAAGAAAGGGGTACTTGAGCCTGAGCACAACTTATAAGTTTGTTTTGCTTTAGAACAGCAAGAAGGAGCTTGTAGCTCATTGGTAAAACCTTGCACTGCTGAATCAAAGCACCAGAGTTGAAATCCCATCAACCACACATTATTTTTAATTTGATTTTTTTTAATCTTTTTAGAAGTCCAAGAGTCTACACGTGCACAACTCGTAAAATCCAAGAGTCGCATATAAAACAAACGACTCCACTGTGGTAACCAAGCGACGAGGGACACGTGGTGTCAAGACCCAGCCTGATTCGGCCGAATCGAACCGGTGGCGCGGCTGACTCGACCGGCGCCGCCAGGTCAACTCGGCCGAAACCCTTGTTTTTTTCATTTTTTCTGCAACTCTTGGACTTCTCATAACCCCTGTATGGTTTAATTCCCCTGCACATTTACAAAACAATTTAAATCACACATTTAATCCATTTTAATACAATTTTTATCACACCCTTTCATCTACCCTAAACCCTAATTTTTCCTATAAATACCACACCTAAACTCACCCCTCCTCACTTCCAAATTTCTGTCCAAACTCTCAAGAAAATTCCATAGACTTTGTGTTTGCAAGTGGAGTTAGCAAAGGGTGAAGCTCCGGCGAACTTCCGACAACGATTCGAGGAGATTCCAGCGACGAAACGACACACCGGCGCCTCCTACTTCTTACTTTTCCTCTTCTCTTGACTCTAATCTTGTAAGTCCCTTCTCCCCTTTCTCTTTACTATTCTAAAAACTTAGAATTCTAAAACCCGACGGAAGTGGAGTTAATCCGACTTCCGATTCGGTTTTTCCTTAAAAATCATATTTTTCTTAAACACGATAATACCAAACTCTCACATCATGATCATTAAACATTAAAAAAACATATAGACAAGTTTCATATCAAAAGAATTTATTTTTCAATTTTTATAGCACTTTTACAGAAAAATACCATATAGTTTAGTTTTGACATAAAACATCATTACCCCTTACTATACCTTTAGATAGTTCACGAGGTAATGACCTAGCTCCTCACAACACATTTATGTAATATAGCACGATGATATTTGGAAACATAGTTTTGGGAAAATACGATTTTACAACTACCTCAAACTTATAAAAACATTTTTCTACAAGATATGTATTTTTAACAAATCTTTCCAATGTGCCGCTACAACCCATTTCGGGAAACCCGTTCGGAATAGTTCGGATTATCGCACATCCTCGGGCTTAGTAGTGCGATATGCAGACCTCCGCAAGGAGCATACGGTCTCGAAGGATTTAAAAATACAATTTTCTTTAGAAAATGTGATTTCTATTATAAATAAAACTTATATTTTTTAATAAATATATATATATATGTAATTAATATCAAAATATCTATTTTTAGTATTTATAATATTCTACATTTCCAAAATTCAAGAAAAATATCTCATTTACAAGAAAATACCATACAATTCTAATATTACAAATAAATACCATATATTATGAAATTAGATTTTATTCACTAGAAATGTCACATTGATAAAATATACATTAATGAAAACTCTAAAGACGATAATAAAATACTTGAGGTGTATTTTGAAAATTATACAAAATTATTTTTACATAAAACCCCCTCAAGTTATACTAAATTACAATAAGGACCCTAGTAAACATAGGTTTAAGCGGGACCGGTCTCTTGAGCCTCAAGGAGCCGGAGATATGGGTGATTGCCTATTTAAGGTAAACAACTTAACAAACGGTGTTATCAATACGGTAATCGTTTTTGAAAAAGACACAAATCCTGTCGTCCATGTACAGCGGTTACCGCCAACACCAAAACCTAATTCAGGATTCAATTTCTTTTCTAATTGTCTGACTCAGACTGAGTCTCGATATAATCAATCTGACTTGAATGAGATTCAAGTATATATATAACAATTCAATATGAATCCATGAATCCATATAATCAATCTGTTCAATCTATATTGACCGAACCGAACCATGGATATACATCCATCTATATGATTCTCCAGTTACGTCCATTTACTGATATCATGGTTTCGGCAAGTCATCCATTTATATAATCTATAATACAAGACAATACAATTTACAATACAATCAAGACATCGCGGAGTTTAAGGGGTAGATTGGTACGGAAGGTGTTAGAAGTGGCACGAGACTGCAACCATAAGACACCTAACCTGAATTCAATCGCCGTTGTTCCGGGTATTTTGACGGAGCCTTGTACTCTATATACCGTAGTCTCTGGTCTAGTGAGACTTCTCTCGTATACACTGGCCTCTTGTGTACCAAGCTACAAACACCAGCGTTAACACTACATACAACATTATAACAATATAATACCATTTTAAAAGTTACATACCCTCTCTCTCTCTCTGTCTATTCTACTTCTCGCTTATCCTTGGGACTTACCGAACGATTTGTTCGCTGACGATATTCTCTTGCTTCTTCTTTGGAATGTTGTCAAGTGATTCGGACCTTCTGGAGACAGAGCCCAGCAGCGAGGACTTGGATCAGATAGCCTTCGACCCAGAGCCGTAGCCACTTGTACTTATTCCATTTTCATTTCTGGTATGCCACTGTTTAGGCATTGCTTTCCATTCCATATATTTACTTTTCAGATATATTGTAAAAAGTATGTTAATAAATAAAGTTGCGATTTATTTTACATCATGTCTCTTGTGAATTTTACTTATATTGCTTAGATACGCTTAGCGTGTTTACTTCAGAGTAAATACGTAGCGGCCTCGTCGCATCCCCTTCTCTGTACACTGAGAAGCGAGGCGTGACAGCTTATTTTTCTTTCAGTTCATATTGCCATTGTTTAGGCATCGCTTTCCATTATTGTGGTTTACTTTTCAGTTGTATGTAAAGAATGAATATCAATAAAAAGTTGTTTTATTATATCTCTTGTCATTCTTGTGCTTTACATTTAAATTGCTTATTTACGCTTAACGTGTTTACTTCTCGGTAAATACGTTCCGGCCCGCCACGTCTCCTTCCCCATACGCCGGAAAGCGGGACGTGACACAAGTTCAATGGTGAGCAGGAGAATCGGCCTCCTCCTGCTGAGCCAAATGGGATAAAGGTGTTTGTGGACATAGAGCACATCGATGTTGTTTTTGGTAAGAAGCATACTATTCCAAATGAGATATCAAATAACTGGAGAAAAAGATCTATATTTTATGATTTACCGTATTGGCATTTTCTTAATTTTCGCCATAACTTGGATGTCATGCACATAGAGAAGAATGTCTGTGAGCTTTTGCTGGGTACCCTGTTAAATACCAAATTCAAGAACAGAGACACACTAGCGATACGACAATAGTTTGCTATAAAGAATTTGTGGCCAGAATTGCATCCAACTCCGAAAGAAAATGGTAAATGGGCTATTCCACCAGCAAAGCACACGATGTCCGATAATGAGAAGCTGAGTTTTTTTTGAGGTACTTAAACAAGTAAGGGTACTGAATGCATATTCTGCGAATATCAGTAAATGAGTAAACTTGAAAAAGAAAACTCTCGTCGGCCTGAAAAGTCACGACTTTCATGTGATCATGCGGCAATTGCTTCCCATTACTGTTAGGGTGTTACCAGATAACGACGTTGTATCAGTTGTGACTGATTTGTGTCATTTCTTCATAGAGTTATGCTCTAAAGATTACTCGGCAAACAATTTTAAAACCCTGAAGAATAAAATACCTCCCTTACTTTGTAGAAGGAGATGTTGTTTCCGCCTTTATTTTCACCGTAATGTTGCATCTCACGGTTCACCTTACTCAACAGGCACGTTTAGGTGGCCCCGTAAATTATCGGTGGATGTATCCGTTCGAGAGGTAAAACTAACATAATAACTCTTTACTATTCATAATAAATCGAATATTTATAATAAAACGAATTAAATTTGTTTGTATCCGTCAGGTTCATGTAGAAAATAAAACGGTATATCCATAACAGGAGTCGGCCTGAAGGGTCGATCGCTGAAGAGTTTCTCGCAAAGAAATATATGACGTTCTGTTCTATATATTTAGAGAGTGTTTGGACTGCATTTAATAGGCCGAAACGTAATGAGGACATGCTTGACAATAGACCTGTAATATCTGTCTTCCGAGCCCAAGGAAAGGAACTGGGTAAAGTGAAGTCGAATCACACTGCATCTGAGCAGCTCGGCATGTTTCACCGTTATGTTTTATTTAACTGTTCAGATGTGAACAGTTTTATTGGGTAAGTATTTATTACTTTTTTCTTAACTTAATTATAGAAAATCTTTAAGTCAAAATTGAATGTTTGTTTGCAATATATTCAGCGTTTAGAATGCTCAATACCGTCCACCTACTAAATAAACTCGGCAATGGGATATTGATAAGAAGCGACATAAACACTTTCCCGATTGGTTGAAAGCACGTGTAAATTGTAAACTATAAAAACCAAACTACAACTCATGTTGACACACACACACACACAACTTAATCCGTTTTACCCTAATAGGTTGAAAGAAGTCCCAATGATAGATATATTTCAGAAGATATAAAAGCGCTAGCGTATGGTCCATATGAACAAACTGAGTAGCTCTCCGGTTACGTTGTTAACGGGTTTAGATTTCACGCCAGAAAAAGAAATCAAAATAAAAAGTTTCAGAATTGCGGTATCTTTGTCACATCCACCGTTACTGGATATTCATTTTCTAGAGATTCAAATCCAACCACGGGAAAATTGGACTATTATGGGGTGTTTAAAAAAATAATTCGGGTGCGTTATTATGAATAGATGGTTGTCATGTTCAAGTGTCTGTGGTACGATATCCATCATGAACATACTAGGTTCAAAGTTGAAATGGCATACTTTTATTCAATTTATCGAAACTCGTTTTTGGTGAAGAGTCTTATATTCTCACCAGCCAAGTCCTCAAATACTTTTATGTCGCAAATCCTAAGGATGTCCAGTGGGATGCTGCTATTGTGATGAATCCACGAGACTATTACAATATGGGTGAAAGTGATGTAAGCGAGATCAGTTGTTCTACAATCCCGGTTATACAAGATGATGCTATTTCTCTCGAATTCAATAACGGTTTATCAAGAACAGACATAGAGCCGGAAAGAGTCTCTGATGTGCCACCGGCGGTAGTATAACCAGAAATCTAATTAAGACTTTAAATATCTTGATATATTAACTCGCTCTTGTATGATACTCATAACTTAAGTAATGTGAAACTTACAATTTATTGCATCTTTCTTTCCGCATATTATTTCATACATTTATCTTTTTCCGCATATTATCTCCTACAGTTTCGAATTCTAATGTACAGAGATTTTCAAGTTAATTTATATATGAGGTTATATAAGCTGTTTACATATATTCTGTTCTTTGGACAGAATTCTAATGTTCTATATTTCATCTTTTTCCCTGCATATTATTTCCACCATTTATTGCTCATGTATGATATTATTTTCAGTAATAATTTTCACTATTATTTTTTTTATCTAACATACTAAACTGTATTCCGTTAAATTGTTTTAGATATGCCAGGTTCAGATAGCAAGATCGATCAGTATACCAAGGACGAGGGGTAGTCCTTTAAGAAAAAAGAAACGGACAGGGAAAGGACTGATTGAACGAGAGGAAGTTGTGATCAAAATATTTGTTAACCGCAATCAAGAACGGCGTCGCTTGGTAGCTAGCCGGTGAGTACGGGTCGGTCCACAGGGATGTTGTGTATTTCCTAATTGTTCTAACGAGTTAATTCCAAACGGTGTTGGATTGATTATCACTAAAAACTACGTTGATTTAGACTAGGATTAGAATCTTGCTAGGGTTAGGTTTAGATTAAGTTTGGAAATTAAAGATTTCCCACCGCTTTCAATACCCTAATTTTGATCTAATTAGGTATTATGGTAATAATTAATAAAGGGGATTAGTACCATCGGGGAGAAACGATGTTTTTTCCTCTAGGTTCTTGTCCTTCCTTTCTCAATTCTTACCCTAGCCTTCATGGAAAACATACGCAACCGGTCTTTTAAACTACGGTATCACCGCTATCTCGTGGGGTAGGGTGCTGTAGGGAACGGTGTGTGTATGCATGCATTGAGTCCTATTAATTATATGTGATGGGCAAGAAAGGGATGAGAGATTTTTATCTCTCAAGCCTTTCCTATTCCTAACCCTAACAAGTGAGAAACTACTCACTCATTAGGGAATTGATAAACATTTTCTAGCTAATTAATTAGGGCAGATAATAAAAATTATACTAAAGCAGAAATAA
This sequence comes from Agapanthus africanus, assembly GCA_030015575.1. Lineage (NCBI taxonomy): Eukaryota > Viridiplantae > Streptophyta > Magnoliopsida > Asparagales > Amaryllidaceae > Agapanthus > Agapanthus africanus. The sequence continues at coordinate 767,515,771 of JASDDO010000022.1, read as the reverse complement.
AATTAACTAGGGCAATAAAAGGAAAACTTACTCTAATTTTTATTTGATGCTCTCTTCAATCATTTACAGGAATTGAATTCTGAATTTTAATAAATACAATGAGGCACAAGAAGAGGCATACCTCCAAAAGAGGTTTAGGATTTCTATTTATAGAGCATAGAAACCCTAGGGTTACAATCGACTCACATCTGCATTTACAAATATACCCTAAGAAAAACCTAAGTAATGCACCGACGCACCGACACACGCGACACACGTCAACACGCGCGATGCACGGCCGTGGAACCGCGGCCAAAACCTAAGTTTGGCCGCGGATCCGCGGCCGTCTAGTGGGGTCTCTGGCTGGGTTTTTCTGGGGTTCTTTCTGTTGCTTTTGTCTTCTTGTTTCTTCACTTGGTTTCTCAGATTGTTATCTAGTTCTCTTCCAGATTTCCACAGTGCATAATGTCGTGGACTTTTACCCTTTGCTTCGTGTCGAAGTCTTGAACCTTGCGCTGCCTTTGTGCTTTGTGAAATTGTCCATTGATTTTTGTTTATTCTTCGAACTGTAGGCATGTTCAAGATTCTTCCATTTGTTGGTCGTAGTCTCACTTTTGTATCGTATTTTCATCATTTTCACTGTTTTGTTCCGAGAACCTGTAACCTGCAACTATGTAGCAGACATGGATCAAAAGCACCTGTTTATTTGTAAAATGACTAAGAATGGGGAATATAATAATGCAAAATTATGATATGAACAAATACCCTCAAATTTATCTTTTGCTCGTCCTCGAGCAAACCTAGTTTTATTCTCGAAAAAGACCCAGCCTCACTTTCGCAGGGAAATGCGATTGCACTGAGCTCGTGCAACAAACCGTTAAACCTCTAGGTATCCCTAGTAGGAAGAGTGTTGTCTCCTGAGGGTTTTCAGCGGATACTACCCACAAAATCCTATCAATTTGGCCTATTAACTTTTATTCTCCAATTAGGTTTTCTAACAAGAAACTCTACTATCTTTGACTCATAAATTATCCACCCGTATTTTTCACGCTTCCTTATCATTTAACTTAAGATTATATATATACTTGTGAATTTACTTAGCTTTTGGCATCTTTTAAGTTTTCCATCTAGGGTTCCATCTCAACTTAGGAATTTTTATCGTCTCTATTAAAAATATAAGTCCTATTTTTCATTCCTATCTCTTATCTAAACCCCAATCACATACCCCTACGTGTGTGTATATATCACCCCTACATTTGGAAATTCAAATCAAGCTATTATACTCTTGTCCATCGTCCAAAGTACTTTTCAATTGGTGAATTTTTAGATGAAATTACTCACACATTCTTCATGCGACCGTTAATACTTCTTGAGGTACCAACGACCGATTACAAAATGTGCTTGCACATTAATGCGTAATTCCTAGTCTTATAATACCTAAGGCTTATAGCAGTGACTCCCAAACCAGTTGGTCTAAGGCACTAGGTGATGAAGCACCCTCGCTAAATTTTTTTTTTATTAATGCAGCCTTAAGTAATTACAAAAACCAGTGTTCATTTTTTTTCTCTTTATTCACACTTGTATTTTTATTTTATTTTCCTTCGTACTAAGGACTTTAGACAAGAGCATTTCAAGGTCTCTTCTACTATTCCAAGTTTCAAGGTTCGTGTTTGTGCAATTTGTAGGGTATATATTTTCAGAATCTAGACTTAAGCTTAGGAATTATTTTTCAAACTTATACTTTAATAAAAATATCAATACTTTTCTCTTGTTTTAACTTAGCCCAAGAAGTCAACTCGAACTTTGCCTATTTCTAAATAAACTACAAAGACATATACTTTCTACCGATAAATTTTAAGAAAGGTTATTTTTAGAGTTTTTAATTTACTAAGTCTAAGATCTAGTTGTTCCTAACCAGTTAACCTTTTTGTCAAACTCAAATCAATTATGGCCAAAATTGAATATTTCAATTTTATAATTTTTAAAAAATTTCAATTTTTATGGGTTTTAAAATAAGTATGCAAATGCAAAAATATACATATGAATGCGAAGGAAGAAAACTTACCGAGCATACCCCCAAACTTAATCTTGACAGTGTCCTCACTGTCAGGCTACATCAAGAGGGTCAAAATGGCCGGTAATCCCCTGTTTATTTTTTTATATTTTTTTTATTGTTGAAAGAAAAAAACAAATCATATATACAAAAAGGTCCCCCCCCCAAACTTAAGTTAAACGATGTTACAAGTCAATACCAAAGTTTGCAAAGACCAAAAGTCAATACCAACCAGTTGAAAAATTTATCTATGTAAAGTATCGGTCGGTGGAAGAACATATTGTACAGAGCCAAGAAGAAGTGGGGAAGAGATAAGTGGTGGTATGGAAAGTGTTTGCATGTACGTGGAAGTGAAGAGATAGGAGGTAATGATGAATAAAAACGAGAATGTGAATGATCAGAAATCAGTGGAATATTGGCATTCTCGTTATTTTTTAGAAAAAAAGGTGGTGGTTCAACTTCTATAGGTAGAGGTTGATTCACCACAAAATCCCCGAGATGTTTCTGTGGATCCTTTACTGGCTTAGCATCATCCATCATATGCATATGATATTTAATTATGAGGGAACTAATCTCCTCGATGTCCGCCATAGTCCAGCCGAAAACTTGCCGGTTATTTTGTAAGACCATTAAAAGGGCTTTCTTTTGCTCGAGAGCTAGAGATGCCGATATGATAACAGGAAAGGTCTCATTCTCACCTAGGTAAGAGTATTTAAGGTGAGATGGCAAAGGCATGAGTTCGAGTTTCGGAAGCGAAACAATTGAAGGTAAAATTGGGGAGGCTATCTCGAACTCAAAGGATTCCAACAATGGTTCGAAATCACTATAAGCAACCGAATCGGATGGTTCAACTAACTCATCCAAAAATTCAAAGAACTCATACTCGGGCGGTGAGTTGTCAAAATCGTCCGAAAAAGTGAAACATTCGTAATCGTTATCGGTTGTGCAAACTGTGTCAGATTCAAGGAGGGACGCACTAGTGGCGTCAAAACTGTTGTGATCAAACATAAATTTTTCAAGCTCGCAGTCCTCCTGCGTGATTTCGTGGATCGAGCAAACTTCTCGTATACTAGCTTTAGGCACGGGGGGCAGACTTCCTATCTTGTAAATATTGAACTCACTAGACATCTTCCCGAAGGATAGAGTTATAGAGCCATTACGACAATTGATTACGGCATTGGAAGTGGCCAAAAATGGTCGACCGAGGATCACCGGAATTTGGTTCCGTGGGTTAGCAACAGGTTGTGTGTCCATAATAATAAAATCAACGGGGAATATGAAGTCCCCTACTTTGATCAACACATCCTCTAACTCACCCCTAGGATGGGTGATTGATTGATCAGCCATTTGGAGAGTACAATGAGTGGGTTTCAACTCTCCAACACCTAATTGCTCATACACGGAATAAGGAAGCAGGTTAACACTAGAACCAAGATCTAAAAGTACTCGATTGATATTCTTATCCCCAATTGTTATTGAAATTGTAGGAAAGCCGGGGTCCTTTCGTTTTTGAGGTAAGGGTTGAGGTTGGTTAATAGCATTGCTCACGGCACTAGCTACTAGCACTTTCTTGGGTATCTGAGACTTTCTCTTCGAGGTGCATAAGCCCTTTAAGATTTTCGCGTAAGAAGGGACTTGTTGGATTGCATCCAAGAGAGGTATATTTATGCTAACCTGTTTGAATAACTCCACAATCTTCTCTATTTGGGGAGTTGGTTTATTGGATCTCAACCTGTTTGGAAATGGAACATTTTGAAAATCTGTTGAGTCCAATTTTTGTGAAGTAGATTGCGGAGTTGGAACGGATCCCAGTGTAGGTGTGTTCATGAAGTGAGATGTGGGTCCGTTCGGATTAGAAGAAGTAGAGCCTTTTGAAGAATGAAGAACAGGCTCTGACGAAGAAGATGAAGATGAAGATGAAGAAGAAGAAGAAGCACCGGCAGGGGTGTCATTACTAATACCCACGTTATTGTGCAACACTTTTCCAGATCTCAACGTGGTCACAGCATTCACATTATGATTTTGCTGTTCATATACAACATGTGCATTGTGTGCGTGACCGGGATTTGGCAATGGTTGAGATGGAAGCTTTTCCTTTTCTCTCTCGCTCAACGCAGCATTTAGTTGTGCAATTTGGGCCTCAAGTGATTTGATACTTTGATCGTGTAAGGCACTGTTTTGAACCAAAAATTGAATGGAAGTCTCCAATCTTACTGCGGATTGTGTAGATTGTTGTAGAAACGCATCTAGACTTCTTTCTAGCGAGGTAACCTTATCATCATTTGGTTGAACAAAATTATTTGGAGGGTAAAAGTTGTTGGGCACAAAATTGTTCATTTGGTTTGGGTAAGGTTGTAGTTGGAAAGGTTGCTGATATTGAGTTTATTGGGTTGCTTGTTGTTGTGGAGGAGGAGGCCTTTGAAATTTGTTGTTTCCTTGGAATTGTTGATTTTGATTCCAAGCGAAATTTGGGTGACTCCTCCAACCAGGATTATAAGTCGAAGAGTATGGATCATTTCTTTGTCTTTACTGAAAGGCAGCATTGACTTGATCTTGTCCTTGAACATGTGGATTGTAAGGACACTCTTCGGTAAGATGTGATGGATCCAAACAACAAGCACAAACAGTTTGTGGGGGTAAAGCAGGGGCAGGAGAAGGCGATGAGATTTTGGTCTCAATTGCTTTTAGCTTATTCGTAAGTGCGGCCATCTCGGCCTTCATTGCAATCGACATATCTAATTGATGTATGCCTGCCCTAGACTGACCAACAGAAGATGAGGTGGTCTTGGTGCTTTCCCACTGAAGTGTTTGTTCAGCAAGATCGTCGAGAAACTGCCAAGCTTTCTCACTAGATTTGGTTAGAAAGTGACCTTGACAAATGGTTTCCAACAACTGCTTCGTTGCTGGGTTCAATCCTTCGTATAAAGTTTGGCAAAGTTGCCAATTCTCGATACCGTGGTGAGGGCATTGAACAAGTAGGTGTTTGAATCTTTCAAAACACTTCCAAAAGGGTTCGGAAGGAAGCTGGGAAAATTGAATAATCTCATTGCGAATTCTCGCGGTCTTGTGATGTGGATAAAAATTTTTAAGAAAAGATTTAACAAACTCTTCCCAATTTTTAATTGAGTGTGATGCTGTGCTGTATAACCACTTCTCGGCTAGGTCACATAAGGTGATAGGAATGACCCTTAACCTTATAGTATCATCTGACAGTTGTGTTGTTTTCATCATTGCGCAAACGTTTTGGAATTTGTTTATGAAGATATAGGCATCTTCGGATTCCAGTCCGTGAAATTTTGGCAACATGTTGATGAAGTGGGGTTTGATCTCAAAGTTATCCCCATTTGCCGGTGGGAGTGAAAGACAAGTAGGTAAGGCGGTGCGAATAGGATAGAAAAGATCCTGGAGCGCGATTCGTTGGGGCGCTTCAACAGGCGGGTGTTGTGGGTTATTCGCACCTAACGGAGGTGGAATCATTCCCGTGGGTAAGGTGTTGTTAGGATTAAATCCCGACATCTCCTTAGAAGACGAAGAATGTGAAGGTGAAGATAAGGAAGTGAGTAATTTTTATCTCTCAAGCCTTCCCTATTCCTAACCCTAACAAGTGAGAAACTACTCACTCATTAGGGAATTGATAAACATTTTCTAGCTAATTAATTAGGGCAGATAGTAAAAGTTATATTAGGGCAGAAAGAAAATTAACTAGGGCAATAAAAAGAAAACTTACTCTAATTTTTATTTGATACTCTCTTCAATCATTTACAGGAATTGAATTCTGAATTTTAATAAATACAATGAGGCATAAGAAGAGCCATACCTCCAAAAGAGTTTTAGAATTTCTATTTATAGAGCATAGAAACCCTAGGGTTACAACCGACTCACATCTGCATTTACAAATATACCCTAAGAAAAACCTAAGTAATGCACCGACGCACCGACACACGCCAACACGCGCGACGCACGGCCGCGGAACCGCGGCCAAAACCCATGTATGGCCGCGGATTCGCGACCATCTAGTGGGGTCTCTGGCTGGGTTTTTCTGGGGTTCTTTCTGTTGCTTTTGTCTTCTTGTTTCTTCACTTGGTTTCTCAGATTGTTATCTAGTTCTCTTTCAGATTTCCACAGTGCATAATGTCGTGGACTTTTACCCTTTACTTCGTGTCGAAGTCTTGAACCTTGCGCTTCCTTTGTGCTTTATGAAATTGTCCATTGATCTTTATTTATTCTTCGAACTGTAGGCATGTTCAAGATTCTTCCATTTGTTGGTCGTAGTCTCACTTTTGTATCGTCTTTTCATCATTTTCACTGTTTTGTTTCGAGAACCTGTAATCTGCAACTATGTAGCAGACATGAATCAAAAACACCTGTTTATTTATAAAATGACTAAGAATGGGAAATATAATAATGCAAAATTATGATATGAACAAGGACCCACACGGGCCAGTGATATATAGAGGAGGATGCCACATGCTCCTAACAAGCCGATTGTATACCTTGCGTATACAGTGAACGTTGTGACAGTAGCTAGTAAAGAAGTGAAGATAATGATATTGTCAATAGTGAACATCGAGGACCGCATGCCTCATTTGTTAAGAATATACCTTTTCATATATTTGCAAATCTTTTTGCAATTTTATTTTAAGATTTTTTTTAACTCTTTACAAAAAAAATTTGGATTTATTTCAAAAAAAATGTTTTTTCTGAAATTACAAAATATATTTTGAATTATTATACAAGTAGTATTAGCATGTGCGATGCACGTTTATATATTTTAACATTGATAAAGATATGAGCATTTTTTAAAAGAATTAGTTAAAATAATATAGATTTTAAAGGTTTTTCACAGGATTTTTATTTTTTAAAAATTTAATAAGTTGACTATCTTAAATAATTTTTAAAAATCGTTATTATCTTAACTAAAAGTATTTAAGATATTTCTCAAATAAAAATTTAAAGTGATTTAAACTAAAAAAACTAATAAATCTGATATTTTTTCTATATCTTATTCATTTAATTTAGTGCATTGCACGTGCCATTAATTTACATGTGTTCCGTACATCTCTCTTTTGACATTAATATAGTAGAGATGAAGACATAATCATCTTTCATGCATGCGGCACGTGCAATGATAAATTGATACGTCATCGCTACTTAGATAGCGGCAAAGTAGAAAGGTTTATTTTAAGTGTGTTCCGTACACCTTTTTTTTGACATTAATATAGTAGAGATGAAGACATAATCATCTTTCATTCATGTGGCACTTGCAAAAAAAATAGTATGTCATACACATCAATAAATAAATGTACCCCGGATTGACCGTAAACTAAGTCTTTATAAACTTACCAATGAGCAATAACTTAGTTTATATGGCACTTTCTCTCCTTGTGAGAGTGCGGGGTTCGAACCCTAGGAAGGGAAGGCCACAAATCAACGTTTTGGGAGCAAAATTCATGGGTCCGCCGAGTGCGTATGCGTTGTATGCTTGTGTGAGCTATGTGCTTAGGTGAGGCAAACAGTTCGGTTCCAAAAAAAAACAGTCTTTATAAACTTATATCAAATTCGAGCAAATTGCCAATCCCCTCTTCTTAGGAAATAGAATTGTTATACAAATACAAAATATATTTTGAATTATTATATAAGCAGTATTTAGCACGTGCGATGCACGTTTGTATTTTTTAACATTGATAAAGATTTAAGGATTTTTTTAAAGAATTAGTTAAAATAATATGGATTTTAAAGGTTTTCACATTTATTTTTAAAATTTTAATAAGTTAGCAATCTTAAATAATTTTTAAAAATCGTTATTATCTTAACTAAAAGTATTTAAAAGTAATTAAGATATTTCTCAAACAAAATTTTAAGTGATTTAAACTAAAAAAACTAATAAAGCCGATCTTTTTTCTATATCTTATTCATTTAATTTTGTGCATTGCACGTGCCATATAAGTTGACACCTCATCGCTACTTAGATGGCGGCAGATTAGAAGGGTTTATTTTACATGTGTTCTGTACACCTCTCTTTTGATATTAATATAGTAGAGATGAAGACATAATTATCTTTCTTGTACGTGGCAGGTGCAAAAAACTAGTACGTCATACACATATCAATAAATAAATATACCCAGGATTTACAATAAACTAAGTCTTTATAAACTTACCAATGAGCAATAACTTAGTTGATATGGTATTTTCTTTCCTGGTGAGGATGCGGGGTTCGAACCCTAGAAGGGGAAGGCTATAAATCAACGCTTTGGGAGCAAATTCGTGGGTCCGCCGAGTGCGTATGCTTGTGTGAGCTATGTGCTTAGGTGAGTCTTACGGTCCGGTTAAAAAAAACAGTCTTTATAAACTTATATCAAATTCGAGCAAATTGCCAATCCCCTCTTCTTAGGAAATAGAATTGTATTATAAAGCAAAACAACTAAGTATGAAAATTAAGTCACAAAGAACATATATCAAACTTGCGCCAATTTTGAAAAATGAAACTAGCTATGTAAAAGGCAAAAAGAGAGGCTAACTGCAAACGCTGAGCAAATTAGAAAGGTTTATTTTACATGTGTTCCGTACATTCCGTTTTTGACATTAATATAATAGAGATGAAGACATAATCATCTTTCATGTACGTGGCACGTGCAAAAAACTAGTATTTCAAACACATCAATAAATAAATGTATCCCGGATTTACAGTAAACCAAGTCTTTATAAACTTACCAATGAGCAATAACTTAGTTGATATGGCACTTTCTCTCTTGGTGAGAGTGCTGGATTCGAACCCTAGAAGGGGAGGGCTGCAAATCAACGATTGGGAAGTAAATTCATGGGTCCGCTGGATGCGTTGTATGTTTTGTGTGAGCTATGTGTTTAGATGAGGCATATGGTCCGATTCCAAAAAAAGAAAGTCTTTATAAACTTATATCAAATTCGAGCCTCTTCTTAGGAAATAGAATTGTGTTATAAAGCGAAAAAAATAAGTAGGAAAATTAAGTCACAAAGAACAATAGATCCAACTTGCGCAAATTTTGAAATTTTAAACTAGCTACGAAAATATAAGCATGAAATTTCTCCTACAACAGTGACAATGATGGGACAACCACCCACCATACCTTTCAATGTTCGGACTTCAAACAAGCCTACTAACGGCGAAACCAAAGCGTAAATATCATTGAGTGAATTCGGCAACTTCATTAACACTTCTCAAGCGCTGGATTTCCTATCTAAAGCCTAATAATTCCTAAATTAGTCCAATGTGGGACTAATTATCCCTTCAATTGAAGAAAAACGATAACTCAAAGGGGTGCTCATAATCTCCTTTGGCTTTCCAAATTTTTTTTTATTAGGGATCTCGTCAGATGCAGGTAAAAATTAGTCCTTGCAAATTTTGGTTACTACTTTGATGGAATTGATGTGCTAGTACTCAATTTTCTAGGGTTTTGTTTACCATTTTCATTTTCATGAATCGATGTATTATTTAATCTCAAGCATAGGACAAATGATTCATTATTTTTCATATATATTCATGCAACAATTATTTTGATGTACTAATCTTGTGCAAACAATTAATGGCAATTAATTATAAATTGATATATCAACAAACTCTACTTTCCTTTATTTCCGAGAAAACTGTAAGTTATCGCCGATCAATTTTGCTTCTGGTTTTCAGTTTCAAACCTTGTCTGTTACTGTTTTGCACTTGTTGTATGTTTTGCATCAAAAATTCCTTCAATTTTGATGCTTTTAGATATCATCGATCAGTTTTTAATGTTGTAATCATCTCAGGTATGTATATTTGCGACCCTTTAATTAGTATTTACCGAAATCTTGCTTTCCCTCTAACTTTAGCTAAACATCATGTAGTGATAGTTTTTGATCTTGTCTCAATTTTGTCTTCAAGAACTATATGATGAAAAATCCCATTACTTATTTCTAAAACCTATCCCTTTCCAGATCTTCGCAAATCCTTTTGCATTTTTATTTTTGGATTTATTCAAGATAAACCTTTTTCAACACTTCACATTTTTTATTTTTTATTTTGGATTTATTTTTAAAAATATTTTCTGAATATATATTTCTTTTGAAATTTTTAAATATAAAAAGTTCTTATCAATTTTCCACGTGCAAAAAACTAGTCCACATGCAAAAAAGTTTAAGAACACTGCATAAAAAAGTTTAATTAGAGTCTAATCATTATTGTTCAATAAAATCCTATTAGCATTAGGGTTTTTATTTGTTCTCTATATAAATTTATTTTCGATCGATTGTATGCAGATATTTAATACAACAACAGACCATCAAGATTAATTGTGATGTTGAAATCGCTTTCGGTAAATATATTTGCGATCCCGGTAAATATATTTGTGATCCTTTAATTCTTATAGTGAAATCTTGTTTTCGTTTGATGATACTAAATTTTGTATTCCGATGTTATAGAATTATTAAGATCTATTTTTTTCCTTATAATATATATTCCTTCTTTTAATTATAATAATCTTAAGTAAGATAATAATTTACTTCTTTCTTATAACCATGATAAAAAAAATTTAATTGTTGACATTTTTTGTCTCGGTTTTATCATCTCTCCATAAAATTCAACCATCAAATTATTTTTTTGAAAACATCTCAGTTTTATGTAAGTATTTGCGACCCTTTAATTCTTATATTGAAAATTTTGCTTTCGTTTAATATACTAATTTTATATTTCGATATTATAGAATAATTGAAATCTTTTCTTATTATCCATATTCATTTTAAAAAGTATATTAATAATCACTCATGCAATAATAATTTATTCCTTTGTATATTTATTGTCTCAATTTTATCATCCGTCCATAAAATTCAACGATCGAACTTATGCTGATGTTGCAATCGTCAAAGGTATGTAAATTTGTGACCCTTGGTTCTAATATTGAAAATTTTCTTTCGTTGGATGATTTAATACTATATTTCGATATTAAGAGTTATTAAAAATCAATTCTTTTTCATGATCTATATTCTCTCTTTAAATTATAATACATTTTCATCATGCATGATATAATAATTAATTTCTTTTTTTACAATAATAGGTAGATTTATAGTTTTGACATTTTTTTGGTCTCATATTAGTATCCCTCCGTAATATTCAAAGATCAAAATTATTTTCATTTTGAAAGACTCTCATACATGTATATTTATGATCCTTTAATTAGTACATTGAAAACTTGCCTTCCAACCACTAGCAAAGCTAGATTGACCTTGACACTTACCCAGGAGGAGAGTGTATGGGGATTGATCCCCATAAAAAGAAATGCTCACAATTTAACGTGTTCGGCCTAAATCCATAAAACCCTAAGTGTGTGTGATGTGTGCATGGCTAAGACTTAGGCTTGGGGCTTACGGACCATTCCCCCTCCCTGCCCCCCCCCCCAACCACAAAAAAAAACAAAAAAAAACTTGTTTTCTGACGGGGTGCGGATCGCGTCAAGATGTTACCTTCCGTTGATCTGCTGTTGGCGATGATGGACGGCCGAGATTTGAGTTGGATGATAGCGGTTGGAGTGTGTGGATCTTAATGGGTTTGAGATTGTTGGGGCCGAGCAACCTGCAACGAAGTCCCGGGATAGTTGTATCACCGAGGATCCTCCGACGATCAAGTTAGACAGGAAATCAGAGCAGAGTAACGGCCTAGTGAGTGGAAAATGACTTACTTGAACCGTTTAAAGGAGGGGTTTATATAGCGGTGGCAACAGGCAGACAGGTGCGAGAATCACGCCGGCCGTTACGCCCCCGACGTCACGCCCGCGTGATGGACTGGATCTCCCATTAATGGCGAGACATGCTCGTTAATAGGGATCATAATGGCGTGGAACACGGGATCATGGGCAGCGGAGATCTCGCGCATGGTGAGATTCACGGAGGCGAGGCGAAAGCACCTGCGAATGATGCCATTGGTCGGTCGAAGGGACCGAGCAAGATGAGCTTGGCGCGGGCACAACTTTGTCACGTCCCGAAAGTACAGAACATGACCGGCACTTAAACTACGAACGTCTCGAGGCGTACGTAATCTAAGTAAACCGAAAACCCAGAAATCCAAACCAAGAAAAGTAGTAGAGTGAAGGAAAACCAATTTAAAACAAGTAGTTTTAATAGCATAAACCGAATTATGCGGGTTTTTTTTTAAACAAAAACATCAAAAATTTCCTGAAAATTTCGGCAGAGTCTTCTTTGTAAATACTGGCCCCCAAACGGGATACAACATGAATAGTATACGAAATCAAAAAAAGGCATCCCCAAGCGGGAGCTAGCTCTTCGTCAATCGACGGTCACAACCACACAAGCAATATAATATACAACGCCAACGGCGAGGATCAAAAACTCAAAAGGAAACTCAAAACCACAAGAAATCCACAGAAATATAACGCGCGACTCTAAGGTCGAAAGAATAACATCACTGGTCTCTATCTCAAAAATAAATATATGTTTGGTTGATGGAACTTCTAGATACAACAGAATAATAATATACAAGATATAATGATGGGTACGATACAAATAAACCCACCTACTAGCAAGTCACCCGGAAATGGAAATAGTGTCAGCAAAGCCGTAATGAAACCTGTACGGCGAAACCTGCAAGAACTGTGGCACAACGGGGGTGAGTTGCCAACTCGTGAGTAGAAAAACATCTACACACAGAAATCGCATAAATAACGCAATCCTAGGTCAATGATCATAATAAATCCTCAAATATATGTATAACATACAGCCTATAACAATGGCTAGGGTATACCTCTAAGCAACGGTAATACCAAGTGCTCGTGTCAGTGCCTCAGGTAGCAATATATCATATGAATGAGGTATGAATGCATGAAAACAGAATACATGTAAATGAAGAAGCTGTTTTCATAATTTAGTGAGATTTCCTTGTATTTTTAAAATGAGGTATCATAAATGAAATCAGTATCAACAGTGTCTAGCATCGACACAAAACATAAATCTCAATGTCTCAAAATCTCAGGCTCCGGCTATCCGGACTGGCCTGTATCATCAAATCCCAGTACCTCAATATCTCGAAATCTCAATATCTCAATCTCAATATCTAGGGCGGCGTCAGTCCAAACCGACCCCTACCATCCATCTCAAGACCACGACGGTATCCTCCGGATATCCGACGCGCCGGGTAATATCACCGGTAGGTAGTGCTCCCCTGCCAGGCTCAACGTCAGCAACACGACCTTCTTGCCCCGGGGTACCTTACCGGGTCCACCATGTACCCGAAACGGTTCATCCGCCTCCTCGAATCGGGTCTCGAAATCCATCAGCAAACTCATGGTGGACGACTCATACATCATGGGAAAACCGCACTTTTTATTTAAAACGAGAGAAAAGAAGTTCATATAAGTTTTGCGGTTTTCCCCTGAATCCAGAAAATCTCATGGAAATCCGAATCCAAATCATCAATAGCATGTAAAACCATGAATATAGGCATGAGAATCCATGAATGCGGCATCACAATGAATAACAGTATGCATGAAGTAGTAAGTAATAACTACAATGTCTAAACTATTAGCTAATATTCTATGTCAAATGAAATAGTATTTCTAAAGTGTTCGTGACATGGAAATTACCGATGAAGATGTGTGTGAGCCGGCAAGTAAGTGTACGTAGTACATACGCGTCATCGGTAATGGTGCTGGTGTCCTAACAACATGATATCAACAATAGAATATGAATCATAATATAAACATGCGATGCGGAGCGAACAGCAATAATGAGCGGGAGCTAAATACTAAACACAACGATAACTAATCTGCATTACCCTAATATAAATCCTACAATAGTGCCTTTTGAAATAACACGAATCGCGGTGTTTTGAAAATAAGGGCTACGGTGTTTTTAAGAAAAAAATACGTCTTTTGAAATATCCGTAGAATCCCTTGACCTGTCTTTTAAAATACCCACGATTCGTTAGCTTTTGAAATAGGTAGGAGTCGAATCTAATCTAACAACTAAACTAAACTAAAGGGCTAAGCTAACAAGCTGGACTACAGGTAAGGAAACCGCCTAACATCTGAGTCGATACATATACATACCTGTATATATATTAGTCGGTGAGCCCGCCTCAATAATATCATATCCGATACCGTATCTATAATCAGACATCCCCAGTCAAGAGTGCGGATCAATCATCAAAATATAGCTCGTACGTAAATCCGTCGTACGGCATCCCCAAATCTGGGTACGGGTCAATATCATATTCATCACACTATTCATCTGGTATCCTCTTTATCCAAGATCATAGCCCAGGGTGCTGACCTATGTCTAGTACAATACTAATATCATCAATATAGTCATGATCTGACTACTGATCGACAGTCTCGTACAAACCGATATCATCAGCACATATCATCATCAAGGGGTATGCATCGCCCAATACGGCCTAGGATCAATATCCTAGCATACCATATCTCATATCACGATCACATGTCGACCATTTTATTTATAACACTATTCACCCGTATCGTCGTCCCAAGATCCGCTATAACACCAGGACGTACCTCAAGTACGAATCCTGCCATATCACCGATATCACAACCTCAACACAACTCTCATCGACTCATCTCAATCCCAGGTATCATCCTCAAATCCGTATGTGAATACATAGTCCCATACCCATGTGAATACATAACTATATATTCCCTTATAAGCACAAATGAAAGAAGAAGGTATGCAAGTATGGGTGGTTGTGTGCATGTGTGGTGCGACCACTACTCTAGGGTTTCACGATACTAAATCATCCAAGAACACCAAATATCCATATTATCATCAATAAACTCAAACAATATATAATCAATATATATGTGTGTGTATACGTATTCGTATACATCACCACGAACTGCGGGGGTGCTATACGCCATCCACCCGACTTCTCCCCGTAGATATAAATCTACTCACCTGGTCCTCGCTCGCCGGTGCCGACGTCGCCACGCGCTTGCTTGTCGTCTCGAAGTCCACATGGGGTACCTACATATCATAACGCACCGTATCGCATTAAAACCAAATTCGAAGTCGAAACGGCATACGAAAATCAAATCGGCATGCGTATCATGCATAGGTCAAAACCTATCGCCTACGCATGCAAGAATAGCGAAACCAACCCTCGATGTCGAAGTACAAATGTCA
Organism: Agapanthus africanus; assembly: GCA_030015575.1. Taxonomy (NCBI): domain Eukaryota; kingdom Viridiplantae; phylum Streptophyta; class Magnoliopsida; order Asparagales; family Amaryllidaceae; genus Agapanthus; species Agapanthus africanus. The sequence goes on along the minus strand of JASDDO010000022.1, from coordinate 767,500,587 downwards.
AACCATCGCGAAAAACCCAAACACACTCATTTGTACAATCACAAGCACTAATTATAATATAAAATAGCTTAAAATTCACAAAAAACCCAAATTCACTTAAAAAGCCATTTTTCCGAAAATCTAGCAAGCACAAATTACCCGTTTTAGTACAAAACTCGACGTTTAAACAAATCTAATGGCCATAATACTTATTAAATATCTTAAATAAGTCATAAAAACAATTTCCACAATTTAATCTCATTAAATTCCATTAACCCCAAAATTCTAGTTTACAATATACCCAAATTTTAACAATTTTATAGCAAAATGCACAACAACAATTTAGCTTGGATTTTCAAGAACTAAAGTATTAAACTACACTTAATAATGTTAATGAAGTCATGAAAAAACTAATTATAATTTTAAAACCAATTATTTAACCATTTCCAAAAACCTAGATAGCAAATTAGCGTAATTATCACAATTTTTAAACTAACAATTAACAACTATCTACTAACTTGTTTTAACATGTCATAAGAGCTTAAATACATTACACAACCATACACCAATTTCACAAAATCCTAACTTGCATTCAAGTTCTTCTCTTGAATTTTCATCACACAAACCACAACAACCAATTTAACACTTATAAACAAAATCATATAAGCAACTAATCAACAAACAACCATGGGGCACAAAATTTATACCTCACAAATCCATGATCAAACATGAAATCTAGACCTCCAAAATGAAATCCTTGCACCAAGATCCATGCATCTAAGGCTACACTAAAATGGGTAAGAACTAGATTTAGATTTTGGGATTTTTTTGATGGGTATTTGATGAATTTTTTGAAGCAAAAGAGATGGAACAATGGGGGGAGAAAGAGAGCTGTTGGTGCAGAAAATTTTCGGCCAGCAAGGGAGTGGGGGAGGAGAGAGAGGGAGGTGGAGAAAATGGGGAGAAAAAGACAAGGTCTACACCCCCTTTTGACTTTCTTTCATTTCCCTTTTTCTTTTCTTTTCTTATCTTTTCTTTTGAAAGGTGAGGTAATTGGAGAGAGAGGGAGGGAGGGCTGTCAAGATGGAGCCGGCCATATGGGGAGGGGAGAGAGGGTGAGGTGTGGGTGTGTGGGTTAGGGAAAAAGATGAATGTATTATCCCAATTCCCATTAACACTAATTTCACCGAAAAAAACATTTTTCTTCGATATTTTCTAAACCGTTTTGGCAAACCATTTCATTTCAAAAACCACATGATAAAATTTTATTTAATGTGCTATGATGCAAAAAATTTGTTTCAACTTATTCCAATTTGTAATTTTTTTCTAATTAAATGTATTAATGACGGCTTAAAATAATATTAAAATAATTAATTTCGGAAAAAATTTCAGAAAATTTGAAATTTCACCAGTGGCTCAGTAAACACCAAATACTAGCAATTACATAGCTAGAATATGTATATTTAATTTTATAATAAAGATATTTGTATTTTGACTTTTTACAGAAAACCCCCTTATTTTACCGATTTTTTCGAAATTTCACCGAAACGATTTTCAAAACGTTACAATCTTCCCCCCTTAAAGAAATTCGGTCCCCGAATTTAAATTAAAAATCCCCCCAAATACTAAAATATTTCAGCCAAAACCATCAAATCGCCGGGGCTCCGAAATCATAAATACATAAAACGCATCATAGCGCAATGCATGCGCATGAGTAATGAGCAGATAACTCGAAATCAAAACTCCGTCAAGTATCCCGCAATCATCGGAGTAAAGGTGAAGACACAAATGCCAAATCCAAAGCAAGACCGATATGCAATAAATCGGAACTATACATGTAAACATCAGGAGGAAATGCATGCCAAATCTTTTAAGTTGCTATGCAATTCGCAGAACACTGCACAGTGGCGGACGTCTATCAAAAAAAAATAACTATATACATATATATCTTTGTTTGAAATGTACGTTCCGCCGTTTTGGGAAACAATTTAGAAGGGTTTTCTTATTTTAAACGTTTCGTGTCATATCAGACACGTAGGTAATACTGAAACTATAGCTCGCTTTTTTGGAATTCCCTTCGATAGCTATCAATGTATGCAAAATACATTCAGGTACTGTTCTCTGACTAGTCCTGCCCAGTACGAAAATACATGGCAATATCATGTAAACGTACTGCTCTATAAAAAAATCAATCCCAAAATACGCGTATGAATATTACGTGCGTCTGGTGCGCACGGAAATCAAAATCCATATACGTGCCATACAAGTGCACAGAAACAAGATCTAAGTGCATCGGGTGTGCACAAAGCATCTGTCGTAGGCAACGTGTGTGCCTGACAGCAAAATCAGGTGCATCTGACATGCACGAAGAATATCGATTTAGTGCATCTGGTGTGTACCAAAATCACATCTCAAAACATGCGCTAAACATGCGCGAAATTCAAAGGCAGGTGCATCTATCATGCACGAAATCATGAAATCCAATATCAAGCGCCGAACATGTGCAAATCAGGTGCACAAGGTGCACAAAACAAATATCGAGTATCACAATCGAAATCGAAGTCCAGTGCATCTAAGTGCACAAAAGGCGTATCACTGCACTGCAAGCATATGTGAATCATACGGAGTGCAAAACCCAAATCATATGCATATATGCACACAAATCAACTCAACTTTATGAAATCCACATAATCACAACATGAGAAACAAGGCACGAAAACTATCTCATAAGCAACAACTGTGCAAAAATCGTAAATACTCAGTAAGTGCAACCATGGCGCATGAAAACGAATATCATGGAACTCCATCATCAAAACCAAATCATGCGAATAGATCGCCCAAAATACCGAAATCAAATATGGCAGAATAGTCCCGCTCAAGCACATCCTCCAAGAATCTCTGGCCAACTGTCGTGGTCACTCATAGCATGTCTCGTCGACGATCCTGAACTCTGGCCTGCTGGTGTGCATAACATGACCACTCCTAGGTCCAAGTCTTCTCGTAATTCATTCCAGACAGGTCCTGTCGAGGTCTCTTCCCAAATCACGTCTCTGCCGAACTGTCCGGAAGTCATCGTCCTTTATTAAATCTGTTTCTTGTTCCAGAATGGCTGCATACTCATCGCGACTCCTTCTGGAAGGTATATCCAAGTACAATGCCCCGGCATGCGTATCGCATCTCTGATGTCGGCGGAGTGGAACGTCATCTTATCCAGATCTTGTACGGACCTCTTACTCCACTTTTCTCTAATGTCGACTGCTTCGGACTTGTCTCGTCATGGCTGCATGGACTGAGCTCCAACGGCTATCCTCGTATCTGAAGTCTCCCAAGAAATGCATCTCACCACCTAGCATCCGAATGAAGTCGAACCATTCGATCGATTCGTCAAAACCTCATAATCCCCCAAGAGCTCAACAACTTGGGCACAGTTTAATAGTATCGAATACATACCACAGTATCGGTGGTCCAGCCGTAGAAGGGCAAACCCAAGCCTCACTAATGGCGCCGTGGAACTGCCGCAAACCCGAAGGTTCAAAGGCTTTCACACGGTCATTATGTCGAGTTAGGGTTTCATTCTTCTAGAGGGTCCATAGAATTGCCTGCATGCTTTCCAAATACTTTAAACTTGGAATAATAGGTTTCCGACATTCGATCGTCTCTGTCGACCCTCACATCTCTGCGTGAAGTCGTCTCTAGCTGGAATCAATCTATCTGATGATCTCGCATCGGGGTAAGCGAACAAACTACATGTCCTAGTCATTCATCCTCGATGACTAGCGACCTTCTATCATCTCTTCGTACTACTCGTACTGCAATAGCTCCAACATCTGGGGCGATATCTCGTCGTTCGCAGCAATAACTGGCTCGCTCGTCTGCACGCAGAACAGTGCCTCGATCATCATGAATAAGCAATACGCCAACGGTCATCAAAATCTGGTTGGCCTCTATCATTGGCTCGATCCTCTGGTACTGATCGGCACGTCCGAGAAATCTCGTAAAGGCGATCCGCCAAACGCTCATGGCGCGAAAACCTCATAAAAAGACACATCTCCGAAATCGTGTGTCGCCGGAATTACGTCCTGGTCAGTCCTCGTTCGTGACGAGCTCGTGCTGACCGCAATTCTAGCCGTAGCTCTCCCTGCCCGTAATAGTGGCAGCAAAACCATAACTGGTACCGATGAGGCTAGATCAGGAATGAATATAATACTAAGCAAAGAAATGTACATCCTAAGGGTTCTTAAGTGGAGTAGCGTATCGTAAATATGCCGCGGAACATACCCACGGTACGTCACTCTACTTTAGTCACTCATTCCATCAACCAAGGGTCATCCTACGCTCCGAAGGTAAAACCTAACGCTCTGATACCAACTTTGTCACGTCCCGAAAGTACATAACATGACCGGCACTTAAACTACGAACGTCTCAAGGCGTACGTAATCTAAGTAAACCGAAAACCCAGAAATCCAAACCAAGAAAAGTAGTAGAATGAAGGAAAACCAATTTAAAACAAGTAGTTTTAATAGCATAAGCCGAATTATGCGGGTTTTTTTTTTAAAAAAAAGTTCAAAAATTTCCTGAAAATTTCGGCAGAGTCTCCTTTGTAAATACTGGCCCTCCAAACGGGATACAACATGAATAGTATACGAAATCAAAAAAAGGCATCCCCAAGCGGGAGCTAGCTCTTCGTCAATCGACGGTCACAACCACACAAGTAATATAATATACAACGCCAACGGTGAGGATCAAAAACTCAAAAGGAAACTCAAAACCACAAGATATCCACAGAAATATAACGCGCGACTCTAAGGTCGAAAGAATAACATCACTGGTCTCTATCTCAAAAATAAATACATGTTTGGTTGATGGAACTTTTAGATACAACAGAATAATAATATACAAGATATAATGATGGGTACGATACAAATAAACCCACCTACTAGCAAGTCACCCGGAAATGGAAATAGTGCCAGCAAAGCCGTAATGAAACCTGTACGGCGAAACCTGCAAGAACTGTGGCACAACGGGGGTGAGTTGCCAACTCGTGAGTAGAAAAACATCTACGCACAGAAATCGCATAAATAACGCAATCCTAGGTCAATGATCATAATATATCCTCAAATATATGTATAACATACAGCCTATAACAATGGCTAGGGTATACCTCTAAGCAACGGTAATACCAAGTGCTCGTGTCAGTGCCTCAGGTAGCAATATATCATATGAATGAGGTATGAATGCATGAAAACAGAATACATGTAAATGAAGAAGCTGTTTTCATAATTTAGTGAGATTTCCTTGTATTTTTAAAATGAGGTATCATAAATGAAATCAGTATCAACAGTGTCTAGCATCGACACAAAACATAAATCTCAATGTCTCAAAATCTCAGGCTCCGGCTATCCGGACTGGCCTGTATCATCAAATCCCAGTACCTCAATATCTCGAAATCTCAATATCTCAATCTCAATATCTAGGGCGCCGTCAGTCCAGACCGGCCCCTACCATCCATCTCAAGACCACGACGGTATCCTCCGGATATCCGACGCGTCGGGTAATATCACCGGTAGGTAGTGCTCCCCTGCCACGCTCAACGTCAGCAACACGACTTTCTTGCCCCGGGGTACCTTACCGGGTCCACCATGTACCCGAAACGGTTCATCCGCCTTCTCGAATCGGGTCTCGAAATCCATCAGCAAACTCATGGTGGACGACTCATACATCATGGGAAAACCGCACTTTTTATTTAAAACGAGAGAAAAGAAGTTCATATAAGTTTTGCGGTTTTCCCCTAAATCCAGAAAATCTCATGGAAATCCGAATCCAAATCATCAATAGCATGTAAAACCATGAATATAGGCATGAGAATCCATGAATGCGGCATCACAATGAATAACAGTATGCATGAAGTAGCAAGTAATAACTACAATGTCTAAACTATTAGCTAATATCTTATGTCAAATGAAATAGTATTTCTAAAGTGTTCGTGACATGGAAATTACCGATGAAGATGTGTGTGAGCCGGCAAGTAAGTGTACGTGGTATATACGCGTCATCGGTAATGGTGCTGGTGTCCTAACAGCATGATATCAACAATAGAATATGAATCATAATATAAACATGCGATGCGGAGCGAACAGCAATAATGAGCGGGAGCTAAATACTAAACACAACGATAACTAATCTGCGTTACCCTAATATAAATCCTATAATAGTGCCTTTTGAAATATCACGAATCGCGGTGTTTTGAAAATAAGGGCTACGGTGTTTTTAAGAAAAAAATACGTCTTTTGAAATATCCGTAGAATCCCTTGACCTGTCTTTTAAAATACCCACGATTCGTTAGCTTTTGAAATAGGTAGGAGTCGAATCTAATCTAACAACTAAACTAAACTAAAGGGCTAAGCTAACAAGCTGGACTACAGGTAAGGAAACCGCCTAACATCTGAGTCGATACATATACATACCTGTATATATATTAGTCGGTGATCCCGCCTCAATAATATCTTATCCGATACCGTATCTATAATCAGACATCCCCAGTCAAGAGTGCGGATCAATCATCAAAATATAGCTCGTACGTAAATCCGTCGTACGGCATCCCCAAATCTGGGTACGGGTCAATATCATATTCATCACACTATTCATCTGGTATCCTCTTTATCCAAGATCATAGCCCAGGTTGCTGACCTATGTCTAATACAATATTAATATCATCAATATAGTCATGATCTGACTACTGATCGACAGTCTCGTACAAACCGATATCATCAGCACATATCATCATCAAGGGGTATTCATCGCCCAATACGGCCTAGGATCAATATCCTAGCATACCATATCTCATATCACGATCACATGTCGACCATTTTATTTATAACACTATTCACCCGTATCGTCGTCCCAAGATCCGCTATAACACCAGGACGTACCTCAAGTACGAATCCTGCCATATCACCGATATCACAACCTCAACACAACTCTCATCGACTCATCTCAATCCCAGGTATCATCCTCAAATCCGTATGTGAACACATAGTCCCATACCCATGTGAATACATAACTATATATTCCCGTATAAGCACAAATGAAAGAAGAAAGTATTCAAGTATGGGTGGTTGTGTGCATGTGTGGTGCGACCACTACTCTAGGGTTTCGCGATACTAAATCATCCAAGAACACAAAATATCCATATTATCATCAATAAACTCAAACAATATATAATCAATATATATGTGTGTGTATACGTATTCGTATACATCACCACGAACTGCGGGGGTGCTATACGCCATCCACCCGACTTCTCCCCGTAGATATAAATCTACTCACCTGGTCCTCGCTCGCCTGTGCCGACGTCGCCACGCGCTTGCTTGTCGTCTCGAAGTCCACATGGGGTACCTACATATCATAACGCACCGTATCGCATTAAAACCAAATTCGAAGTCGAAACGGCATACGAAAATCAAATCGGCATGCGTATCATGCATAGGTCAAAACCTATCGCCTACGCATGCAAGAATAGCGAAACCAACTCTCGATGTCGACGTACAAACGTCAAACCATCGCGAAAAACCCAAACACACTCATTTGTACAATCACAAGCACTAATTATAATATAAAATAGCTTAAAATTCACAAAAAAACCCAAATTCACTTAAAAAGCCATATTTCCGAAAATCTAGCAAGCACAAATTACCCGTTTTAGTACAAAACTCGACGTTTAAACAAATCTAATGGCCATAATACTTATTAAATATCTTAAATAAGTCATAAAAACAATTTCCACAATTTAATCTCATTAAATTCCATTAACCCCAAAATTCTAGTTTACAATATACCCAAATTTTAACAATTTTATAGCAAAATGCACAACAACAATTTAGCTTGGATTTTCAAGAACTAAAGTATTAAACTACACTTAATAATGTTAATGAAGTCATGAAAAAACTAATTATAATTTTAAACCCAATTATTTAACCATTTCCAAAAACCTAGATAGCAAATTAGCGTAATTATCACAAATTTTAAACTAACAATTAACAACTAGCTACTAACTTGTTTTAACATGTCATAAGAGCTTAAATACATTACACAACCATACACCAATTTCACAAAACCCTAACTTGCATTCAAGTTCTTCTCTTGAATTTTCATCACACAAACCACAACAACCAATTTAACACTTATAAACAAAATCATATAAGCAACTAATCAACAAACAACCATGGGGCACAAAATTTATACCTCATAAATCCATGATCAAACATGAAATCTAGACCTCCAAAATAAAATCCTTGCACCAAGATCCATGCATCTAAGGCTACACTAAAATGGGTAAGAACTAGATTTAGATTTTGGGATTTTTTTGATGGGTATTTGATGAATTTTTTGAAGCAAAAGAGATGGAACAATGGGGGGGAGAAAGAGGGCTGTTGGTGCAGGAAATTTTCGGCCAGCAAGGGAGTGGGGGAGGAGAGAGAGGGAGGTGGAGAAAATGGGGAGAAAAAGACAAGGTCTACACCCCCTTTTGACTTTCTTTCATTTCCCTTTTTTCTTTTCTTTTCTTTTCTTTTCTTTTCTTTTGAAAGGTGAGGTAATTGGAGAGAGAGGGAGGGAAGGCTGTCAAGGTCGGGCCGGCCATATGGGGAGGGCGAGAGAGGGTGAGGTGTGGGTGTGTGGGTTAGGGAAAAATTTGAATGTATTATCCCAATTCCCATTAACACTAATTTCACCGAAAAAAGCCTTTTTCTTCGATATTTTCTAAACCGTTTTGGCAAACCATTTCATTTCAAAAACCACATGATAAAATTTTATTTAATGTGCTATGATGCACAAAATTTGTTTCAATTTATTCCAATTTGTAATTTTTTCCTAATTAAATGTATTAGTGACGGCTTAAAATAATATTAAAATAATTAATTTTGGAAAAATTTTCAGAAAATTTGAAATTTTACCAGTGGCTCAGTAAACACCAAATACTAGCAATTACATAGCTAGAATATGTATATTTAATTTTATAATAAAGATATTTGTATTTTGACTTTTTACAGAAAACCCCCTTATTTTACCGATTTTTTCGAAATTTCACCGAAACGATTTTCAAAACGTTACAATCTTCCCTCCTTAAAGAAATTCGGTCCCCGAATTCAAATTAAAACTCCCCACAAATACTAAAATATTTCAGCCAAAACCATCAAATCGCCGGGGCTCCGAAATCATAAATACATAAAACGCATCATAGCGCAATGCATGCGCATGAGTAATGAGCAGATAACTCGAAATCAAAACTCCGTCAAGCATCCCGCAATCATCGGAGTAAAGGTGAAGACACAAATGCCAAATCCAAAGCAAGACCGATATGATATAAATCGGAACTATACATGTAAACATCAGGAGGAAATGCATGCCAAATCTTTTAAGTTGCTATGCAATGCGCATAACACTGCACAGTGGCGGACGTCTATCAAAAGAAAATAACTATATACATATATACCTTTGTTTGAAATGTACGTTCCGCCGTTTTGGGAAACAATTTAGAAGGGTTTTCTTATTTTAAACGTTTCGTGTCATATCAGACACGTAGGTAAATACTGAAACTATAGCTCGCTTTTTTGGAATTCCCTTCGATAGCTATCAATGTATGCAAAATACATTCAGGTACTGTTCTCTGACTAGTCCTGCCCAGTACGAAAATACATGGCAATATCATGAAAACGTACTGCTCTATAAAAAAATCAATCCCAAAATACGCGTATGAATACTACGTGCGTCTGGTGCGCACAGAAATCAAAATCCATATACGTGCCATACAAGTGCACAGAAACAAGATCTAAGTGCATCGGGTGTGCACAAAGCATCTGTCATAGGCAACGTGTGTGCCTGACAGCAAAATCAGGTGCATCTGACATGCACGAAGAATCTCGATTTAGTGCATCTGGTGTGTACCAAAATCACATCTCAAAACATGCGCTCAACATGCGCGAAAATCCAAGGTAGGTGCATCTATCATGCACGAAATCATGAAATCCAATATCAAGCGCCGAACATGCGCAAAATCAAATCAGGTGCACAAAACAAATATCGAGTATCACAATCAAAATCGAAGTCCAGTGCATCTAAGTGCACAAAAGGCGTATCACTGCACTACAAGCATATGTGAATCATACGGAGTGCAAAACCCAAATCATATGCGTATATGCACACAAATCAACTCAACTGTATGAAATCCATATAATCACAACATGAGAAACCAAGGCACGAAAACTATCTCATATGCAACAACTGTGCAAAAATCGTAAATACTCAGTAAGTGCAACCATGGCGCATGAAAACGAATATCATGGAACTCCATCATCAAAACCAAATCATGCGAATAGATCGCCCAAAATACCGAAATCAAATATGGCGGAATAGTCCCGCTCAAGCACATCCTCCAAGAATCTCTGGCCAACTGTCGTGGTCACTCATAGCATGTCTCGTCGACGATCCTGAACTCTGGCTTGCTGGTGTGCATAACATGACCACTCCTAGGTCCAAGTCTTCTCGTAATTCATTCCAGAAAGGTCCTGTCGAGGTCTCTTCCCAAATCACGTCTCTGCCGAACTGTCCGGAAGTCATCGTCCTTTATTAAATCTGTTTCTTGTTCCAGAATGGATGCATACTCATCGCGACTCCTTCTGGAAGGTATATCCAAGTACAATGCCCCGGCATGCGTATCGCATCTCTGATGTCGGCGGAGTGGAACGTCATCTTATCCAGATCTTGTACGGACCTCTTACTCCACTTTTCTCTAATGTCGACTGCTTCGGACTCGTCTCGTCATGGCTGCATGGACTGAGCTCCAACGGCTATCCTCGTATCTGAAGTCTCCCAAGAAATGCATCTCACCACCTAGCATCCGAATGAAGTCGAACCATTCGATCGATTCGTCAAAACCTCATAATCCCCCAAGAGCTCAACATCTTGGGCACAGTTTAATAGTATTGAATACATACCACAGCATCGGTGGTCCAGCCATAGAAGGGCAAACCCAAGCCTCACTAATGGCGCCGTGGAACTGCCGCAAACCCGAAGGTTCAAAGTCTTTCACACGGTCATTATGTCGAGTTAGGGTTTCATTCTTCTAGAGGGTCCATAGAATTGCCTGCATGTCTTTCCAAATACTTTAAACTTGGAATAATAGGTTTCCGACATTCGATCGTCTCTATCGACCCTCATATCTCTGCGTGAAGTCGTCTCTAGCTGGAATCAATCTATCTGATGATCTCGCATCGGGGTAAGCGAACAAACCACATGTCCTAGTCATTCATCCTTGGTGACTAGCGACCTTCTATCATCTCTTCGTACTACTCGTACTGCAATAGCTCCAACATCTGGGGCGATATCTCGTCGTTCGCAGCAATAACTGGCTCGCTCGTCTGCACGCAGAACAGTGCCTCGATCATCATGAATAAGCAATACGCCAACGGTCATCAAAATCTGGTTGGCCTCTATCATTGGCTCGATCCTCTGGTACTGATCGGCACGTCCGAGAAATCTCGTAAAGGCGATCCGCCAAACGCTCATGGCGCGAAAACCTCATAAAAAGACACATCTCCGAAATCGTGTGTCGCCGGAATTACGCCCTGGTCAGTCCTCGTTCGTGACGAGCTCGTGCTGACCGCAATTCTAGCCGTAGCTCTCCCTGCCCGTAATCGTGGCAGCAAAACCATAACTGGTACCGATGAGGCTAGATCAGGAATGAATATAATACTAAGCAAAAAAATGTACATCCTAAGGGTTCTTAAGTGGAGTAGCGTATCGTAAATATGCCGCGGAACATACCCACGGTACGTCACTCTACTTTAGTCACCTATTCCATCAACCAAGGGTTTTCCTACGCTCCGAAGGTAAAACCTAACGCTCTGATACCAACTTTGTCACGTCCCGAAAGTACAGAACATGACCGGCACTTAAACTACGAACGTCTCGAGACGTACGTAATCTAAGTAAACCGAAAACCCAGAAATCCAAACCAAGAAAAGTAGTAGAGTGAAGGAAAACCAATTTAAAACAAGTAGTTTTAATAGCATAAGCCGAATTATGCGGGTTTTTTTTTATAAAAAAAAGATCAAAAATTTCCTGAAAATTTCGGCAGAGTCTCCTTTGTAAATACTGGCCCCCAAACGGGATACAACATGAATAGTATACGAAATCAAAAAAAGGCATCCCCAAGCGGGAGCTAGCTCTTCGTCAATCGACGGTCACAACCACACAAGTAATATAATATACAACGCCAATGGCGAGGATCAAAAACTCAAAAGGAAACTCAAAACCACAAGAAATCCATAGAAATATAACGCGCGACTCTAAGGTCGAAAGAATAACATCACTGGTCTCTATCTCAAAAATAAATACATGTTTGGTTGATGGAACTTCTGGATACAACAGAATAATAATATACAAGATATAATGATGGGTACGATACAAATAAACCCACCTATTAGCAAGTCACCCGGAAATGGAAATAGTGCCAGCAAAGCCGTAATGACACCTGTACGGCGAAACCTGCAAGAACTGTGGCACAACGGGAGTGAGTTGCCAACTCGTGAGTAGAAAAACATCTACGCACAGAAATCGCATAAATAACGCAATCCTAGGTCAATGATCATAATATATCCTCAAATATATGTATAACATACAGCCTATAACAATGGCTAGGGTATACCTCTAAGCAACGGTAATACCAAGTGCTCGTGTCAGTGCCTCAGATAGCAATATATCATATGAATGAGGTATGAATGCATGAAAACAGAATACATGTAAATGAAGAAGCTGTTTTCATAATTTAGTGAGATTTCCTTGTATTTTTAAAATGAGGTATCATAAATGAAATCAGCATCAACAGTGTCTAGCATCGACACAAAACATAAATCTCAATGTCTCAAAATCTCAGGCTCCGGCTATCCGGACTGGCATGTATCATCAAATCCCAGTACCTCAATATCTCGAAATCTCAATATCTCAATCTCAATATCTAGGGCGCCGTCAGTCCAGACCGGCCCCTACCATCCATCTCAAGACCACGACGGTATCCTCCGGATATCCGATGCGTCGGGTAATATTACCGGTAGGTAGTGCTCCCCTGCCAGGCTCAACGTCAGCAACACGACCTTCTTGCCCCGGGGTACTTTACCGGGTCCACCATGTACCCGAAACGGTTCATCCGCCTCCTCGAATCGGGTCTCGAAATCCATCAGCAAACTCATGGTGGACGACTCATACATCATGGGAAAACCGCACTTTTTATTTAAAACGAGAGAAAAGAAGTTCATATAAGTTTTGCGGTTTTCCCCTAAATCCAGAAAATCTCATGGAAATCCGAATCCAAATCATCAATAGCATGTAAAACCATGAATATAGGCATGAGAATCCATGAATGCGGCATCACAATGAATAACAGTATGCATGAAGTAGCAAGTAATAACTACAATGTCTAAACTATTAGCTAATATCTTATGTCAAATGAAATAGTATTTCTAAAGTGTTCGTGACATGGAAATTACCGATGAAGATGTGTGTGAGCCGGCAAGTAAGTGTACGTGGTACATACGCGTCATCGGTAATGGTGCTGGTGTCCTAACAGCATGATATCAACAATAGAATATGAATCATAATATAAACATGCGATGCGGAGCGAACAGCAATAATGAGCGGGAGCTAAATACTAAACACAACGATAACTAATCTGCATTACCCTAATATAAATCCTACAATAGTGCCTTTTGAAATAACACGAATCGCGGTGTTTTGAAAATAAGGGCTACGGTGTTTTTAAGAAAAAAATACGTCTTTTGAAATATCCGTAGAATCCCTTGACCTGTCTTTTAAAATACCCACGATTCGTTAGCTTTTGAAATATGTAGGAGTCGAATCTAATCTAACAACTAAACTAAACTAAAGGGCTAAGCTAACAAGCTGGACTACAGGTAAGGAAACCGCCTAACATCTGAGTCGATACATATACATACCTGTATATATATTAGTCGGTGATCCCGCCTCAATAATATCATATCCGATACCGTATCTATAATCAGACATCCCCAGTCAAGAGTGCGGATCAATCATCAAAATATAGCTCGTACGTAAATCCGTCGTACGGCATCCCCAAATCTGGGTACGGGTCAATATCATATTCATCACACTATTCATCTGGTATCCTCTTTATCCAAGATCATAGCCCAGGGTGCTGACCTATGTCTAGTACAATACTAATATCATCAATATAGTCATGATCTGACTACTGATCGACAGTCTCGTACAAACCGATATCATCAGCACATATCATCATCAAGGGGTATGCATCGCCCAATACGGCCTAGGATCAATATCCTAGCATACCATATCTCATATCACGATCACATGTCGACCATTTTATTTATAACACTATTCACCCGTATCGTCGTCCCAAGATCCGCTATAACACCAGGACGTACCTCAAGTACGAATCCTGCCATATCACCGATATCACAACCTCAACACAACTCTCATCGACTCATCTCAATCCCAGGTATCATCCTCAAATCCGTATGTGAATACATAGTCCCATACCCATGTGAATACATAACTATATATTCCCGTATAAGCACAAATGAAAGAAGAAATTATGCAAGTATGGGTGGTTGTGTGCATGTGTGGTGCGACCACTACTCTAGGGTTTCGCGATACTAAATCATCCAAGAACACCAAATATCCATATTATCATCAATAAACTCAAACAATATATAATCAATATATATGTGTGTGTATACGTATTCGTATACATCACCACGAACTGCGGGGGTGCTATACGCCATCCACCCGACTTCTCCCCGTAGATATAAATCTACTCACCTGGTCCTTGCTCGCCGGTGCCTACGTCGCCACGCGCTTGCTTGTCGTCTCGAAGTCCACATGGGGTACCTACATATCATAACGCACCGTATCGCATTAAAACCAAATTCGAAGTCGAAACGGCATACGAAAATCAAATCGGCATGCGTATCATGCATAGGTCAAAACCTATCGCCTACGCATGCAAGAATAGCGAAACCAACCCTCGATGTCGACGTAGAAACGTCAAACCATCGCGAAAAACCCAAACACACTCATTTGTATAATCACAAGCACTAATTATAATATAAAATAGCTTAAAATTCACAAAAAACCCAAATTCACTTAAAAAACCATTTTTCCGAAAATCTAGCTTGCACAAATTACCCGTTTTAGTACAAAACTCGACGTTTAAACAAATCTAATGGCCATAATACTTATTAAATATCTTAAATAAGTCATAAAAACAATTTCCACAATTTAATCTCATTAAATTCCATTAACCCTAAAATTCTAGTTTACAATATACCCAAATTTTAACAATTTTATAGCAAAATGCACAACAACAATTTAGCTTGGATTTTCAAGAACTAAAGTATTAAACTACACTTAATAATGTTAATGAAGTCATGAAAAAACTAATTATAATTTTAAACCCAATTATTTAACCATTTCCAAAAACCTAGATAGCAAATTAGCGTAATTATCACAATTTTTAAACTAACAATTAACAACTAGCTACTAACTTGTTTTAACATGTCATAAGAGCTTAAATACATTACACAACCATACACCAATTTCACAAAACCCTAATTTGCATTCAAGTTCTTCTCTTGAATTTTCATCACACAAACCACAACAACCAATTTAACACTTATAAACAAAATCATATAAGCAACTAATCAACAAACAACCATGGGGCACAAAATTTATACCTCACAAATCCATGATCAAACATGAAATCTAGACCTCCAAAATGAAATCCTTGCACCAAGATCCATGCATGTAAGGCTACACTAAAATGGGTAAGAACTAGATTTAGATTTTGGGATTTTTTTGATGGGTATTTGATGAATTTTTTGAAGCAAAAGAGATGGAACAATGGGGGGAGAAAGAGGGCTGTTGGTGCAGGAAATTTTCAGCCAGCAAAGGAGTGGGGGAGGAGAGAGAGGGAGGTGGAGAAAATGGGTAGAAAAAGACAAGGTCTACACCCCCTTTTGACTTTCTTTCATTTCCCTTTTTCTTTTCTTTTCTTTTCTTTTGAAAGGTGAGGTAATTGGAGAGAGAGGGAGGGAGGGCTGTCAAGGTGGGGCTGGCCATATGGGGAGGGGGAGAGAGGGTGAGGTGTGGGTGTGTGGGTTAGGAAAAAAGATGAATGTATTATCCCAATTCCCATTAACACTAATTTCACCGTAAAAAGCCTTTTTCTTCGATATTTTCTAAACCGTTTTGGCAAACCATTTCATTTCAAAAACTACATGATAAAATTTTATTTAATGTGCTATGATGCACAAATTTTGTTTCAACTTATTCCAATTTGTAATTTTTTCCTAATTAAATGTATTAGTGACGGCTTAAAATAATATTAAAATAATTAATTTCGGAAAAAATTTCAGAAAATTTGAAATTTCACCAGTGGCTCAGTAAACACCAAATACTAGCAATTACATAGCCAGAATATGTATATTTAATTTTATAATAAAGATGTTTGTATTTTGACTTTTTACAGAAAACCCCCTTATTTTACCGATTTTTTTGAAATTTCACCGAAACGATTTTCAAAACGTTACAGGGACCGAGTGGGAGGCCGAGCTATCTTGGTTCTATGGTAGCCCGGAGGTGAGCTGAGAGGGCCGAGGAGGCCAAATGTGCAGGAGGCTCGGAGGTGAGCCAGCGGTTGTCTGTAGGACGGGCATAGGAGTGGTCTGGTCGGCCACTGCAGGTCCCTTCTTGCACGCTTCGGGACACGTCATCAGCCACGTGTCATGATCTGAGAGATCACCGATATCGAGCATCATCGTTATCCCCCCACTCTCGTCACGACCTGTTCACCGGTCGGGTCGAGAGTGGTCTGTCGGGTCACCCGAGGTGAGCTCCTCGTCGTAGATATCGTGAGCATGTGTTCCCGGGCAATCAACTGTATTTTCTTGGTGATGTCAGCGGATCAGGGGCCAGATCTCGCATTAAAGAGGATGCGCAGGATCGTGCGTACGTTCGCCGAAGCGACAACCCACGTGTCGGGCGCTGGTTGGCTGACACGACGGGGCACAGGCTTCTGGCGTCTGATGGGATACGACCAATGCGCGTGCAACAAGTGGGGCGATCGTGGTCGTCGAATGCACTGAGCCGTTTCGGCAGGAGATGACTGTCGCCGTAGGATGTGTACGCCGGCAGCTATAAATAGAGGTGGGATCCTTATCATGGCCCATACCTCTACAAATTTTCCTCGTCCTGAGTCTCGTTAGCTCGGCGCTCTCCTTTTAGGTCGGATCTCTGTGTTTCCCCTTCCGAGAACCCATCCTCTTAATCAGGTTAGATGTCTTCTTCTGAATAGTTTGTAGAAATAGATCGGGTAGGGTCTAGGGAGCCCCTTGTAGATACTTCTTCTTCTTCTTCCTCTGCTTCTTCTGCTTCTTCTTCCACCGAGTCGGAGTCTTCCCGGGAAGTTAGGGTCATATCTTCTTCTCGGGGTCGCGAGATGGGGGCGGATCCCAGAGCGGAGGTCGTGAACGCCCCTAGCGTGTCATCCTCAGTGAGGTATGAGGACGGTCTTGCCACCGCTCGGGCTCGTTTCCATATTCCTCTCGGCTATACGCTACGTTTGGCCGAGGAAGGAGAGAGGGCGGATCAGGTACGGGGTAAAGAGATTACCTTGTACTTGGAAGCCTTTTGGACCGGAATGCGCCTGCCTTTCTCTCCCGAGGTTGTTAGAGCGTTGAACCATTTCGGGATATCCCCGGGCCAGCTAGTGCCGAACTCCTGGAGAATTCTCCTTGGATTCTTGGTCCTCCTGAAGTTGCAATCGATCCATTTCAGACTGTCCGTCCTTGCCTCTTCTCTCATCTACAAAAGCCACCCTGGAACTCGTGCGGGTGAGCCAAGGTGGGTATACCTCTTGTTTAGGAAGCAGCGGGGAAGTGCCTCCGGGTCGGGGGTCGTCGTCGTGCCTTCTTCCATCCACGATTGGAAGAAGAAGTTTTTCTTTGTTGGGCCGCCCGAGGGCGAGGACTGGCCCGTGCTTACCCAATGGTCTAGGGATAGGTGTCGGAGAGAGGGCCAATCGAGCAATCCCGACACGCTGAAAGTGGCGGAGTGGGAGCCCATTCCTCGGGCCGACGTGCTGCTTTCTGAGAAGGCCCTGAGTTGGGCTGGGCTCAGCCCCGCTCAGTTCGCGGGTAAGTTAGGAGTTTGCAAGCGATCTGTTAGACTTGCGTTTATTTTACTTTTACTCGTGTTTCTGACTCCATCGTACCTTGTCTTGTGCAGAACCCATGGACGCGAGCAAACTTCGAGCGGCCATGCGCGAGCCGAAGAAAGGATCGAAGGCGGGAGGTGCCAGCTCTTCCCGTCCGACGTCGGCCCCGGCTCCCCCGGCGGCCGCCCCACCCCGGTGTTCAAGTTCAGGCCACGCTCCGGAGCCCAGCCAGGCTCCGAGTCGAAAGCGGGTTCGGGAACAGGAGGCTGAGGCTTCGGAGATGGACCGGCTACCCGGCGCGTCTCTCAAGCGGTTCCCCGGAAGGTTCCGCGGACCCTGGCCTCCCCGATCTTGGTGGACGAGGGGAACCTCCGCTTTGAGGTGCCCTCGGGGATCTCTGTTGCTGACAGTTTGCTGGCGGACATGAAGAGGTCGGCCGGAGGCAAGGTTCCTCGGAGGACCCTAAGGGCGCTGATGGCGGCGATCGCCCAAGAGGCCGTGCAGGTTAGTGCTCGCACCTTGATTTTTCTTTCAGCGTCTTACCATTCGTGAGATTTGGTGCCTCCCTTTTCTTTCTAACCCCCCTCTAATTTCTTCAGTTCTTCCAGCACGTCGCCCTCATCGTCCAGATGGAGGACGAGGAAATTGCCCCGGCGATGCGAGCCGTGGGCGAGCTCTCCTCGCTGGAGGAGAGCTAGAAGTTGGAGCTAGAGGCGGCGATAGCGAGGGTCGCCGTCTTAGAAGCAGGAGGCTGCGGCCGGGAAGCAGGAGGCTGCGGCCGGGAAGTAGGAGGTCGCTAAATACCGTGAGGCCGCCCAGGTCGCTGAGGCCAAGCTCTAGGACTCCAAGTTGCTCGTCGGCACCCTGAAGAAGTCGGCGGGCGCCCTTCGGAAGGAGCTGGAGGCGGCGGCGGAGGGGACGAAGCGGGCCGAGCTCAGGGGGCGAAGGCGGTGGAGAACTACAAAAGGTCGGACCATTTTTACGCCGACCTAGCCGCAGCCACTACCCTCATCTGGCACGAGGCCCTCGACGCCGTTAAGGCTCGGATGCCAGAGATCCCCGATGAAGAGCTCCAGAATGAATATCCTTGCGGGGAAGACGCGTAGGAGGAAGCCCCCAGGAGCACTGCCGAGGAAGGGACTCCCGTCGAGGGCGGCGCCGAGGCTCCTGTGATGGGCGCAGCCCCAGTCATGGTGGTTGCGGTGCTCCTTAGGGTTGCGCCCGGCCCTGAGGCCTGAAGGCCCTCGTCTTCTTGTTTCTTTTCTTTTGTTGCCTTGGGAAATTTATAGGCCTCCGGGCATTTTGTAAGGCTGGGGAGCCCATAATATCTTTGTAGAGACTTTTGATTTTTGTGAATAAAAATATTACTTTGCAGTTTCTTTGCGTGCACATTATCCTTTTGTTTGTGGGGAACAATCGTATTTGCACGGTTCAGCCTTCACGTCGGGTGATCGCACGTCGAGTTGAATTCGACTATTTGCCAAGTGTGAAAAGACCGATGAAGGGTCGGTATCTCCATGGCCTCGAAGTCGAGGTTGGGATCGCTTAGACGTGGATGGCCTCATGGCGAGGGCTTAGCCGGGGCGTTGCCGGTTAATAACACCAGCTACGAATGACCGAGCATGGTAGATGCTCGGTTGCCTCTTGGCGAGGGCTTAGGTATCTGGCTTCGTGGGGTAGTGAACGACATCCATCATAATCGAGCATGGTAGCTGCTCGGTTGCCTCTTGGTGAATGCTTCGATCCTTAGCGCTGGAAGGGCCATAAGAAGTGGCTAAGGATGGACTGAGCAATGAAGCTGCTCAGTGGCCTCTGGGCGAGGGCTTCGATCCCTGGCATTGTGGGGTAGGGAGCTACCAGCCAGGGATAGTGATTGATAGAGATTTTACGTGCGTGTTTTAATTTTTAAGAATACCGCAATCAAGACGGTGTCGCTTGGTAGCTAGCCGGTTGAGTACGGGTCGATCCACAGGGAAATGGTGTTCTTTCTTTAAGTTCTAACGAGTTAAGTCCTATTTTTGGTAGGTTTTGTTTTTAAATCTAAGAATGAGATTAAATTGATTTAAAGTCTTGCTGGGGTTAGGATTAGGTTAGTTTGAAATATGGAAACTTCTCACCGCTAAAAATGCCCTAGTTAAGAATACAAGTGTTAGGGTAATAGTCAACAACGGGGATTAGCACGACTAGGAAGAAACTTAGTTTCTTCCTTTAGGTTCTTGTCCGTCCGTTCTTAACTCTTAGCCCTAACCTCCAGTTAATTTAACCACAACCGGTCAAACTAGGGAATCACCACTATCATGTAGGATAGGATGCCGTAGTGAGCGGTGTGTGGTTAAATTAAAAAGAGTTCTAATTGATTAAAAATTATATTGGCAAAGAAAGGAGTGAGAGAGATTTCCTTCTCTCATACCTTCCCTATCCCAACCCTAACAAGTGAGGAATTACTCACTCATTAGGAAAGTGATGATAAAAATCATTTTTATATTTTCTTTTTGAATGATAAACTAATTTGCAAATAATAAAAGAGCAGATAAGAAATTGCAGGTAATAAATTGCAGATAAAAAAATCAATGCAAGATAAAAGAAAAGCTTACTTTTATTGATGACCTCTCAAAATTAAAATTTTAATCTAGAAATTAAAAAGAGGCATGCCTAATTAGGCTTCTGGCTTTCCTATTTATAGATAGGAGAAACCCTAGGTTTTACATCTGATCCATACATGAAATTACAAGACTACCCTAAGAAAGCCGGGTCAAAGCACCGACACGTGCACTGCACGGCCGCGGAACCGCGGCAGAAAGCCATGTTTGGCCGCGGTTCCGCGGCCATATAGTGGGATCTTGATCTCCATCTTTCTGGGTTGCTTCATGTTGCTTTTTCCTTCCGTTTTCTTCACTTGGTTACTCAGAAACTTTTCTACTTTCTTCCAGATTTCCAACAGTGCAGAATTATGTGGACTTTTACCGTGAGCTTCGTGTTGAAGTCTTGAATCTTGTGCTGCCTTTGTACTTTGTTCCTTGAACTGTCTCATGATTTTCATTTGTTCCTTGAACTGGTAGGCGGCATCATACGGATTCATCTATTGTTGGTCACAGTCTCACATTTGTAGCGTCTTTTCATGAATTTCACTGTAATGATCTGAGAACCGGTAACCAGCAACTATTTAGCAGACATGGATCAAAAGCACCTATTTATTTGTAATGTGATTAAGAATGGGCGATATAATAATGCAAAATTCTGATATGAACAAATACCCCCAAACTTATCCTTTGCTCGTCCCGAGCAAACCTAATTTTATTCTCGAAAAATCCTAACCTCATTTTCGCAGGGAATCGCGATTGCACTGAACTCGTGCAACAAGCCGTTAAACCTCTAGGTGTCCCTAGTAGGAGGAGTGTTGTCTCCTTAGGGTTTTCAGCGGATACTACCCACAAAAACCGATCAATTTGACCTTTTGACTCTCATTCTTCAATTCAGTATTTTAGTAAGAAATTCTATTATCTTCAACTTAGAAATTATCAACCCATATTTTTCACGCTTCCTTTTCATTTAACTTAAGATCGTATATGTTATGTAAATTTATTAAGCTTTCAGTATCTTTTGAATTTTCCTTCTAAGGTTCCATCTCAACTTAGGAATTTTTATCATCCCTACTAAAATTATAAGCCCTATCTTTCATTCCTATCTCTCATCCAAACCCCAATCATATACCCCTACATGTGTGTGATTATCATCCCTATGCTTGGAAATTCAATTCAAGCTATCATACTCTTGTCCATCGTCCAAAGTACTTTTAGTTTATGAATTTTAGATGAAATAGCTCACTCATTCTTCATGCGACCGTTAATACTTCTTGAGGTACTAACGACCGATTACAAAATGTGTTCGCGCATTTAGGCGTAATTCCCCGTCTTGTAATACCTAAGACTTATCAGTGACTCCCAAACCAGTTGGTCTAAGGCACTAGGTGATAAAGCACCCTTACTATATATTTTTTTATTTATGCAGCCTTATGTAATTACAAAACCAGTGTTCATTTTTTTTCTTTATTCACACTTGTACTTTTATTTTATTTTCCTTCATACTAAGAATTTTAGACAAGAGCATTTCAAGGTATCCTCTACTATCCCAAGTTGCAAGGTGTGTGTATGTGCGAGTTGTAGAGTATATATTTTCAGAATTTAGACTTAAGGTTCGGAATTATTTTTCAGATTTACACTTCAATTAGAATTTCAATACCCTTCCCTTATTTTGACTTAGTCTAAGAACTGAACTCAAAATTTACCTATTTCTAAATAAACTATAAGGACATATATTTTCTACAGTTAAACTTTAAGAAAGGTTATTTTTAGGATTTTTAATTTACTAAGTTTAGGATCTAGTTTTTCCCTACTATTCAACGGTCTTGTCGAACTTAAGTCTAATATGGCCAAAATTGAAAATTTTCAATTTTTATCATTTTAAAATTTTTTCAATTATTTATTTGATTTTTATTTTATAAATATTTTTTTTAAAATTTTAAATATTTTTTTTATATAAAGATGCAATGCGGAATTAAATATGCAAAGAAAGAAGAAACAAATATGAACAAAAAATTAAAATATGCAATGCAATGATAACTATTTACAAACCACCTCCACCCCCAAACTTAGCAAAAGCAGTGCCCTCACTGCTCATGGCCTCGCCGTCCCCTCGAACGTGAACGGGAACGTTCCTCTCTCGCCAGCAGGGTGGTCATGACGTGCTCTATACCTGTAACTCGTTGATCCAGATTGGTCACCATCCCTATCAATATGTCTATCCCCCTAGTTGCTCTCCTATATAAAAGTGTAATAGCCTACTCATATCGATATCTACATACGCAATATATCATAACGGTCCTACAGTGATATGGCAGTACCAATGAGGTGTAGTGTAACATATATGTACGTGCTTGTGCAGCATAGTACTCATTGGTAATTGTGCAGTGTTCTATCAGAGTGTTCGTATTACGGAAACGTATAACATTAGTAATTATAACGTAAGCAAGTAAAGTAATAATAATCATTTTGTACGAGTCTAAAGGTACCTGGCCGTTATTCGGCATACAAATCTCATCATCATCAATACAGTATAATATCTCATATAATACCTCACATTATCACTATGTCTCAAATCATCTCTAGTATGGTATGATCCTACGTACCAATTTACCAACCAATCCGTAAACTATATGCAAATGAATATCATGCTAGATGCAAATTAATCCCAATATCCATGTCTTGAATAATTTCTAAAACTACTATATATCACACTACTATTTATAAGGTTGGAGGGGTGCTATACGCCATCCACCCGACTTTCCCTGTAGATGTAAATCTACTCACCAACTTAATAAGCTTGTTGAAATCCATGCTGCTATATCCGCCAACTCCGTCTCGGAAATCCTAGCGACGGTACCTATAATCGTATTTAAAATCATATCGATGTAAATATCATATTAAACCCAAAACAACGAGCTAAGCACCCGTAGGTTAGAACCTACAGCTCACTTAACCCAAAAACAATAATATGCCACTGACATCTACGTATGAACGTCGATATTTCAGTCTCAGTACAAAATACGTAAAAACCGTATCGGAATATCGGAAATTTAGTAAAACCATTACTAATCATTCCCAGATTTCTATATAAGAATACTGGAACAAATCAAACAACACCATAGCTTATAAAATACCAAAACAAATCTATAGGAGAAAAACCAACACCAAAAACCTAGGGAAGACCGGTGAGCTCGGAAAAATGGTGGATGTCGCCGGTCTTCGTAGGGAGTTAGGGATTAGGGATTTAGGTGAAGTCTCCTAGTTGTCTCATTATACTTTTGGTCTTGCTGGTTTTTTTTCTAATATTTATACCTAATGGTTCCAGATTCAAATTCAGTAGGCTAAATATCACAAAACTAACCGTTTTCCTACACTGCACATATATAAACTGATATTAGCTTCCCAACTTGTATATACTGGATAACTAACATAAACCAACAATACCAAACAACCCAAAATATAAACAGAGAGCTACCCTGAAAAATCCCAACAACCAAAACCCAAGGAAATCCGGCGAGCTCGGATTTTTGGCAATTGTCGCCGGCCAAAATCCGAGGGAATGGGTTCGTTTTTCTGGTGTGAATTCTAGGTCTAATCATTAAGGCTAAGGTATTACTTGATTTCGTTAAGAAAAATCTAGACTGTAGCAGATTCTAAACAGAGCTATAATTATCCAAATACGATATATACCGATATCATACCTCTAAACAAAAACAGTATTGAACTAAAAACTGCAGGGTTGAACTTATACCTATGGAGATTATACATAATGAAACTGTAAAAGGAGTTTAAGAAATTATACCGATCGATCCGTGTCCTTCAGTCTTCAATCTCTGTCCCGAGCTTGTCGCGGCTGCCCCGATGTAGTTCGCTCTCCGATCTCTCTTGTCGAAGTGGCTCCACATCGAGAATTCTTTATACGGGCTCCCGCTTCAAAACCGAAGCAACTCGGACATCCAGTTTGCTAGCCTAGATACCCAAGATTGAAGTAGAGATAGTGTGTGAATACTTTGTCTCAATACACCCAATGATTCTCAACACATGAGATGGAATGGGTGGAGGTTAATGAAGTTGCCATTGAAGAAATGTGAGCTCAAGAACTTGGCAAGTCAATAATGATACTTGTGAAGAAAATGGGCTGAACAAATTCAAGAAGAAGCTCTCTGTTTTGTGGCAATAGTTTGTGATGTATTTGTGAAAAATGGCAGCCCAAAAAAGGAACCCTGCACTCAAAATCCAGCCACTAAATTGGCTCTGTTGTTTATTTTTTTGTGAAGAAGTGAGTTATGTATGTAATGTAGCAACTAAAGAAATTAATCCCACACTTACATGCTCACTCCTCACCAAAGACAGCCACGAATTATCCATGCAAGAATTAGCAGCCACTTGTCACGAGAGAAACAACAATGCACACTCATATGCCAAATGTCAAATGTCACATGCAAGCTGCCACACACACATCTCACCAAACCCCATGCAATGACTCACGAAATTTGCCAAGGAATTTGGCAGCACAACAAATTGGCTGGCCAAAAAGAAAATGATGACTCATCAATTAAACCAAATGTTTAAAAGACAAGAAAAGAAAATGGAAATGATGTAAACTCGTAATGAATTATAAGAATACTCCTCATCCGTACATACGTACCTGCATCCGTATTACGACTGAATACGAATACAACGAGACGAAAATATTCCAACAATCTAAATCCATGTAAAATATCATGTCATGTTAAAATATCATTTTAATGATATCACACACTTTTATTTATTTTTATCAAAATAAATAAAATTTTACGGATATAATTCCGATACCAAAAATCGTATGTGATATCACTTTGCAAACTTTATTTAAGTTCATATTTAAAATTATAAATTAATATTTATAATTTTCCAAAATGTTACACTTCTGGTATTGGTCAGTATATTCTTCACCTAATGTTTCTTCCCCCCCCCCCCCTTTATGAATAGATTTATTGTTGCTAAGCCTTTCTTATATTGACCACAGTATCACGGGTCGGGAGGGAAGCGAAAGAATAGCCACGCCTCCGGTACTCCCTGTTCTGCCGCATGCGACAGCCAGTACGATAGATTCCATCCCTCGGGTGTTTTCTTTGTCTTCCGAGTTGAAATTTGACCGTAATTCATTTTGCAGCGATTACACCGGCTCCAGCTCATTTTGAGTCTCGCATTCCAATGCCCACGGGGCCCTTCGCTAAACATACATCCTCTAGGGACGCCGCGAATAGCCGGGGAACGTTAAGCGAGTTTATCGAAGATCTTAATGCCAAGGCCCTCACTTCTGTTACGGATTTTGCCGACGAAGTCAATCCAATACTGGCGACGCTCGTGAACTTCCATAATGAAGATTTCGTCGGTTCTTGGGTTGATTATTGCAGGAAGATCGAGGCTTGCCTATACGAGATTGAGCTTAAGCGTCTCGCTCCTAAGGTGTTGGCCTCGAACTCTCAGCGGGCTGTGTGAGTCGAGCAGAGTGTTCCTTTCATTCGCCATTTTGAACAAGAGGCGGCCCTGAGGCAAAAGGAATATGAGGTGGCTTCCGGTGAATCCGTCCAATTGTATGCCCAGGTTGAAGCGAATGCTGCACAACTAAAAGCAATTTTCGAAAACCTCTAACGATGTATTTCGGATGGGTTGACGCTAAGGCGGAAGCTTGACTTCACCGAGCGAGTCACGCAGGACTGCGAAGCTGCCAAGCAAGAAATCGATGAAAAGCTTTCATCCTGTTTGCAGCAACGGACTCAAATCGAAGCAGATTTGGCCGCTGTAACTGATCACAAGAAGGAATCGAGGGGAGCACGCAAGCGGCTTGTCAGTTTGTTAAAGACGCCCCTTCCTTAATAACTGTCATTGTACCCCTTTTCTTGTACTGGTTGTAAACTTCTGATTCATGAATAACATGTATTCATTTTGATTCCTTTATGAAATGTATCTTGTATTCACTTGAATTCATGAATAAAAGACATATATTATTTCATACTGGCATTTCTCTCTTCTTCGATGTCTTGATCTGGTGTGAAGTGGTTTATATACTCATTTCGGAGTTTGTAGTTTATTCACTTATCCCGGAGTCTCTAGTTTATGAACTCATTTTGAAGTTTGTAGTTTACCTTCCTTGGGCTTATAGGCAAACATGTCATAATGTTACAGTTAACCCCTGCTCTTTACGACAGAGGTCCGTTGGTACTAGGATTTATTCCGTCGTATCGTCGCATTGGTTGATGCATTACCCGATATACAAACTTTACGCTGCTGTTCGAGTGGCCTCGCGACTGTCGTGTCTCTGATCCCTTCGGGGGCTGGACAAGACGTCTTCAAGTAATCTTCTTAGGTCATATTACCGTCGGAAGAGCAAACATTAGGAATTTTCCATAACGCTTTTTACTTGAGGTTAGGCTCAGTTTGGGAGCCCCGATGAGTCATAACCACTCTGCGCTGGTGTAGAATGATCTCCGATAGTCTTTCAGGTTTTATTTAAGTTGCCGTCAAGACCCTAAAGCTAGGAATTTGGCCTTCGCTTCCTTTGTTGACACCGCGTCTACTGTAATGAGACGAATGTCGAGGTGATCTCTAGGTTGTTTATAAACCGTCGAGATTTAGAACTAGGGACTTTGTCATGGCTCCATTTTGTTGACCCTGGGGTTGCTTGTTGACGTCGCGTCTGCATTCTGCTGGAGTGAGAAGAAACGTCGTTGTTGATCTCTAGACTGTCTGTGAACCGTCGAGATTTGGAACTAGGGACTTTGCCATGGCTCCGTTTTGTTAACCCTGGGGTCGCTTGTTGACGTCGCGTCTGCATCCTACTGGAGTGAGAAGAAACACCGTTGTTGACCTCTAGACTGTCTATGAACCGTCGAGATTTGGAACTAGGGACTTTGCCATAGCTTTGCTTTGTTGACACCGCGTCTGCTGTAATGAGATGAGTGTTGAGGTGGTTTCTAAGTTGTCTGTGAACCGTCAAGATTTTGAACTAGGGACTTTGACATGGCTCCGCTTTGTTGACCCTGGGGTCGCTTGTTGACGTCGCGTCTGCATTCTGCTGGAGTAAGAAGAAACGCCGTTGTTGATCTCTAGGCCGTAGATATTGCCGTCAAGATCCGGCTCTCTTTCTAATGGAGCCTGGTGGGAAAATGTGGTTCCCTTTTCGTTTGTGCCCATGGATTGTATACAGGGGTCGATATGGACTCACCTGCAGGGCAAAAGTTTCATTTTCATTTATTTTTTTATTTCTTTCCACGACGCTCTATCATTTCAGTTTTTTATATCGCGAAAGTCGCGATTGCCCAATCATTTCGGTTTTTTGTCGCAGTGCCCAATCATTTCGGCTATTTTTTCTTTTTACTCGTTGCTTTTTATTGCGAGTTGCCCAAATATTTTGACTGTTTTTATATGCATATTTCTTGCTCACTGATTTTATTGCGAGTTGCCCCATCATTTCGGCTATTTTTATATGCATTTATTTTTTTGCTCGCTGATTTTTATTGCGGGTATGGAACTTAAGATTTGATACCAATTTTGGCATCAGCATCGCTGCGACTGGAATATTATTAGGAGCGAATCATCATTTGCCGTGGAAGACCTTGGAATTTGATACTGATTTAGGCATCAACATCTCTACAACTGGGATATTGCCAGGAGCGAATCATCATTTGCCCTTGTCGGTTTGAAAAAAGGTGGCTTAGCAAACAGGGTTAGGATCCTGTCGACTAAGGTTTTTTGACTTTACGAGCCATAAGGGTCTCATAAAGGTATTTCTCCCTACGAGTCGTGAGGATCTCGCAGGCGTATTTTCTCCTTAGGAATCGTGGGGATTCTTAAGTATGTGTTCTCTTATAAATCGTAAGGATCTTACAAGAGTATTTTCTCCTTACAAGTCGAGAGGACTTACAAGTGTCGTTCACCATATGAAGACATTCCTCGTGATTGGTGGAACTTGGTGGGGAAAACGTTTATTTGTGCCCGTGGATTGTATACAAGGGCCAATATCGGACCGCCTGTAGGGCAACTTGGAGAATATGACGGCTTAAGACTTTGAATCCTATGAGCCGTGAGGGTCTCATAGGGGGGTTCTCCTTACAAGTCGAGAGGATCTCGTATGTGAAAATTTTACGAGATTACGCCCTATCGGGTTTTCACAAGCTCGCCGGTAGCCCTGCTGTTTTTACCCACGGCGCCCTTTCGGGGTTTCATCCGTGCCCATTTCGCTTGTGGACATACCATTTTTTTTACAACAAGATTGCGCCCTTTCAGGTTTTCACAAGCTCGCCAGTAACCCTGCTGTTTTTACTCACGGCGCCCTTTCGGGTTTTCATCCGTGCCCATTTCGCTTGTGGACATACCGTTTTTTTTACTCCTCTGTTTGCCAATGGAACTTAGGGGGGACTTCACCACCGGGGCAGCTGTATAGCTAGCGGGACTTGAGTTGCAGTCCTCGCCGTTGGGACTTGTGGACTTAAATTCCATTATTGCCGTGCTTGAGGCGACGTATTAGTTTAAGAACATTACGGTCCATTGTTAGTTTAGAGACATCTCGGTCCAGGGCCAGCTTTGAGGCGAAGATTTTCCGGATACTACTTATAGAGTCTTGACTCAGGAAGACAGCGAGCGGACACGAGCGTCGTCATCTATCGTTAACCTGGGTCGTGACTTGTCAAGCATAGTATTTCTTAAGGAACCGGCCGTTTATTGGCCGGAAGGGCCTTTCGCCATGCATATCCATGAGCAAGTAGGCCCCACCTTGATAGACCTTGTCTATGATATATGGACCCTCGTAGTTCGGCTCGAATTTCCCCCGCTTTGCACGGTTGGGGATCATAGGTCTTTTTACGACTAATACGGGTTCATCTTAGCGGAATGTTCTTGGTCTGGTTAGTCTTTTGTATGAGCACGTTATCCTTGCTTTGTAAGCTTCCAGGTTTTACTGCACCATGAGACAAGTTTCATCGAAGGCATCGAGCTCCTCAAGCCGAAGATGGGCATTTTCTTCATCCGTCAGCTCATATTGAACTGCCACTCGTAGAGAGGGTAGCTCTATCTCTAAGGGAAGTACCACTTCCATGCCGAATACCAACGCGAATGGCGTAGTATTCATGGCAGTTTTGAACGTGGTTTGATACGCCCATAGAGCTTCATACAGTCTCTCGTGCCAGTCCTTTTTGTTTCTGGACACCGTTTTCTTTATGATCTTCGTCAAGGTCTTATTGAAAGTCTCGACTAGACCATTAGCTCGAGGATTTAGACTGAAGAGTATCTCCAGTTTATATTATGTTGTTTTGCAAAGCGGCTGATCTTATGGCTCCTGTAGGCCGGCCCATTATCTGAGATGATCCGTCGCGGAGTGCCGACCGGTAGATGACTTGTGTCCTGAAGAAATGGAGGATGTTCTCCGTCTTCACTTCCCTTAGCGGTTCTGCTTCTGCCTACTTAGAGAAGTAATCGGTTGTTGCCAATATAAACCGTTGTCCTTTAGATGATGCTGGTTCGATAGGCCTAATTATATCGGTTCCCCACATTTCAAACGGCCAGCTGGATACCGTTGGGTGTAGCGAATTTGGATGTTGGTGGATGAAGTCCCCGTGAATTTGGCACGAGTGACACTGCTTCGCATATTCGAGATAGTCCTGAATCGTCGTGGGCCAATAGTAACCCATTCTCTTGATCTTCAGTTTCATCTTTGGCCCAGCTTGATGAGAACCGTAGAGTCCGTCATGGGTTTCTTGGACGACTCTCTTTGCTTCTCCTGGTCCCAGTCACCTTAGCCACAAACTGTCGAACGATCTCTTATATAGAGTATCATTGACGAAGGCAAAAGACAGAGCTCGTTTCATGAGTTGATGTCTCGAAGATGCGTTTTCGGATGTTCGATGGGATTTAAAGTAGTCTATGAAGACTTCTCTCCAATCCTTAGCCTTTTCTTCATCCTCTAATTGGAAAGCTGCTTGTTCGGTCGCTTCCTTTCTTTCAAACGACTCTGGAGATATTTCTGCTGGCGCGAGAATCCAGCGGCTTTGCACAATGATCCTTACGTCATCGAGGTTTTCGTCGGCCAGTTCTTTAGCGAGCTTGGCAAACGCATCCGCCTTACTATTTCCCGCCCGCGGTATGCTTTACAGGATGTAAGAGGGGATTTGAGTCAGCAGTTGCTGCACTCTTTCACTATATTTTACCAACTCTGGTTTACACGTCTGATAGTCACCATTTACTTGGCTAACGACTAGCTGGGAGTCTCCATATATGAGGAGGTCTTCGATTCCCATGTCGACGGCAATTTCAAGACCCGCTATCAAAGCTTCATATTCACTCTCGTTGTTTGTCCTTGGTTCTGTTAAGGAAAGGGTGAAACGCATTATCCCTCCTTGCGGAGTCATGAAGATAAGACCCAACCCAGCTTTGATTATGGGGGTGCTTTGCTTTCGCTTCTTCAAGGAAGATGCTCTGTCGAAGTATAGTTCCCATCGGGCATTATTTCCATTCTTCTCCCCTTCGATTGTGTCGAACGCGTGTTCATCTGGCAATTCGCAATTTAAGGGAGAGTTGGCTGGTATCGGATGCTCAGCAAGAAAGTCGGCGATGGCCTGGCCTTTCACTGCCTTGAGGGGTCGATATGTTATCGAGAATTCCATCAAGAGGAGGGCCCATTTGGCAAGCCTTTCTATTAGTATGGCCATTGACATCAAATATTTGAGAGGATCCACCTTCGATATAAGATAGACCTCATGTGCCAAGGCATAATGTCGAAGTTTCGTTATCGCGAAGATCAATGCCAAACAGTGTTTTTCAATGGGGAAGTAGTTGTTTTCTGCCCCCAGAAGAACTCGACTCAAATAGTAAAGAGCTCTCTCCTTCCCCTGGTCGTTCTCCTGTGCCCATAACGCGCCTAAAGAACTTTCAAGGGCTGTTGTGTACAGGATGAGAGGCTTTTCCTTGACCAGAGTGGTCAGTACTGGCGGGTTCTGTAGATACTACTTGATTTCGTCCAGTTCATTTTGGCATTTACGATCCCAAACGAACGGGATCACCTTCTTCATTAGATGGCTGTAGGGGCGGCATTTTCCGGAGAGGTTAGCTATGAACCGTCAGATATATGCGAGCTTTCCTTGGAGAGACCGCAGGTGCTTAAGAGTTCTTGGCGACGGCATTTCCATAATCGTCTTGATTTTTGATGGGTCGATTTCGATGCCTCGGTGTCGTACAATGAATCCTAGGAATTTTCCTGAGGGGACTCCAAACACGCATTTCAAAGGGTTCATCTTCAGATTATATTTCCGAATACGCGGGAACACTATTTTCAAATGCTCCCAGTGCTCCTCGTACGATTTGCTTTTCACCACGAGGTCGTCGATATAACATTCGACAATCTCGTGTATGAGGTCATCGAAGATCTTCGTCATGGCCCTCTGGTAGGTAGCGCCAGCGTTCTTCAGACTGAAGGGCATCACTTTATAACAGAATATGCCCAGCGGAGTCCGGAAGGCAGTATGCTTTTGGTCTTCGGGATGCATCTTTATTTGATTATACACCGAAGATCCATCCATGAAGGAGAATATCTCATGAGTGGACGTGTTATCGATCATCAGCTCGATAACAGGTACTGGGAAGTCATCCTTCGGAAAAGCTTTGTTGAGATCCCGAAAGTCCACGCAGATGCGTACTGTCCCATTTTTTTCATTACCGAAACGATATTGGTGATCCAGTCAGGATATTGAACTTCTTAGATGAAGCCGGAGTCAATTAGTTTCTTGACTTCGACGTTGATACTCATTTCAAGTTCAAGTCGCATTCTTCGTGGCGCTTACTTGACTGGCTTAACGTCCGGCGATATAGCCAATTTATGCACCGCTATTTCTGGATCTAATCCCGGCATCTCAGAATAGCTCCATGCGAAACAGTATTTATACTGCATAAGCACGTCCTTTAGTATGGCCACCTGTGTTTTAGACAACAGCTCACTGACGAACGTTGGCCTTGGATCGTTTTCCGTCCCTAAATCAATTTTCTTTAAATTGTCCGCCGTGGTGTGTATCCCATCTTCCAGCTCTTTTGGCGCCGGTGGAGATTCTGAGATCACTTCATCTTCATCCTCATCTGCGAAGCACTAAGAGAGGTCCTCCATATTCTCGTGCTCCCCCTCCTTTGAGAATGTTATCACGTGGCGGGTACGAGTTCGTTTCCAAGCTCGATATTGATCTGGACTTACCCTCGCAATATAGGTTGCTTTTGGCTCATGCTTTCGTGGTGGGGTTACCCTCCAACTATCAGATAGAGCAAACCTGCCTTGCTGATACTGGTCTTCGACCCAGTCTTTGAAGGTGAAGCAGTCTTCAAGAGAATGTCCTACTGCTCGGTGGTAGGAATAATAAGCCGGGTGATGGACCTCGTTTATTTGTTCAGGATGCCGAGACTCCAGGAGCGTCATCATTTGATGTTTAATGACAAGGTCGAATATTTTCCTTATCTTGTCTTGAGGGAAAGAATATTTCCGACCCATCTTCTTCATAAAAGACGGATTTCAGCTGACTCTTTCTCGATTGCGTGGCTTCTTGGATCTGCTTCACTGTTTTAGAACGTCATTCTCGTTCTTCACCTTGTTTTTGCATCTACGTCGGGCTTTCTCCTTTCCATGAGAGCGCACAGCAGGCTGAGGGTGAAGGGCATCGCAGTCTTCTCTTTCCGCGGACTGCTGAGTAAGCCGTTGCATCCTGGCTTTCTCGTAAATAGCCATTTCGCGGCTGTGGTCATCCCGGGCCTTTTAACCTGCTTCCCTTATTCGCTTGTCAATTTGTTCTTCAAATGACAGACTTGGCATTCTTACGGCGGGATCTCGATCTGGTTCAATATCAGCGCTATCTGGAAAAGCATTCCCTTCTCCACCGGAGTTATTTATGACACGGCAGCCATGGAGTCGTTCCTGTTTCTTGGACCGAACGTATCCAAGTCCAGTCGTCTCCATCTTCCCGTTGGGAATCTTTCGCTGAGTCCCGGAAATGTCCCAAATCTTGTTGTAGAACTGGGCTTGTCGAGCGGTTTGTTTGAAAGGTACGCCTTGGCATCTTAATAGCCTTTTAAATCTATCTGCGTAATATCTGGGCAAATGGATTGATTGAAGCCTGTCAAGCGCAAGTTCGGCACCATGCCAGACTTCATTTTCCACTTTAGTCTCCGTAGATTGGTAGAAGAGGGTCGCCTTTTCACCTCTTCGTCTAGGAGGGACGTAGAAGGTCTGCAGCTCTTGCACGCCGTATGTATCGAGCGCATCAAGTCTCCTGTAATACCGCTGCGGAACCATGGTAATTTGTAAATTCTGATCGGCTCCAATGAAGGTCTGCATTGACGGACGGTCGGATCGCCGAGTCTCCTTCTTGGGAGTTGTGTCTTTTGGCCTTCTTAAAACCCCTGTATACTTTAAAAACCCTGCATTATTACAGAGGATTAAAAATCAAATTAAAACTATTTTTAATGCAAAAATTTAATACATTTTCTTTCACACCCTTTCACCTATCCTAACCTTAGTTTTTCCTATAAATACCACACCTAAACTCACCCCTCCTCACTTCCAAAACTCTGTCCAGACTC
This sequence comes from Agapanthus africanus, assembly GCA_030015575.1. Classification (NCBI taxonomy): domain Eukaryota; kingdom Viridiplantae; phylum Streptophyta; class Magnoliopsida; order Asparagales; family Amaryllidaceae; genus Agapanthus; species Agapanthus africanus. The sequence continues at coordinate 767,466,171 of JASDDO010000022.1, read as the reverse complement.
TCAAGAAAAATTTCTAGACCTTTGTGTGCAAATGGAGTTAGCGAAGAGCGAAACTCCGGCGAACTTCTGACGACGACCCAAGGAGCTTCCGGCGACGAAACGACGCACCGGCATCTCCTGCCACTCCCTTTTCCTCTTCTCTACACTACAAACCTATAATTCCCATTCTTCCATTCCATCTTAATCTCTCAAAAGTTCTCTTTCTAAAACCCAACGGAAGCGGAGTTAATCCGACTTCCGATTCGGTTCTCCTAAAAAATTCCATCTTTTCTTAAATACAAACATACTAAACCCTCACATCTTGACTATTAAACATTAACAAAATATTATGAACAAGTTTCATAGAAAAATATTTCATATTGTAATTTTTATCGTACTTTTTCAATAAAATACCATGTAGTTTAGTTTTGACATTAAACATCATATTTCCTTACTATACCTTTGAATAGATCGCGAGGTAATGACCTACCTCCTCATAACACTCATATGCAACATAGCATGATACCTTTCGGGAACATAGAATACATGAATTCGAATTTACAATTAAATACCTTTAACTTATAAAAATCATTTTCTACAAAATTGCGTATTTTTAAACAAATCTTTGCAAAGCGCCGCTACAATCCATTTGGGGAACCCGTTCGGGATGGTATGGATTATCGCACATCCTCGGGCTTAGTAGTGCGAGATGCAGACCTCCGCAAAGAGCATTCGTTCTCGAAAGATTTAAAATACAAATATCTTAAGAAAATGTGATTTTTAGATAAATAATAAATTTAATTATTTTATAAATATTTATATATGTATTATCAAAATATCTATTTTTTATATATTATAAATATTCCAACTTTTCTAAATCAAAAAGAATCATTTTACATGAAAATACCATACAATTCCATACAAATTCAATACTTTACAATTAAATACCATGTATTATGAAAAATAGGATTTATTCACTAGAAATGTCACAATGATAAAATCTATATTTATGAAAACTTTAAAGACGATAATAAAACAAGTAAGGTGTATTTTGAAAATTATACAAAATTATTTTTACGTAAAACCCCCTCAAGTTTTATAAATTACAATAAGGACCTTAGTAAATATAGGTTTAAGCGGGACCAGTCTCTTGAGCCTCAGAGAGCTGGAGATATGGGTGCTTGCCTATTTAAGATAGACAACTTAATAAGCGGTGTTATCAACACAGTAATCGTTTTTGAAAAAGACACAAATCCTGCCGCCCATGTGCAGCGGTTACCAATAACACCAAAACCTAATTCAGGACTTCAATTTCTTTTCTAATTGTTCTAACTCAAACTGGGTCTCATTATAAATAATATGACTTGAATATGATTCAAGTACAAACTACAATTCAATATGAATCCATGAATCCATATGTTCAATTTATTCAATCTGTATTGACCGAACCGAATCATGGATATACTTCTATTTACATGATTCTTCAGTTATATCCATTTACTGATATCATGGTTTCGGCAAGTCATCCATCTGTACAATCTATAATACAAGACAATACAATTTACAATACAATACAAACAATACAATCAAGACATTGCGGGGTTTTAAGGGGTAGATTGGTGCGGAAGGTGTTAGAAGTTGCACGAGATTGCAACTATTAAGACACCTAACCTATATTCCATTGTTGTTGTACCGTAGCATAAACGGTTCCTTGTATTCCATTTGCCGTTAGTCTCTGGCATATAGAGACTCCTCTCGTATACACTGGCCTCTTCTGTACCAAGCTACAAACAGCAGCGTTAACAATATGATACAACTTTAAAAATATACTCACTCTGCCTATTCTATTTCTCCCTTATCTTTGGGACTTACCGAGCGATTGTTCGCTGACGACATTCCTTCTCTTTCTTCTTTGGAATGTTGTCAGGTGATCCGGACCTTCAGGAGATCGAGTCCACCAGCGAGGACTTGGACCAGCTAGTCTACGACCCAGAGCTTTAGATTCATTGTACACATTTCATTTCAGTACTTTCCATTTCTGTTATGCCACTGTTTAGGTATTATTTTCATTCAGATGTATTTACTTTTCCATGTACGGTAAAAGAATGTTAATAAATAAAGTTGATGTTCATTACATTTGTCTCTTGTGTATATTTCTTTTATATTGCTTAGTTACGCTTAGCGTATTTACTTCTGAGTAAATACGTAGCGGGCTCGTCGCGTGCTCTGCCTGTATACTGGGAAGCGGGGCGTGACAGGTTTTGTTGGTGGCCCATGCAGATCAGAGCTGTATGGAACACTACCATGCAGTTCTGTTCTGCGTGAACAACCTAAGCAATATAACACAAGAACCAGCAACTAAAACATTCTTTACAATTCATATTTCTTGAATCTTATCATTCCATATACTTTGAATCTGTCCTAACCAAAAATTTTCATTCAAGGTTATGGATTCCCCGAACAACACCAGCACCAACTTCAACAACACTCCACCTCCACTATCGATTACACCTGCCGTAGCTGCTCCGATCAACGAGCAGACGGTTCTGTTTGAGGCAATCCGTAGCCTCCTAGAAGGCAGCAGCAGCAGACTGCTCTTTTAATGAACCGTCCCGAGGCAGAAGCACCTGGGGTGAAGCAATTCAGGGCTTTGCACCCCAAACAGTTTGCAGGAAAAGAGAGCCCTCTAGAAGCTGAGGAATGGTCTCAGAGCATCGAAGATGATCTGGCAGCGGCACAAGTGCCAGAGATAGCTTGGGTCCATGTTGCGAAACTGCAGCTCACGGACAATGCACGGGTCTGGTGAAAGGCGGAAGAAAGCCTTCTTGATCAACCCATCGAATGGAAGACTTTCCGCGACATGTTCGACACAAAGTACTTTCCTGAGACTGCCAGGTTCGACATGGAACAGCAGTTCATCCATCTGCAACAAAGTTCAATGTGGACCAAGTCAGTAGATGAATATGACGCTGAGTTCACCATGCTCAGTCGGTAAGATATGTCTCAATAATTCAATTTTTCAATAAATCACATACTACACAGCTAACACAATACTTTAACAGATTTGCGGAACACCTGATACCAATGGATGAGATCAGAGCCCGTCGATTTCAACAAGGTTTGGACTCGGAGATCCAGGCTGCATTAGCCACAGAAGATTTTCCAACTCATGAATCGGATCTGAAAGCTGCCCGCCGTTATGAGGCAGTGGTAAAGACGAGGGGCAGACCTTAATCTGCAGGAGTTAAGCGCCCTGTCAACCAGATGGCAGGAGGAGCCTCGTCAAGGCCACCATTTGTGCCAAGGAGACCGGGAGTACCGAACAACAGGCCCAGCCCAGCCTTTTGTAACTACTGCAAGAGAGATGGGCATCTGATGAAAAACTGCCGGTGTGCAAACCGCCTTTGCTTAGTCTGCGGCTCAGCTACTCACGATATTGTGTCTTGTCCTCGTAGACAAAACCCATATGCTGCACCCAGGCCAGCAATCACTTACCCGTAACGCCCAGCCATCCAAGCACCTGCTTCGAGACTTGCACCACCTGCTCCACCACCTAGAGGACCACCGACTGCACCTCCTCCTCATCAGTTCCATCAAGCTCAACGGAACGTTCCGAGGAATGCTCCTCCGGCCAGGAGGAATGTACCACGGCGACAGGCTTTCACGATGATCGTGGAAGAAGCTGAGGCCACTGGCCAAGTGATCACTGGTAACCCTTTCTTCTCAAGCTTTTCTTTCAGTCTTAATACCTATCCACATATTTTTCCATTACCTAAAACATATCCCACATAGCTTAGGTACAATCTTAGTAGCCTCACTCCCTGCACTAGCACTCTTCGATACTGGAACATCTCACTACTTTATGTCGCAGCGGTTCGTCCGAACTCATGCGATTCCAGTCGCACCGCTTGTATCCAGCTGGAATGTCAGATCAGGAAATGACGTTCTAAAGGCAACAATGGGATACAGCTTGTGTCCAGTAGTCGTCTGCAGCAGAGAATTTATGCTGACTTCAAGGTGCTGGACATACCGAACTTCGATGTGGTTCTAGGTATGGATTGGCTCGGAACCTTTTATGCTACCATCGACTGTCGTCAAAGGAGGGTAGTATTCGAGATTCCAGACCATCCGGTTTTCTATTTCAAAAGTGGAGACTGTACAGTGGAGCCAAGTACTTATAAGGCGAAACTAAAGAAGGCAGTAATTGCAGCAACTCAAGCAAAGGAAGGATCAAAACCAGAAGTGGTTCGAGAGTTCGATGATGTATTTCCTGACGATATATCAGGTTTGCCTCCCAATCGAGCTCTTGAATTCAGCATTGATTTAGTATCAGGAACACAACCGGTGATCAAAGCACCTTATCGATTAAGTCCGGTAGGTTTGAAGGAAGTCCGAACTCAGTTGGACGAATTATTGGCGAAAGGATGGATTCGTCCTAGCACTTCAAGTTGGGGATCACCAGTACTGCTTGTGAAGAAGGAATGTTCATACAGAATGTGCATCGATTATAGAGCCTTGAACGAAGTAACGATAAAGAACAAATATCCACTCCCGCGCATCGACAATTTATTCGATCAACTAAGTGGATCTTGTGTTTTCTCTAAATTAGATCTTCGTTCAGATTATCATTAGGTGAAGGTCAAGGAAGCTGATATTCATAAAACGGCTTTCAGAACTCGCTATGGTCATTACGAATTTCTTGTGATGCCATTTGGAGTGACCGACGCACTAGCAATATTCATGAACCTAATGAATCAAGTTTTCCGAGAGTACTTAGACAGGTTCGTTGTCATCTTCATCGACGACATCCTGGTGTATTCTAAGAGTCGGAAAGAACATTCCGAGCACCTACGAATTGTCTTGGAAACTCTACGACAATATCAATTATATGCCAAGTACAACAAATGCAAGTTTTGGCTAGATCAAGTTGATTTTCTTGGATATATCGTATCAGGCGAAAGAATCTCTATGGATCCAGCGAAAGTTTCAGCAGTAAGCGAATGGCCGACATCAAAGTCAGTGAAGGACATTCAGAGTTTCTTGGGTTTAGCTGGATATTACAGAAGATTCATTGAAGGCTTTTCAAAGATAGCAATACCCCCGACCAAGCTCACACGTAAAGATGAAGACTTTGTGTGGTCAAAAGCATGCGAACAAGCTTTCATAGAACTCAAGTCAAGGTTGACATCAGCGCCTATTCTCGTTATACCGGACCAATCTGGAGGTTTCGAAGTACATTGTGATGCATCTGGTAAAGGATTAGGATGTGTTCTACATCAGCACGGTAAGGTTGTGGCTTATGCTTCAAGACAGCTGAAGATTCATGAGCGCAATTATCCGACGCATGATTTGGAATTGGCAGCCGTTATTTTTGCTCTTAAGATTTGGCGCCATTATCTTCTTGGTGAACGGGTGAACATATACACAGATCACAAGAGTCTGAAATATGTGTTTACTCAGAAGGAACTTAATATGCTGCAGAGACGATGGTTAGAACTCATGGCGGACTTTGACATCAACCTGCAATATCACCCAGGAAAGATGAATGTGGTACCTGATGCCCTTAGTCGCCAACCATTAGCAATGAATCTCACCGTTCAGTGGAAACTTCAACAAGACTTGTGTCACGCCCCGCTTTCCAGAGTATGCTAAAATGGGCACGTGACATAGCCAACCATGCTACCTGTGGGTAGGAAGTATCCATCCACAGTCACATTAAAGTTGTAGAGATATCAAGAACAAAATGAAACTATCTAAAACATGTCCATAATCCAAGATAACATGAGTCAATAATAAATAAATGCGGAAGCGAAAAATCCAATACAAAATAACTGGAATGTATGTCCCATAATGCGGGCTTACATCAGGAATAAAATACAGGAAAGAAAAACTAACTACTACTGACACTCACAGCTCAGCCTGTCGGCTGAAGTACTCCTGCTCGGACTGCGACAGCGGTACAGAATCTGGGCCATGCAAAACCTAGACGTCAGCGCGTCAAGTCATCAAGTAATAACATAATAAACAGGCAATGCGAATATAAACATGAATAAAGCAAGGGTAACAATAATATGAATCAGAGCAGTACAGGGTAGTGTGCAGTGGGTAAACTGGATTATTCTATCAGGTTCTCTGTTCTAAAGTCTTTGAAACCAAATTGATGAATCATCGATGTAACTCAATAGTATCCCGTGCATGCCCGGGACCACGGTCTAAGACTCTCGGGCTGAAACCGAGACATGCCGCTAGGCACTACAAGGGAAAGGATAAAGACCAACGATGTCAGCAGCATCGTCACGAGGCGGGCCTGGCCTCTAAAACTGATCAGTACAGGTAGTGAACTGTTGAGTTACAAGTCAGGTTTCACCTTTGATTTCCCCATACCCCCAAGTTATATGTGTAAGTCAAGTCAGGTATCCCGAAATCAAGAAACTAATGCCAACACAGGATCAGGTAAACAGCTTTGTCTGGATAGACAACAGGAACGGTCTATGAGGACTACATGTCAGGTTTGTTGGCATTAGACACAAGATCAGGGAACGGGCCAAGTCATGGTACATCAGGTCAAGTCAAACAGTATACGGTACCATGTCGGGTAGATCAATATACATGTAGCCAGTCAGGTCAAGATGTAAACAATATCATGGGTGTACTCACAATCAGTTATACAAGCAAGCATGGTTATCATCAACATGATATAAGCAATGAATTAAGCAATAGGCAGATTTACTCAATGTGCAGTACAGTTATCAGTTGTGGCACAGAGATGATTTCAATGTTATGCGAGTGCAGTATGACAATTATGGCCTTTTAATCATGTTAACAAGTTTAAGAACTTTAGAGGTGCAATGATTTATATAAAGGTTCAATACAGCTATTACAGGTTAAAATGCATACGAGTGTCCGAATGGAACAAAACTATAGAGATAAATGCCATAAGCTATGTCAATATTAAAAATGTGTTTAAACAGGTAAATGTGGTTATTAGGTTCAATTGCAAACTGTAGGTTCCAAGTTTAAAGATAAAATGATATATGACAATATTGTCCATGAAAATGAGAAATGATCGTACCAAAGTTAAATTTACAGGTTTAGGGTGTCATAATATATATGTAAATATTGTTTAGCATGTAGCAAGGGGTACTTGTCTCGACGGGTCGCGAACCGGGAAAACGGAACATAGAATGTCGGCGGGGAAACTCGCGACGGGCGCACGGTTCACGGAATGAACCCAAACGACGAACAATGGAACCACCCGGGTCGGGGTACCTCGCTGGAACGTCGGGTCACGTCGTCGGCATCGTTGGATTCCGGCCGAGGAATGAACAGTAAAGATCAAGACACATAAACAAGAAGAGAAAAGAAAAATAGAGAAGAAAGGAAGTAGGATCTGAGAAAGGGTGCTCACGATGATCCGTGGGACGGGTGGTGACGGTCGACCTCGTCGACGGAGCTCCGGCGGTGGCCTACGACGACAGTGGAAGAAGTGTTTTCAGATCAAGAACCAGATCAGCAAGGAAAAGAAGAAAGGAGGAGGTGAGGAGATGTGAAACTCACCGAGGGGGTGCTTGCAAGGCCGGGGATACGGGGACAGGGTCGCCGGCGGCGACTCACGGCGGTGCGACGGTGTGCAGGGGGTGCAGGGGGTCGCGGTGAAGGTGCAGGGTGCACGGGGGTCGATGAAGGAGGATGTGGATGAGACGAGGCTGAGGAGGCGAGGATTCTGGTGACGGTGGTGCCGGAGTTGGGGCTGCAGCGGCGAGGAGGGAGGCGGCGGTTAGGGTTTCGTCGCTGGGTTTGGGTTACGCTGCTGAAGGAAAAAGAAAAGGAGGGGGAAGGTGATTTAAATATAGAGGAGAGAGAGAGAGAGATCGGGGAGAGTGAGAGAGAGAGATATGAGAGTGGGGCCCACGAAGAATAAAGGGTTCGTGATTGGCTGAAGAATGATTTAGGTGTTAGGAAAATATTTAAAAAGATTTAAAGATTTAGGGGAACAGTGAAATGTATATAGTTAAGAAAATATATGATGGTTTAAAAAATATTAAAATTTGGGATTTTGGCGCAAAGTAAAACATTTCCAAATCGCGCCCGGGTCGGATCCAAAAATTTGAAATTGAAATAATAGGATTTTAGGCGGGATCTAAAAGTGAAAATGAAGTATTTTATGATCAAAAAGCATACCCCCAAAACGAACACATGTACGTGCACGTAGCCATCCAAACTCGCCCGTTTCACTGAACAGGACGAGAACACGATGCACGGACGCTACAACGGGGTTAGGGGTGTCAAGTAGGCCAAGATGAATATTTTTAATTTTATTTTAGATGCATTAAATTGTTATATGCAGAAATGAATTTACGGAGTAAAATTTCAGTAAGTGACAAACAAGCAAGATAAATGAAATAAGTGCCACACTACGTTCAAACGGTAACTGAAATTAGTAGCATTGGGCTCGGATGTTACATTATACCCAACTACAAAAAGAATTTCGTCCTCGAAATTCTAAGAATACAAAGATAGAAAAACTATACGAAAAGATGAGGAAACTTCTGCCGGATTTCATCTTCTCGTTCCCAAGTGGACTCTCCATGCGAGCGATTACCCCAAGAAACAAGCACAATAGGGATCACCTTGTTCTTAAGAACCTTTTCCCTTCGATCCACGATTCCAATCGGTCGCTCCTCAAAAGTCAAGTCTTCTCGTACTGTTAGCTCCGAATGATCCAATACGTGCATTTCACCTCAAACATACCTACGGAGTTGAGATACGTGAAACACATCGTGCACATTTGCCAAGGACTGCGGTAACGCCAAACGATACGCTACCTCATCAACACGCTCCAAGATCTCAAAGGGTCCAACGAATCGAGGACTAAGCTTTCCTCGACTTCCAAAACGAATCATCCCTCTAGTCGGTGATATCTTCAAGAATACCAAATCACCCACGGCGAACTCTAGAGGTCTTCTTGACGTATCTGCCCAACTCTTCTGTCGGTCTTGAGCTGCCTTCATATGGTTTCTGATAGTGTTAACCTTCTCAATTGTCTGCACAACCAAATCTGGTCCTAATAATCTTCGTTCACCGACATCGTCCCAGCAAATATGTGAACGGCAAAAACGACCATACATCGCTTCAAATGGAGCCATCTGGATAGTTGCTTGAAAACTGTTGTTTGTAAGAAAACTCCACCAAATGTAGATGATCCTCCCAAGAACCCTTGAAGTCCAACATGCATGCTCTCAACATATCCTCAAGAGTTTGGATCGTTCTCTCCGACTGACCATCAGTTTGAGGATGATAAGATGTGCTAAACTTTAATCGAGTCACCAAACTTTCCTGTAAACTCCTCCAGAAGTGTGATAAGAACCGAGTGTCCCGATCGGACACGATGCTCACCGGTACTCTATGCAATTTTACAATCTCTTGCATGTACCGCTCTGCTAAAGTCTCCGTTGATTGACCAACCCGAAAAGGAATGAAGTGAGCTGCCTAGGTCAATCGATCAACAGTCACCCATACAGCATTGTTGCCTTTTAGACTCCGCGGTAAAGCCGTCACGAAATCCATGGTTATATGCTCCCACTTCCACTGAGGAATCAGAAGTGGTTGCAATAAACCAGCAACCCTTTGATGTTCAGCCTTAACTTGCTGACACACCAAGCACTTTGCCACAAAGCGAGCAATCTCCCGTTTCATGCCTTCCCACCAGAAATGCTATCGAATATCTCGGTATATTTTTGTACCTCCTGGATGTACAGAATAAGCTGAACTGTGTGCCTCCTTCATAAGCTCTTCACGAATATCTCCCTTTGGCACACATAAACGGCTACCATACCTCAACGAACCATCTTCGTGGATCAATAAATCCGTTCATAGTCCGGCTTCAATCTGTTCTCGAAACTTTTGCAGTCTAGGGTCCTGCGATTGAGCTGCTTTAATATTCTCGATCAACGATGACTGTACTTGCAGCTGCATCAACTGTCCCGTGGAATGCGGCAGCACAACCTCCAAGTCAAATCTTCGAAAATCTGCAACGATCTCCTTCTGCGTAGTTAACACCTGAATTGCTGGTAACCGACTAAGCGCATCCGGCACGACATTAACCTTCCCCGGATGGTATTTAAGATCAAGATCGTAGTCAGCCATCAGCTCCAACCATCTACGTTGCCTCATATTAAGCTCCTTCTGCGTGAACACATACTTCAAGCTCTTATGATCAGTAAAAACTTCGACCCTTTCGCCCAAAAGGTAGTGTCTCCAAATCTTCAAAGCGAAAATCACAGCCGCAAGTTCCAAGTCATGAGTTGGGTAATTCTTCTCATGGGTCTTCAATTATCTCGATGTGTACACTACAACCTTCCCATGCTGCATCAAAACACATCCCAATCCTTTCCCAGATGCGTCGCTGTGAATCACCAATCCTCCGGAATTGTCTGGCACGGTCAGAATAGGGGCGGTTATCAACTTCTGCTTCAACGTCTCAAAAGCTAACGCACACTCATCCGTCCATACAAAAGGTACCTCCTTGCGCGTAAGCTTGGTTAACGGCTCCGCCAGACGAGCAAAGTTCTCCACAAATCTTCTGTAATACCCGGCGAGTCCAAGGAAATTTCTTATCTCTGCAACATTCTTTGGAATCAGCCAATCTCGTACTGCTGCAATCTTTTCTGGATCGGCGGCAATTCCATCGCCAGACACAACATGCCCCAAAAACTTTATTTCCTCCAGCCAAAACTCGCACTTACTCATCTTCGCATATAACTTCTCTTGTCTCAATGTTTGCAGTGCGATCTTCAAATGCTCAGTATGCTCCTCAAGACTCTTTGAGTAAACCAGAATATCGTCAATGAATACCACAATAAACTGGTCCAAGAACAGTGAAAAGATTCAGTTCATCAAGTCCATGAATACTGCCGGCGCATTCGTTACTCCGAAGGGAATCACTAAGTACTCGTAATGTCCATACCGAGTTCGGAACGCCGTCTTGCAAATATCTTCTGTTTTCACTCGGACCTGATGATATCCGGATCGCAAATCCAGCTTCGAGAATACCCTCGCGCCACTAAACTGCTCGAAAAGTTCGCCAATGCGAGGGATCGGGTACTTGTTCTTAATAGTCACCCGGTTTAATTCTCGATAGTCGATGCACATCCTTCTTGTGCCATCCTTCTTCTTTACTAGAAGAACTGGAGCTCCCCAAGGCGAGTTACTGCTTCGAATCCAACCCTTTTCAAGCAATTCAGCAACCTGTTTCTTGACTTCTTCCAATTCCACTGGTGCCATAGGATAATACGCTTTGGATACTGGCGCTGCACCAGGAATAAGATCGATTGCGAACTCCATGTCTCGCTTCGACGGTAAACCCGATATATCTTCAAACACGTCCATAAAATCGCGAACAACAGCCGGCTCTTCACTTAAATCAACTTCCATTGCTGCAAGAACATTGTTTGTCGGCCTAGCCCTAAACTCGACTGGCCCGACAGAACTGCTTCCTCCGGTGAAGGTAAACTCGGGATGTCCGGGAATCTGGAAAATTACTTTCTTTGCCCTACAATCAATGTGAGCGTGGAAAGTGCCAAAAAAATTCATTCCCAAGACGACTTCGTAGCTGCCCGTATCAATCACCAAGAAATCTGCAAAAAGCTCCCGTCCGCACACAACAACTGTACAATCTTTACATTCCCTACTAGTTATGATTTTCCCATTCCCAGTGTGTATGTCCCAGAAACTAGACATGGTCGTGTAGTCAATCGAGTGTGTAGTTAAAAACTTGGATGACATAAAACAATGGGATGCACCAGAATCAAATAACGCTAATGCGGGAAAACCATGAACGAGTAGAGTACCTGAAACAACTTCTCCTGACGCCTTAGCTTCTTCAGCTGTCAAGGTAAAAGCTCTAGCCTGATTAGGTCCTTGAGTCAGCTGTTTCTGTCCCTGGAATGGTCTCTGCGGAGGCTTCTGAAAATCATCTCTCGTACGAAACTTCGACGGACAAGCACTAACGGCGTGATCTGCCGCTCCACAAACAAAACAGAGTCCCAGCCTCCTTCGACAATCCTTTCGCACACGTCCGTGTACATGGCAGTAGTTACAAATCAAGCTCCTTTTCCGATCACCCACAATTGTTTTCTTCATTGGTGCTATGCTGGGTCTGTTTTCCGGAACACTTCTACATACGGACGTATGGTTCAGTGCAGACGCCGGTTTCAGCTCGGTCTGTCTCTTTAGATTCTCCAGCATTCCCCTTATCACCCTACGCATGGCGGCTTTGTCCACACGTCTTTGGTACAACTTCAAATTCTTACCGGCCATATTCCTGAAATCAAAATACCCAACATTAGCATGATGATAGATTCTGAATATAGATCAAGGCTAGAACTCCAAGATACTTAAATAGAGTGCCGCATTGTAACTATGCCGCGATATCATAGCCACAATTACATAACTCCACCCAAGTCGTCTAAGTCCTAGAGATAACAAGGAATCAGGTTTCGAGTCGATATGCAAAGGAAGTTTGCACATCGTAAAAGATATAATCAAGAAAAATGTGATTCAAGAATGGTAAAACGGTAAGGTGGCAGGACATATTTCCTAAACACAGGTATTCTGATTCGCGTATTGGGTACAATACCCAACTACAAAGAATCAACCCAACTAACCTATGGCTCTGATACCAAAAGAACCATGTCACGCCCCGCTTCCCAGAGTACGCTAAAATGGGTACGTGACATAGCCAAACATGCTACCTGTGGGTAGGAAGTATCCATCCACAGTCACATTACGGTTGTAGAGATATCAAGAACAAAATGAAACTATCTAAAACATGTCCATAATCCAAGATAACACGAGTCAATAATAAATAGATGCGGAAGTGAAAGATCCAATACAAAATAACTGGAATGTATGTCCCATAATGCGGGCTCACATCAGGAATAAAATGCAGGAAAGAAAAACTAACTACTACTGACACTCACAGCTCAGCCTGTCGGCTGAAGTACTCCTGCTCGGACTGCGACAGCGGTACAGAATCTGGGCCATGCAAAACCCAGACGTCAGCGCGTCAAGTCATCAAGTAATAACATAATAAACAGGCAATGCGAATATAAACATGAATAAAGCAAGGGTAACAATAATATGAATCAGAGCAGTACAGGGTAGTGTGCAGTGGGTAAACTGGATTGTTCTATCAGGTTCTCTGTTCTAAAGTCTTTGAAACCAAATTGATGAATCATCGATGTAACTCAATAGTATCCCGTGCATGCCCGGGACCACGGTCTAAGACTCTCGGGCTGAAACCGAGACGTGCCGCTAGGCACTACAAGGGAAAGGATAAAGACCAACGATGTCAGCAGCATCGTCACGAGGCGGGCCTGGCCTCTAAAACTGATCAGTACAGGTAGTGAACTGTTGAGTTACAAGTCAGGTTTCACCTTTGATTTCCCCATACCCCCAAGTTATATGTGTAAGTCAAGTCAGGTATCCCGAAATCAAGAAACTAATGCCAACACAGGATCAGGTAAACAGCTTTGTCTGGATAGACAACAGGAACGGTCCATGAGGACTACATGTCAGGTTTGTTGGCATTAGACACAAGATCAGGGAACGGGCCAAGTCATGGTACATCAGGTCAAGTCAAACAGTATACGGTACCATGTCGGGTAGATCAATATACATGTAGCCAGTCAGGTCAAGATGTAAACAATATCATGGGTGTACTCACAATCAGTTATACAAGCAAGCATGGTTATCATCAACATGATATAAGCAATGAATTAAGCAATAGGCAGATTTACTCAATGTGCAGTACAGTTATCAGTTGTGGCACAGAGATGATTTCAATGTTATGCGAGTGCAGTATGACAATTATGGTCTTTTAATCATGTTAACAAGTTTAAGAACTTTAGAGGTGCAATGATTTATATAAAGGTTCAATACAGCTATTACAGGTTAAAATGCATACGAGTGTCCGAATGGAACAAAACTATAGAGATAAATGCCATAAGCTATGTCAATATTAAAAATGTGTTTAAACAGGTAAATGTGGTTATTAGGTTCAATTGCAAACTGTAGGTTCCAAGTTTAAAGATAAAATGATATATGACAATATTGTCCATGAAAATGAGAAATAATCGTACCAAAGTTAAATTTACAGGTTTAGGGTGTCATAATATATATGTAAATATTGTTTAGCATGTAGCAAGGGGTACTTGCATCGACGGGTCGCGAACCGGGAAAACGGAACGTAGAATGTCGGCGGGGAAACTCGCGACGGGCGCACGGTTCACGGAATGAATCCAAACGACGAACAATGGAACCACCCGGGTCGGGGTACCTCGCTGGAACGTCGGGTCACGTCGTCGGCATCGTTGGATTCCGGCCGAGGAATGAACAGTAAAGATCAAGACACATAAACAAGAAGAGAAAAGAAAAATAGAGAAGAAAGGAAGTAGGATCTGAGAAAGGGTGCTCACGATGATCCGTGGGACGGGTGGTGACGGTCGACCTCGTCGACGGAGCTCCAGCGGTGGCCTACGACGACAGTGGAAGAAGTGTTTTCAGATCAAGAACCAGATCAGCAAGGAAAAGAAGAAAGGAGGAGGTGAGGGGATGTGAAACTCACCGAGGGGGTGCTTGCGAGGCCGGGGACACGGGGACGGGGTCGCCGGCGGCGACTCACGGCGGTGCGACGGTGTGCAGGGGGTGCAGGTGGTCGCGGTGAAGGTGCAGGGTGCACGGGGGTCGATGAAGGAGGATATGGATGAGACGAGGCTGAGGAGGCGAGGATTCTGGTGACGGTGGTGCCGGCGTTGGGGCTGCGGCGGCGAGGAGGGAGGCGGCGGTTAGGCTTTCGTCGCTGGGTTTGGGTTACGCTGCTGAAGGAAAAAGAAAAAGAGGGGGAAGGTGATTTAAATATAGAGGGGAGAGAGAGAGATCGGGGGGGAGGGAGAGAGAGAGAGAGAGGTATCGGGGGGAGAGAGAGAGATATGAGAGTGGGGCCCACGGAGAATAAAGGGTTCGTGATTGGCTGAAGAATGATTTAGGTGTTAGGAAAATATTTAAAAAGATTTAAAGATTTAGGGGAACAGTGAAATGTATATAGTTAAGAAAATATATGATGGTTTAAAAAATATTAAAATTTGGGATTTTGGCGCAAAGTAAAACATTTCCAAATCGCGCCCGGGTCGGGTCCAAAAATTTGAAATTGAAATAATAGGATTTTAGGCGGGATCTAAAAGTGAAAATGAAGTATTTTATGATCAAAAAGTATACCCCCAAAACGGACACATGTACGTGCGCGTAGCCATCCAAACTCGCCCGTTTCACTGAACAGGACGAGAACACGATTCACGGACGCTACAACGGGGTTAGGGGTGTCAAGTAGGCCAAGATGAATATTTTTAATTTTATTTTAGATGCCTTAAATTGTTATATGCAGAAATGAATTTACGGGGTAAAATTTCAGTAAGTGACAAACAAGCAAGATAAATGAAATAAGTGCCACACTACGTTCAAACAGTAACTGAAATTAGTAGTATTGGGCTCGGGTGTTACAACTTGCATCAGTTAGAGATTGAAGTAGTCATGCCAGGTAACGCTTCAAGTTTGATAAACTTACAAGTTCAATCTACCATTATCAATCAGATTAAAGCAGCTCAAGAAAGTGATGCTAAATTGCAAAAGATCAGAGAACAAGTAGAGAATGAACTCAGATTAGACTTCATCATTCATGAAGACAGATCTTTGAGATACGGCAGCAGATTTTGTGTACCAAAAGGTTCTGTTTGGGAAGAGTTAATGAAAGAAGCTCACAACTCTCCCTACTCAGTACACCCTGAAGGTACAAAGATATACAAAGATCTACGTCAGAATTACTGGTGGCATGAAATGAAGCGTGAACTAGCCAGAAGCGTCACTAAATACTTGGTGTGTCAGCAAGTAAAGGATGAACATCACAGGACAGCTGGATTACTTCAACCGTTACCTATCCCAGAATGGAAGTGGCAACACATCACGATGGATTTTGTGACTGCTCTTCCTCGCAGCACAAAGGGTAACGATGCGGTATGGGTCATTATGGATCAACTCACAAAGTCGGCTCACTTCATCCCATTTCGAGTTGGCCAATCAACTGAGACATTAGCAAAGAAATACATGGAGGTAAGAATCTAATTAAGATTTAAACTCTTCAAATATGTACTATCTCTGATACCCATGAACTCATACAGGAAATTGTGCGACTTCATGGAGTACCAGTCTGCATTGTCTCCGATCGTGACACCAGGTTCAGATCGCAATTTTGGCAGAGTCTGCAAGCGAGCTTGGGAACAAGTCTGAATTTCAGCACGGCTTATCATCCACAAACAGATGGTCAGTCCGAGCGAACTATTCAGATCTTGGAGGATATACTCAGAGCATGTATGTTGGACTTCAAAGGATCGTGGGAAGATCACCTATATCTTGTGGGGTTTTCATACAACAACAACTACCAAGCAAGTATAGGAATGACACCTTTTGCAGCACTATATGGAAGGAAGTGTCGATCGCCATTAAGTTGGGACGACGTTGGAGATAGAGAACTCCTTGGACCTGAGATGATAGTAGCAACTGTTAATGTGGTTCGTACTATCAGGGAAAGAATGTGTATAGCCCAAGATCGACAGAAGCACTGGGCTGATACAAAGCGACGTCACTTAAAGTTCCAGCCGGGAGATCACGTATTCTTAAAGATATCTCTGAACCGCGGAGTAATTCGATTTGGAAGACGGGATAAGCTATGTCCGAGATACATTGGACCGTTCGGCATACTCGAACGAGTCGGTGATGTGGCTTATCGCTTAGCACTTCCACCTTCATTGGAAGGAGCGCATAACGTATTCCACATATCCCAACTCAGAAGGTATGTGAGTGACTCCAGCCATATTCTCGATCATTCCGAACTCACTGTACAGCCCGACTTATCTTGTGAACAACAACCTGTGGAGATCCTGGACAGGAAAGTGAAGTCACTTCGGAACAAGGAAGTCAACTTGGTTCGAGTGATGTGGAGAAAAGACACTCCAGGAGAATCGACATGGGAAAACGAAGATGAAATGCTTGCAAGATATCCCCACCTATTTGTAAACTAGTCCTTAAAATAAAATTTGTAAATTTCGAGGACGAAATTTTTGTAAGAAGGGTAGACTGTAACAACTTCAATTTTAGTGTACAAAAATTTGTTTAAAAGTTAATATATACTTAGGGTATTTACATTTCCTGTGAGTACTATAAGTATTTGTTTTGCTTTTTAATAGCAAGAATGAGCTTGTGGCTCATTGGTAATACCTTGCACTGCCGAACCAAAACACCAGAGTTCAAATCACATTAGCCACATTAATTTTTTAAATATTGTTTTCTTTTAAATTTTTAGAAGCCCAAGAGCCTACACGTGCATAACTCGTAAAAACCAAAAGTCACATATAAAACAAACTGACCCAGGAGCTACACCATGAGACGGTGGACACGTGGCGATGGTGACCCGGCCCGACTCGGTCACGTGTCCACCGTCTCATGGTGTAGCTCCTGGGTCAGTTTGTTTTATATGTGACTTTTGGTTTTTACGAGTTATGCACGTGTAGGCTCTTGGGCTTCTAAAAATTTAAAAGAAAACAATATTTAAAAGATTAATGTAGCTAATGGGATTTGAACTCTGGTGTTTTGGTTCAGCAGTGCAAGGTATTACCAATGAGCCACAAGCTCATTCTTGCAATTAAAAAGCAAAACAAATACTTATAGTACTCACAGGAAATGTAAATACCCTAAGTATATATTAACTTTTAAACAAATTTTTGTACACTAAAATTGAAGTTGTTACAGTTAACAACAAACTCCATGGCGTTTATATGAAAAACTTTGGAAATCCATGGTATTTATTTGCAAAGAACAAAGCTCGTGATATCCGGAATATGGTGAAAGGTTGTGGTATTTATTTGTAACAAAGTCCATGGTTTATTCGAAAAACGTTGAATATACATAGCATTTACTTGTAATAAAAAATTCCATGGTATTCATCTGAAAAATGTTGAAAGTTTATGTATTTTAGTGAAAATCTGATGGGTTTTGAAGTTGATGGCAGAACCGTAATTATCGTGAAGTTTTGTCATCTTTAGAATTTCCAATTTCATCCCCCCACAATATCATGAAAATAACCATTTTGTTAATTTGCAAAATCTTCATGTCATGCCAAACTAATAGAAAGTGCGGGAGTCAGAGCAGCTATGCAACCACGCACATGGGCACTAGTCAACGCCTTTGGTTTCTTAAAGTCAGTGCCCTTGCTTTGTTTGGTTCAACAATGGTTGGTCGATCAGTCTACTCACCCAAAAGGAAGAACATCGATTGCGCGGGGAAAATGGAATATTGAAATTTCCACTTTTTCACCTCACTTTATTATTTTATATATATATGAGAATAATGGAGAAAAGAGGCCATAGGAGGGAATTTTCTTCTATGGCGTCGAAAAAGTACCCCCTCACTTATTTTTCCCGACGATCAGCATCCATCATTTTCATCGTTATCATCTTAAGATGTGGGTACACCAAATTTCATGTGATTCTACAACTTTTTCACCGTTGATTTAGCAATATAAAAAGTTCTGTTGTCAGTAAACTGTTAATTTTAAACCCACTAAATCAACGGTGAAAAAGTTGTTGCATCACATGAAATTTGGTGTACCCACATCTTAGATAATAACGATGAAGATGATGGGTGTCGATCGTCGGAAAAAATAAGGGAGGGTGTACTTTTTCAACGTCATATAAGAAAATTCCCTCCTATGGCAACTTTCCTCCGTTATTCTCTCTCTCTCTCTCTCTCTCTCTCTCTATATATATATATATATATATATATATATATATATATAAGAAAGAGAATAATGGAAAAAAGAGGCCTTAGGAGACTTTTTCGTTAGGTAGTGCCAAAAATCTGTATCCTCCACGATTTTTTTCGACGATCGGCACTCATCATCATCATCTTTATCATGTAAGATATGGATACACCAAATTTCATATGATTCCACCACTTTTTCACCGTTAAATTAACAAAGTAAAAGTTCTATTGTCGGTAAACCGTTAATTTTGCACTCACTAAATCAACGGTGAAAAAGTGATGGAATCACATGAAATTTGGTGTATCCACATCTTAGACAATAAAAATGATGATAATTAGTGCCGGTCGTCGAGAATAACCGTGGGGGTGTTTATTTTTGGAAGCCACCTTTCCTCCATTATTCTCCTATATAAATGATGGTTTTATCATGATTCCAAAACCAAGGCCACTGCTCTAAATGGGTCGGGTTGGACCCAATACCCGTTAAATAAAGAAGTCTAGGGCATCGAGCTGTAGAACTCGCACCCTAGGGCTTTTTCTTCTTCAGCAGCAGCAGCAGCAGCAGCAGCTCCGATGAGATCTCATCTTTTCCGATCATCTCAGCCTTCTCTTGCCGCTAAAAGGTTAAATTGTCTGTTTTCTTCTCATTTTCTCTTCTCTTGCCGCTAAAAGGTTAATTTGTCTGATTTCTTCTCATTTTCTCAACCTTTTTGTATTCCCCCCCCCCCCCCCCCCCCTTCAATTAGGTTTTGTACTAGGATATATTAAGAGGTATATGGAATGAAAAAAAACTTAAAATAAAAAAGATGGAATGCTTTAAAATCTAAAGGATGCAGAATTAGCAGAACGGAAAAATATGTGGAAGGTAACATTAGCAAAATTATAAGTGATACCCATTTTCATTATTTAGAATCTTGTAATAATGTCCTCGTCATGATGATGAGATCAAAGAGTTGTGGTTCGTGTTTCATAGAATCAAAAAAATAAAGGAAAAATCTTATAAGACAACTATAAGACCGGCACTGCTTTACGGATAGCAATGTGGTAATTAAGAAACACTTCGAAAAATGAGTAGTTGAAGAGAGAAATTTGAGATTGATCAATGACAATATTTGAAGGATAGGATTACAAATGAATTTGCTCGTAAACGGTTGGCAGTAGCTCATATAGTGGATAACATTGCTAGAATATAAAAACAATTCGCTCAACCCTCACCATAACTTTGGAGTTTTGGTGCAGTGGAAGGGACATTTCACATGGTATCGGAGCAACCCGTGTTCCATTACCACGGGGCACGTATTAAATGCGATTTTATTTAAATTAAAAATACCACTGCTTAAAACCCAGATTTCGTCCCAAAGAGACTTCGATCTGCAAGGGCTTGTTAGAATATAAAAGCAATTCGCGCAACCCTCATCATAACTTCGGAGTTTTGGTGCAGTGGAAGGGATATTTCACATGCGAAAGAACCGCTTTAGCTGGTTTGGGCATGAACAATGGAGTCCATTAAGTGCTCTAGTTAGAGAAATTGATTAAATTGGGGTTAAAGGTGCAACAAGGGTTAGGAGTGGACCTAAGCGATCATGAATAGATTAGATGCAGTCAATAAAGATATGTTTGTTGTCAATTTAATTGAGAAAGTGGGTGGAATGGAAGAGAAGGATTCATTTATCCAACCCCAAGAGTCGGGATAATGGCTTGTTATTTTAGGTGTTGCAAGCCTTTACTCTTTAATTCGATATCTAGGTAGTTGAAGTTGTTAAGTTGTTTTCGGTTAGATAATTGTTCGTTTTGAATTGCTTCGATGCAAGTCTCAACATCTAATTTGTTCGGTAAGATTTTTATAATTATGTAGTCTAGTGAATTGAATATGTGACATCTAGGACCGACCTGATGCTCTCTAACTTTTCTTTTGATGGTTATCTGAGAATTAAATGTAGTATTATTCTTTTGCAGACTATATTCTTCTTACTTTTGTAAAGAGGAGCGACATGGTTACAACGCCGTGAAGAAGCATTTTACCACAATCCAAAGTATGCAATTTCTTTTTCTTATTTAACTCAATTAATATATATGTGTGGTTTTTAGGTGCTCAACCATGATATTGATAGAATTTGTGCTTAACTTTCTTTTAGCCTAGAACAACGCCGGATTGAAGATTATATCATTGAAAAACCTAACAATGATGGTGTTACAATTACTAGTTAAAACCATTTTAGTATTTTAAGTTTTTAACTTGCAGTGGCTTATCCAGGATCATCCAGGATCCATGAATTTATGGAATATGGTTAGGCTTCTAGGTTGATTTGAATATGAAACTGCTTGTTGAAAAGGAAGGATATATATTGTGACATGATCTTCACTTGTGATTGATATATATGTTCTTAATATGAACTACTCACTATATTAACCTTCTTTCAGCATGAACAGTATTTCAATGCTACACGATAGCCACATACTTTATAACACCTACAAATTCTTGCCTATGCAGTCAACTCATAGTAACTGGAGCATTCCAGCTGTGCTACCAGGGCAGAGTCTTAATCCTGCTAACTCTGCTTCCATTTGATTATAGCTTGGAGCAATCAGAACCGTTGCTTTTGTATTATTTAGTTCTGGATATCCTTCGAATCTAATGTATTTCTTAAATCTTAATTACGCAAAACTTGATAAGATAGTCAGAACCAGCCTTTCCTACATTTGAAAGTATGGTAATGAATTCTTCCCACGTTTCACATGTATGTTATTTTGGTATTCCCTATCAATTGGTTAGTCATCAGACTCATCACCCTTGGTCACCCTAAACCAACATCACACAGAGGTGCATGCAATAAAAAGTACTTACTCTTGTACATTTTAAAAGTACCCTCTTAAGTAGCAGAAAGAGTAGAACTAGGTGAATAATAGGATGAAACTAACAGGCCGCTTAATCAGAATAAATTGAAGTGGCCAGGATCTCGAAACTGTGTAGGTCCCTGGGCGGACGCTTTTTAAAACACCGATGATACAAATCTACAAAGGAAAAGATTAATCTCTAAAGTCCTCCATGATCTATACCCAAAGTTCTCCCTGAACATAAGGTTAACTTTAAGGCTAATTCGCTCTTTATAATCGCCTCACAGAAACTTAAATTCCTTTATCAATCTATCCAATCCATTTTGATACCACTCTTGCAATTATTTATTTATTTTATACTAATTTATATTTCAGAATTATTAGCCACATTATCTGCCTGAATATCCCACAACTCCACCAACTATAATTGGCATTCCTGGCTTCAATGTTGCAGGCAGATATTTTATGACTATGAATCTTTCTTATCTCTGTAAACATGATTTTTCTTGATCACTCTCTATTGAAATTCTCCAGAATCTATACAATCTCATTTCCTTTGGAGCCAATAATTGCATTGTGATTTACTATACTTGGAGAAATGAGGCCGATCAAGGACTTTAATATTGTCAGAAGTTGAATACATAGGACAAAGCATGCTAATTCTTGGAGACTAGAGATCCAATGCACACATATCCTATGGAAGTTTTTAATTCCCAAAGGTTGACATCACCTTGGTATTTCTTTACTCTCGGCATATGAATTTTATTGCCGTAAGATCTATCCTGATTTAAAAATTAGGGGGCGCATTGAGAGGACCGAACACAACAAAAAAGTGAATTTTCCAACAATTCTGGAATTCAAGAGTAGCATTATTTGAATTGTGGTTCCCTTGTGTGTTTGAAGTGAATATTTTCTAGGAATTGGCACTTCCTCGAATTCCTTTGTTCAGTTAGATGCAAGTCAAAACAGAAAGAAACTTGTAGATATTAAATTCTTTTATCCTCTCCATTATCAGAATTCCAACTCTTGATTCAGGTAAAACGAGATGAATCGATTTTCATTGTTTGATGAGTTTGAAATACATAACAATCAATTCCCAACCCCTCATTTCCTTTGAAACAAATGCAGGAAAGCAAAATCCCGGATAAAATGTCATTACTAAAGTGCGTTTATTTTGTCTTTCTATGTTGCACGGATTCTTCGACGAGGAGATGTATCCATATCGGAAATGTTTCGGATCCGGATCCGTATCCGTATCGGATTCTTTCGGATTAGTCGAGAACATTTGTCAAACTCTTTTTGGCATGTTCTAATTTTTTTTATTGTATTCTAGATGTATCATATGTATTAACGGCTAAAACATCAACAATCTACATATCAACACTAATATATTGGTTGTGTTCTTAGTTTAGGTTTGCTAAAATGATGATTTTAAGTGATAATCTATATACACTTGAACAAAAAAGATCAGCGTATCCCAACCATGTCCATGATTTTTGAGAAATTGCATATCCGTCATTCCGACTCAAATCGTATCCTGGGTTCGTATCCGAATCCATGCTACTTACGTGTCTTTGTCCCATGTCATCTCAATATACTTAAAACAAGCAACCCCTTGGGGAGAGGAGAAAAATAGGGTTCCTCCTTTTTTTTAATGAAGAGCGAGTTGGGACAAACGCCCGTCGTGAATTTAAGAACAAAGTTTTGGGGTTCGTCCATAGTCTCCCATTTGGTATCTTGGACCGGTTCTTTCCTCGTTCATTTTCCTTCATTTACTCACAGCATTTGGTATTGCAACAGGCCAATAAGCAGTTGTAATGAATATCGAATAACATTGCAGTTTTTCCCTCATTCAATATTCATCAAAATGCTTTCTGGGGATTGTTTCAAAGCATCTCAAAAGGTTGGTCTTTTTTTTGGTTCCCTAAAGGGTGTATTGAGTTCTCCATAAATCGCTGGGTAGACTAATAATAGTTTTTTCTTAATTTTAAAAAAAACTTCTAGGCAGTGAACCGAAAAACAACAATGGTAAGGGTAAGTTTAATGTAATTTAGCCAAACAATGAGATCTGATTCTCCTCCACTTCTCTTCACATTCTGACACGGCTATAGGAGCACAGGAAATGATTTTTTTCATGTGAAAATATTTATATTTTGTTATTGACAGACGACATATTTTTACCACTGTCTAAATTGCTATATTTATACAAGCATATTCTCATGTTCTCTTCTCTCGTTAATTAGATTTTCAGCCTTCAAGCCATGAACTATGGAACAAAACAACCACTTCCCCATTCAGACTCAACTTCATCTCCCCCATGTCCACTTCAGCTCAGAAAAGAGCCGCCAAAACCACAGAAGACGATAACAAGATTACCATCGGTCCAAACAACGCAGAAGTAGAAAAGGATAGTAAAGAAACTGGAGTTGTATATCATGGACCGATCTCTTCAACCATAAAGAAAGTAAAACTTCTCTCTCTCTCAACCTGCTGCCTCTCAGTATCACTGGGGCCCGTGATAACTTTCATGACCTCTCCCGAAATGAACGTAATCTTGAAGGGAGGAGTGGCATCCACCGTAATTTTCCTGAGCGCATCCACCACTGCAGCTCTCCATTGGTTTGTGAGCCCTTATATCCACAAGCTTAAGTGGAAACCCGGTTCAGATTCTTTCGAAGTTGAGATGTTGTCATGGTTGGCGACGCCTGTGAATAAGACTCTTAAATTTTCGGATGTCAGGCACGCAGAGACGAATAGGCCATTTGTAACTTTTAAGGCGGACGGGAACTTTTATTTTGTTGATACCGAGCATTGTCCTGATAAGAATCTGCTGGGGATGTTGACGCCTCAGAAGCCTGCACATGAGTCTGCATTCAAGAATTTGTGAAAGGGTTCCCCGTTATTATGCCATGAAATAAAGTTGGTGATGCAGGTTATATTGCGAATTATCTTCCTAGCAGAAAGGTTGTAGAACTTTCAGTGTCTACTGGCTTGTATAAGTTTGATTTTGATGAATAGTTTTGAGTAGTTTGAAAGGAGAATTTTGGTTATATTTGTTGGACTAATTTAAAATGTGAAACTTATTTCATCTGTTCATGCAAATGGATTTGATGACTTCTAGTGGGAATTGTTTTTAATATGCTTCATATTGTGTTGTCTTCATCGTGGATAAAGTTTAGGAGGTTAAGGGTTTGAGCAGGCACGGCTGCTTGTGGAAGCCAGTTGGTTCATTACTTTAACTTGTTTATAATCAAGCAGATTATGAAGCTGAGAGGTCAATGACCAATTATTTATCACGTGTGTTTGAGCAGAAAAATTAACGGAAATCCCCTGGAGCTCATGCTGAGTTGATATTTACTTTCAAAAATAAAGAGTAAGTTGATGTTTCTATTCACTGCTATTAGATAGTCCTGCTTACCATGAAATATTTTTGTGCGTGTGGGAAACGGAAACTCGGGCAAGATGCCCTACTCACAAAATATATATGGGTTTTTATATCTCACCCCCAAAATTACAATATTTTCAAATTGCACTTCCAAAATCTAGTATTTCCAAATTTCAACTCCAAAACTATCAAGTTGTCTAAATTTCACCTACAAAATCTATTATTTCCAAATTTCACCCCGGAACCATTAAGTTGTCCAGATTTCATCTCAAATGGTCATCTCCTTCTTTCTTATGTTAAATAGGGACTAGGGTTTTAGATTTCTCACAATTTCAAAATTAGGAATTCTCTTGAGAGCGAAATTTAGGATATTTTGCCTCCATCCAATGTTTGTCATTTTAATAGATAAAATCATTATGGCTTTGCAATAACAATTACCACAGCTTGAAACAACAATATGAGTTAGAGTTACTCCTATGCAAGTGATGGTTTAATTCAAGTACTTTACGGTTAGGGTATCATAGGCTGAGCTCAACGATTTTGGAGAAAAAATTAATAGCAAAATGGAGAAAATTAAGAATTTTTTTGTAAAAATGAAGTTTTAATTATTGATAACTTAATGGTTTTAGGGTGAAATTTGGACAACTTGGTGGTTTTGGAGGTGAAATTGAGGTGAAATTTGGACAACGAAATAGTTTTGGGGTTGAAATTTGG
Source organism: Agapanthus africanus (assembly GCA_030015575.1). Lineage (NCBI taxonomy): Eukaryota > Viridiplantae > Streptophyta > Magnoliopsida > Asparagales > Amaryllidaceae > Agapanthus > Agapanthus africanus. The sequence goes on along the minus strand of JASDDO010000022.1, from coordinate 767,440,388 downwards.
AAATATTGAAATTTTGGAGGTGAGATATAAAAAAACACAATAAAATATATTAAAGAGAGCAATACAAGAACAAAAATCATCTACCGGGCAGAATAAAAGTTGTTCATGTCTACATATTATCATGGAAGATATTAATAGAATGGGAAGCGGACCATGTCTACACTAAAGGCCGAGGAAAACAATAGTACAGGTTCACCGATTAACAACAAAAAACCAAAAAGCAGCTCGTAGATAAACTAAACCATTTAAAGCCTTAGGCCATTAAACTCGCTAGAGCCTCTGTCTCGAGCCTGAAACAAAGGTAAGTTTGGTGTGTTGCTGATTTTTGTCAAATCTCCTACGCATCTCGACTCCAACAATACTTGTACAAGAATCAACCAAACCAAAAACTAACCAAAAACTTGAATCGAAATTGATTTAGAATCTCGGGATTGATTGCTAAAACATCGGTTATTTTGTTCCAAACAGACACCAACATGAAAAGTTCCTGGTATATAAATATGTTCCATTCCAAAGTCCTCCCCTAAACTTCGAGCAAAGCATCACTTGTTACATAATGTACCATCCTGAATAGAAATAAAAATTTCTATATTTTGTATTTCAAGTGTCTGGCTCTTCCGAGTGACAGAGCAACAGAAACGCACAGAATCAGAAGGGCAGGCATCTCAACTATATTTTATAGTCAAAAAATTTAAATGACGCAATTTCAAAATTAAAACTGTCTATGATCTGATGATTCATTATCATATTCCAAATCTGAAGTTCCAAAATACAAGGAGCAAAGCATGACATGCCTCGTGATCTACATGTTACCTTCATTTACAAACCCTGCCAGCCGTGTGAAACTATGGAGGTCGACCATGAAAAACACAATGAAAATGAACGATGTATTACTCTGCAAAATGGGTTAAATAGTTACTGCGATATCTACACATTCCCCACCAAAAATCTGGGCCAAAAACAAGAAGAATGGGGACGTCTCTATTTCATTTGTCCAAGGACGAGTTTTGTAGTGTTTCTTCTGATAAGGTTTCTTTGCAGGTGTCTTCAGTCACTAGCGGCGATGATAGATCATGCTCTTCTTCCTTCTCCAACACAACTGGAGGTTGGGGAAGTGGACCTTGAGGGATACCAAAAAGAGTTGAAAACACCTGCCTGTGGCATTCATCGCAGAACCAGAAATAGGAGAAGTGACCTTCGTCAAGCAGTCTGTGCACTGTTGCTCCTGGAACGACACGCCTTACAAACTCGGTCATCGATGGTGGCACCACTCTGTCATCCATCCCCTGTTTCAGTTTAAGAAATAATGGAAAAGGTCATTTTGATTAATCTGAGGCTCTGTTAAGTTTTGGAATTAAGTTTGTATAATTTTATTTTTTTTTTAAAGTTGCATATGCTTAACCTCTAAATTCTAAATTTCACCACTTCTGGTTTTACTTTTGGAGCGGAGAAAGAAGGAATTATTTCTCAAGTAGTGAAGCCTTGCAAATCAACTTTATGGCTACTCTAAAAATAGCAATGGTATGCTGACTCTAAAGGGCCAGACATTTTTCTTTTTTCTGTTTCAGGATATTCCCTTTGCATTCGTAATACAATTGCGGGAAAAGGATCATCATTATTGTCATCATTGAAATAAGGGGTAGGAAATGAAGCAAGGGTCCATGTAAAATAAAGTTCAGCGAGCTGGCTATCGACCTAACAATAATCCTCTCTCAACCAATGTCAAATTTCACGCCAAAGAAACTATGCACAACAGACTTGTCATAATTCCAGATGACGAGTTGGCTTTTTAAAAAAAAAATCATGACTTGAAATAGAAGTCAAGAGGAAAGAAAAACATGATGCATTTGCCATAGGAAATAATTTCAGCTCAGGCACAAATAAAGCCATTAGTTTGCAATTGTAAAGATGAACATGAAAAGATTGACTACAAAGAGAGTAAAATAATCCCATCACTACACAGAGCAAAATGCATACAAACCTGCCAGATGTGTATAGGGCCAAGAAAGCCTGCCCACTCCTTCTCAGATTGGGTGAAGAAGGATTTGAGCCAGAGAAGAAGACCCATACCCTCATGCTTCTTCTGCACCTGAAGGTCACCGAGACTGAAACCCCAATCTGATACTTGTAATACAGCTTCCTCCACGAACGGTTTTGAATCCCCCTGCCTTACTGATTCCTCAACGTCTCTTTCCCAAAACTCCTTGAAAACTTTGTCTTCCATTAAAGCTTTATCCTATAAACATGACGGTTACAGCTAAATAATACAGTAGAGCAACAGCTGGAAGCTGATGATATAATGTACTGAATCATATTAGGCAAGGCAATTTGGGTCATATCAACCTAGAAATTTTGATGATGCTGAGTATCAATGTATTGACTCGTCAAACCATGGTAGAAATGTGTGGATCTTTTCAAACCATGTGTGTGGGAATGTGAATATACCTTTTCAAACCATATGCGCGAATATATGATTATAACTTAGCAATATGTTCACAATTACAAGCTATCTGCATTTGTCTATAACATTTCTAATAAATATGATGATTCCATATTTTACAGGACACATGATAGGTGCCATGCAACACAAATGGGAGATTGGATCAGCATTTTGGGGTCATCAAACATTCACTTGGGCTATTTTGGTAATGTTCATGTATTATATGCATGCATGTATACATGAAGACAAACACACACTCATTTGAAAAGTAAACTTAAGGACTAAGAGGTATAAGTTCATCTTTTGATATCTGTATGTCTTGAACTGGTAGTTATAATAATAGGTAACTGCTTTAATTCTTGGAAGAAAAATTATGATCACATAACCGAAGTGCAAACACTACAATCAATCTCGAGAACCTCAAATAATTTCTGTAAGGTTACACAACTCATTAAACGAGTCATTATTGCTCTTTAATTAGTTCCTGGGTTGCTCGGATGCGGGAAAGGAAGACCAAAAACTTATGTGCGGTGAAGTGTGTCAAAGATGAAGATCAAAAAGTCTTACTTCAAGATGAGAATATTAAGGAAAGATGGAGAGATTATTTTGACAAATTGTTCAATGATAGTTTTACTAAGAATTTGGATGGACTTGTCATTCAATCTCAAGATATAAACCGTGATTTCATACGTAAAATAAGAATACCCGAGATTAAAGAGGTTTTGAAGAGAATGAGATCAAGAAAAGCGGTTGGTCTAGACGGAATTCCTATCGAGATTTGGAGATACTTAGGAGAAATGGACGTTAAATGGCTGACAGATCTGTTTAAGAAGATTTAAATGACCAAAAAATGTCAAATAAGTGGAGGAAAAGTACCTTTATAGCTATATATAAGAATAAGGATGGCATTAAAAATTGCTCAAACTACCGTGGAATAAAACTTATGTGTCACACTGTGAAGCTTTGAAAGAGTGTGATTGAACACGGGCTAAGTAAGAATGTTAAGATAATTGAGAACCAGTTTGGGCTCATGCCTGGACGATCGACGACAGAGACTATTCATTTGCTTCATCAATTTGTCGAACGTTTTCGAAAGAGAAGAGATTTGTATATGATATTTATTGATTTAGAGAAAACGTACGATAAGATATCCAGAAAGGTATTATGGGGGACAATGATGAAGAAGGGGGTCCCCGTCAAATATATTAACATAATCAAGGATATGCGCGATGGAGTAGTGGTAAATGTTAGAATTTGCGGCGGCCTAACAGGTGATTTTTCGATTACAATTGGCTTACATCAAGCATCTGTATTAAGTCCCTTTCTGTTTACCATTGTGTTGAATGAACTTACTAGAACTATCCAAGATGAGATATCTTGATGTATGATATTCGCTGATGATATTGTTCTAGTAAATGAGACGAAAGCAGGGTTTAATACCAATTGGAGTTATGAAGACAAACGTTGGAATCTCGGGGTTCAAATTGAGCAAGTCCAAGACAGCATATATGCATTGCAAATTTAGCAAACAAAGAAGTCGAGACCACATTGGTATAACACTGGAAGGGCAAGATATATCACCGAGCGATCGATTTAGAAATCTAGGTTCCATCATCCAAAAGGATAGGGAGGTCAATAGCGATGTTAATCAAAGGATCCAAACCGGTTGATTGAAATGGAGTGTAACATGAATTTTGTGCTATCGTGACTTTCCGTTAAGATTGAAAGTAAAGTTTTATCAGAGCGTTGTCGGTCTGCCCTATTATATGGTACAGAATACTGGGCTCCTAAGAAGCATTATACACAGAAGATGCACGTAGTGGAGATGCGCATGCTTCGTTGGATGTATGGTAATACTAGAAAAGATAAGGTGCGAAATGAGAATATTCGTGCAAAAATTGGTATAGCACCTGTGGAGAAGATGCAGGAAAACCGGCTAAAATGGTTTAGTCATGTGCAACGCAGACCTATAGAAACACCGGTTCGACAAATGGAAACTCTCGATATAGGCAATGTTAAAAAGACGAAAGAGAGACTGAAGAAAACATGGATGGAGGTGATACGAAAAGATATGGTTGCCAAAGGCCTCAATGAAAGTATATTGTTTGATAGAAGTGAGTGGAGGTGAAGGTTTCATGTGCTGGATCCGGCGTGATTCTCATGTTGGTTCATGTAGCCTACCCTATATGCTTGGGATAAAAGGCACAATTGTTATTGTAATTAGTTCCTGGGTTGCTAGTTTCGGGGAGCCTAATCGAAATGAAGCAAGATCAAATCACACAAATTCGATCGACATTCCAAGAGGTTGGTGTGAATTGGGTAGCATTAGAGTGATCTATGGGAGAGAGTGATTGAACACAGGCTAAGCAAGGATATTAAGATAACAGCGAACCAGTTTGAGTTCATGTCTGGACGATCGACGACAGAGGCTATTCATTTGCTTCGTCAACTTCTTGAGCGTTTTCGAGAGAGGAGAAGAGATTTGCATATGATATTTATTGATTTAGAAAAAGCATACGACAAGGTACCTAGAGAGGTATTATGGGGGACAATGATGAAGAAGGGGGTCCCCGTCAAGTATATTGACATAATCAAGGATATGTACGATGGAGTAGTGACAAATGTCAGAACTTGCGGCGGCTTAACGAGTGATTTTCCTATTACAATTAATTTACATCAAGGATCTGCATTAAGTCCATTCCTGTTTACCATCGTGATGGATGAGCTTCCTAGAACTATCCAAGATGAGGTACCTTGGTGTATGCTATTCGCTGATGATATTGTTCTAGTAAATGAGACGAAAGCAAGGGTTAATACCAAATTGGAATTATGGAGACAAAAATTGGAATTTCGGGGATTCAGATTGAGCAGGTCCAAGACAGCATATATGCATTGCAAATTTAGTAACCAGAGAAATCAAAACCATATTGGTATAACATTGGAAGGGCAAGAGATATCACCGAGCGACCAGTTTAGATATCTAGGTTCCATCATCCAAAAGAATGGGGAGATCGATAGTGATGTTAATCAAAGGATCCAAACTGGTTGGTTGAAATGGAGTGCAACAGGGATTTTATGTGATCGTAACTTTCCGTTAGAATTGAAAGGGAAGTTTTATCGGAGCGCTATTCGGCCTGCCTTATTATATGGTACAGAATGCTGGGCTCCTAAGAAGCATCATACACAGAAGATGCACGTAGCGGAGATGCGCATACTTCGTTGGATGTACGGTAACACTAGAAAAGATAAGGTGCGAAATGAGGATATTCGTGCAAAAGTTGGTGTAGCACCTGTGGAGGAGAAGATGCGGGAAAACCGGCTAAGATGGTTTGGTCATGTGCTACGCAGACCTATGGAAGCACCGATTCGACGAATAGATACTCTCGATATGGACAATGGCAAAAGGACAAAAGGGAGATCGAAGAAAACATGGATGGAGGTGATACGAAACGATATGGTTGCCAAAGGACTCAATGAAAGTATATTGTTCGATAGGAGTGAGTGGGGGGGGAGGATTCATGTGCTGGACCCGGCATGATTCTCATGTTGGTTCATGTAGCCTACCCCATATGCTTGGGATAAAAGGCTCAGTTGTTGTTGTGGAGAGTGATCTATGCTAAAAACCATAACATGAGGATTGAGCATCAAGGAACCACCAATTCTTTAACGACACAGTTTGATGCTTTAAAATCACAGTACTTAGTAGAAAGTAAGGTTCTGTACCAACTAAGAGAAAAGTCAGCATCATCTTTTCATTATTTTCTGTCACATCGACTTGTTTCCATTTATAATATTACTACACATATTAGCCAATTACTGATGCTAATAATGCCTGGAAGGGAATATAACCACCTATTACCATTCAATAACCTCAGAAGAGGATAATAAGGTGCACATAGTACAGGTGTCATTTCCAGTTTAAGAAGGATCTTATTCTTAATTGTAACGAAGGTCTCCTACCATTCATTAAATGCACAGAAGCACAGGACTCCGTGCAAATATTGCCTAGGGTGTTATGTATTCTTTCAGGCAAGGATCTGTTGATTTTGTTTACAAAATCCTAATCCAAGCCAAAGCCCAAAAGTCCAAGACTCGGAGGCACGTACATAGCACATGCGGCTGCGGGTGTTGTGATGGATTTAGTTAGTTTTATGTTAATTAATCCTAGTTAAATTCTTATGTTATCTCTAATTGGCCAACCACTACATATATAGGTGATTAATTGAAGCCTTGTTGATGCTATTAATCCACATAAAAAGGGAGAGAGTTGGTTGATGCGGCTTTGGAGGCCGAGACAGAGAGAGAGAGAGAGGGAGAGGGAGATTTCTTGTATTGGGTTTGAGAGGGTTTTGGATGTATCTCGTGTAATTCTTACTCTAGTGGAAAGTTTTCGTTGCGAAGGCAGGATTAGGCGCTAGTTGTACCGACCCTGGTTATATCGGTGTGTTCTTGGTTGTTGGTGTGCTTTTCTATTTATTTGGGGTGTGTTGCGAAAACCGTCGGATATATCTTGTTCATTGTTTTCGTTCGCACGCGATCCAGTTTATTTCCGCTTAGCCATACCACTTTTCCGCGCTATCAGCTTGTGTGATCCCTCCGAGGATCACCGCGTCGTGTCAGAGTATATCGGGTACAACAAATAGTATCAAAGCATTAGGCTCGGTGATTCGAAGATTTTGGTAAAATGACGATTACGAACTACAAGATAGAGAAGTTCGACAGTCGTAACAACTTCAGTTTATGGAAGTTGAAGATGACCGCGGTTTTGAAAGAACAGGACGTTCACAAAATGGTTTTCACGAGAGATAAGATACCGAAAGGGACCACAGATATAGAGCTAGAGACAATGGAAGATAAGATACACAGTTCGTTGCACCTTTATCTAGCCGACAAGGTGCTTTGCGAGATCGCGCAAGAGCCCACAGCAGCAACTATTTGGAATAGGCTAGAGTCCCTATACAACAAGTCTCTCACGATCCATTTCTACCTCAAGCAGAGGTTGTACACCTTGAGGATGAAAGAAGTGACTTTCGTCAAAGACCACATCGACGAGCTCAATCAGATTATGATGAACTTGCGAAACATGGAGGTGAAGATTGACGATGAAAATCAAACGATGATTTTATTGTGCTCTTTAACTACCGATTTCCGCTAATTTGCTAAATCTATGGTGTATGGCCGAGACAAGTTATCTTTAGAAGATGTCAAGACAGGTTTGCACAGCAAGGCGTTGAGCGAAAAGATAGTCAGTGATAGAGGAAGTTCGGGCGACACGATATTTGCTAGAGGCCGCTCGATGAAGTAGTCAGACGGTGATTCCAAGGAGTCAAGAAGCTGAGTAAATGGCAAGTGCAGATATTGCAAGGAAAGAAGACATTGGAAGATGGATGGTCCGAGCCTCAAAGAGAAAGGCAAGCAGATTTCTTCCGACACTGCAGTCGCAGAGGAGGATTCAGATCAGGACAGTGAAGATTCGGTTCTATCGGTATGTGTGATTTCAGACGTACATGATTCTTGGATGGTGGATTCGGGGAGCTCGTTTCATGTGACTCCATATTGGAGTTGGCTTGCTACATATCATTCAGCTGTTGGAGGCTCAGTCTTCAAAGGAAACAATGCAAAGAGCAAAGTTGTTAGGATGGGTACAGTCTGAATTCGTATGCATGATGGGATGGTTCGGACGTTGACAGGTGTCAGACGCGAGCCAAATTTGAGGAGCTTGACCTCTTTGGGGTTTTTAGGCGGGTTTGACTACAAGTGCATGACTGACAAAGATTCGATAAGGATCTCCAAGGGTGCTCTGATTGCTACAAAGGCCAAGTGGGTGGGGAATCTATATTTTCTTCAGGAACAGAGTCATAGGATATATTATCGATGCTTCTACCGGTTCAGGCGGTTCAGATTCGGTCAATATGTGGCACCCACGATTGGCTCATATCTGTCAAACGAGTTTGAAGGTGTCTCAAAAGATGCAGTTACTTGGAGGTGAAGAGTTCGACATGACATATTCCCGTGGACTGTGAGAAGAAGATACAGGTGGTTCCGGCATCGAATTGTACTCGAGATGGAGTCGAGCATCATGTTTCCTTCATGGACAACTTCTCGAGGAAGTTGTGGTATATTTTCAAACCCGAGGCCGAGAATTTTGTGAAGTTCAAAATAGTCATGTTGGATTTCCAGCTCGGAAAGCGTGTAGAGGTTTTTCGATCCGATTTTGGCGGATAGTTCGCAGTATTGTGCATGCTGGAGAGGATCGTGTATCAGTACACCGCGTTAAGAGATCATCTGTCAGATGGCATTGCAGGGTGGATGGTTCGGACAGTTGAGAAGAACAGAACTTTACGGCTTACGATTGGGTTTCCGATGAAGTTTTGGGCTGAAGCCTCATCTACTTTCGAGTACCTCATCGATCTGTCACCATCGACGGCGGTAAATATAAGAATTCCCGAGGAGTTACAGACTGGAGGGGCCAAAGATTGCTCAAGGCTTCGCGTTATTGGGTGCACCGAGGAGCAAAAGGCGTTCTCTTGTCGGCTTAGGAGGCAGAGCAAAAGGGTACAGGCTGTAGTGTTCTGAGACCCAGAGTGGAGTAGTCAGCTGAGTGATATTTGTCTAGTCTATAATACTTCGAAAAGGACAGACTCAGTCAGATAGTGAACGGAGATCAGGTATGCCACCAAGTGAGGTGGAGTTCGAAGTCTCGATCCATGTTACGAGAGATGAAATGGTCGGTACTACGATTCAGGTGGAGAATCCAGTAGAGCCAGTGGTGCAGAGGCCAAGGGTAGTTCGGCATACAGGAGTGGCTAAGGACGAGTCTCCAAGACAAAAGGATCTGGAGTTCGGCAGAAAGATTGCACGTTTAATTCATGGCATGCAGAGTGTCATGGATGGGAGTTGAGTTGGTTGCAGCAATGTATCGAGTAAGTTCTAGTTCGGTATGGGATGGAGCAGATTTGGCACGTATCTTCTCATTTAGAGGCGCACTTCAGGCTTTCGGTGAAGTTATCACCAGGGTCAGATGCAGACAGATATCACGTGTCTTTAATGTCATATGTGAGTGCAGAGGTTGGTGTAGGATGCATGCGGCCGGGTATTGCACTGACAATTGGAGCAGTCAGCAGACACTTGACTATTCCGAGCAGAGAGCATTGGCAGGCTGTGGAGTAGATCCTGAGATGCTTGAGAGATAGTGAAGGGTTCGGCTCGTCATTCAGCAGAGCCGGTGTGGATGGATGTATCGTGGCAGTATATGTTGGATATAGGTGCCCTCAAGACAATTACCGTAGTTGCAGGAATGTAATTACTGAATTCAAGAAGGGCCTATACCAAGAACAGTCTTGCTCGAGATGATAGTATGCTATCTGATTTGTATATATCATTCATGAGTATACGTTTTAATTGTTATAGCGTATCCCTAATACATGATGATAAAGCCCATAGAATCTTTGCTTGACTACCAAGATTATGATAGGAATCATATTAATAGGGCATGGGTAGTCCATAAGCACATCCTTAAAACTCTCTAGTCGTAGAAGTATCGAGACTGGACATCGGTATTCCAGTTTAGACTAGTGTATACTTTTCTTGACCCCGTAAGGGGCAATGGTTGATCGCATAGCCATTGGTGTTTGACACCAAAAATTGTAAACAGGTGCTCATTGGATGAGTTACACTTGACGGACTCACCGAGAACTCCTAGATGGTATTATACCAATCGTTAGATAGCAGCTCTCTGGTGACATGAGTACATGGTAGTCCCTAGGCCTAAGATCGTCATAGTGTCTTGTGTGTGTTCCCACCGTATTTTGATTACCCTACCACGGCTTTAAAAAGCCGTGCAAACATGCTTTAGTTTGGTACAGTCCCGAAGCACATGGAGGCAGTGAGCGGTCGTAGGAATTCGTCTCTCCCGATATAGCGAGTTGATGCCGCACAGTGCACAGCTGGCTATGACCTTAAGTCTTTTGGCCAAGGCAGTCAAGTTTTACTGATAAGTATTATCAGTAGTTTCTCTAGTGGTCATGAGCTTAACGTCGGCACAATTTATCGAGTTATTAGGATTATGACGGTTTCCACCTCTCAGACCCGATATACGGCAGTCTTAGACGAAGAGATCGGACTATACGGTGAGTGTCACTGATAGGCTCTAGCAGGGTACGGACGGGCTTGCTTGTCGACCGGCTTTTCGTTCAATACCTGCGTAGTTATGTATATCTAGTACCGCTGGCGTGCTTGTAGGTTAACCCGGTAAGGGATTGATATAAAGGAGCTTCAGATTAATCGAATTTGATCCTGACCTACTGTCGGCGTATTGTCGAGTCTTGGGAGTCCCACACAGAGGATTTCCCGAATCTAGCAAAACGGTATAGTGTATACGACGGTGCATGCGGATGTTCGATTAAACACGTGTATGTGATAACACATGTATTAATCGGACGGTTGTTAATACTATTCAGCTTATGATTAAGTCGGGTCATTAAATCAAGTTTTTGATTTAATGATATATTTATATATGATGATGCATATATATAATAGTATTATTCTCACTCTTTTGGTACATGTTATATTATGCGACATATAGTGAACAAGATGCATGAAATGTTCATGGTATATATATAATTAATATCATATATGTAATTATTTCTTTTTCATTCTCTTTTTGCATGGTCATGGGTGATGTGGAGGCTGGGGGTGTCTTGCTCCCAACTCACTAATGACATGTGTATGGATTAGGAAAAAAGAAAGGGTGATATGGCTAAGTGAATGAGTATTCTCTAGCCATAACATTATAATCTCTCATCCATAGCAAAGAGAAAAAGTAAGAGAAGTGGAGAGAAAAAGAGAGTAGAGAGAACATTTTTCCTACACCGTCTCTCATTTGAGATTTAGCAAATTTCAAGTGGGAGTTGCTAAGTTGTCGGATTTGGATCTAGCTAAAGGAACCCATCCGTGGATCATCTTCGACGAAGCCGATCGAAGACCAAGCGCGACCCGGAGCATCTCGAGTCTAGCAAGGAATCCAAGATCATCCATTAGAGCATATGAAGGTGTTACAAAGGTTGTATCTTCCTACAACTCTGTATTCTAGCTCCTTTTGTTGTTTGCAAGCTACGTGTCTATGGAAGATTCTAAGGTTCGGCTGTTTTGCTGACTATGATTTTTTTTGTTTGTCGATTCCGCTGCGTCCTAAAACCTTATTAGTGAGCACAACATCCTTACAGTGGTATCAGAACTGGCCATAGACCTTAACTTGTATTTGTACGAAGTTATAGTTTCGGATCACAAAAGTTTTGTCGATTTCCAATTCCAGGTTTTAAGCCTCTATTCGATTTTTCAATAGTGCTCTAAAAAAATTTAAATGGTTGCAGAAGGTAACTTTTGACTGGAGATTTTGCGAACCTGGGGACCAGACCGTCCATTTATTGATTTTGGCCGCTATAGGCAACCAGAACAATGAGTCTGGCCCCCGGGCTCTCTCAGGTGCTTAAATGTTAGGAATTGGATTTTTGGAGTTGTTTATTTTGCTCCAGATTATGATGTGATTAATATATTGCTCGGGAAGTTTTGTGATCGAAACTGAAGCGTCGTTTTTCCGTATTTAATGATATATGATGTTGGCTATTTGCTATATGTCAATTAGACGATGTTTCACAGTAGTTATTTGCGATGATTATGTTGTTTTTACATATAGTGTACTTGGAACATATCGGATTGTCGCGAAATGAATAGCCTCGTGCGGAATTGTGTGATATGATGTATATAGATTTTCTATTCATGTTCAAAAGCAAATGTATATTCATTCGGGACGAGCGTTCGATTTGTTGCCGTCGTTTCCGCTTATTGTATTATTATTTTGTTGGAACGCGATCTGGGAGCGATCGTTGTTTCCATTGTAAATAATACAGGTTTAGGATTCCCCGCGGTGAAGCACCCGTGTCATCGGATTCTAGAAGGCGGCGGGTGGCATCTCAAGGAGTTGAAACCGGGCTACCTGATTCTAGGATTGGCGGATGACACGCCGTGCTTATAGGGGTACAGGTGCATCCACGATGAAGTCCCTGAGCTACCAGATTCAAGAAAGCGATGAGTGGCGCACTCACGGCGATGAGGCAAGCTGCCTCGTTTTCTGGAATTGACTGGTGGCTCACCGCACTCGCATGGATATTGCTTTTAGCTGCGCACGGGCTATCCACGCGACCGGGGAATGTCGCGATTCGTTTGTGGCTCGAACGAAACGCTGGATTCCTAGATGATCCGACCATTCCAATTCTGTGATATTTTCTCGAATGCCGTAATGTGATTATTTGCGTGTGATGATATATATTGATATATATGGTATATGGTATATGTATAAATAAATGCTATATACGTTTTGCATCGGCGCTAGCCCTGCCCCCGTCCCGCCGTAAGTTAACCTTACGGTGAAGACCCGGGGCCTCATGACGAATGCAGATGGCGTATGCGTGCATTCTATTTTCTTTTCATACTTTTTCTGTGATCTTGTGAGAAGAAAAATGCTAGATAATGGTTATCTAAAAGATGGGATCGTATTAATTGGATAATACAAAGTAAAACAAACTTATACATTGTAGGAACCAAACTTTTTCTAAAAAGATATTTAGTCGATTCCTTTGCTTTGCGTAGAGGTATTCGATCAGGAATGTCATGCACCTCATTCGATGAGGAAAGAGCCTTGATCCCTTCACAGGGAGTTCGCTCTTGATCTAAAGTTTGTGTTACTATAAACTTGCAAATTCTATAACCATATTCTTTTTTGCATCGTGGTATTCGGTTAGAAATATCCCGCGCCTCATTCGATAAGGAAAACCTTAATTCCTTCACGGGGAGTTCGCTCTTGGACACAAGTTTACGTAACTATAAGTTTGCAAAACCACTCGATTCTTTCAATGAGATCAAGTTCATTACGTTAAAGGTTTTATTCAAAACCAGTCATAACCCTCTGTCATTTCACGAAGTAGAGTACTTAGTATTCGTGCTACGTTTGTTGATCTTTAGTCAATATGTAGTGTACGGTAGCTAAGTGATGTTTTCTTACTTGCATGTAATGCGATTGGTTAAGACAGTCGTACGATCGGTCTGATCTTTAATTAAGGGTCGTGCGGGTAGGTCTAAACTAGTCACAAAATGACAGGCAGAACTTAACTAGGACCCTTTGATTTGTTGATCTTTAGTCAAAGTCCTAAGAGCAAAAACCACATCGGGAGTTTTAAGTATTGAAACGTGCAATGAGATTGCATACCTTCTATAGAGTGAGGTAATTTGTTAATCTTTAGTCAAGGTTACCACACCATGATAGTTTGGATCCCGATTCCCACTGTGAGTAATTATTACACCCGGGGGATTTTTTTATATGAAATTTCGGATAGTTCTCCTTTTAGGGTTTAAAGGAGGATTCGACGAAATAGTGGGAGACATCTTGATTAGATGAATTACTCAACCAATCTAATCAAGGTGCACACCGAGTGTTTCTTTCCTCTCTGGCAGTGACCACGGACTGACCTTAAACTAAGACTCGTTAACCATGTTAACCGACATTTTTACAAACTAAAGGTTTTGGAATGTCTGGATTGCCTTAATTCACGACATAGTTGCATATGTCCTTACCTATCCTACTTTCCCTTTTGCTAGCTCCAGAAACCCTCTTTTTTGTTACAGAGATTCATATTGATTGGATGGCTGCCGTCTGGTTAGATACGAACTCGATAACATTGTTTCAGTTTGAGAATGGCCACTGGTTCTGGAGCAGATGAATCGTTCATTTGTCTCTCCTTTCTATCTTATCTCAAATTCGAGAGCTCCTTATATGCAAGAAGAGTATCCCAGTTACGCAAAATTGGATAGTCTTCTTCCAATCCTGAAGCTGGTGCTGAAAGAATGGTAAGAAGAAAACCAACTAGCATAAGTTCGGTACACAAAAGGTAAGATGAAGAGACATCAATAGGGATTGAAGTGAGAAGGAAATTGTAACTACCGTCATGAGGATGGGCAATGAAAAAAACAATACTATGAATATCCGACCACCCCTGAAACATTTTTGATGTTTCAGATTTTCCTGTGTCTGTGATTTGAAAAACTGTTTATCAATAAACTCTAACTCTGGGTATAAAGATACCGGATTCGAATCCCACATCTGTAGGGCTTTATAGATGCTGAGGAGCGGAGAATTGAGAATGGATGATTTTATCCTCAATGTCGGTTTTCAGAGCAATTGTTGTCGTTGAGGAAAATCGTCAGGTTTCGCCTAAAACAGCAAACTTTTGGTTTCTTTTAACCAAAAGAATGTTTTTTCAATTAACAGCACACGGAAATTGAATTAATGACCTCTATGGACTTATACATATTGATGTATGGTGTCCGATGTCCAGACAGACAAGGGGTTAGTACTAGGTATTCTGTATTGAGAATGCGATTCTCTCATATTGCTCATCCGTGGGTGCGCTTCATGATGAGTAATGTTAAATCGTCTTTTTCTATTAAGAAGATGCACTAGATATATGTGCATATCAATTGATATTGGATCTTACCTAAATAAGTGCCTATATTTCTATATGTGATATAAAATGGTGTTCATCTTAAAATTGGTAAGATGTTAAGTTATCCGGTTTGTGCTTAAAAACATAATCCAGTCAAACTCGAGACGCGTTTCGGTAATTGCAGTTTGTGGGTTATCCCAAGCTTACGCGATGGATAGTTTCTACCATTTTTCAATATCAAAAGTGTTTTGTTCTTGACTCGCCACCATCTTGGTAAAGGAATTTCTTACAAAAGAAATTAGTAAGAGTATGCTAGAACTGGAAGTGATTCCAGAACCGCAAACGGCTACTGAAAGTTTAGTAGAACCTGAAAATCCAATTGACCCTGATAGACCATAGCTACTCCGCAGATTTAGTAAGTGGTCTCAGCCATCCGAGAGATACTTCGGTTTTCTTGTAAACGGTGACTAGGAGGCTTGCATCATGTGATATAATCCTACTAGTTATCGGCAGGCCATAGGAAATGACTTCCGACTGATTGCTGGATGCTGAGTTATCCAAGTTAGACTCTATGCACTACAACAAAGTATGGACTTTGTTGGGTGCTCTCCTGAAGGGGGTAAAACTCATAAAGAGCAATCAGATCTTTCGAGATTAGTGCAAATAAAAAGGTATTAACCTAATAAGGCTAAACTTATAGTAAACATGTATTCATCAAATACCTGATGTGGATTGTGATGATACTATTACTTCAATATCTGTTCTGAAATCCATACAAATAAAAATTGCCGCTGTTATTTTCCATGACTATGATATCTGGCATATGGATAATTATGTCATTCTAAATTGGATTTAGAAGTGTGCGTGTAGATGACTCTCCCAAAGGGTTATTGTAGTCGGTGGGAGCAGCGAAAAGTGTGCAAGTTACTTAAGTCTATTTGTAGACCAAATCAGGCATAGCGAAGCTGGATCATCTATTTTAATATTACGGTCAAAGTGTTTGACTTCATCAAAATAATAGATGAACCTGAGATTTATAAGGAAGTGGGGTAGAATGTCAAAGAACTTATATTGGATATGAATGACATTCTTCTGATAGAAAGTGATGTTTCTATACTACGATTCGGTCAAACGTTGGTTCTCATATTTATTTCTCGTTTATGGATTTGGATTATATATCATTGATTATAGTGACTGGGTCTATAGAGATAGATCTAGTAGGGTTTTGGGATTTGTCCCAATTCAGGTATCTTGACACCATCTAAAGTAGTTTAGAATGGAAGACTCCTAGTTGAGGTAATGTACCCGTAAGTAGTGGAGTCACCCTCTCTGAAAAGATGTCTTCGGGACTGATGAAGAGAAAGACTCGTATGAATGACATTCGATATGATTCGGCAGTGAGGTCAATCATGCGATATTATATACCGGACCAAATGATGCTTTTACACTTGATGTAATTAGCAGATATTAGTCCAATCCTGAAAAAATATAGGAAGTGAAGAACATATGAGATGTTCTTGGTGTATGGTAATGGCAGCCTCCTTCAGAAGGCGATTACCGATTCCAGCTTCCGAGATGACAAGGAAGACAGATCGTCTATCATGAGTCATTAGTTTACCATCTCCTGGAGAACGGTATATTGAAAAGAGTTCCAAACGAGATATTAAGGCAGTCAAGACGCTAGATACTGATTATGATTCAGAAAAGAATACATCCTAAGTAGTTTGGATAAATACGTTTATTTATGAACATGGTCCCATCAGCTATCCAAACAAAATTCTAAGGCAGGTATTGCTCATTTTGGGAGATAGTTAATCTCCGTGAAGTTGAAATTCGGAAAGATACAATTAGAAACATTGTAGCGGATCCACTCACTGAGGCTATTTCTTGAACATAGTTTGTGAAACTGTTAGTAGAGAACTTGAGTATGCGATAGCACATGATATATGCGTATGCGGCACCGCAATAATTGGCCTTGAATGCAAGTGGGAGATTGTTGGATATAGGTGCCCTCAAGGCAATTATCGTAGTTTTAGAAATGCAATTACTGAATTCAATTAAGGCCTATACCAAGAACAGTCTTGCTCGAGATGATAGTATGCTATCTGGTTTGTATTTATCATTCATGAGTATACGTTTTACTCATAATGTATCGCTAAATACATAATGATAAACCTCATAGGATCTTTGCTTGACTACCAGGATTATGTTAGGGATTATACTGGTGGGGCCTGGATAGTCTATAAACGCATCCTTAAAATTCCCTAGTTGTAGGAGTATCGAGACTGGGCATCAATATTCTGGTTTAGACTAGTGAATACGTTTTTTGACCCCGTAAGGGGCGATGGTTGATCCATAGCCATTGGTGTGACACTAAAGATTGTATACAGATGCTCATTGGATGAGTTGCACTAAACAGACTCGCCGAGAACTCCTAAATAGTATTATACCAATCGTCATATAGCAGTTCTCTGATGACAAGAGTACAGGGTAGTCCCTCGACCCAAGATCGTCATAGTGTATTGTTTGTGTTCCCACTATATTTTGATTACTACCCTACCATGGTTTTAAAGAGCCGTGTAGACAAGTTTTAGTTGGGTATAGTCCCGAAGCACATGGAGGCAGCGAGCGATCGAGAGAATTCATCTCTTCCGGTATAGGAAGTTGATGTCACACGGTGCACAGTTGATTATGACCTTAAGTTATTGGCTAAGGCAGTCGAGATTTACTGATAAGTGTTATCAGTAGTTTCTCTGATGGTTATGAACTTAACGTCGGCACAACTTATCGAATTATTGGGATTCTGACGGTTTCCACCTCACAGACCCGGTATGTGATAGTCTTAAACGAAGAGACCGGACTGTACAGTGAGTGTCACTGGGTAACCGTTACATACAGCTTGCTTGCCGACCGGCTTTTCGTTCAATGGGTAACCGCTGACGTGCTTGTTGGTTAACCCAGTGGGGGATTGATTTGAAAGTGTTTCGGATCAATCGGATTTGATCCTGACCTACTGCCAGCGTATTTTCGAGTCTTTAAAGTCCCAGACTAAGGATTTCCCGAATCTAGCAAAACGGTATAGAGTGCGTACGGTGGTGCGTGCAGATGTTCGATTAAACACGTGTATGTGATAACACGTGTATTAATCAGACGGTTGTTAATACTATTCAGCTTATGATTAAATCGGGTCATTAAATCATGTTTTTGATTTAATGATGTATTTATATATGATAATGCATATATATAATAGTATTACTCACTTTTTGGTACATGCTATGTTATGTGACATATAGTGTACAAGATGCATGAAATGTTCATGGTATATATATAATTAATATTATATATGTAATTATTTCTTTTTCATTCTCTTTTTGCATGGTCATGGGTGATGTGGAAGCTAGGTGTCTAGCTCTCCACTCACTTATGACATAACAACAACTGAGCCTTTTTATCCCAAGCATATGGGGTAGGCTACATGAACCAACATGAGAATCACGCCGGGTCCAGCACATGAATCCTCCGTCTCCACTCACTCCTATCGAACAATATACTTTCATTGAGTCCTTTGGCAACCATATCGTTTCGTATCACCTCCATCCATGTTTTTCTTCGGTCTCCTTTTTTCCCTTTTGCCATTGCCCATATCGAGGGTATTTATTCGTCGAACCGGTGCTTCCATAGGTCTGTCGCATATGACCAAACCATCTTAGTCGATTTTCCCGCATCTTCTTCTCCACAGGTGCTACACCAAATTTTGCATGAATATCCTTATTTCGCACCTTATCTTTTCTAGTGTTACCGCGCATCCAACGAAGCATGCGCATCTCCGCTACGTGCATCTTCTGTGTATATGATGCTTCTTAGGAGCCCGGCATTCTGTACCATATAATAAGACAGGCCGAATAGCGCTCCGATAAAACTTCCCTTTCAATTTTAACGGAAAGTTACGATCACACAAAATCCCTGTTGCAATCCTCCATTTCAATCAACCCGCTTGGATCCTTTGATTAACATCACTATCAATCTCCCCATTCTTTTGGATGATGAAACCTAGATATCTAAACTGGTCGCTCGGTGATCTCTTGCCCTTCCAATGTTATATCAATATGGTTTTGACTTCTCTGGTTACTAAGTTTGCAATGTATATATGCTGTCTTGGACCTGCTCAATCTAAATCCCCGAGATTCCAATGTTTGCCTCCATAATTCCAATTTGGCATTAACCCCTGCTTTCGTCTCATTTACTAGAACAATATCATCAGCGAATAGCATACACCAAGGTACCTCATCTTGGATAGTTCTAGTAAGCCCATCCATCACGATGGTAAACAGGAATGGACTTAATGCAGATCTTTGATGTAAACCAATAGTAATCGGAAAATCACTCGTTAAGCCGCCGCAAGTTCTGAGATTTGCCACTACTCCATCGTACATATCCTTGATTATGTCAATATACTTGACGGGACCCCCTTCTTCATCATTGTCCCCCATAATACCTCTCTAGGTACCTTGTCGTACGCTTTTTCTAAATCAATAAATATCATATGCAAATCTCTTCTCCTCACTCGAAAACGCTCGACAAGTTGACGAAGCAAATAAATAGCATCTGTCGTCGATCGTCCAGGCATGAACCCAAACTGGTTCTCTGTTATCTTAATATCCTTCCTTAGCCTGTGTTCAATCACTCTCTCCTAAAGTTTCATGGTGTGACACATAAGTTTTATTCCATGGTAGTTTGAGCAACTTTGAATGTCACCCTTGTACTTGTAGAAAGGTACAAGGATACTTTTCCTCCATTCATTTGGCATCTTTTTTGTCTGCCAAATCTTATTAAACAGATCTGTCGACCATTTAACGTCTATTTCTCCTAAGTATCTTCAAATCTCGATAGGAATTCCGTCAGGACCAACCGCTTTTCATAAAGTGAGTTGAGAGTGAACATTTTTCCTAACCATCTCTCATTTGAGATTTAGCAAATTTCAAGTGGGAGTTGCTTCAAGTTGTTGAAGCTGGAGCTAGCTAAAGGAACCCCGCATGGATCATCTTCGACGAAGCCGATCGGAGACCAAACACGACTCGGAGCGTCTCATAGCAGCAAGGAGCCCAAGCTCATCCATTGGAACATATGAAGGTGTTTCAAAGGTTGTATATTCGTACAACTCTATATTCTAGCTCCTTTTATTGTTTGCAAGCTATGTGTCTATGGAAGATTCTAGAGTTAGGATGTTTTGCTCACTAGGATTTTTTTGTTTGTCGATTCCGCTGCATCCTAAAACCCTATTAGGGAAACGTGAATTAATTTCTGCATCCTAAAACCTCTGCGATGAGTACGGTTCGTCCATAGGGAAACGTGAATTTTTTTCTTGTTTTAGACGAAATGATGGAAGAAGAATGTTTAGTTGTAGTTACGGATATACTACGGATGTAAGATTTATGAAAAAGAGACTTGTAGGGTTCTTATGATTTAGTAGTAATGGATGACTAATTAAAAATGACTCTTTTTATCTTTTAATAGTTTAAAACTAGATCAATAGTGATGAATGTAGATTATGGTTCTTTTGGAAAAAACCAGGGTTTCCCCACTCCTAACCCTTGTCCTTGCATTGATCTCTATTCATGTCTAACCCCTAACAAAACAAGTGTTAATTTAATCTCGAATCTTGGTCGAAAATATCAATAAATTGGTAGCGCGCCCGATAAGAATGTTAACATTATTTTGCAAAAGTTTATAAACTTTAAAATGTATAAAAAGAGTTAAATGATTTTATCATCCATTGATCTACCATAGCCTACGAACCCTAACAAGTTAGGAATTACTCACGTATGGTTGGAGAAGAAAGGATGAAGAATGAGATTATAATGTAAGATGCAGAAATTAATTGCGAAAAGACTAATAAAAACTATTCCTTTATCAACTATATCATGTACAAATCCTTTTAAAGTAGAGTACAAGAACCCTAGTTTTTGCTCTCGATCTCTATCTTGTTGGAAGTAGATGAACAGCTGATGATCAACTTGGATGCGTGGATCGTCTTGGACCTCTTGATCTCTTCGATTGATCATCTTCAAAGTGAAGCTTTCGGTCTTTTAAATAATCACATAAACTAGGAACCTTAGTTTCCAGACGTTAGAATATGCCGATACGATCACACCCAAAAAATATCAGATCCTACGGCCCAAGATCCGCCACGAGTATCATGCATTGGGCACCCAACCGTGGCTCTCTTGAAGGATCGGGTTCTGGAAATTTTTATGCTTTCTTCTGTTGACATGTGGAGATCTTTTCGATATCTGGATTTTGAGAATAATGCTCTGAATTTTTGTCGTTGCTAAATCTTATGATTTGCTCCTATATTTCGGCAGCTTTGATTCCGACATCTCGGATCTCTTGGATTCCAGACCTGATCTAATATTTGCACAATATCTCAAATCAAAGTGTTAGTAATGTTTGGAATTTTTGAGATATTATCCTAATCATTTTATATGATATTATGTGTTAAGAATATTGATTAGAAATATTTGATATGATATTCATATTTAAATCTTATGATTTGCTTCCATATTTCGGCAGCTTTGATTCCGACATCTCAGATCTCTTGGATTCTAGACCTGATCTAATATTTGCATAATATCTCAAATCAAAGTGTTAGTAATGTTTGGTATTTTTGAGATATTATCCTAACCATTTTATATGATATTATGTGTTAAGAATATTGATTAGAAATATTTGATACGATATGCATGTTTAATTACAAAGAATTCATTTAAATATTATATGCATGTATTTTCCCTCATTATGTTAAATATAATATAGAAATATATGATAATAAACTTTTTACAAATAAAGCCACATATTTTCTATATTTACAAGAAACACCTTTTAGTACTTAACAATATTGGGGAAAATAATCATTCAAATATGCAATACTTCAGACTAATCAAGCCTCAGGGAGCCGGAGAAATTGGGTGCTTACCTATTTAAGATAGAAAACTAAAACAGGGTTATCAATGGTAATTGTCTTGGAAAAAAACATAAATCTTGCCGTCCATGTGCAGCAGTTACCGATAACTCCAAAACCTAATTCAGGATCCAATTTTGTTTAAAGTATCTAACTCAATCTGAGTCTCAGTTTAATCTGAATACAATCCAAACATGAATCCAACTCCAATTCAACATGAATCCAATATATACTTAGACTAAACATGAATACCAGAATTTTATCAAGTATACAACATGACTTGACTTGACCGAACCATGACTATATCTTGAACTTGACTACATGACTATCCGTTTACATCCTGATCCGTTTACATGAACAACTTATACCATGGTCTCGGCAAGTCTAATAACTACAAAACTATATAATCAATACAATATACATTACGGGGTTTTAAAGGGGTAGACTGGTACGGAATGTGTTAAAAGTGGCACGATGATGGTCACTAAAAGACAACTACATAAACATCCTGTGCCGTTGTCCCGTGGGTTTTGACGGGGCCTTGTACTACGGGTTACCATAGTCCACGGGATAAGTTAGTCTCCTCTCGTATACACTGATACCTTCTGTACCAAACTAAAAACAAGTACGTTAACATAACAAACAAATAATTTACCTATTCTATTCTCTTTACCTATATATTACATTCTATATTTTAGGACTTACCGAGCGCTAGTTCACTGACGACATTCCTATCTCTTCTTTTTCTGGAATGTTGCCAGGAGGACCCGACTCTCAGGAGATCGAGCCCAGCCAGGACGATTTGGACCAGTTCACTGAGGAGCCAGAGTTTTAGTTTCTACTTGTACTTTTCTTTCAGTTTATATTGCCATTATTTAGGCATCGCTTTCCATTATTGTATTTTACTTTTCAGCTGTATGTAAAGAATGAATATCAATAAAAAGTTGTTGTTTTATTACATCTCTTGTCATTCTTGTGCTTTACATTTATATTGCTTATTTACGCTTAACGTGTTTACTTCTGAGTAAATACGTCGCGGTCTGCCACGTCTCCTTCCCCATACGCCGGGAAGCGGGACGTGACAGGTTTTGTTGGTGGTCCATGCAGGTCAGTTCTGCATGGAACCCTACCATGCATGTCAGTTCTACATGGAAACCTAAGCAATATAACACAAGAATTATAAGAATTAGCAACTAAAAACATTCTTTACATTTCAAATGCCTTGAATCTATCCCAACCATATTTTTCTTTCAAGGTTATGGATTCCCCCAACAATACGAGCACGAACGTTAATGGCAACACCCAACCACCACCACCTCTACCACTTACACCTACCGTAGCAGCTTCTATCAACGAGCAGACGGTATTACTTGAGGCCATTAAGAGCCTCTTGGAAGGACAGCAGCAGCAAACTGCCATCCTCCTACACTGCCCAGAAGCTGAGACACCCGGTGTGAAACAATTCCGGACATTGCACCCTAAACAATTCTCTGGGAAAGAGAGCCCCCTGGAAGCGGAAGAATGGGCTCAGTAGATTGAGAACGATCTGGCAGCAGCACAAGTGCCAGATATTTCTTGGGTCAGAGTTGCGAAGATGCAACTAACTGACAACGCCAGAGCATGGTGGAAGGCTGAAGAAAGCCGTCTTGCCCAGCCGATCGAATGGAAGACATTTCGCGATATGTTCGACGCGAAATATTTTCCCGAGACTGCCCGTTTTGACAAGGGGCAACAATTCATCCACCTGCAACAAGGCTCTATGTGGAGCAAATATGTGGATGAGTATGATGATGAGTTCACCATGCTTAGCAGGTTCGCGGCAAATCTCATACCGAATGCTGAGATCAGAGCACGACAATTTCAGTAAGGGTTGGACCCGGAGATCCAAGCTGCATTAGCTACAGGGGGTTTCCCAACCCACGATCTTTCTCTGAAGGCTGCCCGAAGATATGAGATAGTGGTGAAGAAGAAGGGCAAATCTCAGTCTACAGGTGTGAAGCGCCCTGCCACCCCGATGGCAGGAGGAGGCTCTTCCATGCCAACTTTTGCACCCAGGAGACCGGAAGTAACATTTAACTGGCCAAGTCCAGATTTTTGCTTCTGCTGCAAGAGAAATGGACACCTAGGGAAGGACTGTAAGCGTGCCAACGGCCTGTGCTTAGTTTGTGGCGCATCCACTGACGACACTGGAACATGTCCTCATAGACGCAACCCAGTTCCAGCACACATCACTTTTCCGCAGCAGCCAGCTATTCAGGCTCCTGCACCTCGTCTTGCTCTCCCAGATCCACCTTTTCGTGTACCTCCTGCACATCCTCCTCGTCAGTTCCACTAGACAATGAGGAACATGCCTCAAAAGCAGAGAAACATACCCCAAGGACAGAGGAATATGCCTCCAGCTAGGAGGAATATACCCCGGTATCAAGCTTTTACTTTAGCGGTCGTAGAAGCTGAAGCTATAGGTCAGGGTAACACTGGTAATCTTTTTTCTTTCAAAACCCTTGCATCCTTTCATTCTTTCAAACATATTTTTCATGCACTTTCAGTAATTCTTTTCACCACCACTGTCATCAAATTTTTCTTGAATCTGTTACAACTTTCTTCGATAAATTTCGAGAACGAAATTTTTGTAAGGATGGTAGAATGTAACGACTCTAATTTCACTGTATGAAAATTTTTAAAATTAATGTACAGAATAGATTTTACTAATCTGAGCACAAGTTATAAATTTAATTTGTTTAAGAACAGTAAGAAATAACTTGTAGCTCACTGGTAAAGCCCATGCACTTCTATGACGTAGCCCCTGTGTTCGAATCCCATTAGCCACATATTATTTTTCTGGATTTTATTTTAAACTTTTTGGAAGCCCAAAAGTTTACATATACCATACACGTAAAAATGAAAAGACAGATAAAACAAACATGTGTAAAATATTGTATTTACTGGCATGGACATGTTGCGAAAATCACCATTGGACCGGCGAGATTGAGCCTGGGGCCGACGCCGACGGGCCTCCATAGGTAAAAATCCCCGTGCTCTTCACACTAAAACCCTTGGCCTACCCCCACTACCCCGTACTGTTTGATTTTCCTGCAATTATCCAGAGAGTGTTAATTCACATTTTAATCCAAATTTTAATGCATTTAAATTCTTTCTTCAATCCCCAAAACCCTAATTTTACCCTATAAATACAACCCCATACCCTAGCCCTCTTCATTCTGAAATCTCTTGTTAAAAATTCTTAAAAATTTCCAAGTCAAAGAAGAGTATAAGTGGAGTTAGCTCATGTTCACTTTCCGGCGAGGATTCGAGACGTTCCCGGTGACTCCGCGACTCCACGATGATCTTAATCCCTTCCTCCTTCTATTCTTAACCCATACAACTTGTAAGTCCCACCTCTCTTCTCCTCTTCTTACCTTAAAATGATCTCTTTTCAAATCACGTCGGTAAGTACAGTTATACCGATCTTTAATTCTATAATCTTTAAAATTATAACTTTTCTTAAGAACCACTTATCCATATCATTATACCTTGCTTGTTAAATATTAACTAATATTTAGAAACAAGTTTCATTTTAAAACTCCATGTAAAACAACATTTATTAAGTTTATACGTTTAAATACCTTGAAGTTTACATACGACATCTTTATATACTTTTGTTTAGCATACCTTTAGAAAATCTCATGAAATAATAACCTACCTCTCATAACCACACATCTTGACATAGCACGATTCGCTTGAAACCAATATCATGTGGCAAAATACGACTTTTCATCAAAATATCTTAAACTATTAAAAACCGGATTTCTTTAAATTGTGTTAATTCATTCCTTACGATTATGCCTCTACAACCCATTTTGGGGAACCCGATCGGGATGGTGCGGATTATCGCACGTCCTCGGGACTAATAGAGCGAGATGCAGACCTCCTCACGGAGCATATGATCTCGATGGAATTTTAATACAATTTTTAAAAAAACGAGAATTTCTATTTAATAATAAAAATTTATTTTCAGTAATTATATAAATATTATCAAATCACATATTTTCAATATATAATAAATTTCATGTTTTCTAAACAAAATAAAAGAATTACAAGTTTCATGAAAATACCATCAAGAATCAATACAAGTCTAATTTTATACTAAAATACCTTGAACTATTCAAGCTAGGTATATATTTACTAGAATACCTCACTTTTTAAAAGTTACATCCATGAAAACTTTAAATACGATAAATAAATACTTCAGCCTTATTTTGAAAGTATATTTAAAATATTTTTCCATAAAAACCCCTCAAGTTATATAAAATTACATTAAGGACCCTAGTAAATATAAATTTAAGCGGGACCAATTCTCTTGAGCCTCAGGAAGCCGGAGAAGGTGGTTGCTTGCCTATTTAAGATAGAAAACTAAAACGGGGTTATCAATGGTAATTGTCTTGAAAAAAACACAAATTCTGCCGTCCATGTGCAGCAGTTACCGATAACTTCAAAACCTAATTCAGGATCTAATTTTGTTTAAAGTGTCTAACTCAATCTGAGTCTCAGTCTAATCTGAATACAATCCAAACATGAATCCAACTCCAATTCAACATGAATCCAATATATACTTGGACTAAACATGAATACCAGAATTTTATCAAGTATACAACATGACATAACTTGACTGAACCGTGGCTATATCTTGAACTTGACTACATGACCATCCGTTTACATCCTGATCTGTTTACATGAACAACTTATACCATGATCTGATAACTACAAATCAATACAATCAATACAATATACATTACGGGGTTTTAAAGGGGTAGACTGGTACGGAATGTGTTAAAAGTGGCGCGATGATGGTCACTAAAAGACACCTACATGAACATCTTGTGCCGTTGTGCCGTGGGTTTTGACGGGGCATTGTACTACGGGTTGCCATAGTCCACGGGATAAGTTGTACTCCTCTCGTATACACTGATATCTTCTGTACCAAGCTACAAACAACTACGTTAACATAATAAACAGATAATTTACCTATTCTATTCTCTTTACCTATCTATTATATTATATCTTTTGGGACTTACTGAGCGCTAGTTCGCTGATGACATTCCTATCTCTTCTTTCTTTGGAATGTTGTCAGGAGGACCCGACTCTCAGGAGATCGAGCTTAGCCAGGACGATTTGGAGCAGTTCACTGAGGAGCCGGAGTTCTAGTTCCTACTTGTACTTTGTAACAACCCTAAACTTTCTGTACGAAATTTTTTCAAAAATACAGAAAGGGGTATTTGAGTATGAGCACAAGTTATAAGTTTTTTTGCTTTAAAACAGCAAGAAGGAGGTTGTAGCTCATTGGTAAGACCTTGCACTGCTGAACCAAAGCACCAGAGTTCAAATCCCATCAGCCACACATTATTTTTAATTTGATTTCTTTTAATCTTTTTAGAAGTCCAAGAGTCTACACGTGCATAACTCGTAAAAACCAAGAGTCACATATAAAACAAATGACTCCAGTGTGGTAACCAAGCGACGAGGGACACGTGACGTCAAGACCCGGCCAGACTCGGCTGAATCGGGCCGGCGGCGCGGCTGACTCGGCCGCCGCCGTCGGGTCAACTCGGCCGAAACCCTTGTTTTTTTCATTTTTTCTGCAACTCTTGGACTCCCCATAACCCCTATAGGGTTTAATTCCCCTGCACATTTACAGAACAATTTAAATCACACAATTAATCCATTTTAATACAATTTTTATCACACCCTTTCATCTACCCTAAACCCTAATTTTTCCAATAAATACAACACCTAAACTCACCCCTCATCACTTCCAAATCTCTGTCCAAACTCTCAAGAAAATTCTATAGACTTTGTGTGTGCAAGTGGAGTTAGCAAAGAGCGAAGCTCCGGCGAACTTCCGACGACGATTCGAGGAGATTCCGGCGACGAAACGACGCACCGGCGCATCCTACTTCTTCCTTTTCCTCTTCTCTTGACTCTAATCCTGTAAGTGCCTTCTCCCCCTTCTCTTTACTATTCTAAAAAATTATAATTCTAAAACCCGACGGAAGTGGAGTTAATCCGACTTCCGATTCGGTTTTTCCTTAAAAATCATATTTTTCTTAATCACAATAATACCAAACTCTCACATCATAATCATTAAACATTAACAAAATATATTGACAAGTTTCATATCAAAAGAATTTATATTTCAATTTTTATAACACTTTTACAGAAAAATACCAAATATTTTAGTTTCGACATAAAACATCATTACCCCTTGCTATACCTTTAGATAGTTCAAAAGGTAATGACATACCTCCTCACAACACACATATGTAACATAGCACGATAATATTTGGGAACATAGTTTTGGGAAAATACGATTTTACAACTACCTCAAACTTATAAAAAAACCTTTTTCTACAAGATATGTATTTTTAACAAATCTTTGCAATGTGCCGCTACAACCCATTTCTGGAAACTCGTTCGAGATGATGCGGATTATCGCACATCCTCGGGCTTAGTAGTGCGAGATGCAGACCTCCGCAAGGAGCATACGGTCTCGAAGGATTTAAAAATACAATTTTGTTTAGAAAATATGATTTCTATTATAAATAAAACTTATATTTTTTAATAAATATATATATATGTAATTAATATCAAAATATTTATTTTTAGTATTTATAATATTCCACATTTCCAAAATTCAAGAAAAACATCTCATTTACAAGAAAATACCATACAATTCCAATATTACAAATAAATACCATATATTATGAAATTAGGTTTTATTCACTAGAAATGTCACATTGATAAAATATACATCAATAAAAACTCTAAAGACAATAATAAAATACTTGAGGTGTATTTTGAAAATTATACAAAATTATTTTTACATAAAACCCCCTCAAGTTATACTAAATTACAATAAGGACCCTAATAAACATATGTTTAAGCGGGACCAGTCTCTTAAGCCTCAGGGAGCCGGAGATATGGGTGCTTGCCTATTTAAGGTAGACAACTTAACAAACGGTATTATCAACACGGTAATCGTCTTTGAAAAAGACAAATCCTATCGTCCATGTGGAGCGGTTACCGATAACACCAAAACCTAATTCAGGATTCAATTTCTTTTCTAATTGTCTGACTCAGACTGAGTCTCGATATAATCAATCTGATTTGAATGAGATTCAAGTATATATATAATAATTCAATATGAATCCATGAATCCATATAATCAATCTGTTCAATCTATTCAATCTATATTGACCGAACCGAACCATGGATATACATCCATCTATATAATTCTCCAGTTACATCCATTTACTGATATCATGGTTTCGGCAAGTCATCCATTTATACAATCTATAATATAAGACAATACAATTTACAATACAATACAAACAATACAATCAAGACATCGCGGGGTTTAAGGGGTAGATTGGTACGGAAGGTGTTAGAAATGGCACGAGACTGCAACCATAAAACACCTAAATTGAATTCAATCGCCATTGTTCCGGGTATTTTGACGGATCCTTGTATTCTATATACCGTAGTCTCTGGTCTAGTGAGACTCCTCTCGTATACACTGGCCTCTTCTATACCAAGCTACAAACAACAGCGTTAACACTAAATACAACATTATAACAATATAATACCACTTTAAAAGTTACACACACTCTCTCTCTCTCTCTGTGTGTGTGTGTCTATTCTACTTCTCTCTTATCTTTGGGACTTACCGGGCGATTTGTTCGCTGACGACATTTTCTTTCTTTTTCTTTGGAATGTCGTCAGGTGATTCGGACCTTCTGGAGACAGAGCCCAGCAGCGAGGACTTGGATTAGATAGCCTTCGACGCAGAGCTGTAGCCACTTGTATTTATTCCATTTTCATTTCTGTTATGCCACTGTTTAAGCATTGCTTTCTATTCCATGTATTTACTTTTCAGATGTATTGTAAAAAGAATGTTAATAAATAAAGTTGTTTATTTTACATCATGTCTCTTGTGCATTTTACTTATATTGCTTAGATACGCTTAGCGTGTTTACTTCAGAGTAAATACGTAGTGGCTTCGTCGCGTCCCCTTCTCCGTACACCGGGAAGCGGGCCGCGACAGGTTTTGTTTGTGGCCCATGCAGGTCAGAGCTGTATGGAATCCTACTATGCAGTTCAGTTCTGTGTGGACAACCTAAGCAATATAACACAAGAACCAGCAACTGAAAACATTCCTTACAATACCTATTCCTTGAATCTTATCATATATTTTGAATCTGTCCTAACCCAAAATTCCCTCACCTCTTTTACAATCTTACCAAAACCTTCGCATTCTTTCATTCCTTTACATATTTTTCATACACTACCAATAGTCCTATCACCTAACTTTCCTTGAATCCGTTACACTTTCCTTTTTACAAATTTCGAGGACGAAATTTTTATAAGGAGGGTAGAATGTAACAACCCTAAACTTTCTGTACGAAATTTTTTCAAAATACAGAAAGGGGTACTTGAGTCTGAGCACAAGTTATAAGTTTGTTTTGCTTTAGAACAGCAAGAAGGAGTTTGTAACTCATTGGTAAGACCTTGCACTGCTGAACCAAAGCACCAGAGTTCAAATCCCATCAGCCACATATTATTTTTAATTTGATTTCTTTTAATCTTTTTAGAAGTCCAAGAGTCTACACGTGCATAACTCGTAAAAACCAAGAGTCACATATAAAAAAAACAACTCCACTGTGGTAACCAAGCGACGAGGGACACGTGGCGTCAAGACCCGGCCTGACTCGGCCGAATCGGGCCGGCGGCACGGCTGACTCAGCCGGCGCCGCCGGATCAACTCGGCCGAAACCCTAGTTTTTTTCATTTTTTCTGCAACTCTTGGACTCCCCATAACCTCTATATAGTTTAATTCCCCTGCGCATTTACAGAACAATTTAAATCACACATTTAATCCATTTTAATACAATTTTTATCACACCCTTTCATCTACCCTAAACCCTAATTATTCCTATAAATATCACACCTAAACTCACCCCACCTCACTTCCAAATCTCTGTCCAAACTCTCAAGAAAATTCCATAGACTTTGTGTGTGCAAGTGGAGTTAGCAAAGGGCGAAACTCCGGCGAACTTCCGACGACGATTCGAGGAGATTCCAGCGACGAAACGACGCACCGGCGCCTCCTATTTCTTCCTTTTCTTCTTCTCTTGACTCTAATACTGTAAGTCCCTTCTCCCCCTTCTCTTTACTATTCTAAAAACTTAGAATTCTAAAACCCGACGAAAGTGGAGTTAATCCGACTTCCGATTCGGTTTTTCTTTAAAAATCATATTTTTCTTAAACACAATAATTTCAAAATATCACATCATGATCATTAAACATTAACAAAACATATTTACAAGTTTCATATCAAAAGAATTTATATTTCAATTTTTATAGCACTTTTACAGAAAAATACCATATAGTTTAGTTTCAACATAAAACATCATTACCCCTTACTATACCTTTAGATAGTTCACGAGGTAATGACCTACCTCCTCATAACACACATATGTAATATAGCACGATGATATTTGGGAACATAGTTTTGGGAAAATACGATTTTACACAAAACTACCTCAAACTTATAAAAACATTTTTCTACAAGATATGTATTTTTAATAAATCTTTGCAATGTGCCGCTACAACCCATTTCGGGGAACCCGTTCGGGATGGTGTGGATTATATCACATCCTCGGGTTTAGTAGTGCGAGATGCAGACCTCCGCAAGGAGCATACGGTCTCGAAGGATTTAAAAATACAATTTTCTTTAGAAAATGTGATTTCTATTATAAATAAAACTTATATTTTTTAATAAATAAATATATATGTAATTAATATCAAAATATCTATTTTTAGTATTTATAATATTCCACATTTCCAAAATTCAAGAAAAACATCTCATTTATAAGAAAATACCATACAATTCCAATATAACAAATAAATACCATATATTATGAAATTAGGTTTTATTCACTAGAAATGTCACATTGATAAAATATACATCAATAAAAACTCTAAAGATGATAATAAAATACATGAGGTGTATTTTGAAATTTATACAAAATTATTTTTACATAAAACCCCCTCAAATTATACTAAATTACAATAAGGACCCTAATAAACATATGTTTAAGCGGGACCAGTCTCTTAAGCCTCAGGGAGCCGGAGATATGGGTGCTTGCCTATTTAAGGTAGACAACTTAACAAACGGTGTTATCAACACGGTAATCGTCTTTGAAAAAGACACAAATCCTGCCGTCCATTTGCATCGGTTACCGATAACACCAAAACCTAATTCAGGATTCAATTTCTTTTCTAATTGTCTGACTCAGACTGAGTCTCGATATAATCAATCTGATTTGAATGAGATTCAAGTATATATATAACAATTCAATATAAATCCATGAATCCATATAATCAATCTGTTCAATCTATTCAATTTATATTGACCGAACCGAACCATGGATATACATCCATCTATATGATTCTCCAGTTACATAAATTTACTGATATCATGGTTTCGACAAGTCATCCATTTATATAATCTATAATATAAAACAATACAATTTACAATACAATACAAACAATACAATCAAGATATCGCGGGGTTTAAGGGGTAGATTGGTACGGAAGGTGTTAGAAGTGGCACGAGACTGCAACCATAAGACACCTAACCTGGATTCAATCGCCGTTGTTCCGGGTATTTTGACAGAGCCTTGTACTCTATATACCGTAGTCTCTAGTCTAATGAGACTCCTTTCGTATACACTGGCTTCTTCTGTACCAAGTTACAAACAACAGTGTTAACACTAAATACAATATTATAACAATATAATACCACTTTAAAAGTTACTCTCTCTCTCTGTCCATTCTACTTCTCCCTTATCTTTGGTACTTATCGAGCGATTTGTTCGCTGACGATATTCTCTTTCTTCTTCTTTGGAATGTCGTCAGGTGATTTGGACCTTCTGGAGATAGAGCCCAGCAGCGAGGACTTGGATCAGATAGCCTTCGACACAGAGATGTAGCCACTTGTACTAATTCCATTTTCATTTCTGTTATACCACTGTTTAGGCATTACTTTCCATTCCATGTATTTACTTTTCAGATGTATTGTAAAAAGAATGTTAATAAATAAAGTTGTTGTTTATTTTACATCATGTCTCTTATGCATTTTACTTATATTGCTTAGATACGCTTAGCGTGTTTACTTCAGAGTAAATACGTAGCGGCATCGTCGCGTCCCCTTCTCCATACACCGGGAAGCGGGGCGTGACAGGTTTTATTGGTGGCCCATGCAGGTCAGAGCTGTATGGAACCCTACCATGCAGTTCAGTTCTACGTGGACAACCTAAGCAATATAACAAAAGAACCAGCAACTGAAAACATTCATTACAATACCTATTCCTTGAATTTATCATATATTTTGAATCTGTCCTAACCCAAAATTCCCTCACCTCTTTTACAATCTTACCAAAACCTTCGTATTCTTTCATTCCTTTACATATTTTTCATAAACTACCAATAGCCCTATCACCAAACTTTCCTTAAATCCGTTACACTTTCCTTTTTACAAATTTCGAGGATGAAATTTTTATAAGAAGTGTAGAATGTAACAACCCTAAACTTTCTGTACGAAATTTTTTCAAAAATAAAGAAAGGGGTACTTGAGCCTGAGCACAACTTATAAGTTTGTTTTGCTTTAGAACAGCAAGAAGGAGCTTGTAGCTCATTGGTAAAACCTTGCACTGCTGAATCAAAGCACCAGAGTTGAAATCCCATCAACCACACATTATTTTTAATTTGATTTTTTTTAATCTTTTTAGAAGTCCAAGAGTCTACACGTGCACAACTCGTAAAATCCAAGAGTCGCATATAAAACAAACGACTCCACTGTGGTAACCAAGCGACGAGGGACACGTGGTGTCAAGACCCAGCCTGATTCGGCCGAATCGAACCGGTGGCGCGGCTGACTCGACCGGCGCCGCCAGGTCAACTCGGCCGAAACCCTTGTTTTTTTCATTTTTTCTGCAACTCTTGGACTTCTCATAACCCCTGTATGGTTTAATTCCCCTGCACATTTACAAAACAATTTAAATCACACATTTAATCCATTTTAATACAATTTTTATCACACCCTTTCATCTACCCTAAACCCTAATTTTTCCTATAAATACCACACCTAAACTCACCCCTCCTCACTTCCAAATTTCTGTCCAAACTCTCAAGAAAATTCCATAGACTTTGTGTTTGCAAGTGGAGTTAGCAAAGGGTGAAGCTCCGGCGAACTTCCGACAACGATTCGAGGAGATTCCAGCGACGAAACGACACACCGGCGCCTCCTACTTCTTACTTTTCCTCTTCTCTTGACTCTAATCTTGTAAGTCCCTTCTCCCCTTTCTCTTTACTATTCTAAAAACTTAGAATTCTAAAACCCGACGGAAGTGGAGTTAATCCGACTTCCGATTCGGTTTTTCCTTAAAAATCATATTTTTCTTAAACACGATAATACCAAACTCTCACATCATGATCATTAAACATTAAAAAAACATATAGACAAGTTTCATATCAAAAGAATTTATTTTTCAATTTTTATAGCACTTTTACAGAAAAATACCATATAGTTTAGTTTTGACATAAAACATCATTACCCCTTACTATACCTTTAGATAGTTCACGAGGTAATGACCTAGCTCCTCACAACACATTTATGTAATATAGCACGATGATATTTGGAAACATAGTTTTGGGAAAATACGATTTTACAACTACCTCAAACTTATAAAAACATTTTTCTACAAGATATGTATTTTTAACAAATCTTTCCAATGTGCCGCTACAACCCATTTCGGGAAACCCGTTCGGAATAGTTCGGATTATCGCACATCCTCGGGCTTAGTAGTGCGATATGCAGACCTCCGCAAGGAGCATACGGTCTCGAAGGATTTAAAAATACAATTTTCTTTAGAAAATGTGATTTCTATTATAAATAAAACTTATATTTTTTAATAAATATATATATATATGTAATTAATATCAAAATATCTATTTTTAGTATTTATAATATTCTACATTTCCAAAATTCAAGAAAAATATCTCATTTACAAGAAAATACCATACAATTCTAATATTACAAATAAATACCATATATTATGAAATTAGATTTTATTCACTAGAAATGTCACATTGATAAAATATACATTAATGAAAACTCTAAAGACGATAATAAAATACTTGAGGTGTATTTTGAAAATTATACAAAATTATTTTTACATAAAACCCCCTCAAGTTATACTAAATTACAATAAGGACCCTAGTAAACATAGGTTTAAGCGGGACCGGTCTCTTGAGCCTCAAGGAGCCGGAGATATGGGTGATTGCCTATTTAAGGTAAACAACTTAACAAACGGTGTTATCAATACGGTAATCGTTTTTGAAAAAGACACAAATCCTGTCGTCCATGTACAGCGGTTACCGCCAACACCAAAACCTAATTCAGGATTCAATTTCTTTTCTAATTGTCTGACTCAGACTGAGTCTCGATATAATCAATCTGACTTGAATGAGATTCAAGTATATATATAACAATTCAATATGAATCCATGAATCCATATAATCAATCTGTTCAATCTATATTGACCGAACCGAACCATGGATATACATCCATCTATATGATTCTCCAGTTACGTCCATTTACTGATATCATGGTTTCGGCAAGTCATCCATTTATATAATCTATAATACAAGACAATACAATTTACAATACAATCAAGACATCGCGGAGTTTAAGGGGTAGATTGGTACGGAAGGTGTTAGAAGTGGCACGAGACTGCAACCATAAGACACCTAACCTGAATTCAATCGCCGTTGTTCCGGGTATTTTGACGGAGCCTTGTACTCTATATACCGTAGTCTCTGGTCTAGTGAGACTTCTCTCGTATACACTGGCCTCTTGTGTACCAAGCTACAAACACCAGCGTTAACACTACATACAACATTATAACAATATAATACCATTTTAAAAGTTACATACCCTCTCTCTCTCTCTGTCTATTCTACTTCTCGCTTATCCTTGGGACTTACCGAACGATTTGTTCGCTGACGATATTCTCTTGCTTCTTCTTTGGAATGTTGTCAAGTGATTCGGACCTTCTGGAGACAGAGCCCAGCAGCGAGGACTTGGATCAGATAGCCTTCGACCCAGAGCCGTAGCCACTTGTACTTATTCCATTTTCATTTCTGGTATGCCACTGTTTAGGCATTGCTTTCCATTCCATATATTTACTTTTCAGATATATTGTAAAAAGTATGTTAATAAATAAAGTTGCGATTTATTTTACATCATGTCTCTTGTGAATTTTACTTATATTGCTTAGATACGCTTAGCGTGTTTACTTCAGAGTAAATACGTAGCGGCCTCGTCGCATCCCCTTCTCTGTACACTGAGAAGCGAGGCGTGACAGCTTATTTTTCTTTCAGTTCATATTGCCATTGTTTAGGCATCGCTTTCCATTATTGTGGTTTACTTTTCAGTTGTATGTAAAGAATGAATATCAATAAAAAGTTGTTTTATTATATCTCTTGTCATTCTTGTGCTTTACATTTAAATTGCTTATTTACGCTTAACGTGTTTACTTCTCGGTAAATACGTTCCGGCCCGCCACGTCTCCTTCCCCATACGCCGGAAAGCGGGACGTGACACAAGTTCAATGGTGAGCAGGAGAATCGGCCTCCTCCTGCTGAGCCAAATGGGATAAAGGTGTTTGTGGACATAGAGCACATCGATGTTGTTTTTGGTAAGAAGCATACTATTCCAAATGAGATATCAAATAACTGGAGAAAAAGATCTATATTTTATGATTTACCGTATTGGCATTTTCTTAATTTTCGCCATAACTTGGATGTCATGCACATAGAGAAGAATGTCTGTGAGCTTTTGCTGGGTACCCTGTTAAATACCAAATTCAAGAACAGAGACACACTAGCGATACGACAATAGTTTGCTATAAAGAATTTGTGGCCAGAATTGCATCCAACTCCGAAAGAAAATGGTAAATGGGCTATTCCACCAGCAAAGCACACGATGTCCGATAATGAGAAGCTGAGTTTTTTTTGAGGTACTTAAACAAGTAAGGGTACTGAATGCATATTCTGCGAATATCAGTAAATGAGTAAACTTGAAAAAGAAAACTCTCGTCGGCCTGAAAAGTCACGACTTTCATGTGATCATGCGGCAATTGCTTCCCATTACTGTTAGGGTGTTACCAGATAACGACGTTGTATCAGTTGTGACTGATTTGTGTCATTTCTTCATAGAGTTATGCTCTAAAGATTACTCGGCAAACAATTTTAAAACCCTGAAGAATAAAATACCTCCCTTACTTTGTAGAAGGAGATGTTGTTTCCGCCTTTATTTTCACCGTAATGTTGCATCTCACGGTTCACCTTACTCAACAGGCACGTTTAGGTGGCCCCGTAAATTATCGGTGGATGTATCCGTTCGAGAGGTAAAACTAACATAATAACTCTTTACTATTCATAATAAATCGAATATTTATAATAAAACGAATTAAATTTGTTTGTATCCGTCAGGTTCATGTAGAAAATAAAACGGTATATCCATAACAGGAGTCGGCCTGAAGGGTCGATCGCTGAAGAGTTTCTCGCAAAGAAATATATGACGTTCTGTTCTATATATTTAGAGAGTGTTTGGACTGCATTTAATAGGCCGAAACGTAATGAGGACATGCTTGACAATAGACCTGTAATATCTGTCTTCCGAGCCCAAGGAAAGGAACTGGGTAAAGTGAAGTCGAATCACACTGCATCTGAGCAGCTCGGCATGTTTCACCGTTATGTTTTATTTAACTGTTCAGATGTGAACAGTTTTATTGGGTAAGTATTTATTACTTTTTTCTTAACTTAATTATAGAAAATCTTTAAGTCAAAATTGAATGTTTGTTTGCAATATATTCAGCGTTTAGAATGCTCAATACCGTCCACCTACTAAATAAACTCGGCAATGGGATATTGATAAGAAGCGACATAAACACTTTCCCGATTGGTTGAAAGCACGTGTAAATTGTAAACTATAAAAACCAAACTACAACTCATGTTGACACACACACACACACAACTTAATCCGTTTTACCCTAATAGGTTGAAAGAAGTCCCAATGATAGATATATTTCAGAAGATATAAAAGCGCTAGCGTATGGTCCATATGAACAAACTGAGTAGCTCTCCGGTTACGTTGTTAACGGGTTTAGATTTCACGCCAGAAAAAGAAATCAAAATAAAAAGTTTCAGAATTGCGGTATCTTTGTCACATCCACCGTTACTGGATATTCATTTTCTAGAGATTCAAATCCAACCACGGGAAAATTGGACTATTATGGGGTGTTTAAAAAAATAATTCGGGTGCGTTATTATGAATAGATGGTTGTCATGTTCAAGTGTCTGTGGTACGATATCCATCATGAACATACTAGGTTCAAAGTTGAAATGGCATACTTTTATTCAATTTATCGAAACTCGTTTTTGGTGAAGAGTCTTATATTCTCACCAGCCAAGTCCTCAAATACTTTTATGTCGCAAATCCTAAGGATGTCCAGTGGGATGCTGCTATTGTGATGAATCCACGAGACTATTACAATATGGGTGAAAGTGATGTAAGCGAGATCAGTTGTTCTACAATCCCGGTTATACAAGATGATGCTATTTCTTTCGAATTCAATAACGGTTTATCAAGAACAGACATAGAGCCGGAAAGAGTCTCTGATGTGCCACCGGCGGTAGTATAACCAGAAATCTAATTAAGACTTTAAATATCTTGATATATTAACTCGCTCTTGTATGATACTCATAACTTAAGTAATGTGAAACTTACAATTTATTGCATCTTTCTTTCCGCATATTATTTCATACATTTATCTTTTTCCGCATATTATCTCCTACAGTTTCGAATTCTAATGTACAGAGATTTTCAAGTTAATTTATATATGAGGTTATATAAGCTGTTTACATATATTCTGTTCTTTGGACAGAATTCTAATGTTCTATATTTCATCTTTTTCCCTGCATATTATTTCCACCATTTATTGCTCATGTATGATATTATTTTCAGTAATAATTTTCACTATTATTTTTTTTATCTAACATACTAAACTGTATTCCGTTAAATTGTTTTAGATATGCCAGGTTCAGATAGCAAGATCGATCAGTATACCAAGGACGAGGGGTAGTCCTTTAAGAAAAAAGAAACGGACAGGGAAAGGACTGATTGAACGAGAGGAAGTTGTGATCAAAATATTTGTTAACCGCAATCAAGAACGGCGTCGCTTGGTAGCTAGCCGGTGAGTACGGGTCGGTCCACAGGGATGTTGTGTATTTCCTAATTGTTCTAACGAGTTAATTCCAAACGGTGT
Source organism: Agapanthus africanus (assembly GCA_030015575.1). Taxonomy (NCBI): domain Eukaryota; kingdom Viridiplantae; phylum Streptophyta; class Magnoliopsida; order Asparagales; family Amaryllidaceae; genus Agapanthus; species Agapanthus africanus. Next base: position 767,401,046 of record JASDDO010000022.1, on the reverse strand, counting down.
TGGATTGATTATCACTAAAAACTACGTTGATTTAGACTAGGATTAGAATCTTGCTAGGGTTAGGTTTAGATTAAGTTTGGAAATTAAAGATTTCCCACCGCTTTCAATACCCTAATTTTGATCTAATTAGGTATTATGGTAATAATTAATAAAGGGGATTAGTACCATCGGGGAGAAACGATGTTTTTTCCTCTAGGTTCTTGTCCTTCCTTTCTCAATTCTTACCCTAGCCTTCATGGAAAACATACGCAACCGGTCTTTTAAACTACGGTATCACCGCTATCTCGTGGGGTAGGGTGCTGTAGGGAACGGTGTGTGTATGCATGCATTGAGTCCTATTAATTATATGTGATGGGCAAGAAAGGGATGAGAGATTTTTATCTCTCAAGCCTTTCCTATTCCTAACCCTAACAAGTGAGAAACTACTCACTCATTAGGGAATTGATAAACATTTTCTAGCTAATTAATTAGGGCAGATAATAAAAATTATACTAAAGCAGAAATAAAATTAACTAGGGCAATAAAAGGAAAACTTACTCTAATTTTTATTTGATGCTCTCTTCAATCATTTACAGGAATTGAATTCTGAATTTTAATAAATACAATGAGGCACAAGAAGAGGCATACCTCCAAAAGAGGTTTAGGATTTCTATTTATAGAGCATAGAAACCCTAGGGTTACAATCGACTCACATCTGCATTTACAAATATACCCTAAGAAAAACCTAAGTAATGCACCGACGCACCGACACACGCGACACACGTCAACACGCGCGATGCACGGCCGTGGAACCGCGGCCAAAACCTAAGTTTGGCCGCGGATCCGCGGCCGTCTAGTGGGGTCTCTGGCTGGGTTTTTCTGGGGTTCTTTCTGTTGCTTTTGTCTTCTTGTTTCTTCACTTGGTTTCTCAGATTGTTATCTAGTTCTCTTCCAGATTTCCACAGTGCATAATGTCGTGGACTTTTACCCTTTGCTTCGTGTCGAAGTCTTGAACCTTGCGCTGCCTTTGTGCTTTGTGAAATTGTCCATTGATTTTTGTTTATTCTTCGAACTGTAGGCATGTTCAAGATTCTTCCATTTGTTGGTCGTAGTCTCACTTTTGTATCGTATTTTCATCATTTTCACTGTTTTGTTCCGAGAACCTGTAACCTGCAACTATGTAGCAGACATGGATCAAAAGCACCTGTTTATTTGTAAAATGACTAAGAATGGGGAATATAATAATGCAAAATTATGATATGAACAAATACCCTCAAATTTATCTTTTGCTCGTCCTCGAGCAAACCTAGTTTTATTCTCGAAAAAGACCCAGCCTCACTTTCGCAGGGAAATGCGATTGCACTGAGCTCGTGCAACAAACCGTTAAACCTCTAGGTATCCCTAGTAGGAAGAGTGTTGTCTCCTGAGGGTTTTCAGCGGATACTACCCACAAAATCCTATCAATTTGGCCTATTAACTTTTATTCTCCAATTAGGTTTTCTAACAAGAAACTCTACTATCTTTGACTCATAAATTATCCACCCGTATTTTTCACGCTTCCTTATCATTTAACTTAAGATTATATATATACTTGTGAATTTACTTAGCTTTTGGCATCTTTTAAGTTTTCCATCTAGGGTTCCATCTCAACTTAGGAATTTTTATCGTCTCTATTAAAAATATAAGTCCTATTTTTCATTCCTATCTCTTATCTAAACCCCAATCACATACCCCTACGTGTGTGTATATATCACCCCTACATTTGGAAATTCAAATCAAGCTATTATACTCTTGTCCATCGTCCAAAGTACTTTTCAATTGGTGAATTTTTAGATGAAATTACTCACACATTCTTCATGCGACCGTTAATACTTCTTGAGGTACCAACGACCGATTACAAAATGTGCTTGCACATTAATGCGTAATTCCTAGTCTTATAATACCTAAGGCTTATAGCAGTGACTCCCAAACCAGTTGGTCTAAGGCACTAGGTGATGAAGCACCCTCGCTAAATTTTTTTTTTATTAATGCAGCCTTAAGTAATTACAAAAACCAGTGTTCATTTTTTTTCTCTTTATTCACACTTGTATTTTTATTTTATTTTCCTTCGTACTAAGGACTTTAGACAAGAGCATTTCAAGGTCTCTTCTACTATTCCAAGTTTCAAGGTTCGTGTTTGTGCAATTTGTAGGGTATATATTTTCAGAATCTAGACTTAAGCTTAGGAATTATTTTTCAAACTTATACTTTAATAAAAATATCAATACTTTTCTCTTGTTTTAACTTAGCCCAAGAAGTCAACTCGAACTTTGCCTATTTCTAAATAAACTACAAAGACATATACTTTCTACCGATAAATTTTAAGAAAGGTTATTTTTAGAGTTTTTAATTTACTAAGTCTAAGATCTAGTTGTTCCTAACCAGTTAACCTTTTTGTCAAACTCAAATCAATTATGGCCAAAATTGAATATTTCAATTTTATAATTTTTAAAAAATTTCAATTTTTATGGGTTTTAAAATAAGTATGCAAATGCAAAAATATACATATGAATGCGAAGGAAGAAAACTTACCGAGCATACCCCCAAACTTAATCTTGACAGTGTCCTCACTGTCAGGCTACATCAAGAGGGTCAAAATGGCCGGTAATCCCCTGTTTATTTTTTTATATTTTTTTTATTGTTGAAAGAAAAAAACAAATCATATATACAAAAAGGTCCCCCCCCAAACTTAAGTTAAACGATGTTACAAGTCAATACCAAAGTTTGCAAAGACCAAAAGTCAATACCAACCAGTTGAAAAATTTATCTATGTAAAGTATCGGTCGGTGGAAGAACATATTGTACAGAGCCAAGAAGAAGTGGGGAAGAGATAAGTGGTGGTATGGAAAGTGTTTGCATGTACGTGGAAGTGAAGAGATAGGAGGTAATGATGAATAAAAACGAGAATGTGAATGATCAGAAATCAGTGGAATATTGGCATTCTCGTTATTTTTTAGAAAAAAAGGTGGTGGTTCAACTTCTATAGGTAGAGGTTGATTCACCACAAAATCCCCGAGATGTTTCTGTGGATCCTTTACTGGCTTAGCATCATCCATCATATGCATATGATATTTAATTATGAGGGAACTAATCTCCTCGATGTCCGCCATAGTCCAGCCGAAAACTTGCCGGTTATTTTGTAAGACCATTAAAAGGGCTTTCTTTTGCTCGAGAGCTAGAGATGCCGATATGATAACAGGAAAGGTCTCATTCTCACCTAGGTAAGAGTATTTAAGGTGAGATGGCAAAGGCATGAGTTCGAGTTTCGGAAGCGAAACAATTGAAGGTAAAATTGGGGAGGCTATCTCGAACTCAAAGGATTCCAACAATGGTTCGAAATCACTATAAGCAACCGAATCGGATGGTTCAACTAACTCATCCAAAAATTCAAAGAACTCATACTCGGGCGGTGAGTTGTCAAAATCGTCCGAAAAAGTGAAACATTCGTAATCGTTATCGGTTGTGCAAACTGTGTCAGATTCAAGGAGGGACGCACTAGTGGCGTCAAAACTGTTGTGATCAAACATAAATTTTTCAAGCTCGCAGTCCTCCTGCGTGATTTCGTGGATCGAGCAAACTTCTCGTATACTAGCTTTAGGCACGGGGGGCAGACTTCCTATCTTGTAAATATTGAACTCACTAGACATCTTCCCGAAGGATAGAGTTATAGAGCCATTACGACAATTGATTACGGCATTGGAAGTGGCCAAAAATGGTCGACCGAGGATCACCGGAATTTGGTTCCGTGGGTTAGCAACAGGTTGTGTGTCCATAATAATAAAATCAACGGGGAATATGAAGTCCCCTACTTTGATCAACACATCCTCTAACTCACCCCTAGGATGGGTGATTGATTGATCAGCCATTTGGAGAGTACAATGAGTGGGTTTCAACTCTCCAACACCTAATTGCTCATACACGGAATAAGGAAGCAGGTTAACACTAGAACCAAGATCTAAAAGTACTCGATTGATATTCTTATCCCCAATTGTTATTGAAATTGTAGGAAAGCCGGGGTCCTTTCGTTTTTGAGGTAAGGGTTGAGGTTGGTTAATAGCATTGCTCACGGCACTAGCTACTAGCACTTTCTTGGGTATCTGAGACTTTCTCTTCGAGGTGCATAAGCCCTTTAAGATTTTCGCGTAAGAAGGGACTTGTTGGATTGCATCCAAGAGAGGTATATTTATGCTAACCTGTTTGAATAACTCCACAATCTTCTCTATTTGGGGAGTTGGTTTATTGGATCTCAACCTGTTTGGAAATGGAACATTTTGAAAATCTGTTGAGTCCAATTTTTGTGAAGTAGATTGCGGAGTTGGAACGGATCCCAGTGTAGGTGTGTTCATGAAGTGAGATGTGGGTCCGTTCGGATTAGAAGAAGTAGAGCCTTTTGAAGAATGAAGAACAGGCTCTGACGAAGAAGATGAAGATGAAGATGAAGAAGAAGAAGAAGCACCGGCAGGGGTGTCATTACTAATACCCACGTTATTGTGCAACACTTTTCCAGATCTCAACGTGGTCACAGCATTCACATTATGATTTTGCTGTTCATATACAACATGTGCATTGTGTGCGTGACCGGGATTTGGCAATGGTTGAGATGGAAGCTTTTCCTTTTCTCTCTCGCTCAACGCAGCATTTAGTTGTGCAATTTGGGCCTCAAGTGATTTGATACTTTGATCGTGTAAGGCACTGTTTTGAACCAAAAATTGAATGGAAGTCTCCAATCTTACTGCGGATTGTGTAGATTGTTGTAGAAACGCATCTAGACTTCTTTCTAGCGAGGTAACCTTATCATCATTTGGTTGAACAAAATTATTTGGAGGGTAAAAGTTGTTGGGCACAAAATTGTTCATTTGGTTTGGGTAAGGTTGTAGTTGGAAAGGTTGCTGATATTGAGTTTATTGGGTTGCTTGTTGTTGTGGAGGAGGAGGCCTTTGAAATTTGTTGTTTCCTTGGAATTGTTGATTTTGATTCCAAGCGAAATTTGGGTGACTCCTCCAACCAGGATTATAAGTCGAAGAGTATGGATCATTTCTTTGTCTTTACTGAAAGGCAGCATTGACTTGATCTTGTCCTTGAACATGTGGATTGTAAGGACACTCTTCGGTAAGATGTGATGGATCCAAACAACAAGCACAAACAGTTTGTGGGGGTAAAGCAGGGGCAGGAGAAGGCGATGAGATTTTGGTCTCAATTGCTTTTAGCTTATTCGTAAGTGCGGCCATCTCGGCCTTCATTGCAATCGACATATCTAATTGATGTATGCCTGCCCTAGACTGACCAACAGAAGATGAGGTGGTCTTGGTGCTTTCCCACTGAAGTGTTTGTTCAGCAAGATCGTCGAGAAACTGCCAAGCTTTCTCACTAGATTTGGTTAGAAAGTGACCTTGACAAATGGTTTCCAACAACTGCTTCGTTGCTGGGTTCAATCCTTCGTATAAAGTTTGGCAAAGTTGCCAATTCTCGATACCGTGGTGAGGGCATTGAACAAGTAGGTGTTTGAATCTTTCAAAACACTTCCAAAAGGGTTCGGAAGGAAGCTGGGAAAATTGAATAATCTCATTGCGAATTCTCGCGGTCTTGTGATGTGGATAAAAATTTTTAAGAAAAGATTTAACAAACTCTTCCCAATTTTTAATTGAGTGTGATGCTGTGCTGTATAACCACTTCTCGGCTAGGTCACATAAGGTGATAGGAATGACCCTTAACCTTATAGTATCATCTGACAGTTGTGTTGTTTTCATCATTGCGCAAACGTTTTGGAATTTGTTTATGAAGATATAGGCATCTTCGGATTCCAGTCCGTGAAATTTTGGCAACATGTTGATGAAGTGGGGTTTGATCTCAAAGTTATCCCCATTTGCCGGTGGGAGTGAAAGACAAGTAGGTAAGGCGGTGCGAATAGGATAGAAAAGATCCTGGAGCGCGATTCGTTGGGGCGCTTCAACAGGCGGGTGTTGTGGGTTATTCGCACCTAACGGAGGTGGAATCATTCCCGTGGGTAAGGTGTTGTTAGGATTAAATCCCGACATCTCCTTAGAAGACGAAGAATGTGAAGGTGAAGATAAGGAAGTGAGTAATTTTTATCTCTCAAGCCTTCCCTATTCCTAACCCTAACAAGTGAGAAACTACTCACTCATTAGGGAATTGATAAACATTTTCTAGCTAATTAATTAGGGCAGATAGTAAAAGTTATATTAGGGCAGAAAGAAAATTAACTAGGGCAATAAAAAGAAAACTTACTCTAATTTTTATTTGATACTCTCTTCAATCATTTACAGGAATTGAATTCTGAATTTTAATAAATACAATGAGGCATAAGAAGAGCCATACCTCCAAAAGAGTTTTAGAATTTCTATTTATAGAGCATAGAAACCCTAGGGTTACAACCGACTCACATCTGCATTTACAAATATACCCTAAGAAAAACCTAAGTAATGCACCGACGCACCGACACACGCCAACACGCGCGACGCACGGCCGCGGAACCGCGGCCAAAACCCATGTATGGCCGCGGATTCGCGACCATCTAGTGGGGTCTCTGGCTGGGTTTTTCTGGGGTTCTTTCTGTTGCTTTTGTCTTCTTGTTTCTTCACTTGGTTTCTCAGATTGTTATCTAGTTCTCTTTCAGATTTCCACAGTGCATAATGTCGTGGACTTTTACCCTTTACTTCGTGTCGAAGTCTTGAACCTTGCGCTTCCTTTGTGCTTTATGAAATTGTCCATTGATCTTTATTTATTCTTCGAACTGTAGGCATGTTCAAGATTCTTCCATTTGTTGGTCGTAGTCTCACTTTTGTATCGTCTTTTCATCATTTTCACTGTTTTGTTTCGAGAACCTGTAATCTGCAACTATGTAGCAGACATGAATCAAAAACACCTGTTTATTTATAAAATGACTAAGAATGGGAAATATAATAATGCAAAATTATGATATGAACAAGGACCCACACGGGCCAGTGATATATAGAGGAGGATGCCACATGCTCCTAACAAGCCGATTGTATACCTTGCGTATACAGTGAACGTTGTGACAGTAGCTAGTAAAGAAGTGAAGATAATGATATTGTCAATAGTGAACATCGAGGACCGCATGCCTCATTTGTTAAGAATATACCTTTTCATATATTTGCAAATCTTTTTGCAATTTTATTTTAAGATTTTTTTTAACTCTTTACAAAAAAAATTTGGATTTATTTCAAAAAAAATGTTTTTTCTGAAATTACAAAATATATTTTGAATTATTATACAAGTAGTATTAGCATGTGCGATGCACGTTTATATATTTTAACATTGATAAAGATATGAGCATTTTTTAAAAGAATTAGTTAAAATAATATAGATTTTAAAGGTTTTTCACAGGATTTTTATTTTTTAAAAATTTAATAAGTTGACTATCTTAAATAATTTTTAAAAATCGTTATTATCTTAACTAAAAGTATTTAAGATATTTCTCAAATAAAAATTTAAAGTGATTTAAACTAAAAAAACTAATAAATCTGATATTTTTTCTATATCTTATTCATTTAATTTAGTGCATTGCACGTGCCATTAATTTACATGTGTTCCGTACATCTCTCTTTTGACATTAATATAGTAGAGATGAAGACATAATCATCTTTCATGCATGCGGCACGTGCAATGATAAATTGATACGTCATCGCTACTTAGATAGCGGCAAAGTAGAAAGGTTTATTTTAAGTGTGTTCCGTACACCTTTTTTTTGACATTAATATAGTAGAGATGAAGACATAATCATCTTTCATTCATGTGGCACTTGCAAAAAAAATAGTATGTCATACACATCAATAAATAAATGTACCCCGGATTGACCGTAAACTAAGTCTTTATAAACTTACCAATGAGCAATAACTTAGTTTATATGGCACTTTCTCTCCTTGTGAGAGTGCGGGGTTCGAACCCTAGGAAGGGAAGGCCACAAATCAACGTTTTGGGAGCAAAATTCATGGGTCCGCCGAGTGCGTATGCGTTGTATGCTTGTGTGAGCTATGTGCTTAGGTGAGGCAAACAGTTCGGTTCCAAAAAAAAACAGTCTTTATAAACTTATATCAAATTCGAGCAAATTGCCAATCCCCTCTTCTTAGGAAATAGAATTGTTATACAAATACAAAATATATTTTGAATTATTATATAAGCAGTATTTAGCACGTGCGATGCACGTTTGTATTTTTTAACATTGATAAAGATTTAAGGATTTTTTTAAAGAATTAGTTAAAATAATATGGATTTTAAAGGTTTTCACATTTATTTTTAAAATTTTAATAAGTTAGCAATCTTAAATAATTTTTAAAAATCGTTATTATCTTAACTAAAAGTATTTAAAAGTAATTAAGATATTTCTCAAACAAAATTTTAAGTGATTTAAACTAAAAAAACTAATAAAGCCGATCTTTTTTCTATATCTTATTCATTTAATTTTGTGCATTGCACGTGCCATATAAGTTGACACCTCATCGCTACTTAGATGGCGGCAGATTAGAAGGGTTTATTTTACATGTGTTCTGTACACCTCTCTTTTGATATTAATATAGTAGAGATGAAGACATAATTATCTTTCTTGTACGTGGCAGGTGCAAAAAACTAGTACGTCATACACATATCAATAAATAAATATACCCAGGATTTACAATAAACTAAGTCTTTATAAACTTACCAATGAGCAATAACTTAGTTGATATGGTATTTTCTTTCCTGGTGAGGATGCGGGGTTCGAACCCTAGAAGGGGAAGGCTATAAATCAACGCTTTGGGAGCAAATTCGTGGGTCCGCCGAGTGCGTATGCTTGTGTGAGCTATGTGCTTAGGTGAGTCTTACGGTCCGGTTAAAAAAAACAGTCTTTATAAACTTATATCAAATTCGAGCAAATTGCCAATCCCCTCTTCTTAGGAAATAGAATTGTATTATAAAGCAAAACAACTAAGTATGAAAATTAAGTCACAAAGAACATATATCAAACTTGCGCCAATTTTGAAAAATGAAACTAGCTATGTAAAAGGCAAAAAGAGAGGCTAACTGCAAACGCTGAGCAAATTAGAAAGGTTTATTTTACATGTGTTCCGTACATTCCGTTTTTGACATTAATATAATAGAGATGAAGACATAATCATCTTTCATGTACGTGGCACGTGCAAAAAACTAGTATTTCAAACACATCAATAAATAAATGTATCCCGGATTTACAGTAAACCAAGTCTTTATAAACTTACCAATGAGCAATAACTTAGTTGATATGGCACTTTCTCTCTTGGTGAGAGTGCTGGATTCGAACCCTAGAAGGGGAGGGCTGCAAATCAACGATTGGGAAGTAAATTCATGGGTCCGCTGGATGCGTTGTATGTTTTGTGTGAGCTATGTGTTTAGATGAGGCATATGGTCCGATTCCAAAAAAAGAAAGTCTTTATAAACTTATATCAAATTCGAGCCTCTTCTTAGGAAATAGAATTGTGTTATAAAGCGAAAAAAATAAGTAGGAAAATTAAGTCACAAAGAACAATAGATCCAACTTGCGCAAATTTTGAAATTTTAAACTAGCTACGAAAATATAAGCATGAAATTTCTCCTACAACAGTGACAATGATGGGACAACCACCCACCATACCTTTCAATGTTCGGACTTCAAACAAGCCTACTAACGGCGAAACCAAAGCGTAAATATCATTGAGTGAATTCGGCAACTTCATTAACACTTCTCAAGCGCTGGATTTCCTATCTAAAGCCTAATAATTCCTAAATTAGTCCAATGTGGGACTAATTATCCCTTCAATTGAAGAAAAACGATAACTCAAAGGGGTGCTCATAATCTCCTTTGGCTTTCCAAATTTTTTTTTATTAGGGATCTCGTCAGATGCAGGTAAAAATTAGTCCTTGCAAATTTTGGTTACTACTTTGATGGAATTGATGTGCTAGTACTCAATTTTCTAGGGTTTTGTTTACCATTTTCATTTTCATGAATCGATGTATTATTTAATCTCAAGCATAGGACAAATGATTCATTATTTTTCATATATATTCATGCAACAATTATTTTGATGTACTAATCTTGTGCAAACAATTAATGGCAATTAATTATAAATTGATATATCAACAAACTCTACTTTCCTTTATTTCCGAGAAAACTGTAAGTTATCGCCGATCAATTTTGCTTCTGGTTTTCAGTTTCAAACCTTGTCTGTTACTGTTTTGCACTTGTTGTATGTTTTGCATCAAAAATTCCTTCAATTTTGATGCTTTTAGATATCATCGATCAGTTTTTAATGTTGTAATCATCTCAGGTATGTATATTTGCGACCCTTTAATTAGTATTTACCGAAATCTTGCTTTCCCTCTAACTTTAGCTAAACATCATGTAGTGATAGTTTTTGATCTTGTCTCAATTTTGTCTTCAAGAACTATATGATGAAAAATCCCATTACTTATTTCTAAAACCTATCCCTTTCCAGATCTTCGCAAATCCTTTTGCATTTTTATTTTTGGATTTATTCAAGATAAACCTTTTTCAACACTTCACATTTTTTATTTTTTATTTTGGATTTATTTTTAAAAATATTTTCTGAATATATATTTCTTTTGAAATTTTTAAATATAAAAAGTTCTTATCAATTTTCCACGTGCAAAAAACTAGTCCACATGCAAAAAAGTTTAAGAACACTGCATAAAAAAGTTTAATTAGAGTCTAATCATTATTGTTCAATAAAATCCTATTAGCATTAGGGTTTTTATTTGTTCTCTATATAAATTTATTTTCGATCGATTGTATGCAGATATTTAATACAACAACAGACCATCAAGATTAATTGTGATGTTGAAATCGCTTTCGGTAAATATATTTGCGATCCCGGTAAATATATTTGTGATCCTTTAATTCTTATAGTGAAATCTTGTTTTCGTTTGATGATACTAAATTTTGTATTCCGATGTTATAGAATTATTAAGATCTATTTTTTTCCTTATAATATATATTCCTTCTTTTAATTATAATAATCTTAAGTAAGATAATAATTTACTTCTTTCTTATAACCATGATAAAAAAAATTTAATTGTTGACATTTTTTGTCTCGGTTTTATCATCTCTCCATAAAATTCAACCATCAAATTATTTTTTTGAAAACATCTCAGTTTTATGTAAGTATTTGCGACCCTTTAATTCTTATATTGAAAATTTTGCTTTCGTTTAATATACTAATTTTATATTTCGATATTATAGAATAATTGAAATCTTTTCTTATTATCCATATTCATTTTAAAAAGTATATTAATAATCACTCATGCAATAATAATTTATTCCTTTGTATATTTATTGTCTCAATTTTATCATCCGTCCATAAAATTCAACGATCGAACTTATGCTGATGTTGCAATCGTCAAAGGTATGTAAATTTGTGACCCTTGGTTCTAATATTGAAAATTTTCTTTCGTTGGATGATTTAATACTATATTTCGATATTAAGAGTTATTAAAAATCAATTCTTTTTCATGATCTATATTCTCTCTTTAAATTATAATACATTTTCATCATGCATGATATAATAATTAATTTCTTTTTTTACAATAATAGGTAGATTTATAGTTTTGACATTTTTTTGGTCTCATATTAGTATCCCTCCGTAATATTCAAAGATCAAAATTATTTTCATTTTGAAAGACTCTCATACATGTATATTTATGATCCTTTAATTAGTACATTGAAAACTTGCCTTCCAACCACTAGCAAAGCTAGATTGACCTTGACACTTACCCAGGAGGAGAGTGTATGGGGATTGATCCCCATAAAAAGAAATGCTCACAATTTAACGTGTTCGGCCTAAATCCATAAAACCCTAAGTGTGTGTGATGTGTGCATGGCTAAGACTTAGGCTTGGGGCTTACGGACCATTCCCCCTCCCTGCCCCCCCCCCCAACCACAAAAAAAAACAAAAAAAAACTTGTTTTCTGACGGGGTGCGGATCGCGTCAAGATGTTACCTTCCGTTGATCTGCTGTTGGCGATGATGGACGGCCGAGATTTGAGTTGGATGATAGCGGTTGGAGTGTGTGGATCTTAATGGGTTTGAGATTGTTGGGGCCGAGCAACCTGCAACGAAGTCCCGGGATAGTTGTATCACCGAGGATCCTCCGACGATCAAGTTAGACAGGAAATCAGAGCAGAGTAACGGCCTAGTGAGTGGAAAATGACTTACTTGAACCGTTTAAAGGAGGGGTTTATATAGCGGTGGCAACAGGCAGACAGGTGCGAGAATCACGCCGGCCGTTACGCCCCCGACGTCACGCCCGCGTGATGGACTGGATCTCCCATTAATGGCGAGACATGCTCGTTAATAGGGATCATAATGGCGTGGAACACGGGATCATGGGCAGCGGAGATCTCGCGCATGGTGAGATTCACGGAGGCGAGGCGAAAGCACCTGCGAATGATGCCATTGGTCGGTCGAAGGGACCGAGCAAGATGAGCTTGGCGCGGGCACAACTTTGTCACGTCCCGAAAGTACAGAACATGACCGGCACTTAAACTACGAACGTCTCGAGGCGTACGTAATCTAAGTAAACCGAAAACCCAGAAATCCAAACCAAGAAAAGTAGTAGAGTGAAGGAAAACCAATTTAAAACAAGTAGTTTTAATAGCATAAACCGAATTATGCGGGTTTTTTTTTAAACAAAAACATCAAAAATTTCCTGAAAATTTCGGCAGAGTCTTCTTTGTAAATACTGGCCCCCAAACGGGATACAACATGAATAGTATACGAAATCAAAAAAAGGCATCCCCAAGCGGGAGCTAGCTCTTCGTCAATCGACGGTCACAACCACACAAGCAATATAATATACAACGCCAACGGCGAGGATCAAAAACTCAAAAGGAAACTCAAAACCACAAGAAATCCACAGAAATATAACGCGCGACTCTAAGGTCGAAAGAATAACATCACTGGTCTCTATCTCAAAAATAAATATATGTTTGGTTGATGGAACTTCTAGATACAACAGAATAATAATATACAAGATATAATGATGGGTACGATACAAATAAACCCACCTACTAGCAAGTCACCCGGAAATGGAAATAGTGTCAGCAAAGCCGTAATGAAACCTGTACGGCGAAACCTGCAAGAACTGTGGCACAACGGGGGTGAGTTGCCAACTCGTGAGTAGAAAAACATCTACACACAGAAATCGCATAAATAACGCAATCCTAGGTCAATGATCATAATAAATCCTCAAATATATGTATAACATACAGCCTATAACAATGGCTAGGGTATACCTCTAAGCAACGGTAATACCAAGTGCTCGTGTCAGTGCCTCAGGTAGCAATATATCATATGAATGAGGTATGAATGCATGAAAACAGAATACATGTAAATGAAGAAGCTGTTTTCATAATTTAGTGAGATTTCCTTGTATTTTTAAAATGAGGTATCATAAATGAAATCAGTATCAACAGTGTCTAGCATCGACACAAAACATAAATCTCAATGTCTCAAAATCTCAGGCTCCGGCTATCCGGACTGGCCTGTATCATCAAATCCCAGTACCTCAATATCTCGAAATCTCAATATCTCAATCTCAATATCTAGGGCGGCGTCAGTCCAAACCGACCCCTACCATCCATCTCAAGACCACGACGGTATCCTCCGGATATCCGACGCGCCGGGTAATATCACCGGTAGGTAGTGCTCCCCTGCCAGGCTCAACGTCAGCAACACGACCTTCTTGCCCCGGGGTACCTTACCGGGTCCACCATGTACCCGAAACGGTTCATCCGCCTCCTCGAATCGGGTCTCGAAATCCATCAGCAAACTCATGGTGGACGACTCATACATCATGGGAAAACCGCACTTTTTATTTAAAACGAGAGAAAAGAAGTTCATATAAGTTTTGCGGTTTTCCCCTGAATCCAGAAAATCTCATGGAAATCCGAATCCAAATCATCAATAGCATGTAAAACCATGAATATAGGCATGAGAATCCATGAATGCGGCATCACAATGAATAACAGTATGCATGAAGTAGTAAGTAATAACTACAATGTCTAAACTATTAGCTAATATTCTATGTCAAATGAAATAGTATTTCTAAAGTGTTCGTGACATGGAAATTACCGATGAAGATGTGTGTGAGCCGGCAAGTAAGTGTACGTAGTACATACGCGTCATCGGTAATGGTGCTGGTGTCCTAACAACATGATATCAACAATAGAATATGAATCATAATATAAACATGCGATGCGGAGCGAACAGCAATAATGAGCGGGAGCTAAATACTAAACACAACGATAACTAATCTGCATTACCCTAATATAAATCCTACAATAGTGCCTTTTGAAATAACACGAATCGCGGTGTTTTGAAAATAAGGGCTACGGTGTTTTTAAGAAAAAAATACGTCTTTTGAAATATCCGTAGAATCCCTTGACCTGTCTTTTAAAATACCCACGATTCGTTAGCTTTTGAAATAGGTAGGAGTCGAATCTAATCTAACAACTAAACTAAACTAAAGGGCTAAGCTAACAAGCTGGACTACAGGTAAGGAAACCGCCTAACATCTGAGTCGATACATATACATACCTGTATATATATTAGTCGGTGAGCCCGCCTCAATAATATCATATCCGATACCGTATCTATAATCAGACATCCCCAGTCAAGAGTGCGGATCAATCATCAAAATATAGCTCGTACGTAAATCCGTCGTACGGCATCCCCAAATCTGGGTACGGGTCAATATCATATTCATCACACTATTCATCTGGTATCCTCTTTATCCAAGATCATAGCCCAGGGTGCTGACCTATGTCTAGTACAATACTAATATCATCAATATAGTCATGATCTGACTACTGATCGACAGTCTCGTACAAACCGATATCATCAGCACATATCATCATCAAGGGGTATGCATCGCCCAATACGGCCTAGGATCAATATCCTAGCATACCATATCTCATATCACGATCACATGTCGACCATTTTATTTATAACACTATTCACCCGTATCGTCGTCCCAAGATCCGCTATAACACCAGGACGTACCTCAAGTACGAATCCTGCCATATCACCGATATCACAACCTCAACACAACTCTCATCGACTCATCTCAATCCCAGGTATCATCCTCAAATCCGTATGTGAATACATAGTCCCATACCCATGTGAATACATAACTATATATTCCCTTATAAGCACAAATGAAAGAAGAAGGTATGCAAGTATGGGTGGTTGTGTGCATGTGTGGTGCGACCACTACTCTAGGGTTTCACGATACTAAATCATCCAAGAACACCAAATATCCATATTATCATCAATAAACTCAAACAATATATAATCAATATATATGTGTGTGTATACGTATTCGTATACATCACCACGAACTGCGGGGGTGCTATACGCCATCCACCCGACTTCTCCCCGTAGATATAAATCTACTCACCTGGTCCTCGCTCGCCGGTGCCGACGTCGCCACGCGCTTGCTTGTCGTCTCGAAGTCCACATGGGGTACCTACATATCATAACGCACCGTATCGCATTAAAACCAAATTCGAAGTCGAAACGGCATACGAAAATCAAATCGGCATGCGTATCATGCATAGGTCAAAACCTATCGCCTACGCATGCAAGAATAGCGAAACCAACCCTCGATGTCGAAGTACAAATGTCAAACCATCGCGAAAAACCCAAACACACTCATTTGTACAATCACAAGCACTAATTATAATATAAAATAGCTTAAAATTCACAAAAAACCCAAATTCACTTAAAAAGCCATTTTTCCGAAAATCTAGCAAGCACAAATTACCCGTTTTAGTACAAAACTCGACGTTTAAACAAATCTAATGGCCATAATACTTATTAAATATCTTAAATAAGTCATAAAAACAATTTCCACAATTTAATCTCATTAAATTCCATTAACCCCAAAATTCTAGTTTACAATATACCCAAATTTTAACAATTTTATAGCAAAATGCACAACAACAATTTAGCTTGGATTTTCAAGAACTAAAGTATTAAACTACACTTAATAATGTTAATGAAGTCATGAAAAAACTAATTATAATTTTAAAACCAATTATTTAACCATTTCCAAAAACCTAGATAGCAAATTAGCGTAATTATCACAATTTTTAAACTAACAATTAACAACTATCTACTAACTTGTTTTAACATGTCATAAGAGCTTAAATACATTACACAACCATACACCAATTTCACAAAATCCTAACTTGCATTCAAGTTCTTCTCTTGAATTTTCATCACACAAACCACAACAACCAATTTAACACTTATAAACAAAATCATATAAGCAACTAATCAACAAACAACCATGGGGCACAAAATTTATACCTCACAAATCCATGATCAAACATGAAATCTAGACCTCCAAAATGAAATCCTTGCACCAAGATCCATGCATCTAAGGCTACACTAAAATGGGTAAGAACTAGATTTAGATTTTGGGATTTTTTTGATGGGTATTTGATGAATTTTTTGAAGCAAAAGAGATGGAACAATGGGGGGAGAAAGAGAGCTGTTGGTGCAGAAAATTTTCGGCCAGCAAGGGAGTGGGGGAGGAGAGAGAGGGAGGTGGAGAAAATGGGGAGAAAAAGACAAGGTCTACACCCCCTTTTGACTTTCTTTCATTTCCCTTTTTCTTTTCTTTTCTTATCTTTTCTTTTGAAAGGTGAGGTAATTGGAGAGAGAGGGAGGGAGGGCTGTCAAGATGGAGCCGGCCATATGGGGAGGGGAGAGAGGGTGAGGTGTGGGTGTGTGGGTTAGGGAAAAAGATGAATGTATTATCCCAATTCCCATTAACACTAATTTCACCGAAAAAAACATTTTTCTTCGATATTTTCTAAACCGTTTTGGCAAACCATTTCATTTCAAAAACCACATGATAAAATTTTATTTAATGTGCTATGATGCAAAAAATTTGTTTCAACTTATTCCAATTTGTAATTTTTTTCTAATTAAATGTATTAATGACGGCTTAAAATAATATTAAAATAATTAATTTCGGAAAAAATTTCAGAAAATTTGAAATTTCACCAGTGGCTCAGTAAACACCAAATACTAGCAATTACATAGCTAGAATATGTATATTTAATTTTATAATAAAGATATTTGTATTTTGACTTTTTACAGAAAACCCCCTTATTTTACCGATTTTTTCGAAATTTCACCGAAACGATTTTCAAAACGTTACAATCTTCCCCCCTTAAAGAAATTCGGTCCCCGAATTTAAATTAAAAATCCCCCCAAATACTAAAATATTTCAGCCAAAACCATCAAATCGCCGGGGCTCCGAAATCATAAATACATAAAACGCATCATAGCGCAATGCATGCGCATGAGTAATGAGCAGATAACTCGAAATCAAAACTCCGTCAAGTATCCCGCAATCATCGGAGTAAAGGTGAAGACACAAATGCCAAATCCAAAGCAAGACCGATATGCAATAAATCGGAACTATACATGTAAACATCAGGAGGAAATGCATGCCAAATCTTTTAAGTTGCTATGCAATTCGCAGAACACTGCACAGTGGCGGACGTCTATCAAAAAAAAATAACTATATACATATATATCTTTGTTTGAAATGTACGTTCCGCCGTTTTGGGAAACAATTTAGAAGGGTTTTCTTATTTTAAACGTTTCGTGTCATATCAGACACGTAGGTAATACTGAAACTATAGCTCGCTTTTTTGGAATTCCCTTCGATAGCTATCAATGTATGCAAAATACATTCAGGTACTGTTCTCTGACTAGTCCTGCCCAGTACGAAAATACATGGCAATATCATGTAAACGTACTGCTCTATAAAAAAATCAATCCCAAAATACGCGTATGAATATTACGTGCGTCTGGTGCGCACGGAAATCAAAATCCATATACGTGCCATACAAGTGCACAGAAACAAGATCTAAGTGCATCGGGTGTGCACAAAGCATCTGTCGTAGGCAACGTGTGTGCCTGACAGCAAAATCAGGTGCATCTGACATGCACGAAGAATATCGATTTAGTGCATCTGGTGTGTACCAAAATCACATCTCAAAACATGCGCTAAACATGCGCGAAATTCAAAGGCAGGTGCATCTATCATGCACGAAATCATGAAATCCAATATCAAGCGCCGAACATGTGCAAATCAGGTGCACAAGGTGCACAAAACAAATATCGAGTATCACAATCGAAATCGAAGTCCAGTGCATCTAAGTGCACAAAAGGCGTATCACTGCACTGCAAGCATATGTGAATCATACGGAGTGCAAAACCCAAATCATATGCATATATGCACACAAATCAACTCAACTTTATGAAATCCACATAATCACAACATGAGAAACAAGGCACGAAAACTATCTCATAAGCAACAACTGTGCAAAAATCGTAAATACTCAGTAAGTGCAACCATGGCGCATGAAAACGAATATCATGGAACTCCATCATCAAAACCAAATCATGCGAATAGATCGCCCAAAATACCGAAATCAAATATGGCAGAATAGTCCCGCTCAAGCACATCCTCCAAGAATCTCTGGCCAACTGTCGTGGTCACTCATAGCATGTCTCGTCGACGATCCTGAACTCTGGCCTGCTGGTGTGCATAACATGACCACTCCTAGGTCCAAGTCTTCTCGTAATTCATTCCAGACAGGTCCTGTCGAGGTCTCTTCCCAAATCACGTCTCTGCCGAACTGTCCGGAAGTCATCGTCCTTTATTAAATCTGTTTCTTGTTCCAGAATGGCTGCATACTCATCGCGACTCCTTCTGGAAGGTATATCCAAGTACAATGCCCCGGCATGCGTATCGCATCTCTGATGTCGGCGGAGTGGAACGTCATCTTATCCAGATCTTGTACGGACCTCTTACTCCACTTTTCTCTAATGTCGACTGCTTCGGACTTGTCTCGTCATGGCTGCATGGACTGAGCTCCAACGGCTATCCTCGTATCTGAAGTCTCCCAAGAAATGCATCTCACCACCTAGCATCCGAATGAAGTCGAACCATTCGATCGATTCGTCAAAACCTCATAATCCCCCAAGAGCTCAACAACTTGGGCACAGTTTAATAGTATCGAATACATACCACAGTATCGGTGGTCCAGCCGTAGAAGGGCAAACCCAAGCCTCACTAATGGCGCCGTGGAACTGCCGCAAACCCGAAGGTTCAAAGGCTTTCACACGGTCATTATGTCGAGTTAGGGTTTCATTCTTCTAGAGGGTCCATAGAATTGCCTGCATGCTTTCCAAATACTTTAAACTTGGAATAATAGGTTTCCGACATTCGATCGTCTCTGTCGACCCTCACATCTCTGCGTGAAGTCGTCTCTAGCTGGAATCAATCTATCTGATGATCTCGCATCGGGGTAAGCGAACAAACTACATGTCCTAGTCATTCATCCTCGATGACTAGCGACCTTCTATCATCTCTTCGTACTACTCGTACTGCAATAGCTCCAACATCTGGGGCGATATCTCGTCGTTCGCAGCAATAACTGGCTCGCTCGTCTGCACGCAGAACAGTGCCTCGATCATCATGAATAAGCAATACGCCAACGGTCATCAAAATCTGGTTGGCCTCTATCATTGGCTCGATCCTCTGGTACTGATCGGCACGTCCGAGAAATCTCGTAAAGGCGATCCGCCAAACGCTCATGGCGCGAAAACCTCATAAAAAGACACATCTCCGAAATCGTGTGTCGCCGGAATTACGTCCTGGTCAGTCCTCGTTCGTGACGAGCTCGTGCTGACCGCAATTCTAGCCGTAGCTCTCCCTGCCCGTAATAGTGGCAGCAAAACCATAACTGGTACCGATGAGGCTAGATCAGGAATGAATATAATACTAAGCAAAGAAATGTACATCCTAAGGGTTCTTAAGTGGAGTAGCGTATCGTAAATATGCCGCGGAACATACCCACGGTACGTCACTCTACTTTAGTCACTCATTCCATCAACCAAGGGTCATCCTACGCTCCGAAGGTAAAACCTAACGCTCTGATACCAACTTTGTCACGTCCCGAAAGTACATAACATGACCGGCACTTAAACTACGAACGTCTCAAGGCGTACGTAATCTAAGTAAACCGAAAACCCAGAAATCCAAACCAAGAAAAGTAGTAGAATGAAGGAAAACCAATTTAAAACAAGTAGTTTTAATAGCATAAGCCGAATTATGCGGGTTTTTTTTTTAAAAAAAAGTTCAAAAATTTCCTGAAAATTTCGGCAGAGTCTCCTTTGTAAATACTGGCCCTCCAAACGGGATACAACATGAATAGTATACGAAATCAAAAAAAGGCATCCCCAAGCGGGAGCTAGCTCTTCGTCAATCGACGGTCACAACCACACAAGTAATATAATATACAACGCCAACGGTGAGGATCAAAAACTCAAAAGGAAACTCAAAACCACAAGATATCCACAGAAATATAACGCGCGACTCTAAGGTCGAAAGAATAACATCACTGGTCTCTATCTCAAAAATAAATACATGTTTGGTTGATGGAACTTTTAGATACAACAGAATAATAATATACAAGATATAATGATGGGTACGATACAAATAAACCCACCTACTAGCAAGTCACCCGGAAATGGAAATAGTGCCAGCAAAGCCGTAATGAAACCTGTACGGCGAAACCTGCAAGAACTGTGGCACAACGGGGGTGAGTTGCCAACTCGTGAGTAGAAAAACATCTACGCACAGAAATCGCATAAATAACGCAATCCTAGGTCAATGATCATAATATATCCTCAAATATATGTATAACATACAGCCTATAACAATGGCTAGGGTATACCTCTAAGCAACGGTAATACCAAGTGCTCGTGTCAGTGCCTCAGGTAGCAATATATCATATGAATGAGGTATGAATGCATGAAAACAGAATACATGTAAATGAAGAAGCTGTTTTCATAATTTAGTGAGATTTCCTTGTATTTTTAAAATGAGGTATCATAAATGAAATCAGTATCAACAGTGTCTAGCATCGACACAAAACATAAATCTCAATGTCTCAAAATCTCAGGCTCCGGCTATCCGGACTGGCCTGTATCATCAAATCCCAGTACCTCAATATCTCGAAATCTCAATATCTCAATCTCAATATCTAGGGCGCCGTCAGTCCAGACCGGCCCCTACCATCCATCTCAAGACCACGACGGTATCCTCCGGATATCCGACGCGTCGGGTAATATCACCGGTAGGTAGTGCTCCCCTGCCACGCTCAACGTCAGCAACACGACTTTCTTGCCCCGGGGTACCTTACCGGGTCCACCATGTACCCGAAACGGTTCATCCGCCTTCTCGAATCGGGTCTCGAAATCCATCAGCAAACTCATGGTGGACGACTCATACATCATGGGAAAACCGCACTTTTTATTTAAAACGAGAGAAAAGAAGTTCATATAAGTTTTGCGGTTTTCCCCTAAATCCAGAAAATCTCATGGAAATCCGAATCCAAATCATCAATAGCATGTAAAACCATGAATATAGGCATGAGAATCCATGAATGCGGCATCACAATGAATAACAGTATGCATGAAGTAGCAAGTAATAACTACAATGTCTAAACTATTAGCTAATATCTTATGTCAAATGAAATAGTATTTCTAAAGTGTTCGTGACATGGAAATTACCGATGAAGATGTGTGTGAGCCGGCAAGTAAGTGTACGTGGTATATACGCGTCATCGGTAATGGTGCTGGTGTCCTAACAGCATGATATCAACAATAGAATATGAATCATAATATAAACATGCGATGCGGAGCGAACAGCAATAATGAGCGGGAGCTAAATACTAAACACAACGATAACTAATCTGCGTTACCCTAATATAAATCCTATAATAGTGCCTTTTGAAATATCACGAATCGCGGTGTTTTGAAAATAAGGGCTACGGTGTTTTTAAGAAAAAAATACGTCTTTTGAAATATCCGTAGAATCCCTTGACCTGTCTTTTAAAATACCCACGATTCGTTAGCTTTTGAAATAGGTAGGAGTCGAATCTAATCTAACAACTAAACTAAACTAAAGGGCTAAGCTAACAAGCTGGACTACAGGTAAGGAAACCGCCTAACATCTGAGTCGATACATATACATACCTGTATATATATTAGTCGGTGATCCCGCCTCAATAATATCTTATCCGATACCGTATCTATAATCAGACATCCCCAGTCAAGAGTGCGGATCAATCATCAAAATATAGCTCGTACGTAAATCCGTCGTACGGCATCCCCAAATCTGGGTACGGGTCAATATCATATTCATCACACTATTCATCTGGTATCCTCTTTATCCAAGATCATAGCCCAGGTTGCTGACCTATGTCTAATACAATATTAATATCATCAATATAGTCATGATCTGACTACTGATCGACAGTCTCGTACAAACCGATATCATCAGCACATATCATCATCAAGGGGTATTCATCGCCCAATACGGCCTAGGATCAATATCCTAGCATACCATATCTCATATCACGATCACATGTCGACCATTTTATTTATAACACTATTCACCCGTATCGTCGTCCCAAGATCCGCTATAACACCAGGACGTACCTCAAGTACGAATCCTGCCATATCACCGATATCACAACCTCAACACAACTCTCATCGACTCATCTCAATCCCAGGTATCATCCTCAAATCCGTATGTGAACACATAGTCCCATACCCATGTGAATACATAACTATATATTCCCGTATAAGCACAAATGAAAGAAGAAAGTATTCAAGTATGGGTGGTTGTGTGCATGTGTGGTGCGACCACTACTCTAGGGTTTCGCGATACTAAATCATCCAAGAACACAAAATATCCATATTATCATCAATAAACTCAAACAATATATAATCAATATATATGTGTGTGTATACGTATTCGTATACATCACCACGAACTGCGGGGGTGCTATACGCCATCCACCCGACTTCTCCCCGTAGATATAAATCTACTCACCTGGTCCTCGCTCGCCTGTGCCGACGTCGCCACGCGCTTGCTTGTCGTCTCGAAGTCCACATGGGGTACCTACATATCATAACGCACCGTATCGCATTAAAACCAAATTCGAAGTCGAAACGGCATACGAAAATCAAATCGGCATGCGTATCATGCATAGGTCAAAACCTATCGCCTACGCATGCAAGAATAGCGAAACCAACTCTCGATGTCGACGTACAAACGTCAAACCATCGCGAAAAACCCAAACACACTCATTTGTACAATCACAAGCACTAATTATAATATAAAATAGCTTAAAATTCACAAAAAAACCCAAATTCACTTAAAAAGCCATATTTCCGAAAATCTAGCAAGCACAAATTACCCGTTTTAGTACAAAACTCGACGTTTAAACAAATCTAATGGCCATAATACTTATTAAATATCTTAAATAAGTCATAAAAACAATTTCCACAATTTAATCTCATTAAATTCCATTAACCCCAAAATTCTAGTTTACAATATACCCAAATTTTAACAATTTTATAGCAAAATGCACAACAACAATTTAGCTTGGATTTTCAAGAACTAAAGTATTAAACTACACTTAATAATGTTAATGAAGTCATGAAAAAACTAATTATAATTTTAAACCCAATTATTTAACCATTTCCAAAAACCTAGATAGCAAATTAGCGTAATTATCACAAATTTTAAACTAACAATTAACAACTAGCTACTAACTTGTTTTAACATGTCATAAGAGCTTAAATACATTACACAACCATACACCAATTTCACAAAACCCTAACTTGCATTCAAGTTCTTCTCTTGAATTTTCATCACACAAACCACAACAACCAATTTAACACTTATAAACAAAATCATATAAGCAACTAATCAACAAACAACCATGGGGCACAAAATTTATACCTCATAAATCCATGATCAAACATGAAATCTAGACCTCCAAAATAAAATCCTTGCACCAAGATCCATGCATCTAAGGCTACACTAAAATGGGTAAGAACTAGATTTAGATTTTGGGATTTTTTTGATGGGTATTTGATGAATTTTTTGAAGCAAAAGAGATGGAACAATGGGGGGGAGAAAGAGGGCTGTTGGTGCAGGAAATTTTCGGCCAGCAAGGGAGTGGGGGAGGAGAGAGAGGGAGGTGGAGAAAATGGGGAGAAAAAGACAAGGTCTACACCCCCTTTTGACTTTCTTTCATTTCCCTTTTTTCTTTTCTTTTCTTTTCTTTTCTTTTCTTTTGAAAGGTGAGGTAATTGGAGAGAGAGGGAGGGAAGGCTGTCAAGGTCGGGCCGGCCATATGGGGAGGGCGAGAGAGGGTGAGGTGTGGGTGTGTGGGTTAGGGAAAAATTTGAATGTATTATCCCAATTCCCATTAACACTAATTTCACCGAAAAAAGCCTTTTTCTTCGATATTTTCTAAACCGTTTTGGCAAACCATTTCATTTCAAAAACCACATGATAAAATTTTATTTAATGTGCTATGATGCACAAAATTTGTTTCAATTTATTCCAATTTGTAATTTTTTCCTAATTAAATGTATTAGTGACGGCTTAAAATAATATTAAAATAATTAATTTTGGAAAAATTTTCAGAAAATTTGAAATTTTACCAGTGGCTCAGTAAACACCAAATACTAGCAATTACATAGCTAGAATATGTATATTTAATTTTATAATAAAGATATTTGTATTTTGACTTTTTACAGAAAACCCCCTTATTTTACCGATTTTTTCGAAATTTCACCGAAACGATTTTCAAAACGTTACAATCTTCCCTCCTTAAAGAAATTCGGTCCCCGAATTCAAATTAAAACTCCCCACAAATACTAAAATATTTCAGCCAAAACCATCAAATCGCCGGGGCTCCGAAATCATAAATACATAAAACGCATCATAGCGCAATGCATGCGCATGAGTAATGAGCAGATAACTCGAAATCAAAACTCCGTCAAGCATCCCGCAATCATCGGAGTAAAGGTGAAGACACAAATGCCAAATCCAAAGCAAGACCGATATGATATAAATCGGAACTATACATGTAAACATCAGGAGGAAATGCATGCCAAATCTTTTAAGTTGCTATGCAATGCGCATAACACTGCACAGTGGCGGACGTCTATCAAAAGAAAATAACTATATACATATATACCTTTGTTTGAAATGTACGTTCCGCCGTTTTGGGAAACAATTTAGAAGGGTTTTCTTATTTTAAACGTTTCGTGTCATATCAGACACGTAGGTAAATACTGAAACTATAGCTCGCTTTTTTGGAATTCCCTTCGATAGCTATCAATGTATGCAAAATACATTCAGGTACTGTTCTCTGACTAGTCCTGCCCAGTACGAAAATACATGGCAATATCATGAAAACGTACTGCTCTATAAAAAAATCAATCCCAAAATACGCGTATGAATACTACGTGCGTCTGGTGCGCACAGAAATCAAAATCCATATACGTGCCATACAAGTGCACAGAAACAAGATCTAAGTGCATCGGGTGTGCACAAAGCATCTGTCATAGGCAACGTGTGTGCCTGACAGCAAAATCAGGTGCATCTGACATGCACGAAGAATCTCGATTTAGTGCATCTGGTGTGTACCAAAATCACATCTCAAAACATGCGCTCAACATGCGCGAAAATCCAAGGTAGGTGCATCTATCATGCACGAAATCATGAAATCCAATATCAAGCGCCGAACATGCGCAAAATCAAATCAGGTGCACAAAACAAATATCGAGTATCACAATCAAAATCGAAGTCCAGTGCATCTAAGTGCACAAAAGGCGTATCACTGCACTACAAGCATATGTGAATCATACGGAGTGCAAAACCCAAATCATATGCGTATATGCACACAAATCAACTCAACTGTATGAAATCCATATAATCACAACATGAGAAACCAAGGCACGAAAACTATCTCATATGCAACAACTGTGCAAAAATCGTAAATACTCAGTAAGTGCAACCATGGCGCATGAAAACGAATATCATGGAACTCCATCATCAAAACCAAATCATGCGAATAGATCGCCCAAAATACCGAAATCAAATATGGCGGAATAGTCCCGCTCAAGCACATCCTCCAAGAATCTCTGGCCAACTGTCGTGGTCACTCATAGCATGTCTCGTCGACGATCCTGAACTCTGGCTTGCTGGTGTGCATAACATGACCACTCCTAGGTCCAAGTCTTCTCGTAATTCATTCCAGAAAGGTCCTGTCGAGGTCTCTTCCCAAATCACGTCTCTGCCGAACTGTCCGGAAGTCATCGTCCTTTATTAAATCTGTTTCTTGTTCCAGAATGGATGCATACTCATCGCGACTCCTTCTGGAAGGTATATCCAAGTACAATGCCCCGGCATGCGTATCGCATCTCTGATGTCGGCGGAGTGGAACGTCATCTTATCCAGATCTTGTACGGACCTCTTACTCCACTTTTCTCTAATGTCGACTGCTTCGGACTCGTCTCGTCATGGCTGCATGGACTGAGCTCCAACGGCTATCCTCGTATCTGAAGTCTCCCAAGAAATGCATCTCACCACCTAGCATCCGAATGAAGTCGAACCATTCGATCGATTCGTCAAAACCTCATAATCCCCCAAGAGCTCAACATCTTGGGCACAGTTTAATAGTATTGAATACATACCACAGCATCGGTGGTCCAGCCATAGAAGGGCAAACCCAAGCCTCACTAATGGCGCCGTGGAACTGCCGCAAACCCGAAGGTTCAAAGTCTTTCACACGGTCATTATGTCGAGTTAGGGTTTCATTCTTCTAGAGGGTCCATAGAATTGCCTGCATGTCTTTCCAAATACTTTAAACTTGGAATAATAGGTTTCCGACATTCGATCGTCTCTATCGACCCTCATATCTCTGCGTGAAGTCGTCTCTAGCTGGAATCAATCTATCTGATGATCTCGCATCGGGGTAAGCGAACAAACCACATGTCCTAGTCATTCATCCTTGGTGACTAGCGACCTTCTATCATCTCTTCGTACTACTCGTACTGCAATAGCTCCAACATCTGGGGCGATATCTCGTCGTTCGCAGCAATAACTGGCTCGCTCGTCTGCACGCAGAACAGTGCCTCGATCATCATGAATAAGCAATACGCCAACGGTCATCAAAATCTGGTTGGCCTCTATCATTGGCTCGATCCTCTGGTACTGATCGGCACGTCCGAGAAATCTCGTAAAGGCGATCCGCCAAACGCTCATGGCGCGAAAACCTCATAAAAAGACACATCTCCGAAATCGTGTGTCGCCGGAATTACGCCCTGGTCAGTCCTCGTTCGTGACGAGCTCGTGCTGACCGCAATTCTAGCCGTAGCTCTCCCTGCCCGTAATCGTGGCAGCAAAACCAT
The DNA here is from genome assembly GCA_030015575.1 of Agapanthus africanus. NCBI lineage: Eukaryota > Viridiplantae > Streptophyta > Magnoliopsida > Asparagales > Amaryllidaceae > Agapanthus > Agapanthus africanus. Next base: position 767,373,670 of record JASDDO010000022.1, on the reverse strand, counting down.
AACTGGTACCGATGAGGCTAGATCAGGAATGAATATAATACTAAGCAAAAAAATGTACATCCTAAGGGTTCTTAAGTGGAGTAGCGTATCGTAAATATGCCGCGGAACATACCCACGGTACGTCACTCTACTTTAGTCACCTATTCCATCAACCAAGGGTTTTCCTACGCTCCGAAGGTAAAACCTAACGCTCTGATACCAACTTTGTCACGTCCCGAAAGTACAGAACATGACCGGCACTTAAACTACGAACGTCTCGAGACGTACGTAATCTAAGTAAACCGAAAACCCAGAAATCCAAACCAAGAAAAGTAGTAGAGTGAAGGAAAACCAATTTAAAACAAGTAGTTTTAATAGCATAAGCCGAATTATGCGGGTTTTTTTTTATAAAAAAAAGATCAAAAATTTCCTGAAAATTTCGGCAGAGTCTCCTTTGTAAATACTGGCCCCCAAACGGGATACAACATGAATAGTATACGAAATCAAAAAAAGGCATCCCCAAGCGGGAGCTAGCTCTTCGTCAATCGACGGTCACAACCACACAAGTAATATAATATACAACGCCAATGGCGAGGATCAAAAACTCAAAAGGAAACTCAAAACCACAAGAAATCCATAGAAATATAACGCGCGACTCTAAGGTCGAAAGAATAACATCACTGGTCTCTATCTCAAAAATAAATACATGTTTGGTTGATGGAACTTCTGGATACAACAGAATAATAATATACAAGATATAATGATGGGTACGATACAAATAAACCCACCTATTAGCAAGTCACCCGGAAATGGAAATAGTGCCAGCAAAGCCGTAATGACACCTGTACGGCGAAACCTGCAAGAACTGTGGCACAACGGGAGTGAGTTGCCAACTCGTGAGTAGAAAAACATCTACGCACAGAAATCGCATAAATAACGCAATCCTAGGTCAATGATCATAATATATCCTCAAATATATGTATAACATACAGCCTATAACAATGGCTAGGGTATACCTCTAAGCAACGGTAATACCAAGTGCTCGTGTCAGTGCCTCAGATAGCAATATATCATATGAATGAGGTATGAATGCATGAAAACAGAATACATGTAAATGAAGAAGCTGTTTTCATAATTTAGTGAGATTTCCTTGTATTTTTAAAATGAGGTATCATAAATGAAATCAGCATCAACAGTGTCTAGCATCGACACAAAACATAAATCTCAATGTCTCAAAATCTCAGGCTCCGGCTATCCGGACTGGCATGTATCATCAAATCCCAGTACCTCAATATCTCGAAATCTCAATATCTCAATCTCAATATCTAGGGCGCCGTCAGTCCAGACCGGCCCCTACCATCCATCTCAAGACCACGACGGTATCCTCCGGATATCCGATGCGTCGGGTAATATTACCGGTAGGTAGTGCTCCCCTGCCAGGCTCAACGTCAGCAACACGACCTTCTTGCCCCGGGGTACTTTACCGGGTCCACCATGTACCCGAAACGGTTCATCCGCCTCCTCGAATCGGGTCTCGAAATCCATCAGCAAACTCATGGTGGACGACTCATACATCATGGGAAAACCGCACTTTTTATTTAAAACGAGAGAAAAGAAGTTCATATAAGTTTTGCGGTTTTCCCCTAAATCCAGAAAATCTCATGGAAATCCGAATCCAAATCATCAATAGCATGTAAAACCATGAATATAGGCATGAGAATCCATGAATGCGGCATCACAATGAATAACAGTATGCATGAAGTAGCAAGTAATAACTACAATGTCTAAACTATTAGCTAATATCTTATGTCAAATGAAATAGTATTTCTAAAGTGTTCGTGACATGGAAATTACCGATGAAGATGTGTGTGAGCCGGCAAGTAAGTGTACGTGGTACATACGCGTCATCGGTAATGGTGCTGGTGTCCTAACAGCATGATATCAACAATAGAATATGAATCATAATATAAACATGCGATGCGGAGCGAACAGCAATAATGAGCGGGAGCTAAATACTAAACACAACGATAACTAATCTGCATTACCCTAATATAAATCCTACAATAGTGCCTTTTGAAATAACACGAATCGCGGTGTTTTGAAAATAAGGGCTACGGTGTTTTTAAGAAAAAAATACGTCTTTTGAAATATCCGTAGAATCCCTTGACCTGTCTTTTAAAATACCCACGATTCGTTAGCTTTTGAAATATGTAGGAGTCGAATCTAATCTAACAACTAAACTAAACTAAAGGGCTAAGCTAACAAGCTGGACTACAGGTAAGGAAACCGCCTAACATCTGAGTCGATACATATACATACCTGTATATATATTAGTCGGTGATCCCGCCTCAATAATATCATATCCGATACCGTATCTATAATCAGACATCCCCAGTCAAGAGTGCGGATCAATCATCAAAATATAGCTCGTACGTAAATCCGTCGTACGGCATCCCCAAATCTGGGTACGGGTCAATATCATATTCATCACACTATTCATCTGGTATCCTCTTTATCCAAGATCATAGCCCAGGGTGCTGACCTATGTCTAGTACAATACTAATATCATCAATATAGTCATGATCTGACTACTGATCGACAGTCTCGTACAAACCGATATCATCAGCACATATCATCATCAAGGGGTATGCATCGCCCAATACGGCCTAGGATCAATATCCTAGCATACCATATCTCATATCACGATCACATGTCGACCATTTTATTTATAACACTATTCACCCGTATCGTCGTCCCAAGATCCGCTATAACACCAGGACGTACCTCAAGTACGAATCCTGCCATATCACCGATATCACAACCTCAACACAACTCTCATCGACTCATCTCAATCCCAGGTATCATCCTCAAATCCGTATGTGAATACATAGTCCCATACCCATGTGAATACATAACTATATATTCCCGTATAAGCACAAATGAAAGAAGAAATTATGCAAGTATGGGTGGTTGTGTGCATGTGTGGTGCGACCACTACTCTAGGGTTTCGCGATACTAAATCATCCAAGAACACCAAATATCCATATTATCATCAATAAACTCAAACAATATATAATCAATATATATGTGTGTGTATACGTATTCGTATACATCACCACGAACTGCGGGGGTGCTATACGCCATCCACCCGACTTCTCCCCGTAGATATAAATCTACTCACCTGGTCCTTGCTCGCCGGTGCCTACGTCGCCACGCGCTTGCTTGTCGTCTCGAAGTCCACATGGGGTACCTACATATCATAACGCACCGTATCGCATTAAAACCAAATTCGAAGTCGAAACGGCATACGAAAATCAAATCGGCATGCGTATCATGCATAGGTCAAAACCTATCGCCTACGCATGCAAGAATAGCGAAACCAACCCTCGATGTCGACGTAGAAACGTCAAACCATCGCGAAAAACCCAAACACACTCATTTGTATAATCACAAGCACTAATTATAATATAAAATAGCTTAAAATTCACAAAAAACCCAAATTCACTTAAAAAACCATTTTTCCGAAAATCTAGCTTGCACAAATTACCCGTTTTAGTACAAAACTCGACGTTTAAACAAATCTAATGGCCATAATACTTATTAAATATCTTAAATAAGTCATAAAAACAATTTCCACAATTTAATCTCATTAAATTCCATTAACCCTAAAATTCTAGTTTACAATATACCCAAATTTTAACAATTTTATAGCAAAATGCACAACAACAATTTAGCTTGGATTTTCAAGAACTAAAGTATTAAACTACACTTAATAATGTTAATGAAGTCATGAAAAAACTAATTATAATTTTAAACCCAATTATTTAACCATTTCCAAAAACCTAGATAGCAAATTAGCGTAATTATCACAATTTTTAAACTAACAATTAACAACTAGCTACTAACTTGTTTTAACATGTCATAAGAGCTTAAATACATTACACAACCATACACCAATTTCACAAAACCCTAATTTGCATTCAAGTTCTTCTCTTGAATTTTCATCACACAAACCACAACAACCAATTTAACACTTATAAACAAAATCATATAAGCAACTAATCAACAAACAACCATGGGGCACAAAATTTATACCTCACAAATCCATGATCAAACATGAAATCTAGACCTCCAAAATGAAATCCTTGCACCAAGATCCATGCATGTAAGGCTACACTAAAATGGGTAAGAACTAGATTTAGATTTTGGGATTTTTTTGATGGGTATTTGATGAATTTTTTGAAGCAAAAGAGATGGAACAATGGGGGGAGAAAGAGGGCTGTTGGTGCAGGAAATTTTCAGCCAGCAAAGGAGTGGGGGAGGAGAGAGAGGGAGGTGGAGAAAATGGGTAGAAAAAGACAAGGTCTACACCCCCTTTTGACTTTCTTTCATTTCCCTTTTTCTTTTCTTTTCTTTTCTTTTGAAAGGTGAGGTAATTGGAGAGAGAGGGAGGGAGGGCTGTCAAGGTGGGGCTGGCCATATGGGGAGGGGGAGAGAGGGTGAGGTGTGGGTGTGTGGGTTAGGAAAAAAGATGAATGTATTATCCCAATTCCCATTAACACTAATTTCACCGTAAAAAGCCTTTTTCTTCGATATTTTCTAAACCGTTTTGGCAAACCATTTCATTTCAAAAACTACATGATAAAATTTTATTTAATGTGCTATGATGCACAAATTTTGTTTCAACTTATTCCAATTTGTAATTTTTTCCTAATTAAATGTATTAGTGACGGCTTAAAATAATATTAAAATAATTAATTTCGGAAAAAATTTCAGAAAATTTGAAATTTCACCAGTGGCTCAGTAAACACCAAATACTAGCAATTACATAGCCAGAATATGTATATTTAATTTTATAATAAAGATGTTTGTATTTTGACTTTTTACAGAAAACCCCCTTATTTTACCGATTTTTTTGAAATTTCACCGAAACGATTTTCAAAACGTTACAGGGACCGAGTGGGAGGCCGAGCTATCTTGGTTCTATGGTAGCCCGGAGGTGAGCTGAGAGGGCCGAGGAGGCCAAATGTGCAGGAGGCTCGGAGGTGAGCCAGCGGTTGTCTGTAGGACGGGCATAGGAGTGGTCTGGTCGGCCACTGCAGGTCCCTTCTTGCACGCTTCGGGACACGTCATCAGCCACGTGTCATGATCTGAGAGATCACCGATATCGAGCATCATCGTTATCCCCCCACTCTCGTCACGACCTGTTCACCGGTCGGGTCGAGAGTGGTCTGTCGGGTCACCCGAGGTGAGCTCCTCGTCGTAGATATCGTGAGCATGTGTTCCCGGGCAATCAACTGTATTTTCTTGGTGATGTCAGCGGATCAGGGGCCAGATCTCGCATTAAAGAGGATGCGCAGGATCGTGCGTACGTTCGCCGAAGCGACAACCCACGTGTCGGGCGCTGGTTGGCTGACACGACGGGGCACAGGCTTCTGGCGTCTGATGGGATACGACCAATGCGCGTGCAACAAGTGGGGCGATCGTGGTCGTCGAATGCACTGAGCCGTTTCGGCAGGAGATGACTGTCGCCGTAGGATGTGTACGCCGGCAGCTATAAATAGAGGTGGGATCCTTATCATGGCCCATACCTCTACAAATTTTCCTCGTCCTGAGTCTCGTTAGCTCGGCGCTCTCCTTTTAGGTCGGATCTCTGTGTTTCCCCTTCCGAGAACCCATCCTCTTAATCAGGTTAGATGTCTTCTTCTGAATAGTTTGTAGAAATAGATCGGGTAGGGTCTAGGGAGCCCCTTGTAGATACTTCTTCTTCTTCTTCCTCTGCTTCTTCTGCTTCTTCTTCCACCGAGTCGGAGTCTTCCCGGGAAGTTAGGGTCATATCTTCTTCTCGGGGTCGCGAGATGGGGGCGGATCCCAGAGCGGAGGTCGTGAACGCCCCTAGCGTGTCATCCTCAGTGAGGTATGAGGACGGTCTTGCCACCGCTCGGGCTCGTTTCCATATTCCTCTCGGCTATACGCTACGTTTGGCCGAGGAAGGAGAGAGGGCGGATCAGGTACGGGGTAAAGAGATTACCTTGTACTTGGAAGCCTTTTGGACCGGAATGCGCCTGCCTTTCTCTCCCGAGGTTGTTAGAGCGTTGAACCATTTCGGGATATCCCCGGGCCAGCTAGTGCCGAACTCCTGGAGAATTCTCCTTGGATTCTTGGTCCTCCTGAAGTTGCAATCGATCCATTTCAGACTGTCCGTCCTTGCCTCTTCTCTCATCTACAAAAGCCACCCTGGAACTCGTGCGGGTGAGCCAAGGTGGGTATACCTCTTGTTTAGGAAGCAGCGGGGAAGTGCCTCCGGGTCGGGGGTCGTCGTCGTGCCTTCTTCCATCCACGATTGGAAGAAGAAGTTTTTCTTTGTTGGGCCGCCCGAGGGCGAGGACTGGCCCGTGCTTACCCAATGGTCTAGGGATAGGTGTCGGAGAGAGGGCCAATCGAGCAATCCCGACACGCTGAAAGTGGCGGAGTGGGAGCCCATTCCTCGGGCCGACGTGCTGCTTTCTGAGAAGGCCCTGAGTTGGGCTGGGCTCAGCCCCGCTCAGTTCGCGGGTAAGTTAGGAGTTTGCAAGCGATCTGTTAGACTTGCGTTTATTTTACTTTTACTCGTGTTTCTGACTCCATCGTACCTTGTCTTGTGCAGAACCCATGGACGCGAGCAAACTTCGAGCGGCCATGCGCGAGCCGAAGAAAGGATCGAAGGCGGGAGGTGCCAGCTCTTCCCGTCCGACGTCGGCCCCGGCTCCCCCGGCGGCCGCCCCACCCCGGTGTTCAAGTTCAGGCCACGCTCCGGAGCCCAGCCAGGCTCCGAGTCGAAAGCGGGTTCGGGAACAGGAGGCTGAGGCTTCGGAGATGGACCGGCTACCCGGCGCGTCTCTCAAGCGGTTCCCCGGAAGGTTCCGCGGACCCTGGCCTCCCCGATCTTGGTGGACGAGGGGAACCTCCGCTTTGAGGTGCCCTCGGGGATCTCTGTTGCTGACAGTTTGCTGGCGGACATGAAGAGGTCGGCCGGAGGCAAGGTTCCTCGGAGGACCCTAAGGGCGCTGATGGCGGCGATCGCCCAAGAGGCCGTGCAGGTTAGTGCTCGCACCTTGATTTTTCTTTCAGCGTCTTACCATTCGTGAGATTTGGTGCCTCCCTTTTCTTTCTAACCCCCCTCTAATTTCTTCAGTTCTTCCAGCACGTCGCCCTCATCGTCCAGATGGAGGACGAGGAAATTGCCCCGGCGATGCGAGCCGTGGGCGAGCTCTCCTCGCTGGAGGAGAGCTAGAAGTTGGAGCTAGAGGCGGCGATAGCGAGGGTCGCCGTCTTAGAAGCAGGAGGCTGCGGCCGGGAAGCAGGAGGCTGCGGCCGGGAAGTAGGAGGTCGCTAAATACCGTGAGGCCGCCCAGGTCGCTGAGGCCAAGCTCTAGGACTCCAAGTTGCTCGTCGGCACCCTGAAGAAGTCGGCGGGCGCCCTTCGGAAGGAGCTGGAGGCGGCGGCGGAGGGGACGAAGCGGGCCGAGCTCAGGGGGCGAAGGCGGTGGAGAACTACAAAAGGTCGGACCATTTTTACGCCGACCTAGCCGCAGCCACTACCCTCATCTGGCACGAGGCCCTCGACGCCGTTAAGGCTCGGATGCCAGAGATCCCCGATGAAGAGCTCCAGAATGAATATCCTTGCGGGGAAGACGCGTAGGAGGAAGCCCCCAGGAGCACTGCCGAGGAAGGGACTCCCGTCGAGGGCGGCGCCGAGGCTCCTGTGATGGGCGCAGCCCCAGTCATGGTGGTTGCGGTGCTCCTTAGGGTTGCGCCCGGCCCTGAGGCCTGAAGGCCCTCGTCTTCTTGTTTCTTTTCTTTTGTTGCCTTGGGAAATTTATAGGCCTCCGGGCATTTTGTAAGGCTGGGGAGCCCATAATATCTTTGTAGAGACTTTTGATTTTTGTGAATAAAAATATTACTTTGCAGTTTCTTTGCGTGCACATTATCCTTTTGTTTGTGGGGAACAATCGTATTTGCACGGTTCAGCCTTCACGTCGGGTGATCGCACGTCGAGTTGAATTCGACTATTTGCCAAGTGTGAAAAGACCGATGAAGGGTCGGTATCTCCATGGCCTCGAAGTCGAGGTTGGGATCGCTTAGACGTGGATGGCCTCATGGCGAGGGCTTAGCCGGGGCGTTGCCGGTTAATAACACCAGCTACGAATGACCGAGCATGGTAGATGCTCGGTTGCCTCTTGGCGAGGGCTTAGGTATCTGGCTTCGTGGGGTAGTGAACGACATCCATCATAATCGAGCATGGTAGCTGCTCGGTTGCCTCTTGGTGAATGCTTCGATCCTTAGCGCTGGAAGGGCCATAAGAAGTGGCTAAGGATGGACTGAGCAATGAAGCTGCTCAGTGGCCTCTGGGCGAGGGCTTCGATCCCTGGCATTGTGGGGTAGGGAGCTACCAGCCAGGGATAGTGATTGATAGAGATTTTACGTGCGTGTTTTAATTTTTAAGAATACCGCAATCAAGACGGTGTCGCTTGGTAGCTAGCCGGTTGAGTACGGGTCGATCCACAGGGAAATGGTGTTCTTTCTTTAAGTTCTAACGAGTTAAGTCCTATTTTTGGTAGGTTTTGTTTTTAAATCTAAGAATGAGATTAAATTGATTTAAAGTCTTGCTGGGGTTAGGATTAGGTTAGTTTGAAATATGGAAACTTCTCACCGCTAAAAATGCCCTAGTTAAGAATACAAGTGTTAGGGTAATAGTCAACAACGGGGATTAGCACGACTAGGAAGAAACTTAGTTTCTTCCTTTAGGTTCTTGTCCGTCCGTTCTTAACTCTTAGCCCTAACCTCCAGTTAATTTAACCACAACCGGTCAAACTAGGGAATCACCACTATCATGTAGGATAGGATGCCGTAGTGAGCGGTGTGTGGTTAAATTAAAAAGAGTTCTAATTGATTAAAAATTATATTGGCAAAGAAAGGAGTGAGAGAGATTTCCTTCTCTCATACCTTCCCTATCCCAACCCTAACAAGTGAGGAATTACTCACTCATTAGGAAAGTGATGATAAAAATCATTTTTATATTTTCTTTTTGAATGATAAACTAATTTGCAAATAATAAAAGAGCAGATAAGAAATTGCAGGTAATAAATTGCAGATAAAAAAATCAATGCAAGATAAAAGAAAAGCTTACTTTTATTGATGACCTCTCAAAATTAAAATTTTAATCTAGAAATTAAAAAGAGGCATGCCTAATTAGGCTTCTGGCTTTCCTATTTATAGATAGGAGAAACCCTAGGTTTTACATCTGATCCATACATGAAATTACAAGACTACCCTAAGAAAGCCGGGTCAAAGCACCGACACGTGCACTGCACGGCCGCGGAACCGCGGCAGAAAGCCATGTTTGGCCGCGGTTCCGCGGCCATATAGTGGGATCTTGATCTCCATCTTTCTGGGTTGCTTCATGTTGCTTTTTCCTTCCGTTTTCTTCACTTGGTTACTCAGAAACTTTTCTACTTTCTTCCAGATTTCCAACAGTGCAGAATTATGTGGACTTTTACCGTGAGCTTCGTGTTGAAGTCTTGAATCTTGTGCTGCCTTTGTACTTTGTTCCTTGAACTGTCTCATGATTTTCATTTGTTCCTTGAACTGGTAGGCGGCATCATACGGATTCATCTATTGTTGGTCACAGTCTCACATTTGTAGCGTCTTTTCATGAATTTCACTGTAATGATCTGAGAACCGGTAACCAGCAACTATTTAGCAGACATGGATCAAAAGCACCTATTTATTTGTAATGTGATTAAGAATGGGCGATATAATAATGCAAAATTCTGATATGAACAAATACCCCCAAACTTATCCTTTGCTCGTCCCGAGCAAACCTAATTTTATTCTCGAAAAATCCTAACCTCATTTTCGCAGGGAATCGCGATTGCACTGAACTCGTGCAACAAGCCGTTAAACCTCTAGGTGTCCCTAGTAGGAGGAGTGTTGTCTCCTTAGGGTTTTCAGCGGATACTACCCACAAAAACCGATCAATTTGACCTTTTGACTCTCATTCTTCAATTCAGTATTTTAGTAAGAAATTCTATTATCTTCAACTTAGAAATTATCAACCCATATTTTTCACGCTTCCTTTTCATTTAACTTAAGATCGTATATGTTATGTAAATTTATTAAGCTTTCAGTATCTTTTGAATTTTCCTTCTAAGGTTCCATCTCAACTTAGGAATTTTTATCATCCCTACTAAAATTATAAGCCCTATCTTTCATTCCTATCTCTCATCCAAACCCCAATCATATACCCCTACATGTGTGTGATTATCATCCCTATGCTTGGAAATTCAATTCAAGCTATCATACTCTTGTCCATCGTCCAAAGTACTTTTAGTTTATGAATTTTAGATGAAATAGCTCACTCATTCTTCATGCGACCGTTAATACTTCTTGAGGTACTAACGACCGATTACAAAATGTGTTCGCGCATTTAGGCGTAATTCCCCGTCTTGTAATACCTAAGACTTATCAGTGACTCCCAAACCAGTTGGTCTAAGGCACTAGGTGATAAAGCACCCTTACTATATATTTTTTTATTTATGCAGCCTTATGTAATTACAAAACCAGTGTTCATTTTTTTTCTTTATTCACACTTGTACTTTTATTTTATTTTCCTTCATACTAAGAATTTTAGACAAGAGCATTTCAAGGTATCCTCTACTATCCCAAGTTGCAAGGTGTGTGTATGTGCGAGTTGTAGAGTATATATTTTCAGAATTTAGACTTAAGGTTCGGAATTATTTTTCAGATTTACACTTCAATTAGAATTTCAATACCCTTCCCTTATTTTGACTTAGTCTAAGAACTGAACTCAAAATTTACCTATTTCTAAATAAACTATAAGGACATATATTTTCTACAGTTAAACTTTAAGAAAGGTTATTTTTAGGATTTTTAATTTACTAAGTTTAGGATCTAGTTTTTCCCTACTATTCAACGGTCTTGTCGAACTTAAGTCTAATATGGCCAAAATTGAAAATTTTCAATTTTTATCATTTTAAAATTTTTTCAATTATTTATTTGATTTTTATTTTATAAATATTTTTTTTAAAATTTTAAATATTTTTTTTATATAAAGATGCAATGCGGAATTAAATATGCAAAGAAAGAAGAAACAAATATGAACAAAAAATTAAAATATGCAATGCAATGATAACTATTTACAAACCACCTCCACCCCCAAACTTAGCAAAAGCAGTGCCCTCACTGCTCATGGCCTCGCCGTCCCCTCGAACGTGAACGGGAACGTTCCTCTCTCGCCAGCAGGGTGGTCATGACGTGCTCTATACCTGTAACTCGTTGATCCAGATTGGTCACCATCCCTATCAATATGTCTATCCCCCTAGTTGCTCTCCTATATAAAAGTGTAATAGCCTACTCATATCGATATCTACATACGCAATATATCATAACGGTCCTACAGTGATATGGCAGTACCAATGAGGTGTAGTGTAACATATATGTACGTGCTTGTGCAGCATAGTACTCATTGGTAATTGTGCAGTGTTCTATCAGAGTGTTCGTATTACGGAAACGTATAACATTAGTAATTATAACGTAAGCAAGTAAAGTAATAATAATCATTTTGTACGAGTCTAAAGGTACCTGGCCGTTATTCGGCATACAAATCTCATCATCATCAATACAGTATAATATCTCATATAATACCTCACATTATCACTATGTCTCAAATCATCTCTAGTATGGTATGATCCTACGTACCAATTTACCAACCAATCCGTAAACTATATGCAAATGAATATCATGCTAGATGCAAATTAATCCCAATATCCATGTCTTGAATAATTTCTAAAACTACTATATATCACACTACTATTTATAAGGTTGGAGGGGTGCTATACGCCATCCACCCGACTTTCCCTGTAGATGTAAATCTACTCACCAACTTAATAAGCTTGTTGAAATCCATGCTGCTATATCCGCCAACTCCGTCTCGGAAATCCTAGCGACGGTACCTATAATCGTATTTAAAATCATATCGATGTAAATATCATATTAAACCCAAAACAACGAGCTAAGCACCCGTAGGTTAGAACCTACAGCTCACTTAACCCAAAAACAATAATATGCCACTGACATCTACGTATGAACGTCGATATTTCAGTCTCAGTACAAAATACGTAAAAACCGTATCGGAATATCGGAAATTTAGTAAAACCATTACTAATCATTCCCAGATTTCTATATAAGAATACTGGAACAAATCAAACAACACCATAGCTTATAAAATACCAAAACAAATCTATAGGAGAAAAACCAACACCAAAAACCTAGGGAAGACCGGTGAGCTCGGAAAAATGGTGGATGTCGCCGGTCTTCGTAGGGAGTTAGGGATTAGGGATTTAGGTGAAGTCTCCTAGTTGTCTCATTATACTTTTGGTCTTGCTGGTTTTTTTTCTAATATTTATACCTAATGGTTCCAGATTCAAATTCAGTAGGCTAAATATCACAAAACTAACCGTTTTCCTACACTGCACATATATAAACTGATATTAGCTTCCCAACTTGTATATACTGGATAACTAACATAAACCAACAATACCAAACAACCCAAAATATAAACAGAGAGCTACCCTGAAAAATCCCAACAACCAAAACCCAAGGAAATCCGGCGAGCTCGGATTTTTGGCAATTGTCGCCGGCCAAAATCCGAGGGAATGGGTTCGTTTTTCTGGTGTGAATTCTAGGTCTAATCATTAAGGCTAAGGTATTACTTGATTTCGTTAAGAAAAATCTAGACTGTAGCAGATTCTAAACAGAGCTATAATTATCCAAATACGATATATACCGATATCATACCTCTAAACAAAAACAGTATTGAACTAAAAACTGCAGGGTTGAACTTATACCTATGGAGATTATACATAATGAAACTGTAAAAGGAGTTTAAGAAATTATACCGATCGATCCGTGTCCTTCAGTCTTCAATCTCTGTCCCGAGCTTGTCGCGGCTGCCCCGATGTAGTTCGCTCTCCGATCTCTCTTGTCGAAGTGGCTCCACATCGAGAATTCTTTATACGGGCTCCCGCTTCAAAACCGAAGCAACTCGGACATCCAGTTTGCTAGCCTAGATACCCAAGATTGAAGTAGAGATAGTGTGTGAATACTTTGTCTCAATACACCCAATGATTCTCAACACATGAGATGGAATGGGTGGAGGTTAATGAAGTTGCCATTGAAGAAATGTGAGCTCAAGAACTTGGCAAGTCAATAATGATACTTGTGAAGAAAATGGGCTGAACAAATTCAAGAAGAAGCTCTCTGTTTTGTGGCAATAGTTTGTGATGTATTTGTGAAAAATGGCAGCCCAAAAAAGGAACCCTGCACTCAAAATCCAGCCACTAAATTGGCTCTGTTGTTTATTTTTTTGTGAAGAAGTGAGTTATGTATGTAATGTAGCAACTAAAGAAATTAATCCCACACTTACATGCTCACTCCTCACCAAAGACAGCCACGAATTATCCATGCAAGAATTAGCAGCCACTTGTCACGAGAGAAACAACAATGCACACTCATATGCCAAATGTCAAATGTCACATGCAAGCTGCCACACACACATCTCACCAAACCCCATGCAATGACTCACGAAATTTGCCAAGGAATTTGGCAGCACAACAAATTGGCTGGCCAAAAAGAAAATGATGACTCATCAATTAAACCAAATGTTTAAAAGACAAGAAAAGAAAATGGAAATGATGTAAACTCGTAATGAATTATAAGAATACTCCTCATCCGTACATACGTACCTGCATCCGTATTACGACTGAATACGAATACAACGAGACGAAAATATTCCAACAATCTAAATCCATGTAAAATATCATGTCATGTTAAAATATCATTTTAATGATATCACACACTTTTATTTATTTTTATCAAAATAAATAAAATTTTACGGATATAATTCCGATACCAAAAATCGTATGTGATATCACTTTGCAAACTTTATTTAAGTTCATATTTAAAATTATAAATTAATATTTATAATTTTCCAAAATGTTACACTTCTGGTATTGGTCAGTATATTCTTCACCTAATGTTTCTTCCCCCCCCCCCCCTTTATGAATAGATTTATTGTTGCTAAGCCTTTCTTATATTGACCACAGTATCACGGGTCGGGAGGGAAGCGAAAGAATAGCCACGCCTCCGGTACTCCCTGTTCTGCCGCATGCGACAGCCAGTACGATAGATTCCATCCCTCGGGTGTTTTCTTTGTCTTCCGAGTTGAAATTTGACCGTAATTCATTTTGCAGCGATTACACCGGCTCCAGCTCATTTTGAGTCTCGCATTCCAATGCCCACGGGGCCCTTCGCTAAACATACATCCTCTAGGGACGCCGCGAATAGCCGGGGAACGTTAAGCGAGTTTATCGAAGATCTTAATGCCAAGGCCCTCACTTCTGTTACGGATTTTGCCGACGAAGTCAATCCAATACTGGCGACGCTCGTGAACTTCCATAATGAAGATTTCGTCGGTTCTTGGGTTGATTATTGCAGGAAGATCGAGGCTTGCCTATACGAGATTGAGCTTAAGCGTCTCGCTCCTAAGGTGTTGGCCTCGAACTCTCAGCGGGCTGTGTGAGTCGAGCAGAGTGTTCCTTTCATTCGCCATTTTGAACAAGAGGCGGCCCTGAGGCAAAAGGAATATGAGGTGGCTTCCGGTGAATCCGTCCAATTGTATGCCCAGGTTGAAGCGAATGCTGCACAACTAAAAGCAATTTTCGAAAACCTCTAACGATGTATTTCGGATGGGTTGACGCTAAGGCGGAAGCTTGACTTCACCGAGCGAGTCACGCAGGACTGCGAAGCTGCCAAGCAAGAAATCGATGAAAAGCTTTCATCCTGTTTGCAGCAACGGACTCAAATCGAAGCAGATTTGGCCGCTGTAACTGATCACAAGAAGGAATCGAGGGGAGCACGCAAGCGGCTTGTCAGTTTGTTAAAGACGCCCCTTCCTTAATAACTGTCATTGTACCCCTTTTCTTGTACTGGTTGTAAACTTCTGATTCATGAATAACATGTATTCATTTTGATTCCTTTATGAAATGTATCTTGTATTCACTTGAATTCATGAATAAAAGACATATATTATTTCATACTGGCATTTCTCTCTTCTTCGATGTCTTGATCTGGTGTGAAGTGGTTTATATACTCATTTCGGAGTTTGTAGTTTATTCACTTATCCCGGAGTCTCTAGTTTATGAACTCATTTTGAAGTTTGTAGTTTACCTTCCTTGGGCTTATAGGCAAACATGTCATAATGTTACAGTTAACCCCTGCTCTTTACGACAGAGGTCCGTTGGTACTAGGATTTATTCCGTCGTATCGTCGCATTGGTTGATGCATTACCCGATATACAAACTTTACGCTGCTGTTCGAGTGGCCTCGCGACTGTCGTGTCTCTGATCCCTTCGGGGGCTGGACAAGACGTCTTCAAGTAATCTTCTTAGGTCATATTACCGTCGGAAGAGCAAACATTAGGAATTTTCCATAACGCTTTTTACTTGAGGTTAGGCTCAGTTTGGGAGCCCCGATGAGTCATAACCACTCTGCGCTGGTGTAGAATGATCTCCGATAGTCTTTCAGGTTTTATTTAAGTTGCCGTCAAGACCCTAAAGCTAGGAATTTGGCCTTCGCTTCCTTTGTTGACACCGCGTCTACTGTAATGAGACGAATGTCGAGGTGATCTCTAGGTTGTTTATAAACCGTCGAGATTTAGAACTAGGGACTTTGTCATGGCTCCATTTTGTTGACCCTGGGGTTGCTTGTTGACGTCGCGTCTGCATTCTGCTGGAGTGAGAAGAAACGTCGTTGTTGATCTCTAGACTGTCTGTGAACCGTCGAGATTTGGAACTAGGGACTTTGCCATGGCTCCGTTTTGTTAACCCTGGGGTCGCTTGTTGACGTCGCGTCTGCATCCTACTGGAGTGAGAAGAAACACCGTTGTTGACCTCTAGACTGTCTATGAACCGTCGAGATTTGGAACTAGGGACTTTGCCATAGCTTTGCTTTGTTGACACCGCGTCTGCTGTAATGAGATGAGTGTTGAGGTGGTTTCTAAGTTGTCTGTGAACCGTCAAGATTTTGAACTAGGGACTTTGACATGGCTCCGCTTTGTTGACCCTGGGGTCGCTTGTTGACGTCGCGTCTGCATTCTGCTGGAGTAAGAAGAAACGCCGTTGTTGATCTCTAGGCCGTAGATATTGCCGTCAAGATCCGGCTCTCTTTCTAATGGAGCCTGGTGGGAAAATGTGGTTCCCTTTTCGTTTGTGCCCATGGATTGTATACAGGGGTCGATATGGACTCACCTGCAGGGCAAAAGTTTCATTTTCATTTATTTTTTTATTTCTTTCCACGACGCTCTATCATTTCAGTTTTTTATATCGCGAAAGTCGCGATTGCCCAATCATTTCGGTTTTTTGTCGCAGTGCCCAATCATTTCGGCTATTTTTTCTTTTTACTCGTTGCTTTTTATTGCGAGTTGCCCAAATATTTTGACTGTTTTTATATGCATATTTCTTGCTCACTGATTTTATTGCGAGTTGCCCCATCATTTCGGCTATTTTTATATGCATTTATTTTTTTGCTCGCTGATTTTTATTGCGGGTATGGAACTTAAGATTTGATACCAATTTTGGCATCAGCATCGCTGCGACTGGAATATTATTAGGAGCGAATCATCATTTGCCGTGGAAGACCTTGGAATTTGATACTGATTTAGGCATCAACATCTCTACAACTGGGATATTGCCAGGAGCGAATCATCATTTGCCCTTGTCGGTTTGAAAAAAGGTGGCTTAGCAAACAGGGTTAGGATCCTGTCGACTAAGGTTTTTTGACTTTACGAGCCATAAGGGTCTCATAAAGGTATTTCTCCCTACGAGTCGTGAGGATCTCGCAGGCGTATTTTCTCCTTAGGAATCGTGGGGATTCTTAAGTATGTGTTCTCTTATAAATCGTAAGGATCTTACAAGAGTATTTTCTCCTTACAAGTCGAGAGGACTTACAAGTGTCGTTCACCATATGAAGACATTCCTCGTGATTGGTGGAACTTGGTGGGGAAAACGTTTATTTGTGCCCGTGGATTGTATACAAGGGCCAATATCGGACCGCCTGTAGGGCAACTTGGAGAATATGACGGCTTAAGACTTTGAATCCTATGAGCCGTGAGGGTCTCATAGGGGGGTTCTCCTTACAAGTCGAGAGGATCTCGTATGTGAAAATTTTACGAGATTACGCCCTATCGGGTTTTCACAAGCTCGCCGGTAGCCCTGCTGTTTTTACCCACGGCGCCCTTTCGGGGTTTCATCCGTGCCCATTTCGCTTGTGGACATACCATTTTTTTTACAACAAGATTGCGCCCTTTCAGGTTTTCACAAGCTCGCCAGTAACCCTGCTGTTTTTACTCACGGCGCCCTTTCGGGTTTTCATCCGTGCCCATTTCGCTTGTGGACATACCGTTTTTTTTACTCCTCTGTTTGCCAATGGAACTTAGGGGGGACTTCACCACCGGGGCAGCTGTATAGCTAGCGGGACTTGAGTTGCAGTCCTCGCCGTTGGGACTTGTGGACTTAAATTCCATTATTGCCGTGCTTGAGGCGACGTATTAGTTTAAGAACATTACGGTCCATTGTTAGTTTAGAGACATCTCGGTCCAGGGCCAGCTTTGAGGCGAAGATTTTCCGGATACTACTTATAGAGTCTTGACTCAGGAAGACAGCGAGCGGACACGAGCGTCGTCATCTATCGTTAACCTGGGTCGTGACTTGTCAAGCATAGTATTTCTTAAGGAACCGGCCGTTTATTGGCCGGAAGGGCCTTTCGCCATGCATATCCATGAGCAAGTAGGCCCCACCTTGATAGACCTTGTCTATGATATATGGACCCTCGTAGTTCGGCTCGAATTTCCCCCGCTTTGCACGGTTGGGGATCATAGGTCTTTTTACGACTAATACGGGTTCATCTTAGCGGAATGTTCTTGGTCTGGTTAGTCTTTTGTATGAGCACGTTATCCTTGCTTTGTAAGCTTCCAGGTTTTACTGCACCATGAGACAAGTTTCATCGAAGGCATCGAGCTCCTCAAGCCGAAGATGGGCATTTTCTTCATCCGTCAGCTCATATTGAACTGCCACTCGTAGAGAGGGTAGCTCTATCTCTAAGGGAAGTACCACTTCCATGCCGAATACCAACGCGAATGGCGTAGTATTCATGGCAGTTTTGAACGTGGTTTGATACGCCCATAGAGCTTCATACAGTCTCTCGTGCCAGTCCTTTTTGTTTCTGGACACCGTTTTCTTTATGATCTTCGTCAAGGTCTTATTGAAAGTCTCGACTAGACCATTAGCTCGAGGATTTAGACTGAAGAGTATCTCCAGTTTATATTATGTTGTTTTGCAAAGCGGCTGATCTTATGGCTCCTGTAGGCCGGCCCATTATCTGAGATGATCCGTCGCGGAGTGCCGACCGGTAGATGACTTGTGTCCTGAAGAAATGGAGGATGTTCTCCGTCTTCACTTCCCTTAGCGGTTCTGCTTCTGCCTACTTAGAGAAGTAATCGGTTGTTGCCAATATAAACCGTTGTCCTTTAGATGATGCTGGTTCGATAGGCCTAATTATATCGGTTCCCCACATTTCAAACGGCCAGCTGGATACCGTTGGGTGTAGCGAATTTGGATGTTGGTGGATGAAGTCCCCGTGAATTTGGCACGAGTGACACTGCTTCGCATATTCGAGATAGTCCTGAATCGTCGTGGGCCAATAGTAACCCATTCTCTTGATCTTCAGTTTCATCTTTGGCCCAGCTTGATGAGAACCGTAGAGTCCGTCATGGGTTTCTTGGACGACTCTCTTTGCTTCTCCTGGTCCCAGTCACCTTAGCCACAAACTGTCGAACGATCTCTTATATAGAGTATCATTGACGAAGGCAAAAGACAGAGCTCGTTTCATGAGTTGATGTCTCGAAGATGCGTTTTCGGATGTTCGATGGGATTTAAAGTAGTCTATGAAGACTTCTCTCCAATCCTTAGCCTTTTCTTCATCCTCTAATTGGAAAGCTGCTTGTTCGGTCGCTTCCTTTCTTTCAAACGACTCTGGAGATATTTCTGCTGGCGCGAGAATCCAGCGGCTTTGCACAATGATCCTTACGTCATCGAGGTTTTCGTCGGCCAGTTCTTTAGCGAGCTTGGCAAACGCATCCGCCTTACTATTTCCCGCCCGCGGTATGCTTTACAGGATGTAAGAGGGGATTTGAGTCAGCAGTTGCTGCACTCTTTCACTATATTTTACCAACTCTGGTTTACACGTCTGATAGTCACCATTTACTTGGCTAACGACTAGCTGGGAGTCTCCATATATGAGGAGGTCTTCGATTCCCATGTCGACGGCAATTTCAAGACCCGCTATCAAAGCTTCATATTCACTCTCGTTGTTTGTCCTTGGTTCTGTTAAGGAAAGGGTGAAACGCATTATCCCTCCTTGCGGAGTCATGAAGATAAGACCCAACCCAGCTTTGATTATGGGGGTGCTTTGCTTTCGCTTCTTCAAGGAAGATGCTCTGTCGAAGTATAGTTCCCATCGGGCATTATTTCCATTCTTCTCCCCTTCGATTGTGTCGAACGCGTGTTCATCTGGCAATTCGCAATTTAAGGGAGAGTTGGCTGGTATCGGATGCTCAGCAAGAAAGTCGGCGATGGCCTGGCCTTTCACTGCCTTGAGGGGTCGATATGTTATCGAGAATTCCATCAAGAGGAGGGCCCATTTGGCAAGCCTTTCTATTAGTATGGCCATTGACATCAAATATTTGAGAGGATCCACCTTCGATATAAGATAGACCTCATGTGCCAAGGCATAATGTCGAAGTTTCGTTATCGCGAAGATCAATGCCAAACAGTGTTTTTCAATGGGGAAGTAGTTGTTTTCTGCCCCCAGAAGAACTCGACTCAAATAGTAAAGAGCTCTCTCCTTCCCCTGGTCGTTCTCCTGTGCCCATAACGCGCCTAAAGAACTTTCAAGGGCTGTTGTGTACAGGATGAGAGGCTTTTCCTTGACCAGAGTGGTCAGTACTGGCGGGTTCTGTAGATACTACTTGATTTCGTCCAGTTCATTTTGGCATTTACGATCCCAAACGAACGGGATCACCTTCTTCATTAGATGGCTGTAGGGGCGGCATTTTCCGGAGAGGTTAGCTATGAACCGTCAGATATATGCGAGCTTTCCTTGGAGAGACCGCAGGTGCTTAAGAGTTCTTGGCGACGGCATTTCCATAATCGTCTTGATTTTTGATGGGTCGATTTCGATGCCTCGGTGTCGTACAATGAATCCTAGGAATTTTCCTGAGGGGACTCCAAACACGCATTTCAAAGGGTTCATCTTCAGATTATATTTCCGAATACGCGGGAACACTATTTTCAAATGCTCCCAGTGCTCCTCGTACGATTTGCTTTTCACCACGAGGTCGTCGATATAACATTCGACAATCTCGTGTATGAGGTCATCGAAGATCTTCGTCATGGCCCTCTGGTAGGTAGCGCCAGCGTTCTTCAGACTGAAGGGCATCACTTTATAACAGAATATGCCCAGCGGAGTCCGGAAGGCAGTATGCTTTTGGTCTTCGGGATGCATCTTTATTTGATTATACACCGAAGATCCATCCATGAAGGAGAATATCTCATGAGTGGACGTGTTATCGATCATCAGCTCGATAACAGGTACTGGGAAGTCATCCTTCGGAAAAGCTTTGTTGAGATCCCGAAAGTCCACGCAGATGCGTACTGTCCCATTTTTTTCATTACCGAAACGATATTGGTGATCCAGTCAGGATATTGAACTTCTTAGATGAAGCCGGAGTCAATTAGTTTCTTGACTTCGACGTTGATACTCATTTCAAGTTCAAGTCGCATTCTTCGTGGCGCTTACTTGACTGGCTTAACGTCCGGCGATATAGCCAATTTATGCACCGCTATTTCTGGATCTAATCCCGGCATCTCAGAATAGCTCCATGCGAAACAGTATTTATACTGCATAAGCACGTCCTTTAGTATGGCCACCTGTGTTTTAGACAACAGCTCACTGACGAACGTTGGCCTTGGATCGTTTTCCGTCCCTAAATCAATTTTCTTTAAATTGTCCGCCGTGGTGTGTATCCCATCTTCCAGCTCTTTTGGCGCCGGTGGAGATTCTGAGATCACTTCATCTTCATCCTCATCTGCGAAGCACTAAGAGAGGTCCTCCATATTCTCGTGCTCCCCCTCCTTTGAGAATGTTATCACGTGGCGGGTACGAGTTCGTTTCCAAGCTCGATATTGATCTGGACTTACCCTCGCAATATAGGTTGCTTTTGGCTCATGCTTTCGTGGTGGGGTTACCCTCCAACTATCAGATAGAGCAAACCTGCCTTGCTGATACTGGTCTTCGACCCAGTCTTTGAAGGTGAAGCAGTCTTCAAGAGAATGTCCTACTGCTCGGTGGTAGGAATAATAAGCCGGGTGATGGACCTCGTTTATTTGTTCAGGATGCCGAGACTCCAGGAGCGTCATCATTTGATGTTTAATGACAAGGTCGAATATTTTCCTTATCTTGTCTTGAGGGAAAGAATATTTCCGACCCATCTTCTTCATAAAAGACGGATTTCAGCTGACTCTTTCTCGATTGCGTGGCTTCTTGGATCTGCTTCACTGTTTTAGAACGTCATTCTCGTTCTTCACCTTGTTTTTGCATCTACGTCGGGCTTTCTCCTTTCCATGAGAGCGCACAGCAGGCTGAGGGTGAAGGGCATCGCAGTCTTCTCTTTCCGCGGACTGCTGAGTAAGCCGTTGCATCCTGGCTTTCTCGTAAATAGCCATTTCGCGGCTGTGGTCATCCCGGGCCTTTTAACCTGCTTCCCTTATTCGCTTGTCAATTTGTTCTTCAAATGACAGACTTGGCATTCTTACGGCGGGATCTCGATCTGGTTCAATATCAGCGCTATCTGGAAAAGCATTCCCTTCTCCACCGGAGTTATTTATGACACGGCAGCCATGGAGTCGTTCCTGTTTCTTGGACCGAACGTATCCAAGTCCAGTCGTCTCCATCTTCCCGTTGGGAATCTTTCGCTGAGTCCCGGAAATGTCCCAAATCTTGTTGTAGAACTGGGCTTGTCGAGCGGTTTGTTTGAAAGGTACGCCTTGGCATCTTAATAGCCTTTTAAATCTATCTGCGTAATATCTGGGCAAATGGATTGATTGAAGCCTGTCAAGCGCAAGTTCGGCACCATGCCAGACTTCATTTTCCACTTTAGTCTCCGTAGATTGGTAGAAGAGGGTCGCCTTTTCACCTCTTCGTCTAGGAGGGACGTAGAAGGTCTGCAGCTCTTGCACGCCGTATGTATCGAGCGCATCAAGTCTCCTGTAATACCGCTGCGGAACCATGGTAATTTGTAAATTCTGATCGGCTCCAATGAAGGTCTGCATTGACGGACGGTCGGATCGCCGAGTCTCCTTCTTGGGAGTTGTGTCTTTTGGCCTTCTTAAAACCCCTGTATACTTTAAAAACCCTGCATTATTACAGAGGATTAAAAATCAAATTAAAACTATTTTTAATGCAAAAATTTAATACATTTTCTTTCACACCCTTTCACCTATCCTAACCTTAGTTTTTCCTATAAATACCACACCTAAACTCACCCCTCCTCACTTCCAAAACTCTGTCCAGACTCTCAAGAAAAATTTCTAGACCTTTGTGTGCAAATGGAGTTAGCGAAGAGCGAAACTCCGGCGAACTTCTGACGACGACCCAAGGAGCTTCCGGCGACGAAACGACGCACCGGCATCTCCTGCCACTCCCTTTTCCTCTTCTCTACACTACAAACCTATAATTCCCATTCTTCCATTCCATCTTAATCTCTCAAAAGTTCTCTTTCTAAAACCCAACGGAAGCGGAGTTAATCCGACTTCCGATTCGGTTCTCCTAAAAAATTCCATCTTTTCTTAAATACAAACATACTAAACCCTCACATCTTGACTATTAAACATTAACAAAATATTATGAACAAGTTTCATAGAAAAATATTTCATATTGTAATTTTTATCGTACTTTTTCAATAAAATACCATGTAGTTTAGTTTTGACATTAAACATCATATTTCCTTACTATACCTTTGAATAGATCGCGAGGTAATGACCTACCTCCTCATAACACTCATATGCAACATAGCATGATACCTTTCGGGAACATAGAATACATGAATTCGAATTTACAATTAAATACCTTTAACTTATAAAAATCATTTTCTACAAAATTGCGTATTTTTAAACAAATCTTTGCAAAGCGCCGCTACAATCCATTTGGGGAACCCGTTCGGGATGGTATGGATTATCGCACATCCTCGGGCTTAGTAGTGCGAGATGCAGACCTCCGCAAAGAGCATTCGTTCTCGAAAGATTTAAAATACAAATATCTTAAGAAAATGTGATTTTTAGATAAATAATAAATTTAATTATTTTATAAATATTTATATATGTATTATCAAAATATCTATTTTTTATATATTATAAATATTCCAACTTTTCTAAATCAAAAAGAATCATTTTACATGAAAATACCATACAATTCCATACAAATTCAATACTTTACAATTAAATACCATGTATTATGAAAAATAGGATTTATTCACTAGAAATGTCACAATGATAAAATCTATATTTATGAAAACTTTAAAGACGATAATAAAACAAGTAAGGTGTATTTTGAAAATTATACAAAATTATTTTTACGTAAAACCCCCTCAAGTTTTATAAATTACAATAAGGACCTTAGTAAATATAGGTTTAAGCGGGACCAGTCTCTTGAGCCTCAGAGAGCTGGAGATATGGGTGCTTGCCTATTTAAGATAGACAACTTAATAAGCGGTGTTATCAACACAGTAATCGTTTTTGAAAAAGACACAAATCCTGCCGCCCATGTGCAGCGGTTACCAATAACACCAAAACCTAATTCAGGACTTCAATTTCTTTTCTAATTGTTCTAACTCAAACTGGGTCTCATTATAAATAATATGACTTGAATATGATTCAAGTACAAACTACAATTCAATATGAATCCATGAATCCATATGTTCAATTTATTCAATCTGTATTGACCGAACCGAATCATGGATATACTTCTATTTACATGATTCTTCAGTTATATCCATTTACTGATATCATGGTTTCGGCAAGTCATCCATCTGTACAATCTATAATACAAGACAATACAATTTACAATACAATACAAACAATACAATCAAGACATTGCGGGGTTTTAAGGGGTAGATTGGTGCGGAAGGTGTTAGAAGTTGCACGAGATTGCAACTATTAAGACACCTAACCTATATTCCATTGTTGTTGTACCGTAGCATAAACGGTTCCTTGTATTCCATTTGCCGTTAGTCTCTGGCATATAGAGACTCCTCTCGTATACACTGGCCTCTTCTGTACCAAGCTACAAACAGCAGCGTTAACAATATGATACAACTTTAAAAATATACTCACTCTGCCTATTCTATTTCTCCCTTATCTTTGGGACTTACCGAGCGATTGTTCGCTGACGACATTCCTTCTCTTTCTTCTTTGGAATGTTGTCAGGTGATCCGGACCTTCAGGAGATCGAGTCCACCAGCGAGGACTTGGACCAGCTAGTCTACGACCCAGAGCTTTAGATTCATTGTACACATTTCATTTCAGTACTTTCCATTTCTGTTATGCCACTGTTTAGGTATTATTTTCATTCAGATGTATTTACTTTTCCATGTACGGTAAAAGAATGTTAATAAATAAAGTTGATGTTCATTACATTTGTCTCTTGTGTATATTTCTTTTATATTGCTTAGTTACGCTTAGCGTATTTACTTCTGAGTAAATACGTAGCGGGCTCGTCGCGTGCTCTGCCTGTATACTGGGAAGCGGGGCGTGACAGGTTTTGTTGGTGGCCCATGCAGATCAGAGCTGTATGGAACACTACCATGCAGTTCTGTTCTGCGTGAACAACCTAAGCAATATAACACAAGAACCAGCAACTAAAACATTCTTTACAATTCATATTTCTTGAATCTTATCATTCCATATACTTTGAATCTGTCCTAACCAAAAATTTTCATTCAAGGTTATGGATTCCCCGAACAACACCAGCACCAACTTCAACAACACTCCACCTCCACTATCGATTACACCTGCCGTAGCTGCTCCGATCAACGAGCAGACGGTTCTGTTTGAGGCAATCCGTAGCCTCCTAGAAGGCAGCAGCAGCAGACTGCTCTTTTAATGAACCGTCCCGAGGCAGAAGCACCTGGGGTGAAGCAATTCAGGGCTTTGCACCCCAAACAGTTTGCAGGAAAAGAGAGCCCTCTAGAAGCTGAGGAATGGTCTCAGAGCATCGAAGATGATCTGGCAGCGGCACAAGTGCCAGAGATAGCTTGGGTCCATGTTGCGAAACTGCAGCTCACGGACAATGCACGGGTCTGGTGAAAGGCGGAAGAAAGCCTTCTTGATCAACCCATCGAATGGAAGACTTTCCGCGACATGTTCGACACAAAGTACTTTCCTGAGACTGCCAGGTTCGACATGGAACAGCAGTTCATCCATCTGCAACAAAGTTCAATGTGGACCAAGTCAGTAGATGAATATGACGCTGAGTTCACCATGCTCAGTCGGTAAGATATGTCTCAATAATTCAATTTTTCAATAAATCACATACTACACAGCTAACACAATACTTTAACAGATTTGCGGAACACCTGATACCAATGGATGAGATCAGAGCCCGTCGATTTCAACAAGGTTTGGACTCGGAGATCCAGGCTGCATTAGCCACAGAAGATTTTCCAACTCATGAATCGGATCTGAAAGCTGCCCGCCGTTATGAGGCAGTGGTAAAGACGAGGGGCAGACCTTAATCTGCAGGAGTTAAGCGCCCTGTCAACCAGATGGCAGGAGGAGCCTCGTCAAGGCCACCATTTGTGCCAAGGAGACCGGGAGTACCGAACAACAGGCCCAGCCCAGCCTTTTGTAACTACTGCAAGAGAGATGGGCATCTGATGAAAAACTGCCGGTGTGCAAACCGCCTTTGCTTAGTCTGCGGCTCAGCTACTCACGATATTGTGTCTTGTCCTCGTAGACAAAACCCATATGCTGCACCCAGGCCAGCAATCACTTACCCGTAACGCCCAGCCATCCAAGCACCTGCTTCGAGACTTGCACCACCTGCTCCACCACCTAGAGGACCACCGACTGCACCTCCTCCTCATCAGTTCCATCAAGCTCAACGGAACGTTCCGAGGAATGCTCCTCCGGCCAGGAGGAATGTACCACGGCGACAGGCTTTCACGATGATCGTGGAAGAAGCTGAGGCCACTGGCCAAGTGATCACTGGTAACCCTTTCTTCTCAAGCTTTTCTTTCAGTCTTAATACCTATCCACATATTTTTCCATTACCTAAAACATATCCCACATAGCTTAGGTACAATCTTAGTAGCCTCACTCCCTGCACTAGCACTCTTCGATACTGGAACATCTCACTACTTTATGTCGCAGCGGTTCGTCCGAACTCATGCGATTCCAGTCGCACCGCTTGTATCCAGCTGGAATGTCAGATCAGGAAATGACGTTCTAAAGGCAACAATGGGATACAGCTTGTGTCCAGTAGTCGTCTGCAGCAGAGAATTTATGCTGACTTCAAGGTGCTGGACATACCGAACTTCGATGTGGTTCTAGGTATGGATTGGCTCGGAACCTTTTATGCTACCATCGACTGTCGTCAAAGGAGGGTAGTATTCGAGATTCCAGACCATCCGGTTTTCTATTTCAAAAGTGGAGACTGTACAGTGGAGCCAAGTACTTATAAGGCGAAACTAAAGAAGGCAGTAATTGCAGCAACTCAAGCAAAGGAAGGATCAAAACCAGAAGTGGTTCGAGAGTTCGATGATGTATTTCCTGACGATATATCAGGTTTGCCTCCCAATCGAGCTCTTGAATTCAGCATTGATTTAGTATCAGGAACACAACCGGTGATCAAAGCACCTTATCGATTAAGTCCGGTAGGTTTGAAGGAAGTCCGAACTCAGTTGGACGAATTATTGGCGAAAGGATGGATTCGTCCTAGCACTTCAAGTTGGGGATCACCAGTACTGCTTGTGAAGAAGGAATGTTCATACAGAATGTGCATCGATTATAGAGCCTTGAACGAAGTAACGATAAAGAACAAATATCCACTCCCGCGCATCGACAATTTATTCGATCAACTAAGTGGATCTTGTGTTTTCTCTAAATTAGATCTTCGTTCAGATTATCATTAGGTGAAGGTCAAGGAAGCTGATATTCATAAAACGGCTTTCAGAACTCGCTATGGTCATTACGAATTTCTTGTGATGCCATTTGGAGTGACCGACGCACTAGCAATATTCATGAACCTAATGAATCAAGTTTTCCGAGAGTACTTAGACAGGTTCGTTGTCATCTTCATCGACGACATCCTGGTGTATTCTAAGAGTCGGAAAGAACATTCCGAGCACCTACGAATTGTCTTGGAAACTCTACGACAATATCAATTATATGCCAAGTACAACAAATGCAAGTTTTGGCTAGATCAAGTTGATTTTCTTGGATATATCGTATCAGGCGAAAGAATCTCTATGGATCCAGCGAAAGTTTCAGCAGTAAGCGAATGGCCGACATCAAAGTCAGTGAAGGACATTCAGAGTTTCTTGGGTTTAGCTGGATATTACAGAAGATTCATTGAAGGCTTTTCAAAGATAGCAATACCCCCGACCAAGCTCACACGTAAAGATGAAGACTTTGTGTGGTCAAAAGCATGCGAACAAGCTTTCATAGAACTCAAGTCAAGGTTGACATCAGCGCCTATTCTCGTTATACCGGACCAATCTGGAGGTTTCGAAGTACATTGTGATGCATCTGGTAAAGGATTAGGATGTGTTCTACATCAGCACGGTAAGGTTGTGGCTTATGCTTCAAGACAGCTGAAGATTCATGAGCGCAATTATCCGACGCATGATTTGGAATTGGCAGCCGTTATTTTTGCTCTTAAGATTTGGCGCCATTATCTTCTTGGTGAACGGGTGAACATATACACAGATCACAAGAGTCTGAAATATGTGTTTACTCAGAAGGAACTTAATATGCTGCAGAGACGATGGTTAGAACTCATGGCGGACTTTGACATCAACCTGCAATATCACCCAGGAAAGATGAATGTGGTACCTGATGCCCTTAGTCGCCAACCATTAGCAATGAATCTCACCGTTCAGTGGAAACTTCAACAAGACTTGTGTCACGCCCCGCTTTCCAGAGTATGCTAAAATGGGCACGTGACATAGCCAACCATGCTACCTGTGGGTAGGAAGTATCCATCCACAGTCACATTAAAGTTGTAGAGATATCAAGAACAAAATGAAACTATCTAAAACATGTCCATAATCCAAGATAACATGAGTCAATAATAAATAAATGCGGAAGCGAAAAATCCAATACAAAATAACTGGAATGTATGTCCCATAATGCGGGCTTACATCAGGAATAAAATACAGGAAAGAAAAACTAACTACTACTGACACTCACAGCTCAGCCTGTCGGCTGAAGTACTCCTGCTCGGACTGCGACAGCGGTACAGAATCTGGGCCATGCAAAACCTAGACGTCAGCGCGTCAAGTCATCAAGTAATAACATAATAAACAGGC
The DNA here is from genome assembly GCA_030015575.1 of Agapanthus africanus. NCBI lineage: Eukaryota > Viridiplantae > Streptophyta > Magnoliopsida > Asparagales > Amaryllidaceae > Agapanthus > Agapanthus africanus. The sequence goes on along the minus strand of JASDDO010000022.1, from coordinate 767,344,932 downwards.
AATGCGAATATAAACATGAATAAAGCAAGGGTAACAATAATATGAATCAGAGCAGTACAGGGTAGTGTGCAGTGGGTAAACTGGATTATTCTATCAGGTTCTCTGTTCTAAAGTCTTTGAAACCAAATTGATGAATCATCGATGTAACTCAATAGTATCCCGTGCATGCCCGGGACCACGGTCTAAGACTCTCGGGCTGAAACCGAGACATGCCGCTAGGCACTACAAGGGAAAGGATAAAGACCAACGATGTCAGCAGCATCGTCACGAGGCGGGCCTGGCCTCTAAAACTGATCAGTACAGGTAGTGAACTGTTGAGTTACAAGTCAGGTTTCACCTTTGATTTCCCCATACCCCCAAGTTATATGTGTAAGTCAAGTCAGGTATCCCGAAATCAAGAAACTAATGCCAACACAGGATCAGGTAAACAGCTTTGTCTGGATAGACAACAGGAACGGTCTATGAGGACTACATGTCAGGTTTGTTGGCATTAGACACAAGATCAGGGAACGGGCCAAGTCATGGTACATCAGGTCAAGTCAAACAGTATACGGTACCATGTCGGGTAGATCAATATACATGTAGCCAGTCAGGTCAAGATGTAAACAATATCATGGGTGTACTCACAATCAGTTATACAAGCAAGCATGGTTATCATCAACATGATATAAGCAATGAATTAAGCAATAGGCAGATTTACTCAATGTGCAGTACAGTTATCAGTTGTGGCACAGAGATGATTTCAATGTTATGCGAGTGCAGTATGACAATTATGGCCTTTTAATCATGTTAACAAGTTTAAGAACTTTAGAGGTGCAATGATTTATATAAAGGTTCAATACAGCTATTACAGGTTAAAATGCATACGAGTGTCCGAATGGAACAAAACTATAGAGATAAATGCCATAAGCTATGTCAATATTAAAAATGTGTTTAAACAGGTAAATGTGGTTATTAGGTTCAATTGCAAACTGTAGGTTCCAAGTTTAAAGATAAAATGATATATGACAATATTGTCCATGAAAATGAGAAATGATCGTACCAAAGTTAAATTTACAGGTTTAGGGTGTCATAATATATATGTAAATATTGTTTAGCATGTAGCAAGGGGTACTTGTCTCGACGGGTCGCGAACCGGGAAAACGGAACATAGAATGTCGGCGGGGAAACTCGCGACGGGCGCACGGTTCACGGAATGAACCCAAACGACGAACAATGGAACCACCCGGGTCGGGGTACCTCGCTGGAACGTCGGGTCACGTCGTCGGCATCGTTGGATTCCGGCCGAGGAATGAACAGTAAAGATCAAGACACATAAACAAGAAGAGAAAAGAAAAATAGAGAAGAAAGGAAGTAGGATCTGAGAAAGGGTGCTCACGATGATCCGTGGGACGGGTGGTGACGGTCGACCTCGTCGACGGAGCTCCGGCGGTGGCCTACGACGACAGTGGAAGAAGTGTTTTCAGATCAAGAACCAGATCAGCAAGGAAAAGAAGAAAGGAGGAGGTGAGGAGATGTGAAACTCACCGAGGGGGTGCTTGCAAGGCCGGGGATACGGGGACAGGGTCGCCGGCGGCGACTCACGGCGGTGCGACGGTGTGCAGGGGGTGCAGGGGGTCGCGGTGAAGGTGCAGGGTGCACGGGGGTCGATGAAGGAGGATGTGGATGAGACGAGGCTGAGGAGGCGAGGATTCTGGTGACGGTGGTGCCGGAGTTGGGGCTGCAGCGGCGAGGAGGGAGGCGGCGGTTAGGGTTTCGTCGCTGGGTTTGGGTTACGCTGCTGAAGGAAAAAGAAAAGGAGGGGGAAGGTGATTTAAATATAGAGGAGAGAGAGAGAGAGATCGGGGAGAGTGAGAGAGAGAGATATGAGAGTGGGGCCCACGAAGAATAAAGGGTTCGTGATTGGCTGAAGAATGATTTAGGTGTTAGGAAAATATTTAAAAAGATTTAAAGATTTAGGGGAACAGTGAAATGTATATAGTTAAGAAAATATATGATGGTTTAAAAAATATTAAAATTTGGGATTTTGGCGCAAAGTAAAACATTTCCAAATCGCGCCCGGGTCGGATCCAAAAATTTGAAATTGAAATAATAGGATTTTAGGCGGGATCTAAAAGTGAAAATGAAGTATTTTATGATCAAAAAGCATACCCCCAAAACGAACACATGTACGTGCACGTAGCCATCCAAACTCGCCCGTTTCACTGAACAGGACGAGAACACGATGCACGGACGCTACAACGGGGTTAGGGGTGTCAAGTAGGCCAAGATGAATATTTTTAATTTTATTTTAGATGCATTAAATTGTTATATGCAGAAATGAATTTACGGAGTAAAATTTCAGTAAGTGACAAACAAGCAAGATAAATGAAATAAGTGCCACACTACGTTCAAACGGTAACTGAAATTAGTAGCATTGGGCTCGGATGTTACATTATACCCAACTACAAAAAGAATTTCGTCCTCGAAATTCTAAGAATACAAAGATAGAAAAACTATACGAAAAGATGAGGAAACTTCTGCCGGATTTCATCTTCTCGTTCCCAAGTGGACTCTCCATGCGAGCGATTACCCCAAGAAACAAGCACAATAGGGATCACCTTGTTCTTAAGAACCTTTTCCCTTCGATCCACGATTCCAATCGGTCGCTCCTCAAAAGTCAAGTCTTCTCGTACTGTTAGCTCCGAATGATCCAATACGTGCATTTCACCTCAAACATACCTACGGAGTTGAGATACGTGAAACACATCGTGCACATTTGCCAAGGACTGCGGTAACGCCAAACGATACGCTACCTCATCAACACGCTCCAAGATCTCAAAGGGTCCAACGAATCGAGGACTAAGCTTTCCTCGACTTCCAAAACGAATCATCCCTCTAGTCGGTGATATCTTCAAGAATACCAAATCACCCACGGCGAACTCTAGAGGTCTTCTTGACGTATCTGCCCAACTCTTCTGTCGGTCTTGAGCTGCCTTCATATGGTTTCTGATAGTGTTAACCTTCTCAATTGTCTGCACAACCAAATCTGGTCCTAATAATCTTCGTTCACCGACATCGTCCCAGCAAATATGTGAACGGCAAAAACGACCATACATCGCTTCAAATGGAGCCATCTGGATAGTTGCTTGAAAACTGTTGTTTGTAAGAAAACTCCACCAAATGTAGATGATCCTCCCAAGAACCCTTGAAGTCCAACATGCATGCTCTCAACATATCCTCAAGAGTTTGGATCGTTCTCTCCGACTGACCATCAGTTTGAGGATGATAAGATGTGCTAAACTTTAATCGAGTCACCAAACTTTCCTGTAAACTCCTCCAGAAGTGTGATAAGAACCGAGTGTCCCGATCGGACACGATGCTCACCGGTACTCTATGCAATTTTACAATCTCTTGCATGTACCGCTCTGCTAAAGTCTCCGTTGATTGACCAACCCGAAAAGGAATGAAGTGAGCTGCCTAGGTCAATCGATCAACAGTCACCCATACAGCATTGTTGCCTTTTAGACTCCGCGGTAAAGCCGTCACGAAATCCATGGTTATATGCTCCCACTTCCACTGAGGAATCAGAAGTGGTTGCAATAAACCAGCAACCCTTTGATGTTCAGCCTTAACTTGCTGACACACCAAGCACTTTGCCACAAAGCGAGCAATCTCCCGTTTCATGCCTTCCCACCAGAAATGCTATCGAATATCTCGGTATATTTTTGTACCTCCTGGATGTACAGAATAAGCTGAACTGTGTGCCTCCTTCATAAGCTCTTCACGAATATCTCCCTTTGGCACACATAAACGGCTACCATACCTCAACGAACCATCTTCGTGGATCAATAAATCCGTTCATAGTCCGGCTTCAATCTGTTCTCGAAACTTTTGCAGTCTAGGGTCCTGCGATTGAGCTGCTTTAATATTCTCGATCAACGATGACTGTACTTGCAGCTGCATCAACTGTCCCGTGGAATGCGGCAGCACAACCTCCAAGTCAAATCTTCGAAAATCTGCAACGATCTCCTTCTGCGTAGTTAACATCTGAATTGCTGGTAACCGACTAAGCGCATCCGGCACGACATTAACCTTCCCCGGATGGTATTTAAGATCAAGATCGTAGTCAGCCATCAGCTCCAACCATCTACGTTGCCTCATATTAAGCTCCTTCTGCGTGAACACATACTTCAAGCTCTTATGATCAGTAAAAACTTCGACCCTTTCGCCCAAAAGGTAGTGTCTCCAAATCTTCAAAGCGAAAATCACAGCCGCAAGTTCCAAGTCATGAGTTGGGTAATTCTTCTCATGGGTCTTCAATTATCTCGATGTGTACACTACAACCTTCCCATGCTGCATCAAAACACATCCCAATCCTTTCCCAGATGCGTCGCTGTGAATCACCAATCCTCCGGAATTGTCTGGCACGGTCAGAATAGGGGCGGTTATCAACTTCTGCTTCAACGTCTCAAAAGCTAACGCACACTCATCCGTCCATACAAAAGGTACCTCCTTGCGCGTAAGCTTGGTTAACGGCTCCGCCAGACGAGCAAAGTTCTCCACAAATCTTCTGTAATACCCGGCGAGTCCAAGGAAATTTCTTATCTCTGCAACATTCTTTGGAATCAGCCAATCTCGTACTGCTGCAATCTTTTCTGGATCGGCGGCAATTCCATCGCCAGACACAACATGCCCCAAAAACTTTATTTCCTCCAGCCAAAACTCGCACTTACTCATCTTCGCATATAACTTCTCTTGTCTCAATGTTTGCAGTGCGATCTTCAAATGCTCAGTATGCTCCTCAAGACTCTTTGAGTAAACCAGAATATCGTCAATGAATACCACAATAAACTGGTCCAAGAACAGTGAAAAGATTCAGTTCATCAAGTCCATGAATACTGCCGGCGCATTCGTTACTCCGAAGGGAATCACTAAGTACTCGTAATGTCCATACCGAGTTCGGAACGCCGTCTTGCAAATATCTTCTGTTTTCACTCGGACCTGATGATATCCGGATCGCAAATCCAGCTTCGAGAATACCCTCGCGCCACTAAACTGCTCGAAAAGTTCGCCAATGCGAGGGATCGGGTACTTGTTCTTAATAGTCACCCGGTTTAATTCTCGATAGTCGATGCACATCCTTCTTGTGCCATCCTTCTTCTTTACTAGAAGAACTGGAGCTCCCCAAGGCGAGTTACTGCTTCGAATCCAACCCTTTTCAAGCAATTCAGCAACCTGTTTCTTGACTTCTTCCAATTCCACTGGTGCCATAGGATAATACGCTTTGGATACTGGCGCTGCACCAGGAATAAGATCGATTGCGAACTCCATGTCTCGCTTCGACGGTAAACCCGATATATCTTCAAACACGTCCATAAAATCGCGAACAACAGCCGGCTCTTCACTTAAATCAACTTCCATTGCTGCAAGAACATTGTTTGTCGGCCTAGCCCTAAACTCGACTGGCCCGACAGAACTGCTTCCTCCGGTGAAGGTAAACTCGGGATGTCCGGGAATCTGGAAAATTACTTTCTTTGCCCTACAATCAATGTGAGCGTGGAAAGTGCCAAAAAAATTCATTCCCAAGACGACTTCGTAGCTGCCCGTATCAATCACCAAGAAATCTGCAAAAAGCTCCCGTCCGCACACAACAACTGTACAATCTTTACATTCCCTACTAGTTATGATTTTCCCATTCCCAGTGTGTATGTCCCAGAAACTAGACATGGTCGTGTAGTCAATCGAGTGTGTAGTTAAAAACTTGGATGACATAAAACAATGGGATGCACCAGAATCAAATAACGCTAATGCGGGAAAACCATGAACGAGTAGAGTACCTGAAACAACTTCTCCTGACGCCTTAGCTTCTTCAGCTGTCAAGGTAAAAGCTCTAGCCTGATTAGGTCCTTGAGTCAGCTGTTTCTGTCCCTGGAATGGTCTCTGCGGAGGCTTCTGAAAATCATCTCTCGTACGAAACTTCGACGGACAAGCACTAACGGCGTGATCTGCCGCTCCACAAACAAAACAGAGTCCCAGCCTCCTTCGACAATCCTTTCGCACACGTCCGTGTACATGGCAGTAGTTACAAATCAAGCTCCTTTTCCGATCACCCACAATTGTTTTCTTCATTGGTGCTATGCTGGGTCTGTTTTCCGGAACACTTCTACATACGGACGTATGGTTCAGTGCAGACGCCGGTTTCAGCTCGGTCTGTCTCTTTAGATTCTCCAGCATTCCCCTTATCACCCTACGCATGGCGGCTTTGTCCACACGTCTTTGGTACAACTTCAAATTCTTACCGGCCATATTCCTGAAATCAAAATACCCAACATTAGCATGATGATAGATTCTGAATATAGATCAAGGCTAGAACTCCAAGATACTTAAATAGAGTGCCGCATTGTAACTATGCCGCGATATCATAGCCACAATTACATAACTCCACCCAAGTCGTCTAAGTCCTAGAGATAACAAGGAATCAGGTTTCGAGTCGATATGCAAAGGAAGTTTGCACATCGTAAAAGATATAATCAAGAAAAATGTGATTCAAGAATGGTAAAACGGTAAGGTGGCAGGACATATTTCCTAAACACAGGTATTCTGATTCGCGTATTGGGTACAATACCCAACTACAAAGAATCAACCCAACTAACCTATGGCTCTGATACCAAAAGAACCATGTCACGCCCCGCTTCCCAGAGTACGCTAAAATGGGTACGTGACATAGCCAAACATGCTACCTGTGGGTAGGAAGTATCCATCCACAGTCACATTACGGTTGTAGAGATATCAAGAACAAAATGAAACTATCTAAAACATGTCCATAATCCAAGATAACACGAGTCAATAATAAATAGATGCGGAAGTGAAAGATCCAATACAAAATAACTGGAATGTATGTCCCATAATGCGGGCTCACATCAGGAATAAAATGCAGGAAAGAAAAACTAACTACTACTGACACTCACAGCTCAGCCTGTCGGCTGAAGTACTCCTGCTCGGACTGCGACAGCGGTACAGAATCTGGGCCATGCAAAACCCAGACGTCAGCGCGTCAAGTCATCAAGTAATAACATAATAAACAGGCAATGCGAATATAAACATGAATAAAGCAAGGGTAACAATAATATGAATCAGAGCAGTACAGGGTAGTGTGCAGTGGGTAAACTGGATTGTTCTATCAGGTTCTCTGTTCTAAAGTCTTTGAAACCAAATTGATGAATCATCGATGTAACTCAATAGTATCCCGTGCATGCCCGGGACCACGGTCTAAGACTCTCGGGCTGAAACCGAGACGTGCCGCTAGGCACTACAAGGGAAAGGATAAAGACCAACGATGTCAGCAGCATCGTCACGAGGCGGGCCTGGCCTCTAAAACTGATCAGTACAGGTAGTGAACTGTTGAGTTACAAGTCAGGTTTCACCTTTGATTTCCCCATACCCCCAAGTTATATGTGTAAGTCAAGTCAGGTATCCCGAAATCAAGAAACTAATGCCAACACAGGATCAGGTAAACAGCTTTGTCTGGATAGACAACAGGAACGGTCCATGAGGACTACATGTCAGGTTTGTTGGCATTAGACACAAGATCAGGGAACGGGCCAAGTCATGGTACATCAGGTCAAGTCAAACAGTATACGGTACCATGTCGGGTAGATCAATATACATGTAGCCAGTCAGGTCAAGATGTAAACAATATCATGGGTGTACTCACAATCAGTTATACAAGCAAGCATGGTTATCATCAACATGATATAAGCAATGAATTAAGCAATAGGCAGATTTACTCAATGTGCAGTACAGTTATCAGTTGTGGCACAGAGATGATTTCAATGTTATGCGAGTGCAGTATGACAATTATGGTCTTTTAATCATGTTAACAAGTTTAAGAACTTTAGAGGTGCAATGATTTATATAAAGGTTCAATACAGCTATTACAGGTTAAAATGCATACGAGTGTCCGAATGGAACAAAACTATAGAGATAAATGCCATAAGCTATGTCAATATTAAAAATGTGTTTAAACAGGTAAATGTGGTTATTAGGTTCAATTGCAAACTGTAGGTTCCAAGTTTAAAGATAAAATGATATATGACAATATTGTCCATGAAAATGAGAAATAATCGTACCAAAGTTAAATTTACAGGTTTAGGGTGTCATAATATATATGTAAATATTGTTTAGCATGTAGCAAGGGGTACTTGCATCGACGGGTCGCGAACCGGGAAAACGGAACGTAGAATGTCGGCGGGGAAACTCGCGACGGGCGCACGGTTCACGGAATGAATCCAAACGACGAACAATGGAACCACCCGGGTCGGGGTACCTCGCTGGAACGTCGGGTCACGTCGTCGGCATCGTTGGATTCCGGCCGAGGAATGAACAGTAAAGATCAAGACACATAAACAAGAAGAGAAAAGAAAAATAGAGAAGAAAGGAAGTAGGATCTGAGAAAGGGTGCTCACGATGATCCGTGGGACGGGTGGTGACGGTCGACCTCGTCGACGGAGCTCCAGCGGTGGCCTACGACGACAGTGGAAGAAGTGTTTTCAGATCAAGAACCAGATCAGCAAGGAAAAGAAGAAAGGAGGAGGTGAGGGGATGTGAAACTCACCGAGGGGGTGCTTGCGAGGCCGGGGACACGGGGACGGGGTCGCCGGCGGCGACTCACGGCGGTGCGACGGTGTGCAGGGGGTGCAGGTGGTCGCGGTGAAGGTGCAGGGTGCACGGGGGTCGATGAAGGAGGATATGGATGAGACGAGGCTGAGGAGGCGAGGATTCTGGTGACGGTGGTGCCGGCGTTGGGGCTGCGGCGGCGAGGAGGGAGGCGGCGGTTAGGCTTTCGTCGCTGGGTTTGGGTTACGCTGCTGAAGGAAAAAGAAAAAGAGGGGGAAGGTGATTTAAATATAGAGGGGAGAGAGAGAGATCGGGGGGGAGGGAGAGAGAGAGAGAGAGGTATCGGGGGGAGAGAGAGAGATATGAGAGTGGGGCCCACGGAGAATAAAGGGTTCGTGATTGGCTGAAGAATGATTTAGGTGTTAGGAAAATATTTAAAAAGATTTAAAGATTTAGGGGAACAGTGAAATGTATATAGTTAAGAAAATATATGATGGTTTAAAAAATATTAAAATTTGGGATTTTGGCGCAAAGTAAAACATTTCCAAATCGCGCCCGGGTCGGGTCCAAAAATTTGAAATTGAAATAATAGGATTTTAGGCGGGATCTAAAAGTGAAAATGAAGTATTTTATGATCAAAAAGTATACCCCCAAAACGGACACATGTACGTGCGCGTAGCCATCCAAACTCGCCCGTTTCACTGAACAGGACGAGAACACGATTCACGGACGCTACAACGGGGTTAGGGGTGTCAAGTAGGCCAAGATGAATATTTTTAATTTTATTTTAGATGCCTTAAATTGTTATATGCAGAAATGAATTTACGGGGTAAAATTTCAGTAAGTGACAAACAAGCAAGATAAATGAAATAAGTGCCACACTACGTTCAAACAGTAACTGAAATTAGTAGTATTGGGCTCGGGTGTTACAACTTGCATCAGTTAGAGATTGAAGTAGTCATGCCAGGTAACGCTTCAAGTTTGATAAACTTACAAGTTCAATCTACCATTATCAATCAGATTAAAGCAGCTCAAGAAAGTGATGCTAAATTGCAAAAGATCAGAGAACAAGTAGAGAATGAACTCAGATTAGACTTCATCATTCATGAAGACAGATCTTTGAGATACGGCAGCAGATTTTGTGTACCAAAAGGTTCTGTTTGGGAAGAGTTAATGAAAGAAGCTCACAACTCTCCCTACTCAGTACACCCTGAAGGTACAAAGATATACAAAGATCTACGTCAGAATTACTGGTGGCATGAAATGAAGCGTGAACTAGCCAGAAGCGTCACTAAATACTTGGTGTGTCAGCAAGTAAAGGATGAACATCACAGGACAGCTGGATTACTTCAACCGTTACCTATCCCAGAATGGAAGTGGCAACACATCACGATGGATTTTGTGACTGCTCTTCCTCGCAGCACAAAGGGTAACGATGCGGTATGGGTCATTATGGATCAACTCACAAAGTCGGCTCACTTCATCCCATTTCGAGTTGGCCAATCAACTGAGACATTAGCAAAGAAATACATGGAGGTAAGAATCTAATTAAGATTTAAACTCTTCAAATATGTACTATCTCTGATACCCATGAACTCATACAGGAAATTGTGCGACTTCATGGAGTACCAGTCTGCATTGTCTCCGATCGTGACACCAGGTTCAGATCGCAATTTTGGCAGAGTCTGCAAGCGAGCTTGGGAACAAGTCTGAATTTCAGCACGGCTTATCATCCACAAACAGATGGTCAGTCCGAGCGAACTATTCAGATCTTGGAGGATATACTCAGAGCATGTATGTTGGACTTCAAAGGATCGTGGGAAGATCACCTATATCTTGTGGGGTTTTCATACAACAACAACTACCAAGCAAGTATAGGAATGACACCTTTTGCAGCACTATATGGAAGGAAGTGTCGATCGCCATTAAGTTGGGACGACGTTGGAGATAGAGAACTCCTTGGACCTGAGATGATAGTAGCAACTGTTAATGTGGTTCGTACTATCAGGGAAAGAATGTGTATAGCCCAAGATCGACAGAAGCACTGGGCTGATACAAAGCGACGTCACTTAAAGTTCCAGCCGGGAGATCACGTATTCTTAAAGATATCTCTGAACCGCGGAGTAATTCGATTTGGAAGACGGGATAAGCTATGTCCGAGATACATTGGACCGTTCGGCATACTCGAACGAGTCGGTGATGTGGCTTATCGCTTAGCACTTCCACCTTCATTGGAAGGAGCGCATAACGTATTCCACATATCCCAACTCAGAAGGTATGTGAGTGACTCCAGCCATATTCTCGATCATTCCGAACTCACTGTACAGCCCGACTTATCTTGTGAACAACAACCTGTGGAGATCCTGGACAGGAAAGTGAAGTCACTTCGGAACAAGGAAGTCAACTTGGTTCGAGTGATGTGGAGAAAAGACACTCCAGGAGAATCGACATGGGAAAACGAAGATGAAATGCTTGCAAGATATCCCCACCTATTTGTAAACTAGTCCTTAAAATAAAATTTGTAAATTTCGAGGACGAAATTTTTGTAAGAAGGGTAGACTGTAACAACTTCAATTTTAGTGTACAAAAATTTGTTTAAAAGTTAATATATACTTAGGGTATTTACATTTCCTGTGAGTACTATAAGTATTTGTTTTGCTTTTTAATAGCAAGAATGAGCTTGTGGCTCATTGGTAATACCTTGCACTGCCGAACCAAAACACCAGAGTTCAAATCACATTAGCCACATTAATTTTTTAAATATTGTTTTCTTTTAAATTTTTAGAAGCCCAAGAGCCTACACGTGCATAACTCGTAAAAACCAAAAGTCACATATAAAACAAACTGACCCAGGAGCTACACCATGAGACGGTGGACACGTGGCGATGGTGACCCGGCCCGACTCGGTCACGTGTCCACCGTCTCATGGTGTAGCTCCTGGGTCAGTTTGTTTTATATGTGACTTTTGGTTTTTACGAGTTATGCACGTGTAGGCTCTTGGGCTTCTAAAAATTTAAAAGAAAACAATATTTAAAAGATTAATGTAGCTAATGGGATTTGAACTCTGGTGTTTTGGTTCAGCAGTGCAAGGTATTACCAATGAGCCACAAGCTCATTCTTGCAATTAAAAAGCAAAACAAATACTTATAGTACTCACAGGAAATGTAAATACCCTAAGTATATATTAACTTTTAAACAAATTTTTGTACACTAAAATTGAAGTTGTTACAGTTAACAACAAACTCCATGGCGTTTATATGAAAAACTTTGGAAATCCATGGTATTTATTTGCAAAGAACAAAGCTCGTGATATCCGGAATATGGTGAAAGGTTGTGGTATTTATTTGTAACAAAGTCCATGGTTTATTCGAAAAACGTTGAATATACATAGCATTTACTTGTAATAAAAAATTCCATGGTATTCATCTGAAAAATGTTGAAAGTTTATGTATTTTAGTGAAAATCTGATGGGTTTTGAAGTTGATGGCAGAACCGTAATTATCGTGAAGTTTTGTCATCTTTAGAATTTCCAATTTCATCCCCCCACAATATCATGAAAATAACCATTTTGTTAATTTGCAAAATCTTCATGTCATGCCAAACTAATAGAAAGTGCGGGAGTCAGAGCAGCTATGCAACCACGCACATGGGCACTAGTCAACGCCTTTGGTTTCTTAAAGTCAGTGCCCTTGCTTTGTTTGGTTCAACAATGGTTGGTCGATCAGTCTACTCACCCAAAAGGAAGAACATCGATTGCGCGGGGAAAATGGAATATTGAAATTTCCACTTTTTCACCTCACTTTATTATTTTATATATATATGAGAATAATGGAGAAAAGAGGCCATAGGAGGGAATTTTCTTCTATGGCGTCGAAAAAGTACCCCCTCACTTATTTTTCCCGACGATCAGCATCCATCATTTTCATCGTTATCATCTTAAGATGTGGGTACACCAAATTTCATGTGATTCTACAACTTTTTCACCGTTGATTTAGCAATATAAAAAGTTCTGTTGTCAGTAAACTGTTAATTTTAAACCCACTAAATCAACGGTGAAAAAGTTGTTGCATCACATGAAATTTGGTGTACCCACATCTTAGATAATAACGATGAAGATGATGGGTGTCGATCGTCGGAAAAAATAAGGGAGGGTGTACTTTTTCAACGTCATATAAGAAAATTCCCTCCTATGGCAACTTTCCTCCGTTATTCTCTCTCTCTCTCTCTCTCTCTCTCTCTCTCTCTCTATATATATATATATATATATATATATATAAGAAAGAGAATAATGGAAAAAAGAGGCCTTAGGAGACTTTTTCGTTAGGTAGTGCCAAAAATCTGTATCCTCCACGATTTTTTTCGACGATCGGCACTCATCATCATCATCTTTATCATGTAAGATATGGATACACCAAATTTCATATGATTCCACCACTTTTTCACCGTTAAATTAACAAAGTAAAAGTTCTATTGTCGGTAAACCGTTAATTTTGCACTCACTAAATCAACGGTGAAAAAGTGATGGAATCACATGAAATTTGGTGTATCCACATCTTAGACAATAAAAATGATGATAATTAGTGCCGGTCGTCGAGAATAACCGTGGGGGTGTTTATTTTTGGAAGCCACCTTTCCTCCATTATTCTCCTATATAAATGATGGTTTTATCATGATTCCAAAACCAAGGCCACTGCTCTAAATGGGTCGGGTTGGACCCAATACCCGTTAAATAAAGAAGTCTAGGGCATCGAGCTGTAGAACTCGCACCCTAGGGCTTTTTCTTCTTCAGCAGCAGCAGCAGCAGCAGCAGCTCCGATGAGATCTCATCTTTTCCGATCATCTCAGCCTTCTCTTGCCGCTAAAAGGTTAAATTGTCTGTTTTCTTCTCATTTTCTCTTCTCTTGCCGCTAAAAGGTTAATTTGTCTGATTTCTTCTCATTTTCTCAACCTTTTTGTATTCCCCCCCCCCCCCCCCTTCAATTAGGTTTTGTACTAGGATATATTAAGAGGTATATGGAATGAAAAAAAACTTAAAATAAAAAAGATGGAATGCTTTAAAATCTAAAGGATGCAGAATTAGCAGAACGGAAAAATATGTGGAAGGTAACATTAGCAAAATTATAAGTGATACCCATTTTCATTATTTAGAATCTTGTAATAATGTCCTCGTCATGATGATGAGATCAAAGAGTTGTGGTTCGTGTTTCATAGAATCAAAAAAATAAAGGAAAAATCTTATAAGACAACTATAAGACCGGCACTGCTTTACGGATAGCAATGTGGTAATTAAGAAACACTTCGAAAAATGAGTAGTTGAAGAGAGAAATTTGAGATTGATCAATGACAATATTTGAAGGATAGGATTACAAATGAATTTGCTCGTAAACGGTTGGCAGTAGCTCATATAGTGGATAACATTGCTAGAATATAAAAACAATTCGCTCAACCCTCACCATAACTTTGGAGTTTTGGTGCAGTGGAAGGGACATTTCACATGGTATCGGAGCAACCCGTGTTCCATTACCACGGGGCACGTATTAAATGCGATTTTATTTAAATTAAAAATACCACTGCTTAAAACCCAGATTTCGTCCCAAAGAGACTTCGATCTGCAAGGGCTTGTTAGAATATAAAAGCAATTCGCGCAACCCTCATCATAACTTCGGAGTTTTGGTGCAGTGGAAGGGATATTTCACATGCGAAAGAACCGCTTTAGCTGGTTTGGGCATGAACAATGGAGTCCATTAAGTGCTCTAGTTAGAGAAATTGATTAAATTGGGGTTAAAGGTGCAACAAGGGTTAGGAGTGGACCTAAGCGATCATGAATAGATTAGATGCAGTCAATAAAGATATGTTTGTTGTCAATTTAATTGAGAAAGTGGGTGGAATGGAAGAGAAGGATTCATTTATCCAACCCCAAGAGTCGGGATAATGGCTTGTTATTTTAGGTGTTGCAAGCCTTTACTCTTTAATTCGATATCTAGGTAGTTGAAGTTGTTAAGTTGTTTTCGGTTAGATAATTGTTCGTTTTGAATTGCTTCGATGCAAGTCTCAACATCTAATTTGTTCGGTAAGATTTTTATAATTATGTAGTCTAGTGAATTGAATATGTGACATCTAGGACCGACCTGATGCTCTCTAACTTTTCTTTTGATGGTTATCTGAGAATTAAATGTAGTATTATTCTTTTGCAGACTATATTCTTCTTACTTTTGTAAAGAGGAGCGACATGGTTACAACGCCGTGAAGAAGCATTTTACCACAATCCAAAGTATGCAATTTCTTTTTCTTATTTAACTCAATTAATATATATGTGTGGTTTTTAGGTGCTCAACCATGATATTGATAGAATTTGTGCTTAACTTTCTTTTAGCCTAGAACAACGCCGGATTGAAGATTATATCATTGAAAAACCTAACAATGATGGTGTTACAATTACTAGTTAAAACCATTTTAGTATTTTAAGTTTTTAACTTGCAGTGGCTTATCCAGGATCATCCAGGATCCATGAATTTATGGAATATGGTTAGGCTTCTAGGTTGATTTGAATATGAAACTGCTTGTTGAAAAGGAAGGATATATATTGTGACATGATCTTCACTTGTGATTGATATATATGTTCTTAATATGAACTACTCACTATATTAACCTTCTTTCAGCATGAACAGTATTTCAATGCTACACGATAGCCACATACTTTATAACACCTACAAATTCTTGCCTATGCAGTCAACTCATAGTAACTGGAGCATTCCAGCTGTGCTACCAGGGCAGAGTCTTAATCCTGCTAACTCTGCTTCCATTTGATTATAGCTTGGAGCAATCAGAACCGTTGCTTTTGTATTATTTAGTTCTGGATATCCTTCGAATCTAATGTATTTCTTAAATCTTAATTACGCAAAACTTGATAAGATAGTCAGAACCAGCCTTTCCTACATTTGAAAGTATGGTAATGAATTCTTCCCACGTTTCACATGTATGTTATTTTGGTATTCCCTATCAATTGGTTAGTCATCAGACTCATCACCCTTGGTCACCCTAAACCAACATCACACAGAGGTGCATGCAATAAAAAGTACTTACTCTTGTACATTTTAAAAGTACCCTCTTAAGTAGCAGAAAGAGTAGAACTAGGTGAATAATAGGATGAAACTAACAGGCCGCTTAATCAGAATAAATTGAAGTGGCCAGGATCTCGAAACTGTGTAGGTCCCTGGGCGGACGCTTTTTAAAACACCGATGATACAAATCTACAAAGGAAAAGATTAATCTCTAAAGTCCTCCATGATCTATACCCAAAGTTCTCCCTGAACATAAGGTTAACTTTAAGGCTAATTCGCTCTTTATAATCGCCTCACAGAAACTTAAATTCCTTTATCAATCTATCCAATCCATTTTGATACCACTCTTGCAATTATTTATTTATTTTATACTAATTTATATTTCAGAATTATTAGCCACATTATCTGCCTGAATATCCCACAACTCCACCAACTATAATTGGCATTCCTGGCTTCAATGTTGCAGGCAGATATTTTATGACTATGAATCTTTCTTATCTCTGTAAACATGATTTTTCTTGATCACTCTCTATTGAAATTCTCCAGAATCTATACAATCTCATTTCCTTTGGAGCCAATAATTGCATTGTGATTTACTATACTTGGAGAAATGAGGCCGATCAAGGACTTTAATATTGTCAGAAGTTGAATACATAGGACAAAGCATGCTAATTCTTGGAGACTAGAGATCCAATGCACACATATCCTATGGAAGTTTTTAATTCCCAAAGGTTGACATCACCTTGGTATTTCTTTACTCTCGGCATATGAATTTTATTGCCGTAAGATCTATCCTGATTTAAAAATTAGGGGGCGCATTGAGAGGACCGAACACAACAAAAAAGTGAATTTTCCAACAATTCTGGAATTCAAGAGTAGCATTATTTGAATTGTGGTTCCCTTGTGTGTTTGAAGTGAATATTTTCTAGGAATTGGCACTTCCTCGAATTCCTTTGTTCAGTTAGATGCAAGTCAAAACAGAAAGAAACTTGTAGATATTAAATTCTTTTATCCTCTCCATTATCAGAATTCCAACTCTTGATTCAGGTAAAACGAGATGAATCGATTTTCATTGTTTGATGAGTTTGAAATACATAACAATCAATTCCCAACCCCTCATTTCCTTTGAAACAAATGCAGGAAAGCAAAATCCCGGATAAAATGTCATTACTAAAGTGCGTTTATTTTGTCTTTCTATGTTGCACGGATTCTTCGACGAGGAGATGTATCCATATCGGAAATGTTTCGGATCCGGATCCGTATCCGTATCGGATTCTTTCGGATTAGTCGAGAACATTTGTCAAACTCTTTTTGGCATGTTCTAATTTTTTTTATTGTATTCTAGATGTATCAAATGTATTAACGGCTAAAACATCAACAATCTACATATCAACACTAATATATTGGTTGTGTTCTTAGTTTAGGTTTGCTAAAATGATGATTTTAAGTGATAATCTATATACACTTGAACAAAAAAGATCAGCGTATCCCAACCATGTCCATGATTTTTGAGAAATTGCATATCCGTCATTCCGACTCAAATCGTATCCTGGGTTCGTATCCGAATCCATGCTACTTACGTGTCTTTGTCCCATGTCATCTCAATATACTTAAAACAAGCAACCCCTTGGGGAGAGGAGAAAAATAGGGTTCCTCCTTTTTTTTAATGAAGAGCGAGTTGGGACAAACGCCCGTCGTGAATTTAAGAACAAAGTTTTGGGGTTCGTCCATAGTCTCCCATTTGGTATCTTGGACCGGTTCTTTCCTCGTTCATTTTCCTTCATTTACTCACAGCATTTGGTATTGCAACAGGCCAATAAGCAGTTGTAATGAATATCGAATAACATTGCAGTTTTTCCCTCATTCAATATTCATCAAAATGCTTTCTGGGGATTGTTTCAAAGCATCTCAAAAGGTTGGTCTTTTTTTTGGTTCCCTAAAGGGTGTATTGAGTTCTCCATAAATCGCTGGGTAGACTAATAATAGTTTTTTCTTAATTTTAAAAAAAACTTCTAGGCAGTGAACCGAAAAACAACAATGGTAAGGGTAAGTTTAATGTAATTTAGCCAAACAATGAGATCTGATTCTCCTCCACTTCTCTTCACATTCTGACACGGCTATAGGAGCACAGGAAATGATTTTTTTCATGTGAAAATATTTATATTTTGTTATTGACAGACGACATATTTTTACCACTGTCTAAATTGCTATATTTATACAAGCATATTCTCATGTTCTCTTCTCTCGTTAATTAGATTTTCAGCCTTCAAGCCATGAACTATGGAACAAAACAACCACTTCCCCATTCAGACTCAACTTCATCTCCCCCATGTCCACTTCAGCTCAGAAAAGAGCCGCCAAAACCACAGAAGACGATAACAAGATTACCATCGGTCCAAACAACGCAGAAGTAGAAAAGGATAGTAAAGAAACTGGAGTTGTATATCATGGACCGATCTCTTCAACCATAAAGAAAGTAAAACTTCTCTCTCTCTCAACCTGCTGCCTCTCAGTATCACTGGGGCCCGTGATAACTTTCATGACCTCTCCCGAAATGAACGTAATCTTGAAGGGAGGAGTGGCATCCACCGTAATTTTCCTGAGCGCATCCACCACTGCAGCTCTCCATTGGTTTGTGAGCCCTTATATCCACAAGCTTAAGTGGAAACCCGGTTCAGATTCTTTCGAAGTTGAGATGTTGTCATGGTTGGCGACGCCTGTGAATAAGACTCTTAAATTTTCGGATGTCAGGCACGCAGAGACGAATAGGCCATTTGTAACTTTTAAGGCGGACGGGAACTTTTATTTTGTTGATACCGAGCATTGTCCTGATAAGAATCTGCTGGGGATGTTGACGCCTCAGAAGCCTGCACATGAGTCTGCATTCAAGAATTTGTGAAAGGGTTCCCCGTTATTATGCCATGAAATAAAGTTGGTGATGCAGGTTATATTGCGAATTATCTTCCTAGCAGAAAGGTTGTAGAACTTTCAGTGTCTACTGGCTTGTATAAGTTTGATTTTGATGAATAGTTTTGAGTAGTTTGAAAGGAGAATTTTGGTTATATTTGTTGGACTAATTTAAAATGTGAAACTTATTTCATCTGTTCATGCAAATGGATTTGATGACTTCTAGTGGGAATTGTTTTTAATATGCTTCATATTGTGTTGTCTTCATCGTGGATAAAGTTTAGGAGGTTAAGGGTTTGAGCAGGCACGGCTGCTTGTGGAAGCCAGTTGGTTCATTACTTTAACTTGTTTATAATCAAGCAGATTATGAAGCTGAGAGGTCAATGACCAATTATTTATCACGTGTGTTTGAGCAGAAAAATTAACGGAAATCCCCTGGAGCTCATGCTGAGTTGATATTTACTTTCAAAAATAAAGAGTAAGTTGATGTTTCTATTCACTGCTATTAGATAGTCCTGCTTACCATGAAATATTTTTGTGCGTGTGGGAAACGGAAACTCGGGCAAGATGCCCTACTCACAAAATATATATGGGTTTTTATATCTCACCCCCAAAATTACAATATTTTCAAATTGCACTTCCAAAATCTAGTATTTCCAAATTTCAACTCCAAAACTATCAAGTTGTCTAAATTTCACCTACAAAATCTATTATTTCCAAATTTCACCCCGGAACCATTAAGTTGTCCAGATTTCATCTCAAATGGTCATCTCCTTCTTTCTTATGTTAAATAGGGACTAGGGTTTTAGATTTCTCACAATTTCAAAATTAGGAATTCTCTTGAGAGCGAAATTTAGGATATTTTGCCTCCATCCAATGTTTGTCATTTTAATAGATAAAATCATTATGGCTTTGCAATAACAATTACCACAGCTTGAAACAACAATATGAGTTAGAGTTACTCCTATGCAAGTGATGGTTTAATTCAAGTACTTTACGGTTAGGGTATCATAGGCTGAGCTCAACGATTTTGGAGAAAAAATTAATAGCAAAATGGAGAAAATTAAGAATTTTTTTGTAAAAATGAAGTTTTAATTATTGATAACTTAATGGTTTTAGGGTGAAATTTGGACAACTTGGTGGTTTTGGAGGTGAAATTGAGGTGAAATTTGGACAACGAAATAGTTTTGGGGTTGAAATTTGGAAATATTGAAATTTTGGAGGTGAGATATAAAAAAACACAATAAAATATATTAAAGAGAGCAATACAAGAACAAAAATCATCTACCGGGCAGAATAAAAGTTGTTCATGTCTACATATTATCATGGAAGATATTAATAGAATGGGAAGCGGACCATGTCTACACTAAAGGCCGAGGAAAACAATAGTACAGGTTCACCGATTAACAACAAAAAACCAAAAAGCAGCTCGTAGATAAACTAAACCATTTAAAGCCTTAGGCCATTAAACTCGCTAGAGCCTCTGTCTCGAGCCTGAAACAAAGGTAAGTTTGGTGTGTTGCTGATTTTTGTCAAATCTCCTACGCATCTCGACTCCAACAATACTTGTACAAGAATCAACCAAACCAAAAACTAACCAAAAACTTGAATCGAAATTGATTTAGAATCTCGGGATTGATTGCTAAAACATCGGTTATTTTGTTCCAAACAGACACCAACATGAAAAGTTCCTGGTATATAAATATGTTCCATTCCAAAGTCCTCCCCTAAACTTCGAGCAAAGCATCACTTGTTACATAATGTACCATCCTGAATAGAAATAAAAATTTCTATATTTTGTATTTCAAGTGTCTGGCTCTTCCGAGTGACAGAGCAACAGAAACGCACAGAATCAGAAGGGCAGGCATCTCAACTATATTTTATAGTCAAAAAATTTAAATGACGCAATTTCAAAATTAAAACTGTCTATGATCTGATGATTCATTATCATATTCCAAATCTGAAGTTCCAAAATACAAGGAGCAAAGCATGACATGCCTCGTGATCTACATGTTACCTTCATTTACAAACCCTGCCAGCCGTGTGAAACTATGGAGGTCGACCATGAAAAACACAATGAAAATGAACGATGTATTACTCTGCAAAATGGGTTAAATAGTTACTGCGATATCTACACATTCCCCACCAAAAATCTGGGCCAAAAACAAGAAGAATGGGGACGTCTCTATTTCATTTGTCCAAGGACGAGTTTTGTAGTGTTTCTTCTGATAAGGTTTCTTTGCAGGTGTCTTCAGTCACTAGCGGCGATGATAGATCATGCTCTTCTTCCTTCTCCAACACAACTGGAGGTTGGGGAAGTGGACCTTGAGGGATACCAAAAAGAGTTGAAAACACCTGCCTGTGGCATTCATCGCAGAACCAGAAATAGGAGAAGTGACCTTCGTCAAGCAGTCTGTGCACTGTTGCTCCTGGAACGACACGCCTTACAAACTCGGTCATCGATGGTGGCACCACTCTGTCATCCATCCCCTGTTTCAGTTTAAGAAATAATGGAAAAGGTCATTTTGATTAATCTGAGGCTCTGTTAAGTTTTGGAATTAAGTTTGTATAATTTTATTTTTTTTTTAAAGTTGCATATGCTTAACCTCTAAATTCTAAATTTCACCACTTCTGGTTTTACTTTTGGAGCGGAGAAAGAAGGAATTATTTCTCAAGTAGTGAAGCCTTGCAAATCAACTTTATGGCTACTCTAAAAATAGCAATGGTATGCTGACTCTAAAGGGCCAGACATTTTTCTTTTTTCTGTTTCAGGATATTCCCTTTGCATTCGTAATACAATTGCGGGAAAAGGATCATCATTATTGTCATCATTGAAATAAGGGGTAGGAAATGAAGCAAGGGTCCATGTAAAATAAAGTTCAGCGAGCTGGCTATCGACCTAACAATAATCCTCTCTCAACCAATGTCAAATTTCACGCCAAAGAAACTATGCACAACAGACTTGTCATAATTCCAGATGACGAGTTGGCTTTTTAAAAAAAAAATCATGACTTGAAATAGAAGTCAAGAGGAAAGAAAAACATGATGCATTTGCCATAGGAAATAATTTCAGCTCAGGCACAAATAAAGCCATTAGTTTGCAATTGTAAAGATGAACATGAAAAGATTGACTACAAAGAGAGTAAAATAATCCCATCACTACACAGAGCAAAATGCATACAAACCTGCCAGATGTGTATAGGGCCAAGAAAGCCTGCCCACTCCTTCTCAGATTGGGTGAAGAAGGATTTGAGCCAGAGAAGAAGACCCATACCCTCATGCTTCTTCTGCACCTGAAGGTCACCGAGACTGAAACCCCAATCTGATACTTGTAATACAGCTTCCTCCACGAACGGTTTTGAATCCCCCTGCCTTACTGATTCCTCAACGTCTCTTTCCCAAAACTCCTTGAAAACTTTGTCTTCCATTAAAGCTTTATCCTATAAACATGACGGTTACAGCTAAATAATACAGTAGAGCAACAGCTGGAAGCTGATGATATAATGTACTGAATCATATTAGGCAAGGCAATTTGGGTCATATCAACCTAGAAATTTTGATGATGCTGAGTATCAATGTATTGACTCGTCAAACCATGGTAGAAATGTGTGGATCTTTTCAAACCATGTGTGTGGGAATGTGAATATACCTTTTCAAACCATATGCGCGAATATATGATTATAACTTAGCAATATGTTCACAATTACAAGCTATCTGCATTTGTCTATAACATTTCTAATAAATATGATGATTCCATATTTTACAGGACACATGATAGGTGCCATGCAACACAAATGGGAGATTGGATCAGCATTTTGGGGTCATCAAACATTCACTTGGGCTATTTTGGTAATGTTCATGTATTATATGCATGCATGTATACATGAAGACAAACACACACTCATTTGAAAAGTAAACTTAAGGACTAAGAGGTATAAGTTCATCTTTTGATATCTGTATGTCTTGAACTGGTAGTTATAATAATAGGTAACTGCTTTAATTCTTGGAAGAAAAATTATGATCACATAACCGAAGTGCAAACACTACAATCAATCTCGAGAACCTCAAATAATTTCTGTAAGGTTACACAACTCATTAAACGAGTCATTATTGCTCTTTAATTAGTTCCTGGGTTGCTCGGATGCGGGAAAGGAAGACCAAAAACTTATGTGCGGTGAAGTGTGTCAAAGATGAAGATCAAAAAGTCTTACTTCAAGATGAGAATATTAAGGAAAGATGGAGAGATTATTTTGACAAATTGTTCAATGATAGTTTTACTAAGAATTTGGATGGACTTGTCATTCAATCTCAAGATATAAACCGTGATTTCATACGTAAAATAAGAATACCCGAGATTAAAGAGGTTTTGAAGAGAATGAGATCAAGAAAAGCGGTTGGTCTAGACGGAATTCCTATCGAGATTTGGAGATACTTAGGAGAAATGGACGTTAAATGGCTGACAGATCTGTTTAAGAAGATTTAAATGACCAAAAAATGTCAAATAAGTGGAGGAAAAGTACCTTTATAGCTATATATAAGAATAAGGATGGCATTAAAAATTGCTCAAACTACCGTGGAATAAAACTTATGTGTCACACTGTGAAGCTTTGAAAGAGTGTGATTGAACACGGGCTAAGTAAGAATGTTAAGATAATTGAGAACCAGTTTGGGCTCATGCCTGGACGATCGACGACAGAGACTATTCATTTGCTTCATCAATTTGTCGAACGTTTTCGAAAGAGAAGAGATTTGTATATGATATTTATTGATTTAGAGAAAACGTACGATAAGATATCCAGAAAGGTATTATGGGGGACAATGATGAAGAAGGGGGTCCCCGTCAAATATATTAACATAATCAAGGATATGCGCGATGGAGTAGTGGTAAATGTTAGAATTTGCGGCGGCCTAACAGGTGATTTTTCGATTACAATTGGCTTACATCAAGCATCTGTATTAAGTCCCTTTCTGTTTACCATTGTGTTGAATGAACTTACTAGAACTATCCAAGATGAGATATCTTGATGTATGATATTCGCTGATGATATTGTTCTAGTAAATGAGACGAAAGCAGGGTTTAATACCAATTGGAGTTATGAAGACAAACGTTGGAATCTCGGGGTTCAAATTGAGCAAGTCCAAGACAGCATATATGCATTGCAAATTTAGCAAACAAAGAAGTCGAGACCACATTGGTATAACACTGGAAGGGCAAGATATATCACCGAGCGATCGGTTTAGAAATCTAGGTTCCATCATCCAAAAGGATAGGGAGGTCAATAGCGATGTTAATCAAAGGATCCAAACCGGTTGATTGAAATGGAGTGTAACATGAATTTTGTGCTATCGTGACTTTCCGTTAAGATTGAAAGTAAAGTTTTATCAGAGCGTTGTCGGTCTGCCCTATTATATGGTACAGAATACTGGGCTCCTAAGAAGCATTATACACAGAAGATGCACGTAGTGGAGATGCGCATGCTTCGTTGGATGTATGGTAATACTAGAAAAGATAAGGTGCGAAATGAGAATATTCGTGCAAAAATTGGTATAGCACCTGTGGAGAAGATGCAGGAAAACCGGCTAAAATGGTTTAGTCATGTGCAACGCAGACCTATAGAAACACCGGTTCGACAAATGGAAACTCTCGATATAGGCAATGTTAAAAAGACGAAAGAGAGACTGAAGAAAACATGGATGGAGGTGATACGAAAAGATATGGTTGCCAAAGGCCTCAATGAAAGTATATTGTTTGATAGAAGTGAGTGGAGGTGAAGGTTTCATGTGCTGGATCCGGCGTGATTCTCATGTTGGTTCATGTAGCCTACCCTATATGCTTGGGATAAAAGGCACAATTGTTATTGTAATTAGTTCCTGGGTTGCTAGTTTCGGGGAGCCTAATCGAAATGAAGCAAGATCAAATCACACAAATTCGATCGACATTCCAAGAGGTTGGTGTGAATTGGGTAGCATTAGAGTGATCTATGGGAGAGAGTGATTGAACACAGGCTAAGCAAGGATATTAAGATAACAGCGAACCAGTTTGAGTTCATGTCTGGACGATCGACGACAGAGGCTATTCATTTGCTTCGTCAACTTCTTGAGCGTTTTCGAGAGAGGAGAAGAGATTTGCATATGATATTTATTGATTTAGAAAAAGCATACGACAAGGTACCTAGAGAGGTATTATGGGGGACAATGATGAAGAAGGGGGTCCCCGTCAAGTATATTGACATAATCAAGGATATGTACGATGGAGTAGTGACAAATGTCAGAACTTGCGGCGGCTTAACGAGTGATTTTCCTATTACAATTAATTTACATCAAGGATCTGCATTAAGTCCATTCCTGTTTACCATCGTGATGGATGAGCTTCCTAGAACTATCCAAGATGAGGTACCTTGGTGTATGCTATTCGCTGATGATATTGTTCTAGTAAATGAGACGAAAGCAAGGGTTAATACCAAATTGGAATTATGGAGACAAAAATTGGAATTTCGGGGATTCAGATTGAGCAGGTCCAAGACAGCATATATGCATTGCAAATTTAGTAACCAGAGAAATCAAAACCATATTGGTATAACATTGGAAGGGCAAGAGATATCACCGAGCGACCAGTTTAGATATCTAGGTTCCATCATCCAAAAGAATGGGGAGATCGATAGTGATGTTAATCAAAGGATCCAAACTGGTTGGTTGAAATGGAGTGCAACAGGGATTTTATGTGATCGTAACTTTCCGTTAGAATTGAAAGGGAAGTTTTATCGGAGCGCTATTCGGCCTGCCTTATTATATGGTACAGAATGCTGGGCTCCTAAGAAGCATCATACACAGAAGATGCACGTAGCGGAGATGCGCATACTTCGTTGGATGTACGGTAACACTAGAAAAGATAAGGTGCGAAATGAGGATATTCGTGCAAAAGTTGGTGTAGCACCTGTGGAGGAGAAGATGCGGGAAAACCGGCTAAGATGGTTTGGTCATGTGCTACGCAGACCTATGGAAGCACCGATTCGACGAATAGATACTCTCGATATGGACAATGGCAAAAGGACAAAAGGGAGATCGAAGAAAACATGGATGGAGGTGATACGAAACGATATGGTTGCCAAAGGACTCAATGAAAGTATATTGTTCGATAGGAGTGAGTGGGGGGGGAGGATTCATGTGCTGGACCCGGCATGATTCTCATGTTGGTTCATGTAGCCTACCCCATATGCTTGGGATAAAAGGCTCAGTTGTTGTTGTGGAGAGTGATCTATGCTAAAAACCATAACATGAGGATTGAGCATCAAGGAACCACCAATTCTTTAACGACACAGTTTGATGCTTTAAAATCACAGTACTTAGTAGAAAGTAAGGTTCTGTACCAACTAAGAGAAAAGTCAGCATCATCTTTTCATTATTTTCTGTCACATCGACTTGTTTCCATTTATAATATTACTACACATATTAGCCAATTACTGATGCTAATAATGCCTGGAAGGGAATATAACCACCTATTACCATTCAATAACCTCAGAAGAGGATAATAAGGTGCACATAGTACAGGTGTCATTTCCAGTTTAAGAAGGATCTTATTCTTAATTGTAACGAAGGTCTCCTACCATTCATTAAATGCACAGAAGCACAGGACTCCGTGCAAATATTGCCTAGGGTGTTATGTATTCTTTCAGGCAAGGATCTGTTGATTTTGTTTACAAAATCCTAATCCAAGCCAAAGCCCAAAAGTCCAAGACTCGGAGGCACGTACATAGCACATGCGGTTGCGGGTGTTGTGATGGATTTAGTTAGTTTTATGTTAATTAATCCTAGTTAAATTCTTATGTTATCTCTAATTGGCCAACCACTACATATATAGGTGATTAATTGAAGCCTTGTTGATGCTATTAATCCACATAAAAAGGGAGAGAGTTGGTTGATGCGGCTTTGGAGGCCGAGACAGAGAGAGAGAGAGAGGGAGAGGGAGATTTCTTGTATTGGGTTTGAGAGGGTTTTGGATGTATCTCGTGTAATTCTTACTCTAGTGGAAAGTTTTCGTTGCGAAGGCAGGATTAGGCGCTAGTTGTACCGACTCTGGTTATATCGGTGTGTTCTTGGTTGTTGGTGTGCTTTTCTATTTATTTGGGGTGTGTTGCGAAAACCGTCGGATATATCTTGTTCATTGTTTTCGTTCGCACGCGATCCAGTTTATTTCCGCTTAGCCATACCACTTTTCCGCGCTATCAGCTTGTGTGATCCCTCCGAGGATCACCGCGTCGTGTCAGAGTATATCGGGTACAACAAATAGTATCAAAGCATTAGGCTCGGTGATTCGAAGATTTTGGTAAAATGACGATTACGAACTACAAGATAGAGAAGTTCGACAGTCGTAACAACTTCAGTTTATGGAAGTTGAAGATGACCGCGGTTTTGAAAGAACAGGACGTTCACAAAATGGTTTTCACGAGAGATAAGATACCGAAAGGGACCACAGATATAGAGCTAGAGACAATGGAAGATAAGATACACAGTTCGTTGCACCTTTATCTAGCCGACAAGGTGCTTTGCGAGATCGCGCAAGAGCCCACAGCAGCAACTATTTGGAATAGGCTAGAGTCCCTATACAACAAGTCTCTCACGATCCATTTCTACCTCAAGCAGAGGTTGTACACCTTGAGGATGAAAGAAGTGACTTTCGTCAAAGACCACATCGACGAGCTCAATCAGATTATGATGAACTTGCGAAACATGGAGGTGAAGATTGACGATGAAAATCAAACGATGATTTTATTGTGCTCTTTAACTACCGATTTCCGCTAATTTGCTAAATCTATGGTGTATGGCCGAGACAAGTTATCTTTAGAAGATGTCAAGACAGGTTTGCACAGCAAGGCGTTGAGCGAAAAGATAGTCAGTGATAGAGGAAGTTCGGGCGACACGATATTTGCTAGAGGCCGCTCGATGAAGTAGTCAGACGGTGATTCCAAGGAGTCAAGAAGCTGAGTAAATGGCAAGTGCAGATATTGCAAGGAAAGAAGACATTGGAAGATGGATGGTCCGAGCCTCAAAGAGAAAGGCAAGCAGATTTCTTCCGACACTGCAGTCGCAGAGGAGGATTCAGATCAGGACAGTGAAGATTCGGTTCTATCGGTATGTGTGATTTCAGACGTACATGATTCTTGGATGGTGGATTCGGGGAGCTCGTTTCATGTGACTCCATATTGGAGTTGGCTTGCTACATATCATTCAGCTGTTGGAGGCTCAGTCTTCAAAGGAAACAATGCAAAGAGCAAAGTTGTTAGGATGGGTACAGTCTGAATTCGTATGCATGATGGGATGGTTCGGACGTTGACAGGTGTCAGACGCGAGCCAAATTTGAGGAGCTTGACCTCTTTGGGGTTTTTAGGCGGGTTTGACTACAAGTGCATGACTGACAAAGATTCGATAAGGATCTCCAAGGGTGCTCTGATTGCTACAAAGGCCAAGTGGGTGGGGAATCTATATTTTCTTCAGGAACAGAGTCATAGGATATATTATCGATGCTTCTACCGGTTCAGGCGGTTCAGATTCGGTCAATATGTGGCACCCACGATTGGCTCATATCTGTCAAACGAGTTTGAAGGTGTCTCAAAAGATGCAGTTACTTGGAGGTGAAGAGTTCGACATGACATATTCCCGTGGACTGTGAGAAGAAGATACAGGTGGTTCCGGCATCGAATTGTACTCGAGATGGAGTCGAGCATCATGTTTCCTTCATGGACAACTTCTCGAGGAAGTTGTGGTATATTTTCAAACCCGAGGCCGAGAATTTTGTGAAGTTCAAAATAGTCATGTTGGATTTCCAGCTCGGAAAGCGTGTAGAGGTTTTTCGATCCGATTTTGGCGGATAGTTCGCAGTATTGTGCATGCTGGAGAGGATCGTGTATCAGTACACCGCGTTAAGAGATCATCTGTCAGATGGCATTGCAGGGTGGATGGTTCGGACAGTTGAGAAGAACAGAACTTTACGGCTTACGATTGGGTTTCCGATGAAGTTTTGGGCTGAAGCCTCATCTACTTTCGAGTACCTCATCGATCTGTCACCATCGACGGCGGTAAATATAAGAATTCCCGAGGAGTTACAGACTGGAGGGGCCAAAGATTGCTCAAGGCTTCGCGTTATTGGGTGCACCGAGGAGCAAAAGGCGTTCTCTTGTCGGCTTAGGAGGCAGAGCAAAAGGGTACAGGCTGTAGTGTTCTGAGACCCAGAGTGGAGTAGTCAGCTGAGTGATATTTGTCTAGTCTATAATACTTCGAAAAGGACAGACTCAGTCCGATAGTGAACGGAGATCAGGTATGCCACCAAGTGAGGTGGAGTTCGAAGTCTCGATCCATGTTACGAGAGATGAAATGGTCGGTACTACGATTCAGGTGGAGAATCCAGTAGAGCCAGTGGTGCAGAGGCCAAGGGTAGTTCGGCATACAGGAGTGGCTAAGGACGAGTCTCCAAGACAAAAGGATCTGGAGTTCGGCAGAAAGATTGCACGTTTAATTCATGGCATGCAGAGTGTCATGGATGGGAGTTGAGTTGGTTGCAGCAATGTATCGAGTAAGTTCTAGTTCGGTATGGGATGGAGCAGATTTGGCACGTATCTTCTCATTTAGAGGCGCACTTCAGGCTTTCGGTGAAGTTATCACCAGGGTCAGATGCAGACAGATATCACGTGTCTTTAATGTCATATGTGAGTGCAGAGGTTGGTGTAGGATGCATGCGGCCGGGTATTGCACTGACAATTGGAGCAGTCAGCAGACACTTGACTATTCCGAGCAGAGAGCATTGGCAGGCTGTGGAGTAGATCCTGAGATGCTTGAGAGATAGTGAAGGGTTCGGCTCGTCATTCAGCAGAGCCGGTGTGGATGGATGTATCGTGGCAGTATATGTTGGATATAGGTGCCCTCAAGACAATTACCGTAGTTGCAGGAATGTAATTACTGAATTCAAGAAGGGCCTATACCAAGAACAGTCTTGCTCGAGATGATAGTATGCTATCTGATTTGTATATATCATTCATGAGTATACGTTTTAATTGTTATAGCGTATCCCTAATACATGATGATAAAGCCCATAGAATCTTTGCTTGACTACCAAGATTATGATAGGAATCATATTAATAGGGCATGGGTAGTCCATAAGCACATCCTTAAAACTCTCTAGTCGTAGAAGTATCGAGACTGGACATCGGTATTCCAGTTTAGACTAGTGTATACTTTTCTTGACCCCGTAAGGGGCAATGGTTGATCGCATAGCCATTGGTGTTTGACACCAAAAATTGTAAACAGGTGCTCATTGGATGAGTTACACTTGACGGACTCACCGAGAACTCCTAGATGGTATTATACCAATCGTTAGATAGCAGCTCTCTGGTGACATGAGTACATGGTAGTCCCTAGGCCTAAGATCGTCATAGTGTCTTGTGTGTGTTCCCACCGTATTTTGATTACCCTACCACGGCTTTAAAAAGCCGTGCAAACATGCTTTAGTTTGGTACAGTCCCGAAGCACATGGAGGCAGTGAGCGGTCGTAGGAATTCGTCTCTCCCGATATAGCGAGTTGATGCCGCACAGTGCACAGCTGGCTATGACCTTAAGTCTTTTGGCCAAGGCAGTCAAGTTTTACTGATAAGTATTATCAGTAGTTTCTCTAGTGGTCATGAGCTTAACGTCGGCACAATTTATCGAGTTATTAGGATTATGACGGTTTCCACCTCTCAGACCCGATATACGGCAGTCTTAGACGAAGAGATCGGACTATACGGTGAGTGTCACTGATAGGCTCTAGCAGGGTACGGACGGGCTTGCTTGTCGACCGGCTTTTCGTTCAATACCTGCGTAGTTATGTATATCTAGTACCGCTGGCGTGCTTGTAGGTTAACCCGGTAAGGGATTGATATAAAGGAGCTTCAGATTAATCGAATTTGATCCTGACCTACTGTCGGCGTATTGTCGAGTCTTGGGAGTCCCACACAGAGGATTTCCCGAATCTAGCAAAACGGTATAGTGTATACGACGGTGCATGCGGATGTTCGATTAAACACGTGTATGTGATAACACATGTATTAATCGGACGGTTGTTAATACTATTCAGCTTATGATTAAGTCGGGTCATTAAATCAAGTTTTTGATTTAATGATATATTTATATATGATGATGCATATATATAATAGTATTATTCTCACTCTTTTGGTACATGTTATATTATGCGACATATAGTGAACAAGATGCATGAAATGTTCATGGTATATATATAATTAATATCATATATGTAATTATTTCTTTTTCATTCTCTTTTTGCATGGTCATGGGTGATGTGGAGGCTGGGGGTGTCTTGCTCCCAACTCACTAATGACATGTGTATGGATTAGGAAAAAAGAAAGGGTGATATGGCTAAGTGAATGAGTATTCTCTAGCCATAACATTATAATCTCTCATCCATAGCAAAGAGAAAAAGTAAGAGAAGTGGAGAGAAAAAGAGAGTAGAGAGAACATTTTTCCTACACCGTCTCTCATTTGAGATTTAGCAAATTTCAAGTGGGAGTTGCTAAGTTGTCGGATTTGGATCTAGCTAAAGGAACCCATCCGTGGATCATCTTCGACGAAGCCGATCGAAGACCAAGCGCGACCCGGAGCATCTCGAGTCTAGCAAGGAATCCAAGATCATCCATTAGAGCATATGAAGGTGTTACAAAGGTTGTATCTTCCTACAACTCTGTATTCTAGCTCCTTTTGTTGTTTGCAAGCTACGTGTCTATGGAAGATTCTAAGGTTCGGCTGTTTTGCTGACTATGATTTTTTTTGTTTGTCGATTCCGCTGCGTCCTAAAACCTTATTAGTGAGCACAACATCCTTACAGTGGTATCAGAACTGGCCATAGACCTTAACTTGTATTTGTACGAAGTTATAGTTTCGGATCACAAAAGTTTTGTCGATTTCCAATTCCAGGTTTTAAGCCTCTATTCGATTTTTCAATAGTGCTCTAAAAAAATTTAAATGGTTGCAGAAGGTAACTTTTGACTGGAGATTTTGCGAACCTGGGGACCAGACCGTCCATTTATTGATTTTGGCCGCTATAGGCAACCAGAACAATGAGTCTGGCCCCCGGGCTCTCTCAGGTGCTTAAATGTTAGGAATTGGATTTTTGGAGTTGTTTATTTTGCTCCAGATTATGATGTGATTAATATATTGCTCGGGAAGTTTTGTGATCGAAACTGAAGCGTCGTTTTTCCGTATTTAATGATATATGATGTTGGCTATTTGCTATATGTCAATTAGACGATGTTTCACAGTAGTTATTTGCGATGATTATGTTGTTTTTACATATAGTGTACTTGGAACATATCGGATTGTCGCGAAATGAATAGCCTCGTGCGGAATTGTGTGATATGATGTATATAGATTTTCTATTCATGTTCAAAAGCAAATGTATATTCATTCGGGACGAGCGTTCGATTTGTTGCCGTCGTTTCCGCTTATTGTATTATTATTTTGTTGGAACGCGATCTGGGAGCGATCGTTGTTTCCATTGTAAATAATACAGGTTTAGGATTCCCCGCGGTGAAGCACCCGTGTCATCGGATTCTAGAAGGCGGCGGGTGGCATCTCAAGGAGTTGAAACCGGGCTACCTGATTCTAGGATTGGCGGATGACACGCCGTGCTTATAGGGGTACAGGTGCATCCACGATGAAGTCCCTGAGCTACCAGATTCAAGAAAGCGATGAGTGGCGCACTCACGGCGATGAGGCAAGCTGCCTCGTTTTCTGGAATTGACTGGTGGCTCACCGCACTCGCATGGATATTGCTTTTAGCTGCGCACGGGCTATCCACGCGACCGGGGAATGTCGCGATTCGTTTGTGGCTCGAACGAAACGCTGGATTCCTAGATGATCCGACCATTCCAATTCTGTGATATTTTCTCGAATGCCGTAATGTGATTATTTGCGTGTGATGATATATATTGATATATATGGTATATGGTATATGTATAAATAAATGCTATATACGTTTTGCATCGGCGCTAGCCCTGCCCCCGTCCCGCCGTAAGTTAACCTTACGGTGAAGACCCGGGGCCTCATGACGAATGCAGATGGCGTATGCGTGCATTCTATTTTCTTTTCATACTTTTTCTGTGATCTTGTGAGAAGAAAAATGCTAGATAATGGTTATCTAAAAGATGGGATCGTATTAATTGGATAATACAAAGTAAAACAAACTTATACATTGTAGGAACCAAACTTTTTCTAAAAAGATATTTAGTCGATTCCTTTGCTTTGCGTAGAGGTATTCGATCAGGAATGTCATGCACCTCATTCGATGAGGAAAGAGCCTTGATCCCTTCACAGGGAGTTCGCTCTTGATCTAAAGTTTGTGTTACTATAAACTTGCAAATTCTATAACCATATTCTTTTTTGCATCGTGGTATTCGGTTAGAAATATCCCGCGCCTCATTCGATAAGGAAAACCTTAATTCCTTCACGGGGAGTTCGCTCTTGGACACAAGTTTACGTAACTATAAGTTTGCAAAACCACTCGATTCTTTCAATGAGATCAAGTTCATTACGTTAAAGGTTTTATTCAAAACCAGTCATAACCCTCTGTCATTTCACGAAGTAGAGTACTTAGTATTCGTGCTACGTTTGTTGATCTTTAGTCAATATGTAGTGTACGGTAGCTAAGTGATGTTTTCTTACTTGCATGTAATGCGATTGGTTAAGACAGTCGTACGATCGGTCTGATCTTTAATTAAGGGTCGTGCGGGTAGGTCTAAACTAGTCACAAAATGACAGGCAGAACTTAACTAGGACCCTTTGATTTGTTGATCTTTAGTCAAAGTCCTAAGAGCAAAAACCACATCGGGAGTTTTAAGTATTGAAACGTGCAATGAGATTGCATACCTTCTATAGAGTGAGGTAATTTGTTAATCTTTAGTCAAGGTTACCACACCATGATAGTTTGGATCCCGATTCCCACTGTGAGTAATTATTACACCCGGGGGATTTTTTTATATGAAATTTCGGATAGTTCTCCTTTTAGGGTTTAAAGGAGGATTCGACGAAATAGTGGGAGACATCTTGATTAGATGAATTACTCAACCAATCTAATCAAGGTGCACACCGAGTGTTTCTTTCCTCTCTGGCAGTGACCACGGACTGACCTTAAACTAAGACTCGTTAACCATGTTAACCGACATTTTTACAAACTAAAGGTTTTGGAATGTCTGGATTGCCTTAATTCACGACATAGTTGCATATGTCCTTACCTATCCTACTTTCCCTTTTGCTAGCTCCAGAAACCCTCTTTTTTGTTACAGAGATTCATATTGATTGGATGGCTGCCGTCTGGTTAGATACGAACTCGATAACATTGTTTCAGTTTGAGAATGGCCACTGGTTCTGGAGCAGATGAATCGTTCATTTGTCTCTCCTTTCTATCTTATCTCAAATTCGAGAGCTCCTTATATGCAAGAAGAGTATCCCAGTTACGCAAAATTGGATAGTCTTCTTCCAATCCTGAAGCTGGTGCTGAAAGAATGGTAAGAAGAAAACCAACTAGCATAAGTTCGGTACACAAAAGGTAAGATGAAGAGACATCAATAGGGATTGAAGTGAGAAGGAAATTGTAACTACCGTCATGAGGATGGGCAATGAAAAAAACAATACTATGAATATCCGACCACCCCTGAAACATTTTTGATGTTTCAGATTTTCCTGTGTCTGTGATTTGAAAAACTGTTTATCAATAAACTCTAACTCTGGGTATAAAGATACCGGATTCGAATCCCACATCTGTAGGGCTTTATAGATGCTGAGGAGCGGAGAATTGAGAATGGATGATTTTATCCTCAATGTCGGTTTTCAGAGCAATTGTTGTCGTTGAGGAAAATCGTCAGGTTTCGCCTAAAACAGCAAACTTTTGGTTTCTTTTAACCAAAAGAATGTTTTTTCAATTAACAGCACACGGAAATTGAATTAATGACCTCTATGGACTTATACATATTGATGTATGGTGTCCGATGTCCAGACAGACAAGGGGTTAGTACTAGGTATTCTGTATTGAGAATGCGATTCTCTCATATTGCTCATCCGTGGGTGCGCTTCATGATGAGTAATGTTAAATCGTCTTTTTCAATTAAGAAGATGCACTAGATATATGTGCATATCAATTGATATTGGATCTTACCTAAATAAGTGCCTATATTTCTATATGTGATATAAAATGGTGTTCATCTTAAAATTGGTAAGATGTTAAGTTATCCGGTTTGTGCTTAAAAACATAATCCAGTCAAACTCGAGACGCGTTTCGGTAATTGCAGTTTGTGGGTTATCCCAAGCTTACGCGATGGATAGTTTCTACCATTTTTCAATATCAAAAGTGTTTTGTTCTTGACTCGCCACCATCTTGGTAAAGGAATTTCTTACAAAAGAAATTAGTAAGAGTATGCTAGAACTGGAAGTGATTCCAGAACCGCAAACGGCTACTGAAAGTTTAGTAGAACCTGAAAATCCAATTGACCCTGATAGACCATAGCTACTCCGCAGATTTAGTAAGTGGTCTCAGCCATCCGAGAGATACTTCGGTTTTCTTGTAAACGGTGACTAGGAGGCTTGCATCATGTGATATAATCCTACTAGTTATCGGCAGGCCATAGGAAATGACTTCCGACTGATTGCTGGATGCTGAGTTATCCAAGTTAGACTCTATGCACTACAACAAAGTATGGACTTTGTTGGGTGCTCTCCTGAAGGGGGTAAAACTCATAAAGAGCAATCAGATCTTTCGAGATTAGTGCAAATAAAAAGGTATTAACCTAATAAGGCTAAACTTATAGTAAACATGTATTCATCAAATACCTGATGTGGATTGTGATGATACTATTACTTCAATATCTGTTCTGAAATCCATACAAATAAAAATTGCCGCTGTTATTTTCCATGACTATGATATCTGGCATATGGATAATTATGTCATTCTAAATTGGATTTAGAAGTGTGCGTGTAGATGACTCTCCCAAAGGGTTATTGTAGTCGGTGGGAGCAGCGAAAAGTGTGCAAGTTACTTAAGTCTATTTGTAGACCAAATCAGGCATAGCGAAGCTGGATCATCTATTTTAATATTACGGTCAAAGTGTTTGACTTCATCAAAATAATAGATGAACCTGAGATTTATAAGGAAGTGGGGTAGAATGTCAAAGAACTTATATTGGATATGAATGACATTCTTCTGATAGAAAGTGATGTTTCTATACTACGATTCGGTCAAACGTTGGTTCTCATATTTATTTCTCGTTTATGGATTTGGATTATATATCATTGATTATAGTGACTGGGTCTATAGAGATAGATCTAGTAGGGTTTTGGGATTTGTCCCAATTCAGGTATCTTGACACCATCTAAAGTAGTTTAGAATGGAAGACTCCTAGTTGAGGTAATGTACCCGTAAGTAGTGGAGTCACCCTCTCTGAAAAGATGTCTTCGGGACTGATGAAGAGAAAGACTCGTATGAATGACATTCGATATGATTCGGCAGTGAGGTCAATCATGCGATATTATATACCGGACCAAATGATGCTTTTACACTTGATGTAATTAGCAGATATTAGTCCAATCCTGAAAAAATATAGGAAGTGAAGAACATATGAGATGTTCTTGGTGTATGGTAATGGCAGCCTCCTTCAGAAGGCGATTACCGATTCCAGCTTCCGAGATGACAAGGAAGACAGATCGTCTATCATGAGTCATTAGTTTACCATCTCCTGGAGAACGGTATATTGAAAAGAGTTCCAAACGAGATATTAAGGCAGTCAAGACGCTAGATACTGATTATGATTCAGAAAAGAATACATCCTAAGTAGTTTGGATAAATACGTTTATTTATGAACATGGTCCCATCAGCTATCCAAACAAAATTCTAAGGCAGGTATTGCTCATTTTGGGAGATAGTTAATCTCCGTGAAGTTGAAATTCGGAAAGATACAATTAGAAACATTGTAGCGGATCCACTCACTGAGGCTATTTCTTGAACATAGTTTGTGAAACTGTTAGTAGAGAACTTGAGTATGCGATAGCACATGATATATGCGTATGCGGCACCGCAATAATTGGCCTTGAATGCAAGTGGGAGATTGTTGGATATAGGTGCCCTCAAGGCAATTATCGTAGTTTTAGAAATGCAATTACTGAATTCAATTAAGGCCTATACCAAGAACAGTCTTGCTCGAGATGATAGTATGCTATCTGGTTTGTATTTATCATTCATGAGTATACGTTTTACTCATAATGTATCGCTAAATACATAATGATAAACCTCATAGGATCTTTGCTTGACTACCAGGATTATGTTAGGGATTATACTGGTGGGGCCTGGATAGTCTATAAACGCATCCTTAAAATTCCCTAGTTGTAGGAGTATCGAGACTGGGCATCAATATTCTGGTTTAGACTAGTGAATACGTTTTTTGACCCCGTAAGGGGCGATGGTTGATCCATAGCCATTGGTGTGACACTAAAGATTGTATACAGATGCTCATTGGATGAGTTGCACTAAACAGACTCGCCGAGAACTCCTAAATAGTATTATACCAATCGTCATATAGCAGTTCTCTGATGACAAGAGTACAGGGTAGTCCCTCGACCCAAGATCGTCATAGTGTATTGTTTGTGTTCCCACTATATTTTGATTACTACCCTACCATGGTTTTAAAGAGCCGTGTAGACAAGTTTTAGTTGGGTATAGTCCCGAAGCACATGGAGGCAGCGAGCGATCGAGAGAATTCATCTCTTCCGGTATAGGAAGTTGATGTCACACGGTGCACAGTTGATTATGACCTTAAGTTATTGGCTAAGGCAGTCGAGATTTACTGATAAGTGTTATCAGTAGTTTCTCTGATGGTTATGAACTTAACGTCGGCACAACTTATCGAATTATTGGGATTCTGACGGTTTCCACCTCACAGACCCGGTATGTGATAGTCTTAAACGAAGAGACCGGACTGTACAGTGAGTGTCACTGGGTAACCGTTACATACAGCTTGCTTGCCGACCGGCTTTTCGTTCAATGGGTAACCGCTGACGTGCTTGTTGGTTAACCCAGTGGGGGATTGATTTGAAAGTGTTTCGGATCAATCGGATTTGATCCTGACCTACTGCCAGCGTATTTTCGAGTCTTTAAAGTCCCAGACTAAGGATTTCCCGAATCTAGCAAAACGGTATAGAGTGCGTACGGTGGTGCGTGCAGATGTTCGATTAAACACGTGTATGTGATAACACGTGTATTAATCAGACGGTTGTTAATACTATTCAGCTTATGATTAAATCGGGTCATTAAATCATGTTTTTGATTTAATGATGTATTTATATATGATAATGCATATATATAATAGTATTACTCACTTTTTGGTACATGCTATGTTATGTGACATATAGTGTACAAGATGCATGAAATGTTCATGGTATATATATAATTAATATTATATATGTAATTATTTCTTTTTCATTCTCTTTTTGCATGGTCATGGGTGATGTGGAAGCTAGGTGTCTAGCTCTCCACTCACTTATGACATAACAACAACTGAGCCTTTTTATCCCAAGCATATGGGGTAGGCTACATGAACCAACATGAGAATCACGCCGGGTCCAGCACATGAATCCTCCGTCTCCACTCACTCCTATCGAACAATATACTTTCATTGAGTCCTTTGGCAACCATATCGTTTCGTATCACCTCCATCCATGTTTTTCTTCGGTCTCCTTTTTTCCCTTTTGCCATTGCCCATATCGAGGGTATTTATTCGTCGAACCGGTGCTTCCATAGGTCTGTCGCATATGACCAAACCATCTTAGTCGATTTTCCCGCATCTTCTTCTCCACAGGTGCTACACCAAATTTTGCATGAATATCCTTATTTCGCACCTTATCTTTTCTAGTGTTACCGCGCATCCAACGAAGCATGCGCATCTCCGCTACGTGCATCTTCTGTGTATATGATGCTTCTTAGGAGCCCGGCATTCTGTACCATATAATAAGACAGGCCGAATAGCGCTCCGATAAAACTTCCCTTTCAATTTTAACGGAAAGTTACGATCACACAAAATCCCTGTTGCAATCCTCCATTTCAATCAACCCGCTTGGATCCTTTGATTAACATCACTATCAATCTCCCCATTCTTTTGGATGATGAAACCTAGATATCTAAACTGGTCGCTCGGTGATCTCTTGCCCTTCCAATGTTATATCAATATGGTTTTGACTTCTCTGGTTACTAAGTTTGCAATGTATATATGCTGTCTTGGACCTGCTCAATCTAAATCCCCGAGATTCCAATGTTTGCCTCCATAATTCCAATTTGGCATTAACCCCTGCTTTCGTCTCATTTACTAGAACAATATCATCAGCGAATAGCATACACCAAGGTACCTCATCTTGGATAGTTCTAGTAAGCCCATCCATCACGATGGTAAACAGGAATGGACTTAATGCAGATCTTTGATGTAAACCAATAGTAATCGGAAAATCACTCGTTAAGCCGCCGCAAGTTCTGAGATTTGCCACTACTCCATCGTACATATCCTTGATTATGTCAATATACTTGACGGGACCCCCTTCTTCATCATTGTCCCCCATAATACCTCTCTAGGTACCTTGTCGTACGCTTTTTCTAAATCAATAAATATCATATGCAAATCTCTTCTCCTCACTCGAAAACGCTCGACAAGTTGACGAAGCAAATAAATAGCATCTGTCGTCGATCGTCCAGGCATGAACCCAAACTGGTTCTCTGTTATCTTAATATCCTTCCTTAGCCTGTGTTCAATCACTCTCTCCTAAAGTTTCATGGTGTGACACATAAGTTTTATTCCATGGTAGTTTGAGCAACTTTGAATGTCACCCTTGTACTTGTAGAAAGGTACAAGGATACTTTTCCTCCATTCATTTGGCATCTTTTTTGTCTGCCAAATCTTATTAAACAGATCTGTCGACCATTTAACGTCTATTTCTCCTAAGTATCTTCAAATCTCGATAGGAATTCCGTCAGGACCAACCGCTTTTCATAAAGTGAGTTGAGAGTGAACATTTTTCCTAACCATCTCTCATTTGAGATTTAGCAAATTTCAAGTGGGAGTTGCTTCAAGTTGTTGAAGCTGGAGCTAGCTAAAGGAACCCCGCATGGATCATCTTCGACGAAGCCGATCGGAGACCAAACACGACTCGGAGCGTCTCATAGCAGCAAGGAGCCCAAGCTCATCCATTGGAACATATGAAGGTGTTTCAAAGGTTGTATATTCGTACAACTCTATATTCTAGCTCCTTTTATTGTTTGCAAGCTATGTGTCTATGGAAGATTCTAGAGTTAGGATGTTTTGCTCACTAGGATTTTTTTGTTTGTCGATTCCGCTGCATCCTAAAACCCTATTAGCGAGCACGACATCCTTACAGTATATGCGGGTGATATGGACAGATGGAGGTTGACGATGGGTTACATGTTGGGTAGGGATGAAGTGTCGGGTAGATTGACGCTTCGGTCTAATATCGCACAGTCAATAGTAGGGGCAGGATTGTTAACCGTCTTGGAGATTGTTAGAGGGATCATGTATATGCAGAGATTGTTCGGTTCGGAAGTTACCAGAGAAAGTAAGAGTGTTCTTCTTGCAGACCGAAAAGAATGTAATGTTTCTTACGAAGGTTGGTATCCCAGATAATCCGGAGGACGTATTTCTAAGATGGTTCTGATCCAAGTTCAAGATTTACCTAGTTGATTGTTGAGGGCAAAACCGCAATGAGAACATAGTTTCAAGGATTGAGCAAATGATGAGATATTTTAGTGGATTTTGAAACAAGGAGATTGTTGATTTTATTTACAAAATCCTAATCCTAATCCAAGTCAAAGCATGCTCAAAAGCCCAAGACCCGGAGGCACGTACATAGCACGTGCAAGTGAGGCACGTACATAGCACGTGCAGCACGTGCGGAGCACAGCACATGCATGCAACTGGATGTGCACAAGGGGCTGCGGGTGTTGTGATGGATTTAGTTAGTTTTATGCTAATTAATCCTAGTTAAATTCTTATGTTATCCCTAATTGGCCCACCACTATATAAATAGGCGATTAATTGAAGCCTTGATGCTATTAATCCACATAAAAGGGGAGAGAGTTGGTTGCTAGGCCGAGACAGAGAGTAGTTTAGAGAGAGATTTCTTGTATTGGGTTTGCAGGGGCTTTGGATGTATCTCATGTAATTTTTACTCTAGTGGAAAGTTCTCGTTGTGAAGGCAGGATTAGGTGCTAGTTGTACCGAACCTGGGTATATTATTGTGTTCTTGGTTGTTGGTGTGCTTTTCTATTTGTTTGTGGTGTGCTGGGATAACCGTCGGTTATATCTTTTTCATTGTCTTCGTTTGCATGCGATCAAGTTTATTTCCGCTGCGCCGTACCGCTTGTCCACACAATCGGCTTGTGTGATCCCTCTGAAGTTCACCGTGCCGTGTCTGAGTAAATCGGGATACAATAGGATCATCCACAACCAACTTCAGTTTATGAAGCAAAGTTCAGAATATAAGTACAGGAAGAATCAGGCATGATAGGAGAATGCAATCACACGAAGCTGTGAAATGGGAGGAAACAGAAGACATCAGAGCTATCAGCAGTCCAGCAAGACAATTTAACTAGGATATTGTATAAAACATTGGCATTAGAAAACCAGTAATCTTGGAAGTTCTACTCTAAATAATGCTTTGAAAATTATTTTTCTGATGTCAAGACGTGTTATAGCATTACTGTTTTCATGGGAACTGGAAAATTAATGTAATTACCTTCTTCCCCAATGACAATGATAACCACTTTTCTAGTCGACCTTGGATGCCTGATAAAAAGCTTCGGCGGTAAAAATAACGAAGAAGGGAAGGAAACCTCCGAGCTAAAAAATACATCAGTTTCCTCTTTGACGTCCATTTCTCCCAGGTTCTATGCTTCTCTTCCTTGGTCATGCTAGAATCATATGGATTAGCCATAGGAGCAAACATGGCTACACCTACAAGATCAATTAAAAGCAAGCAAGAAAATATAACTGAAACATAAACATGGACAAATGTTAACTTTCTTATCTTTGAATTAGCATGTTCTCCCATCTTTCTTTTACAAAAGAATAAAGTTCATCTCTTTCCTGAACAAAGATCATTCTCAGACTCTTGAAAGAAAAGAAATGTGCCCTGAGTTCCTCAACCTTTGTTCCAAAAATAATTCAGATCTTCAAACAAACAGAGTTCATACTCACTGGCATATAAGTTTCATACAGGATATCTCTATGTGAAAATAGATTTTCATTTAAATTGCATCCAAATTATAAGAAAAATTAACTATGTACTAGTAATGAGATGGACGAAGAAGACCTAAAAGGCTAAAACTATTGCAATTGGCATACTACACTTATTTTCATCCCAAAAAGGCATTTGCTACAAATATGGAAAACATATAGTAATATCTAGTTATGGTGACCCACACATTGCAGCAACAATAGTCTGTATTGCCTTGAAAAGCATAGCCTTTCACACCATGAAGAGGTCTAGTCTTGCTGGACGGGAAGAATTGGTGGTGAAAGTAATATATTAAAAATAAATAA
Source organism: Agapanthus africanus (assembly GCA_030015575.1). Lineage (NCBI taxonomy): Eukaryota > Viridiplantae > Streptophyta > Magnoliopsida > Asparagales > Amaryllidaceae > Agapanthus > Agapanthus africanus. The sequence goes on along the minus strand of JASDDO010000022.1, from coordinate 767,302,742 downwards.
GAGTTTAGGGCATCAAAATAGGGGGGGGGGGGGGGGGGAAGATCTTTCTTTAACTAATTATGCCTTCAGATCAATCCAAATACTTTGAGCTAACCTTAACTTGGTGATATTCTTATTGCCTGATCTCGATGAATAAAAACTCTTGCAAGGCTTGCAATCAGAGAGGCACAAAATATTCTTCAGTTACAGAAGGCTCTTCAAATTGATTTTCTATCAAATTCACCAAAAATAATTTTTGAGTGGATAATTGTCCCTGCTCCTTTTGAATAAAGGTTTTTTTATATATATATACCCCACCCAGATCTATCTTATTTTTAAAAACCAAGCCCAAGATATATATTTCAACAAATCCTGCCCAAATCTTGAAATTAAACTAAATAAGAAATGAGAGTAGTTTAGACAGTAACTAGCCTAACTCAGTCACGGTTACCTTGTCTAACTAAGAGGTGGGGTTTTTAGTTAACAGCTGAGATTTACTTTAAAAATATGAAGATTTAGGTGGGATTTCTAAAAATAGAAATATTTATGTGGGGTATGTCAGAAAAAGCCCTTAAATAAATTATCTTTGGTTTCTCAATTCAATACAGTGAATTTATAAGGCACTAGTAGATGTCTGTCTCGAAAGGTATAGGCACTTGCAGATGTCTGTCTCAAAAGCATACTGCTCTACCATAACGGAAAGATGCTTGGCCATGATTGCATTGTCTACTAATTGACAGTCGTCTTCATTTCCTATAATACCCTCCGTGACTCTACTCAAAGACCTTGCTCCTGCGAAAGCAAACTAACACCTATCCTGCATATAGGTTTCTCCATCTTAAGCTTCGCAAGAAATGAGAAAATATAGCCCATCAAAATATTAAAGAGGAATGCTACGATTGGACCAAGTAAAAAAAAACATTCCCAATTAGAAAAGTAGATCTACAGTAACACAGATTTGGATACAGATATGCGGTAATATAGATATGGAACATACTGAGTTAGATTTGTGAATTCACACTTTTTCAAAAAAGTCTAGAATATAGTTCGTGGGAACAGACTTGTATTTCTGTTATTTAAATATGTATATATAATAAGAGAAAATACAATTTTAGAATATATGCATCACTTGTATATATACTACTCCCTCCCTTTCAATTTATTTGTCCACTTTTGAACTTTCACGACTATTAAAAAAATTTAGGATTCACACAAGTTAATGAAGGCATGGTGCAAAAACTCCATTTTAACCCTATTAAGTGTTCATGCACAGGGGATAGCATGACTATAATTGGGGGTTAGTTTAGACATGAATCAATCAAAAGTACATTGATAGTGCCAAATCTTTTCTTGATAATTTAAATGGACAAATATTTTGAAACAAAAAAAGTTGAAAAGCGGACAAATAAATTGAACCGGGGTGGTGGGGGGGGGGAATATTTTTTAAGTGTTGATGCATATATTGTTGAGTCTCATTTGCTGATCAATGTTTGATGCATCTAGAAGACAATATTTAAGTAGTGCTATAAAGAGCTATGCATATATCCTTGATGAATCCAAAAGAACCCGATATGGCTGAGTCCAACACTAATGCATCTCCTCAACAATGAAGCAATGCAGCTTAGCTTGGCCCACAACCATACGAGTGATAGACAACCATCCTAGACCATGGACCTATATTCTAGACGAGCATACCATTATCATTTGAAGTTCGAGTGCTAGAATATAAAATATATTCTCTCAACCCTCGTCTCAGCTTCGAAGATATGGTGTAGTGGAAGGGGCATTCATATGGTATCAGAGCAACCCAAGTTCAATTCCCACCGAGCGCGTATTAAATGAGGTTTTATTTAAATTAAAGATATCGTTGCACAAAAACCCAGGTTTCGGCCCAAAGGGCCTTCGACCTGCAAGGACGTGTTAGAATATAAAATATATTCTTTTAATGTCACGCCCCGCTTTCCAAAAATACAGAATATGGAAGGCGACTAGGCCAGTCATGCTCCTATGGTCAGAGAACAATCCCGCCGCAGTGACACTTCGGCTTCTAGCATTTCATGGTAATCAGTAAACACGGCACAGAAGTAAAGGAATCACATCACTAGTTTATTACATCAACTTTCATTATTCACAGTTTGCAATAGTTCAACAGAAAAGGAAAGTGTTAACCAAGTACGAATACAAGGTTGCTTTATGGAAAGCGATAAATATGCTAAAAAAAATACAAACGTCTAAATCTCTGTAAGCTCGAACGGTAGATCTGACTCCTAAGATGCGTCCTCTCCAAGCTCTGAGCATGCATACTCAGGTCGTCAGGACGACGCAATAGCGATAATATGATAACAGTAAAGAGACATGAAATAAAAGTAATAACAGTGGAAACAGTGAATGCAGGTAATCGATATATCAATAATCAATGCAATATATGATCTGTGTTCCTACTAGTCTCTAGGTCAATTTTGAAATCGAATTTATGGAAAAGAGTGATCATGTTTAACAAAGGTCTCGTACGTACCCGAGACTACGGCCCACTGTTGCCCGGGACATAACCCTGTCAGCCGGACCGCTAAGTCCAAACCTAATATATATAACAGTCGTCGTTCGAATGATCATTCTCTAAATCGCTGTCCTCGCTAAATACAAGTTTCTTTCCACTTCGATTTCCCCTTTTTCCCAGGTTTCAATAACTGTAAGCATGAGATAGTTGTGTACGAGTACGCACCAATAACAGTGCTTTATTCACTATTCACTGTGTTGTTCACTTTTCACTGGTGTATTCGACCGAACTAATCTAATACCACTCACGTTCGACAATGCAATATTCACTAAGACTCAATAAGGGGCGCTTGCTCTCGCTAAAAGTATCACAGTTGGGTAAATATGTGAATTTTGCCGCTAAACAAATCATATGCAATATAAGTCATTACGCGTCTTAAGGACTTAGAAATATCACATTAAATCGTACAATCATAATTAAGCAAAATGATACAAAAGAGGTAGAAAGTAAACTTTATTAGCAATCCAACGAAATTGGTTTCAGGTCGAACGGCTTTCGGGTTTTGTGAATTACGGTCATTTCACTTTAAGTGTTCTCTGCTGGAAATTCAGTTCCCAAACTGAAAGTCCATTTCGTAACGCACTTTTCACCCTGTTGGAATCACAATTAGACGACACTACAGTTGGGTGATATTTAGATCTATTAATTAGATTTCTAACGCACTAGACGGATCGACAATACCCATTGTTTGCTGGGAGATATGCACTGTTTAAGATTAGGGTATACGTTCTGTCCCTGCTTGGGTCTGCGTCCCTGCCTGGGTCTGCGTCCCTGCCTGGGTCTGCAGTATGTAACAACGATTTAAAATATAATTGAAATAGCAAACGACAGTAAAAACAAACGAAACCACCACCTATGATTAGCTAACAGGTCAATCTTCACAACGGTATAGGGTTCCGCATAATATCATTTTCATACAGAGTAATAAAAACATTTTAATTTAGGTGTCAACAGGCAGTACTGCTCTGGACTGTAGTCCAGAGACGCATTCCCGTACAATTTTCGTCATCGTGTTATAACAGTATCGAAATATAAATCACAGGAGGTTCTAGGTTGTCGAGTCGGTTTCGATACGAGCCCTCGAACACTGCATTCCAGTATGTATCCAATTTACTATGATTTTCACGAGTTAGATATACGGGAAATTTCAGATTTTATGCATCTAGATGGGGGTGTCATTCCACGGTGGTAAAGTCCGTATTTTCAACCCAAGTTTTGTTTCATACTATTCATTATCGCTAAGGCAAGCTAATAGACATAAGTTCCGCCATAATTGATATAGTTTTCGCATCGAGCACTCGATTACGATCGAACCCGATTAATTCATGAAAAACCTAAATGAAATTCATGCGATCAATAAAACTCAAGATGGATTCGATCCTAATAACACCAATCACGATGGCTCAAGATATACGTGTTCGATTAAACTTGACGCTATATGGGTACTAATATATCTACGCACGATAACACACGCATGTATGTATGTATATATATATATATATATATATATATATATCATATAGTGTTATACTCTACAGTGGCACGATTTGCAAAGGAGGGAGGATTCCACTTGCTTGAAGTCGAATTGACGATCACGACAATGCCATTAGCAACGACACGGGTGTGGCGCAGCGAGGCTTGGCTACGATAAAGCGCGACACGGGAGTGGCACGGCACGGCAGTGCGTGGAGTGATATGACGCGGTGATGGGCATGACGGTGGTACGGGCTGGTGTGAAGTGGGCACGCAGGTGGGCGCGGTCGTGGCGTGCTGTGGCACAAGACGGACCCGGTCGTCGTGCAGAGTGGGCACGCAAGTGGGCACGGGATGGCTTGGGACCGGGCATGTAGTGGGCACGATGGCGACTCGAGGAGCTTAGGCTTGCTCGGAAGGATGACAACGACGTGGTCGGTGACGAGGAAATGCTGGCGGGGTCACGGTTGAATGCTCGGTTGATAGAAGAATGGGGCTTGTTGAAGGAGGGGCTCGTCGGTGAATGAGTCGGCCAGAGTTGAGGAGAGAGGAAAAAGATGATGGGTTTAGGGAGACGAGAGGAGTTGAAGGTGGTTGAGAGGCAGTGGCTGTTGGTGTCGGTAATGGAGGTGCGAGGGCGCAGCGGCCGGTGGGCTGGGCACAGTGACGGGAGTCGGCAAAGGAGGTTGGAGAGGGGAGGGGGCTCAGGGATAAAGTTGTGAGGGGGAAAAAAGAGAAAGGATTCACACAGAGAGTAAGAGAACGAGGAGAACGGAAGAGAGGGTTAAAGAGAGAGAAACGATTATTTAGTGAATTGATGGTGAATTAAAATTGAGTTTAATGGGGATTAATGGGAAATTAAGAAAGGGATTAATTTGGGTGTTTAATGGAAAGGTTATGGAGGGAGATTTCAGTTGAAATTTTGGAAGGATTTGAATCTTAGAAGAAAAGAAAGAAGAGCAGTTAAGGAGATGGGATGGGCTTTTAGGCTCAATGATGGGTTTAGCTTTAGGTTAAAATATTAGGAAAAATAATTGGAAGAAATATTGGAAATAAATTAAATAGGAAAATGTGGGAAATATTATTAAATACGGACAATTGGGTATAAAAAGAACCAGGTATTACATCATAACCCCTTAAAGAAAATTTCGTCCTTGAAATTAAAATAAACAATAAGCTATAAAAGTCATGCAAAAAGTAACTAGAAAATCAAATATTACTATATAGTTATTTACGCAAAACTAGATAAAAATTAAATATTTTTATGCAAGAAGTTGAGCAACTAAAAAGGGAATAGTCATATGTAAGAACAAGGGCATAACGATTAACAGTAATAAACTATATATATACCAATACAATGAAAAATAGAATAATAATAAACAATAGGGAAGGATCTGCTGATAAGCCTTAAGAATTAAAACTACTTTAGTAAAACTGCAAATCAAGTAATTATAAAATAACTTGAGGATACTCATACAGTAAAATATAGAAGAGAATAAAACGAAAAAATAGGTGGGCTGGCGAACAGACTAGATATCAACAATTAACGTGAAGGCTGACTAAACCACATATGCAAAAGTACGGAGATAATACAATACAAAAGAAACTAGGATAATAAAGTAATGATGATGATATATGTACAAGTAAATAAAATGTATTAGTATACAAAATAACCATAATTTATTTTACAGTAAATAGAAATTTTATATCGATTGGAGCACAAGCATACGCAAGTAAACGTAAATACGAAAATAAAAGATAGTTAGCATAAATATTGAACAAAAGAAAGGGAATATTATGTAGAAAAACAAGATGAAGCTAATTTTAAAGAAAAACCTATACCGCTAATAATATAAATTTTGAGAGTTAAACAAAAGAACACCAACAAACGAAATGAATATGAATGATAACACTATGATAAACAATAAAACGTTAGAGAAAATATAGGCCAGAAGATAACCCGAAGTGACATTCTGTAGTTAAAAGCAGCGGAAATTAAAATAAAGAGCATGAAGAATAGAACTACATATTAAAAGAATGATAATATGAAAAGCATTAGTATGAACAACTTACTAGAGATAGAATATACGGTGTAAATTTGAACTATTGAAAATTTGATAATTAGTAGATTATTTAAAGTAAGTAAAACAAAAGTAGTTAATAATACGCACTTTAGGGAAAACATAAAAATAGAGAAAAACTAAATTTGGAATAACAAACGTCACTAAATGTAATTATAGTAATAATACTAGTAATGTATAGTAGGCTAGCCAAGGCATGGATTGCGGTAAGATAAAACTCAATCGAAAGATAGAGTCGGGAATGCGGTGCTAAACTATAGTGTCAGCTAAGCCAGGGTCAGGTTACTACTAGGTTCAAGGATGGGATAATGATAACAAATATCAAGCGGGAAAATTATAAGGAACGATCAATGCATCAATCGAATTCTAAAGGTACAATACACAAGGAAGATTTGCGTGATCTGGAACTTTAGTATTCGGAAAATTTTTAACAGAGTACACTTGAAAGATAAATATGGCCCTAAACTATACAATGCTTTTATTTGGCCAGAAAATAAGTCGCGTCATTCGCGATTATGGAAGTTCAACAAAAGAGCAGGGACAGCTGCTTGAGATTCTTCAGCCTCAAGTTCCTCCTCGCTTGAGGCTTCATCCTCCGACTCCTCCTCGGCTGGAGCTTCGTCTTCGGACTCCTCTCCTATAGGGTTTCCTTCTCCTGGCCCTTCTCCTTCGGCGGGAGCTTCCTCTTCGGGATCCTCTTCCATAGGATCCTCCTCTTTTGCATCTCTTCCACTGGATCCTCCTCATGATCCTCTTCTATCGGGTCTTCTTCGGGATCCACCTTTTCAGAATCTTCTTCTGGATTTTCATGTGGATCCTCTTCTATCAGGTCTTCTTCGGGATCCTCCTCTTTAGGGTCTTCTTCTGGATCCTCTTCTTCATCGTCCGAATCATTGATCATATTGATCTCTAGAGCTGCAACTTCGACTCCCTCGTCCTCAGATTCGCTGACGTCGACAATAACCTGTGGGACATCGATATCGTCGTCTGAACTCACTAGTATGCAGTCAAAAGAAATGCAGGACCGAATGTCCTCATAGAGAAGCGGTGCTGCCTCAGGGTTGGCCATGGCCTGAAAATTAAGGGTCATGATCAGATAGTGGAACACGAAAGAAAATAACAACTAATGATGCAGAACACATGGAAAAGATAAGGTAGATTAGATTCAAAAACATGAACTTGAGTGGTGATACATAAGTAGTACATGAAAATGAAAGGCCAAGAAACAATGTATAAATCAAGGGATCCCTAGTTGGAACTGCAATTTCATTCTAAACCTGGCACTCTGATACCAACAAAACCATGTTACGCCCCGCTTCCCAAAAATACGGAATATAGGAGGCGACTGGGCCAACCATGCTCCTACGGTCAGGGAGCATTCCCGCCGTAACCACACTTCGGCTTCTAGCATTACATGGTAATCAGTAAGCACAGCACAGAAGTAAAGAAAACACATCACTAGTTTATTACATCAACTTTCATCGTTTACAGTTTGCAATAGTTCAACAGAAAAGGAAACTGTTAACCAAGTACGAATACAAGGTTGCTTTATGAAAAATGATAAATGTGCTGAAAAAATACAAACATCTAAATCTCTGCGAGCTTGAACGGTAGATCTGACTCCTGAGATGCGTCCTCTCCAAGCTCATGCATACTCAGGTCGTCAGGACGATGCAATAGCGATAATATGATAACAGTAAAGAGGCATGATATAAAAGTAATAACAGTGGAGATAGTGAATGCAGGTAATCGATATATCAATAATCAATGCAATATATGATCTGTGTTCCTACTGGTGTCTAGGTCAATTTTGAAATCGAATTTGTGGAAAGGAATGATCATGTTTAACAAGGGTCTCATGCGTACCCGAGACTACGACCCACTGTTGTCCGGGACATAACCCTGTCAGCCGGACCGCTAAATCCAAACCTAATATATATAAGAGTTGCCGTTCGAATGATCATCATCTAAATCGCTGTCCTCGCTAAATACAGGTTCCTTTCCACTTCGATTTCCCCTTTTCCCCCAGGTTTCAATAACTGTAAGCATGGGATAGTTGTGTACAAGTACGGACCAATAACACTGTTTTATTCACTATTCACTGTCATGTTCACTATCATAAATCGTTCACTTTTCACTGACGTACTCGGCCCAACTAATCCAATACCACTCACGTTCGACAATGCAATATTCATTAAGACTCAATAAAGACATCTAGTCTCGCTAAAGGTATCACAGTCAGGTAAATATATGAATTTTGCCGCTAAACAAATCATATGCAATATAAGTCATTACGCGTCTTCAGGACTTAGAAAAATCACATTAAATCGTACGATCATAATTAAGCAAAATGATACAAAAGGGGTAGAAAGTAAACTTAATTAGCAATCCAACGAAATTGGTTTCAGGTCGAACGGGTTTCGGATTTGTGAATTACGGTCGTTTCATTTTAAGTGTTCTCTACTGAAAATTCAGTTCCCGAACTGAAAGTCCATTTCGTAACACACTTTTCACCCTGTTAGGATCACAATTAAACGACGCTACAGTTGGGTGACACTTAGATCTATTAATTAGGTCTCTAATGCACTAGACGGATCGACAATATATGTTGTGTGCTGGGAGATGGGCACTGTTTAAGATTAAGGTATACGTTCTGTCCCTGTCTGGGGCTGCAGTACGTAACGACGATTTAAAATATAATTGAAATAGCAAACGACAGTAGAAACGAACGAAACCACCACCTATAGTTAGCTAACAGGTTCATCTTCACAACGGTATAGGGTTCCGCATAATATCATTTTCATACAGACTTATAAAAATATTTTAATTCAGATGTCAACAAGCAGTACTGCTCTGGACTGCAGTTCAGAGCCGCATTTTCGAACAGTTTTCGTCATCGTGTTATAACCACAGGGGTTCTAGGTTGTTGAGTCGGCTTCGATACGAGCCCTCGAACACTGCATTCCAGCATGTATCCAATTTACTATGATTTTCACAAGTTAAGTATACGGGAAATTTCAGATTTGATGGATCTAGATGGGGGTGTCATTCCATGATGGTAAAGTCCGTATTTTCAACCCAAGTTTTGTTTCATGTTGTTCATTATCGCTAAAGCAAGCTAATAGACATAAGTTCCGCCATAATTGATTTAGTTTTCGCATCGAGCACTCAACCGATGTACACGAGTGATAATCGAACCCAATTAATTCATGAAAAACCTAAATGATATTCATGCGATCAATAAAACCCAAGATGGGTTCGATCCTAATAACACCAATCATGATGGCTCAAGGTATACGTGTTCAATTAAACTTGACGCTATATTATGGGTATTGATATATCTATGCACGATAACACAAGCATGTGTGTGTATATCCAATTATATAACGTATCATATAGTCTTATAATCTACAGTAGCATGATTTGCAAGGAAAGGGGGATTCCACTTGCCTGAAGTCGAATTGACGATCACGACAGTGACAACGGCAACGGAACGGGTGCGGCCACAATGAGGCATGGTTACAATACGGCGCGACACGGGATGGCATGGCACGACATAGCGCGTGGAGTGGTATGACGCGATGATGGGCACGGCGGTGGCATAAGGCTGGTGTGAAGTGGGCATGCAGGTGGGGCACGGTCGTGGTGCGCTGTGGGCACAAGGCGGGCACGGTCATGGTGCGGAGTGGGCATGCAAGCATAGGGTGGCTCGGGACCGGGCACGTAGTGGGCACAATGGCGACTCGAGGAGCTTAGGCTTGCTAGGAGGGGTGACAACGGCATGGTCGGTGACGAGGAGAAGTTGGCGGGGTTACGGTTGAGTGTGCTCGGTTGATGGAGGAGTGGGGCTTGTTGGAGGGGCCCGTCGACAAAGGAGTCGGCCGGAGCTGAGGGGGGAGGAAGAAGATGGTGGGTTTAAAGGAGGAGAGAGAAGTTGAAGGTGGTTGAGAGGCAGTGGGTGTTCATGTCGGTGATGGAAGTGTGAGGGTGCGGTGGCCGGTGAGCTGGTCGTGGTGACGGGAGTCGGCAAAGGAGGATGGAGAAAGGAGGGGGCTCGGGAATGGAGTCGTGAGGGGGGAAAAGAAAAGAGAAAGAGGACTGAATGAGAATGAGAGAACGGGAGAGAGAGATGATTATTTAGTGAATTGATGGTGAATTAAAATTGAGTTTAATGGGGATTATTGGGAAATTAAGGAGGGGATTAATTTGGGTGTTTAATGGGAAGGTCATGGAGGAAAATTTCAGTTGGAATTTTGGAGGGATTTGAATCTTAGAAGAAAAGAAAGAAGCACGGTTAAAAGAGAAGGAGATGGGGTGGGCTTCTAGGCTAAGATAATAGGTTTAGCTTTAGGTTAAAAAAATATTAGGAAAAATAATTGGAAGAAACATCGGGAATAAATTGAATAGGAAAATATGGGGGAAATATTATTAAAATACGTACAATTGGGTATAAAAAGAACTGGGTATTACACTTAACCCTCATCACAATTTCGAAGTTTTTGTGCAGTGGAAAGGAATGTAAAACTCTGTTTGGGCCAATGTCATGGGCCCAAACATGGATGCACATGGGCTTTAAAAATAGTGGTACTCCATGAGGTTTATCCCACCTTATATCTTATAGCCATATGCATCCCACAATTTTCCTGATGTGGAACCATGTGTCGAGGATATGTAAGTTGCAAAAAAAAATTGAGCCATTCATTGCTGAATTTTTTTATAAAAAAAATAATAATCAGAAACTAAGGTTAAGAATCTAAAGGCATTCAGTTTTTTGCATCTTAGTAGCATTCATGGAATCTAGATACAAATAGAGAACATGTCCATCCCAAAATACAAGTAAGACAATAAATTAAGAATCTCACATATAGTTGACCTATAACTAGTTGGAAGTTATTCCTTGTACTAGCAATTAATTTCAGAGAGTTACGATTTTTTTTGTTCTTTGGAGGGGAGGGGGGAGAGGGGATCCTATTATTGTAGGCCCCCAACTAATGTTGTAACTGTATCTAGGGAATCTATATAGTTATCCAGGGAGTCTATAATAGCAATACAAGGCCAAAAAAAGCTTGAATTTAAAATAAAAAAAACTCAGTTTAGTTGAAAGACAAACTATTGAGCTAATCCCTTGATTTATAATTGGTCATATGCAGTAGAGGCAAATAAAACTAACATGGATGCAGCAGTAAAAAGAGATTTGGTAGTTACTAGTTCGTGTAGCCAACCCAAGAATTTGGGTTAAAGACTTGTTATTGGTTGGTGGCGGTGGCTGTGTTGTGTTTGTATTTCCATGACCAGATGTGTGTGTGTGAGTGTGTGAACACACTGATCAGCTAAATCTGTAAACAATAAACATGAACTTTGTTATATATGGACTCATGAAATATAATATGTTCACAACTTAGACGAGTTATCTGAAGTGTTGATAAGTCCATTTGATTCTTCCAAGTTCCAACGTATTGAAGTATTATTCGCCTCGCCCTCCTTATGTCCACCCATGATTTGAACGCAAGATCCCTTTATCATCAATACTTTGCAACTCTCAATACATAAGTAGAAGAAAATGAAGAGGAAATCAATCCAAAGTACCAAACCACTTTCAATGGAATAATTTTCATGTATATCGTATCGTATCTACTTCCATTAGTTTCAGTTATAACCCTCCTGCATATGTATGCAGAGTCTCAAATTTACAATGTGCCACCTCATAGACAGTTGCCACCTTGTACGCAGAGTCTTCACGTTTAAGCCTTTTTTTCTGGTTAATATGGGGTCAGCACAATCCAAACCATTAATTAGAGTAATTTTTAAATCTCAAAGGAAAATCCAATGTCCACTTCCAACTTCATTTAAGCACATCCAAATTATACCCATTTCTCCATTTTTCCATTCAATAAGTTTTGAGGAAATTTCTATCCACAAGTTATTACGTCACTGTCATGCCACAGTAACTTGAAAAAGAAAAAACATTTGATCCGTGTTATGTCCTTTTCCCCTTGCATTCTTTCCACTTGCGCTCCGTAATTTCCCTCAGATGATCAACCAAATGTTCTGTCTGCAGACTTGTTATATTCATAATTTCACATGCATTATCTTATTGAATATTTCCTGATACCTGGGAGCATTCTAATAACTAATCTTTATCATCACTGGTAGTGGTGATTGTACAACTATCAGTGAAAATAAGCTGGCAGGATGGAGTATCTATTTCACATATATAGGTTTGAGTTGAGTTCGGTTGTTTCGGTTAACGGACAAGGTGGCATTAGCCCCGGCGTATGAGGGGGTTGGGTTTTTGAGGCGGTTAAGAACCCTTGTTTTCTGTTAACACTTGGCACAGACTTTCCTCAAGAAACTTAGTGAAGCTTGGGAAGGGGTTAATTACCCGGCATGAGCATAACGGTACTGAAAGCTATTCTTACAGGTATATCACCACAAAACACAGAGGTACGCTGAATGTACGATACGGCGAAGAGACTGTCATATCAATCAAATTCTCCCAGAAGTTGGCTTACAATGCAGGATTTACACATGTCTTTTAAATTTATTTGACGCATGAATGCATAAAACCCTTTGGGACTGTTTAACTTCCCAAAGGAACATCAAGGAATGGATAAAAAATAAGAGACAGATTAGCATTCATGTCCAAATATTGTTATAGCTACTTGTCAGGGAATGCATTTCATTTATGGGAAAAGTATTGCTAAAAGAAAAGGTATGAGTGTGTGCAAAAACTTTAGTCAAAAACTGTCGGCATCAACTAATATATGATTGATTAGACAAAGCTAGGCAATCGTTTGTTGTCTCCATAGCTAGTTAAGGTAAAACTTATGTAATGTTAGCAAAGGGAAATGTACCAGCAAGTCTCTCCGGAATGTAGCGAACAGAAGCCCATGCGTGCATGCCTCCACCAGAGTAACCCAACACCCAAAACTTGTCAATGACTCCCAAAGTATCTACTAAATGCAGCATATCACTGGCAGAAGAATTAAGATTTCGTCCAGGATGAGGATCACTTTCTCCAAAACCAGGAAGATCATATGTAACTAAACGCACACCAAATTCTTCCAACAAAGAAGCTTTAATACCAGGTATTCCTGTTCAATAATCAACAGAAAATTACATGAGTTCTTGAAACGGTATAACCTGTCATCAAAATTTATGGATTTTAAACAAGTGCCCCAATGAATTGTTTGCTACCTGCCAATCGAGAAGAAAGAAAAGAATGTGGAGCAACTAAGGAAAATCTAGCCCTTCCAGCAGAGACTCCTTTTTCCTGATATGCCATGTGCCTGCCATCTGGAAGCTGGATATGACTAGCACTGGGGGGATGTATGTACAATTTTTTCGGCAATTCAACCGAAGTCTGTTGTCCACCACTATTTACATTCAAAACTGCAAAAAGTTAACTAGATTGAGAAGCAAGTTATAGAATATGATAAGAGTTGCATACAAGGTTTTTTTTTCATGAATGTTGGGAATGTAGACAAATAATATAAACAGGCAGATGTTAAAAGCCTCTACGCCTCCAAAACTGACTAAATGATTGCCTACTTCATCACTTCGTTCATGTAGACCAATAATGCATGCATCAAAGACATGTTCAGTGACACCCAAAACTAGAAAATGAAGGAAACAAACACTCATACTATCATCACCCATTATACAATCAAAAAGAAACCAGCTTTAGATGTCCAACTACTTCGATTTGTACAAACAGAATGGATGGTAAGATATCACCATCATCACAAGTTTATATTATGCCCAAAAAAAATTCCTGTTAAATAGTTGAATTCATGTATGACTAACCATACTGTATCCACAAAAGATTGAAACAAGAACCAATTTTAGAAGGTCAAACGACTAGAATCCCCCATCAGTGTTAAAGCGCTACTGTTACATCTCATCAGAAGAGATGCGGCCTTCTATAATTAGCCTCCTAGCAAACACGCATCCAATTACAAAGAAAATTCATAAAAATACCAAACTTTTTAAGAACCATGACAATGACATATAAACTTTCGCTACATTAAACAAGAATCACATAAATCACAAAATCAAACCAAAATGATCAAAAATTATACCAGAAACGGCGACGAGCAACACGCAGATCACCACCGTCCACGACTGCACCGGATCCCGATCCTCCGGCAAGTACTCGTTCAAAAACCCAAGCTTTCCGCCCAAAACCCTCATCGGCCCCCTCACTATCTTCACCACATAGAAATCCTCAGCCCCTTCCAAGCTCTGCTGCGCTATATCCCTAACCCCTCTCCCAAACTCCACCATCAGCTCCCCGCTCGCCTTCAGGAACCCCTTCACTTGATCCCTCAAGCTCTCCTCCGATCGATCCGCCGCCTCGTCTTGCCACGCCGGCGCAGGCGCAGGCGGGGCGCCGGATCCGTGGGCGGCGGGGGCAGAGTAGCGGATCCCGGTGTCAGAGACGAGGCTCGCCAGCTCCTCCTGCCACGTCATCGCCGGCGATGAGGTCATCTTTCTAGGGTTGGTATTGGAGTATTTATAGCGATTTGGGAGGTTTAAGGATTTGAGGGATAGATAATATTCGGTTCTCGCATTTTTCTTGGGAGTGCTTTTCGAGTGGCGTGCAGTTGAAGCTGGGGGGCGTTTTAAAGGTGGCGGTGAGGATAAGGGTGCGGTCACCGCCACCGCCACCGCTTCGAGGAGGCCGTGCCCTTTTGGACGAGGGGGAAGAAAGGGTTTTGGGAATTGGACAGTGAGGATTTCGACACGTGGAGCGGGTCAAGAGGATATCTCTGTCGTGCTGGGGTTAATTGACAGGCGTGTGTCGGTTACCGTCTGGGGAAGGGCGGTGGGCGCCACCTGGGATTGCCGGTGAACTTGGATCTGCTGCTTGGAGCAGAACAGTAGTAGGAAATTCTTGGTTTTCCAATTTTACGATATACTACCTGTTGAACATCTTTTTTGCATGTTTCCAGGGGTTAGCAATATAAAGGAAATTTTTGCAATTTTGATGTTGTCTTAAATCTCCAATCAAGTTATAAATCATAGAGCTTAACTTTTAAATTATATAATATTTTAATCACTTTCTTGCTCAAAATCTAAAATATTTGGAAGTTCATAAGATTTGTCAATATTTGGTAAAACCAATCAAAACATTTGAACTTATATATATGGGTTTGGAAAATATGTAAACTCGCAAATATTTTATAATCTTTTTTTCTATGTACTCCTTTGCCGGATCTGTTATCTATTATTGACATTTTAGATAGACAAGAATGGATTTACTACTAAAGTTGATGATAATATTAACAAAGAAAATTTTAAAGCAAACTTAAAATCAATTTTTAAAAAAGTACAAACCTTGTATACAATGTATGACAGGTGACCATTTGCTCATGAAACCAGCCGTTAGTATTAACTTTTGCTGTAGATAATGATAATACCCAAAGGAGTAAGATGCGAAATATTTATATGGAGACGCGTCATTACAATATAGGATGTTTTTGGTGTTTGGTGTTTGGTGTTCACACCAAGACAGGGAGAAGGGAGACGAAAAAGGTCGGAGAGGGGCAATTGTGGAAATGCGCGCGGAAATAGAATAATGGATTGTGGCCGGTCGAGGCGCATGGGTAATCGCGAGGATGCTTCACGTTCGGGGGCTGTTTGGTTGCAGGATTAAGACAGGATTTGGCAATGTTTGGATTTTGAATCCAAAAAATGTTTGGATTCTTGAATTCTTTGTTTGGCTGTCTTGGTTTTGCTTGTTTCATATGAGGGGCCCATCATTTTTTTGGATTCTTGAATCCAAAAAAAAACTATGGATTTCTATGGATTTTGCACTGTTCACGTGGGTCCTATATACTTTGTGTTATTAAAAAATCCCTCTGTTTCCATCCCTCTCTATAACCCTCAAATCCAAATCCCACTTATTTTTTCCGACCAAACAAAGACTACAAGGATCTACAAATCCAACACTAGAAATTCAATACCAACCAAACACAAAATTAGGCAATCCAGATTTTTTCAATTGTACTATTCGGTAATCCAAATTTCAAAATCCTGCAAACAAACAGCCCCTTACTTACCCTGATTCTGTGCTCCATCAAAACAGCGAACAGTGATTTCATTAATGGATAACCGTCCGCGTGTCTTGGGACTAGAAGGCAGTGCCCCGAGACAAAAGGGCAAGTGGTGATGGGCACAGTCACATAATTCGCGAATTATTCGATGAATTCGCTGGTTTTTTATCGGCCAATTAATTATCCGATTTAATCGCCGTTGGCGAACGCTCCGAATAATTCAAAAAAACAGCGAATAATTCACAAAAAACAGCGAATAATTAGCAACATCAAAACTCAGCGGCTCATATATTAATTTCTTTCTCGAAATCCTTTCCGAACATTTCCTAAATACCTGCCCAATTTCATCCGAATAGCTGCTTATTTTTTCCGAATAGTTCTCCGAATCGCAATTTTCCATCTTGCCGAATTAATCCCGAATTTGTGCTATGGTATGGTAGTGGTGGTGAGAGCGGTTAATGCAAGCGGGGCATGGTGTGTCTGCGGTTATAGTAACGGTAAAAGCACTGATTATCCTGACTGGCGGTTACGGGACCAGCTATAAAGGTGCCGTATGCTAGCTGCAGCATTTATTGATTAAAATCCCATTAATTATGGGAGTATCAGTTGCAGGTAATTAATGAACCTATTTACTCGCAAGTATACACTCTCATGAACTTTTCAATGTTTTGGGTTTAAAATTTAAGATAAGCAAGTAGTTTTTAAATAATAAACGGATTTATCCAAATTATATTATTTTAGAGAACTAAATTTAAGTAGATTATTATGTTATATACATTTTCTTGCCCCCTCCTTTTTCTAATTTTCCTTTGAATTAAAATTGGAAATGCTTTCTCCTCTTTGCATTAAAACAGTTGAGATGCTTTACTTACTTGCCCTCTATAACCTATGCCTGCTTACATGTATCCAAGAAGTAAAAAGGATCCGGCTCACATTATCTAAATAGTGATGCATATGTGGGGTCCATGGTGTTTATATTTTGATGCATGGTATCTATCTTCTGGAGACATAAGGGTAGAAGAAGTAAGGGTGGATAGGAAAAGTTTTCCCCGTCTTTAATATCATGCATCATGGCGAAAAGGCAGGCCCATGAAAAATAAATATGTAAGGGAGGGAAGGCCACACGCATACAGTGGCCCTCGCGTTTTCCAATCATTCGTGGGATGACCTCAAACGAGTTGTCTGCCACAGATCATAAAGCCATAATTATTGTTTTACGGATGCGGCTCGTTTAGGAATCAAACCGGAGATCTCCCATTTTGGAGAGGAAAATTATACCGACTAAGCAAGAACCATGCTAAATATAGTTTTTGATTCAATACCTAGAAAACACTTGCAAGTTGCAATTGAAACAGAGTGTGTTATTAAACTACAAAACATTGGAATTTCATGGTGTCCCCTTGAAACTTGCCGAGTAATTTAGAATTATTGCAATTTGCAAATTGTAAAATTTTAAAAAGGAGCTTCCGTGAACCTCTCTTAGATTTTTAGCATCCTCGATTTTTCCATCATAGACAAAAATAAGGGCGAGCAACCGTTCTCGGGTTTGTCCATTGCCCACTGTTCTGATTATGAAAAGTTTGAATAAAAGATTGTTGCTGCAAAGTTGGTGAAAGAAAAGGATTACGTGTTAAGTTAATTGGTCACTAGCAGACTAGTGGTGGCTTTATTGGAGATATATATACCAAGAGTTGGTCATTAAGTGGTCCATTTAGAATAATTATACAACGCAAAATTATTTGGGTGGGTGGTGAGCCTGCGTGATCATGCATTTAAAAAATTGACTTCGGTTTGATTTTGGGGTAAAAGGGTTCGGTCCCATGTGAGAAAGTCCAAGTTTGGTACCAACAAAGGATTGTTCATGGATTAGATGATGGGTTTGCATGTGCAGTAGGTATTAGTGGCTTTTTAAAGTGATTAGTATTTTACACTTGATCGTACACGTGTGTATATTTTGAGCAGCATATATATTGAATACGTGTGTACAATTTTTTATTCTGGACATTACAAGAAAATTTCTAAAGACATCTATAGTTTTTCTAAATTTAAATTAAATGAATATGGTTAGTGTTAAATATAGAATTGAGAAATTTATGAGTTATACAAAATAACAAAGATATAAGGGTTCATATATAAATTTGTAAATCATGTTGCATTTGGCTTTTGAGCATAAGAGAAAATATGCAATGAATGGAAGAGAGAGAGATGGCTGTTGACTTTTCATTTGCCATATTTTGTCTTTTGCCATAATGAGGTGGACATCTTCTCTTCTCAACTTTGGCCATTAGAAATTTTATCATTTTTTATATTTTTTAGTTTGCAAATTAATGATATCATCCAAGAAATTTCCTAGAGATGATGTTATGCTAGCTAAGATATAACTGAAAATACATGTGATGACGCTAAGATGACTGGGATGCACGATGCTTCTGTTTTCCGCCAATATTCAAGTTATAAGACGAGTTTTAATTTAGCCATGTCTGGTTTGTAGAAAGACAGTGTAAACAATTGCTAGAGGGAAAAATATACACAGCAAAGTATTTTTCCGGTACAAGTTCGGTCTTCAAGAAGTATATTTGTTTTCAATGAAGGCATGTTCTTGTTACGACAATCCAATTATCAAAATAGATGGTTATCCAATATTTGCATGCCGTATAAATCTTATAGCATCATTATCATGGTCTCCATCATTCCTGACGCCGCTATCTCCACCAGCACTGATCTGGTTCCCATGTGTTGTTCATACTAGTGATGTCACATAACAACCATCCACGATATTAAGAAGAATGGTCATATCGTACCAAACAGAAAAATGCAACACTTCGAAGTCGGATGCACGAAAAACATTGAATCATATTCCAAGAAAATTAGAATTCCCATGAATCTTATATTCATTGTCCAAGCAACCTTTAAGGGATGTGTATTTGGGTGTGACTGGAAACGTTTGCAATTTCAATTACAAGCACACTTAAAATCTGTTGTTTGACGCTTCGTTGTTAGCGTGTAATGTTTGTCGTCAGAAAATACCACCACTCGACACATCCATATACACTATCGAAAAAACAATTGAGGGTTTTTCTAGATGCAACTCTTAGGCCTTACATATTTCTAAACAAGACCTCCAAAATTTGGTATTAAAAACTAAGACGCTCAGCTTTATTCCATTATTGTCACGTCCCGCTTTCTAAAATACGAGATATGAGGGGTAACTAGGCCGGCCATGCTCCTACGGTCGGGGAATAATCCTGCCATAATCACACTTCGGCTTCTAACATTATATGGTAGTCAGTAAACCGTACTTGAGTAAAGAAAAATCGCAGTTCACAACTTTATTACATTGCAAATAAAAGAGTTCGAGATATATTTATTTTGCGGAATAAAATAACCAACCAACAAAACAAGTGCTAAAAGCAAAAGAAATAGCGTTAGTAATGCAGTCTAGACCTCCGTGATCTCGAATGGCAGGTCCTGCTCCTGAACTGGATCCACTTCGTTCTCTGTGCATGCACACTCAGGTCGTCAAAACGACACATATAGTAATAAACATATATGATGGGTGTGCAGTATTATTAAACATGAGGAGTACAAAAAATTGCAGAACATGAGTATAATAAACATCAATTGAATATGAATAGTGCAATATGTGTATCATGTCGGTAAACTAGGCAATGCGTATGTCACTAGTTAACAGTCACTAAGTCAATGAAATCAAATGGTGGAGAGGATGTTCCTGTTTAACAAGGGTATCGTGCATACCCGAGACTACGGTCCGCTGTGCCCGGGACATAAGCCTGTCAGCCGTACCGCTAGACCCACGACATAATATATATATATATATATATATATATATATATATATATATATATATATATATATATATCACTAATAGTGAATGATCATTCTCTAAATCACTGTACCTCGCTAAATACGAGAATGATCATTCTCTAAATCACTGTACCTCGCTAAATACGAGTTCGATTCCACCTTGATTTCAACATTCCCCGGGTTATAGTATGCATTCATGTATTCGATGGGTTGTGAACAAATACGTATCGCTGTCACTTTCAATCACTTTTCTACTTATTAATATCACTGTCGTATTTTCCACAACTCAATCACTAACACTAATATAACGACAATGCAAATCAGTCGCTAGGTTCCAACGTGAATGATCATTATACAGCAGGCATGTTTTCCCCAATCAGAGCAAAACTCTGTTCAAATTTTGAAATTTAAAATAAAGATATGCTTCATAAAAGCGCTCACGCCAAGAGCGCCAGCACTAAGAGTCAAAGACTCTGAAGTAGCACACCACGTGCAAAGCACATGAGCGCTGTCGCTAAAAGCGCTGCATCTTAAGCAGCGCACCACGTGCAAAGCACGTGAACGCTAGCGCTAAAAGCGCTGCACCTTAAGCAACGCACCACGTGCGCTAAGAGCGCTGCACTCTAAACAGCACACTACGTGTAAAACACGTGAGCGCTAGCGCTAAGAGCGCTGCACTTTAAACAGCGCACCACGTGCAAAGCACGTAAACGCTAGCGATAGAACAAAATATTCTCGGCCCTTAGATCAAAGATCCAACGAATATGATTAAAAATCATCAATTGACCAGAATAAAATTCTGTTAAAGAAACATTCCTCAGAATCTTTCCAAACAGGAAAGATTATGCTCTGAAAATCAGAGCACCGTTGGATCAATGATCCAATGGTGATTAAAAATCACCAAGATATAGAATAAGTTCTGTATGGAAAAAAATTTCCCAATTTTATTAAAAACAAGAAAATTGCCTTCTGTAAAACAGAAGCACTTGGATCAAATATCCAACGGGGAAACATCCCCAAATCAATTAGAGAAAAGATCTCTTCAACTGATTCAACAAATCAGCTTGCCCTATATAAAGGTCCCAAGACTTTAAGTCTCATATAGAGGAACCCCCCCCCCCCCAAAGTTTGAAAAATATTCAAAGAGAAGAACAAGCTCTCTGCAGAAGAAGAATATCTTCAAGTTAAAACAAAGAGATCAAAATATCTCATCAGAAAAAGAACTAAATTATTTTGCCAGACCATATATCTATAAGACAAATTGTCTTTCACAAAGAGATCATAACATCTTATTATAAAAGGGGGGAGAATAATTCAATGCTCTTAGGATCACAGATCCATAAAGGTAAAGCCTTTCACCAAAACATAAGAGATTGAAATATCTCCTATAAATAAGAACTTTGTTTTTAGATCTATGAGACAGAGTCTCTTATAAATGAGAGTTTAATTCTCAGAGCGCGGAATTGATCAAAGTTGCATAAAAGAATAGCCTTAGTTCTCCAATTTAAAAGGAGCGCCTCAACGCTCCAAATCTAGCGCACAGCGCTGCAAAACCTTAGCGCTCCAAATTTCAAGAAGCGCTCTGAGCTCATAGTCTGGCGCACAGCGCCAAACGCGCCACGTGCTCCTCACGTGTGCGCTACTTCACCAGAAGCGCACTGCGCTCATTGTCTGATGCACAACGCCACGTGCTCCTCACGTGTGCGCTACTTCACCAGAAGCACACTGCGCTCATTGTCTGGTGCACAGCGCCAAGCGCGCCACGTGTTTCTCACGTGTGCGCTACTTCACCAGAAGCGCACTGCGCTCATTGTCTGGCGCACAGCGCCAAGCGCGCCACGTGCTCCCCACGTGTGCGCTAAATGAACATAAACCGTTCTACAAATAAAAGCCCCACAGTTATAATGAGTGCTCAGCACTCAATAAAAGATAAAAACAATTGTCAGAACCAATGCTCAGCATTTTAACTGAATGGGCCGAGCCCAAATTGACCACAAATCCCTACTTCAGATCAATTGAGCCCATATACTCACAAATCTTTGATCTTAGCCCCAAATTGGACTACAGATATCCCAACCAATATTGGTTCAAGAGTACATCTCTTCACTTCTCTGATATTTGTCGTTGTAATCCTTCAACGTCTTCAGAGAGGTGACG
This sequence comes from Agapanthus africanus, assembly GCA_030015575.1. NCBI lineage: Eukaryota > Viridiplantae > Streptophyta > Magnoliopsida > Asparagales > Amaryllidaceae > Agapanthus > Agapanthus africanus. Next base: position 767,280,612 of record JASDDO010000022.1, on the reverse strand, counting down.
GGTCCCGACAACCAGACATTCCATGGACTGTGGGGTCCTTAAACTCACGAACTATGATATCCTTAAACTTTATGGACTGTGGGGTCCTTAAACTCACGGACTATGATATCCTTAAACTTTACGGACTGTGGGGTCCTTAAACTCACGGACTATGATATCCTTAAACTTTACGGACTGTGATGGCTCTAAACTAGACTATGATGTCTTTAAACTCCATGGACTATGACGTCCTTAAACTTATAGAGACCAAATGCTTTTTGTTATATCTAAATGATCCTGTTAAGTTGATCTTAGTCTAAAATTAGACTAACGTATCCTTAACAAATGGTTAAGTTGATCTTAGTCTAAAATTATACTAACGTATCCTTAACAAACGTTTAAGTTGATCTTAGTCTCAAATGAGACTAACGATCCTTAAACCCACACCAAAACCCAAATCTAAGAAAATACGGATTTGGACTAATCCAGGCCCTACGGCCGATAACATAAATTAGTCTCCGTATACAATCCACGGGCAACCAAAAACAAAACAAACATACACGACACGAAGTGACCATCTGGAGAAGGAGAAAGTGGTTACCGCGATGCGGTGGCGTAATTAACTGCAGGGGCTTGCGCCTGCAGGGAAGAGCACCCCACAATCAAAAACCCTTCAAATGAAAGGGAATCTGATGAAGTCTGCTACAACGGCCGCATCCATCTAAACCTCCGATATACGGTGTCATAAATCAACTTGGCTTATTCGGAGAGGTGGACGGATAAATCCAAACAGCGTCTGCCCCCAAATTCAGGCAAGACGTTTGTCTTCCCAATATTCAGCTGTGAACAGATTCTGGCACGTCCAGTGGGACATTTTCCTCTTTCCACTCCACACTTCGTGTGTCATTTTTTTCCCTCATGATCAGATAATCGCGGTGTGTATGTATGTGGTTGCCCTTAGAAGAGTGGATACTGAAGTCGGCGCTTCGTCTCTATGAAGAATGGCGTTTGTTCCCACCTTAGCAACTCAGGCTCTGTCATATCTGGTGGAGTCAAGTACGGGCCACTTGCAGGCTCAAATCTCTGCAATCCGGCTCTTCAAGAAATCAACGGACTTCTTTTTGGGTCGATACTCCCACCTCCCACTCTCGGTGCCTCAACGCCGATGGAGGAAGCCCAGAGGAAATCTGTCTTCCACAGGCTGGTTCCCCAAGCTGCGACTTTACCGACAGAATCAGTCCTTCAACAACTGGCACCTGCCAAGGACCAAGGTCAACACAGGGGGCAGAATATTTAGGCTCTTAAAGGAAACATGGGGCAGGCTCGGCAAAATCCTAGAGCTAATCAAATCCCGGCCATGAGAAATGGTCGACGTCGATATCGGCATCATACAAAATGAGCTGGGGGCAGTTCTCCGTATGGTCCTGTTTCAACCCCAATGGTGAATGTTGTTCCAACCGGGAACAGCTTCAAATTGTTGTGAAGGGTTAGACAAAATTCTCCTATCGCAATTTTGAAGAAATCTCCGCAGCCCATGGCGATCCCACGAGAGCAGAAACCAGTTCGCTCCCTAAAGCAACTTTCCTCATCTATATATAAAGTGTGGAAGGAAGTGAAGGTCTCTGTCGTCAATCGCGGCTCTTCCCCTAGACGTCGGCCAAATTCTGACAAATCATCTTTCAAATACAAGGGGACTCATCCCAAGACGGATCCTGATACAGCGGTTCCTCTCAAAACCAAAGTGGCGTTTCACAAAAAAGGAGGCCCAATAAAGCTCAAGTGCCCGAAGCAAACTCTAAAGGCCAAAAATAAAAACAAAAAAAACTCCAAACACCCCAAGCCTGGGGGCATGGTAGTTCACATAGTCTATGTGGTGAATTCCAAAGACGAAGTTCGAGCTTCAACTAGTCACCGACCTCAAACTCGGTCCTTAACAAAAGTTCAACCGCAACATGAAAAGCAGCAGGAGATGCTTGCTCAGGCGGCACCACTCGTTAATCCACTGTCTAAGGCAAATCCCGAAGACGCACCTGGAGAAAGAATAGGGAAGGAGTCGGATATTGATTTCCTAAAGCGCACTCTGAAAAAGGGAGATGCAGAAGCGGCAGAAATGTCCACTAAAATGAACCAGATGGCCCTTCTGATTCAAAATATGGCTGGAATGATGGTTCAATCGGAACCACTGGCAGATGAACTGCCGGTAGTCGGCCTTGAAAATAAGGACGACATTTCAAATCCTCTGCAAAGCTCATCAATGGCTGAGGAGGAAATGTTTCCTAAAAGCAAAGCTGAACGAATATATCGTTCATCAAATCAAAACTCACTACGCCAGTAAAGCCGCAAATAGATCAATCAAGATTGGTCGACCATATCCGACATGGAACAATCAAATACAGTACCCGCCAGAGTACACACTTCCAACGTACCACATGTACAAAGGAACTGAGAATTCTCGCCGGCACATTGCACGATTTGAACCCATGTGCGGCAATACTGATATACTTCTTCTCTGACAGTTCATCGGCTGTCTGGCGGGCATTGCCTTCGAATGGTATGCAGAACTCCTGAATGACTCCATGAATACCTTCGACGAAATGGAGATGCCCTACTGTCAGAGATTCGCTAGTGTGAATAAACGCACTACCGTGACGGCACTGGTCAACGAAAAGGTTAAACCGAATGAGACTTGGGTTCAATGTGTTACCCGATGGCGAAATCTCTGGTCAAATACAAGCAACGCATCGATGAAGTTGCAGCCATGGGAATGCTCATAGCCACCCTTGACCCAAATTCAAAGGCGTTCTCGTATATGGCCCTCTTCAAGCCGACAGCCTTCCAAGAGCTCATGGATAAAATGACTCGATTGGATCAGCTGAGTCAAGACCCTTCATCATCTGAGTAAGATGAATGAAAAGCGGAGATAAGGTGGTATTTGTCGCCAACGCTCAACAAAAAAAATGAGCGACTTTGAAACAACCTGTCGCCAAAATAGCGACGGCATGGGTACTCGCTTCCCCCGAGGTATACACAGGGGGCATATTTCTCACTGGAGGAAGAATCTCTACGTAAGGTGGTCCTTTCTTCTCAAAAGAATAGAAAGAATATCAAGGGGCTTACAAAAAAAGTCCTGCAGTCAAGTGGAATATCCCACTTAAACCCCAAAAAAACGGTATGTCCACAAGTAAAATGGGCACGGATGAAAACCCGAAAGGGCGCCGTGAGTAAAAACAGCAGGATTACCGGCGATGTTTGCGAAAACCCGAAAGGGCGCATACTCGTAAAAAAATAAAAAAAAAGGGTATGTCCACAAGCAAAATGGGCACGGATGAAACCCGAAAGGGCTCCGTGAGTAAAAACAGCAGGGCTACCGGCGAATCTGTGAAAACCCAAAAGGACGCAGACTCGTAAAAAATTGACACTGGCAAGGTTCTCTCGACCTTGTAAGGAGAAAATACCTGCGTGAGATCCTTACGACTCACAAGAGAGCAACACACTTAGGAATCCAACACACTTAGGAATCCTCACGATTCCTAAGGAGAAAAGACACATACGCGATCTTCACGACTCCTAGGGAGAAACAACTTTATTAGACCCTTACGGCTCATGAAATCAAAAGCCTTAGTCGACAGGATTCTAACCTTGTTTGCTAAGCCACCTTTGTTCAAACCGGCGAAGGCAAATGATGATTCGCTCCTGGCAATGTCCCAGTGGTAGCGATACTGATGCCTAAATTGGTATCAAATTCGAAGTCCTTTCACGGTAAATGATGATTCGCTCCTGGCAACATTCCAGTCGCAACGATATTGATGCTAAGATTGGTATCAGATCTTGAGTTTCATACTCTCGAAAAAAAAAGGTACGTCCATAAGCAAGATGGTCACGGATGAAAACCCGAAAGGGCTCCGTGAGTAAAAACAGCAGGGTTACCGGCGAGTTTGTGAAAACCCGAAAGGGCGCAATCTCGTTAAAAGACACTTGCAAAGTCCTCTCGACCCTGTAAGGAGAAAATACCTGCGTGAGATACTTACGACTCATAAGGGAACAACACACTTAGGAATCCCTACGATTCCTAAGGAGAACGTACACTTACGAGATCCTCACGACTCGTAAGGAGAAACCTCTTATGAGACCCTCACGGCTCATAAGATTCAAAAGCCTTAAGCTACAGGAATCTGAACATGTTCTTAAGCCATCACTTTTTCCAGATTGCCCTTCAAGCGGTTCAATATTGACCCTTGTATACAATCCACGGGCACAAATAAACCTTTCCCTAACAAAGCCCCATCAGCGACTAGGGATATGCTCACACGGTGAACGACCCTTGTAAGTCCTCTCGACTTATAAGGAGAAAACACTCTTGTAAGATCCTAACGACTTATAAGAGAACATACACTTAAGAATCCTCACGATTTTTAAGGAGAAAAAGCACTTACGAGATCCTCACGACTCGTAGGGAGAAATACTTTTATGAGACCCTTATGGCTCGTAAAGTCAAAAGGCCTTAGTCAACAGGATTCTAACCCTGTTTGCTAAGCCACCTTTGTTCGACATCGACAGAGGCAAATGATGATTCGCTCCTAGTAATGTCCCAGTGGTAGCGACGCTGATGCCTAAATCGGTATCAAATCCTAAGTCCTTTCACGGCAATTGATGATTCGCTCCTGGCAATATTCCACTCGCAGCGATGCTGATGCTAAGATTGGCATCAGGTTCCAAGTTCCACACTCGCGATAAAAATAAGCGAGCCAAAACTGCATATGAAATAGCCGAAATGATGGGGTAACTTGCAACAAAATCAGCAAATAAAAATATATGCATCCAAAATAGCCGAAATGATTGGGCAACTCGCAATAAAAAGCAACGAGTAAAAAAGAAAAAGATAGTCGAAATGATTGGGCACCGCGAAAAATAGCCGAAATGATTGAGCAATCGCGACTTTCGCGATATAAAAAGCTGAAATGATAGAGCATCGCGGGAAGGAATAAAAAAAATGAAAGAATGAAACTTTTTGCCCTACAGGCAGTCCATACTGACCCCTGTATATAATCCATGGGCATAAACAAAAAGGGAACCACATGTCCCCCACCAGATCCTGTCAAAAGGAAAAGTCAGATCTCAACAGTAACATCTGCATCCCAGAAGATCAACAACGTCGTTCCTTCTTATGCCAGCAGGGTACGGAAGCGACACAACGAAACGGAGCCATGGCAAAGTCCCTAGTTCCAAATCTTAACGGCAATATCTACAGCCTAAAAATCAGCAACGGTGATCCTCCTCATTCCAACAGGATTCGGACGCAATATCACCAAACGGAGCCACGGCAAAGTCCCTAGTTCCAAGGCTCTACATTCCACAGACAACATAGAGTCAACCAATGACCTCCCCGCCGGATCAACGCTCCGTCTCGAAAATAAGTCAACCGACCACAGGGAAATCAGTGTCCTTGGCCAAAACCTCGATTCAGGGAAATCAGCGTTCTTGACGAGAGCATCTCGATTCGTGCCGACCCGCAAGGAAATCAGTGTCTTTGCAGGAATACCTCGATTCGTCTCAACTCCGAGGAAATCAGTGTCCTTGGAAAAATCTCGATTCAGGGAAATCAGCGTCCTTGATGAGAGCATCTCGATTCGCATCGACCCGCAAGAAAATCAGTGTCTTTGCAGGAATCTCTCGATTCGTCTCAACTCCGAGAAAATCAGTGTCCTTGGAAAAAATCTCGATTCAGGGAAATTAGCGTCCTTAACGAGGGCATCTCGATTCGCGTCGACCCGTAAGGAAATCGGTGTCTTTGTAGGAATCTCTCGATTCGTCTCAACTCCGAGGAAATCAGTGTCCTTGGCTAAAATCTCGATTCAGAAAAATCAACGTCCTTGACGAGAGCATCTCGATTCGTGTAGACCCGCAAGAGAAATCAACGTCTTTGCAGGAATATCTCGATTCGTCTCAACTCCGAAGAAATCAGTGTCCTTGGAAAATACGTCGATTCAGGAAAATCAACGTCCTTGACGAGAGCACCTCGATTCGCGTCGACCCGCAAGGAAATCAGTGATTTTGCAGGAATCTCTCGATTCATCTCAACTTCGAGGAAATCAGTGTCCTTGGCAAAAACCTCGATTCAGGGAAATCAGCGTCCTTGACGAGAGCATCTCGATTCGCGTCGACCCGCAAAAGAAATCAGTGTCTTTGCAGGAATACCTCGATTCGTCTCAACTCCAAGGAAATCAGTATCCTTGGCAAATACGTCGATTCAGGGAAATCAGCGTCCTTGACGAGATCATCTCGATTCGCGTCGATCCGCAGAGAAATCAGTGTCTTTGCAGGAATATCTCGATTCGTCTCAACTCCGAGAAAATCAGTGTCCTTGGCAAATACCTTGATTCAGGGAAATCAGCGTTCTTGACGAGAGCATCTCGATTCGCGTTGACCCACAGAGAAGTCAGTGTCTTTGCAGGAATATACGACATCATCAAACGGAGTGATCAGTCGAAAATATTGTATATTTTAGCCGGCAATTTCCTTAACATTTGCATACATTTAGAAGTGTTCGGCATTCATATTCTACATATTAGCAAATCTGTCACAAAATATGAGATTGCATGTGTTAGACTTTTAAACCGACACTTTAAAGGAAATTAACCGCATTTCATGGCATCGCATCATCTCTGTATTTGCGCAACACTTGTCTTGAGTCTGTGCAGGAAAATACGGAAGAAAAGCAAAGGAGCTGATCAAAAATACGCCAACTCAAGCATTTCAGATCTGGTAGAAATTCAGAGGGAATTATACAATTATATATATCAAATAAAGGCCCATGAGACAGTCCAAGACCACTACAGAAAATACAAGGCCCAAGACTCCAAAGTAGCCGCGGATCCGCGGCAGGATCTTGCTTGAGCCGTGGATCCGCGCCTCTTCTGCCACGTCATCAATTCATTTTCAGTGCAGAATCTCTTTCTCTGGGCCCACAGTCAATTGTGATACGTCAAATTCCATAATTATCCTGAAGCTACTGCCAGATCAGCAAAGAAAATTAAGGAAGGCTAATCCTAATTAAGCTCCTAGTTAATCTTCTTCTAGAAGCTCCTCCTAACTAATTACATCTAGAAGCTTCTCCCCTAACTAACTTTTGGAGGGAAATTTGAATTTCCTCAACAAACTTTAGGAGGGAAATTTAGAATTTGAAATCCTAGATCTAGGGTTAGTTATCTATAAATAGGAACCTAGACCTAGGGTTAAAGGCTAATCAATCTTTAGGTAATCAATAACCATTGGTTCATTCTACACCATCTTCTTCCACAAGTCTCGTGACAAGGCTTGTGCGAAACCCTAACCCTAATTCCACTCCAAATCCAAGATCTTGAGTACCAAATCAAGCGAGAAGCCTTCAACCTTTTAGGAGTCGAGCCGATCTTCAATCGGGCAAGTGATCCGAGCCGATCCGCGATCCACGGAGACGAGCGAAGCCAAGTCGACGATCAAGTTCTTCCTCTTGTAGTTCTTGAGCGAATGTAACTAAATTGTTGATATAAATAAAAGGTGAAATTCTTTAATCTTGCTTTCTTTTAATTCTTGCATCATGATTAGATCTCAATTTGTAATTGTTGCTCTTGTTGTGATGTTTGAGTGAAACTCCGCTCGTTAAGGAGTCGAGACGATTGTAGAATGATGATGTAACAAATCTTAATACTATTTTTAAGTCCTACGAGTTTTGTAAACCCTAGCAAGTTCAAGAATCGATGACCTAGTTTCGTAGCGATGCTTTCTTGATTGTGATCGCTCGAAATTAGGGATCTACGATCGTTTCTTGAATTTACTAGAGGCTAGAATATGAATGATATCAATGAAAGAACAAGAGATAAGATGAAACCCTAGTTTCACAAGAAGTCTCTAATTCTCATCGATCATCATCGATCTAGTATCAATTCATCGAAGGATAAGAATACGTAATTGTAAGATTACATCACATCTATAGATCCGATCGATTCCTACGAGCCTCATTTCGATTCTTGATATTTGGTTTGGAAAAATCAACAAACGATCAATTCTTGATTCTATCTTTTAATGCTTTCTTAGATCTAGATTTTTTCTCATTCTTGAACTTCAATTTCAAATCATGAATTGTTTTGTTTTCTTTTCATTAAAGTTTCAACTCATCTAATTCAAAAGACGAACGATTACACTTTCCCTGTGGACGATCCGCACTCACATACAAACTACATCCGACACCGTAGTTGATTGCGGTCAAATAATTTTTGGTTGTGATTTCTTTACAATTTCATACTACACAATCCGAAATCTATTCAATCACGGAGCCACGGCAAAGTCTCTAGTTCCAGGTCCCGACGGTTCACCAAGAACTTAGAGACCACCTCGACGTTCGTCTCGATACAGCAGACGTGATGTCACCCCAGCGTTCTTCCTCCAACAGGTTGCAGACGTGACACCAACAGCAAAGATATGGCAAAGTCCCTAGTTCCAAGCCTCGATGGTTCACCAACAACCTAGAGACAACCGCGGCGTTCGTCTCGATACAGCAGACGCAATGCCAGCAAACGAAGCAAAGGAAACATTCCTAGCTTCAGGGTCTTGACGGCAACTCATATAAAGCCTGAAAGACTATCTGACATCATCCCACACCAGCGCGAAGTGGTAATGACTCATCGGGGCTCCCAAACTGAGCCTAACCTCAAGTAAAAAGCGACATGGAATATACCTAACATTTGCTCTTTCGACGGTAATACTACCTGGAAGATTACTTGAAGACGTCTTGTCCAGCCCCCGAAGGGATCAGAGACACGACAGTCGCGGGGCTACTCGAACAGCAAGATTGTGCATCGAGGAATACACCAGCCAACGTGACGGTGCGACGGGTAGAAAACCCTAGTACCACAGACCCTAACGGACTTCTATTAGCGGGAGTTAACTGTGACGTTAGAAAACCCTTGCGAGAACTTCTCGATTCGGCTCGACCCATGAGGAAATTAGTGTTCTTGCGAGAACTTCTCGATTTGTCTTGACTCGTAGGGAAAAGCTTTATGCAATGGGGATAAGGACATGTTTCCTAAGCACTGGGCCCTGCAAGTCAGTCTAAGATAGACTATTGCATACTATTCACGGGCCACACTCTCCAAAGTCGAATCTCGACAAAGAGGGAAACAACCACTTACGAGTCCTCTCGACTAGTAAGCGGGAAAATTCTCTTGTGAGATCCTTACGACTCTCAAGAGAAAACGCACTTAGGAATCCTCACGATTTCTAAGCAGAAAATACACCTACGAGATCCTCTCGACTCGTAGGGAGAAAAATCTTTATGAGACCCTCACGGCTTATAAAGTTGAAAAGTCTTAGGCGGCAGATCTGAACCTGTTTCCTAAGCCATCGCTACCCTGCAAAGAATCCAAGATGGACAGCTACCTACTGTCTACAGACCATATTTGCCAAAATTACATGCTAGAAAAATGGAGGTGCTACTCAAGAATTGTTAGTGTATATGCCTTAGAGGCCATTACTGTATCATACTAGTTTGTATATTACTTAATGGAAGCTTGGGATATTCACCTTGTATAAACAATCTTGCTCAATATAGTAGTATGCTACTTGGTTTGTTTCTACTTCAATGTGTACATGTGTTTATTTTTGCGATATCACCTATACGCATTAGTGGAGCCCTTAGGATCTTTGCTTGATTACCAGCGTTGTGATGGCAGTCACACTAGTGGGGGCTGGGTAGTCTATAAGCACATCCTTATACAGGTCCCTAGTCGCAGGACTATCGAGACAGGGCATCGATACTCCGGAGTAGACTAGCGTATGCGTTTCTCATCCCAGTGTGGGAGATGGTCTGTCCCACAGCCATCAGTACGTCGTACTGGAGATAGTATACGGGTGCTCGTTGGGTTACGAGTACACTGGACAGGACTCGTCGGGAACTGACAGGTTGGTATTATACCTATCGTCAGTTATCAGTTCCCAGGTGACATGAGTATAGCTTAGTCCGCTGACTTGACACTGGCACTTCGCCTCGAGTGTGTTCCCACTGCACTTTGATCACTACCCTACCACGGCTCAAAGGAGTCGTGTAAACAGGTAGTGGTTGGGTGCACTCCCGAAGCACTTGGAGGCAGTGACGGTTAGACAGGATTCGTCTCTCCCGGTATTGGGGGTTGACATCGCGCTGTGTCTAGGAGAGCCATTACACGAGTAGTCCCTGGCCAGGGCAAGCGAGATATGCTGGTAGGCTTCCAGTGTTATCTCAGGGTGTTTTGGGCTTCACTCCGACGCGACTTGTACCGCTATTGGGGGACTGACGTTTTACCGCCCCCTAGGCCCGACATGCAATGTATCAGACGAACAGACCGGACTGTACGGAGAATGTCACATTCAGACTCAGTAGGAGTTCAGATGGGGTTCACCTCGTCAGCCTTCTTATCGGCGTCTACCTGGGGACCGTTACGCACAGCTAGTGCCGCTTGCGATCTGTGGTTAAACCCACTGCCAGCGTAGTGTCGAGTCTTTAGAGTCCCACACAGAGGGTATTTGCCTCTGGGCAAAACAGAGTAGAGGTCGCATGGTTTTGCGGCAGGTTTCGTTCTCATCCGCGCACTTGTGCACGTTTGGAGTCCGGACGGATTATACTAGCAGGCCCTGGTTTGAGCCAGATACTGGTATATGTTTTGGGGTTGCTTTTATATCTCGGTATTCTTGTTCCTCGGAACGAGAATGCAGGTGTGTATGCACAGTTGCTTGAGGCGGAGGATGAGGTATTTCATTAGGGTTTCGGAACGGGTGCGTATGCACAGTTGACAGTCATCATTTTCCAAACCCTAATAGATTTATGAAATATCAATTAATAATAGTAATTAAATGAAATATTGTTATGGTTGATTTTGTTGACTTGTTGACCATGGTTGACTTGTTGACCATGGTTGAATGTTGACCACCATCATGCTTTGTAAGGATACTCCTTGATTCTTGCTTACACTCATTTATTGTAAGTATGATAGTGGTCATTCCAAAACAACCATCAACTATTCTCATTTCAATTATTATTATTAATTTGATAGTTCCTTTTCTTTTAGTTATGGTTGCAAAAGAAAAGAGCTCATTCTATCATTTAGCTTCTCTCTCCTCACTTCATCTTCTTCTTCCTCTAGCAAAAGGAGAACCCTTCTCATGTGTTGAGAATCCCTCTCCTTAAAACAAAAGCACCCCTTAGACACTCTCTACTCACTCTAGGATCAAAGGATTAGCAAGCCGGAGATTCTAGTTCTCTCCAAGTTCGAGAAAGAGCCCGAAGGTTGAACCCTCAGGTGGATCCATCTTCGACGGAAGAAGGCGACGAGAAGAGAACCATCAACCTCTACAAGGTTTCAAGAAGAAGGAGTTCAAGTTTAGGTATAACCATCTTTCCGAGTAGCTAACTCTCTTTAGCAAGTTTGCTAGTTCTAGTTTAGGAAAAGATCCCGACTTTGTTACTCCATGTTGCCTCATGCGCTAAAAATTTGATTTTTATACCGTTTCCGCCTCCCCGTAAGAACCGGGGGTCGCAACGTGGACTTACAGTGGTATCAGAGCCTAACTAAACTTAAACTAGCTTGGTAGTGAAGTGTAACGAAGTTCGGAACCGAAAAAATCCAAAAACCAAACTTTTGCAAAACCCTAGTTTCTGTTAAAAAATTTTCTGGTCAAAACAAGATTTGTTATACACCTAAATTCGGCTCAGGGTTTTGTGTGAACACCCAAGAAAAACGATCCCCTAATTCATTCAAACCGCCGCGGATCCACGGCCTCACCTATTCTTAGAGCCGCGGATCCGCCGCCGTTTGGAGTCTTCTGGTGATCGGGTTTCGTGCAGTGTGTCTCTGTGTTGGTTTTGGGATTTTTAAAATATATTATATGTGCCCAGATTTTCCAGAACAGAAATTTGCTTTTGGGGTCCTATAATTCCGTATTTTTTTTCCGAACTTCACTGCACTTTGACTATGATGGTTATATCTGTGATGTTTGCATGTATTGAACGTCGGCTAATCGCTATAAGTCGATTAGTCGGGGTTATACATCTCTGTGATCTGTGTTTGATATTGGAATGTGTATATGAATGTGTTGGACTGTCGCGGGTGAATAGCCGGGGTGGATGTGAGATGAGCTTTTGTTTTTCTTTCATTCATTTGTAAATGTAAATTGATGTAATAATATTATTTGTTTGGCCGCACAACCGGGTCGGGGTTGTAGCCGTCATTGTATAATTCTTTTTACTGTTTTTGCTCCTAGGATAGACCCATGGAGGGGTGCACAAACTACCGGGTACTTGGCGGGTAGTTTGCCGCACCCGTAGGGGTCTTGGGTGGGGTATTTGCTATTCACCGCGATCGTGTAATCCGCTTTTCGTTGCAGGCTCGAACGGATTGCGGATCACTAGTATATCCAATATATTCATCTGTGATCTGTAATGTCTATCATTGCTTTATATTTAGGCGTTGCTTATGTTTTACAGCCGCGCTAGCCCAGCCCCCGCTCTGTCGTTAGTTAAGTAACCTAACGGGTGATGACGGGACCCCGTGGCGAATGCGAATGGCATAAGCGTACGTCATATTTTGGTTGTTTTCTGCAATGGTAGGATTAAATGATGGGACGCATTAAAAGAACTAATGCAAGAATATCACGCATTAAAAGAACTAATGCAAGATAATAAACCAAGCTAAAGTCGTTGGAACACTTTCGAAAAACCACTCGGTTCTTTTCAAAACTAACTTTTAAATGCGGAGCTTGAGCCACTCCTTCTAAAAGCTATCTCGTTCCATCGATTATATCAAGTTCACTACGTTCACGGTTTCGCCAAAACCATTCGTAGCCCTCCATCATTTCAGTTAAATATACGGTAGTATTCAAGCTATGTATTTTGACCTCACGCCAAGGCATAGTGATTGGTAGCTGCCGGATATTTATCTGTTGCATAGATAGAATGCGTTGGTTTGAGACAGTCGTACTGCCATTTTGGCCTACGTCAAGGGTAGGTACGGGTGGGTTCAAATTAACCAGGATAATGATGGGAAGAACTTGACATGTGACTTATGACATTTTGACCTCACGCCAAGGTCATAAGAGCATGGGGCAAAAATCCACATCGGGAGTTTCACAAGTACTGAAACTTGCTAGATTTGCATACCATTCGGAGTGTGATGATTCTGGTAGGATTCCTTCAGTTTCGTCACGCGATGATATTTGGATCCCGATCCTACTGTGAGTATATGCTACTCCTCGGGAAATTTCTCACTAAACGATCAATGCTATAAACCTAGTAGGTGCCTAGAAAGGTGTTAGCGGGGCAACGCCCACAGGGAAAAGAGGTTCTTAAATTAAGGAATTTCGCGAAAGCGTTGGAAAACCTCCCTCGAAGTACCGACACTGGCCTGGCTGAACGGTTAAGCAAGTATTGTGCGGTGGGATTGATCCCGGCTAATTCTTCCTTTGTGGTTTGAGGAGGGATTCGAGAGACAGTGGGAGCCATCCTGTTTAGACAAATTAAAAACCATTCTAAACTTGCAAGAGCATCGTGCTAAGTGTTTCTTCTCTCCCCCTGCAGCGACCAAATGAAATGACTGGACTTAAGTTACTTCTAGATAAAAACATACTGACAGGGCCTAACTACAAAGATTGGCTCAGGAATGTCAAAATGGCAATCACTTACGACAAGCTGGGGTATCTTCTTACCACCAAAGCTCCCCCCGTCCCAGGTCCCACCTCCAGCGTCGCGGATAAGGAAATCCGTAAGACTTGGGAGATTGATTGCGCGAAGGCCAGGTGCCTCGTGCTTGCCTCTATGGACAACGATCACCAGAGGAGGCACGAGAATATGGACTTGGAGTCCATATTTCTCCATACAAAAGAACTGTATGGAGAGCAGTCTCGTATCGCAAGATACGAAGTGTCGAAGAAGTTATTTTCGACAAAGTTGGCCGTCGGATCATCGGTAGCGGACCACGTGCTTAAGATGATTGGCTACACTGAGGAGCTCGCGGAACTTGGGACCACGTTTGACAGTGAACTCTATACGGATTTAATTCCCCAGTCCCTTCCATCCACTTACGCCCAGTTTATACTGAACTTCAACTTACAAGAAAAGGAAGTTGAACTTTCAGAACTCCTCAACATGCTGAGGAGCGCAGAGGGCACCCTACAGAAGGGTAGGGAAACACCCGCTTTGTTTGTAGGAGGATCTTCTTCCTCTAGGTCCAAGGCGAAAGCCAAGGGAAAGAGGAAGAAAGCCCCCGCCAAACCAAGAGGCGGTGTTAGTAAAGTGGGTACGAAGGGAAAGGAAAAGGCAACAAAGATAGCGGGGAAGATTGTGGGTAAAGAGGAATGCTTCTATTGTCACAAGAGTGGACACTGGAAGAAAGATTGCAGGGCTTGGAAGGCCAGGACACAGGAACTGAAGCAGGTTGCGGCTTCAGCTTCAGGTGTGTATGTTATTGAAAACTGTCTTTCTATAAACTCTACTTCCTGGGTATTGGATACCGGATCAGGATCTCATATCTGTAATTCTTTGCAGGCGTTGAGAAACCGTAGGGTTTTGAAGGCGGGTGACATGACCCTTAGAGTTGCGAACGGAGCTAGCATGGATGCTAAAGCCGTGGGGGACTATCACCTGGGAATGTCAGATGGGCATGTTTTGGTTTTGCGTAATTGCTTTTTTGTACCCAACGCAACTTGTAATATCATTTCTGTATCTTTGGTTTCTAAAGAAGGTTATGAATTTGCGTTTGTAAGTAATGTTGTAAACATTCACCTTAATCAAGTTCTGATTGGGTCAGGTACATTGAGCAATGGTATATACGTATTGAACCAACCACAGATTTTTAATGTCCAGAATACACATAAAAGAAAGTCTCCGGAAATCAATCAGACTTTCTTATGGCATTGTAGACCAGGTCACATCAATGAGAGAAGGTTGACTAAGTTACATACAGAAGGGTATTTGGATCCGTTCGAATATCAATCGTATGCCACTTATCAATCCTGTCTCAAAGGAAAGATGACAAAGACTCCGTTCACTGGACACGGAGTAAGAGCAAGCGAGCTCTTGGGACTCGTACACAGCGACGTGTGCGGTCCAATGTCTACACATGCGCGAAGCGGTTATTCTTACTTCATTACTTTTACGGATGACTTTTCAAGGTACGGTTATATCTTCTTAATGAAACATAAGTCCGAAGCCTTTGAAAAGTTCCAGGAATATAAGAATGAAGTTGAAAAACAAACCGGCAAAAGTATCAAGATTCTAAGATCGGATCGAGGTGGAGAATACTTAAGTGCCGAGTTCCTGAATTACTTAAAAGAGAATGGGATTCTCTCTCAGCTTACTCCTCCATACACTCCGCAACATAACGGTGTATCGGAGAGACGGAACCGGACCCTATTGGATATGGTACGGTCCATGATGAGTAACGCTGAGTTACCGCGATCATTCTGGGGGTATGCGCTAGAAACAGCTGCATACCTTTTGAACCGAGTTCCTACTAAGACTGTGCCTACCACACCATATGAGTTATGGAGTGGGAAGAAACCCTATCTTCAGTACCTTAAGATTTGGGGATGTCCAGCTTATGTCAAAAAGCAGCATACGGACAAGCTCGAGGCACGCTCAGTACTGTGCAAGTTTGTGGGATACCCAAAGAACTCCAGGGGGTATCTTTTCTATTACGCAGAGGAACAAAAAGTCCTTGTTTCTTGTAATGCCCATTTTCTGGAACATCAGTTCTTGGAAAAAGAAGTAAGTGGGAGCGCAATAGAACTGGAAGAAATTCCAGAACCTCAGACTATTACTGAAAGCTTAGTGGAACCAGAGGGTTTGAAAGAACAGGACATTCCTACGCCGCTTCGCAGGAGTAGTAGGCAGTCTCATCCGCCCGAGAGATACTACGGTTTTCTCATAGACGGGGATAGAGAGGATTGCATCATAGATTATGATGAGCCTACTAGCTTCCAGCAGGCCGTTCAGAGCGTTGACTCGGTAAAATGGCTGGATGCAATGCGGACCGAAATGGAGTCCATGTACACCAATAAAGTATGGACGTTGGACATTGCTCCAGACGGGGTAAAACCCGTAGGATGCAAGTGGATCTTCAAAAGGAAGATTGGTGTAGATGGACAGGTTGAGACCTATAAAGCTAGACTTGTAGCAAAGGGTTTCCGTCAAAGACCTGGCTTGGACTATGACGAAACCTTTTCTCCAGTGGCTATGCTGAAATCCATTCGGATCCTTCTTGCCATTGCTGCCTTCCACGATTATGAGATTTGGCAGATGGACGTAAAAACCGCTTTTCTAAATGGAAATTTAGAGGAGTGTGTCTATATGGATCAGCCAGAGGGTTTCATTCAGAGTGGGAGCAGCGGAAAGGTGTGCAAGTTGCTTAAGTCCATCTATGGACTAAAGCAGGCATCGCGGAGTTGGAACATCTGTTTTGATGAGACGGTCAAGGAATTTGGCTTTATCAAAAATCCAGATGAACCATGCATCTATAGTAGATTTGTAGCGAGAACTGTAGTATTCCTCGTTTTATACGTGGATGACATTCTCTTAATAGGAAATGACATTCCTATGCTACAATCTGTCAAGGGGTTCTTGTCACACAGGTTCTCCATGAAAGACCTGGGTGATGCCTCATACATCCTGGGGATCCGGATCCATCGTGATAGATCCAAGAGGATATTAGGACTTTCACAGTCCAGGTACATCGACACCGTACTGAAAAGATTCAGTATGGAAGATTCCAAGCGCGGTAACCTACCGGCTTGTCACGGGATCACCCTCTCTAAAGAGATGTCTCCCAAGACTGATTTGGAGAGGGATCGCATGTCTATTATACCCTACGGTTCTGCGGTAGGCTCTATAATGTATGCGATGTTGTGTACCAGACCGGATGTAGCTTATGCACTGAGTGTAGTAAGCCGGTATCAGTCAAACCCTGGGAAGAAACACTGGATAGCAGTAAAGAACATTCTCAAGTACCTAAGAAGGACTAAGGAGATGTTCTTGGTGTATGGCGGAAAAGACCTCCAGATCGAGGCCTTTGCTGACTCCAGCTTCCAGAGTGACAAGGATGATTCCAAGTCCATGTCGGGTTTTGTCTTTACCCTCAATGGAGGGGCGGTGTGTTGGAAGAGTTCCAAACAGGAAACCGTTGCAGACTCGACGATGGAAGCGGAATACATCGCTGCATCTGATGCCGCAAAAGAAGCTGTCTGGATAAGGAAGTTCCTGAAAGAACTTCAGGTGGTTCCATCCATTGTTGACCCAATACCTCTGTATTGCGACAACAACGGGGCTATAGCTTTAGCGAAGGAACCCAGGTCCCATCAGAGATCCAGGCACATCTTGAGGCGGTATCACCTGATCAGGGAGATCGTGGATCGCAAGGAGATCGAGGTTCGGAGGGTTGCTTCAGAAGAAAACACTGCAGATCCATTCACCAAGGCCCTACCCCAGACTCAGTTCGAGCGGCTGATCGAGATGATAGGTCTTCGATACACCAGTACATGGCCTTAGTGCAAGTGGGAGATTGTTAGTGTATATGCCCTAGAGGCCATTACTGTATCATACTAGTTTGTATATTACTTAATGGAAGCTTGGGATATTCACCTTGTATAAACAATCTTGCTCAATATAGTAGTATGCTACTTGGTTTGTTTCTACATCAATGTGTACATGTGTTTATTTTTGCGATATCACCTATACGCATTAGTGGAGCCCTTAGGATCTTTGCTTGATTACCAGCGTTGTGATGGCAGTCACACTAGTGGGGGCTGGGTAGTCTATAAGCACATCCTTATACAGGTCCCTAGTCGCAGAACTATCGAGACAGGGCATCGATACTCCGGAGTAGACTAGCGTATGCGTTTCTCATCCCAGTGTGGGAGATGGTCTGTCCCACAGCCATCAGTACGTCGTACTGGAGATAGTATACGGGTGCTCGTTGGGTTACGAGTACACTGGACAGGACTCGTCGGGAACTGACAGGTTGGTATTATACCTATCGTCAGTTATCAGTTCCCAGGTGACATGAGTACAGCTTAGTCCGCTGACTTGACACTGGCACTTCGCCTCGAGTGTGTTCCCACTGCACTTTGATCACTACCCTACCACGGCTCAAAGGAGTCATGTAAACAGGTAGTGGTTGGGTGCACTCCCGAAGCACTTGGAGGCAGTGACGGTTAGACAGGATTCGTCTCTCCCGGTATTGGGGGTTGACATCGCGCTGTGTCTAGGAGAGCCATTACACGAGTAGTCCCTGGCCAGGGCAAGCGAGATATGCTGGTAGGCTTCCAGTGTTATCTCAGGGTGTTTTGGGCTTCACTCCGACGCGACTTGTACCGCTATTGAGGGACTGACGTTTTACCGCCCCCTAGGCCCGACATGCGATGTATCAGACGAACAGACCGGACTGTACGGAGAATGTCACATTCAGACTCAGTAGGAGTTCAGATGGGGTTCACCTCGTCAGCCTTCTTATCGGCGTCTACCTGGGGACCGTTACGCACAGCTAGTGCCGCTTGCGGTCTGTGGTTAAACCCACTGCCAGCGTAGTGTCGAGTCTTTAGAGTCCCACACAGAGGGTATTCGCCTCTGGGCAAAACAGAGTAGAGGTCGCATGGTTTTGCGGCAAGTTTCGTTCTCATCCGCGCACTTGTGCACGTTTGGAGTCCGGACGGATTATACTAGCAGGCCCTGGTTTGAGCCAGATACTGGTATATGTTTTGGGGTTGCTTTTATATCTCGGTATTCTTGTTCCTCGGAACGAGAATGCAGGTGTGTATGCACAGTTGCTTGAGGCGGAGGATGAGGTATTTCATTAGGGTTTCGGAACGGGTGCGTATGCACAGTTGACAGTCGTCATTTTCCAAACCCTAATAGATTTATGAAATATCAATTAATAATAGTAATTAAATGAAATATTGTT
This sequence comes from Agapanthus africanus, assembly GCA_030015575.1. Classification (NCBI taxonomy): domain Eukaryota; kingdom Viridiplantae; phylum Streptophyta; class Magnoliopsida; order Asparagales; family Amaryllidaceae; genus Agapanthus; species Agapanthus africanus. The sequence continues at coordinate 767,261,677 of JASDDO010000022.1, read as the reverse complement.
ATGGTTGATTTTGTTGACTTGTTGACCATGGTTGACTTGTTGACCATGGTTGAATGTTGACCACCATCATGCTTTGTAAGGATACTCCTTGATTCTTGCTTACACTCATTTATTGTAAGTATGATAGTGGTCATTCCAAAACAACCATCAACTATTCTCATTTCAATTATTATTATTAATTTGATAATTCCTTTTCTTTTAGTTATGGTTGCAAAAGAAAAGAGCTCATTCTATCATTTAGCTTCTCTCTCCTCACTTCATCTTCTTCTTCCTCTAGCAAAAGGAGAACCCTTCTCATGTGTTGAGAATCCCTCTTCTTAAAACAAAAGCACCCCTTAGACACTCTCTACTCACTCTAGGATCAAAGGATTAGCAAGCCGGAGATTCTAGTTCTCTCCAAGTTCGAGAAAGAGCCCGAAGGTTGAACCCTCAGGTGGATCCATCTTCGACGGAAGAAGGCGACGAGAAGAGAACCATCAACCTCTACAAGGTTTCAAGAAGAAGGAGTTCAAGTTTAGGTATAACCATCTTTCCGAGTAGCTAACTCTCTTTAGCAAGTTTGCTAGTTCTATTTTAGGAAAAGATCCCGACTTTGTTAGTCCATGTTGCCTCATGCGCTAAAAATTTGATTTTTATACCGTTTCCGCCTCCCCGTAAGAACCGGGGGTCGCAACGTGGACTTACAAGAATGCGTAAACTGCTTCGCGCCAAGTCAAAACAAAAGGCATAACCTACAGGCATCAACCACATACCATGCAAGACAATAAAGAGAACATTCGATTCGCATTCAGTTAAGCATTCAGAGCGCGCCCATTCATGTATATATGAAAAAGTTTAATGCAGATAATAAAAGAACGGAAACGCAAAATTTGCCATTCATACTTCAGAAAACTCTTACATTGATGAAAACAGTAAACAAAAGTATCAGTAAAATGTTTACAATGGTAAGACATCAAATCCAGGACATGGATTAAGAAATTCAAAAGTAAGTCCATCTAAAATGTTTCTGGCCTCTCTGACAATTCTCGTATGCTTTCTCTCACGCTCGCAAGCGTCAGGATCTCCACTGAAGTCCTCCGTCCTTCGATAGACAGCGATTATCGTCGCCTGTTAGAAAGTTTGATGCAGAATATCAACAAGATTGTCTCGCCTTTTCTTTGAGATTAGGCCCATCAAATACACTGAGTGTACCTTATCTTCGGCATCATCCAATGCCTTAAGCGGCATGCCTGCATAGAATAAAGGAAGTGCTTCCCAGATCGCTCTCACAATGAGTTTCAAAAGAGCGGAACGACGAGGAAGCAGTCGACCATTATATTCATCAAAGTGACGCATGATTTCGACGCACTGAGCGTTGGTGAACTCCTGATTTTGGCAGCGGCCTAATGCGCGAATGTCCCCATAAGAAATAATTTCATCAAGGTCATACAAATGAGCGGCCATAGCACCTGAAAATGAAAACCAGTAGGAGTTTAGCGGACAAACTGATCAAAACACGGGGATTCAGATAACTCTTAGTATCCGCATGAAGAAAACAAGTGCTGATTAAAACACCCAACAGATTCAAATTTAAGCAATTAAGGGGGATCCTAAAAAGGATTCTCATTTAATGAGAGACTCCTCGGGTCAAGGAGTTAAACTCCTCGAGAGCAACGCTCTGTAGACAGGAGTGACACCTGTCAAAATCAATTATGAAGGGAATAAAATTCCCCAAAAATCCTAAAGAGCAATGCTCTGCAAAAATGATGGAATAATCCATCAGAAAACTTAAAATAAAGCTTTTAATGAATTAAAAATTCCGAGATCTTCAAGATCTGTGAACTCTAAGAGTTCTTCATGAACAATATTCCAGTTCATGGGTTAAAATCACCCTAGAAAGATTATATCTTGGAGATGAGCATAGCTCTATTAATGGGTAAAACCCTAAAGATATATTTTTAGATCTATGATCTAAGGAGAGCTATGCTCTGAAAGAGAATTAATTCTCAGAAAAACAAGAAAGAAGATAAACAGATATCATCTAAAGGGCCAAGGGTCCTATTTATAGGCACTGAGAGCCGTTTCAACTTCTGAGTTGATCCAATGGCATAAATGCCGCCACCGCTGCACTCACGTGTAGGCCACATGAGCGCAACGGTGTGGGGGGGAATTTGTTTCCCCCAATCAGAGTAAAGCTCTGTTCAAATTTTGAAATTTAAAATAAAGCAGCGCTTCATAAAAGCGCTCGCGCCAAGAGCGCCAGCGCTAAGAGTCAAAGACTCTGAAGCAGCGCACCACGTGCAAAGCACGTGAGCATTGGCGCTAAGAGCGCTGCACTCTAAGCAGCGCACCACGTGCAAAGCACGTGAGCGCTGGCGCTAAGAGCGCTGTATTTTAAGCAGTGCACCACGTGCAAAGCACGTAAGCGCTAGGGATAGAACAAAATGTTCTCGGCCCTTGGATCAAAGATCCAATGAATATAATTAAAAATCATCAATTGACCAGAATAAAATTCTGTTAAGGAAACATTCCTCATAATCTTTCCAAACAGGAAAGATTGTGCTCTGAAAATCAGAGCACCGTTGGATCAATAATCCAATGGTGATTAAAAATTACCAAGATACAGAATAAGTTCTGTATGGAAAAAGATTTTCCAATCTTGTTAAAAACAAGAAAATTGCCTTCTGTAAAACAGAAGCCCTTGGATCAAAGATCCAACGGGGGAAACATCCCTAAATAAATTAGAGAAAAGATCTTTTCAACTGATTCAACAAATCAACGTGCCCTATATAAAGGCCCTAAGACTTCAAGTCTCATATAGTGGAAACCCCCCCCAAACAAACTTTGAAAAAAGTTCAAAGAGAAGAATAAGCTCTCTGCAGAAGAAGAATTTCTTCAAAGTAAAACAAAGAGATCAAAACATCTCTTCAGAAAAAGAACTTAATTCTTTTGCTAGATCATAGATCTATAAAACAAATTGTCTTTCACAAAAAGATCATAACATCTCATTATAAAAGGGGGAGAATAATTCAATTCTCTTAGGGTCATAGATCCATAAAGGCAAAGGTTTTCACCAAAACATAAGAGATTAAAACATCTCCTATAAATAAGAACTTTGTTCTTAGATCTATGAGACAGAGTCTCTTATAAATGAGAATTTAATTCTCAGAGCGCAGAACTGATCAAAGTTGCATAAAAGAAGAGCCTTAGCGCTCCAATTTAAAAGGAGCGCCTCAGCGCTCCAAATCTAGCGCACAGCGCTGCAAAGCCTTAGCGCTCCAAATTTCAAGAAGCGCTCTACGCTCATTGTCTGGCGCACAGCGCCACGTGCTCCTCACGTGTCCGCTACTTCACCAGAAGCGCACTGCGCTCATTGTCTGGCGCACAGCGCCAAGCGCGCCGCGTACTCCTCACGTGTGCGCTACTTCACTAGAAGCGCATTGCGCTCATTGTCTGGCGCACAGCGCCAAGCGCGCCACGTGCTCCTCACGTGTGCGCTAAATGAACATAAACCGTTCTTCAAATAAAATCTCCAGAGGTATAATGAGTGCTCAACACTCAGTAAAAGACAAAACCAATTATCAGAACCAATGCTCAGTATTTTAACTGAATGTGCCGAGCCCAAGTTGGCCACAAATCCCTACTTCAAATCAATTGAGCCCATGTGCTCACAAATCTTTGATCTTAGTCCCAAATTGGACTACAGATCTCCCAACAAATATTGGTTCAAGGGTACATCTCTTCACTCCTCTGATATTTGTCGTTGTAATCCTTCAACGTCTTCAGAGAGGTGACGGGTCCCGACAACCAGACATTCCATGGACTGTGGGGTCTTTAAACTCATGGACTATGATGTCCTTAAACTTTATGGACTGTGGGGTCCTTAAACTCACGGACTGTGATATCCTTAAACTTTACGGACCGTGGGGTCCTTAAACTCATGGACTATGATGTCCTTAAACTTTACAGAGTATGATATCTCTAAACTAGACTATGATGTCTTTAAACTTCATGGACTATGACGTCCTTACACTTATAGAGCCCAAATGCTCTTTTGTTGGATCTAAATGATCCTGTTAAGTTGATCTTAGTTTAAAATTAGACTAACGTATCCTTAGCAAATGGTTAAGTTGATTTTAGTCTAAAATTAGACTAACATATCCTTAACAAACGTTTAAGTTGATCTTAGTCTCAAATGAGACTAACGATCCTTAAACCCACACCAAAACCCAAATCTAAGAAAAGACGGATTTGGACTAATCCATGCCCTACGGATGACAACATAAATTAGTCTCCGTATACAATCCACGGGCAACCAAAAACAAAACAAACATACACGACACGAAGTGACCATCTGAAGAAGGAGAAAGTGGTTACCGCGATACGGTAGCATAATTAACTGCAGGGGCTTACGCCTGCAGGGAAGAGCGTCCCCACAATCAAAAACCCCTCAAATGATGGAGAATCTGACGAAGTCTGCTACAACGGTCGTATCCGTCTAAACCTCCGATATACGGTACCATAAATTAACTTGGCTTCTTCGGAGAGATGGACGGATAAATCAAAATAGCATCTCCCCCAAATTCAGGCAAGACGTTTGTCTTCCTAGTATTCGGCGGTGAACAAGGCATAAAGCAAACACGAAAAATAAGCAGAAATGCACTGAATAGATATTCCCTATTTCAATGACGACCAATGCCATATAACTGCAAAATTTACGATAAATCACACGTAAAGAATTGACCAAAATAATATAAAAGGCGTACGGAGTACACTTGATCATCTAAACATTAAAATTAATTTCAGGTAAACCGAGATTCAGGTTTGGGAATTATCATCATTTTAAGATAGCGATCGATTGCTGGAATTCCAGTTTCAGAACTAGAAGCCCAACTTTGCGCGCGTTTTATCAGTGATTGCGTTCAGATTCAGGTGTTGCCCCAGTGGAATGAAATATAGTTCTATCAATTAAGTTCCAACGCATTAAACGGATTATCAATAGCATCTCTGTATTAGAAGTATGTTCTATTTAATGCGACGGTGTAAGGAACGTTACTACAGAAACTGCAGAACACAGCGACACTCTAAAATATAGGTTTAATATCAAACGACGGTGAAACATCACGGGACCAGATTAATGTGTTATCTAACTAAATTATTTATGCGACCATATGGGACTCCGCATATTTTCAGATTCATATAGGGATGTACAGATGTTTAAAAGGCATTAACATAAAATACTGCTCTGGGCTGTAGTCCAGAGCCGTATTTCTCTCTCACCTTTCCAATATCATTACCTAGCTGTATTAAATAACTATTTACAGAGGGTTAAAGGTTGTCGAGTTGGCTTTGATGTGAGGCCTAGAACTTCATGTTTCAATTTGTATTTAATTTTCTATCAATTTCACAACGTGACATGTACGGTGATATCCAAGTTTAACGTTGCCTTTTGGGAGCGACATTTCATGGTATAAACGTCGATATGTCGTGTCCAAATTCTACACTATATCTGTTAATAAGGAGTTGAAACTACTGATCACCGGTATGGGCATTTAAATAAGGTTTCCATTCATGTATCGCGTCGAACACCTAAGTTATGTATGGGTATCAATTGAAACATCGGTTTCGGTTAATTGATCAAACTAGTTGTTATTCGGTGAAATTGTAAATGATGTTGATACGGGATAATAAATTCCTAGTCGGGTTCCATTCAATATAATCAAACTAAGAGGGTTCGTTATAAAAACAATTTGATTATAATTAGCTACACACATACACACCATATCTTATAATAATGTTATTTCGATCAACTAATACATTAATCAGCATAAGTAAGCAAGTGATTAATTTTCACTTGCCTCAGACAATCGTGACGACGATAATCCCGGCAGCGGCGACGGAGAGAGGCAGCAACTGTGACGGTGAAGGCACGTGCAAAGGCACGGCACGGTACAAGCAGCGGCAACGGTAGTGAGCTCGGGTGGCGGCTGCAGCGATGGGTGCAGGGGCTCGGTGTTGGGGTGTTCGGAGCTTGCAGCTTGGAGATGGTGAGCTCCGACGATGGTGGATGACGAAGACGAGGGCTCGGTGTCGTGGATGGGGTTGCCGGTGATGAGGTGGTCGGGGCTCATCGGCGAGGCACAGGGGTGCAGTGGGTTGTGGGTTCGGGTGCGGTGGCTTGGGGGATCCGGTGTTGTAGAAGAGAGGAGGGGTTTATCGGAAGTTTTGGGTTGAGTAGGGAGAAAGGAGGAGACGGAGTTCGCCGGGGAGATCGTCGGTGATGAATGGGAGGGCTCGGTGGCGGAGCAGAGTGTGAGAGAGAGAATGACGCAGAGAAAGAAACGAGGGGGAGAGTGAACTAGAAAGAGGGAGCGAGCGGTCGGGAGTTTTGGGCGAGTGGAGTTGGGCCGTTGGGGAAGCGAGGACATGGGCGTGTCTCGTGATGGTGGCGCGAGAAGGGAGGAGTCGAGGGGGAGAGCCGTTGGGGGAAGTGGCCGTTGGGGGGAGCGGGTCTCGGGTGAGCGCGGGTCATGGGGAAGATGGGCGCAAGGGGCTGGCGTGGGCATGAGAAGCAGGGGGCGTGGGGTCCGTTGTGAGGAAGAGGCTGGAAAAGAGACGAGAGAGGAAGAAGAAGTGTGTAGTGGTTCGGGTCGGGTCGGGCATGGGTCGAGTCGGGCATGGGATTTGGGTTTAGATTTTTTTATTATATAGTTTAGGCTTAGTAATTAAAAAAAATATGTAAAGTATAAAAAAAATAGAAAAATTTGAGAAAAAATCTGAAATATATACAGAAAATATTATATACGGAACTGGGGATTTATATCATACCCTCCTTACAAAAATTTCGTTCTCGAAATTAAAACGAAAACAACGGAACAACAACACTACACAAACAGATATGAAAAACATGCACGGATGTCCTCCTCGCGTTCCCAGGTAGACTCCCCTGGAGAACGACCATCCCATGAAACTCGAGCCAGGAGAATGACTTTGTTCTTCTGCACTTTTTCCCGACGATCGAGGATGGTGGTAGGCTGCTTCTCATAGGATAGATCGGTGCCCAATATCAACTCCGAATGGTCCAGAATATGGCTGTCATCCCGAGCATAGCGCCTCAACTGAGATACGTGAAAAGTATTGTGCACACCAACTAGCGATGGAGGTAAGGCAAGTTGATATGCTACCTCTCCTACTCGCTCTAGCATCACAAAAGGTCCGATGAATCGGGGACTGAGTTTCCCGCGACCTCAAAACCTAATAACACCGTGGGTAGGAGAAATCTTCAGAAACACATGATCTCCGACCTCGAATTCTAGCGCTCTCCTGCTGGCATCCGCCCAACTCTTCTGTCGGTCCTGAGCCGTCTTAATGCATTGTTTGATCATATGGACCTTGTCTACCGTCTGAACAATAAGTTCGGGGCCCAGTAATCTCCGCTCTCCCATGTCATCCCAACAAACAGGGGATCGACATTTCCGTCCGTAAAGTGCTTCGAATGGAGCCATTTGGATTCTAGCTTGGAAACTTTTGTTATAAGAAAACTCCACCAGAAGAAGGTGATCCTCCCAAGAACCCTGGAAGTCTAGCATGCAAGCCCTCAACATGTCCTCGAGCGTCCGAATAGTACGCTCGGACCGTTCGTCCGTCTGTGGATGGTAAGCCGTGCTGAACTTGAGACGTGTACCCAGACTCTCCTGTAAGCTCTTCCAAAAGTGTGAAACAAATCTGATGTCTCGATCTGACACTATACTGACCGGAACTCCGTGAAGTCGCACTACCTCTTGCATGTATTTCTCTGCAAGCGATTCTGTCGACTGTCCCACACGGAAGGGTATAAAATGTGCAGCTTTCGTAAGACGGTCGAAGATAACCCAGACGGAGTTGTTGCCCCTTGGGCTCCATGGTAAGGCAGTCACAAAATCCATAGTGATGTGCTCCCACTTCCACTCGAGTATCGGAAGCGGTTGCAACAGTCCAGCCGTTCTCTGGTGCTCTGCCTTTTCTTTCTGGCATACTAAACACTTGGATACAAACCGTGCAATCTCTCGCTTCATCCCATTCCACCAATAGTGTTGCTTCAGATCTTGATACATTTTCGTGCCTCCCGGATGCACAGAATAAGCCGAACTATGAGCCTCAGCTAGTTGCTCTTCTTGAACATCCCCTTTGGGAAAGCAAAGTCTGCTGCTGAATCTCAGAGAACCGTCTCGATGTATGAGTAAGTTCGTCTTCGGCCCGGCTTCCACCCTCTCTCTGAACTTCTGCAATCGAGGATCATCAGCTTACACAGCCTTAATGCGATCTACAAGAGAATACTGCACCTGTAACTGCCAGAACTTCCTGATTGCACTCGGTGTAACAACCTCTAGTTCGAGCTTCTGAAAATCCTCAATGATGCTCTTCTGACTGTTCAACATCATGACCGCTGGCTTGCGACTGAGAGCGTCGGGTATGACATTTACCTTTCCCGGATGATACTATAAGTCCAAGTCGTAGTCCGCCATTAATTCTAGCCATCGGCATTGCCTCATATTCAGTTCTCTCTAAGTGAACATGTATTTCAGACTCTTGTGATCCGTGTAAACTTTCACATTTTCACCTAACAAGTAATGTCTCAGGATCTTTAATACGAAAACCACTGCGGCTAACTCCAAGTCGTGTGTTGGGTAGTTCCTCTCGTGATTCTTTAGCTGCCGTGAGGCATAAGCAATTACCCGACCGTGCTGCTTCAGAACGCAGCCTAAGCCTTTCCCTGAAGCATCGCTGTGTATCACCAAACCACCTGAATTATCTGGCCCTGTAAGAATATGCGCCGTGGTCAATTTCTGCTTCAGTACCTCAAACGCCCGAGTACACTCCTCTGTCCATACGTACGGTACTTCCTTCCGTGTCAATTTCGTCAAAGGTTCAGCGACTCGTGCAAAGTCTTGAACGAACCGCCGATAATATCCTGCCAATCCCAGGAACCTTCTGATCTCGGCCACTGACTTCAGTGTCGGCCAATCTCTAACAGATTCTATCTTTGCTGGGTCCACTGAGATGCCTTCGCCCAAACAACGTGTCCCAAGAACTGCACTTTGTCAAGCCAGAACTCGCACTTGGTCAATTTTGCGTATAGCTTCTCTTTCCAAAGAATTTGTAATACCTTTCGCAAGTGTTCGGCATGCTCCTTCAGGGTCTTAGAATAGACTAGTATGCCGTCGATGAATACAACGACAAACGTGTCCAAGTATTTCGCAAATACTCTATTCATCAGATCCATAAATATAGCGGGAGCATTGGTAACACCGAACGGCATCACAAGAAACTCATAATGCCCGTATCGGGTCCTGAAAGCCGTCTTGCATATATTTTCGGCCGTTACTCTGATCTGGTGATAGCCCAAACGAAGATTCACTTCGAAAATAGCCCCACCCAACTGATCAAATAAGTCGTCGATACGCGGAATGGGGTATTTGTTCTTTATCGTAACTCTGTTCAGCTCCCGGTAGTCTATGCACATCCGTAGAGATCCGTCCTTTTTCTTCACCAACAAAACTGGTGCACCCCACGGCGAAGCGCTTGGGCGAATAAATCCTTTCTCCTTGAGTTCTCCAATTTGTTTCTTCAATTCTGCCAACTCAACTGGCGCCATCCTGTAAGGAGCTTTGGAAACTGGCGCCGTCCCTAAAATTTAGTTAATAGAGAATCCCAAAACGCGCGGAGATGGTAGACCTGGTAAATCTTTAGGGAACGCATCACGAAAATCCCGAACGATCTCTGGGGCCGGACTCTTATCAATCTCCATAGCCGTCAATGCTTTTGGTTTGGCTCTAGATTTGGCTAGTGTTCAGTCGAAAATACCGCATATTTGATATAATATTTTCCTTAATTTTCTTATATATTTAAAGGTGTTTATTATAAATATGAAACATATGAGGGTTTATCTGCAAAATATCTATTTTCATATGTTTATATATTATAATTAACATTATGAAGGAAAATGTATGCATATAATATTTATATAATATTTTGATAATTTAAATATGCAAATAATATCAAATATCCTTAACCAATATTCTTAAAATATAATATTATATCAAATGGTTAGGATAATATCTCAAAAATACTAAATATTATTAACATTATTCATTGAGATATTGTGCAAGGTTTAGTTCAGGTCAGAAGATCGAGATGTTGAGATATCGGGAATCAGAAATCTGCCGATGAATTTAGATAAAATCAAAGAATCAACACTGGCAGAGACTCGGGAAATATTTTCAAGTTCCAGATATCAGCTAAATCTCCATGTGTCACAAGAATAAAGCCCCAGAAATTTGCAGCCAAGATCCTACCAAACAGCCGTGGATCCGCGGCCAAACCATGAAATATGCGGCGGATCCGCGGCTGATTCACCGAGTCTGTCACGCCCCGCTTCCCAGTATACGGGCAACGAACGCGACGAGGACGCTACGTATTTACTGTGACGTAAATACGCTAAGCGTATCTAAGCAATATAAAAGTAAAGCACAAGAGACAAGATATAATAAAAACAGCAATTTTATTTATTCACATTCTTTCTGTACAATGCATGGAAAGTAAATACAACTGAAATAAAGCAATGCCTAAACAATGGCATAACAGAAATGAAAAGTACTGAATGGAAAGTGTACAATGACTAGAGCTCGGGGTCTTCACTGAACTGGTCCAAGTCTTCAGCAGTGGGCTCGATCTCTGAAGTGTCCAGATCATCTGACGACATTCAAAGAAGAAAGAAAGAGAATGTCGTCAGCGAACAGGTCGCTCGGTAAGTCCCAAAGATAAGGGAGAAATAGAAAAGACGGAATAAGAATGTATCTTTTAAAGTTGTATTATATTGTTAAAATGTTGTGTTAACGCTGTTGTTTGTAGCTTGGTACAGAAAGATACCCGTGTATACGAGAGGGGTCTCTATATGCTTGAGACTAGCGCAAACGGAATATACAAGGAACCGTTAAGCCACGGTACAACAGCAACGGAATATAGGTTGTGTGTCTTAATCTTACTGTCTCGTGCCACTTTTAACATCTTCCATACCAATCTACCTCTTAAACCCCGTAGTGTTTTGATTGTATTGTTGTATTGTATTGTATAGATTATATAGTTGGATGACTGATCAAAACCATGATATCAGTAAACGGATGTAACTGTATAATCATGTAAATGGAATAACTGTAGAATCATGTAAATGGATGTATATCCATGGTTCGGTTCGGTCATTGTAGATTGAATGTATTGAATATATTGAATATAGGGATTCATATTTAATTTGTAGATTGTAGATTTTAGATTTTACTTGAATCATATTCAAGTCAGTTTATAATGAGACTCAAAGTAAATTAAAGTCCTGATTGTTTTGATATTATCGTTAACCGCTGCATATGGGCGGCAGGATTTGTGTCTTTTTCAAAAATGATTACCGTATTGATAACACCGTTATTAAGTTGTCTACCTTAGATAGGCAAGCACCCACTTCCCCGGCTCCCTGAGGCTCAAGAGATTGGTCCCGCTTAAACCTATATTTACTAGGGTCTTTAGGGTAAATTATAGAACTTGAGGGGTTTTATGTAAAAATACTTTTATATACTTTTCAAAATACACCCCAAGTATTTATTAATCGTCTTTAGAGTTGTAATGAATGTAGATTTTATATTGTGATATATCTAGTGAAAATATCCTAATTTCATAATAATTGGTATTTATTTGTAATATTGATTTATATGGAATTCATGGTATTTTACTGTAAAATGATTCTTGTGATATTTTTAGAAAAAGTGGAATATTTATATTATTACAAAATAGATATTTTAAGGATAAATATACATATATTTATATGAAAATAATTTTTAATATATATAATATTCTAGAAATCTCATTTTCTTTAGATTTTCGTATTATAAATCTTTCGAGACCGAATGCTCCTTGCGGAAGTCTGAATCTCGCACTACTAAGCCAGAGAATGTGCGATAATCCACACCATCCCGAACGGGTCCCCCCAAAATGGGTTGTAGCGGCGCTTTGCAAAGACTGTATAAATACTGAATCCTTTAGAAAACGGTTTTATTAAGTAAATGATATTTATTTGCAATGATATCGTTTTCCCGTATTCTATATTTCCAAAGGTATTGTGCTATGTTGTATATGAGTGTGTGAGGAGGTAGGTCATTATCTCGTGATCTACTTAAAGGTATATCAAGTTTTGTGATATTAAATGTAGAATTGAAACTATGTGGTATTTAAATGAAAAATACGGTAAAATGAAATAGCAATTATTTTTGATTTTAAACTTGATCAATATGGTTGATTAGTGTTTAATAGTCAACATGAATTGGTTTAAGCATGATTGTATTAAAGAAAAGTAAGGTTTTATAAAGAAACCGAATCGGAAATCGGTTTTGTTCTGATTCCGTCGGGTTTTGTAATTCCGTATTTCTAGAAAAGAATGGAGAGATAGAATTTGGGGACTTACGGGTTTAGGACAACAATGAAAGGGAGATGGATCGGGAGGAGTCGCTGGTGCGTCGTTTTGTCGCCGGGAGCTCCTTGGATGGTCGTCGGAAGTTCGCCGGAAAATTCGCCGTAGCTTCGCTTCTTGCTCGTTTTCAAAGCACACAAGTTTTCTTGAAAATTCTTGAGAGTTGGCTCAGAGTTTGGGGTAAGGGGGTAGTGTGTAGGGTTGGTATTTATAGGGTTAGGCTGGGGTTAGGGTAGATGAAGGGTTTTAATTTAAAAAAATATAAAAAATATGTTAAAATGCATTAAAAATGGAGTAAAAGAGACTTTATGGCTTCTCTGGAACTGATCTAAATAATTGGAGTGTGCAGGGGGTAGGGGAGGCCAAGAGACAGAATTTTTCTGTTGGGGACTCGGCCGTCCGGCGGCGCCGGCCCGAGTCGGCCGGTCCGCCGGCCGACTCTGCCGAGTCGGGCCGAGTCAGGCATGGGGAAGGTGGGGTGTCGTCTGATGTACACACTGGTATATTTACTTTTTCATGTGTAGTGGAAATTTTGGGAGTTATCACGTGTTGACTGTTGGACTTCTAAAAAATTCAAAACAAAATAATATTAAAAATAATGTGGGGTATGGGATTTGAACTCTGGTGGCTTGGTTCAGCAGTGCAAGGTATTATTAATGAGCTACAAGCTCTTGCTTGTAATTAAGGAGTGAATTAACTACTTAAAGTGATAACAGCAAAAGTAATTAGTCCAAGTATACATTAATTTTAAAGAATTTTTTTTTGTACATTAAAAATGGAGTTGTTACAGTCTACCCTCCTTACAAAAATTTCGTCCTCGAAATTTACAAATTTTATTTGAGGACCAGTTTACAAAGAGGTGTTGATATCTTGCACGCATTTCATCTTCTCTTTCCCAAGTGGACTCTCCTGGAGTGTCTTTCCTCCACATCACTCGGACCAAGTTAATTTCCTTGTTCCGAAGTGTCTTCACTTTCCTGCCCAAGATTTCCACAGGTTGTTACTCACAAGATAAATCAGGCTGTATATTGAGCTCGGAATGATCAAGAACATGGCTGTGGTCACTCACATACCTTCTGAGTTGAGATATGTGGAACATATTATGCACTCCTTTCAATGAAGGTGGAAGCGCTAAGCGGTATGCCACTTCGCCGACTCGTTCGAGTATATCGAACGGTCCAATGTATCTCGGACTTAACTTACCCCGCCTTTCAAATCGGATCACTCCGCGGTTCGGAGATATCTTTAAGAACACATGATCTCCTGGCTGGAACTCCAAGTGACGTCTCTTTGCATCAGCCCAGTGCTTATGTCGATCTTGGGCTATGCGCATCCTTTCCCTGATAGTATGAACCACATCAACAGTCGCTACTATCATCCCTGGTCCAAGCAATTCCCTATCTCCGATATCGTCCCAACTTAATGGTGATCGACACTTTCTTCCATACAGTGCTGCAAAAGGTGTCATTCCTATACTTGCTTGGTTGCTGTTGTTGTACGAAAACTCCACAAGATGTAGGTGATCTTCCCACGATCTTTTGAAGTCTAACATACATGCTCTGAGCATATCCTCCAAAATCAGAATAGTTCGCTCAGACTGACCATCTGTTTGTGGATAATAAGCCGTGCTGAAGTTCAGACTTGTTCCCAAGCTTGTTTGCAAACTCTGCCAAAATTGCGATCGGAACCTGGTGTCACGATCAGAGACAATGCAGACCGGTACTCCATGAAGTCTCACAATTTCCTGTATGAGTTCATAGGTATCAGAGATAGTACATTATGAAGAGTTTAAATCTTTAAATTGATTATTACCTCCATGTACTTCTTTGCTAGTGTCTCAGATGATTGGCCAACTCGAAATGGGATGAAGTGAGCCGACTTTGTGAGTCGATCCACAATGACCCATACGACATCATTACCCTTTGTGCTGCGTGGAAGAGCAGTCACAAAATCCATCGTAATGTGTTGCCATTTCCATTCTTGGATTGGTAACGGTTGAAGTAGTCTACCTGTCCTGTGATATTCAACCTTTACTTGCTGACACAACAAGCATTTTGCGACGCTTCTGGCTACTTCACGCTTCATTCCATGCCACCAATAATTCTGACGTAGATCTTTGTACATTTTGGTACCTCCAGGGTGTACTGAGTAGAGAGAGCTGTGAGCTTCTTTCATTAACTCTTCCCGAACAGGACCTTTTGGTACACACAATCTGCTGTCGTATCTCAAAGATCCGTCTTCATGGATGATGAAGTCTGTTCTGAGTCCATTCTCCACTTGTTCTCTGATCTTTTGCAACTTAGCATCACTTACTTGAGCTGCTTTGATCTGATTGACAATGGTTGTTCCCCTCCAAAGGACGCGAAGAAGACGCGTCGGACGTCTTGCCTGAAATTTGGGGCAGATGCTAATTGGTGTTATCCGTCCACCTTTCCGAAAATGCCAAGTTGATTTATGGCACCGTGTATCGAAGGTTTAAACAGATGCGGCCGATGTAGCAGACTTCGTCAGATTCCCCCTCGTTCGAGGGGTTTTTGATTGTGGGGACGCTCTTCCCTGCAGGCGCAAGCCCCTGCAGTTAATTATGCTACCGCATCGCGGTAACAACTTTCTTCTTCTCCAGCTGATCACTTCATGTCGTGTGTGTTTGTTTTGTTTGTGGTTGCCCGTGGATTGTATACGGAGACTAATTTATGTGGTTGCCCGTAGGACGTGGATTAGTCCAAATCCGTATTTTCTTAGATTTGGGTTTGGGGTTTTGGTTTAATGATACGTTAGTCTCATTTGGGACCAAGATCAACTTAAACGTTTGTTAAGAATACGTTAGTCTAATTTCCAGACTAAGATCAACTTAACAGGATCATTTAGATCCAACAAAAGAGTATTTGAACTCTATTGTTTAGTTTATGGACATTTCGGTCGATCTCCAGTTTAGGGACATGGCGGTCCATGGAATGTATGGCCGTCGGGACCCGTCACCTCTCTGAAGACGTTGAAGGATTACAACGACAAATATCAGAGGAGTTCAGAGATGTACCCTTGAACCAGTGTTGGTTATGAGGTCTATAGTCTAATTTGGGACTAAAGTCTGTTTGAAGATCTATGAGCATATGGGCTCAGTTGAACATTTTATTGTTCTGGCTGTTGAGCCTTTATTTGGGCTCGGCCCTTTTAATAATGCATAGCATTGGGCTCTGTAATTAAATGCATAGCATTTATATTTGGTCTGTTAGACCTTTACTTGGGCTCTGCCTTTTTAAGTAATGCATAGCATTTATAGTTGGCTGACAGTGCGCCACGTGGCTTGTCAGACGCTTTGCCCCAATTGAAGAGCGCAAGGCGCTAGCGCATGCGAAGGTGACACGTGTCACGCTCTGGTGAGCGCAAGTCTGTTAGCGCAGTGCGCTGCGCCAGTCCGCTGCGGCAGTGCGCTGCTGACACGTTGCGCGCCCTGGTGCAGTGCGCCATTCCAAGAGCGCGGTGCGCTATATTTAGGAGCGCAGAGCGCAGATTGTTCTGTGATTGACACGTGGCGCTCTCTGGCGCAGTGCGCCAATCCAAGGAGTGCAAAGGCTCATTTCAAAAGTGCAAGGCACTGTCCAATAGCGCAGAGCGCATCTTGATCCAATTTAGATCAAAGAAATAAGATTTTCTTGTTCTAAAGAGGTTCTACCTCAAGATTCAAGAACCAATGGTTCATCAAAAGGCTGTGCCTTTATATAGACCAAAAGATCTAAGGATGAAGTAAATTACTTCTTTAATTTTTTACGATTGGATCTTTTTTTGATCTTTTTTCTCTTTGTAGTGAAGATCTTGATCTTGTTCTTAGATCTTTGATCTTTTTAGAAGAAATTCTTCTTTTTGTGAGGTGTTTTCATCTCTGTTCTTCCAAGAATTTAATTCTTTACCTTGAAGAAAATGATCTTCTTTCTTCAAAGTCTTCCCTTTCAAATTTTTCAGAGTTTTCCCTTTTCTCTAGTCTCTATATATATCTGAGACTTGGAGTCTAGGGGCCTTTATATATGGCCAATTGGTTTGTTGAGTTAGTTACAGAGATCTTTCTCTGATTGATCTGGGGATATTTCCCCACCGTTGGATCTTTGATCCTAAGGCCTCTGTTTTACAGAAGACAATCTTCTTATTTTAATAAGATTGGAAAGATCTTTCTAGAATTTTAATTCTGATTAATTAAATAATTTATTATTTAAGTTTTAGTGCTGGCGCAGTTGGCGCAAGCGCACCTGCGCTTAACACATGTCGCGCAGCGCAACTGCGCTAGCGCAACCGCGCTGACACGTGTCGCGCAGCGCAGAGCGCAGCGCACCTGCGCTAGCGTACCTGCGCTGACACGTGTCGCACAGCGCAGAGCGCAGCGCAACTGCGCTAGCGCATCACTGTTTGACACGTGGCGCACAGCGCAGAGCGCAAGTTATCTGAAGCGTTGCTTCCTTTAAAATTTGAATTTTTAAAACAGAGCCTTGCTCTGATTGGGGGTGCGCTGCCTTGGGCGCAGCGCTCCTTGCGCTGCCTTGGGCGCAGCGCTCCTTGCGCTGGCGTGTCTGCTGTTGACACGTGGCGCTCTGCGCGCAGCGCAAGAGATCTGAAGCGTTTATTTATCTTTTGAATTTGAAATTCAAACAGAGCTTTGCTCTGATTGGGGGAAACAATGGTTAATTGAACTTGTAAATTCATCAAACTTGAAGCATTACCTAGCATGACTACTTCAATCTCCATCTGATGCAAATCTTGTTGAAGCTTCCACTGAGCGGTGTGATTCATCGATAATGGTTGACGACTAAAAGCATCAGGTAGCACATTCACCTTCCCTGGGTGATATTGTAAGTTGATGTCAAAGTCCGCCATGAGTTCTAACCATCTTTTCTGCTGCATATTCAACTCCTTCTGAGTAAACACATATTTCAGGCTCTCGTGATCTGTGTATATGTTCACTCGTTCACCAAGTAGATAATAGCGCCAAATTTTGAGAGCAAAGATGAGGGCTGCCAACTCCAGATCATCCGTCGGATAATTGCGCTCATGAATCTTCAGCTGTCTTGAAGCATACGCCACAACCTTCCCGTGCTGATGTAGAACACATCCTAATTCCTTACCGGATGCATCACAATGCACTTCGAATCCTCCAGATTGATCCGGTATGATGAGAATAGGCACTGATGTCAATCTTGACTTGAGTTCTACGAAAGCTTGTTCGCATACTTTTGACCACACAAAATCTTCATCTTTACGTGTGAGCTTGGTCAGGGGTGTTGCTATCTTCGAAAAGCTTTCAATGAACCTTCTGTAATATCCAGCTAGACCCAAGAAACTCCGAATGTCCTTCACTGATTTTGGTGTCAGCCATTCGCTTACTGCTGAAACTTTCGCTGGATCCACAGAGATTCCTTCTCCCGATACGATATGTCCAAGAAAACTAACTTGCTTTAGCCAAAACTCGCACTTGCTGTACTTGGAATAGAGCTGATGTTGTCGAAGAGTTTCCAGGACAATTCGTAGGTGCTCTGCTTGCTCTTTCCGACTCCTTGAATACACCAGTATGTCGTCGATGAAGATGACAACAAACCTGTCTAGGTACTCCCGGAAAACTTGATTCATTAGGTTCATGAATATTGCCGGTGCGTTGGTCACTCCAAATGGCATCACTAGAATTTCGTAATTTCCATAACGAGTTCTGAAAGCTGTTTTGTGAATATCAGCTTCCTTGACCTTCACTTGATGATAACCTGAACGAAGATCCAATTTAGAGAAAACACAAAATCAACTTAGCTGATCGAATAAATCGTCGATGCGTGGGAGTGGATACTTGTTCTTAATAGTGACTTCGTTCAAGGCTCTGTAATCGATGCACATTCTGTATGAACCTTCCTTCTTCTTCACAAGCAGTACAGGTGATCCTCAACTTGAAGTGCTGGGACGAATCCATCCTTTTGCCAATAATTCGTCCAACTGTGTTCGAACTTCCTTCAACCCTTCCGGACTTAGTCGATAAGGTGCTTTGATCACCGGTTGTGCTCCTGGTACTAAATCAATGCTGAATTTAAGAGCTCGATCGGGAGGCAAACCTGATATATCGTCAGGAAACTCATCGTCTAACTCTCGAACCACATCTGGTATTGATTCTTCCTCTGCTTGAGCTGCTGCAACTACTGCTTCCCTTGGCTTCGCTTTGTAGGTACTTGGCTCTAGGGTACGGTCTCCGCTTTTGAAATAGATGATCGGATGGTCTGGAATCTCGAATACTACCCTCCTTTGACGACAGTCGATGGTAGCATAAAAAGTTCCAAGCCAATCCATACCTAGAACCACATCGAAGTTCGGTATGTCCAGCACTTTGAAGTCAGCATAAAATTCTCTGCTGCAGATGACTACCGGACACAAGCTATATCCCATTGTTGCCTTTAGAACGCCATTTTCGGAACTAACATTCCAGCTGGATATAAGCGGCGAGACTGGAATCGCATGGGTTCGGACAAACCGTTGCGACATAAAGCAGTGAGATGCTCCAGTATCAAACAGTGCTAGTGCAGGTATTGAGGATACTAAGATTGTACCTAAGGTATGTGGGATATGTTTTAGGTATAGGAAAAGTATGTAGGATAAATATCAAGACTGAAAGAAATTTTGAGAAAGAAAGGGTTACCAGTGATAACTTGGCCAGTGGCCTCAGCTTCTTCCACTGTCATCGTGAAAGCCTGGCGCCTTGGTATATTCCTCCTGGCCTGAGGAGCATTCCTCGGAACGTTCCTTTGAGCTTGATGGAACTGACGAGGAGGTGGTGCAGCTTGTGGTCCTCTGGGTATAGTGCAAGTCTTGGAGCAGGGGCTTGGATGGCTGGGCGCTGTGGATAAGTAATTGCTGGCCTGGGTGCAGCAACTGGGTTTTGTCTTTGGGGACAAGACCCAATATCATGAGCAGCTGAGCCGCGGACTAAGCAAAGACGGTTGGCTCGCCGGCAGTCTTTCATCATATGTCCAGTTCTCGTGCAGTAGGAACAAAAGGCTGGGCTGGGACGATGGTTCGTAACTCCGGGTCGCCTTGGCACAAAAGGTGGCCTGGACGAGGCTCCTCCTGCCATCTGGTTGGCAGGGCGCTTAAATCCAGCAGATTGAGGTCTTTCCCTCGCCTTTATCACTGCCTCATAACGGCGGGCAGCTTTCAGAGCCGATTCATGAGTCGGAAAATCTCCTGTGGCCAGTGCAGCCTGGATCTCCGAATCCAAACCTTGTTGAAATCGACGGGCTCTGATCTCATCCGTTGGTATTAGGTGTGTCGCAAATCTATTAAAAATATTGTGTTAGTTGTGTAATATGTGATATATAAAAATTCGAATTATTGAGACATATCTTACCGACTGAGCATGGTGAACTCAGCGTCATACTCATCTACTGACTTGGTCCACATCGAACCTTGATGCAGATGGATGAACTGCTGTTCCATGTCGAACTTGACAATCTCAGGGAAGTACTTAGCATCGAACATGTCGCGGAAAGTCTTCCATTCGATGGGTTGTTCAAGACGGCTTTCTTCCGCCTTCCACCAGTTTCGTGCATTGTCCGTGAGCTATAATTTTGCAACACGAACCCAAGCTAATTCTGGCACTTGTGCCACTGCCAGATCATCTTCGATACTCTGAGCCCATTCCTCAGCTTCCAGTGGGCTCTCCTTTCCTGAGAACTGTTTGGGGGTGCAAAGCCCTGAATTGCTTCACCCGAGGTGCTTCTGCCTCGGGACGGTTCATTAAAAGAGCAGTCTGCTGCTGTTGTCCCTCTAGGAGGCTTCAGATTGCCTCAAGTAGATCCGTCTGCTCGTTGATCGGAGCAGGGACGGCAGGTGTGAGTGGTAGTGGTGGAGGTGTGTTGTTGACATTGGTGCTGGTGTTGTTCGGGGAATCCATAACCTTGAAGAAAAATTTGGGTTAGGACAGATTCAAAGTACATGAAATGATAAGATTCAAAGAACATGAATTGTAAAGAATGTTTTAGTTGCTGGTTCTTATGTTATATTGCTTAGATTGTTCAAGCAGAACAGAACTGCATGATAGAGTTTCATACAGCTCTGAACTGCATGGCCCACCAACAAAACTTGTCACGCCCCGCTTTCTAGTATACGGACAGAGGACGCGACGAGGCCGCTACGTATTTACTGAGAAGTAAATACGCTAAGCGTATCTAAGCAATATAAAAGTAAAGCACAAGAGACAAGATATAATAAAAACAGTAAATTTATTTATTCACATTCTTTCTGTACAATGCATGGAAAGTAAATACAACTGAAATAAAGCAATGCCTAAACAATGACATAACAGAAATGAAAAGTACCGAATGGAAAGTGTACAATGACTAGAGCTCGGGATCTTCACTGAACTGGTCCAAGTCTTCAGCAGCGGGCTCGATCTCTGAAGTGTCCAGATCACCCGACGACATTCAAAGAAGAAAGAAAGAGAATGTTGTCAGCGAACAGGTCGCTTGGTAAGTCCCAAAGTTAAAAGAGAAATAGAAAACACAGAATAAGAAGGTATCTTTTAAAGTTGTATTATATTGTTGTAATATTGTGTTAACGCTGTTATTTGTAGCTTGGCACAGAAGGATGCCGGTGTGTACGAGAGGGATCTCTATATGCTAGAGATCATGGCAAATGGAATGTGCAAGGAACTGTTAAGCCACGGTACAACAGCAACGGAATATAAGTTAAGTGTCTTAATCTTACTGTCTCGTACCACTTTTAACACCTTCCGTACCAATCTACCCCTTAAACCCCGTAGTGTTTTAATTGTATTGTTGTATTGTATTGTATAAATTATATAGTTGGATGACTGACCAAAACCATGATATCAGTAAACGGATGTAACTGTATAATAATGTAAATGGAATAACTGTAGAATCATGTAAATGGATGTATATCCATGGTTCGGTTCAGTCAATGTAGATTGAATGTATTGAATAGATTGAATATAGGGATTCATGTTGAATTTGTAAATTGTAGATTGTAGATTGTACTTGAATCATATTCAAATCAGTTTATAATGAGACTCAAAGTAAATTGAAGTCCTGATTGTTTTGATATTATCGGTAACCGCTGCACATGTGCGGCAGGATTTGTGTCTTTTTCAAAAACGATTACCGTATTGATAACACCGTTGTTAAGTTGTCTATCTTAGATAGGCAAGCACCCACTTCTCCGGCTCCCTGAGGCTCAAGAGATTAGTCCCGCTTAAAATTATATTTACTAGGGTCCTTAGGGTAAGTTATAGAACTTGAGGGGTTTTATTTAAAAATACTTTTATATACTTATCAAAATACACCCCAAGTATTTATTAATCGTCTTTAGAGTTGTAATGAATGTAGATTTTATATTGTGATATATCTAGTGAAAATATCCTAATTTCATAATAATTGGTATTTATTTGTAATATTGATTTATATGGAATTCATGGTATTTTACTGTAAAATGATTCTTGTGATATTTTTAGAAAAAGTGGAATATTTATATTATTACAAAATAGATATTTTAAGGATAAATATACATATATTTATATGAAAATAATTTTTAATATATATAATATTCTAGAAATCTCATTTTCTTTAGATTTTCGTATTTTAAATCTTTCGAGACCGAATGCTCCTTGCGGAGATCTGAATCTCGTACTACTAAGCCCGAGGATGTGCGATAATCCGCACCATCCCGAACGGGTTCCCCCAAAATGGGTTGTAGCGGCGCTTTACAAAGATTGTATAAATATTAAATCCTTTAGAAAACGGTTTTGTTAAGTAAATGGTATTTATTTGCAATGATATCGTTTTCCTGTATTCTATATTCTCAAGGGTATTGTGCTATATTGCATATGAGTGTGTGAGGAGGTAGGTCATTACCTTGTGATCTACTTAAAGGTATAACAAGTTTTGTGATGTTAAATGTAGAATTGAAACTATGTGGTATTTAAATGAAAAATACGGTAAAATGAAATAGCAATTATTTTTGATTTGAAACTTGATCAATATGGTTGATTAGTGTTTAATAGTCAACATGAATTGGTTTAAGCCTGATTGTATTAAACAAAAGTGAGGTTTTATAAAGAAACCGAATCGGAAATCGGTTTTGTTCCGATTCCGTCGGGTTTTGTAATTCCGTATTTCTAGAAAAGAATAGAGAGATAGAATTTAGGGACTTACGGGTTTAGGACAACAATGAGAGGGAGATGGATCGGGAGGAGTCGCCGGTGCGTCGTTTTATCGCCGGGAGCTCCTAGGATGGTCGTCGGAAGTTCACCGGAAAATTCGCCGTAGCTTCGCTTCTTACTCGTTTTCAAAGTACACAAGTTTTCTTGAAAATTCTTGAGAGTTGGCTCAGATTTTGGGGTGAGGGGGTAGTGTGTAGGGTTGGTATTTATAGGGTTAGGCTAGGATTAGGGTAGATGAAGGGTTTTAATTTAAAAAAATATAAAAAAAAATGTTAAAATGCATTAAAAATGGAGTAAAAGGGACTGCATGGCTTCTCTGGAACCGATCTAAATAAATGGAGTGTGCAGGGGGGTAGGGGAGGCCAAGAGACAGAATTTTTCTGTTAGGGACTCGGCCGAGTCAGGCATGGGGAAGATGGGGGGTCGTCTGATGTACACACTGGTATATTTACTTTTTCATGTGTAGTGGAAATTTTGGGAGTTATCACGTGTTGACTGTTGGACTTCTAAAAAATTCAAAACAAAATAATATTAAAAATAATATGGGATATGGGATTTGAACTCTGGTGGCTTGGTTCAGCAGTGCAAGGTATTACCAATGAGCTACAAGCTCTTGCTTGTAATTAAGGAGTGAATTAACTATTTAAAGTGATAACAGCAAAAGTATTTACTCCAAGTATACATTAATTTTAAAGAATTTTTTTTTGTACACTAAATATAGAGTTGTTACAGAGTCGGGAGTTGGGATTTTCAGGTTGGATTTGCTACAACTAACCCTTATTCTGGGGATCTTTAGCTTTTGTCTTTAGGGGCTATACAAAGGACCGAGGGCTAAACCTAGAAGTCATCAAACCGACAAGATCACGAAGTCCAAGACGACTCAAGAATTCAGGTTGATCATCAGCTGTTCATCTACCTCCTTAAGAAGAGATCGAGAAGCAAACCATGGTTTTGTAATCACTTTCTAAAGGAACAAAGTGTAATTGATCAAGTTGATTAATAAAGATAGTTGTTTTATTCTTATTGCATTTTTATTTTCTTTATTTACATCATGATCTCTATCCGTTCTTTTTTCTCCATCATGCGCGAGTAATTCTCCGCTTGATAGGGTTCGTAGGATTAGGGTAGATCAATGGATGAAAAAATCCTTTAACTTCTTTTACGTCTTATAAAGTTTATAAACTTTATCAAAAGAATAGTTAACATCCTAATCGGGCGCGCTATTAATTCATTGATAGTCACGACCGCGATTTGAGATTAGATTAACAATTGTTTTGGTAAAGGCTAGACATGAACGGAGATCCATGTAAAGATGAGGGTTAAGTGTCACGCCCCGCTTCCCAGAGTACGCTAAGATAGGCACGTGACAGAGCCAACCATGCTACCCGTGGATAGGAAAAATCCCTCCATAGTCACATTACGGCTGTAGAGATATCAAGAACAATAATAAACTATCCAACACATGTCCATATGCCAAAATAAACGAGTCAAGAATAAAATAATATGCGGAAGCAATAGATCCAATAAACAAAACACCTGGAAAGTAAAACTGGATACCAACTGGATCCTCACTGCTCGGCCTAACCGCGGAAGTACTCCTGATCAGCCTGCGACAAAAGTAGAGGATCTGGGCCATGCAAAACCCAGACGTCAGTTCGTCATAACATCAAGTAATACTATAATCAGGGAGTAACAAGACATGCAGGCACGAGTATGAACGGTAATAAAGGTATAACAGTAACATAAATAAGGACAGTGAAGAGTAAGGCACAGGTGATGTGCAGTGAGTAATCTAAACTGGTCTACTAGGTTAACTACTCTCAAGTCTTTGAAATCAATTTGATGAATCATCGATGTAACTCAATAGTATCCCGTGCGTGCCCAGGACCATGGTCAAGATTCTCGGGCTGAATCCGAGACGTGCCGCTAGACAGTAAAAGGTAGTATGTAACGATGAATGATGTCAGCCGCATCATCCCGGGGCTAGCCTAGCCCATAAGACTGATCAGTATAAGTATCGAACTGTCGAGTTACACTCAGGTTTCATCATTGATTTCCCCATACCCCCAAGTTATGTGTTCAAGTCAGGTATTGATAAATCTGAAGCTAATGCCAACACAGGATCAAGCATGAACATGTTTGTCTGAATAGACAACAGGAAATGTCCATAGGGACAACAGGTCAAGATTATTGGCATTAGTAACAAGATCAGCTAACAGGTCAAGCTGTGGTACATCAGGTCATGTCAGGTAGTGTACATGGATCGAGTCATGTCAAGTAGTAGTGTATCAAGTCATGCAGTAGTATATCAGGTCATGACAGAGTGTACATGTATCAAGTCATGTCAAGTAGTGCACAGGTATCAAACGGATGCTCATAACTAAACTGTAA
The DNA here is from genome assembly GCA_030015575.1 of Agapanthus africanus. Taxonomy (NCBI): domain Eukaryota; kingdom Viridiplantae; phylum Streptophyta; class Magnoliopsida; order Asparagales; family Amaryllidaceae; genus Agapanthus; species Agapanthus africanus. The sequence goes on along the minus strand of JASDDO010000022.1, from coordinate 767,236,619 downwards.
CAGGTCCGGGTGCACAAATAAAGCATGGATGCACAAATATTTATCAGGGATTACATCATGACTATGTAGGATGCACAAGATCAAGTATGGGATACTAATATAACAGTAAAATGAAATAATATGGTTTCAGCGTGCAACTAGATATGTAATAAACCGTACGGATACTATAAAACTGTAAATCGGTAAAATTTGCTGAATATTAAAACACAAGCACTATTATTTATTAAATAGATATTGATATAATAATATTAACATGGATAACATATTCAAACCGATTAATAACTATAAAAGTGGTATTGATTAACCATGCATAAGAAAGTTCCGTTCAGAAATTCAGCGTCACCCTGATTTGTAAAATAGCTTAAAAATAACAAACGTTCTCCAAAAGGGACGTGTATTATACCAAAACAAAGATAATTCAATAATTTTTTCATTTTTATAAGTATAAGCATCTCATGTTGTTCGTACAAAAATCTATGAACATTCAAAATTGAAAGTTTGCTGCTGGAATTTCCCTGGACAGCAGTTTAGAGATATTTTTATTTACATTTTATATTATTTAAACAATTTATTTTGCAAGTAAATATTTCATAGAGTTATAGTATTCTGAGTTAGCTTCGTAACGAACTAAAGAACGTATACTAATGATTTTTTCTATGATTTATAATGAATTTTATAAGGTAAGGTGTACAGTAAATTTCAGATTTGTCGTATCCGCTTTTCAACGACGTTTCATGTGTAAACTATAATATTTTCAAATGTATAACATTATAAAGTGCAGATTATAAACTAATTAAGGATAATAATAAGAAATTTTACGACGATATATATTTTAAATGATATGGATGCAAACGGGTATCACATAATCGTAAAATGATAAACTGACAAGTGCGGAACATATAATTAAGCAATATGAAATGTCACTATTCAATTTGATGCAGTATATGATAGTATAGTATATAACAAGATAAGTTTTCATGACCTAGATCTGAAATGATATGAATGGATGCAAACGGAATATCGAAAAGTTATAAAACTAAACATGGGGTGCATGATTTTAAATACAGGTATTCTATTTGTTAAAATAGATGCGTCTAAACTAATGTAGCATGTAATTAAGATTGGTTTTCATACCCTAGATCTGAAATGCACTATACAAATGTAAACGGAATGCCGAAAGGCTGTAATATGAAACATGCGATACTTGATTTAAAATACAGGTGTGATATTTATTTAAATAGGTATATAATGAGTTATATAGCATGTAGCAAGATTAACTTGCCTAGACGGAACAAGAACGGATGTGTACGGAACATCCTTCATCGGCGAAATGTCGCGACGCGCGCACGGTACACGGAACGGTTCCAAACAACGTACGAGGGTGATCACGCAAGTCAGGTACGTTCACTGGATCACTCGGATCGTCAGCAACGAGCACGACTCCGACGGTGATCACCAGAATCAAGAAACAAGATCAAGAAAAAAAGAAAGAAGAAAGAAGAAGAAGAAGTAAGAAGAAGAGGCTGTGTATTAAATAAGGAAAGAAAAAAATAAATAAATAAAATATATATAAATATATATATATGCAGAAGAGAGAGAGGGGGGGTTGTTAGTTTGTCAGGAAACTAGTTTAGATTTAAATTTAAAAAATCTTTTATTAGTTAACTAAATTTTAATTTGTATCAATTTATAAAATTAATATTATATAAATAAAATTTGATATTCTGGTAAATACAAACATAGTCTAAAACATGCCCGGGTCGGGTCAAAAATTCAGTTTTAAAATACGAAAAATATACATGTCGACCAAAATAAAAAATGAATGTCCGGATAACGAAAAATGCATACCCCCAAGAACGGATGCACGCACGTGCGCGTAGCCATTCAAACAAGTCCGTTTCACTGAGCGGGACGAGAACAAGATGCGCGGATGCTACCACGGGGCTAGGGGTATCATGCAGGCCATGTTATGTAATTTTAAATTATTTTACGTGACCTAAAATGTTATATGGTAAAAGATGCAATGCCAGATAAAATGCCAGTATGTACTAAACATGAAAATACACAGTCTACGTAACAAGTCAGGGTAATTCATAAATATGAATCAAACAGGTTCAAGCAAGTGGGTCGGGGCGAATGCAAAGTAAAATGTGAAATACCATTCGCACCCAAATACGATAAACCAAGAAAATACCACAATTAAGGAAATACGAGAACTGGAATTAGTATAAATGAACTAGGTTGTTACATTAAGAGTGGAAACCCTATTCCCTCCAAAAACCCTAATCTACATGCATCTCTGTCGATCTAGTTTTAAATCTATGAAAAGATAAAATGAGTAATCTTTAATTAATCATCTATGACTACTAAATCTTAACGAACCCTACAAGCCCTCTTCTGATATAAAATCTACATCCGTCTTTAAACTAGATGTATATTCTACATCCGTGTTTAACGTAGATCTAAATTCTATAACTATTCTTCACTATTATCTATTCTTCTTCATCTTCCTAATCAACACATCTAAAGAAAGATTAAAAGATTCACATATCCCTGAGAACGACCCGTACTCATCTCGGTCTAGCTACACGCGACACCGTTATTGATTGCGGTTATTACTACAAACACTTCTTTAAATATAGATCAATCAAATGGCGCTGTTGCCGGGGATACGTGCGTATTTTTTTTATTCTTACTATTCGTATTGAATTCTTATTCGATCCATATCATAAATAAAATAAAACAGCAAATTGTGTATTTAATGATTAGTGTGCGATTTTTGCAAGAGAATCTGAAGACAATAGAACGAGAAAACAAAGATTCAGAGACCTTCAGAGAAGACAATAGGAACAAAGGAGGCCACAGTACAAAAAATTTTCAAGCGATCTCTCAAATCCGCGGCGGAACCGCGGTAAAAAGTGCACTTTGGCGGCGGAACCGCGGCCAAGTTGGGGATCTAGGGCTTCATTTTTCTCTGGTATCTTTCTCTATACGTTCTCTCTCCTCTGAAAAATCTAATAATATTTTTTTCTGCAGGATTTTTTGCAGAATATCGCCGCTAAAAAAAATCTTTTTGCATATTTTGTAATTAGTTTGTGCATATTTTAATACGGACATTAAGGGGAAAAGACCAAATTCAGATTAGGTGGGGATTTCATCGCCCTTCCTAGGCCCCACAAATCACAAAACGAGTATCCGCATCACTCTACATTAATTAAAAAATATCTAGACAGAGACTCTAAGGACTGTCGCGCTCAATAAGAACAGAGAAAGGTCGTGGGCAATCTATCGCTTATCCGCATTTCTTTTATGGTGTCTAGGCAAGTGTGTCTAAGGCAAGTGGTTACTTAATTAGGCCCGCTATTTTCAGTGATTCGTATAGCGGACACCTCCCACTTACCAGGCACTTACCTGGCCACAAGAGCGATAAAGAGGTGGTAGTGGATTAATCCTGTGGCTTGTCCTTTGGAAGTCTAGGAGCGGTTTAGAGACTTGACCTAGGTAACCTTAGTTCCAGGGTTGATTGTGCATTTTTGTGTGATTTGTCTCACGTCCGACACTTTTCAAAACAAACCAATTTTAAATCGCACACACGCTGCCACTTGCGCTAAACCCGCTTAGTGCATGCTCGGCTGGACACGGGATTCTAGTGCCCGTCTTGTCCGCGTTCCTGCTATCGATTCCAAAGTCAGTACTTCTTCATCTTCTTTTTCCCCTCCACCCACCACATCGACCGAGATGGACGGTTCTCCATCAGATTATAACACCACCCTACTACCACCCGTCAGTGCGCAGAATCCACCGCGCATCTCTTTCCAAGAAAGATGCTATCCTATACGCGGTCCCCTTCCTATCTGTTTATCTATTCCACCACCCAATGGGGATAATTTTGAAATTAAACTCCACTTCATCAACCTGTTGCCCAAATTTCACGGGCTTGAGTCTGAAGACGCATATGTTTTTATCATTAAATTCAAAAACGTATGCGCAATGATGGGTACATCACAACTTTCAGTGGATGCTATGCGCCTGCGTCTTCTCCCTTTCACTTTGTGCGATTTAGCGGAAAAATGGCTCTATAACACTGCTGTACACTCTATTACCAATTGGGATGAATTCGTGATAGCATTCCTTAAGAAATTTTACCCTAATCATAAGACCGCCCGTGTTCAAGCGAAATCAACCAGTTTACCCAGCTTCCCAATGAACCATTTTGGAAGTGCTTTGACCGGTTAAGGATCTGCTTGTCCAATGTTCTCATCATGGAATACATAGATGAGATCTGTACCGAATTATATATGAGGGTATTACTCCAGCCACAAAGCAGATGCTTGAAACCATGTGTCAATGCAATTTCATGTCCAAAGACGATGGTGAAGTTTGGAAATATTTGGAAGATCTCGCTGAACACACTTTGCATTGGGAAAGTGTTAGACCATCATCTAAGGAAGGTATCCATCAGCTCGATGTTTCCATCGTAGTAAAAGCCGAAATGGAAACAATACAAAAGAAACTCGACGCTATGGAGAACAAATTCTCATCAATCTCCCTAAACCAGGTTACGCTTCCTAAGACCGTGTGTGGTTGCTGTTCCGATCCATCACATTTGAAGGAAGAATGTCCTATGGATGCACCGTTTCAAGCTCAAGAACACACTAATGCTACTTTTCAGCGGCGACCTAGAAACGATCCTTATTCTTTCACGTACAATCAGGGATGGAGGAATCATCCTAGTTTTGCTTGGAACCAAAACCAACCTTAAAATCAAAACCAGTTCCAAAGCAATTATCAAATACCTCCTCCACAGCAGCAGCAACCACATCCACTGAGTCAGCACCCCTTTCAATCGCAACCTTTTCAAAATCCAGCCAACAATTCTACACCTCATAATAATTCTTTCCAAACGACCGGTACCGAAAACTCATCTGCACTCGAACGAAGCGTGGATATGTTTATTAAACATTCCATGTAATCAACGGATGATATAAAGTCTTCTATCCGAGCATTAACACAGACCACCACTTCCCACCGTGAAAGTATAAAATCGATAAAATCACAACTTTCACAAATAAATGCCGCGATGAGTGCGAGAGATAAAGGGAAACTTCCATCTCAACCCCTACCAAATTCTGACCATTCACAAAGTTATAATGTGAGTGTTGTTACCACGTTGAGATCGGGAAGAGTGTTGAACAATCAAATGGGTGAACAGATTGATGATGAGGAATCAATTGAAACCCCGGCTTCCACTTCTTATCCTATTTCGTCTAGTCTCCCACCTTCTTCCGAGCCTATTCTCCGTTTTCCCCAAGGTTCGAACCCTTCGCCCACTTTCTTGAGTCAACCTAAAACGATCCCTACTCCAATTCTGGGATCGATTCCATCCCCACAAACTTCTCCACAAATGTTGGACCCAAAACTTATTGATAAAGCTCCATTTCCAAACAGGTTGAGGGCCAACAAAGCTAACGCACAAATAGAGAAGATTGTGGAATTGTTTAAGCAAGTTAATATAAATATCTCTTTCCTAGATACTATTCAACAAGTTCCGTCTTATGCAAAAATCCTTAAGGACTTGTGCACTAGGAAGAGAAAAACTCAAGTGCCGAAAAATGTATTCATGAAAACTAACGTAAGCACAGCTTTTATCCAACAATTGCCTAAGAAACGTAAGGATCCCAATTATCCTAAAATATCTATAACTATTGGAGGTAAAAGCATCAATCGTGCTCTACTTGACCTCGGCTCTAGTGTTAACTTGCTTCCATATTCCGTCTATGAGCAGTTAGGTATAAGAGAGTTGAAATCTGCCCACTGCACTCTCCAGATGGCAGACCGATCTATCGCCCAACCTAGGGGTGAACTAAAGGATATGTTAATCAAAGTCGGGGAATTTATATTCCCTGTGGAATTTATTATTTTAGATACACAGCCTGTGGCGAACCCACGCAACCAAATCCCAATGATACTCGATCGACCTTTCCTAGCAACTTCAAACGCTGTCATTAATTGTCATAACAGTTCTATGAACTTATCTTTCGAGAAGATGACAATTGAGCTTAAAATTTACAAGCTAAGAAGTCAACCATCTGAATTTTCTGCTCATTTAATCGATATTTGTTCCATCAACGAGATAGCTTCCGACAGCTGCGAAGCTGAAGTACTTTGCTATGATGATCTCGACAACACTAGTGCGACATTGTTTGATCTGAAAAATTATTATAGTTAAGATATCTCCGTTGAGTCCATCCTCGAGTTTGAATCTTTTGACTCGTCGCAAAAGTCAGTAGCGCTTTCCGAGTCAATATCCTACGCAAGTTATGAACCTCTTAGGGAGTCCAAGTATCATTCCCTTGCCCCACCTTCTATCGTCTCTCCGCCGACACTAGATCTCAAACCGCTGCCTTCTCATCTTAAATATGCATATTTAGGAGAGAATGAGTGTTTGCCCGTGATCATATCCGCTTCTCGAGCTTTAGAGTAAGAGAACGCACATTTGGCGGTATTGAGATCAAATCGGCAAGTATTTGGTTGGACAATGGCTGATATCAAAGAGATTAGTCCCTTAATTGTAGAACATTATATACATCTGATGGATGAAGCCAAACTAACCCGAGACCCACAAAGACGGTTGAATCCCGTCATGAAGGAGGCGGTAAAGAAAGAAATCGTCAAGTGCCTAGATAGTTGTATAATTTACCTAATATCTGATAGCCAATGGGTAAGTCTTATTCATGTGGTCCCTAAAAGTCCGGCATTATGGTTATAACTAATGAGGCTAATGAGTTGATCCAAACACGCACCTAAATTGGGTGGCGTGTATGTATTGATTACAGAAAACTCAATGCCGCAACGAGAAAAGATCACTTCCCTCCATCTTTCATTGACCAGATGTTAGAACGATTAGCAGGACATGGATACTATTGTTTTTTGGACGGATACTCTGGCTATAACCAGATCCCCATCGCCAAAAAGGATCAAGATAAAACAACATTTACTTGTCCTTTCGGTACTTTTGCTTATAGACGCATACCCTGTAGGTTATGCAACGCTTTCGCTACATTTCAGCGGTGTATGATGGGGATATTCTCAGACATGGTTGAGAATTTTCTGGAGATATTTATGGATGATTTCTCCATATTCAGGGACTTCTTTGAGGAATACCTACGTCATCTTGACGCGGTTCATGCCCGATGTAAGGATAAGAACTTAATTTTGATTTGGGAAAAATATCATTTCATGGTCCAAGAAGCTATTGTCCTTGGACATATCATTTCATAAAAAGGCGTTGAGGTTGACAGAGCTAAAATTGATGTCATCCATAACCTTTCTCCTCCTAAATGCGTAAAAAATATACGATCTTTTCTTGGTCATGCATGATTTTATAGGAGATTCATTAAGGACTTTAGCAAAATTACTAGACCCTTAACTCTTCTCTTGGCTAAGGATACAACATTTCACTTCGATTCGGATTGTGAGGTTGCTTTTGAATCGCTTAAAAGATCTCTCACTACAGCCCCCGTTCTATCATCTCCGAATTGAAACCACCCGTTCGAGCTTATGTATGATGCATTAGATTTTGCTATTGGTGCAATTTTAGAACACCACATTAATAAGATGCCACATGTAATTTACTATGCAAGTAGGACCTTGAACGATGCACAAATTAATTACACAACTACCGAGAAAGAACTCTTGGCGGTTGTATTTGCATTAGAAAAATTCAAGCCCTACTTGATTGGCTCGGCAATAGTGGTTTACACCGATCACTCCGCCCTACGACATCTTTTATCGAAGAAGAATGCTAAGGCCAGGCTAAGACGTTGGATCCTGTTGTTACAAGAATTTGATATTGTCATACGAGACAAGAGTGGATGTGAAAACGTTGTAGCCGACCATATTTCACACATCAATTCTTCACTAACGTTGACCGTGTCAATAAATGACTTCTTCCCAGACGACGAACAGCTCTTGACCGTATCCTGCGAACCTTGGTTCGTGGATATTGTGAATTATCTAGCGACGGGACTTATACCTAGCGATTGGTCGAAAAAAGACAATTTTCGATTTCTATCCCAAGTAAAACACTTTTACTGGGATGAACCTTATTTGTTTAAGTATTGTTCCGACCAAATCATTCGCAGATGTGTCCCTAACGATGAATTCAAGAGTGTATTGTCTTTTTGTCATGATCAAGCATGTGGCGGTCACTTTGGTCCACGTAAAATGGCGGAGAATGTTTTGCGATGTGGCTCTTATTGGCCAACATTATTTAAAGACGCATATGATCATTGCAAAACTTGTCATCGGTGTCAACACATGGGTCGAATTTCACGAAGAAACGAGATGCCACTCCAATCTATATTGGTTGTGGAAATATTCAATGTTTGAGGTATTGATTTTATGGATCCTTTTCCCAACTCTTTTGGGAATTTATATATCTTGTTAGCGGTTGATTATGTCTCAAAATGGGTGTAAGCAATATCGTGTCACACTAATGACAACAAGATTGTTATTGAGTTTCTTAAAGAAAATATCTTTTTGCGGTTCGGGCACCCTCGCGCTATAATTAGCGACAACGGGACGCAGTTCTATAATCGGTTTTTCGAGACTTTGATGCGGAAATATTCAATTAATTACAAACTTTCTACGTCCTATCATCCCCAAACGAGCGGGCAAGCTGAGATTTCCAATAGGCAGATCAAAAAAATTTTGGGGAAGACTGTTTCTAAAATCCGTAAAGATTGGTCAACCAAATTGACGGATACTCTTTGGGCATTTCGTACCGCTTATAAGACCGATCTTGGTATGTCTCCATACCGCCTAGTGTTTAGAAAGGCTTGCCACCTTCCTGTCGAGATTGAATATAAAGCAATATGGGCTATTAAAGAGCTTAACTTCGATTTTGATCAAGCCTGCAGCTATCGGAAGCTGCAATTAAATGAGCTAAGCGAACTCCGTGATGAAGCTTACGATAATGCGGTTATAGTAAAGAATCGGACTAAAGTGTTCCACGATAAAAACCTTTTTAGAAAAACCTTCGCACCGGGACAACAAGTCCTTCTTTACGATTCCCGTCTCTATCTTCATCCGGGTAAGCTAAAATCTCGTTGGAAATGACCTTTTGTGGTGCGGTATGTATACCCACACGGGGCAGTAGAACTTGAAAATATTAAAAACGGTTTAATTTTTAAAGTAAATGGGTATAGATTGAAACCGTATTTTTCTGCTGACCCAGCGGAGGAGCTCCTATTTTTACAGGAGCCGCTTTATCATAACTAAATTTCCTCCGCCCCACCTCCATGTTTCGGTAATATTTTCTCATTTTAAGAATGGAGATGAGTGAAAAAGGACTTAACTGAATACCTGTGCGTGCCAAAGTACAAGTTTGGGGGTAGTTTTCATTTGACTATTATTTTACCCCTCTTAATTTCTCTCCCCAAGTCTACAGGTCTATGCATTCAAAGATGATATCAGTGAGGACACTGCTGAAAACAGGTTTGGGGGGGGGGTTTGTATTCACTAAATTATCTTTTGGCGTTTGGCACTATACAAATTTTATTTATTAATTGATAATAAAATAGTAGAAAGTGAAAAATTACATATGAAAGATATGAAAAGTTTAAGAAAAGAAAGAAAGTTAGATATTTTCTTAAACGAAACTAGTAATAAATAGTTATGAGTCATTGTCTTAAGGGTTAGTAAGATGAAGGAAATTGCTAATCTGAGGATAAAAATAAGTCTGAAAAATAGTCCCTATTCTTGAGGCCAAACATTTGAACGTTGATACCCTACTATACGCACTGTCACACATCTCGAAACTTGGGATAGTAGAGAATACCTTGAAATTCTCTTGTCTAAAAGCCTTGGTAAAATAAAAAAAAATGGTGGAAAAAATGAACACTGGTTTGTAATTTCCAAGGCAGCATAAAAAAAATATAGCGAGGGTGCTTTATCACCTATTGCTTTAGACCAACTGGTTTGGGAGCCACTGTTAAGTCTTAGGTGTTGCAAGACGAGGAATTACGCCTTAATAACGCGAGCACATTTTGTAATCGGTCGGTTAGTACCTCAAGAAGTATTGACGGTCGCATGAAGAATGTGTGAGCAATTCTATCTAAAATATTCACCAACTAAAAAGTACTAAGGAAGATGAACATGAGTATGATAGTTTGAATTGAATTCTCTAAGTGTAGGAATGTATTTTACACACACGTAGGGGTATATGATCGATGTTTGGAAGATAGATAGGGAGGAAAGTAAAGACGATATTTTATTGAGAGATGATATGATTTCTAACATCTTTTCACGACAATTAAGATAAGGCTCATGGCAACCGAAAAGCTGGTGTAGTCGAAAACTCTTATTTTCAAGTTCTTTCTTTTATAGTTCTTATCTTTGTGCGTAACTTTCATTTTCTTTCTTTTATTATAGGATTTTGTGGGTGTAATCCGCTGAAAACCCTCAGGAGACAACACTCTTCCTACTAGGGACACCTAGAGATTTAACGGCTTGTTGCACGTGCTCAGTGCAATCGTGTTGCCTACGAAAGTGTGCTACTTAAGTTTTTCTTTTTCTTTTTCGCCTTCTCTTGAATAACTAGTTTGCTCGGGACGATCAAAATTAAGTTTGGAGGTATTTATTCAGTCGAAAATACTGCATATTTGATATAACATTTTCCTTAATTTTCTTAGATATTTAAAGGTGTTTATTATAAATATGAAACGTATGAGCGTTTATCTGCAAAATATCTATTTTCATATGTTTATATAGTATAATTAACATTATGAAGGAAAATGTATGCATATAATATTTATATAATATTTTGATAATTTAAATATGCATATCATATCAAATATCCTTAACCAATATTCTTAAAATATAATATCGTATCAAATGGCTAGGATGATATCTCAAAAATACCAAATACTACTAACATTATTCATTAAGATATTGTGCAAGGTTTAGTTCAGGTTAGGAGATCGAGATGTTGAGATATCGGGAATCAGAAATCTGCCGATGAAGTTAGATAAAATCGAAGAATCAATACTGGCAGAGACTCAGGAAATATTTTCAAGTTCCAGACATCAGCTAAATCTCCATGTGTCACAAGAATAAAGCCTCAGAAATTTGCAGCCAAGATCCCACCAAACAGCCACGGATCCACGGCCAAACCATGAAATATACGGCGGATCCGTGACTGATTCACCGAGTCAGGAGTTGGGATTTTCAGGTTGTATTTGCTACAACAAACCCTGATTCTGAGGATCTTTAGTTTATGCCTTTAGGGCTATATAAAGGACCGAGGGCTAAACCTAGAAGTCATCAAACCGACAAGATCACGAAGTCCAAGAAGACTCAAGAATCCAGGTTGATCATCAGCTATTCATCTACCTCCTTAAGAAGAGATCGAGAAGCAAACCAGGGTTTTGTAATCACTTTCTAAAGGAAAAAAGTGTAATTGATCAGGTTGATTAATAAAGGTAGTTGTTTTATACTTATTGCATTTTATTTTCTTTATTTACATCATGATCTCTATTCGTTCTTTTTTCTCCATCATGCGCGAGTAATTCTCCGCTTGATAGGGTTCGTTGGATTAGAGTAGATCAATGGATAAAAAAATCCTTCAACTCTTTTTACGTCCTATAAAGTTTAAAAACTTTATCAAAAGAATAGTTAACATCCTAATCGGACGCGCTATCAATTCATTGATAGTCACGACCACGATTTGAGATTAGATTAACAATTGTTTTGGTAAAGGCTAGAAATGAACGGAGATCCATTTAAAAATAAGGGTTAACAGTGGGAACCCTATTCCCTCCAAAAACCCTAATCTACATGCATCTCTATCGATCTACTTTTAAATCTATTAAAGGATAAAATGAGTAATCTTTAATTAATCATCCATGACTACTAAATCTTAACGAACCCTACAATCCCTTTTCTGATATAAAATCTACATCCGTCTTTAAACTAGATCTATATTCTACATCCGTGTTTAACGTAGATCTAGATTCTATAACTATTCTTCACTATTATCTATTCTTCTTCATCTTCCCAATCAACACGTCTAAAGAAAGATTAAAAGATTCACATATCCCTGAGGACGACCCGTACTCATCTCGGTCTAGCTAAACGCGACACCGTTATTGATTGCGGTTATATTTACAAACACTTCTTTAAATACAGATCAATCAGCTGGCTCCAAAGAATCGCTTCCACCTTCGAAAACAAGTTCAGGGTGATTGGGGATGCGGAAGGTCACTTTCCTAGCTCGGCAATCGATGATCGCATGGAAAGTGCTCATCCAATCCATCCCGAGAATCACGTCATAGCTGCCCGTCCCGATTAAAAGGAAATTCGCATAGAATTCCCTGCCGGATACTACCACCGGACATAATCTACACTCTTGGTTGGACACAATAATACCGTCACCCGTATGTATCTCCCAACATTTGGTCAACGGCTTGTGAGGTATAGAGTGTCAACAACCCGCGTGGAAATAAAGCAATGCGAAGCACCCGAATCGAAAAGAACTCTAGCTGGTACAGAATAAATAAGGATGGTACCTGTAACCACATCTCCAGAAGCATCTGCCTGCTCGGCGGACAAGGTGAAAGCCCGTCCCTGATTCTGACCTGTACCAGTCTGCCTCTGATCGAAAGACCGCTGTTGGGACACCCGAGGTGGACCCCTCTGAGCTGATGTGTCGTACGACGGTTGTTGTTGCTCGAATCTTCCCTGTAGCTCAGATCTCTGGGGAACCCTGTCCTCGTTGGATCCGCAAATCGAAAAGAACTCTAGCTGGTACAGAATAAAGAAGGATGGCACCTGTAACCACATCTCCAGAAGCCTCTGCCTGCTCGGCGGACAAGGTGAAAGCTCGTCCCTGATTCTGACCTGTACCAGTCTGCCTCTGATCGAAAAATCGCTGTTGGGACACCCGAGGTGGACCCTTCTGAGCTGATGTGCCGTACGACGGTTGTTGCTGCTCGAATCCTCCCTGTAGCTCAGATCTCTGGGGAACCCTGTCCTCGCTGGATCCGCAAATCATGCACTGCCCCTTAGCTCTGCGGCAATCTCTCTGCATGTGTCATGGCCTCTGGCAATAATCGCAGAACAGGTGTAACGCCCCACGCCCAAGTACAGATGTGTCGTACGATGGTTGTTGTTGCTCGAATCTTCCCTGTAGCTCAGATCTCTGGGGAACCCTGTCCTCGTTGGATCCGCAAATCGAAAAGAACTCTAGCTGGTACAGAATAAACAAGGATGGCACCTGTAACCACATCTCCAGAAGCCTCTGCCTGCTCGGCGGACAAGGTGAAAGCCCGTCCCTGATTCTGACCTGTACCAGTCTGCCTCTGATCGAAAAATCGCTGTTGGGACACCCGAGGTGGCCCCCTCTGAGCTGATGTGCCATACGACGGTTGTTGTTGCTCGAATCCTCCCTGTAGCTCAGATCTCTGGGGAACCCTGTCCTCGCTGGATCCGCAAATCATGCACTGCCCCTTAGCTCTGCGGCAATCTCTTTGCATGTGTCATGGCCTCTGGCAATAATCGCAGAACAGGTGTAACGCCCCACGCCCCAGTACAGATGGTATTGTCCCCGCTTTGGCCGAAACCGCACGATTTTTCCCTTTAGAGAAACCAGACCCGACCAGGGGACACTTCCCAGAAGGTCACCCATCCCAAGACTTCCCTAGCCCGAGCACGCTTAACTACGGAGTTCTCAAGCTCCTGTAGTTCCGATTCACTTAAAAGGTACCTCTGTAATTGAGGGTGGTATCATTATTGTAGGGTTCCTAGGCACACTAATGAGGTCTCACAAGGCATCAACCATGCCAATTTCAAATTTTACAAGTGCCGAGAAACCCTAATACGGATCGTTAACTAGAATTTTAGGCGAAAAGAGAAACTAGTTAACAACTTAACTAAAAGAAAGAGGCTACAACCTTTGTAGATCCGGTTCTCCACCTCCATGGCTCCGTGATAAAGTCCCCTCGCTGTCCATATCGGATCCCGGACTCTAGCGTCGGCTTCATCGGAGAAATGGGCGGGCTAGGTCGTCGACTTCGATGCCGAAGATGATCTACGTCGAGACAACACTAGATCAAGCTCCAACTTCACCAAGTCAAGAAACTTGTGAAGAAAACACCCTATACTACATGGCAAGAGGTAGAGGATGAAGAAATAGGAAGTGGGTTCACTTTAGAATTGGATTTCTCACTCTTTTCATCAAATTGCCATTGTTGATAGCAAGCTTTTCTTCATGTGAAGAAGAAGAAGATGATGAAGTATATTATGATAAGTTAGTTAAAACCAAAAGAAAAAAGAATACTTATCATAAACCAACAATGGTCAAGTGTAGAGAATGGATCATGGTTAAGTTGAATGGTTAGGGTTAATCATGAGACAAAAATGGTGGACTTGTTCAAAGCTTCATGAAGCTTCAATATACAAACAAAGAAAGCCACCATTTTCTCTTTATGCTTATTATTTTCCAAAAAGAATAAATAAATAAATAAATGAATAAGAAAACAAAACCCTAACCATTCATATAACCATGGTTTAATCTTTACACAAACCCAAGTTAGCATGCATCATCAAACATGATACAAACTTGTGCACAAAAAAATATATCACATATACAATGTGCACAAACAAGTGAGAAAAAACCATTTAAAGTGAACCAATACTAGTTAATGCAAAGTAATATATCAAATATATAATTATGCATTAAATCATTAAATCAACACTTGATTTAACGATCCGGTCATATCGCATATGACCGACTAATATCCAATGTATCGGCTCATCGAATCAATCCTTGATTCGATAACTAGGTTATATCGCATACAACCATATCGATACATTCATCGCGAGAATAGAATACGGTATCACATACACGCATTATTCTCGGTCCCGCACATATCTCATATGCGCTCCTATTTCGTTTCGCTTGAGCCAGGAAACCTCTATGTAGGACTCTAAAGACTCGTCAATACGCCGGCAGCAGGTGATGATCATATCAAACACCCACAAGCCGCAAGCGGTCTTCTAAACGTAACGGCCACCCGGGTATTGAGCGATCAGAAGATCGACGAGCAAGCCCGCTCATACTCCTGTGAATCCAACCAGTAACACTTACCGTACAGTCCGGTCTCGTCGTCTGATATGTCGCATATCTCGCCTAGGGGTGGTAAACGTCAGACCCCAACAGCTCGATAAGTCGTGTCGATATGAGGTCTATAACAGTTCGAGAAACTACTGGTAACACTTACCAGTAAATCTCAGCAACCCTGGCCAGGGATTTCCGGTCATAGCCAATCGAACACAGCGCAACATCAACTCCCTATACCGGGAGAGACGAATCCCTTCCTATCGCTCATTGCCTCCATGTGATTCGGGACTGTACCCAAAAACCACCGTTTTGCACGCCCTCTTGGACGTGATAAGGTGGAAATCAAAGCACAGTGGGAACCACAGAAGACTCTATGACGATCTCGGGTCAACAGACTACTCTGTACCAGTGTTACCAGAGAACTGCCATCTGACGTAAGGTATAATACCATCTGGGAGTTCTCGGCGAGTCCGTCCTGTGTACCCAGTCTACACTGAGCACCCGTATATCATCTCTGATGTCAAACACCAATGGATATGGGATCATCCATCGCCCATCTGTATGGGTCGAGAAGGTATACGCTAGTCTACTCTGGTATATCGATGCCCCGTCTCGATATACCCACGACTAGAGACTTTGAAGGATGTACTTATGGACTACCATGTCCCCACTAGTATGATCCGCATCATAGTCCAGGTAGTCAAGTACACATCCTAAGGGCTTTACCAACATGTATAAGAGAGACAATCGGCGTACACGTTAAGGTAAAGAGCAACCAGATAGCATACTATCATGTCGAGCAAGAAAGTCCTTCCTATATATGTCCAAGCACCCACTACAATATACATCCTATGTATAGTAATGGCCTCTAGGGCATACATATAACTAACAATTATATTTATAATGCAGTTCGGTCGTCTTTCGAAATGTGCTTTAAGGACCCGATCCCATTGTTCTGAAATGGCTCCCTCACTCAGATCACCAACATGTCCGTAACAGACCGCACTGAGTGTGGACAGAGCATATCGCCATGATGTCTTAAGACCGCACTGCTCTGGGGTATTACATTCCCCATATCTAAGAACAATGGTTCGTCCTCGAACCACAAACCTACTATTGAGGGACCTGTATGGGCCACCATAAATGTAACGCCCCACGCCCCAGTACAGTACAGATGGTATTGTCCGCTTTGGCCGAAACCGCACGGTTTTTCCCTTTAGAGCAAACCGGACCCGACTATAGGCCGCTTCCCAGGAGGTCACCCATCCCAAGACTTCCCTGGCCCGAGCACGCTTAACTACGGAGTTCTCATGCTCCTGTAGTTTCGGTTCACTTAAAAGGTGCCTCTGTAATTGAGGGTGGTATCTTTATATTTATAATGCAGTTCGGTTCTCTTTCGAAATGTGCTTTAAGGACCCGATCCTATTGTTCTGAAATGGCTCCCTTACTCAGATCATCAAGATGTCCGCAACAGACCGCACTGAGTGTGGACAGAGCAGATCACCATGATGTCCTAAGACCGCACTGCTCTGGGGTATTACATTCCCCCATCTAAGAACAATGGTTCGTCCTCGAACCACAAACCTACTATTGAGGGACCTGCATGGGCCACCATAAATGTAACTGTCACGCCCCGCTTCCCGGTATACGATGAAGGGGACGCGAATGGTCCGCTACGTATTTACTCAGAAGCAAATACGCTAAGCGTAACTAAGCAATATAAAAGAAAATATACATAAGAGACAAGGTATAATAAAAACAGTAATTTTATTTATTAACATTCTTTTGTACAATGCATGAAAGGAAATACAACTGAAATAAAAACGATGCCTAAACAATGGCATGACAGGAAATTAAAGGTACTGAATAGAAAATGCACAATGTCTAGAGCTCAGAGTCTTCGCTGTACTGATCTAAGTCTTCTGCAGCTGGCTCGATCTATGACGGATCCAAATCACCTGACGACATTCAAAGAAGAAAGAAATAGAATGTCGTCAGCGAACAGGTCACTCGGTAAGTCCAAAAGATAAGAGGAAAGTAGAATAGACAGAATAAGAAGGTATCTTTTAAAGTTTTATTATATTGTTGTAATGTTGTGTTAACGCTGTTGTTTGTAGCTTGGTACAGAAGGATGCCAGTGTATACGAGAGGGGTCTCTATATGCTAGAGACCAGGACAATCTACCCTTTAAACCTCGTAGTGTTTTGATTGTATTGTTTGTCTTGTAAATTGTATTGATTGTATAATTGGTTGAATAACCGAAACCATGATATCAGTAAACGGATGTAACCGTAGAATCATGTAAATGGAATAACTGGAGAACCATGTAAATGGAATGTATATCCATGGTTCGGTTCAGTCAAGTTGTATAGATTGATAATTGGATTCATGGATTCAGGTTGAATTGTAATATTGAAGATTGTAGATTGTAGATTGTATTTGAATCATATTCAAGTTAGATTATACTGAGACTCAAACTGAGTCAGACAATCAACAAAGTAACTTGAAGTCCTGATTGTTTTTATTAATTTGTCTACCTTAGATAGGCAAGCACCCACTTCTCCGGCTCCCTGAGGCTCAAGAGATTGGTTCCGCTTAAAGCTATGTTTACTAGGGTCCTCAAGGTAATTTATAGAACTTGAGGGGGGTTTATGTAAAAATACTTTTATATACTTTTTCAAAATATACCCCAAGCATTTATTATTCATATTTACGGTTGTAATGAATGTGGATTTTATATTGTGATATTTCTAATGAAAATATCCTAAATTCAGAAATAAAAGTATTTATTTGTAATATTGATTTATATGGAATTCGTGGTATTTTAGTGTAAAATTGATTCTTGTGATTTTTAGAAAAAGGTGGAATATTTATATCATAACAAAATAGGTATTTTAATGATAAATATACATATATTTATACAAAAATAATTTTAATATATTTTTTATATTCTAAAAATCTCATTTTCTTAAAATATCGTATTTTAATCTTTCGAGACCGAATGCTCCTTGCGGAGGTCTGAATCTCGCACTACTAAGCCCGAGGATGTGCGATAATCCGCACCATCCCGAACTGATTCCCCAAAATGGGTTGTAGCGGCGCTTTGCAAAGATTGTATAAATATTAATCATTTAGAAAACGGTTTTATGAAGTAAGTTGTATTTATTTGTAAAGATGTCAATTTTCCGTATTGTATGTTCTAGGGTCTCCTATGTCAACTAGACTATTCCTAACCGGTCCAAAATGACAAGTTGTGAGATATCTCAAATCGCCTCTTCACAGCCAATTGTAGCCAGGTAAGTACAAGTGAAGAAATGAGGGATCCGCTCACGAATCACCGTGAGACGGGCCTTTTAAAGTTATCTTTCTCACTTGCCTAGCCTAGACACCACAAAGTCAGGTTTAGATAAACGACTGATGTCCACAACTTATCCTATTTTCATAATGAGTGGTATTTATTTAAAAAGTGTATCAATACTAAATCTTTTAGAAATGGCTTTATTTAGTAAAGGGTATTTAAATGAAAATGTTTGTTTTTCCCGTATTCTAAGTTTTCGATGGTATCGTGTTAGGTTGTATATGAGTGTGTGAGGAGGTAGGTCATTACCTCGTGCTCTACTTTAAAGGTATAGCAAGTTTAATGGAGTTAAATGTAGAATTTAAACAATGTGGTATTTAAGTGAAAAATACGATAAATTGAAATAACCATCATTTCATGTGATGAAACTTGATCAATTTGGTCGATTAGTGTTTAATAGTCAACATGAGGAAGTTTAAGTATGATTGTATTAGTGAGAAGTGGAATTTTATAAGAAACCGAATCGGAAATCGGATTTGTTCCGATTCCGTCGGGTTTTGTAAAACCGTATTTTTTTAATAGAAGAGATAGGTAGGAATTGGGACTTACGAGTTTTAGATCACACAAGAGAGTGAGAGGGAAGTAGAGGAATCGCCGATGTGTTGCGTCGTCGCCGGTAGTTCCTAAAACGATTGCCGGAAGTTTGCCGTAGATTTCGTCGGAGTTTCGCCTCGAGCTTGTTTTCAAAGTACACAAGTTTTCTTGGAATTTTGAGAGAGTGGGCTCAGAATGTTGGGGTGAGAGGGTAGAGGGTAGGGGTGGTATTTATAGGGTTAGACTAGGGTTAGGGTAGGTGAAAGGTTAAAATGAAAAATGTGATAAAATGTATTAAAAATGTATTAAAAGTGGAGTAATTGGGGTTTTAAAAGAGCTCTGGAAATGGTCTGAGGCTGAAATTTTGCGGGTGCATAGGGAATATAAAAAGACACAACTTTCATATTGGGGTCGTCGCCGGAATCGGCTGACTCGGCCGTGACTCGGTCGGAGGGCTGAGTCGGCCAAGTCGGGGCCGATTTGGCCGATTCCCGGCCGAGTCAGGCCGCCGGGATCCCCCCGACGGTTCATCTACCCTCTGGCAAAGTTACATCTTTGGATGTAGTGGGGTTTTTATGAGATATGTACGTGTAAACTTTTGGTATTCTAAAGGTTCAAAATATAAACAATATTAAAAATAATGTGGGGTATGGGATTTGAACTCTGGTGGCTTGGTTCAGCAGTGCAAGGTATTATCAATGAGCTACAAGCTCCTTCTTGTAATTATGGAGCTAATTAATTACTTAAAATAATAACAGTAAATGTAAATACCTCAAGTATACATTAATTTTAAAGCAAATTTTTGTACACAAAAAATGGAGTTGTTATATTCTTTTAACTTGTAATTAAAAAGCAAAATAATTACTTATAATTTATGCTCAAGCTAAAATACCCCTTTATGGATTTTTTTGAAATTTTTTTGTAAAAACTTGTATTGGAAATTTGGGGTTGTTACAAAAACGCCCCATGCCCCAGTACAGATGGTATTGTCCGCTTTGGCCGAAAGCGCACGGTTTTTCCCTTTAGAGCGAACCGGGCCCGACTTGGGGCCACTTCCCAGGAGGTCACCCATCCCAAGACTTCTCTGGCTCGAGCATGCTTAACTACGGAGTTCTCAAGCTCCTGTAGTTCCGGTTCACTTAAAAGGCGCCTCTGTAATTGAGGGTGGTATCATTATATTTATAATACAGTTCGGTCCTCTTTCGGAATGTACTTTAAGGACCCAATCCCATTATTCTGAAATGACTCCCTCACTCAGATCACCAAGATGTCCGCAACAGACCGCACCGAGTGTGGACAAAGCGGATCACCATGATATCTTAAGACCGCACTGCTCTGGGGTATTACAACAGAGCCCTCCGTTGCGGCTGCTGAGGTGAGAAGGTGCGCTTCATCTGCTTAACACCCCGCCTATGAACTGGGATCGCTCCACGGGGGGAGATGGTAGGCCGTTCTTGAACCACGTGGGGTCTCCTGTCCATCGATCGTCGGCCCTTGGCCTTCTCTGCCAGTCTTTCCTGCACTCGAGCAGCGTTCAGCACTTGGGCAAAGGTGGGTAGATCGAGAGACGTGATAAGTTGTTGCAGTTCAATATTGAGCCCTTGCTGGAACCGTCTTGCCCTGGCGGCTTCGGTAGCTACTATGTATGATGCGAAGCGACTCAGTCGATTAAACTCTGCGGCGTAGACATCCACTGAGCGTCCATTCTGCTTCAACATAATGAATTTCTCCTCCATCTCGGCCTTGGCAGTAGCTGGAAAGTAGTGATTTAGGAAGTATGAGGAGAACGTATCCCATCCAATAGGTTTCTCTAGCCGGCTCTCTTCTACGGACCACCACGTGCGGGCCTCGTCTTCTAGCTGAATCTTCACCACATTCACTCTGTTGTCATCAGGAATTCGAGCGGCTGTCAGGAGGTTCTCTACGTTGATGAGCCATTTCTCGGCCTCAAGTGGACTTGCTGATCCCGTGAACACTGCTGGATGAGGTCTCATGAAGTCTGAAACGGTACCAACCCTAGCCTGTGTAGTCGGTACGAGCGCTCCCTCGGGGCGGCGGGAACAGCCGCAGATCTCTCCAGGGCAGTAATTGCGGTCTCCTGTACCGCCTTCAATCCCACGGCCAGGAGATCGGTCTTTCTTTCTTGAGCTTGGGCCAGGGTCCTCAGCATGCTAAGGATCTTCTCGGTACGATCGTGGGGCCCGGAACCGGAGGAGTTGCCTAAGGAGTCCATATTCCTGAAAAGATAAAAAGAAATCAGATTCAAGCAAGGTTACACAATGATTCAACGATGATTAGAAAGTGAGGAAGAAATGTAATAAGGCATACACTAAGGGTGTAACTTAATCTAGAGGTCCCTCGACGGAACTGTAATTTCATCCAAAAACCGAGCGTTCTGATACCAACAAAACCATGTCACGCCCCGCTTCCCAAAATACGGGATACGAGGGGTGACTAGGCCAGTCATGCTCCTACGGTCAGAGAATAGTCCCGCCGTAGTCACACTTCGGCTTCTAGCATTACATTATAGTCCGTAAACAGTACTTGAGTAAACGAAAATCGCAGTCCACAACTTTATTGCATTGCAAATAAAAGAGTTTGAGATACATTTATTTTGCAGAATAAAATAACCAACGAACAAAACAAGTGCTGAAAGCAAAAGAAATAGCGCTGGTAATGCAGTCTAGACCTCCGCGATCTCGAATGGCAGGTCCTGCTCCTGAGCTCGATCCACTTCGTCCTCTGAGTATGTACACTCAGGTCGTCAGGGCGACACATATAGCAATAAACATATATGATGGACGTGCAGTATTATTAAACATGAGGAGTACAAAGAATTGCAGAACATGAGTATAATAAATATCAACTGAATATGAATAGTGCAATATGGATATCATATCGGTAAACTAGGCAATGCGTATATCATTACTTAACGGTCACCAAGTCAATGAAATCAAATGGTGGAGAGGATGCTCGTGTTTAACAAAGGTCTCGTGCATGCGCGAGACTACGGTCCGCTAAGCCCGGGACATAACCCTGTCAGCCATGCCGCTGGGCCCACGACTTAATATATATATATATATATATATATATATATATATATATATATATATATATCACTAATAGCGAATGATCATCCTCTAAATCACTGTATCTCGCTAAATACGAGTTCAATTCCACCTTGATTTCCCCATTCCCCAGGTTATAGTATGCATTCATGTATTCGATGGGTTGTGAATAAATACGTATCGCTGTCACTTTCAATCACTTTTCCACTTATCGGTATCACTGTCGTATTTGCCACAACCCAATCAGTAACACTAATATATCGATAATGCAAATCAGTTGCTAGGTTCCAACGTGAATGATCGCTATGCAACAGGTATAAAGCAAACACGAAAAATAAGCAGAAATGCACTGAATAGATATTCCCTATTTCAATGACGACCAATGACATATAACTTGCAAAATTTACGATAAATCACATGTATAGAATCGACCAAAATAATATAAAAGGTGTACGAAGTACACTTGATCATCTAAACAGTAAAATTAATTTCAGGTCAACCGGGATTCAGGTTTGGGAATTATCATCATTTTAAGGTAGCGATCGATTGCTGGAATTCCAGTTTCAGATCTGGAAGCCAACTTCGCGTGCGTTTTATCAGTGATTGTGTTCAGATTCAGGTATTACCCCAGTTGATTGAAATATAGTTCTATCAGTTAAATTTCCAACGCATCAAACGGATTATCAATATCATCTTTGTATTAGAAGTTATGTTCTGTTTAATGTGACGGTGTAAGGAACGTTACTGCAGAAACTGCAGAACACAGCGACACTCTAAAATACAAGTTTAATATCAAACGACGATGAAACATCACGAGACTAGATTAACGTGTTATCTAACTAAATTATTTACGCGACCATATGGGACTCCGCATATTTTCAGATTCATATAGGGATGTACATATGTTTAAAAGACATTAACATAAAATACTGTTCTGGGCTGCAGTTCAGAGCCGTATTTCTCTCTCACCTTTCCAATATCATTACTTGGCCGTATTAAATAACTATTTACAAGGGGTTAAAGGTTGTCGAGTTTGCTTTGATGTGAGGCCTAGAACTTCACATTTCAATTTGTATTTAATTTTCTATCAATTTCACAACGTGACATGTACGGTGATATCCAAGTTTAACGTTGCCTTTTGGGAGCGACATTTCATGATATAAACTTCGATATGTTGTGTCCAAATTCTACACTATATCTGTAAATAAGAAGTTGAAACTACTGATCACCGATATGGGCATTTAAATAAGGTTTCCATTCATGTACGCGTCGAACACCTAAGTTATGTTCGGGTATCAGTTGAAACATCGGTTTCGGTTAATTGATCAAACTAGTTGTTATAAGGTGAAATTGTAAATGATGTTGATACGGAATAGTAAATTCCTAGTCGGGTTCCATTCAATATAATCAAACTAAGAGGGTTCGTTACAAAAACAATTTGATTATAATTAGCTATACACACACACACCATATCTTGTAATAATGTTATTTCGATCAACCAATACATTAATCAGCATGAGTAAGCAAGTGATTAATTTTCACTTGCCTCAGACAATCGCGACGACGATAATTCCGGCAGTGGCAGCGGCGAGAGGCAGCAACTGTGATGCGACGACGGCGAAAGGCACGCGCAAAGGCACAGCAGGGCACAAGCAGCGGCGAAGGCACGCGCAAAGGCACGGCAGGGCACAAGCAGCGGCGAAGGCAGCGAGCTCGGGTAGCGGCTGCAGCGATGGGTGCAGGGGCTAGGTGTTGGGGTGTTCGGAGCTTGCAGCTTGGAGATGGTGAGCTCCGACGATGGTGGATGATGAGGACGAGGGCTCGGTGTCGTGGATGGGGTTGCCGGTGATGAGGTGGTCGGGGCTCGTCGGCGAGGCGCAGGGGTGCAGTGGGGTGTGGGTTTGGGTGCGGTGGCTTGGGGGATCTGGTGTCGTGGAGGAGAGGAGGGGCTTGTCGGAAGTTTTGGGTTGAGTTGGGAGAAAGGAAGAGACGGAGTTCGCCAGGGAGATCGTCGGTGATGGTCGGAGCTTGTGAATGGGAGGACTCGGTGGCGAAGCAGAGTGTGTGAGAGAGAGAATGACGCAGAGAAAGAAACGAGGGGAAGAGTGAAGTAGAGAGAGGGAGCGAGCGGTCGGGAGTTTTGGGCGAGTGGAGTCGGGCCGTTGGGGAATCGAGGACATGGATGCGTCTCGTGATGGCGGCGCGAGAAGGGAGCAGTCGAGGGGGAGAGCCGTTGGGGGGAGCGGGTCTCGGGTGAGCACGGGTCATGGGGAAGATGGGCACGAGAAGCGAGGAGGCGTGGGGGCCGTTGCGAGGAAGAGGCGGGAAAAGAGACGAGAGAAAGAGAAGAAGAAGTGTGTAGTGGTTCGAGTCGCGTCGGGCATGGGATTTGGGTTTAGATTTTTTATTATATAGTTTAGGCTTAGGAATTAAAAAAAATATGTAAAGTATACAAAAATAGAAAAATTCGAGAAACAATATGAAAATACGGAAAATATTAAGGGATTTACAATTATCCAAAATAGCCCCCTTTAGTTTTTTACTTCACTCGCATGGTTAATTGGTTAGGCTACTTAACTTTGGATTTTATTGCCTGAATTACTTTTTATCTTCTAAATATCTGTTTAAAGGTATGATCAAATGGAACCTCAAAGGGTGAATGACGGTTGAAATGGAGGCTGAGGTTCTATATATAAAAAAAAACAATTCACCTTTTGGGCTTTTTCATAAAGGCCCCCTAAATAATTGCTATTTTGAAAGCACACCCTTAAACTTCATATTTTTAAATATACCCTTCTAAAACTCTTAATTACCACCATGCTTAATTATCATCCCTAACATCTTTAGAAATCTAGTTAATAAGCTAAAATGATAGCTTGAAGATATTATTAATCCTAAATAACTTAAGTGAAGGGGTGTGTTTAGTTAACGGAAAGGTTTTAAAGGGTGTATTTAAAAATATAAAGTTTTAGAGGGTGTTTTCAAAATACCAATGCTTTAGCAGGGCCCATATTAAAATAATCCATACTTGTTAAAAAGTGATTGTTTCTCTTACAATTGTTATTCATAATTTTTTAGCAAAAAAGAAAGGTAAAATCACATTAGTAATCAATTCAGGCATGTTAAACGGGTCAATGGGCCAGGCTTCAGGTTGTTCGTGTTGGTTCTGTTTTTAAAACGAGCTTAAAAACTTGTTTAAAACCACTTCGTTTATGGGTCGAACGAAACTTGGCAAGCTCTCAACTAGTCCTTGCGGAGCCGAGCTTTTTGCTGTTTGACATCTAGAAAACTAGCAACAAAAAATCACAATAGTTTATGAAAAGATGATGTAAATGTTCGATATTTATTAGACAAATGGAGAGGTGAGAAATATAGGTGTTATAATTAAATAAATGAGTTAAAAACTTGTTTTTCCTCCAAAGGGTTTAAAACTTGCTTACAACCGGGCCAAGTCAAAATTTAAAACTAATAATTACCTAGATTTCTTCAATATCGCGGCATAAAATATTTGAAACAATATTTATTATGATCTGATTTTCATGTTAACATAATTACATCAACTCACAAGGGCTCGAACAATATGCTCAATCGAGTATACGTCCCGGACTCCTTCTGATGTTGAAAGAGCACACGGAAAGGCATGGCCTTACATGTCAATTTGCTGTAAAATACGAATGAAGGTATGATTTCCATTTTTATTGCTAAAACATTTAATTTATTTTTTAGATTTTCCTTTTTATGTTTTTAAGTTTGCTGGATTGACGGATAGGCTGAAATCAGCGACAAAAATTAGCGGTTGATGGTCGCTTCAGAAGTGATGATGCTCGAT
The DNA here is from genome assembly GCA_030015575.1 of Agapanthus africanus. NCBI lineage: Eukaryota > Viridiplantae > Streptophyta > Magnoliopsida > Asparagales > Amaryllidaceae > Agapanthus > Agapanthus africanus. Next base: position 767,210,709 of record JASDDO010000022.1, on the reverse strand, counting down.
ATCGGTGATCTTCCAGATCAGGACACGTGGCAGATGACGTGTCCCTGAGCATGCAAGAAAAGACTTACAGTGGTCGACCAGACCATACCTACGCTCGTCCTACCGAGCGAGCACTGGCTCGCCTTCGAGCCCCCTGCACAACTGGCCTCCTCGGTCTCACAACTCGTCTTCGAGCTACCGCAGAATCAAGATACATCGGCTCTCCCGCTCGTCCTCGAGCTCTCCCGCCGAGGTCATCTTCCTCGGTCTTATCAACCGACCAACAGCACCGCTTGTATGCGTAACCGCCATCCCGCGAATCTCGCCATGCGCGAGATCTCCGCCGGCCACATCCCACGTCCCACGCCACCACGATCCCCCATTAACGAGCCTGTCTCGCCATTAATGGGAGGTCCCGCTCATCACGCGGGCGTGACGTCGGGAGTGTAACGGCCGGCGTGATTCTCACGCCTGCCTCGCCTGCTGCCACCGCTATATAAACCCCTTCTTCAGACGGTTTAAGTAAGCCATTTTTCCTCCACTAAGCCGTTACTCTGCTCGGATCTCTAGTCTAACTTAATCGTCGGAGGGTCCTAGGTGGTACAACCATCCCGGGATTTTCTTGCAGGTAACTCGGCAATCACAATCTCAACCCATTGAGATCCACACGCTTCAGAAGCAGCCCCCAGATCCAATCTCAGCCACCCATCGCCACCATCAGCGGATCAATGGAAGACAACATCTGAAGGAGATTTCTGCCTCCATCAAGAAGGGATGTTTTCAGGATAGCGGGAATGTGTTTTGTTGTGGAAGCGCAGCTTCGAAATATAGGTAACCGACAAATTTAGTTGTTTTTCTTAAGCATAATTACATCAACGCAACGGATCGGACAATATGTTCAATCGAGCATGTCCCGGGCTGTTTCTGATGTTGAAAGAGCACACGGACATGCATGGCCTTACACGTCAACCTGCAATAAAAGATGAATAAGGTATGATTTCCACTTTTATTGCTAAAACGTTTAATTTGTTTTCTAGATTTTCCCTTTAATGTTTTCAAGTTTGCTGGGTTGATGTATAGGCTGAAATTAGAGACAAAAGTCAGCAGCCGGTGGTCGCTTCGGAAGCAAAAACTTTATATTCGTTTAGGATAGCGAGAATGTGTTGCGGAAGTGTGGTTTCCAAATACAGGTAACTGAAAATTTCAGCCGTTTTATTTAAGCATAATTACATCAACACAAGGGATCGAACAATATGTTCGATCGAGCATACGTCCCGGACTGCTTTTGATGTTGAAAGAGCACACAAACAGGCATGGCCTTACACGCCATGAAGGTATGGTTTCCATTTTTATTACTAAAACATTTAATTTGTTTTCTAGATTTTCTTTTTTATCATTTTTAAGTTTGCTGCATAGGCTGAAATCAGAGACATAAGTCAGCAACTGATGACCGTTTCAGAAGAGAATACTTTAGTTTTTTTTTTCGGAATAGTGAGAATGTGTTTTGTTGTGGAAATGCTGTTTCTAAATATAGGTAAATGACAAATTTATTGTTTTTCTTAAGCATAATTACATCAAAATAAGGGATCAAACAATATGTTCGGTCGAGCATACGCCCTGGACTGCTTATAATGTTGAAAGAGCACACGGACAGACATGGCCTTACAAATCAATGTGCTATAAAAGTTGAAAGAAGATATGGTTTTTGCTTAATTTATTTTCTAGATTTTCCTTTTTATGTTTTTAAGTTTGCTTGATTGATGGATAGGCTGAAATCAGAGACAAAAGTGAGCAGCTGATGGTCGCTTCAGAAGGGAAACTTTATTTTGTTTTCAGGATGATCAGAAAGTGTTTTGTTGTGGAGTGTAGTTTCAAAATATTGCAAGCAAGTGTGTTTGAATCTTTTTAACTTTGCTCAGCAAGGGCTTTGACTCTTCCTGTTATTTGGTCATGCTTTTGTAAGGATAATGTTATGTGAGAGCTAATGGTCGATTCAGAAGAGAAAACTTTAGTTTTGTTTTCAAGATATTGAAAACGTGTTTGGTAATTATGCTGATTTGATTCGATAATGGCTTATTTCATGAAAACCATGGTTTAATTAACTTTCCCAGACCTTCCTTACTTTGAAAAATTTATTATCAAAACTTCTAGAACTTTCATTTCGATGCACATAAACCCTCTACCATCTTTATACCCATAGAAATTGGTATGAAGAGCAGTAAAAATTTGAGCATGGCATATCATGGAGCTCCTTGTCGGGCCTCCGTCAGATGTTGTCTTCCGTTGATCTCGCGGTGGACTTAGTTGATTATCTTCCTTCGCGTGCGGGTCTCAATGGGTCTTTGGAGGAAGAGGTGAGGTGAGGTGAGAGAGGTATTGCCGAGTACCTGCAAAGAAGTCCCGGGGTGGTTTGGTACTACCAAGGACCTTCCGACGCTCAAGTTAGTGATAAGATCCGAGCAGAGTAACGGCATAAAAGTGTAAAAAATGGCTTACTTGACCTCTCTGTGATGGGGGTTTATATAGCGGTGGTGGCATGCAGCAGCAGGCGCGAGAATCTCGCCGGCAGTTACGCTCCCGACGTCATGTCCGCGTAAAGAGCGGATCGCCCGTTACTGGGGATCGTGATGGCGTGGAACGTGGGATGTTGCCGGCGGAGAATCTGCGCATGGCGAGATTTGCGGAACGGCAGTTACGCCTGTGAGTAGTGGAGTTGGTCAGTCGGAGGGACCGAGGAAGATGGTCTCGGCGGGAGAGCTCGGGAACGAGCGAGAGGGCCGAGGTATCTTGGTCCTGCGGTAGCTCGGAGGCGAGCTGAGAGACCGAGAAGGCCAATTTGCAAGGGCCCTGAGGTGAGCCAGCTTTGTGCTTGTAGGTCGGACCTGATCGGCCCCTGTGGGCCCTCTCTTCTGAGTTCTAGGACACGTCATCTGCCACGTGTCCTGATCTGAAAGGTCGCCAATATTGAGCATCATCATTAGCCCCCCACTCCTGTCTCGACCAGCTAGTGGGTCGGGTCAAGAGTGGACTGCCGGGCCGTCTTAGGTAAGCTCCCTCCTAAGGTTTCGTCGGGACGCATCCCCGGGCTATTAGCTGTCTTTTCTGCCAGCTTATCGGGGCGAGATCTCTGCATTTATGGAAGGTGTGCCGGTTCGAGCGTCCTGCCACTGAAGTGACGGTCCACGTGTCGAACGCCGGTTGGCCAACGCGACGTGTGCAGACCTGTGGACTGATGGGGCGCAGCCCAGTGTGGGCGTGACATGTGGAGCGATCGGTCGTCGAGTTGATTTCGATCACTTGCCGAGTGTGCCAAGCGCTGCCGAGAAGGAGGCATCTCCATGGACCCGAAGTCGAGGGGGGATTACCCAGACTTGGATAGACCTGATGTCTCTTGTTGAGGTTTCGGATCCGCTGCATGTGATGGGCTCAGTGGCCTCGTTATGAGGGCTATAAACTCGCAGCGTCTGTTGGGCAGGAGGATGCCTGCTGGGGATGACCGAGTAGGGAAGCTGCTCGGTTGATCTTGGCGAGGGTCTTTACCCCTGGCATTGCGAGTAGGGAAGCTACCGGCCAGGGATAGTCGAGTCTGGAAGGACTTTGATCCTTGTCTTTGTTGGGTAGGAAGCTACCCGCCGGGATGCGCCGAGTAGGAAGGGGCTTGGCGGCCTCGCGAAGAGGGCTTCAGATCCTCAGCGTTTGATGGGTAGGAGGACGCCCGCTGGGGATGCGCCGAGCAGGAAGGAACTCGGTGGCCTCGCGATGAGGGCTTCAGACCACCAGCGTCTGATGGGCAGGAGGATGCCCGCTGGGATGCGCCGAGCAGGAAGGAACTCGGCGGCCTCACGATGAGGGCTTGAGATCCTCAGCTTCTGATGGGCAGGAGGATGCCCGCTGGGGATGCGCCGAGCAGGAAGGAACTCGGCGGCCTCGCGATGAGGGCTTCAGACCATCAGCGTCTGTTGGGCAGGAGGATGCCCGCTGGGGATGCGCCGAGCAGGAAGGAAATCGACGGCCTCGCGATGAGGGCTTCAGACCATCAGCGTCTGATGGGCAGGAGGATGCCCGCTGGGGATGCGCCGAGCAGGAAGGAACTCGACGGCCTCGCGATGAGGGCTTCAGACCATCAGCGTCTGTTTGGCAGGAGGATGCCCGCCGGGGATGCGCCAAGCAGGAAGGAACTCGACGGCCTCGTGATGAGGGCTTCAGACCATCAGCCTCTGATGGGCAAGAGGATGCCCGCTAGGATGCACTGAGCAGGAAGGAACTCGGCGGCCTCACGATGAGGGCTTGAGATCCTCAGCATCTGATGGGCAGGAGGATGCCCGCTGGGGATGCGCCGAGCAGGAAGGAACTCGGCGGCCTCGCGATGAGGGCTTCAGACTATCAGCGTCTGTTGGGCAGGAGGATGCCCGCTAGGGATGCGCCGAGCAGGAAGGAACTCGACGGCCTCGCGATGAGGGCTTCAGACCATCAGTGTCTGATGGGCAGGAGGATGCGCCGAGCAGGAAGGAACTCGGCGGCCTCGCGATGAGGGCTTCAGACCATCAGCGTCTGTTGGGTAGGAGGATGCCGCTGGGGATGCGCCGAGCAGGAAGGAACTCGACGGCCTCGCGATGAGGGCTTCAGACCATCAGCGTCTGATGGGCAGGAGGATGCCCTCTGGGATGCACCGAGCAGGAAGGAACTCGGCGGCCTCACGATGAGGGCTTGAGATCCTCAGCATCTGATAGGCAGGAGGATGCCCGCTGGGGATGCGCCGAGCAGGAAGGAACTCGGCGGCCTCACGATGAGGGCTTGAGATCCTCAGCATCTGATGGGCAGGAGGATACCCGCTGGGGATGCGCCGAGCAGAAGGAACTCGGCGGCCTTGCGATAAGGGCTTGAGATCCTCAGCGTCGAAGGAGATGTGGGAGGCCTGCTAAGGATGGCCGAGCAGGGTAGCTGCTCGGTGCCTCTTTCCGAGGGCTTTGACCTTTAGCGCTGGAAGGGCCGTGAGAGGCCTGCTAAGGATGGTCGGGCAGTGAAGCTGCATTGTTGCCTCTTGGCGAGGGCTTTGATCTCTGGCGTCGTGGGTAGGCAACTACCAGCCTGGGATGACCGAGTGGGGTAGCCGCTCGGATGCCTCTTGCGAGGGCTTCGATCCCTGGCGTCATGGGCAGGGAGCTACCAGCCGGAGATGACCGAGCAGGGCAGCTGCTCGGTTGCCTCTTGCGAGGGCTTTTGATCCTTCAGGAAGGGGACCGAGCAGGGTTGCTTCCCAGTGCCCCTTGGCGAGGACTTTGATCCCTGTCGGTTGTGGTAGGAAGCTACCAGCCGGGGATAGCCGAGCAAGGACCCGACTGCCTTTGGGAAGACTTTGGTTCTTGGCGCGGGAAGAGCTATAGGGCTGTAAGAAGCCTACCAAGGACCCTTGGCCGGGCAGGGTTACTGCCCGGTGCTTCTTGGTGAGGGTTTTTGTCCTGAAGGATAGCCGAGCGAGGGATCCTCGGGCTCGACTGCCTCTGGGAGGGCTTTCTGATCCCTGGCGTTGCGGTAGGGAAGCTACCCGCCAGGGATAGCCGAGCGAGGGATCCTCGGGCTCGACTGCCTCTGGGAGGACTTTCTGATCCCTGGCGTTGCGGTAGGGAAGCTACCCACCAGGGATAGCCGAGCGAGGGATCCTCGGGCTCGACTACCTCTTGAAGGACTTTCTGATCCCTGGCGTTGCGGTAGGGAAGCTACCCGCCAGGGATAGGCGAGCGAGGGATCCTCGGGCTCGACTGCCTCTGGGAGGACTTTCTGATCCCTGGCGTTGCGGTAGGGAAGCTACCCGCCAGGGATAGCCGAGCGAGAGATCCTCGGGCTCGACTGCCTCTGGGAGGACTTTCTGATCCCTGGGGTTGCGGTAGGGAAGCTACCCGCCAGGGATAGCCGAGCGAGAGATCCTCGGGCTCGACTGCCTCTGGGAGGACTTTCTGATCCCTGGCGTTGCGGTAGGGAAGCTACCCGCCAGGGATAGCCGAGCGAGGGATCCTCGGGCTCGACTCACTAAGAGGGCAGCTGTTGGGCTGCCTCTTAGTGAGGGGTGCTTAGATCCTTGGGCAAGGTGGCCCTCGAGCCGCCGTGGCGAGCCCCCTCTGTGCGACCCCGTCAAGGGAGGGGATGTCGGTCTATTCGGCCGGCGAGGGCGTTGATGACGGTCGCCGGAGGAGCTTCACCCAAGCCTCCGGTGAGGGGGAGGCGGCGGCTGGTATCTGGATCTGTTTACCACCGGAAGCCGGGAAGACGGACTGTCTTGCCTAAATCTGGGGGCAGATGCTATTTGGTGCTATCCGTCCACCTCTCCGAAGATGCCAAGTTGATTTATGGCACCATGTATCGAAAGTTTAAACGGATGCGGCCGATGTAGCAGACTTCGTCAAATTCCCCCTCGTTTGAGGGGTTTTTGATTGTGGGGACGCTCTTCCCTGTAGGCGTAAGCCCCTGCAGTTAATTACGCTACCGTATTGCGGTAACAACTTTCTCCTTCTCCAGATGGTCACTTCGTGTCGTGTGTGTTTGTTTTGTTTTTGTTTGCCCGTGGATTGTATACAGAGACTAATGTATGTTATCGCCCGTAGGGCGTGGATTAGTCCAAATCCGTATTTTTCTTAGATTTGGATTTTGGTTTGGGTTTAAGGATACGTTAGCCTCATTTAAGACTAAGATCAACTTAAACGTTTGTTAAGGATACGTTAGTCTAACTTTTAGACTAAGATCAACTTAACGGGATCATTTAGATCCAACAAGAGAGCATTTGGGCCCTATTGTTTAGTTTAGGGATATTGCGGTCGATTACCAGTTTAAGCATATGGTGGTCCATTACCAGTTTAAGGACATGGTGGTCTAATGTTAGTTTAAAGACATCCCGGTCAAGGTTAAGGACATCATAGTCCGTGAGTTTAAAGACCTCACAGTCAAGGTTAAGGACATCATAGTCCATGAGTTTAAAGACCTCACAGTCAAGGTTAAGGACATCATAATCCGTGGGTTTAAGGACCCCACAGTCCAATGTTAGTTTTAAGACATCACGGTCAAGGTTAAGGACATCATAGTCCGTGGATTTAAGGACTCCACAGTCCGATATTAGTTTTAAGATATCACGGTCAAGGTTAAGGACATCATAGTCCATGGGTTTAAGGACCCCACAGTCCAATGTTAGTTTTAAGACATCACGGTCAAGGTTAAGGACATCATAGTCTGTGGATTTAAGGACTCCACAGTCCGATATTAGTTTTAAGACATCACGGTCAAAGTTAAGGACATCATAGTCCATGAGTTTAAGGACCCCACAGTCCAGTTTAAAGACATCATAATCTGTGAAATGTATGGCTGTCGGGACCCGTCACCTCCCTGAAGACATTGAAGGATTACAAAGACAAATATCAGAGGAATTCAGAGATGTACCCTTGAACCAATGTTGGTTGGGAGATTTATAGTCCAATTTGGGACTAAAGTCTGTTTAAAGGTCTATGAGCATATGGGCTCAGTTGATATGAGTTGAACATTTTATTGTTCTGGCTATTGAGCCTTCATCTGGGCTCGGCCTTTTTAATAATGCATAGTATTTATCAGAACAAAGTATGTTCTGACAGTGCGCCACATGGCGCGTCAGGCGCTTTGCGCCAAGGAAAGAGCGCATTGCGCTTCTGTTGGATAGCGCACATGAGGAGGACATGTATCGCGCTGAGCGCTGAGCGCTAGTTTGTTGGCGCATTGCGCTTTTAGTGTATGAGCGCATTGCGCTAGTCTGTTGGCGCGCCAGTGAGTGACACGTGACGTGCTTGGCGCTGAGCGCCAGCCCATGAGCGCAGTGCTTTGTTTTTAGAAGCGCAAAGCGCAGATTGTATCTCTGGTTGACACGTGGCAGGTTTTGGCGCTGAGCGCCGTTCCAAGGAGCGCAAGGGCGTAGTTCATGAGTGCAAGGCACTTTTCAAAGGCGCAAAGTGCACATGATCAAATTTATGATCAGAGAAACAAATTTATGTTCTTCAAAGGAGGCTTTGCCTCAAGATCAAAGAACAAAAGTTCTTGTTTTTATAAAAGGCTCTGCCTTTATAGATCAAAAGATCTGTGAGTGAAGTATTTTACTTCTTTTTTATTTTTTTATGATTATAACTTTTTGATCTTTTCTTTTAAATCAAAAGAGCTTGGTCTTTTTATAGATCTAAGATCTTTTTAGAAGATAATTCTTCTTTTTATGAGATGGATTCATCTCTATTATTCAAGAATATAGTTCTTTCTTTACCTTGAAGATGAAGAAAAATCTTCTTTTTTCTAAGAGCTTGCTCTTTTTTTTGCAGAGGGTTTTTCTCTCTCTTCTCTGTATCTCCTAGACTTGAAGTCTAGGGGCCTTTATATAGGGCCAATTGATTTGTTAAATCAGTTAAAGAGATTTTTCTCTGATTGATTTGGGAATATTTCCCACCGTTGGATCTTTGATCTTAGGGCTTCTGTTTTACAGAAAACAATCTTCTTATTTTTTTAACAAGATTGAGAAAATCTTTCCATAACAGAACTTATTCTGTCTTTTGGTAATTTTTATTTACCATTGGATCATTGATCCAACGGTGTTCTGATTTACAGAGCACAATTTTATTATTTGGAAAGATTTTGAGGAATCTTTCCTTAACAGAATTTAGTTTCTGATTAATTAATGATTTATCATTATTATTAGATCTTTGATCTGACGGTTGGGGAGCTTTTAAGTTCCAGCGCTGGCGCACCCGTGCTTTGCACGTGGTGCGCTGCTTAAAAGGCAGCGCACATTGCGCTAGCGCACACGTGTATGACACGTGGTGCGCTACGACATAGCACATTGCGCTAGCGCACACGTGTATGATACGTGGTGCGCTGCTTATAGCGCAGCGCACCTAGCGCTAGCGCACACGTGCTTTGCACGTGGTGCGCTACGATAGAGTTTTTGACTCTCAGCACTGAGACATTTACATTCTTTGCATGTGGAATTTTTCCCTTTATTATTTTTTTATATATATTTTTTATTTTATTTTATTTTATTTTATTATTATTATTTTATTTATTATTATTATTTATTATTAATTTTTTTTTATAAGGGAACAGGTTGTGAGCCAAAATTTTGGCGGGAACAAATGCCCCCCACTACTTTGCCCACGTAAGTACGTACGTGGGTGAAGTAGTGCAGAGTTATGCATGACCACAGAATTGAGGGCTTAGGAGACAAGTTTAAGGTTCTTGTAGCCTAAGACTTTCTTCGTCTTCATGAGCCGTAAGGGTCTCAAGAAGGTTTTTCTCCCTACGAGTCGAGAGGATCTCGTAGGTGAAAATTCTCCCTAGAAATCGTGAGGATTCCTAAGTGTTCATTACCTCCGTGAGTTGTAAGGATCTCACTCGGGTATTTTTCCTTACGAATCGTGAGGATCCGTAAGTAGCTTCTTCACTTCAGCGGCGAATGTGGCTTTGGCAAATGTGGCCCATAGATGGTAGATGACATTTCATCCTGAACTCTTTATAAGGTAGCGATGGCTTAGGAGACAGGTTAAGATCTGCCGCCTAAGACTTTTCAACTTTATGAGCCATGAGGGTCTCATAAAGATTTTTCTCCCTACGAGTCGAGAGGATCCCGTAGGTGTATTTTCTCCTTAGGGGTCGTGAGGACTCCTAAGTGTGTTTTCTCTTGAGAGTCGTAAAGATCTCACTAGAAAATTTTCCCTCTTACAAGTCGAGAGGACTCGTAAGTGGTTGTTTCCCTCCTAGTCGAGATTCAACTTTGGAGAGTGTGGTCCGTGAATAGTATGCAAGAGTCCGTTTTGGACCGACTTGCAAGGCCCCAGTGCTTAGGAAACAGGTTTTTTTTAATCCCCGCTGCCTAACGCTTTTCCTCACGAATCGAGAAAAATCGAGCATTTCTCGCAAGAATATCCTAACATCACAGTTAACTTTTGCTCTTTATGACAGAGGTCCGTTAGGGTCTGTGGTACTAGGGTTTTGTCCGTCGTACCGTCGCGTTGGCTTATGTATTCCTCGATAGGCAACCTTGCTGTTCGAGTAGCCTTGCGACTGTCATGCCTCTGATCCCTTTGGGGGCTGGACAAGACGTCTTCAAGCAATCCTCCTAGGCAGTTTGACTGTCGAAAGAGCAAGCGTTAGGAATTTTGCCATGCCATTTTTTACTTAAGGTTAGGCTCATTTTGGAGATCCCCAATGAGTCATAACCACTCCGCGCTGGTGTGGGATGATCTCCGATAGTCTTTCAGGTTTTATATGAGTTACAGTCAAGACCCTGAAGCTAGGAATTTGGCCTTCGCTTCGTTTGCTGGCATTGCGTCTGCTGTATCGAGACGAATGTCGTGGTTGCTTCTAGGTTGCTGGTGAATCGTCGAGGTTTGGAACTAGAGATTTTGTCGTGGCTCCGTTGTTTGATTGTCGCGTCTGAATCCTGCTGGAGGAAGAACGCTGTGGTGACATCTCGTCTTCTGTATCGAGACGAACGTCGAGGTGGTGACCACTCCGTGCTAATGCGGGATGATCTCCGATTGTCTTTTAGGCTTTATATGAGTTGCCTTCAAGACCCTGAAGCTAGGAATTTGGCCTTTGCTTCGTTTGTTTTGTCGTGTCCGAATCCTGTTGGAGGAAGGAGGCTGTAGTGACATTTCGTCTGCTGTATCGAGACGAATGTCAAGGTGATGACCACTCCGCGCTGGTGTGGGATGATCTCCGATTGTCTTTCAGGCTTTATATGAGTTGCCGTCAAGACCCTGAAGCTAGGAATTTGACCTTCGCTTCGTTTGCTGGAATTGCGTCTGCTGTATCGGGACGAATGTCGCGGTTGTTTCTAGGTTGCTGGTGAACCGTCGAGGTTTGGAACTAGGGATTTTGCTGTGGCTCCGCTGTTTGATTGTCGCTTCCGAATCCTGCTGGAGGAAGGACGCTGTAGTGACATCTCGTCTGCTGTATCGAGACGAACGTCGAGGTGGTGACCACTCCACGTGGGATGATCTCCGATGGTCTTTCAGGTTTTATATGAGTTGCTGTCAAGACCCTGAAGCTAGGAATTTGGCCTTCGCTTCATTTGTTTTAGCGTGTCCGAATCCTGTTGGAAGAAGGACGCTGTAGTGACATATCGTCTGCTGTATCGAGACGAACGTCGAGGTGGTGACCACTCCGTGCTGGTGTGAGATGATCTCCGATAGTCTTTCAGGTTTTATATGAGTTGCCGTCAAGACCCTGAAGCTAGGAATTTGGCATTCGCTTCGTTTGCTGGCATTGCGTCTGCTGTATCAAGACGAATGTCGTGGTTGTCTCTAGGTTGTTGGTGAACCGTCGAGGCTTGGAGCTAGGGATTTTGCCATGGCTCCGTTTGGTGATGTTGCGTCTGAGTCCTGCTGGAGGAAGAACGTTGTAGTGACATCTCGTCTGCTGTATCGAGACAAATGCCGAGGTGGAGCTGGGATTTTGCCGCCACTCTGCTTTGTTTCGACCATTGGGTCTTTTGTTGACGCCACGTCCGCATCCTATTGGAGTAAGGAGAAACACCGTTGTTGATCTCTAAGTTGTCGATGTTCACGTCGAGACCCTGAAGCTAGGGATCTTCCTTTGCTTCGTTTGTTTTGGCGTGTCCGAATCCTGTTGGAGGAAGGACGCTGTAGTGACATCTCGTCTGCTGTATCGAGACGAATGTCGAGGTGGTCTCTAGGTTGTCTGGAAACCATCGAGATTTGGAGTACGGCCTTTGCCGCAGCTCCGTTTGTTTCGACCGTGAGGTCTTTTGTTGACGTTGTACCTGCATCATGCTGGACTGCGAAGGAGCGTCGTTGTTGACATTGCGTCTGCTGTAGCGAGACGAATGCTGAGATGGAGTTGAGATTTTTCCATCACTCCGCTTTGTTTCAACCGTGAGGTCTTTTGTTGACGTTGGATCTTCATCCTGCTGGGCTGCGAAGGAACGTCGTTGTTGACATTGCGTCTAGTGTAACGAGACGAATGCTGGGATGGAGTTGGGATTTCTCCATCACTCAGCCTTGCTGACATTGCTTCTGCTGTAATGAGACGAATGTCGAGGTGGTCTCTGGGTTGTCTGGGAACCATCGAGATTTGGAGTAGGGGCTTTGCCGTAGCTCCAGGGTTAATTACAGCGTCTGAATCCTGCTGGAGGAAGAACGCTGTGGTGACATTTCTTCTGCTGTATCGAGACGAACGTTGAGGTGGTGACCACTCCGTGCTGGTGTAAGATGATCTCTGGTGGTCTTTTCAGGTTTTATATGAGTTACCGTCAAGACCCTGAAGCTAAGAATTTGGCCTTCGCTTCGTTTGCTTTGGTGTGTCCGAATCTTGTTGGAGGAAGGACGCTGTTGTTGGTCTTCTGGGATGCAGATGCGACCGTTGAGACTTGGCTCTCTTTCTGATGGAACTTGGTGGGATGATATGGTTCCCTCTTCGTTTGCGTCCCTGGATTGCATACAGGGATCGATGTGATATCACATGTAGGGCAAGAGTTTCATTTCATTTCATTTCATTTTTTTATTTCTTCCCGTGATGCTCTATCATTTCAGCTTTTATATCGCGAAAGTCGCGATTGCCCAATCATTTCGGCTGTTTTTTTCGCGGTACCCAATCATTTCGGCTATTTGTTTTATTTTTACTCGCTGCTTTTTATTGCGAGTTGCCCAATCATTTTGGCTATTTTGCGTGCATACATTTTTACTTGCTGACTTTGTTGCAAGTTGCCCCATCATTTCGGCTATTTCGTATCCATGTGTGGCTCGCTAGCTTCTTTGCTGCAAGTTTGGAATTAGACACCGATTTCGGCATCAGCACCGCTACAACTGGGATATTGTCAGGAGCGAATCATCATTTGCCTCTGTCGATGTCGAACAAAGGTGGCTTAGCGAACAGGGTTAGGATCCTGTCGACTAAGGCTTTTGGCTTCATGAGCCGTAAGGGTCTCATAAAGGTATTTCTCCCTGCGAGTCGTGAGGATCTCGTAGGTGCATTTTCTCCTTAGGAATCGTGAGGATTCCCAAGTGCATGTTCTCTTATAACTCGTAAGGATCTTACAAGAGTGTTTTCTCCTTATAAGTCGAGAGGACTTACAAGGGCTGTTCACCGTGTAGACATATCCCTAGTCACGGATGTGACTCTATTAGGGAAATGTTTATTCGCGCCTGTGGATTGTATACAAGGGTCAATAATGAACCGCTTGTAGGGCAGTGTCGGAAGTTGTGGTGGCTGCTTAAGAACAGATTTAGATCCCTGTAGCTTAAGACTTTCAAATCTTATGAGCCGTGAGGGTCTCATAAGAGGGTTCTCCTTACGAGTCGTGAGGATCTCGCAAGTGTAATTTCTCCTTAGGAATTGTGGGGATCCGAAGTGTGTTGCTCCCTTGTGAGTCATAAGGATCTCACGCAGGTGGTTTCTCCTTACAAAGTCGAGAGGACCTTGCAAGTGTCTTTCAACGAGATTGCGCCCTTTCGGGTTTTCACAAAAACTCGCCGGTAGCCCTGCTGTTTTTACTCACGGAGCCCTTTCGGTTTTCATCCGTGCCCTTTTGCTTATGGGAATACTGTTTTTTTTTCTTTCTTTTTTTTTCCTAACGAGGTTGCGCTCTTTCGGGTTTTCACAAAACTCGCCGGTAGCCCTGCTGTTTTTACTCACGGAGCCCTTTCGGGTTTTCATTCGTGCCCTTTTGCATATGGACATACCGTTTTCTTTTTTCTCTTTTTTTTATTGTCTCTTTTTTTTGTATCAGCCTTGGGATGCTGCGGTCTGTAGTAGTTTATCGACGTCTCGGTCAATATCCAGTTTTAGGACATAGTGGTCCATTGTTAGTTTAACGACGTCTCGGTCTTTGGTTCATAGGTCGGACATGTTTGAAGATCTTTCAGCACTCTTTTAGTTTTTTCTTTCTTTCGAAAAAACAATCTCTCATGGAGCTTCCCCTATAAAAGAGAATGATGGCCCCGGCGTGTCCATCCTTTTCTGAGCATGTGGTTGTGGCGGGTTTACCTTCCAATTCTCGGACAGGGCAAATTTGCCCTGTTGGTATTGATCTTCAATCCAGTTTTTGAAGATGTAGCAGTCTTCGATCGGATGGCCCAATACTCGATGGTAGGGGCAGTAATTGGGATCGTTGACGTCGTTTGACTGCAACGGACGTTTTGGATCTGGCAGATTGATGAGCCTGTTGCGCACTGCCAGCTCGAACAGTCTTCTCGTTTTATCTTGGGGAAACGAGTAAGGACGTCCTAGCCTCTCCTCGAGGGATGGGCGTGGACGTATATTGTTTTGGCGAACAACCGGCTTTAAGTTGCTCGGCTGTTGTTGAGTACTGGCGACGAAAGTTGCTTTTCCATTCCCCTTTTTATTCCGAGGATGCGTCTTTGAAGGAGATGGTCTATGACCCATCTGATCCATTTGGACCAACTTATCAATCAAGGCCTGGAAAGTAGTTGGCTTGAAGAATATCATGAACTGAGAGATGGCCGCTTGAGGGTCAAGAGTGCCCACGAACATACCCACCGCCGGTGCTTCTTTGATCCGCTGTTCGCATTTCGACCACAGATTCCGCCATCGTATTGCGTATTGAACCCATGTTTCGCCTGGCCTTACCCTGGCGTTGATCAATGCGGTGATCGGGGTACGCTCGCTGGCACTTGCAAATCTTTGTGTAAACAGCAGCTCCATCTCCGCAAATGTTTTGACAGAGTCGTTAGGCAGCTCCGAATACCATTCGAAGGCCGTTTCCGCTAAGCTGCCGACGAATTGGCGAAGCAACAGTTTGTCGTAGCCTCCACTGTTGCCGCATAAGGCCCTGAATTGAACGACATGCTGATGTGGATGTACACATGGAATTTGGGGATCGTATATCCCGGCGGGTAACTTATTTAGTCATACCAGCCCAGATAGGGTCATCCAGTCTTGACAATTTGGCCAACCGCTTCATTTGCCTGGTGAGCTTATATTTGCTGAGCAATATAATCATCGAGCGCAGCTTTTGAGATGGTCTCCTCTTTGGCTGCTGAACAAGCCGGAAGGGGATTTGACGTCTCCACTCGGTCATCTTCAATAATGATCGGAGGGTCTTCAGCTGGAGGATCCGGCTGTAACATCATCCCGACCATGTCTTGGAAGAGAAACGCCATTCGTTTTATGTTGGCAGCTTGTTCTGCTGCTTCTCTGTCCTTCTTTTCGAGGACTCTGCAGAGAAAGTCAGCATCGGTTTCTTGTTCATGACACTGCTCTGATGACGCCTCCGGGCTTTCTTTTGGCCCTGTGAGTGCGGCCATTTGCGTTAGCATTTCCTGAAGCTTCTGTTGTTGCTCCTGAGCTTTTGTCACGGATCGGGTGAGCGGTCGGTGACTCATCGAAGCGCGGCTTTCCTCTTTTCCGGAAGCCATGTAAACAGTATGCACCATTATGCCCCCAGACTTGGGGCGTTTGGGCTCGGCGTCTTTGCGATCTGCCGTATTCATAGGGGCTTTCTCTGGCCTCCTTTTCTTTTGAGCAGTTGATGTTGAGGGGGCCGTTGCAGCGGGCACCCAGGCAGTTATCGTCCTTTGTGGTTTGCCAGGACGGTTCTCTTCCTGCTGAACTTTTAGCTTTTTCTGTCGGCGAGGATAGTCTTGATCAATCACCGACTCCTGGACACGTCGCCAGACTTTGTAAACCTTGGAGGACAGCCGCTGAGGGAGCTGCTCCGGCTCTGCTTCTATAACATTCTCCACCGGTGGCGGAGATCTTTTCAGTACGGCGATAGGAGAGTTCCTGCGCATCTTGTTTAACAATTCAAAACTGTTCACGGTTGGAACAGCAGCATTGACTTCCACCGTTGGGACTGGTGGAGTTAGCCCAGAGGGGGAGTTGCCCCCAGCCTTGCTTACTCGGCGCCAGTGGCGACGTCGAGCACGTCGAGCTGTTGGGATGGTTTCAGCTTGGGGGCGACTTCGTCTTGCCCCCTGTTCAGGTGAGGCGCTGCCGGTACCAGCCTCTTGAAGACCGACGTCCGTTGAGTAACGGTATCCAATCTGTCAAAGACAGACTTTTGAGCAGGAACAGGAGCCGGAGTGGGAGCCGGAACAGTCAGTCTTTTGAAGACCGACCCTTTGGCAGGAGAAGCCACCTTGACGACTTCGGGAGCAGGGATGGCTATCTTCTTCGGAATAACCTATTCTGGAATTGCAGGCTTCATCATGGGCCCACATGAACTTTGGCCCAATCTGGCGAAGACTGAGACGCTGGAGCTGGACAACCCGTTGAGAGGGGCCGCTGTAGTTGCAAGCCGATCAAAGACCGACTTCTTGGGAGCTTCTTGCGATGGTAAAGGATCGCTGAAGCTTGTTGGCGGGATCATGGTCCCGAAGAATAGCCCAGTGGTGGCTTGGGTCACTTGTTCCATCGGCATTGTGAAAAGGGAGGCCGCTTGGGGCCCGTAAGTCACTCCTCCGGACAGGACGGAGTGAGAGTTGCAGTTGCAGTTAGTGCAGTTTGAAGCCATTGATCTTCTGTTTTCTGCACGGAGCAAGACACCAAATTTTAGTACCTCGAACCCAAGGGCAACCATATCAAACCGCGATTCGTTCGCGAAACACGACACACGAAGTATGGAGTGGAAAGAGGAAGAGGTCCCACCGGGTGTGCCAGAATCTGTTTACTGCCGGAAGACGGACTGTCTTTCCTGAATCTGGGGGCAGATGCTATTTGGTGCTATCCGTCCACCTCTCCGAAGATGCCAAGTTGATTTATGGCACCATGTTTCGAAGGTTTAAACGGATGCGGCCGATATAGCAGACTTCGTCAGATTCCCCCTCGTTTGAGGGGTTTTTGATTGTGGGGACGCTCTTCCCTGCAGGCGCAAGCCCCTGCAGTTAATTACGCTACCGTATTACGGTAACAACTTTCTCCTTCTCCAGATGGTCACTTCGTGTCGTGTGTGTGTCACGCCCCGCTTCCCAAAAAAAGGTGAAGGATGACGTGTCAAGTCCGCAACCTAACTGTATTGAAGGTGGTCTATTCAATACAGTTACGTTAAGCGTATGATTATATAACATGCAGGATGTGTACCAAAACAAAAATAATAAAAGCGAAAGGCATTTTATTTCCATTAACCAAACTTTTTTACATCCCAAAAAAAAGAGTAAAATAAACTGAGTAGTTTAATTATATTAAAGGAGAAACAAAAGCCCTAAACATGTGGGCAACAACAAAAATTAAAACTATCTAATCTTCCATCATCCAGTCTGCATAATCTTCATAAGTTGGCTTCACACCTTGATCTTCGCTGTAATACCCATTCTTATCTGACGGACATTCCAAAGATAGAGGAAGAAAAGGAAAGTCCGTCAGCGAGTTATACTCGGGTAGGATTGCCTCATAAGATAGTAAAGGTATAGAAACGAGCATGCGTATATAAGAGTATGATGTATGCAACGTAAAGTAGGGGTGTAAAGGTTTGAAATGCATAAATTTAAGACGTTTCGAGTAGAGGTATATATGAGTATGTGTATGTTGTAAGTTATATATAGATGAAGGTAATAGTATGTATTAGTTTGTTAAACAAGGGTCCGGATACTCGTGATTATTCCGTTGTGGCCACGGAACAACAACTGGGGAAGCGAAATGTACCGTTTCACTTCCCGGGATCATGATCGAGTAGTAGGGAAATCCGAGTTCCGAATTATCCTTGCCTAATCAAACTACCCATCCCCGTGGTTCAGTATAAAAGTTTGGACGAATTAGAATTAGTGCGTATACTTCTAGGCATGGAATTTCCACATTGTATAGTCGCCCATATATTGGACTGGTCACCCGGAATATCGGGATCTTCATATTTGTATAGTCGCCCATATATTGGACTGGTCACCCGGAATATCGGGATCTTCATATTTGTATAGTCGCCCATATATTGGACTGGTCACCCGGAATATCGGGATCTTCATATTTGTATAGTCGCCCATATATTGGACTGGTCATCCGGAATATCGGGATCTTCATATTTGTAAGTCGTCCACAGTTTGGACTGTTCACCCTGCCTGCAGGTATCTTCATAAAGTATTCCATACCTAGGTCCGCGCATTCTAACCCTAACCGTATCATATTTTTTATATGTCATGTTGTCATAAACTGGGAAATTAAAAAGAGTATTGATCTCGTTTAATATGGCCTTCCACAACCACTCATTTTATTTTCTAAAGTTCGTAAAATACTTCGTGTCATCTTAAGGAAAGCTTAGTTAAAAAGAATAATAGTGTTTAAATATCTTTTATTATTTCTAAGAAAAACCATGATATTTGGGATATTTATTATTTTGAAGAAAAAAAAATGTTTTACAGAAAATATCCTTTCGATAAAAGGTTGTGGTGTTTATTTGAAAATATTTTGCAGGAGGATTTTATTTGAAAATCTAGACTGCTCCTAATATTCCAAAAGGACAAGTTATGAGGTTCTCAAATCGCCTCTTCACCGCCAATTGTGGCCAGGTAAGCATAAATAAGGAAAGGAGGGATCCGCTCACGAATCACCGTGAGACGGGCCTTTTAAAGTTACCTTTCTCACTTGTCTAGCCTAAGCACCACAAAGTCTGGTTTAGATAAACGATCGATGCCTACAACCTTTCCTTTATCCTAGATTGGTGTTGTTTTAAAATTACCTTTTAAAAGATACTAAATATTCCCTTTTTAAAAAGATATCGTTTAATTAAATTTAATATTTTCTTCTTTAAAAATTTGAGGGGGTTTTTAAAAATATTTGTAAGTAAAATATATGTATGTTGTATCTAAAATATTTATTTCACATATCTTTATTTAAACAAATATAATATTTTAATTAAACGAGGGTATCTTGTGGAAGTAACCTATTTCGAGATCATTTTTATAGTATGGGTATGTCAGAGGTAAAATGACAATTTATGGGTTACATCAGATTCCAGGTATTATGGGTATGCAATATACTTCTATGTACAGAGGAAATTTAAACACCGTTTTAAAAATATGGGTTAATATTATTATGATTGAGAGTACAAGGAATAGGTATGCACAAATCTAATAACAACTTTTTAAATAGGGTTGATGATTATAAGTTGGAAGTAGGTTATGAAGGTGACAGGAAAAGGAGAGAGAGGCAGATCCTACCTTGTGTTTGAGTCGGATGCCGAAGGGTTGAAAACGTAGGCGTGTACAAAATCCTCAATAGCTCCGCGCCCTGATTTTTTCTTGGCAATTGGATGGAGCCGTAGCATCGGCGTCGTCGATACGAAAGCACCAGTATTTTTTTTAGAATTTTTGGAGTTCGGGGGTGTGAGAAATTTAGGTTTGAAGTTGTCTATTTATAGCGTTTTCACTAACCATAAAAATCCAAAATTTCCGTTAAAATATACACGAAAATCTGCGCCCCAATCATTTCAGAATCATTAGTTAATGATCAACCGCCGCCGCCTTTTATCTCAGCCGTTAGATTGAGATCCAACGGCTGAGATCACGCCGCCAGGATCCGCCGCCTCCACATGTCGCCATGTGATTTGCCCGCAGCTGTGTGTGGGGATCACGCGCTTTCGCGTGGTCCCCACCACGCGGGCGCCGCCAGGGTTTCTGGGCCGTTGGATCTCGTGATCCAACGGTCCAGGTTAAAAGGCTTTTAAAAAATTAAAATAAAAATAATAAAAATAAATAAAACAGCAGATTATTTAAAATATTGATTTGGCTTTAAAAATTTTGTTAAAAATAGTTAAAAACACGGGAAAATTGTGGAAAAATTCCAGAAAATATATTTTATTATTATCTTTAATATAAAAATAGTTTTGGGCTAAAACTAAGCAATATAACCGTTCCTATGGTTTTAGTTAGTTATTAAAGTTATATAAAATCTAGTTTATCCTTTAAAACATTTTTAATTACGAATTGATTTCTTTTATTGATAATAAAAATATGTAGATTATTTTAAGGCGTTATAAAATTTTATTAAAACATTTTAAGCCTATAAAACAATAAATAGATTTTAGAAATATTCCTTAATCATATTCAATACTTTGAAAATTATTAACACTACTTTAAAAATTATTATTATATAAAAGAAACACGTAAATAATTATTTGATAATAGAAATATAAATAAAATATATTTTATTAGGTATTAGAAAACATGGTCGTTACAGTGTGTTTGTTTTGTTTTCGGTTGCCCGTGGATTGTATACGGAGACTAATGTATGTTATCGCCCGTAGGGCGTGGATTATTCCGAATCCGTATTTTTCTTAAATTTGGGTATTGGTTTGGGTTTAAGGATACGTTAGCCTCATTAAGACTAAGATCAACTTAAACGTTTGTTAATGATACGTTAGTCTAACTTTTAGACTAAGATGAACTTAACGGGATCATTTAGATCCAACAAGAGAGCATTTGGGCTCTATTGTTTAGTTTAGGGACATTGCGGTCGATTACCAGTTTAAGGACATGGTGGTCCATTACCAGTTTAAGGACATGGTGGTCCATTACCAGTTTAAGGACATGGTGGTCCAATGTTAGTTTAAAGACATCCCGGTCAAGGTTAAGGACATCATAGTCCATGAGTTTAAAGACCTCACAGTCAAGGTTAAGGACATTATAGTCCGTGAGTTTAAAGACCTCACAGTCAAGGTTAAGGACATCATAGTCCGTGGGTTTAAGGACCCCACAGTCCAATATTAGTTTTAAGACATTACTGTTCCCCTCCGAAAGACGGCGCGACGGACGTCTTGCCTGAAATTCGGGGCAGATGCTAATTGGTGCTATCCGTCTACCTCTCCGAAGATGCCAAGTTGATTTATGGCACCATGTATCAAAGGTTTAAACGGATGCGTCCGATGTAGCAGATTTCGTCAGATTCCCCCTCGCTGGAGGGGTTTTTGATTGTGGGGACGCTCTTCCCTGCAGGCGCAAGCCCCTGCAGTTAATTATGCTACCGCATTGCGGTAACAACTTTCTCCTTCTCCAGATGGTCACTTCGTGTCGTGTATGTTTGTTTCGTGTTCGGTTGCCCGTGGATTGTATACGGAGACTGAGTTATGTCGTCGCCCGTAGGGCGTGGACTAGTCCAAATCCGTATTATCTTAGATTTGGGTTTGGGGGTTTAGGTTTAAGAATACGTTAGCCTCTTTGGAGACTAAGATCAACTTAAACATTTGTTAAGGATACGTTAGTCTCATTTTAGACTAAGATCAACTTAACGGGATCGTTTAGATCCAACAAGAGATCAATTAAGGAGGGGCCCTGTTGTTTAGTTTAGTGACATTGCGGTCAATAGGTAGTTTAAGGACATTGCGGTCCATTGTTAGTTTTAAGACGTTGCGGTCAAGGTTAAGGACATCATAGTCCGTGGATTTAAAGACTCCACAGTCCGGCGTTAGTTTTAAGACATCACGGTCAAGGTTAAGAACGTCATAGTCCGTTGTTAGTTTTAAGACATTCCGGTCAAGGTTAAGGACCTCATAGTCCGTTGTTAGTTTTAAGACATCCCGGTCAAGGTTAAGGACCTCATAGTCCATGAGTTTAAGGACCCCACAGTCCGTATCAATGTGCGGTTGTCGGGACCCGTCACCTCTTTGAAGACGTTGAGGAATTACAACGCTAAGTATCAAAGGAGTGAAGAGATGTATCCTTAAACCAAGATAGATTAAATGATCTTTGGCCCAATTTGGAAACTAAGATCAATTATTGTATTATGAACCCATTGGCCCAGTTGAATTTGAATTGAGGACTTATGGCCATCTTGGGCTAAGTCCAATTGTGTTTGGGATATTGGCCCTCTGTTGATTCATTGAAGAAGAGGCTTTGCCTCTAGAAATTTAGCCAATTGGGCTAAGGCCAGTGTTTGAACACTGGAGACCAACAGTGTTGAACACTGGTATTGAGATTGACAAACTGGTGTTAAACACCAAAATATAATCAGTGTCACATACTAACAACAAGGCTTTCAAATTAGTGTTAAACACTAAAGCAAATCAGTATTAAACATTGGCCAGAGAGATTTCAAATTAGTGTTTAAACACTAAAGCGAATCAGTGTTCAACACTGGAAATAGAGATTCCAAATTAATGTTAATCAGTGTTAAACACTGGTAACGGAAATTTTAATTTAGTGTTAAACACTGCTAACAGAGATTTAATTTAGTGTTAAACACCAAGAAATTCAGTGTTAAACACTGCAAATAGAGTTTTTCAATTAGTGTTACACACTAAAGCAAATCAGTGTTAAACATTGGATACAGAGGTTTCAATTTAGTGTTAAACACTAAGGCAAGAGGGGTCACGTGAGAGCGCCCTCCTTCTCTTTATTTGTTCTGCCGAGAGTATTCATCACGTGCTGTCACGTGATAGGCATTTAAGTGTTTGTCTGTTAGAGCTTCTGCCAAGGGGTCACGTGGGGCACGTGAGGCGTTGCCTTAAAGCCCTGGTTCTGTGGATCTTTGCAGGGGTCAGATGGGGCACGTGACTCTGATTCTTTGCATGTTTTTAAAGATCTGTTCATCTTTTAAGAATTAAATTCTTCGTAGGGTTAAACCCTAGCAATAACTTTAGAGGGATTAAATTCCCGCTTTCTTTTTTTGAAGAATTATATTCTCAGATAGGGTTAAACCCTGATTTACATTCTGTAGGAATTAAATTCCCATATATGTGAAGAATTAAGTTCTGGCATAGGGTGAAACCCTAATTTTCCTTTTAAGGGAATTAAATTCCTGTGAGTTTGAGAGAATTAAGTTCTCAATTAGGGTTAAACCCTAGTTCTGTCCATTTTGAAGGAATTAAATTCCTGTAATATAGGGTTAAACCCTAATTTTATCTCAAAGGAATTGAATTCTTATAATTTTGTGAGAATTAAATTCTCAAAACTTGATTCCTCCTCTACGTTTTGGATCTGCATGGTAGGATCTCAACCCAATGAGAATTAAATTCTCAATGCATTGGGAGATGTGCACTTTGCAGGTCCTCCACCAGAGAAAGAACTAAGTTCTTTTCTTTATCTAAGAGTTAAACTCTTTTGAGAATTAAATTCTCTTTTTCAGCCTCTTCTTTCTTACCTAGGGTTTTTCTTTTGCAGAGGATCAATTTCTTCCAAAATCTCAAGGCTCTCTCTCTCTTTCTCTGTCTATGTCTCTCTATGTCTTTTTTTTTATCTCCTCCTTTTAACTCTCTCCTTTGGCTCCTATTTATAGGAGAAGGAAAAGAATCAATCAGTTTTAGTGAATCTTTCATTTAAGGATTTGATTTATTTGTTGAGAGATTTGATTTATATTCATCATTAATCTGGGCCTTTAGATTATTAGGTGAATTTTATTCACCATTGGATTTTAAATCCAAAGATATCTCTTTGTTATTTCGGTTAGATTTAAGGGGAAATCTTTCCAAGTCTAAGATTATTCCATAAATCGGTGATGTTTAATCACCTTTGGATTTTTAATCCAACGGTTCCAAATAATTCTTTCCCACTTTGGAAAGACTTGAGAGATCTTTTCTCAGAATTTAATTCTGTTAAATAATGAGGTTTTGAAAGCCGGTCACGTGTGGCCACGTGACCTCTGGTCACGTGTAGGCACGTGACCCTTGGAACGGGCCTTTCTTCTCCTTTTGCCCTCTGTTCTCTGGCCGCTGCTCAGCCGTCACGTACCAACACGTGACCCCTGGTCACGTGTGAGCACGTGACCTTTTCTGGAGCCTTTTCTTGAATGAGCTTTATGCTGCCGCTTTGAACGTCACGTGCCAACACGTGACCACTGGTCACATGTGAGCACGTGATGCCTCTTCTGAGTCCTTTCCTGATTTTTAATCAGGGAACAAATGCCCCCACAGCGTTGTTCTCACGTGTCTGCACGTGAGTGCAATGCTGTCTCTTTTGTGACCGTTGGATCCCTCTAGGGACTTGAGGAGATGAAGCGTCTCCATCACATCCTATAAATATAGGGGTCATTTCAGAAACGCCTTCACTTTTGCTTATCTTCTTCCTTGCAACTTTTTCCTTGAGAATTTAATTCTCGTTTCCAGAGCTTAGTTCTCTGCCTTAAAATTTTTTCAGAGTTTAACTCTGTTTCAAAAAGAACTCTTTTCTTCAGGTAATGATGTTGAACGATCGATGAACTTTCATGCCCTTTCTGGATTTTGAATCCATAGCAAGGATTTCACCCCTTTTAATATGAACCCATTTTCTTCAAATTCATCAACAAACAAAATAGAAAACCACTTAATCTTTGATCAGTAGGTCTCTCAGAGCTCATTTGATCTTTAGGGGGATGATGAGATCCGTTGCTCTTTCCAAGGAATTTGATTCCGTTTAAAGAAAATGTTTCCGGGAATTTAATTCCCTTCTCTTAATAAGGAATTTAATTCCCATGAAGAACTCAATTCTTCCCATGGAGGCTTCTTAGGGTTTTCTTGCCCTAGGTTGTCCTTCTGTAATCAATGAAGAAGAAGCTTGCAATGATGTCTTCTGTGGGAATTTAATTCCCTTGATCTTGTTTGATTTGTTGTAGAGTCCAAGGTAGATTTGTCCTTTAGGGGGATGTGTAGGGCCATTTGAAACCCACTGCCTATTTAATGAGGATATCCCCTTTGTCTTATTATGATTGCTTGGCCTCACTATTAACCAGCCGTCAACCTGATTCTGTGGGGCCCATGTGTTTTGTAGCCAATGGCCCCATAAAAAGAGTCTGATGTCGCTTTCTTCAACTGTCTTCATATATATATAGTTATGCTCATATATATACATACATACATATATATATATATTTCTAGCTTTGCTCTTGACAGTTTCCCTTATTTGATTTCAGGTGTGATGGCTTTTGTTCCGTGCTTTCCCTTCACTCGTTTGGAGGCCGCTTTTCCTCAATCACCATCCGACGAGGAGGCGATGGCGATGATCCGGGCTCATGACCCGAACTGCACCAGCTTACTTCTATGGGGAACTTGGTACAGTCATATCATCCGAGGTCGCCGGAGTTTCCTCTTCGAAGTGCCGATAGAGCCTACTTTCCCGTTCTTGCCGATAGACCCTCCGAGGACAGTTTTCGCTGTGGAAATGCCAAATTGGACTCCAACGGGACGGCTCGAACCTTCAACAACCGGTATCCCGAACCACCCGATCCCTGCTATAAATATCCTGGGACGACGCATTTGTCAAGGTGAGGCCCACCCATGGGGACAGATTTATAAGATAGGGCTCACTCCTTGACACCCCACGGGCTACCTTCTCTGGGCTCGCTATATCCTTGCCACCCATCGTGCGCGGCTGCAGAAGGTCGGACTCTACCAGGCGATATATGCGTTGCTCTTCCATTA
Organism: Agapanthus africanus; assembly: GCA_030015575.1. NCBI lineage: Eukaryota > Viridiplantae > Streptophyta > Magnoliopsida > Asparagales > Amaryllidaceae > Agapanthus > Agapanthus africanus. The sequence continues at coordinate 767,185,442 of JASDDO010000022.1, read as the reverse complement.
TCAGTCCCCACATGTCTGGTGGGTTAAGGCATTCTTGAATCAGTGGAATCTCCCCACCAACACTTTTCTCCTGGGGGACAGAGAGGTTTCGATCTCGTTGGTAGAGTTTTATGAAATCTCGGGATTGCCAATCAGGGGTACACTGTATGAGGAGTTGCTGCCTCCTGACGAGTACGTCTTTGAGCCCGAGCCTGCACCGGTTGACAGCTTGTCTGCTGAGAATGTCGTCCGCCACAAGCGTCCCAGCTTGATCAAGGCGTTAGGTATCTTCGACCGATTGTTCACCGAGTCTGAGGAGCAGGACGTTACTTTTAAGAGCTTCATTGCCTGCTTCCTTTGCGAGGACGTCCTGTCGAAGACGGCTCCGAAGTTCGCAAACATCAAAGACCCCTTTGGGTTTGGTCCGAAAAAGCTGCCGACCACTGAATCGGATTTACCACAGTATTACATCCCCATTATGTCGCCGATGTCTTTTGAATCCATTGCAGCTGCCAGCATGGATGAGGAGACGTTCTTCGTGGGGTTCGTCAGTGTCTGGCTCAGTTGGTTTCTCATCCCCATGCATCGCCGCTTTATGAGAGCCTCGGTTATCTACCCGGCTCATTGTATCGCTGAGGGGACGCGGTTGGCCATCGGTATCCCGGCGTTGGCGCATCTTTATCACAGGTTGGGCACTACAGCTAATACCTCTACTCCTGGCGTGGATGTAGTAAACTTTTCGCTTCATTACTTCACGTCTTGGATCGAAATGCACGTGTTGGGGGCTTTCGCTATGCATCAGAGGCCCGCATTTTACGACGCCTACCCCTTCCCACGACTTATGCGATTGGTGGATGCTTCTGCCGCTGACCCGATTCAATTCGGGGCTATTCGGGCGTTGATTTCACCTTACGCTACTGATGGCGGGCTGGTTTTTAATGATCGGGTCTTATCTTCTCCCTCAAGTCCAGTTCAACAACTCTGGGACCGGTCAAAAGACAACGTACCTTCTTTGAGGCCTCGGGAGGCTGCGCACTTGTATGCAATTAGACCAGGCTATTTGGTATTTCGCCAGGACAGTGCAGCTCTTTTCATGCGGTACAACCCGCATCGCTTCCCCCGACAGCTTGGATACGACCAGGGCGTTCCCTTCGAGGCTTTCATAGTTGCACCGGTCCCTTCACTTGATGCCGTTCGCGATGCGGCTCATCATTTCGTGAGGTTGAACACCGGCTCCCACTTCATGGTCCCTGTAGCTGAGTACATGCCCCGATGCATGGGATCGTTCACGGGTTGGTATCTCCATCGGGCCAACCCAATTATTCTTGAGGAAAGAAGGGTGCTTCTTGGTCATGGTGCCCCTGCTCAGGTTCCGGCCATGGGAGCTACGCTGCGACCGCGAGCTCCGGTCCGCTTCCCTCTGAGGGATATTGGCACCGCGCTCATTCCGGGGGAGTCGGGGGTGGACCTTACTCCAACAGCTGGCATGCCCCTAGGTACTCGATCGCGGGGTAGACGGCCCCCAGTAGCAGTACCACCGCCCACGGCAGCACTGCCCCCCGTGGCATCGACAATGGCGGTGTCATCCTCGGTCGTAGCACCAAACGAGGGTAATAGGGATGGGGGTGTTGAGGGCGACGTGGGCCGCCGCCGTACCAAGGCTCCACGGGGAAAGAAACGGTCGTCTTCGGCGACCGGCTCTGGGTCCAAGCGGCGGAGGAAAGTGGCCACCAATTTGCTTGATTCTTCGGCGGAGTCTGAGCCTATTCTTGAGGATGAACCATTGGCCTTGCAGGAGTCAGACGCCGGACTACTTTTCCCGAGTTCGGCCGCCGAGGAAGCCGCACAGTTGGCCGAGGCCATACGGCGTTCCAAAGACGCGTCTCAGAACGCCAGGGTTCCGAAGAAGCCCTATCCTGCTGTAATCTTTTACGAAGACCCCTCGTGGATTCGGCGGCGGTTTATCGGCCCTTTGGAGGAATGGGGGGAAAGGGCCCTGAAGCAGGCCGCTTCAGAGGACGCAGCGGACGCACTTTCTTTGTGGACCGGCGGCCATGAGTCTACCCTCAAACCCCGGCGGGCACGCCTCCTTGAGAAGGAGCATCGGCTTGAAGAAGCCATATTGAGGGCTTCCCTGCGCATCGGTACGTTTTTGTTCTTCTTTGTTGCTTTTCAGATTGTTTACGCTTGTGTGCATGTATCCTTATTCTTGTGTGAATTGTGCAGAATCTTCAACGATGGGGGAGGTCCCTACGGGCTTATTGAAGCTAAAGCCTGTTGACATTCCCGATGAAGCATTGCTCGATGTGGAGGGGGCTGATGAGGCTGCTCTTCTTACGATAGAGCCTCCAGTGGCAGTTCCTGATCATGGAGCACTTGATCCTTTGGGGGAGGCTCCTTTGGAGGTTGCCGCTCCAACGGCTCTTCCCGAAGGTGGCCCAGAGGCTGAGATGGAGGTAGTCGGGACTACCCTCCCTTTGTTGGAGCCCGAGGTCACGGTGGAGGCCGTCGAAGCCGCTATCCCCCCGACTCAGAACGGGAGGAGTGTTGAAGGTAACCTTCTGCATTTTTAAATTAGCAATCTTTCCGTGATCTGAACTTTTTTGTTCTCCCCAGAATTGCATGGGCTGGCGGCCTCTATCGCTGATTTGTCGCCTTGGCAATCGTTTCAACGTTTATTGGAGATAGCAGCTCAGCGGGCGATCTCCCCTCAGCGCATTGTCCTTTCCTCTGGGCAAGGTTAGCATCGTTCGCCATTTTTTATTATAGCATTGTCGCCATTTTGCGAAATAACGTTGATGTCTTTTACAGTTTTGGAAGCCGACAACGAGGTCGAGGTCGTTGAAGGGCCAGGGAAACCTTCAGCTCCTACTTGCATGACCGTAGGTAAGTGACGTCACAATATGGTTCCGCTTGTTTCTTTGCTTAAGAATTTTATTGACATCTTTCAAATTTGAACAGCCCTGCCAGTCTCCATAGCGTTGGAATCGCGCATCGTGATGCCGCCCGGCCCCTATGCTTTGCGGGCTTCAGAACGCTTGGCCCAATTAAGCCTTGTCTCCTTATCATCTTCGATTGAGGAGCTCCGTGCTGGCAGTGCGACCACAGCTGAAGTGTTTGCCGCCGAAGCTAACGGTTCTCTTCCTTTTCTTGCCACCTACCATAGTGAAGAGGTGGTGCGAGTCTGGGTGGAGTTCTGTCGGCAGGTGGAGGCTTGCTTGCACGCCCTTGAATGTTCCCACCTTTCCTCGGAGGCCGTTGCTGCAAAGGCGGAGTTACGGGGGCTGATAGCACGGTGCGCGGCAAACATGACGTCGTGTGAGAAGAGGCTCGGCCGTAAATTCTCGGAAAAGGAGCTGGCCTCCAAGGCATTGAGCGAGCTTCAGACCAGCTTCACAGCCAAGGCCAACAAAGCGTATGAACTCTGGCGGGTGCTTCAAGAGTCTATAAAAGAGGTGGTGGCTCTTGATAAGGCTGCCATGTTTACTCGCGAAAGGGTCGAGGCCCATAAGGCCACCGAGAAAGAGCTTGAAGGGCGGCTTGCTTCGTATCAGGCCCAGCAGGCTCAGGCGGAGGCTCGTCTTCTGGCGATCCTGAATCATGAAGCCGTGACTCAGCAAAAGAAGGATGATCTAGTAAAATTGCTACATCGCCCGCCGGCTTGAAGACTTGTATCTTTTCCTTCCTTTTTGTACATACTCCTGGATGAGAGTATATTCTTTTTGCCTTTTTATGAATTGTACTTTGTATCCATTTTGGTTTATGAATAAAAGACATATTTTTCTTCTCAGTGGTGTGTCCCCTTTCAATTGAACTTGTTCTGTGGACAATTTATCGTGGCCTACTTGCACGGTAGCGATGGCTTTGTATTCAGGGTTAAGATCTGCCTCCTAAGACTTTTGATCTTTATGAGCCGTGAGGGTCTCATAAAGGGTTTTTCTCCCTACAGGTCGAAAGGATCCCGTAGGTGTAAGTTATTCTTAAGAATCGTGAGGATTCTTAAGCGGATTTTCCCCTGGGAGTTGTAAGGATCTCACAAGAGAGTTTTCTTCTTTACAGGTCGTGAGGACCTGCAAGTGCTAGGTGCGGTCACCCTTATCCGTGTTTCACGGGGTCAGGGATTGCTCTGGGATACTTCTCAAGGTGTCGTAGTTTAAAGACGTCGCGGTCAAGGTTAAGGACCTCATAGTCAGTGGGTTTAAGGACCCCACAGTCCAATATTAGTTTTAAGACATTACGGTCAAGGTTAAAGACCTCATAGTCCGTGGGTTTAAGGACCCCACGGTCCGATATTAGTTTTAAGACATCACGGTCAAGGTTAAGGACCTCATAGTCCATGGATTTAAGGACTCCACAGTCCGATGTTAGTTTTAAGACATCACGGTCAAGGTTAAGGACCTCATAGTCCGTGGGTTTAAGGACCCCACTGTCCGATGTTAGTTTTAAGACATCACGGTCAAGGTTAAGGACCTCATAGTCCGTGGGTTTAAGGACCCCACAGTCCAATGTTAGTTTTAAGACATTACGGTCAAGGTTAAGGACCTCATAGTCCGTGGGTTTAAGGACTCCACAGTCCGATATTAGTTTTAAGACATCACGGTCAAGGTTAAGGACCTCATAGTCCGTGGGTTTAAGAACTCCACAGTCCGATGTTAGTTTTAAGACATCACGGTCAAGGTTAAGGACCTCATAGTCCGTGGATTTAAGGACTCCACAGTCCGATGTTAGTTTTAAGACATCACGGTCAAGGTTAAGGACCTCATAGTCCGTGGATTTAGGGACTCCACAGTCCGATATTAGTTTTAAGACATCACGGTCAAGGTTAAGGACCTCATAGTCCATGGATTTAAGGACTCCACAGTCCGATGTTAGTTTTAAGACATCACGATCAAGGTTAAGGACCTCATGGTCCGTGGATTTAGGGACTCCACAGTCCGATGTTAGTTTTAAGACATCCCGGTCAAGGTTAAGGACATCATAGTCCGTGGATTTAAGGACTCCACAGTCCGATATTAGTTTTAAGACGTCAAGGTTAAGGACCTCATAGTCCATGGATTTAAGGACTCCACAGTCCGATGTTTGGTTACTGGGACCCTTCACCTCTTTGAAGACGTTGAGGAATTACAACGACAAATATCAAAAGAGTGAAGAGATGTACCCTTGAACCAAGGTAAAATCAGTCTAGAATCATCATGGTTGATCGTTTAGTTTTAAGACATTACGGTCGAGATTAAGGACATCATAGTCCGTGGATTTTAAGGACTCCACAGTCCGATGTTTGCTTTGGGTGCTTCACACGGGTTCACTGCCGTGTTTGGCGAGGACCAGGCTCCGCTCTGGGCGTTTTCCGCGGGGTCAAAGAGTGACGTTATCCGCGTTCCATGTGACCAGGAATTTTTCACTAGATGTTTCACACGGGTTCACTGCCATGTTCAGCAAGGACTAGGCTCCGCTCTGGATGCTTCACACGAGTTCATTGCCGTGCTCTGCGAGGACCAGGATCCGCTCTAGACGTTTTCCACGGGGTCAAAGAGTGACGTTATCCGCGTTCCATGTAACCAGGAATTTTGCTCTAGATGCTTCATACGGGTTCACTGCCGTGTTCGGCGAGGACTAGGCTCCGCTCTGGATGCTTCACATGGGTTCGCTGCCGTGCTCTGCGAGGACCAGGATCCGCTCTGGACATTTTCCACGGGGTCAAAGAGTGACATTATCCGTTGTTCCACGTGACCAGGAATTTTGCACTAGATGCTTCACACGGGTTCACTGCCGTGTTCGGTGAGGACTAGGCTCCGCTCTGGATGCTTCACACGGGTTCACTGCCGTGCTCTGCGAGGACCAGGATCCGCTCTAGACATTTTCCACGGGTTCAAAGAGTGACATTATTCGTGTTCCACGTGACCAGGAATTTTGCACTAGATGCTTCACACGGGTTCACTGCCGTGTTCGGCGAGGACTAGGCTCCGCTCTGGATGCTTCACACGGGTTCACTGCCGTGCTCTGCGAGGACCAGGATCCGCTCTGGACATTTTCCACGGGGTCAAAGAGTGACATTATCCGTGTTCCACGTGATCAGGAATTTTGCACTAGATGCTTCACACGGGTTCACTGCCGTGTTTGGCGAGGACTAGGCTCCGCTCTGGATGCTTCACACAGGTTCACTGCCGTGCTCTGCGAGGACCAGGATCCGCTCTGGACGTTTTCCACGGGGTCAGAGAGTGACATTATCCGCGTTCCACGTGACCAGGAATTTTGCTCTAGATGCTTCACACGGGTTCACTGCCGTATTCGACGAGGACTAAGCTCCGCTCTGGATGCTTCACACGGGTTCACTGCCGTGCTCTGCGAGGACCAGGATCCGCTCTGGACATTTTCCACGGGGTCAAAGAGTGACATTATCCGTGTTCTACATGACCAGGAATTTTGCACTAGATGCTTCACACGGGTTCACTGCCGTGTTCGGCGAGGACTAGGCTCCGCTCTGGATGCTTCACACGGGTTCACTGCCGTGCTCTGCGAGGTCCAGGATCCGCTCTGGACATTTTCCACGGGGTCAAAGAGTGACATTATCCGTGTTCCACGTGACCAGTAATTTTGCACTAGATGCTTCACACGGGTTCACTGCCGTGTTTGGCGAGGACTAGGCTCCGCTCTGGATGCTTCACACGGGTTCACTGTCGTGCTCTGCGAGGACCAGAATCCGCTCTGGACGTTTTCCACGGGGTCAGAGAGTGACATTATCCGCGTTCCACGTGACCAGGAATTTTGTTGATCATATCCGCCTATCGCGGAGTGGGGATTTGATTCTCGGTTATCTGTATATCGTCAAGCTATGGAACTGGGCATTGCCGTTGTTCCGCTTTGTTTGATGTTGTGTCTGCCGCAATGAGGTGAATGTTGAGACGATCTTTGTGGCCCGTCGAGATTTGACTTCTTCTTATGATGAAACCTGGGGGAGAAGTATGACCCCTTTTTTGTTTGTGCCCTTGGATTGTATACAGGGGTTGATGTAACATCACCTGTAGGGAAAGAATTTTCATTTTCATTTTATTTATTTTTCCGCGATGCTCTATCATTTCAGCTTCTATATCGCGAAGGTCGCGATTGCCCCATCATTTCGGCTATTTTTCGCGGTGCCCAACCATTTCGGCTATTTATTTTATTTTTACTCGCTGCTTTTTATTGCGAGCTGCCCCATCATTTCGGCTATTTTTCATGCATACATTTTTACTTGCTGATTTTGTTGCAAGTTGCCCCATCATTTCGACTATTTCGTATGCATGTATGGCTTGCTAGCTTTTTGCCGCAAGTTTGGGATTAGACACCGATTTCGGCATCAGCACCGCTACAACTGGGATGTTGCCAGGAGCGAATCATCATTTGTCTCTGTCGATGTTGAACAAGGGTGGCTTAGTAAACAGGGTTAAGGGTCCTGTCGACTAAGGCTTTTGACTTCATGAGCCGTAAGGGTCTCACAAAGGTGTTTCTCCCTACAAGTCGCGAGGATCTCGTAGGTGTATTTTCTCCTTAGGAATCGTGAGGATTCCTAAGTGTATATTCCTCTGTAAGTCGTAAGGATCCTACAAGAGGGTTTTCTCCTCATAAGTCGAGAGGACTTACAAGGGTCGCTCACCATATGGACATATCCCTAGTCACGGGCGGGACTTGGTTAGGGAAATGTTTATTCGCGCCCGTGGATTGTATACAAGGGTCAGTATTGAGCCACTTGTTGGGCATTATCGAAATTTGTGGGGGAATTGCTTAAGCACAGGTTTAGGTCTCTGCAACTTAAGACTTTCAAATCTTATGAGCCGTGAGGGTCCCATAAGAGAGTTCTCCTTACGAGTCATGAGGATCTCGCAAGTGTAATTTCTCCTTAGGAATCGTGAGGATTCCTAAGTGTGTTGCTCCCTTGTGAGTCATAAGGATCTCACGCAGGTGGTTTCTCCTTACAAGGTCGAGAGGACCTCGTAAGTGTCTTTTTACGAGGTTGCGCCCTTTTGGGTTTTCACAAACACTCGCCGGTAGCCCTGTTGTTTTTTACTCATGGAGCCCTTTTGGGTTTTCATCCGTGCCCATTTTGCTTGTGGACATACCGTTTTTTTTCTCTTTTTTTTTTACGAGGTCGCGCCCTTTCGGATTTTCACGAACACTCGCTGGTAGCCCTGCTGTTTTTACTCACGGAGCCCTTTCGGGTTTTCATCCGTGCCCATTTTGCTTATGGACATACCGTTTTTTTTAAATTATTTTTTTCATTATTTTATTTTAATTTTTTTTCATCTTGTCAGCCTAAGGATGCTGTGGTAGTAGTTTAAGGACGTTTCGGTCCGTCAGTAGTTTAAAGACGTTTCGGTCTGCCATTAGTTTAAGGACGTTCCGGTCCGTCAGGAAAAGGCCAGTTACTGCTTATAGAGTTCGAGCTTAGGAAGATAGCGAGCGGACATAGTCGTCGTCGTCTATCATTGACCTAGGCTATGGCTCATTAAGCATAGTATTTCTTCAGGAAGCGGCCATTTATTGGCCGGAAAGGCCTTTCACCGTGCATGTCCATGAGTAGATAGGCTCCACCATGGTAGACCTTGTCTATGATGTACGGGCCTTCATAGTTTGGCTCGAATTTTCCCCGCTTGGCGCGATTGGGGATCATAGGCCTTTTGACCACTAGCACGAGTTCGCCTTGGCGGAATGCCCTCGGTCGGGTCAATCTTTCATACGAGCGCGTCATCTTTGCTTTATAAGCTTCCAGATTTTGTTGCGCTATGAGCCGTGTTTCATCAAGGGCATCAAGCTCTTCTAGCCGAAGGTGAGCATTTTCTTCGTTCGTCAACTCGTGGTGGACTGCCACTCGTAGAGAGGGTAGCTCTATCTCGAGGGGGAGTACTGCTTCGGTACCGAATACCAACGCATATGGCGTCGTGTTCGTGGCCGTCTTGAACGTGGTTCGATACGCCCAAAGAGCGTCTTTCAGCCTTTCGTGCCAGTCCTTCTTATTTCGGGACACCGTCTTCTTCATGATCTTTGTCAAGGTCTTGTTGAAGGCCCCAGCTAGACCGTTGGCTCGTGGATTATAAACCGAGGAATATCTCCAGTCTATATTATGCTGCTGCGCAAAGCGACTGATCTTGTGGCTTCTGTAAGCTGGCCCGTTATCGGAGATGATCCGTCTCGGCGTTCCAAACCGATATATGACGTGCGTCTTGAAAAAATGGAGGATATTCTCCATCTTCACTTCCCTCAATGGTACTGCCTCTGCCCATTTGGAGAAGTAATCAGTGGTCGCTAGGATGAAACGATGTCCCCTGGATGGTACTGGTTCGATAGGGCCGATTACGTCAGTCCCCCACATTTCGAACGGCCAGCTAGCCACCGTTGGATGGAGTGGATTTGGATGTTGATGGATAAAGTTTCCATGGATCTGGCACGAGTGGCATTGCTTCGCATACTCAAGGCAGTCCTGGATCATTGTGGGTCAATAATAACCCATTCGTTTGATCTTCAGCTTCATCTTCGGGCCTGCTTGGTGAGAACCGCAGAGTCCGTCGTGAACTTCCTGAACGACTCTTTTCGCTTCGTCAGGTCCCAGGCATCTCAACCATAGAGAGTCAAATGACTTCTTGTACAGAGTATTATTGACGAAGGCGAAGGACAGAGCTCGTTTCACAAGCTGATGTCTTGAGGACGCATCTTCAGGCGTTCGACGGGATTTGAAGTAGTCTATGAAGACTTCTCTCCAATCTCCGACCTTCTCTTGGTCATTTATTTGCAGGGTCGTCCGTTCGGTCGCTCCCTTTTCTTCGGATGATTCCGGAGGTATTTCTGCTGGGGCAAGCACCCGACGACTTTGTACCACGATTCTAACGTCATCGAGGTTCTCGTCAGCCAGTTCTTTAGCGAGTTTGGCTAACGCGTCCGCTTTGCTGTTTTCTGCTCGCGGTATGCTCTCCAAAGTGAAGGAGGGAATTTGGGTCAATAAGTGTTGCACCTTTTCGCCGTACTTTACCAACTCTGGTTTGCATGTTTGGTAGTCGCCATTTACTTGACTGACGACTAGCTGGGAGACTCCGTATATGAGGAGGTTTTCAATTCCCATGTCGATGGCGATCTCGAGGCCTGCTATCAAAGCTTCGTATTCGGCTTCATTGTTTGTCCTCGGCTCTGTTAGGAAGAAAGCAAAGCGCATGATCCCTCCTTGTGGAGTCACGAAGATGAGGCCTACCCCTGATTTGATTATAGAGGTACTTTGTTTGCACTTCTTTATGGAGGACGCTCCATCGAAATAAAGCTCTCATCGGGTACCGCCACCGTCGATCGCGTCAAACGTGTGTTCGTCTGGGAGATCGCAATTCAGAGGAGAGCCGGCAAGTACTGGCTGCTCAGCGAGGAAGTCCGCGATGGCCTGGCCTTTCACTGCCTTGAGAGGCTGATAGGTTATCGAGAATTCCATCAAGAGCAGGGCCCATTTAGCGAGTCTCCCTGTCAATATGGCCTTCGACATTAGATATTTGAGGGGGTCCACTTTTGATATAAGACGGACTTCATGTGCCAATGCGTAGTGCCTGAGCTTTGTTATCGTAAAGATCAACGCCAGGCAGTGTTTTTCGATAGGGGAGTAATTGCTTTCTGCCCCCAGGAGAACTCGACTCAAGTAATAGAGAGCTCTTTCTTTCCCTTGGTCGTTCTCTTATGCCCATAATGCACCTAAGGCACCTTCGAGGGCTGTTGTATAAAGAATAAGAGGCTTTCCCTTGACCGGAGCAGCTAACACCGGCGGGTTCTGCAGGTATTGCTTGATCTCGTCCAGTGCGCCTTGGCATTTGTGATCCCAGACGAACGGGGTTCCCTTCTTCATCAGGTGACTGTAAGGGCGGCACTTGCCGGAGAGATTGGCTATAAATCGCCGGATGTACGCGAGCTTCCCTTGGAGAGACCGCAACTGTTTGAGGGTCCTTGGCGGTGGCATTTCCATGATCGCCTTGATCTTTGACGGATCTATCTCGATACCCCGGTGCCGAACAATGAATCCTAGGAATTTGCCTGAGGACACCCCGAACGCGCATTTGAGAGGGTTCATCTTCAAGTTGTATTGCCGAAGGTGTTGAAATACGGTCTTCAGATGCTCTAAATACTCTTCGTATGACATGCTCTTAACCACGAGGTCGTCGATATAGCATTCGACGATTTCATGTATCAGGTCATCGAAGATCTTCGTCATGGCCCTCTGATAGGTGGCACCGACATTCTTTAAACCGAAGGGCATAACTTTGTAGCAGAATATACCCAAAGGAGTCCGGAAAGCGATGTGCTTCTGGTCTTCAGGATGCATCTTTATCTGATTATACCCTGATGAGCCGTCCATGAAGGAGAAAACCTCGTGAGTGGACGTATTATCTATCATCAGCTCGGTGACCGGCACCTGGAAGTCGTCCTTCGGGCAAGCTTTATTGTGATCTCGAAAGTCTACGCATATGCGCACTGTCCCATTTTTCTTCATCACCGGGACGATGTTGGCTATCCAATCGGGATACTGAATCTCCTGGATGAACCCAGAGTCGATTAGCTTCTTGACTTCGGCGTTGATGCTCATCTCAAGCTCAAGCCGCATTCTTCTTGGCGCCTGTTTGACTGGCTTGATGTCCGGAGATATCGCCAATCTGTGCACAGCAATTTCTGAATCTAGTCCCGGCATTTCGGAATAGTTCCATGCGAAGCAATCTCTGTGCTGCATAAGCACGTCTTTTAACGCAGCCACCCTTTCTTCAGAGAGCAACTCGCTGACGAATGTCGGTCGCGGATCATCTGCCGACCCCAACTCAATCTTCTTGAGGTTATCTGCAGTAGTATGTATGCCATCCTCTAGTTCTTTCGGAGCTGGTGGAAGTTCTGAGATTACCTCATTGTCATTGTTTTCGAAGCACCAGGGAAGGTCATTCATATTCTCGGGCTCTTCTTTCGATATTGTTATCATGTGACAAGTGCGCATCCGCTTCCCAGCCTAATGTGGAACTGGTTCTGCTTCCGTGACTTTGGGTTCGTGCTTCTGTGGCGGCGTTACCCTCCAGTTGTCAGACAGAGCGAACTTACCGAGCCGATATTGGTCTTCGACCCAATTCTTGAAGGTAAAGCAGTCTTCGATAGGGTGTCCTATGGCTCGATGATAAGAGCAGTAGCCCGGATGAGAGTGTTGGGGTAAAAATTTACACCCCGGTTGACCAAGTCAAAATCAAAGTCAACCCCAAACCAAGTGGGCCCAAGCCCAGATCCAGTGGGCCCATGCCCGGGTCGAGCCCGAACATGAAGCGGCCGGCCTCCCCCACGCCAAGATAAAATTTTTGTAATAAATAATTTTGTTGCATTTTCTTTTATTTTATTTTCGGATAAATGTAAGAAAAATAGGCATAAAGCCAAATTTTTGTAAAGCCCATGGCTTATGTGCAAAAAGAAATGGCACATGAGCCATGGGATAGGCAAAATGCCATTTTGTGAAGCCCAAGGGGCTATGTGTAAAATGTATGGCCTATAAAGGCAAGGATAATGAAATATCCCAACAACTTTCTCTCTCTCCAAACAAAAAATGTCAGAGAGCTGAGCTCTTTCTTCCATCTTCAAGGTTCCAAAACCTTCTTCTTTCTCTTGAATTAAATCAAGAGTTTTACTCTTCCTTTTTCAAAACAAATTAGTTTTTCACCACAAAACCCATAAAGGGAAACTTGGATCTATCATTAGATCTGAAAAAGAAGAGATTTTGAGATTTCACATCTCTTGATCTTCAAGATCCAGCAAGCAACAGGAGGAAGAAGAACATCGTTCACTAAACCCAAAAAAAAACAAACACACACTCAGGAGTCCAACTCCTCTCTGATTTCTCTTCTGAGAAATTTGTTTTAGCAGCGCGCAGCGCAAGTGCGCAAAGCGCCCGCATGCCGACACGTGGCGCGCGCGCGCGCTTGCGCACCTGCGCGCTTGCGCAAGTGCGCAAAGCGCCCGCGTGCCGACACGTGGCGCGCGCGCTTGCGCACCTGCGCGCTTGCGCAAGTGCGCAAAGCGCCCGCGTGCCGACACGTGGCGAGCTTGCGCACCTGCGCGCAGCGCTCATGCGCAAAGCGCCCACGTGCCGACACGTGGCGCGCTTGCGCCTGAGCGCACAGCACCTAAGCGCACAGCGCCCAAGGTGCTGCCCCACGCATCCTTTGGATGCCCTTTTCCCCTTTATTTATATATACATGTATATATATACATATGTATACAAATGTACACATACACATACTCCGCCACACTCTCCCCCTCAAAAAAATTTCGGGCCGGGGCGCTGCCCCGAACCCCGCAAGGGGGCTGCTAGCCCCCTTGACCCCCAGCCCGCTATCCGGGTAGCGGGACCCCCGTAAAAACTCAGCGTGGCTCCCGATATATCCAAAACCCCCCTTTCAGAACAGAACACACGTACACTGCACATTTGAGTTCGCATGACCAGTTTAACCCGTTAATCGGAGGTTCCCTCGCCCCAAAGGCGAGGGGTAATTAACGGCAGCTTAGTCCGCGGCTGCCGGAGATTCGGATCCCCACAATCATTAAACCCCGGCCTACCCTAGGCAGGGGGAATCTGTAGTACGCCTGACAAGCGTGCGCGTATTCCCATCTCAATGGGGTGACGAAAAACACCCTACAGATTCTGGCACGCCCGGTGGGACCAATCTCTCCTCCTATATTTCGGGTTAAACGTTCATGCGAACTCAATCAATATACATATCGATTGCCTATACTGAAATAATGTTTTCTTTTCTGTGCAGCAATCAACCTTCGACGGCAATGTCTCCCCAGACGAATTCAGCTTCCAACGTGACCCCGATTCCGTACGTGGTCAAGATCAACGCTCGTGTGGTTCTCCCTGCAAGCCTCAGTCGACAGTGGGAGGAACCTCCCCGCCAGTTTGGCTCCGTCATCATCTACCCTGCCGGAAGCGCTCATCTGGCGGAAATCTCGGCGGAACGGGTGGCCAAGCCAGTCCCAAGGGGCAAGAGGCCGAATGTTGTGATTGCTAAGGCACCACAACCGAAACTTAAGATGGTGTCTGAACGATTCCCTGACGCTCTAGCTGGGGGCAAGACTTCCGGTGCGAAGGGCAACATCAAATGTTGCGGACGAGCTCAGGAGATGACTCCAACAAATGCACAATTGAGCGTATCTCCAAGGCCTTTCATCGCCCGGTCTGCGGTGTCTTCCCGAAGAGCCGAAGTCTGCCAGGTGCTTAGAACAGAAAAGTTAAGGCAGAAGCGGCTCAGGTATCGAGCCAACAAGCGAGCCAAGGCTTCGGCCAAATGGAATCGTGTGAAGTTCCAAGTGCAGGGTTTCCCGACGACGACGGCTGAGTCGGACGTAAGAATCAGCAATTCTTTCGAGCCTCTGAAGTGGGTTCAGAAAAATGCCATGACCGCCAGAATCAAGAAGACAGCGGTCCGAACAGTGCCACAAAGAGACGTGTCCTGGCCCCAACAGAAAAAGTATGACACTGTCTCTTCAAGGGTCTATCAGGCGCTTTGTGCCGCACGAAAGCAGCGGGGCAGATCCAGAAAAGAAGCGCCAGCACTATTCAAGAACCTGGTTAGGCCAGCCGCCTTCAATCGACTACCAGCTACCGAAGCAAGGGGGTCAAGACAACGAGCCATGAAATCAGCCGCCAATGACAGAAAGACAGCCGGATATATCATCCATACGGTCTATATGGCGGGCGGGCGCCCCAGCGACAACCTTCGCAGCAAAAGCAAGGATGGGGCCACCACATCCCAGGCCCAATCTAGCCTGAATGTGGTTGCCGCCTCCCAAGAACAGCCGCCCCCGCTGGATGAAGAAAACCCTCTCGATGAGGATGATAGGCAGAAAGACCCCTCGGTCCATGCAGAGTCAAGCTCGGACAGCGAGGAAGAGCCGACTTTCCGCCCCAGGACTGTGGAGCAAGAGCTGCTTCAAGAGCTTCGAAAACAGCTCAGGAGCAAAGATAAAGAGATATCCAAGCTCTATTCGAAGATTGACGACTTAACGAACGTGGTGATGCAGCTTACGGCTCAAATTGCTCGAGCGCCTCCCAATCAAGCACAAGCCGCTGGTAATCAGCCGGGTGATGACAATCCGAGGCAGCCAATGCCTGTTCCTTCGGGTCCAAGACTGGTCGAGCCACATGAAAGCCGGCCACACTCCGCTTCTGGGGACGCCTTAGCCCCAGATAGCACTATCCCGCTAACACAGGATCGGATAATGGATTTGGTCACCAGCAAGGTTAAAACATTGGTGGCCGAAGCTGAAGCTCAAAAAGAAATCGGCAGTAGTGGGCGGCCATACCCCGCGCAGTACGATCTGATTGAGTTCCCAAGCGGCTACGTCATTCCTAAGTTCGGAAGATTTGATGGAACGGGGAATGCAAATCAGCACGTCGCCCACTTCAAAGCATCGTGCGGAAATACAGGGGGCAATGACGCGCTCCTTCTTCGTCAGTTTGTCAACAGCCTGACCGGCGTCGCCTTCGACTGGTATGCGAGTATACCGGACGGGTCCGTCGTTACTTTTGCCCAAATGGAGTCCCTGTTCCGGCAAAGGTTCATGAGTGTCAGTGATAAAATCTCCATTGCCGACCTTGTGAGGACCAAGCCGGGGAAGAATGAAAGCAACACCGACTTTATCGCTCGATGGCGTAATCTCACAGTCAAGTGCGAACCGCCGCTGGAGCAGGACCAGTCCGTCAGCCTTCTTATTGGGAACCTCAGCAATTGGATGGTCCCATTCTTGTGTACAGCGGGCCTTAAGACATTTCAGGAGCTAACCAAGAAAGTCCAAATGCTGGAACGCTCGAAGCAGGAGTCCCCGTCGGATCCTCAGAAAGACAAAACTTGGAAAAGCAAGCGGGACGACAACCGTAGAAGCGGGAGTTCCAGTAGTACCAATGTCTTCAATGCGTCCGACAATGAAGAAAAGCGAAGGGCGTCCGAATCCAAAACTAACCGGTCTCGAAAGCCAATGCTGGGAGGAGATGGGCCCACCCTAGAGGAGAAAAAGAACAAGGTTTACTCTTTCAGAAGGGACAAGGTCCGCAAGATATTTAAAGATGCCTTGAACAACGGCCTACAATTGCCGGAGTCGAAAAGACCCCAAGAAGCAAAAATGACCGACAATCCTCTGTATTGCCCGTACCACCGAGTAGTGAGCCATGCGATCGAGAATTGCTATATCTTCAAAGACTAGGTCGAGAAGCAGTACAAGGCTGGAGAGATCGAGTTGTCCAAAAGCGTGTTGGTGAACAATCAAGTTGCAACTGCCAACTTTATACAGACAGAAGTTGAAGCCTTCTGGGAGCAGACAGCTGAATCTGCTGCCCGGACAAACGAAACTGACTCATCGCGGCCTCCGTGGAGTACACACATATCTAATAAGACGAAGAAGATGCTAAAGATGCTTCAGAAAGAGCCCAGGATGGAATGGGAAGGACAGAAGAAGCCTACCAGTCCAGCCGCCAATGCGGCTCCATCAGGCTCAAAATCCAAGAAGCTCAAGAAGAAGAAAAGTGCAGCCCGGCGCGAAAAAGAGTCTGAAGGGAGATCGACCATTCAAAAATATATCGATTCCCTTGAAGAATATGAACAAAAGGAAAGAACATTGATTCAATTGAATGAGTTCTTCCCTGTACAAGCGGCTGAAATTCTGGAGGAGTTAGAAGAAGACTCCAATGAAGAAATCCCAGTAGTGACCTGCTACGCCATCCATCTTGGCAGTGACTCCGAGGATGAGCTCTGTTTTCCTGAAGAGGATGAGGAGCTCGCCACAACGGCCAATCAAATCCAGCTCAGAAGCGGCAGGGCTCTACCGCCAAATCAGGGCAACGCCCTAAAAGGGAAGGAAAAACAAGTCGCTAATGAAGAAGATGGCAGAGAACCGATTGATGAAAACATAAGTCCTTCCTCGGTGGACTATAATGTCTTGGCACATCTCCGGAAGCTTCCGTCTCTCCTGAGCATCTACGACGCCTTGGTCCTATCTAAAGAGCTTAGAGATGTTCTCATCCATGCTCTACAAAACTCCGAGCGGTATCAGGCTCACTTTGCGGAAATTAATATGAAAGAAGCCCAGCACGCTTTGCATGCCGCCGCAGTCACATTTAAGGATGAAGACTTGCTACTGGGAACGGCTGAGCATAATCGGCCGCTTTACGTGACCGGGTACAGCGACGGAGATCGAATTAATCGTATATTGATTGATCCGGGGTCCTCAGTGAACATCATGAACTTACGAACCCTGAAGAGTTTGTCAATGGACGTCCGACACCTGTCAAGGGAAAGGATTGTCATTCAAGGCTTCAACCAAAATTGCCAGCAAGTTCTGGGGTCTATAGCTTTGCCAATCAAATTCGGGGATCTGCAAACCGAAGCTAAGATATACGTGATTGACGCAGACACGTCTTATAAGATTCTCTTGGGGCGGCCGTGGCTCCATGATTACGGCATCATTCCGTCAACTCTCCATCAATGCATGAAGTATACTAAAAATGGCGAAGAAAGACGCATTGACGGAGACATCCAGCCGTTCGGTGTGCATGAAGTCCGCTATGAAGATTCTCGGTACTTTATGAACCACCAAAATGCTAAGCCACAACTGACTGAGGATAGACCGACCCCAAGACTCAAAAGCAAATCTGCGCCGGCTGTCACTTTCAAGAACAAAAACACCCAAGTGCGCCCGCATTTCGGTAGCGACACTGACGAGTCCGACGCTGGAAGCCCGTCCTCCCGTAAAACTCGTCCTCGTTTCGGCAGCGATACAGACGAATCTGTTACTGAAGGCCCATCTAGCAGCAAAGTCCGCCCTCATCTTGGCAGCGACACTGAAGAGTCGGAGGAAGAGGACCTGCCGTGCAACAGCGATGCAGATTGAACCCCTATGCAACAAGAGAAACTACGAGAGACCTTCGAAGTTGCAGAAGGGTCCCTAGCCGTGACAAGGGTACCAGAGCAGATGTACAAAGAGCTCGATGCGTTATCAGTCTCCACCGTGGACCAGCTGAAGACTTTCTACGTTCCCGGGAGGAATAGTGGACAGAAGGGCATCCTGTTTTATGGGTCAAACCCCGTTGCGCACCCGGACGATTTGTCTGTTGCGTGCCTTCCATATGAGAGAGGCATAAGAGCCGTCCTCAATCCCAGATACTATGCGTCCGAGATGCGGGAATACTTTAAGAAGTGCGGATGCCGGTTATATCAAACGGAGTCCGAAGCAAAGTTTTACGAAGGCCTATGGCATCCGCCCCAGGTCCGAGCACTCATCGATGGACGAATTCCAGATAGATGGGGCATAGGCTACATTCAACCTGATTCTAAAGCGTGCTACATGATCCATGTTGGTGAGGCCAGCGAAAGATCAAATGATGATGACGAGATAGCCGAGCCAGAAGAAGCTCCTCAAGAGCTCGAAGATGGCGGACAAGCAACCTTTGACGAGCTAACCGAGATTGACTTAGGAACGCCCGATAATCCAAGGCCGACCTACATCAGCTCGCTCTTGTCAGAGGAAATGAAAGCGCAGATAATCGCCCTGCTGCATGAGTTCGTCGACTGCTTCGCGTGGACATACAAAGAAATGCCTGGCCTTTCCCCTGAAGTGGCCGTACATAAGTTGGCTATATCTCCTGATGCTAAGCCAGTCAAACAAGCTCCTCGAAGAATGAGAAGGGAGTTGGAAGAAAAGGTCATCGAGGAAACCAAGAAACTCATCGATGCCGGCTTCATCAGGGAAGAGAAATATGCAGACTGGATCGCATGCATAGTCCCAGTGAAGAAGAAAAATGGGCAGATCCGAGTCTGTGTCGATTTCAGGGACCTCAATAAGGCATGTCCTAAAGATGACTTCCCGCTACCGGTCATGGAAATGATGGTCGATGACACCTCAAATTATGAACTGTTCACCTTTATGGACGGCTCGTCTGGATATAATCAGATCAAGATGTCGCCTGGGGATGAGAAGCACACAGCATTTCGAACCCCGATCGGGATATATTGCTACAAGGTAATGCCATTCGGACTGAAGAACGCGGGTGCTACATATCAGAGGGCAATGACTAATATCTTTGATGACCTAATCCATAAAGTCGTCGAATGCTATGTTGATGATCTGGTCATCAAGACTAAAGCCAAGGCCGATCATATCCAAGATCTCAGGACCGTTCTCACCAGACTGAGGCAATACGATCTGAAGATGAATCCTTTAAAGTGCGCTTTTGGCGTGTCATCGGGAAAATTCCTGGGCTTCATAGTTCGACATCGAGGGATCGAAGTTGACCCATCAAAGATAAAGGCCATCATGGAAATGCCCCCTCCGAAGAGTCTGACGCAGCTGAGATCTTTTCAAGGCAAGCTTGCTTATATACGGAGGTTTATCTCAAATTTATCAGGGAGATGCAGGCCCCTCTCAAAGCTCATGAAGAAAGGAGCTCCTTTTATCTGGGATGCCGAATGTCAAGCAGCTTTCGAAAGCATCAAACAGTACTTGTTGCACCCTCCAGTGCTGGCCGCTCCCATTCCAAATAAACCGCTGATTCTCTACACTGCCGCGCTGGACGAGTCACTCGGTGCGCTCCTTGCCCAGAATAATGAGGAGGGAAAAGAAAATGCCCTCTACTACCTCAGTCGAACTCTAGTCGGGGCGGAACACAACTACTCCCCAATCGAAAAGCAATGCCTGGCTCTGATATTTGCTGTGAAGAAGCTGAGGCACTATTTGCTCGCTCATCGGGTTATGCTGATCTCCAAGGTCGACCCGCTCAAACACTTGATGACCAAAGCAAGCCTAGCCGGCAGAATGGCAAGATGGGCTGTCATGCTACTTGAGTTTGACATAGTTTATACCCCTCAGAAAGCAGTAAAAGGGCAAGCTCTTGCAGACTTTCTCGCTGCTCATCCCATACCAGAAGGGTCGCCGCTAAATTGTGAGTTACCCGATGAACAAGTGCTGCACCTCGAGGAAGATGAGCCATGTTGGGAGCTCTACTTCGATGGAGCCTCGTCAATAAGGACCTCCAGTAAATCAAGCGTCCCGGAGATAAAAGCAGGGATAGGATTGGTGTTCATCACACCATCAATGGGAACCCTACGGCATTCTTTTGCTCTCACCGAGCCTCGGACAAACAATGATGCTGAGTATGAAGCTCTGATAGCTGGTTTGGAGCTTGCCATAGAAATGGAAATCCTTCGGCTACGGGTTTACGGTGACTCCCAGCTTGTCGTCAACCAAGTAAGCGGCGACTATAAGATATACAAACCCGAGTTAGCTCGGTACAGAGGTCGAGTGGTGGAACTCATGAAACGGTTTACTCATATTGAACTAACGAGAGTCCCTAGAGCGTTGAACGGAAAGGCTGATGTACTTGCTCGCTTGGCCAAGGAGCTGGCTGATCCTGACATGGATGAAATTCTGATCACAGTCAGGAGCCGGCAAATTCTACCCCCAGTCTCTCTACGAGAAGAAGAAAGCGCGGAACAGAAGAGCAGTCCTGCGGAAGAAGCTTCGATCATCCAAGACGAGCCCGATTGGAGAGAAGCCTTTATAGAGTACCTCCGATACGACAAGCTGCCCGAAGAAAAATCTGCGCGGATTCAGCTGAAGAAAAGAGCTCTCCGATACGTGTTTGTAAATGACACGTTATACCGCAGGTCATATGAACAACTCTGGCTCAGGTGCCTGTCATCGGCCGAAGCCCAAAAAGTCATGAAAGAAGTTCACTCAGGCGTTTGCGGTGCTCACCAATCTGGCCCCAAGATGCGACTGCAAATTAAACGGCTTGGGTATTACTGGCCCACCATGATACGGGATTGCGGAGAGCATGCAAAGAAATGTTATATCTGCCAAATTCACGGTGATTTTATTCACAAGCATCCCAATCCATTGCATCCTACAGTGGCGTCGTGGCCCTTCGAAGTCTGGGGCACCGACATTGTTGGTCCAATTGATCCTCCGTCATCCAAAGGCCACCGGTTCATACTGGCTGCGACAGACTACTTCTCCAGATGGGCTGAAGCTGTCCCGCTAAAAGAAGTCAAGACAAAAGATATTCTGACATTCTTCCAGCATAATATTCTATACCGCTTCGGTACACCAAGAAGAATCATTTCTGACAACGGGCCTTCTTTCAAGAGCTTCAATGTCTCAAGGTTCGCTACCCAGCACAAGATAGACTGGAGATATTCCTCCATCTATAATCCAAGAGCCAATGGGCTAGCCGAAGCCTTCAATAAGACCTTATGCAAGCTCCTGAGGAAAAATGCTTCAGCCAACAAGAGAGACTGGAATCTCAAACTTCATGAGGCGCTGTGGGCATATCGTATCACTCACCGTACTCCAACACAGTCCACTCCATACTCATTGCTTTTCAGAGTGGAGGCGGTCCTCCCCCTCGAAGTAGAAGTTCCGAGCTTAAGAATGGCCGTTCAACATGAGTTGACGGAAGAGGAAAACGTGCTCCTTCGACTTGAAGAGCTTGATGCCCTCGAAGAAAAAAGGCTCGCGGTGCAGCAAAGTCTGGAGTTATACCGAGCCCAAATGTCACGGGCCTATGACAAGATAACTCGTCTCCACGCTTTCAAGAAAGGTGAATTAGTGTTGGTCCTCAAAAGACCGATCATCCTCAATCGACATGCCAAGGGAAAATTCGAGCCAAACTGGGAAGGACCATACGTCATCGAGAAAGTGTTCGACGGAGGATCCTACCAACTAATAAGTGCCGAGGGAGAAAGGCCCATGCCACCCATCAATGGCCGATACCTCAAGAAATACTACACGTGAATGCTCCAAGTCGCAGGCGAACTGAGCACATCAGCCCTACGGTCTGGATCAGACATCCTGCAAAACCGTATACAATCCACGGGCGTAAATGACCCCTATCTCTCCCAAATCCTTCCGGTATGACTACTTTTAAAGTCCCACCAGCAAAAAAAAAAAAAAAAAAGGTATGTCCACAAGCAAAACGGGCACGGATGAAAACCCGAAAGGGCTCCGTGAGTAAAAACAGCAGGACTACCGGCGGGTCTGTGAAAACCCGAAAGGGCGCAAACTTGTGAAAAGAGATGAAATACACTCGCAAAGTCCCCTCGACCTTGTGAGGAGAAAACCCTGCGTGAGATCCTTACGACTCACAAAGGAGCAAAACACTTAGGAATCCTCACGATTCTTAAGGAGAAAATACACCTGCTGGATCCTTACGACTCGTAGGGAGAAAATGCTTTTATGGGACCCTCACGGCCCATAAAATTGAAAAGCCTTAGGTGGTAGGGACCCAAACCTACCTCCTAAGCCATCGTTCCCCAACGGGTAACGGCAAATGATGAGTCGCTCCTGGCATTTCGCTTCAGTGTTAGCGGTGCTGATGCCGACCAAAAACCCAAATCCCAAGTTCTCCCGAGGCAAATGATGAGTTGCTCCTGGCATTATTCCAGTGCAGCAATACTGATGCCAAACAAGATCCAAATTCCAAGTCCCCAAACGGCGAATGATGAGTCGCTCCTGGTACCATATTCCAGTGTAGCGATGCAGACGCCAACCAAAATCCAATTTCTCAAAATTCTCCGGCCCTACGGTGGGTCCCCAAATTGACCATCGTATACAATCCACGGGCTCAAATAATTCTCATCATACCCATGCCCCACCGTAATCAGTTACGCGGCCGGTCTCCGCTTTGGGAATGATGCTCCATTGATAAGACCCACTCATGTGTCCTCACGATATATGAGGAGAACAAACCTTTGTGAGATCCTTACGACTCATAAAGGAAAAACACACTTAGGAGTCCTCACGACTCTTAAGGAGAAAATACACCTGCGGGATCCTTACGACTCGTAGGGAGGAAATGCTTTTATGGGACCCTCACGGCCCATAAAATTGAAAAGCCTTAGGCGATAGGGATCTAAACCTGTCTCCTAAGCCATTGCTCCCCAATCCCCAAATGGCGAATGATGAGTCGCTCCTGGTACCATATTCCAGTGCAGCGATGCAGACGCCAACCAAATTCCAAATCCCATACCCCAACGGCGAATGATGAGTCGCTCCTGGTACCATATTCCAGTGCAGCGATGCAGACGCCGACAAAGTCCCAAATTTTTTTCCGGCCCTACGGTCTGGATCATACATCCTGCAAAACCGTATACAATCCACGGGCGTAAAACAATCCCAATTTCTCCCAAATCCTCTCAGGGCAAATGATGAGTTGCTCCTGGCATTATTCCAGTGCAGCAATGCAGATGCCAAACAAAAACCAAAATCTTAAAATCCTCTCCATGACAGATGATGATTCGCTCCTGGTACCATATTCCAGTATAGCGATGCTGATGTCAACCCAAATCAAAATCAACAAGTCAACTTCCACTCCGACACCGCAAGAAGCGGAGCAAGTCAAGTCTACCCCTGGCATTGCAAGAAGCAGAGCAAGTCAAATCAAGCATCGACCGTCCACGTCGCTAAAATGGCAGAACCGACCGTCCACGTCGCTAAAAGGGCAGAACCGACCGTCCAAGTCGCTAAAAGGGCAGCACCGACCGTCCACGTCGCTAAAAGGGCAGCACCGACCGTCCACGTCGCTAAAAGGGCAGCACCGACCGTCCAAGTCGCAAAAAGGGCAGAACCGACCGTCCACGTCGCTAAAAGGGCAGCATCGACCGTCCACGTCGCTAAAAGGGCAGCACCGACCGTCCAAGTCGCAAAAATGGCAGCACCGACCGTCCAAGTCGCAAAAAGGGCAGAATCGACCGTCCACGTCGCTAAAATGGCAGAACCGACCGTCCACGTCGCTAAAAGGGCAGAACCGACCGTCCAAGTCGCTAAAAGGGCAGCACCGACCGTCCACGTCGCTAAAAGGGCAGCACCGACCGTCCACGTCGCTAAAAGGGCAGCACTGACCGTCCAAGTCGCTAAAAGGGCAGCATCGACCGTCCAAGTCGCAAAAATGGCAGCACCGACCGTCCAAGTCGCAAAAAGGGCAGAACCGACCGTCCACGTCGCTAAAAGGGCAGCATCGACCGTCCACGTCGCTAAAAGGGCAGCACCGACCGTCCAAGTCGCAAAAATGGCAGCACCGACCGTCCAAGTCGCAAAAAGGGCAGAACCGACCGTCCAAGTCGCAAAATGGGCAGAACCGACCGTCCACGTCGCTAAAAGGGCAGCACTGACCGTCCAAGTCGCTAAAAGGGCAGCACCGACCGTCCAAGTCGCAAAAAGGGCAGCGCAGGATTCCTACAAAGCGGGAACCAGATAACTCCGGGCCAGGGAAAACGTCTATCACGGATACTCCGTCTCGGAGACATGTCAAGCAACGACCGTCCATGTCGTAAAAAAAGGGCAGTGCCAGCTTCCCAAAAAGCCGGAACCAAATCAAGTCGCCTCCACGTGAAAGAAGATCCATCAATTTCATGCACACGACCCACATATGTGGTGTGCATTTATTGATGGGGGGCAATTTGTTGGGGTAAAAATTTACACCCCGGTTGACCAAGTCAAAATCAAAGTCAACCCCAAGCCAAGTGGGCCCAAGCCCAGATCCAGTGGGCCCATGCCCGGGTCGAGCCCGAACATGAAGCGGCCGGCCTCCCCCACGCCAAGATAAAATTTTTGTAATAAATAATTTTGTTGCATTTTCTTTTATTTTATTTTCGGATAAATGTAAGAAAAATAGGCATAAAGCCAAATTTTTGTAAAGCCCATGGCTTATGTGCAAAAAGAAATGGCACATGAGCCATGGGATAGGCAAAATGCCATTTTGTGAAGCCCAAGGGGCTATGTGTAAAATGTATGGCCTATAAAGGCAAGGATAATGAAATATCCCAACAACTTTCTCTCTCTCCAAACAAAAAAAGTCAGAGAGCTGAGCTCTTTCTTCCATCTTCAAGGTTCCAAAACCTTCTTCTTTCTCTTGAATTAAATCAAGAGTTTTACTCTTCCTTTTTCAAAACAAATTAGTTTTTCACCACAAAACCCACAAAGGGAAACTTGGATCTATCATTAGATCTGAAAAAGAAGAGATTTTGAGATTTCACATCTCTTGATCTTCAAGATCCAGCAAGCAACAGGAGGAAGAAGAACATCGTTCACTAAACCCAAAAAAAAACAAACACACACTCAGGAGTCCAACTCCTCTCTGATTTCTCTTCTGAGAAATTTGTTTTAGCAGCGCGCAGCGCAAGTGCGCAAAGCGCCCGCGTGCCGACACGTGGCGCGCGCGCGCGCTTGCGCAAGTGCGCAAAGCGCCAGCGTGCCGACACGTGGCGCGCGCGCTTGCGCACCTGCGCAAAGCGCCCGCGTGCCGACACGTGGCGCGCGCGCGCGCTTGCGCACCTGCGCGCTTGCGCAAGTGCGCAAAGCGCCCGCGTGCCGACACGTGGCGCGCGCGCTTGCGCACCTGCGCGCAGCGCTCATGCGCAAAGCGCCCGCGTGCCGACACGTGGCGAGCTTGCGCACCTGCGCGCAGCGCTCATGCGCAAAGCGCCCACGTGCCGACACGTGGCGCGCTTGCGCCTGAGCGCACAGCACCTAAGCGCACAGCGCCCAAGGTGCTGCCCCACGCATCCTTTGGATGCCCTTTTCCCCTTTATTTATATATACATGTATATATATACATATATATACAAATGTACACATACACATACTCCGCCACACTCTCCCCCTCAAAAAAAATTTCGGGCCGGGGCGCTGCCCCGAACCCCGCAAGGGGGCTGCTAGCCCCCTTGACCCCCAGCCCGCTATCCGGGTAGCGGGACCCCCGTAAAAACTCAGCGTGGCTCCCGATATATCCAAAACCCCCCTTTCAGAACAGAACACACGTACACTGCACATTGAGTTCGCATGACCAGTTTAACCCGTTAATCGGAGGTTCCCTCGCCCCAAAGGCGAAGGGTAATTAACGGCAGCTTAGTCCGCGACTGCCGGAGATTCGGATCCCCACAATCATTAAACCCCGGCCTACCCTAGGCAGGGGGAATCTGTAGTACGCCTGACAAGCGTGCGCGTATTCCCATCTCAATGGGGTGACGAAAAACACCCTACAGAGAGACCTCGTTAGCTTGCTCAGGGTGCTTGGACTCCGGCAACGTGATCATTCGATGTTTTAAAACGAGATCAAGTACCTTCTTCGTCTTGTCTAGAGGAAAGGAGTATAATCGACTCATCTTCTTTATGAGGGACAAATCCCGACTGCCTAATTCCCGATTACGTGACTTCCCAGTCCCGCTTTGTCGTCGTCGAATGCCTTTTCTGCTCTTTGACTTATCTCTGCCTCTGCATCGGGCTTTTTGCACAGTAGGTTGACAGGGAGGAGCATCTTCGTCTTTTGCAGCCTGTTGAAGAAGACGTTGCGTTCTGGCTTTCTCGTAGATGGCCATTTCACGATTGTGGTCGTCCCGAGCCTTTTGACCCGCTCTCTTGATAAGCTTGTTCATTCTTTCCTCAAATGACGGACTCGGTATTCTGATCGTGGGATCTAGTTTTGATGAGGGATTGGCATTTCCCGACAGGGCATCCTTTTCCTCATCGAAGTTATATATGGCGTAGCTACTGTGGACTCGTTCCCGTTTCCCGGATCTCACATATCCAAGCCCAAGCGTTTCCATCCTTCCGTTGGGCAGTTTGCACTGAGTCCCAGGGACATCCCAAATTCTGTTGTAGAATCGAGCTTGTCGAATAGTCTGCTTTAAGGGTACCCCTTGGCGCTTCAATAGCCTTTTCAACCCGTCTGTGTAGTATCTGGGCAAACGGATGGGTTAGAGCCTGTCAAGTGTAGCATCCACGCCATGCCACATCTCTTTCTCCAGCCTTGTTTCTGCGGATCGATAGAATAGGATTGCCTTTTCGCTTTTTCGACTGGGAAGGACGTAAAATGTCCGCAGCTCTTGCACGCTATGAGCTTCAAGTGCATCCAGGTCTTTGTAGTGTTCCCGTGGCACCATGGTGATTTGCAAACTCTGATCATCGCCAGGGGATGCTTGTATTGATGGCCGACTGAAGAACACGGCATTAACCTCATCTTCCGAGTCACTTCCGAAGATCAATATGGGGGTGGACGGTCCCGGGTTGTTGCGTCGAGACGGCCCAGCGTAAACTATCTCTTCTTCTTCTTTGGTATCGCTCCCAAAAACAGGGATGGTGGCGGCGGTTTTGTTTTCCGGTTTGCGACACCTTTCTGTATCCTCGAAGTCTAGCAAAAAGTACTTTGCGTCTTTGTACTTACGGACTTCGTTCACGGAGAATGGGTTCAGCTCACCTGTTACGGTATGCTCAAAACCATCCTTAAAATACTTCATACACTGATGCTGTGTAGAAGGGATGATGTTGTACTCGTGTAACCAAGGATGACCGAGCAAGGCGTTGTAACAGGTCTTGGCGTCAATGACGTGAAACTTGATGTCCGTGACGAGCAGTCCGAAGCGTAATGTTAGTATTACAGATCTGAGAGTTCGTGACGACTGGGAGTCAAAACCGGAGATGGTAATTTTGTCACGAGCGAGGTGCTGCACGCTCATGCAGATTTCCTTCAACACCCGAACATTAAGGAGATTGACGGAGGATCCATTATCCACCAGGATCTTGCCTATCTTGATATCATGGCAGTATCCAGAGACATATAGGGGACGGTTGTGGTCGCATGTCTCGAGGAGCAGGTCTTCGTCACCGAAAGTGATATCAGCCGTGTGCACTTCTTCCAGCTCATCCTTCATTCTTTCTGCGGCGAGGAAGGCCTGGAATTGCTCGGGTTCTTGTAACGCCTTGATTAATGAATCTCTCGCTTCTTTTGATAATAAGAGGGCGTCGAGAATGCTGAGCTATGAAGGTGGCTTCCTTAGGTGTGCCGGGATGTTGTAGTCCATCTTACCCTTCCTGGGAGGGTCCTTGGCAGTCAGCTCTTTCATGACTTGGTCATCTAAGGCAATATCATCAGCGATCTTTTCCTTTCCCTTATCTTTTCTAGTTGCGGGCCCGAGATTCTTTTCCGGGAGTGTGCGATTGCGCAGCTGAATGTTTTCGCAGGCCTCCGGTTCTTCCTCTCTCCCTAAGACGGTCTCTTCAAAGAAAGGGCCCAGAGCCATTTCCTCATCAGAGTCGCTCCCAAAGGTGAGAACCTATGATCCTCCGGCGTTGACCGTGTAACAGTTGCCTGTAATTCTTTTGTGCCTGTTGGTTGTATCTCTCTGCTCCCGACGAGTTTTGCGTTTCATTCGCTTAAAATGTTGTCGGTGAGCAACATACCCCTGCCACCATATCTTAAAGGCGTTGCACTCCTCAATAGGGTATGAAATCTTCCGATGATACGAGCAGTAATTAGGGTGCCCCTCCGCCCCATTGAGCGTGTTTTCTTCCGAGGGTGGTAGCTTCATTCCCATTGACATGGCTTTGGCAAACCTTTTCCTCGTCTTGAATATGTTTTTATCCGCATCGGATGTCTTTTGATCTGGCGGGAGTGCTTCGACTCTTTCGTTTAGTCGCCTGTGTTTGGCTCCTTCCGATGCGGCCATCTCACGCTCCCGATCGGCTTTACTTTTCAGACGAATCTCGTCTAGAAAGGCGTCGATCATTTCGTCTGTCGGCCATACAAGTTGCTGTGCCCCCAGTTTCTCAGTGTCAGGAGTTTTCTCATCGTCCGTAAACAAGTGGGAAATCACGTGACAACTCGCCACATATCCCTCGGATTCATCCGACGAGCTTTCTCCATCATCTTCCTCCTGAAAGACGTGGTTGAGGAACTCTTGGAGTGTGACGGGAGTTCGCACCTTTTGATTGTACTCTTCCAGCGCGTCAATCTGTTTCTGCAAATCCGTGCGCTTGTCTCCAGGCTTCACGGGCTTCTTGGATTTCTTCTTCTTTTTCTTCTAAGATTTTGACAGTTGGGTGTGAATACTTGGGCCATCACCACCGATCTTTGTAGTTGGACGCGGCTTCAGCATCTCTTCGATGATTTGAGATTCAAGCGGGTTCTTCCATTCGACCACCGGGCATGTATGAAGATCAGTCAGCATCCTTTTGGTTTTTGCTGAAAGCACGATTTCCCCATGGAGCTTCTTCAACAAAGGAACAAGTTGCCCCGGGTGCGTCCGTCTTCTTAGGAGTATGCGGCTGTGGCAGGTTCACCTTCCACTTTTCGGACAGCGCAAACTTTCCCTGAAGGTATTGATCTTCAATCCATCCTTTGAAGACGAAGCAATCCTCAATCGGATGGCTTACCGTTTGATGGTAAGGGCAATAATTGGGGTTATTCACCTCAGTGGGTTGTGGCGGTCGCCTTGGGTTTGGCAAGTTGATAAGCCTGTTGCGTACGGCCAGCTCGAATAACCGTTTCGTCTTGTCCCGTGGGAACGAGTAGGGGCACTTCATCTTCTCGTTATAATACCACCGTCTTTCTTCCAGTTGATCCGCCAGCTTTGGGGCACTGGGTTGCTGTTGAGCGTTCGCGACGAAGGTTGCCTTCCCTTTACCCTTGTCATTCCGAGGTTCTGGATTCGGGAGAGACGGTCTATGACCCATCTGGTCCATTTGGGCCAACCTGTCGATCAAAGCCTGGAACGTGGTTGGCTTAAAGAACATCATGAACTGTGAGATAGTTGCATGAGAATCTAGGGTACCCACGAACATGCCCACCGCGGGCGCTTCTTCAATGCGATGTTCACACTTTGACCATAAGTTCCGCCATCGGATCGCGTATTGGACCCAAGTTTCACCCGGCTTCACCCTTGCATTAATCAAAGCTGTTATCGGGGTGCGTTCGTTGGCGCTTGCGAAACGCTGGGTAAACAACAACTCCATTTCAGCGAAAGTTTTGACGGAGTCGTTCGGAAGCTCAGAGTACCACTCAAACGCTGTCTCTGATAAACTGCCGATGAATTGGCGAAGCAAGAGCTTATCATCGCCGCCGGTGTTGCCACAAAGAGCCCTAAACTGAGCGACATGTTGATGGGGATTGCCTGTCCCCTTGTATACATGGAATTTCGGGATTGTGTAGCCCGACGGGTATTTGATCTGGTCATACCAGCTTGGATATGGTCTTCCCGTCCTGACAACTTAACCAGCTGCCTCAGTCGCCTGGTGAACGCGTATCTGTTGAGCTATGTATTCATCCAGGTCAGCCTTGGAGATTGTCTCCTCCTTGGCTGTGGACAGAGCAGGCGGAGGATTTGACGTTTCTCCCATGTCGTCTTCAAGAACGATTGGAGAATCTTCAGCAGGAGGCTCTTGCTGGATCATCAGACCCACCATGTCCTGGAACAGAAAGGCCATTCGTTGTATATTAGCCGCTTATTCCGCAGCCTCTTTATCTTTCTTTTCCAATATCCTCCGAAGAAACTCAGCGTCGGTTTCCTGCTCTTGTCGCTGATCCGAGGACGCTTCGGGGCTTTCCTTTGGCCCAGTAAGCGCGGCCATTGTGATCATCATTTCCTGGAGCTTCTGTTGTTGCTCCTGAGCTTTGGTCACCGACCGTGTAAGCGGTCTATGACCTGTGGATGTACGGCTGTCTTCCTTCCCCGACGCTATGTATACAGTATGGACCCTCATGCCCCCAGACTTAGGGCGTCTGGGCTCAGTGCCTTTAGCTTTCGTTGCAGGCCCGGGGATCTTCTCCAGCCTCCTCTTTTTATGAGCAGTGGAAGTTGAGGGGGCCGTTGAGGTGGGTACCCAGACAGCTTTTCGTGGCTTAACAGGACGGCTGACTTCCTGTTGGATCTTCAGCTTCTTGCGCTGGCGGGAGAAATTTAGATCGATCACTGAGTCTTGGGTCTGCCGCCAGACTTTATAGATTTTAGTGGACAGCCGTTGAGGGGATTGGGGCTGTTCTGGCTTTGCTTTCGCAGCCCTTTCCAGCGGAGGGGGAGACCTCTTCAGCGCAGCGGTAGGAGAATTCCTACACACCTTATTTAGCATCTCGAAGCTGTTCCCAGTTGGAAAAGCAGCATTAACTTCCGCCGTCGGGGTTGGAGGAGTTAGCCCGGAAGGGGCGTTGCCTCTGGCCTTCCTCACTCGGCGCCAGTAGCGACGTCGAGCGTGCCGTGCTGATGGAATTGGCTCGGTGATGGCGATATCCTTGTCTTGCCCCCTGTGTAGGTGGGGGGTCGCTACTGGTGTTAGCCTGTTAAAGACTGATGTCCTTTGGATAGCAGGAGCGGGAGCTGGAACAGTCAATCTTGTAAAGACCGACTTTTTGGCAGGAGAAGCCGCCTTGACGACTTCAGGAGCAGGATTGGTTATTTTCTTAGGAGCAGCCTTCTCTAGGATTGCAGGCCCCATTGCGGGCCCACAGGAGCTTTGGCCCAGTCTGGAAAAGACCGAGGCGCTGGTGTTGGGCGACCCGTTGAGAGGGGCCGCAGTAGGTGTAAGCCGATCAAAGACCGATCTCTTGGGAGCTTCCAGTGTCAGCACAGGGGCGGTGAAGCTCATTGGCGGGAGCATGGTCCCGAAAAACAACCCTGTGGTGGCTCGAGTGACTTGTTCCACGGGCATCGTGAACAGTGATGCCGCCTGAGGTCCATAGGCTACACCTTCAGGTGAGGCGGAGCGTCGGTTGCAGTTGCAGTTGGAGCAATTCGAGCAGTGGAACGCCATTGCTGTTTACTTTCTGCACCAAGCAAGAGCCCAAATCTTAGTAACTTGAAACCCGATGGCAACCATTAACAAACCGCGATTCGTTCACGAATACGACACACGAAGTGTGGAGTGGAAAGAGGAAGAGGTCCCACCGGGCGTGCCAGAATCTGTTCCCCTCCGAAAGACGGCGCGACGGACGTCTTGCCTGAAATTCGGGGCAGATGCTAATTGGTGCTATCCGTCTACCTCTCCGAAGATGCCAAGTTGATTTATGGCACCATGTATCGAAGGTTTAAACGGATGCGTCCGATATAGCAGACTTCGTCAGATTCCCCCTTACTGGAGGGGTTTTTGATTGTGGGGACGCTCTTCCCTGCAGGCGCAAGCCCCTGCAGTTAATTACGCTACCGCATTGCGGTAACAACTTTCTCCTTCTCCAGATGGTCACTTCGTGTCGTGTGTGTTTGTTTCGTGTTCGGTTGCCCGTGGATTGTATACGGAGACTGGGTTATGTCGTCGCCCGTAGGGCGTGGACTAGTCCAAATCCGTATTATCTTAGATTTGGGTTTGGGGGTTTGGGTTTAAAGATACGTTAGCCTCTTTGGAGACTAAGATCAAATTAAACGTTTGTTAAGGATACGTTAGTTTCATTTTAGACTAAGATCAACTTAACGGGATCGTTTAGATCCAACAAGAGAGCAATTAAGGGGGGGCCCTGTTGTTTAGTTTAGTGACATTGCGGTCAATAGGTAGTTTAAGGACATTGCGGTCCATTGTTAGTTTTAAGACGTTGCGGTCAAGGTTAAGGACATCATAGTCCGTGAATTTAAAGACTCCACAGTCCGGCGTTAGTTTTAAGACATCACGGTCAAGGTTAAGGACGTCATAGTCCGTTGTTAGTTTTAAGACATTCCGGTCAAGGTTAAGGACCTCATAGTCCGTTGTTAGTTTTAAGACATCCCGGTCAAGGTTAAGGACCTCATAGTCCATGAGTTTAAGGACCCCACAGTCCGTATCAATGTGCGGTTGTCGGGACCCGTCACCTCTTTGAAGACGTTGAGGAATTACAACGCCAAGTATCAAAGGAGTGAAGAGATATACCCTTGAACCAAGGTAGATTAAATGATCTTTGGCCCAATTTGGAAACTAAGATCAATTATTGTATTATGAACCCATTGGCCCAGTTGAATTTGAATTGAGGACTTATGGCCATCTTGGGCTAAGTCCAATTGTATTTGGGATATTGGCCCTCTGTTGATTCATTGAAGAAGAGGCTTTGCCTCTAGAAATTTAGCCAATTGGGCTAAGGCTAGTGTTTGAACACTGGAGACCAACAGTGTTGAACACTGGTATTGAGATTGACAAACAGGTGTTAAACACCAAAATATAATCAGTGTCACATACTAACAACAAGGCTTTCAAATTAGTGTTAAACACTAAAGCAAATCAGTGTTAAACATTGGCCAGAGAGATTTCAAATTAGTGTTTAAACACTAAAGCGAATCAGTGTTCAACACTGGAAATAGAGATTCCAAATTAATGTTAATCAGTGTTAAACACTGGTAACGGAAATTTTAATTTAGTGTTAAACACTGCTAACAGAGATTTAATTTAGTGTTAAACACCAAGAAATTCAGTGTTAAACACTGCAAATAGAGTTTTCAATTAGTGTTACACACTAAAGCAAATCAGTGTTAAACACTGGATACAGAGGTTTCAATTTAGTGTTAAACACTAAGGCAAGAGGGGTCACGTGGTAGCACGTGAGAGCGCCCTCCTTCTCTTTATTTGTTCTGCCGAGAGTATTCATCACGTGCTGTCACGTGATGGGCATTTAAGTGTTTGTCTGTTAGAGCTTCTGCCAAGGGGTCACGTGGGGCACGTGAGGTGTTGCCTTAAAGCCCTGGTTCTGTGGATCTTTGCAGGGGTTAGATGGGGCACATGACTCTGATTCTTTGCATGTTTTTAAAGATCTGTTCATATTTTAAGAATTAAATTCTTCGTAGGGTTAAACCCTAGCAATAACTTTAGAGGGATTAAATTCCCGCTTTTTTTTTGAAGAATTATATTCTCAGATAGGGTTAAACCCTGATTTACATTCTGTAGGAATTAAATTCCCATATATGTTGAGAATTAAGTTCTGGCATAGGGTGAAACCCTAATTTTCCTTTTAAGGGAATTAAATTCCTATGAGTTTGAGAGAATTAAGTTCTTAATTAGGGTTAAACCCTAGTTCTGTCCATTTTGAAGGAATTAAATTCCTGTAATATAGGGTTAAACCCTAATTTTATCTCAAAGGAATTGAATTCCTATAATTTTGTGAGAATTAAATTCTCAAAACTTGATTCCTCCTCTACGTTTTGGATCTGCATGGCAGGATCTCAACCCAATGAGAATTAAATTCTCAATGCATGGGGAGATGTGCACTTTGCAGGTCCTCCACCAGAGAAAGAACTAAGTTCTTTTCTTTATCTAAGAGTTAAACTCTTTTGAGAATTAAATTCTCTTTTTCAGCCTCTCCTTTCTTACCTAGGGTTTTTCTTTTGCAGAGGATCAATTTCTTCCAAAATCTCAAGGCTCTCTCTCTCTTTCTCTGTCTATGTCTCTCTCTGTCTTTTTTTTATCTCCTCCTTTTAACTCTCTCCTTTGGCTCCTATTTATAGGAGAAAGAAAAGAATCAATCAGTTTTAGTGAATCTTTCATTTAAGGATTTGATTTATTTGTTGAGAGATTTGATTTATATTCATCATTAATCTGGGCCTTTAGATTATTAGGTGAATTTTATTCACCATTGGATTTTAAATCCAAAGATATCTCTTTGTTATTTCGGTTAGATTTAAGGGGAAATCTTTCCAAGTCTAAGATTATTCCATAAATCGGTGATGTTTAATCACCTTTGGATTTTTAATCCAACGGTTCCAAATAATTCTTTCCCACTTTGGAAAGACTTGAGAGATCTTTTCTCAGAATTTAATTCTGTTAAATAATGAGGTTTTGAAAGCCGGTCACGTGTGGCCATGTGACCCCTGGTCACGTGTAGGCACGTGACTCTTGGAACGGGCCTTTCTTCTCCTTTTGCGCTCTGTTCTCTGGCCGCTGCTCAGCCGTCACGTGCCAACACGTGACCCCTGGTCACGTGTGAGCACGTGACCTTTTCTGGAGCCTTTTCTTGAATGAGCTTTGTGCTGCCGCTTTGAACGTCACGTGCCAACACGTGACCACTGGTCACGGTGAGCACGTGATGCCTCTTCTGAGTCCTTTCCTGATTTTTAATCAGGGAACAATCACGGTCAAGGTTAAGGACATCATAGTCCATGAATTTAAGGACTCCACAGTCCGATATTAGTTTTAAGACATCACGGTCAAGGTTAAGGACATCACAGTCCATGAGTTTAAGGACCCCACAGTCCAGTTTAAAGACATTATAGTCTGTGAAATGTATGGCTGTCGGGACCCGTCACCTCCCTGAACACGTTGAAGGATTACAACGACAAATATCAGAGGAGTTCAGAGATGTACCCTTGAACCAATGTTGGTTTGGAGATTTATAGTCCAATTTGGGACTAAAGTCTGTTTAAAGGTTTATGAGCATATGGGCTCAGTTGATATGAGTTGAACATTTTATTGTTCTGGCTATTGAGCCTTCATCTGGGCTCGGCCTTTTTAATAATGCATAGTATTTATCAGAACAAAGTATGTTCTGACAGTGCGCCACGTGGCGCGTCAGGCGTTTTGTGCCAAGGAAAGAGCGTATTGCGCTTCTGTTGGATAGCGCACATGAGGAGGACACGTGTCGCGCTTAGCGCTGAGCGCTAGTTTGTTGGCGCATTGCGCTTTTAGTGTATGAGCGCGTTGTGCTAGTCTGTTGGCGCGCCAGTGAGTGACACGTGCGCGCTTGGCGCCAGCCCATGAGCGCAGTGCTCTATTTTTAGAAGCGCAAATCGCAGATTGTGTCTCTGGTTGACACGTGGTAGGTTTTGGCGCTGAGCGCCGGTCCAAGGAGCGCAAGGACGCAGTTCATGAGTGCAAGGCACTTTTCAAAAGCGCAAAGCGCACTTGATCAAATTTATGATCAGAGAACAAATTTATGTTCTTCAAAGGAGGCTTTGCCTCAAGATCAAAGAACAAATGTTCTTGTTTTTATAAAAGGCTCTGCCTTTATGGATCAAAAGATCTGTGAGTGAAGTATTTTACTTCTTTTTTATTTTTTTATGATTAGAACTTTTTAATCTTTTCTTTTAAATCAAAAGACCTTGGTCTTTTTATAGATCTAAGATCTTTTTAGAAGATGGTTCTTCTTTTTATGAGATGGATTCATCTCTATTATTCAAAAATATAGTTCTTTCTTTACCTTGAAAATGAAGAAAAATCTTCTTTTTTCTAAGAGCTTGGTCTTTTTTTTGCAGAGGGTTTTTCTCTCTCTTCTCTGTATCTCCTAGACTTGAAGTCTAGGAGCCTTTATATAGGGCCAATTGATTTGTTAAATCAGTTAAAGAGATTTTTCTCTGATTGATTTGGGAATATTTCCCACCGTTGGATCTTTGATCGTAGGGCTTCTGTTTTACAGAAGACAATCTTTTTGTTTTTTTAACAAGATTGAGAAAATCTTTCCATAACAGAACTTATTCTGTCTTTTGGTAATTTTTATTTACCATTGGATCATTGATCCAACGGTGCTCTGATAAATCAGAGCACAATCTTATTATTTGGAAAGATTTTGAGGAATTTTTTCTTAACAGAATTTAGTTTCTGATTAATTAATGATTTATCATTATTATTAGATCTTTGATCTGACGGTTGGGGAGCTTTTAGGTTCCAGCGCTGGCGCATCCGTGCTTTGCACGTGGTGCACTGCTTAAAAGGCAGCGCACATTGCGCTAGCGCACACGTGTATGACACGTGGTGCGCTGCTTAGAGCGCAGCGCACCTAGCGCTAGCGCACACGTGCTTTGCACGTGGTGCGCTATGACAGAGCACATTGCGCTAGCGCACACGTGTATGACACGTGGTACGCTGCTTAGAGCGCAGCGCACCTAGCGCTAGCGCACACGTGCTTTGCACGTGGTGCGCTACGACAGAGTTTTTGACTCTCAGCACTGAGACATTTACATTCTTTGCATGTGAAGTTTTTCCCTTTATTATTATTATTATATATATATATATATTTTAATTATTATTTATTATTATTATTTTTTTTTTTATAAGGGGGCAGGTTGTGAGCCAAAATTTTGGCGGGAACAGGATTTTCAGGGTGATCACTTTCCATGGGGATGGAGATCGGAAGGCCAACTTTGTTTTTTTGTGGAGTTTCGGTTCCCACAGACGGCGCCAACTGATGGAGCTCTTTTTCGGGCCTCCGTCAGATGTTGTCTTCCGTTGATCTCGCGGTGGACTTAGTTGATTATCTTCCTTCGCGTGCAGGTCTCAATGGGTCTTGGAGGAAGAGGTGAGGTGCAGGAGGTGTTGCTGAGTACCTGCAAAGAAGTCCCGGGGTGGTTTGGTACCACCAAGGACCCTCCGACGCTCAAGTTAGTGATGAGATCCGAGCAGAGTAACGGCATAAAAGTGTAAAAAATGGCTTACCTGACCCTTTTGTGATGGGGGTTTATATAGCGGTGGTGGCATGCAGCAGCAGGCGCGAGAATCTCGCCGGCAGTTACGCTCCCGACGTCACGCCCGCGTAAAGAGCGGATCGCCCGTTAATGGGGATCGTGATGGCGTGGAACGTGGGATGTTGCCGGCGGAGAATCTGCGCATGGCGAGATTTGCGGAGCGGCGGTTGCGCCTGTGAGTGGTGGAGTTGGTCGGTCGGAGGGACCGAGGAAGATGGTCTCGGCGGGAGAGCTCGGGAACGAGCGAGAGGGCCGAGGTATCTTGGTCCTGCGGTAGCTCGGAGGCGAGCTGAGAGACCGAGGAGGCCAATTTGCAAGGGCCCTGAGGTGAGCCAGCTTTGTGCTTGTAGGTCGGGCCTGATCGGTCCCTGTGGGTTCTCTCTTCTGAGTTCTGGGACACGTCATCTGCCACGTGTCCTGATCTGAAAAGTCGCCAATATTGAGCATCTATCAGCATAACTTCTATATAATTACAAACCTGACATTAATTCAAAAGCTATTGAGTAGGTTGGTTGTATTTTTGGAATTTGAGTTATATGTTTAGGGTAGTTATGCAAATAGATTGTGCAAAGCTATGCATAAGGTGATCTCCACTTGCTTCATACTGGTGAGTGGTTCCCATTTGCCTGAACCAGCCTGAACCTACTTACTTCAAATTTATCGAAAAACCTAGTATGTAAGGGATTGCATGGTGCAACCCACTTGTAAACCTTTAGATGAGTTTGGGTTTTATGTAAAGGAAGCCATCCAAGAATTTGCAAGTGACTTGCGTCATACAATCCCTTCCATAGAAGTTTTTTCCAAATTAATCCATCTAGCATCAAATGTATCCCTCAGCCCGTCAAACTTATTCTTTCTTAATTACAGTTCTGCCATTATGAATAATTACAGTTCTGCCATTGACCTTAATTGCAGTTCTTCCATCAGTCTAAACTTCTCAATAATCGCAATTCTTCCCTTAGTTAAAAAAACCATATTTTTGCTAAAATACCATGGGCTTTCAAAATTTTCACATAGGTACCACGGATTATGTTTATTACAAATAAAAAACATGACATACCATAGGTTTGTAATGTTTTTCGTATAAATATCGTGGATTTTGATGTTTTCAAATAAATACTTTCAACGTTTACAAATAGGCTTTGTTTTTTATAGATAGATAGCATGGATTTTTACCGTTTTTCACTTTTATGATTGCAGAATTTCAAAATAATTACGGCTCTGCCATTAACTCAAAACCCACTAGATTTTCACTAAAATACCATGAACTTCCAACAACTTAAGGATAAATACCATGTACATTGCTTGTTATAAATAAATAACACGCACATTCAACGTTTTTCAAATAAATAGTATGGATTTTTTTTGTTACAAATAAATATCATGGATATTCAACTTGTTTGGATAAATACAATGGAATTTTCTTTCCGAAGATAAATAACATGGACTTCCATCATTTTTTATGAATACCATAGACTTTGTTTATTACAAATAAAGGCCATGGACTTCCATCATTTTCTATGAATGCCATGAACTTTGTTTGTTCCAAACAAATACCATGGGCTTCCACCATTTTTCAAATGAATATCAAGTGCTTTGGTTTTCTCAAATAAGCCCCATGGATTTTCTTTGTTGCAGATAAGGAACATGGACTTTTATAACGATGAATCGAGGAACAATATATATTGTTTTATATATTCAATTTTTTCCAATGTATAAAGGTTTTATGAATTGTTCGTAAATCCTGTGCATCAGGACTGCAAGG
This sequence comes from Agapanthus africanus, assembly GCA_030015575.1. Taxonomy (NCBI): domain Eukaryota; kingdom Viridiplantae; phylum Streptophyta; class Magnoliopsida; order Asparagales; family Amaryllidaceae; genus Agapanthus; species Agapanthus africanus. The sequence goes on along the minus strand of JASDDO010000022.1, from coordinate 767,146,511 downwards.
TTTAACCCTAGTTGATTAATAAAGTAAATGGCTTAATTGCCCCCTCTTCTCTAATAGAAATCCACCTTCCCACTCCCCTTAATGCGACATCCCTTAATGCGTGGGTGTGGATATAGATCCAGGTAAATCTGCCCCAGCAAAAGGTACTTATATAACACATTATTAACTTGTGCTGTATACGTTTTCGGGGCAAATTCGTGAGTCCCTTGATGCGTGTGTTGTGTGCTTGTGTGTCGTGTGTGTGGATATATTGTAACGCGACATCCCTTAATGCGACATCCCTTAATGCGTGGGTGTGGATATAGATCCAGGTAAATCTGCCCCAGCAAAAGGTACTTATATAACACATTATTAACTTGTGCTGTATACGTTTTCGGGGCAAATTCATGGGCCCCTTGATGCGTGTGTTGTGTGCTTGTGTGTCGTGTGTGTGGATATATTGTGTGCACAGGTTAGGGCTTACGGGCTAATGGGGAAAAAACACATTATTAACTTTTTCGACTGCAAGCAATGGACTTTGCCATTTACATCTACGCTCCTCCGAGTTTCTGATGGATGATTGGACTTCCGTCGATTCAATTTGTAAGAAGATTTTATGGTTAAGGATTTGGAGAAGAAGCTGCAATTTGGAATTGGATCGGAATTCAGAGAAGAATGAGCTGGCATAGTAAGATGAGGGGTAATGTCAACGCCAACTTAGAAAACACAATCACATGAGGGGGTATACGACCAATTAATTGGAATGAAAGTTCAAGTAAACTTGAATATGCTGGGGTTTATGTGTAATGGAATGAAAGATCATTATTTTTTTATAATGGGATTAAACATGAGGGTAGTTTTGGTAAAGTTGGGTAAATCATATGGTGGTTTCCGTAATATAAGTCCAGTAATTATTATATAAATTTAATAATTAATCGAGTTAGTTATCACTACTAAATATCCAATAAGATACAAACTATCCGAGCCAAGCTGAACGATATACAAGCTAAGCTTGAACGCAAGTCGCGGTGTTCATGATCATTTGTTCATGTATGTGAGCTTAGCTTCATGTCCAAGCTCGGCTCATTCGGCCGTCGAATGATCTAGAACGGGATTTTAACCAGTCGATCTCGAGACGAGCTCCAAGCTATTTAAGCCTTAGACCAATCATAATTCATATCTTTATTATTATAATGCTACGGAAAGAGGGACTCCAATTTTGAAATTGATTTGGAGTTTTCGCTACCTAGTTTGCAGGATAAATTCATTAAAAAAAAAAATTCCAATCTCAATCTGCAACCGCAACCACGCTCATATACCTTTTATAACAGCTAGCTCCACAAATCTCTCTCAGATAACCGTAAAAAATAAAAGATAACAAACTTATAACTAAACTCTCCATGATAGAAACTAACTCCATCTTTTATTTCTAAACCTAATCAGAAAAAAACTTTTACTGCTTAATTAGTTTGAAACTGTATAGTACCATCACACATTTTAATTTCTAGCATGGTATAGTTTATATTTTATTTTTCATTGCGCCTGCAAAATTACTGGTCCAAATAGGTTATATTCAAGGGATCGATATGGAAACCCTAAAATTTTAGAAGAAAGAATTTCCGCCAAAAAGAACTTCACAGTGGCAGAGACAGAGAGAGACGATGGATCCAGTCCTCCGCCGGCGCGGTGTTCTGACCCTTCTCCTCTTCATCCAGATCGCATCTCTTCAGACGAGGGCGGATGTGGTCACCCTCACAACCGAAACCTTCAACGACAAGGTGACTTTGCACCCGCCCCTTTCTTCCAAAATTTAGGGCTTACTTCATTCCGTCGAATTTGATACCACCTTATCTCATCGGATCCCAACGAAATCTCTAGGATTGCTTACATCAAGTTATTCGACAATGGTTAAAATCTCTTAGCAAGAATAATAATGCAACAAAATTTATGTTAAATGTTCTTTTTCTTCTTCTTTTTACTGATATCTTAGGTTTGCTTCATACTAAGGGTTCATATTCAAGCGATCAATAAGAGCGTTACCACTTACCACTAGAATTGTTTTAAGTTTGATCGCTCAATATGGTTATAGATAAATCCCTTTCTATTTATTTTATTTATCTGCTTATGGATATGATGCAACGGTAAAGTCACAATCAAGACTAAAACTTCCAAGAGAATCTAGACATGCATACTTCATAGAGATAAATCTACATTTTTTGAAGTTCATATCGACAATGGGCGATTTCTTAAATATGTGATGAATGCCCATGATGTTTATTTTGGCGTTTCACGATATTGAGCGCGAGTCCGTACATTCACGATACATGGCGGTTCTCCTATTTAGTGTCTGTGAACAAGATGATCCATTCAAACTACACTTGGATATACGTCGCATGATCAATAATGTAGTGCGTAGAGGTAACCTTCTGTAGGGTGTTTTTCGTCACCCCATTGAGATGGGAATACACGCGCGCTTGTCAGGCGTACAACAGATTCCCCCTGCCTAGAGTAGGCCGGGGTTTATTGATTGCGGGGATCCGAATCTCCGGCAGCCGCGGACTAAGCTGCCGTTAATTACCCCTCGCATTTGGAGCGAGAGAACCTCCGATCGATGGGTTAAACTGGTCATGCGAACTCAATGTGCAGTGTTGTGTTTTGAAGGGGTTTTGGATATATCGGGGGCCCCGCAGAGCTTTTACGGGGGTCCCGCTATTCGGATAGCGGGCTGGGGGTAAAGGGGGCTAGCAGCCCCCTTGTGGGATGCGGGGCAGCGCCCCGTTAGAAAAATTTTTCTAACAGGGACAGTGTCGTGGAGTATGTGTGTGTGTATAAAGAAAGGGAAAGGGCATCCAAAGGATGCGTGGGAAAAAGCGCCAGCGCTTTGGGTGCTAGCGCTTTGAGCGCAAGGGCGCTAGCGCCCCACGTTCTAGGCATGTGGGCGCTCGGGCGCTAGAGCTTTGGGCGCCAAAGCGCTAACGCTTTGAGCGCTAGCGCCCCACGTGCCAGTCACGTAGGCGCTCAGGCCCTAGCGCTTTGGGCGTCGGCGCTCTGAGCGCTAGCGTCCCACATGCCAGGCACGTGGGCGTTCGGGTGCTAGCGCTCTGGGCGCAAGAGCGCTAGCGCCCTACGTGCCAGGCACGTGGGCGCTCGGGAGGCAAAAAGGGACTTGGTCCCTGCAATGGGAGTTGTACTCTCAGAAAGGAGCACTTATTATTTTGTATATATGTATATATATATGAGGAGTTAAACTCTTAGGATATTTTGAAGCTGATGAAGGGGCTTCTCCCCTTGAGCCTTAGATCTTCCCCAAAGTGGGGTTTTTGGAGATGAGTCTCCTTCCTGTCGTTTGGTCGGATCTTGGAGAGAGGGGGTGAGATTTAAAAATCTCGCTTTTTTTAGATCTAATGGAAGATCCAAGCTCCCCTTTGTGGGTTTTGTGATGAAAACTATTTAGTTTTGGTAAAGGAAGAGTAAAACTCTTGATTTTATTCAAAAAAAGAAGAAGGTTTTGGAACCTTGAGGAAGGAGAAAGATGCACATGCCCTAATTTTTGGAGAATGGAAAGTCTATCCTTTATTCATCATCATGTTGCCTCTTATAGGCTTACATATTTACATATAGCCCCATAGGCTTTACAAAATGGCATTTTGCCCATCGCATGGCTCATGTGCCATTTCTTTTTGCACATAAGCCATGAGCTTTACAAAAATTTGGCTTGATGCCCATTTTGCTTACATTCATGCACAAAAAATTACATCAAAATTATCCGTTACATGATTTCTATGTTGGCATGGATAGGCTGGCCGCGGGCTCGACTTGGGCATGGGCCCGCTTGATCTGGGCTTGGGCCCACCTGGTTTAGGGTTGACCTTGACTTTGACTTGGTCAACCGGAGTGCAAATTTTGACCCCAACACCTTCTTCCTTTGACTTTTGACCCTTTTCCGCTGTCCAAGCTTTCCATTTTGTTCTCAAAGAAAAGACGGTGGCGTGCTGGGTGCATGCTTGATGCTTGATATTAGGTTTCTAATACCTTTTCTTTTAGTATTTCCACCAATCAAAGAATTATTTCTCAACCGCCTCATTTGTTTCAATTTGGTCCTATTCTTCTTTCTCCGTCCCCTTAATGCTAATTCATCAGGTTCTTAGATTCCCCGCTTCCGCCAAAAAATTAAAGAAAATAAGAAGAAAAAGAAAAGGAAAAAAAATAACAGAAAATGCTTATCCTTTTACAACTTTTCATGTAAAGGAACAAAGCAAGATATAGCCAAATACAACCAGGAATAATTCTTTTATGATTGTGAATCTATGATAACATTGCTTATGTATTTCTCTTCACTCCCAGCGAAGTGATTCTTCTTCTTACTTAGTTCATTTACGATGAGCAATATCCCTGATTTTCCTGGGAGAAGGTTATTTTGCTATATATCACTGTAATTTACCTCTCAAGTTATTTTTGACGGAATATCCTGAACACTGATCTTTCTTTTTACGTAGTGGGAGATTGTAGCGATATCTTAAGTTTATTTACTTAGTTTTTGAATGAAAAGCATAGCAGTTTCTGAATTTTTTATCCTTTTGCCTGTGAAAGACAATCCTAGGGTTCTAATTCAAGATCTCCATAGACAAGTTGGTCTCTCATCTTGTTCAATTCGAGCAGCAAGCATGTTATAATAAAGCCACAATCTTTATACTCTTACAAAGTTGGGTCGGGGATTTGAAGTTTAATCACTCATTGGCTTTATAACCGAATATAAGAATTTTTCCTATTTGTAAATCACAGTGAAATAGATAATTTTCAGAATTTTGATGGAAACATGTCATGGTCTGGACGTTTTGATGGTAGTCTGTTCATGCTGCCTGGAGATTGTTCAATTGAGTATTTCGAACTGCCAATGATTTTGTATTTGGCATCTGATGAATACAGATGATGTTAGTTTGGTTCAAACCTTCTTGAGCTAGTTCCTGCTCACATCATACCCATGGTTCACCTGTTTATCGATCATGAACAGGCACGTCTCGTGTAAATTATGGAAATGAATACAACCCTTGTCTTGATTACGTTGCTTATTTTGTAGTGCATAGAGCGATTCTTCTCAAATGTACATGTTTTATATTTTGTTTTTAAGAGTAGATGCTTGGATGCCGGTCTGTATGATTTATGTTCGGTATGAGATCTTTAATACAATCTTGATTAAGTATCCCTCCTATTCCAGGCAGGGTTCTTAAACACCATTATTTCTTCATCTAAAACATCACAAATATAATGAACAAAGCCAAATATAATTAGATGGGATAAGCCCTTTTGTTTGAATGATTATACTAAAACACTTCAATTATTCATTTGTTCTAGCTTAGAAATAAGTAATCATGAGCTCATTTGGTCCATTTAAAATGGTCTATAAACATCTGAATTTCCTACCTCAATCAATGCTGTATGGCTTATCCTTATATAAGTTTATGATATGAAATATCAAATCATTGGACTCGGAGTGATCCTTGGTTCTTTGGTTTCTGTGGGCTATTTACTTTTTTTTTATGTAGTTTGTCGCATTCTGACTGTGCGTTGTTTTTTTCTTTGGCACTGGCCCGTATGCCGTGACATATGCACACAACACACCCACGCACACCACACACAAGCGCACAACACACAGCTTCCAGGGGACCCACGAATTTACCCCGAAAGCGTTAATTTGTGGCCACTTTCCCTCTTGGGCTTCATGGGGTTTGAACCCCACGATCTCCCCAAGAGGGGAAGTGCCCGTACCAACTGAGCTATTGCTCATTGGTTGATTGTGCAATGTTGACCCTTAGCATATGGCTCTGTAGCTAACTGGATCTCCATATGCATGTTTTTTTAAAATTTTAATTGATGTATCTACTCTCTAGTATTTCAAGCCATCCATCTTTTAACTGTCATATTTATATGTTAGGTTTCGTGTTAGCCTAATATCTTAGATTTTAGGTGTGTGTAAGCTTTTGGGTAAAGTGGTTAATAAATCATTCAAATATATGCTAGTAATTAAGGCGTCTTGATGATGAGCTCATTAATGCTTTGCTGTTCTAGGAAGTTTGACTTGCATGATGTTTTTGTTGCTTCATGCTATCAGTTGGGGCCTGGAGCCCTCTTCTATAGATTATTTTAGGCATCATCATTACCATGTTCATCATATAAGCCTTTTGCCATCAAAATATGGTCGCTAGTAAGAAGTTCCATGAAAGCTGTGACAAAGTCTTACGGCCAGCTGATGACCTAATATCAACACTTTCTTAACTAGTGCCAAATTCTTGTCTGAAGAGACTACAGACGAGATGGGTTTGCTAGTGTACTATTCGTCAAGATCTTCTAGGGATGGGGGAGAAGTTTGGAAGAAGAGGAAAAGACGACAGCTTTACTAAATTATGTTCAACTCGAAGGCACATAGCCAAGAGCAAAACAAAACGCTGACCCGTCCTCATATAGATGATTGAATTTTAGTAGGAAACTTGACACACACACACACACACACCCGCGCACGCCCCCTGGGCGAAAAAAGTTTAAGATTGCAGATTCCACGTTTTTGTTCCGATTATAGCAGAAGCAAGTTATGTCCTTCTCCAGTGATACCTGTTTACATCATGATGATTATTGAAGTCAAAATAATGCATTTGGGGTAGTTCTAAGATGCCGTAGATTCTAAAGTTTGCCTTACGTGTCTTTTTCCTTGACCATAATATCCTGAATATTGTATGTACTTAGGATTGGTATTGTGAATCAGTCTTAAGAGACATGCTCACCGTAGAGTGTTTTTTGTCACCCACCGGGATGGATGCGCTCGCTTGTCAGGCATATATACAGATTTTCCTCGCCTAAGGTAGGCGGGGATTTATTGACTGTGTGGATCCTCATCTCCGGCAGTCGCTGACAAAACTACCGTTAATTACTCCTCGTTTTGAGGCGAGAACCTCCGATTAACGGGTCGTGATGGTCATGCGAACTCAATGTGAACGGCGTGTGTTTGAAAAGAAACACATGTTTGTTTCGTTCCATATATATATATATATAGATAGATAGATAGATAGATAGAGAGAGAGAGAGAGAGAGAGAGAATAGTGGAGGAAAGATGCCATAGGAGGGAATTTCCTCCTATGGCGTCGAAAAAATACAACCTCCAGACGATCGGCACCCATATATTCATCTTATTATCATTTAAGATGTAGATATACCAAATTTCATATGATTCTATTGCTTTTCCACCGTTGATTTAGTGGGTGCAAAATTAATGGTACCGACAATAGAGCTTTTTACATTGTTAAATCAACGATGAAAAAGTGGTAGCATCACATGAAATTTGGTAAATCCACATCTTAGATGGTAAGGATGAAGATGATGGGTGCCAATCGTTGGATGAAATTGTGGAGAATGTAGTTTTTTAACGCCACTTGACAAAAAAGCTTCCTAGGGCCTCTTTTCTCCATAATTCTCATATATATTATTTTTTTGAAAGGTGATGTGACGGGGTTGCCTGGGACGGGTGCATCGTGAGGCATCCGGGTGCATGAGGCACCCAGACGGGTGCATCACGAGGCACCCGGGTTGGATACCCTGAGGCCGACGTTTTATTATTTATTATATGTTAGTTTTCAAAATCGGTTAAGTTTGAGAATTTTGACAAAAATTTGGCGGCATAACCGCTAGATTTTATCGTTTTTTAATTTGTTGGGATAATATAAATCGAAATTTATGCTTTCTGGGTGAATCACGGATGAAAACCCGCGTTCAAGAGAGTGGTCACGGATCGAAATCTGCGTCCTGAGGGGTTCCTCGAGGGATAAGCCCGAAGGCCTTCCTTCATGTGGGGTCACTCTCAACCTTCTTCCAATTTTTTGTGTCAAAAGAGCTCTTCTTGTTCTTGAGAACTTGAGATTTGAATCTTGAATGAGAGAAAAGGAGATCATTTTCTGTTTTTTTATGTTTTGGATCTTCCAAAAATGGTGTTTTGAGATATGGGTTCTTCTTTCCCGTTTCTTTGTTTCTCTTGGAGAGAAAGGGGGAGGAGGACCCAAAAACTCTTTTTGATTGGATTTGGTGGAGAAATGACGCTTCTTTTTAACATATCTATGAGTTTATCCTATTTATTTTGGGAAAAGAGATAGCTTTTCTCTTGAGAAATTAAGGAGGAAGAAGAACCTCAAGAGAGAAAGAGAGAGTGGAGGCAAAAACCTTAGTGTTTCGTGGGAAGAGAAAAACTTAACATTTCATCATATGTTGGGGTTTAAATACCCCTTACACATTTGCGTATTAGCCCTTGGGCTTTACAATTTTTGCTTTTTATCTCATTCTTTACATCCATATGCACACATTTTGCACTTTGGCCATGGACTTTACATAATTTGGCCTTTTGCCTATTTTCATTACATTTTTCTACTTATTTACATATAAAATCTATTTATTACAATTTTCTTTTCTTTTCTTTCTCTTCCCTCTTGATGGCCGGCCGGCTCCGCTTAGGGCTCGAGGCGGTTTGGTCTTGGGCCCGGGTTGGTTAGTCTTGGACCCCCTTGTTGAGCGTTAACTTTGACTTTTGACTTTTCAATTTTGGCAATGGGGTGTAATTTTTGACCCCAACACTCACCTTATAATTCTGTCGAGGAGCTTCCCTACATGAATTATGCACTATATTTTTGGTTAAAATTAAACTATTACTAAGGTCTTTATGCAGTCCTGGATTATATGTATGGGATGATTTTGGTTGTCTTAAACTGTCGTAGAAACCACTCTTCTTCTTAATGCTTACATTTTGGGAACTGAGACTTTGGCTTTAATGAGAATTGATTGCATAAGTAGTCATAGTGAATCTAGGTTCTTATCTAAAGTTGACATGAGTAGTCATAAGTAGGCAATCTGATCATGCTGATGTTTTCTTTTACTAAACTTTGGAACCCAAGTGAAATTAATTGCTCGTCTAAGTTTGAGGTTAGATTTGTAACTTTCAATTTGTATAGATACTGCTTACATAACTGTACGTACCTAACTAAAGTATGGAACAATAGATTAGATACCTCTCCATGTTCTATACTGTTTATGCAAGTATGATGCATTAATTTAGAACTTTCATTTTATAGGTATTTCGTTAAACAATGTAGTATTATTGTATTTATAACTTGATGTAGTAATTCAATTAAATTTCGAAGGCCTGTTTGCTTGTGCCTTGTGCAGGTAAAGGAGCAAGATACTGTATGGTTTGTGAAATTCTGCGTCCCTTGGTGTAAACATTGGTAAATTCTTATTGATTTAGCTTCCACATATAATCTAATTTTGGTTTCAAAAAGCAAATAAACTAAATGTCTCTAGTTTTTCTTAATTGACACATCATATGCAGTAAGAACTTGGGAACACTTTGGGAAGATTTAGGTAGGGCTATAGAAGGGGAAGATGAAATAGAGATTGGAGAAGTTGACTGTACCATAAGCAAGCCAATATGCTCCAAAGTTGATATTCACTCTTACCCTACGTTTAAGATATTCTATGATGGAGAAGAGTTTGCAAAATATAAAGGTAACTTTGACCGCTAAAATTCCTGCGATTTCCATTAGCCTAACATTTTGTACCTCTGTTCTTCATTACTTGTTGTGATGTCCTTGATCTTTCACTGCAACTAAATTGCATTCCTTATTAATGAAGTATGATGCATTACATGTTTATATTACTGAGTCAATTTAATCTTCTTTAGTTTCTGTACAGTAGCCATTATTTTATTTGAACTGTGGAATTAATGTGGAACTGAATCACAGTTTGGCTTCGTTTAAGAATGGATAAACAAAGTGATGATGATTGACATAAGGAAGACGAATTTTAGTGATAACAAATAGTTTATAACCGCATATGGCAGTGACTTGTTTCTCAGACGGTAGCCATATATCAAATTTAATATGACATAGTATTTAGAACTTCGTTTGCTTTTTTTTCCTTTTAGTTTAATCATATGAATGGCGAGAATTAATTCTGGGAATTAGACTTGTGTATTTACTTGGGGGTTGTTTGTTTTGGTGTAGATGGTGCACCATGCGGTTCTAACTAACACCGAAATCTAAAACTAGGTGTTTTGTTTTAAGTAGTAGTTGCTCCAACATGTATTTAGAACAACAATTTGAGTTAGAAAACATGTAGTTGCAACTATGCTCAAATTTAGAACTGTTACAACTGCGGTATTGAAACACAAAAAATAAAGGGATATGTAGTTATTGTATATTTGTATTGTAGTTGTATCCACAAAAAAAACATATATTTTGCTAAATATATAGTTAGAACTACATTTTACCAATTGTAGTAGGTTGATTGGTATGTAGTTGTTAATGCATTGCTTATTCCAACTACAAGCAACCAGTTTAATGTTTCAAAAGGGAAATTTCAGGTGAAAAACATATAGCTTTTAGACGAAACAAAATATGGCAATGCTTTGAACCAGTTTTTTCTGCTCTTTAGTTTATAGTATGATTGAGAATTAGCAGTATTGCATGAAGATTATAGTGTTCTGCTTGCGTTTCTTCTTTGAATGAAAGCGTATGAAGTCCAGTCCTATAGTATTTTACAATTTGGAAGTTCAGTATTTTATCACAAAGACATTACTTTTTACTTTAATCCTTTTGCTTGATTATCAAGGAAAATCTGCTACAAGTGGTATTGGGTGAAGATTCCAAAGTTCTGCTGGCATTTAATTGGTAATTAAAAATTCAAAACATACGAAGCCAGCTCCCCTAGTATTTTACAACAAGTTCTTAACATAATACCCGGAACTAGTTAACAGTTCTCATCGCAAATACATTAGTTTATTCTTTTGTCAAGGATAGTCCCTGTCAGAAGAAGTATCAGGTGAAGATTCCAATGTTCTGCTGGCAGTACTCCTTAAATGGAAACACGTGAAGTCAATTCCTTAGGGGCCTGTATTATTCGTTTGAGTATTTTTTTAGGAGTTGGAAGTCTTGCATAAAAATGGGTGGAGTTGGAATTCCAGTGTTTGTTTGGGATGAGTTACTTGTACTTCTAATTAGGAGTTTGAAGTTTGTGTTTGGCAGGGCATTTAGAAAATGGAGTTATTAAATGAAAATGGAGGAAAATAGGGCAGTTAAGAGAGAAGTATTGAAAAAAATTAAAAAGTACTTGATGTGACAAAGTGCAGCTCAACTCTACCTAAAAAACCTCCGACTTCGAACTCCCGATTTCGTACACGCCACATAGGAAATCAGGAATTCGAAGTCATGGACTTTGCTGACAAAACAAACACAGAAGTTTTAACTTTAGGCTAAAATCAGGAGTTGGAACTCCTGATTTCCAGCCATCTCCAGCCAAACAAACATGCCCTTAGTATCCAATGAGACCAAGTTCTTAAGATGTTGTATCCTGAAATTGGCTAGCAGTTTCATCACAATGACATTAGCTTTATTCGTTTGCCTGATAATTATCTTAACTCCAAAGCTAAATGTGGCATGATAGTTTAGCTTCTCAGGTTGTCGAGGATCCAAATTTCGTGTCGTGATAGTTATTGCTGGAATTACAATACTTGAATCCCATTTGCTGAGTAAAAAAGTCCTATAAGATGTTAAAATCCAATAAAGAAAAATACATTATCATGTCACCATTCCCATCACAATGTAATTTAAAACAAGGCTTAATTCAACTAACTACCCAAAAACTATACTCATTGCTCACTAAACTACCAAAAACTTGATAAATTACTAGTAACTTCGAAAACCTTTCATATGAACACTTCAAGTTTTTTTTTATACTAAACTGCTATAACGATGATATACACATTTTTTGACACAATTACGTAGGTTTAGTAAAATTAGGGTATAATTTATTAACAAACGGGTAATGTCGGTATGGAGCTTTTTGGCAGTTCCTAATAGTTAACAAATTTATTTGCAGTTTAGTGAAAAAATGCATGTAGTTTTTGGTAGTTACTGAAATTAAACCTTAAAATAATTAAACAAAAATGTGTGCTACTTCCAAATTCTCTTTGTACATGGAGGATTCAAAGAAATAATTGAGATCAAAATGGTGTTTTATACAATACGTTCATTTTGGAAGTTTAAAAATTAATCAAGCAATTTCTTTGAGACAAAGGAAAATTTTTGGGTCATGACCATCAAATTCTCCTATACCGAAATTTTTACCGAAGTGATATCATATACAGCAGAGTAGCGAAAGCTATATGCCTTTCCACTATTGATTTTAGTAATGGCTATGTATATGTTTGTGGATGCCTTAAATACCCCAAAGTTACAGAATAATACTTATTAGAAAATTCCCTCTTTTAGTAATCATGGTTTATAATCTTGGCCGATTCTGATATGAGATAGCCGATTCTGGTTCCAAAAGTGACAGTTGAGTATCAATAAAAATATTGTAAACCTTGATATTGGGTTTACCAAATTGATTAGAGGGATTTTAGTACTACCTCCGTTTCTAAGTACTAGTCTTTTTTCCCTATTGCACACTTGTTAAGAAACATATAACTTTTCTAAATTCTAAAATGTCATAGATCTGAAATGCCAAATTTAACCCTATAGCAGGCTTTGTTAATTGCAATATTGGGGTTAGATTTGAAACTCTATATTTAAAGTGTATTGGTAATAGAAGTATAGTTAAAAGACACTTCTTGATAGTGTAAAGGGACAAATAATTTCAGGAAATATATGGAGCAAAGAAGACTGGTATGGCGAAACGAAGGCGGTTTTAAGTTTATAGATGAATTAGTGGATTTATTAATGGGTATCGGTTTATTTGACTTCATTAATTACAAATGTCAAAATGGTTATAGTTATAATAAACCATTTTGGACATCATGAAAACTAAAGAGTAATGTCTATTTAAAAAATATTCTGATTTTTAAATTCTTTTTTAATAATATTATTACCCGATGGGAAATGACTGATATAGACGAGATGACCGGTCTTGGTCCAAAAAATGAACATCCACTATAGGCTTATATATTAAACCTTGTCAATAAATGCATTCCTTTTAACCTAAAATATTAAATGCCTTTATCCCTAAACTTCTTGAGCCCCCCCCACCCCCCACCCCAACCTCCATTACTTACCGTTTCCTGATTTAAAGTGAGCAACTGTCACATCATTTATAACCATTTCCATCTATGTTCATTAAGGCCAAAGAGGCTTGGCTACACTCCCTCTCTTGGCAGTGCCAAATGGGAAGTTTTGACCAAATATGCGGAGCAATTTTCAACGATCCTAGGGGTCCACCCCGCTTCCCCCAAATGCTTATGGGTTGTTGCAAAATAATAATAGAAACAATGATAATAATCTATTAACTATGGTTCTGGTACTCGCATAACAAATAAACTTAGTGATCTTCGTTGCATTTGTCCAAACCATCTTCATTAGTTCTCTATCATTTTCATTTTCCATACAAACTATCTATAAATCTTAGTCACTAATTTCTTCTGTTATCTCTTAGAAGATGCGCATCTTATTTTTTTTAGGTAATTTTATTTTTCCTACTAGTAGTAGTTTTAGACCGTGGACCAGATCGGACGTGCCAATAGGTTACCACAATGTTATTTGATATTGTTTTTGCCCAATTTGTGCTGCCAGGAAATCTCGATGGTAAAGGTTCTTTTATAACTGCACATCTAGCACTTGCTATGTCGTTGTCTATGACTGCTACTCTATATGTTTGGAAATTTGACATTGCATGCCTTTTCTTATTACCTTTTTAGAAATATTTTGATCAAATTGCAAATTGATTGTTTGTGTGACATTCTGAACTCTAATTATGTGCAGGACCAAAAACAGTTGAGTCGCTTAAATCTTTTGTATTGGAAGAGGCAGATAGAGCAGCACGGATAAAGATGGAAGGCGATAAAGATTCCATATAGTTGCCGGAAATGTTTAGTTTGTTCTTGGGTGTTATCACCTTACCGACATGTAGACTTCAGATAATTCTGCAACAGTTTTTAGATCATTTCAGTTTGGTTAATAGAGGTTTCTATGAAGACGCTTTTGTTAATTTTCAGTCAATTTTTTTTTGGGAAACACTTTTTGATACAGGATGTTGATAATGTACCTATTTGTGCAAACTTCTTATTTACTAATTTGTGTTCGTATCTCTTATTTGCTTGAGTAGTGCATGCCGTCAGGGGATTGGGGAATGTTGATACTATTTCATGTTATTTTTCATGCTATTATTAGATCCTTAAAATTACAGGTGATAAAAAATTCAAACCTTTGAACCCTCCCACTTGTTTTACCTCTCTCTCTTCATCCACCGTTGGATCTAATAGCATAAGCAAAATAATAGTATGAACCCTGAATTCTACCGTGGGACTTTGTAGATATTCTGTTTTAATAATCTCCAGTAGCAAAATCTTCCATTAGCTTTTCCATTTTATAACAATAGCGTTTCTTCAGCTGAAGAGAACTCGGGAATTCAAACCTGGGCAATGTCTTTTTAATTTTGAGAAATTTATGGTGATAAAAACGGGTGCCTCTGTTGAGAGGTGTCTTTGAAGCTATTTAATAGTATGTACCTATTTGTGCAAACTGTTTTAATCATCTCGGAGACGAGCCGGGAGGCCGAGGAAGTTCAGTTGTGCAATAACTCGGAGACGAGCAAAGGAGAATGGGCGCCAGTTCGGCGGCGAGGTCGCTCTTGGATACGAGACGGAGTGCAAGCTCGGGGATAAGCTGAGGAAGGTCATGAGTGCAAGCTCGGGGATAAGCTGAGGAAGGTCATCAATGCTCCACAATAATTTTACCTCGGTATCCCTCCAGGAGTCTAGTGAGCTGTCATGGGTGACACTTCATTCGCCACGTGTCGTGATCTGAGGAAATACCACTTCTGAGCATCATCATTAGCCCCCCACTCTCGTTCCGATCTATTTATGGGTCAGATCGAGAGTGGACTATGATTGATGGAGATTTTGTGTATGCGTTTTAAAATCAAAATTAAAGAATACCGCAATCAAGACGGTGTCGCTTGGTAGCTAACCGGTTGAGTACGGGTCGGTCCACGGGGAAAACGTGTTCTTTTCTAATTGTTCTTACGAGTTAATTCTTATTTGTGGTAGGTTTTGATTTTTATAAAAACTAAAAATTGAATTTGATATGGATTAAAAACTTGCTAGGGTTAGAGTTAGGTTAGTTTGGAAAGTTAATTCTTCTCAATACTTTTTTTGCCCTAATTAAGAATATAGGTGTTAGGGTAATAGTTAACAAAGAGGATTAGCACGACAAGGAAGAAACGTAGTTTCTTCCTTTCGGTCCTTGTCCGTCCTTTCTTAACTCTTAGCCCTAACATTTATGTAAATCAACCACTACCGGTCTAATTAGGGAATCACCGCTATCTTGTAAGATAGGATGCCGTAGTGAGCGGTGGGTGCTTGATTTACATTGGGTCCTAATTTATAAAGTTATGAGGGCAAGAAAGGAGTGAGAGATTTCATCTCTCAAACCTACCCAATTCTAACCCTAACAAGTGAGGAACTACTCATTCATTAGGGTATTAACAATGGAATTCATTTTTTTTACTTTTTAATTACCTAATTAACATGCAGATAATGAAAGATAGATACGAAATGCAGAGAAATAAAATTGCAGTTAAGAAGAACACAAGATAAAAAGAAAACAACTTACTTTATTGATGCGCTCTTGACGATTACAATCAAGCTAAACTTTTATCTAGAATTAAAAAGAGGCATGCATTTATTAGGCTTTAGGGTTTCCTATTTATAGATAGAAGAAACCCTAGGGTTTACATCTGATCCACATCTAAAATTACAAGACTACCCTAAGAAAGTCTGATCAACACACCGACACCACTGACAAGCTGCACCGACACGTGCATAGCACGGCCGCGGATCCGCGGCGGAATGCCATGTTTGGCCGCGGATCCGTGGCCATCTTGAGGGATCTTTGGCTCTTCTTTTCTGGGTTGCTTTGTGTTGCTGTTTCCTTCTATTTTCTTCTCTTGGTTCTTCATAATCTTTTCCATTTTCTTCCAGATTTCCAACAGAGGGTTCTAGCCTATATGCCTTTCCTAGGTTCTCTCGAACACTCATTACCCATTAAGGGTAAGTAATCTTCAAATTGAAGCGGTTGGTCGTGAATAGGTAATCTAGGAATTAAGGTGACTTCATGGATGAAGTCCCTGTTAATGATAATTTCCCTATCGCCCCAAAGTAATTTTATAAAACCGTATTGTGTTAGGCATCCTTCCTCCATGCACTCGTAAAAACAAGTGACTAGATCTGGAAGAGCGAAGGCATTGGGATGATTGTAAATTAAAAAGTTCCACCATCGCCGTGTGATTTCATCAATAAAATAACTTCCGTAAGTTGTGTGTGCAAAGATTTGTGAAAAATCTCGTTCTAATTGCATTGTTGGTGCCATTCAGAAAGTTCACAGATCTAAAAAAAAATTTAACAGAGAGGACAAAGAGATGCAAACCTCCTCTGAAAGATTCAGAGGGTGAAGAGGCAGAGACGCGGCAGTTGCGCGGCAGAAGGAGCTTTGGGCGGCGGTTCCGCGGCAGGAGGAAGCGATCTCTCTGAACTTGCTGCGGCGGCGGCTAAGCTTTGCAGAGAGGAAAATTTTAGGGTTATGAAAACAGAGAGGGGTCGGGTTTTATTTATAGGGGTGTGTGTTGGCTATTAGCAAAAAGCTCCTCCTGAAAAGAGGAAATTATTTGTAAATAAAATTTTTATTTTTTTTTATTAAAACTGGAAATTTACAAAAATACCCCAAAAAATTTATTTTCAAAAAAAATTTATTTTTATTTTGTTTTTATATAATTACAAATGATACATACCCCCAAACTTGTTTGAAACAGTATTTTGGCTAGATAATCGAAATTTAGGGGTAGATGGAGGAAGATCAGTCAATATAGATCGGCTCCTGCAAAAACATGAGCTCCTCCGAAGGGTCCGCAGTGCTATGTAGAGTGAGGAACGGTTTAAGTCTATGTCCGTTCACTTTAAATAGTGAACCGTCCTCCGGGTTTTCTAGATCGACCGCACCGTGCGGATATACGTTGCATATCAAAAATGGCCCCTTCCATCGAGATTTGAGCTTGCCGGGATGGAAATGTAACCGAGTGTCGTAAAGTAAAACCTGTTGACCAGGTTTGAAAGTCTTGCGCATAAGGTATTTATCGTGGAGCACCTTCGTTCGGTTTTTAACAACTACTGCGTTCTCGTAGGCTTCATCCCACAGCTCGTTCAATTCATTCAATTGCAGCTTTCTATGGCTTCCCGCATCTCCTAGAGATATGTTCAACTCTTTTATTGCCCAAAATGCCTTATGCTCTATTTCAACAGGAAGGTGGCAAGTCTTTCCATAAACAAGCCTATATGGAGACATGCCAAGATCAGTCTTATAGGCAGTTCGGAATGCCCAAAGGGCATCAATAAGTTTTGACGACCAATCTTTACGGGTTTTGGAAACCGTTTTCTCCAATATTTGTTTAATCTGCCGATTCGAAATCTCGGCTTGCCCACAAGTTTGGGGATGATAGGGCGTTGACAGTTTGTGAATAATGGAATATTTCCGCATTAAGAACTCAAAAGTCCTATTACAAAAGTGAGATCCATTATTACTGATAATCGCACGAGTATGCCCAAACCGAGAAAAAATGTTTTCTTTGAGAAATCTAATGACAACTTTGTTGTTATTAGTTCGGCTGGGCACAGTCTCGACCCATTTTGAAACATAGTCAACAGCGAGTAGAATATACATGTTCCCAAAAGAATTTGGAAATGGTCCCATGAAGTCTATCTCTCAAACATCAAAAATTTCAACAACCAAAATTGGTTGGAGCGGCATTTCATTTCTCCTAGATATCTGGCCCAAGTGTTGGCACCGGGAGCATGTCTTGCAGTACTCATGTGCGTCTTTAAAAAGTTGTGGCCAGTAGAAACCATACTGCAAGATTTTTTCCGCTGTCTTTTTAGGGCCAAAATGCCCGCCACACGCTTGATCGTGGCAGAATGACAGCACGCTCTTAAACTCGTTGTCGGGGACACACCGACGAATGATTTGGTCGGAACAGTATTTGAAGAGATACGATTCATCCCAGTAAAAATGTTTTACTTGGGACAGGAATCGGAGTTTGTCCTGATTCGACCAGTCATTAGGTATAAGTCCGGTGGCCAAATAATTTACAATATCTGCGAACCAAGGTTCGCATGACACAGTTAAGAGCTGCTCATCTGGAAAAGTGTCTTTAATAGGAATTTGAAGTGTAGGCAAAGAAGGAAGGCGTGAAAGATGGTCGGCGACTACGTTTTCGCATCCTCTCTTGTCTCTGATGACAAGGTCAAACTCTTGTAGTAAGAGAATCCAACGTATCAGCCGAGATTTAGCATCCTTCTTCACGAAAAGATGGCGAAGAGCTGAGTGGTCCGTGTAAACGATGACTGGAGAGCCGATTAAATAGGGCCTGAACTTTTCTAGTGCAAACACAACAGCTAAGAATTCTTTTTCAGTTGTTGTGTAGTTTAATTGGGCCTCGTTTAAGGTTCGGCCAGCGTAATAAATTACATGCGGCATCTTGTTAATGTGCTGTCCAAGGACAGCACCAATGGCGAAATCAGATGCATCGCACATAATTTCAAATGGATGTGTCCAGTCAGGAGATGAAAGAATGGGAGCGGAAATGAGTGATTTTTTCAATGACTCGAACGCTTTCATGCAGGTTGAGTCAGAATCAAAAGTGGTGTGCTTGGCCAACAAAAAAGTCAAGTGTCTAGCAATCTTACTAAAATCCTTGATGAACCGTCTATAGAAACCGGCATGGTCAAGGAAGGCTCGAATGTCTCGGACGCATTTGGGAGGAGGAAGATTGGAGATGACTTCAATCTTAGCTTTATCCACCTCAATGCCATTTTGCGAGATGATATGTCCTAAGACAATACCTTCTTGCGCCATAAAGTGGCATTTCTCCCAATTTAAAGTGAGGTTCTTATCCCTACTTCGGGTAAGAACTGCGTCTAAATGTAGCAAACACTCATCAAAGGAGTCGCCGAAAATGGAGAAATCATCCATAAAAATCTCAAAGATTTTTTCAACCATGTCTGAAAAAATTCCCATCATACACCGCTGAAAAGTAGCAGGTGCATTGCATAACCCAAAGGGCATGCGATGGTAAGCAAACGTACCGAAGGGACAAGTAAATGTGGTCTTGTCTTGGTCCTTTTCGGCGATGGGAACTTGATTATAGCCGGAGTAGCCATCCAAAAAGCAATAGTACTCGTGCCCAGCCAATCGTTCTAGCATTTGGTCAATAAAAAGCAATGGAAAGTGGTATTTCCGTGTCGTGGCGTTGAGTTTTCTATAATCGATGCAAACTCGCTACCCAGTTTGGGTGCGAGTAGCTATTAACTCATTCGCTTCATTAGTTATGATCGTTATGCCCGATTTCTTTGGGACAACGTGAACGGGGCTAACCCACTGGCTATCGGAGATAGGGTAAATGATATCATTATCAAGACATTTTACAATCTCCTTTTTAACAGCCTCCTTCATTATTGGGTTAAGGCGTGTCTGTGGATCCCTTGCTGGCTTGGCATCATCCATCATATGAATATGATGTTCAACTATTAGGGGACTAATCCCCTTGATGTCCGCCATAGTCCAGCCAAAAACTTGCCGATTATTGTGTAAGACCGCTAAAAGGGCTTTCTCTTGCTCGGTGGCTAGAGAGGCCGAGATAATAACAGGAAGGGTCTCATTATCACCTAAGTAAGCATATTTAAGGTGAGACGGCAATAGCTTGAGTTCGAGTTTTGGAGGTGAAACAATTGAAGGTAAAATTGGTGAAACTGTCTCAAACTCGAAGGATTCCAATAGAGGTTCGAAGCGAGTGTAAGCAACCGAGTCGGATGGTTCAGCTAATTCATCCGAAAAATCAAAGGACTCAAACTCGGGCGGTGATTCTTCAAAATCGTTCGAAAAAGTGAAACACTCGTAATCGTTACCGGGTGTGAAAGCTGTATCAGATTCAAGGAGGAACGCACTAGTGGCGTCAAAATCGTTATGATCGAACAGAATTTTTTCAAGCTTACAATCCTCCTGGGTGATCTCTTGGATCGAGCAAACATCACGTATATTAGCATTAGGTTCGGAGGGCTGATTCCCTAACTTAAAAATGTTGAGTTCAATTGTCATGTTTCCAAAAGATAGGTTCATTGAACCATTTCGACAATTGATCACCGCATTAGAAGTTGCAAGGAGTGGTCGATCGAGTATCACCGGAATTTGACTCCGGGGGTTAGCTATAGGTTGTGTGTCCATAACAATGAAATCAACTGGGAAAATGAAGTCCCCTACTTTAATCAACACATCCTCTAACTCACCCCTAGGATGGGTGATAGATCGGTCGGCCATTTGGAGAGTACAATGTGTGTGTTTCAGCTCTCCAACGCCTAATTGCTCATATACTGAATAGGGAAGCAAATTAACACTGGCACCAAGATTTAAAAGTGCGCGATTGATGTTCTTATCCTCAATAGTTATTGAAATTGTAGGACAGCTGATCGCACGCTTTTGGCGTGTCGGATGTTCAAAGTTCTAAAGTTTACCGCGATCAGGACGGTGTCGCTATGCAGCTAGCCGGTTGAGCACGGGTCGATCCACAGGGAGATGGTTGTATGTCCTTTCTTGTTTTAGACGAGTCAATAAAGAATTTGTGTATGTTTGTTCGAGACTACCCTATGTGTATTATTTGCAAGAATAAAGTTGTTAAGAAAAGATACGAAATTGTAAGCTAAAGAAATCCGTACTCAAAACCTTTGAGCCGAGTCTTAACCAATTGAAGCTAGAGCAATCGGCAACAACGTGGATTAGGGGATTTAAGCGCGGTATTCGTGGAATCCGGCTTATTTACCCTTGTCCTTCCGTTCTTGTCTCTTGCTTTCGCCTCCGGCCAAACCGAACGCAACCGGTCGCGGTTAGGAATCACCATTACCTTGTTAGGGTAGGGTGCCTAACGGAGCGCTTGCGTATGGTTTGGGCGGAGTTCAATGGAAAATAACGGGAAAAGGAAAAGAGAAAAGAAAATCTTTAACTTATAATATCGTATTTCTTCTTAACAATAATAATTACAACATTCACAAAATGAACAAAAGAGAGCAAAAGAAAAGAACAAAGAAAAGAAAAGATTACAAGTATTAAGTGCATGAATTTAAGTGCATGAAATAAATTGCAAGAAAGAAAAGCAAGATAATAATAAGCAAGTAATAAAAAGCGATAAAAAGAACAAGAAACTAGGACTCAAGACAAACATGTGATCAATAGCCAACCCTTAAACTTGCAAGCTCAATCAAGAGGTTGCAAGATCAAGAGAAGGATAGAGAACGCATGTGAAGTGAAGAACTAGTCCCGTGAGAAAATACGACCGTTGAGATTAATAACTAACCCTTAACCATTCAAGCTCAATGAAGAGATTGAATGATCAAGAGAAAGCAAGAATCTCAAGGGGAAGAAGAAACAAAAGAGAATGATACAAAACCCTCATCTTCATTAATCTCCCACTCAAAAAGCTCTCACTACAATTTTCATGGAAAAAGAATGAAGAAGAAGAAGAAAAAGAACTAAAACTAACAAAAAGAGGAACAAAAGAATCACCCTTGGCTTTGGCAAGTTCTGCTGTATTTATAGGCAGGGAGTTGAAGATCTAGGGCAACCATCAGATATAAAATGAAACACCCAAAATACCCCCAAAACCCCACCAGATGAGGCGCCGTAATGGCCGCGTTTCCGCGGCCAATACCCCCAATTGGCCGCGGAAACGCGGCTCCCTAGGTGAGTCATGTCGTGGGATTTGGTCGGGGTCCCTGGTTGGATGTTTCCTCGTGTTTGCAAACTTCAAAATGCACAAAAGTCTTCTGGAATAACAGCAGATATCCAAGTCCAAGATTGCATTATCTTTTTCACTTTTGACTTCTCTCTCCCTCGAGCTCCGCGCACCTATTGATTCTTGTGCTGCCCCCCTCGTGCTCTGTGCTTGTCCGAGACACGAATGACCACTGTCATATGTCTTGTCTCTGGAACTGGTACTCGGCACTGGACGGATATGGATGACCGGAACCCGGCTTTTATCTGCTGTGACAGATGTTCTGTATTTGGTGTAACTGTGGAGATTTTGTCTTGATTTGCAATGTTTGGACTGAAAACCTGTACTCTGTAAATATGTAACAAACACGGATTAAAAGTACCTACCTATAAACACACGAGCATAAGAATGGGCGGTATAAAATGCAGTATTCTGTTGTGAACAAATACCCCCAAACTTAACTTTTGCTCGTCCCGAGCAAAACCAATTATTCGCAAAAAAGAAAATCCTAACCGCACTTTCGCAGGGAACGCGATTGCACTGAGCATGTGCAACAAGCCGTTAAACCTCTAGATGTCCCTAGTAGGAGGAGTGTTGTCTCCTGAGGGTTTTCAGCGGATACTACCCACAAAATCCGGTCAAGTTGGTTTTGTACAATAACTAAGATTCAAACCCTAAAGTTTTTGTTTCAGAAAATAACAATTCTATAATCCTAAGTCTAGACTATCGAACCTTTATTTTTCACACCTCGCTTCTTATTTAACTACAGATTTTATATGTCTTTACGTGCAGTGCAATTAGTGTCGTTAAGTTCCAGAAGGATCGATTAAAGTCATCATGTCGCACAATAAAGCCCAGATAACAATTTTAAAAGGATCACATAAGTTTTATAAAGAGTTAAGCATTTTTCAAGTTTCGTTTTCCAGTAAGGTTTCAACTTCAGAATTTCTATCTTCCTTAACAGGAAACTAAGTCGTATTTTTCACTCCACCTTTTTCTTGTTTTCATTTCATACACACCTCTGTGAACGTGCAATAGTCTTTATCATAGAATAAAACCTTCATATCTCCGTTAAATTTTTTTTATAAAAGACTGTCTTTTATCAAGATTATTCTCACACAAAGAACCGTTAGGAATTTTAACTCGGAGAGAACACTTGCTTGACTTTGTTTTAAACTGGACTTTCTAGGCTTCTTAGCGAGCTTTGGGCCAATGCACCCAAACCAGTTGGTTTTAGGGCATTAGGTGTAGAAACACCCCAGCGGACTTAATTACTCAAGTTACCTAGGTCCAAAAACAAAAGACAGTTTGACGTGAAAATCAGATGATTTAATACGAACGGAGATATAACCGGCAGTTAAATTATTTTTTTGGATAAAAGACGTGTTTAGTGGGTTTGGTGTGTAATCATTCCAATCAAGTTTCAGATGGGTTATTTTTCAGACTTAGTTCTAATTACGGCATCAATAATATTCCTTCATATTCGCTTTACTTCATAAACTATTCTTGACATTACTTATTTCAGAACAAACCTATTTGATCCTCAGAAAATCATTTATCTGTTTAAAAGTTTTTTTAAACATAAAAGACTTGTCATCTAATTCCCAAAAACTCACGACACGTGTAGTGTGATGTAAAGACGTATATCAGCTATAGTTAACTTCAAAGGAGAGTTATCTTTCAGGTTTTCAAAATCCAAACATAAGATCTAGTTATTCCTATTTTTTCAAACAAAAACCGTCGAAATGTTGAATCAAAGTTCTTTCACAAGCTAACTTGACAAGAAAGTTTTTATATTTTTAGAAAATTTTCAAATTTTTATGGATTTTATGGATTTAAATATGCAGATGCAAAATATACATATGAATGCGAAGGAAGAAAGCTTTACCGAGCACACCCCCAAACTTAAACTTGACAGTGCCCTCACTGTCAGGCTACACCAAGAGGGTCAAAATTGCCGGCGCTCCCCAAAAACAAATTATATACAAAACAAAAAGGAAAACAAAAGTATATACAAAAAAGTGTCCCCCCAAACTTAAGTAAAACAGTGTTTCCACTGTTAAGCGTTGAAATTCAGGATTAGGGGGGAAAAAACAGTATCAAGCTATACAAGGCCTTACACAGGCCAAAAGTTAACACCAACCATTCAAAGATTTTATCATGGTAAATCAGTGGTTGGTGAAAGAAGGTGAAGAGGTAAGAAATGGAGAATACGCGAGACCGTATGTAGAGAGAAGTGGAATGCGGTCTCGGTATATAAGAAGAAGAATGGCGGAAAGGAAAAAGAAGTGGAATACGAACTTGAGGGTGCAAATGGAGTAAATAAATTAGCACAATTTGTGATGACCGATGTGTAAACAGCGATTGTGCTATTCTATTAACCCGTCGAGAGATTGGGTCAAATCCCTCAAGATTCGTAAGAAACCATGGGTACGCCGAACTTGGTAAACCAGACATACGAAATGGAAGTGAGACGGGTTCTTGCAAGGTCGGAACGATGGAAAGGGTGGAGGGAAGTGGTTGAGGAGGGGTATCGGTTAGGGTTTCGGGAGGGTGCACACAGTCAATGAAAGGAACAGGATGAATTGGAAAATCCGACTCATCAATTAAAACTGTTTCATCCTCAAAACTATCCTCAATATTCCCCTCAAAATTTATCTCATCCATGCCTTTATCATCAATATCAAGACGCATATGAAGTTCGGGAAAAACAGTTAAAGACTCGGGATGATGATTTGAAGAGACAAACTCAGCCAAATCTACGGGTTCATCATCCAAAATGTTCCCAGCGTCAATATCCTCGATCAAGTGAAAATCTATATTCTCAGACACCTCAACAAAAGCATGGATATCAATCAATTCAGGTTCTAGAGTGGAGGTGTAGAGGTCGAGAGGATTGGGTATGGTTTCACTCAAAAGGGACCCTTCACAATCGGGAAAATCAAACACTACAAAGTCGCACAACTCATTAAACATTCTATCTTCAACTGATAATTCATTTGGGACATTTGATAGACTTTCAAAACAGGAGTTGTGGGATTCAATTTGGGACGGGTAGGTTTGATTTGGAAGGGGGTACATCTCACTCTCTCCACTCAAATTCACAGCCTGTCCTGCCGCCTCATCATACATTGAAAAAGTTGGAGCTAGTTGAAAACTAGCTACCGGGTCACTAGGTTGCATGAGGGCGGCCATGGACGCATTCAAATCCATCATCTGTTGGCTTGACGCTACCCTAAAGTCTTCCAAGGACTGTTCCAGACTAGACATGGGTTGTGAGGGGGTTTCAGTAAAAGATTCAAAGTTGTTTGGATACTGAAAATTCCCAAAAGGCTGTGTAGAAGCAATATCTAGGGAAGGTGCAAAAGTTGGGTAGGACTGGTAGGAATTGAATGGTTGGACAGGGGTAGGATCAACAGTTGGATAAGAAGGTGAATGAGATTGTTGATCCCAAGAATTTGAAGTGGTGAAAGGAGTGAAAGATCGGCTACGAGATTGTTCAATACGTTCTGCAATAGACATAGGTCTTGGAGTTGCAACATGGCTCGAAGAAGGGGTATCAACGTAAGAAGGGGTGAATGTATGAAATGGTTGATACGAAGTGGATTGCGGAGTCAAATTGTTCGTCCTAGACGCGTCTATCCGATCTTTCAAAGAAATTTTGGGCATGGAGGGGTCGTTCGAAGTTCGGCCAAAGCAAGAACCGTAAGAAGTAATTTCTGGTTGTGGGTACCAAAGTTCGGCAAGAGTTTTTCGAGGTGGGGTACCCATGATATGAAGAGAGAGAAAGAAAGGTAGAGAAAAGGAGGGGAAAAAGAATGTGATTTTTTTTTTTTTGAATATTAACAAAAGAATGAAATATACACAAAAAGGAATATTCACAAAAACAATCACGACACAAAAATACCACACACCTAATCGTTCTAGGGTTCACCTAGGTCAACTAGACCTGCTCCAGAACTTGATTGTCGAAGTAAAACTGTGTCGAGAAACAGGCTCAAGATACACTGATCACGAGGCCAGGTAAGTGCAGAGATAAGGGGAGGTTTTCCAACGCTTTCGCGAAGTTCCTTAATTAAATAACCCTTTCTCTTTTGGCGGTTTCGCCGTTAACACTTTCCTAGACACCCCGTAAACAATATACCGTTAAGCAAGGTTCTAAATACAGTTAACTTCTCCTAGTGAGCGCGAAGTCCTTAAGGCTTAAAGTCTAGTTTCTTTTAAATTTTGTGCGGGTAAACGTTATGATCAAGTTCGTGATTTGTGGGCCACGGAAAAGGTGATGAAATCCTTTACCGTATATTGTGGAGTTCGCTTGCCCTTAAGTCCGTATTAATGTATGCAATGCGCAATTCAAAAAATTCTATAAAGAATCAAACAATCGTTTTTTAGTTTAAGCGCGGCGCTGCAACAAATACGGGTTAGTCAATTTTTAGCGTTTGCTAGCGAACTTGCAAAGAATCCTGCAAAGAATAGTATATTGGATGCGTCGGATTTTAGAAGAAGGTGTTAGTAAAGTACGTACCGTTAAGTTTTGGGTTAGGAAACCCCCGTTGAATCAAATCCGGTAAGCTTGAAAAGTTCGCTTGCGCGGGTCAAACTACCCGGATCTTTGGCACTGTACTTCGTAACCACCTTAACTTTGAATGTACACTTTTCTCCCACAATTGCAGTTTGCAAATACGCAAAAATCTGCACACTTGCCCACAAAATTGATCAAAAAAAAAAACAAAAAGATTTTTTTTTTTATATTTTATTTTTTATTATAAATATATACAAAAAGAATATTAACCCGAATAACGAGAAAGAAAATACGCTACCGTCTCCCCGGCAACGGCGCCATTTGATCGCACGCTTTTGGCGTGTCGGATGTTCAAAGTTCTAAAGTTTACCGCGATCAGGACGGTGTCGCTATGCAGCTAGCCGGTTGAGCACGGGTCGATCCACAGGGAGATGGTTGTATGTCCTTTCTTGTTTTAGACGAGTCAATAAAGAATTTGTGTATGTTTGTTCGAGACTACCCTATGTGTATTATTTGCAAGAATAAAGTTGTTAAGAAAAGATACGAAATTGTAAGCTAAAGAAATCCGTACTCAAAACCTTTGAGCCGAGTCTTAACCAATTGAAGCTAGAGCAATCGGCAACAACGTGGATTAGGGAATTTAAGCGCGGTATTCGTGGAATCCGGCTTATTTACCCTTGTCCTTCCGTTCTTGTCTCTTGCTTTCGCCTCCGGCCAAACCGAACGCAACCGGTCGCGGTTAGGAATCACCGTTACCTTGTTAGGGTAGGGTGCCTAACGGAGCGCTTGCGTATGGTTTGGGCGGAGTTCAATAGAAAATAACGGGAAAAGGAAAAGAGAAAAGAAAATCTTTAACTTATAATATCGTATTTCTTCTTAACAATAATAATTACAACATTCACAAAATGAATAAAAGAGAGCAAAAGAAAAGAACAAAGAAAAGAAAATATTACAAGTATTAAGTGCATGAAATAAATTGCAAGAAAGAAAAGCAAGATAATAATAAGCAAGTAATAAAAAGCGATAAAAAGAACAAGAAACTAGGACTCAAGACAAGCATGTGATCAATAGCCAACCCTTAAACTTGCAAGCTCAATCAAGAGGTTGCAAGATCAAGAGAAGGGTAGAGAACGCATGTGAAGTGAAGAACTAGTCCCGTGAGAAAATACGACCCTTGAGATTAATAACTAACCCTTAACCATTCAAGCTCAATGAAGAGGTTGAATGATCAAGAGAAAGCAAGAATCTCAAGGGGAAGAAGAAACAAAAGAGAATGATACAAAACCCTCATCTTCATTAATCTCCCACTCAAAAAGCTCTCACTACAATTTTCATGGAAAAAGAATGAAGAAGAAGAAGAAAAAGAACTAAAACTAACAAAAAGAGGAACAAAAGAATCACCCTTGGCTTTGGCAAGTTCTGCTGTATTTATAGGCAGGGAGTTGAAGATCTAGGGCAACCATCAGATATAAAATGAAACACCCAAAATACCCCCAAAAACCCACCAGATGAGGCGCCGTAATGGCCGCGTTTCCGCGGCCAATACCCCCAATTGGCCGCGGAAACACGGCTCCCTAGGTGAGTCATGTCGTGGGATTTGGTCGGGGTCCCTGGTTGGATGTTTCCTCGTGTTTGCAAACTTCAAAATGCACAAAAGTCTTCTGGAATAACAGCAGATATCCAAGTCCAAGATTGCATTATCTTTTTCACTTTTGACTTCTCTCTCCCTCGAGCTCCGCGCACCCATTGATTCTTGTGCTGCCCCCCTCGTGCTCTGTGCTTGTCCGAGACACGAATGACCACTGTCATATGTCTTGTCTCTGGAACTGGTACTCGGCACTGGACGGATATGGATGACCGGAACCCGGCTTTTATCTGCTGTGACAGATGTTCTGTATTTGGTGTAACTGTGGAGATTTTGTCTTGATTTGCAATGTTTGGACTGAAAACCTGTACTCTGTAAATATGTAACAAACACGGATTAAAAGTACCTACCTATAAACACACGAGCATAAGAATGGGCGGTATAAAATACAGTATTCTGTTGTGAACAACAGCCAGGGTCCTTTTGCTTTTGAGGTAACGGTTGGGTAAGAGTATCACTCACTGCATTAGCCAAGAAAACTTTCTTGGGAACCTGTGATTTCCTCTTCTTGGTGCATAAGTCCTTCAAAATTTTAGCGTAAGAAGGGACCTGTTAGACTGCATCCAAGAGGGGAATGTTAATGCTAACCTGTTTAAATAACTCCACAATCTTCTCCATTTGTGGAGTTGGTTTATTGGATCTCAACCTGTTCGGAAATGGAACATTTTGAAAATTCGTTGAGTCCAATGTTTATGGAGGAGATTGCGGAGTTGGAACATATCCCAGTGTTGGTGTTTTCGTGGAGTGAGATGTGGGTCCGTTAGGAGTAGCAGAAGAAGTAGAGCCTTGTGAAGAATGGAGAACATGCTCTGATGATGAAGAAGATGAAGAAGAAGAAGCGGCGGCCGGGGTGTCATCATTAATTCCCACATTATTATGCTACACTTTTCCAGATCTCAACGTAGTCACAACACTCACATTATGATTTTGTTGTTCATGAGCAACATATGTATTTTGTGTGTGACCAGGATTTGGCAGTGGTTGAGATGGAAGTTTCCTCTTCTCTCGCTCGCTTAGAGCAGCATTCAGTTGTACAATTTGGGCTTCAATTGTTTTGATGCTCTGATCATATGAAGCGGTGTGTTGTACCAAAGACTGAATGGAAGACTAGATGCTTGCTGAGGATTGCGTAGATTGTTTTAAAAACATATCCAGATTTCGTTCTAGCGAGGAAACCTATCGTTATTTGGCTGAACAAAATTGTTTTAAGGATAAGAGTTGTTTGCTACAAAATTATTCATTTGGTTTTGGTAAGGTTGGGGTTGGAAATGTTGCTGATATTGAGTTTGTGAGGGGCTTGTTGTTGTGGAGGAGGCCTTTGAAAATTGTTATTGGCTTGGAATTGTTGTTGATTTTGATTCCAAGCAAAATTTGGATGGCTCCTCCAACCAGGATTATAAGTTGAAGAGTATGGATCATTTCTTTGTCTTTGCTAAAAGGCAGCATTGATTTGATCCTGTCCTTGAGCAGGTGGATTGTAAGGACACTCTTCAGTGAGATGTGATGGATCCGAACAACAAGCGCAAATAGTGCGAGTGGGTAAAGCAGGAGCAGGAGAAGGCGATGAGAATTTGCTCTAACAATTGCCTCTAGTTTTTTCGTGAGTGCAGTCGTTTCGGCCTTCATTGCAATCGACATATCAAGTTGACGTATGCCTGCCCTAGACTGACCTGATGAAGTAGATGAAGTGGTCTGTCTAGTGCTTTCCCACTGAAGTGTTTGTTCAGCAAGATAGTCGAGAAATTGCCAAGCTTCCTCGCTCGATTTTGTAAGAAAGTGACCTTGACAAATGGTTTCCAGCAACTGTTTAGTTGTTGGGTTCAGTCCTTCGTATAATGTTTGGCAAAGTTGCCATCTCTCGATACCGTGGTGAGGGCACTGAACAAGAAGGTCCTTAAATCGTTCGAAACACTTCCAAAAAGGTTCGGAAGGAAGCTGGGAAAATTGATTAATTTCAGTTCGAATTCTCGCGGTCTTGTGGTGTGGGTAAAATTTTTTTAGAAGCCTTAACAAACTCTTCCCAATTTTTTATGGAATGCGATATTGTACTATATATCCACTTTTCAGGTAGGTCGCATAAAATGAAGGGAATGACACGTGGCTGTTCCCCTCCGAAAGACGGCGCGACAGAGACGTCTTGCCTGAATTTCGGGGCAGATGCTATTTGGTTTTATCCGTCCACCTATCCGAAGATGCCAAGTTGATTTATGGCACCGTGTATCGAAGGTTTAAACGGATGCGGCCGATATAGCAGACTTCGTCAGATTCCCCCTCGTCTGAGGGGTTTTTATTGTGGGGACGTTCTTCCCTGCAGGCGCAAACCCCTGCAGTTAATTACGCTACCGCATCGCGGTAACAACTTTCTCCTTCTCCAGCTGGTCACTTCGTGTCGTGGGTGTTTGTTTTGTTTGTGGTTGCCCGTGGATTGTTTACGGAGACTAATTTATGTTGTCGTCCGTAGGACGTGGATTAGTCCAAATCCGTATTTTCTTAGATTTGGGTTTGGGGTTTTGGTTTAAGGATACGTTAGCCATATTTGAGGCTAAGATCAACTTAAACATTTGTTAAGGATACATTAGTCTAATTTGAGACTAAGATCAGCTTAACAGGATCGTTTAGATCCGATAAAAGAGCATTTAGGCTCTATTGTTCTAGTTTAGGGACATAGTGGTCCATTGCCAGTTTAGGGACATGGTGGTCCATCATTCCCATTTTGAGGACGAATATTGGTTTAAGGACATCATAGTCCATGAGTTTAAGGACCCCACAATCCGTAGCAATATATGGTTGTCGGGACCCGTCACCTCTCTGACGACGTTGAAGGATTACAACGACAAATATCAGAGGAGTTCAGAGATGTACCCTTGAACCGGGTGTAAATTGATTTGAGAGAGCAGTTGTGCTCGGTTCAATTTAATTTGAGGACTTATGGCCAGAATTGGGTTAAGACCATTTGAAAACGTTCAACATTTTATTCACATTTGGCATGTTAGGCCTTTGATTGGGCTCTGCCCTCCTTTTTCTTTTATTATAATGCACATCATTTATCTTTGGTCTATTAGACCTTTAATTAGGCTCTGCCCTTTTTAATAATGCATAGCATTTAATGTTCTGACAGTGCGCCACGTGGCTTGTCAGGCGCTTTGCACCAATTAATGAGGAGCGCAAGGCGCCAGCGCATGTGGAGGTGACACGTGTCACGCTTTGCTGAGCGCAAGTCTATTAGCGCAGTGCGCAGCGCCGGTGCGCTGCGCTAGTGCGCTGCTGACACGTGGCGCGCTCTGGTGCAGTGCGCCAATCCAAGAGCGCAGCGCTCTGTTTTTAGGAGCGCAAGGCGCAGATTGACACGTGGCGCTCTCTGGTGACTTGCGCCAATCTAAGGAGCGCAACAGCGCAAATCAAGAGTGCAAGGCACTGTACAATAGCGCAGAGCGTATCTTGATCCAATTTAGATCAAAGAAATAAGTTTTTTCTTGTTCTGAAGAGGTTCTACCTCAAAATCAAGAACCGATGGTTCACCAAAAGGCAATGCCTTTATATAGATCAAAAGATCTAATAAAGAAGTAAATTACTTCTCTTTTATTATTTTTTTATTGAGGATCTTGATCTTAGATCTTTGATCTTTTTAGAAGAAATTCTTCTTTTTTTTCAAAGATTTACCTTTTTCTCTTTGAGTTCTTCTCAAAGTTTTTAGAGGAGTTCTGTATATCTAAAACTTGGGGTCTAGGGGCCTTTATATATGGCCAATTAGTTTGTTAGGTTGGTTACAGAGATCTTTCTTTGATTGATCTGGGGATATTTCCCCACCGTTGGATCTTTTATCCTAGGGCCTCTGTTTTACAGAAGATAATCTTTTTGTTTTAACAAGATTAGAAAGATCTTTCTAGAATTTTAATTCTAATTTAGTGCTGGCACAGTTGCCACAAGCGCACCTACGTTTGACACGTGTCGCGCAGCGCAGAGCGCAGCGCAACTGCACTGACTCGTGTCGCGCAGCGCAAAGCGTGTTGGATATAGTGCCCTCAGAGTCAATTATTGGATCACAGGCACGTGATTGCAATAATTGAGAGAGGACCTATACCGTTAGAACAGTCTTACTCAAGATGATAGTATGCTATCTGCTTTATCTTTATCATCGTGTACTGTTTCGGGTGACCTTACAGGTCACTATTGCACGTTGATAGAGCCCTTAGGATTCTTGCTTGACGGCCAGCAGTATGATGGCGATCATATACGTGGGAGCTGGGGTCTATAAGCACATCCTTAAAAGGTCTCTAGTCGTGGGAGTTTTCGAGACAGGGCATCGATACTCCAGAGTAGACTAGTGTATACAGTCGAGACCCCGACGAGGGGCGGTGGCCGGTCTCACAAGCCACTGGTGTCAGTTGGTTCACCTAAGATGTATACAGGTGCTCATTGGGTTATGAGTACATCGTACAGGACTCGCCGGGAACATGCTAGTTGGTCTTATACCAGACGTCAGATAGCAGTTCCCTGGTGACATGTGTATAGGTTAGTTCATCGACCTGAGATCGTCATTTGTCTCGTGTGAGTTCCCACTGTGCTTTGATTACTGCCCTACCACGGCTCAAAGGAGTCGTGCAAACAGGTTTTAGTTGGGTACAGTCCCGAGCCACATGGAGGCAGTGAGCGGATCTGCAGGGGTTCGTCTCTCCCGGTATTGGGGGTGAGGTCGCGCTGTGTCTAGGAGAGCCATTACACAAAGCCCTCGGCCGAGGCAGGAGATTTACTGGTAGGTATTCCAGTAGTATCTCAGGGTGTTCTGGGCTACACTCCTACACGACTTGTACCGCTTTTGGGGGTCTGACTTTTACCAACCCCCTAGGCCCGCCATGCGATGCTCATAGACGAACGGACCGGTCTGTACGGATATTGTCACTGACAGGCTCAGTAGGGTGTCAGGATGAGTTCGCTCATCGACGTCCCTTTTGGTCAATACCCGGTAGCCCGTTACGTATGGCTAATACCTCTGACGTGCTAGTGGTTAAATCCACAACCAAAGTATTGACGAGTCTTTAGAGTCCCCCACAGACCGTTTTCTCAAGTTTCGGGCGAAACGCTGTAGAGGCCGTATGGAGATATGGCAGGGTTCGATCTTATCCGTGCGGTATTGCACGGATCATAATCGGACAGATAATACTAGCGGGCTTTGGTTTAAGCCGGATCCTAGTATTGTACAGTGTAGATTTTGTCTCTTTGCATTTACATTCGGTCGGAATACAAATGCGGGTATGTATATACAGTCGCGGGGTTTTCCTGTAATTTATTACGGGATCAGTTTTTTTGAAATTGCCAGTTTGCATTCCGTTTCGGCCAGTTTTCCTTTGTTCCTTCATGGCCGGATTTTTCTGATGGAGGGGGCTAATTTGCAAATGTGCAAATTAGCATTGTGGAAGGGGGTTTCTTGTAAATGGAGAGATTATGATAATTCAAAGCATATTTGCCTTTTTCTTTCATAATGGCTAGCATTAATGAGATGTGAATTGATTTGGCTTCGGTGTGACATTAATCCCTCATTATCATCATTTTTTTTATGGTTACCTCCTCACTCCTCTTGTGCTCACCCCCTGTATATTTTCCCTCCTCATTCTTGTAGGGGCCGGCCACTTTAGAGAGAGAGGGAGATGAGGATTGTTTTTATGGGGAGAAAATTCATTCATCTCATCTTTCCTTGCTTGCTACAAAATTCTAGTTGATCTCCAAAGTTCATTCCACCTCCATCATTATGGCAACTTCAACCCCTTGAGACAAATGGATTCTACACTTTGCCTACAGCATCCTTGGGCACGTCGACTCGCCAACTTCGTGCTCGGGTTGCCTCGGTCCAGAGGTGGGAGCCCGTAAAAGAACCCGGCGATGTGGTGCCCGTTCCGACGAGGAGATAAAGGCCGGAGATTCCGCGAGCAGATCAGAGTGGAGGCCGAAGACCGAAGGACATGGATCGCTCGGTATAGCATTTTATCCCATCTCTTGTTAGCTAGCATTAGGTTAATGGTTACGATCCGGATTTTAAGCATACGATAGCGCCGGTTTTCTAGTTGTGAAAAATTTTCGTTTCCGCATTTTGGCCTCGGAAAGACGGCCGGGGCGCTACCGTAGTCCTACATGGTATCAGAGCCACACCATTAACCTAGTCTAGCTTGCTCTAACATGTTTACAAGTTCGATCGAACGGTTTTTCCAAAAACCGTATTTTCAAGCATAGTTTCTGTCGAATTTTTCCAGTGCTCTAAAAATTATTTGGTACATTGCAAAAATACGAGCAGGGTTTTTTATGCATTCTGTAAAAATTTGGTCGCATGGTTTTACTGTTCAGCCGCGGTTCCGTCGCCACTTTGACTATTCAATGCACCAAATTTTTTCAGTGGGCTTCTGTGTTGGAAATAGGGTTTTTGGTATATACTGTTTGGGCCCAGATTTTCTTTGAGTGCTACAATTGTGCTCGGGGCCCACTTCGGTAAATTTAGTCGATCGAAAATTTTAAATATGTTAGTTCACACTATTTACATTATATCTGCGACCGTGAATGTCATTTGATCGGTAAATCCTGTCTAACTGCTATAGCCCTTTTAGACGGATTTGCGAACGTGACATTCACGTTGATATTCTGTGTTGTGCTGTGATGTTGCGGATTTGTCGTGGTGGATAGCCTGGATGCAATGGTAGTACAGTTTCATTTTATATGTACATTTGATATTGCGGGGCGAGCGTCCGACATGTGGACTGCCGTCACTGCCTGTTTGTATATTATTCTTTTGGGGCACGACCGGGCTGAGGTCGATGTACCCGTTGTATGTATATTTTTACTTTCTGTACTAGAATTACCCCGCGGTGGGGTGTACGGATAGCCAGGTTCTAGAGGGCAACGGGCCCGCATCTCATGGCGTTGAGACGGAGGGGGCTTCACTCTAGAATTGGCAGGCTATTCGCCGCACTCGTAGGGGGTACAGGTTGACCCAAGAAGGGGTGCACAAGTTACCGGATTCCGTGAAGTGCTGGGTGGTCCATTCACGTTGTTGAAGGGGGCTGCCTCGCTTCAGGTTTTGGCGGGTAACTTGCCGCGCCCGTAGGGGTCTAGGATTTCATTGCACAGGCTATCCACACGACCAGGGGAACGTCGGGTTTCAGTAGCGGCTCTATGAAACCCGGGATCCCAGATATCTGTATTGTTCTGTGATGCTGATTACATTTCTGTGATGTTGCATTTTATCACGCTTTGAGCGAATATTATATATTGATATATATACTAGTAGATGTTGTATATGTTTTGCATCCGCGCTAGTCCAGTCCCCGCTCTGTCGTTAGTTAAGTAACTTAACGGGTGATGACGGGACCCAGTGGCGAATGCGGATGGCATATACGTACATCATTATTTTCGTTCTTTATTGGTGTGATCAATTGATGGGACTACGTTGATTCGGATCAATGCAAGCTAAACAAACCTATTCTGATGTTGTTGGAACAATTTTTCAAAAGCTGTTATTGCAAGGACGTTCTTTTTGTTTTGCACAGTGGTATTCGGTTATGAATATCCAGCACCTCAGTCGACGAGGCAAGGGCCGAGATCCCTTCACCGGGAGTGACCCCTTGGACAGAAGTTTACGTCAGGGCAATAACTTCACTATAGCCGATTACTTTTGCTTTGCATCGTGGTATTCAGTTGGAATATCCTGCACCTCATTCTACGGGGAAAGAGCCGAGATCCCTTCACCGGGAGTGACCTCTTTAGCAAAGGTTTTCGCCACTATATTTTTATAAAAGGTTATCCAGTTCCTTCAACGATATCAAGTTCATTACGGTAAAAGGTTTTTCGCCAAAAACCATTCGTAGCCCTCCGTCATTTCAGATTAGTATTGCTTAGTATTCGCGCTGCGTTTGTCGTTGCTATTCGCCGAGGCGTAGTGTGCGGTAGCTCTGTAATGCTTTCTGTCTCATGGATATGTGGATTGGTTAGGACGGTCGTACGACTTTGTTGATTATTCGTCAAGGGTCGTGCGGGTGGGTCTAACGCAATCAAGATAATGACGGGTTGAACTTGACTAGGACCTTTTGATTTGTTGATTATTCGTCAAGGTCACTTGGGTCCTAGGGGTAAAAACATATATCGGGAGTTTCTAAAGAAACTGAAACTTGCCAGGCATGCGCATACCTTCTGGAGTGTGATAACGTGAGCAGATTCCGTCACATTATCATGCGATGATAGTTGGATCCCGACACTGATGAGTCGGTTTACTCCTCGGGTGATCCCGACTAATTCTTCTTTCAGGTTTGGAGAAGAATTTGACGGTACAGTGGGAGGTTTCCCGATTAGATAAATTGGTAACCATTCTGATCTAGGTTAGAGTGCACGCTGGGTGTTTCTTTTCTCTCTCTCTTTGGCAGTGACAATGACCCGACCCTTGACTATGACTCAGTGACCAAGTTGACCGAACCTTCTTAAACACTGGCTTTTGGATTGGCAGAGTTGCATACCTCATTGCCACTCCTACTTTTACCCTTTTCTCCAGGACACCCCGTATTACTACGAACGTCCACTTCCATTGGATAAAACCATCGTATGGTTATATACAAACTCGAAGGAATTTATTCAAGGATGGTTTCCAGTTCTGGAGAAAACGAATAGGACTATTCAGTTGACTTTTCCTTTTACCTTCTCTCAGATTGCGAGTGCTCCTTGGATTAGGGGATAGTACACCCGTTACGCTTATTGGACAGTCTTCTTCCAAACCTTAGGCTGGTGCCGAACGGTAGAGAATGAAGAAAGCCGATTAGCCTAAGTGTGGTGTATAGAAGGTAATAAGTTAAGACAAATAAAGGGATTGGAAGGAGGGCAAAGTAAACTGCGACTGCTATTCACGACCGAACCAAGTATTTCATTACCACTCCCACTTCACCTTTGTATTTCTCCAGAACACTCCGTATCACTACGAAGATCCACAGTTATTTGGATACTCCATCGTATGGTTATATACGAACTCGAAAGGAACTTGTTCCAGTTCGGGGATGGATTCTGGTTCAGGAGAAATAGGAATAAGGTTTATTCAGTTGTCTTTTATCTTTACATTCTCTCGCGTTGCGAGTGCTCCTAGGATTAGGACAGTACACCTATTACGCTTATTGGATAGTCTTCTTCCAAACCATAGGCTGATGCCGAACAGTAGGGAAGGAAGAAAACCATTTGGCCTAAAGGTGGTGTACAGAAGGTAATGACTAACGACATATAAAGGGATTTGGAGAGATGGCAATGAAGTGTACGGTTACGGTCATGAATCTGGATAATGGAAGAGGCATTACTAGGAATACCTGGATACCCCTTCGAAACATTTGCATATTTCAGTTTTACTGTATATTGTTAAAAGAAAACCGATTTCCCAATTAGCCCTTGCTCCAAGGTATGTATTTACCAGTTTTGATTCCCACATCTGTATGGTTTTACAGATGCTGAGTGGGAGTAAGCTATTGGGAATTAGGTGATCATCCTCATTATACCGGGATTCGTTGTAATTGGTGATATTTGAGGAAATCGCCTGGGCTGTTTGCCGGACGGCAGATATTTGGTTTTGAATATCCGCTGTTATGCACCAATTTCAAATTGATATATCTGTACGTCTATTTTTATAGAGTGAGATATAACTTTTTGAAATTATGTCGATGACATTTACCTATATCAGTGGATGGTTAGGTAAGGAGTATTAAACAGCGGTGTAATTCTTCTTAACCATAAGTACAGTTTTCAACCTACGACACACAAGGATTGAGTTATTAGACTCAGGGGACTTATACAGAGTATTGTATGTTGTCCAGTGTCCATGAGGACAGAGGGGTTGGTCCTCGTACTATATTCTGTTTACTTGTGACTTCTCCAGTCCTTAGACAAGTGTTTCGTAGAAACACAATGTCCAAGTTTTGAGAAGTTATAGGTATATGAATAAAGTAGAGAACCAGGTATTGCAAGTATCGGGATTCTTCAAGGTGATCGAAGATGTAGATACTTGTGAATGGTATTCAGTTGATAGTAATGATTAAGAGAACTTGCTTCTCTTTCAGGTTACTTATAATTGGAAGTACTCCTAAGTTGAGTAATACTGATCGGCCTCTCTCCATTTAGTTGACATGCACTGGAGACAGCTGCATGATTTGAATCTGGTTCAATTAAATCAGTGCCTCTGTTTCTGTATTGGATATAGAACAGTTCGTATCTTGACATTGTTAAGGTACGGAAAGTTGTCCGGCTTATGCTTAAAACCAGACTCCGGATAACTCAAGGTACGTTTCTGTAATAGCTGTTTGTGGGTTGACACGAGCTATGACGAGGGTTGACTTTCTACCATATGGAAGATCAATAGTGATATTGTTCTAGACTTGCCACAGTTTTAATAAAAATGGATTTTTTCAGAAAACAGTCGTGGGAGTATGGTAGAACTGGAAGTGATTCCAGAACCGCAAACGATTACTGAAGATTTGATAAGAACCTAAAGATTCAATCTGATTTGACATTCTATTAGCCACTCCGCAGATATGGTGGGTAACCTCAGGCACTCGAGAGGTACTTCGGTATGCTCAAAGACGGTGACAGGGAGGTTCTTGTTTACACAGACTTGACACTACTGTTGTTTTAGGCTATGAGACCCGGCAGATGGATGAGTATAACGTCATTCTAAACTGGCTTTAGAAGTGTACGTGTATATGACTCTGCCAGAGGGTTGTCGTAGTCAGTGGGAGCAGCGGAAGCATAGTAGACAGGTAGCTTATGTCTATTTATAGACTAAAGCAGATATAGCGGAGATAGATCATCTATTTCTGATGTGACAGTCATAGGTTTGACTTCATCAGAATAGGGGATGGATCTGTTAAGAAGGTAGTAGGGTGTGATGTCCTGGTATTTGGATGACATACACAGAGTAGGAAGTGAAATTCCTATAGTACGATCGGTTATACTTTGGTTGTCACACAGTGGTTTCTCCATATAGGATATGGATATTATATCAGATATTCTGGTTACTAGATTTATGGTTTTAGATCTAGATTTGGGTAGTTTCCCAATCTGGGTACTTAGACAGCATTCTAAAGGTGATTTAGAATGAACGACTCCTGGTACGGTAGTATACCTGCAGGTGATGGAGTCACCCTCTCTAAAGGTGTCTTACAGACTAAAGAGGAGAGGGATGTACATGATTGGAAGATCACTTGCTTAGGCAATTGAGTCGAGCATGAGATGTCAAGTACCACGCCAGATGTTTTTACACTAGATGCAATAAGGTGATATTGATCCAATCTTGGAGAAACATTCGGAAGCAGTTTTAGAACATAAGTGGATGTTCTAGAGATATGATAACGGCAGCCTCCTTCGGGAGACAGTTATCATTCCAGGCTTCCAAGGTGACCTGGATGACAGAGTGACTGTCAGAGTTATAGTTTTCCCTCTGACGAGGGGAAGTATTTTGGACAGGTGGTCTAAGCGGATACTGAGGGAGGCATGGCGCAGGATACTGATTAAGTTCAGTTGACGATACAGTCTGAGAAGTTTGGATTTGGAGTTCATTTATGAACTAGGTCCCATCAGATATCCAGACATACTTTAAGACAGATATTGCTCATTTCGGGAGATGGCTTTCTCCGCGAACTTGAGATAAAGAGAGACATAGAAAGAAACATTAGGGCGGATCCACTCACTGAGACTATTCCTCGGACGCATTAGTTTTGCAAACGGGTTTTGTGAGACTGATTAGTAGAGGAGTTGGGTGTTCGGTATCACACGGGCTGTGAATATACGACATCGCAATAATTAGCCTTGAGTGCAAGTGGGAGATTGTTGGATATAGTGCCCTCAGAGTTAATTATTGGATCACAGGCACGTGATTGCAATGATTGAGAGAGGACCTATACCGTTAGAACAGTCTTACTCAAGATGATAGTATGCTATCTGGTATATCTTTATCATCGTGTACTGTTTCAGGTGACCTTACAGGTCACTATTGCACGTTGATAGAGCCCTTAGGATTCTTGCTTGACGGCCAGCAGTATGATGGCGATCATATACGTGGGAGCTGGGGTCTATAAGCACATCCTTAAAAGGTCCCTAGTCGTGGGAGTTTTCGAGACAGGGCATCGATACTCCAGAGTAGACTAGTGTATTTAGTCGAGACCCCGACGAGGGGCGGTGGCCGGTCTCATAAGCCACTGGTGTCAGTTGGTTCACCTAAGATATATACAGGTGCTAATTGGGTTATGAGTACACCGGACAGGACTCGCCGGGAACATGCTAGTTGGTCTTATACCAGACGTCAGATAGCAGTTCCCTGGTGGCATGTGTACAGGTTAGTTCATCGACCTGAGATCGTCATTTGTCTCGTGTGAGTTCCCACTGTGCTTTGATTACTACCCTACCACGGCTCAAAGAAGTCATGCAAACAGGTTTTAGTTGGGTACAGTCCTGAGCCACATGGAGGCAGTGAACGGATCTGCAGGGGTTCGTCTCTCCCGGTATTGGGGGTGAGGTCGCGCTGTGTCTAGGAGAGCCATTACACAAAGCCCTCGGCCGAGGCAAGAGATTTACTGGTAGGTATTCCAGTAGTATCAGGGGGTGTTCTGGGCTACACTCCGACACAACTTGTACCGGTTTTGGGGGTCTGACTTTTACCAACCTCCTAGGCCCGCCATGCAATGCTCATAGACGAACGGACCGGACTGTACGGATATTGTCACTGACAGGCTCAGTAGGGTGTCAGGATGAGTTCGCTCATCGACGTCCCTTTTGGTCAATACCCGGCAGCCCGTTACGTATGGCTAATACCTCTGACGTGCTAGCGGTTAAATCCACAACCAAAATATTGACGAGTCTTTAGGGTCCCCCACAGACCGTTTTCTCAAGTTTCGGGCGAAACGCTGTAGAGGCCGTATGGAGATATGGCAGGGTTCGATCTTATCCGTGCGGTATTGCACGGATCATGATCGGACAGATAATACTAGCGGGCTTTGGTTTAAGCCGGATCCTAGTATTGTACAGTGTAGATTTTGTCTCTTTGCATTTGTATTCGGTCGGAATACAAATGCGGGTATGTATATACAGTCGCGGGGTTTTCCTGTAATTTATTACAGGATCAGTTTTTTTTGAAATTGCCAGTTTGCATTCCGTTTTGGCCAGTTTTCCTTTGTTCCTTCATGGCCGGATTTTTCTGATGGAAGGGGCTAATTTGCAAATGTGCAAATTAGCATTGTGGAAAGGGGTTTCTTGTAAATGGAGAGATTATGATAATTCAAAGTATCTTTGCCTTTTTCTTTCATAATGGCTAGCATTAATGAGATGTGAATTGATTTGGTTTTAGTGTGACATTAATCCCTCATTATCGTCACTTTTCTTATGGTTACCTCCTCACTCCTTTTGTGCTCACCCCCTTATATATTTTCCTTCCTCATTCTTGTTGGGGCCGGCCACTTTAGAGAGAGAGGGAGATGAGGATTGTTTTTGTGGGGAGAAAATTCATTCATCTCATTTTTCCTTGCTTGCTACAAAATTCTAGTTGATCTCCAAAGTTCATTCCACCTCCATCATTATGGCAACTTCAACCCCTTGAGACAAATGGATTCTACACTTTGCCTACAGCATCCTTGGGCACGTCGACTCGCCAACTTCGTGCTCGAGTTGCCTCGGTCCAGAGGTGGGAGCCCGTAAAAGAACCCGGCGATGTGGTGCCCGTTCCGACGAGGAGATAAAGGCCGGAGATTCCGTGAGGAGATCGGAGTGGAGGCCGAAGACCGAAGGACACGGATCGCTCGGTATAGCATTCTATCCCATCTCTTGTTAGCTAGCATTAGGTTAATGGTTACGATCCGGGTTTTAAGCATACGATAGCGCCGGTTTTCTAGTTGTGAAAAATTTTCGTTTCCGCATTTTGGCCTCGGAAAGACGGCCGGAGCGCTACCGTAGTCCTACAGAGCGCAGCGCAACTGCGCTAGCGCAACTGCGCTAGCGCAACTGCGCTGACATGTGTCGCGCAGCGCAACTGCGTTGACACGTGTCGCGCAGCATAGAGCGCAAGTTATCTGAAGCGTTGCTTTCTTTATTTTTATTTTAAAACAGAGGCTTGCTCTGATTGGGTGCGCTGTCTTGGGCGCAGCGCTGGCGTGTCTGCTTTTGACACGTGGCGCGTTGCGCGCAGCGCAAGGAATCTGAAGTGTTGCTTTAATTTTTGAATTTTTGAAATTCAAACAGAGCTTTGCTTTGATTGGGGGAAACAAATGCCCCCCCACCATTGCACTCGCGTGGCGCACACGTGAGTGCAGCGGTGGCAAGATCCGAATAGTCAGATCAACTCAGGAGTTGAAGGGGCGCTTAAGCGCCTATAAATAGGACCCTTCGTCCTCCTCAGATGTTTATCATCTTCAAGAATTTTATTTTCAGAGCTTTGCTCTTGTTTTCAAGAACCTCAGAGCCTTGCTCTCATTTTCAGAGTTAAAACTCTAGAAACACCTTAGGTAAAAATTAATCTTAAATTAAATTAATTTTAATTAATAGAGCCTTGCTCTTATAGATCTTTTGATCTAAAGAAAACCCAAACGAGGGTTTCACAAACAGAGCTTTGCTTTCAAGAAATTGTTTCAGGGTTTCTTAACTCATGAACAGAGTTTTGCTCATGGATAGAGTATAGATCTTTTGATCTAAAATTAAAGAACTCTTAAGAGTTTTCATGGATCTTTAAGATCACAAATTTTTTTAATTTTTAAGAATTAATTTTCCTTTGATGGATTTTTCCATCCTTTTTATAGAGCTAGGCTCTTTAAGGAATATTATTCCCTTGTGACCAGAGTTTGACAAGTGTCACTCTGTGACAGAGCTTTGCTCTGAAAATGGAGATTTTCTCCTTGTCTCAAGGGATTTCTCATTTAATGAGAATATTCTTTTGGGGATCTCCTCATTAATTGACAGTCTCATCCAATGATGGGGCTGTCTTATTAACTGATGCATTGTCATCTGGATTTTGTGGGTCCACTTTTGGTTCCCTTTCCACTGCATTGCAGTATGGTACAAATTTTAAAGTGTCAAGCGTCAGGCTTTTAAAATTAAATTATGACACTGACAGCTGAATTTCGTTTTTCTTTGCAGGCAACATGTCTGCTGATCTGTCATTCCCGTTCTTCCGCTCAGAGGGAGGTTTTTCTGAGACGCCAGTGGACCGGGAGGTTCTCGCTCTGATTAAGGATCACGACCCGGAGCATAAGAACCTTCATCTATGGGGCAGATGGTATAGTGAAATCATCAAGGGTCGCCGAAGCTTCTCTTGTGCGACGCCGTCAGAACCGATCTCGTCGATCCCATATGCGGATGCACCCCCGGTGAACTATGCCGTGGAGGTCGTAAATTGGAACTCGGAGGATCTTCTTCAGCCTTCGATTGCTGCCATTCCCGTGCAGCCGCTGGCAGCCGTGGACATTTTAGGGCGGCGCATATGCCAGGGTGAGGCGCGTCCTTGGGGACAAGCTTATAACCTCAGATTGACCCCTCGACAATCAGCCCGGTATTTGCAGTGGGCTAGGTATATCTTGTCGGCGAGGAAGACACATTTGATGAGGATTGGTTTGTACTCTGCAGTCTACGCCTCATTGTTCGAGTACCCTGCTCCTCCGACGTGGTGGGTTAAGGCATTCATGGAGCAATGGAACACCCCACCCACACTTTTCTTCTGACGGACAGGGAAGTCTACATCCCCCTGGAAGAATTTGCTGAGATTTTCGGTTTGCCGGTGAGGGGGGAGCATTATGAAGAGTTACTTCCTCCTGACGAGTATGTCTTCGCCACCAAGCCGCTGGTAATGGGCCTAACGCCGGAGAATGCTATTCAGCACCAGTTTCCGAGACTGGTGAAGGTGCTGAATATGTATGAAGGTCTCTATTTGGAATCG
The DNA here is from genome assembly GCA_030015575.1 of Agapanthus africanus. NCBI lineage: Eukaryota > Viridiplantae > Streptophyta > Magnoliopsida > Asparagales > Amaryllidaceae > Agapanthus > Agapanthus africanus. Next base: position 767,102,615 of record JASDDO010000022.1, on the reverse strand, counting down.
GGAGTCCGGAGAGTTAGTTTTGCAGATTTTATCGCCCGCTTTCTTCGACCGGAGATTCTATCGCAGCGGAGCGAAAAGTTCGCCAAGCTCGACAACCCCTTCAGTTTTGGCTTAGATCGTCGACCAGTACTGGAAGACGATCAAAAGGGTTCTATCTCCCCGATGCCGCCATCATGCCCTTATCAGAAATCGCCGTCCCGGGCATTGATGAAGAGACCTTCTTTCTAGGGTTTCTGGGATTATGGCTATGCTGGTTCGCACTCCCCATGCACCCGCGTTACATGAGGCCGCCTGTCTTCTACCCAGCGCATCGGATGGTGGCTGGTATACAGTTGTCGATTGGAATCGCCAGGCTGGCTCACCTATACCATGGACTCAGCGTGGCGGCGGACGCAAATGAACCTGGGGTGCAACCTACCAATTTCCCGATGCACTACTTCACTTCGTGGATGGAAATGCATCTGCTCGGGGTATTCGGCATTCATAAGAGCCCCTCGTTTTTCGAGAAGTGCAGACTCCCAAGAGTTATGCGGCTGATTGGTGCCTCGATTGTGAGTCCGTCTCGGCGGGAGGCTAGTGGGTTGCTTCTTCGTCCGCACACGGTCGGAGCGAGGATTTCTTTCATGGACAAAGTCGTGACCATCGGCCCAGAGACCTCCAAGGCGGTGTTGGCGCTGCGTGATGGTTTCAAGGACGGGGCCTCCGTATTGAAAGCCCGGGAGATTCTTCACTTATACTCCATCCGGCCGGGCTTCCTGGTGTTCAGGCAAAACGACATGGCGCTCTTCATGAGGTACAACCCCCATCGGTTCGCCCAACAATCAAGCTATAACCAGGGGGTCCCACTGGAGGCGTTTTTGGAAGAGCTCGCGGCCACCAGGGAGGGGATACGGAGCGCGCTGCACCATTTTATGCGACTGAACACGGGCTCCCACTTCTTTATCAGCGAGCCGAGCTGCGTTCCCCGGGCCCTCCACGTGTACGTGGCTTGGTACGCGCACGCGATGGGTGCCGTCATCCGGGAAGAGAAGCGGTTGTTGGTTGACCGCAAGGGTGCGCCCCCTGGCAGCGACCGCAAAGCTACCCTGAGGCCAAGGATCCCTGTCATTCCCCCGCTGAGAGATGCTGGAGCTGAGTCCCCGCGTGTGCTGAGCCCCCTGCGCGGATTGCCTCGTGATACTGCAGACGTGCCTCCAGCGCTCCGTGCTCCAGTGGAGACAGTGAATGTAGTTTCGCCTGAGTCTGGCGTGGGCTTGGACATCGGTACCCGCCGTCCCAAGGTGCCCACGAAGCGCAAATTGATTTTGGGTGCGAGCGGGGTCCGGGCTCAGAAGAGGAAGAAGAAGTCGGTTCTTTCTCTCGATGCCGTCCTCGGCTTAGAGCCTCAGGCCCCTCTTACCGAAGGCCTGAGTGAGTACGGAAGCAATGAGGGTTTCTTGGTAGAGCCAGAAGACACCGATCTGGCGGCCGCCATCGCGGCTTCTGAGCGATCGGCAAGGCTCGAAGCGTGGTTGGCTAAACTTGCTCAATCAGGTAATCATTAGTCGCATTCTTCGTTATTTCATCGTACTTTTATCATTGTCTTTAACTAATGCTTTTCTTTTTAAACAGGCATTTCTACCGAAGAAGCCATCGCTGCTTCCCTGAAAACCTTCCAGGAGGAAGATATGAAACGCACTCTATCGGGTGTTGGTATGTCTCGGCTCACTGAGTCTTTATTCTCCTTTTTATGGCCAATCTAATCTTTTCTTTGTCTCTTTGTAGGGGCCGCGGGATCTACTGCGCAAGCCGATGCGGGGACTCTCCCCGGGCCAGCTACCGATGTTCCGGCCTCTTCGGAATTGCCGCAAGAGACCCGGCTCAAAAAGCCGATGATGGATGCCTTGAAGGCTCTGGAGGCAACTCTAAACGCGGACGACGACGCTTTGCTGAAGGAGGCTTCCAAGAGGTCTGTCGTGATGGCCCGGGAGTAGAGGAAGCGCTTGAGGCGCGCAGCGAAGGAGCGTAGCGCTGCTTTGGCCATGAGAGCGGGCCCAAGCGCCGTTATTCCCGCTGCTACTCCTTCGGAAGAGTCTTTGGTCGCCTTGTCCACTGCTCATAGGTGGGCGGTGCGTGCAGCTCGGGAAGCCAACGATCAATCCACCTCAAGTAATGTGTTTTTCGAGACTTTGTTGCAAAAGTTGTAAAACTATTGGTTCTTATACATCTTGTCCTGCAGGGCCAAGTCCAACTGAAGGAGCGGCGGAAACCGTCGAGCCTGAGGGGACGGTGGAGAAGGTGGCAGCTGATCCCGAGGCAATGGTAGGCAGTGCAGCCGTAGTCGCCGGGCCTGAGCTAGTAGCTGATGAGACAGTCACGCCTACTATGCTCGAGACGGACACCACTGCCAAGCGCGAGGTAGCAGCAGACGAGACGGTTGCTACAACCGAGCCTGGGGCAGCAGCGGATGGGCGGCTGCGATCGATGAACCCATGGCAGCGGTGAACGAGACAGCTGCGACCGCCGAGCCCGAGGGGGTAGCGGATGAGACAGGTATGATTCCTGAGGACGAACCGGCCGCTCTTTCTCAAGAGTCCGGCACTGCTCCTATCATTGCTCTCCCCGCCTACGGTCCTCCGCCGTCTCCTGGTCTTGCGAGCACGACGACGGCTCCCGTAGAGTCTGGTGATGAGGCAACGGGAGGTGAACCCATGCCGATGGAGGAGGGAGACGCCGCCGTTTCGGCTGACGACTCATCAGGTAAATTTCGGGTTACCATCTCTTTTTTTATTCTGCAACCTTTCCTGACAGGGCTTGTCTTGTTTCTAACGCAGGTGCGGCCAGTGTTAATCCCCCTTTGCTCGAGGGAGCGCCGTCAGTTACCGCCTTGACGGTGGCCACCTCTCTACCTTCTCTCGCACCGTCGCAAATGCTGGGAGGTATGGATTTGTAACCCATTAGTCTTATCTCTCGGCCGTATAGTTCATGTATTGACGCTGTACTACTGTGTTTTTGCAGGAGTGCTTTTTGATCACCTTTACCAGGTGCTGCACCCACACTTCTCCTTCCTGTTGGAGCTTGGTTCCTCCAGTGGCGCTGGTGAGTATAGTTTTCAATTAATACCCTTTCTTTTTTCAATAATGGACTTGTTTCTGATTCTTCCTTGCCCTGATTGCAGTGCTACAAATCGAAGGAGGAGATGTAAGATCAGTCGCGCCACCGATCCTCCCGGTTTTGCCGCCTGCTGCAGCTGGTATAGTAAACTCCCTCATTGATGAATTTCTTATATTTCTTGAACCGTCATCTGATTGTGTTTTGTTTTTCAGCTATCGTTCCGATTCCGGCCCCCTTCGAGTCTCGCATCATGATGCCGGCAGGCCCATTCTCCAGGCGTCCATCCTCCAAGGGTGCTGCGATGAGTTTGAGCAGGCTGAGCGGATGCGTCGAAGAGCTTGACGCAGAAGCTCCTACATCCGCCGCAGATTTCGCTGCGGAGGTTAATCCGATGCTGGCGACGCTTGTAAATTTTCATAATGAAGGCGTCGTCGAGTCTTGGGTTAATCACTGCAGGGAGATCGAGGTCCGCCTGCATCAGCTGGAGCTTATGCATCCTGCCCCCGAGATTTTGGCCGCGAGTACTCAACGGGCGGCATGGAACGAGCAGAGCGCTTCCTACTTCCGCCATCTGGAACAAGAAGCAACTTTAAGGCGGAGGGAATGCCAAGAGACCTCAAGCGAGTCTGCTCGACTGCGTGCCGAGGTCGACGCGAACGCTGCCCGGGTGAAGGCTATCTTCGAGGGCCTTCTGCAAAGTATTTCTGATGGGCTAACACTGAAGCAGAAGCTCGATGCCGCTGAGCGTGATGCCCAAGGTCGTGAAGCAGCTCAGCGAGCCATTGAAGAACAGCTTTCATCTTACTTGCAGCAGCGGGCCCAGGTGGAAGCAGAAGTGGCCGCGGCAGCCGCTCAGGAGGAGGCGTTGAAGGAAGTGCGAGAGCAGCTTGCGGATTTGTTGAAGACGCTTCCTTCTCCATGAACATTTTGTATCAATCATACACTTGTAATCTTTGAATAATATGTATTCATTCTTTATTCTTTTATACGATTCGCCTTGTACTTAATTGAATTCATGAATAAAGATACACGCATTTTTTTTTTGCAATGTCTTGTGTCATCTCTGTGCTTTCCCCCTTCTTTTATTATCAGCATGTTACCTTAGTAAACATGGTCGATAGATGATAGAGCGAGCATCCTGTCTTGGCTTCTTCAAGAGGTAGTGATGGCTTAGGAGGCAGGTTCAGATCTGCTGCCTAAGACTTTTCAACTTTATAAGCCGTGAGGGTCTTACAAAGACTTTTCTCCCTACGTAACGAGAGGATCTCGTAGGTGTATTTTCTCCTTAGGAATCGTGAGGATTCCTAAGTGTGTTTTCTCTTACAAGTCGTAAGGATCCTATAAGAGAATTTTCCCTCTTACGAGTCGAGAGGACTCGTAAGTGGTTGTTTCCCTCCTTGTCGAGATTCGACTTTGGAGAGTGTGACCCGTGAATAGTATGCAAGAGTCCATTTTGGACCGACTTGCAGGGTCCCAGTGCTTAGGAAACAGGTTTTTTAGTCCCCGCTGCCTAAGGCTTTATATCACAAGTCGAGACGAATCGAGAAGTTCTCGCAAAGACACTAATTTCCTCACGAGTCGAGACGAATCGAGCAGTTCTCGCAAGAATATCCTAACGTCACAGTTAACCTCTGCTCTTTACGACAGAGGTCCGTTAGGGTCTGTGGTACTAAGGGTTTTGTCCGTCGTACCGTCGCATTGGCTGATGTATTCCTCGATAGGCAATCTTGCTGTTCGAGTAGCCTTGCGACTGTCGTGTCTCTGATCCCTTCGGGGCTGGACAGGACGTCTTTAAGCAATCCTCCTAAGCAGTTTGACTGTCGGAAGAGCAAGCATTAGGAATTTTGCCATGCCGCTTTTTACTTGAGGTTAGGCACATTTTGGAGAGCCCCGATGAGTCATAACCACTCCGCGTTGGTGTGGGATGATCTCCGATAGTCTTTCAGGTTTTATATGAGTTGCCGTCAAGACCGTGAAGCTAGGAATTTGGCCTTCGCTTCGTTTGCTGGTATTGCGTCCGCTATATCGAGACGAATGTCGCGGTTGTCTCTAGGTTGTTGGTGAACCGTCGAGGTTTGGAACTAGGGATTTTGCCGTGGCTCCGTTGTTTGATTGTCGCGTCTGAATCCTGCTGGCGGAAGAACGCTGTGGTGACATCTCGTCTGCTGTATCGAAACGAACGTCGAGGTGGTGACCACTCCATGTTGGTGTGAGATGATCTCCGATAGTCTTTCCGGTTTTATATGAGTTACCGTCAAGACCCTGAAGCTAGGAATTTGGCTTTTGCTTTATTTGCTTTATCACGTCCGAATCCTGTTGGAGGAAGGACGCTGGGGTGACATCTCGTCTGCTGTATCGAGACAAACGTCGAGGTGGTGACCACTCCGCACTGGTGTGGGATGATCTCCGATAGTCCTTCAGGTTTTATATGAGTCATCGTCAAGACTTGGCTCCATTTTCTGATGGAGCATGGAGAGGGAAGATGTGTTTCCTTTTTTGTTTGTGCCCCTGGATTGTATACAGGGATTGCTGTGATATCGCCTGTAGGGCATAAATTTCATTATATATATTTTTTATTTTATTTCTTTCCGCGATGCTCTATCATTTCAGCTTTTATATCGCGAAGGTCGCGATTGCCCAATCATTTCGGCTATTCTTCGCGGTGCCCAATCATTTCGGCTATTTATTTTCCCTCGCTGCTTTTTATTGCGAGTTGCCCAATCATTTCGGCTGTTTATTTTATTTTTACTCGCTGCTTTTTATTGCGAGTTGCCCAGTCATTTCGGCTATTTTGCATGCATACATTTTTACTTGCTGATTTTGTTGCAAGTTGCCCCATCATTTCGGTTATTTCGTATGCATGTGTGGCTTGCTGTCTTTTCGCCGCAAGCTTAGGATTAGACACCGGTTTCGGCATCAGCACCGCTACAACTGGGATGTTGCCAGGAGCGAATCATCATTTGCCTCTGTCGATGTTGAACAAAGGTGGCTTAGCGAACAGGGTTAGGATCCTGTCGACTAAGGCTTTTGACTTCATGAGCCGTTAGGGTCTCACGAAGGTATTTCTCCCTACAAGTCGTGAGGATCTCTTAGGTGTGTTTTCTCCTTAGGAGTCGTGAGGATTCCTAAGTGTATGTTCTCTTATAAGTCGTAAGGATCCTACAAGGGTGCTTTCTCCTTATAAGTCGAGAGGAATTACAAGGGTTGTTCACCATATGGACATATCCCTAGTCACGGGTGGGACTTTGCTGGGGAAATGTTTATTCGCGCCCGTGGATTGTATACAAGGGTCAGTATTGAGCCACTTATAGGGCAATATCGGAGGTTGTGGGGGTTGCTTAAGAACAGATTCAGGTCTCTGTAACTTAAGACTTTCAAATCTTATGAGCCGTAAGGGTCCCATAAGAGAGTTCTCCTTACGAGTCGTGAGGATCTCGCAAGTGTAATTTCTCCTTAGAAATCATGAGGATCCCTAAGTGTGTTGCTCCCTTGTGAGTCGTAAAGATCTCACGCGGGTGGTTTCTCCTTATAAGGTCGAGAGGGCCCTGTAAGTGTTTTTTAACGAGGTTGCGCCCTTTCGGGTTTTCACAAACTTGTCGGTAGCCCTGCTGTTTTTACTCACGGAGCCCTTTCGGGTTTTCATCCGTACCCATTTTTCTTATGGAGATACCGTCTCTTTTTTTCATTCTTTTCATTCTTTTTTCTAACGAGATTGCGCCCTTTCAGGTTTTCACAAGACTCGCAGGTAGCCCCGCTGTTTTTACTCACGGAGCCCTTTCGGGTTTTCATCCGTGCCCATTTTGCTTATGGACATACCGTTTTTATTTTTTTTTTCTTTCTCTTTTTTTTCTTCTTTTTTTTGTACCAGCCTTGGGATGTTGCAATCCACCGCAGTTTATCAATATCTCGGTCAACAGCTAATTTTAGGACGTAGGGGTCCGTCATTAGTTTAAAAACGTTTCGGTCCGTTGTTGAAGAAGGCCGGCTATTACTTATAGAGTTTGGGCTTAGGAAGATAGCGAGCGGACATAGTCGTCGTCATCTATCATTGACCTAGGTTGTGACTCATTAAGCGTAGTATTTTTTTAGGAAGCGACCGTTTATTGGCCTGAAGGGCCTTTCACCGTGCATATCCATAAGTAGATAGGCTCCACCCCGATAGACCTTGTCTATGATGTATGGGCTTTCATAGTTCGGCTCGAATTTTCCCCGCTTGGCGCGATTGGGGATCATAGGTCTTTTGACCACTAGCACGAGTTCGCCTTGGCGGAATGTCCTCGGCCTGGTCATTCTTTCATATGAGCGCGTCATCTTTGCTTTATAAGCCTCCAGATTTTGTTGCGCTATGAGCCGGGTTTCATCAAGGGCATCAAGCTCCTCAAGCCGAAGGTGAGCATTTTCTTCGTCCGTCAGCTCGTAGTGGACTGCCACTCGTAGAGAGGGTAATTCTATTTCGAGGGGGAGTACTGCTTCTGTACCGAATATCAACGCGTACGGCGTTGTGTTCGTGGCCGTCTTGAACGTAGTTTGATACGCCCAGAGTGCTTCTTGTAGTCTCTCGTGCCAGTCCTTCTTATTTCGGGACACCGTCTTCTTCATGATCTTCGTCAAGGTCTTGTTGAAAGTCTCAGCTAGACCGTTAGCTCGGGGATTATAGACTGAGGAATATCTCCAATCTATGTTGTGTTGTTGCGCGAAGCGGCTGATCTTGTGTCTTCTGTAGGCTGGCCCGTTATCGGAGATGATCCATCGCGGAGTTCCAAACCGATAAATGACGTGCGTCTTGAAGAAATGGAGGATATTCTCCGTCTTCACTTCCCTCAGCGGTATTGCTTCTGCCCATTTGGAGAAGTAGTCAGTCGTCGCCAAGATGAATCGATGTCCTCTGGACGATGCTGGTTCAATGGGTCCGATCACGTCAGTCCCCCACATTTCGAACGGCCAGCTAGCCACTGTTAGATGTAGAGGATTTGGGTGCTGATGGATAAAGTCCCCATGAATCTAGCATGAGTGGCATTGCTTCGCATATTCGAGGCAGTCCTGAATCATCGTGGGCCAATAGTAGCCCATCCGTTTAATCTTCAACTTCATCTTCGGGCCTGCTTGGTAAGAACCGCAGAGTCCGTCGTGAACTTCCTGAACGACTCTTTTCGCCTCTTCAGGTTCCAAACATCTCAACCACAGAGAATCAAACGACCTCTTGTACAGAGTATCATTGACGAAGGCGAAAGACAGAGTTCGTTTCATGAGCTGATGTCTTGAGGACGCATCTTCAGGCGTTCGACGGGATTTGAAGTAGTCTATAAAGACTTCTCTCCAATCCTCAGCCTTTTCCTGGTCTTTTATTTGCATAGCCATTTGCTCAGTCACTCCCTTTTCTTCGGATGATTCCGAAGATATTTCTGCTGGGGCAAGCACCCGACGGCTTTGTACCACGATTCTTATGTCATCGAGGTTCTCGTCGGCCAGTTCTTTAGCGAGCTTAGCTAGTGCATCTGCTTTGCTATTTTCCGCCCGCAGTATGCTTTCCAGCATGTAGGAGGGGATTTGAGTCAGCAATTGCTGTACCCTCTAGCCATACTTTACCAGTTCGGGTTTGCACGTTTGGTAGTCGCCATTTACTTGACTGACGACCAGTTGAGAATCTCCATATATGAGGAGGTTTTCAATTCCCATGTCGATGGCGATCTCGAGGCTTGCTATCAAAGCTTCATATTCGGCTTTATTGTTCATCCTTGGCTCTGTTAAGGAGAAAGCAAAGCGCATTATCCCTCCTTGTGGAGTTACGAAGATGAGGCCTACCCCCGATTTGATTATAGGGGTGCTTTGTTTGCGCTTCTTCATGGAAGACGCTCCATCAAAATAGAGTTCCCATCGGGTATCACTACCGTCGATCGCATCATACGCATGTTCATCTGGCAGCTCGCAATTCAGAGGGGAATCGGCCGGTATCGGATGCTCAGCGAGAAAGTCGGCGATGGCCTGGCCTTTCACTGCCTTAAGAGGCTGATAGGTTATCGAAAACTCCATTAAGAGCAAGGCCCATTTAGCGAGTCTCCCTGTCAATACGGCCTTCGACATTAAATATTTAAGGGGGTCCACCTTCGAAATGAGACAGACTTCATGCGCCAACGCATAGTGCCTGAGCTTTGTTATCGCGAAGATCAACGCCAGGCAGTGTTTTTCGATAGGGGAGTAGTTGCTTTCTGCCCCCAGAAGAACTCGACTTAAGTAATAAAGAGCTCTTTCTTTCCCTTGGTCGTTCTCTTGTGCCCATAATGCGCCCAAGGAACCTTCGAGGGCGGTTGTATAAAGAATGAGAGGCTTTCCCTTGATCGGAGCAGCCAGCATTGGCGGGTTCTGCAGATACTGCTTGATTTCGTCCAGCGCGTCTTGGCATTTGTGATCCCAGACGAACGGGGTTCCTTTCTTCATCAGATGACTATAGGGACGGCACTTGCCCGAAAGGTTGGCTATAAATCGCCGGATGTACGCGAGTTTCCCTTGGAGAGACCGCAATTGCTTGAGAGTCCTTGGCGGAGGCATTTCCATGATCGCCTTGATCTTTGACGGATCTATCTCGATACCTCGGTGTCGGACGATGAATCCTACGAATTTGCCCGAGGAAACACCGAATGCACACTTGAGAGGGTTCATCTTCAAGTTGTATTGTCGAAGGCGTTGAAATACGGTCTTCAGATGCTTTAAATGCTCCTCGTATGATTTGCTCTTAACCACGAGGTCGTCGATATAGCATTCGACGATTTCATGTATAAGGCCATCGAAGATCTTTGTCATGGCCCTTTGATAGGTGGCACCGGCGTTCTTTAGACCGAAGGGCATCACCTTGTAGCAGAATATACCCAAAAGGGTCCGGAAAGCGGTATGCTTCTGGTCTTCGGGATGCATCTTTATCTGATTATATCCTGATGAGCCGTCCATGAAGGAGAAAACCTCGTGAGTGGACGTGTTATCTATCATCAGCTCGGTGACTGGCACTGGGAAATCGTCTTTCGGGCAGGCTTTATTGAGATCCCGAAAGTCTACACATATGCGCACCGTCCCATTTTTCTTCATCACCGGGACGATGTTGGCGATCCAATCGGGATACTGAACTTCTTGGATGAAGCCAAAATCAATTAATTTCTTGACCTCAGCGTTGATACTCATCTCAAGCTCGAGCCGCATTCTTCTCGGTGCTTGTTTGATTGGCTTAACGTCTGGGGATATCGCCAATCTATGCACAGCAATTTCTGGATCTAGTCCTGGCATTTCGGAATAGTTCCATGCGAAGCAATCTTTATACTACATAAGCACGTCTTTTAATGAAGCCACCCTTCCTTCAGACAACAGTTCACTAACGAATGTCGGTCGAGGGTCGTTCGCCGTCCCCAACTCAATTTTCTTGAGGTTATCCGCAGTGGTGTGTATTCCATCTTCCAGCTCTTTCGGCGCTGGTGGAAATTCTGAGATCACCTCGTCATCGCTGTTTTTGAAGTACCAGGGAAGGTCATCCATATTCTCGGGCTCTTCTTTTGATATCGTTATCATATGACAAGTACGAGCTCGCTTCCAAGACCGATGTGGATCTGGTTCTGCTCTCGTGGCTTTGGGTTCATGCTTCTGTGGCGGCGTTACCCTCAGCTGTCAGATAGAGCGAACTTGCCGAGCTGATACTGATCTTCGACCTAATTCTTGAAGGTGAAGCAATCTTCAATAGGGTGTCCTATTACCCTGTGATAAGAGCAATAGTTCGGGTGTGAGACTTCGCCTGCTTTCTCGGGGTGCTTGGACTCCGGAAGCGTAATCATTTGGTGTTTTATAGCTAGGTCAAGTATCTTCTTTGTCTTATCTTGAGGAAAAGAATATGCTCGACTCATCTTCTTCATAAGGGACAAATCCGGACCGCTCGATTCCCGACTGCGTGGCTTCTTGGTCCCGCTTTGTCGTTGCTGAATGCCTTTTCCGCTTTTTGACTTGTTTCTGCCTCTGCGTCGGGCCTTTTTTACAACAGGTTGACAGGGAGCGGCATTCTCGTCTTTCACAGCTTGTTGGAGGAGGCATTGCATCCTGGCTTTCTCGTAGATGGCCATTTCGCGGTTATGGTCGTTTCGAACATTTTGACCAGCTTCCCTTATAAGCTTGTCCATTTGTTCTTCGAACGACGGACTGGGCATTTTTACGTCGGGGACTTTTTCTGGCTCAGGGTTAGCATCTTCCCATTGAGCATCCCCTTCTTCATTGAAGTCATGTACGACGTAGCAGTCGCGGAGTAGCTCTCGTTTCTTGGACCGAACGTATCCAAGCCCGATTGCTTCCATTCTCCCATTGGGCAATTTGCGCTGAGTTCCGGGAATGTTCCAGATCCTATCATAGAACTTAGCTTTTCGAGCAGTTTGCTTAAGGGATACACCTTGGCGCCTCAAGAGTCTCTTTAGTCCGTCCGTGTAATATCTGGATAAACGGATGGGCTGGAGCCTGTCAAGTGTAGAATCTGTGCCATGCCAGATTTCTTTTTCTACTTTGGTTTCCCCGGAGCGGTAAAATAGGATCGCCTTTTCGCCTTCTCGCCTGGGAAGGACATAGAACGTCCGCAGCTCTTCTATACTGTAGGTATCGAGCGCATCTAGTTTTTTATGATGTTTGGGCGGAACCACGGCGACTTGCAGACTTTGCCCTTCGTCAGCGAATGTTTGTATTGAAGGCCGAGCAGAGAATATAGCATGGACTTCATCTTCCGAGTCACTGCCAAAGATCAACATAGGAGCGGATGGTCCCGACTTGTTGTATTGGGGTGGACCCGAATAAACCATCTCTTCCTCTTCCTCAGTATCACTCCCGAAGACAGGGATGGTGGCGATAGCTTTGTTCTTCGGCTTGTGACACCTCTCCGTGTCTTCGAAATCTGGCAAGAAGTATTTTGCATCTTCGTACTTACGGACCTCGTTTACGGAGAATGGGTTTAACTCTCCTGTTACGGTATACTCAAGACCATCCTTAAAATATTTCATACACTGATGCTGTGTAGAAGGGATGGTGTTATACTCGTGTAACCAGGGTCGGCCGAGCAAAGCATTATAGCATGTTTTAGCGTCTATGACGTGGAATTTAATGTCGGTGACGAGTAGCCCAAAGCGTAACGTCGGTATCACAGACCCGAGAGTCCGTGATGATTGAGAGTCGAACCCGGAGATGGTGATCTTATCCCGAGCGAGGTGCTGGACGCTTATGCAGATTTCCTTCAATACCCGTACATTGAGGAGATTGACGGAAGACCCATTGTCAACCAAGATTTTGCCTATCTTTATATCGTGGCAGTACCCTGAGACATAGAGGGGACGGTTGTGCTCGCACGTCCCGAGGAGGAGGTCTTCATCACCGAAAGTGACGTCGGCTGTGTGCACTTCTTCCAGCTCGTCCTTCATATTTTCTTCGGTGAGAAAAGGTTGGAATTGCTCTGGCTCCTGTAGCGCTTTGATCAATGAATCTCTTGCTTCTTTTGATAGTAAGAGGGCATCGAGAATACTGAGTTGTGAGGGTAACTTCCTCAAGTGTGCCAGAACGCTGTAGTCCACCTTATTTTTCTTTGGCGGGTCCTTGGCGGTTAGCTCTTCCAAGACTTGGCCATCTAGGGCGATATCCTCAGAGACCTTTTCTTTTCCCTTATCTTTTTTATTTGAGGGTCTAAAATTCTTTTCGGATAGCGTATGATTACGCAGCCGGATATTTTCGCAGGCCTTCGGCTCTTCCTCTTTTTCCGAGGTGGACTCTTTAAAGAGAGGGCTAAGAACCATTTCCTCGTCAGAGTCGCTCCCGAATGTGAGAATTTGCGCTTCCCCGGCGTTAACCATGCGACAATCGCCGGTAGTTCTTCTAAGCTCCTCGGTCGTACTTTTCCGCTCCCGACGAGTTTTGCGCTTCTCCCGCTTAAAATGTTGCCGGTGAACAACATACCCCTGCCACCATCTATTGAAAGCTTTGCATTCTTCGGTGGGATGCGAAATCTTTCGATGATATAAGCAGTAGGAAGGGTGCATTTCTGCTTTGCCGGCAGTGTTTCCTTCAGAGCGTGGTAGCTTCATCCCCATTGATATGGCTTTAGCAAAATTTTTTCTCGTCTTGAATTTGTTTTTATCCGCAACGGATGTCTTTTGATTTGATGGGAGTGACTCAACTCTTTCGTCTAGTCGCCGGCGCTTGGCCCTTTCAAATATGACCGTCTCGCGTTCCCGATCAGCTTTACATTTCAAAAGAGCTTCGTTGAGGAATGCATCAATTGTTTCATCTGATGGCCCCAGAAGTTCCGGTTTAGGATCTGCCCCCAGCTTCTCAGTGCAAGGAGTTTTCTCATCGTCTGTAAACGAGTGGGAGATCATATGACAACTTGCTACGTAACCCTCAGATTCATCCGACGAGCTTTCTCCATCATCTTCCTCCTGAAAGACGTGGCTGAGGAACTCTTGGAGCGTGATGGGAGTCCGTGCCTTCTGATTATACTCCTCCAGCGCGTCAATCTGTTTCTGTAAGTCCGTGCGCTTGTCGCCAGGCTTCACGGGCTTTTTGGATCTCTTCTTCTTCTTCTTTGAAGATTTCGACGGCTGGGTGTGAGTGCTTGGGCCACCACCACCGATCTTTGGAGTTGGGCACGGCTTCAGCATCCCTTCGATGATCTGGGGTTCTAACGGGTTCTTCCACCTGATCGCCGGGCATGTCTGGAGATCATTCAGCATCCTTTTGGTTTTGGCAGATAGCACAACCTCCCACAGAGCTTCTTCAACAAGGGAACACGTTGCCCCCGGCATATTCACCTTTTTAGGGGTATGAGGTTGCGGCGGGTTCACCTTCCATTTTTCGGACAACGTGAACTTGCCTTGTTGGTATTGGTTTTCAATCCAGTTTTTGAAGACGTAGCAATCTTCGATCGGATGACCCAATACTCGGTGGTAGGGGCAGTAATTAGGATCATTGATGTCGTCTAGCTACAACGGACGTTTTGAATCTGGCAGATTGATGAGTCTGTTGCGCACCGCCAGTTCGAACAGTCTTCTCGTTTTATCTTGAGGAAACGAGTAAAGACGTCCTGGCCTCTCCTCGAGGGATAAGCGTGGACGCATATTGTTTTGACGGACAACCGGCTTCAAGTTGCTCGGCTGTTGTTGAGCATTGGCGATGACGATCGCTTTTCCTTTCCCCTTCTCATTTCGAGAGTCTGGCTTTGGAGGAGACGGTCTATGGCCCATCCGGTCCATTTGAGCTAGCTTGTCAATCAAGGCCTGGAGCGTGGTTGGTTTAAAGAACATCATGAACTGTGAAATAGTTGCATGAGGATCTAAGGTGCCCACGAACATGCCCACCGCTGGTGCTTCTTCGATGCGTTGTTCGCACTTCGACCGCAAGTTCGCCATCGGATTGCATATTGAACTCAAGTTTCGCCCGGCTTTACTCTTGCATTGATCAAAGCTGTTATTGGAGTACGCTAGCTGGCGCTTGCGAAACGCTGGGTAAACAGCAACTCCATTTCAGCGAAAGTTTTGACGGAGTCGTTCGGAAGCTCGGAGTACTATTCAAACGCCGTCTCCGATAAGCTGCCGACAAATTGGCGAAGCATGAGCTTATCATCGCCGCCGGTGTTGCTACAAAGAGCCCTGAACTGGGCAACATGTTGATGGGGATTGCCTGTCCCCTTGTAGACATGGAACTTTGGGATCGTGTAGCCCGGCGGGTATTTGATCTGATCATACCAGCTCGGATATGGTCGCCCCGTTTTAACGACTTGACCAGCCGCTTCATTTGCCTGGTGGGCTCGTATTTGCTGAGCTATATAGTTGTCCAGGGCAGCTTTGGAAATTGTCTCCTCCTTGGCTGTTGAAAGAGCCGGCGGTGGATTTGACGTTTCTCCTCTGTCATCTTCAAGGACAATCGGAGGATCTTCAGCAGGAGGATCCTGCTGGATCATCATACCCACCATGTCCTGGAACAGAAGGGCCATTCGTTTTATATTGGCTGCTTGTTCCGCAGCCTCTTTGTCCTTCTTTTCCAGTATTCTCCGGAGGAATTCGGCATTAGTTTCTTGCTCCTGGCGTTGATCCGAGGATGCTTCTGGGCTTTCTTTTGGCCCAGTGAGTGCGGCCATCGCAGTCATCATTTCTTGGAGCTGCTGCTGCTGCTCTTGAGCTTTAGTCACCGATCGCGTAAGCGGTCTATGACTTGTGGATATACGGCTATCCTCTTTCCCGGACGCCATGTAGACGGTGTGTACCACCATGCCCCCGGACTTAGGGCGTTTAGGCTCACTGCCTTTGACATTTGCCGTAGGCGTGGGGATTTTCTCCGACCTTCTTCTCTTATGGGCCATCGAAGTTGAGGGGGCCGTTGCTGTGGGCACCCAGGTGGCCATCGGCTTAACAGGGCGGTTTTCTTCCTGTCGGACTTTCGACTTCTTATGCTGATGGGAGAAATTCGGATCAATCACCGATTCTCGGACTCGTCGCCAAACCTTGTAAACTTTGGAAGACAGCCGTTGAGGAGACTGTTTCCTGATTTAAAATCAGGAAAGCTTATGGGAAAAGCTTCAGAAAAGGGTCACGTGCTTACACGTGACCAGCAGTCACGTGTGGGCACGTGACATCTAAAAGCATCATCAAGGCAGATTCGGCTTCCTGACTACATCAAAGAAAAAGAGCTTCAAAAGAGGTCACGTGCTCCCACGTGACCAGGGTCACGTGTTGGCACGTGATGATCAAAAGCAGCAGACTTGTTCTCCAGTTAAAACAAAAAAAAAAGAGTCCAGACCAGGGTCACATGCTCACACGTGACCAGGGGTCACGTGGTGGCACGTGATGGTTAAGCAGCAACCAGAGGACAGCGCAAAAAGAAAGAAGAAGGCTCATTCCAAAATGGGTCACGTGCTCACACGTGACCATGGGTCACGTGGTCACACGTGACCGGCTTTCAAAGCCCATTTTGTCAACAGAATTAAATTCTGAAAGAAATTCAAATCTTTCCAAAGGAAAGCGGCTATCTGGAACCAATCGAATTAAAGATTCAGAGGTGATGAAATATCATCTATCTATGGGAAAATCTCGGGTTTGGAAAGATTTCCCCTTTAAATCTAACCGAAACAACAAAGGAGAATCCCTGGATTTGAAATCCAATGGTGAATAAAATTCACCTAATAATCCAAAGGTCCAAAACGAATGATGGATGCAAATCAAATCTCTCATGAAGATTCGTCAAAAACTGATTGATTCGGCTGCTTCTCCTATAAATAAGAGCCAAGAGACACAGAGAAAATATATACAGAGACAGGGAGAGAAAAAGAAAAAGAAGAGAGCTTCGATACTTGGAGAAACTTGGATCTTCTGCAAAAACCCTAGGTAAGAAAGGGAAAAGCTCCTTGAAAGAAAAAAGAGAATTTAATTCTCAACAGAGTTTAACTCTGATACATAAAACAGAAGAACATATTTCTTCTCTCTTTGATAGAGGATCTGCAAAGTGCACATCTCCCCTTGAGGTTGAGAATTTAATTCTCAATGGGTTGAGATCCTGCCATGCAGATCCAAAACATAGAGAGGGAATGCAAGCACGAGAATTTAATTCTCACAGAACTATAGGAATTTAATTCCTTTAAAATAAAATTAGGGCTTGACCCTGTATCATGGGAATTTAATTCCTTCAGAACAAAAAAAGACAGGGTTTAACCCTAATTAAGAACCTAGTTCTGTTGAAACAGCGGGAATTTAATTCCTTTAATCATAATTTAACAGAGGATGGAAGTTCAAATTCCCTAAAAAGCTTTTGTTAGGGTTTAACCCTATTTGGTTCTTCACATGTATGAGGAATTTAATTCCTACGGAAAATTCAGAGTTCAACTCTATTCAGAATATAAACCTTCAAAAGGAAGTAGGAATTTAATTCCTCTGAAATTACTGTCAGGGTTTAACCCTACGAGGAACTTAATTCCTGAGAAAAGGTTAACAGATCCTCTAAATAACATACATAGAGGCAGGGTCACGTGTCATCACGTGACCCCCCCAAGAGATCTACAGAAAGCCCCTTTGAGGCAGCACCCCACGTGACCCACGTGACCCTCGGCAGAAGCTCTAATACATAGGCATCTGAATGCCCATCACGTGATGGCACGTGATGTTCTGAAAAACGCGATAATCTCAGCAGAACAAATGAAGGGAGGGCGCTCTCACGTGCTGCCACGTGACCCCTCTTGCCTTAGTGTTTAACACTAAATTGAAACTCTCGAACCCAGTGTTAAAACACTGTTGGGCCTTAGTGTTCAACACTAATCAAAAAGCTTTATTTGCAGTGTTCAACACTGATCTGTTTTAGTGTTTAACACTAATTTGAAAAACCTTGTTGCTGGTGTTTAACACCGATTATCTCTTACTGTTAAACACTAACTTGTCAACCTCATTCCCGGTGTTCAACACTGACTGCTCGGTAGTGTTTAACACTAGGCTTTGGCCCAATTGGCTAAATGGATGGAGGCAAAGCCTCTCCTGATTGGACTTAGCCCAAGATGGCCATAAGTCCTCAATTTGTGATTAACTGGGCCAATGGACTCATAACATAATTAATTCGTCTTGATCCCAAATTGGGCCAAGGACTATTTAATCCACTCCGGTTCTAGGGTACATCTTTTCACTCATTTGATACTTGGCATTGTAATCCCTCAATGTCTTCAAAGAGGTGACGGGTCCCGACGACCACACATTGATACGGACTGTGGGGTCCTTAAACCCGCGTTTAATGCAAAATTCCTGGTTACGTGGAACGCGGATAATGTCACTCTTTGACCCCGTGGAAAACGTCCAGAGCGGAGCCTGGTCCTCGCAGAGCACGGCAGTGAACCCGTGTGAAGCATCCAGAGCACATACCGGACTGTGGGGTCCTTAAACCCATGGACTACGACGTCCTTAACCTTGACCGAAATGTCTTAAAACTAACAATGGACTGTGGGGTCCTTAAACCCATGGACTACGACGTCCTTAACCTTGACCGAGATGTCTTAAAACTAACAGTGGACCGCAATGTCCTTAAACTACCCATGGACCGCAATGTCCTTAAACTACCCGTGGACCGCAATGTCCTTAAACTACCCATGGACCGCAACGTCCTTAAACCACCCACGGACCGAAATGTCCTTAAACTAGAACAATAGAGCCCCGTATGCTCTTTTGTCGGATCTAAACGGTCCCGTTTAAGTTGATCTTAGCCTCAAAGATGGCTAACGTATCCTTAAACCTTCAAACAGACTGGACTATGAATCCCCCCAATTAACTCTGGCTCGAGGGTACATCTCTGAACTCCTCTGACATCCGTCGTTGTAATCCTTCAACGTCGTCAGAGAGGTGAAGGGTCCTGATGGCCATACATTTAATGGACCACTAAGTCCCTAAACTGGAACAATAGAGCCCAAATGCTCTTTTGTCGGATCTAAACGATCCCGTTAAGTTGATCTTAGTCTCAAAGTGAGACTAACGTATCCTTAACAAACGTTTGAGTTGATCTTAGCCTCAAGTATGGCTGACGTATCCTCAAACTAAACCCCCAAACCCAAATCTAAGATAATACGGATTTGGACTAGTCCACGCCCTACGGGCGACGACATAACTCAGTCTCCGTAAACAATCCACGGGCAACAAAACAAACACCCACGACACGAAGTGACCATCTGGAGAAGGAGAAAGTTGTTACCGCAATGCGGTAGCGTAATTAACTGCAGGGGCTTGCGCCTGCAGGGAAGAGCGTCCCCACAATCAAAAACCCCTCAAACGAGGGAGAATCTGACGAAGTCTGCTACATCGGACGCATCCGTTTAAACCTTCGATGCACGGTGCCATAAATCAACTTGGCATCTTCGGAGAGGTGGACGGATAGCACCAATTAGCATCTGCCCCGAACATCAGGCGAGACGTCATGTCGCGCCGTCCTTCGGAGGGGAACAGATTCTGCTCCGGCTTTGTTTCTACGACGGTCTCTACCGGTGGCGGAGATCTTTTGAGCACAGCAGTTGGTGAATTCCTGTGTACCCTGTTCAGCAGCTCAAAGCTATTCCCAGTTGGAACAGCAGCATCAATTTCCACCGTTGGGGCTGATGGAGTTAGCCCCGAGGGGGAGTTACCCCCAGCCTTCCTTATCCGGCGCCAGTGGCGACGTTGGGCGTGACGAGTTGTTGGGATTGGTTCAGCGACGGTTTTGTCTTGCCCCTCGTTCAGGTGGGGGGCTGTCGCGGGTGTCAGCCTCTGGAAGACTGACGTCCGTTGAGAAGCCGTGTCCAACCGGTCAAACACAGATTTCTGAGCGGGAGCGGGAACGGGAGCAGTCATTCTCGCAAAGACCGACCCTCTGGGAGGAGAAGCCGCCTTGACGACTTCAGGAGCAGGGATGGCTATCTTCTTTGGGATGGCCACTTCAGGTATTATGGGCTTCTTGGTAGGCCCTTTGGAGCTTGAGTTCAGCCTGGTGAAGACTGAGGAGTTGGAATTGGACGACCCGTTGAGAGGGGCCGTGGTAGTGGCAAGCCAATCGAAGACCTACTTCTTTGAAGCCTCCGATACAGGTACAGGGATGGTAAAGCTCGCTGGTAGGAGCATGGTCCCGAAAAACAGACCGATGGTAGCCTGAGTCACTTGTTCTACCGGCATAGCGAAGATGGAGGCCGCTTGAGTCCCGTAAGTCACTCCTCCGGATGGGACGGAGCGAGAGTTGCAGTTGCATTTGGAGCAGTTCGAGCAGTTGAACGCCATTGCTGTTTGATTTCTGCGCCAAGCAAGAGACCAAATATTAGTAACTTGAAACCCGAGGGCAACCATTAACAAACCGCGATTCGTTCGCGAATACGACGCACGAAGTGTAGAGTGGAAAGAGGAAAAGGTCCCACCGGGCATGCCAGAATCTGTTCCCCTCCGAAAGACGGCGCGACAGAGGTGTCTTGCCTGAATTTCGGGGCAGATACTATTTGGTTTTATCCGTCCACCTCTCCGAAGATGCCAAGTTGATTTATGGCACCGTGTATCGAAGGTTTAAACGGATTGTATATGGAGACTAATTTATGTTGTCGCCCGTAGGACGTGGATTAGTCCAAATCCGTATTTTCTTAGATTTGGGTTTAGGGTTTTGGTTTAAGGATACGTTAGCCATATTTGAGACTAAGATCAACTTAAACGTTTGTTAAGGATACGTTAGTCTAATTTGAGACTAAGATCAGCTTAACAAGGTCGTTTAGATCCGACAAAAGAGCATTTGGGCTCTATTGTTCTAGTTTAGGGACATAATGGTCCATTGCCAGTTTAGGGACATGGTGGTCCATCATTCCCATTTTGAGGACGAATATTGGTTTAAGGACATCATAGTCCATGAGTTTAAGGACCCCACAGTCCGTAGCAATATATGGTTGTCGGGACCCGTCACTTCTCTGACGACGTTGAAGGATTACAACGACAAATATCAGAGGAGTTCAGAGATGTACCCTTGAACCGGGTGTATATTGATTTGAGAGAGCAGTTGTGCTCGGTTCAATTTAATTTGAGGACTTATGGCCAGAATTGGGTTATGTCCATTTGAAAATGTTCAACATTTTATTCACATTTGGCCTGTTAGGCCTTTGATTGGGCTCTGCCATCATTTTTCTTTTATTATAATGCACAACATTTATCTTTGGTCTATTAGACCTTTAATTGGGCTTTGCCCTTTTAAATAATGCATAGCATTTATGTTCTGACAGTACGTCACGTGGCTTGTCAGGCGCTTTGCGCCAATTAATGAGGAGGGCAAGGCGCCAGCGCATGTGGAGGTGACACGTGTCACGCTTTGCTGAGCGCAAGTCTATTAGCGCAGTGCGCTGCGCCAGTGCGCTGCTGACACGTGGCGCGCTCTGGTGCAATGCGCCAATCCAAGAGCGCAGCGCTCTGTTTTTAGGAGCGCAAGGCGCAGATTGACACGTGGCGCTCTCTGGTGACTTGCGCCAATCCAAGGAGCGCAACAGCGCAAATCAAGAGTGCAAGGCACTGTACAATAGCGCAGAGCGCATCTTAATCCAATTTAGATCAAAGAAACAAGTTTTTTCTTGTTCTGAAGAGGTTCTACCTCAAAATCAAGAACCGATGGTTCACCAAAAGGCAATGCTTTTATATAGATCAAAAGATCTAATAAAGAAGTAAATTACTTCTCTTTTATTATTATTTTTATTGAGGATCTTGATCTTGTTCTTAGATCTTTGATCTTTTTAGAATAAATTCTTCTTTTTTTTCAAAGGTTTACCTTTTTCTCTTCGAGTTCTTCTCAAAGTTTTTAGAGGAGTTCTGTATATCTGAAACTTGGGGTCTAGAGGCCTTTATATAGGGCCAATTAGTTTGTTAGGTTGGTTACAGAGATCTTTCTCTGATTGATCTAGGGATATTTTCCCACCGTTGGATCTTTTATCGTAGGGCCTCTGTTTTATAGAAGATAATCTTCTTATTTTAAAAAGATTAGAAAGATCTTTCTAGAATTTTAATTCTGATTTAGTGCTGGCACAGTTGGCGCAAGCGCACCTGCGCTTGACACGTGTCGCGCAGCGCAACTGCGCTCGCGCAACTGCATTGACACGTGTCGCGCAGCGCAGAGCGCAAGTTATCTGAAGCGTTGCTTCCTTTATTTTTATTTTAAAACAGAGCCTTGCTCTGATTGGGTGCGCTGTCTTGGGCGCAGCGTTGGCGTATCTGCTTTTGACACGTGGCGCATTGCGCGCAGTGCAAGGAATCTGAAGGGTTGCTTTAATTTTTGAATTTTTTCAATTCAAACAAAGCTTTGCTCTGATTGGGGGAAACAGTAGCCTTATAGCATCATCGGAAAGTTGGGTGGTCTTCATCATTGCACAAATATTCTGGAATTTGTTAATGAAGATGCAGGCATCTTCGGATTCCAGCCCGTGAAATTTGGGCAACATATTAATGAAATGGGGTTTAATTTCAAAGTTATCCTCATTAGTGATTAGTCCAAAAATTTGTAGTTTACCGTAATCAGAAACGGCGTCGCTTCGCAGCTAGCCGGTGAATACGGGTCGATCCACAGGGATGGTTAATTTCTGATTTTGTGTTATAACGAGTTGATTCAAATCGTTGTTGGTTTTTTTTATCGATTGAGTTTAAGACGAATTTATGTGATGAGAAGGAACTCATTAGGGTTAGGTTGAAGGTAGGAGTGTTGAGATCAGTATGTTCACCTCTTTCAATGTCGTGATTTAAGCTTTTAGGAAAGTCACAACAATCAATAGGAAAAGGGATTAGGATGATCGGGAAGAAACAAAGTTTCTTCCTCTAGATCCTTGTCCGTCTTTTCTCATTCATTGATGTGAGCTTCATGGACATCATATAAGTCCGGCCTTTTATACTACGGAACACCGTTACCTTATAGGTATGGTGCCTTAGGGGGCGGATCGTATATGTGTGCATGAAGGTTTCGTTTAAAAATAAGTTGACATTGAAAGAGGTGAGAGACATCCGTCTCTCACTCACTCCCTCGTTCCTAACCCTAACGAGCGAGAATTTTTACTCGCACATTAGGGAATTATTGCAAAGAGACATTTTTATGTTTATGTTTTAAAGGTTAACTACTTGGTGCAATTAAGGAGGATTACACTAGAGCAAAAATTAAATAACTAGGGTAAGTAAAAGATTATGCTAAGGCAAGAATTAAATAAAACTAAAGACTTACAAGAAAAGATGATGCTCTGAATTCTTCAACAAATCTCACTTTTATTGATTATAAAGAGGCATACAATTTTTAAGATCTAGATTACAATTTATAAGTAACTAGTGAAGCTAGGGTTACAGACTTTCGTAGACATGATTTTACTGATTTAACCCCTGAAAATCCCAACAATGAAACGACACACCGACACAAGAAGTCGGTGCCAACACGGGCACCATATGGCCGCGGTTCCGCGGCAAATACATGCCTTTGGCCGCGGTTCCGCGGCCATTTAGTGGGATTGGCCCACCATTTTTCTGTGGTTGACTGATCCTCTCTTGGGCTCTCTTCTTTTACTGCTCTTTTCTCTGTTGGGCTTTCTAGTATTCTCCAGGTTCTCAGTGAATCTTGTAAGGATCTTTTCGACCGTTTCTCTTGACGTTCGTCTTGGCTTGAGTAGGATCCGTGTGCTGTTTGGTCAAAAATCCATTTCCTGTATCATCTTTGTCTTTTCACTGTAATTGCTTCAAAAGTCTGTATCCTGTATCATGTAACAAACGATCGTCAAAAGCACCTGTTTACTTATAAATTGCACAAAAAATGGGGCGTATGAATTGCAATATTATGATGTGAACAAATACCCCCAAACTTACCTTTTGCTCGTCCTCGAGCAAATTTATTAGTTTATTCTAACCTAGCCACATTTTCGCAGGGAAACGCGATTGCACTGAGCACGTGCAACAAGCCGTTAAACCTCTAGGTGTCCCTAGTAGGAGGAGTGTTGTCTCCTGAGGGTTTTCAGCGGATTACACCCACAAAATCCTATCAACTTGGTTTTTCGACTTTTGTTCTCCATTTAGGTTTTCTAACAAGGAAATCTATTATCGTTGACCCGCAAATTATCCACCCATATTCTTCACGCTTCCTCATTATTTAACTTAAGATTACACAAATCCTGTAGAATTACTTAGCTTTCGGCATTTCTTAAATTTTCCTTCTAGAGTTCCATCTCCACTTAGGAATTTCTATCAACTCTATTAAAGATATAAGTTCTATTCTTCATTCCTTTCTCTTATCTAAACTCTAATCACATATCCCCACGTGTGTGTAAATATCACCCCTACACTTGGAAATTCAAATCAAGCAATCATACTCCAGCCCATTGTCCAAAGCACTTGTGAGACTTCGCTTTCACATCCTTCATGCGATTGCTAATACTTCTTGAGGTACCAACAACCGATTACCAGATGCGTTAGCACTTTAAGGCGTACTTCCTAGTTTTGCAACACCCAAGGCTTTTAGCAGTGGCTCCCAAACCAGTTGGTCTAAGGCACTAGGTGATGAAGCACCCTCGCTAAATATTTTTCTATTTTTTACAGCCTTAAGTAATCACAAAAACCAGTGTCCATTTTTTTCTTTATTCATTTTTTTCTTTTTATTTTCATTGTGCTAAGGACTTTAGACAAGAGTATTTCAAGGTTTCTTCTACTAATCCAAGTTTCAAGGCGCGTGTTTGTGCATTTTGTAGGGTATATGTTTTCAGAATCTAGACTTAAGCTAGGAATTATTTTTCAAACTTATACTCTAATAAAAGTTTTAATACTTTTCCTTCGTTTCGACTTAGCCCAAGAACTGAACCCAAGATTTGCCTATTTCTAAATAGCCTACAAAGACATATGCTTTCCACAGTTAAACTTTAAGGAAGGTTATTTTTAGGGTTTTTAATTTGCTAAGTCTAAGATTTAGTTTTTCCTAGCCAGTTAACCTATTTATCAAACTCAAGTCAATTAACCGAAATTGAATACATCAATTTTTTTTTACTTTTTGAAATTTTTCAATTTTTTTATGGGTTTTACTGTTTTCTAATTTTTTTATTTTTAAAATTTGCAAATTTTTTATGATTTTTTTTTTTATAAAAATGCAATGCAGAAATTAAATATGCAAAAGGAAAACAAAGATATATACAATATGCAATGCAAGGATAACTATATACATCACCTCTAATACCCCCAAACTTGAACCAAGCAGTGCCCTCACTGCTCGGCCCCACGTCGCGCTCGTGAGCGTGACCGTGATCTCTCCCCCCTAGCCAACAGTGTTTGTATCCCCCTCTCAATCTCCGTCAACCGACGGTCGTGTTCTCGTGCCGTTTCCCGAAACTCATCCCGCAAAGAGTCTAATCTCCTCACTGTTCTTCTCATTAAACGCGCATGTTCTTGGGGAGTTAGTTCTTCCCCGCTCGAAGTTGAGCTCGAGCTGGGGGTGTGTGCAGGTATGTTTTCTCCCGGCTCAGTCCGTGTCCAAATATCCGTCAGTCTAGAGTAAGACGACGAGACACCCTCTAAAAGTGGTCGAACTGCGGTACCTTCTGTCAAATAAGAGTCAAATTCTTCGGCCGGGAGGAAATAACGGCAGAGTTGGGTCACAAGCATGGGACATGGATATACACTCCCTCGTTTACCCGAACCTATGGAGTGTAGCAAAACTGTGCACATGTCGAATCTAGGGTTTTTCGTCATTAAAGTATGAACGACATGTAAGGAAGGGGTGAAAAAGGTTGTGTTGTGAGAACTTCCAAAAATATTGTTTTGTGCCCACCGGCACACAGTTAAAACATTTGCGAAGAGGGTCCGTGCTTGGATCCCCTTGCGCGGTTCTCGCGCACAGTCATTACCCATTAAAGGAATATAGTCTTCAAAGCGAAGGGGTTGTTCGTGTGCCGGTACACGTGGTATTAGTGTCACCTCGTGTATCATCTCCCTATCAATGCGAATTTCATTATTTCCCCAAATCAGTTTAATATAACCTAAGTTGTCTAGGCTATTTTCTTCCATTGACTCATAAAATTGGGTAACTAAGCTAGGGACGGCAAATGCAGATCCATGGTTATAGAGGAGGAAATTCCATCCCCTTTGTGCAATTTCGTGTGGAAAGTATGATCCATAGATCTCGTGTGCAAACACCGGTGAAAAATCTCTCTCGTACTGCATTTTGTGGGCCATTTTAAATTTACAGAGAAAGTTCTATGAAGAAACAGAGAGAAAGGGTTTAGGTTTACCTCCCCTGAAAATTTCAGGGGGTGACGAGGCAGATCGGCGGCGGTTGCGCGGCGGGAGACGGCAGGCGCGGCGGTTCCGCGGTTGGAAGGTGGCGGCGCGTCTCGAGACTTCTGCAGAGGGAAGGGGCGGCGCCTAGGTTTTTATGAGGGGAAAATGTTTTAGGGTAAACAGAGGAAAGGGCTCGGTTCCATTATATAGGGTTTAGAAAGGGTTATTTACACAAAACACCCTATAAGATGAGGGATTTATTTGTAAAAACAGCTTGTAATCTGCAAATTTGCAATTTGGTCCAAAAAATATTAAACCCCCCCCCCCATTTTTTTATTTTTTTTTTTATTTTTTTTTTTATTTTTATTTTTTTTTTTATGTTTATGGTATTTGGAAATATACATATAAATGATACACACACACCCAAACTTATCTGACATAGTGTCACTGGAAAGCAAAGTTTGGGGGTGAAAACAGAGGAAAATCAATCGGTGTAAATCGGCTCCTGCAAAAACAAGAGCTCCTCCGAAGGATCCGCAGTGAAGAACGGTTTTAGTCGATGCCCATTTACCTTAAATAAGGTACCGTCTTCAGGGTTCTCAAGATCAACCGCACCGTGCGGATAAACGGTGCGGACCACAAAAGGTCCTCTCCATCTGGACCGGAGCTTACCAGGATGCAAGTGTAACCGAGTGTCATAGAGTAGAACCTGTTGACCAGGTTCAAAAGTTTTTCGTAAAAGGTGTTTATCGTGGAACACCTTAGCTCGGTTTTTAGCAGTTATGGCATTGTCATATGCCTCATCCCTTAGCTCTTCCAACTCATTCAGTTGCAGCTTTCTGTTGCTGCCCGCATCACCTAAAGACAAATTTAGCTCTTTTATAGCCCAGAAAGCTTTGTGCTCGATCTCCACTGGGAGGTGGCAAGCCTTCCCGTACACAAGCCGGTAAGGAGACATACCCAGATCGGTTTTATATGCAGTACGGAAAGCCCATAGTGCATCTATCAATTTAAGCGACCAATCTTTACGGTTTTTGGAAACCGTTTTCTCCAAAATTTGCTTTATCTGCCGATTTGAAATCTCGGCTTGCCCACATGTTTGGGGGTGATAAGGCGTTGACAATTTGTGGGTGATAGAGTATTTACGCATCAAAGACTCAAAAGTCCTATTGCAGAAATGAGAACCATTATCACTTATAATCGCTCGAGGGTGCCCGAATCGAGAAAATATGTGTTCTTTAAGGAATCGAACGACAACTTTATTATCGTTCGTTCGACTGGGCACAGCCTCGACCCACTTAGAAACGTAGTCAACCGCCAACAGAATATACACATTTCCAAAAGAGTTAGGAAATGGTCCCATAAAATCTATACCCCAAACATCAAAAATGTCCACTACCAAAATGGGTTGGAGTGGCATTTCGTTTCTCCGCGAAATCCGGCCCAAATGTTGGCACCGGGAGCAAGTTTTGCAGTATTCAAATGAATCCTTGAAGAGTCGTGGCCAATAGAAACCACACTGCAAAACTTTTTCGGCTGTCTTCTTTGGGCCAAAGTGCCCGCCACATGCTTGATCGTGGCAGAAAGACAGCACGCTCTTGACCTCACTCTCAGGCACACACCGACGAATGATTTGGTCGGAACAGTATTTGAAAAGATAGGGTTCATCCCAGTAAAAATGCTTTACTTGGGACAAAAATCGAAGCTTATCTTGTTTCGACCAATCATTAGGAATAAGGCCGGTGGCTAAATAATTTACAATATCGGCGAACCATGGTTCGCAAGAAACGGTCAAGAGCTGCTCGTCGGGAAAAACGTCAGAGATTGGAAGATCGAGCGTGGGCGAAGAAGGAAGTCGTGATAGGTGATCAGCTACTACGTTTTCACATCCCTTTTTGTCCTTAATGACAAGGTCAAATTCTTGCAATAAAAGGATCCAACGTATTAGCCTAGACTTAGCATCCTTCTTCGCAAAGAGGTGGCGAA
Source organism: Agapanthus africanus (assembly GCA_030015575.1). Classification (NCBI taxonomy): domain Eukaryota; kingdom Viridiplantae; phylum Streptophyta; class Magnoliopsida; order Asparagales; family Amaryllidaceae; genus Agapanthus; species Agapanthus africanus. The sequence goes on along the minus strand of JASDDO010000022.1, from coordinate 767,074,803 downwards.
GAGCCGAATGATCAGTATAAACAACGACTGGAGAGCCGATTAAATAAGGCCGAAATTTCTCGAGTGCAAACACAACAGCTAAAAATTCTTTCTCTGTTGTTGTGTAATTAAGTTGGGCCTCATTTAGTGTTCGGCTGGCATAATAAATCACGTGCGGCATCTTATTAATGTGCTGTCCAAGAACAGCTCCAATTGCAAAGTCTGATGCGTCGCACATGATTTCAAAAGGGTGCGTCCAGTCGGGAGATGAGAGGATGGGTGCAGTGATGAGTGAATGTTTTAAAGACTCAAATGCTTCAGTGCATGTGGAGTCAAAAGCGAAGGTTGCGTCCTTGGCCAGTAAAAGGGTCAAGGGTCTAGCAATCTTGCTAAAATCCTTGATAAACCGTCTGTAAAAACCGGCGTGGCCAAGGAAGGCTCTAATATCTTTGACGCATTTTGGGGGAGGTAGGTTAGAAATCACTTCGATTTTAGCCCTGTCTACCTCGATGCCGTTTTGAGAGATAACATGTCCTAAGACAATGCCCTCTCGTACCATGAAATGGCACTTTTCCCAATTTAATGTTAGGTTCTTATCCCTGCAGCGGGTAAGAACAGCGTCAAGATGGCGTAAACACTCGTCGAAGGAGTCGCCAAAGATGGAGAAATCGTCCATAAAAATCTCCAAGAACTTTTCGACCATGTCTGAAAAGATCCCCATCATACACCGCTGAAATGTAGCGGGCGCGTTGCATAACCCGAAGGGCATGCGACGATAAGCAAAGGTGCCAAAGGGACAAGTAAATGTTGTCTTGTCTTGGTCCTCTTTGGCGATGGGGACTTGATTGTAACCGGAATAGCCATCGAGAAAGCAATAGAATTCGTGCCCTGCCAATCGCTCGAGCATTTGGTCAATGAAAGGTAAAGGAAAGTGGTCTTTCCTTGTAGCGGCATTGAGTTTCCTATAGTCTATGCAGACTCGCCACCCAGTTTGGGTGCGAGTGGGAATCAACTCATTTGCCTCGTTTGCAATGACCGTAATGCCCGATTTCTTGGGCACGACATGGATTGGGCTAACCCATTGGCTATCCGAGATAGGGTAAATGATACCGCTATCCAGACATTTGACAATTTCCTTCTTAACCGCCTCTTTCATGATGGGGTTGAGGCGCCTTTGTGGATCTCGTGCTGGCTTGGCATCATCCATTAAGTGTATATGATGTTCGACTATGAGGGGACTAATCCCCTTTATGTCCGCCATAGACCAGCCGAAAGCTTGCCGATTATTAAGTAAGACCGTCAAGAGAGCCTTCTCTTGCTCAAGAGCTAGAGAAGTTGATATAATGACAGGTAAGGTCTCATTATCACCTAGATATGCATATTTTAGGTGTGTCGGCAAAAGCTTTAATTCGAGTTTAGGAGGTGAAACAATAGATGGTAGCAAAGGGGTAGTTGTTTCAAACTCGAATGATTCCATCAAAGGTTCGTACCGAGTGTACGCAACAGTGTCGGATGGTTCTATTAACTCATCCGAAAAAGCAAAAGACTCCAAATCAGGTGATGAGTCTTCGAAGTCGTCGACGAACGTAAAACATTCAAAATCGTTATCCGCCGCGAAAACTGAGTCGGATTCTAGGAGGAACGCACTAGTGGCGTTAACATTGCTGTGGTCGAATAAAAAATTCTCGAACTCACAGTCCTCCTCCGCGATCTCATTGATCGAACAAACGTCTAGTACGCTAGCATTGGGCTCAGCAGGCTGACTTCCTAACTTGAAAATATTGAGCTCAATTGTCATATTGCCGAAAGATAAGTTCATTGAACCGTTACGACAATTGATAACTGCGTTGGAAGTAGCCAAAAATGGTCGACCTAGTATAACCGGAATTTGGTTCCGGGGGTTCGCAACAGGTTGTGTATCCATCACTATAAAGTCTACGGGGAAAATGAAATCCCCTACTCTTATTAACACATCCTCGAGCTCTCCCCTAGGATGAGTGATCGACCGGTCGGCCATTTGGAGAGTACAGTGAGTGGGCTTAAGCTCTCCAACGCCCAATTGCTCGTACACAGAATAGGGTAGCAAATTGACGCTCGCGCCAAGATCTGAGAGTGCTCTATTGATATTCTTGTCCCCAATTGTTATCGAAATGGTGGGACACCCGGGGTCCTTTTGTTTTGGGGGAAGGGAATTTACAAGAGCATCGCTAATAGCACTAGCCACAAAAACTTTCTTTGGCACTTGCGACTTCCTCTTTTTGGTGCACAAGTCCTTTAAAATTTTGGCATATGAAGGAACTTGCTGAACTGCATCCAAAAGAGGGATGTTTATGCTAACCTGTTTAAACAGCTCGACAATCTTCTCCATTTGAGGAGTTGGTTTATTGGATCTCAACCTATTAGGAAAAGGAACATTTTGAAAAGTGGTTGAGTCCAACTTGTGTGGATCAGATTGTCGAGTTGGAACGGTACCTCGTGTAGATGTGTTCGTGTCGTGAGAATTAGGTCCGTTCAATCTAGAAGAGGTAGAGCCATGTGAAGGGTGGAGAATAGGCTCTACAGAAGAAGAAGATGGTGAAGAAGAAGAAGAAGAAGAAGAAGAAGTAGTCCCACCGGCAGGGGTGTCATTGTTAATGCCCACACTGTTCCGCAACACTTTTCCCGATCTCAATGTGGTCACCGCATTCACATTATGATTTTGCTGATTTTGGGCAGCATGTGCGTGACCGGGGTTGGGCAACGGTTGAGACGGGAGTTTTCCTTTTTCGCGCTCGCTCAAAGCTGCATTAAGTTGTGCAATTTGTGCCTCAATAGATTTGATACTCTGATCGTGGGAGGCACTGTTTTGCACTAAAGATTGAATAGAAGTCTCAAGTCTTGCTGTAGACTGTGTAGATTGCTTAAGGAATGCATCTAGACTTCTCTCGAGCGAGCTAACCTTATCATTATTAGGTTGAACATAATTGTTTGGCTGGTAAGCATTGTTCGGCACAAAATTGTTCACCTGATTAGGGTAAGGTTGTTGTTGAAATTGTTGCGGTTGATATTGAGTTTGCGAGGGTGCTTGTTGTTGTTGTGGAGGAGGAGGTCTTTGAAAATTATTATTATTTCCTTGGAATTGTTGATTTTGGTTCCAAGCGAAATTTGGGTGACTCCTCCACCCCGAATTATACGTCGAAGAGTACGGATCGTTCCTTTGTCGTTGCTGAAATGCAGCATTGACTTGATCCTGTCCTTGAGTGGATGCATTATAAGGACACTCTTCAGTTAAATGCGATGGATCCGCACAACAAGCACAGACAGTTCGTGGGGGCATAGCAGGGGCAGGAGAAGACGACGAGATTTTGGTCTCGATCGCTTCTAGCTTTTTCGTAAGAGCGGCCATCTCGGCCTTCATAGCAATCGACATCTCTATTTGATGTATGCCCGCCCTAGATTGACCACTAGAAGTTGATGTGGTCTTGGTGCTCTCCCACTGTATTGTCTGCTCACTAAGATCCTCAAGAAACTGCCACGCCTCATCATTAGACTTAGAGAGAAAATGACCTTGACAGATGGTTTCTAGCAACTGCTTCGTTGCCGAGTTCAATCCCTCATATAATGTTTGGCAAAGTTGCCAACTTTCTATCCCATGGTGAGGGCATTGAACTAGTAGGTCCTTAAATCTCTCGAAGCACTTCCAGAATGGTTCGGAAGGAAGTTGTGAAAATTGAATTATTTCATTTCGAATTCTGGCAGTTTTATGGTGAGGATAGAACTTTTTCAGAAAAGCCTTCACAAACTCATCCCAATTTCTTATGGAATGTGACGCGGTGCTATATAGCCACTTCTCGGCTAGGTCACATAAGGTGAAAGGAATGACCCTTAGCCTTATAGCATCGTCACTTAATTGGGTTGTCTTCATCATGCTGCAAACGTTTTGGAATTTATTAATGAAAATATATGCATCTTCGGATTCCAAACCATGAAACTTAGGCAGCATATTGATGAAGTGTGGTTTTATCTCAAAATTATCCCCATTTGCCGGTGGGGGTGAAAGACAAGTAGGTAAAGAAGTGCGAACGGGGTAGAAGAGATCCTGGAGCGCAACTCGTGCGGGCGCTACAACAGGCGGTAGATTCGGGTTATTCGCACCTGGCGGAGGTGGAATCATTCCCGTCGGTAAGGTATCGTTGGGGTTGAATCCCGACATACCTTCGAATGAAGAAATTGAATGTGGAGGTAAGGAAGTGGACGGAAGATCGACGAAGGGTTCGTTGGTCGGTATCAACGAAACGCGGACTAATCGGGCGTTAGTATCCCTAGTCCAAAATGACATACACTAAAGGGTAGTGCAGTCAGAAAAAAAAGAAAAACAGAAGGTGGGGGTAAGATAACGTCAGTGAGAAGAAGTGGTGGAAGTGAGGTTTCAAGTTTCTTTAGCGGCAAGTTGCAAGTTTTTTTTTTTTTTTAAAGATTTTATTTATTTTTTTATTTGTGAATTTTTGCAAGGAAGTTTTTTTTTTTTTTTTGAAAACGGACTCGTGACACAAAAAGTATCAACCACACATGCACAATCAGGCCTAGATCTAGGGTCGCCTAGGTATACTAGACAGCTCCTAACTAGGGCTAGAAATAGACCTCAAACCGCCTCTTCACGGACAAATACGGCCAGGTAAGTGGGAAGGAACCACCACTACAGTGGGCCTAATTAAAAACCACTAGCCTAGACACCGCAAAGTCGGTTAGGATAAACGGCCGATGCCTACCCTAGTCCTTTTCCTATTGAGCTCGCTGTCCTTAGGTCTGAGTCTAATCTTTTTTTTTTTATTAAAGGTGGTCGATGCAAAATGCTTATGTGTTTTCTGGGGTCCTGGGAAGGGTGATGAAATCCCCACCCAATCTGAGTTTGGTCAAATAGCCCCTTAAGTCCGATTAAAATATGCAAAACAACAATTCACTTGCAATCAAATTTTTTTTTTTTTTTTTTGTGCGGCGCAAAGAAACCTGCAGAAATCTGTTATTTAGAAGGGGGAGAAAGACTCTTTACGCAAAGAACCCTGCAGAAAATTTTTTAACAGTGGATATATGGAGGTTGCAGAGGGGAAGAAAAGAGAGCAAACCCTGTAAAAATTATGTGCTGACGTGTCAGTAGAAGCGCGGATCCGCGGTCTGGGGCCTCCTAATGCGGCGGAAACGCGGTTGAGTAGAGGGATCAGCCTCTGGAAAAATTTCTGGCGCTCTGTATTTTCAAGTCCTCTCTGTTTTTATGCCTCCTTTTCTGTTTTGACCTTCTGTAAAACTCCAGATCCAAAATTCCTTGTCGTTCCTGCAAGATTCAAACGGGAAACCCTTCAAACAGATAAAGATAATGAAAAGAATTTTTTTTTTTTTTTATATTTTGTATTTTCAGATTTTTATAATTTTAAAATTTTATATCAACCCGAAATCATACAAAAAGAGAAAATTACGCCATCCCCGGCAACGGCGCCATTTGATTAGTCCAAAAATTTGTAGTTTACCGTAATCAGAAACGGCGTCGCTTCGCAGCTAGCCGGTGAATACGGGTCGATCCACAGGGATGGTTAATTTCTGATTTTGTGTTATAACGAGTTGATTCAAATCGTTGTTGGTTTTTTTTATCGATTGAGTTTAAGACGAATTTATGTGATGAGAAGGAACTCATTAGGGTTAGGTTGAAGGTAGGAGTGTTGAGATCAGTATGTTCACCTCTTTCAATGTCGTGATTTAAGCTTTTAGGAAAGTCACAACAATCAATAGGAAAAGGGATTAGGATGATCGGGAAGAAACAAAGTTTCTTCCTCTAGATCCTTGTCCGTCTTTTCTCATTCATTGATGTGAGCTTCATGGACATCATATAAGTCCGGCCTTTTATACTACGGAACACCGTTACCTTATAGGTATGGTGCCTTAGGGGGCGGATCGTATATGTGTGCATGAAGGTTTCGTTTAAAAATAAGTTGACATTGAAAGAGGTGAGAGACATCCGTCTCTCACTCACTCCCTCGTTCCTAACCCTAACGAGCGAGAATTTTTACTCGCACATTAGGGAATTATTGCAAAGAGACATTTTTATGTTTATGTTTTAAAGGTTAACTACTTGGTGCAATTAAGGAGGATTACACTAGAGCAAAAATTAAATAACTAGGGTAAGTAAAAGATTATGCTAAGGCAAGAATTAAATAAAACTAAAGACTTACAAGAAAAGATGATGCTCTGAATTCTTCAACAAATCTCACTTTTATTGATTATAAAGAGGCATACAATTTTTAAGATCTAGATTACAATTTATAAGTAACTAGTGAAGCTAGGGTTACAGACTTTCGTAGACATGATTTTACTGATTTAACCCCTGAAAATCCCAACAATGAAACGACACACCGACACAAGAAGTCGGTGCCAACACGGGCACCATATGGCCGCGGTTCCGCGGCAAATACATGCCTTTGGCCGCGGTTCCGCGGCCATTTAGTGGGATTGGCCCACCATTTTTCTGTGGTTGACTGATCCTCTCTTGGGCTCTCTTCTTTTACTGCTCTTTTCTCTGTTGGGCTTTCTAGTATTCTCCAGGTTCTCAGTGAATCTTGTAAGGATCTTTTCGACCGTTTCTCTTGACGTTCGTCTTGGCTTGAGTAGGATCCGTGTGCTGTTTGGTCAAAAATCCATTTCCTGTATCATCTTTGTCTTTTCACTGTAATTGCTTCAAAAGTCTGTATCCTGTATCATGTAACAAACGATCGTCAAAAGCACCTGTTTACTTATAAATTGCACAAAAAATGGGGCGTATGAATTGCAATATTATGATGTGAACAATTAGCCGGTGGAAGTGAAAGACAAGTGGGAAGTGCGGTGTGGGTTGGATAGAAAAGATCCTGAATCGCGATTCGTTGGGGCACTTCAACAGGCGGTAAAGGGTTGTTAGGAATGTTTAACCTACCACAAATAGGAATTAACTCGTAAGAACAATTAGAAAAGAACACGTTTTGCCTGTGAACCGACCCGTACTCAACCGGCTAGCTACCAAGCGACACCGTCTTGATTGCGGTATTCTTTAATTTTGATTTTAAAACGCATACGCAAAATCTCCATCAATCAAATGGCGCCGTTGCCGGGGATAACGGTAGTTATTTTCTTTTTGTAATTTCGGATTAGTTCAAATTGAAAAAATTATAAAAACTGAAAAATATTAAAAAAATCACCATCTTGTTATTTTTTTAAGGGTTTTTGTACGAATTGTGCAGGAATGGAAAGACGAACAGATTCAGATCTGGAGCAAGCTCGGTGGCTAAATCCAGAAACAGAAGATCTGAACAGGCAGAGGAAAACATTAACAGCAACAGAAAAATCTCGGAGGCTTGAAACACCTAACGCACCCCGGAACCGCCGCAATTCCTTGCATTTGACCGCGGATTCGCGGCCTCTTGCCGACGTCAGCGCTTCAAAGAGTCTCTGTAAGTATTTTTACCTCCTCTGTAACCCCCTGTGCTCCTCCTCTGTAACCCCCTGTGCTCCTCTGAAAAATTTTCCTGCAGGGTTCTTTGCGCAAAAATTTCTTCTCCCTCTCTAGTAAATCAATCTTGTGCAGGATTTTTTGCGCCGCAAATAAATAAAAATTTGGCAAGTGTTTTAGATTTTTGTGTGTTCACTGCTTTGCATTTTTAAAACGGACTTTTAAGGGGCTATAACACCAATCCAGATTGAGTGGGTATTTCATTACCCTTCGTAGGACCCCAAAAATCACAAAAAGTATATGCATCAACTCTCGAGTTAATAAAAAAAATATTTAGACTCAGCCAATAAGGACTGTCGCGCTCATTAGGACAAAAGAAGGTTGTGGGCAATCGGCCGTTTATCTAAACTTAACTTTATGGTGCCTAGGCTATACAAGTGGGAAAAGTAATTTTAAAAGGTCCGTCTCACGGTGATTCGTAAGCGAATCCCTCCTTTTTTCACTTGTGCTTACCTGGCCACAATTGGCGGTGAAGAGGCGATCTGAGGGACATCTCACAACATGTCCTTTGGACCAGTTAGGAGCAGTCTAGTTGAATTATGAGACCCTAGCTCTAGGCTTGATTGTGCATACTTATATTGTGACTGTTTGAAAGTGTGTCGTAGTCCGTATAAAATCTTTTGCAAAAAAAAAAATCTTTATAAAAAAAAACCACAAAACAAAATTTTTACAAAAACTTACCATTTTGTCGCTAGAAATCCATTGCACCCAACTTGCACTCCACCTACATTTTTCAAAATTCCCCATTGACGTTTTCTTACCCTCACCTTCTGCTTTTTGACTACACTACAACTTGTTAGTGTATGTCCGATTGGACTAGGGACACCAGCGCCCGTTTAGTCCGTGTCTCGTTAGTGCCTACTTACGACGCGTTCGACTCCGAAGTTGAAATTCCCTCCACTTCTTTACCTTCATCTTCAAATTCACCATCTTCTAAAGAGATGTCGGGATTCAATCCTAACAACCCTTTACCGCCTGTCACGCGGGTGACCCGGGTTTGATCCCCTGCAACGGCGCTATTTGATTGATGGAGATTTTGCGTATGCGTTTTAAAGTCAAAATTAAAGAATACCGCAATCAAGTTGGTGTCGCTTGGTAACTAGCCGGTTGAGTACGGGTCGGTCCACAGGGAAAACGTGCTCTTTTCTAATTGTTCTTACGAGTTAATTCCTATTTGCGGTAGGTTTTGATTTTTTATAAAAACTAAAAATTGAATTTGATATGGATTAAAAACTTGCTAGGGTTAGGATTAGGTTAGTTTGGAAAGTTAATTCTTCTCAATGCTTTCTTTGCCATAATTAAGAACATACGTGTTAGAGTAATAGTTAACAAAGGGGATTAGTACGACAAGGAAGAAACGTAGTTTCTTCCTTTTGGTCCTTGTCCGTCCTTTCTTAACTCTTAGCCCTAAGCTCTATGTAAATCAACCATTACCGGTCTAACTAGGGAATCACCGCTATCTCATAGGATAGGGTGCTGTAGTGAGCGGTGGGTGCTTGATTTATATTGAGTCCTAATTTATAAAGTTATGAGGGCAAGAAAGGAGTGAGAGATTTCATCTTTCAAACCTACCCAATCCTAACCCTAACAAGTGAGGAACTACTCACTCATTAGGGTATTAACAATGGAATTCATTTTTTTTACTTTTTAATTACCTAATTAACGTGCAGGTAATAAAAGACAGATACGAAATGCAGAGAAATAAAATTGCAGTTAAGAAGAACACAAGATAAAAAGAAAACAACTTACTTTATTGATGCACTCTTGACGATTACAATCAAATTAAATTTTTATCTAGAATTAAAAAGAGACATGCCTTTATTAGGCTTTAGGGTTTCCTATTTATAGATAGGAGAAACCTTAGGGTTTATATCTGATTCACATCTAAAATTACAAGACTACCCTAAGAAAGCATAGTCAACGCACCGGCACCGCTGACAAGCTGCACCGACACGTGCATAGCACGGCCGCGGATCCACGGCGGAATGCCATGTTTGGCCGCGGATCCGCGGCCATCTTGAGGGATCTTTGGCTCTTCTTTTCTGGGTTGCTTTGTGTTGCTGTTTCCTTCTATTTTCTTCTCTAGGTTCTTCATAATCTTTTCCATTTTCTTCCAGATTTCCAACAGTGCAGAATTTGTGGACTTTTACCATGAGCTTCGCGTTGAAGTCTTGAATCTTTGTGCTGCCCTCGTACTTTGTACAATCGAACTGTTTATTGATCTTCGTCTGCTCCTTAAACTGGTAGGCGGCATCTTGCAGATTTATCTATTTGTTGGTCATGGTCTCACATTTGTAGCGTCTTTTCCTGAATTTCACTGTATTGTTCTGAGAACCTGTAACCTGCAACTATTTAGCAGACATGGATCAAAAGCACCTATTTATTTGTAAAATGATTAAGAATGGGGAATATAATAATGCAAAATTATGATATGAACAGACTACACGGAGAATCTTCTGCTCGGTTTGGCACCGAGAATCATGATGTCGATTGCCCAGGAACGAATGGAGGTGTTGTTTCGTCTGTTAGGGTCGGCTATCGACCGAACTCGAGTTCTCCTTTTTTTTAATTGAGACATGTTAGGATCTTGCCTTCTTCGGGTGCATGCGCCGGGCAGAGGCTTGCCAGCTGGTTCAATGTGAGGCTCAGGGATCCACCGTTGAGACCGAGCATGAAGATGTTTGGAGGCTTCGTGAAGAGGGCTTTGATCCATCTCTTTGTAGGGCAGGAAGCTGCCTGGAGTGGATGGACCGAGCAGGAGAATGCACGGTCACCTCGTGATAAGGGCTTTTGATCCGCATTGTTGTGGGACATGAAGCCTGGTAGGATGAACCGAGCGTGAGGATGCCCGGTTGCCCCGTGATGAGGCTTTCGATCCTTGGCGTCGTGGGGACAGGAAGCTGCCCGCCAGGATGAACCGAGCATGACGGTGCCCGATCGATTCTTGAGGAGGGCTTTCGATTTAGTGTCGAGGGGCAGGAAGCTGCCCGCCAGGATGAACCGAGCATGAGGGTGCTCGGTCGCCTCGTGATGAGAGCTTTGGATCCTTGGCGGCGAGGGGCAGTAAGGTGCCCTCCAGGATGAATCGAGTATGAGGATGCTCGGTCGCTCGTGATGAGGGCTTCGATCCTTGGCGTCGTGGGGCAGGAAGCTGCCCGCCAGGATGAACCGAGCATGCTTGGGGAGGGCTTTCGATCCTTGGCGTCGAGGGGCAGGAAGCTGCCTGCCAGGATGAACCGAGCATGCTTGAGGAGGGCTTTCGATCCTTGGCGTCGAGGGGCAGGAAGCTGCCCTCAAGGATGAACCGAGCATGAGGATGCCCGGTCACGTCTTGAGGAGGGCTTTCGATCCTTGGCGTCGAGGGGCAGGAAGCTACCCGCCAGGATGAACCGAGCATGAGGATGCCCAATCGCTTCTTGAGGAGGGCTTTCGATCCTTGGCGTTGAGGGGCACGAAGCTGTCCACCAGGATGAACTGAGCATGAGGGTGCCCGGTCGCCTCGTGATGAGGGCTTTGGATCCTTGGCGTCGAGGGGCAGTAAGTTGCCCGCCAGGATGAACCGAGCATGAGGATGCCCGGTCGCTTCTTAAGGAGGGCTTTCGATCCTTGGCGTCGAGAGGCAGGAAGCTGCCCGCCAGGATGAACCGAGTATGAGGGTGCCCGATCGCCTCTTGAGGAGGGCTTTCGATCCTTGGCGTCGTGGGGCAGGAAGCTGTCCGCCAGGATGAACCGAGCATGAGGGTGCCCGGTCTCTTTGTGATGAGGGCTTTGGATCCTTGGCCTCGTGGGGCAGGAAGCTACCCGCCAGGATGAACCGAGCATGAGGGTGTCCGGTCGCCTCATGATGAGGGCTTTGGATCCGCAGCGTTGTGGGGTAGGAAGCTACTAGCTGTGGATGGACCGGGCAGAGTAGCTGCACGGCGGCCTCAAGATGAGGGCTTCGATCTTTGGCGTATATGGGTAGGAATCTACCCGCCAGGGATTGACCGGGCAGGGAAGCTGCTCGGTGGCCTCGAGATGAGGGCTTCGATCCGCAGTGTTGTGGGGTAGGAAGCTACCAGCTGCGGATGGACCGGGCAGAGTAACTGCGCGGTGGCCTCGAGATGAAGGCTTCGATCCTTGGCGTAGATGGGTAGGAATCTACCCGCCAGGGATTAACCGGGTAGGGAAGCTGCTCTGTGGCCTCGAGATGAGGGCTTCGAGCCGCAGTGTTGTGGGGTAGGAAGCTACCGGCTTCGGATAGACCGGGCAGAGTAGCTGCGCGGTGGCCTCGAGACGAGGGCTTCGATCCCTGGCGTAGATGGATAGGAATCTACCCGCCAGGGATTGACCGAGCAGGGAAGCTGCTCGGTAGCCTCGAGATGAGGGCTTTTATCCGCAGCGTTGTGGGGTAGGAAGCTACCAGCTGCGGATGGACCGGGCAGGGAAGGTGCTCGGTGGCCTCATAACGAGGGCTTTTGATCCACAACGATTGTCGGGCAGGAATCTACCCACTGCGGATGAGCAGAAGACATTCGTCGGTTCTGCACGGAGTTTCAGCATGGAAACAAAAGGAAGCAATTCAGATCGCAGAGAAGCAAGAATCTTTATTATTAAACAAAATACAATTTATGTAATTTAGTTAGATTCTCCTGTATTGAGTGATCGGGATCGGCAGGTGTCCTTATTGCTCGGACTTGGGTCAGTCGGTGATGACCATGATCTGTCTGATCGTTAGCTTTGCGTCATTAATTTGATCGCCTTGCCTCCGATTTGTTTGATATTTGTCCCGTAGGTACTTTGCCAGGTGACCCGAGCGAATCAACTCCTCGATATAGTCGCGGAGTTGTTTGCGGTTCTCGGTCGGGTGCCCTTGCGTCCTATGGAAGACACAGTTAGGGCCGCGGAGATGCTTTTCCACCCTTGGGGGGATTGGCGGGAGCTTAAAAAACTCTCGCTCTTTGTTTCCTCTAATAGCTCGGCTTGGGAGATATTCAGAGGAGTGTACTCCTGAAATCTCAAGGAGTAAGGTATTGGCCGGTTGACCCACTTCTTCTTTTCTCTGCTCCTCTTCTTTTGGTCGGCTTGGTTGGCCCGGGGTAGGTTTGAGTTAACCTCGGACTCGAGTTGGATTTCCCGCTCAGTCTACGCTTTTACCTCGGCCATGGTCTTAGGTTGCGCCAATGCAAAAAAGCGTAGCCACTCTTTGTGCCTAAGACCCGACCTCAGCGCTGTGATGATAGTCTCATCGCGGTACTCGGGGACCTTGAGGAGGGCGTTGTAGAAACGAATGACATGTCCCTTAAAGGATTACTTGTCCCCGCTCTTTATTGTGAAGAGGTAATCGACTGTCCTCTTATGTCGTCTGTTTCTGACGAAGTGGCCGAGGAACTGGGTGTCCAGCTCATTAAAGGTAGAGATGGAGCGTGGTGCCAGCCCCTGGAACCAGTCCTGACCAGCCCGGATCAGAGTGGTAGGAAAAGCGCAGCATTGAGCCGCGCCCGAGTTGTCCTGGAAGCTCATGCCCGCTGTGAACGCATCCAAATGATCCTTTGGGTCGGACTTCCCATCAAAGAGAGCCACCTTGGGCGGCTTGTTCTTGGAGGAAACTCGTTCGGCCAGCAATTCCTCGGTGAAGGGCTTTGTGAGAGAGTCCGTGGAATATCTAGCCTCTTCATCGGATGGAGGGTCGTCTTGTCGTATGCATTCGAGCTTCTTTTCAAGGGCTTCGAGACGGTTGTGATACCCTGAGGATTCGGCACAGTCGGAGTGGTGGCCATTTCCGCCCTTAGACCGAGAGGTAGTGCGGTTTCGATTCCGCTCTATCAAATTTCTCGGATCCTCGGGTGACGTCCTCTTGAAGTAGCCCTGACACGAGCTGTGTGCGCGGACCCGGTGAGGGAGAGGGCGTCGGTCGTGCCTGGAAGCAAGCGAGCTGATCGACACCTCCTCGGGTGGCGCGGAGCACGATGGGCGTTGCGGCGATGGTCTTTTTCCCGAGACCGCAGCGTAGAGCCATGCGGTACCCAGCGGGTCATGGAATTAGTCGCTGCGTGGGAGCCGCCGTTGCCGGAGTCGGTACGCTGGTGTTTAGTGGCATTGAGGGGAGCAATATTATTCGCTTTGCCTATGCCGTGATCCCTGGGAGAGGGAACCGCGATCTGGTGATCAGGGCCCGCCGTCTGAACGCGGACGAGGGCGTCCACCACGGACGCCAGCCCGTTGATCCGTGCAAAGAGGGCGTGAATGGCGTCAGGGGAAGGCGTGGATCCGTCCGCGCCTCCGTTGATGGCGGCGGCTTGTGCTTAGATCATTAGGGTGTTCACTCGCCATGAGTTCGAGATCGGAAGATCAACTTTCGATGAGTGGAATTTTCTGTTCCCACAGACGGCGCGAACTAATGGAGGTTCGGATCTTCTTCAGATGCCGTCCTCTGTCGATCCTGCGATGGCGGTCTTGGACGGCTGATATTGGTGTTGAGGCGAAGCCGAGCAATCCGCAAAAGAAGTTCCGGGATGGTTATACCACCGTGGACCCTCCGACGATCAAGTTAGCAGAGGAATTTGGGCAGAGTAGCGGCTTATTGGAATAAAATTGCATTACCTGAGTCGTCTGAGAGAGGGGTTTATATAGGGGTCGCGTGGAGCGAGCCGGTGCGAGATCTCCGCCGTCAATTACGTTCGTACGTTACGCCTGCGTTAATGGCGGGATCCACTCATTAATGGGGGAACGAGCTTACGTGGGACGCGGGACGTGGGGCGGCGGATGTCTCGCTTTGGCGAGATACGTGGAGCCGTTGCGGAAGCGCTAAGGCCTCGCGTTCTCGTTTGTCCGGGAGAGCCGGGGAGGCTTAGCTCGGCGTGAGGCTCGGAGACGAGCCGGGAGGCCGAAGAAGTTAAGCTCTGCAATAACTCGGAGACGAGCAAAGGATAATGGGCGCCAGTTCGGCGGCTAGGTTGCTCTTTGTTGGAGATAGTGCCCTCATAGTCAATTATTGGATCGCAGGTACGTGATTGCAATGATTGTGGAGGACCTATACCGGTAGGACAGTCTTACTCGAGATGATAGTATGCTATCTGGTTTGCCTTTATCAGTCGTGTACATGTTCAGGTGACTGATTACATGTTACACTTTGATAGAGCCCTTAGGATCTTGCTTTACTACCAACAGTATGATGGCGATCATATACGTGAGAGTTGGGTAGTTTATATGCATATCCTTAATTGTGGTCCCTAGTCGTGGGAGTTTCGAGACAGGGCATCGATACTCCGGAGTAGACTAGTGTATACAGTCGAGACCCCGACGAGGGGCGGTGGCCGGTCTCACAAGCCACTGGTGTCAGTTGGATCACCTAAGATGTATACAGGTGCTCATTGGGTTATGAGTACACCGGACAGGACTCGCCGGGAATCTGCTAGTTAGTACTATACCTATCGTCAGATAGCAGTTCCGTGGTGACATGTGTACAGGTTAGTTCATCGACCTGAGATCGTCATTTGTCTCGTGTGAGTTCCCACTGTGCTTTGATTTCTACCCTACCACGGCTCAAAGGAGTCGTGCAAACAGGTAGCTTTTGGGTACAGTCCCGAGCCATATGGAGGCACGTGAGCGAATCGGCAGGGGATTCGTCTCTCCCGGTATTGGGGGCGAGGTCGTGCTGTGTCTAGGAGAGCCATTACACATAGTCCATGGCCATGGCAGGAGATTTACTGGTAGGTACTCCAGTAGTATCTCAAGGTGTTATTGGGCTACACTCCGACACGACTTATACTGCTATTGGGGGTCTGACGTTACTAGCCCCCTAGGCAGATATGCGATACTCATAGATGAACGGACCGGACTGTATATACATTGTCACTGTTAGGCTCAGTAGGGTTTCCGGATGAGTTCGCTCATCGGCCTCCCTTGAGGTCAGTCCATGGGCAGCCGTTACGCATAGCTAGTGCCGCTGACGGTTTGTGGTTAAACCCACTGCCAGGGTACTGACGAGTCATTAGAGTCCCCCACAGACAGTTTCCCAAGTTCGGGCGAAACGTTGTAGAGGCCGTATGGTTTTATGGCTGGGTTCGGAAAATACACGTGCGTTTACGCACGTGTTATTTTTCGGGCAGATGATACTGGTCGGCTTTGGTTTAAGCCGGATCCGAGTATTATATTGAGTAGATATAATATCTTTGTCTCAGTTGCATTTGTATTCGGTCGTAATACAAATGCGGGTATATTTATACAGTTACGGGGTTATCCTGAAAGTCGTTTCGGGATCACTTTTGGAAATTGCCAGTTTCCAGTTTTCTATCAGCCGTCTTTTAACATTCGGTTAAAGACGGATTTATCTTTTCTTGGATGAGGGTGAGTCATGCTTCTAGAAGGTTCTAGAAGGTGATGACTTGGTTAATTGGTGTTGTGTTTTCATTGGTTGCATTAATGAATGGATGACTAGGTTTAGTGAGTCATTCATTTCATTAATGAGTTTTGTTTACTTAAAGATATTTGTTCTTGATCTTTTGTTATGATAAGGATCATTGTTTATGGTCACCTCCTTGATTGCTCCTACACTCACCCTCCTCCTCCTTTAAAGTGGCCGACCCTCTCTCTCCTCCTTGACTCACTCACTTGAGAAAATTATGGTTGCTAAAAAGAAAAGACTAAAGTTTTGGATGCATGGAAATTTCATAGTTCATTTCTTGTTCCATTTCATTTCCATCGGCAACTTCATTAACCGATCGTCCACGGACTTGGACGAAGTGAGACAAAGTCATCTACTCATTCTTTACATCTATCTTGGTTGTCTCTTTTAGCAAACTTGACGACCGAGTTGCCTCGAGTCAGAGGCGGGAGCCCGTTTAAAGAATCAGTGATGTGGTGCCACCTGGACGAGCAGATCGGAGATCGAAGAGATCGGAGCAGCCGCAACGGAGCGTGGGATGATGGTTAAAGAACGAAGGACTCGGATCGTTCGGTATAACCTTTCTACACTCTTTACAGTTTGTTAGTTTAGCAATAATGGAAGATCCGGGTTAAAGTATACGATAGCGCCAGATAAAAAGTTTTTGTTCCGCATTTGGCGCCTGTAGACGGCCGGGGCGCTAGCGTAGACTTACAGTGGTATCAGAGCCTCACCATTTTGCTATACTAACTTGTGCTAACGCGTTTAAAACATCGATCGAACCGGAAATCAAAAACCGCATTTTTCAATTTGACAGTTTCTGTTGATTTTAAATGGTGTCCTAAAAATATTCCACACATCTCAGAAAACTGTGCAGGGTTTTTCAAGAACGCCGTACAAATTTGAGCACGTGAATCGACAAGATAGCCGCGGAAACGCGGCCAAACCCATGGTTCGGCCGCTCATCCGCGGCCGTTCTGAGCGATCATGCCCCCAAATTTGCACAGTGTATTCTTCTCTGGAATTTGGGGTTTTTGGTATATATCTTTTGGGCCCAGATTTTATTACTGTTCTGCAGATTTGCGTGGGGCCCACTTTGTGATATTTTGTCGATCGAAATTTAAACATGTTAGTTTACAGTGCTTACATTATATCTCCGACCGGGAATGTCATTTGATCGGTAAACCGCGTCTGATTGCTATAGTTCTTTTAGACGGGTTTGCGAACGAGACATTCGCGTTGATGTTCTGTGTTGTGCTGTGATGTTGCGGATTTGTCGTGGTGGATAGCAGTGTGCAATGGTAGTACAGTTTGAGTTTATTTGTACATTTGATATTGCGGGGCGAGCGTCCAACATGTGGACTGCCGTCACTGCCTGTTGTATAATATTCTTTTAGGGCACGACCAGGTTGCGGTCGATGTACCTATTGTACTATTTTTCATTACTGTACTAGGTTTTGCCCCGCGACGGAGTGCACGGATAGCCGGGTTCTGGGGGGCAACGGGTCCGCATCTCATGGCTTTGAGAGGCAGAGGGGTCCCACTCTAGAATTGGCAGACTATTCGCCGCACTCGTAGAGGGTACAGGTTGACCCAAGGAGGGGTGCCCAAGATTACCGGATTCCGTGAAGTGGATGGTGGTCCATTCACTATGCTGTAGGGGGCTGCCTCGCTTCAGGTTTTGGCGGGTAACTTGCCGCACCCGTAGGGGTCTAGGTTTCATTGCACAGGCTATCCACACGACAGAGGAACGTCGGGTTTCAGCAGCGGCTCTGTGAAACTCGGGGATCCCAGATTATCCGTATTATTATGTGATGCTTATTACTTTTCTGTAATGTTGCATATTATCACGCCTGGAGCGATTATTGTATATTGGTTTATATACTATTAGATGTTGTATATGTTTTACACCCGCGCTAGTCCAGTCCCCGCTCTGTCGTTAGTTAAGTAACCTAACGGGTGATGACGGGACCCAGTGACGAATGCGGATGGCATATACGTACATTTTATTTTCGTTCTTTTCTGGTGTGATTATTGATGGGACTGCGTTGATTCTGATCAATGCAAAGTTAAACAAACCTGTTTATAGTTGTTGGAACAAATTTAAAAAGTGTTATTGCAAAGACGTTTCCTTTTGTTTTGCATAGCGCTATTCAGTGGAATATCCTGCACCTCATTCGACGGGGCAAGGGCCGATATCCCTTCACCGGGACCGACCCCTTGGGCAGAAGTTTGCGTCAGGGTAATAACTTCACTATAGTCGATTACATGTTGCTTTGCATAGCGGTATTCAGTGGAATATCCTGCACCTCATTCCACGAGGAAAGAGCCGAGATCCCTTTACCGGGAGTGACCTCTTTAGCAAAGGTTTTCGCCACTATATTTTAAAAAGCTATCAGGTTCATTACGTTAAAGGTTTTTCGCCAAAAACCAGCCGTAGCCCTCCGTCACTTCTTTTGGGTATTTAGTAGTATTCAAGCTATGCATTTTAGCCAAAGTTAAGGCATAGTGTTTGGTAGCTGCTGGGTATTCATTTGTTGCATAGATAGATGAGTTAGTTTGGGACAGTCGTTCTGCCGATTGGCCAAAGTCAGGGGCATGTGCGGGTGGGTTCAAATTGACAAGATAGTGACGGGTAGAACTTGGCATGTGACTTATGACATTTTGACCAAAGCCAAGGTTATAAGAGCATGGGGCAAAAATCTTATCGGGAGTTTCTAAAGAAACTGAAACTTGCCAAGTATGCGCATACCTCTTGGAGTGTGAGTAACGTGGATGCATTCCATCATGTTATCATGCGATGAGAGTTGGATCCCGATTCCCACTGATGAGTTGGTTTACTCTTCGGGTGATCCCGATTGATTCTTCTTTCAGGTTTGGAGGAGAATTTGACAGGACAGTGGGAGGTTTCCGGATTATATAAAGTGATAACCATTCTGATCTAGGTTAGAGTGCACGCAGAGTGTTTCTTTTCTCTCTCTCTTTGGCAGCGACCTTTGACCGACCCTAGACTATGACTCAGTGACCAAGTTGACCGAACCTTCTTAAAATACTGGCTTTTGGATTGTCTATGTTGCATAAGTCATTGCCACTCCTTCTTTTACCCTTTGAATTTCTCAGAACACCCGTATTACTACGGATATCCACTTCTATTGGATAGATCCATCGTATGGTTATATACGAACTCGAAGGGACTTCTTCGAGGATGGATCAAGGTTCAGGAGAAATAGAATTGGTTTATTCAGTTGTCTTTTATTATCACCTTCTCTCAGGTTGCGAGGGCTCCTTGGTTTAGGAGAGTACACCTATTACGCTTATTGGATAGTCTTATTCCAAACCATAGGCAGGTGCCGAAGGGTAGGGAATGAAGAAAACCAATTAGCCTAAGTAGGGTGTGCAGAAGGTAATATGTAAAGACAAAATAAAGGGATTAGAAAGAGGGCAAAGTAAATTGCGACTGATATCATTCACGACCAAAACCGCGTACTTCATCGCCACTCCTATTTCACCTTTAAAGGAATAAGGTATTATTCAGTTGTCTTTTATCATCACCTTCTCTCGAGTTGCGAGTACTCCTTGGTTTAGGAGGGTACACCTATTACGCCTACTGGATAGTCTTCTTCCAAACCATAGGCTGGTGCCGAACGGTAGGGAAGGAAGAAAACCATTTAGCCTAACGATGGTGTACAGAAGGTAACGACTAAAGACAAATAAAGGGATTTGGAGAGATGGCAATAAAATATACGGTTGAAGTCATGAATTGGATTATGGAAGAGGCATTGCTATGAATACCAGGATACCCCTACGAAACATTTTCATGTTTCAGTGCATTGTTAAAGAAAAACTGTTTTCCCGATTAGATACTTACTCCAAGGGTATGTATTTACCAGGTTTCATTCTCATATCTGTATGGTTTTACAGATGATGAGTGTGAGTAAGTTATTGGGAATTAGGTGATTATCCTCATTATATCGGAATTCGTTGTAATTGGTGATATTTGAGGAAATCGCCAGGGTACAGTTTTCAACCTACGACGCACAGATTTTGAGTTGTTTAACTCAGCGGACTTATACAGAGTATTGTATGTTGTCCAGTGTCCATCAGGACAAAGGGGTAGGTCCTCGTACTATGTTCTATTTACTTATAACTTCTCTAGTATTTGGACAAGTGTTTCATAGAAATACAAGGTCTAAGTTTTGAGAAGTTATGGGTATAAGAATAAAGTAGAGAACCAGGTGTCACAAGTATCGGGATTCTTCAAAGAGATCGAAGATGTAGATTCTTGTGATTGGTATTCAGATGATAGTGATGGTTTTGAGAAACGTGTTTCTCTTTCAGGTTACTCATAATTGGATGGATTCCTAAGTTGAGTAATGCTGATTAGACTCTTTCCATTATAGTGATATGCACTGGAGACAGCTGCATGATTTGAATATGGTTCCAATTAAATAAGTGCCAAAGTTTCTGTATTGGATATAGAATGGATCGTACCTTAAAAGATATTAAGGTACGGGGAGTTGTCCAGCTTATGCTTAAAACCAGACTCTGGATAACTCAGGGCACGTTTCTGTAATGGCTGTTTGTGGGTTGACCCTGACTATGACGAGGGTTGATATTCTACCATTTGGAAGATCAATAGTGATATTGTTCTTGACTCGCCACAGTTTTAGTAAAATGGATCTTTTTCAGAAAACAGTAGTGGGAGTATGGTAGAACTGGAAGTGATTCCAGAACCGCGAACGATTACGGAAAATTTAATAGGACCTATATATTCAATCAAGTTTGACATTCCAATAGCCACTCCGCAGATATGGTGGGTAACCTCAGACACCCGAGAGGTACTTCGGTAGCCTCAAGGACGGTGACAGGGAGGTTCTTATCTACCCAGACTTGACACTACTGTTGTTCCAGGCTATGAGACCCGGTAGGAGGGTTGTCGTAGTCAGTGGGAGCATCGGAAGCATAGTGGGCAAGTAGCTTATGTCTATTTATAGACTAGAGCAGTTATAGCGGAGAAAGATCATCTATTTTTGATGTGACAGTCATGGGTTTGACTTCAATCAGAATAGGGGATGGATCTGTTAAGAAGGTAGTAGGGTGTGATGTCATGGTATCTGGATGACATACACAGAGTGGGAAGTAAAATTCCTATACTACGATCGGTTGTACTGTGGTCGTCACACAGTTGTTTCTCCAGACAGGATATGGATATAATATTTGACATTCTGGTTTCTAGATCTATGGTTTTAGATCTGGAATTGGGTAGTTTCCCAATGTGAGTACTTTGACAGATATTCTAATGGTTTTTAGAATAGTTGACTCCTAGCATGGTGGTGTACCTGCAGGTGATGGAGTCACCCTCTCTAAAGGTGTCGTATAGACTAAAGGGGAGAGGGAAGTGCATGATTGGCAGATCACTTGCTTAGACAATTGAGTCAATCATGAGATGTCAAGTACCACACCAGATGTTGTTTTTGCACTAGATGCAATGAGTTTGTATTAATCCAATTCTGGAGAAACATAAGGAAGCAGTTTTAGAACATAAGTACATGTTCTACGGATTTGATGACGGTAGCCTCCTTCGGGAGACGATTATCATTCCAGGCTTTAAAGGTGACGTGGATGACAGAGTGATTGTCAGAGTTATAGTTATTCCTTCTGACGAAGAGGGACAGTATTATGAACAGGTGGTTCAAGAGGATACTGTGGGTGGCATGGTGCCGGATACTGATTAGGTTCAGTGATCGATACAGTCTAAGAAGTTTGGATTTGGAGTTCATTTATGAACAAGGTCCCATCAGATATCCAGACATATTCTAAGACAGGTATTACTCAATTCGGGAGATGGCTTTCTCCGCGAACTTGAGATTAAGAGAGATATAAAAAGAAACATCTAGACGGATCCACTCACTGAGGCTATTTCTCGAACACAATAGTTTTACAAACGGGCTTTGTGAAACTGATTAGTAGAGGAGTTGGATGTTCGGTTTCACACGGGCTGTGAGTAGTCGACATTGCAATAATTAGCCTTGAGTGCAAGTGGGAGATTGTTGGAGATAGTGCCCTCATAGTCAATTATTGGATCGCAGGTACGTGATTGCAATGATTGCGGAGGACCTATACCGGTAGGACAGTCTTACTCGAGATGATAGTATGCTATCTGGTTTGCCTTTATCAGTCGTGTACATGTTCAGGTGACTGATTACATGTTACACTTTGATAGAGCCCTTAGGATCTTGCTTTACTACCAACAGTATGATGGCGATCATATACGTGAGAGTTGGGTAGTTTATATGCATATCCTTAATTGTGGTCCCTAGTCGTGGGAGTTTCGAGACAGGGCATCGATACTCCGGAGTAGACTAGTGTATACAGTCGAGACCCCGACGAGGGGCGGTGGCCGGTCTCACAAGCCACTGGTGTCAGTTGGATCACCTAAGATGTATACAGGTGCTCATTGGGTTATGAGTACACCGGACAGGACTCGCCGGGAATCTGCTAGTTAGTACCATACCTATCGTCAGATAGCAGTTCCCTGGTGACATGTGTACATGTTAGTTCATCGACCTGAGATCGTCATTTGTCTCGTGTGAGTTCCCACTGTGCTTTGATTTCTACCCTACCACGGCTCAAAGGAGTCGTGCAAACAGATAGCTTTTGGGTACAGTCCCGAGCCATATGGAGGCACGTGAGCGGATCGGCAGGGGATTCGTCTCTCCCGGTATTGGGGGCGAGGTCGTGCTGTGTCTAGGAGAGCCATTACACATAATCCATGGCCATGGCAGGAGATTTACTGGTAGGTACTCCAGTAGTATCTCAGGGTGTTATTGGGCTACACTCCGACACGACTTATACTGCTATTGGGGGTCTGACGTTACTAGCCCCCTAGGCAGATATGCGATACTCATAGACGAACGGACCGGACTGTATATACATTGTCACTGTTAGGCTCAGTAGGGTTTCCGGATGAGTTCGCTCATCGGCCTCCCTTGAGGTCAGTCCATGGGCAGCCGTTACGCATAGCTAGTGCCGCTGACGGTTTGTGGTTAAACCCACTGCCAGGGTACTGACGAGTCATTAGAGTCCCCCACAGACAGTTTCCCAAGTTCGGGCGAAACGTTGTAGAGGCCGTATGGTTTTATGGTAGGGTTCGGAAAATGCACGTGCGTTTACGCACGTGTTATTTTTCGGGCAGATGATACTGGTCGGCTTTGGTTTAAGCCGGATCCGAGTATTATATTGAGTAGATATAATATCTTTGTCTCAGTTGCATTTGTATTCGGTCGTAATACAAATGCGGGTATATTTATACAGTTACGGGGTTATCCTGAAAGTCGTTTCGGGATCACTTTTGGAAGTTGCCAGTTTCCAGTTTTCTATCAGCCGTCTTTTAACATTCGGTTAAAGACGGATTTATCTTTTCTTGGATGAGAGTGAGTCATGCTTCTAGAAGGTTCTAGAAGGTGATGACTTGGTTAATTGGTGTTGTGTTTTCATTGGTTGCATTAATGAATGGATGACTAGGTTTAGTGAGTCATTCATTTCATTAATGAGTTTTGTTTACTTAAAGATATTTGTTCTTGATCTTTTGTTATGATAAGGATCATTGTTTATGGTCACCTCCTTGATTGCTCCTACACTCACCCTCCTCCTCTTTTAAAGTGGCCGACCCTCTCTCTCCTCCTTGACTCAACTCACTTGAGAAAATTATGGTTGCTAAAAAGAAAAGACTAAAGTTTTGGATGCATGGAAATTTCATAGTTCATTTCTTGTTCCATTTCATTTCCATCGGCAACTTCATTAACCGATCGTCCACGGACTTGGACGAAGTGAGACAAAGTCATCTACTCATTCTTTACATCTATCTTGGTCGTCTCTTTTAGCAAACTTGACGACCGAGTTGCCTCGAGTCAGAGGCGGGAGCCCGTTTAAAGAATCAGTGATGTGGTGCCACCTGGACGAGCAGATCGGAGATCAAAGAGATCGGAGCAGCCGCAACGGAGCGTGGGATGATGGTTAAAGAACGAAGGACTCGGATCGTTCGGTATAACTTTTCTACACTCTTTACAGTTTGTTAGTTTAGCAATAATGGGAGATCCGGGTTAAAGTATACGATAGCGCCAGATAAAAAGTTTTTGTTCCGCATTTGGCGTCTGTAGACGGCCGGGGCGCTAGCGTAGACTTACACTCTTAGGTACGAGGCGGAGTGCAAGCTCGGGGATAAGCTGAGGAAGGTCATAATGCTCCACACCGATTTTAACTCGGTATCCCTCCAGGAGTCTAGTGAGTTGTCGTGGGTGACACGTCATTCGCCACGTATCATGATCTGCGAAAATACCACTTCTGAGCATCATCACGTTCCAAAAATATATATATAAATGGAATTTGAAATTTGATCACTCGTGTCGCGGAAGAAAACTTTATCACCAAGACATGAAATTACTTGCAATTACCACATAATTAAATCACTGAACCTGTATTCAACGTGGCACCATCCCATTCATCAAAAACCACACCAACGGTCAGAACTAGCCAACACATCCCATCCGTCCGATGAACTAATCCAACGCCAAAGAAAGAAAACCTAACGTCTCCCCAAAATCCATCGCCTCTATCCCACTATAAATACCCTAAAAAATCCCATTTCCCCAAACCCTTTCATTTTCTCTCAGCTATCGCCGCTCTCTCTACCTTCGAGAGAGAGTTCGATCTATTCACGGTGAGATCCTTCGTCTCTACCTTCAATTTTATTTTTCGATTCTAGCTTGCTTTGCTTTAGATCTTGTAAATTCCACTTTTTAATTCAATGTCATTAGATCTCTGAATTGTTTATGATTTGATCTTTTGTCTTTATTATTATTGCTCATTTGATCTGATCCCGAGAACGTAAACGGTCTCTTAGATTTCATTTAGTTTGAATGAGAATATTCAATAAATAGACCTCAAATTAATTGATAAATAGCTGTAAGTACTTTGCTTCGTCATGTGTTTTATAAATGTTTAATCAATCTCAGATGATAGAACGAAGATTATATTCAAATTTTTTTGATTTTTTTTCACTTCTAAGTTCTAAGATATAGAATGATAACGAGACTAAGATATTTTGTTAATTTTAACCAGGTAATTTCTATATAAATTTAATTTGTTAGCATGCTTTATGCCTCTTCTTTCAGCTACAAGAGAAGTTGTGTAATTCTTGATGGCTTTGTTCTGGGGTCAGATAATAACGTTGCTAATTAGGGAGTTTTCATGTCCCAAGTTACCGTTATTAGCTCGGGATTCCCTTCTCTCATACATTTGCACTACTATGAGTCTATGATTACTCTTCTGAATCATTTCGTGTACCCGGCATTTTTGCTTGTAGCTGTAGTAGATCTTGCTATGTTTTTTTGTTCTGGATGTGCATCGAGTTAAAGTTGATCACGCCCCAATAATACTGAGTGAACTAGCTAGAGAAGAGTATAAGTCGCATTTCATTTGAACTCTTATTTGCTGTGGAATACAAAGTTACTTTATATTATTGTTATTTACATCTTCCTGCTAGTGCTGCTACTTATAAAAACAGTAATTCAGTGAGGAACAAACATACTATTGTCATTAGGTTTCAATGAGAAGCATCCGTTGGTTCTTAGATTTTTGTTTTTTGGTGGTAGCGTATGGGTTATATTTATTGGGCCTTTGCAACACTGGTTGAGTATATTATCTACCTATTCACATTCTATTTCTGATATCAATGATGTCATGGATTTTTGACCATGAAACCAGTGTGAGCTCTAGTAATAATCTTATTATTGTTATTGAGTTATTTTCTAAATGTCGATGTTGTAATCTTAGACATGCATTTGATTTACAGTTTTTAAGATGTTTTGTTAATTTTTTTATCGGTGACTAGAAAGAACAACACCAAACTATTTTTGAGAATTTTGTGTTGAATCAGTTATTGTATTGGTCGATAATACCACACCATTTCTAATGTATCAATACACTATATTTCATTTTGCGCCCTTCGGTGATGTTTTGAATTATTACCTCCTTTTTAGGGATTGAGACACCAAAGTACAACTGTGAGAAGTTCAGTTTTTTTGGCACTGCCCGTAAGCCCTAACCTATGCACAACACACACACATAACACACACATAACACAAGCACCCAGGGGACCCGCAAATTTGCGCCAAAAGCGTTAAATTGTGGCCACTTCCCCTCCTGGGATTCGAACCTCACTCTCCCCAAGAGGGGAAGTGCCCATAGCAACTGAACTATAGCTCATTGGTAGAATTTTAGTTTTCGATTCATTGAAAATTTACATTTGTTTCTTTCTTATCTGTGCAATAGTATGAGAAATGGGTATTTGCTTACTTCCACTGCTTATCTGATGGCCATTTCATCACCTAATTACTCCAGATTTATTGTTGGTATATTTTTTAAATAAAAAGAATCAAATTTTTTTGGTGCATGGTTTTTATGTGCCCTGATAACAAAATTCAATGGTGAAAGTCCGACCATTTCTGCATTTCATTATATGTATTTCAAGAATAGCCGATTTCAATGATAGAATTATTTTATATTGATTTCAGGAAGAGTATTTTTCTGAACAGGTCAAGTGTTGATTAGTCTTTGTTTTTATTTATTTATCAACAAGTGCTTTATAAGCTGAAATATTATCTTCTTTTTGTAATAAAGTTAAAGCCACTGCTTATTGAGAAGAGTGTGTGTGTGTGTGTGAAGTTGCATATTGTTTTATTCAACATTATGGCTATCTTGCCATGATTTTTATTTCTAAGTGCCCTACCATCTGTGTCAGATGGAGTTTCATATACATGTGCTGGTTTTAGTTACTTATGACTGTCTGTGACTGTTCTTGTAGAATTCAGTAACTGGCTGATATATGCCTGAACTTTGAGAACTATTGCAATTTCTCATTTACCCATTCACTGATAATTTCTAACTTTTTTTTATCTTCTTTGTCACTCGCAGCAATCATGGGTAAAGAGAAGGTTCATATCAGCATTGTCGTCATTGGCCATGTCGATTCTGGCAAGTCCACAACGACCGGCCACCTCATCTACAAGCTCGGAGGCATTGACAAGCGTGTGATTGAAAGATTCGAAAAAGAAGCCGCTGAGATGAACAAGAGGTCATTCAAGTATGCGTGGGTCCTTGACAAGCTCAAGGCAGAGCGTGAGCGTGGTATTACCATTGATATTGCTCTATGGAAGTTTGAGACCACTAAGTACTACTGCACGGTTATTGATGCACCCGGGCATCGGGACTTTATTAAGAATATGATCACTGGTACCTCTCAGGCTGACTGTGCTGTATTGATTATTGATTCTACGACCGGTGGATTTGAAGCCGGTATCTCTAAGGATGGTCAGACCCGTGAGCATGCCCTGCTTGCTTTCACTCTTGGTGTCAAGCAGATGATTTGCTGCTGTAACAAGGTAACATGCTAGCTTATTTTCCTTGGCCCATGTAATTATAAGAATATGATCCCTGTTTCAATACCTGTATTTTCATTCTTACCTTGGCTTGATATGACTCCACCCGTTTTCATCATTTGTTAGCATGATATAGCGTAGCCTAAGTCATATCTGATCAGTGTATTGGTGTTTTTTATATTTTGTATTTTGTTTATAGTATTTTGTCAAGACTAATAATTCCGATTTTTTGGCTGTTATCTTTATTCTTATTTATCTTACATCCCATGCACATGCATATTCTTGAATGCTCCCTCTTTTCTTTGCATCTCTATGTTAGTGCTACGTAGTTTACCCTGTTTTATAACTTGGTGTAGTTGTGATTTTTAAGAAAATATGTTGTATGCTTATATGTAGTATTTCATCTAGTCAAGTAAAGTTTCTCATATTTTTGGTATGACGGTTTTATCCTTGTTTTCTTTCTTCCCATGTCCGTTCGAGCATGTCCTTTGATTTTGGCCTTCTTGTTCTAAATTTTCCAGCATATTTCTCTAGTTATAAATGACGATTAAATAAAATCTTTATGCCTATTGGCAGTGAGATCTGATTTCGATTGTTTTCCATGTGATTAAATTTGATTTTTTAAATTTATTGTCGATTCTTTTGTTTGCATCTCTGTTTTAAATGTTCAATCAATCTCAAAACAATCTGTGTGGTATGATGATTTTCTACAAAGTTAGATATCTTTTGCTCTTTTTTTCTGCTTTCTTCAATTTCCCCCCTTTAATTCTACACATTCTCATGATAGAGTAAATTTCTATTTCGTAGTGTGCCCTTTCTTTTTGTTCTCCATGCTACCGTATAATTCTACTTTCACTAGAAACTTGCATGCCTTAAACTCGATATCCATCGTTCTTCTTCCTTGTATAATTACATTTATTATTAACTTTTGTCCATCTCCTCTGCTAGATGGATGCCACAACCCCCAAGTACTCCAAGGCCCGTTATGAGGAGATCGTAAAAGAAGTCTCTTCCTACCTTAAAAAAGTCGGATACAACCCCGACAAGATCCCATTCGTCCCCATATCCGGCTTTGAGGGTGACAATATGATCGATCGCTCCACTAACCTCGACTGGTACAAGGGCCCCACCCTACTTGAGGCCCTGGACCTCATCAATGAGCCTAAGCGCCCCACCGACAAGCCCCTCCGCCTCCCCCTTCAGGATGTTTACAAGATCGGAGGCATTGGCACTGTCCCTGTCGGTCGTGTTGAGACTGGTGTCTTGAAACCTGGAATGGTTGTCACTTTCGGTCCATCTGGTTTGACTACTGAAGTTAAATCTGTTGAGATGCACCATGAAGCTTTACAAGAAGCCCTTCCAGGTGACAACGTTGGCTTCAATGTGAAGAATGTTGCTGTTAAAGATCTCAAGCGAGGTTATGTTGCATCCAACTCGAAAGATGATCCCGCAAAAGAAGCCGCAAACTTTACAGCCCAGGTAAACTGTCGTATCTTGCCCTATTGAAACCAATACAATCCCAATGATCAAAATATTTTAACAGGAAGTCCAATCTTGACAAAAGACATGTCCATCTAAAAAGGAGAGTACTATCCATGGAAGGAACAAATAAGTTGGTGGGTAAATAGGCTAAACTACTGTTAAGGTTTTTTTAATCACAGTGAAATTCCTTAAAGCTTGGATAAAGGGATTCCCCCCCAAAATGCGCAAAATTGTCACATAAGTTCTTTTCCTCAGCAATAAACTACTTTGATGTAGTTTATTGAAAAACGGCGATTGCTATGGCTATTTTATTGTGATTTACCCTAAGTAGTTAGAATAACTAATTATTCCCAAGATTTAAGTTGTAACACAAAATATGATGCTATCCAGGTTATCATCATGAACCACCCCGGCCAAATTGGCAATGGATACGCTCCGGTTCTTGATTGCCATACTTCACATATCGCAGTTAAGTTTGCAGAGATTTTGACCAAGATTGATAGGCGATCCGGGAAAGAGATCGAAAAAGAGCCCAAGTTTTTGAAGAATGGGGACGCAGGGTTTGTGAAGATGATTCCCACTAAGCCGATGGTTGTGGAGACTTTCTCCGAGTATCCACCGCTTGGTCGTTTTGCTGTGAGGGATATGAGGCAGACCGTTGCTGTGGGTGTTGTCAAGAGTGTGGAGAAGAAGGATCCTACTGGTGCTAAGGTCACTAAAGCTGCTGCTAAAAAGAAGTGAAACGTTTAACAAGTTTGTGGCGATTTTGTGTTGGCTTTAGACCAAAGATGGAGATGTTTCTTATTTTGGTGTCAGTTGCTGCTTAGTTTTGTGAGGTGAGATTTGAAAAACTTTGAATTAATTTTAGCCTTAAAATTAAATTTGGGAATTGCTGGACGCGGTATTATTTTTCTGTATTGCAGTCTTAAGTTTTTAAAGTTGGGAATGGAACCTTTTGGTGGTTATTATGTTTATTGTATGGTGCTGCTGTGATTATTGTTTAATCTTTTGCTCTTTCCTCTTGCATCAGTCTGTAGGTTGCCTTTACTGACAAATTATGTTATTGTTTATTTGCTGTTTTGTCAGTGGTTTTCAGTATTCATTTTAAAATATATCAAGCATGTTAATGCAACATTTGTTGGAGCCCGTCCGTTGTTCGCCACTGGCCTCACCGTCCGTTGGAGCCGCCACTTGATGGTTGTGCGTGTGCGCACACATGTATTACCAAGAATATGATTAAAATATATCAAGCATGTTAATGCAACATTCTTGGGAACTATAATCTTCCACTCATGTGGAAAGGATTACTTTAGCTATTTTCATTATTTGATGCATTTCCTGCCTGGACTTGAAATTGAAAAGAGAGTTTCTGTACAAAGCAGTATCTTACTTTGGCATTGGAACCATTATATTCATTTTTTGATTAAAAGTTTAACATACATGGAGAAATTATTACCCTATTGAGACCCTTTGCTGGGAAAGTTTAACTCCTTTATAGACTGAAATGGAATGGGAAGTGTTTCCCCAAAAGCTTTATTTCTCTTTCAGGCTTCAGGCGACGTGATATCTTTTGTCAGGTTGCTAGGGCTGAGGTATACCTCAGCTAATTAGCTTAGGCATACAGACCCGGCTCTGTTAAACTACAAGGCCTGGACCCCCATGGGTTAGTTTAGACGGGTCCTTACAAAAACTGGGTTTGTATACCTCAGCTAATTAGGCGAGGTATACCTCGGCCCCATTAATTCCATCTTTTGCCTTCACCCCCATGGGTCAGTCTGTACTTCTATTTCATTCTAGGTGTGGTATACATCGGCCCCATTTATTCCATCTTTTGCAACAAAAAAAGAAAAAGAAAAATAAATAAAGATCCACGCTGTTTTTCTTCTTCTTCTTTTTATCTGTTGCGTGAACCAAAAGTGCATGATCCTTACACATTTAATGTTTACCTTTAACTTCTTAATAAAAGTCGCAATAGGAAATATAACCAAAAGAAATTGTGCTCTTGGTAGATCATAGTTGGTCCTGATATTGGTATACAGCAACATAGAGAGTAGTTGTTAGACGATTATTTTCATCTAAATTGCTTGGAAGAATAACCGTCATAAACTAATTAAATGAATCATTTAGTTGATATTCTTGAAATATATTTGAAACATCGTAGGGAACTAAAATGAATGGACACATAGTTAACACTTTTAGAAGGTGTAATTGACAAATAAATATGAAAGAACAATTAGAAAAATTATAGATTATTTAATAATAAGGTACCTGGTTGATGGTTATATATGTGTAAGCCACGATTGAATTTGACACCCCTTCATAG
This sequence comes from Agapanthus africanus, assembly GCA_030015575.1. NCBI lineage: Eukaryota > Viridiplantae > Streptophyta > Magnoliopsida > Asparagales > Amaryllidaceae > Agapanthus > Agapanthus africanus. Next base: position 767,043,706 of record JASDDO010000022.1, on the reverse strand, counting down.
AGATTTCTCATTTCTCATTTTTTATTAAAGAAGCTGAAATCTAATATGCAGCGCTGACCATGTTCATCTCTCCCAATTAAATCTCGTTGATCTTATAGTATTTTTAGAATTAATTAACAGAGGAATGATATCAACTGAATAAGCAACCATAAATGATACAGTGAAATAGATTACATTTTCTTTGTCAAATAATTATTTATTATGAAAGAAATAATATTCTCCTCTCAAAGGTTTCTAGATAAGCGACATCCCATAAAAAGTAATAAGTATGGTGTTATCTATCAAAATCAATTAATCCCATTCTTAATCAAATTTTGATGAAAATAGTTAGACTGGATTAGATAAATTCTAGATAAAAACCACATTAGTTATTATATTTAAGTTATGACGGAGAATTCTCATTTCATATACATATCTCCGGTTATTTTATTTTTATTTTAAAATATTTAATTTCGGTATCGTTAAATTATTATTTTCCTTTTTGTTGGTACTATAAACCTCTTTTGTTGGTCTGCCAGTTGAGCATGGTAATTAGCATAGCAATCAACCATTGATTGATTGTGAAGTTGATTGGAAAATGAAAACCAAACCAAACCAAACCAGACATGATATGGCTCAACTTTGGCTAGCATGTGCTGAACTTCAGCTGGGCAACCAATATACATATAAGAAAAGAGGCCATGAGAGGGATTTTCATTACACGGGCGTTGAAAAAATACGCCTTCCAACATTTTATTCAGCCATCGGCACTCATCATCATCATTTTTATTGTCTTAGATGGGCATACACCAACTTTTACGTGATTCTGCCACTTTTTCACCATTTGATTAGCAATGTAAAAAGTTCTATTATCTGTAAACCGTTAATTTCACACCCACTAAATCAACGATGATAAAATGGTAGAATATATATATATATATATATATATATATATATATATATATATATATATATATATATAACAGGAACTCTCCCTTACTTCCTGCCCTAGCTTTTAAAAATTTGCACTTCACCCTGTAGACTCTACAACATTACTTCCGTTAATTATTTCTGAACACCCTTCCATGTTAACATTTTCCTACAAGTGTTTTTTTTTAGGTTCTCATAATTAATATTGTACCTAGAGAAATTTAAAAGTAAAGCCTTATATTTTTCCAATGTGCATTTTTCATAAATTAGAATTGTTCCTGCTAATAAGGGTTAGAATTAACTTGGATTTTTTTTGTTGGCCTTTTGCAATTTAGCAAATATCTTTACCATTAGGGAATTTTACTAAAAATGCCCTTTATACTTCGCTTGTTACTAAAATGAAAACTCTGATCCTTCATATTTACTTAAAAGACCCCTCATATATTTAAATTGCATTAAAAATCCTCCCTCATTAGTTTTCCATCAAAATTTAGCACCTGGTTAGGAAGATGAAACTGAAGCTTGTGTTTGAGATGTTCTCTTACCATCTAGATATTTAGTATGTGTTTCTTTCCTAAAATGAACTCACATTTTAATTTGGTAGAAAATTGAGATTTAGCGCAAGTAAAGGATCTCTCTCCTTTCAAATTAGATTGTCTAAAAACTCAAAACTTGCATTTGAAGGGACGATGGCAGTCGACAAGCTTGTTACTGGAGGAAGTTGAGAAAAACGAGCAGTTTTCCACGATTAATTTGAGAAATCTTTCATCGACCCTGCTACTAAAACCAATTTAGGGGAAAATTTAGGAATTTTGGGGAAAGAAGAGGGGTTAGGAAGATTTTAAAACTCTAACCGAAACTCACGTTTAGATTCCTAAGAATGATGGAAGATGCCAAAAAAATTCTTTTTTCGTATGTTGGGAGGCTTTTTAGTACAACTTAAATGTAGGAGGGAGAAGGTCTTTTAAGTAATTATGAAATACAGAGAGGCTTTTTAATAATCAGCAAACTATGAAAAAACCTTTTAGTAAAAAACACTTATTATTATAACTCAAATCCTTTGGATGTTTGATGTCATCATCATTTTTGCAAGAAAAAATTTCTAAAGAAAAAGAAGAAATGGCAAAGCAAGTATTACAAAGCTTAATGTCATCTTTTTCAAATAAAACAGATTAAGTACATTTCTCATTTTTGTTACTTCTTTATCATTATGATGACTCAAAACCAAGAGGTACTTCCGTGCCAGTTGTCATATTTACATTTTTTCAAAAATAAAAGAATTTAAAATCAAAATCAAAAGAAAATTGACTTAAGTTACGATCTCATTCATCTCGCACGCGCTCTCTCTCACACATACACACACATCAAAACCTATGCCCACTCACTCCAGAAAAAGGAAAAAAAGACGTGCGTCTAAACTAAGAAAAATGAAACTCTTTTATTTGTACTTGTAATATTTTGATTCCTCATATATATCATGTTTTATCCACTATATTTGAGTATGGATACTGTGTAATGTATACAATTTATTTATTTATTTTCTTTTTAACATATTTTTCCTTAGAATTACTACACGGTTCAATTCCAATTTATAATATAAACGCACGCTCATGTCCAATCTTTCAACTGTTATGGACCAGGCATTCAACCCTAAACCTTATCCTCACCGGCAGTGACTGTATCCCAACTCAACCTATCCTCTCTCTCTCTCTCTCTTGTTGCCACCATAAACCTCAAAACCCCCAAATCTCTCTCTCTCTCCTCTTCTCTCTCTCTCTCTCTCTCATGACTTCGCTAACTCTAATCTCCCCTCCCCATTTCTCCATTCATTACAAATCCTTCCTCAATTCCCTCTTCTTTGATCATCCCTCACAAATCAACAGCATCAGGAAGAAGCCCCCCTTCAACCTCAAAGCCCAACAAGGTAACTTCTCTCCACGCTCAACACCATTTTCTTTGATCCCAAAACCATCACCAAACACCTTTAAGAGGAAAAGCACAATACCCACAAGCCCACAAGTAGAATTACTCAATTGGGTTGATGAAGGAAAAGGGATAGGATTAGAGGAGATTGATTCAATTATTGTAGATAATGGTGTTGACCCAACAAAGGAAGAAGGAATCACTAATGAAAACACCCATGATAGGACAAGTGCTAAATTGCTTGTTGGTGATTTCCTCAAGAGAATCATAAGTTTGCCCATTGAGGAGAGGGTTAAAGTCCTCGACCTCTTTGAGTATGATCATAAGCTTTTGCGGGTTTCCAACTACAACGATGTGCTCTTGGCTCTCCTTAAAGCCGGAGAATTTGAATCCGCCGTCGTCCTTTTTAATGAACTTAGGGTGCATGTGTTGTCTCCGGATTCGTGGTCCTTTTCGATCATGATTCGATGTTTTTGCAAGAAGAACGAGCCGGAAGAAGGGAAAAAGATGTTGGATGAGATGATCGGAAAAGAATTTTATCCAAATGTGGTAACTTTCACGATTTTGATTGATGCTTTGTGCAAGAGAGGGAGATTGAAGATGGCGTTTGAGATTTTCGAGACGATGAGCAAAGTTGGGTGCGAGCCCACGATTCGAACCTATAACTGTTTGATCAATGGGTTGTGTTATGTGGGTAGAGTTGAGGAAGCAAATGAGTTATTGAACAAGATAAAAAGTTCCCCAAAAATGCCTGATATGTATACGTTTACTTTAGTCATGGATGGATTTTGTAAAGTCGGACGTACCGATGAGGCCATGGAATTGTTGGAGGAAGCTTTGAAGCTGGGTCTGAAGCCGAATATCGTCACATATAATTCGCTTCTCAATGGATATTGCAAAGAAGGAAGGCCTTTAGAAGGGTTTCACCTTTTGGAAGAAATGGAAAGGGAAAGATGTAAGCCTGATTTTATCAGTTATACGACCTTGTTACGAGGTTTGCTGATGTGGACCGAAACTCTAGTGGCTTTGAAGGTTTATAACAAAATGAGAAAGGGAGGATTTGAGGTCCAAGAGCGGGCAATGAACACACTAGTAAGGGGGCTTTGTCGGAAATCGATGGCATTAATAGACGGTGATTTGCTAAAAGAAAGTAAGGATATTTTTGATAGAATGATCGAAGAGGGTTTTGTTGTTACACCTTATACCTATTGTTTAATGGTGCAAGCGCTTGCTAAAGGAGGGGATGTCGACACGGCGTCAACACATTTATTTGAAATGGCGAGGATTGCGTATTCCCCAAGAATGATAACGTATAACATTGTTCTTCGTGTTCTTTGTGAGCAAGGGAGAGTTGACGAGGCGTTTCGAGTTATGGTTCTAATGATGGAAAGAGATACGATTCCTAGTAGGTTCTCTTTTAGTATATTGATTAAAGAATTCGATTGTGTGGGAAGATTGTTGGAAGCTCTTGGAGTATATGGGACTGCAGTTAAGCTTGGTGTTATTCCTTATAAGACTCCGAGAAATAATTGTAAGGAAAATAAAGAAATTTGTAGTTTGGTAAAAAGAGGGGAAACTATAGGTGAACTTGCTGATGAAGATAGCTGCAAATGTCAGGCTGTAAAGTGAAAACAGAGAACATATGAACCTGCAGACAGGAGATTTCATTGATTCTAACAGGGTACAGAATTTCTCTGTTGGCACACATACGCGCTTCGCCTCCAGTTATTGAAGTAGATGAAGAAGTTGGCATAATTTTCATGCCATGGTCAATATGCAGTCGAACTTGTGCACCATCGTCATGAGATTGATGCATTGCCTGTAAAATCGTCGGCTTTAATATTTCATCGATGGATCCAACGGGCACAATGAAGGTTTAAGCCATGGGAATTTAAATATGGGGTACTAAGAAAATTTTATTCAGATTTCTCTACGAGGCCCTATCGTTTTTCCTTTGATTCAGTTCTCAAAAAGTAAGCTATCACAACTCTTCTACTGTATGGCTGTAAAACATTTCTTTTTACAACTTATATCCGTGTATGATGATTAGGGGACTTGAATATCTTAACAGTTTAGGCCTCAAATAGATTATGATGTTATTGTACTTATGCAGTAGAACATTTATTTAAAAGACAGCATCTAATAATTGATTTTATACCTCGGAAGTTTGGAATAATAATTCAGGCAGGTGATCATCGTTTACCATTACCATTGAGTCGAGCTCGTCACTTACTGTTCAACTTGCACTCACAATTACTTAACAGCTTATATAAGTGCATTTTCTTTCAAAGCTCAAGTAAATTTGGATGCATTATTGAAACATAATTCATAAATAGAGCTTCCGATTCCCTTTCTTTTGAACTTGTTATCTGAAATAAACTAGAACTTGATAAACAATTTGATATCTATTTGGATGGCAATTCCAACACAAACATGAATTGAAATGACTAAATTTTTGCTTCTCTGAGATATTTCCAGGACCATAGCTACACGCTCTCGAGCGTAAAATCAGAGTCGCACACAATGAAGCTCAAGGAAGCTTCCATAGAGCAAGTCAAGTTTGAGTTAAATCTTAAGCTTGGTGTTCTCAACTCAAAAACAAATGAGCTTGCACACCCAAGCACAGAGACATGGTGTGGATTAACATCTTGTTTGAATTTGCAACTTGGTGTATTTGATTGATCATCAAGGCAGGGGTCATCAATTTGGATGGTCACTAACCTCCATATATATGTGAAAACTTTTCGATGAATTATCGAGGTGAGCATGAATATCACCAGGCATGCAAGGAGTGAAGGAGGTGTATGTAGAAGTAAAATATATGTTGTCGGTATAATTTGATGTGCAGTATCTTGCTTATCACACATGATTTGCTTTAATTAACAGTAACGATCTGTAGAATTAGATGTGACCTTCAGACTTGGGCTTGTTTGACACAAAGTGTCATGGAAGCACCGGAAGCAGAAGACCTACTTTCGGTACTACAAGTGTTTGGTTTGATGGAAGAAAGTTTTCTAGGTTGCTGCTTCTTGGCTTGTTGCTCATTATGATTTTATTGCGTCAATCAGTTACTGGTATAAATTATTCATTCTGTATTCCTCTTGGCTGTCCGGTGGAAATATGATGTTTTGCAATCGTCGTTTTATTTATGGCATGGCGACGCTGGGGTAGATTTTGTTTTGAGGGAATGATAAACATGAAGCGAGATGGAATTTATAATGAATTAGTCCAACAAAGCAGCAATTTATGGGATCAAAATAATCCAAGATGTTTGTGAACAAATTGAAAAGGCAAATAGTAAATCAATATACATTCATTTTGTCAAGAAGAAATTAGTTCCCATTTTTAATAACATAAAAAATTAATATTAGTTCCATTATAAGAAATCCTGATTAAATTTTTTTTGGAAGTGCTCCATAAATATTTAAATATTGATAATTTTTTTTTGAAGGAACATTGATAATTATTTAAATAATGAAATATGAGCAACAACTTTAAAGCAATGACATATTCTATAAGTAAATGTAAAGAATGAGTTATCCAGTATATATATTTTATTCTATTAAGCTTGATTTTTAAAAAAAAAATTGTATGAAAAAATAATAATATTGGTTCTATTGAAAAATAAAAATAACAGAATTTTCTTTTTAAATCAATACCAAATTATTGCTTTCCGTAGAATCCAAGGATAAATTAAGAAAATAAAAAAGAATAAAAAAAATAAAAATTGAAAACCAAATAATTAGAAAAAACCCTACAAATTTAATTTCTTTGGGCCTCATATGGACTATTTGAAAATGGCTAGGAAAAAGAAAAACTGAAAAGGCAAGGGCAAAATAGCGATGGGAAAAATAGTATTTTGGGAAAAGATTTTTACAAAAGATCCGTAACGCGTGGGATCAAAATTAATCCAATCGAAACCAAAAATGAAAAGGCTAAAAATTATAAAAATAATTCAAATAATACAAATTTTAACTTATTATTACATTTACGCTACTATACTAGGTTTTTATTTAATTTTAGGTAATTTAGAACTTTGATCGTGTAAAAAAAAAACATTCCTAAGGGATTCAAATAATTTTGTATGTATGTCTTTGGGTCTTTTCATATATTTATATTTTGATGGTTAATATAAAACTATAAATATATCTTTAGAAATTAATTTCTCATGTAGTTAACATAATTTTGAAAGCCATGTAGTCAACATTGGATGTAAATAGTTACGGTTTAAGGTTTTATTTGTATTATCCAAAATAATCAATTTGGATCAAAATGACCAATTTTGATTTCAAATTAATATCCTAGTACAGTGATTTTAAACCTTAATACTAAAAAGACAAAATGATTGTCAATGCTATCAATAGTTTGGCCCAATATAAAATTTGGTTTTTCAATATATATACTTTTTTTATTTAAAATGTATTTGAAAAAGAATCTACTCTAGATATCCTGTTTTAATGAACGTTAAAAAAATTTACGGTTATTTTTTACTCTTTAGCTTAACTACAAAATATCGTATATAAAATTGTGAAGAAAAGCTAACTTGAATTTGGTTTTAAAATTAAACACCAATAATTTTCATATTCACACCTAAAAACATCTGCTTTTTGCATAAATTAAAAAAAAACCAAACAAAAAATATTAAGTAACTTAGAAAAAATGAAAGAGGATACATATTCTTAATTTGTTAACTTTAATTGATGTATTTAAATGTAAATAGAAGAAAAGATCATTTGTAATGATATTATTCTATTTTTGCTATTAAAATTCCCAAAACTAAAGTCAATGGCAAAATGAAAAAACATATTAAACATAAGGGTAATATAGGAACTTGGGAAAATAGTATTTTTGAGGGAATATTTCCTTTTAAGTAGAATATGCCAAAAAAATACCTCCAATGTATTATATTAATGAATGATGATAATAAATTGCTAATCTGGTTACGGACATATATCATGAAAATTTCTCATAATTCTAAGAGAAATATTAAATAAAAACATAACTAACTTATCAAATCTACTAAATTTAATTAAATCTTTATTAAAAACCGTTAATATATATATATATATATATATATATATATATATATAATCTTGACTAAAAATTTGTTTGAAATGTTCTCGAATTTTTGTCCATGATACATGTGCAAAGCCCTAGTAATATATAACTTAAAGCCTTAAATATATGGATTTAATTGATACATCAGCCATGATGAATAATGCTTAATACTTTGTGTATGTTAAGATAAAAATCTGAGTAGATAGCACTCCGAATCAATCTGAATCTCCAGTCTAATCTAATCTAAAAATAAAACCTTTAACTATAATTCAAGTATCTAATCCGAATGAAATCATATTCAACTAAGCAATTAGAAAAATCCTAATGATATAAACTAAAATAGAAAATAAAATTTAGAACGACAATTTTGTCCCACACCATATATTATATGTAGCTGAAAGCGGCTGACCCAGTACAAGAATTGAGTCAAAAATTATAAATTATTTAGTGACAAGCATCACAAATTTTACTTAACAAATACAGAGGAGCTTCATTCCGTACAGAAAGTTTACAATTTCTGTTACGAAGTAAATAAATAAAAATGTTAGAGATGTAAATTTAACTGATACACTTTTGATAATACAATGGTTGAGAAAAGGTGGGGAAAACCATCTTAATCATACATGCCGAAAAATTTAGACAAACAACAACACGGACAATTCACAAACACAAGCTCAAACATGAGAAAAAGTCGGCAGATTTTGTTTTGTCAGGATGAAGTTGCTTGTCGAATAGATGGAAGCCGCAGCTGCCCTCACTGCATTTGCTTTATCCACAGCCTCCTTTTTCTTCAGGGCACTGAAAATTTGAGAACAAATTTGCTTAGAGAATATACTCAAAATGAAGGAGCCTATAAACAAAACTAACATAAACTCTAATTGGCATCATTTTGCTTCTTCAACTCTTAATTATTGGGTATATATTTTTTCCTGATATGCATTACTACCAGTTCACAATCCATCTGTTAAAGTATGCCATGCAATGATATCTACAGGAAATTATGAGATATAGATTTTAATTTAAAATTTAATTTAAATTTTTATTCTTGTTGGTAAAAAAGATAAGAATATTGTTAGAGTTTGATATAGTAGTTTAGTCCTACATCGGATAAATTAGGAGAATAGACATATTGTAACACCTATATATAAAGAGGCTCTCTTTATCTTTTAAAAATAATTTAAAAAAAGTATCAAATTTATCGTGACATGATATCAGAGATAGGTTACATAAATTAGAATCCCTAACCCTAGTCTTCTTTCTCTAAAAAAAACTAGTCTTCTCCTTTTAGCCGCCACCTCTGATCCCCTCTCATCGCGGCCACCGCCACTCGCCATCGCCACCACCGCCGCCGCCGCCATTGACACCACCACCCGATCTTGTCAGATCAACGTCGCCGCCACTCGCCACCAGCCGATCTCACCAAATCGACGCCGCCGCCACTCGCCGCCACCACCCAATCTTGCCTTGCTACCAATCGCTGTTGATGGATTGCTATTGATTTCGTGACTTTTGCTGATGGATTGCTATTAATTTGGTTCAAAAAAATAATTGTATGAATTGGTGGCTCTGTTGATGAAATAATTGTTCTCCTTCATCAAAGATCTTTCAAGGAACAATAATTATTCAGGGAAAAATAATTGTTCTTCTCTGTGGCTCTGTTGATGAATTGTTTTTAATTTGGCCTTTTGGATTTGAGGATTTCTTTTTGCCCGTACTCCATTTGTCTGGATCATCTGCTCGGTTTAGATCCAGTGGTCGATCATCTGTTCGATTGGATGTCTGTTTAGATCCGGTCGTTGATCATCTGATCGGATTCGTTTGGTCGATTAAGAGGTAGGGTAATGCTAGGAGTTTTCGTGCTATGATTATGTTATTGTTGCCATGGGTGATGCCGAGAAGGAGATTGTCGAGCGATTTGTTGTTGGGGCAATCTTGGCTTCTGTTAAGTTGTCGAATCGGAAACTCAATGGTTTGATTTGGCAACAATGACAGATTAGTGTGATGACGAATCTGACTGGAAGGGGTAAAGATCACCATTTCACCAATGATCCCCCAACCCGAAAATTGCTTCTTGGATAAAATATGATAGTTTGGTGAAAAGTTTCTTATGGGAGGTCATAGAGCAGAAAGTGATAGATCTGGTTCTTACTTGCTCCACTGCGAAGGAGATGTGGTCATTGTTGCAGTCTATTTATCCAAGAAAGAATAGCATGTCACGGGTTTACTCTATCTCTTAGACTTATTCTAGATCATATCAGAGGAATTGGACGTTAGAGGAGCACTATGCTACTTTCAAGAAGGTATGTAATTTTTTAAGGGTTATTTTCCTTTTAAAAGCTGATTTGGAGAAAATGAAAACACGCCAAGATAAACTTGATGTATTGACCTTCCTAGATAGTCTGAATTCGTCATATGGTACGGCACTGCCAGTAGTGATTGATAGTGAGTTATCAAAAAAATCTTCAGGAGATGTTCCATTTGATCCAAGAGATGTTTCCATTTCACCTGAGTGTGGAACCAGTCACAGAAAAGTTTGCATTGGCCGCTATGCCAGAGAGGCGGCTTCAATCTAAGCAGGGTCGTTCTGATCGGGATGGAGGTCGAGACGATTGTTATGGAAAAGGAGTTGGGGATAGTAGCCGAAATAGTTAATCAGGGATAGGATCCGATAGTAGTCGAGAGGGGGTTGAGTGTAATTATTGTCACGAACTTGGATATATGAAATATGATTGCCCGAAGAAAAATAACAGTTCTACAGCTCATGTCGCTTCCGGTACTAACTTTGCCGTTGATTCTATGGATATGGAGACGTTGGAAAGTTTCAGATTGTTTCAGCAGATTCAGCTCTCCCAGTCACAGTCATTCTCTAATGCTACATTTGCTAAGACAAATAACTTTACTGTTTGTCTATCCTCAGTACCTCCTACTTCATGGGTGATTGACTCAGGCGCGTCAGATCATATGACTGGAAATTCAGGTATATTATCCAATTTCTCACATATTTCTTACAAACCCGTCAAACGAGCTGACGGTTCTCTTTCACCTGTTAGTGGTATAGATTCAGTGATTTTAAATCCGTCTATGTCTTTGCACTCAGTTTTATATATGCCTTGCTTTCCTTTCAATTTGCTTTCCATCAGTCACCTCACAAAATCTCTATACTATTGTGCTATCTTTTATCATGACTACTGTGTATTTCAGGAACTGGGGACGAAGAAGAAGATTGGCACCGAACATGTGTCTGATGCTCTGTATCAGATAAGTAGCTTTTCAGAGTAGGCTGCATGCTTGAGAGTTTCTACAATCTTAGATTTACACTGTCGATTGGGACATCTATCATTACAGAACCTAAAGAAGTTACATCCAGGAATTTCTGCGACTACTGAGTTATTGTGTGAGTCTTGTCAGTTAGGAAAGCACCATCGTGTATCTTACCCTTCTTGAGTCAATAAGCGAGTCAGCATTCCATTTAGTTTAGTTCATTCCGATATATGAGTACCATGTCCAGTTGAGTCGTTATGATCGGTACTTTGTCGCATTTGTTGATGATTTTTCCCGTGCAACCTGGTTATATTTAATAGAATCTTAGTTTGAAGTTTTTTCCGTCTTTCGAAAATTCTGTGCTGAAATTAAAATACAGTTTGATATTTCTATTAAAATACTCCATATCGATAATACGAAAGAATATCTTTCTTCTAAGTTTCAGAATTTTATGTCTGCATCTGGTTTCTTCATGAGTTCTCTTGTTCCTGTACCCCCAACAGAACGGTATTGCTGAGCGCGGAAATCGTCATCGGCTAGAAGTCGCTCGAACGCTACTCATTCATCAACATGTTCCTCATCATTTCTGGGGGGATGCGATTCTTACGGCCGTTTATCTCATTAATCGTATGCCCTTCTCTGTGTTAGATGGTCAAACTCATTTTTCTATCATATTCCTTAATGACACTCTGTTTTCTGTTCCTCCTCAAATTTTCGATTGTGTGTGCTTTGTCCAGGAACATAGACCTGGTCGAACTAAGTTGGATCCTCGATCCCTTCGGTGTGTCTTTTTAGGATACTCTAGCTCCCAGAAAAGGTATCGCTATTAGTCTACCCTTTGTCGTTGCTTTATCTCAGCTGATATCATCTTTCCTGAGTCACGATCTTTCTTTCCCATAAGTCAATCCTCAAATGATACCAGTGGTATCGTATTTCTTGAATACCCTAAAATTATATAGGACAAAACTGTTCCCACTCACGCTTGCAACCCATCTTTGGACACTACTACTGCTCCAATACCTGAGACGCCTCCACCGGACCAAGATACTCCTCTGATCCCAGCTCATGTTATACCAACCCCTGAACCTACTCCTGATTCGATTTCTGAACCCACATCTGCTGCACCTTTTGACCTTGATGTTTCCATCGCAATCCGCAAAGCATCTCGTTCCACTGCCAATCCATTTTAACGTTCTGTTTCATATACTCATTTGTTTTCTAACAGTGCTTTCATTTCATCTATGGATAACTATACCATTCCCACGAATGTATCTGAGGCTCTTGCACACCCTGGTTGGAAACAATCCATGATTGAAGTGATGACTGCTATTCGGCAAAATGATACTTGGGGTCTAGTTCCGTTTCCTTCTGAAAAGCGTGCCGTTGGTTGTCGATAAGTATTCGTGTGCCGTTGGTTGTCGATAAGTATTCGCTGTCAAGCTCAACTCCGATGGTTCCCTCGCTCGGTTAAAGTCTCGATTAGTAGCCAAAGAATATTCTCAGACCTATGGACATGATTTTACTGAAACCTTCTCTCCCGTTCCGAAGATGACTTCTGTACGCCTATTGGTTTCTTTAGAGAGAATAAGGTTCTAAACTAAATTTCAAAGAAACTTTAAGTTAATCAGATGTAGGAGAAGATCAAAGATTCAGGTACATAATCTCTTATCTTCATCATGTATTAACTTTCTTCTCCCCTATTTAACGATTGGAGAATTTGGACAAACTGTTGGGGTCAAAATTTGCACCCCAGTTGACCGGGTCAAAGTCAAAGTCAACCCCAAATAAGCGGGCCCAAGCCCAAGCAAGTGTGCCTATGCCCAAGTCGAGCCCCGCGGCCGCCTCCACCATACCAAAATGAAATCATGTAATAAATAATTTTTATGTAATTTTTTATGCATGAATGGGCATAAAGCCAAATTTTTGTAAAGCCCATGGCTTATGTGCAAAAAGAAATGGCACATGAAGTATGGGATGGGCAAAATGCCATTTTATAAAGCCCAAGGGGCTATATGTAAATGCGTAAGCTTATATAAGGCAACATGATGATGAATAAAGGATAGACTTTTCATTCTCTCAAACTCTAGGGTTTTTGTGCCTCTTTCTCCTTCCTCAAGGTTCTAAATCTTCTTCCCCTTTTTTAATTAAATCAAGAGTTTTACTCTTCCTTTTCCAAAACTAAATAGTTTTTCATCACAACCCACGAAGAGAAACTTAGATCTCCCATCAGATCTTAAAAATAAGAGATTTTTAAAATTTTATACTTCTTGTTCTTCAAGATCTGGCCAACGGAGGAGGAAGGAGGAGATCCATCTCCAAAAATCCTATCTTGGGAAGATCCAGAGCCAAAGGGAGAAACAAAACAGCCCATTTGATCATTTCTAAATATTTTTATGAGTCTAACTCTATTCAAGATCATTGGAGTTTAACTCCCTAAATTAATCTATGTCAGGAGTTCAACTCCATAAGTCAAATCGGGAGCACAGCTCCCAGTGCAGGACCAAGTCCTTTTTGCTGCTGGCGCACAGCGCCCGAGTGCCAGGCACGTGAGGCGCTGGCGCACAGCGCCTGCGTGCCTGGCACGTGGGGCGCTAGCACGCATCCTTTGGATGCCCTTTCCATATATATATATATATATATATATATATATATATATATACACACACACACACACACACACATACTCTACAACACTGTCCCCCGTTAGAAAAAATTTCTAACGGGGCGCTGTCCCGCACCCCGCAAGAGGGTTGCTAGCCCTTTGACCCCCAGCCCGCTATCCGGGTTGCGGGACCTCCGTAAAAACTCTGCGGGGCCCCCGATATATCCAAAACCCCTTTCAAAACGCAACACTGCACATTGAGTTCGCATGACCTGTTCGGCCCGTCAATCAGAGGTTCTCTCGCTCCAAAAACGAGGGGTAATTAACGACAGCTTAGTCCGCGGCTGTCGGAGATTCGGATTCGCACAATTAATATACTCCAGCCTACCCTAGATAGGAGGAATCTGTAATGCGCCTGACGAGCGCGCGTGTATTCCCATCTCAATAGGGTGACGAAAAGCACCCTACACAAACCACGCATATAATTTTGTTTGCATTGATATTGTTTTGTGATCAATAATAATCGTTAAGTTTCAAGGAATAATTCTTATCATTATACTTCCGCAAGCACACAATTGAATTCGTAACACTGTCTACTTAAACTCGCAGAAAGTAGTTTCCTCATGGTACCCAGGCGCTCCACGCAATTGAAGTCTTATAAACATAATTAAAACTAGTGGTAAAGTAGTTTACTCATACGGGTACCCAGGCACCAAGTCGAGGTGTTAGATTTTCAAACCACATTTTCAAATCTATTTAGTTACCATTATGTATTCTATCTTGCCAAGCAAATCATGTTTTGCTAAAAGTCTATCAATATCATGGCCAAAGGGCCTACCTGAAGGGGATTGTTAATTGTAAATTTCAAGTATAACTTAATATACATTGTTAACTCGCACAACTCATTGCCACAGACTTTTGGCTTAATTTTCCGGAAAAGCTTAAAAGTTTTCTTTGTCGCAAGGAATGCATTATTTTAACTTACCTTTAATACAACAAATTAAGTAATGCTATCACCTATATGAAGCCATAACTGTAATTTCCGTTTAAAATCACAAACCTAAATTCCTCAGCTAGTAGCACACTGCGATTTGTACCGAAATATTTTATTGCTCCTTCACAGTGAAATTGCATATCTTGAACTTGCTTCAACCAGTTCTCCTACGAAAAAGAAAGTCGCCATTTTCATATCAACACATAGCAGAGCTTTCTCATTTTGCTAGAAACAACTCAAAAAAACATGAAACACGCATTAATAACCTATAATCTACAAAACTTTAGAACTTCCAATATACTTTCTGGCAGGATTCAGTGGCAAAAATTGGAAGAAATATGTAAGCCAGTGTTCCCAAATACCAACAATTTGAATAAATGTCGAATCTAACACAGACATGTCAAGTTTTAAATTAACATTAGAGAATAAATTTTGAGCCGATGCATTTAAAATCATATAAAACGATACTTACAAGGTATTTGCCCTCCTCATAAAGTGTTCTATCCATCTGACTGAAAATAGCTTTCCACCGAGCCATGTGCATATCCATAATTTCCTTTTTGGAACATCCAGCCTCAGATAAATGCCCAAAAAAGTCTTTATTTTCAGTGCCAGATTCGATGTCCTTTGATAGTAGGTAAGGTAGTTCGGTCTGAAGTACATTCCTTACTCTTTTCTTACTTCGTTTCAGCACTGCATCCATCAATGTATGCAGCATTAGTTCAAAACTTCACATAATATGTCTACAATTTATAAAATGTCTAATCAATTTAGTTCTTTACAAAGAATGGAAGATTACCAGCAAGCCGCCCTTTAATGTCCTGCTGTAGAAGGTCTAACCACTGAGAAGCTACAGAAGCACCTGTAAATTAAATGAGAATTCCTATTAGCTCATTGCAATAAAACGTACAGTTCAAGCATGGAGGGATCTTTTTTTATATCTGTAGTTAAATAAATCAAATAGACATGGCATCTACATTTTTCTAAGCCAGCAAATTTCCTTTTTTCCCTCTCTTTTTCTCTTGTTTTCTTTTTCACCTTTTCTCTTGATATAGTATGACCAATTTCTTACATTATCTACATTTTATGAGCTCACAAATTTCATAACCAATTACAATCTGCTTTGTCAACTTCCTTATCTTGATAAAAAAGTGTTAACATTTTGCTTTTCTCATCTTTTATGGATTGTTCTTATGTTTTTTTTATAAAAAAATCAGTTGCGTATGCTTGTAAATTTATTGTACACTCAAGGAAACTTACATTGTGGATAAAAGTTGAAACTTTGATCTTAACTTCATCGTGCCTTTATAGTGATAATACGACGTGTGTCTAGTCAAAAATTATTATATTTGTTGAATATATATAGTTAACCATATGGTATAGAGATATCCCCCCAGTCCTACTTTTACCACATGTCCGTGTCCGTTCATGTACCACATTCATGCTTTAAAGGTGGCAAGATATGAGTGGGTTATAGCATTATATCAGCAACTTTCGGAAAGAAACTAACCTTTCAATGATAGAGAAGCAATAGGATCATTGATTGCCGAAGGCTCATCATTGGATGCACTGCTAGCATTCTGTAATGGCATAGCTGCCACTGACGATAGTTTCAACGTCAACAAGTCATCATTATAATCTTCATTCATCTTCTTCAACAAATTTGACTCGCTCCGCTCCGAGCTCGAAACAAAAGATGTTCTGTTCGAAGGTAGACTAACACTAGAATTTATAGACCTACTCTGCACTTTGTTCTCACTCTTCTCAGATTGAAGCATTGCTTCGATTATCGCATTGACCTGCTTCTCATTTCTCACATGCTTAATTATCCCGGGATTCAATCGAGAAAGTAATCCACAAGGACCAGCGCTCTTAACAAACTTATTTGGATGCTCTTTTTTTGTGATCTCGCTCTTTTTCTTGTCGACCTCTTCTTTTTTCGTTCTAGGTTGACGCCCTCGCTGCTTAGGTACAGGTATGCCCCCATGTGAAGACGAGAGAAAACCATTCTTTTTAATCTCCCTCCACTTTCTCAAATGCTCGTTATCTTCCTCTAGAGGACCTGTCGTGCTTTCGCATTCTGAGGCATCTGACGACCTCAACTGACCTAACTTTTTATAGGGGTGAAAAGGATTTTGATTTAGATCGAGGCCCAAGGTACCATTGTTGGAGTCGGTGTATTTATCAGAAGAGTTAGTATAATCAAGGCCTAAACTCAAACATAGACCATTTGTTGGTTCCATAGAGTTATTGTGGTTATTTCTTGTCATCGATTGTACAGTGATTTGTGAAGTTTCCTCTTCTTGGCTCTGGTGTATATTTGTACTGTCTTCTGTTAACTTTGAGCATCTTTTCATTTCTGCGGCATAGAACAGTAACTTAGTGAATTAGTGTTAACGAATAAAACCAGAAGTCAATAACATTTTTCTTAATAGAAGAAAAACTGCAAATGGATGAGAAAATGACCCCAACTTCTTATAGAACTTGAAATGTAATGTCATAACCAAGCAATCAAAGCATTAAGTTTCAAGTTTCAAACTCTTGCTTATGTTTCCTCTTTTCCTTACTTGCTCCCCTAAACCTTTTCCATACTACATCAACTAGACCCCGTGGTTCCAATCCATACTGCCCGAAATACTCAGTCGCATTGGACCAAGCCAGCATGAAGGCGATTACATTTGACTGTTCTAACAAAAGATTTAAGTCAGTGTCGCTGCAGGACACCAAAGCTAGACCAGTTACTGGAAGAAGGTACAGTGTGGGGAACAAGTCTACAAGCTAATTTGGATCCCTAGTGGCTACTAATAAACATTTATGCGCATATGTAAAAAGCCCTTTTTCTTTTGGACATTCAAACTGAAAATTGCATGAACATTGTTCCTAGTTTGAATAACTACATCATGTTGCATGGAGGAAGCTTCAAATACAAACTTCTAAACATGGATTTAGATCTCGGACAATTCTAAACCACGATGGCCTATTTTGATCCCAAAAATGATAGCCCAACTTCTGCAACCGAGATTGCTCCCGAAATTTTAAACCTTGGTAGTGAGTTCACCGAATAATTACTAGGGTTTTACTATTAAGTTTATTGATGCTTTAGTGGCTTTATACTCCATTTATGGGTTCATTAATGGATTAGTGGTTTATTTGACATCATTAATAACCAAATAATGTCAAAAGATTTATAGTTATGAGTTGTCTTTAGAACATATTCATGGAAAAGCCTCATACATTGCTAAAATATGTCAATTCTTCATAGTAATTTTTACTGTATTATTTGATACCAACTTCTAAAAATTCCTTTGGTCAACCAAGTAAAAGATCGGATGGCCGACTGTAATCCCAAAATGGCCGTCCAATACTAGAACCAATACCAAAATCTTAATTCTTGCTTCCACATCCTTAACCTTGGGCTATTTCATTGACAACGCCGACCATATTCCATCATGATTCACAATGCATCTCTAACTACGGTATACACAAGTAAAATCAGTCAATCACCTATCATGAATTGCGTTAATGAAATTTCAAGCAAAATCAAAAGGAACATCTGTGTAACCACTATATTAACTTCAATAGTTACATAAACTTCCCCTGATAAAAAGAGTAAGTACCAAAGAAAGTCAGAGAAATGACAGCTTTTGCCCATTTATTTCACTGGAACTATGAGAAAATCAAGATTTCAATGGAAAAAACACAAATTGACCGTTTTCAGTCGATTAACTTAGATTAACGTCCAATCAACTCCCCTTATTCAACAATTTACATTTTGGTTTTTCTTCACCGTATTTAAATCTGCGAAACCAGCATGCCCCCCCCCCCCCACACACACAAATAACTTTATTTCGAATAAACGAACCAACAAATCTGTAAGTTAGATAAAGGTTAGTCTAGGCAGAGTAAGCATCAGTTCCAGGTTACTTGGCTGCAAGCAGTACGCACCCAAACTCATAGTCAATGACATTTTGAGCTACCACATCAATTTTACAAGAAGAAAGCTGCAAGACTAAATTTCCACAAAACTAAAGTTCTTTATCATAACCTAAGCCTTGTCCCTCGCCAAAAAAGGGAAATCAGATATCGGAAAAAGGTTCCAATAATGAAGACAAAGATATTCTATTCTTGGTTAGTGCCAATTTTCAAACAAAAAAAATCCCATATGGGCATCCTCTAAATATTTATAGATCGAAGAAAATAAACTAGAACAACAATAGGTGATAGATTTTTTTCCCCTTGGTAGGTATGAATAAGTCTATAAGGAAAAAAAACAAATAAAAAGAAAGGATCAGGGCTAGTCTACAAGCTCTGTTCCAATCTAAACTCTCAGTGGAGAGTTACCACGCATTTTGCCACAACAAAGCTGCATTGCTCAAGTGTCAAGAAACAGGGAAACCAGCTTATCCTCATGCCCGATGTCCAAACTGGAGTGTAATTGAGGCGTCTCTCATTTCAATACTTCGACAAAACCCAAGCACATGGACAATGACAGTTCTTCTCTCTTTTTATATCCAGCTACTACCTCGGTTGTTCTTAAGGTCGTGGTAAAGTTAGAGCAATTGGAATTAGTGAATTTCAAATGAGCGCAGGTTTCAGTTCATGCAAGGAAACCTTAGGTCATATTGCACATGGAGACAGGAGTTCTCGATCCTTGGGCCTGCGTGAATCACAAAGAATGCGGAGGCAAAGCTGAACACATTTCAAATTTTGGGGGAAAAAATAAAAATAAAATTTGTCGGTTTAGAAAGGGGGAAAACCAACCTTGATTCCTCAGAATCGAGTTAAGATCCCTCATCTTGATTCCCTTCCCACCTTCTAGCTGTCGGTCCCATTCTTCATCTAGTCTGATCATTTAAACATTTCATATATTTGCAAATCGAACATATACTCTCTTCCTATACATAAATGACATTAGCGTTCACCATCCATTTATACTTAATTAAAGGCTTCAGTAATTGGATCTCTAATGGCCACCACTGAACATCTGTGTACATGTTTAGAGCGGATTTTGGAAACTTTCAAACTACAAATTGCATCAATCAATATCAGCGTTTTTTTTTGCCAAGGGCGAGGGCATGAAGCCCAAATTCAACATCAGCATTGTTTCTAGTAAAATTATTGGCAACGGAAGACATCTCTAACCAACATATTAACTATCAATACTCCGAGTCTGCAACCCATGGACGTAGCCGACCTTCTGCGACCGTCCACAACACTTCTATGACCGCCTATCAAACAACCGTTGGCTCGCCTTCGAGCCCCCTGCACAATTGACCTCCTCAGCCCACTCAGCTTGCCTCTGGGCTATCGCAGAACCAAAATACCTCGGCCTCCCGCTCGTCCCCGAGCCTCCCGCCGAGCTCATCATTCTCGGACTCACCGACCGACCCGCAGCGCTGATCACAGGCACCTTCATTCCGGCTCCGCGAATCTCACCATCCGTGAGATATCTACCGCTCATGATCCCGCGTTCCACGCCATCACGATCCCCCGTTAACGAGCCTGTCTCGTCATTAATGCGGGATCCTGCCTATCACGCGAGCGTGACGCCTCCGGTGTGATTCTCGCGCCCGCTATATAAACCCCTCTTTTAGACGGTTCAAGCAAGTCATTCTTTTGTCACTAGGCCGTTACTCTGCTCGAATATCCGGTCTAACTTGATCGTCGGAGGGTCCTCGGTGCCACAACCATCTCAAACCCATTGAGATCCACACGCTTCAGGAGACCTCCAACTCAATCTCAGCAGTCCATCGTCTCCAACAGCAGATCTACGGAAGGTAACATGATCCAGACCTCCAGCACCATCCAATTTTTCTAGATCCATCAAAATAAATCACCACAACAAGAAATAGCATAAATTTGTACCTTGATTCTTAATAGACTTAAGATCTTTCGTCTTGATTCTCTTCCCGCCTCCAGGTCGCTCCTCCGGATCCTCATCTAAACTCTTCTATTCAAACCAAAACAAAAAAAAAATCAATAAACAAAGAGATCGAGGATCGATCGATTGAACAAAAGAGAGCATAACAAACCTTTGACGGATCTATGATCTCCGATCGCTCTTCCATTTTGAAATCATTTAAAATGAGGGATGCCCTAAAAACTCGCGGGGGTCTTTAAAGGCCATATCTTTGAGGAGAGAGAAAACAGAGGGAAGAAAAAATAGGGATTTTACTTTTTATTTGATTTTGCTGCGCAGTTACACTCACACTTAGACTATCCCATTTTATTTATTTCGAAATCTTAGAGAGAGAAGAGGAGGGAGAGGGAGAGAAGAGTAAGAGCGCTAGGTGATCAACGTGCGGGGTATTCGTGTTCAAATTTCGGGATGGTGTGGGGAGACCGTTCTCACGTGATGTTTGCCTTTATTGCATTTCAGCCCCTTAAATGCTTGTAAATTTGTGCGTGACCCTTATATGATATATATTGCTTTTAACACCCTTTTTGGTTGGGAATTGTTTGGTTAATTCAAACATTTGTAACTGACTTTTCAAATCCAAACAATCTTCTGTGTTTAATTGAACAAAAACAAAAGTAACATGTGTTGCAAAGAACAATATTTTTTTTGCCCACTTCGCTCCTGTCCTCATGGTGAAAGGATTTTGCAGAATCCCCATTTTAGCCAGTAAATTTGATTGTCATCTGTCTGGTTGCGGAAAACGTTACACTAATGTGCTTGGCATGATTTGATCGTTCTGAGCATCATATGTGTACTGCGGCTCTGACAACACCGGTCACTATGCCAATGGAAGGTGGCGACGATGAGGGTAAAGGCGCCGATAAAACAGATGACCAAGGGAAAGCTAAGAAAAAGCATTTGCTGTAACACTAGATTTGATCTATTTAATGCCTGTCAAAGATTTAGTCATAGTAGGCCTTTATTGGGCCAAAGAATAGCACCTGTAAAGAAAAGTTTATGGCTCAGGACTCCAATATGTTCAATATTGGACTTACCTGTGTGTTTTAGCATTTCCGATGTCTTTGCTGCCATACCTAAAGCACATGCACTTCCAATTTCAATTCAAAGAAGAAAGTGAAGGAAAACAAATCCTTAATTCTTACATAATACACATGAAAATTCTTTTGTGTGATGAAAGAGAAATAAATAGAATCATGAGTCCCATGAAGCTACCCAAGAGATGCCTGGAAGGTTTTATCTTTCTCTCTTCTGCTCGGACGCATTGCACCCGGTGTACCGAATAATTCTTCGTCAAGAACAATATCCACCAATGTGAATCAACAAATTTTTTTTAATTGTCACTTGCCTCAACAAGTTTATTATCGAAGGTTATAACCATCAGCAAATACAAATCAAATATATACCAAATCTCAAAATATTCATTCAATTGAACTTCATACCAATCAGATATCAAAATCTGTACTCTTTCATGACAGAACTAGGCAAAACATAGGAGAGAAAAATACCACATATTCTACTTTACAAGGCAACCAAAAAGCTCAACACCTATTCAAGAAGCTAACGTCATCAGCTTGTGTCTTCGTAATCACCGCCATGCTGATGGGAGGAAGTCGATAACGGAGCAATACTTGCGACAAATCAAATCACGCAACAACAACCACGTAATTAATCAACGAAAGATAAATAAATAAGTGTGAGAATAAAATAAGAACACAAACTGGAGAGGCATAAGAAAATTGTTAACGGGGTTCACCTACCGTATGATTAGTCTCCAACAGAACGGAATCTGTAAACGTCTACTAAATTCTTGAATCAAGTTTACAAACAACCCTAGAGGATTTCTTTCAAATCACTCTAAACAATAACCCTCTCAAATACAATGATCTCTCTCCCTGATTTAATTGTGGCTTCAATTTAAATCCTTGCTGCATATGCCGTCAAGATGCAAGCTCTGTCCGCCACCTTTTTAATTGATACGGCCTAAACAATTTTTAGCAATCTCGTGGCTTCTCTGAAGGCTCTGTTGCATGCTCCTTAGTTTAATTGGCTGCTTCTCCCTATATAAGATCCATTGATTGATTTGGATATACGTGCATATAACTAATTAAATAAATTTAATTAATCTATATGCATATTTTCTTAAGATAGGATTTAAATTAATAGATTAATTTAAATCTTAGGCAATCACCAGGCATAAATTTTGGATCCACAAGATTTGTATCCCATCTACAACAAATTCCACTTTGATCCAAAATCATCCTAATCTGTAGGAAGATTCTCCACAACATAACATTCACCCACTTGGAGATTTCTTCCGCCTTGATTCCCAATACTAGTAGACTGCACATGATTCCGTTGTTGCTCTCTCGTCATCAAATTTTCATGGAGAGGTTCACCAATCTGCTATAGAGATTCAGCTTATCTCTGTCTACGGGCTTGATGAACATATCCGCCGGATTCTTTTCTCCAGCGTTCTGTAATATCAACTGTTCCATTTCATTCGCTATGCGAATGAAATGGTACTGCACTTTGATGTGCTTCATCTGAGAGTGATATAACGCATTCTTCGCAAAATGTATCGCACTTTGGCCGTCACTCTACAAAGTGTTGAAGTCTTGCTTTTTGCCCAACTCTTCAAGCAACCCTTGCAACCATATCATCTCCTTACTGGCTTCCGTAATCACCATGTACCCCGCTTTCGTAGTTGACAATGCCGCTACCTTTTGCAATTGAAAGACTCAACTCACCGATATTCCCCCAACCGTGAATACGTATCCCGTTGTGCTCTTCTCACTATCTCGATCTCCCGAATAGTTCGCATTAACGTACATTTGCACCTTCAGAGCGTCACCCCCGAAACATAAGCAGTGACTAGACGTACCCCTAAGATATCTTAATATCCACTTCACCGCGCTCCAATGTTCTTTCCCCGGATTTCACATATACCTGCTAACAACTCTCACTGCATGTGCAATATCAGGTATCATACTCACCATCGCATACATCAAACTCCCCACCACAGAAGCATATGGCACTCTCGCCATCTCGTCCTTCTGCTCTTGAGTTGTAGGGCACAACTCCTTCATGAGTTTGAAATAAGGGCGTACTCACCGGGTTTGACTTGTTCATGTTGAACCGCGTCAAAACCTTCTCAATGTAATCCATTTGCGATAACCACGGCTTCTACTGCTTCCTATCTCGAACGATCTTCATGCCCAAGATTTACTTCCCTGCTCCCAAATCCTTCATAGCGAATTTTTCGGCCATCTTCTTCTTCAAACTTTGAATCTTCTCAAAATTCGGACCCGCTACCAACATGTCATCCACGTATAGTGGTAGAATGATGCAGTCTTCGTCCTCAAAAGTCCGAACGTACACGCAGTGGTCTGATTCGCTCCGCACAAATCCTATCTCTAGTATTAACCGATCGAACTTGAGATACCACTGCCTAAGAGCTTGCTTGAGGTTGTACAAGCTCTTTCGTAGTTTACACACCATATTCTCCTTCCACTTCACCTCATATCCCAGTGATTGTATCATATAAATCTCCTCCTCCAAATCGCCATGAAGGAACACAGTCTTCACGTTAAGCTGCTCTAAGTGCAAATCATCCACCGCCACAATACTAAAGATTATCCGAATGGATGTTATATTCACCACAGGGGAAAAATCTCTTGATAGTCAATACCTTGTTTTTGTGCGTATCTTTTGACTACCAAACGAGCCTTGTACCTGTCATGCCCCGCTTTCCGGTGTACAATAAGGAGGCGCCACGGGTCACGTGACGTATTTACTCCGAAGTAAATACGCTAAGCGTGTCTAAGTAATATAAAGTAAATGTACACAAGAGACATAAATATAATGAACAACAACTTTATTAAACATTCTTTTACAGGTACAACTGGAAATGTAAATATAAGGATGGAATGCAATGCCTAAACAATGGCATAACTGAAATGAAAAGTATGTACAAGCAAAGTCTAATACGCATGGTTTTCTGTGAACTGCTCCAAGTGCTCCTAGCTGGTATCGATCTCTAGTGCGTCCGATCCACCTGACAACATTCCAAAGAAGAAGAGAAATATGAATGTCGTCAGCGAACAATCGCTCGGTAAGTCCCAAATAAACAGAGAGGTAGAATAGACAGAAAAGAGAATATAAATGTATAATGTTTGATTTTAATATTAACGTAGTGTTTGTAACTTGGTACAGAATATGCCAGTGTATACGGGAGGAGTCCAACTTACACCGTGGACTTTGGTAACCCGTAGTACAAGGCTCCGTCGAAAACACCACGGAACAACGGCATGGATGTAATTACGTCTTTTAGTGACCACCTCGTGACACCTTCATGTTCCGTACCAGTCTATCCCTTTATAAACCCCGTAATGTTTATTGTATTAATTGTACTGATTGTATTGTCTTGTAGTAAATGGAAGACTTGCCGAAACCATGATATCAGTAAATGGAATGGATATAAATGGATAGTCATGTAAACAGAGTATATCCATGGTTTGGTTCAGTAAAAATAGATTGATATAGATTGAATTCTGGTATTCATGGATTCATATTGTATTGCAGTTATACTTGAATTGAATTCAAGTCGGATTGATTTTAGATTTGACCATGACTCGAACCGAGTCAGACTTTTAAACAGAATTGAAGTCTTGAATTAATTGTGATGTTATCGGTAACTGCTGCATATGAACGGCAGGATTTGTGTCTTTTTCCAAGACAATTACCATATTGATAACACCGTTATTAGATTATCTACCTTAGATAGGCAAGCACCCACTTTCTCCGGCTCCCCGAGCTTCAAGAGAATTGGTCCCGCTTAAACCTATATTTACTAGGGTCCTTATTGTAAATTAACATAACTTGAGAGTGTTTTATGTAAAAATAGTTTTGATATAATTTCAAAATACACCTTAAGTATTTAATTATCGTTTTTAGGGTTTTCATAGATGCATATTTTATAAAAGTGAAATTTCCTAGTGAGAAGAACCTAGTTTTCATTGTATATGGTATTTTAATGAAATTGGAATTGTATTGTATTGAAATGGTACTTTCATGTAATGGTGATTCCTTTGATTTAGAAAATATGGAATATTTGTATAATATATTTAAAATAGATCTTTTGATAATCTTCATATATATATATATATATATTTATTTATATATTTAATAAAAATAAATTTTATTTATTTTGTAGAAATCTCATTTTTCTTAAAAACTGCATTAAAAATTCCATCGAGATCGAATACTCCTTGCGGAGGTCTGCATCTCGCTCTACTAGGCCCAAAGATGTACGATAATCCGCACCATCCTGATCGGGGTTCCCCAAAATGGGTTGTAGAGGCACAATTGCAAGGAATTAAGTAATACACTTTTTAAAGAAAATGGTTTTGTAATAGTTTAGGGTATTTTAGTGTAACTCGTAATTATTCCCTTATAAAAAATAAATAATGAATAAAAAGCGATGGGAAAAATTCCCCAAATGGAGCATCACGTGCGGGCACGTGATGCGCCTTAGAGCAGAGATTATAGGCATCGCGCTTAACAAATAAGGCTGAAATTGAGCCTCATGTGCAGGCACGTGAGCATCTACATACAAACTATATAGGCGCCTTCCTAAAACAAATAACAGGTCAGAAAAGCTCACGTGCCAACACGTGATGCCTTTCTCTGGGACTGCTGCATAAAGGCAAACCATTTTAATGCCATGGGGGTCACGTGCTACACGTGAGGGTTCTTAATGTTTTCTAAGCCGATAGAATTAAATTCTAAATAAGAGAGATCAAAACCCTATTTGGAAACTATTTCCTCATATCTTTCTAAACAAGAAAGATTTTGCTCTGGGCACCGTTGGATTAAAGATCCAATGGTGATTAAAAATCATCAAGGTACAGAATAAGCCATGTATGGGAAAATATTTCCCCGATCTTTCTAAACAAGAAAGATTACGCTTTGTAAAACAGAGCACCATTGGATTAAAAATCCAATGGTGATTAAAAATCACCAAGCTACAGAATAAGCTCTGTATGGGAAAATATTTTCCCAATCTTTTTAAAAACAAGAAAAATATCTTCTGTAAAACAGAAGTCCTGGATCAAAAACCCAACGGTGGATAAAATCCCCGAATCAATTAAAAAAAATCTCTCAATGAGAGATTTCTTTAACTAAATCAACAAACTTGTCTCTACTATATAAAGGCCCCAAGACTTCAAGTCTTGTACAGAGGAGACCCCCCATAAGATTTGAGAAAAAAAAGAAGAAGAGTTCTCTTTGAAAGAAAGAAACCCTAGGTTAAAAAAAAGAAGACATAGAGATCATTTTATCTCCTCTTACAAGAGTTTAACTCTTCAAAAAAAAAAAGAATTTAGTTCTTCCTCTAGTTGAGATCTGCAGAAGATCTCTTCAGGAGTTGAGAATTTAATTCTTATCGGGGAGATTCTGTTATGCAGTCCCAAAACTTAGAGCAAAGAACTAAGTTTGAAGAATTTAATTCTTCCAAAAGATATATGAATTTAATTCCTCTGACAAAACTAGGGTTTAACCCTGCATAAAAAAACGACTGGGACCGACTCACGTGTTCCCATGTGACCCCTTAAGACAAGTGCTTAGCACTTATAAAAGAAAAAAGGGCATAAAACCCAAAGACAGTTCCCATTTTGGGGCACTTCACGTGATCCTATGTGACCCCCGATAGTGCTTAGCACCTAGGAAAGAACAGGAGGATAAATCCAAGGGAGGCAGTGCCCAACTTGGGGGCGCCTCACGTGTCCACACGTGATGGCCATAAGATTTAAGTGTTTAACACTTACATACAGATGGGGATTTGGACCCAAGTATACGGCGCTAATTCTCAGGCGTCTCACGTGTCACACGTGATCGCCCCAGAGTTTCAGTGTTTAACACTACTTTAGAGCATCACGTGGGAGCACGTGAGCGCCAAGAAAATGTTAGTGTTTAACACTATGAGAAGTCAACCTTAGCCTAAACATAGCCAAGTCTCCCGATGCCAAAACCCTTTTTCAACTGAGTCTGCCTATGCTCAGGTCTCTCCGAATCGATCTTAGTTCCAAAGATGATTAGTGATGTCCTAACAAATGGTATCTAAGATGGTGTTCATTCCACCGTGATCTTTCCTTTCAATCTGGAGTTCGGTTCAAGGGTACATCTCTCCACACCTCTGATGCATGTCGTTGTAATTCTTCAACGATGTCAGAGAGGTGGAGGGTCCCGACAACCAACAGCTCTTGAATGCACTCTCAAACCCATGAGCATACCCCAATGGACCGTAATATCCTTAAACTAGCTGTGGACCGCAATGTCCTTAAATTAGCTATGGACCGTAATGTTCTTAAACTAAAACGATAGAGCCCAAATGCTCTTTCGTTGGATCAAAAATGATCCCGAACCCCCGTTAAGTAGATCTTTGTCCAAAATTAGATTAACGTATCCATAACATATATTTAAGTTGATCTTAATCTCAAATAAGGTTAACGATCCTTAAATCAAACCAAACCCAAATCTAAGAGAATACAGATTTGGACTAATCCACGCCCTACGAGCGACAACAAAAATTAGTCTCCGTATAAAATCCACGGGCAACCAAAAATAAAACAAACAAGACACGAAGTGACCTTCTGGAATAGAAGAAAGTGGTTATCGCTACGCGGTAACGTAATTAACTGTAGGGGCTTACACCTGCAGGGAAGAGCGTCCCCACAATCAAAAACCTCTCACAACGAGGGGGAATCTGACGAAGTCCGCTACAACGGCCGCATCCGTCGAAACCTCCGATATACGGTGCCATAAATCAACTTGGCATCTTCGGAGAGGTGAACGGATAAATCCAAATAGTATCTGCCCCCAAATTCAGGTAAGACGTTTGTCTTTCCCGGCTTTCAGCGGTAAACATATTCTGGCATGCCCGGTGGGACCTCTTCCTCTTTCCACTCCACACTTCGTGTGTCGTGTTCGCGAACGAATCGCGGTTTAATATGGTTGCCCTTGGATTCGAGGTACTAAGATTTGGTGTCTTGCTCCATGCAGAAGAGAAGATGACATCGATGGCTTCCAAATGCACAAATTGCAACAAAAACTCCCCCTCCGTCCCTACTGGAGGAGTAACTTATGGGCCCCAAGCGGCCTCCATCTTTGCGATGCCGGTGGAACAGGTGACTCGGGCCACCACTGGATTGTTCTTTGGGACCATGATCCCGCCAACAAGCTTCAGCGCTCCGATGCCGTCACAGGAAACTCCGAAGAAGTCGGTATTCGATCAGCTTGCAACTACCACAGCCTCTCTCAACGGGTCGTCCAATTTCAACGCCTCAGTCTTTAACAGACCGGGCCAAAGCTCCAGTGGGCCCGCAAAGAGGCCCGCGATACCTGAAAGGTTTATCCCGAAGCGGATAGCCATTCCATCTCCAGTAGAAGAAGTCGTCAAAGCGGCTTCTCTTTTTAAAGGATCGGTCTTCACAAGACTGTCCATTCCAACTCCCACTTCGTCTGAAGTCACCAAGGCTGCTTCCCCTGCCCAAAAGTCGGCCTTTGCAAGATTGATTATTCCCTCTCAGCGGACGTCTGTCTTCGACAGGCTGACGCCGACAACATCCTCTTATCAAAGCAGAGGCATAACGAGGTCGCTCTGACAACAGAGGTAGTCCCATACGCACGACATGCTCGACGTCGCCACTGACGCCGAGTAAGGAAGACTAGGGGAAGCTCCCCCTCTGGACTTACTCCACCAGCTCCAATGGTGGAAATTAATGCTGCTGTTCCAACTGGGAACAACTTCGAGCTGCTCAGGAGGGTGCGCAAAAACTCTCCAACCGCCATATTGAAAAAGTCTCATTCGCCTGCTGAAAGCATGACACGGGTAAAGCCGGAACAGCCTTCTCAGCGGTTGTCCTCTAAGATCCACAGAGTTTGGCGGAAAGTCCAAGATTCTGTAATTGACGCCGGCTGAAGAAAACGAAGGCTCGGCAAGAGGAGGACCATCCCTCCGTCATGCCACGGAAGGTATCATCCGCGTGGGTGCCTGCTGCAACGGCCTCCTCAACTTCGACCTCCCATAAGAGGAGAAGGCCGGAAAAGTTCCCCATACCTACGATAAATTTCAAAGGCAGTGGACCCAAACGTCCCAAGTCTGGGGGTATGGTTGTGCATACCGTCTACATGGCATTCGGAAAAGAGGATAGTCGTGCTTCCACGGGTCATCGACCACTCACACGGTCTGTGACAAAAGCTCAGGAGCAACAACAAAAGCTCCAGGAGATGTTGACAAGGATTGCCGCACTCACTGGGCAGAAAGAAAGCCCGGAAACATCGTCGGAACAACGCCATGAGCAGGAGACCGACACCGAATTTCTACGAAGGGTGCTTGAAAAGAAAGATAAAGAGGCCGCGGAACAAGCGGCTAATATAAAACAAATGGCGCTTCTATTCCAAGACATGGTGGGGATGATGATCCAGCCGAATCCTCTAGCAGAAGACCCTCAAATAATCATTGAAGACCACAGAGGGGAGACATCAAACCCTCCTTCGGCTTTATCAGCCGCCAGGGAGGAGGCGATCACCAAATCTACCCTTAATGACTACATAGCTAAAAAATACGAGCTCATTAAGCGAACAAAGCGGCAGGCCAGGTCGTTAGAACTGGGCGACCTTATCCAGGCTGGTACGACTAAATTAAGTACCCGCCAGGATATACGATCCCCAAATTCCATGTGTATAAGAGGACGGGCAATCCGCACCAACACGTTGCTCAATTCAGAGCTCTGTGCGGTAATACCGAGGGCGATGACAAACTATTTGTTGGATATAGTGCCCTCAAAGTCAATTATTGAATCGCAGGCACGTGATTGCAATGATTGAGGAGGACCTATGCCGGTAGGACAGTCTTACTCGAGATGATAGTATGCTATCCGGTTTGCCTTTATCAGTCGTGTACATGTTCAGGTGACTGATTATATGTTACACGTTGATAGAGCCCTTAGGATCTTGCTTGACTACCAACAGTATGAGGGCGATCATATACGTGAGAGTTGGGTAGTCCATAAGCACATCCTTAATAGTGGTCCCTAGTCGTGGGAGTTTCGAGACAGGGCATCGATACTCCAGAGTAGACTAGTGTATACAGTCGAGACCCCGACGAGGGGCGGTGACAGGTCTCACAAGCCACTGGTGTCATTTGGATCACCTAAGATGTATACAGGTGCTCATTGGGTTATGAGTACACCGGACAGGACTCGCCGGGAACCTGCTAGTTGGTATTATATATATCGTCAGATAGCAGTTCCCTGGTGACATGTGTACAGGTTAGTTCATCGACCTGAGATCATCATTTGTCTCGTGTGAGTTCCCACCGTGCTTTGATTTCTACCCTACCACGGTTCAAAGGAGTCGTGCAAACAGGTAGTTTTTGGGTACAGTCCCGAGCTATATGGAGGCACGTGAGCAGATCGGCAGGGGATTCTTCTCTCCCGGTATTGGGGGTGGAGATCGCGCTGTGTCTAGGAAAGCCATTACACCAAGTCCTTGGCCAAGGCAGGTGTGAATTACTGGTAGGTACTCCGGTAGTTTCTCAGGGTGTTCAGGGCTTGTCTCCGACACGACTTATACCGCTATTGGGGGTCTGACGTTACTAGCCCCTAGGCAGGATATGCGATACTCATAGAAGAATGGACCGGACTGTATATACATTGTCACTGTTAGGCTCAGTAGGGTTTCTGGATGAGTTCGCTCATCAGCCTCCCTTGAGGTCAGTACATGGGCAGCCGTTACGCACAGCTAGTGCCGCTGACAGCTTGTGGTTAAACCCACTGCTAGGGTACTGACGAGTCATTAGAGTCCCCCACAGATAGTTTCCCAAGTTCGGGCAAAACGTTGTAGAGGCCGTATGGTTTTATGGCAGGGTTCGGAAAAAACACGTGCATTTACGCACGTGTCATATTTCGGGCAGATAATACTGGTGGGCTTTGGTTTAAGATGGATCCGAGTATTATACTTAGTAGATATAATATCTTTGTCTCAGTTGCATTTGTATTCGGTCATAATACAAATGCGGGTATATTTATACAGTTATGGGGTTATCCTGAAATTCGTTTCGGGATCGCATTTGGAAGTTGCCAGTTTCCAGTTTTCTATCAGCCGTATTTAACATTCGGTTAAATGCGGATTTATCTTTTCTTGGGTGAGTCATAGTTCTAGAAGTTTCTAGATGATGACTAGGATGATGAGGTGGCTTGTGACTCATCTTGGCATTAATTAGTTGATGACTTGTTAAGGTGACTCATTGTTTCATTAATGTGTTCATACTAGGTGTCATTAGTGAGTCATGTTTTCTTTAATTGTGTTATGATAAGCTTCATGGTTGTGGTCACCCCCCCTTTTCCTACACTCACCCTCCTCCTTCCCTATAAGTGGCCGGCTCCCTCTTGGTGAAGGGATGATGGTTATTGATTTGGAAGAAAGTATATGGTTTTGGGTTCATGGAAATTTGATAGTTCATTTCTCATTTCATTCAATCCAAAAAGGCAACTTCATTAACCGTTCGTCCATGGCTTTGGACGTAACGAGACAAAGTGTTCTACTCTTTCTCTACATCATCTTGGTCGTCTCTTCTAGCAAACTTGACGACCGAGTTGTCCCGGGTCAGAGGCGGGAGCCTGTTTAAAGATTCGATGACGTGGTGCCACCTGGACGAGCAGATCGGACATCGACGAGATCGAAGCAGCCGCAACATAAGCGTGGGATGATGGTTAAAGAACGAAGGACTCGGATCGTTCGGTATAACCTTTCTACCATCTTTGTAGTTTGTTAGTTTAGCTTTAATGGCAGATCCAGGTTATAGTACGTGATAGCGCCAGTTGTAAAAGTTTTTGTTCCGCATTTGGCGTCTGTTAGACGGCCGGGGTGCTACCGTGGACTTACAGTGGTAGCAGAGCCTTGCCATTAAGCTTTACTAAATTGTGCTAACGCATTTAAAATATCGATCGAACGGATTTTCGAAAATCGCAATTTCCAAGTCTAAAGTTTCTGTCGATTTTAAAATTGGTCTAAAAATCATTTTGAGCATCTCAGAAAATCGAGCAGGCTTTTTTAAGAATACTGGTGAAATTTGGTCAACTGTTGACTCCAAAGCGCCGCGGAACCGCCGCACAAACCCTAGTTTAGCCGCGGTTCCGCCGCCGTTTTAGAGCTACAGTGAACCATTTTTCTGCAGTAGGTTCTTCATGGGAAATTGTGGCTTCTGGAATATATCTTTTAGGCCCATTGTTTTTAACTGTACAGCAGATGTGCGCGGAGCCCACTTCGGGAAGTTTTGTCGATCGAAATTTAAACGTGTTAGTTTACAGTACTTACATTATATCTCCGACCGTGAATGTCATTCGAGCGGTAAACCGCGTCTGATTGCTATAGTTCTTTTAGACGGGTTTGTGAACGTGACATTCGCGTTGATGTTTGTGTTGTGCTGTGATGTTGCGGATTTGTCGTGGTGGATAGCAGTGTGCAATGGTAGTGCAGTTTGAGTTTATTTGTACATTTGATATTGCGGAACGAGCGTCCAACATGTGGACTGCCGTCACTGCCTGTTTGTATAATATTCTTTTGGGGCACGACCGGGCTGAGGTCGATGTACCCGTTGTACATATTTTTCATTTTTGTACTAGGGTTACCCCGCGACGGAGTGCACGGATAGCCGGGTTCTGGAGGGCAACGGGTCCGTATCTCATGGCTTTGAGAGGCAGAGGGGCCTCACTCTAGTATTGGCAGACTATTCGCCGCACTCGTAGGGGGTACAGGTTGACCCAAGGAGGGGTGCCCAAGTTACCGGATTCCATGAAGTGCAGGGTGGTCCATTCACTTTGCTGTAGGGGGCTGTCTCACTTCAGGTTTTGGCGGGTAACTTGCCGCACTCGTAGGGGTCTAGGTTTCATTGCACATGCTATCCACACGACCAGGGGAACGTCGGGTTTCAGCAGCGGCTCTGTGAAATCCGGGGATCCCAGATTATCTGTATTGTTCTGTGATGCTTATTATTTTTCTGTAATGTTGCATATTATCACGCCTGGAGCGATTATTATATATTGGTATATATACTATTAGATGTTGTATATGTTTTGCACCCGCGCTAGTCCAGTCCCCGCTCTGTCGTTAGTTAAGTAACCTAACGGGTTATGACGGGACCCAGTGACGAATGCGGATGGCATATACGTACATTTTATTTTCGTTCTTTTCTGGTGTGATTAATTGATGGGACTGCGTTGATTCTGATCAATGCAAAGAAAAACAAACCTGTTTGGATGTTGCTGGAACAGTTTTAAAAAGTGTTATTACAAAGACGTTTCCTTTTGTTTTGCATAGCGGTATTCGGTTGGAATATCCTGCACCTCATTCGACGAGGCAAGGGCCGATATCCCTTCACCGGGAATGACCCCTTGGGCAGAAGTTTGCGTCAGGGTAATAACTTCACTATGGTCGATTACATGTTGCTTTGCATCGCAGTATTCAGTGGAATATCCTGCACCTCATTCCACGAGGAAAGAGTCAAGATCCCTTCACCGGGAGTGACCTCTTTAGCAAATTTTTTCGCCACTATATTTTTATAAAAAGCTATCAGGTTCCTTCAACGAGACCAAGTTCATTACATTAAAGGTTTTTCGCCAAAAACTAGCCGTAGCCCTCCGTCATTTCTTATGGATGGTCAGTAGTATTTAAGCTATGTTTGTTGGCTTTCGTCAAGGCATAGTGTTTGGTAGTTGCTGGGGTATTCATTTGTTGCATAGATAGATGAGTTGGTTTGGGACAGTCGTATTACCTTGTTGGCTTTCGTCAAGGGTATGTACGGGTGGGTTCGAATTAACAAGATAATGACGGGCAGAACTTTGAAAGTTCTTAAAACAAGAGCAAAGCTCTGAAGTTTTTTTTTTGAAAATAAAAATCTTAAAGATGATAATCATCTGTTGAGGACCAAAGGTCCTATTTATAGGCATCAAATGCCCTTTCAACTTCCAACAGTCACTGCAACGGTTGGAATTCTGTCACCGTTGCGCTCACGCTCCGGGGCCACGTAAGCGCAACGGTGGGAGGCACTTGTTTACCCTAATCAGAGCAAAGCTCTGTTCAAATTTCGAGGCGGAAGATGAAGCAACGTTGCATCTTCCCCTAATCAGAAGCAAAGCTTTGCTTTGAAAATTTAAACTTCAATAAATGAAGCAGCGCCTCAGATCATTTGCGCTGCGCGCAACGCGCCACGTGTCTGGCGCAGATGCATTAGCGTGGCATCCAAAAAGGCGCGCTCAATCAGAGCAAAACTCTGTTAAAGGAAGCAACGCTTCAGCTACACGAGAGTTGCGCTACGCGAAGCGTGTCAGCGCTTTGCGCCGCGCTTTGCGCCGCGCGACACGTGTCAGCGCAGATGCGCTAGCGCAGTTGCGCTGCGCTGTGCGCCGCGCGACACGTGTCAGCGCAGATGCGCTAGCGCAGATGCACCGTTTCATAGAAGGGAAAATGCTAAGTGCTAAAGGCAATTTACCCTTGCAAAGTTACATGCACTTGATAATAACAAATTAAAATTATACGATGCACAAGCGCAACAGAGAACTAAAATAAAAGAACCCTTAACAGATAATGAAATACTTGATTAAAAAGAAAAATACTTATTCATTATTGTCATTATTACATTTAAAAAAGATCACCGAATACGGGATCAAAAAGACAAGGGTTCACAAAAAGAAAGAGAAGATTATTCAGCTCCCTCTCCGTCTTCTCCATCATGTCGAAACGGCGATCCTCCCGAGGGGTAGCCATCCAACGGTCGACGCCGCACTCCTGGGAAAAAGTGGCGATGACAACCCGACGAGCCCGTATCTGGCTCAGCAAGTGGAGAGAGCAGTCCCTCAGGGCTTTGGTGATCAAGTGCGCTTCGAGAAAGCACTCAATCTTGTCCGCGGCGGTATCCAGCATTGCCGAGGACATCTCCGCTGGAGGAGGGAGAATGTCGGCGAGCACCGAGGCAAGGATCATCCGAAGCCAAATGGAATTCGGAGGGAGAGGAGACCCCACACGAGTCAAAAGCTCGTGCAGTGCAGCATCGCACTGCTCTTCCGAGAGGGAAGGGTCCACCAGGCGCCCAGCAAAACGGGGAACAATGTCCCGAATCGGCACCTCCCATGGCTGTCGGCGGGCATGAGGACGGTTGCAAGCCATGATCGAAGAAGTTCTCTGAAGATGAGAAAAGAAAAGGCTCAGCCTTGACTTATATATATAGACCCAAGCACAGAAAATCCTGTGCACAATGAAATCATTTCCAAGGCCCGGGAAATCAAAATTTTGGAAATAGAAGTTTGACTTGAAAAAAGGAGATGAAAAGATATCTCAGGCGAAGCGACACTTCTGATTTTCCCAAAAATCTAAGCTTTAATAAATGAAGCAACGATCTGCGCTGAGCGCAGGGCGACACGTGTCAGCGCAGTTGCGCAAGCGCTGCGCTGCGTGACACGTGTCAGCGCAGATGCGCTAGCGCAGTTGCGCTGCGCTTTGCGCCGCGTGACACGTGTCAGCGCAGATGCGCTAGCCCAGTTGCGCTGCGCTGTGCGCTGCGCAACACGTGTCACACACTGGGGCATTTGCGCGCTAAACAGAATTAAAATTCTAAGAGATCTTTTCTGTTCTTGATAAAACAAGAAGATTTTCTTCTGTAAAACAGAAGCCCTTGGATCAAAAATCCAACGGTGGGGAAAATTCCCCAAATCACTCAGAGAAAGATCTCTTCAACAAAATTAACTAATTTATGGGCACTATAAAAGAGACCCTAGACCTCAATTCAAAAGGGGGGAGGAACATTTTCTTGAAAAAAGTCAAGAGCTTCAAACAGAGAGAGAACTCTGAGAAAATTTCAAAGAAAAAGGTAAAAACCTTCACGAGAGAGAAGAAATCTCTTTTAATAAATCTGGATCAAAAAACCAGATCAATGATCTTCACATAATAAACAGTGCTTTGCACTTCTTATGAACCACTGGTTCTTTAAAAAGAAGAAAACAACAAAATAAAAAATAGTGCTTTGCACTTTTATGAACCTCTGGTTCTTGAAATAAAAAGAAAAACTTATTTTTCTTTGATCTAAATTGGATCAAGAAATCAAATAGTGCTTTGCACTTCTGTTCTTAAATCTAAAAGATTCTTAGTGCTTTGCACTTCCAAACAGCGCCGTTGCGCTCTTGTAAAAGCGCCACGTGTCAGCATCTGAATCCCTTGCGCTATGCGCTTTGAGATAGAGCTTTGCTCTCTGTAATTGGAGCAACTCACCAGAGTGCGCCACGTGTCAACAGCGCAAGCGCAGCGCGCAAGTGCAGCGCATTGCGCTTGCGCGACACGTGTCAACACTACAAGCGCTTGCGCTCTCTGATTGGCGCAAAGCGCCTGAAAATGCAATGCATTTACAGAAGGGCCAAGCCCAATTAAAAAAGGGCCTAACAGGCCAAATTAAATGCAATACATTATTTTAAAAGAAAAAGGGGCAGAGCCCAAATAAAAACAGATGCTGTGCATCATTTATAAAAGGGCAGAGCCCCAGTAAAGGTTTAATAGACCAAAAATAAATAAAATGTTGAACATTTTCAACTGGACTTAGCCCAATTTTAGCCGTAAGTTCTTAAGTTAAATTGAACTGAGCGCAAATGCTCTCTCTTAAATCAATTTACCTCCAGTTCGAGGGTACATCTCCGAACTCCTCTGACACTTCTCGTTGTAATCCTTCAACGACGTCAGAGAGGCGACGGGTCCCAACGACCACACATGGATATGGGTTGCGGGGTCCTTAAACTCGTGGACCGAAACATCCCTAAACTAATGTTGGACCGAAACGTCCTTAAACTAATATTGGACCGAAACGTCCTTAAACTAATGATGGACCGAAACGTCCTTAAACTAATAATGGACCACCACGTCCCTAAACTGGAATATGGACCACCACGTCCCTAAACTGGAGCAATAGAGCCTCCAAATGCTCTTTTGCCGGATCTAAACGATCCCGTTTAAGTTGATCTTAGCCCCCAAACACGGCTAACGTATCCTTAAACATTCAAATGGACTGTAAAAATCCAAATCGACTTTGGTTCATGGGTACATCTCTGAACTCCTCTGACACCTATCGTTGTAATCCTTCAACGACGTCAGAGAGGTGATGAGTCCCGATGGCCATGGATCATCACGTTAAGTTGATCTTAGTCTTAAATCAGACTAACGTATCCTTAACGAACGTTTAAGTTGATCTTAGCCGCAACGCGACTAATGCATCCTTAAACTAAAAACACCAAACCCAAATCTAAGTAAATACGGATTTGGACTAATCCACGTCCTACGGGCGACGGCATTACTCAGTCTCCGTATACAATCCACGGGCAACCACAAACAAAACAAACACACACGACACGAAATGAAATTCTGGAGAAGGAGAAAGTTGTTACCACGATGCGGTAGCGTAATTAACTGCAGGGGCTTGCGTCTGCAGGGAAGAGCGTCCCCACAATCAAAAACCCCTCAAGCGAGGGGGAATTTGACGAAGTCTGCTACATCGGCCGCATCCGTCTAAACCTCCGATACACGGTGCCATAAATCAACTTGGCATCTTCGGAGAGGTGGACGGATAAAACCAAATAGCATCTGCCCCGAATCTCAGCGTCAGGACATCGCGGTCTTGTGCGCCGTCTTTCGGAGGGGAACAGATTCTGGCACGCCCGGTGGGACCTTTTCCTCTTTCCACTCCACACTTCGTGTGTCGTCTTCGCGAATCAATCGCGGTTTGTTAATGGTTGCCTTCGGATTTCAAGTTACTAAGATTTGGTCTTTTGCCTGGCGCAGAACTCGAGATTCAATGGCCTTTAACTGCACCAACTGCTCGAAATGCCACTGCAACGGACGCTCCACCTCACCAGGAGGTGTAGTATATGGGCCCCAAGCGGCTTCCTTCCTCGCTCTGCCGGTAGACCAGGTGACCCAACCCACCACTGGCCTGTTCTTCGGGACCATGATCCCACCTACAAGCTTTCTTACATCAATACCTGCACCGGAAGTGAACAAAAAGTCGGTCTTCGACCGGCTCACTGCTACGACGGCCCCTGTCAAAGGGTCGCCAAGTACCAAACCAACAGCCTCTATTTTCACCAGGCTAGATCAGAACTCTAAATTGGCCGTCCCAAGGAAGGCAATAACTGCTGCTCCAGAAGTCGTCAAGGCGGCTTTCCCTGTCAAAGAGTCAGTCTTTTCAAGACCGACGATTCCTGCTCCTGCCCCTGCTCAAGGATCCGTCTTCGACAGGTTGAATATCACCCTTTAAAAGATAACCTCAGTCTTTAAGAGGTTAACACCGGCGGCGCCTCATTCAGACAGGGGGCAAAAAGAAGATGTCTCAATCTCCGAGCCAGTCCCAACAGCTCGTCATGCTCGACGTCGCCATTGGCAGCGAGTGAGGAAGGCAGGGGGAAACTCCCCCTCAGGGTTAACTCCACCGGCTCCAGTGGTGGAAGTCAACGCTGCTGTTCCAACTGGGAACATCTTTGAACTGCTGAGAAGGGTACGGAAGAACTCTCCAACCGCTACACTTAAGAGATCTCCTCCACCTGTGGAGAGAGCTCCAGAAACGAAGCAAGAACAGCCCTCTCAACGGCTGTCCTAAAAAATATACAAGGTTTAGCGAAAGGTTCAAGACTCCGTGATCGACCTAGATCACTCTCGTCAATAAAAGAAGGTGAAAGTGCAAAAAGAAAAAGACCGTTCTATTAAACAGCAGGGGACAACAATCGCTAGGGTGCCCCACTACAACGGCCCCTCCAACTTCAACGGCCCACAAAAGAAGAAGGCCGGAGAAAACCCCCACGCCCGCGGCAAATGCCAAAGGTGGTGAGCCTAAACGCCCTAAGTCCGGGGGCATGATAGTTCATACAGTTTATGTGGCATCAGGAAAGGAGGATAGCCGCATATCAACAGGTCATAGACCGCACACGAGGTCAGTGACCAAGGCTCAGGAGCAGCAGCAGAAGCTCCAAGAAATGATGAACGCTATGGCCGCACTTACAGGGGCAAAAGAAAACCTTGAAACGTCCTCGGACGAACGTCAGGTGGAAGAAACCGGCACTGAATTCCTTCGTCGGATATTGGAGAAGAAGGACAAAGAGGCTGCTGAACAAGCAGCCAACATACAGCGTATGGGCCTCCTCTTCCAAGACATGATAGGGATAATGATACAACAAGATCCTCGGGTTGAAGAGCCCCCGATCGTCCTTGGAGACGATAGGGGAGAAACATCAAATCCTCCACCAGCTCTGTCGATGGCTAAGGAGGATACAATCTCCAAAGCTGATTTGGATGAGTACATCACCCAGCAAATACGGGTTCATCATGCGACCGAAGCGGCCGGTCAGGTCGTAAAAACGGGGCGGCCATATCCAAGTTGGTACGATCAAATCAAGTACCCACCCGGTTACACAATTCCCAAGTTCCATGTCTACAAAGGGACGGGCAATCCTCATCAGCATGTTGCCCAGTTCAGGGCACTCTGCGGCAACACTGGCGGTGATGACAAGCTATTGCTTCGCCAGTTTGTTGGAAGCTTATCAGATACGGCGTTCGAATGGTACTCTGAGCTCCCGAACGACTCTATTAAAACCTTCGCGGAGATGGAGCTGCTGTTTAATCAGCGTTTTGCAAGCGCTAGTGAACGTACCCCGATGACGGCACTGATTAACGCCAGGATAAAACCCGGCGAGACGTGGGTTCAGTACGCTATACGATGGCGGAATTTATGGTCGAAGTGTGAGCAGCGCATTGAAGAAGCTCCCGCGGTGGGTATGTTTGTGGGAACCCTTGATCCGCAAGCAACCATCTCACAATTCATGATGTTTTTCAAGCCAACTACCTTCCAGGCCTTGATTGACAAACTAGCGCAAATGGATCAAATGGGCCATAAACCCCCTCTTCCAAGGCCGGACTCCCGAAATGACAAAGGGAAGGAAAAAGCGATCGTCGTCGCTAATGCTCAACAACAACTGAGCGACTCGAAGCCGGTTGCTCGTCAAAATAATATGCGCCCGTACGTACCCCTTGAGGATAGGATGAGACGTCCTTATTCCTTTCCCCGCGATAAAACGAGGAGGTTATTCGAGCTGGCGTTGCGCAACAGACTCATAAATCTGCCGAATCCAAAACGTCCGTTGCAACCAAGTGACGCCAACAAGCCCAACTACTATCCTTATCATCGAGTACTAGGCCATCCGATCGAAGATTGCTATGTTTTCAAGAATTGGCTTGAAAACTAGTACCGACAGGGCAAGTTCGCGTTATCTGACAAATGGAAGGTGAATCCCCCGCAGCCCCACACCTCTAAGGGGACGAATACGCCGGTGGCAACATGCTCCGTCATTGAAGAAGCTCCTTGGGAGGTTTTATTATCAGCCAAGACAAAGAGGATGCTAAACGATCTTCAGACATGTCCAGCGATCAAGTGGAAGAACCCGTTGGAACCGCAGGTCATTGAAGGGATGTTGAAGCCACGTCCAACTCCAAAGACCGATGGTGGTGGTTCAAGCACTTGCAGCCAGCCGTCAAAATCTTCGAAAAAGAAGAAGAAGAAATCTAAGAAGCCCGTGAAGCCTGGCGACAAGCGCACGGACTTACAAAAGCAAATTGACGCGTTGGATGAATACAACCAAAAGGCACGAACTCCCATTACGCTCCAAGAGTTCCTCAATCACGTCTTTCAAGAAGAAGATGAGGGAGAAAGTTCGTCAGATGAATCTGAAGAATGCGTGGCGAGCTGTCATATGATTTTCCATTCATTCACGAACGATGAGGAGACTTCTTGTACTGAAATGCTGGGGGCAGACCCTGAATCAAAAATTCTGGGGCCATCAGATGAAGTAATTGACGCATTCCTTAATGAAGCTCGGTTGAAAAGTAAAGCTGATAGGGAGCGCGAGGCGGCTATATTTGAAAGGGCCAAGCGCCAGCGAATTGATGAAAGAGCCGAGATGATCCCGTTGGGGCAAAACACCTCCGCTGCCGATAAAAGCCAATTCAAGATGAGGAAAAAGTTTGCTAAGGCCATATCAATGGGCATGAAGCTACCATCCTCTGAAGGAAACATCACCGGTGAAGTGGAAACGCACCCCTCCTATTGCTTATATCATCAAAAGGTTTCGCACCCCACACAAGAGTGCAGAGCTTTCGATAGATGGTGGCACGGATACGTTGCTCATCGATAACGCTTTAAGCGGGAAAAGCATAAAACTCGTCGAGAGCAAAGAAAAACGACCGAAGGGATTAAAAGAACTACCGGCGATTGTCGCGTAGTTAACACCGGCGGGTCACAAGTGCCTATATTCGGGAGCGATTCTGATGAGGAGCTGGAACTTGCCCCTCTCTTTAAAGAATCCACTTCGGGAAAGGAAGAAGTGCCGAAGGTCTGCGAAAATATCCGGCTGCGGAATCGGACGCTGCCTGAAAAGAACCTCGGACCCTTGAACAGAAAAGATAAAGGGAAAGAAAAGGCCTCTGAAGATATCGTCTTAGATGACCAAGTGGTGGAAGAGCTAGCTGCCAAAGACCCGCCAAAGAAGAATAAGGTGGATTACAACGTCTTAGCACATCTGAGGAAGCTGCCCTCACAGCTCAGCATTCTTGACGCTCTTCTGCTATCAAAGGAGGCGAGAGATTCGTTGATTAAGGCACTCCAAGATCCGGAACAATTCCAAGCATGTCTGGCCGAGGAAAAGATGAAGGATGAATTGGAGGAAGTGCACGCGGCCGATATTACTTTTGGCGATGAA
This sequence comes from Agapanthus africanus, assembly GCA_030015575.1. Taxonomy (NCBI): domain Eukaryota; kingdom Viridiplantae; phylum Streptophyta; class Magnoliopsida; order Asparagales; family Amaryllidaceae; genus Agapanthus; species Agapanthus africanus. The sequence continues at coordinate 767,001,203 of JASDDO010000022.1, read as the reverse complement.
GACCTTCTACTTGGGACGTGCGAACACAATCACCCTCTCTATGTCTCGGGATACTGCCATGATATAAAAATAGGCAAAATCCTGATCGATAACGGGTCGTCTGTTAATCTCCTCAACGTGCGGGTGTTAAAAGAAATCTGCATGAGCGTCCAGCACCTCGCTCATGACAAGATCACCATCTCTGGGTTCGACTCCCAGTCATCAAGAACTCTTGGGTCTGTGATACTGACGCTACACTTCGGGCTACTCGTCACGGACATTAAGTTCTACGTCATAGACGCCAAGACATGCTACAACGCTTTGCTCGGCCGACCGTGGTTACACGAGTACAACATCATCCCTTCTACACAACATCAGTGTATGAAGTATTTTAAGGATGGTTTCGAGTATACCGTGATGGGAGAACTGAACCCGTTCTCTGTGAACGAGGTCCGCAAATACGAAGATGCCAAATACTTCTTACCGGATTTCGAAGATACGGAGAAGTGTCACAAGCCGGAGAATAAAGCTAACGCTACCATCCCTGTCTTCGGCAGTGATACTGAGGAGGAAGAGGAGATAGTTTATTCGGGTCCGCCCCAACACAACAAGCCGGGACCATCGGCTCCTACATTGATCTTTGGCAGCGACTCGGAAGATGAAGTCCATGCCGTATTCTATGCTCGACCTTCAATACAAACGTCCGCTGACGAAGAGCAAAGTCTGCAAGTCGCCATGGTGCCGCTTAAACACCATAAAGAACTGGATGCACTTAATATCTACAGTGTAGAAGAGTTGCGGACATTCTATATCCCTCCCAGGCGAGAGAGCGAGAAAGAAATTCTGTTTTACCGCTCTGAAGAAACCAAGGTAGAAAAAGAAATCTGGCATGGCGCGGATTCTACGCTCGACAGGCTTCAGCCTATCCGTCTCTCCAGATATTATACGGAAGGTTTGAAAAAGCTGCTGAAACGCCAGGGGATACCCTTCAAACAGACCGTTAGAAAGGCCAAATTCTATGACAGGGTCTGGAACGTCCCCGGGACTCAACGCAAACTGCCTAACGGGAGAATGGAAACAAAAGGGCTTGGATACATCCGGTCAAAGAAACGAGAGTTACTACCCGGCTGCTACGTCGTGTATGACCTTGGTGAAGAAGCGGATGCTCAATGGGAGGACGCTAATCCTAAGCCAGTGAAAGTTCCAGATGCAAAGGAGCCCAGTCCGTCGTTCGAGGAACAAATGGACAAACTTATAAAGAAAGCTGGTCAAAAGGTCCGGGATGATCACAACCGCGAGATGACCATCTACGAGAAGGCCAAGACGCAACGTCTCCTCCAACAGGCCGTAAAGGATGAAAATGCCGCTCCTTGTCAACCCGTTATAAAGAAGGCTCGGCGCAAAAGCAGAAATAAGTCGAAAGGCCAAAAAGGCGCTCAACAGCAACAAAGCAGGGCTAAGAAGTCACACAAACGGAAGGCGAGCGTTATTGATCTATCCCTCATGAAGAAAATGGGTCGAGCATACTCTTATCCTCGGGATAAGACGAAGAGGATACTTGATCTTGCTCTAAAACATCAAATGCTTACACTGCCGGAGTCTAAACACCCCGAACAAGCGGGTAAAGTCTCACACCCGAACTATTGCTCTTACCATCGAGTAATAGGGCATCCTCTTGAAGATTGCTTCACCTTCAAGAATTGGGTCGAAGATCAGTATCAGCTTGGCAAATTCACTCTGTCTGACAACTGGAGGGTAGCGCCGCCACAGAAGCATGAGCCCAAGGCCACGAAAGAAGAACCGGTTCCACATTGGGATTGGAAGTGAATTCGCACCTGTCACATGATTACAATATTTAAAGAAAATCCCGAGGACATAGATGAGCTCCCTTTGTGCTTCGAAAACAGCAGCGACGAGGTAATCTCAGAGTTCCCACCAGCGCCAAAAGAGCTGGAAGATGGAATCCATACCACTGCAGATAACCTTAAGAAAATTGAGTTGGGATCGGCAGACGATCCGCGACCGACATTCATCAGCGAGTTACTATCTGAAGAAAGGGTAGCTGCGTTAAAGGATGTGCTTCTGCAGCATAGAGATTGCTTCGCGTGGAACTATTCCGAAATGCCAGGACTAGATTCAGAAATTGCTGTACACAAATTAGCGATATCCCCGAACATCAAGCCAGTCAAACAGGCGCCGAGGAGAATGCGGCTCGAGCTTGAAATGAGTATCAATGCTGAAGTCAAAAAGCTGATCGACTCTGGTTTCATCCAGGAAGTTCAATACCCTGAATGGATCGCCAACATCGTCCCGGTGATGAAGAAAAATGGGACAGTGCGCATATGCGTAGACTTCCGGGATCTCAATAAAGCCTGCCCAAAAGACGATTTCCCAGTGCCAGTCACCGAACTGATGATAGACAATACGTCCACTCATGAGGTTTTCTCCTTCATGGACGGCTCATCGGGGTATAACCGGATAAAGATGCATCCCGAAGATCAGAAGCACACCGTCTTCAGGACTCCTCTGGGCATATTCTGCTACAAAGTGATGCCCTTCGGTTTAAAGAATGCCGGTGCCACTTATCAAAGGGCCATGACGAAGATCTTCGATAACCTTATACACGAAATCGTCGAATGCTATATCGACGACCTCGTTGTTAAAAGCAAATCATATGAGGAACATCTCGAGCATCTGAAGACCGTATTTCTACGCCTTTGGCAATACAACTTGAAGATAAACCCGCTCAAGTGTGCATTCGGAGTTTCCTCAGGCAAATTCCTGGGATTCATTGTTCGACACCGAGGTATTGAAATAGATCCGTCAAAGATCAAAGCGATCATGGAAATGCCTCCGCCGAGAACTCTTAAACAGTTGCGATCTCTCCAAGGGAAGCTCGCATACATACGGCGATTTATAGCCAACCTTTCAGGCAAGTGCCGTCCTTACAGCCACCTGATGAAGAAGGGAACCCCGTTCGTTTGGGATCAAAAATGCCAAAGCGCACTAGATGAGATCAAGCAATACCTACAGAACCCGCCGGTGTTGGCTGCTCCAGTCAAGGGAAAGCCCCTCATTCTTTACACAACCGCCCTCGAAGGTTCTTTAGGCACGTTATGGGCACAAGAGAACGATCAAGGGAAGGAAAGAGCACTCTACTACTTAAGTCGAGTTCTGCTGAGGGCAGAAAGCAACTACTCTCCCATTGAAAAACACTGCCTGGCGTTGATCTTCGCGATGACAAAGCTCAAGCATTATGCATTGGCGCATGAGGTCCGTCTCATTTCAAAGGTGGACCCCCTTAAATACTTAATGTCAAAGGCCATATTGACAGGTCGACTCGCTAAATGGGCTCTGCTCTTGATGGAGTTCTCGATAACATATCAATCTCTCAAGGCAGTGAAAGGCCAGGCCATCGCCGATTTCCTCGCTGAGCATCCGATACCGGCTGATTCTCCTCTGAATTGCGATTTGCCAGATGAACATGCGTTTGACGCGATCGACGGTGGTGATACCCAATGGGAACTTTATTTCGATGGAGCATCTTCCATGAAAAAACGCAAACAAAGTATCCCTATAATCAAATCGGGGGTAGGCCTCATCTTCGTAACTCCACAAGGAGGGATTATGTGCTTCGCCTTCTCCTTAACAGAGCCGAGGACAAACAATGAAGCCGAATACGAAGCTCTGATAGCAGGCCTCGAGATCGCCATCGACATGGGAATTGAAAATCTCCTCATATATGGAGACTCCCAACTGGTCGTTAGTCAAGTAAACGGCGACTACCAGACATGCAAACCAGAATTGGTGAAATATAGCGAAAAGGTGCAACAATTGTTGACCCAAATTCCCTCTTATATTTTGGAGAGCATACCGCGCGCGGAAAACAGCAAAGCAGACGCGTTGGCCAAACTTGCTAAAGAACTGGCTGACGAGAACCTGGATGACGTTAGAATCGTGGTACAAAGCCGTCGAGTGCTCGCCCCAGCGGAAATATCTCCGGAATCACCCGAAGAAAAGGAAACGACTGAGCGAATGGCTCTGCAAATAAAAGACCGGGAAAAGGCCGAGGATTGGAGGGAAGTCTTCATAGACTACTTTAAGTCCCACCGATTGCCTGAAGAAGCGTCCACAAGACATCAGCTCATGAAGCGGGCTCTATCTTTCGCCTTCGTCAACGATACTCTGTACAAGAGATCATTTGATTCTCTGTGGTTGAGATGCCTGGGACCTGAAGAAGCGAAAAGAGTCGTTCAGGAAGTTCACGACGGACTCTGCGGTTCTCACCAAGCGGGCCCAAAGATGAAGTTGAAGATAAAACGGATGGGCTACTACTGGCCCACGATGATTCAGGACTGCCTCGAATATGCGAAGCAATGCCACTCATGCCAAATCCATGGGGACTTCATCCACCAGCATCCAAATCCACTACATCCAACGGTGGCTAGCTGGCCATTCAAAATGTGGGGGACTGACATAGTCGGCCCTATCGAACCAGCATCGTCTAGGGGACATCGTTTCATCCGGGCGACGACTGACTACTTCTCTAAATGGGCAGAAGCAGTACCGTTAAGAGAAGTGAAGACGGAAAATATCCTCCACTTCTTCAAGACGCACGTCATATATCAGTTTGGAACTCCGCGACGGATCATCTCCGATAACGGGCCAGCCTACAGAAGCCACAAGATTAGTCGCTTCGCGCAACAGCACAATATAGACTGGAGATATTCCTCGGTTTATAATCCGCGAGCTAATGGTCTAGCTGAGGCCTTCAACAAGACCTTGACGAAGATCATGAAGAAAACAATGTCGCGAAATAAGAAAGACTGGCACGAAAGACTGCAAGAAGCTCTCTGGGCATATCGAACTACGTTCAAGACGGCCACAAGCACAACGCCGTACGCGTTGGTATTTGGGACGAAAGCAGTACTCCCCCTCGAGATAGAGTTACCCTCTCTACGAGTGGCAGTCCATTACGAGCTGACGGACGAAGAAAATGCTCACCTTCGGCTTGAGGAGCTTGACGCCCTTGATGAAACCCGGCTCATAGCGCAACAAAATCCGGAAGCTTATAAAGCAAAGATGACGCGCTCATACGAAAGATTGACCCGACCGAGGACATTCCGCCAAGGCGAACTCGTGCTAGTGGTCAAAAGGCCTATGATCCCTAATCGCGCCAAGCGAGGAAAATTCGAACCAAACTATGAAGGCCCGTACATCATAGATAAGGTCTACCAGGGTGGGGCCTATCTACTCATGGACATGCACGGTGAAAGGCCTTTCAGGCCAATAAACGGTCGCTTCCTAAAGAAATACTATGCTTAATGAGCCACGGCATAGGTCAATGGTAGATAACGACGACTATGTCCGCTCGCTATCTTCCTAAGCTCAAACTCTATCAGCAGTAGCCAGCCTTCTCAAACCGGACCGAAATGTCCTTAAACTAATAGCAGACCGAAACGTCTTTAAACTACTACCGCAGCATCTTTAGGCTGACGAGATACAAAAAAAACATATAAAAATAAAATTAAAAAAAACGGTATGTCCATAAGCAAAAAGGGCACGGATGAAAACCCGAAAGGGCTCCGTGAGTAAAAACAGCAGGGCTACCGGCGAGTGTTCGTGAAAACCCGAAAGGGCGTGGCCTCGTTTAAAATATATATATATATATATAAAAACAAAAAGAATAAAAGAAAACGGTATGTCCATAAGCAAAATGGGCACGGATGAAAACCCGAAAGGGTCCGTGAGTAAAAACAGCAGGACTACCGGCGAGTGTTCGTGAAAACCTGAAAGGGCGCGACCTCGTAAAAAAAAAGAAGAAAATAAAAAGAATAAAAAAACGGTATGTCCATAAGCAAAATGGGCACGGATGAAAACCCGAAAGGGCTCCGTGAGTAAAAACAGCAGGACTACCGGCGAGTGTTTGTGAAAACCCGAAAGGGCGCAACCTCGTTAAAAGACACTTATAGGGTCCTCTCGACCTTATAAGGAGAAACCACCCGCGTGAGATCCTTACGACTCACGAAGGGAGCAACACACTTAGGGATCCCTACGATTCCTAAGGAGGAAATACACTTGCGAGATCCTCACGACTCGTAAGGAGAACTCTCTCATGAGACCCTCACGGCTCATAAGATTTGAAAGTATTAAGTTACAGAGACCTAAACCTGTGCTTAAGCAAACCCCCCACAACTTTAGATATTGCCCTACAAGTAGTTCAATACTGGCTCTTGTATACAATCCACGGGCGCGAGTAAACATTTCCCTGACTAAGTCCCATCTGAGTCTAGGGATATGTTTGCATGGTGAACAACCCTTGTAAATCCTTTCGATTTATGAGGAGAAAACCCTCCTGTAGGATCCTTACGACTTACAGAGGAACAAACACTTAGGAATCCTCACGATTCCTAAGGAGAAAATACACCTACAAGATCCTCACGACTTGTAGGGAGAAATAACTTTGTGGGACCCTTACGGCTCATGAAGTCAAAAGCCTTAGTCGACAGGACCTTAACCCTGGTCGCTAAGCTACCTTTGTTCGACATCGACAGAGGCAGATGATGATTCGCTCCTGGCAATATCCCAGTTGTAGCGGTGCTGATGCCGAAATCGGTGTCTAATTTCAGGTTTACGGCGAAAAGCCAGTAAGCCGCACATGCATACGAAATAGCCGAAATGATGGGGCAACTTTCAATAAAAAAGCAGCAAATAAAAATGTACGCATGCGAAATAGCCGAAATGATTGGGCAACTCGCAATAAAAAGCAGCGAGTAAAAATAAAATAAATAGCCGAAATGATTGGGCACCGCGAAAAATAGCCGAAATGATTGGGCAATCGCGACCTTCGCGATATAAAAGCTGAGATGATAGAGCATCGCGGAGATAAAACAAAAAAAAATATGATGAGAAAACTTTGGCCCTACAGTTAAGATCACATCGATCCCTGTATACAATCCAAGGGCGTAAACAAAGAGGGAACCATACTTTCCCAACAGGCTCCGCCAGAAGACGAAGCCAAATCTCGACGGTTCAGTCCAACTCCGAAGAAACCAGTGTCTTTAGCAAACTCCTCGACTCACGGATACAAACACTCCTTGACGAGAGCCTCCTGATCCGCGTCGACTCGCAGAGCCACCAGTGCCTCCGTGGGAAATCTTCGACTCGTTTCAAACCCCAAGGAAACAAATAATCCTTGGCGCTTGGGAAACAAATAATCCCTAGCAAATTCCTCGACTCACGGATACAAACACTCCTTGACGAGAGCCTCCTGATCCGCGTCGACTCGCAGAGCCACCAGTGCCTCCGTGGGAAATCCTAGACTCGTTTCAAACCCCAAGGAAACAAATAATCCTTGGCGCTTGGGAAACAAATAATCCCTAGCAAACTCCTCGACTCACGGATACAAACACTCCTTGACGAGAGCCTCCTGATCTGCGTCGACTCGCAGAGCCACCAGTGCCTCCGTGGGAAATCCTCGACTCGTTTCAAACCCCAAGGAAACAAATAATCCTTGGCGCTTGGGAAACAAATAATCCCTAGCAAACTCCTCGACTCATGGATACAAACACTCCTTGACGAGAGCCTCTTGATCCGCGTCGACTCGCAGAGCCACCAGTGCCTCCGTAGGAAATCCATGACTCGTTTCAAACCCCAAGGAAACAAATAATCCTTGGCGCTTGGGAAACAAATAATCCCTAGCAAACTCCTCGACTCACGGATACAAACACTCCTTGACGAGAGCCTCCTGATTCGCGTCGGCTCGCAGAGAAACCAGTGTCTCCGCGGGAAATTCCCGATTCGTCTCAACTTGCAAATGAAGCCTCAGGCAGCAGGGACTAAAAAACTTGCTTCCTGAACAATGGGACCCTGCAAGTCGATCCGAAATGGCCTCTTGCATACTATTCACGGGTCTCACTCTCTAAAGTCGAGTTTCGACGAGGAGGGAAACAACCGCTTACGAGTCCTCTCGACTCGTAAGAGGGAAAAATTCTCTTATAGGATCCTTACGACTTATAAGAGAAAACCACACTTAGAAATCCTCACGATTCCTAAGGAGAAAAGCACCTACGAGATCCTCTCGATCCGTAGGGAGAAAAGTCTCTATGAGACCCTCACGGCTCATAGAGTTAAAAAGTCTTAGGCAGCAGATCTGAACCTGCGGCCTAAGCCATCGCTATTTCTTAGGAAAATCAAGATGCTTACTCTATTATATGCTATTTGTAACGGCATGCTGATGATAAGAGAGTGACGGAAAGAGCATCTGATCTGCATTTGATCAAGCATTCGAGACCCATTCATTCATGCAAAAGATTCAAAACAAAAGATAAGACAGGCTAGGAAAAACAAAAATTTTCATTAATTTCGCCAGAAGTTCTTACAATCATAAAAAAAACAAACTAAAAACATTATTACAAGGGAATAACCTCGAACCCAGGGCATGGATTGAGGAACTCAAAAGCTACTCTATCTATGACTTTCCAGGCCTCGCGGACCATCCTAGTATGCTTTCTTTCACGAGCACAAGCGTCAGGGTCCCCCCTGATGTCTTCCACCCTCGGATAAGCAGCAAGTATGGCGGACTGTTGAAAGACCTCGTGCAAGAGATCGATAAGACTGTCTCGCCGTCTCTTCGAGATAAAGTTCAACAGGTACACCGAGTGCACCTTGTCCTCAGCAGCATCCAACGCCCTAAGTGGCATGCCGGAACAGAAGAGGGGAAGCGCTTCCCAGATGGCTCCCACGATAAGCTTAAGGAGGGAGGAACGTCGGGGGAGCAGTGGACCATTGTACGCGTCGAAACGACTCATTATTTCAGCGCACTCATCGTTTGTGAACTCTCGATTTTGAGAGCAGCCAAGTCGGCGGATGTCCCCGTAAGAGATGATCTCGTTGAGAGCATACATGTGGGCGTTCATTGTTCCTGTGAAAGAGGATCGACAGAATTATCAAAAAGACTGATTAAACAAAACGATATGATGAATAAAATGCCACCTTCAGACTCTAAGATCAATGAAACACTCTTAAGAGTTCTTTTAGATCAAAGGGATCTATGTTTTGCCAAAGATGTAAGTTTCTGTTCATGGGTTGAGAAACCCTGAAACAGAGTCCTGAGAGCAAAGCTCTATTTGGTGAAACCCCAAAAGGATTTCCTTTAGATCAAAAGATCTATGAGAGCAAGGCTCTGTTAATTAAGCTGAATTTGATTTAATTTAAAATTTTACCTAAAAGGGTGCTGGGTTTTGAACTTTAAAAGTTCTTAAAACAAGAGCAAAGCTCTGAAGTTTTTTTTTTGAAAATAAAAATCTTAAAGATGATAATCATCTGTTGAGGACCAAAGGTCCTATTTATAGGCATCAAATGCCCTTTCAACTTCCAACAGTCACTGCAACGGTTGGAATTCTGTCACCGTTGCGCTCACGTACCGGGGTTACGTAAGCGCAACGGTGGAGGGCACTTGTTTACCCCAATCAGAGCAAAGCTCTGTTCAAATTCCGAGGCGGAAGATGAAGCAACGTTGCATCTTCCCCCAATCAGAAGCAAAGATTTGCTTTGAAAATTTAAACTTCAATAAATGAAGCAGCGCTTTAGATCCTTTGCGCTGCGCGCAACGCGCCACGTGTCTGGCGCAGATGCATTAGCGTGGCGTCCAAAAAGGCACGCTCAATCAGAGCAAAGCTCTGTTAAAGGAAGCAACGCTTCAGCAACAGGAGCGTTGCGCTGCGCGACGCGTATCAGCGCAGACGCGCTAGCACAGTTGCGCTGCGCGACGCGTGTCAGCGCAGACGCGCTAGAGCAGTTGCGCTGCGCTGTGCGCCGCGCGACGCATGTCAGCGCAGACGCGCTAGCGCAGATGCGCCGTTTCATAGAAGGGAAAAGGCTAAGTGCTAAAGGCAATTTACCCTTGCAAAGTTACATGCACTTGATAATAACAAATTAAAATTATACGATGCACAAGCGCAACAGAGAACTAAAATAAAAGAACCCTTAATAGATAATGAAATACTTGATTAAAAAGAAAAATACATATTCATTATTGTCATTATTACATTTAAAAAAAGATCACCGAATACGGGATCAGAAAGACAAGGGTTCACAAAAAGAAAGAGAAGATTATTCAGTTCCCTCTCCGTCTTCTCTATCATGTCGAAACGGCGATCCTCCCGAGGGGTAGCCATCCAACGGTCGACGCCGCACTCCTGGGAAAAAGTGGCGATGACAACCCGACGAGCCCGTATCTGGCTCAGCAAGTGGAGAGAGCGGTCCCTCAGGGCTTTGGTGATCAAGTGTGCTTCGAGAAAGCACTCAATCTTGTTCTCGGCGGTATCCAGCATTGCCGATGACATCTCTGCTGGAGGAGGGAGAATGTCGGCGAGCACCGAGGCATGGATCATCCGAAGCCAAATGGAATTCGGAGGGAGAGGAGACCCCACACGAGTCAAAAGCTCGTGCAGTGCAGCATCGCACTGCTCGTCCGAGAGGGAAGGGTCCACCAGGCACGCGGCAAAACGGGGAACAATGTCCCGAATCGGCACCTCCCATGGCTGTCGGCGGGCATGAGGACGGTTGCAAGCCATGATCGAAGAAGTTCTCTGAAGATGAGAAAAGAAAAGGCTCAGCCTTGACTTATATATATAGACCCAAGCACAGAAAATCCTGTGCACAATGAAATCATTTCCAAGGCCCGGGAAATCAGAATTTTGGAAATACAAGTTTGACTTGAAAAAAGGAGATGAAAAGATATCTCAGGCGAAGCGACACTTCTGATTTTCCCAAAAATCTAAGCTTTAATAAATGAAGCAACGCTTCAGATCCTCTATGCTGAGCGCAGGGCGACACGTGTCAGCGCAGTTGCGCAAGCGCTGCGCTGCGCGACACGTGTCAGCACAGTTGCGCTGCGCTTTGCGCTGCGCTTTGCGCCGCGCGACACGTGTCAGCGCAGATACGCTAGCGCGCTGCGCAACACGTGTCATACGCTGCGGCATTTGCGCGCTAAACAGAATTAAAATTCTAAGAGATCTTTCCTGTTTTTGATAAAACAAGAAGATTTTCTTCTGTAAAACAGAAGCCCTTGGATCAAAGATCCAACGGTGGGGAAAATTTCCCAAATTACTCAGAGAAAGATCTCTTCAACAAAATTAACTAATTTATGGGCACTATAAAAGAGACCCTAGACCTTAATTCAGAAGGGGGGAGGAATATTTTCTTGAAAAAAGTCAAGAGCTTCAAACAGAGAGAGAACTCTGAGAAAATTTCAAAGAAAAAGGTAAAAACCTTCATGAGAGAGAAGAAATCTCTTTTAATAAATCTGGATCTAAAACCAGATCAATGATCTTCACATAATAAACAGTGATTTGCACTTCTTATGAACCACTAGTTCTTTAAAAAGAAGAAAACAACAAAATAAAAAATAGTGCTTTGCACTTTTATGAACCTCTGGTTCTTGAAATAAAAAGAAAAACTTATTTTTCTTTGATCTAAATTGGATCAAGAAATCAAATAGTGCTTTGCACTTCTGTTCTTGAATCTAAAAGATTCTTAGTGCTTTGCACTTCCAAACAGCGCTGTTGCGCTCTTGGGAAAGCGCCACGTGTCAGCATCTGAATCACTTGCGCTATGCGTTTTGAGATAGAGCTTTGCTCTCTGTAATTGACGCAACTCACCAGAGTGCGCCAAGCGTCAGCAGCGCAAGCGCAGCGCATTGCGCTTGCGCGACACGTGTTAACACTACAAGCGCTTGCGCTCTCTGATTGGCGCAAAGCGCCTGAAAATGCAATGCATTTACAGAAGGGCCAAGCCCAATTAAAAAAGGGCCTAACAGGCCAAATTAAATGCAATGCATTATTTTAAAAGAAAAAAGGGCAGAGCCCAAATAAAAACAGATGCTGTGCATCATTTATAAAAGGGCAGAGCCCCAGTAAAGGTCTAATAGACCAAAAATAAATAAAATGTTGAACATTTTCAACTGGACTTAGCCCAATTCTGGCCGTAAGTCCTTAAGTTAAATTGAACTGAGCGCAAATGCTCTCTCTTAAATCAATTTACCTCCGGTTCGAGGGTACATCTCCGAACTCCTCTGACACTTCTCGTTGTAATCCTTCAACGACGTCAGAGAGGCGACGGGTCCCAACGACCACACATGGATATGGACTGCGGGGTCCTTAAACTCGTGGACCGAAACGTCCCTAAACTAATGTTGGACCGAAACGTCCTTAAACTAATGATGGACCGAAACGTCCTTAAACTAATGATGGACCGAAACGTCCCTAAACTAATGATGTACCACCACGTCCTTAAACTGGAATATGGACCACCACGTCCCTAAACTGGAGCAATAGAGCCTCCAAATGCTCTTTTGCCGGATCTAAACGATCCCGTTTAAGTTGATCTTAGCCCCCAAACACGGCTAACGTATCCTTAAACATTCAAATGGACTGTAAAAATCCAAATCGACTTTGGTTCAAGGGTACATCTCTGAACTCCTCTGACACCTATCGTTGTAATCCTTCAACGACGTCAGAGAGGTGATGAGTCCCGATGGCCATGGATCATCACGTTAAGTTGATCTTAGTCTTAAATCAGACTAACGTATCCTTAACGAACGTTTAAGTTGATCTTAGCCGCAACGCGACTAATGCATCCTTAAACTAAAAACACCAAACCCAAATCTAAGTAAATACGGATTTGGACTAATCCACGTCCTACGGGCGACGGCATTACTCAGTCTCCGTATACAATCCACGGGCAACCACAAACAAAACAAACACACACGACATGAAGTGAAATTTTGGAGAAGGAGAAAGTTGTTACCACGATGCGGTAGCGTAATTAACTGCAGGGGCTTGCGTCTGCAGGGAAGAGCGTCTCCACAATCAAAAACCCCTCAAGCAAGGGGGAATCTGACGAAGTCTGCTACATCGGCCGCATCCGTCTAAACCTCCGATACACGGTACCATAAATCAACTTGGCATCTTCGGAGAGGTGGACGTATAAAACCAAATAGCATCTGCCCCGAATCTCAGCGTCAGGACATCGTGGTCTTGTGCGCCGTCTTTCGGAGGGGAACAGGTACACCTATTATGCTTACTGGATAGTCTTCTTCCAAACCATAGGCTGGTGCCGAAAGGTAGGGAAGGAAGAAAACCATTTAGCCTAACGATGGTGTACAGAAGGTAACGACTATAGACAAATAAAGGGATTTGGAGAGATGGAAATAAAATATACGGTTATAGTCATGAATTGGATTATGGAAGAGGCAAAACTATGAATACCAGGATACCTCTACGAAATATTTTCTTTCAGTGCATTGTTAATGGAAAACTGTTTTCCCGATTAGAAACTTACTCCAGGGTATGTATTTACCAAGTTTCATTCTCACATCTGTATGGTTTTACAGATGATGAGTGGGAGCAAGTTATTGGGAATTAGGTGATCATCCTCATTATATCGGAATTCGTTGTAATTGGTGATATTTTAGGAAATCTCCAGGGTACAGTTTTCAACCTACGACGCACAGGTTTTGAGTTATTCAAATCAACGGACTTATACAGAGTATTGTATGTTGTCCAGTGTCCATCATGACAAAGGGGTAGGTCCTCGTACCATTTTCTGTTTACTTATGACTTCTCTAGTTTTTAGATAAGTGTTTCGTAGAAATACAAGGTCTAAGTTTTGCGAAGTTGTGGGTATAATAATAAAGTAGAGGACCAGATGTCGCAAGTATCGGGATTCTTCAAAGAGATCGAAGATGTAGATACTTGTGATTGGTATTCAGATGATAGTAATAGTTTTGAGAAACTTGTTTCTCTTTCAGGTTACTCATAATTGGATGGATTCCTAAGTTGAGTAATGCTGATTAGCCTCTCTCCATTAAAGTTGATATGCACTGGAGATAGCTGCATGATTTGAATCTGATTCCAATTAAATAAGTGCCAAAGTTTCTATATTGGATATAGAATGGTTCATATCTTAACGTTGTTAAGGTACGGGGAGTTGTCCGGCTTATGCTTAAAACCAGACTCTGGATAACTCAGTGCACGTTTTTGTAATGGCAGTTTGTGGGTTGGCCCAGGCTATGACGAGGGTTGATATTCTACCATCTGGAAGATCAATAGTGATATTGTTCTTGACTCGCCACAGTTTTAGTAAAATGGTTTTTTTTCCAGAAAACAGTAGTGGGAGTATGGTAGAACTGGAAGTGATTCCAGAACCGCAAATGATTACGGAAAATTTAATAGGACCTAAAGATTCAATCAGGTTTGACATTCCATTAGCCACTCCGCAGATTTGGTAGGTAACCTCAGACACCCGAGAGGTACTCTGGTAGCCTCAATGACGGTGACAGGGAGGTTCTTGCTTACCCTGACTTGACACTACTGTTGTTCCAGACTATGAGACCCGGCAGGAGGTTAAGTATAGCGTCGTTCTAAACTAGCTTTAGAAGTGCACGTGTATATTATTCTGTCAGAGGGTTGTTGTGGTCAGTGGGAGCAGCGGATGCATAGTGGGCAAGTCGCTTATGTCTATTTATAGACTTGAGCAGTTATAGTAGAGATAGATCATCTAAATTTTGATGTGACAGTCATGGGTTTGACTTCATCAAAATAGAGGATGGATCAGTTAAGAAGGTAGTTGGGTGTGATGTCCTGGTATTTGGATGACATATACAGAGTAGGAAGTAAAATTCCTATACCACAATCGGTTGTACTGTGGTCGTCACACAGTTGTTTCTCCAGACAGGATATGGATATAATATCAGACATTCTGGTTTCTAGATCTATGGTTTTTAGATATGGATTTGGGTAGTTTCCCAATGTGGGTACTTTGACAATATTCTAATGGTTTTTAGAATAGATGACTCCTGGCATGGTGGTGTACCTGTAGGTGATGGAGTCACCCTCTCTAAAGGTGTCTTACGGACTAAAGGGGAGAGGGATGTGCATGATTGGCAGATCACTTGCTTAGACAATTGAGTCAATCGTGAGATGTCAAGTACCACACCAGATGTTGTTTTTGCACTAGATGCGATAAGTTTGTATTAATTCAATCCTGGAGAAACATAAGGAAGCAGTTTTAGAACATAAGTTAATGTTCTACGGATTTGATGACGGCAGCCTCCTTCGGGAGACGGTTATCATTCCAGGCTTCAACAGTGACATGGATGACAGGGTGATTGTCAGAGTTATAGTTTTTCCTCTGACGAGGGACAGTATTATGGACAGGTGGTCCAAGAGGATACTGTGGGAGGCATGGTGCTGGATATTGATTAGGTTCAGTTATCGATACAGTCTAAGAAGTTTGGATTTGGAGTTCATTTATGAACTAGGTCCCATCAGATATCCAGACATATTCTAAGACAGGTATTACAAAATTCGGGAGATGGCTTTCTCCGCGAACTTGAGATTAAGAGAGACATAGAAAGAAACATCAGGGCGGATCCACTCACTGAGGCTATTTCTCGAACACAATAGTTTTACGAACGGGCTTTGTGAAACTGATTAGTAGAGGAGTTGGATGTTCGGTATCATACGGGCTGTGAGTATGCGACATCGCAATAATTAGCCTTAAGTGCAAGTGGGAGATTGTTGGATATAGTGCCCTCAAAGTCAATTATTGGATCGCAGGCACGTGATTGCAATGATTGAGGAGGACCTATGCCGGTAGGACAGTCTTACTCGAGATGATAGTATGCTATCTGGTTTGCCTTTATCAGTCGTGTACATGTTCAGGTGACTGATTACATGTTACATGTTGATAGAGCCCTTAGGATCTTGCTTGACTACCAATAGTATGAGGGCGATCATATACGTGAGAGTTGGGTAGTCCATAAGCACATCCTTAATAGTGGTCCCTAGTCGTGGGAGTTTCGAGACAGGGCATCGATACTCCGGAGTAGACTAGTGTATACAGTCGAGATCCCGACGAGGGGCGGTGACAGGTCTCACAAGCCACTGGTGTCAGTTGGATCACCTAAGATGTATACAGGTGCTCATTGGGTTATGAGTACACCGGACATGACTCACCGGGAACCTGCTAGTTGGTATTATACATATCGTCAGATAGCAGTTCCCTGGTGACATGTGTACAGGTTAGTTCATCGACCTGAGGTCGTCATTTGTCTCGTGTGAGTTCCCACTGTGCTTTGATTTCTACCCTACCACGACTCAAAGGAGTCGTGCAAACATATAGTTTTTGGGTACAGTCCCGAGCCACATGGAGGCACGTGAGTGGATCGGCAGGGGATTCGTCTCTCCCGGTATTGGGGGTGGAGATCGCGCTGTGTCTAGGAAAGCCATTACACCAAGTCCTTGGCCAAGGCAGGTGAGAATTACTGGTAGGTACTCCGGTAGTTTCTCAGGGTGTTCAGGGCTTGTCTCCGACACGACTTATACCGCTATTGGGGGTCTGACGTTACTAGCCCCTAGGAAGGATATGCGATACTCATAGACGAATGGACCGGACCGTGTTAGTTATATGTATGCCCTAGAGGCCATTACTGTACATACGATGTATATTGTAGTGGATGCTAGGACATATATAGGGAGGACTTTCTTGCTCGACATGATAGTATGCTATCTGGTTGTACTTTATCTTAACATGTACTCTGATTGTCTCTATATTACATGTTGATAAAGCCCTTAGGATATGTACTCGACTACTGGGACTATGATGAGATCATACTAGTGGGGCCACGGTAGTCGATGAGTACATCCTATAATTGTTCCTAGTCGTGGGTGTATCGAGACAGGGCTTCGATGCACCAGAGTAGACTAGCGTATACGCATCTTGACCCATATGATGGGCGATGGATGATCCCATATCCATCGGTGTTTGACATCAAGGATGGTGTACGGGTGCTCAGTGGAGACTGGGTACACTGGACGGACTCGCCGAGAACTCCCAGATGGTATTATACCATACGTCAGATGGCAGTTCTCCGGTGACACTGGTACAGAGTAGTCTGTTGACCCGAGATCGTCATAGAGTCTTGTGTGATTCCCACTGTGCTTTGATTTCCTTCATACCACGTCCAAGAGGGCGTGCAAAAAGGTGGCTTTTGGGTACAGTCCCGAATCACATGGAGGCAATGAGCGATACGAGGGGATTCGTCTCTCCCGGTATAGGGAGTTGATGTTGTGCTGTGTTCGATTGGCTATAACCGGAAATCCCTGGCCAGGGTTGCTGAGATTTACTGGTAAGTATTATCAGTAGTTTCTCGAACTGTTATAGACCTCATATCGACATGTATCAAGCTACTGGGGTCTGACGTTTACCACCCCTAGGCGAGATATGTGACATATCAGACGACGAGACCGGACTGTACGGGAGTGTTACTGTTTGGATTCACAGGAGAATGTACATGCTTGCTTGTTGATCTTCTGAGCGCTCAATACCTGGGTAGCTGTTACGTTTAGCTGACCGCTTGCAGCTTGTGGGTGTTTGATATGATCATCACCTACTGCCGGCGTATTGACGATTCTTTAGAGTCCTACACAGAGGTTTCTTGGCTCAGGCAAAACGGAGTAGGAGCACATATGTGATATGTGCGGGACCGAGAATATGCGATATGAGATACCGTATTCTATTCTCGCGATATTTGATATCAGCCGGGTCATCGGATCAAGTGTTGATTCGATGAATCGGTACAGATAAATATTAGTCGGTTATATGTGTTATAGCCGGATTGTCGGATCAAGTGTTGATTCGATAATTTAATGTATAATAATATATATGATATATTAAATTACATTAACTAATATTTGCTCACTAAAAGATTCTTTTTCTCACTCGGATAATACATTGATATATATGCGATATATGTTAATTGTATTATTTTATTTGGTTACAATAAATATTATATATATGATATATAATATTGTAACATGATATGATAACTAATGCAACAAGTTTAGTAAAGATTAATCAAGATTAGGGTTTGATTTGGGTTAATGACTTCTAGTAGATTCTAGAAGGTTTTCTATTTTGTTTTGGAAAAGATATTTTCAAGTGACTCATTGTTAACTCAACCCAAACCCTAACCTTTGGTCAATTCTCTACAATGGTTAAGTCAACCATGGTTGCATAATTCATCATTATCTCTTTTGCATTATTCATCACAAAAGGAATTCTATTATTGTTCATCTTCTTCCTTCATTCTCTTCATGAAAAAGCTTGCTAGTTTTTCTAAAGTGATGAATAAATATGAGAAAAAGATAAATAAAGAGAGCAAAAATCCTACTTCATTATCCTCATCTTCCCTTGCCATTTAGATGAGGGTGTTCACATCATTTCATGAGTGTTAGCTTGTGTTAACGGAACTTCAAGGTAGATCATCTTAGTATCGAAGATCGGAAGCAAAGGTTGCATCTTTCTCTTCGTGGAACCTCTCGAGAGTCCGGATCCCGATGATCGCAGCGAAGGGACCACAACACGGAGCATATGAAGTGAAGGACCGGATCTACAAAGGTTGTAATCCCTCTCACTTAGTGTTAAAGTTGTTAACATGCTAGTTTTCGCCTAATCTCTAGTTTAAAGATCCGTATTCGGGTTGTTCGGCACGGCTAAATTTTAAATCGGGCATGGTTGATGCCTCATAGACCCTTGTGCGCGTGCATAGCAACCCTACAGACTGTATATACATTGTCACTGTTAGGCTCAGTAGGGTTTCTGGATGAGTTCGCTCATCAGCCTCCCTTAAGGTCAGTACATGGGCAGCCGTTACGCACAGCTAGTGCCGCTGACAGCTTATGGTTAAACCCACTACCAGGATACTGACGAGTCATTAGAGTCCTCCATAGATAGTTTTCCAAGTTCGGGCGAAACGTTGTAGAGGCTGCATGGTTTTATGGCAGAGTTCGGAAAAAGCACATGCGTTTACGCACGTGTCATATTTCGGGTAGATAATACTGGTGGGCTTTGGTTTAAGCTGCATCCGAGTATTATACTTAGTAGATACAATATCTTTGTCTCAGTTGCATTTGTATTCGATCGTAATACAAATGCGGGTATATTTATACAGTTACGGGGTTATCCTGAAATTCGTTTCGGGATCGCTTTTGGAAGTTGCCAGTTTCTAGTTTTCTATCAGCCGTATTTAACATTCGGTTAAATGCGGATTTATCTTTTCTTAGATGAGTCATGGTTCTAGAAGTTTCTAGATGATGACTAGGATGATGAGGTGGCTTGTGACTCATCTTGGCATTAATTAGTTGATGACTTGTTAAGGTGACTCATTGTTTCATTAATGTGTTCATACTAGGTGTCATTAGTGAGTCATGTTTTCTTTAATTGTGTTATGATAAGCTTCATGGTTGTGGTCACCCCCCTTTTCCTACACTCACCCTCCTCCTTCCCTATAAGTGGTCGGCCCCCTCTTGGTGAAGGGATGATGGTTATTGATTTGGAAAAAAGTATATGGTTTTGGGTTCATGGAAATTTGATAGTTCATTTCTCATTTCATTCAATCCAAAAAGGCAACTTCATTAACCGTTCATCCATGGTTTTGGACGTAACGAGACAAAGTGTTCTACTCTTTCTCTACATCATCTTGGTCGTCTCTTCTAGCAAACTTGACGACCGAGTTGTCTCGGGTCAGAGGCGGGAGCCCGTTTAAAGATCCGATGACGTGGTGCCACCTGGACGAGCAGATTGGATATCGACGAGATCGTAGCAGCCGTAACAGGAGCGTGGGATGATGGTTAAAGAACGAAGAACTCGGATCGTTCGGTATAACCTTTCTACCCTCTTTGTAGTTTGTTAGTTTAGCTTTAATGGCAGATCCGGATTATAATACGCGATAGCGCCAGTTGTAAAAGTTTTTGTTCCGCATTTGGCGTCTGTTAGACGGCCGGGGTGCTACCGTGGACTTACACTATTGCTTCGCTAATTTGTCAGCAGCTTGGTGGAAATAGCATTTGAATGGTATTCGGAGCTTCCGAATGACTCCATCAAGACATTTACGGAGATGGAACTACTGTTCACACAACGGTTCGCAAGCGCACCCCAATCATGGCATTAATCAACGCCAGAGTGAAGCCAGGAGAGACCTGGGTTCAATACGCAATTCGGTGGCGAAACTTATGGTCAAAGTGTGAACAGCGCGTAGAAGAAGCTCCTGCTGCGGGCATGTTCGTGGGAACCCTCGACCCTTAGGCAACTATATCCCAATTTATGATGTTCTTCAAGTCGACCACCTTCCAGGCCTTGATTGACAAGCTGACCTAAATGGACTAGATGGGTTATAGGCCGTCCTCTTCAAAAAACGGATCTCCGGAATGAAAAGGGGAAAGGGAAAGCGACTTTTGTCGCCAACGTTCAACAACAATCGAGTGACCCGAAGCCGGTGGCTCGCCAGAACAACAGACCACGGGCCCTCGAAGAGAAGTTGAGACGTCCTTACTCATTTCTCCGGGATAAAACGAGAAGATTGTTCAAGCTGGCAGTGCGCAACAGACTCATAACTCTGCCGGATTCAAGATGCCCGATGTAATCGGGCGACGTCAACAATCCCAATTACTGCCCCTACCACCGAATAGTGGGCCACCCAATCGAAAATTGCCACGTCTTCAAAAACTGGGTTGAAGACCAGTACCAACAGGGCAAGTTCACGCTGTCCGAAAACCGGAAGGTAAACCCGCCACAACAGCACGCTCCTAAAAAGATGGATACGCCGGGGGCATCATGCTCATTTGTAGAGGAAGCTCCGTGGGAAGTGGTCCTTTCAGCTAAAACTAAAAGAATGCTGAAGGATCTTCAAACATGTCCGGCGATTAGGTTGAAAGGCCCGCTGGAGCCTGAAATTATTGACGGAATGCTGAAACCACGCCCAACGCCAAAAGTTGGTGACAATGGACAAAACCTCCAGGCCAAGCCTCTGAAGTCTTCAAAGAAAAAGAAGAGGGCCAATAAGCCCGTGCAGCTTGACGACAATCATACGGGTATATAAAAGTACATCGACACACTGGAGGAATACAACCAAAAAGCACAGACCTCGACCACATTGGAAGAATTCTTCAAGCATGTTGTTCAGAATGGAAACAATGACATTGATGAAGGAGACGATTCTTTAGAAGAGCTCGAGGATTATGTGGCGAGCTACCACATGATCTCTCACTCGTCGATAAACGACAAAGAAGCTCCTGACATATAGAAATTGGGGCAGATCCAGAACCAAAATCCACGGAATCGTCAGATGACCTTATCGACAAGCTGCTGAACGAAGCTTTTCAAAAGAGCAAAGCTGATCGAGAACGTGAAGCAGCCATTTACGAAAAGGCCAAGCGTCGTTGCCAGGCCGAAAGAGCTCCAGTGATGAGAAGTCATAAAGTACCTCAACCGGATCAAAGTGCCCTTGCCACCAGCAAGAGCAGAATCAAGATAAAGAAGCAGTTTGCCAAAACTCTGTCAATGGGAATGAAGCTTCCACCTTACAAAGAAAATACTTTCGGGAGTACATGCCTCGACGAACTGGATGTACATCCAAACTACTGCTTGTACCATCGGAAGGTCACACACCCTACCGAAGAGTGCAATACCTTTAAGAAGTGGTGGCAGGGATACGTAGCCCATCGACAACACTTCAAGCGAATAAAGCGCAAAGCCCGTCGGGAACAGAGAAGCACGATAGATGAGCATAAAGGAAAAACCGTTACTGTCATATGGTTGATGCCATCCCAACAGAAAGAAGTCTCAAGTTCTTACCTTTGGGAGTGTTTACCGCCGAAAGACGCGACCGGGACGTTTAGGACGTCTATCCTGAATTTTGGGGGCAGATACTATTTGGTTTTATCCATCCATCTCTTCGAAGATGCCAAGTTGATTTATGGCACCATATATCGGAGGATTAGACGGATGCGGCCGTTGTAGCAGAAATCGTCAGATTCCTCCACATTGTGAGAGGGTTTTTGATTGTGGGAACGGTTTTCCCTGCAGGCGCAAGCCCCTGCAGTTAATTACGTTACCGTATCGCGGTAACCACTTTCTCCTTTTCCAGATGTTCACTTCGTGTCGTGTGTATTTGTTTTATTTTTGGTTGCCCATGGATTGTATACGGAGATTAATTTATGTTGTCGCCCGTAGGGCGGGGATTAGTCCAAATCCGTATTTTCTTAGATTTGGGTTTGGTTTTTTTAAGGCTCGTTAATCTCGTTTGAGATTAAGATCAACTTAAATGTTTGTTGAGAATACGTCAGTCTAATTTTAGACTAAGATCTACTTAACAAGTTTTTAGGATCATTTAGATCCGATAATAGAGTATTTGAGCTCTATCGTTTTACTTTAAGGACGTCACGGTCCATTGGGTTTAAGGACATCATAGTCCATGTAGGTTTAAGGACTTCATAGTCCATAGAGTTTAATTTAGGGATGTTGCGGTCCATTGGGTTTAAGAACATCATAGTCCATGGAGTTTAGTTTAGGGACGTTACGGTCCATTGGGTTTAAGGACATCATAGTCCATAAAGTTTAAAGACATCATAGTTCATAGAGTTTAGTTTAGGGACGTTGCGGTCCAGAAATCACCATTTTTGAGGTGAGGGTTTAGTTTAAGGACATTACGGTCCATTAAGGTGTGCTCATGGGTTTGGGAGTGTACCAAAAGAGTTGTTGGTTGTCGGGACCCTCCATATCTCTGTAGACGTTGAAGAATTACAATGACATGTATCGGAGATATGAAGAGATGTACCCTTGAACCGAACTCCAGATTGAAGGGAGAGATCATGGTGGGACGAACATCATCTTAGATGCCAGGAGTTCATTAGCTATTTTTGAGACCCAGATCAATTTTGAGAAAACCTAAGTATAATGAGGCCAACAAACCATAGGATATTAGTCAAGTTCATCTTAGTCCCGCCCAGCTATGTCGTTAGTTAAGTAACTTAACGGTGCATAACGGGACACTGTGGCGAATGCGGATGGCATAAGCGTACGTTGTATTTTCATTTCTTCTATGATGCTTAGGAAGCATAAATGATGGGACTTCATTAATGAGATTAATGAAAGAAAAGAAACCTAAAAGATGTTGTAGAATCAAATTTTCAAAAAGGGTAGCTCTAGTTTTTACTTTGCATAGCGGTATTCCTTGTAGAATATCCAGCACTTTATTCGATAAGGAAAGAGCCGAGATCCCTTCACCGGGAGTGGCCTCTTTAGCGAAACTAGCAGATGCTATAACTCACTCGGTTTTGTTTTTAATTGCTTCTATAGTTCTTGCTTTGCATAGCGGTATTTGTGAAATATCATGCACCTTATTTGATAAGGAAAGAGCCGAGATCCCTTCACCGGGAGTGACCTTTTTAGCGAAATTAGTAAAATCCTCAAAAACACTCCTTTTCAAAATCACTTGTTTCCACAATGATATCAAGTTCATTATGCAAAAGGTTTTCATAAAATCCTGTCGTAGCCCTCCGTCATTTCAGATAAAAACTATTTAGTATTCGTGCTGCGTTTCTTGGCCTTTGTCAAGGAGTAGTGTGCGGTAGCTGACTAGTGCTTATCTGTTTATGCATATGATGCGATTGGATTAGGATAGTCGTACGACTTTGTTGGCCTTTGTCAAGGGTCATACGGGTGGATTTAATTCAATCAAGAAATGACGGGTTGAACTTGACTAGTATCTTATGGTTTGTTGGCCTTTGTCAAGGTCATAGGAGGTTAGGGGCAAAAGTATTATCGGGAATTTCAAGTGTTGAAATTTGCAATGAGATTACATACCTTCTATGAGATAGTTGGATTTCGATACCCACTGCGAGTAAGAGTTACTCCTGAGAGAGTTTTACACATCACAATTAACCGATCAAGTAGGTGTCTAGAAAGGTGTTAACGGGGTTATGCCTATGGGAAAATGAGGTTTATTTTAATTAGGTCCATGCGAAAGTACGGGGAACCTCCCTCAAAGTACCAACACTGGCCTGGCTGAAAAATTGGCGAACTTGTAAGGTGTAATTAATCCTGGCTAGTCTTACCTTTTAGGGTTTGAAGGAAGATTTGATAAAAATAGTGGGAGCCATCCTAATTAGATAAGATAATAACCAATCTAATCTTACAAGAGCAAACGCTTAAGTGTTTTCTTCTCTCTCTCCAGGTAGCGACCATGTCAGGCCTTAATCAAGATAATAATATGGACGTATTGACTGAACCCACTTGCTATACTGAGCAGTGGAACGTTGGTTCCGTTCTTTCTTATAATTGTTATAAGACTGAGCAGGGAATAGGGACTGTTTATCCCAATCAGAGCAAAGCTCTGTTTAAAATCCAAGGTGGAAAAAGAAGCAATACTTCTGTTTTTCTCCAATCAGAGCAAACCTCTGTCAAAAAAAAAAAATTGCGCGTGCAGCGCAACTGCGCGCTGCGCGACACGTGTCGGCGCAGCGCACAGTTGCGCTGCGCAGCAAAAAATAAAAAAAAAATTGCGCACGCTGCGCGACACGTGTCTGCGCAGCGCAGCAACAAAAAAAAAAAAATTTGCGCTCGCAGCGCAACTGCGCGCTGCGCGACACGTATCTGCGCAGCGCACAGTTGCGCTGCGCAGCAAAAAAAAAAAAACTGCGCGACACGTGTCAGCGCAGCGCGACACGTGTCACGCGCTGGGGCATTTGCACCAAACAGAATTAAAATTTTAAAGAAATCTTTCTGTTCTTGTTAAAACAAGAAGATTTTTTTCTGTAAAACAGAAACCTTTGGATCAAAGATCCAACGGTGGGGAAAATTCCCCAAATCACTCAGAGAAAGATCTCTTTAACAAATTCAACAAACTTATGGGCACTATAAAAAGGACCCTAGGCCTCAATTCAAAGGCATCAATATTTCTTGAAAAATCAAGAGCTTCAAACAGAGAGAACTCTGAGAAAAATTTCAAGAAAAAGATAAAAACCTTCATAAGAGAGAAGAAATTTCTTCTAATAGATCATTGATCTAAAAACAAGATCAATGATCTTCACATAATAAACAGTGCTTTGCATTTCTTATGAACCACTGGTTCTTTAAAAACAAGAAAATAACGAAATAAAAATAGTGCTTTGCACTTTTATGAACCTTTGGTTCTCTGAGATAAGAAAAACAAAAAACTTGTTTTTCCTTGATCTAGAAATCAAATAGTGCTTTGCACTTTTATGAACCTTTGGTTCTTGAAATAAAAAGAAAAACTTGTTTTTTCTTTGATCTAAATTAGATCAAGAAATCAAACAGTGCTTTACACTTCTTTTATGAACCATTGGTTCTTGAATCTAAAAGATTCTCAAATTAATAGTGCTTTGCACTTATAAATCTGCACTGTTGCGCTCTTGGGTTGGCGTAAGCCACCAGAGAGCGCCACGTGTCAGCATCTGAACCAATTGCGCTATGCGCTCTCTGATTGGCGCAAAGCGCCTGATAAATGCAATGCATTTCCTAAAAGGGCCAGGCCCAAATCAAGAAGACCAAACAGGCCAAAATAAATTACAAAGCAATAAAAGGGCAGAGCCCAAATGAAATTGATGCTCTGCATCATTTATAAAGGGCAGAGCCCAAAACAAATTGATGCTCTGCATCCTTTCTGGGCAAAGCCCAAATAAAAATAAAAATAAATGCAAGGCAGAAGCAAATAAAATGTTGAACGTTTCAACTGGACTTAGCCCAATTTTGGCCGTAAGTCCTTAAATTAAATTGACTGAGCACGACTGCTCTTTTAAATTAATTTATATCCGGTTCGAGGGTACATCTCCGAGCTCCTCTGACACTTATCGTTGTAATCCTTCAACGACGTCAGAGAGGTGACGGGTCCCGACGACCACATATGTCAATATGGACTGCGGGGTCCTTAAACTCGTGGACCGAAACGTCCTTAAACTAATATCGGACCGAAACGTCCTTAAACTAATATTGGACCGAAACGTCCTTAAACTAACGGTGGACCACTATGTCCTTAAACTGGTATTGGACCACCATGTCCCTAAACTGGCACAATAGAGCCCAAATGCTCTTTTGTCGGATCTAAACGATCCCGTTAAGTCGATCTTAGTCCCAAACTGGACTAACGTATCCTTAACAACCGTTTAAGTTGATCTTAGCCTCAAATATGGCTAATGCATTCTTAAACCTTCAAACAGACTTTAGTCCCAAATTGGACTATAAATTCCCCCAATCAACTTTGGCTCAAGGGTACATCTTTGAACTCCTCTGACATTTGTCGTTGTAATTCTTCAACGTCGTCAGAGAGGTGACGGGTCCCGACGACCATACATGCAATGGACTACTATGTCCCTAAACTGGAACAATAGAGCCCAAATGCTCTTTTGTCGGATCTAAACGATCCCGTTAAGTTGATCTTAGTCTCAAACAGGACTAACGTATCCTTGATGAACGTTTAAGTCGATCTTAGCCGCAACGCGACTAAGGCATCCTTAAACTAAAAACACCAAACCCAAACCTAAGTAAATACGGATTTGGACTAATCCACGTCCTACGGGCGACGGTATTACTCAGTCTCTGTATACAATCCACGGGCAACCACAAACAAAACAAACACCCACGACACGAAGTGAAATTCTGGAGAAGGAGAAAGTTGTTACCGCGAAGCGGTAGCGTAATTAACTATAGGGGCTTGCGCCTGCAAGGAAGAGCGTCCCCACAATCAAAAACCCCTCTAGCGAGGGGGAATCTGACAAAGTCTGCTACATCGGCCGCATCCGTCTAAACCTTCGATACACGGTGCCATAAATCAACTTGGCATCTTCGGAGAGGTGGACGGATAAAACCAAATAGCATCTGCCCCGAATCTCAGTGTCAGGCCATCGCGGTCCTGTGCGCCGTCCTTCGGAGGGGAACAGATTCTGGCACGCCCGGTGGGACCTCTTCCTCTTTCCACTCCACACTTCGTGTGTCGTGTTCGCGAACAAATCGCGGTTTGCTGTGATTGCCTGTGGATTCAAGGTACTAAGATTTGGTGTCTTGCTCTATGCAGAAAACAGAAAATCGATGGCTTCGAACTGCACCGCCCGCAGCGATAACTCTCGCTCCGTCATTGCTGGAGGAGTGACTTATGGGCCCCGAGCGGCCTCTCTTTTCAAAATGCCGGTGGAGCAGGTGGCTCAAGCTACCACTGGACTATTTTTTGGGACCATGCTCCTACCAATGAGCTTCAACGCCCCAATGACATTGCAAGAAGCTCCAAAGAAGTCGGTCTTCGATCGACTTACCGCTGCCGCGACCCCTCTCAACGGGTCGTCCAACTCCACTGCTTCAGTTTTTAACGGACTAGGCCAGAGCTCTAACAGGCTCATGAAGAAGCCTGCCATACCAGAAGGCGTTATCCCGAAGAGGATAGCCATTCCAACTCCCGTTCCTGGCAAAATCACCAAGGTTGCTTCCCATGTTCAGAAGTCCGCTTCTGACAAGTTGGCCGTCCCCGTTCAACGGACGTCGATCTTTAAAAAGCTGGTACCAGTATATTCTGACCAACACAGGGGGCACGAGGAGGTCACCCCTATAGCTGAAACAACTCCATCAGCACGACATGTTCGACGTCGCCACTGGCGTCGAGTAAGAAAGGCTGGGGGCAACTCCCCCTCTGGGATAACTCCGTCAGCTCCGATGGTGAGGATCGATACTGCTGTTCCAACCAGGAACAGTTTTGAGTTGCTGAACTCGGTGCGCAGAAACTCTCCTACTGCGGTGCTAAAGCGAACTCCTTCATCTGTGAAGAATATTCCAGAGAAGAAGCTAGAGCAGCCCCCTCAACGGCTGTCCTCTAAAATTTACAAAGTCTGGCGACAGGTCCAAGAGTCGGTGATCGATCAAGACTGCCTCCGACGACAGAAAAAGATGAAGGTTCGGCAGGGGAAGGATTACTCTGTCAAACCACAAAAAGCAAAAGCTACATGGGTGCCCACTACAACGGCTCCCTTAACTCCAATCAGTCAAAAAAGGAGGCCACAAAAAGCCCCTGTGAACATGGCGAAGCATAAAAGCGCTGAACACAAACGCCCCAAATCTGGGGGCATGGTAGTGCACACTGTTTATATGGCTTCTGGAAAGGAGGAAAGCCGCACTTCTACGGGCCACCGACCGCTCACCCGATCCGTGACGAAAGCCCAGGAGCAACAACAAAAGCTTCAGGAAATGATGACTACAATGGCTGCACTCACTGAGCCAAAAGAAAGCTCTGAAACGTCTTCGGATGAGCGTCAAGAACAAGAAACCGACGCTGACTTTTTACGCAGAGTCCTCGAAAAGAGGGACAAAGAAGCTGCAGAGCAAGCGGCTAACATAAAACAGATGGCGCTCCTCTTCCAAGATATGGTAGGGATGATGTTACAGCCGGACCCTCCTGCTGAAGATCCTCCGATCATCCTTGAAGACGACAGGGGAGAAACGTCAAATCCTCCGCCGGCTCTATCAACAGCCAAGGAGGAGGCAATCTCCAAAGTTGACCTAGACGAATATATAGCTCAGCAGATCCGGGTTCATCAGGCGAATGAAGCGGCTGGGCAAATTGTTAGAACCGGACGACCGTATCCGGGCTGGTATGACCAAATCAGTTACCCGCCGGGATATATGATCCCTAAATTCCACGTATATAAAGGGACAGGGAATCCGCATCAGCATGTTGCTCAATTCAGGGCCTTATGCGGCAACACTGGAGGCAATGACAAACTGTTGCATCGCCAATTCGTCGGCAGCTTAGCAGAAACAGCATTTGAATGGTATTCGGAGCTACCTAACGACTCTGTCAAAACATTTGCGGAGATGGAGCTGCTGTTTACACAAAGATTCACGAGTGCTAGTGAACGCACCCCGATAACAGCACTGATAAATGCCAGGATAAGGCCAAGCGAAACGTGGGTCCAATACGCAACACGATGGCGGAACCTATGGTCGAAATGTGAACAACGCATAGAAGAGGCACCTGCGGTAGGCATGTTTGTGGGCACTCTCGATCCGCAGGCGACCATCTCACAATTCATGATGTTCTTCAGGCCGACCACCTTCCAGGCCTTGATTGACAAATTAGCCCAAATGGACCAGATGGGCCATAGACCGTCTCCTCCAAAATCAGATTCCCGAGATGAGAAAGGAAAAGGGAAAGCGATCGTCGTCGCCAATGCTCAACAACAGTCGAGCAACTCAAAGCCGGTCGTTCGCCAAAACAACGTGCATCCACGCCCATCCCTCGAAGAGAGGCTAGGACGTCCTTACTCGTTTCCTCAGAATAAAACGGGAAGACTGTTTGAGATGGCAGTGCGTAACAGACTCATCAATCTGCCGAGTCCAAAGCGTCTGTAGCAGCCAGGCGATCTTAATAATCCCAATTATTGCCCTTACCACCAAACGGTAAGTCACCCGATTGAGGATTGTTTCGTATTTAAGGGATGGATCGAGGATCAATACCTGCAAGGCAAGTTCGCGCTGTCTGAAAGCTGGAAGGTAAACCCACCACAGCCGCACTCTCCAAAGAAGACGGACACGCCGGGGGCAGCTTGTTCTTTAGTCAAGGATGAAAACAATGGAGAAAACTCATCGGATGAATCCGAAGACTACGTAGAGACTTGTCATATGATTTCTCATTCACTGACGGATGATAAAGAGGCTCCTTGCCCTGAGAAACCAATGGCGAATCCTGAGCCGGAGATTCTACAGCCATCAGACGAGTTGATCGATGTCTTCCTAAGTGAAATTCGTCTGAAAGCAAAAGCCAATCAAGAGCGTGAAATGGCCATACTAGAAAGAACCAAGGTATTCCCGTCAAATCAAAAGCCATACACTGCGGGTAAAAACAAATTCAAGACGAGGAAACGGTTCGCCAAAGCTCTATCAGTAGGAATGAAGCTACCGCCCTCTGAAGAAAATTCTCTCTCTGAGGTAGAGATGCACCCTAACTTCTGTTTATATCATCAGAAGATCATACATCCTACCGAAGACTGCGAGTCCTTTATCTGTTGGTGGCAAGGGTATGTCGCTCAAAAGCAACACTTCGACAGGACAAAGTGTGAAGCTTGTGGACATCGGAAAAATGCGATATATGAGCGCAAAGGAGCCGCTGCAAACTGTCATATAGCCGACTTCAAGGGATCACAAATTATCACCTTTGGAAGCAACTCTGACGAAGAAGCTATCCCCAACTCTTCCCTCGGGGAATCTATTTCAAAAATAAAGGAATTGAGAAGCTGCGAGAACGTTCAGCCATGCAATCGCATGCTACTCGGAAAAAATCCCGACCCCGCAAACAACGGAGCGAACAAAAAGGATAAAAGAAATGGAAAAAAGGCCCTCGTCGCCAGCGCTCAACAACAATCAGGTGACCCTAGACCGGTTGCTTTCCAAAGCAACAAGCGGCAACCCCTCCAGGAAAAGTTGAAACGTCCTTACTCGTTTCCGCAAGATAAAACAAGGGGACTGTTCGAGCTGGCAGTGTGCGACAGACTCATCAATCTGCCGGGTCCAAAACGTCCGTTGCGGCCAGGCGATATTAATAATCCTAATTATTGCCCTTACCACCAAACACTAGGTCACCTGATCGAAGACTGCTACGTCTTCAAAAACTGGGTTGAAGACCAATACCAACAGGGCAAGTTTGCGATGTCTGAGAACTGGAAGGTGAGTTCGCCACAACCGCACGCTCCGAAGAAGATGGATACGCCGGGGGCATCATGTTCATTCATGGAGAAGGACTCATAGACCGAAAAGTCAATAAACTAGATATTCCCCTCAAATACGGCGACGGCGGACCAAGATGTCCTTAACTAATGATGGACCGCAATGTCCTAAAACTTGCAAATGGACCGAAATGTCCTTAAACTAATAGCGGACCGAGACGTCCTTAAACTAATTGCAGACCGAAACGTCTTTAAACTAATACCGCAGCATCCTTAGGCTGACGAGATAAAAAAATAAAAATAAAAGAAATTAAAAAATAAAAAAAGGTATGTCCATAAGCAAAAAGGGCACGGATGAAAACCCGAAAGGGCTCCGTGAGTAAAAACAGCAGGACTACTGGCGAGTGTTCGTGAAAACCCGAAAGGGCGCGACCTCGTAAAAAAAAAAGAAGAAGAAGAAAATAAAAAGAATAAAAGAAAAAAAAAACGGTATGTCCATAAGCAAAACGGGCACGGATGAAAACCCGAGAGGGCTCCGTGAGTAAAAACAGCAGGACTACCGGCGAGTGTTTGTGAAAACCCGAAAGGGCGCAACCTCGTTAAGAAACACTTATAGAGGCCTCTCGACCCTGTAAGGAGAAACCACCTGCGTGAGATCCTTACGACTCACAAAGGAACAACACACTTAGGGATCCCCACGATTCCTAAGGAGAAAATACACTTGCAAGATCCTCACGACTCGTAAGGAGAACTCTCTTGTGGGACCCTACGGCTCATAAGATTTGAAAGTCTTAAGTTACAGAGGCCTAAACCTGTGCTTAAGCAACCCCCACAACTTTCGACATTGCCCTACAAGCGGCTCATATTGACCCTTGTATACAATCCACGGGCACGAACAAAGTCCCATCCGTGACTAGGGATATGCTTGTACAGCAAACAACACTTGAAAGTCCTCTCGACTTATAAGGAGAAAAACCTTTTGTAAGATCCTTACGACTTACAAGAGAACATGCACTTAGGAATCCTCACGATTCCCAAGGAGAAAACACACGTACAAGATCCTCACGACTTGTAGGGAGAAATACCTTTGTGAGACCCTTACGGCTCATGAAGTCAAAAGCCTTAGCCGACAGGACCCTTAACCCTATTTACTAAGCCACCTTTGTTCAACATCGACAGAGGCAAGTGATGATTCGCTCCTGGCAATATCCCAGTTGTAGCGATGCTGATGCCCAAACCGGTATCAAATTCCAAGCCCTTTCAAGGCAAATGATGATTCGCTCCTGGCAATATCCCAGTTGCAGCGATGCTGATGCCTAAACCGGTATCAAATTCTAAGTCCTTTCAAGGCAAATGATGATTCGCTCCTGGAAATATTCCGGTCGCAGCGATGCTGATGCCAAGATTAGTATCAGATCCCAAATCCCCTACTCGCAAAAAAAAATAAAAAATAAAAAATGCATACGAAATAGCCGAAATGATGGGGCAACTTGCAAACAAAATCAGCAAGTAAAAATGCATGCATGCAAAATAGCCGAAATGATTGGGCAACTCGCAATAAAAAAATAGCGAGTAAAAATAAAATAAATAGCCAAAATGATTAGGCAACTCGCAATAAAAAGCAGCGAGTAAAAAGAAAAAATAGCCGAAATGATTGGGCACCGCGAAAAATAGCCGAAATGATTGGGCAATCGCGATTTTCGCAATATAAAAAGCTGAAATGATAGAGCATCGCGGAAAGAATAAAAAAAATTAAAGAATGAAACTTTTTGCCCTACAGGTGAAATCACATCGATCCCTGTATACAATTCAGGAGCACAGATAAAGAGTGAACCATACCTTCCCAACAGGCTCCATCAGAAAGCGAAGCCAAATCTCGACGGTTCATAGACAACCTAGAGACCATCTCGACATTTGTCGCAATATTACAGACACGATGTCAACAAATGAAGCAAACGAAGATCTCGAGCTTCAGGGTCTCGACGTCAACATCGACAACTTAGAGATCACCAACGGTGTGCCTCCTCATTCCAGCAGGACACAGATATTACACCATCAAGCGGAGCGATGGCAAAATCCCAGCTTCACTTCAGCATTCGTCTCGATACAGTAGACGCAATGTCAACAACAGCGTTCCTCCGCAGTCCAGCTGGAGGCAGATGCAACGTCAACAAAAGACCTCACGGTCGAAACAAAGCGGAGTAACGGCAAAATCCCAGCTCCACCTCAGCATTCGCTTCAATACACCAGACGCAGTGTGAGCAAATGAAGCGAAGGCCAAATTCCTAGCTTCAAGGTCTTAACAGCAAGCCATATAAAGCCTGAAAGACCACCGGAGATCATCTCACATGGAGTGGTCACCTCCTTGACGTTCGTTTCGATACAGCAGACGAGTTGTCACCCCAGCGTTCTTCCTCCAGCAGGGATTCGGACGTGACAAAGCAAACGAAGCGAAGGCCACATTCCTAGCTTCAACGTCTTTACGGTAACAACCATAAAACCGGAAAGACAATCGGAGATCATCTCGCACCAGCACAGAGTGGTCACCACCTTGACGTTCATCTCGATACAGCAGACGAAATGTCAACCCCAGCGTTCTTCTTCCAGCAGGGATTCGGACGTGACAAAGCAAACGAAGCGAAGGCCACATTCCTAGCTTCAACGTCTTTACGGTAACTCACATAAAACCGGAAAGACAATCGGAGATCATCTCGCACCAGCATAGAGTGGTCACCACCTTGACGTTCGTCTCGATACAGCAGACGAAATGTCAACCCCAGCGTTCTTCCTCCAACAGGATTTGGACACACCAAAGCAAACGAAGCGAAGGCCACATTCCTAGCTTCGACGTCTTGACGGTAGCTCATATAAAACTGGAAAGACAATCGGAGATCATCTCGCACCAGCACAGAATGGTCACCACCTCGACGTCCGTCTCGATACAGTAGACGAGATGTCACCCCAATGTTCGTCTCGACACAGCAGGCGCAACGTCATTAAACGAATGGAGCCACGGCAAAATCCCTAGTTCCAAACCTCGGCGGTTCACCAGCAACCTAGAGACAACCTCGACGTCCGTCTCAATACAGCAGACGAGCTGTCACCCCAACGTTCGTCTCGAAACAGCAGACGCAACGTCATCAAACAAACGGAGCCACGGCAAAATCCCTAGTTCCCACCGCAACATTCGTCTCGATACAGCAGACGCAATGCCAGCAAACGAAGCAAAGGCCAAATTCCTAGCTTCAGGGTCTTGACGGCAACTCATATAAAGCTCGAAAGACTATCGGAGATCATCCCCACACCAGCGCGGAGTGGTTATGACTCATCGGGGCTCACCAAAATAAGCCTAACCTCAAGTAAAAAGCGACATGGCAAATTCCTAACGCTTGCTCTTCCGACGGTCAAACTGCCAAGGAGGATTGCTTGAAGACGTCTTGTCCAGCCCCCGAAGGGATCAGAGACACGGCAGTCGCAGGGCTACTCGAACAGCACGATTGCCTATCGAGGACTATATCAGCTTATGCGACGGTACGATGGCCAAAACCCTAAGTACCACCAACCTTAACGGGCTTCTGTCGTAAAGAGCAGAGGTTAAATGCGACGTTAAGATGTTCTTGCGAGAAACGTTCGATTCGCCTCGACTTGTGAAAAATTGTCGAGGCGGCTCGACTCGTGAGATAAAGCCTTAGGCAGTGGGCATAAAAGAAGCCTGTTTCCTAAGCATTGGGACCCTGCAAGTTGGCCCAAAACGGTCTCTTGCATACCATCCATGGGTCTCACCCTCCAACATCGAACTTCGACAAGGAGGGAAACAACCGCTTACAAGTCCTCTCGACTCGTAAGAGGGAAAAATTCTCTTGTAGGATCCTTACGACTTACAAGAGAAAACCACACTTAGGAATCCTCACGATTCATAAGGAGAAAAATCCACCTACGAGATCCTCTCGATCCGTAGGGAGAAAAGTCTCTATGAGACCCTCACGGCTCATAGAGTTGAAAAGTCTTAGGCAGCAGATCTGAACCTGCGGCCTAAGCCCTCGCTATCTCGTGAAGAAATCAAGAAGCTTACTCTATTACCTGCTAATTGTGACGACATGCTGAGAAAGAGGAAAAGCAACAGAAAGAGCATCCGATTTACATTTGATCAAGCGTTCAAGACACATTCATTCATGCATGGGCAAAAAGACTCAGGACAAAAGATATATAATAAAGACAAGCTGGGATAAAAAAAATTCTATTAATATTGCCCGAAGTTCTTACAGTCATAAAAACAATAAACGCAAGTTACAATGGAATAACCTCAGATCTAGGGCATGGATTGAGGAATTCAAAAACGACCTTATCTATGACTTTCCAAGCCTTGCGGACCATCCTAGTGTGCTTCCTTTCGCGAGCACAAGCGTCAGGGTCCCTCCGATGTCTTCCACCCTCCGATAAGCAGCGAGTATGGCAGACTGTTGAAAGACCTCGTGCAAGAGGTCGATAAGACTGTCTCGCCGTCTCTTCGAGATAAAATTCAATAGGTACACAGAGTGCACCTTGTCCTCAGCGGCATCCAACGCCCTAAGCGGCACGCTGGAACAGAATAGGGGAAGCGCTTCCCAGATAGCTCCCACGATAAGTTTAAGAAGAGAGAAACGTCGGGGAAGCAGTGGACCATTGTATGCGTCGAAGCGACTCATTATTTCAGCACACTTCTCGTTTGTGAACTCCTGATTTTGAGAGCGGCCAAGTCGGCGGATGTCCTCATGAGAGATGATCTCGTTAAGAGCATACATGTGGGCGTTCATTGTTCCTGTGAAAGAGGATCAACAGAATTATCAGGAAGACTGATTAAGCAAAACGATATAATGCACTGAGAAATAAAATGTCATCTTTAAGTTTCAAGATCCATGAAGAATTCTTAAGAGTTCTTCTATATGATTTAGGAGGAGCAAAGCTCCATTAATGAATTAAGAAAATCCAAGGAAAATCTTTCAGAGAGCAGAGCTCTATGGAACCCTAGTAGGGTCCCCTTTAGTTCTCTTTAGAGCCCTTTAAGACCTGTAGAGCAAAGCTCTGCTAAGTGAAACCCTAAATAGGTTTCCTTTAGATCAGGGATCTATTGAGAGCGAGACTCTATCAATGAAAATTAATTTAATTTAATTTAATCCAAATTAAAATTTTCACCTAAAAGTTTTAAGAGTTAAACTCTTAAAGTTCTTGAAAATAAAGAGCAGGGCTCTGAGTTCTGAAAGTAAAATTTTAGAAATGAGAATCATCTAAGAGACCAAAGGTCCTATTTATAGGCATCAAGTGCCCTTTCAGCTTCCAAGGGATGGCGCGACGGTTCGGAGTCTGCCACCGCTGCGCTCACGTTAGGAGGCCAAGTAAGCGCAACAGTGGGGGGGCATTTGTTTATCCCAATCAGAGCAAAGCTCTGTTTAAATTCTAAGGTGGAAAAAGAAGCAATGCTTCTGTTTTTCTCCAATCAGAGCAAACCTCTGTCAAAAAAAAAAAAAAAAGCTGCGCGACACGTGTCAGCGCAGCGCGACACGTGTCAGCGCAGCGCGACACGTGTCACGCGCTGGGGCATTTGCACCAAACAAAATTAAAATTTTAAAGAAATCTTTCTGTTCTTGTTAAAACAAGAAGATTTTCTTCTGTAAAACAGAAGCCTTTGGATCAAAGATCCAACGGTGGGGAAAATTCCCCAAATCACTCAGAGAAAGATCTCTTTAACAAATTCAACAAACTTATGGGCACTATAAAAAGGACCCTAGGCCTCAATTCAAAGGCATCAACATTTCTTGAAAAATCAAGAGCTTCAAACAGAGAGAACTCTGAGAAAAATTTCAAGAAAAAGGTAAAAACCTTCATAAGAGAGAAGAAATTTCTTCTAATAGATCATTGATCTAAAAACAAGATCAATGATCTTCACATAATAAACAGTGCTTTGCACTTCTTATGAACCACTGGTTCTTTAAAAACAAGAAAATAACGAAATAAAAATAGTGCTTTGCACTTTTATGAACCTTTGGTTCTCTGAGATAAGAAAAACAAAAAACTTGTTTTTCCTTGATCTAGAAATCAAATAGTGCTTTGCACTTTTATGAACCTTTGGTTCTTGAAATAAAAAGAAAAACTTGTTTTTTCTTTGATCTAAATTAGATCAAGAAATCAAACAGTGCTTTGCACTTCTTTTATGAACCATTGGTTCTTGAATCTAAAAGATTCTCAAATTAATAGTGCTTTGCACTTATAAATCTGCACTGTTGCGCTCTTGGGTTGGCGTAAGCCACCAGAGAGCGCCACGTGTCAGCATCTGAACCAATTGCGCTATGCGCTCTCTGATTGGCGCAAAGCGCCTGATAAATGCAATGCATTTCCTAAAAGGGCCAGGCCCAAATCAAAAAGACCAAACAGGCCAAAATAAATTGCAAAGCAATAAAAGGGCAGAGCCCAAATGAAATTGATGCTTTGCATCATTTATAAAGGGCAGAGCCCAAAACAAATTGATGCTCTGCATCCTTTCTGGGCAAAGCCCAAATAAAAATAAAAATAAATGCAAGGCAGAAGCAAATAAAATGTTGAACGTTTCAACTGGACTTAGCCCAATTTTGGCCGTAAGTCCTTAAATTAAATTGACTGAGCACGACTGCTCTTTTAAATTAATTTATATCCGGTTCGAGGGTACATCTCCGAGCTCCTCTGACACTTATCGTTGTAATCCTTCAACAACGTCAGAGAGGTGACGGGTCCCGACGACCACATATGTCAATATGGACTGCGGGGTCCTTAAACTCGTGGACCGAAACGTCCTTAAACTAATATCGGACCGAAACGTCCTTAAACTAATATTGGACCGAAACGTCCTTAAACTAACGGTGGACCACTATGTCCTTAAACTGGTATTGGACCACCATGTCCCTAAACTGGCACAATAGAGCCCAAATGCTCTTTTGTCGGATCTAAACGATCCCGTTAAGTCGATCTTAGTCCCAAACTGGACTAACGTATCCTTAACAACCGTTTAAGTTGATCTTAGCCTCAAATATGGCTAACGCATCCTTAAACCTTCAAACAGACTTTAGTCCCAAATTGGACTATAAATTCCCCCAATCAACTTTGGCTCAAGGGTACATCTCTGAACTCCTATGACATTTGTCGTTGTAATTCTTCAACGTCGTCAGAGAGGTGACGGGTCCCGACGACCATACATGCAATGGACCACTATGTCTCTAAACTGGAACAATAGAGCCCAAATGCTCTTTTGTCGGATCTAAACGATCCCGTTAAGTTGATCTTAGTCTCAAACAGGACTAACGTATCCTTGACGAACGTTTAAGTCAATCTTAGCCGCAACGCGACTAAGGCATCCTTAAACTAAAAACACCAAACCCAAACCTAAGTAAATACGGATTTGGACTAATCCACGTCCTACGGGCGACGGTATTACTCAGTCTCCGTATACAATCCACGGGCAACCACAAACAAAAGAAACACCCACGACACGAAGTGAAATTCTGGAGAAGGAGAAAGTTGTTACCGCGAAGCGGTAGCGTAATTAACTGCAGGGGCTTGCGCCTGCAGGGAAGAGCGTCCCCACAATCAAAAACCCCTCTAGCGAGGGGGAATCTGACAAAGTCTGCTACATCGGCTGCATCCGTCTAAACCTTCGATACACGGTGCCATAAATCAACTTGGCATCTTCGGAGAGGTGGACGGACAAAACCAAATAGCATATGTCCCGAATCTCAGGGTCAGGCCATCGCGGTCCTGTGCGCCATCCTTCGGAGGGGAACAGGGACATATCCGGATTCTTACGCCGCCCAAAAGAAGAATAAGCATGTTGATTGTCACGACCCAAATGTGGCACGTGACCGGCACTTAAATCACGTATTATCTAAAGACATCGACGCGGTTCAAGTAAGCCAAAACCCGGAATCTAAACCCTTTTGAAATTATTGGAGGTGAGTTTACAATAGTCATCAGATGGAATCAGTTTAAATAACATTTAAATTTAACTAAGTATGTCTGAAAGCATCTATGACGTTTTGAAACTTGACAGCACCTCCTTTAAAAATCTACATAAAAACCCGATACAATTACAACAGTAAATAGCATCCCAACGGGAGCTAGCTTTCACGTCCAAACGACGGAGCAGCCAAACAATCTATATCAGAAGCCAACTCTAAAGAGTGCGACCTCACAGTTTCTAAGTCTCGCTTCTAAGTCCACAATATACCATTTCTAAGTTGATGGAGTTTTCACTAGATACAAGAATATATGAATAATCAAGTATGCGTACTATACAATAGTAACCCACATACCCATCAATCACCAAGAAGAAAGTGTGCCTAAAGCCGCTGATAAGCCAAGCGGTAAAACCTGTAAGAACTGTGGCACAACGGGGATGAGTTGCCAACTCAGTGAATAAAAGTACATTTAAAGGTAGAAAACGAAATGTACGACGATACCTAGGTCATAAGTATAGTACTAACATAATCTGTACAAATATAATATGATATGTGTATGTATCATTATGCAACTCTAATTATCATGCTACCCAAGTATAATATTTCAATGTCATATCAGACGTTTCAAAGTAATGAGTCTATAGCTCGTGTTTGAATCCCTTTTTATGTATATGAATGCCTGTATAATATATATAGGTACTGTCCTCCGGATCAGTCCTGGTCTACTACCGTAACCATAATCTAAGGTATATCTCATGATAACAACATATCAATATATATTTATGGATGTCCAGCATCGACACCCAAAAATCTGAAATCTCTCGTGTCTATCAACGACACGTAAATACAGATATCGTCGACACCATCTCAACAGATGATCGCCACCCGATATCCCTGGCCCCGGTCGGTATCCCATGGATATCCGCCGTGCCCAATCGAACCCCGGCCAGCATCCCATGGATATCTGCCGTGCTCGTCTCTATCTCCGGTATCAAGTATCCTCGTTAGGCACCCCACCTATAATACGGCTATCCTGCCCCTTGGTCCCGACCAGGTCCACCATGTATCCAACTGTATGCCCCCCGACTCAGTCTGGATAACTTGTAAATCCGTAACCGTATGACCCCCAACTCGGTTCGGAATCAAAATCAAAAAACACAAAACTCATGGTGGACGTTTAACTCATCATATCAAAAATATCAGGTAAGGAATAAGAATACTTGCATAGATTATGTTGATGATATATTATATATACATATATAACAGTATCCCATACCACCGATATATATCATCAGGAGTAAAATATCCAGAAATTCCATAAGAATCAAATACAATATCTATAGTACTAATATTCATAAATTACAACAAGAATAAAGAAAGACTACGTAATTATATCACATAGGCATAATGATCTCAATTCTACTGTGTCATGGCACTACTAATGATGTGTAGTGTAGCATACGCGTCTGCGCTCGTGCAATATGGCAATCATTAGTATTTGTACAAGTATGCTACGGTGTAACAACCTATTTATATTTAACACATCTATAACAGAACGGCTCTACAGTGACATGGCAGTACCAATGGGCTGTAGTGTAACATAGGTATACGTGCTTGTGCAGCATATTACTCATTGGTAGTTGTGCAGTGTTTTATCAGAGTGTTCGTATCGCAGAAACGGATAATATCGATAATATAATGCAAACATGTACAGTAATCTAAACGTAACTATTGTAGTTACTTGCTATGAGCTATACCATTATCTTTAGAAATGAGACGAAACGTTAAGTTTGAAATAAGGAAGCTGCCCTAGATTAAAATAGATATTCGTTTTGGAAATTGGCACCACATCCTAGGATTTTATTAAAAGACAAACGAGTCGTAGTTTTTAAAAGAATATAGCTCACACAAGTATTACATCCTAAAACGGAATATAATCTAACTCTACGAGTCAAAGGATAATTTGGCCGTTATTCGGCATACGAATTTCATCATTTCCAATACATATAATTTCCTGTATAATATCTCATCATATCACTGTATCTGCATCATCTCAAGTACGGCATGATCACTCGTACAAATCCATCACCATATCCGTGTCGTACGGATCTAACATCACGTACGGATCTCCTTTAAAACTAGGTATGGAACTTTATGCAAATGAAGAACATACTAAATGCAATACTATATCAATATCTTGCATAAATACTATACTAACTAGATATCATAATAATATTTATAAGGTTGCGGGGGTGCTATACGCCATCCACCCGACTTCCCCCGTAGATGTAAATCTACTCACCAACTTAAAAGCTTGTTGAATCCACGCTGCTATATCGCCAAATCCGTCTCGGAATTCTTGAATCATACCTATATTCATATTTAAATCGTATTGATGTAAATATCATATCGAAAACCAAAACAACAAGCTAAACACCCGTATGTTAGAACCTACAGCATACTTAACCCAAAAACGATAATATAATTCTGTCGTTAACGTATAAACGTTAACGTTTCAGCTGCAACATCAAAATACGAAAACTCCGTATCGTAAATATCTGAAATTTGATAAAACCATTACTAAAACGTTCTCAGATTTTACTGTGTAAATATTTAGACAACACAAACAATACAGAGACTTGTAAAATACCAACTCAAAGCTGTAAGTCCGCGGCGGCACCCCGGCCGTCGATCCGACGCCGGAAATACGGAAACGAAAAACTTTGCAAACTAGCAAACCGGCACCACCGCGCACTTTTAACCCGGATCGGGCCATTAACCTAGCTACTAGCAAACTAAAATACGGGTAGAGAAGTATACCAAGAGATCCGTGTCCTTCGGTCTTCGTCTCCACTCCGATCTCCCGCGGAATCTCCGTTCATCTCCTCCTCATCGGAAAGGGCACCACGTAGCCGGATACTTTTACGGGCTCCCACCTCTGGACCGAGGCAACTCGGGCACGAAGTTGGCTAGCCGACGCGTCCAAGATTTGCTGTAGGCAAGTGTAGAAAATATGTCTCTTTGGGGTTTAAGTGAAGTAGTCATGGTATGTGGAGAAATGATCTTTTGGAGAGGTGAGGAATTTGTAGCAAGCTAGAAAATGTGATGAAGGAAAAATGCCACACCAAATGAACCTCTCTCATTATCCCTCCATGATGTGGCCGACCTCTCAATGAGAGTGGAGGAAAAAAGGAACCCTTTCAATAATGCAAGAGGAGAAGTGAAAAAGATAATGAGAAAATGGTCACACTTCTTTCTCATCTAAATCCACTCACAAACCATCACCATAAATGCAAAATGAAATAGACTAGAAAAGAATCTCATGATGAATAAACTATCATGATGCCTCACGCATGCAAGAAACCCCTCCACAATAAGTTATTTGCAAACTTGCAAATAACCCCTTCCATCGATAAAGTCCGGCCGTGAAGGAACAAAGGAAAACCGGCCGGAACGGAATGCAAACTGGCAACTTCAGAAAAAATGATCCCGTAATAAATTACAGAAAAACCCTGCTACTGCATATACATGCCCGCATTTGTATTCCCACTGAACACAAACGCAAAGAGACAAAATCTACACTATCTAATACTAGGATCCGGTTTAAGCCAAAACCGGCTAGTAAAAACCGTCCGATCACGATCCGTGCAATACCGCACGTATTTGATCGAACCCTGCCATATCTCCATACGGCCTCTACAGCGTTTCGCCCGAAACTTAAGTAACTGTGTGTGGTGGACTCTAAAGACTCGTCAATACTTTAGCTGTGGATTTAACCACTAGCACGTCAGAGGTATCAGCCAATACGTAACGTGCTACCAGGTACTGACCAAAAGGGACGTCGATGAGCGAACTCATCCTGACACCTTACTGAACCTGTCAGTGACAATATCCGTACAGTCCGGTTCGTTCGTCTATGAGTATCGCATGGCGGGCCTAGGGGGTTGGTAAAAGTCAGACCCCTAAAAGCGGTACAAGTTGTGTCGGAGTGTAGCCCAGAACACCCTGAGATACTACTGGAATACCTACCAGCAAATCTCCTGCCTTGGCCAAGGACTTTTCATGTACTGGCTCTCCTAGACACAGCGCGACCTTACCCCCAATACCGGGAGAGACGAACCCCTGCAGATCCGCTCACTGCCTCCATGTGGCTCGGGACTATATCCAACTAAAACCTGTTTGCACGTCTCCTTTGAGCGTGGTAGGGTAGTAATCAAAGCACAGTGGGAACTCACACGAGACAAATGACGATCTCAGGTCGATGAACTAACCTGTACACATGTCACCAGGGAACTGCTATCTGACGTCAGGTATAATACCAACTAGCAGGTTCCCGGCGAGTCCTGTCCGGTGTACTCATAACCCAATGAGCACCTGTATACATCTTAGGTTAACCAACTGACACCAGTGGCTTGTGAGACCGGCCACCGCCCCTCGTCGGGGTCTCGACTGTATACACTAGTCTACTCTGGAGTATCGATGCCCTGTCTCGAAACTCCCACGACTAGGGACCTTTTAAGGATGTGCTTATAGACCCCAGCTCTCACGTATATGATCGCCCTCATACTGCTGGTAGTCAAGCAAGAATCCTAGGGGCTCTATCAACGTGCAATAGTGACTCGTAAGGTCACCTAAAACAGTACACGATGATAAAGATAAACCAGATAGCATACTATCATCTTGAGTAAGACTGTCCTACCGGTATAGCTCCTCCCTCAATCATTGCAATCACGTGCCTGTGATCCAATAATTGACTCTGAGGGCACTATATCCAACAATCTCCCACTTGCACTCAAGGCTAATTATTGCGATGTCGCATACTCACAGCCCGTGTGATACCGAACACCCAACTTCTCTACTAGTCAGTCTCACAAAGCCCGTTTGCGAGACTATCGCGTTCGAGGAATAGCCTCAGTGAGTAGATCCGCTTTGATGTTTCTTTCTATGTCTCTCTATATCTCAAGTTCGCGGAGAAAGCCATCTCCCGAAATGAGCAATACCCGTCTTAGAATGTCTGGATGTCTGATGGGACCTAGTTCATAAATGAACTCCAAATCCAAACTTCTTAGACTGTATCATCAACTGAACTTAATCAGTATCCTGCGCCATGCCTCCCTCAGTATTTGCCTGGACCACCTGTCCAAAATACTGCCCCTCGTCAGAGGGAAAACTATAACTCTGACGGCCACCATGTCGTCCAGGTCACCTTGGAAGCCTGGAATGATAACCGTCTCCTCAAGTAGGCTGTCGTTATCATATCCCTAGAACATCCACTTATGTTCTAAAACTGCTTCCGAATGTTTCTCCAGGATTGGACTAATATCAACTTATTGCATCTACTGCAAGAACAACATCTGGTGTGGTACTTGACATCTCATGATTGACTCAATTGCCTAAGCAAGTGATCTGCCAATCATGCACACCCCTCTCTACTTTAGTCTGTAAGACTCCTTTAGAGAGGGTGACTCCATTACCTGCAGGTACACCACCATGCCAGGAGTCGCCCATTCTAAATACTCATAGAATGCTGTCTAAGTACCTAGATTGGGAAACCACCCAAATCTAGATCTAAAACCATAGATCTAGTAACCAGAATGTCTTATGTAATATCCAAGTCCTATGTGGAGAAACCACTGTGTGACGACCAAAGTATAACCGATCGCAGTATAGGAATATCACTTCCTACTCTGTGTATGTCATCCAAATACCAGGACATCACACCCTACTACCTTCTTAATAGATCCATCCCCTATTCTGATGAAGTCAAACCTATGTCTGTCACATCAGAAATAGATGATCTATCTCCGCTATATCTGCTTTAGTCTATAAATAGACATAAGCCTCCTGTCCACCAATGCTTCCGCTGCTCCCACTGACCACGAAAACCCTCCGGCAGAGTTATATAGACGTGCACTTCTAAAACCAGTTCAGAACGACGCTATACTCATCCTCCTGCCGGGTCTCACAGTCTGGAACAACAGCAATGGCAAGTCTGGGTAAACAAGAACCTCCCTTCCACCGTCCTTGAGCATACCGAAGTACCTCTTGAGTGCCTGAGGTTACCCACCATATCTGCGGAGTGGCCAATAGAATGTCAAACTAGATTGAATCTTTAGGTTCTTATCAAATCTTCAGTAATCGTTTGCGGTTCTGGAATCAC
The DNA here is from genome assembly GCA_030015575.1 of Agapanthus africanus. Taxonomy (NCBI): domain Eukaryota; kingdom Viridiplantae; phylum Streptophyta; class Magnoliopsida; order Asparagales; family Amaryllidaceae; genus Agapanthus; species Agapanthus africanus. The sequence continues at coordinate 766,956,537 of JASDDO010000022.1, read as the reverse complement.
TTCCAGTTCTACCATACTCCTGTTTTCTATAAAAAAATCCATTTTTATTTAAAACTGTGGCGAGTCAAGAACAATATCACTATTGATCTTCCAGATGGTAGAAAATCAACCGTCGTCATAGCCCGGGTCAACCCACAAACAGCCATTACAGAAACGTGCCTTGAGCTGTCCAGTGTCTGGTTTTAAGCATAAGCCGGACAACTCCCCGTATCTTCACAATGTCAAGATATGAACTGTTCTATATCCAATACAGAAACAGAGGCACTGATTTAATTAAACCAGATTCAAATCATGCAGCTGTCTCCGGTGCATGTCATCTAAATGGAGGAGGCCGATCAGCGTTACTCAACTTAGGAATGCTTCTAATTATGAGTAATCTGAAAGAGAAGCGAGTTCTCTTAATCATTACTATCAACTGAATACCATATACAAGTATCTACATTCTCGATCACCTTGAAGAATCCCGATACTTGCAATACCTGGTTCTCTACTTTATTCTTATACCTATAACTTCTCAAAACTCAGACCCTGTGTTTCTACGAAACACCTGTCTAAGAACTAGAGAAGTCATAAGTAAACAGAATATAGTACGAGTACCAACCCCTCTGTCCTAATGGACACTGGACAATATACAATACTCTGTATAAGTCCTCTGAGTCTAATAACTCATTCACTGTGTGTCGTAGGTTGAAAACTGTACTTATGGTAAAGAAGAATTACACCGCTGTTCAATGCTCCTTACCTAACCATCCACTGATATAGGTAAATGTCATAGACATAATTTCAAAAAGGTATATCTCACTCTATAAAAATAGACGTACACATATATCAATTTGAAATTGGTGCATAACAACGGATATTCAAAACCAAATATTTGCCGTCCGGCAAATAACCCAGGTGACTTCCTCAAATATCACCAATTACAACGAATCCCGATATAATGAGGATGATCACCTAATCCCCAATAACTTAATCCCACTCATCATCTGTAAAACCATACAGATGAGAGAATCAAACTTGGTAAATACATACCCTGGAGCAAGTGTCTAATTGGGAAATCAGTTTTCTTTTAACAAAACACGGTGAAACTGAAACATTGAAATATTTCGTTGGGGTATCCTGGTATTCCTAGTAATGCCTCTTTCATTATCCAGATTCACAACTGTAACCGTATAATTCTTTGCCATCTCTCCAAATCCCTTTATATGTCTTTAGTCATTACCTTCTGTACACCCCTTTTAGGCCAAATGGTTTTCTTCATTCCCTACTGTTCGGCACCAGCCTATGGTTTGGAAGAAGACTATCCAATAAGCATAATGGGTGTACTGTCCTAATCCTAGGAGCACTCGCAATGCGAGAGAAGGTGAAGATAAAAGACAACCGAATGGTCCTATTCGTTTTCTCCAGAACCGGAAACCATCCTCGAATTCCTTCGAGTTCTTATATAACCATACGATGGTTTTGTCCAATGGAAGTGGACGTTCGTAGTAATACGGGGTGACCTGTAGAAAAGGGTAAAAGTAGGAGTGGCAATGAGGTTTGCAACTCTGACAATCCAAAAGCCAGTGTTTAAGAAGGTTCGGTTAACTTGGTCACTGAGTCATAGTCTAGGGTCGGGTCAATGGTCGCTGCCAAAGAGAGAGAGAAAAGAAACACTCAGCGTGCACTCTATCCTAGATCAGAATGGTTACCAATTTATCTAATCAGGAAACCTCCCACTGTAACGTCAAATTCTTCTCCAAACCTGAAAGAAGAATTAGTCGGGATCGCCCGAGGAGTAAACCAACTCATCAGTGGGAATCGGGATCCAACTATCATCGCATGATAACGTGACGGAATCCACTCACGTCACCACACTCCAGAAGGTATGGGCATGCCTGGCAAGTTTCAGTTTCTTTAAAAACTCCCGATGTGATTTTTACCCCTAGGACCCAAGTGACCTTGACACAGTCAACAAATCAAAGAGTCCTAGTCAAGTTCAACCCGTCATTATCCTGGATTGCATTAAACGCACCTGTACGAGCCCTTGACACAGTCAACAAGGCCGCACGACTGTCCTAACCAATCCCATTAAAATGCTACAAATAAACACTACTTAGCCACCGCACACTACGCCTTGACACAGTCAACAAACGCAGCACGAATACTAAGTAATACTTGTAAGAAATGACGGAGGGCTACGTCTAGTTTTTGGCGAAAAACCTTTAACGTAATGAACTTGATATCGTTGAAGGAACTGCATAGTTTTTATAAAAAATATAGTGACGAAAACCTTTTGCTAAAGAGGTCACTCCCGGTGAAGGGATCTCGGCTCTTTCCCCGTAGAATGAGGTGCAGGATATTCCAAATGAATACCACGATGCAAAGCAAAAGTAATCAGCTATAGTGAAGTTATTGCCCTGACGCAAACTTCTGTCCAAGGGGTCACTCCCGGTGAAGGGATCTCGGCCCTTGCCTTGTCGACTGAGGTGCTGGATATTCATAACCGAATACCACTGTGCAAAACAAAAGAGAACGTCGTTGCAATAACAGCTTTTTGAAAAATGTTCCAACAACATCAGAATAGGTTTGTTTAGCTTGCATTGATCCGAATCAACGCAGTCCCATCAATTGATCACACCAATAAAGAACGAAAATAATGATGTACGTATATGTCATCCGCATTCGCCACTGGGTCCCGTCATCACCCGTTAGGTTACTTAACTAACGACAGAGCGGGGACTGGACTAGCGCGGATGCAAAACATATACAACATCTACTAGTATATATATAATATATAATATTCGCTCAAGGCGTGATAAAATGCAACATCACAGAAATGTAAAGCATCACAGAACAATACAGATATCTGGGATCCCCGGGTTTCACAGAGCCGCTGCTGAAACCCGACGTTCCCCTGGTCGTATGGATAGCCTGTGCAATGAAATCCTAGACCCCTACGGGCACGGCAAGTTACCCGCCAAAACCTGAAGCGAGGCAGCCCCCTTCAGCAACGTGAATGGACCACCCAGCACTTCACGGAATCCGGTAACTTGGGCACCCCTCCTTGGGTCAACCTGTACCCCTTACGAGTGCGGCGAATAGCCCGCCAATTCTAGAGTAAAGCCCCCTCCGTCTCAACGCCATGAGATGCGGGCTTGTTGCCCTCTAAAACCCGGCTATCTATGCACCCCTCCGCGGGGTAATCCTAGTACAGAAAGTAAAATATACATACAACGGGTACATCGACCTCGACCTGGTCTTGCCCCAAAAGAATAATACAAACAGGAAGTGACGGCAGTCCACATGTTGGACGCTCGCCCCGCAATATCAAATGTACATAATACAACAAAAACTGTACTAACATTGCATCCAGGCTATCCCCCACGACCAATCCGCAACATCACAGCACAACACAGAACATCAACGTGAATGTCACGTTCGCAAATCCGTCTAAAAGGGCTATAGCAGATAGACTGGATTTACCGATCGAGTGACATTCACGGTCGCAGATATAATGTAAATACTATGAACTAGCATGTTTAAAATATCCGATCGATTAAATTTACCGAAGTGGGCCCCAAGCAGTACTGTAGCACTTACAGAAAATCTGGGCCCAAAAAGAATATTCCAAAAACCCTATTTTCAACTCAGCAGCTATCTGCAAAAATTTGGTCAAGTGATCAGTCAAAAGTGCGGCGGAACCGCGGCCCAAGCATGGGTTTGGCCGCGGTTCCGCGGTGGAATGGTGAGATCACGTGACCAATTTTTCACAGAGTGCTTAGAATTCCCTGCACAGTATTCTGCAACAACCTGAGAAATTTTTGGAGCCAAAAGGAGAATGCGATTCTCTCTCAGCTTACTCCTCCATATACACCACAGCACAACGGTGTATCGGAGCGGAGGAATCGCACCATATTAGATATGGTGCGCTTTATGATGAGCACCGCTAAGTTGCCTATTTCCTTTTGGGGTTATGCACTTGAGACAACAGCATACTTATTGAATTAAGTTCTATCTAAATCTGTACCTACCACACAATATGAGATTTGGAGTGGGAAGAGACCATGTCTTAAACGAGTTAAGATATGGGGTTGTCCGGACTATGTCAAAAGGCAAAATCCGGACAACCTCGAAGGACGGTCAGTTCTTTGCAAGTTTGTGGGATATCCCAAACATTCACATGGATATCTTTTCTACCACGGCGAGGAACAAAAGGTGTTTGTTTCTCGACATGCCACCTTTTTAGAAAAGGAATTTCTTGCAAAGGAAATTAGTGGCAACGAGGTAGAACTGGATGAAATTCTGGCTACACAAACTGCAACTGAAGATTTAGTGGAACCAAAGAATTCGATAGCTCCCGACGAACCTCAGCCTCTCCGCCGATCTAGTAGGGTTCCTCATCTACCTGAGAGATACTACGATTTTCTCATTGATGGTGGGAACAAGGATTGCATCATGGAAGATTATGACCCAACTAGTTTCGAGCAGGCCATCACGAGTGGGGACTCTATGAAATGGCTGGATGCAATGCGATCTGAGATGGAATCCATGTACACCAACAAAGTATGGACTTTGGAAGTTGCTCCAGAAGGGGTAAAACCCATTGGAAGCAAATGGATCTTTAAGAAGAAACTTGGCGTAAATGGAAAAGTTGAGACTTTCAAAGCTAAACTTGTTGCAAAAGGTTTTCGTCAACGACCGGGTGTGGATTATGATGAAACCTTTTCTCCAGTGGCTATACTTAAGTCCATCCGGATCCTACTTGCCATTGCTGCATACCATGACTACGGAATCTGGTAAATAGATGTTAAGACCGCCTTTCTAAATGGTAATTTAGAAGAGAGCTTGTACATGACTCAGCCCGAGGGCTGAGTGGATAGTGGGAGCAGCGGGAAGGTGTGCAAGCTGCTTAAATCCATCTACGGGTTAAAGCAGGCATCGCAGATGTAATACCTAGTTCTTTTGCGCACCAATATTTGTATTTTTATAAAATGCTACTTACAAAATTTAATTATTTATATTTATAAGTATTTTATTTTAAAACCCTAACCCTAATTTAATCTAAATCCTTTCTGTTTTATCCCTTTTATTTTATCCCTTTTCTTTTTTCGTTCCAACTAAACCCCAGTCCAAAACAAACTTTCTAATTAATTAAAATCCCCTTCAGCCCAATATAAACCCCAGCCCATGAAAACAAAATAAATTAACAATTCCCTCAGCCCAGCATCCCCAGCCCAACCCTTCCTCAGCCCAGAAAATAAATGAATTAATTTTTCCCCCACCGGCCTAAGCCCGCGCCCCTCTCCAAACCCGACCCGACCCGCTTATTCCTTCTTCCCCCTCGTTCTAATTTTTCCCGCTCCTTTTTCTGCGAACCCATGTCCCTACGTCGCCAACTCCTCTGCTCATGACCCCGACCCACGACTGTGCGCGCGCCCTCGACCCCGTCTCCATCTCGCTCACCTCTCCCCGTCTCTCTCACTTTCTGCCTCCTCCTCTCCTCTCTCCAAGCTCCCAACTCCATCCCCTATAACCACCGGCACCGACGATAATGACGACGACTACGATCACCTTGTCATTTCTCCCTCTCTTCTCTCACTAAAACCCGAGCCAAACTTCACCTTCCCCTAACTCGCCTAAATAACTGAGCCTAGAACCCCAAGCTTCGCCAAGACCGGCGCCACCTTCATCTCCTCCCGCGCACCCTCACCAAGCATCGACGCTGCCTGCATCCCTCACTGCAACCCCGAGCCCCTCCTCCACCGTCGACATCCCAGCACAACCACCGACGCCTCCAACGCCTCGGGCCCCTCCCTCGCTGTCTCCTCACGCCCGGCCACCCTCTCGACGCTCGCACTGCCTCCTCCCATCGGCCACCTTGACCACCTCGACGGCGCCTCCGTCGACCCCAAGTCGTCATCGAGCACATCTCTCTCTCTCTCTCAAAATTTCTCTCTCTCGCTCTCTCTCTCTAAATCTCTCTCTCTCAAAATTTCTCTCTCTCTCTCTCTCTCTCTAAATCTCTTTCTCTCTCTCTCTCAGCATCTCTGCCTCCCTCACATCAAAACAAGAAGCAACTTGGAGCAGTGATGAAAATGAGTGCACGGTGATTAACTGGATTGAGTACAATTATCTGATTCCAAAGGCCGAACCTGTGCTGTGCCCATGACGCGATCGTGCCGTTGCCGCTGCCGGACCATCGTCGGCACATCTTCAGGCAAGTTTAATACTTGCTTCATGCTACTTGTATATGTTACAATCCTAGTTACTAATAAATGTCGCATGCCCTTTTTACGTGAACTGTATAATTCAAGTATTCGATGCACGGCCCGAATGGGAAACTTGCGTTAAATTGACGGCTAAATATAAAATGTGATGGCCCGAGTAGTAAAGAATGTTCCTTGAGACTTTGGTTCCAAAACTATGCCGTTTACTCACATAAAGTGAGGTCTCGGATTCTGGTGTAAAACCTGAAAACCTTCGTACATGCCAAACTATAAAATTTATATTAAATTTTGTATAAACCTAATTTTAGCGGTCGATGGCTCGTAATGAAGCTAACTGATTAACCTACTGTAAAATATTGTTGATCACTTAATTTTAGTACACTATGATAGAGATAACTGCGGTGGATCATGATTCTGGACTGCAGTCCAGAATGGAAATCCAGGTTAACCCCTGTTGTTAAACCTCGGTATATCACTGTTCATATAAGAGAATGTGAGGAACCCTATATAAATACGTAGGGAATTGGATTATCTTTATTACTACATGGGTCTTACCAGATTCCTCAACCGTTTGATATTTTTAATCCATTTTACCAGGTCGATACGTCTTGCTGAATTCTGCAGAGGCAGATTTTACACATCGAACATAATCTGTCCATAACTCCCTGTAGACATAACATATTACTGATCCGCCAATTGCAGTGGAAATATAACTCATATCCCTAAATATATTTCAACTATAGCGTCGCCTAATTACGATCCCAACTGGGATTAAAATGCGTTACGAAACAGACTTCCGATTCTGAAACCGGATTTCCAGCAGTGAACGCTTAAAATGAAATGGTCATATCTAGTGATCCTGAAATCCGATTGACATGAAACCAAATTTGCTGGATAGATAATCAAACATAATACTTATACCCTATTCATTGTTTTGCTAAATTGTGCATGTGTGATTTATGAAGAATTATGCAAGTGGTAGGACATCGTTTGATGACATCTTAATTATGCCTTAAATACTGTTTTCTCATCACATTATATATATGTCATTGTATTGGTAACCTAGTGATCACATGCATCACCCAGTGTTAGATTTTAGCGTTTGATTATGGCAAGTACGTTAGTGTTTAAGCATGAATGGATAAGTGAAAGTGACACGTACTTGTACACAATCAGTGGACCTTATTGATTTATTGCATTGCCGACGTCCGTGGGACGTATATAAGTGTGACTATAATTGGTATGGGATAATTATGGAAGCACTTGTATGGGTGTCACAGGTAAGGCACCAAATACTGTCCATTTATCTTGGGTATCAGTCGGGACATGCTTGATGGAGATCCTGTCTCCAGTCCTCGCGCAGACTTGTCATGGACCGACCGGTATTTGAGTTTATGGTTGGCGTTTGATGTAGACCACGGGGTGTGGGGTAGTTTTAGTATGAGTTCAACAGAATCTCGGGAGTCCCATGCCAATACATATGGAGATATATAGAGATATCACTGATTATTAGCGAGCGATTCGGGCCCGTGTTCCCTTGTCCTTGGGTCCTACCCTTGAGTGGGGGATACTCCTGCGTGGTTGATTCTCACACTTGGACTGACGATAGGCTTAGTGACCTGTACAGTGAGACTTAGAGATTGATAAGGATAGTAACATTGACATGCATTGCTTACTGATTCAACACACCTGACATACTATTTTACTGCTTTACTGTTCACCTGCTCTATTAGCTATCCGCTTTGGCTACTTCATGTTCACGTCATTATTCCATGATTACTATTCCATATTCATTATTATTGCACGAGTTCACATTCGTGTATATATATATATATATATATATATATATATTGCTATCGTGTCGCTCTGACGACTTGGGTATGCATGCTCAGAGTGAGAAGTGGATCTAGCTTGGACCAGGACCTGACGTACCTCGAGGATATCGCGGACATCGTGATCAGCGACTAAGAGCTATACTCCTTTGATCTCCATCTGGTTAGTTCTTTTGATTTAGTTACTGCATTTCTCATTACCTGTGCATTGTTTACTGATTACCATGTAAAGCTAGAAGCCGAAGTGTGACTATGGCAGGATATTTCCTTGACCATAGGAGCATGGCTGGCCTTATCAACCCCTCGTATTCTGTATTTTGGGAAGCGGGGCATGATATGGTTTTGTTGGTATCAGAGACAGGTTTTGCTATGATTGGGATTGCAGTTTCCGAGTAGAGCTTGACAATTTAAGTCGCTATTTCGGTCCATATTGTGAACTGTTATCTTTGACTTGAATCTTTGTTATTCGTCATGCCATATTTTGACTTCATCTGTTAGAGTTTTGGGTGACTTAGTAGAGTTACGTGGCTGTAATTATGAACTGCAGCATAGCTACAATACTGTACTCTATCGGGTAACTTGGAGTTCTACATTTGTTTTTCCTCTTGATTGAGTTTCACCTCACCCGATATTCTTGTTTCATTGTCAATTTTATATCTTGTTCTGATTTTTCCCTGTATCTTATGCCGTCCTAAAATGCTTGTTTCAGGACCATATCTTCCAACGACTCTTCCTCTATCTCCACTCCTCAGAATCAGACCGTAGAGATTCTGAATGCACTGCAAAGTCTGAAGGAAGCCCAGGAGCGAACAAACGACCTGTTAGCTGAAGGACTAAGAAGGCAGATGACTCAGGTACCAGTGGAAGTCTCCAATCGTAAAGGGGCCCCTGTTAGACGAGGAAAAGAGGTGAAGATGAAGCGTCCACTTGTTCCCCCATCACAGAAGAAGCAGAAGACCCAATGTTGTGGGTACTGCAAGAAGCCAGGACACCTTCAGAGGGATTGTCGCCGCGCCAAAGGGAAATGCCTGATTTGCGGATCCAGCGAACACTTTACCAATAGTTGCCCTAAAAGGAAGGAGCTACAAGGAGGCGGTTCGTCCACACTCTCCACTTTTGCTAAGTGATGGTTATTTAGTAGTTCGAGCTTCGAGGAATAGTACGGACCCAGCGCAGGATTCAACTCGCGTGACGAGATTGCAGCGGTCTAGAAATCCAAGAAGAGTTATCGCGTTTTCTGCTTTAAAAAAAATGTTATCACTCCTTTGTAAATATTTCCTTTTCGTTTGAGATCTTATCCGCTGGACTTTTAGTTGAATGCAATAAAACTTTGAGTTGAGATGTATGTATCGTTCTCTTGCTTCTCACTTTATTTATACTATCCATTGCATCAGCATTTTTAAAATTTTAATTTTTCAATCCTTTCCTAAAGCATATCCTCCCTGTGCTACCGTATCCTTGGTTATCTTCTTGATGTGTCCCACTGTCTAATCATGACTCTCTCTTTTCAGGTCAAGGCCCACCTTGGAGAAGCGCCGCCTCTAGATGAGGACACACGGTCGTGTGTTTCCTCGGACTACATGCTGGTAAGATCAGATGACGAGATCAACGGCCCACAGGTTATTTTCAGAAACAGCGATTTCGAGGGTGAGGGATTCGCAGCAGAAGTCGACATAATCAGCGACTCTGACGACGATGAGGAGGACCCCGAAGAGAACCCGATAGAGGAAGACCCCGAGGAGGACTCGATAGAAGGAAATCCAGTGGGGGGAAAATCCCATGGAGGAAGATCCAGCAGAAGAGGATAACGTAGAATCAGACCTCGATGAAGAAGCTCCAGCTGAGGAAGAAGGGCCAGAAGAAGAAGACCCCATGACAGAAGAACCTCCAGTGGCGATCCCTGCGAGGCGATATGGGAATGGACGCCCCTATCTGAGCGTGCGAGCTTACCGTAACCTGCTGAACCTCCACAACCGTGACTGACGTGATTTAGCTTTTGTCCCCTCTGACCAAAAAAATCTATGTATAGTTTAGGGCCATCTTTTATTTGTCGTGGATGCCTTGTTTGGGAATTTTCTGGAATCAAATAAATTTGCTGAGTTCGCTAATCTTTTGATTTTTTTGGTTCACATGATGCTTGACTGTTTCCCCTATACATTTATTTTCCTCCTGAGATCCCTGACTGTCCACCCCTGCACCTTGTGCTGTTGTGACCCTCGCTTAGATTAAAAAGTACCGCACCCCGATCTTTTGAATGGGCCACCCTTCATCCTTCGTATGTGCCTTGTTTGAGATTCTTCTGGAGGATAAATGATAGTGAATTTTTGAGTTCGCTAACCTTTCGGATTTTTGATTCGCATGATGTATCGACCGTTTTCCTTCCCAATAAATTTCTTCCCTCCCGAGATTCATTACTGTTCGCCCTTACACCCTGTGCTGAATCGACCCCAGCTTCTTCGACGTCCAGAATGAAGTATCGCACCCCGACCTTTTGGATTATACTCTATTTGAAATCCCTACCCTGGCTAGCCTATACATTTCTTGTGCTATCTCCTTTTACCCTAACTATATTTAGGGACACCGTCATTCGAAAATTCAGCTTTCATTATTTTGTATGTATCGAAAAGTGCGTGCTATTAAGTACTTCCGTTTTATGCATGTTGAGTACACTACTATTCTTCCCATTTCTCGGTAGCGCAACCATATATCGCGCAGTTTTACTTGCTCTATATCTCTTAGTTTCACCATGTGGATTTTTAAGCTATTTTAAAATCGTTTGACCGATACTGTTATTCTAAATTACTTTGGCCTATCGACATATTCTTCATTATTCTCTTACGGTTACTTTATTTTCCCGGGTATTGTGCTTATAGTTTACTATTATAAATAGTTATGTCTGACACCATTATTTTTAGCTGCGCTATTTTGATGTACGTATGTATGCATATTTAGGATTTTCGATCTTAGCATGCCTCGAATGTTATTGTTCGTTATTGCTGTTTTATCCTCTTGTATATATAGTTTGCCCTTATAGTTGTTTCTGCCTTATACTTATTTAGACGTATCCTTTTAGTTGTGTTATTCTTATATATATATAGACCTTCAAATTTTTTTTATCCACCCGTTTTAAGTAAATCATTATGTGTTAGTGTTCGATGTGATAGCCCTTCGCTTATTATTCTATAGCTTATCGTTTATTTTAAATTTCGAGGACGAAATTTTTGTAAGGGTGGAATGATGTAATACCCAGTTCTTTTGCGCACCAATATTTGTATTTTTATAAAATGCTACTTACAAAATTTAATTATTTATATTTATAAGTATTTTGTTTTATTTTAAAACCCTAACCCTAATTTAATCTAAATCCCTTCTGTTTTATCCCTTTTATTTTTTCCGTTTTCCTTTTTTCGTTCCAACTAAACCCCAGTCCAAAACAAACTTTCTAATTAATTAAAATCCCCTTCAGCCCAATATAAACCCCAGCCCATGAAAACAAAATAAATTAACAATTCCCTCAGCCCAGCATCCCCAGACCAACCCTTCCTCAGCCTAGAAAATAAATGAATTAATTTTTCCCCCACCGGTCCAAGCCCGCGCCCCTCTCCAAACCCGACCCGACCCGCTTATTCCTTCTTCCCCCTCGTTCTAATTTTTCCCGCTCCCTTTTCTGCGAACCCACGTCGCCAACTCCTTCGCTCACGACCCCGACCCACGACTGCGCGCGCGCCCTCGACCCCGTCTCCATCTCGCTCACCTCTCCCCGTCTCTCTCACTTTCTCCCTCCTCCTCTCCTCTCTCCAAGCTCCCAACTCCATCCCCTACAACCGCCGGCGCCGACGACAACGACGACGACTACGATCACCTTGTCATTTCTCCCTCTCTTCTCTCACCAAAATCCGAGCCACACTTCACCTTCCCCCACCTCGCCTAAACAACTGAGCCTAGAATCCCAAGCTTCGCCAAGACCGGCGCCACCTTCATCTCCTCCCGCGCACCCCCACCAAGCTTCGACGCCGCCTGCATCCCTCACTGCAACCCCGAGCCCCTCCTCCACCGTCGACATCCCAGCACAACCACCGATGCCTCCAACGCCTCGGGCCCCTCCCTCGCCGTCTCCTCACGCCCGGCCACCCTCTCGACGCTCGTACTGCCTCCTCCCATCGGCCACCTTGACCACCTCGACGGCGCCTCCGTCGACCCCAAGTCGTCATCGAGCACATCTCTCTCTCTCTCTCAAAATTTCTCTCTCCCTCCCTCTCAGCATCTCTCTCTCTCTCCCTCTCTCAAAATTTCTCTCTCTCTCTCTCTCTCTCTCTCTCTTTCTAAATCTCTCTCTCTCTCTCTCAGCATCTCTGCCTCCCTCACATCAAAACAAGAAGCAACTTAGAGCAGTGATGAAAACGAGTGCACAGTGATTAACTGGATTGAGTACAATTATCTGATTCCAAAGGCCGAACCTGTGCTGCGCCCGTGACGCGACCGTGCCGTTGCCGCTGCCGGACCATCGTCGGCACGTCTTCAGGCAAGTTTAATACTTGCTTCATGCTACTTGTATATGTTACAATCCTAGTTACTAATAAATGTCGCATGCCCTTTTTACGTGAACCGTATAATTCAAGTATTCGATGCACGGCTCAAATGGGAAACTCGTGTTAAATTGACGACTAAATATAAAATGTGATGGCCCGAGTAGTAAAGAATGTTCCTTGAGACTTTGGTTCCAAAACTATGCCGTTTACTCACATAAAGTGAGGTCTCGGATTTTGGTGTAAAACCTGAAAACCTTCGTACATGCCAAACTATAAAATTTATATTAAATTGTGTATAACCCTAATTTTAGCGTTCGATGGCTCGTAACGAAGCTAACTGGTTAACCTACTGTAAAATATTGTTGATCACTGAATTTTAGTACACTATGCTAGAGATAACTGCGGTGGATCATGATTCTGGACTGCAGTCCAGAATGGAAATCCAGGTTAACCCCTGTTGTTAAACCTCGGTATATCACTGTTCATATAAGAGAATGTGCGGAACCCTATATAAATACGTAGTGAATTGGATTAGCTTTATTACTACATGGGTCTTACCGGATTCCTCAAACGTTCGATATTTTTAATCCATTTTACCAGGTCGATACGTCTTGCTGAATTCTGCAGAGGCAGATTTTACACATCGAACATAATCTGTCCATAACTCCCTGTAGACATAACATATTACTGATCCGCCAATTGAAGTGGAAACATAACTGATAGACCTAAATATATTTCAAATATAGAGTCGCCTAATTACGATCCCAACTTGTATTAAAATGCGTTACGAAACGGACTTCCGATTCTGAAACCGGATTTCCAGCAGTGAACGCTTAAAATGAAATGGCCATATCTAGTGATCCTGAAACCCGATTGACGTGAAACCAAATTTTCTGGATAGATAATCAAACATAATACTTATCCCCTATTCATTGTTTCGCTAAATTGTGCATGTGTGATTTATGAAGAATTATGCAAGTGGTAAGACATCGTTTGATGACATCTTAACTATGCCTTAAATATTGTTTTCTCATCACATTATATATATGTCATTGTATTGGTAACCTAGTGATCACGTGCATCACCCAGTGTTAGGTTTTAGCGTTTGATTGTGGCAAGTACGTTAGTGTTTAAGCATGAATGGATAAGTGAAAGTGACACGTACTTGTACACAATCAGTGAATCTTATTGATTTATTGCATTGTCGACGTCTGTGGGACATGTATACGTGTAACTATAATTGGTATGGGACAATTATGGAAGCACTTGTATGTGTGTCACAGGTAAGGCACCAAATACTGTCCATTTATCTTGGGTATCAGTCGGGACATGCTTGATGGAGATCCTGTCTCCAGTTCTCGCGCAGACTTGTCATGGACCGACCGGTATTTGAGTTTATGGTTGGCGTTTGATGTAGACCACGGGGTGTGGGGTAGTTTGAGTGTGAGTTCAACAGAATCTCGGGAGTCCCATGCCGGCACATATGGAGATATATGGAGATATATAGGGATATCACTGATTATTAGCGAGCGACTCGGGCCCGTGTTCCCTTGTCTTTGGGTCTTACCCTTGTAGGGGATACTCCTGCGTGGTTGACTCTAACACTTGGACTGACGATAGGCTTAGTGACCTATACAGTGAGACTTAGAGACTGATAGGGATAGTGACATTGACATGCATTGCTTACTGATTCAACACACCTGACATACTATTTTACTGCTTTACTGTTCACCTGCTCTATTAGCTATCCGCTTTGGCTACTTCATGTTCACGTCATTATTCTATGATTACTATTCCATATTCATTATTATTGCACGAGTTCACATCCGTGTCTATATATATATATTGCTATCGTGTCGCTCTGACGACCTGGGTATGCATGCTCAGAGTGAGAAGTGGATCTAGCTTGGACCAGGACCTGACGTACCTCGAGGATATCACGGACATTGTGATCAGCGACTAAGAGCTATACTCCTTTGATCTCCATCTGGTTAGTTATTTTGATTTAGTTACTGCATTTCTCATTACCTGTGCATTGTTTACTGATTACCACGTAAAGCTAGAAGCCGAAGTGTGACTACGGCAGGATATTTCCTTGACCGTAGGAGCATGGATGGTCTTGTCAACCCCTCGTATTCCGTATTTTGGGAAGCGGGGCGTGACAGCAGAGTTGGAACATCTGTTTTGATATCATAGTTAAAGAGTTTGACTTCGTAAAAAACGTAGATGAACCTTGTATATACAAGAAAGAGGCAGAGAGTAAGGTTGTCTTTCTCGTATTGTACGTGGATGACATACTCTTGATAGGAAATGATATTCCTATGCTGTACTCGGTCAAGCTCTTCTTATCACAAAGATTCTCAATGAAGGATCTAGGTGATGCCTCCTACATCTTGGGGATTAAGATCTATAGAGATAGATCTAAACGGATATTGGGATTGTCTCAATCCAGGTACATTGACACCATACTAAAGAGGTTTAGTATAGAAGAATCCAAGCGTGAGAATTTACCCATGATCACAGGACTCACTCTCTCCAAAGAGATGTCTCCCAAGACTGGTTTGGAGAGAGCTCGCATGCAAGGGATACCCTATGCTTCGGCAGTAGGCTCTATCATGTATGCGATGTTATGTACCAGACCCGATGTAGCATACTCACTAAGTGTAGTGAGTAGGTATCAAGAAGATCTAGGAGTGAGTCACTGGACAGCTGTGAAGAACATTCTTAAATACTTGAGAATGACTAAAGAGATGTTCTTGGTGTATAGTAACGGAGAAATCCAAGTGGAGTTCTTTACTGATTTGAGCTTCCAGAGTGATAAGGACGACTCTAAGTCGGTCTCGGGATTTGTCTTTACCCTTAATGGAGGGGCGGTTTATTGGAAGAGTTCCAAACAGGAAACCGTGGCAGACTCGACGATGGAGGCTGAATATATTGCTGCCAACGATACTGCCAAAGAGGCTGTCTGGATGAAGAAGTTCATAAATGAACTTGGAGTGGCTCCATTCATCGAGCATCCAATACCTTTGCATTGTGATAACAATGGAGCAGTGGCTTTGGCCAAGGAACCCAGGTCCCATCAGCGATCCAGGCATATTCTGAGGTGGTATCACCTGATCCGGGAGATAGTTGATCGCTGGGAGATCGAGGTTAGGAGAGTTGACACGAAGAACAACACATCGGATCCACTCACGAAGGCCATACCCCAGATACAATTTAAGAAACTTTTCGGGATGTTAGGTATGAGATACTACAATAACTGGCCTTAGTGCAAGTGAGAGATTGTTAGTTATGTATATGCCCTAGAGGCCATTATTGTACATATGCTGTATATTATAGTGGATGCTTGGATATATATAGAGAGGACTTTCTTGCTCGACATGATAGTATGCTATCTGGTTGCTTTTTGTCTTAACATGTAGACTTGTATTGTGATACTGTCTTGCTCTCACATGTTGATAAAGCCCTTAGGATGTGTACTCGACTATTAGGACTATGATGGAGATCATACTAGTGGGGCCAGGGTAGTCCACAAGTACATCCTATAATTGTTCCTAGTCGAGGGTGTATCGAGAAAGGGCATCGATATTCCAGAGTAGACTAGCGTATACGCTTCTTGACCTATATGATGGGCGATGGATGATCCCACATCCATTGGTGTTTGACATCAAAGATGGTATACGGGTACTTAGTGGAGACTGGGTACACTGAACGGACTCACCGAGAACTCGTATTTGGTATTATACCTATCATCAGATAGCAGTTCTCTGGTGACACTGGTACAGGTTAGTCTGTAGACCCGAGATCGTCATAGAGTCTTATGTGATTCCCACTGTGCTTTGATTTCCACCTTAACACGTTCAAGAGAACGTGCAAAACGGTGGCTTTTGGGTTCAGTCCCGAATCACATGGAGGCAATGAGCGATAGGAAGGGTTTCGTCTTTCCCGGTATTGAGGGTTGATATTGCGCTGTGCTCGATTGGCTATAACAGGAACTCCCTGGCCAGGGCTGATATGGAGATCTATTGGTAAGTGTTATCAGTAGTTTATCGACCCGTTATGAGCCTCACATCGGCACGACTTATCGGTTACTGGGGTCTGACGTTTACCACCCCTAGACTGGATATGCGACATATCAGACGAAGAGACCGGACTATACGGTAGTGTTACTGACAGGCTTTACAGGAGTATGAGCAGGCTTGCTTGTTGATCTTCTGATCGCTCAATACCCGGGTAGCCGTTACGTCCAGCTAGTACCGCTGACAGCTTGTGGGTGCTTAATATGATCATCACCTACTGCCGGCGTATTGATGAGTCTTTAGAGTCTTACACAGAGGTTTACTGGCTCAGGCAAAACGAAGTAGGAGCACATATGTGATATGTGCGGGACTGAGATTAATACGAGTATATGATACCGATTTCTATTCTCGCGATATGTGATATCGGTCGGTTATATGTGATATAGCCGGCTTATTGATTCGATAAGATGATACATATTATATTAGTCGGTTATATGTGATATAGCCGAATTATTAAATCAAATATTGATTTGATAATTTAATGTATAATTGTATATTTGATATGCTAATTTACATTAACTAATATTTGCTCACTTATACTTTTCTATTTTCACATGTGCACACTTAATATATATGTGATATATATTATTTGTGTTTTTCTTTTTGTGTCATGCTTGATGATACGCACTACATGGGTGTATGAGACTTATACCACACCATAAGATTATTAGGGTTTATATTTATTTAGTGCAAATATAAATTGGTGGGAATTAAGCATGGTTGCAAGTTTTGAAAGCTTGTGGAAACCCTTGACTTAGTCCACTATATTTGTCTTGCACTAGATATTTATTAACCCAACCTTAATCTTTAACCATGGTAATGTCTCTACAAGAGTTATATGAGATATTTCTCACCCATGGTTGCCATTCACTCTCTCATCCATTATTTGCTTCATCTTCCTCTTGCTCATGAGAGAGCTCTCTAAGTTTTTGAGAGAAGAAGAAAAAGAGTGAGAAAAAGATTTCTAAAGTGAGCAAAATTCCTACTTCATCATTCTCTACTAGATTAGCCATTTAGTTTAGGGTGTTAGCTTCACTAATCCCTAATTAGTGAAGATGTAGCTTGAGTTGGTGTCTCCTCGACGTAGATCATCTTTGGCTTTGAAGACTTCAAGCAAGTTTGCATCTTTCACCTTGTGGAGCCTCTCAAGAGTTCGGGAGATCATTACTCGCAGCGAAGGGACTTCTACACGGAGCATTTGAAGTGAAGGACCGGTCTACAAACCTTGCTGTCGTGCTAGCTAACCCTACACTATTGACACATGCGTTTCTGTCGACCAAAGCTCTATTGTCGGAAGGAAATATTCATTTATTAACTTTCTTAACAAATTGATTTAGGATCGATGATCCAATGGTGCACATGCATACTTAATTAATATGTATCAATTTAAATCTTATAGTTGAGAACAAATCCTAACTACATCCCTCCTATAAATTGCTCCTATAAATTGGAGTCCCTTAAAAAAAGGAAGGATTTTCATTATCACCATCTTTCTCTTCAAACCAAGATAAAATTTCTCAACGACTCCGCCTCCATCTTCTTCGACAAGCATCAACTAGGTAAAGAAAAGATATTAAAATTCTCTCTCTTCATGTAAAGTATCGACTTTGATAGAGTTTTAGCTCTTTGCAAGATCTAAAGATCTTATGAGAAAAATTTCGGTTCGCTACCGAAAAAGATGTGAATAATCACCATAATACAAAACACAGACTTCATAGAACCATGGTTCTCAGTAAGAACACATGTTCGCATCCAAAATAAAAAACTTTGATGAAAAATCATTTTTTGAAGCTTTTGCTTCATCGAAATCCACCGCCTTCTTGAAAGTCGTCGTTTTCCTCATGCTGCGCACCTTAAAAAAGGGGCATGCACATTTAAAGAAAATTACTGAAGCTTTGAATTCATTGAAAACACGGTTTCCCAAAAAGCAGTCCTTTCTGCAAAAACTAGGACGCACCCAATAGAGGTACGCACCTGCATGGAAACGCAGTGTTACGTGCCACAAAGAATAGACTTTGGTCGTTCGAAAGAAAAAAAATTCTTAAAAAATTAGGGTGCACTCTAACCTTCGGTGTACTCCTTAAAATTTGTACCATGCGCTTCGCCACATGCTATACATACGTGCGCAAGTGGAAAACACTTTGTATAAGGATGTGCGCACCACGTGCTATGCACGTGCGCTCTCCTCTTAAAAAAATGTTTTGCATTCACTTGCGAAACACGTGCGCAAGCACAAGTCCTATTGAGAACTATGCAAAGGCATGCTCATCCAGTGCTATGCACGAGCGCTGATGCCATGCCCATCCACAGTACGCAAGCGTACATAATACCAAGCCAAAACTTGAAGACTTAGTAAAATAAACTAAGTTTGGAAGATGCGGGAAAACCGGCTAAGATGGTTTGGTCATGTGCGACGCAGACCTATGGAAGCACCGGTTCGATGAATAGACACTCTCGATATGGGCAATGACAAAAGGGCAAAAGAGAGACCGAAGAAAACATGGATGGAGGTGATACGAAATGATATGGTTGCCAAAGGACTCAAAGTATATTGTTCGATAGGAGTGAGTGGAGACGGAGGATTCATGTGCTGGACCCGACGTGATTCTCATGTTGGTTCATGTAGTCTACCCCATATGCTTGGGATAAAAGGCTCAGTTGTTGTTGGAAGCTTATGCTTCATATGTGATTTAATAATCAGCAGAGAATATATTCTTAAATTTATGACCCTGTTATCTAAATTGATCTTTGTCTAAAACAAGATTAACAATTTTTAGATCAAACCCAAGTATCCGTGAACAGATGAACCTCACAAATGTGAAAAATGCAACCTAAGTTCACTCCCGTTGGCAAACTAAAACATCGACGTGGAATCTAAAACTCCAAATCTAAAATATATATGGATTTGGACTAATCCGCGCTCTACGGACGACGGTATAAATCAGTCTCCGTATACAATTTAAGGTTAACCCAAAATAAACAAAACTAAAACACGACACACAAAAACAAAGCTTAGAAAAGCAGAAAGTTGTTACCGCTTGCGATAACGTAATTAAGTATAGGGCTTGTGCCTGTAGGAAAAATAAGTCCTCACAATCAATAAACCTCTTATTAGCGGGGATTTGAAAGTGGGCTGCATCGATCGCATCTATCCAAACCTCCGATATAGGGTGTCATAATCCCTTGTTATTTTCTGAGAGGTGGATGAATATGTACCATAGCATCTGTCCCCAAATTTAGGCAAGACGTTATATCCCGGTCCATCTCTGGTTTTCGGCGGTAAATAAAGGCCTATATACACCTAGGTCGGTCTAGTTCTCAAACGGAACTACGTATCCCTAGACAAAGCCTATATATCCCAAACTGTAGTCGACTTTAGTTCTCAAATGAGACTAACGTGTCCTTACATAGAGCTTAAGCTCTCGTGTGAACCCATAGACCTCACAAATGTGAGAATGAACCTAAGTTCACTTCCGTTAGTAAACCAAGACACCAACGTTGTCAAGCAAATGCTAGGCCCAAAATATGAAATATATTGGATTAATTCGCGTCCTACGGGAGACAACAAAATTAGTCTCCTTATATAATCCAAGGACAAACCTAAATAAACCAAAAGGTACGACACATAGTGAAAACAAGCTGGAGTGTAGAAAGTTAATTTCAGTGACTTGCATCTGTAGAAAAAATACGTCCACTCAATAAATAAATCTCTCAACCTGCGAGGGAATATGAAGTTATAGCCATATCTTCCTTGGCTTACTGATTGCAGAATCTAAGAATACGAATCCTAAGAACATTATTTAATTATTCAAGAATAGCCTAGACATGATCATTATAGCTATATCTTTCTTAACATCATCTCAATTAAACATGGGGATGGTGATAATAAGTTGGCACCCACCCCTTTTGTTTATGAATGAGAATAATGAAACTAATTACGATACTAATAACTTTCAGAACTCAACAACAAAACAAAAAATTCAGTTTCCAATGAACAAAAAATGATGAGGCTCGATATCGTGGCTCTCCAGATACCGACACGTTGCAGATGCCGCGTCCCAGAACCAACAAGAAAGGACCAAAAACTTCAGTTAGGATCAGACCTCGGGCCACCTGTCCGAGGAGTCTCCAAATCCTCGGTGGACTTCCAGACCACCCCTGGCTCTCCTCCGAGCTATCACAGAACCAAGACACCTCGGCCTCCCGCTCGTGCCCGAGCCTCCCGCCAAGGTGATCTTTCTCGGTCTCACCCTTACCGACCGGCCCGCAGACGCCTTCGCCACGGCTCCGCGAAGCTGGCCATGCGCGAGATATCCGCTGCCCACGATCCCGCGTTCCACGCCACCACGATCCCTCATTAACGAGCCTGTCTCGCCATTAATGCGGGATCCCGTCTATCACGCGACCGTGACGTCAGGGGCGTAACGGCCGGCGTGATTCTCGCGCTCGCCCGCCCATTGTTTCCGCTATATAAACCCCTTTCTTAGACGATCGAGATAAGCCATTTTTACTCCACTAGGCCGTTACTCTGCAAAAATATCTGGTCTAACTTGATCGTCGGAGGGTCCTCGGTGGCACAACCACCCCGGGATTTCTTTGCAGGTAGCTCAACCACAACCACTCAAAACCCATTGAACCCTCCAACTCAATCCCAGTCGTCCATCAGCGCTCACAGCAGATCAACGGAAGATAATATCTGAAGGAGATTCTGACCTCCATCAAAAATGAATACAACCAACAAAGAACAATTTTCTTGCATTCCAATCAATTTTAATAAAAGTGTTGCTAAGTATATCATGAAATTCTAATTTGTGCATATCAAGACTGTTGATGAATAATCGAAGATAGAGGGAACACATTGTTATTTATTTACATGCTTGCAGTATATGAAGTTGTATTCACAGTAATTCAATATCAGCTAAACCTTTTTTTTCATCGTTGCTCAAGGCTTCATTTGATTCCAATGAAAATGACTGCGAAAAACAGATAAAGAAAAATTGGATCCAGAAATAAAAAAAGAACCAACAAAACAGCATTAAATTTTTGTTCACTTCCTTGAAATAATGAAAATGAAAGAATAAATTACACGTTCTGCAGCCAAAAACTGCATAAAAATCTAATGGAATTATTCCTACATGAACAAGATTGAACCATAACAGTAACCAATAATCCTTGTCCGGACTATTAGGCTCGATGGTTTCAATGTTCTATTAAGCATGATCATGCATTTTAAATAATAAAACAATTTAGATATGTTTGATATATTTGTTGTGGCATTTATAATACTTAAATTAATTTTGTCTCCATACCCATTCATCCATTTCATTTTCAAAGTACTTATCATCGCCTAATCAATCCCTAGTCTTTACTTGCATTAAAAAAAATCTAACCATAATTTTGTGCCTGAGTTACTAAAGCATCATGGGTTCTTATTTCTTACCTGTTTATTTGTTTGGCGTCGATAATAACATTTGAAGAGTAAATCATAATTGCTTGTATTGTTCATAATCTATAAAGCGTCAAGTTTAGCATTCAGGAATTATCGAGCCTGATCAAGATCCATAAGGTAGAAGACATGAAATAATATAATATAGGAAACCGCCCTCAAGATGAAAACTTAAGGAAAAAATCGACTATTAAATAAAGTAAAAATCTCTCTATCAATGTGCATGCACATTATAAATCAAGAGTAAGAAAGATCACAATAATTAAAGGCTACAATGAAAATCATTAATTTATTCCATTTCTTTTCTGATATTATTCTAGTTAGCTAAGTTAGCCTGCAAACAAATTGCTCGACAAATAATAGAGAGCTTTTATATTTATTTCTATACAA
Source organism: Agapanthus africanus (assembly GCA_030015575.1). Lineage (NCBI taxonomy): Eukaryota > Viridiplantae > Streptophyta > Magnoliopsida > Asparagales > Amaryllidaceae > Agapanthus > Agapanthus africanus. The sequence goes on along the minus strand of JASDDO010000022.1, from coordinate 766,934,052 downwards.
CAAAATAAAAAGTGAATAAATTATAACATAATATGAGAGTATAGTATTACCAAGGCAATAAGGATATGTAATTTTTCTAAAATTTATATTTCTTCAGGTAAGCAATACTAAATACAATATAAAAACTAAAAAGGTTTCAGCTGTGGATGATGCCATAACTTTTGGGAAATCCTTGTCAACTGTCAAAGATACTAGGAATCTGTTTATTTAACTATCACCTACTGATTTCTCCAAAGGTTGCCAGATGTTTGATCTCGATTCATTAAATATTGTGCCGGCTTTTGTCTTAATTTAGCTTGTCCGGTTGAGATTACTATATATGTTAGGTATGGACCCTGTCAAAAATAAAAATTGAAAAGGAGGAAAAAAACATTACGGACATGACCTTGAAAATATATTCCATATGGCTAATTTTGTCCAAACTAATCTCAAGCCTTTATCTATACCCTGAATCGAAAATCGTATCATATAATAATTAGATAGAAATATATGATGCTGCAGGGGTCCCTAATTACAGTTCTCCCCAGACTAGAGCCAACCCATATTTCATTTCTTTAATTCTCAGTTTGTAAAACTCGCTTTCGGGGATTGGATCTCCTCTCGCCTTCTTATATAACAAGGTGCATATCCTGCTGTTTGACTCCTCCAGAAACAACATAAGTTTCTCAGCCCCTACTACAACTAGCTATGCTTTGAATTAGCTTTCCTCTCACTTTCTTATAAGACAAGGGGCGTATTTGACTCGTCTAGATACGACATAAGTTCTATCCCTACCCCTACACCCCCCTCTCACCTCTCTCTCACACACGCACAAAAAAAAATCTATCAATGGGCGAAAAAGCAAGCATTGCAGATGCAAGGAAACAACTCGAATCCCTCTATCTCGGAATTCCAGATGAGTCTGTTAATCTCACCTTCAAGGACATGGCGAGCTATCAACAAAATGATGTACCAAAAAGCAAGAAAACAAAAGTACCAAAAGAGGATGTAGACTTGAGTAAATCTTCAAGCCTGGATTTCTCAAAGGCCCTTAAGGGGACCAAGACTAAGGACCGTCGCAGTGTTGAGGATGAGCTATATAGAGAGCGCGTGGCTCGGAATAGTGTTCAAAGGGACGGTAATGGTAAGGGTAAAGGGTTGAGGCCGCTTACAGTTGAAAATGGAGCGCTTTCTCCTTTGGAAGTAAAAGGTAGAAAGAAACGGCCTGGGATTCCTCACTCGAAGATTTGTGCTTTGTGCAGTGAATGCATCTACATCTTTCGAAACCGATGCTTGGTGAGCCATTTAAGAAGAAGCTTCTTTTTCATACCTATATTTACAAGATAAAGAAATCAATAAAAAAAATGGTCAACATCTATATTGTTCATGATGTATATCTTCTGATAGAAATTGTGTACATGCATGCATGCTGATGAATCTAATTCAATGAAGAATTTCTTCAGTAATTTATACTTTAAATATTCGGTTACTATATATCAAGACTAATTTTTTTAAGAGGGCATAAGAATTTGAATGTAGAATCCAAAAATGACTAGACTGTAAACAAAATATTTATGAATTTGACTTTCGTAGACAAAAAAAAACCCTTCAATTTATGCGATTGATATTAAGATGGTTTCAGAAACCTAGCATTTCTGAAACCATAAATCAAGAAATTATAACTTGAAGTAGAATTCTAAATTCTTATAATCATGCTCCCATGTAGACTTCTCCATATCTTTATCCTGAACTAATAACAATAAAGCGTTTGAGTTGGCGACATTAATCTTTTTCGCTTCTTCCTGCAGAAAGCTTTTTAATTGAAAATTTTACACGAGGAAAATTTGAAAATCTAGACACTGGAAGGGAAAAGAGGGGAATTATTACAAAAATTTAACCAAAAAAAAACAAATTTCCCAATAAAATAATGATAGCACACATTTTAGTCTTGTAGAAGTTCAATATATAATATAACGATACTTTTCGATATAGCAAACATTTTATTTTATGGAAGTTTAACATTCTCCATTGGCAGGTGTGTGGAAGAGTATACTGCAGGAATTGTGTAGGAATGGGAATGGGAGAAATGCCTGAAGGAAGAAAATGCGTCGACTGCTTGGGAAACCGATTTAGTCAAAGGCAAGCATATTTCAACTAAGAGATAATTAAAGATCAACAAAAACTCTTCCGGGTTGTTTATATGATATTTGGATTCTGGCAGGTACATTAATAGAGCAGGTCAAACAGGGTGTTGTTGGCGATATCCGAGCAATGTGAAACAACAAGAGCTCATATGGGCTGAGAAAGGCACTCGAAGGAGTGGCGAAAGTCGATATGCTAGGAGCAAGATTGAGTCAAGGTCGAGAAGCCCAAGTGTGACACCAGGGACTCCAACAAGGTCCTTTGTGATTCCTGGAACCCCAAATAGATTCGATGCAAACAATAACAGCAACCCCAGTTCATTTGTTTCTGCCTCAGTTTTTTCGCCAAATCCCCATAATTTTCCATTTTAAGGAAACAAAGAGGAGAGAACAAAATCAAGCTATATTGATTTTTTTGTTGGGATGTGTTTTATTTAATTTATTGCATTTATAAGATTAAGGTGTTAGATATAATACCTTAATGACTCTATATCCTATTATCTAAAGTTTTGGGTATAAAATAAAGTGGTTGTTCTATAACCACTTGGTAGTTTTCATAGCTCCTTGATGGAAGAGTAATATAAAGGAGTCTTTACTTACACATAATTAAGATTTGTGAATTAAGTTGGTTTTTTATCCATCAAGAAAACTCTAAAGGAAATGCAGTAGGTAAGAAAGAACAATATAATTGGTTTATTCTTATTCTTCAAATCATGGTATCAGGATATGTTTCTCTAAACTCGTATTGACATGTACATGAGATCATAATATTATAAATCATGCCACATAGATTAAAGAAATATAAATTATAAATTTCTTACAATTGTTATTAGAGCCTAATGGTTTGATTTCGGCCAAATTCCGATCAAAATCGAATTCTCCATTGATTTATAAGAAAAGGTTTTTTTTCCCCTCTTCTTTCTCTCTTCGAATTTTTTGACGATGGCGTCACAGCGACTTGAAGGGGTCGGCCTCTGGCATCATGTCTCCAGTGTCACCGGAGGTGACCGTCGGGAGCATAGAATGGCCATGATATCGAGAAAAAGAACCCATCAAGTTTTTAATGGGTTCGTTGAGGATATCAAACTCTAATAAAAGGAGAAAAGGAAAATTATTAGAAGGTCCTTGAAAATTGTTTGGGTAATTTAATTTTTCATTTCTTTTATAACCATATTTATCTTGTTAAGCCTATAAGATAATGGTATTTTAAAACTTGTATATATTATTAGTAAGGAAAAGATATCTCTACTCCTTGATTGTTAGTTTCAACAATTTTCTTGAAATATTAGCGTTTTAAATCCTTACATTTTGTTATGATATTTTTTTGTGTTAATTTTTAAATTGATTATACTCTACTTTATTTGAAATTGGTTTTTATGCTCGACTCAATAGAGACTAGCCTACAATTCATTCATTATGTTTATTGATCTTTATGTATATTCAAATCTGTTTGAATATTCTATCATCTTTCATTTCCTTAATCAATGTTGACTTGTTGTTTAAATCCATTTTTTGAATTAAAGGCAAAATTGATTCATTTTATTTTGGATAAAATATATTATTTAGTCAATTTTTTGATCTAAATTATTTATGCAAATTTTGGATTGTTTTGCAATTATTTAATCTTTTGTGCAATTATAGAATGTAATTTTCGTAATTATTTGGATCTGTTTGCAAAAAACCTGAATAGAAACTGAATCTAGTGGTCTTACTGCAAATGTTATAGTCAATTTCAGTATTTACAGTTCAGTCTAGAATATTTGTTTTGCAAATTTCAGGAAACTGTTTTGTAACAGTCTAAATTCATTATGCAAGATTATTATTTTATGCCTATTTTTAGTAGTTCTTTTATACAAGCTTGGGTGAAAATAATTCATATAACCTGCTTATTATGTTATAATCATGTTAAAGTTATCCTATATGGAAATTATATAGATTATACATGATATTTGGTGAATTTTTTGAATTGCATATTATATAAGATATACTTATTCGTTTTTGATGATTCAGCATTCGTTGAAAATTATTTCTCATGCTAAATACATATTGTCGATTTATACTATCATGTACCAAGTATAAATATTATGTTTATTAAATTTCAGTATTTACTGATCAATCCAGAATATTTGTTTTACAAATTTCAAGGGTTTCGTAACAGCCTAAATTCATTATGCAAGATTATTGTTTTATACCTATTTTAGTGTTTCTTTCATAGAAGTTTGGGTGAAAATAATTCATATAATTTGCTTATTATGTTATAACCATGTTAGGGTTATCTTATATGAAAATTACATGGATTATACATGATATTTGGTGAATTTTATGAATTGCAAATTATATAAGATATATTTATTCATTTTTGATAATCCAACATTCGTTAGAAATTATTTTTCATGCTAAACACATATTGTCGATTTATAGTATCATATACCAAGGATAAATATTGTGTTTATGAACATATGTTGTTTCATCATATTTATTTAAAATGATGGATTAAAGTTTAGATGTCGTTCATAACTAAATTATCTTATGAGTTAGGAATAGCTACAGTATTCTAATTCATATGACGGTTTTCTTCACATCACGTTATTAGCTGTTTTTTTGTATTTAGACGACATCTAATATTGCAATTATTTCAATTCAGATAATTAATTGGCCCCATAGGGAAGTGATTACTTATGTGATTTAATTGAAATAAGATAGCTTAAAGAAATGTTAGAATAGAAGTTTTTTATGCCCACAGGAAAGAAATTGTCTATCTGATATTATATTTCTAGTCTTATTATGCAGCTTTCTTCTTCTTTTAATTGGATTAAGATGGCTTAAAGAATGTTAGAATAGAGATATTTTATGCCCACAGGAAAAGAGATTTCTATTTTGATATTAAATTACTAATCTTAATATATTATAATTAGTAGATTTATGCATTTAGCAAGCTCTGCCCACAGGAATGTTGATTTTACTAATAAAAGTAGATATTGGTCTATTTTAATATACTTAGAATATCATAGCAATGATGCGTATATTGACTTGATTATAAAGTTATTCCTACTTGTGATCCTTGCATATGTATCCAATGATAAAGTTTAAGTTCAGTGGGAGTAAATAATTATTTTACTTTCTCAAGCACATAAATGATAAAGTTAAATTGGATCACTCTCATTATTAACTAACTCATAAAACTTAATTTGTCCAAAATATGGATGCTTTGGATGAGCCATTGGAAATAAAAATATCCTTGATAATAATAAAAAAAGATTTAAGCATGGAAAAATGTCATTGCAACGACTCATGATGAGAAAAATATGTCTGAAGTTAATGGAATAAATTTATATATTGCTATGAGACTTTCACAAATGTTATGGTTGAGAAATTTATCATAAGGCTTACAAAAATTGACACATATTAAAGGTTTTACCATCTACTATGACAAATCTTAGTTACTAATAACAATATATAAAAAGTAGATTAAAGGCATATCGATATAAGATTTATAAGATTATACATAAATTTTATAAGCACATTTAGTTTTTAGCACATAAAAATAGTGTCCATAATTATTGACTCATTGGGTAAAGTATTATATATGTGTCATTTCATTTAAGAGTTATGTAAGAAATATGAGACTCATAAGGATTTAAGTGTTGTATGCCATTTTTTATGATCTATATATTTATACGTCTAGACATATGGATATTGTTAGTATTTTGTACATGACTAATGAGGTGTGCACAATAAATTTAAATCATGTGATTATTGTTAATTGAAGCAATAAAATATCGGACTCTCAATAATTGTTTATAAAGTTACATATACATGTTTGAAGATTCTAAAAGATAGAATATTTGCTCAGTTAAGTGCAAATATTTAATTTGGACATAAAGTATAATTGCGACAGTATTATATCTTTAATATGATGATTAAAGTTAAGTGGGAGAATGTTAGATATACTCTATATCCTATTATATAAAGTTTTGGGTATAAAATGAAGTGGTCGTTTAAAAACTCCTTGGCAGTTTCTATAACTCCCCGTGCTAGTTCCATAACTCTTTGATGGAAGGGTTATATAAAGAGGTCATTGTTCGCACATAATTAAGACTTTTGAATTAAGTTGGTTTTTCTATCTATTAAGAAAACTCTAAAGAAAATGCAGTAGACAAGAAAGAACAATGAAAATGGTTTATTCTTATTTTTCAAATTATGGTATCAAGGTATGTTTTTTTAGACTCATGTTGGCATGTACATGGGATTATAATATTTTGAATCATGACATATAAATTAAAGAAATATAAATTATAAATTTCTTACATAAGGAAGGCATAAAATGTATGAGCATTCTTTACTCAGTTTGAACAAAAAGACGTGATATGTAGGAAGAGAGTACTAATTCTTTTAAAATAGATTGGATATGGTTAATCATGAACTGAAAGTTCATGCTGCCGTCCCCAATATATTACACCTTGCAATCACGGTTGAGACTATGGATAGTTTTACGTAGTTTGGCAGTAGAGTATGTGTGCGTCAAGATACATACTTCGACAATATCATCATCAACGCCACCACATTTATAGCGTCGGGAATAATTTCAAGTAAGCTCAAAAAACAGAAATTTGATTATAAGTCGATTGCAATTGTCCTTTATGGGAGGTGGTACAAATTTCATCACCAAGCCAAATATGACTAGCGAGGTCTTTCCATAGTGGTATAGTATTGGATGGTAATACAGATCACATCCCTTATATGTCAATCGCAACTTTAAAGTTTTGGCGCAGTGATTGAGTTTTAAGTACAGTATAAAAGCAGTCCAGGTTTTGGTTAGGACACACGCCCCCCCTCGCCCCGCTTCCAAGTTTTGGTGGGAAGATATTTTAAGATGGTATCAAATAAACCTATATGCCAAACCCTGCCAGAGCAAATCTAACACGTATTTAGGAGGAGAAAAAAAAGGTGCCACACAAAAGCCTAGGTTTTGGCCCATATTAAGGGCACTCGACCTTCTGGAGCAATTTAAAGCGAAAAAATATATCCCAAACTTTTAGCATAACTACGGAATTTTTGTGCATTGGCCGAGACTTATAAAACCTAACCCAACACGTAAAATCTAATGGACCATGTATTTTGAGTGAATTATAAAATTTGGAGAAAAAAATAGCAATCGGTTGGTAGACAGGTATTTCATGCAAGGAGGAGAGGCAGGGTCCTAGCCATAGTTTTTAAACCAACTCTACCAATAAGGGACCCATCAAAATTGCATAGACTAAGAATCTCAAAGAAGGATTAAGACGATATATTTTCTATAGAGAAACGCATTCAAAACTAATGCGCGATATAAATGTGAAGGGCCAAATTGAACATATTTTCTATATAGCAAACAAAATAACACGCCAGGAAACAGACATAAAGTACACCTCTCTATATTCTCTGATCCTGAGGATCGGAGAGTTGGAAGTGCCACTAGCTTTCAGTTCATTATCTATCAATTGGCAAAGTTGGAGGTTATGCAGAAAACTAGTATTTCAATTCATAATCCATCACATTAATGCTTAATAAGAGAATTTTAGAGGGAAAAAAAACCTTCTATAAGCATAATTGGATTTTGGTTTTCTTGTAGATCTACTAAAAACCTTTCACTACTACAAATAAGGGTTGCCCCTACGGATTTATCGGTAGGGGCAAACCACTGCCCCTACGGATATATACGTAGGGGCGAAAAAAGACCCCGTAGATGCAAAGGCCGCAGCTGCAAGTTGAGGCCCTGAACTTGCCCCTACGGACAAATTCATGCCCCTACGGATATCTCGGTAGGTGTTATAGCCCCTACGGAGTACCCCGTAGGGGTAATAAAATCATATATTTAATTTTTTTTTTGAATATATTGTATATACCTACGGATACCTCCGTAGAGGATATAAAGTGGCCCCTACGGATAAGTCCGTAGGGGCCACTCCCAACACCCTGCACTGAGATCGGGGGGAAAATATCAGGAAAACTGATATTTTGCCCCTACGAATTTATCCGTAGGGGATAAACAGTGGCCCCTACGGACATATCCGTAGGGGCACCCCCAACACCCTGCACTGATATCAGGTGGGAAAATATCAGGTTTCCTGATAGTTTGCCCCTACGGATAACGCCGTAGGGGCAACATATGTACCTACGGCTTAATCCGTAGGTACATATTGTCTGTATTTTTTTTTAAAAAATGGGCTGCTAGATTTTTTCCCGCCCTGTGCACAATACTATATACATCAATCAAATCATATATTGCAGTATTCATAATCACATCTCACGCATATATATAATATACAAAAGAAACCCAAAAACTGAATATGATATAAATACAAACCAATATCAATATCGTTTCAAAATGTAGTACAATGTGATATAAATACATGTTTCAAAAAATAAGAACCAAAAAGCTACCCTAGTTCGGTTCAGCTCCACCTCCGAATAACGTTAGAATAACGCGCGCCTGCTCCTCGGTCAATACACTCTGCAATGCTACATATAAGGGAGTCTGAGCGGCATGTGGAGCTGGCGATGTGGTCTGCGCAGCCGCCGTCGAGGTAGTCGCTTGCGGAGCCGCGGCTGCGGGAGTCTGAGTGGGCGGTGGAGCTACAGGAGCTGTCTGCGGAACCGCAGCCGATGTAGTAGCTTGCGGAGCCGCAGCCGAAGGAGATGCATGTGGAGGCTCGGCCGATCTACCCTGTCGCGTCTGGACATAACGTGTGTAAGAAGCGTGTAAGAACTGTGTATTATTCGAATTCGTTTCATTATTAAGTTATTTCGAAACCCTGTTTGGATATCTAGTTTGGAAAAGCGTTGTTTATTTTAATTACATATGTATGTATGATTAATCAAACTTAAGTCTAAAACCAAATAAGCTCAAGCTACGTACTAATTATGGATATGTTGATATGTATATAATATGAAATGATATTTTACTATAAAGTAGTATACATACCAGCATCTCCTTCAACTCCTGAACGGTGGCCCTCAAGCTATCCAGTTCCTGATGGACATGCCGGTCACTGGAGACGGAGGAAGTAACCGCCGGGGTGGAGTCCAACCTCATATGGGCCCTGCTAGGGCCCAATCCCCGGCCTCTCTCCCAACCTCCGTGGTGCCCTCCGTGTGCGGCGTCCAGAACTGGGGTCAGCAGCCTCGGATCGTTCTGTCCGGTAAAATCGATCCCCGAGGCCTGGGCCTGCTCAACCACCCGCTCCTACACCCACATTAAGCAGTAAAGTATAAGTATAAAATTTAAACTTGAACCTTCCAAAACTAAAATTTCAAATTTGGGTAGAAAAAATATTAACACTTACGCAGTACTCCTGGGTAGCGACGTCGGGACATCGAAGCTCGCCCGTGGCGGGATCTGTCGAGGTGCCGTGGACGGCAAGATATGCGGACAGCATGCTCGGTGTACCACCTGACGCCACGGTCCGAGATGTCTGCAATATTAGAAAGTAACTCTTAATATTAGAAATATTAGAGAATAACTCTTAATATTGCAGAATATTAGAGAATAACTCTTAATTTACCGATAACTCCATGGCTCGGATAATGTTCCTCGAGCCACCTGTGTAAGTGGGGCGACCCCTCTTCGCCGACTTCCTGTTCTCCATATTCTGAGCGGCCTGTTTCTGCACAACGCATTAACATTTAGTTTTCTAATTAAGAAACACAAAGAAATAAATTATATCATAAATAATGAATTAAATTTAAAATACATACTTGTTTGCGTTCGGAGTCGAAATAAGCGCACAATAGAGGCCATGTCTCTACGTCGACTCTCGCAAACGCCGGAGTAGATAGGAGGGCCGCTCTCTCTGCCTCGGGGGTCGCTATCCACAGGGAGTAGCAGTCGGCCTTCAGCTCATTCCTGTTGTATCGGACCTTGGCCTGCATGTTCTTCATCAGGCCATTGTACAGAGCATGAAGGTCGAGCACCCTCCCCGAGTGATCAGGGTCGGCTACAGGCTGAAAATCGTAATCCATCTGAAAATACAAAAAAAAACATTGTTATTAGATTGCAAGTGTTAATAATAAATATATTGGATAGATCAAATGAAAATATATATTAATACATACCCGAGCCTGATCAAAGAAGAGGGCGAATGAGCGCTGGTGCTGCTCGCCCCACTCAACGTGAAGTGGATAGTTCTTCACGATCCGGCTCTCGTCCCCCAAATACCGGCCGAACCTCTCGGCATGAGGACCGGTATAGCGATAGTCAAGGGTAAAAAATAGGGGGAATGCTGCCTCCCCCCTAGCTCTATCAGGCCTCAGCCTATGGGACTGATTCGGGCCTCGAGTCCCCCTCTGGGGATGGAGAGGCCCTGCGTCTGCACGAAATATCAAGACAATCAATAATAAGACAAAGTTGTATTAAGAAATCAAGGTTAAACAAAAATTCAAGTGTGATATATACCTCCGGTGATTAGCGCACGAGCCTGGGCACGAGCAGCAGCACGAGCGGGACGATAGTTCCTCCGGTGAGGAACAACCGGGGTCCCGGACCCGGACGCATCCCCTCCAACTATAAAATAAACATCGACGCTAAATCTCCATGAAGTTCATATTTATTCTATATAGCATATGTAAAATAAATAAATATTTTAAATTTATTCATACTAACCTGCAGACGATGCGGAGGGTATGGAAGCGGCAGGAGTGGCCCCTGTGGAAGGTGTGGACGCACCACCTATAATTAGACAATTAAAAATAGATTTTATAAGTAATTGCAAAAAGAATGTGTAGATCAATAATATAACGTTCTAAATCAATATGCATGAACTATAGGACATATAAACATACCCGCAGGTGCGGTGGTGTCACCACCTACAGCTAGACAATAATAAAAATTGCTAAGTAAGAGCAAAAGGAATGTGTATATTTATGATATAGCATTCTAAATCAATATACATACACTATATGATATATAAACATACCTGGAGGAGCGGGGGTGGCCTCTGTCCCAGATGTGGACGCAGGACCAACAACTAGACAATTAAAAATAGATTTTATAAGTAATTGCAAAAAGAATGTGTAGATCAATAATATAACGTTCTAAATCAATATGCATGCACTATAGGACATATAAACATACCCGCAGGTGCGGTGGTGTCACCACCTACAGCTAGACAATAATAAAAATTGCTAAGTAAGAGCAAAAGGAATGTGTATATTTATGATATAGCATTCTAAATCAATATACATACACTATATGATATATAAACATACCTGGAGGAGCGGAGGTGGCCTCTGTCCCAGATGTGGACGCAGGACCAACAACTAGACAATCAAACATTGACAATATAAGTAATTTTGACATAAACATGCATGAATATCTGTAATATTACATTGAAAATGGATATGCGTGCAGTATACCTGGAGGTGTGGCAAAATCCACACGGAAGGAGGCATCCGAAAGGATCTCCGATCTGGGTGCAAGACCGGCCCTCTGAAGCTCCCTACGGAGCTCTCCGGGCGGCAGAACCGCTCTGCCTCTGCCTCTGCCTCTGCCGCGGCTGGAGCTCCTGCCGCCCCTCGCTGCTCCCGACATCGTCATCAAATCTAGATAAACGGTTCGTGGACGCATTAGACAATCATTAAAAGTATTGACTATATATGATCTAGAGCGTAAAATGTGAAGTAATAATATAACATTACTGATAACCTTTTTCGTTTCGTGGGCGCATCATACATATCTACTTGGATTTCATCGTCGATGTCATTTCTAACCCACGTAACTTCATGATCGGTCGAAGACAACCCGTCCTTCGAAACAGACGGTCGGAGCACTTTAAGCCTTCTCTCTTCTTCGTCCTCATCGCTGTCCTCGTATTCTGGGACATCGTAGACATCTCTAGGTTTCCATCGGCATACAACACTCCACCCCGGATGCTTCAAACACTGTGAGTAGTATACTTGGAACGCTTGGTTCAGAAAGATAAACGGATCGTCCTGACCGTAAAATCGAAGTGTGTTCACACTGGTCAATCCATATTCATCTTTCCAAGTCCCAAGACTGCTTCTCCACCTGTCTGTATCGGTTCGCGGATCGTACCAAGTACAGTGGAATATATAAAAGGGTTCTGATCGTCTGGGATAGTGGATGCCGAGTATACAATTTAAGTACCCATAGTAAATCACACCGTCCGATCCTACCGTCGCAATCCCACTATTCTGAGTGATTCTAGATGTTTCTATGTCCTTAACTTCGAATTTGTATCCAAGGACACCAAATCCTTTGTAATGTGCAACCTCCATACTAGGAAATTGAGCTAAACATCTTGAATCACTCTCAAATGATGCAGACAAGTTCGGATCGTAGATCTAACAACAAATTTTACGATAAATACATAACGATACAAGTTTAGATTAAAACTGATAGCAATAAAATGTAATTCGAATAACTTACATGCTCTGTGACCCAATCACAAAAATTATCCTGATGGTATTTTTCCAAACGCTCTTCGTTCCAATCAGGATGCCCCTCACGTACCTCGTTAAAATGAGTTCTGTTTTCGACAAATAATTGTGACATTAATATTATGTCATTTCATACACACACAAACACAGATATAACAATTAATCCAAAAGAACTTACTCTCTAATTTGTTCAAGACATACGCAATTAAGTAAGATAAACCGGTATATCTTGTTGATAAACATAGTGTCTACCCTCTTATACTCGGCTTTACCATATGGCCCGTCTTGAATTCTTCGTGGTCGGTTAAGCCTTGTCTCAATGTTCTCGTCCAGATAGCGGGAACAAAATGTGGTTGCTTCATCAAGAAGATAACCTTGCATGATAGAACCCTCTGGTCGATTTTTATTGCGTATATACTTCTTAAGAGTGTAAAGGTACCTAATGAGAATATGTTGAATAAATAAATACGGGCATACATGACAAAAATAAATTTATAAATTGCGCGAAACGAAAAATTACACGTACCTCTCGACGGGATACATCCATCGATATTGTACCGGTCCGGCTAACTTCGCCTCAGTTGCAAGATGAACCGTCAAGTGTATTATGATATCGAAGAATGACGGTGGGAAAATACGCTCAAACTTGCAAAGTATCAACGCAATAGAATTTTCTAGTTTATCCAGCGTCGCAACCTCCAGCGTTTTAGCACACAACTCGCTGAAAAAACAACATAGGTCGTTGATTACTAGACCAACCGAGTCGGGGAGAGAAGTCCTGAGGGCTAATGGAAGAAGGTGCTCCATGATAACATGGTGGTCATGACTTTTCAGCCCATCGATCTTGCCCTTCACAATTTTTATTTTCTTGCTGAATGATCCTGAGAACCCTGTGGGGACTTTCAAATCATGCAACACCTGCAGGAATCTTTTCTTCTCCGGTTGTGACATATGATAAGCGGCATTGGGAAGTACAAACTTGCCCGGTTTACCCGCTACCGGTTTAGGGTGCAGTTCACTTCTTATTCCCCACTCTTGTAGATCCATCCGGGCATTCATGTTGTCTTTCGATTTCCCGTCTTTACACAGAATCAAGTTAAGTATGTGCTCTGATACTCCCTTCTCTATATGCATGACGTCCAGACAATGACGCACTGAATTTGTAGACCAGTACGGAAGCTCGAAGAAAATGCTTAACTTGTTCAAATATTGTGGTTTGACCTGTCTCGTCGGATCCATCCCGAAGGTCACGTTATTGTAACCATCCCATTTAGCAGTCACGTCCTCTCCGGACAATGGGGATGGAGGCCCAAGAAGCTCCTGATGACCATCAAAGTGAACCGTGTCTAACCTATAGGGGTGGTCTGGAGGCAGAAAACGTCGATGGCCGCAATAACAAACCTTCCTGCTAAAATTCAAAAATTTTGATGTTGTGTGTTCATGGCAATGAGGACATGCTTTGTGACCATGTACGGACCAACCTGAAAGCATTCCATACGCAGGAAAGTCATTAATTGTCCACATTAAAGCCGCACGCAGTATGAAGGTTGTATTTGTGTTTGAATCATATGTCTCTACACCATCAATGAACAAAGTTTTCAGCTCCTCAATCAGAGGTCGGAGATAGACGTCGATATTGTTCCCCGGTGAGTTTGGTCCGTCGATAAGAAGAGGCATCATAAAGTATGATTGGTCCATAGCCAACCAAGGCGACAGATTATAAATTATCATTACAACGGGCCATGTACTGTGACTTCCAGCCATATAGTTGAATGGGCAGAAGCCATCGGCAGCCAGTCCGAGCCGGACATTGCGAGGATCGCTACTGAATATTGCGTGCCTCCTATCGAAATCCTTCCATGCCGGTGAATCTCTTGGATGGCTCATTTTTCCATTTTCGCTTGGAGGAGCACGGTGATGCCAAATCATTGCCTCGGCTGTTTTCTTGCACCTGAATAGCCTCTGTAGCCTCTGTGTTATGGGAAAATATCGTGCTATCTTCACAGGTATATCAGGCTTCTTATCAGAATTTTTCGGCTTATACCTGGCCTCTCCGCATGTTGGACACTCTTTCAAATCTGAATTCTCTTTCCGGTACAACACGCAATTTTTAGGACATGCTTGAATTTTCTCGCACTTTAGACCCAAATCAGACATCATTTTCTGGGCTTCGTACCAGCTTTCGGGCACATTATTTCCCGGAGGCATAGAATCTTTCAAGAACGAAAGAAGCATTGTGAATGACTTGTTGCTCCATCCATTTAGGCACTTAATTTGGAAAAGTTGGACGAACCATGAGAGGGTGGAATACTTCGCATTCTCATAAATTGGTTTCCTAGCATCATTCATGAAATTTTCATATTTATCCGCACGCGGTCCTTGACCGGAAGGAATGTCATCTTCGGTACGAATAGATTCACCTAGGGCAGCCTCTACCATATTCTCCATTTCTTCTGATGGAAATAAATTTCCGTATCCTGCCGTATTACCGAATTCTTCTTCTTCTCCTGCCGCATTATCGTGTTCTCCTTCTTCTACCGCAGTACTGCATTCTTCTCCTTCCCCGTGATATTTCCAAGTTGAATAAAGTCTAGTAAACCCATGTTTTACAATATGAAGCTCTGCCAATTCTACCTTCTGCCAGTACTTATTGCCACATCTATCGCACGGACAGAGAATCTTCTCTATTATGATCTTATTATGTGCTCGTGCAAATTCAAGGAAAGCAGCAACTCCTGCGACAAACTTAGATTGCATACGTTGTTTCCAATCCACATACATCCAGTCCTTAACTCTGACGTACTCATGGGCCATGTTAGACTGAATAACATATAAATTGTAGGTTATGCTGACTATATTGAGAAATATAAGAACGGGATAGTTACTGACAAAGGAGAAAATCCATGTATATGCTTTGTGTGTGCGTTTGTCGTTGAAAAGAATAAATTATCGCACGTTATGTTGACCGATAGACGGGGACTAAGTGGCGCTTTTAGTTTCATATATGGGTATCGATGGGAATATGAAGGTTTCATATTATCATATATTGGTTTTAACCCGAACATCTCGAATCGCTATCTGATTATGCGTTTGTATGTATGTGTTCCGGCTGTCGGGGGTAGGCTTCTATCCCATTAAGAATGTATAGAGCGAACGCCCATCACTTGTGCTTTCAACCGTTTCGAGTAAATTTCGGCAGCACCTCCCCGCTGTTCTCCGAGTACACTGTAATAGAATAGATAATCATTTCAAAGCTGTGAAACAACGTTGAAATGAACATCTAATCTATCTTTGTACACGGAGAACCAGCGGAAAGATACCGACGAAATATCTCGAAACGGATGAAAACACAAGTGAATGAAGGCGTTTGCTTTATACATTCTTAACTTGTCCACACGGGACAAATCTATGGGTTACCATACGATTGAATTTTCTCGTCGCGTAGACTATACGACGGTTGTTAGTATCGAGCTATACTGTCCGATATTTAACAACCTTCGTATAGTTCTAGGTCACGACGAGCATCGCACGTATGTTAACCGATAGACGGGGACTAAGTGGCGCTTTTAGTTTCATATACGGGTATCGATGGGAATATGAAGGTTTCATATTATCATCGAGTATCATATATTGGTTTTAACCCGAACATCTCGAATCGCTATCTAATTATGCGTTTGTATGTATGTGTTCCGGCTGTCGGGGGTAGGCTTCTATCCTATTGAGAATGTATAGAGCGAACGTCCATCACTTGTGCTTTCAACCGTTTCGAGTAAATTTCGGCAGCACCTTCCCGCTGTTCTCCGAGTACACTGTAATAGAATAGATAATCATTTCAAAGCTGTGAAACAACGTTGAAATGAACATCTAATCTATCTTTGTACACGGAGAACCAGCGGAAAGATACCGACGAAATATCTCGAAACGGATGAAAACACAAGTGAATGAAGGCGTTTGCTTTATACATTCTTAACTTGTCCACACGGGACAAATCTATGGGTTACCATACGATTGAATTTTCTCGTCGCGTAGACTATACGACGGTTGTTAGTATCGAGCTATACTGTCCGATATTTAACAACCTTCGTATAGTTCTAGGTCACGACGAGCATCGCACGTATGTTAACCGATAGACGGGGACTAAGTGGCGCTTTTAGTTTCATATACGGGTATCGATGGGAATATGAAGGTTTCATATCATCATCGAGTATCATATATTGGTTTTAACCCGAATATCTCGAGTCGCTCTCTAATTATGCGTTTGTTGTGCATTCGTGTTGTATGTGTAACATGATTTTAAACCATTGAGATCAAGATTGATAGAACTGATCATCCTACATTGCAATAGCATTCATCAACCAAAAACTATTATTGCAATGGTATACATTTATAACAATCAACAATTAAAACTATAAATATAGGATACTGATATCATAAAGCGTTATGAGATACCTCATCTGCCACGTGTCGTGATCATGGAAATCGCTAATATTGAGTTATGAGACACCTCATCTGCCATGTGTCATGGTTACATATTAGTTAGGGACACGGCTATTTGTGTGCGGCTGCACGCTTGTGCAAAGATTTGTAATGTTAAAAAAATGTGATTTTTTTTATACATTGGAAAGAATGAATAGGAATTGATCTTTACATTGTTAACCTCTTTTAGTTTTTCTTTATGAGCGGTCTCTCATATCTTAGTTGAAATATTTTCTATATTTGTTATGGTCTTACTCTCACATAAACTATCAATATCATGCCACAATAGAGTGAAAGAAATAGCATGCATGGTGTGTTCAATGTATGATAAACAAGTACACTTCTAAGAGTTTTTAAATTTGAGAAGTCCAGAGTGTATGGAAGGAGTTGAATAACAGAAGCATAAGGGGCACAACATTTTTTTCTTAAATTCTGGATACATTCTAAAATCTTCAACAGCAATTGGAGTGTATTTCGCTGTGAGAGGCTCTTCAAAGAAATGGAGGAAGAAGCACTAAAGAAAAAAGAGAGAAAAATAAGAATATAAAGTTGAAACTAAACTTGAGCTATCCGCTGAAATCATAAAGCATAGGAAAGTTGATTGAGTCTTGATCTATTGCTCTTTCTTTGCATTATCTCGTATGTCCATTTATAGATTTTAATGCCACATGAGATGTATAATCTGTCAGCTCCCTATGGTTGTATTAATGTCAGCTCTTACACAATATGGGTATCTGCCTTACCATTAAGACAACTATGGAATATGTTAATTTAAAATGTAAGGCTAGCTATCTATGTATTCTGAGGGACTGCTTGCATAGAACTTAGCTTGATCCTCTCAATTATTACACATAAATATGCTGACATGCCTCTCATAACCCTAACCCCAGCCCCACAGTAACCCTAACCCCAGCCCCAACCCTAACCCCAGCCCACCGTAACCTTACCCCAGCCCCACAGTAACCCTAACCCCAGCCCCACCGTAACCCTAACCCCAGCCCCACCCGAGCAGCAGCCGAACCCCAACCCCAACCCTACCCCGACCCCGACCCCGACCGCCACCGCGCCCCTGCCCAAACCCAACTCTCGCGCGCGCAACCCAGACCCAGCCATGAATAATCCAAAAATGCTTTAATTTACCTCGAGATTTATACCTGAACGGGTGCGCTGGTGGGCTGGAGCGACGACGGTGGCGAATTGGCGAAGAAACCGGCGGTGGCGACGACGGTGGCGACGAAACCGGCGGTGGCGACGACGGTGGCGACTCTGCCCAACGACGGTGGCGACGCGACGGTGGCGATTTGGGGTTTTTCGCGCGCGTTTGAGGGAGAGAGAGAAAATGAGCGTAGGCTTTTCGATCTGGCTTTATTTTAAAACGATATTTACTTGCCCCTACGGATATACCCGTAGGTCCTTTGTTTGCGGCTCCGTAGGGGCAAACACCAAATTAAAAATTAATATTTTTATTCTTGGACGTCTGTGCCCGTAGAGACAACCTTTTAGCCCTACGGATTAATCCGTAGGGCCAAGTTAAATATGCCCCTACGGATATTTCCATCCGTAGAGGCAACCCCCTATTTTACTAGTGTTTATTTAGTTATTACTTGTATTTATTGTAACCATGAACATAAGAGATGTCAGGCCCCTCTCTTTTTCCCCGATCAAAAATATGGCAGCAATAAAGATGAGTTGGAGTGTGCGCTTTTTTGGAACATTTGGCACGATTATCAAGAAGGATGATATAAAACAGCAGGGGGAAAACCCCGCGTTCCATTAAAAGAGCTTGACGATTATCATATATAGAATTTTTCTAATCAAACAAAAAGAATAGGCTGTGCGTGCTTCGAAGCCAGAAGGGAACCACAATGATTCAATTTTAAATGGCATACTTCAGGCTCAGCAATTGCAATGGAACCACGCAAAACCAATAAGCTTCAATGAAACTGAAACCAAAACCAAACCCATGACTGAAGAAACTAATCTCACATGATGCAGAATGCAGGGGAACCAAAATTCATGAGATGGGTTTCGATTTAGCAATGCCCTCAACAAAACCCATGTCTCAAAATCCAATCTTTTTCCATCTATTAAAGGAAAATGGTAACAAATTTTCCGAGATAAATGCAACAATAAACAAACAAATATATAAATAAAATACACCAATCTCCGCAGCCTTTTCCTATTAATCTCACTGTCGCAATTTGAAGGAGTAATGTTTAGATGGATCGTCGATGTCTTGGCTTCGTAACCTTTCTGTTAAAACTGGGACATGTCGCATAGGGTCTCTGAAGCGACGCGGCTTATATGCGTATTACGCGGCATGGACGTGGAGTCGACGTGGCTATAACAAGGAGGCGACGCATCGTAGACAAGCCTTCAACACGGCGTTTATGCGGCCTTGACTCGTGTTCGACGCGGATTGGGCGCTGCTTCGTCGACGCGGTTTCGACCCATCTAGGAATCCACATTCTTATGATTTTTAATGAATTTAGTCAAAAGTAAGGTTAAAGAAATAAATATTAATACTATTTGTGGAATTGGAAGGCTGAAAGATTGCATATTTGTTGTCAATTGTCCGACAATTCCAAAACAGAATGTGTATGGAGTTTTCTGCCTTCAAGATCTTTTCAATGTTGACTTTAGAATACAACTAAAAGATAGACTTGATGGTTAATCCAAAGAACTTTATGCTTGGAAGTTCTCCAAAATCCACTGAAGCATCACTCTTCTCTTGATTATTTTCTTGATGTCATCAATTTTTTGTTTTCACCATCTAGTTTTTTCATGTTGTCATCATCTTGAATCAAATCATTAATCTCTATATAATCAAGTAGAATATACTTTGCTTCTGGTTCAAAAAAATCAACAATGAACAAAGTCATGCCCATAATCCTCGCCATTGTCTTAGTAATTTTTATATCCGTTGTTGGTCACCATTTCAGATACAAAACATCTTCCCTTGGTGTAAGAAGACTCCCTCGTTGGTCACTAGGCCTACCACTCTTCGGAGAAACAATAAGCTTTTTCCAATCAATGAAGCATGACAAAGGTCATGAATGGATCGAGTCTCGCGTTGTGAGACATGGATCGATATTCAAGACCTCTCTCATAGGGAAGCCAACGGTTGTTATCACAGGGCCGATGGGCAATAGATTTCTCTTCACCGCCAATGAGAATACTGTCGGAAGTAATCAGCCTGCGACCGTGAATGCCATTTTGAGCGACAATAACATCATTGAAATTAAGGGAGATGATCACAAGCTAATTAGAGGAGCCATGTCAAGCTTCTGTTGGGGATGGAAGAAACCGGTGTACAGAGCAATACTCGCAACAAACAAACCATACAATCACAACGAAAGAACAAATAATAAATAAAGTGTGAGAATTAAATAAGAATCAAACAAAAAAGGATAAGGGATTTTTTAACGAGATTCACCCACCGTATGGCTAGTCCCCGGTAGAGCGGAATCTGTAAATATCTATTATAGTCTCGAATCAAGTACACCACAAGCTTCTTGATAGATGTGTGGGACAGAGGGCTCGTGAAATTTTTCTCAAATCCCTCTAAACCCTGAAAGTTCTTAGTACCCTCGCCGCTAACCCACAGCCAATGCGGAATCTAAAAACAAAAATTTTCTTGGCACTAGAAACTTAAACCCAAGAATCCAATCAAACATCTAAACTAGCAAGCACAAAAAATAGAAATCACAACCTTTGTATTATCTTCATTTGCTTCAATTGGGTTGGACTCTAGCATGCTCTCAAATGCTCCAGATCACGCTTGCAAACCGATCCTTCTTTACCGAAGATGATCCACCCGAGTAAACCGATCCAATCTCCTGCTTCACCAAGCGAAGCAACCGACGCACCAGGTACGCTCGGAATGGAAAGTGAGGATGCAGTAATTTTCCATTATCTTTTTCTCTCAAATCTAAAACTCAAGAGAGCATGTAAAGAAGGAAGAGGAGGTGAGGAAATATAGCCATGAGCAAGTCAAAAAAGCATGAGAGCGTGAAATAACTGAATAATAGAATAGACGGCTTCACAATTTTTCAACCATACAAATAAAAATATCATAACTCATTTGTTAATAAAATAATGAAGTCTATTCCTCTCTATTTGTTTTCAACCATATTTAATACCACTTCACCCTTCATCTCATTTTATGAATATTCATAAATGAATATTCATAAATGAGGTGTCCATTTTCTAGAACAAATTCCATATAAATACGGAATACAACCCGGTATACGTATCAAAATACATATACGCGTATTCGTATAAAAATACGAATAGCCAAGAGAGGAAATGAATACCGAACAATAATACTAGAATACATATATTAAAAATATATATATAAATTATTAAATCAAAACTTAATTTAATAATCCGGCTTAATCCTAAACCGCTAGTATTATCAACCGTCCGATTAAAATCCGTGTAGTCTGTACACATATTTAATCAGACACATGTATGTACCAATATACGTCATCTATATCATATCGCATGAACCGGGAAAACCCTCTGTGTTGGAATCTAAAGACCCGTCAATACGCTGGCAGTGGGTTTAACCACAAGCACCTCAGCAGCACTAGCTGTATGTAACGGTTACCCAGGTATTGAACAATAAGAAGGCCGACGAGCAAACTCATCCGTACCCCTACTGAGCTTATCTGTGACAATCTCCATACAATCCGGTCTGTTCGTTTAAGAGTATCGCATATCGGGTCAAGAGGGTGTCAGACCCCTAATAACACGATATTTTGTGTCGATGTGAAACCCATCACCCACTGAGAAACTACCGATCAAAATCAGTAAATCTCTTCCACCTTGGCTAAGGATTTCTGGTGATGGCCACCCGTGCGCATCGCAACATCTACCCCCAATACCGGGAGAGACGAATCCCCGATGATCCACTCACTGTCTTCATGTGGCTCGAGACTGTACTAACTAAAACCTATTTACACGACTCCTTTAAGCCATGGTAGGATAGTAATCAAAGCATAGCAGAAACTCACACGAGACAAATGACGATCTCAGGTCGACAGACTAACCTATACTCATGTCACCTGAGAACTGTTATCTGATAATGGGTATAATACCATCTAGCATGTTCCCGGCGAGTCCGTCCAGTGTAACTCACAACCCAATGAGCACATGTATACTATCTTTGGTGACTAACTGACACCAATGGTTGTGAGACCGGCCATCGCCCCTCGTCGGGATCAAGAAACATATACACTAGTCTACTCTGGAATATTGATGCACAGTCTCAGTATTCTCACGGCTAGAGACATTTAAGGATTTACTTATAAACTACCCAATTCTCATAAATGTGATCGCCACAATAACCCTGGTAGTCAAGCAAGAATCTTATGAGCTCTATCAATATATAATAATGATCTGTAATACCACACAATACATGTACATAATGATAGAGATGAACCGGATAGCATACGATCATCTCGAGTAAGACTGTTTTACCCGTATAGATCCTCTCTCAATCATCATAATCACCTGCCTGCGATTACAATAATTGCCTTGAGAGCACTATATCCAACAAGCCCTTACCCTCTCATACAATTATCTCTCTTCAATTTTTGTTTGTGTACAAAATACATATGAGAGGCCCCTTTATACACAAACCAATTTCTTAATTAACCACCATAGTTAAGAAACTGCCATAAGACACTCCTCCTATTCTAATTAAGACTCTGTCATCTCCTTAATTAAAAACTGTTATAATTAAGAAACTGCCATAAGACATCTCTTAATTAAGAAATCTTGATTTTGGTAACATATGATATGGGTTGTGCTTGAAGTTTTTACATAATTTCAACAATCTCCCACTTGGAGATATTTCAGCCTTGATACCCAGCGCTAATAGACTTTACATGACTCCACTTTACTCTCTTCTCATTAGATTTTCATGGAGAGCTTCACCAACCCGCAACAGAGATCTAGCTTCTTTATGTCTACAACTTTGGTGAACATATCCGTCGTATTCTTTTCTCCAGCGATCTTTTACAATGTCAACTCCTTCTTCAATCGCTATACGAATGAAGTGATACCACACTTTGATGTGCTTCGTCCGAGAGTGATATGATGAATTCTTCACCAAATGTATTGCACTTTGGCTATCACTCTACAAGGTGTTGAAGTCTTGCTTCTTACCCAATTCTTCAAGAACCCTTACAACCATATCATCTCTTTACTGGCTTCCGTGATCGCCACGTACTCCGCCTTCGTAGTCAACAATGCCACCACTTTTCGTAATTGAGAGACCCAACTTACTATTGTTCACACAATCGTGAATACGTACCCCGTTGTGTTCTTTCCACTATTTCGATCTACCGAATAGTCCGCATCAACGTACCCTTGCATCATTAGAGACTTACCATCTAAACATAAGCAGTGACTTGACGTACCCTTTAGATACCTCAACATCCACTTCACCGCATTCCAATGCTCCTTCCTCGGGTTTTGCATATACTTGCTAACAACTACCACTATATGTGCAATATTTGGTCTCATACTCACCATCGCATATATCATGCTTCCTACCACAGATGCATAAGGCACGCTTGCCATCTCATCTATCTGCTCTTGAGTTGTCGAGCACAACTCCTTAGTGAGTTCGAAATATTTTGTTTAGGGTGTACTCACCGGTTTTGACTTGTCCATGTTGAACCGCTTCAAAACCTTCCCGATGTAGTCCCTTTGCGATAACCACAACTTCCGCTGCTTCCTATCTCTTACGATCTTCATACCCAATATTTGCTTTGCCGCTCCCAAATCCTTCATAGAGAATTTTTCAGCCATCGTCTTCTTCAGATTTCGAATTTTCTCAAAATTCGGACCCGCTACTAGTATATCATCCACGAGCGGTGATAGAATAATGCAGTCGCCGTCTTTAAAATTCTGAACGTAGACGCAGTGATCTGATTCACATCTCACAAATCGTCTCTAGTATGTGTTAGTTATATGTATGCCCTAGAGGCCATTACTATACATAGGATGTATATTATAGTGGATGCTTGGACATATATAGGGAGGACTTTCTTACTCGACATGATAGTATGCTATCTGGTTGCTCTTTACCTTAACGTGTACACTGATTGTCTCTCTGTTACATGTGGTAAAGCCCTTAGGATGTGTACTTGACTACTTGGACTATGATGCGGATCATACTAGTGGGGACATGGTAGTCCATAAGTACATCCTTCAAGGTCCCTAGTCGTGGGTGTATCGAGACGGGGCATCGATATACCAGAGTATACTAGCGTATACCTTCTTGACCCATACAGATGGGCGATGGATGATCCCATATCCATTGGTGTTTGACATCAGAGATGATATACGGGTGCTCAGTGGAGACTGGGTATACTGGACGGACTCGCCGAGAACTCCCAGATGGTAGTATACCTTACGTCAGATGGCAGTTCTATGGTGACACTGGTACAGGTTAGTCTGTAGACTCGAGATCGTCATAAAGTCTTGTGTGATTCCCACTGTGCTTTGATTTCCACCTTACCACGTCCAAGAGGGCGTGCAAAACGGTGGTTTTTGGGTACAGTCCCGAATCACATGGAGGCAATGAGCGATAGGAGGGGATTCGTTTCTCCCGGTATAGGGAGTTGATGTTGCGCTGTGTTCGATTGGCTATAACCGGAAATCCCTGGCCAGGGTTGCTGAAATTTACTGGTAAGTGTTATCAGTAGTATCTCGAACTGTTATAGACCTCATATCGACACGACTTATCGAGCTACTGGGGTCTGACGTTTACCACCCTTAGGCGAGATATGCGATATATCAGACGACGATACCGGACTGTATGGTAAGTGTTACTGGTTGGATTCACAGGAGTGTGAGCGGGCTTGCTCGTTGATCTTCTGATCGCTCAATACCCGGGTGGCCGTTACGTTTAGCAGACCGCTTACGGCTTGTGGGTGTTTGATATGATCATCACCTGCTGCCGGCGTATTGACGAGTCTTTAGAGTCCTACACAGAGGTTTCCTGGCTCAAGCGAAACGAAATAGGAGCGCATATGAGATATGTGCGGGACCGGGAATAATACCAGTATGTGATACTGTATTCTATTCTCGCGGTTTGTGACATTGATCGGTTGTATGCGATATAGCCGGGTTATCGGATCAAGTGTTGATTCGATAAGTTGTTACTATTGATATTAGTCGGTTATATGCGATATGACCGGATCATTAAATCAAGTATCTATTTAATGATTTAATGTATAATTATATATTTGATATATTACTTTACATTAACTAGTATTTGTTCACTTAAGATTGATTTTCTCACTTGATGTGCACAAGTTGTATATGTGATATATTTTTGTGCACTAGTTTGTATCATGTTTGATGATACATGCAAACTTGGGTGTGTGTATGCTTTACACCATTGTTTAGGTTAATGGTTAGTGTTCTAATTGTTTTATTTTGTTTATTTTGCAAAAACTAAATGGTGGCTTTTCTTGTTTTTATGCTTGAAGCTTCATGATGCTTTTAAGTATCTTGAAAAGTCTAACTATTTTGTTTTTATGCTTTAACCTAACCATCAACCTAAACCCTAGTTTATTCTCTACACAAGTTACTTCACCCATGGTTGCATTATGATAAGAATTCACTTGAATTTTCTTTTCAAGATAATTCATTTTTCTTTTCTTCTTCTTTATCTTCTTCATGAGGTGAAGAAAGCTTACTAGAAAATTTCAAGTGAGAAATCCAAATCCAAAGTGAACCCACTTCCTATTTCTTCATCCTCTACCACTTGCCTTGTTGTATTGGGTGTTTTCTTCACAAGGTTCATGACCAAGTGAAGATGGAGCTTGAGTTTGAGTCGCCTCGACGTAGATCATCTTCGGCATCGAAGTCAACGACCTAGCCCGATCATTTCTCCAACGAAACCATCGCTAGAGTCCGGGATTCCGATGATCGCAGCGAAGGGAAGTCAACACGGAGCTAAAGAAGTGGAGGACCGGATCTACAAAGGTTGTTATCCCTTTCACTTATTAGTAAAGCAGTTTACTAGCTTGTTGTTTCGCCTAATCTCTAGTTAACGATCTAGGTTAGGGTTTCTCGGCACCTAAATTTTTGAATTTGGCATGGTAGATGCCTTGTCGAACCTCATGGGTGTGCCTAGGAACCCTACAGTGGTATCAAAGCCTAGCTAGAGCTTTAGGCGAAGTGTAGACGAAGTTAGAGATCCGATCGAACCCCGAAACTCCGATCAAAACCCTTCTCTGTACATTTTTTCAAACTGTGGATTTTTGTGAATTAAAAATGCTCAGAAAATTAATCAGGAAAATCTAAGAATTACTGTGAAGTACGGACCCCTTACTCAAAAATTTGACGGTTTGGCGGCGGTTCCGCGGCCCAAATTGTGAATTAGTCCCTCAAACTTCACATATTTATTCCTAGGTCCTTTCTTGTCATTTTTTTCTGGGAATTTTTTAATTCCACTCAAGTATTGAGTTTTCTAGGGTTTTATTGGGGACTCGTTAATTCGATCGGATAATTTAACTTCGTTTATGTTTTTCCGGATATTTTAGAAACTGTTAAAATGTTCGACTGGATATAAATACCCATTTTTTCCCCTGCCGGGAAATTTCCAAGTGTTGGATTTTTCCATAGTTTAAGAACGTTCTAAGTAGTGCAAGTAACGCGATGGACCCTCTAGAAGACAACAAACCTTAACTCGATTATATGACCGTCTTGAACTGCCCTTTGAACCTTAGGGTTTGGAGCAGTACGGTGTGCCACATATGAGGCGTTGGTTTGACCCTTCTACGGCTGGACCGTTGGTACTGTGGTATGAAGTGAATGTTTTTAAACTTATTTCATGTGTTGAGTTGTTTCGGGAAAACTTGGGTGTTTGATTGTTCGATCGGAAAGTTTAACATTTTCTATTTATCTGGAATGTGATACAATATTTGGAATCCACAAGTAGTTATGAGATAACTGATTTGGATGTTATAAACATAGCAGTTTAGTCTCAATTGATCGGTTGCCATGGAATTTTGATGTGATCAAAAGTCCGTTGCAATCATGTAGCATACGCGGATACTCGCCGGGTAAACATAATAGACAGCCACACCTCATAGCCCCGACTAAGTGACTGTAGGAGAACCCTGTCGCCAAAAAGTATCCGTTTGGGTGCTCGCGGCAGCGGTGTTCCGCCTTAGTGCACTTCGTCGATGGCATCGGGGGTGCGGCCGCCCACTAAAGTTTGCGACGAGCATTCGATCAAAATGTCGGGAATCTTGTTGAATTGCCCGACTTGATATTGAAAAGAGTTTTCGATAATGAGACTAAAATGCGGGGTTTATAATTGTTAGGCATGTGATGTCTAAGGAACTCAGATGGTTAGGCATGCGATGTCTAAGTAGGTTGCGGATTCCAACTGTTGTAGTTTTACACTTTCTTTTCTGCGACTGTAAGTGTAATATGTGATATCGCCGGTTTCGTTGCTATATGTCAACGACAATTGGGATGGGCATATTTACTTACGTCGATGACATGTGATGTTATGTGTTGCTGGATATGTTATATTGGATCGTCGTGTTTAAATAGCCGGGTTTTTTTATGTGAGATGAGTGTTTTTTCATTTTCATTCATGTAAAAACTTGTATGTAATATTCTTTTATTAGGGCACTTCCAGGTTGCGGAAGATGTCACCGTTGATGTATATTATTTTCTTTTCCGCACTAGGATAGACCCAAGGAGGAGGGCACAAGTAACCGGGTTCTGGAGTCCAGTGGGAGACCAACTCGAGGAGTCGAGTCCGGGTCTCCTAACTCTAGAATTGGTAGGGTTTCTTGCCGCTCTCGTAGGGGTCTAGGGGTGTGGGTTTGGCTATTCATCGCGACCGTGGAATCCGTGTTTTATACTGGCTCGTATTGAAAACACGGACGTCCTAGT
Source organism: Agapanthus africanus (assembly GCA_030015575.1). Lineage (NCBI taxonomy): Eukaryota > Viridiplantae > Streptophyta > Magnoliopsida > Asparagales > Amaryllidaceae > Agapanthus > Agapanthus africanus. The sequence continues at coordinate 766,906,081 of JASDDO010000022.1, read as the reverse complement.
ATATCCAATATTTCATATGTTTCTTCTGCTGCGATATCTGTGATGTGATCATTTGATATGCTGTGATGGATACTATATATAGTATATATAATATATTATATAGACGTTACTTATGTTTTACACCCGCACTAGCCTTGCCCCGCTCTGTCGTTAGTTACCTAACCTAACGGTGCACGAGGGGACATCGAGGCGAATGCGGATGGCATAAGTGTACGTCGTATTTATCTGTGATGTTTAGGTGATTTAAATGATGGGACTTCATTAATGTGATTAATGAAAGAAAAGAAACCTAAGATGTTGTGGAATCGAATTTTCAAAAACAGGTAGCTACAGTTCTTGCTTTGCATCGCGGTGTTCCTTATAGAACATCTTGCACCTTATTCGATAAGGAAAGGGCTGAGATCCCTTCACTGGGAGTAACCCCTTTAGCAATAACTGGCAGATGCTACAACCCTCGGTTTGCCTTTTGATTGCTTCTATAGTTTTTGCTTTGCACAGCAGTATATTTGATATATCCTGCACCTTATTCGATGAGGAAAGGGCCGACGATCCCTTCACCGGGAGTGACCCCTTTAGCAAAACTAGAAAAGCCTAAAAAACACTCCATTTCAAAATTCATTCGATCCTACAATGATATCAAGTTCATTACGCAATAGGTTTTCAGAAAAACCTGTCGTAGCCCTCCGTCATTTCAGATAAGTCCTGCTTAGTATTCGTGCTGCGTTTGTTGATATTGTCAAGGCGCAGTGTGCGGTAGCTAACCAATATTTATCTGCTTATGCATATGATGCAGATTGGGTTAGGGTAGTCGTACGGCCTTGTTGACCTTGTCAAGAGTCGTGCGGGTGGGTTTGATTCAATCAAGAAATGACAGGTTGAACTTGACTTACGGTCTATGGTTTGTTGACCTTGTCAAGGTCATAGATCGTTTGGGGCAAAATTATCGGGAATTTCAAGTGTTGAAATTTGCAATGAGATTGTATACCTTCTATGAGATAGTTGGATCCCGATACCCACTGCGAGTAATTGTTACTCCTGGGAGAGTTTTACACATTACAATTAGCCGATCTAGTAGGTGTCTAGAAAGGTGTCAACGGGGTTACGCCTATGGGAAAACGAGGTTTACTGTAATTAGGTCCGTGCGAAAGCACGGGGAACCTCCCTCAAAGTACCGACACTGGCCTGGCTGAAAGATTGGCGAACTTGTAGCGTGTAATTAATCCCAGCTAGTCTTTCCTTTTAGGGTTTGAAGGAAGATTTGATAAAAACAGTTGGAGCCATCCTGATTAGATAAAATTATAACCAATCTGATCTTGCAAGAGTATACGCTGAGTGTTTTCTTCTCCCTCTCTCCAGGTAGCGACCATATCACGCCTTAATAAAGATAATAATATGGATGTATTGACCGAACCCGCTTGTTATACTGAGCTGGAGAACGTTGGTCCCGCTCCAACTTATAATTGTTATAAGACCGAGAAGGAAATAGGGGAATGCCAGGATTCCCATGCCGCCCAAACGAAGGAAGTGCATAAGATGCATCTCCTTCGGGTGTGTTCATTATAAAGAACTGTTTCTCAGTATCCTCTTCGTCCTGGGTATTTGATACCGGATCAGGATCCCAGATATGCAATCTGTTACATAGGGCTACAGAAAGGTAGAGAACTAAGAACGGGTGATAAGTTTCATGAGACAGAAAACGGTGCAAGTGTTGCAGCCAAGTCTGTTGGTCACTGTCACCCTGTATTACCAATACATTGATTCTGAACAAATGCTATTAGATATCGAACCTGATATACAAAATCATATCAATCTCTTTATTTAATAAAGAAAGGATATAATTTTGTATTGTTGGATAATGTTTTACACATTCCCTATATCAAGAGTTGATCGGTTCAGGCGCGTTATCTAAAAGCATTGACGTTTTAAATCAAACTACAGTTCCTAGTATACAGAACACACACAAGAGGAAGAGTTCATAAATGAACGAATCCTTCTTGAGGCATTGTAGACCAGGTCATATCAATGCGACCCGACTGGTTGAAGTTACATTTAGATGCATATTTAAATCAGTTTGAATTTACATCTTGTGAAACTTGCCAGTCATGTTACAAAGATTAGATGACCATAGCTCTGTTTATTGGAAACAAAGATAGAGTTAGTGAACTTTTGGGACTGATACATGATGATGTATGTAAGGTCCCCTGTCTACACATGCCAGGACCGGTTATTTGTACTTCATTAAATTCTCTGATGATCTCTCAAGATTCAGTCATATGTTCCTGTTGAAACATAAGTCCGAAGCTTTTGAGATATTCACAGAATATAAGTTAGAAGTAGAGAACCAAAAACCGGGTATAAGTATTATGTCCCATGATAAGAACAGGGAGGAGAATACTTGTGCATGGAATTCTTGGACTATTCTAAAGGAGAATGAGATTCTCTTTCAGTGTTACTCCTCTGAATAAACCACAACACAACGGTGTATCGGGACAGAGCAATCACACCCTATATGATATGGTGTGCTCTATGATGAGTACTACTGAGTTTCCTATTTCCTTTTGGGAGTTATGCGCTTGAGAAGCTGCATACCTTTTGAATAGGGTTTAAATCAAATCAGTTGCCTACCACTTCATATGTGATATGGAAAGGGAAGAGTCCATATCTTAAGTTTGTTAAGATTTAGGACTGTCCGACCTATGTCTAAAAGCAAAATCCGGACAAGCTCGAGGCAAGGTCAGTTATGTAGAACTGGAAAGGTTCCAGCTATACAAACTGCAGCTGATGATTTGGTAGAACCAAAGGATTCAATAGTCCCCGACGAACCTCAGCCTCTCCGCCGATCTGGTAGGGTTCCTCATCCGCCTGAGAGATACTTCGGTTTCTCGATGACAGTGGGAGCGAGGAATGCATCATGAGATGATGACCCAACTAGTTTCGAGCAGGCCATCGAGAGTAGGGACTCTGTAAGAATGGCTGGATGCTTAGTGATCTGAGATGGAATCCATGTACACCAACTAAGTATGGACTTTGGTTGCTATATCTGAAGGGTTAAATCCCCATCAGGAGCAAGTATATCTTGAGAAGATTACTTGGTGTAGATGGAAAAGTTGAGACTTTTAAAGCTAGACTTGTTAAAGGTTTTCGTCATCGACCAGGCGTGGATAATGATGAAACCTTTTTCCACTGGCTATGCTTAAGTCCATCCAGATCCTACTTGCCACGGCTACGTACCATGACTACGATATCTGGCGGTTGGATGCCATGACTGCTTTTCTAAATGATGTATTAGAAGAGTGCGTCTATAAGTACACAGCCAGAGGGCCTCGTAGACAGTGGGAGCAGCGGAAACGTGTGCAAGATGTTTTATGTGATAAAGCAGGCATCGCGGAGTTGGAACGTCTGTTTTGATGTGTTAGTCAAAGAGTTTGACATCATCAAAATGGTAGATGAACCTTGTATATACAAAAAGGTAGTAGGGAGTATGGTGGTGATCCTCGTAGAGTACGTGGATGACACACTCTTGATAGGGAAGGAGTTTCCTATGCTACGCTCGGTCAATCTCCGTTTATCACAATGATTCTCCATATAGGATCAAAGTGCTACCTATTAAATCCTGGGTTTTGGATCTATGAGATAGATCTAATTGGATATTAGGATACTCACTAGTTGTAGTGAGATGGTATCAATTGATTCTGGGGAGAATCACTGGAAAGGTTCCAGGGTGATAAGGACGACTGAATGTCAGTCACAGGCATTGTTTTTACCCTCAGTAAAGGGATGGTATGTTGGAAGAGTTCCAAGCTAGATACCGTGGCATACTAGACGATAAAGGCTGGATACATCGCTACTTAAGATGCTACCAAAGAGGCAGTCTGGATGTATATTGGTTCATGAGATGAACTTAGTTCCTCCCATTGTGTGACAATGGAGTTGTGGCTTATGCCAAGGAACGTCCGTCCCATCAGTGATCCAGACATATTCTAAGGCAGTATCACCTGATCATGGAGATGGTTGATCTCCAGGGGATCGAGGTTAGGAGAGTAGACTCAGAGGACAACACGGCGGATCCACTCACAAAGGCCTTTTCCCAGAGAGAGACTTTTATGGGATGGTTGAGTATGAGATACTACAACCACTGCTACCAGATGGCCCTAGTGCAAGTGGGAGATTGTTAGTTATTTGTATGCCCTAGAGGCCATTACTATACATAGGATGTATATTGTAGTGGATGCTTGGACATATATAGGGAGGACTTTCTTGCTCGACATGATAGTATCTGGTTGCTCTTTACCTTAACGTGTACACTGATTGTCTCTCTGTTACATGTTGGTAAAGCCCTTAGGATGTGTACTTGACTACCTGGACTATGATGCGGATCATACTAGTGGGGACATGGTAGTCCATAAGTACATCCTTCAAGGTCCCTAGTCGTGGGTGTATCGAGACGGGGTATCGATATACCAGAGTAGACTAGCGTATACCTTCTCGACCCATACAGATGGGCGATGGATGATCCCATATCCATTGGTGTTTGACATTAGAGATGATATACGGGTGCTCAGTGGAGACTGGGTACACTGGACGGACTCGCCGAGAACTCCTAGATGGTAGTATACCTTACGTCAGATGGCAGTTCTCTGGTGACACTGGTACAGGTTAGTCTGTAGACCCGAGATCGTCATAGAGTCTTGTGTGATTCCCACTGTGCTTTGATTTCCACCTTACCACGTCCAAGAGGGCGTGCAAAACGGCGGTTTTTGGGTACAGTCCCGAATCACATGGAGGCAATGAGCGATAGGAGGGGATTCGTCTCTCCCGGTATAGGGAGTTGATGTTGCGCTGTGTTCGATTGGCTACAACCGGAAATCCCTGGCCAGGGTTGCTGAGATTTACTGGTAAGTGTTATCAGTAGTATCTCGAACTGTTTAGACCTCATATCGACACGACTTATCGAGCTACTGGGGTCTGACGTTTACCACCCCTAGGCGAGATATGCGACATATCAGACGACGATACCGGACTGTATGGTAAGTGTTACTGATTGGATTCACAGGAGTGTGAGCGGGCTTGTTCCTTGATCTTCTGATCGCTCAATACCCGGGTGGCCGTTACGTTTAGCAGACCGCTTGCGGCTTGTGGGTGTTTGATATGATCATCACCTGCTGCCGGCATATTGACAAGTCTTTAGAGTCCTACACAGAGGTTTCCTGGCTCAAGCAAAACGAAATAGGAGCGCATATGAGATATGTGCGGGACTGAGAATAATACCAGTATGTGATACTGTATTCTATTCTCGCGGTTTATGACATTGATCGGTTGTATGCGATATAGCCGGGTTATCGGATCAAGTGTTGATTCGATAAGTTGTTACTATTGATATTAGTCGGTTATATGCGATATGACCGGATCATTAAATCAAGTATCGATTTAATGATTTAATGTATAATTATATATTTGATATATTACTTTACATTAACTAGTATTTGTTCACTTAAGATTGATTTTCTCACTTGATGTGCACAAGTTGTATATGTGATATATTTTTGTGCACTAGTTTGTATCATGTTTGATGATACATGCAAACTTGGGTGTGTGTATGCCTTACACCATTGTTTAGGTTAATGGTTAGTGTTCTAATTGTTTTATTTTGTTTATTTTGCAAAAACTAAATGGTGGCTTTTCTTGTTTTTATGCTTGAAGCTTCATGAAGCTTTTAAGCATCTTTGAAAAGTCTAACCATTTTGTTTTTATGCTTTAACCTAACCATCAACCTAAACCCTAGTTTATTCTCTACACAAGTTACTTCACCCATGGTTGCATTATGATAAGAATTCACTTGAATTTTCTTTTCAAGATAATTCAATTTTCTTTTCTTCTTCTTCATCTTCTTCATGAGGTGAAGAAAGCTTACTAGAAAATTTCAAGTGAGAAATCCAAATCCAAAGTGAATCCACTTCCTATTTCTTCATCCTCTACCACTTGCCTTGTTGTATAGGGTGTTTTCTTCACAAGGTTCATGACCAAGTGAAGATGGAGCTTGAGTTTGAGTCGCCTCGACGTAGATCATCTTCGGCATCGAAGTCAACGACCTAAATCGATCATTTCTCCAACGAAACCATCGCTAGAGTCCGGGATTCCGATGATCGCAGCGGAGGGACGTCAACACGGAGCTAAAGAAGTGGAGGACCGGATCTACAAAGGTTGTTATCCTTTTCACTTATTAGTAAAGAAGTTTACTAGCTTGTTGTTTCGCCCAATCTCTAGTTAACGATCTAGGTTAGGGTTTCTCGGCACCTAAATTTTTGAATTTAGCATGGTAGATGCCTTGTCGAACCTCATGGGTATGCCTAGGAACCCTACAGTATGAACTGATCGAATTTTAGATACCACTACTTTAGAGCTTGCTTGAGGCCATACATGCTCTTTCGTAATTTACACACCATAGTTTCTTTCCCCTTCGCTTCGTATCTCAGTGACTGCATCATATAGATCTCCTCCTCAAAGTCTCCATGAAGGAACGTAGTCTTGACATCCAGCTGCTTTAAATGCAAGTCCTCCACCACCATGATACTAAGAATCGTCCGAATAGATGTCATCTTTATAACTGGGGAAATATCTCTTGATAGTCAATATCTTGCTTTTGTGCTTAACCCTTGACTACCAAACGAGTCTTGTACCGCTTCACGCTATTAACCCCATCTTTTATCCTGTACACCCATCTGTTTTGCAGCGCCTTACGACCTTTGGGTAGTTTCATTAGATCCCACGTACGATTCTTCTTCAAAGAATCCATCTTCTCGTTCATAGCTTACTCCCACTGTTTACTAGTATCGTCGCCTGTTGCTTCTGCAAGGTATTCGGGCTCTCCCGAATCTGTGTACAAAACGTAATCGGTAACAAGTCTATCAGGTAGCCTCCTCTCTCGTGCAGTTTTCCTCAAAATTGGTTTATCTGGTTGCTGAACATGGTCACCATTCTGTTCTTGAACCTGATCCTGTACCGCAGTCTCCTCCAAATTCTGATGTCTACTCGTAGGCACCTGATTGCTCTCTTGAGTTCCGTCTAACTTGGAGACTGCACCTTCTTTGGCTTGCTTCTTTTCTTTGTACAAGTGTTGTTCATCTAAGACGATGTTCCGGCTTCGAATTACCTTCTTGCTTGCATAATCTCACAGCCGATAACCGAACTCATCTCCACCATAGCCGATGAAAGAACACTTCTTAGACTTTGAGTCAAGCTTACTCTTATCTGCCTTATCAATCAAAGAATAGCAATGCAACCAAAGACTTTGAGGTGCGAATAATTTACCGATTTACCTGACCAAATTTCTTCCACAATGCCTCAATTAAGCGCACTTGTCGGGCTTCTGTTAATCAAATACACAGCATCATCGACTGCTGTTGCCTATAGAAATTTTGGCACATCCGCATCCAAGTTCATGCTCCACACTCGCTTTAGGATCGTCTTGTTCATCCTTACAGCGATGCCATTTTGTTGTGGCGTCCCCGGTACAGTCTTTAGCCAACAAATACCCTTTTGCGAGCAAAATTCCTTAAATTCCTGTGTGCAGTATTCCCCACCATTATCGGACCTAAGTAACCCCCGTTTGATTCTCTACTTGTGTAATCCAATATTTGAATATACCAAACACAACGGATTCCTTCTACATCGCATACACCTATGTTTTCCGGCTTGCATCGTCGATGAACGTCACGAAATACCGATTACCTCCATAAGACTCCACCGAAACCGGACCCCATACGTACGTATGCATCATCTCTAACTTCTTGGTCTTCTTAGTTATGTCTCCAATATGAAATTTGAGCTTGTTTTGCTTCCTGCAAATATAACTCTCGCACAACCCCAACTCCACCTTTTTCAGCCCCGAAAGAAGCCCCTTTCCTTGAAGAATTTTCATGTTCTTCTCGCTGAGATGCCCTAATAGTTTATGCCATAATGAAGTCTCTGAATTTAACTCCGAACCTGTCTCTAAAGCAACCAAACCGCCGCTACTCCCATTGAAGAAATACAACGAACCGCTCAACTTTCCCCTGTTAACCACCAACAACCCTTTGATAATCTTCTACTGCGAATTTCTAAATGTCGTTATAAAACCTTTGTTGTCAAGCTCACTAGTAAAAATCAGGCTCTTCTTCAAATCTGGAATATGTCTCGTGTTTTTCAGCTTTAATTGATATCCTCCTCACGGTTGCAATATGATCATCCTTTTGCCAACGATCTTGCACGGCTGACTGTTTCCCACCGTCACATATCTAAGATTACATTGAATATGCTTGCTGAAGTAATGGCGGCCTGAAGTGCAGTGAAAAGAAGCTCCCGAATATTAAAACCAAGTATCCGCCTTTGTATTCTCGCTCGCCGATAGATAAAGACCATGTTCCCCTTGTTCATGTGTAGACACCACATTCGCTTCATTTTCATCCGCCTTCTCTTCTGAGCCTTTCTTTGGAAGTTTGCAGTCACTTTTCCTGTGACCCATCTTTCTGCAGTTCCAACCGGCGCCTTGGATTTTTCCTTAAGATTTTTCTCGGCATTTAAACTTGCCTATCTTCCATTTTCCCTTTTCCAACGTTCTGCCATGATTCTCTACTACAAGCGCAAAAGTTCCTGAACTCCCACTTACAGCCTTTCTTCGCATCTCATCACTTAATATGCAACTCACCGCATCATTAAATATGAGAGTCTCTGAGATAGAGTTACTAACCACCATTATGAGGTTTTCCTAACTCTCCGGAAAAGAACATAGAAATAAAAGAGCACGAGCCTCATCTTCAAATGCAATTGAAACAGATTCTAGTTAGCTTGTCACACTGTTGAATTTGTTCAAGTATTCTGTTACCGAATCACTTTCTGCCATCTTCATGTTGAAAAACTTCTTCATCAAGTATATCTTGTTTGATATTGAAAGCTTCCCATACAACTTCTTGTAAGTTCCTAGTGCCCTCGCCACAACAGCTGCGGCCGACACGGAACCGAAAAACAAAAATTATCGAGAGAGCACTAGAACCAAATTACTAGAAATCTTTCCAAACACCAAAACTAGCAAACTAGCATGCAAGGTCTAAGGAATACAATCTTTGACGCGTGTCTACCCAATCATGGAAGACCCTTCCAAGTTTCTCGTAGGCCGTTAGGAATAAGCTTGAATAGCGATCGTCCTTACCGAAGATGATCCGCCCGAAAGAACCGATCCAAGTTCCAGCTTCACCTAGTGAAGCAACCGATGCTCCAAGCTCGCTAGGAATGGAGAGTGGGGATATAAGAATTTTCTACTATAATTTTCTTTCTAAACTAATGCTCAAGAGAGCAAGTAAAGATGGAGGAGGCGGGAATGAGGAGGTGAAGAGGCTAGCCATGCAACACAAAAATGAAATAATCGTTGAATGAAAGAGAGATGGAATGGCTTCATCATTTTTCTAACCATAGAAATAAAATATCACAATCCTTTTTAAATAAACTAATGAAAGCACATTCCTCTCTACATGTCTTCAACCATGCTCAATGCCATCTTACCCTCCACATCATTTTATAAATATTCATAAATGAATATTCGCAAATGAGGTGTCCTCCTTCTAGAAGATATTTCATAGAAATACTGAATACAACTCGGTATACGTATCGAAATATATATACGCGTATCCGTATAAAAATATGAATAGCCAATAGAGAGAAAATGAATAGTGAACAATAATACTAGAATATTATATATATATATATATATATTATTAAATCAAAACCTGACTTAATAATCCGGCTTAATCCTAAGCCGCTAGTATTTTCAACCGTCCAATTAAAGTCCGGGTAGCCTGTACACATATTTAATCGGACACCTATATATGCCAACATACGTCATCTATATCATATTATCTGAATCGGGAAAACCCTCTGTGTGGTGTTCACCGCCGAAAGACAGAGACCGAGACGTTAGGACGTCTCTCCTGAATTTGGGGGCAGATACTATTTAGACTTATCCATCCATCTCTCCGAAAATACCAAGTTGATTTATGGCACCATATATCTGAGATTTGGACAGACGCGGCCGTTGAAGCAGACTTTATCAGATTCCCTCTTATTTGTGAGGGGGTTTTGATTGTGGGGACGCTCTTCCCTGCAGGCGCAAACCCTGCAGTTAATTACGTTATCGCGTTGCGATAAGCACTTTCTCTTGCTCCGGTGGTTCACTTCGTGTCGTGTTGTGTTTGTTTTATTTTGGATTGCCCGTGGATTGTATATGGAGAATAATTTATGTCGTCGTCCGTAGGGCGCGGATTAGTCCAAATCCGTATATTTAAGATTTGGGTTTGGGTCAAGGATTTGTTTGATGGGGTCCACGTTAGTAGCTTGGTTTGCCAATGAGAATGAACTAAGGACGCATTTATCATATTTGTGAGTTCCATCCATTCATAAGATATTTGAGTTTAATTTAAGGATCGTTAGTCATATTTGATACTAATATCAACTTAGAAACAAATGAGCATATGGGCTCAATTATTTTAGTTTAAGGACATCACGGTTCAACATTCTCATTTTGGGGACGAATGTTAGTTTAAGCACATTTCGGTCCATTATCACCATATTTGGGGCGAATGCCTAGTTTAGGGACATCTTGGTCTAGCATTCCCGTTTTGGGGACGAATGTTAGTTTAAGGACATTTTGGTCCAATATCCATCTTGCACGCACATGTATTTGTTACGTGGTGGAATGAACGATGGTGACATAGAATGCACCCAATTTAGGGTGCGATCTAATTTAAGGTGTGCATGTCAATTTGGAAGTGCATTAATGTGGGATGAAAGGAGTTGTTGATTGTCAGAACCCGTCACCTCTCTGAAAACGTTGAGGAATTACAACGACATATATCAGAGGTGTGGAGAGATGTACCTGTAAACCAAATCCCGTATTTGAGGGAAAAGATCATAGTGGATCATCTAAGAATCGTTAGTCTTATTTGAGACTAAGATTAACTTAGAAAATATAGGATGGAGATCGTTAGTCATGTATGGGACTAAGATCGGTTTGGATATCAGTTTGCATATCACGAACATAAGCTTAGCCAATTTGGGATAAGATTGGATTTCTGTATCACCCAGCAGTGTTAAGCACTCAGTTGCATATAACGCTTATGTGTGTTTCACGTGAAGCGTTGAAATAGTGCTAAGTACTAGTCTTTTGTGGTGCTCACATGTGTTTCACGTGAGGCGCTGAGCGTCTGGCGCTCACGTGTGTTTTACGTGAGGCGCTGCACTAGTGCTAAGCACTAAACTTTTCTATTTTCTGGCGCTCATGTGTGTTTCACGTGAGACGCTATATAACTTGGCCTTGGGTGCTCACATACTTTTCACGTGAGACGCTAAGTTCTTTGGAGATTTAATCTCCGTTGATGTTTTTAGAGAACTTAAATCTCTGTTAATGGTATTTTGACCATTAACAATCACCAAGATCACTATTTTGAGGATCTGGGATCAGGTTCTTTAAGAACTAAGTTCTTGATTTGAAAAACTAAGTTCCTGAAGTACTATGGACTCTATATTCTCCATGTTCTTTTATCCATGTTTTTCTGTTCATGTTTTCAAATAGGTAAACCTCTGTTAATTGTATTTTGACCATTAACGATCACTAAGATCACTATTTTGAAGATCTTGGATCGGATTTTTAAAGAACTCAGTTCTTAATTTGAAGGAACTAAGTTCTTGGAGTATTATGAACTCCAGCTTCTTTCTTTTCAACTTTGTTCTTCCCTGAATCTTTGATTCTCAAGAACAAGATCTTCCCGATGAGAATTAAATTCTTAACTTATGCGAGACTTGTATTGTGAATCTCAGATCCAGAGAAAAAACTAAGTTGTTGATAAGGGTTAAACCCTTAGATATGCTATGATAGGTAAAGGAGATCTTTTGATCTCTGTAGTTTCTTTACCTGGGGTTTGAGAGGAGGAAGATCTTCTTCTCTATTATTTTGTGAGCTTTCTGTATTTTTACAGAAACTTATGGGTGGTCTCTTCCTTATTTGGAAAGAGAAATCATTGATCGTTGGGATCCACCACCTCTCCGACGACACTGAGGGATTACAACACCAAATATCACAAGTATGGAGGGACGTACCCTTTGAACCATATCCCATTCATCAGGGGGAAGAACAGGTTGGAGATTAAACTCCTAACTGCTGAAAAAGGCTTCTTTGCGTTCACGCACGTGGTGCGCACGTGGCGGGCGCACGTGCGTCGCACGTGGTGCTTACATAGCGGGCGCACGTGCATTGCACATGAACTTGCATATCTTGGGGGAAGATAAGGCCCTAACTTGGAGAACTAAGCTCTTATGGATAACTAAGCTCCTTTGAGGATTGAATCCTCATACGTGGTGCGCACGTGGCGGGCGTGCGCTGCACGTGGTGCGCACGTGTGCTTGTGCATTTGCACCTTATGAGGGGCAGCTAAAGCCCTAACTTGGAGAACTAAACTCCTATAGAGAAATAAGATCTTTTGAGGATTGAATCCTCGTACGTGTTGCGCACGTGGCGGGCGCATATGCGTATTTTGGGAGGCAGCTAAGGCCCTAACTTTGAGAACTAAGCTTCTATGGAGAACTAAGCTCCTTTGAGGATTGAATCCTCATTTTTTCTGAGAGGTATCCCCTCTTATTTATAGGAGAGTGGTAGAGAAGAGATCTCTCTTTTTCCAGATATGGGACTAAAAATGTATCCCCCATGTGGTACAGCATTACTTAGACTATACGTGAATAGCACATTTGCTCATAACTTTTGATTCCGGAAGAGTTATGAAGCACGTAATATATCAGATCGAAGGATTTTTCGAGACGCTTTTGATTCCATCAAAATTTACCTATTCTCATTCGGGATTTTTGCAAAATATGGCCCGGAAAATACTGGTTTGCATTCTTTTAAGCGTATTGCTGCCATTTGATACCTTGGGCTCTTTTGCGCAGAAATTTTTGGCGGGAACAAATGCCCCTCACTACTTTGCCCACGTAGGTATGTACATAGGTTAAGTAGTGCAAAACTATGCATCTCCATAGAATTTATGGCACAGTAGACATGTTTAGGTCCCTGTTGGCTAAGACTTTTTCATCTTCATGAGCCGTAAGGGTCTCAAGAAGTTTTTTCTTCCTATGAGTCGTGAGGATTTTATAGGTGCGTATTCTCCCTAGAAATCATGAAGATTCCTAAGTGTCTTTCACTTTCGTGAGTCGTAAAGATCTTACGCAAGTAATTACTCCTTACGAGTCGAGGGGACCCGCAAGTGGTTTCTTCACTTTATTAGCTAATGTGGCCCGTGGATAGTGTACAAGAGTCAGTTTGCACATTTTTGTACGACAACGATGTCTTAGGAAACATGTTTAGATCTGTTTCCGAAGGCTTTTCAACTTTATGAGCCATGAGCGTCTTATAAAGATGTTTCTCCCTACGAGTCGAGAGGATCTCGTAGGTGTATTTTCTCCTGAGAAGTCGTGAGGACTCTTGTCACGCCCCACTTTCCCGAGTACGGGTAAGGAGACGCGACGAGACTCGCGATATATTTACTCAGAAGTAAACACGCTAAGCGTAATAAGCAATATAATAAATGTACACAAGAAAAAATGACAAGAGATGTAATTGAACAACAATTTTTATTTATTAAACCTGTCTTTACAATACAACTAAAAAGAAAATACAATGATAAAAGCAATGCCTAAAAAATGCTATGAACTGAAGGTAAAGTGAGTACAAGTAAAGCCTAATGGTCGTTCTGCTCAGTGGTCTGCTCCAAGTGCTCCTGGCTAATCTTGAACTCCTCAGAGTCGGGTCCTCCTGACAACATTCTAAAGAAAGAAGAGAAATAGCAATGTCGTCAGCGAACAATCGCTCGGTAAGTCCCAAAGAAAAGTAGGAATAGAATAGACAGATGAATAGACAGATATGAGAATATAACTGGTGTATTATGAGTTTGTTATGTTAACGCAGTTGATTGTAGCTTAATACAGAATATGCCAGTGTATACGAGAGGAGTCTAACTTACACCATGGACTATGGTAACCCGTAGTACAAGGCTCCGTCGATAAAACCACGGAACAAAAGTAATGGATGTATAGCTACGTCTTTTAATGACCATCTCGTTCCACTTTTAACACATTCCGTGCCAGTCTACCTGTAACAACTCTAATTTTAGTGTACAAAATTTTGTTTAAAAGTTAATGTATACTTGGGGTATTTGCATTTACTGTGAGTACTATAAGTAATTGTTTTTCTTTTTAATAGCAAGAAGGAGCTTGCAGCTTATTGGTAAGACCTTACACTGCAGAACCAAAGCACCAGAGTTCAAACCCCATCCCCTACATTATTTTTAATATTGTTTTATTTTAAATTTTTAGAAGTCCAAGGGTCTAAACGTGCATAACTCATAAAAACCCTACGTAAAATATAAAACAAACTGTCCCAGGGAGTAGACCAACCTACGGGCGACCCACGGCTGCGAGCCCCGGTCTGACTCGCCGTGACTCGGCCGGCGACTCGGCTGACTCGGCCCGCCATCGCCGGCCGAGCTGAGTCGGATTGGCCGAGTCTCTTCATGTAACTTCTGTCTTTGGGTCTTCTTAACTCCCCTGTACACTTTAAATTCTCTAAAAATTAATAGAGCCTTTAAAATCCAATTAAAACCCCGTTAAACCATATTTTAATACAATTTTTATTATATTTTCAATACAACGTTTCACCTACCCTAAACCTTAGCATTACCCTATAAATACCACCTTTAAATACACACCCCTTCACTCACAATTCTATCCAAACTCTCAAGAAAACTCTATATAATTTTAGTGTGCAATTAGAGTTAGCGAAGGGCGAAACTCCGGCGAAATTCCGACGACAACCCTAGGAGCTCCCGGCGACGAAACGACGCACCAACGCCTCCTACCACTTCCTCTCTCTCTTATCTTGACTCTAAAGCCATAAGTCCCACCTCCCTCTTTCTTTTGAAATTCTAAAAAGTTCTTTTTCTAAAACCCGACGGAAGCGGAGTTAAATCCGAATTCCGATTCGGTTTTCTTTGTAAAGTTCAATTTTCCTTAATACAACCATACTAAACTCTTACATCTTGACTATTAATCACTAACAAAACATGTTGAACAAATTTCATAGCAAAACATTTTATTTTGTAACTTTTACCGCTCTTTTTCAGTAAAATACCATGTAGTTTAGATTCGACTTTAAAACATCATTAATTTTGCAATACCTTTAATTAGATCATGAGATAATGACCTACCTCCTCACCACACTCATATGCAACATAGCACAATACCTTTCGGGAACATAGAATACAGGAAAACGAAACTTTACATATAAATACCATTTACTATTAAAACCGTTTTCTATAAGATTACGTATTTTTACAAATCTTTGCAAAGCGCCGCTACAACCCATTTTTGGGGAACCCGACTGGGATGGTGCGTATTATCGCACATCCCCGGGCTTAGCAGTGCAAGATTCAGACCTCCGCAAGGAGCATTCCGTCTCGAGAGATTTAAAATACAAATATCTCAAGAAAATGAGATTTCTAAAAAATAATAAATTAAAAAAATTATTTTTATAAATATATAAATATATATGTATTATCAAAATATCTATTTTTGTTATAATATCAATATTCCAATTTTTCTAAGTCAAAAGAATCAATTTACATAAAAATACCATGAAATTCCATACAAGTCAACACTTTACAATTAAATACCATATATTATGAAAAATAGGTTTATCATGCTAGAAATGTCACATATATAAAATCTACATCTATGAAAACTCTAAAGACGATAATAAAATACTTGAGGTGTATTTTGAAAACTATACAAAGTTATTTTTACATAAAACCTCCTCAAGTTCTATAAATTACCCTAAGAACCCTAGTAAACATTGGTTTAAGCGGGACCAGTCTCTTGAGCCTCAGGGAGCCAAAGATATGGGTGCTTGCCTATTTAAGATAGACAACTTAACAAACGGTGTTATCAACACGGTAATCGTCTTTGAAAAAGACACAAATCCTGTCGCCCATTGCAGCGGTTACCGATAACATCAAAACCTAATTCAGGACTTCAATTTCTTTCTAATTGTTTGACTCAGACTGAGTCTCATTATAATAGTATGACTTGAATATGATTCAAGTACAAACTGCAATTCAATATGAATCCATATATTCAATCTGTTCAATCTGTATTGACTGAACCGAACCATGGATATACTTCAATCTACATGATTCTCCAGTTACATCCATTCTACTGATACCATGGTTTCGGCAAGTCATCCACCTATACAAGACAATACAATTTACAATACAATACAACTATATAATCAAGACATCCCAGGGTTTCTAAGGGGTAGATTGGTACGAAAGGCGTTAGAAGTGGCATGAGACTGTAAGACTTAAGACACCTAACCTGTATTTCCGTTGCTGTTGTACCGTGGCATAAACGGTTCCTTGTACTCATGTTGCCCTTAGTCTCTGGCATATAGAGACTCCTCTCGTATACACTGGAATCTTTCTGTACCAAGCTACAAACAACAGCGTTAACCATATAATACAACTTTAAAAGCCATTCTCTCTCTCTGCCTATTCTATTTCTCCCTTACCTTTAGGACTTACCGAGCGATTGTTCGCTGACGATATTCCTTCTCTTTCTTCTTTGGAATGTTGTCGGTGATCTGGACACTCAGGAGATCGAGCCTACCAGCGAGGACTTGGATCAGCTTGCCTACGACCCAGAAGTCTAGCTTCATTGTACACATTTTATTTCAGTACTTTTCATTTTTGTTATACCACTGTTTAGGCATTGCTTTCATTCAGATGTATTTACTTTTCCATGCATTGTACAAAAGAATGTTAATAAATAAAGTTGCTGTTCAGTTATGCCTATTGTCTTTGTCTCTTGTGCATTTTTATTTATATTGCTTAGATACGCTTAGCGTATTTACTTCAGAGTAAATACGTAGCGGCCAGTCGCGTCCCCTTCGCCGTACACCGGGAAGCAGGACGTGACAGGTTTTGTTGGTGGCCCATGTAGCTCAAAGCTGTATGAAACCCTACTATGCAGTTCTGTTCTGCGTGAACAACCTAAACAATATAACACAAGAACCAGCAACTAAAATATTCTTTACAATTCATATTTCTTGAATTTTATCATTTCATATACTTTGAATCTGTCCTAACCCAAATTTTTCTCCAAGAATATGGATTCCCTAAACAACACCAGCACCAACTTCAACAACACTCCACCTCTACTACCAATCACACCTGCCGTCCCTGCTCCGCTCAACGAGCAGATGGATCTGCTTGAGGCAATCCACCGCCTCCTAGAAGGACAGCAGCAGCAGACTGCTCTTTTAATAAACCGTCCCGAGGCAGATGCACCCGGGGTGAAGCAATTTAGGGCTTTGCACCCCAAACAGTTCTCAGGAAAGGAAAGCCCACTGGAAGCTGAGGAATGGGCTAAGAGTATCGAAGATGATCTGGCAGCGGCATAAGTGCCAGAGGGAGCTTGCGTCCGTGTTGTGAAACTGCAACTCACGGACAATACACGGAATTGGTGGAAAGCGGAAGAAAGTCGTCTTAAACAACCCATCGAATGGAAGACTTTCCGCGACATGTTCGACGCAAAGTACTTCCCTAAGACTGCCAGGTTCGACATGGAGCAGCAGTTCATCCATCTGCAACAAGGTTCAATGTGGACCAAGTCAGTAGATGAGTATGATGCTGAGTTCACCATGCTCAGTTGGTAAGATATGTCTCAATAATTCGAATTTTTCAATATCATATATTACACAGCTAACACATTCCTTTAACAGATTTGCGGCACACCTGATACCGACGGATGAGATCAGAGCCCGTCGATTTCAACAAGGTTTAGATTCGGAGATCCAGGCTACACTGGCCACACGAGATTTTCCGACTCATGAATCGGCTCTAAAAGCTGCCCGCCGTTATGAGACAGTGGTAAAGGTAAGGGGCAGACCTCAGTCTGCAGGAGTTAAGCGCCCTATCAACCAGATGACAGGAGGAGCCTCGTCAAGACCACCTTTTGTGCCAAGGAGACCGGGAGTACCGAACAACCGTCCTAGTCCAACCTTTTGTAACTACTGCAAGAAAGATGGGCATATGATGAAAGACTGCCGGCGAGCCAACCGTCTTTGCTTAGTCTACAGCTCAGCTACTCATGGTATTGAGTCTTGTCCCAAAAGACAAAATCCATATGTTGCACACAGGCCAGCAATCACTTACCAACAGAGACCAGTCCTTCAGGCACCTACTCCAAGACTCGCTCTCCCTGCTCCACCACCTAGAGGACCACCTAATGCACCTCCTCCTCGTCGGTTCCATCAAGCTCAAAGGAACGTTCCGAGGAATGCTCCTCAGGCCAGGAGGAATGTATCACGGCGACAGGCTTTCACGATGACCGTGGAAGAAGCTGAGGCTACGGCCAAGTTATCACTGGTAACCCTTTTCTCTCAAGTTTTTCTTTCAGTCTTGCTACCTATCTACATACTTTTATCTATACCTAAAACATATCCCATATAACTTAGGTACAATCTTAGTAGCCTCACTTCCTGCACTAGCACTCTTTGATACTGGAGCATCTCACTGCTTTATGTCGTAATGGTTCGTCCGAACTCACGCGATTCCAGTCACACCGCTTGTATCCAGCTGGAATGCCAGTTCAGGAAATGGCGTTCTAAAAGAAACAATGGGATACAGCTTGTGTCCAGTAGTCGTCTACAGCAGAGAATTCTACGCTGACTTCAAAGTGCTGGATATACTGAACTTCGATGTGGTTCTAGGTATGGATTGGCTCGGAACCTTTTATACTACCATCGACTGTTGTCAAAGGAGGGTAGTATTCGAGATTCCAGACCATCCGGTCTTCTATTTCAAAAGTGGAGACCGTACCCTGGAGCCAAGTACATACAAAGCGAAGCCAAGGGAAGCAGTGATTGCAGCAACTCAAGCAAAGGAAGAATCAAGGCCAGTAGTGGTTCGAGAGTTCGACAATGTGTTTCCTGACGATATATCTGGTTTTCCTCCCGATCGAGCTCTTGAATTCAGCATTGATTTGGTACCAGGAGCACAACCAGTGATCAAAACACCTTATCGATTAAGTCCGGAAGGTTTGAAGGAAGTCCGAACTCAGTTGGACGAGTTATTGGCGAAAGGATGGATTCGTCCCAACACTTCAAGTTGGGGATCACCTGTACTACTTGTGAAGAAGAAGGAAGGTTCATACAGAATGTGCATCGATTATAGAGCCTTGAACGAAGTCACAATAAAGAACAAGTATCCACTCCCGCACATCGACGATTTATTCGATCAGCTAAGTGGATCTTGTATTTTCTCTAAATTAGATCTTCGTTCAGGTTATCATCAGGTGAAGGTCAAGGAAGCTGATATTCATAAAACAGCTTTCAGAACTCGTTATGGACATTACGAATTTCTAGTGATGCCATTTGGAGTGACCAACGTACCAGCAATATTCATGAACCTAACGAATTAAGTTTTCTGGGAGTACTTAGACAGGTTCGTTGTCATCTTCATCGACGACATCCTGGTGTATTCTAAGAGTCGGAAAGAGTATGCCGAACACCTACGAATTGTCCTGGAAACTCTACGACAACATCAGCTCTATGCCAAGTACAGCAAGTGCGAGTTTTGGCTAAATAAAGTTGGTTTTCTTGGACATATCGTATCAGGTGAAGAAATCTCTGTAGATCCAGCGAAAGTTTTAGCAGTAAGCGAATGGCCGACACCAAAGTCAGTGAAGGACATTCGAAGTTTCTTAGGTCTAGCTGGATATTACAGAACGTTTATTGAAGGATTTTCTAATATAGCAACACCCCTGACCAAGCTCACATGTAAAGATGAAGAATTTGTGTGGTTAGAAGCATGCGAACAAGCTTTCGTAGAAATCAAGTCAAGGTTGACATCAGCGCTTATTCTCGTTATACCGGACCAATTTGGAGGTTTCGAAGTGCATTATGATGCATCCGGTAAGAGATTAGGTTGTGTTATACATTAGCATGGTAAGGTTGTGGCTTATGCTTCAAGACAGCTGAAGACTCATGAGCGCAATTATCCGACGCATGATTTGGAGTTGGCAGCCGTTATCTTTGCTCTCAAGATTTGGCGCCATTATCTTCTTGGTGAGCGAGTGAACATATACACAAATCACAAGAGTTTGAAATATGTGTTTACTCAGAAGGAGTTGAATATGCAACAGAGACGATGGTTAGAACTCATGGCAGACTTTGACATCAACCTGCAATATCACCCAGGGAAGGTGAATGTGGTACCTAATGCACTTAGTCGCCAACCATTAGCAATGCATCTCACCGCTCAGTGGAAGCTTCAACAAGACTTGCATCAGATGGAGATTGAAGTAGTCATGCCACGTAATGTTTTGAGATTGATGAATTTACAAGTTCAATCTACCATTGTCAACCAGATCAAAGCAGCTCAAGCAAGTGATGCTAAGTTGCGAAAGATCAGAGAACAAGTGGAGAATGGACTCAGAACAGACTTCATCATCCATGAAGACGGATCTTTGAGATACGGCAGCAGATTATATGTACCAAAAGGTTCTGTTCGGGAAGAGTTAATGAAAGAAGCTCACAGCTCTCCCTACTCAGTACACCCTGGAGGTACAAAGATGTACAATGATCTACGTTAGAATTACTGGTAGCATGGAATGAAGCGTGAAGTAGCCAGAAGCGTCGCTAAATGCTTGGTGTGTCAGCAAGTAAAGGCTGAACATCACAGGACAGCTGGACTACTTCAACTGTTACCAATCCCAGAATGGAAGTGGAAACACATCACAATGGATTTTGTGACTGCTCTTCCTCGCAGCACAAAGGGTAACGATGCGGTATGGGTTATTGTGGATCAACTCACAAAGTCGGCTCACTTCATCCCATTTCGAGTTGGCCAATCAACTGAGACATTAGCAAAGAAGTACATGGAGGTAAGAATCTACTTAAGATTTAAACTCTTCAAATATGTACTATCTTTGAAACCCATGAACTCATACAGGAAATTGTGTGACTTCATGGAGTACCGGTCTGCATTGTCTCCGATCACAATTTTGGTAGAGTCTGCAAGTAAGCTTAGGAACAAGTCTGAACTTCCGCACGACTTATCATCCACAAACAGATGGTCAGTCTGAGCGAACTATTCAGATCTTAGAGGATATGCTCAGAGCGTGTATGTTAGACTTCGGAGGATCGTGGGAAGATCACCTACATCTTGTGGAGTTTGCATACAACAACAGCTACCAAGCAAGTATAGAAATGGCACCTTTTGCAGCGCTTTATGGAAGGAAGTGTCGCTCACCATTAAGTTGGGACGACATCGGAGATAGGGAACTTCTTGGACCTTAGATGATAGTAGCAACTGTTGATGTGGTTCGAACTATCAGAGAAAAGATGCTCATAGCCCAAGATCGACAGAAGCACTGGGCTGATGCAAAGCGACGTCACTTGGAGTTCCAGCCAGGAGATCACGTATTCTTAAAGATATCTCCGAACCGCGGAGTGATCCGATTTGGAAGACGGGGAAAACTAAGTCCGAGATATATTGGACCGTTCGACATACTCGAACGAGTCGGTGAAGTGGCATACCGCTTAGCACTTCCACCTTCATTGGAAGGAGTGCATAATGTGTTCCACATATCCCAACTCAGAAGGTATGTGAGTGACCCTAGCCATATTCTCGATCATTCCGAGCTTACTGTACAGCCCGACTTATCTTGTGAGAAACAACCTGTGGAGATCCTGAACAGGAAAGTGAAGTCACTTCAGGACAAGGAAGTCAACTTGGTTCGAGTGATGTGGAGAAAAGACACTCCAGGAGAATCGACATGGGAAAGGGAAGATGAGATGCGTGCATGATATCCTCACCTCTTTGTAAACTAGTCCTTAAAATAAAATTTGTAAATTTCGAGGACGAAATTTTTATAAGGAGGGTAGACTGTAACAACTCCAATTTTAGTGTACAAAAATTTGTTTAAAACTTAATGTATACTTGGAGTATTTGCATTTACTGTGAGTACTATAAATAATTGTTTTGCTTTTTAATAGCGAGAAGGAGCTTGTAGCTCATTGGTAAGATCTTGCACTGCTGAACCAAAGCACCAGAGTTCAAATCCCATCCCCCACATTATTTTTAATATTGTTTTATTTTAAATTTTTAGAAGTCCAAGGGTCTACACATGTATAATTCATAAAAACCCCACGTCATATATAAAACAAACTGCCTTAGGGAGTAGACCAACCGACGAGCGACCCACGGCTGCGAGCCCAGGCCTGACTCGCCGTGACTCAGCCGGCGACTCGGCCTGCCGCCGGCTGAGCTGAGTCGGATCGGCCGAGTCTCTCGATGAAACTTCTGTCTTTTGGTCTTCTTAACTCCCCTGTACACTTTAAATTCTCTGAAAATTAACAGAGCCTTTAAAATCCAATTAAAACCCCATTAAACCATATTTTTAATACAATTTTTATTACATTTTCAATACAATGTTTCACCTACCCTAAACCCTAGCATTACCCTATAAATACCACCCCTAAATACTCCCTCCCCACTCACAATTCTGTCCAAACTCTAAAGAAAACTCTATAAAATTTTAGTGTACAATTGGAGTTAGCGAAGGGCGAAGCTCCGGCGAAATTCTGACGACAACCCTAGGAGCTCCCGGCGATGAAACGACGCACCGGTGCCTCCTACCGCTTCCTCTCTCTCTTATCTTGACTCTAAACCCGTAAGTCCCACCTCCCTCTTTCTTTTGCTATTCTAAAAAGTTCTTTTTCTAAAACCCGACGGAAGCAGAGTTAAATCCGACTTCCGATTCAGTTTTCTTTGTAAAGCTCAATTTTCCTTAACACAACCATACTAAACTCTTATATCATGACTACTAATAATTAAAAAAACATGTTGAACAAATTTCATAGCAAAAAATTTCATTTTGTAACTTTTACCGCTCTTTTTCAGAAAAATATCATGTAGTTTAGTTTCGACTTTAAAATATCATTAATCTTGCTATATCTTTAATTAGATCACGAGGTAATGACCTACCTCCTCACCACACTCATATGCAACAAAGCACAATACCTTTCGGGAACATAGAATACGGGAAAACGAAATTTTATATATAAATACCATTTACTATTAAAACCGTTTTCTACAAGATTACGTATTTTTACAAATCTTTGCAAAGCGCCACTACAACCCATTTTTGAGAAACCCGACTGGGATGGTGCGGATTATCACACATCTCTGGGCTTAGTAGTGCGAGATTCAGACCTCCGCAAGGAGCATTCGGTCTCGAGAGATTTAAAATACAAATATTTTAAGAAAATGAGATTTCTAGAAAATAATAAATTTTAAAAAAATTATTTTTATAAATATATAAATATATATGTATTATCAAAATATCTATTTGTGTTATAATATCAATATTTCAACTTTTCTAAGTCAAAAGAATCAATTTACATGAAAATACCATGAAATTCCATACAAGTCAACACTTTACAATTAAATACCATATATTATGAAAAATAGGTTTATCTCACCAGAAATGTCACATATATAAAATCTACATCTATGAAAACTCTAAAGACGATAATAAAATACTTGGGGTCTATTTTGAAAACTATACAAAATTATTTTTATATAAACCCCCCTCAAGTTCTATAAATTACCCTAAGGACCCTAGTAAACATAGGTTTAAGCGGGACCAGTCTCTTGAGCCTTAGGGAGCCGAAGATATGGGTGCTTGCCTATTTAAGATAGACAACTTAACAAACGGTGTTATCAACACGGTAATCGTCTTTGAAAAAGACACAAATCCTGCCGTCCATATGCAGCGGTTATCGATAACATCAAAACCTAATTCATGACTTCAATTTCTTTCTAATTGTTTGACTCGGACTGAGTCTCATTATAATAGTATGACTTGAATATGATTCAAGTACAAACTGCAATTCAATATGAATCCATATATTCAATCTGTTCAATCTGTATTGACTGAACCGAACCATGGATATACTTCCATTTACATGATTCTCCAGTTACATCCATTCTACTGATATCATGGTTTCGGCAAGTCATTCACCTATACAAGACAATACAATTTACAATACAATACAACTATACAATCAACACATCACGAGGTTTCTAAGGGGTAGATTGGTACGGAAGGTGTTAGAAGTGGCACGAGACTGTAAGACTTAAGTCACCTAACCTATATTTCCATTGCTGTTATACCGTGGCATAAACGGTTTCTTATACTCCTTTTGCCCTTAGTCTCTGGCATATAGAGACTCCTCTCGTATACACTGGCATCCTTCTGTACCAAGCAACAAACAACAGCGTTAACCATATAATACAACTTTAAAAGCTATTCTCTCTCTCTCTCTCTGTCTATTTTATTTCTCTCTTATCTTTGGGACTTACCGAGCGATTGTTTGCTGACGACATTCCTTCTCTTTCTTCTTTGGAATGTTGTCAGGTGATCTGGACACTCAGGAGATCGAGCCTACCAGCGAGGACTTGGATCATCTTGCCTACGACCCAGAGCTCTAGCTTCATTGTACACATTTTATTTCAGTACTTTTCATTTCTGTTATGCCACTGTTTAGGCATTGCTTTCATTCAGATGTATTTACTTTTCTATGCATTGTACAAAAGAATGTTAATAAATAAAGTTGATGTTTAGTTATACCTACCGTCTTTGTCTCTTGTGCATTTTTATTTATCTTGCTTAGATACGCTTAACGTATTTACTTCAGAGTAAATACGCAGCGGCCAGTCGTGTCCCCTTCGCCGTATAACGGGAAGCGGGGCGTGACACTACCCTTTTAAAACCCCGTAATATATTTTGTATTGATTTGTATTGTTTTGTTTAATGGATGTACGACTGGACGAAACCATGATATCATGTAAACGGAATGAATATAAATGGATAGTTATGTAATCAGAGTATATTCATGGTTCGGTTCGGTCGAGTCATGTTGATATAGATTGAATTCTGGTATAAACGGATTCATGTTGAAATGGAGTTATACTTGAATCATATTCAAGGATTGATAGATTGATTGATTGATTGATTTTAGATTAGACTGAGACTCTGCCTGAGTCAAACACTTTAAAATGAATTGAAGTCCTGAATTAGTTTTGATATTATCGGTAACTGCTGCACATGGACGTCAGGATTTGTGTCTTTTTCTAAGACAATTACCGTATTGATAACACCGTTTTTAGGTTGTATACCTTAGATAGGCAAGCACCCATATTCTCCGGCTCCCTGAGGCTCAAGAGAACCGGTCCCGGTTAAACCTATGTTTACTACGGTCCTTATTGTAATTTAATATAACTTGAAAGGGTTTTATGGAAAATAGTTTTGATATATTTTCAAAATACACACCAAGTATTTAATTATCGTCTTTTGGGTTTTCATAATTGTAATTTTTATAAAATGAAATATTCTAGTGGATATAAACCTAACTTGAATAGTATATGGTATTATAGTGTAATATTGGAATTGTATTGATTTGTATTGGTAGTTTCATGAAATTTGTGATTCCTTTGATTTAGAAAATATGGAATATATATTGTATATTTAAAGTAGATATTTTGATTATATATATATATATATTATTTATTAAATAGAAATCACATTTTTATTAAAATTGCATTAAAAATTCCATCGAGATCGGATGCTCCATGAGGAGGTCTGCATCTCGCTCTACTAGGCCCTAGGATGTGTGATAACCCGCACCATCCCGATCGGGGTTCCCCAAAATGGGTTGTAGAGGCTTATTTGCAAGGAATTAAATAATACACTTTTAAAGAAAACGGTTTTTGAAAGTTTATGGCATTTAAATATAATTTTGTATCTTATCCCATAAGTTCCAAAAGCTATCATGCTATGTCAAGAATGAGTGTTGTGATGAGGTAGGTCATTATCTCGTGAGTTTTCTAAAGGTAATATGAGCAAAAAGATAAGGTAATGTCGTATACAAATTTAAGGGTATTTTACTGTAAAAGTGAAATAGAATTTGTTTAACATAATATTTTGAATTGAATCTTTGTCAAATTGTTGTTTAATGGTTATTAAACAATATATGAAAAGGTGGTTAATTGTTGTTTAAGAGAAATTGAATTTTTAAAGAAAAGAGAATCGAAAGTCGGATTAACTCCGTTTCCGACGAGTTTTGAAAATAGAATTCTTTTTAATAGAGAGAGGAGAGGGAAAGGGGGACTTACCAGCTTAGGGTTTAGAGGAGAGATAAAGAAAAAGGTTTGTGACCTTCGTGGAGTTACGGGGTCACCGGAAGTGCTTCAAACTCTCGCCGGAACTTTGACCTTGGCTAACTCCACTTGTACAACTTTTTGAACTTGAAATTTTTAGAGAGTTTTGGCACTAGATTTCCGAATGAGGAGGGCTAAAGTGCAGGGTAGTATTTATAGGGTAGGATTAGGGTTTTGTGAGTGAAGAGAGAATTAAAAATGCATTAAAATTTGGATTAATACCTCATTTTAATTTCTCTGTTAATATGCTGGGAAATCAAACAGTATTGGGGTTAAGGGGGAGGCCAAGGGGTGTAGGGTTAAAAATTGGAGCATTAGGCACGGGGGGGCCGGCTGCGCCAGCCCCAAGCCTTATCTCACCGGTCGTTTAGGGGGTAGGGGGCTCTGGATTGAAGACACGTGTCGGGGTCTGTATGAATAGTATTTTGCACATGTTTGTTTTCTGTGTGACTTTTCATTTTACGTGTTTTGCACGTGTAAACTTTGAACTTCTAAAAGTTTAAAAGAAAAATCAATAAAAATAATATGTGGCTGATGGGATTCGAACTCTATATCACAGCAGTGCAAGGCTTTACCAATGAGCTACAAGTGTTTTCTTGCTGTTCTAAAGCAATTCAAATTTATAATTTGTGCTCAGGCTTAGGTATTCCTTTCTGTATTTTTGAAAAAAATTATGTACAGAAAGTTTAGGGTTGTTACATTCTACCCTCCTTATAAAAATTTTGTCCTCGAAATTTATAGAAGGAAAGTGTAACAGATTTAAGAAAAGTTTGGTGATAGAACTATTGATAGTGCATGAAAAATATTTGGAAGAACGAAAGAATGCAAAAGTTTTAGAAAGATTGAAAAAGATATAAGGAAATTACCAGTGTTACCTTTGTCTACAGTCTCGGCTTCTACGGCTGCTAATGTGAAAGCCTGACGCCGGGGTACATTCCTCTTAGCTGGAGGCACATTCCTCTTGGGGCATGTTTCTCTGCCCTCGAGACATGTTCCTCAGTGTGTGATGGAATTAGCGATTAGGCTTTGCAGGAGGTCCACGTGGAGGTGGAACTGGGAGAGTAAGACGAGGTGCAGGAGTCTGAATAGCTGGTCGCTGCGGATAAATGTTGTGAGTTGGAACTGGGTTGCGTCTATAAGGACATGTTTCAATTTCATAAGTGGATGCGCCACAAAATAAGCACAGGCTTTTTGCGCGCCTACAGTCCTTCCACAGATGTCCATCCCTCCTGCAGTAGGAGCAAACATCTGGACTTGGCCGGTTATTTTTTATTTTCGGTCTCCTGGGTTCAAAAGTTGGTATTGAAGAGGCTCCTCCTGCTATCTGGATGGCAGGGCGCTTTACACCGGCAGATTAAGGTATGTCCTTCATCTTCACTACTGTCTCATATCGACGGGAAAATTTTAGAGCCAGTTCGTGAGTTGGGAAATCCCTTGTAGCTAAAACAGCTTGGATCTCCGAGTCTAACCCTGATCGGCCTTAAAGTAGAGAACCAGGTGTTGCAAGTATCGAGATTCTTCAAGGAGATCGAAGATGTAGATACTTGTGTACGGTATTCAGGTGATAGTAATGATCAAGAGAACTTGCTTCTCTTTCAGGTTACTCATAATTGGAAGCACTCCTAAGTTGAGTAACGCTGATCGGCCTCCTTCCATTTAGCTGACATGCACTGGAGACAGCTGCATGATTTGAATCTGGTTCAATTAAATCAGTGCCTCTGTTTCTATATTGGATATAGAACAGTTCATATCTTAACATTGTTAAGGTACGGGGAGTTGTCTGGCTTATGCTTAAAACCAGACTCTGGATAACTCAAGGCACGTTTCTGTAATGGCTGTTTGTGGGTTGACCCAGGCTATGACGAGGGTTGACTTTCTACCATCTGGAAGATCAATGGTGATATTGTTCTTAACTCGCCACAGTTTTAACAAAAATAGATTTTTTCAGAAAACAGTAGTGGGAGTATGGTAGAACTGGAAGTGATTCCAGAACCGCAAACGATTACTGAAGATTTGATAAGAACCTAAAGATTCAATCTGGTTTGACATTCCATTGGCCACTCCGCAGATACGATGGGTAACCTCAGGCACCCGAGAGGTACTCCGGCAGCCTCAAGGACGGTAGCGGGGAGGTTCTTGTTTACCAAGACTTGCCATTGCTGTTGTTCCAGACTGTGAGACCCGGCAGGAGGATGAGTATAGCGTCGTTCTGAACTAGCTTTAGAAGTGTACGTCTATATGACTCTGGCAGAGGGTTGTCGTAGTCAGTGGGAGCAGCGGAAGCATTGGTGGACAAGTGGCTTGTGTCTATTTATAGACTAAAGCAGATGTAGCGGAGATAGATCATCTATTTCTGATGTGACAGTCATATGTTTGACTTCATCAGAATAGGGGATGGATCTGTTAAGAAGGTAATAGGGTGTGATGTCCTGGTATTTGGATGACATACACAGAGTAGGAAGTGGCATTCCTATACTACGATCGGTTATACTTTGGTCGTCACACAGTAGTTTCTCCACATGGGACTTGGACATTATATCAGACATACTGGTTACTAGATCTATGGTTTTAGATCTAGATTTGGGTGGTTTCCCAATTAAGGGTACTTAGACAGCATTCTAAGAGTATTTAGAATGGACGACTCCTGGTACGGTAGTGTACCTGCAGGTGATGGAGTCACCCTCTCTAAAGGTGTCTTACAGACTAAAGGGGAGAGGGATGTGCATGATTGGCAGATCACTTGCTTAGGCAATTGAATCAATCATGAGATGTCAAGTACCACACCAGATGTTGTTCTTGCAGTAGATGCAATAAGTTGATATTAATCCAATCCTGGAGAAACAGTCGGAAGCAGTTTTAGAACATAAGTGGATGTTCTAGGGATATGATAACGACAGCCTCATTCGGGAGACAGTTATCATTCCAGGCTTCCAAGGTGACTTGGACGACAGGGAGGTTGTCAGAGTTATAGTTTTCCTTCTGACAAGGGGCAGTATTTTGGACAGGTGGTCCAAGGAAATACTGAGGAGGCATGGCGTAGGATACTGATTAAGTTCAGTTGACGATACAGTCTAAGAAGTTTGGATTTGGAGTTCATTTATGAGCTAGGTCCCATCAGACATCCAGACATTCTAAGACAGGTATTGCTCATTTCGGGAGATGGCTTTCTCCGCGAACTTGAGATATAGAGAGACATAGAAAGAAACATCAAAGCGGATCCACTCACTGAGGCTATTCCTCAAACGCAATAGTTTCACAAATGAGCTTTGTAAGACTGACTAGTAGAGGAGTTGGGTGTTCGGTATCACACGGGCTGTGAGTATGCGACATCGCAATAATTAGCCTTGAGTGCAAGTGGGAGATTGTTGGAGATAGTGCCCTCAGAGTCAATTATTGGATCACAGGAACGTGATTGCAATGATTGAGGGAGGACCTGTCCCAGTAGGACAGTCTTACTCAAGATGATAGTATGCTATCTGGTTTATCTTTATCATCGTGTACTGCTTTAGGTGACCTTACAGGTCACTATTACACATTGATAGAGCCTCTAGGATTCTTGCTTGACTACCAGCAGTATGAGCGTGATCATATACGTGGGAGCTGGGGTCTATAAGCACATCCTTAAAAGGTCCCTAGTCGTGTGAGTTTCGAGACAGGGCATCGATACTCCAGAGTAGACTAGTGTATACAGTCGAGACCCTGACGAGGGGCGGTGGCCGGTCTCATAAGCCACTGGTGTCAGTTGGTTCACCTAAGATGTATACAGGTGCTCATTGGGTTATGAGTACACCGGACAGGACTCGCCGGGAACCTGCTAGTTGGTATTATACCTGATGTCAGATAGCAGTTCCCTGGTGACATGTGTACAGGTTAGTTCATCGACCTGAGATCGTCATTTGTCTCGTGTGAGTTCCCACTGTGCTTTGATTACTACCTTACCACGCTCAAAGGAGACGTGCAAACAGGTTTTAGTTGGGTACAGTCCCGAGCCACATGGAGGCAGTGAGCGGATCTGCAGAGGTTCGTCTCTCCCGGTATTGGGGGTGAGGTCGCGCTGTGTCTAGGAGAGCCAGTACATGAAAAGTCCTTGGCCAAGGCAGGAGATTTACTGGTAGGTATTCCAGTAGTATCTCAGGGTGTTCTGGGCTACACTCCGACACGACTTGTACCGCTTTTGGGGGTCTGAATTTTACCAACCCCCTAGGCCGGCCATGCGATGCTCATAGACGAACGGACCGGACTGTACGGATATTGTCACTGACAGGCTCAGTAGGGTGTCAGGATGAGTTCGCTCATCGACATCCCTTTTGGTCAATACCTGGTAGCCCATTACGTATAGGCTAATACCTCTGACGTGCTAGTGTTTAATCCCCAACCAATGTATTGACGAGTTTTTAGAGTCCCCCACAGACCAGTTTCTCAAGTTTCGGGCGAAACACTGTAGAGGCCGTATGGAGATATGGCATGGTTCGATCAGATACGTGCGGTATTGCACGGATCAGGATCGGATGGTTAATACTAGCGGGCTTTGGTTTAAACCGGATACTAGTATTGTACAGTGTAAATTTTGTCTCATTGCATTTGGGATTGCCAGTTTGCTTTCCGTTTCGGCCATATTTCTTTGTATCTTTCATGGGCCGAAGATTGGTGTTGGAGGGCTTATTTGCATTTGTGCAAATAAGCAATTGTGGAGGGTGTTGTTTGCAAGCTTTTGTATCATGATGGTTTCATGATGGAGCACCATCCCTTGACTTCTTGACTTCATCATGGTTTACTTTTGGAGTCATCATGTTTGATGAGTGATGGTTGAGTGTGGGTTTTAGTTTGTGATCATTGTTTGTTATCATCACCTTTTTTCTCTCTCTTGATTGATTTGTTGGCTCACTCATTCTTTTGATTCTCACACACCACTCTCTCATTCCCTCATGGACATAGCCGGCCAAAGAAAGATGGGGGCTGTCCCATATTTTTGTGAGGAAAATATTGTTCTTTTGGCTTCACAAAATCCATTTAGCTCCTCCTCCAAAAGCTTATATCATTTTCCTCCACCATATGGCAACTCCCTCAACCCCTAGAGACACATATATCACTACACTATTCTACAGCAAACCTTGGGCACGTCGACTCGCCAACTTCGTGCCCGAGTTGCCTCGGACCAGAGATGGGAGCCCGTAAAAGAAGCCGGCGATGTGGTGCCCTTCCGGCGAGGAGATGAAGACCGGAGATTCCGCGGCAGATCGGGACGATGGCGAGAAGACCGGAGGACTCGGATCACTTGGTATATCTCTCTACCCCTTCTCTTGTTAGCTAGGACTAGATTAATGGCACGATCCGGGTTAAAAGTGCGCGGTGGTGCCGGTTCAAAAAGTTAAAGAAAAGCATCGCTTCCGCATTCCGGCGTCGGATCGACGGCCGGGACGCCGCCGTGCACTTACAGTGGTATCAGAGACTCCCCATTAACCTAGTCTAGCTTTGTCTAATGTGTTTACATTTCCGATCGAACAAAAATTCCAAAATCCGCATTTTCAATAGCATCAGTTTTCTGTCGATTTTTTTCTGGCTCGAAATTTTTTTCTGTATGTTGCAGAATGATGTACAGTGAATTCTAAGCAGTCTGAGAAAAATTGGTCGCGTGACGTCACCATATCACCGCGGAACCGCGGCCAAACCAACGCATTGGCCGCGGTTCCGCCGCAGTATTGACTGTTCATTGGTCCAATTTTTCACAGAGGGCTTTTGGGCTGAAAATAGGGGTTTTGGAATATTCATTTTGGGCCCAGAATTTCTTCATGTGCTACAGTAGTGCTTTGGGGCCCACTTGGTAAAATTTGATCGATCGAAAATTTTAAACACATTAGTTCATAGTATTTACATTATATCTGCGACCGTGAATGTCACTTGATCGGTAAATCCTGTCTAACTGCTATAGCCCGGTTAGACGGATTTGCGAACGTGACATTCACGTTGATGTTCTGTGATTGTGCTGTGATGTTGCGGATTGGTCGTGGGGGATAGCCTGGATGCAATGCTAGTACAGTTTTTGTTGTATTATGTACATTTGATATTGCGGGGCGAGCGTCCGACATGTGAACTGCCGTCACTGCCTGTTTGTATATTATTCTTTTGGGGCACGACCAGGTTGCGGTCGATGTACCCGTTGTATGTATATTTTACTTTCTGTACTAGGATTACCCCAAGGTGGGGTGCACGGGTAGCCGGGTTCTAGAGGGCAACGAGCCCGCATCTCATGGCATTGAGACGGAGGGGGCTTCACTCTAGAATTGGCGGGCTATTCACCGCACTCGTAGGGGGTACAGGTTGACCCGGGAGGGGTGCCCAAGTTACCGGATTCCGTGAAGTGCTGGGTGGTCCATTCACGTTGCTGAAGGGGGCTGCCTCGCTTCAGGTTTTGGCGGGTAACTTGCCGCGCCCGTAGGGGTCTAGGATTTCATTGCACAGGCTATCCACACGACCAGGGGAACGTCGGGTTTCAGCGGCTCTGTGAAACCCGGGGATCCCAGAAATCTGTATTGTTCTGTGATGCTGTACATTTCTGTGATGTTGCATTTTATCACGCCTTGAGCGAAATATTATATATTGATATATATACTAGTAGATGTTGTATATGTTTTGCATCCGCGCTAGTCCAGTCCCCGCTCTATCGTTAGTTAGCTAACCTAACGGGTAATGACGGGACCCAGTGGCGAATGCGGATGGCATATACGTACATCATTATTTTCGTTCTTTGTGGTGTGATCAATTGATGGGACTGCGTTGATTCGGATCAATGCAAGTTAAAAACAAACCTAATATGATGTTGTTGGAACACTTTTTCAAAAAGCTGTTATTGCAAGGATGTTCACTTTTGTTTTGCATCGTGGTATTCAGTTGGAATATCCTGCTCCTCAATCGACGAGGCAAGGGCCGAGATCCCTTCACCGGGAGTGACCCCTTGGACAGAAGTTTGCGTCAGGGCAATAACTTCACTATAGCCGATTACTTTTACTTTGCATCGTGGTATTCAGTTGGAATATCCTGTACCTCATTCTACGGGGAAAGAGCCGAGATCCATTCACCGGGAGTGACCTCTTTAGCAAAGGTTTTCGTCACTATATTTTTAAAAGCTATCCGTTCCTTCAACGATATCAAGTTCATTACGTTAAAGGTTTTCGCCAGAAACCATTCGTAGCCCTCCGTCGTTTCACATGGATAGTCAATCAGTATTCAAGCTATGTTTGTTGGCCAAAGTCAAGGCATAGTGATTGGTAGCTATTGGGTATTCATGTGCAGCATAGATAGATGCGTTGGTTTGGGGCAGTCGTATAGCCTTGTTGGCCAAAGTCAAGGGCTTGTGCAGGTGGGCTCAAATTAACCTGGAGAATGACGGGTAGAACTTGACATGTGACTTATGATTTGTTGGCCAAAGTCAAGGTCATAAGAGCATGGGGCAAAAATCACATCGGGAGTTTCAAAAGAAACTGAAACTTGCCAGATATGCGCATACCTTCTGGAGTATGATAGCGTGAGCGGATTCCGTCATGTTATCATGCGGTGATAGTTGGATCCCGATTCCCACTGATGAGTTGGTTTACTCCTCGTGACATCCCGACTAATTCTTCTTTTAGGTTTGGAGTAGAATTTGACGGTACAGTGGGAGGTTTCCGGATTAGATAAATTGGTAACCATTCTGATCTAGGTTAGAGTGCACGCTGAGTGTTTCTTTTCTCTCTCTCTTTGGCAGCGACCTTTGACCCGACCTTAGACTATGACTCAGTGACCAAGTTGACCGAACCTTCTTTAACACTGGCTTTTAGATTGTCAGAGTTGCATACCTCATTGCCACTCCTACTTTTACCCTTTTCTCCAGGACACCCCGTATTACTACGAACGTCCACTTCCATTGGACAAAACCATCATATGGTTATATACGAACTTGAAGGAATTTATTCGAGGATGGTTTCTGGTTCTGGAGAAAACGTATAGGACTATTCAGTTGTCTTTTCCTTTTTACCTTCTCTCAAGTTTCGAGTACTCCTTGGTTTAGGAGATAGTACACCTATTACGCAAATTAGATAGTCTTCTTCCAAACCATAGGCAGGTGCCGAATGGTAGGGAATGAAGAAAACCAATTAGCCTAAATGGTATACAGAAGGTATTACGTAAAGACAAAGAAAGGGATTAGAAGGAGGGCAAAGTAAATTGCGACTGCTATTCACGACCAAACCAAGTATTTCATTACCACTCCCACTTCACCTTTGTATTTCTCCAGGACACTCCATATCACTATGAAGATCCACAGTTTATTGGATATTCCATCGTATGGTTATATACGAACTCGAAAGGAACTTGTTCCAGTTCGGGGATGGATTCTGGTTCAGGAGAAATAGGAATAAGGTTTATTCGGTTGTCTTTTATCATCACCTTCTCTCGCATTGCGAGTGCTCCTAGGATTAGGACAGTACACCCATTATGCTTATTGGATAGTCTTCTTCCAAACCATAGGCTGGTGCCGAATGGTAGGGAAGGAAGAAAACCATTTGGCCTAAAGGGGTGTACAGAAGGTAATGACTAAAGACATATGAAGGGATTTGGAGAGGTGGCGGAGATTTATACGGTTACAGTTGTGAATCTGGAAGAGGCATTACTAGGAATACCCGGGATACCCCATCGAAACATTTCAATGTTTCAGTTTCACTGTGTACTGTTAAAGGAAAACTGATTTCCCAATTAGACACTTGCTCCAGGGTATGTATTTACCAGGTATGATTCTCACATCTGTATGGTTTTACAGATGATGAGCGGGAGTAAGTTATTGGGAATTAGGTGATCATCCTCATTATATCGGAATTCGTTGTAATTGGTGATATTTGAGGAAGTCACCTGGGTTGTTTGCCGGACGGCGAATATTTGGTTTTGAATATCCGTTATAATGCACCAATTTCAAATTGATATATCTGTACGTCTATTTTTATAGAGTGAGATATACCTTTTTGAAATTATGTCGATGACATTTACCTATATCAGTTGATGGTTAGGTAAGGAGTATTAAACAGCGGTGTAATTCTTCTTAACCATAAGTACAGTTTTCAACCAACAATATACAGGGAGTGAGTTTTTAGACTCAAGGGACTTGTACAGAGTATTGTATATTGTCCAGTGTCCATTAGGACAGAGGGGTTGGTCCTCGTACTATATTCGGCTTACTTATGACTTCTCTAGTTCTTAGATAAGTGTTTCGTTGAAACACAGGGTCTGAGTTTTGAGAAGTTATAGGTATATGAATAAAGTAGAGAACCAGGTGTTGCAAGTATCGGGATTCTTCAAGGAGATCGAAGATGTAGATACTTGTGTACGGTATTCAGGTGATAGTAATGATTAAGAGAACTTGCTTCTCTTTCAGGTTACTCATAATTGGAAGCACTCTTAAGTTGAGTAACGCTGATCGGCCTCCTTCCATTTAGCTGACATGCACTGGAGATAGCTGCATGATTTGAATCTGGTTCAATTAAATCAGTGCCTCTGTTTCTATATTGGATATAGAACAGTTCATATCTTAACATTGTTAAGGTACGGGGAGTTGTCTGGCTTATGCTTAAAACCAGACTCTGGATAACTCAAGGCACGTTTCTGTAATGGCTGTTTGTGGGTTGACCCAGGCTATGACGAGGGTTGACTTTCTACCATCTGGAAGATCAATAGTGATATTGTTCTTAACTCGCCACAGTTTTAACAAAAATGGATTTTTTCAGAAAACAGTAGTGGGAGTATGGTAGAACTGGAAGTGATTCCAGAACCGCAAACGATTACTGAAGATTTGATAAGAACCTAAAGATTTAATCTGGTTTGACATTCCATTGGCCACTCCGCAGATATGGTGGGTAACCTCAGGCACCCGAGAGGTACTCCGGCAGCCTCAAGGACGGTAGCGGGGAGGTTCTTGTTTACCCAGACTTGCCATTGCTGTTGTTCCAGACTGTGAGACCCGGCAGGAGGATGAGTATAGCGTCGTTCTGAACTAGCTTTAGAAGTGTACGTCTATATGACTCTGCCAGAGGGTTGTCGTAGTCAGTGGGAGCAGCGGAAGCATTGGTGGACAAGTGGCTTGTGTCTATTTATAGACTAAAGCAGATGTAGCGGAGATAGATCATCTATTTCTGATGTGACAGTCATAGGTTTGACTTCATCAGAATAGGGGATGGATCTGTTAAGAAGGTAGTAGGGTGTGATGTCCTGGTATTTGGATGACATACACAGAGTAGGAAGTGACATTCCTAAACTACGATCGGTTATACTTTGGTCGTCACACAGTGGTTTCTCCATATGGGACTTGGACATTATATCAGACATACTGGTTACTAGATCTATGGTTTTAGATCTAGATTTGGGTGGTTTCCCAATTAAGGGTACTTAGACAGCATTCTAAGAGTATTTAGAATGGACGACTCCTGGCACGGTAGTGTACCTGCAGGTGATGGAGTCACCCTCTCTAAAGGTGTCTTACAGACTAAAGGGGAGAGGGATGTGCATGATTGGCAGATCACTTGCTTAGGCAATTGAATCAATCATGAGATGTCAAGTACCACACCAGATGTTGTTCTTGCAGTAGATGCAATAAGTTGATATTAATCCAATCCTGGAGAAACAGTCGGAAGCAGTTTTAGAACATAAGTGGATGTTCTAGGGATATGATAACGACAGCCTCATTCGGGAGACAGTTATCATTTCAGGCTTCCAAGGTGACTTGGACGACAGGGAGGTTGTCAGAGTTATAGTTTTCCTTCTGACGAGGGGCAGTATTTTAGACAGGTGGTCCAAAGAAATACTGAGGGAGGCATGGCGCAGGATACTGATTAAGTTCAGTTAACGATACAGTCTAAGAAGTTTGGATTTGGAGTTCATTTATGAGCTAGGTCCCATCAGACATCCAGACATTCTAAGACAGGTATTGCTCATTTCGGGAGATGGCTTTCTCTGCGAACTTGAGATATAGAGAGACACAGAAAGAAACATCAAAGCGGATCCACTCACTGAGGCTATTCCTCAAACGCAATAGTTTCACAAACGAGCTTTGTGAGACTGACTAGTAGAGGAGTTGGGTGTTTGGTATCACACGGGCTGTGAGTATGCGACATCGCAATAATTAGCCTTGAGTGCAAGTGGGAGATTGTTGGAGATAGTGCCCTCATAGTCAATTATTGGATCACAGGCACGTGATTGCAATGATTGAGGGAGGACCTGTCCCAGTAGGACAGTCTTACTCAAGATGATGTATGCTATCTGGTTAATCT
The DNA here is from genome assembly GCA_030015575.1 of Agapanthus africanus. NCBI lineage: Eukaryota > Viridiplantae > Streptophyta > Magnoliopsida > Asparagales > Amaryllidaceae > Agapanthus > Agapanthus africanus. Next base: position 766,868,439 of record JASDDO010000022.1, on the reverse strand, counting down.
TTATCATCGTGTACTGCTTTAGGTGACCTTACAGGTCACTATTACACGTTGATAGAGCCCCTAGGATTCTTGCTTGACTACCAGCAGTATGAGCGCGATCATATACGTGGGAGCTGGAGTCTATAAGCACATCCTTAAAAGGTCCCTAGTCGTGTGAGTTTCGAGACAGGGCATCGATACTCCAGAGTAGACTAGTGTATACAGTCGAGACCCCGACGAGGGGCGGTGGGCGTTCTCACAAGCCACTGGTGTCAGTTGGTTCACCTAAGATGTATACAGGTGCTCATTGGGTTATGAGTACACCGGACAGGACTCGCCAGGAACCTGCTAGTTGGTATTATACCTGATGTCAGATAGCAGTTCCCTGGTGACATGTGTACAGGTTAGTTCATTGACCTGAGATCGTCATTTGTCTCGTGTGAGTTCCCACTGTGCTTTGATTACTACCCTACCACGCTCAAAGGAGACGTGCAAACAGGTTTTAGTTGGGTACAGTCCCGAGCCACATGGAGGCAGTGAGCGGATCTGCAGGGGTTCGTCTCTCACGGTATTGTGGGTGAGGTTGCGCTGTGTCTAGGAGAGCCAGTACATGAAAAGTCCTTGGCCAAGGCAGGAGATTTACTGGTAGGTATTCCAGTAGTATCTCAGGGTGTTCTGGGCTACACTCCGACACGACTTGTACCGGTTTTGGGGGTCTGACTTTTACCAACCCCCTAGGCCTGCCATGCGATGCTCATAGACGAACGGACCGGACTGTACGAATATTGTCACTGACAGGCTCAGTAGGGTGTCAGGATGAGTTCGCTCATCGACATCCTTTTTGGTCAATACCTGGTAGCCCGTTACGTATAGGCTAATACCTCTGACGTGCTAGTGGTTAAATCCACAACCAATATATTGACGAGTCTTTAGAGTCCCCCACAGACCAGTTTCTTAAGTTTCGGGCGAAACACTGTAGAGGCCGTATGGAGATATGGCAGGGTTCGATCAGATACGTACGGTATTGCATGGATCAGGATCGGACGGTTAATACTAGCGGGCTTTGGTTTAAGCCGGATCCTAGTATTGTACAGTGTAGATTTTGTCTCATTGCATTTGTATTTCGGTCGGAATACAAATGCGGGTATGTATATACAGTAGCGGGGTTTTCCTATAATTTATTACGGGATCAGTTTTTTTTTTGGAGTTGCCAGTTTGCTTTCCGTTTCGGCCATATTTCTTTGTATCTTTCATTGGCCGAAGATTGGTGAAGGATGGCTTATTTGCATTTGTGCAAATAAGCAATTGTGGAGGGTGTTGTTTGCAAGCTTTTGTATCATGATAGTTTCATGATGAAGCACCATCCCTTGACTTCTTGACTTCATCATGGTTTACTTTTGGAGTCATCATGTTTGATGAGTGATGGTTGAGTGTGGGTTTTAGTTTGTGATCATTGTTTGTTATCATCACATTTTTCTCTCTCTTGATTGATTTGTTGGCTCACTCATTCTTTTGATTTTCACACACCACTCTCTCATTCCCTCATGGACATGGCCGGCCAAAGAAAGATGGGGGCTGTCCCATATTTTTGTGAGGAAAATATTGTTCTTTTGGCTTCACAAAATCCATTTAGCTCCTCCTCCAAAAGCTTATATCATTTTCCTCCACCATATGGCAACTCCCTCAACCCCTAGAGACACATATATCACTACGCTATTCTACAGCAAACCTTGGGCACGTCGACTCGCCAATTTCGTGCCCGAGTTGCCTCGGACCACAGGTGGGAGCCCGTAAAAGAAGCCGGCGATGTGGTGCCCTTCCGGCTAGGAGATGAAGACCGGAGATTCCGCGGGAGATCGGGACGACGGCGAGAAGACCGGAGGACTCGGATCACTCGGTATATCTCTCTACCCCTTCTCTTGTTAGCTAGGACTAGATTAATGGCACGATCCGGGTTAAAAGTGTGTGGTGGTGCCGGTTCAAAAAGTTAAAGAAAAGCATCGCTTCCGCATTCCGGCGTCGGATCGACGGCCGGGGCGCCGCCGTGCACTTACAGTCGAATCGGGCAGTCTCGGGAAAATACTTCGTGTCGAACATGTCGCAAATTTTTTTCCATTCGATAGGTTGGGCAAGACGGCTTACTTCCACCTTCCACCATACTCGGGTATTGTCTGTGAGTTGCAGCTTCGCAACCTGTACCGAAGTGATGTCTGGCACTTGTGCTGCTGCCAGATCATACTCAATGCTCTGAGCCCATTCTTCAGCTTTCAAAGGTCTCTCTTTCCCAGAAAATTGCTTCGGGTGCAATGCCTGGAATTGCTCCACTACGGGTGCTTCTGCTTCTGGATGATTCAATAATATAGCAGTCTGTTGCTGCTGTCATTTCAGGAGGCTTCGAATTGCCTCAAGCAATACCGTTTGCTCGTTGATTGGAGCTACAACGGTAGGCGTAAATGGAAGAGGTGGTGGTGTGTTGTTGAAGTTTGTGCTGGTATTGTTTGGAGAATCCATAACCTTTAAAGAAAAAGTAGGGTTAGGATAGATTCAAAGTATATGAAATTGTAAGATTTAAGAAATATGAAATGTAAAGAATGTTTTTAGTTGCTGGTTCTTGTATTATATTGCTTAGGACTTCATGCAGAATTGACCTGCATGTCCATGCAGAACTGACCTGCATGGTAGGGTTCCATGCAAAACTGACCTGCATGGGCGGCCAACAAAACCTGTCACGCCCCGCTTCTCAGAGTACGGGTAAGTAGACGTGACGAGGCCCGTGACGTATTTACTCAGAAGTAAACACGCTAAGCGTAATAAGCAATATAATAAATGTACACAAGAAAAAATGACAAGAGATGTAATTGAACATCAACTTTTATTTATTAAACATGTCTTTACAATACAACTGAAAAGTAAATACAATGATGAAAGCAATGCCTAAACAATGGCATGAACTGAAAGTAAAGTGAGTACAAGTAAAGCCTAATGGTCGTGCTGCTCAGTGGTCTGCTCTAAGTGCTCCTGGCTAATTTCGAACTCCTCAGAGTCGGTTCCTCCTGACAATATTCCAAAGAAAGAAGAGAAATAAGAATGTCGTCAGTGAACAATCGCTCGGTAAGACCCAAAGAAAAGTAGGAATAGAATAGACAAATATGAGAATATAACTGGTGTATTGTGAGTTTGTTATGTTAACGCAGTTGATTATAGCTTGGTACAGAATATGCCAGTGTATACGAGAGGAGTCCAAGTTACACCGTAGACTATAGTAACCCGTAGTATAAGGCCCCGTCGATAAAACCACGGAACAACGGCAATGGATATGTAGTTACGTCTTTTAATGACCATCTCGTGCCACTTTTAACACATTCCATGCCAGTCTACCCCTTTAAAACCCCATAATATATTTTGTATTGATTTGTATTGTTTTGTTTAATAGATATAAGACTAGCTGAAACCATGATATCATGTAAACGGAATGGATATAAATGTAATCAGAGTATATCCATGGTTCGGTTCAGTCGAGTCATGTTGATATAGATTGAATTCTGGTATAAACGGATTCATGTTGAAATGGAGTTATACTTGAATCATATTCAAGGATAGATTGATTGATTGATTTCAGATTAGACTAAGACTCTGCCTGAGTCAAACACTTTAAAACGAATTGAAGTCCTGAATTAGTTTGATGTTATCGGTAACTGCTGCACATGGACGGCAGGATTTGTGTCTTTTTCCAAGACAATTACCGTATTGATAACACCATTTTTAGGTTGTCTACCTTAGATAGGCATGCACCCATATTCTCCGGCTCCCTGAGGCTCAAGAGAACTGGTCCCGCTTAAACCTATGTTTACTAGGGTCCTTATTGTAATTTAATATAACTTGAGGGGGGTTTATGAAAAATAGTTTTGATATATTTTCAAAATACATCTCAAGTATTTAATTATCGTCTTTAGGGTTTTCTTAGTCGTAATTTTTATAAAATGAAATATTCTAGTGGATATAAACCTAACTTGAATAGTATATAGTATTATAGTGTAATATTGGAATTGTAATAATTTATATTGGTGGTTTCATGAAATTTGTGATTCCTTTGATTTAGAAAACATGGAATATACATATTGTATATTTAAAATAGATATTTTGATTATATATATATATATATATATATTTATAAAAATAGAACTTATTTATTAAATAGAAATCACATTTTTCTTAAAATTGCATTAAAAATACCATTGAGATCGGATGCTCCATGAGGGGGTCTGCATCGCGTTCTACTAGGCCCGAGAATGTGTGATAACCCGCACCATCCCGATCGAGGTTTCCCAAAATGGGTTGTAGAGGCTTATTTGCAAGGAATTAAATAATACACTTTTAAAGAAAACGGTTTTTGAAAGTTTATGGTATTTAAATGTAATTTCGTATTTTATCCAACAAGTTCCAAAAGCCATCATGCTATATCAAGAATGAGTGTTGTGATGAGATAGGTCATTACCTTATGAGTTTTCTAAATGTAATATGAGCAAAAAGATAAGGTAATGTCTTATGCAAATTTAAGGTATTTTACTGTAAAAGTGAAATAGAATTTGTTTAACATAATATTTTGAATTGAATCTTTTTCCAATTGTTGTTTATCGGTTACTAAACAATATATGAAAAGGTGGTTAATTGTTGTTTAAGAAAAATTGAATTTTTAAAGAAAAGAGGATCGGAAGTCGGATTAACTCCGCTTCCGATGAGTTTTGAAAATAAGATTCTTTTTAATAGAGAAAGGAGAGGGAAGAGGGGACTTACTAGCTTAGGGTTTAGAGGAGAGCTAAAGGAAAAGGTTTGTGGCCTTCGTGGAATCGTGGGGTCACCAGAAGTGCTTTAAATCCTTGCCGGAACTTTGACCTTGGCTAACTCCACTTGTACAACTTTTTGGACTTGAAATTTTTAGAGAGTTTTGGCAATAGATTTCTGAATAAGGAGGGACAAAGTGTAGGGTTGTATTTAAAGGGTAGGATTAGGGTTTTGTGAGTGAAGGGAGAATTAAAAATTCATTAAAATTTGGATTAATGCCTCATTTTAATTTCTCTGTTAATGAGCAAGGAAATCAAACAGTACTGGGGTTAAGGGGGGAGGCCAAGGGGTGTAGGGTTAAAAAATTGGAGCATTAGGCACGGGGGGGCCCGGCGGCGCCGGCCCCAAGCCTAATCTCGCCGGTCGTTTAGGGGGTGAGGGGCGCTGGATTGAAGACACGTGTCAGGGTCTGTATGAATAGTATTTTGCATATGTTTGTTTTCTGTGTGACTTTTCATTTTACGTGTTTTGCACGTGTAAACTTTTGAGCTTCTAAAAGTTTAAAAGAGAAATCAATAAAAATAATATGTGGCTGATAAGATTCGAACACAGGAGCTATGTCACGGCAGTGCAAGGCTTTACCAATGAGCTACAAGTGTTTTCTTGTTGTTCTAAAGAAATTCAAATTTATAACTTGTACTCAGGCTTAGATACTCCTTTCTGTATTTTTGAAAAAAATTCTGTACAGAAAGTTTAGGGTTGTTATAACTCTTAAGTGCTTTTTCTTTTTAAAGTCGTAAGGATCTCACAAGGGAATTTTCCTCTTACGAGTTGAGAGGACTCGTAAGTGGTTTCTCCTCCTCTCGGTATTTGACTTTGGAGAATGTGGCCCGTGGATAGTATACAAGAGTCAGTTTGGACCTACTTGTAGGGCCACAGTGCTTAGGAAATAGGTTGATATCCCGGTCACCTAAGGCTTTTCACATTTATGAGCCATGAGGGTTTCATCAAGATGTTTTTCCGTACGAGTCGAGACGAGTCGAGAGGATCTCGCAGGTGTATCCTAACGTGAAATATAGATTTCCCCCTTTTTTCATAGGGGTCCGGTAGGTTTGTGGTAATAGGGTTTTAGTCCGTGCTACCGTCGCGTTGGCTGATGTATTCCTCGATATGCAGTCTTTAAGCCGCTGTTCGAGTAGCCCCGCGACTGTCGTGTCTCTAGTTCCTTCGGGGGCTAGACAAGACGTTTTCAAGTAATCTCCTTAGGTCATATTACCGTCGAAAAAGTACACATTAGGAATTTTCTATGACGCTTTTTACCTGAGTTTAGGCTCAATTTGGAGCCCTGATGAGCCATAACCGCACCCTTCTGGGGTGGGATGATCTCCAATGGTCTTTAGGCTTTATATAAGTTGCCGTCAAGACCAAAAACTAGAAATATGCCGTCACTTCGCTTTTTTTTGTTTTGATGATATCGCACCGATTCTTTGCTGAAGTAGAATAGACATCTGTAAGACCTCTATGCTGCGTATTGTTTACCGCCGAAAACGAAGACGAAACCGGGATGGATCGTCTTGCCTGAATTTGGGGGCAGATGCCATTTGGGTTTATCCGTCCACCTCTCCGAAGATGCCAAGTTGATTTATGGCGTCGTGTATCGGAGGTTTGGATGGATGCGGCCATTGTAGCAGACTTCGTCAGATTCCCCCTCGTTGGTGAGGGAGTTTTAATTGTGGGGACACTCTTCCCTGCAGGCGCAAGCCACTGCAGTTAATTACGTTATCGCATCGCGATAACCACTTTCTCCTGCTCCAGAAGTTCACTTCGTTTCATGTGTGTTTATTTTGGTTGCCCGTGGATTGTAAATGGAGACTAATTTATGTTGTCGCCCGTAGGGCGTGGATTAGTCCAAATTCGTATATTCTTAGATTTGGGTTTGGTTCGATTTAAGGATCATTAATCTCGTTCGAGATTAAGATCAACTTAAATGTTTGTTAAGGATACGTTAGCCCAATTTTAAGACTAAGATCTACTCAACAGGATTTTGGGATCATTCAGACCCAACAAAAGACCATTCGGGCTCTGTTGTTTTAGTTTAAGGACGTTTCGGTCCGTTGATAGTTTAAGGACGTTTCGGTCCATAGTGGGATGTATTCATCGATTTGGGAGTGCACCAAAGAGTTGTTGGTTGTCGGGACCCGCCATCTCTCTGAAGACGTTGAAGAATTACAATGACATGTATCAGAGGTGTGGAGAGATGTACCCTTAAACCAATTTCCAGATTGAGGGGAGGTGTGAGATGATTATCCTGTCGGAAGATCAATAGTCGTGTTTGGGACTAAGACCAACTTGGAAAATAATGAGCACATAGGCTCGGTTCATCTGAATAAGAATTTGGTCAACTTGGGCTCAGCCCACTCAGTCCTTGTCATTTAAATAAAGTGCTAAACACTTGCTTGGGCTCAGTCCCCTTTCTGTGCGAACAATGCTGGGCATTTATATGGGTTCTGACACTCACACTTTACTTTACTTTTCCCCTTTTTTGTTTTTTATGGAGTGTTAAACACTCTTTATGGCGCCCACATGAGGAGCACGTGAGGCGCTTGGCGCTGAGCGTCAACCACTGAGTGTTAGGCGCTCCTTATTGAGTAGCGCCCACGTGAAGGGCACGTGAGGAGCTTGCCACTAGGTTTTCTTCGTATATTCTGTTCTGAAGAGTTCAATTCTCTGTTCTTTCCTGGATCTTTGATCCCCAAGAACGACTTCACCCCAATGAGAATTAAATTCTCATTTGTGGAAGACTTGTCCCATGGATCTCAGATCCAGAGGAAGAACTAAGTTCTTTTATAAGGGTTAAACTCTTGGATATGCAGATGAGATGCTCTGATCTCTATTATTTTTATTTACCTTGAAGAGAGGTATTCTTCTTTCTTCCCTCTTAAAGCTTTCTTCTTGCTTGCTCTCTCCTTTTATTTGAAGTTTATGGGGGGTTCCTCTATACAAGACTTAAAGTCTTGGGTCCTTTATATAGTAGAGGTAAGTTTGTTGATTTAGTTAAAGAAATCTCCCATTGAGAGATCTTTAATTGATTTGGGGATTTTATCCACCGTTGGATCTTTGATCCAAGTACTTCTTGTTTTATAGAAGATATCTTTCTTGTTTTTACAAGATTAGAGAAATATTTTCCCATACAGAATTTATTCTGCAGATAGGTGATTTTTAATCACCATTAGATTTTTAATCCAATGGTGCTCTGTTTTACAGAGAGTAATCTTTCTTGTTTGGAAAGATTTGAGGAATATTTCCTCAGCAGGATTTAATTCTGTATTTTGATGATTTATCATCTCCGTTGGATCTTTGATCTGATGGCTCTGTCAAATAGAGAGTTTTTAGTTCTGGCGTTGGCGCCCTCGTGCAAGGCACGTGACGCGTTGCCTCAGAGTTTTTAACTCTTGGCGCTGGCGCCCTCGTGCACGGCACGTGAGGCGTTGCCTCAGAGTTTTTAACTCTTAGCGCTGGCGCCCTCGTGTAAGGCACGTGAGGCGCTGTCCATTTAAATTTTGAACAGAGCCTTGCTCTTTTATTTGGGGAAACAAATACCCCCACCGTTGTGCTCACGTAGCTCACACGTGAGTGCAGCGGTGGCAGCTTTTCCACCGTTGGATCTTCTTGGAATTTGAATCGTCTTCCTGTGCCTATAAGTAGGGCCTTTGGCCCTTGAGATGACCGTTGTTCGTCTTCTCTTGTCCTTCTTTTTTCTGAGAATTTCATTCTCGTTTCAGAGCTTAGATCTCTGCCCAAAGAAATCCTTTCTAGAGTTAGAACTCTGTCTAAAATTTTGGTAAGGATTATAATCGAACCCATTAACAGAGCATTGCTCTTCTTAGATCGTAGATCTTAAGATGTATTTTAGGATTGCTTAACCCATTAATTAGAACATTGCTCATCTTCCATGGAGAACTCTTTTAGTTTGTTTTGCAGATCTTAAAGATCTTGGGGTTTTACCCTGTAAAAAAACTTTGCTTTTGAGGGTTCTGGTAGATTACCCAATCATCTTTACAAAGCATAGCTCTTCAGAATTTTTTGGGGGAATTTTATTCCCCTCTTAATTAAAGTTGACAGATGTGAATTCTGTTGGCAAAGCACAGCTCTCGAGGGAGTTTAACTCCTTAGCCCAATGAGGTTTCTTATTAAATAAGAATCCTCTTAGGATTCCATCCTTAATGAGTGGCTGCCCCATCAATGATGGGACGACACCTTATTTTGTGGGCCCCTCTTTGTCCCACTGCAACGCAGGGCAACAATTTTGAGTGTCAAAGAACGTTAAAGTTCTGATTTCTGAATCATAACACCGATAGCTGAACCTTCTCCTTTTTTGCAGGTGCAATGGCCTTCAACTCTTCATTCCCTTTCATACGTTCAGAGAGCGCCTTCGCCGACGCGTCCGTGGATCGAGAAGTCTTCGAACTTATTAAAGATCATGACCCGGAGTAGAAGTCTCTTCACTTATGGGAGTCATAGTATAATCAGATCATTCGGGGTCGGCACAGTTTTTCTTGTGCAGCGCCCTCAGAGCAAATTTCAGCAATTCATTTCGCCGATTAGTCTCAAATGAATTATGCCATAGAGGAGGTCAACTGGACTTCAGAGGGTCGCCTTCGGCCTTCTATGGCATCAATACCTGTACAGCCACCGATTGGTTTGGATATTTTGGGGCGGCGCATATGTCAAGGAGAGTCACGTCCTTGGGGACAAGTATACATGATAAGTTTGATTCCTCGCCATTCAGCCGGATACCTGCAGTAGGCTCGGTATATCCTGTCGGCCAAGAAGTCGCTGCTATCGAAGCTCGGGTTGTATCCTGCAATTTATGCGTCTCTTTTTCAATATCCCATGCCTCATGTATGGTGGGTCAAGGCTTTTCTGGAGCAATGGAACATCCCGACTCACACATTTTTTCTATCGGATCGGGAAGTTTCAATTTCGTTGGAGGAGTTTGCGGAAATTTCAGGCCTACCCGTCAGAAGGGAACATTACGAGGAGATACTTCCCCCTGATGAGTACATCTTTGCCACCAAATCAGTGGTAATGGGTCTCACTCCGGAGAATGCCATTCAACCTCAGTTCCCGAGCCTAATCAAGGTGTTGAACATTTATGAGAGTCTGTTTCTAGAGTTTGGAGGGCACGAAGTCAGCTTCATAGATTTCATCGCCCACTTTCTTCGTCCAGAAGTCTTGTCAATATAATCCGCGAAATTCGCCAAAATTGACGACCCATTTGGTTTCGGTTTGGATAACCAGCCGACGGCGGAAGCGGATTTAAGAAATTTCTTCATTCCAGACACCCCGGTCATCCCTTTTGCAGAGCTCGCTACTTCAGACGTCGATGAAAAGACGTTCTTTATGGGGTTCATCGGCCTGTGGTTGAGCTGGTTAGTGCTTCCAACGCATCCGCGCTACATGAGGCCGTCTGTCTTCTATCCAGCCCACCGCATGATTACAGGGACACGTGTGGTCGTTGGGATCACAGGGTTGGCTCATCTATAACATGGCCTAAGCTTAGCGGCAGACACTACTCAACCGGGGGTAAAGCCCGTACATCTCTCGTTGTACTACTTCACGTCGTGGATCGAGATGCATGTGCTAGGTGCTTTCGGTGTTCACAAACGACCCTGCTTCTACGATAGCTACAATTTTTCTCGGGTCATGTATCTGGTTGACGCTTCTGCGTCAGACCCATCACAGCGAGGACTTGGCGACTGGTCCTCCGCCCGCGCATGGTTGGGGATAGCATGACCTTTGTCGATAGAGTCTTGACTATCGGTAAGGAATCTACCAAGGTAGTGCAACCGCTGTGTGATACTTTCAAAGATGGGGCTCCCACGTTGAAGGCTCGGGAAATCCTGCACTTGTATTCTATTAGGCTGGGCTTTTTAGTGTTCAGGCAAAATGCCTCGGCACTGTTCATGAGGTATAACCCGCACCGCTTCGCTAAAAAGTCAGGCTACAATCAGGGTGTTCCTCTCCAGGCATTCTTAGCCGAGCCGGTCGCTACAGAAGAGGGTATTCGCAGTGCGCTGCATCATTTTATGCGACTAAATACAGGGTCCAATTTTCTCATCAGTGAGCCGAGCTACGTGCCAAAAGCTTCAAACGCTTACATGGCGTGGTACCAGCATGCGACGGGTGCTGTTCTCAGGGGAAAAAGGTGGCTATTACTTGATCACAAGGATACCGTCCCAGTTGGTAATCCAGCGGTCCCTTTAAAGCGATGGACCGCCGTTCGTCCCTTCTTAAGAGAAGTTACTACGGTTGTGGTCCCGCACGCTTTCCCTGAAAAGCCTCAACCGAGTTTTTTCGTAGATGCAGTAGCTGTAGCGTCCCTGGAATCTGGCGTCGGTTCGGAGATCGGGACCCACCGCCCGAAAATGCCTGTCAAGCGAAAACACTTATCTTCGACCGTTGGTGTCCGTTCGCAGAAAAAGAAAAAGTCTCTATTTTCTGCTGATGTCGTATTCGGCCAGGAGCCCCAACCTCCCTACAGTAAGAGCTTATGCGAATACGGCACCAACGAAGGTTTGTTCGACACGCCTGCGACCGACACCGATCTACAGGCTGCCCTCGTAGCTTCCGAGCGACTGGCTCGCGAGGAAGCGGCATTGATCTCTATCGCGAAATCTGGTATACCGCAGTTATATTCTTCTGCGTCTATCCCTTTCTCATTATTATGTTTTTACTAACGCTCTCTTCTTCAACAGGTATTTCTGCCGAAGAGGCTCTCGCGGCTTCCCTCAGGACGTTCGAGGAGGAAGAGAGGCTCCGCGCTTCTTTGGGTCTTGGTATAAGTTGCTTCATTACACCTTTGTTCTTTTTATTCGTGCTTTGACCATCTCTTTCACCTTATTGCAGGGACTATCTCAACCCGGGTTATTCCAAGTGCAGTGCCGATCCCAAGTGGCGATGCAACAAAACTTCTAAAGCCAGCTACTATGGCCACGGCCATCCCAAAGTCACCGTAGGAGGCTTTACTGAAGCAACCGATGATGCGCACCGTAGCGGCTCCGGAGGCAGAACTCGGTTCGGACGACGACGTCTCCCTGTCGGAAGTCTTAAGGAGATCAGTTCTTACTGCTCAGACTGACAGGAAGCGCATGAAGCGTGTGGTGAGGGAACACGATGCCGTTTTGGCCGCAGGTGAAGGCTCAAGCAGTATCCCGACTGCTGACACTCTTCCGGCGGATGTTCCCTCTGCCCTATCCACCGCCCATAGACAAGTTGCACGCGCGGCTCGGGAAGAAACTGGAAAGCTACTTCAAGGTAACGTAACGCCCAGTTTTCTATTAGAACTCGGTCCTCGAATTCTGACATACACATTTTCTTTTACGCAGGGCCAATTCCTGGCGATGGTATGGCAGGTGAAACGTTGACGATTACAGAGCCCGAAGTGGCTACTCTTTCTCGGGAATCTGGAACCGTCCAGACTGCTGCTCTTTCTCCTTGTGCCTTCTTGGTATCGGCAGGCGTCGCAAGTGCTACGACGGCCCTTGTCGAATTAAGAGATGAAGCTATGGGCGCAGAATCTATTCCCCAGAGAGAGAGTGAAGAAGCTGTTACACTTAGTGACGCCTCCGTCGCGGTTTTGGTCCATGATCTATCAGGTAGTCCTTGGGTTGTTGTTTTCGAGTTTTTCAATCCTGTTCAGCCCTTCTGATGATATTTCGTTTGTCTTGAGCATAGGCGCGGTGAACCCTAAGGCTACGCCGTGTGAAGAAGTGTCATTGGTCGCTGCTCTGACGTTCGTTGTCCCCTTGCCTTCTTCTGTGCCCCCTCAAATCTTGGAAGGTATGGGTTTCTCACTTATTTATTTCACTGTGGATACAATCCTCCTTGTATTGACTGTATATTGTCACAACTCTGCAGGAGTCTTTTTCGACCATTTATACCAGGTGTTGAACCCGTATTTTTCCTTTCAGTCAGAAATTGTTCCACCTTCTAGTATTGGTTAGTATATTCTTCAGCTAATGTTCCCCCCTTCTTTTATGAATAGACTTATTGTTGCTAAGTCTTCTTTATATTGATCACAGTGTCATGGGTCGGAGGAGGAGACGAGAGAATAGTCGCGCCTCCGGTACTCCCCATTCTGCCGCCTTCCATAGCCGGTATAATAGACTCCATCCCTTATGTGTTTTCTTTATCACCTGAGTCGAAATTTGACCGTAATTCATTTTGCAGCAATTGTACCGGCTCCAGCTCCTTTTGAGTCACGCATTCCAATGCCCGCAGGGCCCTTCGCTAAACGCATATCTTCCAGGGGTACCGCAAATAGCCGGCGAATGTTAAACGAGTTTATCAAAGATCTCAATGCTGAGGCCCTTACTTTTGCTACGGATTTTGCCGTTGAATTTAATCTAATGCTGGCGACACTCATGAACTTTCATGATGAAGATCTCGTCGGCTCTTGGGTTGATTATTGCAGAAAGATCGATGCTTGCCTGCACGAGATTGAACTCAAGCGTCTCGCTCCTGAGGAGTTGGCCTCGAACTCCCAGCGGGCTGCGTGGGTCGAGCATAATGTTCCTTTCATTCTCCATTTTGAACAAGAGGCATCCCTGAAACGAAAAGAAGATGAGGCGGCCTCCAGCGAATCCGTTCGGTGGCGTGCCAAGGTTGAAGCGAATGTTGCACAGTTAAAAGCTATTTTCGACAACCTCCAGCGATGTATTTCGGACGGGTTGACGTTAAGGAGGACGCTCGACTTCACCGAATGGGTTACGCAAGACTGTGAAGCTGCCATGCTAGAAACTAATGAAAAGCTTTCATCCTGATTACGGCAACGGACTCAAATTGAAGCGAATTGGCCACAGTAGATGACCATGAGAAAGGATTGAGAGGAGCGCACGAACGGCTTGTCAATTTGTTGAAGACACCTCCTCCTTAATAACTGTCATTTTACCTTTTTTTCTTGTACCAACTGTAAACTTGTGATTCATGAATAACGTGTATTCATTTTGATTCCTTTATAAAATGTATCTTGTATCCACGTGAATTCATGAATAAAAGACATATTTCATTTCATATTGGCATGTAATTTTGGAAAACGTGGCCCGTAGATAGTCCATCTTGACCTCCTTGCAGGGCAGCGATGGCTTAGGAAACAGCTTTGGATCTGCCGCCTAAGACTTTTCAACTTTATGAGCCGTGAGGGTCTCATAAAGACTTTTCCCCCTACAAGTCGAGAGGATCCTGTTCAGTCAAAAATATTGCACTTTTAACATGACAATTTCCTTACTTTTCTTAATCATCTAAAGGTGTTTGTTATAAATATAACACATATTAGAAGTTCATCTGCAAAATACCATTTACCATATGTTTATATATTATAGTCAATATTATGAAGGAAATTGTATGTTTAATATTTTACGCATAATATTTTGTATCTCAAACATAAGTAGCATTCTTCATTGAGATATTGTGCAAGTTTAGCTCAGGTCGGATATCCGGAATCAAGAATCTGCTGATAAAGTAAAGAAAATCGAAGAATCAAATACTGGCAGAGACTCAGAAAAGATAAGAAAGTTCCATACATCAAATAAATACCCAAATACCAACATAACAAGAATCCAGAAGATTGAAGCCAACAACCAACTGAGTCGCAGCCGATCCGTGGCCGAGTCGGCCGAATTGCCGTGGTTCCGCGGTCAAGAAGAGGAGTTAGGGTTCAAAATTCATCTAGAATCTTCTTTGCAACAAACTTAGTTTGTTGGGATTTTCTATTGCTGGATCTGGGGCTATAAAAAAGACCAAGGGCTACATCTACAAAGGATCCAATTTTCATCCAATCTCTTCAAATAAAATCAAGAAAAGAGCCAACAAATCTCTACAACAAATCCAAGATCAAATCCAATATCAAAAAGGTGATCTAAGATCTAAGATCAAGAATCTTCGATCTTAAGATCCAAGATCAAGAAATCATCGAGCGACATCAATCAAGTTTACTTTACACGAAACCAATTATCATCAACGAGCAAGCGATCCAAGACAGGTCCAAGACTCGAGGTGATCAAGCGACGTGAAGATCAACAGAACATTTACTTCTTCGAGGCAGATCTCAAGAGCAATTCTTCCTCCTCTTGTAATCTAAACTCAAAGAAATGTATTGTGAAGTTGAATAATAAAGTTAGATCATCAGTTTTATCAATTCGCTTTCTTTTAATTTCAGCATTATGAATTCTTTCTCTATTCTTTCTTTTATTTTCATGATTCGCGAGTAATTCTCCGCTTGATAGGATTCGTAGAATTAGGGTAGATCAATGGGTGAGAAAATTCTATGCTCCTTTTAAGTCTTATGAAGTTTATAAACTTTAGCAAAAGAATCGTCAACATCCTTATCGGGCGCAATATCAATTTCTTGATAATCTCGACCACGATTTGAGATAAGATTGACGATCTTTTTGTTAAGGGCTAGATATGAATGGAGATCAATGAACGGACAAGGGTCAATAGAGGAGAAACCCTAGTTTCTTCCAAAGAACCCTAATCCTCATTCATCGCCATCAATATAGTTTTAAATCTATCAATAGATAAGAGGAATCATCTTTATTGGTCATCCAGGGCTACTAAATCCAATCAAATCCTACAAGCCTTCTTCCTATAAAATTTTCTTGATAACTCAATTAGATCTTAAACCATTTTCTTGATAATTCAATTAGATCTTGAAACTATTTTCTTGAAACTATCTTCTTGGTTTTCTTGAAACTGTTTTCTTGATTTTCTTGAAACTATCTTCTTGATTTTCTTTATTTTCTCTTTTCTATTTCTTTCAACCGATCTAAAGGAAGAACTTTAAAATTCCACGAATCTTAGAGGACGACACGTACTGACTAAAGGTTCGCTACACGCGACACCATTATTGATTGCGGTTATTTTACTACTACTTTTTCTTTCACAAAATTACAGATCAATCAAATGGCACCGTTGCCGGGGATCCGTGCATAATTTTTTCTGGGTTGAAATATTATCAAATCTATAAAAATATAAATCAAGAACGCATCTTGTGTTTAAAGATTAGTATATGAATTTTGCGAGAGAATCTGGAATCACTGTAGCGAAGAGGTAAAGATTCAGAGAAATTCATCAAGACCAGAGGAGAAAGGGAGGCCACCGTAGCAAAAAGAGTTCAAAGAACCCTCAACTTGACGACGGATCCACGGCAAGAAGCCTATTTTGGCGGCAGAACCGCAGCGTTGTTGGTGATTTAAGGCTTCAGTTTTCTCTGGTATCTTTTCTATCTCCTTCTCTCTCCTCTGAAAAGTCCAATAACAATTTTTCTGCAGGATTCTTTGCAAAAAAAAAATGCCGCTTAAAAAATTCTTGTTGCTTTTTTTTTGCATATTGTAATACGGAAAATTAATGGGCAAAGACCAAATTCAGATTAGGTGGGGATTTCATTACCCTTCCTAAGCCCCACAAATCACAAAACTAGCATCTGCATCATTCTTCATTAATTAAAAAATATCTAGACCAAGACACTAAAGACTGTCGCGCTCATTAAGGACAGAGGAGGGTCATGGGTAATCTACTATTTATCCGCATTTCTTTTGTGGTGTCTAGGAAAGTGTGTCTAAGGCAAGTGGTTACTTAATTAGGCCCGCTATTTCGGTGATTCGTATAGCGGATACCTTCTACTTACCCGGCACTTACCGGGCCACAAGAGGGATAAAGAAGCAGTAGAGGATTGATCCTGCGATTTGTCTTCTGGAAGTCTAGGAGCAGTCCAGTGACTTAACCTAGGTGACCTTAGATCTAGGGTTGATTGTGCAATTTTGTGATTTGTCTAAATCCGTCTTTTTCAAAAACAAACTTTTCTTTTTACGTAATTTTCACAAACGCTACCACCTGCGCTAAACCCGTTTAGTGCATGCTCGGCTGGCCACGGGATTCCAGTGCCCATCTTATCCGCGTTTCTTCTATCGACTCCGAAGTCGGTACATCTTCCTCTTCTTTTTCCCCACCACCCATAACATAGACCGAGATGGACGGTTCTCTATCAAATTTTAATAATACCACTCTGCCACCACCCGCAGGTGCACAGAATACACCGCGCATATCTCTTCAAGCGAGATGCTACCCTATACGTAGTCCCCTTCCTACTTGTCTTTCTATCCCATCAGCCAATGGGGATAATTTTGAAATCAAACCACACTTTATCAATGTTTTGCCTAAATTTCACGGTCTTAAGTCTAAAGACGCATACGTTTTTATCACCAAATTCGAAAACGTATGTGCTATGATGGGCACTTCACAACTTTCTGTGGATGCTATGCGTCTACGTCTTCTCCCGTTTATTTTGTGCGATTTAGCCGAAAAATAGCTTTATAACACGACCGCACACTCTATTTCTAATTAGAAAGAATTCGTTATAGCATTCCTTAAGAAATTTTATCCCAATCATAAAACCGCCCGTGTTCGGAGCGAAATCAACCAGTTTACCTAACTTCCAAATGAACCATTTTGGAAATGCTTTGAACGGTTTAAGGATCTGCCATTCCAATGTCCTCATCACGGAATCCATAGATGGGATCTGTGCCAAATTATATATGAAGGCATTAATCCAATGACAAAGCAGATGCTTGAAACCATGTGTCAAGGCAATTTCATGTCTAAAGATGATGGTGAAGCTTGGAAATTCTTGGAAGATTTTGCTGAAAACACTTTGCAATGGGAAACCGTTAGACCGCCATCATTTAGGGGAGGTATCCATCAACTCGATATTTCCATCGCAGTAAAAGCCAAAATGGCAGCGATGCAAAAGAAACTCGAAGCTATGGAAAACAAATTTTTATTAGCCTCCCTAAACCAGGTAACGCTCCCTAAAACCGTATGTGGATGTTGTTCCGATCCATTACATCTGACGAAAGAATGTCCTTTGAATTCTCCGTTTCAAGGTCAAGAACACACTAATGCTGCTTTTCAGCAACGACCTAGAAACGATCCTTATTCTTCCACATATAATCAGGATTGGAGGAATCGCCCTAATTTTGCTTAGAACAAACACCAAACTCAAACTCAAAATACGGTTCCAAACCAAAATAACTATCAAAGGGTTCCTCCACAGCAACAGCAACCACCACAGAGTCAGCACCCCTTTCAACCACAAACTTTTCAAAATCCGGCCAATAATTCTGCACCTTATAATAATTCTTTTCAAACGACCTGTACCGAAAACTCCTCTGCACTCGAGCGAACCTTGGATTTGTTTATGAACATTCCATGCAAATGTTGGCTGATATAAAGTCTTCTATCGAAACAATAACGAAGGACTCTGCCTCCCACGGTGAGAGTATAAAATCGATAGAAACATAAATTGTACAGTTAAATGCCGCGATGAGCGCTAGAGAGAAAGGAAAACTTCCATCTCAACCCTTACCGAATCCTAGCCACTCACAACATTATAATGTGAATGCCATTACCATGTTGAGATCAGGAAGAGTGCTGAACAACCAAGTCGGTGAACAGGTTGATAATGAGGAATCAATCAATAATACACCGGCTTCCACTTCTAACCATATTTCGTCTAATCTACCATCTTCTTCTGAGCCTATTCTTCGTTTTTCCTTAGGCTCGAACCTTCCGCCCACCTCCTTGAGTCAACCTAACACGATCCCCACTCCAATTTTGGGATCCGTTCCACCCCCACAATCTTCTCCAATGTTGGACCCAACTCTTATTGATAAAGCTTCTTATCCAAATAAGTTAAGGAGAAACAGACCAAGTCCATAAATGGAGAAGATTGTGGAAATTTTTAAGCAAGTTAACATAAATATCCCTCTCCTAGATGCTATATAACAAGTTCCGTCCTATGCGAAAATTCTAAAGGACTTGTGCACTAGAAAGAGAAAAGTCTAAATACCTAAAAGAGTTTTCCTTGCGAGTAATGTGAGCACTGCTTTTACACAGCAACTACCCAAGAAACGTAAGGACCCTGGGAGTCCTACAATATCTATTTCTATTGGAGGTAAAAATATCGATCGTGCTCTACTCGATTTAGATGCTAGTGCTAACTTGCTTCCGAATTCTGTGTATGAGCAGTTAGGTATCGGAGAGTTAAAACCGTCGCACTGCACTCTTCAGATGGCCAATCGATCTATTACCCAACTTAGGGGTGAGCTAGAGGACGTGTTAATCAAAGTCGGGGAATTTATATTCCCTGTGAACTTCATAGTTTTTTATACATAGCCTGTAGTAAATCCACGGAACCAAATTCCGGTGATTCTAGGTCGGCCTTTTCTAGCGACTTCCAACACTGTAATCAATTGTCGAAACGGCTCTATGAATCTATACTTCAGGAAGATGTCAATTGAGCTTAACATTTACAGGTTGGGAAGTGAACCCTCCGAACCTTCTACTCAAGTATGTTCTGTCGAAATGATAGATTTCGACAGCAGCAAATTTGAAAAGCTTCACGATACAGATCTAGACTCCCTTAATATATTGTTGTTTGACCCCGCTATATATTATACACATACGGACCTTTTTTCGAGCTGTCCGGGTCAACATCTAATGCTTATTATGAACCTTTTATGGAGTCTGAGTATCATCCCGTTCTTTCCGATGAGATTATTCTTCGAGATATCGATGAAAGCTTTGAAGAAATTTTCGCAGAAGAACTCGCATTCTTAGAAGATATGGGAGTTGTGATAAATCAACCCCAAACCAAAGAAGTTGAACCACCACCCCTTCTTCTTAACAATAATAAGAATGCGAGTAATCCATCATCATTATTTCGTCTCTACAAATCGAGACGCAGACCCGTTCTATTACACCACTTATCTCTTCCCCACTTCTTCTTTGCTATATATAACATGTTCTTCCACCAACCGATGCATTACATTGATAAAATATTCGAATGGTTGGTGTTGACTTTTGGTCTTTGTAAAACTTTGCATAGACCAATAACTTTATCCCCCTCTTGTGATTTTAAAAGATTAATATTGTTTAACTCAAGTTTGGGGGGGGGGAGAAAAATATTTTGGCTCTTAAAAATAAAATTTATAAACAAAATTTTGAGCCAAAAATAAATTTGGGGGAGGTTTTCATGTTTAATTATTTCTTGTCCCCGTTAATAACCTTTTTCTCCCAAATCTACAGGTTTTGAGATTTAAAAGATGACAACAGTGAGGACACTGCTGTAAATAGGTTTGGGGGAGATTTGTGCTTATTTACACATTATTTTGCATTACACTTTGCATAAGCACAAAAAATTTTCTTTGATAATGAAAGATTAGAAAGTGAAAAATTACATTTTAAAAATTGGAAGATTTTGAGAAAAACAAGAAAGTTAGATGTTTTCTTAAACAAAACTAGTAACAAGTAGTTATGAGCCGTTGTCCCAAGGTTTAGTAAAATGAAGGAAGTCACTAATCTAAGGATAAAAATAAGTCTGAAAAATAGTTCTTATTCTTGAGGCCAAACATTTGAACGTTGATACCCAACTATACACACTTACACACGTCATGAAACTCGGGATAGTAGAGGATACCTTGAAATGCTCTTGTCTAAAAGTCAAAGTATGAAGAAAATATAAATGAAGCATAAAAGTATAAAATGGTGAAGACAAATGAACACTGGTTTTGTAATAACCAAGGCAGCATAAAAAAAATATATAGCGAGGGTGCTTCATCACCTAGTGTCTTAGACCAACTGGTTTGGGAGTCATTGCTAAGCCTTAGGTGTTGCAAGATGAGAAAATTGCTAATTACAGCTAATAAGCAAGCACATTTAGTAATCGGTCGGCTAGTACCTCAAGAAGTATTAACGGTCGCATGAAGAATGTGTGAGCAATTCCATCCAAAATATTCACCGACTAAAAAATACTGAGGTAGATGGACAAGAGTATGATAGCTTGAATTGAATTCTCCGAGTGTAGGGATGTCTTTTACACACACGTAGGGGTATATGATCGGTGTTTGGAAGAAAGGAAGGGAGGAAGACTAAAGGGGATGTTTTATTGAGAGATGATATGATTTCTAACATCTTTTCATGACTATTAAGATAGGGTTCATAGCAATCGAAAAGCTAGTGTAGTTGGAAACTCTGATTTTCAAGTTCTTTCTTTTATAGTTCTTATCTTTATATGTAATTTTCACCATTTTTCTTTTATTATACGATTTTGTGGGTGTAATTCGCTGAAAACCCTTAGGATACAGCACTCCTCCTACTAGGAACACCTAGAGGTTTAACAGCTTGTTGAACGTGCTCAGTGCAATTGTGTTGCCTACGAAAGTGTGCTAGTTAGTTTTTCTTTTTCTTTCTATTTTTCTTTTCTCCTTCTCTTGAATAAATAGTTTGCTCGAGATGATCAAATTCAAGTTTGGGGGTATTTGTTCAGTCGAAAATATTGCACTTTTAACATGACAATTTCCTTACTTTTCTTAATCATCTAAAGGTGTTTGTTATAAATATAACACATATTAGAAGTTCATCTGCAAAATACCATTTACCATGTGTTTATATATTATAATCAATATTATGAAGGAAATTGTATGTTTAATATTTTACGCATAATATTTTGTATCTAAAACATAACTAACATTCTTCATTGAGATATTGTGCAAGTTTAGCTCAGGTCAGATATCCGGAATCAAGAATCTGCTGATAAAGTAAAGAAAGTCGAAGAATCAAATACTGGCAGAGACTCAGAAAAGATAAGAAGGTTCCATACATCAAATAAAGACCCAAATACCAACATAAGAAGACTCCAGAAGATTGAAGCCAACAACTCACCGAGTCGCGGCCGATCCGCGGTCGAGTCGGCCGAATTGCTGCGGTTCCATGGTCAAGAAGAGGAGTTAGGGTTCAAGATTCTTCTGGAATCTTCTTTGCAACAAACCAAGTTTGTTGGGATTTTCTGTTACTGGATTTGGGGCTATAAAATGGACCAAGGGCTACATCTACAAAGGATCCAATTTTCATCCAATCTCTTCAAATAAAATAAAAAAAAAGCCAACAAATCTCTACATCAAATCCAAGATCAAATCCAATATCAAAAAGGGGATCTAAGATCTAAGATCAAGAATCTTTGATCTTAAGATCCAAGATCAAGAAATCATCAAGAAATTTATCAAGCGACATCAATCAGGTCTCCTTTACACGAAGCCAATCATCATCAATGAGCAAGTGATCCAAGACAGGTCCAAGACTCGAGGTGATCAAGCGACGTGAAGATCGACGGAACATTTACTTTTTCGAGGAAAAATTCGAGAGCAATTCTTCTTCCTCTTGTAATCTAAACTCAAAGAAATGTATTGTGAAATTGAGCAATAAAGGTAGATCATCAGTTTTATCAATTCGCTTTCTTTTAATTTCCGCATTATGAATTCGTTCTCTATTTTTTCTTTTATTTTCATGATGCACGAGTAATTCTCCGCTTGATAGGATTTGTAGGATTAGGGTAGATCAATGGGTGGGAAAATTCTATGCTCCTTTTAAATCTTATGAAATTTATAAAGTTTAGCAAAAAAATAGTCAACATCCTTATCGGGCGTGATATCAATTTCTTGATAATCTTGACCACGATTTGAGATAAGATTGACGATCTTTTTGTTAAAGGCTAGATATGAATGGAGATCAATGAAAGGACAAGGGTCAATAGAGGAGAAACCCTGGTTTCTTCCAAACAACCCTAATCCTCATTCATCGCCATCAATATAGTTTTAAATCTATCAAAAGATAAGAGGAGTCATCTTTATTAGTCATCCAGGGCTACTAAATCCAATTGAATCCTACAATCCTTCTTCATATAAAATTTTCTTGATAACTAAATTAGATCTTAAACCATTTTCTTGATAATTCAATTAGATCTTGAAACTATTTTCTTGAAACTATCTTCTTGATTTTCTTGAAACTGTTTTCTTGATTTTCTTGAAAATATCTTCTTGATTTTCTTGATTTTCTCTTTTCTATTTCTTTCAACCGATCTAAAGCAAGAACTATAAAATTCCATGAATCCCAGAGGACGACTCGTACTTACTAAAGGTTCGCTACACGCGACACTGTTATTGATTGCAATTATTTTACTACTACTTTTTCTTTCACAAAATTACAAATCAATCTGATCCCGTAGGTGTATTTTCTTCTTAGGAGTCGTGAAGAATCCTAAATGCGTTTTCTCTTAGGAGTCGTAACGATCTCATAAGAGAATTTTCCCCCTTACAAGTCGAGAGGACTCGTAAGTGGGTTTTTTTCCTCCTTGTCGATATTCGACTTTGGAGAATATGACCCGTGGATAGTATACAATAGTCCATCTTGGACCTACTTGCAGGGCCACAGTGCTTAAGAAACAGGTTGATATCCCCGTTGCCTAAGGCTTTCTACCTTCTTGATCCGTGAGGGTTTCACGAAGATGTTTTTCCCTACGAGTCGAGACGAGTCAAGAAGTTCTCGCAGGAACATTGTTTTCCCTACGAGTCGAGACGAATCGAGAAGTTCTCGCAAGAATGTCCTAACGTCACAGTTAACCTCTGCTCTTTACGACAGAGGTCCATTAGGGTCTGTGGTACTAGGGTTTTTGTCCGTCGTACCGTCGCGTTGGCTAATGCATTCCTCGATATGAAATCTTACTATTCGAGTAGCCCCGTGACTGTCGTGTCTCTGATCCCTTCGGGGGATAGACAAGACGTCTTTAAGTAATCTCCCAGGTCATATTACCGTCAGAAGAGCAAGTGTTAGGGGTTTTCCATGTCGCTTTTTACTTGAGGTTAGTCTCAATTTAGGAGCCCGGATGAGTCATGACCACTCCGCGCTGGTGTGGGATGATCTTCGATAATTTTTCAGGTTTTATTTGAGTTACCGTCAAGACCCTGAAGCTAGGGATCTTCCTCTGCTTCGTTTGTTGACATTGTGTCTGCTATATTGCGATGAATGTCGAGGTTGTCTCTAGGTTTTCTATGAACCGTCGAGGCTCGGAACCAGGGACTTTGCCATGGCTCCGCTTTGTCTCAATCCTAGGGTCGGTTGTTAACATTACGTCTACATCTTGCTGGAGTGAGAAGGAACGCCATTGTGTTCTCTAGACTGTAGATGTTGCCATTGAGATTGAGAACTAGGTACTTTGCCATGGCTCCGTTTTGTTGACGTTGCATCTGCATCTTGCTGGAGTGAGAAGGAACGTCGTTGTTGATCTCTAGGCTGTCTGTGAACCGTCGAGATTTGGAACTAGGGACTTTGCCATGGTTCCGTTTGCTGACGTCACGTCTGCATCCTGCTGGAGTGAGGAAGAACGCTGTTGTTGATCCCTAATCTATCTATGAACCGTCGAGACCCGGCTCTTTTTCTGACGGAGTGTGGTGGGAAAATATGGTTCCCTTTTCGTTTATGGCCATGGATTGTGTAACAACCCTAAACTTTCTGTACAATTTTTTTCAAAAATACAGAAATTGGTACTTTTGCCTGAGCACAAGTTATAAATTTGTTTTGCTTTTTAATAGAAAGAAGGAGCTTGTAGCTCATTGGTAAGACCTTGCACTGCTGAACCAAAACACCAGAGTTCAAATCTCATCAGCGACATTATTTTTTTAATTAGTTTTCTTTTAAATTTTTAGAAGCCCAAGAGTCTACACGTGCATAACTCGTAAAAACCAAAAGTCACATATAAAACAAACTGGCCTAGGAGATAGACCAATCGACAGTGGACACATGGCGACGAGCCCCGGGCCGACTCGGGCCGGCGACTCAGCCGAATCGGCCGGCGGCGCTGGTTCGGGTGAGTCGGATCGCCGAGTTTCCTTCTTGACTCCTGTGTCTTTTTGCCTCCCCATAACCCCTGTACAGTTTATTTTACCTGCATATTTACAGAGCCAATAAAAATATCTATTTACTCTATTTTAAATACAAATTTTTAATACATCTTTTCACACCCTTTCATCTACCCTAACCCTAACTTTTCCTATAAATACCACTCCATTCCACACACCCTCACTCACAAACTCTGTCTAAACTCTCAAGAAAATTCTCTAGAACTTTTGTGTACAAGTGAAGTTAGCGAAGGGCGAAACTTCGGCGAACTTCCGACGACAACCCTAGGAGCTCCCGGCGACAAAACGATACACCGGCACCTCCTACCACTCCCTCTTATTCTTCTCTAATCTAAAATCTAGTAAGTCCCTCCTCACTCTTCTCTTTTCTATTCTGAAAACTTGTATTTCTAAAACCC
Source organism: Agapanthus africanus (assembly GCA_030015575.1). Lineage (NCBI taxonomy): Eukaryota > Viridiplantae > Streptophyta > Magnoliopsida > Asparagales > Amaryllidaceae > Agapanthus > Agapanthus africanus. The sequence goes on along the minus strand of JASDDO010000022.1, from coordinate 766,843,469 downwards.
GACGGATGCGGAGTTAATCCGACTTCCGATTCGGTTTTTCTTTAAAAAGTTCCAATTTTCTTAAATACAATAATACAAAACTTGCACATCATGACCATTAAATATTAACAAAATATATTGAACAAGTTTCATAGCAAAAGAATTCATATTGTAATTTTTATCGCACTTTTTCAGAAAAATACCATATAGTTTAGTTTTGACATAAATCATTCTAATTCTTTGCTATACCTTTAAATAGTTCATGAGGTAATGACCTACCTCTTCACAACACTCATATGTAACATAGCATGATATCTCTTGGGAAACTAGAATACGGATATACGATTCTTACAAATAAATACCATAAACTACAAAACCTTTTTCTACAAGATTATGTATTTTTAAACAAATCTTTGCAAAGCGTCCCTACAACCCATTTCGGGGAACCCGTTCAGGATGGTGTGGATTATCGCACATCCTCGGGGTTAGTAGTGCGAGATTCAGACCTCCGCAAGGAGCATACAGTCTCGAAAGATTTAAAAATACAAATATATTAAGAAAATGAGATTTTGTAGAAAAATAATAAATTTAATTATTTTATAAATATATATATATATATATATTATCAAAATATCTATTTTTGATATAGTATAAATATTCCAACTTTTCTAAATAAAAAAGAATCACTTTACATGAAAATACCATACAAGTTCAATACTTTACAATTAAATACCATATATTATGAAATTAGGTTTTATTCACTAGAAATATCACATATATAAAATCTACATCTATGAAAACTCTAAAGACGATAATTAAATACTTGAGGTGTCTTTTGAAAATTATACAAATTATTTTTACATAAAACCCCCTCAAGTTATATAAATTACAACAAGATCCCTAATAAGTATAGGTTTAAGCGGGACCAGTCTCTTGAGCCTCAGGGAGCTGGAGATATGGGTGCTTGCCTATTTAAGGTATACAACTTAACAAACGGTGTTATCAACACGGTAATCGTCTTTGGAAAAGACATAAATCTTGCCATCCATATGCAACGGTTACCGATAACATCAAAACCTAATTCAGGATTTCAATTTCTTTTCTAACTGTCTGACTCAGACTGAGTCTCATTATAAATAATCTGATTTCAATATGATTCAAGTACAAACTACAATTCAATATGAATCCATGAATCCATATATCAATCAGTTCAATCTATATTGACTGAACCGAACCATAGATATACTCCATTTACATGATTCTCCAGTTACATCCATTTACTGATATCATGGTTTCGGCAAGTCATCCATCTATACAATTCAAATTACAAGACAATACAATACAAACAATATGATCAAGACATCGTAGGGTTTAAGGGGTAGATTGGTACAGAAGGTGTTAGAAGTAGCACGAGACAGCAACATGTATTCCATTGTTGTTGTACCGTGGCATAAACGGTTCCTTATACGTTCCGTTCACCTTAGTCTCTGGTCTACTGAGACTCCTCTCGTATACACCGGCATCCTTCTGTACCAAACTACAAAAAACAGCGTTAACAATATAATACAACTTTAAAAGCTACATTCTCTCTCTGTTTATTCTACGTCTCCCTTATCTTTGGAACTTACCGAGCGATTGTTCGCTGACGACATTCCTTCTCTTTTTTCTTTGGAATGTTGTCAGGTGATTCGGACTTTCAGGAGATCGAGCCCACCAGCGAGGACTTGGATCAGCTAGCCTTCGACCCGGAGCTCTAGATATTTGTACATTTCATTTCTGTATTTTCATTTCTGTTATGCCACTGTTTAGGCATTGCTTTCCATTCCATGTATTTACTTTTCAGATGCACTGTACAAAAGAATGTTAATAAATAAAGTTATTGTTCATTACATTTGTCTCTTGTGTATATTTCTTTTATATTGCTTAGTTACGCTTAGCGTATTTGCTTCTGAGTAAATACGTAGCGACCAGTCACGTCCTCTGCCCGTATACTGGGAAGCGGGCCGTCCTGTTAGTATGGCTTTGACATCAAGTATTTGAGAGGATCCACTTTTGATATGAGATGGATCTCATATGCTAAAGCATAGTGTCTGAGCTTCGTTATCGCGAAGATTAACGCCAGGCAGTTTTTTTCGATAGGGGAGTAGTTGTTTTCTGCCCCCAGGAGAACTCGACTCAAATAGTATAGGGCTCTCTCATTCCCTTGGTCGTTTTTTTGTGCCCATAATGCGCCTAGATAGCCCTCAAGGGCAATTGTATACAGAATGAGAGGCTTTCCCTTGACCGGAACGGTCAGCACCGGCGCGTATTGCTTGATTTCTTCCAGTGCACTTTGGCATTTGTGATCCCAGATGAACGGGGTTCTCTTCTTCATCAGGTGACTGTAGGGACGGCACTTGCCGGAGAGATTAGCTATAAATCACCGAATATACGCGAGCTTTCCTTGGAGAGACCGCAGTTGCTTGAAAGTCCTTGGCAGAGGCATTTCCATGATCGCCTTAATCTTCGACGGGTCTATCTCGATGCCTCGATATTGGATGATGAATCCTAGGAATTTTCCCGAGGAAACTCCGAACGCGCATTTTAGAGGGTTCATCTTGAGGTTGTATTTCCGAAGACGTTGGAACACTATCTTCAGATGCTCCCAATGTTCTTCGTGCGATTTGCTTTTCACCACGAGGTCGTCGATATAGCATTCGACGACCTCATGTATGAGGTCATCGAAAATCTTCGTCATGTCCCTCTGATAGGTGGCACCAGCATTCTTTAGACCGAAAAGCATCACCTTGTAGCAGAATATGCCCAAAGGGGTCCGGAAAGCAGTATGCTTCTGGTCTTCGGGATGCATCTTTATTTGATTGTACCCTGATGAGTCGTCCATGAAGGAGAAGACTTTGTGAGTGGACGTGTTGTCTATCATTAGCTCGGTAACTGGTACAGGAAAGTCATCCTTTGGACATGCTTTATTGAGGTCCCGAAAGTCCACGCAGATGCGCACCGTCCCATTTTTCTTTATCACTGGGACAATATTGGCGATCCAGTCAGGATATTGAACTTCTTGGATGAAGCCGGAGTCGATTAGCTTCTTGACCTCGGCGTTGATGCTCATCTCAAGCTCGAGCCGCATTCTTCTCGGCGCTTGATTGATTGGTTTGACGTCCGGCGAAATCGCCAATTTATAGACGGCTATTTCTGGATCTAACCTGGCATCTCGGAATAGTTCCATGCAAAGCAGTCTTTATACTGCATAAGCACGTCTTTGAGCGTAGCCATCTTTTCTTCAGACAACAACTCACTGACGAACGTCGGCCGTAGGTCATTTGTCGTCCCCAAGTCGATTTTTCTGAGGTTATCTGCAGTAATATGTATTCCATCTTCCAGCTCTTTTGGCGTCGATGGAAACTCTGAGATCACTTCGTTTTCATCGTTTTCGAAGCACCAGGGGAGGTCAGCCATATTCTCGTGTACCCCTTCTACTGACAGCGTTATCACATGACAAGTACGAGATCGCTTCCAAGACCGATGTTGATCCGGCTCTACTCTCGCTGCATGTGTGGCTTTCGGTTCATGCTTCTGTGGTGGGGTTATCCTCCAACTGCTAGATAGAGCGAACCTGTATTGTTGATATTGGTCTTCGACCCAGTTCTTGAAGGTGAAGCAGTCTTCGAGAGGATGTCCTATTGCTCGGTGATAGGAGCAATAGTCTGGGTGAGAGACCTCGTCTGCTTGCTCGGGATGCTTGGGCTCCGGGAGCATAATCATCCGATGTTTCACGATGAGGTCGAATATCTTCCTTTTCTTATCTTGGGGAAAAGAATATGCTCAACCCATCTTCTTTATAAGAGACGGATCCCGGCTGCTCGATTCTCGATCGCGTGGCTTCTTAGACCCGCTTTGCCGCTGTCGAACGTTTTTCCCGTTCTTCGGTTTATTTTTGCCTCTGCGTCGGGTCTTTTGTATGACGGGCTGCCGACGAAAGGCATCGTCATTTTTCGTAGCCTGCTGAAGGCGGCGTTGCGTTCTGGCTTTCTCGTAAATGACCATTTCGCGCATATGGTCATCCCAGGCCTTTTGACCTGCTTCTCTTATTAGCTTGTCCATCTGTTCTTCGAACGAAGGACTTGGCATTTTCATGACGGGACGTCGTTTTGGTTCAACTGCGGTGTCTTTTAACAGAGCATCTCCTTCCTCATCGAAATCATGTATAACGTCGCAGCCATGGAATCGCTCCCGTTTCTTGGATTGAATATATCCAAGCCTGATCGTTTCCATTCTCTCGTTGGGCAATTTTCGCTGAGTTCCGGGGACGTTCCAGATCCTGTCATAAAACTTAGCTTCTCGAGTAGTCTGTTTGAAGGGTACGCCTCGGCATCTTAACAGCCTTTTCAATCCTTCTGTGTAGTATCTGGGCAGACGGATGGGCTGGAGCCTGTTAAGTGTAGAATCGGCACCATGCCAGATCTCTTTCTCCACTTTGGTTTCCGCGGATCGATAAAAAAGGATCGCCTTTTCATCTTTTTGCCTGAGAGGGACGTAGAACGTCTGCAGTTCTTGTACCCTGTAGGTATCAAGTGCGTCGAGCTCTTTGTAGTGCTCTTGCGAAACCATAGCGATTTGCAAACTCTGATCATCGCCAGCAAAGGCTTGTATTGATGGCCGAACAGAAAATACTGTGTTGACCTCATCTTCCGAGTCGCTGCCGAAGACTAGATTAGGGGTGGACGGTCCTGGCTTGTTGCATTGGGGTGGCCCTAAATAAATTATCTCTTCTTCCTCCTCGGTATCACTTCCGAAGACCGGAATAGTGGCGATACCTTGTTCTTCGGTTTATGGCATCTTTCTGTGTCTTCGAAATCTGGTAAGAAATATTTCGCATCTTTGTACTTTTGGACTTCATTCACGGAGAATGGGTTTAGCTCCCCTGTCACGGTATACTCGAGACGGTCCTTGAAATACTTCATACACTGATGTTGTGTAGAAGGGATGATGTTGTACTCGTGTAACCAAGGCCGAACGAGCAAAGCGTTGTAGCAAGTCTTGGCGTCAATGACATGGAACTTGGTATCCATGACGAGTAGCCCAAAGCGTAACGTCAGTATCACAGACCCGAGCGTCCGTGATGACTGGGAGTCAAACCCGGAGATGGTGATTTTATCATGAGCGAAATGCTGAACACTCATGCAGATTTCCTTCAACACTCTTACATTGAGGAGGTTGACGAAGGACCCATTGTCAACCAGGATTTTGCCTATCTTGATATCATGACAGTATCCGAAGACATAAAGGGGACGGTTATGCTCGCACGTCCCGAGGAGGAGGTCTTCATCGCCGAAGGTGATATCGGCCGTGTGCACTTCTTCCAGCTCGTCCTTCATCTTTTCTTCGGTAAGGAAAGCTTGAAACTGTTCGGGCTCTTGTAGTGTCTTGATCAGGGAATCTCTCGTCTCTTTAGATAGCAGAAGGGCGTTGAGAATGCTTAGCTATGAGGGTAGCTTTCTCAGGTGTGCCAGAGCGTTGTAATCCACCTTGTTTTTCTTCGGCGGGTCCTTGGCTGCCAGATTTTCGATGACTCGATCATCGAGGGCGATATCCTCAGGGATCTTTTCTTTCCCCTTATCCTTTTTATTCGATCCCTTGTTTGCAGGTCCGAGATTCTTTTCAGGTAGCATGCGATTGCGCAGCTGAATATTCTCGCAGGTCTTCATCTCTTCTGTTTCTGTTTCAGAGATGGATTCCTTGAAGAGAGGGCCGAGAGCTATTTCTTCATCCGATTCGCTCCTGAAGGTGAGAACTTGCGATCCCTTGCTATCAACCATGTGGCAGTTGCCGGCAGTTCTTTATGCTCATCAGTCGTGCTTTTCTGTTCCCGACGAGCCTTGCGCTTCATTCGCTGAACGTGTTGTCGGTGGGCAACATATCCTTGCCACCGGTTTTTAAAGGCCATGCATTCTTTGGTAGGGTGTGCAATCCTCTGATGGTATAAGCAAAAGTTAGGATGTATGTTTGCTTCATCAAGATGTATATCGCTAGGAGAATTTCCTCTGAATGAGGGCAATTTCATTCCCATTGATAGGGCTCTAGTGAACCTTTTCCTTGTCTTGATCCTGCTTTTGTCTGCGGCGAACGTGCTTCGATCTGGTTGGAGTGCTTCGATCTTTTCATTCAGTCGCCGGTGTAGCCAGTTCGCGTTCTTAATCATCCTTGCTCTTCTGACGAGTTTCATTCAGGAATGCATCAATCATCTCGTCTGACGGTCTTAGGAGCTCCGATTCGGGATCTGCCCCCAGTTTCTTTTCGTCAGGAGCTTCTTCACCATCTATCGACGAGTGAGAGATCACATGGCAGCTTGCCATATAATACTCAGGTTCATCCGACGAGTCTTCTCCTTCATCATTTCCGTCCTCAAGGATGTGGTTAAGAAACTCTTGGAGTGTGATTGGGGTCCGCGCTTTATGGTTATATTCTTCCAACGCATCAATATGTTTCTGCAGGTCCGTATGCTTGTCACCAGGCTTCACGGGCTTTCTGGTCTTCTTCTTCTTCGAAGACTTTGACGGCTGGGTATGGGCGTTTTGACCATCCCCACCAATTTTTGGCGTCGGGCGCAGCTTCAGCATTCCCTTGATGACTTCGGGTTCTAGCGGACTTTTCCATTTGATCGCCGGACATGTTTGAAGATCCTTCATTATTCTTTTCATTTTGGCTGAAAGAACGACCTCCCATGGAGCTTTTTCTACAAAAGAGCATGACGCCCCCGGTGTGTCCGCCTTTTTGAGAGCGTGCGGCTGGGGCGGTAACTTTCCAATTCTCAGACAGTGCGAATTTGCCCTGTTGGTATTAGTTCTCAATCCATCCTTTGAAGATGAAGCAATCTTCGATTGGATAGCCTATCGCTTGGTGATAAGGGCAATAATTGGGATTATTAGCCTCACCGGGTTGCAATGGGCGTTTTGGATCCAGCAAGTTGATGAGCATGTTGTGCACCGCCAGCTCGAACAGTCTTCTCGTTTTATCCCGGGGAAATGAATAAGGGCGCTTCAGTTTCTCATTGAAAAATCGTCGTCTTTCATCTTGGCGATCAGTTGGCTTTGGACCACTGGGCTGCTGCTGAGCATTGGCGACGAAAGTCGCTTTCCCTTTTCCTTTTTCATTTCGAGATTCCAGCTTCGAAGGAGAGGGTCTATGACCCATCTGATCCATTTAGGCCAGTTTGTTAATCAAGGCCTGAAAAGTAGTCGGCTTGAAGAACATCATGAATTGTGAAATGGTCGCTTGAGGATCGAGGGTCCCTACGAACATGCCTACAGCAGGCGCTTCTTTGATGCGCTGCTCGCACTTCGACCATAGATTCTGCCAGCGTATCGCATACTGCACCCATGTTTCGCCTGGCTTCACTCTGGCGTTAATTAACGCGGTGATCGGGGTGCGTTCGCTAGTGCTGGCGAAACGTTGGGTAAACAGCAATTCCATCTCCGTAAAAGTTTTGACGGAGTCGTTGGAAAGCTCCGAATACCACTCAAAGGCCGTTTTCGCCAAGCTGCCGACGAACTGGCGAAGAAGCAACTTGTCATCCCCTCCAGTGTTGCCGCAGAGAGCCCTGAACTGAGCGACGTATTGATGGGGATTGTCTGTCCCCTTATATACATAGAATTTAGGAATCGTGTATCCCGACGGGTATTTTATCTGATCGTACCATCCTGGATATGGTCGCCCAGTTCTAACGACTTGGCCGGTTGCTTCACTCTCTTGATGAGACCGTATTTGCTGAGCTATATAATCATCGAGCATGGCTTTGGAGATGGTCTCCTACTTGGCTGCTGAACAAGCCGGAAGAGGATTTGATGTCTCTCCTCTATCATCTTCGATTATTACCGGAGGATCTTCGGCTGGAGGGTCCGGCTGGATCATCATGCCCACCATATATTGGAATAAGAACGCCATTCGTTTTATATTGGCAGCTTGTTCCGCTGCCTCTTTGTCTTTCTTTTCGAGGATTCTGCGGAGGAACTCAGCATCAGTTTCTTGTTCTTGACGTTGCTCCGAGGATGTCTCCGGGCTTGCTTTTGGTCCCGTGAGTGCGGCCATAGCTGTTAGCATCTCTTGGAGCTTTTGTTGCTGCTGCTCCTGAGCCTTAGTCACTGATCGCGTAAGCGATCGATGACCAGTGGAGATACGGGTATCCTCTTTTCCGGATGCCATATAGACGGTATGCACCATCATGCCCCCAGACTTGGAGCGTTTAGATTTAGTGTTCTTACGATTCGTCGCAGACACCGGGATTTTCTCCAGCCTTCTCCTCTTGTGGGCGGTTGAAGTTGAGGGAGCCGTTGCAGCGGGCACCCAGGTAGACGATACCTTCTGTGGTTTGATAGGGTGGTCCTTCTCTCGCCGAACTTTCATCTTTTTCTGTCGGCGGGGGTAATCTTGATCAATCATGGAGTCTTGGACCTGTCGCCGGACCTTGTAAATTTTGGAGGATAGCCGCTGAGGGGGTTGCTCCGGCTTCACCTTTGTAGCGTTCTCCATAGGTGGAGGAGATCTTTTCAGCACAGCCGTCGGAGAGTTCTTGCAGACCCTCCTTAGTGGTTCAAAGCTGTTCCCAGTTAGAACAGCAGCATCGACTTCTACTATTGGAGCTGGCGGAGTCAATCCAGAAGGGGAATTGCCCCCAGCTTTCCTCACTCGACGCCAGTGGCGACGTCGAGCGTGTCGAGGCGACAGTACTGGCTCAGCTATAGGGGTGGCTTGATCGTGCCTCCTGTTCTGGCCAGGTGCTGTTATTGGCGCCATCCTATTGAAAACGGACGTCCGCTGAGCGGGGATAGCCAACCTGTCGAAGACAAACTTTCGAGCAGGAGCAGTCTTGGTGACTTTGTTTGAAGCGAAAGCCAAAACAGTCAGTCTTGCAAAGACCGACTCCTTAGCAGGGGAAGTTGCCTTAGTGACTTCAGGAGTAGGAATGGTTAACCGCTTAGGGATTACACCTTCAGGAATTGCGGGCTTCTTCATGGGCCCATCTGAGCTTCGGCCCAGTCTGTTGAAAACTGAGGTAGTGGACTTGGGCGGCCCGTTGAGAGGGGCTACAGTAGTTGCAAGCCGATCAAAGACCGACTTCTTGGGAGCTTCTTGCGATGGTACAGGAGCGCTGAAGCTCGTTGGCGGGAGCATGGTCCTGAAGAACAATCCAGTGGTGGCCTGAGTCACATGTTCCACTGGCATCGCGAAAATGGAGGCTGCTTGAGGCCCGTAAGTCACTCCTTCGGACGGGACAGAGCGAGAGTTGCAGTTGCAGTTAGTGTAGTTCGAAGCCATTGATCTGCACGGGAGCAAGACACCAAATCTTAGTACCTCGAATCCAGGGGCAACCATATCAAACCGTGATTTGGTCGCGAACACGACACACGAAGTGTGGAGTGGAAAGAGGAAAAGGTCCCACCGGGCGTGCCAGAATCTGTTCTCTGCCGAAACACAGAGGCGCGACCGCGTAGGTTCGTCTTTCCTGAATTTCGAGGGCAGATGCTAATTGGTGCTATCCGTCCACCTCTCCGAAGATGCCAAGTTGATTTATGGCACCGTGTATCGAAGGTTTAGACGAATGCGGTCGATGTAGCAGACTTCGTAAGATTCCCCCTCATTTGAAGGGTTTTTGATTGTGGGGATGCTCTTCCCTGCGGGCACAAGCCCCTGCAGTTAATTACGCTACCGCATCATGGTAACCACTTTCTCCTTCTCCAGATGGTCACTTCTTGTCATGTGTGTTTGTTTTATTTTTTGATTGCCCGTGGATTGTATACGGAGACTAATTTATTTTATCGTCCGTAGGGCGTGGATTAGTCCAAATCAGTATTTTCTTAGATTTGGGTTTGGGGTTTTGTTTAAGGATACATTAGTCTCATTTGAGACTAAGATCAACTTAAACGTATGTTAAGGATACGTTAGTCTAATTTCAGACTAAGATCAACTTAACGGAATCGTTTAGATCCGACAAAAGAGCATTTGGGCTCTATTATTTAGTTTAAGGACATTACGGTCCATAGTTTAGGGACATTACGGTCCAAGGTTAGGGACATTACGGTCCATGGGCTTAAAGGACCCCACAGTCCGAGATTAAGGACATCATAGTTCATAGGCTTAAGGACCACACAGTCCGAGGTTAAGGACATCATAGTCCATGGGCTTAAGGACCCCACAGTCCGAGGTTAAGGACATCATAGTCCATGGGCTTAAGGACCCCACAGTCCATAAAGTGTTTAGTTGTCGGGACCCGTCACCTCTCTAAAGACGTTGAAGGATTACAACGACAAACATCAAAGGAGTGAAGAGATGTACCCTCCAACCAAAGTTTACCAATTTTGGAAGACAGGAGTGTATTTGAGGTTTAGTCAAAAGGGAGGGTCCTGCCTCTGGAACACTTAGCTAATTTGGGCTAAGATTAGCTTGAATATAGTGTTAAACACTAAAGTAGCTCGTCTATCACGTGCTCCCACATGATGCATCTAAAATAGTGTTAAACACTAGGGATGAAACGCACAAAATAGTGTTAAACACTAAAAAGAAGCGCTCACGTGGGATTACGTGAGGCTCTTGAGTGTTGGGCACAAACTTCCTTTATTTTATTCTCAGAATATTCAAATAAGTGTTAAACACTTGGCCTTTATGACCATCACGTGCGGGCACGTGATGGGTATCTATGACTTGGATATTAAAGTGTTTGTTAGGGGTCACGTGGGGACACGTGAGGGTGCCCAAAGTCTGTTTTGCCTTTATTTTGGGAAGTTTTTCAAGAGTCACGTGGGAGCACGTGACCTAATCTTATTCATTCTCTTTTGATCATTGGAGGGGAGGGTCACGTGTTGCCACGTGATCATATTGGGTACTGGGTCCTTTTACGTGCATGGAGAGATAAATCCCTTGAAGAATTAAATTCTCTTATAGGGTTAAACCCTAATTTTATTTAGAGGAATTAAATTCCTTTATGTTCGAAAGAATTAAATTCTTTAAACTCAATTCTCTCTCTAAGTTTTGGATCTGCATGGCAGAATCTCCCCGATGAGAATTAAATTCTCAACTTATGGGGAGATCTGCTTCTGCAGATCTTCAACCAAAAGAAGAACTAAGTTCTTATTCAGAAGAGTTAAACTCTTAGTTTTGAGAATTAAATTCTCTTTTTGTTTTGTGAGAGCTTATAGGATGATCTCTTTCCCTCTCTTACCTAGGATTTCTTTCTTTTCTGAAGAGACCTTCTTTTCTCTCTGAAGAATTAAATTCTCTTTTCTTTTTATATTCTCTCTCTGTTGTTGTATCATTCTTCCACTTTTTTTCTTTTGGCTCCTATTTATAGGAGAAAGAAAAGAATCAGTTTGTTTAGTCAATCTTTCCTTGAAAGATTTTGATTGATCTTGTAACCAACATGATCTTTTAGCTCACTCGGTGAATTTTATTCACTATTGGATTTTTAATCCGAAAGATATTTTATTTGTTGTTCCTGGCAGATTTTAGGAAAATATTTCCTTGTATTGAATCTTTCTATAAATTGGTGATTTTTAATCACCGTTGGATTTTTAATCCAACGGTGCTCCATTTTACAGAGCGCAATCTTTTTTGTTTGGAAAGTTCTAGGGAAATATTAGGGTTTTTGATTTCCCTTAATTAGAATTTAATTTTATTAGTTCAGAAGGTTTAAGAGCCTATCACGTGTTGGCATGTGACCCCACTGATTGACCATTTAATTATAATTTAATTTTATCAGTTCAGAGATCTTAGGAACTCATCACGTATCGGCACGTAACCCCTGGTCACGTGTGGGCACGTGATTCCCCATTGGGGTTTTTTCTTACTGTTTTATTGTACATTTTAATTCCTTTCAGTGGTTTTAAAGGCCCATCACATGTGAGCACGTGACCCCTTTTGATCAGAATTCAATTCTATTAGTTCAAAGGGTTCAGGAACCCATCACGTGCTAGCACGTGACCCCATCTCAAATTGTGTATCTCAGCACCTATAACTTTGCTCATAGAAGGTCATGTGTCCCTACGTGATGCTCGATCACGTGTAGACACATGATACTCCTCTTGTGTATTTCCTTGCTGCTTTATTCAGTTCCCATGAGGGAGCATGAGGTATTTTAGTGATAATTACTTTAACTTGAATAGTTCATGGTATTTTACTGTAAAACTTGAATTTCGTTGGTATCTTGATGGTATTTTGATAAAACTTTTAATTCTTTTATTTGAAAAAAATATAAGGTTGTTATATTTTAAAAATATATGGATTTGTAATATTTATATAATTATTAAAAATTAATTTTTATTATTAAGTAGAAAATTGCATTTTTCTTAAAAATCGAATTAAAAACCTTTCGAGACCGAATACTCCGTGAGAAGGCCTGCATCTCGCTTTACTAGCCTAAGGATGTACGATAATCCGCACCATCTAATAGAAGGTCCCCTAAAAAGGGTTGTAGAAGCTTATTTGTAAAGGAATTTTAAAATACAATTCTAAAGAAAACCGTTTTTATAGTATATGGTATTTTAATGAAATATTGTGTTTGTAACTAAAAATACATTCAAAGAGTATCGTGCAATGGAAACCATGTGTGTATGTGAGGGGTAGGTCGTTACCCCGTGAGGTTTTCTAAAGGTATAGTTAAGCAAAACAATTAAATATGGTAGATACAAAGTTCATGGCATTTTAATGTAAAAGTTGATTTAAAGTTATGTTTCATGATGTTTTTGAGTGAAAGTTGATTCTAAACATTAGTTTTATGTTAACAAGTAAGGTGTAGAAATATGAATAAGCAATACTTAAGAAAAAGTGTAATATCTAGGGCTTAGAATAAAATGTCGGTATTAACTCCACTTATCGACATGTTTTGGAAAAAAAATTTAAAGAGGAAGAAGAGATATTGGGAGGGACTTACTAGCTAGTTATCCTAAGAAAAGATAGAAGAGAGAGTGTTGAATTTCGTGGCGTCGCGGGGTCGCCGGAACTTTCTTCTATCCTCGCCGGAAGTTGATCTCTTGCTAACTCCACTTGTACTCTTCTTGTGCTTAGAAAACTTTGAGAATTTTGGTTATAATTTTCAGAATGAGGAAGGGTTAGAGCATGGGGTAGTATTTATAGTGTGGAATTAGGGTTTTGGAATTAAAAAGATAAATTAAAATGCATTAAAAATGTGATAAATGGGGATTTGAGGGGTCTCTGTTTGATTGCAGAGTAATCAAATAGTGCAGGAAAGTTAGGGGTAGGCCAAGAGACTTGTGTGCAAAGCCCGGGGCTTATTGCCCACGGTTGGACCGTCCCCGCCGGCCAAAATGATGTTTTCGCCAGTCAATTGGTGAGGGTGGGCTGATGAATTTTGGACACGTGCACTCGTTTGTATTTAAACCCTTTTCCATATGTTTATTTCTTCAGACTTTTCATTTTTATGTGCATTGCCCGTGTAAACTTTTAGGCTTCCAAAAAGTTTAAAAGAAAAATATATATAATGTGTCTGATAGGGTTCGAACACAGGGGCTACGTCACAGCAATGCAAGGCTTTACTAGTAAGCTACAAGTTATTTCTTGCAGTTCTTAAACAAAAATTAACTTTTAAATTATACTCAGGCTTGCAAACTCCTTTCTGTACATTAAATTGAAAATTTTCGTACAGTAAATTCAGAGTCGTTACATTCTACCCTCCTTAAAAAAATTTCGTTCTCAAAATTTACAATTACATAAGGACTAATTTACAAATAAATAAGGGTATCTTGCACGCATGTCATTTTCTCGTTCCCACGTTGATTCTCCTAGTGAATCTTTTCTCCACATCACTCGGACCAAGTTTACTTCCTTGTTCCGTAATGTCTTTACCTTTCTGTTCAGTATCTCACCCGATTATTGCTCGCAAGTCAGTTCAGTCTATACAGTGAGCTCGGAGTGATCAAGGATATGGCTGGGGTCGCTCACATATCTTCGGAGCTGGGATATATGGAACACGTTGTGCACTCCTTCCAATAAGGGTGGTAGTGCTAAATGATATGCCACTTCTCCGACTTGTTCGAGAATGTCGAACGGTTCTATATATCTCGGACAGAGCTTACCCCTCTTTCCAAAACGGATTACTCCTCGGTTTGGAGAGATTTTTAAGAAAACATTATCTCCAAATTGGAACTCCATGTGTCGACGCTTTGCATCAACCCAGTGCTTCTGTCGGTCTTGGGCTATGCGCATTCTTTCTCTGATCGTGCGGACTACGTCCACAGTTGCCATGATCATCTCTGGTCCAAGGAGTTCACGATCTCCAATGTCATCCTAACTTAGTGGTGATCGACACTTCCGTCCATAGAGTGCTGTAAAAGGTGCCATTGCAATACTTGCCTAATAGCTGTTGTTGTATGAAAACTCCACAAGATGTAGGTGATCATCCCACGAACCTCCGAAGTCTAACATACAAGCTCTTAGCATGTCCTCCAGAATCTGAATTGTTCGCTCAGACTGTTCGTCCGTTTGTAGATGGTAGGCCGTGCAGAAGTTCAGACTCGTTCCCAGGCTAGCTTGCAGACTCTGCCAAAACTGTGATCGGAATCTGGTATCACGATCGGATACTGTAATCTCACGATCTCCTGCATGAGTTCATGGGTATCAAATATGGTATATCTTGAAAGTTTAAATCTTACTTTAGATTCATGCTTATCTCCATGTACTTCTTTGCTAACGTCTCAGTAGATTGGTCAACTCGAAATGGAATAAGGTGAGCCGACTTGGTGAGTCGATCCACAATAACCCATACTGCATCGTTACCCTTCGTGCTGCGAGAAAAGGCAGTCACGAAGTCCATGTTAATATGTTGTCATTTCCATTTTGGGATTGGTAACGGTTGAAGTAGACCAGCAGTTCTGTGATGTTCAGCCTTTACTTGCTGACACATCAAAAACTTGGCTACGCTTCTGGCTACTTCACGCTTCATTCCATGCCACCAGTAGTGTTGCTGTAGATCCTTATATATTTTGGTACCACCGGGGTGTACTAAGTAAGGAGAACTGTGAGCTTCTTTCATCAACTCTTCTCGAACAGGGCCATATGGTACACACAATCTACTTCCATATCTCAAGGATCCATCTTCATGGATGATGAAGTCTGTTCGAAGTCTACTTTCTACCTGTTCTCAGATCTTTTGTAGCTTGGCATCACCTGCTTGAGCTGCTTTGATCTGATTGACAATAGAAGACTGGACTTGTAAGTTCATCAAATACGAAGCGTTACCTGGTATAACTACTTCGATCACCATCCCGTGCAATTCCTGATGTAGCTTCCAATGAGCGGTGAGATTCATTGCTAATGGCTGACGGCTAAGTGTATCAGGAACTACATTCACCTTCCCAGGATGATATTGTAGGTTGATGTCGAAGTCCGCCATGAGTTCTAACCATCTTCTCTGCCGCATATTTAACGTCTTCTGAGTAAATACGTATTTCAGACTTTTGTGGTCCGTGTATATATCCGCTCATTCTCCCAGAAGATAGTGGCATCAAATCTTAAGTGCAAAGATAACAGCTTCCAACTCCAAGTCATATGTTGGATAGTTGCACTCATGAATTTTCAGTTGTCTTGATGCAAAGGCTATAACTTTTCCATGCTGGTGTGGAACACATCCTAATCCCTTACCCGATGCATCACAATGTACGACGAATCCTCCAGATTGGTCCTGTATCACAAGGATAGGAGCTGAAGTTAACCTTGACTTGAGTTCTACAAAAGCATTTTCACATGCTTCTGACCACACGAATGCTTCATCTTTACGTGTGAGCTTGGTCAGGGATGCTGCAATATTCGAAAAGCCTTCAATGAATTTTTGGTAGTATTCTGCTAATCCTAAGAAACTTTGAATATCCTTCACCGTCTTTGGTGTCGGCCATTCGCTGACAACTGACACCTTAGTTGGATCTACTGAGATTCTTTCGCATGAAACAATGTGTCTGAGAAATCCGACTTGATCTAGCCAAAATTCACACTTGTTGTACTTGGCATAGAGTTGATACTATCGCAATGTCTCCAGGACAATCCAAAAATGCTCGGCGTGTTCTTCCCGATTCTTTGAATACACCAGGATGTCGTCAATGAAAATAACAACGAACTTGTCTAAGTACTCTCAAAAAACTTGGTTCATCAGATTCATGAATATAGCTGGTGCATTGGTCACTCCAAATGGCATCACAAGATATTCGTAATGACCATAGCGAGTCCTGAACGCCATTTTCGGAATATCAGACTCTTTGACCTTCACCTGATGATAACCTGAATGAAAATCTAGCTTTGAGAATACACAAGACCCACTTAGCTGATCGAAAAGACCATTGATGCGCGGTAGTGGATACTTGTTCTTTATTGTCACTTCATTCAGAGCTCGGTAATCTACACACATTCTGTATGAACCTTCTTTCTTCTTCACAAGCAAAATTGGAGATCTCCAACTTGAAGTGCTGGGATGAATCTAACCTTTCTTCAGAAGTTCGTCCAACTGAATACGGATCTCCTTCAATTCTTCAGGACTTAACCGGTACGGGGCTTTGATTATCGGTTGCGCACCAGGTAGTAAATCAATGCTGAATTCAAGAGTTCAATCGAGAGGCAAACATGTTATATCTTCAGGAAACACATCCTTGAACTCTCGAACTACTTATGGCTTTTCTTCTTCCGCCGGTAGAGTAAATACTTCTGCATTCTTCGGCTTGGCACGGAAGATTCCTGGCTCCAAAATTCCATCTCCACTGTTGAAGTGAAAGACTGGGTGATCTGGTATCTCAAATACTACCCTCTTTTGACGGCAGTCAATCGTAGCATATAAAACTCCCAGCCAGTCCATTCCCAATACAACATCAAAGTTTGGGATGTCCAGTACTTTAAAATTTGCGTAGAATTCTCGTCCGCAAACTACAACTGGACACTGATACAATCCCATAGTTTCCTTCAATACTCCATTCCAGCTTGAAATGAGTGGCTTCATAGGAATCGCATGTGTTCTCACAAATCGTTGGGACATGAAGCAGTGACACTCTAGTGTCGAACTGTGCTAGTGCAGGAAGGGTGGCTACTAGTATAGTACCTAAGTTGTGTGAGATTGGTTTAGATACAGGAAAAATATAGAAATATGCAAGGATTGAAAAGATGAAAGGATTGGGAAATACCAGTAATAACTTGGCCAGTGGCTTCGGCTTCCTCAACTGTCATGATGAAAGCCTGACGCCGGGGTATATTCCTCCTTACTGGAAGCACATTCCTCTATCTCTGGGGCATGTTTCTCTGAGGCATGTTCCTCTGTGCCTGATGGAACTGACGAGGAGGCTGTGCAGGAGATCCACATGGAGGTGGAGCAGATAGAGCAAGACGAGGTGCAGGAGCCTGAATAGCTGGCCGCTGCGGAACTGTGATTGCGGGTCTAGGTGCTGGAGCTGGGTTGAGATGATATGGACAAGCTCCAATGGCGTGAGTGGACGCACCACAAACTAAACACAGGCCATTCGCACGCCTGCGGTCTTTCTCTAGGTGTCCATTGCAATAGAAGCAAAAGTATGGACTGGGATGGTTAAAGGTTACTCCCGGTCTCCTGGATGCAAAGGTTGGCCTAGAAGAGGCTCCTCCTGCCATCTGAGTAGCAGGGCATTTCACACCAGCAGTCTGAAGTCTGCCCTTCTTCTTCACTACTGCCTCATAGCGTCAGGCAACCTTCAGAGCGAGATCATGGGTTGGGAAATCCCCTGTAGCTAGTGCAGCTTGGATTTCCGGGTCCAACCCTTGTTGAAATCGTCTTGCCCGAATCTCAACAGTCGGGATAAGGTATGCCGTGAACCTGCTAAGCATGGTAAACTCGGCATCGTATTCATCCATGGATTTGCTCCACATCGAGCCTTGTTGTAAATGGATGAACTGATGTTCCTGTAGGGTTACCAGGCACTCTAAGAAGGTTCTACAAGGCATCAACCATGCCCGATTAAAATTTTATCCGTGCCTAACAACCCTAAACAAGATCTTTGCTAGAAAATTAGGGTAACACATGCTAGTAAATAACAGTTATCACTAAGTGAATACGAAAGACAACCTTTGTAGATCGGTCCTTCACTTCTTAAGCTCCTTGTAGTAGTCCCTTCGCTGCGATCATCGTGCTCCCGGACTCTCGGACGGCTCCATGAGAAGAGGGTAACGGTTTTGCTTGAAGTCTTCGAGGCCGAAGATGATCTACGTCGAGGGAATACGAACTCAAGCTTCTACTTCACTAACTAGAGAATTAGTGAAGCAAACACCCTAAACTAAAGTGCTAGTCTAGTAGAGGATGATGAAATAGGAAATGGGTACACTTTAGAATTTCTTTTCTCACTTTCATTCTCTCTCTTTTTCAAACCCTAGAAAGAAATTGAAGGAGGAAGAAGATGAGCTCAAAATGAGAATGAAACTAATCAAGAGAGTGAGAGAGCTAACCATGGATGAGTGGGTATCATATATTAACTCATGTAGAGACATTACCATGGCTAATTATAGTGGTTAGGTTAGTTAATATCTTAAGTAAAACAAAACTAGTAGACTAAGTCAATGCAAGCATAAGCTTCATGAAGCTTCATGCATGTGAGCTCATTATCCATTTGTTTTAGAATTACTTTAAATATAAAAACCTAACCAATATAATTATAATGGTGTATGTCTCTTACACCCATGTAGTGTGTATCAACAACCATGATACAAAATGTACACAAATAAATATATATCACATATATATTAAGTTGTGCACAAGTGAGAAAAATAAATGCTTAAGTGAACCAATGTTAGTTAATGTAAATTAGTATATCACATATACAATTATACACTAAATTATTAAATCAACTCTTGACTTAATAATCCGGTTATATCACATATAACCGACTAACATCCAATGTATCGACTTATCGAATCAACCCTTGATTCGATAACCTGGTTATATCGCATATAACCGATCGATACAAAACATCGCGAGAATAGAATACGGTATCACATACTCGCATTATTCTCGGTCCCGCACATATCACATATGCGCTCCTATTTCGTTTTGCCTGAGCCAGTAAAACCTCTATGTAGGATTCTAACGACTCGTCAATACGCCGGCAGTAGGTAATGATCATATCAAGCACCCACAAGCCGTCAGCAGTACTAGCTGGACGTAACGGCTACCCGGGTATTGAGCGATCAGAAGATCAGCAAGCAAGCCCGCTCCAACTCCTGCAAAAAGCCTGACAGTGACACTACCGTACAGTCCGGTCTCGTCGTCTGATATGTCGCATATCAAGTCTAGGGGTGGTAAAACGTCAGACCCCAATAACCGATAAGTCATGCCGACATGAGGCTCATAACGGGTCGAGAAACTACTGGTAACACTTACCAGTAAATTTCTAAACCAACCCTGGCCAGGGACTTCCCTGTTATGGCCAATCGAGCATAGCGCAACATCAACCCCCAATACCGGGAGAGACGAAACCCCTCCTATCGCTCATTGCCTCCATGTGACTCGGGACTGTACCCAAAAACCACCGTTTTGCACGCCCTCTTGGACGTGGTAAAGTGGAAATCAAAACACAGTGGGAATCACACAAGACTCTATGACGATCTCGGGTCTACAGACTAACCTGTACCAGTGTCACCAGAGAACTGCCATCTGACATAAGGTATAATACCATCTGGGAGTTCGCGGCGAGTCCGTCCAGTGTACCCAGTCTCCACTGAGCACCCGTATATCATCTCTGATGTCAAACACCAATGGATATGGGATCATCCATCGCCCATCTACATGGGTCGAGAAGGTATACGCTAGTCTACTCTGGTATATCGATGTCCCGTCTCGATACACCCACGACTAGGGACCTTGAAGGATGTACTTATGGACTACCATGTCCCCACTAATATGATCCGCATCATAGTCCATCCTAAGGGCTTTACCAACATGTAACTGAGAGACAATCAGTGTACACGTTAAGGTAAAGAGTAACCAGATGGCATACTATCATGTCGAGCAAGAAAGTCCTCCATATATATGTCCAAGCATCCACTACAATATACATCTCATGTATAGTAATGGCCTCTAGGGCATACATATAACTAACAATCTCCCACTTGCACTAGGGCCATCTGATAACAGTGGTTGTAGTATCTCATACTTAACCATCCCATAAAAGTCTCTCTCTGGGAAAAGGCCTTTGTGAGTGGATCCGCTGTGTTGTCCTCTGAGTCTTCTCTCCTAACCTCGATCGCCTGAAGATCTACCATCTCCATGATCAGGTGACACTGCCTTAGAATATGTCTGGATCACTGATGGGACGGGCGTTCCTAGGCATAAGCCACAACTCCATTGTCACACAATGGTAGGAACGAAGTTCATCTCATGAACTAATATACACCCAGACTGCCTCTTTGGTAGCATCTTTGGTAACGATGTATCTAGCCTTTATCGTCTAGTATGCCACGGTATCTAGTTTGGAACTCTTCCAACATACCGTCCCTTTACTGAGGGTAAAGACAATGCATGTGACTGACATTCAGTCGACCTTATCACCCTGGAACTTTTCCAGTGATTCTCCCCAGGATCGATTGATACCATTTCACTACAACCAGTGAGTATCCTAACATCTAATTAGATCTATCTCATAGATCCAAACTCAGGATTTAGGAGGTATCACTTTGATCCTATATGGAGAATCCTTGTGATAAGCGGAGATTGACCGAGCGTAGCATAGGAAACTCCTTTCCTATCAAAAGTATGTCATCCACGTACTCTACAAGGATCACCACCATATTCCCTACTACCTTTTTGTCTATACAAGGTTCATCTACCATTTTGATGATGTCAAACTCTTTGACTAACTCATCAAAACAGATGTTCCAACTCCGCGATGCTTGCTTTATCACATAAAACATCTTACACACGTTTCCGCTGCTCCCACTGTCTACGAAGCCCTCTGACTGTGGACTTATAGACTCTCTCTTCTAAAACATCATTTAGAAAAGCAGTCATGACACCCAACCGCCAGATATCGTAGTCATGGTATGTAGCCGTGGCAAGTAGGATCTGGATGGACTTAAGCATAGCTACTTAGAAAAGGTTTCATCATAATCCATACCTGGTCAATGATGCAAACCTTTAACAAGTCTAGCTTTGAAAGTCTCAACTTTTCCATGTACACCAAGTAATCTTCTCAAAATATACTTGCTCCTGATGGGGATTTAACCCTTCAGATAAGGCAACCAAAGTCCATACTTTGTTGGTGTATAAGGATTCCATCTCGGATTGTTAAGCATCCAGCCATTCTTACAGAGTCTCACTCCTGATGGCCAGCTCGAAACTAGTTGGGTCATCATCTCATGATGCATTCCTTGCTCCCACTGTCATAGAAAAAATGAAGTATCTCTCAGGTGGGTGAGGAACCCTACTAGATCGGCGGAGAGGCTGAGGTTCGTTAGAAACTATTGAATCCTTTGGTTCTACCAAATCATCAGCTGCAGTTTGTATAGCTGGAACTCTTTCCAGTTCTACCTCATGACCATTAATTTCTTCACAAGAAATTCCCTTTCACAAAGGTGGCATGTTGAGAAACAAAACATCTTTTGTTTCTCTGTTAGGTAGAAGATATTCCCTTGCGAATGCTTGGGATATCCAACAAACTTCTACAGAACTGACTTTGCTTCGAGCTTGTCCGGATTATGCTTTCAGACATAGGCTGGACAACCCCAAATCTTAACTGACTTAAGAGATGGGCTCTTCCCTTACCATATCTCATATGAAGTGGTAGGCAACTGATTTGATTTGAACCCTATTCAATAGGTATGCAACTTCACAAGTGCATAACTCCCTAAAAGGAAATATGTAACTCAGTAGTACTCATCATAGAGCACACCTTATCACATAGGGTGTGATTGCTCCGTCCCGATACACCGACGTGCTGTGGTGTATACGGAGGAGTAATGCTGAGAGAGAATCTCATTCTCCTTTAGAATACTCCAGGAATCCCATGCTCAAGTATTCTCGTCCCTGGTCACATCAAAGGACATAATACTTATACCCGTTTTGGTTCTCTACTTTCTAACTTATATTCCGTGAATATCTTAAAAGCTTCGGATTTGTATTTCAACAGGAACATATGTCTGAATCTTGAGAGATCATCAGAAAATGTAATGAAGTACAAAGAACCGGTCTTGGCATGTGTAGCCTGGGGACCTTCATACATCAACATGTATCATCCCAAGAGTTCACTAACTCTTTCTTTGCTTCCAATAAACAGAGCTATGGTCATCTTATCTCTGTGACATGACCGGTAAGTTTCACAAGATGTAAATTCAAACTGATTTAAATATGCATCTTAATGTAACTTAGCTAGTCGGGTCGCATTGATATGACCTAGTCTACAATGCCTCAAGAAGGATTCGTTCATTTCTGAACTCTTCCTCTTGTGTGTGTTCTGTATACTAAGAACTGTAGTTTGATTTAGAATGTTAATGCTTTTAGATAACGTGCCTGAACCGATCAACTCTTGATATAGGAAATGTACAAAGCATTATCCAACAATACAAAATTATATCCTTTCTTTATTAATAAAGAGACTGATATGATGTTATATATCAGGTTCGGTATCTAATAACATTCGTTCAGAATCAATGTATTCTGGTAATACAGGGTGATAGCTACCAACAGACTTGGCTGCAACACTTGCACCGTTTCTATCTCATGAAACTTATCACCCGTTCTCAGTTCTCTATCTTTCTGTAGCCCATGTAACAAATTATATATGTGGGATCCTGATCCGGTATCACATACCCAGGACGTAAAGGATACTGAGAAACAGTTCTCTGTAATGAACACACCCGAAGAAGATACATCAGCATGCACTTTCTTCATTTGGGCAGCATGGGAATTCTGGTAATCCCCTAAATCCTGTTCATTCCTATAACTCTTATAAGAAAGAACGGAACCAACGTTCCCCAGCACAGTATAACATGCGGGTTCGGTCAATACATCCGTATTATTATCTTGATTAAGGCGTGATATGGTCGCTACCTGGAGAGAGAGAGAAGAAAACACTCTGCGTGCGCTCTTGCAAGATCAGATTGGTTATTATTTTATCTAATCAGGATAGTTCCCACTGTTTTTATCAAATCTTCCTTCAAACCCTAAAAGGAAAGACTAGCCAAGATTAATTACACCCTACAACTTCGCCAATCTTTCAGCCAGGCCAGTGTCGGTACTTTGAGAGAGGTTCCCCGTGCTTTCGCACGGACCTAATTAAAGTAAACCTCATTTTCCCAGAGGCGTAACCCCGTTGACACCTTTCTAGACACCTACTTGATCGGCTAATTGTAATGTGTAAAACTCTTCTAGGAGTAACAATTACTCGCAGTGGGTATCGGGATCCAACTATCTCATAGAAGGTATGCAATCTCATTGCAAATTTCAACACTTGAAATTCCCGATAATATTTTGCCCCAAGCATCCTATGACCTTGACGGAGGTCAACAAACCACAGGGTGCAAGTCAAGTTCAACCCGTCATTTCTTGATTGAATCAAACCCACCCGCACGACCCTTGACGGAGGTCAACAAGGTCGTACGACTACCCTAATCCAATCTGCATCATATGCATAAGCAGATAAATACTAGTTAGCTACCGCACACTACGCCTTGACGGAGGTCAACAAACGTAGCACGAATACTAAGTAGGACTTATCTGAAATGACGGAGGGCTACGACAGGTTTTTCTAAAAACCTATTGCGTAATGAACTTGATATCGTTGTAGAATCGAGTGAATTTTGAAATGGAGTGATTTTGAGACTTTTATTAGTTTTGCTAAAGAGGTCACTCCCGGTGAAGGGATCTTGGCTCTTTCCTCATCGAATAAGGTGCAGGATATATCATATATATCACTATGCAAAGCAAAACTCCAAAAGCAATCAAAAACAAACCGAGTGTTGTAGCATCTGCCAGTTTTGCTAAAGAGGCCACTCCCGGTGAAGGGATCTCGGCTCTTTCCTCATCGAATAAGGTGCGGGATATATCATATATATCGCTATGCAAAGCAAAAAACTGTAGCTACCCTTTTTGAAAATTTGATTCTACAACATCTTTTAGGTTTCTTTTCTTTCATTAATCATATTAATGAAGTCCCATCATTTAAATCACCTAAACATCACAAATAAATATGACGTACACTTATGCCATCCGCATTTGCCTCGATGTCCCCTCGTGCACCGTTAGGTTAGGTAACTAACGACAGAGCGGGGCAGGGCTAGCACGGGTGTAAAACATAAGTAACGTCTATATAATATATCATATATACTATATACAGTATTTATCACATCATATCAAATGATCACATCACAGATATCGCAGCAGAAGAAACATATGAAACATTGGATATACTAGGACGTCCGTGTTTTATTTTGAGCCTCTATAAAATACGGATTCCACAGTCACGATGAATAGCCAAACCCACACCCCTAGACCCCTACGAGAGCGGCAAGCAATCCTTCCAATTCTAGAGTTAGGAGACCCGGACTCGACTCCTCGAGTTGGTCTCCCACTGGACTCTAGAACCCGGTTACTTGTGCTCTCCTCCTTGGGTCTATCCTAGTGCGGAAAAGTAAATAATATACAAATAGTGACATCAACCTCATCCCGGAAGTGCCCCAATAAAAGAATATTACATACATTTAATTTTACATGAATGAAAATAAAAACTCTCATCTCACATAAAACCCCCCGGCTATTCAGAACGCGACGATCTAATATAACATATCCAGCAACACATAACATCACATGTCATCAACGTAAGTAAATATGCGCATCCCAATTGTCGTTGACATATAGCAACGAAACCAGCGATATCACATATTACACTTACGGTCGCAGAAGAGAAAGTGTAAAACTACAACATTTGGAATCCGCAATCTCTTTAGACATCGTAAATCCGAAATATCACATACTTCGCATTTCATGCCTAACTGTATGAATTCCACATATTGTATCACATTCCAGATAAATAGACAGTATTAAACTTTCCGATCGAATAATCAAATACCCAAGATTTCCATAATAGCTCAACACTTGAGCGGAGTTCAAAAATTCTAGAATACGTCACAGTACCAACGGTCCAGCCGTAGAAGGGTCAAGCCAACGCCTCACATGTGGCACGCCGTACTGCCCCAAACCCTAAGGTTCAAAAGGCAGTTCAAGATGGTCACATAATCGAGTTAAGGTTTGTTGTCTTCTAGAGGGTCCATCACGTTACATGCACGTTTTTCCGAAAGATTTAAACTTAAGAAAATATTCAACACTTGAAAGTTTTTCGTGCCGGGAAATAATGAGTTAATGATATCCGTTCGAACATTTTAACAGTTTCTAAATATCCGGAAAACACTTAGACGAAGTTAAACTTTCCGATCGAATCAATGAGCTCCCAATACAACCCAGAAAACTCAACACTTGATTATAAATTAAAAATACTCAGAAACGTCAGGAAATTAAATAGGAACATTTCTGTGCAAAATGATAAGCGTGACATCACCTTATGGCCGCGGAACCGCCGCGGGAGCCTGTTCGTGCCGCGGTTTCGAGGCGCTTTGGGCGCCAAACGTTGTCGTTTTGCACAGTTTCCCTTATAATTGCCTGCTGATTTTTTTAAGCATTTTTAATCCAGAAAAAACTAACATTTTCAAAAATGTCCAGAGAGGGGTAAAATCGGAGGATTCGGAGTTCGTTCGGAGTTTTAACTTCGTATACACGTCACCTAATGCTCTAGCTATGCTCTGATACCACTGTAGGGTTACTAGGCACTCTAAAAAGGTTCTACAAAGCATCAACCATGCCCGATTAAAATTTTAGCCGTGCCTAACAACCCTAAACAAGATCTTTGCTAGAAAATTAGGGTAACACATGCTAGTAAATAATAATTATCACTAAGTGAATACGAAATACAACCTTTGTAGATCGGTCCTTCACTTCTTAAGCTCCTTGTAGTAGTCCCTTCGCTGCGATCATCATGCTCCCGGACTCTCGGACGGCTCCATGAGAAGAGGGTAACGGTTTTGCTTGAAGTCTTCGAGGCCGAAGATGATCTACGTCGAGGGAATACGAACTCAAGTTTCTACTTCACTAACTAGAGAATTAGTGAAGCAAACACCCTAAACTAAAGTACTAGTCTAGTAGAGGATGATGAAATAGGAAATGGGTACACTTTAGAATTTCTTTTCTCACTTTCATTCTCTCTCTTTTTCAAACCCTAGAAAGAAATTGAAGGAGGAAGAAGATGAGCTCAAAATAAGAATAAAACTAATCAAGAGAGTGAGAGAGCTAACCATGGGTGAGTGGGTATCATATATTAACTCATGTAGAGACATTACCATGGCTAATTATAGTGGTTAGGTTAGTTAATATCTTAAGTAAAACAAAACTAGTGGACTAAGTCAATACAAGCATAAGCTTCATGAAGCTTCATGCATGTGAGCTCATTATCCATTTGTTTTAGAATTACTTTAAATATAAAAACCTAACCAATATAATTATAATGGTGTATGTCTCATACATCCATGTAGTGTGTATCAACAACCAATGTACAAAATATACACAAATAAATATATATCACATATATATTAAGTTGTGCACAAGTGAGAAAAATAAATGCTTAAGTGAACCAATGTTAGTTAATGTAAATTAGTATATCACATATACAATTATACACTAAATTATTAAATCAACTCTTGACTTAATAATCCGGTTATATCACATATAACCGACTAACATCCAATGTATCGACTTATCGAATCAACCCTTGATTCGATAACCTGGTTATATCGCATATAACCGATCGATACAAAACATCGCGAGAATAGAATACGGTATCACATACTCGCATTATTCTCGGTCCCGCACATATCACATATGCGCTCCTATTTTGTTTTGCCTGAGCCAGTAAAACCTCTATGTAGGACTCTAAAGACTCGTCAATACGCCGGCAGTAGGTGATGATCATATCAAGCACCCACAAGCTGTCAGCGGTACTAGCTGGACGTAACGGCTACCCGGGTATTGAGCGATCAGAAAATCAGCAAGCAAGCCCGCTCCTACTCCTGCAAAAAGCCTGACGGTGACACTACCGTACAGTCCAGTCTTCTCGTCTGATATGTTGCATATCAAGTCTAGGGGTGGTAAAACGTCAGACCCCAATAACCGATAAGTCATGCCAATATGAGGCTCATAACGGGTCGAGAAACTACTAGTAACACTTACCAGTAAATCTCTAAACCAGCCCTGGCCAGGGACTTCGCTGTTATGGCCAATCGAGCATAGCGCAACATCAACCCCCAATACCGGGAAAGACGAAACCCCTCCTATCGCTCATTGCCTCCATGTGACTCGGGACTGTACCCAAAAACCACCGTTTTGCACGCCCTTTTGGACATGGTAAGGTGGAAATCAAAGCACGGTGGGAATCACACAAGACTCTATGACGATCTCGGGTCTACAGACTAACCTGTACCAGTGTCACCATAGAACTGCCATCTGACATAAGGTATAATACCATCTAGGAGTTCTCGGCGAGTCCGTCTAGTGTACCCAGTCTCCACTGAGCACCCGTATATCATCTTTGATGTCGAATACCAATGGATATGGGATCATCCATCGCCCATCTACATAGGTCGAGAAGGTATACGCTAGTCTACTCTGGTATATCGATGCCCCGTCTCGATACACCCACGACTAGGGACCTTGAAGGATGTACTTATGGACTACCATGTCCCCACTAGTATGATCCGCATCATAGTCCAGGTAGTCAAGTACACATCCTAAGGGCTTTACCAACATGTAACTGAGAGACAATCAGTATATATGTTAAGGTAAAGAGTAACCAGATAGCATACTATCATGTCGAGCAAGAAAGTCCTCCCTATATATGTCCAAGCATCCACTACAATATACATCTTATGTATAGTAATGGCCTCTAGGGCATACATATAACTAACAGTTCCATGTCGAAACGGGCAGTCTCAGGGAAGTATTTCGTGTCGAACATATCACGAAATACCTCCTTTGTAAAAACAAACCCCAAAAATAGGTACAACATAAATATAAAATAAAATCATCCCCAACGGGAGCAAATCCACGCCAAAAAGGCGGAAAACAACCACCACA
Organism: Agapanthus africanus; assembly: GCA_030015575.1. Classification (NCBI taxonomy): domain Eukaryota; kingdom Viridiplantae; phylum Streptophyta; class Magnoliopsida; order Asparagales; family Amaryllidaceae; genus Agapanthus; species Agapanthus africanus. Next base: position 766,815,316 of record JASDDO010000022.1, on the reverse strand, counting down.
ACAGAAATACGACACCGTAGCGAAGAAAGAGACGATATAAATAAAACTGCATAAAAACCTTCAAGTCACAAAATAATATACAATATCGTCCTCATATCAAGTCTCTAAGTCATACAGGATAATGGTAGATGGAGAGTACAGGATACAACGAATATACAACAAGCAACATCGGATAATCGCAAGACCTACCTAAGCAAAACTGCACACTGTCAGGCGAAGTGGTATCCGCAGCAAAAGATGATACGATGGATGGAAATAGCTCTGCCTCTGACTATCCTGAGGAACACCTGCAAAACACTGTGGCACAACGGGGATGAGTTGCCAACTCGTGAATAGTAAATAACATATGCAGGTAATTGCGAGTATGCACGTACAGCGCGAATCTAACATAAGCATTTAATAGCAATGAATAGTCATATGTAATGCATCAGTCATGAAAGGTACGCTAGCAGGTACTACTAATACATGAAACAATAATATGACAATCGGTATGTAATAATCATGTAAGGTACTCTATCAGGTACAATAATACATGAAGCAATGCAAAAACAATAAATGTGGAGTACGGAATAAAACATGTCATTCCCACGGAAACCCTAACCTCGTGGTAGGACCAAAATCCAACAAGACAATCAAATTCCCAATTTTCACAATCAGCCCCCAAATTGGCTCTCATATCATGTAAGTCTCGTATATCCTGTATGTACAACATCAGTATATCTCACATATCCTGTATATCCAGTATCAGTATATCTCACATATCTTGTTGTCCAATATAAATATATCTCGCATATCTTGTATGTCCAATATCAATATATCCCACATATCCTGTATGTCCAAATATAAGGTGAATGTACAGTATCGACACCCAAAAACATCATGAAATAAGTGTCTAGCATCGACACAAAAATACATGTTTATACATCCTCGAATCTTAAGTGCCAAACACCGACACTCTCGATCCCCGTATCGGTAATATACGTCCTTGAATCTTAAGTGCCAAACACCGACACTCTCGATCCCCGTATCGGTAATATACGTCTTCGAATTTTAAGTGCCAAACACCGACACTCTCGATCCCCGTATCGGTAATATACGTCCTCGAATCTTAAGTGCCCCCAACATCGACACCCTCGATCTCCGTATCGGTATAAAACAAATCTCAAGTGGATCCATCCAATATCAAGTAAAGAAATAGAATACTTGCATAATTCCATGAAACCACCATGGTCCTCAAATCCAGAAAACATCAAGTAGTGAATACGTATGAATGCATGAATCAATACACAGATATTAGCGTCCCATTCCACTAATATATGTGTATAGGCATATATAATAGCGTCCCATTCTACTGTTATAAATACTTAGGAGTAAAAATATTATAGAACATAATATGAAATCCATGAATGTAATATATGCAACATGAAACAGTAATATGTGCATATAAAGGAAAACAGCTATTTAACTGCAAAAAATTACTAAATATATCACGGGGTTCCTGATTTCCCCGAAATCAGATGCAACATCATAGACAGGTGAACATGTAGCTATAACAAGGTATGCGTAACTATGTCGGTATAGCAAGATATGTGTGTCCATAAGTAAGTATGTATGATGTCAAAGTAGTTGTAGCAAGGTATGTGTCTATACCTATCCATAATAGTACAATACCATATAGGTACATGGGTAACTAGCATATAAGTATACAGGTATGCTATATGTCATAAGCACAATAAAAATAAGGACTATGTCCCAACGTCCCTAAGCAACAATATCATATCTATAGGGGTGTTGTGCGTGTCATGGCAATTATTGACGGTGTGTGTGGCATACAATCAGTGCTCGTGCAATATAAGCCGTCGATAATAGTGCAGTGTCCTAAGGATACTAGTCCAAGCACAGCACTAACCAAGTAGTAATATGTGTATGCGCAATTCTATATATGCAATAGAATATGCGACAAAACATAACAACTCTAACCCAGACGCATAACGCCATGCGGGCGATTCCCCCTATAGATGTTAAATCTACTCACCAACGCTCCTAGCTAAGTGAAGCTAACCACTTGCTTTTCCCCTTATAACAGTGTCTGAAGTCTCTGCCTGCGAACCTACCACAATAAAACAATAAAGCAAATATATATTAATAATAGACCAAGAACACGAACAAACTACGTTTTAACGACACACCAACTCCAAAGCTACTCCCAAGTGTTCGTATTGTGGCTAACGTGCGTAGCGACACGACGAAAACAACCTAAGAGCAAAAACACACAAAGTGCACGGTCCGTGTCGTATAACGTATCGCGCGGACACAAAACACTAGATTAAAGGAAAATGATCCCAGATTTTTCATACTGTAAATACTAAAAAAGTAAACAGTACCAAACCCTCCTAACCAACAGCATACAACTACCCACAAAAACCAAACCCCAGCACTTCCCTCAATAGCCGGCGTCGCCGGAATTTCGCCTTGGGTCGCCGGCCATGGACGGTGGGGTGGTGCTCCAGGGTCACTAGTATATCACTACAGTTTTGTTTGGTCACTCACTAAAATTTCCAGGTCACAGCAGATACAGAGGTTCAAAAAGGACACTAAAAATACGATAATGCACTAATCGATATCTAACGTGTTCTAAACAATAACCAACGAGCTACCCATCATAAAAACTCTTAATTAACAGTGTAAGGATTATACCTATCAACCGTGCTCACAAGATCCAAGCATTCCTAGCTCCAAGTGATCAAGAAGGCAAAAACAAGTCTTGGGATATTTTTTTGTGATTTATTTTGGAATTTTGGAGATTTATGAGCTTGGAATTTCTTGTAAATAGTGTAGAAAAGATCAAGGGCAGGAAGAAGGATAAGGATTCGGCCAAAGGGAGTGTGAGGAGTTGTGTAGGGTTTTCTAGCTCATTCTTTGCAATAAATGCACACATAAATGCATTTACATGCACATTCATGCATCTCCTTTAATTCTTTTCTCTTTTTCTCTAAATTTTAATCCTAATATCCAAACAAAAATCTAGATATGATGTGAGGGTTTAATAACTCAAACTTAATTGTTGAAACGACTTAAGAGAAATTTCCCAAAATGTGAATACCGCATTAAAATAATATTAAAATTGGGAAAAATTCTAATTGAACCAAAACGTCCCATATACTCCCAAAGCTTGCGCACTAGATTTATTTTAGCTAAACTAGGTGCTGGCAAGTCTATATGGTCGTTTGATCACAGTCGGTTTAAAACGGAAAATACCGACAATTTTACCCAAAAACGGAAAAATTCGCATAACGATTTTCCAAAACGTTACAATCTCTCCCCTTATAAAAATTCGTCCCCGAATTTAAAATTCTCACTAAGCGTACCTTCAAAGAAAAGAGTACAAAACTCCCAATCTTGCCCGCAGCCTTTTGAGTGATTACCTCACTATACGGCTACGTCCAAGAAAACCCTCCACAGATGGCAAGACTCTTGACCGAAGTTTCTCCACCTGCCGAGCCACTAACACATAGGGCTGCCGAAGAATGAAAAGATCGCGTCCAAGCTAAAGGGTCTGGTGCTGAATCATGTGAGAAAGGTCATGAAGGTATTTGCAAAGTATCGACACAAGGAATACAGGGTGAATACTCAATAATCTGGGCGGAAGTGCCAAATCAAAGGCAACGGAACTAACTCGCTTTAAGGATCTAAAAAGGACCTGCAGTCCTGGGATAAGCTTCCCAAAACTCAACACGTCATTCATCGGAAAAATCCATAGGAATCCATGATCTCCCACTGCAAACTCAAGTCTGCGACCACCATGGTCGGCATAAGATCTCTGTCCGCACTGGACTACTCTCATCCTGACCTGAACCAACTGGATCATCTCCGAAGTCTCTAGACTAGCTGGGTCCAAAATCCTACTCACGCAGAGTCAGAAAACAGAATGGCGATCGACACTACCTAATAACAAAACCTAAAGGTTGCCAATTGGAATGTCTTCTGATAACAACTATCGAAAGAGAACCCAAACAATGGCAAGTGACGATCCCAACAGCCAACAAACATTTAGTACGTACGCACATGCATATCCTCCAGAGTCTGCATAGTCCGCTCAATTGACCATCGTCCCACAGACGGAAAAGCGGAGCTAAAGCTCAACCAGTACCCAAGGCTTCCTGAAGCTTCTTCCAACTACGGCTAGCAAACAGGGTGCCCCCAATTGGATACAACGCCTGAAGGAACTCCGTGCAACGCACAAACTTAACAAAGAACAACCGAGCAAACTGAGAATAACCGGACAACAAACACCCCAAATGGAGTCACACTCTGACTAAACCTGGGTAGACGTTATAACGAAAATTCATGGAGATCTGCTCCCATTCTCTCTCCGGAACGGTTAAAGATTGCAACTCTCCAGCCGGTCTCAAATGCTCACCTTATCTCACAACCAAACAGACACCTTGAACGAAATCCGAAACTTCACTCTTTTCATCCTACCCATCAGTAACTAACTCTCAAGTCACGTTACATCTTGGCGGTACTTGGATGAACACAGAAAGCTGACCGATGCGCCTGCTCTGGGACCTCGCGTCTCTACCTATCAATATCAGGTACACACCAACGAGTCCGGAACATAGCACACCCTAGTCACAAATCAAGGATTCCGAATTTTTACCCTGCCGAACGTGCTCAAGTATCACAGACAACGAGCATCGGTGGGCTGTGCCTCACGAAAACGATTAAGGAAAAGTGGTCGGGCGCGGACATGAGCAAGCTGTCCCCTCGGTAGAGGCAAACCTGGCTGTACTCCATGATCATTCAAGAACTGCAAATCTGCAGAAGACCGTTTCTGAACTGCGCACCACTGGAACAAGCTAACCCCAGGCCCACGACTCAAGCATCAGCTACCACAATCGCCTTGCCACGGTTAACCAATGGATCTCACAAACACAATCCTCCACACGTTCTATCCAACGGCGCTATCTCAACAATCAAAACCCGCTGCAGGAAAATGTACATTAAGCCCTGGTGGTCCGTGAAGATCTGACACGACTCTCCACACAAGCAGTGTCCTCGGATCTTCTACGCACGACCACATCGGCCATCTCCAGATCATGAGTAGGATATCCTGCTCGTATTCCTCCAACTGTCGGGAAGCAAAAGCGATAACTCTATAGTGCCACATCAGCACATAATCGAGCCCCACTCGCGAAACATCACAGTTAAACAACAAGGTCGCCCGAACCAGAAAACAAGAAGGAACTGGTGTAGTTGTCAACCGAACCTCCGGCTGCTGAAAACTCTGCACACATGCCTCAGTCCACAGAAAAAGAACCTCCTTCCTGGTTAGTTCAGTCAACGGTGCAGCGATACTCAAGCAATCCTGCACGAAACGGCGGTAAAAACCTGTTAAGCCCAAAATCTGCGGACCTCTGTCCCGGATATAAGTATGGGTCAAAGCTGTACGGCCTCAATCCTCCTCGGGTCCATACGAAAACCGTCTCCAGTAACTACTAGACCTAGGAGTCAACACAATCAAGCCTGAAAGAACCCTCTGAGAATTTAGCAAACTTCTGGGCTCTGCCAATGTCTGCAAAACAAATCCTCAAGTGCTGCTCACGTTCCTCACGACTCTTGGAATAGACCAGAATGTCATCAATGACACAACAATAAACTGGTCGAGGAACGGCTTGATGAAATCTGGTTCATCATATCCACGATTGCTGCTAGGGCACTGGTGAGTCCAACGACACCACCAAAACACATAAAGCCCGTAGCACGCATAAAAGCAGTCTCCGGAATGTCATCACTCCGAACCCGCAACAATGATGACCTGATCACAAACAAACTCAGAGAGAGTCTCGCACTCTGGAGCTGATCAAAGAAATCATCAATACGAGGTAAAGGATACCTAACCGCACCGTAACTTAGTTCAATTGACGATCCATCAATACACAACCTCAAACTGCCATCCTTCTCCCTGACGAACAGGAAAGGAGCTCCCCAAAGCGAAACACTCGGACGCACAAGTCCCTCAACCAACAACTCTGCAGCTGATCCTTAAGCTTCCTAAGCTTCGCCGGCTCATCTGGAACAACGTCGGAAAACTCTCGCACGATAATATCCAGAAGAAAACTGCTGACCATCCTGGGGATAAGAGCTGAACGACTGTCCTCGTCCCAGGCCTCTGCTACTCCCGCGACGGTTACGAAATCTGTCTCGACGCCTAAGCCTCTGTCTCTGGGCTGGTACACCTGTACGAGCCCTCCTCTGTTCCGGAACTCCCAAAGTCTCGGAAAAACGCTCCTTGTCAAGACGGGCTGCGTCCACTGGTGCTGTATAAGTAACACGAGGCTGAGTGCTGACTGCAAGGAACAATTGGGTAACAGTGGTGACAACCTCCTGTCGTTGCGCTCGAATGGCCTCAACAAAAGAATTCATCGTCTGGCGCAAATCCTGCATCTCTGCCACCAGCCTATCTATATGATCTATCGAAAGCGGATCCATATAGTCCGATGCAACGAGCGTGCCATCCTGGTCAGTCCTCATCCTACGCGAGTCCACTCTGACCCCGGCTCTCGCTGCATCACTCAAGTCCTCATAGTCATCAGCGGCAAAGGCTATAAATGGAAGAAGGATTTGATATGAACACGGAATTGAATCACAAGGATATGTATCATCAAGAAAGAAATTTCAAGCAAATTGTACTTAGGTCACTTTAGGCGGAGTACCGCGTCGTGAGTATGCCACGGACATACATACACTACGTTACTCATCTTTAAGCTACCTACTCCATCATACCAAGGTCATCCTACACTCCGAAAGGTAAAACCTAGCGCTCTGATACCAACTTTGTCACGATCCGAAACTGGCACGTGACGGCCCTAATACTACGCAACGTCTACAGGCGTAACGCAGTAAAAGAAAGCCAAAACCCAAAAATCTAAACCATTAAAAGACAAGAAAAGATAAGAAAGATTGTTTAAACTTTTGAAAATCTTATGTATAATTTCTTTAAGTCTAATATATTTTCTTAAAAATTTCGGCAGCACCTCCTTTGTAAAAACCAACCCCAAAAATGGGTACAACATAAATATAAAATAAAAGCATCTCCAACGAGAGCAAATCCACGCCAAAAAGGCGGAAAACAACCACCACGACAGAAATACGACGCCGTAGCGAAGAAAAAGACGATATACATAAAACTGCATAAAAACCTCCAAGTCACAAAATAATATACAATATCGTCCTCACATCAAGTCTCTAAGTCATACAAGATAATGGTAGATGGAGAGTACAGAATACAACGAATATACAACAAACAACATCGGATAACCGCAAGACCTACCTAAGCAAAACTGCACACTGTCAGGCGAAGCGATATCCACGGCAAAAGATGATACGATGGATGGAAATAGCTCTGCCTCTGACTATCCTGAGGAACACCTGCAAAAAACTGTGGCACAACGAGGGTGAGTTGCCAACTCGTGAATAGTAAATAACATATGCAGGTAATTGCGAGTATGCACGTACAACGTGAATCTAACATAAGCATTTAATAGCAATGAATAGTCATATGTAATGCATCAGTCATGGAAGGTACGCTAGCAGGTACTACTAATACATGAAGCAATAATATGACAATCGGTATGTAATAATCATGTAAGGTACTCTATCGGGTACAATAATACATGAAGCAATGCAAAAACAATAAATATGGAGTATGGAAAAAAACATGTCATTCCCACGGAAATCCTAACCTCGTGGTAGGACCAAAATCCAACAAGACAATCAAATTCCCAACTTCCACAATCAGCCCCCAAATTGGCTTTCATATCATGTAAGTCTCGTATATCCTGTATGTACAACATCAGTATATCTCACATATCCTGTATGTCCAATATCAATATATCTCACATATCCTGTATGTCCAAATATAACGTGAATGTACAGTATCGACACCCAAAAACACCATGAAATAAGTGTCTAGCATCGACACAAAAATACATGTTTATACGTCCTCGAATCTTAAGTGCCAAACACCGACACTCTCGATCCCCGTATCGGTAATATACGTCCTCGAATCTTAAGTGCCAAACACCGACACTCTCGATCCTCGTATCGGTAATATACGTCCTCGAATCTTAAGTGCCAAACACCGACACTCTTGATTCCCGTATCGGCAATATACGTCCTCGAATCTTAAGTGCCAAACACCGACATTTTTTATCCCCGTATTGGTAATATACATTCTCGAATCTTAAGTGCCAAACACCGACACTCTCGATCCCCATATCCGTAATATACGTCCTCGAATCTTAAGTGCCCCCAACATCGGCACCCTCGATCCTCGTATCGGTATAAAACAAATCTCAAGTGGATCCATCCAATATCAAGTAAAGAAATAGAATACTTGCATAATTCCATGAAACCACCAAGGTCCTCAAATCCAGAAAACATCAAGTAATGAATACGTATGAATGCATGAATCAATACACAGATATTAGCATCACATTCCACTAATATATGTGTATAGGCATATATAACAGCGTCCCATTCCACTGTTATATATACATAGGAGTAAAAATATCATAGAACATAATATGAAATCCATGAATCTAATATATGGAACATGAAACGGTAATATGAGCATATAAAGGAAAATAGCTATTTAACTGCAACAAGTTACTAAATATATCACGGGGTTCCTGATTTCCCCGAAATCAGATACAACATCATAGACAGGTGAACATGTAGGTATAACAAGGTATGCGTAACCATGTCGGTATAGCAAGATATGTGTGTCCATAAGTAAGTATGTATTATGTCAAAGTAGTTGTAGCAAGGTATGTGTCTATACCTATCCATAATAGTACAATACCATATAGGTATATGGGTAACTAGCATGTAAGTATACAGGTATGCTATATGTCATAAGCACAATAAAAATAAGGACCATGTCCCAACGTCCCTAAGCAACAATATCATATCTATAGGGGTGTTGTGCGTGTCATGGCAATTATTGACGGTGTGTGTGGTATACAATCAGTGCTCGTGCAATATAAGCCGTCGATAATAGTGCAGTGTCCTAAGAATACTAGTCCAAGCACAACACTAACCAAGTAGTAATATGTGTATGCGCAATTCTATATATGCAATAGAATATGCTACAAAACATAACAACTCTAGCCCAGACGCATAACGCCATGCGGGCGATTCCTCCTGTAGATGTTAAATCTACTCACCAACGCTCCTAGCTAAGTGAAGCCAACCACTTGCTTTTCCCCTTATAGAAGTGTTCGAAGTCTCTGCCTACGAACCTACCACAATAAAACAATAAAGCAAATATATATTAATAATAGACCAAGAACACGAACAAACTACGTTTTAACGACACACCAACTCCAAAACTACTCCCAAGTGTTCGTATTATGGCTAACGTGCGTAGCGACACGACGAAAACAACCTAAGAGCAAAAACACACAAAGTGCACGGTCCGTATCGTATAACGTATCGCGCGGACACAAAACACTAGATTAAAGGAAAATGATCCCAGATTTTTCATACTGTAAATACTAAAAAAGTAAACAGTACCAAACACTCCTAACCAACAGCATACAACTACCCACAAAAACCAAACCCCAGCACTTCCCTCAATAGCCGGCGTCGCCGGAATTTCGCCTTGGGTCGCCGGCCATGGCCGGTGGGGTGGTGCTCGTGTCTCAGGTGGTGCTCCAGGGTCACTAGTACATCACTACAGTTTTGTTTGGTCACTCACTAAAATTTCCAGGTCACAGCAGATACAGAGGTTCAAAAAGGACACTAAAAATACGATAATGCACTAATCGATATCTAACGTGTTCTAAACAATAACCAACGAGCTACCCATCATAAAAACTCTTAATTAACAGTGTAAGGATTATACCTATCAACCGTGCTCACAAGATCCAAGCATTCCTAGCTCCAAGTGATCAAGAAGGCAAAAACAAGTCTTGGGATAATTTTTGTGATTTATTTTGGAATTTTGGAGATTTATGAGCTTGAAATTTGTTGTAAATGGTGTAGAAAAGATCAATGGCAGGAAGAAGGATAAGGATTCAGCCAAGGGGAGTGTGAGGAGTTGTGTAGGGTTTTCTAGCTCATTCTTTGCAATAAATGCACACATAAATGCATTCACATGCACATTCATGCATCTCCTTTAATTCTTTTCTCTTTTTCTCTAAATTTTAATCCTAATATCCAAAAAAAAATCTAGATATGATGTGAGGGTTTAATAACTCAAACTTAATTATTGAAACGATCACTTAAGAGAAATTTCCCAAAATGTGAATACCGCATTAAAATAATATTAAAATTGGGAAAAATTCTAATTGAACCAAAACGTCTCATATACTCCCAAAGCTTGCGCACTAGATTTATTTTAGCTAAACTAGGTGCTGGCAAGTCTATATGGTCGTTTGATCACAGTCGGTTTAAAACGGAAAATACCGACAATTTTACCCAAAAACAGAAAAATTCGCATAACGATTTTCCAAAACGTTACAGTGGTGGTGGTAAAGTAGGAGGTGGGGTGTTTCCATTGATGTTAGTACTCGTGTTGTTGGGAGAATCCATGACCTTGATAGAAAAAAAAGGTTAGGATAAATTCAAGGAATTTGAAATGTAAAGAATGTATAGTTGCTAATTCTTATAATTCTTGTGATATATTGCTTAGGATTCCATGCAGAACTGACCTGCAAGGGCCGCCAACAAAACCTGTCACTCCCCGCTTCCCAGTGTACGATGACGGAGACGTGGCAGGCACGCAACATATTTACTCATAAATAAATACGTTAAGCATAAATATGCAATATATAAGATCCATAAGAAATGATAAGAGATATAAAATGAACAGCAACTTTTATTAACATTCATCTTTACAATACACTGCTTTGAAAAGGAAAGTACATTGATATAAAGCAATGCCTAAACAGTGGCATATGAAATAAAAATTAAGTACAAGGAAAGCTAGAAATCCCGCTGCTACGTGAATTGGTTCACGTCCTCCTGGCTAGGCTCGATCTCGAGAGAGTCCGGTCCTCCTGACGAACATTCCAAAGAAAGAAAAGATAAGAATTTCGTCAACGAACCAGCGCTCTGTAAGTCCTAAAAGAAAGACAGGAATATAGCAAGTATTGAGAATTAAACTGTTAAGAGAATTAAACTGTTAAGGTGTACAGGTATAAGATTGATATTCTAACGTAGTTGTTTGTAGCTCGGTACAGAAAGTATTAGTATATATGAGAGAAGTCCATCTTACCCCGTGGACCATTGTAACATGTAGTACAAGGCCCCATCAAAACCCACGGGACAACAGCACGAGAGTTTATGAAGGTGTCTTTTATTGATCATCTCGTGCCACTTTTAATACGTTCTGTACCAATCTACCCTTTTAACCCTATAATATATTGTATAGATTATAAGGCTTGTCGAGACTATGGATACAAGTTGTTCATGTAGTCAGGTTCAGGATATAAGCTTGTAGTCATGTCAAGTTATAGCCATGGTTCGGTCAACTCAAGTCTTGTATTAAGGCTTGATATTCAGGTTTAGGTTCAAGTATGCATGTTAGAGTTTGGATTCATGTTTGAATTTGATTCAAGCTTGATTTAGAATCAGACTTGAGTCAGACACTTATAACTGATTTGGATTCTGAATTAGGTTCAGGAGTTATCGATAACTGCTGCATATGGACGGCAGGATTTATGTCTTTTTCCAAGACAATTACCGTTGATAATACCGTTAAGTTTTCCTACCTTAAATAGGCAAGCACTCACTTTCTCCGGCTCCCCGAGGCTCAAAAGAATTGATCCCACTTAAACCTATATTTACTAAAATCCTTAATAGTGTTTTATATAGCTCGAGGGGGTTTTATGAAAAATATTTTTAATATATAGTTTCAAAATAACCTCGAGAAGTTATTTATATTATTTAGGGTTTTCATGGATATGAATTTTAAGGATTTGAGGTACTTTATAATTACCTTAACTTGAATAGTTTATGGTATTTTACTGCAAAGCTTGACTTTCGTTGATATCTTGATGGTATTTTGATGAAACTTGTAATTCTTTTATTTGAAAAAAAATATAAGGTTATTATATTTTAAAAATATATGGATTTTTAATATATATATAATTATTAAAAATTAATTTTTATTATTAAGTAGAAAATTGCATTTTTCTTAAAAATCGAAATAAAAACCTTTCGAGACCGAATGCTCCGTGAGGAGGTCTGCATCTCGCTTTACTAGCCCAAGGATGTGCGATAATCCGCACCATCCAATAGCAGGTCCCCTAAAAAGGGTTGTAGAAGCTTATTTGCAAAGGAATTTTAAAATAAAATTTCATAGAAAACCGTTTTTATAGTATATGGTATTTTAATGAAATATTGTGTTTGTAACTAAAAATACGTTCGAAGAGTATCATGCTATGGAAACCATGTGTGTATTTGAGGGGTAGATCGTTACCTCGTGAGGTTTTCTAAAGGTATAATTAAGCAAAACAATTAAATATGGTAGATACAAAGTTCATGGTATTTTAATATAAAAGTTGATTTAAAGTTATGTTTCATGATATTTTTGAGTGAAAGTTGGTTCTAAACATTAGTTTTATGTTAACAAGTAAGGTGTAGAAATATGAATGAGCAATACTTAAGAAAAAGTGTAATTTCTAGAGCTTAGAATAAAATGTCGGTATTAACTCCACTTACCGACATGTTTTGAAAAAAAGATTTTTAAAGAGGAAGAAGAGAAACTGGGAGGGACTTACTAGCTAGTTATCCTAAGAAAAGGTAGAAGAGGGAGTGTTGAACTTCGTGGCGTCGCGGGGTCGCCGGAACTTGCTTCTATCCTCGCTGGAAGTTGATCTCTTACTAACTCCACTTGTACTCTTCTTGTGCTTAGAAAACTTTGAGAATTTTGGCTATAATTTTCAGAATGAGGAAAGGCTAAGACATGAGGTAGTATTTATAGTGTGGAATTAGGGTTTTGGAATAAAAAAATGAATTAAAATGCATTAAAAAGGTGATAAATAGGGAATTGAGGGGTCTCTGTTTGATTGCAGAGTAATCAAACAGTGCAGGGAGTTAGGAGTAGGCCAAGAGACTTGTATGCAAAGCCCGGGGCTTATTGCACACAGTTGGACCGTCCCCGCAGGCCAAAATGATGTTTCCGTCGGTGATTGGTGAGGGGGAACAGATGGATTTTGGACATGTGTATTCGTTTGTATTTAAGCCCTTTTCCACATGTTTATTTCTTCAGACTTTTCATTGTTATATGCATTGCACATGTAAACTTTTGTGCTTCCAAAAAGTTTAAAAGAAAAGTCAGAAAAAATATAATGTGTATGATGGGGTTCGAACACAGGGGCTACTTCACCGCAGTGAAAGGCTTTACCTGTGAGCTACAAGTTATTTCTTGCTGTTCTTAAACAAAAATTAACTTTTAAATTGTACTCAGGCTTGCAAACTCCTTTCTGTACATTAAATTGAAAATTTTCGTACAGTAAATTCAGAGTCGTTATATGGGGGTTGATAAAACAAGATAGTTTTCCCCTAGATCTTTGAATCTGAAGAACAAGATCTTCCCGATGAGAATTAAATTCTCAATTTATAGGAGATTTGTCTTGCGGGTCTTAGATCCAAACAAAGAACTAAGTTCTTTTTCAGAGGGTTAAACCCCCGTGTGTGTGTGTGTGTTTATCTTTCAAGAACATATTCTTGCTCCTCTCAAACCCTATGTAAACACAGAGATAAAAACATCTCATTTGCATATCACCTTATGGGGTTGATTCTCCCTGAGACTTGAAGTCTCGGTTCTTTTATATAATCAATTAGTTTGAGAAAATCTCTCATTGAGAGATATCAATTGATTTAATTAATCTTAAAGATCACCCGGGGAATTTTGTCCACTGATAGATCTTTGATCCAGTGGTTTTATGTTTAACAAAAAATATTTTCTGTTGGTTTTAATATGATTAGGAAAATATTTTCCTAACAAAAGATCTTCTGATTTGATCGGTGATATTATAATCACAATTGGATTTTAAATCCAAAGGTTCTCTGTTTAACAGAGAAAATCTTTCTAATATTAGAAAAATCAGGGCGAAATATTTCCCAAGATAGAATTTAATTCTATCTGAAGCTAGTGCTTGTTTAGTCGATAAAACTGCACTTTTGATATGACATTTTCCTTGCTCTTCTGAAATATTTAAGGGTATTTATTATAAATATGACACATATGAAGGTTTATCTGTAAAAATAATATTTTCATATGTTTATATATTATAATTAACAATATGAAGGAAAATGTATGCATATAATATTTTGATATTTTAAATATGCATATCATATCAAGTATCCTAACCAATATTCTTAAAAGATAATATCATATAAAATGGTTAGGATAATATCTCAATAAAAACAAATTCTACTAATATTATTTGTTGAGATATTGTGCAGAAATTACATCAGGACTGGAATCAAGGAAATCCGAGTTATCGAGATCAAATCTGCCGAAATATTAAAGTAAATCGAAGAAATCAATTCTGGCAGAGACTTAGAGAAGATTTCCAAAATCCTGATATTCAAAAGATCACCACATGTCAACTAGATAAAGCTCCAGAATTTTGAACCAAAGATCACACCAAGACGCGGCCAAAACACCAAAAATGCGGCGGATCCGCGGCCTAAAGGGGGAGTTGGGTTTTGAGATTTTCAGGTTGGATTTGCTACAACTAATCCTAATTCTGAGGATCTAGGGATTTCAATTTCTGTGACTATAAATAGAACCGAGAGCCTCACTTGAAAACTTATCAAACCGACGAGATCACGAAAACCAAGACGACTCAAGAATCCAGGTTGATCATCAGTTGTTCATCTACCTCCTTAAGAAGAGATCGAGAAGCAAACTAGGGTTTTTGTAATTACTTTCTAAAGGAACAAAGTGTAATTGATCAAGTTGATTAATAAAGGTAATTGTTTTATTCTTATTGCATTTTATTTTCTTTATTTACATCATGATCTCTATCCGTTCTTTTATCTCTATCATGCGCGAGTAATTCTCCGCTTGATAGGGTTCGTAGAATTAAAGTAGATCAATGGATGAAAAAATCCTTTAAGTCCTTTTACGTCCTATAAAGTTTATAAACTTTATCAAAAGAATAGTTAATATCCTAATCGAGCGCGCTATCAATTCATTGATAGTCACGACCACGATTTGAGATTAAATTAACAATTATTTTGGTAAAGGCTAGACATGAACAGAGATCCATGTAAAGATAAGGGTTAAGTGTGGGAACCCTATTCCCTCCAAAAACCCTAATCTATATGCATCTCTGTCGATCTAGTTTTAAATCTATTAGAGGATAAAATGAGTAATCTTTAATTAATCATCCATGACTACTAAATCTTAACGAACCCTACAAGCCCTCTTCTGATATAAAATCTACATCCGTCTTTAAAGTAGATCTATATTCTACATCTGTGTTTAACGTAGATCTAGTTTCTATAACTATTTTTCACTATTATCTACTCTTCTTCCTCTTCCTAATCAACACGTCTAAAGAAAAATTAAAAGATTCCACATATCCCTGAGGTCGACCCGTGCTCATCTCGGTCTAGCTACACACGACACCGCTATTGATTGCGGTTACTACACATACTTCTTTAAATACAGAATCAATCAAATGGCGCCGTTGCCGGGGATACGTACGTAATTTTTTATTCTTACTATTTGTGTTGAGTTCTTATTCGATCTATATCATAAAAATAAAACAAAACCGCATCTTGTATATTTAACGATTAGTGTGAGATTTTTGCGAGGGAATCTGGAATCACTTTAGCGAGGAGATAAAGATTCAGAGATATTCATCAAGACCCAGAGGAGCAAAGGAAGCCACGGTGAAAAAATTAAACAAAGAACCTTCTAAAGCGCGGCGGAACCGCGGCTATTGTGTGCAAACGGCGGCGGAACCGCTGCGGTCTTGGGGAGTTGTGCCCTCAAACTTTTCTGGTATCTTTTCTATCTCTTTCTCTCTCCTCTGAAAAATCCAATCATATATTTTATGCAGGATTCTTTGCAAAATATCGCCACTTAAAAATCGTTTTGCGTGTTTTGTTTTGTGGGTTGTTTTTGCATATTTTAATACGGACTTTAAGGGGCAAGACCAAAATTCAGATTAGGTGGGGATTTCATCACCCTTCTTAGGCCCCACAAATCATAAAACGAGTATCTGCATAACCCTATATTAATTAAAAAATATCTAGATCAAGACCCTAAGAACCGTCGCGCTCAAATAGGACAGAGAAAGGTCGTGGGCAATTTATCGCTTATCCGCATTTCTTTTGTGGTGTCTAGGCAAGTATGTCTAAGGCAAGTGGTTACTTAATTAGGCCCGCTATTTTCGGTAATTCGTATAGCGGATACCTGGCACTTACCTGGCCACAAGAGTTATAAAGAGGTGGTAGAGGATTGATCATGCGGCTTGTCCTTTGGAAGTCTAGGAGCGGTCTAGTGCTTGACCTATGCAACCTTAGTTTAGGATTTGCTTGTGCATTTTGTGATTTGTTGAGTCAACCCTCAAATCCCACTTTTAAAGCAAAACAATCCAAATAGAGCTTAAATCTTTTCACCCTCCTCTCTCTTTTCACCTTCTTATAATGGTTAACCCATATAAAAGAACTCTTGCCGAGTTTTGCTATCCAAAACCAGATATTTCTTGTAATCGTAATCGCTTCAGTATACTATCTGACTCTACCATGTCTTTAAGAGATCGGATAGAGCAAATGGAAAGAAACAGTTGGCCACCTCACTCCAGGTCCTATCAACCGCATCAAAATTCTACATCTTCTTTTGTTGATACTCTATCTAAAGCATGTGAGGGAACTCCTAAACGCATGTCCATCGCTAAGTATATAGTAAGGACTAACGGCTAAAGTTTCAATCCGGTCAAACCGTTAGGACAACAAACGCCACCACCTTCTAAAGAAGATTTTACTACTCGGTTTGTGGCGTATATGACATCTGTTGACAGTTGCCAACCACATAACCAATATCAATATTTTTCTTATCACAATGTTGATCCTACTCCTGTCCAATTTTCATAAGCTTTTGATTCCTATCAATCCTACCCGACTTTTACACCTTCTCGAGACATTCCTTCTAATCAGTCATTTGGGAGTTTTACTTATCCATAAGAATTTCAATCTTATGCTGAAACCCCTTACCGACCCATGTCTAGTCTTGAATAGACTGTGGAAGAATATGTGGTAGCGTCGCGCCGCGCCAGAGAGGAATTGAATGAGTGCATGGTCGTTCTCAATAAACAAAACAAACGAGCAACTAGTTTCAAACCAGCTCAAAATTTTCCAACGTATGATACGGCCATAGGACAAATTAAGAATTTGGGTAGTGAGATAGAGCGGTACACCCTTCCAAATCAATTCTCTCCATCTTAAATTGAAATCCACACCTCCAGTTTCACAGATCTATCGAGTAAACCAAATGATTCACCAATTGAAGATAGAATGTCTGATGAGTTGTGTGACTTTGTAGTGTTTGATTTACCCAATTGTGAAGGGTCTATTTCAAGTGAAGCCACACCCAACCCTTATGATCTCTACACCTCCACTCTAGAACCATAATTGATTGAAAACCCTGTTTTTGATGAGATGTCTGAGACTTGTAACCTTCACTTGATTGAGGATATTGACGTTGGGGATATATTGGATGATGAACCCCGAAATTTTGGATGAGTTTGTCACACTAATTCATCAGGTCCTTTCACTCCCGTGTGGTCATCATCTCGAACCTTTAACTATTCTTACCGAACCTCATATGCATCTTGAAGTTGATGATAAATGTATAACCGAAAAGCAGAATAAAATTCAGCCTTCATTTCCCACATCTGGTTCAGCAATACTCGACACACCAATGTGTTTACCCATTTCATCTTCCACTTTCTCTGATTCTTCTTCTAATCTTCCTTTAATGATAACGAGTGTTGATGAATCGCAATTTGATATTTCGAGTTTGATAATTCTAAAAAGACAACTTGATTTAAACTCGTTTGAGAATGAGGTAGATGAGCTTTACGAGTCTCCTACCTCCATATTTTTTGACAAATCAAGTGTGTTGAATTCTAGCGCGACACTTATTGACGTTGAAACGTTTAATCAGACCATCGATGAAAATTTCGAAGATATTTTCGCCGACGAGCTCGCATTCCTAAACGACACGGATTTTGTGATTAATCAACCTCCACCTGAAGAAGTTGAACCACCACCATTTTTTCTTATCCCATACGAGAATGTGACCATTCTTCCCATTCCTAATCATCCACATTCTCGTTTCCATTCACCATTATTGTTTCGTCCCTATCAACCGAGACATAAACCATACCACCTCCTATCTCCCCACTTCTTCAAATCTCTGATTTTCCATCAACCAGTACGTTTCATCGATAAATTTTTTGAATGGTTGGTGTTGACTTTTGGTCTTTGTAAGGCTTTACTTTGACCAATAACTTTAACCCCCTAATAATTTTAAATGCTTAATACTATTTTACTCAAGTTTGGGGGGATATTTTGGCTCTTGAAAGAAAATTTTTATAAAATTGTGAGCCAAAAAATAAGTTTGGAGGAGAATTTTACCTTCACTATTTCATGTCTCCGTTACTAACTTTTCCTCCCAAATCTACAGTTTTTTAAGCTCAGCAGATGACATCAGGACACTGTTGTAAACAGGTTTGGGGGTGGTTGTGCTTATTCACGCATTACTTTGCATTATACTATATATATGCACAAAAAAAATTTGATAATGAAAGTTTGAAAGTGAAAATTTACATATGAAAGATAGGAATAGTTTGAGAAAAGTAAGAAAGTTAGATATTTTCTTAAACAAAACTAGTAATAAGTAGTTATGAGCCGTTGTCCCAAGAGTTAGTAAGATGAATAAAATTACTAATCTGAGAATAAAAATAAGTCTGAAAAATAGTCCATATTCTTAAGTCCAAATATTTGAACGTTGATACCCTACTATACGCACTTGCACAAATCTTGAAACTTGGGATAGTATAGAATACATTGAAATGCTCCTGTCTAAAAGCCTTGGTAGGAAGAAAAATAAAAATATATATAAGTGGTGGAAAAAAATGAACACTGGTTTTGTAATTACCAAGGCAGCATAAAAAAATATAGCGAGGGTGTTTTATCACCTAGTGCCTTAGACCAACTGGTTTGGGAGCCACTGCTAAGCCTTAGGTGTTGCAAGACGAGAAATTACGCCTTAATAACGCGAGCACGTTTTGTAATCGATCGGTTAGTACCTCAAGAAGTATTAACGGTCGCATGAAGAATGTGTGAGCAATTCCATCTAAAATATTCACCAACTAAAAAGTACTAAGAAAGATGGACAAAAGTATGATAACTTAAATTGAATTCTCTAAGTATAGGGATGTCTTTTATACACACGTAGAGGTATATGATCAATGTTTGGAGGAAAGATAAGGAGGAAAACTAAAGACGGTGTTTTATTGAGAGATGATATAATTTCTAATATCTTTTCACGACCATTAAGACAGGGCTCATGGCAACTGAAAAGCTGGTGTAGTTGGAAACTCTTATTTTCAAGTTTTTTCTTTATTAAATTCTTATCTTTATATGTAACTTTCACCAACTTTCTTTTGTTATAGGATTTTGAGGGTGTAATCCGCTGAAAACCCTCAGGAGACAACACTCTTCCTACTAGGGACATCTAGAGGTTTAACGGCTTATTACACATGCTTAGTGCAATCGTGTTGCCTACGAAAGTGTGCTACTTAGGTTTTTCTTTTTTCTTTTTTTCTCCTTCTCTTGAATAATTAGTTTTTCAGGACGATCAAAGTTAAGTTTGGGGTATTTGTTCAGTCGATAAAACTGCACTTTTGATATGACATTTTCCTTGCTCTTCTGAAATATTTAACGGTATTTATTATAAATATGATACATATGAAGATTTATCTGTAAAAATAATATTTTCATATGTTTACATATTATAATTAACAATATGAAGGAAAATGTATGCATATAATATTTATATAATATTTTGATATTTTAAATATGCATATCATATCAAGTATCCTAACCAATATTCTTAAAAGATAATATCATATAAAATGGTTAGAATAATATCTCAATAAAAACAAGTTCTACTAACATTATTTGTTGAGATATTGTGTAGAAATTACATCAGGACTGGAATCAAGGAAATCCGAGTTATCGAGATCAAATCTGCCGAAATATTAAAGTAAATCGAAGAAATCAATTCTGGCAGAGACTTAGAGAAGATTTCCAAAATCCAAATATTCAAAAAATCACCACATGTCAACTAGATGAAACTCCAGAATTTTGAACCAAAGATCACGCCAAGACGCAGCCCAACCGCGGCCAAAACACCGAAAATGCGGCGGATCCACGGCCTAAAGAGGAAGTTGGGGTTTGAGATTTTCAGGTTGGATTTGCTACAACTAACCCTAATTCTGGGGATCTAGAGATTTCAACTTCTGTGACTATAAATAGAACCGAGAGCCCACTTGAAAACTTATCAAACCGACAAAATCACGAAGTCCAAGACGACTCAAGAATCCAGCTTGATCATCAGCTATTCATCTACCTCCTTAAGAAGAGATCGAGAAGCTAACTAGGGTTTTTGTAATCACTTTCTAAAGGAACAAAGTGTAATTGATCAAGTTGATTATAAACATAGTTGTTTTATTCTTATTGCATTTTATTTTCTTTTTTACATCATGATCTCTATCCGTTCTTTTATCTCCATCATGCGCGAGTAATTCTCCACTTGATAGGGTTCGTAGGATTAGGGTTGATCAATGGATGAAAAAATCCTTTAACTCATTTTACGTCCTATAAAGTTTATAAACTTTATCAAAAGAACGGTTATTATCCTAATCGGGCGCGCTATCAATTCATTGATAGTCACGACCATGATTTGAGATTAAATTAACAATTTTTTTGATAAATGCTAGACATGAACGGAGATCCATGTAAAGATAAGGGTTAAGGATGGGAACCCTATTCCCTCCAAAATCCCTAATCTACATGCATCTCTGTCGATCTAGTTTTAAATCTATTAAAAGATAAAATGAGTAATCTTTAATTAATCATCCATGACTACTAAATCTTAACGAACCCTACAAGCTCTCTTCTGATATAAAATCTACATCCATTTTTAAACTAGATCTATATTTTTCATCCGTGTTTAACGTAGATCTAGATTCTATAACTATTCTTCACTATTATCTATTCTTCTTCCTCTTCCTAATCAACACATCTAAAGAAAGTTTAAAAGATTCCACATATCCCTGAGGACGACCCGTACTCATCTCGGTTTAGCTACACACAACACCGTTATTGATTGCGGTTACTACACACACTTCTTTAAATACATAATCAATTAGTGCTTCAAACAGATGCGCTCACGTGGTTTTCACGTGAGGGCTATCGTATATAAATGACAGTGGCACTCACGTGCTTTGCATCTGAGCGCTCACATGTTTAAAACGTGGGGCCTGTTTGGGTTTTAATTTATTTGTATTCAGCACTCACATGTTTTGCATGTAAACGCTCCCGTGTTTAACACGTGAGGCTTATATCCTAGGGTTTAACCTTTACTGAAGCCGGAGGTCACATGTTTTACATGTGAGCGCTTACGTGTTCAATATGTGGAAACCATTTCATAGGATTTGATCCCCCTGAAGCCGGAGGTCACATGTTTTTCATGTGAGCGCTCACATGTTCAACACGTGGGAAGGTTTCGTTTCTTTTCCTCTTCTCTTTTTTTTTATAAGGGAGCACACCCAATCGTGGAAGACCCCTCCAAACACCTCATAAGCCGTCAGAAATAAGCTTGAATAGCGACCGCCCATTCCGAAGATGATCCACCCGAGAGAACCGATCCAAACTTCAGCTTCACTTAGTAAAGCAATCGACGCTCCAAGCTCTCTAGGAATGGAGAGTTGGGATGTAGAAATTTTCCACTATAATTTTCTCTCTAAACTAATTCTCAAGAAAGCAAGTGAAGAAGAAGGAGGAGGAGCAAATGAAGAGATGAAGAGGCTATCCATGCAACACAAAAATGAACAAATTGTTAAATGAATGAGAGAAGGGGTGGCTTCATCATTTTTCTAACCAGACAAATAAAATATCACAATCCTTTTTGAATAAACTAATGAAAGCTCATTCCTCTCTACATGTCTTCAACCATGCTCAATGTCACCTCACCCTCTATCTCATTTCATGAATATTCATAAATGAATATTGAAAAATGAACTAATACAAACCTGTATACATATCGAAATACATATACACGTATCCGTATAAAAATACGAATAGCCAAGAGAGAGAAAATAAATAGTGAACAATAATACTAGAATATATATATATATATATTAAAAATACATATATATGTTATTAAATCAAAACCTGATATAATAATCCGGTTTAATCGTAAACCGTTAGTATTATCAACCGTCCGATTAAAGTCTGTGTAGCCTGTACACATATTTAATCGGACACCAGTATGTACCAACATACGTCATCTATATCATATTACCTAAACCGGGAAAATTCTCTGTATGAGACTCTAAAGACTCGACAATACGATGATAGTGATTACTGGATAAATCCATAACCACAAGCAGGCGTGGCCAATGAAGCGAGCCGAAACAACCCGCTTCGGAATTCGTTTGCTTCACCTAGCCGGCGAAGCGAATTTTTCTCTCTTCGTCGGCTAAGTGAGGCGAGGGCAACAGTAACGAAGTCAGAACCCGCTCGCTTCGCCTCACCAGTTCACGAGGTAAGGCGAGGCAAATTTGCCAAGCAAGACGAATTTTTCGCCTGGCTCGGTTACTATTTTTTTTAATTTAAAAATTAAAATTAGGCTTAAAATTTTGAAATTTAAACAAGTTTTTATATTAAAAAAATCTTAATCATAATACAAGTTGCTTTTTTTTACATTAAAGACCGATCCCACTCGGGCTGCCTACGCATCCCTCCCAAATATTGATCTCAATGAGAGGGAATCAGATTTACATAGTTCTTTTTCTACTATTAAAAATCTCACTACTCGTCGGCGCCGGTTTTGGTTCCTCCTCTTTCAGTGTTGGACTCGTCCGATCCTGTAACCTTCTCAGGTAGATAATCCGAGTCCAAAGAGATTGCATTTTCTTTCCTGACGGCTGTTACTTCCTAATCTTGCGAGCAAATCATTCATTCCATTGTGTCGTACGCCAAGCTGCATCTCTTCTCGCTTAATATCCTGCCACCTTTACTAAAAACATTTTCCGACGCTACTGTGGATACTGGAACGGTTAGTAAATCACGGGCGATAGTAGAAAGCACCGGATACAAATGTCCGTGGCTTTTCCACCAGGCTAAATTATCAAAATCATCTATAGTTAAATCTACATCTGACTCGATTTGTAAATATATTAATAACTCATTTAAAGATGATGATAATGAGGCTACCGGGCCTTTTGCCTTTTTCTTCTGTTGAATAAGTGCTAAAGATGAAGTCGAAACACGCGAACTGGTTGAGAGCGATGGTCTACTAATTCTATCAGAAGAAGATCATGCAACATACAAATTTAACATTTCATCAAAATTACTCCTAACGATACTAACATAAGCATCAATATCTACACCATGTCGCATGGCTGTATAGAACCCGGTTAAAAGAGCCTCCAAACCTTCTAATTTAATTCTAGGGTCTATTTCCGAACATAAATAGTAAATAATTGTAATTTCAAAGAAATATTTAGAAATCTTAGCTAGCATAGTAAGTATCGGATGGTGAAGTACTGGATTTTCGACGTGACAAGCGAAACAATTAACTATATTATACAATTCGGAGACAAGAATATGAGAAGTGGGGCTATAAGTAGCAGAAAATTGTTCGATTGCTATTTTAAAAATCATAAGAAAATCTTTTAAAAAATCGGCAATCGACCAATGATCATGTGTTAAGTGGTTTTCTACAGGCATTTGTTCATTCCACCTGTTACTAATAATTCCAGCGGTCTTTAACGCAGTACGAAGCATGTCATTTATACTATTCCAACTAGTAGCCACATCTTTTTTTTAGAGACGGCCTTATACCTGCAACTAGGCATCTAGTTTTGTATTCAGCTTTTCTTTTTCCAGAACTTTTAATAAACCTACATATATCTTTAATTGTTTGAATATTTGTATTACATACGATATATGCATCTTATACATCAAGGTTAAGTATATGGCATGCACAACGAATATGAAAAAACAACCACTGCAAATTGGTTTGTATAGCCTAATGAGTTCAGAAATAGCAGAATTATTGTTGCTAGCATTATCGAAAGAAATAGAAATTTTTTTATTTACACAATGATATTCTTCTAAAATAAATCTAATTTCAGAAGTTATATGAAAAGCACTTTGCGGGTATGGAAATTGTCTAAAAGCGAAAAAAATTGTGCAAAATTCAGTCAGAATCTATCCAATGTGCAGTAACACATATCCAGAGAAGTTCCTTTTTATCCGTCCAAATATCAGAAGTTAATGAAGTACCGGTATCTAAAGAAGTAAGAGTAGCAATTAATACCGATTTACCGTCGTTGTAGAGGCTAAAACAACGACTTTTAAACGTAGTCCTCGGAACCCTTTTGAATGCCGGTTGCAACGCCGTTCGAACGTACCGCTCAAAAGTCGCGCTTTCTCCAAATCCGAGAACATATTCATCTGCCATAACATATCTTGCCATTTCTGAAACATTTAAATCATGATTATATTGAAAAAGACCTTGACCGGTGAAACCAATTTGTGTTTATGTAGTGGAGGAACCGGTCAGGGCTTCTAAGTGTTTTTTTGCATATTTATTCAAACTACGGTGCTGACACTTTCCTTGTGTTTGTATACATTACCACAATATTTGCAAACGGCGTATCTAACACCGTTTCTAAATTCAATTTTATAGCGATCCCAATTATCACCGATAGTCGCACGTTTTTTAGTTTCTCTTGATATATGGGTGGATCCTTCCGCTTGTTGTTCGGGATGAGCAATTTGGGTTTGATGCGTATCGGATGAACTCTTCATATCAATATTTTAACTAAATGTTAAAAAAGAAGTGTTAGAGTAGAAAATTAGAAATAATAAATTAAAAACAAGAAATAAGAAAGAGAAAAGAATGGGTCGATCGGAGGCTCGGAGCTTCGAAAACTCAGAGTCGGACTGTCGGAGAATTGGATCGGAGCTTCTATTATTTAGAGAGATGGAAATTGCTACAATAGTAATAAAGATTAAAATTAAATTTTTTTTAGAGAGATGGGAATTATTTTTGGAAGAGAAAAGAGTATGGAATAAGAAGAAATGCGGTTTAGGGGGTAGTTATACATTTTTGGGGGTTTTGAATTTTTTTGCCCGTTTATAGTCGTCACGAGGCGAGGCGAATCGAAATTCGCCTCACTTCGCCTAGATCCGACCGTTAGTAGCCGTTGGATGGAAATTCCAAGACGAGGCGAAGCGAACCCGAGGCGAAGGGATGCGATTCGTCGAGCAAACGGCCGTTTATGACCGTTGGATAGCTAGTTCAAAGCGAATCCGTGGCGAATCGGTCACGAGGTGAAGCGAGGAGAATCGGTGTGTCTTGCCGATTCGAGACGAATCATGGCGATTCTGAGGAGATGAGAAGCGAGTTGGCGAGGTGAACTACGATGAAGCATGTCCGGAAAAGTTGGGAACCCACTCGCTTCGCCAATTCGTGGATGGCGAGGCAAATCGATTCGCCAAATTCGCCTTCGTCATCACGAAGCGAAGCGAATCGGTTCGCCGTCGATTCGCTTCATTAGTCGGGTCTAACCACAAGCACGTCAGTGGCACTAGCTGTATATAACAACTACCTAGGTATCTTCCGAAAGGGATGTCGACAATCAAGTTCGTCCGTATCCTACCGAGTCTGAATGTGACAATCTCTGTACAGTCCGGTCTCTTCGTCTAAGAGTATCGTATACCGGGTCTAGGGGTGGAAAACGTCAGACCCCTAATAACTTGATAAGTCGTGCCGGAGTCAAGATAATTACCAACCGAGAAACTACTGAACTCATATCAGTAAATCTTATCTACCGTGGCCACGGATTTATGGTAATGGCCAACCGAATATAGCACGACATCGACTCCTAATATTAGGAGAAACGAATCCCCGACAATCGCTCACTACCTCTATGTGGCTCGGGACTGTACCCAACTAAAATCTGTTTGCACGACTCCTTTGAGCCATGGTAGGGTATTAATTAAAGTATAGTGGAAACTCACACGAGACAAATGACAATCTCAGGTCAAAAGACTAACATGTATTCACGGCACTAGAGAACTTCTATCTAACAATAAATATAATACTATGTAGAAGTTCTCGGGGAGTCCGTCCAGTGTACTCACCTCCAGTGAGCACCTGTATACTATCTTAGGTGACACAATACCGATGGATTATGAGACCGGCCACCACCCCTCGTCGGAGCTTCAAAACGTATACATTAGTCTACTCCGGAATATCGATACCCAGTCTCGATACTCGCACGACTAGGGATATTTAAGGATGTGCTTATGGACTACTTAGCTCTCACGTATATGATCGCCATCATAATACTGGTAGTCAAGAAAGAACTCTACGGGCTTTATTATGATGTATTAGCGACACATAAAAACAAGTAAAATGTATAAACATTAATAATAAAGACAAACCAGATAGCATACTATCATTTCGAGTAAGAATGTTCTATCTGTATAGGTTATCTCTCAATTATTATAATCGTCTACCTGCAATTACAATAATTGCCTTGAGAATTATCATAATCGCATGTCTGCATTTACAATAATTGCCTTGAGGGCACTATATCCAACACTGCTCATACAACTTCTCATACAATTTTTATAATACATTTTAACTCACTGTTCGGCTTAAATAGCGAAATCTTGAATTAACAGGGTCATGAATGAATGTAATTTTTCAGGGTCTTAAAATATATGTAAAAGACTGAAACCATAATATAATATTATCAAGGATGTTAACGAAATGTCTTCTTTTTATCATATTTAAGTTAACGGGTTGGATTGGGTAAAATTAGAATTCAACACATTCCAACCCAAACCCAAACTAATTTAACATAAAATATCTTTCTCTCCCATCTCTCTTTCTGTTTCTATATTTCCTCTCTTTTTTATTTAATAACAATATCTCTCTCTTTCTCTTTTCTTCATTTCTTTCTTCTTCCTTTCTTTTTTTTTCCATTTAAAAACCGTGGAGAGAGAGGAAAGGGGACAGCCATAACGTTAGCCACCATGGCGACTACGACGCCGTCGCCAAGGGGGTGACGGCGGCGGCGACTCTAGCAAGGATCCGGCGATCTCCGGTTGGTATTTTTTTTTTGGAAAAATTAATTTTGCTAAATTTTTTGATCTCAAGAGAATTCTAAAAACTTAAAAGGATAAATATTTACTTATAATCGATTTGCAATTTGGATCTTCTCCTAAATTTCTTCTCTTCTTCTTCTTCTCGTCCTTCTTCCTCTCTTTGCACTCTCTTGAATTTCCGCCGTCCAAATTCTACATTTTTTATTTGTTATTTTATTTTTTTATATTAACCAGTTCATACTCCCTATATGCTGCGGGCGTTTTTGTAAATTTGCCACTATCATAAATTTTTAGAGCTAGGGTTGGAAAGTAAGTTTGGGGGGGGGGGGGGGGGGGGTGTTTGAAATTTTAAATTTTGGCATGTGTTTGTACTGCTTACAGTAGGTTTTTGGCAACTGTATTTGCTCATTTTAGTAAATTTTCTCTCTTAAGTGCATCTCTATAAGTTACTAGCTTTGTTTTTCAATATCACCATTCCATATGGAAGTCATTGGTTTCTAAATAATTTCTCGCAATCTTGTATATATTGACAAACAATTAAAATATATTTCCTGTTTCCATAATTATCTCTATGAATCTTACAAAATAATAATGCCCAATGCATGAGTAACTGTGGATATAGAATGACCGTATTGCTGAGCTAGTACTAGAATTGGTTACTCGCTTAATAAGGTAATAAAACGGTCGATGGACAACATGCTATTTGTGAAGGATGAATTTCACTGAGATTCTTTTACATTTTTATGTTTCTTGATAAATACAATCTATTTTATAAAATATAAACTGGTCCCATGATTTTGTCGTAATAAGTATTACGAACTTTCAGCAATATTTCAGTTTATTGCCATATGCTGAAAACAGTGACAACCTTCGTACCCTTGTTCGCCTTTTCATTATTTACAGAAAACTACATATTGAATTAAACTGAAAAATGCTAAAACCTCATGGCATTTATTTTACTGAAATTTAACCTTTGGTTTATCTGAAAAATGCCTAATGCATCGTGTATTTCACTGAAATTTAACCTTTTAAAAATAAAGCGAAAAAACCCAATTTTCTATTGCACGACCAAACTTTCGGTTAAACATTTTGTGGTTGTTTTGGGTGTCAAGTGGGACCCACATGGACAAGAACATCTTCCCCGAACCAAAAAAGCTTGATCCATCAAGATTCGAAGCTGCTACAAAATCGTACCCTCCGTATTCTTACATACAGTTTGGAGCCGGGCCACGCATTTGCCCTGGCAGCGAGTTTTCTCGCGTTGAGGTGCTGCTAGTCATGCATCACCTCATCACAAACTACGATTGGTCCGAGATGATACCAAATGAGCCGATCACACGAGATCCTTTCCCTTATCCGGCAACGGGGCTTCCTATAAAACTCTACCAGAAAAGGAAATATCATGATTGAAGCTCTAAATGTTTTATCTTACGCCCGATATGTGTCATGATTAAAATATATGTATTGTGAAGTAGTTTTCCTATATATGTATTTAATAGTGTGAATGTGAAATCTGAGTGAATTATTACATGCAGCTTCATATTAATTTTTCCAAGTCATTTATGTCTGGGTGCAATATTTCTGGGCCCATTGCTGGAATTGACATATGTTTTAAGTATTTAACCAGGCGGGGTCAACAGCAACCATTTAAGAATTTAATCGGTCCGGGGTCGATTGCAACCTCATGGTTGCGGTCGTGTGAATGTTGCCGTTATTTTCAGTCATTATTTCATTAGCAATGGTAAGCAATATTGTTATCCAGAGAAATTAATTCGAATTGTGTAATTTAAGTGGGAGGCAAAATGTAATGTTTAAATCACAGTGCAAGAATGTAGAAAACCTCTCTTATTTTTGCCTCAAAAAATCCCTATTAACTTGAACAACATGCCCTTTATCCTAAAAATTCAACTCCCTTGGTTTTTTGATCAATATTACCCATCAATCCTTTCTTCTCAAAATATTTTTTCCTTTCTCTTCCTTATTTCTTTTCCAAAATATCTAATTTAAATCATCACTTACGTTCTCCCTGCTCCTACAAAGAGCGAGCATGGATTTAAAAGAGCATGGATTTGGAAAAGATTAAAAGGAAAAAGAAAATATTATGTTAGTTAATTAAATTATTAGTGTCATTTTTTGGCATAAAAATTTCTTATGGGTGTAAGTTAACATTGTTAGAGTTTTTGGGTTAAAATGCATGTTTTTCAAGATTAAAAAGGTTTCTTGTTTCTCATGCAAAAGCGAGGGACATTTTCGGGATTTTAGTCCCCAAAAAACTTTTACTTGAATAGTTGTCTCTGCATATAAAATAACCAGCAAGTGTGCTCGTACCATGCACGAGCACACAAAGTTGCCCAACAATTCAAGAAATATGTTATTGCAACAAGGATCAGCATTTCAAAAATGCGTTGTCTCGCTAATCCCTGAAGCTTAACTCAAATTCTCTTTAAAAAAATTCAGAAAATTTATTTATTTTCTTTGAAAACAATTTCATTAAAGTCACTTGGACTTTACACCTTTATCAAACCTTGACCAAAATTCTCTCAAAACAATTTCGCAGCATTTCTTTATTTTTTTGAAAACAATTTCATAAGAGTCTACTTTACAGCTTTGTTAATTTTCTACATTTATTGAATGAACGTTAAATTGCATTTGAAAAGTCCTAAATAAGTCAACCTGTCCCGAGTGGAGATTTCAATTCTTCTCACATATTTTTTTCTAAAAGCAGAGATTATTTTTTTTAAAATCTATTTGTAAACATCGTTATTTTTTGAAGAAAAAAACTACAATGTCATGACTTGCGAGATTTCATCAAATATGAAAAAACTTACACATAAAGTATTAGTAGCTTGTTGAACAATTATAACCATGCAAAATTAATTATAAACATAAGATGCATAAATTTCTCTACTTATGACTTATGAGATTTCATTAAAACATAGAATAAAACATATCCATAATAAAAGTTATAAGATTTCATCAAATTCAATTTGTATCTTATCGTCAATGAAAAAACAAAGAAAGATTATAGTAAACCGAAGATAAAAGTTATTAGACCAAATACAAATTTAAAGCCCAAAAAAGGGTGTAGAAAATTACATGAAACTAATAATGTAAGTTGAACGATCTGATATAAAGTTAAAGCTGAAAGATGGGCTAAAGAGAATGTGAGAATGATTTAATTTGAAGGTGAGGACAAAAATGGCATTGTAGCAATCATGAGAGGCAAATTTGGAAATGTCAAAAGCTTGGTTTCAAGCTAAAAAGCTTGAAGCAGGGCTTTAAAATGATGATGATGATGATGATGATGATGATGATACAGGGTAAATTTTACTAAACACCATCAAACTTTTGGAGTTTTGTAGATTACATCGTTGAACTTTAAAAATGCTATAAAACCCCACTAAACTATTAATGTGGTCTAAAATCGTTACTTTGATTTACTCTTATAAGGCACAATTGGACCGAAAACCCCAAAATATCTTGTTGATAGATGAATAGACTCAATGATTCAATTTTAAATGGGAATCGACTACAAGCTCTCATCCCTGGAAAGGAAAACTATACCGACTGAGCTATGCTCAGTTGGTTAGGCAGTGTCGTACTTCATTCTTGTTGTTAAGAAGACGGTAAAAAACCAAGCAAAAAATATGTCAATATAGTTAGAACAACTTCTTTCTATATTTGTGGATGCTTTCTAATTTACTGGTTAGGTGTGGTTGGTTGCTCGTGAAGTTGAGAGGAGACGGATAAGTATGGCCGGGAACAACTAGTTGAGAGAAGATAGAGATCTAACACAAGCAAAATAATAACTATTGGTAAATTGTTGAATAATCCCCTTAGGTTTCATCCTTGTTGCACTTATATATCTTACTGATTTCTTTTCATGTACTTAAATATCCTAAAATACATGCTGTTAACGATTTGCTACCCCCGTTAACCGTCATTACAATTTTTCCCAAAATATTCCCTATTGCATAGCACGTGATTGATTTCTGACATTTGTGCTCCAGATCAATTAATAAGTAACTATATAAAAAATATACTTACCCAACATTTTCCAAGTAAGTTAGGGTTCTTCCTTCTCGCTCACCACTTCTCAAAAATTAGGGGAAACCCTAACTCCTTCAAATCAAAGCAATCAAATATTTCTTCACAAAATAGATGGATCTACAATATTCGAACAATAATCAACTCATATTTAGGGCCTAGATTTTTACAACTAGAAGTTGGTGAAGAATTGGAAGAAAAGATAGTTAAAACCCGGGATAGATTTTTTCCTTCGTTTTTATAAAAACTCATTCCACTGCTTGTTATAATAAAGGACATAAAAGCCGCCGTACTTTTTTTATTTAACACCATATGGACGTAACGTGCAAGTTTAAACTTTAGGGTTTTTTCATGTAGTGAAATGAACAATAGAGTGTATCAGTGCAGCTAGTGAAACTTTGGGGATTAAAATGTTTGGACTTTTATAACCTTGACCATCTTAATCAATTAGCCAAATGTAACCCAAAGTGAGAGGACAGCAAAGTAATAACTCCTTTTAAACTCTCCTTCGAAAAATTATTCCATATGCTTACCGTGTACATTCGGACAAGAGTGGGAAGAAATAGAAGTATGGCAGCACACGCTATCCAAAACTGTCGGAAAACTCCCTCCTGTTACTCATCCTGTCCGGATGTATTACACCCGACACGCCGAATAATTTCTCCATGGTAGCCCCCAAAATCCTAAAATTAAGGTTCTAATCTCTTCTTCTTTCATTCAAATCATTCTACATTTATTCACAATGTCTCCATTTGGTCCCCAGATCTTCATCGAAACCAGCTGGAAACAGCACACTCGCTTCCCTTTTATGGGGAAGAAAATCATCGTGTCTCGAGCGATGCGGCGCTTCTGCGCCGTCTTCATCATCAACTAGAATCCGGTATGCAGCATTAGGGTTTTCTCGTTCTGTTGCCATGGAATCAGATTTTGAGTTAGAAAATTTTGGATTTTTTATTCACAATTTCTTTTGACGAAATATGTGAGTTAATAAACCAACGCAGCGTGCTAAATTTCTCTTCTTTGTGTTGGTGCTTGCCTTGAACTTGTGATTTGCCACAAGAACTTGTGATTTGCCACAAGAACTTGTGACCTCCTAGTCATAATTCTGTGGCCTATCAATTCTCTCACTCCTTGGGTTTAAGGATCACAGTTTTAAATGACACAATGCACACTTTAGTCAGCAAGAGCTGAAATTGCAACAAGAATCGGTGTCTGACTGAAATTGGTGGCCAAAAAATAGTTAGAATAACCATTTTTGTTACTTAGGATCGGTAATTAATCGTGATCGGCGAGATCCAGAAGGATGCGGCTCATAGGTGCAAAGAGGAATGGTTCACATGAAGAAGTCTTTCAGGAGTGTTATGTGATTGCGGAATACCTTTGAAATTGAATGGAAAAATTTATTAGACGGTGCACTTCTTTATGGATCTAAATGTTGAGCAATCAAGAAACAACGTGTCCAAAAAACGAGTGCGGCCAAAATGAGAATGTAAAGATGGATGTGTGGTAATACACTAAAAGATCCGATAAGAAACGAGTGTAATCGTAATAAGGCCCGCTCGCATATATAGAAGATAAGATAAAAGATAACCGATTGAGATGGTTCGGTTGCAACAAAGGTCAATCAATACCTCGTTTAGGAGAAGTGACATAATTATAGTTAATGGCGCAACCAGGAGTAGAGGAAGACATATAAATGAATATGGATAGAGACAATTAAAAACAATATTTTGATCGTTAATTTACCCAAGGAGACAACCTTCCCAGAATGCAAGAAAAGGATTCATAGCCGAACCCAAAAAATATAGGATGAAGGCTTGCTGCTGCTGCAGTAACTTATGCTAAATTAACATTAAAGAAGTCTAAGAAACTATTTGTTTCAATATTCTGTTTCAAAGTGTAGAAGAATGAAGTAACTAACACAAAAATAAATAAATATTTCTTCCTTATATTTCATGTGCTTGTTTAGTAGGAAAATGGATATGAAGTGATTATCTCCTATCGACTCTTAGGAAGCATTAATGACAACAAATAAATTTCATCTTAGAAAGAAAACAAGTTTTTTTTTCAATCCATTATTTCTTCTTGTTATGAGTGCTTAGGTTCTATATATGATATTACGAGATTAGAAGTATTAAATGGAAGAACCATACTACACAGAATCTGATCCATGGCAACATACCTGAATTTTTAAGAAACTCTTCATGGCAAAACATACACTTGAAGTGCCTATAGTAGGGCTACTTAACGTACATCCTGATTTTTTTTCATGGTAAACAAACAGGTCCTTACAAAACATTGTATGTAAATTATACGATCAAAGAAGAGAAACTAAGCATTTTTTAAAGAAATCGTTCTTAAGTAAGCTTATAGCTTACTTTCTAGGTAAAATTCTAGATTAAAAATGAAGAAAAATGGTACTGCAATCCATAATAGAATGGTCCATGCTAAAATCATCAAAATATCATCAATTAACTGCACTCAAAATATTAGGTTGGTGTCTCGCCTCAAATCCACTCATATAATTTTTGGTAATTCCTTTGCGTGACACGGCCACAATTCCTATCCTTAGAAACTGCAAGGCCTATAATCCATGAATAAACATACACATTATATTTTCCAAATTAAAATTCAATAACAGTGATAAAAAAACAATCCTAAGCTCTTAAATAAATCATAAAATCAAATAATAACAAATCTCCAAATTCACATAAGCTTATTACAACTCCAAGTTCACAAGAAAAGAAATAAACTTAACAATAACTGTATTATTCAAGCAAAGGCCGACCTAGTTGCCAGAAATTCCACGCCAATTTGTAAAATTGTTAAAATTGGGGTGAACACACCATAACTCAGTAAGTTTAGACTACATACATTCTAACTCATGCAAGCGAGCGATTGAATAGAAAGAGTCGCTCGTAAAATAAGAAATGAAATCATATAAAGTGTGTCATAGGACATACAAAATTTAGCAAACTTATATAGTAAATCAAACGACATAGGTCATATGAATAACATGGGTAATGTCGAAGGGGAGAGATACTAAGATGATGAATTAAATATGTTTATAGTCATGGGCTACTACTTATGAACCAATGGCCGTATTATCACGTACGTACCCATGATCGGTCCGGTCTACAACGACCTGCCTATATCGGCAAAAGCTCTGGGGCCTACAACGAAACATCCACAGGGCGCTGGCACAGCTAAACTCCTATCCATATGCGCTTATAAACTATTTAATACGAGTGTACACCTTAAAAAGAAGGTTGTCAAATAGGGTAATCATGATACGAATAAATGTCAAATCAATTGTCTCACAAGTCATGTGAAAACATATATCCATCATATAATCGGTCCTCATATATCGAGGTAAATTGTATGATATTATGATTACAACTGAAAAAGTAATAACATGAAGCGATAACGAACATCGAGTTAAGAATTCAGAGGAATATCATGAATTAGAACATATGCGTCCAAAACTTACTTGGCTCGCAAACACTTAACCGAAACTCACCATAACTGAAGGTACACATCTATCAACTTCCTATATCAAATTCACCGCTACAATCAATATAACACACCCAAAATATTGTTTCTAATTAAATTCTATATTAAACCCTTCAATAAATGCCTAAACGCCTATAATTATCAATGATATTTTTACATAATTTTCTATAAATTTTCCATAATTAAATAAGGTAGGAAGGTGCTAGTACGAATTATATGTCAGTTCGGAGACCTAAATGTAATTTTACATTAATGATAAAGTTGCAGAAGATTCTGTTTTGGAGGATAAAAATAAAATATAAAAATTTTCAGGGCCTATACAATAATTTTCTAGGCTATTATTTCATTCCTAAAATATTTCGAGGGGCTGAAACAAATCATCTAAAATTCCGGGGACCTATGTTAATATTTCAGATTATGTGTTGGAATTTTAGCAATAAGGGGTAAAATCGAAATAGCAATATTTTCAAGGACCTTTATAAAAATTTTCGAAGTCTAAATAGAGCCGAACATATTTTCTAAAGGTCATAGAACAAAATTAAAATTTTACAGGGACCTTACGTAACAAATTAAAATAGATTGAGTTTGGCCTAGGCCTAAAGCATTAATAGACGGGCTTGTAACAATGTGGTTGGGCTGAATTTAAAAAGAAATGATATTATGAATCGGTTTGATTAGCCATTGGGCTATTTAGGCTACCTAAACATAA
The DNA here is from genome assembly GCA_030015575.1 of Agapanthus africanus. NCBI lineage: Eukaryota > Viridiplantae > Streptophyta > Magnoliopsida > Asparagales > Amaryllidaceae > Agapanthus > Agapanthus africanus. The sequence continues at coordinate 766,779,594 of JASDDO010000022.1, read as the reverse complement.
ATGTTACTAGCATTTAAAATAAAAATATATACATATGGTAACTGTATTGAATAAAAATATATGCATAAGGTTACGAGGAATTCCTTGAGCTCGACCGTTTTTCCTTGTTTATGTCTTTAAACCCTTCATCCTAAAAGTCTTGTCTTGACTTTCGACTTCTGTAAGTCGAAGGTAATATTGTATTTTTTTGTCTTGCCTCTTCTGATTAGTTGGCGTACCTTTTGATGAAACGTAATGGTGTTATCCTGACCCTTTGATTTGCTACAATATCTTCCTTTTGAATTTCGAGGACGGAATTCCTTTTCAGGAGGGTAGATTGTAACAACCGCAAATTTCATATTTTCTCCGTTTTAATTTTTTTTTGTAATTAAATCTTTTCTTTGAACTAAATAGGTATATGTTGATATTCTTGTGTTTTAAATGCAAGATTATTAATAGTCTCTTTTGGTTATCCGCTTTCATGGTCATCTCGTAGGTTATATGTTCGATTCCTTGTATTTGCAATATTTTGTTTAATTTTAGTTTTTTTATTATTTTTGAATGAAAAATCATGCAAAGAGATTAGTTGGATTTTTAAATGGTTGGCATAATTTTTAAATGAACAAAAAGATTTTTAAATGATATTTTAAATAATTTTCTAAGGTTTAGTTGAAAAGGATTATTTATAAAAATATTATTTTTGATAAATATTGCTATAAAGTGAGGAAATGAAAAAAAAGAATTTCTATGATTTTTTTATAGTTTTTCTAGTCTTTAAATATACTTAATTCTTTATATATATATATATAAAGTAATTCTGAATTTTAAAATATATATATATATATAAAGTAATTCTGAATTTTAAAATAAAATAATATTTTAAATTTTTCTAGGATTTCTTTTAGATATAAATTTTTATTAATGTTTGAAGAAAAATATTTTATTAGATCTTATAAATTTATTAAACTATCCTTAAAATATATTTTAGTTGTTTTTATTTGTTTATTTTTTTAACAAATAAAGGAATAAATTTTATTTGTATTTAATTTAAAGTTTTATTTATTTCTAGAATTTAAGGATTAAGCCGTTAGATCTTACTCTCATCCTATCCTAGCCCTTGATCCTTAGAAGCCTTAATCTTTATTTCTGCATATAAACCCTAGCCTACTCAAATCTTAATTTTTCTCCTCCATTACCTTCTTCAATATTTTCCTCATATCCTTTGTAGAAAATCTAAATCTAGAGCTTTGGAGAAGAAGCCCCTCCACACGCCCTCATCATCGTCTATATTAGATCGAGACATAGTCGAGCACTATCGATAGGGAAGATCAATGATCTTTCCCTATTTTGTAAGTTCCTCCTCTCCTATTTTATTTTAAAAGTCAAATCATTATATTCACATAAATTATAGTAAATTAATTTCATCTATAGTTTCATATTTTGTATCTGTTACATCTATACTATTCTAGGTTTAAGTATTGCGATAAAGTATAGAAATTAATTATTTTGTAAGTTCCTCTCTCACCTTTTATCTCTTTTACATGTTTAAAGTTTGAAATTTAAACAAAAGTAAACATTTTTAATCAAACCCTAAATTGTCTTAAATAAAGGAAGTGTTTGCGTGTATTTGGGTTTATAGATCTAGATAAAATAATATTTGATATTGCTTTTCAAGAAGTAAGTTCCTCTATCATCTTTGAAAATTTTAATATATGAACATATTAGATTTTAGAAAAAAAGATATTTTTATGAAACCATAATTATAAAGAAGAGAAAATGATCTTTAATTTTCTTATTACAATATTGCGGTTTTCATAAATTTACTATTATATATATGGTTTTATGGTGTTATGATTAAGTAATTGTTGTGTTTATAATTAAGTTTACCATGCAAATGCTATCATGTTAACTATTTGGTTATTGTGATCTATATATTGAATGCGATCTGTTTTCTAGGGATCCTAACTTACTAAAATTGTATACCCTTTTAAATCATAAGAAAATAAGCCGGTATGTTTGTAGCTTACTGTTATCATTATTCGTATATTCTGATTTTTAATATTCCATCCATTCCATGTCACGGGTGCGATTGTAGGTATGCGGTCCTATTTAAGTTGCCAAATCTGTTTTCGTTCATTTGCTGGAATTGTTTAATTTGAGATTCAAAGGATCATAACTATTAATTATGGATTCCAATTTAAGCAAACTGAAGTTGCTAGAATATCTATAGAGAGTTAGCTATATTTTGTTCCCAAGTTAATTTACCTGAAAATTTATAGAAGTTTATGAAAACCGGATGCTAATAAAATGTGACGAATCTGGACAGCAACAGAAATTATATGCGTTGCTGTAGTAAAATAGGCATAAATTCCTATTCACTTATCGTAATTGGGATTTTCTTGTTGCGAATCGTTCAAGACTCGCAGAAGCTAATTTTTTTTGTCTAATAGACCAAACCATAATCTAAACCAAAACCTACAAAAAATGTAAAATGCTATTGGTGTACGAATTCTAAAATCTGCACTGGCCTGATGTGCGCACTGTTACGAAAACTTTCGTAACTCTTATACTAGGAACCCGATCGAGACAAACCTAGTCTCGTTGTTTACACAACACTCTGAACTACAATTTATTTCTTGTGTAAAATTCCCAAAATCTAAATCAAAACCATAAATTTCTGCATACGAACTTATATTTATTTCTGGCCTTAAACTGAACTATTATTACATACTTAGTGTATATATAGATACTTAGAATTATATCTAGGACCGGACCTGTATTCTCAGAAGTCCTATGACTGACTCATGAATGGGCCCGTGTTTCCTGGCCCCTGGATGATAGTCTTAGGTCTGTAAATATTCCGGCGGTGGTTGGAGTCCCATTACTCATGAGTGCTCGTGTTTTCTTGTTTCTGGATGACAGTCTTGGGTTTGTGAATACTTCTGCGTTAGATTATACCATCTTGACATGAACCTGACATGAACCACTTGAATATCATGAATCTTGTGAACATCTTGAATTTCGTGAACATGACATGTACACTATTTATTAGATATATATATATATACTATATAAATATATATATCATGGTAATAGGGTAGCTCAAAAATGGGGTATTTATGTGTAACGGAGGATCATATCTTGTTTCTCATGGTACCAAAAGAAAAACGCTGCAATGCATTATATATTATATATATATCTTTAATCTCGTGTTGCTGTTGTTCCGTGGCATTACGGAATATCCTGGTTACATAATAAAACTCTCACAATCGAGCTTATATTTATACATTTATTTATACTTATATTTGTACTTGTACTTATGCTATGCTTATGGTTATGCTTATATTTATACTTGTACTTATATTTATTCTTATTCTTATAGTAAATAGCACTGAAATACCGAACGTCGTGATACTCTAGTTACCTTGCACTGATTAATACATGCTTATTTGACTTACTCACTACATTTTACTATTCACAGTTATTCGCATGTCTTGTACCTATACTATTGATATATACTATCTATTGGGTAACCAATTTAGTAATCATTCTATTATATGATTAATATCTTGAATAACATAATCCAGTAATGCATATTAAAATAATGAATAAAACTAACCTTTAACTAGAATATTTATATAAATGTATAAATTGCATAACATTAGATATTAAATAAAATAGAATACCTAGATCATAAATTGATGTTCAGAACATGCTTTACGTATCAATATTGAAACATTATATACTTATTTGATTATACTGTATACTATGTTTCATTTCATATATTGTTTTTTTTAATAAAAATGGGGACTTACCGAACTTTTGTTCGCCAACAACATTCCTGTTTTCTTGTTTTTTTTCTTGGGAATGTCGTCGGACGATATTAGGGTAGACGACAAGGTTAGGTACGAGGTGGTACCAACCGAGGAGGACAATTAATATCTTTCAAATCAGGCCGAGCTCTAGTTTTCCTTTTAAGTATGCCTTCTTTTGTTCAAGGCTATTTTCCATTCCCAATTTCTTGAAATTTCGAATTTGTGTTTAGTTATTGTTTTTGGGACTGTTATAAATATTGTTGGATATTTTAAAAGTTTATAATTCTTGTACTATAATTTCCTAAACTGCTTATATAGACGTTTAAAATATTCATGTCGAGAAAGAGTGCTTCTCGATATGAATACGCCGCGGACTTGTCACTCTCGTTTCTCGTTTTTGGGAAGCGGGGCGTGACAAGTTTTATTGGTGGCCCATGCAGGTCAGTCTGCATGACCATTAAAAGCAGATACTTCAAGAATTTAAAAGTCCGACAATATTTATTACTCTTCTTTAATCTTATCCTTGAACCACTCTTGATCTCCTGTATTTCAAATCCTTAACATCAACATCTATTTTCTATCATGTTTCCTTGAATCTATCATTACGCTGTTCTTCTCAATTCTTGGCGTTTCGTGTTACTTCCAATCGTATCTTTTCGGACAAAGCATCAAATGATGGAGTGACATTCGGGAACGCGAAGACAACTTGCATTAAACCATTTTTCTTACGCTATATAACAATGTACTCCTTGAGAGAATTTCGGGGACGAAATTCTTTTAAGAATGGTAAGTTGCAAGAACTGCAATACGGGCTGCATTTATGAATATTAGTTCATTGAATCCTTTCATTCTTTCCTAACAATCATGTCTCGACGGAAAAGAAACGCTCTAAATTCCTGCCTCGATCCCTTTATGAGTCAATCGATTATTTCTTTTTGAATCACTTAGAGTATTCTTTGTAAACCACCCCTTGGACGTTTTCTTGAATCGTTTATGTTGACTTAGAAATTATTCTAGACAGTTCGTACCAGTAGTTGAATCCCTTTGACTCATGACTACCGGTTCCTTTAAACCCAACACGTTCTATGCTAACTATCACCTCCTTACATGTTGGATCGCTAGTTGATAGAACACATACGCAATAACGTTATAAGCTACCTTCTTCGATGGCGACTACTTCTTGCCAGAATTATTAGGCATGGGCTGGCTGGATACCCCTTTGCAACTTTTCATCTTTGTTTGGGCTCATCCTTAATCTGTCTAATTCGTTTTTATTTCATTCACTGAATCCATCTGTCTGTTTGCACTTTTCGAAATTGTTCATGACTTTCTAGTTCGCGTGGCATTTTCTGTGACACCCTCTGCCACGGTCAAAGGAAGGTAGGAGTCGATACCCCGATTCACCTTGTGTTCTTCCTTGAGATTGGATGTATGAGTCGTTCATCTATGTTTTGATCCTTTCTGGTAACGTGCGCTATTTCTTCTTGATTCCTTGACTAGTTTTCCTTGTTTACGTTTTTGAACCTTTCCTCCTAAAAGTCTTGTCTTGACTTTCGACTTCTGTAAGTCGAAGGTAATATTGTATTTTTTTGTCTTGCCTCTTCTTATTAGTCGGCGTACCTTCTGATGAAATGTAACAGTGTTATCCCGATCCTTTGATTTGCTACAATATCTTCCTTTTGAATTTCGAGGACGGAATTCCTTTTAAGGAGGGTAGATTGTAAAAACCGCAAATTTCGTATTTTTTTCGTTTTAATTTTTTTAGCAATTAAATCTTTTCTTTGTACTAAACATGTATATGTTGGTATTCTTGTGTTTTAAATGCAAGATTATTAATAGGCTCTACTGGTTATCCGCTTTCATTGCCATCTCATAGGTTACGCGTTCGATTCCTTGTATTTGCAATATTTTGTTTAATTTTTGTTATTTTATTTTTGAACGAAAAATCATGCAAAGAGATTACTTGGATTTTTAAATGGTTGGCATAATTTTTAAATGAAAAAAGAGATTTTAAAATGATTTTTAAAGTAATTTTTTAAGGTTTAGTTGAAAAGGAATATTTATAAAAAAATATTATTTTTGATAAATATTGTTATAAAGTGAGGAAATAAATAGATTAGAATTTCTATGATTTTTTCGATAGTTTTTCTAGTCTTTAAATATATTTAGTTCTTTTATATATATATAAAGTAATTCCGAATTTTAAAATAAAATAATATTTTAAATTTTTCTAGAATTTCTTTTAGATATAAATTTTTATTAATGTTTGAAGAAAAATATTTTATTAGATCTTATAAATTTATTAAACTATTCTTAAAATACATCTTAGCTGTTTTTATTTGTTTATTTTTTTAACAAATAAAGGAATAAATTTTATTTGTCTTAAATTTAAAGTTTTATTTATTTATCTCTTTATAAGCCGTTAGATTTACTATCATCCCATCCTAGCCCTTGATCCCTAGAAACCCTAATCTTTATTTCTGCATATAAACCCTAGCCTACTCAAATCTTAATTTTTCTCCTCCATTACCGCCTTCAATATTTTCCTCCTATTCTTTGTAGAAAATCTCAACATAGTGCCTTGGAGAAGAAGCCCCTCTACGCGTCCTCTTCATCGTCTATATTAGATCGAGACATCGTCGAGCACTATCGTCAGGGAAGATCCTTGATCTTCAGATCCTTGATCTTCCCTATTTTGTAAGTTCCTCCTTTCCTATTTTATTTTAAAAATCAAATCATTATATTCACATAAATTATAGTAAATTAATTTCATTTATAATTTCATATTTTGTATCTATTAGATCTATACTATTCTAGGTTTTAGTATTGCGATAGAGTATAGAAATTAATTATTTTGAAAGTTCCACTCTCACATTTTATCTCTTTTACATGTTTAAAATTTGAATTTAAACAAAAGTAAATATTTTTAATCAAACCTTAAATTGTTTTAAATAAAAGAAATGTTTGCGTGTATTGGGGTTTATAGATCTAGATAAAATAATATTTGATTTTTCTTTTCAAAAAGTAAGTTGCTCTATCATCTTTGAAATTTTTAACATGTAAACATATTAGATTTTAGAAAAAAAGATTTTTTTATGAAACCCTAATTATAAAGAAGAGAAAATGATCTTTAATTTACTTATTATATATATGGTTTTATAGTGTTATGATTAAGTCATTGTTATGTTCATAATTAAGTTTACCATGCAAATGCTATCATCTTGTCTCCAGTTATTGGAGATCCCATTTCCGTACCAACCCAAGATATGCTTATCGGACTCGTACCTAGAATTACTACTGGAAAAATATATAAAAGATCGTTGGGTGTTATCTATTTGGTTATTGTGATCTATATATTGAATGCAATCTGTTTTCTAGGGATGCTAACTTACTAAAATTGTATACCCTTTTAAATCATAAGATAATAGGCTAGTTTGTATCTTATTGTTGTCATTATTTGTATATTCTGATTTTTAATTTTCCATCCACCCCATGTCACTGGTGCGATTGTAGGTATGCGGTCCTATTTAAGTTGCCAAATCTGTTTTCATTCATTTGCTGGAATTGTTTAATCTGAGATTCAAAGGATCATAACTATTAATTATGGATTCCAATTTGAGCAAACTCAAATTGCTAGAATATCCACAGAGAGTTAGCTATATTTTGTTCCTAGATTAATTTACCTGAAAATTTATAGAAGTTTATGAAAATCGGATGCTAATAAAATGTGACAAATCTGGACAGCAACAGAAATTATCTGCGCCGCTGTAGTAAAATAGGCATAAATTCCTATTCACTTATCGTAATCAGGATTTTCTTGTTGCGAATCATTCAAGACTCGCAGAAGCTAAATTTTTTTGTTTAATAGACAACCATAATCTGAATCAAAACCTACCAAAAATGTAAAATACTATTAGTGAACGAATTCTGAAATCTGCACTGGCCTAATCTGCGCACTGTTACGAAAACTTTCGTAACTCTTATACTAGGAACCCGATCGAGGCAAACTCAGTCTCGTTTTTTACGCGACACTCTGAACTACAATTTATTCCTTGTGTAAGATTCCCAAATTCTAAATCAAAACCATAAATTTCTGCATATGAACTTATACTTATTTCTGGCCTTAAACCGAACTATTATTACATAGTTAGTGTATATATAGATACTTAGAATTATATCTCAGACCGGACCTGTATTCTCAGAAGCCCCATGACCGACTCATGAATGGGCCCGTGTTTCCTGGCCCCTGGATGATAGTCTTGAGTCTGTGAATACTCCGGCGGTGGTTAGAGTCCTATTACTCATGAGTGAGCTCGTGTTTTCTTGCCCCTGGATGACAGCCTTGGGTTTGTGAATACTCCTGCTTTAGATTATACCGTCTTGACTGAATCTGAAACGAACCACTTGAATATCTTGAATCTCGTGAATAGCGTGAATCTCGTGAACATCTTGAATCCCGTGAACATGACATGTACACTATTTATTGGATATATATATACTATGAGAATAATGGAGGAAAGAGGCCATAAGAGGAAATTTCCTCCTATGGTGTCGGAAAAATACAAGCTTCACCATTTTTTCGGACGATCAGCATCCATCATCATCATCGTTATCATCTAAGATGTACATACACCAAATTTCATGTGATTCCACCACTTTTTCACCATTGAATTAGTAATGTAAAAAGTTCTATTGTCGGTAAACCATTAATTTTGCACCAACTAAATCAACGGTGAAAAAATGGTATAATCACATGAAATTTGGTGTATCCACATCTTAGATGATAAAGATGGAAGTGATGTATGCTGATCGTCGAAAAAAATTATGGAGCATGTATTTTTTCGACGCCATAGAAGAAAATTCCCTTCTATGGCACCTTTCCTCCATTATCCTCATATACTATTTAAAAATATATATATATATATATATCATGGTAACGAGGTAGCTAAAAAATTGGGTATTTATATGTAACGGAGGATCATATTTTGTTTCTCGTGGTACCTAAAGAAAAACGGTACATTGCATTATATATATATCTATATTGAATCTCGTGTTGCTGTTGTTCCGTGGCATTACGGAATATTCTGGTTACATAATAAAACTCCCACAATCGAGTTTATATTTATACCTTTATTTATACTTATATTTGTATTTGTACCTATGCTTATGCTTATGGTTATGCTTATATTTTTACTTGTACTTATATTTATTCTTATTCTTATAGTAAATAGCATCGAAATACCGAACGTCGTGATTCTCTAGTTACCTTGCACTGATTAATATATGTTTATTTGACTTACACACTACATTTTACTGTTCACAATTATTCGCATGTCTTGTACCTATACCATTGATATATACTATTTATTGGGCAACCAATTTAGTAATCATTCTATTATATGATTAATATCTTGAATAACATAATCCGATAATGCATATTAAAATAATGAATAACACTAATCTTTAACTAGAATATTTTTATAAATGTATAAATTGCATGACATTCGATGTTAAATAAAATAGAATACCTAGATCATAAAATTGATGTTCAGAACATGCTTTACGTATCAATATTGAAACATTATATACTTATTTGATTATACTGTATACTATGTTTCATTTCATATATTGTTTCATTAATAAAATAGGGACTTACCGAATTTTAGTTCGCTGACGGCATTCCTGTTTACTTTTTTTCTTAGAAATGTCGTTAGACGACATTAGTGCATACGACGAGGCTAGGTACGAGGTGGTATCAATTAAGGAAGACAGTCAATATCTTTCAAATCAGGCCGAGCTCTAGTTTTCCTTTTAAGCATGCTTTCTTTTGTTCAAGGCTATCTTCCATTCCTAATTTCTTGAATTTTCAAATTTGTGTTCAGTTATTGATTTTGGGACTGTTATAAATATTGTTGGATATTTTACAAGCTTATAATACTTATACTATAATTTCCTAAACTATTTATATAGACGTTTAGCGTATTCATGTCGAGAAAGAGTGCTTCCCGATATGAATACGTCGTGGGCTTGTGATTGTTTGAGATGTTTTCGCGCGTACGTGCGTTTTAAAATCAAAATTAAGAATACCGCAATCAAGACGGTGTCGCTTGGTAGCTAGCCGGTTGAGTACGGGTCGGTCCACAGGGAGATGGATTCCTTTTCTTTATGTTCTAACGAGTTAATCCGATCAAGTCGGGTTTTGTTTTAAGATCTAAGAATGAGATTAAATCAATTTAAAGGCTTGCTAGGGTTAGGATTAGGTTAGTTTGGAATAAGGATTCTACTCACTGCTTTCAATGCCCTAGTTAAGAATATAGATGTTAGCGTAATAGTCAACAAAGGGGATTAGCACGACTAGAAAAAACTTAGTTTCTTCCTTTTGGTCCTTGTCCGTCCTTTCTTAACCCTTAGCCCTAACCTTTATTTAAATCAATCACAACCGGTCTAAGTAGGGTATCACCGCTATCTTGTAGGATAGGGTACCGTAGTGAGCGGTGTGTGATTAATTTTAAATAGAGTCCTATTATAAAAATTATATAGGCAAAGAAAGGAGAGAGGGATTTACTTCTCTCAAACCTTCCCGATTCTAACCCTAACAAGTAAGGTATTACTCATTCATTAAGGAAGTTATGATAAAATTCATTTTTATAATTTAAAAGTGTAACACCCGAGCCCAATACTACTATTTTCTATTATTGGTTGAGCATTAGATATTGCTCATTTCATTTATCTTGCTTGTTTGGGTCTTACTGTAAAATTTTATCTGGCTAAGTCATTCTGCATATAACAAATTTTAGCACCTAAAATAAAATTGAAAATGTTTATCTTGGCCTACTTGACACCCTTAGCCTCGTGGTAGCGTCCGTGCATTGTGTTCTCGTCCCGTTCAGTGAAACGGACGAGTTTGGATGGCTACGTGCACGTGCGTGTGTCCGTTTTGGGAGTATGCTTTTTTAATCATAAAACATTTCATTTTAAAATTTGGAACCCGCTTAAAATCATATTATTTGAATTTCGAATTTTTGGACCCAACCCGGGCGCAATTTGGAAATGTTTCATTTGGCGCCAAAATCCCAAATTTTAATATTATTAAAACCTTCGCATATATTTTTTCTAACTAATCTGATATCTTACTGTTCATTACCTATCTTTTAAATCTTTAAGTTAACCATATAATATTTTTACAATCTTTTATATCCTTCTCAATTTATTCTCTCAGCCAATCGCAACCTCTCCTTTAACCCCGTGGGCCCCACTTTCTCTCTCTCCACTTTCTCTCTCTCTCATATATCCTCTCGTACTTCTCTTTATCATTCTTTCTCTTCTTCCTTCATGTCTCGTTTCTTATTTTTTTTAACTGTTCTTTTGTTGCTGGAATTCCGTCATGCCGGTGACGCTTCTCGACGTTCCAGCGAGGTACCCCGACCCGTGTGGTTCCTTTGTTCGTCGTTTGAATTCATTCCGTGAACCGTGCGCCCGTCGCGAGTTTCCCCCGCCGACGGTTAACGTTCCGTTTTCCCGATTCGCGACCCATCAAGGCAAGTTAATCTTGCTACATGCTATATAATTCATTTTATACCTATTTAAATAAATACCATACCTATAGTTTAAATCTAGTGCCTCATGTTTAATTTTATAACGTTTCGATGTTCCGTTGGCATCCGTTTATATCATATTAAATCTAGATCATGAAAACTTATCTTGTGACATACTAGATTACATTATACTGCAACCATATCATTTAAAATATATATCGTCGTAATATTTATTATTATTATCTTTAATTAGTTTATAATCTTCATTTTATAATGTTATACATTTGAAAATCTTATAGTTTACACATGAAACGTCGTTGGAAAGTCGGATATGACAAATCTGAAATTTACTGTACACCTTATCTTATAAAATTCATTATAAATCATAGAAAAATCATTAGTATACGTTCTTTAGTTCGTTACGAAGCTAACTCAGAACACTATAAATGTATGAAATATTTACTTGCAAAATAAATTGTTTAAATAACGTAAAATGCAAATGAAAATGTCTCCAAACTGCTGTCCAGGGAAATTCCAGCAGCAAACTTTCAACTTCGAATATTCATAACTTTTTGTAGGGACAATCTGAGATGCTTATACTTATAAAACTGAAAACCTTATTGAATTATCTTCGTTTTGGTATAAGACACGTCCCTTTTGAAGAACGTTTGTTATTTTTAAGCTATTTTACAAATTAGGGTGACGCTGAATTTCTGAACGGAACCTTCTTGTGCATGGTTAATCAATACCACTTTTATAATTATTAATCGCTTTGAATATGCTATCCATATTAATATTATTATATCAATATTTATATCACATATTGCTTAGTTGTACATCCCACATTACCATTTTATAGTTTTATAACTTTTCGGATACCCGTTTGCATCCATCGCATTTAAGATATATATAATTGCATCCATAGATCACATTGCTACATAATAATGTGATATTAACCATATTTAATAAATTGCATCCCAATTAATATTGGAACTATAAATGTAACCCTAATCGATAACTGTGCATCCATATCCTTGAAATTATATCTATTTGCATATCATATTACATGTTCCAGTTAATTGTTCTGATAGTACTCATGCTTGTTTATTTATACACATGCTTATGTTAGTTTGATTATGAGCACCCACATGATATCTTGTGCTTCCTGACATGACCTGTTACACTTCCTACTTGACATGACATGGTATCGTACACTCTTGACATGACATGATACCTTTATACATTACCTGGCTGGACCTGATGTACCATGGCTTTACCTGTTACCTGATCTTGTGTCTAATGCCAACAAACATAACATGTAGTCCTCATGGACCGTTCCTGTTGTCTATCCAGACAAACCTGCTTTTACCTGATCCTGTGTTGGCATTAGTTCTTGACTACTGAATACCTGACTTGACATACATAACTTGGGGGTATGGGGAAATCAAAGGTGAAACCTGACTTATAACTCAACAGTTCGATACATGTTCTGATCAGTCTTACGGGCTAGGCCAGCCCCGGAGTGATGATGCTGACATCACTCGCCCATCCTGCTACCTGTTACTGCCTAGCGGCACGTCTCGGATTCAGCCCCGAGGGTCTTGACCGTGGTCCCGGGCATGCACGGGATACTATTGAGTTACATCGACGATTCATCAATTGATTTCAAAGACTTCAGAATAGAAAACTTGATAGAACAGTTTAGTTTACCCACTGCACGCTACCCTGTACTGGTATGATTCATATTATTGTTATTCTTGCTGTATTCATATTTATATTACATTGCCTGCTACACTGTTCATATTATATTACTTGATGACATGACGCGCTGACGTCTGGGTTTTGCATGGCCCAGATTCCGTACCGCTATTGCAGTCCGAGCAGGAGTACTTCAGCCAGCAGGCTGAGCTGTGAGTTCAGTAGTAGTTAGTTTTATTTCCTGCATTTATTTCCTGATATGAGCCTGCATTATGGGACACACTTTTCAGTTATTTGTATTGGATCATTTGCTACCGTATTTATTTATTATTGACTCCTGTTATTCTGGATTATGGACATGTTTTAGATAGTTTTATCTTGTTCTTGATATCTCTACAACCGTAATGTGACTGTGGATGGATACTTCCTACCCACAGGTAGCATGGTTGGCTATGTCACGTGCCCAATCTAGCGTACTCTGGGAAGCGGGGTGTGACATGGTTCTTTTGGTATCAGAGCCATAGGATAGTCGGGTTGATTCTTTTTTAGTTGGGTATTGTACCCAATACACGAATCAGAATACCCGTGTTTAGGAAACATGTCCTGCCACCTTGACCGTTTTACCATCCTTGAATCACATTCTTCCTGATTATTTTTTTTTACGATGTGCAAACTTCCTTTGCATATCGATTCGAAAACCTGATTCCTTGTTATCTCTAGGACTTAGGCGACTTGGATGGAGTTATGTAATTGTGGCTATGATACCGCGGCATAGTTACAATGCGGTCTCTATTTAAGTATCTTGGAGTTCTAGCCTTGACCTTTATTTTGAATCTATCATCATGCTAATGTTGGTATTTTGTTATGGCCGATAAGAATTTGAAGACGTACCAGAGGCGTGTGGACGAAGCCGCCATGCTTGGAGTGATAAGAGGAATGCTGGAGAATCAAAAGAGACAGACTGAGCTGATCCAGCAATAGCAGATTCGTTTCAGGAAGGTTTGCAGATCGTTCAGCAGTCTGTAAACAACGCTGGAGCTAAACCAGTTAACCGAGTAAGGACCGTGGCAGATTTCAGACGTTTGGGGTCCGTCTACATTCACTGGTTTGGAGGAGCCGTTGTCAGCCGAGCAGTGGCTAGTTGACACGGAGAATTTACTGATTGCGGCACAGATTCTAGTTGACAAAAGAGTTGATGTGGTGCACATTCAGCTAGTGGATTACGCCCGAGAGTGGTGGCTTGTGGAAGAGACCCGCTTGCCCAAGCTGATCAGTTGGGCGGAGTTTTCTAAGAGTTTCCAGGAGAAGTGCTTCCCGCGGACTACACGGGAGGAAATGGAAGAGAAATTTATTGGGCTAAAGCAGAAGGGAGCATCCGTAGATGTGCATGCAGCAGAATGGACGAGACTCAGCAGTCTCGCTGGACCTTTAGTCGCCAACGATGCAGACAGGGCAGGAAGGTCCATGCGCAGATTGGATATGGACATCCAAAGGCAGACCGTCTTCCTGGGTTTGACCACTTTCTCACAGGTTCTTACGGCAGCTCGAGAACAGTAGAGCATATCGGGAAAATTGGGAGTTCACAACAGACAGCAGTTGCGGTAAGGAAGCAGTTCTGTCGGACCAGTCGAGTTTAGGGCTAGGCCGACAAACAATATTCTTGCAGCAATGGAAGTTGATAGTGGTGAAGAGCCGGCGGTTGTTCGCGATTTTATGGACGTATTTGAAGATATACCGGGTTTACCGCCGAAGCGAGACATGGAGTTCGCAATTGACCTTATTCCTGGTGCATCGCCAGTATCTAAAGCGTATTATCCAATGGCACCAGTAGAATTGGAAGAAGTTAAGAAACAAGTTGCTGAATTGCTTGAGAAGGGTTGGATTCGAAGCAGCAACTCGCCTTGGGAGCTCCAGTTCTTCTAGTAAAGAAGAAGGATGGTACGAGAAGGATGTGCATCGATTATCGAGAATTAAACCGGGTAACTATTAAGAACAAGTACCCGATCCCTCGCATTGGAGAACTTTTTGAGCAGCTTAGTGGCGCGAGGGTATTCTCGAAACTGGATTTGCGATCCGGATATCATCAGGTCCGAGTGAAAGCAGAAGATATTTGCAAGACGGCGTTTCGAACTCGGTATGGACATTACGAGTATCTAGTGATGCCTTTCGGAGTAACGAATGCGCCGGCAGTATTCATGGACTTGATGAACCGAATCTTTTCACCGTTCTTGGATCAGTTCATTGTGGTATTCATTGACGATATTCTGGTTTACTCGAAGAGTTTGAAGAGCATGCTGAGCATTTGAAGATCGCACTGCAGACGTTGAGACAGGAGAAATTGTATGCGAAGATGAGTAAGTGCGAGTTTTGGCTGGAGGAAGTAAGGTTTTTGGCGCATGTTGTGTCTGGCGATGGCATTGCCGTCGATCCAGAAAAGATTGCAGCAGTTTGAGATCGGCCTATCCCAAAGAATGTTGCTGAGATAAGAAATTTCTTTGGATTAGCCGGATACTACAGGAGATTTGTGGAGAACTTTGCTCGTCTGGCAGAGCCGTTGACCAAGCTTACGCGCAAGGAGGTACCTTTTGTATGGGCGGATAAGTGTGCGTTAGCTTTCGAGACGTTGAAGCAGAAGTTGATAACCGCCTCTATTCTGACCATGCCAGACAATTCTGGAGGATTGGTGATTCACAGCGACGCATCTGGGAAAGGATTGGGATGTGTTTTGATGCAGCATGGGAAGGTTGTAGCATGTTTCCTGATTTAAAATCAGGAAAGCTTCTGGGAAAAGCTTCAAAAAGGGGTCATGTGTTGGCACGTGACACCTAAAAGGCATCATCAAGTCAAGTTCAGTTTCCTGACTACGCTGAAGAAAATGGGCTTCAGAAAGAGTCACGTGCTCCCACGTGACCAGGGTCACGTGGCGACACGTGACATTTAAATGCAAACGTCAAAGACACACCAGTTCCCTGATCAAGTCAAGAAAAAGGCTTCAGAAGAGGTCACGTGTTCCCACGTGACTAGGGTCACGTGTTGGCACGTGACGTTCAAGACAGCAGACTCGTTCTCCAAACGAACCAAGGAAAAAGAGTTCAAACAAGGGTCACGTGCTCACACGTGACCAGGGGTCACGTGGTAGCACGTGACGCTTAGGCAGCGATCAGAAGACAGAGCGCAAAAGAAAGGAAAAGGCTCATTCCAAAGGGGGTCACGTGCCCACACGTGACCATGGGTCACGTGGTCACACGTGACCGGCTTTCAAAGCCCATTGTGTTAACAGAATTAAATTCTGAAGGAAATTCAAATCTTTCCGAAAGAAAGCAACTATCTTGAACCAATCAAATTAAAGATTCAGAGGTGATGAAATATCATCTATCTATGGGAAAATCTCGGGTTTGGAAAGATTTCCCCTTTAAATCTAATCAAAATAACAAGGGAGAATCTCTGGATTTAAAATCCAATGGTGAATAAAATTCACCTAATAATCCAAAGGTCCAAAATGAATGATGAATGCAAATCAAATCTCAATGAAGATTCGTCAAAAAACTGATTGATTCGGCTGCTTCTCCTATAAATAGGAGCCAAGAGACATACATACAGATACATACGCAGAGAAGAAAAAAGAAAAAAAAGGAGAAGAGCTTTGATACTTTGAAAAAGACTCGGATCTTCTGCAAAAAACCCTAGGTAAGAAAGGGAAGGCCTTTTGAAAGAAAGAGAATTTAATTCTCAACAGAGTTTAACTCTGATAATGTAAAAACAGAAGAACATATTTCTTCTCTCTTTGATGGAGGATCTGCAAAGTGCACATCTCCCCTTAAGGTTGAGAATTTAATTCTCAATGGGTTGAGATCCTGCCATGCAGATCCAAAACATGGAGAAGGAATGCAAGCACGAGAATTTAATTCTCACAGAACTATAGGAATTTAATTCCTTTAAAATAAAAGGAGGGCTTGACCCTATATTATGGGAATTTAATTCCTCCAGAACAAAAAAGAAACAGGGTTTAACCCTAATTAAGAACTTAGTTCTGTTGAAACAGCAGGAATTTAATTCCCTTAATCATACAGAGGATGGAAGTTTAAACTCCTTAAAAACTTTTATTAGGGTTTAACCCTATTCAGCCCTTCACGTATATGAGGAATTTAATTCCTACAGAAAATTCAGAGTTAAACTCTATTCCAGAAAACAAAGTCTTCGAAAGGAAGTAGGAATTTAATCCCTCTGAAATTTACAGTTCGAGGAATTTAATTCCTGAAAGAAGATTAACAAAGCCTTTAAACAAAATACCTAGAGGCAGGGTCACGTGTCATCACGTGACCCCCCAAGAGATCTACAGAAAGCCCCTTTGAGGCAGCACCCCACGTGACCCACGTGACCTCGGCAGAAGCTCTAATACATAGGCATTTGAATGCCCATCACGTGATGGCACGTGATGCTCTGAAAGACGCGATAATCTCAGCAGAACAAATGAAGGGAGGGCGCTCTCACGTGCTGCCACGTGACCCCTCTTGCCTTAGTGTTTAACGCTAAATTAAAACTCTCGAACCCAGTGTTAAAACACTGTTGGGCCTTAGTGTTCAACACTAATTAAAAAGCTTTATTTGCAGTGTTCAACACTGATTACCTTAGTGTTTAAACACTAATCTGAGATCTTCATTTGCAGTGTTCAACACTGATTACCTTAGTGTTTAACACTAATCTGAAAAAGCATTGTTGCTGGTGTTTAACACCAAATATTCTCTTAGTGTTAAACACTAACTTGTCAACCCCATTCCCAGTGTTCAACACTGACTGCTCTGTAGTGTTTAACACTAGGCTTTGGCCCAATTGGCCCAAATGGATAGAGGCAAAGCCTCTCCTGATTGGACTTAGCCCAAGATGGCCATAAGTCCTCAATTGGTGATTAACTGGTCCAATGGACCCATAACATAATTAATCGGTCTTGATCCCAAATTGGGCCAAGGACTATTTAATCCACTCCGGTTCTAGGGTACATCTCTTCACTCCTTTGATACTTGGCATTGTAATCCCTCAATGTCTTCAAAGAGGTGACGGGTCCCGACGACCACACATTGATACGGACTGTGGGGTCCTTAAACTCATGTCTAATGCAAATTCCTGGTTACGTGGAACGCGGATAATGTCACTCTTTGACCCCGTGGGAAACGTCCAGAGCGGAGCCTGGTCCTCGCCAAGCACGGCAGTGAACCCGTGTGAAGCATCCAGAGCACATACCGGACTGTGGGGTCCTTAAACCCATGGACTATGACGTCCTTAACCTTGACCGAGATGTCTTAAAACTAACAATGGACTGTGGGGTCCTTAAACCCATGGACTACGACGTCCTTAACCTTGACCGAGATGTCTTAAAACTAACAATGGACCGCAATGTCCTTAAACTACCCATGGACCGCAATGTCCTTAAACTAGGACAATAGAGCCCCGCATGCTCTTTTGTCGGATCTAAACGGTCCCGTTTAAGTTGATCTTAGCCTCAAAGATGGCTAACGTATCCTTAAACCTTCAAACAGAGTGGACTATAAATCCCCCCAATTAACTCTGGCTCGAGGGTACATCCTTGAACTCCTCTGACATCCGTCGTTGTAATCCTTCAACGTCGTCAGAGAGGTGACGGGTCCCGACGGCCATACATTCATGGACCACTATGTCCCTAAACTGGAACATTAGAGTCCAAACGCTCTTTTGTCGGATCTAAACGATCCCGTTAAGTTGATCTTAGTCACAAAGTTAGACTAACGTATCCTTAACAAACGTTTGAGTTGATCTTAGCCTCAAGTAGGGCTGACGTATCCTCAAACCAAACCCCCCCATAACCCAAATCTAAGATAATACGGATTTGGACTAGTCCACGCCCTACGGGCGACGACATAACTCAGTCTCCGTAAACAATCCACGGGCAACAAAATACAAAACAGACACCCACGACACGAAGTGACTATCTGGAGAAGGAGAAAGTTGTTACCGCAATGCGGTAGCGTAATTAACTGCAGGGGCTTGCGCCTGCAGGGAAGAGCGTCCCCACAATCAAAAACCCCTCAAACGAGGGGGAATCTGACGAAGTCTGCTACATCGGACGCATCCGTATAAAACCTTCGATACGCGGTGCCATAAATCAACTTGGCATCTTCGAAGAGGTGGACGGATAGCACCTATTAGCATCTGCCCCGAATCTCAGGCAAGACGCGGTGTCGCGCCGTATTTCGGAGGGGAACAGATTCTGGCACGCCCGGTGGGACCTTTTCCTCTTTCCACTCCACACTTCGTGTGTCGTGACTCGCGAACCAATCGCGGTTCGCTAATGGTTGCCCTTGGGTTTCAAGATACTAAGAGTTGGCGTCTGGCTTATTGCAGAAAGCAAAGGATCGATGGCTTCTACTTCCGTGAAAGTCTCCAACTGCTCAGACTGCAATTGCAACCAACGCTCTGCCTCGCCAGGAGGTATAGCCTACGGACCCCAAGCTGCCTCGCTATTCACAATGCCCGTGGAACAGGTCACTCGCGCCACCACAGGATTGTTCTTTGGGACCATGGTCCCGCCGACAAACTTTGCCGCTCCAGTGCTGACAACGGAGGCTCCCAAGAAGTCGGTCTTTGATCGACTTACCCCTGCCGCGGCTCCTCTCAACGAGTCGCCCAACGTCAACGCCTCGGTCTTCTCTAGATTGGGCCAGAAATCCTGCAAACCCATCACGGGACCTACAATCTCAGAGAAGGTTGCTTCTAAGAAAGTGGCCGCTCCTATCCCGGAAGTCGTCAAGGCAGCCTCTCCGGCCAAAAGGTCGGTCTTTACAAGATTAACGGCTTCAGCTCCCGCTCCTACTGCCCAAAGGACATCGGTCTTTGACAGGCTAATACTAGCTGCGACCCCACGCCCAGACAGAGGGCAAAACGAAACCATTCTTACCGCCGACCCTACACCGTCCGCTCGACACGCCCGACGTCGCCATTGGCGCCGAGTGAGGAAGGCTGGGGGCAACTCCCCATCTGGGTTGACTCCATCAGTCCCGATGGCAGAAGTTAATGCTGCTGTTCCAACTGGGAACAGCTTCGAAATGCTAAATAAAGTGCGAAGAAATTCTCCTACTGCAGTACTGAAGAGGTCTCCTCCCCCGTTAAAGAGGGTTGTGGAAATGGAGTCAGAACGGTCCCAATCTCCTCAACGGCTGTCTTCCAAAATCTATAAGGTTTGGCGGCAGGCACGGGACTCGATCATCGATCCAAACTTCTCCCGCCAACACAAGAAGCTGAAAATCCAACCGGAAGCCGGTCACCAGGCTAAACCCCAAAAGGCTGTTGATCAACTGGCTCATAAAAGGAGGAGGCCAGAGAAGACCCCCCAGCATGCAACGACGGCTAAAAGCACTAAGCCCAGACGCCCCAAGTCTGGGGGCATGGTGGTGCACACTGTTTACATGGCCTCTGGAAAAGAGGAAAGCCGCACTTCTACGGGCCACCGACCGTTAACCCGATCCGTGACGAAAGCCCAGGAACAGCAACAAAAGCTGCAAGAAATGATGAATGCTATGGCCGCGCTCACCGGGCCAAAAGAAAACCCAGAAACGTCCTCAGACGCACGCCGGGAGGAAGAAACCGATGCTGAATTCCTTCGCCGGACACTGGAGAAAAGGGACAAAGAGGCTGCTGAACAAGCGGCCAACATACAACGGATGGGCCTTCTCTTCCAAGATGTAATAGGAATGATGATCCAGCAGGACTTACCCGCCGAGGATGCCCCGATCGTTCTTGAAGACGACCGAGGAGAAACGTCAAATCCACCACCAGCGCTCTCAACGGCCAAGGAGGAGGCAATCTCTAAGGCTGACTTGGCTGACTACATAGCCCAGCAAATCCGGGTTCATCACGCTACTGAGGCAGCCGGTCAAGTTGTGAAAACGGGGCGGCCGTATCCGAGCTGGTACGACCAAATCAAATACCCGCAAGGTTATACGATACCAAAATTCCACGTGTATAAGGGGACCGGCAATCCCCATCAACATGTCACCCAGTTTCGGGCCCTCTGCGGTAACACCGGCGGTGATGATAAATTGTTGCTCCGCCAGTTTGTGGGCAGCTTATCAGAAACAGCGTTCGAATGGTATTCGGAACTCCCGAACGATTCTATCAAAACGTTCGCTGAAATGGAGTTGTTGTTCACTCAGCGATTTGCAAGTGCCAGCGAACGCACTCCAATAACTGCACTTATTAACGCCAGGGTAAAACCGGGCGAAACCTGGGTCCAGTACGCTATACGCTGGCGGAACTTGTGGTCGAGATGTGAGCAACGCATTGAGGAAGCACCTGCGGTGGGCATGTTCGTGGGAACTCTAGACCCTCACGCAACTATCTCCCAGTTTATGATGTTCTTTAAGCCAACCACATTCCAGGCCCTGATCGACAAATTGGCTCAGATGGACCAGATGGGTCATAGACCACCTACACCGAAGTCGGAACCTCGGAATGACAAGGGTAAAGGAAGAGCAACATTTGTTGCGAATGCCCAAGAGCAACCTAACGCCCCGAAACCGACAGATCAACTGGAGGAAAGACGTCGGTATTATAATGAGAAGATGAAGCGTCCCTACTCGTTCCCACGGGACAAGACGAAACGGCTATTCGAGCTGGCAATACGCAACAGACTTATAAACCTGCCAAATCCAAGGCGACCGCCGTAACCCACCGAGGTGAATAACCCTAACTATTGCCCTTACCATCAGACGGTAGGCCATCCGATTGAAGATTGCTTCGTCTTCAAAGGATGGATTGAAGACCAATACCTCCAGGGGAAGTTTGTACTGTCCGAAAAGTGGAAGGTGAACCCACCACAGCCGCATGCTCCGAGAAAAGCGGATACACCGGGGGCAACATGTTCTTTTATTGAAGAAGCTCCATGGGAGGTCGTGCTATCAACTAAAACCAAAAGAATGCTGAGAGACCTTCATGCGTGCCCTGCGATCGAATGGAAGGACCCTCTTGAACCTCAAATTATCAAAAGGATGTTGAAGCCCCGCCCAACTACGAAGACTCACGATAATGGCCCAAATACTCACGCCCAGCCGTCAAAGTCTTCGAAGAAAAAGAAGAAGAAATCCAAGAAGTCCGTGAAGCCTGGAAAAGAGCACACGAACTTGCAGAAGCAAATTGTCGCATTGGAAGAGTACAACCAAAAGGCGCGAACTCCTGTCACACTGCAAGAGTTCCTCAACCACATCTTTCAAGAGGAAGATGATGGAGAAAGCTCGTCGGATGAATCCGAAGGATATGTGGCGAGTTGTAATGTAATCCCCCACTTGTTTACCGATGATGGGAAAACTCCCAGCACTAAGAAGCCGGAGGCAGAGCCTATACCAGAGCGTGCATGGCCAACAGACGAAATGATCGACGCTTTTCTAGACGAGATTCGTCTAAAATGTAAAGCGGACCAGGAGCGTGAGATGACCACGTCGGAAGGAGCCAAATGCGGGCAACTGAACGAAAGAGTTGAACTACCCCTGCCAGAGCGTAAGGCATCCGAAGTAGACAAGAAGATATTCAAGACGAGGAAAAGGTTTGCCAAAGCCATGTCAATGGGAATGAAGCTACCACCCTCGGAAGGAAACACACACGATGGGGTAGAGACGCACCCTGACTATTGCACATATCATCGGAGAATATCACATCCCACGGAGGAGTGCGACGCCTTTAAGATATGGTGGCAAGGATATGTCGCTCGTCGGCAACATGTTAAGCGCATGAAACGCAAGAGCCGTCGGGAGCGAAGAAGTACTGTCGATGGGCACAACAGAACGACTGGCAACTGTTACATGGTTAACGCCAGGGGGTCACAAGTTCTCACCTTTGGGAGCGACTCTGACGAAGAAATGGCTCTGGGCCCTCTCTTTAAAGAATCCGTTTTGGGGAAAGAGGAGGAATCGGAGATCTGCGAGAACATTTAGCTGCGCAATCGCACACTCCCAGAAAAGAATCTCGGGCCCGGGAATAGAAAGGATAAGGGAAAGGAAAAGGTCACTGAAGATATCACTTTAGATGACTAAGTCATGAGAGAACTGGCTGCCAAAGACCCTCCTAGGAAGAGTAAAGTGGACTATAACATCCTCGCGCACCTAAGGAAGCTACCTTCTCAGCTTAGCATTCTCGATGCCCTCCTATTATCGAAAGAAGCGCGAGACTCACTAATTAAGGCGTTACAAGAACCCGAGCAATTCCAAGCCTTCCTCGCCACTGAAAGGATGAAGGATGAACTGGAGGAAGTGCATACGGCCGACGTCACTTTCGGTGATGAAGACCTCCTTCTCGGGACGTGCGACCACAACCGACCCCTATATGTCTCCGGATACTGCCATGATATCAAGATAGGCAAGATCCTGGTGGATAATGGATCATCCGTCAACCTCCTTAATGTTCGGGTGTTGAAGGAAATCTGCATGAGTGTGCAACACCTCGCTCGTGACAAAATTACTATCTCCGGTTTCGATTCACAATCGTCACGGACTCTCGGATCCGTGATACTAACATTACGCTTCGGACTTCTCGTCACAGACATCAAATTCCATGTCATTGACGCCAAGACCTGCTACAACGCCTTGCTCGGTCGTCCCTGGCTACACGAGTACAACATCATCCCCTCTACACAACATCAGTGTATGAAGTACTTCAAGGATGGTTTCGAGTATACCGTAACAGGTGAGTTAAACCCATTTTCCGTGAACGAAGTCCGTAAATACGAAGATGCGAAGTACTTTTTGCCAGATTTTGAGGATACAGAAAGGTGTCGCAAGCCGGAGAACAAAGCCGCCGCCACCATCCCCGTTTTCGGGAGCGATACCGAAGAAGAGGAAGAGATAGTTTATGCAGGGCCATCTCAACGCAACAACCTGAGGACACCCGCCCCCGTATTAGTCTTCGGAAGTGATTCAGAAGATGAAGTTAATGCTGTGTTCTCCAATCGGCTGCCGACACAAGCACCCCTTGGCGATGACCATAGTTTGCAAATCACCATGGTACCGCGAGAACACTACAAGGATCTCGACGCGCTTCAGGCTCACGATGTGCAGGACCTGCAAACATTTTACGTCCCTCCCAGGCGAAGGGGCGAGAAGGTGATCCTATTCTACCGATCCTCAGAGTCGAAGATAGAGAGAGAGATCTGGCATGGCGCGGATGCTACACTTGACAGGCTCCAACCCATCCGTCTGCCCAGATACTATACAAATGGATTAAAGAAGCTATTGAAGCGCCAAGGAGTACCTTTAGAACAGACCGTTCGGCAGGCACGGTTCTACAACAGGATTTGGGATGTCCCCGGGACTCAACGCAAATTGCCCAACGGGAAGATGGAAACACTCGGGCTTGGATACGCAAGAGCTGGAAAACGGGAACGAACTCACAGCAGCTACCCTATATATACCTTTGATGAAGAAGAGGACGCCCTGTCAGGAGATGCCAACCCTTCATTAAAACTAGACCCCGCGATCGAAGCACCGAGTCCGTCGTTTGAAGAACGAACGAACAAGCCTATCAGGAAAATGGGTCGGAGAGCTCAGGAAGACCACAACCGCGAGATGGCCATCTACAAGAAGGCCAGGACGCAACGTCTATCTCAACATGCTGCAAAAGACAAAGACGCTTATCCTCGTCAATCCATTGTGCGAAAGGCCCGACGCAGAGATGAAAATAAATCAAGAAGCGGCTCGGGTTTGTCCCTCGTGAAGAAGATGAGTCGAGCGTATTCCTTCCCCCAAGACAAGACGGAGAGGTTACTCAACCTCGCTATAAAACATCGAATGATCACGCTTCCAGAGTCTAGACATCCTGGGCAAGCTAGCAAGGTCTCTCATCCGAGTTATTGCTCTTATCACCGAACCATAGGACATCCTACCGAAGACTGCTTCACCTTCAAGAACTGGGTCGAGGACCAGTACCGACGGGGTAGATTCGCTTTATCCGACGGCTGGAAGGTAACGCCGCCGCGAAAGCATGAGCCCAAGGCCGCAAGAGCAGAACCGGGCCCACCTCAGTCCGGGGAGCGGGTTCGCACTTGTTATACGATTACGATATTAAGGGAAGAGCCCGAGAACATAGGTGACCTTTACCGGTGCTTTGAGAACAGCGATGATGAGGTGATCTCAGAATTTCCGCCCGCTCCGAAAGAACTGGAAGATGGTATACATACCACTGCAGATAACCTCAAGAAGATTGAGTTGGGATCGGCAGACGACCCGCGACCGACATTTGTCAGCGAGCTATTATCCGAAGAAAAGGTGGTTGCGTTAAAGAACGTGCTTCTACGGCATAAAGACTGCTTCGCGTGGAACTACTCCGAGATGCCAGGATTGGATCCGGAGATTGCTGTGCATAGATTAGCAATATCCCCAGATATCAAGCCAGTCAAGCAGGCGCCAAGGAGGATGCGACTCGAGCTTGAGATGAGCATCAACGCCGAAGTCAAGAAGCTGATCGATTCTGGATTTATCCAAGAAGTCCAGTACCCCGACTGGATCGCCAATATCGTCCCTGTAATGAAGAAGAATGGGACGGTACGCATATGTGTGGATTTCAGGGATCTCAATAAAGCCTGTCCAAAGGATGATTTCCCAGTACCGGTAACCGAACTAATGATAGATAACACGTCAACTCACGAGGTTTTCTCCTTTATGGATGGTTCATCAGGATACAATCAGATAAAGATGCATCCTGAAGACCAGAAGCATACCGCTTTCCGCACCCCTTCGGGTATATTTTGCTACAAGGTTATGCCCTTTGGTCTAAAGAACGCTGGCGCCATCTATCAAAGGGCCATGACAAAGATCTTCGACGATCTCATACATGACATCGTCGAGTGCTATATCGATGACCTCGTAGTAAAGAGCATGTCATACGAAGAGCATTTAAAGCATCTGGAGACTGTATTTCAACGCCTTCGGCAATACAATTTGAAAATGAATCCCCTCAAATGCGCGTTTGGAGTCTCCTCGGGCAAATTTCTGGGATTCATCGTTCGACACCGAGGTATTGAAATAGATCCGTCAAAGATTAAGGCGATCATGGAAATGCCTCCGCCAAGAACCCTCAAGCAGTTGCGGTCTCTCCAAGGGAAGCTCGCGTACATCCGGCGGTTTATCGCCAATCTTTCAGGCAAATGCCGTCCTTACAGCCACCTGATGAAAAAGGGAACCCCACTCGTTTGGGATCACAAATGTCAAGGTGCACTAGACGAGATCAAGCAGTACCTGCAGAACCCTCCAGTGTTGGCTGCTCCAGTGAAGGAAAAGCCTCTCATTCTTTACACGGCCGCCCTCGAAGGTTCCTTAGGCGCATTATGGGCACAAGAGAACGATCAGGGGAAAGAAAGAGCACTTTACTACTTAAGTCGAGTGCTGCTGGGGGCAGAAAGCAACTATTCCCCCATTGAAAAGCACTGCCTGGCGTTGATCTTCGCAGTAACAAAGCTTATACATTACGCATTAGCACATGAAGTCCGTCTTATTTCAAAGGTGGACCCTCTCAAATATTTGATGTCGAAAGCCATACTGACGGGACGACTTGCTAAGTGGGCCCTGCTCTTGATGGAGTTCTCGATAACGTATCAACCTCTCAAGGCAGTGAAAGGCCAGGCCATTGCCGACTTCCTCGCCGAGCACCCGATACCGGCCAATTCTCCTCTGAATTGCGATTTGCCGGACGAACATGCATTTGATGCGATTAGCAGCGGAAGCACCCGATGGGAACTCTATTTCGATGGAGCGTCCTCCATAAAGAAACAGAAACAAGGTATCCCAATGATCAAATCAGGGATAGGCCTTATCTTTGCAACTCCACAAGGAGGGATAATGCGCTTCGCCTTCTCCTTAACAGAGCCGAGGACAAACAATGAAGCCGAATACGAAGCTCTGATAGCAGGCCTCAAGATCGCCATCGACATGGGAATTGAAGACCTCCTCATATACGGGGAT
This sequence comes from Agapanthus africanus, assembly GCA_030015575.1. Classification (NCBI taxonomy): domain Eukaryota; kingdom Viridiplantae; phylum Streptophyta; class Magnoliopsida; order Asparagales; family Amaryllidaceae; genus Agapanthus; species Agapanthus africanus. The sequence goes on along the minus strand of JASDDO010000022.1, from coordinate 766,752,594 downwards.
TCTCAGCTGGTCGTCAGTCAAGTAAATGGTGACTATCAAACGTGCAAGCCGGAATTGGTGAAGTACGGCGAAAGGGTGCAACAACTATTGACCCAAATTCCTTCCTATACTTTGGAGAACATACCGCGCGCGGAAAACAGCAAAGCAGACGCGTTGGCTAAACTTGCTAAAGAACTGGCTGACGAGAACCTCGATGACGTCAGAATCGTGGTACAAAGCCGTCGAGTGCTCGCCCCGGCAGAAATATCTCCGGAATCATGCGGAAAAAAGGGAACGACTGAGCAGATGACCCTACAAATAAAAGACCATGAGAAGGCCGAAGACTGGAGGGAAGTCTTCATAGACTACTTTAAGTCCCACCGAATGCCCGAAGAAGCGTCCTCAAGACATCGGCTCATGAAACGAGCCTTATCTTTCGCTTTCGTCAAAGATATTCTATTCAAGAGATCGTTCGATTCTCTATGGCTGAGATGCTTGGGACCTGACGAAGCAGAAAGAGTCGTTCAGGAAGTTCATGACGGACTTTGCGGTTCTCACCAAGCAGGCCCAAAGATGAAGTTAAAAGTTAAACGGATGGGTTATTACTGGCCCACGATGATCCAGGACTGCCTCGAGTATGCGAAGCAATGCCACTCATGCCAGATCCATGGAGACTTCATCCACCAACATCCGAATCCACTGCACCCGACGTTGGCTAGTTGGCCATTCGAAATGTGGGGGACTGACATAGTCGGCCCCATTGAGCCAGCATCATCCCGGGGACACCGTTTTATCCTGGCGACCACTGATTACTTCTCCAAATGGGCAGAAGCAGTACCGCTGAGGGAAGTGAAGACGGAGAATATTCTCCACTTCTTCAAGACGCACGTCATCTATCGGTTTGGAACTCCACGGCGGATTATCTCCGATAATGGGCCGGCCTACCGAAGCCATAAGATTAGCCGCTTCGCACAGCAGCACAATATAGACTGGAGATATTCTTCAGTTTACAATCCACGAGCTAACGGTCTGGCCGAGGCTTTCAATAAGACCTTGACGAAGATCATAAAAAAGACCGTTTTCAGAAATAAGAGAGACTGGCACGAAAGGCTGCAAGAAGCCCTTTGGGCTTACCGAACTACGTTCAAGACGGCCACAAACACAACGCCGTACGCGTTGGTGTTTGGGACGGAGGCAGTGCTCCCCCTCGAGATAGAGTTACCCTCTCTACGAGTAGCAGTCCACCACGAGCTGACGAACGAAGAAAATGCTCACCTTCGGCTTGAGGAGCTTGATGCCCTCGACGAAACCCGGCTCATAGCGCAACAACATCTAGAAGCCTACAAAGCAAAGATGACGCGCTCGTACGAACGATTGACCAGGCCGAGGACATTCCGCCAAAGCGAACTCGTACTAGTGGTCAAAAGACCTATGATCCCCAATCGTGCCAAGCAGGGAAAATTTAAGCCAAACTATGAAGGCCCGTACATCATAAACAAGGTCTACCAGGATGGAGCCTACCTACTCATGGACATGCACGGTGAAAGGCCTTTCAGGCCAATAAACGGCCGCTTCTTAAAGAAATACTATGCTTAATAAGCCACAGCCTGGGTCAATGATAGATGACGACGACTATGTCCGCTCACTATCTTCCTAGGCTCAGACTTTACAAGCAGCAGCCAGCCTTCCCATATCGGCGGACCGAAACGTCCTTAAACTAACAACGGACCGAAACGTCCTTAAACTAACAACGGACCGGAACGTCCTTAAACTAACAACGGACCGAAACGTCCTTAAACTATCGACGGACCGAAACGTCCCTAAACTACTACCGCAACGTCCTTAGGTCGACGAGATGGATGAACAAAGAAAAAAGAAGATAAAAAAAAATAAAAATAAAAAAAAAACAAAAAAAAAACGGTATGTCCATAAGCAAAGTGGGCACGGATGAAAACCCGAAAGGGCTCCGTGAGTAAAAACAGCAGGGCTGCCGGCAAGTGTTCGTGAAAACCTGAGAGGGCGCGACCTTGTAAAAAAAAAAAGTGAAAAGAATAAAAAAAAAAAACGGTATGTCTATAAGCAAAACGGGCACGGATGAAAACCCGAAAGGGCTCCGTGAGTAAAAACAGCAAGACTACCGGCGAGTGTTTGTGAAAACCCGAAAGGGCGCAACCTCGTTAAAGGACACTTACAGAGTCCTCTCGACCTTGTAAGGAGGAACCACCTACGTGAGATCCTTACGACTCACAAGGGAGCAACACACTTGGGGATCCTCACGATTCCTAAGGAGAAAATACACTTACGAGATCCTTACGACTCGTAAGGAGAATTCTCTTGTGGGACCCTCACGGCCCATGAGATTTGAAAGTCTTAAGTTACAGAAACCTAAACCTGTTCTTAAGCAAATCCTCCACAACCTCCGATATTGCCCTACAAGAGGCTCAATACTGACCCTTGTATACAATCCACGGGCGCGAATAAACATATCCCCAGCAAAGTCCAACCCTTGTAGGTCCCCTCGACCCATAAGGAGAAAACCCTCTTGTAGGATCCTTACGACTTACAGAGGAACATACACTTAGGAATCCTCACGATCCCTAAGGAGAAGATACACCTGCAAGATCCTCACGACTTGTAGGGAGAAATACCTTTGTGAGACCCTTACGGCTCATGAAGTCAAAAGCCTTAGTCGACAGGACCTTAACCCTGTTTGCTAAGCCACCTTTGTTCAACATCGACAAAGGCAAATGATGATTCGCTCCTGGCAACATCCCAGTTGCAGCGATGCTGATGCCGAAATCGGTGTCCAAAATCCGAGCTTGCGGCGAAAAAGCTAGCAGGCCACACATGCCTACGAAATAGCCGAAATGATGGGGCAACTTGCAAACAAAATCAGCAAGTAAAAATGTATGCATGAAAAATAGCCGAAATGATTGGGCAACTCGCAATAAAAAGCAGCGAGTAAAAAGAAAAATAGCCGAAATGATTGGGCACCGCGAAAAATAGCCGAAATGATTGGGCAATCGCGATTTTCGCGATATAAAAAGCTGAAATGATAGAGCATCGCGGAAATAATAAAAAAAATGAAAGAATGAAATTTTTTTGCCCTACAGGTGAAATCACATCGATCCCTGTATACAATCCAGGGGCACAGATAAAAAGGGAACCATACCTTCCCAACAGGCTCCATCAGAAAGCGGAGCCAAATCTCGACGGTTAATAGACAACCTAGAGACAATCTCGACATTTATCGCAATATTGCAGACATAATGTCAACAAACGAAGCAAAAAGAAGATCCCGAGCTTCAGGGTCTCGACGTCAACATCGACAACTTAGAGATCACCAACAGCGTTTCTCCTCACTCCAGCCAGATGCAGACGTGACGTCAACAATCGACCTCAGAGTCGCAACGAAACGGAACCATGGCAAAGTCCTTAGTTCCAAATCTCAATGGCCACATCTACAGCCTGGAGACTAACAACGGCGTGCCTCCTCATTCCAGCAGGACACAGATGTTACACCATCAAGCGGAGCGATGGCAAAATCCCAACTCCGCCTTAGCATTCGTCTCATTACAGCAGACGCAATGCTAACAACAGCGTTCCTTCGCAGTCCAGCAGGATGTACATGCAAAGCTAATAAAAGACCCCATGGTCAGCAAAGTGGAGTGATGGCAAAATCCCAGCTCCACCTCAGCACTCGTCTCGTCACAGCAGACACATCATCAAGCAAAGCGGAACAGCGGCAACTCCCAGTTCCATGACTCGACGATGTACTCCCACAGAGAGTCAAATCCCAACTCCGTGAAATGCGGATATAATCAACAAAATTCCTGGTCACGTGGAACGCGGATAACGTCACTCTTTGACCCCGTGGAAAACGTCCAGAGCGGATCCTGGTCCTCGCAGAACACGGCAGTGAACCCGTGCGAAGCATCCAGAGCGGAGCCTAGTCCTCGCCTAACACGGCAGTGAACCCGTGTGAAGCATCTAGAGCAAAATTCCTGGTCACGTGGAACGCGGATAACGTCACTCTTTGACCCCGTGGAAAACGTCCAGAGCGGATTCTGGTCCTCGCAGAACACGGCAGTGAACCCATGCGAAGCATCCAGAGCGGAGCCTAGTCCTCGCCTAACGCGGCAGTGAACCCGTGTGAAGCATCTAGTGCAAAATTCCTGGTCACGTGGAATGCGGATAATGTCACTCTTTGACCCCGTGGAAAACGTCCAGAGCGGATCCTGGTCCTCGCAGAACACGGCAGTGAACCCGTGCGAAGCATCCAGAGCGGAGCCTAGTCCTCGCCTAACGCGGCAGTGAACCCGTGTGAAGCATCTAGTGCAAAATTCCTGGTCACGTGGAACGCGGATAACGTCACTCTTTGACCCCGTGGAAAACGTCCAGAGCGGATCCTGGTCCTCGCAGAACACGGCAGTGAACCCGTGCGAAGCATCCAGAGCGGAGCCTAGTCCTCGCCTTACGCGGCAGTGAAACCGTGTGAAGCATCTAGTGCAAAATTCCTGGTCACGTGGAACGCGGATAACGTCACTCTTTGACCCCGTGGGAAACGTCCAGAGCGGATCCTGGTCCTCGCAGAACACGTCAGTGAACCCGTGTGAAGCATCCAGAGCGGAGCCTAGTCCTCGCCTAACGCGGCAGTGAACCCGTGTGAAGCATCTAGAGCAAAATTCCTGGTCACGTGGAACGCGGATAGCGTCACTCTTTGACCCCGTGGAAAACGTTCAGAGCGGATCCTGGTCCTCGCAGAACACGGCAGTGAACCCGTGTGAAGCATCCAGAGCGGAGCCTAGTCCTCGCCTAACGCGGCAGTGAACCCGTGTGAAGCATCTAGTGCAAAATTCCTGGTCACGTGGAACACGGATAACGTCACTCTTTGACCCCGTGGAAAACGTCCAGAGCGGATCCTGGTCCTCGCAGAACACGGCAGTGAACCCGTGCGAAGCATCCAGAGCGGAGCCTAGTCCTCGCCGAACACGGCAGTGAACCCGTGTGAAGCATCTAGTGCAAAATTCCTGGTCACGTGGAACGCGGATAACGTCACTCTTTGACCCTGTGGAAAACGTCCAGAGCGGATCCTGGTCCTCGCAGAACACGGCAGTGAAACCGTGCGAAGCATCCAGAGCGGAGCCTAGTCCTCGCCTAACGCGGCAGTGAACCCGTGTGAAGCATCTAGTGCAAAATTCCTGGTCACGTGGAACGCGGATAACGTCACTCTTTAACCCCGTGGGAAACGTCCAGAGCGGATCCTGGTGCTCACACCAACGTGGAGTGATCACCACCGCGACATTCGTCTCGATACAGCAGAAGCGATACCAGCAAATGAAGCAAAAGGCCAAATTCCTAGCTTCAAGGTCTTGACGGCAAGTCATATAAAACCTGAAAGACAATTGGAGATCATCTCGCACCAGCGCGGAGTGGTCACCACCTCGACGATCATCTCGATACAGCAGATGAAATGTCACCCCAGCGTTCTTCCCCCAGCAGGATTCGGACGCGCCAAAGCAAACGAAGCGAAGGCCAAATTCCTAGCTTCATACGTCTTGACGGCAAGTCATATAAAACCGGAAAGACAAACAGAGATCATCCCACATGGAGTGGTCATCACCACGACATTCGTCTCGATACAGCAGACGAAATGTCACTACAGCGTCCTTCCTCCAACAGGATCCGGACACACCAAAGAAAACGAAGCGAAGGCCAAATTCCTAGCTCCAGGGTCTTAACGGTAAGTCATATAAAACCGGAAAGACAATCAGAGATCATCTCATACCAACATGGAGTGGTCACCACCTCGACGTTCGTCTCGATACAGCAGACGCAACATCACCAAAAGGAGCCACGGCAAAATCCCTAGTTCCAAACCCCGACGGTTCACCAGCAACCTAGAGACAACTGCGACATTCGTCTCGATACAGAGGACGCAATGCCAGCAAACGAAGCGAAGGCCAAATTTCTAGCTTCAACGTCTTAACGGCAAGTCATATAAAGCCTGAAAGACCATCAGAGATCATCCCACACCAGCGTGGAGTGGTCACCACCTCGACGTTCGTCTCGATACAGCAGACGAGATGTCACGACAGCGTTCTTCCTCCAACAGGATTCGCACATGACAAAGCAAACAAAGCGAAGGCCAAATTCCTAGCTTCAACGTCTTAACGGCAAGTCATATAAAGCCTGAAAGACAATCGGAGATCATCTCGCACCATTGTGGAGTGGTCACCACCTCGACGTTCGTCTCGATACAGCAGACGCAACATCACCAAAAGGGGTCACGGCAAAATCCCTGGTTCCAAACCTCGACGGTTCACCAGCAACCTAGAGACAACCGCGACATTCGTCTCGATACAGAGGACGCAATGCCAGCAAAACGAAGCAAAGGCCAAATTCTTAGCTTCAGGGTCTTAACGGCAAGTCATATAAAGCCTGAAAGACTATCGGAGATCATCCCATACCAGCGCGGAGTGGTAATGACTCATCGGGGCTCTCCAAAATGAGCCTAACCTCAAGTAAAAAGCGGCATGGCAAATTCCTAGCGCTTGCTCTTCCGACGGTCAAACTGCCAAGGAGGATTGCTTGAAGACGTCTTGTCCAGCCCCCGAAGGGATCAGAGACACGGCAGTCGCAGGGCTACTCGAACAGCACGATTGCCTATCGAGGAATACATCAGCTCATGCGACGGTACGACGGCCAAAACCCTAAGTACCACAGACCCTAACGGACTTCTGTCGTAAAGAGCAGAGGTTAACTGTGACGTTAGGATATTTTTGCGAGATCTGCTCGATTCGTTTCGACTCGTGAGGAAAATGATGTCTTTGCGAGAACTTCTCGATTCGTCTCGACTCGTGAGATAAAGCCTTAGGCAGTAGGGATTAAAAAACCTGTTTCCTAAGCACTGGGATCCTGCAAGTCGGCCCAAAATGGTCTCTTGCATACTATCCACGGGTCTCACTCTCCGAAGTCGAATTTCGACAAGGAGGGGAACAACCGCTTACGGGTCCTCTCGACTCGTAAGAGGGAAAAATTCTCTCATAAGATCCTTACGACTTATAAGAGAAACACACTTAGGAATCCTCACGACTCCTAAGGAGAAAATACACCTACGAGATCCTCACGACTCGTAGGGAGAAAAGTCTTTATGAGACCCTCACGGCTCATAAAGTTGAAAAGTCTTAGGTGGCAGATCCTAACCCTGTCTCCTAAGCCATCACTGCCCTGCAAAGAGGTCAAGATGGACCATCTATGAGCCACACTCGCCAAAGCTACATACCACTGAAATGGAAAAGCTACTCATGAGCATATAAACTACTTCACTCCAGAGTAAGATATAAAGAAATAGAAGGATGCGGCTCATGGAGTTAAGTGTTTGAAACTATATCTCTTAAGAGTCGAGATTTGAGTCAATGATAAATGACGACGCTTGTGTCCGCTCGTTATCTTCTCAGATCAAGATTCTGAAAGTAATATACCAACCCGAAATTGGTCGTACGCTATGCATTACTCTGCACTACTTCATCCACGTATATGCTTACGTGGGCAAAGTAGTGGGGGGCATTTGTTCCCGCCAAAAATTTCTGCGCAAAAGAGCCCAAGGTATCAAATGGCAGTGATACGCTTAAGAAAATGGGTACCAGTATCTTCCGGGCTGTTTTTTGACAAACTCCCGAATGAGAAACAGATAAATTCTAATGATATCGAAAGCTTCTCGAAAAACCCTTCGATTTGATATATTATGGGCCTCGTAATTCATCCGGGATCAAAAGTTATGAGGAATTACGTGTCCACACGTGATGGGCTTTTAAGAACCCGCTGGAGGAGTTAAAAAATATAATAAAAACTCAGAAAAGACCCCAATGGGGCATCACGTGCTCACACGTGACCATGGGTCACGTGCAGACATGTGATGGGCTTTTAAAGCCTCTAAAATAATGAATGGAATTTAATTCTAAAAGTCAAAAAATACCTCAACGAGGTATCACGTGCTTACACGTGACCAATGGTCACGTGTTGACACGTGATGGTTAAAACTGAAACATAAATAAGCGGCTGAGAAAGGAACCCAATTGGGGGTCACGTGCTCACACGTGACTCGCTTTAAAAGCCTTATAATTTAATAGAATTAAATTCTAAAAGTTTCTGAATCTTTCCAAATGGAAAAGGGTCATGGGGAACCATTGGATTAAAAATCCAAGGGTGATTAAAAATCACCAATTTATGGAAAAATCTTGGACTTGGAAAGATTTCCCCCTAAATCTGACCGAGATAACAAATAGAATATCTTTGGATTTAAAATCCAATGGTGAATAAAATTCACTTAACAATCTAAAGGCCCAGATTAATGATGAATGCAAATCAAATCTCTCAACATACAAATCAAATCTCTCAATGAGAGATTTGCTAAACAAATTGATTCTCTTCCTTCTCCTATAAATAGGAGCCAAGAAGAGAAGAGAAGGGGGATCTACTTTTTTGAGAGAAAAACAGAGAGAGGAGAATTTAATTCTCAAGAGGGAAGAAAAGAAAGGAGAATTTAATTCTCAACAAAGAAAACCCTAGGTGAGAAAAGGGAAAAAGATAAACTTCAAACAGAGAATTTAATTCTCAAAATCCAAGAGTTTAACTCTTATACAAAAAAGAACTTAGTTCTTCTTCTGGTTGAAGATCTGCACAGAGCACATCTCCCCATAACTTGAGAATTTAATTCTCATCGGGTCGAGATCCTGCCATGCAGATCCTAAACTTAGAAGGGGAATTGAGTTTTGAGAATTAATTCTCCTAAAACAAAACTAGGGTTTAACCCTAATCAAGAATTTAATTCTTTTACATATCTGGGAATTTAATTCCTTTGAAAAGAAATCAGGGTTTCATCCTAAATAAGAATTCAATTCTTAAAAGATCTCTGTTCATGAAAAGAACTAGGGTCACGTGCCCCCACGTGACCCTTGAAAAGATCCCCTGCAAAGAACTTTGAAGCATCACCCCACGTGCTCCCACGTGACCCTCATTATATATGGAACAAAAGTAAAGGCAGAAACAATTCTGGGCGCTCTCACGTGTTACCACGTGACCCCTAATAAATGTTCTAATAAATCAGGGCATGATTATACATCACGTGCCCACACGTGATGGCTATGAAAATTAAAAGTGTTTAACACTTGTTTGCAGAACAAAATAAAGGGGATCTGGCCCCACTTTTTGATGCTATCACGTGCTCCCACGTGACTCTCAAAACGCAGAAAGAAAGATCAATGGGAATGAAGGCTTTGGGCGCCCTCACGTGTTTACCACGTGACCCCTTAGCAAACGTTCTAACAGTCAGCGCATAAATCCCCATCACGTGTCAACACGTGATACTCGAAATAAAAAGGAAAAGTGTTTAACACTTATTCACAGATTTGAGGATAAAACAAAGGAGATGTGGCTCCGCATTTAGGGCGCCCTCACGTATCACCACGTGACCCCTAATGAGAATTCCAACAGACCAGAGCGGGGGCCTCCATCACGTGCTCACACGTGATGGCCGTCAGAATTAAAAGAGTTAAAACACTGATCTGCAGAATAAGATAAGGGAAATCAGGGCGCTCTCACGTGTCCACACGTGACCCCTCTGCCCTTAGTGTTTAACACTAATCCGAAGACTTTGTCCTCAGTGATTAACACTGATTTTCTTAGTATTTAACACTAATTTGGAAAACTCTATTTGCAGTGTTTAACACTGATTTGCTTAGTGTTTAACACTAATTTGAAAACACTGTTCCCAGTGTTTAACACTGATTATCTTTTAGTGTTTAACACTAACTTGCTATCTTATTCCCAGTGTTCAACACTGTTGGTTTCTAGTGTTTAACACTAGCTTCAGCCCAATTGGCTAAGTTTCAGAGGCAAAGCCTCTCCTTCAATGGACCAACAGAGGGCCAATATTTCAAACATAACTGGACTTAGCCCAAACTGGCCATAAGTCCTCAAATCATCTTGATCTGAGCACATCTGCTCTTTCAACCAACTCATTGGTTCAAGGGTACATCTCTGAACTCCTCTGATATTTGTCGTTGTAATCCTTCAACGTCTTCAGAGAGGTGACGGGTCCCGACAACCACACATCAACACGGACTGTGGGGTCCTTAAACTCATGGACTTATGCGTCCTTAAACCAAGATACGGACTGTGGGGTCCTTAAACCCGCGGACTTATGCGTCCTTAAACTAACGGACTAATGCGTCCTTAAACACACCCATATGGACTGTGGGGTCCTTAAACCCATGGACTTATGCGTCCTTAAACTACCATTGGACCACCATGTCCCTAAACTGGCATTGGACCACTATGTCCTTAAACTGGTATTGGACCCCCATGTCCCTAAACTGGAACAATAGAGCCAATTGCTCTTTTGTCGGATCTAAACGATCCCGTTAAGTCGATCTTAGTCCCAAACTGGACTAACGTATCCTTAACAACCGTTTAAGTTGATCTTAGCCTCAAATATGGTTAACGTATCCTTAAACCTTCAAACAGACTTTAGTCCCAAATTGGACTATAAATCCCCAAATCAACTTTGGTTCAAGGGTACATCTCTGAACTCCTCTGACATCTGTCGTTGTAATCCTTCAACGTCGTCAGAGAGGTGACGGGTCCCGACGGCCATACATGTAAAGGACCACTATGTCCCTAAACTGGAACAATAGAGCCAATTGCTCTTTTGTCGGATCTAAACGATCCCGTTAAGTTGATCTTAGTCTCAAACTAGACTAACGTATCCTTAACAAACGTTTGAGTTGATCTTAGCCTCAAATATGGCTAACGTATCCTCAAACCAAAACCCCAAAACCAAATCTAAGAAAATACGGATTTGGACTAATCCACGTCCTACGGGCGACGACATAAATTGGTCTCCGTATACAATCCACGGGCAACCACAAATAAAACAAACACCCACGACACGAAGTGACCATCTGGAGAAGGAGAAAGTTGTTACCGCAATGCGGTAGCGTAATTAACTGCAGGGGCTTGCGCCTGCAGGGAAGAGCGTCCCCACAATCAAAAACCCCTCAAGCTAGGGGGAATCTGACGAAGTCTGCTACATCGGCCGCATCTAAACCTCCGATACACGGTGCCATAAATCAACTTGGCATCTTCGGAGAGGTAGACGGATAAAACCAATTAGCATCTGCCCCGAACCTCAGGCAAGACAGCCCATGTCTCGGCCGCCGTTCGGAGGGGAACATAGCATACGCATCGAGACAGTTGAAGACCCATGAGAAGAATTATCCAACTCATGACTTGGAGCTTGCGGCTGTGATTTTCGCTTTGAAGATTTAGAGACACTACCTTTTGGGCGAGAGTCGAAGTTTTTACAGATCATAAGAGCTTGAAGTATGTGTTCACACAGAAGGAGCTTAACATGAGGCAGCGTAGATGGTTGAAGCTGATGGCTGACTACGATCTTGATCTTAAGTACCATCCGGGGAAGGTTAATGTTATGTCGGATGCGCTTAGTCGGTTACCAGTAATTCAGGTGTTAACTACGCAGAAGGAGATCGTCGCAGATTTTCGAAGATTTGACTTGGAGGTTGTGCTACCGCGTTCTACGGGACAGTTGTTGCAGCTGCAAGTACATTCGTTTTTGATCGAGAATATTAAAGCAGCTCAATCGCAGGATCCTAGACTGCAAAAGTTTCGAGTGCAGGTTGAAGCCGGGCTATAAACAGATTTATTGATCCACGAAGATGGTTCGTTGAGGTATGGTAACCGTTTGTGTGTGCCAAAGGGTGATGTTCATGAAGAGCTTATGAAGGAGGCACACAGTTCAGCTTATTCTGTACATCTAGGAGGCACAAAGATGTACCGAGATATTTGATAGCATTTCTGGTGGGAGGGCATGAAGCGGGAGATTGCTCGCTTTGTGGTAAAGTGCTTGGTGTGTCAGCAAGTTAAGGCTGAACATCAAAGGGTTGCTGGTTTATTGCAACCACTTCCGATTCCTCAGTGGAAGTGGGAACATATAACCATGGATTTCGTGACGGCTTTACCGCGGAGTCCAAAAGGCAACAATGCAGTATGGGTAATTGTTGACCGATTGACCAAGGCAGCTCACTTTATTCCTTTTCGGGTTGGTCAATCAACAGAGACTTTGGCAGAGCGGTACATGCAGGAGATTGTAAGATTGCATGGAGTACCGGTGAGCATCGTGTCCGATCGGGACACTCGGTTCTTATCACACTTCTGGAGGAGTTTACAGGAAAGTTTGGGAACTCGATTGAAGTTTAGCACAGCTTATCATCCTCAAACTGATGGTCAGTCGGAGAGAACGATCCAAACTCTTGAGAATATGTTGAGAGCATGCATGTTGGACTTCAAGGGGTCTTGGGAGGATCATCTACTTTTGGTGGAGTTGTTTTACAACAACAGTTTTCAGGCAACTATCCAGATGGCTCCGTTTGAGGCTTTGTATGGTCGTAAGTGCCGTTCACCTGTTTGTTGGGATGATATTGGTGAACGAAGATTATTGGGACCAGATTTGGTTGTGCAGACAGTTAAGAAGGTTAACCCTATCAGAAATCATATGAAGGCAGCACAGGACAGACAGAAAAGTTGGGCTGACACGTCAAGAAGACCTCTAGAGTTCGCCGTGGGTGATTTGGTATTCTTGAAGATATCACCGACTAGAGGGGTGATCCGTTTTGGGAGTTGAGGAAAGCTTAGTCCTCGATTCGTTGGACCCTTCGAGATATTGGAGCGCGTTGGAGAGGTAGCGTACCGTTTGGTGTTACCGTAGTCCTTGGCAGATGTGCACGATGTGTTTCACGTATCTCAACTACGAAGGTATGTTTGAGATGAAACACACGTCTTGGATCATTCGGAGTTAACAGTACGGGAAGACCTGACTTTTAAGGAGCGACCGGTTGAAATCATGGATCGAAGGGAAAAGGTTCTTAAGAACAAGGTTATCCCCCTTGTGCTAGTTTCTTGGGGTAATCGATCGCATGGAGAGTCCACGTGGGAGCGAGAAGACGAGATCCGACAGAAGTTTCCTCACCTTTTCCTGTAGTTTTCTATCTTGTATTCTTGGAATTTCGAGGACGAAATTCTTTTGTAGTTGGGTATAATGTAACACCCGAGCCCAATACTACTATTTTCTATTATTGGTTGAGCATTAGATATTACTCATTTCATTTATCTTGCTTGTTTGGGTCTTACTGTAAAATTTTATCTGGCTAAGTCATTCTGCATATAACAAATTTTAGCACCTAAAATAAAATTGAAAATGTTTATCTTGGCCTACTTGACACCCTTAGCCTCGTGGTAGCGTCCGTGCATTGTGTTCTCGTCCCGTTCAGTGAAACGGGCGAGTTTGGATGGCTACGTGCACGTGCGTGTGTCCGTTTTGGGAGTATGCTTTTTTAATCATAAAACATTTCATTTTAAAATTTGGAACCCGCTTAAAATTCTATTATTTGAATTTCGAATTTTTGGACCCAACCCGGGCGCAATTTGGAAATGTTTCATTTGGCGCCAAAATCCCAAATTTTAATATTATTAAAACCTTCGCATATATTTTTTCTAACTAATCTGATATCTTACTGTTCATTACCTATCTTTTAAATCTTTAAGTTAACCATATAATATTTTTACAATCTTTTATATCCTTCTCAATTTATTCTCTCAGCCAATCGCAACCTCTCCTTTAACCCCGTGGGCCCCACTTTCTCTCTCTCCACTTTTTCTCTCTCTCTCATATATTCTCTCGTACTTCTCTTTATCATTCTTTCTCTTCTTCCTTCATGTCTCGTTTCTTATTTTTTTTAACTGTTCTTTTGTTGCCGGAATTCCGTCGTGCCGGTGACGCTTCTCGACGTTCTAGCGAGGTACCCGACCCGTGTGGTTCCTTTGTTCGTCGTTTAGGTTCATTCCGTGAACCGTGCGCCCGTCGCGAGTTTCCCCCGCCGATGGTTAACGTTCCGTTTTCCCGATTCGCGACCCATCAAGGCAAGTTAATCTTGCTACATGCTATATAATTCATTTTATACCTATTTAAATAAATACCATACCTATAGTTTAAATCTAGTGCCTCATGTTTAATTTTATAACGTTTCGATGTTCCGTTGGCATCCGTTTATATCATATTAAATCTAGATCATGAAAACTTATCTTGTAACATACTAGATTACATTATACTGCAACCATATCATTTAAAATATATATCGTCGTAATATTTATTATTATTATCTTTAATTAGTTTATAATCTTCATTTTATAATGTTATACATTTGAAAATCTTATAGTTTACACATGAAACGTCGTTGGAAAATCGGATATGACAAATCTGAAATTTACTGTACACCTTATCTTATAAAATTCATTATAAATCATAGAAAAATCATTAGTATACGTTCTTTAGTTCGTTACGAAGCTAACTCAGAACACTATAAATGTATGAAATATTTACTTGCAAAATAAATTGTTTAAATAACGTAAAATGCAAATGAAAATGTCTCCAAACTGCTGTCTAGGGAAATTCCAGCAGCAAACTTTCAACTTCGAATATTCATAACTTTTTGTAGGGACAACCTGAGATGCTTATACTTATAAAACTGAAAACCTTATTGAATTATCTTCGTTTTGGTATAAGACACGTCCCTTTTGGAGAACGTTTGTTATTTTTAAGCTATTTTACAAATTAGGGTGACGCTGAATTTCTGAACGGAACCTTCTTGTGCATGGTTAATCAATACCACTTTTATTGTTATTAATCGCTTTGAATATGCTATCCATATTAATATTATTATATCAATATTTATATCACATATTGCTTAGTTGTACATCCCACATTACCATTTTATAGTTTTATAACTTTTCGGATACCCGTTTGCATCCATCGCATTTAAGATACATATAATTGCATCCATAGATCACATTACTATATAATAATGTGATATTAACACTCCATATTTAATAAATTGCATCCCAATTAATATTGGAACTATAAATGTAACCCTAATCGATAACTGTGCATCCATATCCTTGAAATTATATCTATTTGCATATCATATTACATGTTCCAGTTTATTGTTCTGATAGTACTCATGCTTGTTTATTTATACACATGCTTATGTTAGTTTGATTATGAGCACCCACATGATATCTTGTGCTTCCTGACATGACCTGTTACACTTCCTACTTGACATGACATGGTATCGTACACTCTTGACATGACATGATACCTTTATACATTACCTGGCTGGACCTGATGTACCATGGCTTTACCTGTTACCTGATCTTGTGTCTAATGCCAACAAACATAACATGTAGTCCTCATGGACCGTTCCTGTTGTCTATCCAGACAAACCTGCTTTTACCTGATCCTGTGTTGGCATTAGTTCTTGACTACTGAATACCTGACTTGACATACATAACTTGGGGGTATGGGGAAATCAAAGGTGAAACCTGACTTGTAACTCAACAGTTCGATACCTGTTCTGATCAGTCTTACGGGCTAGGCCAGCCCCGGAGTGATGATGCTGACATCACTCGCCCATCCTGCTACCTGTTACTGCCTAGCGGCACGTCTCGGATTCAGCCCCGAGGGTCTTGACCGTGGTCCCGGGCATGCACGGGATACTATTGAGTTACATCGACGATTCATCAATTGATTTCAAAGACTTCAGAATAGAAAACTTGATAGAACAGTTTAGTTTACCCACTGCACGCTACCCTGTACTGGTATGATTCATATTATTGTTATTCTTGCTGTATTCATATTTATATTACATTGCCTGCTAAACTGTTCATATTATATTACTTGATGACATGATGCGCTGACGTCTGGGTTTTGCATGGCCCAGATTCCGTACCGCTATTGCAGTCCGAGCAGGAGTACTTCAGCCAGCAGGCTGAGCTGTGAGTTCAGTAGTAGTTAGTTTTATTTCCTGCATTTATTTCCTGATGTGAGCCTACATTATGGGACACACTTTTCAGTTATTTGTATTGGATCATTTGCTTCCGTATTTATTTATTATTGACTCCTGTTATTCTGGATTATGGATATGTTTTAGATAGTTTTATCTTGTTCTTGATATCTCTACAACCGTAATGTGACTGTGGATGGATACTTCCTACCCACAGGTAGTATGGTTGGCTATGTCACGTGCCCAATCTAGCATACTCTGGGAAGCGGGGTGTGACAAAAAGACTATCTAAATTGCAGATAATAAAAGACAGATAAAAATCCAGATAAAAAAATTCACGATAAAAATACCTTTATTGATGACCTCTTGACGATTATAATGGAATGAAAATTTGATCTAGAAATTAAAAAGAGGCATCTCCAAAGAGGCACTCAAAAGAGGCACACCTAATTAGGCTCTCAACTTTTCTATTTATAGATAGGAGAAACCCTAGGTTTACATTCTGATCCATATTTGAAATTATAAGACTACCCTAAGAAAGCCGGTTCAACGCACCGACACCCACCGACACATGCACTGACACGTGCACAGCACGGCCGCGGAACCGCGGCAGAATGCCATGTTTGGCTGCGGATCTGCGGCCATATGGTAGGGTATTGAGTTCATTTTCTTAGGGTTGCTTCATGTTGCTTTTTCCTTCTGTTTTCTTCACTTGGTTCTTCAGAATCTTTTCTATTTTCTTCCAGATTTCCAACAGTGCAGAATTTGTGGACTTTTACCGTAAGTTTCGTGTTGAAGTCTTAAATCTTGTGCTACCCTCTTACTTTGTGCATTGAACTGTTCATTGATCTCTGTTTGTTCCTTAAACTGGTAGGCGGTATCATACAGATTCATCTATTTGTTGGTCGTAGTCTCACATTTGTAGCGTCTTTTCCTGAATTTCACTGTATTGTTCTGAGAACCTGTAACCTGCAACTATTTAGCAGACATGGATCAAAAGCACCTATTTATTTGTAATATAATTAAGAATGGGCGATATAATAATGCAATATTCTGATATGAACAAATACCCCCAAACTTATCTTTTGCTCGTCCCGAGCAAAGCCAATTTATTCTCGAAAAATCCTAACCCCACTTTCGCAGGGAATCGCGATTGCACTGAGCTCGTGCAACAAGTCGATAAACCTCTAGGTGTCCCTAGCAGGAAGAGTGTTGTCTCCTGAGGGTTTTCAGCGGATACTACGCACAAAATCCGATCAATTTGGCATGTTGACTTTCATTCTTTAATTTGGTATTCTAGCAAGAAATTCTATTATCTTTAACTTTAGAAATCATCAACCCGTATTTTTCACTCACTTATCATTTAACTTAAAATCGTATATGTTCTGCAAATTTATTAAGCCTTCAGCATCTTGTGAATTTCCCTTCTATGGTTCTATCTCAACTTAGGAATTTTTATCATCTTTACTGAAGTTATAAGTCCTATCTATCATTCCTATCTCTCATCCAAACCCCAATCATATACCCCTACGTGTGTGTATGTATCATCCCTACATTTGGAAATTCAATTCTAGCTATCATACTCTTGTCCATCGTCCAAAATACTTTTAGTTGGTAAATTTTTAGATGAAATTTGCTCACACATCCTTCATGGGACCGTTAATACTTCTTGAGGTACCAACGACCGATTACAAAATGTGTTCACGCATTAAGTCGTTATTCTTCGTCTTGTAATACTTAAAGCTTTAGCAGTGACTCCCAAACCAGTTGGTCTAAGACACTAGGTGATAAAGCACCCTCACTATATAATTTTTTTATTTATGAAGCCTTAAGTAATTACAAAATCAGTGTTCATTTTTTTTATATCTCTTTATTCACACTTGTACTTTTATTTTATTTTCCTTCATACTATGGATTTTAGACAAGAGCATTTCAATGTATCCTCTACTATTCCAAGTTTCAAGGTGCGTGTTTGTGCAAGTTGTAGGGTATATATTTTCAGAATTTAGACTTAAGGTTCGGAATTATTTTTCAAACTTACACTTCACATAAAAATTCAATACTCTTCCCTTATTTTGACTTAGCCTAAGAACTGAAATCAAAATTTGCCTATTTCTAAATAAACTACAAGGATATATATTTTCTATAATTAAACTCTAAGAAATGTTATTTTTAGGGTTTTTAATTTACTAAGTTTAGGATCTAGTTTTTCCTTACTCAATCGTCATGTTGAACTCAAGTTAAATATGATCAAAATTAAACTTATCAATTTTTATAATTTTTAATTTATTTTTATTTTTATGGATTTTAAAATAAGTATGCACATGCAAAAATATACACATTAATACGAAGGAAGAAAGCTTACTGAGCATACCCCCGAACTTAAACTTGACAGTGTCCTCACTGTCAGGCTATACCAAGAGGGTCAAAATTGTCGGCACTCCTCTGTGTTTTTATTTATTTATTTATTATTGTTAACAGAAAAAGAAAACAAAATATATATACAAAAAGGTTCCCCCCAAACTTAAGTGAAACAGTGTTTCCACTGTTTAAGCGTTAAAATTTAGAGTTAGGGGGGAAAAGAAAAACACACTATCAAGCTATACAAGGCCTTACACAGGCCAAAGGTTAGCACCAACCATTCAAAATTTTTATCGTTATAATGGTGTGGTTGGTGAAAAAATGTAGTGTAGAGAAAAGAAATGAGAAATACACGAGACCGTGTAGAGATATAAGCAGTATATGGTCTCGGTGGATGAGAAGAATGGCGGAAGGGAAAAAGAAATGGTGGTGGTTCGACTTCTGCAGGTGGAGGTTGATTAATCACAAAATTCGTGTCGTTTAGGAATGCAAGTTCGTCAGCAAAAAGTTCTTCAAAACTCTCATCGATATAATTGAACATTTTGCTGTCAGTAAGTTTTGTGCCAGAATTTATCATACTTGATTTGTCAAAAATTATGGAGGTAGGAGACTCGAAAAACTCATCTACCTCATTTTCAAAAGTATCCAAATCAAATTGGCTTTCTGGAATGATCAAACTTGAATTATCGGATTGTGATTCATCAACACTCACTGAAATTATAGGAAGAATAGAAGAAGAACCAGAAAAAGTGGGAGAAATAAGTGGAATACGAACTTGAGGGTGGAGATGGAGTGTATAAATTAGCACAAATTGTAATGACCGATGTATAAAAAATCATTGTGCTAATCTATCAACCCACGGAGAAATATGGTCAAATCCCTCAAGATTCGTGAGAAAACATGGGTACGTCGAACTTTGTAAACCAGATATTGAAAATGAAAGTGTAACGTTTTCTTGCGCCATCGGAACGAGGATGGAAGGAAGTGATTGAGGAAGGGTATCGGTTAAACATTCAGGAGGGTGTGCGCAGTCAATGAAAGGGATAGAATGAATTGGAAAATCCGACTTCTCAAGTAAAACTGCTTCATCCTCAATAATTTCCTCAATACTCTCCTCAAATTTTAGCTTATCCATGCAATTCTCATCAAAATCAAGACGCATATGAAGTTCGGGAGAAACATTTAATGACTCGGGATGATGAATTGGGGAGAAAAATTCAATCAAATCTGCGGGTTCATCATCCAAAATATTCGCAGCGTCGATATCCTCAATCAAGTGAAAATCAATTTTTTAGACACCTCATCAAAAGCATAGATATTTATCAATTCAGGTTCTAGAGTGGAGGTGTACAGGTCAAAAGGATTGGTGATGGTTTCACTCGAAAGGGACCCTTCACAATCTGGCAAATCAAACACTACAAAGTCGCACAACTCATTAAACGTTTTATCCTCAACTGGTGAATCATTTGGAACACTTGATAGACATTCAAAACCGGAGTTGTGGGATTCAATTGGGGATGGGTAGGTTTGATTTGGAAGGGTGCACATCTCACTCTTTCCACTCAAATTCTCAATCTGTCCAACCGCCTCATCATACATTGGAAAATTTGGAGCTAGTTGGAAACTAGCTACCGGGTCACTAGGTTGTATAAGAGAGGCCATGGACGCATTCAAATCCATCATATGTTGTCTTGACGCTACCGGAAAATCTTCCAACGACTATTCCAGACTAGACATGGGTTGTGAAGGGGTTTCAGTAAAACATTCAAAGTTGTTTGGATATCGGAAACTCCCAGATGGCTGTGTAGAAGCAATGTCTAGAGAAGGTGCGAAAGTCGGATAGGACTGGTAGGAATTGAATGGTTGGACAGGAGTAGGATTAACATTTGATAAGAAGGTGAATGGAATTGTTGATCCAAAAAATTCGCAGTGGTGAAAGGAGTGAAAGATCGGTTATCGGTTACGAGATTGTTCAATATGTTCAGCAATAGACATGGTTTTCGGGGTTACAACAGGATTTGAAAAAGTAGTATCAACGTAAGAAGGTGTGAGTTGAAATGGTTGATACAAGGTGGATTGCGGAGTCCAACTGGATGCCCTAGACGCGTCTATTCGATCTTTCAAAGAAATTTTGGACATGGAGGGGTCGTCCGAAATTCGACCAAAACAATGAGCGTAGGAAGTAATGTCCGGTTGAGAGTACCAAAGTTCGGCAAGAGTTTTGCGAGGTGGGGTACCCATGATGTGATGAGAGAAAGGAAAAGAGTGTGGATTTTTTTATTTTTTATTTTTTATTATTTTATATATATATATATATATATTTTTAAAAAAATTGTTTGTTTTTGGAGTTTTGAAATTTTTGAAAGTGTTTTTTTTTAGAAAGTTTTTGCAAAAATTTTGTACGGAACTACGACACACTTTCAAACGGTCACAATTTAAGCATGCACAATTAAGCCTAGAGCTAGGGTCTCCTAAGTTAACTAGACTGCTTCTAACTGGTCCAAAGCGATAAGTTGTGAGATATCTCTCAAATCGCCTCTTCACCGCCAATTGTGGCCAGGTAAGCACAAGTTAAGAAAGGACGGATCCGCTCACGAAGACCTTTTAAAATTACCTTTTCCACTTGTCTAGCCTAGGCATCACAAAGTCAGGTTTAGATAAACGACTGAATACCCATAACCTTCTTCTGTCCTAATGAGCGCGACAATCCTTAATTGACTGAGTTTAGATCTTTTTTAATTAGCTCAATGGTTGATGCATATGTTTTTTGTGATTTTTGGAGTCTTAGGAAGGGTGGTGAAATTCCCCACCCAATCTTGATTGGTGTTATAGCCCCTTAAAAGTCCGTATTAATTATGCAAAGCAGTTAACACACAAAATCTAAAACACTTGCCAAATTTTTTTATTTGTGGCGCAAAGAATCCTGCACAAAAACAATTTATTGGAGGGGGAGAAGATTTTGCACAAAGAACCCTGCAGGAAAATTTTCAGTGGAGCTCAGGGGTAGGAGGAAAGAGAAAATACTTACAGAGAATTTTTGGGCGTTGACTCAGCAATTTGGCCGCGGTTCCGCGGTCAAACACCTCTTTTAGCCGCGGTTCCGCGGTGGTTCAGTTGGATCAGGCCGTTAAAATTTTTCTGTTATCTGTTGTGGTTCTCCTATGTTTGTTCAGATCTGCTGTTTTTTGATTTATTCACTGGGATTTTCCAGATCTGAATTTGTCCGTCTTCTTTTCCTGCACAATTCACACAATACCCCTCAAAAAATAACAAGATGAATTTTATTTTTATTTTTATTATTTTTTTTGTTTTAAAATTTTTCAATTTTTATAATTTTTAATTTTAATATTTTTTATTAACCCGAAATTACACAAAGAAAGAAACTACCGTCTTCCCAGCAACGGCGCCATTTGATTGTTTGAGATATTTTCGCGCGTACGTGCGTTTTAAAATCAAAATTAAGAATACCGCAATCAAGACGGTGTCGCTTGGTAGCTAGCCGGTTGAGTAGGGGTCGGTCCATAGGGAGATGGATTCCTTTTCTTTATGTTCTAACGAGTTAATCCGATCAAGTCGGGTTTTGTTTTAAGATCTAAGAATGAGATTAAATCAATTTAAAGGCTTGTTATGGTTAGGATTTGGTTAGTTTGGAATAAGGATTTTACACACTGCTTTCAATGCCCTAATTAAGAATATAGGTGTTAGAGTAATAGTCAACAAAGGGGATTAGCACGACTAGGAAGAAACTTAGTTTCTTACTTTTGGTCCTTTTCTGTCATTTCTTAACTCTTAGCCCTAATCTCTATTTAAATCAATCACAACCGGTCTAACTAGGGTATCACCGCTATCTTGTAGGATAGGATGCCGTAGTGAGCGGTGTGTGATTAATTTTAAATAGAGTCCTATTATAAAAATTATATGGGCAAAGAAATGAGAGAGAGATTTACTTCTCTCAAACCTTCCCGATCCTCACCCTAACAAGTGAGGAATTACTCACTCATTAGGGAAATTATGATAAGATTCATTTTTATAATTTAAAAGACTATCTAAGTTGCAAATAATAAAAGACAGATAAAAATTCAGGAATTAAATTCAGATAAAAGAATGCACGATAAAAATACCTTTATTGATGACCTCTTGACGATTACAATGGAATGAAAATTTGATCTAGAAATTAAAAAGAGGCATCTCTAAAGAGGCACCCAAAAGAGCACACCTAATTAGGCTCTCAACTTTCCTATTTATAGATAGGAGAAACCCTAAGTTTACATTTTGATCCACATTTGAAAATACAAGACTACCCTAAGAAAGCCGGTTCAACACATCGACACCCACCGACACATGCACCGACACGTGCACAGCACGATCGTGGAACCGCGGCAGAATGCCATGTTTGGCTGCGGATCCGCGGCCATATGGTAGGGTCTTGAGTTCATTTTCTTAGGGTTGTTTCATGTTGCTTTTTCCTTCTGTTTTCTTCACTTGGTTCTTCAGAATCTTTTCTACTTTCTTCCAGATTTCCAACAGTGCAGAATTTGTGGACTTTTACTGTAAGCTTCGTGTTGAAGTCTTAAATCTTGTGCTACCCTCTTACTTTGTGCATTGAACTGTTCATTGATCTTTGTTTGTTCCTTAAACTGGTAGGCGACGTCATATAGATTCATCTATTTGTTGGTCGTAGTCTCACATTTGTAGCGTTTTTTCCTGAATTTCACTGTATTGTTCTGAGAACCTGTAACCTGCAACTATTTAGCAGATATGGATCAAAAGCACCTATTTATTTGTAATATGATTAAGAATGGGCGATATAATAATGCAATATTTTGATATGAACAGCTTGCCACTCTCGTTTCTCATTTTTGGGAAGTGGGGCTTGACACCTGTCCGAACCGACGGGTTTACAATGGGTTAAACATGAACCCGCAACTTCAGGTTTTGGGCGGGTTTTGGGTTTAGCCTGACGGGTCGGTTTTTAAGGGTTTTCAGGCTTTGTCCGTTATAAATAATCAAAGAAATTGAAATTATAATACTTGAGATGAATTTTACCAAAAATATATATACAAAATTTATAATTTGATAAAACTATATAATTTATATATAATAGATTTATAGATTCACTTAAAAATTACACTAATTAGACATCATACAATAAATTACAATATGCACATTATAGTATTTGAAGTGAAATATATAGAGTCGGGTTCGATATAGGAAGCGGGTTTGGTTCGGGCGGGTTTAGGGTTTAACACTAAACCAATACCCAACCTGAAATTTTTTCATCTAATTTTCAACCCGCCCGATCGGGTTCGGATGGATATGCAATGGCTAAAAACCCGGGAAAATCGGGTCGGGTTCGGGTCAAACCCAACCCGACTTTCACCCCTAGTTGCAACATCTCTTTTCGAGTGATTCATAAAGCTTTTATCAGTGGTCTAGTCCATTTTCGGATCTTCATCATGCTCGAGGGCTGCGTCACTTGGAATCAGTTGTACAGGACATGCTCTATTGACCTTGGGTTGACATATGGTCTTACAATGTTCTTGAATTTTTGTGTGGTCTTGTATACCACTCTTAGAGTTCGATCCCATTAATGCGTAAAGACTTTAGATTATCATGGCAAGGCATTATGTTTCTTATTTCTTAAGTGCTCATATTAATGTCTGTATCTTGTTACAAACACTAGAGCTTAGATGTAGTTGACTAGGTATTTATTTATTGAACTTATCTTGACAAACATGTATAAGGTCAATTATGACCTTGGCCAGGATGACGAGGGATTTATGTATTATGATGCTGCATTGTTCAAGCGTCCATATTAATTAATGGCTCTTTCTCCAAAGACTACAACCAAAGGTATCATTGTCAACAAACTTGGAATTCTTGATCGCAAATTGTTAAAAAAGATAAATAAATAAAATAATATTCTTTCTTCTCTCAAAGAGAAAGCTTGGGGTTTATTTTATGTCTTCATGCTTGCATGCCCTATGTGGACCTGCCTTATATATCCAATCCCTCCTTTATCTTATCATGAAGGTTATACGATACAGATTATTGCCAAGCAGAGTCAATATTTTTTTAGCAAGGAACTATATCAAAATTGTTTAATAAATATTAGAGGTTTAGTCGGAGTCTCTTCCTTTTGTGCGAGCAATTCTGATAGCTTACCTTGACTCGACACACGATAAATTTAGAGTAAACACAAAATTAGAAAAGAGAACCGGGTCAAGAATCAATTCCGAGTAATATACAATTTTAGAGCAATAAGGGAAAATATACAATAAAAAATAAATATTACTATTTGTGGAATTGGAAGGGAATGAAAATTTGTAGAAAATGAAGCCTATCTAGTCTCACGAGACCATCAAGTACATAGAATCGGAGAAGGTTTTCTAGCCAAGTAGTATGGAGAGGTAAACATAAAGTACAGGAAAACAGTGTAGCCGTACGGTATTTAGGTGAGAGTGCTTACCTCAATCCCAAGTAATCCCTACCTCTTGAGCATAGCATAAATCAGTACTTTTGTCAGTCAATTCTATTGATGTTCAATCAATGATAATCTTGATAAAATCCCTATTATACAAGCAAGGATATCTGTGGTCTACTTATGATTCAAGATGTCATCTCATCAGCTCAAAGAGTATATATCGGCATTTCACTAGTATAAGAGAAAATAAAGATTTCGATGGGTCATTCTAATTTCCTTTGGTAGCTGAAAGATTGTATATTTGTTGTCGATTGAATGACAAATCCAAATCAGAATGTGTATTGAGTTTTTCCGCCATCTTGAACTTTTCAATATTGACTTTAGAATACAACTAAAAGACAGACTTGATTATTAATCCAAAGCCCCTGTGTCTTAATCTGAATAAAACTTTATGCTTGGAAGTTCTCCAAAATCCAGTGAAGTGTCACTCTTTTCATGGTTCTTTTCTTGCTGTCATCAATTTTTGTTTTCACCGTCTAGTTTTTACAGGTTGTCGTCATCTTGAATCAAATCATTAATCTCTATGTAAGCAAGTAGATTAGACTTTGCTTCTAATTCAAAAAAAAAAAAAAAAACAACCTTCCCTTCTAACAATGAATGAAGCAATGCCCATAATCCTTGCCATTGTCTTGGTAGTTTTTGTATCCATTGTTGGTCGCCATCTCAGATACAAAACATCTTCCCTTAGTGCGAGAAGACTCCCTCCTGGGTCGCTAGGCCTACCACTCTTCGGAGAAACAATAAGCTTTTTCCAATCAATGAAGCATGACAAGAGTCATGAATGGATTGAGTCTCGCATTGCGAGACATGGATCGATATTCAAGACCTCTCTCATGGGGAAGCCAACAATTGTTATCACGGGGGTCCATGGGCAATCGGTTTCTCTTCACTTCCAATGAGAATATTGTTGTAAGTAAGCAGCCTGCCACCGTGAGTGCCATTTTGGGCAACAGTAGCATCTTTGAAATTAAGGGAGATGATCACAAGCTAATTAGAGGAGCAATGTCTAGCTTCCTAAAACTGGAAAGTCTCCAGAGGTTTGTTGGAGAAATGGATGAGATTATAAAGAGTCAAATATTTCAGGTAAGGCCTCCTACCATGAGTCTGTATCAATAGTTTACAGAAGTACCATGAAGTTTCATGATTTTTAACTATACTCCCATGAACTTCATAAAATACTGCCCGAAATATTTCCTTGTCAAAAAATAGCTAACACAGTGTAACTTTGATGGTTTCCCTCCCTCCTTCATCATCATCTTCTTGCTTTTTCTTCTCTGTGTTTCGCAGGTATCCATATCAAACCACCAATTTTTTTCCGTCCACTTTATCATTTTCTTCATTATTTCTACTTTCTCTCCGTCATCCTTAAGCCCTAGTCGTAATCATGATGTTTCTTTTTTGTTTTTTCCAATATTTTCCTCTTCATCACCTATCCTTTTTTTTTGGGGTCCTTGTAGCCTTAACCAAAGCTTAAAGTCGCAATATCGATACGGCCATCGACAGTCATTGTTGAGATCAAGATTAGTCATCTTAGCTGGTGTCACGTCCCGCTTCCCAAAATACGGAATATGGAAAGCGACGAAGGCCAGCCATGCAACCTACGGTAAGGAAAAATCCTTCCATAGTCATATAAGGCTGTCTAGATTAACCTGTCAAAAATAAAATCCAATACTCAAAGAAATAATACTGATAATCATGCTGCAATGAAACCACAAAAATCCTAAAAATGGGTCCACTAAATAATTGATGCAATTAAAGATCCAAAACAAAAGATTCGGAAATAAAATAAGATCCAAAAGAGATACATAAGTGCTAATGTCCCATAAGGACGCACATGCTAAAAGCTAATTGAAAAGGTGAAAATAAACATACGGTTACTGATCTTCAGCAAAGTCCTGGTAGCCACTCTGATCCTGCTCGGCCTGAAAACCTGTCTCTAAACCTGAGATGGAATCTCAGGGATGTCAGAACACCCCAGCAAGTACTCAACGTATAAGTTGTGTGTAGTATAATAACAAGAATATAAGAAAGTAGTGAAGTCCGGATGTGCAAGAAAAACAGATATATAAACAAATAGATGTATTAACACTATGAAACATGTTTGTAAGGAGTCAGGTCATAACCTAACTGGTCACTAAAAGGTAAACTATCCTATCGTAAGCTCGAGTGTGTGCGTCAACCTCTGTAGGAGTATTCCTAACCCAAGAGTGATGCCCCAGGGGCTAGGAAACACGGGCCCAACTGTGGAATGAACAAGAGACCGATATAGCCCGGTACGAGCTGTAAACATGAGACCGATATAGCCCGGTACGAACTGTAAACATAAGATCGATATAGCCCGGTACGAGCTGCCGGCATGGGACTCCTGAGATCCTGTTGTACAACGCACACTCAAACTACCCCAACACCCGCGTATTTATAGCTACTATGGTAAAAATTAAATCACTAAATTACAAATGCTGAACAGACAGGAACTTGTGGTATGGTAATTGTATGGAAATAAAACTGGTGAATAGTGGTGTCATGGCATGTAGTTCAGCATTCCAATTAATGATTTCATTTTAATATAAATAACAAGGATCATGAATAGGCATGTCAAATCAAGGTGTTCTATACATGTAAATCAACATGAGTCTCGAATGTGTATAAAGCATGTCAAAGGATTCTTATGCATAGTAATCATGTCATAGCATCACATAAAGAAAAAGCAAGCAGCAGTTGGTAATTAGCAAAAGAAATGGTTTTCAGGTATAGCTCGATGGGGAAAAATTTATATGACCATTAGCCTTAGAAAAAGTTCATAATTTTGTGCCTATACTCACTCATACTTTAGGGGGAATATTTAGCAATATTTTGTACAACTAAATTGCACCTAATTTATAATGAAATTTGTAGTTGCGAGTTTACAGTCAGCAATATATCAGCAAGTGTTCCGATAAGGACAGATGATAAAACTGCGAAAGAAACCTCTTTCCTCTAATATCCAAACTTGCATAGGTTAAGAACTAATTTAGATAATCGCCGATGTTGCATCGACAAAATGAAAAGAGCAAGAGTACTTGCCTGAGGATAACGATCACGGAAAACGATGTACGAAAATGCGGGGCACGATCTCAACGAAGGTGCGACTTGGGATCTGAATTATATGATCCGCCAAGATAAATTTCATCGGTTAAACCATAAATATCTACATAAATATTGTCACACAACCAAGCACAATTATATCAACTTAGGGTTTTAAATCCTAAATTTCCCTTCCAATGTTCACTGTTTTCTCACCATTTTATTTTATTTATTTATTCTTTTTTTCTGAAAAAACAGGGATCAGGGAAAACTTACAGAGGATGATCGTGACAGTTGCTAGAGTTTGGATGAGTCCTGGGTCGAGCCGAGGAAGCGTCGAGGGTTCAGATATGGCGATGGAAAGGCTGGGTTGATGGTGGAGCAGGTGACGTCGTCGGAGGAGGAGAGAGGGGAGCAGCTGCGAGGCGAAGACGAGAGCTCTATACAGATCGCTGGGGGTTGTGGTCGCGACGAGGGATGGAGTGGCGTCGGTGGGATGAGGACGAGGGCGAAAGCGACGGCGAAGGGAGGAGGAGAGGGAGGCGAGGGTTGTGGCAGTGATGGTGGCGAGAGGAGGGGTCGGGGTCTGCGGCGGTGATGGGGAATTTGAGGAGCAGAGGGGGAGAGAGAGAGAGATGTGAGTATGAGAGATAGAGAGAGATATTTGTTTTGTAAATATAAACAAATTTTATAAATATACTTATAAAAATACATATTTTCAATTGGTTGCATTAAGAGATTCGGCACATATTTTTTTGTTCTCATATTAACAGTAAACAGATACGCAAAATGTTATTTTACTGCCACTAAGAAAATATTATATATAATATAAAAACCGAATATTTCTCCATATCAAAATTGTTTACAGTAAAAATCCAAAATAAAATATATTAGCGGCCAACTAAAAGTTCAAAAATTTATGAAAAAAGAATCTTGATAGATCTTGAACTACTGCATTCAAATAGGGTTGTTACATCCTACCCACCTTACAGAAAATTTCGTCCTCGAAATTGGAAGGACGACTACAAGATCAAGAAAACAGGTGTGGGTACTTTTGACGAATCTCGTCCTCACGCTCCCAAGTGGATTCCCCGCGAGAACGTCCGCCCCAAGATACAAGGACTATAGGGATGATCTTGTTTCTCAATACTTTCTCCTTACGGTCGACAATGGCTGTAGGTTGCTCTTCATACGAGCGATCAGTGCTCAAGGTTAATTCAGAATGATCGAGAACATGACTGTCATCGCGAACGTACCGATGCAACTGTGATACATGGAATACATCGTGCACACCAGCCAAAGAGGGTGGTAAGGCCAATCTGTATGCCACTACTCCAACGCGTTCCACAATCTCGAATGGTCCGATAAATCAGGGATTGAGTTTCCCACGACTACCGAATCTAATCACTCATCGAGTCGGCGAAATCTTAAGGAAGGCATGATCTCCTATTCCAAACTCAAGAGGTCTTCGACTAGTATCCGCCCAGCTCTTCTGACGATCTTGTGCTGCCTTGATACGGTTCCTGATCAACCGGGCCTTCTCAACGGTTTGGGTTACAAGTTCCGGTCCTAGTAATCTTCGCTCACCCACATCATCCCAGCAAAGTGGGGAACGACATTTACGTCTGTAAAGTGCCTCGAACGGTGCCATCTGGATATTCGCCTGATGACTGTTATTATACGAGAATTCCACCAAGTGAAGATGATCCTCCCATGATCCCTTGAAATCTAGCATACAGGCTCTCAACATGTCTTCTAATATCTGTATCGTACGTTCAGACTGTCCGTCAGTCTGGGATGGTAAGCTGTACTGTAACGGAGACGAGTGCCTAAACTCTCTTGTAAGCTTCTCCAAAAATGTGAAAGGAATCTCGTGTCTCGGTCCGATACTATAGTGATAGGCACCCCATGTAACCGTACGATCTCTTGCATATATTTCTCTACCAATGTCTCCGTCGACTGTCCCACTCGAAAGGGTAGAAAATGGGCCGTCTTTGTGAGACTGGTCGACGATGACCCAAATAGCATTATTGTCCTTAGGACTCCGCGGTAAAGCCGTCACGAAGTCCATAGTGATGTGTTCCCACTTCCACTGGGGAATAGGAAGTGGTTGCAACAGGCAGGCCACCGCTGATGTTCCGCCTTCACCTGCTGGCACACTAAGCATTTTGACACATAGCGGGCAATCTCTCTCTTCATGCCATTCCACCAAAAATGTTGTTTAACATCCCTATACATCTTGGTACCACCCGGGTGCACCGAATAGGCTGAACTGTGTGCCTCTTTCAACACTTCCTCTCGAATCTCGCCCTTTGGCACGCATAATCGACTGCCGAATCTTAATGAGCCATCTTCGTGTATCAATAGATCTGTCCTCAATCCTGCCTCTACTAACCCGCGGAGCTTCTGCAATTGCGGGTCCCCATCCTGTGCAGCTTTAATACGATCAATTAACGAAGAATTCACCTGCAGTTGCCAATACTGTCCTTGCGTCCCCTGCTCTACCACTTCTAAATTGAGTCTTCGAAATTCATCAATGAGTTCTTTCTGGCCAGTCAACCACATCGTTGTTGGTCTCCGACTGAGAGCATCCGGTACCACATTTACCTTCCCGGGATGATATTGCAAATCAATATCATAATCAGCCATAAACTCCAACCACCTACGATGTCTCATATTTAGCTCCTTCTGCGTGAATACATATTTCAGACTCTTGTGGTCCGTAAAATTTCCACTCGTTCTCCCAAAAGATAATGCCTCCAAATCTTTAAAGCAAAGATCACTGCGGCCAACTCTAAATCGTGAGTTGGGTAATTCTTTTCGTACGTTCTCAGTTGACGCGAGGCATAAGCGACGACACTCCCATACTGCATCAAGACACAGCCTAGCCCCTTGCCAGAAGCGTCACTATGAATCACCAGTCCTCCTGTCCCATCTGATACGATCAATATGGGTGCAGTTGTGAGTTTCTCCTTCAATAATTCGAACGCTCGGTTGCACTCTTCTGACCATACGAATGATACCCCCTTTCGAGTAAGTCTTGTCAATGGCTCAGCCGCTCGTGCAAAATCTTTAACAAATCTGCGGTAGTAGCCTGCGAGTCCCAAGAAACTCCTAATCTCTGCTACTGACTTTGGTGCTGGCCAATCCTTCACTGCTCCAATCTTCGCCGGATCTACTGATATATCGTCTCCAGAAACAATGTGGCCCAAAAATTGAACTTGTTCAAGCCAAAATTCGCATTTACTAAGCTTGGTGTATAACTTTTCGTGTCTCAGTATCTGCAACACGATCCTCAAATGCTCGGCATGCTCCTCCTTGCTTTTGGAGTACACAAGAATGTCGTCGATGAAAACTATGACAAACTGATCAAGGTACTGAGAGAAAACTCGGTTCATTAAATCCATAAACACAGCTGGGGTATTAGTAACACCGAATGGCATTACCAAGAATTCATAGTGACCATATCGAGTTCTGAAGGCTGTCTTGCATACATCCTCCGCTTTAACACGAACTTGATGGTACCCCGACCGAAGATCCAACTTAGAGAACACTCGAGCACCACATAATTGATCGAACAAATTATCGATCCGAGGTATAGGGTATTTGTTTTTAATCGTAACCTGGTTCAACTCTCGGTAGTCAATGCACATACGTAACGAGCCGTCCTTCTTCTTTACTAGTAAAACTGGAGCGCCCCACGGAGAAGTACTCGGGCGAATGAATCCTGTGCTGAGGAGGTCTTCTATTTGCTTTTTCAATTCCGCCAATTCAACTGGTGCCATCCTGTAGGGTGACTTAGAAATTAGTGTCGTTCCTGGTAATAATTCTATCAAAAACCCCAAAGCACGAGGCGGGGGTAAGTCGGATAAGTCCTCAGGAAAGACATCCAAAAATTCCCGAACTACGACCGGTGCCGAACTCATATCAACCTCCATTGACGCTAGTATGCCGCACATCGGCTTTGCTCTATACTTTATGGATCCTAGAGATTTTCTCCCTCCAGTGAACACGAACTCTGGATGGTTAAGAATGCGAAAGTTTACAGTTTTGGCCCGACAATCAATATGTGCGTGAAAGGTGCCCAACCAATCTATTCCTAAGACGACATCATAACTACCAGTCCCAATCAACAGGAAATCTGCGAAAAGCTCCCTGCCGCAAATCACTACCGGACAAAACTTGCACTCTAGGTTGGTGGTAATTACTCTATTTCCAGTGTGAATGTCCTAATCTCTAGTCAATGTTTTGTGTGTAATAGAATGTGTTGTGGCAGAACCCAAAGACATAAAACAATGCGAAGCTCCGGAATCGAAAAGTGCTCTAGCAGGAACAGAACAAATTAGAATGGTACCTGAAATGACATCCTCTGACACCCCCGCCTGCTCAGCTGTCAGGGTAAAGGCTCGCCCCTGTCCACGTCCTGTGTTGCCCCGCCTCTGATCAAAAAGTTGCTTCTGAGGGACAGGTCCTTTCTGAGGTTGGTTGCGCTCTGCTCTCCTAGGACAACTCCCAATCTGATGGTCACTAACACCTCAAATTAGACATAGACCCTTAGCGTGGCAGCAATTTCTCTCGACGTGTCCCTGTATCTGACAGTGTCCACAAATCGGAGGTTCCCGTTGTGGTGGGGTTGCGGTACGCTTCATCTGAACTCCTCCATGTTGTCTAACTGGAATCCTCCCTAAAATTTGATTCACGGGCCGTTTGAATCCTCCACTCTGAAGTTTCTTCCTCTTATCCATAACTGTCTCAATTCTGCAGGCCGCATTTAATACCTCTGAATAAGTCCCCAGATCATGTGAAGCTAGCTTCTCCTATATTTCCAGAGTGAGACACTGTAAGAATCTTCTAGCTCTATCCTCTTCCTGGGCTACCATTGAAGGAGCGAAATGACTGAGTCGGATAAACTCAGCCGCTACCTCGTCCACTGTGCGATCTCTCTGACGAAAACTGATAAATTGCTGTTCCATCTCGATCCTGGCCGATTTGGGAAAGAATTTCTCAAGGAAAGCCGTAGAGAAATCAGTCCATGCAATTGGTTTCTTCAACCTGTTCTCTTCTGCGAGCCACTAAATTCTAGCAACATCCTGCAGCTGAATCTTGACTATATCCACTCTATCCTCTTCAGGAACTCGGGCGGCTGACAGCAAATTCTCCATGTCGACAATCCACTGCTCAGCATCCAGTGGTCTGCCCGCGCCAGTGAAAACTGCCGGCTGTAGTCTCCTGAAATCGGCGACGCTGCCCGAACGTCTACCTTCACGAACTTTAGCCACCTTGCTCAGGACTGCAGTAGCGGTCTGCTGAGAAGAAAGTAGGCCCTCCTGTAGCAATTCGGTCTGCTGCTGTTGACTCTCTAGCATGCCACGTATAACTCCAAGTAGTGCAGTATTGTTGTCACGTCTTCCATATACTCGCAAATTCTCTTCTGCCATGATTCTGAAGTCAAAACGAACGACGAGGTTTAGCAACGAAAACGAGGTTTAATGTAACAACCTAGTTCATTTATACCAATTCCAGTTCCCGTATTTACTTATCTGTGGTATTTTCGTGATTTATCGTGTTTTGGGTACGAATGGTATTTTACATTTTACTTTGCATTCGACCCGACCCGCTGGCTTGGAACCTGTTCGATTCTTGTTTATAGTTTAAC
This sequence comes from Agapanthus africanus, assembly GCA_030015575.1. NCBI lineage: Eukaryota > Viridiplantae > Streptophyta > Magnoliopsida > Asparagales > Amaryllidaceae > Agapanthus > Agapanthus africanus. The sequence continues at coordinate 766,719,134 of JASDDO010000022.1, read as the reverse complement.
TTGACTTGTTTCATAGACAGGTGCATTTCATGTTTAGTGCATACTGGCATTTTATCTGGCATTGCATCTTTTATCATATAACATTTTAAGTCACGTAATACATTTTAAAATTACATAACATGGCCTGCATGATACCCCTAACCCCGTGGTAGCATCCGCGCATCTTGTTCTCGTCCCGTTCAGTGAAACGGACGTGTTTGGATGGCTACGCGCACGTACGTGCATCCGTTCTTGGGGGTATGCATTTTCGTTAGCTGAGCATTCATTTTGAAATTTGGACGTCGCACATATTTTTCATATTTTAAATTTGAATTTTTGGACCCGACCCGGGCATGTTTTGGAGTAAGTTTATATTTACCAAAATCTCAAAACAGACTAATATTATATTCCTTAATTCCTTATAATTATTAATCTACGTTTTTAACTAAAATATATTTTTATATTTTATATTTTAAATCTCAACAAAACTAACTGTTTTTCTTTTATAAATATATCTTATAATATTAATCATGCACGTTCTCTCTTTCTCTCTCTCTACCTCTCTCTCTCTGCATCTTTATATATTAAACAAATTCCTTTTCCTATAATTAAAACCCCATACACGTACCCTCTCTCTCTCCCCCTTCTCTCTCCTCTCGCACTTACTGTGCGTTCCTTGATTCTCGTCACCCCTCCGCGTAAAAAAAACCCCACGAGAACCCACTGCCTCCACGAGAAAACCCTAGCCCCTCGTAGCGTCGCCGTCGCCGACCGCTCGTCGTTACCTCCACCTTCCTCATCTCGCCTCCTTTCTCCCATCACCATAGCCACCACCATCTGCTCTCACCTCTCCTTTTCCCTTCAACCCAGAAACCCCTGCAACCCTCGCTACACCCTTACGTCGCCAGAGCTCCGACCACGTCATCGTAGACCTCTCCTCTTCTCCTCGACCACCATCACCCTTTTTCTCCCCTACACACTCCAACACCCCATACCTTCTTCCCTGCACAAAAACCCTCACCGACTTCTTGAAACCGCAGCCCACTCCCCTCGCCGGCAAACCCCATCGCCGGTGACCCGCGACTCATCATCACCCTCTCGCCTCGCCTCTGTCCCCAAACACAAAACCCAGAGCCATATCCTGAGAACCCTCTTCTCATTCTTCTTCTTCTTTTCTCTTTCTCTTTCTCTTCTTGATTTCGCACATTCAGGTGATCGCCGGAGCCGTGACGTCGCTGCCGCTCCAGACGACCCAGAGGACGTGCCTGACCTGCGTGATCACCCTCGTGTATTACTTGGATCCGTTCCGTGTGCCATGCGTGGGTTGCGACATTTCGCCGACGTCGGGCGAACCGTACATATCCGTTTCGCGTTCCGATCAGGCAAGTTAATCTTGCTACATGCTATTTAACTCATTATATATTTATTTAATTAATATTATACTTGTAGTTTAAATGTTGTATTCCATGTTTCATTTTATAGCGTGTCGATGTTCCGTTTGCATCCGTTTATATCATTTTAGATCTAGAACATGAAAACTGATCTTGTTACATAGTAGATTACATTACAATGCATCCATACCAATATTTATATCACATAGTGTTCATTTGTACATCCCATAGTACCATTTTTATAGTTTATAACCTTTCGGATACCCGTTTGCATCCATCTCGTCTAATATACATATAATTGCATCCTTAGATCATATTAGTGCATAATACTGTGATATTAACATTCCATGTTTAATAAAGTGCATCCTAATTAATATTGGGACTATAATTTTAAGCCTAATCGATAACTGTGCATCCATATATATGAATATATACCTATTTGCATACCACATCACATTATTCCATTTTATTGTTACATTGTTACTCCATACTTGTTTTTGTGTACCCATGCTTATTATAGTTTGATTATGAGCATACACGTGACATTTGTGCACCCCCTGACATGACTTGATACACTATTACTTGATACCTGTGCACTTCTTGACTTGATTGATACTTGTTCACTACCTGACTTGGCCTGATGTACTATAGCTTGACCTGTTACCTGATCTTGTTACTAATGCCAACAATCTTGACCTGTTGTCCCTACGGACATTTCCTGTTGTCTATCCAGACAAACCTGCACCTACTTGATCCTGTGTTGGCATTAGCTCCAAATTTATTAATACCTGACTTGAACACATAACTTGGGGGTATGGGGAAATCAATGATGAAACCTGACTTGTAACTCGACAGTTCGATACCTTTACTGATTAGTTTTACGGGCTAGGCCAGCCCCAGGATGATGCTGCTGACATCATTCGTCGTTACCTACTATCTTTTACTGCCTTGCGGCACGTCTCGGATTCAGCCCGAGAGTCTTAGACCGTGGTCCCGGGCATGCACGGGATACTATTGAGTTACATCGATGATTCATAAAATTGATTTCAAAAGACTTGAGAGTAGTTAACCCAGTAGACTAGTTTAGATTACTCACTGCACATCACCTGTGCCTTACCCTTCACTGTCCTTACTTATGTTACTATTATACATGTTTTACCGTTCATACTCATACCTGCATGACTTGCTACCCCTGATTTTATTATTGCTTGATGTTATGACACACTGACGTCTGGGGTTTGCATGGCCTAGATCCTCTACCTTTGTCGCAGGCTGATCAGAAGTACTTCCGCTATTAGGTCGAGCAGTGAAGATCCAGTTGGTATCTCGTTTTACTTTCCAGGTGTTTTGTTTATTGGTTCTATTGCTTCCGCATTATTTTATTCTTGACTCGTTTATTCTGGCTTATGGACATGTGTTAGATAGTTTATTATTGTTCTTGATGTCTCTACAGCCGTAATGCGACTGTGGAGGGATATTTCCCATCCACAGGTAGCATGGTTGGCTCTGTCACGTGCCTATTTTAGCGTACTCTGGGAAGCGGGGCGTGACATTTAAATTCAAAATATTAAAACTGAGTGAAGCAAATAAATAATGTAATAATCAATTCAAAGAATACGGATTAAGTGTAGGACTCTAAGTTACTCATACAGAATACCGTATTGTATCCATGTCGCGGTACATGGGCACAATATCGTAACTCTATGTAAGTCGCCTGAATCCTACGGTTAGAGTCAACGGAATCTGCAGCATGACATACTGGGGAAAACCTAGACATGTGATTCTAACCTAAAAGGTCGGCAGAACCCGAACTAACTTTTGACGTCAGCCTGGCTCTGATACCAACAAAACCTTGTCACGCCCCGCTTCCCAAAATACGGAATATGGAAAGCGACGAAGGCCAGTCATGCTACCTACGGTAAGAAAAAATCCTTCCATAGTCATATAAGGCTGTCTAGATTAACCTGTCAAAAATAAAATCCAATACCAAAAGAAATAATACTGATAATCATGCTGCAATGAAACCACAAAAATCCTAAAAATGGGTCCACTAGATAATTGATGCAATTAAAGATCCAAAACAAAATATTCGGAAATAAAATAAGATTCAAAAGAGATACATAAGTCCTAATTTTCATAAGAGCGCACATGCTAAAAGCTAATTGAAAAGGTGAAAATAAACCTACGGTTACTGATCTTCAGCAAAGTCCTAGTAGCCACTCTGATCCTGCTCGGCCTGAAAATCTGTCTCTAAACCTGAGATGGCAAATCTCAGGAATGTCAGAACACTCCAGCAAGTACTCAATGTATAAGGTATGTATAGTATAATACCAAGAATATAAGAAAGTAGTGAAGCCCGGATGTGCAAGAAAAACAGATATATAAATAAATAGATGTATTAACACTATGAAACATGTATGTAAGGGGTCAGGTCATAAGCTAACTGGTCACTAAAAAGTAAACTATCCTATCGTAAGCTCGAGTGTGTGCGTCAAGCTCTGCAGGAGTATTCCTAACCCAAGAGTGGTGCTCTAGGGGCTAGGAAACACGGGCCCAACTGTGGAATGAACAAGAGACCGATATAGCCCGGTACGAGCTGTAAACATGAGACCGATATATCGACAGTCATTGTTGAGATCCAGATTAGATATAGCCTGGTACGAGCTGTAAACATGAGACCGATATATCGACAGTCATTGTTGAGATCCAGATTAGTCATCTTAACTGGATAGGTCATTTCGGGGCAAATATCTGAACCGTCAATCATTTACTAAAAACCTTTCCGTTCCGATATAATAAATTTTCGTAAATAAATATGAAAAAATAATTATAAACAATTTGTTATAATTTCTAATAATTAAAGAAGTGCAGAGTGGTTTTTATATACAATGTGGTGGATGGTTGTTTCGCTACAGAGCATTAAAAGTTCATGGTAGTTTACTTTATGTTTCATGCTAACCTGTCTCAAAACCTGAGATGGCAAATCTCAGAGATATCAGAACACCCCAGCAAGTACTCAACGTATAAGGTGTGTATAGTATAATAACAAGAATATAAGAAAGTAGTGAAGCCCGGATGTGCAAGAAAAACAGATATATAAATAAATAGATGTATTAACACTATGAAACATGTATGTAAGGGGTCAGGTCATAACCTAACTGGTCACTAAAAGGTAAACTATCCTCTCGTAAGCTCGAGTGTGTGCGTCAAGCTCTGCAGGAGTATTCCTAACCCAAGAGTGGTGCTCCAGGGGCTAGGAAACACGGGCCCAACTGTGGAATGAACAAGAGACCGATATAGCCCGGTACGAGCTGTAAACATGAGACCGATATAGCCCGGTACGAGTTGTAAACATGAGACCGATATAGCCCGGTATGAGCTGCCGGCATGGGACTCCTGCGATCCTGTTGTACAACGCACACTCAAACTACCCCAACACCCGTGTATTTATAGCTATTATGGTAAAGATTAAATCACTAAATTACAAATGCTGAACAGACAGGAACTTGTGGTATGGTAATTGTATGGAAATAAAACTGGTGAATAGTGGTGTCATGGCATGTAGTTCAGCATTCCAATTAATGATTTCATTTTAATATAAATAACAAGGATCATGAATAGGCATGTCAAATCAAGGTGTTCTATACATGTAAATCAACATGAGTCTCGAATGTGTATAAAGCATGTAAAAGTATTCTTGTGCATAGTAATCATGTCATAGCATCACATAAAGAAAAAGCAAGCAGCAGTTGGTAATTAGCAAAAGAAATGGTTTTCAGGTATAACTCGATGGGGAAAAATTTATGTGACCATTAGCCTTAGAAAAAGTTCATAACTTTGTGCCTATACTCACTCATACTGTAATGACCCCAAAATCTTTATACATTTGTATTATCCCTCTTCAATAATATACCGTATTTATTTGTACTTGGTATTTTCCTTTTTCTATTAAATTTATTATTATTTTATTCCTCAATATATTATGTATTTTTCTGTGTACAATTTCTTTTCTTATATTTAAGTTTTTAACTTCTTATTCTTATTTTTTCTTTCATAAATATTTAACCCAAATCCATTATTCTTATTCTCTACAGCCCATCTGGAAAGCCCACTTTCTTTTTAAGCAACAGCATATGTTTAATTCTAATTAAATATGTGCATGAACAACCTTGTAGCTCATTGGTTAAGTCCTTATATTGTTATTTGATAAGTCACATGTTCAAATCCTTATTCTTGCAATTATTTTTATCTTTTTTTTATTCTTCTCATAACCTACAAATGAGACCTTTCATTTCCAAAATGAATAGTGGCCTTTCATTTCTCTTTTAATTCTCATGTTAAATGCATATATTATTATTCACCATTACACCATCTTTATTTGTCCTCCTCTATCTTTTCCTTCCTCACATTTTTTATCTCTCACTTCTCCCTCTTCACCTAAAGTCCAAGAAGAAGAACATGAAGAAGTCTTCAAGAAGGTCTCGCTAGTAACGCGAGACTATCGGCGGATAGACAAGCCTGGTGACAATACCGGCTTGTGTATATAAGTTCCTTCTCTCTCCTTTCCCCCACCTCTTATTTTCCTCTTGTCATGCATCGTGAACCCCCTATTCTTTTCATATCATAATCCATAAGAGAAGATACACATAAACATATACATAAGTTTAGATATATATGATTCTATATGGTTTAATAATATGTTATTATCTCTTGTTCAAATTAAAGTATTTTTAATTCTTTGTTCATGACTAGGAATGTTTATTACAAGTTGTGAGAACACAAATTTCATGCCATAATATATCTATAATATCTCATGAAATCGGTTTGTTTATTAAAAGAAAAATAGAAGCCTGCATAAAATACTTGTTTATCTTTCTGCCGATTTTAGTATACACATCAATACTTTTAGCTTTAAAATAATATTTAGAAATTAATTTTACTTCTGAAAATTTCAAGAAATTTACATATGATAGATTATATTATTTTGTACATGCTGTAAAAATTTTAGATCGAACCGCATAACGGTTTAGGAATTACATCGTTTTTATTCACTGATCGTAAAATAGAAAACTGCAGTTATCGGTCAAGTTCTAGGACACATAACTTGGTATACCGGTATCCAAATTGAGCAAACTCAGGTGTTTTTGATATCTAAATTGAATGATCTAGATTTTCTTAGTTTTATAGTTTTACTGAAAACCCATCTAAGATAAAGAAAACTGCGTTACAATATTAAGCGACGAATCTGGACAGAATTTGTCCTGATTCGCACACTGTTTTTAAATTAGACATAACTCAAACTCCAGATGTCCGTTCGTGACAAAATTTAGATGTGTAGATGGAAAATTGATAGAACTATAATTTTCTGTATACTAGATTACTTAGAAACGCATGAAATAAACCGATATAAGCTTTGCAATACAATATATAGTTGCTGTCCAGAAATCTGAATTTCTGTTTTAAACGCTGATATTAAAATAATCATAACTAGAGCTTCAGAAATCCAAATCATGTAAATCTTGGTGTTTTGGATAAGTACATTGAAAGACCTACAATTTTCTAATAATCTTTGTAACCTGAAACCTGATGGAAATTAACTCAAACTGTGTTTTAAAAATATGTGACGGTGCTGAACAGATTCTGATCTGTTTTGCGCAACAATACGAAAACAGATATATCTCTCAAACCGGTAGTCGTATTTTGGTGAAACTGGAACTCACGCATGCAAAAAACTTAGAGCCATATTTTTTTTATTTTCCGTATTCGTTCGACTTGATTAATTAGTCGTACATAATATTTCTTTATAGCATTGTTTTTGGTAGTTACTCGTATAATATACTTGACTCATTTCATGCTATTCGAACATGTATACATATTTATCTTGATCATTAAATTGTTGTATGTACATAAATACGATAATTAAATATTTGAGTTGAATTTTTAAAACCATACAAAAGTATTTTTACATAAAACCCCCTCAAGTTTTATAAATTACCCTAAGGACCCTAGCAATTATAAGACTTCGATTCACATCCCTGATTGTCTGACTCGGGTTTGAGTCTGATTAATCTGACTTGAATATGATTCAAGTCAATCTATAATCTACAAGTTTCCAATTCAAAATGAACACATGAATCCATGAATACAGTTATCAATTTATATAACTTGACTGAACCGAACCATGGATATATTCCTTTTACATGATTCTCAGTATTCCATTTACATGACTCTACGGTTACAACTGTTTCCTGATATCATGGTTTCGGTCAGTCAGTCAATCACTCATACAATTAATACAATTTTACAAGATAACAATACAAACAAGACATCGCGGGGTTTAAAGGGTAGATTGGTACGGAAGATATTAAAAGTGGCACGAGACGGTCAGATTTAAGACACCTAACATGAATCCAATTGCCGTTGTTCCGGACCTTCTAACGGAGCCTTGTACTCTATATTCCGTTTGCCCTGGTCTCTAGCATATAGAGACCCCTCTCGTATACACTGGCATTCTTCTGTATCAAGCTACAAACAACAGCGTTAATACAACATTACAATAATACAATACAACATTAAAAGATACTCTCTCTCTCCTACTCTTTGTCTATTTCTCCCCTATCTTTGGGACTTACCGAACGACCTGTTCGCTGACGACATTCTATTTCTTTCTTCTTTAAATGTCGTCAGGTGGTTTTGACCCGGCGGAGATCGAGCCATCTCAAGGAGACTTGGAGCAGTTTGCCGAAGACCCTGCACTTTAGTTCATTGTACACTTTCCATTCAGTATTTTACATTTCCTGTTATGCCACTGTTTAGGCATCTTTTTATTTCAGTTGTATTTCCTTCATGTATTGTACAAAGAATGTTAATAAATAAAACTTGCCGTTCTTTTTATTTCTTGTCTCTTGTGTACTTATTTTATATTTTTAGATACGCTTAGCATATATACTTCTGAGTATATACGTAGCGGACCTCGTCGCGTCCCCTTCGCCGTACACCGGGAAGCGGGGCGTGACACATACTTTAAGGGGAATATTTAGCAATATTTTGTACAACTAAATTGCACCTAATTTATAATGAAATTTGAAGTTGCGAGTTTACAGTCAGCAATATATCAGCAAGTGTTCCGATAAGGACAGATGATAAAACTGCGAAAGAAACCTCTTTCCTCTAATATCCAAACTTGCATCGGTTAAGAACTAATTTAGATAATCGCCGATGTTGCATCGACAACATGAAAAGAGCAAGAGCACTTGCCTGAGGATAACTGTAACACCCAGCCCCTTTTTATACCAATAAAACGTATCTCGCTTTAACTTATACAGTTTGTTTTTAATTATTTATTTATTTTAAAATTTTAATTTATTTTTAAAACCTTTGTACCCTAGACCAAATCCCAAGCTCTATCAAAAATTAAAACCCAAAACCTTAATATCCCTTTGGCCCACTTCTTTTCGTTTCCATTTATTTTTCTTTTAGCCCAGCAGCCCAACCGAGCCGGCCCGCCCTCTTTTCTCCCATCATTTCCCTTTAATTCCACTCTGGCCCGGCCCGCGCCCAGAGCTCAGCTTCATTTTCTTTATCTAATTTTTCTTGGCCCAACCCAGCAGCCTCATCCCCTCACCCGCGCCCGCTACCCGACTCGGCCCGCTACCCCATCTTCCTCCAACGGTTACAATCTTTCCCGCTCACCGCCTTCCTCGCTCGCGATCCGTAACCCACGCCGCCTCCTTCGCCCACGCCTACGCCTGTGTCGGCCACGTTCGAGCGCGAGTTACTCCCCACGACGCGCGACCTCTTTCTCTCCCCTTCACTTCCATCACACCCTCTTCCTCGCTCGCCCTCTCCCTCGTTCTTCTTTCCTCCTCCCTGCACCTGTCATCGGCCAACTCCTTCACTCGCCCCACCACCGACGACGACGTCGACGACTACAGACACCTCGTCTTTTCTTGCCTCGCCTCCATTCTCTCCACTTCATCTCCTCACCTCCATCCACCAAACTCCGACCATGACCACCCTTAGTCGCCTCCGTCACCATTCCCCACCATCACCCACCGAGCTCGCCTCCTCCGGCCATCTCCATCGACGAGGCACTCCTTCAATCACAACCCCATTTCCCCGCACACCATCACCGGAGACACAACCTTCGACGTCACCGCCCCTGCAATCTCCCTCTCTCTTTCCCGATCTCTTCCTCACCCTCTCTCTGTCTCCCCCTCTCTCTGTGTTCTCCCTCACTCCCCTCGCTCTTCCTCTGTCCCACTCTCTTCTCTCTCTCTCTCTCACTCTAACTCTCCGTTCTCTCTCTCTCTCTAATTCTCTTTCTCTCTCACTCTCTCTCACTGCTTCTCTCTCTCTACATTTTCTCTTTCTAACACTTCTCTCTCCGACTCTTTCTCTCTCAATATCTCCCTCCCTCTGCAATCCCTCGCCATCGGACGCACAACACCATCACCTCCCCAGTCTCACGAGCCCTAGCCGTTGCCGAGACGGAACCCCATAGCCGAGCCTAAGCTTGTGGTTATCGTGTCGTGTTCGTGACGTTACCATCACCGTACATCTCCGAGACGTGTCCAGGCAAGTCCCTACTTGCTACATGCTACTTTATGTTAATTGCAAATTATAATCGTATATATATATTCCATGTTTTATTTTCTATTAAATTATACGACTCAACTGTTCGATGCGTGTTCCCTATGGAAATTCTCGTTTGAATTGACGGCACTCACTCGTATAGTTTGGCCCGTAAGCCTATGATTCTAGTATGTGAATTTCATTAGAAAATACGACTAATAAAGATTAAAACGACTACCCCCAAGTTTGCCCGTAAAACTGGAAATTTTCTGTACCAGAAAACCGTAAAAATCACCATAAATTATATATATATTGGAATGATGTGTTCAAGGGCTCAAATTGAAGCTAACTCAACGAAATTTAACCCTATACTAGTTTCCAGATACTCCTGTACTTAAACTGTGACGATATTTGGATCGGAGTGCGACTCTGGACTGCAGTCCAGAGCGACTCAAATTGTTGCTTGCTGTTCCGTAATGAACACCATCCTGTTTCCTTCACTCGTAGGTTGCGGAACTCCACTGTTTACTATAGTTGAATCTGTTATCTAGACAACACAAGTAGTTTCATTCTGTTTCGTTACCGTTTGTTATTTATTCTGCAATTTAAAAGATCGGGACATATAACAGTCCCAACAGAATCAGAATTGACATATTAATATTAAACAGTGTATAACTCCTGACGTACAGACGTGTTTGAAGATACGTCAGTTGCATTGAAAACCTTACTGAAAACCCTAGATTTCATTTAACTGTAGCTCGCTAAAATCTGATCCCAATTGGGATTAAAATGCGTTGCGAAACGGACTTCTGATTCTGAAAACGGATTTCCATCCGCGAACGCTTAAAATGAAATGGCTATAACTAATGATCCGGGAACCCGATTGGCATGAAACTAAATTCTATGGATAGATAACTGAACTTACTAATTATTACCTGTTCATCGTCTCACTAAATTGTAACCGTATGATTTATGATAAATTATGCAAGTGGTAGATTATTGATTCAGGACATCCTAAACATGCTTTATATACTGTTCACGCATCATATCATACACATATCATTGCAGTGATAAAATAGTGATAACGTGCATTACCCAGTGTTAGGTATTAGTGATGATTGTGGCAAGTACGTCAGTGTTCGTGTATCAGTGAATAAGTGAAAGTGATACGTACTTGTACACAATCAGTGACCCTTATTATTATATTGCATTGTCGACGTCTGTGAGACGCGTGTACGTGTGACTATAAGTGGTATGGGCCACTTATGGAAGCTCTTGCACGGGTGTCACAGATAAGGCACCAGACACTACCATCTATCTTAGGTATTAGTCGGGACGTGCTTGATGGAGGTCCTGTCTCCAGTTCTCGCGCAGACTTGTCACCGACCGATTGGTATTTAGGGTTATGGTTAGCGTTTGATGTAGACCACGGGGTGTGGGGTAGTTTGAGTGTGAGTTCAACAGAATCTCGGGAGTCCCATGCAGGCTTATATATTTAGGGAGATATATGGAGATTTACAGGGTATGTGATTATTACCGTGATATACATGTTGGGCCTGTAGTCCCTTGCCCTTGGGTTCTACTCTTGGGTGGAGCACACTCGCGAGTGGTTGACTCTCACACTTGGACTGATGATAGGCTTAGTGACCGGTACAGTAAGACTTAGAGACTGATAGGAATACTGGCATTGATATACCTTACATACTGTGTTGACATACGTGGCATATCATTCTACTGCTTTTACTGTTCCGCTGCATTGATTACTGCATGTTCATATCCATACTGCCATTGATCTACTGTTATATATATCTATTACCACTGTTAAAATTGTCACGTGATTTTATGTATTATATTGTTATTATGTCGCTCTGACGACCTGAGTATGCATGCTCAGTGTGAGGAGAAGATTTAGCCTGGACCAGAACTAGACGTGTATCACAGACACCTTGACTTGTTATTCAGAGTTACATTCATTTGTCCCCCCTCAGGTTAGTTCTTTACATTGTTTTGTTCCAGTTACTGCGTTTCTCATTACCTGCGCAATATTTACTGTTTACCATGAAAAACTAGAAGCCGAAGTGTGACTACGGCAAGATATTTCCTTGACCGTAGGAGCATGGCTGGCCTTGTCAACCCCTCGTATTCCGTATTTTGGGAAGCGGGGCGTGACATGGTTTAGTTGGTATCAGAGCCCAGGTTTTGTTTCGATTGGGATTGCAGTTTTCCGTGTATAGCTTGGCAATCTAAGACATTCCTTGGTCTAGGTTGTAAACTTGTCAATTTTTGATCCATATTTACATCGTGTGTTCAGCTATCCATTCGCTAGGGTTTCAGGTGACTTGGCAAAGTTTCGTGGTTGTAATGGTGAACTACATCACGATTACACTACCATACTCTGTTTAAGTGACTTGGAGTCATACAATTGATTTTTTCCGCTTGTAATAAATTTCATCACATTTGATATTCTTGAATCTTTGTCCAATTCTTATTATATCTGAATCTTATAGCTTGTGCCTTATATCATTTTCAAAAATATTGTTTCAGGATCTTATCTTCCAACGACTCTTCATCTATATTCGCTCCCCAAAATCAGACCATTGAGATCCTGAGTGTACTGCAAGGACTAAAGGAAGCCCAGGAGCGAACAAACGACTTGTTGGCGGCAGGACTGAGAATACAGGTGAATCAGGCACCAGCGGGAGTCTCTAATCATAAAGGGATCCCCGTTAGACGAGGAAAAGAGAAGAAAATGAAGCGCCAATTTGTTTCCCCACGACAGAAGCAGCAGAAGATCCCATGTTGTGGGTACTGTAAGAGGCCAGGACATCTTCAGAGGGATTGTTGCCGCGCCCAAGGGAAATGTCTGATATGCGGTTCCAACAAACATCTCATCAACGGTTGCCCAGAAAGGAAAGAACTACAAGGAGGAGACTCGTCCACACTCCCCACTTCTGCCAAGTGAGGATTACTGCATAGTTCGAATTTCGAAGATAAAACGGACCCAACACAGGATTCAACTCGCGTGACGAGAAGGCAGCGGTCTAGCAATCAAAGAAGAATTTTCATGTTTTTCAATTTCAGTATTATGTTGTCATCCTTCCGGTTGAAACTTTGTATCCGTTGAACTTTTAGTTGAATGAAAAAAAAACTTGAATCGTAATATATATATCATTCTCTTGTTCCTCCCTTATACATACTATTCATTATCACAGCATTTTAATCTTGATTTTTCAGTTCCTGCCACCGTATATCTTCCTATACTTCGTACACTTAGATACTTTCTTGATGTATTCCACTGTTTAACCATGATTCTTTCTTTTCAGGACATGGCCCACCCTGGAGCAGCGCCGCATCTAGATGAGGATGCACAGTCATACGTTTCCTTAGACCACACCCTGATGAGTTCTGACGATGAGATCAACGATCCCCATGTCAATTTCGGAAACAACGATTCAGAGGACGAAGGAGTAGCCGCCCCAGAGTTTAACATGATAGCTGATTCCGACGAAGAAGAAGGAGACCTTGAAGAGAACCCGATAGAGGAAGACCCCGAGGAAAAACCAACAGAAGAAAACCCGGTGGAGGAAAATCCCATGGAAGAGAATCCAGAAGAAGAGAATCACATGGAATCGGCCTCGATGAAGAAGCTCCATCCGAGGAAGAAGGACCAGAAGATCAAGACCCTGCGGTGGAAGAACTCCCAATGGCGATACCTGCGAGGCGCTATGGAAATGGACGCCCCTGCCTGAGTGCGCAAGCCTACCGCAACCTGCTGAATCTCCACAACCGCGACTGATGGGATTTCTTTTAGATGCTGTCTTCCTTGGCCAAATAAAATCTGTGTATAGTTTAGGGCCACATTTTGTTTTGATGATGTTTTGTTTAAAATTTTCTAGAGTGGAATAAATTGCTGAGTTCGCAAACCCTTCGATCTTCTTAGTTCCCTTTCTACTTGATTATTTCTTCTATATAATTATTTCCTCTACTGAGATCTGTTCACCTCTACTCCTTACCTTGTCTTAACCCTCACTGAGATTCACTAGTACCACACCCGATTTTTTTTTAGAGGTCCACCCTTCATCCTTCGTCTGCGCCCCGCTTGAGATCCTTCTGGGAGGAGGACCTTTCTTATGAATTTCCGAGTTAGCTAACCCTTCAAATTTTTGATTCATAGGATGTACCGACCGTTATCCTCCCCATACTTCTTCCCTTGTAGTCATTTGTTGTTCACCCTTACATCCTGTGCTGACTCGATCCCAATCTCCTTGACCTTCAGCCTAAAGCCGCCATACTCCAACCTTTGAATGATCCACACTTCCTTGTAATCCTTACCCTAGCTAGCCTTGTACATTTTATGTGTTTTCCTATTACCCTATATATATATTTAAGGACTTTATTATTCGAAATTTGGTTTCATTATCTTGTATTTGTCGAAGAGTGCGTATTATTGACTACTTAGCTTTATGTATTTCAAAGCACACTACTATTATCTTTATTTTCAGTAGCGCAACCTTACACCGCGCATATTTTTGTTCCATATTTCTTATTTTCACTATGTGAGTTTCTAAGTTATTCGATCGATACATTATTCTAAAATGTTTTAACCTACCGACTAATCTGTCACTACTTTATAGTCGTCCATTTATATTTTCGGGTATTGAGTCTATGTTTACCATTACAAATGGCTGTATCTTATATTTTTAGTTCTGCAGTGCTACTTTTGATATACTGGTATGTGCATATAATTGGGTTTCGATTTTATCAAGCACGCCTCAAATATTATTGTTCATTATGGTTGTTATTGCTATTCTCGTATACATATAGGTTGCCTTTGTAATTATTCTTGTCTTATGCTTATTTAAACCTATATTTTGCGTGTTGTTCTTACATATTTATACCTTCAAAAAATTTTTTTCGTCCACGTATTTCTAATAAATCTCTAAGGGTTAGTTTGCAATATAATAGCTTCCGCCTATATTTGTACAACTTAACTTTTATTTTAAATTTCGAGGACAAAATTTTTGTAAGGGTGGTATGATGTAACACCCAGCCCCTTTTTATACCAATAAAACGTATCTCGCTTTAACTTATACAGTTTGTTTTTAATTATTTATTTATTTAAAATTTTTAATTTATTTTTAAAAACTTTGTACCCTAGACCAAATCCCAAGCTCTATCAAAAATTAAAACCCAAAACCTTAATATCCCTTTGGCCCACTTCTTTTCGTTTCCATTTATTTTTCTTTTAGCCCAGCAGCCCAACCGAGCCGGCCCGCCCTCTTTTCTCCCATCATTTCCCTTTAATTCCACTCTGGCCCGGCCCGCGCCCAGAGCTCAGCTTCATTTTCTTTATCTAATTTTTCTTGGCCCAACCCAGCAGCCTCATCCCCTCACCCACGCCCGCTACCCGACTCGGCCCGCTACCCCATCTTCCTCCAACGGTTACAATCTTTCCCGCTCACCGCCTTCCTCGCTCGCGATCCGTAACCCACGCCGCCTCCTTCGCCCACGCCTACGCCTGTGTCGGCCACGTTCGAGCGTGCGTTACTCCCCACGACGCGCGACCTCTTTCTCTCCCCCTCACTTCCATCACATCCTCTTCCTCGCTCGCCCTCTCCCTCGTTCTTCTTTCCTCCTCCCTGCACCTGTCATCGGCCAACTCCTTCACTCGCCCCACCGCCGACGACGACGTCGACGACTGCAGACACCTCGTCTTTTCTCGCCTCGCCTCCATTCTCTCCACTTCATCTCCTCGCCTCCATCTACCAAACTCCGACCACGACCACCCTTAGTCGCCTCCGTCACCATTCCCTACCATCACCCACCGAGCTCGCCTCCTCCGGCCATCTCCATCGACGGGGCACTCCTTCAATCACAACCCCATTTCCCCGCACACCATCACCGGAGACACAACCTTCAACGTCACCGCCCCTGCAATCTCCCTCTCTCTTTCCCGATCTCTTCCTCACCCTCTCTCTGTCTCTCCCTTTCTCTGTGTTCTCCCTCACTCCCCTCTCTCTTCCTCTGTCCCACTCTCTTCTCTCTCTCTCTCACTCTAACTCTCTGTTCTCTTTCTTTCTCTCTCTAATTCTCTTTCTCTCTCACTGCTTCTCTCTCTCTACATTTTCTCTCTCTAACACTTCTCTCTCTGACTCTTTCTCTCTCAATAGCTCCCTCCCTCTGCAATCCCTCGACATCGGACGCACAGCACCATCACCTCCCCAGTCTCACGAGCCCTAGCCGTTGCCGAGACGGAACCCCATAGCCGAGCCTAAGCTTGTGGTCATCGTGTCGTGTTCGTGACGTTACCATCACCGTACATCTCCGAGACGTGTCCAGGCAATTCCCTACTTGCTACATGCTACTTTATGTTAATTGCAAATTATAATCGTATATATATATTCCATGTTTTATTTTCTGTTAAATTATACGACTCAACTGTTCGATGCGTGTTCCCTATGGAAATTCTCATTTGAATTGACGGCACTCACTCGTATAGTTTGGCCCGTAAGCCTATGATTCTAGTGTGTGAATTTCATTAGAAAATACGACTAATAAAGATTAAAACGACTACCCCCAAGTTTGCCCGTAAAACTGGAAATTTTCTGTACCTGAAAACCGTAAAAATCACCATAAATTATATACATACTGGAATGATGCGTTCGAGGGCTCAAATCGAAGCCAACTCGACGAACTTTAACCCTATACTAGTTTCCAGATACTCCTGTACTTAAACTGTGACGATATTTGGATCGGAGTGCGACTCTGGACTGCAGTCCAGAGCGACTCAAATTGTTGCTTGCTGTTCCGTAATGAACACCATCCTGTTTCCTTCACTCGTATGTTGCGGAACTCCACTGTTTATTATAGGTGAATCTGTTAGCTAGACAACACAAGTAGTTTCATTATGTTTCGTTACCGTTTGTTATTTATTCTGCAATTTAAAAGATCGGGACGTATAACAGTCCCAACAGAATCAGAATTGACATATTAATATTAAACGGTGTATAACTCCTGACGTACAGACGTGTTTGAAGATCCGTCAGTTGCGTTGAAAACCTTACTGAAAACCCTAGATTTCATTTAACTGTAGAGTCGCTAAAATCTGATCCCAATTGGGATAAAATGCGTTGCGAAATGGACTTCTGATTCTGAAAGCGGATTTCCAGCCGCGAACGCTTAAAATGAAATGGCTATAACTAATGATCCGGGAACCCGATTGGCATGAAACTAAATTCTATGGATAGATAACTGAACTTACTAATTATTACCTGTTCATCGTCTCACTAAATTGTAACCGTATGATTTATGATAAATTATGCAAGTGGTAGATTATTGATTCAGGACATCCTAAACATGCTTTATATACTGTTCACGCATCATATCATACACATATCATTGCAGTGATAGCATAGTGATAACGTGCATTACCCAGTGTTAGGTATTAGTGATGATTGTGGTAAGTACGTCAGTGTTCGTGTATCAGTGAATAAGTGAAAGTGATACGTACTTGTACACAATCAGTGACCCTTATTATTATATTGCATTGTCGACGTCTGTGAGACGCGTGTACGTGTGACTATAAGTGGTATGGGACACTTATGGAAGCTCTTGCACGGGTGTCACAGATAAGGCACCAGACACTACCATCTATCTTAGGTATTAGTCGGGACGTACTTGATGGAGGTCCTGCCTCCAGTTCTCGCGCAGACTTGTCACCGACCGATTGGTATTTAGGGTTATGGTTAGCGTTTGATGTAGACCACAGGGTGTGGGGTAGTTTGAGTGTGAGTTCAACAGAATCTCGGGAGTCTCATGCCGGCTTATATATTTAGGGAGATATATGGAGATTTACAGGGTATGTGATTATTACCGTGATATACATGTTGGGCCCATGCTCCCTTGCCCTTGGGTTCTACCCTTGGGTGGAGCAAACTCGCGAGTGGTTGACTCTCACACTTGGACTGGCGATAGGCTTAGTGACCGGTACAGTAAGACTTAGAGACTGATAGGGATACTGGCATTGATATACCTTACATACTGTGTTGACATACGTGGCATATCATTATACTGCTTTTACTGTTCCGCTGCATTGATTACTGCATGTTCATATCCATACTGCCATTGATCTACTGTTATATATATCTATTACCACTGTTAAAATTGTCACGTGATTTTATGTATTATATTGTTATTGTGTCGCTCTGACGACCTGAGTATGCATGCTCAGTGTGAGGAGAAGATTTAGCCTGGACCAGAACTAGACGTGTATCACAGACACCTTGATTTGTTATTCAGAGTTACATTCATTTGTCCCCCTTCAGGTCAGTTCTTTACATTGTTTTGTTCCAGTTACTGCGTTTCTCATTACCTGCGCAATATTTACTGTTTACCATGAAAAACTAGAAGCCGAAGTGTGACTACGGCAAGACATTTCCTTGACCGTAGGAGTATGGCTGGCCTTGTCAACCCCTCGTATTCCGTATTTTGGGAAGCAGGGAGTGACAATAACGATCACGGAAAACGATGTACGAAAATGCAGGGCACGATCTCAGCTAAGGTGCGACTTGGGATCTGAGTTATACGATCCGCCTAGATAAATTTCATCGGTTAAACCATAAATATCTACATAAATATTGTCACACAACCAAGCACAATTATATCAACTTAGGGTTTTAAATCATAAATTTCCTTTCCAATGTTCACTGTTTTCTCACCATTTCATTTTATTTATTTATTCTTTTTTTTTTTCTGAAAAAACAGGGATCAAGGAAAACTTACAGAGGATGGTCGTGGCAGTTGCTACAGTTTGGATGAGTCTTGGGTCGAGCCGAGGAAGCGTCGAGGGTTCAGATCTGGCGATGGAAAGGCTGGGTTGATGGTGGAGCAGGCGACGCCGTCGGAGGAGGAGAGAGGGGAGCAGCTGCGAGGCGAAGACGAGAGCTCTGTGCAGATCGCTGGGGGCTGTGGTCACGACGAGGGATGGGGCGGCGTCGGTGGGATGAGGACGATGGCGAAGGGGACGGCGAAGGGGGGAGGAGAGGGAGGCGAGGGTCGCGGCGGTGATGGTGGCGAGAGGAGAGGGAGGCGAGGGTCGCGGCGGTGATGGTGGCGAGAGGAGCAACGGTGATGGGGAATTTGAGGAGCAGCGGGGGAGAGAGAGATGTGAGTATGAGAGATAGAGAGAGATATTTGTTTTGTATATATAAACAAATTTTATAAATATACTTATAAAGATACATATCTTCAATTGGTTGCATTAAGAGATTCGGAACAGATTTTTTTGTTCTCATATTAACAGTAAACAGATACGCAAAATGTTATTTTGCTGCCACTAAGAAAATATTATATATAATATAAAAACTGAATATTTCTCCATATCAAAATTGTTTACAGTAAAAATCCAAAATAAAATATATTAGCGGCCAACTAAAAGTTCAAAAATTTATGGAAAAAAAATCTTGATAAATCTTGAACTACTGCATTCAAATAGGGCTGTTACCGCCGGATAGGTCATTTCGGGTCAAATATCTGAACTGTCAATCATTTACTAAAAACCTTTCTGTTCCGATATAGTAAATTTTCGTAAATAAATATGAAAAAATAATTATAAACAATTTGTCATAATTTCTAATAATTAAAGAAGTGTAGAGTGGGTTTTTTTATACAATGTGGTGGATGGTTGTTTCGCTATTCATGGTAGTTTACTATATGTTTCCAAAGTTCAATATAATTCAATGAAAGACCATGGGAAACACCATGATAGTGAAAATCTCGGAACGTCATTGTAGTTTAGTCAAATTTAGCCTCGAAGAATGGATAATAAATTATCATATGCGGTAAGAATTTCCCCTCCAATGTGAGAGGCTGCGGTTCAATTACCAAAAGGGCCGCATCTAGAAAAAATCGTTTGATATGTTTATTCTTACAAGTATTCTTGATCATGTTGTAGGAGTTCAATGCCAGAGATCCAGTGAAAGTCCTTCCATTAATGAAGAGGATTGCCTACAATGTGACATGTACTGTGTTCTTCGGATTACCTATTGGGAAAGAACTTGACTCACTGTTTAAAGATTTTGAGATTGCTTTAAAAGGGGTGTGGTCTTTGCATTTGAATTTTCCTTTAACCACCTTCCATCGAGCTATGGCGGCTCGTAAAAGGATCGGCAAGTACTTTTCCGCACTGATTAATGAGAGGAAGAAGAGACTGGAGGATGGAAAAATCAGCAATGAGAACGACGTGATCTCAAGGTTCCTGAACTTGAGAGATATAAATGGTGAAAGCATTTCAGACGACATGGCTATCAGTAATTTTGTGGCTCTTATGTTTGCCAGTCATGATACAAGCACCATCCTTTTGATTCACCTCATAAGGCATTTGGCAAGGGATAAAGCAATTTACAGGAGCGTGCTTGAAGGTGAGCAACAATCCGCCATTACTCTCTTGGAAACAAAGCTTATACGATGTTTTGGTTAATTACCATTTTGCTCTTGGTTTTGTTATTCCTCGAGTTGTGAATAGGTCCCATTGCAAGCTCACTTTTTTTTTTGACCGCAACGAAGCCCACCGGCCCCGCGTCCCCCTCTTCGAAGCACTGAATGGAAGATCCCGGGTTCGATCCCGTTCGCCCCCCCCCCCCCCCCTAACCCAACCTCGTATTGCCCAGAAAACTCACTTTTTCCTTCTATACATTTCTTCTGGTCTAGAAGAATTTAGAGGATGCCACCAATCCGTTTAGGATTATGGAAAGCCTCTCTCTCTCTTGTCAAGGTCTAAAGTCATTTTGACACTGGGTCCTAAAAGTTTGACAAACATTCATGAGCCTTGCTTCATACTGTGTATTTTGAAGTGATATAGCAAATTCCATCCCTATAATAACATGCTCCACATCTCTTTTTGAGACCTTATTGCATGATAGACAACAAACAATCTAAACTTTATATATTCATCTTCATGTATTTTTACAATATTGTCAAGATTCAAACTTAATTGTTTAGAAAATACAATTCTTTAACAAAGTTTAAGATAAAAATATACCACTTTGACGACCAGATTATGAGTAATAAAAAAATGACATCAATTGAGCAAGACTATTATTCTCTATTCTTTTTTTTTTGCTAGATTAATTAGTACTATGTTGAGAAAAAATTGTGCATCTATCATGGTAAAGAGATTCTTCACAAGAGTTACAATATTCACTTTTTCCCGCGTTATTGTCACTTACAACACTTGGTTAGCATGACACCAAAGTATCCAATTTTGAAAAAACCAATATAAATTTGGGTTTTTGCCATAAACACCTGCCTTTAATTCTTGGTCAACTTTCCATTAATTATTTCCGTATGAAAGAATAGGATTTCTCATTAATGCATAAATGGTAAAGCTTTTTACACAAATACAATAAATATAGCAACAAACACATTAAATGCATATATGGGTTATAGAATTATGGAGCTTTATTATTATTTTTTGGGATGGGGTGGGGGGGTGGGGGTGGGGGTGGTCCCTTCCAGACCCCCTGGCCCTCCGCCCTTGCATGTGATTCACGGGCACCTGTTTTCACCACGCTACCAGTCCTCACAAACTTGAAAGAGGAGGAAGATGCCTCACAAGTTTCTTTCTTGCTTTTTTGTTGTAACAATTGCCCCCATAAAGAAGTATATAAAGGTTTAGGGAAAACAAGTAAATAGAGCCAAGAAACTGGTCCTAGCCCTAGGGCTAGGGTCGGCTCTATCTCACCCACGCCTCATGGTAGGAGTTTGGGCCTCCGAATCGAATTCGGACCTGCCCTCTAAGTTGGACAGACCCAATCAGGTCAAGTAGCCAACAAACCTGAAAGAGCCATGCTCTCTTATGGTCTCAAGAATTAAGTATCAATTACCAAGTCTAGAGCGAGTGCTCTTGTAGCCATGTGGTAATTGCAGTTGAGCGGGAGGTCCGGGGTTTGAACCCTGCTTACATCAAGGGTATGGCCTATTAATTAAAAATAAAAATAACCAAGTCTAGAAAATAGAAAGAAGAATTAGAAAATTGTAACATGTTTTGTTCTATGAAGCACGAAACTTGTACATGCCTCACGAATCATCCCCGATCGCGTATCGGAGTCTCAAACTCTCGGAAATTCTCGGATTCTTTTGGATTCGTTCGGACTTGTAAATGTCTCACCAACCTCTCTCGAATCGACGTATTTTCTCTTTCTTTCGAAAATTAAGGCATTCGAGAATTTGAAAAGTGTATTGAATATCTAACATAATACAATTATTTATTCATATTATTATATATTGGTATATATACCTTAATATATATTCATATCCGTATCTGAAACCGTGCTACATAGTATCCCATATCCGTAGCCGAACCCGTGCTACATAGGTTTTGTTGTTGTCAACAGCCATTTTATAAATCATGAGAAATCAAGAGCTTAGATGTTAGATTGACATTCAGGACACTTGGAAAAATCTCCATGTTTTTTCTTTTCTTTCTTTGTTTACTAATTCGACACTAGCATGTGCTTGTGATGCAACAGAGCAAATGAGAGTCCTTGATGAAAAGGAAGGAGAGGGAAAACTTACATGGGATGACATTCAAAAGATGAAGTATACATGGAGGGTAGTCCAAGAGATGATGAGAATTACTCCTCCTGTGTTTGGCAATTTCAAAAGAGCTGCCTCGGATATATCTTTTGGTGGATTTGACATCCCTAAAGGATGGCAGGTAAATAACGTCGACCATAAAGAGAAAATTGATATTTATTGTGGTTTGCTGAAACACTTCAGGTTTTTTAAATTAAAAAATTACTCCGCAGATTCTTCTTGACTGTTCAAAAAGACTCCCTAGTATTCTCCATTTTTACATGTAACTTTAAATTATAATTCAGCCATTCACTCTTTTTTATTTTTATTTTTTTTGAAATGCGACCCCCTTTGGGAATCGAGCCGGCAACCTCTCACTTTGGAGAGGAAATTCTGACCGCGCATGAGCTATTTGCTCAAATTGGTCACAGAACTCTCATTTCTAGTTAGAGATTCTTGTCATTTTTAACTGCGTTCACTAATCTACCGTGAAAAAACTCTTTTAATCTTATAGTAGCTGGTCAACTCTTTTGCGGTGCTTGCAATTCATAATTGTAGGTTTCTGGACAACTGTATTTACTTGATTTAGTAATATTTTTTCTCTGTATGAGCATCTCTATATGTTATTAGCTTTGTTCTTCCAATATCACCAGGCCATAAGGAAGCCAGTGATTTCCAAATAATCTATGGCCATCTTCTATGGATTAAAAAGCACTTTGAGAATATTATTGTCATCCTCTTTTGAGAAATCATTCATTTTTCTGGGTATGATATTATACACTTCGAGGATAATAGGTCGCCTTTTCATTATTTGCAGAAAACTGCATATGATATTAAACTGAAAAATGACAAAACCTTATGGTATTTATTTTACTGAATTTTTTGGTTTATCTGAAAATGCTCAAAGTTTGGTATTTCACTGAAATTTAACCTTTTAAAAATGAAGGGGGGAAACCCAATTTCTAATGCACTACTAAACATTTGATTGAACATTTTGCAGTTGTTTTGGGTGTCAAGCGGGACCCACATGGACAAGAACATCTTCCCCGAACCAAAAAAGTTCGATCCATCGAGATTCGAAGCTGCTACAAAATCATACCCTCCATATTCTTACATACCGTTTGGAGCAGGGCCGCGCATTTGCCCCGGCAGCGAGTTTTCTCGCGTTGAGGTGCTGCTAGTCCTTCATCACCTCATCACAAACTACGAGTGGTCCGAGATGATACCAAATGAGCCGATCACACGGGATCCTTTCACTTATCCAGCAATGGGGCTTCCTATAAAACTCTACCAGAAACATGATTGAAGCTCTAGATGTTTTATCTTACGCCGTATGTGACATGATTAAAATATATGTTTTGTGAAGTATTTTTCCTTATATGTATTTGATAGCGTTAATGTGAAATCTGAATGGATTATTACATGTAGCTTCATAATGATATTTCAAAGTCGTTTATGTTTGGGTGCAATATTTCTGGACCCATTGTTGGAATTGACATACGTTTAAGTATTTAATGGGGTGGGATGGACCGTAGCCATTGAAGAATTTAACGAGGCTGGGGTCGACTGCAGCCGAGTTTGAATGTTTTTGTCATTTTTAGTCATCGTTTCTTTAGAAATGGTAAGTTATGTTGTTATTGAGAGAAATTAATTCGACTTGTGTAATTTAAATGGGGGGCTAAATGTAATTTAAAAAACTTGGCTACAATGCAGCAAACCCTTTTTATTTTTGCCTGAAAAGTAGCAAATTCCCGTAAGCCTGAAGAAATCATGCACTTTACCCTAAAATTTTAACTCCATTGTTTTTTGGTGTTTGTTTCATATAATACGATTAATCCTTTCTTCTTCAGAACTTTTTCCTTTTTCTTCTCTAAATTTCCTCCCTCCAAATTTCTTTTCCTTATTTCTTTGGCAGAATCTCTAATTCAAATCATCACCAACCTTCTCTACACTCCAAAGAGCGAGCATGGATTCAAGAGTGTTTGGATTTAAAAAGATCAAGAAAAAGAAAAGAAAATATTATGTTAGTTAATTAAATTTATTAGAGGGGGATTTTTCGGTATAAAAAAATTTATGGACGGAAAACTTAAGTATTTTCCGGATTATTTTTTTTTTTTTTGCTTTTCAAGCAAAAATGAGAAGTGTACCCTGCATTTTAGCCAAAAAACTACTGCTCCTTGAATTGAATAGTTATCTCTGCATATAGGGGTATATAGTGTTCCTGTAGGTCCCTGCCTAAAATGCCCTCACCCACAGACATGGATGGGCCCATGTGTGATTTTGCAATAAAGCCCAGGTCTCTGCAGGCAGGAGTTTGCATGGACACTCAACGAAATCAATTAATTAAAATTTAGCCGGTATCTAGCTTCAAATCAATTTCTTACTGCCAATGCCCCACAAGGCCGGCCTACTTCATCCCTCCCCACTTCTCAAATGATTTCTTTACAAATTACACCCTTCATAAATTAAAAAATAAAATAAATACGTGTGCGAAAAAGAACCCTGTGTGCGAAAGAACCCAATTGGTTGCAGCGCCTCCACAAAAGAACCCTGTGTGCGAAAGACTCACACTTTGAAAAGAGCGCCAATCAAATGCATCCCCAAAACCCAGACCCTAATGCGCTGCCACCGCTGCCGGCGTCTCCGGCGACGGCGTCTTCCGTCCATTCCGCCATTTCCGTAGAATCCCACCCCCCATTGCTGATATCCGACGTGTTTCTCAATGCCGATGAAGTCTTCTCCCAAGATGATCTGTTTACTGCTTCAAGCGACACTGAAGAAATCGAAGTTAACGGAGCGAGCGGATCCGGAGGCTGTCAACCGATATTGCAGTCAGAACTTCAGCCAAGCATTTCGATTGACGAATCACCGTCATTGTCGAGTTCATTGGAGAAGAGGAAAGCAATGCCATTGGCGGCAGCGGGGCTCGCGGAGTCCGCGGCAACCGATCCAAAGAAATACAAGAGGTGAAGTCTTAGGATTTGGTTTAATTTTGATGCTTATTGCAATAGTTTGTTGAGATAGGGTCAGATTATTATTATGATGCCTCAAGAATGCAAGAAAAGTTCGAGAAGATTCAAGAGTATAAAAGAATTTAGAAAGAATCAGAGGCATTTACAAGAAGTAGGAGAAAACGTTATTGATAGCAATTGTACAAGAAAAAAAATGATTTTTTTTGGGTAATGGCCTTTTCGTTAAGCAGTTTAGTTATTTTTATTTGGACAGTGACTGTTCAAGCTTTAGTAGGAAAAAATAGGAATCCTGTTGGAGTTATTAATTAGTTGGCCTGTGATTTTCTGTGTGTTTCATTGTTGGTTTCATCTTGGTCGGTGATGAGAGTTTAAGGCTTGCTTAAGTCAAAAAAGGAGAAGAGGCCAAAGCAAATGAACTTCAAGAATGACATGAGAAGATTACCTTTTTCTTTGTATATTGTTTGCAGTAGAGGTATTATGATTTTACTTCTACTTATGTGACAAAGTATGGTGATTATTTAGTAGCGCAGTTAGTAATTTATTTTGGTTGCTCGAGGAGGTCATACAAATGTAATTTTGTGGAGGCGTAAATCCATATCTGAAAGTAAAGCTAAATGTTTTTGGTCAAGGGGATAAAACCTGATAAGATACCAACCATTTCAACAGAAGCTATAGTATCATATATGAGTCTATGACAAAAACAAACCTTAATCTTGAAGCAATGTTGTAAAATGCTATTCTGCTAGCAATTGAATTAAATATTATTATATAGTAGATTGACCACATAATTGGCACTGCGCAAAACATGCGGAGGGTGAACATCGAATCAGGCGCATGTATAGCATGCACAACCTATCTATATCCCAAACCTAATCCATACCACTCGATATTGTTTTAAGAAACGCCTGGCTCCTTCATGTTTCTCTCTGTAAACGTATTTCATTTCTTTTTTCTGTTCTTTAGGAAGATTAATAAATATATATAGAATTTTTATTTATTTATTTGTCAATCCGTATAATTTGATTATGCAATGTTAAATTCAGTTTTACATTATGCGATCCTCAACTGAATAGACAATGAATACATATTTCACGACATTGTCCCAAACTCTTATGTTATATTGCATGAATCATTTTCTTCCATTTCGTTCTATTAAGAGCCATACCCACTATTAAGTTAACAACGAGCATGCCCTTTTTTACTATTTTTTCATGTTCATTTAGGCTTACTAGACCTACTTCTTAGAAAAGACATGGAAATATAATTTCTATAAGTTTGATGTTGAGTGGGTAACACCTAAAATCTAACCATTCATTAAAACTTAGGGATAATAGAACACCATTATCCCATATTATTTCCAACGACAAGCGTGTTAGAGTGTTAGGAATAAACATTTCCCATTATCAATTATCAATTCAATAGACAATAATGGTTGATAATATAAATGTAGATGCATAGTTTTTGAGTTACCTCCATCAATCCAGTGCACGGGGAATAAGAAAAGGAAAAAGAAACCTCGGAACTAGGAGTTTGTATGTGAGCTCTTCTCCTTATTATGGTTTTTAGTGTTAAGGCTAAGCGGCTAACAATTTGGTGAAGCTGTGTTAGGTTTTGGTAGGATTAGTGTTTCGCTGATATATGCTTGGCCTAACCTGAGTCAATTGATAAATTAATAATCGTATTTGATACATTAACCCAAACACAATATGTGTAGAAATGGGTACGAACCGACCAGTTTATATGTGCATTGTGTAAACTAGAACAAGTAATATGTTTATGTAAATGGTCAAATTTTGTTTATTAATATAAGGCTTAATTCCAAAAAACTACCAAAGTCTTTGCCTCAATTACGAGAAACTACCAAATTCTTTCAAAATTACGAGAAACTACTATATTTTGAAAGTTCCGTGGCAGTTTCTTGCAATTATTGCTGACCGTTTACCCTCTTTAGGACCTCTACCGATCGAACGTTAAAATAAATATAGAGTTTAAACAAAACAAAGTTTAAGATTTTAAAAGTTCAACCAGAAGGTCCTAGGGTTCGAGACTTCTGATAAGCGCAAGCATTTACCGTTAATAATACCCTATTATCACAGGAAATACCTAGACGGGATACCTTCTTAGACTGTTTTAAATCATATCACTTAAAAGAACAATATAGATATATACTTGCAAAAGAAAGGCAATATAAAAAAAGGCATCATGAAGTTTTATTTATATTGATTTGAGTACAACTTTGATATATACACATATCTTTACTTTTCAATTTTACATGAAAGAATTACAAGGAGATTGCAAATATGTCTTGAAAGAAGAGGGGGGTATTTATTATATTTGATATCATGTTTTAAGACTAAGTGGGTTTCTCCATTTGTGGGTCCCACTATTAGTCATTCAAGTCCATGTGGGGTCCTTTGAATGGGGCCCACCGTATATTAGCTTGATCACAAGGGAGAGTCACTCTAAATGGGACCCAAATCCCTTATAAAGTGTATGCGGATATCTCTTTAAGAGATATAAAGAGATATCCGCTTCATCCTCAGCTTGCGAATATTCACTTGAGATATCCGCAACTTAGGGATATCCTTCATTTGCTCATGCGGATATCTTTTTAGATATATGATGGGATATTTTATGATACTCATTAGGGTATTTTTTCAAGATACCCGCAAACAAGTATATTGTGAGTGTCAAGTGGATATTTTTGAAGTATCCACCAAGAACATCTTCAAGGACATCAGAAAATACGCATTTTAAGACACCCTCCGTAGGGATATCTTCCTTAGAATACTTTGTATTATGATTTAATATCCTTAAAGGAGTTGTTCGTGTTTCTTTTAAGAGGGGAAATGAACTTTTAGTGTTCTTTAAAAGATGTCTACTTTAGTATTAAATTTATTTTATCCAAAATACAATTGGGTAGCATCTCCCTTTGTATTTTTGAATTGTCGTGGAGAAATATAGATTGTTTAAAGTTTATATTCTCATATAAGTGGAGAAAGATAGGATTTCTTCTACTTTCTAAAGAGAAATACTTTTGTATTCTCGTTTTCTTTGTCAAAGAATCATGAAGTTAATCATGTTCTTAAGTTGTTAATGAGTTCTTGATGATAAGAATCCGTGGGGATCCTTTCAAGCCCTTCAACTCCATGTATCCCCTGACAAAGTTAGAAAGAACAAAGAGAAGAAGGATTCTTCAAAGAAAGTAGGTTTTTTTAATCAATCTTCTTTCTTTCTTTCTTCTTCGTCTTGTTCTTCAAAAACAACAGCTCCAAGTCTTCAAGCTTTTAACTTGTAAAATCTTTTTGCCCGCTTTTCTTTGCCTTTGAGAGGGTATATATAGTCTCTTTGTGAATGGGGTAGTTAATCAAGCCACTATCCATTTTTTAAGAGCAGCGGGGATGCAAATAACTCTCCACTAAGCTTTAAAACCGCTTGTGCGGGTATCTCTTGTAGATACCTACAGCCGCTTCAAGCATGGGGCGGACATCTCCTTTGAGGAGATGTCCGCAATAGGAGATTCCCTCATGCAAAGATCTCTGCGGATGGGGCAAATTGGTATATTTTGGGTTCAACACCTGTTGGGGTCGAAAATTGCACCTCGGTTGACCAAGTCAAAGTCAAGGTCAACCCCAAGCCAAATGGGTCCAAGCCCAGGTCAAGTAGACCCATGCCCAAGTCGAGTCCGAACATGAAGCGGCCGGCCCCTTCCATGCCAAAATAAAAATCATGCAATAAATAATTTTGATGTAATTTTTTATGCATGAATGTAAGCAAAATGGACATAAAGCCAAATTTTTGTAAAGCCCATGGCTTATGTGCAAAAGAAATGAGCACATGAGGTATGAGATGGGCAAAATGCCATTTTGTAAAGCCCAAGGGGCCATGTGTAAATGTGTAAGCCTATATAAAGCAACATGATGATGAATAAAATATACACTTTTCATTTCTCTAAAACTTTAGGGTCTGCGCCTCTTTCTCCTTCCCGAAGGTTCTAAAACCTTCTTCTTTCTTTTGAACTAAATCAAGAGTTTTACTCTTCCTTTTCCAAAATTAAATATTTTTTCACTATAAAACCCACAAAGGGGAGCTTGGATCTTCCAGCAGATCTTGAAAAGAAGAGATTTTTAAAATCTCATCCCTCTTGTTATCCAAGAGCTGGCCAACAGAAGAGGAAGAAGGAGACCCATCTTCAAAGACCCCATTTTGGGGAAGATCCAGGACTCAAGGGGAGAAGCCCCTTCATCAGCTTCAAAAATATCTTAGGAGTTTAATTCCTCATACACACACACACAAAATAATAAGTATTTCTTTCTGGGAGTACAACTCCTAGTGCAGAGACCAAGTCCCTTTTGCCGCCCAGCGCTCGAGCGCCCACGTGCTTGGCACGTGACGCGCTACCGCCCAAAGTGCGAGAGCCCGAGCGTCCACGTGCTAAGCACGTGTGGCACTACCGCCAAAAGCGCTAGTGCCTGAGCGCCCACGTGCTTGGCACGTGAGGCGCTAGCGCCCAAAACGCTAGTGCCTGAGCGCTCATGTGCCTGGCACGTGATGTGCTAGCGCCCGAGTGCCCATGTGCCTGGCACGTGGGGCGCTAGCGCCCTGGCGTCCAAAGCGCCATCGTCCGAGCGCCTAAGCGCGCACGTGAGGCGCTGGCGCTTTCTCCCACGCATCCTTTAGATGTCCTTTCTCTTATATATATATATGTATATATACATATACACACACATACTCTACGACACTGTCCCTGTTAGAATTTTTTTTTTTAACGGGACGCTTTCCCGTAAGGGGCTGCTAGTCCATTTGACCGCCAGCCCGCTATCTGGGTAGTGGGACCCCCGTAAAAACTCTGCGGGCCCCCGATATATCCAAAACCCCTTCAAAACACAACACTGCACCTTGAGTTCGCATGACCAGTTTGACCCGTCAATCGGAGGTTTTCTCGTTCCAAAGGCGACGGGTAATTTACGACAGCTTAGTCCGCGGCTGCCGGAGATTCGGATCCCCACAATCAATAAACCCCAGCCTACCCTACACAGGGGAAATCTGTAATGCGCCTGACAAGCGCGCGCGTATTCCCATCTCAATGGGGTGACGAAAAACACCCTACAGATTCTGGCACGCCCGGTGGGACTTATCTCTCCTCCCATATTTCGGGTTAAACATTCATGCGAACTCAATCAATATACATATCTATATTTATACTAAAATAATGCTCTTTCATGCAGATTTTCAAGCAATCACCTTTCAACAATGTCTCCAAAGATGAACTCAGCTCCCATCTTCTACACGATGATGATGGACACCCGGCCAGTCTCGGGCGACAGTGGGAGGAGCCGCCGCTACCATTCGGTTCTATTCTGTTCCTGCCAGCTAATGCCGTCCTTGCTCTTCAAGCCCCTGTGATGGATAAACCAGCCTCAAAGGGGAAAAGGCCGAATGTCATGGTCGCGAGGGTACCTCAGCCTAAGCGCAAGTCCGTTTCCGAACGACTCTTCATGGCCCTAGCTGGGGGCAAGGCCATCAACACCAATAAAGCAACAGGACATCTCGAGCAAGCTCCAGCGGTGCCTTTGACAACTGCTCGATCGGGTATTTTCTTTAAGCTCCCCATCAATCAACTCGCGGTGGATTCCCAGAAAACGGATGCCCGCCAAGCCCTCTAAATCGAGAAGCTAAGGCAGAAAAAGGCTCATATACAGAGCTAACAAAAGGGTTAGGGCTCATACTAGGCTGAGCTTTATGAGGCTCCAAGAACGGGGTTACCCCGCCAAAGATAAAGAGACGGCTGGATATGTGGTCCACACTGTCTACATGGTCGGACATGAAGAAACAAACCCTCCCATGCTTCACAGCCACGGTGATGATATGGTGGACGCTACCCAACGTCGACTCGGTCTAAATGATGAAGAGCTCGCTCAGGCCGATAAGCCAAAAGAGCCCGGGGTTCCTGCGGAATTGTGCTCAGGTAATAAGGATGACCTGGTTGTCATAACCGGAACTACAGAACAAGCATTATTCTGATGGCTTCAGAGGTAGCTTCAGGACAGGGACGAGAATTTAGCCAAGGTACAGTCTAAGGTCGACGAATTGGTAAACGTCGCGGCAGATCTCGCGACCCAAGTCGCTCGATTGCAATTACAGCATAATCAAATTTTGGTTCATGAGCCAGGAATTGATACTCGGAGGCAGCCAACTGATACCCCCTTCAACCTAAGAGCGGAGCGCCTTCGCGAAAAACGGCCGCGATCAGCCTCCAATCCCTCCGATACATACACCGAAGGGGAATCGCCTCTGAAAGAAAAACTGGAAAAAGCCTATTCCTTCAAAAGGGACAAAGTCCACAAGATATTCAAGGACGCCCTAAGAAACGGTCTACAACTGCCAGAATCAAAGAGACCGCAAGAAACGAATATGACCGACGACCCAAAATATTGCCCTTATCACAGAGTGATAAGTTATGCCATTGAGGACTATTTCGTTTTTAAAGATTGGGTTGAAAGTCAATACAAGACGGGATAGATAGAATTGTTTAAAGGCGCGTTAGCAAACAGTCAAGCTACGACCGCCGATTTCATACAAATAGAGACCGGAGCCTTTCGGGAACCTGACTCTCTCAGACATGTGCCATTATCTAAAAAGGGCGAACCAAAGGCTGATCGGCCTCAAGGACCAGCATCAGTAAAGGCACCTACTCCATTGGAGAGAAAAAAGAAGGTATACTCCTTCAGGAGGGATGAAGTCTGCAAAATATTCGTGGACGTCTTGAACAACGGTCTGCAACTGCCTGTTCCGAAGAGGCCACATGAAATGATTATGACCGGCAATCCCATATACTGCCCATATCATAGGATGGTGAGTCATACCATTGAAGACTGCTATATTTTCAAAGATTGGGTAGAGA
The DNA here is from genome assembly GCA_030015575.1 of Agapanthus africanus. Classification (NCBI taxonomy): domain Eukaryota; kingdom Viridiplantae; phylum Streptophyta; class Magnoliopsida; order Asparagales; family Amaryllidaceae; genus Agapanthus; species Agapanthus africanus. Next base: position 766,686,741 of record JASDDO010000022.1, on the reverse strand, counting down.
ACCAATACGAACTTGGGAAAGCCCCATGGTCGTCAGATGTACCGACGAGCCACAGAGCTACGGTCATCAACACAACTCCGCCAAGATCAAAGTTCAAGGAGCTGCGATAAGCAAGCTGATCACCACGTCGCTAAACTGGGAATGATAGATCTATAAGTCTTTAAACTGGGAACCACTGACCACCACGTCATTAAACTGGGAACAGTCGACCTCTAAGTCGTTAAATTGGGATGTAAAAACGTGTAAATAAAAAAAATATATGTATATATATATAAATAAAAAGCCGAAATGATGGGGCAACTCGCAATAAAAATCAGCGAGTAAAAATAAAAATGAAAATAAAGCCGAAATGATGGGGCAACCGCGAATAAATAGCCGAAATGATAGGGCAATCGCGACATTCGCGGTAAGAAAAGCTGAAATGATAGTGCAATTGCGGTAAAAAAATGACGAATGATGAGTCGCTCCTGGTACCATATTTCAGTGCAGCGATGCAGACGCCAACCAAATTCTAAACCCATGTCCCAAGTGGCGAATGATGAGTCGTTCCTGGTACCATATTCCAGTGCAGCGATACAGACGCCAACCAAATTCCAAATCCCATACCCCAACGGCGAATGATGAGTCGCTCCTGGTACCATATTCCAGTGCAGCGATGCAGACGCCAATCAAAATTTCAAAACTTCGAATGTCTCAAACGGCGAATGATGAGTCACTCCTGGTACCGTATCCCAGTGCAGCAATGCAGATGCCAACCAAAATCCAAATTCTCAAACGGCGAATGATGAGTCGCTCTCGGTACCATATTCCAGTGCAGCGATGCAGACGTCAACAAAAATTCAAATTTCCAAAATTCTTCTAGCCCTACGGTTGGTCCCCAAGATGACTGCTGTATACAATCCACGGGCTCAAATAATTCTCACCATGCCCATGCCCCACTGCAATCACTAGTTACACGGCTGGTCTCCGCCCTCGGAATTATGCTCCATTGGGAAGACCCACTCATGTGTCCTCACGGTACATGAGGAGAACAAACCTTCGTGGGATCCTTACGACTCACAAAGGAAAAACACACTTAGGAGTTCTCACGACTCCTAAGGAGAAAATACACCTACGAGATCCTTTCGACTCGTAGGGAGAAAATTCTTTTATGGGACCCTTACGGTCCATAAAAGTGAAAAGTCTTAGGTGATAGGGATCTAAACCTGTCTCCTAAGCCATCGCTCCCCAACAGAGAAAGGCAAATGATGAATTGCTCCTGGTACATGTGCTTCAGGGTTAGCAATGCTGATGCCGACCCTTATCCCAAAATTCCAAGCTTCCGATCCGATAGACCCCTAAGTCTTTAAACTGGGAACATATGACCGCAAAGTCATTAAACTGGGCACAATAGACCCCCAAGTCTTTAAACTGGGAACATATGACCGCTAAGTCGTTAAACTGGAAACAGATGACTGTTAAGTCGTTAAACTGGGCATGATAGACCCCTAAGTCTTTAAACTGGGAACAGATGACCGCTAAGTCGTTAAACTGGGCACAATAGACCCCTAAGTCTTTAAACTGGGAACAGATGACCGCTAAGTCGTTAAACTGGGAACATATGACCGCTAAGTCGTTAAACTGGGCACAATAGTCCCCTAAGTCTTTAAACTGAGAACAGATGACCCCTAAGTCGTTAAACTGGGCACAGATGACCTATAAGTCGTTAAACTGGGAACATATGACCGCTAAGTCGTTAAACTGGGCACAATAGACCCCTAAGTTTTTAAACTGGAAACAGGTGACCGCTAAGTCGTTAAACTGGGAACATGTGACCTCTAAGTCTTTAAACTGGGAACAGATGACCGCTAAGTCGTTAAACTGGGAACAAATGACCGCTAAGTCGTTAAACTGGGCACAATAGACCCCGAAGTCTTTAAACTGGGAACAGATGATCCCTAAGTCGTTAAACTGGGCACAGATGACCCCTAAGTCGTTAAACTGGGCACAGATGACCTCTAAGTCGTTAAACTGGGAACATATGACCGCTAAGTCGTTAAACTGGGCACAATAGACCCTTAAGTCTTTAAACTGGAAACAGATGACTGCTAAGTCATTAAACTGGGCACAGATGACCCCTAAGTCGTTAAACTGGAAACGAGGGAGATCCCTTCACGGCGAATGATGAGTCGCTCCTGGCACCATATTCCAGTGCAGCGATGCAGACGCCAACAAAGTTCCGAAATTCTTCCGGCCCTACGGTCTGGATCATACATCCTGCAAAACCGTATATAATCCACGGGCATAGAACGATCCCAGTCTCTCCCAAGTTCTATCGGTGAGACCACATTCAAAGTCCCACTAGTGACAAAAAAAATGGAGGGTATGTCCACAAGCAAAATGTGCACGGATGAAAACCCGAATGGGCTCCGTGAGTAAAAACAGTAAGACTGCCGACGAGTTTGTGAAAACCCTAAAGGGCGCAAACTCGTGAAAAAGAGATGAAATACACTCGTAAAGTCCTTTTGACTTTGTGAGGAGAAAATTCCCGCGTGAGATCCTTACGACTCACAAAGGAGCAACACACTTAGGAATTCCCATGACTCCTAAGGAGAAAATACACCTACGGGATCCTTACGACTCGTGGGGAGAAAATGCTTTTATGGGATCCTTACGGCCCATAAAATTGAAAAGCCTTAGGTGATAGGGATCTAAACCTGTCTCCTAAGCCATCGCTTCCCAATGGGCAAAGGCAAATAATGATTCACTCCTGGTACCATATTCCAGTGTAGCGGTGCTGATGCCGACCCAAAACTAATTCCCAAGTTCTCCCGGGGCAGATGCCGACCAAAACCAAAATTCCCAAATCCTCTCATGGTAAATGATGATTCGCTTCTGGTACCATATTCCAGTGTAGCGATGCTGATGTCAGCCCAAATCAAATCAAACCAACAACCTCTGCAGCGGAATTATGCTTCGTCCCAGAATTTACCCCATGTCGAAATCATGCTTCACCTCGGGATATCTACCTTCCCTGCCGGAATTATGCTCCACCTCGGGATCAAGTCGAACAGCGACAATCCGTGTCGGGGACAAGTCGATCAGCGACACTCTGTGTCGGGGACAAGTTGAACATTAGCGACACTCTGCCGAGGCCAAGTCGAACAGCGACACTTCGTGACGGGGACAAGTCGATCAGCGACACTCCGTGCCGGGGACAAGTCGAACAGCGACACTCCGTGCCGGGGACAACTCGAACATCAGCGACACTCCGTGCGGGGGACAACTCGAACAGCGACACTCCGTGCCGGGGATAAGTCGATCAGCGATACTCCGTGCCGGGGACAAGTCGAACATCAGCGACACTCCGTGCCGGGGACAAGTCGATCCGCGACATTCCGTGCCGGGGACAAGTCGAACAACCAGCAACACTCCGCGCCGGGGACAAGTCGATCAGCGACACTCCGTGCCGGGGACAAGTTGAACAACCAGCGACACTCAATGCTGTCGACCGTCCATGTCGCAAAAAGGGCAGTGCAGGCTTCCTACAAAGAGGGAACCAAATCACTCTGGGCCAGGAAAACGTCTACCATGGACACTCCGTCTCAGAGATGCGTCAAGCGTCGACCGTCCATGTCGTAAAAAGGGCAGTGCAGGCTTCCCACAAAGAGGGAACCAAATCACTCCGGGCCAGGGAAACGTCTGCCACGGACACTCCGTCTCAGAGACGCGTCAAGCGTCGACCGTCCATGTCGTAAAAAGGACAGTGCAGGCTTCCCACAAATCAGGAACCAAATCGCTCTGGGCCAGGGAAACGTCTGCCACGGACACTCCGTTCCGGAGACGCGTCAAGCGTCGACCGTCCATGTCGTAAAAAGGGCAGTGCAGACTTCCCACAAATCGGGAACCAAATCGTTCTGGGCCAGGGAAACGTCTACCACGGACACTCCGTCTCGGAGACGCATCAAGCGTCGACCGTTCATGTCGTAAAAAGGGCAGTGCATCCCAAAAAGTGGGAACCAAAGCAAGTCGCCTCCACGCGAAAGAAGATCCGTCAATTTCATGCATACGACTCACATATGTGATGTGCATTTATTGATGAGGGCACTTTGTTGGGGTCGAAAATTGCACCCCGGTTGACCAAGTCAAAGTCAAGGTCAACCCCAAGCCAAATGGGCCCAAGCTCAGGTCAAGTGGACCCATGCCCAAGTTGAGTCCGAACATGAAGCGGCCGGCCCCCCTCCATGCCAAAATAAAAATCATGTAATAAATAATTTTGATATAATTTTTTATGCATGAATGTAAGCAAAATGGGCATAAAACCAAATTTTTGTAAAGCCCATGGCTTATGTGCAAAAGAAATGAGCACATGAGGAATGAGATGGGCAAAATGTCATTTTGTAAAGCCCAAGGGGCTATGTGTAAATGTGTAAGCCTATAGGCAACATGATGATGAATAAAATATACACTTTTCATTTCTCTAAAACTCTAGGGCCTGTGCCTCTTTCTCCTTCTTTAAGGTTCTAAAACCTTCTTTTTTCTTTTGAATTAAATTAAGAGTTTTACTCTTTCTTTTCCAAAACTAAATGGTTTTTCACCACAAAACCCACAAAGGGGAGCTTGGATCTTCCATCAGATCTTGAAAAGAAAAGATTTTAAAATCTCATCCCTCTTGTTATCCAAGAGGCAGCCAATAGAGGAGGAATAAGGAGATCCATCTCCAAAGACCCTATTTTGGGGAAGATCCAGCGCTCAAGGGGAGAAGCCCTTTCATCAGCTTCAAAAATATCTTAGGAGTTTAACTCTTCATACACACACACACAATAATAAGTATTTCTTTCTGGGAGTACAACTCCCAGTGCAGGGACCAAGTCCCTTTTGCCGCCCAGCGCCTGAGCGTCCACATGCTTGGCACGTGTGGCGCTAGTGCCAAAAGCGCGAGCGTCCGAGCGCCCACGTGCCTGGCACGTGTGGCGCTACTGTCCAAAGCGCTAGTGCCCGAGCGCCCACGTGCCTGGCACGTGAGGCGCTAGCGTCCAAAGCGCTAGAGCCCGAGCGCCCACGTGTGGCGCTAGCGCCCGAGCGCCCAAAGCGCTAGCGCCCAAGCGCGGACGCCTGAGTGCCCACATGCTTGGCATGTGAGGCGCTAGCGTCCAAAACGCTAGCACCCGAGCGCCCACGTGCCTGGCACGTGAGGCGCTAACGCCCTAGCGCTCGAGCGACCACTTGCCTGGCACGTGAGGCGCTAGCGCCTTGGCGCCCAAAGCGCTCGCGTCCAAGGCGATAGCGCCATCGCTCGAGCGCCTAAGCGCTCGCGTGCCGCGCACGTGAGGCGCTGGCGCTTTCTCCCACGCATCCTTTGGATGCCCTTTCCCTTTTTATATATATATATATATGTATATATACATTTACACACACACATACTCCACGACACTGTCCCTGTTAGAAATTTTTTCTTCTAACGGGGCGCTGCCCTGCACCTTGCAAGGGGTTGCTAGCCCCCTTGACACCCAACCCGCTATCCGGGTAGCGAGACCCCCGTAAAAACTCTGCGGGGAACCCGATATATCCAAAATTCCTTCAAAACACAACACTGCACCTTGAGTTCGCATAACCAGTTTGACCCGTCAATCGGAGGTTCTCTCACTCCAAAAGCGAGGGGTAATTAACGACAGCTTAGTCCGCGGCTGCCGGAGATTCGGATCCCCACAATCAATAAACCCCAGTCTACCCTACGCAGGGGAAATCTGTAATGCGCCTGACAAGCGCGCGCGTATTCCCATCTCAATGGGGTGACGAAAAACACCCTACAACACGAACATAGCACCTTATTTATGGTATTTTTCAAAGTTTTGTGGTAGTTTCATGTAGTTTTTGAAAGGTTCGTGGTAGTCCCTTGTGCATTCAACAACAATTTAGTAGTTTCTTATAATTATGCCTAAGTATTTGGTAGTTTTTTGGAATTAAACCTAAATAAAAGTTCTGTTAAAAGTTATCTTTATTAAAAACAAAACATGAACCTCTAACCTTCTTACTCAATTCTAATGTTCTAATTACAAATGCAATAACCGTGAAACATTGAAGTTGTCGGAAGATATTTACATTGTTCGATTATTAAGTCAATTGGTTAAGGTTTGGTTAAACGAGATAAAACGGCCCATGTAGATCTGACAAAATTAGTAAACTTAATAAATGCGCTAACTCGTTTATACTTGACTTTTGGCCGCTAACTTCGTATTAGTTGGGGGATTATTCGGTCAATACTGCTACAAATGCTGTTCTAGTGACCCCCACCACATTGCAACCATTTTATTCACTGCTCTGGATTTTTAAATCAATTTAAATATCTTTGCTTTGTGTTTGTCCGCTTTGGTTTTTTTCGACTTTAGCATATAAAAAGACGAGTATTAAACAATGAAGGGTTTTTTCTATATGTCACTCTAAACTTATTTATTTGTAAATATCATCCCGAAACTTCGATATTTCATATATCACCCCCAAAATATATAGGTTATCCAAAAGTCATCCTAAAATATACGAGTCATCCAAAAAAACCTTAAAACGCTGTCATTATTAAAAAACCACCTTTATTAGCTTCCAGTGTCAAAAATTTTAACTCGAGTTGGGTTAACTTAACTAGGATTGTGGGTTTATGAAATAGAAAATCATATTTTACTTATTTCTTTCTTATCGTGATCTCTTAAGTTCTTTTTTCCAAATTCACTTTATTTAATCTACCGGACCGTATAAAACCCTTGATTTCTTGGCAAAACAAAAGGGGGGCTTCACTTTTACGTCATGAATGTTGGAAGAAGAGCTATTTTCATTATCAAGGTTAGGAGTATTTCATCCGAAAGTTTGTTCATGGGAGAAATTTGGATAATTAACAAGTTTTAGGGGTGATATATGGAGTATCAAAATTTTGGGGTGATATTTAGAAATAGGTAATTTTTGGGGGTGATATATAGAAAATGATAAGTTTTGGTGTGAAATATAAAAAACCTAATGAGAAAAATGGTATTTTATCTATAGAAAGCATCAATGGTTAGAAAAGAAAGCTTTGTTAGGTGAAAGTCATAAGGAAGCATGCGGTATGGCAAAGGAGTTGTGATAAAACGTCTCTTTCCCAAATTGTTGGATCATCTATATAATCATTTGTTTCGTTCACTATACCAAGCTTGATTGAATTGATAACTAATTATTGACCATTTCCAACCATGTTCATTTAGGTTTACATGTTACCTTGTTGCTCGGGCAACCACAATTTTTATCATTCCTAGTAGACGCATTTATCAGTCTCCAATACATATCTTAATTATTTGATCACTTCTATCTCATTTATTCTCTATAAGAGGTATCGGCAACTTATGATTACCTTGTATCATGTTACATGTATGACTGGCCCTGTTTAAACAAGCAATATTTCAAAATATTTACTTGCTCATTGCTTTGCAATTCATGTTCATTTCTTCTTTACAATCTATATATATATATATATATATATATATATATATATATATAGAGAGAGAGAGAGAGAGAGAGAGTATACCGTGGCACGATAGGAAATTTCCTATCGTGGCGCTTCTAAAAGTTTATTATTCGTCGATATTTTCGGCAATTGGCTCCGACCATTTTGATCTACATGTCCAAAAATATGTCTATCAATTTTCATGCCATTTGGAAACCATTCGTCCTTGTATCGAATGATTGCAAAATTTAACGATTTACCAACAGTAGAACATTTTTTCCTACGGTCGGCATTCATCATCTAAGATGTGAATAAATCTAATTTCATATGATTCTACTACTTTTTCATCGTTGAATTAGCAATAATGTAAAAGATTCTATTGTCGGTAAACCGTCAATTTTGCACCTACTAAATCAACGGTGAAAATGTGGTGGAATCATATGAAATTTGGTGTGTCCACATCTTAGATGATGAAGATGATGGATGTCAATCGTCGAAAAAAATAATGAAGGGCGTATGTTTTCGACGTCATAGGAGTAAATTCCCTCCTATACCCTCGTTTCTATATTATTCTCTCTTATATATATATATATATATATATATATATATATATATATATATATATAATTTAAATCATTTAGAGTTAATTTCTCTTTAGATTATATCCATTCTTTAGAGGCATCAACTAGAATATTGTCATCAACAAACAAGTAAATACAGTAAGTAAAATTTATACTTAAATAATCCAAAAATTGATTAAATACTAACCAAAACTTGTTTGGTTTGGTTATGTCTATACTCAAAACATTCCTTTAATTGCTTAGCTTTGCATATCTTTAACCAATTAGTACTTCTATGGCTGTAAGACGCTTTTTATCAATGGCTTAGCTAGGATAACTGTTGGGGGGAGGCAGAAGAAAATTTATATCTAACAAAACTTTTTATATTCTCATGTTAATTTGAATACTTACTAAATATATCTAAGTGTTTATATATTTCATATTACTAGAATTATTGATATAAGAGAAAAAGAATGTTAACTAATCGATTGCATTTTCAATCGATAAAGAAAATTTAATATAAATATAATTTTTGTGTTGAGTTATTTGTAAAACTAATGAATTGATTATCACAAAGCATTTACAATTCTGGGTTATTTAGCCGTTTATTCCCCTAATTTATATCTAATTACATACCACCCCAATTTTTTCCTTTTTACTCCACACCCTCCAATTCCTTTAGGTTCCACTGATAACCCCTTGGCTCTTCCAAAAATAGAATATTTTAGGAATATTCTTTGGCTCCTTTAAGGGATTAAGGGGGGCCTTGGGTTTTAAACCCCCTTCCTTCATTTCCCCCAAATCTCTAAAATTGACCCCAAATCGAAAGCTGGGGTTTCCTTTCGAGTTTGAAAAATCTTAAATTAGCCATGGAGTCAGGTTCTTTTATGTTAACTTACTCAAGCGATGAAGTTGTAGAGTGTCTTTGTTGTCTAATTTACAATCCCTAGCTCATCATAATAGAGGATGATCAATGCTCCCATGTTGCATCTAAACCCTAGATCCTCAAATCGGTGCCAATAGATGCGTGAGAGAGCAGTGCAAATGCAAGAGATTATCGAAGGAGTGGAGATCGTGGGTTAACGGGGGCTTCTTAAAATATTGATAACGGCGACATTAACTTTGTATGGCAGACTGGTTGGGGGTTAAAAAGTAACAACTTAAAGAAATTGAGGGTACGAAGTAAATAGCAAAAATTCGGGGATATGGCGTAATTATCAATAAATTGAGGAGGTAATTAGTAGTATAACCCTAAAAAAGTTCAAGAGACTAGAAACTAATATAAACATATTATAGTTAGGTGCAAATAGGAAAAAATCTAGTTGTTAAACTTTACACATGGCCTATCATGTCTCAAAACTAGGTTTTAACCATTATACCAACTCAAATTTAGGATATATACACTATGTTTTACATTTTATATATGTTCAAGGGTACTAAATGGCGCGGCGCACACTCAAACATATATCATAGATTCCAAAATCTTTTGCTGGGGCCTGGCCTCTACCTTCCTCTCTTTGCCTTGCCTCTTGTATTAGAAAGAATTACTTTCTTTCCATATTTCACTATTAATTATCTTAACTAATAAAATGCTTGCATGGCCAATCATCGTGTGATAAACCAACATGGTTCTCAAACATGAACTTTCTTTTAATTTTTTCCTAGGTATTCTCTCATAAGCTTTCATTGCATGACTTACAAGATTAGTTCTATTTTATTTGTACAATTTGTTCTCTTCTATTTTATAGACAAGCACCAAGGGCTTATAATGTATTTACCTTGCATTTTCTTAGCATATATCTTATATCGAACAACTTAGTCAACCACGCAAAGTTTGTATCTTTTCAAGACTTCTAGACTTGTAAGAATATTATCGGCTCTTACAATTCTCATTTTCCTTCTTTAGTATCATGTTCTGCTCTATGCTTAACCTTTGAAAAAATACCTAATGTTATTATAATGTTTTAGATTTTTAAAGTTTTTAACTTTTTCTAGTTTAATTTCTCTTCGCCTTACTTAATATCGGTGTTCTTTATTAGAAACTGTTTGATCTTTATTCTTAATACATCTAACAATGTATTTTTTCTAAAACGTTTCGTTTGCAAACAACCTCATATAAGTATAGCATGTTATTTCTTTTAGCTTATTTTATAAAACTCTTAAGAAGTTTGGTTCGTTTGACAAAAAGCCGCCAAAAAGCTCGTAATCTCTGAACGGTACCATGCCATTACCATGTCTTTTAAGTTGCCATGTCATAAAAAAAACACCCCTCTTCATCTTCCATTTACTCTAATCCTAACCCTAACCCTACGATCTACACCCCTCCACCCGTGGATGTGTTACCCATCTTCGGCCTCCTCGGCCCTTATCTTCCTGCTCACTAATCAAACCCTGACCTGGTTTTATCTCCTCCACCCTATCTCTGCCCTCTGCCCTTTGCCTACACCTTTCCCACCACCCATCCTACTCCACTCTCCTCTCTTCATTATCTTTTCTTCAACCTAAATCCTAAACTAACCATAACGCTAACCCTAACCCAACACCTCCACTGCCCTCCTATTATGTTGCCTCCATTGTCATCTTTTTCACCCGTCGTTGTCGCTATTAAGTTTAATTAACAATTATGTAAATTGCTAATAGAATAATTAGCAATTTCTTAATTAAATTAATTGCAAGTTACTAAACTGAGTTGGCTTTATTAGATAGAGGGGCAAAATTCTCTTTTTAATTCAACGGTTAACGTTGTTAGCTAGACGCTGATAGTCACACTAGTTTTATGGAGATTACAGGCCTTTTGTTAGTTATTTGCCAAATGTCCAAACCTTTTAAGAGATTTATAAAGACCCGCCTTATAAGAAACCTTTCCAAGCATTTCAACTTGTATATTTAAGGTGCATGTTGCAATTAGGTGCGAAATCTCTAGTTTTTTCACAACACAAAATACACGCTTATGTGAAATGATCCATGGTCAATTTTTTTATGACTTTAAGATTATTCACAAACACAAACTAAATATTCTCACAACTCAATTATATATAGAGAATAATGGAGGATGGAGGCCCTAGTTATCTTTTTCGTTAGACGGCGTCAAAAAAAGTACACCCTCCACTATGTTATTCGATGATCGGCACTGGCCATCTTGATCTTCATCATCTAATATGTTGATACACCAAATTTCATGTGAATCTAACACCTTTTCACTGTTGATTTTGCAATGTTAAAAGTTTTATTGTCGGTAAATCGTTAATTTTGCACTTACAAAATCAACGGTGAAAAATGTTAGAATCACATGAAATTTGGTGTATCGGCATATTAGAGAATGTAGATCAAGATGGCCGGTGTCAATCGTCGAATAAAATGGTGCAGGTGTAGTTTTTCGATGCCATCTAACGAAAAAGCCGCCTACGACCTCTTTTCTCTATTATTCTCTTATATATAAAGCATTATAGAGACAAGAACAAATATGTTAATATGTTAATTTGTTATCACACTATCATTGATTAATATAATAAATCTTTTGAGTTGGTAATTTATAAAGTATGGTTTGTTAACAATAAAAATTAGATACATTAATCAATGAGTATGTGACTTTTTGAGAGAAAAAATGCCGAAACCAAGCACATTTGGTGAATCATCTTAATCCATTTGCTCGGTTAAGAATACTTACTGAATAGAGACAAGAATAACTGGTTGAAGAATCAAATTTCATTTAATCTTCTTCAAGGATCAGCTGAAAATACATACTCAAAATCTTCATCGCTTCTTTCTATCTCCACTTTATTGAAGCATAAGCATTGGTTGTGAAGCTTATAGGCGCTTCTCCATAGAGCAAAGTAAACAGACGAGAATAGTTCAAGAAAGGGAGAAAGAGAAGCTTTACCAACAGTTGCAAGGAAAGATAAAGATGAATGGAAGAGAAGAAATAACACATGCAACAATACATTAGTAGCCGCCAATAACTTGATAGGCAGAAGAGATAAAAAGAAATTGAAATAACTGATTGCCGAATATGGGGGGGGATAAGAACATGCAATGACCACTAATACTAGAAAGAGAAGCAACTATTCTAGCGAGCAAACTTAAAAATATTGAAATTATAGAAAAAGGGAGGAAAATGCCAAATTAAAAACTAGATGTAAGGTGCATATAAGGTCTTGGCCAATTGAAACTAATGGTAATAATGATATCATAACAAAACTTGGTAGGTTTCTTATAATTTAGCGTTCTTTAAGCTTTATTTCCCCTAGTTGGATTGAATTTGTTATCGGGTTTCATGACAATTCACTTTCAGGATGCATCGAAAATTATGGAGTCGGTAAGTAGCAATCATGACGAAGTCCATGAACTCAACATCTTTACAACACTTGTATTATTGTAGGAATAGTTTTGTTTGTGTGTGAAAGAAATTTGTTGAGAAAATAGTTCTTTTAATAACCAACATTTTGTAGAAAAAGATGCATCGTCGGAAATTTATTATAAAGGACATTGTTGATAATTGGGATTCAAAGGTGTAGCCTTTGTATTAAAAAGGGGCAACTATTATTTTGGATAATTAAACATTGATCAGTTGCTCATTCTCTTAAACATCATGAACAATTTTAAAATTATCGGTATGGAACTCAAACAATTAAAATACACAAGTCAATCTATCATATGAAAACAACAATCAGTCTATTTTCAATGTTCTAATTGTTATATGTCGAGTTCATCTCGACTGGAAAAGTTTCATGTTAAATCGAAGATGTTGGGTTGTATCGGGAAAAATTTAGTAAATGTTGGGTTGTATCGGGAAAAATGTTGGCTGTAATGGTTGATAAAAATTGTCTTGATATCCTAATCATCGTCCATCTAATTCAATATTTATCTAAACTCATGGACAATTGCACTTGTATCAAATGTAAATAAATTAATAATCATATAATGATTAAACATGAACATATATCTCTACAAAATCAACTTTTATATGAATTCTTATCTCATATTGTTGATGGCCTGTTATCAAGTAATATAAATATATAATATAACCAAAACAATAAATAATACAAAACAATATTTAATGGTGAAAGTTTCAAATTGGGAAATATATCAGGAGATATTACATGTCAAACACGGCATGTTGACCCGAATAACATATAAATTATTTTTGCTTGTATATTGTGTTTGTTTCCCAAAAAGGACATGAGGACATATCGAACTTGTTGAAAAAACATTGTATATGTTATAAAATTATTTTTAAGGTTTAATTTCAAAAAACTACCAAATACTTAGGGACTGTGACAAGTAACTACCAAATCATTTAAAAATTAATTATCAAGTGTATGTAAACTTGTAAAATTAATAAACAATAAACTACCATTTTCGTTTAGCAAATGTTCAATAAACTATCATATTCGTTTAGCAAATGTTTAATAAACTACCAAACTTATTTACTAATTTTCAATAAGCTACCTAACTAGTGTAAGAAAAGTTTAAGGATGCGCGTACAGTTTGATAGTGTTCTGTAATGTTTAAAGAATTTGGCAGTTATTTGTCACAGCCCTTAAGTTTTTGGGAATTAAGCCTATTTTTAAATACCAATACAAGGTTCACCTAGGCATGTTCCAAAGGCAATGCAAAGCACATGCAAGGTGCCTCATAAAACAAACCTCAATTATTGGATACTTCCAACCTTAAGCGTGGTGCTTAAAAAGTGACCAGAAGCGCTCTGCACCTTGGTTGCACCCTTCAGTGTTCCCATGACATCATTGATCCTATCATGTATCACATATGTTTTACCTTTCTCAAGGTCATCATTACTCATAATACTTACAAGTCTTGACTTGATATTATTCTTGATGCCCTAGGCTAAATCCTGGCCTCCTTTTTGTGGTGCCTATTTTGTTGAGGGAGGGATTGGGCTTTCCAGTTTATAACATATTCATGATATAACTGCTCACAACAGTTGATATCATATGGAAATACTGCACTCGACCCAACAAATTTCTTATCCTGTGAATTTTGTAACAGGGATTATTGCACATAACTACATGCTTGTGTATTAATTTTATGTGATCAATAATCTGGCCACCCTACTATGCAATTTAGTTAAGAAAATTAATTATGAATTTTTTTTCTGAACTTGAATCAAAATTTTCATGTACTTCTAAATTCCTTGTGAAGTGTAAACTGATAAAGACGAAAAACTGAATATGTGTATTTGTCTTAGCTTTTGTTAAATAAGGTGTTCAGAATCTTTATATGGAATTGTTAAGCAGAAAACCTTATGCACCTTGGAACATCAATTTTTAGGTTTTAGCAAAATCAAAATCATGTTGACTACATTGGTGTCTTACTAATGACTTCATTACTTATCCCGTAGAAGATATTGTATTGATTAGTATATGCATTTTTCCTGTATGTCAACATTTTTTTCATATACTTAACATATATCAGATTGCATATTGGATCATTGTGAAGTTCTGACCAAACTTATCCTTGTCATCATGCAGAAATCTAGTAAACCTGAAGTGTGAAGCTCGCTCAGAGGAAAGAAGGAAGCAATATATTTCAGATCTTGAGCAGGAAGTCGAGACCCTTCGTTCTAAAAAAACAAGAATTTCTGCACAGATCTCTGTCCAGCAGGTTTGTTCGTCCCATTTTCCCTTCAAGATAAGTTTCAGGGTTAGGTTAATGTTTGTTGGTCTTTCACTACCAACAAAATAACTGCTTCCTATCAGCACCGAAAGTCTATACTAGGCGAATTTAAAGGTAATGGGTTTCCTACTGAAGATAGTTGGTGTAATGAAGAGTTTCTTAAGTGTAGTTAAAATAAAGAACTTTATAAAAGCTGGTAAGTATTAAAATTAAAATCTTTTTGAAATATAAGAGCAGAGAAGAAAGCTATAATGACAGTAAAACTAAATTTAAAGGCTTTGAAATTCATATAAGAAGCTAGAAACAAAGGAAACACACACACACACACATGTAACTCCGTGTGTGTCTACTTTTATATGTAGATATATGGTGGAAAATATTTCTTTTAACAAGTTAATACATATTACGCATGCATATGCGCGCGCGCGTGTGAATCTGTGTGTGTATGTATGTGTGTAAATTAACCTGTTAAAAGTATAATTTTAAAAACATTACTTGTGGTTGAAAGATTAAGCTTAGTGAAGCGAATGGCATTTAAGACAAAGATGTAAATAGGAAATTCCATAGAACCTGATGATGTTCTTATGGAAGTTTGAAAGTATTTGAGAGATGCATGTCTATTGGATTAACAAAGTTATTTAATAAAATTATAGACACCAAGAACATGCACCATGAATGGAGGATTAACACTTCGGTGCCTGTTTATAAGAACGAAGACGTACAACATCATACAAACTTCCTCTCCAAAGAAGGGGGGAAAATCATACAAACTATTGTGTAACTAAGTTGAAACTTTAGGATAGGGAAATTGAATAAAGTTTAAGAAGGGGCATACTTTTGTGAAAGCCAATTTGGTTCTATTGAAGCTATTTATTTACCAAGATAAGCTATGGAGAAATATATAGAGAGAATATCGTTGTATATGATTTACATTGATTTAAAGAAGGTTTATGATAGAGTCTGTCAGAATTCGGAAGCCAGTGTTTCATCGATATGTTGATGTGATTAAATATACATGTGGAGTGGCTGCTAGAGTGACAACGACCAGAAGAGACTAGAGCTATGTATATGCTACACCATGGATCAACATCAGGTCCTTATTTTTTTTTTTTTTTGCATTAGTTTTTAAAAACTTGATAGACTTATTCTGGACAATGTGTTGTGGTGCATGTTGTTTGATAATGATATTATTTCAGCCATGAATCTAACAAAGTGATTATTAATTAATTAGAATGAGAAGATGAATCTATGCTGTAATGCTTCTTTTCAGACAATGAACACAGGGCTACATGCAGAGAACATGGGGATAACGTCACAATTGCAAGTTATGGGACAAGAAGCTCAAATGGGCGATGGTAAGCATTATATTTCTGGGTCGTGAGACAGGAATTTAAAAAAAATTCATTTGTTTAATATTTCTCCTTAAAGTAACAGAGTTATGTTATTTAGAATTTATTTATTGCGGCATAAGCATGTGGTTTGTTTCTGTTCAAAGGAAAATCTTGTTTATTATGTCTCTGGTCATCATGTATTTCATTCATATTTCCTTTTTCTTCTTCTCTCTACTTGTCATCATAGTCTAGTCTAATTAAATGTGGTAAGCCTAAATGCACGCGAATAGTTTTCTTAATTTCTTGAACACCTCTATAGTTTAGCTCATGTAGCACTTATACCCCCTCTAGTAAGTTGTTTGCACAATCACCCACACTATTAAGCGATCAAAACCCTTAAAAAACACTTAAACTGAACTCTAAATAACTCGAATGATTTTCTAATGTAACTTTAGAACTGTTTTTATTGTTTCAAGTAGAATTTGAGTCCCTTTTAGGATTTTGGTCGATGAACAGAGAGGGTGTTTGTGCTCATGATCAGTTTACGGGGTATAAGCGCTATACGGGGTAAATACAGAGGTGTACTGTGCAATTAACACTTTCTTTTTTTATTAGGTTGCACTGTGTCAAGTTTACATTTAAGTAGCTGGGTTATTGCGTAGCTCGTTAGTTCACCTGAACTGGAAATTAACCCAACATCACCTATTAATATATTCCAATGTGGCACCTGTTAGGACGACTGATTTTTTTCTTTACCCACTCCTATTTTATGCGGCACAAAGTTTTCCCCCCTCTCTTTTTTCCTGCTGGATATCGAGGGAAGATTCTTTTACCTTGAAGCTTAATATCCACCAATGAAACAAAAAACCCTCAGAGCTTGAATGATTCGATGCATTAATTTGAATTAAGCATGTACGATTGAATAATTAATCTTAGTTTGGTGCCTCTTCAGGAATACATAAGGCGCTGAATTTGGAAATCAGCAGGCTCAAGAATAAGGCTGGTAAAATAGTGAACCCTAGCTATCAACAGATGCCAGGTCAGCAGCAGGATCCCCTTGAAGGATTGCAACAGATGCCAGCATCAAGGAAACATCCAGGTGCAAGGTCAGCAGCATCAAACATCCAGGTGCGAGGTCACCAGCAGGACCCCCATAAGAGATTGGATATTGGCAACTCAGAAAACTCGTCCTCTTCTGGAGATAGCTGCAACAACATATAGCCATTCTTTCTGTTAATGGCCTGACAACAATCCTGTTGCATCCATTCTTTACCCCTGTCTAGGGTTTTTACATCTTAAGTTTGATTCGTCTGTTCATAGCCTAACATCAATTCTATAGCTTCACATTCTTTACACCTTTGTAGGGTTTCTTCATCTAAATTTTGATTCTTTTGTTCATAGCCTGGCATCAATCTTCTAGCTTCACATTTGATCTATTTCTACTGCTTGATTTAAGTGGAAGGCTGTTCGTTGCCTGCCTTTCGTATAGAAGCTCTGATTTGGTTGGTGGTGTTTCGTATAGAAGCTTTGGTTTTGTGGTATAGCATTTCTGATTTAGTGTTGGTGAACTGTGTACTTTTTTTCATGCACAGTAGTCTGATGAAAACACTTCACATGTAGACTATATGTGAAGTGTTATATGCTGTTAATGCTTCACTTCCCTTTTGTATAGAAGCTCAGATTTTTAGTGAATCGAGTGCTATATGCGTTAATATTTCTCATTTAGACTCCAAAACTTTTGTAATGATGTAACCAGAGAATTTTAATTTGTGTACAAATGTTTTGCGTGGGCACTAGTTATAAATTTTAAGTTTTGGGCCCAAGTTCAGTGATGGGGAAAATTGATTTTTTATTATTATAAGGAATATCAGAGTCTGCGGTTTTACTACTTCAGTTTTAAAGAGGTGATGTCAAGAGGAATATTGAATTGTAATTTGTAAAGCCGAGAAGGCTTACCTACTTTCATTTTTAGCTTGTCCTTTTGTGAGGTTATATTTTGGACATTAGTTGTGTAATGGTTTGTGTATCTAGTGTATACTTCAGCATTTGTACAGACAATTTCAACGGCTTTAGCATTGTTTCCTTGTATTTTCAGTTTATTTAGTAATATCATATTCGGTTTTTAGAGAAATAATTTACGCGGATTGGGAAGTGTGTGCTGAACTTTTATGTTGCAATTCTGGAAAGCATATTCATATATTTTGTTGTGTGTAATATAGAGGAGGGTTTATGTGGATTTGAGAATGTATGCAAGATATAACCATGATGACAGCAAAATATATAAAAATATTCCTGCGGAAACATATGTAGGTACGATAGAAGTCATCTCCCCATAAACGAGTTTCCTCTTTGTCCGTGTGTTGTGTATCTTCACAGTTTGGATCATCTAAAAGCACTTTTATACCTCTACCTCCTTTCCTGCCTCTGTTTAACACCGTTTCCTGATATCTTTATTGAAGGGTGTATTTGAATTTAATGGAAAAAGTCAACTTATTCTTGGTGTACCTGGCCTTCAATAGGAGGTAGGGTTGTATTCAGATTGGATACGGAACATATATGATCTCTATCATATCGGTATCGTTTATAGTCTAATAACAAAATGTCATCCGTATTTGGCAAAATCGGATATGGATATCAAAGAGACGGATATTGATACGGACTAGAAATGTGTATAATAAAATTTTAAGATATAACAAATATTAACGCCAGTATGATAATATGCATGTAATCAATACATTCCATGTATACTTATTAAATATGGCTTAATATATTTGATAGAACAAATATGCATGCAAAAATGAATATTATGTGAATTAAAAAATTTGTCAACAAATATGCCATATATGTTACTATCCTATATTGCATGATTTTGAAGAAAAATAATATGTTAAAACATTCTTAAATGTATGGCATAAAAGATGAGTAAAAAATGTATGGTTTAAACAAGCATTGTTAGCAAAAAAAAAATAAAATTTAAAAGGATATATTTTCTTGTATTTATCTACGGATATCCGAATCCGTGTCCTTATCCATACCCAAATTCATATATTCGTATTCGTATCCGTATTTGGAAAAATTTGTCAAAACCATATCTGTATCCATATATATTTTACCATATATCCGTATTGATATCCGATCGGATCTAAAAATCTGTATCCGAGCTTGAAAAATATCTGGATCCGAATCGAATATTATCCAAATATCCGAATTTTGATGACGCCTTAATAAGGAGAAATTATTCTGTGTTTCGGATGTAATACATTCGGACAGGAGAGAGAAAAGATGAGATATTTTGGGCAACTTTCCAGCGGCTTGGTGAGGTCCACACCTTTAGTTCTTTCTATTTTACGAGCGGATATATGTGCCCCGCACACGGACTAATTTTCCCCTCGAGGCCAAGTGTTTTTCATGAAAAGTCTAATCACGGGGGTTTCTCCAACGTATCGCCAGTTCCAATTGCAGGGGCCCACTTTATCCCCTAATGTCCAAAACTTGATGACTTTTTACAAATTCCACCATTCATGGCCTGAATCTTTACTATTCTAACTGAAACTCAGGGAGGAAATGATAAGTTTCTCATTTTTCTTTTTAAAAAACGCATAAAAAAAGAGAGAGAAATTTTATTTATGGAACTTACCCCAAAGCATGCCAACCCATTCTCTTAAAGTCTTTAATTTACCTTCTTCCTCTTTCAACATTGAAAAACATATGTGATCGGTCATAGTGACCCAATTTTTTTCAAAAAGAACCCCAATAATTAACATATTTATAATTGAGATAATAGGTGGAATAAATTAGTCATTCCTCATTGGGAGAACCCAGGATTGATCCCAGATCTCCCCAATGAGCTGATTCAACCCCCATAAACTATTGCTTGTTGCAATGGTTCGTTTTTATTTTGATGCAATTGTTGCAAAGGTTTGTAAGAATGCTAGATTTATAATAATAATAATAATAATAAAATAAAATAAAAAGAATGCCAGAAAAGTTCAAGAAAACTTGTAAAGGAATTCTGAAAAGAATTGGAGACATCTACAAGAATCAGGATAAAACTCTATTGATGGCAATTGTGCGAGAACAAGTTTTTGGGACTTGGTTAAATTTTGATGCTGAGGGGCCGTTTGGTTGCAAGATTGTGAAATTTGGATTCCCAAATGGCCCAATTGAAAAAAATTACATTAGCTAATTTTGTTTTTGGTTGGTATTTGATTTATAGATTCTTAAAATTCTTGTTCGATTGGTGAGAAGAAAGTGGGATTTGGATTCGAGGATTTTATAGAGATAGAAAGAGGAGTTAAAGTACAGTGGGCCCCACTAAACAGTTCTGATCCCTATGAATCCATGTTTTTTTATGAATCCTGAAAAATGGTGGGCCCCCAAAGAAAAATAAGCAAATCCAAAAATCCAAAATGCTACAACCAAACAATAATTCTACAACCCTTACTTCTTTTTTTGTATTCTTAAATCCAAATGGTGACTCCTCTCCAAGAATCCTCAAACCAAACAGGCGGTGTAATGATTTGCTGGGTTACAGCCTAATTAATAATCATGACGACCTCCAGAAAAACATAAAAGTAAATAAACTGACAAGAATTGGGAGAAAACTTATTGACAGCCATGGAGCAAGAAAAATGAGTTTTATTGAAACGACTTTGTTCGACCGATTTTGATAAGGCTCATAAATGGGAATTTTCCAGATTACGACACGTAGCAGATGACGTATTGTTCACGAAAGCCTACTAGATCCTTGGGGCCACGGAGGTGGAATCAATATGATACATGGGGGACTTTCCTTGGTACCTCATCTCCGAGGTTGCATCCGACCTTTTGGAGACCTTCCCGAGTACCTTCCCTACACGCCTAGCGACCAGCTAACAGCTCGCCTCCAAACTATCCTGCAGCTGAGCTAAGATAGCCTCCTCGCTCGTCTCCAAGTTATCACAGAGCTGAGATTCCTCAGCGTCCCTGTTTGGCCGGAAGCACGAAGCCCGAATGTCCCCATAACGGCTCCGTATATCTCGCCACGACGAGATCTTCGTCGGCCCACGACCCGCATCCCACGCTAGCGTGTCTCGCCATTAATGGGCGTATCACGCCATTAATGGGCTTATCCCGCCATCTACGCGAACGTGACGCAGGTACGTAACGTACGGCGAGAATCTCGTATCGACTCGCTCCATGCGACCGCTATATAAACCCCTCTTCCATACGACTCAGATAGGTCAGACTTATTCCAATATGTCGCTACCCTGCCATTAATCCTCGGTACTTACTTGATCGTCAAAGGGTCCCACGGTGGTTACCCATCCCAAGACTTCCCTTGCAGGTAGCTTGGCATTAACGATAACCCATTGAGATCTACACATTCATCCCTCACACCAAATCTCAACCGTTCAGAACAATTTGCTGCAAGATCGACAGAGGACAACTACCGAGGGAGATTCAGACCTCCATCAGTTGGAGCCGTCTGTGGGAAGCGAGAAGCTCCTCCACCCAAAAAGTTGATCTTCCGCTTTCGATTCAATGGCAAGCGATAATCGTCACGACCAACCTCTGCTGGAAACATTCGAGACGAATGTCAACCGAGCTATCCCGCCCGCTCTTCAAGATCAGGGCAAGCTCGTGGGCCGTATGTATCTTATCAAATGCCTCATCCATCGCCTGCGGGGATAGAGCATTATAAAGACCTGAGGATGATCTCCATATCGCGTAGATTAGCTCTTGCAGGAGAGAAGATCGTTGTGGAAGTAGACGCCCACAGTAGCCCTCCAAACGGCCTATAACGATTTAACGACCGTGTTTTCTAATACCTAATAAAATATCTTTTATTTAATTTTACAGTATCAAGTAATTATTTACGTGTTTCGTTGATAGAAAAATATTTTATTTTAATGATTTTATTTTTAAAAATAATGTTAGTAATTATCAAAGCATTTAAATATAATTAAAAGAATTTTCTAAAAGCTATTTATATTTTTCTGGGCTTAAAATATTTTAATGGAATCATATAATGTCTTAAAATAATTTATATATTTTTATTATTAATTAAAATGATTATTTCGAAATTAAAATATTTTCAAGGATAAACTATATTTTAAATAATTATTTTAATGGGAATATTATTTAGTTTTAGCCCAAAATCATTTTTAAATTGAAGAAAACAACAGAATATATTTTTCTGATTTTTCTCATATTTTTTCGTATTTTAAAAAATATTTTAAACAATATTCTAAAACAAATTTTATTTAATAAAATAGTTTTAGATTTTAAAATAAAAAGAAAAAAAATATTATATATAAAGGGAGGGTAACCTAGACCGTTGGATCACAAATCCAACGGTTAGGGAATCGTGACGCGGCCATGAGCGTGGGGCCACGCACCTGAGATCGCCGGCGCGTGAATTCTCGTGGCCATGAGATGGGGGCTCGCAAGAGCCGTTGGATTTAAATCCAACAACTCTCGATCACTGGCGGCGGCACAATCATCAGGCGATAATTGTAATCATGGTGAGCACGGATTTTAGGATTTTTAAGATAAGATTTGAACCAGATTTTTGGATTTTATTGTTGGAAGAAAACCCTATACATAGAGACCTTCAAAATCTATTTTCTCACATTACAGAACTCTAAAAATTCTGAAAAAAATACCCAGACTTTCGTATCGACGACGCTGATGCTGTGGTTCCACCCAATCGTCGAGAAAAAATCAGAACGTGGAGATATTCACGTTTTAGTGCAACGAGACGTTTCGACTTCCTGAATCTTCATCTCGAAGTAAAGGTTGGCCCGTCTCTCACCACTTGATCTATCACCTCCTTCAATTAAGATTTCTTAGACATGATAATAATCTTGCAACCCGTTTTAATACGTTGTTAAACCCTTCATGCATATTATGTTACGGTGTTATTTTAATGAAAAATCCTTGACTTCATATCGACCTCACGGGATAACGACATATCTCTCATGCTCACACACATATTGACAATAAAAAATTCATGATATTGTTTATCAGTTAAGTTGGCACATCACACATACCTTCTAATATCATATTAGTTATTATTTTGTTAAGATAACATATCACACATACTGTACGATCTCAAAATAGGCCATTCCACAACATGCGCTCATATTATGAAAAGTTTATGTTTGAAAACATATACTGTTTAGGTAAGTATTTTAAAAGGGGTTAAAACGTAATATAACATATTTTTATTGATATTATAAGTTAAATTTTAGTTTCGATAAAATACCCTAATTTTTGAATAGTCGTAATATTACATTACCCTAAAATTATCAAAACAAGCTACATTCGCATAAATACCGTATTCTTCTAATAAGATAGTTATATTATAGTCTTTCATATTAATACCCTTTCACTTAAAGGGAATATTATTATATTAATACTTTTAGCCTATAACCACTAAGATTTAATAAAATATTCTAATAGGGTAATATTATACATGAAACACCCCGTGGCTACTAGACAATCGTCCCTAAAAAGGACACAAATCCTGCCGTCCATGTGCAGCGATTGTCAACGCGGGGTTGTTCTTGTAGAATATCACGTTTAATAAAATACCATAATTTAAATAGGATAATGTTTTACATAAATATCTCGTGGTTGATAGGCAATCGTCCTTAAAAAGGACATAAATTCTGCCGTCTATATGCAGCGGTTGCCAACACGGACGTATTTCTAAAATGTTATCTCCAAATAAACTCCATAATTTTATAAATTATTATTACAATAACATACCTTAATCCATCCTAAAAGGATATAATTTCATTTAAATATCTTGACTTATACTAAAAGACTGTTTTTTTCAACAAAACTTATAACCTTTTATAAAAGATATTCCCAAAAGAATACGTAAATCTTTATTGAAAAATAATTTCAAATAAATACCATAGGCTTTCATTAAAAGGTATTTTCATTAAAATACCATGGGTTTCCTAAAATTATAATTACTTTAAAATATCATGATTTTCTTATAAACAATGACCACCATTAAATGCCATAATTTTTATTAACTAAGCGTTCTATAAAATATTATGATACATCTTACAGACTTTAAAAGATAACAAGATAAAATGAGTGGTTGTGGAAGGCCATATTAAATGAGATCAACTATATGAATACAAGTTTACGACATACCTGACACATGACACGGTTAGGCGTAGAATGCGCGAACCTAGATATGGAATACTTTATAAATGAAGATCCCTGCAGGCAGGGTGAACAGTCTAATAGGTGGACGAATACTAACCCGGTTTTCGGGCGAATACTAACCCTACTTGAGGGCGAATAATCCAATATGTGGATGTCATACAATGTGAAAATTCCATACTTAGATGATATACGCACTAACTCTAATTCGTCAAAAGCTTTACACTGAATAACGGAGATGGGTTGTTTGATTAGTAAGGAAATGCGGAACTCGGATTCCCCTACTACTCGATCATGATCCCGGAAGGTGAAACTGTACATTTCACTTCCCTAGTTGTTGTTTTATGGCCACAACGGAATAATCGCGAGTATCTGGACCCTTGTTTAACAAACTATGCAAACTTTTACCTAACAGATATCACATACAACATACCCATATTCATATATACCTTTTTCAACATGCCTTATTTACATACAACTCATGCCCTTATACCCATATACATCATATCTGTACACACACATCATACTTATATACATTTGCTTGTTTTGTACCTTTACTTCCATATGAGGCAATCCTACTCGAGTGTAATTCGCTGACAGACTTTCCTTTTCTCTTTTCTCCACCTCTAGAATGTCCGTTAGATGAGGACGAGTATTATGATGAGGATCAAGGTGTGGAACCTACTAATGAAGATTATGCGGATTTGACGACGGAAGATTAGCTAGTTACATTTTTGTTTGTTGCCCACATGTTTAGGGCTTTACTTCTTCTTCGATATAATTAAACTATTTAGTTTATTTTACTCATTCTTTTAGGATGTAATAAAATTTGGTTAATGGAAATAAATGCCTTCCACTTTTTTATTTTGTTTTGGTACGTATCCTGCATGTTATAGATATTCATACGCTTAACGTAACTGTATTGAATATACCATTTTCAATACAGTTGAGTTGCAGACCATACCACGTCACCCCTTCACTTTCTTTTGGGAAACGGGGCGCGACACACAGCCTCATATGTTGCCTCGGAACGATCGAGATCATAGAAACACAAGTCGTCCCGAGATACAATCTCCCTGATGGTGTATACGTGGCCCATCATCTGGAAGAAACGTAACAGCTAGGAGAAAGTCAATGCGGGTATCCGAAGGTGAGACCATACCTTCGATATTATAGCCTCAACAAAAATCTTTTAACGGCCAAGATCTTCTCGCGCCACAACGCAGATCACGGAATATCGGACTTTCCCGATAAGGCTCAGCCATGTGGCATCCAATTGCTGGTCGCTTCCCCCCATACGGGTCAAGGAAGGTTGAACGACATTCCCAGGAAAACCATAAAATCAGGAAAGCCCTCGTCAAGAGGCGGCCGAGTAGATTCCTGCTCAGCTCATCCGTTGAAGGAAGCTTCCTGCCCGGCCACTCTGCAGATCCAAAGCTCTCGTCAAGAGGCGGTCGAGTAGTTTACCGCTCGGCTCATCCGCTGAAGGCAGCTTCCTTCCTGGCCACTCAGCGGATCCAAAGCCATAGTCAAGAGGCGGCCGAGTAGTTGCCCGCTCGGCCCGTCCGGTGAAGGCAGCTTCCTGCCCGGTCACTCAGCGAATCCAAAGACCTATTCAAGAGGCGGCCGAGTAGTTTCCCGCTCGGCTCGTCCGCTGACGGCAACTTCCTGCCCGGCCACTCAGCGGATCCAAAACCCTTGTCAAGAGGCGGCCGAGTAGTTTCCTGCTCGGCTCGTCCGCTGAAGGCAGCTTCCTGCCCGGCCACTCAGCGGATCCAAAGCCCTCGTCAAGAGGCGGCCGAGTAGTTTCCTGCTCGGTTCGTTCGCTGAAGGCAGCTTCTTGCCCAGCCACTCAGCGGATCCAAATCCCTCGTCAAGAGGCAGCCGAGTAGTTTCCTGCTCGACTCATCCACTAAAGGCAACTTCCTGCTCGACCACTCTGCGGATCCAAAGCCCTCGTCAAGAGGCGGCCGAGTAGTTTCCTGCTCGGCTCATCCGCTGAAGGTAGCTTCCTGTCTAGCCACTCTGCGGATACGAAGCTGTCGTCAAGAGGCGGCCGAGTAATTTCCTGCTCGGCCATTTCAAGGTTTAATTAAGGGACGCCGACCTATCTAACGTCACCTCGACTCTGGGGTAAGTGTGGACGCCGGCCTACCTATACTTGGCGTTCGCTCGATTCATATGCAGCGCTCGAACTTCAACTTGACTCCGGGGTAAAGGTGTGTTAGGAATATGTATGTCCTGGAGGCCATTATTGTATAATATAGTGGATGCTTGGACATATATATAGAGGGCTTTCTTGCTCGACATAATAGTATGCTATTTGGTTGCTCTTTATCTTAGCATGTATACTTGTATTATTATACTGTCTCTCTGATACATGTTGATAAAGCCCTTAGGATGTTTGCTTGACTACCAGGACTATGATGCAGCTCATACTACTGGGACTTGTGTAGTCCACAAGCACATCCTTTAATTGTTCCTAGTCGAGGGGATATCGAGACAGGGCATCGATATTCCAGTGTAGACTAGTGTGTACGTTTCTTGACCCTGTAGGGGGCGATGGTTGATCTCATAACCATTGGTGTTTGACATCAAAGATTGTACACATGTGCTCATTAGAGAATGAGTACACCGAACAGAACTCGCCGAGAACACTTAGATAGTACCATACCTATCGTCAGATAGCAGTTTTCTGGTGACACTGGTATAAATTAGTCTGTAGACCCGAGATCGTCATAGTATCTTGTGTAGTTCCCACTATGCTTTGATTTCCTCCCTACCACGGCTCAAAAGAGTCTTGCAAACATGTGGATTTTGGGTACAGTCCCGAGTCACATGGAGGCAGTGAGCGATAGGAGGGGTTTCGTCTCTCCCGGTATAGGGAATTGATGTTGCGCTATGCTCGATTGGCTATAACAGTAAGTCTCTGGCCAGGGCTAATGAGATTTACCAGTAAGTGTTATCAGTAGTTTCTCGAACTGTTATGAGTCACACATCATCATGACTTATCAAGTTACTGGAGTCTGACGATTCCACCCCTAGACTCGATATGCGACATATCAGACGAAGAGACCGGACTGTACGGTAAGTGTTAATTATAGACTTCATAGGAGTTTGGACAAGCTTGCTTGTTGATCTTCTAATCGCTCAATATCTGGGTAACCGTTACGTCCAGCTAGTACCGCTGACGGCTTATGGGTAACTGATCACCTACTGCTGGTGTATTGACGAGTCTTTAGAGTCCCACACAGAGATTTCATAGTTCAAGCGAAACAAAAGAGGGCACATATGATGATATGTGTGGGGGCCAGATTAAATACGAGTATGTGATACCGTATTCTAATCTGGCAGTAATTTGATATCGATTAGGTTATATGTGATATAACCAGATTATTGAATCAAGTGTTGATTTGATAATATGATATACAGATAAATGATATTAGTCGGTTATATGTGATATAACCAGATTATTGAATCAAGTGTTGAATTAATAATTTGATATATATTTATAACTGATATAATTATATATTAACTAATATTATTGCTCACTAATTACATTCTTCTCTTAATATGTGTGTGTGTGTGTGTGTGTGTGTGTGTGTGTGTGTGATATGTGTGTGTGTGTGTGTGTGTGTGTATGATATATGTATGTATATATGATATATGTGTATATATATATGATATGTATGTGTGTGTGTGTGTGTGTGTGTGTGTGTGTGTGTGTGTATGATATGTGTGTGTGTGTGTGTATAGATATATGTGTATATATATTGATATATATATATATGATATATGTATATATATATGATATGTGTGTGTGTGTGTGTGTGTATGTGTATTATGAAGCATGCATGGATTTTCTATTTTTAAAAAATAGAAAAGTAAGGTGGAAAATGGGAGATTTTTATGGTATGGGTGAGGCATGGCTTTTCATTTGTTTATTAATTAGTGTACACTGTAAAAGCATGGTTCATTTTTTATTATGTATTATTATTGATGCTTCAATGAGTGAACTCTATGATAAGCCATTCTTCACTTGAAGCTTGCACATTTAGCTCATATGCTTCTCCTCTCCCATTATCCTCTTCTTCCTCCTCCATTGCCCTAACCCTTACATGTGTTGTGAACCCTAGAGCATTAGGAAATTCTAAGTGAGCCAAAAACCCTAATTCATCATCCTAATCTAGACTAGCTATTTAGATTAGGGTGTTCACTTCACTAATAGGAGTTTAGTGAAGCTTCAAGGTGGATCATCTTCGACACGAAGACATCGAAGCAAGCTTGTTCCTTCTTCAAGTGGAGCCTAAATGAGTCGTAGGGACTACTATCCGGGGCTATTGAAGTGAAGAACACTGTCTACAAAAGTTGTAATCTCTTTTCACTTAGCTTAGTTCTTTCATATCATGCTAAAACCCTAATTGTCTAGTTAGATTCCAGGTCAGTGTAGCTTAGCACCAAGATTTTTTTTTTAAAATAGCATGCTTGATGCTTGTGAAAACACGGTGGTGGTGCTAGGACACTGTTGGGGTCGAAAATTGCATCCCGGTTGACCAAGTCAAAGTCAAGGTCAACCCCAAGCCAAGTGGGCCCAATCCCAGATCAAGTGGGGCCATGCCCAAGTCGAGTCCGAACATGAAGCAGCCGGCCCCCTCCATGCCAAAATAAAAATCATGTAATAAATCATGTAATAAATAATTTTGATGTGATTTTTTATGCATGAATGTAAGCAAAATGGGCATAAAGCCAAATTTTTGTAAATCACATGGCTTATGTGCAAAAGAAATGAGCACATGAGGCATGGGATGGGCAAAATGCCATTTTGTAAAGCCCAAAAGGCTATATGTAAATGTGTAAGCCTATATAAGGCAACATGATAATAAAATAAAGCATACTCTTTTCATTCTCTAAAAACTCTAGGGTTTTTGTGCCTCCTTCTCCTTCCTCAAGGTTCTAAAACCTTCTTCCCCTTTTGAATTAAATCAAGAGTTTTACTTTTCCTTTTCCAAAAATAAATAGTTTTTCACCAAAAAATCCACAAAAGGGAGCTCAGATCTTCCATTAGATCTCAAAAGGGGAGATTTTTAAATCTCATCACCTTTTCCCTAAGATCCGGTCAACAGAGGGGAGGAAGAAGGAGACCCATCTCCAAAGACCCCATTTCGGGAAAGATCTAAGGCTCAAAGGAGAAGAAAGGGGTCCCCTTGAGCATTTATACGGATTTCTTGGAGTTTAACTCCACAAATCAAAACTTCTGTGAGTTTAAATCCATATAAAAAAAGAGTCTTTCTTTCTAGGAGTTCAACTCCATAAGTCAAATCGGGAGCACAGCTCCCAGTGCAGGGACCAAATCCCTTTTCCTGCCAGCACCCAGCGCCCGAGCGCCCACGTGCCGGGCACATAAGGCGCTAGCGCCAACGCCCGAGCGCCCACGTGCCGGGCACGTGAGGTGCTCGCGCCAGCGCCTGAGCGCCCACGTGCCGGGCACGTGAGGCGCTCGCGTCCAAAGCGCCAGCGCCAGCGCCCGAGCGCCCACGTGCCTGGCACGTGAGGCGCTAGCGTCCAAAGCGCCAGCGCCAGTGCCCGAGCGCCCACGTGCCGGGCACGTGAGGCGCTCGCGCCCAAAGCGCCAGCGCCAGCGCCCACATGCCGGGTACGTGAGGCGCTGGCGCCTTCTCCCACGCATCCTTTGGATGCCCTTTCTCTTTTTTTTATATATATGTATACACACACACACATACTCCACAACACTTTCCCCCATTAGAAAAAATTTCTAACAGGGTGCTGCCCCGCACCCCGCTAGGGGGCTGCTAGCCCCCTTGACCCCCAGCCCACTATCCGGGTAGCGGGACCCCCGTAAAATCTCTGCGGGCCCCCCGATATATCCAAAACCCCTTCAAAACACAACACTACATATTGAGTTCGTATGACCAGTTTAACCCGTCAATCGGATGTTCCCTCGCTCCAAAGGCGAGGGGTAATTAACGACAGTTTAGTCCGAGGCTGCCGGAGATTCGGATCCCCACAATCAATAAACCCCTGCCTACCCTACGCAGGGAGAATCTGTAGTACGCCTTACAAGCGTGCGCGTATTCCCATCTCAATGGGGTGACGAAAAACACCCTACAGATTCTGGCACCCCCAGTGGGACCCAATTTCTCCTCCCATATTTCGGGTTAAGCATTCATGTGAACTCAATCAATATGCATATCAATTGCTTGTACTGAAATCATGCTTTTTTCGTGCAGGTTAACGTTTTCTAATCGCAATCTTCGGACGCAACAAAATGTCTCCAAGGACAAACTCAGCTCTCGACACGGCTCCCATCTCCTACACGATGAAGATGGACGCCAGGACGGTCCTTCCGGTCAGTTTCGGGCGACAGTGGAAGAAGCCGCCGCTACCATTTGGCTCTATTCTGTTCGTGCCAGCTAACGCCGTCCCTGCTCTTCAAGCCCCGGTGATGGATAAACCGACCTCAAAAGGCAGGAGGCCAAATGTGGTGATCTCGAAGGAACCACTACCTAAACGCAAGTCGGTGTTTGAACGACTTTCCTTTGCTCCAGCTGGAGGCAAGTCCATTAACACTAACAAAACAATAAGGCGTCTCGAGCAGGTTGCAGCGGTGCCCTTGACAGCTGCTCGATCGGGTATCTTTTTAAGCTCCCTGTCAATTGAATTACGATGGCTTCCTGGATGACGGATTCCCGTTAAGTCTTCAAAATCGAGAAGCTAAGACAGAAAAGGCTCAGGTACAAAGCCAACAAAAGGGTTAGGGCTTCTGCTGATTTGAACATCGTAGGGTTCCAAGAACGAGATTACCCAGCGACGAGGGCTGAAACGGCTGTAAATCTCGCTAACTCTTTTGAACCACTGAAATTTGTTCAGAAGAATGCCATTACCGTGAGGATCAAGAGTGATGAGATCCGGACAGTGCCGCCCAAGGACCCAGCTGGGCCAACCGTCTTCAGTCGCCTGTCCTTTCCAGAAGACGAAGGGTCACGACGATGGTCCGAAAAATCAGCCGCCAAAGATAAAGAGATGGCTGGATATGTGGTCCACATTGTCTACATGGTCGGACATGAACAAACGAACCCTCCTATGCTTCAATGCCATGGTGATGACATGGTTGATGCTACCCAGCATCGGCTCGGTCTAAATGATGAAGAGTTCGCTCAGGCCGATAAGCCAGAGGAGCCCGTGGTTCCTGCGGAATTGAGCTCAGGCAATAAGGATGACCCGGTTGTCATATCTGGAACTACAGAACAAGCATTATTCCGATGGTTTCAGAGGCAGCTTCAGGACAGGGATGAGAAGTTAGCCAAGGTACAGTCTAAGGTCGACGAACTGGCAAATGTCGCGACCCAAGTCGCCCGATTGCAATTACAGCAGAATCAAATTTTGGTTCATGAGCCAGGGATTGATACCCGGAGGCAGCCAATTGATACCCCCTTCAGCCTAAGAGCGGAGCGCCTTCGCGAAAAGCGGCCGCGATCAGCTTCCAGTCCCTCTGATACATACACCGAAGGGGAATCGCCTCTGAAAGAGAAACTGCATAAGGTCTATTCCTTCAAAAGGGACAAAGCGCACAAGATATTCAAGGACGCCCTAAGAAACGGTCTACAACTGCCAGAATCAAAGAGACCGCAAGAAGCGAATATGACTGACGACCCAAAATATTGCCCCTATCACAGAGTGATAAGTCATGCCATTGAGGACTGCTTCATCTTTAAAGATTGGGTCGAAAAGCAATACAAGACGGGAGAGATAGAACTGTCTAAAGGCATGTTAGCAAACAGTCAAGCTACGACCGCCGATTTCATACAAATGGAGACCGAAGCCTTTCGGGAACCTGATTCTCTCAGACATGTGCCATTATCTGAAAAAGGCGAACCAAAGACTGATCGGCCTCAAGGACCAGCATCAGTAAAGGCATCTACTCCAATGGAGAGAAAGAAGAAGGTATACTTCTTCAGGAGGGATGAAGTCCGCAAAATATTCGTGAACGCCTTGAACAACGGTCTGCAACTGCCTGTTCCAAAGAGGTCACATGAAATGAACATGACCGGTAATCTCATATACTGCCCATATCATAGAATGGTGAGTCATACCATCGAAGACTGCTATGTTTTTATAGATTGGGTGGAGAACCAATACAAACTTGGGAAACCCTCACAGTCGTCAGATGTACCGACAAGCCACAGAGCTACGGTCATCAACACAACTCCGCCAAGATCAAAGTTCGAGGAGCTGGGATAAGCAAGTGGACCACCACATCATTAAACTGGGAACAACTGACCACCACGTCGTTAAACTGAAAACAACTGACCACCATGTCATTAAACTGGGAATAATCGACCTCTAAGTCGTTAAACTGGGGATGTAAAAAAGTGTAAATAAAACGAAATAAAAAAAATAAAAAGCCGAAATGATAGGGCAACTCGCAATAAAAATCAGTGAGTAAAAATAAAGATGAGAATAAAGCCGAAATGATGGGGCGACTGCGAATAAATAGCCGAAACGATAGGGTAATCGCGACTTTCGCGATAAGAAAAGCTGAAATGATAGAGCAATCACGGTAAAAAAACGGCGAAGGATGAGTCGCTCCTGGTACAATATTCCAGTGCAGCGATGCAGACACCAACCAAACTCTGAATGTCCTGACAGCGAATAATGAGTCGCTCCTGGTACCATATTCCAGTGCAGTGATGCAGACACCGTCCAAAACTCAAATCCCCAACGGCGAATGATGAGTCGCTCCTGGTACTATATTCCAGTGCAGCGATACAGACGCCAACCAAAATCCAATTTCCCAAAATTCTTCCGGCCCTACGGTTGGTCTCTAAGTTGACTACCGTATACAATCCACGAGCTCAAATAATTCTCATCATATCCATATCCCACTACAATCACCAGTCCAGCGGCCGGTCTCCGCCCTTGGAATTATGCTCCATCTGGAAAGACCCACTCATGTGTCCTCACAATACATGAGGAGAACAAATTTATGAGATCCTCTCGACTCGTAAGAAAATACTTTCGTGGGATCCTTACGACTCATAAAGGAAAAACACACTTGGGAGTCCCCACGACTCCTAAGGAGAAAGTATATCTACGAGATCCTTTTGACTTGTAGGGAGAATACTTTTATGAGACCCTTACGACTCATAAAATTGAAAAGCCTTAGGTGATAGGGATCTAAAACTGTCTCCTAAGCCATCGCCCCCCAACGGGGAAAGGCAAATGATGAATTGCTCCTGGCACATGAGCTTCAGTGTTAGCAACGCTGATGCCTACCCTAACCCCAAAATTCCAAACTCTAATCCAATAGACCCGTAAGTCTTTAAACTGGGAACAGATGACCTCTAAGTCGTTAAACTGGAAATAGATGACCTCTAAGTCGTTAAACTGGGCACAATAGACCCCTAAGTCTTTAAACTGGGAACAGATGACCCCTAAGTCGTTAAATTGAAAACGAGGGAGATCCCCTCACGGCGAATGATGAGTCGCTCCTTGTACCATATTCCAGTGCAGCGATGCAGACGCCAACAAAGTCCCGAAATTCTTCCGGCCCTACGGTTTGGATCATACATCTTGCAAAACCGTATACAATCCACGGGCGTAAAACGATCCCAATCTCTCCTAAGTCCTACCGGCGAGACCACATTCAAAGTCCAACCAATGATGAAGATTCCCAAAAAAAAGGGTATGTCCACAAGCAAAATGGGCACGGATGAAAACCCGAAAGGGCTCCGTGAGTAAAAACAGTAGGACTGCCCGCGAGTTTGTGAAAACCCGAAAGGGAGCAAACTCGTGAAAAAGTGATGAAATGCACTCGCAAAGTCCTGTCGTCTTTGTGAGGAGAAAATTCCCGCGTGAGATCCTTACGATTCACAAAGGAAAAACACACTTAGGAGTCCCCACGACTCCTAAGAAGAAATTACACCCACGAGATCCTTTCGACTCGTAGAGAGAAAATGCTTTTATGGGACCCTTACGGCTCATAAAATTGAAAAGTCTTAGGTGATAGGGACCTAAACCCGTCTCCTAAGACATCGCTCCCCAACGGGTAAAGGCAAATGATGATTCACTCCTGGTACCATATTCCAGTGTAAGCGGTGCTGATGCCAAACCAAAACCAAAATCCCCATATCCTCCCGGGGCAAATGATGAGTTGTTCCTGGCATTATTCCAGTGCAGCAATGAAGATGCCAAACCAAAACCAAATCCCCAAATCCTCTCATGACAGATGATGATTCTCTCCTGGTACCATATTCCGGTGTAGCGATACTGATGTCAACCCAAATCAAATCAAACAAACAATCTCTGCGGCAGAATCATACTTCGTCCCAGAATTTACCCCGTGTCGAAATCATGCTTCGCCTCGGGATATCTACTTTCCCTACCGGAATTATGCTCCGCCCCGGGGACAAGTCGATCGGCGACACTTCGTGCCGGGGACAAGTCGAACAATCAGCGATACTCCATGCCGGGGACAAGTCGATCAGCGACACTCCGTGCCGGGGACAAGTCGACCAGCGACACTCCGTGCCGGGGACAAGTCGAATAGTGACACTCCGTGCCGGGGATAAGTCGAACAATCAGCGGCACTTCGTGCCGGGGACAAGTCGACCAGCGACACTCCGTGCCGGGGATAAGTCGAACAACCAGCGACACTCCGTGCTAGGGAAAAGTTGACCAATGACCTCCCTGTCGGAATCATGCTCCGCCTCGGAATCAGGTCAATCAGCGACACTCCGTGCCGGGAACAAGTCGACCAGCGACACTCCATGCCGGGGACAAGTCGATCAGCGACACTTCGTGCCGGGGACAAGTCGATCAGCGACACTCCGTGGCGAGGACAAGTCGAACAGCCAGCGACACTCCGTGCCGGGGACAAGTCGACCAGCGACACTCCGTGCCGGGGATAAGTCGAACAGCCAGCGACACTCCATGCCGGGGACAA
Organism: Agapanthus africanus; assembly: GCA_030015575.1. NCBI lineage: Eukaryota > Viridiplantae > Streptophyta > Magnoliopsida > Asparagales > Amaryllidaceae > Agapanthus > Agapanthus africanus. Next base: position 766,651,641 of record JASDDO010000022.1, on the reverse strand, counting down.
GTCGACCAGCGACACTCCGTGCTGGGGACAAGTCGATCAGCGACACTCTATGCCTGGGACAAGTCGAACAATCGGCGACACTCCATGCCGGGGACAAGTCGACCAGCGACCTCCCTATCGGAATCATGCTCCGCCTCAGAATCAGGTCAATCAGCGACACTCCGTGCTGGGGAAACGTCGAACAACGACACTCCGTGCCGGGGACAAGTCGAACAGCGACACTCCGTGCCGGAGACAAGTTGAACAACCGGCGACACTCCGTGCCGGGGCCACGTCGACCAAATCACTCCGGGCCAGGGAAACGTCTACCACGGAGACTCCGCCTCGGAGATGCGTCAAGCGTCGACCGTCCATGTCGTAAAAAGGGCAGTGCAGGCTTCTTACAAAGCGGGAACCAAATCACTCCGGGCCAGAGAAACGTCTACCACGGACACTCCGCCTCGGAGACGCGTCAAGCGTCGACCGTCCATGTCGTAAAAAGGGCAGTGCATCCCAAAAAGTGGGAACCAAAGCAAGTCGCTTCCACGCGAAAGAAAATCCATCAATTTCATGCACACGACCCACTTATGTGGTGTGCATTTATTTATGGGGGCACTTTGTTGGGGTCGAAAATTGCACCCCGGTTGATCAAGTCAAAGTCAAAATCAACCCCAAGCCAAGTGAGCCCAATCCCAGATCAAGTGGGCCCATGCCTAAGTCGAGTCCGAACATGAAGCGGTTGGCCCCCCTCCATGCCAAAATAAAAATCATGTAATAAATAATTTTGATGTGATTTTTTATGCATGAATGTAAGCAAAATGGGCATAAAGCCAAATTTTTGTAAAGCCCATAGCTTATGTGCAAAAGAAATGAGCACATGAGGCATGGGATGGGCAGAATGCCATTTTGTAAAGCCCAAGGGGCTATATGTAAATGTGTAAGCCTATATAATGCAACATGATAATGAAATAAAGCATACTCTTTTCATTCTCTAAAAACTCTAGGGTTTTTGTGCCACCTTCTCCTTTCTCAAGGTTCTAAAACCTTCTTCCCCTTTTGAATTAAATCAAGAGTTTTACTCTTCCTCTGGCGGTGGGCATGTTCGTGGACGCTCTGGACCCTCATGCAACTATTTTCCAATTCATGGTGTTCTTCAAGCCGACCACGTTCTAAGCCCTGATCGACAAACTGGCCCAAATGGACCAGATGGGTCATAGACCGTCTCCTCCAAAGCCGGAGCCACGGAATGAGAAGGGAAAGGGGAAAGCGACCGTCGTCGCTAACGCTCAACAACAGACCAGTGGTCTAAGACCAGTTGATCGCCAAAATGATAGAACTCGATCTCTCGGAGATAAAATGAGACGTCCTTACTCGTTCCCTCGAGACAAGACGAAGAGGTTATTCGAGCTAGCACTTCACAACAGGCTCATCACTCTGCCGGAGCCAAGACGTCCGGCGCAACCAGGCGACATCAGCAATCCTAACTATTGCCCTTATCACCGAATGTTGGGTGATCCGATCGAAAATTGTTACATCTTCAAAAGATGGATAGAAGATCAGTACCAGCAGGGCAAATTCGTATTATCCGAGAATTGGAAGGTAAACCCGCCTCAGCCGCACGTTCTTAAGAAGACGGATACACCGGGGGCATCGTATTTTTTCGTAGAAGAAGCTCCATAGGAGGTCGCTCTTTCAGCCAAAACTAAAAGAATGCTGAAGGATCTCCACACATGTCTGGCAATTAGGTGGAAGAATCCACTGAAACCTGAGATCATCGAGGGGATGCTGAAGCCACGCCCAACTCTAAAAATTAGTGGTGATAGCCAAAGCATTCACACCCAGCCGTCAAAATCTTCAAAGAAGAAGAAGAAGACCAAAAAGCCTGTGAAGCCTGGTGACAGGCGCACGGACCTGCAAAAACAGATTGACGCACTGGAAGAATATAATCAAAAAGCGCGGACTCCAGTCACACTCCAAGAATTTCTCAGCCACGTCCTTGAGGACGAAGATGATGACAATGGAGAAGACTCGTCGGATGAATCTGAAGGTTATGTAGCAAGCTGCCATATGATCTCTCACTCGTCGATAAACGATGAAGAAGCTCCTTACACAGAGAAACTAGGGGCAGATCCTGAGCCTAAATTTCCAGGGCCATCAGACGAAATAATTGATGCATTCCTAAACGAAGCTCTTTCAAAAAGCAAAGATGATCAGGAGCGTTAGATGGCCATATTTGAAAAGGCCAAATGCCGACGACTGGACGAAAGAGTTGAAACACTCCCGCCAGATCAAAGTACGCCCGTCGTAAATAAAAACAGGGCCAAGACGAGGAAAAGGTTCGCTAAAGCCATATCGATGGGAATGAAGCTGTCACCCTCCGAGGGAAATATTCTTGGTGAAGTAAAAACACATCCTAGCTACTGCTTATATCATCGAAAGATTACGCACCCCACCGAAGAGTGCAACGCTTTTAAAAGATGGTGGCAGGGATATGTTGCTCACCGGCAACATTTCAAGCGGATGAAACGCAAAACTCGTCGGGAGCAAAGAAGTACGACCGAGGAGCGTAAAAGAACTGCCGGCAACTGTCGCATGGTCGACACCGAGAGATCGCAGGTTCTCACCTTCGGGAGCGACTCTGACAAAGAAATGCTCATAGCCCTCTCTTTAAGGAGTCCACCTCGAGAAAAGAGGAAGAACCGAAGACCTTATGAAAACATTCAGCTGCGCAATCGTACACTGCCCGAAAAGAATCTTGGGCTCCCGAACAGTGGGTCAAATAAAAAAGATAAGGAAAAAGAAAAAGTCCCTGAGAATATCATCCTTCATGACCAAGCCGTCGAAAAGCTGACAGCCAAGGACCCGCTAAAGAAAAGTAAGGTGGACTACAACGTTCTGGCACACTTGAGGAAGATACCCTCGCAGCTCAGTATTCTCGACACCCTTCTGCTATCCAAAAAGGCGAGAGATTCGCTGATCAAGGCATTACAAAAGCCCAAGAAATTCCAAGCTTTCCTTGCTGAAGAGAAGATGAAGGATGAGCTGGAAGAAGTACACACAGCCGATATCACCTTCGGCGATGAAGATCTCCTCCTTGGGACATGCGAGCACAACCGTCTCCTATATGTCTCCGGATACTGTCATGACATCAAGATAGGTAAAATCCTGGTTGACAATGGGTCCTCCGTTAACCTCCTTAACGTGAGGGTGCTAAAGGAGATCTGCATGAGCGTTCAACACCTCGCTCGTGATAAAATCACCATCTCCGGGTTTGACTCCCAGTCGTCACGGATGCTTGGATCCATGATACCGACGTTATGCTTTGGGCTGCTCGTCACTGATATCAAGTTCCACGTCATTGACGCCAAGACATGTTACAACGCTTTGCTCGGTCAGCCCTAGTTACACGAGTACAACACCATCCCTTCTACACAACATCAGTATATGAAGTATTTCAAGGATGGTCTCGAGTATACTGTGACAGGAGGGCTAAACCCATTCTCCGTGAATGAAGTCCGCAAGTACGAAGATGCAACATACTTCTTACCAAACTTTGAGGACACGGAAAGATGTCACAAACCGGAGAACAAAGCTATCACCACCATTCCGGTCTTCGGGAGTGATACCGAGGAGGAAGAAGAGATAGTTTACTCAGGTCCGCCTCAGTACAACAAGCCGGGACCGTACACTCCCATGTTGATCTTCGGCAGCGACTCGGAAGATGAGGTCAATGCCGTATTCTTTGCTCGGCCATCCATACAGACCTTCGCTGATGAAGAGCAACGTTTGCAAGTTGCCATGGTTCCACCCAAGCATCATAAAGAACTAGACGCGCTTGATACCTACAGTGTGGAAGAACTGCAGACATTCTACGTCCCTCCCACGCGAAAAGGAGAAAAGGCGATCCTATTCTACCGATCCGGGGAAACCAAAGTGGAGAATGAAATCTGGCATGGCGCAGATTCTACACTTGACAGGCTCCAGCCCATCCGTTTGCCCAGATATTACACGAACGGACTAAAAAGACTCTTGAGACGCCAAGGTGTACCCCTTAAGAAAACTGTGCGGCAAGCACGGTTCTATAACAGGATCTGGAATGTTCCCGAAACTCAATGAAAGTTGCCCAACGGGAGAATGGAAAAGACCGAGCTTGGGTATGTTCAATCCAAGAAACGGGAGCTACTCTGCGACTGCTACGTCATACATGACTTTGATGAAGAAGGGGATGCTCTGTGGGAAGATGCTAACCCTGAACCAGAACGAGCTCCCGCCGTGAAAATGCACAGTCCATCGTTCGAAGAACAAATGGACAAGCTTATAAGGGAAGCAGGTCAAAAGGTTCGAGACGACCATGATCGCGAAATGACCATCTACGAGAAAGCGAGGACGCAATGCCTCCTTCAACAAGCTGTGAAAAATGAAAATGCTCCTCCCTGTCAACCCGTTGTGCAGAAGGCTCGACGCAGAGGTAGAAACAAACCAAAGAACGGGAAAAGCGTTCGACATCGACAAAGCAGGTCCAAGAAGCTACGCGATCAGGAATCGAGCAGTCCGGATTCGTCTCTTATAAAAAAGATGGGTCGAGCATATTCTTCTCCCCAAGACAAGACAAGGAAGATACTCGATCTTGTCATAAAATATCAGATGATGACACTGCCGGAGTCCAAGCATCCCGAGCAAGAAGGCGAAGTCTCTCACCGGCACTATTGCTCCTATCACAGGGCAATAGGACATCCTTTCGAAGACTGCTTCACATTTAAAGACTGGGTAGAAGACCAGTATCAGCAAGGCAGGTTCGCTCTATCCAGCAGCTAGAGGGTAACCCCGCTGCAGAAGCATAAACCCAAAACCGCGAGAGTAGAACCAGATCAACATCGGTCTTGGAAACGATCTCGTACTTGTCACGTGATAACGCTGTCAGAAGAAGAACCCAAGAATATGGAGGACCTCCCCTGGTGCTTCGAAAATGATGATAACAAGGTAATCTCAGAGTTTCCATTGGCGCCGAAAGAGCTGGACGATGGGATACATACTACTGCAGATAACCTCAAGAAAATTGATTTGGGGACGACAAGTGACCCGCGGCCGACGTTTGTCAGTGAGCTGTTGTCTGAAGAAAGGGTGGCTACGCTAAAAGACGTGCTCATGCAGCATAAAGATTGCTTCGCATGGAACTATTCCGAGATGCCAGGATTAGATCCAGAGATTGCTGTACGCAAATTGGCAATATCCCTGGATGCCAAGCCAATCAAACAAGCGCCGAGAAGAATGCGGCTCGAGCTTGAGATGAGCATCAACGCCGAAGACAAGAAGCTAATCGACTCTGGCTTCATCCAAAAGGTTCAATATCCTGACTAGATCGCCAATATCATCCCAGTGATGAAGAAGAATGGGACAGTGCGCATATGTGTGGACTTTCGGGATCTCAATAAAGCCTGCCCGAAGGACGACTTCCCAGTACCGGTCACCGAGCTGATGATAGACAATACGTCCACTCATGAAGTCTTCTCCTTCATGGACGGCTCATCAGGATACAATCAGATAAAGATGCATCCCGAGGACCAGAAGCACACCGCTTTCTGGACCCTGTTTCCTGATTTAAAATCAGGAAAATTTATGGAGGAGGCATCACGTGCTCACACGTGACCAGCAGTCACGTGTTGGCACGTGACATTTAAAAGCAGCGGACTCATTCTTTGATTAAATCAAGAAAAGCATCCAGACAAGGGTCACGTGCTCACACGTGACCAGAGGTCACGTGTTGGCACGTGACAGTTAAAAGCAGCGGCAAAGGTACATCAGTTCCCAGATCGAATCAAGAAAAAGGCTTTAGAAAAGGTCACGTGCTCACACGTGACCAGCAGTCACGTGTTGGCACGTGACATTTAAAAGTGGCGGCAAAAGGCACAGAAAAGGTCACGTGCTCACACGTGACCAGGGGTCACGTGCTGGCACGTGACGGCTGAACAGCGGCTAGAAGGCAGAGCGCAAAAAGAAGAAGAGGGCTCGTTCCAAGGGGTCACGTGCCCACACGTGACCAGGGGTCACGTGGCCATACGAGACCGGCTTTCAAAGCCTATCTGTTAACAGAATTAAATTCTGAGAAAAGATCTCTCAAGTCTTTCCAAAGGAAAATGATTATTTGGAACCGGTTGGATTAAAAATCCAAAGGTGATTAAATATCACCTATCTATGGAAAAATCTTGAACTTGGAAAGATTTTCCCTTAAAATTTGACCGGAATAACAAAGGAATATCTTAGGATTTAAAATCCAACGGTGAATAAAATTCACCTAGTAATCCAAAGGTCCAAACGAATGGTGAATACAAATCAAATCTCTCAATGAAAGATTCATCAAAAAACTAATTGATTCTGCTGCTTCTCCTATAAATAGGAGCCAAGAGACACACAGATATATATATATATATATATATATATATATATATATATACAGAGGGATCGATACATAGAGAGGAAGAAAAATAGAGTCTTGATACTTTGGAGGAATTTGGATCTTCTGCAAAAGAAAATCTTAGGTAAGAAAGGGAAGGCCTTAAAAGAGAATTTAATTCTCAATAGAGTTTAACTCTGATATTAAACAGAAAAACATAGTTCTCTCTTTAGTGGAGGATCTGTAAAGTGCACATCTCCCCTTGAATTGAGAATTTAATTCTCATTGGGTTGAGATCCTGCTATGCAGATCCAAAGTATAGAGAGGGAATGGAAGCTTGAGAATTTAATTCTCACAGAACTATAGGAATTTAATTCCTTTAAAATAAAATTAGGGTTTAACCCTATGGTAATTTAATTCCTTCAGAATGAACAGAATCAGGGTTTAACCCTAGTTAAGAACTTAGTTCTGTTAAAATAACAGGAATTTAATTCCCTTAAGAAAGGAGAAATTAGGGTTTCACCCTATGACAGAATCTCATTCCTCAGAATAATTCTCTAAAAGAGAGTGGGAACTTAATTCCTTAAAGCTGTTATTAGGGTTTAACCCTATGATAGAATGTAGTTCTTCACATATATGAGGAATTTAATTCCTACATAAAATTCAGAGGTCAACTCTATCCCAGAATATAAATCTTCAGAAGGAAATAGGAATTTAATTCCTCAAAAAATTATTGTTAGGGTTCGACTCTGCGAAGAATTAATTCTTAAAGGGATTAACAGATCTTCCAAAAAAAACATACAAAGAGGCAGGGTCACGTGCTACCACGTGACCCCCGAAAAGATCCACAGAAAAGGCCCTTTGAGGCAGTGCCTCACGTGACCCACGTGACCCTTGGCAGAAACTTTAACATACAAGCACCAAGATGCCCATCACGTGACAGCACGTAATGCTCGAACGTATTCAATGCTTTTGACAGAATAAAATAAAGGGAGGGTGCCCTCACGTGTTACCACGTGACCCCTCTTGTCTTAGTGTTTAACACTAAATTGGAACCCCGGAATCCAGTGTTAAACACTGTTTTGCCTTAGTGTTCAACACTAATTAAAGAGCTTTCTTGCAGTGTTTAACACTGAATCTCTTAGTGTTTAACACTAAATTAAATCTCTGTTAACAGAGTTTAACATTAATCTTCTTAGTGTTCGACACCAAATTAAAGTCTCTGTCACCAGTGTTTAACACTGATTATCTTAGTGTTTAACACTAATTTGAGATCTCTGTTGCTAGGGTCTCACACTGATTTGTTTTAGTGTTTAACACTAATTTGAACCCCCTGTTGCTAGTGTTTAACACTAATTTCAGCCCAATTGGCTAAGTATCCAGAGGCAAAGCCTCTCCTCTAATGGACCAACAGAGGGCCAATATCCCAAACATGATTGGACTTAGCCCAAGCTGGCCATAAGTCCTCAATTCAAATTCAACTGAGCCAATGGGCTCATAATATAATCAATTGGTCTTGGTTTCAAATTGGGCCAAAGATTATTTAATCTACCTCGGTTTAAGGGTACATCTCTTCACTCCTTTAATACGTGGCGTTGTAATTCCTCAACGTCTTCAAAGAGGTGATGGGTCCCGATGACCACATATTGATACGGACCGTGGGGTCCTTAAACTCATGGACTATGAGGTCCTTAACCTTGACCGGGATGTCTTAAAACTAACAACGGACTGTGGAGTCCCTAAATCCACGGACTATGAGGTCCTTAACCTTGACCGCAACGTCTTAAAACTAACATTGGACCGCAATGTCCTTAAACTACCCATGGACCGCAATGTCCTTAAACTACTTATTGACCGCAATGTCACTAAACTAAACAACAGAGCCCCCCTTTATTGCTCTCTTATTGGATCTAAACGATCCCGTTAAGTTGATCTTAGTCTAAAAACTAGACTAACGTATCCTTAACAAACGTTTAAGTCGATCTTAGTCTCAAATGAGGCTAACGTATCCTTAAACACAAACCCCCAAATCCAAATCTAAGATAATACGGATTTGGACTAGTCCACGCCCTACGGGCGACGACATAACTCAGTCTCCGTATACAATCCACGGACAACCAAATACAAAATAAACACACACGACACGAAGTGATCATCTAGAGAAGGAGAAAGTTGTTACCGCAATGCGGTAGCGTAATTAACTGCAGGGGCTTGCGCCTGCAGGGAAGAGCGTCCCCACAATCAAAAAACCCCTCAAGCGAGGGGGAATCTGATGAAGTCTGCTACATCGGACGCATCCGTTTAAACCTTCGATACATGGTGCCATAAATCAACTTGGCATCTTCGGAGAGGTAGACGGATAGCACCAATTAGCATCTGCCCCGAATCTCAGGCGAGACAGTCCATGTCTCGGCCGTCGTTCGGAGGGGAACAGATTCTGGCACGCCCGGTGGGACCTTTTCCTCTTTCCACTCCACACTTCGTATGTCGTGATTCGCGAACCAATCGCGGTTCGCTAATGGTTGCCCTTAGGTTTCAAAGTACTAAGACTTGGCGTCTTGCTTATTGCAGAAAGCAAAGGATCGATGGCTTCTACTTGTGCGAAATGCTCCAACTGCAACCGCAATCGGCGCCCTACCTCGCCAGGAGGTGTAGCCTACGGACCCTAAGCTGCTTCGCTATTCACAATGCCCGTGGAACAGGTCACTCGAGCCACCACAGGGTTGTTTTTTAGGACCATGCTCCCGCCAACGAGCTTCACCGCCCCGGTGCTGACAGCGGAGGCTCCCAAGAAGTCGGTCTTCTCCAGACTAGGCCAGAGCTCCTGTGAAACCACGATGGGGCCTACAATCTCAGAGAAGGCTGCTCCTAAGAAAGTAACCAGTCCTGCTCCTGAAGTCATCAAGGCGGCTTCCCCTGCCAAAAAGTCGGTCTTTACAAGATTGACGGCTCCAGCTCCCGCTCCTGCAACCCAAAGGACATCGGTCTTTGACAGGTTGACACCCGCAGCGACCCCCCACCTATACAAAGGGCAAGACGAAACTATCGCCCTCACCAAGCCGGTTCCATCAGCACGACGCGCTCGACGTCGTTACTGGCACCGAATGAGGAAGGCCGGAGGCAACTCCCCTTCTGGGCTAACTCCTCCAGCCCCGATGGCAGAAGTTAATGCTGCTGTTCCAACTAGGAACAACTTTGAGATGCTAGATAAGGTGCGTAGGAATTCTCCTACCACGGTGCTAAAGAGGTCTCCCCTCCACTGAAAAAGGCTATAGAAGTAAAGCCAGAACAACCCCAATCTCCTCAACGGCTGTCCTCCCAAATCTATAAAGTCTGGCGGCAGACTCGAGACTCGGTAATCGATCCAAATTTCTCCCGCCAGCACAAGAAGCTGAAAATCCAACAGGAAGTCAGTCACCAAGCTAAGCCACGAAAAACTGTCTGGGTGCCCACTTCAACGGCCCCCTCAACTTCCACTGCTCATAAAAAGAAGAGGCCGGAGAGGACCCCCGGGCCTGCAACGAGAGCTAAAAGCGCTGAACCCAGACGCCCTAAGGCTAGGGGCAGGATGGTCCACACTGTATACATGGCGTCGGGGAAAGAAGACAGCCGCGCGTCCACAGGTCATAGACCGCTTACACGGTCGGTGACCAAAGCCCAGGAGCAACAGCAAAAGCTCCAGGAAATGATGATCGCAATGGCCATGCTTACTGGACCGAAAGAAAGCCCCGATGCGTCCTTGGATCAGCAATAAGAACAGGAAACCGACGCCGAGTTCCTCCGGAGGATACTGGAAAAGAAAGATAAAGAGGCTGCGGAACAAGCGACCAATATAAAGCAGATAGCCCACTTAATCCAGGATATGGTGGGAATGATGATCCAACAAGACCCACCCGCTGAGGATCTCCCGATCGTCCTTGAAGACGACAGGGGAGAAACGTCAAATCCACCACCGGCTCTCTCAACGGCCATGGAGGAGACAATCTCTAGGGCTGACTTGGACGACTATATAGCCCAGCAAATCCGGGTTCATCATGCGACTGAGGCAGCTGGTCAAGTCGTAAAAATGGGGCGGCCATATCTAAGCTGGTACGACCAAATCAAATATCCGCCGGGTTATACAATACCAAAATTCCACGTGTATAAGGGGACCGGCAATCCCCATCAACATGTGGCCCAGTTCAGAGCCCTTTGCGGTAACACCGGTGGTGATGATAAGCTGCTGCTTCGCCAGTTCGTGGGCAGCCTATCAGAAACGGCGTTCGAATGGTACTCGGAACTCCTGAACGATTCTATCAAGACGTTCGCTGAAATGGAGTTGCTATTCACTCAGCGATTCGCAAGCGCCAGCGAACGCACTCCAATAACGGCATTGATTAATGCCAGGGTAAAACCAGGCGAAACGTGGGTCCAGTATGCTATACGCTGGCGAAATTTGTGGTCGAAATGCGAGCAACACATTGAGGAAGCACCCGCGGTGGGCATGTTTGTGGGAACCCTAGACCCTCACGCAACTATCTCCCAGTTTATGATGTTCTTTAAGCCAACCACATTCCAGGCTTTAATCGACAAGTTGGCCCAGATGGACCAGATGGGTCATAGACCGTCTCCCCCGAAGCCCGAGCCTCGGAGTGACAAGGGTAAAGGAAAGGCAACCTTCGTCGCGAATGCCCAGCAGCAACCCAATGCCCCAAAGCTGGCGGATCAACTGGAAGAAAGACGCCGGTATTATAATGAGAAGATGAAGCGTCCGTACTCGTTCCTACGGGACAAGAAGAAACGGTTATTCGAGCTGGCAGTACGCAATAGACTTATAAACTTGCCAAATCCAAGATGACCGCCACAACCCACTGAGGTGAATAACCCCAACTATTGCCTTTACCATCAAACGGTAAGCCATCCGATTGAGGATTGCTTCGTCTTCAAAGGATGGATTGAAGATCAATACCTCCAGGGAAAGTTTGCGCTATCCGAAAAGTGGAAGGTGAACCCGCCACAGCCGCATACTCCCAAGAAAGTAGATACACCAGGGGCAACCTGTTCCTTTATTGAAGAAGCTCCATGGGAGGTCGTGCTGTCAACGAAAACCAAAAGAATGCTGAGGGACCTTCATGCGTGCCCGGCGGTCGAATGGAAGGACCCGCTTGAACCTCAAATCATCGAAGGGATGTTGAAGCCGCGCCCAACTACGAAGACTCGTGGTGATGGCCCAAATACTCACACCCAACCGTCAAAATCGAAGAAACAGAAGAAGAAATCTAAGAAGCCCGTGAAGCTTGGAGACAAGCGCACGAACTTGCAGAAGCAAATCGACGCGCTGGAAGAGTACAATCAAAAGGCGCGAACTCCTGTCACGCTACAAGAGTTCCTCAACCACATCTTTCAAGAGGAAGATGATGGAGAGAGTTCGTCGGATGAATCCGAGGGATATGTGGCGAGTTGTCATATGATCTCCCATTCGTTTACGGACGATGAAAGAACTCTTGGCACTGAGAAACTGGGGGCACAACCTGAGCCAGAACTTGTATGGCCAACAGATGAAATGATCGACGCCTTTCTAGACGAGATTCGTTTGAAAAGTAAAGCCGATCAGGAGTGTGAGATGGCTGCATCGGAAGAAGCCAAACGCATGCGAATAAACGAAGGAGTCGAAGCACTCCCGCCAGATCGAAAGGCATCCGACGCAGACAAAAAGATATTCAAGACGAGGAAACGGTTTGCCAAGGCCGTGTCAATGGGAATGAAACTACCACCCTCGGAAGAAAACACGCTCGATGGGGCGGAGATGTATCCTAATTACTGCTCATATCATCGGAAGATTTCACACCCCACAGAGGAGTGCGACGCTTTTAAGATGTGGTGGCAAGGATATGTTGCTCACCGGTAACACTTTAAGCGTATGAAACGCAAGACTTGTCGGGAACGAAGAAGTACTGCCGACGGGCACAACAGAACTGCTGGCAACTGTTACATGGACGACGCCAGAGGATCGCAAGTTCTAACCTTTGGAAGCGACTCTGATGAAGAAATGGCTTTGGGCCCTCTCTTTAAAGAATCTGTTTTAGGGAAAGAAGAATCGGAAGCTTGCGAAAACATCCCGCTGCGCAATCGCACGCTCCCGGAAAAGAATCTCGGGCCCGCAAATAGAAAAGATAAGGGAAAGGAGAAGGTCACTGGGGATATCGCCTTAGATGACCAAGTTATGAAAGAGATGACTGCCAAGGACCCTCCCAGGAAGGGTAAAGTGGACTATAACATTCTAGCGCACCTAAGAAAGCTACCTTCTCAGCTCAGCATTCTCGACGCCCTCCTATTATCAAAAGAAGCACGAGATTCATTAATCAAGGCGTTACAAGAACCCGAGCAATTCCAAGCCTTCCTCACCGAAGAAAGGATGAAGAATGACTAGAAGAAGTGCATACGACCGACATCACTTTCGGTGACGAAGACCTCCTTCTCGGGACGTGCGACCACAATCGTCCCCTATATGTCTCTGGATACTGCCATGATATCAAGATAGGCAAGATCCTGGTGGATAATGGATCCTCAGTCAATCTCCTTAATGTTCGGGTGTTGAAGGAAATCTGCATGAGCGTATAGCACCTCGCTCGTGACAAAATTACCATCTCCGGTTTCGACTCCCAGTCGTCATGGACTCTCGGATCCGTAATATTAACATTACGCTTTGGACTACCCGTCACGGACATCAAATTTCACGTCATTGACGCCAAGACCTGCTACAACGCCTTGCTCGGTCGTCCTTGGTTACATGAGTACAACATCATCCCTTCTACACAGCATCAGTGTATGAAATACTTTAAGGATGGCTTCGAATATACCGTAACAGGTGAGCTGAACCCATTTTCCGTGAACGAAGTCCGCAAGTACGAAGATGCGAAGTACTTTTTGCCAGATTTCGAGGATACAGAAAGGTGTCGCAAGCCGGAGAACAAAGCCGCCGCCACCATCCCGGTTTTCGGGAGCGATACCGAAGAAGGAGAAAAGATAGTTTACGTGGGTCCGTCCCGACGCAACAACCCGGGACCGTCCGCCCCCATGTTGGTCTTCGGAAGTGACTCGGAAGATGAAGTCAATGCCGTGTTCTCCAATCAGCCGTCAATACAAGCATCCCCCGGCGATAATCAGAGTTTACAGGTCACCATGGTGCCGCAGAAACACTACAAAGATCTCGACGCACTTCAAGCTTACAATGTGCGAGACCTGCAGACGTTTTACGTCCCTCCCAGGCGAAAGGGTGAAAAGGCGATCCTATTCTACCAATCCACAGAGACGAGAGTGGAGAAAGAAATCTGGCATGGCGCGGATGCTACACTCGACAGACTCCAACCCATCCGTTTGCCCAGATATTACACAAATGGACTAAAGAGGCTATTGAAGAGCCAGGGAGTATCCTTAAAACAGACTGTTCGACAAGCTCGGTTCTACAACAGGATTTGGAATGTCCCTGGGACTCAGTGCAAATTGCCCAACGGGAGAATGGAAACGCTTGGGCTTGGATATGTGAGATCCAGGAAACGGGAGCGAGTCCACGGCAGCTACGCCATATATAACTTCGATGAGGAGGAGGACACCCTGTCGGGGAATGCTAACCCTTCGTCAAAACTGGATCCTGCGAGCGAAGTGCCGAGTCCGTCATTTGAAGAACAAGTGGATAAGCTTATCAGGAAAGCAGGTCAAAAGGCTCGGGAAGACCACAACCGCGAGATGGCCATCTACGAGAAGGCCAGGACGCAACGTCTGCTTCAACAGGATGTAAAAGACGAAGATGCTCCTCCCTGTCAACCCGTTGTGCAAAAGGCCCGACGCAGAGGCAGAAGTAAGTCAAGGAGCGGAAAGAGGAGCCGACAACAACGACGCAGGATTAGAGAGTCGTGTGATCGGGCATTGCGCGGCCCGGATTTGTCCCTTATAAAGAAGATGAGTTGAGCGTATTCCTTCCTTCGAGACAAGACGAAGAAGCTACTCAAGCTCGCTATAAAATATCAAATGATCGCACTTCCGGAGTCTAAGCACCCTGAGCAAGCTAACAAAGTTTCCCATCCGGGCTATTGCTCTTATCACCGAGCCATAGGACATCCTATTGAAGACTGCTTCACCTTCAAGAACTGGGTCGAAGACCAGTACCAGCAAGGCAGATTTGCTTTATCCAGCAGCTGGAGGGTAACGCCGCCACAAAAGCATGAACCTAAAGCCGCAAGAGCAGAACCAGATCCACACCCGTCTTGGAAGCAGATTCGCACTTGTCACATGATTACAATGTTAAAAGAAAAGCCCGAGAACATGGATGACCTTCCCTGGTGCTTTGAGAACAGCAATGATGAGGTGATCTCAGAATTTCCACTAGCTCCGAAAGAACTGGAAGATGGCATACATACGACTGCAGATAACCTCAAAAAGATTGAGTTGGGATCGGAAGACGATCCGCGACCGACAATTGTCAGCGAGCTGCTATCTGAAGAAAGGGTAGCTGCGTTAAAGGACGTGCTTCTACAGCATAAAGATTGCTTCGTGTGGAACTATTCCGAGATGCCAGGATTAGATCCATAGATTGCGGTACATAAATTAGCAATATCCCCGGACGTCAAGCCGGTCAAGCAGGCACCGAGAAGGATGCGGCTCGAGCTTGAGATGAGCATCAATGCCGAAATCAAAAAGCTGATCGATTCTGGATTTATCTAAGAAGTCCAATATCCTGACTGGATTGCCAACATCATCCCGGTAATGAAGAAAAATGGGACGGTGCGCATATGCGTGGATTTCAGGGATCTCAATAAAGCCTGCCCGAAAGACGATTTCCCAGTACCGGTAACCGAGCTAATGATAGATAATACGTCCACTCACGAGGTTTTCTCCTTTATGGACGGTTCATCAGGGTACAATCAGATAAAGATGCATCCCGAAGACCAGAAGCACACCGCCTTCAGGACTCCTTTGGGTATATTCTGCTACAAGGTGACGCCCTTCGGTTTAAAGAACGCCGGCGTCTCCTATCAAAGGGCCATGATAAAGATCTTCGATGATCTCATACATGAAATCGTCGAGTGCTATATCGATGACCTCGTAGTGAAGAGCATGTCATACGAAGAGCATTTAGAGCATCTGAAGACAGTATTTCAGCGCCTTCGGCAATATAATTTGAAGATGAATCCCCTCAAATGCGCGTTCGGAGTCTCCTCGGGTAAATTCCTGGGATTCATCATCCGACACCGAGATATCGAAATAGATCCATCTAAGATTAAGGCGATCATGGAAATGCCACCTCCGAGGACGCTCAAACAGCTGCGGTCTCTCCAGGGGAAGCTCGCGTACATCCGGCGGTTTATCGCCAACCTGTCAGGCAAGTGCCGTCCTTACAGTCACCTGATGAAGAAGGGAATTCCATTCGTTTGGGATCACAAATGTCAAGGCGCACTGGACGAGATCAAGCAGTACCTGCAGAACCCCCCAGTGTTGGCTGCCCCAGTTAAGGGAAAGCCTCTCATTCTTTATACAACCGCCCTCGAAGGTTCTTTAGGCGCCTTATGGGTGCAAGAGGATGACCAAGGGAAAGAAAGGGCACTCTATTACTTAAGTCGAGTTCTTCTGGGGGCAGAAAGCAATTACTCCCCGATCGAAAAACATTGCCTGGCGTTAATCTTTGCGATAACAAAACTCCGGCACTATGCATTGGCACATGAAGTCCGTCTTATATCAAAGGTGGACCCCCTAAAATATCTAATGTCGAAGGCCATATTGACAGGGAGACTCGCTAAATGGGCCTTACTCCTGATGGAGTTTTCAATAACATATCGGCCTCTTAAGGCAGTGAAAGGCCAAGCCCTTGCCGACTTCCTTGCTGAGCATCCAGTACCTGCCGGCTCTCCTCTAAATTGCGATTTGCCGGACGAACATGCGTTTGACGCGGTCGACGGTGGTGATACCCAATGGGAACTTTATTTCGATGGAGTACCTTCCATGAAAAAGTGCAAACAAAGTACCCCTATAGTCAAGTCGGGAGTAGGCCTTATCTTCGTGACCCCACAAGGAGGGATAATGCGCTTTGCTTTCTCCTTAACGGAATCAAGGACGAACAATGAAGCCGAATACGAAGCTTTGATAGCGGGCCTTGAGATCGCCATTGACATGGGAATTAAAGACCTTCTTATATACGGGGATTCTCAACTGGTCGTTAGTCAAGTAAATGGTGACTACCAAACGTGCAAACCGGAGTTGGTGAAGTACGGCGAAAAGGTGCAACAACTGTTGACCCAAATTCCCTCCTATACTTTAGAAAGGATACCACGCGTGGAAAATAGCAAAGCGGAGGCGTTAGCTAAGCTCGCTAAAGAATTGGCTGACGAGAACCTTGATGACGTTAAAATCATGGTACAAAGCCGTCGAGTGCTCGCCCCAGCGGAAATATACCCGGAATCATACGAAGGAAAGGGAGCGACTGAGCAGATGACCCTACAAATAAAAGACCGTGAGGAGGCCGAGGACTGGAGGGAAGTCTTCATAGACTACTTTAAGTCCCACCGAATGCCTGAAGAAGCGTCCTCAAGATATCAGCTCATGAAACGAGCTCTATCTTTCGCTCTCGTCAATGACACTCTGTATAAAAGGACGTTTGATTCTCTGTGGCTGAGATGTTTAGGACTTGACGAAGCAGAAAGAGTCGTTCAGGAAGTTCATGACGGAATTTGTGGCTCTCATCAAGCAGGCCCGAAGATGAAGTTAAAAATTAAATGGATGGGTTACTACTGGCCCACGATGATCCAGGACTGCCTCGAGTATGCGAAGCAATGCCACTCATGCCAAATCCATGGGGATTTCATCCACCAGCATCCGAATCCACTACATCCGACGGTGGCTAGCTGGCCATTCGAAATGTGGGGGACTGACATAGTCGGCCCCATCGAACCAGCATCATCCCGAGGACATCGTTTCATCCTGGCGACGACTGATTACTTCTCCAAATGGGCGGAAGCGGTACCGCTAAGGGAAGTGAGGACGAAGAATATCCTCCACTTTTTCAAAACGCACGTCATTTATCGGTTTGGAACTCTACGGCAGATTATCTCCGATAACGGGCCAGCCAACAGAAGCCATAAAATTAGCCGCTTCGCGCAACGGTATAATATAAACTGGAGATATTCCTCAGTTTATAATCCACGAGCTAACGGTCTGGCCGAGGCCTTCAATAAGACCTTGACAAAGATCATAAAAAAGATGGTGTCCCGAAATAAGAAGGACTGGCACGAGAGACCGCAAGAGGCTCTTTGGGCATATCGAACTACGTTCAAGACGGCCACGAACACGACGCCATACGCACTGGTATTCGGTACGGAAGCGGTACTCCCCCTCGAGATAGAGCTGCCTTCTCTACGAGTGGCAGTCCACCATGAATTGATAAACGAAGAAAATACTCACCTTCGGCTTGAGGAGCTTGATGCCCTCGATGAAACCCGGCTCATAGCGCAACAAAATCTGGAGGCCTACAAAGCAAAGATGACGCGCTCGTACGAAAGATTGACCAGGCCGAGGACATTCCGCTAAAGTGAACTCGTACTAATGGTCAAAAGACCTATGATCCCCAGTCGCGCCAAGCGGAGAAAATTCGAGCCAAACTATGAAGGCCCGTACATCATAGATAAGGTCTACCAGGGTGGGGCCTATCTACTCATGGACATGCATGGTGAAAGGCCTTTCAGGCCAATAAACGGCCGCTTCCTAAAGAAATACTACGCTTAATGAGCCACAACCTAGGTCAATGATAGATGACGACGACTATGTTCGCTCGCTATCTTCCTAAAGCTCAAAGCTCTATAAGTAGTAGCCGGCTCTCTCCTTGATGGACCGAAATGTCCTTAAACTAACGACGGACCGAAATGTCCTTAAACTAACGACGGACCGAAATGTTCTTAAACTAACGACGGATCCAAACGTCCTTAAACTAACGATAGACCGAAACGTCCTTAAACTAACGACGGACCGAAACGTCCCTAAACTACTACCGCAGCATCCTTAGGCTGACGAGATGAATAAAAAAAAGAAGAGAAAAAAAATATATAAATAAAAAAAAATAAAAAATAAAAAAAACGGTATGTCCATAAGCAAAATGGGCACGGATGAAAACCCGAAAGGGTTCCGTGAGTAAAAACAGCAGGTCTACCGGCGAGTGTTCGTGAAAACCCGAAAGGGCGCAACCTCGTAAAAAAAATAAGAATAAAATAAAAAGAATAAAAAAAACGGTATGTCCATAAGCAAGAAGGGTACGGATGAAAACCCGAAAGGGCTCCGTGAGTAAAAACAGCAGGGCTACCGGCGAGTGTTTGTGAAAACCCGAAAGGGCGCAACCTCGTTAAAAGACACTTGCGGGATCCTCACGATCTTGCAAGGAGAAACCACCCGCGTGAGATCCTTACGACTCACAAGGGAGCAACACACTTAGGAATTCTCACAATTCCTAAGGAGAAAATACACTTGCGAGATCCCCACGACTCGTAAGGAGAATTCTCTTATGGGACCCTCACGGCCCATAAGATTTGAAAGTCTTAAGTCATAGAGACCTAAACCTGTGCTTAAGCAAAATCCCCCATACCCTTCGACATTGCCCTACAAGTGGCTCAATACTGACCCTTGTATACAATCCACGGGCGCGAATAAACATTTCCCCAGCAAAGTCCCATCCTTGACTAGGGATATGTCCATATGGTGAGCAACCCTTGTAAGTCCTCTCGACCTATAAGGAGAAAGCCCTCTTGTAGGATCCTTACGACTTGCAGAGGAACATACACTTAGGAATCCTCATGATTCCTAGGGAGAAAATATACTTACAAGATCCTCACGACTTGTAGGGAGAAATACCTTTGTGAGACCTTTACGGCTCATGAAATCAAAAGCCTTAGTCGACAGGACCCTAACCCTGTTTGCTAAGCCATCTTTGTTCAACATCGACAGAGGCAAATGATGATTCGCTCCTGGCAATATCTCAGTGGTAGCGATGCTGATGCCGAAAGAGGCGTCTAAAACCCAAGCTTGCAGCGAAAAGGCTAGCAAGCCACACATGCCTACGAAATAGCCGAAATGATGGGGCAACTTGCAATAAAAGCAGCAAGTAAAAAGGTATGCATGAAAAATAGCCGAAATGATGGGGCAACTCGTAATAAAAAGCAGCGAGTAGAAAATAAATAAATAGCCGAAATGATTGGGCACCGCGAAAAATAGCCGAAATGATGGGGCAATCGCGACCTTCGCGATATAAAAGCTGAAATGATAGAGCATCGCGGAAAGAGAAATAAAATAAATAAAAAAAAGAGTTTTAATTTATGCCCTACAGGTGATGTTCGATCACATCCTGTATACAATCCAAGGGCGTAAACAAAGAAGTGAGCATACTTCCCCCCAGGTTTCATCAAAGAAAGAAGCTAAATCTCGACGGGCCGCAAGAGACCTAGAGATCATCCCAACACTTGTCTCGTAACGGCGGACACAACTTCAAACAAAGCGGAGCAGCGGCAACCCCTAGTTCCATGGCTCGGCGATATACATATCACCAACAGTCAAACCTCCATTCCGTGAAATGCGGATACAATCAGCAAAATTCCTGGTTACGTGGAACGTGGATAACGTCACTCTTTGACCCCGTGGAAAATGTCCAGAGCGGATCCTGGTCCTCGCAGAGCACGGCAGTGAACCCGTGTGAAGCATCCAGAGCGGAGCCTAGTCCTCGCCGAGCACGGCAGTGAACCCGTGTGAAGCATCTAGTGCAAAATTCCTGGTTATGTGGAACGCGGATAACGTCACTCTTTGACCCCGTGGAAAACGTCCACAGCGGATCCTGGTCCTCACAGAGCATGGCAGTGAACCCATGTGAAGCATCCAGAGCGGAGCCTAGTCCTCGCCGAGCACGGCAGTGAACCCGTGTGAAGCATCTAGTGCAAAATTCCTGGTTACGTGGAACGCGGATAACGTCACTCTTTGACCCCGTGGAAAACGTCCAGAGCGGATCCTGGTCCTTGCAGAGCACGGCAGTGAACCCGTGTGAAGCATCCAGAGTGGAGCCTAGTCCTCGCCGAGCACGGCAGTGAACCCGTATGAAGCATCTAGTGCAAAATTCCTGGTTACGTGGAACGCGGATAACGTCACTCTTTGACCCTGAGGAAAATGCCCAGAGCGGAGCCTGGTCCTCGCCAAGCACGACAGTGAACCCGTGTGAAGCATCCAGAGCAAACACCGGACTGTGGAGTCCTTAAAATCCATGGACTATGATGTCTTTTACCTCGACCGTAATGTCTTAAAACTAACGATCAACCACCCCGATTCCCTACGGATTCTGCCTTGGTTTAAGGGTACATCTCTTCACTCCTTTGATACCTGGCGTTGTAATTCCTCAACGTCTTCAAAGAGGTGACGGGTCCCTGCAACCAAATATCGGACCGTGGAGTCCCTAAATCCACGGACTATGAGGTCCTTAACCTTGACCGTGATGTCTTAAAACTAACATCGGACTGTGGAGTCCCTAAATCCACGGACTATGAAGTCCTTAACCTTGACCGTGATGTCTTAAAACTAACATCGGACCGTGGAGTCCCTAAATCCACGGACTATGAGGTCCTTAACCTTGACCGTGATGTCTTAAAACTAACATCGGACTGTGGAGTCCCTAAATCCACGGACTATGAGGTCCTTAACCTTGACCGTGATATCTTAAAACTAACATCGGACTGTGGAGTCCCTAAATCCACGGACTATGAGGTCCTTAACCTTGACCGTGATGTCTTAAAACTAACATCGGACTGTGGAGTCCCTAAATCCACGGACTATGAGGTCCTTAACCTTGACCGAGATGTCTTAAAACTAACGTCGGACTGTGGAGTCCTCAAATCCACGGACTATGATGTCCTTAACCTTGACCGCGACGTCTTTAAACTATGATGCCTTCAGCAGCCCCTGACCCCGTGAAACACGGATAAGGGTGACCACATCCAACACTTACAGGTCCTCACGACCTGTAAGGAAGAAAAACTCTCTGGTGAGAGCCTTACGACTCTCAAGGGAAAACCCGCTTAAGAATCCTCACGATTCTTAAGAAGAACTTACACCTATGGGATCCTTTTGACCCATGGGGAGAAAAACTCTTTATGAGACCCTCGTGGCTCATAAGACGCAAAAGTCTTAGGAAGCAGATCTTAACCCTGAATCCTAAGCCATCGCTGCCATGCAAGGAGATCAAGATGAATTGTCCGCAAAACACATTCAACAAAAAGGAGACGCACCATTGAAAAAAAAATGTATCTTTTATTCATAAACCAAAATGGATACAAAGTACAATTCATGAAAGAACAAAAGAAGATACTCTCATCTATGAGTATATACAAGAAGGAAAGAAAAGATACAAATGTTTCAAGCCGGCGGGCGATTTAGCAGCTTGGTCAGCTCATCCTGCTTTTGTTGGGCTACGGCCTCATGATTTAAGATCGCCAAAAGACGGGCTTCCGCATGAGCCTGCTGGGCCTGATACGAAGCGAGCCGGCCTTCAAGTTCTTTCTCGGTGGCCTTATGAGTCTCGACCCTTTCACGAGTGAACGTAGCAGTTTTATCAAGAGTCACCACCTCCCTGATAGACTCTTGAAGCACCCGCCAGAGCTCATACGCTTTGTTGGCCTTGGCAGTAAAACTCGCCTGAAGCTCGCTCAGCGCTTTAGAAGCCAGCTCTCTTTCCGAGAATTTACGGCCGAGCCCTTTTTCTCGCACAACAATATGTTCGCCACGTGTCGCCCTATCAGGCCATGTAAGCTCACTTTCGCGACCGCAACCTTGGAAACGGGACATACACGCTCAAGATCATATAAATGGGCTTCCGGTCGACAGCAATAATCGATCTAAAACACGCTCACATCACTTGGTATGAAAAGCAACGAGAAAATTTCCGATGTTTATCCTATCGAGCATGTGTTCGCAATCATATGAACATCAGAAAAAGAAATAAAATTTGAAGCTTTAATGTGCATGCGACATGATGACAGTGTTGATAATTAAAGGAAGTTTTCATAAAAAGAACACAAAGTTTATTCATGCAAGCGAAAACATACATACGAGTACCGAGCCTACATGGGAGTTCGACATAAAGCATACAAAAGAAGGACTAATTTAAAAATGCTACGCTAACGGGAAAAGGTCACTAAACACGGGATCAATGGCACAAGGGTTAACAAAGTAGAGGACAAAATTCTCCATCTCTCTCTCTGCTTTCTCTAGCACATCAAAGCGACGGTTCTCGCGAGGAGTCGCTCCCCATCGATTGGCGCCGTGTTTGTCCTCGAAAGCAGACATAATAGCTCGCCGAGCCTTTATCTGGCTCAGCAGATGAATTGAGCAATCCTTCAAAACCTGAGTAATCAGGCACGCTTCGTGAAAGCCCTCAAGCTTTTCTTCAGCCGCGTCAAGCATCGCCAGGGTCATCTCCGCCGGGTGAGGAGGGATGTTGGCAAGCACGGCCGCGAGAATCATCCGGAGCCAGAGGGACCCCATCGGGAGGGGGGACCCCCCTACGGATCGAGAGTTCATACAGTGCCAAGTCATATTCGTCGTCGGTAAGGAGTGGATCCACCAACCGAGAAGCAAAGCGGGGGATCATCCCCTCGATAGGAACTTCCCATGGCTGTCGACAAGCATGAGGGCGATTACAGGCCATGGCGCTCGTTTGTTTTTCAAGACAAATTACACTAAAATAAGAAAGAAAAAATATAAATCTCTGTGAAGGAAAAAGAAGGCTATAGCCTCAGATATAAAGAAGTGCATTAAGTGTTGAGCGCAGAAAATCTTGCATGATGAAACTATTTCCAAGGCCCAAAAAAAAGAAAGGCATCGAAAATCGGGGGGATGGAACTATTTCCAAAGCTCCTTTTCTGCATCTGATATTATGCACTAAAAATGTGGCATGGAAAAGTTTTGAACAGTCCCATCAAAGGATCCCACGTGTAGAACACGTGAGCCCCAAACTTGACGTGCACTAGAAATGGAATAGCACTATGCATATTAAAAGCATCAGCAACAACAATAGTGAAATGATAAAATCCCACAGAAAGGCATGCAAACATACAAAGACATAATAGAACTTATCAGTCATACTTCAAGAAGGTCATACAAAATAAAGAGAACATGTTTACAATGGTAAGACTTCAGACGCGGGGTACGGATTGAGAAACTCAAGCTTAACTTTGTCCAAGATCCTCCAAGCATTTCGAACCTCCCGAGTATGTTTTCTCTCATGATCACAAGCGTCGAGGTCCTCGCGAATGTCCTCCACCCTCCGATAGGCGGCAAGTACGGCCGACTGCTGAAATGCCTGGTGCAAGAGATCAATGAGGTTGTCGTGCCTTCTCTTCGAGATTAGACTCATCAGATACACCGAATGTATCTTGTCCTCGGCAGCGTCCAATGCCCTGAGCGGTACACCGGCGCAGAAGAGAGGAAGTGCCTCCCAAATTGCCAGCACGATGAGTCTCAAAAGAGGAGAGCGACGGGGGAGTAGCCGATGGTTGTACTCGTCAAAGCGGCTCATAATCTCAGCACACTGAGTATTGGTGAACTCCTGGTTCTGACTGCGGCCCAGTGCGCGAATGTTCCTATAGGAAATGATTTCGTCAAGGCCATACATATGTGCATCCATAATACCTGAAATAAAGGTCATGAGAATTATTACAAAGCTTCTGCTGCATTGATTACAGAAGGACAGCTTAGGGCAAAAAGACCTTAAGAAGCCTCTATGGGGAAGAACTTAGTTCTTCACAGGAATTGAATTCCTTTTGGAAAGGGGAATTAAATCCCCAGAAACTTTTTTATCTGTGAACGGAGTTAAACTCCATGGATTTAAACTGTCATCATCATCTCCTTGGAGGATCAGATGAACCCTAAAAGAGATTTACTGCTGAAGATTAATTGGTTTCATGGGTTCATGTTTAAAGGGTAAAAACCCTTGTTTTAGATTTAAAATCCAGAGGAATGTGAAAGTTCATCGTTTGTTCAAGGACATTACCTGAGGAAAAGAATTCTTTTCGAACAGAGTTAAACTCTGAAAATTGTTTCAAGGCAGAGAACTAAGCTCTGGAAGAAGAGAATTAAATTCTCAGAAAAAGTTTGCAAGGAGGAGGATAAGCAAAGTGGAGGCTCTTCTGAAATGACCCCAATATTTATAGGAGGTGATAGAAACGCTTCATCTCCCTAAATCTCTAGAGGAATCCAATGGTCATAAGAGGTGACAGCGTTGCACTCACGTGCAGACACGTGAGAACAACGCTGTGGGGGCATTTGTTTCCTGATTTAAAATCAGGAAAGTTTACGGAGGAGGCATCACGTGCTCATACATAACCAGCAGTCACGTGTTGGCACGTAACATTTAAAAGCAGCGGACTCATTCTCTGATTAAATCAAGAAAAGGCTCCAGACAAGGGTAACGTGCTCACACGTGACCAGAGGTCACGTGTTGGCACGTGACAGTTAAAAGCAGCGGCAAAGGTATATCAGTTCCCAGATCGAATCAAGAAAAAGGCTTCAGAAAAGGTCATGTGCTCACACGTGACCAGCAGTCACGTGTTGGCACGTGACATTTAAAAGTGGCAGCAAAAGGCACAGAAAAGGTCACGTGCTCACACGTGACCAGGGGTCACGTGCTGGCACGTAACGGCTGAACAGCGGCTAGAAGGCAGAGCGCAAAAAGAAGAAGAGGGCTCGTTTCAAGGGGTCACGTGCAAACACGTGACCAGGGGTCACGTGGCCACACGTGACCGGCTTTCAAAGCCTATCTGTTAACAGAATTAAATTCTGAGAAAAGATCTCTCAAGTCTTTCCAAAGGAAAATGATTATTTGGAACCGGTTGGATTAAAAATCCAAAGGTGATTAAATATCACCTATCTATGGAAAAATCTTGAACTTGGAAAGAATTCCCCTTAAAATCTGACCGGAATAACAAAGGAATATCTTAGGATTTAAAATCCAACGGTGAATAAAATTCACCTAGTAATCCAAAGGTCCAAACGAATGGTGAATACAAATCAAATCTCTCAATGAAAGATTCATCAAAAAACTAATTGATTCTGCTGCTTCTCCTATAAATAGGAGCCAAGAGACACACACATATATATACAGAGGGATCGATACATAGAGAGAAAGAAAAATAGAGCCTTAATACTTTGGAGGAATTTGGATCTTCTGCAAAAGAAAATCTTAGGTAAGAAAGGGAAGGCCTTAAAAGAGAATTTAATTCTCAACAGAGTTTAACTCTGATATTAAACAGAAGAACATGGTTCTCTCTTTAGTGGAGGATCTGTAAAGTGCACATCTCCCCTTGAATTGAGAATTTAATTCTCATTGGGTTGAGATCCTGCCATGCAGATCCAAAGTATAGAGAGAGAATGGAAGCTTGAGAATTTAATTCTCACAGAACTATAGGAATTTAATTCCTTTAAAATAAAATTAGGGTTTAACCCTATGGGAATTTAATTCCTTCAGAATGACCAGAATCAGGGTTTAACCCTAGTTAAGAACTTAGTTCTGTTAAAATAACAGGAATTTAATTCTCTTAAGAAAGGAGAAATTAGGGTTTCACCCTATGACAGAATCTCATTCCTCAGAATAATTCTCTAAAAGAGAGTGGGAACTTAATTCCTTAAAGCTGTTATTAGGGTTTAACCCTATGATAGAATGTAGTTCTTCACATATATGAGGAATTTAATTTCTACAGAAAATTCAGAGATCAACTCTATCCCAGAATATAAATCTTCAGAAGGAAATAGGAATTTAATTCCTAAAAAAATTATTGTTAGGGTTCGACCCTGCGAAGAATTTAATTCTGAAAGGGATTAACAGATCTTCCAAAAAAAAACATACAAAGAGGCAGGGTCACGTGCTACCACGTGACCCCCGAAAAGATCCACAGAAAAGACCCTTTGAGGCAGTGCCTCACGTGACCCACGTGACCCTTGGCAGAAACTTTAACATACAAGCACTAAGATGCCCATCACGTGACAGCACGTGATGCTCCAAAGTATTCAATACTTTTGACAGAATAAAATAAAGGGAGGGTGCCCTCATGTGTTACCACGTGACCCCTCTTGCCTTAGTGTTTAACAATAAATTGGAACCCCGGAATCCAGTGTTAAACACTGTTTTGCCTTAGTGTTCAACACTAATTAAAGAGCTTTCTTGTAGTGTTTAACACTGAATCTTTTAGTGTTTAATACTAAATTAAATCTCTGTTAACAGAGTTTAACATTAATCTTCTTAGTGTTCGACACCAAATTAAAGTCTCTGTCACCAGTGTTTAACACTGATTATCTTAGTGTTTAACACTAATTTGAGATCTCTGTTGCTAGGGTCTCACACTGATTTTTTTTAGTGTTTAACACTAATTTGAACCCCCTGTTGCTAGTGTTTAACACTAATTTCAGCCCAATTGGCTAAGTATCCAGAGGCAATGCCTCTCCTCTAATGGACCAACAGAGGGCCAATATCCCAAACATGATTGGACTTAGCCCAAGCTGGCCATAAGTCCTCAATTCAAATTCAACTGAGCCAATGTTCTCATAATATAATCAATTGGTCTTGGTTCCAAATTGGGCCAAAGATTATTTAATCTACCTCGGTTTAAGAGTACATCTCTTCACTCCTTTGATACATGGCGTTGTAATTCCTCAACGTCTTCAAAGAGGTGATGGGTCCCGATGACCACATATTGATACGGACTGTGGGGTCCTTAAACTCATGGACTATGAGGTCCTTAACCTTGACCGGGATGTCTTAAAACCAACAACGGACTGTGGAGTCCCTAAATCCACGGACTATGAGGTCCTTAACCTTGACCGCAATGTCCTTAAACTACCCATGGACCGCAATGTCCTTAAACTACTTATTGACCGCAATGTCACTAAACTAAACAACAGAGCCCCCCTTTATTGCTCTCTTGTTGGATCTAAACGATCCCGTTAAGTTGATCTTAGTCTAAAAACTAGACTAACGTATTCTTAACAAACGTTTAAGTCGATCTTAGTCTCAAATAAGGCTAACGTATCCTTAAACACAAACCCCCAAACCCAAATCTAAGATAATACGGATTTGGACTAGTCCACGCCCTACGGGCGACGACATAACTCAGTCTCCGTATACAATCCACGGGCAACCAAATACAAAATAAACACACACGACACGAAGTGATCATCTGGAGAAGGAGAAAGTTGTTACCGCAATGCGGTAGCGTAATTAACTGCAGGGGCTTGCGCCTGCAGGGAAGAGCGTCCCCACAATCAAAAAACTCCTCAAGTGAGGGAGAATCTGATGAAGTCTGCTACATCGGACGCATTCGTTTAAACCTTCGATACATGGTGCCATAAATCAACTTGGCATCTTCGGAGAGGTAGACGGATAGCACCAATTAGCATCTGCCCCGAATCTCAGGCGAGACAGTCCATGTCTCGGCCGCCGTTCGGAGGGGAACAGACCCCTTTGGGCATATTCTGCTATAAGGTGATGCCTTTCGGTCTGAAGAACGCCGGTGCCACCTATCAGAGGGCCATGACGAAAATTTTCGATGACCTCATACATGAAATCGTCGAATGCTATATCGACGACCTCGTAGTTAAATGCAAATCATACGAGGAACATTTAGAACATCTGAAGATCGTATTTCAGCGCCTTCGGCAATACAACTTGAAGATGAACCCTCTCAAATGTGCGTTCGGAGTTTCCTCGGGCAAATTCCTTGGATTCATCGTCTGACACCGAGGCATCGAGATAGATCCGTCAAAGATCAAGGCGATCATGGAAATGCCTTCGCCAAATACTCTCAAGCAACTGCGATCTCTCCAAGGGAAGCTCACGTATATCCGACGATTTATAGCCAATCTCTCAGGCAAATGCCGTCCTTACAGTCACCAGATGAAGAAGGGAACCCCTTTTGTCTGGGACCACAAATGCCAAAGCGCAGTGGATGAAATCAAGCAATATCTGCAGAATCCGCCAGTGCTGGCCGCTTCCGTTAAAGGAAAACCTCTCGTCCTGTATATGACAGCCCTCGAAGGTTCTTTAGGCACGCTATGGGCACAAGAGAACGACCAAGGGAAAGAAAGAGCTCTCTACTACTTGAGTCGAGTTCTACTGGGGGCAGAAAGCAACTACTCCCCCATCGAAAAACACTGCCTGGCGTTGATCTTCGCAATAACGAAGCTCAGACACTATGCATTGGCACATGAGGTCCATCTCATATCAAAGGTGGATCCATATTTGATGTCGAAAGCCATATTAACAGGACGACTCGCTAAATGGGCCATGCTCATGATGGAGTTCTCGATAACTTATCGACCTCTTAAGGTGTAACAACCTAGTTCATTTATACCAATTCCAGTTCTCGTATTTCCTTAATTGTGGTATTTTCCTGATTTATCGTGTTTTGGGTGCGAATAGTATTTTACATTTTATATTGCATTCGACCCGGCCCGCTTGCTTGAACTTATTTGATTCATATTTATGAATTATTCTGACTTGTTACATAGACTGGTGCATTTTCATGTTTAGTGCATACCGGCATTTTATCTGGCATTTGCATTTTTACAATATAACATTTTAAGTCACATAAAATATTTTAAAAATACATTGCATGGCCTGTATGATACCCCTAGCCCCATAGTAGCATCCGCGCATCTTGTTCTCGTCCCGTTCAATGAAATAGACTTGTTTGGATGGCTACGCGCATGTGCGTGCATCCGTTCTTGGGGTATGCATTTTTCGTTATCCGGACATTCATTTTTTTTTGGTCGACATGTATATTTTTCGTATTTTAAAACTGAATTTTAGACCCGACCCGAGCATGTTTTGGACTATATTTGTATTTACCAGAATATCAAATTTTATCTATATAATATTAATTTTATAAATTGATACAAATTAAAATTTAGTTAACTAATAAAAGATTTTTTTAATTTAAATCTAAACTAATTTCCTAACAAACTAACAACCCCTTTCTCTCTCTCTCCCCTCTGCATATATATATTTATATGTATTTTATTTATTTAATTTTTTCTTTCCTTATTTAATACACAGGCTCTTCTTCTTATTTCTTCTTCATCTTTCTTCTTTCTTTTTCTTGATCTTGTTTTTTGATTCCGGTGATCACCGCCGGAGCCGTGCTCGTCGCTGACTATCCGAGTGATCCAGTGAACGTACCTGACTTGCGTAATCACCCTCTTGCATTGTTTGGAACCGTTCCGTGTACCGTACGCGCGTCGCGACATTTCGCCGACGAAGGACGTTCCGTACACATCCGTTCTTGTGCCGTCTAGGCAAGTTAATCTTGCTACATGCTATATAACTCAGTATATACCTATTTAAATAAATATCACACAAGTATTTTAAATTAAGCATCGCATGTTTCATATTATAGCCTTTCGACGTTCCGTTTACATTTGTATAGTGCATTTCAGATGTAGGGCATGCAAACCAATCTTAATTACATGCTACATTAGTTTAGACGCATCTATTTTAACAATGAAATACCTGTATTTAAAATCATGCACCCCATATTTAGTTTTATAACTTTTCGATGTTCTGTTTGCATCCATTCATATCATTTCAGATCTAGGTCATGAAAACTTATCTTGTTACATACTATACTATCATATACTGCATCAAATTGAATAGTTACATTTCATATTACTTAGTTATATGTTCCGCACTTGTTAGTTTATCATTTTACGAATATGTGATACCCGTTTGCATCCATATCATTTAAAATATATATCATCGTAATATTTCTTATTATTGTCTTTAATTAGTTTATAATCTGCATTTTATTATGTTATATGATTGAATAGATTTAGCGTGCTTGCGCTTTCTAAAAGATAGATCAAAAATATTTGTAACCGCAATCAAGAACGGCGTCGCTTTGCAGCTAGCCGGTGAGTACGGGTCGGTCCACAGGGATGTTGTGACTTTCCGATTCGTTCTTACGAGTTAATTCCGAAAGGTATTCGGACAGATTATTAAATCTAAATATCTAAATTATCCTAGGGCAATTATCTAGATCTACTCTTGCTAGGGCTAGGTTTAGGGATGGTTTGGAAATGTAATTAAATCTCACCACTTTCAATACCTGAATGAAGATCTGTGAGGAGTTATGGTAATTATCAATAAAGTGGATTAGATCCGTTCGGGAAGGTGTTCCTTCCTCTAGGTTCTTGTCCTTCCTTTAGAGATCCTTACCCTAACCTCCATGGAAAACATCACACCCGGGCCTTTATACTACGGTATCACCGCTATCTCGAGGGATAGAGTGCCGTAGGGAGCGGTATGTGCATGTATGCATGGAGTCCTATTGTAAATGTTTGGTGGGTAAGAAAGGGATGAGAGATCTCATCTCTCAAAATCCTTCCCAAAAGCTAAACCCTAAACAAGTTCCTAGGGCATGAAATTAAATCTACCTAGGGCAAGGAATTGAAAACTACACTAGGGCAAGAAATTAAATTACTTACAGATGCATCCCTCCAATCATCCATGCAGGGTTGTCAGATCTGAATTTCTGAATGGAGAAGAAACACCGATGCTCTCCAAAAAGGATTTCTGAATTTTTATTAAAAGGAGGCATAAGAAATTACATTCTTTAGAGTTCCTATTTATAAAGAATAGGAAACCCTAGATTACATTTTGATCCGCATGTCTGAAATTACAAAACTACCCTTAGGAAATCTTTTCAGAGCCGCAAAGCATTTTGGTAAAATTTTCTCTGAATATGGGCTTCTTATGGCCGCGGAACCGCGGCAATGGCTGGCTTGGGCCACGGTTCCGCGGCCCTTTAACAAGATTGGATGATCATTTTTTCTGGGCTTCTTAAGGGTTCTTTGGGCTTGTTATTTATTTCATTCTTTTCTCCATTTGGCTCCTGAGTCTCTTCCAGATTTTCCAGTGAACATTGTTGTGGACTTTAACCGTGGCTTTGTGTCGACGTCTTGAACCTTGCTTTGTGAACTGTTTCTTATGTAGGCTTGATCAAGATCTTCTGTTTATTGGTTAAAGTCCACTTTTTCATCGTCTTTACATCGTTTTCACTGTTTCCTGTTCAAGAACCTGTAACCTGTAACATGTAGCAGACATGCGTCAAAAGTACCTGTTTATTTATAAAAAGAATAAGAATGGGGAATATAATAATGCAATATTCTAGTCTGAACAAATACCCCCAAACTTATCTTTTGCTCGTCCTCGAGCAAACTTATTTTTATTCACTAAAATCCTAACCACACTTTCGTAGGGAAACGCGATTGCACTGAGCACGTGCAACAAGCCGTTAAACCTCTAGGTGTCCCTAGTAGGAGGAGTGTTGTCTCCTGAGGGTTTTCAGCGGATTACACCCACAAAATCCTATCAATTCGGCCCATTAACTTTTGTTCTCCAATTAGGTTTTCTAACAAGGAATTCTATTATCTTCAACTCGTAAATTATCCACCCATATTCTTCACACTTCCATATTATTTAACTTAAGATTATATATATCCTGTAGCATTACCTAGCTTTCGGCATTTCTTAAGTTTTCCTTCTAGGGTTACATCTCCACTCAGGAATTTCTATCAACCCTACTAAAGATACAAGTTTTATTCTTCATTCCTTTCTCTCATCTAAACTCTAATCACATATCCCCACGTGTGTGTAAATATCACCCCTACATTTGGAAATTCAAATCAAGCAATCGTACTCTCGTCCATTGTCCAAAGCACTTATTAATTAGTGAATTTTTAATTGAATTTCGCTTACACACCCTTCATGCGACCGTTAATACTTCTTGAGATACCAACAACCGATTACAAGATGCCCTTGCACATTAAAGCGTAATTTCTAGTCTTGCAACACCCAAGGCTTTAGCAGTGACTCCCAAACCAGTTGGTTTAAGGCACTAGGTGATGAAGCACCCTCGCTAAATATTTTTCTATTTTTGCAGCCTTAAGTAATCACAAAAACCAGTGTCCATTTTTTTTCTTTATTCACTTTTTTTTCTTTTATTTTCATTGTACTAAGGACTTTAGACAAGAGCATTTCAAGGTCTCTTCTACTATTCCAAGTTTCAAGGTGTGTGATTGTGCAATTTGTAGGGTATACATTTTCAGAATCTAGACTTAAGCTAGGAACTATTTTTCAAACTTATACTCTAATAAGAACATCAATACTCTTCCTTCGTTTTGACTTAGCCCAAGAAGTGAACCCAAAATTTGCCTATTTCTAAATAAACTACAAGGCATATACTTTCTACCGTTAAATTTTAAGGAATGTTATTTTTAGGGTTTTTAATTCACTAAGTCTAAGATCTAGTTGTTCCTAGCCAGTTAACCTATTTGTCAAACTCAAGTCAATTAGCCAATATTGAATACAATATTTTTTTATAATTTTTCAAATTTTTATTGGTTTTCAAATAAATATGCAAATGCAAAAATATATACAAATGAATGCGAAGGAAGAAGACGAACCGAGCATACCCCCAAACTTGAACTTGACAGTGTCCTCACTGTCATGCTAAACCAAGAGGGTCAAAATACTGGCACTCCCCTGTTTATTTATTTATAAATTTTTTTTTTCTATTTTTTTTTGAATTTTTTTGAATTTTTTAATAAAAAAAAGAAAAGAAAAAGATATATACATATATACAACAAGCATCCCCCCAAACTTAAGCTTGGCCTTACACAAGCCAAAGGTTAGCACCAACCATTCAAAAATCTTATCGTGAAAATGGTATAGTTGGTGCAAGAAAATGAGAAGCACGCGAGACCGTGTGGAAAGAAGAATGGTAGAATACGGTCTCGGTGGGGGAGAAGAATGGCGAAAAGAAGAAGGAAGTGGAGTACGATCTTGAGGGTGTAAATTTAGTGAATAAATTAGCACAATATGTGATGATCGATATGTTATAAGCGATTGCGCTAACCTATCTACTCGTCGAGAAATGGGATCAAATCCCTCAAGATTCGCAAGAAAACATGGGTACGCCTAACTTGGTATCGGAGATGAAAGCGTAACGGTCAT
The DNA here is from genome assembly GCA_030015575.1 of Agapanthus africanus. Classification (NCBI taxonomy): domain Eukaryota; kingdom Viridiplantae; phylum Streptophyta; class Magnoliopsida; order Asparagales; family Amaryllidaceae; genus Agapanthus; species Agapanthus africanus. The sequence continues at coordinate 766,618,219 of JASDDO010000022.1, read as the reverse complement.
TTGTACGGTCGGGACAATAGGAGAGACGAAAGGGAGTGAATTAGGGATAGTATCTTTCTCACCGTAGTAAACTGTTTCGAACTTGAAAGATTCCATTAATGGTTCGAAACTACTATAATCAACTGAGTCTGATGGCTCATCTGAAAATGTAAAGGACTCAAACTCGGGCGGTGAGTCATCAACATCGTCCGAAAAAGTGAAACACTCGTAAGCGTTATCATCTGTGAGAACAGTATCGGATTCAAAGGAAAATCTTTCAAGCTCACAGTCTTCAAGCGGGGTCGGAACGATGGGAAGGAGGGAGGGTGATATAACAGTCAAAGGTTCAGGAGGATGAATTGGAAAATCAGACACATCAAACAAAAATGATTCAACCTCAGTATTATCCTCAAGACTCTTCTCGATACTATCCTCAATATTCAACGCATCCATACCATTATCATCAAAATCTAGACGCATATGAGATTCGGGAGAAACATTTAATAACTCAGGATGATGATTTGAACATAAAATTTCAAGCAAATCGACATGTTCATCATCCGAAATATTCCCGGCGTCTATATCCTCAATCAAGTGAAAATCAATTTTCTTAGGCACCTCATCAAAAGCATGGATATCTATCGATTTAGGTTCTAGATGGGAGGTGTAAAGATCGAAAGGATTAGGTGTGGTTTCACTCGAAAAGGGTTCCTCACAATCTGGCAAATCAAACACTACAAAATCACACAACTCATCATTTTAGACACATGTTTGAAAATTGGAGTTGTTGGATTCAATAGGGTATGGGTAGGTTTGATTTGGATATCCTCTCGCATTCTCACTCTGTCCAACCGCCTCCTTATACATTGAAAAATTTGAAGCTAGTGGAAGACTAGCTACCGGTTCACAAGGTTGCATAAGGATGGCCACGGACGCTTCCACATTCCTAGTCATTTTATTTGTTGCTGCAATATAAGCCTCCAACGACTCTTCCAAACTAGACTTAGGTGGTGAGGGGGTTTCGGTAAAAGATTCGAAATTGTTTGGATATATGAAACTCCCTAATGGCTGTGTCGAAACAGTGTCTAGTGAAGGTGGGAACGTCGAGTATGACTGGTAGGAAGTGGGTGATTGGACAGGGGTAGGGTCAACATGTGGATAAAAAGGTGAAAAGTCGTGTGGATCCCTAGAACTAGATGAATGGAGAGGGGTGAAAGATCGGCTGCGAGATTGAGCAATATGCTCAGCAATGGACATCGGCTTAGAAGGTACAGCAGGACTTGGAAAAGTGGTGTCAACATATGGAGGTGGTCAAGGTTGACTCGGTTGACACAAAGTGGGTTGAAAAGTCAAACTATTTCTCCTAGACGCCTTTATTTGATCTTTCAAAGATATTTTTGGCAAGGAAGGATCTTTTTTAAATTGACCGAACAAATTAACGTACGACGCAAAATTAGGTTCGGGATACCAAAGTTCGGCTAATGATTTATTGTGTGGGGTACCCATGTTAGAAGAAGAAAGGTGACAAGAAGGAAGGTTGGGTAGTGCAAGAATTTATTTGGGGCTAAAAAATTTTGCAAGTTCTATAAAATATTTGTCCTTTTTATTTTCATTTTTCATTGATTTTTTTCTTTCTTTTTATTTGGAAAAATTTTGTTGCAAAAAGATTTTAGAGAAAAGATATGCAACAGCAAAATATTTTATAGAAAAGATATGCAACAGCAAAATATTACTTGCAATCTATTTTATTTTAAGCGGGTCCCAAAAATCCTGCACAAGATCGTTATTTGGAAGGGAATATATTTCTAAAGTGCACAAAATCCTGCAGGCATTTCCAAAAAATATATTTCAAAATATACAGAAAAGAGACAGTTGGGCTTACAGAAAAATTTTCCTCAAATGAAGCCTCGAGATAGCCGCGTTTCCGCGGCAAATTTGCTCTAACACCGCGGTTCCGCGGTCCCCTGAACACTTTGGATCCCCAGAAAATTTTGATGCGACGATTCGACAAGAAGGCCGCGGTTCCGCAGCCTAAGGTGGGTTTTGGCCGCGGAATCGCGGCGGGATAGGGGATTTGGGGCTCCAAAATTTTTGTACTCTTCTGTTAGTTAAAATCCCTTCTGTTCCGATACCCCTTTTTCTGTTTCGCTTTCTGGAATTTTCCAGATCCGATTCTGTATATCCTGCAAAAAATTCAACCACAAAGTATCCCTTCCAAAAACAACAAATGATATATATTTTTATATTTTTTTCATTTTTCAGATTTTTATGAATTTCTAAATTTTATGATTAACCCGAAATTACAAAAAGGAAATTTTACGCCATCCCCGGCAACGACGCCATTTGATTGAATAGATTTAGCGTGCTTGCGCTTTCTAAAAGATAGATCAAAAATATTTGTAACCGCAATCAAGAACGGCGTCGCTTTGCAGCTAGCCGGTGAGTACGGGTCGGTCCACAGGGATGTTGTGACTTTCCGATTCGTTCTTACGAGTTAATTCCGAAAGGTATTCGGACAGATTATTAAATCTAAATATCTAAATTATCCTAGGGCAATTATCTAGATCCACTCTTGCTAGGGCTAGGTTTAGGGATGGTTTGGAAATGTAATTAAATCTCACCACTTTCAATACCCGAATGAAGATCTGTGAGGAGTTATGGTAATTATCAATAAAGTGGATTAGATCCGTTCGGGAAGGTGTTCCTTCCTCTAGGTTCTTGTCCTTCCTTTAGAGATCCTTACCCTAACCTCCATGGAAAACATCACACCCGGGCCTTTATACTACGGTATCACCGCTACCTCGAGGGATAGAGTGCCGTAGGGAGCGGTATGTGCATGTATGCATGGAGTCCTATTGTAAATGTTTGGTGGGTAAGAAAGGGATGAGAGATCCCATCTCTCAAAATCCTTCCCAAAAGCTAAACCCTAAACAAGTTCCTAGGGCATGAAATTAAATCTACCTAGGGCAAGGAATTGAAAACTACACTAGGGCAAGAAATTAAATTACTTACAGATGCATCCCTCCAATCATCCATGCAGGGTTGTCAGATCTGAATTTCTGAATGGAGAAGAAACACCGATGCTCTCCAAAAAGGATTTCTGAATTTTTATTAAAAGGAGGCATAAGAAATTACATTCTTTAGAGTTCCTATTTATAAAGAATAGGAAACCCTAGATTACATTTTGATCCGCATGTCTGAAATTACAAAACTACCCTTAGGAAATCTTTTCAGAGCCGCAAAGCATTTTGGTAAAATTTTCTCTGAATATGGGCTTCTTATGGCCGCGGAACCGCGGCAATGGCTGGCTTGGGCCGCGGTTCCGCGGCCCTTTAACAAGATTGGATGATCATTTTTTCTGGGCTTCTTAAGGGTTCTTTGGGCTTGTTATTTATTTCATTCTTTTCTCCATTTGGCTCCTGAGTCTCTTCCAGATTTTCCAGTGAACATTGTTGTGGACTTTAACCGTGGCTTTGTGTCGACGTCTTGAACCTTGCTTTGTGAACTGTTTCTTATGTAGGCTTGATCAAGATCTTCTGTTTATTGGTTAAAGTCCACTTTTTCATCGTCTTTACATCGTTTTCATTCTTTCCTGTTCAAGAACCTGTAACCTGTAACATGTAGCAGACATGCATCAAAAGTACCTGTTTATTTATAAAAAGAATAAGAATGGGGAATATAATAATGCAATATTCTAGTCTGAACATTATACATTTGAAAATATTATATTTTACGCATGAAACGTCGTCGCAAAGCGGATACGACAAATCTGAAATTTACTGTACACCTTACCTTATAAAAATCATTATAAATCATAGAAAAATCATTAGTATACGTTCTTTAGATCGTTACAAAGCTAACTCAGAATAATATAACTCTATGAAATATTTACTTGCAAAATATATTGTTTAAATAACCTAAAATGCAAATAAAAATGTCTCTAAACTGCTGTCCAGGGAAATTCCAGCATCAAACTTTCAACTTTGAATGTTCATAGCTTTTTGTAGGGAGAACCTGAGATGCTTATACTTATAAAAATTAAAACCTTATTGAATTATATTTGTTTTGGTATAAGACACATCCCTTTTGGAGAAGGTTTGTTATTTTTAAGCTATTTTACAAATCAGGATGACGCTGAATTTCTGAACGGAATTTTCTTGTGCATGGTTAATCAATACCACTTTTATAGTTATTAATCGGCTTGAATATATTATCCATGTTAATATTATTATATCAATATCTATTTAATAAATAATAGTTCTTATGTTTTAATATTCAGCAAATTTTACCGATTTACAGTTTTATAGTATCCATCTGTATCTGTACGGTTTATTACATATCTAGTTGCACGCCGAGACCATATTATTTCATGTTACTGTTGTATTAGTGTACCATGCTTGATAATAGTGCATCCTACATAGTCATGATGTGACCCCTGATCGATATTTGTGCATCCATGCTTTTATTGTACTCCGTACTTTCACCTTGATTCAATACTTGCTACAGTTTGATTATGAGCACCCGTTAGACACCTGTGCACTACTTGACATGACCTGATACACCACTACTTGACATGACTTGATACATGTACACCACCTGACATGACCTGATATATCACTACTTGACATGTTACCTGATTCTGTTTTTAATGCCGACAATCCTGACATGTTGTCCCGATGGACATATCCTGTTGTCTGTACAGACAAACCTGTTCCTGCTTGATCCTGTGTTGGCATTGGTCTCAGATTTATAAATACCTAACTTACACACATGATATGGGGACATGGGGAAATCAAGAATGTAGCTGAACGTAACTCAAAGGGCTATTAAATCATTTTACCGTGGTCCCGTGGGGAATGAACGGGACATAGACTCACAGTCTATTACATCATTTTACCGTGGTCCCGTGGGGAATGAACGGGGCATAGACCGATGGGTTACGATGAGGATTACATTAATTGAATTCAAATAACTTTAGAGTAGATAAACCCATAGCACAGTTTAGACTACTCACTGCACTTCACCTGTTTATATCCTGTCCACTGATCTATATTCATGTTACGGTTTACTTATGATTTTTTACTGTTATACTTTTATTACTGTTCATACGTGCCTGCATGTATTGCTGCCACATGATTATATTATTGTTGATATTATGACGCACTGACGTCTAGGTTTTGCATGGCCCAGATCATCTACCTTTGTCGCGGGCTGAGCAGGAGTATTTCTGCCGTCAGGCCGAGCAGTGGGGATCCTGTTAGTATCCAGTTAGTTATTTCCTTACTTTCCAGATGTTATTGTTACTTGGATTTATTGCTTCCGCGTATTATTTCTTGACTCGTTTATTCTGGCTCATGGACATGTACTAGATAGTTTATTTACTTTCCTGTTCTTGATATCTCTACAGCCGTAATGTGACTGTGGAGGGATTTTTCCTATCCACAGGTAGCATGGTTGGCTCTGTCACGTGCCTATCTTAGCGCACTCTGGGAAATGGGGCGTGACAGGGTTTGTTTGGTATCAGAGCCATATGATTTAGGTTAATCGGGTTTGATTCTTTTGTAGTTGGGTATTGGACCCAATACACGAATCAGAAAATCCGTGTTTAGGAACATGTCCTGCCATATTGTTATCATGATTCTTGAATCATATCTTTCTCCTGACCCCTGTCCTAACGATATGCAATCAACTTTGCATCTCGAGTTGAAATTCTTTTGGTTCCCTATTGTTTCTTCCGTCCTATTCCTTTGATTCTGATACTAGGATTTGGGCGACTTGAACGGAGTTATGTGATTGTAACTATGAACTGCAACATGGTTACAATGCGGTACTCTATTAAGTAACTTAGAGTCCTGGTCTTGTTTCATTTCCTTGTTTCTTGGTCGTTCTATTACCTTGGTTCTCTCCGTTTCATTGCTTACCAGTTTATATTTTGCAGATTTCTTGGTGACCGATACCGGCAGTTATGAAGTTGTCTTGGAAATTGATGGTCTTACTTTCCACGCTCACATTGATTGTAGGGCAAAGAAAGTGATTTTCCAGATTCCCAGACATCCGGAGTTTGTTTTGCTGGAGGTAGCAGTTCTGTCGGCCTAGTCGAGTTTAGGGTTAGGCCAACAAGCAATGTTCTTTCGTCAATGGAAGTTGATAAGGAGGAAGCGCCAGCTATAGTTTGAGAGTTTATGGACGTGTTCAAGGACATCTCGGGTTTACCGCCAAAACGAGATGTGGAGTTCGCGATCGATCTTGTTCCTGGTGCAGCGCCAATCTCAAAGGCGTATTATTCGATGGCACCAGTGGAGTTGGAAGAAGTAATGAAGCAGGTTACCGAATTGCTAGAGAAAGGTTGAATTCGCAGCAGCAATTCACCTTGGAGAGCTCCAGTTCTTCTAGTAAAGAAGAAAGATGGCACAAGGAGGATGTGCATCGATTATCGAGAATTAAACCGGTTGACTATTAAGAACAAGTACCCGATCCCTCGCATTAGCAAATTGTTCGAGCAGCTTAGTGGTGCGAGGGTATTCTCAAAGCTGGATTTACGGTCCGGATATCATCAGGTCCGAGTTAAATCAGAAGATATTTGCAAGACTGCGTTCCGAACTCGGTATGGACATTAAAAGTATTTAGTGATGCCATTCGGAGTCACGAATGTACCGGCGATATTTATGGACTTGATGAACCGAATCTTTTCACCGTTCTTAGACCAGTTTATAGTGGCGTTCATCGATGATATTCTGGTCTACTTGAGGAGCATTGAAGAGCATGCGGAACACTTGAAGATCGCACTGCAGACATTGAGGCAAGAAAGATTATATGCAAAGATGAGCAAGTGCAAGTTTTAGCTTGAAGAAGTAAAGTTTTTGGGGCACGTTGTATCCGGAGATGGAATCACTGTTGATCCCGAGAAGATTGCAGCAGTTCAAAATTGGCTGATTCCGAAGAACGTAGCAGAGATCATAAGTTTTCTTGGACTTGCCGGCGATTACAGAAGGTTCGTGGAGAATTTTGCTCGTTAGGCTGAGCCTTTGACCAAGCTTACGCGTAAGGAAGTACCATTTGTGTGGACGGATAAGTGTGCGTCATCTTTTGAGGCGTTGAAGCAGAGATTGATAACCGCTCTTATTTTGACCGTACCAGACAATTCCGGAGGATTGGTGATTCACAGCGACGCATCTGGGAAAGGATTGGGATGTGTTTTGATGCAGTATGAGAAGGTTATAGCCTACTCATCGAGACAGTTGAAGACCCATGAGAAGAATTACCCAACTCATGATTTGGAGCTAGCAGCTGTGATTTTCGCTTTAAAGATTTGGAGACACTACTTATTGGGCGAAAGGGTCGAAGTATTCACTGATCACAAAAGCTTGAAGTATGTGTTCACATAGAAGGAGCTTAATATGAGGCAGCGTAGATGGTTGGAGCTGATGGCTGACTACGATCTTGATCTTAAGTACCATCCGGGGAAAGTTAATGTTGTGCCGGATGCGCTTAGTCGGTTACCAGCAATTCAGATGTTGACTGCACAGAAGGAGCTTATGGAATACTTTCGGAGATTCGAGTTGGAGATCGTGCTACCGCATTCTTCAGGACAGTTGATGCAGCTGCAAGTACAGTCGTCATTGATCGAGAGTATTAAAGCAGCACAGTCGAAGGACCCAAGATTGCAAAGGTTTCGAGAACAGGTTGAAGCTGGACTTCGAACGGACATGTTAATTCATGAAGATGGTTCGTTGCGATATGGTAGCCGTTTGTGTGTGCCAAAAGGAGATAATCGCGAAGAAGTTATGAAGGAGGCACACAGTTCCGCGTATTCCGTACATCTAGGAGGCACGAAGATGTACCGTGATCTATGACAACATTTCTGGTGGGGAGGCATGAAAAAGGAGATTGCTCGCTTTGTAGCAATGTGCTTTGTGTGTCAGCAAGTTAAGGTTGAACATCAAAGGGTTGCTGGTTTATTGCAACCACTTCCGATTCCTCAATGGAAGTGGGAACATATAAACATGGATTTCGTGACAGCTTTACCGCGGAGTCCAAAGGGCAACAATGCAGCTTGGGTGATTGTTGATCGATTGACCAAAGCAGCTCACTTCATACCGTTTCGAGTTGATCAGTCAACGGAAGCGTTAGCAGAACGGTACATGCAGGAGATTGTGAGATTGCATGGAGTACCTGTGAGTATCGTGTCCGACCGTGACACCCGATTCTTATCACACTTCTGGAGGAGCTTACATACAAGTTTGGGGACTCGATTGAAGTTTATCACAGCTTATCAATCTCAAACAGATGGCCAGTCGGAGAGAACGATCCAAACTCTTGAAGACATGTTGAGAGCTTGCATGTTAGACTTCAAGGGTTCATGGGAAGATCATCTACACTTGGTGGAGTTTTCATACAACAACAGCTTTCAGGCGACTATTCAGATGGCTCCATTCGAAGTATTGTATGGTCGCAAGTGTCGCTTACATATTTGTTGGGACGATGTTGGAGAACGAAGATTTTTGGGACTGGATTTGATCGTGCAAACCGTAGAGAAAGTTAATATTATCCGGAATCATATGAAGGCAGCGCAAGATCGGCAGAAGAGTTGGGCCGATACATCGAGAAGACCTCTAGAGTTCGTTGTTGGTGATCTAGTATTCTTATAGATATCACCGACTAGAGGAATGATTCGTTTTGGGAGTCAAGGAAAGCTTAGTCCTCGATTCGTTGGGCCTTTCAAGATTTTGGAGCGTGTTGGAGAAGTGGCTTATCGATTGGCGTTATTACAATCTTTGGCGAATGTTCATGACGTGTTTCATGTATCTCAACTCCGTAAATATGTTCGAGATGAAACACACGTGCTGGATCATTCGGAACTGACTGTACGAGAAGATTTAACCTTTGAGGAACGATTGATGTCGATTGTGGATCGAAGGGAAAAGGTTCTTAAGAACAAGGTTATCCCTCTCGTACTTGTTTCTTGGGGAAATCGCTCGCATGGAGAATCAACTTGGGAACGAGAAGATGAAATCCGGCAAAAGTTTTCACATCTATTCTTGTAGTTTCTTGATTGTCTATCCTTTCTTGTTCTTGGAATTTCGAGGACGAAATTCTTTTGTAGTTGGGTATAATGTAACAACCTAGTTCATTTATACCAATTCCAGTTCTCGTATTTCCTTAATTGTGGTATTTTCCTGATTTATCGTGTTTTGGGTGCGAATAGTATTTTACATTTTATATTGCATTCGACCCGACCCGCTTGCTTGAACTTATTTGATTCATATTTATGAATTATCCCGACTTGTTACGTAGACCGGTGCATTTTCATGTTTAGTGCATACTGGCATTTTATCTATCATTTGCATTTTTACAATATAACATTTTAAGTCACATAAAATATTTTAAAAATACATTGCATGGTCTGCATGATACCCTTAGCCCCGTGGTAGCATCCGCTCATCTTGTTCTTGTCCTGTTCAGTGAAACGGACTTGTTTGGATGGCTACGCGCACGTGCGTGCATCCGTTCTTGGGGGTATGCATTTTTCGTTATCCGGACATTCATTTTTTTTGACATGTATATTTTTCGTATTTTAAAACTAAATTTTAGACCCGACCCGGGCATGTTTTGGACTATATTTGTATTTACCAGAATATCAAATTTTATTTATATAATATTAATTTTATAAATTGATACAAATTAAAATTTAGTTAACTAATAAAAGATTTTTTAAATTTAAATCTAAACTAATTTCCTAACAAGCTAACAACCCCTTTCTCTCTCTCTCTATCCTCTGCATATATATATTTATATATATTTTATTTATTTAATTTTTTCTTTCTTTATTTAATACACAGCCTCTTCTTCTTATTTCTTCTTCTTCTTTCTTCTTTCTTTTTGTTGATCTTATTTCTTGATTCCGGTGATCACCACCGGAGCCGTGCTCGTCGCTGACGATCCAAGTGATCCAGTGAACATACCTGACTTGCGTGATCACCCTCGTGCGTGATTTGGAACCGTTCCGTGTACCGTGCGCGCGTCGCGACATTTCGCCGACGAAGAACGTTCCGTACACATCTATTCTTGTTCCGTCTAGGCAAGTTAATCTTGCTACATGCTATATAACTCATTATATACCTATTTAAATAAATATCACATATGTATTTTAAATTAAGCATCGCATGTTTCATATTATAGCCTTTCGACATTCCGTTTACATTTGTATAGTGCATTTTAGATCTAGGGCATGCAAACCATTCTTAATTACATGCTACATTACTTTAGACGCATCTATTTTAACAATGGAATACCTGTATTTAAAATCATGCATCCCATATTTAGTTTTATAACTTTTCGATGTTCCGTTTGCATCCATTCATATCATTTCAGATCTAGGTCATGAAAACTTATCTTGTTACATACTATACTATCATATACTATATCAAATTGAATAGTTACATTTCATATTGTTTAGTTATATATTCCGCATTTGTTAGTTTATCATTTTACGATTATGTGATACCCGTTTGCATCCATATCATTTAAAATATATATCGTCATAATATTTCTTATTATTATCTTTAATTAGTTTATAATCTGTATTTTATAATATTATACATTTGAAAATATTATAGTTTACGCATGAAACGTCGTCGCAAAGCGGATACGACAAATCTGAAATTTACTGTACACCTTACCTTATAAAATTCATTATAAATCATAGAAAAATCATTAGTATACGTTCTTTAGTTCGTTACAAAGATAACTCAGAATACTATAACTCTATAAAATATTTACTTGCAAAATAAATTGTTTAAATAATGTAAAATGCAAATGAAAATGTCTCTAAACTGCTGTCCAGGAAAATTCCAGCAGCAAACTTTCAACTTTGAATGTTCATAGCTTTTTTTAGGGACAACCTGAGATGCTTATACTTATAAAAATGAAAACCTTATTGAATTATATTTGTTTTGGTATAAGACACGTCCTTTTTGGAGAACGTTTGTTATTTTTAAGCTATTTTACAAATCAGGATGACGCTGAATTTCTGAACTGAACTTTCTTGTGCATGGTTAATCAATACCACTTTTATAGTTATTATTCGGCTTGAATATGTTATCCATGTTAATATTATTATATCAATATTTATTTAATAAATAATAGTTCTTATGTTTTAATATTCAACAAATTTTACCGATTTACAGTTTTATAGTATCCGTCTGTATCCGTACGGTTTATTACATATCTAGTTGCATACCGAGACCATATTATTTCATATTACTGTTGTATTAGTGCACCATGCTTGATAATAGTGCATCCTACTTAGTCATGATGTGACCCCTGATCGATATTTGTGTATCCATACTTTTATTGTACTCCATAATTTCACCTTGATTCAATACTTACTACAGTTTGATTATGAGCACCCGTTTGACACCTGTGCACTACTTGACATGATCTGATACACCACTACTTGACATGACTTGATACATGTACACTACCTGACATGACCTGATATATCACTACTTGACATGTTACCTGATCCTGTTTCTAATGCCGACAATCCTGACATATTGTCCCGATGGACATATCATGTTGTCTGTACAGACAAACCTGTTCCTGCTTGATCCTGTGTTGGCATTGGTCTCAGATTTATAAATACCTGACTTACACACATGATTTGGGGGCATGGGGAAATCAAGAATGTAGCTGAACGTAACTCAAAGGGCTATTATATCATTTTACCGTTGTCCCGTAGGGAATGAACGGGACATAGACTCACAGTCTATTACATCATTTTACCGTGGTCCCGTGGGGAATGAACGGGGCATAGACCGATGGGTTACGATGAGGATTACATTAATTGATTTCAAATAACTTTAGAGTAGATAACACCATAGCACAGTTTAAACTACTCACTGCACTTCACCTGTTTATATCCTGTCCACTGATCTATATTCATGTTACGGTTTACTTATGACTTGTTACCGTTCTACTTTTATTACTGTTCATACGTGCTTGCATGTATTGCTACCCCATGATTATATTATTGTTGATATTATGACGCACTGACGTCTGAGTTTTGCATGGCCCAGATCCTCTACCTTTGTCGCAGGCTGAGCAGGAGTATTTCCGCCGTCAGGCCGAGCAGTGAGGATCCTGTTAGTATCCAGTTAATTATTTCCTTATTTTCCAGATGCTATTGTTACTTGGATTTATTGCTTCCGCATATTATTTCTTGACTCGTTTATTCTGGCTCATGGACATGTACTAAATAGTTTATTTACTTTCCTGTTCTTGATATCTCTACAGTCGTAATGTGACTGTGGAGGGATTTTTTCTATCCACAGGTAGCATGGTTGGCTCTGTCACGTGCCTATCTTAGCGCACTTTGGGAGGCATGGCGTGACATAAGGTGGTGAAAGGCTAGGCCATCGCCGACTTCCTCGCTGAGCATCCGATACCTGCCGACTCTCCCTTAAACTGCGAATTGCCAGACGAACATGCGTTTGACGCAATCAACGGGGGTGATACCCGGTGGAAACTTATTTTGATGGGGCGTCTTCCATGAAGAAGCGTAAACAAAGCACCCCTATAATCAAATCGGGGGTAGGCCTCATCTTTGTAACTCCACAAAGAGGGATAATGCGCTTCGCCTTCTCCTTAACAGAGCCGAGGACAAACAATGAAGCCGAGTATGAAGCTTTGATAGTAGGTCTCGAGATCTCCATCGACATGGGAATTGGAAACCTCCTTATATACGGAGACTCCCAGCTGGTCGTTAGTAAAGTAAACGGCGACTATCAGACATACAAGCCTGAGTTGGTGAAATACGGCGAGAGAGTACAGCGTCTGCTAACTCAAATTCCTTCCTACACCCTAGAAAGCATACCGCGTGTGGAAAATAGCAAAGCGGATGTATTAGCCAAGCTCACTAAAGAACTGGCTGACGAAAACCTCGATGACGTGAGGATCGTTGTGCAAAGCCGTCGGGTTCTCGCACCGGCAGAAATATCTCCGGAGTCGTCCGAAGAAAAGGGAGCGACCGAGCAGACAGCCCTGCAAATAAAATATCAGGAAAAGGCTAAGGATTGGAGGGAAGTCTTTATAGATTAATTCAAATCCCGTCGAACACCTGAAGATGCGTCCTCGAAACATCAGCTTATGAAACGAGCTCTGTTTTTCGCTTTCGTCAATGATACTCTGTATAAAAGGTCATTTGATTCTCTGTGGCTAACATACCTGGGACCTGAAGAGGCAAGGAGAGTCGTCCAAGAAACTCACGACAGACTCTGCGGTTCTCACCAAGTTGGGCCGAAGATGAAGCTGAAGATCAAACGGATGGGTTATTATTGGCCCATGATGATCTAAGACTGCCTCGAATACGCGAAGCAGTGCCACGCGTTCCAGATTCACGGAGACTTTATCCATCAGCATCTGAATCCGCTACATCCGACAGTGGCTAGCTGACCGTTCGAAATGTGGGGGACTGACATAATCGGCCCCATCGAACCAGCATCGTCCAGAGGACATCGATTCATTTTGGCGACAACTGATTACTTCTCCAAATGGGCAGAAGCAGTACCACTGAGGGAAGTGAAGACGGAGAATATCCTCTATTTCTTCAAGACGCACATCATTTATCGGTTTGGAACTCCGCGACGGATCATCTCCGATAACGAGTCAGCCTACAGAACCACAAGATCAGCCGCTTCGCACAACAGCATAACATAGACTGGAGATACTCCTCAGTCTATAATCCCCGAGCTAATGGTTTAGCCGAGGCTTTTAACAAGACCTTGACAAAGATCGTGAAAAAGACGGTGTCTCGAAATAAGAAGGACTGGCATGAGAGACTGCATGAAGCTCTCTGGGCGTATCGAACTACGTTCAAAACGGCCACTAACACAACGCCGTATGCATTGGTATTTGGTACGGAGGCGGTACTCCCCCTCGAGATATAGTTACCCTCTCTACGAGTGGCAGTTCACTACGAGCTAACGGACGAAGCGAATGCTCACCTTCGGCTTGAGGAGCTCGATGCCCTTGATGAAACCCGGCTCATAGCGCAACAAAATCTGGAGGCTTACAAAGCAAAGATGATGCGCTCATACGAAAGATTGACTAGACCGAGGACATTCCGCCAAGGCAAACTCGTGCTAGTGGTCAAAAGACCTATGATCCCCAATCGTGCCAAATGGGGGAAATTCGAGCCGAACTATGAAGGCCCGTATATCATAGACAAAGTTTACCAGGGTGGAGCCTACCTACTCATGGACATGCATGGCGAAAGGCCTTTCAGGCCAATAAATGGTCGCTTCCTGAAAAAGTACTACGCCTGATGAGTCACGGCCTAGGTCAATAATAGATGACGACGACTATGTCCGCTCGCTATCTTCCTAAGCCCAGACTCTATAAGTACTAGCCGGCTAACGGACCGAAACGTCCTTAAACTAACAGCGGACCGAAACGTCCTTAAACTAACAATGGACCACTATGTTCTAAAACTAGCTTCTGACCGAGACGTCGATAAACTACTGTAGACTGCAACATCCCAAGGCTGATACAAAAAAGAAAGAGAAAAGAATAAAAAAAAAAGAAAAAGAAAAACGGTATGTCCATAAGAAAAAAAGGCACGGATGAAAACCCGAGAGGGCTCCGTGAGTAAAAACAGCAGGGCTACCGACGAGTTTTGTGAAAACCCGAAAGGGCGCAATCTCGTTAAAAGACACTTGCAAGGCCCTCTCGACCTTGTGAAGAGAAACCACCTGCGTGAGATCCTTACGACTCACAAGGGAGCAACACACTTAGGGATCCTCACGATCCCTAGGGAGAAATTACACTTGCGAGATCCTCACGACTCGTAAGGAGAACTCTCTTATGGGACCCTCACGGCTCATAAGATTCAAAAGTCTTAAGCTACAGGGATCTGAACCTGTTCTTAAGCGGACACCACAACTTCCAATGCTGCCCTACAAGCGGCTCAACGCTGACCCTTGTATACAATCCACGGGCGCGAATAAACATTTCCCTAACAAAGTCCCATCCGTGACTAGGGATATGGTTGCACGGTGAACCCCCTTGTAATCCCTATCGACTTATAAGGAGAAAACACTCTTGTTAGATCCTTACGACTTATAAGAGAACACACACTTAGGAATCCTCACGATTCCTAAGTAGAAAACACACCTACGTGATCCTCACGACTCGTAGGGAGAAATACCTTCATGAAACCCTTACGGCTCATGAAGTCAAAAGCCTTAGTCGACAGGATCCTAACCTTGTATACTAAGTCACCTTTGTTCGACATCGACAGAGGCAACTGGTGATTCGCTCCTTTCAATATTCCAGTTGTAGCGGTGTTGATGCCGAAATCGGTGTCCAACTCCAAGATTGTAGCAAGAAGCTAGCGAGCCACACATGCATAAAAAAATAGCCGAAATGATGGGGCAACTTGCAACAAAATCAGCAAGTAAAAATGTATGCATGCAAAATAGCCGAAATGATTGGGTAACTCGCAATAAAAAGCGGTGAGTAAAAATAAAATAAACAGCCGAAATGATTGGGCACCGCGAAAAATAGCCGAAATGATTGGGCAATCGTGACCTTCGCGATATAAAAGCTGAAATGATAGAACATCGCGGAAAGAAATAAAAAAAATGAAATTTATGTCCTACAGGTGATATCACATCAATCCCTGTATACAATCCAGGGGCGTAAACAAAGAAGGAATCACGCCTTCCCTCCCCAGGCTCCATCAGAAGAAGAAGCCAAATCTCAACAGTTCACAGACAACCTAGAGACCACTTCAATATTCGTCTCATTACAACAGACGCAATGTCATCCACATGACCCCGTCACGGAAACACGTCATCCACATGACCCCGTCGCGGAAACACGTCATCAACATGACCCCGTCTCGGAAACACGTCATCCACATGACCCGTCGCGGAAATACATCATCCACATGACCCCTTCGCGGAAATACGTCATCCACATGACCCCGTCACGGAAATACGTCATCCACATGACCCCATCACGGAAATACGTCATCCACATGACCCCGTCTCGGAAATACGTCATCCACATGACCCCGTCGCGGAAATACGTCATCCATATGACCTCGTCGTGGAAATACGTCATCCACATGACCTCGTCATGGAAACACGTCATCCACATGACCCCGTCACGGAAACACGTCATCCACATGACCCCGTATCGGAAATACGTCATCCACATGACCCCGTATCGGAAATACGTCATCCACATGACCCCGTCGCGGAAATACGTCATCCACATGACCCCGTCGCGGAAATACATCATCCACATGACCCCGTCTCGGAAATACGTCATCCACATGACCCCGTCACGGAAATACGTCATCTACATGACCCCGTCTCGGAAATACGTCATCCATATGACCTTGTCTCGGAAATACGTCATCCACATGATCCCGTTGCGGAAATACGTCATCCACATGACCCCGTTTCGGAAATATGCCATCCATATGACCCCGTCACAGAAATACGTCATCCACATGACCCCGTTTTGGAAATACGTCATCCACATGACCCCGTTTCGGAAATACGTCATCCACATGACCCCGTCTCGGAAATACCTCATCCACGTGATCCCGTCTCGGAAATACGTCATCCACATGACCCCGTCGCGAAAATACGTCATCTACATGACCCTATCTCGGAAATACGTCATCCATATGACCCCGTCTCGAAAATACGTCCTCCACATGATCCCGTCGCGGAAATACGTCATCCACATGACCCCGCCTCGGAAATACGTCACCCAATGACGCCGTGAAATGCGGATAACGTCAATCTCATTAAACACTTACGGGTCCTCTCGATTCGTAAGGAAGAAAACTCTCTTATAAGATCCTTACGATTTATAAGGGAAAACACACTTAGGAATCCTCACGATCCCTAAGGAGAAAATACACCTACGAGATCCTCTCGACTCATTTGGAGAAAGTCTTTATGAGACCCTCACGGCTCATAAAGTTGAAAAGTATTAGGCAGCAGATCTCAACCTGCTTCCTAAGCCATCACTACCTTTCGAAGAAATCAAAACAAGATGCTCACCCTATCATCTACCGGCTATGTTTGCTGAGGTGACATGCTGATAACAAAAGAAAGAAGAAAGCAGAAAGATGACACAAGACATTGCAAAAAAGAAAGAAATGTATCTTTTATTCATGAATTCAATTGGGTACAAAATATATCATATGAAAGAATAAAAGAATGAATGCATTTTATTCAAAATTACAAATGGTACAAAAAACAATTATTGAGAGGGAAGCGCTTTCATTAATCCGATCAGCCGCTCGCGCACTTCCCTCAGCCCTTTTTCTTGATCAGCTGTCGCGGCCAACTCTGCTTTGACTCGGGCTCGTTTCTGCAAGTAGGACCAAAGTTTTTCTTCGACAGCCCGCTGAGCTGCCTCATGATTTTGTGCATCCCGCTTGACGACGTCGAGTTTTTGCCTCAGTGTTAACCCGTCAGAGATGCATCGCAGAAGGCCTTCAAAGATAACTTTCAATTGGGCAGCATTCGCATCAACCTGAGCATGCAGTCAGGCAGATTCACTTGATGTTTCTTCACATTCCGTATGCTTTAAAGCCACTTCTTGTTCAAGATGGAAGAAATAAGAAGTGCTCTGCTCGACCCACGCAGCCCGCTGGAAGTTCAAGTCCTGAATCTTAGGGGCAGGACGCATAAGCTCAAGCTCATGCAGGCAGGCCTCAATCTTCCTGCAGTGGTTGACCCAAGACTCAACGACGCCCTCACTATGAAAGTTCATGAGCGTCGCCATCATGGAATTAACCTCCGCGGAAAAATCCTCAGTGAATGTAGGAGTCTCCACGTCAAGCTCCTCAATATAGTCGCTCAACATGCGCAGACTATTCGCATCGCTTTTCGAGGATGCACGTCGAGAAAAGGGTCTGGTCGGCATTATGACACGAGACTCAAACGGGGCTGGAGTCGATGTGACCGCTAAAAAACAAATCACAATCAGATGTCGGCTCAGAAATAAAGAAAATACACGAACAATAGAGTCTACTATACCTGCAGCAGGGGGCAGAGCTGGGAGTACTGGTGGCGCAATGACAGCCTCGTCCCCGCCTTCAATTTGTAAGGCTACAAGCAATACAAGGAAGAATCAGCAATAATGTGACTGCCCGTTAAAGAAAGGACGTCGTTTAGAAAAGATACTCACCGACACCAGCAGGCGGACTAATCTCTGACAGGAAAGAGAAGTATGGGGTGCAGCACCTGATACAGGTGGTCAAAAAGAACTCCTGCAAAGATGCAGTAATGCAACGTTAGTACATAAGTCATACAACCTAAAAAATAAGACTAATGGGCCACGAATCCGAACCTTCCAACATCTGAGATTGTACGAGAGAAGGTAGAGGAGGGGTCACCGTCAAAGCGGTAGCTGATGGCGCTGCCTCGGGTAGCGCGACCTCAACGCTCGCCACGCATGCATTAGAAGCGAGATAAATACTGTCAGGAAAGATTGAAAAGGATTGCAGAATAAAAAGAAAAGTAATGACCCAAGATCTACCTGGTGAGTCGCCGGTCGGAACCGCGACGAGGGCATCACTTAATATAGCGATTGCTTCACCCTCCTCCATCGGGATGGTCTCACCTCTCGTCGCCTCATCCCCTGACTCTACGAGAGCCGTCGTAACGCTTGCAACACCAGGAGATGGCAAAGAGCCGCAGGCGGAAAGAGCGACGATCGGGGCAGTGCCCGACTCTTGCGAAAGAGTGAATACCACGGGCTCGGCAGCTGTAGCCGTCTCACCCATCGTCACCTCAGGCTCGGTGGCTGTAGCCATCTCACCAATCGCCATCTCGGGCTCGAAAATGGTAGCCATCTCACCTACCGCCATCTCAGGCTCGGCAATCGTGACTGTCTTACCCATCGCTACCTCGAGCTCGGCAATTGCAGCCATCTCGCCTACCGCTGCCTCGGGTTCGGCAAGCACGGCTACCTCCTCTACTGCTGCCCCAGGCTCAGCGATCGTCGCCACTTCTTCGGTAAGACCCGGCCCTGCAAGAGAGGATATATGAGAGCTGAAAGTTAAAACTTTGGCAACAGAACCCAATGTCACGTTACCTTGAGTTGGTCTTCCGATTGCTTCCCGAGCCGCACGTGCTACCCATCTGTAGGCAGTGGACAAGGCATCCGGGGATTCCTCTGAAGGAGTAGGGGCAGGGGTAGCGGTGCTCGAACCCGCACCCACGGCCAAGGCAGCACTACGCTCCCTTGCCGTGCGCATTCGACGCTTTCTTTCCACTCAGGCCGTCAAAGAGGATCTTCTGGACGCCTCCATCAATAAGACGTCGTCATCCGCGTAAAGGGTTACCTCTGGAGCCGTTATGGCATCCGTCATCGGTTGCTTAAGTGAAGCTTCCTTCAACAATACCGGCGGAACTGAGATAGCCGGCCCAGCGAGTGTCTCCACACCGCCCTGTGAAGTCGGTGCCACACTCGGAAGAACATGAGTAGAGGTAGTCCCTGCGATAAGATAAAGAAGGGGTCAGATTGTCTATAAGAAAGGAGAATGAAGATGCAATAAGCCGAGACATACCAATACCCAACAAGACGCGATTCCTCTCCTCCTCCTCAAAGGTCCTAAGGGAAGCCGCCAGAGCCTCTTCAGTAGTAAAGCCTGTTACAGAAGGAAAAATGTCAGTCAAGACATGATAATAAAAATAAAAATATAATTCAATAACAGAAGGTGCGACTGATGTTTACTTGATTGCACGAGGGTGGCCATTTCCGCTTGGTGGCTTGCGGATCGCACAGAAGCTGCAATAACGGCCTCGAGATTAGTATCTTCCGGAGTATGAAGAGACCTTCGTTGGTCCCATATTCGCTCAGGACCTCGTTATAAGGAGCCTGAGGCTCCAGGCCGAGTACAGCATCTAGAGAGAGGACCGACTTCTTCTTCCTCTTCTGCGCGCGAGCTCCAGTCGCAGCAAGCACAAGCTTACGCTTGGCGGGCACTTTGGGGCGACGAGTCCCAATATCTGAGCCCACTCCAGATTCGAGAGAAGCTACATTTACCGTCTCCGCGGGAGCACGGGGCACCGGTGGTACATCCACCGTCTCCACGGGAGCACAGGGCACCGGTAGCTCAGGCCTATTGCCGGGGACTTCAATCACGACAGCTTCTCTGAGCAGAGGAAGGACAATCGTCCGTCGCTTCAAGGGGAGGTTTCGGTCACTAGCAGGGGGCGCACCCTTGCGGTCGAGTAGCAGCCGCTTCTCCTCTCTGATAACAGCACCTGTTGCATGTTGATACCGGGCCACGTGTACGTTAATGGGCCCTCAGGACGCAACTTGGTTCACTGATAAAGAAATGAGATCCCGTATTTAAGCGCATGAAATGATGCAGTGCGCCCCGCATTCCCTCTTCAGTAGCAACGGGTTCTACCAAGAAAGCCTCCAGCAGGACTCCCTGATTATAACTCAGCTGCTGGGCAAAATGATGGGGGTTGTATCTCATGAATAGCGCCGCATCATTTTGCCTGAATACAAGAAAGCCCGGCCTGATGGAGTACAAATGGAGAATCTCCTGGGCTTTCAACACGGAGGCCCCGTCCTTAAAAATGTCTTGCAGTGACAGCACCGCCTTTGAAGTTTCCTGGCCGATGGTCAAGACTTTGTCTGTGAAAGACATACCATCTCCGACCGTGCGCGGACGAAAAGCCCCTAGCTTCCCACTGTGACGGACTCACGATGGAGGCGTCAACCAGCCGCATAATCCGAGGGAACTTGCATCTCTCGTAAAACGAAGTTCTCTTGTGAATGCCAAAAACACCGAGCACGTGCATCTCCATCCATGAAGTGAAATAATGCATCGGGAAGTTGGCAGGATGAACCCCCGGTTCAGTGGTATCCACCGCTATGCTAAGACCATGGTATAAGTGGGCTAACCTGGCGATTCCGATAGCCACTTGTATTCCGGCAACCATGCGATGCGCGGGGCAGAAGACGGAAGGCCTCATATAACGAGGATGCATAGGGAGCGCGAACCAGCTCAACCATAGCCCAAGAAACCCAAGAAAGAACACTTCCTCGTCAATGCCCGGGGCAGCGATTTCTGACAGAGGGATGATCGCAGCGTCAGGAAGAAAGAAGCCCTTCTGATCAGCTTACAGTACCGGCTGACGGTCCAAGCCAAAGCCGAAGGGATCATCGAGCTTAGAAAACTTTTCGCCTCGTTGCGACAAAATCTCCCGGCAAAGAAACTGGGCAATGAAGTCCGCAAAACTGACCCCCCGGCCTCCGGATTCAAGGAAGAGGCTCTCGTACAGGTTCAACACCTTTATCAGGCTGGGGAACTGGTGCTGAATGGCGTTCTCTGGCGTGAGGCCCATCACCACTAGCTTGGTGGCAAAAACATATTCATCCGGAGGAAGCGGCTCCTCGTAGTGCTCCCCCCTGACCGATAGACCAGAAACCTCGGCGAATTCTTCCAAGGAAATGGAAACCTCTCTGTCCAGTAGATGGAAGGTATGGGTCGGGATGTTCCACTGCTCCAAGAACGCCTTGATCCACCATGTGGGAGGTGCAGAATACTGGAACAATGAAGCATAGACCGCAGGGTATAAGCCGAGCTTTAACAGCTGCGATTTCTCTGCCGACAAGATGTACCGGGCCCACTGCAAGTACCCGGCCGGATGACGGGGAGTTAGCCCGATGTTGTAGGGCTGTCCCTAAGGGCGCGATTCACCCTGGCATATACGCCACCCTAGGGTGTCCAAAGACGGCGGCGACTGCATGGGTACGGCGGCGATCGAAGGTTGAAGGAGACCCTCCGAAGTCTAATTAACAACCTCCACGGCATTGTTCACCGGGGGTGCATCTGCATACGGGATCACCGAGATAGGCTCCGACGGCGTCGCACAAGAGAAGCTTTGACGACCTCTGATAATCTGGTCATACCATCTACCCCACAAGTGAAGTTTTTTGTGTTCCGGGTCATGGTCTCTGATGAGCGTGTGAACCTCCCGGTCCACAGGCGCCTCAGGGAATCCTCCCTCTGAACGGACAAACGGGAACGAAGTATCGAAAGACATGTCCCCTGCAAAAAAAGGGGACAGAAGTCAACTGTCAGTAGTATAATTTAATTTTAAATTTTGACACTCGGTGCTTTAAAATTTGTACCACACTGCAATGCAGTGGAAAAAGGACCAAAGGGGGACCCACAAAATCTAGATGGCAATGCATCAATTAAATAAAACAGTCTCATCATTTGATGAGATTGTCATTTAAATGAGGAAATCCTCAGGAAAATTCTCATTGAATGAGAGATCCCTCGGGAAAAGGAGAAAATCTCCCTTTGAGAGCAAAGCTCTATGACAGAGTGACACTTGTCAAACTCTGATCATGAAGGAATAAAATTCCTTAAGAGCCTGACTCTGTAATGATGATGGAAAAATCCATCAAGAAAATTAAAATCAATTAATTTTTATGCATTAAAAAAAATTTCTGGGATCTTCAAGATCCATGAACAAACTTTTAAGAGTTCTTCATCAAAGATTATGAAATCTACATGTAAGCAAAAGAGCAGAGCTCTGATTCATGGGTTAAGAAACCCCAAGAAAAGATCTCTTTAGATCTATGGGTTCATGCGAGCAAAGATCTGCTAATGAAATCCTAAATGGGTTTTCTTTAGATCAAAGATCTATGAAGAGTAAGGCTCTGTTAATGGGTAAAACCCTAATTTATTAAAAATTTTAAACTTTACCTAAATTTTGATAGAGTTCTGACTTTTGAAAAGTTCTTAAACTGAAGAGCAATGCTCTGAATGAAAATTGTCAAGAAGAAGATGAAAATCATCTAAGGGACCTGTTCATATCAGAATTTTGCATTATTATATTCCCCATTCTTAATCATATTGCAAATAAATAGGTGCTTTTGATCCATGTCTGCTAAATAGTTGAAGGTTACAGGATCTCAGAACAAATACAGTGAAAATGGTGAAAAGACGCTATAAATGTGAGACTACGACCAATAAATAGATGAATCTGTATGATTCCGCCTACCAGTTTAAGGAACAAATGAAGATCAATGAACAGTTCGATTGCACAACGTATGAGGGCAGCACAAGATTCAAGACATCAACATGAAGCTAACGGTAAAAGTCCACAACATTCTGCACTGTGGAAATCTAGAAGAAAATAGAAGATATTCTGAGAAACCAAGTGAAGAAACCAGAAGTAAAATGCAACATGAAGTAGCCCTAAAGAAATGAGCCCAATAGCCCATCAAACGGCCGTGGAACCATGGCCAAACGAGGCTTTTGGCCGCAGATCCGCGGCCGTGCAATGCACGTGTCGGTGGATAAGACGGTGCGTTGACCGGGTCTTCTTAGGGTAGATTTGTAAATTTATGAATGGATCATAATGTAACCTAGGGTTTCCTGTATCTATAAATAGGAGAGCAAAAGGCCAATAATTCTCGTGTCTCTTTTTGGGTGCCTCTTTTAAGATGCCTCTTTTAATTTCTAGAGCTTAGATTTTCAATTCCATGTAATCTGTCAAAGAGTGCATCAATAAAGAAGTAAGTTTTTTTTTATCTTGAATTTCTTTTCTGCCGTACTTATAAAATTTTATCTGCCGTAGTTATAAAATTTTTTATCTGTCGTAGTTATAAATATTTTTTATCTGCCATAGTTATTAAATTAAAACCATAAAAAAATGAACTCGCTTATCAATTCCCTAATGAGTGAGCAGTTCCTCCCTTATTAGGGTTAGGTTTAGGAAAGGTTTGAGAGATGAAAATCTCTCACCCCTTTCTTTCCCGTTATACATTTTAAAGTAGGAATCTATGCATACAAACACACACCGCTCACTACGGCACCCTATCCTACGAGGTAGCAGTGATACCATAGTTAAAGACCGGTTGTGTATGTTTTCCATGGAGCTTAGGGATAAGAGTTAAGAAAGGATGGACAAGGACCAAAGGGAAGAAACCTAGTTTCTTCCCGATCGTGCTAATCCCCTTTGTTAACTATTACCTTAACACCTAAAAGTTCTTAATTAGGGCAAAGAAAGCGGTGAGAATAATTGATTTTCCAAACTAACCTAATCTTAACCCTATCAAGCTTTTTATAAACTTTTATCTCATTCTTAGATTTTAAAATAAAACCCAAAATCTTTTTGATTTAACTCGTTAAAACACAAAGAATAGGAATCCATCTCCCTGTGGACTGACCCGTACTCAACCGGCTAGCTACCAAGCGACACCGTTATTGATTGCGGTTAATTCTTTGATCACAAAACGTGTAAGCACATAAAAACACGACAATCAAATGGCGCCATTGCCGGGGAGACGTTAGTCTTTTTCTTTTTATAATTTTGGGTTTAAAAAATATATAAATAAAAAAATAAAAAAATTTCAAAATTATAAAAATTGAAAAATTTTAAAGCAAAAAAATAAAATAATAAAATAAAATAAATTCATCTTGTTCTTTTTGAGAGGTATTGTATGAATTGCACAGGAAAAGAAGATGGACTGATTCAGATCTGGAAAAACCCAGTGAACAAATCAACAAACAGAAAATCTGAACAAACAGAGGAGAATCACAACAACAAACAGAAAATTTTTGGAGATCCAAACTAACAGAACCACTGCGGAACCGCGGCGGATATATGCAGTTGACCGCGGAATCGCGGTCAACCAGTGACGTCAGCATCCCAAAACTTCTCTGTGACTATTTTATCTTCTCTTCTACCCTCTGAACTCAACAAAAAAAATTTCTTGCAGGGTTCTTTACGCAAAATCTTTCTCCCTCTCCAATAAATTGCTTTTTTGCATGATTCTTTGCGCGGCAAAATAAAATTTTTTTTGAAAGTATTTTAGATTTTTGGTGTGTTAATTGCTTTGCATATTTAAAACAGACTTTTATTTTGCCGTTTTAAAGAACCTTAGGTATTTTAGATTTTTTGTGTGTTAATTGTTTGGATCGTGGAAACTCCCAAATGGCTGGGTAATGAAATCCCCACCCAATCTTGATTCTACACGGCCATTTGGGAGTTTCCAGAATCCAAACAATTTTAAATTTTTTACTGAAACCCCTTCACAATCCATGTCTAGTCTGAAACAGTCGTTGGAAGCTTATATTTTAGCGACAAACCAACAGAAGAAGAATTTGGATGCGTCCATTGCCACCCTATTACCACCCAGTGACCCGGTAGCTAGTTTCCAACTAGCTCCAAATTTTCCAATATATGATGAGGCGGTTGGACAGATTGAGAATTTGAGTGGAGAGAGTGAGTTGTGCACCCTTCCAAATCAAACCTACCCATCCCCAATTGAATCCCATAACTTCGGTTTTGAATGTCTATCAAGCGTCCCAAATGATTCACCAGTTGAAAATAAAACGTTTAATGAGTTGTGCGACTTTGTAGTGCTTGATTTGCCAGATTGTGAAGGGTCTCTTTCGAGTGAACCCACACCCAATCCTTTTGAACTTTACATCTCCACTCTAGAACCTGAATTGAGATATATAAATGCTTTTGAGGAGGTGTCTAAAAAATTTGATTTTCACTTGATTGAGGATATCGACGCTGGGAATATTTTGGATGATGAATCTGCAGATTTGACTAAATTTTTCTCTCCAATTCATCATCCCGAGTCATTAAATATTTTTCCCGAACTTTATATGCTTCTTGAATTTGATGAGAATGGCATGGATAAGCTAAATTTTAAGGAGAATATTGAGGAAATTATTGAGGATAAACCAGTTTTGTTTGATGAGTCGGATTTTCCAATTCATCCTGTTCCTTCCACTGACTGTGTACACCCTCCTGAACCTTTAACTATGACCCTTCCTAAATCACTCCCCTTCGTCCTTTCCATCGTTCCGACCGCGCAAGAACCCGTTACGCTTTCATTTCCAATGTCTGGTTTACCAAGTTCGACGTATCCATGTTTGCTCATGAATCTTGAGGGATTTGACCTCATTTCTCAGTGGGTTGATAGATTAGCACAATCGCTTTTTACACATCGGCCATTATAAATTGTGCCAATTTATACACTCCATCTCCACCCTCAAGTTCGTATTCAACTTCTTTCTCTCACTTTCTCTGGTTCTTCTTCTAATCTTCCTTTAATGATACCGAGTGTTAATGAATCACAATCCGATATTTTGAGTTCGATAATTCTAGAAAAACAACTTGATTTAGACTCTTTTGATAATAAGGTAAATGAGCCTTACGACTATCCTACCTTTATAATTTTCGAAAAATCAAGTGTGTTGAATTCTGACGCGACACTTATTGACACGTTCAATCGAACCTTCGATGAAAGTTTCAAAGATATTTTCGCCGACGAACTCGCATTCTTAAACGACAGGGATTTTGTGATTAATCAACCTCCACCTGAAGAAGTCGAACCACCATCATTTTTTTTCCCTTCCGCCATTCCTCTCCTCCACCGAGACCGTATATTGCTTCTATCTCCACATGGTCTCGTGTGTTTCTCATTTATTTTCTCTACACTCCATTTTTTCACCAACCATACCATTATAATCATAAATTTTTTGAATGGTTGGTGCTAACCTTTGGCCTGTGTAAAGCCTTGTATAGCTTGATACTGTGTTTTTCTCCCCCCTAACTCTAAACTTTAACGCTTAAACAGCGGAAACACTGTTTCACTTAAGTTTGGGGGGAACCTTTTTGTGTATATATTTTGTTTTCTTTTTCTATTAATAATTTAAAAAAAAAATTAACAAGGGAGTGCCGACAATTTTGACCCTCTTGGTGTAGCTTGACAGTGAGGACACTGTCAAGTTTAAGTTTGGGGGTGTGCTCGGTAAGCTTTTTTTCCTTTGCATTCATGTGTATATTTTTTCATTTGCATGCTTATTTTAAAACCATAAAAATTGAAAATTTTGAAAAATTATAAAAATTGAAAAGTTCATTTTTGGCCATAATTGACTTAAGTTTGACAAGACGGCTAACTTGCTAGGAAAAACTAGATCCCAAAACTTAGTAAATTAAAAACCCTAAAAATAACCTTTTTTAAAGTTTAACGGTAGAAAATATATGTCCTTATAGTTTACTTAGAAATAGGCAAATTTTGAGTTCACCTCTTGGGCTAAGTCAAACTAAGGGAAGAGTATTGAATTTTTATTTGAAGTGTAATTCTGAAAAATAATTCTGAATCTTAAGTCTAAATTCTGAAAATATATACCCTACAAATTGCACAAACACGAACCTTGAAACTTGGAATAGTAGAGGAGACCTTGAAATGCTCTTGTCTAAAATCCTTAGGATGAAGGAAATTAAAATTATAAGTGTGAATAAAGGGATATAAAAAAATGAACACTGGTTTTGTAATTACTTAAGGCTGCGTAAATATATATATATATATATATATATATATATATATATATATATATATATATAGCGAGGGTGCTTTATCACCTAGTGCCTTAGACCGATTGGTTTGGGAGTCACTGCTAAAACCTTATGTATTACATGACGAGGAATTACGTCTTAATGTGCAAACATTGTAATCGGTCGTTAGTACCTCAAGAAGTATTAACGGTCGCATGAAAGATGTGTGAGCAATTTCATCTAAAAATTCACCAACTAAAACTACTTTGGACGATGGACAAGAGTATAATAGCTTGAATTGAATTTCCAAGTGTAGGGGTGACACATACACACACGTATGGGTATATGATTGGGGTTTGGATAAGAGATAGGAATGAAAAATAGGACTTATATCTTTAGTAGAAATGATAAAAATTCCTAAGTTGAGATGAAACCTTAGAAGGAAAACTCAAAAGATGCCGAAAGCTTAATAAATTTGCAGAACATATACAATCTTAAATAAAATGATAAGTGAGTGTGAAAAATATGGGTTGATGATTTCTAAGTTGAAGATAATTGAATTTCTTGCTAGAACACCGAATTGAAGAATGAAAGTCAACAGGCTAAATTGATCGGATTTTGTGGGTAGTATCCGCTGAAAATCTTCAGGAGACAACACTCCTCCTACTAGGGACATCTAGAGGTTTAACGGCTTGTTGCACGAGCTCAGTACAATCGCGATTCCCTGCAAAAGTGAGATTAGGATTTTGTTGAGAATAAAAATGGTTTTGCTCGGGACGAGTAAAAGATAAGTTTGGGGGTATTTGTTCATATCAGAATTTTGCATTATTATATTCCCCATTCTTAATCATATTGCAAATAAATAGGTGTTTTTGATCCATGTCTGCTAAATAGTTGCAGGTTACAGGTTCTCAGAACAAATACAGTGAAAATGGTGAAAAGACGCTATAAATGTGAGACTACGACCAATAAATAGATGAATCTGTATGATGCTGCCTACCAGTTTAAGGAACAAATGAAGATCAATGAACAGTTCGATTGCACAACGTATGAGGGCAACACAAGATTCAAGATTTCAACACGAAGCTAACGGTAAAAGTCCACAACATTCTGCACTGTGAAAATCTGGAAGAAAATAGAAGATATTCTGAGAAACCAAGTGAAGAAACCAGAAGTAAAATCCAACATGAAGCAGCCCTAAAGAAATGAGCCCAATAGCCCATCAAACGGCCGTGGAACCGCGGCCAAACAAGGCTTTTGGCCGCGGATCCACGGCCGTGCAATGCACGTGTCGGTGGATAAGACGGTGCGTTGACCGGGTCTTCTTAGGGTAGATTTGTAAATTTATGAATTGATCAAAATGTAACCTAGGGTTTCCTGTATCTATAAATAGGAGAGCAAAAGGCCAATAATTCTCGTACCTCTTTTTGGGTGCCTCTTTTGAGATGCCTATTTTAATTTCTAGATCTTAGATTTTCAATTTCATGTAATCTGTCAAAGAGTGCATCAATAAAGAAGTAAGATTTTTTATCTTGAATTTCTTTTCTGCCGTAGTTATAAATTTTTATCTGCCGTAGTTATAAATTTTTGTATCTGCCGTAGTTATAAATAATTTTTATCTGCCATAGTTATTAAATTAAAACCATAAAAAAATGAACTCATTTATCAATTCCCTAATGAGTGAGTAGTTTCTTACTTGTTGGGGTTAGGTTTAGGGAAGGTTTGAGAGATGAAAATCTCTCACCCCTTTCTTGTCCGTTATACATTTTAAAGTAGGAATCTATGCATACAAACACACACCGCTCACTACGGCACCCTATCCCACGAGATAGCGGTGATATCATAGTTAAAGACCGGTTGTGTATGTTTTCCATAAAGGTTAGGGATAAGAGTTAAGAAAGGACGGACAAGGACCAAAGGAAAAAAACCTAGTTTCTTCCCGATCGTGCTAATCCCTTTTGTTCACTATTACCGTAACACCTAAAAGTTCTTAATTAGGGCAAAGAAAGAGGTGAGAATAATTGATTTTCCAAACTAACCTAATCTTAACCCTAGCAAGCTTTTTATAAACTTTTATCTCATTCTTAGATCTTAAAATAAAACCCAAAATCTTTTTGATTTAACTCGTTAAAACACAAAGAATAGGAATCCATCTCCCTGTGGACCGACCCGTACTCAACCGGCTAGCTATCAAGCGACACCGTTATTGATTGTGGTTAATTCTTTGATCACAAAACGCGTAAGCACATAAAAACACGACAATCGGGACCAAAGGTCCTATTTATAGGCATTGAACCACCTCTTCAACTTCTGAGTTGATCCAAGGGCTCAGATGCTGCCACCGCTGCACTCACGTGTGCACCACATGAGCGCAACGGTGGGGGGGCATTTATTTCTCCCAATCAGTGCAAAGCCCTGTTTTGAAATTCAAAATTTAAAAGTTGAAGCAACGCTTCAGATCCAGCGCTAGGTGCGCTGCTCGCCACGTGTCAAATACGGATGCATTAGCGCCAGGTGCGCTGCACCCTAGGCAGTGCACCCTCAATCAGAGCAAACCTCTATTTTAAAATTTCAAAATTTAAAAGTTGAAGCAACGCTTCAGATCCAGCGCTAGGTGCGCTGCGCACCACGTGTCAAATATAGATGCGCTAGCGCCAGGTTCGTTGCGCCCTAGGCAGTGCACCATGTGTGCGCTAGCGCTAGACGCGCTGCGTGCCATGTGTCAAACACGGGTGCGCTAGCGCAGACTGCGCTGCGCTCTGCGCTGCGCGCCACGTGTCAAACGTAGGTGTGCTAGCGCAAAGTGCGCTGCGCTCTGAGCAGCGCACCACGTGCAAAGCACGGGTGCGCCAGCGCTGGAATTATAAAATGCCCCACCGTTAGATGAAAAGATCTAATAATAATGATAAATCATTAATTAATCAGAATTAAAATTCTGCATGGAAAGATTTCTCAATCTTATTAAAACAAGAAGATTATTTTCTGCAAAACAGAAGCCCCTGGATCAAAGATCCAACGGTGGGAAATATCCCCAAATCAATCAGAGAAAGATCTCTTTAACTGATTTAATAAATCAACTTGCCCTATATAAAGGTCCCAAGACTTCAAGTCTGATATAGAGAAACCCCCTACAAACTTTGAAAATACTCAAAAGAAAGAAAGCAAGCTCTTGAAAGAAGATCATTTCTTCAAGGTAAAAAGAATAATTCTTGAACAAAGAGATGAAATCATCTCATTAAAACAGAAGAATTATCCTCTTAAAAGATCATAGATCTATAAAGACCAAGGTCTTTCATAAAAGAGATCAAAAGATCTCATCACATAATAAAGAAGAACATATTCTTTACACAGATCATTGATCTACAAAGGCAAAGCCCTTTCAAAAATAAGAACTGTTGTTCTTGAATTTTGAGGCAAAACCTCCTTTAAAAAGAGCATAAATTTGTTCACAGATCATAAATTTGATCAAATGCGCTTTGCGCTATTGAAAAGTGCCTTGCACTCTTGAACTTCGCTTCTGCGCTCCTTGGACCGACGCTCAGCGCCAAAATGCGCCACGTGTCAACCACATATACAACTTGCGCTTTGCGCTTCTGAAATAGCGCACTGCGCTCATGGGCTGACGCTCAATGCCAAGTGCGCCACGTGTCATTCACGTGTGCGCCACTAAACTAGCGCAATGCGCTCCTAAATTAGCGCTCAGCGCTCATAAACTGGCGCATAGCGCAGAACATGACACATATCCCTTACATGCGCGCCACGTGGCAGAAGCGCACTGCACTTTTTGATCGGCGCAAAGCGCCTAGCGCACCACGTGTTACGCTGACAGAACACAAGTTGTTCTTTAATGAGACAGAGCTCTGCTGAATGCTTTGCATTCAATACAAGATAAAAGTGTCAAAATCTAATGCTCAGCATTATTAAAAGGGCCGAGCCCAAATAAAGGCTCAATAGGCAGAATAAACAAAATGTTTATTGGACTTAGCCCGATATTGGCCATAAGTCCTCAATTGAACCCGTCTGCTCATAAATATTTAACAGATCTTAGCTCTAAATTGGACTACAGATCTTTCAACCAATTCACACCGGTTCAAGGGTACATCTCTTTAATTCTCTGATATTTGTCGTTGTAATCCTTCAACGTCTTCAGAGAAATGACGGGTCCCGAAAACCACACATTTCACGGACTGTGGGGTCCTTAAACTCATGGACTACGATATCCTTAAACTTTATAGACTATGACGTCTTTAAACTATGGACTGTGGGGTCCTTAAACTCATGGACTACGATGTCCTTAACCTCGGACTGTGAGGTCCCTTTAAACCCACGGACTATGATGTACTTAACCTGGACCGAGATGTCCTTAAACTAACAATGGACCACCATGTCCTTAAACTGGTAATCGACCGCAATGTCCCTAAACTAAACAATAGAGTCCAAATGCTCTCTTGTTGGATCTAAACGATCCTGTTAAGTTGATCTTAGTCTAAAATTAGACTAACGTATCCTTAACATACGTTTAAGTTGATCTTAGTCCCAAATGAGGCTAACGTATCCTTAAACCCAACCCCAAAACCCAAATCTAAGAAGATACGGATTTGGACTAATCCAAGCCCTACGGATGACAACATAAATTAGTCTCCGTATACAATCCACGGGCAATCAAACACAAAACAAACACCCATGACACGAAGTGACCATCTGGAGAAGGAGAAAGTTGTTACCGCGATGCGGTAGCGTAATTAACTGTAGGGGCTTGCGCCTGCAGGGAAGAGCGTCCCCACAATCAAAAACCCCTCAAACAAGGGGGGATCTGACGAAGTCTGCTACATCGGCCGCATCCGTTTAAACCTTCGATACATGGTGCCATAAATCAACTTGGCATTTTCGGAGAGGTGGATGGATAGCACCAATTAGAATCTGCCCCGAAATTCAGGCAAGACGTTCGCCGCGTCTTCGCGCGTGTTTCGGCGGGGAACAGCCTTCTCCCATGCATCCTTTGGATACCCTTTCCCTTTTTTTATATATATGTGCGCGCGCACACACATGCTCCATAATACTGTCCCCAGTTAGAAAAAATTTCTAACCCTCACCCCGCAAGGGGGCTGCTAGCCCTCTTGACCCCCAGCCTGCTATCCGGGTAGCGGGACCCCCGTAAAAACTCTGCGGGCCCCCGATGTATCCAAAACCCATTCAAAACACAACACTGCACATTGAGTTCGCATGACCAGTTTAACCCGTCAATCGGAGGTTCCCTCGCTCCAAAGACGAGGGGTAATTAACGGCAATTTAGTCCGCGGCTGCCGGAGATTCGGATCCCCACAATCAATAAATACCTGCCTACCCTAGGCAGGGGGAATCTGTAGTATGCCTGACAAGCGTGCGCGTATTTCCATCTCAATGGGGTGACGAAAAACACCCTACAGATACATTTCAGGATGGACACCGGCCTACCTATACTTGGCGTTCGCTCGATTCATACACAGCGCTCGATCGTCACCTCAACTTCGTGGTGAGGGTGGACGCCGGTCTACCTATACTTGGCGTTTGCTCGATTCATACGCAGCGCTCGATCTTCACCTCGACTCCGGGGTGAGGGTGGACGTTGGTCTAACTATACTTGGCGTTTGCTCAATTCATACACGACTCTCGATCGTCACCTCGACTCCGGGTGAGGGAGGACGCCGGTCCACCTATACAGGGCTTTCGCTCGCTCTTACGTCGTGCTCGCTAAGCACTCGACACTCGACTATACATATACTGGACATCTGCAAGACACCGACTTATCTACACTTGCAAAAATAGAAACACTCCATAGGCAAGCTAAAAACACTTTATTTATATTCAAAATTGTAGACAAGGTACTTGAAACGACTCTGTTTTAATGTACAGAAATTTTTAAAGTTAATGTACAAATGGAGTATTTGTAAGTCCTAAACACAAGTTATAAATTTGTTTTGCTTTTGAACAGCAAGAAACAACTTGTAGCTCACTGATAAAGCCTTACACTACTGTGACATAGTCCCTGTGTTCGAATCACCTCAGCCACATAATATTTTTGCTGATTTTTCTTTTAAACTTTTTGGAAGCCCAAAAGTTTATACGTGCAAAACACGTAAAAATGAAAAGTCTCAGAAATCAAACATATGAAAAATACTATTCAGAAAGACCCTGACACGTGGCCAAGATCCAAGCACCCACCCCTCACTATTGGCCGGCGAGATCTTGCCAGGGGCCGGCGTCGCCGGACCCCCCATAGGTATTGCCTCCAAAAATTTTCCCTACACCTCCCCACACTAATCCTAGTCTGTTAGTTTTCCATTTATATTAACAGAGAATTAAAAAGAGCCTTAAAACCAAATCTTAATGCATTTTTAATTCTCATTTATTTACCCTAAACCCTAATCCTATCCTATAAATACCCCATACACTTTAGCCTTCCCCTTTCTGAAATCTAGTAACAAAACTCTCAAAAAAAATTCTAAGTCCAAAAGTTGTACAAGTGAAGTTAGCCAAGGTCAAAGTTCCGGTGATGATTTGGGACAAATCCGGCAACGACACGACACCTTCAAAAGTTCCCTCTACCTCACCTCTCTTCTCCAAATCAGTAAGTCCTCTCATCCCTCCTCTCATTCTAATCTAAAACACTCTCATTTCAAAACTCGTCGGAAGCGGAGTTATTCCGACTTCCGATTCTTTTTACTTTAAAAATCCAAATTTTCTTAATAACAAACCTACAAATTCTTTATATATTGTTTTGCAATCATAACCAAACACTTTGGAACAAGTTTCATCTCAAAATAACATGTTATGCAACTTTTACGATTAATACCACAAACTTTACATTCTACATATTTCATCATATTCCTTTGTATTACTTTTAGAAAACTCACGAGGTAATGACCTACCTCATCAGAACACTCATTCTTGATATAGCACGATGGCTTTTGGAACATTAGTTTGTAGGATAATTACAAGTTTACAATAAAATACCCTAAACTATTACAAAACTGTATTCTTTAAATTGTCTTATTTAAATTCCATACGATTAAGTCCTTACAACCCATTTTGGGGAATCCGACTTGGTTGGTACGGGTTGTCGCACATCCATCGGACTAGTAGGGCGAGATGCAGACCTCCTCACAGAGCATACGATATCGAAGGAATTTGTATTACAATTTAAGGAAAACGTGATTTCTATTAATAAATAAATTCTAATTTATATATATATATATATTATCAAAATATCTACTTTAAATATATTATATATATTCCATGTTTTCTAAATCAAAAGAAAAGAGTCATAAAAGATCATGAAAATACCATCACATTCAACACAAGTCAAATTACAAGAAAATACCATATACTATTAAAAGTTAGGTTT
Source organism: Agapanthus africanus (assembly GCA_030015575.1). Lineage (NCBI taxonomy): Eukaryota > Viridiplantae > Streptophyta > Magnoliopsida > Asparagales > Amaryllidaceae > Agapanthus > Agapanthus africanus. The sequence goes on along the minus strand of JASDDO010000022.1, from coordinate 766,583,491 downwards.
ATATCCACTTGAATAAATCATCACTTTAAAAATTTACATCTATGAAAACCCTGAAGACGATAATTAAATACTTGAGATTTATTTTGAAAATATAGCAAAACAATTTTTCATAAAACCCTCTTAAGTTATACTAATTTACAATAATGACCCTAGTAAATATAGGTTTAAACTGGACCAGTTCTCTTGAGCCTCAGAAAGCCGGAGAATTTAGGTGCTTGCCTATTTAAGGTACACAACTAAAAACGGGGTTATCAATACGGTAATTGGCTTGGAAAAGTCAAAAATCCTGCCGTCCATGTGCAGCAGTTACCGATAACTCAAAAAATAATTCAGGACTTCAATTCTGTTCAAGTGTCTGACTCAGGCAGAGTCTCAGTCTAATCTGAAATCAATCTATCCTTGAATACAATTCAAGTACAACTCCAATTCAATATGAATCTATTTATACCAGAATACAATCAGTATCAACATGACTTGACCGAACCGAACCATGGATATACTCTGATTACATGACTATCCATTCCGTTTACATGAACTACTGATATCATGGTTTCGGTAAGTCTTATATCTATTAAACAAAACAATACACATCAATACAAAATACATTACGGGGTTTTAAAGGGGTAGACTGGTACAGAATGTGTTAGAAGTGGCACGAGACGGTCACTTTAATACACTTAACCTGAATATCCATTGCTATTGTTCCGTGGCTTAACAGTTCCTTGTGCTCCGTATACCTTAGTCCACGGAATAGTTAGACTCCTCTCGTATATACTGGCATATTTTGTACCAAGCTAAAAATAACTGCGTTAACATAACTATCAACTTTATACCAGTTATAATCTCATACCTGTTCAGTCTATTTCTATCTCTCTTTAGGACTTACCGAGCGATTGTTCGCTGACGACATTCCTTCTCTCTTTTTCTTTGGAATGTTGTCAGGAGGATCTGACTCTCTGGAGGTCGAGCCCAGCATCGAAGACTTGGAGCAGTTCGAAGAAGCTTTAGACACTTGTATAGACTTTACTTTCAGTTCATGCCATTGTTTAGGTATTGCTTTCCCCATTTTATTTACTTTTCAGTTGTATTGTAAAGAAATGTTTAATAAATAAAAGTTGCTGTTCAATTACATGTCTTGTCATTTCTCTTGTGTACTTTATTATATTGCTTATTTACGCTTAGCGTGTTTGCTTCTGAGTAAATACGTAGCGGGCCAGTCACGTCTCCTTACCGTACACTAGGAAGCGGGGCATGACAGTACTATGGGCTCCCCAGCCTTACAAAATGCCCGGAGGCTTACAAAATTTAATAACCGAGACGGGAGTAGCTCAAGCCGCCTTCTCGGCCGCCACTTCTCCTGGTTCGGCGCCTCCGTCAGGGGCTACGATGGCGACCTCCAGCTCGGCGCTTCCGCCCGCCGCCTGGCCTCCCCCAGCCGGCTCGACAACGCCCTCCAGGGGAACTTTTTCGGCAAGGGGATACATTGCGCGAAGCTCCTGATCATCAAACTCGAGCAGGGGTTCCTTGACGGCATCGAGGGCGTTGTGCCACCCGACAGCTGCGGAATCGGCGATATCGATATAGAATTGATCGGAAGCCTCATACTCCTCCACGTCCATTTCCGCTCTGCTCTTTGCAAGCTTCGCCGCCTCAAAGGACGCCCGGGCATCTCTTTTGAAGGAATCCCTCTGCCTTTTCATGGCGTCGAAGAGCCCGTTGACCTCCTCCATCTGGGCCTGGATAGCCCGGTAAGAGTTGGTCAGGAGATGATGGGGCTCCTTCAATTTAGCGACCGTCAGACCCTCCGTGACCAACCTTGAGTCGAGAAGGGTCTCCTTTTCTTCCACCTGTTGCAGCCGGGCGAGGAGCTCTTCCTCTCGTGAGGAAGATTCTCCCGTCTTCTTCATCGCCGGGGCCACCTCCTTGGACTCCATTGCAGCGAGCAGGACGCAATGCTGGAGAACCTAAGGAAAATGGGAACCGTGTTAAGAGCTAAAACAAAGTAAAACAGAGTAAAAACACTTGGAGAAATTATTGGAGAGTTACCGACCTGAACGGTCTCTTGAGCTATCGCCGCCACTTGGGCCTTCATGGTTCCTTGGGGAATCTTAGCCCCCGCTGCCTTCTCCATGTCCGCCAGTAAACTATCGACCATTGAAAGCTCCGAGGGCACCTTGATGCAGAAGTCGCCCTCCTGCACCTGAATCCCGGCCGGGGGGCCGAGAAACCACCCTCTTATGCCTCTTGAGTAGGGAATCGGTAGGTGGCGGCACCTCCATCCTAGCCCGGGGCGTTGGATCCCGCGCGTGCTTCTGCCTTCCCTACAGCGTTCTTCCAGAATGGGGGGTGCTGCGTAAGCCTTGGGCGAAGGTGCTTGCCGGGGAGCCATGCCCAGAGCAGACCGGGACGAGCTTGCGCCACCGCCCTTCCTCCCCTGAGCCTTGGCGGCCATGGAGGCCATAATCTTCGAGTGATCTATCGGCTCTGCGAGATACACATAAGAAAAATATCAGCGACCAAAAACAGCAAAAATTTGCTAAGTCAAAATAGATTGACGAAAACCCTAACTTACCCACAAAGAGCACGGGACTGAGTCCCGCCAAACTCAAAGCCTGCTCGGAAAGCAGGACATCAGCCCACTGGATTTGTTCCCACCAAGACACCACTCTTGCCTCGGGGACATTCGACTGTCTAACCCTAGGACAATCGGCCATATGCCACTTGATGGGCACAGGCCAATCCTCACCCACCGGTGCCCCGACGAAGACAAACTTCTCCTTCCATTCGTGGATGGAAGAAGGGACAACCACCACCCCCGACCAGGCCGCCCTACCCTTATATTTTTTGAATGAAAGGTACACCCAGCTCGGTTCGTTCTTGCAGGTACCGTGGTGATTTTTATTGCAAAGAAATGAGAGAAGAAGACTCAAATTAAAAGGATCCGATCAATCTTCAACCGGACCAGAAACCCAAGGAGGATTCTCCATGAATTCGGTGCTAGCTGGACCGGAGCAGGAAGAAAACAATGGAGCACGTCGCAAACTTCAGGTGAGAAGGGCAGACGCATCCCTGGCTGGAACGCTTCATGGTACAGAGCAATCTCGTTGCCCTGCACCTGATCTGCCCACTCGCCCTCCCTGGCCAAACGGAATGTATATCCAGGGGGAATATTGTAATAACCGGTCTCACTTTGTATTTAAATCTGTATTTAAATAAATATTGTTCCCTAGCTCTATTTCTACCAAACTTAAGGCTTAAAACCTTAAGCCCAAGTCTATATTTAATCCCACTTTTTTTCTTTCTAAATTTTTCTTGAGCCCAAGCCCAACAAGCCCAATAACCCTTCACTGCCTTTACTCAACAGCCACTTCCTCAATTCAAAATTTTTCCAATTTAAAAATCCAAATCCAACCAAATCCATTCTTTAAATCCTAAATTAAAACCTAATAACTATTTACTTTAATACCTCAATTACTCCTATTTATTTCCCTATCATTTTCTCAATTAAAAAACCAGTAAAACCCCTCCCCCCACGTTCATTTTCTCTCTCCTCTCAATTAAATCACATACGTTTTTCTCCCTCTCTCCCTCATACACGTACACACACACACTCTCTCTCTCACTCCCTCCCTGTTCACTCCCTCTCTCTCTCCTCTCGATCACCCCCCTCTCTCCTCTCGATCCCATATTCTCGCCTCCCTCCTCCATATTCTCAACTCCCTCCTCGTTCTTAATTTTTCTTTCCCACCTTCACGAGATCGTACCCACGCCTTCGCCTTCACCTTCGCCCGCGCGTCGTCGTCGCCGTCGCGTCGACTTTTCCTCCTCCCCTCCTCGACCATCACCTCACTTCCCTCTCCTCTCAACCACCACCGACCACCACCCTAACACATCGTGACTCCAACCCACACCTCCACCTTCGACCTCCGGCGGACCCATTAACCATCGCAGCCACCTCCTTCCTCTTCGTGCATCACCTCCGACCATAGCAACCTTGTTAACACTCTCACCACCTCCTCAAAACCGCGGTCACCAAACTCCGACGAGCACCCATCACTGACTCCGGCCAACCCCACGCCGACGACATTGCCAACAACATTGCCAACGGCACACCGTGCTCTGCGTCATCATCACCGTAGAATCACCCGAGCCATCGCTGCCGAGCCGTCGAACCCAAGTTCGAGCTGAGGTCGGGTTTGCCGTGTCGGGCCTAGTCATGCTCGAGTCGTGATCGCGCCGTTGCCGTAGCCGTAGTTCACCACCGTGCCGCGTCGCTGCCGTATCATCATCGATACGTCGTCAGGTAAGTTTTACATACTTGCTTCATGCTATTATAAAATCATTTCGATGGCGATTCAATATTATTATAAGTGTTCGATGCAAACCGTATTTTGAAAACCCCCTTAAAATGACGGAAAGTAAACATAACAGATGGCCCGAGTAATAATGAATATCCTATAAGATTTTGGTTACAAAACAATATCGTTTGCTCACGTAAAATGGTGTTCCGATTTTTGTCGTAAAACCTGAAAATTTTCGTACATGCTGAACCGTAAAATTTATAATAAATTATGTATAGATCGAGTGAGTCGTTTCAGGACTCATATCGAAGCTAACTTTATAACCTACTGTAATATATTCTTTTCATTAAATTTTAATGGGTCATGGTAATGAAAATCGGAGAGGATTGCGGTTCTGGACTGCAGTCCAAAGCCACACTGGCTATCGATACTTAAATTGAAATGCTTTCAAGTTTCGGTATAAAAATGACATTATACAGAACCCTATACCGTAGCGAAGATAAATCTGTTATCTAACTATTGAAAGTAGTTCCATTCATTTTTATCACCGTCTACTATTTTAATCACATTTTAAACCATCTGTACATACTGCAGTCCCAAGCAGGGACAGAACGTACATCCAGACCTTAAATAATGTGTAACACTGAGTACATAGTGGATATTGTCGATCCGTATGGTGCGTTGAAAATCTAACTGATAAACCTAAATATTGTTTAACTATAGCGTTGCTTAATTTTGACCCCAACAGAGTGAAAACTGTATTATGAAAGGAACATTCAGTTCAGGAACTAAATTTCCAGCAGAGAACACTTATATTGAAACGACTGTAATTTGCGAACCCAAAACCCGATTGACTTGAAACCAATTTCTTTGAACTGCCGACTGAGTTTACTTGTTACCACTTTTATATCATTTTACTTAATTCTGAACGTATGATTTAATGCAGTTTTTATAAGTTCATGAGTTGCATAATGACTTGTATTGCATATATATTGTTTAGTTGCATAATTCACTGTTTTACCCGACTGTAATAGCTCTAGTGATAGTGCGCGTCATTATTGAGTTTCAGTGTACAATGCATTGTCGAGCGTGAATGGTATCGGTTTAGGAGTGTCAAGTACGCCAGTGAAAAGTGAATGGTTCGTGATAGTGACAATACAGTGAACAGTGAATAAAACCGTGTTATTGGTGCGGACTTGTACACAACTAGCCCATACTCATAGATAGTGAAACCTGGGGAAAATGGGGAAATCGAAGTGGAGAGGAAATTGTATTTAGCGAGGTTGGTGATTTAGAGGATGATCATTCGAACATCGACTCTATATATTAGGTTAGGACCTAGCGGTCCGTCTAACAGGGTTATGTCCCGGACGACAGTGCGCCGTAGTCTCGGGTATGTACGAGACCCTCGTAAAACATGATCACTCCTTTCCGCATCTCGATTTCAAAAGTGACTGGAGACCGATAGGGACACAGATCATATATTGCATCAATTATTGACACATTGATTGCCTGCATTTATTATCTCTACCGTTATTACTTTTATTTTTCTTGTCTTTTGTGATCATTATAATATTACTATTACGTCTCCCTGATGACCTGAGTATGCATGCTCAGTGATAGAGGTGGATTCTCCTAATCTCGAGAAGACCGTGAAGATCCAGACCAGTGGATCGGTTACATTTCTCCATTGATATTCCTGGTTAGTTGCCCTCTTGTCTACTTCCATTGAGCTAAGATTTCTTTATATCTCGATAGTTTTAGCGACTGCATTCTCTTTACCTGTATTGCATTTTACTGATTACCATATAATGCTAGATCCGAAATGTGACTACGGCAGAATTTTTCCTTGATCGTAGAAGCATGGCTGGACTTATCACCCTTGTATTCCGTATTTTAGGAAGCGGGGCGTGACATGGTTTTGTTGGTATCAGAGCACCGGGTTTAGAATAAGATTGTAATTCAATTTAGGGGTCCCTTGAATCATACTTTGTTTCCTTGCTTTCTCTTACATATACTACTTGTGCATCACCACTCAAGTTCATATTTTGAATCTTATCTACTTTATATTTTCCTCGTGTTCTGCATCATTAATCGTTATTTTCCTTCGTGTTCCACTATCTGATCATGACCTTTACTTTTCAGACCATGGCCAACCTTGGGACGGCACCGCTTCTTGATGAGGACACTCGGTCCTGCATTTCTTTCGACTGTATATTAGTGAGTTCAAATGACGAGGCCGATGGCCCATAGGTCATTTTCGACGACAGCGAACCTGGAAACGAGGCAGGCGATGTCGTAGCTCCAGAGATCAATATGATTAATGATTCTGATGATGAAGAGGAGGACCCTGAAGAAGAGGATCCCGAAGAAGACCCAATAGAAGAGGATCCACAGGAAAATGCAGTGGAAGAGGATCCCGAAGAAGACCCAATAGAAGAGGATCCACAGGAAAATGCGGTAGAAGAGGAACCAGATGAGGATTCTGAAGAGGAGAATCCTGAGAAAGACCCTATGGAAGAGGATCCAGAAAGGGACCCGGAAGAGGCAGAACATATGGTGGAGGACTCCGATGAGGAAGCTCCTGTCGAAGAGGAAGAGCCAGGAGAAGAAAACCCTATAGGGGAAGAATGTGAAGACGAAGCTCCAGTCCAGGAGGAGTGGGAAGATGAAACCTCGAGTGAAGAGGAACTCGAGGCTGAAGAACCTCAAGCAGACATTCAGGCTAGGCACTATGGGAATGGACACCTCCATCTTAGTACGAGAACTTATCGCAACTTGTTGAACTTCCACAATCGCGACTGATGCGACTTATTTTCTTTTCTTAGGGCCATATAAAAACGATGTATAGTTTAGGGCCACGTTTTTCTCTCAACTGTACTCTGTCAAGATTTTTCTAAATAATAAAGTTCTGGTTCAATCGATTTTTTCCTGAAGTAGTATACCTTTAAGCCCGCTTGATTCATAAATTGATCCTTCCTACAACATTTCTTTCCCTTATTGCAAGTAAATTACTTTATCCCATCCTAGAACCATGCAATCACCTGACCCCAATTTAGCTAACACGGAAGGAAGTGCCATACGTATGGACGGAGGAATGTATTCAGGCCTTTGAGATACTGAAACAGAACATGAACACGGCACCTATTCTTACAATGCCAGATGATTCTGATGGTTTGGTGATACGCAGCAATACTTCAGGGAAAGGTTTAAGCTGCGTCCTGATGCAACATGGTCATGTAGTTGCTTATGCCTCACGGCAGCAGAAGGATCACGAGAAGAACTACCCAACACACGACTTGGAGTTAGCCGCAGTGGTTTTCGCATTGAGGATGTGGAGACATTATTTACTGGACGAAAAGGTGGAGGTGTATACGGATCACAAGAATCTGAAATACAAATTCATTCAGAGAGAACTGAATATGAGACAACACCGATGGTTAGAAATAATGGCGGACTACGACTTGGACTTACAATACCATTCAGTGAAAGTAAATGTCGTACCCGACGCTCTTAGTCGTAAGCCAGTGGTCATGATGTTGACTAGTCAGAGGGGCATCATTGAGGATTTTCAGAAGTTTGAACTAGAGGTTGTTACACCGAGTGCAATCAGGCGGTTTGGCAGTTACAGGTGCAGTTTTCACTTGTAGATCGCATTCGGGCTGCATAAATTGACGATCCTCAATTGCAAAATTTCAGAGAGCAGGTGAAAGCCGGGCTGAGGACAGACTTACTCATACATCGAGACGGTTCTTTGAGATTCAGTAACAGACTCTGCGTTCCTAAGGGAGATGTTAGAGAAGAAGTACTAGCTGAGGCTCACAGTTCATCTTATTCTGTACATCCGGGAGGCACGAAGATGTATCGAGATCTGAGGCAGCACTATTGTTGGAACGGGATGAAGCGAGAGATTGCACGGTTTTTATCCAAGTGCTTAGTATGCCGGCAAGTAAAGGCGAACACTAGAGAACAGCTGGACTGTTTCAACCACTTCCAATACCCGAATGGAAATGGGAGCACATCACTATGGATTTTATGACTACTTTACCGCGGAGTCCACGAGGCAACAACACCGTTTGAGTTATCGTCGACCGTCTTACAAAAGCGGCACATTTTATACCCTTCCGAGTGGGACAGTCGACAGAGTCGCTTGCGGAGAAGTACATGCAAGAAGAAGTGTGACTTCACGGAGTTCCGGTAAGTTTAGTGTCAGATCAGGACACTAGATTCATTTCACACTTTTGGAAGAGCTTACAGGAGAGTCTGGGTACACGTCTCAAGTCGACGGAAGACAAGTTCCAGATGATCAGACAGCGCATTAAGACAGCCCAGGACAGACAGAAGAGTTGGGCGGATGCCAGCAGGAGAGCTCTAGAATTCAAAGTCGGTGATTATGTGTTTCTAAAGATTTCTCCTATCCGCAGTGTTATCAGGTTTGGAAGTTGCGGAAAACTCAGTCCCCGATTTATCGGACCATTCGAAATATTGGAGCGAGTAGGAGAAGTGGCATACCATTTTGCCTTGCCCCCATCGTTGACTGACGTACCCAACATGTTTCATGTGTCACAGTTGCGGCATTACGTTCGAACCGACAGTCTTGTTCTCGATCATTCTGAATTGACTTTGGGTACCGATTTTAACTTATGTGGAGCAGCTTACTACTATACTCGACCGTAGAGAGATGGTGCTGAATAATAAAGTCTTTCCGTTAGTCCGAGTGTCTTGGACGGACGTTCACCTGGAGAATCTACCCAGGAACGTGAAGAGAATATCCGTTTGCGGCCCCCCATCTTTTCGAGTAGCCGTTTGTATCGTTACCTTCTTATTTTCGTTCTTTTAATTTCGAGAATGAAATTTTCTTTAAGGAGGAGGGGTATGATGTAATAAGCGGTCTCACTTTGTATTTAAATCCGTATTTAAATAAATATTGTTCCCTAACTCTTTTGCTACCAAACTTAAGGCTTAAAACCTTAAGCCCAAGTCTATATTTAATCCCACTCTTTTTCTTTCTAAATTTCTCTTGAGCCCACGCCCAAAAAGCCTAATAACCCTACTATCTTTACTCAACAGCCACTTCCTCAATTCAAAATTTTTCCAATTTAAAAATCCAAATCCAACCAAATCCATTCTTTAAATACTAAAATAAAACCTATAACTATTTACTTTAATACCTCAATTACTCCTCTTTATTTCCCTATCATTTTCTCAATAAAAACCCAGTAAAACCCCTTCCCCTACGTTCATTTTCACTCTCCTCTCAATTAAATCACCCACGTTTTTCTCCCTCTCTCCCTCATACACGTACACACACACTCTCTCTCTCACTCCCTGTTCACTCCCTCTCTCTCTCTCCTCTCGATCACATATTCTCGCCTCCCTCCTCCATATTCTCACCTCCCTTCTCGTTCTTAATTTTTCTTTCCCGCCTTCACGAGCTCGTACCCATGCCTTCTCCTTCGCCCGCGCGTCGTCTCCGCCGTCACGTCGACTTTTCCTCCTCCCCTCCTTGACCATCACCTCACTTCCCTCTCCTCTCAACCACCACCGACCACCACCTTAACCCATCGCGACTCCAACCCATACCTCCACCTTCGACCTCCGGCGGACCCATCAACCATCGCGGCCATCTCCTTCCTCTTCGTGCATCACCTCCGACCATAGCAACCTCGTTAACACCCTCGCCTCCTCCTCAAAATCGCGGTCACCAAACTCCGACAAGCACCCATCACTGCCTCCGGACAACCCCACGTCGACGACATTGCCGACAACATTGCCAAAGGCACACCGTGCTCTGCGTCATCGTCACCGTAGCATCACCCGAGCCATCGCTGCCGAGCCGTCGAACCCAAGTTCGAGCCGAGGTCGAGTTTGCCGTGTCGGGCCTAGTCACGCTCGAGTCGTGATCGCGCCGTAGCCGTAGTTCACCACCCTGCCGCGTCGCTGCCGTATCATCATCGATATGTCGTCAAACAAGTTTTACATACTTGCTTCATGCTATTATAAAATCATTTCGATGGCGATTCAATATTATTATAAGTGTTCGATGCAAACCGTATTTTGAAAACCCCCTTAAAATGACGGAAAGTAAACATAATAGATGGCCCGAGTAATAATGAATATCCTGTAAGATTTTGGTTACAAAACAATGTCGTTTGCTCACGTAAAATGGTGTTCCGATTTCTGTCGTAAAACCTGAAAATTTTCGTACATGCTGAACCGTAAAATTTATAATAAATTATGTATAGATCGAGTGAGGCGTTTCAGGACTCTTATCGAAGCTAACTTTATAACCTACTGTAATATATTCTTTCCATTAAATTTTAATGGGTCATGATAATGAAAATCGGGGAGGATTGCGGCTCTGGACTGCAGTCCAGAGCAGCACTGGCTGTCGATACTTGAATTGAAATGCTTTCAAGTTTCGGTATAAAAATTACATTATACGGAACCCTATACCATAGCGAAGATAAATCCGTTATCTAACTATTGAAAGCATTTCCATTCATTTTTATCACCGTCTACTATTTTAAGCACAGTTTAAACCATCTGTACATACTGCAGTCCCAAGCAGGGACAGAACGTACATCCAGACCTTAAATAATGTGTAACTCCGAGCACACAGCGGATATTGTCGATCTGTATAGTGTGTTGGAAACCTAACTGATAAACGTAAATATTGTTTAACTATAGCGTCACCTAGTTTTGATCCCAATAGAGTGAAAACTGTGTTACGAAATGAACTTTCAGTTCAGGAACTGAATTTCCAGCAGAGAACACTTATATTGAAACGACTGTAATTTGCGAACTCGAAACCCGATTGACTTGAAACCAATTTTGTTGAACTGCCGACTGAGTTTACTTTTTACCTCTTTTGTATCATTTTACTTAATTCTGAACGTATGATTTAATGCAGTTTTTATAAGTTCATGAGTTGCATAATGACTTGTATTGCATATATATTGTTTAGTGACATAATTCACGGTTTTACTCGACTGTAATACCTATAGTGATAATGCGCGTCATTATTAAGTTTCAATGTACAATTCATTGTCGAGCGTGAATGGTATCGTTTTAGGAGTGTCAAGTACGCCAGTGAAAAGTGAATGGTTCGTGATAGTGACAATACAGTGAACAGTGAATAAAACCGCGTTTATGGTGCGTACTTGTAAACAATTAGCCCATATTCATAGATAGTGAAACCTGGGGAAAATAGGGAAATCGAAGTGGGGAGGAAATTGTATTTAGCAAGGTCGGTGATTTAGAGGATGATCATTTGAACAACGACTCTATATATTAGGTTAGGACCTAGCGGTCCGGCTGACAGGGTTATGTCCCAGGCGACAGTGGGCCGTAGTCTCGGGTACGTACGAGACCCTTGTTAAATATGATCACTCCTTTCCGCATCTCGATTTCAAAAGTGACTAGAGACCGATAGGGACACAGATCATATATTGCATCAGTTATTGACACATTGATTGCCTGCATTTATTATCTCCACCGTTATTACTTTTATTTTTCTTGTCTTTTGTGATTATTATAATATTGCTATTACTACGCCCTAACGACCTGAGTATGCATGCTCAGTGATAGAGGTGGATTCGCCTGATCTTGAGAAGACCGTGAAGATCCAGACCAGTGAATCAGTTACATTTCTCAATTGATATCCCTGATTAGTTGCCCTCTTGTCTACTTCCATTAATCTAAGATTTCTTTATATCTCGATATTTTTAGTGACTGTATTCTCTTTACCCGTATTGCATTTTACTGATTACCATATAATGTAGAAGCCGGAATGTGACTACGGCAAGATTTTTCCTTAATCGTAGGAGCATGACTGGCCTTTTCACCCTTGTATTCCGTATTTTGGGAAGCGGGGCGTGACATGGTTTTGTTGGTATCAAAGCGCCGGTTTTAGAATAAGATTTTAATTCAATTTAGGTGTCCCTTGAATCATACTTTGTTTCCTTGCTTTCACTTCCATATACTACTTGTGCATCACCACTCAAGTTCATATTTTGAATCTTATCTACTTTATCTTTTCCTCGTATTCCGCATCATTAATCGTTATTTTCCTTCGTGTTCCACCATCTGATCATGACCCTTACTTTTCAGACCATGGCCAACTCTAGGACGACACCGCTTCTCGATGAGGACACTCGGTCCTGCATTTCTTTCTACTGTATATTAGTGAGTTCAAATGACGAGGCCGATGGCCCACAGGTCATTTTCGACGACAGCGAACCAGAAAACGAGGGAGGCGATGTCGCATCTCTAGAGATCAATATGATTAATGATTCTGACGATGAAGAGGAGGACCCTGAAGAAGAGGATCCCGAAGAAGACGCAACAGAAGAGGATCTACAGGAAAATGCAGTGGAAGAGAATCCCGAAGAAGACCCAATAGAAGAGGATCCACAGGAAAATGCGGTAGAGGAGGAACCAGATGAGGATTCTGAAGAAGAGAATCCTGAGGAAGACCCTATGGAAGAGGATCCAGAAAGGGACCCGGAAGAGGCAGAACATATGGTGGAGGACTCCGATGAGGAAGCTCCTGCCGAAGAGGAAGAGCCAGGAGAAGAAAACCCTATAGGGGAAGAATGTGAAGACGAAGCTCTAGTCCAGGAGGAATGGGAAGATGAAACCTCGAGTGAAGAGGAACTCGAGGTTGAATAACCTCAAGCAGACATTCAGGCTAGGCAGTATGAGAATGGACGCTTCCATCTTAGCACGAGAACTTATCGCAGATTATTGAACTTCCACAATCACGACTGACGCGGCTTATTTTCTTTTCTTAGGGCCAAATAAAAACGATGTATAGTTTAGGGCCACGTTTATCTCTCAACTGTACTCTGTCAAGATTTTTCTAAATAATAAAGTTCTGGTTCAATCGATTTTTTCCTGAAGTATTGTACCTTTAAGCCCGCTTGATTCATAAATTGATCCTTCCTACAACATTTCTTTCCCTTATTGCAAGTAAATTACTTTATTCCATCCTAGAACCCTGCAATCACCTGACCCCAATTTAGCTAACACGGAAGGAAGTGCCATACGTATGAACGAAGGAATGTACTCAGGCCTTTGAGATACTGAAATAGAACATGACCATGGCACCTATTCTTACAGTGCCAGACGATTCAGATGGTTTGGTGATACACAGCGATGCTTCAGGGAAAGGTTTAAGCTGCGTCCTGATGCAACATGGTCATGTAGTTGCTTATGCCTCACGGCAGCAGAAGGATCATAAGAAGAACTACCCAACACATGACTTGGAGTTAGCCGTAGTTGTTTTCGCATTGAAGATCTGGAGACATTATTTACTGGACGAAAAGGTAGAGGTGTATACGGATCACAAGAGTCTGAAATACATATTCATTCAGAGAGAACTGAATATGAGACAACACCGATGGTTAGAACTAATGGCGGACTACGACTTGGACTTACAGTACCATTCGGGGAAAGTAAATGTCGTACCCGACGCTCTTAGTCATAAGTCAGCGGTAATGATGTTGACTGGTCAGAGGGGCATCATTGAGGATTTTCAGAACCTCGAACTAGAGGTTGTTACACCGAGTTTAATCAGGCTGTTTGGCAGTTACATGTGCAGTTTTCACTTGTAGATCGCATTAGGGCTGCACAAACTGACGATCCTCAATTGCAGAAGTTCAGAGAGCAGGTGGAAGCCGAGCTGAGGACAGACTTACTCATACATCAAGACGGTTCTTTGAAATTCGTTAACAGACTCTGCGTTCCCAAGGAAGATGTTAGAGAAGAAGTACTAGCTGAGGCTCACAGTTCAGCTTATTCTGTACATCCGGGAGACACGAAGATGTATCGAGATCTGAGGCAGCACTATTGTTGGAACGAGATGAAGCGAGAGATTGCACGGTTTTTATCCAAGTGCTTAGTATGCCGGCAAGTAAAGGCGAACACTAGAGAACAACTGGACTGTTTTAACCGCTTCCAATACCCGAATGGAAATGGGAGCACATCACTATGGATTTTATGACTACTTTACCGCGGAGTCCACGAGGCAACAACACCGTTTGAGTTATCGTCGACCGTCTTACGAAAGCGGCACATTTTATACCCTTCCGAGTAAGACAGTCGACAGAGTCGCTTGCGGAGAAGTACATGCAAGAAGTAGTGCGACTTCACGGAGTTCCGGTAAGTTTAGTGTCAGATCAGGACACTAGATTCATTTCACACTTTTGGAAGAGCTTACAGGAGAGTCTGGGTATACGTCTCAAGTCGACGGAAGACAAGTTCCAGATGATTAGACAGCGCATTAAGACGGCCCAGGACAGACAGAAGAGTTGGGCGGATGCCAGCAGGAGAGCTCTAGAATTCGAAGTCGGTGATCTTGTATTTCTAAAGATTTCTCCTGTTCGCAATGTTATCAGGTTTGGAAGTCGCGGAAAACTCAGTCCCCGATTTATCGGACCATTCGAAATATTGGAGCGAGTAGGAGAAGTGGCTTACCGTCTTGCCTTGCCCCCATCGTTGACTGACGTACCCAACACGTTTCATGTGTCACAGTTGCGGCGTTACGTTCGAGACGACAGTCTTGTTCTCGATCATTCTGAATTGACTTTGGGTACCGATTTTAACTTATGTGGAGCAGCTTACTACTATACTCGACCGTAGAGAGATGGTGCTGAAGAATAAAGTCTTTCCGTTAGTCCGAGTGTTTTGGGCGGACGTTCACCTGGAGAATCTACCTGGGAACGTGAAGAGGATATCCGTTTGCGGTTCCCCCATCTTTTCGAGTAGCCGTTTGTATCGTTACCTTCTTGTTTTCGTTCTTTTAATTTCGAGGACGGAATTTTCTTTGGGGGGGTTATGATGTAATAACCGGTCTCACTTTGTATTTAAATCCGTATTTAAATAAATATTGTTCCCTAACTCTTTTGCTACCAAACTTAAGGCTTAAAACCTTAAGCCCAAGTCTATATTTAATCCCACTCTTTTTCTTTCTAAATTTTTTTGAGCCCAAGCCCAACAAGCCCAAATAACCCTCCACTACCTTTACTTAACAGCCACTTCCTCAATTCAAAATTTTTCCAATTTAAAAATCCAAATCCAACCAAATCCATTCTTTAAATCCTAAATTAAAACCTAATAACCATTTACTATAATACCTCAATTACTCCTTTTTATTTCCCTATCATTTTCTAAATTAAAAACCCAGTAAAACCCCTCCCCCCACGTTCATTTTCACTCTCCTCTCAATTAAATCACCCACGTTTTTCTCCCTCTCTCCCTCATACACGTACACACACATACACACTCTCTCACTCCCTGTTCACTCCCTCCCTCTCCTCTCGATCACCCTCTCTCTCTCCTCTTGATCCCATATTCTCGCCTCCCTCCTCCATGTTCTCACCTCCCTCCTCGTTCTTAATTTTTCTTTCCCGCCTTCACGAGCTCGTACCCACGCCTTCGCCTTCGCCTTCGCCCGCGCGTCGTCGTCGCCGTCGCGTCGAATTTTCCTCCTCCCCTCCTCGACCATCACCTCACTTCCCTCTCCTCTCGACCACCACCGACCACCACTTTAACCCATCGCGACTCCAACCCAGACCTCCACCTTCGACCTCCTGCGGACCCATCAACCATCGTGGCCACCTCCTTCCTCTTCGTGCATCACCTCCGACCATAGCAACCTCGTCTCCTCCTCAAAACCGCGGTCACCAAACTCCGACGAGCACCCATCACTGCCTCCGGCCAACCCCATGCCGATGACATTGCCGACAACATTGCCAACGGCACACCGTACTCTGCGTCATCGTCACCGTAGCATCACCCGAGCCATCGCTGCCGAGCTGTCGAACCCAAGTTCGAGCCGAGATCGAGTTTGCCATGTCGGGCCTAGTCGCGCTCGAGTTGTGATCGCGCTGTTGCCGTAGCCGTAGTTCACCACCATGCCGCGTTGCTGCCGTATCATCATCGATACGTCGTCAGGCAAGTTTTACATACTTGCTTCATGCTATTATAAAATCATTTCGATGGCGATTCAATATTATTATAAGTGTTCGATGCAAACCGTATTTTGAAAACCCCCTTAAAATGACGGAAAGTAAACATAACAGATGGTCCGTGTAATAATGAATATCCTGTAAGATTTTGGTTACAAAACAATGTCGTTTGCTCACGTAAAATGGTGTTTCGATTTCTGTCATAAAACCTGAAAATTTTCGTACATGCTAAACCGTAAAATTTATAATAAATTATGTATAGATCGAGTGAGGCGTTTCAGGACTCATATCAAAGCTAACTTTATAACCTACTATAATATATTCTTTCCATTAAATTTTAATGGGTCATGATAATGAAAATCGGGGAGGATTGCAGCTCTGGACTGCAGTCCAGAGCAGCACTGGCTGTCGGTACTTGAATTGAAATGCTTTCAAGTTTCGGTATAAAAATGACATTATACAGAACCCTATACCGTAGAGAAGATAAATCCGTTATCTAACTATTGAAAGCAGTTCCATTCATTTTTATCATCGTCTACTATTTTAATCACATTTTAAACTATCTGTACATACTGCAGTCCCAAGCAGGGACAGAACGTACATCCAGACCTTAAATAATGTGTAACTCCGAGCACACAGTGGATATTGTCGATCCGTATGGTGAGTTGGAAACCTAACCGATAAACCTAAATATTGTTTAACTATAGCGTCGCCTAATTTTGATCCCAACAGAGTGAAAACTGTGTTACGAAATGAACTTTCAGTTCAGGAACTGAATTTCCAGCAGATAGCACTTATATTGAAATGACTGTAATTTGTGAACCCGAAACCCGATTGACTTGAAACCAATTTCATTGAACTGCTGACTGAGTTTACTTGTTATCTCTTTTGTATCATTTTACTTAATTCTGAACATATGATTTAATGTAGTTTTTATAAGTTCATGAGTTGCATAATGACTTGTATTGCATATATATTGTTTAGTGGCATAATTCCCGGTTTTACCCGACTGTAATACCTCTAGTGATAGTGCGCGTTATTATTAAGTTTTAGTGTACCATGTCGAGCATGAATGGTATCGGTTTAGGAGTGTCAAGTACTCCAGTGAAAAGTGAATGGTTCGTGATAGTGGCAATACAGTGAACAGTGAATAAAACCGTGTTATTGGTGCGTACTTGTACACAACTAGCCCATACTCATAGATAGTGAAACCTGGGGAAAAATGGGGAAATCGAAGTGGGGAGGAAATTTTATTTAGCAAGGTCGGTGATTTAGAGGATGATCATTCGAACAACGACTATATATATTAGGTTAGGACCTAGCGGTCCGGCTGACAGGGTTATGTCCCGGACGACAGTGGGCCGTAGTCTCGGGTACGTACGAGACCCTCGTTAAACATGATCACTCCTTTCCACATCTCGATTTCAAAAGTTACTAGAGACCGATAGGGACACAGATCATATATTGCATCAGTTATTGACACATTGATTGCCTGCATTTATTATCTCCACCGTTATTACTTTTATTTTTCTTGTCTTTTGTGATTATTATAATATTTCTATTACATCGCCCTGACGACTTGAGTATGCATGCTCAGTGATAAAGGTGGATTCGCCTGATCTCGAGAAGACCGTGAAGATCCAGACCAGTGAATCAGTTATATTTCTCCATTGATATCCCTGGTTAGTTGCCCTCTTGTCTATTTCCATTGAGCTAAGATTTCTTTATATCTCGATAGTTTTAGCGACTGCATTCTCTTTACCCGTCTTGCGTTTTACTGATTACCATATAATGTAGAAGCTGAAATGTGACTACGGCATGATTTTTCCTTGATCGTAAGAGCATGGCTGGCCTTGTCACCCTTGTATTCCGTATTTTGGGAAGCGGGACGTGACAAATATGAAAACGAGCCCGGATGTCGGAAAGCTGATCCAAACGGTTCAAAACTTAGGGTGCATCACAGGTACTCCCGATGCGCGCCTTATGGGACCTTGTCGCTCCCCGACGACGGGGGACAACGGCGTCGTTCCCTCTAGGGGACGAGCCCGACATAGAAGGTGAAGATGAAAAGGGAGAAGAACTCTCTTGGCTATCAGAAGCCGAGGAGGAAGAAGACCCGCTGGACTCAACTTTAGAAGCTGAAGCCTCATCGCCCGACTCAACCCCTGCTACATCAATGGATACTTCGGAGGAAGACGTCTAACCCGATTCAAGGAAAGATTGGCCCGGGAAAGTTTTTTTTAGCTGAAGTTCCGACCAAAGTAGATGTACGCCGGGCAATTTTCAGACGACAAGAGATGACTAAGGCGAAGTATCGGCCATGGGATGACCTCCCCCTATTTATACGCTCGGCAAGAAGGCATCCGACGACCCAAATCCCTTCCCGTCAAAACGAAGCGTCACACATAGCGGCCACCGGGACTCCACGTGGCGACTATCCATTGGACACGTCCCCTCATGTCAGGATTCGGGTGACAACCCCTCACGTTCCGCCACCCAGTGGTGGACATGTAACACGTAGTCCAACCGCCCGAGTGAGTGAAATGACGCCCCCTTTTAAAGCGCAATCATTTCACTGATCCGCTGATGTCACCAAAGATACACACGGGAATTAAGACGCTTCGTGAGCCGCCATCCGGATCCAGGGATCCAAGAATATTAGCAGCCAAACATCACGTCTTCCTCGGACAACCCACTGCGGGAAATTCTTAGGCTGAATTGTTAAGAACCGAGCTTACCATTCACCACCTGACCCATAAATAGGTCAGTGCGAGAGTGGGGGGCTAATGATAAGGCTCATAACGGGAATTCCTCAGATTACGACACGTAGCAGATGACGTGTCGTTCACAAAAGCCCACTAGATCCCTGGGGGCCACGGAGGTGAAATCAGTATGATACATGAGGGGACTTTACTCGGCACCTCATCTCCGAGATTGCACCCGACCTTTTGTAGGCCTCCTCGAGTATCTTCCCTATGCGCATAGCGACCAGCCAATTGCTCGCCTCCAAACTATCCTGCAGCTGAGTTAAGATAGCCTCCTCGCTCGTCTCCGAGCTATCACAGAGCAGAGATTCCTGAGCGTCCCTGTTTTTCCGGGAGCACAAAACCCGAACGCCCCCGTAACAGCTCCGTATATCTCGCCACGAGATCGTTGCCGGCCCACGTCCCGCATCCCACCCTAGCGTGTCTTGCCATTAATGGTCGTATTTCGTCATTAATGGGCCTATCCCACCATCTATACGAACGTGATGCAGGTGCGTAACGGACGGCGAGAATCTCGCATCGGCTCGCTCCATGCGACCGCTATATAAACCCCTCTTCCAGACGACTCAGGTAGGTCGAACTTATTCCAATACGCCGCTACCTTGCCATTAATTCTCGGTACTTGATCGTCGGAGGGTCCTACGGTGGTTACCCACTTCAGGACTTCCCTTGCAGGTAGCTCGGTGTTAATGATAACCCATTGAGATCCATACATTCAACCCTCACACCAAATCTCAACCGTTCAGAGCCGTTTGCTGCAAGATCGACGGAGGGCAACTACTAAGGGATATTCAGACCTCCATCAGATTTATTTATTTATTTTTTGACAATGACTGTTCATACTAAAGCAGATGGGAAACTGGTGGGGCTTATTAATTTGTGGGCTTGTGATATCCTATGAGTTTCAATTGTTGGCCTTAACTTTAGTCAATGAAAAAGAGATGTGGGCTTACTTCAATCGAAACAAGAAGAAGAACAAAAGCAAACGAACTTCAAGAACTACATGAAAAGATCGTCACCTTCCATTAGTACAGAGAAAGCTTGTCCTTACAGTTGGAA
Source organism: Agapanthus africanus (assembly GCA_030015575.1). Classification (NCBI taxonomy): domain Eukaryota; kingdom Viridiplantae; phylum Streptophyta; class Magnoliopsida; order Asparagales; family Amaryllidaceae; genus Agapanthus; species Agapanthus africanus. Next base: position 766,563,394 of record JASDDO010000022.1, on the reverse strand, counting down.
AAAACCACAAGGGCAAACAATGATCCTAGGGTTCATACCATAGGGGCATATATAATTAAAAAATTATAAAAATTTAACATCGGATTTTTGCCGCAAGAGAAGCCCCTGCTCTAAGCACCACCAAAATAGGGACTAAAAATAAAAAATAAAAAACAAATTTCCCACTTCCCGTTCCCACCACCTCCTAATCGGACAAAATTTGGGACCGGGCACTTTTTCCAAACTAATTAGGGATTTAGACACCTTTTAAAACTATTTAGAGAATTAATACAATCGGATCACATCAATACCACATAGGAATGACAGTTGGGATTTTGTTGAAGTTACATTCCGCACTTGCAAAGTGCGGAATAAGTCTCAAAGAGCCAAGATTTGATACTTGGCTGAGACCAAGACCTATTCCACACTTTGTTGTTGTTGTCGCCTGTGTTCTTGCAGTGCCCACAATTCAATTAAAAGGTTAATTCTAAGGAGATCGTTAATTTATATGCACCGCTAGTTGTTGTCCCAGCCCATGATCAAGAGAAGGTTGTATAGTGATTTATGCAATGCACCGCCTATATATATATTTGATAATACTTAACCGACCACTGAGCTTTGTATATGCAGGAGGTGCAACGGAATCCTTGTAATGGCAAATCTTTGTTGGGTATCTAAGTGTTGCATCTTTTATATCAATGTTTGCATCGCCGATGTCCATCATTGTGAGATATCTCTATCTACTTGCGATAAGATAATTCTTTAGCCCTTTATTAACTTTACGTATATGCATGGTTATATTCGATAGAGCTTGGTGATTCGGACAACAAGTGTTGAGTTCATGCCTTTCTACTTATCATTAGCAACGTTCTTAATAAGCGGTTCTTTCTTTGCTTACGGGATACTATTGCAAGACGTCTTCATATATGTAAGACATCTGACCCCAATTTAAAAAACAATTAACTTTCTTTCGTTTCGGCTAAATTTTGATTCCCAAATTAACTTTATGTTTTACAATTTCGTGTGCATTGCAGCTCCCTAGTGGGATTGGATCTATATTGGGGCTCATACAGTTGTTGCTATATGCATCCTGTAGTAGGAAGTTGAGAGAAGATTGCATATTGCCACTGCTTGTATCATATCAATGATTTCGGTATAAGGTTCCTCGTGAAATTTTTATAACTTCTTTTCTTTTAATGTGTGCATTAAGTTTTCATTTTATTATTATTTGAGATAATCATTTGATTGTTGTTGATAACTTAGGTTATACGTGCTTGTGTGTTAGGTCCCATGGATCACACTCGTGATCTAATTGTATTAATATAAATATTATTTTTTGATTAAGCATTAAAACTATGCAATTATTCAAGAAACATGAGTATATTCTCATCCTAACAAGTTATTTTGTTATGGTGGAGAAATGTTGTAGCATGAAAATTAGAATGCATTTTATTTTTTTATTTTTTAAAAAAAATTATAATACTTTGCTCCCTGTCCCTACGGTCCACAGGGGCAAAGTATTATATTTTTTTAAAAATATAAAAATAAATAATTGCCCCTACATTTGGATTTGCCCCCACTGTTTCAATTGTATGGGCAAATTTGTATCAGTAGGAACATTTATCTTTCCCTACGGCGTTTGCACATACCGTTCAAATTTCTACCCCTACGGTGGGAACTGTAGGGGCGGTGGTTTGTCCCTACGGTTTCCACCGTAGGGGCAAGATATATTCGTAGTAGTGTTCTTTGTATATTGTTTGCAATTAAGGTTTTAAGATTTTACTCCACACTTTTTTAGTGGTATTTGATAGTGCAGTTTTTGATTTGTTTTGCATGCTTGATGAGGCTATTTAAACGTACTTTCAGTGGAACTCTAGAACCTCTTAATCAAGACGTTGTTTTGCATGCTTGAAGAGGCACGTGCCCCCTTTAGATCGACAGGACTTTTGTATATATACATATATATACTAGCTTATTCAATCAAGTTAATGAGTAAACTCAATATAAGAAACATATATTCATTTCTAACATATGCATAAATTTTGGCCCACTGGTTCAAGGGATTGGATTTTGTGGCTGGGTGGTGGGATGCACCGAAGTTCGATTCTCCTTGCATTCTTTCTCTCTTTGTTTTTTTTGTCGTTTCTTTTTGGTCCTAAACATTAAAATATGAGATAATGTTATTTTGTTAATCAAAGAATAATACTTTTCTTTTGCCGTTTTATATATGTAATGCTATTTGGTTGAAAACATGAAATACGGTTGAACGCTATTTTGCTCAAATATCCGGTTCATAATTCTTAGTAATTAATTAAACATTTTTATTTTTTCACAAACATAAATTAAGATCGAAAATAATTTAAATTATTTGTTCAATCTGAAAATTAAATAGGTTTTTCATTACAAAACCACCATCCAGCTCCACTTGAATTTTCCACAAGATGTAATTACTCATTATTATAATTAATAAGGAAACACCAGTTTACAAAATTGTTGTTCGAGACTCGATATTTTGTATAGCCAGTTTTAATCCTTTCTGGCATTAAGGTATATTTTGTGGTGCTCTCTCTTATCAAAATTCCTGGGTCCATTCCTGACCGTATCAAATAGCATGATAGGAGATAATGACTGCAGATCTGGTTCTATGCGAAATATGAAGACGGAGTTGACATCTAATCAAGTGCGTATACAATATGCATAACCTACCCGTACGACCTTATCCAAAACCCTATATACAAAATCAATATTCACGTAACAAAACTAGGTTTAAGAATTCGGCTTCGTATAAATTTTTTCCTTTGTTTCATTAGATTTTAGTTAGTTTGGTTTTATTCTCGTGGATTATTTTCATATATATGGATGTGTATAAAGGCATGTGTATGTATTTATATACATCATTTATATGCAATATTGCAATTTATTCAAAATTAATAACATACAACAAAGTTTAAAGTGGAGTTATGAGAAGCTAATGATTTCTACCCGTTTGTTGGCTTACGTAATAGACTAAAAGCTTCTAGTACAACTAAGCGATTATACACTAGACCAAATATTTGTAAATCTGTATGTATATATATGTAGAGAATAATTGAGGAAAGAGGCCATAAGAGGGAATTTCCTCCTATAGCTTCGAAAAAATACGTCCCCCATAGTGTTTTCCGACGATCGGAATACATCATCTTCATCATTATCATCTAAGATGTGGGTACGTCAAATTTCATGTGATTCTACAACTTTTTCACCGTTGATTTAGCAATGTAAAAAGTTCTATTGTCGGTAAACCGTTAATTTTGAACCCACTAATTCAACGGTGCAAAAGTTGTAGAATCACATGAAATTTTGTGTACTCGCATCTAAAATGATAATGATGAATATGATGTTTTCCGATCGTCGGAAAACACGACGGAGGGCTTTTTTTTAGACACCACAAGAGGAAATTCCCTCCTATGACATATTTTCTCCATTATTTTCATATATGTATGTACTATGTTGTACAATTACAACCTCGCACACGGGTGCCTTACAAGGGTATTGTACTTTTCACACATGAGTGCTGCAAGGCACATGCAAAACACAACCCCCCCCCCCCCTCATTGGTAACTTTTCAGCATCCTCTCCCTCTCCTTTCTTATCTCTATATATAATGCAAATCTCTATATACAATACAAATACCCTTGGTTAGAGGTCTATCCTTCTTTTTTTTTCTTGAAAAATAGAAAATATAAGAAAAATCCTTATCTCTCAAGCTCTCCACATCATATCTCTCTCCTCTCAAGCCCTCCACATTTCTTTCTTCTCTTCTCAATTTTTTTTAAACACGTGCAACGCACATGCATAAATTCTAGTTACTAATAAAGGTAGTTGCTGCTTCAAACCTCCCCTGCACCACCAAGGCATACCAATTGAGCATAGCTCAGTTGATGTATTTTTTCTCTCCAAAATAAGAGGCCGTCCGTTCGATTCCCAGTTTCCCATAGAAGGGGTCATATCCAAAAAAAAATAAAGCAAGGCAAGATCAAGTATTCACTCTGTTCTTCTCCTCTTTTTTTGCTGATCCTTTTCCTTTCCAACACAAAATATTGACCAAAACAACATTTTTTACCCAATACAATCCTGAAAAGCCACTATTAAGTAAGGTTGGTGGAAACCGTTTTTTCCAACAATGTTTAAGACCGGTTTTAGAGAGGAAACTGGTCCTCAGCGACCAAAACAAAAATGTTTTGGCCGAAATCTTGAACCATGTTAATAAAGGCCTACCTTATGCATTATTCTCTTAACAAACATATTTTCTTCCTTTTTTGTTTTTCAAGATATATGTGGACACACGCTAATTGTGATGGAGCTCTGGATCTCCTTCAGATGTTGTCTTCTATTGATTCGCAGCGAGTGGTGATGAGTGGCTGAAATTGGATCTGAGGGTTTCCTCTTGGTACGCGTGGATCTCAATGGGCTTGATTTGAGGATGAAGCTGAGCTACCTGCAAGAAAGTCCCGGGGTGGTTGTACCACCGAGGACCCTCCGACGATCAAGTTAGTCGAGATATTTGGGCAGAGTAACGGCTTGCTGGGGTAAAATTGTCTTACCTGAGTCGTCTGAGAGAGGGCTTTATATAGTGCCAGCCGTGGGATGGCGGGCGCGAGATTCATGCCGGCCGTTACACCCCTGGTGCTACGCCTGCTTGAAAGGCGGGATTTCCCATTAATGATGAGATATGCTCGTTAATGAGGGAACGCAATGGCGTGGAATGCGGGATCGTGGGCGGCGGATATCTCGCGTAAGGCGAGATTCACGCAGCCGTGGCGGAGATGCCTGTGACCTGTGGCGTGGATCGGTCGATGAGATCGAGGAAACTAAGCTCCGCGGGAGGCTCGGAGACGAGCGGGAGGCTGAGCAGGCTTGGTTCATGTGATAGCTCGGAGGCGAGCTAGGAGGGCTGAGAGAACTCAGCGTGCGGGAGGGCTCGGAGGCAAGCCAACGGTTGTTTGTAAAGCGGGCACATGAGTGGTCAGGGAGGCCACTGAAGGTCGGGAACATCCTTAGGTCGAAGGCCCGAAGCATGCTTCCAAGATACCGATCCTGTTCTTTTCCCGTAAGCCTCGGAACAAGTCATCTGCCACGTGTCACGATCTGGGGAGTGTTCAGTACCGAGCATCATCATTAGCCCCCCACTCTTGTTCTGACCTATTGATGGGTCGGGTCGAGAGTGGTTTAATCGGTCACCCGGGCTAAGTTCTTATTTGATAACAGCATCGACTCCGATTCTCGGGCAGTTAGTCGTTGTAGGGTGTTTTTCGTCACCCCATTGAGATGGGAATACGCGCACGCTTGTCAGGCGCATTACTGATTCCCTCTGCCTAGGATAGGTTGGGTTTATTGATTGTGGGGATCCGAATCTCTGGCAGCCGCGGACTAAGCTGCCGTTAATTACCCCTCGCATTTGGAGAGAGAGAACCTCCGATTGACGGGTTAAACTGGTCATGTGAACTCAATGTGCAGTATTCTGTTTTGAAGGGGTTTGGGATACATCGGGGGCCCCGCAGAGTTTTTACGGGGGTCCCGCTACCCGAATAGCGGGAAGGGGGTCAAGGAGGCTAGCAGCCCCCTTGCGGGGTGCAGGGTAGCGCTCCGTTGGAAATTTTGGGACAGTGTGTGTGTGTGTGTCAAGGGGGAAAAGGCATCCAAACGATGCGTGGGAGAAAGCGCTCGGGCGCTAGCACTTTGGACGCTAGCGTTTTGAGCTCAAGAGCGCTAGTGCTCAACGTGTCAGGCGCTCGGGCGCTAGCGCTTTGGGCACTAGCGCTTTGAGAGCAAGAGCGCTAACGCTTTGAGCGTTAGCGCCCCACGTGTCAGGCGTTCGGGCGCTAGCGCTTTGAGCGCTAGTACCCCACGTGTCAGGCACGTGAGCGCTCGGACGCTAGCGTTTTGGCGCTAGCGCTTTGAGCGCAAGAGGGACTTGGTCCCTGCAATAAGAGTTGTACTCTAAGAAAGGCACACTTATTATTTTGTATATATATATATGAGGAGTTAAACTGCTAGGATATTTTGAAGCTGGTGAAGGGAGGCTTCTCTCCTTGAGCCCTGGATCTTCCCCAAAGTGGGGTTTCTGGAGATGAGTCTCTTTCTTCTTCCTTTGTTGGCCAGATCTTGAAGATCAAGAAGTATGGGATTTTAAAAATCTCTCCTTTCTGAGATCTAATGGAAGATCTAAGTTCCCCTTTGTGAGTTTTGTGGTGAAAAACTATTTTGTTTTTAAAAGGAAGAGTAAAACTCTTGATTTTATTCAAAACAAAGAAGAAGGTTTTGAACCTTGAGGAAGGAGAAGATCACAGATCTGGATTTGTTTTTAGAAAGAGAAAAAAAGTTCTTGAGATATTTCATTATCTTTGCCTTTATAGGCTATACATTTTACATATAGCCCCTTAGGCTTTTCAAAATAGTATTTTGCCTATCCCATGGTTCATGTGCCATTTCTTTTTGCACATAAGCCATGGGATTTACAAAAATTTGGCTTTATACCCAATTTCTTACATTTATTCATAAAATAGAATAAAAGAAATACATCAAAATTATTTATTACAAAAATTTTATTTTGGCATGGGGGAAGCCGGCCGCTTCATGTTCGGGCTCGACCCGGGCATTGGCCCACTTGACCTGGGCTTGGGCCCACTTGGCTTGGGGTTGACTTTGATTTTGACATGGTCAACCGGGATGCAAATTTCAACCCCAACAAATTGCCCCTCATCAATACATGCACACCATACATGTAGGTCGCATGGATGAAATTGATGGATTTTCTTTCACGTGGAGGTCGACTCCGTTTTGATGACATGAATATCGTTTCTGCCATTTTTGCGACGTGGACGGTCGATTCTGCCCTTTTTGCGATTTTGGACGGTCGATACTGCCATTTTAGCGACTTGGACGGTCGGTGCTGCTCTTTTAGCGACTTGGACGGTCGGTTCTGCCCTTTTTGCCACTTGGACGGTTGATGGTGCCCTTTTTGCGACGTGGACGGTTGGTGCTGCTCCTTTTGCGACTTGATCGGTCGGTGCTGCCCTTTTAGCGACTTGGAAGGTCGGTGCTGCCCTTTTTGCGACTTGGACGGTCGGTGCTGCCCTTTTAGCGACGTGGACGGTCGGTGCTACCCTTTTAGCGACTTAGACGGTCGATGCTGCCCTTTTTACGACTTGGACGGTCGATGCTGCCCTTTTTGCGACTTGGACGGTCGGTGCTTCCCTTCTAGCGACTTGGACGGTCGGTGCTGCCCTTCTAGCGACTTGGACGGTCGGTACTGCCCTTTTAGCGACTTGGACGGTCGGTGCTGCCCTTTTAGTGACTTGGACGGTCGGTGCTGGATTTGACTTGCTCCGCTCCTTGTGGTGTCAGGGATGAAGTTGACTTGTTTTCGAGGTGGAGTTTGATTCTGCTAGGGAGGCCATTAGTTGTTTTTCTGATTTGATGTGATTTGGGTTGACATCAGCACCGCTGCACTGGAATATAGTACCAGGAGCGAATCATCATCTGCCATGAGGAGATCTCCCTCATTCCCAGTTTAACGACTTAGGGGTCATTTGTTCCCAGTTTAACGACTTAGAGGTCATCTGTTCCCAGTTTAAAGAATTAGGGGTCTACTGGATTGGAGTTTTGGGATTTTGGGGTTAGGGTAGGTATCAGCGTTGCTAACACTGAAGTACACGTGCCAGGAGCAATTCATCATTTGCCTTTTTCCTGTTGGGGAGCGATGGCTTAGGAGACAGGTTTAGATCCCTATCACCTAAGGCTTTTCAATTTTATGAGCCGTAAAAGTCCCATAAAAGCATTTTCTTCCTACGAGTCGAAAGGATCTCTTAGGTGTACTTTCTCCTTAGGAGTCGTGGGGACTCCCAAGTGTGTTTTTCCTTTGTGAGTTGTAAGGATCCCACGAAGGTTTGTTCTCCTCATATATCGTAAGGACACATGAGTGGGTCTTCCCTAATGGAGCATAATTCCAAGAGCGGAGACTGGCCACTGGACTGGTGATTGCGGTGGGGCATGTGTATGCTGAGAATTATTTGAGCCCGTGGATTGTATACGGTAGTCAAGTTGGGGACTAACCGTAGGGCCGGGAGAATTTTGAGAAATTGGATTTTGGTTGGCGTCTGCATCGCTGCACTGGAATATGATATCAGGAGCGACTCATCATTCGCCATTTGGGGGCTTGGAATTTTGATCTTATTTGGCATCAGCATTGCTGCAGTGGAATAATGCCAGGAGCAACTCATCATTTGCCCCGGGAGGAATTGGGATTTGTTTTTTGGATCGGCATCAGCACCGCTAACACTGAAGCGTAACGCCAGGAGCGACTCATCATTTGCCATTTCCCATTGGGGAGTAGTGGCTTAGGAGACATGTTTAGGTCCCTGTCATCTAAGACTTTTCAATTTTATAAGCCGTAAGGGTCTTATAAAAGTATTTTCTCTCTACGAGTCGAGATGATCTCACACGTGTATGTTCTCCTTAGGAATAATGAGGATTCCTAAGTGTGTTGCTCCTTTGTGGGTCGTAAGGATCTCACGCTGGGATTTTCTCCTCACAAGGTCGAGAGGACTTTGCGAGTGTATTTCATCTCTTTTAACGAGTTTGTGCCCTTTCGGGTTTTCACAAACTCGCCGGTAGTCCTGCTGTTTTTACTCACGGAGCCCTTTTGGGTTTTCATCCGTGCCGGTATTGCTTGTGGACATACCATTTTTTTTGCCGCTGGTGGGACTTTAAAAGTAGTCTCACCGGCAGGATTTGGGAGAGATAGGGGTCGTTTATGCCCGTGGATTGTATACGGTTTTGCAGGATGTATGATCCAGACCGTAGGGCCAGTGTGCTCAATTCGCTTGCGACTTGGAGCATTCACGCATAGTATTTCTTGAGATATCGGCCATTGATGGGTGGAATGAGCCTTTCTCCCTCGGCACTTATTAGTTGGTAGGATCCTCCATCGAATACTTTCTCGACGACGTATGGTCCTTTCCATTTTGGCGCGAATTTTCCCTTGGCATGTCGATTGGGGATGATCGGTCTTTTGAGGACCAACACCAATTCGCCTTTCTTGAAAGCGCGGAGACGGGTTATCTTGTCATAGGCCCGTGACATTTAGGATCGGTATAGCTCCAGATTTTGCTGCACCGCAAGCCTCTTTTCTTCGAGGGCGTCGAGCTCTTCAAGCCGAAGGAGCACATTTTTCTCCTCCGTCAACTCGTGCTGAACGGCCATTCTTATGCTTAGAACTTCGACTTCGAGGGGGAGGACCGCCTCCACTCCGAAGAGCAATGAGTATGGATTGGAATGAGTTGGAGTACGGTGCGTGGTACGATATGCCCACAACGCCTCGTGAAGTTTGAGATTCCAGTCTCTGTTGTTGGCTGAAGCATTTTTCCTTAGGAGCTTGCATAAAGTCATATTGAAGGCTTCGGCTAGCCCATTGGCTCTTGGATTATAGATGGAGGAATATCTCCACTCTATCTTGTGCAGAGTAGCGAACCTTGAGAGTTTGAAGCTCTTGAAAGAAGACCCGTTGTTAGAAATGATTCTTCTTGGTGTACCAAAGCGGTATAGAATATTATGCTGGAAGAATGTCAGAATATCTTCTGTCTTGACTTCTTTTAGCAGGACAGCTTCAACCCATCTGGAGAAGTAGTCTGTTGTAGCCAGTATGAACCCGTGGCCTTTGGATGACGCAGGATCAATTGGACCAACTATGTCGGTGCCCCAAACTTCGAAGGGCCACGACGCCACCGTAGGATGCAACAGATTGGGATGCTTGTGAATGAAATCGCCGTGAATTTGGCAGATATAACATTTCTTTGCATGCTCTCCGCAATCCCGTATCATGGTGGGCCAGTAATACCCAAGCCGTTTAATTTGAAGTCGCATCTTGGGGCCAGATTGGTGAGCACCACAAACGCCCGAGTGAACTTCTTTCATGACCTTTTGGGTTTCGACCAATGACAGACACCTGAGCCAGAGTTGGTCATATGACCTGCGGTATAGCGTGTCATTTACAAGCACATATCGGGGAGCTCTCTTCTTCACCTGAATCCTTGCAGATTTTCCTTCGGGCAGCTTGTCATATCGGAGGTACTCTATGAAGGGTTCTCTCCAATCGGGCTCGTCATGATGATTGAAGCTTCTTCGGCAGGACCGCCCTTCTGTTCCGCGCTTTCCTCTTCTCGTAGAGAGACCGGGGGTAGAATTTGCCGGCTCCTGACTGTGATCAGAATTTCGTCCATGTCAAGATCATCCGGCTCTTTGGCTAAGCGAGCAAGTACGTCAGCCTTTCCATTCAACGCTCTAGAGACTCTCATTAGTTCAATATGAGTGAACCGTTTCATGAGTTCCACCACTCGGCCTCTGTACTGAGCTAACTCGGGGTTGTATATCTTATAGTCCCTGCTTACTTGGTTGACGACAAGCTGGGAGTTACCGTAAACTTGTAGCCGAAGGATTTCCATTTCTATGGCGAGCTCCATACCAGCTATCAGAGCTTCATACTCAGCTTCGTTGTTTGTGCGAGGCTCGGTGAGAGCAAAAGAACGCCGTAGGGTTCCCATCGATGGCGTGATGAACACCAATCCTATCCCTGCTTTTATCTCCGGGACGCTTGATTTACTAGACGTCCTTATCGATGAGGTCCCATCGAAGTAGAATTCTCAACATGGCTCGTCATTCTCGAGGTGCAGCACTTGTTCGTCGAGTAACTCGCAATTTAGCGGTGACCCTTCTGGTATAGGATGAGCGGCGAGGAAGTCTGCAAGTGCTTTCCCTTTCACTGCTTTCTGAGGAATATAAACTATGTCAAACTCAAGTAGCATGACAGCCCATCTTGACATTCTACCGGCTAGGCTTGCTTTGGTCATTAAGTGTTTGAGTGGGTCGATCCTAGAGATCAGCATAACCCGATAAGTGAGCAGATAGTGTCTCAGTTTCTTCACAGCGAACATCAGAGCCAGGCATTGCTTTTCGATCGGGGAATAGTTGTGTTCCGCCCCAACTAATGTTCGACTGAGCTAGTAGAGGGCATTCTCCTTTCCCTCATCGTTGTTCTGGGCAAGGACCTCACTGAGTGACTCATCTAGCGCGGCAGTGTAGAGAATCAGCGGTTTATTTGGAATGGGTGAGGCCAGCACTGGAGGGTGCAACAAGTACTGTTTGATACTTTCGAACGCTTCTTGACATTCGGCATCCCAGACAAAAGGAGCTCCTTTCTTCATGAGCTTTGAGAAGAGCCTAAATCTCCCTGATAGATTTGAGATAAACCTTCGTATATAAGCATGCTTGCCTTGAAAAGATCTTAGCTACGTCAAATTCTTCGAAGGGGGCATCTCCATGATGGACTTTATCTTGGATGGGTCAACTTCAATCCCTCGATGTCGGACTATGAAGCCCAGGAATTTTCCCGATGACACGCCAAAAGCGCACTTCAGAAGATTCAATTTCAGATCGTATTCCCCTCAGTCTGGTGAGAACGATCCTAAGATCTTGGAGGTGATCGGCCTTGGCTTTAGTCTTGACGACCAGATCATCAACATAACATTCGACGACCTTATGAATTAGGTCATCAAAGATATTGGTCATCGTCCTTTGGTATGTAGCACCTGCGTTCTTCAGTCCGAATGGCATTACCTTGTAGCAATATATTCCGATCGGGGTTCGAAATGCTGTGTGTTTCTCATCCTCAGGCGACATCTTGATCTGATTATATCCCGACGAGCCATCCATAAAGGTGAACAACTCGTAATTTGAGGTGTCACCGGCCATCATTTTCATGACTGGTAGCGGGAAGTCGTCTTTAGGACATGCCTTGTTGAGGTCCCTGAAATCGACACAAACTCGGATCTGCCCATTTTTCTTCTTCACTGGGACTATGCGTGCGATCCAGTCCACATATTTTTCTTCCCTGATGAAGCCGGCATCGATGAGTTTCTTGGTTTCCTCGATGACCTTTTCTTCCAACTCTCTTTTCATTCTTCGAGGAGCTTGTTTGACTGGCTTAGCATCAGGAAATATAGCCAGCTTACGCACGGCTACTTCAGGGAAAAGGCCAGGCATTTCTTTGTACGTCCACGCGAAGCATTCGATAAACTCGTGCAGCAGGGCGATTATCTGCACTTTCATTTCCTCTGACAAGAGCGAGCTAATGTAGGTCGGCCTTAGATTATCAGGCGTTACTATGTCAATCTCGGTTAGCTCGTCAAAGGTTACTTGTCCGCCATCTTCGAGCTCTTGAGGAGCTTCTTCTGGTTCGGCTATCTCGTCATCATCATTTATCTTTCGCTGGCTTCACCAACATGGATCATGTAGCATGCTTTAGAATCAGATTGAATGAAGCCTATGCCCCGTCTATCTGGAATTCGTCCATCGATGAGTGCTCGGACCTCGGGCGGATGCCATAACCCTTCATAAAACTTTACTTCGGATTCCGTTAGATATAGCCGGCATCCGCACCTTTTGAAATATTCCTGCATCTCGGGTGCATAGTATCTGGGATTGAGGACGGCTCTTATGCCCCTCTCATAGGGAAGGAGCGCGACAGACAAATCGTCCGGGTGCACAACAGGGTTTGACCCATAAAACAGGATGCCCTTCTGTCCACTTTTCCTTCCGGGAACGTAGAAAGTTTTCAGCTGGTCCACGGTAGAGACTGACAATGTATTGAGCTCTTTGCACATCTGCTCCGGCACCCTTGTGACAGCTAGGAGCCCTTCTACAATTTTGAAGGTCTCTCATAGTTTTGTTTGTTGCATAGAGGTCCAATCTGCACAGCTGTTGCACGGCAGGTCCTCTTCCTCCGACTCTTCAGTGTCGCCGCCAAGATGAGAGCGGACTTTGCTGCTAGATGGGGCTTCAGTAACAGATTCATCCGTATCGCTACCAAAACGAGAGCGAGTTTTACGGAAGGACGGACTTCCAGCATCGGACTCATCAGTGTCGCTACCGAAATGCGGGCGCACTTAGGCGTTTTTGCTTTTGAAAGTGACAGCCAGCGCAGATTTGCTTTTGAGTCTTGGCGCCGGTCAAACCTCAGTCAGTTGTGGCTTAGCATTTTGGTGGTTCATGAAGTACCAAGAATCTTCATATCGGACTTCATGCACACTGAACGGCTGTATGTCTTCGTCAATGCGTCTTTCTTCGCCATTTTTAGTATACTTCATGCATTGATGGAGAGTTGACGGAATGATACCATAATCGTGAAGTCACGGCCGTCCTAAGAGAATTTTATAAGACGTATCAGCGTCGATCACGTATATCTTAGCTTCAGTTTGCAGATCCCTAAATTTGATTGGCAGAGCTATAGACCCCAGAACTTGCTGGAAATTTTGGTTGAAGCCTTGAATGACAATCCTTTCCCTTGACAGGTGTCGGACGTCCATTGACAAACTCTTCAGAGTTCGCAAGTTCATGATGTTCACTGAAGACCCCGGATCAATCAATATGCGATTAATCCGATCTCCGTCGCTGTACCCGGTCATGTAAAGCGGCCGATTATGCTCAGCCGTTCCAAGTAGCAAGTCTTCATCCTTAAACGTGACTGCGGCAGCATACAGAGCATACTGGGCTTCTTTCATATTAATTTCCGCAAAGCGAGCCTGATACCACTCAGGGTTTTGTAGAGCATGAATGAGAACATCTCTAAGCTCTTGAGATAGAACCAAGGCATCATAGATGCTAAGGAGAGATGGAAGCTTTCGGAGATGAGCCAAGACATTATAGTTAACTGGGAAGGACTCGAATCTTCATGAACAAGTTCTCTGCCATCTTCTTCATTAGCGACTTGTTTTTCCTTCCCTTTTTGGGAGTTGCCCTGATTTGGCGGTAGAGCTCTGCCGCTTTTGAGTTGAATTTGGTTGGCCTTAGTGGCAAGCTCTTCGTCCTCTTTGGGAAAACATAGCTCCTCCTTAGAGTCGATGCCCACGTGGATGGCGTAGGAGGTCACTATAGGGATCTCTTCATTGGAGTCTTCTTCTAACTCCTCTAGAATCTCAGCCGCTTCTACAGGGAAGAACTCTTTCAATTGAATTAGAGTTCTTTCCTTCTATTCATAGTCTTCGAGGGAATCAATATATTTTTGAATGGCCGATCTCCCTGCAGACTCTTTTCCGTGTCGAGCTGCACTTCTCTTCTTCTTGAGCTTTTTGGATTTTGAGCCTGATAGAACCAGATTAGCAGCTGGTACGGTAGGCTTCTTCTGCCCTTACCATTCCGTTCTGGGCTCTTTCCGAAGTAGCTTTAGCATCTTGTTCGTCTTATTAGATATGTGCGTACCCCACGGAGGCCGCGGTGAGACCGTTTCGTTTCTCAGGACAGCGGGTTCGGCTGTCTGCTCCCAGAAGGCTTCAGCTTCTGTCTGTATAAAGTTGGTGGTTGCAACTTGATTGTTCACCAACACACTTTTGGATAGCTCGATCTCTCCAGCCTTGTACTGCTTCTCGACTCAGTCCTTGAAGATATAGCAATCCTCGATCGCATGGCTCACTACTCGGTGGTACGGACAATACAGGGGATTGTCGGTCATTTTTGCTTCTTGGGGTCTTTTCGACTCCGGCAATTGTAGACCGTTGTTCAATTCATCTTTAAATATCTTTCGGACCATGTCCCTCCTGAAAGAGTAAACCTTGTTCTTTTTCTCCTCTAGGGAAGGCCCTTCTCCTCCCAGCACTGGCTTTCGAGACCGGTTGGTTTTGGATTCACCCGCCCTTCGCTTTTCTTCATTTTCGGACGCATTGAAGACATTGGTACTGCTGGAACTCCCGCTTCTACGGTTGTCGTCCCTCTTGCTTTTCCAAGTCTTGTCTCTCTGAGAGTCCGGGGTAGACTCTTGCTTCGAGCGTTCCAGCATTTGAACTTTCTTGGTTAGCTCTTGAAACGTCTTGAGGCCTGCTGTACACAAGAATGGGACCATCCAATTGCTGAGGTTCCCAAGGAGAAGGCTGACAGACTGGTCCTACTCCAGCGGCAGTTCGCACTTGACCGTGAGATTACGCAATCAGGCGATAAAGTCGGTGTTGCTTTCATTCTTCCCCGGCTTGGTCCTCACAATGTCAGCAATGGAGATTTTATCACTAACATTCATGAACCTTTGCCGAAACAGAGACTCCATTTGGGCAAAGGTAATGACGGACCCGTCTGGTATACTCGCGTACCAGTCAAAAGCAACATCGGTCAGACTGTTGACAAACTGACGAAGAAGGAGCGCATCATTGCCCCCTATATTTCCTCACAATGCTTTGAAGTGGGCGACGTGATGATTTGCATTTCACGTTCCGTTAAATCTTCCGAATTTAGGAATGACGTAGCCGCTCGGGAACTCGATCAGATCGTACTGTGCGGGATATGGCCGCCCACTACTGCCAATCTCTTTTTGGGCTTCGGCTTCGGCCACCAATGTTTTAACCTTGCTGGTGACCAAATCCATTATCCGATCTTGTGTTAGCGGGATAGTGTTATCTAAGGCCAAGGTGTCCCCCGAAGCGGAATGTGGCCGGCTTTCATGCGGCTCGACGAATCTTGGACCCAAAGGGACAGGCATCGGCCGCTTCGGATTCTCACCATCCGGCTCATGAGTAGCGACTTGTGCTTGATTGGGAGGCGCTCGAGCAATTTGAGCCGTAAGCTGCATCACAACGTTCGTTAAGTCTCCAATCTTCGAATAGAGCTTGGCCATCTCTTTATCTTTGCTCCTGAGCTGTTTTCGAAGCTTTTGAAGCAGTTCTTGCTCCACGGTCCTTGGGCGGAAAGTCGGCTCTTCCTCAATGTCCGAGCTTGACTCTGCATGGACCGAGGGGTCTTTCTGCCAATCATCCTCATTGAGAGGGTTTTCTTCATGCAGCGGATGTGGCTGTTCTTGGGAAGCGACAACCACATTCAAGCCAGATTGGGCTTGGGATGTGGTGGCCCCATCCTTTCTTTTGCTGCGAAGGTTTTCGCTGGGGCGCCCGCCAGCCATATATACCGTATGGATAATATATCCAGCCATCTTTTTATTATCGGCAGCTGGCCTGACCAGGTTCTTGAATGGTGCTGGCGCTTCTTTTCTGGGTTTGCCCCGCTGCTTTCGTGCGGCACAGAGCGCCTGATAGACTCTTGAAGAGACAGTGTCATACTTTTTCTGTTGGGGCTGGGACACGTCTCTTTGTAGCGATATTCGGACCGCTTTCTTCTTGATTCTGGTGGTCATGGCATTTTTCTGAACCCACTTCAGAGGTTCGAAGGAATTGCTAGTTTTTACGGCCGATTCTGTCGTCGGAGGAGGATGACTCTGCTCTTGGAATCTCACACGACTCTACCTGGCCGAAGTCCTGGCTTTCTTGTTGGCTCGATACCTGAGCCGCTTCTGCCTTAACTTTTCTGATTTGAGCGCCTGGCAGGTTCCGGCTCTTCGGGAAGCCACCGTAGACCGGGCGATGGAGGGCATTGGAGATACGCCTGATTGTGCATTTGTTAGAGTCATCGCCTGGGCTCATCCGCAACGTTTGATGTTGCCCTTTGTACCGGAAGTCTTGCTCCCAGCTGGAGAACCAGAGAGTCGTCCAGACACCGTCTTAAGTTTTGGTTGTGGTGCCTTGGCGATCATGACATTTGGCCTCTTGCCCCTTGAGGCCGGCTTGGCCACCTGTTTTGCCGGGATTTCTGCCAGATGAGCGCTTCCGGCAGGGAAGATGATGACGGAGCCAAACTGGCGGGGCAGTTCCTCCCACTATCGACTGAGGCTTGCGGGGAGAACCACACGAGCATTGACCTTGACTACGTACGGGATCGGGGTCGCGTTGGAAGCTGAATTTGTCTTGGGAGACATTGTCGTCGAATGTTTATTGCTGCACAAAAAGAAAACATCATTTCAGTATAGGCAATCGATATGTACATTGATTGAATTCGCGTGAACGTTTAACCCGAAATATGGGAGGAGAGAAATGTCCCACCGGGCGTGCCAGAATCTATAGGGTGTTTTTCGTCACCCCATTGAGATGGGAATACGCGCGTGCTTGCCAGGCGCATTACAGATTCCCCCTGCCTATGGTAGGCTGGGTTTTATTGATTGTGGGGATCCGAATCTCCGGCAGCCGCGGACTAAGCTGCCGTTAATTACCCCTCGCATCTGGAGTGAGAGAACCTCCGATTGACGGGTTAAACTGGTCATGCGAACTCAATGTGCAGTGTTGTGTTTTGAAGGGGTTTGGGATACATCGGGGGGCCCCGCAGAGTTTTTACGGGGGTCCCGCTACCCGGATAGCGGGCTGGGGGTCAAGGGGGCTAGCAGCCCCCTTGCGGTGTGCGGGGCAGCGCCCGTTAGAAATTTTTTTCTAACAGGGACAGTGTCATGGAGTATGTGTGTGTGTGTGTGTGTGTGTGTGTGTACATATATATATATATATAAGGGGGGAAAAGCATCCAAAGGATGCGTGGGTGAAAGCGCTCCGGCGCTAGTGCTTTGGGCGCTAGCGCCCACGTGTCAGGCACGTGGGCGCTTTGGGCGCTAGCGATTTGGGAGCTAGCGCCCCACGTGTCAGACGCTGGGGCTCTAGCGTTTTAGGCGCAAGAGCCCTAGTGCCCCACGTGTCAGGCGCTCGGGCGCTAGCGCTTTGAGCACAAGAGCCCTAGCGCTTTGAGCGCTAGTTCCCCACGTGTCAGGCACGTGGGCGCTCGGGCGCTATCGCTTTGGGACTTGGTCCCTGCAATAGGAGTTGTACTCCCAAAAATGCACTTATTATTTTGTGTGTGTGTGTGTGTATATATATATATATATGAGGAGTTAAACTCTTAGGATATTTTGAAGCTGGTGAAGGGAGGCTTCTCCTCTTGAGCCCTGGATCTTCCCCAAAGTGGGGTTTCTGGAGATGGGTCTCCTTCTTCTTCCTTTGTTGGTCGGATCTTGAAGATCAAGAAGTATGAGATTTTAAAAATCTTTCATTTCTGAGATCTAATGGAAGATCTGAGTTCCCCTTTGTGGATTTTGTGGTGAAAAACTATTTTGTTTTTAAAAGGAAGAGTAAAACTCTTGATTTTATTCAAAAAAAAGAAGAAGGGTTTGAACCTTGAAGAAGGAGAAGATCACAGATCTGGATTTGTTTTTGGAGAGAGAAAAAAAGTTGAGATATTTCATTATCTTTGCCTTTATAGGCTATACACTTTACATATAGCCCCTTGGGCTTTTCAAAATGGCATTTTGCCTATCTCATGGCTCATGTGCCATTTCTTTTTGCACATAAGCAATGTGCTTTACAAAAATTTGGCTTTATGCCCATTTTCTTACATTTATTCATAAAATAAAATAAAAGAAATACAACAAAATTATTTATTACAAAATTTTTATTTTGGCATGGGGGAGGCCGGCCGCTTCATGTTCGGGCTCGACCCGGGAATTGGCCCACTTGACCTGGGCTTGGGCCCACTTGGTTTGGGGTTGGCTTTGATTTTGACTTGGTCAACCGGGGTGCAAATTTCGACCCCAACAGTCGTATTTTTTCTGATGATGTCAGCGGATCAGGAAAGATATCTTGCATTAAAGAGAAAGTGCCGATTCGGGCGTACGTTCATCGGATTGCCAAGTCACGTGTCCGACGCTGGTTGGCTGACGTGACGGGCCGCCGGTGTTTTCGCGCCCGATGGGACGCGTCCAATGCGCATGCGACAGGTGGAGCGTTGATGTCCATTGAATGCGAAGTGTCATTTTGGCGGGAGACGATCGGCGTCGCTGGATGTGTTCGCCGACTACTATAAATAAAGGTAAGATCCCCCTAAGGGTCCACACTTCGCTATAATTTCCTCTTCCCTTCGTGTGTTAGCTCGGCACTCTTCCCTTTAGGTCGGATTTCCTGCGTTCTTTCCTCGGAGGACCCCTTCTTTTGATCAGGTTAGATGTCTTCCTCTGAGGAGTCCGTAGAAATAATTCGGATAGAATCTAGGGAGTCTTCTACAGCTTCCTCTTCTTCGTCCGGGTCAGAATCTTCCCAGGAATTTAGGGTTAGTCGCACTTCCCAGGGTTGTGCGGCGGGTACGGTCCCCAAAACGAGTGCCCGTAGTATCCATGACGTACCTTCTCTTGTGAGGAATGTGGATGTGCTCATCATAATCCGAGGTCGCTTCCATATTGCCCCCGGCTACTCTCTTCACTTGGCCGGGGAAGGAGAAAGGGCAGATCAAGTACAAGGCAAGGAGATTGCCTTGTACTTGGAGGCCTTTTAGGCTGGAATACGCCTGCCCTTCTCTCCCAAGGTGAGTGTGGCACTGCATTGTTTTTAGTTAGCCCCAGGCCAGTTAGTGCCGAACTCCTGGAGGATTCTCCTCGGATACCTGGTCCGGTTGAAATTGCGGGAGATCCCTTTTAGTCTGAACATTCTCCTTTTCTTTCTCTGCTATAAAAACTACCCCGACACTCACAAGGACGAGCCGAGCTGGGTATACATTTCTTTTAGAAAGCACCAGGGAGGTGCGGCCGGATCTGGGGTCGTTGCATTACCTTCTAACATTTATGAGTGGAAAGAGAAGTTTTTGTTTGTTGGGCACCCGAGAGTGAGGATTGGCTTTTGCCCATCTAGTGGCACAGGACCAATTGCCCGCGGGTAAGGCGGTCGAATGATCCCGACGCGGTGGCGGTGTCGGAGTGGGAGTCCGTCCCCCGGGCCGATGTGTTGCTGTCTGAGTAGGCCTTCAGTTGGGCCGGGCTCAGCACCGCTCAGTTTGTGGGTAAGTTAGGAGTTTCAGGCAACCTGCTTAAACTTGTGTATTCTTCCACCTTTTTTTTGGCATTGCTAATTCCTTCTTTGAATTTTCGCTTTCTTACTGAACCGATGGACCGAGCTAAATTCCAGGTGGCCTTGGTCGAACAGAAGAAAGGGGGGAAGGCCGGAGGCACCGACCAGTCACATCCCGCTTCGAGCCCGGCTCCACCGGCGGCCGCTCCGGCCAGGCGCTCGAGCACGCCCCGGACCTCAGAGCCCTCCCGCGCGCAGAGCCGCAAACTCACTCGGGAGCAGGAGCCCCAGGTCTTGGAGGTCGGAGACGAGGAAGATGTCCCCGCGCCCCTCCTCAAGAGGCACCATAGGACGGTGCCCCGTACCCCGGCTTCCCAGATCTTCATGGATGAAGGGGAGCTTCGCTTCAAGGTGTCTGTTCATATCATGATTTTGCATTATTATATTCCCCATTCTTATTCATTTTACAAATAAATAGGTGCTTTTGATCCATGTCTGCTACATAGTTGCAGGTTACAGATTCTCGGAACAAAAACAGTGAAAATGATGAAAATACGATACAAAAGTGAGACTACGACCAACAAGTAGAAGAATCTTGATCATGCCTACAGTTTGAAGAACAAACGAAGATCAATGAACAATTTCACAAAGTACAAAGGCAGCGCAAAGATTCAAGACTTCAACACGAAGCGAACGGTAAAAGTCCACCACATTCTACATTGTGGAAATCTGGAAGAGACTAGAAGACATTCTGAAGAACCAAGTGAAGAAAAGTCAAGTAAAATGCAACATGAGAATTACCAGAGAAACAAAAGCCCAAGAGCCTCCAAGATGGCCGTGGATCCGTGGCCAAACAGGGTTTTTGGCCGTGGTTCCGCGGCCATGATGAGCACGTGTCGGTGCAAAATTCAACGGCGGCGGCGGTGCGTTGACTAGGCTTCTTAGGATAATTTTGTAAATGCAGATAGGGATCTGATGTAACCCTAGGGTTTCTATGATCTATAAATAGAAACCCTAATGCTCTTTTCTGGAGCATGCCTCTTTTTATTCATCTATTTCAGAATTTTAATTCGCTGTAAATGTTTGAAGAGAGCATCAAATAAAGTAAGTTTTTCATTTCTATGCCCTAGTTAATTTCTTTTCTGCCGTAGTTTAGTAATTTTATTATCTGCCCTAGTTAATTAGTTTGAAATTTTATTCATTTGCCGTAGCTTAGATAATTAGGTTATTGAATTGAAAACTCATTAAAAAATGTCTGTTATTATCAATTCCCTAATGAGTGAGTAGTTCCTCACTTGTTAGGGTTAGGAATAGGAAAGGTTTGAGAGATGAAAATCTCTCACCTCTTTCTTACCTATCGCATATTTTTTATAGGACTCTATGCATACATACACACACCACTCACTACGGCACCCTATCCCACGAGGTAGCGGTGCTACCGTAGTTTAAAAGACCGGTTGTGTATGTTTTCCATGGAGGTTAGGGTAAGAATTAAGAAAGGACGGACAAGGACCTAGAGGAAGAAACCTAGTTTCTTCCCAATGGTATTAATCCACTTTATTAATTATTACCATAACACCTAAATAGATCTTAATTAGGGCATTGAAAGCGGTAAGGAATATCGAATTTCCAAACTTAATCTAAACCTAACCCTAGCAAGGTTTTAATCCTAGTCTAAATCAACCTCAGTTTTTAATGATAATCCAATCCACCACAATTGGAATTAACTCGTTAGAACAAATAGAAAATATACAAAATCTCTGTGGACCGACCCATACTCACCGGCTAGCTACCAAGCGACGCCGTTCTTGATTGCGGTAAAATTCTTTGATTCATCTTTTGAAAACGCGCAAGCACGCATAAATTCATCCACATCAACCAAATGGCGCCGTTGCCGGGGATGGCGTAGTTATTTTCTTGTTGCAATTTCGGGTTAATATAAAATCAAAAAATTCATAAAAACTGAAAAATAAAAAAATTTATAAAAAAATTATCATCTTGTTATTTTTTGAAGGGTGTTTTGTTTGAATTGTGCAGGATCGACGAACGGATTCAGATCTGGAAAATTCCAGTGAGCAAAATAGCAAACATCAGATCTGAAAAGGCAGAAGAAGATATAAACAGCAAACAGAAAAATTTAAAAGGCTTGAAACACCTAAAGAACCACGGAACCACCGCGGATTCGTGCTTCTGACCGCGGAAACGCGGCTGGGTGCTGACATCTGCAGGTGGAAACCCCTCTGTAAACCTTCTTTTCTCCTCTGTAACCCCATAAACTCCTCTGAAAATTTTTCCTGCAGGGTTCTTTGTGCAAAAACTTCTCCCCTTTTCCAATAACTTGATCTTGTGCAGGATTCTTTGCTCCGCAATAAAAAAAAATTTTGTTTGCAAGTGTTTACTGCTTTGCATCTTTAAAATTGACTTTATGGGACTTCTACACCAATCCAGATTGGGTGGGGATTTCATTACCCTTCCTAGAACCCCAAAAATCATATAAAGCATATTGCATTGACCATCAAGTTAATTAAAAAAGATTAGACTCGGCCTTAAGGACTGTCGCGCTCAATAGGATAAAGGAATAATTGTAGGCATCGATCGTTTATCTAAACCAGACTTTGTGGTGCCTAGGCTAGACAGGTAGGGAAAGGTAACTTTAAAAGGCCCATCTCACGGTGATTCGTGAGCGGATCCCTCCTTTCTCTACTTGTGCTTACCTGACCACAATTGGCGGTGAAGAGCCGATTTGAGATTCTCACAACTTGCCCTTTGGAACAGTTAGGAGCAGTCTAGTTAACCTAGGTGACCCTAGATCTAGGCTTGATTGTGCATTTGTGATTGATTGGACGCGTGCCTAAGCTTTTTATTGAAAATCTTTTTCTTGCAAAAAGCTCCTTATAAAAAAACACAAAAAGGAAAAATTTTTACAAAAACTTGCCACTTGTCGCTAAGAAATCCGTTGCACCTGTTCATACCGTAATTTTGTATTATTATATTCCCCATTCTTATACATTTTACAAATAAACAGGTGCTTTTGATCCATGTCTGCTATATAGTTACAGGTTATAGGTTCTCGGAACAAAAACAGTGAGAAAGATAAAAGACGATGCAGAAGTGAGACTACGACCAACAAATAGAAGGATCTTGATCAAGCCTACACGAAGATCAGTTCACAAAGTACAAGGCAGCGCAAGGTTTAAGACTTCGACACGAAGTAAATGGTAAAAGTCCACTACATTACTCACTGTGAAGATCTGGAAGAGAAATAGAAGACACTGTGAAGAACCAACCAAAGAAATAGGAAGACAAAGACATCCAGAACCAGCACAAGAAATTGCAGCATCCAAGCCTCTTATTTGGCCGCGGAACCGCGGCCAAACCTGGCCTGCGGCCACGGTTCCGCGGCCGGGTATAGCCCGTAGTGGAGAATTTTTTTACCAAAATGCTTGGCGGCGCTGACTAGTCTTCCTAGGGGTATTTTTGTAAAAGCATACATGCGACGATTGTAAACCTAGGGTTTTCTATGTCCTATAAATAGAGACCCAAATTCTTGTATTAGTTCATGCCTCCTTTCATTAATAAAATTCAGATTTCTTCTGGAGAGCATCAATTTGTAAGTAGTTCTTTTTATTTGCCCTAGTTAATTTTGTTATCTGCCCTAGGTAATTTCTTATCTGCCCTAGTTAGATCTTTAATTCTTTGCCCTAGATAGATAGTTTAGATATGTTCTTCAATTCCCTACTGAGCGAGTAGTCTAGTTTAGATATGTTCTTCAATTCCCTACTGAGCGAGTAGTCTCCTCGCTTGTTAGGGTTAGCTTTGGGGAAGGCTTGAGAGATGAAGATCTCTCACCCCTTTCTTGCCCATCATACGTTTTTATAGGACTCCATGCATACATGTACACACCGCTCCCTACGGCACCCTATCCCACAAGGTAGCGGTGATACCGTAGTATAAAGGACCGGTTGAGCGTGTTTTCCATGGAGGTTAGGGTAAGGATTAAGAAAGGAAGGACAAGAACCTAGAGGAAGAAACACCGTTTCTTCCCGATGGTACTAATCCCCTTTATCAATAATTACCATAACACCTCATAGATCTTAATTTGGGTATAGAAAGCGGTTAGATTTATTGACTTTCCAAACTTACCCTAAACCTAACCCTAGCAATATTTAGATCTAGATTAACTTTGTTTTTAGATTAAATCAATCCGACAACGATCGGAATTAACTCGTAAGAACAATTAGGAAATTCACAAAATCCCTGTGGACCGACCCATACTCACCGGCTAGCTACCAAGCGACGCCGTTCTTGATTGCGGTTATAAATTATTCTTTGAGACATACAAATCAAATGGCGCCGTTGCCGGGGATGGCGTGTTATTTTCTTTTTGCAATTTCGGGTTAATATAAAATTGAAAAATCATAAAAAGCTGAAAAATTAGAAAAAAATATGAAAATTTATCATTTTGTTATTTTGTGAAGGGTATTTTTTTTGAATTTGCAGGATCTACAATCGAGTTCGGATATGGAAAAATCCAAAAAGCGAAACAGAAAACCGAAGATCTGAACAACAGAGAATTTCCATAACAGAACAACAGAAGAAATTTGGACGGCCAAGTCAACAGGACGACTGCGCTTCCGCCACGAGATCCCTGCTCCGACAGTGCTTCCACCGCGAGTTGGTGACATCAGCAAAAAATTTTGAGGCCTGCTCTTGCGTTTCCACCGCGGAACCGCCGCCCCAACTGCCTTTAGGCCGCGGAACTGCCGCACCTTGGTCAAGTCAGCACGTGAAAAAAATCTCTGTTTGTTTTCTCTCTCTTCCTCTGCAAATCCCAATATCTCTTCTGTAAAATCTCCTGCAGGATTTTTTGCGCTTAAAAAAAATCTCTCCCCCTTCCAATAATTGATCTTGTGCAGGATTCTTTGCGCCGTGCTTAAATAAAAAAAATTGATTGCAAGTGGTTGTTTACTGTTTTACATATTTAATCTGACTTTAAGGGGCTTGAGACCAATCCAGATTGGGTGGGGATTTCATCACCTTTTCCAAGACCCCAGAAATCATATAAGGCATATTGGATTAACCATTATTTAATTAAAAAATACTAGACTCAGCCCTAAGGACTTCGCGCTCAATAGGACAAAGGACTGGTTGTAGGCATCGACCGTTGATCCTAACCTGACTTTGTGGTGTCTAGGCAAGTGTGTCTAAGGCGAGTGGTTACTTAATTAGGGCCACTACTTGTAGTGGAGAGCCTTCCACTCACCTGGCACTTACCTGGCCGCAATTGGCGGTGAAGAGACGGTTTGAGGTCCTATTTCTTGCCCTTTGGAACAGTTAGGAGCTGTCTAGCTGACCTAGGTGACCCTAGATCTAGGCCTGATTGTGCATTTGTGGTTGATTGAAAGTGTGTCTAAGCCCTTTATCGAAAATCTTTTTTGCAAAAAGTTCCAAATAAAGAGAAAAAGAAAAAAGGAAATTTTTTTATAAAAACTTGCAAAATTTTGTCGCTAAGAAATCCGTGCACCCCACATTCTTTTTCTTCCCCTTTCCTACATCATGGGTACCCCACCTCATAAATCTCTTGCCGAACTTTGGTACCCTGAACCAAACTTTGCTTCGTACGCGAATTGTTTTGGTCGATTTACGAACGACCCCTCCATGCCCAAAATTTCTTTGAAAGATCGAATAGAAGCGTCTAGGAGAAACAGTTCGACTTTGCAATCCACTTTGTATCAACCATTTCAAACTTCACCACCTTCGTACGTTGATACCACTTTTTCGAGTCCTGTTGTAACTCTTAAACCCATGTCTATTGCCGAACACATTGAACAATCTCGTAACCGATCTTTCACTCCTTTCAATACTTCGAGTTCTTTGGATCAACAAGTCCATTCACCTTTTTATCCAAATGTTGATCATACTCCTGTCCAACCATCCAATTCCTACCAGTCCTACCCGACTTTCCCACCTTCACTAGACATTGCTTCGACACAACCATTTGGGAGTTTCACGTATCCAAACAATTTTGAATGTTTTACCGAAACCTCTTCACAACCCATGTCTAGTCTAGAACAGTCGTTGGAGGCTTATATGGTAGCGACAAACCAAATGATTAGGAATGTGGATGCGTCCATTGCCGTCCTTATGCAACCTAATGAACCGGTAGCTAGTTTCTAACTAACTCCAAATTTTCCAATATATGAGGAGGCGGTTGGACAGAGTGACAATTTGAGAGGAGAGAGTGAGTTCTACACCTTTCCAAATCAAACCTACCCATACCCAATAGAATCCCACAACTCCAGTTTTCAAACAAGTGTTCCAAATGATTCATCAGTTGAAAATAAAATATTTAACGAGTTGTGTGACTTTGTAGTGTTTGATTTGCCAAATTGTGAAGAATCCCTTTCGAGTGAAACCACACCTAATCCTTTTGAACTTTACACCTCCACTCTAGAACCTAAATTGATAAATATCCATGCTTTTGATGAGGTGTGAGAAAAAATTGATTTTCACTTGATTGAGGATATAGACGCCGGGAATATTTTGGATGATGAACCCGTAAATTTGGTTGAAATTTTATCTCCAATTCATCATCCCGAGTCATTAAATGTTTCTCCCGAACCTCATATGCGTCTTGATTTTGATGATAATGGCATGGATAGGCTAAATTTTGAGGAGAATTATGAGGATAGTATTGAGGAGAGTATTGAGGATAATATTGAGGATGAACCATTTTTGTTTGATGTGTCGGATTTTCCAATTCATCCTCCTGAACCTTTAACTGTTATACTTCTTAAATCACCCTCCGTTCTTTTCATCGTTCCGACCACGCAAAAGATCACGCTTGAAGACTGTGATCTTGAAAATTTTCTCTTGTAATCTGACACAGTTCTCACAGACGATAATGATTATGAGTGTTTCACTTTTTCGGACGATGTTGAAAACTCACCTTCCGAGTTTGAGTCCTTTAAATTTTCAGATGAGTTAGTTGAACCATCAGACTCGGTTGCTTACAGTCATTTCGAACCATTGATGGAATCTTTCAAGTTCGAGACAGATTACTTAGGTGAGAATAAGACTATCCCTAAATCACTCCCTTTCGTCCTTGTACCCCTCCGAACGGCGGCCGGGACGTCGGGACGTCTGAGGCGTTATGTTCGGGGCAGATGCTAATTGGTGCTATCCGTCCACCTCTCCGAAGATGCCAAGTTGATTTATGGCACCATATATCGAAGGTTTAAACGGATGCGACCGATGTAGCAGACTTCGTCAGATTCCCCCTCGTTTGAGGGGTTTTTGATTGTGGGGACGCTCTTCCCTGCAGGCGCAAGCCCCTGCAGTTAATTACGCTACCGCATTGCGGTAACAACTTTCTCCTTCTCCAGATGGTCACTTCGTGTCGTGGGTGTTTGTTTTATTGCCCGTGGATTGTTTACGGAGACTGAGTTATGTCGTCGCCCGTAGGGCGTGGACTAGTCCAAATCCGCATTATCTTAAATTTGGGTTTGGGGGGGGGTTTGGTTTAAGGATACGTCAGCCCTACTCGAGGCTAAGATCAACTCAAACGTTTGTTAAGGATACGTTAGTCTAACTTTGTGACTAAGATCAACTTAACGGGATCGTTTAGATCCGACAAAAGAGTGTTTGGACTCTAATGTTCCAGTTTAGGGACATAGTGGTCCATCGTCTGTATGGCTCTCGGGACCCATCACCTCTCTGACGACGTTGAAGGATTACAACGACAGATGCCAGAGGAGTTCAGGGATGTACCCTTGAGCCGGAGTTAATTTGGGGGATTCGTAGTCCAGTATGTTTGAGGGTCTAAGGACGCGTTAACCATCTCCAAGGCTAAGATCAACTTAGACGGGGCTGTTTAGGTCCAACAAAAGAGCATAAGAAAGGGCTCTATTGTTCTAGTTTTAGGGACATCGCGGTCCGTGGGTAGTTTAAGGACATTGCGGTCCGTAGGTAGTTTAAGGACATTGCGGTCCATTGTTAGTTTTAAGACATCTCGGTCAAGGTTAAGGACGTCGTAGTCCATGGGTTTAAGGACCCCACAGTCCGGTATGTGCTCTGGATGCTTCACACGGGTTCACTGCCGTGCTTAGCGAGGACCAGGCTCCGCTCTGGATGCTTCACACGGGTTCACTGCCGTGCTCTGCGAGGACCAGGATCCGCTCTGGACGTTTCCCACGGGGTCAAAGAGTGACATTATCCGTATTCCACATGACCAGGAATTTGTATGAGTTTAAGGACCCCACAGTCCATATCATGGGTGGTCGTCGGGACCCGTCACCTCTTTGAAGACATTGAGGGATTACAATGCCAAGTATCAAAGGAGTGAAGAGATGTACCCTAGAACCGGAGTGGCTTGAGCAGCCCCTGGCCCAATTTGAGGTCAGGACTGATTAATCGTGTTATGAGCCCATTGGCCCAATTAGTCACGAATTGAGGACTTATGGCCAGCTTGGGCTAAGTCCCATCATGTCTGGAATATTGATTCCTTGTGAGTCCATCGAGGGAGAAGCTTTGCCTCCATCCCTTTAGCCAATTGGGCTATAGACTAGTGTTAAACACTTCAAAGCAATCAGTGTTGAACACTGGGAATGAGTTTGACAAGTTAGTGTTCAACACTAAAAGAATAATTGGTGTTAAACACCAGCAACAAGGCCTTGAAATGATCATAAGCACTAAAACAGCTTAGTGTTGAACACTGGCAATGGGGATCTTAAATTAGTGCCGAATATTAACACAATTAATATTGAACACTACGAACAAAATTCTTTAATTAGTGTTGAACACTAAGGCCCGATAGCATTTCAATACTGGATTCGAGAGTTCAAACACAACAGCAAGAACGGTCACGTGGCCCCACGTGAGAGTGCCTTCCCTTCAATGATTCTGCCGAAATTACAGTGTCTTTGATAGCGTCACGTGTTAGCACGTGACGGGCATTCAAATGCCTATGTGTTAAGGCTCCTGCTGAAAGTCACGTGTGTCACGTGGGGTGCTGCCTCAAAGGGGCTTTCTGTAGGGCTTTTGGGGGGGTCACGTGGTGACACGTGACCCTGCCTCAATGCTGTTTTTTTTTGGAGGATCTGTTGCTCCTCTTTCAGGAATTAAATTCCTCGAACTTTTAATTTCAGAGGAATTAAATTCCTATTTCCTTTTGAAGGCTTATATTCTGGAACAGAGTTTGAATCTGAGTTTTCTGTGGGAATTAAATTCCTTGTTTATGCGAAGAACCGAATAGGGTTAAACCCTAAAAGCTTTTAAGGAATTAAACTCTCCTTTTCTGAGGATTATGATTAAAGGAATTAAATTCCCACTGTTTCGACAAAACTATGTTCTTGATTAGGGTTCAACCCTGTTTCTTTTTGTTTTGAAGGAATTAAATTCCCATAATACAGGGTCGAACCCTAACTTTACTTAGGAGGAATTAAATTCCTATAGTTCCATGAGAGTTAAATTCTCATACTTGCATTCCTTCTCTATGTTTTTGGATCTGCATGGCAGGATCTCGACCCATTGAGAATTAAATTCTCAACCTTAAGGGGAGATGTGCACTTTGCAGATCCTCTATCAAAGAGGGAGGAGATATGCTCTCTCGTTTTATGCCTCAGAGTTAAACTCTGTTGAGAATTAAATTCTTTTTCTTTCCAAAAAGCTTTCCCTTTCTTACCTAGGGTTTTTTTGTAGAAGATCTGAGTCTTTTTCAAGTATCAAAGCTCTTCTCCTTTTCTCTTTTCTTCTCTGCGCATGTATCTATTTCTCTGTGTCTTTTGGCTCCTATTTATAGGAGAAGCAGCCGAATCAATCAGTTTTTTGACGAATCTTCATTGATATTTGATTTGCATTCATCATTCATTTTGGGCCGTTGGATGATTAGGTGAATTTTATTCACCATTGGATTTTAAATCCAGAGATTCTCCCTTGCTATTTTGGTTAGATTTAAAGGGGAAATCTTTCCAAACCCGAGATTTTCCATAGATAGATGATATTTAATCATCTCTGAATCTTTAATTTGATTGGTCCCAAATAATTACTTTCCTTTGGAAAGATTCGAATTTCCTTCAGAATTTAATTCTGTCGTCAAAAATGGGCTTTGAAAGTCGGTCACGTGTGACCACGTGACCCATGGTCACGTGTGAGCACGTGACCCCCTTTGGAATGAGCCTTCTGCGCTGCGTCTTCTGATTGCTGCTTAAACATCACGTGCTACCACGTGACCCCTGGTCACGTGTGAGCACGTGACCCTTGTTTGAACTCTCTTTCTTTGGTTCAACGGGAGAACGGGTCTGCTGTCTTGAACGTCACGTGTCAACACGTGACTCTGGTCACGTGAGAGCACGTGACCTTTTCTAAAGCTCTTTTCCTTGACTTGATCAGGGAACCAATGTGCGCCTTTGCTGCTTGAATTTAAATGTCACGTGTCGATACGTGACCTTGATCACGTGGGAGCACGTGACCCTTCCTGAAGCCCCCTTTTCTTCGACTTAGTCAGGAGACTGAACTTGCTTGAATGATGCGTTCAGGTGTCACGTGCGAACACGTGACCGCTAGTCACGTGTAAGCACGTGACCCTCTTCTGAAGCTTTTCACAGAAGCTTCCTGATTTTAAATCAGGAAACAAATGCCCCCACAGCGTTGTTCTTACGTGTCTGCACGTGAGTGCAACGCTGTCACCTCTTGTGACCGTTGGATTCCTCTAGGGATCTGGGGAGACGAAGCGTTTTCATTGTCTTCTATAAATACCGCTGTCTCTTCATAGGAGCCTTCACTTTGTTCATCTTCTTCTTCTGAGAACTTTTTCGTTGAGAATTTAATTCTCTTCTTCCAGAGCTCAGTTCTCTGTTTTAAAATATTTTCAGAGTTTAACTCTGCTCAAAAGGAATCCTTTTTCCTCAGGTAATGTTCTTGGACAACGATGGACCTTCACATTTTCCTGGATTTTAAATCCAAAACAAGGGTTTTTACCCTTCTTTCTTCATATTTTCCATAAGAACATGAAACTGTTTAATCTTTCAACTGTAGATCTCTTAGGGTTTAGATGATCTTTGAAGAGATGATGACAACGTTTCAACTCCATGGACTTTAATTCCACCAAAATTATTTCTGGGAATTTAATTCCCCTCTTTTTTTTTAATAAGGAATTTAATTCCTATGAAGAACTCAATCTCTTCACACAGAGGCTCCTTGGGGTCCCTTGGCCCGAGGCTGTTCTTCTGCAATTGATGCGCTGGGGATTTTGTAATGATGCTAGTGACTTTTATTTTAGGTATCATGGACGCCCATCTGTATCGTCTTGACGAGATCATTTCCTATGGGAACATTCGTGCGCTGGGCCGCAGTCAGAACCAGGAGTTCACCGATGCTCAGTGCGCAAAGATCATGAGCCGCTTTGATGAGTACAACCATCGACTACTTCCCCGTCGCTCTTCTCTTCTGAGGCTGATCGTGCTGGCGATCCGGGAGGCCCTTCCTCTCTTTTGCGCCGGCATACCACTCGGGGACTTAGACGCTGCCGAGGATAAGGTGCATTCGGTGTACCTTATGGGCCTGATTTCAAAGAGGAGGCGGGATGATCTCATTGATCTCCTTCATCAGCTCTTTCAACAATCAGCCATACTGGGCGCCTATCGGAGGATAGAGGACATCCGCGGGGATCCCGATGCTTGTGACCGTGAGCGAAAGCATACTCGGGAGGTTCGCAACGTTTGGAAGGTTTTGAATAAAGTTAATTTTGAGTTTCTCAACCCATGCCCCGCATCTGAAGTGTTCCCATTGTAACAGTTTTTCTTTTTATTCTGTATCGCCTTCTTGAAGTCTGGATGATAAATTTTGTTGTGTCCTTGTATGTTTGCCCGCCCCCTTTTTTTTTGAGATTTTATTATTTTGCTACTATTGCTGTTTGTGCTTTTTAACATGCAAGGTGCCACTCCATATTTCCCTTTTCAATGCAATTCAGGTTTAGGTCTCACGTGTTCTACACGTGGGATCCTTTGATGTGGCTGTTCACAAGATTTTCCTCATGCCATATTTTCAGTGCGCAATGCTAGGTGCAGAAAAAAAAGGCCTTGGAAATAGTCCCATCTCCTTGATTTTCGGTGCTTTTCCTTTTTTTAGGTCTTGGAAATAATTTCACCATGCAGGATTTTCCGCGCGCAGCACTTAATGCGCTTCATTATATATGAGGCAATAGCCTTCTTTTCTTTTCACAGAGAGATTCATATCATATATATATTTTTTCTTGAGGGAGAAACGAGTGCCATGGCTTGTAATCGCCCTCATGCTCGTCGACAGCCATGGGAAGTTCCTCTTGAGGAGATGATCCCCCGCTTTGCTGCTCGGTTGGTGGACCCCCTCCTTACCGACAACGAATGTGACTCGGCCATGCACGAGCTCTCGATTCGTAGAGGGTCTCCCCTCCCGATGGGTTCCCTCTGGCTCCGGATGATCCTCATGGCCGTGCTTGCCGATATTCCTCCTCACCCGGCAGAGATGACCCTGGCGATGCTTGATGCGGCGGAAGAAAAGCTCGAGGGTTTCCATGAAGCATGCTTGATTACCCAAGCTCTGAAGGACTGCTTAATTCATCTGCTGAGTGAGATCAGGGCCCGGCGAGCTATTATGTTTGCATTCGCGGACGAACATGGCACCAACCGATGGGGAGCGACTTCTCGCGAGAATCGTCGTTTCGATGTGCTAGAGAAGGCGGAGAGAGAGATGGAGAATTTTGTCCTTTGCTTCGTTAACCCCTGTGCCGTTGATCCTGTGTTTGGTGACCTTTTCCGTTAGTGTAGAACCTTTTTAAATTAGTCCTTCCTTTTTGCATGCTTTATGTTGAACTTCCATGTAGGCTCAGTACTCGTATGTATGTTTCCGCTTGCATGAATAAATTTTGTGTTCCTTTTATGAAAATTTTCTTCAATTATCAATGCTGTTGTCATGTCGCGCGCACATTTTTTTTTTTTATTTTTTTATTTTTTTTTTATTTTTTTTTTTTTGCTGCTGCGAGCCACAAGGGTCTCGTGAAGAGTTTTTCTCTCTACAGGTCGAGAAGATCCCATAGGTGTGAGTTCTTCTTAAAGATCGGGAGGATCCTTAAGCGGGTTTTCCCTTGAGAGTCGCGAGGATCTCACAAGAGAGTTTTTCTTCCTTACAGGTGGCGAGGGCCTGCAAGTGCCGGGTGTGATCACCTTTTTTTTTTTGTGTTTCACGGGGTTAGGGATCTCTCAAGGTATCGTAGTTTAAAGACGTCGCGGTCAAGGTTAAGGACCTCATAGTCCGTGGATTTAAGGACTCCACAGTCCGCTGTTAGTTTTAAGACATCGCGGTCAAGGTTAAGGACCTCATAGTCCGTGGATTTAAGGACTCCACAGTCCGGTGTTTGGTTGCAGGGACCCGTCACCTCTTTGAAAACGTTGAGGAATTACAACGCCAGGTATCAAAGGAGTGAAGAGATGTACCCTTAAACCAAGGCGAAATCCGTAGGGAATCGGGGGGATTGATCGTTAGTTTTAAGACATCACGGTCGAGGTTAAGGACGTCATAGTCCGTGGATTTTAAGGACTCCACAGTCCGGTGTTTGCTCTGGATGCTTCACACGGGTTCACTGCCGTGCTTGGCGAGGACCAGGATCCGCTCTGGACGTTTTCCACGGGGTCAAAGAGTGACGTTATCCGCGTTCCACGTAACCAGGAAGTTTGCACTAGATGCTTCACACGGGTTCACTGCCGCGTTAGGCGAGGACTAGGCTCCGCTCTGGATGCTTCGCACGGGTTCACTGCCATGCTCTGCGAGGACCAGGATCCGCTCTGGACGTTTTCCACGGGGTCAAAGAGTGACGTTATCCGCGTTCCACGTAACCAGGAAGTTTGCACTAGATGCTTCACACGGGTTCACTGCCGCGTTAGGCGAGGACTAGGCTCCGCTCTGGATGCTTCGCACGGGTTCACTGCCATGCTCTGCGAGGACCAGGATCCGCTCTGGACGTTTTCCACGGGGTCAAAGAGTGACGTTATCCGCGTTCCACGTAACCAGGAATTTTGCACTAGATGCTTCACACGGGTTCATTGCCGCGTTAGGCGAGGACTAGGCTCCGCTCTGGATGCTTCGCACGGGTTCACTGCCATGCTCTGCGAGGACCAGGATCCGCTCTGGACGTTTTCCACGGGGTCAAAGAGTGACGTTATCCGCGTTCCACGTAACCAGGAATTTTGCATTAGATGCTTCACACGGGTTCACTGCCGCGTTAGGCGAGGACTAGGCTCCGCTCTGGATGCTTCGCACGGGTTCACTGCCATGCTCTGCGAGGACCAGGATCCGCTCTGGACGTTTTCCACGGGGTCAAAGAGTGACGTTATCCGCGTTCCACGTAACCAGGAATTTTGCACTAGATGCTTCACACGGGTTCACTGCCGCGTTAGGCGAGAACTAGGCTCCGCTCTGGATGCTTCGCACGGGTTCACTGCCATGCTCTGCGAGGACCAGGATCCGCTCTGGACGTTTTCCACGGGGTCAAAGAGTGACGTTATCCGCGTTCCACGTAACCAGGAAGTTTGCACTAGATGCTTCACACGGGTTCACTGCCGCGTTAGGCGAGGACTAGGCTCCGCTCTGGATGCTTCGCACGGGTTCACTGCCATGCTCTGCGAGGACCAGGATCCGCTCTGGACGTTTTCCACGGGGTCAAAGAGTGACGTTATCCGCGTTCCACGTAACCAGGAATTTTGCACTAGATGCTTCACACGGGTTCACTGCCGCGTTAGGCGAGGACTAGGCTCCGCTCTGGATGCTTCGCACGGGTTCACTGCCATGCTCTGCGAGGACCAGGATCCGCTCTGGACGTTTTCCACGGGGTCAAAGAGTGACGTTATCCGCGTTCCACGTAACCAGGAAGTTTGCACTAGATGCTTCACACGGGTTCACTGCCGCGTTAGGCAAGGACTAGGCTCCGCTCTGGATGCTTCGCACGGGTTCACTGCCATGCTCTGCGAGGACCAGGATCCGCTCTGGACGTTTTCCACGGGGTCAAAGAGTGACGTTATCCGCGTTCCACGTAACCAGGAAGTTTGCACTAGATGCTTCACACGGGTTCACTGCCGCGTTAGGCGAGGACTAGGCTCCGCTCTGGATGCTTCGCACGGGTTCACTGCCATGCTCTGCGAGGACCAGGATCCGCTCTGGACGTTTTCCACGGGGTCAAAGAGTGACGTTATCCGCGTTCCACGTAACCAGGAAGTTTGCACTAGATTGTATCCGCATTTCGCGGGATGGAGGCTTGACTGTTGGCGATGTGTATGCCACCGAGCCATGGAACTGGGAGCTGCCGCTGCTCTGCTTTGTTTGAAGTCATGCCCGTTGTTACGAGACGAGTGTTTGGATGATCTCTAGGTCGCTTGTGGCCCGTCGAGACCTGGCTTCTTCTTCTTTGGTGAAACCTGGGGGAAGGAGTACGACTCCTTCTTTGTTTGCGCCCCTGGGTTGTGTACAGGGATTGTTGTAGTATCACCTGTAGGGCAAAAAGGTTTCATTTTTCCATCATTTCTTTTATTCTTTCCGCGATGCTCTATCATTTCAGCTTTTTATATCGCGAAGGTCGCGATTGCCCAATCATTTCGGCTATTTTTCGCGGTGCCCAATCATTTCGGCTATTTGTTTTATTTTTACTCGCTGCTTTTTTTATTGCGAGTTGCCCTATCATTTCGGCTATTTTTCATGCATACATTTTTACTTGCTGCTTTTTATTGCAAGTTGCCCCATCATTTCGGCTATTTCGTAGGCATGTGTGGCTTGCTAGCTTTTTCGCCGCAAGCTCGGATTTTGGACACCGATTTCGGCATCAGCATCGCTGCAACTGGGATGTTGCCAGGAGCGAATCATCATTTGCCTCTATAGATGTTGGGCAAAGGTGGCTTAGCAAACAGGGTTAAGGTCCTGTCGACTAAGGCTTTTGACTTCATGAGCCGTAAGGGTCTCACAAAGGTATTTCTCCCTACAAGTCATGAGGATCTTGCAGGTGTATTTTCTCCTTAGGGATCGTGAGGATTCCTAAGTGTATGTTCCTCTGTAAGTCGTAAGGATCCTACAGGAGGGTTTTCTCCTTATGGGTCGAGAGGACCTACAAGGGTTGGATTTTGCTGGGGAAATGTTTATTCGCGCCCGTGGATTGTATACAAGGGTCAGTATTGAGCCTCTTGTAGGGCATGTATTGGAGGTTGTGGAGGATTTGCTTAAGAACAGGTTCAGGTTTCTGTAACTTAAGACTTTCAAATCTCATGAGCCGTGAGGGTCCCATAAGAGAATTCTCCTTACGAGTCGTGAGGATCTCGTAAGTGTATTTTCTCCTTAGGAATCGTGAGGATCCCTAAGTGTGTTGCTCCTTTGTGAGTCGTAAGGATCTCACGCAGGTGGTTTCTCCTTACAAGGTCGAGAGGACTCTGTAAGTGTCCTTTAACGAGATTGCGCCCTTTCGGGTTTTCACAAATACTCGCCGGTAGTCCTGCTGTTTTTACTCACGGAGCCCTTTTCGGGTTTTCATCCGTGCCCATTTTGCTTATAGACATACCGTTTTTTTTTTGTTTTTTGTTTTTTTTTTTTTTTTATTCTTTTTTACTTTTCCTTTTTACAAGGTCGCGCCCTTTCGGGTTTTCACGAACACTTGCCGGCAGCCCTGCTGTTTTTACTCACGGAGCCCTTTCGGGTTTTCATCCGTGCCCATTTTGCTTATAGACATACCGTTTTTTTTTTTTTTTTTTTTTTTATTCTTTTTTACTTTTCCTTTTTACAAGGTCGCGCCCTTTCGGGTTTTCACGAACACTTGCCGGCAGCCCTGCTGTTTTTACTCACGGAGCCCTTTCGGGTTTTCATCCGTGCCCCCTTTGCTTATGGACATACCGTTTTTTTTATTTTTATTTTTTTATTTTTTTTTTTATTTTATTTTTTTTTTATTTATCCATCTCGTCAACCTAAGGACGTTGCGGTAGTAGTTTAGGGACGTTTCGGTCCGTCGATAGTTTAAGGACGTTTCGGTCCGCTGTTAGTTTAAGGACGTTTCGGTCCGACGATAGTTTAAGGACGTTTCGGTCCGTCGATATAGGAAGGCCGGCTGCTGCTTGTAAAGTCTGAGCTTAGGAAGATAGCGAGCGGACATAGTCGTCGTCATCCATCATTGACCTAGGCTGCAGCTTATTAAGCATGGTATTTCTTCAAGAAGCGGCCGTTTACTGGCCTGAAAGGCCTTTCACCGTGCATATCCATGAGTAGGTAGGCTCCACCCTGGTAGACCTTGTCTATGATGTACGGGCCTTCATAGTTTGGCTCAAATTTTCCCCGCTTGGCGCGATTGGGGATCATAGGTCTTTTGACCACTAGTACGAGTTCGCCTGGGCGGAATGTCCTCGGCCTGGTCAATCTTTCGTACGAGCGCGTCATCTTTGCTTTGTAGGCTTCTAGATGTTGTTGCGCTATGAGCCGGGTTTCATCGAGGGCGTCAAGCTCCTCAAGCCGAAGGTGAGCATTTTCTTCGTTCGTCAGCTCGTGGTGGACTGCTACTCGTAGAGAGGGTAACTCTATCTCAAGGGGGAGAACTGCTTCCGTCCCAAATACCAACGCGTACGGTGTTGTGTTCGTGGCCGTCTTGAATGTAGTTCGATAAGCCCAAAGGGCTTCTTGCAGCCTTTCGTGCCAGTCCCTCTTATTCCTGGAGACGGTCTTTTTTATGATCTTCGTCAAGGTCTTATTGAAAGCCTCGGCTAGACCGTTAGCTCGTGGGTTGTAAACTGAAGAATATCTCCAGTCTATATTGTGCTGCTGTGCGAAGCGGCTAATCTTATGGCTTCGGTAGGCCGGCCCATTATCGGAGATAATCCGTCGTGGAGTTCCGAACCGATAGATGACTTGCGTCTTGAAGAAATGGAGGATATTCTCCGTCTTCACTTCCTTCAGTGGTGCTGCTTCTGCCCATTTGGAGAAGTAATCAGTTGTCGCCAGGATAAAGCGGTGTCCCCGGGATGATGCTGGTTCAATGGGGCCGACTATGTCAGTCCCCCACATTTCGAATGGCCAGCTGGCCACCGTTGGGTGTAGTGGATTCGGATGTTGGTGGATGAAGTCTCCATGGATCTGGCATGAGTGGCATTGCTTCGCATACTCGAGGCAGTCCTGGATCATCGTGGGCCAGTAGTAACCCATTCGTTTAATTTTTAACTTCATCTTTGGGCCCGCTTGATGAGAACCGCAAAGCCCGTCGTGAACTTCTTGAACGACTCTTTCTGCTTCGTCAGGTCCCAAGCATCTCAGCCATAGAAAATCAAACGATCTCTTGTACAGGGTATCGTTGACGAAAGCGAAGGATAGAGCTCGTTTCATAAGCTGATGTCTTGAGGACGCTTCTTCGGGCATTCGGTGGGATTTAAAGTAGTCTATGAAGACTTCCCTCCAGTCCTCAGCCTTCTCACGGTCTTTTATTTGTAGGGTCGCTTGCTCAATCGCTCCCTTTTCTTTATATAATTCCGGAGGTATTTCTGCCGGGGCGAGCACTCGACGGCTTTGTACTATGATTCTGACGTCATCGAGGTTCTCGTCGGCCAGTTCTTTAGCGAGTTTGGCCAATGCGTCTGCTTTGCTGTTCTCTGCGCGCGGTATGTTCTCTAGAATATAGAAGGGGATCTGGGCCAACAGTTGTTGCACCTTTTCGCCGTACTTCACCAATTCTGGTTTGCACGTTTGGTAGTCACCATTTACTTGGCTAATGACCAGCTGAGAATCTCCGTATATGAGGAGGTCTTCAATTCCCATGTTGATGGCGATTTCGAGGCCTGCTATCAGAGCTTCGTATTC
Organism: Agapanthus africanus; assembly: GCA_030015575.1. Taxonomy (NCBI): domain Eukaryota; kingdom Viridiplantae; phylum Streptophyta; class Magnoliopsida; order Asparagales; family Amaryllidaceae; genus Agapanthus; species Agapanthus africanus. Next base: position 766,524,854 of record JASDDO010000022.1, on the reverse strand, counting down.
GGCTTCATTGTTTGTCCTTGACTCCGTTAAGGAGAAGGCGAAGCGCATTATTCCTCCTTGTGGAGTTGCAAAGATAAGGCCTATCCCCGATTTGATGATTGGGCTACCCTGTTTCTGTTTCTTTATGGAGGAAGCTCCATCAAAATAGAGTTCCCATCGTGTGCTTCCACCGCCAATTGCATCAAATGCATGCTCATCCGGCAAATCACAGTTCAGAGGAGAGTTGGCCGGTATCGGGTGCTCGGCGAGGAAGTCGGCAATGGCCTGGCCCTTCACTGCCTTGAGGGGTTGATATGTTATCGAGAACTCCATCAAGAGCAAGGCCCATTTAGCGAGTCTTCCCGTCAATATAGCCTTTGACATCAGGTATTTAAGGGGGTCCACCTTCGAAATGAGGCGGACTTCATGTGCCAACGCATAGTGCCTGAGCTTCGTTATTGCAAAGATTAATGCCAAGCAATGTTTCTCGATGGGCGAGTAATTGCTTTCTGCCCCCAGCAGCACTCGACTTAAGTAGTAAAGTGCTCTTTCTTTCCCCTGATCATTCTCCTGTGCCCATAATGCGCCCAAAGAACCTTCAAGGGCGGCCGTATAAAGAATGAGAGGCTTTCCTTTCACTGGGGCAGCCAACACCGGCGGATTTTGCAAGTATTGTTTGATCTCGTCTAGTGCACCTTGACATTTGTGATTCCAAACGAACGGGGTTCCCTTTTTCATCAGGTGGCTGTAAGGACGGCATTTGCCCGAAAGATTAGCGATAAACCGCCGGATGTATGCGAGCTTCCCTTGGAGAGACCGCAACTGCTTGAGGGTTTTTGGCGGAGGCATTTCCATGATCGCTTTAATCTTTGACGGATCTATTTCAATACCTCTGTGTCGAACGATGAATCCCAGAAATTTGCCCGAGGAGACTCCAAACGCGCATTTGAGGGGATTCATTTTTAAATTATATTGCCGAAGGCGTTGAAATACGGTTTCGAGATGCTTTAAATGCTCTTCGTATGACATGCTCTTCACTACGAGGTCATCGATATAGCATTCGACGATGTCGTGTATAAGATCGTCGAAGATTTTTGTCATGGCCCTTTGATAGGTGGCGCCAGCGTTCTTTAGACCAAAGGGCATAACCTTGTAGCAGAATATGCCCAAAGGAGTCCGGAAAGCGGTGTGCTTCTGGTCTTCGGGATGCATCTTTATCTGATTGTATCCTGATGAACCATCCATAAAGGAGAAGACCTCGTGAGTGGATGTGTTATCTATCATTAGCTCGGTTACCGGCACCGGGAAATCGTCCTTTGGGCATGCTTTATTGAGATCCCTGAAATCCACGCATATGCGCACCGTTCCATTCTTCTTCATTACCGGGACGATATTGGCGATCCAGTCGGGGTATTGGACTTCTTGGATAAATCCGGAATCGATCAACTTCTTGACTTCGGCGTTGATGCTCATCTCCAGCTCAAGTCGCATCCTCCTTGGCGCCTGCTTGACTGGCTTGATATCCGGGGATATTGCTAATCTATGCACCGCAATCTCCGGATCCAATCCTGGCATCTCGGAGTAGTTCCACGCGAAGCAGTCTTTATGCCGTAGGAGCACGTTCTTTAACGCGGCCACCTTTTCCTCGGATAACAGCTCGCTGACAAATGTCGGCCGCGGGTCGTCTGCCGATCCCAGCTCGATCTTCTTGAGGTTATCTGCGGTAGTATGTATACCGTCTTCCAGTTCTTTCGGAGCGGGCGGGAATTCTGAGATCAACTCATCATCGCTGTTCTCGAAGCACCGGGGAAGGTCATCTTCGTTCTCGGGCTCTTCTTTTAATATCGTAATCATATAACAGGTGCGAACTCGCTCCCAAGACTGAGGCGGATCCGGTTCTGCTCTTGTGGTTTTGGGCTCGTGCTTTTGCGGCGGCGTCACTTTCCAACCGTCGGATAAAGCGAATCTGCCCCGTCGGTACTGGTCCTCGACCCAGTTCTTAAAGGTGAAGCAGTCTTCGGTAGGATGTCCTATGGCTCGGTGATAAGAGCAATAACTCGGATGAGAGACCTTGCTAGCTTGCTCAGGATGTCTAGACTCTGGAAGCGTGATCATTTGATGTTTTATAGCGAGGTTGAGCAGCCTCTCCGTCTTATCTCGGGGGAAGGAGTACGCTCGACTCATCTTCTTGATGAGGGACAAGCCCGAGCCGCTTCTTGATTTATTTCCGTCTCTGCGTCGGGCCTTTCGTACAACGGACTGACGAGGATAAGCGTGTTTGTCTTTTGTAGCACGTTGAGATAGACGTTGCGTCCTGGCCTTCTCGTAGATGGCCATTTCGCGGTTGTGGTCTTCCCGAGCTTTCTGACCCACCTTCCTGATAGGCTTGCCCATTCGCTCTTCAAACGACGGACTTGGCGCTTCGATCGCGGGGTCTAGTTTTGATGAGGGGTCGGCCTCTCCTGACAGGGCGTCCTCTTCTTCATCAAAGGTAAATATAGCGTAGCTGCTGTGGGTTCGCCCTCGTTTTCCGGTTCTCGCGTACCCAAGCCCAAGTGTTTCCATTTTCCCATTGGGCAATTTGCGCTGAGTCCCAGGGACATCCCAAATCCTGTTATAGAACCGAGCCTGCCGCACCGTCTGTCTTAAAGGTACTCCTTGGCGCTTCAATAACTTCTTCAATCCATTTGTATAGTATCTAGGCAGACGGATGGGTTGGAGCCTGTCAAGTATAACATCCGCGCCGTGCCAGATCTCTTTCTCCACCTTCGACTCTGAGGATTGGTAGAATAGGATCACCTTCTCACCCCTTCGCCTGGGAGGGACGTAAAATGTTTGCAGGTCTTGCACGCTGTGAGCTTGAAGCGCGTCGAGATCCTTATAGTGTTCTTGCGGTACCATGGTGATTTGCAGACTATGGTCCTCGCAAAGGGGTGCCTGTATTGACAGCCGACTGGAGAATACGGCGTTAACCTCGTCCTCCGAATCACTCCCGAAGACCGGTATGGGGGTGGGCGCCCCCAGGTTGTTGCGTTGGGATGGCCCTGTATACACTATTTCCTCCTCCTCTTCAGTATCGCTCCCAAAAACGGGAATGGTGGCGGCGGCTTTGTCCTCTGGGTCGCGACACCTTTCTGTATCTTCGAAATCTGGCAAAAAGTATTTCGCGTCTTCGTATTTGCGAACTTCGTTTACAGAAAACGGGTTCAACTCACCTGTTACGGTGTACTCGAAACCATCCTTGAAGTACTTCATACACTGATGTTGCGTAGAAGGGATGATGTTATACTCGTGTAGCCAAGGACGACCGAGCAAGGCGTTGTAGCAGGTCTTGGCGTCAATGACATGGAATTTGATGTCTGTGACGAGAAGTCCGAAGCGTAACGTCAGTATTACAGATTCGAGAGTCCGTGACGATTGAGAGTCGAAACCGGAGATAGTAATTTTGTCACGAGCGAGGTGTTGCACACTCATGCAGATTTCCTTCAACACCCGAACATTAAGGAGGTTAACGGAGGATCCATTATCCACCAGGATCTTGCCTATCTTGATGTCATGGCAGTATCCAGAGACATATAGGGGGCGGTTGTGGTCGCACGTCCCGAGAAGGAGGTCTTCATCACCGAAAGTGACATCGGCCGTATGCGCTTCCTCCAGTTCATCCTTCATCCTTTCAGTGGCGAGGAAGGCTTGGAATTGCTCGGGTTCTTGTAACGCCTTAATTAGTGAGTCTCGCGCTTCTTTCGATAATAGGAGGGCATCAAGAATGCTAAGCTGAGAAGGTAGCTTCCTTAGGTGCGCGAGGATGTTATAGTCTACCTTACCCTTTTTGGGAGGGTTTTTGGTAGTTAGCTCTTTTGTGACCTGGTCATCTAGAGTGATATCTTCAATGACCTTTTCCTTTCCCTTATCTTTTCGGCCGACGGGCCCGAGATTCTTTTCTGGGAGCGTGCGATTGCGCAGCTGGATGTTCTCGCAGATCTCCGATTCCTCCTCCTTCCCCGAGAAAGATTCTTTAAAGAGAGGGCCCAGAGCCATTTCTTCATCAGAGTCGCTCCCAAAGGTGAGAACTTGTGACTCCCTGGCGTTAACCATGCAACAGTTGCCAGTCGTTATGTTGTGCCCATCGACAGTGCTTCTTCGCTCCCGACGGATCTTGCGTTTCATGCGCTTAAAATGTTGCTGACAAACAACATATCCTTGCCACCATATCTTAAAGGCGTCGCACTCCTCCGTGGGATGTGAGATTTTCCGATGATATGTGCAATAGTCAGGGTGCGTCTCTACCCCATCGTGTGTGTTTCCTTCCGAGGGCGGTAGCTTCATCCCCATTGACATGGCTTTGGCAAACCTTTTTCTCGTCTTGAATATCTTCTTGTCTACCTCGGATACTTTTCGCTCTGGCGGAGGTAGTTCAACTCTTCCGTTCAGTCGCCCGCATTTGGCTCTTTCCGGCGTGGTCATTTCACGCTCCTGGTCCGCTTTACATTTTAGACGAATCTCGTCTAGAAAAGCGTCGATCATTTCGTCCGTTGGCCATGGACGCTCTGGTACAGGCTCTGCCTCCATCTTCTTAGTGCCGGGAGTTTTCCCATCATCGGTAAACGAGTGGGAGATTACGTTACAACTCGCCACATATCCTTCGGATTCATCCGACGAGCTCTCTCCCTCATCTTCCTCTTGAAAGATATGGTTGAGGAACTCTTGCAGTGTGACAGGAGTTCGCGCCTTTTGATTGTATTCTTCCAGCGCGTCGATTTGCTTCTGTAAGTTCGTGTGTTCGTTTCCAAGCTTCACGGACTTCTTGGATTTCTTCTTCTTTTTCTTCGAAGATTTTGACGGTTGGACGTGAGTATTTGGGCTCTTATCGTTAGTCTTTATAATTGGGCGGGGCTTCAACATTCCTTTGATAATTTGAGGTTCAAGAGGGTCCTTCCATTCGATCGCAGGGCACGCATGAAGGTCTTTCAGCATTCTTTTGGTTTTAGTTGATAGCACGACCTCCCATGGAGCTTCTTCAATAAAAGAACATGTTGCCCCCGGTGTATCCGCTTTCCTAGGAGCATGCGGCTGTGGTGGGTTCACCTTCCACTTTTCGGACAGTACAAACTTCCCCTGGAGGTATTGGTCTTCAATCCATCCTTTGAAGACGAAGCAATCTTCAATCGGATGGCCTACCGTTTGATGGTAAGGGCAGTAGTTGGAGTCATTCACCTCGGTGGGTTGCGGTGGTCGCCTTGGATTTGGTAGGTTTATAAGCCTGTTGCGTATCGCCAGCTCGAATAACCGCTTCGTCTTGTCTCGCGGGAACGAGTAGGGACGCTTCATTTTCTCATTATAGTACCGGCGTCTTTCCTCCAGTTGATCCGCCGATTTCGGGACGTTAGGTTGCTGTTGGGCGTTCGCGACGAAGGTTGCCCTTCCTTTACCCTTGTCATTCCGCGGTTCCGATTTCGGGGGAGATGGTCTATGACCCATCTGGTCCATCTGAGCCAACTTGTCGATTAAAGCCTGGAATGTGGTTGGCTTAAAGAACATCATGAACTGGGAGATAGTTGCGTGGGGGTCTAGGGTTCCCACGAACATGCCCACCGCAGGTGCTTCCTCGATGCGTTGCTCACATCTCGACCATAAGTTCGGCCAGCGTATAGCGTACTGGACCCAGGTTTCGCCCGGCTTTACCCTGGCGTTAATAAGTGCGGTTATTGGAGTGCGTTCGCTGGCACTTGCAAATCGCTGAGTGAACAACAACTCCATTTCAGCGAACGTTTTAATGGAATCGTTCGGGAGTTCTGAATACCATTCGAACGCTGTTTCTGATAAGCTGCCCACGAACTGGCGAAGCAACAATTTATCGTCACCGCCGGTGTTACCGCAGAGGGCCCGGAACTGGGCGACATGTTGATGGGGATTGCCGGTCCCCTTATACACGTGGAATTTTGGTATCGTATAGCCTTGCGGGTATTTGATTTGGTCGTACCAGCTTGGATACGGCCGTCCCGTTTTCACGACTTGACCAGTTGCCTCAGTCGCGTGGTGAACCCGGATTTGCTGGGCTATGTAGTCAGCTAAGTCAGCCTTAGAGATTGCCTCCTCCTTGGCCGTTGAAAGGGCTGGTGGCGGATTTGACGTTTCTCCTCGGTCGTCTTCAAGAACGATCGGGGGATCCTCGGCGGGTGAGTCCTGCTGGATCATCATTCCTATCACGTCTTGAAAGAGAAGGCCCATCCGTTGTATGTTGGATGCTTGCTCAGCAGCCTCTTTGTCCCTTCTCTCCAGTGTCCGGCGAAGGAATTCAGCGTCTGTTTCTTCCTCCCGGCGTGCGTCTGAGGACGTTTCTGGGTTTTCTTTTGGTCCGGTGAGCGCGGCCATAGCATTCATCATTTCTTGAAGCTTTTGTTGCTGCTCCTGGGCTTTCGTCACGGATCGGGTTAGGGGTCGGTGGCCCGTGGAAGTGCGGCTTTCCTCTTTCCCAAAGGCCATGTAGACAGTGTGCACCACCATGCCCCCAGACTCAGGGCGTCTGGGTTTAGTGCTTTCAGTCGTCGCTACTTGCTGTGAGGTCCTCTTTGGCCTCCTCCTTTTGTGAGTCAGTTGATCACCGGCTTTTTGGGGCTTAGCTTGGTGACTGGCTTCAGGTTGGATTTTCAGCTTCTTGTGCTGGCGGGAGAAGTTTGGATCGATGATCGAGTCTCGGGCCTGCCGCCAAGCCTTATAGATTTTGGAAGACAGCCGTTGAGGAGATCGGGGCTGTTCGGGTTTTGTTTCCTCAACCTTTTTCAATGAGGGAGGAGACCTCTTCAGTACTGCCGTGGGGGAATTCCTTCGCACCTTATTTAGCATTTCAAAGCTGTTCCGAGTTGAAACAGCAGCATTGACCTCTGCCACCGGGGCCGATGGAGTCAACCCGGAGGGGGAGTTGCCCCCAGCCTTCCTTACTCGGCGCCAATGGCGACGTCGAGCGCGTCGAGCGGATGGCGTTGGGTCAGCAGTAAGAATGGTTCCTTCTTGCCCCCTGTGTGGACGGGGGGTTGTTGTTGGCGTTAGCCTATCGAAGACCGATGTCCTCTGGGAAGCGGGAGCAAAGGCCGGAGCCGTCAATCTTGTAAAGACTGACTTTTTGGCTGGAGAGGTTGCCTTGGCGATTTCGGGAACGGGAACGGCCACTTTCTTAAAAGCAGTCTTCTCTGAGATTGTAGGCCCCGTGATGAGCTCGCAGGATTCCTGGCCCAATCTAGAGAAGACCGAGGCATCGACGTTGGGCGACTCGTTGAGAGGAGCCGCGGCAGGGGTAAGACGATCAAAGACCGACTTCCTGAGAGTTTTCTTCGTCAGCACTGGAGCGGTAAAGTTTGTCAGCGGGATCATAGTCCCAAAGAACAATCCTGTGGTGGCGCGAGTGACCTGTTCCACTGGCATTGTGAACAGCGAAGCAGCTTGGGGTCCATAGGCTATACCTCCTGGCGAGGCAGAGCGTCGGCTGCAATTGCCGTCTGAGCAGTTGGAGGATTTCGCAGGGGTGGAAGCCATCGATCCTTTGTTTTCTGCAATAAGCGAGATGCCAATTCTCAGTACCTTGAAACCCGAGGGCAACTATTAGCGAACCGCGATTGGTTCGCGAATCACGACACACGGAGTGTGGAGTGGAAAGAGGAAAAGGTCCCACCGGGCGTGCCAGAATCTGTACCCCTCCGAAAGGCGGCCGGGACGTCGGGACGTCTGAGGCGTTATGTTCGGGGCAGATGCTAATTGGTGCTATCCGTCCACCTCTCCGAAGATGCCAAGTTGATTTATGGCACCATATATCGAAGGTTTAAACGGATGCGACCGATGTAGCAGACTTCGTCAGATTCCCCCTCGTTTGAGGGGTTTTTGATTGTGGGGACGCTCTTCCCTGCAGGCGCAAGCCCCTGCAGTTAATTACGCTACCGCATTGCGGTAACAACTTTCTCCTTCTCCAGATGGTCACTTCGTGTCGTGGGTGTTTGTTTTATTGCCCGTGGATTGTTTACGGAGACTGAGTTATGTCGTCGCCCGTAGGGCGTGGACTAGTCCAAATCCGCATTATCTTAAATTTGGGTTTGGGGGGGGTTTGGTTTGAGGATACGTCAGCCCTACTCGAGGCTAAGATCAACTCAAACGTTTGTTAAGGATACGTTAGTCTAACTTTGTGACTAAGATCAACTTAACGGGATCGTTTAGATCCGACAAAAGAGTGTTTGGACTCTAATGTTCCAGTTTAGGGACATAGTGGTCCATCGTCTGTATGGCTGTCGGGACCCATCACCTCTCTGACGACGTTGAAGGATTACAACGACAGATGCCAGAGGAGTTCAGGGATGTACCCTTGAGCCGGAGTTAATTTGGGGGATTCGTAGTCCAGTATGTTTGAGGGTCTAAGGACGCGTTAACTATCTCCAAGGTTAAGATCAACTTAGACGGGGCTGTTTAGGTCCAACAAAAGAGCATAAGAAAGGGCTCTATTGTTCTAGTTTTAGGGACATCGCGGTCCGTGGGTAGTTTAAGGACATTGCGGTCCGTAGGTAGTTTAAGGACATTGCGGTCCGTAGGTAGTTTAAGGACATTGCGGTCCGTAGATAGTTTAAGGACATTGCGGTCCATTGTTAGTTTTAAGACATCTCGGTCAAGGTTAAGGACGTCGTAGTCCATGGGTTTAAGGACCCCACAGTCCGGTATGTGCTCTGGATGCTTCACACGGGTTCACTGCCGTGCTTAGCGAGGACCAGGCTCCGCTCTGGATGCTTCACATGGGTTCACTGCCGTGCTCTGCGAGGACCAGGATCCGCTCTGGACGTTTCCCACGGGGTCAAAGAGTGACATTATCCGTATTCCACGTGACCAGGAATTTGTATGAGTTTAAGGACCCCACAGTCCATATCATGGGTGGTCGTCGGGACCCGTCACCTCTTTGAAGACATTGAGGGATTACAATGCCAAGTATCAAAGGAGTGAAGAGATGTACCCTAGAACCGGAGTGGCTTGAGCAGCCCCTGGCCCAATTTGAGGTCAGGACTGATTAATCGTGTTATGAGCCCATTGGCCCAATTAGTCACGAATTGAGGACTTATGGCCAGCTTGGGCTAAGTCCCATCATGTCTGGAATATTGATTCCTTGTAAGTCCATCGAGGGAGAAGCTTTGCCTCCATCCCTTTAGCCAATTGGGCTATAGACTAGTGTTAAACACTTCAAAGCAATCAGTGTTGAACACTGGGAATGAGTTTGACAAGTTAGTGTTCAACACTAAAAGAATAATTGGTGTTAAACACCAGCAACAAGGCCTTGAAATGATCATAAGCACTAAAACAGCTTAGTGTTGAACACTGGCAATGGGGATCTTAAATTAGTGCCGAATATTAACACAATTAATATTGAACACTACGAACAAAATTCTTTAATTAGTGTTGAACACTAAGGCCCGATAGCATTTCAATACTGGATTCGAGAGTTCAAACACAACAGCAAGAACGGTCACGTGGCCCCACGTGAGAGTGCCTTCCCTTCAATGATTCTGCCGAAATTACAGTGTCTTTGATAGCGTCACGTGTTAGCACGTGACGGGCATTCAAATGCCTATGTGTTAAGGCTCCTGCTGAAAGTCACGTGTGTCACGTGGGGTGCTGCCTCAAAGGGGCTTTCTGTAGGGCTTTTGGGGGGGTCACGTGGTGACACGTGACCCTGCCTCAATGCTGTTTTTTTTTGGAGGATCTGTTGCTCCTCTTTCAGGAATTAAATTCCTCGAACTTTTAATTTCAGAGGAATTAAATTCCTATTTCCTTTTGAAGGCTTATATTCTGGAACAGAGTTTGAATCTGAGTTTTCTGTGGGAATTAAATTCCTTGTTTATGCGAAGAACCGAATAGGGTTAAACCCTAAAAGCTTTTAAGGAATTAAACTCCCCTTTTCTGAGGATTATGATTAATGGAATTAAATTCCCACTGTTTCGACAAAACTATGTTCTTGATTAGGGTTCAACCCTGTTTCTTTTTGTTTTGAAGGAATTAAATTCCCATAATACAGGGTCGAACCCTAACTTTACTTAGGAGGAATTAAATTCCTATAGTTCCATGAGAGTTAAATTCTCATACTTGCATTCCTTCTCTATGTTTTTGGATCTGCATGGCAGGATCTCGACCCATTGAGAATTAAATTCTTAACCTTAAGGGGAGATGTGCACTTTGCAGATCCTCTATCAAAGAGGGAGGAGATATGCTCTCTCGTTTTATGCCTCAGAGTTAAACTCTGTTGAGAATTAAATTCTTTTTCTTTCCAAAAAGCTTTCCCTTTCTTACCTAGGGTTTTTTTGTAGAAGATCTGAGTCTTTTTCAAGTATCAAAGCTCTTCTCCTTTTCTCTTTTCTTCTCTGCACATGTATCTATTTCTCTGTGTCTTTTGGCTCCTATTTATAGGAGAAGCAGCCGAATCAATCAGTTTTTTGACGAATCTTCATTGATATTTGATTTGCATTCATCATTCATTTTGGGCCGTTGGATGATTAGGTGAATTTTATTCACCATTGGATTTTAAATCCAGAGATTCTCCCTTGCTATTTTGGTTAGATTTAAAGGGGAAATCTTTCCAAACCCGAGATTTTCCATAGATAGATGATATTTAATCATCTCTGAATCTTTAATTTGATTGGTCCCAAATAATTACTTTCCTTTGGAAAGATTCGAATTTCCTTCAGAATTTAATTCTGTCGTCAAAAATGGGCTTTGAAAGTCGGTCACGTGTGACCACGTGACCCATGGTCACGTGTGAGCACGTGACCCCCTTTGGAATGAGCCTTCTGCGCTGCGTCTTCTGATTGCTGCTTAAACATCACGTGCTACCACGTGACCCCTGGTCACGTGTGAGCACGTGACCCTTGTTTGAACTCTCTTTCTTTGGTTCAACGGGAGAACGGGTCTGCTGTCTTGAACGTCACGTGTCAACACGTGACTCTGGTCACGTGAGAGCACGTGACCTTTTCTAAAGCTCTTTTCCTTGACTTGATCAGGGAACCAATGTGCGCCTTTGCTGCTTGAATTTAAATGTCACGTGTCGACACGTGACCTTGATCACGTGGGAGCACGTGACCCTTCCTGAAGCCCCCTTTTCTTCGACTTAGTCAGGAGACTGAACTTGCTTGAATGATGCGTTCAGGTGTCACGTGCGAACACGTGACCGCTAGTCACGTGTAAGCACGTGACCCTCTTCTGAAGCTTTTCACAGAAGCTTCCTGATTTTAAATCAGGAAACAGTCCTCCCTATCGTTTCGACCACGCAAGACTTCGTGTTTCCATTTTCAATGGATGGTTTACCAAGTTCAAAGTACCCATGTTTTCTCGCGAATTTTGAGGGATTTGACCCCATTTCTCGACGGGTTGATAGATTAGCACAATCGCTTTTAACACACCGGTCATCACAAATTGCGCTAATTTATTCACTCGATTTACACCCTCAAGTTCGTACTACACTTCTTTCTCTTTTCCGTCATTCTTCTCCTCCACCGAGACCATATTCCACTCTTCTTCCCACACGGTCTCGTGTGCTTCTCATTTCTTTTTTTTTTACACTCTATTCTTTCACCAACCCTACCATTATCACGATAGAATTTTTGAATGGTCGGTGCTAACCTTTAGTCTTTGTAAGGCCTTGTATAGTTTGATTTTTTTCTCCTCCCTAACTCTGAACTTTAACACTTAAACAGTGGAAACACTGTCTCACTTAAGTTTGGGGGGACCTTGTTGTGTATATATATATATATATATATATATTCTTTTAACAATAAAAAAATAAAAAAAATTATAAATAAATAAACAGGGGAGTGCCGACATTTTGACCCTCTTGGTGTAGCATGACAGTAAGGACACTGTCAAGTTTAAGTTTGGGGGTATGCTCGGTAAGGTTTCTTCCTTCTCATTCATATATATATTTTTGCATTTGCATACTTATTTTAAAACCCATAAAAATTGAAAATTTCAAAAATTATAAAAATTAAAGTATTCAATTTTGGCCATAATTGACTTGAGTTTAATAAAAAGGTTAACTAACTAGGAACAACTAGATCTAGACTTAGTAAATTAAAAACCCTAAAAATAACTTTTCTTAAAGTTTAACGGTAGAAAGTATATGTCTTTGTAGTTTATTTAGAAATAGGCAAATTTTGAGTTCACTTCTTGGGCTAAGTTAAAACAAGGGAAAAGTATTGATATCTTTATTAAAGTATAAGTTTGAAAAATAATTCCTAGCTTATGTCTAAATTCTGAAAATATATACGCTACAAATTGCACAAACACGAACCTTGAAACTTGGAATAGTAGAAGAGACCTTGAAATGCTCTTGTCTAAAGTCCTTAGTACGAAGAAAATAAAATAAAAATTCAAGTGTGAATAAAGAGATAATAAAAAAATGAACACTGGTTTTTGTGATTACTTAAGGCTGCAAAAATAGAAAAATATTTAGCAAGGGTGCTTCATCACCTAGTGCCTTAGACCAACTGGTTTGGGAGTCACTGCTAAAGCCTTAGGTGTTGCAAGACTAGGAATTACGCTTTAATGTACAAACACATCTTGTAATCGGTTGTTGGTACCTCAAGAAGTATTAACGGTCGCATGAAGGATATGTGAGCAAAATTCATCTAAAAATTCACCAATTAAGAAGTGCTTTAGACAACGGATAAGAGTATGATTGCTTGATTTGAATTTCCAAGTGTAGGGGTGATATACACACACACGTAGGGGTATATGATTGGGGTTTAGATAAGAGATAGGAATGAAGAATAGGACTTGTATCTTTAGTAGAGATGATAAAAATTCCTAAGTCTAGATATAACCCTAGAAAGAAAACTTAAGAGATGCCAAAAGCTGAGTAAATTTACAAGAACATATATAATCTTAAGTTAAACAATAAGAAAGCGTGAAGAATACGGGTGGATAATTTATGAGTCGAAGATAATAGAATTCCTTGTCAGAAAACCTAATTGGAGAATAAAAGTTAATAGGCCAAATTGATAGGATTTTGTGGGTAGTATCCGCTGAAAACCCTCAGGAGACAACACTCCTCCTACTAGGGACACCTAGAGATTTAACGGCTTGTTGCACGAGCGTAGTGCAATTGCGTTTCCCTGTGAAAGTGAGGTTAGGATTTTGTTGAGAATAAAACTAGGTTTGCTTGAGAACGAGCAAAAGATAAGTTTGGGGGTATTTGTTAATACCGTAATTTTGCATTATTATATTTCCCATTCTTATACATTTTACAAATAAACAGGTGCTTTTGACCCATGTCTGTTACATAGTTACAGGTTATAGGTTCTCGGAACAAAAACAGTGAAAAAGATAAAAGACGATGCAAAAGTAAGACTACGACCAACAAATAGAAGGATCTTGATCAAGCCTACACGAAGATCAGTTCATAAAGTACAAGGCAACGCAAGGTTCAAGACTTCGAAACGAAGCAAATGGTAAAATTCCACTACATTACTAACTGTGATGATCTGGAAGAGAAATAGAAGACACTGTGAAGAACCAACCAAAGAAATAGGAAGACAAAGACATCCAGAACCAGCACAAGAAATTGCAGCATCCAAGCCTCCTATTTGGTCACGGAACCGCGGCCAAACTTGGCCTGCAGCCGCGGTTCCACGGCCGGGTATAGCCCGTAGTGGCGAAATTTTTTACCAAAATGCTTGGCGGCGCTGAGTAGTCTTCCTAAGGGTATTTTTGTAAAAGCATACATGCGGCGATTGTAAACCTAGGGTTTTCTATGTCCTATAAATAGAGACCCAAATTCTTGTATTAGTTCATGCCTCCTTTCATTAATAAAATTCAGATTTCTTCTGGAGAGCATCAATTTGTAAGTAGTTCTTTTTATTTGCCCTAGTTAATTTTATTATCTGCCCTAGGTAATTTCTTATCTGCCCTAGTTAGATCTTTAATTCTTTGCCCTAGATAGATAGTTTAGATATGTTCTTCAATTCCCTACAGAGCGAGTAGTCTCCTCGCTTGTTAGGGTTAGCTTTGGGGAAGGCTTGAGAGATGAAAATCTCTCACCCCTTTCTTGCCCATCATACGTTTTTATAGGACTCCATGCATACATGTACACACCGCTCCCTACGGCACCCTATCCCACAAGGTAGCGGTGATACCGTAGTATAAAGGACCGGTTGAGCGTGTTTTCCATGGAGGTTAGGGTAAGGATTAAGAAAGGAAGGACAAGAACCTAGAGGAAGAAACACCGTTTCTTCCCGATTGTACTAATCCCCTTTATCAATAATTACCATAACACCTCATAGATCTTAATTTGGGTATAGAAAGCGGTTAGATTTATTGACTTTCCAAACTTACCCTAAACCTAACCCTGGCAAGATTTAGATCTAGATTAACTTAGTTTTTAGATTAAATCAATCCGACAACAATCAGAATTAACTCGTAAGAACAATTAGGAAATTCACAAAATCCCTGTAGACCGACCCGTACTCACCGGCTAGCTACCAAGCGACCCCATTCTTGATTGCGGTTATAAATTATTCTTTGAGACATACGAAATCCGTTGCACCCCACTTACACCCACTTCTTCCATTGATGTTTTCTTACCCCCATCTTTTGTTTTCACCTTTTGACTATACTACCTCTTTAGTGTATGTCTGGTTGGACTAGGGACACTAGTGCCCGATTAGTCCTTGTCTCGTTAGTACCGACTGACGACGCTTTCGACTCCGAAGTTGAAATTCTTTCCACTTCTTTACCTTCACCTTCATATTCTTCATCTTTTAAGGAGATGTCAGGATTCAATCCTAACAACCCCTTATCCGCGGGACTGATTCCATCTCCGCTAGGTGCGAATAACCCACAACACTCACCTGTTGAAGCGCCCCAACGATTCGCGCTCCAGGATCTTTTCTACCCTATCCGCACCACTTTACCTACTTATCTTTCACTTCCACCGGCAAATGGGGATAACTTTGAGATTAAGCCCCACTTCATCAACATGTTGCCCAAATTTCATGGGCTGGAATCCGAAGATGCCTATATCTTCATAAACAAATTCCAGAATGTTTGCGCAATGATGAAGACAACACAACTTTCTGATGATGCTATAAGGCTACGTGTCATACCATTCACCTTATGTGACCTAACCGAGAAATGGTTATATAGCACAGCATCACATTCGATTAAAAATTGGGAAGAGTTTGTTAAAGCTTTTCTAAAAAAGTTCTACCCACATCACAAGATCGCGAGAATTCGCAATGAAATTATTCAATTTTCCCAGCTTCCTTCCGAACCTTTTTAGAAGTGTTTTGAAAGATTTAAAGACCTACTTGTTTAATGCCCTCACCACGGTATCGAGAATTGGCAACTTTGCCTAACTTTATACGAATGATTGAACCCAGCAACTAAGCAGTTGTTGGAAACCATTTGTCAAGATCACTTTCTAACAAAATCAAGCGAGAAAGCTTGGTAATTTCTCAACGATCTTGCTGAACAAACACTTCAGTGGGAAAGCACTAAGACCACCTCATCTTCTTCATCAGGTCGGTCTAGGGCAGGCATACATCAACTAGATATGTCAATTGCAATGAAGGCCGAAATGGCCGCACTTACAAAAAAGCTAGAAGCAATTGAGAGCAAATTCTCATCGCTTTCTCCTGCCCCTGCTTTACCCCCACGCACTGTTTGTGCTTGTTGTTCGGATCCATCCCATCTTACTGAAGAGTGTCCTTACAATCTACCTGTTCAAGGACAAGATCAAGTCAATGCTGCCTTTCAGCAATGACAAAGAAATGATCCATACTCTTCGACTTATAATCCTGATTGGAGGAGCCACCCAAATTTTTCTTGGAATCAAAATCAACAATTCCAGGGCAACAACAACTTTAAAAGGCATCCTCCACCACAACAACAAGCACCTTAACAAATTCAATACCAGTAACCTTTCCAACCCCTTACCCAAACCAAATGAACAATTTTGTGCCCAACAATTCTTATCCTCAAAACAATTTTGTTCAGCCGAATAACGATAAGGTTTCCTTGCTAGAAAGAAGTCTAGATGCGTTTCTAAAACAATCTACACAATCTGCAGTAAGGTTGGAGACTTCCATTCAGTCTTTGGTGTAAAACAGTGCTTCACATGATCAAAGCATTAAATCAATTGAGGCCCAAATTGCACAACTAAATGCTGCGTTGAGCGAGCGAGAAAATGGAAAGCTTCCGTCTCAACCATTGCCAAATCCCGGTCACGCACACAACGCACATGTTGCTTATGAACAACAAAATCATAATATAAATGCTGTGACCATGTTGAGATCTGAAAGAGTGTTGCACAATAACGTGGGTAATAGTAATGACACCCCTGCCGGTGCTTCTTCTTCTTCTTCTTCTTCATCTTCTTCTTCTTCTTCATCTTCATCTTCATCTTCTTCGTTAGAGCCTATTCTTCATTCTTTACAAGGCTCTACTTCTTCTACTTCGAACGGATCCACATCTCACTTCACGAACACACCAACACTGGGATCCGTTCCAACTCCGCAATCTACTCCACAGACATTGGACTCAACAAATTTTCAAAATGTTCCATTTCCAAACAGGTTGAGATCCAATAAACCAACTCCACAAATAGAGAAGATTGTGGAGTTATTCAAACATGTTAGCATAAACATACCTCTCTTGGATACAATCCAACAAGTCTCTTCTTATGCTAAAATCTTAAAAGTCTTATGCACCACGAAGAGAAAGTCTCAGATACCTAAGAAAGTGCTCGTAGCTAGTGCCGTAAGCAATGCTATTACCCAACCTCAACCCTTGCCCCAAAAACGAAAGGACCCTGGCTGTCCTATAATTTCAATAACAATTGAGGATAAGAACATCAATCGAGCACTTTTAGATCTTGGTTCCAGTGTTAACCTGCTTCCCTACTCCGTTTATGAGCAATTAGGTGTTGGAGAGTTGAAACCCACTCTTTGTACTTTTCAAATGGCTGATCGATCCATCACCCATCCTAGGGGTGAGTTAGAGGATGTGTTGATCAAAGTAGGGGACTTCATATTCCCCGTTGATTTCATTGTTATGGACACATATCCTGTGGCTAACCCATGGAACCAAATTCCGGTGATCCTCGGTCGACCATTTTTGGCCACTTCCAATGCTGTAATCAATTGTCGCAATGGCTCTATGACTCTATCCTTCGGGAAGATGTCAAGTGAGTTCAACATTTACAAGATAGGAAGTCCGCCCTCCATGCCTAAAGCTAGTATACGCGATGTTTGCTCGATCCATGAAATCACGCAGGAGGACTGTGAGCTTGAAAAATTTCTGTTCGATCACAGCAGTTTTGACGCCACTAGTGTGTTCCTCATTGAATCTGACACAGTTTGCACAACTGATAACGATTACGAGTGTTTCACTTTTTCGGACGATTTTGAAGACCTACCACCCGAGTTTGAGTCCTTTGAATTTTCGGATGAGTTAGTTGATCCATCCGACTCGGTTGCTTCCAGTGATTTCGAACCATTGATGGAATCCTTCGAGTTCGAGACAGTTTCACCAATTTTACCTTCAACTGTTTCACCTCCAAAACTCGAACTCAAGCTGTTGCCGTCTCGCCTTAAATATGCTTACTTAGGTGAGAATGAGACCCTTCCTGTTATCATCTCGGCATCTCTAGCTCTTGAGTAAGAGAAAGCCCTTTTTATGGTCTTACAAAACAATCGGCAAGCTTTTAGCTGGACTATGGCGGACATCGAGGGGATTAGTTCCCTCATAATTGAACATCATGTATATATGATGGATGATACCAATCCAGTAAGGAATCCACAGAAACACCTCAAGGATTTTGTTGTTAATCAACCTCCACCAACATAAGTTGAACCACCACCTTTTCTTTTAATAAAATACGAGAATGCCAATATTCCACTCATTTCTGATGATTCACATTCTCGTTTCTCCTCACATTCACGTTCACGCAAACCCTTTCCATACCACCACGTATCTTTTCCCCACTTCTTCTTGGCTCTCTATAACATATTCCTCCACCGACCTATACGTTACACTGATAAATTCTTCAAATAGTTGGTATTGACTTTTGGTCTTTGCAAAGCTTGGCATTGACTTATAACATTGTTTAACTCAAGTTTGGGGGGGTATAATTGGCTTTCAAAAATAACATAAAAAATAAAAATTTAAAAATAAAAATAAAAAAATATTTTTAGGGTATTTTTGTAAATTTTCAGATTTTAAAATAAAATAAAATTTTTATTTGCAAATAATTTTCTCTTTTTAGAAGGGTTTATTTGCAAATAGCCAACAAATTCCCCCTATATAAATGACCCCGACCCTTCTGTTTCTAAACCCTAAAAATTTTTCCTTTCCTCAAAGCCTAGCCGTCGCCGCTTCTTCTGCAGATCGATCTCCCCAGACCGCCGCTGAACCGCCGCCAAAGGTGCCTTCCTGCCGCTGATCCACCGCGCTTTTGTGTCTTCACCCCCTGATTTTTTCAGGGGAGATTCGATCTCTGTACCCATCTCTATTTTTATTTTCTGTAGATCAGTAACTTACCTGATGGCACACAGTATGCAACTTGAACGTAACTTTTCACAAATTTTTTCACATTAGGTGTATGGAAGTTATTTTGCGAATGAGATAGCACGTAGGGGTTGGAACTATTTGATATATAATCACTCTAATGCTTATGCACTTCCGGAATTAGTCACTCGTTTTTACAAGTGCATGGAGGATGGGTGTCTTTCCTAATTCGGCTTTATAAAATTGCAGTGGGGTGATAGGGAAATTATCATCGATAGGGACATCATACATGAAGTCACATTAATTCCTCGGATACCCGCTCATGACCAACTATTACAATTTGAGGATTACATCCCCTTAATGGGAAATGATTGCTCAAGGGAGCCGCGGAAGGGGATCCAAGCGAGAACCCTTTTCGCCAATGTTTTAACTGTGTGCCGATGGACACAAAACAATATTTTTGGAAGCTCTCACAACACCACATTTTTTACACCCTCACTGCATATTGTGCACACACTCATGACAAGAAACCCTCGTTTCGACATGTGCACGGTTTTGCTGAACTCTATTGGTGCGGGGAAACGAGCCGCAAATTACCCTTGTCCTATACTTGTTACACAACTATGTCGATATTTCTTCCCTGTGGAGGAGTTCGAATTTTACATGCTTGGAGGCATACCTGTCAGGCCTCTTATTAAGGGCGTTTCTACGTCCTATTCACGATTGACGGATGCGTGGTCAAGAACTGAACCGGCGGAGCACGTGCCTTCCCGAACACCTAGCTCCAGCTCGACCGCGAGCGAAGGAGAAATGACCCCTTTAGAACATGCAAATTTGATGCGAAAAGCTATTAGGGGTATAGATGAGTTAAGGGGGATATCTAGAGAGCATGATCGGCGGTTGACTGAGGTAGAGCAGGAGATCCGAACCCTGCTGGGTAGGGCTGAGCGTTCCCGTTCACGCTCGAGGGCACGGCGTGGGGCCGAGCAGTGAGGGCACTGCTTGTGATAAGTTTAGGGGAGTTAGTGGTTGTACATGGTTATATTTTGTATTGCATATTTCTTTTAAATTTTTGTATATATCTTTTCTTTTTCTTTTGCATTTTTAAATTCTGCATTGTATCTATATAAAAAATCATAAAAATTGAAAAAAAAATTGAAAAAAAAATATAAAAAGAAAAATCAAATAAAAAACTGAAAAATTTAAAAAACTATAAAAATTAAAAATTCAATTTTGTCCATAATTGACTTGAGTTTGACAAGAAGGTTAACTAGTTAGGAACAACTAGATCCTAGAGTTAGTAAATTAAAAACCCTAAAATAACCTTTCTTAAAATTTAACGGTAGAAAGTATATGTCTTTGTAGTTACTTAGAAATAGGCAAATTCTGAGTTCACTTCTTGGACTAAGTTAAAATAAGGGAAAAGTATTGATATTCTTATTAAAATATAAGTCTGAAAAATAATTTCTAAGTTTAAGTCTAAATTCTGAAAATATATACCCTACAAATTGCACAAACACGAACCTTAAAACTTGGAATAGTAGAAGAGACATTGAAATGCTCTTGTCTAAAGTCCTTAGTATGAAAGAAAATAAAATAAAAATACAAGTGTGAATAAAGAGATAAAAAAATAAACACTGGTTTTTGTAATTATTTAAGGTTGCATAAATAGAAAAAAAATATTTAGCGAGGGTGCTTTATCACCTAGTGCCATAGACCAACTGGTTTGGGAGTCACTGCTAAACTCTTAGGTGTTACAAGACTAGGAATTACGTCTTAATATGCAAACACATTTTGTAATCGGTCGTTAGTACCTCAAGAAGTATTAACGGTCGTATGAAGAATGTGTGAGGAATTTCATCTAAAAATTCACCAAAGTACTTTGGACAATGGACAAGAGTATAAGAGCTTGAATTGAATTTCCAAGTGTAGAGGTGATACATACACACACGTAGGGATATATAATTGGGGTTTGGATGAGAGATGGGAATGAAAAATAGGACTTATATGTTTAGTAGAGATGATAAAAATTCCTAAGTTGAGATGGAACTTTAGAAAGAAAACTCAAAAGATGCTAAAATCTAAGTAAATTTACAAAACATATACTATCTTAAGTTAAATGATAAGGAAGAGTGAAAAATACGGATTGATAACTTCTGAGTTGAAGATAATAGAATTTCTTGTTAGAAAACCGAATTGGAGAATAAAAGTCAATAGGCCGAATTAATAGGATTTTGTGGGTAGTATCCGCTGAAAACCCTCAGGAGGCAACACTCCTCCTACTAGGGACACCTAGAGGTTTAACGGCTTGTTGCACGAGCTCAGTGCAATCGCGTTTCCCTGCGAAAGTGAGGGTAGGTCTTTTTCGAGAATAAAAACTAGTTTTGCTCGAGGACGAGCAAAAGATAAGTTTGGGGGTATTTGTTCATATCATAATTTTGCATTATTGTATTCCCCATTCTTATTCATTTTACAAATAAACAGGTGCTTTTGATCCATGTCTGCTACATAGTTGCAGCTTACGGGTTCTCGGAACAAAAACGGTGAAAATGATGAAAAGACGATACAAAAGTGAGACTACGACCAACAAATAGAAGAATTTTGATCATGCCTACAGTTTGAAGAACAAACGAAGATCAATGAACAATTTCACAAAGTACAAAGGCATCGCAAAGATTCAAGACTTCAACACGAAGCGAACGGTAAAAGTCCACCACATTCTACACTGTGGAAATCTGGAAGAGATTAGAAGACATTCTGAAGAACCAAGGGAAGAAAAGTCAAGTAAAAAGCAACATGAGAATTACCAGAGAAACAAAAGTCCAAGAGCCTCCATGATGGCCGCGGATCCGCGGCCAAACAGGGCTTTTGGCCGTGGTTCCGCGGCCATGATGAGCACGTGTCGGTGCAAAATTCAACAGTGGCGGCGGTGCGTTGACTAGGCTTCTTAGGGTAATTTTGTAAATGCAGATAGGGATCAGATGTAACCCTAGGGTTTCTATGATCTATAAATAGAAACCCTAATGCTCTTTTTGGAGCATGCCTCTTTTTATTCATCTATTTCAGAATTTTAATTCGCTGTAAATGTTTGAAGAGAGCATCAAATAAAGTAAGTTTTTCGTTTCTATGCCCTAGTTAATTTCTTTTCTGCCGTAGTTTAGTAATTTTATTATCTGCCCTAGTTAATTAGTTAGAAATTTTATTCATTTGCCGTAGCTTAGATAATTAGGTTATTGAATTGAAAACTCATAAAAAATGTTTGTTATTATCAATTCCCTAATGAGTGAGTAGTTTCTCACTTGTTAGGGTTAGGAATAGGAAAGGTTTGAGAGATGAAAATCTCTCACCCCTTTCTTGCCCATTGCATATTTTTTGTAGGACTCTATGCATACATACACACACCGCTCACTACGGCACCCTATCCCATGAGGTAGCGGTGATACCGTAGTTTAAAAGACTGGTTGTGTATGTTTTTCATGGAGGTTATGGTAAGAATTAAGAAAGGACGGACAAGAACCTAGAGGAAGAAACCTAGTTTCTTCCCAATGGTACTAATCCACATTATTAATTATTACCATAACACCTAGATATATCTTAATTAAGGCATTGAAAGCGGTAAGGAATATTGAATTTCCAAACTTAAGCTAAACCTAACCCTAACAAGGTTTTAATCCTAGTCTAAATCAACCTCAGTTTTTAGTGATAAACCAATCCACCACAATTGGAATTAACTCGTCAGAACAAATATAAAATACACAAAATCCCTGTGGACTGATCCGTACTCACCGGCTAGCTACCAAGCGACACCGTTCTTGATTGCGGTAAAATTCTTTGATTCATCTTTTGAATACGCGCAAGAACGCATAAATTCATCCACATCAATCAGTGTCCTCGGGACTTTCCGTCGCCGACAGCCTGCTCTCGAAAATGGAAAGCTCAGCTGGGGGCAAAATCTCTCGGGGGACCCTCAGAGCCCAAATGGCGACCATAGCCCAGGAGGTCGTGCAGGTCAGTGTTCGCCTCCCACTCGGGTTTTTGTTAAGTACTTTTTGTTTCGCAAGATCGGGTGCCCCCATTTTCCTTCTAACCCTTCCTTTTGTTTCCTCAGGTCCTCCAGCACTGCGCCCTCATTGTCAGCATGGAGGACGAGGAGATTGCCCCGGTGATGCAGATCGCCGGCGAGTACACCTCGCCGGAGGAGGTTTGAGCCGGGAGCTGGGCGAGGCGAAGGAGAGGATCACCGCCCTTGAAGACCGGGTGGCAGCCGAGGAATGGGTGAACTCCAACTGCCGGGAGACCATACGGGTTATGATGGAGTCCAACAAGACCGTCAAAGCCAAGTTAGAGGATGCCAGGGTGCTTTCCGCCTCCCTGAAGAAGACCCGAGACACCCTCAACAGAGAGAACGAGGCGATGAAGGAGGCGGTGAGGCGCGTCGACCTCCGGGCTGCTAAGGCGGTAGGGACCTACAGAACGTCAGACTAGTTCTACGCCGACCTCGCCGAAGCCTCAGCCCTCGTCTGGCATGATGCCCTTAACTCCGCCAAGGCACTAATGCCAGAGTTTCCCGACGCTAAGCTTCGGCTCGAGTACCCCCTTGAGGGTGAGGGGAAGGGGATGTCACCAGAAGCGTTGCTGGGGGAAATCCCCCAGTGGGGGCGTCGGAGAGACGGTGGTCGCCCCGTCTCCCAGTGTCAAAGTCCCTGCGGTGGGTGTCGACCCTCAAACAGTCGCCCCGGCTCCCGAGGTAGCCGCGGAGCAGGTCGATGTCCTTCCCGGCCCTGAGGCCTAAGTCTCCCTGCCCCTTCCTTTTTGTATATTTTGTTTTTGTTTTGCGATTTTGTAGGCCTTCGGGCGATTTTGTAAGGCCGAGGAGCCCAGAATACATTTGTAAAGACTTCTGAGTTGTGAATAAAGCCATTTGCAGAAAATCTATTTGTAGCAATGTTCCAGTTTGTGGTAACGTCTCATTTTGCTCGCCTGATGAATGTCTTTTCCGGCGGGCGGTCCCTTAGCTGGCGATCGCGCGTCGGGTTAAATACAGTCATTTGTCAAGTGTGCAAAGACCGGTGTAAGGTCGGCGTATTTATGGCCACGAAGTCGAGGCGGCGATCACTCATTGAAGGTAAGTTGAGTTGGACCGGCGACTGCCGCTTTAAGACCAAGCTGGGTAGTTGCTCGGTGGCCTCTTGGTGAGGGCTTTGATTCTTAGCGTAGATGGGTAAGAAGTTACCCGCTAAGGATAGACCGAACAGGGTAGCTGCTCGGTTGCCTCTTGGCGAGGGCTTTGATCCTTGGCGTCGGTGGGTAGTGAACTACAAGCCATGGATGGACCGAACAGGGTAGCTGCTCGGTGGTCTATTGGCGAGGGCTTTGATCCTTGGCGTCGGTGGGTAGTGAACTACCAGCCATAGATGAACCAAGCAGGGTAACTGCTCGGTGGCCTCTTAGCGAGGCTTTGATCCTTAGCGTAGATGAATAAGAAGTTACCCGCTAAGGATAGACCGAGCATGGTAGCTTCTCGGTTGCCTCTTGGCGAGGGTTTTGATCCTTCACATAGATGGGTAAGAAGTTACTCGCTAAGGATGGACTGAGCAGGGTAGCTGCTCGGTGGCCCCTTGGTGAGGGCTTTGATCCCTAGCGTAGATAAGTAAGAAGTTACCCGCTAAGGATAGACCGAGCAGGGTAGCTGCTCAGTTGCCTCTTGGCAAGGGCTTTGATCATTGGCATTGGTGGGTAGTGAACTACCAGCCATAGATGGACCGAGCAGGGTAGTTGCTCGGTGGCCTCTTGGTGAGGGCTTTGATCCTTGGCGTCGGTCGGCAGTGAATTACCGGCCATGGATAGACCGAGCAGGGTAGCTGCTCGGTGGCCTCTTGGCGAGGGCTTTGATCCTTAGCGTAGATAGGTAAGAAGTTACCCACTAAGGATGGACCGAGTAGGGTAGTTGCTCGGTTGCCTCTTGGCAAGGGTTTTAATCCTTAGCGTAGATGGGTAAGAAGTTACCTGCTAAGGATGGACCGAGCAGGGTAGCTGCTCGGTGGCCTCTTGGCGAGGGCTTTGATCCCTAGCGTAGATGGGTAAGAAGTTACCCGCTAAGGATAGACTGGGTAGGGTAGCTGCTCGGTGGCCTCTTGGAGAGGGCTTTGATCCCTAGCGTAGATGGGTAAGAAGTTACCCGTTAAGGATAGACCGAGCAGGGTAGCTGCTCGGTTGACACTTGGCGGGGTTTTGATCCTTGGCGTCGGTTGGTAGTGAACTACCAGCCATGGATGGACCAAGCAGGGTAGCTGCTCGGTGGCCTCTTAGCGAGGGCTTTGATCCTTGGCGTTGGTGGGTAGTGAACTACCAGCCATGGATGGACCAAGCATGCTAGCTACTCGGTGGCCTCTTGACGAGGGCTTTGATCCTTAGCGTAGATGGGTAAGAAGTTACCCGCTAAGGATAGATCGAGCACGGTAGTTGCTCGGTGGCCTCTTGGTGAGGGCTTTGATCCCCAGCGTAGATGGGTAAGTAGTTACCCGCTAAGGATAGACCGAGCAGGGTAGCCGCTCGGTTGCCTCTTGACGAGGGCTTTGATCCTTGGCGTCGGTGGGTAGTGAACTACTAGCCATGGATGGACCGAGCAGGGTAGCTACTCGGTAGCCTCTTGACGAGGGCTTTTATCCCTAGCATAGATGGGCAAGAAGTTACCCGCTAAGGATAGACCGAGCAGGGTAGCTGCTCGGTTGCCTCTTGGCGAGGGCTTTGATCCTTGGCATCGGTGGGTAGTAAACTACCAGCCATGGATGGATTGATCAGGGTAGCTGCTCGGTGGCCTCTTGGCGAGGGCTTCGATCCTTAGCATAGATGGGTAAGAAGTTACCCGCTAAGGATAGACCGAGCAGGGTAGCTGCTCGGTGTCGCGAGGCTCTGCCTGTCCTTTCGAGATGTGTGAATATCGGGAAGGGTGACCGTTGCGGGCGGCACATGACATAGGTGCATAGGTGAGGCGAGGTGTCTCAGGATCCGCGTCGTTCCGGCTTCGATTCGCCAAGAAACACGGGATACCCGCCATGTGGCAGCACAGCATTGGAAGAACCGAGCGAATCTCAGGATTCACACCCATGCGCACGCAAATTTAGGCTCTTGGGGATTCTGCGGAGGCTATAATTAGAGAAGGAGACGCCAACTTTTCAGCATTGCTTTTCGAGATGGCCGGGCGTATCTATGCGATCGAAGAGATCATTACTTCTGATGACATCTATATATACGACCAGTCTGTTTTCAAGTAGAGGTACCGGAGAGTGGTCCGGCGCATCGAGGACCACATCGGCTGTCTCCTTCCTCGCCGATCTCCTTTCCTCTACTTGCTGATGTACACAATTTGGAGGAGGTCCCCGGGGTTGTACAACCCCCTTGCCGAGGAACTGCTGGACGAGGCGCTCGACAAGGTGCGTACGTTCTTCTTGATCGGTCTCATTTCGAAGACCAAGCATGACCGATCCTTGGCCTTCGTTTTGGAGTGCTTCCAAAAGAGATATATCGTGAGCTAGGGCTCGGCGGGTGGAGCGTCAGGTGCCTCCGTGGTGTCCCGGGTTCGTGTGCAGCACCAGCAGGAGCAGGTTGCAGAGGCCAGGGCACGGCTGGCGGAGATCTCCTTGGAGTATCACCAGGAGTACTTCCTCGACCCTGCTCCCTCTATTGTAATTTTTATTTTTGTGTAAGGCTGAGGAGCTCATAATACCTTATAAATAAATAAAGTTCTCCTTTTCGCGATGCTTTATTGTTTCCTTCTTATTACTAAAAAAGAACTTAGAAAAATTTACATCGCTCTGTCAAGGAAAGAATATATATTCATAGACATTCCTTTTAAAGGTACATCTTAAGCTTCTCGGCGTTGTAAGGCCGCGGAAATTTGCTACCCGTTGCATCTTGTAAGCGGTAGGCCCCGCCAGGCAGGACCTCAGAGACGAGGAAAGGACCGTCCCACTTCGGAGAAAACTTATGCAGCTTTCCCTGATCAATGAATTCATTCCGCCTTAGGACCAAGTTCCCGGCTTTAAAGGCGCGATACTTGACTCGCGCATTATAGTAGCGGGCAGTCTGCTGTTGGTAAGTGGTAGCTCTAATCTATGCGCGGTCCCGCTTTTCCAACAGGACGCCCAAATTTGTCCGGAGTGCCGTGGTGTTCGCTTCGTCATCGAAATGCTCGACTCTGTGACTGGACAACCCAATCTCTGCTCGAACCATTGCCTCGGTGCCGTAGCAAAGACTGAAGGGGGACCCTCCGGTGGGGGTCTTCTTCGATGTGCGCAAGGCCCATAAGACCCGAGGTAATTCGTCGACCCAACTACCTTGCCGTCCTTCGAGGAAAGCTCGAAGTCCTCAAATGACGTCTCTGTTAGTGACCTCAGCTTGCTCATTGCACTGGGGGTGCACGATGGCGACGAACTTCATCAGTATATGGTATTCGCTGCAGAATTCTTTAACTCTTTCGTTCTCGAAGTTCGTCCCGTGGTCGGTGATGATATACCTCGGGATCTCGAATCGGAATATTACGTTGTTCTGCAGGAACTTGATGGTCATGGTAGCATCCGGTTTTCTGATAGGAACGGCCTCGATCCACTTCGTAAAGTAGTCCACCACGACAAGGATGTACTTATGACCGCCCGTACCTGTAGGGAGTTGGCCTATCATGTCTATTCCCTACTAGGCAAATGGCCATGGGGAGGTCAGGGTAGTAAGCTCGGTAGCCGGAATGCGAGGTATGCTGCCATGGAGTTGGCAACTCTTGCACATTCTGACGAGCTTCCGAGCGTCATGGTAAATGGTCGGCCAGTAATACCCTTGGAGGAGTGTCTTCTGGACTAATGTGTGGTCCCCCTGGTGTGCTCCGCCGACCCCTTCATGGACCTCACGGAGGACATATTTGGCTTCGTGGGGGTCGACGCACCGAAGCAGGGGTTGTGTGAAGGATTTCTTGTAGAGGTTCTCGTTGCTCCAGACGAAATGGCGAGATTTGGCTCGGATGTGGCGGGCCTCCCCACAATCTCCGGGGAGCTTACCCCCCTTTAGGAATTCGAAGATGGGCTTCCTCCAATCTCAGTCCTCTTCCCGAGCTGTGTAAACTTGGAGCGATGTCGCTCCGTCTTCCACGCTGGGCCACGACAGGACCTCGAAGAGGATATTTCTCTTGTAGTTGGCCGAGTAAGAGGAAGCTAGCTTGCTCAGAGCGTCGGCCTGGGCGTTTGGTGTCAGGGGATTTGCTCCACTTGAACTTCGTTGAAGCCCTTCCGCAGCCTTCTTACCTCGGCTAAGTACTTCACCATCAGGGGCTCCCGTTCTTCGAAATGGCCGGTCACTTGGCCGACGACCAGAGCGGAGTTGCTACGGATTTGGATCGTCTTTAGCCCCCCTCCGGAGGTGATCCGCAGTCCAGCGAGCAGAGCCTCATACTCAGCCGCGTTGTTTGAGGCTTTGAATCCGAGCTTCAAAGAATATTCCATCTCTGCTTCGTTCGGGCCCCAGATGATGAGGCCGGCGCCACGGCCTTCCTCGGTTGATAACCCATCGACGTAAAGGACCCAATCGGGGATGGAGTCGGGCCCTTCTTCGATTGGGGGTTGGGATCCAGAGACCGTCATGGGAACCGCCTCCTTGATAGGGATGGTGCATTCGACGATAAAATCGGCCAGGACTTGCGCCTTAATAGCTTACCTTGGGCGGTACTTGATGTCAAATTGGGACAGCTCCCACCTCCACTTCTCCAAATGACCAGAAGACTCGGGGGAGGCGAGAATAGCCCCCAATTGGCGTTCGGTGAGTACGAGGATGGTGTGCGCTTGGAAATTGTGCCTTAGTTTCCTCAAGGTTATGATGAGTGCCAGGAAAATCTTCTCTATAGCCGGGTACCTTGTTTCCGCGTCCTTGAAGACGTAGCTTACATAGTAGACCTGCTTTTGGACACCCTTGACTTCTCAGATGAGCACCGAACCTGCAGATTGATCGGACACCGCTAGATACAGCGATAGCTCATCTCCTTCGACTGACCGAGTGAGAAGTAGGGGAGTCGCCAGGTGCACTTTCAATTGCTCGAAGGCGATCTGACACTCCTCCGACCATTTGAACCTTGGGATCTTCCTTAGAGCTTTGAAGAACGGGATGCACCGGATCTTGACATGAAACTACTCAGAGCGGCTACCCGCCTTGTTAGCTGCATGATCTCGACGATATTCTTGGACGCGGCCATGTTGAGGATGGCGCTGATTTTCTCCGGGTTAGCCTCGATTCCACGGTGGGTGACCATGAAGCCGATGAACTTTCCATTGGTGACACCGAATGCGTACTTAGCGGGGTTCAGTTTCAACTTGTATTTGCGGAGGACGTCGAAGGCCTCGCCCAGATCCTTGGCATGCTGACCCGACGAGGTCGATTTAACGAGCATGTCGTTGACGTAAACCTCCATGTTTCTGCCAATCTAAGGCTTGAACATCCTGTTGACTATGCGTTGGTACGTATCCCCGGCGTTTTTGAAGCCGGAGGGCATCACTTTATAGCAGTATACCCCCCGGTCCGTTGTGAATGCGGTAACCTCTTCGTCTTCCGGATTCATACAGATCTGATTGTAGCCGGAGAAAGCGTCCATAAAGATGAGTATCTCGTAGCCTGCCGAACTGTCGACGAGTTGATCTATCCGAAAGAGGGAATAGTTGTCTTTCGGGTAGGCCTTATTGAGGTCAGTGAAGTCAACGCACATGCGCCACTTTCCGCTGGTCTTTTTAACCATGACTACATTCGTCAACCACTCTGAGTAAGCCACATTCCGAATGAAATTGGCTGCGAGTGGCCTGTCGACCTCTTCCTCGATCGCTTTTTGCTTGATCGGAGAGAAGCTTCGTTTCTTCTGTCTGACGGGTTGGACCGCCGGGTCGACCAAAAGCTTATGTGATATTATTTTAGGGTCTATCCCGGGCATGTCGGCGGGCGCCCAAGCGAACACGTCTAAGTTCCTCATCAGGAAGTGGACCAGGTCGTTATGCCGAGTTCCCGTTAAGAGTGACCCGATTTGGACGGTTCGTTCATTGTCCCCTTCGACGAGGGGGACCTCTGTTAGCGGCTCAACCGGGGCTCCTCGGATCTCTTTATACTCGTCCCGAGTATCCAAAGATCCCCTAAAATCATCCGTTCTCTCAAGATCATCACTTATCTCCTCTGGCATGGACGTCGTTGTGAAGAAAATCTTCACGGTTTGCTGGTTTCCATAGGCCCGACCTATCCCGCCTTGGTCGACGAGAAACTTGATCGCTAGGTGGTAGGTCGATATTTGGGCCCGGAGGGAATTCAGCGTTGGGCATCCCAGGAGGATATTGTAGGCCGATGGAATTCTGGCGACGATGAACTCTACATGCATGGTACGCGTATGGCCAGTCTCCCCAATGTTAAGAAGGAGGGTGACCACCCCTTCTTCTGGGATGGAGTGATTAGTGAACCCTGACAGGATATGGGCGGTCGGTCTGAGGTCCGATGGGGTGAGTCCCATACGTAGGAAGCAGTCGTAGAAGAGGATGTCTGCCGAGCTTTCTGAGTCGACCAATATTCTCTGTATCTCCTAACGGTGGACCCGCGCTGTGATTACTAGAGGGTCGTTGTGAGGCAGGGATATCCCGTGAAGGTCATCGTCGGTAAAGATGATGGGCTCGACTACTTTTACCCTCTTCCTGGGTTGGCTGCTGGTCCCTTCGACTGGCAAAGGGCGCGCAGTCTCGACGGCCCCAGGAACACCCCTCGCTGATACGCCCATGATTTGGCCAATCGTCAATTGGCCGGGAGGAGGGTGGTACTCTTGTTCTCGGTCGGCTTGTCGCTTGTTTCGCAAGTATCTTACTAGGTGCCCCGAGCGGATCAGCTCCTCGATGTAGTCTCGGAGCTGTTTGTAGTTCTCAATGGGGTGTCCCTGCAACCTGTGGAAAGCGTAATAGGGGCCTCGTGTCCGTTTGGCAGCTCTATAGCTGACCGAGGAAAGTTTGAAGAATCTCTCTCCCTTTGCCTCCTCCAACAGCTCTGTCTGGGAGACGTTGAGCGGAGTGTACTCCTGGAACTTTAGGAAGTAGGGCTTCGGCCGCTCAATTTTCTTCTTATCCTCTCTTTCCCTCTTCTTCTGATCGGCCTGGTCGGTCCGGGGTAGGTTCGCATTTACCTCGGACTCTAGCTGGATCTCTCATTCAGCCCAGGCTTTAACTCGGCCATGGTCTTAGGTTGCGCCAATGCAAAGTAGCAGAGCCACTCCTTGTGCCTAAGACCCGACCTAAGTGCAGTGATGACCGTCTCGTCCCGATGCTTTAGGACCTCGAGGAGGGCGTTGTAGAAACGGGTGATGTATCCTTTGAAGGACTCCTTGTCCCCGCTCTTTATGGTGAAAAGATGATCGATGGTCCGCTTCTGCCGTCTGTTCCTGACAAAATGGCTGAGGAACTGGATAGACAGCTCATCGAAGGTAGAGATTGAGCGGGGCGTGGGTTCTCGGAACCAGTCTCATCCAGAATGGATGAGAGTGGCGGGGAAAGCACGGTATTGTGCGGCGTTAGAGTTGTCCTGGAAACTCATCCCTGCCGTGAACACATCCAAATGGTCCTTTGGGTCGAACTTTCCATCGAAAAGGGAGACCTTTGGGGGCTTGTTCCTAGAGGAGACGTGGACAGCGAGAAGCTCCTCGATGAAGGGCCTCGTAAGCAAGTCAGCGGCGTATCTAGCCCCGTCGCTTGAGGGACGACTCTCCCGATGTATACCCTCGATCTTCTTTTCGAGGGCGTCGAGCCGGTCGTGGTATCTCGAGGATTCGGCATACTTGGTTCCGCAAATTTAAATAGTAAACGACGATAAAAAGGGGTGAAATCACTTACGTTATTTATCTAACAGTTTCACCTTCAGTAAAGTATAGGGTTCCGCAATACACAAGTTCAGGTAGCAAAGTAGTAAGCATTACGAGATCGAAATCAACAGCCAGAGCTGCTCAGTACTGCAGTCCAAAGCCGCTCTCCGAGCCAGTTCTCGCCATATTTTCAGTACAGAAACAATTAAAAGCTTATATATGGTTCCAGGTCGTCGAGTCAGCTTCGATTTGAGCCCTCGAACGCATCATTTCAATATGTACACAATTAATTATGATTTTAACAATTTTCAGGCGCGGGAAATATTCAGTTTTAACGGGTGTAATTGAGGGTGATCGTTTAAGCCAGTAACAATCATATTTTTCAGTCAAATTTCACCACAATATTCATTGCCATACGGTCCAGCATATGCAATCAAGTTCCGCCAGTTTAATAGAAGTTTTTCATTCAGATTCTACG
Source organism: Agapanthus africanus (assembly GCA_030015575.1). Taxonomy (NCBI): domain Eukaryota; kingdom Viridiplantae; phylum Streptophyta; class Magnoliopsida; order Asparagales; family Amaryllidaceae; genus Agapanthus; species Agapanthus africanus. Next base: position 766,493,028 of record JASDDO010000022.1, on the reverse strand, counting down.
TCGAACACATATACCATTTTAAGTCCCACTAAGTGTTTAGGTGGAATTTAACGGTATTACAAGTTTTAGTAAAAAAAATAGCATGAAGCAAGTAGGTAACTTGCCTGGATACGCTTTGGAGACGTACGGCGGCAGCAACGGCACGAACGCGCGACGAACGGTACGGTTTGGATTCACGGCCTCGGCTCGAGTTCGGGTTCGTCGTCGGAGTTGCCCGGGGATGGCTCGCGATTGCTGGAGGCGGAGTGTGGTGCTGTGGATCTCCGGGGGCGTGCTGGGGTCGACGATGGTCAGCGGTGGTCGCTCCGGCGATGGCACAGCGGGGGTCGTGTGTAGGGTCCGGAGCTTGTGGCGGGGAGTTTGGTGTGGGTTTTGGAGTGAGGAAGTGAGGTAGTGGGGGCTCGGGTTTGGTGGTAATGGTGATGCAGAGGATGCAGAGGCATCGACGATGTGGTCGGCGTGCGATGGGAGCTCGTCGGCGTGAGGGTGCAGGGGATGCAGAGCTCGGCGATTTGGAGATGGTGGGGAGAGGGAGCTCGGTTGGTGGAGGACTGTGCAAGTGAGGGGTGAAGAGGAGAGATGCGAGGGAGGAACAGTGGTGGCCATAGTCGTCGTCGGCGGCGTCGGCGGGGTGAGGGATTATGGCAGTGGGTTTTCTTTAGAGAGAGAGAAGAGGAGGAGTTTGAGAGGTCGAGAGTGAAGAGGGAGAGAGGAGAGAGGGGGACGAGGGGTTGAGGAGCTCGAGGGCGCACGGTCGTGGGAACGTGGGCGACGATGCGGACGTGGGCGAGGCGACATGGGGGAGCGCAGTAAAAAATTGAGCGAGAAAAGATTTGGGGGGGGGGGAAGAAAGAGAGCGGGTCGGGTCGGGTTTGTTGGGTTGTGGGCGCGGGCAGCTGGGCTGGGCCGGCTTGGGGGGAAAATAATTCATTTATTTGTTTTCTCTGTTGGGCTGGCTGAGGAGTGTAAGCTGAGGAGTTAAGGATTTTATTATTTATTTTGGGCTGAGTTTTAGTATAAGTATTTTGTTTTGGTTTTGGACTGATTTTAATTGGTTTAGAAAAACAAATAATACAACCCGAGCAACTAATCTTCACACAAAATAATAATACGGGAAAAATGAGATAACATTCGGGGAATTGGGAAATGTAGGAAAAATTCATAGATGGGAACGGGGATTTATTTAATTAAAATGTTTGTTTTGGGCTGGGGTTTTAATTGAGCTGAGCTTTGGGAAATAATTAAATGGAAAATGAGATAAGATAAGGAGTGGGGTGGAAAAATAAAAAGGGATAAAATAAAAGGGTTTAGATAAATTAGGGTTAGAGTTTTAAATATAAAACAAAATAATTATAAATATAAATAATTAAATTTTGTAAGTAGTATTTTATAAAAATACGGATATTGGTGCGCAAAAGAACTGGGTATTACATCATACCACCCTTACGAAAATTTCGTCCTCGAAATTTAAAACAAGCTATAAGCTATAAAAATAACATGCGAAAAGCTATGACCTCGAACACTCACATATAGTGGTTTACTTAAATCAGTTAAAAAGAAAGAAAAATCGAAGGTCTAAGTAAGTATAAGGCAAAGTCAACTATAAGAGCAAACTATATGTACAAGAGAATAAAAATAGTAATAATGAACAATAACATTCGAGGTATGCTAGATAAAATCGAAGTCCTAAATATATGCAAAAGGCCACCAACTCAAGCACTAACATATAGCGATTTATTTAAAAGCAGCTAGATAAAAGTCTAAGGTCTATATAAGTATGAGAAATAACGCAACGAAAAGAATGGGCCTAAGTAAACATAAGGCATGACCGTCTATAATGATAAACTATATGCACAATATCAGAAAATAAAATAGCAATAACAAACAATAGTAAAGGGTTTTCCAATAGGCTAAGGTATTTTAGAATACATGTATCGATCAAACAATTTCAAGACGACTTAGAAAACTCACATGGTGAAAATAAGAAACATAACACAAAATAATATGTGCAATATATGGTTGCACCATCGAAAATGGGAAGAATAGTAAAGTACTTGAAATGCATAAAACGGAAATAGTTAATAACACGCACTTTTCGATAATTACCAGATATTGAAAACTAAATTTCGAATAACGATGTCCCTAAATATAGTTAGGGTATTAGGAGATAGCACAAAGATGTATAAGGGCTAGCCAGGGTAGGGATTACGATGGAGTATGGCTCACTCAAAAGGTCGGAGTGTGACACTTTAAACTGAAGGTCGAAGAGACTAGGGTCGGGTCAACACAGGGTGTAAGGGTGAACAGTAATGAACCTCAGGAGGGAAAGAAATGTATGGGAGAGGGAGGACAGTCAATGCATCATGCGAACTAAAAAAATCGATAGATTAGCGAACTCAGAAATTTTATTATTATTCCAGAAAATTCAAAACAAGGCATTCTCGAAAAGCAAAAGATGCCCTTAAACTATACATATATTTATTTGACCAGAAGAGGCAAAAACTGGGTCACGTCAGTCGCGGTTATGCGAGTTCAGCAGGTTACGGTAGGCTCGTGCGCTCAGATAGGGGCGTCTGTTTCCATACCGCCTCGCAGGGATCGGCACTGGAGGTTCTTCTCCCGCGAGGTCTTGTCCTTCTGGTCCTTCTTTCTCGGCTAGAGCTTCTTCATCGAGATCTGCTTCCATGTGATTCTCTTCTTCTGGATCCTCTTCCATAGGATTTTCTTCCACTGGATTCTCCCCAAGGTTTTCCTCTCCTGGATTTTCTTCTATCGGGTCCTCCTCGAAATCTTCCTCTACTGGGTCTTCTTCGAGGTCCTCTTCTTTGTCGTCCGAGTCGCTGATCATGTAAACTTCTAAGACTGCAAATCCCTCGCCCTCGGAATCGCTGTTTCCGAAAATCACCTGTGGACCGTTGATCCCGTCATCCGAACTCACCAGCATGTAGTCCAAGGAAACGCACGACCGTGTGTCCTTATCTAGAGGCGGCGCTGCTCCAGGGTGGGCCATGGCCTGAGAAGAAAGAGTCATAATTAGAAAGTTGGACACATCAAGAAGATAACCAAGGATACAGTAGCACACGGAAGATATGCTGCAGGCAAGGACTGAAAAATTAAAATTTAAAAATGCTGATGTAATGAATAATATAAATAAAGTGAGAAGCAAGAGAACGATACATACATCACAACTCAGAGTTTTATTGCATTCAGCTAAAAGTTCGACGGATACAAGATTTCAAACGAAAAGAAATATTTACAAAAGAGTGACAACATTTTTATTGAAAGCAGAAAACGTGATAATTCTTCTTTGATTTCTGGACTGCTGCATTCTCGTCTCGCGAGTTGAATTCTGCGTGGGGTCCGTACTATCCTCGAAGCTCGAACTACGAATAACCATCACTTAGCCGGAGTGGGGAGTGTGGACGAATCTCCTCCTTGTATCTCCTTCCTTTTAGGGCAATCATTGATAAGATGTTCACTGGATACGCAAATCAGGCATTGCCCTTTGGCGCGGCGACAATCTCTCTGAAGGTGCCCTGGCTTCTTGCAGTATCCACAACATTGAGTCTTCCGCTATTTCCGTTGTCGGGGAACAAGTGGGCGCTTTATCTTCACCTCTTTTCCTTGTCTAACAGGGATCTCTTTACGATTGGAGGCTTCCGCTGGTGCCGGAGTCATCTGCCTTCTTAATCCTTCAACTAACAGGTCGTTTGTTCGCTCCTGGGCCTCTTTCAGATTTCGCAGTGCATTCAGAATCTCTACGGTCTGATTCTGGGGAGTGGAGATAGAGCAAGAGTCGTTGGAAGATATGATCCTGAAACAACATTTTTAGGCCGGCATAAGATACATGGGAAAAATCAGAACAAGATATAGAATAGATAATGAAACAAGAATATCGGGTGAGGTGAAACTCAATCGAACGGAAAACAAATGTAGAACTCCAAGTTACCCAATAGAATACAGTATTTTAGCTATGCTGCAGTTCATAATTACAACCACGTAACTCTACTAAGTCACCCAAAACTCTAGCGGATAGATCAATATGTATAGCAGCATACACTATGTGAATCGATATTAAGAATAACAAATTTACAATCTAGACCGAAGGATGTCTTAGATTGCTAATCACTACACGAAAACTGCAAATCCAGATCAAAGCAAAACCTGGCTCTGATACCAACAAAACCATGTCACGCCCCGCTTCCCAAAATACAGAATACGGGGGGTTGATAAGGCCAGCCATGCTCCTACGGTCAAGGAAGTATCCTGCCGTAGTCACACTTCGGCTTCTAGCTTTATGTGGTAATCAGTAAACAATGCAATGGTAATGAGAAATGCAGTAACTAAATCAAAAGAATTAACCGGGTGGAGATCAATGAAGTATAGCTCTGAGTCGCTGGTCAAGATGTCCGCGATGTCCTCGAGATAATTCAGGTCCTGGTCCAGACTAGATCCACTTCTCACTCTGACCATGCATACTCAGGTCGTCAGAGCGACACGATAGCAATATATATATATATATATATATATATATATATATATATACACAAATGGTAACTCGTACAATAATAATGAATATGTAACAGTAAATCAAGAGAGTAAAGACGTGAACATGAAGTAGCCAGTGTGGGTGTCTAATAGAGCAGGTGAACAGTAAAGCAGTAAATAGTATGTCAGGTGTGTTGAATCAGTAAGCAATGCATGTCAATGTCACTATCCCTATCAGTCTCTAAGTCTCACTGTACAGGTCACTAAGCCTATCGTCAGTCCAGGTGTGAGAGTCAACCACTCGTGAGTATCCCCCACCCAAGGGTAGGACCCAAGGACAAGGTAACACGGGCCCGAGTCGCTCGCTAATAATCAGTGATATCCCTATATATCTCCATATATCTCCATATGTGACGGTATGGGAATCCCGAGATTCTGTTGAACTCACACTCAAACTACCCCATACCCCGTGGTCTACATCAAACGCCAACCATAAACTCAAATACCGGTCGGTCCATGACAAGTCTGCGTGAGAACTTGAGACAGGATCCCCATCAAATCTGTCCCAACCGATACCCAAGATAAATGGACAGTGTTTGGTGCCTTATCTGTGACACCCATACAAGTGCTTCCATAATTGTCGCATACCAATTATAGTCACACTTATACACATCCCACAGATGTCGACAATGCAATAACTCAATAGGGTCCACTGATTGTGTACAAGTACGTGTCACTTTCACTTATCCATTCATGCTTAAACACTAACGTACTTTCCACAATCAAACGCTAAAACCTAATACTGGGTAATGCACATGATCACTAGATTACCAATGCAACAACATATATGTAATGTGATGAGAATACGATAATTCAGGCATGATTAAGATGTCATAAGTCGGTGTCCTACCACTTGCATAATTTATCATAAATCATGCATGCAAAATTTAGCGAAACAATGAAAAGGGGGTAAGCATTATGTTTAATTATCTATCCATAAAAATTAGTTTCACGTTAATCGGGTTTCAGGATCACTAGATATGGCCATTTCATTTTAAGCATTCGCTGCTGGAAATCCGGTTTCAGAATCGGAAGTCCGTTTCGCAACGCATTTTAATCCCAGTTGGGATCAGAATTTAGCGATACTACAATTGAATGAAATTTAGGGTTTTCAATAAGGTTTCCAGCGCACCAGACGGATTCTCAATTGCATCTTTACGTCAGAAGTTATGCACTGTTCAACACTAGGGTATCAGTTCTGGTTCTGTTTGGAACTGCTATACGTCATGTTCTTTTAAATTGAAATTTAAATAGTAAACTACGATAAAAAGGGGTGAAATCACTTGCATAATTTATCTAACAGTTTCCCTTCAATAAAGTATAGGGTTCCGCAATACACAAGTTCAGGTTTCAAAGTAGTAAGAATTACGAGATAGAAATCAACAGCCAGAGCTGCTCTGGACTGCAGTCCAGAGCCGCTCTCCGAGCCAGTTCTCGCCATATTTTCAGTACAGACAATTAAAAACTTATATATGGTTCCAGGTCATCGAGTCGGCTTCGGTTTGTTTTGGGCTGGGTTTTTAATTGGGCTGAGCTTTGGGAAATAGTTAAATGGAAAACGAGATGAGATAAGGAGTGGGATGGAAAAATAAAAAGGGATAAAATAAAAGGGTTTAGATAAGTTAGGATTAGGGTTTTAAATATAAAACAAAATAATTATAAATATAAATAATTAAATTTTGTAAGTAGTATTTTATAAAAATACGGATATTGGTGCGCAAAATAACTGGGTATTACAGGGAGGCTCGGAGACGAGCTGGAGGCCGAGCAGGCTTGGTTCATGTGATAGCTCGGAGGCGAGCTAGGAGGGCTGAGGGAACTCAGCGTACGGGAGGGCTCGGAGGCGTGCTAACTGTTGTTTGTAAGGCGGGCACAGGAGTGGTCGGGGAGGCCGCTGAAGGTCGGGAAGATCCTCGGGTCGAAGGCCCGGATCCTGCTTCCAAGGTACCGATCCTGCTCCTTTCCCGTAAGTCTCGGGACACGTCATCTGCCACGTGTCACGATCTGGGACGTGCTCAGTACCGAGCATCATCAAATTGGTTAAAATTTATTTATCATTCAGTATAAATCGATTATGGTTTGTATGCTATGGTTATACATTTTGCTCCGATCAACCAAATAGGGGGTGAACACATGACTACATGTTTCTCGACTTTGTCATGAACTCTTAGGTTAGATTACATTTATCATTTTCTTCTATTTAACTCTTCTTATAGGTATCTTTATTATTAAATTAATGATGAACGAATCCTCATATTCTAGTTTCTTTTTTATATTTGACTATTTATGAAGGCTTTAAATTATGCTGCCTGGCAAGGACATGTATGTATAGTTTCATAATGATACAAACCCTTAGACTAAAGACAAAGGTAGAATTTAGATGATGAGTGGGTAACATCCAAAATATTAACCATTCAATAAAACTCAAGAGTAATGGAACCTTATAATCACATTATTTCTATTGCCAGATGGTTATTATTGAGTTAAAATGGAACTTTCCCATCATCAATTATTAGTTGAATTTCCTCAGCTCTCCCTTATATCTTTTGTTTTGTTTGAGACGAGCTCCCGGTTTTGATCAGAGCCTATATAGGATGTTAGATGATTTATTGTATGCTTGACTTAGCTCCATTAATCCATTGTGTAAGGAAGCAAAACAAAAAACAAACTGAAACTAGGAATTTGGATCTCGTAGCTATGAGTTTTGTCTTTCCCCCTCCTTATTATAGTTTCTATTATTAATGTTATTAGCGTGTCATGTCTAGTTGGGTTTTGATCAAGGTTCGAGGTTTCGGCCGAAACCACCGATACGTGGTGTTTTCGTATTGGTTTCAGTGAAAACCGATACGAAACCCGAAACCGATACTAAACCAACCATACAATATCGTTTCGGCTGAAATCTTTAAAAACTTATTTTTTTATTACCATTTTTACTGTCATTGTGATCATTGTAGGCCTTCGTTATTAGAAAACCACAAAAAATTGAACCCAAACTTTATATTAATACTTATCTAAATACGCTTTTCAATATATTTTGCATCATGGCTGGATTTTTAAACACGTACTAGGATCATTGTCTTATAATATAAAAGCATAAATTTAAGTATTTAATATATCTATACTTATATATGTTGAATTACCGTCAAAACCGAAAGCCGAACCGAGTTCTTGAACCTTGGTTTCGATAGGTCCGATGTTTGGCGTAATTATGCTTGGCTCATCCTTGATTTATAATTGTGTTAGAAACAATGGACTAAACCCAAACTATTTAAAAACGTGTGCGAACCTTGACATACTTATAAATGCATTTTCTAAATCAAACAAATGACATGTTTAAATGGACTAATTTTTTGTTAAAAAAGCTGTATTAAGTGCATAGCATGAATATAACCTCTGTTAATAAGAAATGCTCTAATCATGTAACACTAAGTTTTCAAAGCATATTTATTTTATGTTTATTTACTTACTGCCAACATCTTTGAACCCTTAACATTAAACTACCTTCCAAAACTATAGAAAATTACGATAGATAATGGCGCCACATCCTTACTAACGGTGCCATTTTACCGCACGTCATTTAAGCAGCAGCATCCTAAAATTTCAAAAAACCTAAAATTATCCTTTCTTCTATAGCCTACCCAAACCCTAACCATAACCCTAATCCCCTCCCTTGTGTGGAGGCATCGGCCTTTCTTCTTCGGCCGTCACCGCCTCCGTCACCTTCTTCTCCTTTCTCCTTTCTCCATAGCATCTTCTTCTACCATCTCCATCCTTACCTTCAAATCCTTCATCCTAATCCAACCTTCATCTTCTTCCTCCACTTCCATCTACAAATTCTCCCAGTTCAAATCTAACTCCCCTCCTCCCTACCACCCCGCCAGTCTCCAACCTTGCCCTTCATCCCCGCCTGCAACCTTCCCTCGACCCTTACAGTCTCTATCATTACCTTCAGCATTTTCATCACCATCAACTTCATCATTTTCATCATTGGCTTCATCACCATCATCTTCTTAATTTATCAACTTTTTTCACCATCGTCTTTTTGAGGTGCCCTCCTCTCTCGTCTCCGGCGACTTCCTCCACCTACCGCCGCTTCCACGGACCTCCTTTGCCTACCAGGATCATTGACTGTCTAATTAATATTTAATAATTAATTATATTTATCAATAAAATATTTATTAAGCAATTAACGATATTTAAGAAAAAGCCAAAATGATAATTTGATATGAACAGCTGACACCGTTAAAGTTGACATAGTTTTCTATAGTTCTGAAAAGCATCCAACCATTGATAGTTTATTGTCACACGGGCCGAAAGATGTTGGTTTTGTTTTGGTAAATAAACTGTTATTTTATCTAACATAGGGGCCACTTAGAAAATCCTTTTCAAAATATTGCAATGAAAAGTTGCATTGTTCGACTATATGGAATCAAAGTCCCTGTTGGCTAGGGTTCAAAAGGTGTAGCATTTAATTAAAAAGCGGCCAATTATTGGATTTGATAATCAAACACTAATTAGCTAGCATCTAATCCCCATCCAGTTTAAACATGCTACATCCGATTAAAAACCTTTTAATTTATTGGTCTCTAGACAATGACTTTAACTGCCAAAACATAGAAATTACCTTCTCTTACAAAAAAATAAGCTATTTTTTACTTTTAGAAAATGTCGTATGTCGTGTCATTAGTTCATGTGAACTGCATGTCTGATGGCATATGTCTGGATATATTGGAGGGCCATTTAGTAATATCGATTGCTATGCATGATTAAATTTTTATGACTGGATTAAACCTTAACGAATTTAGATATACTAAAATTGTAAATATTATCCATCTATTTCAATGTTTATATAAACTCGTGAACAATCAGTCACATCAAATGCAAATAAATTAATAATAATACAATAATTAAACATAAACAAACTTTATAAATAAACCAAATTTTTTAAAATAAAATAATTGTAAACTTGTATCAAATTGTAGAAAGTATATATGCTATCAAGCAATATAGTATAACCAAAAATAAACAAATAACTAGACAATGACAAATAATGCTAATTAATGTAAAAATTTCCAAGGCCAGAGATATGTCCGGCCATTTTTCAAGCAATATGTTGGATTAAACACGGCATATTGACCCGGAAACTTCTATAAACCATTTTTTTCTTGTATGTAATGTCTTTTGTTGCTCAAAAAAGACATTGTTGGAGACATTTCGGACATGTTGAACTTGATGGGGCATTTAAAAAAATTGTTTATTCTATAAAAGTGTTCTCCAACCACCGCAATCTCTACCTAGGCACACACATAATAATATGTCGGGGACATTTTGTAAAAGTATTTTTAAATACCAACACATACTCCACATAGGCGCATGCTTGAGAGGATCGCTTTGAAACACAAACCTCAATCATGTGATGTTCCCTGTCTATGGTGTGGAAGTGCAGGTCGAGTGACCAGTTGCGCCTTGCGCCTTGGGCGCGTGCGTAGGTGCGTTTTTTACATCATTGATTCTTTCATGTTTCATGTATGGTTCTACTTCCATCCCCATAAGGTACCTTTGCTTAGAGGTTATCATTACTTGTAGTACTTAAAAGTCTGACTTGATGTTATACTTGATGCACTAAGACCAAATCTGTCCTTGTGTCGAGCAATGTTACAAAGTTATATGCTACTTATGTCCGTGAATGGTGAGGTAAGGGATTAGGCTTTCCAGTTGGTCTTAATATACTCATCATAGAACTGCTCGCTACGTGAATGTGGCTGCACTCGGACCAAGAATTTTTTTATTCTATGGAGACTTTTCTTTCAATAATGTGATCCTCAATCTTCTGATTTGGAAAAGAAATTCTTAGCGTATGAGCTGTACCCAATTGGTTTTTCCTATGTTATTGCTTGTATGGATTATAGCATATAACTACATGTGTCACTACTACAATAAAGGGTTGTCCCTACGGCTTTATCCGTAGGGGCAAAGCACTGCCCCTACGGATATGTTCGTAGGGGCACAAAAATACATCGTAGATGCAAAGGCCGCAGGTATAAGTCTTCGTCCTGAACATACCCCTACGGAGAAATAATTGCCCCTACGCTGTCCTCCGTAGGGACATATTCCTCCACGGATGACACCGTAGAGACAAAATATTTATTTAATTTATCGGTTTATAAAATAAAATACTTGCCCCTACGGAGTTCTTCGTAGGTCTAGATATGAGCCCCTACGGATATATTTATAGGTCCATCTGGACAAAATATTTATTTAATTTATTGGATTATAAAATAAAATACTTGTCCCTACGGATAACTTCGTAGGGCCTGAACATGCCCCTACGGTGTTCTCCGTAGGTCTATATAAAAGGACCTACGGAGTTCTCCGTAGGTCCGTATAGAAGCCCCTACGAATACATGCGTAGGGGCAAGTTTAACGCCTGTTACTGAGTCAATAGGGGCAAAATATTAGGTATCCTGATATTTTGCCCCTACAGCCAACTGTGTAGGGGCAAAGGTTGAACCTACGAATTAATCCGTATGGGAAAAATATGGCCCTACGGATTAATCCGTAGGGACAAAATATCAAGGTTTTTTTTAAAAAAATGGGCTTCCTGTTTTTTCCCCGTCATGTGCACAATAATATATACATCATATAACTAAATACCACAGTATTGATAATCAATATCTCACGCATAATATATAAAAGGAATAAACAAACAAAAGACGATATCAATCTAAATCATCGTGAACACGCAAACAACACCGATATCATCCAAAATATATACAATATGTATCATATAAGTACATACATGCTTAAAATATAAAAAAAACTACCCTAGCTTGGTCCAGCTCCTCCACCTTTGATAAACGCCGTAATCTGACGCATCGTCAAAAACTCGACCAATGAAGGAACGGACTGTACAGGAGTCTGAGCGGGATGTGGAGCTGCAGGAGTGGTCTGCGCAACCGCAGCCGAGATAGTGGCTTGCGGAGCCGCAGCCGAAAGAGATGCATGTGAAGCCGCAGCCTGTCACATCTGTTTAATCTTGTGTGTAATAAACGAGTAAGAACTGTGTATTAGATTTTAGTCGAATTCGTATCGTTATCAGGTTATTGTGAAACCCCAATCTAAGAATACTTAGCGACTTAGGCCTCGTTTGGATATCTGGTTTGGAAAACTGTAGTTTATTTTAATTAGACAGTTTTTATGTAAGTATGATTAATCAAAGCTAAGTCTACAATCAAATAAGCTAAGGCTACTAATATTACATATGTTACTATCTATAATGTGATATAATATTTTACTATTAAGTAGTATACATACCAACATCTCCTTCAACTTCTCGACGGTGGTCTTCAAGACGGCAACATCATGCTCTAGACGTCGCTCACTGGGAGTAAGGGAAGTAACCGCAGGAATGGAGTCCAACCTCATATGGGCCCTGCTAGGACCCAGTCCTCGGCCTCTCTCCCAACCTCCGTGGTGCCTTTCGTGTGCGGCGTCTAGCACTGGGGTCAGCAGCATCGGATCGTTCTGTCTAGTAAAATCGATCCCCGATGCCTCTGCCTGCTCCACCACCCGCTGCTACACCCACATTAACCATTAAAATATAAGTATATCATTTAAATTTGAACTTTTCAAAACAAAAATTTCAAACCTGTTTGAATAAATATTAACACTTACGCAATACTCCTGGGTAGCGGTGGCGGGGAATCGAAACTCGCTCGTGGCGGGATCTGTCGAGGTGCCGTGGACGGTAAGATACGCGGTCGGCAAGCTCGGTGTACCACCCTGCGCCAGGGTCTAAGCTCTTCGCAATTCGCAAAAAAATTACATATATTATAAAACAACTCTTAATATTACATTATATCAGAATAGATCTATTGTAATTTACCGATGCCTCCATAGCACGAGTAATATTTCTCGAGCCACCTGTATAAGTGGGGCGACCCCTCTTCGCCGACTTCCTATTCTCTTTATTTTGATCGGCATGTTTATGCACAACACATTCAAATTTAGTTTTCTAATTAAGCAACACAAAAAAATAAATTATATACTAAATAATGAATTACATTTAAATTACAAACCCTGTTTGCGCTGAGAGTCGAAATATTGGCACAAGAGAGGCCATGTATCTGCGTCGACTCTCGCAAAGGCCGGAGTATGTAGGAGAGCCGCTCTTTCTTCCTCGGGGGTCGCCATCCACAGGGAATAGCAGTCGATCTTCAGCTCATTCCTATTGTATCGGACCTTTGATTGCATGTTCTTCATCAGGCCATGGAACAGAGCGTGGAGATCGAGCACTCTCTTAGGGTGATTAGGGTCGGGTACAGGCTGAAAGTCGTAATCCAACTGCAAATACAAAAAAAAATAATGTTATTAAATTGCAAGTGTTAAATAATAATAAATATATTGGATAAGTCAAATGAAAATATATATTAATACCCTAGCCTGATCCCAGAAGAGAGCAAATGAGCGCCGGTGCTGATCGCCCTACTCAACGTGAAGTGGATACTTCTTCACGAGGCGGCTCTCATCCCCCATATATCGGCCGAACCTCTCGGCATAATCTCCGGTATAGCGATAATCGGGGGTAAAGAAGAGGGGGAATGCTGCCTCCCCCTAGCTCTGTCGGGCCTCAGCCTGTGGGACTGATTCGGGCCTCGAGTCCCCCTCTCGGGATGGGGCTACCCTGCATCTACAAGAAATATCAAGACAATCAATATTAAGACAAAGTGGTATTAAGAAATCAAGATTTAACGAAAATTGAAGTGTGATATATACCTCCGGCGACAGAAGCATGAGCCTGGGCCCGGGCAGCAGCACGAGCGGGACGATAGTTCCTCCGGTGAGGAACAGCTGATGACCCGGACATGGACGCATCCCCTCCAACTAGAAAATAAACATCGATAAATTTACATGAAGTTCATGTTTATTCTTAAAGGATATGTAAAATGAAAAAATATTTTATATTTATTCATACTAACCTGCAGACTGAGCGGAGGGCACGGAAGTGGCCCCTGCACCAGACGTAGACGCACCACTTATAATTAGACAATCAAACATTGACTATATAAGTAATTTCAAAAAGAATGTGTATACCAATAATATAACATTCTAAATCAACATGCATACACTATAGGATATATAAACATACCCGCAGGTGCGGTGGTGGCCTCTGCCCGAGATGTGGAGGCACCACCTACTGCTAGACAATTAAAAAATGATTATCTAAATACGTAAGAGCAAAAAGAATGTATGTATATTTATGATATAGAATTCTAAATAAATATACATGCACTATAGGATATATAAACATACCTGGAGGTGCGGGGGTGGTATCTGCCTCTGATGTGGATGCACCACCAACAGCTAGACAATCAAACATTGACTATATAAGTAATTTTGACATAAATATGAATGTATATCTATAATATTACATTCAAAATGAATATGCGTGCAATATAGCTGGAGGTGTGGCAAAGTCCACACGGAAGGAGGCATCCGAAGGGGTCTCCGATCGGGGTGCAAGACCGGCTCTCTGAAACTCCCTATGCAGCTCTCTGGGCGGCAGAACCACTCTGCCTCTGCCGGTGTCGCGGCTGGTGCTCCTGCCGCCCCTCGCTGCTCCCGTCATCGTTATCAAATCTAGATAAGAGTACAATCATTACATATGCATGCTATATATGTATAGATCGTAAAATGTGAAGTAATAATATAACATTACTGATAACCTTTTTCGTTTCATGGACGCATTAGACATATCTACTTGGATTTCATCATCTATATCATTTCTAACCCACGTAACTTCATGATCAGCCGAAGACAACCCGTTTTTTGAAACCGACGATCGGAGCATTCTAGGTCTTCTCTCTTCTTCATCCTTATCGCTGTCCTCGAATTCTGAAACATCATAAATATTCCTGGGTTTCCAACGGCATATGACACTCCATCCCGGATGCTTCAAACACTGTGAGTAGTATACTTGGAACACTTGGTTCAGAAAGATAAACGGATCGTCCTGACCGTAAAATCGAAGTATGTTCACACTGGTCAATCCATATTCATCTTTCCAAGTCTCGAGATTGTTTCTCCACTTATCCGTATCGGTTCGTGTATCGTACCAAGTACACTGAAATATATAAAACGGTTCTGATCGTCCGGGATATTGGATGCCAAGTATGCAATTTAAGTATCCATAATAAATCACACCATCTGATTCTACCGTCGCATTCCCACTATTTTGAGTGGTTCGAGATGTTTCTATGTCCTTAACTTCGAATTTGTATCCAAAGACACCGAATCCTTTATAATATGCAATCTCCATACTAGGAAACTGAGCTAAACATCTTGAATCACTCTCTAATTATGCAGACAAGTTCGGATCGTGGATCTAACAAAAAAAATTTTACGACAAATTTTACCATACCTTTCGACAGGATTGCGCGAAACGAAAAAATTCCACGTACCTTTCGACGGGATACATCCATCGATATTGTACCGGTCCGGCTAACTTAGCCTCAGTTGCAAGATGAACCGTCAGGTGTATTATGATATCGAAGAATGGCGGTGGAAAAATACGCTCAAACTTGCAAAGTATCAACGAAATAGAATTTTCTAGTTTCTCCAGCGTCACAACATCCAGGGTTTTAGCGCATAGTTCTCTAAAAAAGCAATATAGGTCATTGATTACTAGACCAACCGATTGGGGAAGGGAAGTCCTGAGGGCTAATGGGAGAAGGTGCTCCATAATAACATGCTGATCATGACTTTACAGCCCATCGATCTTGCCTTTCACAATTTTTATCTTCTTACTAAATAATCCTGAGAAACCTGTGGGAACTTTCAAATCATGCAACACCTGCAGAAATATTTTCTTCTCCGGTTATGACAAATGATATGCGGCATTGGGAATTACAAACTTGCCTGGTTTACCCGCTATCGGTTTAGGATGCAATTCACTTCTAATTTCCCAGTCCTGAAGATCCATCCTAGCATGGAGGTTGTCTTTCGATTTTCCGTCTTTACAAAGAAACAAGTTGAGTACGTGCTCGGATACTCCCTTCTCTATGTGCATAACGTCCAGACAATGACGCATTAAATTTATTGACCAGTACGGAAGCTCGAAGAAAATGCTTAACTTGTTCCAGAATGGTGGTTTGATCTGTTTTGTCGGATCTATCCCGAAGGTCACATTATTGTAACCATCTCACTGAGCAGTCACGTTCTCTCCGGACAATGGGGCCGGAGGTCTAAGAAGCTCCCGATGACCATCAAAGTGAACAGCGTCTAACCTGTAGGGATGGTCTAGAGACAGGAAAAGTCGATAGCCGCAATAACAAACCTTCCTGGTAAAATTCAAGAATTTCGATATTGTATGTTGATGGCAATAAGGAAATGCTTTATGACCATGTACGGACCAACCTGATAGGATTCCATACGCAGGAAAGTCATTAATTATCTACATTAAAGCCGCACGCAGTATGAAATTTGTATTTGTGTTTGCATCGTAAGTCTCTACACCATCAATGAATAAAATTTTTAACTCATCGATCAGAGGTCGGAGATATACGTCGATATTGTTTCCCGGTGAGTTTGGTCCGTCGATAAGAAGAGACATCATAAAATATGATTGATCCATAGCCAACCAAGGAGACAGATTATGAAATACCCAGCCCCTTTTATACCAAAACCTGTATTTTGTTACTTTAGAATTTTATCTAATCCTATTTATTTTATTTATAATTTTATTTATTTTTAAACCCCATTTTCTTTTATCAATAAAATCCAAACCCTATTATATACATACTTTTCCTTATCCCAGCTCACTCCCTCTTTCCTCTTAAAATTTCTTATTTTTCCCGAGCCCAGAACTCCATTATTCTCTTTGATTTATTCCTTAACCTCGGCCCAGCTCACATCTTTTTACACCAATTATTTTTCCCCTATTTCCTTAGCCCAGCAGCCCATTATGTTTATTTTTAATAAACTTATTTCTTTTCCCTTTAACCCCGGCCCAGCCCTCTTTTTCTTTAATTCTTTGGCCCGGCCCACTCCCTGCAGCCCGCGTCCCCTCCAACCCGCGCCCGCTTAGCCCTCAACCCGACCCGACCCCCACTACTGTTCATCTCCTTTAAATCCCCCAACGGTAACTTCCCCTTCACCCGCGCGAGATCCGCTCTCCTCGCCGTAGCCCACGCCGCCTCCTCCGCCCTCGCTCGCGCGCCGTTACTCCCCACGACGCGCGACCCCGTCTCCATATCTCTCCTCTCGTACATACCCACTCACTCTTTTCCTCACCTCACTATCTCCATCTCCCTCGTTCTCTTTCTTCCTCCCTTCTCGACCCGCACCCGCAACCGCCACCACCGCCGGCATCACCCCTCTTCTCGCTCCTCCCTCGCTCTCCCTTCTCCCTCATCAGAACCCCGACTCACTCCCTCAGCCGAGCCCGATCTCCCCTGCACCCATCAACTGACCCCTGCACCCCGTTTTCCCTCATTAGATTCCCACGTCGACGGCCTCCGCCATCATCCCCGAGCACCCTCACCTGCACCCCCTCACCAGAACCCATCGCATCTCGTCGACACCCCAGCCGACCACCTCGTTTCTTCATCCGCCTCCGCTCGACACCGCGACCACCATAGCTCCACCCCCCTGCAACCATCACCGGCCATCTTGCGCCTTTCGCCGGCGATCCTCTCGTCGTCGTCGCCCTGAACCCTACGCCGTCACCTCATCATCATTGTCGTTGTCGTCATCGTCATCTCTCCCTCACTCTCTCTCCCTCTCTGCTTACACTCTATCCCTCTCTCTGTCTCTCTCTCTAACTCTCAGCTCTCTCACTCACTGTCTCTTCTCTCTCTCTAACTCTCTTTCACTCTCTCTTCCACTACTCTCTCACCCTCTCTCTTGATCCCTCTTCTCACCCAACCCACTGTAGCCCCACCATCAGGAGCTGCGACCACCGCAGACACCCCGACGACGCCCCGAGCCCCACTGGCCGAGAGCAGACCCGAGCTCACCCGGAGCCGATACCGTCGCGGTGCTAGCACGTCGCGCGCCCGTACTGTACCTCACTGCCGTGCACCTCCAGGCAAGTATTTTACTTGCTTACATGCTATTTACTTAAGTTACAGTCGTTAATTGCATAGATGATAAAGTTACAAGCTTAAACCAATTTTGTGTCATACCTGTTCGACGCGTGTTCCCAAAGAAAATACTTTTCTAAAATGACGGAACTGGATTAATTACTTTGGCCCTTGCTGTGATGAATACCTTGTGCAAGTTTCGCTGGAAAATATGACCGTTAACGACTAAAACGACTACCCCCAAGTTTAATCGTAAAACTGTAATTTAATTGTACCTGAAAACCGTTAAATTCACCATAAATCATATACACACTGGATTGATGCGTTCGAGGGCTCAAATCGAAGACGACTCGACGAACTTTAACCCTACACCAGTTTCCAGACATTCCTCTATTTTAAACCATGATGATATTTGGATCGGAGTGCGACTCTGGACTGCAGTCCAGAGCGACTCCAGTCGTTGCTTGCTGTTCCGTATTGGGGACCACAAGATCTCCTTAACTCGTAGATTGCGGAACTCCACTGCTTGTCATAGGTAAATCTGTTAGCTAGACAAAACAATTAGTTTCATTCTGTTTCGTTATCGTTTGATATTTAATCTGTAATTTAATAGATCGGGACGCATAACAGTCCCAGCAGAATCAGAACAGACATATTGGCATTGAGCAGTGTATATCTCCTGACGTACAGATGCGATCGAAGATCCGTCTATTGCGTTGAAAACCTTACTGAAAACCCTATAATTTATTCAACTGTAGTATCGCTAAAATCCGATCCCAACTGGGATCAAAATGCGTTGCGAAACGGACTTCTGATTCTGAAATTGGATTTCCAGCCGCGAGCGCTTAAAATGAAGTGGTTATAAGTAATGATCCTGGAACCCGATTGGCTTGAAACCAAATTTGATGGATGGACAACTGAACACACTAATTGCTACCTGTTTATCGTTTCGCTAAACTATATATGTTACGTTTCATGATAAATCGTGCAAGTGATAAAATACTGTTTTTTTTTGTGACACCTTAATCGTGCTTATATACTGTTCATGCATCATATCATGCCCATATCATTGTAGTGATAACCTAGTGATATCGTGCATTTACCCAGTGTTATATTTTAGTGATGATTGTGGCAAGTACGTCAGTGTTCGTGTATCCGTGAATAAGTGAAAGTGATACGTACTTGTACACAATCAGTGACCCTATTATTTTATTGCATTGTCGACGTTTGTGGGATACGTGTATGTGTGACTATAAGTGGTATGGGACACTTATGGAAGCACTTGCATGGGTGTCACAGATAAGGCATCCGACACTGCCATTTATCTTAGGTATTAGTCGGGACGTGCTTGATGGAGGTCCTGCCTCCAGTTCTCGCGCAGACTTGTCACAGACCGATTAGTATTTAGGGTTATGGTTAGCGTTTGATGTAGGCCACGGGGTGTGGGGTAGTTTAAGTGTGAGTTCAACAGAATCTCGGGAGTCCCATGCCGGCTTATATATTTAGGGAAATATATGGAGATTTACAGGGTATGTGATATACACCGTGATATACATGTTACATGTTGGGCCCGTGGTCCCTTGCCCTTGGGTTCTACCCTTGGGTGGAGGGCACTCGCGAGTGCTTGACTCTCACACTTGGACTGACGATAGGCTTAGTGACCTGTACAGTGAGACTTAGAGACTGATAGGGATACTGGCATTTATATACCTTTTATGCTGTGTGGTCATACGTGACATATCGTTCTACTACTTTACTGCTCCGCTACATTGATCACTGCACATTCATATTCATGCTGTCATTGATTTACTGTTATTCATATCTATTACCCCTGTTAGAACTGTCACTTGATTTTATATATATTATATTGCTATTGTGTCGCTCTGACGACCTGAGTATACATGCTCAGTGTGAGGAGTAGATTTAGCTTGGACCAGAACTAGACGTGCATCACAGACTTCTTGACTTGCCATTCCGAGTTACATTCGTTTGTTCCACTTCAGGTCAGTTTATATTATTGTTTCTTTCAGTTACTGCATTCCTCATTACCTGCGCATCATTTACTGTTTACCATGAAAAAACTAGAAGCCGAAGTGTGACTACGGCAGGACTTTTCCTTGACCGCAGGAGCATGGCTGGCCTTGTTTACCCCTCGTATTCCGTATTTTGGGAAGCGGGGCGTGACATGGTTTAGTTGGTATCAGAGCCAGGTTTTGCTTCGATTGGGATTGCAGTTTTCCGTGTGAAGTTTGGCAATCTAAGACATCCCTCGGTCTAGGTTGTAAACTTGTCATTCTTGATCCATATTCACATCGTGTGTTCAGCTATCCATTCGCTATGGTTTCGGGTGACTTGACAAGGTTACGTGGTTGCAATTGCACTACCGTACTCTATTCAAGTGAGTTAAAGTCATACAGTTGATTCCCCACTTGTAATAAATTCATCACCTCTGATATTCTTGAATCTTTGTCCTATCCATATTATATTCTGATTCGTTTAGCTTGTGACTTATATCATTCTCAAAATTGTTGTCTCAGGATCATGTCTTTCAACGACTCTTCGTCTATATCCGCTCTCCAGAATCAGACCATTGAGATTCTGAGTGTACTGCAAGGTCTAAAGGAAGCCCAGGAGCGAACAAATGACTTGTTGGCTGAAGGACTGAGAAGACAGATGAATCAGGCACCAGCGGGAGTCTCCAATCATAAAGGGATCCCCGTTATACCAGGAAAAGAGAGGAAGATGAAGCGCCAATTTGTTTCTCCGCGGCATAAGCAGCAGAAGATCCCATGTTGTGGGTACTGTAAGAGGTCAGGACATCTTCAGAGGGATTGTCGCCGCGCCCAAGGGAAATGTCTGATTTGTGGATCCAGCGAACATCTCATCAACGATTGCCCAGAAAGGAAAGAAATACAAGGAAGAAACTCGTCCACACTCCCCACTTCTGCCAAGTGAAGGTTATCGCGTAGTTCGAACTTCGACTATAAGGCGGATCTAATGCAAGATCCAACTCACGCGACGAGAATGCAACGTATTAGTAGTCGAAGGAGAATTTTTCATGTTATCTACTTTCAGTAATAATGCTGTTATCTTTTTATGAATATTTCTTTCCGTTTGAAATCTTGTATCCGTCGAACTTTTAGTTGAATGAAATAAAAACTTTGAATCGTAATGTTTGAATCATCCTCTTGCTTTCCCCTTATTTGTACTGTTCATTATCACAGCATTTTAATCCTGATCCTTCAGTTCCTGCCACCGCACATTTTCCTATACTTCGTACACTGAACTATTTTCTTGATTTATTCCACTGTCTAATCATGACTCGTTCTTTTCAGGCCATGGCCCATCCTGGAGCAGCGCCGCATCTAGATGAGGATACGCAGTCATGCGTTTCCTTAGATCGCACACTGATGAGTTCTGATAATGAGGTCAACGGTCCCCAGGACAACTTCGGAAACAACGATTCAGAGGACGAAGGAGTAGCCGTCCCAGAGTTTAACGTGATAGCTGATTCCGACGAAGAAGAAGAAGACCCTGAAGAGAACCCTATAGAGGAAGACCCGATAGAGGAAGATCCCGATGAAGACCCGATAGAAGAAAATCCAGTCGAGGAAAATCCCGTGGAAGAAAATCCAGAAGAAGAGAATCACATAGAATCGGACCTCGATGAAGAAGCTCCATCCGAGGAAGAAGGACCAGAAGATCAAGACCCTGCCGTGGAAGAACTTCCAATGGCGATGCCCGCGAGGCGATATGGAAATGGATGCCCCTACCTGAGTACGCGAGCCTACCGCAACCTACTGAATCTCCACAACCGCGACTGGCGTGATTTCTTTTGATGTTGTCTTTCTGGCCAAATAAAATGTGTATAGTTTAGGGCCACTTTTCGCCCTTGGGAATGCCTTGTTTCAAATTTTCTTGAATGAAATAAATCTTCTGAATTCGTAAACTTTTTGATTATTGGTTCGCTTGATACTTGTTTATTTCCCATATCCATTTATTTTTCTGCTGAGATCCCTGACTGTCCATCCCTACTTATTGTATAGTTTTCACCCTCGAAAATACCGCACCCTGATCCTTGGAATGAGCCACCCTTCATCTCTCGTCTGTGCCCCGTTTGAGATCCTTCTGGGAGGAGAACAATTCTTGTGAAACTTCCGAGTTCACTAACTCTTCAAATTTTGATTCGTGTGGTGTACCGACTGTTGTTTTCTCCCATACTTTTCTCTGGTATTCCTTTGTTGCTCATCCTTACTTCCTGTGCAGACCCGATCACAGTCTCCTTGATTTTCATCCTAAAGCCGCCACACACCGACCTTCTGAATGAGCCACACTTCCTTGAAATCATGTACCTTGACTAGCCCTATACCTCTTTGTGTTTTTCCTAATACCCTATATATATAAAAATAGGGACCTTATTATTCGAAATATGATTTTCAGTATTTTGTATTTATCGAAGAGTACGTGTTATTGACTAATTAGTTTTGTGTATTGTAAGCACATTAATATTATCTTCAGTTTCAGTAGCGCAACCTTACACCGCGCATACTCTTAGTCTATGCTTCTTAATTTCGCTATACCAGTTTTCTAAAATATTTTAAACCTATTTTTTCGATACCTTCTCCTAAAATATTTTAAACTACCGACTAATTTTCACTGCTTTATTGTCGTTACGTTATTTTTGGATTTTGTGCCTATGATTACTATTATAATGGTTGAAACTTACACTTATTTTCTGCTTGCTTTGGATACGCGTAGATGTGCATATTTGGATTTCGACTTTTATCAAACACACGTTGATTATTATTGTTCGTTATTGTTACCTATATTCTCGTGTACCTGTAGTTGCTCTTATAGTGTTCCCGCATTATACTTACTAGACCTATCTTTCGCATATGGTTCTTACATATATATTTGTACCTTCAAATTTCGTCTAACCGTTTTAAGTAAATCAACATGTTTAGTGTTCGATATGATAACTCTTCGCTTATTATTTTATAGCTTGTTGTTTCTTTTAAATTTCGAGGACGAAATTTTTGTAAGGGTGGTATGATGTAATACCCAGCCCCTTTTATACCAAAACCTGTATTTTGTTACTTTAGAATTTTATCTAATCCTATTTATTTTATTTATAATTTTATTTATTTTTAAACCCCATTTTCTTTTATCAATAAAATCCAAACCTTATTATATACATACTTTTCCTTATCCCAGCTCACCCCCTCTTTCCTCTTAAAATTTCTTATTTTTCCCAAGCCCAGAACTCCATTATTCTCTTTGATTTATTCCTTAACCTCGGCCCAGCTCACATCTTTTTACACCAATTATTTTTCCCCTATTTCCTTAGCCCAGCAGCCCATTATGTTTATTTTTAATAAACTTATTTCTTTTCCCTTTAACCCCGGCCCAGCCCTCTTTTTCTTTAATTCTTTTTATTTAATTCTTTGGCCCAGCCCACTCCCTGCAGCCCGCGTCCCCTCCAACCCGCGCCCGCTTCGCCCTCAACCCGACCCGACCCACCACTACTGTTCATCTCCTTTAAATCCCCCAACGGTAACTCCCCCTTCACCCGCGCGAGATCCGCTCTCCTCGCCGTAGCCCACGCCGCCTCCTCCGTCCTCGCTCGTGCGCCGTTACTCCCCACGACGCGCGACCCCGTCTCCATATCTCTCCTCTCGTACATACCCACTCACTCTTTTCTTCACCTCACTATCTCCATCTCCCTCGTTCTCTTTCTTCCTCCCCTCTCGACCCGCACCCGCAACCGCCACCACCGCCGGCATCACCCCTCTTCTCGCTCCTCCCTCGCTCTCCCTTCCCCCTCATCAGAACCCCGACTCACTCCCTCAGCCGAGCCCGATCTCCCCTGCACCCATCAACTGACCCCTGCACCCCGTATTCCCTCATTAGATTCCCACGTCGACGGCCGCCGCCATCATCCCCAAGCACCCTCACCTGCACCCCCTCACCATCGCATCTCGTCGACACCCCAGCCGACCACCTCCTTTCTTCATCCGCCTCCGCTTGACACCGCGACCACCATAGCTCCACCCCCCTGTAACCATCACCGGCCATCTTACGCCTCTCGCCGGCGATCCTCTCGTCGTCGTCGCCCTGAACCCTACGCCGTCACCTCATCATCATTGTCGTTGTCGTCATCGTCATCTCTCCCTCACTCTCTCTCCCTCTCTGCTTACACTCTATCCCTCTCTCTCTGTCTCTCTCTCTCTCTCTAACTCTCAGCTCTCTCACTCACTGTCTCTTCTCTCTCTCTAACTCTCTTTCACTCTCTCTTCCACTACTCTCTCACCCTCTCTCTTGATCCCTCTTCTCACTCAACCCACTGTAGCCCCACCATCAGGAGCTACGACCACCGCAGACACCCCGACGACGCCCCGAGCCCCACTGGCCGAGAGCAGACCCGAGCTCACCCGGAGCCGATACCGTCGCGGTGCTACCACGTCGTGCGCCTGTACTGTACCTCACTGCCGTGCGCCTCCAGAAAAGTATTTTACTTGCTTACATGCTATTTACTTAAGTTACAGTCGTTAATTGCATAGATGATAAAGTTACAAGCTTAAACCAATTTTGTGTCATACCCGTTCGACGCGTGTTCCCAAAGAAAATACTTTTCTAAAATGAAGGAAATGGATTAATTACTTTGGCCCTTACTGTGATGAATATCTTGTGCAAGTTTCGCTGGAAAATATGACCGTTAACGACTAAAACGACTACCCCCAAGTTTAATCGTAAAACTGTAATTTTATTGTACCTGAAAACCGTTAAATTCACCATAAATCATATACACACTGGATTGATGTGTTCGAGGGCTCAAATCGAATCCGACTCGACGAAATTTAACCCTACACCAGTTTCCAGACATTCCTGTATTTTAAACCGTGATGATATTTGGATCGGAGTGCGACTCTGGACTGCAGTCCAGAGCGACTCCAGTCGTTGCTTGCTGTTCTGTATTGGGGACCACAAGATCTCCTTAACTCGTAGATTGCGGAACTCCACTTCTTGTCATAGGTAAATCTGTTAGCTAGACAAATCAATTGGTTTCATTCCGTTTTGTTATCGTTTGATATTTAATCTGTAATTTAATAGATCGGGACGCATAACAGTCCCAGCAGAATCAGAACAGACATATTGGCATTGAGCAGTGTATATCTCCTGACGTACAGACGCGATCGAAGATCCGTTTGTTGCGTTGAAAACCTTACCGAAAACCCTAGAATTTATCCAACTGTAGCGTCGCTAAAATCCGATCCTAACTGGGATCAAAATGCGTTGCGAAACGGACTTCTGATTCTGAAATTGGATTTCCAGCCGCGAGCGCTTAAAATGAAGTGGTTATAATTAATGATCCTGGAACCCGATTGGCTTGAAACCAAATTTGATGGATGGAAAACTGAACACACTAATTGCTACCTGTTTATCGTTTCGCTAAACTATATATGTTACGTTTCATGATAAATCGTGCAAGTGATAAAATACTGTTTTTTTTGTGACACCTTAATCGTGCTTATATACTGTTCATGCATCATATCATACCCATATCATTGTAGTGATAACCTAGTGATATCGTGCATTTACCTAGTGTTAGATTTTAGTGATGATTGTGGCAAGTACGTCAGTGTTCGTGTATCCGTGAATAAGTGAAAGTGATACGTACTTGTACACAATCAGTGACCCTATTATTTTATTGCATTGTCGACGTCTGTGGAATGCGTGTATGTGTGACTATAAGTGGTATGGGACACTTATGGAAGCACTTGCACGGGTGTCACAGATAAGGCATCCGACACTGCCATTTATCTTAGGTATTAGTCGGGACGTGCTTGATGGAGATCCTGCCTCCAGTTCTCATGCAGACTTGTCACGGACCGATTAGTATTTAGGGTTATGGTTAGCGTTTGATGTAGGCCACGGGGTGTGGGGTAGTTTAAGTGTGAGTTCAACAGAATCTCGGGAGTCCCATGCCGGCTTATATATTTAGGGAGATATATGGAGATTTACAGGGTATGTGATATACACCGTGATATACATGTTACATGTTGGGCCCGTTGTCCCTTGCCCTTGGGTTCTACCCTTGGGTGGAGGACACTCGCGAGTGGTTGATTCTCACACTTGGACTGACGATAGGCTTAGTGACCTGTACAGTGAGTCTTAGAGACTGATAGGGATACTGGCATTTACATACCTTATATGCTGTGTGGTCATACGTGACATATCGTTCTGCTACTTTACTGCTCCGCTACATTGATCACTGCACATTCATATTCATGCTGTCATTGATTTACTGTTATTCATATCTATTACCCCTGTTAGAACTGTCACTTGATTTTATATATATTATATTGCTATTGTGTCGCTCTGACGACCTGAGTATGCATGCTCAGTGTGAGGAGTAGATTTAGCCTGGACCAGAACTAGACGTGCATCACAGACTTCTTGACTTGCCATTCCGAGTTACATTCGTTTGTTCCACTTCAGGTCAGTTTATATTATTGTTTCTTTCAGTTACTGCATTCCTCATTACCTGCGCATCATTTACTGTTTACCATGAAAAAACTAGAAGCCGAAGTGTGACTACGGCAGGACTTTTCCTTGACCGCAGGAGCATGGCTGGCCTTGTTTACCCTTCGTATTCCGTATTTTGGGAAGCGGGGCGTGACAGATTATAAACTATCATTACAACGGGCCATGTGTTGTAGCTTCCAGCCATATAGTTGAATGGGCAGAAGCCATCACTAGCGAGTCCGAGCCTGACATTGTGAGGATCGCTATTGAATATTTTGTGCCTCCTATCGAAATCCTTCCATACCAGTGAATCTCTTGGATGACTCATTTTTCTATCTTCACTTGGAGGAGCACGGTGATGCCAAATCATTAGCTCGGCTGTTATCTTGCACCTGAATACCCTATGCAGCCTCTATGTTATGGGAAAGTATCGTGCTATCTTGACTGGTATATCGGGCTTCTTATCAGAATCTTTCGGCTTATACCCGGCCTCTCCGCATGTTGGACACTCTTTTAAATCTAAATTCTCTTTCTAGTACAACACGCAATTTTTGGGACATACTTGAATCTTCTCACACTTCAGACCCAAATCAGACATCATCTTCTGGGCTCCGTACCAGCTGTTGGGCACGTTATTTCCCGGGAGCATAGAATCTTTCAAGAACTTCAGAAGTATTGTGAATGAGTTGTTGCTCCATCCATTTAGGCACTTGATCTGGAAAAGTTGGACGAACCATAAGAGGGTGGAATACTTTGCATTCTCATAAATTGGTTTTCTAGTATCATTCATAAACTTTTCATACTTATCTGCACGCGGTCTTTGACCGGAAGGAATGTCATCTTCGGTATGAATAGATTCACTTAGGGCAGCCTCTACCATATCCTCCATTTCTTCTTCTGGAAAGAAGTTACCGTCTTCTTCTTCTGCCGCATTACCGTCTTCTCTTTCTTCTTCTGCCGCATTACTGTCTTCTTCTCCTTCCCCGTGATATAGCCAAGTTGTATAAAGTCTAGTAAAACCATGTTTAACGATATGAAGCTATGTGAATTCTACCTTCTGCCAGTACTTATTCCCACATCTATCGCACGGGCAGAGAATCTTCTCTAACACGATCTTATTATGTGCGCGTGCAAATTCAATGAAAGTAGCAACTCCTGCGACAAACTTAGGTTGCATACGTTGTTTCCAATCTACAGACTTCCAGTCCTTAACTCTGATGTACTCATGTGCCATGTTAGACTGTATAACATATAAATTGTAGGTTATGATGATTATATTGAGAAATCTTAGAACGGGATGGTTATTGACAAAGAAGAAAATTCGTGTATGTGCTTTGTGTGTGCGTTTGTCGTTGAAAAGAATAAATTATCGATAAACAAAATTAGATTTGAGGATACCCAAGTATGAGTTGTATTCTGTATATGTGTGTTTCAATTTATGATTTCGCTTAAGTGTAGGGTTGTTAGTGTGTATGTGCTTTGTGTGCGTTTGTTGTGTATTCGTATTATATGTATGTGTTTCGGCTGTCGGGGGTAAGGCTTCTATCCCATTAAGAATGTATAGAACAGACACCTATTCGCTTGTGCTTTCAACCATTTCGAGTAAATTTCGGCAGAACCTCCTCGCTGTTCTCCGAGTACACTGTAATAGAATAGATAATCATTTCAAAGCTGTGAAATAACGTTGAAATGAACATATAATCTATCTTTGTACATGGAGAACCAGCGGAAAAGTACCGACGAAATAACTCGAAACGAATGAAAACACAAGTGAATGCATGTGTTTTCTTTATACATTCCTAACTTGTCCGCACTGGACAAATCTATCGGTTATCATACGATTGAATCTTCTCGTCACATAGACTGCACGACGGTTGTTAGTACCGAACTATACCGTCCGATATTTAACAACCTTCGTATAGTTCTATATCACGACGAACATCGAACGTATGTTAACTGATAGACGGGGACTAAGTCGCGCTTTGATTTTCACATATGAGTATCGATGAGAATATGAAAGTTTCATATTATCATCGAGTATCATATATTGGTTTTAACTTGAACATTTAACATGAATAGGTTTTACGTTTACGTTTCGTTATTAAGGGTTCAAAATTTCAAGTTTAGGGTAAATTTTTCTTACGTTTACGGTAAAATTGTACGTTTACGTTATCATTGAGTATCCTACTAAAGAAACTAGTGCACCCTAAACCCTAACCCTAATTAACCCAAATTAACCTAATTAACCCCAATTAACCTTAATCGTCACCCTAACACAAATTATCCCTAATTAACCCAAACTTAACCCAATTAACTAAAATTAACCCTAACTAACACCCTAACCCTTCAAATTATCACTAATTAACCCAATTAACCCTAATCAACACCCTAACACAAATACACTCTATTTTACCAAATTAACCCTATCCTTTAACCCTAACCCTAACCCTGGACCGAACCCTAACCCTAACCCTAACCAATTAACCCTAACCCTAACCCTAACCTGAATTGAACCTAACCCCACCCTAACCCCAACCCTAACCCTATTCCCGAACCGAACGCAAACCCTACACTGAACCCTAACCCTAACCCTAACTAATCAACAATAACACAAATACATGAATAATTAGAAGTTAAAAAATGAAATTTACTAACCTTAACCCGGCGATTCTTCTGTCCCGACGACGAAAGGGGGAGATCGGCGACGAGAGACTTCTTACCGTCGATGAGAAAGTCGACGATGATGTTGGCGACGACGAGGCGCGCATGGGAGTGCGGTGGCGACGAGGTGCGCGCGGGAGACGAGTGAGAGCGAGGAAATTTTGGGAACGAGGAGTTTTCTGTGCTTTATTTTTTTTATTAATAACCCATATATGCTCCTACGGATTAAACTGTAGGGCCTTCTTTTGCGGCTCCGTAGGGTCAAATAAAAAATTACGTTTTAATATTTTTAAATTAATTCGTAGGGCACCGTAGGGACAATCATGAGGACCTACGGATTAATCCGCAGGGGCAATAAAAAGTTGCCTCTATGGATTCCTGTAGTCGTAGGGGCAACTCCTTATTATAGTAGTGTGTGTCCATGTAATGTGATCAACTTCGGGTCATGCTATCTTGCAATAAATTTTTGAAAAATGTATGCTGAATAATGTCATCCTATTAAATTAAATTTTCATGGGCTTTTAAGTTCCTTGTGCAGTGTAAATTGAGAAAGATGCCAAACAAAATTAATATGTGTATTTGTCTGATAGTATTTTTCTAAGGTTTTTTTTTGAAATAATAATAATTTAAAAATTAATTATTAAAATAGGGGGGTTAAAATTAAATTTACAAGAATAGGACGGTTTCGCCCGTACCCCGGCCCCATCCCCCATCCCAGAATAGGGGGCGGGTTCCCAGAACCCGCCCCCTATACAAATGTATAGGGGGCGGGTCCTGGGAACCCGCCCCATTTTTTATTTTTTTATTTTTAATTTAAAATATTAATTATATAATTTTAATTATAATTATATAATTATAAATATAATTTGAATTATAATATGATTATGATTATTATCATAATTATAATTCTTTAAAAAAAATTTTAAAAGTAAATAAACTTAAAAAATATTTAAATAAAATAATAAAATTTCACTATATCAATGTTTTTTACAGAATGAATCCGTCAAAATTTACAATACAAAAAAATTCTATCCGATTTCTATTTCGACGGTCAAATTTATAATATCAAAATGAATCCGTCAAATTTACAATATAAAAAGATCCTATCTATTTGTAAAATGTAAATTCTATATCGACGGTCAAATTTATAATAACAAAATGAATCCGTCAAATTTATAATACAAAAAAATGTGAGTGCACTTGTCACGATCCTGAAGGTCCCGCCCCTGATAACTGTCCTGGACATCTGGTCCTATAATGGCCTAGTTGTTTGCATATGCTACATCTGGCGTGCCTTTGCTGAGAATCAGTATCCATTGTCATTCGATCTCGACGCATCTTAGGTCTTCCGGGCCTTATATTTTTTTCCGGCGGTAATACAGTCGGTGTTTGTCTGTTGGCAGTATAATAGTGCCAATAGCGACTGTCCGGTATAGGATGAAATTTTGGATCGTATGCACCTTAGTAATTGGAAACTGTATAGTAATGGGAAACAAAATTGTAATGTGAGTTATGCATACTGCTCGCAGCAGCAATTGCGTGGGCACAAGGTAAATGTTGTTGCTGGAAAAGACCGCATGTACACGAAAAGAGCTCTTCATCTCTAAAGTTCATGGTGTATTAATTCTCATTACTGCCCGTTACTTGAAACTCCGCCGTGTCAAACCTTTCGGATCTGTAGTATTGTGCTCTGCGCTTTCTTTTCCGAAATATATCTTCGTAATACACGGTGAGCGGAGTCTCCATCGCCAAGGACTTTTCTCTTCTGTGCACAAAATAAGTATTCATTCGGAAAAATGTTCGAACAATCAACCCCTGTATCGGTAAGCCTCTAACGCCTTTAAGGACCCCGTTGAAGCTTTCAGACATATTAGTCGTCATTAGTAGATATCTGCACCCATCATCATGTGCTTGTGACCACATGCGTACTAGATACTCATCTAACCACGCTTTCGCAGCTTGACTCATCTCCCCAATTTTCGTTATGTATATGTCGTGAACATTAGGGTCAGGCGTTTCACCGGCTTTGTACATAAGCTTATGTAAATCCGAATTTTTAAATTTTCGATCCAAATTTTGCCTGAAGTGCCGTAGGCAAAACCTATGTGGGGTCGTCGGAAATACAGTTCTCATTCCAGCTAGTATTCCCAGATGTCTATCAGATATGATGCATAAATCTGTTTTTTCAATAACAGATGAGATATTTTTGAGTTGACAGAAAAACCATGACCAGGATGATGTATTTTCACCCTCGACAATAGAAAATCCCAACGGAAATATACCGTTATTAGCATCAACACCTGTAGTAATTAACATGCAGCCTCTGTACTTACCGTATAGATACGTACCATCAACGCACAATACCGGCCGACAGTGTGTGAAACCAGCCGCACATGGACCAAAGCACCAGAAAATTCTTTGAAACCTGACAGAGCCTTCGACGTTTGTTTCTGTGGTTTTTAACCGGTATACGGTCCCCGGATTTGATGCTTTCAAGGCTTCCATAAAAGGGACTAGTGATTTGTACGAGCTTTCCCAGTCCCCAAATATCTTGCATAATGCCTTTCTACGAGCATCCCATGCCTTCACATACGAAATCTGAATTTTATGCTCTCCGCTAACGAAGAGCCGTATCTCTCGGGGAGTCATTGCCACATCTGTACGGATTAGTGGCATGATTAGTGAGCAAATGTAAGATGAAGTGCAATTCCGGTGATCTTGTAACATAATAGAATTGATGCAAGTATGTTCTTGGTTGTATTTCGTGACCTTCCAAGCTTTGGCTCTTTTGGAACAACATGCATGCAATCTCCACTTACATTCAGGAGCTTTCGTACATACCACCGTATAGTACGTCTTATTTGACTCTTCGGTTTTAAATGTAACGTTTTGCTAAATAGACCACGACTTCAGCTTACAAATAAGATCTCCTTTTTCCTGAAACAAATCCCCGACACTGACGCACTCTTCGCTTGCTGCTGTCGCGTCCAAATAGGGTGCCATATTTATTTCTGCCACGGCTAAGTCTACCCAACTATCATCTTCCAGCGGATCGAGGCCGGGATCTTCTAGTTCGACAAAATCGTTATTCACAACCATACCATCAAAGAATGATACCCCATTCAATCCAGCGGCATATTCCACGCTATCCTCCCCCTGATGATCTTCACCGATTTCATCATCATCACTGCCACACATATCAATATCACCCGTAGCAATATAAGGCTTGGGTGCAATATATGATGGATGTGGTTGGTGTAATGTGGATGGTTCGGGGTGAGAAGACCGGAAAGATGTGGACGGACATGCTTGGAATGCGCTACTTGGATCGTGTTGGAATGATGCGGAGGTGTGGGAAAATCTACGTTTAGTATATAAATTGTTATTATAATATTATTCCTTAATATTTTCGTAAATAATTCATCACTTGTTTCAGATTTATTTACCTGTGGAAGGTTGTGTATGGTAATCCTTGTTGTTTTTCTGGGGTGCATATAACTGCAGCAGTCGGCTGGGAGAAGCTGGATTTATGGATTTATAAAATGTTTGAATATTAGTATCTTGGTATTAGCAAAATGTTTGAATATGGATTTATAAAATGTTTACCCATGAGTTTGAAGGTTTGAATAATATTGTGTATAGTCATATCCACCGAGACTGACGGTATCATCGTTAACCATGTGACCGTACTCCCAGGAACTATCTCCAGCATTACCATCAAAATTACTCGTTGGAGGGGCATCTGATATTTCCAATTGCTCCTTCTGAACCAAAAGTTCAAAAGAATGCCGGGTGTTTGACAGACCGAAATCTATCATCGAAGATATTGATGTATCGTCTATAATTTCAACCAATGCATTTCCAATAAACATGGGCCATATACAACTTAACTTAACCCTACTTTCACGGGGATCGTATTTCGTGATTTTGAACACTTTATTCTCTAGTTCATCATAAGTCGTTGATGGTTCTAATCGCATGATTCTTGCGGACCCGCCCATATACTCGGGACCTTATGCACTTGTGATAATCCAGCCATCGTATTTACATACAACAAATAAACTTGAAGAGGCCATAATCTGCATCAAACAATATCAAGCCAACAATAAAAAAAGCGTTAACAACTTCATACAATCACCGTCAAACCATGCACAATCATACCTAGAGCTATGGTCTTCAAAGTCCACTAGACTGCTCCTAACTGTTCCAAAGTGACAAGTTGTGAGATAACCCTCAAATCGCCTCTTCATTGCCAATTGTGGCCAGGTAAGCACAAATGAGGAAAGGAGGGATCCGCTCACGAATCACCGTGAGACGGGCCTTTTAAAGTTACCTTTCTCACTTGCCTAGCCTAGGCATTACAAACTCAAGTTTAGATAAACGATCGAATGCCCACAACCTTCCTCTGTCCTACTGAGCACGAGAGTCCTTAGTTGGCTGAGTTTAGATATTTTTTAATTATACTCAAGGGTAATGCGTATACTGTTAGTGATTTTTGGGGTTTTAGGAAGGGTGATGAAATCCCCACCCAATCTGAATTGGTGTTATAGCCCCTTAAAGTCCGTATTATTTATGCAAAACAGTAACAAACATAAATTGAAAACACTTGCAAACAACTTATTTGGCGGCGGCGCAAAGAATCCTGCACAAAAACAGTTATATTGGAGAGAGAAAGAGAGTTCGCGCAAAGAATCCTGCACAAAAACAGTTATATTTTTTATGTTGTGTTGAAATTGCAAAAAATTTTCTTTTACGCCAAAATTGCACAAAAACAATTATATTCCTCTGTATTGTTTTAGATCCAATCATTTCTAGCAAGAGTGCCATTTATTGTCGTTGGGTTCATGTAAAATTTCTATTAAACATGCACTTTTCCTATTTTCTTTTCAATTATGTGAATTCATTTGTATCAGACTCTTTCATTTTCATGGATTATGTTGCTTTGTTAAAATTGGAAATCACGCTATTCTCTTTGTTGTACCAGAGTGTACATTTGCTTAAAGAAGATATATTCATAACTAGAGCATTTCCTTCCTATGCGTTGTATGAGGAAGTTACATTCCCTACAACAAATAACATGCTATTTGCAAAATGATTATCATGTAGTTAATGGTTTTCAAATTACACAAAACTTATTGGCAAGTCTGAAATTTAATTTGGTTGAATTGCATAAAAAAATCATTACTATTACAGTTAATTTATCTGTAAAAAAGTAAACTCATAGAAGTGTAATTAAATATTTTTATTTTAAATTATTAATTTCTACACTTAACAGTTTGATAATCTTGTATAATTTTTATTAGTTTTTTTATTAATAATGTTGAGCATCGGGCGTACCTTTTTTTTATTAATTGTTCCGTCTAGAAAAGGTTGGCTTACTTCCAATACTTTGTGAACTGTTCCGTCTTGATCCTATCCAGCAGCTCCTTCTTCCAGACTATGGTACTGAACTTGACCTTCTTCTTAAACTCCACACTTACACAAAATTGATAGCGGAGAAAAACTGATAGAGCGTAAATGGATAGTGACTTGTACAGAAGAAAAATTGATAGAGCGTAAATGGGTAGTGAAATGTATAGCGAAGAGCTATTTATAGGATATGAGGGCCGGCTAATTATTGATGAGGGCAGGTTCTAATAACCCACCCTCTTCCTTCTGCACTGGACCTGACACACAGACACGATGGGACAACACAGACATGGCACAACACACAGTGTACGAACAAATAATTATTGAAGAGGGCGGGTTTTAATAACCCGCCCTCTTCCTTCTGATGTCTGACAATCCAACTATCCAATCTGACAATCCAACTATCCAACTTTTGATGATGGGAAAAAAAACTGATGTGACCATTCATATAATTATTAAAGAGGGCGGGATCTAATAACCCGCCCTCTTTAATAACACAACAGACACACATTTTAAAAAATATATAAAAGTAAACTGATTTGACACCACACCTTTAAAAAATATAAAAAAAATAAAACCATTGAAGAGGGCGGGTTATTAGAACCTGCCCTCTTCCTTTGTGAACAGGAAAAACCAAACTGATTTGACACCACAAACATAATTATTGAAGAGAGCGGGTTCCTTTGTGAACAAGAAAAACCAAACTGATTTGACACCACAAACATAATTATTGAAGAGGGCAGGTTCCTGGAACCCGCCCTCTTCAACTGATTTGACAACCAATACTGTATCGTTAAAGAGAGCGGGTTCCTAGAACCCGCCCACCCTTCACTATAAAACCCAACCCCCCTCCAGTGCATTTCATCGAACAAAATTAACTCTTCATTTAATCTCTCCTCCAGTGCATTTCAATGGAGAATCAACCACTCGAAAAATCTCTGCTCGTTCATCAAAATGAACACAGATCGTTTAATATATTACACGGAGAGGAAATATTCTAAACTTAGTAATTTTTTTTAATTACCCTTTTCTTTTAATTCTAATAGTTGAAAATAACATTATTTAATTTTGCAGGATGGAGATAATCTCACCGTCGTCATCCATAGCTCAGACAAATGGATAGTTAGCGACCAACGAATAACCCAGCGATTTCGACGGGCCGGATTTTATGAAGCTTCATTGATTCGTCATATCCAAATCGACCACGCCCTCGTTACCTCTCTGGTTGAGCGCTGAAGAAAAGAGACCCACACTTTTCATTTAAGATGGGGTGAGGCCACTATCGCACTCCAGTATATTGGCCTCTTACTCGGTTTACGGGTCAATGGGCCTGGGTTGGTCGGAGGAAAAATTGTTGGTCCAGATACCGACCACCCATACTGGAATATATATGCCGAGTCTGTTCTCGGACAGGTAAAAAATTTCAATCTGATTCCCCTCTTTAGTGTACCTATTGCATGTTGTACATTATTTCTAGTTTTAATATTTCACAAAAATGCTAATATCAGGCTCCAGGAGGCTACAGTAAGGGGTATAAGATCAGTTTAAACTGGCTAAAAAATACATTTAGTAATATCCCTGATGAAGCCACCGATGAAGTCTTGGATAGACATGCACGTGCCTACATTCTGTACATGATCGGTTCTTGGTTGATGCCGGACCAATCAGCAACGCATGTCCATCCGTTATACCTTGGCTTCCTAACGGATTTTGATGTGTGTGGCCAATATGCTTGGGGAGCAGGGGTCCTGGCCTTTCTTTATAAGGAACTCGATAAGGCATGTGCTCCTACGAAGAATAAAATTTGTGGATGCATTACATTACTTCAGGTAAATTCCTTATTTTTCACAGCTAGAAATTTACAAAATTGTAATATTGGTTTTCTCTCTTATAATCTGAAACTTTATTTATAGATCTGGTCATGGGAGCATATGTATATAGGAAGACCGGAGAATGTTAAAATAACTGGCTTGGATACCCCTGGAAAGCCGCTCGGCTGTTGGTGGAATGGGAAGAAAGCGTATAAGGCTCCTCGTCGAGTACTTAAGTACTATAGAGATGAGTTGGATCGCATGGAGGCGACTCAGGTAACCATAACTTAGGTAATTGAGTTTGTTTTACAATTTTGAAACACCTTCATCACAATTTTTGTACTATGTTATTTGCGCAGTTCTTGTGGACGCCTTATACAGCAGATCGTCTGCAAAACTTACCCGGCATCTGTATCGAAGGAGAGCCGGTTTGGCAGGCTCGATGCCCACTCCTCTGCATTAATGTCGTTGTCATGCACCTCCCGGACCGGGTGTTGCGACAGTTTGATAGATCACAACATATTCCTGTCCCGCCGCCTTCGCCTATGACAATAGAGGGAGACATGCGAGGAGGAAAGACGGAGCGTGATTGGAGGGAGCATCATCATCAATATTTGCTGAGATGGGAGGATAGGCAGCGTAATATTGCCTTACAGCAAATAGGTGACCAAACAGCCACCGATGCTACCAAAACATATCTACAGTGGTATAAGCGTGTCACCATAAGATATCTTTGTGCTCCCCCCAAAAACTTCCCAAACATCTCGCGGTGAGGCCACATGGAACGAGATTTGGTAAGTTGAATTCTTTATATTATATTACTTTTTAACATCCGGCGGTATGAGTCAATACTTATTTCTTATTTCTAATGTAACGACAGGCTCGTGGGTTGCATCTCGTACAAACAATGGTGCAGGAACCATACCCGACTGATGCTGGTCCGGCAACTCAGGCTCGATTTTCAAATGTAGACCAATTAATTGGTGGTGTATTCGGTTCATATAATATTTCTCAACATTTATCGCCGGCACCAGAGCAGCAGTATCAGCCGGCACCGGAGCCGCAGTATGAACCGGCACCGGAGCCGCAGTATGAACCGGCACCAAAGCAGCACCATGACCCGGCACCAGAGCCGCAGCATCACGGAGATCCAGCGCAGCAGGATCAGTGGTTTGGATCACCATACCGTCAGCAGCAATCCTGGCATACCGGACAAGTGCAACAACACCAGTCTTGGGGGTCAGGTTTTGCAGAACAGCCGTCTTGGGGGTCAGGTTTTGCGCAACAACAGCAACCTTGGGGGTCAGGATTTGCGCAGCCATGGGGCCAAGGTTTTGTGCAACAGCAGTCGCATGAAACCGGAACAGGTTCTTCTCTATAACTGCCCAGTTGGGACTCGGATTTATCGTCCTACATGCAGTTGTTGGGAGGCAGCACATATCCGACACCTGTCCCACATTCAGTTTCAGGATTTCCGGAACAACAGCCTGTCCAAGACGCTGCTGAAGACGAAGCTGAAGCCGAAACCGAACCCGAAGCAGAAGAGCAGACGCCGCCGCCGCCGCCATCTACCCAAGAAACAGGTGGGTCCTCCAGTCATCCCAGGAGGCATAGGCTTATGTCAAGCCTCCTCGGATTTCATAAGGGAAAGGGAAAAGGAAAACGATAGTATTTACATTTTACAAACCGATAGGATTTTTTTATATTGTAAATTTGACGGATTCATTTTGATATTATAAATTTGACCGTCGAGATAGCAATCGGATAGGATTTTTTTGTATTGTAAATTTTGACGGATTCATTCAGTAAAAAACATTGATATAGTGAAATTTTATTATTTTATTTAAATATTTTTTTACGTTTTTTTACTTTTAAATTTTTTTAAAGAATTATAATTATGATAATAATCATAATCATATTATAATTCAAATTATATTTATAATTATATAATTATAATTAAAATTATATAATTAATAATTTAAATTAAAAAAATAGAGCGGGTTCCCAGAACCCGTCCCCTATACATTTGTATAGGGGGCGGGTTCTGGGAACCCGCCCCCTATTCTGGGGTGGGGGGGTAGGGCCGGGGTACGGGACGAAACCGTCCTATTCTTGTGAATTTAAATTTAACTCCCCTATTTTAATAATTAATTTTTAAATTATTATTATTTCAAAAAAACTCTTTTTCTAAATAAGATGTTAATATAACATCAAAGTATAAGGCATGCAGAATCATTATGTAGTTTGGAACCTCCCTTTTTTTATAATTTTTTTTAAGGTTCTAGCAAAATCTCTTATCATGTTGCCTTCTGATGATACTAATAAATTGGAATTTCCCAGATCATGACACGTGGTAAATGACGTGTCCCGGGACTCACGGGACAGGAGCAAACACGATACATTGAAGGCATTTTCCGGGCCTTCGCCCCAAGGATTGACCCGACCTTCGATGTTCTCCCAGAACACTCCCATGCTCGTCTCACAAATAACAATCGGCTCGCCTCCTAGCCCTCATACACGCTGAGCTTCCTCAGCCTTCCGAGCCCGCCTTCGAGCTATCACAGAACCGAGTTTCCTCGGCCTCCCACTGAGCTAAGCCTCCCCGGTTCTACCGAGCAACCAAGAATGCAGAGCCCAAACGCCCCCTCCACGGTTCAGCGTATCTCGCCAGAGGCGAGATATCCGCCACCCAACATCCCGCATTCCACGCCATCACATCCCCCCATTAACGAGCTTATCTCGTCATTAATGGGGGGATCCCGTCATTCATGCAGGCGTAACGTCAGGGGCGTAACCGATAGCAAAGATCTCGCGCCAACTCGCTCCTAGCGACCACTATAAAAACTCCTCTCTCAGACGACCCAGGTAAGGCAATTACAATCCAACAAGCCGATACTCTGCTCAAATTTCTCGGCTAACTTGATCGTCGGAGGGTCCACGATGGTACAACCACCCCGGGACTTCTTTGCAGGTAGCTCGGCTTCACCTCGAAATCAACCCATTGAGATCCACACGATCAAGAAGACAACCATAAACGTCAATCTCAACTCTTCATCAATGCTCGCAACAGATCGACGGAGGACAACATCTGAAAGTGATTCAGACCTCCATCAGTTGGCGCCGTCTGTGGGAAGTTCCAATTCTTTCCACCCATCGAAAGTTTATCTTCCACCCTTGACTTTCTGGCGAACGAAGACCGTGACGATCCCAGCAAGCCACCGCCTTCCCCACAACGGAGGCGCGGACGGATTTACTCCCCCTTCAAACGCCTTCCACGCTCTCTCGGCAAGGATTAACAGGCTCGTGTCCATAGTTGACGCACTTGTCTGTATTCTAACGGCGGGCCCAGCCCCCCGGTCGTCGGTCCCCCTCCCAGGGATCATGACCTCCGTAGAGGGGCGAATGACACCGCCCACGCTAGCGCCACTGAACAACGCCGTGCTCACTCCGGCAACCGTGGCTCCCCCTGGGGACCGATTCTTTGGCCCGCTGGGTGCCACATGGCCCCACGCCGCGGTCTCGCGAAAGATACCATCGCCCTGAGGCCCGCCGCATTCCCGTCCCTCCCTAGGAGGTATCGGTCAGCTCACCTGTTCCCAGGCATGACCGACACCCTCTCCCTCGACGGGATCACACTAACGGCACTCTCCACGAAGACTCAAGGAGGACCTCTCCTAGGGACCTACGGAATTTGATAGAACGGAATTGGAGTCGCAGCCTGGCGTAGACCACAAGCGGGAAGGGCCGCCGCTCTGACTACGCCGAATCCTTGAGGTATCATGACCGCCTCGACGCCCTCGAAAAGAAAATCGAGGGTATACATTGGGAAGGTCATACATCCGGTGAAGGAGCAAGGTACGCCGCCGACTTACTTACGAAGCCTTTCACCGAAGAGTTGCTCGTCGTACACATCTCGTCTAGGAACAAGCCTCCCAAGGTGTCCCTCTTCGACAGGAAATCCGACCCAAAGGACCATCTGGACGTATTTACGGCGGGTATGAGCTTCAAGGATAGCTCCGGCGCTGCTCAATGCCGAGCATTTCTCGCCATCCTCATCCGGGCTGGACGGGACTGGTTTCGAGGATTCACGCCACGCTCCATCTCTACCTTCGATGAGCTAGCCACCCAGTTCCTCGACCACTTCGTCAGAAACAGATGACAGAAGCGAACTGTCGATTACCTCTTCACCATAAAGAGAGGGAACAAGGAATCCTTTAAAGGATACGTCGCTCGTTTCTACAATGCTCTTCTTGAGATTCCCGAGCACCGGGACTGTAACAACTCCAAATTCTATGTGCAGAAAATTATTTAAAAGTTAATGTACAATTGGGGTATTTGCAATCATGTGTACACTATAAGTATTTGTTTTACTTTTGAACAGCAAGAATGCACTTGTAGCTCATTGGTAAAGCTTTGCACTGCTGTGACGTAGCCCTTGCGATCGAATCCCCCCAGCCACATTATCTTTTTATTTAATTTTCTTTTAATCTTTTAGAAGCACAAGGGTTTGCACGTGCACTACACGTAATATGATAAGTTACAAATTAAATAAACACATGCACTGGGGTATATGAGGCGACGGGGACACGTGGCGATGAACCAACCCCATTCCACCGGATTATGACCGGCGAAACCATCAAAAACCCCGGTACCGCCGGGCCGACCGTAGGTAATGGCCTCCATCTTTTCACCCGAGCACCTCTTGGCCTACCCCCACTACCCCCATGTTGTTTGTTTACTCTGCATTCATCCAGAGAACAATAAAATACCCTTTAATCCAATTTTTAATGCATTCTTTAAAACTGTAAACCCTAATTTTTCCTATAAATACCACACTCCATTTCACCCATCCTCACTCAGAAATTCCCTGCCAAAACTCTTAAAAATTCTCAAGTCCTTTTAGTGTGCAAGTGGAGTTAGCAAAGGGTGAAGTTCCGAGAAGATTTCGGTGATGAAACGATGCCGCGAAGACTTCATTAGTTTCCCCTCTCTCTTCTCTTGTTTCCTTAGCCAGTAAGTTTCCTCTCCCACTCTCTTCTTCTATTCTAAAAACTTTAATTTCTAAAACCCGACGGAAGCGGAGTTAATCCGACTTTCGATTCGGTTTTTCCTTAAAAAGTCTATTTTTCTTAATAAATAAAATACCATACTCTCATATAATGTTTAAAAAACATAATAAAACAAGTTTCATCCCTAAAGAATCATTTATGCAATTTTTATTGTATTTTTACGGTAAAATACCACATACTTTATTTCTGACATAAAACAACATAATACTTGTATTACTTTTAGAAAACTCACAAGGTAATGACCTACCTCATCACAACACACATTTTTGACATAGCACGATGAAAGTTTGGGAATATAGTTATGTAATAATACTACATTACAAAAAAATACTATTAATTTGCAAAACCATTTCTTTAAAAAGTGTGTTAAACAATTCCTTGCAATTGCACCTCTACAATCCACTTTTGGGGACCCCGTTCGGGATGGTGTGGGTTATCGCACATCCTCAGGCCTAGTAGAGGATATGCAGACCTCCGAAAGGAGCATTCGATCTCGATGGAATTTTAATGCATTTTTCTTTAGAAAATGAGATTTCTACAAAAATAAATAAATTTATTTATATATATATATATATATAACTATTATAAAAATATCTATTTTAATTATATTATATAAATATTCCAAGTTTTCTAAATCAAAGGAATCACCATTACATGAAAATACCATCCAAATACAAAACAATTCCAACATTTCAAGAAAATACCATATACTATGAAAACTAGGTTCTACTCACTAGAAATTTCACATTTATAAAATATACATTTATGAAAACCCTAAAAACGATAATTAAATGCTTGAGGTGTATTTTGAAATTATATCAAAACTATTTTTCATAAAACCCCCTCAAGTTGTACTAAATTACAATAAGGACCCTAGTAAATATAGATTTAAAAGGGACCAATTCTCTTGAGTCTCAGGGAGTCGGAGAATGTGGGTGCTTGTCTATCTAAGGTAGACAATCTAGCAAACAGTGTTATCAACACAGTAATTGTCTTCGAAAAAGACACAAATCCTGCCTTCCATGTGCAGCAGTTACCGATAACATCAAAACTAATTCAGGATTTCAACTTCTTTTCAAAGTGTCTGACTCAGACTGAGTCTCAATCTAATCAATCTGACTTGAATATGATTCAAGTATAAACTACAATACAACATGAATCCGTGAATCCGTCTATTCAATCTGTATCAATCTATATTGACCGAACCGAACCATGGATATACTCCGT
Organism: Agapanthus africanus; assembly: GCA_030015575.1. Classification (NCBI taxonomy): domain Eukaryota; kingdom Viridiplantae; phylum Streptophyta; class Magnoliopsida; order Asparagales; family Amaryllidaceae; genus Agapanthus; species Agapanthus africanus. Next base: position 766,450,695 of record JASDDO010000022.1, on the reverse strand, counting down.
CTTCATGAATCTCCATTTATATCCATTCCATTTACTGATATCATGGTTTTAGTAAGTCATCGATCTATATAACAACACAATACAATCAATACAAAAGACATCGTGGAGTTTATAAGGGGTAGATTGGTACGGAATGTGTTAAAAGTGGCACGAGACTGTAACCTTAATACACCTAACCTGAATATCCATTGCCGTTGTACCGTGGCTGAACGGTTCCTTGTTCTCCGTATACCTTAGTCTCCGGAATAGTGGGACCCCTCTCGTATACACTGGTATATTCTGTACCAAGCTACAAATAACAGCGTTAACAATATAATCAAACATTATAAGTTATATTCTCTTTCTGTTTATTCTATCTCTACCCACCTTTGGGACTTACCGAGTGATTGTTCGCTGACGACATTCCTTTCTTATTTCTTTGGAATATTGTCAGGTGATTCGGACTCATTGGAGATCGAGCCCAACCCTGAAGATTTGGAGCAGTTAGCGTTTGACCCAGAGATGTAGGCACTTGTACATATTTTTTTTCATTTAAGTTATGCCATTGTTTAGGCGTCGCATTCTATTCATGTATTTTCATTTCAGTTGTACCTGTAAAAGAATGTTTAATAAATAAAGTTACCGTTCATTTGCATTCATGTCTCTTGTGTACTTTACTTTATATTGTTTAGATATGCTTAGCGTGTTTATTTCTGAGTAAATACGTAGCAGCCTCGCCGCTTCCCTTCCCCTTAGATTAGGAAGCGAGGCGTAACAGGTTTTGTTGGTGGCCCATGCAGGTCAGCTCTGTATGAACATGCAGGTCAGTTCTGCATGGACATGCGGGTCAGTTCTGCATGGACATGCGGGTTAATACTGCATGAAGTCCTAAGCAGTATAACATAAGAATCAGCAAGTAAAAACATTCTTTACATATTCCTTGAATCTTCCAATTTCATAAATTTTGAATCTGTCATAACCCAAAATTTTCTTTCAAAGTTATGGATTCCCCAAAAAACACCAGCACCAACTTCAACAACACACCACCACCTCTACCGCTTACACCTATCGTCGCTGCTCCGATTAATGAGCAGACAGTACTCTTTGAGGCGATCCGCAGCCTCCTGGAAGGACAGCAGCAGCAGACTGCTATTTTGATAAATCATCCAGAAGCGGAAGTACCTGGGGTAAAGCAATTCTGGGCTTTACACCCCATGCAATTTTCGGGAAAAGAGAGCCCTATGGAAGCTGAGGAATGGGCTCAAAGCATTAAGGATGACCTGGCAGTGGCACAAGTGCCAGAGATCGTTTGGGTTCGAGTTGCGAAGCTGCAGCTCACTGACAATGCACGGGTCTGGTGGAAGGCGGAAGAAAGCCGTCTTGACCAACCAATCGAATGGAGGACTTTTCGTGACATGTTCGACGTGAAATACTTCCCAGAGGCCCGATTCGACATGGAGCAGCAATTTATTCATCTACAACAGGGTTCGATGTGGACCATGTCAGTAGATGAGTATGATACTGAGTTTACCATGCTCAGTAGGTAAGATATGTCTCAATATTCGATTTCCTAATATCACATATTACACAGCTAACATAAGACCTTAATAGGTTCGTGGCACATTTGATGCCGACAGCTGAAATCAGGTACAGAAGATTTCAGCAAGGGTTAGATTCGGAAATCCAAGCCGCCTTAGCTACAGGGGATTTCCCAACCCACGAATTGGCTCTGAAAGCTGCCCGCCGATACGAGGCAGTAGTGAAAATGAAGGGCAGACATCAATCTGCCAGGATGAAGCGCCCTGCCACTCAGATGGCAGGAGGAGCCTCTTCAAGGCCACCATTTGTGCCCAGGAGACCAGGAGTACCGAACAACCGGCCTAACCCAGCCTTTTGCACCTACTGCAGGAGAGATAGACATTTGGCGAAAGACTGCCGGTGTGCAAATCGCTTTTGCTTAGTCTGCGGCTCAGCTACTCATGATATTGGGTCTTGTCCTCATAGACACAACCCAAATGCTGTACCTAGGCCAGCAATCACTTATCAGCAGCAACCATCCATCCAGGCACCTGCTCCCCAACTCGCTCTCCCTGCTCCACCTCCTCATGGACCGACTGCACCTCCTCTTCGTCAGTTCCATCAAGCTCAACGGAACATACCTCAAGAACAAAAGAACGGACAGAGGAATGCTCCTCCAGCAAGGAGGAATGTGCCGAGGCGACATGCTTTCACAATGACTGTGGAAGAGGCCGAAGCCACTGGCCAAATCATTACTGGTAACACTTTCCTTTCAAACATTCCTTCAGTTTATATACATATCTATATATCTTTTCCTTATACCTAAAACTATCTCACATAACTTAGGTACAATCTTAGTAGCCTCACTTCCTGCGCTATCACTCTTCGATACTGGAGCATCTCATTGCTTTATGTCGCAACGGTTCGTCCGAACTCATGTGATTCCAGTTAAACCTCTCGTATCTAGCTAGAATGTCAGTTCAGGGAACGGCGTTCTAAAGCCAGTAATAGGATACGATCTGTGTCCAGTGGTTGTCTGCAGCAGAGAATTCTATGCTGACTTCAAGGTGCTGGACATACCGAATTTCGATGTCGTTTTGGGTATGGATTGTCTCGGAACATTCTATGCTACCATTGACTATCGTCAAAAGAGGGTAGTCTATGAGATTCCAGAACATCCGGTCTTTTATTTCAAAAGTGGAGACCATACTTTGGAGCCAAGCACATACAAGGCAAAACCGAAGAAGGCAGTGATTGCAGCACTTCAAGCAGAGGAAGGATCAAAGCCAGAAATAGTTCGAGAGTTCGACGAAGTGTTTCCTGAAGACATATCAGGTTTGCCTCCCAATCGAGCTCTTGAATTCAGCATTGATTTAGTACCTGGAGCACAACCAGTGATCAAAGCACCGTATCGGTTAAGTCCGGAAGGTTTGAAGGAGGTTCGAACTCAGTTGGAAGAATTATTGACGAAAGGATGGATTCGTCCCAGCACTTCAAGTTGGTGATCACCAGTTCTACTTATGAAGAAGAAGGAAGGTTCATATCGAATGTGCATTGATTATAGAGCTCTGAACGAAGTAACTATAAAGAACAAGTATCCACTCCCACGCATCGACGATCTGTTTAATCAGCTAAGTGGATCTTGCGTTTTGTCCAAGTTAGATCTTCGTTCGGGTTATCACCAGGTGAAGGTCAAAGAATCTGATATCCATAAAACGGCTTTCAGAACTCACTATGGACATTACGAATTTCTTGTGATGCCATTTGGAGTGACCAACGCACCAGTAATATTCATGAACCTAATGAATCAAGTTTTCCGAGAGTACCTAGACAGGTTTGTTGTCATCTTCATCGACGACATCCTGGTGTATTCTAAGAGTCAGAAGGAACAGGCCGAACACCTACGAATTGTCCTGGAAACTCTACGACAGCATCAACTCTATGCCAAGTACAGCAAGTGTGAGTTTTGGCTAGATCAAGTCGGTTTTCTCGGACATATTGTATCAGGCGATGGAATCTCTGTAGATCCAGCTAAAGTATCAGCAGTAAGCGAATGGCCGATACCGAAGTCAGTGAAGGACATTCAAAATTTCTTGGGTCTAGCAGGATATTACATAAGGTTCATTGAAGGATTTTCGAAGATTGCAATACCCCTGACCAAGCTCACATGTAAAGATGAAGAATTCGTGTGTTCAGAAGCATGCGAACGAGCTTTCGTAGAACTCAAGTCAAGATTGACACCAACACCTATTCTCGTCATACCGGACCAATCTGGAGGTTTTGAAGTACATTGCGATGCATCCGGTAAGGGATTGGGATGTGTTCTACATCAGCACGGTAAGGTTGTGGCTTATACTTCAAGACAGCTGAAGATTCATGAGCACAATTATTCGACGTATGATTTAGAGTTGGCGGCCGTTATCTTTGCTCTTAAGATTTGGCGCCATTATTTTCTTGGTGAACGAGTGGATATATACACAGATCATAAGAGTCTGAAATATGTGTTTACTCAGAAAGAGTTGAATATGCGGCAGAGAAGATGGTTAGAACTCATGGCGGACTTTGACATCAACCTGCAATATCACCCATGGAAGGTGAATGTAGTACCTGATACACTTAGTCGCCAACCATTAGCATTGAATCTCACTGTACAGTGGAAGCTTCAACAATACTTGCATCAAATGGAGATTGAAGTAGTCATGCCAGGTAATGCTTCAAGTTTGATGAACTTACAAGTTCAATCTACTATTGTCAATCAGATCAAAACAGCTCAAGCAAGTGATGCTAAGTTGCAAAAGATCATAGAACAAGTAGAAAGCAGACTTCGAACAGACTTCATCATCCATGAAGACAGATCTTTGAGATACTGTAGTAGATTGTGTGTATCAAAAGGTCATGTGCGAGAAGAGTTGATGAAAGAAGCTCATAGCTCTCCTTACTCAGTACACCCTGGAGGTACAAAGATGTACAAAGATCTGCGTCAAAATTACTGGTGGCATGGAATGAAGCATGAAGTAGCCAGAAGCGTCGCTAAATGCTTGGTGTGTCAGCAAGTAAAGGCTGAACATCACATGACAGCTGGATTACTTTAACCGTTACCTATCCCAGAATGGAAGTGGCAACACATCATAATGGATTTCGTGACTGCACTCCCTCGCAGCACGAAAGGTAATGATGCGGTTTGGGTTATCATGGATCGACTCACAAAGTCGGATCACTTTATTCCATTTCGAGTTGGCCAATCTACCGAGACACTAGCAAAGAAGTACATGAAGGTAAGAATCTAAGTAAGATTTAAACTCTTCAAATATGTACTATCTCTGATACCCATGAACTCATGCAGGAAATCTTGAGATTACATGGAGTACCGGTCTGCATTGTCTCCGATCGTGACACCAGGTTCCGATCGCAATTTTGGCAAAGTCTGCAAGCAAGCTTGGAAACAAGTCTGAACTTCAGCATGGCTTATCATCCACAAACAGTTGGTCAGTCTAAGCGAACTATTCAGATCTTAGAAGATATGCTCAGAGCGTGTATGCAAGACTTCGGAGGATAGTAGGAAGATCACCTACATCTTGTGGAGTTTCCATACAACAACACTACCAAGCAAGTATCGGAATGGCGCCCTTTGGAGCACTTTATGGAAGGAAGTGTCGATCTCTATTAAGTCGGGACGACATCGGAGATAGAGAACTCCTTGGACCTGAGATGATAGTAGCAACTGTCGACGTGGTTCGTACTATCAGGGAAAGAATGCGCATAGCCCAAGATCGACAGAAGCACTGGGCTGATGCAAAGCGCCGTCACTTGGAGTTTCAACCGGGAGAACATGTATTCCTAAAGATATCTCTGAACCGTGGAGTGATTCGTTTTGGAAGACGGGGTAAGCTCAGTCCGAGGTATATTGGACCGTTCGACATACTCGAACACTTCCACCTTCATTGGAAGGAGTGCACAATGTGTTCTACATATCCCAACTCAGAAGGTATGTGAGTGACCCCGGCCATATTCTTGATCACTCCGAGCTCACTGTACAGCCAGATTTAACTTGTGAGCAACAACCTATTGAGATTCTGGATAGAAATATGAAATCACTTCGGAACAAGGAAGTCAACTTGGTTCGAGTGATGTGGGGAAAAGATTCACCAGGAGAATCAACATGGGAACGTGAGGACGACATGCGTACAAGATACCTTCATTTATTTGTAAACTAGTCCTTAAAATAAATTGTAAATTTCGAGGACGAAATTTTTGTAAGGAGGGTAGGCTGTAACAACTCCAATTTCTATGTACAGAAAATTATTTAAAAGTTAATGTACAATTGGGGTATTTGCAATCATATGTACACTATAAGTATTTGTTTTGAATAGAAAAAAAGCACTTGTCGCTTATTGGTAAAGCCTTGCACTGCTGTGACGTAGCCCCTGTGATCGAATCCCCCAGCACATTATCTTTTATTTAATTTTCTTTTAATCTTTTAGAAGCCTAAGGGTTTACACGTGCACTATATGTAATATGATAAGTTACAGATTAAATAAACACATGCACTGGGGTATATGAAGCGACGAGGACACGTGGCGATGAACCAACCCCATTCCACCGGATTATGACCAGCGAAACCATCAAAAACCCCGGTACCGCCGGCCCTACCGTAGGTAATGGCCTCCATCTTTTCACCCGAGCACCCCTTGGCCTACCCCACTACCCCCATACCGTTTTCTTTACTCTGCATTCATCCAGAGAACAATAAAATACCCTTTAATCCAATTTTTAATGCAAATTTTAATGCATTCTTTCACCCTCTAAGCCCTAATTTTTCCTATAAATACCACACTCCATTTCACCCATCCTCACTCAGAAATTCCCTGCCAAAAATCTCAAAAATTCTCAAGTCGTTTTAGTGAGCAAGTGGAGTTAGCAAAAGGTGAAGTTTCGGCGAAGTTCCGAGAAGATTCCGGCGACGAAACGACGCCCCGAAGCCTTCCTTAGTTTCCCCTCTCTCATCTCTTGTTCCCTAGCCAGTAATTTCCCTCTCCCCCTCTCTTCTTCTATTCTAAAAACTTTAATTTCTAAAACCCGACGGAAGCGAAGTTAATCCGACTTTCGATTCGGTTTTTATTTCTTAAAAAGTCTATTTTTCTTAATCAATAAAATACCATACTGTCATATAATGTTTAAAATACATTAACAAACACAATAAAACAAGTTTTATCCCAAAAGAATCATTTATGCAATTTTTATTGTATTTTTACAGTAAAATACCACATACTTTATTTCCGACATAAAACAACATAATACTTGTATTACCTTTAGAAAATTCATGAGGTAATGACCTACCTCATCACAACAAACATTTTTGACATAGCACGATGAAAGTTTGGGAATATAGTTATGGGATAATACGACATTACAAATAAATACCATTAACTTGCAAAACCATTTCTTTAAAAAGTGTGTTAAACAATTCATTGCAATTGCGTCTCTACAACCCACTTTTGGGGACCCCGTTCAGGATGGTACGGGTTATCGCACATCCTCAGGCCTAGTAGAGCAAGTTGCATACCTCCGAAAGGAGCATTCGATCTCAACGGAATTTTAATGCATTTTTCTTTAGAAAATGAGATTTCTACAAAAATAAATAAATTTATTTTTATATATATAACTATTATCAAAATATCTATTTTAATTATATTATATAAATATTCTAATTTTTCTAAATCAAAGGAATCACCATTACATGAAAATACCATCCAAATACAAAACAATTCCAACATTTCAAGAAAATACCATATACTATGAAAACTAAGTTCTACTCATTAGAAATTTCACATTTATAAAATATACATTTATGAAAACCCTAAAGACGATAATTAAATGCTTGGGGTATATTTTGAAATTATATCAAAGCTATTTTTCATAAAACCCTTCAAGTTATATTAAATTACAATAAGGACCCTAGTAAATATAGGTTTAAGCAGGACCAATTCTCTTGAGCCTCAGGGAGCCGGAGAATGTGGGTGCTTGCCTATCTATGGTATACAATCTAACAAACGGTGTTATCAACACGGTAATTGTCTTGGAAAAGAAAAAAATACTGTCGTCCATGTGCAGCAGTAACCGATAATATCAAAACTAATTCAGGATTTCAAGTTCTTTTCAAAGTGTCTGACTCTGACCGAGTCTCAATTTAATCAATCTGAATTGAATATGATTCAAGTATAAACTACAATACAACATGAATCCATGAATCCATTTATTCAATCTATATCTGTCACGACCCGAAATTGCACGTGATTGGCCCTTGAATCATATGAAGTCTATAGGACTCCATCTAATTCAAGTAAGCCAAAAATCCCAGAAATCTAAATCATTTTAAATAATAAATGAAGAAAAACTTGTTTTAAAGCAAGTGGTTTTAATAGCATAAGCCGAATTATGCGTTTTTAAAACATGAAGTCTTTTCTGAAAATTTCGGCAGAGTTTTCTTTGTAAATACTGGCCCCAAACGGGGTACAATATGAATAATATATGCATAATGATAAAAGGCATCCCCAAGAGGGAGCTAGCTCTTCGTCAATCAACGGTCACAACCACACAAGCAATATAATATACAAAGCCGAAGGGCGATGATCAAAACTCAAAAGGAAACTCAAAAATCAACATGAAAACCATAATAACACAAGTGCGACTCTAAGGTCGAAATAATATACAACTCTGGTCTTCTAAGTCTAATAAATAAACAAGTTTGGTTGATGGAGTTTACTAGATACAACTGAATAAAATAAAATACAATGGTGGTCACGATGCGAGTGAACCCACCTACCAAAGCAATCACCCGGAATGGAAATAGTGTGCCAGTAAAGCCGCCAAAGGAAAAACCTATACGGCAAAACCTGCAAGAAACTGTGGCACAATGGGGGTGAGTTGCCAACTCGTGAGTAGAAAACATCACCGAGCAGAAATCGTATATATGACTTAATCCTAGGTCAATACGATCAATAATATATAACCTCAAAATGATAAAGTCTGAAGTATGATAAGGTGGTAAGGGTAAACATCTATACATAAGTGTAATACCATGTGCTCGTGTCAGTGTCTCAGATAGCAACATATCATAAATATGAGGTATGAATGTAATGTAATGAAAACAGAATACATTATGAATGAGAAAACTGTTTTCTTAATTTAGGGAGATTTATGTATATTTAAATCGATGTATCATCAATGAAATCAACATAAAACAGTGTCTAGTATCGACACAAAATATATTTCAATATCTCAGGCTCCGGCTATCCGGACTGGCCTGTATCATCAAATCTCAAAATCTAGGGCTCTGGCTATCCGGACTGGCCCAAACTCCGATCGGTATCCTCCGGATATCCGACGAGTCACAAATGAAGTCACCGGTCAGTAGTACTCCCCTGTCACAGGCTCAACGCCATCATCTGCGACCTTCTTACCCCGGGGTACCGCACCGGGTCCACCATGCACCCACAGATGGTTCCTCCTGCTCTTCAAATCGGGTGTATGATATCGCTCAAAAGCCAAGAAAACTCATGGTGGACATATCTCAAATCATATCATGAGAAAAACGCAACTTTCATTTTAAAATGATAATCAGTTTTTATAAAATCCTTGCGGTTTCTCTAAATCCAGAAATCTCATGAAAATCCCAGTCTCGAGAATAAATAAACAATGAATTTAAAAGTATTGGGCTCCGGCAATCCGGACTGGCCCTAAATAACAATGCATGACAATGAATATATAGATATGCATGAAAATCATAATATTGAATGCAATGTCTAAGCTATCATATAATAGTAATCGCATTAGTACCATATCGAAACTATCAGCTAACAATTTATACTAGTGAATAGTATTTTCTAAGTTTACGTGACATGGCAATTACCGATGATGATGTGTGTGAGCCGGCAAGCAGGTGTACGTGGAACATACGCATCATCGGTAATGGTGCTGGTGTCCTGACAGCATGGTTTCATAATAATAACGAAAGCACAAGTATAAGCATGCAAATACGATATGAATAATATGAATGTGCGATGATAACCACAAGAATATGCAGGAATAAATAGCAATGCAACAATAAGGAATAAACATTTATATATAATCGAGTCATATAGTTTGGCATTTGAAATCATACGAATCGTGGTTTTTAGAAAATAGGACCTGTCTTTAAAATACAACGATTCGTTAGTTTTGGAAATAAGTATGACTCGAGTTTAGTCTAACATATACTAAGTAAACTACAGTACTAAACTAACAGGCTAATCGAAATGGTAAGGAAAACCACCTAAATCTGAGTCGATATATATATATAAATATAAAAGTTGGTGATCCCGCCTCAATAGTATCACATACGATACAATATCTATAATATGATATCCTCAAGTCAAGAGTGTGGATCAATCATCAATATATAGCTCGTACGGTAAATCCGTCATACGGCTTTCCAAATCTGGGTACAGGTCGAATATCACCTATATCTCATTATTCATCTGGTATCCTTTTTATCATATATCATGATCTGGGGGTACTGATCTACGTCTAGTACAATACTGATACCTTCTACAATATATATATGCGTGTGTATGAAAGCACATCGCCTAAAGACCCGCTATAATATCATGTCGTATCTCAAATACGAACCATGTCACATCACCGATCTCATGGCCTTAAGCCCAATCTCATCGACTCATCTCCAAGTATCATATATTATCCTCATAATCCATGTATATATATACATAGTCCCATACCTATGTGTGTGTGTGTGTGTGTATATATATATATACATATCCCCATATACGCACAAGTATAAAAATGAATGTATGTGTGTGTGTGTGCGTGTGGGTGTAATCTTACTCTAGGGTTTCACGACTAGAAAGCTAAATAAGCTACTCCTAATTACACTAAACTATAACATGTACACCAATAAACCATCTTGATCGACAAATAATCTCACAATACACATATATATATCATATATATAACGAATATCATATTCTATACTACGAACTGCGGGGGTGTACGCCGTCCACCCGACTTCCCCCGTAGATATATATCTACTCATCTTGATCTTCGCTTGCCGATGCCGATGTCGCCAAGCGCTTGCTTGTCGTCTCGAAGTCCACATGTGGGTACCTACATGTCACAACGTATCGTATCGCATTAAAATCTAAATCAAAACCAAAATGACACGCTAAAAGCCTATAGGTTAGAACCTACGAACTACGCCTTCAAAACCACCAAACAACTTTCGATATCATCGTATAAACGTCAAGTGATCGAGGTAAAACACAATTTCCAAAGTTTCAAATCACAAACCTCACAAAACATAAAGTAGCAACATTGAAAACATGCTCCAGATTTGGTTTAAGGTGAAAATTAGTTAAACAAACAGTATTGGGGTCATGTATAGGGGTCCTATGAACTACAGAAGCAACCTGGGCACCCAATTCAAAAATGTGGCCGGCCACTACCCTAGAAATTCCGGCCTCCTCGGTTTGATTAACCCAGATTGGGTTCTTTCTGGTAGGGTGGTCTCGTGGTGGTTAATCTAGGCTATTAGTATTGTTTGCTTTTCTAGTAAAAGCCCCGGGTCACTCCAGATTTCCTTGCACCCTCTATTTAATCACAAACCGACATAACAAGTTTCTGTTTTCTGTATTTTGGGTTTCAGGTTTTATTTTCTGTTTGTTCTGGGTTTATAACACCATGGGGGGTTTATAGTCACCAAATACACTCAAGTTCACCAACACAACTCAAAGAAAACCTTAACCCTTTCTAGGAATTCTTAAAGTCCACTAATCTACACTAAAAATCCGTCGACTTTAGAAATCGTGAGGGTTCATGCTAAAGTGAATGAAAAACTACACAAATGGTGAAGAGATTACCTCATTTGGCACTCATGAATCCCCTAGAACATCAAAATCTGATTTTTCTTTGTCCAAAATGCTTGTGAGGAGCTTGTGCATGTTTTTCGTGAAGTGGGGATGGACTTTTGATGAATTTTTAATGGTGAAGTGAGGTATTTTGTGATGGGGGGGGGGGGGAAGAGGGCAGCAGCCATGAGAGGGGAGATGAGAGGAAAGATGAAGATGATGAATGAACAAAGAGCCATGCCTAGGTTTGACCCCTCACCCCCTCTCTCACTTGCCCATACCTCATTTCTTTATTCTTTTTCCTTTCCTTTTCTTTCTTTTCAATTCTCATTTAAAACCAAACACAATAAATCCCAAATGAAGCCATGGTTACAAAATGCAACACAAGTGTAAAGTATGACACGGTACATGTCATGTGCACAAAACTAGTTTAATACGCGATTAGCGATATTTAATCGCGATTAGCATTAAAATAGTGTATAATAAATCACAATTAACTTAAAATTGCTTAATTCATATAAAACACCCTCTTTTTAGTAATTTCTATAATTTTCTAAATTTTCCCCAATTTATCGGTATTTAATTATAGCGCACTAATAAAATATTCAATATACTTATAATTTAATTATTAAAATTCCCAAAAATAATATTTTATTTTTCTGAAATGTTACAATATCAATCTATATTGACCGAACCGAACCATGGATATACTCCGTCTATATGACTCTCCATTTATATCCATTCCATTTACTGATATTATGGTTTTGGCAAGTCATCCATCTATATAACAACACAATACAATCAATACAAAAGACATCGCAGGGTTTATAAGGGGTAGATTGGTACGGAATGTGTTAGAAGTGGCACGAGACTGTAACCTTAATACACCTAACCTGAATATCCATTGCCGTTGTACCGTGGCTGAATAGTTCCTTGTGCTCCGTATACCTTAGTCTTCGGAATAGTGGGACTCCTCTCGTATACACTGGCATATTCTATACCAAGCTACAAACAACAGTGTGAAAAATATAATCAAACATTATAAGTTATATTCTCTTTTTGTCTATTCTATCTCTACCCACCTTTGGGACTTACCGAGCGATTGTTCGCTAACGACATTCCTTTTTTCTTTCTTTAGAATGTTGTCAGGTGATTCGGACTCATTGGAGATCAAGCCCAGCCCTGAAGATTTGGAGCAGTTAGCGTTTGACCCAGAGCTGTAGGCACTTGTACATATTTTTCATTTAAGTTATGCCATTGTTTAGGCATTGCTTTCTATTCATGTATTTTCGTTTCAGTTGTACCTGTAAAAGAATGTTTAATAAATAAAGTTGCTGTTCATTTACATTCATGTCTCTTGTGCACTTTACTTTATATTGCTTCGATACGCTTAGTATGTTTACTTCTGAATAAATATGTAGCGGCCTCGCCGCGTCCCTTCCCCATATATTGGGAAGCGGGGCATGACAGGGACGAAACTGTCATCACCGCCCTAAGGTCGGGTCTTAGGCACAAAGAGTGGCTCCGCACTTTTGCATTAGCGCAACCTAAGACCATGGCTGAGGTAAAAGCTTGGACCGAACGAGAGATCCAACTCGAGTCTGAGGTGAACGCTAACCTGTCCCGGGACGACCAAGCCGACCAAAAGAAGAGGGGCGGAGAAGAGAAGAAGAAGGTCGACCGGCCAAAACCGTACCCCCCCAAAGTTCCAGGAGTATACTCCTCTCAACATCTCCCAGACTGAGCTATTAGAGGAAGCGAAGGGCGAGCGATTCTTCAAGCTCCCGCCGGTCACCCATAGAGCGGCTAAACGTATCCGTGGCTCGTACTGCGCCTTCCATAGTTCACAGGGCTACCCGACCGAGAATTGTAAACAACTCCGCGATTACATCGAGGAGTTGATCCGCTCTGGCCACCTGGCGAAATACCTACGGGACAAACGACAGGCAGACAGGGAGCACGAGAACCAGCGCCCTCCCGGCGAATTAACGATCGGCCAAATCATGGTCGTTTCCTCGGGGTCTGCCCGTGGAGCCGGCGAGACTTACCGCCTCCTACCCGTCGAGGGAACAAGCGACCCGCCCCAGAAGAAGTGCAGGACCGCCGAGCCTATCATCTTCACTAATGAAGACCATCATGGTATATCCGTGCCTTACAACGACCCTCTCGTGATTACGGCACGGTCCACCGTTACGAGGTCCAGAGGATACTCGTAGATTCCGGGAGCTCGACAGATATCATCTTCTATGACTGCTTCCAGCGTATGGGGCTGGGGCTGTCCAACCTACGGCCAATCTCCCACGTCCTATCGGGGTTTACCAACCACTCCATCCCGGTTGAGGGAGTGGTCACCCTCCTCCTCAATATTGGGGAAGCGGGCCATACGAGGACCGTGCCGGTGGAATTCATCGTTGCTAGAATCCCCTTGTCCTAAAACATCCTCCTAGGACGCCCGATATTAAACGCCCTCCGGGCTCAGATCTCGACCTACCACATCGCGATCAAATTTCCATTAGATCAAGGAAGGATAGGCCGGGCCTACGGGAACTAGCGAATCGCCAAGATTTCCTTCACCACGACATCAACCACCGAGGAACATAGCGACGACCTTGAAGACGCAAATGCTTTCCAGGGGTCCTTGGACATCCATGACGAATAGAAATAAATCCGAGGAGCCCCGGTGGAGGCACTAACAGAAATTCCCCTTGTCGGGGGGGATGAGGGACGGACCGTCCAGATCGGGTCCCTTTTAACAGGAACCCGGCGCAAAGACATGATCCTCTTTCTCCAAGGGAACTCGGACGTGTTCTCCTGGGCGCCTGCTGACATGCCCAGGATCGACCGCAAAGTAATCTCGCACAATCTCAGGGTCGACCCTAAGGCCCGACCCGTCAGACAAAAGAAGCGTTGTTTCGCGCCGATCAAGCAAAAGGCGACCGAGGATGAATTCGATAGATTTCTCGCAACCAACTTCATTCGAAACGTTGACTACTCGGACTGGCTGGCAAATGTAGTCATGGTTAAAAAGGCGAGCGGGAAGTGGCGCATGTGCGTCGACTTCACAGAGCTGAACAAGGCATGCCCGAAAGACAACTATCCCCTCTCTCGGATAGACCAGCTAGTGTACAACTCGGCAGACCTCGAATTGCTCAGCTTCATGGACGCTTTCTCCGGCTACAACCAGATCCGTATGAGCCCGGCAGATGAAGAACTTACCGCGTTCACTACGGACCGGAGGGTATACTGCTACAAGTTGATACCCTTCGGCCTCAAAAATGCTGGGGCTACATACCAATGCCTAGTTAACAAAATGTTCAAACCGCAGATCGGAAAATACATGGAGGTTTACGTTGAAGACATGCTCGTGAAATTAACCTCATCGGATGAGCACACCAAAGATCTTGGCGAGACATTCGACATCCTCCGCAAATACAAAATGAAGTTGAATCCGACCAAGTGCGCGTTCGGAGTCACTAGCGGGAAATTCCTCGGGTTCATGATTGCCCACCGAGGAATCGAAGCCAACCCGGAAAAGATCAGCGCCATTCTCAATATGGCCACACCCAAGAGCAACATTGAGATTATGCGACTCACGGGGATAGTGGCCGCTCTGAGTCGCTTCATGTCGAGGTCCGAAGAAAAGTGCCTTCCATTCTTCAAAGCCCTGAGAAAGATCCCTAAGTTCGAATGGTCGGAAGAATGTCAAAATGCTTTCGAGCAGCTAAAAGCGCACCTGGCAACTCCCCCGCTGCTCACCCAACCAATCGAAGGAGACGGGCTATTATTGTACCTTGCAGTCTCCGGTCATGCTGCTGGCTCGGTGCTCGTCCGAGAAGTCGAAGGAGTACAGAAGCCGGTCTACTACGTTAGCCATGTCTTCAAAGATGCGAAAACAAGGTACCCGGCCATAGAAAAGATAGTATTGGCTCTTGTCGTCACCTCAAGAAAACTCCGGCACTACTTCCAGGCGCACACCATCTTCGTCCTCACCGAGCGTCCTATAGGGACAATTCTCGCCTCTCCTGAGTCATCAGGTCGTCTAGAAAAATAGAGGTGGGAATTATCCCAATTCGACATCAAATAACGCCCCCGGCAAGCCATCAAAGCTCAGGTCCTAGCTGACTTCGTGGTCGAATGTACTATTCCTACTAAAGAAGAAGCGACAATACGGAACGGAGGGCCCTGATCCTCGGTTGAGGAAGTACCCGACTCCATCTCCGATTGGGTTCTCTACGTCGATGGGTCCTCTACCGAGAAAGGGAGCAGGGCTGGCCTTATTATTCGATGCCCGAACGAGGCAGAGATGGAGTACTCTTTGAAGATCGGGTTCAGAGTGTCGAACAACGCCGCAGAATACGAGGCCTTGCTGGCCGGGTTATGAATCGCTTCTGAGATGGGGCTGAAAACGATCCGGATTCGCAGCGACTTTGCCCTACTCGTCGATCAAGTGACCGGGCGCTTCGAGGGCCGAGAGTGACTCATGGTGAAGTACTTGGCCGAGGTGAAAAGACTACGAAAAGGTTTTGACGAAGTCCAAGTGGAACAGATACCCCGGCACCTGAACGCCCAAGTCGACGCCCTGAGCGAACTTGCCTCTTCCTACACTGCCAATAACAAGAGGAATGTCCTCTTCGAAGTCTTGCCACGGCCTAGCGTGGAAGACAGAGAGATGATGCTCCATATATACACTGCTCAAGAAGAAGGCTAGGATTGGATGAAGCCTCTCGTGGAGTTCCTGAAGGATGGCATACTTCCAGAAGACCGAGGGGAAGCGCGCCGCCTTCGAGCCAAAGTCTTCCACTTCATTTGGGGCAATGGAAACCTTTACAAAAAGTCATACACACAGCCTCTGCTTCGGTACGTCGACCCTCACGAAGCCGACTATGTTCTACGTGAGATACACGGAAGTGTCAGTAGAGCGCATAAAGGGGCCCTTACCTTGGTCCAGAAGACGCTACTCCATGGATATTATTGGCCGACGATACACCTAGACGCTCATAAGCTTGTTAGAAGATGCAAAAGCTGCCAACTCCATGGCAGCATACCCCATTTTCCGGCCACCGAGCTAACGGCTCTCACCTCCCCTTGGCCGTTTACCCAGTGGGTGATGGACATGGTGGGCCAACTCCCCACTGGTATGGGAGGGCACAAGTACATCCTCGTCGCGGTAGACTATTTCACGAAGTGGATTGATTCTGTCCCCATCAGAAAACCGGACGCCGCCACTACCATAAGATTCCTGCAGAACAACGTAATCTCTCGATTTGGGATCCCAAGGTGCATCATTACCGACCACGGGACGAATTTCGAAAACGACAAAGCCAAAGAGTACTGCAACGAATACTACATACTAATGAAGTTTGCAGCGGTCGCGGATCCTCAATGCAACAAACAGGCCGAGGTTGCTAACCGAGACATCATCCAAGGTCTTCGAGCTCGTTTGGAAGGAAGGCAGGGCAGCTGGGTCAAGGAACTATTGAGGGCACTGTAGGCCTTATGCACATCGAAGAAAACGTCTACGGGAGAGACCCTCTTCAGCCTCTGTTACGGTACCGAGACAATGGTCCCAGCGGAGATCGGACTGCCCAGTTACAGATTCGAACACTTCGACGACGAAGTCAGCACCTCGGCGCTCCGGACCAATTTGGACATCTTGCTAGAGAAGCGGGACCAAGCACAGATCAAAGCGTCCGCTTACCAACAACAAACTGCTCGCTACTACAACGCACGAGTTAAGCATCGTGCTTTCAAGACGGGAGATTTGGTCTTAAGGCAGAATGAATTCGTAGACCAGCGCAAGCTGCACAAGTTCTCCCCGAAGTGGGACGACCCTTTCCTCATCTCCGAAGTATTGCACGGTGGAGCCTATCGCTTACAAGACGCGGGAGGACGCAAGTTTCTTCAGCCCTACAACGCTGAAAAACTCAAACTATACAAATGAATGTATTTTCTTCTTTTCGAAGCGATGTAATTTTTTATTATTATTAAGTCCCCCAAGTTATAAGAGACTTCATCCATAAATTTTGTTCTCTTTCACAGTTCCGAGATCCCTAGATTCGTTTTTATGGAAATATGCAAAAGTACTAAGGAGACAAAAGCACATCGGAAAAGAAGAACTTTATTCATTGAGGGGTATTATGGGCTCCTCAGCCTTACATAAAAAAATTATTATTACAATAAATGGGGGCGAGGATTAAGAAAGCACTGTTGATGGTACTCCAAGGAGATTTCCGCCAGCCGAGCCCTAACTTCTTTAGCCCGCTCCCTATCATGGTGCCCGCGGACCCGAGATGCCACGGAAGGGCCGGAGACCGCACCCGCCGGACAGGTGTCGGCGATCAACCTTTTCTGGAAACACTCCAGAAGAGGGGCCACCGAGCGATCCCGCCTGCTCTTTGAGATCATCCGAAGTGATGGAGCGTGTGCAACTTATCAACCGCCTCGTCCTTCAGCTGCTTGGCCAAGGCATTGTTCAGACCCGGGGACATCCTCCATATCGCGTACATAAGAAATTGGAGGAGAGGCGATCGCCGGGGGAGTAGGCGACCAAAGTGGCCCTTTACGTGCTCTATTGCCCCTTGGTACGTCTCCTCGGAGGACTCCGGGTCATAAAGATACACGTCGTCAAAGGAAATGATCTCCTTGATGCTGTAAATAAACCCGGCCATTTTTAGAAACGCAAAGCCAAAAGAAACCAACATGCCTTCGCTATTTATAGCCCCAACAGAATCCCTAAAGGCCGAAGTTTGCGCGCGCAGCAGCGCGAATCACGGGATCTTTTCAAAATTCCCAATTCAGAGCTGCCACGTGGTGACCATGCCTTCAAGCGGTCAATGGAAGTTGGAATGACGCGCACTACGGAGCATCACGCCTTGACCGTGCGTTTCTGACACGTGTTGTCTGTGACGACCTCTCCCCCGGATTTTACGGGTCAAGGGAGACAGACCGACGCCCCATAAAGGCGAAAAGAGGCCACCGAGCAGCTTCCCTGCTCGGTCAATCTTTAGCGGGTAACTTCCTACCCACCTGCGCTAAGGATCAATGCCCTCCTCATGAGGCCACCGAGAAGCTTCCCTGCTCGGTCAATCCTTAACGGGTAACTTCCTATCCACCTGCGGTAAGGTTCGAAGCCCTCACCAAGAGGCTACCGAGCAGCTTCCCTGCTCGGTCAATCTCTGGCGGGTAGATTCCTACCCATCTTCGCCAAGGATCTAAAGCCCTCCTTACGAGGCCACCGAGCAGCTTCCCTGCTCGGTCAATCTTTAGCGGGTAACTTCCTACCCATCTTCACCAAGAATCTAAAGCCCTCCTCATAAGTCCACCGAGAAGCTTCCCTGCTCGGTCAATCCCTGGCGGGTAGATTCCAACCCGTTTTCGCTAAGGATCTAAACCCCTCCTCACGAGGCCACAGAGCAGCTTCCCTACTCGGTCAATCCTTAGCGGGTAACTTCTTGCCCACCTATGCTAAGGATCGAAGCCCTCACCAGGAGGCCATCGAGCAGCTTCCCTGATCGGTCAATCCCTGGCGGGTAGATTCCTAACCATCTTCACCAAGCATCTAAAGACCTCCTCACGAGGCCACCAAGCAGCGTCCATGCTCGGTCAATCCTTAGCGGGTAACTTCCTACCCACCTGTGCTAAGGCTCGAAGCCCTCACCAAGAGGCCACCGAGCAGCTTCCCTGCTCGGTCAATCCCTGGCGGGTAGATTCCTACCCATCTTCGCCAAGGATCTAAAGCCCTCCTCACGAGACCACCGAGCAGCTTCCCTGCTCGGTCAATCCTTAACGGGTAACTTCCTATCCACCTGCGCGAAGGATCAAAGTCCTCACCAAGAGGCCACCGAGCAACTTCCCTGCCCGGTCAATCCCAGGCGGGTAGTCCCCTACCCACTGACGCCAAGGCTCTAAAGCCCCCATCAAGAAGCCACCGAGCAGCTTCCCTGCTCGGTCAATCCGAGTAAAATATTCCTACCGTCTCAAGATGAAGGTCTAGGAACTACATCGCAGGGGAACCAGTCAATACCGACCAATTCTGACTTGGCTGTTGGTCAACTTATGCTAAGAGACGCAACTTATGCTAAGAGAAGCGGTTGTCGGACCGAATCTAAGGAATGGCCAGATACCGACCTCCTTACATAGAGAGGTCTTCCGATGTATCCTAAGTGAACGATCACTACCTCGACTCCGGGGGCGGGAGGGCTCTGACTTTCCTACACTTGGCGATTAACTAACTTACATTCGATGCGCGATCGCTATCTAAAAGGCCGGTCGTTGATCTACGGCCTAACACTTTGATCGAGGAAAAGACCGACAAGCTCAAGTACTCATGCAAGAAACACATTGCCATGCAGAGGAAAATAAACCCAGTTTTATTTATGTTTTGAAAGTCTTTACAAGTTATTTTGGGCTCCTCAGCCTTACAAAAGGTGCCCGGAGGCTTACAAAATTTGAAAATGTAAAGGGAAAAAGGCAGGAAAGATCAGGCCTCGGGACCGGGGAGGATCTCGCCCTGCTCGACACCAGCGTCGAGGACCGAAATGGCGGCCTCTGGGTTGGTGGTTCCACCGGTAGTCTCTCTCCCGGCGGCACTCCCGGCAGTCCCCCTGCGGCGCATCCTCGGAGAGAGGGTACTGGAGCCGAAGCTCGCCGTCAGCAAACCTTGGCATCAACGCCTTGACAGCGTCGAGGGCCTGGTGCCAAACAATGGCCAAGGCGTCGAAGAGGTCGGCGTGGAACTGGTCCGACGCCTTATACCTATCCACGGACTTCGAAGCCCGGAGATCGGCAAGTTTCACTGCTTCAAGCGCCGCCTGGGTGTCCCTCTTGCAGGCATCCCGCAAATTCTTCATCATGACGTTAATCACCTTAGCCTCCTCCAACTTAGCCTGGATGGCCTTATTGGATTCACTCAGAAGTCGGACGGACTCCTTACACTTGGAGTTCGTGAACTCCTCGGCGGCCACCCGGGTTTCGAGGATGGTTATCCTCTCCCTTGCCTGCTGCAGCTCCATGTGCAGGTCCTCCTCCCGTGAGTACAATTCGCCCGCCTTCCTCATGGCCGGGGAAATATCCTCGGACTCCATGTTAACGATGAGGGCGCAGTATTGGAGGACCTGAGGAAAGTAGCAAAAGGGGGTTAAAAATGTTCGATCCGAGGAAAAATACTTGACAAAATCCTTAAAGGAAAAAAGATACCGACCTGGACCGCCTCCTGAGCGATGGCGGCCACTTGGGCCTTTAGGGTTCCCTGAGGAATTTTGCTCCCGGCCGATCGTTCCATGTCCGAAAGCAAGCTATAGGCAACGGAAAGCCTCGAAGGCACCTCAAAACAGACGTCCCCCTCTTGCACGGGAATCCCGGAGGATGGAGAACGAGAGACCGTCGTTTTGTGCCTCTTGAGTGGGACCTTGGTGAGGCCGGCTTCATCCTCCACCCCCGTCGCCTGGGGCTCCGGTTCCCGTGCGTGCTTCTGGCTCTCCCTGCGGCTGACTTTTGGGGCTCGGGGCACAGCGGAAGGCTTCGCCAGTGCAGTTGGCTTCGGGGCCAAGCTCGAACTAGGTCGAGACGAGCTAGCGCCACTGGTCTTCCTTCCTTCTTTCGCGGCTATAGCGGCTAAGAATTTGGATTAGTCCATTTGCTCTGCAGAAAGGAGAATACACAAAGAGAGTTAGTGACGTTGAAAAGGGTAAAGAAAATTCATCAAATTCTAAATAGATCGTCTACGACGGCCCTAACTTACCAAGAAAGAGCGCAGGGCTGAGCCCAGCCCTGCTCAGGGCCTGCTCAGAAAGCATAACATCGGCCTGCTGGTGTCACGCCCCACTTCCCAGAGTACGCTATATTGGGCACGTGACATAGCCAACCATGCTACCTGTGGGTAGGAAGTATCAATCCACAGTCATATTACGGCTGTAGAGATATCAAGAACAAGATAAAATTATCTAAAACATGTCCATAATCCAGAATAACAGGAGTCAATAATAAATAAATGCGGAAGCAAATGATCCAATACAAATAACTGAAAAGTATGTCCCATAATGCGGGCTCACATCAGGAAATAAAAGCAGGAAATAAAACTAACTAATACCAACACCTCACAGCTCAGCCTGCTGGCTGAAGTACTCCTGCTCGGACTGCGACAGTGGTATAGAATCTGGGCCATGCAAAACCCAGACGTCAGCGCGTCATGTCATCAAGTAATATAATATGAACAGTGTAATAGGCAATGCAGAAATATACATGAATAAAGCAATAGTATGAAACAAGCAGTCCAGGGTAGTGTGCAGTGGGTAACTAAACTGTTCTATCAGGTTTTCTAGTCTAAAGTCTTTGAAATCAATTTGAGTAATCCTCCATGTAACTCAAAGGATATGTCCCGTTACCCCCCGGGACCACGGATCAGGAATATGTGAACCAATAGTGGTTCTGTCCCGTTACCCCCCGGGACCACGGATCAGGAAAATGTAAGAGTCACGAATGGCTCTGTCCCGTTACCCTCCGGGACCACGGATCAAGTAATACCCTTTTAAGTTACACTTTAGTTTACACTTTTGATTTTCCCATACCCCCAAGTTATGTATGTCCAGTCAAGTATTCAGTAATCAAGAACTAATGCTAACACAGGATCAGGTAAAAGCAGGTTTGTCTGGATAGACAACAGGAACGGTCCATGAGGACTACATGTCAGGTTTGTTGGCATTAGGCACGAGATCAGGTAACAGGTCAGGTCATGGTACATCAGGTCAAGTCAGCAGTAACGGTACCATGTCAGGTGTATCAATATATACCATGTGTAACAAAGTCAAGTCAAGATGTAACAATATCGTGGGTGTGCTCACAAACAGATATATAATCGAACAGGGTATTAACAGCAGGAAATAAGCAATGAGGTAAACAACAATAAGCAGTTTCATTCAATCACAAGAGTGCAGTAATACAGTGCAGCCGTTTTATTATATTAACAGGTTTTGAGCACCCTTAGCGGTGCAACAGTTTAAGTGATGATGCAATACAGTTATATCAAGCCTTTGAATACGAATATCCGAATGTAATAGAACTACATGGGAAAGTGCTACAATCTATTAAATGGTAAAAATGTGATTAACAGGTAAACTTGGTTCTTAGGTTAAAAGTGGCAAACTGTAATTTTTATGTTAACTGTAAAATGATATATGTCATATTGCAACCAAATGAGAAAATAACTATACCGAGTTAAGTTTTGCAGGTTTAATGAGTCAAAACTTATATAATTGTATAGTATAGCATGTAGCAAGTGATACTTGCCTCGACGGATCGCGAACCGGGAAAAACGGAACGTAACTTCGGCGGGGAAACACGCGACGGACGCACGGTTCACGGATTGAACCCAAACGACGAACCAAGGGACCTCACGGGTTAGAGCACTCCGCTGGATCGTCGGAACATGTCGTCGGCATCGTCGGATTCCGACCAAGAAATGAACAGTAAACATACAAGAGATGCAACAAGAAAGAAAAAAGAATAGAGAAGAAGGAAAGGAGGAAGGAGGAGAAGGGAGTGCTCACGAGGATCTGTGGGACGGGTGGTGACGATCGACCTCCTCGACGGAGCTCCGGCGGCCAGCCAACAGTGACCGCGACGGGCAGCTGTAGTTCAAGAAAACCTCAACAAAGAAGGGAAAAGAGAAGAAAGGAAAAGAGGAAGGAAAACAATGCTCACTGAGGGGGTACTTGCGAGGCCGGGGCACGGGTGCGAGACTGCCGACGGCGACTCACGGCGGTTGCGACAATGTGCAGGGGGGTGCAGGGCGCTCGGGAAGTCGACGAAGGAGGGAGGAGAGATGGACGTGGAGGCGACAAGGGCGAGGAGGCGAGGATGCTGGTGCTGTTCGCGTCGGCGTTGGTGCTGTAGCGGCGAGGATGGAGGTGGCGGTAGCTAGGGTTCGCTGGGGTGATGGGTCGCGTTATTTTAAAAGAAAAGGAGGAGGGTGAAAGATTATATATGGAAGAGAGAGAGAGAGATGTGAGGGAGAGGGAGAGAGAGAGAGAGAGACGGTGAGGGAGAGAGAGAAAGAGATATGAGAGATAGAGAGAGAGATTGAGGAGGTGGGGCCCACGGGGATTTCAAGCCTCGCGATTGGCTGAGACAAAATTTAGAGGTTTTAAAATATTCAAAAAGGATTTACTTAACAGTAAAATTAGTATAGTTACGAAATATATTCGAAGGTTTTTAAATTATTAAAATTTGGGATTTTGGCGCCAAATAAAACATTTCCAAATCGCGCCCGGGTTGGGTCCAAAAATTTGAAATTCAAATAATAGGATTTTAAGCGGGTTCCAAATTTTAAAATGAAATGTTTTATGATTAAAAAGCATACCCCTAAGTCGGACACCTGTACGCGCGCGTAGTCGTCCAAACTCGCCCGTTTCACCGAACGGGACGAGAACTCGACGCACGGACGCTACCCCGCGGCTAGGGGTGACGAGTAGGCCAAGATAGATATTTTTAATTTTATTTTAGGTGTTAAAATTTGTTATATGCAGAAATGACTTAGCCAGATAAAATTTCACGGCAATGGTCAAATAGGAAAGCTAAATGAAATGAGTAATATCTAAAGCTCAAACAGTAACAGAAAATAGTAGTATTAGGCTCGGGTGTTACAGCTGGATCAGCTCCCACATGGATACCGCCCTCATCTCGGGTGAGGACGACTGCCTCGCCTTTGGGCAGTCGACCCTGTGCCACTATGTAAGCACAAGCCAATCCTTACCCATGGGTGGCCCGACGAATATATACTTCTCCTTCCAGTCGTGAATGAAGGAAGGGATGATTACTGCCCCCGACCCGGCCACTCCACTGTTGCGTTTTTTAAAGGAAAAATACACCCAGCTCGGCTCATCCTTGCTGGTTCTGGGATGATTCTTATAACAAAGGAAGGAGACTAGGAGGGTCAAACTGAAAGGGATATTTTCAAGTTTCAACTGGACCAGGGGCCCGAGGAGGAGTCTTCACGAGTTCGGCACTAGCTGGCCCGGGACAAGTTGGAAACAATGAAGCACCCCACATACTTCGGTTGAGAAGGGCAGACGCATTTCTGTCCAGAAATCTTCCAAATACAGAGCAATCTCCTTGCCCTGCACCTGATCCGCCCGTTCTCCCTCCCTAGCTAAACGGAGCGAATAGTTAGAGGGCATATGGAGACGAGCCCGAATCTCGGCAAGCTCGCCTACATCCCTCAAGACGGAGGGAGCATCGCAGGCATTTCCGATGCGCACCTTAGGGGCCCTTGCCATTACCTGGCGACGAGCGACGTGGGTGGCCCTGACTCTCGGATGCAACCCCGACACAGAGGACGAAGAAGAAGACGAACCATCTTAGCTATCTAAAGCCGCAGAGAAGGAAAATCCTCCGGACTCGGCTCCAACAACCGGAACCTCATCGCCCGACTCTACCTTAACTACCTCTACAGACTCTTCAGATGGAGACATCTAACCTTATTCAAAGGAAGAGCCTGGTTGAGGAAAAAGCACGGGCGATCCGATCTAAAAGGTAGGAGCGCCGGGCAATCTTCGGCAACGAAGGGAAATTTTGAAGGAAGTACTGGCCCTATGGGGGATCCCCCTCCTATTTATACCCTTCAGGAAAGGCATCCAAAGGTCTAGATTAATTCCCGCCAAAATGAAACTTCGCGTCCGCCGACCGTCAAGTCTCCATGTGTCGAACGACCATTAGGGACGACCCTTCGATCGCAGACGACAGTGATGGCATGTCACGTCTGCCAACCCGCTGCCGACGCGTGGCCTGCACCTCAACACACGTACAAGCGAATCGGCGCCCCCTCTTTAATGCAAATCCTTTCCCCTTATCCGCTGATGTCATCAGAGATGCGCGTAGAGATCCAAGCGTCCGAGATACGCCACGTGGGCTTGTAAATCCGAACGACGCAACTGCTCTTCACCAAGTCGCCCCGAAAATCCACGCCGATATATTTTTGGCAACAGTCTGCACCTAGAAAACCGATCATACCACTCTCGACCCAACCCATAAATAGGTCGGGACGAGAGTTGGGGGCTAATGATGATACCCATGAGTGGGAATTCCCCAGATCATGACACGTGGTAGATGACGTGTCCCCGGGCTCACGGGACATGAGCAAACACGATACATTAAAGGCATTCCCCAGGCCTTTGCCCCGAGGATTGACCCGACCTTCGATGTCCTCCCAGAACACTCCCATGCTCGCCTCACAAATAACCATCGGCTCGCCTCCGAGCCTCATACACGCTGAGCTTCCTCAGCCCTCCCGGCTCACCTTAGAGCTATCACAGAACCGAGCTTTCTCGGCCTCCCGCTCGCCTCCAAGACTCCCGCCAAGCTAAGCCTCCCCGGTTCTACTAAGCAACCAAGAACACAGAGCCCAAGCGCCCCCGCCACAGCTCTACGTATCTCGCCACCCAACATCCCACGTCCCACGCCATCGCATCCCCCCATTAACGAGCGTATCTCGTTATTAATGTAGGGATCCCGTCATTCACGCAGGCGTAACGTCAGAGGCATAACCGACGGCGAAGATCTCGCGCCAGCTCACTCCAAGCGACCACTATAAAAATCCCTCTCTCAGACGACTCAGGTAAGGCAATTTCAATCCAACAAACTGCTACTCTGCTCAAATTTCTTGGCTAACTTGATCATCGAAGGGTCCACGGTGGTACAACCACCCTGGGACTTCTTTGCAGATAACTCGGCTTCACCTCGAAATCAACCCATTGAGATCCATACGCTCAAGAAGATAACCATCAACGTCAATCTCAACCCTTTATCAACGCTCGCAACAGATCGACGGAGGACAAGCCTCCATCAGCTCCATTCTTATTCCGCGGAAGATGTTGGATTGAATAGTATATGTGTTAGCCTGTATATCAACACTTGATTTCACATACTTCATATGTATTGAATTGCATATCTGGTCCATCATGAATTCTTGCCAAACTTATCCTTATATCATGCAGGTGTCTAGGCAATCGAGAGTCTTCGCCTCTATTTTTAGGGAAGAAATTATATATATCAAGTCTTGAGCAGAAAGCTAAAGCTCTTCAAGATGAAGCAGCAACATGTTCCACACTGATCACGAAGCACCAGGTTTGTTCTTACTATTTTCACTACTAGAATAGGGGGTTTCCCCTACGGATAACAACATCCGTAGGGGCAGATTTAGTTTGGCCCTACGGATTACTCCATAGAGCTAAAAGGTTGCACCTACGGTCCTTACAAATTAATTTAAAAAATAATAAATCGTAAATTGTTGTTTGCCCATACGGAGCCGCAAACCAAGTACCTACGGACTTATCCGTAGGGGCATCTAAATAGAGATTTAATTAAAAAGGCACGGATCGATCCCTACGCTCATTACCTAAAATTTATTTTTCCATCGCCCGCGAACCCAAAATCTCCAAACCCTCGTTCCCGCCGATCGCCTGTGTTTCATCGCCGTTCTCGTCGTCGCCAGCACATGCCGATTACTCGTCGCCACCGTCTGGTTCTTCCTCATCTCCGATTTTGTCATCGCCTGCTTTCGTCGTCGCCTCCGATCGATCGTCGACGCCTCCACTGCACAGGTTAGGAAATCTTAAATTAAACAAATTTTTGATTATTTTAAGGCTAGGGTTCATGGTTTGGGTACCGATGAGGCATCCATTAGGGTTAGCATTAGGGTTGCGGTTGGGGTTGGGGTTGGGGTTGGGGTTGCGGTTGGGGCTGGGGCTGGGGTTGCGGTTGGGGTTGGGGTTCGGCAGAGGGTTGCGGTTGGAGTTGGGGTTAGGGTTAGGATTAGGGTTGGGGCAGGGGGTTGCGGCAGGGGGTGAGAATTTTTCTAGGTTTCTTTTAAAGCTTGTGAAGGAAATTTTGAGCCCCCTAAAAATGAACATTTCTAATGATTTTGATAAGAGACAAGGGAGCAATAAAGTTTTGTTTTCTATTTGTCTAGATTCAAATGTCTACTTATATATATATATATATATATATATATATATATATATATATAAATATTTATAATATCAATATTCGTGGCATGTTGGTTATAAATTTCTCGTCCTAGTTTGCTACATTTTTTGATATATAGTAGATGGTGATACTTCTTTAAGTGCTTGTCGCATTAACTTGGAAGCCGACCATAGCAAAGGTTGTGGAGGACATAATTATCGAGACACGAATCAAATGGTTTTATATTAGAGCTACATCTTCCCGCGCCTCGCGATCGATTTCCTCCCGTGCCGGCTCGTCGACTTCCTCGTCGCCTCCTCATAACAACCTCGTCGACTTCCTCCAGCGCCTCGATCCCGAGCCTCGTCGACTTCCTCGTCGCCTCCTCCGTCGTCTCTTCCATCGCGAAAAAGGTTAGTAAATCTCCAATTTCTACTTCTAATTTAATGCCTTTATTTCCTTCTTTTGATGATGTTAGGTTGAGGGCAGGGTAAGGGTACGGGTTAGGGTTAGGGTTAGGCATCGGGTCAGTTTCAGTTAGGGTTACGTTTAGGGTTAGGGTTAGGGGTCGGTTGGGGTTGGGGTTAGGGTTCGTGTGCAAAGTAACATATAGGTTTATTTTCATTCTGTGTCTCATACGGGGCTTTCATGAGATTTCTTTTACTTTGTTAACGAGTTTGGACAGTTCTGGGATCAGTGGGCACTAGTCTGCATTTTTGGTCAATAATCTATGCTAGATATTCTATTTTAATCTTACTAAAACCCTAATCCAATTGTTGAGAAATCAGAGTTTAAACCATAGTTTCATTTCACTTAATTTATTTTAAGTGCGGGATAGAGAGAATAAAGAGAGAGACAACATGAAACTTTGCGAGATTGAACTTTTTTTAGAGTTCAAAAATATATGGTTCGAGCCCTTCAAACTTTTTGAAACCACGGTTTGGAAACTCCATTTTGGTTTTCATAAACCATAGTTTCAATTTTCAGAGTCTGGCATTGAAACTCGACAAAACTAGGGTTTCGGAAACCGTAACCCAGCCAAGGTAAGAACTTTTCTTAGCTCGGCAGTTTGATAAATCGCTTCTTGCATGTAATGAAAATTATATTAGTTTTTGGTTATCAAAATGAAGAGCAAAATCAGCTTTCTTGGTTTGGCTGTTATTAATATTACTGTGCTACATTTGCAGGCACACAATGTGTTTGTTCAGTGGCCTGAGAGAACAAAATCCACTTTAGTAGTTTCATATCTTGGCTAAATTCTTCATGTATAATGATTGAACTAGGTAAACTATTACCATATGTTACATGATGGCCCTTATTGCTAGTTTACCCTTTATTTTTTATGTGCAAGCAGAGGCTATAGCAACATTTGCCTTTTCATCTGAATATAATGTTGGAAATGCTTGATAATCACACATGGCTATAAATTATAAGCTATAATGGTGTAGTCATATAGATAGATATCTTCAATTTTTCTTTTTGGAAGAAAATAGATAGATAAATTTATGATAATTAAGCTCAGAAAAGTGCGGCATTTTAGAACTTGAAACATAATCAGCCACTTAGAATAAGACTTACATCACACATTGGAATTATATGGTGTTTTAAAGCCTAAGAACCTTTATTCCTATTAGTTATTAAATAAATTAATCTTCGAAGGTGGAGAAATCCACTACCTTAATGGTATCAATGTTATGCTTTATGGTCAAAAGAGCAAAACCCTAAGTTTCCATTTTGATGAACTTGAATCGGTTACAATTTTTTTTCCCTGATGAAAAGAAAATCCAATGAATCCTTTAAATAGACCTTGTGCACTTTGGGCCTGGCAGTGCACAGAACGCTTTAATGCTGTATATGCAGAAAGACAAATGCTTAACCTACCAACCCGGTAGATTCCACGTCTGTTACCCGGTTGGTGATTGATCAAAAGACGGGGGTAGGATTCAATCCCCAAAACTACCCTATCTGTGTATTGAATCACAGCCTATATGGAAACTCACGGGTTGGCCGTTGGTATGAAATGTAATACTCACGCATAAAAGTGTCGACATATTCTAGGTTGTTTGTGAAGTTGGCTACAAAGATCGTAAGATGTGTTCTATACCATTCTTGTTCCCTTCAACTTGGTTTATCATGTATGGATATTAAACTGAAAATTAATGTTATCCTTTTTAGAATCGACATCACTGTAGTCTACTATAAACAGTCTAAATCACTTTTTTCATATTCTCCATGCCGTTTTACAAACTACAATGCATGTAGAAGTGAAATAATGCTAGAAATTAACCCTGCAATAAGAAAGAAAGCTAAAATACAGATATATAGCATACCAATACATCGAAACTTCAAAGTTGCGATGATAACCCAGAGATATTTATTTCTACACACGTGGTGCACGTGCGAATGCATCAGGCATCATGGACAAATATTTGAGAACATGGAAAATATTATTAGTATAAAGTAATTAAAGCTTTTAAACACCTTGGGTAGATATTTTCTTAGTTGATGCAATCATATCATGAGAATAAAATTTAAGCTATTATACATATGCATATGTATTTTTCTAATCTAATATATCACACACACACACACACCGAGAGAGAGAGAGAGAGAACACCAGTTTGGTAGAGAAATCAGGTAGCAGGACCCTGAAGAAATGGAGTCCATAGCATTGCTCATCATTATCATCCATGATCCCTTTGAAGAAATATTATCAAAAGGGATCATGGATGATGATGATGAGCAATGCTATGGACTCCATTTCTTCAGGGTCCTGCTACCTGATTTCTCTACCAAACTGGTGTTCTGTGTGTGTGTGTGTGTGTGTGTGTGTGTGTGATATATTAGATTAGAAAAATACATATGCATATGTATAATAGCTTAAATTTAGTCCTCATGATATGATTGCATCAACTAAGAAAATATCTACCCAAGGTGTTTAAAAGGTTTAATTACTTTATACTAATAATACTTTCCATGTTCTCAAATATTTGTCCATGATGCCTGACGCATTCGCACGCGCACCACGTGTGTAGAAATAAATATCTCTTGGTTATCATCGCAACTTTTAAGTTTCGATGTATCGGTATGCTATATATCTGTATTTTAGCTTCCTTTCTTATGAATGTCTTTTAATGATTCGCAACCGGTTCCGAATAAATTTACCAAGCAGATTAGTAAGATGGTCAATAGAAGAGAAAATGCTAACCTAGTGAGCCACAATGGATAATTTGTCATTGTTAATCCATCTTCCTGAAAACGGTTTATACGGAGGAAGTATATTTCATGGTACTTGAGAAAAATATATGTTGAAGTCAAAAGTTATCAAGATTTAAATGCTCGCTTATAGTCTTTCAAGATATTTTATATTCCAAGGCAAGGTGACAATAATTGCATGCTTGTGCATGATTTGGTATGTAGATTCAAGGTTATGCATGGCTACGACCCTTTCTTATGGTTTCTTATCATAATTTTCTGTACACTTGTAGTTTATAAAGGCAGTTAGATCATATCACTATAAGGGAAAATTTAAAATAACAACCTTTATACTAAAAAAATTATATATGCTATTACTTAGTAGTTTATGGTTTTTAGATGCAAAATCCATTTGAGAAATACTTTTCCTACCCACTATTAATCCATATTCTCAATATAGTCATCATAACCTACAATTTATATGATACAGTCTAACATGGCCCATGAGTACGTCAGGGTTAAGGACTGGATGTATGTGAATTGGCAACAACGTATGCAACCTAAGTTTTTCACTGGAGTTTCTGCTTTCATTGAATTTGCACGCACACATAATAAGAAGGAGAAGACAGTAATGTGGCAGAAGAAGAAGGAGAAGATAGTAATGTGGCAGAAGAAGAAGAAAATGACATTCATTGTTCTCTATTTCAGTATCAATCTTCTGATATGAACTAATGATGGCTTTCACATTGGCTTTTCCTTTAGAGACTTCTTAGTGTCCAATGGAAAGCATACATCAGATTTGTGCAGGTCAGATTTGTGCGCTCTCCAATATCCATTTTGAATGTAATATTATAGATATTCATGTCTGTTTATGTCAAAATTACTTATATTATCAATGTTTGATTGTCTAGTTGTTGGTGATGCGTCCATATCAGGGACAAAGGCCACTCCCGTTCCTCCAGGTATGTTTATATATCATATAGTGCATGTATATTGATTTAGAATGCTATATCATAAATATACACACATTCCTTTTGTTCTTACTTAGATAGTAATTTTTATTATTGTCTAGCTGTAGGTGGTGACAGTAGTTAACAATAAAATTTGTCATCCTAGAAACTATGATTTTTATATGTGCTCGCATGCGGGAATGATTGTAAGTCGTGGACCTTGTTTAGTCATCCAACTCATTATCATAGGCTGCTTGATGAGATTAGATTTGCGCCTGATGATCTACAAGAGCTTGTTCACTCCCTGTCTTATGTGTAAGCAGCGTTATATGCGAGTTTACCTTGTTAATATGTATGTACTGAAATTAATTAATATTATTCAAATTTTGATACATGCAGATACCAAAGGAGCACATCTTCTGTCTCTGTAAGTAAGGCTTTGAATTTGTTGATTTTGGTATTTCTTATCAATTTTATAGACCAGTATGTGCTAAATATAATATTCTGACAGTTGTTAAGGGGAAGGCAGCATTCGAGGCTGCTGACCCCAGTCCAGGACGCCGCACACGGACGGCACCACGGAGGTTGGGAGAGAGGCCGAGGACTGGGCCCTAGCAGGGCCCATATGACGTTGGACTCCACCCCGGCGGTTACTTCCTCCGTCTCCAGTGAGCGACGTATCCAGCAGGAACTGGAGAGCTTGAAGGCCACCGTTCAAGAGTTGAAGGAGATGTTGGTATGTATACTACTTAATAGTAAAATATCATGTCATATTATAGATATCAACATATCCAATATCAGTACGTAGCCTGAGCTTATTTGGTTGTAGACTTAGGTTTGATTAATCATACATGTACATATCTAATTAAAATAAACTACGGTTTTCCAAACTAGATATCCAAATGGGGTTTCGAAATAACTCGATAATGATAAGAATTCGAATAATACACAGTTCTTACACGCTTATTGCACACGTTAGGTCCAGACGCGACGGGGTATATCGGCCGAGCCTCCACATGCATCTCCTTCGGCTGCGGCTTCGCAAGCCACTACATCGGCTGCGGTTCCGTAGACAGCTCCTATAGCTCCACCGCCCGCTCAGACTCCCGCAGTCGCGGCTCCGCAAGACACTACCTCAACGGCGGCTGCGCAGACCACATCGCCAGCTCCACATCCAGCTCAGACTCCCGCACGCGCCGAATTGCATGGTTTATTGACCGAGGAGCAGGGACGCCAGATTCTAGCGTTTATCAGAGGTGGAGCTGGACCGAGCTAGGCTAGCTTTTTGATTCTTATTTTTTGAAACATGTATTTATTTATATGATACATATTGTACTACATTTTGAAACATTTTGGGCGATATTGATATTGGTTTATATTTATATCATATTCAGTTTTTTGGTTTCTTTTGTATATTATATGCGTGAGATGTGATTATGAATACTGCGATATATGTTGTGTGATAATTAATTTTATATTTTATTGTTTTATATATTATTGTGCACAGGGCGGGAAAAAATCAGGTAGCCCTTTTTTAAAAATAAATACAGATAATGTGTACCTACGGATTAATCCGTAGGTACCCATGTTGCCCCTACGGCTATATCCGTAGGGGCAAAATATCAGCAGTAACTGATATTTTCCCCCCTGATCTCAGTTTCAGGGGGTTGGGAGTGCCCCTACGGACATATCCATAGGGGCCACAGCCTCGCCCCTACGGCGTTATCCGTAGGGGCAACATCTCAGGATTCCTGATATTTTGCCCCTACGGATAAGTACCTACGCAGTTATCCGTAGGGGGTAGAACATGGGCCTACGGTTCTATCCGTAGGTATATTTAATATATTAAAAAAACCGTAAATAATATAACTTTTTTTACCCTACGGCCTACTCCGTAGGGGCAACAGGACCTACACAGAAATCTGTAGGGGCAACAATTTTCCCGTAGGGACAAGTTCAGGGCTTCAACTTGCACCTGCGGCCTTTACACCTACGGGGGATTTTTTCGTCCCTACAGTCATATCCGTAGGGGCAGTGGGTTGCTCCTAAGGATAAATCCGCAGGGACAACCCTTATTTGTAGTAGTGTTTGTTGGTTAAATATTAGCTTCTTCTTTTTTTACGAAAATTCTTTTATTCCTCTCTTGTTTCTATTTCCAAATAAGCTGTAGTTACATATTCTCTGTTGATATATGCCTGATGTCTACCCATTTTTTTCTTGCATATGATAGCAACTCAAGTTTTACATTGATTATATTTTCTAAGAGGGTTTCCTATTTTTTCCCTCCCTTGTGAGGGTTCAATGCCCACTGTATGTTTTTTTGGACTTTCTTTGAGTTTGAACTATTTTTTTATTCTTACAGAATGATACACTATTTTTACTCTAGATACCTAGGATAAATAAATTCTGTATGCTATTGAAAATAATCAAAGAAAATAATTTTTATTGACTTAATTGATCAAGAGTTCATATAAATATATAGAGAGAGAGTTATAGATCGTCTCTCCTATTTTAACCAATCTAATAACTAATTATATTCATAACTAATATCTACTAACTGATTATATTCAGAATTAATATATAATAACTAATTATATTCATAACACTCCCTGCAAGCTGGAGTATAGATGTCAATTATGCCAAACTTGGATAGAAAATGAACGAAAACCAGCCGAGAAAGAGGTTTCATAAGGATATCTGCTAGTTGAGTTGAAGAGAAAACATTTTGGAGTGCAACCATCTTAGAGGTCACCTTGTCACAAATGAAGTGTCAATCTATTTCGATATATTTGGTCCGCTCATGAAAAACTGAATTCTCAGCAATGTGGATTGCGGCCTTGTTATCACAGAAGAGCGTGGTCGGAAGAGAAGAAGGAAACCCAAGATCTGGAAGAAGCGAAATAAACCATACTAACTCAGCAACTGTATGTGCTCATAGGATTTTTATAGTCTCCAAATTAAACCGTAAGTATACAACTATATCACAGTAGTACTTGAGAATTGTTCCCATGAAGATGCGTGTTTAATCAATTTTAACTAAATTGCAAAGTTTTTGTTATTTTAAAAATCTAAGAATTTAAAAGTGCACTTTAAAATAAGAGTTGGTTTTCAAAGAGAGAGAAAGCTCTAGGGTTTTTATTTGCTTTTCTAATGTGGTGGTTTATATGATAAAATTTTATTCTCTTTTCTAGCTTTAACTAATGATCTATTAATAACATAAAAGCATAAGATAAATTATTTTATTTAATCTTATCCTATCAATTATATTATATCATTTAGATTTAATTAAAAACCCTAATTTTAGTTTATTAAAATTATCTAAGTTAACCTTGTACATCATGAATCTACAACCACAATGTTTTAGGTTTTTCTAGATTAAATCAATTAACTAGATTGAATATCTATAATTTATAATTATCTCTACCGTTCCTAATTAAGTTTCTAGGTTGTCATGCTATTAACAACCTAATTAGTTTCTAGATTTCTTATATATACCTAATTTTTACTTAAAAGTGTAAACTTTTCATAAAAATTAAATTTTTTAAATTAAAAACAAAGAGAGATAAAAATATATAGATTAAGAAACATTCATATTAAAACAAGAATATAAGTTATAAAAATATCACACCACAAAAGGTAGCAAATAAAAAAACACCTATAAGAAAATTAGTTAATCATATTGAAAATAAAATAACTAAACTATATTAATGGCATAAAAAAACTTAAAAATTGCCGATCCCTCTTTAGAAAACTCCAGTTCGAAAGTAATGAGAGAGATGATATAACCCTAATCTATACAAGAGTTTTTATAGTTTTTTTATGAGACTTGGAACAAACTATACAGAATAACTAAAAAATACGAATCGTCGCTAAAAATCTGGACTTGATATGCTTCAGAAAACCAGCCGAATCTTCTAGTATATGGGCATTTCGGCCGAAATTTTGGGGCCTGGCAGTTTCTGGCTTCCTCCATAAAATTTGGTTTCATCTCTATATTTCCAGAGTTTGTTCCAAAACCGTCAATTTGTTCTCAAATTTTGATTTAGCCCCGATTGATTTTTATTGCACGCACGTAAGCAGTTTGTTGCGTCTTCTGTTATTTTGTGTTGAGATTTCCAAAGTTTGTTTCGATTGTGATAATTGCTCTTCAGTTTTTCTGATTATCTCCATGAAGTACATTCCATGCACGTGATCTTCACTTTAGCGCACGTTTCCGTCCTTTTGCAATTAAATCCTTTAATCTGCAGTAAATCATAAAAACACCCGGAACAACATAAAATATGAAATATTAACGATAAATGTGATATAAAAGAGAAATAAAAGATTTACTCAGTGGATTTATCCCGACATTCGATTCTAAAATACTTAAAATCATAATTTTTCTTAAGAATCACTCATTCATATCATTATATCTTGCTTATTTACGCTTAGCGTGTTTACTTCTGAGTAAACACGTCGCGGCCTCGCCACGTCTCCTTACCCGTACACTGGGAAGTGGGGCGTGACAAGTTTTGCTGGCGGCCCATGCAGGTCAGTTCTGCATGGAAACCTAAGCACTATAACACAAGAATTATAAGAATCGGCAACTAAAAACATTCTTTACATTTCAAATGCCTTGAATCTATCCTAACCCTATTTTTCTTTCAAGGTTATGGATTCCCCCAACTATACGAGCACGAATGTTAATGGAAACACCCTGCCACCTCTACCACTTACACCTACCGTAGCAGCTCCTATCAATGAGCAGACAATATTACTTGAGGCAATCAAGAGCCTCTTGGAGGGTCAGCAGCAACAGACTATCATCCTCCTACACCGCCCAGAAGCTGAGGCACCCAGTGTGAAACAATTCTGGGCACTGCACCCTAAACAATTCTCTGGGAAAGAGAGCCCCCTGGAAGCGGAAGAATGAGCTCATTCGATTGAGGACGATCTGGCAGCAGCACAAGTGCCGGATATTGCTTGGATAAGAGTTGCGAAGCTGCAACTAACTGACAACGCCAGAGTATGGTGGAAGGCTGAAGAAAGCCTTCTTTCCCAACCGATCGAATGAAAGACATTTCGCATTATGTTCGACGCGAAATATTTTCCCGAGACTGCCCGTTTTGACATGAAGCAGCAATTTATCCACCTACAATAAGGTTCTATATGGAGCAAATCTGTGGATGGGTATGATACCGAGTTCACCATATTGAGCAGGTATAATATGTCTCAAATATTCAATTTTCTAATATCACATACTGCACAGCTAACACAAGACCTAACAGGTTCGCGGCACATCTCATACCGACTGCTGAGATCAGAGCACGACAATTTCAGTAAGGGTTGGACCCGGAAATCCAAGCTGCATTAGCTACAGGGGATTTCCCAACACACGATCTTGCTCTGAAGGTTGCCCGATGATATGAGGCAGTTGTGAAGAAGAATGGGCAGACCTCAAACTGCCAGTGTGAAGCGCCCTGCCACTCAGATGGCAGGAGGAGCCTCTTCCAGGCCACCTTTTGCACCCAGGAGACCGAAAGTAACATTTAACCGGCCGAGTCCAGATTTTTGCTTCTACTGCAAAAGGGAGGGACACCTGTTGAAGGACTGCAGGCATGCAAACGGCCTATGCTTAGTTTGTGGTGCATCCACTCACGACATTGGAACATTTCCTTATAGACGCAACCTAGTTCCAGCACACATCACCTTTCCGCAGCGGCCAGCTATTCAATCTCCTGCACCTCATTTAGCCCTACCTGCTCCACCTCTACGTGGACCTCCTGTAGAGCCTCCTCATCAATTCCATCAGGCAATGAGTAACATGCCCCAAAGGAAGAGAAACATGCCCCAAGGACAGAGAAATGTGCCTCCAGCTAGGAGGAATGTACCACGACGTCAAGCTTTCACTTTAGCGGCCGTAGAAGCCGAAGCTATAGGTCAAGGTAACACCGGTAATCCCCCTTCAACCTTTTCAAACCCTTACATCCTTTCGTTATTTTTCATGCACTTTCAGTAGTTCTTTCACCACCGCTGTCATCAAATTTTTCCTTGAATCTGTTACAACTTCCTTCTATAAATTTCGAGGACGAAATATTTATAAGGAGGGTAGAATGTAACGACCCTGAATTTTCTGCATAAAATTTTTCTTCTTAAAGTACAGAAAAGAGTTTGCAAGTCTGGGTACAAGTTAAAAGTTATTCTTGTTTAAGAACAGCAAGAAACCACTTGTAGCTCATTGGTAAAGCCTTGCATTGCTGTGACGTAGCCCCTGTGTTCGAATCCCATTAGCCACATATTATTTTCTGAATTTTTATTTTAAACTTTTTGGAAGCCCAAAAGTTTACACGTGCAATACACGTAAAATGAAAAGTCACAGAAAATCAAACATGTGCAAATTAGAGTTAACGCCAGTTAGGACATGTGTCACCAATCCAAGCCCCCACCTCTTCTTGATGGCCGGCGAGATGAAGCTTTTGCCTGGCACCGCCAGTCCCCTCCGTAGGGAATGGCCCGTTCTCTGCACACCACACCCCTTGGCCTACCCCCACTACTCCCATACTGTTTGTTTTTCCTAAAAATTAATAGAGAATTAAAAATAGAGCTTTAAATCCAATTTTAATACAATTTTAATTCTCTCTTCAACCCCTAAACCCTAATTCCATCCTATAAATACAACCCCATACCCTAGCTCTCTTCATTCTGAAATCTATTGTCAAAATTCATAAATTTTTCTAAGTCAAAGAAAAGTACAATTGAAGTTAGCCCAAGGTCACTTTCCGGTGAGGATCGAGACGGTTCCGGCGACCCCGCGACTTCACGAAGCTACCAACTTCTTTCTATTCCCCCCCTCTCTATTTCTGGCTAGTAAGTCCCATTTCTTATTCTATTCTTTCACCGTAAAAAGTTCTCTTTTCAAAACTTGTTGGAAGTGAAGTTATCCCGACATTTGATTCTAAAATCCTTAAAATCACAATTTTTCTTAAGAATCACTCATTCATACCATTATATCTTGCTTATTTACGTTTAGCGTGCTTACTTCTGAGTAAACACGCCGCGACCTCGCCACGTTTTTTTACCCGTACACTGGGAAGCGGGGCGTGACACATCTTCTCTACATTAGCAGCTTGCTTTTTGGTCTTTAACCGTTTTGGATATGGTGCTTTAGGCTCCAGAGGGGTATCTATAGAAGATGGTTGGAGTGGAGATATGGGTGTAGAAATAGATTCCGGCTATGTAGGTGAATTGGAAGTTTGTTACTCCTCATCAGCCGGTATCTCAACAGTGTCATCATTAGGCATCCTAACCTAATTATCAACCTGTTTACCCGATTGCATGGTGGTTATAGCATTTTCTTGTGTAGGATTTGCACGTGTATCTTTAGGATTCGTAACAAGTTGACTACGTAGGGTTTCTTGTTCACGTCCGTCTAATGCTGCTGCTAACTGACCAATTTGCTGCCTTTCTATATTAGAGATAGATTGTTTAAGTGGTGTTATCTCATTTTGCAAATAGG
This sequence comes from Agapanthus africanus, assembly GCA_030015575.1. NCBI lineage: Eukaryota > Viridiplantae > Streptophyta > Magnoliopsida > Asparagales > Amaryllidaceae > Agapanthus > Agapanthus africanus. The sequence continues at coordinate 766,411,702 of JASDDO010000022.1, read as the reverse complement.
TAGCCATTAGCTTTTCAACGTTTAGAGGATTATTTTCATTCCTACCCTTTTAATAAGTGTTAGGTTGGGTAGGATTGGATGGAGGACCTTGTCTTTGGTTGTGGAACTGTTGATCAGTGTTGCCTTGATTCCAAGCTAAGTTAAGGTGGTTCCTCCATCCTTGGTTATAAGTTTAAGAATAAGCGTTATTATAGTTATTACATTGATATGCAATATTAGAGGTTTCTTGCCCTTGAGGACCGCTAAGAAGTGGAAATTCTTCCGAAAGGTGGAAAGAGTCTTGGTAGTTAAGGCAAGGACAGGGTTGGCTGACTTGAGAAACGGGGGCGGGGATAGTTGATAGCTTTTCAATTGATTTCTGAATGACAGAAAACTGGGTTTGCATTCCAATCGTAGGTTCAACTGCGTTGCTCCCTCCCCTAAAATTAGTTGTACCTCTCTCACTAGAACTCTTCCACTGCACGGACTCATCGGAAAATTCTTCTAGAAAGTCCCATGCATCGTCCTCCTTCTTCATCATAAATTCCCTTTGACACATAAACTCTATCATAAACTTAGATTTCATACTGTCATATACTATTTGACATAGTTCCCACTTGGCTATACCATGGTGTGGGCATTTTATGAGGTCTTTAAAGCGTTCAAAAAATTTCCAAAAGGATTTCCCTGGTTTTTGTGTAAACGTTATAATTTCATTACGAAATTTAGCTGTTTTAATATGCGGGTAGAATTTCTTAAAGATGGTTTTAGTAAACCCCTCCCATGTTCTAATAGTATTGGTCGGCACACTATAAAGCCAATACTTAGCTTTATCAGTGAGGGCAAATGGTATAAGTTTAAGTTTAACTGCATCTTGGTTTAACTGCTTCATTTTAAACATATGACTTAAGTCCTCAAATTCCCTTATAAAGACATATGCATCTTCCGATTCTAGACCATGGAATTTAGGAAGTGAGTTTATGAAATCAGGTTTAATTTCATAGTCACCGGCAGTAATCGGTAAGATATGCAGAATGGGAGCGAAGTATGCGCAGGATAGCATCTATCCTGCAGTGTAGGTGTAGCAGGGATAAGATCAGCCATAGTATCTATAAATCCAAGACGAGTCAAATGGTTTGTTTCGTCTCGATCCCACACGTGTATATACCGTAAGAAAAAAATATAAGTTATATTCTTCTAAATTTTTTTTGAAAATGTAGAAACTAAACTAGAGATCATAGTCACAAATTCATGATGCGGGAATAATTCGGTGAGGTCGAAAATTCGGATTCGGAGAACTATTCGGAAAAAATCGGCAGGTATTCGAGAAAGATTCGGCAGGTGTTCGGGAAATGTTTGGAAAGGATTTCGAGTAAGAAATTAATATATGAGACGCTAGGTTTGATTTTGTGAATTATTCGCTGTTTTTATGAATTATTCGCTGTTTTTTCAAATAATTGGGGAATAATTCGTGAATTATTCGACGCGTTCGGCAACGGCGATTAAATCGGAGATTTAATCGGCCGATCAAAAACTCGCGAATTATTCGCGAGTTCGTGAATTATGTGACTATGCTAGATATTCTAACAAATCACCAACAAAATGCACAAACAAACCTAGATCTAGGGTTACCTAGATCAAATTACTAGACCCGCTCCTAATTGCTAAGAGACAAATTGCAGGATAGATCCGCAAACAGCTCCTTTTCAACCTTGAAGCCAGATCGGTGCCAGTTAAGCAGACGGGTTCCGCTATACGAATCACCGAAATAGCGGGCCTTAATTAAATAACCACAAATTAGTCACACGTCATTTAGACACCTCAAGATTAAATCGGATAACCATTAGATAGCTACAACCTCCTCTTGTCCTATTGAGCGTGAATGTCCTTAGAGGGCTGAGTTTAGATATTTTTTTAATTAATGTGAGTTGAACGCGGATGCTCGGTTGTGATTTGTGGGGCTTAGGAAGGGTAATGAAATCCCTATCTAATCTTGATTGGGTTGTTGCCCCTTAGAAGCTTTTTAAATATGCAAAAATAAGATCAAACAAAATCTAAAACAATAAAAGCTAATTAATTTTTTTATTCGGCTGAAAGTATCCTGCAAAAACTGTTAGTTAGAAAAATTAAGATTAGAGAAGAGCGAGAACTTACCTAAAGCCTAGATCTAAGATCTGTTTGTGGACGAGCAACAACAATGATTCTAGACCAAAAACGGTTGAAGCATGTGTTGCTGCAAACAAGTAGGTGAAATCGTTGGAGATTTGTCTCGTTTTCATTGCAAGATTGACACTTCATAAAAAATGAAACAAACTTTATTAAAATATGCGAGAAGTTAAACAAACGGCAACAAGAAAATTTCAAAACCATAAAAACAAAATCGTCCGATTTTGAAATTTATGGGATTTCGGCCGAAATTTTGAAGCCCTGGTTTTTTCGCCAAATTTCCTCCTGCTCGTCACGATCTCTGGTCTCTGAAAGTTCGTCTCGTTTCCTGAAATAAAAAACAGAGAATTCACAGAATCAAATAAAGTAATATAAATCTAATTTAACCTAAATAAAAAACTAAAACTTGAATTTAAAAGTAATTAAACTACACCTCCCCGGTTACGGTGCCAAAAACTTGATAAGATTTTTAAAGTCTCCAAATTAAACCGTAAGTATACAGTTATATTGCAGTAGTACTTGAGGATCGTTCCCACGAAGAGGTGTGTTTAATCAATTTTAACTAAGTTGCAAAGTTTTTGTTATTTTAAAAATCTAAGAATTTAAAAGTGCAATTTAAAATAAGAGTTGGTTTTCAAAGAGAGAGAAAGCTCTAGGGTTTTTATTTGCTTTTCTAATGTGGTGGTTTATATGATAAACTTTTATTCTCTTTTCTAGTTTTAACTAATGATCTATTAATAACATAAAAGTATAAGATAAATTATTTTATTTAATCTTATCCTATCAATTATATTATATCATTTAGATTTAATTAAAAACCCTAATTCTAGTTTATTAAAATTATCAAAGTTAACCATCTATGCATATTTATAGGTCATAAATTCGCAACTACCATGTTTTAGGTTTTCCTATATTAAATCAATTAACTAGATTGAATATCTATGATCTATAATTATCTCTACCGTCCTTAATTAATTTTCTAAGTTGTCATGCTATCAACCTAATTAGTTTCTAGGTTTCTTATCTATCCCTAATTTTTACTTAAATGCGTCAACTTTTCATAAAAATTAGATTTTTTAGATTAGGAATAAAGAGAGCTTAACATATATAGATTAAGAAACATTCATATTAAAGTAAGAATAAAAGTTATAAAAATATCACCATAAAAGATAGAAAATAAAAAAAAACACCTAGAAGAAGATTAGTTACTCATATTGACAATAAAATAACTAAACTTTATTAATGGCATAAAAAACTTACAAATTGGCGATCCCTCTATAGAAAACCCTAGTTCGAAAGTAATGAGAGAGATGATATAACCCTAATATATACAGGAGTTTTTATAGTCTTTTGTGAGACTTGGAACAAACTATACAGAATAACTAAAAAATACGAATCGTCGGTAAAAGTCTGGACTTGTTATGCTTCAGAAAACCGACCGAATCTTCTAGTATGGGCATTTTGGCTGAAATTTTAGGACATGGTTGTTTTTGGCTTCCTCCATAAAATTTGGTTTAATCTCTATATTTCCCGAGTTTGTTCTAAAACCGCCAATTTGTTCTCGAATTTTGATTTAGCTCCGATTGATTTTCCATTGCACGCAAGTAAGCAATTTGTTGCATCTTCTGTTATTTTGTGTTAAGATTCCCAAAATTTGTTTCAATTTTGATAATTGCTCTTCAGTTTTTCTGATTATCTCTATGAAGTACATTCCACGCACGTAATCTTTACTTTAGTGCACTTTACCGTCCTTTTGCAATTAAGTCCTGTAATCTGCAATAAATCATAAAAACACCCGGAACAGCATAAAATATGAAATATAAATGATAAATGTGATATAAAAATGTGCAATAAATTGCACTAATAATGCACCATAGATCTATACTCATCCTCTGCAGAAAAAAGAGCCACTATATTTTGCTTACTCCTCCACATAACCAAGTTTCCTCCCAAGAAGACACAATAGCCACCCATGGAACAATGATCATCAAGATTCGAGTTCTTGGTTGAAACCACCGATTCGTTGTGCTTTCGTATCGGTTTCGGTAGAGACCGATACGAAACCAACCGAGACCGATACGAAACCAACTATAAAATATCGTTTCGGCCAAAACCTTTAAAAACTTTTTTTATACCGTTTTTACTATCAATGTGATCATTGTAGGCCTTTGTTGTTAGAAAACCGCAGAAAAGTGAACCCAAACCCTATATTAATACTTATCTATGTACACTTTTCAATATATTTTGCATCATGGCCGGAATTTAAAATATTAGGACCATTTTCTTATAATATAGAAGCATAAATTTAAGTATTTAATATATATACACGAAATCCGAACCGAGATTATAGAAACTAGATGAAACCCAGCAAAACTAATAAAATTATGTGAGACTGAAATCCAAACTGAGTTCTCAAACCTTGATGATCATCAATGGATACAGCAAAGTCGGCATCCGCAAAGGCTGCGAGCGACAACATAGAGAATGGTTTGTAAAGAAGACCCTATTCTGGAGAACTTTTGATATATCTGAGAATATACTCAACTGTTTTAAGGTGAGAGGTCAAAAAATTCTGCATATACTATCTCACTGTGCTAACGACAAAGGTAATGTCAGGACGAGTGACGGTGAGGTAAAGAAGCTTCCCAACTAGACATCGATATTGTCCTTGGTCAGGCAGTAAAGGATCCGAGAGAGAGCTCAATCGAGATAGCTTGACTGAAGAATCTTGTAGAGTGTTTTTCGTCACCATATTAAGATGTGAATGCGCACGCTTGTCAAACATGTACAGATTCCCCTGCCTGGGGTAGGCTGGGGTTTAATGATTGTGGGGATCCCAATCTCCAGCAGCCGTGGACTAAGCTGCCGTTAATTACCCCTCTCTTTTGGAGCGAGTGAACCTTTGATTAACAAGTCAAATGGATCATGCGAACTCAATATGCAATATGCGCGTGTTGTGTTTAGGAACAAGTTTGAGGGTGCTTCGGGTATATCGGGGGCTTCGCAGAGTTTTTACGGGGGTCCCGCTATCCGGATAGTGGGTTGGGGGTCAAGGGGGCTAGCAACCCTCTTACGGGGTATGGGGCAGCGCCCCGTTAGAAATTTTTTTCTAACGGGAGAGATGATGAGTGTATATATGTCAAGTGCGCGCATGGCAAGGTGTGCACCTGCCGATATGCGCACCAAGCAAAGGGTGCGCCTAGCAAAGGGCGCACATGACAAGTGCGCGCCTGCCGAGACGCACACGTAGCAAGGTGCGCACCAAATAAGGTGCAAGGGAGTGAAGGGAGCCAAGGGGTCCTGAATGGGCCAAAAGGTCCAGTAAGATGCACACTTCCTGAAGGGGGCCAAAGGGTCCCGAATGGGCCAAAAGATCCAGCAAGGTGCACACTTTAGAAAGTGCACACCTAGCGAGGTGCGCATATGGGCCAGTGCGTACTTGGCTAGATGTGCACCGAACGGAGTGTGCACCTATCCAAATGGGCACCTAGCACGATGCGCACCTAACACGGTGTAAGTAGGGTCGAAACCCAATGAAGCAACAGTCAAAAAATACCAAGATTTTGACTTTTGAAGTTCAACTCTTTTTCCATTTTTTGAGGCCTTCTGACGTGCGCACTTTGAAAAAAAAGGAAGGAGGAAGGAGAAAAAGACTTAGACAATAAAGAGTGGTGCAAAACTCAAGATTTTCTTTTTTTGGAAATCAATTATTAGTTCTTATCCTCCTTTTCAAATCATCATAAGGGGCCTTTTATAGGCTTACATCTTTTCATTTAGCCCCATGGCTTGTACAAAATTGGCATTTTGTCCATCCCATACCCATGTGCTTATTTCTTTTTGCACATGAGCCATGAGCTTTACAAAATTTGGTTTTTCGCCTGTTTAATTTACATTTATTCATGAAAATTATATTAAACTTATTTATTACATAATTTTCTTCTTCGCATGGGGGAGGCCGGCATCTTCATGTTCGGGCTCGATTTAAGCATGGGCCCGCTTGCTTGGACTTTGGTTCGAGCTTGGGCCCACTTGACCGCGGGCCCATGCCCATTTTTCGGGTCTTTACTTTGACTTATTGATCTCGACTTTGAGATTTAATTTTTGATTCCAACAAAATGCCCCCATCAATGAATGCACACTTCGTAGAAGGACCGTATGCATGAAATTGATGGATCTTCCGTAGTGAGTTTTACTTCGAGGTGGAACATCATTCTGGGGGTGGAGCATCATTCAAATGTGTGGAGCATAATTCTAGGATCGGAGTATCATTCCGAGGAGTAGAGCCTAATTCCAGGAGCATAATTCTAGGGTCGGAGCATCATTCCGAAGAGCATAATTTCAGGGTCGGAGCATCATTCTGAAGAGCGGAGCATAATTCCGGGGATCGGAGTATTATTCCGAGGTGTGGAGCGTAATTCTGGGTATCAGAACATCATTCCGAGGTGGGGAGCGTAATTCCGGTGGTCGGATATATCCTAAGACGAAGCATAATTCCGACGCGGGGTTCCGGGGCGAAGCATAATTCCGACACGAGACATGTAAATTTTGAGACGAAATATGATTCCGACATAGGGTTCTAGGACGAAGTATAATTCCGACACGGGACATGTGTAGACGAAGCATAATTCCGACGCAGGTTAAACATTCTGAACGAAGCATAGCTCCGATGCAAAGGTTGATTCCAAGGCGAAGCATAATTTTGACAGGGAAGGTAGATACTCCAGGATGAAGTACGATTCTGACGTGGGGTATATATTCTGAGGCGTAGCATGATTTCTATGCAGGGGTTGATTCTGAGTCAAAGTATAATTCCGACAGGGAAGGTAGATACTCCAAGGCGAAGTATGATTCTGACACGGGGCACATTTCGAGACGAAGCATGATTCCGACGCAGAGCTTGATTTCAATGCGAAGTATAATTCCAACAGGGAAGGTAGATGCTCCGAGGCGAAGCATGATTCCGACACATGGCACATTTTCTGAGGCGAAACATGATTTCAATGCAGAGCTTGATTCCGAGTCAAAACATAATTCCGACAGGGAAGGCGGATACTCCGAGGCGAATCATGATTACGACACGAGGAATATATTCTGAGACGAAATATGGTTCTGACGCAGAGGTAGACATTCTGAACGAAGCATAGTTCCGAAGTAGAGGTTGATTCTAAGGCGAAGCATAATTCCGACAGGGAAAGTAGATACTCCGAGGCGAAGCATGATTCCGACACGAGGCACATTCTGATACGAAGCATGATTCTGACGTAGAGGTTGATTCCAAGGAGAAGCATAATTCCGACAGGGAAGGTAGACACTCTGAGGCGAAGCATGATTCTAACACGGGGCACATTCTGAGACGAAGCATGATTCCGACACATAGGTTGATTCCAAGGTGAAGTATAATTCCGACAGGGAAGGTAGATACTCCGGGGCGAAGCATGATTCCGACATGGGGCACATTCTGAGACGAAGCATGATTCCGACGCAGAAGTTGTTGGTTGACTTGATTCTGAGACGGAGCTTGATTCCGACAGGGTGGTCATTGGTTGATTTGTTAATTTGATTTGATTTGGGAGTTTCTTATCCATCCGGCTGGGCTTTTGTGCCGGGACTTAGAATTTGGATTTTGTTTGGCGTCGGCATCGCTATACTGGAATATGGTACCAGGAGCGAATCATCATTTGTCGTGGAGAACATAGGATTTGGGTTAACATCGGCATCGTTACACTGGAATATGGTACCAGGGGTGAATCATCATTTGTAATGAAAGGATTTAAGCATTTTGGTTTTGGTTTGGCATCAGTATTGCTACACTGGAATATAGTAGCAGGAGCGAATCATCATTTGCCATGCCCGTTGGGGAACGATGGCTTAGGAAACAGGTTTAGGCCCCTGTCACATAAGACTTTTCAATTTTATGAACTGTAAGGGGCTCATAAAAGCATTTTCTCCCTACGAGTCGAGAGGATCTCGTAGATGTATTTTCTCCTTAAGAGTCATGAGGACCCCCAAGTGTGCTGCTCCTTTGTGAGTTGTAAGGATCTCACGCAGGAATATTCTTCTCACAAGGTCGAGAGGACTTTGCGGGTGTAGGATTTGGAATTTGGGTCGGCATCATCACCGCTAACACTGAAGCGTAATGCCAGGAGCAACTCATCATTTGCCATGAGAAGATTTCTTTCGTTCTCAGTTTAATGACTTAGGGGTCATCTGTTCCCAGTTTAACGACTTAAGGGTCTCTTGGATTTGAAAACTTGGAATTTTAGGGTTGGGGCCGACATCAATGTTGCTAACACTCTGCACTGGAGCATAGGTACCTGGAGCAATTCATCATTTACCTTTGCCTGATGGGGAGCGATGGCTTAGGAGACAGGTTTAGATCCTTATTGCCTAAGGATTTTCAATTTTATGAGCCATAAGGGTCCCATAAAAGCATTTTCTCCCTTGGAGTGGAAAGGATGTCGTAGGTGTATTTTCTCCTTAGGAGTCGTAGGGACACCCGGTGTGTTTTTCTTTTGTGAGTCGTAAGGATCCCATGAAGGTGTTTTGTTAAGAGTCGAGAGGATCTCTAACCTTTTTTCTCCTCGTGTATCGTGAGGACACATAAGTGGGTCTTCTCAAATAGAGCATAATTCCAATGGCGGAGATCAGCCGTGTGGCTGGTGATTGTGGTAGGGTATGGATGTGATTTAGCTTGTTTATTCCCGTGGATTGTATACGGCAGTCAATTTGGAGACCGGCCGTAGGGCTGGGAGAATTTTAGGAATTTGGATTTTGGTTGGCGTTTGTATCGCTGTACTGGAATATAGTACCATGAGCGACTCATCATTCGCCGTTTGGGTATTTGGATTTTGGTTGACGTCTGCATCGCTACATAGAATATAGTATCAGGTGTGACTCATCATTAGCCGTTTGGCATTTTTTTTAAATTTATCTTTATCTTATTTATTTTTTTTAAACGAGGTTACGCCCTTGTGGGTTTTCACAAGCTCGCGGGTAATCTCGCTGTTTTTACTCATGAAGCCTTTTTAGGTTTTCATTCATACCCTTTTCGCTTGTGGACTGGCCCTTTATTTCTTTTTTTTTCTTTTCTTTATTTCCCAGTCAACGACTTAGGGGTCAAATGTTCCCAGTTTAACGATGTGGTGGTCAAATGTGTTTGCTTATTCAAGCTTCTCGAACTTTGATCTTAGCGCAGCTGAGTTGATGACCGTAACTTGGTGGTTTGCTGGTACATCCGAGAACGGTAAGCTTTTCCCAACCTTGTATTGGTTCTCTATCCAATCTTTGAAAACATAGCAGTTTTCAATGGTATGACTCACCATCCTATGATATGGGCAGTATATGAGATTGTCGGTCATGTTCATTTCATGTGGCCTTTTTGGAATAAGCAGTTGCAAACCGTTGTTCAAGGCGTACTCGAATATTTTACGGACTTCATCCTTCCTGAAAGAGTAGACTTTCTTTCTTCTCTCCATTAGAGTCAGCGCTTTTCCTGATGTCAGTCCTCGAGGCCGATCAGTGTTTGGTTCGCCTGTTGTCCGCTTACCCCGTTTAGTGTACGTATCGGAGGGATTGGAAGCTGATCGCGGCAGTTTTTCGCAAAGGTGTTCCGCTCTTGGGCTTGAGGGAGTATTAGCTGGCTGTTTCAGGATATCAACCCCTGGTTCATGAACTAGATTTTAATTTCGTTGTAATTGCAATTGGGCAACTTGGGTCGTGAGATCTGCCAAGACGTTTGCTAGCTCGTCGACTTTGGAATGGACCTTGGCCAACTTCTCGTCCCTGTCTTGAAGCTGTTTTTGAAGCCATTGAAATAATACTTGTTCTATAGTTCCGAGTATGATAACCGAGTAATCCTTATTGCCTGGGCTTGATTCTGGAGGAACCATGGGATCCTTTGGTTTAATGGCCTGAGCGGTCTCTTCATCATCTGGACCGAGCTGATGTTGGATGGCAATAACCACGTCATTGTCATGGCAATAATACATAGGAGGACTTGTTCCTCTGGGCCCACCATGTAGACCGTATGGGTTGTGTACTCGTTTACTGCTTCATCATTGGCCATGTTGCTCGTTTGGCTTTTGGCTTGTTGCCTTGGTCCACTCTTTTCAAAGAAGGGCAGACGACTGAAAGAAGTAGGTTCCCGAAGGGCTTCGGTCTGTTTGTATGAAATTGGCGGTCGCAGCTTGACTGTTTGTTAACACCTTTAAACAGTTCTATCTCTCCTGTCTTGTATTGTTTTTCGACCCAATTTTTAAAGACAAACCAGTCCTCAATAGCATGACCTATCACCCTGTGATAGGGGCAATATTTGGGGTCGTTAGTCATATTTGCTATTTGCAGTCTTTTTTATTCTGGCAATTGTAGACCGTTTCTTATGGCATCTTTAAATATTTTACGAACATTGTCCCTTCTGAAGGAATAGACCTTATCCAGCTTCTCTTTCAGGGGTGATTCTCCTCACTCTCCCAACACTGGTTTTCGAGTCTGGTTGGCATTAGGCCCGCTTAACCCTCGCTTATTTCGGTTAGCCGAAGTGCTGAAAAATTCAACATCATCAGAATTTCCGCCTTTGTGAATATCGTCCTTTCGGTTTCTCCCGGATTTACTGCTATTTTGGGAATTCGAGGAAGATTCTTGCTTTGAGCACTCCAACATTTGAACTTTCTTGGTCAGTTCTTGGAACGTCTTGAGATCCGCTGTGAATTAAAAACGATTCATCCAGGTGCCGAGATTTCCGATGAGGAGATTGACAGATTGGTCTTGTTCCAACGGTGGATCACATTTGTCACGACCCGAAAGGTACGAAACGTGACTGGCACTTAAATTACGAAACGTCTCAAGGCGTACGCAATCTAAGTAAGCCAAAACCCAGAAATCAAAACCCATATAAACAATAGAGTGAAAGAAAAACCATATAAGTCGCATCAAATCTTTTAAAGAACAACATCACATTTTTTCCAAAAATTTCAACAGAGTCTCCTTTGTAAAATTTGCCCCCAAACGGGTACAAAACAGGAATGTATATATAAATAGCATGAAAAGGCATCCCCAAGCGGGAGCTAGCTCTTCGCCGAAGCGGACTCAATCCCACGCAATGTAAATCAGCAATGTGCAAAATCAGTAAAAGGCACAAGTAATAACATCATATCGGCTCAAGTGAGCTCGACCCCAAAATACCACATAAAAGTCCACAAATCTCACTGTCTCATCTCTAGGTCAATATACATCAATACAATAACAGGTACAGAAGATATAGTAGATGGAGTACTCTAGATATAATGAATATACAAGGCGGTACAAAATAATATCACAACCCACCTACGAGCAAAAGCCTCGAGTCCAGGCAAAAGAGGCAAATGAGGTAAAAGGAGCAAGTGCGTCCGCCGCTACTGTGCTGACGGAGCGGACCTGCAAAAAAGCTGTGGCACAATGGGGGTGAGTTGCTAACTCGTGAGTAATAAATAACATCTATAGAGGCTATCGCAAGCATGCATGCAAGTGTCATAACATCATCAATACTGATATGGCATGATATACTAGCAATTATATATGCAACATGAATCAGTGTACAATACAAATCTGGCATGAAGTACTAGCAGGTATGTATGCAACATGAATCAACTCGTGATCTGAATACGTAGATATAAGAATCATTATTTTCTTCTTAGAAATCTCTTTTGAAATATCAGCATAATATCAATAGAATCAACAGGAATCTGTGTCCAGCATCGACACCTCAAACAACTATCTCAAATCTCATGTATCCATATCACAGTATCTCTGGCCTCAGCCGTCCGGCTGACCCATCTCAAGTATCAGTATCTCAACATCTCACGGCCACGGTCGGTACCCTCTGGGTATCCGCCGCGTCAACAATCACCGGTAGGTAGGCTGCTCCTGCCAGGCTCATCATCTACAACTCGATCTTCTTGCCCCGGGGTACCTTACCGGGCCCACCATGTACGCAAGATGGTTCATCCAACTCCTCGAAATGGGTCTCGAAAACCAACAGAAAAATTCATGGTGGACGACACATTCATCACTAGAAAACCGCAACTTGCATATTTTTAAAAGGGTAATAAGTTTATAATTCCTTACGGTTTCCCCCCAAAATCCAGAAATCTCATAAATCTCAAGAAAATCCTCATAAGTGCACAGGTCAATGATAATGAATGCCTATAGTATCAACAAATCAAGCTGCAATGTATGATTAATAGACTAGGCATGAACGAATGATGTAATGGGGTACTTGCATATGAATAGCCATCCTACATGTTCATCTTGAGGAATTTTAAATGTATTAGCACAGGTTTAAGCATCATATATGGTGAAATTATTCTAGATTTCAGGTTATACAAGTTATCTAGTATTGTGGCATAGCAATTACCAAGGCGTGTGTGTACGCATGAATAGTGCCCGTGCTGCATATAAAAACCATGTCAATGGTGCAGGTGTCCTATGAAATGAGTTCGCATATGTATGTAAATATATAGATCATGAATGTAGCAAGATGTTCAGGCAAGCATTATACTCATAATTACTAATACCACTAGGAATCTTTTAAATTACTCAAACTATCGGGCGTCTTGCGCCATCCAAACGATTGTCCCCCGTAGATGTTATATCTACTCACCCGTGATCTCGCGCTAGGTGTATCCAACCACCTGCTTTCCTTTCTCCGCGGCGCTCGAAGTCACCGCCTGCGAACCTAGAATTTACATAAAGTAACACATATGAGGCAAATCCTGCAAAAACGCGATATCACGATCAAAGGAAAAACTCGCGTTAGAAACTAAACGCGCGTGCACTCGATACGCCAAAACGAGCGTAACCTTACCAGAAACCACCCCGACTCGCTGTGTCGCGCAGTGCACCACAGACCCAACACAGAACACACACGTGTCGCACGAGTTAAAAAGTATCGAAAAAGGGTTTTAAGTCCCAGATTTTGACTCGAGTGAAAATATAAAAAGTTGCATGTACCAAAAACCCTAATTATACAGCAGACTCCTACAGACCAAAACCCAACACCCACACCCACCTTCTGGCTGCAATTTGCGGCCAGACAGAATAAATCTGCGGCCTAAAGGGGGAGAGGGGGCACCGTGCTTCGTGTGTGTGTCTCCGGCTTGGTCACTGTGCTACAGTATCAGCAACTTTTTCCTGAAGTACCCGGGTCAAGAGCAGATCACAGAAAGGCTAAAAATCTAAATTAAACGCTAAATTACACTAATTTGAAACAATCTGGCATTCTTTGAAATCCGGTGCAACTCTTAGTTTAAATGGCCTTAAAAACACTTAGTCAAGTTATAATAACCATAAAAATCATCACTTGGCCAAAACTCCACTTAAATCACCATAACTAGCACTAAAAACACATTAAACCCTCATTTTAGCTTAAATAACCATATTCTAGCAAGAATGAAGTTAAGCTTAAGAAATTATACCTCACTTGACCCTAGGTGCAAGAAGAAGAAGAAGAAGAAGGAGATGGGGAGGTAAGCTCTTGCTGCAGCTGCTGTTACTGCTTGTTGTTGTTGTTGCTGCTGCTTGTTGCTGATGCTGCTGCTGTGCTGATGCTGCTGCTGCTGCTGCTGCTGTTATGTTGTTGTAGTTGCTGCTGCTGCTGCCACTTCTGCTGCTGCTAAGTGTGTGGGTGTGTAGGGGGAGAGAGAAGTGAGAAAGAGAAAATGAGAGAAGAATTGATTTGAAAAGAAAAGAACAGAAAGGTGTGAGGGTCAACCCTTCTCTCTCTCTTCATAATGATGATCAAGCATGGCTCATGCCATCATGATCTCTCTCTCTCTCTCCAACCTAAGTCAACTCCCAAACAAACTAATTATATTTAGAAAAACTAATACACTAATTTAAATCCTATTAACCTAATTAAATGGGTTAGTCCATCATGGTTGCTAAACATGGTTTAACCCCAAACTTAACCCTAGTTAACATGCATAAGTGTGTGCAGTCCAAATTAAATTCTAATAAAATATTCATAAATCCAGATAAAATATTTGAAAACAGTTTTGGTAAACTTTTTACTAAAACCCCACATTAAAATACAAATAACCACTAATCACAATCTAGGGTGCTACAACATTTGATGGAGAGATTGCATCATCGGGTTATAAAATCCATACTGCTTTCGTTGTTCTTTGGTTTGGTCCTTACGAGGTCGGCAATGGTGATCTTATTGTTGACACTCATGAACTTTTTTCGTAACAGAGGTTCCATTTGGATGAAAGTAGTAACGAAACCATCTGGTATGCTCGCGTATCAATCGAAAGCGACATCGGTTAAGCTATTAACGAACTGACGGAGGAGAAGCGCATCATTGCCACCGGTATTCTCGCATTATGCTTTAAAGTGGGCGATGTATTGATTCGCATTTCCCGTCCGATCGAATCTTCTGAATTTGGAGATGACATAGCCACTAAGAAACTCTTCCGGATCATACAGAGCAGGATATGGTCTCCCGCTACTGCTGACATCTTTTTGCGCTTTGGCTTCTGCCACCATTATTTTGACTTTGTTGGCGACCAAATCTTTGATTTGATCTTGTGTTAGCGGGTTGCTGTCATCGGTAGCCAAGACATTTCCCGAGATAGGATGTGGCCGACTTTCGTGCGGCTCGCCTGCTTTTGGACTTAACGGAATAGGCGCCGGCTGCTTCGAGGCACCGTTTCTCGGTTCATGGTTGGAGCTTTACGCTTGATTAGGCGGTTGAGGGGCAACTTGGGCTGTGAGCTGTCAGACGGCGTTTTTCAAGTCGTCAATTTTTGAGTAAAACTTGGCCATCTCCTTGTCTTTGTTTCTGAATTGCTTTTGGAGCTCTTGAAGGAGTTGTTGCTCTGTGGTCCTGGGGCGGAAAGTCAGCTCTTCTTTGCTGGCCGAGCTTTATTCCACATGGACAGAGGGGTCCTTCTGCTTATCGGCCTTATCGAGGGGGCATTATCCTGCGGAGGAGACTGATCTTGGAAAGAGGCTGCCACATTCAATCCAGATTGGCCTTGAGATGTGATGGCCTCGTCTTTGCTTTTGTTGCGCGTGCCGGCCATATAGATAGTGTGGATCACATATCCAGCCATCTCTTTATCTTTGGGGGATGATTTCTCAGACCGTCGTCGTGGCCCTTCTTCTTCAGGAAAGGACACGCGACTGAAGATGGTTGTCCTGGATGAGTCCTTGGGTGGCGCCGGTACAACTTTTCTGGCTTTTCCCCGCCGTTTTCACCCGGCACGAAGTGCTTGGTAGACTTATGAAGAGAGAGTATCATGCCTTTTGTGCTAGGGCGTGGACACATCCCTTCATAGCACAGTTCGAATTGTGGTCCTCTTAATCTTGGCAAACATCACATTCTTCTAAACCCACTTTAAAGGTTTAAAAGAATTACAGATTTTCACAGCTAACACAGCTATGGTCGCGGAGCAGTCCGAGCTTTGGAACTTTATAAAATTCAACTTGGCCGAAGCCCTGACCTTTTTGTTGGCTCTATATCTAAGCCGCTTATGCCTCAGCTTCTCTGTTTTGAGCGCCTGGCAGGCTTCTGATCTTCGGGAAGCTGCCGTAGGCCGAGTGATGGGGAGCCTTGAGAAGACATCCGCTCGCGCGTCCGTCGAAGGCATCGCCTAAGCTTGCCTACGACGTCTGGCGACTTCTTTTGTTCCGACAGCTTTGCCCCCAGCTGGAGCCACGGAAATCCATTCAAACACCGACTTACGCTTGAGTTGTGGTGCCCTTGCGATCAGCACATTTGGCCTTCTGCCCCTTAAGGTCAGTTTGGCCACTTAGTTTGCCGGGGTTTCCACCAGATGAGCGCTTCCGGCAGGATAGATGATGACATAACCAAATTGGTGTGGAGGTTCTTCCCACTACCTCATGAGACTCGCTAGGAGGATCACGTGTGTGTTTGTCTTAACCACGTAGGTCACCGGAGTTGCGTCAGAAATGAAGATCGTCTTGGGAGACATGGATGCTGAGTTCGCAAATTGCAGTTTAAAAGCTGTTATCCTGCACAAAGAAGCATGATTTCAGTACAAGCGATCGATATATGTTGATTGAGTTCGTATGAACGTTTAACCCAAAATATGGAAGGAGAGAAAAGATCCCACCGGGCGTACCAAATTCTGTAGAGTGTTTTTCTTCACCCCATTGAGATGGGAATGCACGCGCTTGTCAGGCATGTACAGATTCCCCGTGCCTGGGGTAGGCTGGGGTGTAATGATTGTGGGGATTCAGATCTCTGGCAGCTGCGGACTAAGCTGCCGTTAATTACCGTTCGCTTTTGAAGTGAGTGAACCTCCGATTAACAAGTCAAACAGATCATGTGAACTTAATATGCAATATGTGCGTGTTGTGTTTGGGAACAAGTTTGAGGGTGCTTCGGGCATATTGTGCCAACTTATTTTCTATCGGGAGAGGTGATAAGTGTATATATGTCAAGTGCGCATGTGGTATGGTGCGCACTTGCCGAGACGCGCACCAAGCAAGGGGTGCGCCTAGCAAGAGGCGCATATGACAAGTGCGCACCTGCCGAGACGCACACCTAGCAAGGTGAGTACTTGACAAGGTGTGAAGGAGTGAAGGGGACTGGGGGTCCCGAATGGGCCAAAAGGTCCAGCAAGGTGCGCACATGGGACGGTGCGCATTTGGATAGATGTGCGCCCAACGGGATGCACACCTAGCCAAATGGGCACCTAGCACGGTGAAAGTAGGGTCGAAATCCAATGAAGCAACAGTCCAAAACACCAAGATTTTGACTTTTGAAGATCAAAATGGGCTCTTTTTTTTAGGCCTCCTGACGTGCGCACTTTGAAAAAAAAGAAAGGAGGAAGGAGAAAAAGACTTGCACAATAAAGAGTGGCTCAAAACTCAAGATTTTCTTTTTTTGGGGAATCAATTATTAGTTCTTATCCTCCTTTTCAAATCATCATGAGGGGTCTTTTATAGGTTTACATCTTTTCATTTAGCCCCATGGATTGTACAAAATTAGCATTTTGCCCATCCCATACCTATGTGCTTGTTTCTTTTTGTACATAAACCATGAGCTTTACAAAATTTGTTTTTTTGCCCGTTTATTTTACATTTATTCATGAAAATTACATCAAACTTATTTATTATATAATTTTCTCCTTGGCATGGGGGAGGCCAGCCTCTTCATGTTCGGGCTCGATTTGGGCATGGGCCCACTTGACCTGGGCTTGGGCCCGCTTGTTTGGACTTGGGTTCGGGCTTGGGCCCACTTGACTTGGATTCGGGCATGGGCCCGGGCCCACTTTTCGGGCTTTGTCTTTGACTTATTAATCTCGACCTTGAGGTGCAATTTTTGACCCAAACAACTTCATAGGGGTGTTTGCTGGTTTACATCTCAGAAATTCTGTCTCAGATAGAAGATCAAGTGCATATTTGCGCTGAGAGAGCTGTAATCTACCAGAATTCCGTGATACTTCAATTCCAAGAAAATATCTAAGTGTCCTAAAGTCCTTGGTATGGAAGTGAAGCCAAATATTCTTTCACCTTAGAGCTACCAGAGAATCATTTCCAGTGATGATAATATCATCAATATACACCAACACAATTATTCTGACTTGAGGACGATTATCTGTAAAGAGATGTCTCGGTGCGACAACGTTTGAAGTCAATTTATCGTAGAACTGTACTAAATTTTTCAAATCAGGCACGCGGTGACTGCTTCAATCCGTATAATGATTTATATAGAATACAATCCATAGAATCCTCCGGTCGCTCAAATCCAGGAGGTTGCTACATATAAATTCTCTCTGAAAGACCGCCATTAAGAAAGACGTTCTTCACATCAAGCTGATGAAGTGACCATGCCTTAGAAACAGCCAAGAATATAAGAACACGAACCGAGATCAATTTGGCAACTGGAGAAAAAGTCTCAATATAATCCAAACCATACTGCTGAATAAATCTTTTGGCCACTAAACTGTTGGTGAAAATTGGGTTTATAAATTAGGTTAATTATAAACGAAATCAATTTGGCCACTCAACAATTTAAGATTGAATAAATCTTTTGGCCACTCAACAATTTAGGATTGAATAAATCTTTTGGCCACTAAACTGCTCAATACCAATTTAGGGTTTATAAATTAGGTTAATTATAAACGAAATCAATTAACTCTTAATTGATTCGAAAATATAATACATTTGCGCAAATTCAGATTTGCATTCTGTTCGCAGTATTAGTGATTCCTATCCAATCAAGACGAGTTGATTACACCTTGATGATCTCCTTGCTTGCCTCCACACGAATCTCTAAGATTAGTAAACTCTAATTAATTAGTTAGCTGATCTAATTAATTTGAGAGAATTACAAAAGAAAGAAGAGAATTAAAAATCAAAATTTTAATTCGTCTTCACCATAAAAATTTTGGCTAAAAGAAAAGGAGAGGGGAGGCTAAAACTTTTGAGAAGATGAGAAGAATAATTATGGCTTAGGGTTTGTATCAAATAGGAGCCTATATATAGGGATATAATTTTTTTCTATTTAAACCCATATAATTAATTAATTTGTTAATCTCTTAAAAAAACTAATTAGTTATAACTTAATACATATTGGCCAATACATATATATGCATGTAATATTTGATAAATATTAAATACATAAGAATATTATCTTATATATATATATATATATATATATATATATATATATATCAACATATATATTTATATATTTATAATTACACACACATATATATATTTATTATATTCATAATATAATTAATATATATGCATGTATTATTTACTCATTTAATATCACATATTATCTTGCGTAGCATGTCAAATCGTATCTGACAATTTTACCCTTATTTAATAATAGTATATCAAATATACTTATTTAATTAAATCCCTTTTTGTATATCAACCATATACTTTCTCTTCTTTTATAGATCTATATTTGGAAAATAGGAATTCGCCTATGTGTGACTCCGGAAGCTCGACGTTTACTCAGCAGTGGATAATTAATTCGAACAATTAGAACTAATTCCGTGAACAGTAAAATCTGCAAGTCTGTAGGGACGATAGCTACATATTTAGACTATCTAGGTAAACTGTCAATAATTGGATTGGAATAGGAAAATGCTATCCAAGCAAATTAATACCTATCGGTGGCAACTACAGTACGGTCTAGTCTCTTCGTGTTGGATATGTATGCCCTAGAGGCCATTATTGTATAGTACTAGTTTGTATAATACATTTTGAAAGCTTGGGATATATACACGGGTTTACGACAGTCTTGCTCGATATAATAGTATGCTACTTGGTTTGTTTCTATCTTAATATGTGTGTATGTTTCTTTTAACATATCGCTAAAACATATTGATGGAGCCCTTAGGATTTTTGCTTGACTACCGGCGTCGTGATGGCGATCACATTAGTGGGGGCGGGGTAGTCTATAAGCACATCCTTATTTTGGTCCCTAGTCGTAGGATTATCGAGACAGGGCATCGATACTCCAGACTAGACTGGTGCATACGCTTCTCGTCCCAGCAGGGGAGATGGTCTGTCCCACAGCCATCAGTACGTCATACTGGAGATAGTATGCAGGTGCTCGTTAGGTTACGAGTACACTAGACAAGACTCGTCGGGAACTGTTGGTTGGTATTATACCTATCGTCGGTTAACAGTTCCCAGGTGACATGAGTACAGCTTAGTCCGTTGACTTGACACTGTCACTTCGCCTCAAGTGTGTTCCCACTGTTCTTAGATTACTACCCTACCACGGCTCTACTGAGTCGTGCAAACAGGTAGTAGTTGGGTGCAGTCCCGAAACACTTGGAGGCAGTGACGGTTAGACAAGATTCTTCTCTCCCGGTATTGGGAGTTGATATCGCGCTGTGTCTAGGAAAGCCATTACACATAGTCGTCCCTGGCCAGGGCAAGCGAGATTTGCTGGTAGTGTTACCAGTAGTTTCTCAGGGTGTTCTGGGCTACACTCCGACACGACTTGTACCGCTATTAGGGGTCTGACGTTTGCCACCCCCTAGGCCCAACATGCGATACTCTCAGACGAACAGACCGGACTGTACGGAAATTGTCACGTTCAGGCTCAGTAGGAGTTCAGATGGGTTCACCTCGTCGGTCTTCTTATCGGCATCTACCTGGGGACCGTTACGTACAGCTAGTACCGCTTGCGGCCTGTGGTTAAACCCACTGCCAGCGTAATGCCGAGCCTTTAGAGTCCTACACAGAGGGTTATTCGCCTTTGGGCAAAACAGAGTAGAGGTCGCATGGTTTTGCGATGGGGTTCGTTCACATCCGCACACTTATGCACGTTTGGTGTCCGGGCAGTTATTACTAGCGGGCTTTGGTTTAAGCCAGATCCTTGTATTTGTTTTGGGATTGGTTTTGTCTCATTGTATTCGTGTTCCTCGGAACACGGATGCGGGTGTGTATGCACAGTTGACAGAGGCAGAGGATTCTCATTAGGGTTATTGACCGTTGACTTTTTCCAAACCCTAATAAGAATGAGAGATATGATTAATGATATTAATTAAGGATTATTGTGCTATGGTTAGGTTGACCATTTGACTATGGTTGACAGTTTGACTTTGGTTGACCATTTGACTATTGTTGACAGTTTGACTTTGGTTGACCGTTTGACCCATGTTGACCTTTTGACCATCATCATTTCATTTGCAAGATACTTTTTGATTCTTGCAAATTGTATTTATTATGAAATGATAATGGTCATTCCAAACTAACCATCACACTTTCCTTAATTATTATTATTATTATTTTCATATGAGAGAATGGTTGCTATTATTCTCTTATTCTCTTTCTCTCTCATGTTCTTGAGCTCTCCCTCTTCCTCTCAAACCTTTAATCTTTCATGTATTGAAAATCAAAAGCGCTTGAGACAAAACCACAAAACATCTCTCTACTCTTTCTAGGGTTCTTTGTCTAGCAAACCAAGCACTTTAGTTACCTCTTGGTTGAGGTAGGAGCTCAAGGTAGAGGCCCTCGGGTGGATCTATCTTCGGCAAAGGGAAGACGACGAGGAGGAGCCGTCCACACCACTACAAGGAGCTAGCAAGAAGGAGAACCACAACAAGAAGGGAAGGAGTTCAAGACCTAGGTATAACCATTCTACATAGTAGCTAAAACTTATAGTTTATTTATTAGTTTTTGTTTAGCAAAGATCCTTCATGGATGGTCCATGTTACGTAGTGAGGAAAATTTTGATTTTTACCTATTCCGCCTTCCCGAAAGAACCGGGACGGGTAACGTGGACCTAACACTTCGTCTCCTTGTGCTTCTTATTTGGTTTAGGGCTTGGTAGTACTATCAAACCCTATTAACTCAAATAGTTGTTGTATTGATATTATCACGTAACCCTGAGATCAAACTAATAACCACTTATCATTTGATCTCTAGTACTCTGGCTAGAGATTTTAGGTCACTGATATATCGCACACTGCAAAACACCGTTCTCCATATACCGGAGAGACGAATCCCATGTTAAACTCTTCACAACCTTCACATGCATTCGATCATACCCAACTACTACCGTTATATACAGTATCAATGGATCTAGGGTTGGGTAGTAACTAAAGTAATTTCTAGCACACGCAAGGTACTATGGCGAGTCTGAGGTCTGGAGACTAATTCATACCAGTTATCACTATATGAATTTCCATCTGACAGTTATGTATAATTACCAACTGGAAATTCAAAAAGAGTCATTCAGCATACTTATCATCAATAAGCACCTGCATACGATACTCTGATGTCACCGTGCTAGATAACTATGAGGATAGTCATTACTCTCTCTAATGAGTAAGTATAATATATACTAGTCTTCCGGAGTATCGATGTCATGTCTGGATCTCCTACGACTAAGAACATTTAAGATTATACTTATCGACTAGTCAGGTCTCACTATTGTGATCTATATCACAATCCTGTAGTCTAGTATTATTCTACAGAATTTATTAGTAATCAATAATAAACAAAGTAATAAAAGATATACCAATAAAGAAAAACAAAATAGTATACTATTATTACGAACGAGAAAGTTCTATACATGTAGGTCACAAGTACAACTAATTGTCTCTAAGGGCACCTACATCTATTAATCTCCCACTTGCACTTAGGGCCAATGATTGCGGTATCGCATAACCAACATTTCAACGAGTCTCTCGAATTGCGGTTGAGAAAGAGTCTCAGTGAATGGATCTACTATGTTATCTTTCATATCTACCCTTAATATATCGATATCCTTTCGTCTATGGATCTCTGGAATCAAATGGTGCTTTCGAAGTATGTACTTGGATTTACGATGAAACCTCGGTTCCTTAACCAATGAAATGGCTGCATTGTGTAGGGTGTTTTTAGTCACCCCATTGAGATGGGAAATACGCGTCGCTTGTCGAGCGTATACAGATTCCCTTTGCCTAGGGTAGACTGGGGTTTATTGATTGTGGGGATCCGAATCTCCGGCAGCAGCGGACTAAGATGCCGTTAATTACCCATCGTCTTTGAAGCGAATAAATCTCCGATTGACGGGTTAAACTAGTCATGCGAACTCAATGTGCAGTGTGCGTATTTGTGTCTTGAGGGGTTTTGGGTATCTCGAGGGTCTCACAGAGTTTACGGGGGTCTAACTACCTGGATAGTGGGCTGTGGGTCAAGGGGGCTAGCAGCCCCCTTGCAAGGTGCAGGGCAGCGCCTCGTTAGAAATTTTTTTCTAACTGGGGACGTGTTTTGAGTGTGGAGTGTATGGAAAAAAATGGTGAGTAACGTCCTAAGGATGTGTGGGCGCTAGTGCTAGGAGCTAGGCGCTGGGTGCCAGCGCCTCACGTGCCTGGCACGTGGGCGCCTGCAGAAAGAAAGGGCTTAGCCCCGAAATTAGGAGTTGAACTTCCGAAAAGGATTTTTATCTATAAAGTTAAACTCCAAAAGATTTTGAGTGGAGTTAAACTCCCAAAAAGGATTTTTATTTATGGAGTTAAACTCCAAAAGATTTTGAATGGAGTTAAACTCCTAAAAGGGTTTAATTTGTGGAGTTAAACTCTAAAAGATTTTGAATGGAGTTAAACTCCTAAAAAAGGGTTTTATTTGTGGAGTTAAACTCCAAAAGATCTTGACAAATGGAGTTGAACTCCCAGAAATCTTTGGAAATGATCAAAGGGGACCCCTTTCTTCTCCCCTTTAGCCCTGGATCTTCTTTTGAGTCTTGGATCTTCCCGAGGTAGGGTTTTTGGAGTTGGGTCTCTTTCTTCCTCCTTTATGTTGGCTGGATCTTGGAGAAAAGGGGGTGAGACTTAAAAATCTCTCATTTTGGGGGATTTGATGGAAGATCCGAACTCCCCTTCAAGGGTTTTATGGTGAAAAACTATTTCCATTTGGAAAAAGAAGAGTTAAACTCTTAATTTAATTCAAAAAAGGGAAGAAGGTTTAGAACCTTGAGGATGGAGAAGAAGGTACAGAACCCTAATTTTTTAGAGAGTGAAAAGGTTATTCTTTATTTCATCATCATGTTGCCTTTATAAGCTACACACTTTACATATAGCCCCTTGGGCTTTACCAAATGACACTTGTGCCACCGCATACCTTAGGTACTTGTTTCTTTTTGCATATAAGCCATGGGGTTTACAAAATTTTGGCTTTCTGCCCATTTTTCATACATTTATTTCTAAAAATTGCATTAAACTAATTTATTGCTTCATTCTTGGCATGAAACCGGCCCTTTCCATGCTTGGTCTTGACTTAGGCTTGGGCTCACTTGGTTTGGGGGTTGATTGACTTTGACTTGGTCGATCGGGGTGTAACTTTGACCCCAACACATTGTTGTCTCGGTATAGGGGTACTGGGTCAGCAATGCTTGGAACCACTTCTAAATTGGAGATAAACTTCTTCATCCAAGCAGCCTCTTTAGCAGCCTCATTCGCTGCTATATACTCTGCCTCCATGGTAGAGTCCGCAGCAGTATCCTGTTTCGAACTCCTCCAACTAACAGCTCCACCATTTATGGTAAAAACATATCCGGAGACAGATTTACAATCATCTATATCACTCTGAAAACTGGAATCAGTAAATGCCTCAACTTTAAGGTCACTTTTACCGAATATAAGGCACAACTTTTTCGTATTTCTCAAATACTTGAGTATAGCCTTCATGGCAATCCATTGTTCTTCATGATTAGACTGATATCGACTTACTTCACCTAGTGCATAAGCCACATCGGGTCTAGTACATATCATCGCATACATGATGGACCCGATTGCCGAAGAATATGGCGTTTTATCCATGCGTTTTCTCTCCTCATCTCTCTTGGGAGACATATTCTTGGAGAGAGAGATATAGCATGCCTAGCATGTACATTACCTCGCTTGGTCATCTTGGTATGTTCCATACTGAACCTCTTCATTATGTCATCTGTGTATTTGGATTGGGATAATCCAAATATCCTCATAGATCTATCTCTATAGATCTTTATACCCAGTATGTAGGATGCTTCACCCAAATCCATCATTAAGAACTTTTGTGATTGCCAGATCTTAATTGACTGCAATGTCGGCATATCATTGCCTATTAAAAGTATGCCGTCCACATACAATATAAAGAACACGACATTACTTTCTACCACCTTTTTATAGAGATGTGGACCATCATCAGTTTTGATAAAATCAAACCCTTTGATTATTTCATCAAAACAGATGTTCCAACTTCTAGATGCTTGTTTTAGTCCATAAATGGACTTAAGAAACTTGCACGCTTTACCGTTGCTCCCACTGACCTCGAAACCCTCTGGCTGTGTCATATGGACGTTCTCTTCTAAAGTACTGTTTAGAAAAGCCGTCTTAACATCCATTGTCATATTTCGTAGTCATGATAAGCAGCTATTGCAAGCATGATTCTGATTGACTTAAGCATCGCAACCGGAGAAGAGTTTTCATCAAAATCCACACCCAGTATTTGACGAAAGCCTTTTGCTACCAGTTTAGCTTTGAAGGTCTCCACCTTCCCATCTGCACCGATCTTTTTGAAGACCCATTTGTTCCCAATAGGTTTTACGCCTTCAAAAGCTTCCTCTAAAGTCCACACTATGTTGGGGTGTATCGAGTCAATTTCAAATTACATGGCATCTGAGAGTCTTTACTCTCTATGGTATGTCGATAAGTGATAGGATCGTCATCCCCTATGACGCAATCTTCAATGTCACCATCAACGAGATACCCATAATATCTCTCAGGTGCTCTAGATTGCCTACCAGATCGATGAAGCGGTTCCACGGGATCAAGTAATACTGAAATCTCAGGTTCAATTTGGTCTTCTGTGATTGCTTGTTCTTCTGAAACATTTTCCAGTTCTACTGCGCTCCCACTAATTTCTTTTTCAAGAAATTATTTCTCTAAGAAGGTAGCATGTATAGAGATAAAAATACGTTGTTCCTCTAGACAGTAGAAGTTATACCCTTGCGAATGCATTGGGTATCCTTGGAACTTGCAAAGTAGGGATCGTGCCTCTAACTTGTCAGGATTCTACTTTTTAACAAAAGCAGGACAATCTCATATCTTAACAAACTTAAGATTAGGTTTCTTGCCTTTCTATAGCTTATATGGAGGTATGGGCACCGACTTTGATGGAATCCGGTTCAGTATGTATGCAGCTGTCTCCAGTGTATATCCGCAGAATGAAAGAGGTAACTCAGTGTTACTCATCATGGAACATACCGTATCGAATAGGGTACGATTCCTCCTTTCCAATACGCCATTATGCTGTGGCGTGTAAGGTGGAGTAACCTAAGAGAGAATCACATTCTCTTTTGAGTAACCAAGAAATTTTGTTCTCAAATGTTCATCTCCTCGATTTGATCGCAGAATATTAATATTTTTTCCATTTAGTTTTGCACTTTATTTTTATACTTTTTGAACTTCTCAAATGTTTCAGACTTATACTTCATCAAGTATATGTGTCTGAAGCGTGAGCAGTCATCTGTGAAAGTAATGAAGTAGGAGTTTCCTTCTCTACCTTGTATAGACATTGGACCATATACATCACTATGTACTAATCCTAAGAGTTCATCAACTCTTTCTCCGCTTCCACTAAACGGAGAATTAGACATCTTTCCTTTAAGACATGACCTGCAATTATCATATGACTCGAAGTCAAACGAATGTAGGTAATCATTCTTATGTAATTGCTTAAGCCTTGTCTCATTTATATGGCCAAGTCTACGGTTCCATAAAAGAATTTCGTTCAAATCTGAACTTGTTCTTTTACGGGTATTGTGTATGTTATAAACATTGGCAAGATTTAATATATAATGACCATTAAATAAATTCTCAAAAGCAACTAATTCGTTATTACAATGAATGTTCATAACACCATTGGACGTAACAAAATAATATTCGTCCTTTTCCAGTAAAGAAACGGAAATAATGTTGCATAACATGCTAGGAATATAAAAACAGTTATTTAAAAGTAAAGTCTTTCCATCTGGTAGTGATAGATGATATCTCTTACTGCAACTGCTGCAACATTTGCTCAATTTGCAACTCTGAGAATCATCTCTCCTTGTGCCAGCTTCCTACTTCTTCTCAGTCCTCGTAAACAATTACAGATGTGAGAACCAGAACCAGTATCCAATACCCATAAAGTAGGTATAATTTGAAAACAATTTTTAATAACACAAATACCTAAAGATGAAGCTTCAACAAGATTCTTTTTCCTTAACTCCTCCAGATAGCTAGTGCAATTTCTCTTCCAGTGCTCAGTCTTATGGCAGTGAAAACATTCTCCATATGTAGGCTTTATTTCCTTTGCCTTGCCCTTACTTTTTGCCTTCTTTATGCCTCCGCTAGGCTTGTATGGCTTCTTCTTTCCTTTTCTTTTGGCTTTCGCCTTAGTTGAGGAAGAAGAACGTCCCACAAGCATAACAGAGAACTTCTCATTCTTTAAAGAGGTCCCAGCTTGCGCCAACATATTAAGCAGCTCTGGAAGTCCAACTTCCAGTTTGTTCATATTATACTGCATTATGAACGGAGAGAAGGCATTTGGTAGAGAGCTAAGGATTTTATCAATATAAAGCTCTTTAGGTAAAGGAAAACCCAAACCCTCAAGTCGATTGATCAAATCAATCATTTTGATGACATGGTCCTGCACAGGTGCACCAGGCTTCATCTTCAGATCAAAAAATTCATTCGATATCTCGAATCTATCTATTCGAGATTGTTCTCCATACGGTCCAAGGAGACGGGTGAATATAGTCTAAACATCTATTTTCTCATGTTGCCTCTGTAAATCATCATTCATAGACACCAGAGTGAGGCAATGGGCCCGGTCACAATTGAGCTTCCACTGAGCGTGGATATCTCGATCCACATCTCTAAAATTATCACCTAGATGGGGAGGTGGTGCGAAAGTGAGAACGTAAATTATTTTTTTATAAGTGAGGGCGATTTTGATCTTGCGTAACCAGTTTTTATAGTTGTGTCCCGTCAGTTTGTCTTTTTCAGTTATCAGTTTTAAACCAGTCATGGTTAACAGTAGTAAATAAATCCGAGAGTAGTATAAGAAAAATATTTTAGCAGACGTTCTTAATATCAAAATAGATTGAAAAATAAATTAATTTATCTATTAGATAGCTCCCACTATTTTGAGCGCATTTTCATGAAAACCATAAAATTTGAAAATCGTAAACTTTCTAAAAGTTTAAAGTGAGAATCGAAATCTAACTATCATGGTACAGTGACCCTGACAACTAACCAACAAATCACCATACACCATAGAAGGTGGACAAAACTCTTTTGTCAATCACATTTGTGACTTTCGATTATCAGTTTTACCCTTAAATTTAATTATAAGCTTGACAACAAGCCAACCATAACAAATAATAATCTAGTCAAGTCATACCCACACATTTCTTAAGTAGTTGGATCAAAAATGTGACCATTGGCAATTCGCCAACAATAAAGCCTTATTATTGGTTCTCCTACTTTACATCACATGTATTATCAACCAAATCTCATCCAAATACCACACACCATGGCTTGACGACTCGCCAACTACCATAGTATGAATATTGAATACTCTATTTGATAGAAATTGTGGAGGGTAACGTATACTATTGAAAAATACTCTTAACATTTTTGACTTGATTTAAATTGAAAAACGTTTTTAGAAAAAACTATGTTTTTGAGTTATTACTAACTTCCCTATTCATTTTAAAAATTCTTTTTCAATTTTAAATAGTTTGTTATACTTAACAATCTCATTATTAATCATCTCATCGTTTTCTTGTTAAAACTTCTTTTAACTGTTTTTATGGTCGTTTTAGAAACCCATTTTTAAAAAAAATTGTTTTTGAAAAACGTGTAATAAGATGAAAACAACTTTTAAAGGTATCACAGACATGCAAATCCACAAGAACAATTTCTAAGGCATCATATGCATGTATATCATAAAAACGGGCTTATTCTGGAATGGATTGGACGGGTGTGATTTATTGTGCTTTGATTCGAGCGATAGAATTAAAACACGATAATTCACTTTAGGCTTTTACATCACATGTATATAAACAAAAATAAAAGAGAGGATCTTGAGCCACTTGAACGCTCCATTGAACCCCTTCAATCACGTCTAGCTCTTGCTTTAATTCTTTACCCTAAAGAAACTCACACACTAATGCGTAAATATATCGAGGCTCACAGGCCCCATTTAATTAAACCATTACCAAGTGACTCGCAAGCCACTATAAAAAATTTACAACGCAAATCACAGATGGTTTGTCTAAATCCATTCCAATATACTAATCTAACCATTACATATCACATACACAAAAAAATTAGAACACATTGCAGGCATATGATCACATCACAACCATAACTCCTTATATCAAATATAATGATTTGCATAAAATAGTTGTTATAATTTAGAACTAAAATAATTTAATTATTTTTTAATAACACCCTACTTAAATTAATTAAACAAAATTATCTTGTATATCAACAACTTAACACACATGCATCTAAATGCCAATTTAAAGATAAAAAAAATCTTTTAATAACAACTTTAAACAAATTCCGACAAACTTGGATTTTAAATTTAAATAATCCCTAACAAAAAACCAACAAACTCCAACAAACTTGGAATATATTTGAAAATAGATTTTCAACAAACTCCAACAAACTTCGAATATTTTTGAAATATGATTTTTTGTTTAATTTATTTACTTAAAAACACATAATATTTTTAATAATAATAAAACAATTTTTTTGACATATTCCAAATTTTTATGCATAAACAAATTTTTAAAAAAAAAGTTGAAAACAATCTAATGTATCAACTTTAATCATATTGAATTTTATACAAATATTGACACATGCATTCAATAATATTCTAACACTTAGAACATATTGATTAATCCTAATTATAGCAATATTTATGTATGCAATTATTAAGAACAAATTAATTAACTTAATTTATAAATCTTCGCTCTGATACCATATTGGTGAAAATTGGTGTAAACACAGCGGAAGGGAAAATTAAAATATTTACATCAACATCAATTTAGGGTTTATAAATTAGGTTAATTAAAAACGAAATAAAATAACCCTTAATTGATTCAAAAGGTTAATATCTTTGCGTAAATTCGGATTTGCGTTCCGTTCGCTGTGCTAGCGATTCCTATCCAATTAAGACGACTTGATTACACCTTGATAATCTTCTTACTTGCCTCCACACGAATCTCCAAGATGAGTGCACTATAATTAATTAGTTAAATGATTTAATTAATTAGAGAGAATTAGAAAAGAAAGAAGTGAATTAAAAATTAAAATTTTAATTCGTCTCCACCATGAAAATTTTGGCTAAAATAAAAGGAGAGAGGAGGCCAAATTTTTTGAGAGGATGAGAGGAATAATTAGGGCTTAGGGTTTGTATCAAATAGAAGCATATATATTGGGATATAGTTTTTTTTCTATTTAAACCCTCATAATTTATTAATTTGTTTAATCTCTTAAACAAACTAATTAGCTATAACTTAATATATGTTGGCGCGCGCGCGCACACATATATATGCATATAATATTTGATATACATCAAACGCATAGCAATATTATCTTATATATATATATATGTTGATAAATATATATATATATATATATATATATCAACATATATATTTATATATTTATAATTACACACACATATATATTTATTATATTCATAATATAATTTATATATATATATATATATATATATATATATATATATGCATGTATTATTTACTCATTTAATATCACATATTAACTTGAGTAGCACGTCAAATCGTATTTGACAATTTTACCCTTATTTAATTAATAGTACATCAAATATACTTATTTAATTAAATCCCTTTTTGTATATCAACCATATACTTTCTTATCTTTTATAGTTCTATATTTGGTAAATAGGAGTTCGACTATGTGTGACTACGGAGGCTCGACGTTTACTTGGTTGTGGATAATTAATTCGAAAAATTTGAACTAATTCTGTGAACAGTAAAATCCATAAGTCTGTAGGGACGATAGCTACGTATTTAGACTACCTGGGTAAACTGTCAATGATTGGATTGAAATAGGGAAATGCTATCCAAATAAATCAATACCTATCGGTGGCAACTACCGTACGGTCCGGTCTCTTCGTCTCCTTGTGCTTCTTATTTAGTCTAGGGTTGGGTAGTACTGTCAAACCCTAATAACTGAAATAACTGTTGTGTTGATATTATCACATAACCCTGAGATCAAACTGATAACCACTTATCATTTGATCTCTAGTATTCTGGCCAGAGATTTTAGATCACCGATATATCGCACACTACAGAACACTGTTCTCTATATACCAGAGAAACGAATCCCATGTTAACTCTTCACAACCGTCATATGTATCCGATTATATTCAACTACTACTGTTATATATAGTATCAATGGATCTTTGGTTGGGTAGTAACTAAAGTAATTTCTAGCACACGCAAGGTACTATGGCGAGTCTGAGGTCTGGAGACTAAGTCGCACCAATTATCACTATATGAATTTTCATCCGACGGTTATGTATAATTATCAACTGGAAATTCAAAATGAATCGTTCAACATACTTATCATTTATAAGCACCTACATACGATACTTTGATGTCACCATACCAGATGACTATGAGAACGATCATTACTCTCTCTGATGAGTAAGTATAATATACACTAGTCTTCCGGAGTATCGATGTCCTGTTTCGATCTCCTACGATTAGGAACATTTAAGAATATAGTTATCGACTAGTCAGGTCTCATTATTGTGATCTACATCACAATCTTGTAGTCTAATATTATTCTATAGACTTTATTAGTAATCAATAATAATAGAGTGATAAAAGATATACCAATAAAGAAAAACCAAATAGCATACTATTATTACGAACGAGAAAGTTCTATACATGTAGGTCACAATTACAACTAATTGCCTCTAAGGGCACCTACATCTAACATAAACGAGCTTTGAGACGGTCAATCGTCCCATCGGGATTATGCTTGATAGCAAAGGCCCATCGACAGCCGACGACTTTCTTATCTGACGAGGGAGGTACCAATTTACAAGTTTGATTAGAGCATTGTGCAGCAATCTTCTCTAATATAACTGCATGCCAATCTGGATGCTGAAGAGATTTCTGAACAGAGGAAGGAAGAGTGATAGCAGACAAGGAAGAAATAAACTGACGAGCAGATGGTGTCAGTCTATGATAGGAAACAAATTTAGAAATTGGATGTGCAGTAAGTAGTACATGAACGTTTACTCTTGCGTAAGGCAATAGGAAGAAAAAGATCTTCTTCTGAAAGCATCGTTAGAAGAATCGTTAGAAGAAATAATGGTAGGAGAGGGTGGTACAACTTTGTTACGACAGTGATACATCTGTGGATAAAGAGATACTGGCTTAAAAACACGGCACACAGGTTGAACAGATGAATCAAGCTCTGATGAAGGTAGGTGAGGAACGGGAATAGTAGGAAATGGTGAAAATAGGCTTGATCTTCTAAGAAGGTCACATTACATGAAATACAAACTTTTAATGTGGTAAGGTCAAAGTAAACATGCCTATTTTAGGATCGTGAGTAAGCTACAATTACCATACGGGTTGTTCTAGGATCAAGCTTGTCAATATGAGGATCTAGAATATGAGAATAGCATAAACAACCAAACACCGTGGGAGGAACAAGAAACGGGTTACCCTGTGGAAACAAAATAAAGAAAGAGGACTGGTTGCCTAGGACCGGAGAAGGCATGCGATTGATATAAAATAGGTAGTTAAGACCGTAAAATTCTACAATCGTTTAGGGACATGCATATGCAAAATAAGAGAACGGGCTATCTCAAGCAAATGTCGGTTCTTCCGTTCAGCAATCCTATTTTGCTGAGTATAAGAACATAAAGTTTGATGCAATATACCTTGGATTTGACAAAATGTTGTAAAGCCTGTGCTAATATACTCCTTAGCATTATCTGAACGAAGAACCTTTATCGGAACACCAAATTGATTACTAATCTCGGCTACGAAAATTTTAAAGGTAGATAAAAGTTCAGATCTATTACGCAGAAGATACAACTAATTCATACATGAATGATCATCGATAAAAGTTACAAAATATTTATAACCAAACACACTAGGAAATTTAAAGGGACCTCAAATATCGGAGTGAACTAACGCAAAAGACAAATCATGTCTTTTATTAACTGGAGGAAAAGATGTGCGATGGTGTTTACCAAGAATACAGGATTCACAACTGAACTCTGATAAATCAATAGAGGGCAACATAGTACGTAAAGAAGAAAGAGGAGGATGATCAAGTCTTCGATACCACTGGATGGTCAAAACAACTGCAGACGTACTGGAAAGATGATCAACGTAATACAGTCCATTCTGTTCATGCCCCCCACCAATTCGCTGTTTCGTCAGAAGATCCTGTATCACAAAGTGAGATGGATAATCTGTTACGGAGCAGTTAGAATCATTTGTAAGCTGACGAATAGAAAGCAAGTTTTGTTTTAAAGATGACACAATTAAAGTATTTTTCAGATGTAAAGATGAAGTAAATGATAAGTCAGCAGAGCCAAAAGAAATGTGGTATTACCATCGGCCATGGAAATCAACTTGTGACGACTAGAAGCAAGATCCGACGGTCCATCACGAGACATGTGATATGAGGCGCCGGAATCAGCGACCCACGAATTAGAATGAGAAATGACGATATACCTGATGGAGTAGAAAGGCTGGCAGGTGCTGCAGAGGAGAAGAGATGACGCAACTGGCTCCACTCAGCACAGGATAAAGGTAAATTGTCGGCAGAAAAAGAAGTAGCAACTGGTGTGAATGTCTGGCGAGCTGTATGTGTATCATCAGGTAGCCATGCTGTAATACCCGGTTCTTTGGCGCACCAATATCCGTATTTGTATAAATTGTTGCTTACAGGTTTGTTTATTTATATTTAAAATTATTTTAGTTAGTTTAAAACCCTATCCCTAATTTAAACTAAAATCCTTTTTACTCACTTCTTTTCCCTTTTCCCTATTTCCTATTTCATAGCCCCAGACCAAAACTATACATATGCATATATTTATTCCCAACCCAACACTGCCGGCCCACTCCATTTCCTCCCTTTGAAAAAAAAGAACTAAAAGATTAATTAAAACTATATATATGTTTACCCCGGCCCAGCCCAAGCTCCCCAACCCCATCTTCCCACACCCCTACCCGCACCCGACTCCCAGACCCGACCCATTTAACCCTTCTTCCCCACGTAAAATTCTCCCGCTCGATTTCTTTTTCCTTCGTACCCACCTTGCACCCACGTCACCCTCGATTGCGCCATTGCCCCACGTCCCCGCGACCCCGACCACGTCCACACACCCCATCAATCTCCTCGTCTCAAACTTCTCCTCTCTCCCTCACACTCTCGATCTCTCATTCTCACTCCCCTCGTTCACCCAAACCCACTGCCAACTCCCTCACCCCGCCGATGCCGCCGCCGCCGACGACGACAAGGAAGACCATGACTTTCCCCTTCTTTCCTTCCTCCTCCTCCTTCAACAGAGCCCTCTTCACTACCCCACTCCCTTCAACCGCCAAGCACTCCCCTGCACATCCCCTCGGCCACCACCTGCACCTCGACGCCGGCGAGCCACCACTACACCTGAAACCCCTCGTCGACCCCCTTCGTCCTCAACATCATCATCATTATCACTACAAACTCGAGCCCCCACTACCACTCTCTCTCTTTCAAACCGAACCGCCAAGCTCCGAACCCCGCTGCTGCCCATCGTCGAAGCGACACCGCCGACCATCGTCGACCCCAGCACACTCACAGAGATCCATAGCACCACACTCCGCCTCCAGTGACCACGAGTCGTTCCCCGGACAACCCCGACGACGAAACCGAAACCCGAGCCGAGGCCGTGAACCCTAGCCGCGCCGTTCGTCGGGCGTTCGTATCGTTGCCGCTGCCGTGCATCATCAAAACGTCTCCAGGTAAGTACCCTACTTGCTACATACTAGTTTATTTCCATTACAAAACAAAACCGTATTAATTCCATGCTCACGATTCATGAAAACTTATAAGGCATAAGTGTTTGATGCAAGATCCAAATGAAAACCTTCATTTAAATTGACGGAACTCAATTGCATATTTTGGCCCATCTGGCAATGAACCTTGTGTAGAAATTTTACTGGAAAATACAATTGTTAATGGCTTAAACGAAGAACCCCAAATACACCCGTAAAAACTGGGAATTTCCCGCACCTGAAATTTGTTAAAATCAAAATTAATTGTGTACATATTGAAATGAGGCATTCGAGGGCTCAAATCGAAGCCGACTCGAAGACCTGTAACACTATACAAGTTCTTAATTATTTCTGTACTGATATTATGACGAGAATTGGTTTGGAGAGCGGCTCCGGACTGTTGTCCAGAGCAGCTATGGCTGATGTTTCCTGTCTCGTAATGCCTAACTCTTCGCTGCCTGAACTTGTATGTTGCGGAACCCTACACTTTATTGAAGATTAATCTGTTAGATAAATAATGCAAGTGACTTCACCCCTTTATATCATCGTTTACTATTTAAACTGCAATTTAAAAGATCGGGACTTATAGCAGTCCCAAACAGAATCAGAACTGATACTCTAGTGTTGAACAGTTCATAACTTCTGACGTAGAGACGCGATTGAGAATCCGTCTAGTGCGTTAGAAACCTCATTGAAAACCCTAAATTTAATTCAACTATAGTGTTGCTAAATTCCTATCCCAACTGGGATTAAAATGCGTTACGAAACGGACTTCTGATTCTGAAACCGGGTTTCCAGCAGTGAACGCTTAAAATGAAATGGCCATATCTAGTGATCCTGAAACCTGATTAACATGAAACTAGTTTTTATGGATAGATAATTAGACATAATGCTTACCCCCTTTTTATTGTTTCGCTAAATTTTGCACGTAGGATTTATGATAAATTATGCAAGTGGTAGGACACCGACTTATGACTTCTTAATCATGCCTGAATTATCGTATTCTCATCACATTATATATATGTCATTGCATTGGTAACCTAGTGATCATGTGCATTACCTAGTGTTAGGTATTAGTGGTGATTGTGGCAAGTACGTTAGTGTTGAGCATGAATGGATAAGTGAAAGTGACACGTACTTGTACACAATCAGTGGACCCTATTGATTTATTGCATTGTCGACGCCTGTGGGACGTGTATAAGTGTGACCATAATTGGTATGGGACAATTATGGAAGCAATTGTATGGGTGTCACAGGTAAGGCACCAAATACCGTCCATTGATCTTGGGTATCAGTCGAGACATGCTTGATGGAGACCCTGTTTTCAGTTCTCGCGTAGACTCGTCATGGACTGGCTGGTATTTGGGTTTATGGTTGGCGTTTGATGTAGACCACGAGGTGTAGGGTAGTTTGAGTATGAGTTCAACAGATTCTCGGGAGTCCCATGCCGGCACATATGGAGATATATGGAGATATACAGTGTTATCACAGATTACTAGCGAGCGACTCGGGCCCGTGTTCCCTTGCCCTTGGGTCCTATCCTTGGGTGGGAGATACTCACGAGTGGTTGACTCTCATACTTGGACTGACGATAGGCTTAGTGACCTGTACAGTGAGACTTAGAGACTGATAGGGATAGTGACATTGACATGCATTGCTTACTGAATGAACACACATGACATATTATTTTACTACCTTACTGTTCACCTGCTCTATTAGACACCCGCATTGGCTACTTCATGTTCACACCTTTACTATCTTGATTTACTGTTAAATATTCATTATTACTGTACAAGTACCACTAGCATCTATATATATATTACTATCGTGTCGCTCTGACGACCTGAGTATGCATGCTAAGAGTGAGAAGTGGGTCTAGCTTGGACCAGGACCAGACGTACATCGAGGACATCTTGATCAGCTATCCAGAGCTATACTCTTTTGATCTCCATGAGGTTAGTTCTTTGTATTTGTGTTATTTCAGTTACTGCATTTCTCATTACCTGTGCATTGTTTACTGATTACCACGTAAAGGTAGAAGCCGAAGTGTGACTACGGAGAGATATTACCTCGACCGTAGGAGCATGGCTGGCCTTCTCAATCCCTCGTATTTCGCATTTTGGGAAGTGGGGCATGACATGGTTTTGTTGGTATCGGAGCCAGGTTTTGCTTCGTTTGGGATTGCAGTTTCCGTGTAGTGCTTGGCAATCTAAGACATTTTTCGGTCTAAATTGTAAACATGTTATCCTTAATCTTAATTCACATAGTGTGTTCTGCTATACATTTTGATCCATCCGCTAGATTTTTAGGTGACTTAGTAGAGTTACGTGGTTGTAATTATGAACTGCAGCATAGCTACAATACTGTACTCTATTGGGTAACTTGGAGTTCTACATTTGTTTTCCGCTCGATTGAGTTTCACCTCACCCGATATTCTTATTTCATTGTCAATTTTATATCTTGTTCTGATTTTTCCCCTGTATCTTATGCCGTCCTAAAAGTGTTGTTTCAGGATCATGTCTTACAACGACTCTTCCTCTATCTCCACTCCCCGGAGTCAGACCGTAGAGATTCTGAGTGCACTGCAAAGTCTGAAGGAAGCCCAGGAGCGAACAAACGACCTGTTAGCTGAGGGACTAAGAAGGCAGATGACTCAGGCACCAGCGGAAGTCCCCAATGATAAAGGGATCCCTGTTAGACGAGGAAAAGAGGTGAAGATGAAGCGCCCACTTGTTTCCCCACGACAGAAGCAGCAAAAGACCCAATGTTGTGGGTACTGCAAGAGGCCAGGACACCTTCAGAGGGATTGTCGCCGCGCCAAAAGGAGATGCCTGATTTGCGGATCCAGCGAACACTTTATCAATGATTGCCCTAAAAGGAAGGAACTATAAGGAGGCGGTTCGTCCATACTCTCCACACCTGCTAAGTGATGGTTATTTCGTAGTTCGAGCGTCGAAGAACAGTACGGACCCAGCGTAGGATTCAACTCGCGTGACGGGATTGCAGCGGTCTAGAAATCCAAGAAGAGTTATCGCGTTTTCTGCTTTCAAAAAAAAATGTTGTCACTCCTTTGTAAATATTTCCTTTCGTTTAAGATCTTGTATCCGTTGAACTTTAGTTGAAATGCAATGAAATTCTGAGTTGTAATGTATGTAACGTCCCCTTGTCACTTACCTTCCTTATACTAATCATTGCATCTGCATTTTTACATTTTAATTTTTTCGTCCTTGCCTCCAGCATATCCTCCCTGTGCCACCGTATCCTTGGATATCTTCTTAATGTGTCCTACTGCCTAATCATGTCTTCCTCTTTTCAGGTCATGGCCCACTTTGGAGAAGTGCCGCCTCTCGATGGGGACACACAGTCGTGCGTTTCCTCAGACTGCATGCTGGTGAGTTTGGATGACGAGATCAACGGTCCACAGGTGATTTTCGGAAACAGCGATTCCGAGGGTGAGGGATTCGCATCCCCAGAATTCAACGTAATCAGTGACTCTGACGTCGATGAGGAGAACCCCGAAGAAAACCCGATAGAGGAAGATCTCGAGGAAGATCCAGCAGAAGAGGATCACGTAGAATCAGACCTCGATGAAGAAGCTCCCGCCGAGGAAGAAGAACCAGAAGAAGAAGACCCCATGGCAGAAGAATCTCCAGTGGCGATCCCTGCGAGGCGATGTGAGAATGGATGCCCCCATCTGAGCGCGCGAGCCTATCGTAACCTGCTGAACCTTCACAACCGCGACTGACGTGATTTAGCTTTCGTCTTCTCTGGCCAAATAAAATCTATATATAGTTAGGGCCATCTTTTACTTCTCGAGAATGCCTTGTTTAAATTTTTCTGGAATGAAATAAATTTGCTGAGTTCGCTAGTCTTTTGATCTTTTTGGTTCGCATGATGCTTGACTGTTTCCCCTATATATTTATTTTTCCTCCTGAGATCCCTGACTGTCCACCCCTGCACCTTGGGCTGTCTTGACCCTCGCCGAGATTAAAAAGTACCGCACCCCAATCTTTTGAATGGGCCACACTTCATCCTTTGTATGTGCCTTGTTTGAGATCCTTCTGGAGGAGAAATTGATAGTGAAATTTTCGAGTTCGCTAACCTTTCGGATTTTTGATTCGCATGGTGTATCGACCGTTTTCCTTCCCATACATCCCTTCCCCTCCTGAGGTTCATTATTGTTCACCCTTACACACTGGCCTGACCCGACCCCGGCCTCTTTGACCTTCAGTTTAAAGTGTCACACTCTGACCTTTTGAGTGAGCCATGTTCCATCGTAATCCCTACCCGGGCTAGCTCAATACATCTTTGTGCCATTTCCTATTACCTAACTATATTTAGGTACATCATTATTCGAAAATTTAGTTTTCATTATCTTGTATTTATCGAAAAGTGTGTGTTATTAACTATCTCCGTTTTATGCATTTCAAGTACTTCATTACTAATCTTCCCATTATTTTCGATAGCGCAACCATATATTGCATATATTATTTTATGCTGTGTTTCTTATTTTCACCATGTGGATTTTCTAAGTTACTTTAAAATTTATTTTTCTTTTTGATCGATACATTATACTAGGGTATTTTAACCTATCGACAAATCCTTCACCAT
This sequence comes from Agapanthus africanus, assembly GCA_030015575.1. NCBI lineage: Eukaryota > Viridiplantae > Streptophyta > Magnoliopsida > Asparagales > Amaryllidaceae > Agapanthus > Agapanthus africanus. Next base: position 766,372,389 of record JASDDO010000022.1, on the reverse strand, counting down.
TTTAATATTGTTACTTTAGTTTTCTCGGGTATTGTACTTATAGGTTGCTATTATAGATGGTTATGTCTGATGCTATTATCTTAGCTGCGCTGGTTCGATATACATATGTATACATATATTTTGGGTTTCGATTTTATCGAGCACGCCTCGAATATTATTTTTGTTATTGCTATTTTATTCTCTTATACATGTAGTTTGCCCTTATGATTGAGTCTGCTTTGTACTTACTTAGACCTGCCCTTTATTACGTTAGTTTTATACATTTATAGACCTTCAATCTTTACCTACCTATTTTAAGTAAATCACTATGTGTTAGTGTTCGATGTGGTAACTTTTCGCTTATTATATAGCTTATCGTTTCTTTTAAATTTCGAGAACGAAATTTTTGTAAGGGTGGTATGATATAATACCCGGTTCTTTGGCGCACCAATATCCGTATTTGTATAAATTGTTGCTTACAAGTTTGTTTATTTATATTTAAAATTATTTTAGTTAGTTTAAAACACTATCCCTAATTTAAACTAAAATCATTTTTACTCACTTCTCTTCCCTTTTCCCTATTTTCTATTTTATAGCCCCAGCCCAAAACCATACATATTCATATATTTATTCCCAACCCAACACTGCTGGCCCACTGCATTTCCTCCCTTTGAAAAAAAAAAGAATTAAAAGATTAATTAAAACTATATATATGTTTACCCCGGCCCAGCCCAAGCTCCCCAAGCCCAGCTTCCCACACCCTTACCCGCACCCGACTCCCAGACCCGACCCGTTTAACCCTTCTTCCCCACGTAAAATTCTCCCGCTCGATTTATTTTTCCTTCGTACCCACCTCACGCCCACGTCACCCTCGATCGCGCCGTTGCCCCATGTCCCCGCGACCCAGACCACGTCCGCATACCCCCTCAATCTCCTCGTCTCAAACTTCTCCTATCTCTCTCACACTCTCGATCTCTCGTCCTCACTCCCCTCGTTCACCCAAACCCACTGCCAACTCCCTCACCCCGCCGACACCGATGCCGACGCCGCCGCCGACGACGAGGAAGACCACGACTCTCCCCTTCTTTCCTTCCTCCTCCTCCTTCAACAGAGCCCCCTTCACTACCCCACTCCCTTCAACCGCCGAGCACTCCCCTGCACATCCCCTCGGCCACCACCTGCACCTCGATGCCAGCGAGCCACCACGGACCTGAAACCCCTCGTCGACCCCCTTCGTCCTCAACATCATCATCATTATCACTACAAACTCGAGGCCCCACTACCTCTCTCTCTCTCTCTCTTTCAAACCGAACCGCCAAGCTCCGAACCCCGCTTCTGCCTATTGCCGGAGCGACACCGCCGACCATCGTCGATCCCAGCGCACTCAAAGAGATCCATAGCACCACACTCCGCCTCCAGTGACCACGAGTCGTTCCCCGGACAACCTCGACGATGAAACTGAAACGCAAGCCGAGGCCGTGAACCCTAGCCGCGCCGTTCGTCGCTCATGCCATTGCCACTGTCGTGCATTGCCAAAACGTCTCCAGGAAAGTACCCTACTTGCTACATGCTAGTTTATTTCTATTACAAAACAAAACCGTATTAATTCCATGCTCACGATTCATGAAAACTTATAAGGCATAAGCGTTTGATGCAAGATCCAAACGAAAAACTTCATTTAAATTGACGGAACTCAATTGCATATTTTGGCCCATCTGGCAATGAACTTTGTGTAGAAATTTTACTGGAAAATACAATTGTTAATGGCTTAAACGAACAACCCCAAATACACCCGTAAAAACTGTGAATTTCCCGCACCTAAAATTTGTTAAAATCACAATTAATTGTGTACATATTGAAATGAGATGTTCGAGGGCTCAAATCGAAGAGGACTCGATGACCTATAACTTTATGCAATTTATTAATTAATTCTGTACTGATATTATGACGAGAATTGGTTTGGAGAGCGGACCCGGACTGCAGTCCAGAGCAGCTCTGGCTGATGTTTCCTGTCTCGTAATGCCTACCTCTTCGCTGCCTGAACTTGTATGTTGCGGAACCCTAAACTTTATTGAATATGAATCTGTTAGATAAATAACTCAAGTGACTTCACCCCTTTATATCGCCGTTTACTATTTAAACTGCAATTTAAAAGATTGGGACTTATAGCAGTCCCAAACAGAACCAGAACTGATACTCTAGTGTTGAACGGTGCATAACTTCTGACGTAGAGACGCGATTGAGAATATGTCTAGTGAGTTATAAATTTTATTGAAAACCCTAAATTTCATTCAACTATAGAGTCGCTAAATTCCGATCCCTACTAGGATTAAAATGCGTTACGAAACGGACTTCTGATTCTGAAACCGGGTTTCCAGCAGTGAACGCTTAAAATGAAATGGCCATATCTAGTGATCCTGAAACCTGATTAACATGAAACTAATTTTGATGGATAGATAATTATACATACTTCTTACCCCCTTTTTATTGTTTCGCTAAATTTTGCACGTAAGATTTATGATAAATTATGCAAGTGGTAGGACACCGACTTATGACTTCTTAATCATGCCTGAATTATCGTATTCTCATCACATTATATATATGTCATTGCATTGGTAACCTAATGATCATGCGAATTACCCAGTGTTAGGTATTAGTGGTGATTGTGGCAAGTACGTTAGTGTTGAGCATGAATGGATAAGTGAAAGTGACACGTACTTGTACACAATCAGTGGACCCTATTGATTTATTGCATTGTCGACGTCTGTGGGACGTGTATAAGTGTGACCATAATTGGTATGAGACAATTATGGAAGCACTTGTATGGGTGTCACAGGTAAGACACCAAATACCGTCTATTGATCTTGGGTATCAGTCGAGACATGCATGATGGAGACCCTGTCTTCAGTTCTCGTGTAGACTCGTCATGGACCGGCTGGTATTTAGGTTTATGGTTGGCGTTTGATGTAGACCACGGGGTGTGGGGTAGTTTGAGTGTGAGTTCAACAGATTCTCGGGAGTCCCATGCCGGCACATATGGAGATATATAGAGATATACAGGGTTATCACTGATTACTGCGAGCGACTCGGGCCCGTGTTCCCTTGCCCTTGGGTCCTACCCTTGGGTGGGGGATACTCACGAGTGGTTGACTCTCATACTTGGACTGACGATAGACTTAGTGACCAGTACAGTGAGACTTAGAGACTGATAGGGATAGTGACATTGACATGCATTGCTTACTGAATGAACACACATGACATATTATTTTACTACCTTACTGTTCACCTGCTCTATTAAACACCCGCATTGGCTACTTCATGTTCACACCTTTACTATCTTGATTTACTGTTATATATTCATTATTACTGTACAAGTACCACTGGCATCTATATATATATTGCTATCGCGTCGCTCTGACGACCTGAGTATGCATGCTCAGAGTGAGAAGTGGGTCTAGTTTGGACTAGGACCAGACGTACATCGCGGACATCTTGATCAGCTATCCAGAGCTATACTCTTTTGATCTCCATGAGGTTAGTTCTTTGTATTTGCGTTATTTCAGTTACTGTATTTCTCATTACCTGTGCATTGTTTACTGATTACCACGTAAAGCTAGAAGCCGAAGTGTGACTACGGAGAGATATTACCTCGACCGTAGGAGCATCAATCCCTCGTATTTCGCATTTTGGGAAGCGGGGCATGACACATGCTTCTCCCTACCCCAGTCTACACGATAATTAGTGCCACCGCAATAAGAACAATAAAGGTTAGCACAGCTACGACCATGAGTATGGGTGTTGGGGTCAAAATTTACACCCCATGGTTGAGATCAACAAGTCAAAGTCAAAGCCCGAAAAGGGGGCCTGGGCCCAAGCACGAATCCAAGTCAAGTGGGCATAAGCCCGAACCCAAGTCCAAGCAAGCGGGCCTAAGACCAGCTCAAGTGGACCTATGTCCAAGTCGAGCCCGAACATGAAGAGGCCGGCCCTCCATGCTAAGAAGAAAATTATGTAATAAATTTTTTTGATGTAATTCTTATGAATAAAATGTAAGGACAATGAGCATAAAGCCAAATTTTTGTAAAGCCTATGCCTCATATGCAAAAAGAAATAAGCACATGAGGTATGAGATGGGCAAAATGCCATTTTTGAAAGCCCAAGGGTTCTGTGTAAATTTGTAAGCCTATATAAGGCAACATTATGATGAAATGAAAAATAACTTTCATCCCCCTTAAAAGTTAGGGTTCTGTGCCTCTTTCTCCTTCCTCGAAATTGTAAACCTTCCTATCTTTTTTTGAATTAAATCAAGAGTTTAACTCTTTCTTTCCCAAAAAGAAAAAGTTTTTCACCATAAAACCCTCGAAGGGGAGCTCATATCTCCTATCAAATCATTAAAAAGGATATTTTTTAATTTCACTGTCCCTCTCTTTTTCAAGATCCAACAAAAAGAGAGAAGGAGGGAGAAGACCCATCTCTAAAAATCCCACTTTGGGAGGATCCAAGGCTCAAGGGAGAAGATCTCCGAAGATTTTTGGGAGTTCAACTCCATATTTCAAAATCTTTTGGAGTTTAACTCCATAATAAAAATTTTTTTAGGAGTTTAACTCCACTTAAAATTCTTTTGAGAGTTTAACTCCATAAAAATAAAAATCATTCTTTTTTCTGGGATTTTAACCCCAAAGTCCCTCTAGAATTTAACTCCCAATCTTGGGGCTAAGCCCTTTTTCTGCTAGCACTCCGCGGCCGCGTGCCGGACGCGTGACCCGTTGGCACTCGGCACCCATGCGCCACGCATGCGACCCATGGGTGCCCGACGCCCACGCGCTACACACGCATCCTTAGAACGCTCCTCACCTCTCTTTTCCCTCACGCTCCACACTCAAAACACGTCCCTCGTTAGGAAAAAATTCTAACGGGGCGCTGCCCCGCACCTCGTAAGGGGCTGCTAGCCCCCTTGACCCCCGGCCCGCTATCCGGGTAGCGGGACCTCCGTAAACTCTGCAAGGCCCCCGATACGTTCAAGACCCTTTCAAAACACAACACACGCACACTGCACATTGAGTTCTCTTGACCAGTCTTACTCGTCAATCGTAGGTTCCCTTGCTCCAAAAGAGAAGGGTAATTAACGGCAGCTTACTCCGCGGCTGCCGAAGATTCGGATCCTTACAATCAATAAATCCCGGCCTACCCCAGACAGGGGGAATCTGTAATGCGCCTGACAAGCGACGCGTATTCCTATCTCAATAGGGTGACGAAAAACACTCTACAGATTCTGGCACGCCCGGTGGGACCATCTCTCCTTCCATATTTCGAGTAAACGTTCATGCGAACTCAATCAACATATACATCTATTTCTTGTACTGAAATCATGCTTACTTTTGCAGATTAACAGTTTTCAATTGCAATCTCGAACTCAGCAATCATGTCTCCGAAGACGAGCTTCGTTTCTGACGCGACTTCGGTGACCTACGTGGTCAAGACAAACGCACATGTGATCCTCCCGGCGAGTCTCATGAGGCAGTGGGAGGAGCCTCTACGCTAATTCGGTTCCGTCGACATCTTCCCCATCGGAAGCATTCATCTAGTGGAGACCTCGGCAAACCAAGTGGCCAAACTGACCTCAAGGGGCAGGAGGCCAAATGTGGTGATCGCAAGGGCACCATAACTCAAGCGCAAGTCGGTATTTGAACGGCTTTCTATGGCTCCAGCTGTGGGCAAAGCCGTCGGAACAAAAGAAGTCGCCAGACATCGTGGGCAAGCTCAGGCGATGCCTTCGACGGAAGCACGAGGGGATGTTTTTTCACGGCTCCCCATCACTCGGCCTACGGCGGCTTCCCGAAGAGTAGAAGCCTACCAGGCTCTCAAAACAAAGAAACTGAGGCAGAAGCGGCTCAGATATAGAGCCAACAAAAGGGTCAGCGCCCCATCCAAGATGAATTTTATGAAGTTCCAAAACCCGGAATTCTTTCGAACCCTTAAAGTGGGTTCAGAAAAATGCGATATGTACCAAGATTAAGAAAGCCGCAATTCAAAATGTTCTACGAAGAGATGTGTCCACGCTCCGGCACAAAAGGCATGACACCCTCTCTTCAAGAGTTTACCAAGCACTTCGTGCAGTGCGAAAGCAGCGAGGCAAATCCAGAAAAGGAATGCCAGCGCCACCCAAGGACCCATCCAGGCTAACCGTCTTCAGCCGCTTGTCCTTTCCTGAAGAGGAAGGGCCACAATGACGGTCCGAGAAATTAACTGCCAAAAATAAAAAGATGGCCGGATATGTGAACCACACTGTCTATATGGCCGGCACGCGCAGTAAGAATAAGGACGAGGCCACCACATCTCAAGCCTAATCTGGCTTGAATGTGGTCACCACTTCCCAAGATCAGCCTCCTCCGCAGGATAATGAAAACCCCCTCAATGAGGACGATAAGTAGAAGGACCCTTCTGTCTATATGAAATCAAGCTCGGACAGCGAAGAAGAGCCGACTTTCCGTCCCAGGACAGCAGAACAAGAGATCATCCAAGAACTCCGGAAACAGCTCAGAAGTAAAGACAAAGTGATGGTCAAACTTTACTCCAAAGTTGACGACTTGACGAATGTCGTGATGCAGTTCACGGCTCAGGTTACCCAGACGTCTTCCAATCAAACGCAAGTCTCTAATCATGAGCCATGTGACAACGACCCAAAGCAGCCAACGCCTGCCCCTTTAGGTCCAAGTATAGACGAGCTGTTAGTGATATATGCCCTAGAGGCCATTATTGTATCATACTGGATTGTATATTACATATTGGAAGCTTGCGATATTCACAGTTATAATAACAGTCTTGCTCAAAATGGTAGTATGCTACTTGGTTTGATTCTACCGCAATCTGTGCATATGTTTATTTTAGCATATCGCTTATACATATTGGTAAAGCCCTTAGGATCTTTGCTTGACTACCAGCGTTGTGATGGCGGTCACACTAGTGGGGGCTGGATAATCTATAAACACATCCTTATACAGGTCCCTAGTTATAGGATTATCGAGACGGGGTATCGATACTCCAGAGTAGACTAGTGTATAAGCTTCTCATCCCAGCAGAGGAGATGGTCTGTCCCACATCCATTAGTACATTGTACTGGAGATCGTATACATGTGCTCATTGGGTTATGAGTTACACTGGACGGATTCGTTGGGAACTGCTGGTTGGTATTATACCTATCGTCAGGTAGCAGTTCCCGGGTGGCATGAGTACAGGTTAGTCTATTGACTTGATATCACTATTCGTCTCAAGTGTGTTCCCACTGCACTTATATTACTACCCTACCATGGCTCAAAGAAGTCATGCAAATAGGTAGTAGTTGGGTGAAGTCCCGAGGTACTTAGAGGCAGTAGCAATTAGATAGGATTCGTTTCTCCCGGTATTGGGGGTTGATATCACGCTGTGTTCGAAAAGCCATTACACAAAGTCCCTGGCCAGGGAAAGCGAGATTTACTGGTAGGTACTCCGGTAGTTTCTTAGGGTGTATTGAGCTCTACTCCAGCACGACTTATTGTGCTGTTAGGGATCTGACGTTTACCATCCCCATAGGCCCAATATGCGAGTATCTTAGATGAACAGACCAGACTGTACGGAGATTGTCACAGATAGGCTCAGTAGGAGTTCGGATGAGTTTGCTCATCGGCCTTCTTATCGACAGATACCTGGGTAGCCGTTAAGTGCAGCTAGTACCGCTAACAGACTTGTGGTTAAATCTACGGCTAGCGTACTGTCTAGTCTTTAGAGTCCCACACAGAGGGTTTCCCTGCTTCGGGTGAAACGATATAGAGACCGTATGGTTTTACGGCAGGGTTCCGATCACATACGTGTACTAGCTACACGGATGTTGTTCGGGCGGATAATACTTGTAGGCTTTAGTTTAAACCAGATCCTAGTATTGTATTATTGGATTGTTATCATCTCATTGTTGTTGGGGTCGAAAATTGCACCCCGGTTGACCAAGTCAAAGTCAAGGTCAACCCCAAGCCAGGTGGGCCCAAGCCCAGATCAAGTGGGCTCATGCCCGAGTCGAGCCCGAACATGAAGCGGCCGGCCTCCCCCCATGCCAAAATGAAATCATGTAATAAATAATTTTTATGTAATTTTTTATGCATGAATGGGCATGAAGCCAAATTTTTGTGAAGCCAAATTTTTGTAAAGCCCATGTCTTATGTGCAAAAAGAAATGGCACATGAGACATGGGATAGGAAAAATGCCATTTTGTAAAGCCCAAGGGGCTATGTGTAAATATGTAAGCCTATATAAGGCAACATGATAATGAATAAAATAAGATACTTTCATTCCCTCTAAAATCTAGGGTTTGTGCCTCCCTCTTCTCCTTTCTCAAGGTTGCAAACCTTCTCCTTTCCTTTGAATTAAATCAAGAGTTTTACTCTTCCTTTTCAAAAACTAAATAGTTTTTCACCACAAAACCCATAAAGGGGAGCTCAGATCTTCCATTAGATCGCAAAAAGGGGAAGACTTTTAAGTCTCACCCCCTTTTCTCCAAGATCCAGCCGATCAAGAGGAAGAAAAAGGAGACCCATCTCCAGAAACCCCATCTTGGGGAGATCCAGAGCCAAAGGGAGAAACCAAGCAGCCCCCTTTGATCATTTCTAGATATTTTTAGGAGTCTAACTCCATTCAAGATCCATTGGAGTTTAACTCCCTAAATTAATCTCTGTTAGGAGTTCAACTCCCTAAGTCAAATCGGGAGTACGGCTCCCAGTGTAGGGACCAAGTCCCTCTTGCTGCTGACGCACAGCGCCCGCGTGCCAGGCACGTGGGGCGCTAGCGCTCTGGCGCATAGCTCCTGCGTGCCAGGCACGTGGGGCGCTGGCGCTCGGGCACACAGCGCCCGCGTGCCAGGCACGTAGGGCGCAGGCGCACAGCGCCCTCGTGCCAGGCACGTGGCGCGCTGGCGCTCTGGCGCACAGCGCCCGCGTGCCAGGCACGTGGCGCGCTGGCGCTCTAGCGCACAGCGCCCGTGTGCCAGGCACGTGGCGCGCTGGCGCTCTGGCGCACAGCGCCCGCGTGCCAGGCACGTGGCGCGCTGGCGCGCAGCGCCCGCGTGCCAGACACATGGTGCGCTGGCGCTCTGCCGCGCAGCGCCCGCGTGCCATGCACGTGGGGTGCTGGCTCCTTCTCCCACGCATCCTTAGGATGCCCTCTCCCTTTATATATGTGTGTGTGTGTGTGTGTGTGTGTGTACATATACACACACACCCATATACTCCACACTAAATATACCTCCCCCGTTAGAAAAAATTTCTAAGGGGGTGCTGCCCCGCACCTCGTAAGAGGACTGCTATCCCCCTTGACGCCCAGCCCGCTATCCGGGTAGAGAGACCCCCGTGAAAACTCTGCGGGGCCCCCGATATATCCAAAACCCCTTCAAAATACGCACACTGCATATTGAGTTCGCATGAATAGTTGACCCGTCAATCGGAGGTTCTCTCGCTCTAAAGGCGAGGGGTAATTAACGGCAGCTTAGTCTGCGGCTGCCGGAGATTCGGATCCCCACAATCAATAAACCCCTGCCTACCCTAGGCAGGGGGAATCTGTAATGCGCCTGACAAGCGCGCGTGTATTCCCATCTCAATGGGGTGACGAAAAACACCCTACAATTGTATTCGTATTTTTCGGAATACGAATACGAGTATGTATATACGGTGAGGGCATTCTTGTTATTTCATAAGAGATGCTTCTAGAAGAGGACACCTCATTATTTGGATTATCTATTTATGGAAATAGATTAATAAGGTGGAAAATGGAGATATTTGAGGCATGGGAGTGAAGCATGGCTTATGCATTTGTTTATTGGTTTGTGGTTACTATTGAAGCATGGTTGCAATTTTCTATATGAAAATAATCCATGCTTCATAAGTAATGAGTATGAGTCATTCTTCACTTGGCCAAAAACCTAGTTCATTTATTCATTCTCTTTCTCTCTCCATTTTCTCCTCCTTCTTCCTCAATGACCCAAACCCTCACATGAGTTGTGAACCATAAGGTCTCATGAGATAAAACACTTCATTAGATACTCTATATCTTCTAAGCTATCTAGTTCAGCGAACTAGGTACCCTAGTTATCTCGGTTTAGATGTTGGAGCTTGAAGTATAGACTCTCGGATGGATCATCTTCGACACGAGGAGGCCGACGATCAAGCGCGATCTGGATCTTCGAGGAGTCAAGAAGAGGAGGAGAAGAAGACCTAAAGGACTTGTTAACAAGGAGGTATAAAATCCTAACCGAGTAGTTAGAATCTCCTAGTAGTTTTAGCTAGTTAAGGTTTCTATTAAGATCCTGGAGTTTAGTTGGTGTTGCGAAACTTTGAAAAAATCGTTTTTTTGTAAATTTCGCCTCCCCGCGAACCCGCGGGATGTGCGACATCGACTTACAGTGGTATCAAAGCCTACTCAAACCTTAACTATCAGTTTAGACGATGTATAGAGTTTCGAAACCGAAATGACTCCGAAACGTTTAAACTTAAATCCAAGTTTCTATCGAATTTAAAAAGCCTTCTAAAATTTTTTTAAACAAGTGCAGAAGGCTACTCATGATGTAACTAGATCACCATAGAAAAACGAGACCCTGAATCAAAATTTTGGCCGGCCAAATGTTGATTTTTCCCGGCCTGGCCGGTCCCATTGAAGTATCTGGTCTTGGTTTATTGGTAGTGTTCTGATCACTTGGATTTAGGTTTTAAGGTATTTTTTGTTTTTGCCCAGATTTCATATTATGTTATCTTTGTGTTGGGGTAATACGGAGTATTTTGAAGTCGCGGTTTTAACATCATTTACAAGTTTCAGTTTGTATATGTGTTGTTAAACGTCCGCTAATTGCTATACGTCGATTAGTGGGGTTACTCATATTTGTATCTTGTGATGGTTTGTGTATATGGAGTATTGGATCGTCGTGGATGAATAGCCAGGGGGATGTGAGAAAAGTGTTTTCTTTTCTTTCATTCATATAATTTGTAATGTGATGTAATATTATTTTGCGGGGCACATCCAGGTTGAGCTTGTAGCCACCGTTGTATTATTTCATTTACTTTTTCTTGCACCGGTGCTACCATTTTAGCGACGTAGACGGTCAGTGCCGCTATTTTTGCGACTTGGACGGTCGGTGCTGCTATTTTAGCGACGTGGATGGTCGGTGCTGCCATTTTAGCGACGTGGACGGTCGGTGCTACCATTTTTGGGACTTGGACTGTCGGTGCTGCAATTTTAGCGATGTGGACGGTCGGTGCTGCCATTTTTACGACGTGGACGGTCGGCGCTGCCATTTTAGCGACGTGGATGGTCGGTGCTGCCATTTTAGTGACGTGGACGGTCGGTGCTGCCATTTTAGCGACGTGGATGGTCGGTGCTTGCTCCACTTCTTGCGGTGTCGGGGTTGCTTTATTTCCAAAGTGGAGCTTGATTCCACTGAAGAGGTGATTGGTTGACTTGTTTGATTTGATTTATTTTGGGAGTTCCCTAAACGTCCAGCAGGACTTTTGAGCTTAGAAGCGCTACCGGATGGGACATTGATTTGATCTGTTTGATTTCTGCCTTATTTGGCAAGACTTTTGAATTTGAGAGGAACTTAGAATTTGGATTTTGTTTGGCATCAGCATTGCTTCACTGGAATAATGCCAGGAGCAACTCATCATTTGCCTTTGGAAAAACTTGGGATTTGGGTTTTTGGTCGGCATCAGCACCACTAACACTGAAGCAATGCCAAGAGCGGCTCATCATTTTCCCTGGGAAGACTTGGGATTTGGGTTTTTGGTCGGCATCAGCACCGCTAACACTGAAGCAATGCCAGGAGAGACTCATCATTTGCCCTGGGAAGACTTGGGATTTGGGTTTTTGGTCGTGATCAGCACCGCTAACGCTGAAACAATACCAGGAGCGACTCATCATTTGCCCTGGGAAGACTTGAGATTTGGGTTTTTGGTCGGCATCAGCACCGCTAACACTGAAGCAATGCCAGGAGCGACTCATCATTTGCCGTTGCCTGTTAGGGAGCGACGGCTCAGGAGGCAGGTTTAGATCCCTATCAGCTAAGGCTTTTCAATTTTATGAGCCTTACTCATAAAAGTATTTTGTCCATACGAGTCGACAGGATCTCGCAGGTGTATTTTCTCCCTAGGAATCATGGGGATTCCTAAGTGTGTTGCTCCTTTGTGAGTCGTAAGGATCTCACGCAGAGATTTTCTCTTCTCAAGGTCGAGAGGACTTTGCGAGTGTATTTTATCTCTTTTCACGAGTTTGTGCCCTTTCGGGTTTTAACAAACTCGCCGGCAGTCCTGCTGTTTTTACTCACGGAGCCCTTTCGGGTTTTCATTCGTGCCCGTTTTGTTTGTGGACATACCTTTTTTTAGCTTCAACGCCGATAGGACTTTAAATATAGTCTCGCCGGTTGGACTTTAGGAGAGATAGGGGTTGTTTACATCCGTGTATTGTATACGGTTTTACAAGATGTATAATCCAGACCGTAGGGCCGGTGTGCTCAATTCGTCTGCGACTTGGAGCATTCACGCATAGTATTTCTTGAGATTTTGGACATTGATGGGTGGCATGGGCCTTTCTCCCTCGGCGCTTATTAGTTGGTAGGATCCTCCGTCGAACACTTTCTCGATAACATATGGCCATTCCCAATTTGGCTCGAATTTTCCCTTGGGATGTCGATTGGGGATGATCGGCCTTTTTAGAACCAACACCAATTCGCCTTTCTTGAAAGCGCGAAGACGGGTCATCTTGTCATAAGCCCGTGATATTTGGGCTCGGTACAGCTCCAGATTTTTCTGTACTGCGAGCCTCTTTTCTTCGAGGGCGTTGAGCTCTTCGAGCCGAAGGAGCACGTTTTCCTCCCCCGTCAACTTGTGCTGAACGACCATTCTTAAGCTTGGAACTTCGATTTCGAGGGGGAGGATCGCCTCCACTCCGAAGAGTAATGAGTATGGAGTGGACTGAGTTGGAGTACGGTGCGTGGTATGATATGCCCACAATGCCTCATGAAGTTTGAGATTCCAGTCTCTCTTGTTGGCTGAAGCATTTTTCCTCAAGAGCTTGCATAGAGTTTTATTGAAGGTTTCGGCTAGCCCGTTGGCTCTTGGATTATAGATGGAGGAATATCTCCAGTCTATCTTGTGCTGAGTAGTGAACCTTGAGATTTTGAAGCTCTTGAAAGAAGGCCCGTTTTCAGAAATGATTCTTATTGATGTACCGAAGCGGTATAGAATATTATGCCGGAAGAATGTCAGAATATCTTCTGTCTTGACTTTTTTTAGCAGGACGGCTTCAGCCCATCTAGAGAAGTAGTCTGTTGCAGCCAATATGAACCGGTGGTCTTTGGATGATGGAAATTGGGCCAACTATGTCGGTGCCCCAAACTTCGAAGGGCCACGACGCCACCGTAGGATACAACGGATTGGGATGCTTGTGAATGAAATCACCATGAATTTGGCAGATATGACATTTCTTTACATGCTCTTCGCAATTCTTTATCATGGTGGGTGAGTAATATCCAAGCCATTTGATTTGAAGCCGTATTTTGTGGCCGGAATGGTGAGCCCCGCAGATGCCCGAGTGAACTTCTTTCATGACTTTTTGGGCTTCGGCCAATGACAGACACCTGAACCAGAGTTGGTCATATGATCTGCGGTATAGCGTATTATTTACAAACATATATCGGAGAGCTCTCTTCTTCTGCTGAACCCTCGCAGATTTTTCTTCGGGCAGCTTGTCGTATCGGAGGTACTCTATGAAGGGCTCTCTCCAATCGGGCTCCTCTTGAATGATCAGAACTTTTTGGCAGGATTGCTCTTTTATTCTGCACTTTCCTCTTCTTATAAAGAGACTGGGGGCAGAATTTTCCTGCTCCTGACTGTGATCAGAATTTCATCCATGTCGGGATCAGCCAGCTTTTTGGCTAAGCGAGCGAGTACGTCGGCTTTTCCGTTCAACGTCCTAGGCACTCTCATTAGTTCAATATGAGTGAATCTTTTCATGAGTTCGACCACCCGGCTTCTATATCGAGCTAACTCAGGCTTATATATCTTATAGTCGCCGCTCACTTGGTTGACGAAAAGCTGGGAGTCACCATAAACCCGTAGACGAAAGATTCCCATCTCTATAGCGAGCTCCAGACCAGCTATCAGAGCTTCATACTCAGCCTCGTTGTTTGTGTGAAGTTCGATGAGAGCAAAAGAACGCCGTAAGTTCCTCCTGATGGCATGACGAACACCAATACTATCCTCGCTTTTATCTCCGGGATGCTTGATTTACTGGAGGTCCTTATTGATGAGGCTCCATCGAAGTAGAGCTCCCAACATGGCTCGCTATCCTTGAGGTGCAGCACTTGTTCATCAGGTAACTCCCAATTTAGCGGCGACTCTTCTGGTATGGGATGAGCAGTGAGGAAATCGGCGAGGGCTTGCCCTTTTATTGCTTTCTCAGGAGTATAAACTATATCAAACCCAAGCAGCATGACAGCTCATCTTGCCATTCTGCCTGCTAGTCTTACTTTGGTCATTAAGTGTTTGAGCGGGTCGACCTTGGAGATCAGCATAACCCGATGAGCGAGAAAATAGTGCCTCGGCTTCTTCACGGCGAATATCAGGGCCAGGCATTGCTTTTCAATCGGGGAATAGTTAAGTTCCATCCTGACTAAAGTTCGACTGAGCTAGTAGAGGGCATTTTCTTTTCCCTCCTCGTTATTCTGGGGAAGGAGCGCCGAGTGATTCATCTAGCGCTGCAATATACAAAATTAACGATTTATTTAGAATCAGAGCAGCCAGCACTGGAGGGTGCAACAGGTACTGTTTGATGCTTTCGAACGCTTCTTGACATTCGACATCCAAGACAAAAAGAGTTCCTTTCTTCATGAGCTTTGAGAAGGGCCTATATATCCCCAATAAATTTGAGATAAACTTTCATATATAAGCAAGCTTGCCTTGAAAAGATCTCAGCTGCGTCAGATTCTTCGGAGGGGGCATCTCCATGATGGCCTTTATCTTTGATGGGTCAATTTCAATCCCTCGTTGTTGGACTATGAAGCCCAGGAATTTTTCCGATGACACGTCAAAAGCGCACTTTAGAGGATTCGTTTTCAGATCGTATTCTCTCAGTCTGGTTAAAACGGTCCTGAGATCTTAGATGTGATCGGCCTTGATTTTAGTCTTGACGACCAAATCGTCAATATAACATTCGACGACTTTATGGATTAGGTCATCAAAGATATTGGTCATTGCCCTTTGATATGTAGCACCTGCATTCTTCAGTCCAAACAGTATCACTTTGTAACAGTATATGTCGATCGGGGTTCGAAATGTTGTATGCTTCTCATCCTTAGGCGACATTTTTATCTGATTGTACCCAGACGAACCATCCATGAAAGTGAACAGCTCATAATTTAAGGTATCATCAACAATCATTTCCATTACCGAAAGCGGGAAATCATATTTAGGGAATGCCTTATTGAGGTCCCTGAAATCAATGCAAACTTGTATCTGTCCATTCTTCTTTTTCACTGGGACGATGCATGCGATCCAGTCCGCATATTTCTCTTCTTTAATGAAACAGGCACCGATGAATTTCTTGGTTTCCTCGATGACCTTTTCTTCCAGTTTCCTTCTCATTCTTCGAGAAGCTTATTTGACTGGCTTGGCAACAGGAGATATAGACAACTTATGCATGGCCACTTTACGGGAGACATTTCTTTGTACGTCTATGCGAAGCAGTCGGCGAACTCATGCAGCAGAGCGATTATCTGCTCTTTCATTTCCTCTGACAAGAGCGATCTAAATAGGTCGGCCTTGGGTTATCGGACGTTCCCAAATCAATCTCAGTTAGCTCGTCGAAGGTTGCCTATCCACCATGTTCGAGATCTCGAGAGGCTTCTTCTGGCTCGGCTAGCTCGTCGTCATCATTTGACCTCTCGCTGGCTTCACCAACATGGATCATGTAGCATGCTTTGGCATCAGGTTGAATGAAACCTATGCCCCGTCTATCTAGGATTCGTCCATCGATGAGTGCTCAGACCTGAGGCGGATGCCATAGGCTTTCGTAAAACTTCAGTTCGGAGTCCGTTTGATATAGCCGACACTCGCACTTTTTAAAGTATTCCCGCATCTCGGGCGCATAATATCTGGGATTGAGAACGGCCCTTATGCCTCTCTCATATGGAAGGCGTGTCATAGACAAATCTTCCGGATGCGCGACAGGATTTGACCCATAAAACAGGATGCCCTTTTGTCCACTTTTCCTTCCAGGAACGTAAAAAGTTTTCAGCTGATCCACGGTGGAGACTGACAATGCATCGAGCTCTTTGCACATCTGCTCCGGCACCTTTGTGATGGCTAGGGACCCTTCTGCAACTTCGAAGGTCTCTCGTAGCTTTGCTTGTTGTGTGGGGGGGCCCAATCTGTATAGCCGTTGCAAGGCAGGTTCTCTTCCTCCGACTCTTCAGTGTCGCTGCCTAAACGAGGGCGGATTTTGCTCTCGGATGGGCCTTCGATATCATACTCTTCCGTATCGCTACCAAGATGAGGGTGGTTTTTATGGACGGACGAACTTCCAACGTCGGACTCATCAGTGTCACTGCCGAAATGCGGATGCACTTGGGGGTTTTTGCTTTTGACAGTGACAGCCGGCTCATATTTGCTTTTGAGTTTCGGGGTCATTCTATTTTTGGTCAGCTATGGCTCAGCACTTTAGAGGTTCACAAAGTACCGAGAATCTTCATATCGGACTTCATTCACACCGAACGGCTGGATGTCTCCGTTAATGCCTCTTTCTTCTCCATTTTTGGTATACTTCATGCACTGATGGAGAGTTGACGGAACGATGCCGTAATCGTGAAGCCATGGCCTTCCCAGGAGAATCTTATACGATGTCTCGGCATCAATCACTTATATCTTGGCTTCAGTTTGCAGGTCCCCGAACCTGATCGGTAAAGCTATGGATCCCAGAACTTGCTGGCAATTTTGATTGAAGCCTTGAATGACAATCATTTCCCTTGACAGGTGTCGGACGTCCATTGACAAACTCTTCAAAATCCGCAAGTTCATGATGTTCACTGAGGACCCTAGATCAATCAATATGCGATTAATCCGGTCTCCGTCGCTGTACCCTGTCACGTAAAGCGGTCGGTTGTGTTCAACTATTCCTAGTAACAGATCTTCATCTTTAAATGTGACCGCGGCTGTATGCGGAGTGTACTGGGCTTTTTTCATATCAATTTCCGCAAAGCAAGCCTTGTACCGCTCAGGGTTTTGTAGAGCGTGAATGAGATCATCTCTAAGCTCCTTAGATAGGACCAAGGCATCATAGATGCTCAAGAGAGACGGAAGATTTCGGAGATGAGCCAAGGCATTATAGTCCACCGAGGAAGGACTCGAATTTTCATGAGCCGGCTCTCCGCCTTCTTCGTCATTAGCGACTTATTTTTCCTTCCCTTTTGGGGCGTTGCCTTGATTTGGCAGTAGAGCCTTGCCGCTTCTGAGCTGAATTTGGTTGGCCTTCGTGGCGAGCTTCTCGTCCTCCTCGGGAAAACAGGGTTCCTCCTCAGAGTCGCTACCAAGGTGGACAACGTAGCAGGTCACTATAGGTATCTCGTTATCGGAGACTTCTTCTATCCCCTCTAGAATCTCAGCCGCTTCTACGGGGAAGAACTCATTCAATTGAATTAGAGTTCTTTCCTTTTGTTCATAGTCTTCAAGGAAATCGTTATATTTTTGAATGGTCGATCTCTCTGTAGACTCTTTTTTGCGTTTAGCCGCACTTTTCTTCTTCTTAAGATTTTTAGATTTTGAGCTTGATTGAGCCAAATTGGTAGCTGGAACGGTGGACTCCTTCTGCCATTCCCATTCCGTTCTGGGCTTTTTCTGAAGTAGCTTTAGCATCTTCTTTATCTTTTTAGACATGTGCATACTCCATGGAGGCTGCGGAGCCGCAGTTTCATTCTTCAGGGTAGCGTGTTCAGCCGTCTGCTCCCAGAAGGCTTCAGCTTGTGTCTATATGAAGTTGGTGGTTGCAACTTGGTTGTTCACCAACACACTCTTGGACAACTCGATCTCCCAAGTCTTGTACTGATTCTTGACCTAGTCTTTGAAAATATAGCAATTCTCAATCGCATGGCTCATACTCGGTGGTACGGGCAATATAAAATATTGTCGGTCATTTTTGCTTCATGAGGTCTTTTCGACTCTGGCAATTATAGACCGTTGTTCAAGGCATCTTTGAATATTTTACGGACCTTGTCCCTTCTGAAAGAATAAACCTTATTCTTTTTCTCCTTTAGGGAAGGCCCTTCTCCTTCCAGCACTGGCTTTCGAGACCTGTTGGTTTTGGATTTGCCTACCTTTCGCTTGTCTTCATTATCGGACGCATTAAAGTCATTGGTATTGCTGGAATTCTCGCTTCTACGGTTGTCGTCCCTCTTGCTCTTCCAAGTCTTGTTTTTCTGAGAGTCCGGGGTAGATTCTTGCTTCGAGCGTTCCAGCATTTGGACTTTCTTGGTCAGCTCTTGAAATGTCTTGAGGCCTGCTATATATAAGAATGGTACCATCCAATCGCTGAGGTTCCCAATAAGCAGGATACGGACTGGTCCTGCTCTAGCGACGATTCGCACTTGACATTGAGGTTGAGCCATCAGGCAATAAAGTCCGTGTTGCTTTCGTTTTTCCCCGGCTTAGTTCTCACGAGGTCAGCGATGGAGATTTTGTCACTAACACTCATGAATCTTTGCCGAAACAGGGACTCCATTTGGGCGAAAGTAGTGACGGACCAGTCTGGAATACTTGCGTACCAGTCGAAAGCGACACCGGTCAGGCTGTTGACAAACTGACGAAGAAGAAGTGCATCATTGCCCCATGTATTTCTGTACGATGCTTTAAAGTGGGCGACGTGCTGATTTGCGTTTACCGTCCCGTCAAATCTTCCGAACTTAGGAATGACGTAGACGCTCGGGAACTCGATCAGATCGTACTATGAGGGATAAGGCCGCCCACTACTGCCGATTTCTTTCTGAGCTTCGGTTTCGGCTACCAATGTTTTAACCTTGCTAGTGACCAAATCCATTATCCGATCTTATGTTAGCGGGATGGTGCTATCTGGGGCCAAGGCATCCCCAGAAGCGGAATGTGGTCGGCTTTCATGCGGCTCGCCCAATCTTGGACCCAAAGGGACAGGTATCGGTTGCTTCGGGTTGTCATCACCTGGCTCATGGGTAGAGACTTTTGCTTGATTGGGAGGCGTCCGAGAAATTTGAATCGTGAGCTGCATCACAACGTTCGTTAGGTCGTCAATTTTTGAATAGAGCTTGGCCATCTCTTTATCTTTGCTCCTGAGCTGTTTTCAAAGCTTTTGAAGTAGCTCTTGCTCTGCGGTCCTGAGGCGGAAAGTCGGCTCTTCCTCACTGTCCGAGCTTGACTCCACATGGACTGAGGGGTCTTTCTGCCTATCGGCCTCATCGAGAGGGTTTTCATCATCCAGCGGAGGCGGCTGATCTTGGGAAGCGGCAACCACATTCAATTCGGATTAGGCTTGGGATGTGGTGGCCTCATCCTTGCTTTTGCTGTGAAGGTTGTCGCTGGGGCACGTGCCCTCCATATAGACAGTGTGGATAACATATCCGGCCGTACTTTCATTATTAGTAGCTGATTTCATGGACCGCTGTCAGGGCCCTTCTATTTCGGTAACGGACAATCGATTGAAGACGGCTGGCCTGATCGGGTTCTTAAGTGGTGCTGGCGCTTCTTTTCTGGATTTTCCCCATTGCTTTCCCGCGGCACAGAGCGCCTGATAGACTCTTGAAGAGATGTTCTCATGCTTTCTCTTTTGGGGCTGGGACGTGTCTCTTTATAGCATTGTTCGAACTATTGTCTTCTTGATTCTGGCGGTCATGGCATTTTTCTGAACCCCATTTCAAAGGTTCGAAGGAATTGCTGACTTTTACGGCCGACTCAGCCGTCGTCACAGGGTAACCCTGCTCTTCGAACCTCATAAGATTCCACTTAGCCGGAGTCCTAGCCCTCGTGTTGGCTCAATACCTGAACCGCTTCTGTCTCAACGTTTCTGTTTTGAGAACTTGGCAGGTTTCGGCTCTTCGGGAAGCCACCATAGACCGATTAACAGGGAGTCTAGAGATGACACCCGCTCGCGCGATTGTTAAGGGTGCCATCTGAGCCTGCTAGAGATGCTTTATGGCTCTATTGGTGTTGACGGCATTGTCCCCAGTTGGAACGATGGAAAACCGTTCGAATACGGATCTTCATTTGGGGTGGGATGCTTTGGCGACCACAACATTCGGCGTCCTACCCCTTGAGGTCAATTTGGCTGCTTAGTTTGCCGGGATTTCTGCCAGATAAGCGCTTCCGGCAAGGTAGATGATGACGGAACCAAATTGACTGGGTGGCTCTTCCCATTGCCGGCTGAGACTTGCAGGGAGAACCATGCGTGCATTAATCTTGACCACGTACTGGATCGGGGTCGCGTCAGAAACTGAATTCATCTTAGAAGACATCGTCGTTAAAAGTTGATTACTGCACGGAAGAACATTATTTCAGTACAAACATCGGTATATATGTTAAATGAGTTCGCATGAACGTTTGACCCGAGATATGGGAGGAGAGAAACGTCTCACCGGGCATGCCAGAATTTGTAGGGTATTTTTCGTCACCCCATTGATACACATCGCTTGCCAGGCATTGTTTACCGCCGAAAACAGAGACGAACTGGGATGGGTCACCTTGCCTGAATTTAGGGGCAGATGCTATTTGGATTTATCCATCCACCTCTCCGAGGATGCCAAGTTGATTTATGGCACCGTATATCGGAGGTTTGGACGGATGCGACCGTTGTAGAAGACTTTATCAGATTCCCCCTCGTTTGCGAGGGGTTTTTGATTGTGGGGACGCTCTTCCCTGCAGGCGCAAGCCCCTGCGGTTAATTACGTTACCGCATCGCGATAACCACTTTCTCCTGCTACGGATGTTCACTTCGTGTCATGTGTGTTCTTGTTTTATTTTGGTTGCCCATGGATTGTATACGGACACTAATTTATGTCGTCGCCCGTAGGGCATGGATTAGTCCAAATCCGTATATTTTTAAATTTGGTTTGGGTTGATTTAAGGATCGTTAATCTGGTTTGAGATTAAGATCGACTTAAACATACGAGCATTTGGGCTCGATTATTTTAGTTTAAGGACATCCCGGTCCATTATCGCCGTGTTTGAGGCGAAGTTTTAGTTTAGGGACGTTTCGGTCCATTATCGCCGTATTTGGGGGCGAATATTAGTTTAAGAACATTTCGGTCCTTTATTTCCATTTTGGAGGCGAATATTAGTTTAAAGACGTTTCGGTCCAACATTCAACTTGCGCGCACGTATATTTGTTACGTGACGAAGTGAACGTTGTTGATATGGAATGTGCCAAATTTGAGGTACGATCCGATTTGAGGTGTGCACGTCAATTTAGAAGTGCATCAATGTGGGATGAAAGGAGTTGTTGGTCGTTGGAACCCCCCATCTCTTTGAAGATGTTGAAGAATTAGAACGACATATATCAGAGATGTGAAGAGATATGCCCTTGAATCAAATCCCGTATTTGAGGGAGAAGGTTATGGAGGCTTTAAGAATTTTTGTTAAGGATATGTTAGTCCAATTTGAGACTAAGATCCACTTAACAACATTTCAAGATCTTACTTATTTATGACCAGCAACAGAGCATTTGGACTCAGTTGCAAGACTTTAGTAACTTTAGCCAATTTGGGCTTTAGTCTGCTTAGTCTCCCCTCTTTTTTTTGAACAAAAGTGGTAAGCACTTGTTTGGGCTCAGTTTAATCAGTCCCTTTTTTTATGCAAAAAGTGCTGAGCACTTGTATGAGTTCTCACGCCCACATATGATCCTTTGGAGGTTTTAGTCATAGGGATTGCCCAACAAGTGTTGAACACTCTACTCCTTTTGTCTTTATATGGAGTGCTAGGCACTCTTTATGGCGTCCATGTGGGGAACACGAGAGGCGCTGGGCGCTGCCCAATGAGTGTTGAACACTCAGCCGTCTTGGGCTACCTGTAGAGTGCCAAGCACTCTTTTCTTCTCTTTTGCGGCGCCCACGTGGGGAGCAGTGAGGTGTTGGGCACTACCTAGTGAGTGCTAAGCACTCTTCCTTTCTGTGGCGTCCACGTGAGGAACACGTGCGACGCAGGGCGCTGCCTAGTGAGTACTGAGCACTCTTTTGTGACACCCACGTGAGGGACACGTGCGGCGCTGGACGCTTTTCTCTTCTGCTGATAGCATTTTTGCCCAATAATGATCGTTAAGATCTTTGTTTTCCAAATCTAGGATCAAGCTTTCATTTTAAGAACCAAGTTCTTTTACGAGATCTGGGTTTCTCTTATATGCTTTGTTTTGAGGGATTCAATTCCTAGTTCTTTTCTGAGTTTTTGATTCTCAAGAACAAGTTCCTCCCGATGAGAATTAAATTCTCAATTTGTGGGAGACTTGCCTTATGGATCTCAGATCCAGAAAAGAATTATGTTTTTCGAGAAGGGTTAGAACCTTAGATATGCAAATGAGATGTTTTTATCTCTATTTTTTTTCTTTACCTGGAGTCTTTAAGGGAGATCTTCTTCCTTGAGAATTTAATTCTCTATTCCTTTTTGAAGCTTTCTGTTTTTGTTTTTAGAAGCCTATGGGGGGTTCCTCCTTTTTAGACTTGAAGTCTTTGGTCCTTTATATAGTGGAGGCAAGTTTGTTAATTAGCTTTAAAGAAATCTCTCATTAAGAGATCCCAAAAATAGAATTTTATTCTATGTCCAATTTAGGGAATGTTTTCTCTCGACAGAATTTAATTCTGCATTTTTTTTATGATTTATCATCTCCGTTAGATCTTTGATCAACAGCTCTGTTTAACAGAGAGTAGAATTTAATTCTACCTGGACGCCGGCGCTCAGGCGTTGTGCATGTGAAGCGCAACTTGAGAGTTTTAATTCTTTTTGTACTTTGCACACTGGCGCCCGCATGAGGAGCACGTGAGGCACTATTTGAGAGTTTTAACTCTTATTTTTAATCTAATAGATTCTTTGGTGCTTTGCACACTGGGGCCCGCGTGAGGAGCACGTGAGGCGTTGCCTCATTAATTTTGAACAGAGCTGTTTACCGCCGAAGGCCGGGAAAGACGAACGTCTTGTCTGTATTTGGGGGCAGATGCTATTTGGTTCTATATGTCCATCTCTCCGAAGATGCGAAGTTGATTTATGGCACCGTGTATCGGAGGTTTGGACAGATGCGGCCGTTGTAGCAGATTTCGTCAGATTCCCCCTCATTTGCGAAGGGTTTTTGATTGTGGGGACGCTCTTCCCTGCAGTCGCAAGCCCCTGCAGTTAATTACGTTACCGCATCGCGGTAACCACTTTCTCCTGCTCAAGAAGGTCACTTAGTGTCGTGTGTATTTGTTTTATTTTTGGTTGCCCGTGGATTGTATACGGAGACTAATTTCTGTTGTCGCCCGTAGGGCGTGGATTAGTCCAAATCCGTATTTTCTTAGATTTGGGTTTGGTTTGATTTAAGGATCGTTGACCTTGTTTGAGATTAAGATCGACTTAAATATTTGTTAAGGGTACGTTAATCCGATATTAGACTAAGATCTACTTAACGGGGGTTCAGAATCATTTTTGATCCGACGAAAGAGCATTCGGGCACTATCGTTTTAGTTTCAGGAAGTTGCGGTCCACAGCTAGTTTAAGGACATTATGGTCCATAACTAGTTTAAGGACATTACGGTCCATTGGGGTATGCTCATAGGTTTGAGAGTGCATCCAAGAGCTGTTGGTTGTCGGGACCCTCCACCTCTCTGATATCGTTGAAGAATTACAACGACATGTATCAGAGGTGTGGAGAGATGTACCCTTGAACCGAACTCCAGATTGAAGAGAGAGATCATGGTGGAACGAACATCATTTTAGATGCCATGTGTCAGGAGATCATTGGCCATCTTTGGAACTAAGATCGATTCGGGAAGACCTGAGTATAGGAGGGCTCGATTGATTGATGGTCAAAAGGTTTTGGCCTCGGGAGACTTGGCTAATTTGGGATAAGGTTAGCCTCTCACAGTGTTAAACACTGATATCTGCTTAGCGCTCACGTGCTCCCACGTGAGGCTCATAAGTAGCGTTAAACACTGAAATTTGGAGTGCTCACGTGTGGCACGTGAGGCATCTGAAAATTGGGCGTTGCTTCTTTGGGTTTATTCCCTGTCTATGCATATAACTGTTAAACACTTAAATCTTGTAACCATCACGTGTGGACACGTAAGGTGCCCCCGGGTTGGGCACTGCCTCCTTTGGATTTATCTTCCTATTCTTTTCTAGCTGCTAAGCACTATTGGAGGTCACGTGGGATCACGTGAGGCGAACCCAAAATGGGAACTGTCTTAATTTATTCCCCTTTCTTTTTACAAGTGCTGAGCACTATTAGGGGTCATGTGGGATCACGTGACTCGATCTCAGTCATTCCTTTTGGTCCTCAGAAGTGCTCACGTGGGAACACGTGGTCTGTCGTTATAGCGTTGAACGCTAATATGCATGGAGCTCTTGATCTAAGTCTTTCCTTTGTTTTATAAGAATTAAATTCTTATGCAGGGTTAAACCCTAGTTTTATTAGAGGAATTAAATTCTTCAAATCTAGTTCTTTCCTCTAAGTTTTGGGACTGCATAATAAAATCTCCCCGATGAGAATTAAATTCTCAACTTGTGAGAAGATCTGCTTCTGCAAACCTCAACTAGAGGAAGAACTAAGTTCTTTTTTGGAAGAGTTAAACTCTTGTAAGAGGGGATAAAACAATCTCTAGGTCTTTTTTCTTACCTAGGGTTTCTTTTTCTTCAAAAAGAACTCCTCTTCTTTTTGTTTTTTTTTCCAAATCTTATGGGGGGTCTCCTCTTTCTCTCCTTTCAGACTCGGGTCCTTTATATAGTAGAGGCAAGTTTGTTGATTTAGTTAAGGAAATCTCTCGTTGAGAGATTTTTTAATTGATTCGGGTATTTTATCCGCCGTTGGATTTTTGATTTAAGGACTTCTATTTTATAAAAGATATTTTTCTTGTTTTTAACAAGATTAGGAAAGTATTTTCTATACAGAGCTTATTCTGTAGCTTGGTGATTTTTAATCACCATTGGATCTTTAATCCCACGGTGCTCTGTTTTACAGAGCGTAATCTTTCTTGTTTAGAAAGATTGGGAAAATATTTTCCCATACAGAGCTTATTCTGTAGCTTGGTGATTTTTAATCACCATTGGATTTTTAATCCAACGATGTTCTGTTTTACAGAGCGTAATCTTTCTTGTTTAGAAAGATTGGGAAAATATTTTCCCATACAGAGCTTATTCTGTAGTTTGGTGATTTTTAATCACCATTGAATCTTTAATCCAACGGTGCTCTATTTTACAGAGCGTAATCTTTCTTGTTTAGAAAGATCTAAGGAAATATTTTCCAAATAAGGTTTTGATCCCTCTTGTTTAGAATTTAATTCTATCGGCTCAGAAGGCATTGGGAACCCTCACATGTGGCACGTGACCCCTATGGCATTAAATTGGTTTGCTTATATGCAGCAGTCCTATAGAAAGGTATCACGTATTGGCACGTGAGCTGATGTTCAAGAATGTCACGTGTGGCACGTGACCCCCACGAAGTTAAGCCCAACAAAGAGCATCACGCGCTGACACGTGAGCTTCTCTGGCCTGTTATTTGTTTTAGGAAGGCACCTATATACTTTGTATATAGGTGCTCACGTGCCTGCACGTGAGGCTCAATTTCAGCCTTATTTGTTTTAAGCGCAATGCCTACATTCTTTGCTCCAAGGCGCATCACGTGTAGGCACGTGATGCTCCATTTAGGGGAATTTTTCCCATCGCTTTTTATTTATTATTTTATTATTATTTTTATGAGGGAACAAATACCCCCACAGCGTTGTTCTCACGTGGCTTGCACGTGAGTGCAACGCTGTCACCTTTACAGCCGTTGGATTGCCTAGGAGAATGGGGAGGTGAACCGCCCTTATCATGTCTTATAAATGAAAGGGTTTAGTCTTTGGGAAGCTACTGTTCTTTCATCTTCTTCCTTCCTTGTCTTCTTTGAGAATTTAATTCTCTTCTTCAGAGCTTAGTTCTCTGCCCATTGCAATTCCAGAGTTAAACTCTGTCAAAAAAAGAAAACCCTTTTTAGGTAACGATCTTGAATAACAAAGAAACCCTTTTCTTAAAAAAATTCCGAGATTTTAAATCCACCATAAGATCTTTGCTCTTTTCTGAAACCCATCTCTTAGAGATCCAAAGACATGATCTTTGAGTAGTAAACCTCAATATCTTGGGCATTCCCCCTCTGATCTTTAAGGATTCATGGCATTTTTACTTTTCTTTTCCACATCATAGGGGTTTCTGGAATTTAATTCCATCGCATAAAAGGAATTTAATTCCTCACCAAAGAGCTTTGCTCTGAAGATCAAGAGGGCCCCTCGGGAATTTCATTCCCTGGTGTTCTTAAGCATATTTTCATAGGTTTTTTCCTTATTTACACAAATTCAAATTTGTTGGGTATTTTAACAGAACTTGTTTTCTCTATGAGGATGTCAAGAGTTGTTTAAACTCCCGTGTCCGTTTAATAAGAATCTTTTTTGATTTTCACAATGATTGTCCTATCTCATCATTGGTGAGCCACCATATTGATTTTGTGGGGTCCATTAGTTTTGCAATCAGTGGTCCCATGGAACAAACTTTCTGTCGTTTCCCTCTATTATTATTATTATTATTATATATATATATATATATATATATATATATACATACATATATATAGGTTTCATCAACGACTTTTCCTTCCCCTTTTTCAGGAACAATGGCTTCTCTTCCCTACTTTCCTTTTACTCGCTCAGACGCCGCTTTTCCGCAATCGCCGTCAGATGAGGAGGCTATGGCAATGATCATGGCCTATGACAGGGACTGTACTAGTTTGCTCCTATGGGGAGTTTGGTATGTACACATCATCCGGGGCCGCCGCAGCTTTACTTATGGGATGCCAACAGAGCCTCTCCGCCCAATATCGCTGATAGAGCGTCCGCAGACTGCTTATACGGTGGAGGTGGCTAATTGGACTCCTACGGGCCGACTTGAGCCATCAACAACCGGGATACCCAACCAGCCCTTGCCGGCTATAGATATTTTAATGTGCCGCATCTGTCAAGATGAAGCCCAACCCTAGGGACAAGTTTATAAGGTAGGGTTTACCCCTCGCCACCTAATCGGCTATCTTCCTTGGGCTCGATATGTTCTGTCCGCCCACCGTACATGGTTGCAGAAGGTTGGGTTATATCAAGCGGTGTACGCGTCTCTTTTTCATTACCCGGCTCCTCACGTCTGGTGGGTTAAAGCTTTCCTAAACCAATGGAATCTTCCTACCAATACCTTCTTGCTAGGGGATCGTGAGGTCTCGATTTCACTGGAAGAGTTCCGCGAGATCTCCGGATTTGCGATCAGGAGAGAGCATTATGAAGAGTTGCTGCCTCCCGATGAGTATGTGTTCACGACCGTGCCTACTACGCTTGACGGCTTGACAACTGAAAATGTTGTCCGTCATAAGTACCCAAGTCTAATCAAGACTCTGGGTATTTTCGAAAAGCTATTCGCGGAATTAGAAGGACAGGGCGTCACCTTTAAGAGCTTCATCGCCTGTTTTCTCCGGGAAGATGTTTTATCAAAAGAGGCTCCAAAATTTGCGAACATTAACGACCCTTTTGGGTTTGGGATGAATAAGCTGCCGACCAAAGAAGAGGACTTGCCGCAGTTTTATATTCCGACCTCGTCGGTCGTACCCTTCGATGCAATTGCGGCTCCTGGCATGGACAAAGTGACCTTCTTCGTCGGCTTCATCAGCCTTTGGCTCAGTTAGTTCGCTATGCCGACGCATCGACGCTTCATGAGAGCCTCCATCTTCTACCCCGCTCATCGCATAGCCGAAGGGGAACGGTTGGCCGTTGGCATTGCGGGACTGTCGCATCTTTATCATGGATTAAGTGTTGCGGCCAACACTTTAACCCCAGGTACAGATGTCGTGAATTCCTCCCTCTACTACTTCACGTCGTGGATCGAGATGCATGTACTGGGATCGTTCACAGCGCATCGGCGGCCAGATTTCTATGACTCCTACACCTTCCCACGGGTTATAAGGTTGGTGAATGCTTCCGCTCTCGATCCGACCCAGCTAGGAGCCCTCCGCGTGCTGCTTAACCCGTACTCCAACGAGGGCGGGATGGTTTTTAGCGACCGAGTCCTCTCTGCTCCCGCGGGACCTATCCAGCAGCTGTTTGATCTGTCGAAAGGTGGAGCGTCGTCTTTAAAGCCTAAGGAGATCATGCACCTATACTCGATTAGGCCGGTCTACTTGGTGTTCCGGCAGAATAACGCGGCCCTTTTTATGCGGTACAATCCGCATCGCTTTGCCCAGCAGTTGGGCTATAACCAGGGTGTCCCTTTCGAGGCGTTCTTGGTTGAACCCACTCCTTCTCTGGAAGTCACGCGTGAGGTCACCCATCACTTTATGCAGATGAACACCGGCTCCTGCTTTGTGATCCCCGATGCTGACTATATTCCAAGGTGTGTGGGGTCTTTCACAGGTTGGTATCGTCATCGAGTCGGTCCCGTCATCGTCGAGGAGAGGCGGGTACTCTTTGAGTGTCGATCGTCGGCTCCAGCCAAAGCCACTGGTATTCCGTTGCGGCCGCGGACAGTGGTTCGCCCTCCATTGAGGGATAGTGGCGTGGTTCTTATCCCGAAATCCGCAGAAACAGAATTGACTCTTCGCACTGCTAGGATGCCGATGCGCACTAGAGCTCAAGCAAAGGCCTCCGATGAAGCGCTAGTGACAGTACCATCAGTGGCAGTGTCATCCGCGGTGGTATCGCCAAAGTAGGATACCAGAAGTGAGGTTGGTCAACGTCGCGCCAAAACGCCGAAGGGAAGGAAGCGATCCTTTTCCAGTGTTATCTCCGGCTCGAAAAGGAGGAAGAAAACAGTTGTTGGTCTGCTTGACCTCTTGCTGGAATCTGAGCCTATTGTTCAAGGCGAACCCATCTCCATGCGAGCTGGATGATGGTCTTATTTACCCTGGCTCGTCCGCTGAGGAAGCCGCGCAATTAGCTAAAGCTTTAAGGCGCTCGCAGGATGAGACCGAAAATGTGCGCATTCCGAAAAAGCCCTACCCCCCGATTATCTTCTACGAAGATCCCCCTTCACTACGGAGAGTACATATGGGTCCTCTGCGAAGGGAAGATGAAAGAGCCTTCAAGCAGTCCATCTCGGCTGCTTCTGAAGATGAGCTGGCACTGAAGACCGGTGGGCATGAATCTGCATTTGAAGCCCGGCGAGCACATTTCCTCAGGAAGGAACAACGGCTTGAAAAAGCCATACTAGAAGCATCTGGCGTATCGGTATGTGTGATTTCCGTATTTTTCTTTTGGCAAGTAATTTGTATCACTTTTTATATCCTCTTATCTTTGCGAAAACTTTGCAGAGACTTCAACAACGAAAGAGGATCTGAGCCCAGGTCGTGCCATGACCGCAGATTCTATAGATGTCTCCCATGACGCATCGGCAGGTGCAGAAAGGATCATTACGGCCGTTGTTCCTGTCGTGGAGCCTCCGGTGTTGGCTCTGTTAGTTATATGTATGCCCTAGAGGCCATTACTATACATAGGATGTATATTGTAGTGGATGCTGGGACATATATAGGGAGGACTTTCTTGCTCGACATGATAGTATGCTATCTGGTTGAACTTTACCTTAACGTGTATGCTGATTGTCTCTCTGTTACATGTTGGTAAAGCCCTTAGGATCTGTACTTGACTACCTGGACTATGATGCGGATCATACTAGTGGGGACATGGTAATCTATAAGTACATCCTTCTAAGTCCCTAGTCGTGGGTGTATCGAGACGGGGCATCGATAATACCAGAGTAGACTAGCGTGTACCTTCTCGACCCATACAGATGGGCGATGGATGATCCCATATCCATCGGTGTTTGACATCAGAGGAGATATACGGGTGCTCAGTAGAGACTGGGTACACTGGACGGACTCGCCGAGAACTCCCAGATGGTATTATACCTCACGTCAGATGGCAGTTCTCTGGTGACACTGGTACAGAGTAGTCTGTTGACCCGAGATCGTCATAGAGTCTTGTGTGGTTCCCACTGTGCTTTGATTTCCATCTTACCACGTCCAAGAGGGCGTGCAAAACGGTGGTTTTTGGGTACAGTCCCGAGTCACATGGAGGCAATGAGCGATAGGAGGGGATTCGTCTCTCCCGGTATATGGGGGTTGATGTTGCGCTGTGTTCGATTGGCTATAACAGGAAATCCCTGGCCAGGGTTGCTGAGATTTACTGGTAAGTGTTACCAGTAGTTTCTCGAACAGTTATAGACCTCATATCGACACGACTTATCGAGCTACTGGGGTCTGACGTTTACCACCCCTAGGCGAGATATGCAACATATCAGACGATCAGACCGGACTGTACGGTAGTGTTACTGGTCGGATTCACTGGAGTGTGAGCGGGCTTGCTCGTCGATCTTCAGATCGCTCAATACCCGGGTGGCCGTTACGTTTAGCAGACCGCTTGCGGCTTGTGGATGTTTGATATGATCATCATCCGCTGCCGGCGTATTGACGAGTCTTTAGAGTCCTACACAGAGGTTTCCTGGGTCAAGCGAAACGAAATAGGAGCGCATATGAGATATGTGCGGGACCGAGAATAATGCGTGTATGTGATACCGTATTCTATTCTCGCGATAAATATATCGAAAGGTTGTATGCGATATAACCTAGTTATCGATTCAAGCGTTGATTCGATAAGCCGATATATTAGATACCAGTCGGTTATGTGCGCATGACCGGATCATTGAATCAAATGTTGATTTAATGATTTAATGCATATTTATATATTTGATATATTGCTTTGCATCAACTAGTATCGGTTTACTTAAGATGGATTTTCTCGCTCGGGTGTGCGCATTGTATATGCGATATACTTTTGTGCACTTGCTTGTATCATGTTTGATGATACATGTCATGCTAGGGTTCAAGTGTAAAGATTAAACCTTGGTTAATGAAATAGTTTAGGGTTTCTTATTTGTTATTCATTTATCTATTTATTTATCCTTTTTATTTTTGATAAATGAATAAATGATAATGAGAAAAGAATGGTGGCTTCTTTTGTTCTTTAGTTGAAGTTTCATGAAGCTTTGTTCAAGTCAACCATACTTATCTCATCCTTAACCCTAACCATTCCCACTAACCATGATTCATTCTCTACACTTAACTCTAGTTAATATTATGATAAGAATTCATTTTCTTTTCATTTTCTATTAACTTATCATAATATCTTTCTTCTTCTTCTTCATTCTTCAAGTGAAGAAAAGCAAAGTCCATCAATGGTGATTGTTGGATATGAGTGAGAAATCCAATTCTAAAGTTAACCCAATTCCTATTTCTTCATCCTCTACCTCTTGCCAAGTAGTAGAGTGTGTTTCCTTCACAAGATTTTAGGGTTTGGTGAAGGTGGAGCTTGATTCATCGATGCCTCGACGTAGATCATCTTCGGCATGGACATCGACGACCTAGCTTGCCCATTCTCCGACGAAGTCGACTCTAGAGCCCGGATTTGATTTGGACAGCGGAGATGACCTCGTTGCGGAGCCGTGGAGGTGGATATCCGGATCTACAAAGGTTGTAATTTCCGTATCTCTTTAGTTAACTGTTAACTAGTTCTTGTTCGCCTAGATATCTAGCAAACGATCCGTACTTTAGGGTTTGTAGGCACTATAATTTTTGAAATTGCCATGGTTGATGGCTTGGGAGACCTCACTAGAGTGCCTAGGAACCCTGCAGTGGTATCAGAGCCTAGCTAGAGCCTTAGGCGAAGCGTAGACGGAAATTGAAGTCCGAACGAACCCGGAACTCCAAAACAAAATTGCTCTCTGTACAATTTTTAAATTCTGGGATTTTTCAACATTAAAAATATTCAGAAACATCAGCAGGCAATTCTAAGAAATACTGTAAAATTCGTGCACACAATTCCTACAGTGCGCCGCGCTTCCGCGGCACGAGCTTGCCTCGTGCGGCGCAAGCGCGGCCATTTTGTCGTCTTGTGCAACTTGTATTCTACAGTAATTCTTATGGTACTGTTCTGGTATTCCTGGATATTTTTAATATTTTTTCAAGAGTTGAAAAATCTGGAGTTGTTTTGGGGATTCGGTGTTTCGATCGGGGTATCAAATTTTGTCTGTTTGGCTTTCCGGATAAATTTTAGGATATGTTAAAAAGTTCGACCGGATATAAATACCCAATTTTTCCCCTGTTGGGAAATTTCCAAGTGTTGGATTTTTCCACAGTTTGACGACGTTCTAAGTAGTGCAAGTAACGCGATGGTCCCTCTAGAAGACACAAACCTTAACTCGATTATGTGACCGTCTTGAACTGCCCTTTGAACCTTCGGGTTTGGGGCAGTACGGCGTGCCACATGTGAGGCGTTGGCTTGACCCTTCTACGGCTGGACCGTTGGTACTGAGGCACGAACGGAATGTTGTTATACTTGTTTCATGTGTTGATCAGTATCGGGAAAACTTGGGTGTTCGATTGTTCGATCGAAAAAGTTTAACATTTTCTGTTTATCTGGAATGGGATACAATAATTGGAATTCACAATGAGTTATATGATAACTAAATGAATGTTATAAACATAGCAGTTTAGTCTCACTTGATCGGTTGCCACGGAATTTTGATGTGATCAAAAGTCCGTCGCAATCACGTAGCGTACGCGGATACTCGCCGGGTAAACTTAATAGACAGCCTCACTCCATAGCCCCGACCAAGTGACTGTAGGAGAACCCCGTCGCCGAAAGCATCCGTCCGGGTGCTCGCGGTTGCGGTGTTCCGCCTTGGTGCACTTCGTCGCCGGTATCGGGGGTGCAGCCGTCTACTGAAGTTTGCGACGAGCATTCGATCAGGATGTCGGGAATCTTGTTGAATTGCCCGACTTGATATTGAAAAGAGTTTTCAATTTTGAGACTAAAATGCGGGGTTTATAATTGTTAGGCATGCGATGTCTAAGAAATTCATTTGGTCAGGCATGCGATGTCTGAGGTGATTGCGGATTCCAACTGTTGTAGTTTTACACTTTCTTTTCTGTGACCGTAAGTGTAATGTGTGATATCGCCGGTTTCGTTGCTATATGTCAACGACAATTGGGATGGACATATTTACTTACGTTGATGACATGTGATGTTATGTGTTGCTGGATATGTTATATTGGATCGTCGTGTTTGAATAGCCGGGGGTTTTTATGTGAGATGAGTGTTTTTCATTTTCATTCATGTAAAAACTTGTATGTAATATTCTTTTATTGGGGCGCTTCCAGGTTGCGGGAGTTGTCACCTGTTGTATATTATTTACTTTTCCGCACTAGGATAGACCCAAGGAGGGGAGCACAAGTAACCGGGTTCTGGAGTCCAGTGGGAGACCAACTCGAGGAGTCGGGTCCGGGTCTCCTAACTCTAGAATTGGTAGGGTTGCTTGCCGCTCTCGTAGGGGTCTAGGGGTGTGGGTTTGGCTATTCATCACGACCGTGGAATCCGTGTTTTATACTGGCTCGTATTGAAAACACGGACGTCCTAGTATATCCAATATTTCATATGATTCTTCTGCTGCGATATCTGTGATGAGATCATGTGATGTTTCTGTGATGGATATAGTATATAGTATATATGATATATTATATAGACGTTACTTATGTTTTACACCCGCGCTAGCCCTGCCCTGCTCTGCCGTTAGTTACCTAACCTAACGGTGCACGAGGGGACATCGAGGCGAATGCGGATGGCATAAGTGTACGTCATATCTATCTGTGATGTTTAGGTACTTAAATGATGGGACTTCATTAATATGATTAATGAATTAAAAGAAACCTAAGATGTTGTAGAATCGAATTTCAAAATAAAACAGGTAGCTACAGTTCTTGCTTTGCACAGAGGTATATGTGATATATCCTGCACCTTATTCGATGAGGAAAGGACCGAGATCCCTTCACCGGGAGTGACTCCTTTAGCAACAACTGGCAGATGCTACACACTCGGTTTGTCTTTTGATTGCTTTTAAGTGTTTTTGCTTTGCACAGCGATATATATGATATATCCCGCACCTCATTCGACGAGGAAAGGACCGACGATCCCTTCACCGGGAGTGACTCCTTTAGCAAAACTAGAAAAGCCTCAAAATCACTCCATTTCAAAATTCGTTCGATCCTACAACGATATCAAGTTCATTACGCAATAGGTTTTCAGAAAAACCTGTCGTAGCCCTCCGTCATTTCAGATAAGTGCTGTTTAGTATTCGTGCTGCGTTTGTTGACCTCCGTCAAGGCGCAGTGTGCGGTAGCTAACCAGTATTTATCTGCTTATGCATATGATGCAGATTGAGTTAGGGTAGTCGTGCGGCCTTGTTGACCTCCGTCAAGGGTCGTGCGGGTGGGTTTAATTCGATCAAGAAATGACGGGTTGAACTTGACTAGTAGCCTATGGTTTGTTGACCTCCGTCAAGGTCATAGGGTGCTAGGGGCAAAATAATATCGGGAATTTCAAGTGTTGAAATTTGCAATGAGATTGCATACCTTCTATGAGATAGTTGGATCCCGATACCCGCTGCGAGTAAGTGTTACTCCTGGGAGAGTTTTATACATTACAATTAGCCGATCAAGTAGGTGTCTAGAAAGGTGTCAACGGGGTTACGCCTCTGGGAAAACGAGGTTTACATTAATTAGGTTCGTGCGAAAGCACGGGGGACCTCCCTCAAAGTACCGACACTGGCCTGGCTGAAAGATTGGTGAACTTGTAGTGTGTAATTAATCCCGGCTAGTCTTTCCTTTTAGGGTTTGAAGGAAGATTTGATAAAAAGCAGTGGGAGCCATCCTGATTAGATAAAATAATAACCAATCTATTCTTGCAAGAGCGCACGCTGAGTGTTTTCTTCTCTCTCTCTCCTGGTAGCGACCATATCACGCCTTAATCAAGATAATAATACGGATTATTGACCGAACCTGCTTGTTATACTGAGCTGGGGAACGTTGGTCCCCCTCCAACTTATAATTGTTATAAGACAGAGCAGGAAATTGGGGATTACCAGAATTCCCGTGCCGCCCAAACGAAGAGAGTGCATGCTGATGCATCATCTTCGGGTGTGTTCATTACAAAGAACTGTTTCTCTGTATCCTTTACGTCCTGGGTATGTGATACCAGATCAGGATCCCAGATATGTAATCTGTTACATAGGGCTATGGAAAGGTAGAGAACTGAGAACGGGTGATAAGTTTCATGAGGCAGAAAACGGGGCAAGTGTTGCAGCCAAGTCTGTCGGTCACTGTCACCCTGTATTACCAATACATTGATTCTGAACGAATGTTATTAGATACCGAACCTGATATACAAAATCATATCAGTCTTTTTATTAGTAAAGAAAGGATATAATTTTGTATTGTTGGATAATGTTTTGAACATTTCCTATATCAAAAGTTGATCGGTTCAGGCACGTTATCTAAAAGTATTAATGTTCTAAATCAAACTACAGTTCTTAGTATATGGAACACACACAAGAGGAAGAGTTCAGAAATGAACGGATTCTTCTTGAGGTATTGTAGACTAGGTCAGATCAATGTGACCCGACTAGCTAGAGTTACATATAGATGCATATTTAAATCAGTTTGAATTTACATCTTGTGAAACTCGCCAGTCATGTCACAAAGATAAGATGACCATAGCTCCGTTTACTGGAAACAGAGAAAGAGTTAGTAAACTCTTGGGATGATACATGTTGATGTATGTGGGTCCCCAGTCTACACATGCCAGGACTGATTCTTTATACTTCATTACGTTCTCTGATAATCTTTCGAGTTTCAGACCTATGTTCCTGTTGAAACACAAATCCGAACCTTTTGAGATATTCACAGAATATAAGTTAGAAGTAGAGAACCAATACGGGTATAAGTATTATGTCCTATGATGAGATCTGGGAGGAGAGTACTTGAGCACGAAAATCCTGGATCATTCTAAAGGAGAATGAGATTCTCTCTCAGCATTACTCCTCCGTATACACCATAGCACGATGGTATATCGGGGCGGAGCAAATACACCCTATTTGATATGGTGTGCTCTATGATGAGTACTACTGAGTTACCTTTTTCCTTCTGGGAGTTATGCACTTATGAAGTTGCATACCTATTGAATAGGGTTCGAATCAAATCAGTTGCCTACCACTCCATATGAGATATGGAAAGGGAAGAGCCCATGTCTTAAGCCAGTTAAGATTTGGAGTTGCCCGGCCTATGTCTAAAAACAAAATCCGGACAAGCTCGAGGCAAGGACTGTAATGTAGAACTGGAAAGGTTCCAGCTATACAAACTACAGCTGATGATTTGATAGAACCAAAGTATTCAGTAGATACCAACGAACCTCAGCCTCTCCGCCGATCTAGTAGGGTTCCTCACCCACCTGAGAGATACTTCAGTTTCTCTATGACAGTGGGAGCGAGGATTGCATCATGAGATGATGACCCAACTAGTTTCGAGCTGGCCATCAGGAGTAAGACTCTGTAAGAATGGCTGGATGCTTAGTGATCTGAGATGGAATCCTTATACATCAGCAAAGTATGGACTTTAGCTGCAAGATCTGAAGGGTTAAATCCCCATCAGGAGCAAGTATATCTTGAGAAGATTACTTGGTGTACATGGAAAAGTTGAGACTTTCAAAGCTAGAATTGTTAAAGGTTTTCTTCATTGACCGGGCGTGGATCATGATGAAACTTTTTCAAGAATCTATGCTTAAGTCCATCCAGATCCTACTTGCCACGGCTGCATACCATGACTGCGATATCTGGTGGTTGGGTGTCTTGACTGCTTTTCTAAATGATGATTTAGAAGAGTGCGTCTGTAAGTACACAGCCAGAGGGCTTCGTAGACAGTGGGAGCAGCGGAAACGTGTGCAAGATGCTTTATAGGATAAAGCAGGCATCGCGGAGTTGGAACATCTGTTTTGATGAATTAGTCAAAGAGTTTGACATCATCAAAATGGTAGATGAACCTTGTATAAACAAAAAGGTAGTAGAGAGTATGGTGGTGATCCTCGTAGAATACGTGGATGACATACTTTTAATAGGGAAGGAGTTTCCTATGCTACGCTCGATCAATCTCCGCTTATCACTATGATTCTCAACATAGGATTAAAGTGATACCTACTAAATCCTGGATTTTGGATCTATGAGATAGATCTAAATGGATGTTAGGATACTCACTAATTGTAGTGAGATGGTATCAATCGATCCTGGGGAGAATCACTGGAAAGGTTCCAGGGTGATAAAGACGACTGAATGTCAGTCGCAGGCATTGTCTTTACCCTCAGTAAAGGGACGGTATGTTGGAAGAGTTCCAAGCTAGATACCGTGACATACTAGACGATAAAGGCTGGATACATCGCTACTTAAGATGCTACCAAAGAGGCTGTTTGGGTGTATATTGGTTCATGAGATGAACTATGTTCCTCCCATTGTGTGACAATGGAGTTGTGGCTTATCCCGAGGAACGCTGGTCCCATCAGTGATCCAGACTTATTCTAAGGCAGCATCGCCTGATCAAGGAGATGGTTGATCTCCAGGGAAATCGAGGTTAGGAGAGTAGACTCAGAGGACAACACAGCGGATCCACTCACAAAGGCCTGTTCCCAGAGAGAGACTTTTATGGGATGGTTGAGTATGAGATACTGCAACCACTGCTACTGATGGCCCTAGTGCAAGTGGGAGATTGTTAGTTATATGTATGCCCTAGAGGCCATTACTATACATAGGATGTATATTGTAGTGGATGCTGGGACATATATAGGGAGGACTTTCTTGCTCGACATGATAGTATGCTATCTGGTTGAACTTTACCTTAACGTGTATGCTGATTGTCTCTCTGTTACATGTTGGTAAAGCCCTTAGGATCTGTACTTGACTACCTGGACTATGATGCGGATCATACTAGTGGGGACATGGTAATCTATAAGTACATCCTTCTAAGTCCCTAGTCGTGGGTGTATCGAGACGGGGCATCGATAATACCAGAGTAGACTAGCGTGTACCTTCTCGACCCATACAGATGGGCGATGGATGATCCCATATCCATCGGTGTTTGACATCAGAGGAGATATACGGGTGCTCAGTAGAGACTGGGTACACTGGACGGACTCGCCGAGAACTCCCAGATGGTATTATACCTCACGTCAGATGGCAGTTCTCTGGTGACACTGGTACAGAGTAGTCTGTTGACCCGAGATCGTCATAGAGTCTTGTGTGGTTCCCACTGTGCTTTGATTTCCATCTTACCACGTCCAAGAGGGCGTGCAAAACGGTGGTTTTTGGGTACAGTCCCGAGTCACATGGAGGCAATGAGCGATAGGAGGGGATTCGTCTCTCCCGGTATATGGGGGTTGATGTTGCGCTGTGTTCGATTGGCTATAACAGGAAATCCCTGGCCAGGGTTGCTGAGATTTACTGGTAAGTGTTACCAGTAGTTTCTCGAACAGTTATAGACCTCATATCGACACGACTTATCGAGCTACTGGGGTCTGACGTTTACCACCCCTAGGCGAGATATGCAACATATCAGACGATCAGACCGGACTGTACGGTAGTGTTACTGGTCGGATTCACTGGAGTGTGAGCGGGCTTGCTCGTCGATCTTCAGATCGCTCAATACCCGGGTGGCCGTTACGTTTAGCAGACCGCTTGCGGCTTGTGGATGTTTGATATGATCATCATCCGCTGCCGGCGTATTGACGAGTCTTTAGAGTCCTACACAGAGGTTTCCTGGGTCAAGCGAAACGAAATAGGAGCGCATATGAGATATGTGCGGGACCGAGAATAATGCGTGTATGTGATACCGTATTCTATTCTCGCGATAAATATATCGAAAGGTTGTATGCGATATAACCTAGTTATCGATTCAAGCGTTGATTCGATAAGCCGATATATTAGATACCAGTCGGTTATGTGCGCATGACCGGATCATTGAATCAAATGTTGATTTAATGATTTAATGCATATTTATATATTTGATATATTGCTTTGCATCAACTAGTATCGGTTTACTTAAGATGGATTTTCTCGCTCGGGTGTGCGCATTGTATATGCGATATACTTTTGTGCACTTGCTTGTATCATGTTTGATGATACATGTCATGCTAGGGTTCAAGTGTAAAGATTAAACCTTGGTTAATGAAATAGTTTAGGGTTTCTTATTTGTTATTCATTTATCTATTTATTTATCCTTTTTATTTTTGATAAATGAATAAATGATAATGAGAAAAGAATGGTGGCTTCTTTTGTTCTTTAGTTGAAGTTTCATGAAGCTTTGTTCAAGTCAACCATACTTATCTCATCCTTAACCCTAACCATTCCCACTAACCATGATTCATTCTCTACACTTAACTCTAGTTAATATTATGATAAGAATTCATTTTCTTTTCATTTTCTATTAACTTATCATAATATCTTTCTTCTTCTTCTTCATTCTTCAAGTGAAGAAAAGCAAAGTCCATCAATGGTGATTGTTGGATATGAGTGAGAAATCCAATTCTAAAGTTAACCCAATTCCTATTTCTTCATCCTCTACCTCTTGCCAAGTAGTAGAGTGTGTTTCCTTCACAAGATTTTAGGGTTTGGTGAAGGTGGAGCTTGATTCATCGATGCCTCGACGTAGATCATCTTCGGCATGGACATCGACGACCTAGCTTGCCCATTCTCCGACGAAGTCGACTCTAGAGCCCGGATTTGATTTGGACAGCGGAGATGACCTCGTTGCGGAGCCGTGGAGGTGGATATCCGGATCTACAAAGGTTGTAATTTCCGTATCTCTTTAGTTAACTGTTAACTAGTTCTTGTTCGCCTAGATATCTAGCAAACGATCCGTACTTTAGGGTTTGTAGGCACTATAATTTTTGAAATTGCCATGGTTGATGGCTTGGGAGACCTCACTAGAGTGCCTAGGAACCCTGCGCTCTTGTTCCTTCGATGTCCATTCCTCGAGCGGAGGTGACCCCATTGGCCACGGACCCTATGGATGTCTCTAGTGATGCACCGAAAGGTGTAGAAGAGATTGCCGAAGCTGTTAGTTCTATCTTGGAGCTCCCGGTGATGACCTCCGTCTCTTCGGCGTCTATACTTTCCACAGTGGCGACCTTGCCGGTCGTAGACCTAATGGATCTTTCTGGTGGCATCTTGAAGATTGTAGTAAGGACCGCCAAGGCCACTGTTCACTCTTTGGAGTCTGAACTGGCGGTTGTTGTTCCGCAACTCGAAGCTGCTATACCAGCAAATATCCCCGGTGATGTGCCTTAGGGCGCGGAGGAGGCTGCCGAAGCTGCTATACCTCCAGTTCAAAGCGAGCGGAGCATCGAAGGTAATCTCTTACATTTTATTTTAATGATCCTCTCGTTATCTGAACTCTTCTTTCCTTCAGAACTGCGGGAATTGGTGGCTTCTATAGTGGACCTATCTCCCAGGAAGTCCTTCCAGTGCTTACTTGATATGGCTGCCCTACAGGAGATATCCCCGCAAAGCATCGTCCTTTCTTCCGGGCAAGGTCGGTGTTCTTTGACCCATTTGCTTTATTATCATTTTTTTACAACGATGCTAATATGCCCTCTGCAGTTCTGGAAGCTGATGATGAAGTGGAGATCCTTGATGGGCCTGGGGATCTTTCAAACCCCCCTTGCATGACTGTGGGTAAGTAAAACTTTACCATTGGCATTGTTTTGTTTATTCCATGTTTGCCAGTCTCGCTGACTATTCATAAATTTTGACAGCTTTGTCAGCTCTGGCTCCGTTAGAGTCCCGAATCTCTATGCCACCGGGCCCATATGCCCGACATGCGTCTGAAAGGATGGCGAGACAAAGCATTCACTCCTTGTCGGTCCTCATTGAAGATCTTCGTGCTGGTAGTTCTGTTACGGCCGAAGAATTTGCTGCCAAAGCCAATACTTCTTTGCCCTTCCTTGCCACTTATCATGACGAAACATTGGTGCATGTTTGGGTTGAGTATTGTCACCGAGTGGAGGCTTGCTTACATAATCTTGAGTGCACACTCCTTTCTTCCGAGCTTCTGACTGCAAAGGTGAGCCTGCGGGGGTGGATTGAGCGATACGCCGCTAATCTACAGTCTTATAAGAAGAGGTTCAACCGGAAATTTTCGGAGAGGGAGCTAGCTTCAAATGCTTTGGGGGAACTCTAGGCTCAACACACTACTAAGACCACCCATGCGTACGAAATTTAGCGAGTGCTTCAAGAAGCTATCACAGAGGTGGTAGCTCTTGATAAAGCCATTATCTTTACCCGCGAGATGGTTGAAGCTCATAAAGTTGCTGAAAAGGAGCTTCAGAGTCGGTTCGCTTCGTATCAGACTCAACAGTCTCAGGCGGAGACCCGTCTTGTGGCAATAACAAAGCTTAAAGCCGAGGCCCAACGGAAGAATGATGAACTGACGAACTTATTGCACCATTCGCCGGCTTAAAGATTTTTTGTATATTCTCCTTTTTTGTATTTACTCCTGAATGAGAGTATCTTGTATTCATTTTGATTGTTTTATGAAATGTACCTTGTATTCATTTGGATTCATGAACAAAAGACATATTTTATTTCATACTGGCGTGTCCCTTTTACCAAATGCGTCTTGTAGATAGTCTATTTGATCTCCTTGCAAGGCAGCGATGGCTTAGGAAACAGGTTCAAATCTGCCGCCTAAGACTTTTTAACTTTATGAGCCGTGAGAGTCTCATAAAGGGTTTTCTCCCTACGAGTCGAGAAGATCCCGTAGGTGAATTTTCTCCTTAGGAGTCGTGAGGACTCCTAAGTACGTTTTCTCTTGAGAGTCGTAAGAATCTCACAAGAGAACTTTCCCCCTTATAAGTCGAGAGGACTCGTAAGTGGTTGTTTCCCTCCTTGTCGATATTCAACTTTGGAGAGTGTGGCCCGTGAATAGTATGCAATAGTCCATTGATTGGTACGAAAAATCGTGTTTGTAGTTTAACCGCAATCAGAACGGTGTCGCGCGTAGCTAGACCGAGATGAGTACGGGTCGTCCTCTGGGAAACGTTGAACCTTTTACTTTTACTTTAGATGTGTTGAGAAAGAGAGGAGGAATAAAGAATTTTGTGAAAAGTTTTTAGATCTACTTTAATGTAAAATATAGATCTAGATTATTTTAGAGATTTAAATAATATAATAATAGGGTTTGTAGGGTTCGTTAGGATTTAGTAGTTATGGAAGATTAATTAAAAGTTACCCTTTTTATCCATTAATAGATTTAGAACTAGAACGACGGTGATGCGTGTAGATTAGGGTTTCTGGAGGGAAAAGGAATCCCACTCGTAACCCTTATCTCGACACGGAACTCCGTTCATTATCTAGCCTTTACCAAAACAATCATTAATCTAATCTCTAATCGTGGTCGGAACTAGCAAAGAATTGCTAGCGCGCCCTATTAGGATGTTAATGATTCTTTTGATAAAGTTCCTAAACTTTATAGGACTTAAAAAGAGTTTAATTATTTTCATCGTCCATTAGCCTACCCTAATCCTACGAACCCTAACAAGCGGAGAATTACTCGCGCATGTTGGGAGAAAAAGAGATGGAGAGAAAATGCATAATTAAACTACGAAGAAATAGAATAAGAAAAAGAACTACCTTTATTAATCAACAAGATCAAGTACACTTTGATTCCTTAGAAAATGATTACAAAAACCTAGTTTGCTTCTCGATCTCTTCTAAGGAGTTAGATGAACAGTTGATGATCAGCCTGGATGCGTGAGCCGTCTTGGACTTCGTGATCTCTTCGGCTTGATGGCTTTTCCAAGAGGCTCTCGGTGCCTTTATATAGTGCAAACCCAGAATCTTATTGTTGAGAAGTTGGTAAAATTCAGCAGTTGTCAATCTCCCAAAATATTGCCTTCCAACTCATCATTATTGCGGCGGATCCGCTGCCCAAAGGTGTGTTTGGCCGCGGATCCGCGCTCAATGGATGTGATCAATTGCTTATTTTTCTTGGGCTTTCATCTGGTGACATGTGGCAATCCTAGGCATCTTCAGAATCTGAAAATCTTTTCTCTGTTGCTTCCAGACTTGGTCTCCAAGTTTGCTTCTTAATTTGGCAAGTTTTCTTCAACAAATTGATTTGTTTGTTAAATCCTTCATAACAACTTGAAAATATTCTGCACAACAACTCAAATAAGATTTTAGTAGACTTTGTTCTACTAGGATTAGATCAATAATATATTTGCATACATTTTCCTACCAAATGATAATTAAAATATATTAACACATGGAAAATAATGTTTTTACACATAAACCCTCATATGTATAATATATTATAATAAAGTCCTTTTTTAATAAAAATGGTAGGAAAAATGTACTACAAATGTGCAGTTTTATCGACTGAACAAATACCCCCAAACTTATCTTTGATCGTCCCGAGCAAACTAGTTTATTTAAGAGGAGAAAAAGAAAGGAGAAAACTAAGCACACTTTCGTAGGCAGACACGATTGCACTGAGCGCGTGCAACAAGCCGTTAAACCTCTAGGTGTCCCTAGTAGGAGGAGTGTTGTCTCCTGAGGGTTTTCAACGGATTACACCCACAAAATCCTATAACAAAAGAAAGATGGTGAAATTTACATATAAAGACAAGAACCATAAAAGAAATACTTTGAAAAGAAGAGTTTCCAACTATACTAGCTTTTCAGTTGTCATGAGCCCTATCTTAATAGTCATGAAAAAATGTTAGAAATCACATCATCCCTCAATAAAACATCGTCTTTATTCTTCATTCCTACCTTTCATCCAAACATTGATCATATAACCCCACGTGTGTGTAAAGAACATCCCTACACTCGGAGAATTCAATTCAAGCTATCATACTATTGTCCATCTACCTCAGTACTTTTTAATTTTATGAATACTAAGATTCGCTTACACATTTTCATGCGACCGTTAATGCTTCTTGAGGTACTAACCAACCGATTACTCCTGTGCTTGCAGATTAGGTGATAATATTTTCCTCGTCTTGCACCACCTAAGGCTTAGCAGTGACTCCCAGACCAGTTGGCCTTAGGGCACTAGGTGAAGAGGCACCCTCGCTATATTTTTTTATTACTGCCTTGGCGATAACAAAACCAGTGTTCATTTTTTCTTTTCACCATTTTTATATTTTCTTCATTTTTTTTCACTTCCTTCATACTTTGGCTTTTAGACAAGAGCATTTCAAGGTATCCTCTACTATCCCGAGTTTCAAGACGTGTGTAAGTGCATATAGTAGGGTATCAACATTCAAATGTTCGGCTTCCAGAATAGAAACTATTTTTCAGACTTATTTTTATCTTCAGATTAGTGACTTCCTTCATCTTACTAACCCTTGGGACAACAGCTCATAACTACTTATTACTAGTTCATTTAAGAA
This sequence comes from Agapanthus africanus, assembly GCA_030015575.1. NCBI lineage: Eukaryota > Viridiplantae > Streptophyta > Magnoliopsida > Asparagales > Amaryllidaceae > Agapanthus > Agapanthus africanus. The sequence continues at coordinate 766,327,829 of JASDDO010000022.1, read as the reverse complement.
AACTTCTAATTTTCTTGGTTTTCTTAAACTATTCCTATCTTTTGGATGTAATTTTTCACTTTCTACTCTTTTGTTATAAAGGAATTTTTTTTTTTTTGAAAATGTTGTGCTTATGCAAAATATGATGCAAATTGATGTGTAAATAAGCACAAACCTCCCCCAAACCTGTTTACAGCAGTGTCCTCACTGATGTCATCCGTTAAGCTCAAAAACCTGTAGACTTGGGAGGAAATTATTAATGGGGGCAAGAATATATGAAAGTGAAAATGCTCCCCCAAACTTATTTTTGGCTCACAAATTTGAGGACAAAAGTTATGATCAAGAGCCAAAAATATACCCTCCCCTCAAACATGAGTTAGACAATATGAAGCATTTTAAGAGGGGGTGAGTCATTTGGTCAAAGTAAGGCTTTACAAAGACCAAAAGTTAACACCAACCATTCAAAAATTTTATCAGTATATCGTATAGGTTGGTGGAAGAATGTGTTGTATCGACTCAAGAAAAAGTGGGGAAGGCATAAGAGGTGGTCTGGAAAGGGTTTGAAATTAGAGAAAAGAAAGAATGAGGATGAATGTGAATGATTAGAAAGAAGGAATGGTGACGGTTCAACCTCTATAGGTGGAGATTGATCAATCACAAAATCCGTATTGTTTAAAAATTCAATTTCGTCAGCAAAAAGTTCTTCAAAACTTTTATCAATAGTGTGATTGAACATTTTGCTGTCAAAGAGTTTTATGCCAGAATTTATTCTACTTGATTCATAAAAAATCACTGAGGTAGAGGACTCAAAGAACTCATCTACCTCTTTTTCAAAAATATCCAAATCAAGTTGAATTTCTGGTATTATTGAACTTGAATTAACAGATTGTGATTTATCAAAACTCACTGAAACTATAGGAACAGAAGAAGAACCGGAGAAAGTAGAAGGTGAAATGGGTAAACAAATTGATATGTCGAGTGTTGCTGAACCAGATGTGGAAGATGGAGGTTGTATTTCGGTCTGATCTTCGGGTATACCATTATCATCAACTTCAAGACATATTTGGGATTCGGGAAGAATTAAAGGCTCAAGATGATGACCATAAGGAAGTGAAAGGATTTGATGAATTGGTGGGCCAAAATCATCCAAAATTTCGGGTTCATCAATCAAAATATCCCCAACGTTAATCACCTCATTCAAGTGAAGGTTAAAATTCTCAAACTCCTCATCAAAAGTATGGTTTTCAATCAGTTTTGGTTCAAGAGTGGAGGTGTAGAGATCACAAGGGTTGAGTATGGTTTCACTTGAAAGGGACCCTTCACAGTTGGGTAAATCAAACACTACAAAGTCACACAACTTATCAGTCATTCTATTTGGTGTACTTGATGAATCTATGAAACTGGAGTTGTGGATTTCAGTTTGGAGGTACAGTTCTGTCTTCCTACCCAAATCCTTCATAATTTGGTTCGACATTTCCATAAATTTTTCTAATGTCTGCTCCAGACTAGTCTTGGGCTGATAAGGGGTTTCAGTATAAGATTGAAATTCCTGTGGATAATTAAAACTCCCAAATGACTGATTAGAAGAACTGTCTAGAGTAGGTGGAAAAGTCGGATTGGATTGATAGGAACAGAATGGTTGCTGAACTTGGGTAGGAGTAGGATCAATATTATGATAAGAAGAATATTGATATGGGTTGGTTGGTTGGCTATATACAAACCGCATATCAAACTCTTCTCCAGACAGTGGTGGTGATGGTTGATATTGGTCCGGGTTGAAACTTTGGCCTCTAGACCTAGCTATGTGCTCAGCAATGGACATTCGTCTAGGGGCTTCCTCACTCTGGGTATGAACTGAAACAGGTGTAGGATTAGGATATGGTTGATAAGACCTAGACTGAGGTGGCCAACTGTTTCTTCCTGCTTGTTCTATATGATCTCTTAAGGACATGGAAGAGCCGGACGGTATACCGAAGGGATTTCGAAAACAAGAGATATCTGGTTGTGGACAGCAAAGCTCGGCAAGTGTTCTTCTGTTTAGGTCACCCATTATAAGAAGAGAAGAAGGGGGAAGGGGTAAAAAGGAGAGAAAGTAATTGGTTTGTTTTAAAAAAAAAGACGGATTTAGACAAATCACAAAAATGCACAACCCGAGAACTATGGTTACCTAGGTCCAGTCTCTAGACCGCTCCTAGACTTCCAAAGGACAAGCCGCAGGATAAATCCTCTACCGCCTCCGTACTACCCTTGTAGCCAGGTAAGTGCCAGGTAAGTGGGAAGGAACCACGTCGTGGGCCTAATTAAAAACCACTAGCCTTCGTCATACTTGCCTAGGCACTACAAAAGTAATGCGGATAAACGATAGATTACCCACGACCTTCCTCTGTCCTTATTGAGCGCGACAGTCCTTAGAGTCTGGTCTAGATATTTTTTAAATTAATGAAGGGTTGATCTATATGCTTGGTTTGTGATTTGTGGGGCTTAGGAAGGGTGATGAAATCCCCACCTAATCTTGATTTGGTCTTTGCCCCTTAAAGTCCGTATTAAAATATGCAAAACAAACCGAAAAACAAAACTTTGCAAAAAGATTTTTGAGCGGCGATATTTTGCAAAGAATCCTGCAGAAAATAGATTTTATTGGATTTTAGAGGAGAGAGAAGGGAGTTAGAATCTTACCAGAGAAGTGTGAACCCTAGATCTCCTGTTTCCTCAAGTCCGTGACTCCAGATTTCCTCGCAAAAATTCACACAATAATCGTTAAATATACAATTTGCAGTTTTGTTTTAATAATGATATGACTCGTCTAAGAATTCAACACAAATAGTAAAAATAAAAAATTACGCATGGATCCCCGGCAACGGCGCCATTTGATTGGTACGAAAAATCGTGTTTGTAGTTTAACCGCAATCAGAACGGTGTCGCGCGTAGCTAGACCGAGATGAGTACGGGTCGTCCTCTGGGAAACGTTGAACCTTTTACTTTTACTTTAGATGTGTTGAGAAAGAGAGGAGGAATAAAGAATTTTGTGAAAAGTTTCTAGATCTACTTTAATGTAAAATATAGATCTAGATTATTTTAGAGATTTAAATAATATAATAATAGGGCTTGTAGGGTTCGTTAGGATTTAGTAGTTATGGAAGATTAATTAAAAGTTACCCTTTTTATCCATTAATAGATTTAGAACTAGAACGACGGTGATGCGTGTAGATTAGGGTTTCTGGAGGGAAAAGGAATCCCACTCGTAACCCTTATCTCGACACGGAACTCCGTTCATTATCTAGCCTTTACCAAAACAATCATTAATCTAATCTCTAATCGTGGTCGGAACTAGCAAAGAATTGCTAGCACGCCCGATTAGGATGTTAATGATTCTTTTGATAAAGTTCCTAAACTTTATAGGACTTAAAAAGAGTTTAATTATTTTCATCGTCCATTAGCCTACCCTAATCCTACGAACCCTAACAAGCGGAGAATTACTCGCGCATGTTGGGAGAAAAAGAGATGGAGAGAAAATACATAATTAAACTACGAAGAAATAGAATAAGAAAAAGAACTACCTTTATTAATCAACAAGATCAAGTACACTTTGATTCCTTAGAAAATGATTACAAAAACCTAGTTTGCTTCTCGATCTCTTCTAAGGAGTTAGATGAACAGTTGATGATCAGCCTGGATGCGTGAGCCATCTTGGACTTCGTGATCTCTTCGGCTTGATGGCTTTTCCAAGAGGCTCTCGGTGCCTTTATATAGTGCAAACCCAGAATCTTATTGTTGAGAAGTTGGTAAAATTCAGCAGTTGTCAATCTCCCAAAATATTGCCTTCCAACTCATCATTATTGCGGCGGATCCGCTGCCCAAAGGTGTGTTTGGCCGCGGATCCGCGCTCAATGGATGTGATCAATTGCTTATTTTTCTTGGGCTTTCATCTGGTGACATGTGGCAATCCTAGGCATCTTCAGAATCTGAAAATCTTTTCTCTGTTGCTTCCAGACTTGGTCTCCAAGTTTGCTTCTTAATTTGGCAAGTTTTCTTCAACAAATTGATTTGTTTGTTAAATCCTTCATAACAACTTGGAAATATTCTGCACAACAACTCAAATAAGATTTTAGTAGACTTTGTTCTATTAGGATTAGATCAATAATATATTTGCATACATTTTCCTACCAAATGATAATTAAAATATATTAACACATGGAAAATAATGTTTTTACACATAAACCCTCATATGTATAATATATTATAATAAAGTCCTTTTTTAATAAAAATGGTAGGAAAAATGTACTACAAATGTGCAGTTTTATCGACTGAACATCCATCTTGGACCAACTTACAGGGCCCCAGTGTTTAGGAAACAGGTCCTTATCCCCATTGCCTAAGGCTTTTCCCTACGAGTCGAGACGAATCGAGAAGTTCTCGCAAGGACACTAATTTCATTACGAGTCGAGACAAATCAAGAAGTTCTCGCAAGGGTGTCCTAACATCATAGTTAACTCCTGCTAATAGAAGTCTGTTAGGGTCTGTGGTTTTTTACCCATCGCACCGTCGCGTTGGCCGGTATTCCTCGATATGCAATCATGCTGTTCGAGTAGCCCCGCGACTGTCGTGTCTCTGACCCCTTCGGGGGCTGGACAAGACGTCTTCAAGTAATCTTCCAGGCAATATTACCGTCGAAAGTGCAAGCATTAGGGATATTCCATGTCGCTTTTTACTTGAGGTTAGGCTCAGTTTGGAAGCCCCGATGAGTCATGACCACTCCGTGCTGGAGTGGGATGGTCTCCGATAGTCTTTCAGGTCTCATTTGAGTTGCCGTCAAGACCCTGAAGCTAGGGATCTTCCTTTGCTTCGTTTGTTGACATTGTGTCTACAATATTACGACGCACGTCGATGTTGTCTCTGGGTTGTCTGTGAACCGTCGAGATTTGGAACTAGGGGACTTTGCCATGGCTCCATTTGTTGATGTCGCACCTGTATCCTGCTGGAGGGAGGAAGAATGCTGTTGTTGATCTCTAGGATGTGGATGCTGCCGTCGAGACTTGGAACTAGGGACTTTGCCATGGCTCCGAGGTAGTCTTTAGGCTATCTGTGAACCGTCGAGATTTGGAACTTGGGGACTTTGCCGTGGCTCCGTTTTGCTAACGTCGTATATGTTTCTGGTTGGAACGAGAAGGAACACCGTTGTTGATTTCTATGCTGTAGATGTAGCCATCGAGATCTAGCTTTCCTTTGACGAAGCCTAGTGGGACAATGTAGTTTCCTTTTCGTATGTGTCCATGAATTGTATACAAGGGTCGATGTGATCTCATCTGCAGGGAAAAAGTTTCATTTCATTTTTTATTTCTTTCCAGGATACTCTATCATTTCAGCTTTTTATATAGCAAAAGTCGCGATTGCCCAATCATTTCGGCTATTTTTCGCGGTGCCCAATCATTTCGACTATTTTTCTTTTCTTTACTCGCTGCTTTTTATTGCGAGTTGCCCGATCATTTCGGCTATTTTTATATGCATATATTTTACTCGCTGATTTTTGTTACGAGTTGTCCTATCATTTCGGCTATTTCATATGAATTTTTGACTCGCTGATTTTTTGCTGCGAGTATGGAACTTGAGATCTGACACCAATTTTGGCATCAGCATCGCTGCGACTGGAATATGGCCAGCAGCGAATCATCATTTGCCGTGAAAGGACTTGGAATTTGATACCGATTTAGGCATCAGTATCGCTACCACTGGGACATTGCTAGGAGCGAATCATCATTTGCCTTTATTGATTTGAACAAAGGTGGCTTAGCAGACAGGGTTAGGATCCTGTCGACTAAGGCTTTTTGACTTCATGAGCCGTAAGGGTCTCATAAAGGTGTTCCTCCCTACGAGTCGTGAGGATCTCATATGTGTGTTTTCCCCTTAGGAGTCATGAGGATTCCTAAGTGTGTGTTCCCTTATAAGTCGTAAGGATCTTACAAGAGTGTTTTCTCCTTATAAGTCAAGAGGGCTTACAAGAGTCGTTCACAAAATGTGAAAATTTTGCGCCATTGGTGGAACTTGGTGGGGGAAACGTTCATTCGTGCCCGTGAATTATATACAAGGGCCGACATCGGACCGCCTGTAGGGAAAACTGGAGGATGTGATGGCTTAAGAACAGGTTCAGATTCCTGTAGCTTAAGGCTTTTGAATCCTATGAGCCTTGAGAGTCTCCTAAGGGGGAATTCTCCTTACGAGTCATGGGGATCTCGTAAGTGTAATTTCTCCTTAGGGATCGTGGGGATCCCTAAGTGTGTTGCTCCCTTATGAGTCGTAAGGATCTCACACAGGTGTTTTCTCCTTACAGGGTCGAGAGGACCTTGCGGGTGTTTTTATTTTAACGAGATTGCACCCTTTCGGGTTTTCACAAGCTCGCCGGTAGCCCTGCTGTTTTTACTCATGGAGCCCTTTCGGGTTTTCATCCGTGCCCATTTCTCTTATGGACGTACCGTTTTGTTTTACACGATGAAACTCTCGAGCATAGTTTCGCCGCATATGGCCCATTTGTTTGCCGGTGGGATTTGAGTCGCAGTCCTCACCGCTGGGACTTGTGGACTTGCACTCCACTATCGCCGTATTTGAGACGACGTTGTTAGTTTAGGGACATTTCGGTCCGTTGTTAGTTTAAAGATATCTCGGTCCAATGTTAGTTTAAGGACATCTCAGTCCATTGTTAGTTTAAGAACATCTCGGTCCACGGCTAGTTTAAGGACATCTCGGTCCGTAGCATTTTGAGGCGGGGTTTCGCTGGATACTACTTATAGAGTTTGGACTCAGGGAGATAGTGAGCGGACACGAGCGTCGTTATCCATCATTAACCTGAGCCGCGACTTGTCAGGCGTAGTATTTCTTAAGGAACCGGCCGTTTATTGGCCGGAAAGGTCTTTCGCCATACATATCCATGAGCAAGTAGGCCCCACCTTGGTAGACCTTGTCTATGACGTACGGGCCCTCATAGTTCGGCTCGAATTTCTCCCGTTTAGCACGATTAGGGATCATAGGTCTTTTTATGACTAGCACGAGTTCGCCTTGGCGGAATGTTCTCGGTTTAGTCAATCTTTCGTATGAGCACGTCATCCTTGCTTTGTAAGCTTCTAGGTTTTGCTGCACCATGAAACGAGTTTCATCAAAGGCATCTAGCTCCTCAAGCCGAAGATGGGCATTCTCTTCATTGGTTAGTTCGTACCGAACCGCCACTCATAGAGAGGGTAGCTCTATCTCCAAGGGAAGTGCCGCTTCCATGCCGAATACTAACGCAAATGGCATTGTATTCGTGGCCTTCTTGAACGTAGTCCGATAGGCCCAGAAAGCTTCATGCAATCTCTCGTGCCGGTCCTTTTTATTTCTGGACACCGTTTTCTTTATAATCTTTATCAAGGTCTTTTTGAAAGCCTCAGCTAGACCGTTAGCTCGAGGATTATAGACCGAACAGTATCTCCAATATATTTTATGCTGCTGTGCGAAGTGGCTAATTTTATGGATTTTGTAGGCCGGCCCATTATCCGAGATGATCCGTCGCGGAGTGCCGAATCGGTAGATGACATGTGTTTTGAAGAAATGGATGATATTCTCCGTCTTCACATCTCTTAACGGTATTGCATCTGCCCACTTAAAGAAGTAATCGGTTGTTGTTAGTATGAACCGATGTCCCTTGGATGATGCTGGTTCGATGGGCCCGATTATATCGGTCCCACACATTTCGAATGGCCAGCAAGCCAGCATTGGGTGTAGCGGATTTGGATGCTGGTGGATGAAGTCCCCATGAATTTAGCATGAGTGACACTGCTTCGTGTATTCGAGACAATCCTGAATCATCGTGGGCCAATAGTAGCCTATTCTTTTGATCTTCAGTTTCATCTTTGGCCCAGCTTGATGGGAACCGCAGAGTCCGTCATCAGTTTCTTAAACGGCCCTTTTTTCTTCTTCCGGTCCCAGACACGTTAGCCACAGGAAATCGAACGATCTCTTATACAAAGTATCATTGACGAAGGCAAAAGACAGAGCACGCTTCATGAGATGATGTCTTGATGATGCGTTTTCGGGCGTATGATGAGATTTGAAGTAGTCTACAAAGACTTCTCTCCAATCCTTCGCCCTTTCTTCATCCTCTATTTGGAAGACCGCTCGTTCAGTCGCTCCCTTTCTTTCAGACGACTTCGGAGATATTTCTGCTAGCGCAAGAATCCGGTGGCTTTGCATAATGATCCTTACGTCATTGAGGTTTTCGTCGGCCAGTTCTTTAGAGAGCTTGGCTAACGCATCCGCCTTGCTATTTTCCGCACGCGGTATGCTTTCCAGGGTGTATGAGGGGATTTACGTCAGTAGTTGCTGCACTCTTTCACCATACCTGATCAGTTCTGGTTTGCATGTCTGGTAGTCGCCATTTACTTGGCTAACGACCAGTTAGGAGTTTCCATATATGAAGAGGCTTTCGATGCCCATGTCGACAGCAATCTCAAGACCTGCTATCAAAGCTTCATACTCAGCCTTATTGTTTGTTCTCGGCTCCGTTAAAGAAAGGGCAAAACGTATTATCCCTCCTTGTGGAGTCACAAAGATAAGGCCCACCCTGGCTTTAATCATGGGGGTGTTTTGCTTTCGCTTCTTCACAGAGGACGCTCTATCGAAGTATAGTTCCTATCGGGCATCATTTCGTTCTTTCTCTCTGTCAATTGTGTCAAACACGTGTTCGTCCGGCAACTCGCAGTTCAAGGCGGAGTCGGCAGGTATCGGATGTTCAGCAAGAAAGTCGACGATGGCCTGGCCTTTTATTGCCTTGAAGGGTCGATATACTATCGAGAACTCCATCAAGAGGAGGGCCCATTTGGCAAGCCTTCCTGTTAGCATGGCTCTTGACATCAAATACTTGAGAGGATCTACCTTTGATATGAGATGGACCTCATGTGCCAATGCATAATGTCGAAGCTTCGTTACCGCGAAGATCAGTGCCAGGCAATGCTTTTCGATGTGGAAGTAGTTATTTTCTGCCCCCAGGAGAACTCGACTCAAATATTAGAGAGCTCTCTCCTTCCCCTGGTCGTTCTCCTGTGCCCATAACGCGCCTAAAGAATCTTCAAGGATGGTTGTGTACAGGATGAAGGGCTTTCCCTTGACCGGAGCGGTCAGTACCGGCGGATTTTGCAGATATTGCTTGATTTCGTCCAGTGCATTTTGGCATTTACGATCCCAAACGAACGGGGTCTCCTTCTTCATTAGATGACTGTAGGAGCGGCATTTGCCGGAAAGGTTAGCTATGAACCGTCGGATATACACAAGTTTTTTTTTGGAGAGACCACAGTTACTTGAGAGTTCTTAGTGAAGGCATTTCCATAATCGCCTTGATCTTCGACGGGTCTATTTCGATGCCTCGAAGTCATACGATGAATCCTAGAAATTTGCCTGAGGAAACTCCAAAAGCGCATTTCAGAGGGTTCATCTTCAGTTTATATTTCCGAAGACGCTGGAACACTATTTTCAAATGCTCCCAGTGTTCCTCATACAATTTTCTTTTAACCACGAGGTCGTCGATATAACACTCGACAATATCATGTACAAGGTCATCGAAGATCTTTGTCATGGACCTCTGGTAGGTGGCGCCAGTGTTCTTCAGACCAAAGGGCATCACTTTGTAGCAGAATATGCCCAGCGGAGTCCGGAAAGCAATGTGCTTTTGGTCTTCAGGATGCATCTTCATTTGGTTGTACCCTGAGGATCCGTCTATGAAGGAGAAGACTTCATGGGTGGATGTGTTATCGATCATCAGCTTGGTAACAGGCACTGGGAAGTCATCTTTCGGACAAGCTTTGTTGAGATCCCAAAAATCTACGCAGATGCATACTGTCCCATTTTTCTTCATTACCAGAACGATATTGGCGATCCAGTCAGGGTATTGAACTTCTTGGATGAAGCCGGAGTCGATTAGCTTCTTGACTTCGGCTTTGATACTCATTTCAAGCTCGAGCCGCATTCTTCTTGGCGCCTTTTTGACTGGCTTGACGTCCGGCGATATCGCCAGTTTATGCACAGCTATCTCTATATCTAATCCCGGCATCTCGGAATAGTTCCATGAGAAACAGTCTTTATACTGCATAAGCACGTCCTTTAACGTGGCTACCTGTTTCGCAGACAGCAGCTCACTGACGAACGTTGGCCTTGGGTCGTTTGCCGTCCCCAAGTCGATTTTTCTCAAGTTGTTTGCTGTGGTGTGTATCCCATCTTCCAGCTCTTTTGGTGCCGGTGGAAATTCTGAGATCACCTCGTTCCCATCTTCATTTGCGAAGCACTGGAGGAGTTCATTCGTATTCTCGTGCTCTCCTTCCTTTGAGAATGTTATCATATGGCAGGTACGAGCTCATTTCTAAGCTCGATGATGATCTAGACTTTCCCTCGCAGTGTAGGTTGCTCTCGGCTCATGCTTTCGTGGAGGGACTACCCTCCAACTGTCGGATAAAGTAAACACGCCTTGCTGATACTGATCCTCAACCCAGTTTTTGAATGTGAAGCAGTCTTCAGGAGGATGTTCCGTTATTCGGTGGTAAGAGCAATAATCCGGGTGATGGACCTCGTTCATCTGTTTGGGGTATCGAAACTCCGGGAGCGTCATCATTTGATGCTTCATGACAAGGTTGAATATTTTCCTTGTCTTGTCTTGATGGGAAATAGTACTCCCGACCCATCTTCTTCATAAAAGACGGGTTCCATCTGACTTTTTCTCGCTCGTGCGGCTTCTTGGATCCGCTTCGTTGTTTTTGAATGTCGTCCCTGTTCTTCACCTTGCTTTTACTTCTACGTCGGGCTTTTTTCTTGCCACGAGAGCGCACAGCAGGCTGGGGTGAAGGGCATCGTCGTCTTCTCCTTCCGTAACCTGCTGAATGATACGTTGCGTCCTGGCCTTCTCGTAAATGGCCATTTCGCGGCTATGGTCATTCCGAACCTTTTGACCCACTTCTCTTATCAGGTTGTCAATCTGTTCTTCGAATGATGGGCTTTGTATTCTCATGGCGGGATCTCGCTCTGGTTCGACATCAATGCCATCCGGAAATGCATTCATTTATCCACCGGAATTATTTATGACATAGCAGCCATAGAATCGCTCCCTTTTATTGGACCGAACGTATCCAAGTCCATTCGTCTCCATTCTCCTGTTGGGCATCTTCAGCTGAGTCCCGGAAATGTCCTAAATCTTGTTATAAAACTGGGTTTGTCGAGCGGTCTGCTTGAAGGGTACACCTTGGCATCTCAATAGCATTTTCAGTCCTTCTGCGTAGTACCTGAGCAAACGGATTGGTTGAAGCCTGTCAAGCGCAGGTTCGGCACTGTGCTATACTTCTTTCTCCACTTTAGTCTCCGTGGATTGATAGAAAAGGATTGCCTTCTCACCTCTTTGCTTAGGAGGGGTGTAGAAGGTCTACAGCTCTTGCACGCTGTACGTATCAAGTGCATCAAATTCTTTGTAATGCCGCTGCGGGACCAGGGTAACCTGTAAACTCTGGTCAGCTACAGCAAAGGTCTGCATTTACGGGCGGACGGAGAACACTGCGTTGGCTTCGTCTTAAAAGTCACTGCCAAAGACCAAAATATGAGTGGATGGTTCTGTCCTATTGCCTTGGGGTTGTCCCAAGTAGACCATCTCTTCATCCTCTTCGGTATCGCTCCCAAATATCGGGATAGTGGCGATGGCTTTTTGCTTGTTCTCCGGTTTGCGACATCTTTCCATGTCTTCGAAGTCAGGTAAGAAGTACTTGGCGTCTTCATATTTGCGGACTTCATTTATAGAGAATGGGTTCGGCTCTCCTGTAACTGTGTACTCGAGGACATTGTTCAGTTGATAAAACTGCACATTTGTATTACATTTTTCCTACCATTTCCATATTAAAAAAGGACTTTATTATAATATATTATACATATGAGGGTTTATGTGTAAAAACATTATTTTCCATGTGTTAATATATTTTAATTATCATTTGGTAGGAAAATGTATGTAAATAAATCCATTGACCAAATCCTAGTAGAAATAAGCCTACTAAATATTATTTGAGATTATTGTGCAGAATTTTCCAAGTTGTTATGTAGAATTTATCAAGGAAATCAAGTTGTTGAAAAAGACTTGCCTAATTAAGAATCAAAACTTGGATACCAAGTCTGGAAGAAACCGAGAAAAGATTTCTGAATTCTGAAGGTGCCTAGAATTGCCACATGTCACAAAGACAGAGACCCAAAAATTTGATGAAGAGTTGTGATCAAATGGCCGTGGATTCGCGGCCATACCCCCCTTTGGCCGCGGATCCGCGGCATTCTAGAGGAATCATTTGGTAAAAATTTGGGGTATCAATCTTTGCTGAATTTTACCAAGTTTCCAACTAAAAGATTCTGGCTTTGCACTATAAAAGAGCACCGAGAGCCTCTTGGAAAAAGGATCACGTCGACAAGATCACGAAGTCCAAGACGGCTCACGCATCCAGACTGGTCATCAACGGTTCATCTACCTCCTTGGAAGAGATCGAGAAGCAAACTAGGTTTTTGTAATCATTTTCTAAGGAATCAAAGTGTATTTGATATTGTTGATTAATAAAGGTAGCTTTCTTCTTCTTATTGTATTTCTTCGTAGTTTAATTATGCAATTTCTTTCCATCTCTTTTTCTCCCAACATGCGCGAGTAATTCTCCGCTTGTTAGGGTTCGTAAGATTAGGGTAGGCTAATGGATGATGAAAATAACTAAACCCTTTTTAAGTCCTATAAAGTTTAGGAACTTTATCAAAAGAATCATTAACATTCTAATCGGGCACGCTAGCAATTCTTTGCTAGTTCCGACCGCGATTAGCGATTAGATTAATGATTGTTTTGGTAAAGGCTAGATATGAATGGAGTTCCGTGTCGAGATAAGGGTTAAGAGTGGGATTCCTTTTCCCTCCAGAAACCCTAATCTACACGCATCACCGTCGTTCTAGTTTTAAATCTATTAATGGATAAAAAGAGTAACTTTTAATTAATCGTCCATAACTACTAAATCCTAACGAACCCTACAAGCCCTCTTATTATATTATCTACATCTCTAAAATAATGTAGATCTATATTTTACATTCTTGTTTAACGTAGATCTAGAAACCATTCTATAAAAATTCTTTATCCCTCCTCTCTTTCTCAACACATCTAAAGTAAAAGTAAAAGGTTCCACGTTTCCCAAAGGACGACCCGTACTCATCTCGGTCTAGCTACACGCGACACCGTTATTGATTGCGGTTATTCTACAAAAACACTCTTTCCTACCAATCAAATGGCGTCGTTGCCGGAGATACGTGCGTAATTTTTTATTCTTACTATTTGTGTTGAATTCTTAGACGATTCATATCATTATTAACACAAAACTGCAAATTGCATATTTAACGATTGTTGTGTGAATTTTGCGAGGGAATCTGGAGTCACATACTTAAGGATACAGAGAGACAGAGACATTCATCAAGATCCAGAAGAGGACAGGAGGCCACAGAAAAATTCTCATCAACTGATCCATCTACTCCGCGGCGGAAGTGCGGCAAAGGACCTCATTTGCGGCGGAAGCGCGGCAGGAAGGAAGATCTAGGGTTCCAAACTTCTCTGGTAAGATTCTAACCTCCTTCTCTCTCCTCTCAAATCCAATAAAATCTATTTTCTGCAGGATTCTTTTCAAAATTGCGCCGCTAAAAAAATCTTTTTGCAAAAGTTGTGATTGGTTTTGTTTTGCATATTTAATATGGACTTTAAGGGGCAAAGACCAAATCAAGATTAGGTGGGGATTTCATCACCCTTCCTAAGCCCCACAAATCACAAACCGAGTATCTAGATCAACCCTTCATTAATTTAAAAAATATCTAGACCAGACTCCAAGGACTGTCGCGCTCAATAAGGACAGAGGAAAGTCGTGGGTAATCTATCGTTTATCCGCATTACTTTTATAGTGCCTAGGCAAGTGTGACAAAGGCTAGTGGTTTTTAATTAGGCCCACGACGTGGTTCCTTCCCACTTACCTGGCACTTACCTGGCTACAAGGGTAGTACGGAGGCGGTAAAGGATTGATCCTGCGGCTTGTCCTTTGGAAGTCTAGGAGCGGTCTAGAGATTGGACCTAGGTGACCTTAGTTCTAGGGTTGCTTGTGCATCTTAGGGTGATTTGTCTTGAGTCCCACATTTTTCAAAACAAGCCAATTTTAAATCACACACACGCTGCCACTAGCACTAAACCCGCTTAGTGCATGCTCGGCTGGATACGGGATCCTAGTGCCCGTCTTGTCCGCGTTCCTGCTATCGACGCCGAAGTCAGTACTTCTTCATCTTCTTTTCCCCCACCACACACCACGACCGAGATGGACGGCACTCCATCAGAATATAACAGCACGCTGCCACCGCCCGAAGGTGCGCAGAATCCACCGCGCATCTCTCTCCAAGAGAGATGCTATCCTATTCGTGGTCCCCTTCCTACTTGTCTATCTCTTCCACCACCTAACGGGGATAATTTCGAAATTAAACCCCACTACATCAATCTGCTGCCCAAATTTCAAGGGCTTGAGTCAGAAGACGCGTACGTTTTCATCACCAAATTCGAAAACGTATGCGCAATGATGGGTACTTCACAATTAACTTTAGATGCTATGCGCTTACGTCTTCTCCCATTCACATTGTGCGACTTGGCAGAAAAATGGCTTTACAATACTGCCGCACACTCTATCACTAATTGGGACGAATTCGTCATAGTATTTCTTAAGAAGTTTTACCCAAACCATAAGACTGCCCATATTAGGAACGAGATCAACCAGTTCACCCAGCTTCCTAATGAACCATTTTGGAAGTGCTTTGAACGTTTCAAGGATCTGCTTGTCTAATACCCGCATCACGGAATACAAAGATGGGATTTATGTCAGATTATATATGAGGGCATTAATCCAGCGACAAAGCAGATACTTGAAACAATGTGTCAATGCAATTTCATGTCTAAAGATGACGGTGAAGCATGGAAATATCTGGAAGATCTCGCAGAAAGCACTTTGCAGTGGGAAAGTGTAAGACCACCTTCAACTAAGGGAGGTATTCACCAGCTCGATGTTTCTATCGCAGTAAAAGCCGAAATGGCAGCGATACAAAAGAAACTCAACGCTATTGAAAACAAGTTCTCATCTTTCTCCCTAAATCAGGTCACGCTTCCTAAGACCGTCTGTGATTGCTGTTCGGATCCTTCACACTTAACGGAAGAATGTCCTATGAATGCATCGTTTCAAGCTAATGCTGCTTTTCAGCAGCGACCTAGAAACGACCCTTATTCTTCCACATATAATCAAGGATGGAGGAATCATCCTAACTTTGCTTGGAACGAAAACCAAAAAAGCAATTATCAAAGACCTCCTCCACAGCAACCACAACCACAGAATCAGCCCTCCTTTCAGTCACAGAATTTCCAAAATCCGGCCAACATTTCTGCACCACAAGTGGCCGGTACTGACAACTCACTTGCATAAACTTTGGATATGTTCATGAAACAATCCATGCAATTTTCGGCTGAGATGAGGTCTTCTATTGATACCTTAACGAAAAACTCCGCCTCCCATGGTGAGAGTATTAAATCAATAGAAAACCAAATCGCACAGTTAAACACCGCAATGAGTGCGAGAGAGAAAGGGAAACTCCCATCTCAACCCATACTTAATCCTGGCCACTCACAAAGTTATAATGTGAGTGCTGTTAGCACGTTGAGATCGGGAAAAGTGCTGAATAACCGAGTGGGTGAGCAGTGTGATGATAGTGACACCAATGATACCCCTTCTTCTTCTTCCCCTAATTCTTCCAGTCTTCCACCTTCAACCGAGTCTATTCTCCGTTTTCCCCAAGGCTCGAACCCTTCGCCCATTTCGCCAAATCTATCTAAGTCGATTCCCACTCCAATTTTGGGATCGAATCCATCCCCACAATCCTTTCCAATGTTGGACCAAACCATTATTGATAAAGCACCTTATCCAAACAGGTTAAGGGGAAACAGACCAAGTCCACAAATAGAGAAGATTGTGGAAATTTTTAAGCAAGTTAACATAAACATTCCTCTCCTAGATGCTATTCAACAAGTTCCGTCATATGCAAAAATCTTAAAGGACTTGTGCACTAGGAAGCGAAAAGTTCAAGTACCTAAAAAAGTTTTCCTTACTAGTAATGTGAGCACTGCTTTTACACAACAACTACCCAAGAAACGAAAGGACCCCGCAAGTCCTACAATTTCTATTTCCATTGGGGGTAAAAATATCAATCGTGCTCTACTCGATCTAGGTGCTAGTGTTAACTTGCTTCCGTATTCTGTTTATGAGCAATTATGGATCGGAGAGTTAAAACCTGCGCATTGCACTCTTCAGATGGCCGATCGATCTATCACCCAACCAAGGGGTGAGCTAGAGGATGTGTTAATCAAAGTCGGGGAATTCATATTCCCTGTGGAGTTTATCGTTATAGATACACAACCTGTAGCAAACCCACGCAATCAAATTCCGGTGATACTCGGTCGACCCTTTTTGGCCACTTCCAACGCAGTGATCAATTGTAGAAACGGCTCTATGACCCTATCCTTTGGAAAGAAGTCAATTGAGCTTAACATTTACAAGTTGGGAAGTGAACCCTCCGAACCCTATGCTCATGTGTGTTCTGTCAAATTAATGGATGTCGACAGCAGAGAATTTGATCAACCTCATAATTCTGACTCTTTTCATATGTTGTTGCTTGACACGGACTCTTCCACGGAGTTGTCCGGGTCAACATCTAACACCGATGAGGAACTTTTTATAGAGTCTGACGATCACCCCATTTTCTCTAATGACATTATTCTTCGGGGTATCGATGAAAGTTTTGAGGAAATTTTCGCTGATGAACTCGCATTTTTACAAGACACGGGCGTTGAGATGAATCAACTCCAAGATAAAGAAATTGGACCTCCACCCCTTCTTTTGGACAATCATGATAATGCGAGTAATCCATCATTACTATCACAGTGTCGTCTCTCCAAATTGAGACGCAATCCTTTTCCATTACACCTCTTGTCACCTCCCCACTTCTTCACGTCAAAAGGTGACATGTTCTTCCACCAACCTTGGTGCTTCATCGATAAAATTTTTGAATGGTTAGTGTTGACCTTCGGTCTTTGCAAAGCTTGGCATTGACCAATAATCTTGACCCCCTCTTGTGATTTTAAAAGATTAAAATTGTTTAACTCAAGTTTGGGGAGGTGGTATATTTTGGCTCTTGAAAGAAAATGATTTTTACAAAATTGTGAGCCTAAAATAAGTTTGGGGGAGGATTTTCACTTTCATATATTCTTGCCCCCATTAATAATTTCCTCCCAAGTCTACAGGTTTTTGAGCTTAACGGATGACATCAGTGAGGATACTGCTGTAAACAGGTTTGGGGGAGGTTTGTGCTTATTTACACATCAATTTGCATCATACTTTGCATAAGCACAACATTTTCAAAAAAAATTTTGATAATAAAAGAGTAGAAAGTGAAAAATTACATCCAAAAGATAGGAATAGTTTAAGAAAACCAAGAAAATTAGAAGTTTTCTTAAACGAACTGGTAATAAGTAGTTATGAGCTGTTGTCCCAAGGGTTAGTAAGATGAAGGAAGTCACTAATCTGAGGATAAAAATAAGTCTGAAAAATAGTTTCTATTCTGGAAGCCAAACATTTGAATGTTGATACCCTACTATATGCACTTACACACGTCTTGAAACTCGGGATAGTAGAGGATACCTTGAAATGCTCTTGTCTAAAAGCCAAAGTATGAAGGAAATAAAAAAAATGAAGAAAATATAAAAATGGTGAGAAGAAAATATAGCGAGGGTGCCTCTTCACCTAGTACCGTAAGGCCAACTGGTCTGGGAGTCACTGCTAAGCCTTAGGTGGTGCAAGACGAGGAAAATATTATCACCTAATCAGCAAGCACATGAGTAATCGGTCGGTTAGTACCTCAAGAAGTATTAACGGTCGCGTGAAAATGTGTGAGCAAATCTAAATATTCATTAAGTTAAAAAGTACTGAGGTAGATGGACAAGAGTATGATAGCTTGAATTGAATTCTCTGAGTGTAGGGATGTCCATTACACACACGTAGGGGTATATGATTAATGTTTGGAAGAAAGATAGGAATGAAGAATAAAGACGATGTTTTATTGAGGGATGATGTGATTTCTAATATTTTTTCATGACTATTAAGATAGGGCTCATGACAACTGAAAAGCTAGTATAGTTGGAAACTCTTATTTTCAAAGTCTTTTTTTATGGTTCTTATCTTTATATGTAAATTTCACCATCTTTCTTTTGTTATTGGATTTTTTGGGTGTAATCCGCTGAAAACCCTCAGGAGACAACACTCCTCCTACTAGGGACACCTAGAGGTTTAACGGGTTGTTGCACGTGCTCAGTGCAATCGTGTCTGCCTACGAAAGTGTGCTTAGTTTTCTCCCTTCTTTTTCTCCTCTTAAATAAACTAGTTTGCTCGGGACGATCAAAAATAAGTTTGGGGGTATTTGTTCAGTTGATAAAACTGCACATTTGTATTACATTTTTCCTACCATTTCCATATTAAAAAAGGACTTTATTATAATATATTATACATATGAGGGTTTATGTGTAAAAACATTATTTTCCATGTGTTAATATATTTTAATTATCATTTGGTAGGAAAATGTATGCAAATAAATCTATTAACCAAATCCTAGTAGAAATAAGCCTACTAAATATTATTTGAGATTATTGTGCAGAATTTTCCAAGTTGTATGCAGAATTTATCAAGGAAATCAAGTTGTTGAAAAAGACTTGCCTAATTAAGAATCAAAACTTGGAGACCAAGTCTGGAAGCAACCGAGAAAAGATTTCTGAATTCTGAAGGTGCCTAGGATTGCCACATGTCACAAAGACAGAGACCCAAAAATTTGATGAAGAGTTGTGATCAAATGGCCGCGGATTAGCGGCCATACCCCCCCTTTGGCCGCGGATCCGCGGCATTCTAGAGGAATCATTTGGTAAAAATTTGGGGTATCAATCTTTGCTGAATTTTATCAAGTTTCCAACTAAAAGATTCTGGCTTTGCACTATAAAAGAGCACCGAGAGCCTCTTGGAAAAAGGATCACGTCGACAAGATCACGAAGTCCAAGACGGCTTACGCATCCAGACTGGTCATCAACGGTTCATCTACCTCCTTGGAAGAGATCGAGAAGCAAACTAGGTTTTTGCAATCATTTTCTAAGGAATCAAAGAGTGTATTTGATATTGTTGATTAATAAAGGTAGCTTTCTTCTTCTTATTGTATTTCTTCGTAGTTTAATTATGCAATTTCTTTCCATCTCTTTTTCTCCCAACATGCGCGAGTAATTCTCCGCTTGTTAGGGTTCGTAAGATTAGGGTAGGCTAATGGATGATGAAAATAACTAAACCCTTTTTAAGTCCTATAAAATTTAGGAACTTTATCAAAAGAATCATTAACATCCTAATCGGGCACGCTAGCAATTCTTTGCTAGTTCCGACCACGATTAGCGATTAGATTAATGATTGTTTTGGTAAAGGCTAGATATGAACGGAGTTCCGTGTCGAGATAAAGGTTAAGAGTTGGATTCCTTTTCCCTCCAGAAACCCTAATCTACACGCATCATCGTCATTCTAGTTTTAAATCTATTAATGGATAAAAGGGTAACTTTTAATTAATCGTCCATAACTACTAAATCCTAACGAAACCTACAAGCCCTCTTATTATATTATCTACATCTCTAAAATAATCTAGATATATATTTTTCATTCTTGTTTAACGTAGATCTAGAAACCATTCTATAAAAATTCTTTATCCCTCCTCTCTTTCTCAACACATCTAAAGTAAAGTAAAAGGTTCCACGTTTCCCAGAGGACGACCCGTACTCATCTTGGTCTAGCTACACGCGACACCGTTATTGATTGCGGTTATTCTACAAAAACACTCTTTCCTACCAATCAGACATCCTTGAAGTACTTCATACACTGATGTTGTGTAGAAGAGATGATGTTGTACTCATGTAACCAAGGCATGCCGAGCAAAGCGTTGTAGCAAGTCTTGGCGTCAATAACATGGAACTTGATGTCAGTGACAAGAAGCCCGAAGCGTAATGTTAGTATTACAGACCCGAGCGTTTCTGATGATTGGGAGTCAAAACCGAAAATGGTAATTTTATCCCGAGCTAGGTGCTGCACATTCATGAAAATCTCCTTCAACACTCTTACATTGAGAAGGTTGACGGAGGACCCATTGTCGATCAGGATCTTGCCTATCTTGATATCGTGACAATACCCGGTTACATACAGCGGACGGTTGTGCTCGCACGTTCCGAGAAGGAGGTCTTCATCGCTGAAGGTGATGTCAGCCGTGTGGACTTCTGTCAACTCGTCCTTCATCTTTTCTTCTGCAAGGAAGGCTTGAAACTGGTCGAGCTCTTGTAACGCCTGGATCAGGGAATCTCATGCCTCCTTAGATAGGAGAAGGGCATCTAAAATACTCAATTATGAGGGTATCTTTCTCAGATACGCCAGGACATTGTAATCCACCTTGTTCTTTTTGGGCAGGTCCTTGGCTGTGAGCTCTTCGACGACTCTGTCATCGAGGGCAATCTCCTCAGGGACTTTTCCCTTCCCTTTGTCTCTTTTGCCCGACCCTTTGTTTGAGAGTCCGAGATTCTTTTCAGGCAACGTGCGGTTACGCAGTTGAATGTTCTCACAATTCCTCATCTCTTCTTCTTTTCCAGAGGTGGATTTCTTGAAGAGAGGGTCGAGGGCCATTTCCTCGTCCGAATCGCTCCCGAAGGTAAGAACTTGGGACTTCCTTTCTCTTGGGATGGCATCAACCATATGACAGTTACCGGTTGTTCCATTATGCTCATCTGTCACGCTTCTCTGCTTCCGACGGGTTTTGCGCTTTATTCGCTTGCAGTGTTGTCGATGGGCTACGTATCCCTGCCACCACTTCTTGAAGGCATTGCACTCTTCGGTAGGGTGCGTGACCTTGCGATGGTACAAGCAGTTGTTCGGATGTACGTCCAGTTCGTCGGGGCACGTACTCCTGGAAGTATTTTCTTTGTAAGGTGGAAGCTTCATTCCCATTGACAGAGCTTTGGCAAACTGCTTCCTTATCATGATTCCGCTCTTGCTGGTGGCAAGGGCACTTTGATCCGGTTGAGATACTTTACGGCTTCTCATCACCGGAGCTCTTTCGGCTTGAAACCGACGCTTGGCCCTATTGTAAATGGCCACTTCACGTTCTCGATTAGCTTTGCTCTTTTGAAGAGCTTCGTTCAGCAGCTTGTCAATAAGGTCATCTGACGGTTCTATGGATTTTGGTTCTGGATCTTCCCCCAGTTTCTCTATGTCAGGAGCTTCTTTGCCATTTATCGACGAGTGAGAGATCATGTGGCAATTCACTACATAATCCTCGGGTTCTTCCGAAGAATCGTCTCCTTCATCAACGTCGTTGTTTTCGTTCTCAAGAACATGCTTGAAGAACTCCTGTAATGTGACTGGGGTTCGCGCTTCTTGGTTGTATTCCTCCAGTGCGTTGATGTACTTTTGCAGACCCGTATGATTGTCATCGAGCTGCACGGGCTTCTTGGCCTTCTTCTTTTTCTTTGAAGACTTCGGAGGCTTGGCCTTGAGGCTTTGTCCATTGTTACCAACTTTTGGCGTTGGGTGCGGTTTCAGCATTCCGTCAATAATTTCAGGCTCCAGCAGGCTTTTCCATCTAATCGCCGGACATGCTTGAAGATCCTTCAGCATTCTTTTAGTTTTAGCTGAAAGGACCACTTCCCACGGAGCTTCTCCTACAAATGAGCATGATGCGTATCCACCTTTTTAGGAGCGTGCTGTTGTGGCGGATTTACCTTCCAGTTTTCGGACAGTGCGAACTTGCCATGTTGGTATTGGTCTTCAACCCAGTTTTTGAAGACGTAGCAATTTTCGATTGGGTGGCCCACTATTCAGTAGTAGGGGCAGTAATTGGGATTATTGACGTCGCCCGATTGCTGTGGGCGTCTCGGATCCGGCAGAGTGATGAGCATGTTGCGCACCGCTAGTTCGAATAGTCTCCTTGTTTTATCCTGGGGGAACGAGTAAAGACATCTCAACTTTTCTTCGAGGGATCTTGGTTTGTTGCTTTAGCGAACAACCGGTTTCGGGTCACTCGGTTGTTGTTGAGCGTTTCCCTTTGCCCTTTTCATTTCGAAGATCTATCTTTGAAGAGGATGACCTATAGCCCATCTGGTCCATTTGGGCCAGTTTGTCAATCAAGGCCTGCAAGGTGGTCGGCTTGAAGAACATCATAAACTGGGATATAGTTGCCCGAGGATCAAGGGTCCCAGCGAACATGCCCACGGCAGGAACTTCTTCAATGCGCTGTTCACACTTTGACCATAGGTTACGCCACCGAATTGCGTATTGAACCCAGGTCTCTCCCGGTTTCACCGTGGCGCTGATTAATGCCGTGATTGGGGTGCGCTCGCTTGTGCTTGCGAACCGCTGTGTGAACAGTAGTTTAATCTCCGTAAATGTCTTGACAGAGTCATTTAGGAGCTCGGAGTACTATTTAAATGCCGTCTCTGACAAGCTGCCGACAAATTAGCGAAGCAATAGTTTGTCATCGCCCCCGGTGTTACTGCACAAAGCTCTGAATTGAGCAATGTGTTGGTGCGGATTGCCCGTCCCCTTATACACATGGAATTTGGGGATCGTATATCCTGGCGGGTACTTAATCTGCTCGTACCAGCCTAGGTAAGGTCGCCCAGTTCTAACGACCTGGCCTGCCGCTTCGTTCGCTTGATAAGCTCGTATTTGTTGAGCTATGTAGTCATCAAGGGTAGCTTTGGAGATCATTTTCTCCCTGGCTACTGATAAAGCTGGAGGAGGGTTCGATGTCTCCCCTCTGTCGTCTTAAATGATTATTGGAGGGTCTTCAGCTGGAGGATCCGGCTGGATCATCATCCCAACCATGTCTTGGAACAGAAGCGTCATCTATTTTATATTAACCGCTTGTTCCGCGGCCTCTTTATCTTTCTTTTCAAGCACCCTCCGTAGGAATTCGGTGTCGGTCTCCTGCTCCTGGCGTTGTTCTGACGATGCTTCTGGGCTTTCTTTCTGCCTAGTGAGTGCGGCCATTCTTGTCAGCATTTCCTGGAGCTTTTGTTGTTGCTCCTGAGCTTTTGTCACAGACCGTGTGAGCGGTCGATGACTCACAGAAGCACGACTATCCTCTTTTCCGGATGCCATGTGAACGGTATGCACAACTATACCCCCAGACTTGGGGCGTTTGGGTCCACTGCCTTTGATATTTGCCACCGGCATGGGGATCTTATCCGGCCTTCTCCTCTTATGGGAGGTCGAAGTTGAGGGGGGCTGTTGCGGCAGGCACCCATACAGATGATACCATTCGTGGTATGACGGAGGGATGGTCCTCCTCTTACTGAGCCTTCATCTTCTTCAGCCGGTGAGAGTAATCTTTATCAATTACAGAGTCTTGGACTTTCCGCCAAACTCTGTGGATCTTGGAGGACAACCGCTGAGGAGGCTGCTCCGGCTTCACCTGTGTTGTGTTTTCAACAGGCGGATGAGACTTCTTCAGTATGGCGGTTGGAGAGTTCTTACGCACCCTCCTGAGCAGCTCAAAGCTATTCCCAGTTGGAACAGCAGCATCAATTTCCACCATAGGAGCTGGTGGGGTAAGTCCAAAGGAGGAACTGCCCCCGGCCTTCCTTACTCGGTGCCAATGGCGACGTCGAGCATATCGTGCAAATGGGAATGGTTCATTTACGGGAGTGGCTTCGTCATGCCCCCTACTCTGATGGGGTGTTGTTGGTGTCAGCCTGTCGAAGACCGACGTCCGCTGAGAGGGAACGGTCAATCTTGCAAAGTCCGACTTTTTGGCAAGGAAAGCATTTTTAACGACCTCGCCTGCAGCAGGAGTTGGAACGGCCAGTCTTGTGAAGACCGATCACTTAAAAGGAGAAGCCCCTTTGACGACTTCGTCTACCAGAGCTGGAATGGCTATCCGCTTCGGGATAACCCCTTCAGGTATCGCGGGCCTCTTCGCGGGCCCACTTGAGCTTTGGCTCGGCCTGTTGAAGACTGAGGCGGAAAACTTGGACGACCCGTTGAGAGGGGCCGTGGTAGTTGCAAGCCGATCGAAGTCTGACTTCTTTGGAGCCTCCTGTGATGAATTGAAGCATTGAAGCTCATTGGCGGGAGCATAGTCCCGAAGAACAGTCCAGTAGTGGCCTGAGTCACCTGTTACACTGGCATTGCGAAGATGGAGGCCACTTGGGGCCCATAAGTCACTCCTCCAGCTGGGACGGAGTGGGAGTTGCTGTTGCAATTGGTGCAGTTGGAAGCCATTGATGTCATCTTCTCTTCTGCACGGAGCAAGACACCAAATCTTAGTACCTCGAATCCAGGGGCAACCATATTAAACCGCAATTCGTTTGCGAACACGACACAAAAAGTGTGGAGTGGAAAGAGGAAAAGGTCCCACCGGGCGTTCCAGAATCTGTTTACTACTGAAAGCCGGGAAAGACGAATGTCTTGCCTGTATTTGGGGGCAGATGCTATTTGGTTTTATCTGTCTATCTCTCCGAAGATGCTAAGTTGATTTATGGCACCGTGTATCGGAGGTTTGGACAGATGCGGCCGTTGTAGCAGACTTCGTCAGATTCCCTCTCATTTGCGAGGGGTTTTTGATTATGGGGACGCTCTTCTCTGCAGGCGCAAGCCATTGCAGTTAATTACGTTACCGCATCGCGGTAACCACTTTCTTCTGCTCCAGAAGATCACTTCATGTCATGTGTGTTTGTTTTATTTTTGGTTGCCCGTGGATTGTATACGGAGACTAATTTGTGTTGTCGCCCGTAGGGCGTGGATTAGTCCAAATCCGTATTTTCTTAGATTTGGGTTTGGTTTGATTTAAGGATCGTTGACCTTGTTTGAGATTAAGATCGACTTAAATATTTTTTAAGGGTACATTAATCCGATATTGAACTAAGATCTACTTAACGGGGGTTCAAGATCATTTTTGATCCGACGAAAGAGCATTCGGGCACTATAGTTTTAGTTTCAGGACATTGCGGTCCACAGCTAGTTAAGGGCATTACAGTCCACAGCTAGTTTAAGGACATTACGGTCTATTGGGGTATGCTCATAGGTTTGAGAGTGCATCCAAGAGCTGTTGGTTGTCGGGACCCTCCACCTCTCTGATATCATTGAAGAATTACAACGACATGTATCAGAGGTGTGGAGAGATGTACCCTTGAACCGAACTCCAGATTGAAGGGAGAGATCATGGTGGAACGAACATCATTTTAGATGCCATGTGTCAGGAGATCATTGGCCATCTTTGGAACTAAGATCGATTCGGGAAGACCTGAGTATAGGAGGGCTCGATTGATTGATGGTCAAAAGGTTTTGGCATCAGGAGACTTGGCTAATTTGGGATAAGGTTAGCCTCTTACAGTGTTAAACACTGATATCTGCTTGGCGCTCACATGGTCCCATGTGAGGCACATAAGTAGTATTAAACACTGAAATTTGGAGCGCTCACGTGAGGCACCTAAAAATTGGGTGTTGCTTCTTTGGGTTTATTCCCTGTCTATACATATAAGTGTTAAACAATTAAATCTTGTAACCATCACGTGTGGACACGTAAGGTGCCCCCGGGTTGGGCACTGCCTCCTTTGGATTTATCTTCCTATTCTTTTCTAGTTGCTAAGCACTATTAGGAGTCACGTGGGATCACGTGAGGCACCCCCAAAATGGGAACTGTCTTAATTTATTCCCCTTTCCTTTTACAAGTGCTGAGCACTATTAGGGGTCACGTGGAATCACGTAACACGATCTCAGTCATTCCTTTTTGGTCCTCAGAGGTGCTCACATGGGAACACGTGGTCTGTCGTTATAGCGTTGAGCACTAATATGCATGGAGCTCTTGATCTAAGTCTTGAGAATTTCAATTCCTTTGTTTTATAATAATTAAATTCTTATGTAGGGTTAAACCCTAGTTTTATCAGAGGAATTAAATTTCTATGTCTTTGGAAGAATTAAATTCTTCAAACCTAGTTGTTTCCCCTAAGTTTTTGGACTGCATAACAGAATCTCCCCGATGAGAATTAAATTCTCAACTTGTGGGAAGATCTGCTTCTGCAGACCTCAACCAGAGGAAGAACTAAGTTTTTTTTTGGAAGAGTTAAACTCTTGTAAGAGGGGATAAAACAATCTCTAGGTCTTTTTTCTTACCTAGGGTTTCTTTTTCTTCAAAGAGAACTCCTCTTCTTTTTGTTTTTTTTTCAAATCTTATGGGGGGCCTCCTCTTTCTCTCCTTTCAGACTCGGGTCCTTTATATAGTAGAGGCAAGTTTGTTGATTTAGTTAAGAAAATCTCTCAATAAGAGTTTTTTTAATTGATTCGGGGATTTTATCCGCCGTTGGATTTTTGATCCAAGAACTTCTATTTTATAGAAGATATTTTTCTTATTTTTAACAAGATTGGGAAAGTATTTTCCATACAGAGCTTATTCTGTAGCTTGGTGATTTTTAATCACCATTGAATCTTTAATCCAACGGTGCTCTGTTTTACAGAGCGTAATCTTTCTTGTTTAGAAAGATTGGGGAAATAATTTCCCATACAGAGCTTATTTTGTAGCTTGGTGATTTTTAATCGCCATTGGATTTTTAATCCAACGGTGCTCTGTTTTACAGAGCGTAATTTTTCTTATTTAGAAAGATTGGGAAAATATTTTCCCATACAGAGCTTATTCTGTAGCTTGGTGATTTTTAATCACCATTGGTTCTTTAATCCAACGGTGCTCTGTTTTAAGAGCGTAATCTTTCTTTTTTAGAAAGAACTAAGGAAATATTTTCCAAATAGGGTTTTGATCCCTCTTATTTAGAATTTAATTCTATCGGCTCAGAAGACATTAGGAACCCTCACGTGTGGCACGTGACCCCCAGGCATTAAATTGGTTTGCTTATATGCAGCAGTCCCAGAGAAAGGCACCACGTGTTCGCACGTGAGCTGATGTTCAGGAATGTCACGTGGGCCACGTGACCCCCATGAAGTGTTGGAGATAGTGCCCTCAGAGTCAATTATTGGATCACAGGCACGTGATTGCAATAATTGAGAGAGGACCTGTCCCAGTGGGACAGTCTTACTCGAGATGATAGTATGCTATCTGGTTCATCTTTATCATCGTGTACTGCTTTAGGTGACCTGACATGTCGATATTACACATTGATAGAGCCCCTAGGATTCTTTCTTGACCACCAGCAGTATGAGGGCGATCATATAAGTGGGAGCTGGGGTCTATAAGCACATCCTTAAAAGGTCCCTAGTCGTGGGAGTTTCGAGACAGGGCATCGATTCTCCAGAGTAGACTAGTGTATACAGTCGAGACCCCGACGAGGGGCGGTGGCCGGTCTCACAAGCCATTGGTATCAGTTGGATCACTTAAGATGTATACAGGTGCTCATTGGGTTATGAGTACACCGGAAAGGACTCGCCGGGAACATGCTAGTTGGTCTTATACCTGACGTCAGATAGCAGTTCCCTGGTGACATGTGTACAGGTTAGTTCATCGACCTGAGGATCGTCATTTATCTCGTGTGAGTTCCCACTGTACTTTGATTACTACCCTACCACGCTCAAAGGAGACGTGCAAACAGGTTTTAGTTGGGTACAGTCCCGAGCCACATGGAGGCAGTGAGCGGATCTTCAGGGGTTCGTCTCTCCCGGTATTGGGGGTGAGGTCGCGCTGTGTCTAGGAGAGCCATTACACAAAGCCCTCGTCCGAGGTAGGAGATTTACTGGTAGGTATTCCAGTAGTATCTCAGGGTGTTCTGGGCTACACTCTGACACGACTTGTACCGCTTTTGGGGGTCTGACTTTTACCAACCCCCTAGGCCCGCCATGCGATGCTCATAGACGAACGGACATGACTGTACGGACATTGTCACTGACAGGCTCAGTAGGGTGTCAGGATGAGTTCGCTCATCGACGTCCCTTTTGGTCAATACCTGGTAGCCCGTTACGTATTGGCTTATACCTCTGACGTGCTAGTGGTTAACTCCACAACCAAGGTGTTGACGAGTCTTTAGAGTCCCCCACATTCAGTTGCTCAAGTTTTCGAGCGAAACGCTGTAGAGACCGTATGGAGATATGGCAGAGTTCGATCAAATGCGTGCGGTATTGCACGGATCAGGATCGGACGGATAATAATAGCGGGCTTTGGTTTAAGCCGGATCCTAGTATTGCACAGTGTAGATTTTGTCTCATTGCATTTGTATTCGGTCGGAATACAGATGCGGGTGTGTATACACAGTATCGGGGTTTTCCTGTAATTTGTTACGGGACCAGTTTTATGGAGTTGCCAGTTTGCTTTCCGTTTCGGCCATATTTCATTTGTATCTTTCATTGGTCGAAGGTTGGTGGAGGAGGGCTTATTTGCATTTGTGCAAATAAGCGTTTGTGGAGGGTGTTCTTTGCATTTTATTGTATCATGATACTTGCACCATCATTTGACTTCTTTTGACCATGATGGCTTGACTTTTGTTTTCATGATGGTTGTGGTGGAGTGTTGGTCATTGTTCATTATCATGCTTGATGATGATGGTTGGTCATGATGAGGGAGTGTGGTTTGCTCTTTGACTTGGTGATCTATCATTCTTTTTCCTTGTATTATTGATACAACCCCACTAAGATTTTCTCCCACTCTCTCTTCACCTTATATTGCCGGCCACTCCTCATAAGGGGCTGTCCCAATTTTTTTGCAAGATTTTTACACTCATTTGGCTTCACAAAAATCCCATAGTTCCACCTCCAAAGTATAATTCATTCTCCTCCACAAAATGGCAACCTCCATGAACCCCAAAATGAGACATAGCCTCTACACTACATTCTACAGCAAACCTTGGGCACGTCGGCTCGCCAACTTCATGCCCGAGTTGCCTCGGTATAGAGGTGGGAGCCCGTAAAAGAAGCAGGCGACGTGGTGCCCTTCCGGCGAGGAGGTGGAGACCGGACATTCCGCGGGAGATCGGGACGACGGCGAGAAGACCGGAGGACACGGATCGCTCGGTATATCTCTCTTCCCCATCTTGTAGTTAGCTAGGACAAGTTAATGGCCCGATCCGGGTTTTAGTGCGCGGTGGTGCCGGTTTGAAAAATTAAAGTTAACCATCGCTTCCGCATTTAGCCTCGGGATGGAGGCCGGGGCGCCGCCGTGCACTTACACGAAGTTAAGCCCAACAAAGAGCATCACGTGCTGACACGTGAGCTTCTCTGGCTTGTTATTTGTTTTAGGAAGGCGCTTATATACTTTGTATATAGATGCTCACGTGCCTGCACGTGAGGCTCAATTTCACCCTTATTTGTTTTAAGCGCAATGCCTATATTCTTTGCTCCAAGGCGCACCACGTGTGGGCACGTGATGCTCCATTTGGGGGAATTTTTTCCCATCGCTTTTTATTTATTATTTTATTTTATTTTTTATGAGGGAACAAGAGCTTTGCTCTTTTATTGGGGAAAACAAATGCCCCCCCCCCCGTTGCGCTTACGTGGCTCCCACGTGAGTGCAGCGGTGGTTCCTTTTCCACCGTCCGATCTTCTGGGATGTTGAACCATTTTCTTATGTTTTATAAATTGGGTCGTTGGCCCTTGAGATAACTGTTGTTTCCTTCATCTTCTTAAGTCTTCTTCCATCCTTGAGAATTTATTTCTCTCTCCAGAGCTTAGATATCTGTTTTTAAAGAAACTCTTTGAGTTTTACTCTATTTCATGAATCTTGGTAAGGATTCTGACCATTTTTTCCTTGAAAGTGGCTCTTTTGTCTTGGATTTCTTTCAATCCATTAACACAGCTTTTCTCTTCTCTTGTAATGATTTTTTAGAAATCTAAAGCTTTTACTTGAGTAGACCATATGTCTTAAAGTTCTTTTGGGTGTTACCCTATTACCAACCTTTATACTTTTATGGCCGTTTGGAATTCAAGTCCACGTCCCGAGCGGATTTCTGGGATTTTATCCCATTGTTCTACAGAGCTTGGCTCTGAGAAAGATTTTCCTTACAGATTTAAAATATGTTTGCAAAACACATTTCTCGAGGGAGTTTAACTCCATAGTTTAATGAGATTTTCTCATTAAATGAGAATCCTTTTGGATTCTTTCAATGAGTGACTGCCTCATCATTGATGGGGTGTTACCTTGATTTTATGGGGGGCCCTTGTCCCTTTCACTTTGAACTGTGTTGCAGTACAATTTTAGATGTAAAAGAATGTTAAAGTCTTGAACATTGTGTC
The DNA here is from genome assembly GCA_030015575.1 of Agapanthus africanus. NCBI lineage: Eukaryota > Viridiplantae > Streptophyta > Magnoliopsida > Asparagales > Amaryllidaceae > Agapanthus > Agapanthus africanus. Next base: position 766,297,491 of record JASDDO010000022.1, on the reverse strand, counting down.
GATAATTAACCCCTCCCCCTTTTTTGTGCAGGTACTATGGCTTCCGATTCCTCCTTCCTCTTCGTTCGCTCGGAGAGTGCTACCGCCGACGCACCCACAGATCGGGAAGTCTTCGCACTTATTTAAGACTATGACCCAGAGAAAAAGTCTCTTCATCTATGGGGGTCATGGTACAGTCAAATTATCCGGGGACGGCGCAGTTTTACTTGTGCAGTGCCTTCGGAACCGATCCCCGCGATCCATTACGCTGACCCACCTCAGGTAAGTTACGCAGTAGAAGAGGTCAACTGGACCTCGAAAGGTCATCTTCAGCCTTCCATGGCGTCAATACCCGTGCAGCCTCTGATGGCCTTAGATATTTTAGAGCGACGCATATGCCAAGGAGAGTCGCGTCCTTGAGGGAAAGTTTACATGATAGGAATGACTCCCCATCATTCGGCTGGCTATCTACAGTGGGCCCGATATATCCTGTCGGGCAAGAAATCGCTGCTATTGAAGACCGGGCTGTATCCTGTGATCTATGCGTCCCTCTTTCACTGCCACACTCCTCATGTGTGGTGGGTCAAATCTTTCCTGGAATAATGGAACATCCCGACCCACACCTTTTTCTTATCAGATCGGGAGGTTTCAATCTCATTGGAGGAATTTGCGGAGATATCCGGATTACCCATCAGAGAGGAACATTATGAGGAGATACTTTCCCCCGATGAGTATATCTTTGCCACCAAATCAGTGGTAATGGGTCTTACTCCGAAGAATGCCATTCAACATCAGTTCCCGAGCTTGATTAAGGTGTTGAACATGTACGAGAGCTTATTCCTAGAGTCTGGTGGGCACGGAGTTAGCTTTGCAGATTTCATCACCCGCTTTTTTCGTACAGAGGCTCTATTTAAACAAGCCGCGAAGTTCGCCAAACTCGATGACCCGTTCGGATTTGGTTCGGACAACTTGCCAACTGTGGAGGTGGATTTAAAGAAATTCTTTATTCTAGATACTCTAGTCATCCCCTTCACAGAGATTGCCGCCCCAAACATTGACAAGGAGATGTTCTTTATAGGGTTATTGGCTTGTGGCTGAGTTGGTTCACGCTTCCGACGCACCCCCACTACATGAGACCATCTGTTTTTTATCCGGCTCATCGCATCGCCGCGGGGACCCTCATGGCCGTTGGGTTCGTGGGATTAGCTCATTTATATCATGGCCTGAGCTTAGCAGCCGACACTACTCAGCCGGGACTAAAGCCCGTAAATCTCCCATTGCACTACTTCACCTCATGGATCGAGATGCACGTGCTGGGTGCTTTCAGTGTTCATAAACGACCCCAATTTTATGAAGGCTACAATTTTCCCCGGGTCATGCGCCTAGTCGACGCTTCTGCTCCAAACACAACACAGCGGGAGGCTCGGCGATTGCTCTTTCGCCCATGCATGGTTGGGGACAGCATAGCCTTTGTTGATAAAGTCATGACCATCGGCAAAGAATCTTCCAAAGTGATCCAACCATTGTATGATGTTTTCAAGGATGGGGATTCTGTGTTGAGAGCTCGAGAGGTTGTACACCTATATTCTATCAAGCTGGGTTTTCTGGTATTTAGACAGAACGCCTCGGTGCTGTTTATGAGGTACAACCTGTATCGTTTTGCCCAGCAATCGGATTACAACCAAGGCGTTCCTGATTGATCCGATTTCTATGGAAGAGGGCATTCGCAGTGCGGCGCATCATTTCATGCGGTTAAATACGGGGTCCCATTTCCTCATCAGCGAGCCGAGCTGTATTCCAAAGGCTTCGAATGCTAACGTTGCTTGGTACCAGTATGCGACGGGTGTTGTCATCAGGGAGGAGAAGCGGCTGCTGCTTGACCATAAGGATGTTGTCCCAGCCAGTAATCCAGCGGTCCTACTGAAGCGACGGGTGTTTACCGCCGAAAACAGAGACGAACCGCGTAGGTCATCTTGCCGGAATTTGGAGGCAGATGCTATTTGGATTTATCCGTCCACCTCTCCGAAGATGCCAAGTTGATTTATGGCACCGTGTATCGGAGGTTTGGACGGATACGGCCGTTGTAGCAGACTTCGTTAGATTCCCCCTCGTTTGCGAGGGGTTTTTGATTGTTGGGACGCTCTTCCCTGCAGGCGCAAGCCCCGGCAGTTAATTACATTATCGCATCGCGATAACCACTTTCTCCTGCTCCAGATGTTCACTTCGTATCATGTGCGTTTATTTTATTTTTGGTTGCCCGTGGATTGTATACGGAGACTAATTTATGTTGTCGCCCGTAGGGCGTGGATTAGTCCAAATCCGTATATTTTTAGATTTGGATTTGGGTTGATTTAAGGATCGTTAATCTCGTTTGGGATTAAGATCAACCTAAATATTTTTTGAGGAGACGTTAGTCTAATTTTAGACTAAGATCTACTCAACAATATTTTGGGATCATTCATACCCAACAAAAGAGCATTTGGGCTCTATTGCTTTAGTTTAAGGACGTTTCGGTCCGTCGTTAGTTTAAAAACGTTTCGGTCCATGGCTAGATTAAGGACGTTGTGGTCCGTTGTAGTTTAAGAACGTTCTGGTCCGTTGTAGTTTAAGGACGTTGCGGCCCGTATTGGGATATGCTCATCGGTTTGGGAGTGCACCAAAGAGTTGTTGGTTGTCGGGACCCTCCACATCTCTGAAGAAGTTGAAGAATTACAACAACATGCATTAGAGGCATGGAGAGATGTACCTTTGAACCAATTCCATCATTAGTCGTATTTTGAGACTAAGATTTCTTCATTAGTTTGGGAAGTCATGAGTATAGAGGCTCGGCCTATTTAGAGATCGCAGATGTTTTAATCTCAAGAAGACTTAGCCAACTTGAGGCTGGAGTTGATTTCCCATAGTGTTAAACACTAGTGTATGTTCAGTATTCACGTGTTCCCACATGAGGTTCTAAAGCAGTGTTAAACACTGAATTCCAGGGGCGCTCACGTGAGGCACCTCAAATTTGGCTCTGTACATTAGGTTCAAGTCCCCGTTTATATATAAGTGTTAAACACTTAATTCTTATGGCACGCACGTGTGAGCACGTGAGGCACCCCAAAGTTGTTACTGCCTTTTTTGGGTTTATTCCATTTTCTTTTATAAGTGCTAAGCACTTAATTCATTAATGCTCACGTGCAAACATATGAGGTGCTCTCAAAATGTGAGCGCTGCCTTTGGGTTTATTCCTTTTTCTGTATAAATGCTTGGGTTATGTGGGAACGCGTGACTGCTCTAGGAAGCATTTCTTGTTCTTCTTTTTAGACACTTGCTTGTGAATCATCAGTGTTTCTCTCTATGTGCATGAAGATCATGATCTTATATCAATGATGCTGGGATTTGAGTTTAGAGAATTTCAAGTTTCTTGTTTTATAAGAACTAAATTCTTTTACAGGGTTAAACCCTAGTTTTATCAGAGGAATTAAATTCCTATATACTTTTGTAAGAATTAAATTCTTTGAACTTAGTTCTTTCCTCTAAGTTTTGAATCTGCATAAAAGAATCTTCCCGATGAGAATTAAATTCTCAACTTGTGGGGAGATCTGCTTCTGCAGACCCCAACCAGAGAAAGAACTAAGTTCTTGTATGAAGGGTTAAATCCTTAAAGAAGAGATAAGATAATCTCTGTACTTTCTTCTTACCTAGGATTTTTGTTTAAGAAGGGGATCTTCTTATTCTAGATAATTGAATTCTCTTTTTCTCTTTTTTTTTCCTCGAAGCTTATGGGGGGGTCTCCCCTCTGCAGACTTGAAGTCTTGGTTTCTTTATATAGTGGAGAAAAGTTTCTTAATTAGTTTTAGGAAATCTCTGATTGAGAGACTTCAATTGATTTGGGGGTTTTACCCGCTGTTGAATCTTTGATCCAAGGGCTTTGTCTCACAGAACATATTTTCTTGTTATTTAAACAAGATTAGGAAAATATTTTCCTATACATAATTTATTCTGTAGATTGGTGATTTTTAATCACCGTTGGATTTTTCATCCAAGGGTGCTTGGAAAGATGAAAAATATTTTCCAACTCATGAGATTTTTGATCCGTCAACTTTCTGTTTAACAGAAAATATCATTTCCTATTTAAAAGTTCAATAAAATTTAATGCTATCATCATTGGATCTTTGATCCAACGGTTCCTTGTTAAGTAGGGAAGTGCCCTCACATGTTAAACACGTGGGGCTTATTAGCTTAGCAATTGTTTCAATTGTTGTGCCTATATGCGTTGCATATATGCACTCACGTGTTAAACACGTGGGACTGTTTTAGCCTAGTAATTGTTTTAATTGATGTGCCTATATGCATTGCATATAGGTACTCACGTGTTAAACACGTAGGGCTGTTTCAGCCTAGCAATTGTTTTAATTGCCGTGCCTATATGCGTTGCATATAGGCACTCACGTATTAAACACGTGGGGTTGTTTTAGCCTTGCAATTATTTTAATTACAGTGCCTATATGCATTGCATATAGGCACTCACGTGTTAAACACGTGGGGCTGTTTTAGCCTAGCAATTGTTTTAATTGCAGTACCTATATGCGTTGCATATAAGCACTCATGTGTTAAACACGTGGGGCTCTTTGGCCTTGCAATTGTTCTAATTACTGTGCCTATATGCGCTGCATATAGGCACTCACGTGTTAAACACGTGGGGCTGTTTTAGCCTAGCAATTGTTTTAATTGTTGTGCCTATATGCTTTGCATATAGGCACTCACGTGTTAAACACGTGGGGCTGTTTTAGCCTAGCAATTTTTTTTAATTGATGTGCCTATATTCGTTGCATATAAGCAATCACGTGTTAAACACGTGGGGCTATTTTAGTGAGGAACTTTCCCTCATCCCCTTTTTATAAAGGAACAAATGCCCCCCAGCGTTGCTCTCACGTGGCTTGCACGTAAGTGCAACGCTGTCTGTCCTCACAGCTGTTAGATTGCCTAAGGGAATGGGAAGATGAACCGCTCCCCATCATGTCTTATAAATGCAAGGCTTTTGCCTTTGGGAAGCCTCTGTTCTTTCATCTTCTTCCTTACTTGTTTTCCTTGAGAATTTAATTCTCCTCTTCAGAGCTTAGTTCTCTTCTTACTGGAATCTCAGAGTTAAACTCTGTTAAACTTTTTCCTTGGAAAGGATCATGAATGGACCCCTCCCCTTTTTTTGTTCTTTTCATCGTGGATTTAAAATCCAGGGACAAAGCGTTGCTCTTTTCTTAGATTGGTTTCTTAAAGATCCAAAGCACACATTTTTTTTTTAGATTTTGAAGTCTTGAATCAATGGGGATTGTTAATCCTCCCCTCAAGGTTTTACCCCGTCACCGATCTTTAAGATTCTTGGAATTTAATTCCATTTTCTCTGCCTCCTTGCTATGGGGGTTTTCTGGGATTTAATCCTTTTATTGAAGGAATTTAATTCCTTGTTCACAGAGCTTGGCTCTGAAAGAGACTTAGATATTTTTGGGAATTTTATTCCCTAATGCTCTCGAATATTTGAGGGTTTTAATGCCCCTGAAGCAGATTTGAATCTGTCATGCATTTTAACAGAACTCGTTTATTAAAGGATGTTAGGAGTTCTTTAAACTCCATTGTTTATTTGATGATAATCCATTTAGATTCTCATAATAAGCGCTTTCTTGATCATTTTGATCGCTAAACTCTTACTGATTTTTCTTTTCAGATATTATGGCTTCTCGTATTTACAATCTCGAAGAGAATTATCTCTTATGAGTACATTCGCATCCAGGGCCGTTGCCAGGGGCAAGAATTTACCGACGCTCAATGTGCTGAGGTGATGCGTCGTTTTGACGACTACAATGGTCGGTTACTCCCCAACCGTTCTGATCTCTTGAACATTATCATTGGGTCAATCTGGGCAGCAATTCCTGGGCTTGACGAGTCTATGCACCTCGAGGCGCTTGATGATACCGAAGATAAGGTGCATTCAGTATATCTGATGAGCCTGATTTCAAAGAAGCGAAGGGATGACCTTATCGACATTCTGCATCGCGTCTTCCAACAGAAGGCGATAATATCCGCATACCAGAGGCCGGATGACATTAGTGGGGATCCTGACGCTTGTATTCGTGAGAGGATGCATAAGAAAATGGGCAGAGAAGCCAGAAGCACTTTACTCGGACTTGCTTTTAAATTCCTAAATTTATGTCCGGAATTTAGTGTTTTACTATTATAAACATTCTTTTTTTTCCTACCATGTATAAATTTCTGAAGTATGAATGACAAAACTTCCCCTTCTTTTATACCATTGTTCATATGTGCCTCACGTGTCATGCGCGTAGGGTGCTACTGAGGGAATCGTCTCATCTTCATTATATATTCGCAGATGTATCTCGTCCCTGTGCATGAGCTTTGTACTTTATGCTTAGGAATTTTTGCTAAGCGCAAACACCGTTGTTGTGTTATGCGTTGAACCCTCTTACACATACATAAATCAGCACGCTTTGAATGCAGTTATGAATGAATGCTTAATCGGGTGTGAATCAGATGCTCTCTTTACTGCCTCACATAGCACACGATTGGTTCCTACGGGTTGCGCCTTTCTGTCTTGGCTTGACATAAAGTAGTTTATATACTCATTTCGGAATTTGTAGTTTATTCACTCATCCCGGAGTCTCTAGTTTATGAACCCATTTCGGAGTTTGTTGTTTATTCACTCCTCCCGGAGTCTCTAGTTTATAAACTCATTTCGGAGCTTGTAGTTTATTCACTCATCTCGGAGTCTCTAGTTTATGAACTCATTTCGGAGCTTGTAGTTTATTCACTCATCCCGGAGTCTCTAGTTTATGAACTTATTTCGGAGCTTGTAGTTTACTCACTCATCCCGGAGTCTCTAGTTTATGAATTCATTTCGGAGCTTGTAGTTTATTCCCTCATCCCGGAGTGTTTAGTTTATGAACTCATTTCAGAGCTTGTTTAGTTTACCTCCCTTGGGCTTGTAGGCAAACTGGTCCTAACGTCACAGTTAACCTCTGCACTTTACGACAGAGCTTCATTAGGGTCTGTGGTGCTAGGTTTTTTGTCTGTCGTACCATCGCGTTGGCTAATGCATTCCCCGATATGCAGTCTAGCTGTTCGAGTAGCCCTGCGACAATCGTGTCTCTGATCCCTTCGGGAGCTGGACGAGACGTCTTCAAGTAATCTCCCAGGTCATATTATCGTCGGAAGAGCAAGCGTTAGGGATTTTCCATGCCGCTTTTTACTTGAGGTTGGGCTCAATTTGGGAGCCCCGATGAGTCATAACCGCTCCGCATTAGCGTAGGATGATCTCCGATAGTCTTTCAGGTTTTATTTCAGTTGCCGTCAAGACCCTGAAGCCAGGGATTTTCCTTTGCTTCATTTGCTGGCATTGCGTCTGCTGTAACGAGACGAATGTCGAGGTTGTCTCTAGGTTGTCTGTGGACCGTCCAGGCTTGGAACCAGGGACTTTGCCATGGCTCTGTTCAGTTGATAAAACTGCACATTTAATATGACATTTTTCCTACTATTTCTATATAATAAAAGGTGTTTATTATAATATATGATACATATGAGGGTTTATCTGTAAAAATACCATTTTCATGTGTTTATATATTATAATTAACATTTGGTAGGAAAAAGTAAGCATATAATATTCATGTAACATTTGGCTCATTTAAATATGCTTACCTTATTAAATACCTTTGACCAAGTCTTAATGGTTAAGTTAATATCTCAATAAAACAAACTCTACTAATATTATTTGTTGAGTTATTGTGCAGAATTTTCAGGGCTGAAATCAAGAAAATCAAAGTTGGCAAAACAAACCTGCCTAATTAAGAAAGTAAACTAAAGAAATCAATTCTGGCAGCGACGTAGAAAAGATTTTCAGTTTCCAGAGATTCAAAAGATCACCATGTGTCATCAAGATAAAGCTCCAGAAAAACAAATCAAGTGATCTCCCTATAAGGCCGCGGAACCGCGGCCAAACCCACCTATCGGCCGCGGTTCCGCCGCGTATTGGACGAGTTGGGAGTTGGGATTTTGCTGTTGGGATCTTAACCACTGGTTTCCAAATTAGGAAACTAGGGTTCTGGCTCTGAGACTATTAATAAAGACCGAGAGCCTCTTGAAAAAATTATCAAGCTGAAGAGATCACGAAGCCCACGACAGGCTCACGCATCCAGGCTGATCATCAACTGTTCGTCTACCTCCTTAGAAGAGATCGAGAAGCAAACTAGCATTTTGTAATCATTTTCTAAGGGAACAAAGTGTAAATGAATTTTGTTGATTAATAAAGAATTTTTTTTCCATATTTTATCTCTTTGTAGTTTTTAATATGATTTCTCTCTCCATCTCTTCTTCTCCCAACATGCGCGAGTAATTCTTCGCTTGTTAGGGTTCATGGGATTATGGTAGATTAATGGATGATGAAGATCCTTAAATTCTTTTTACGTCCTATAAAGTTTATAAACTTTATCAAAAGAATAGTTAACATCCTAATCGGGCGCGCTACCAATTCATTGCTACTCTCGACCGCAATTAGAGATTAAATTAAAAATTGTTTTGGTAAAGGCTAGAAATGAACGGAGATCCATGTTGAGATAGGGGTTAAGAGTGGGAACCCTTTTCCCTCCAGAAACCCTAATCTACATGCATCACTGTCGATCTAGTTTTAAATCTATTAAAGGATAAAAGAGTAATCTTTAATTAATCATCCATGACTACTAAATCTTAATGAACCCTACAAGCCCTCTTTTAATATTAAACTTACATCCGTAGTTAATCTAGATCTATATTCTGCATCCGTGTTTAACGTAGATCTAGAAACTATTTCCACTATTCTTTATTCCTCCTTTCTTTCTCAACACGCCTAAAGTAAGAATAAAAGGTTCCACGTTTCCCAGAGGACGACCCGTACTCATCTCGGTCTACCTACATGCGACACCGTTATTGATTGCGGTTAACTACTACACACACTTTCATAGATCAATCAAATGGCGCCGTTGCCGGGGATACGTGCGTAATTTTTTTTTCTTACTATTCGTGTTGAATTCTTATTCGATCCATATCATAAATAAACAAAACTGCAAATTGTATATTTAACGATTATTGTGTGAATTTTGCGAGGGAATCTAGAGTCATTTGAGTGAGGAGATAAAGATTCAAAGACATTCATCAAGAGCCAGAGGAGGAAGGGAGGCCACGTAGCAAAAAATCTTCATCAGATCTTCCTATTCGGCGGCAGAACCGTGGCATAAAGAGCCTATTGGCGGCGGAACCGCGGCTCATTAAGGGATTTAGGGTTTTCAATTTCTCTGATATCTTCTTTACATCTTTCTCTCTCCTCTGAAATCCAATAAAAAAAAATTTCTGCAGGATTCTTTGCAAAATATCGCCGCTTAAAAATCTTTTTGCAAAGTTTTGTTATTGGTTTATTGTTGCATATTTTAATACGTACTTTAAGGAGCAAGACCACAATTCAGATTAGGTGAGGATTTCATCACCCTTCCTAGGCCCCACAAATCACAAAACGAGCATCCGCATAACCCTATATTAATTAAAAAATATCTAGATCAAGACCCTAAGGACCGTCGCGCTCAAGTAGGACAGAGGAAGGTCATGGGTAATCTAACTTGTATATTACTTAATGGAAGCTTGGAATATTCACAGTTGTATTAACAGTCTTGCTCAACATAGTAGTATGCTACTTGGTTTATATCTATCTTAATATGCGTATATGTTTCTTTTAATATATTACGAATACATATTGATAGGCCCTTAGGATCTTGCTTGACTACCAGCGTTGTGATGGTAATCACACTAGTGGGGGCTGGGTAGTCTACAAGCACATCCTTTTTCAGGTCCCTAGTCGTAGGATTATCGAGGCAGGGCATCGATACTCCGGAGTAAACTAGTGTGTATGCTTCTCATCCCAGTTGGGGAGATGGTCTGTCCCACAGCCATTAGTACATTGTACTGGAGATAGTATACAGGTGCTCGTTGGGTTACAGGTACACCGGACAGGACTCGCAGGGAACTATTGGTTGGTATTATACCCGTCGTCAGTTAACAGTTCCCAAGTGACATGAGTACAGCATAGTCCGCAAACTTGATACTGCTGCTTCGTCTCGAGTGTGTTCCCACTGTTCTTAGATTGCTACCCTACCACGGCTCATTCGTGCAAAAAGGTAGCGGTTGGGTGCAGTCCCGAAGCACTTAGAAGCAGTGGCGGTTAGATAGGATTCGTCTCTCCCGGTATTGGGAGTTGATATCGCGCTGTGTTTAGAGAGCCATTACGCAAAGTCCCTGGCTAGGGAAAACGAGATTTACTGGTAGGATTTCCAGTAGCTTCTCAAGGTGTAATGGGCTTCACTCTGACACGACTTATACCGCTTTTAGGGGACTGACGCTTGCCACCCCCTTAGGCACGATATGCGATAGTCCTAGACGAACAGACCGGACTGTACAGAGATTGTCACATCAGGCTCAGTAGGAGTTCGGATGGGTTTCCTCATCGGCTTTCTTATTGACATCTACCTGGGGACCGTTACGTACAGCTAGTACCACTTGCGGCCTGTGGTTAAACCTACTGCCAGCGTAAGTGTCGAGTCTTTAGAGTCCCACATAGAGAGTTTCCCTACTTCAGGCGAAACGATATAGAGGTCGTATGGTTTTACGACAGGGTTCGAACACATACGTGTATTTATGCACGTACGATGTTCGGATAGTTTATACTAGTGGGCTTTAGTTTAAGCCAGATTCTAGTATTGGATTATTGGATTTGTACAGTCTCAGTATTTCCGTGTTTTCACGGATGGAGAGGCATTCTCGTAATTAGTCGAGAAGTTTCTAGAAGATAGATGAGGTGGAGAGCTTAGGTGGAATTTGCATTAAATGGATTAGTGACTCATGGAGTGATTCATCCAAATGAGTTAATAAAGCATTTATTGCCTAATGACTCATGAGATGATTCACCCAAAGTGAGTTAATGAAGCATGGTTGATATTATCATATGTTATTCATTTAGATAATTATCATGCTTTACATATTCACATATGAGTTAGAATTCATATCATTCTCACTTTCACATTCTCTCTTCTCAAGCTCTCTCTCTTCAAAGAACTAACCCTAATCCTCTCATGTGTTGAGATCTAAGGGTTAGCAAGACTAATAGATCCCTAATCCTCTTCTATATCCTCTAGGTTACTTTGATTAGCACTCATACCATTCTGTTCCTATCAATCCAATCCGACTTTTCCACCTTCTCTAAACGGTCCTTCTAATCTGTCATTTGGGAGCTTTAATTGTCCACAAGAATTTCAATCTTATACTGAAATTCCTTGTCAACCCAAGTCTAGTCTTGAGCGGAAATTAGAAGAAGGTATAGTGATATTGAACCGCATCAGAGAGGAATGGAAGGGAAGCATGGCTAAATATGAAGGAGCAACTAGTTCCGAACCAGCTAAAAAAATTTCAATGTCTAATATGGCCATAGGACGAAATGAGAATTTGGGTAGTGAGAGAGAACTATACACCTTTCCTAATCAAACCTCCACATTCCAAACTGAAATCCACAACTGCAATTTCACAGATTCATTGAGTACACTAAATGATTCATCAATTGAAGATAGAATGTCTGATGAGTTGTGTGACTTTGTAGTGTTTGATTTACCCGATTGTGAAGGGTCCATTTCAAATGAAACCACACCCAACCCTTGTGATCTCTACACCTCCACTCTTGAACCAAAATTGATTGAAAACCATAATTTTAATGAGGTATTTGAGAATTCTAACCTTCACTTGAATGAGGAAATTGACATTGGGGATATATTGAATGATGAACCCGAAATTTTGTATGAGTTTGTCGCACCAATTCATCAGGTCCTTTCACTTCCTTGTGGTCATCATCTTGAGCCTTTAATTATTCTTCCCGAATCCCAAATGCGTCTTGAAGTTGATGATAATTGTATAACCGAACAGCAGACCGAAATTCAGCCTTCATCTTCCACATCTGGTTCAGCGATACTCGACACACCAATTTGTTTACCCATTTCACCTTCTACTTTCTCATGTTCTTCTTCTATTCTTCCTATAATTTCAGTGAGTGTTGATGAATCACAATCCGATAATTCAAGTTTGATAATTCCAGAAAACCAACTTGATTTGGATACTTTTGAAAATAAGGTAGATGAGCTTTTCGAGTCTCCTACCTCCATAATTTTTGACAAATCAAGTATGATAAATCCTGACACAAAACTTACTGACAGCAAAATGTTCAATTACACCATCCCTGAAAGTTTTGAAGAACTTTTTGCTGACGAACTTGCATTCCTAAACAACACGGATTTTGTGATTAATCAACCTCCACCTATAGAAGTTGAACCACCACCCTTTCTTCTTATAAAATACGAGAATGCCAATATTCCACTCATTTCTGATCATTCACATTCTCGTTTTTATTTATCATCATCTCTTACCTCTTCACATTCATGTTCACGCAAACCCTTTCCATACCATCGCTTATCTTTCCCCACTTTTTCTTGGCTCTATATAACATGTTCTTCCACCGACCTATACGTTACATTGATAAAATTTTTGAATGGTTGGTATTAACTTTTGGTCTTTGTAAAGTCTTATATTGACCAAATAACTTTACCCCCCTTAAAATGCTTAATATTGTTTAACTCAAGTTTGGGGGGTATATTTTTGGCTCTTGAAAATAAAATTTGTCCTCAAAATTGTGAGCCAAAAATAAGTTTGGGGGAGGATTTTCGCTTTCAATTTTTGTTGCCCCCGTTAATAACCTTTCCTTCCAAGTCTACAGGTTTTAGAGATTCAAAAGAAACATCAGTGAGGACACTACTGCAAACAGGTTTGGGGGAGGTTTGTGCTTATTTACACATTATTTTGCATTATACTATATGTATGCACAAAAAAAATTGATAATGAAAGTTTGAAAGTGAAAATTTACATATGTAAGATAGGAATAGTTTGAGAAATGCAAGAAAATTAGATGTTTTCTTAAACGAAACTAGTAATAAGTAGTTATGAGCTGTTGTCCCAAGGGTTTGTAAGATGAAGGAAATTACTAATCTGAGGATAAAATAAGCCTGAAAAATAGTTTCTATTCTGAAAGCCAAACATTTGAACGTTGATACCCTACTATACGCACTTACACACATCTTGAAACTCGGGATAGTAGAGGATACCTTGAAATGCTCTTATCTAAAAACCAAAGTATGAAGAAAATAAAAGTGTAGAATAAAAGATAAAATGGTGAAAAGAAAAATGAACACTGGTTTTGTTATCACCGAGGCAGCAATAAAAAATATAGCGAGGGTGCTTTATCACCTAGTGCCTTAGACCAACTGGTTTGGAAGCCACTGCTAAGTCTTAGGTGTTGCAAGACGAGGAAAAGCACATAATCAGCAAGCACATGAGTAATCGGTCGGTTAGTACCTCAAGAAGTATTAACGGCCGCATGAAAAATGTGTGAGCATATTCCATATAAATATCGATTAAAAAGTACCAAGGTAGATGGACAAGAGTATGATTGCTTGAATTGAATTCTCCGAGTGTAGGGATGTCCAGTTCACACACGTAGGGGTATATAATCAATGTTTGGAGGAAAGATAGGGAGGAAAACTAAAGGCGGTGTTTTATTGAGGGATGATGTGATTTCTAACATTTTTTCACGACCATTAAGATAGGGCTCATAGCAACTGAAAAACTGGTGTAGTTCAAAACTCTTATTTTCAAGTTCTTTCTTTTATAGTTCTTATCTTTATATGTAACTTTCACCATCTTTCTTTTATTATTGGATTTTGTGGGTGCAATCCGCCGAAAACCCTCAGAAGACAACACTTATCCTACTATGGACACCTAGAGGTTTAACGGCTTGTTGCACGTGCTCAGTGCAATCTTGTTTCCTATGAAAGTTGCTTAACTTTCTCCTTTCTTTTTCTCCTTCTCTTGAATAAACTAGTTTGCTCGGGACGATCAAAGATAAGTTTGGGGGTATTTGTGCAGTTGATAAAACTGCACATTTAATATGACATTTTTCCTACTATTTCTATATAATAAAAGGTGTTTATTATAATATATGATACATATGAGGGTTTATCTATAAAAATACCATTTTCATGTGTTTCTATATTATAATTAACATTTGGTAGGAAAAAGTAAGCATATAATATCCATGTAACATTTGGCCCATTTAAATATGCTTACCTTATTAAATACCTTTGACCAATTCTTAATGGTTAAGTTAATATCTTAATAAAACAAACTCTACTAATATTATTTATTGAGTTATTGTGCAGAATTTTCAGGGCTGAAATCAAGGAAATCAAAGTTGGCAAAACAAGCATGCCTAATTAAGAAAGTAAACTAAAGAAATCAATTCTGGCAGCGACATAGAAAAGATTTTCAGTTTTCAGATATTCAAAAGATCACCACGTGTCATCAAGATAAAGCTCCAGAAAAACAAATCAAGTGATCTCCCTATAAGGCCGCGGAACCGCGGCCAAACCCACCTATCGGTCGCGGTTCCGCCACGTATTGGACGAGTTGGGAGTTGGGATTTTGCAGTTGGGATCTTAACCACTGGTTTCCAAATTAGGAAACTAGGGTTCTGGCTCTGGGACTATAAATAAAGACCGAGAGTCTCTTGGAAAAATTATCAAGCTGAAGAGATTACGAAGTCCACGACAGGCTCACGCATCTAGGCTGATCATCAACTGTTCGTCTACCTCCTTAGAAGAGATTGAGAAGCAAACTAGCATTTTGTAATCATTTTCTAAGGGAACAAAGTGTAAATGAATTTTGTTGATTAATAAAGGTGGTTGTTTTCTTATTCTATCTCTTTGTAGTTTTTAATATGATTTCTCTCTCCATCTCTTCTTCTCCCAACATGCGTGAGTAATTCTTCACTTGTTAGGGTTCATGGGATTATGGTAGATTAATGGATGATGAAGATCCTTAAACTCTTTTTACGTCCTATAAAGTTTATAAACTTTATCAAAAGAATAGTTAATATCCTAATCGGGCGCGCTACCAATTCATTGCTAGTCTCGACCGCGATTAGAGATTAGATTAACAATTGTTTTGGTAAAGGCTAGAAATGAACGGAGATCCATGTCGAGATAGGGGTTAAGAGTGGGAACCCTTTTCCCTCCAGAAACCCTAATCTATATGCATCACTGTCGATCTAGTTTTAAATCTATTAAAGGATAAAAAGAGTAATCTTTAATTAATCATCCATGACTACTAAATCTTAATGAACCCTACAAGCCCTCTTTTAATATTAAACTTACATCCGTAGTTAATCTAGATCTATATTCTGCATCCGTGTTTAACGTAGATCTAGAAACTATTTCCACTATTCTTTATTCCTCCTTTCTTTCTCAACACGCCTAAAATAAGAATAAAAGATTCCATGTTTCCCAGAGGACGACCCGTACTCATCTCGGTCTAGCTACACGCGACACCGTTATTGATTGCGGTTAACCACTACACACACTTTCATAGATCAATCAGGCTCCGAGGTAGTCTCTAGGTTGTTGGTGAACCGCCGAGGCTTGGAACTAGGGACTTTGCCGTGGCTCCATTGTTTTGACCCTGGGGTTGGTTGTTGACGTTGCATCTGCATCCTGCTGGAGTGGAGAAGGAACGCTGGGGTGATCTCTAGGCTGTCTGTGAACCGTTGAGATTTGGAACTAGGGACTTTGCCATGGCTCCGATGTAGTCTCTAGGTTGTCGGTGAACCGTCGAGACTTGGAACTAGGGACTTTTCTATGGCTCCGAGGTTTTGACACTGGGGTCGGTTGTTGACGTTGCGCCTACATCCTACTGGAGTGAGAAGAAACATCGTTGTTGATCTCTAGGCTGTCTGTGAAACGACGAGATCTAGAACTAGGGACTTTTCCATGGCTCCATTTTGCTGACGTCGCGTCTGCATCCTATTGGAGTGGAGAAGGTGCGCCGGGCTGATCTTTAGGCTGTCTGTGAACCGTCGAGATTTGGAACTAGGGACTTTGCCATGGCTCCGATGTAGTCTCTATGTTGTCGGTGAACCATTGAGGCTTGGAACTAGGGACTTTGCCATAGCTCTGACCCTCGGGTCGGTTGTTGACGTTGCGCCTGCATCCTGCTGGAGTGAGAAGGAACGCCGTGTTGATCTTCTAGGCTGCAGATGTTGCCGTCGAGATTTGGCTCTTCCTTTGGCAGAGCCCGGTGGGGAAATTTAGTTCCCTTTTCGTTTACGCCCATGGATTGTATACAGGGGTTGATGTGGACTCTCCTGCAGGGCAAAAGTTTCATAATTTTTTTTGTTTCTTTCCGCTATACTCTATCATTTCAGCTTTTTATATCATGAAATTTGCGATTGCCCAATCATTTCGGCTGTTTTATCGCGATGCCCAATCATTTTGACTGTTTTTTTCTTTTTACTCGCTGCTTTTTATTGAGAGTTGCCCAAATATTTCGGCTGTTTTTATATGCATATATTTTGCTCGCTGATTTTTATTGCGAGTTGCCCCATCATTTCGGCTCTTTCATATGCATATATTTTGCTCGCTGATTTTTATTGCGAGTATGGAACTTGAGATCCGATTCCAATCTTGGCATCAGCACCGCTGCGGCTGGAATATTGCCAGGAGCGAATCATCATTTGCCGTGAAAGGACTTAGAATCTGATGCCAATTTAAGCATCAGCATCTCTACCACTGGGATATTTCCAGGAGCGAATTATCATTTTCCTTTGCTGATTTGAACAAAGGTGGCTTAGCAAACAGGGTTAAGGTCCTGCCGACTAAGGCTTTTTGGCTTTATGAGCCGTGAGGATCTCGTAGGTGTAGGTTCTCCCTAGAAGTCGTGAGGACTCCTAAGTGATATTTTCTCTTGCAAGTCGTAAGGATCTTACAAGAGTGTTTTCTCCTTACAAGTCGAGAGAACTTATAAGTGTCGTTCACCACATGAGGACATTCCTCGTCATTGGTGGAACTTGGTGGGGAAATTGTTTATTTGTGTCCATGGATTGTATACAAGAGCCAATATTGACCATCTGTAGGGCAACTTGGGGAGTGTGATGGCTTAAGAATAGGTTCAGGTCCCTGTATCTTAAGGCTTTTGAATCCTACGAGCCGTGAGGGTCTCACAGGAAGGAATTCTCCTTACGTGTTGTGAGGATCTCGTAAGTGTAATTTCTCCTTAGGAATCATGGGGATCCCTAAGTGTGTTGCCCCCTTGTGAGTCGTAAGGATCTCACGCAGGTGTTTTCTCCTCACAAGGTCAAGAGGACCTTGCAGGTGTTTTTATTTTAACGAGATTACTCCATTTCAAGTTTTCACAAACTCACTGGCAGCCCTGCTGTTTTTATTCACGGAGCCCTTTCGAGTTTTCATCCGTGCCCTTTTCGTTTGTGGACGTACCATTTTTTTTAACAACGAGATTGCGCCATTTCAGGTTTTCACAAGCTCGCCGGTAGCCTTACTGTTTTTACTCATGGTGCCCTTTCGGGTTTTCATCCGTGCTCATTTCGCTTGTGGACATACCGTTTTTTTAACCCTTCTGTTTGCCAATGGCACTTAAGAGGGACTTTTCCACCGGGGCAGCTGTGCAGCCAGCAGGACCCGAGTTGCAGTCCTCGCTGCTAGGACTTGTGGACTTGAATTCCACTATCGCCGTGTTTGAGGCAACATATTTAGTTTAAGGACATCTCGGTCCGTTGTTAGTTTAGGGACATCTCGGTCCGTTGTTAGTTTAGGGACATCTCGGCCTAGGGCCAGCATCGGGGCAAAGTTTTGCCGGATACTACTTATAGAGTTTGGACTTAGGAAGACAGCGAGCGGACACGAGCATCGTCATCTATCATTAACCTGAGCCGTGACTTGTCAAGCGTAGTATTTCTTAAGGAACCGGCCGTTTATTGACCGGAAAGGTCTTTCGCCATGCATATCCATGAGCAAGTAGGCCCCACCTTGGTAGACCTTGTCTATGATGTACGGACCTCATAGTTCGGCTTGAATTTCTCCCGCTTTGCACGGTTGGGGATCATAGGTCTTTTGTTAACTAGAACGAGTTCGCCTTAGCGGAACGTTCTTGGCCTAGTTATTCTTTCATATGAGCGCGTCATCCTTGCTTTGTAAGCTTCCAGTTTTTGCTGCGCTATGAGATGAGTTTCATCGAGGGCATCGAGCTCCTCAAGCCGAAGATGGGTGTTTTCTTCATCTGTCAGCTCATATCCAACTGCCACTCGCAGAGAGGGTAGCTCTATCTCTAAGGGAAGTACCTCCTCCGTACCGAATACCAACGTGAATGGCGTTGTATTCGTGGCCGTTTTGAACGTGGTTCGATACGCCCAAAGAGCTTCATGCAGTTTCTCATTCCAGTCCCTTTTATTTCTGGACACCGTTTTCTTTATTATCTTCGTCAAGGTCTTGTAGAAAGCCTCAGCTAGACCATTAGCTCAGGGATTATAGACTGAAGAGTATCACCAATCTATATTATGTTGCTGTGCAAAGCGGCTAATCTTATGACTTCTGTAGGCCAGCCCATTATCCGAGATGATTCGTCACGGAGTGCCGAATCGGTAGATGACATGCGCCCTGAAGAAATGGAGGATGTTCTCCATCTTCACCTCCCTTAGCGGTACTGCCTCTACCCACTTAGAGAAGTAATCGGTTGTTGCCAATATGAACCGATACCTCTTGGAAGATGCTGGCTCGATGGGCTCGATTATATCGATTCCCCACATTTCGAACGGCCAACTAGCCAGCGTTGGATGTAGCGGATTTGGATGTTGGTGGATGAAGTCCCCGTGAATTTGGCACGAGTGACACTGCTTCGCGTATTCGAGGCAGTCCTGAATCATCGTGGGCCAATAGTAACCCATTCTCTTGATCTTCAACTTCATCTTTGGTCCAGCTTAATGAGAACCGTAGAGTCCGTCGTGAGTTTCTTGGACGACCCTCCTTGCTTCCTCCGGTCCCAAGCATCTTAGCCATAAACTGTCGAACGATCTCTTATATAGAGTGTCATTGACGAAGGCAAAAGATAAAGCTCATTTCATGAGCTGATGTCTTGACGACGCTTCTTCGGGCGTTTGATGGAATTTGAAGTAGTCTATAAAGACTTCTCTCCAATCCTTAGCCTTTTCTTCGTCTTCTATTTGGCAGGCTGCTTGTTTGGCCGCTTCTTTTCCTTCAGATGACTCCGGAGATATTTCTGCTGGCGCGAGAATCCGGCGGCTTTGCACAATGATCCTTACGTCATCGAGGTTTTCGTCGGCCAGTTCTTTAGCGAGTTTGAATAATGCATCCGCCTTGCTATTCTATGCACGCGAAATGCTTTCCAGAATGTAAGAAGGGATTTGTGTCAACAATTGCTGCACTATCTCGCCATATTTCACCAACTCTACTTTGCATGTTTGATAGTCGCCATTTACTTGGCTAACGACCAGCTGGGAATCTCCATATATGAAGAGGTTTTTGATTCCCATATTGATAGCAATCTCAAGACCTGCTATCAAAGCTTCGTACTCAGCCTCATTGTTTGTTCTCGACTCTGTTAATGAAAGGGCGAAACGCATTATCCCGCCTTGTGGAGTCACGAAGATAAGGCCCACCCCGGCTTTGATTATGGGGGTGTTGTGCTTTCGCTTCTTCATGGAAGATGCCCCATCAAAGTAAAGTTTCCATCGAGAGTCATTTTCTTCGTCCTTTGTGTTAGTGTATATACCCTAGGGGCCATTATTGTATCATACTAGCTTGTATATTACTTAATGGAACCTTGGGATATTCACAGTTGTATTAACAGTCTTGCTCAATATAGTAGTATGCTACATGGTTTATATCTATCTTAATATGCGTATATGTTTCTTTTAATATATTACGAATACATATTGATAGGCCCTTAGGATCTTGCTTGACTACCAGCGTTGTGATGGTAATCATACTAGTGGGGGCTGGGTACTCTACAAGCACATCCTTTTTCAGGTCTCTAGTCGTAGGATTATCGAGGCAGGGCATCGATACTCCGGAGTAGACTAGTGTGTATGCTTCTCATCCCAGTTGGGGAGATGGTATGTCCCACAGCCATTAGTATATTGTACTGAAGATAGTATACAGGTTCTCGTTGGGTTACGGGTACACCGGACAGGACTCGCAGGGAACTGTTGGTTGGTATTATACCCGTCGTCAGTTAACAGTTCCCAGGTGACATGAGTACAGCATAGTCCGCAAACTTGACACTGCTGCTTCGTCTCGAGTGTGTTCCCACTGTTCTTAGATTGCTACCCTACCACGGCTCATTCGTGCAAAAAGGTAGCGGTTGGGTGCAGTCCCGAAGCACTTGGAAGCAGTGGCGGTTAGATAGGATTCGTCTCTCCCGGTATTGGGAGTTGATATCGCGCTGTGTTTAGAGAGCCATTACGCAAAGTCCCTGGCTAGGGAAAACGAGATTTACTGGTAGGATTTCCAGTAGCTTCTCAAGGTGTAATGGGCTTCACTCTGACACGACTTATACCGCTTTTAGGGGACTGACGCTTGCCACCCCCTTAGGCACGATATGCGATAGTCCTAGACGAACAGACCGGACTGTACAGAGATTGTCACATCAGGCTCAGTAGGAGTTCGGATGGGTTTCCTCATCGGCTTTCTTATCGACATCTACCTGGGGACCGTTACGTACAGCTAGTACTACTTGCGGCCTGTGGTTAAACCCACTGCCAGCGTAAGTGTCGAGTCTTTAGAGTCCCACATAGAGAGTTTCCCTACTTCAGGCGAAACGATATAGAGGTCGTATGGTTTTACGACAGGGTTCGAACACATACGTGTATTTATGCACGTACGATGTTCGGATAGTTTATACTAGCGGGCTTTAGTTTAAGCCAGATTCTAGTATTGGATTATTGGATTTGTACAGTCTCAGTATTTCCGTATTTTCACGGATGGAGAGGCATTCTCGTAATTAGTCAAGAAGTTTCTAGAAGATAGATGAGGTGGAGAGCTTAGGTGGAATTTGCATTAAATGGATTAGTGACTCATGGAGTGATTCATCCAAATGAGTTAATGAAGCATTTATTGCCTAATGACTCATGAGATGATTCACCCAAAGTGAGTTAATGAAGCATGGTTGATATTATCATATGTTATTCATTTAGATAATTATCATGCTTCACATATTCACATATGAGTTAGAATTCATATCATTCTCACTTTCACATTCTCTCTTCTCAAGCTCTCTCTCTTCAAAGAACTAACCATAATCCTCTCTTGTGTTTAGATCTAAGGGTTAGCAAGACTAATAGATCCCTAATCCTCTTCTATATCCTCTAGGTTACTTTGATTAGCACTCATAGCCACCTAGTTACCTCAAGTGAGAGGTTAAAACTTGGAGAAGGAGCTCTCGGGTGGATCTTCTATCATATCGAGGAGGCCGACGAGGAGGTGAACTACAAGGACAAGAAGGACTTGAATCATTAGGTATAATCATCTATCATAGTAGCTAATCACTTCTAGATAGTTGTTAGTTAGGGTTTGGCAAAGATCTGTAAAGTTAGTCGATGTTAGTTTAAACAAAATGATTGTTTTACCTATTCCGCCTCCCCGCATCTTGTGGGGTGTCTAACGTCGACTTACACTTTGTGTCGAACGCGTGTTCGTCCGGTAATTCGCAGTTTATGGGAGAGTCGACTGGTATTGGGTGTTCAGCGAGGAAGTCGGCGATGGCCTGGCCCTTCACTGCCCTAAGGGGTCAATAGATTATCAAGAACTCCATTAAGAGGAGGGCCCATTTGGAAAGCCTTCCTATTAGTATGGCTCTTGACATCAAATATTTGAGAGGATCCACCTTTGATATGAGATGGACCTCATGTGCCAAGGCATAATGCCGAAGTTTTGTAATCACAAAGATCAGTGCTAGACAATGCTTTTCAATGGGGGAGTAGTTGTTTTCTGCCCCCGGGAGAACTTGACTCAAATAGTTGAGAGCTCTCTCCTTCCCCTGGTCGTTCTCCTGTACCCATAGCGCGCCTAAAGAACCTTCAAGGGCTGTTGTGTACAGGATGAGGGGCTTTCCCTTGACCGGAGCGGTCAGTACCGGCGGGTTCTGCAGGTATTGCTTGATTTCGTCCCGTGCACTTTGGCATTTCAGATCCCAAACGAACGGGGTCCCCTTCTTCATTATATGGTTGTAAGGGCGGCATTTGCTTGAGAGGTTGACTTGAAGTTTGACACTTGTTTAGGCATCAGCATCGCTACAACTGGGATAGTGTCAGGAGCGAATCATCCTTTTCCCATGTCGATTTGGACAAAGGTGGCTTAGTAGACAGGGTTAGGATCCGGTAGACTAAGACTTTTGACTTTATAAGCCGTAAGGGTCTCATAAAGGGTTTTCTCCCTACGAGTCGTAAGGATCTCGTAGGCGTATTTTCTCCTTAAGAATCATGGAGATTCCTAAGTGATATCTTCTCTTGTAAGTCGTAAGGATCTTCCAAGAGTGTTTTCTTCTTATAAGTCGAGAGGACCTACAAGTGTTATTCACCATATGGGAACATTTCTTGCCATTTGTAGAACTTGGCAAAGAAATATTTATTCGTGCCCGTTGATTGTATACAAGGGTCAATATGGACCACCTGTAGAGCAACTTGGGGGATATGACGGCTTAAGAACATGTCCGGATCCCTGTAACTTAAGGCTTTTGAATCCTATGAGCCATGAGGGTCTCACAGGGGGATTCTCCTTACGAGTCATGAGGATCTCGTAAGTGTATTTATTTTAACGATGTTGCGCCCTTCCGGGTTTTCACAAGCTCGCCGGCAGTCCTGCTGTTTTTACTCACGGCGCCCTTTCGGGTTTTCATCTATGCCCATTTTGCTTGTGGACGTACCGTTTTTTTTAGCGGGGCATTCCACTAGCTTGTAGGACCTGTTTGTAGTCCCCTTAATATCCTTCCTGTCCTTTGAAAAGAAAGGATCATTCTACAGAGAGATTCTTCCGCCAGTGAGAAATATGCCCCCTGTGTATATCCGGGGGAAACGAGTACCCACAATGTCGCTATTTTGGCGACAGGTTGCTTCAGAGCCGCTTATTTTTGTTGAGCGTAGGCGACAAACGCCATCTTGCCTCCGCTTTTCACTCGTCATCATCGCATGAAAAAGAGTCTTGACCCATTTGATCCAATCGAACCATTTTATCCATGAGTTCTTGGTAGGTCGTCGGCTCGAAGAGGGACGTAAATGGGAACACCTTTTGAATTTTGGTCAAGGGTGGCTATGAACATTCCCACAGCTGCAGCTTCGTCGATACGTTGCTCGCATTTTGACTAGAGATTTCGCCATCGGGTAACATATTGAACCCAGGTCTCATTCGGTCTAACCCTTTCATTGACCAACGTCGTTACTATGGTGCATTTATTCACACAAGCAAATCTCTGACAAAAGAGCGTCTCCATCTCGTTGAAGGTATTCATGGAGTCATTCGGGAATTCCGCATACCATTCGAAGGCAATGCCCGCCAGACAGCTGACGAACTGTCAGAGGAGAAGTATATCATTCTCTCCAGTGTTACTGCACATGGATTTAAATCGCGCGATGTGCTGGTGAGGATTCCCGGTTCCTTTGTATATGTGGAGTCAGAAGTATGTATTCTGGCGGGTATTGTATTTGATCGTAGCGTGCCGGATACGGTCGACCGGTCTTGATTGGCCTATTTGATGCTTCATTGGCATAGTGAGTTTTGACTTGCTGAGCGATATATGCGTCCAGCTTTTCTTTTAGGAATCATTTCCTCCTTAGCTGTTGATGGGGTTTGCAGAGGATTTGAAATGTCATCCTTATCTTTAAGACCGACTACCGGCGGTTCATCTGCCAGTGGTTCCGATTGAACCATCATTCCAGCCATATTCTGAATCAGAATGGCCATCTGGTTCATTTTAGTAGACATTTCTGCCACTTCTTTATCTCTCTTTTTCATAGCGCGATTTAGGAAATCAATATCCGACTCCTTCTCTACTCTTTCTACGGGTGCGTCCTCGGGATTTTCCTTAGGTGATGGAGTAGTGTTTGTTGCCGCCTGAGCGAGCATCTCCTGCAGCTTTTCACGTTGCCGTTGAACTTTTTTCAGGGACCGAGTTTGAGGTCGGTGATTAGTAGAAGCTCGAACTTCTTCTTTGGAATTCACCATATAGACTATGTGAACTACCATACTCCTAGGCTTGGGGTGTTTAGAGTTTTAGCCTTTGGAGTTTGCTTCGGGCACTTGAGTTTTATTAGGCCTCTCTTTTTTATGAAAAGCCACTTTAGTTTTGGGAAGAACCGCTGTATCAGGATCATCTTAGGATGAGTCCCCTTGTATTTGAAAGGGGATTTGTCAGAATTTGGCTAACGTCTAGAGGAAGAGTTGTGGTTGACGACAGAGACCTTCACCTGCTTCCACACCTTATATATAGATGAGGAAAGTTGTTTTAGGGAGCGAACTGGTTTCTGCTCTCGTGGGATCTCCATGGGCTGTGGAGATTTCTTCAATATTGCGGTAGGAGAATTTTGTCTGACCCTTCGCAACAGTTTGAAACTGTTCCCAGTTGGAACAACAACATTCACCGCTGGGGTTGAAACAGGACCATATGGAGAACTGCCCCCAGCTCATTTTGTATGATACCGATATCGATGTCGACCGTTTCTTATGGCCGGGATTTGATTAGCTTCAGGATTTTGCCGAGCCTGACCCCTGTTTCCTTTGAGAGCTTGAATATTCTGCCCCATGCATCGACCATGTTCCTTGGCAGGTACCAATTGTTTGAGGACTGATTCCGTCGGCAAAGCTGCTGCTTGGAGAGCCAACCCGTAGAAGACAGACTTCTTCTGGACTTCCTCCTTCGACGTTGAAGCACCGAGAATGGGAGGTGGGAATATCGACCCAAAGAGAAGCCAGTTGATTTCTTGAAGAGCTGGATTGCAAAGATTTAAGGCTGCAAGTAGCCCATACTTGACTCCACCAGATATGACAAAGCCTGAGTTGCTAGAGTAAAAGCAAACGCCATTCTTCATAGAGATGATACACCGACTTCAGTATCTGTTCATAACATAATATTGCATTTTGTATTCCCCATTCTTACGCATTTAAGAATAAAAACAGGTGCTTTTGACCCATGTCTGCTACATGTTACAGGTTACAGGTTGTTGGAGCAAAAACAGTGAAAAACACAAAAGACGACACAAAAGAAGGACTTTTGACCAACAATTAGGAGGATCTTAGTAAAGCCCAGCAGAAGAACGGTGCACCATCAACAAGGCGACGCAAGATCCAAATTTACAAGAAAGACGGTTAAAAGATCATTGCAAAGTGTTCACTGACGATCTGGAATTAATACAGAAGCCTAATCGAAAATAGGAATGAAGAACCTGGAAGCCCAAAGCAATATACAGAAACCCAAGAAAAAGAATAAATTGATCTCACTATTGGGCCGCGGATCCGCGGCCCAAAGCCCACCAAGGCCGCGGATCCGCGGCTGTCAGAAGCCCTAATGCGCAGAACTTTTTACCATAACTCCTTGGCGGCTGTGGAAAGATTTTCTAGGGGTATATTTGTAATTTTAGACATGCGGTGCAATCTGTAGCCCTAGGGTTTCTATGTCCTATAAATAGAACCCATGACCTTGTATTTTCTTATGCCTCTTTTCAATCAATAAAATTCAGAATTTCTGGGAGTAAATTTCAGATCTGTTCTTCTTGTTTGAAGGGAGCCGTCAACCTAGTAAGTCTTTTATCTCTTTTAATTATAATGTCTTCTCATCCCCTAATGAGCGAGTAGTCTCCTCGCTTGTTAGGGTTAGCCTTAGGGAAAGGGTTGAGAGATGAAATCTCTCGCCCCTTTCAATGCCACCTTCACCTAATGAATTAGAACTTCACGCATACGAGCACAACCGCTCCCTGCGGCATCCTACCCTTCGAGGTAACGATGAGCCGTAGTATAAAGGGCCGGTTCCGCGCGTTTTCCGTGAGGGTTAGGATAATTATCAACAAAGGTAGGGTACAAATCTAGAGGAAGAAACACCTTCGCAAAAGATTTGTATCCAATTTATTGATAATTAACTTAACACCTAAGAGATCTAAAAAAGGAAGGTATTGAAAGCGGTGAGGAAAAAGATTAATTTCCAAAACTTCCCCTAATCCTAACACTAGCAAGATTCTTAATTAAATTAATTAGATCCAGTCTTTAGATTTTTATAAACCAACCAAAACTACAAATAGAATCAACTCGTTAAAACACTTTAAAGAAATTTACCCGTCTCTGTGGATCGACCCGTACTCACCGGCTAGCTGCGAAGCGACGCCGTTTCTGATTGCGGTAATTGTATTTTTGATCGTAAAATCTCTATCAATCAAATGGCGCCGTTGCCGGGGACGGCGTAATCTTTCTTTTTATGAATTTTCGGGTTGATATAAATTTTTAAAAAAATTATAAAAATCTGAAAATATAAAAAATAAAAAAAAATATCAAATTTGATCTGTTTGAAAGGTTTATCTTTTGGATCTTGCAGAACAGCGAAGAATCGTAGATCTGGAGATTTACAGAGGGCAAATCAAAATTTGGTACATAAAAACAGAGAGAAATTCAAAGTACAGAACCACAGAATTTTTTTCACAGTGCGATTCCACCATTGGACCGCTCTTCCGCCGCATATAGGGGTCCCACGCCGCGCATCCGCGCTCGATGTGCCACGTCAGCTCACTAAATTTTTCTGGTTTGATTTTTCTCTCTCTCCTCTGCAACCTACAATATATCTCTCTGTAAAAATCTTCCTGCAGGATTTCTTTGCGTAAAAATCTTCTTCCCCCTTCTAAATAACAGATCTCTGCAGGTTTCTTT
This sequence comes from Agapanthus africanus, assembly GCA_030015575.1. NCBI lineage: Eukaryota > Viridiplantae > Streptophyta > Magnoliopsida > Asparagales > Amaryllidaceae > Agapanthus > Agapanthus africanus. The sequence continues at coordinate 766,270,642 of JASDDO010000022.1, read as the reverse complement.
GCGCCGCGCTAAAAAAAAATTCTGATTGCAAGTGAAATTTTATTTGTTTTGCATAATTTAACCGGACTCTAAGGGGCTAATTGACCAAACTCAGATTGGGTGGGGATTTCATCACCCTTCCCAGGACCCCAGAAAACACCTAAAGCATTTTGCATTGACCACCTTTAATTAAAAAAGATTAAACTCAGACCTAAGGACATCGAGCTCAATAGGAAAAGGACTAGTATAGGCATCGGCCGTTTATCCTAACCGACTTTGCGGTGTCTAGGCTAGTGGTTTTTAATTAGGCCCACTGTAGTGGTGGTTCCTTCCCACTTACCTGGCCGTATTTGTCCGTGAAGAGGCGGTTTGAGGTCTATTTCTAGCCCTAGTTAGGAGCTGTCTAGTAGACCTAGGCAACCCTAGATCTAGGCCTGATTGTGCATGTGTGGTTGATTCAGTTGTGTCACGAGTCCGTTTTCAAAAACCTCCTCGCAAAACTCACAAATAGAAAAAAAAATAAAGAAAAATCTTTTCAAAAACTTGCAACTTGCCGCTAAGAAAACTTGCAAACTCACTTCCACCACTTTTTCTCACTGACGTTATCTTACCCCCACATTCTGTTTTTCTCTTTTTTCTGACTGCACTACCCTTTAGTGTATGTCATCTTGGACTAGGGATACTAACGCCCGATTAGTCCGTGTTTCGTTGGTACCGACCGACGAACCCTTCGACGAACCCTTCGTCGACGTTCCCTCCATCTCCTTACCTCCATCTTCAAATTCTTCTTTCGAAGGTATGTCGGGACACGACCCCAACTATACCTTGCCGACGGGAATGATTCCACCTCCGCCAGGTGCGAATAACCCGAATCTCCCGCCTGTAGTAGCGCCCGCACGAGTCGCGCTCCAGGATCTCTTCTATCCCGTCCGCACTTCCTTACCTACATGTCTTTCACCCCCACAGGCGAATGGGGATAATTTTGAAATAAAACCACATTTCATCAATATGCTGCCTAAGTTTCATGGTTTGGAATCCGAAGATGCATATATTTTTATTAATAAATTCCAAAACGTTTGCGGCATGATGAAGACAACCCAATTAAGTGATGACGCAATAAGGCTAAGGGTCATTCCTTTTACCTTATGTGACCTAGCCGAGAAGTGGCTATACAGCACCGCATCACATTCCATTAGAAATTGGGACGAGTTTGTGAGAGCTTTTCTGAAAAAGTTTTACCCTCATCATAAAACTGCTAGAATCCGAAACGAGATTATACAATTTTCACAGCTTCCGTCCGAACCATTCTGGAAGTGTTTCGAGAGATTTAAAGACCTACTTGTTCAATGCCCTCATCATGGGATAGAAAATTGGCAACTTTGCCAAACTTTATACGAAGGATTGAACGCAGCAACGAAGCAGTTGCTAGAAACAATTTGTCAAGGTCATTTTCTCTCCAAGTCTAGCGACGAAGCTTGGCAGTTTCTTGAGGACCTAAGTGAGCAAACAATTCAGTGGGAGAGTACCAAGACCACATCATCTTCTTCAGTTGGTCAATCTAGGGCAGGCATACATCAAATAGATATGTCGATTGCTATGAAGGCCGAGATGGCCTCACTTATGAAAAAGCTAGAAGCCATTGAGACCAAAATCTCATTGATTTCTCCTACCCCTACTCTACCCACACGAACTGTTTGTGCTTGTTGTTCTAATCCATCACATCTCACCGAAGAGTGCCCTTATAATGCACCCATTCAAGGGCAGGATCAAGTCAATGCTGCATTCCAGCAAAGACAAAGAAACGATCCTTACTCTTCGACATACAATCAGGGGTGGAGGAGTCACCCAAATTTCGCTTGGAACCAAAATCAACAAGTCCAAGGGAATAACAATTTTCATAGAGCTCCTCCACAACAACAACAAGCACCCTTACAAACTCAAAACCAGCAACCTTTCCAACAACAACCTTATACAAATCAAACGAACAATTTGGTTCAACCTAATGATGATAAGGTTAGCTCGCTCGAGAAAAGTCTTGAAGCATTTCTCAAGCAAACTACAGAATCCGCAGCAAGATTTGAAAGTTATGTTCAATCTTTAATGAATAACAATGCCTCACACGATCAAAGTATCAAATCTATTGAGGCACAAATTGTACAATTAACTGCTGCGTTGAGCGAGAGAGAGAAAGGAAAGCTTCCATCTCAACCATTGCCCAATCCCGGTCACGCACAAAACGCATATCACAATCACAATATAAATGCGGTGACCACGTTGAGATCCGGAAGAGAGTTGCAAAATAATGTGGAAACTAGTGATGACATCCCCGCCGGTGGTTCTTCTTCCCCTTCTTCATTTTCTTCACTTCCTTCTTCACCTTTTTCTTTAGAGCCTATTCTTCACCCTTCACACGGCTCTACTTCTCCTGACTCGAACGGACCCATTTCTCACAACACGAACACATCTATACCGGGATCCGTTCCTAATCCACAGTCTGCTCCACAAACATTTGACTCAACTAATTTTCAAAATGCACCATTTCCAAACAGGTTGAGTCTTAATAAACCAAATACACAAGTGGAAAAGATTGTGGAGATATTTAAGCAGGTTAGCATAAACATACCTCTCTTGGATGCTATCCAACAAGTCCCTTCATATGCGAAAATCTTAAAGGGCTTATGCACTTCAAAGAGAAAGGCATCTCAAGTACCCAAGAAAGTGCTAGTGGCTAGTGCAGTGAGCAATGCTATTAACCACCATCAAACCTTACCCCAGAAACGAAAGGACCCCGGCTGTCCTACGATTTCCATCACAATTGGGGATAAGCAAATTAATCGAGCACTTTTAGATCTTGGGTCTAATGTTAACCTGATTCCTTACTCCGTGTATGAACAATTAGGGGTTGGAGAGTTGAAACCCACTCGTTGCACTCTCCAAATGGCTGATCGATCAATCACCTATCCTAGGGGTCAACTAGAGGATGTGTTGATCAAAGTCGGGGAATTCATATTCCCCGTTGATTTTATCGTTATGGATACACAACCTGTTGCTAACCCAAGAAACCAAATTCCAGTGATTCTTGGTCGACCATTTTTGGCCACTTCCAATGCCATAATAAATTGTCGCAATGGCTCCATGACTCTATCCTTCGGAAAGAGGTCTAGTGAGTTCAATATTTATAAGATGGGAAGTCTGCCCCCCGTGCCTAAAACTAGTACACGAGAAGTTTGCTCTATTCACGAAATCACGCAGGAGGACTGCGAGCTTGAAAGATTTCTATTTGATGAAAACAATTTTGACGCCACTAGTGCGTCCCTCCTTGAGCCTACTACCGTTGACACAACCGATACTTATTATGAATGTTTCACTTTTTCGGATGACGACGACTCACAGCCCGAATATGAGTCGTTTGAATTTTTGGATGAGTCAGTCGAACCATCCGAATCGGTTGTTTGCAGTGATTTCGAACCTGTGTTAGAGTCCTTTAAGTTCGAGGTAGATTCCGCAATGGTTCTTTCGCCTCAGAAATTCGAACTCATGCCCTTGCCGTCTCACCGTAGATATGCTTACATAGGTGAGAATGAGACTTTTCCCATTATCATATCAGCCTCTCTAGCCTTCGAGCAAGAGAACGCTATTTTAAAAGTCTTACAAGATAGGCGGCAAGTTTTCAGTTGGACTATGGCGAACATCGAGGAGATCAGTTTCCTCATAAGTGAATATCATACACAATTGATGGATGATGCCATGTCAATAGAGGACCCACAGGAACATCTAGGGGGTATTGTGGTGAGCCAACTTCCTCCCTTAGAAGTTGAAATACCCCCATTTCTTTTAATAAGGTACGAGAATGCCAACACTCCACTGATTGCTGATCATTTACATTCTCGTATCGATGCATCACCATCACCTGTATATTTACCTCCACACCTCCCATACCACTACTTCTATCTTCCCCAATTCTTTGCGGACCACCACAACTTATTTTTTCACCCACCAATATTCTTTACTGATAAATTTTTCAAATGGTTGGTGTTGACTTTTGGCCGATGCAAAGTTGGGCAGTATTGTCTAACATAGTTTAATTGAAGTTTGGGGGAGGGTCTTTTTGTATATATTTTTGTTTTTCTTAACAATAAAAAAAAATATAAATAAATAAAAAGGGGAGTATCGGTATTTTGACCCTCTTGGTTTAGCATGACAGTGAGGACACTGTCAAAGTCAAGTTTGGGGGTATGCTCGGTACGTCTTCTTCCTTCGCATTCATTTGTACATATTTTTGCATTTGCATACTTATTTGAAAACCTATAAAAATTTGAAAAATTTCAAAAAAATTATGAATAAATGTATTCAATTTTGGCTAATTGACTAGAGTTTGACAAATAGGTCAACTGGTTAGGAACAACTAGATCTTAGACTTAGTAGATTAAAAACCCTAAAAATAACCTTCCTTAAAGTTTAACGGTAGAAAGTATATGCCTTGTAATTTATTTAGAAATAGGCAAATTTTGGGTTCACTTCTTGGGCTAAGTCAAAATGAGGGAAGAGTATTGATGTTCTTATTAGAGTATAAGTTTGAAAAATAGTTCCTAGCTTAAATCTAAATTCTGAAAATGTATACCCTACAAATTGCACATTCACGCACCTTGAAACTTGGAATAGTAGAAGAGACCTTGAAATGCTCTTGTCTAAAGTCCTTAGTATGAAAAAGTGTGAATAAAGAAAAAAATGGACACTGGTTTTTGTGATTATTTAAGGCTGCAAAAATAGAAAAATATTTAGCGAGGGTGCTTCATCACCTAGTGCCTTAGACCAACTGGTTTGGGAGTCACTGCTAAAGCCTTGGGTGTTGCAAAGACTAGGAAGTACGCTTTAAAGTGCAAACGCATTTTGTAATCGGTCGTTGGTACCTCAAAAAGTATTAACGGTCGCATGAAGGATGTGTAAGCAAATTTCATTCACCAACTAATTAGTACTTTGGACAATGGACGAGAGTACGATTGCTTGATTTGAATTTCCAAGTGTAGGGGTGATCTATACACACACGTAGGGGTATGTGATTGGAATCTAGATAAGAGAAAGGAATGAAGAATAGAACTTGTATCTTTAATAGAGTTGATAGAAATTCCTAAGTGGAGATAAAACCCTAGAAGGAAAACTTAAGAAATGCCGAAAGCTAAGTAAATCTGCAGGATATATATAATCTTAAGTTAAATGATGAGGAAGTGTGAAGAATATGGGTGGATAATTTGCGAGTCAAAAGATAATAGAATTCCTTGTTAGAAAACCTAATTGGAGAACAAAAATCAATGGGCCAAATTGATAGGATTTTGTGGGTGTAATCCGCTGAAAACCCTCAGGAGACAACACTCCTCCTACTAGGGACACCTAGAGGTTTAACGGCTTATTGCACGAGCTCAGTGCAATCGCGTTTCCCTGCGAAAGTGCGGTTAGGTTTTTTGTAGAGAATAAAACAATAAGTTTGCTCGAGGACGAGCAAAAGATAAGTTTGGGGGTATTTGTTCATAACATAATATTGCATTTTGTATTCCCCATTCTTATGCATTTAAGAATAAAAACAGGTGCTTTTGACCCATGTCTGCTACATGTTACAGGTTACAGGTTGTTGGAGCAAAAACAGTGAAAAACACAAAAGACGACACAAAAGAAGGACTTTTGACCAACAATTAGGAGGATCTTAGTAAAGCCCAGCAGAAGAACGGTTCACCATCAACAAGGCGACGCAAGATCCAAATTTACAAGAAAGACGGTTAAAAGATCATTGCACAGTGTTCACTGACGATCTGGAATTAATACAGAAGCCTAATCGAAAATAGGAATGAAGAACCTGGAAGCCCAAAGCAATATACAGAAACCCAAGAAAAAGAATAAATTGATCTCACTATTGGGCCACGGATCCGCGGCCCAAAGCCCACCAAGGCCGCGGATCCGCGGCTGTCAGAAGCCCTAATGCGCAGAACTTTTTACCATAACTCCTTGGCGGCTGTGGAAAGATTTTCTAGGGGTATATTTGTAATTTTAGACATGTGGTGCAATCTGTAGCCCTAGGGTTTCTATGTCCTATAAATAGAACCCATGACCTTGTATTTTCTTATGCCTCTTTTCAATCAATAAAATTCAGAATTTCTGGGAGTAAATTTCAGATCTGTTCTTCTTGTTTGAAGGGAGCCGTCAACCTAGTAAGTCTTTTATCTCTTTTAATTATAATGTCTTCTCATCCCCTAATGAGCGAGTAGTCTCCTCGCTTGTTAGGGTTAGCCTTAGGGAAAGGGTTGAGAGATGAAATCTCTCGCCCCTTTCAATACCACCTTCACCTAATGAATTAGAACTTCACGCATACGAGCACAACCGCTCCCTGCGGCATCCTACCCTTCGAGGTAACGATGAGCCGTAGTATAAAGGGCCGGTTCCGCGCGTTTTCCGTGAGGGTTAGGATAATTATCAACAAAGGTAGGGTACAAATCTAGAGGAAGAAACATCTTCCCAAAAGATTTGTATCCACTTTATTGATAATTAACTTAACACCTAAGAGATCTAAAAAAGGAAGGTATTGAAAGCGGTGAGGAAAAAGATTAATTTCCAAAACTTCCCCTAATCCTAACCCTAGCAAGATTCTTAATTAAATTAATTAGATCCAGTCTTTAGATTTTTATAAACCAACCAAAACTACAAATAGAATCAACTCGTTAAAACACTTTAAAGAAATTTACCCGTCTCTGTGGATCGACCCGTACTCACCGGCTAGCTGCGAAGCGACGCCGTTTCTGATTGCGGTAATTATATTTTTGATCGTAAAATCTCTATCAATCAGTATCCCATCACCCAAGGGCAACCACAAACATATATACCGCGATTATTTGATCGCGGAATAACACGACACACGAAATGTGGAGTGGAAAGAGGAAAAAGTCCCACCGGGCGTGCCAGAATCTGTTTACCGCTGAAAATAGAGACGAACCGCGAAGGTCGTCTTATCTGAATTTGGGGGCAGATGCTATTTGGATTTATCCGTCTACCTCTCCGAAGATGCCAAGTTGATTTATGGCACCGTGTATCGGAGGTTTGGATGGATGCGGCCGTTGTAGCAGACTTCGTCAGATTCCCCCTCGTTTGCGAGGGGTGTTTGATTGTGGGGACGCTCTTCCCTGCAGGCGCAAGCCCCTGCAGTTAATTACGTTATCACATCGCGATAACCACTTTCTCCTGCTCCAGAAGTTCACTTCGTATCGTGTGCATTTATTTTATTTTTGGTTTCCCGTGGATTGTATACGGAGACTAATTTATGTTGTCGCCCGTAGGGCGCGGATTAGTCCAAATCCGTATATTCTTAGATTTGGATTTGGGTTGATTTAAGGATCGTTAATCTACTTTGGGATTAAGATCAACTTAAATATTTGTTGAGAATACGTTAGTCTAATTTTAGACTAAGATCTACTCAATAAGATTTTGGGATCATTCAGACCCAACAAAAGAGCATTTGGGCTCTATTGCTTTAGTTTAAGGACGTTTCGGTCAGTCGTTAGTTTAAGAACGTTTCGATCTGTGACTAGTTTAAGAACGTTGCGGTTCGTTGTAGTTTAAGGATGTTGCGGTCTGTATTGGGATGTGCTCATCGGTTTGGGAGTGCACCAAAGAGTTGTTGGTTGTCAGGACCCTCCGCCTCTCTGAAGACGTTGAAGAATTACAACAACATGCATCAGAGGCATGGAGAGATGTACCCTTGAACCAATTCCATCATTAGTCATATTTTGAGACTAAGATTTCTTCATTAGTTTGGGAAGTCATGAGCATAGAGGCTCGGTCTGTTTGGAGATCGCAGATGTTTTAATCTCAAGAAGACTTAGCCAACTTGAGGCTGGAGTTGATTTCCCATAGTGTTAAACACTAGTGTATGTTTAGCACTCACGTGTTCCCACGCGTGGTTCTAAAGCAGTGTTAAACACTGAATTCCAGGGGCGCTCACGTGAGGCACCTCAAATTTGGCTCTATACATTGGGTTCAAGTCCCCGTTTATATATAAGTGTTAAACACTTAATTCTTGTGGCACTCACGTGTGAGCACGTGAGGCGCCCTAAAGTTGGTACTGCCTTTTTTGGGTTTATTCCCTTTTCTTTTATAAGTGCTAAGCACTTAATTCATTAATGCTCACGTGCAAACACGTGAGGTGCTCTCAAAATGTGAGCGTTGCCTTTGGGTTTATTCCCTTTTCTGTATAAATGCTTGGGGTCATGTGGGAACACGTGACTGCCCTAGGAGGCACTTCTTGTTCTTCTTTTTAGACGCTTGCGTGTGAATCATCAGTCTTTCCCTCTATGTGCATAAAGATCTTGATCTTATATCAATGATGCTGGGATTTGAGTTTAGAGAATTTCAAGTTTCTTGTTTTATAAGAACTAAATTCTTTTACAGGGTTAAACCCTAGTTTTATCAGAGGTATTAAATTCCTATATACTTTTGTATGAATTAAATTCTTTGAACTTAGTTATTTCCCCTAAGTTTTGAATCTGCATAACAGAATCTCCCCGATGAGAATTAAATTCTCAACTTGTGGCTAGATCTGCTTTTGCAGACCCCAACCAGAGGAAGAACTAAGTTCTTATATGAAGGGTTAAACCCTTAAACAAGAGATAAGATAATCTCTGTACTTTCTTCTTACCTAGGATTTTTGTTTAAGTAGGGGTTCTTCTTATTCTAGAGAATTGAATTCTCTTTTTCTCTTTTTTTTGTTTCTCAAAACTTATGGGGGGGATCTCTCCTATGCAGACTTGAAGTCTTGGTTTCTTTATATAGTGGAGAAAAGTTTGTTAATTAGTTTTAGGAAATCTCTTATTGAGAGACTTCAATTGATTTAGGGGTTTTACCCGCTGTTGGATCTTTGATCGAAGGGCTCTGTATCACAGAACATATTTTCTTATTTCTTAAACAAGATTAGGAAAATATTTTCCTATACAGAATTTATTCTGTAGATTGGTGATTTTTAATCACCGTTGGATTTTTCATCCATGGGTGCTTGGAGAGATGAAAAATATTTTCCATCTCATGGGTTCTTTGATCCGTCAACTTTCTGTTTAACAGAAAATATCATTTCCCATTTAAAAGTTCAATAGAATTTAATTCTATCATCATTGGATCTTTGATCCAACGGTTCCTTGTTAAGTAGGGAAGTGCCCTCACGTGTTAAACACGTGGGGCTTATTAGCCTAGCAATTGTTTCAATTGCTGTGCCTATATGCGTTGCATATAGGCACTCACGTGTTAAACACGTGGGGCTTATTAGCCTAGCAATTGTTTCAATTGCTGTGCCTATATGCGTTGCATATAGGCACTCACGTGTTAAACACGTGGGGCTGTTTTAACCTAGCAATTGTTTTAATTGCAGTGCCTATATGCGTTGCATATAGGCACTCACGTGTTAAACACGTAGGGCTCTTTTAGCCTAGCAATTGTTTTAATTATTGTGCCTATATCATTGCATATAGGCACTCATGTGTTAAACACGTGGGGCTGTTTTAGCCTAGCAATTGTTTTAATTGCTATGCCTATATGTGATGCATATAGGCACTCACGTGTTAAATATGTGGGGCTGTTTTAGTGAGGAACTTTCCCTCATCCCTTTTTCATAAAGGAACAACGGACAGCCGTGCTCCCTTCTTTGAGAGAGATCGCCACGGTTATAGCCCCCCGCGCTTTTCCTAGTAAGCCTCGACCAGATATTCCTGTGACGGCGATAACCGTAGCCTCTCCGGAATTGTGCATTGATTTGGAGATCGGGACTGTAACAACTCTGTTTTAGTGTACAGAAAATTTGTTTAAAAGTTAATGTACAAATGGAGTATTTGTAATTCTATGTATGCTATAAGTATTTAATTCGCTTTTGAACAGCAAGAAAGCATTTGTAGCTCATTGGTAAAGCCTTGCACTGCAGTGACATAACCCCCGTGTTCGAATCCCCCCAGTCACATATTATTTTTGTTGATTTTTCTTTAAAACTTTTAGAAGCTCGAAAGATTACACGTGCACTGCACGTAAAAATGAAAAGTCTCATAAAACAAACATGTGGAAATTGTTATTTATACAGCCTAGGACACGTGTCAAAGATCCCATACCCCATCAAGCCAAGATGGCCGGCGAGATGTTGCCAGGGGTTGGCACCGCCGGGCCCCCCGTTGGTAATGCCCCCAAAAATTTTCCCTAACACCCCTTGGCCTACCCCACTACCCCCATACTGTTTGATTTCTGTTAGTTATATGTATACCCTAGATGCCATTATTATACATGTGATGTGTATTACAGTGGATGCTTGGACATATATAGGGACGACTTTCTTGCTCGACATGATAGTTTGCTATCTGGTTGCTCTTTATCTTAATATGCACACTTATTGTCTCTCTATTACATATTGATAAAGCTCTTAGGATGAGTGCTCGACTACCAGGATTATGATGCAGATCATACTAGTGGGGCAGAGGTAGTCGGTAAGTACATTCTTCAATTTTTCCTAGTCGTGGGAGTATTGAGACAGGGCATCGATATTCCAGAGTAGACTAGTGTATACGCTTCTTGACCCATATGATGGGCGATGGATGATCCCACATCTATTGGTGTTTGACATCAGAGAAGGTATACGGGTGCTTAGTGGAGGCTGGGTACATTGAACGGACTCGCCGAGAACTCCTAAATGGTATTATACCTATCGTCAGATAGCAGTTCTCTTGTGACACTGGTACAGGTTAGTCTGTCGACCCGAGATCGTCATAGAGTCTTGTGTGCTTCCCACTGTGCTTTGATTTCCACCTTACCGCGTTCAAGAGATCGTGCAAAACGGTGGTTTTTGGGTACAGTCCCAAGTCACATGGAGGCAATGAGCGATAAGAGGGGAATTTCGTCTCTCCCGGTATTGGGGGTTGATGTTGCGCTATGCTTGATTGTCCATAACAGGAAATCCTTAGTCAGGGTTGCTGAGATCTACTGGTAAGTGTTATCAGTAGTTTCTCGAATCGTTATGGGCTTCACATCGGCATGACTTTTCAGGCTATTGGGGTCTGACGTTTACCACCCCCAGGCTGTGATATGCGACATATCAAACGAAGAGACCGGACTGTACGGTAGTGTTACTTATTGGATTCGCAGGAGTATGAGCAGGCTTGCTTGTTGATCTTCTGATCACTCAATACCCGGATGGCCGTTAAGTTTAACAAACCGCTTGCGGCTTGTGGGTGACTGATATGATCATCACCTACTGCCAGCATATTGACGAGTATTTAAAGTCCTACACAGAGGTTTCCTGGCTCAGGCGAAACGAAGTAGGAGTACATATGTGATATGTGCGGGACCGAGATTAATACATGTATGTGATACCGTATTCTATTCTCACGATATGTGATATCATGCAGTTATATGTGATATAGCCGGGCTGTCGAATCAAGTGTTGATTCGATAAGTTGATACATATGATATTAGTCGGTTATATGTGATATAGCCGGATTATTAAATCAAGTGTTGATTTAATAATTTAATGTATAATTATATATTTGATATATTAATTTACATTAACTAATATTAGCTCACTTAAGCATTTCTTTTTCTCACTTGGGTACACTTAGTATATATGTGATATATATTAATGTACATTCTTTTGTGTCATGCTAGATGATACATAAGACATGGGTGTATGAGACTCACACCATGCTTATCATAATAATGAGTTTTATTTATTTAATGTAATTCAAAATTGGGTGGAAATTAGTCACATGGTTGATGCTTAGTGGAAGCTTGTAGAATCATTGACTAAGTCCACCAATTTTGTTTTACTTGAGATGTTTGTTAACCCAACCATCATCCCAAGCCATGGTTAAGTCTCTACATGAGTTAGTATATGATATTAACTCACCCATGGTTTCCATTCTAGACTGGACTTTTTCCATGGTTGCTTTTTTTTATCTCCTTCCTCAAGCTTTCTAGCTTTTTGGGAGGTGAAGAAAATGAGTGAGAAAATAATTTCTAAAGTGAGAAAAATTCCTACTTCATCAACCTCTTCTAGACTAGCCATTTATATTGGATTGTTTCTTTACTAGTTCATCACTCAGTAAAGAGGTGGCTTGGGTTAGTGTCTCCTCGACGTAGATCAACTTCGGCCTGGAAGACTTCAAGTAAGCTTGTTCCTTTCATCTTGTGGAGCCTTTCTAGAGTCCGGGAGTTCACTACTTGGAGCGAAGGGACTACTACACGGAGCTTTTGAAGTGAAGGACCGGTCTACAAAGATTGTATTCCTTGTTCACTTAGATGTAAAGTTATTTGCATGTATGTTTCGTCTAAATCTCTAGTTAAGATTCTATGTTAGGGTTCTTTAGCGCACCAAATTTTTTGAAAACGGTATGGTCGATGCCTCCCGAAACCCAGCGGCGACCCTAGGGAACCATGCAATTTCTCTGCATTTATCCAGAGAATGATAAATCCCCTCTTGAATCCATTTTAATGCATATTTTTAATTCATTTTTCAATTCTCAAAACCCTAATTTCTCCTATAAATACAAACATCGCGCCCCAGCCTCCTCATTTAGAAATCCATTGCCAAAACTCTTTAAATTTTCTAAGTCCAAAAGTTGTATAAGTGGAGTTAGCTCAAGTCAAAGTTCTGGCAACGTTTCGGGACAAATCCGGCGACGAAACGACTCTACGACGCCTTCGAAAGTTCCCTCTACCTCTTTCCTCTTCTTTCAATCAGTAAGTCCCTTCACTTCTCACCTCTTTCCTCTTCTTTCAATCAGTAAGTCCCTTCACTTCTCACCTCTTTCTAGTCTAAAACAATAATGTATTAAAACTCGTCGGAAGAGGAGTTAATCCGACTTCCGATTCTAATTTCATCAAAAACGCAATTATTCTTAATAACAAATTTACCATCTTTTTATATATTGTTTATTAACCATTAAATAATATTTGGAACAAGTTTCAATTCAAAATATAATCTTAAACAACTTTTATTTAACTTTTACGGTAAATTACCATCTAGTTTACATACGACATTACTTTATAGTTTGGCTCATATTACCTTTAAAAAACTCATGAGGTAATGACCTACCTCATCACAATACTCATCTTGACATAGCACGATGGCTTTTGTAACAATTTTTGTGGGACAAAACACAATTTACATTAAAATACCTTAAACTATCAAAACCCGTATTCTTTAAATTTTTTTAATTAATTCCTTGCAAATAAACCACTACAACCCATTTTGAAGAACTCGGTCGGGATGGTGTGGATTATCACATGTCCTCGGGACTAGTAGAGCGAGATGCATACCTATTCACGGAGCATTCAATCTCGATGGAATTTTTATTACAATTTTTAAGAAAACGTGATTTCTATTTAATAAATAAATTCTATTTTTATAATTATATATATATAAATATTATCAAAATATCTATTTTAAATATAATATATATTCCATGTTTTCTAATCAAAAAAAAAAGAATCACAAAAGTTCATGAAAATACCATCACATTCAATACAAATTAAATTACAAGAAAATACCATATACTATTCAAAATTAGGTTTATATCCACTAGAATATTTCATTTTGTAAAAATTACAACTATGAAAACCCTAAAGACGATAAATAAATACTTGAGATTTATTTTTGAAAATAAATCAAACTATTTTTCATAAAACCCCCTCAAGTTATATTAATTTACAATAAGGACCCTAGTAAATATAGGTTTAAGCGGGACTAGTTCTCTTGAGCCTTAGGGAGCCGGAGAATATGGGTGCTTGCCTATCTAAGGTAGACAACCTAAAAACGGTGTTATCAATACTGTAATTGTCTTGGAAAAAGACACAAATCCTGTCGTCCATGTGCAGCAGTTACCGATAATATCAAAACTAATTCAGGACTTCAATTCTGTTTAAGTGTCTGACTCAGGCAGAGTCCCAGTCTAATCTGAAATCCATCAATCAATCCTTGAATATGATTCAAGTATAACTCAAATTCAACATGAATCCATTTATACATAATTCAATCTATATTAACATGACTCGACTAAACCGAACCATGGATATACTCTGATTATGACTATCCATTTATATCCATTCAGTTTACATGATATCATGGTTTCGGCAAGTCGTATACCTATTAAACAAAACAATACAAATCAATACAAAATACATTACGGGGTTTTAAAGGGGTAGACTGGTACAGAATGTGTTAGAAGTGGCACGAGACGGTCACTTTAATACTCCTAACCTGAATATCCATTGTTGTTGTTCTATAGCTTAACGGTTCCTTGTGCTCCGTATACCTTAGTCCACAGAATAATTGGACTCCTCTCGTATACACTGGCATATTCTGTACCAAGATACAAACAACCGCGTTAACATAACAAACTCACAATACACCAGTTATATTCTCATATTTGTCTATTCATCTGTCTATTCTATTTCTACTTTTCTTTGGGACTTACCGAGCGATTGTTCACTGACGACATTCTTTCTCTCTTCTTTTTTTGGAATGTTGTCAGGTGGATCCGACTCACTGGAGATAGAACCCAGTTCAGAGGACTTGGATCAGTTCAGCGAGGACTCCGAGCTTTAGACTCTTGTATATACTTTACTTTCATGTTCATGCCATTGTTTAGACATTGCTTTCATCATTGTATTTACTTTTCAGTTGTATTGTAAAGACATGTTTAATAAATAAAAGTTGTTGTTCATTTACATTTCATGTCTTCTTGTGTATATTTATATTATATTGCTCAGTTACGCTTAGCGTGTTTACTTCTGAGTAAATACGTAGCAAGCCTCGTCGCGTCTCCTTACCCGTACACTGGGAAGCGGGGCGTGACAGGAACCCGCCGTCCGAAGAAGCCTGTTAAGCGAAAGCTTTTATCATCAGCCGTTGGTGTCATTTCACAGAAGAAAAAGAAATCCTTATTTTCTGCTGACGTCGTGTTCGTCCAGGAGCCCCATGCCCCCTATAGTGAGAGCTTGTACGAGTATGGCACCAATGTCGATCTGTTCGATGCGCCTGTGACTGATACCGATCTTCAGGCTGCCATTGATGCTTCCAAACGACTGGCCCGTGAACAGGCAGCGTTAGCCTCTATTGAGGAGTTCGGTATACTTCATTAATACTCTCCTGTATATATCCCCTCCCTTTTTTTGAATTTATTATGCTTTACTAACGCTCTCTTCCTTAATAGGTATTCTGCTGAAGAGGCTCTCTCGGCTTTCCTCAAGACGTTTGAGGAGGAGTAAAGGCTCCGTGCCTCCTTAGGCCTTGGTATAATCCGTTTCACTACACCTTTATATTTTTAATTCATGATCTGACCCTTTTCTTTATCCTATTACAGGAACCACCACAACTCAGGTTGTTCCGAATGTAATGCCAACCCTGGGTGGTGATACAGAAAAGCCTTCAGAGCCACCAACTACGGCTGAGGCCTTCCCAAGGTTGCCGCAGGAGGCGTTGCTGAAGCAGCCGATGATGGATGCCACAGCGGATCCAGAGGTCGAGCTCGATTTGGTGATGATGTCCCCTTATTAGAAGTTTTGAGGCGATCAGTTCATACAGCCCAGGCTGAGAGGAAGCTTAGAAAGCACGCTGCGGGGGAACGTCAGGTTCTATTGGCTGCGGGCACGGGTTCGAGTAATGCTCAACCCTCTGGCATCCTATAGTGGACGTCCCTTCTGCCCTGTCTGCTGCATATAGACAAGTTGCGCGTGCGGCCCGAGAAGAGGTTGAACAACTACTTCAAGATAGAACAACGTACGGTCCTTAGTAACGGTTTTTTTCTTATATCATAACACATGCATTTTTAACCGGACCAAATTTAGGTAATGGCGTGGCAGGTGAAGTGTCGGCAACTAAGAGCCTGAAGTGGCCAACCTTTCTCTTGAATCTGGGATCGTTCCGACTGCCACTTCTTCTCCCTGTGGATCCTTGATATCGGCGGGTGATGCAAGCATTACAACGGCCTTTATCGAGTCAGGGATGAAGGTGTGGATGCTGAATCTATTTTCCCAATGGAAACCGAGGAAGCCGTCACAACTGGTGACGCTTCGGGCACTGTCTCGGTTTCTGCCCTGTCAGGTACTCCTTGGGTTATTATCTTTGAGTTTTAATCCCGCTAGACATCTCTAATGATATCTCCTTTGTTTTGAGAATAGGCACGGTAAACCCTGATACTGTGCTGACTGAAGAATTACCGCCGGTCATTGCCCTGACTGTCACGGTTCCTCCCCTCACTTCTGCGTCTCCCCGAATTTTGGAAGGTAAAGATTTCTCATTTATTTGCTTCACTGTAGATACTATTTCCTTGCATCAACCATACATTATTGCAATCCTGCAGGAGTGCTCTTTGATAACTTACACCAAGTGTTAAGCCCGCATTTTGCCATTCAATCGGAATCCGTTCCCCCTTCCGGCATTGGTTAGTATATTGTCGCTTAGTGTCTCTTCTTTCCATGAGTAAGCTTTCTGTTGCTAATCTTTCCTCGTAATGAACACGGTATCACGGCTCGAAGGAGGGAGCAAAGGAATAGCCGAGCCTCTTGTGCCCCATGTCTTGCCACTTTCAACAGCTGGTACAGCAGATTTCGTCCATCAGCTTTCTTCTTTATCTTTCAAGTTGAAATCTGACCCTTATTCTTGCGTGATCTGTTTTGCAGCAACTATACCGACTTCGGTCCCTTTTGAGTCCCGCATTCCCATGTCTATGGGACCTTTTGGTAAGTGTCAATTTTCCAGGGGCGCGGTGACTAGCAGGCGGATGTTGAGCGAATTCATCGAAGATCTTGATGCCGAGGCCCTCACCTCTACTGCGGATTTTGCTGACGAAGTCAATCTTATGCTAGCGACGCTTGTGAATTTCCATAACGTAAATTTCGTCGGCTTTTGGGTCGACTATTGTAAGAGGATCGAGGTTTGTCTGCATGAGATCGAGCTCAAGCATTTTGCTCGTGAAGTATTAACCTTGAAGGCTCAGCGGGTCGCATAGATCAAGCAAAGTGCCGATTTCATTTAGTATTTTGAACAAAAGTTGACCCTGAAGCGAAAGGAACATGAGGTGGCTTATGGCGAATCCATCCAATTGCGCACCCAGATCGAAGAGAATGCCGCGCAACTGCAAGTTATTTTCAAAAAACTCCAACAATGTATTTCTGATGGGCTGGCGCTGAGGCAGAAGCTCGAATTTACCGAGCAGGGCATGCAACATTGCAAAGTTGCCAAGCAAGATATCGCTGAGAAGCTCTCATCATGATTGCAACAGTGGGCTCAAATTGAAGCGGGGTTGGCCGCAGTAGTAGCGTGCGAGGAGGAGCTACGGGGAGCGCGTGAGCGGGTTGCCAATTTGTTGAAAGCCCCGCCTTCTTAACAATTGTAATTGTATTCCCCCTTTTGTATTAATTGTATCTCCTAAACACTTTGATTCGTGAATAAGAATATACACTTTTTTTTGCATGCGCTTATCTGTATTTTGATGTCGTAACGCGGCGCTAATTAGTTTACTTGCTCGTTTCGGAGTCCGTAGTTTATTCACTCGTTTCGGAGTCTCTAGTTTATGAACTCATTTCGGAGTTTGTAATTTATTCACTCATTTCGGAGTTTGTAGTTTATGGACTCATTTCGGAGTTTGTTTAGTTTATGGACTCATTTCGGAGTTTGTTTAGTCTACCTTCCTTGGGTTTACACGCAAACGTGTCCTAACATTGTATATAGATAACCTCCATTCTTTACGATAAAGGTCCGTTAGGTTTTATGGTATTATGATTTTGGTCCGTGGTACCGTCGCGTTGGCTGATATATTCATCGATATGCGGTCTTTAAGCCGTTGTTCGAGTAGCCCCGCGACTGTCGTGTCTTTGATCCCTTCGGGGGCTGGACAAGACGTCTTCAGGTAATCTCCTTAGGCTGTATGACCGTTGGAAGAGCAAGCACTAGGAATTTACCATGTCGCTTTTTACTTGAGGTTAGGCTCAATTTGGAGCCCCGGTGAGCTATAACCACTCCGCGCTGGTGAGGGATGATCTCCAATAGTTTCTAAAGCTTTATATGAGTTTCCGTCGAGACCCGATTTTTTGTTTTGATGATGCCATACCGTTTCTTTGCTGAAGTATGGTAGACATCTGTAGGACCTCTATGCTGTATGTATTGCAGTTGAAGTCCAGAGCTGGGAATATGCCTTTGCTCCAATTTGATTTAGCTCGTTGGAGCTTTTGTTGACGTCGCGTCTGCACCCTGATGGAATGAGAAGGAACGCCGAAGTAGTCTTTAAGTTATATATGAACCGTCAAGACTTGGAGCTAGGAGTTTGCCATTGCTCCATTTTGATTTGGCTCGTTAGAGCTTTTATTGACGTCGTGTCTGCACCCTGATGGGATGAGAGGGAACGTCGGGGTGGTCTCTAGGTTGTATATGAACCATCAAGACTTGGAGCTAGGAATTTGTCATGGCTCCTTTTTTTGTTCGACCCTTGGGTCTTTGTTGATGTCGCGTCTGCACTGAAAAGGAACGTCAGGCTGATATCTAGGCTGTAGATGTCACCATCAAGATCTGGCTCTCCCTTTGACGAAGCCTGGTGGGAAAACATGGTTTCATTTTTCATTTGTGCCCATGGATTGTATACAGGGGTCGGTGTAGACTCACCTGCATGGCAGAAAAGTTTTGTTTTCATTTTTTTTCCTTTCCGCGATGCCCTATCTTTTCAGCTTTTCATATCGCAAAGTCGCGATTGCCCAATCATTTCAGCTTTTTATCCACGGTGCCCAATCATTTCGGCTATTTTTTTTCACTCGCTGCTTTTTATTGCAAGTTGCCCAATCATTTCGGCTGTTTTATATGTATATTTTTTGCTTGCTAATTTTTATTGCGAGTTGCCCTATTATTTCGGCTATTTTTATATGTATATTTTTTTGCTCGCTGATTTTTATTGCGAGTTTGGAATCTGATACCAACCTTGGCATCAGCATCGCTACGACTGGAATATTGCCAGGAGCGAATCATCATTTTCCGTGAAAGGACTTGGAGTTTGACACTTGTTTAGGCATCAGCATCGCCACCGCTGGAATGTTGCCTAGAGCGAATCATCATTTGCCTTGAGAGGACTTAGGGTTTGACACCTATTTAGGTATCAGCATCGCTACAACTGGAATGTCTCCAGGAGCGAATCATCATTTGCCTTTGTCGATTTGAACAAAGATGGCTTAGTAAATAAGGTTAGGATCCTGTCGATTAAGACTTTTTGACTTTATGAGCCGTAAGGGTCTCAGAAAATTTTTTCTCCCTACGAGTCGTAAGGATCTCGTAGGTGTATTTTCACCTTAGGAATCGTGGAGATTCCTAAGTGTGTGTTCTCTTATAAGTCGTAAGGATCTTGCAAGAGTATTTTCTCCTTATAAGTCGAGAAGACTTACAAGTGTCGTTCACCATATGAGAACATTTCTCGTCATTGGTGGAACTTGGTGAGAGAGTGTTTATTTATGCCCGTGGATTGTATACAAGGGTCAATATTAGACCACTTGTAGAGCATGTTGGGGAATATGAGGGCTTAAGAGCAGGTTTAGATCCCCGTAGCTTAAGGCTTTTGAACCCTGTGAGCCGTGAGGGTCTCATGGGGGAGATTCTCCTTATGAGTCGTAGGGATCTCGTAAGTGTATAATAAAAACTTATTTTTACGAGATTGCGCCCTTTCAGGTTTTCACAAACTCGCCGGCAATCCTGCTGTTTTTTACGTGCGGCGCCCTCTCGGATTTTCATCTGTGCCCATTTTGCTTGTGGACGTACCGTTTTTTTTACTACGAGATTGCGTCCTTTCAGGATTTCACAAACTCGCTAGCAGTCCTGCTGTTTTTACTCACGGTGCCCTCTCAGACTTTCATCCGTGCTCATTTTGCTTGTGGACGTACCATTTTTTTTTACTATGAGATTGCGCCCTTTCGGGTTTTCACAAACTCGCTGGCAGTCCAGCTGTTTTTACTCACGGCGCCCTCTCGGGTTTTTATCCGTGCCCATTTTTCTTGTGGACGTACCGTTTTTTAACTATGGCCCATTTGTTTGTAAGCGGGACTTGGGGGTGACTTCACTGCTGAAGTAGCTGTGTAGCCTATAGGACTTGAGTTGCAACCCTCGCTGTTGAGCCTTCGATTGCAATATAGATCTCAAGGATGGAGATTGCCGTTTTGGAGGTGACGTGCTAGTTTAGGGACATTCCGGTCCATTATCGCCATTTTTGGGACGAAGTTCTAGTTTAAGGACCTCTTGGTCCGAAGTCACCATATTTGAGGCGAGATTCTAGTTTAAGGACATCTCGGTCCGGTATCGCCGTTTTTTTGAGACGAAGTTTTTGTTTAAGGACATCTTGGTCCGATGTCGCCATATTTGAGGCGACCGGTTTTCTTTACATACTATTCAGAGTTTTTGACTCAGGAAGATGGCGAGTGGACACAAGCGTCATCATCTATCATTGACCTAAGTCATGACTCGTCAATCATAGTATTTTTTTAGAAACCGGCCGTTTATTGGCCGGAAGGGTCTTTCGCCATACATATCCATGAGCAGGTATGCTCTACCTTTGTAGACCTTGTCTATGATGTATGGGCCTTCATAGTTCGGCTTGAATTTCCCCCGTTTTGCACGGTTGGGGATCATAAGTCTTTTCATGACTAGCAGGAATTCGCCTTGGCAGAATGTTCTCGGCCTAGTCAGTTTTTCATATGACCGCGTCATCCTTGCCTTATAAGCTTCCAGGTTTTGCTGTGCTATAAGGCGAGTTTCGTCGAGGGCGTCGAGCTCCTCAAGCCGGAGATGAGCATTTTCTTCATCTGTCAGCTCATATCGAACCGCTACTCGTAGAGAAGGGAGTTCCACTTCCAGGGGAAGCACTGCTTCCGTGCCGAATACCAACGTGTATGGTGTTGTATTCGTTGCTGTTTTGAACGTCGTTTAGTACGCCCAGAGAGCTTTATGCAGCCTTTCGTGCTGGTCTTTTTTGTTTCTGGACACTGTCTTCTTTATAATCTTCGTCGGGGTCTTGTTGAAAACTTCTGCTAGACCGTTGGCATGAGGATTGTAGACCGAAGAGTATCTCCAATCTAATTTATGCTACTGTGCGAAGCGACTGATTTTATGACTTCTATAAGCTGTTCCATTATCCGAGATAATTCGTCGTGGAGTGCCGAATCGATAGATGGCATGTGTCCTGAAGAAATGGAGGATATTCTCCGTCTTCACTTCCCTTAGTGGTATTGCTTCTGCCCACTTGGAGAAGTAGTCGGTTGTTGCCAGTATGAACTGGTGTCCTTTGGATGAGGCTGGTTCAATAGGGCTGATTATATTGGTTCCCCACATTTCGAATGGCCAGCTAGCTACTATTAGGTGTAGCGGGTTTGGGTGCTGGTGGATGAAGTCCCCGTGAATTTGGCACGAGTGACACTGCTTCGCATATTCAAAGCAGTCCTGAATCATTATGGGTCAATAATAACCCATTCTTTTGATCTTTTGATCCTCGCATATTCAAGGCGTATTTCCTTTGAGAGGTGGCAGCTTCATTCCCACTGACAGGGCTTTGGCGAACCGCTTCTCTATCTTGATTCTGCTCATGTTTGCCGCAGGTGTGCTTTGGTCTGGTCGGAGTACTTTACGACTCCTCATTGCCGCAGCTTGTTCATCCTAATGCTGATGCTTAGCCTTTTCGTATATGGTTGTTTCGCGTTCTCGGCCATCTTTGCTTTTTCGAAAAGCTTCGTTTAACAGCCTATCAATTGGGTCTTCCGACAGTTCCGGGGATTTTGGCGTCGATCCTGTCCTTAGTTCCTATGCGTTGTTTTCTGACGCTAAGGGAACTTCTTCATCATTTAACGACGAATGGGAAACCATGTGGCAACTTACTACATATTTTTCGGTTTCTGATGAGTCATTTTCCTCATCGTTGTCACTCTCTTCGTTCTTAAGAATATGCTTGAGAAACTTTTCGAGGGTGACTGGTGTCCGCGCCTTCTAGTTGTACTCCTCCAACGCGTCGATGTACTTTTGTATATTTGTGCGCTTGTCGTCATACTCGGTAGGCTGCACATGCTTCTTGATCTTCTTCTTTTTCTTCGAAGACTTTAAAGGCTTGACTTGGAGATTTTGACCTTTGTCAACAATCTTTGGTACAGGACGCGGTTTCAGCATCGCTTTGATAATTTCTGGTTTAAGTGGGCTTTTCCACCTGACTGCCGGACATGCTTGTAGATCCTTCAGCATTCTTTTGGTCTTTGCTGAAAGAAAGACTTCCCATGGAGTTTCTTCCACTGGCGAGCATGAATCCCCCGGTGCATCCACTTTTGTGGGAGTGTGCTTCTGTGGTGGGTTCACCCTCCAATTCTCAAACAGCGCGAATTTCCCCTGTTGATACTGGTCCTCGACCCAGTTCTTGAAGACGTAGCAATCCTCAATTGGGTGGCTCACCATTTTGTGATAAGAGCAGTAGTTAGGGTTGTTGACGTCGCCGGGTTGCAGTGGACGCCGTGGGTCTGGCAATGTGATGAGTTTGTTGCGCATTACCAGCTCGAACAGTCTCCTCGTCTTGTCACGGGGAAATGAGTAAGCGCATCCTAGCCTTTCTTCTAGGGATAGAAGCGAACGCATGTTGTTTTGGCGAGGAACCGGTTTCGGGTTACTCGGTTGTTGTTGAGTGTTGGCAACGAAAGCTGCTTTCCATTTACCCTTGGCATTTCGAGGGTCCATTTTTTAGGAGGAAGGCCAGTGGCCCATCTGGTCCATTTAGGCCAGCTTGTCGATCAGGTCTTGGAAGGTAATCGGCTTGAAGAACATCATGAACTGGGACACAGTAGTTTACGGATCTAGGATCCCGATGAACATGCCCATGGCAGGGGATTCTTCGATGCGTTGTTCGCACTTTGACCATAGGTTCCACCACCGGATCGCGTATTGGACCCAGGTTTCTCCCGGCTTTACCCTGGCATTGATTAATGCCGTGATCGGGGTGCGCTCGCTTGCGCTGGCAAACCGATGTGTGAACAGCAGTTCCATTTCTGTGAATGTTCTCACGGAGTCATTTGGGAGCTCCGAGTACCATTTAAAAGCCATTTCTGACAAGCTACCAGCGAACTGGCGAAGCAACAGTTTGTCGTCGCCTCCAGTGTTGCCGCACAAAGCTCTGAACTGAGCGACGTGCTTGTGTAGATTGCTTGTCCCCTTGTACACATGGAATTTGGGGATCGTATATCCCGGCGGGTACTTGATTTGATCAAACCAGCCTGGATATGGTCACCCAGTTCTGACGATTTGGCTAGCCGCTTCATTCGCTTGATGAGCTCGTATTTGTTGAGCTATATAATCATCAAGAGCGGCCTTAGAGATTGTTTCCTCCTTGGCCACTGATAGCGCCGGAAAGGGGTTTGATGTTTCCCCTTTGTCGTCCTCAACGATTATCGGTGGATCTTCGGCTGGAGGTTTTGGCTGGATCATCATTCCAACCATTTCCTGGAACAGAAGAGCCATCTGCTTTATGTTAGCTGCTTGCTCCGCGGCCTCCTTATCCTTCCTTTCAAGCACCCTTCGCAGGAACTCTGTATCGTTCTTCTGCTCTTGACGCTGTTCAGATGCCGATTCCAGGCTTTCTTTCTATCCGGTAAGTGCTGACATTTTGATCAGCATTTCCTGGATTTTGTCAACGACCTAGTTTGCGGCCGATGACCCACGGAAGCACGGGTTTCCTCTTTCCCGGAAGCCATGTAGACCGTATGCACGATCATGCTCCCAGACTTGGGGCGTTTGGGTCCATCGCTTTTGGAATTTGCCGCCGGCGGTGGGATTTTCTCCGGCCTCCTCTTTTTGTGGGAGGTCGAAGTTGAAGGAGCAGTTGTAACAGGCACATGTGTGGAAAACACCCCTCGCTGTATGATAGAGGGATTGTCACGCACCGCTTCCTGTTGTACGTCGAAGGGGACGCGACAAGACCGCTACGTATTTACTCTGAAGCAAATACGCTAAGCGTAACTAAGCAATATAAAAGAAATGCACAAGAGACAAAAGATATAATTGAACAGCAACTTTATTTATTCACATTCTTTTTACAATACATGGAAAGGTAAATACATCTGAATAAAAGCAATACCTAAATAGTGGCATAACAGAAAAGGAAATACATAATGTAAAAGAAAAGGTACAAGTGAAACTACAGCTCGGAATCTTCAGTAAACTGGTCCAAGTTTTCAGCGCTGGGCTCGATCTCTGGAAAGTCCGAATCACCCGACGACATTCAAAGAAGAAGAAAGAGAATGTCGTCAGCGAACTAATCGCTCGGTAAGTCCCAAAGATAAGGAAGGAGTAGAATAGACAGAGAGTAAAAGAGAGAGTGTAGCTTTTAATGTTGTATTATTATTGTTAACGCTGTTGTTTGCAACTTGGTACAGAAGGATGCCAGTGTAAACGAGAAAAGTCTCTATATGCCAGAGACTAAAGGCAAGTGTAGTACAAGGCTCCGTTAGAATGCCCGGAACAACGGCGATTGTATTCATGTTAGGTGTCTTAATGGTTGCAGTATCGTGCCCCTTCTAACACCTTCCGTACCAATCTACCCCTTAAACCCCGCGATGTCTTGATTGTATTGTTTGTATTGTATTGCAACTTGTATTGTCTTGTAATATAGATTGTATAATTGGATGACTTGCCGAAACCATGATATCAGTAAATGGATGTAACTGGAGAATCATGGATGTGACGGGAGAATCATATAAATGGAAGTATATCCATAGTTCGGTTCAGTCAATATAGATTGAATAGTTTGAACAGATTGATTATCTGGATTCATGGATTCATATTGAAGAGTAGTTTGTAGATTGTACTTGAATCACATTCAAGTCAGATTGATTATAATGAGACTCGGTCTGAGTCGGAACAATTAGAAGAGAAATTGAAATTCTGAATTAGGTTTTGGTGTTATCGGTAACCGCTGCACATGGGCGGCAGGATTTGTGTTTTTTTCAAAGACGATTACCGTGTTGATAACACCTTTTGGTAAATTGTCTACCTTAAATAGGCAAGCACCCACTTCTCCGACTCCCTGAGGCTCAAGAGATTGGTCCCGCTTAAACCTATATTTACTTGGGTCCTTATTGTAATTTATAGAACTTGAGGGGGTTTATGTAAAAATAATTTTGTATAATTTCAAAATACACCTTAAATATTTTATTATCGTCTCTAAAGTTTTCATTGATGTAGATTTTATATTTGTGACATTTCTAGTGAATAAGACATATTTTCATAATATAGGGTATTTATTTGTAAAGTGTTGAACTTGTATGGAATTTCATGGTATTTTCATGTAAAGTGAAATTATAAAAGTTGGAATATTTATTATAACAAAAATAGATATTTTGATAATACATATATATATATATATTATTTAAAATAATTTTAATTTATTATTTTCTAGAAATCTCATTTTCTTAAGATATTTATATTTTAAATCTTTCGAGACCGAATGCTCCTTGCGGAGGTCTGCATCTCGCACTACTAAGCCCGAGGATGTGCGATAATCCGCAGCATCCCGAACGGGTTCCCCAAATGGGTTGTAGCGGCACTTTGCAAAGACTTGTTTAAAATACATAATCTTGTGAAAATGGTTTTTATAAGTTAAAGGTAGTTTTGTGTAAAACGGTATTTTTCCGAATCTATATTTCCCAAAAGGTATTGTGCTATGTTGCATATGAGTGTTGTGAAAAGATAGGTCATTACCTCGTGATCTATCTAAAGGTATAGCAAGATTTATGATGTTTTAAAGTCAAAACTAAACTTCATGGTGTTTTACTGAAAAAGTACGATAAAAATTGTAATAGGAATTATTTTGCTATGAAACTTGTTCATGATGTTTTGTTAATGTTTAATAGTCAATATGTAAGGGTTTAATATGTTTGTATTTAAGAAAAATGTGGAATTTTTCGGAAGAACCGAATCGGAAATCGGATTAACTCTGATTCCATCGGGTTTTAGAAATACGAGTTTATAGAATAGCAAAGTAAAGAGGGAGAAGGGACTTACGGGTTTAGAGTCAAGAGAAGAGGGAGAGGAAGCGGTAGGAGGCGCCGGTGCGTCGTTTCGTCACCGGGAGCTCCTAGGGTCGTCGTCAGAAATTCACCGGCGTTTCGCCCTTCGCTAACTCCACTTGTACACAAAATTCTAGATAGTTTTCTTGAGAGTTTTGGACAGAATTTGTGAGCGAGGGGTGTGTGTTTAGGGGTGGTATTTATAAGGTAATCTAGGGTTTAGAGTAGATGAAAAGTTGTACTGAAAATGTATTAAAAATCGTATTAAAAATATGGTTTAATGGGGTTTTAAAGATCTCTGTAAATGTGCAGGTAATTTAAAGTGTACAGGGGTAATGGATAGGCCAAAAGGCAGAACTTTCATGAAGGGTCAACTCGGATTTAGCCGAGTCTACCCGGCACCGCCGGCCGATTCGGCCGAGTCGCCGGCCCGAGTCGGCCGAGTCGGGCCGGGCTCGTTGCCACGTGTCCCTCGTCGATAGGTCTACCCCCTGGGCCAGTTTGTTTTATATGTGACTTTTGGTTTTTACGAGTTATGCACGTGTAGGCTCTTGGGTTTCTAAAAATTTAAAAGAAAACAATATTAAAAATAATGTGGGGGATGGGATTTGAACTCTGGTGCTTTGGTTCAGCAGTGCAAGGTCTTACCAATGAGCTGCAAGCTCCCTCTTGCTATTAAAAAACAAAACAAACTTATAACTTGTGCTCAGGCAAAAGTACCCCTTTCTGTATTTTTAGAAAAATTTGTACAGAAAGTTTAGGGTTGTTACATTCTACCCTCCTTATAAAAATTTCATCCTCGAAATTTATAAAAGGAAAGTGTAACAGATTCAAAGAAAGTTTGGTGACTGAAGTACTGATAGTGTATGAAAAATAACAAAGTGATACAAGGGTTTTAAAAATGTGAAGGAGACTTACTAGTGTTACCTTGGTCAACTGTCTCGGCTTCTACGGCTGGTAAGGTATAAGCCTGTCGCCGTGGCACGTTCCTCCTAGCTGGAGGCACATTCCTCTGTCCTTATGGCATGTTCCTCAGTGCCTAATGGAATTTGCGATCTGGCTGTGCAGGAGATCCATATGGAGGTGGTGCTGGGAGTGCAGGACAAGTTGCAGGAGCCTGGATAGCTGGCCGCTGCGGGTAGTTGGTGGGTGGGTGCGCCAGATTGCGTCTATAAGGACAGTTTCCAATGCCATGATTGTGTTGGATATAATGCCCTCAAAGTCAATTATTGGATCGCAGGCACGTGATTGCAATGATTGAGGGAGGACCTATACCGGTAGGACAGTCTTACTCGAGATGATAGTATGTTATCTGGTTTGTCTTTATCATCGTGTACATACTTTAGGTGACATTACAGATCACTATTACACGTTGATAGAGCCCTTAGGATTCATGCTTGACTACCAGCAGTATGATGGCCATCATATACATGAGAGTTGGGTAGTCTATAAGCACATCCTTAAAAGTGTCCCTAGTCGTGGGAGTTTCGAGACTGGGTGTCACGCCCCGCATCCCGGTATATGGCGAAGGGGACGCGACGAGTCTGCTACGTATGTACTCAGAAGTACATACGCTAAACGTATCTAAGCAATATAAAAGTAAAGCACAAGAGACAAGATATAAGAAAAACAACAGCTTTTATTTATTAACATTCTTTCGTACAATGCATGAAAAGGAAATACAACTAAAATAAAACGATGCCTAAACAATGGCATAACAGGAAATGAAAAGTACTGAATTGAAAATGTATAATGAAACTAGAGCTCTGATTTTTCAGCAAACTGCTCCAAGTCTTCTGTAGATGGCTCGATCTCTGCTGGGTCCAAACCACCTGACAACATTCAAAGAAGAAAGAAATAGAATGTCGTCAGCGAACAGGTCGCTCGGTAAGTCCCAAAGATAAGAGGAAAGTAGAATAGACAGAATCAGGAGGTATCTTTTAAAGTTGTATTATCTTATAGTAATGTCGTATTAACGCTGTTGTTTGTAGCTTGGTACAGAAGATACCAGTGTATACGAGAGGAGTGCCACTTACACCGGGGACTTTGGTAACCCATAGTACAAAGCTCCGTTGATAATACCACGGAACAACGGCATGGATGTAATTACGTCTTAAGTGACCACCTCGTGCCACCTTTAACATATTCCGTACCAGTCTACCCCTTAAACCCCATAGTGTTATCTTGATTGTATTGTATTGTAAACTGAATTGATTGTATAATTGGATGACTGACCGAAACCATGATATCAGTAAACAGATGTGACTGAATAATCATGTAAATGGAATAACTGAGAATCATGTAAAAGGGATATCCATGGTTCGGTTCGGTCAAGTTGTATAAATCGATAGTTGGATTCATGGTTTCAGGTGTTCATATTGGATTGGAAAATTGTAGATTATAAATTGACTTGAATCATATTCAAGTCAGATTAATTAGACTCAAACCCGAGTCAGACAATCAGAAGTGTAAATTGAAATCATGATTATTTCTTAAACTTATAATTGCTAAGGTCCTTAGGGTAATTTATAAAACTTGAGGTGGTTTTATGTAAAAATATATTTTATATAATTTTCAAAATACACCTCAAGTATTCATTATTCGTCTTTAGAGTTGTAATGAAGGTGGATTTTATATTGTGATATTTCTAGTGAAAATATCCTAATTTCATAATTAAAGGTATTTATTTGCAATATTGACTTATTTGAAATTCATGGTATTTTAGTGTAAAATTTATTCTTGTGATTTTTAGAAAAGGGTGGAATATTTATATGATAACAAAATAAATATTTTAATGATAAATATACATATATTTATCCAAAAATAATTTTAATAAATATTTTATATTCTGCAAATCTCATTTTCTTAAGATTTCGTATTTTAAGTCTTTCGAGACCGAATGCTCCTTGCGGAGGTCTGCATCCCGCACTACTAAGACCGAGGGTGCACGATAAACCGTACTATCCCGAACGGGTTCCCCAAAGTAGGTTGTAGCGGCGCGTTACAAAGATTGTAAAATACTAAATCCTTTAAAAAGCGGTTTTATAAAGTAAATGGTATTTATTTGAAAAAAATGTAAATTTTCTGTATTTTAGATTTTAGGGTTTCCTAAGTCGACTAGCCTATTTCTAAATGGTCTAAACGACAAATTGTTAGATGCCTCAAATCGCCTCTTCACCGCCAATTGTGGCCAGGTAAGTACAAATGAGGAAAGGAGGGATCCGCTCACGAATCACCGTGAGACGGGCCTTTTAAAGTTACATTTCTCACTTGTCTAGCCTAGACACCACAAAGTCAGGTTTAGATAAACGATCGATATTCACAACTTATCGTGTTTTCCTAATAAAAGGTATTTATTTAAAAGTGTATCAAAGCTAAAATTTTAGAAATGGTTTTATTAAGAATATGGTATTTAAATGAAAGTATTGTTTTATCGTATTCTAAGTTTTTGATGATCTCGTTTAGGGTTGTATTTGCGTGTGTGTGGAGGTAGGTCATTATCTCGTGCTCTACTTTAAATGTATAGCAAGGTTAAGGGGGTTAAATGTGAAATCGAAACATTGTGGTATTTAAGCAAAAAATACGATAATTTGATAACGCTATCATTTCATGTGAGGAAACTTGTTCAAATTATTTGTTAAATGTTTAATAGTCAACAATAAGATATTTAAGCATAATTGCATTGGTGAGAAATGAAATTTTATAGAAAACCAAATCGGAAATCGGATTTGTTCCGATTCCGTCGGGTTTTGTAATTTCGTATTTTAGAGAATAAGAAAGAGAGATAGAATGGGACTTACGGGTTTCGATTAAGCAAGGGAGTGAAAGGGGGACTAGAGGGGTTACCGAGGCGTTGCTTCGTCGTCGGTTGTTCCTAAAAAACGTCGCCGGAATTTCCGCCGGAATTTCGTCGGAGCTTCGCCGCGAGCTTGTTTTCAAAGTACACAACTCTTGGAAAATTTTGAGAGAGTGGGCTTAGGATTTTGGGGTGAGAGGGTAGTGTGTAGGGTTGGTATTTATAGGGTTAAGGTAGGATTAGGGTAAATGAACAGTTAAAAATAAAAATGTGATAAAATGTAATAAAAATGTATTAAAAGTGGAGTAATTGGGATTTTTAAAGAGCTCTGGAAGTGGTCTGAGGCTGAAATTTTGCAGGTGTATAGGGAATATGAAAAGACACAACTTTCATGTTGGGGCCGTCGCCGGAATCGGCTGACTCGGGGTGACTCGGCCGTGACTCGGTCGGAGCACTGAGTCGGCCGAGTCGAGGCCGAGTCGGCCGATTCCCGGCCGAATCCGGCGGCCAGGATCCCCCCCGACGGCTCATCTAACTTCTTCAAGTGTTACATCTTTGGGTGTAGTAGGGTTTTTGTGAGATATGCACGTATAAACTATTGGTATTCTAAAGGTTTTAAAAAAATCAATATTAAAAATAATGTGGGGTATGGGATTTGAACTCTGGTGGCTTGGTTCAACAGTGAAAGGTATTACCAATGAGCTACAAGCTCCTTCTTATAATTATGGTGTGAAATAATTACTTAAAGTGGTAACAGCAACATTAAATACCCCAAGCATACTTTAATTTTTAAAACAATTTTATGTACACTAAAAATGGAGTTATTTAAAAACAAAAAAATTACTTATATATTGTGCTCAGGTTAAAATACCCCTTTATGGATCTTTGGAAAAAAAAATGTATAGAAAAGTGTATAGAAAAATTAGGGTTGTTACACTGGGCATTGATACTCCATTAGTAGACTAGTGTATACAGTCAAGACCCCGACGAGGGGTGGTGGCCGGTCTCACAAGCCATTGGTGTCAGTTGGTTCACCTAAGATGTATACAGATGCTCATTGGGTTATGAGTACACCGGACGGACTCGCCGAGAACATACTAGTTGGTATTATACCTGTCGTCAGATAGCAGTTCCCTGATAACATGTGTACAGGTTAGTCTATCGACCAGAGATCGTCATTCGTCTCGTGTGAGTTCCCATTGTGCTTTAATTACTACCCTACCATGGCTCAAAGGAGTCGTGCAAACAAGTTTTAGTTGGATACAGTCCCGAGCCACATGGAGGAGGTGAGCGGATCGGCAGGGGTTTCGTCTCTCCCGGTATTGAGGATGAGATCGCGCTGTGTTTAGGAGAGCCATTACACAAAGTCCTTGGCCGAGACAAGTGAGATTTACTAGTAGGTATTCCAGTAGTTTCTCAAGGTGTTCTGGGCTACACTCCGACATGACTTATACCGCTATTGGGGGTCTGACGTTTACCTGCCCCCTAGGCCCGATATGCGATACTCATAGACGAACGAACCGGACTATACGGATATTGTCACTGACAGGCTCAGTAGGGTTTCATGATGAGTTCGCTCGTCGGCCTCCCTTTGCTCAATACCTTGGTAGCCATTACGTACAGCTAGTACCACTGACGTGCTTGTGGTTAAACCCATTACCAGGGTATTGACGGGTCTTCAGAGTCCCCGACAGAAAGATTCCCAAGTTCGGGCGAAATGTTGTAGGGGCCATATGGTATTATGGCAGGGTTCGATCATATACGTGCACTTGTGCACGGATCATGATCGGACGGATCATACTAGTGGGCTTTGGTTTAAGCTGGATCCTGGTATTAGATTTGTTGGATTACTTTAGTCTCGTTGCATTCGTATTCAGTCGTAATGCGGATGCAGGTATGTATATACAGATGAGGGGTATCCTTATGATCCGTCATGAGTTTACTTTAGAAGATGTCATTCTATTTATTGTTATAAACATTTGGATTAATGTTTATTGGTGGAAATTATGAGCTCAAGTCATGATTAAGGGCATTAAATGAGGCATGTGCATGTTTAGTGACTCATGGTATTATTTTTTGTGCCATGTCCATTTAATTATTGATTTATTGGGTGAGATTGAGATGGAGAGAGAGAGAGGGGGCAGCCACTATGAAGTAGGGTGAGCTCTTGAGATTATTATGCTGGTGCTCTCTCATTTTAATCTCACATAATAACAAAAGCTCTTCTTCTTCTTTCTTCTCTTGAGCTTACAATTTCCTCATCAATGGCTTCATCTTCTTCCTCCATCCATACCATCTCATGAGTTGAGAATCAATGGATGAATTGAGACAAAGTAATCACACACATTCTCTACTTCACCTTGAACATGTCGGCTATCAAACTTCATGTCCGAGTTGCTTCGGCTTGAAGCGGGAGTGTTCCCCTCCGAATGGCGGCCAAGACATGGACGTCTGGCCTGAGATTCGGGGCAGATACTATTTGGTTTTACCCGGCCACCTCTCCGAAGATGCCAGGTTGATTTATGGCACCGTGTATCGGAGGTTTAGACGGATGCGGCCGATATAGCAGACTTCGTCAGATTCCCCCTCGCTTGAGGGGTTTTTGATTATGGGGACGCTCTTCCCTGCAGGCGCAAGCCCCTGCAGTTAATTACGCTACCGCATTGCGGTAACAACTTTCTCCTTCTCCAGATGGTCACTTCGTGTCGTGTGTGTTTGTTTTGTATTTGGTTACCCGTGGATTGTATACGGAGACTGAGTTATGTCGTCGCCCGTAGGGCGTGAACTAGTCCAAATCTGTATTATCTTAGATTTGGGTTTGGGGGTTGGGGTTTTGGTTTGAGGATACGTTAGCCATTTTTGAGGCTAAGATCAACTCAAACGTTTGTTAAGGATACGTTAGTCCAATTTGAGACTAAGATCAACTTAACGGGATCGTTTAGATCCGACAAAAGAGCATTTTGGGGCTCTATTTTTCCAGTTTAGGGACATGGTGGTCTATTTAATATATGGTCGTCGGGACCCGTCGCCTCTCTGACGACGTTGAGGGATTACAACGACAGATGTCAGAGGGGTTCAGAAATGTACCCTTGAACCAGAGTTGGTTGGAGGATCTATAGTCCAATTTGGGACTAAAGTCTGTTTGGGGGTTTGGGTTTAAGAACACGTTAGCCATATTTGAAGCTACGATCAACTTTAAACGTTTGTTAAGGATACGTTAGTCTGATTTGAGACTAAGATCAATTTAACGGGATCGTTTAGATCTGACAAGAGAGCATTTGGACTCTATTGTTCCAATTTAGGGACATGGTGGTCCATTGCCAGTTTAGGGACATAGTGGTCCAATACCAGTTTAAGGACGTGGTGGTCCATGTTCAAGTTTAGGGACGTGGTGGTCCATGTTCCAGTTTAGGGACATAGTGGTCCATTGGTTTAAGGACGCTTGAGTCCGGGAGTTTAGGGACGCTTGAGTCCGGGAGTTTAAGGACGCTTGAGTCCAGGAGTTTAAGGACGCTTGAGTCCATATCGATGTGTGGTTGTCGGGACCCGTCACCTCTCTGACGACGTTGAAGAATTACAACGACAAATGTCAGAGGAGTTTAGAGATGTACCCTTGAACCGGATGTAAATTAATTTAAGGGAGCAGTCGTGCTCAGTCAATTTAATTTGAGGACTTACGGCCAGAATTGGGCTAAGTCCAGTTGAAGATGAAATAGTGGCCCTTTGGGCCATTAGACATTTGTCTGGGTTCAGCCCTTCATCATTCAGCAGTGCTAAACAGAGGTTTGGTGCTCTGACAACATTTTGTCTTTGATTTTCTCAATTTTGAGATTCATTTGGAGGAGAGACTTTTGCCTCTGGAAAATTAGCCAATTTGGCTAAAAGTAGTGTTAAACACTAGAGAACAACAGTGTTAAACACTGGAGGTAGAACTCTCAAATTAGTGTAAAACACTAAAAGACAATCGGTGTTAAACACTGGAAATATAATCTTCAATTTAGTGTTAAACACTAGAAACAATCGGTGTTAAACACTGGAAATATAATCCCCAAATTAGTGTTAAACACTAAAGACAGAGGGGTCACGTGTGGATACGTGAGAGCGCCCAATGAGGGGACCAGATCTCTTTTCTTCGTTCTGCAATTAAGTGTTAAACACTTTTTATATTTTATTTTGGAGCATCACGTGCTGGCACGTGAGGAGGATTCATGCACTGATCATTAAAGCGTCCGCCAAGGGGTCACGTGGGAGCACGTGAGAGCGCCCAAGGCCTTTATTTCTTTTACTTTTTCTTTCTGCGTTTTGGGAGTCACGTGGGAGCACGTGAGGCATTGCCTCAAAGCTTCTTTTCTTCAGGGATCTTTTCAAGGGTCACGTGGGGGCACGTGACCCTAGTTCTTTTCATGAACAGAGATCTTTTAAGAATTGAATTCTCTGTAGGGTTGAACCCTAATCATGATTTTGGAGGAATTAAATTCCTGTTATGAAAGAATTAAATTCTTATGTAAGGTTAAACCTTAATTTCTTTTCAAAGGAATTAAATTCCCAGATATGTAAAAGAATTAAATTCTTGATTAGGGTTAAACCCTAGTTTTGTTTTAAGAGAATTAAATTCTCAAAACTCAATTCCCCTTCTAAGTTTAGGATCTGCATGGCAGGATCTCGACCCGATAAGAATTAAATTCTCAACTTATGAGGAGATGTGCTTTGTGCAGATCTTCAACCAGAAGAAGAACTAAATTCTTTTTTTGTATAAGAGTTAAACTCTTGGATTTTGAGAATTAAATTCTCTGTGTGAAGTTTTTATTCCCCTTCTTTTCTCACCTAGGGTTTTCTTTGTTGAGAATTAAATTCTCCTTTCTTTTCTTCCCTCTTGAGAATTAAATTCTCCTCTCTATCTTTTTCTCTCAAAAAAAAGGTCCCTTCTCTTCTTTTCTTGGCTCCTATTTATAGGAGAAGGAAAAGAATCAATATGTTTAATAAATCTTTCATTGAAAGATTTGATTTGTTTTCATATTTAATATGATCCTTTAGATCATTCAGTGAATTTTATTCACCGTTGGATTTTAAATCCAAAAGATATTCTGTTTGTTATTTCCGGTGAGATTTTAGGGGAAATCTTTCCTTGTCTAAGATCTTTCCATAAATTGGTGATATTTAATCACCCTTGGATCTTTAATCCAACGATCCCCATAATCTTTTTCCATTTGGAAAGATTTAGAAAATTTTAGAATTTAATTCTATTAACTGTAAGGCTTTCGAAGCCAGTCACGTGCTGACACGTGACCCTTGGTCACGTGTGAGCACGTGACCCCCAATTGAGTCCTCTTCTCAGCATTCATTCACGCTTCAGTTTTAACCATCGCGTGTAAACACGTGACCATTGGTCACGTGTGAGCACGTGGTACCTCATTGAGGTAACTTCTGATTTTTAATCAGGGAACAGATTTTAGGATTTAATTCTATTCATTATTTTAGAGGCCTTAAGAGTCCATCACGTGTCTGCACGTGACCCATGGTCACGTGTGAGCACGTGACGCCCCATTGGGGTCTTTTCTGAGTTTTTATTATATCTTTTAACTCCTCCAGCGGGTTCTTAAAGGCCCATCACGTGTGGACACGTGATGCCTCATAACTTTTGATCCCGGATGAATTATGAAGCCCATAATATATCAAATCGAAGGGTTTTTCGAGATGCTTCCAATATCATCAGAATTTAGCTGTTCCTCCTTCGAGAGTTTATCAAAATACAGGCCGGAAGATACTGGTTCGCATTTCCTTAAGCGTATCGCTGCCATTTGATACTTTGGACTCTTCTACGCAGAAATTTTTGGCGGGAACAAATGCCCCCCACTACTTTACCCACGTAAGTATATACGTGGGTGAAGTAGTGCAAAGTTATGATTAGCCATGGAATTGAGGGCTTAGGAGACAAGTTTAGGATTCTTGTAACCTAAGACTTTTCAACTTTATGAGCCGTAAGGTTCTCACAAAGACTTTTCTCCCTACGGATAGAGAGGATCTCGTAGGTGTATTTTCTCCTTAGGGGTCGTGAGGACTCCTAAGTGTGTTTTTCTCTCATAAGTCGTAAGGATCTTATAAGAGAATTTTCCCTCTTACGAGTCGAGAGGACCCGTAAGCGGTTGTTTCCCTCCTTGTCGAGATTCGACTTTGGAGAGTGTGACCCGTGGATAGTATGCAAGAGACCGTTTTGGATCGCCTTGCAGGGCCCCAGTGCTTAGGAAACAGGTTTTTTTTCAATCCCTGTTGCCTAAGGCTTTTCCTCACGAGTCGAGACGAATCGAGAAGTTCTCGCAAAGACATCAATTTCCTCACGAGTCGAAACGGATCGAGCAGATCTCGCAAGAATATCTTAACGTCACAGTTAACCTCTGCGCTTTACGAAAAAGGTCTGTTAGGGTCTGTGGTACTTAGAGTTTTGGCCGTCGTACCGTCGCATCGGCTGATATATTCCTCGATAAGCAATCGTGCTGTTCGAGTAGCCCAGCGACTGCCGTGTCTCTGATCCCTTCGGGGGCTGGACAAGACGTCTTCAAGCAATCCTCCTTGGCAGTTTGACCGTCGGAAGAGCAAGCGTTAGGAATTTGCCATGCCGCTTTTTACTTGAGGTTAGGCTCATTTTGTAGAGCCCCGATGAGTCATAACCACTCCGCGCTGGTGTGGGATGATCTTCGATAGTCTTTCAGGCTTTATATGACTTGTCGTTAAGACCCTGAAGCTAGGAATTTGGCCTTTGCTTCGTTTGTTGGCATTGCATCCTCTGTATCAAGATGAATGCCGTGGTTGTCTCTAGGTTGTTGGTGAACCGTCGAGCTTTGGAACTAGGGATTTTGCCGCGACTCCTTTTGGTGATGTTGCGTCTGCTGTATCGAGATGAACGTCGAGGTGGTGACCACTCCGCGCTGGTGCGAGATAATCTCTGATTGTCTTTCAGGCTTTATATGACTTGCCGTTAAGACGCATGAAGCTAGGAATTTAGCCTTCGCTTCGTTTGCTGGCATCGCGTCCTCTGTATCGAGACGAATGTCATCGTTGTCTCTAGGTTGCTGGTGAACCGTCGAGGTTTGGAACTAGGGATTTTGCCGTGGCTCCGTTGTTTGATTGTCGCGTCTAAATCCCGCCGGAGGGAGAACTCTGGGGTGACATCTCGTCTGCTGTATCGAGACGATCGTCGAGATGGTGACCACTCTGCGCTGGTGCGAGATGATCTCCGATTGTCTTTCAGGCTTTATATGACTTGCCGTCAAGACCCTGAAGCTAGGAATTTGGCCTTTTGCTTCATTTGCTTTGGCGCGTCCGAATCCTGCTGGGGAAAGAACGCTGGGGTGACATTTCATCTGCTGTATCGAGACGATCGTCAAGGTGGTGACCACTCCGCGCTAGTGCGAGATGATCTCCGATTGTCTTTCAGGTTTTATATGACTTGCCGTCAAGACCCTGAAGCTAGGGATTTGGCCTTTTGCTTTATTTGCTTTGGCACGTCCGAATCCTGTTGGAGGAAGGATGCCATAGTGACATCTCATCTGCTGTATCGAGACGATCGTCGAGGTGGTGACCACTCCGCGCTGGTGCGAAATGATCTCCGATTGTCTTTCAGGCTTTATATAACTTGCCGTCAAGACCCTGAAGCTAGGAATTTGGCCTTTTGCTTCATTTGCTTTAGCGCGTCCGAATCCTGTTGGAGGAAGGATGCCATAGTGACATCTCGTCTGTTGTATCGAGACGAACGTCGAGGTGGTGACCACTCCGCGCTGGTGCGAGATGATCTCCGATTGTCTTTCAGGCTTTATATGACTTGCTGTTAAGACCCTGAAGCTAGGAATTTGGCCTTCGCTTCATTTGCTGGCATCGCGTCTGCTGTATCGAGACGAATGCCGAAGTGGAGCTGGGATTTTGCCGTTACTCCGCCTGTTTGACCATGGGGTCTTTCGTTAAAGTTGCATCTGCATCCCACTGGACTGCAAAGTAATGTCGTTGTTGACATTGCGTCTGTTGTAACGAGATGGATGTCGAGGTGGTCTCTAGGTTGTTGATGAACCGTCGAAGCTTGGAACTAAGGACTTGGCCATGGCTCCATTTTTGGTGTTGCGTCTGTGCCTTGTTGGAGAAAGAACAATGTGGCGACATCTCATCTGCTGTATCGAGACGAACGTCGAGGTGGTAATCGCTCCACGCTGGGGTGAGACGATCTCTGGTGGTCTTTCAGGTTTTATATGAGTTACCGTCAAGCCTGAAGCTAGGAATTTGGCCTTCGCTTCGTTTGCTGGCATCGCGTCTGCTGTATCGAGACGAATGCTGAGATGGAGCTGGGACTTTTCCGTCACTCCGCTTTGCTGACCATGAGATCTTTCGTTGACATTGCATCTGCATCCTGCTGGACTGCGAAGGAACGCCGTTGTTGACATTGCGTCTGCTGTAACGAGACGAATGCTGAGGTGGAGCTGGGACTTTGCCGTCACTCCGCTTTGTTTTGACCGTGAGGTCTTTCGTCGGCGTTGTATCTGCATCCTGCTGGACTGCGAAAGGACGCCGTTGTTGACATCTCGCCTGCTGTATCGAGACGAATGTTGAGGTGAAGCTAGGATTTTGCCATCGCTTCGCTTTGTTTCGACTGTGAGGTCTTTTGTGGACGTTGCATTTGCATCCTGCTAGACTGCGGAGGAACGCCGTCGTTGACATCTCGTCTGCTGTATCGAGATAAATGCTGAGGTGGAGTTAGGATTTTGCTTTCACTACGCTTTGTTTCGACCATGGGGTCTTTCGTTGACGTTGCATCTACGAAGGAACGCCGTTGTTGACATTGCATCTGCTGTAACGAGATGAACGTTGAGGTGGAGTTGGAATTTTGCCATCACTCCGTTTTGTTTCGACCGTGAGGTCTTTCATTGACGTTGCATCTGCATCCTGCTGGACTGCGAAGGAACGCCGTTGTTGTTATCGCGTCTGATGTAGTGAGACGAATGCTGAGTTGGTCTCTAGGTTGTCTGTGAACCGTTAAGATTTATAACTAAGGACTATGACGTGGCTCCGTTTGATGGTGTAGTAGCTGTGTCCTGCTGGAATGAGGAGGCACACCGTTGTTGGTCTCCAGGCTGTAGATGTGGCCATTGAGATTTGGAACTAGGGACTATACCATGGCTCCATTTGATGGTATAGCATTTATGTCCTACTAGAATGAGGAGGCACACCGTTGTTGGTCTCCAGGCTGTAGATGTAGCCATTGAGATTTGGAACTAGGGACTTTGCCATGGCTCCGTTTCGTTGCGACTCTGAGGTCAGTTGTTAACGTCAAGTCTGTGTCTGGTTGGAGTAAGGAGACACGCCGTTGGTGATATCTAAGTTGTCGATATCGACGTCGAGATCCTGAAGCTAGGGATCTCCCTTTGATTCGTTTGTTGACATTGTGTCTGCGATATTGCGACAAATGTCGAGGTTGCCTCTAGGTTGTCTATGAACCGTAGAGATTAGGCTTCGCTTTCTGATGGAGCCTGATGGGGAAGTATGGTTCCCTCTTTGTTTGTGCCCCTGGATTGTATACAGGGATCGATGTGATCTCACCTGTAGGGCAAAAGTTTCATTCATTTTTATATTATTATTTTATTTCCGCGATGCTCTATCATTTCAGCTTTTATATCGCGAAGGTCGCCATTGCCCAATCATTTCGGTTATTTTTCGCGGTGCCCAATTATTTCGGCTATTTATTTTATTTTCACTCGCTGCTTTTTATTGCGAGTTGCCCAATCATTTCGGCTATTTATTTTATTTTTACTCGCTGCTTTTTATTGCGAGTTGCCCAATCATTTCGGCTGTTTTTGTATGCATATATTTTTACTTGCTGATTTTGTTGCAAGTTGCCCCATCATTTCGGCTATTTCGTATGCATGTATGGCTCGCTGATTTTTTGTATCGCGAGTGTGGAACTTGAAATCTGACGCCAATCTCAGCATCAGCATCGCTACAACTGGAATATTACCAGGAGCGAATCATCATTTGCCGTGAAAGGGCTTGGAATTTGATATCGATTTTAGGCATCAGCATCACTACAACTGGGATATTGCCATGAGCGAATCATCATTTGCTTCTGTCGATGTTGAACAACGGTGGCTTAGTAAATAGGGTTAGGATTCTGTCGACTAAGGCTTTTGACTTCATGAGCCGTAAGGGTCTCACAAAGGTATTTCTCCCTACAAGTCGTGAGGCTCTTGTAGGTGCGTTTTCTCCTTAGGGATCGTGAGGATTCCTAAGTGTATGTTCCTCTATAAGTCGTAAGGATCTTACAAAAGGGTTTTCTCCTTATTAGTCGAGAGGACTTACAAGGGTTATTCACCATATGGACATATCCCCAATCACGGATAGGACTTGGTTAGGGAAATGTTTATCCGTGCCCGTGGATTGTATACAAGGGTCAGTATGAGCCGCTTATAGGGCAGTATCGAAGATTGTGGGGGGGTTGCTTAAGAACAGGTTCAGGTCTCTGTAACTTAAGACTTTCAAATCTTACGAGCCGTGAGGGTCCCATAAGAGAGTTCTCCTTACGAGTCGTAAGGATCTCGCAAGTGTAATTTCTCCTTAGGCATCGTGAGGATCCCTAAGTGTATTGTTCCCTTGTGAGTCGTAAGGATCTCACGCAGGTGGTTTCTCCTTACAAGGTCGAGAGGACCCTGAAAGTGTCTTTTAATGAGGTTGCGCCCTTTCAGGTTTTCACAAACACTCACCGGTAGCCTTGCTGTTTTTACTCACGGAGCCCTTTCCGGTTTTCATCCGTGCCCATTTTGCTTATGTACATACCGTTTTTTTTTAACGAGTCTGCGCCCTTTCAGGTTTTCACAAACATCGCCGGTAGTCCTGCTGTTTTTACTCACGGCGTCCTTTCGGGTTTTCATCCGTGCCCATCTCGCTTGTGGACGTACCGTTTTTTTTTACTACGTCAGCCTGAAGATGCCGCGGGTTGAGAGTTGTTTAACGACGTTTCGGTCATTTGCAAGTTTTAGGACATTGCGGTCCACCGTTGCCGTATTTGAGGCGAATTTCTAGTTTACGGACTTTTCGGTCCATAGGACTTTCCCTATGAATGAGCATGATGCCCCCGGCATATCCACCTTTCTCGGAGCATGTGGTTGTGGCGGGCTTACCTTCCAGTTTTCGGACAGCACGAACTTGCCCTGTTGGTATTGGTCTTCAACCCAGTTTTTGAAGATGTAGCAATTTTCGATCGGATGGCCCAATACTTGGTCGTAAGGGCAGTAATTAGGATTGTTGACCTCATTCAGTTGTAGCTGGCATTTCGGATCCTGTAGAGTGATAAGCCCGTCGCGCACTGCTAGTTCGAACAGCCTCCTTGTTTCGTCCCGAGGAAACGAGTAAGGACGTTTCAACTTTTCATAAAGGGGTTGCCGCTTGTTGTTTTGGCAAACAACCGTTCTAGGGCCACTCGACTGTTGTTGAGTGTTGGCGACGAAGGCCGTTTTCCCCTTTCCTTTATCCTTTTTGTTCGAACCGTTGCTTGCGGGTCCGAGATTTTTTCCGGGTATCGTGCAATTGCAAGGCTGAATGCTCTCGCAACTCCTCAATTCTTTCATTTTAGAGATGGATTCCTTGAAGAAAGGGCCGAGGGCTGCTTTTTTGTCGGAGTCACTCTCGAAGGTGAGAACTCGTGGTCCCTCGGGATCAACCCTATGACAATCGCCAGCAATTCTTTTATGCTCATCTGTCACATTCTTCCGCTATCTACTAGCTTCACGCTTTGTTCTATTGAAGTGTTGTCTGGGAGCGACATACCCTTGCCACCAACACTTAAAGGAGTTGGAGTCCTCAGTGGGATGTATAATCTTCTGATGATATAAGCAGAAGTTAGGATGTACGTCCGCTTCATCAAGATGTATACCACCAGGAGAATTTTCTCTGAAAGAGGGCAGCCTCATCCCCATCGATATGGCTTTGGCGAATCGTCTCCTTGTCTTGATCCTATTTTCATTTGCGGCGGATGTACTTTGATCCGGTGGGAGTGTTTCGACCCTTTTGTCCAGTCGCCGGCGTTTGGCTTTCTCGAATATGGCCATCTCGCGCTCTCGATCAGCTTTGCTTTTAAGACGGGCTTCGTTCAGGAATGCGTCAATCATTTCGTCTGATGGTCCTAGAAGTTCTGGCTCAGGATCTGCCCCCATCTTCTCTATGTAAGGAGCTTCTTCGTCATTTATTGACGAGTGAGAGATTACATGGCAGCTTGCCACATAATCTTCAGATTCATCCGACGAGTCTTCTCCATTGTCATCATCTCCGTCCTCAAGGACGTGGCTGAGAAATTCTTGGAGTGTGACTGGGGTCCGCGCCTTCTGATTATATTCTTCCAATGCGTCAATCTGTTTTT
Organism: Agapanthus africanus; assembly: GCA_030015575.1. Classification (NCBI taxonomy): domain Eukaryota; kingdom Viridiplantae; phylum Streptophyta; class Magnoliopsida; order Asparagales; family Amaryllidaceae; genus Agapanthus; species Agapanthus africanus. Next base: position 766,228,412 of record JASDDO010000022.1, on the reverse strand, counting down.
GCATGTCCGTGCGCTTGTCATTAGGCTGCACGGGCTTTTTGGACTTCTTCTTCTTCTTCGAAGACTTTGACGGCTGGGTATGAGCGCTGGGGCCTTCACCATTGATCTTTGGAGTTGGGTGCAGCTTCATCATCCCTTCGATGATCTGGGGTTCTAGCGAGTTCTTCCATCCGATCGCCGGGCATGTCTGGAGATCATTCAGCATCCTTTTGGTTTTGGCTGACAGCACGACCTCCCATGGAGCTTTTTTAACAAAAGAACAAGTTGCCCCCGGTGTGTCCGTCTTTTTCGGAGTGTGTGGCTGCGGTGGGTTTACCTTCCACTTATCGGACAGCACAAACTCGCCTTGAAGGTATTGATCCTCAATCCATCTCTTAAAGACGAAGCAATTTTCGATTGGATGGCTTACCGCTTGGTGGTAAGGGCAGTAATTTGGATCGTTGACATCGCCTGGCTGCAAGGAACATTTCGGACTCGGCAGGTTGATGAATCTGTTGCGTACTGCCAACTCGAACAATCTCCTCGTTTTATTCTGAGGAAACGAGTAAGGACGTCCTAGTCTCTCCTCGAGCAATGGGCGTGGACGCACGTTGTTTTAGCGAACAACCGGCTTTAAGTTGCTCGGTTGTTGTTGAGTATTGGCAACAGCGATCGCTTTCCCTTTCTCAGTTCGAGAGTCTGGCTCTGGAGGAGACGGTTTATGTCCCATTTGATCCATCTGGGCTAGCTTATCAATTAAGGCCTGGAACGTGGTCGGTTTGAAGAACATCATGAATTGTGAGATGGTTGCTTGCGGATCAAGAGTGCCCACGAACATGCCTACCGCAGGTGCTTCTTCGATCCGCTGTTCGCATTTCGACCACAGATTCCGCCATCGTGTTGCGTATGAACCCACATTTCACCTGGCCTTATCCTAGCATTGATCAATGCGGTGATCGGGGTGCGCTCGCTGGCGTTTGCAAATCTTTGTGTAAACAGTAGCTCCATCTCCGCAAATTTTTTGACGGAGTCATTCGGAAGTTCAGAGTACCATTCGAACGCCGTCTCCGACAAGCTGCCGACGAACTGGCGAAGTAGGAGCTTTTCATCACCCCCGGTATTACCACAAAGAGCCCTGAACTGAGCAACATGTTGATGGGGATTGCTTGTCCCCTTGTAGACATGGAACTTCGTGATCGTATATCCCGGCGGGTAACTGATTTGGTCATACCAGCCCGGATAGGGTCGCCCCGTTTTGACAACTTGACCGACTGCCTCAGTTGCCTGGTGAACTCGTATTTATTGCGCAATATAGTCGTCTAGTGCAGGTTTGGAAATGGTTTCCTCCTTGGCTGCTGAAAGGGCCGGCGGTGGATTTGACGTCTCCTCTGTCATCTTCAAGGATAATCAGAGGCTCTTCGGCCGGGGGATCCTGCCGGATCATCATACCCACCATGTCCTGGAACAGAAGGGCCATTCGTTTTATATTGGCTGCTTGTTCCGCAGCCTCTTTATCCTTCTTTTCCAGTATCCTGCGAAGGAATTCAGCGTCAGTTTCTTGCTCCTGGCGTTGATCTGAGGATGCTTCGGGGCTTTCTTTTGGCCCAGTGAGTGCGGCCATCGCATTCATCATTTCTTGGAGCTTCTGTTGTTGCTCCGGAGCTTTAGTCACCGATCGCGTTAGCGGTCGATGACCTGTAGAAGTACGGCTGTCCTCCTTTCCGGACGCCATGTAAATGGTATGCACCACCATGCCCTCAGACTTAGGGCGTTTAAGCTTACCGTCTTTGACATTTGCTGCAGGCGTGGGGACTTTCTCCGGCTTTCTTCTCTTTTGAGTAGTCAACATGGCGGGAGCCGTTGCAGCGGGCACCCAAGTGGTTGACGTCCGTCGCTGTTTGTCCGGACGGCTCTTTTCTTCGTGAACCTTCACCCTCTTCTGCTGGCGAGAGTGATCTTGGTCGATTACTGAGTCTTGGACCCGTCGCCAGACCTTATAAATCTTGGAGGATAGCCGTTGAGGAGGCTGCTCCGGCTTCGCTTCTGTAACACTCTCCGCAGGTGGAGGAGATCTTTTCAACGTGGCAGTCAGAGAGTTCTTGCGTACCCTCCTTAGCGGTTCAAAGCTGTTCCCAGTTGGAACAGCAGCATTAGCTTCCACCATTGGAGCAGGTGGAGTTAGCCCTGAGGGGGAGTTGCCCTGGGCCTTCCTTACTCGGCGCCAGTGGCGACGTCGAGCATGTCGAGCTGTTGGGGCTGGCTCGGCGATAGGGATAGTTTCGTTTTGCCCCCTGTCTGAATGAGGCGCTGCTGGTGCCAGCCTCTTAAAGACTGATGTTGTCTTTTGAGTGGCGATGTTCAATCTGTCAAAGACAGACCTTCGAGCCGGAACGGGAGCCGGAATAGTCAGTCTTGTGAAGACCGACCCTTTGGTAGGAGAAGCCGCATTGGCGACTTCAGGAGCAGGGATGGCTATCCTCTTCGGAACAACCTTTTCTGGTATTGCAGGCTTCTTCATAGGCCCACATGAGTTTTGGCCCAATTTGCTGAAAGCCGAGGCATTGGGCTTGGGCGACCCGTTGAGAGGGGCCGCGATAGTTGTAAGCCGATCGAAGACCGACTTCTTCGGAGCTTCTTGCGATGGTAATGGGGCATTGAAGCTCATTGGTGGGATCATGGTCCCGAAGAATAGCCCAGTGGTGGCCTGAGTCACCTGTTCCACCGGCATAGCGAAGATGGAGGCCGCTTGGGGCCCATAAGTCACTCCTCTAGCAAGGACGGAGCGAGAGTTGCAGTTGCAGGTAGTGCAGTTTGAAGCCATTGATCTTCTATTTTCTGCACGGAGCAAGACACCAAATCTTAGTACCTCGAATCCACAGGCAACCACAGCAAACCGCGATTCGTTCGCGAACACGACACACAAAGTGTGGAGTGGAAAGAGAAAGAGGTCCCACCGGGCGTGCCAGAATCTATTCCCCTCCGAATGGCGGCCAAGACATGGACGTCTGGCCTGAGATTCGGGGCAGATGCTATTTGGTTTTATCCGTCCACCTCTCTGAAGATGCCAAGTTGATTTATGGCACCGTGTATCGGAGGTTAAGACGGATGCGGCCGATGTAGCAGACTCCGTCAGATTCCCCCTCGCTTGAGGGGTTTTTGATTATGGGGACGCTCTTCCCTGCAGGCGCAAGCCCCTGCAGTTAATTACGCTACCGCATTGCGGTAACAACTTTCTCCATCTCCAGATGGTCACTTCGTGTCGTGTGTGTTTGTTTTGTGTTTGGTTACCCGTGGATTGTATACGGAGACTGAGTTATGTCGTCGCCCGTAGGGCGTGGACTAGTCCAAATCCGTATTATCTTAGATTTGGGTTTGGGGGTTTTGGTTTGAGGATACGTTAGCCATTTTTGAGGCTAAGATCAACTCAAACGTTTGTTAAGGATACGTTAGTCCAATTTGAGACTAAGATCAACTTAACGGGATCGTTTAGATCCGACAAAAGAGTATTTAGGGGCTCTATTGTTCCAGTTTAGGGACATGGTGGTCCATTTAATATATGGCCGTCGGGACCCGTCACCTCTCTGACGACGTTGAGGGATTACAATGACAGATGTCAAAGGGGTTCAGAGATGTACCCTTGAACCAGAGTTGGTTGGAGGATCTATAGTCCAATTTGGGACTAAAGTCTCTTTGGAGGTTTGGGTTTAAGGACACGTTAGCCATATTTGAGGCTACGATCAACTTTAAACGTTTGTTAAGAATACGTCAGTCTGATTTGAGACTAAGATCAACTTAACGGGATCGTTTAGATCTGACAAGAGAGCATTTGGACTCTATTGTTCCAGTTTAGGGACATGGTGGTCCATTGCCAGTTTAGGGACATAGTGGTCCATGTTCCAGTTTAGGGACGTGGTGGTCCATGTTCCAGTTTAGGGACATAGTGGTCCATTGGTTTAAGGACGCTTGAGTCTGGGAGTTTAAGGACGCTTGAGTCCGGGAGTTTAGGGACGCTTGAGTCCGGGAGTTTAAGGACGCTTGACTCCAGGAGTTTAAGGACGCTTGAGTCCATATCGATGTGTGGTTGTCGGGACCTGTCACCTCTCTGACGACGTTGAAGGATTACAACGACAAATGTCAGAGGAGTTCAGAGATGTACCCTTGAACCGGATGTAAATTAATTTAAGGGAGCAGTCGTGCTCAGTCAATTTAATTTGAGGACTTACGGCCAGAATTGGGCTAAGTCAAGTTGAAGATGAAATATTGGCCCTTTGGGCCATTAGACATTTGTCTGGGTTCAGCCCTTCATCATTCAGCAGTGCTAAACAGAGGTTCGGGGGCTCTGACAACATTTTGTCTTTGATTTCCTCAATTTTGAGATTCATTTGGAGGAGAGACTTTTGCCTCTGGAAAATTAGCCAATTTGGCTAAAAGTAGTGTTAAACACTAGAGAACAACAGTGTTAAACACTGAAGGTAGAACTCTCAAATTAGTGTTAAACACTAAAAGACAATCAGTGTTAAACACTGGAAATATAATCTTCAATTTAGTGTTAAACACTAGAAACAATCAGTGTTAAACACTGGAAATATAATCCCCAAATTCGTGTTAAACACTAAAGACAGAGGGGTCACGTGTGGACACGTGAGAGGGCCCAAAGGGGGGACCAGATCCCTTTTCTTCGTTCTGCAATTAAGTGTTAAACACTTTTTATATTTTATTTCGGAGCATCACGTGCTGGCACGTGAGGAGGATTCATGCACTGATCATTAAAGCGTCCGCCAAGGGGTCACATGGGAGCACGTGAGAGCGCCCAAGGCCTTTATTTCTTTTACTTTTTCTTTCTGCGTTTTGGGAGTCACGTGGGAGCACGTGAGGCATTGCCTCAAAACTTCTTTTCTTCAGGGATCTTTTCAAGGGTCACGTGGGGGCACGTGACCCTAGTTCTTTTCATGAACAGAGATCTTTTAAAAATTGAATTCTCTGTAGGGTTGAACCCTAATCATGATTTTGGAGGAATTAAATTCCTGTTATGAAAGAATTACATTCTTATGTAGGGTTAAACCCTAATTTCTTTTCAAAGGAATTAAATTCCCAGATATGTAAAAGAATTAAATTCTTGATTAGGGTTAAACCCTAGTTTTGTTTTAGGAGAATTAAATTCTCAAAACTCAATTCCCCTTCTAAGTTTAGGATCTGCATGGCAGGATCTCGACCCGATAAGAATTAAATTCTCAACTTATGGGGAGATGTGCTCTGTGCAGATCTTCAACCAGAAGAAGAACTAAATTCTTTTTTTGTATAAGAGTTAAACTCTTGGATTTTGAGAATTAAATTCTCTGTTTGAAGTTTTTATTCCCCTTCTTTTCTCACCTAGGGTTTTCTTTGTTGAGAATTAAATTCTCCTTTATTTTCTTCCCTCTTGAGAATTAAATTCTCCTATCTCTGTTTTTCTCTCAAAAAAAAAGGCCCCCTCTCTTCTTTTCTTGGCTCTTATTTATAGGAGAAGGAAAAGAATCAATTTGTTTAATAAATCTTTCATTGAAAGATTTGATTTGTTTTCATATTTAATATGATCCTTTAGATCATTCAGTGAATTTTATTCACCGTTGGATTTTAAATCCAAAAGATATTCTGTTTGTTATTTCCAGTGAGATTTTAGGGGAAATCTTTCCTTGTCTAAGATCTTTCCATAAATTGGTGATATTTAATCACCCTTGGATCTTTAATCCAACGGTTCCCATAATCTTTTTCCATTTGGAAATATTTAGAAAATTTTAGAATTTAATTCTATTAACTGTAAGGCTTTCGAAGCCAGTCACGTGCTGACACGTGACCTTTGGTCACGTGTGAGCACGTGACCCCCAATTGAGTCCTCTTCTCAGCGTTCATTCACGCTTCAGTTTTAACCATCACGTGTAAACACGTGACCATTGGTCACGTGTGAGCACGTGATACCTCATTGAGGTAACTTCTGATTTTTAATCAGGGAACAGATTTTAGGATTTAATTCTATTCATTATTTTAGAGGCCTTAAGAGCCCATCACGTGTCTGCACGTGACCTATGGTCACGTATGAACACGTGATGCCCCATTGGGGTCTTTTCTAAGTTTTTATTATATCTTTTAACTTCTCCAGCGGGTTCTTAAAGGCCCATCACGTGTGGACATGTGATGCCTCATAACTTTTGATCCCGGATAAATTATGAAGCCCATAATATATCAAATCGAAGGGTTTCTCAAGATGCTTCTAATATCATCAGAATTTAGCTATTCCTCCTTCGAGATTTTATCAAAATACAGGCCGGAAAATACTGGTTCGCATTTCCTTAAGCGTATCGCTGACATTTAATACTTTGGACTCTTCTGCGCAGAAATTTTTGGCGGGAACAGGGAGCCCGTAAAAAGACTTCTAGATGTGGTGCCACTTCGACGAGGAGATCGGAGATGCCGCGAAGAGCTTTGGATGATGGCTAAAGACCGAAGGACACGGATCGATCGATATAGCCATTCTAAACTTCTTTCTAGTTAGTTAGTTATAGGGTTAATGGAACGATCCGGGTACAAGTCTGCGTTAGCGCCAGTTTATAAAAGTTTTTGTTCTGCGTTTGGCCAAGGATAGACAGCCGGGCCGCTACCGTAGATTTACATGGTATCAGAGTCACGCCATTAACCCATACTAGTTTGTTCTAACATGTTAAAAATCTCGATCGAACAAAATTTCCAAAACCGCATTTCCATTCATGAAGTTTTTGTCGAAATTTTTTTGTGGTCGAAAAATTATTTTCAGTATGTCAGAAAATCGTGCAGACTTTTCTAAGGCCCCTGAAGAAATTTGAAAGGACGATCCCATCATTACGCCGCGGAACCGCGGCAGAACTGGCATGTTTGCCGCGGATCCGCGGTGTAAATGTAGGCTCAGAGCTTCATTTTTCTTCTAGATGTCTTTCATGTGGAATTGTGGTTTCTGGAATATTTTGTTTAGGCCCAGATTTATTTGAGTGCTGGATTTGCACTTGGGGCCCACTTCGGGAAATTTTGTCGATCAAAATTTTAAATAGGTTAGTTCACGGTACTTACATTACTATCTGCGACCGTGAATGTCATTCGAGCGGTAAATCTTGTCTAAGTGCTATAGCTCTTTTAGACGGGTTTGCGAACGTGACATTCACGTTGATGTTTTGTGTTGTGCTGTGATGTTGCAGATTGTCATGGTGGATAGCTTGCGTGCAATGGTAGTGCAGTTTGGATATATTTGTACATTTGATATCGCGGGGCGAGCGTCCGACATGTGGACCACCGTCACTTCCTGTTTGTATATTATTCTTTTGGGGCATGACCGGGTTGAGGTCGATGTACCCGTTGTACATATTTTCTTTTCTGTACTAGGATTACCCCGCGGTGGAGTGCACGGATAGCCGGGTTCTAGAGGGCAACGGGCCCGCATCTCATGGCTTTGAGACGGAGGGGGCTTCACTCTAGAATTGGCGGGCTATTCGCCGCACTCGTAGGGGGTACAGGTTGACCCAAGATAGGGTGCTCAAGTTACCGGATTCCGTGAAGTGCTGGGTGGTCCATTCACTTAGCTGAAGGGGGCTGCCTCGCTTCAGGTTTTGGCGGGTAACTTTCCACACTCGTAGGGGTCTAGGTTTTCATTGCACGGGCTATCCACACGACAAGGGAACATCGGATTTCAGTTGCGGCTCAAAGGAAACCCGGGGATCCCAGATATCTGTATTGCTCTGTGATACTTATTACTTTTCTGTGATGTTGCATTTATCATACCTGGGGTGATTATTGTATATTGATATATATACTAGTAGATGTTGTATATATTTTACATCCGCGCTAGTCCAGTCCCCGCTCTGTCATTAGTTAAGTAACCTAACGGGTGATGACGAGACCCAGTGGCGAATGCGGATGGCATACACGTACATTTTATTTTCGTTCTTTTCTGGTGTGATTAATCGATGGGACTGCGTTGATTCAGATCAATGCAGGGAAAACAAACCTATTCGATGTTGTTGGAACAATTTTCAAAAAGCTGTTATTACAAGGACGTTTTCATTTGCTTTGCACAGCGGTATTCAGTTTGGAATATCCATCACCTCATTTGACGAGGCAAAGGCCGAGATCCCTTCATCGAGAGTGACCCCTTGGGCAGAGGTTTGCGTCAGGGTAATAACTTCACTATAGTCGATTACTTTTTTCTTTGCATTGCGGTATTCAGTTTGGAATATCCTGCACCTCATTCTACGGGGAAAGAGCCGAGATCCCTTCACCGGGAGTGACCTCTTTAGCAGAGGTTTTCGCCACTATATTTTTGTAAAAAGCTATCCGGTTCCATCAACGATATCAAGTTCATTCCGTTAAAGATTTTTCGCCAAAAACCAGTCGTAGCCCTCCATCATTTTTTACAGGTATTACTTAGTATTCATGCTGTGTATGTTGACCTCTGTCAAGGCACAATGCTTGGTAGCTGGGTAATACTTGTTTGTTGCATAAATAGGATTATTTAGGACAGTCGCACGGTCATTTTGACCTCTGTCAAGGACACGTGCGGATGGGTCTAAGTTAATCAAAGACAATGACGGGTTGAACATAACTTGTGACTTATGATATGTTGACCTCTGTCAAGGTCATAAGCCGCTTGGGGTAAAAATCATATCGGGAGTTTCTAAAGAAACTGAAACTTGCTAGGCATGCGCATATCTTCTGGAGTGTGATGACTTGAGTGGATCCCATCAGGTTATCGTGCGATGATAGTTGGATCCCGATTCCCGCTGATGAGTTGGTTTACTCCTCGGGTGATCCCGACTAATTCTTCTTTCAGGTTTGGAGGAGAATTTGAGGATACAGTGGGAGACATCCTGATTAGATAAAGTGATTAACCATTCTGATCTAGGTTAGAGTGCACGCAGAGTGTTTTTTTCTCTCTCTCTTTGGCAGCGACCATGGCCCTACCCTGGACTATAACTCAGTAACCAAATTAACCGAACTTTCTTAAAACACTGGCTTTTGGATTGTCTGAGTTGCATACATCATTGCCACTCCTTCTTTTACCTTTTGCATTTCTCCAGAACACCTCGTATCACTACGAATATCCACTTCCATTGGATAAATCTATCATATTGTTATATACGAACTCGAAGGAACTTGTTCCATATTCGAGAATGGATTCTGGTTCTGGAGAGATTGAATAAGACTATTCAGTTGTCTTTTCCCTTTACCTTCTCTCAGGTTTTGAGGGCTTCTAGGATTAGGAGATAGTACACCTATTACGTTTATTGGATAGTTTTCTTCCAAACCATAAGCCTTTGACTGATGGCATTTTGGTCAAATGACCAGTCGAAGTTTCATTTCATCCAACCGACAATCTCTCAAATAAAAATGAATTAAGACCAATTTTTCTTTTCTTTGCTAATTCCTCTCAATGAAATTTGCCCCTACCAAGCTAAGCTTTCGTCGAAAAGGCTAGACTGGTTCCTTTTCGGCGCCCGCCTCACATACATCCTTCCTGACCACCCGGCCTCTAAATAGAGGGAGAGAAGTCGCCCGAAACGCTTTCATAAAAATTCTCGTAGAATCCTTGACGTTATGTGGGAGAACCCAACCAAGCAATTGGTGGTTCATCAGAGAATGAAATTTGAGAGAAAAAGCAAGGAGAGTGGGACCTACCCTGAAAAGCTTGAGGAAAGAAAGTAGTCTTCTAAGAAAACCAATTAGCCTAAGTGTGGTGTACAGAAGGTAATAAGTAAAGACAAATAAAGGGATTAGAAAGAAGGCAAAGTAAATTGCGACTGCTATCATTCACGACCGAACCACGTATTTCATCGCCACTCCTACTTCACCTTTGTATCTCTCCAGAACATCTTGTATCACTACGAACATCCACTTCCATTGGATAAATCTATCGTATGGTTATATACGAACTCGAAGGAACTTGTTCCAGTTCGGGGATGGATTCTGGTTCAGGAGAAATAGGAATAAGGTTTATTCAGTTGTCTTTTATCTTTACCTTCTCTCAGGTTGCGAGTACTCCTAGGATTAGGAGAATACACCTATTATGCTTATTGGATAGTTTTCTTCCAAACCATAGGCTAGTGCCGAACGGTAGGAAAGGAAGAAAACCATTTAGCCTAACGATGGTGTACAGAAGGTAATGAGCAAAGACAAATAAAGGAATTTGGAGAGACGGCAAAGAAATATACGGTTATAGTCATGAATCTGGATAATGGAAGAGGAATTACTAGGAATACCCGGATATCCCTACAAAACATTTTAATGTTTCAGTTTCACTATGCGTTGTTAATAGAAAACTGATTTTCCAATTAGATCCTTACTCTAGGGTATGTATTTACCAGGTATGATTCTCACATCTGTATGGTTTTACAGATGATGAGGGGGAGTAAGTTATTGGGAATTAGGTGATTATCCTCATTATATCGGAATTCGTAGCAATTGGTGATATTTGAGGAAATCGTCTGGATACAGTTTTCAACCTACGACGCACAGCGTTTGAGTTATTCAACTCAGGAGACTTATACAAAGTATTGTATGTTGTCCAGTGTCCATTAGGACAAAGGGGTTGGTCCTCGTACTGTATTCTGTTAACTTGTGACTTCTCAAGTTTTAGATAAGTGTTTCGTAGAAATACAAGGTCCAAGTTTGAGATGTTATAGGTACAAGAATAAAGTAGAGAACCAGGTGTCGCAAGTATCAGGATTCTTCAAGGTGATCGAAGATGTAGATACTTGTGTTTGATATTCAGTAGATAGTAATGGTTTTGAGAAACTTGTTTCTCTCTCAGGTTACTCATAATTGGATGCACTCCTAAGTTGAGTAATGCTGATAGGCCCTCTCCATTAAGATGACATGCACTGGAGACAGCTGCATGATTTGAATATGGTTCCAATTAAATCAGTGCCTCTGTTTCTATATTGTATATAGAATGGTTAATATCTTAACGAAGTTAAGGTATATGGAGTTGTCCGGCTTATGCTTAAAACCAGACTCTGGATAACTCAAGGCACGTTTCTGTAATGGCAATTTGTGGGTTATCCCAAGCTTTGACGATGGGTAACTTTCTACCATCTGAAAGATCAATAATGATATTGTTCTTGACTCGCCACAGTTTTAGGAAAATGGACTTTTTTCAGAAAAACAGTAGTGGGAGTATGGTAGAACTGGAAGTGATTCCAGAACCGCAAACGATTACTGAAAATTTAATAGAACCTAAAGATTCAATCAGGTTTGATATTCCATTAACCACTCCGCAGATATGGTGGGTTACCTCAGGCACCCGAGAGGTACTCCGGTATCCTCAAAGACGGTGACAGGGAGGTTCTTGTTTACCCAGACTTGACACTACTGTTGTTCCAGACTATGAGACCCGGCAGGAGGATGAGTATAGCGTCGTTCTAAACTAGCTTTAGAAGTGTACGTGTATATGATTCTGCCAGAGGGTTGTTGTAGTCAGTGGGAGCAGCGGAAGCATAGTGGACAAGATGCTTATGTCTATTTATAGACTAAAGCAGATATAGCGGAGATAGATCATCTATTTTTGATGTGACAGTCATAAGTTTTGACTTCATCAGAATAGGGGATGGATCTGTTAAGAAGGTAGTAGAGTGTGATGTCCTGATATTTAGATGACATACACATAGTAGGAAGTGAAATTCCTATACTACGATCGGTTATACTGTGGTTGTCACACAGTGGTTTCTCCACATATGATATGGATATTATATCAGACATTCTGGTTACTAGATCTATGGATTTAGATCTAGATTTGGGTAGTTCCCCAATCTGGGTACTTAGACAGTATTCTAAAGGTGTTTTAGAATGGACGACTCCTGGCACGGTGGTGTACCTGTAGGTGATGGAGTCACCCTCTCTAAAGGTGTCTTTCAGACTAAAGGGGAGAGGGATGTGCATGATTGGCATATCACTTGCTTAGGCAATTGAGTCAATCATGAGATGTCAAGTACCACACCAGATGTTGTTTTTGCACTAGCTGCAACAAGTTGATATTAATCCTATCCTGGAGAAACGTTCGAAAGCAGTTTTAGAACATAAGTGGATGTTCTCGGGATTTGATAACGACAGCCTCCTTTGGGAGACGGTTATCATTCCAGGCTTCCAGGGTGACCTGGATGACTGAGTGACTGTCAGAGTTATAGTTTTCCCTCTGACGAGGGGCAGTAGTTTGGACAGGTGGTCCAAGCGGATACTTAGGGAGGCATGGCGCAGGATACTGATTAAGTTCAGTTGACGATACAGTCTAAAAAGTTTGGATTTGGAGTTCATTTGTGAATTAGGTCCCATCAGATATCCAGACATATTGTAAGACAGGTATTGTTCAATTCGGGAGATGGCTTTCTCCACGAACTTGAGATAAAGAGAGACATAGAAAGAAACATCATGACGGATCCACTCACTGAGGCTATTTCTCGAAAGCAATAGTTTTACAAACGAGCTTTGTGAAACTGATTAGTGGAGGAGTTGGATGTTCGGTATCACACGGGCTGTGAGTATGCGACATCGCAATAATTAGCCTTAAGTGCAAGTGGGAGATTGTTGGATATAGTGCTCTCAAAGTCAATTATTGGATCGCAGGCACGTGATTGCAATGATTGAGGGAGGACCTATACCGGTAGGACAGTCTTACTCGAGATGATAGTATACTATCTGGTTTGTCTTTATCATCGTGTGCATGCTTTAGGTGACATTACAGATCACTATTACACATTGATAGAGCCCTTAGGATTCATGCTTGATTACCAGCAGTATGATGGCGATCATATACGTGAGAGTTGGGTAGTCTATAAGCACATCCTTAAAAGTGTCCCTAGTCGTGGGAGTTTCGGGACTGGGCATCGATACTCCATTAGTAGACTAGTGTATACAGTTGAGACCCCGACGAGGGGCGGTGGCCGGTCTCACAAGCCATTGGTGTCAGTTGGTTCACCTAAGATGTATACAGGTGCTCATTGGGTTATGAGTACACCGGACGGACTTGCCGGGAACATGCTAGTTGGTATTATACCTGTCATCAGATAGCAGTTCCCTGGTGACATGTGTACAGGTTAGTCTATCGACATGAGATCATCATTTGTCTCGTGTAAGTTCCCACTGTGCTTTGATTACTACCCTACCACGGCTCAAAGGAGTCGTGCAAACAGGTTTTAGTTGGGTGCAGTCCCGAGCCATGTAGAGGCGGTGAGCGGATCGGCAGGGGTTTCGTCTTTCCCGGTATTGGGGTGAGATCGCGCTGTGTTTAGGAGAGCCATTACACAAAGTCCTTGGCCAAGGTAAGTGAGATTTACTGGTAGGTATTCCAGTAGTTTCTCAAGGTGTTCTGGACTACACTCCGACACGACTTATATCACTATTAGGGGTTTGACATTTACCTGCCCCCTAGGCCCGATATGCGATACTCATAGACGAACGGACCGGACTGTACGGATATTGTCACTGACAGGCTCAGTAGGGTTTCACGATGAGTTCGCTCGTCGGCCTCCCTTTGCTCAATACCTTGGTAGCCGTTACATACAGTTAGTACCACTGACGTGCTTGTGGTTAAACCCACTGCCAGCGTATTGACGAGTCTTCAGAATCCCCCACAGAAAGATTCCCAAGTTCGGGCGAAACGTTGTAGATGTCGTATGGTATTATGGCAGGTTCGATCATATACGTGCACTTGTGCACGGATCATGATCGGACGGATCATACTAGTGGGCTTTGGTTTAAGCTGGATCCTGGTATTAGATTTGTTGGATTACTTTAGTCTCGTTGCATTCGTATTCATTCGGAATGCGGATGCAGGTATGCATATACAGATGAAGGGTATCCTTGTGATCCGTCACGAGTTTACTTTAGAAGATGCCATTCTATTTATTGTTAAAAACATTTGGATTAATGTTTATTGGTGGAAATTATGAGCTCAAGTCATGATTAAGGGCATTAAATGAGGCATGTGCATGTTTAGTGACTCATGGTATTATTTTTTGTGCCATGTCCATTTAATTATTGATTTATTGGGTGAGATTGAGATGGAGAGAGAGAGGGGGCAGCCACTATGAAGTGGGGTGAGCTCTTGAGATTATTATGCTAGTGCTCACTCATTTTAACCTCACACAATAACAAAAGCTCTTCTTCTTCTTTTTTCTCATGAGCTCACAATTTCCTCATCAATGAATTCATCTTCTTCCTCCATCCATACCATCTCATGAGTTGAGAATCAATGGATGAATTGAGACAAAGTAATCACACACATTCTCTACTTCACCTTGAACATGTCGACTAGCAAAGTTCATGTCCGAGTTGCTTCGGTTTGAAGCGGGAGCCCGTAAAAAGACTTTTAGATGTGGTGCCACTTCGACGAGGAGATCGGAGATCGAGCGAGATCGGAGATGCCGCGAGGAGCTTAGGATGATGGCTAAAGACCGAAAGACACGGATCGATCGATATAGCCATTCTAAACTTCTTTCTAGTTAGCTAGTTATAGGGTTAATGGAACGATCCGGGTAAACGTCTGCGTTAGCGCCAGTTTATAAAAGTTTTTGTTCCGCGTTTGGTCTCGGATAGACGGCCGGGACGCTACCGTAGACTTACAGATTGGATGCGCCACAAACCAAGCATAGGCCTTTTGCGCGCCTACTTTCCTCCCACAAGTGTCCCTTTCTCCTGCAGTAGTAGCAAAAGTCTGGACTCGGCTGGTTATTAATTTCTTCCGATCTCTTCGGTTCAACAGTTGTCCTTGGAGACGCTCCTCCTGCCATCTGGTTGGCAGAGCGCTTCATACCGGCAAATTGAGGTCTGCCCTTCTTCTTCACCACTGCTGCATATCTTCGGGCAGCTTTCAAAGCCAAATCATGGGTTAGGAAATCCCTTGTAGCTAAGGCAACTTAGATTTCCGAGTCCAACCCTTGCTGAACTCTTCTTGCCCTGATCTCAGCAGTCGGTATGAAATGGACCGCAAACCTGTTACGGTCTTGTGTTAGCTATGTAGTACGTGATTTTAGAAAAACGAATACTGAGACGTATCTTACCTGCTGAGCATGGTAAACTCAGCATCATACCCATCTACAGATTTGGTCCATATTGAACCTTGTTGCAAATGGATGAACTGTTGCTCCATATCAAAGCGGGCAGTCTCAGGGAAGTACTTTGCGTCGAACATGTCGCGGAAAGTCTTCCATTCGATGGTTTGGTCAAGACGGCTTTCTTCCGCCTTCCACAAGACCCGTGCATTGTCCGTAAGTTACAGCTTCGCAACTCGAACCCAAGCTACCTCTGGCACTCGTGCTGCTGTCAGGTCGTCCTCGATACTCTAAGCCCATTCCTTCGCTTCCAAAGGGCTCTCTTTTTCCGAAAAGTTCTTGGGGTGCAGTGCCCGAAATTGCTTCACTCCGGGTGTTTCCGCTTCTAGACGGTTCAAGAGAATATCAGTCTGTTGCTACTGTCCTTCCAGGAGGCTGCGGATCGCCTCAAGCAGAACTGTCTACTCGTTGATCGAAGCAGGGACGGCAGGTGTGAGTGGTAGTAGTGGAGGTGTGTTGTTGACATTGGTACTGGTGTTGTTAGGGGAATCCATAACCTTGAATGAAAATTTGGGTTAGGACAGATTCAAAGTATTTGAAATGATAGGATTCAAGAAGTATGAATTGTAAAGAATATTTTAGTTGCTGGTTATTGTGTTATATTGCTTAGATTGTTCACGCAGAACTGAACTGCATGATAGGGTTCCATACAGCTCTGACCTGCATGGGCCACCAACAAAACCTGTCACGCCCCGCTTCCCGGTATACGGCGAAGGGGACGCGACGAGACCGCTACGTATTTACTCTGAAGCAAATACGTTAAGCGTAACTAAGCAATATAAAAGAAATGCACAAGAGACAAAAGATATAATTGAACAACAATTTTATTTATTCACATTTTTTTTACAATACAAGGAAAAGTAAATATATCTGAATGAAAGCAATACCTAAACAGTGACATAACAGAAAAGGAAATACAGAATGTAAAAGAAAAGGTACAGGTGAAACTATAGCTCGGGATCTTCAGTAAACTGGTCCAAGTCTTCAGCGCTGGGCTCGATCTCTGGAAGGTCCGAATCACCCGACGACATTCAAAGAAGAAGAAAGAGAATGTCGTCAGTGAACAAATCGCTCGGTAAGTCCCAAAGATAAGGAAGGAGTAGAATAGACAGAGAGTAAAAGAGAGAGTGTGGCTTTTAAAGTTGTATTATTATTGTTAACGCTGTTGTTTGTAGCTTGGTACAGAAAAATGCCAGTGTATAAGAGAGGAGTCTCTATATACCAGAGACTAAAGGCAAGTGTAGTATAAGGCTCCGTTAGAATGCCCGGAACAACGGCGATTGTATTCATGTTAGGTGTCTTAATGGTTGCAATCTCGTGCCACTTCTAACACCTTCCATACCAATCTACCCCTTAAACCCCGCGATGTCTTGTTGTATTGTTTGTATTGTATTGCAACTTATATTGTCTTGTAATATAGATTGTATAATTGGATGATTTGCCGAAACCATGATATCAGTAAATGGATGTAACTGGAGAATCATCGATGTGACTGGAGAATCATGTAAATGGAAGTATATCCATAGTTCTGTTCGGTCGATATAGATTGAATAGTTTGAACAGATTGATTATATAGATTCATATTGAATAGTAGTTTGTAGATTGTGCTTGAATCACATTCAAGTCAGATTGATTATAATGAGACTTGGTCTGAGTCAGAACAATTAGAAAAGAAATTAAAATCCTGAATTAGGTTTTGGTGTTATCGGTAACCGCTGCACATGGGCGGCAGGATTTGTGTCTTTTTCAAAGACGATTACCGTGTTGATAACACCTTTTGGTAAATTGTCTACCTTAAATAGGCAAGCACCCACTTCTCCGGCGACCTAAGGCTCAAGAGATTGGTCCCGCTTAAACCTATATTTACTTGGGTCCTTATTGTAATTTATAGAACTTGAGGGGGGTTTATGTAAAAATAATTTTGTATAATTTCAAAATATACCTCAAGTATTTTATTATCGTCTCTAAAGTTTTCATTGATGTAGATTTTATATTTGTGACATTTCTAGTGAATAAGACCTATTTTCATAATATAGGGTATTTATTTGTAAAGTGTTGGACTTGTATGGAATTTCATGGTATTTTCATGTAAAGTGATTCTTTTGATTTATAAAAGTTGGAATATTTATTAACAAAAATAGATATTTTGATAATATATATATATATATTATTTAAAATAATTTTAATTTATTATTTTCTAGAAATCTCATTTTCTTAAAATATTTGTATTTTAAATCTTTCGAGACCGAATGCTCCTTGCGGAGGTCTGCATCTCGCACTACAAAGCCCGAGGATGTGCGATAATCCGCAGCATTCCGAACGGGTTCCCCAAATGGGTTGTAGCGGCGCTTTGCAAAGACTTGTTTAAAATACATAATCTTGTGAAAATGGTTCTTATAAGTTAAAGGTAGTATTGTGTAAAACGGTATTTTCCCGAATCTATATTTCCCAAAAGGTATTGCACCATGTTGCATATGAGTGTTGTGAAGAGCTAGGTCATTACCTCGTGATCTATCTAAAGGTATAGCAAGATTTATGATGTTTTAAAGTCAAAACTAAACTTCATGGTATTTTACTGAAAAAGTACGATAAAAATTGTAATAGGAATTATTTTGCTATGAAACTTGTTCATGATGTTTTGTTAATATTTAATAGTCAAGATGTAATGGTTTAATATGTTTGTATTTAAGAAAAATATGGAATTTTTAGGAAGAACCAAATCGGAAATCGGATTAACTTCGATTTCGTCGGGTTTTAGAAATACGAGTTTATAGAATAGCAAAGTAAAGAGGGAGAAGGGAATTATGGGTTTAAAGTCAAGAGAAAAGGGAGAGGAAGCGTCTTTTGTCGCCGGTGCGTCCTTTTGTCGCCGGAAGCTCCTAGGGTCGTCATCGGAAATTCGCCGGCGTTTCGCCCTTCGCTAACTCCATTTGTACACAAAATTCTAGAGAGTTTTCTTGAGAGTTTTGGACAGAATTTGTGAGTGAGAGGTGTGTGTTTAGGGGTGGTATTTATAGGGTAATCTAGGGTTTAGTGTAGATGAAAAGTTGTATTGAAAATATATTAAAAATTGTATTAAAAATATTGTTTAATAGGGTTTTAATGATCTCTGTAAATGTGCAGGTAATTTAAAGTGTACAGGGGTAATGGGGAGGCCGAAAGGCAGAACTTTCATGAAGGGTCAACTCGGATTTAGCCGAGTCAACCCGGCTCCGATTCAGCCGAGTCGCCGGCCCGAGTCGGCCGAGTCGGGCCGGGGCTCGTCGCTACGTGTCCCTCGTCGATAGGTCTACCCCCTGGGCTAGTTTGTTTTATATGTGACTTTTGGTTTTTATGAGTTATGCACGTGTAGGCTCTTGGGCTTCTAAAAATTTAAAAGAAAACAATATTAAAAATAATGTGGGGGATCGGATTTGAACTCTGGTGTTTTGGTTCAGCAGTGCAAGGTCTTACCAATGAGCTACAAGCTCCTTCTTCTTATTAAAAAGCAAAACAAACTTATAACTTGTGCTCAGAAAAAAGTACCCCTTTCTGTATTTTTAGAAAAATTTGTACAGAAAGTTGTACAGAAAGTTTAGGGTTGTTACATTCTACCCTCCTTATAAAAATTTCGTTCTCGAAATTTGTAAAAGGAAAGTGTAACAGATTCAAGAAAAGTTTGATGACTGAAGTACTGATAGTGTAAGAAAAATAACAAAGTGATACAAGGGTTTTAAAAATGTGAAGGAGACTTACTAGTGTTACCTTGTTCAACTGTCTCGGCTTCTACGGCTGGTAAGGTGTAAGCCTGTCGCCGTGACACGTTTCTCCTAGCTGGAGGCACATTCCTCTGTCCTCGAGACATGTTCCTCAGTGCCTAATGGAATTGGCGATCTGGCTGTGCAGGAGATCCACGTGGAGGTGGTGCTGGGAGTGCATGTCAAGTTGCAGGAACCGGGATAGCTAGCCGCTGCGGGTAGTTGGTGGGTGTGTGCGCCGGATTGCGTCTATAAGGACAGTTTCCAATGTCGTAATTGGATGCGCCACAAACCAAGCATAGGCCTTTTGCGCGCCTACAGTTCTCTCACAAGTGTCCCTTTCTCCTGCGGTGGTAGCAAAAATCTGAACTCGGCTGGTTATTAATTTCTTCCGATCTCCTCGGTTCAACAGTTGTCCTTGGAGAGGCTCCATCTGGTTGGCAGGGTGCTTCATACCGGCAGATTGAGGTCTGCCCTTCTTCTTCACCACTGCTTCATATCTTCGGATAGCTTTCAAAGCCAAATCATGGGTTGGGAAATCCCTTATAGCTAAGGCAACTTGGATTTCCGGGTCCAACCCTTACTGAACTCTTCTTGCCCTGATCTCAGCAGTCGGTATGAGATGGACCGCAAACCTATTATGGTCTTGTGTTAGCTGTGTAGTACGTGATTTTAGGAAAACGAATACTGAGACGTATCTTACCTGCTGAGCATGGTAAACTCAGCATCATACCCATCTACAGATTTGGTCCACATTGAACCTTGTTGCAAATGGATGAACTGTTGCTCCATATCAAAGCGGGCAGTCTCAGGGAAGTACTTTGCATCGAACATATCGCAAAAAGTCTTCCATTCAATGGTTTGGTCAAGACGTCTTTCTTCCGCCTTCCACCAGACCCGTGCATTGTCCGTAAGTTGCAGCTTCGCAACTCGAACACAACCTACCTATGGCACTTGTGTTGTTGCCGGGTCGTCCTCGATACTCTGAGCCCATTCCTTCGCTTCCAGAGGGCTCTCTTTTCCCGAAAAGTTCTTGGGGTGCAGTGCCCGAAATTGCTTCACTCCGGGTGCTTCCGCTTCTGGACGGTTTAAGAGAATATCAGTCTGCTGCTGCTGTCCTTCCAGGAGGCTGCAGATCGCCTCAAGCAAAACCGTCTGCTCGTTGATCAGAGCAGGGACGGCAGGTATGAGTGGTAGTGGTGGAGGTGTGTTGTTGACATTGGTTCTGGTGTTGTTCGGGGAATCCATAACCTTGAATGAAAATTTTGGGTTAGGACAGATTCAAAGTATATGAAATGATAAGATTCAAGAAGTATGAATTGTAAAGAATGTTTTAGTTGCTGGTGCTTGTGTTATATTGCTTAGGTTGTTCACGCAGAGCTGAACTGCATGGTAGGGTTCCATACAGCTCTGACTTGCATGGGCCACCAACAAAACCTGTCACGCCCCGCTTCCCGGTGTACGGTGAAGAGGACGCGACGAGACCGCTACGTATTTACTCTGAAGCAAATACGCTAAGCGTAACTAAGCAATATAAAAGAAATGCACAAGAGACAAAAGATATAATTGAACAGCAACTTTATTTATTCACATTCTTTTTACAATACATGGAAAAGTAAATACATCTGAATGAAAGCAAAGCCTAAACAGTGGCATAACAGAAAAGGAAATACAGCATGTAAAAGAAAAAGTACAAGTGAAACTACAGCTCGGGATCTTCAGTAAACTGGTCCAAGTCTTCAGTACTGTGCTCGATCTCTGGAAGGTCCGAATCACCCGACGACATTCAAAGAAGAAGAAAGAGAATGTCGTCAGCGAACAAATCGCTCGGTAAGTCCCAAAGATAAGGAAGGAGTAGAATAGACAGAGAGTAAAAGAGAGAGTGTGGCTTTTAAAGTTGTATTATTATTGTTAACGCTGTTGTTTGCAGCTTGGTACAGAAGAATGCCAGTGTATACGAGAGGAGTCTCTATATGCCAGAGACTAAAGGCAAGTGTAGTACAAGGCTCCGTTAGAATGCCCGGAACAACGGCGATTGTATTCATGTTAGGTGTCTTAATGGTTGCAGTCTCGTGCCACTTCTAACACCTTCCGTACCAATCTACCTCTTAAACCCCGCGATGTCTTGATTGTATTGTTTGTATTGTATTGCAACTTGTATTGTCTTGTAATATAGATTGTATAATTGGATGACTTGTCGAAACCATAATATCAGTAAATGGATGTAACTGGAGAATCATATAAATGGAAGTATATCCATGGTTCGGTTCAGTCAATATAGATTGAATAGTTTGAACAGATTGATTATATGGATTCATGGATTCATATTGAATAGTAGTTTGTAGATTGTGCTTGAATCACATTCAAGTCAGATTGATTATAATGAGACTCAGTGTGAGTCAGAACAATTAGAAAAGAAATTGAAATCCTGAATTAGGTTTTGGTGTTATCGGTAATCGCTGCACATGGGCGGCAGGATTTGTGTCTTTTTCAAAGACGATTACCGTGTTGATAACACCTTTTGTTAAATTGTCTACCTTAAATAGGAAAGCACCCACTTCTCCGGCTCCCTGAGGCTCAAGAGATTGGTCCCGCTTAAATCTATATTTACTAGGGTCCTTATTGTAATTTATAGAAGTTGAGGGGGGTTTATGTAAAAATAATTTTGTATAATTCAAAATACACCTCAAGTATTTTATTATCGTCTCTAAAGTTTTTATTGATGTAAATTTTATATTTGTGACATTTCTAGTGAATAAGACCTATTTTCATAATATAGGGTATTTATTTGTAAAACGTTGGACTTGTATGGAATTTCATAGTATTTTCATGTAAAGTGATTCTTTTGATTTAGAAAAGTTGGAATATTTATTATAACAAAAATAGATATTTTGATAATATATATATATATATATTATTTAAAATAATTTTAATTTATTATTTTCTAGAAATCTCATTTTCTTAATATATTTGTATTTTAAATCTTTCGAGACCGAATGTTCCTTGCGGAGGTCTGCATCTCGTACTACAAAGCCCGAGGATGTACGATAATCCGCAGCATCCCGAACGGGTTCCCCAAATGGGTTGTAGCGGCGCTTTGCAAAAACTTGTTTAAAATACATAATCTTGTGAAAATGGTTTTTATAAGTTAAAGGTAGTTTTGTGTAAAACGGTATTTTCCCGAATCTATATTTCCCCAAAGGTATTGTGCTATGTTGCATATGAGTGTTGTGAAGAGGTAGGTCATTACCTCATGATCTATCTAAAGGTATAGCAAGATTTATGATGTTTTAAAGTCAAAACTAAACTTCATGGTATTTTACTGAAAAAGTGATAAAAATTGTAATAGGAATTATTTTGCTATGAAACTTGTTCATGATGTTTTGTTAATGTTTAGTAGTCAATATGTAAGGGTTTAATATGTTTGTATTTAAGAAAAATGTAGAATTTTTAGGAAGAACCGAATTGAAAATCGGATTAACTCCGATTCCGTCGGGTTTTAGAAATACGAGTTTATAGAATAGCAAAGTAAAGAAGGAGAAGGGACTTACGGGTTTAGAGTCAAGAGAAGAGGGAGAGGAAGCGGTAGGAGGCGCCGGTGTATCGTTTCGTCGCCGGGAGCTCCTAGGATCGTCGTCGGAAATTCGTCAGCGTTTCGCCCTTCGCTAACTCCACTTGTACACAAAATTCTAGAGAGTTTTGGACAGAATTTGTGAGTGAGGGGTGTGTGTTTAGGGGTGGTATTTATAGGGTAATCTAGGATTTAGGGTAGATGAAAAGTTATACTGAAAATGTATTAAAAATTGTATTAAAAATATTGTTTAGTGGGGTTTTAAAGATCTCTATAAATGTGCAGGTAATTTAAAGTGTACATGGGTAATGGGGAGGCCGAAAGGCAGAACTTTCATGAAGGGTCAACTCGAATTTAGCCGAGTCAACTCGGCGCCGATTCGGCCGAGTCGCCGGCCCGAGTCGGCCGAGTCGGGCCGGGGTTCGTCGCCACATGTCCCTCGTCGATAGGTCTACCCCCTAGGTCAGTTTGTTTTATATGTGACTTTTGGTTTTTACGAGTTATGCTCGTGTAGGCTCTTGCGTTTCTAAAAATTTAAAAGAAAACAATATTAAAAATAATGTGGGGGATAGGATTTGAACTCTGGTGCTTTGGTTCAGCAGTGCAAGGTCTTACCAATGAGCTACAAGCTCCTTCTTGCTATTAAAAAGCAAAACAAAGTTATAACTTGTGCTCAGGCAAAATTACCCCTTTCTGTATCTTTAGAAAAATTTGTACAGAAAGTTGTACAGAAAGTTTATGGTTGTTACAGGGATGGTCTTTCTCTTTCCGAGCATTCGATTTCTTCGGTCGATGAGAGTAGTTCTGGTCAATCACGGAGTCCTGGACTTTTCGCCAAACCCTGTGAATTTGGGAGGAGAGCCGTTGATGGGGGCGCTCCGGTTACGCCTGCACCGTAACTTCTGCGAGCGAAGGAGATCTCTTCAGTACCGCCATTGGAGAGTTCTTTTGCACCCTCTTCAGCGGTTCAAAGTTGTTTCCGGTTGGAACAGCGGCATCGACTTCCACCATTGGAGCTGGTGTGGTAAGTCCAAAAGGGGAGTTGCCCCCGGCTTTTCTTACTCGGCGTCAGTGGCGACGTCGAGCGTGTCTTATAGACGGGACCGCCTCGGTTTTTTAAGCGGCTGTGGCTTGCCCCTGGGTTTGTTGAGGAGCTCCAGCAATTATCAGCCTGTTAAAGACCGACGTCCTTGGCAAGATTTGATTGGAGACGGTCGGCCTCTCGAAGACCGATCGTCTGACTGGTGAAGCACTTTTGACGGCTTCATTAGCCCCTTCGGGAATCATGAGCTTCTTTGCGGGCCCGCTTGAGCTTTGGCTTAGCCTATTAAAGACTGAGACCCCCTTTTTGGACGGCTCGTTGAGAGGAGCCGTTGCGGTCGTCAGTCGGTGGAAGACCAACTTCTTGGGAACATCGGGTTGCGACGCTGGGGCACCGATGCTCATTGGTGGGAGTATGGTCCCGAAGAACAATCCGATAGTGGCTTCTGTTACTTGTCCCACCGGTATTGAAAAAATGGAGGCCGCATTGGGCCCATAAGTCACTCCTCCAGTTGGGGCGGAGCAGGAGTTGCTGTTGCAGGTTGTGCAGCTGGAAGCCATTGATCCTTTTCTTCTTCTTCCTGCACAGGAACAAGATACCAAATCTTAGTACCTCGAATCCAAGGGCAACCATAGCGAACCGCGATTTTGTTCGCGAAACACGACACATGAAGTGTGGAGTGGAAAGAGGGAAAAGTCCCACCGGGTGTGCCAGAATCTGTTTACCGCCGAAAACAGAGACGAACTGGGATGGATCGCCTTGACTGAATTTGGAGGCTGATGCTATTTGGATTTATCCGTCCACCTCTTCGAAAATACCAAGTTGATTTATGGCACCGTATATCGGAGGTTTGGACGGATGCGACCGTTGTAGCAGACTTTATCATATTCCCCCCTCGTTTGCGAGGGGTTTTTGATTGTGGGGACGCTCTTCTCTGCAGGCGCAAGCCCCTGCAGTTAATTACGTTACCGCATCACGATAACCACTTTCTCCTGCTCCGGAAGTTCACTTCGTGTCGTGTGTATTTTTTTTTTATTTTGGTTGTCTGTGGATTGTATACGGCGACTAATTTATGTCGTCGCCCATAGGGCGTGGATTATTCCAAATCCGTATATTTTTAGATTTGGGTTTGGGTTGATTTAAGGATCGTTAATCTGGTTTGAGATTAAGATCGACTTAAACATACGAGCATTTGGGCTCGATTATTTTAGTTTAAGAACATCCCGGTCCATTATCGCCATGTTTGAGGCGATATTTTAGTTTAGGGACATTTCGATCCATTATCGCCGTATTTGAGGGCGAATATAAGTTTAAGAATATTTCGGTCCTTTATCGCCATTTTGGAGGCGAATATTAGTTTAAAAACGTTTCGGTCCAACATTCTAATTGCGCGCAAGTGTATTTGTTACGTGACGAAGTGAACGTTGTTGATATGGAATTGCCCAATTTGGGGTACGATCCGATTTGAGGTGTGCACGTCAATTTGGAAGTGCATCAATGTGGGATGAAAGGAGTTGTTGGTCGTCGGAACCCGTCACCTCTCTGAAGACGTTGAAGAATTACAACGATATATATCAGAGGTGTGAAGAGATGTACCCTTGAATCAAATCTCGTATTTGAGGAAGAAGGGTTATGGTGGCCTTAAGAATTTTTATTAAGGATACGTTAGTCCAATTTGAGACTAAGATCCACTTAACAACATTTCAGGATCTTCCTTATTTAAGACCAGCAACAGAGTATTTGGACTCAATTGCAAGACTTTAGCAACTTTAGCCAATTTGGGCTTTAGTCTCCCCTCTTTTTTTTGAAAAAAAGTGCTAAGCACTTATTTGGGCTCTGTTTAATCAGTCCAATTTTTAATGCAAAAAGTGTTGAGCACTTATATGAGTTCTGACGCCCACATATGATCCTGTGGAGCTTTCAGTCATAGGGATTGCCCAACAAGTGTTGAATACTCTTCTCCTTTTGTCTTTATATAGAGTGCTAGGCACTCTTTATGGCGTTCACGTGGGGAACACGTGAGGCGCTGGGCGCTGCCCAATGAGTATTGAACACTCAGCCGTCTTGGGCTGCCTGTGGAGTGCTAAGCACTCTTTTCTTCTCTTTTGCGGCGTCCACGTGGGGAGCACATGAGGCGATGGGCGCTACCTAGTGAGTGCTAAGCACTCTTCCCTTCTGTGGCGCCCACGTAAGGAGCACATATGGTGCTGGACGCTGCCCAGTGAGTGCTGAGCACTCTTCTGTGGTGCCCACGTGAGAGACACGTACGGCGCTGGGCGCTGCCCAGTGAGTGCTAAGCACTCCTCTCTGTGGCGCCCACGTGAGGAACACGTACGGCGCTGGGCGTTGCCTAGTGAGTGCTGAGCACTCTTCTGTGGCGCTCACGTGAGGGACACGTGCGGCGCTGGACGCTTTTCTCTTCTGCTGATAGTATTTTTGCCCATTAATGATCGATAAGATCTTTGTTTTGCGGATCTAGGATCAAGCTTTCATTTTAAGAACCAAGTTCTTTTATGAGAACCTGGGTTTCTCTTATATACTTTGTTTTGAGGGATTCAATTCCTATTTCCTTTCTGAGTTTTTGATTCTCAAGAACAAGTTCCTCCCGATGAGAATTAAATTCTCAATTTGTGGGAGACTTGTTGTTGGATATAGTGCCCTCAAAGTCAATTATTGGATCGCGGGTACGTGATTGCAATGATTGATGGAGGACCTATACCGATATGACAGTCTTGCTCGAGATGATAGTATGCTATCTGGTTTGTCTTTATCATCGTATACATGCTTTAGTTCACTATTGCATGATGATAGAGCCCATAGGATTCTTGCTTGACTACCAGCAATATGATGGCGATCATATACGTGGGAGCTGGGGTCTGTAAGCACATCCTTAAAGTGTCCCTAGTCGTGAGAGTTTCGAGACAGGGCATCGATACTCCAGAGTAGACTAGTGCATACAGTCGAGACCCCGATGAGGGGCGGTGGCCGGTCTCACAAGCCATTGGTGTCAGTTGGTTCACCTAAGATGTATACAGGTGCTCATTGGGTTATGAATACACTGGACAGGACTCACCGGGAACATGCTAGTTGGTATTATACATATCGTCAGATAGCAGTTCCCTGGTAACATGTGTACAGGTTAGTTTGTCGACCTGAGATTGTCATTTGTCTCGTGTGAGTTCCCACTGTGCTTTGATTTCTACCCTACCACGCTCAAAGGAGACGTGCAAACAGGTATTTTTTGGGTACAGTCCCGAGCCACATGGAGGCAGTGAGCGGATCGTCGGGGATTCGTCTCTCCCGATATTGGGGGTTGATGTCGCACAGTGCACGGGTGGCCATCACTAGAAATTCTCGGTCGAGATAGTGGAGAATTGCTGATTTGGATCAGTAGTTTCTCAGGTGGTGATGGGCTTCATACCGACACGAATTATCGCGTTATTAGGAGTCTGACTTTATCCACCCCCCTAGACTCGATATGCGATACTCTTTAGACGAACGGACCGGACTGTATGTATATTGTCACTGTTAGGCTCAGTAGGGTTTCTGGATGAGTTCGCTCGTCAGCTTCCCTTCCAATCAATACATAGGCAACCGTTACGTATAGCTCGTACCTCTGACGTGCTAGTGGTTATACCCAGTGCCAGTGTGTTGATGAGTTATTAGAGTCCCCCACAGACAGTTTCCCAAGTTCGGGCGAAACGTTGTAGAGGCCGTATGGTTTTATGGCAGGGTTCGGAAATTGCACGTGCGTTTACGCACGTGTCATATTTCGGGCAGATAATACTGGTAGGCTTTGGTTTAAGCCGGATCCGAGTATTATACTGTGTAGATATAATATCTTTGTCTCAGTTGCATTTGTATTCGGTCGTAATACAAATGCGGGTTACGGGGTTATCCTGAAATTCGTTTCGGGATCGCTTTTTGGAAGTTGCCAGTTTCCAGTTTTCTATCGCCCGTCTTTAACATTTGGTTAAAAACGGATTTATCTTTTCTTGAGATGAGTGTGGAAGCTTCTAGAAGGTAACTAGGATGGTGAGATGTTAAGTGACTCATTAGTGCATTTAATGATTCATCCTTTGCTTTTAATGTTTTGTGCTAGGTGTATATTAATCATTCATGATCTTTATCTTATGGTTACCACTCCCTCCTCCTACACTCACCTCCATCCTCCTTTTTAAGTGGCCGGCCCCTCTTGGGATTAGGATGGTTGTTCATTTGAAGGAAAAGATTATGATAGTAGTTTAGGTTCATGAAAATTTGATATGCCAATTTCTCATTTACCCGATTCAAATGGCAGCTTCATTAACCGTTCGTCCATGGCTTTGGACGTAACGAGACAAAGTGTTCTACTCATTCTCTATATCAATCTTGGTCATCTCTTTTAGCAAACTTGATGATCGAGTTGCCTCGGTTCAGAGGCAGGAGCCCGTTTAAAGATCCGTCGACGTGGTGCCACCTGGCCGAGAAGACTGGAGATTCAGGAGATCGGAGCAGCCGCAACAAAGCGTGGGATGATGGTTGAAGACCGAAGGACTCGGATCGTTCGGTATAACATTTCTACCCACTTTGTAGTTTGTTAGTTTAGTTTTAATGGCAGATCCGAGTTATGATACACGATAGAGCCAGTTGTAAAAGTTTTTGTTCCGCATTTAGCGTCTGTTAGACGGCCGGGGCGCTACCGTGGACTTACAGTGGTATCAGAGCCTCACCATTTAGGTGTACTAACTTGTGCTAACACGTTTAAAATATCGATCGAACCGAATTTCAAAAATCGCAATTTTCTGCACTAAAGTTTCTGTCGATTTTTAAAGGGGCCTAAAAATTATTTTACATATCACAGAAAACAGAGCAGGCTTTTTTACGCATTCTGGGAAAATTTAGGCACGTGATCCCACATTACCACCGGGGAACCGCGGCCAGTTTGTGGGAGCAGTGCTCCAATTTTTTCCAGAGAGCTTAACATGAGAAATTGTGATTTCTGGTATAGTTCTTTTGGGCCCAGATTTTGTTACTGTACAGCAGATGTACGTGGGGCCCACTTCGGGAAATTTTATCGATCGAAATTTTAAACTTGTTGGTATACAGTACTTACTTTATATCTCCGACCGTGAATGTCATTCGAGCGGTAGATCGCATCTAATTGCTATAGTTCTTTTAGACGGGTTTGCGAACGTGACATTCACGTTGATGTTTTGTGTTGTGCTGTGATGTGATGTTGCGGATATGTCGTGGTGGATAGCAGTGTGTAATGGTAGTGCTGTTTGGATTTATTTGTACATTTGATATTGCGGGGCGAGCGTCCAACATGTGGACTGTCGTCACTGCATGTTTGTATAATATTCTTTTGGGGCACTACCGGGCTGAGGTCGATGTACCTGTTGTATATATTTTTCATTTCTGTACTAGGATTACCCGCGATGGAGTGCACGGATAGCCGGGTTCTGGAGGGCAACGAGTCCGTATCTCATGGCTTTGAGAGGCAAAGGGAGCTCACTCTAGAATTGGCAGACTATTCGCCGTACTCGTAGGGGGTACAGGTTGACCCAAGAAGGGGTGCTCAAGTTACCGGATTCCGTGAAGTGCAGGATGGTCCATTCACTATGCTGTAGGGAGCTGCCTCGCTTCAGGTTTTGGCGGGTAACTTGCCGCACCCGTAGCGGTCTAGGTTTCATTGCACAGGCTATCCACACGACCAGGGGAACGTCGGGTTTCAGTAGCGGCTCTGTGAAACCCGGGGATCCCAGATTATCTGTATTGTTCTATGATACTTATTACTTTTCTGTAATGTTGCATATTATTACGCCTGGAGCGATTATTGTATATTGGTATATATACTATTAGATGTTGTATATGTTTTACACCCGCGCTAGTCCAGTCCCCGCTCTGTCGTTAGTTAAGTAACCTAACGGGTGATGACGGGACCCAGTGACGAATGCGGATGGCATATACGTACATTTTATTTTCGTTCTTTTCTAGTGTGATTGATTGATGGGACTGCATTGATTCTTATCAATGCAAGAAAAACAAACCTATATTTGATGTTGTTGGAACAATTTTAAAAAGTGTTATTACAAAGACGTTTCCTTTTGTTATGCATAGTGATATTCAGTTGGAATATCCTGCACCTCATTCGACGAGGCAAGGGCTGATATCCCTTCACCGGGAGAGACCCCTTGGGCAGAAGTTTGCGTCAGGGTAATAACTTCATTATAGTCGATTACAAGTTGCTTTGCATCGCGGTATTCAGTTGGAATATCCTATACCTCATTCCACGAGGAAAGAGCCGAGATCCCTTCACCGGGAGTGACCTCTTTAGCAAAAGGTTTTTCGTCACGATATTTTATAAAAATCTATCAGGTTCCTTCAACGAGATCAAGTTCATTACGTTAAAGGTTTTTTGCCAAAAACCAGCCGTAGCCCTCCATCATTTCTTATGGATAGTCAGTAGTATTCAAGCTATATTTGTTGGCCAAAGTCAAGGCATAGTGTTTGGTAGTTGCTGAATATTCATCTGTAGCATAGATAGATGCGTTGGTTTGGGACAGTCGTTCTGCCTTGTTGGCCAAAGTCAAGGGCATGTGCGGGTGGGTTCAAATTAACCTGGATAATGACGGGTAGAACTTGACATGTGACTTATGATTTGTTGGCCAAAGTT
The DNA here is from genome assembly GCA_030015575.1 of Agapanthus africanus. NCBI lineage: Eukaryota > Viridiplantae > Streptophyta > Magnoliopsida > Asparagales > Amaryllidaceae > Agapanthus > Agapanthus africanus. Next base: position 766,198,324 of record JASDDO010000022.1, on the reverse strand, counting down.
AAGGTCATAAGAGCATGAGGCAAAAATAACATCGGGAGTTTCAAACATAAAGAAACTTGCCAAGTATGCGCATATCTTCTGGAGTGTGATAACTTGAGGGGCTTCCATCAAGTTATCATGCGATGATAGTTGGATCCCGATTCTCACTGATGAGTTGGTCTACTCTTCGGGTAATTCCGACTAATTCTTCTTTCAGGTTTGGAGGAGAATTTGAGATTACAGTGGGAGGTTTCCTGATTAGATAAAGTGATAACCATTCTGATCTAGATTAGAGTGCATGCAGAGTGTTTCTTTTCTCTCTCTCTCTCTCTTTGGCAGCGACTTTTGACCGACCCTAGACTATGACTCAGTGACCAAGTTGACCGAACCTTCTTAAAATACTGGCTTTTGGATTGTCCGAGTTGCATAAGTCATTGCCGCTCCTTCCTTTACCCTTTGTATTTCTCAGAACACCCCGTATTACTATGGACATCCACTTACATTGGATAGATCCATCGTATGGTTATATACGAACTCAAAGGGACTTCTTTGAGGATGGATCCAGGTTCAGGAGAAATAGAATTGGATTATTCAGTTGTCTTTTATCATCACCTTCTCTCAAGTTGCGAGGGCTCTTTAGTTTAGGAGAGTACACTTATTACGCTTATTGGATAGTCTTATTCCAAACCATAGGCAAGTGCCGAAAGGTAGGGAATGAAGAAAACCAATTAGCCTAAGTAGGGTGTGCAAAAGGTAATATGTAAAGACAAAAATAAAGGGATTAGAAAGAGGGCAAAGTAAATTGCGACTGTTATCATTCACGATCAAACCACGTACTTCATCGCCACTCCTATTTCACCTTTAATAGAATAAGATATTATTCAGTTGTCTTTTATCATCACCTTCTCTCAAGTTGCGAGTACTCCTTGGTTTAGCAGAGTACACCTATTATGCTTACTGGATAGTCTTCTTCCAAACCATAGGTTGGTGCCGAACGGTAGGGAAGGAAGAAAACACTTAGCCTAAGGGGTGTACAGAAGGTAATGAATAAAGACAAATAAAGGGATTTGGAGATGTGGCAAAGAGATATACGGTTAGTGTCATGAATTATGGAAGAGGCATTACTAAGAATACCAGGATACCCCTACGAAACATTTTAATGTTTCAGTGCATTGTTAAAGGAAACTGATTTCCCGATTAGATACTTACTCCAGGGTAAGTATTTACCAGGTTTTATTCTCACGTCTGTATAGTTTACAGATAATGAGTGGGAGTAAGTTATTGGGAATTAGGTGATAATCCTCATTATATCGGAATTCGTTGTAATTGGTGATATTTGAGGAAATCGTCTGGGTACAGTTTTTCAACCTGCGATGCACAGGTTTTGAGTTATTCAACTCAGAGAACTTATACAGAGTATTGTATGTTATCCAGTGTCCATCAGGACAAAGGGGTAGGTCCTCGTACTATGTTCTGTTTACTTATGACTTCTCTAGTTTTTAGACAAGTGTTTCGTAGAAATACAATGTCTAAGTTTTGAGAAGTTGTGGGTATAGGAATAAAGTAGAGAACCAGGTGTCGCAAGTATCAGGATTCTTCAAAGAAATCGAAGATGTAGATTTTTGTGATTGGTATTCAGTTGATAGTAACGGTTTTGAGAAACTTGTTTCTCTTTCAGGTTACTCATAATTGGATGAATTCCTAAGTTGAGTAATACTGATTAGCTTCTCTTCATTAAGTTGATATGCACTGGAGACAACTGCATGATTTGAATCTGGTTCCAATTAAATAAGTGCCAAAGTTTCTATATTGAATATAGAATGCTTCATATCTTAACGATGTTAAGGTAAGGGGAGTTGTCCAGCTTATGCTTAAAACCAGACACTGGATAACTCAATGCACGTTTCTGTAATGGCAGTTTGTGGGTTGACCCCGGCTTTGACGAGGGTTGACTTTCTACCATCTGGAAGATTAATAGTGATATTGTTCTTGATTCGCCACAGTTTTAGTAAAATGGATTTTTTCAGAAAACAGCAGTGGGAGTATGGTAGAACTGGAAGTGATTCCAGAACCGCAAACGATTATGGAAAATTTAATAGGACCTATATATTCAATCAGGTTTGATATTCCAATAGCCACTCCGCAGATATGGTGGGTAACCTCAGACACCCGAGAGGTACTCCGGTAGCCTCAAGGACGGTGACAGGGAGGTCTAGTTTACCCAGACTTGACACTACTGTTGTTCCAGACTATGAGACCCGGCAGGAGCTTAAGTATAGCATCATTCTAAACAAGCTTTAGAAGTGCACGTATACATTATTCTGCCAGAGGGTTGTTGTGGTCAATGGGAGCAACGGAAGCATAGTGGACAAGTAGCTAATGTCTATAGGCTTGAGCAGATATAGCGGAGATAAGATCATCTAATTTTGATATAATAGTCATGGCTTTTAACTTCATCAGAATAGAGGATAGATCTGTTAAGAAGGTAGTAGGGTGTGATGTCCTGGTATTTGGATAACATACACAGAGTAGGAAATAAAATTCCTGTACTACGATCGGTTGTACTTTGGTCGTCACACAGTTGTTTCTCCACAAAGATATGGATATAATATCAGACATTCTGGTTACTAGATCTATAGTTTTAGATCTAGAATTGGGTAGTTTCCCAATCTGGGTACTTTGACAGTATTCTAATGGTATTATAGAATAGATGACTCTTGGCATGGTGGTGTACCTGCAGATGATGGAGTCACCCTCTCTAAAGGCGTCTTACAGACTAAAGGAGAAAGGGATGTGCATGATTGGCAAATCACTTGCTTAGGCAATTGAGTCAATCGTGAGATGTCAAGTACCACACCAGATGTTGTATTTGCACTAGTTGCGATAAGTTTATATTAATCTAATCCTGAAGAAATATAAGGAAGCAGTTTTAGAACATGAGTGTATGTTCTACGGATTTGATGACGGCAGCCTCCTTCGGGAGACGGTTATCATTCCAGGCTTCCAAGGTGACATGGATGACAGAGTGATTGTCAGAGTTATAGTTTTCCCTCTGACGAGGGACAGTATTATGGACAGATGGTCTAAGAGAATACTGTGGGGGTATGGTGCTGGATACTGATTAGGTTCAGTTATCAATAAAGTCTAAGAAGTTTGGATTTGGAGTTCATTTATGAACTAGGTCCCATCAGATATTCAGACATATTCTAAGACAGGTATTACTCGATTCGGGAGATGGTTTTCTCCGCGAACTTGAGATTAAGAGAGACATAGAAAGGAACATCAAGGCGGATCCACTCACTGAGGCTATTTCTCGAACACAAGAGTTTTACAAACAAGCTTTGTGAAACTGATTAGTAGAAGAGTTGGGTGTTCGGTATCACACGGGCTGTGAGTATGCGATATCGCAATAATTAGCCTTAAGTGCAAGTGGGAGATTGTTGGATATGGTGCCCTCAAAGTCAATTATTGGATTGCAGGTACGTGATTGCAATGATTGATGGAGGACCTATACCGATATGACAGTCTTGCTCGAGATGATAGTATGCTATCTGTTTTGTCTTTATCATCGTATACATGCTTTAGTTCACTATTGCATGATGATAGAGCCCATAGGATTCTTGCTTGACTACCAGCAGTATGATGGCGATCATATACGTGGGAGCTGGGGTTTGTAAGCACATCCTTAAAGTGTCCCTAGTCGTGGGAGTTTCGAGACAGGGTATCGATACTCCAGAGTAAACTAGTGTATACAGTCGAGACCCCGACGAGGAGCGATGGCCGGTCTCACAAGCCATTGGTGTCAGTTGGTTCACCTAAGATGTATACAAGTGCTCATTGGGTTATGAGTACACCGGACAGGACTTGCCGGGAACATGCTAGTTGGTTTTATACATATCGTCAGATAGCAGCTCCCTGGTGACATGTGTACAGGTTAGTTTGTCGACCTGAGATCGTCATTTGTCTCGTGTGAGTTCTCACTGTGCTTTGATTTCTACCCTACCACGCTCAAAGGAGACGTGCAAACAGGTATTTTTTGGGTACAGTCCCGAGCCACATGGAGACAGTGAGCGGGTCGTTGGGGATTCGTTTCTCCCGGTATTGGGGGTTGATGTCGCACAGTGCACGGGTGACCATCACTAGAAATCCTTGGCCGAGGTAGTGGAGAATTACTGATTTGGATCAGTAGTTTCTCAGGTGGTGATGGGCTTCATACCGACACGAATTATCGCGTTATTAGGGGTCTGACTTTATCCACCCCCCTAGACTCGATATGCGATACTCTTTAGACGAACGGACCGGACTGTATGTATATTGTCACTGTTAGGCTCAGTAGGGTTTCTGGATGAGTTCGCTCGTCAGCTTCCCTTCCAATCAATACATAGGTAACCGTTACGTACAGCTCGTACCTCTGACGTGCCAGTGGTTATACCCAGTGCCAGTGTGTTGATGAGTCATTAGAGTCCCCCACAGACAGTTTCCCAAGTTCGGGCGAAACGTTGTAGAGGCCGTATGGTTTTATGGCAGGGTTCGGAAATTGCACGTGCGTTTACGCACGTGTCATATTTCGGGCAGATAATACTGGTAGGCTTTGGTTTACGCCGGATCCGAGTATTATACTGTGTAGATATAATATCTTTGTCTCAGTTGCATTTGTATTCGGTCGTAATACAAATGCGGGTTACGGGGTTATCCTGAAATTCGTTTCGGGATCGCTTTTTGGAAGTTGCCAGTTTCCAGTTTTCTATCGCCTGTCTTTAACATTTGGTTAAAGACGGATTTATCTTTTCTTAAGATGAGTGTGCATGCTTCTAGAAGGTGACTAGGATGGTGAGGTGTTAAGTGACTCATTAGTGCATTTAATGATTCATTTAATGCAAGGGTGACTAGGTTTATGATTCATCCTTTGCTTTTAATGTTTTGTGCTAGGTGTATATTAATCATTCATGATCTTTATCTTATGATTACCACTCCCTCCTCCTACACTCACCTCCCTCCTTCTTAAGTGGCCGGCCCCCCTTGGGATTGGGATGGTTGTTCATTTGAAGGAAAAGATTATGATAGTAGTTTAGGTTCATGAAAATTTGAAATGCCAATTTCTCATTTACCCGATTCAAATGGCAACTTTATTAACCGTTCGTCCATGGCTTTGGACGTAACGAGACAAAGTGTTCTACTCATTCTCTACATCAATCTTGGTCATCTCTTTTAGCAAACTTGATGATCGAGTTGTCTCGGTTCAGAGGCGGGAGCCCATTTAAAGATCCGTCGACGTGGTGCCACCTGGACGAGAAAACTCGAGATTCAGGAGATCGGAGCAGCCGCAACAAAGCGTGGGATGATGGTTGAAGACCGAAGGACTCGGATCGTTCGGTATAACATTTCTACCCACTTTGTAGTTTGTTAGTTTAGGTTTAATGGCAGATCCGGGTTATGGTACACGATAGCGCCAGTTGTAAAAGTTTTTGTTCCGCATTTGGCATCTGTTAGACGGCCGGGGCGCTACCATGGACTTACACTTGTCCTGTGGATCTCAAATCCAGAAAAAAGAACTAAGTTCTTCGAGAAGGGTTAGGCTCTTAGATTTGCAAATGAGATGTTTTTATCTCTGTTTTTTTCTTTACCTGGAGTCTTTAAGGGAGATCTTCTTCCTTGAGAATTTAATTCTCTATTCCTTTTTGAAGCTTTCTGTTTTTGTTTTTAGAAGCCTATAGGGGGAATTTTACCCATCATTAAGAGATCCCAATCAAGTTTGTTAATTAGATTTAAAGAAATCTCTCATTAAGAGATCCCAATCAAATTGGGGAATTTTACCCATCATTGGATTTTTGATCCAAGGGTTTCTGTTTTAAAAAACATATTTTCTTGTTTCTAATAAGATTGGGAAAATATTTTCCATATGCAGAGTTTTATTCTGTGAAATGGTGATTTTTAATCACCATCTAAGGGTTCTCTGTTTTACAGAGGACGATCTTTCTTGTTTCGAAAAATTGAGGGAATATATCTCAAAAATAGAATTTTATTCTATGATCCAATTTGGGGAATGTTTTCTCTCGACAGAATTTAATTCTGCATTTTTTGATGATTTATCATCTCCGTTGGATATTTGATCCAAAGACTCTGTTTAACAGAGAGTGGAATTTAATTCTACCTGAGCGCCGGCGCTCATGTATTGTGCACGCGAGGCGCCACTTGAGAGTTTTAATTCTTTTTGTGCTTTGTACACTGGCGCCCCCGTGAGGAGCACTTGAAATGCTATATGAGAGTTTTAACTCTTATTTTTAATCTAATAGATTCTTTTGTGCTTTGCACACTGGCGCCCACTGAGAAGCACGTAAGGCGCTTCCTCATTAATTTTGAACAGAGCTTTGCTCTTTTATTGGGGGAAACATGCATACTACAGATTCCCCCTGCTTAGGGTAGGGCGGGGTTTATTGATTGTGGGGGGCCGAATCTCCGGCAGCTGCGGACTAAACTACCATTAATTACCCCTAGCCTTTAAAGCGAGGGAACCTCCGATTGACGGGTAAAACTGCTCATGCGAACTCAATGTGCAGTGTGTGTGTTGTGTTTTGGAGGGGGCTTGGATATATCGGGGGTCACGCAGAGTTTATGGGGGTCCCGCTACCCGGATAGTGGGTTAGGAATTAAAGGGGCTAGCAGCCCCCTTACGGGGTGCGGGGCAACACCCCGTTAGATTCTAACGGGAGACGTTTTTTGAGTGTGGAGCATGAGGGAAAAAAAGGGATAAGGAGCGTCTAAAGGACGCGCGAGTGGCAGGTGGGCGCCAGCAGGCCACGTGCGTGGCGCATGGGCGCCGGGCGCCAAAGGGTCACGTGCCCTGCGTGCGGGCGTCGGACGCCCGCGGAAAAAAGGGGCTTAGACCCTATACTAGGAGTTGTACTCCCGATTGACTTTTGAAGTTAAACTCCTAAAAAAGAAGAAGTGGGGCTTAGCCCCTGCACCGGCAGTTGTGCTTCTCGATTGACTTTTGGAGTTAAACTCCTAAAAGGTGATTATATATATATATATATATATATATATATATATATTTTGTGTGGAATTAAACTCCTAAGAGATTTTCGGAGATGATGAAAGGGGACCTTTTTCTTCTCTCTTGAACCCTGAATTTTCTCTTGAGCCTTGGATCTTCCCAAAGCGGGATTTTTGGAGATGGGTCTCCTTCTTCCTCCTCTCCGTTGGCTGGATCTTGGAGGAAAAAAATGGTGAGATTTAAAAATCTCTCCTTTAAGAGATTTGATGGAAGATCTGAGCTCTCCCTTGTAGGTTTTATGGTGAAAAACTATTTATTTTTGGGAAAAGAAGAGTGAAACTCCTGATTTAATTCAAGAAAAAGGAAAAATGTTTAGAACCTTGAGGAAGGAGAAGAAGACACAGAACCCTAGACTTTTTTAAGAGAATGAAAAGTTGTTTTTGATTTTTTCATCATATTTGCCTTTATAGGCTATACACTTTACATATAGCCCCTTGGGTATTGCCAGATCGCACTTGTGCCACCCTATGACTTATGTGCTTATCTCTTTTTGCACATAAGCCATGAGATTTTCAAACTTTCGGCTTTTTGCCCATTTTACATACATTTATTCCTGAGAAAAAGAATTACATTAAACTAATTTATGGTTTCATTATTTTTGTCATGAGGCCGATCTCTTCTATGCTCGATCTTGACCTGGGCTTAGGCCCACTTAACTTGGGGTTGAATTTGATTTCGACTTGGTTAACCAGGATGAATTTTATTTTGATTTGGTCAACCGAGGTGTAATTTTTGACCCCAACAGTAAGCATAACTATTTACAAAATAAAATAATACTCCTCGTCCCATGTGTCTTTGGGAATGAGCAATTCCATTCAAAAAATCTTGGATTTGGAATTGCCAAAAAGTTGATGTCAATTTCTGAAATAAGTTATTTCAATTCTATGCAAACAAAAAAAGAAATTACAATTCCATCATTTTTCATTTTGATAAATAGTGTTATGTCTCCGAGATTCCCAAAATTTTTGGCAAACTTCTCCTGAAACAAACAACCCTTAATAGGAACTCTTCTGCTTTGATGATTCGACACCTAGGATTTTAAATTTTAGGAAGCTAAAAGTCTAGCCTGCTTTTCGTTTTGCTTGATACCTAAATGTTACTTGACCTAAATGTTACATGATTAATTGAGAAAACAAATCGATGAGCAATAGCTCAGTTGGCATGGGCAATTCCCCTCTTGGAAAGAGTGCGGAGTTCGAACCCCAGGAAACCCAAGCAAGAAAATGGCCACAAATTAGGAAACCCAAGCAAGAAAATGGCCACAAATTAATGCTTTCGGGCCAAATTCATGGGTTTCTCTGGATGCGTGTGTATTGTGTGCTTGTGTGTGGGTGTGTTGCATGTTTAGGTGTTAGAACTTATGGGCCAATGCAAAAAATAGAAAAAAGAAAAGAATTTAAGAAAACAAGATATGCGTTGTTTCTTCCGTTGGCTAGACACATGCCAACAAACATTTGGTTGATCTATTTGCATATTTATTTTTGAAAGTACAATAATCTTTTGAGTTATAATGTAATTGAATAAAGTGATATAGATTAGCGAATAACATCCGTCATGTATCCTAATTTCTATGGTGGCATTGTATAGTCTGCACTTCTTTCTAACCAATCATATGCAAAGCTACTGTATAGATTAGCGAATAACATCCGTCATGTATCCTAATTTCTATGGCGGCATTGTATAGTCTGCACTTCTTTCTAACCAATCATATGCAAAGCTACTGTATACCTCCACATCTTTGTACAAATTTTCTGGCTTGAAAGCTACAAAATTTTAAGGTAATTTTAGTTTATTTAAAATGACGACTTCAATCAAGTAATAATATTCCAATTTGTCTAGGATTTTTATGTGCATTAATTATGTTGTGTGATACAAAGGAAGGTGCGATAATGACGAGGGAAGATCTCAGGATGTTATGTTATGAAGTTCGATTATAATAGGAATGAGAATGGGCCTAGGCCAGCTCAAAGATAGGGCCTCGCCGCGCTAGACTTCCATTCTTAGGCCTACCGTTTCTTAAGTATTGAGAAATTTCCCTTTGACTCATTTATCTTGTGAACCGGAGATGTCCGTTATTATTGTTTTGATGATTCTAGTTAGACATCATCATCAAACATCCTATATCCGTTCGTTCCTCTGTTTATCCCAGCATCCATCTTCACAGGGATGCAATAGCACTGATACTATTATTTTGTAATAACGACCATCTCGGATTCTCATTTAATTATCCATGATTAAGCAATAACATTAATAAAATTGCACGATGCTTTGCGGCATTTATTGCAGCATCGATTGGTTGCATCATATTTTACATTTTACGTAGGAAGAGAGGGCCCATAGGAATTTTTTTAAAGGTTGCTACGTCAATCTTTTATTTATTTTGGTCTATTTTATTTATTTTGGTCTAAATTATAGGAGATGTGGCAACATACTGTACCAAATCAAAAGTCGATTCGAAAGTCTTGCACAAAACGTAAAATGTAAACGCAATAAGTAATTTTAATCTATATCAGGAAACCAAACCGTTTCTAAGTTTGTACCCAAAATATTACATAGAAAATCCGGGTTTTTTTTAAATCGGTGATGTTTGGCAAAATCCACTCTTCTAAAATACATCAGAATATATTTTATATAACAAAATGACAAAGTTAAACAGAATAAAGACCTGTTTAACAAAAAGTTTTTGAGCAGCTGTTTTGTAGGAAAAATACACATCTAATAGAAAAACAAAAAGAGGGAGACTATTCTACCGATGCACCTTTACAAACAGAGCTTGGCTAATCACTAGTCAACTTATTCCATTTTTCTACAATTCAACAATAATAGTTCAAGGACTAGCCTTAATTCTCAAAACCTATCCCAAAAGTATAGGCTGTGACAAGCAACCATAAAATTCTTTAAAAATTACAGAAAACAACCAAAGTGTACGAACATCTTTAAACCTTTTAAAACTAGTTTATCGAACATTTATTAAACATGTTTGGTAGTTTATTGAACGTATACTAAATAAAATTGGTAGTTTATTATTTATTAATTTAACAAGTTTTTGTATACATGTTAGTTTTTTATAATTTTCAAAGAATTTGATGGTTACGGACACTAAAATTTTGGTGGTTTTTGGGAATTAAGTCTATGGAAAAAAAAATCCTGCAAATGTAAAAACAGGTCGGGTGCAATCATGTCCCGGAAACCGACCCGGTAAAAATCCAATAGATCAAGCTCACGGCTAAGTACAAGAGCAGGAGCGCAAAAAAAGCAAGGGGTTTGGATTCTGCTCTTTCAAATCAAATGGGGATTGAAGAAGCAGCAAAATCTAGGGACAATGTGGTGATCAAATCCCCAACAGATCGCAGATCCTATCGGATCCTTCATCTCCCCAAATGCCTTTGCGCCCTCCTCGTTCACGACCCCGAGATCTATCCCGATGGCGAGGGGAATCTAGAAGCTTCCAAAACCCTAGAAAATGGAGTCGAAGACGATGAAGAGGAGGACGATGATTGTGATGAAGAAGGAGATGAAGAAGACGATGAGGATTGCGATGAGGAGGAGGAGGAGGAGGAGGAAGAAGAAGAAGAAGAAGGGACCGAACAAAATAAGAGAAAGGGCGCCGCTCCAACTAAAAAGGTGAGCAATTCTATAATCAAGTTTTTCTTTTTAATCTGAAACATTGAATTTTGAGGTTAATTTCCTATAGTAAATCAATCAATTTTGCTGCTAGCGAAAAAGAAAAGGAAAAGGAAAAAGAAAAAGGAAAAGGAAAAGGAAAAGGAAAAGGAAAAAAAAGAACTATCTGAAATTGGAGGAGGTGATTTGGTCTTTTAGGATTTAGACAAGCCCCTTGTTGTTCATAGTTGCCTAAGCTAGGTATTTGGTGCTAATTGAAAGAGTATTGATATCATAAATGACACGGGATGTAGAATTATGTCGAATAGCTGCTTGGGTTCTTGCCTCAAAGCCGATCCCATATTGATTGTAATGACTATATTTTGGTATAATCTTATAAATGTAGTTTGCTCATACTATTCTTTAGTGCCATGTTAATATTCAGTCTACTGCTTGAGCTTATTTAGCTCAAATTTTGACCTTGATGGAGAAATAGTTAATTAATTCGTTGAAGATAATTTACTGAAACAAAACTAAAACTACTACATTTAAAGGCTCTGCCACCTCTAGTACATATACAAATCCATACAACATATTGGGAAACACACTCAAACCCAATGGTATCCCAAGTGTCAAAATGCAAATAGAGAACACACAATTCAGTGTAAGTAGCCTCATTTAGGTAAGCCTACACTGCTGTTGTAGTTGCCCCTTGTAAGTCATCTCCATCAATGGTGGATGAATTAGAGTCGGGTCCACAGTCAGCCGTGTTATTGAGAATCCTGATGCCTTTTAAAAATTATTTCTGTCAATAACTTCTATTGATAATTTCTATGACTATTGCTTATTATCTCAAAAAGCACACATTTGTTATGGGACGATTTGACTGGATGACCAAATTAAGTGGAAAGTGCACAAATAATCTATGTTTAAGAGGCGAAGATGATCCTATGTATTTAAGCACAATCGATTATGTACGCAGGATTGGATGGAGGAGGTAAATACCCAATGTTGAAATTAGCTAATTAGCCGCACTGTTATAAAATGCATTTTATGCAATGCATATGCGGTATGCGCCCTCGTAGCGCATATAATTGAGCCACATGGCCTATTATGCTGACACAATCTCATTTTTAAAGCTAAAAAGGTCCATGCGAGCATTGTTTAATGCAACAAGATTGCCATGTCGAAACAAGTACTATATTTGACCTACTTCACAAACAATTAAACTAAATAATTCCTCATTTCTTTAATAACTTCTCTATCTTCCTTTTCTTTCTACTCTCCGCCTATGTGGTTTAATATATTTTTCCATATATCTCAATTTTCATTTTGTGCATGTAACAAAGTTTTGAGGCTCCTTAATAATTTTTTTGATTTCTTATCAGTTTCATTATTCTTATTCATTTTCTTCTTTTCTCTATTTTCTTATTTAAATGGCCATATCACATATGCGCATTTGCAATTATGCGGTATGCAACACTTAACCGCATGGTTGCGCATACCCCATAACCTTGATTAGCTATAGCCAATTCCTTTAGATATCTAGGTTTCAAAAGGATGTGGAGATCGATAGGGATGTCAACCAAAGGGTTCAGGCTGGTTAGTTGAAATGGAGAAGCGCAACGGGCATTTTTTGCTATCGTTACTTTCCGTTAAGGCAATCAGGAGATTCTCTGGAAGAAATAAGAAAGTGAAGTTTTATTTAAGTGCTATCAGGCTTGCTTTATTATATCATACGAAATGTTGGGCTCTTAAGAAACATTATGTATAGAAGATGAATGTAGCAGAGATGCGTATGCTTCGTTGAATGCGTGGTAACATTAGAAAAGATAAGGTGCGAAATGAGAATATTCATGCCAAGATTGATATAGCACATGTGGAAGAGAAGATGCAAGAAAACCGTTTAAAATGGTTTGGTCATATGCAACGCAGGCCTACGGAAGCACCGGTTCGAAAAATGGATATTCTCGATTTAGGTCCAGTCAAAAGGATGAAAGGTAGACCGAAGAAACGTGGATGAAGGCGATACAAAAAGATATGGATGCCAAAGCCCTTAATGAAAGTATATTGTTCGATAGAAGTGAGTGGAGGCGGACCCATATGCATAATTCAGCGTTATTCCCATGTTGGTTCATATAGCCTACCACATATGCTGGGGATAAAGGCTCAGTTGTATTACTTGCCATAATAGGTATGCTATTGATAAAACCAATTGAGAGCTATAATCTTATGGGTGATCTTTATTTTCCGAATGTATCCTTCTTTATAGTTGATTACTCCATGATTAAAAAATTGATAAGATGATTTAAGTACCATTTGATGCCCTTTCTCGAAATTGCGTATTTAGGGAGTGGTCTCTCGAGGGCTACTACTTTGAATATTAGTTATAAGATGCTCACTCTGCTTAAATTCAGTTGGGTCATGAGTGGAAAATGTAACGAGGATATAATTGAACATTTCTATATTGATTGACTAGCTATTGTGTTGCATCCATTCCTTTATTAAAAAACGTAGGAAACTTCTGTTGGGGTGTATGAAATTTACCATGTTTTTGAACTCTATACATACACCAATTCTTAGATCGATAATGTCCCAAGCTTTCAACCTATCTGTACTTAACTATTAAAAGGAAGATTAGAAGTTCTTATTTTTTTCTCGCAATTTAGAATTATATTTAACATGCTCCTTGTCGGAAGTTCCCCCATTTAGACTTCGGGAATGTTTGAAGCATCTACTATTAATGTAACGACCGTGTTTTCTAATACCTAATAAAATATATTTTATTTAAATTTCTAGTATCAAATAATTATTTACGTGTTTCGTTGATAGAAGAATATTTTTAAAAGTAATGTTAATAATTTTCAAAGCATTGAAATATGATTAAAGGAATTTTCTAAGATTTATTTATATTTTTCTAGGCTTAAAATGTTTTAATAAAATTTTATAATGCCTTAAAACAATTTACATATTTTTATTATCGATTAAAATAATTATTTCGTAATAAAAAAATTTCCTAGAAAAAAATAGATTTTTAAATAATTATAATAACTAGCAAACACCATAGATAGGGATATATTATTTAGTTTTAGCCCAAAATTAATTTTATACTAAAGATAACAATAAAATATATTTTCTGAAATTTTTCCATAATTTTCCCGTATTTTAAACTATTTTTTTAAAAACAAATTCAATTTTTAAATAATAAACAGTTTAGTAATTTTATTTATTTTTTATAAAAAATAAATTTTAATCCCTTTAACCTGGACCATTGGATGCAAAGATCCAACGACCCAGAGTCTCGCGGCGGCGGCCACGTGGTGGGGACCACGCGAAAACGCGTGGTCCCCATACGCAGACGTAGGCGTGGCGGCACGATCTCGGCCGTTGGATCTTGATCCAACGGCTGAGGTGAAGAGGCGGCGGCACAATCATCAGAGAATCATGGGGCAATCATTTGGGGCGCGGATTTTAGGGGGTTTTAACAGATTTTTTGGATTTTATGGTTGGTAAAAAACCCTATAAATAGACACCTTCAAACACTGATTTCTCACACCTCAGAACTCCAAAAATTCTGAAAAAAATACCGACGCCTTCGTATCGACGACGCCGACGCTGTGGTTTCACCCAAGCATCAAGGAAAAATCCGAGCGCGGAGCTATTGAGGATTTAGTACGAGCCTACGTTTCGACTCATCGACATCCAACTCTAACCAAAGTTTGGATCTGCCTCTCTCCACTTGTCTCTCGTGTTCTTTCTCATAATGATCTTGGTTTCAAGTCCTAATCCCCAATCTCATATTAAAATAATGTTAAAAATATTTCTGCATGCCTATTTTTAGTACCTCTTATTGATCATAATATTAACCCATGTTTAAATTGACTTCTTTAATCACTCCTATATGCAAAAATATTGCACCCTCATACTACATGGAATGCGATATGCTTAATGTTATAACCCACGGGGTATCAATTCACCCCTTATATACCCACACGTACCAATACTACCAATATGATCTCGAAATAGGTTACTTCCACAAAATACCCTCGTTTTATTAAAATGTTGTAGTTGTTTAAACTATCCATATGAGATAAGATATTTGGAATAAATGTTTTAGATACGATATATATATTTTACTTACACTTTTTCCACCAACTACTTTAGTTTTGTTAAATCCCTTTACCTTTTGAAATGGGATAATACTAGATCTAAATAACGACATATGGTTTTTCCAACTTAGCCCCTTAAACTCGAAAGGATATTTTTATATTAATTCTTCTTAGAATGTTAACTAAAGTTTAATGAGTTACCCTAATAGAGGAATGCTTTACCTGAATCACCCCGTGGTTACTAGACAATCGTTCTTGAAAAGGACACAAATCCTACCGTCCATGTGCAGCGGTTGTCAATTCGGAGCCGTTCTTGTAGAATAACACCTCTAATAGATTAACTATAATAGGGTAATGTTTTACGTAAGTACCTCATGGTTGATAGGCAATCGTCTCTGAAAAGGACAAATCCTGCCGTCCATGTGCAGCGGTTGCCAACACGAACGTATTTTCTAAAACGTTACTTCAAACTTAAAACACTATAATTTCATAAAATTATTATTTACAATAAAATACCTCAATCCATCCTAAAAAGAGATAATTTCATTTAAATACCTTGACCTTTACTAAAAGGCTATTTTCAACAAAGACCATAACCCTTATAAAAGATATTTTCCAAAAGAATATCTAAAACTTTATTAAAAGATAATTTTCAAATAAATACCATTACTTTTTATTGAAAGGATATTTTCTCAGTAAAATATTATGGGTTTCCAAAATGATAAATATTCCAAACATCATGGTTTTCTTATAAATAATAAATATAATTAAACACTATTATCCTTTATTAACTAAGTGTTATATAAGATGATACGAAGTACCTTACAAACTTAAGAAGATAACAAGATAAAATGAGTGGTTGTGAAAAGCCATATAAAATGAGATCAACTTCTTGATTACAAGTTTATGACATACATGACACATGATACGGTTAGGGTTAGAATGCGCGGATCTAGGTATGAAATACTTATATATGAGGATCCCTGTAGGCAGGGTGAACAGTCAAATGTGTGGACGACTACTAACCCGATATTCGGGCGAATACTAACCCTATTTTAGGGATGAATGGTCCAATGTGTGGACAACTACTAACCCGATATTCAGGCGAGTACTAACCCTATTTGAGGGCGAATAATCCAATATGTGGATGACATACAATGTGGAAATTCCATGCCTAGATGTATACGCACTAACTCTAATTCGTCAAAACCTTTACACTGAATAACGGGGATGGGTAGTTTGATTAGACAAGGAGATGCAGAACTCGGATTCCCCTACTACTCGATCATGATCCCGGAAAGTGAAACGGTACATTTCACTTTTCCAGATGTTGTTCCGTGGCCACAACGGAATAATCGCGAGTATCCAAACCCTTGTTTAACAAACCAATACGAAATTTTATCTTCACTTATACTTCCTATCACATACCTTCATACAACATACAACATACTTATGTTCACGTATACCCCCTTTCAACACGTCTTGATTATGTGCATTTCATACCTTTACCCCCTTTTACTTCATGTCGGCATTCATACATCATACTCTTATATACACATGTTCGTTTCTATGCTCTTACTTCCTTATGAGGCAATCCTACCCGATTATAACTCGCTGACGGACTCTCCTTTTTTCCCTTTTTGGAATGTCCGTTAGATGAGAATGAGTTTTATGATGAGGATCTAGGTGTGGAGCCGACTAACGAAGATTATGCAGAGTTGACGTCGAAGGATTAACTAGTTTTCTTTGTCGCCCACCTGTTTAGGGCTTTGCTTCTTTTTGATGTAATTAAACAATTTAGTTTACCTTACTCTTTCCCTTGGAATGTAATAAAATTTGGTTAATGGAAATAAATGCCTTTCGCTTTTATTATTTTTGTTTTGGTACACATCCTGCATGTTAAATTTTCATACGCTTAACGTAACTGTATTGAATAGACCATCTTCAATACAGTTAGGTTGCAAAGTGATTGGATTGTTTTTCCGATTGTGTAGAATGAAATGGTAAAGAAATCACAACCAAAAATTATTTGACCGCAATCAACTACGGTGTCGGATATAGATTGTAAGTGAGTGCGGATCGTCCACAGGGAAAGTGAGTTCCGTTCAATTCTTGAATTAGATGAGTTGAAAATTTAAGCAAAAGAAAAGAAAACAATTCATGATTTGTAATTGTAGATCAAAAAGTAAGAAAAATCTAGATCTAAAAGAAACATTAAAGAGCAAGAATAAGGATGAGAGATAATTTCCAACCAACAATCAAGACTAGAAGTATGGCTCGTAGGAGTAGATCGGATCTATAGATGTGATGAGATCTAAAGATTACTAATTCTTATCCATTAATGAATTGATACTAGATCGATGCAAAATTCATCGAGGTTTAAGGATCTTTGCTAGAAAATTAGGGATTCCGCAACTCATCCTTTGTCCTTTCGATGGATCGCATTCAAATTCTAGCTTCTAGTTAATCAAATGTTTAATAGTTGTTCCCTAGTTTCGAGTGAACACGATCAAGAAAGTATCATCTCGAAACTAGGTTATTAATCATTTGATTAACTAGAATTTCCAAACATTATAGGATTTAAGAATTGTAAAAATATCTAAATCATCATCATCTAAAGATCGTCACAACTCCTACACGAGTGGAGATTACTCAAACATCATGATCACAAACACAATCACAAATTGAGATCTAATCATTATGCTTGAATTAAAAGAGAAGCAAGAATATAGAAAAATTCACCTTTATTTATCGACAAATTTCGTTACAACTCTCTTGAATTTACAAAAGGAAGGAACTAGATCGTCGATTTCGGCTTCGCTCGGCTCCTTGAGTCGCGGATCGGCGTGGATCTCTTGCTCCGTTGGAAATCCGGCGTCGCTTGCTAAAGGTTGAAGGCTCTCTTGCTCAAATTGATCTCGGGATCTGGATCTTGATTTTGAATTGGAGATGGGAATTTGAATTTGGCACAAGCTTTTGTCACTAAACTTGTGGGTAGAAGATGGTGATAATTCTTGAACAATTTCACCTCTAGATCTAGGCTCCCTTTTATAGACTTTCCCAATTTTAGATCTAGAATTGAAATTTTAATTCCCCCCAAAAGTTAGTTAGCACCAAATTTAAATTTCCCTCCTAAAAGTTTGTTAAGCTTTAAATTTGAATTTTCCCTCCAATAGTTTGTTGAGCCGAGCCTTCTAGAGATGCCACGTGGAGCTTCTAGGGTCTTCTCGAAGCTTTGGCCGTTGCAATTAGCCATGTGATGAAATTTGAGCAAATGATCCCTTAATAGGGCCGCGGATCAGCCGCGCCAATGGGTCTTGGGCCGCGGATGCGCGGCCCTTTGGTGGAATTGGAGCTGGAGGTTTCTGGTGTGGGCCGGTGATGATATCTGGGCCTTATTCTGATGCTTGGATATTTATTTGGACTTCTGAATTTGCTCCAGATCTTCAGCCTTTGAATTGGAGTGTCTTTTATTAGTTCATTTCCCAATTTTGGGTTTTTGCTTCTGGAATTTCCTGCATTAGACCCCAGACAAAAGTTGCGCTATACAAGGATGATGCGATGCTATGAAACACACACAATTTCCCTAAAAATGCTGGTTTTAATACACAGTACAAGTAATCCCGTATTTTTCATGTGTTTTGCAAATATAGGTGATATGAATACCGGATAGCTTTACTTGACTGCAAAAGGTAGGGAAATTGCCGTGTTAGAAATACAGTATTTTCGACAGATCAAATTCCCCCAAACTTATTTTCGATCGTCTCGATCGAACAGTTTTATTAAAAAGAGAAGGAGAAAATAAAGAAAGAGAAAAGCACACTTTCGTAGGCAACACGATTGCACTGAGCACGTGCAACAAGCCTTTAAACCTCTAGGTGTCCCTAGTAGGACGAGTGTTGTCTCCTGAGGGTTTTCAGCGGATTGCACCCACAAAATCCAATAATAAAAGGAAGACCATGAATATTACATTTAAAGACAAGAATTGTAAAAGAAAAGCCCTTGAAAATTAGGGTTTCCAACTAAGCTAGCTTTTCGGTTGTCATGAGCCCTATCTTAATGATCATGAAAAGATGTCAGAAATCACGTCCTCCCTCAATAAAACATCGTCTTATTCTTCATTTCTATCTTTCTTCCAAACATCGATCATATAACCCTGCGTGTGTGTAAAGACATCCCTACACCCGGAGAATTCAATTCAAGCTATCATACTCTTGCCCATCAGCCTCAGTGTATATATATATATATATATATTTTTTTTTCGATGAGCTCACACACTTTCATGCGACCGTTAATACTTCTTGAGGTACTAACCGACCGATTACTCATGTGTTTGTTTATTTGGTGTATTTTCCTCGTCTTGCACCACCTTAGGTATAGCAGTGACTCCCAGACCAGTTGGCCTTAGGGCACTAGATGAAGAGGCATCCTTGCTATATATTTTTTTATTTCCCTCGGTGATAACAAAACCAGTGTCCATTTTTCTCACCATTTTTTTTTTATACATCGGCTTTAAGACAAGAGCATTTCAAGGTATCCTCTACTAACCCGGGCTTTAAGACGTGTGTAAGTGCGAATAGCAGGGTATCAACGTTCAAAATGCTTGGCTTTCCAGAATAGAAACTATTTTTCAGACTTATTTTTATCCTCAGATTAGTGACGTCTTTCATCTTACTAACCCTTGGGACAACGGCTCATAACTACTTATTACTAGTTCGTATAAGAAAACTTCTAATTTTCTTAGTTTTCTTAAATTTTTCTAATCTCATGGATGTAATTGTTCACTATCTAATCTTTTATTATCATAAATATTAAATATTTTTATATTTTGAAAGTTTTTAAGTTTTTATGAGTTTTGAAAATTTTTGAATTTTTATGGGTTTTGAAAATTTTTAAATTTTTATAGGTTTTTATGGGAAATGGGTTTTGAAAAGCTATTTACAAAATATCTTTACACAAAATTTTTATGGTTTTTTTGAAAATTTTTAAATTTTTATGTTTTTTTAAAGAAATGTTTTGTGCTTATGCAAATGATATGCACTTGATGCAAAACTAAGCACAAACCTCCCCCAAACTTATTTTCAACAGTGTCCTCACTGTTGCCATCCGCTATATCTACAAAAACCTGTAAGCCTGGGAGGAATTTATTAGTGGGGGCAAAATATATAAGTGAAGACCCTCCCCCAAACTTATTCTTTTCACTCACCTCCACTCAACAAGATGATGCAAAGATACACTGGACATGAAGGTGAGACGGAAGAATTTTAATCCAAATAAAATGGCTCCTGTAAGAACAGGAGCTCCTCCGTGGGGTCAGTGGAAAAATACGGCTTTAGTCTATGTCCATTCACTTTAAAAAAATGTGCCGTTTTTAACATTTTCTACTTCTACTGCCCCGTGCGGGTATACAGACCGCACAACAAAAGGTCCCTTCCACCGAGATCGAAGCTTACCCGCATGAAGGTGTAGTCGTGAATCATAAAGAAGGATTTGTTGACCAGGTGAAAATGTTTTCCTCAAAATGTTTTTATCGTGAAAAACCTTGGTCCTATTCTTTATGATTACAGCGTTATCATAAGCTTCATCGCGGAGTTCGCTTAGCTCATTAAGTTGCAGCTTCCGAAAGTTGCAGGCTTGGTTGAGGTCAAAATTGATTTCCTTAATAGCCCACAATGCTTTATGCTCTATCTCGACGGGTAAATGACATGCCTTCCCAAACACTATCCTATATGGAGACATCCCTAGGTCGGTTTTAAATGCAGTTCGGTATGCCCAAAGAGCATCCGTCATTTTGTCGACCAGTCTTTTCTATTTTTCGCAACAGTCTTCTCCAGGATTAGTTTGATCTGTCTATTCGAAATCTCAGCTTGCCCGCTCGTTTGGGGATGATAGGGTGTAGAAAGTCGGTGGTTGATTCCGTATTTCCGCATCAGAGTCTCGAAAGACCTGTTGCAGAAATGTGTCCCATTATCGCTAATGATAGCGCGTGGGTGTCCAAATCGCGAAAAGATACTCTTTCAAGAACTTAATGACAACTTTCCTGTCATTAGTGCGACATGGAATGGCTTCTACCCACTTTGAGACATAATCAACCGCCAGCAGTATGTACAAATTCCCAAAGGAGTTGGGAAAGGGACCCATAAAATCAATGCCCCAAACATCGAAAATTTCAACAACCAAGATGGGTTGCTGAGGCATTTCATCTCTCCGTGAGATTTTACCCGTGTATTGGCATTGTGCACAGGTTTTGCAATAGTCAAATGCGTCCTTGAATAAGGTCGGCCAATAAAATACACATTGCAAAACCTTCTCCGAAGTGACCCCCACAGGCCTGATCATGACAAAAAGAAAGAACACTCTTGAACTCTTCTTTCGGGACACACCGGCGAATGATCTGATCAGGACAATACTTAAACAAATACGGATCATCCCAGTAAAAGTGTTTTACTTGGGATAGGAAACGGTATTTATCCTGTTTTGACCAATCGCTGGGTGTAAGTCCTGTGACAAGATAGTTCACAATATCCCTGAACCATGGTTCATTGGATACGCTCAAGAGTTCATCAGGAAACGAGTCATTGATCGGCAGGGTCACAGGGGAAGAAGAGATGCGTGAAAGATGGTCGGCCACTACGTTTTCACATCCTTTCTTATCTTTGATAACAAGATCAAACTCTTGTAACAGAAGGATCCAACGTATCAGCCGACCTTTTGCATCTTTCTTCGCCAGAAGATGTTTCAAGGCGGAATGGTCTGTGTACACAATTATTGGAGAGCCGATTAAGTAAGGCTTGAATTTTTCTAATGCAAATACAACCGCTAAAAGTTCCTTCTCGGTGGTTGTATAATTGATTTGTGCATCATTCAGGGTCTTATTTGCATAGTATATCACGTGTGGCATCTTTTCAATGTGCTGTCCTAAGACAGCACCTACTGCAAAGTCGGATGCGTCACACATCAGCTCAAAGGGGTAGTCCCAATTTGGAGATGATAGAACGGGGGCTGAAGTGAGTGAGTGTTTAAGTGAGTCGAAAGCTGTCTCACAGTCCGAGTCGAAGTGGAATGTCGTATCCTTTGCCAGGAGAAGAGTTAAAGGTCTAGCAACTTTGCTAAAGTCCTTAATGAATTTCCTATAGAAGCCCGCATGGCCAAGGAAAGATCGAATGTCTTTGACGCTTTTGGGATGAGGGAGGTTTTGAATGACATCTATCTTAGCTCTGTCAACCTCAATGCCTTTCTGTGAAATGACATGTCCAAGAACAATTCCTTCTCGGACCATGAAATGGTATTTTTCCCAGTTCAAAGTCAAGTTCTTCTCTTTGCAACGAGTAAGAACAGCGTCAAGATTCGATAGGCAATCGGAAAAAGAGTCTCCAAAAATCGAGAAATCGTCCATAAAGATCTCCAGAAAATTCTCTACCATATCAGAGAATATCCCCATCATACACCGCTGAAAGGTAGCGGGAGCATTGCACAACCCAAAGGGCATGCGACTGTAAGCAAAGGTACCAAAAGGACAAGTAAAAGTGGTTTTATCTTGATCCTTTTTGGCGATGGGGACCTGATTATAGCCCGAGTATCCGTCCATAAAGCAATAATATGCACGTCCAGCTAAGCGTTCCAGCATCTGATCAATGAATGGTAGAGGAAAGTGGTCTTTCCTCGTGGCGGCATTGAGTTTACGGTAATCAATACATACACGCCACCCAGTTTGGGCGCGTGTCTGAATCAACTCATTTGCCTCATTGACTACAACAGTGATGCCGGATTTCTTAGGGACGACATGTATAGGACTCACCCATTGGCTATCGGAGATTGGGTATATGATACCACTATCAAGGCATTTGACGATCTCTTTCATCACCGCTTCCTTCATGACGGGGTTCAACCGTCTCTGTGGTTCTCGGGTTGGTCTGGCATCATCCATCAGGTGTATATGATGTTCGACAATCAAGGGACTGATCCCTTTGATGTCCGCCATGGTCCAACCAAACGCCTCCTTATTAGATCTCAGTACCGATAAAAGTACATTCTCTTGCTCTGATGCTAGAGAAGCGGAAATGATAACCGGTAATGACTCATTCTCACCTAAATATGCATATTTAAGGTGAGAAGGTAAAGTTTTGAGATCTAATTCGGGCGGAGAAATAATAGAAGGTGGGATCATTGAATGATTTTCGGAGTCGCGGAGAAGCTCATAGCCTGTAAAAGATACAGACTCGGATGGTGGTGAGTCAGGAGTGGCAGACTCAATCGTTGAAATGGTGTCCTCACTAAGATCATGTGTCAGGTCAAACAGTGATGTGGCAGTGTCATCGAGATCTATAAAGCAAAGTTCCTCAACTCCGCAACTTTCGGGAACAATCTCGTGGACAGAGCACACATCGAGGATATGAGCAGAGGGTTCTGATGGCTGTCTTCCAATTCTGTAAATGTTTAGTTCAATGGTCATATTTCCAAATGATAAGTTCATTGAACCATTTCTACAGTTGATGACAGCATTGGAAGTGGCAAGGAATGGCCGACCCAGAATCACCGGAATTTGGCTCCGGGGGTTTGCTACAGGCTGTGTATCGAGAACAATGAAGTCTACAGGGAATACGAATTCCCCGACCTTTATCAACACATCCTCTAGTTCACCCCTAGGTTTGGTGATAGATCGGTCTGCCATTTGGAGAGTGCAGTGAGCAGGTTTCAACTCTCCAATCCCTAGCTGCTCATAGACAGAGTATGGAAGTAGGTTAACACTTGCGCCAAGGTCTAACAAAGCACGATTGATGTTTTTACCCCCAATAGAAATTGATATCGTAGGACATCCTGGGTCCTTACGTTTCTTTGGTAGCTGGGGGATAAAAGAAGTGCTAATGTTATTGGACATGAAGACCTTCTTCGGCACTTGAGTCTTCCTCTTCCTAGTGCACAAGTCCTTGAGAATTTTCGCATAAGCGGGGACTTGTTGAATTGCATCTAGGAGAGGGATGTTGATGTTAACCTGCTTGAACATTTCCATGATTTTCTCCATATGAGGACTCGATTTGTTAGCCCTTAACCGGTTCGGGTAAGGTGCTTTAGCAATGAGTGTAGGGTCCATCATAGGAGAAGGAAGAGGGGGTAGACAAGATCCCGAAAGAGGAGTGGGGATCATCTGTGGATGGATAGAAGAGGTGGGCTGAGGTGTCGAGCCTAGAGGGAAATGGAGAATAGGCTCGTGAGAAGGTGGTGGGGTAGGAGAACAAGAGTCAGACGTAGAAGTGTGTGTGTGAGGAAAGATCTCAGCCGGGGCGTTGATAGGATTTTCAGTATCATCAACTTCTTCCCCAACATGGTTATCCAGCATTCTTCCCGATCTCAACGTTGTGATGGCATTTACATTGTAATGCCTAGGATTCGGTAGGGGTTGAGACGGAAGTTTCCCTTTTTCTCTCGCACTTAATTCGGCCTTAAGTCGTGCAATCTCAGCTTCCATCGTTTTGATACTCTCAGCTTGGGACGCTGAGTTTTTCTTTATCTCACCGACATAAGACTTAACCTCGGCCGACACTTCCATGAAATTTGACATGAGTGATTTCATGGTTTGAGCTAATTGAGAGAATTCGTCAGAACAGGTCGACTGCATAGGATTAGGAGGTGCAGGAGTGTTGACCTGGTTTTGGAAATTTTGTGACTGGTAAGGGTGCTGGGTGAGGTGAAGTGGTTGCTGTTGTGGAGGAAGAGCCCGTTGGAATTGATTAGGGTTTGGAACCGTGTTTTGGGATTGGTTCCAGGCAAAATTCGGGTGATTCCTCCAACCCTGATTGTATGTAGAAGAAAAAGGGTCGTTTCTAGGTCTTTGGAATGCAGCATTGGTATGCTCGAGACCTTGAAACTGGGAGTTCAATGGACATTCTTCTGTTAAGTGAGTAGGGTCTGAACAGCACCCACAAACGGTTTTGGGAAGTGACATTGGGTTTAGGGAGGCTGCTAGGAATTTGTGTTCCATAGCGTCGAGCTTCTTTTGCATTGCTGCCATCTCAGCTCGAACACCTATGGACACGTCTATTTGGTGTCGCCATCCCTACTCGATGGCTGGGTTCCAGTCTCCCACTGAAGTGACTTTTCAGCAAACTCTTCTAAAAATTTCCATGCTTCCCCATCATCCTTAGTCATAAAAGTTCCTTGACACATTAATTCAAGGGTCTTTTTAGTGGTAGGGTTACTGCCCTCATATATGATTCGGCAAAGTTCCCATCTCGGGATGCCGTGATGTGGGCATTGAACCAAAAGATCCTTGAATCGGTCAAAGTATTTTGAAAATGGTTCAGCCGGAAGCTGGGAGAATTGATAGAGTTCGCTACGGACTCGAGCTGTCTTTTGCATGGGGTAAAATTTCTTAAGGAATGCCGCGACGAATTCTTCCCAATTCGTGATGGAGTGTGCGGTGGTGTTATATAGCCATTTCTCGGCTATATCGCACAAGGTAAATGGAAGAAGTCGTAGACGCATGGCATCCAAAGAAAGTTGTGATGTACCCATCATTGCGCATACGTTTTCAAATTTGGTAATAAAAACGTACGCGTCTTCAGTCTCGAGACCGTGGAATTTGGGTAGAAGGTTGATGTACTGGGGCTTAATCTCAAAGTTATCCCCGTTGGCTGGTGGAATGGATAAACAGGTGGAAAGGGGGCCTCGTGTTGGGTAGCACCTCTCTTGGAGAGAGATGCGGGGTGGAATCTGCGCACCAACGGACGGCGGCAGAGTAGCGGTAAAGAGGTTTGATGGAGACTGATCCATCGGTGTGGGTGTGGTGGGGGGTAAAAGAAAGGTAAATGGAGAAATACCGACTTCGGAGTCGATCGAGGGGTCGCGGACAAGACGGGCACTAGAATCCCGTGTCCAGCCTATCTTGCACTAAAAGGGGTTAGTACAAGTGGCAGCGTGATTTATAATTAGGGGAAATGAAGTGAGTGTGGTGTTTGTTTTGAAAAATGATACGGATTTTGAAAATATGATGCAACAAGCAATACCCTAAAAATCTATGGTCACCTAGGTCCAATCTTTAGACCGCTCCTAACTGCCAGAAGACAAGACGCAGGATAGAATCCTCCACTGTCTCTTTGTCCCTCCTGTGGCCAGGTAAGTGCCAGGTAAGTGGGAGGTTCTCCACTACGTAAGTAGTGGGCCTAATTAAGTAACCACTAGCCTTCGACACACTTTCCTAGGCACCACAAGAGAAACGCGGATAAGCAATGAATTACCCACGGCCTTCTTCTGTCATAAGTGAGCGCGACGGTCCTTAGAGTCATCTCTAGATATTTTTTAATTAATGAGGGTAATGCGGATGCAGGTTTGTGATTTTTGGGGCCTAGGAAGGATAATGAAATCCCCACCTAATCTGGATTTGGCCGTGCCCCTTAAATTTCCGTATTTATTATGCAAACAACCACAAAATCAAAAACAAGCACACTTTATTTTGCTTTTTGCGCGCAGCGATTATTTGCAAAGAAACCTGCAACAAATTGTTAGTTGGAGCAGATTTTAGAGAGGAGATAAGAAAGTTGGAGATTACCTGCAAAAGATTTTCCAGAGAACCCCTTGAAGCGCCGCGCTTCCGCCGCAAACAGCTCCTAATGCCGCGGATCCGCGCTTCCCCAAGCTCCTCTCTGTACAAAAAAAATTGGTAATGCTCCTGTTCTTTTCCTCAGTCCTCTGGAATTCACCAAATAATTTTCCAATTTTCCAGCAAGCTCCAGATCTCCTTGCAGTTAACCACAACAACAAGTATTAGTATTTTGTGCAAGTTTTGATCTAAAGAATATTGATGGAATAAGCTTTTCAACTCAAATTTCAAAAAATGAACAAATAGCACACGATCCCCGGCAACGGCGCCATTTTGATTGGATCGTTTTTCCGATTGTGTAGAATGAAATGGTAAAGAAATCACAACCAAAAATTATTTGACCGCAATCAACTACGGTGTCGGATGTAGATTGTAAGTGAGTGCGGATCGTCCACAGGGAAAGTGAGTTCCGTTCAATTCTTGAATTAGATGAGTTGAAAATTTAAGCAAAAGAAAAGAAAACAATTCATGATTTGTAATTGTAGATCAAAAAGTAAGAAAAATCTAGATCTAAAAGAAACATTAAAGAGCAAGAATAAGGATGAGAGATAATTTCCAACCAACAATCAAGACTAGAAGTATGGCTCGTAGGAGTAGATCGGATCTATAGATGTGATGAGATCTAAAGATTACTAATTCTTATCCATTAATGAATTGATACTAGATCGATGCAAAATTCATCGAGGTTTAAGGATCTTTACTAGAAAATTAGGGATTCTGCAACTCATCCTTTGTCCTTTCGATGGATCGCATTCAAATTCTAGTTTCTAGTTAATCAAATGTTTAATAGTTGTTCCCTAGTTTCGAGTGAACACGATCAAGAAAGTATCATCTCGAAACTAGGTTATTAATCATTTGATTAACTAGAATTTCCAAACATTATAGGATTTAAGAATTGTAAAAATATCTAAATCATCATCATCTAAAGATCGTCACAACTCCTACACGAGAGGAGATTACTCAAACATCATGATCACAAACACAATCACAAATTGAGATCTAATCATTATGCTTGAATTAAAAGAGAAGCAAGAATATAGAAAAATTCACCTTTATTTATCGACAAATTTCGTTACAACTCTCTTGAATTTACAAAAGGAAG
Organism: Agapanthus africanus; assembly: GCA_030015575.1. Taxonomy (NCBI): domain Eukaryota; kingdom Viridiplantae; phylum Streptophyta; class Magnoliopsida; order Asparagales; family Amaryllidaceae; genus Agapanthus; species Agapanthus africanus. The sequence continues at coordinate 766,170,881 of JASDDO010000022.1, read as the reverse complement.
GAACTAGATCGTCAATTTCGGCTTCGCTCGGCTCCTTGAGTCGCGGATCGGCGTGGATCTCTTGTTCCGTTGGAAATCCGGCGTCGCTTGCTAAAGGTTGAAGGCTCTCTTGCTCAAATTGATCTCGGGATCTTGATCTTGATTTTGAATTGGAGATGGGAATTTGAATTTGGCACAAGCTTTTGTCACTAAACTTGTGGGTAGAAGATGGTGATAATTCTTGAACAATTTCACCTCTAGATCTAGGCTCCCTTTTATAGACTTTCCCAATTTTAGATCTAGAATTGAAATTTTAATTCCCCCCAAAAGTTAGTTAGCACCAAATTTAAATTTCCCTCCTAAAAGTTTGTTAAGTTTTAAATTTGAATTTTCCCTCCAATAGTTTGTTGAGCCGAGCCTTCTAGAGATGCCACGTGGAGCTTCTAGGGTCTTCTGGAAGCTTTGGCCGTTGCAATTAGCCATGTGATGAAATTTGAGCAAATGATCCCTTAATAGGGCCGCGGATCAGCCGCGCCAATGGGTCTTGGGCCGCGTATCCGCGGCCCTTTGGTGGAATTGGAGCTGGAGGTTTCTGGTGTGGGCTGGTGATGATATCTGGGCCTTATTCTGATGCTTGGATATTTATTTGGACTTCTGAATTTGCTCCAGATCTTCAGCCTTTGAATTGGAGTGTCTTTTATTAGTTCATTTCCCAATTTTGGGCTTTTGCTTCTGGAATTTCCTGCATTAGACCCCAGACAAAAGTTGCGCTATACAAGGATGATGCGATGCTATGAAACACACAATTTCCCTAAAAATGCTGGTTTTAATACACAGTACAAGTAATCCCGTATTTTTCATGTGTTTTGCAAATATAGGTGATATGAATACCGGATAGCTTTACTTGACTGCAAAAGGTAGGGAAATTGCCGTGTTAGAAATACAGTATTTTCGACAGATCACAGAACATGCCACGTCATCCTTCACCTTCTTTTAGAAAGCGGGGCGTGACAATTAATGATTACTTTCCTTGAGATTGATGACATAAAATACTCTCTTCGAGAAAAGATATTGAACACATTTGATCTTGATTTTTCTGAACGGAAAATATACTATACTGGATCTGCACATACCTCCTAATATTCATGAATGACTTGTTTTTTAATATTAGACGTCACGTCCGGCTTTCCAAAACACGGAGAGCAACCAAGGCCAGCCATGCTACCTAAGGTAAGAAAAGATCATTCCATAATCACATTGAGGCTGTCTAAACTAAACCTGTAATAATGATATCCAAAATATACACCAAGATACCAAAGGCATATCGCTAAAATTATGCTGTATAAAGATAATAATCAATTATACATAAGGTCCATAATGATAAAAGATTCAATTAATGATCCATAGAGTTGACAATGGATTCAAATATCCAAATACAAATATGAAAAGGAATACATAAATCCTAACGTCCCGCGAATGGCTTACATGCTAAGCATGAACTGAAATAGAAATTGAAATAGAAATAAATCTACGAATACTGCTGATTTTCGGCAAATTCCTGACAGTCATTATGATCCTGCTTTGTCAGTGAATCAGTCTCTAAATCTGAGATGACAAGTCCCAGGGATGTCAGAACATCCCATAAGTACTCAATCGAAATAGTGTGTGTGTTAGCATGAATATGTGAGTGTAGGGATTGCCCGCGTGCACAAGTAAATATGGATATGGTAATAATATGAAACAAGCATATAAACATATTAAGTCATATCCTAGTTGGTCACTAAATAATTAATCTATCCCATCGTGAGTTCGAGTGTGTATGTCAACCTCTGCAGGAGTATTCCCAACCCAAGGGTAGGGCCCTAGGGGCAAGAAAACACGGGCCCAACCATGGAATGAACAAGTAATCGTATAAAGTCTGGTACCGACAATAGTAACATATGACCGTTTAAAGCTCGGTACCTGTTAATGAACAAGTGACCGATATAGCCCGGCACGAGCTCCAATGACCGATATAGTCCGGTACGAGCCGTATGAACAAGTGACCGACGTAGCCCGGTACAAGCTGTCGGCAATGGGACTCCTGAGATTCTGCTGAACGAACGCACACTCAAAATATCCCAACACCTCGTGTATTTATAACATGGCAGTGGACTCAACCACTAAATAAAATGCTGACTGGACCGGAACTTTTAATATCATGTTAACGGTATGGAATAGAAACTTGTAAACATGAGTAAATGGGGTCATGACATGTATCTCAGCATTCTAATTAGTGATATCGTTTAGAAATGGAACAATAATCGTGAATAGGTATAGTATGTCAAGCAAGTGGTGTTAATAGTCTCAAGTAGCATGTCAAGTACAGTTGATATAATATGATAGTGTCAATAATGTAAACAAGAATCTACATGAATATGCAAACATCTCTTTTTAACATTCGGGTTTATTATTGCTTCAAATATAATCTAAGACATGGTTTAAAGGGTTAATTTGATTAATGGATAATCTAGGACTTAGTTACCATCATGTATACACGGCTCATATGATTTCATATTATTAAGTTATCGTACGTCCTAATAATGACTAATTAACTGATGATCTAATGTTGACATTATGTTGCTATCTATTGTTCATATTAATTCATGATTAAATATATCTTTAAATATTCACACTAAAATGTAAAATATATATATCTAACAATTACTGTATTAAATATATGTGAATGTATCAAACTAATGTTGCTTTAACACTAATGTATTTGTGATTTACTATGGTTCTACAACAAACTAAATATATGCAAACATATAAATTTAGTACATCCCTTTTTTTATAACTTCACACTATTAATTAACTTACTGCTTGTGTAATAACATAAATATATATAACTCCATGGTCTATATAAACATGATTTCCTCTGCATAAATATATCACTAATATTGTAAGATCATGTTTGTATATTATCTAATTAGTTAATAATTAAATATGTATTTATAAATATTATCTACATTGGTATATAAACAAATATGATCTTAGTAACCAATATTATTCAAATATTATAGGTTAATAATGTATTGAGCGATTCACCGATGTTACATCGATCAAAAGAAAAGAGCAAGAATACTTGCCTCGAAGACGGGTAAAACACGACGACGGAAACAACGGAGACACAAATACCACACGTATCCCGATTTTGCGGCTAGGATCTCGGCTCGAACTTGAAGTTGGGCTCGACAATGAGATCTCGATGGTGTTTGGCTGGTTGCAACAGAGGAACGAAGGAGGTGACGGTAATGTGAACCTCATGTCAATGGCTTTGGATGTGGTTGCAAGGTGCTAGGGTTGCGGCTGTTAAGGTTCTCGGTGTGAGGTTGCAGTCGCCGATGGTGTTGAGGATCTTGGGGCTAGGGTTTTGGGTGAGGTGGTGATGGGTTTTTGTGGGTGAAGGAGAAATCAAGGATACGTGCGGTGTTAGCGGTCGAGAGGTAGGAGTTGGGTCCAGTTGGGGGTATCAGCGGCGATTAAGACGAGTAGGTGGCGATGGAGATGGCCGGATCGAAGGTGGGGTTAGGGTTCGACTAATTTTGAAGAAGAAAATATTGTGATGGAAAGAAAGAGAGTTATATATATATATATATATATATATATATATATGGGAAAAGGGAGATATGGAGAAGAGAGAAATAGATGATTATGTTAGAAAGAGAGTTTGTGATTGGAGAGAGAAATATGATTTTGGAAAGAGAGAAATTATGAATGAGAGCTTTGGGGGCCCGAGTTAAAATGTATGAGAGGAAAGTTGATAGGAAAGAGGAAAGTTGATTTGATGATTGGATATATATATGATGGGTTAGTTTAGGGATATAATATATATGAGAAGGAGAGAAGGTTGATTTATATGAGAAGGAAAGATATAATGATAATAAATATATATAAAGTTATAAGGTAGGAGAATAAAATATTGAGAAGAGAGAATTGATAGGGAAGAGAGGAATAGAAACAGTTGTTGTAAAGAGATAGGAAAATATTAGGAAGAGAATTATATTTGAAGAGAGATCCAAATACTGTTAAAGAGATTAAATTATATGGGAGTTTGTAAATGTTGTTTGGTATAAAATATATATATTAATTAATTTAAATATGTATATGATTAAAACATGTATAGATTTGTTTGGAGAGATAAAATATATAGATTAGTTGAAAATATGCTATGGTTGTATAAATAGGTTAGGATTGGTTTTAAAAAGATAAAATAATACTAGATTTAGCAAAACAACTTTCTAAATGTTAAATATCATAACTACTTAGACAACCATAATTTATCTGATTACAAAAACTAATATTTGAAAATATATTAGATGCAAATTAAAATAAGAGTTTAATAATTATCAAACAAACTTAAATACTAAATATATTTTGTTAAAACAATCATACTATTATTATCTATTTAGTTACAAAACTGAAGTAGACAATAAAATATTATAAGCATATTAAAATATTATACTACTTGATTAGAATTTTTTTTTCTAAATACTAATTATCATATAATTAACAAACTTAGAAAAACCATAATTATATGTTTTATCTTAACAAAAATATTAAACTCAAATAATAAAAACAATAATTTTATTTGAGAAAATTAAATTTTATACTATTATCATACTGTACTAAAGTTTTAGGGTGTTACAATAGATGAACATTACGATATGCGTATTCAGGACATCGGTGCTCCAATGGACCTCTTTCTGATTCAAAATCAATGTTTCTGAATTCTTTCTTTAAAATGAAAAGTAGATATTTTGACACGAATACCAATAGAAGTGAAGGGCTCTGTTCTAGAGTAGTAGCCAATAATACCGAGTTACGGTAATTTTATGGTTTTACATTTCTATCGCTAACCAAAAAGAACCCCTCTTAATAGGGGTTTTTTCCATGAATTTTTGAATGAAGCTCGATAGGTCAAAATGTTCAATATGGACGATTTTTACTCCCCAAGCGAAGATATAGTAGATCAATCTATTGATTTCTTACCCTAGATCATAATGATAGTCACTTTTATAGCTAATTTAAAGTATCACATCTTAAAGCAAAACAAATACCCATTTCACGACTCGAAACATTTACTTATTTCATGATCGCACCTTTGCCTATAGCACTTTCCAAGAAGGTGCCATTAAGTTACTATTAGTAAATTATGTCCTTATCATTTTTACATACCCATATTCTTAACATCTTCACAGGTAAGAATTATCATAAAATTTGGTTCGTTTGCTAACCAACATAAATACAAAGATTGACAGACTTGGTGTATAAGTCATTTGACAGATAAGATAATGTTCCTTTTTCGTTTGTTGATAGGGATCGAGAATTCCTTCGATTAAAATCATAACTCAATATAGTTGCTCCATTTCCCCCACCAAAGATCATTTTTGTCTAAATACAACATTAGCCATCTATCATATGCCTTCTCAATGGTAGTTTCAACATCTTCCATAAAACTCAGCCCATCTATGTGAGAGGTCGCTAGTTCGATTTACGAAAGGGTCACATCCAAAATATAGATAATTTCAATAAATAATTAAATAGTTTTTAATCTATACCTCTGCAACCATGAACTACTTCTTGACCACAACTATGTCATGTAGTTACAAAGTAACCTACCAACTTTGTAATGGCTCCTTTGAGTCATTAATGACATATTTCGTAGTATTTTGAGATATGTACTAAGAACGATTGACAAGTAGTTTTTATTTTTTTATTCATTCCTTTTTGAAATACTTATCACTCTATGCAATTGATATTTGATCATTTCAAGTCGAATCGTATGACGTCTTCAACCACATAAGATATCTTTTATTATTTGCTAAACCTATGTAAAAAGAAGATTAAGAAACCATCTACCTTTGTGTTATATTTGCACAAAAACCCCAAACCACCTTTTTAATCTTGTCTAGCGAAAAATATATTTCGACACGCAAACAAAGGGGCAAAGGGGAATCCAATTCTTGTCTAGCACTGATTTAGCTTATAAAAAGTCTTATAAAGCTTTGATAAAGCCCTGATGGAAAGTGGCTGCAAGACGCTTCACTTTTGTATAATATAGTAGCATAAAGCATCTATGCTACTTTAGAGGCTTTAAGGGCCATTTTGGTAGGATGTATGTGGTTAAACCTGATCTTAGCAAAGTCGAAATGGTATGGAACCATGGTTTGTTTCCTTGAAATTTAAAATTATTGCCTTTAATGATAGAATGCTTGAATCTTATTGTTGTTATAGCTTATTCCATTATCTTTTTGGATCTTAGATGACATGTCAATATATTTTAAATACTTAATATAATTTAATCATTGCATACGAAATCATAAATATTTTTTTGTTCGTCAAAGTTTCCACTTGTTTATTTTCTATTATTATTATTATTATCTATTTATCTATTTTTTAAAATTTTATATTATTTAAAATTCATTGGTGCCTTCTGCTGCTAAAGTTCCTTGAAGCTTGAGCTTTGCTCTCCCGCTTCCTTGCACTTTATGCTTTCCACAACATTGTTGTTTGGGAGATCATAGCATACAAGTTCTGTAGAGGCAAAACCATTGCAAATGTACTGTATAATTCCAAATTTCTTCGTTATCACAACGAATGCAATTCTTCCTAACCTTCTAGTTAATCCCTTAAACGAAGCTAAACGTACTCATGTTTTCAATCTTTTAAAGGAAGACGTGGTATTGTCTGCCCGTTTGAGCTAATTGAACCTAGACTTTCATATCCACACTATTTCCTTGTAAATTTCCCGTACAAACTTCTCCTTGAGTTGTCTCGATCCTTAGCTTCTCCAATTGTCTTAGTTTCTTCAGTTCTCCTAATGCTTAAGAATATTCTCCTAATCTCCTTAGTCTAGAATCTTCAACTTTCCAGGTCTTCTCTTGATCCTTTGATAATTAGTTGCTAGTTATGAGCCTCATCCTCTTTGCTATTATGGGGTTCACCAACTTTATCTGATGATTTCCTTTATGTTTAATCCTCTAATTACATATGTTTGAATTTCAACTAATTTGTTTTGTGTTGGACGCCATTATATACGCACAAAGAGGAATGTTACCCGGGGGGTTGGGGGGGGCAACTATCTGATCGCATCATCATCATAAGAAACTTGTTTTCCTACTTGAAGAGACTACTACCCTTTTTTAGGCGAAAATAGGAGAATCTTATGAGCTAATAATATGAGTTCTCTAGCAGCAATATGAACTCCCAAGGAATAGCCTCCTAGTTAGGGTATACAAGTTCCTCTGATACTAGTCATTGCCTTCACATCTCCATTATTATTGGAATCTAGTAATGTGAGGTCCCATATGCAAACTAGAAACATGCTATATAATTTTTTGGATACTAAGAATTTATACCTCCTAGGCGTACCATCAAATGGGTAAAATGGTGTCTTATACTTTTTTGATATTTTTTCTAATTACTCAATGAAATTATAAGTATTAAGATAGACAAAATATTTGACGTAAGCAATTCAAAATTTTACACGAATTGCTTATGACTAAAATGTTAAGTATAACATGATGTCTTGGGTCTAAGATGCATAAATTAATACCTAGCTAAATTTGGGTGTTCGGTGGGAGTCTGAAAAATAGAAGTATCTAGACCCTCTCATTCCACTTTACCAAACCGGGCTCTTAAGATCCCTCCTATAGTATAAGGGTGCTTCGAACGTCTCCGAGTCTACTATTCCTTGTAAATCTCCCTAACCATAGACTATACCATATAATTTGGATAGAGTGTATTGTGCTATTTTCATGCATGAATGTGCTATTTTCATGCATGAACAACTATCATTGCATGGGATAGCAGGAGGTTAGGAAAAAAAATCAACATTATGTCGTAGATGACCATTTCTAAAGATCAAAATTCAATTTCTTTGTAGTTATTGTTCAGTTTCTCTATAAAAATAATTATATCCAGACATGCACAATGTCAACCATCATATGATCTGTTCTGATTGAAGAGCAGTTTGTCAACAACTTACTGTTCCAAACGTCGCTTTAACTATTTTAAATCGTAATATTATTTTTAAGATCCTGAACTGTAGGAAGATATGATGATAGGTTTCATTCTGATGTTGCTTATTGGATATAGGCTTTGTTCTTCCATTTACTTACATTCAGATTCATTTAATTAATAACCTGCTTAGTCTGTTATTTCCATTTGTATCATGATAGAAATTCATGTAGTTCATCCAGCTGATATTGATTGGCTTTGTTCCCTTGCTGTATTTCCAGGCTGCTGCAGCAATGTGTGTCGGAATGGGAAGCTTCTCCGACCCATTCAATGCCCAGGGACTGGCCCATTTCTTAGGTTTGTTTTACCCTCCTCTCTCTTTATCTTACAGATGGTTTACCATAATGGTTTGTACATTTCTCTTCTTTTGTCTTTACAAGTAAAGAATGTAAAATTTTAGTTTATTTTCCTTATATTTGCTTTCTGGATTTTGTATTTCGTTTGATTACATTATAGTTTCTTACTTTGTTTTCACCTGTCTCCCCCCTCCTCTTTTCAGATTGATATATGTACACTTTGTTCTCAATGCTTTTGCTTGAAAATCTGTTTAAACTTGGGAAGAGTGTACATGTTTTTCTACTGAAGCGCTCATAGTTTTACGTGACTGTCAAAAGGTTTTTTGTCTTCAGATTTCCGTCATTAGAATATATTATCACTTTGTTCTAAGCAACATCAAGGTCATTATGTGTTAAAATTCCAACTGATGAGGTAATCCGGGGGCATTTCCTTGTATATAGATGTGCTCAAAATCTTCTATATTAATGGAGAGGCTTTCTAATTTTTATCCTGCTTGATTTCCATATTAGTTAGATGCTTGAGACAATTTGTTCTGCAGTGCATACGCTCCTGTTAGTTTATGTTAAATTATTTTGATACTGCAATTTACTCAGATTTCCTCCATCTGGATCTCTCTCTCTCTCTCTCTCTCTCTCTCTCTTACTCACACACACACACATGATTTCCTATACACCTATTGGTATGAACTAGAAACAACTTTTTAGTTGTAGTATTTAGCTATCACATTGGAATCTATATTTTCAATTAAATAGAAAAGGCTTTGTGGTTTCAAATAATCACATGCTGCTTAAGTATGTGGCATAGAAGGATACTGGCTTAGACTTGTCCATAGCTTGGGTAACACACAGGCATCTGATGATTGGGTTAAATCAATAATTAGCGGAAAATTATGCCAAGCTGGTGGCCACGTTGACTGCCTAAGCGTCCACTTGATGATTTTTCTGGCAACAGAAATTATTTATCTTCCGCTCTTCAATGGTAATGCTTATCGAAAAGTTTATGACCAACCCTGTGATTTTAGATGTAATAGGGTTGGAAACTGTTAAAGAAAGCTTGTAAACTGTGAAAATGAGGATAAATCTCATGATGATTAATCCTCTGATAATTGCAAGGTTCTAAATTTAAACTCATAATTTGCAGAACACATGCTTTTCATGGGGAGTTCTGACTTTCCGGATGAAAATGAGGTCTGTATAGGCTTATATTTTTTTAATGCATATTAAACCTCTATGTAAAATATCCTTTTATGACTGTTCCACTTTACTTGTCTGGTACTTTTTTTTTCTTTTTATTTATAATAATTTTTAAAATAAGAGTTTGCTTAGCCTTCATCATAATTTATTTATTTAAAACTTGTCAGCTTTGATTCAAAACACTATATTTAGAGGCATTTACTCTCTTATGTCCTTGAAAAGTGTCATCCTTTTTGCAAATGCTATCATTTCAGCAGCCATCAATTCTTTCCCTTGAGATTTGATTATGAGCAAGAATGTCGAGTAAACTTTCTACCAGACTTATCAGATATACATAGAAATCTGATACGCCTATCTTCCCCCACCCCCTTTTGTTTGCCATTGTTGCTGGAGATGAGCATGGTCCGAGTCAAATTTTTTGCAAAAGGCTTTTCCACTTGTGATGCCCCACTTCGATTGTGCACAGTAACATGTCATGCTCCTATTTTCTTCTATAAACAACTAGTTATATCTGCATGCTACACATGTGAATATTTAATAAACTCATTATCACTTGATATTTCTCAGTGTGCCCTAAACAAAAATTTAAAATATGGTCGGTCGAGAAATAAAAGATAAATGAGAAAAAGTAAAACAGTGACATGTAAAACAAAAAAAATTCTTCAAATAAAATTTGCATGAGCTGATTTTTGGGGAAAAAATTGACAGCAACTTCAAATATGTAAAAAATAATGAAGAACTAATGAATAAAGTTGATCTAATGACCGAAAATCCAGTCTATTATTATCTGGAAAACTTTTTAGTAAGTAGAATCATCCCATTCTATCTTTATGACATTTTTTGGTGTTAAAAGATCCTTTTTTTTGTTTTATAGATTAAGAAGATAAGTCAATAAACTTTTCTGGAGTCATAACAAGTCCCCAATCATTCTTATGTTCAATATTTATGCGCTTTGGTTCAAAATTTCATAAATATCAATGTAATAATTTTTATGAAGAATGATGTTTCAAAAAAAAAATCACACCTTAGAGATTCACCTAAGTGTTTGAATATATAGATATTGCATGAGTATGTCTATATAAATATAATTTAAGTTATGGAATAAATAAATTATTTTTTAAAACCTTTTTATGAGGGTGAATTTTACTAAACAACCCTTCACTTTCAGTGTTTTCCAGTAAACTACCCTTAACTTACTTTATTATTTGTAACCACCCTGAACTTTTTCAAATTCAATTAACTTCCTAGCGGTGTTACTTCCAATTGTAAATTGTCGCTTGTACCCTTTCATATTTGTGAATTCTAAATTGTAAATTGAATATATATTTAAAATTCATGTTACTTTACTTCAAAAAAAAAAACTAAAGTCCAAAAAACCTTAACAAAGTCCGGAAATATTTAACAATTAAGAAACCTATCAGACTTCATAGCATAAGATTAAATAAACCCATTAAATCCATTTAAATCATAGAAATACTAACTTCGTATGAGCTGGAATAATTTAAGTCGTTAGGGTATTTAAGTCACAAAACGATACGTGCTAATCTTTATCGGAGAATTAACGACAGGGAGTTTTCTGAAAAATATATGGGAAAGATCAGGGCAGTTACAAATAGTAAAGCAAGTTGAGGATAGTTTACTCATTACTGGAATACACTGTAAGCTCAGGTTATTTTAGTGAAATTAACCCCTTTTATTTTTTAGTTCACAGATCTGCTTGGAAATTTAGTTTGCAGAACAACTCTCAGTCTCTCACATTATCGCATAAAGAAATAAACATAACATTAGAATTAGTTAATGAAAATTACGTATGTTTGAATCAATTATCCAAGTATTCTGGATGACTAGTTTATAGAATGTGACGTAGTTTGAATATCTGAAATCAATAACGTGATGTGACCTCTTTTCTTGTTTTTTATGATTTGAGAACTGATACAATGAGTATGATTCCTAGGATTAGTAGAATATGAATTTTATAAATGCTAAAACTAGTATTTAGTTCCACATATTTCATTTCTTTTGAATTAACCATGAAATAGAAGTGCAACAGCCAATCATTAGGCATGAGGAAATATGACAAAATTTCATGAGTCTTTAAAAGAAATGTGTATAAAGGATAAATCTAGCACATGATCATTTTAGTCTTGGATTACTTAACACCTCACTAGATAGATTTGACTATTTGAGACTGGCAACTGGATTTTCTCTTATATCTAATTTTTCAGAACCATCGATCATCTTATTGATATATTTCTTCTATATTTATTTCAATTTATCATCTTTCATTATTAATCCTAATGATTGTTGTTGAATGGCCTTTAGGCTCGCTAATTTACTATTCTATTTTCTAGTATGATAGTTACTTATCCAAGCACGGAGGCTCGTCTAATGCCTACACTGAAGCTGAGCACACCTGCTACCACTTTGAAGTTAATCGGGAGTACCTGAAGGAAGCTTTAAAGCGGTAACTGCATATATTTCCGTCATCAGTTATTTATTCAGAAGGATTCAAACAATTTTAAATTATTTACAAACACCTCATATATGCATGCATGCTCTTTCCTATTAATCTTTAGTCCATTTATAATAATTCCATTCATCTAAAAGTTCACGACATCGATGAAGCATGCATGTCAGTATTTTTGTTGACTATTATATTTTCCCTAGGTTTTCACAATTCTTCATATCGCCATTAGTTAAGGCTGAAGCTATGGAGCGTGAGATATTAGCAGTGGATTCAGGTACTTTTTGTTGTCAATGTGGTTGTGCTATACTTTGTTACACTTATTATCCGATCTTATCTGATTACCATATAATTATTTGCTATTCTCTACATTGTGAACAAACTGTAGAATTTAGTCAAGTTCTGCAAAGCGACAGTTGCCGACTTCAACAACTTCAATGCCATTCATCTGTCCCCAGTCACCCATTTAATAGATTCTGCTGGGGTATGCTTCTCTGTATTGTGGTTTCAACTACCGTTATACTGAATCATTTAGCTCTAAATATCTGATTTACTCTCAGGGAATAAGAAAAGCCTGATTGATGCAGTGAAAAATGGTGTAAATTTACGAGAAGAAATCTTAAATATGTACAAAGAAAATTATCATGGAGGAATGATGAAGCTTGTTGTTATTGGTGGAGGTGAGTTGGTATGAGCATCTTCATCCTATTACAGGATCAAACCTTATCATCCTATTGCAGAGCTATTACTGGCGTGCATTCATTAAATGTCTTATCCTTACTAGTGCAGAGTCACATGGTGTTCTGGAGGAATGGGTAATGGAGCTATTCAGTAATGTAAAAAAGGGCCATCAACCAAAGATGACTACCAGGTACGATGTACCTATTTGGAAGCCGGGCAAACTTTACAGGTTAGAGGCAGTCAAAGATGTTCATGTCCTAGAATTATCATGGTCATTACCCTGTCTTCACAAAGAATATCTGAAGAAGCCGAAAGATTACATATCCCATCTCATGGGACATGGTAGGAATTCTTGTCTTTATGACTGTACATTTAACATACAGCAGAGCAACAGGTGACTTATAATTTAATGAATGGCATCATGGTATCTCTGCTTATTTCTTATATAACCCATAATTTTATATGTTATTGGTTGAGTTGTGAAGAATTCCTCTCTTATGTTGTGCCTCATGTGGGTTTTCCTTTCATATTTGTCAATGTAATAGTAATGGAAATTTGCATAATGAACCTTTAATCAATCAAAAGAGAAATCAATTTTTTTATAGCAATAAGAAATCAACTTGCATATACCAGGAATATTAAACTTATGAGTGAGAACCTAATTTTCCAGAGGGAAGGGGAAGCTTGCTTTCCTATCTAAAAGCTAAAGGGTGGGCATCCTCATTTGCTTCTGGTGTTGGTGATGATGGAATGCGTCGCTCGTCGATTGCTTACATTTTTGTTGCGACTATACATCTGACAGATTCAGGATTAGAAAAGGTATATCTGATCCTAACTATTGTTTTCTTTCTAGCTGTTACTGACCAGTATTTTTCTGCCTGGTTGTTTATCTAGATGCTGTATTTACCTATTTGAATTGTAAGATTAGAAAATACTCTAAAAGCTTTCGGTGTTCGGGTGGAAGTGGAAAAATATGAGTAGAAAACACATAGTGACAGTGTCAAGATGTAGCTACTTTCCCTTGTTCATGAATTTAATATGCTGATTATACTAGACGCTATATTTATAATAAACACAGCATCATCTGCGGAACATTTTCCCATCCAAAACGGGGCAGCTATGGATCATGATACTGAAATTGCACAAAATTATCTGACCAAGCTCTTATAACAGACAGTCAATAATGTCAAACCTCTTTTAATTGATGTCTATTACTTGGTTTAGAAAACCACATGCAAGAGCATATCTCCATAAGACCTGAAAGCCATGGGCCAGGTATTTTTGGATGCACCAGTGGCCAGTAAGTCAATCCACATGTGTTGATTATGCCGTTAGTTCATGCAACAAAGGCTCTACATGAAGGTAAATAGTAATATACAAGTACTCCTTAACTATAGTTTAAAAGCATTAGACACACATCTCTTATGCTTCCTGTTGATGTAGATATCTAACCTTCTTGTCAGTAAATGTCATATATACAAAATCTGTACATACTGTGCTATATGTAGCAAAATGCCATAGGCATGTAAATTCTGTATGTGTTTATATATGTATATATTTCTATGATATCCATGCTTGTTGATATATGTATCTGTTAGTTTATTTTGTTAGCAACAAAATATATTATACTTTGGACCATTGAGGGATATGCAAGACTAATGTGCAAAAATCTTATTGTTTTACATATTTTATTGCTGAACGTTTGAGGTTTCTGGAAAGCCGAAATGACTAGGTTTTGGCCAGTTCATAGCGGTTTCACTAGGGACCAGTACAAATCATGGCATCAAAATCCACCTTCAAAAGGGAAAAAAAAGCAGGGGGAGAGCAAAAGCCTCTCCCATCTCTCTGCCTAACCCACTTGTTTTCATGGGTTAACCTGGGAGAGGGGAGCGACTTCAGTTCTTTCTCCTCCCTTGGCTTAATTTTTTTGTTTATATAAAAAAATCTCTCTCTCACACACACACACACGTGTGCATGCATAGATACATATATGTATCTATGTATCCAATGCCTTGTGCTGTGTTCTTTCCATCAAGAGAGGTAAACAATTTCAAGCCATCCCTCTATTATTTTTTTTGTCATTTTATTTTTGAATATTGATCATTTTCTCCTTTTTTTTAAATTTTTTATATGTGTTGCCTATATGCTATGCTTTATCATAGTAATTACGTTAACAAATACACTCCAAAATTTTCGTAAAAATGAAGATTAAAAATTAGTTATATACAAAACTTGTTTGTTCCATAAATAGAAAATAAATAGACCTTTGATTACAATTTTGAAAAATAATAGAAAATTAGCAAAGTTGACATCTCCTTTGGGTGGAAACTTCCTATAGGAAACTTTTTTAACGCTTCAACAACACACTAAAATTTCAATAATTTTCTGTGCTGTTTGGGAGAGTAGTTGTATCTCAAGCCCCACTAGTTTACATCTTGAAGAGAGAGCAGCCTATGTAACTTAATATGTGAATGTGATAAATCACCATCCTTCAGAAAATATATTGAATGTTTGAAAATTATTATTCAGATTCTATTGAGGTCTCATACAGCTGCTCATGCATGTGAACAAGCAATGATTTTCATTTGATATTTAGTAGCAAAAACATGCGCAACTAAACGACTGTACATAAATATCATTCATACATTTCTCCCCTTAAACTCCAAAGTTTTTTTGAACATAAAGCTTTGATATTTTCCACAAGGATTTTTTCTCTCTATCTGGCATACACACTTGGCTCTGTCACCGGTGCCCCCACTGACAAAAATTCCTGCATCCTCTACTGTCTATAGCTATGTATGTTGCATGCATGCATGCATGCGTGTTTGTATAGGAGGTACAGGAGTGTTAGAACATCCAATATTGAAGCCTTTGATCTTCATCAAGGTGGTTCCTAGATCTAGGTGACATAACGAGAAATAGAAATAGAAAAGATAAAAAGGGAGGTTTGTGATGATTTTGAAATCTTTTCTACTAGGTAATCTAGTTCATGCATGCTTGTTACCGGGCGCAACAAGATCCAGTTGGTAAGGATAAAAATCTCACATATTAACTATCATGAGATCTTTTCTTTTAGCCGGAACTGTCACATCTTTTCTTCCCAGCAAGAAAACGGATGCGCTAAGGCACCATTAAATCTTAATCTCTAGGAGCTTTCTTTGAGGCTAAACCTAAATATATTTATATTGTTTACTGTTTATTGAAGCTCCTTTCGTATAGAGAAAAACTTTTACCTTCTGCAACCTGGTTCATATTTCCATAAAGAATTTAGTTTAACCTTTTTTTGGTCCAGTACCTTCTAATATATATTTTTTCCCAGATCCATGAGGTTATTGGTATGGTATACCAATACATAAAATTATTATGACAATCCACTCCACAAGAATGGATATTTAAGGAACTTCAAGATATTGGGAATATGGAGTTCAGGTTTGCTGAGGAGCAGCCCCAGGATGACTATGCATCTGAACTTGCAGGTTCTCTTTCTATATTACTCAAATACATTTGTTTGTTGTACGATGATCGCCTTCTAAAACTTTTGCTATGCATGTTGATGTTTTGGTTTTGTCTAGTTACTACATGCAAGTGTATTAGTTGGTTATTGAATATTGCTTATCCAGACCTCTATAATTATGCTACTGATATAAACCTGTAATGAATCTAATTGATTTGAGAAATTTTCCTGCAGAGAATTACTTTTCTACTCAGAAGAACACATCATATATGGAGAATATGCATTTGAACAGTGGGATCCAAAATTAATAGAAACAATTCTCACCTTTTTTACACCAGATAATATGAGGATTGACATATTGTCGAAGTCTTTTGACAAGCAGTCACAAGGTAATTCTATACCTCTGTGATGCAATAATATTTAATGCTTTAATGCATTATTTGCAATAATTCTTTGGGGGTGTGATTGCTGAATAGATGTTGTGCACCATAATCAAATATTAATACTTAAAGATTAACACGGTTAACTGCTTTGTGTTCTAAATCATGGAGGATGAGGGCCACCTTTTCTTTGGGAAGTGTACTAGGCCTTTTTGACATGAATTTTCTTTCAATTCCTTAACGGAAAAAAATATTCCTTTAAATTCAATTACTTTTCAGATTTTTTAAAAAGACCTTATGTATTGGAAAAGAACAGTCGACACACAGAGTATCTATTTAAAAGTTATATGCTTTATATTTTAACTAGAGGGTCACATGATAGCACATTCCCATTTTTCTTTCTAAGAAAATATTGTTGGCATCCATGGTATATATGACTGCTATATATAATGTCAGACTAACCAGATATTTATTTTAAATGGTAGTTCTTTGGTAACCAGATATATTTGTTATGCTCTAGCTCTTGCAACTCCTGTGTTTTTTATGCGATCTCTAACCTGCTATACATTTTCCCACCAATTTCAGCTATTCAATATGAGCCTTGGTTTGGGGCGCCATATATTGAGGAAGATGTTCCGTCATCCCTTCTTGAACTGTGGAGGAATCCATCCGAAATAGACGCATCTTTGCATTTTCCTTTGAAAAATGAGTTTATTCCATGTGATTTTTCTCTTCGCAATGCTGACACATCAAAATGTCAATTGAATATAAATTATCCGAAATGCATCATCGACCAGCCGCTTGTGAAAATTTGGTACAAGATTGACTCAACGTTTAATGTTCCTCGTGCAAACACTTATTTCCCGATAACTGTTAAGGATGGGTATAGCAATATAGAGAGCTGTGTTTTGACGGAGCTGTTTGTAAATCTTCTCAAAGATGAGTTGAATGAGATACTGTACCAGGTACTATTCACTTTTTTCAACCCAACCATAGGGTATGGAAAATCCTTTATGTACATTTCTTTTTACCTTGAAGAAGGTATCTTGCCAACCAATATAGTGAATTTCATATTGCATTTAACACTAGGTCAGTGACCTTGCTGTTTTATGTAAAATTTTTAAGACCAACCCTCCTGTATAGTTGTCTGATAAATGCCAGTTATCAGTTATGACACTTGCCCAAGTTTCTGATTAGCAGTTTCAGGTTGACACTGAGCTTTTTTTTTCACGAGTGAGGTTTTGTCCAATTCCTATTTTTGGAGAGATGCTACTTGCTACCTGGAAATCAGAGTATATACCATGACATCAGTTTGTTTTCTTTGACATATTTATATTAGGTGGCAAGAGTAATCATTAATCAGGGCCCTAGGCTGCAGTAAATCAGTGAGATAGTTTGTCTTCCTAGTTTCCTTTTAGATCAAGCATTTTCAATTATTCTATTTTTAGTCAAGGTGTTTGCAGCTATTAGTTGACTGATGTTATATTGTTGTTAACTATTAAGAAGCCAACACTGTATTACATCGTTGGATTGTTAACGACAAACATTGTAATAAAGCATTATTGAGGGGAAAGGACAAAATGATCTAAATTAAAATGTCAAAAGCTATGTTTTTGTCAACCTTCTCATCAACCCGAGCCTTCCTTACCGTAGTTCAGCATTCCCATGAAGAAGTTTGTGAATATTGACCACGCCGAACCTGCCTTAAAGGCTTAATGGATCCCCACTATTTATATGTATGTGTGTGTATTTGCATGAATTATAATTTTAGGCTGCTCGAGTAATTTTAAGTTTGTTTCGGCAAATTTCTTGTAATATTTTGGCAGATCTATGCCTATTATGCAGTTTTTAAAGTAATTTTTTAAATGCGAATTCGATTATGTTAACCTTGTATAGTCTGTCACTGTCGCCCCTCATGCTTAGTTAGTAAACAAAAAAATGAGAAAGTTGTTCATAGATCATGATTGTATGAAATTGCATGAATTGTGCTGCAGGAAATATTTTGACGTCAAACATCTATTGCAATTCACGTTCTAAATATTTTGGTGCATTGGTACATTTTATTGTTGGTTTTAATCATTATTCTTTTATGCACAGGCTGGTGTTGCGAAGCTAGAGACGTCTTTGTCAATTATCGGCGACAAGCTTGAGCTTAAGCTTTATGGTTTCAGTGATAAGTTATCTACCTGGCTATGCAAAATATTGAGTTTATCAAAATGCTTCTCACCAAGAATCGATCGCGTTGAGGTACTTTTATGTTGATACTTTAGACCCTTTAATTTACTTATATAATAGTCTCTCCTCCCCAAAATTTGATTGCGGTGAGGTACCGATTCATTAATACTTTAAACCCTTTAATTTACTTACACATTAGGATAGGTCCGCAGATGTTTCGGGTTTGACACCATAATTTGATAGGATAGCTTGTACCTTGTCAACTGATGGTCTCTTATTTACTTGAATCAGAGGAAACCTGGGATTTAGATGTCTACGGATTATATGCGCCATATATTTGTTGAGTATGGATGTAATCTAATGCCATCCTAGTCCTTGACATTATTAGTGAACGTGGGAAACCACATATTTGAAATGTGTCATGATGCAATATGCAATAGCTTAAATACTTAACTTGGCCAAGTGGAACCTGGTCGTACGTTGGATACTTAGCTTGCATGCCATTCTTAGCCTATAAGGTTGAACATGGAAGCAACCCCACACGTCGTGTATGGGTCCTAAGTGAGATCGAAGTGGGTACCAAAGAAACCAGACTTGAATATAGGTGCCTTCAGGACAATGAAACTTGTAGATGGTTCTTCTGCTCATGGAATGTTGCATTGCTGGCTACAATTTTCTATAATTAGCCAAGTGAAAGCATTTGTATCTGCGAATAGTATTTTGTATATATTGTGGACCATGTAAATTTAGAAGAATAACCTACATAGCTTTATTCAAAAGAAAAAAGAACATGTGGAGTCAAATATACTTCAATCTATCTATCTATCAATAATATCCATCTACATAAAAGTTATATCAAAGCATATTCTAGGGAATATTCCCACTTCTATTTTGTTTGTATGTGGAAAAATTAGGTTGGGCCCCTAAATTTTTATAAAATGTAAACTAATCCCATTCTAAGCTCATTTGTATGTGCAAAAATTAGTTTAGGTCCCTAACTTTCCATAAAATGTAAACTAATCCCATTCTAACCTCATATCAATATAGAAATAATATTCACCAAAATTAGGTTAGGCATGTAATTTTCTTCAATATTTAAATTGACCCTATTCCAGGCCTATCGTAATATATAAATAATATTAATAGGATAAAATAAATGTCGGTCCCTTTATGTTTTGATAATACTCTCGGCATGTTGAGAACTTATTTATATTTTTGCCTTTTGTTCTGTTTTTTCCTCTTCCAATTTTTTTCTTCATTTTGCAGGTTTTATCACGACAACAAAATTGAAAATTATTTAATCTGATCCCTCGCGCAATGCGTGGGCCCGAAATCCAAAGTAAAAAATAATCATATTTTTTTGGCATTGGCCCGTAAGCCTTAACCTAGCACACGACACATACAACGCACCTACGCACACCACACACAAGCACACCACACACCCAGGGGACTTATGAATTTGCTATGAAAGTGTTAATTTATGGCCACTTCCTCTTTTGGGGTTCCTGAGGTTTGAACCCTGCACTCTCCCGAAGAGGGGAAGTACCCATACCAACTGAGCTATTGCTCATTGGTAAAAAAAATAATCATATTAATTTCAAAGTTTATTGTTATATTATTTGTAAGTTGGAATGTCTCATTTTTATGTTCATACAAAAAAAATATATGAAATATTTACCTTCAAATTCTTAGGCATTTTCTTGAGATTTTCAATATTTTCTCGGTATAACATACATAAATCGTGAAATTTATAAATTTTTTTAATTTTTCTTCGGTTTTTCAATATTTTGATGGTCACAACACACGAGAATCATGTAAATCATGTAATGTACAAAAATCCCAATTTTTTCTTTTCTTCAAATTTCAACATTTTGCACGATATATGGTACACGAATATCGTATAATTTAATCTTCTCAAAATTTCTATTTTTCAATATTTTAGTTGCTATAATATAAGAAAATCATGAAATATTTAAGAATAAATTATTTTTTTATTGGTTATTCAATATTTTCCATGGTACAACACAAGAAAATTTCAAAATTTTCTGTTTTCTTTCTTTCCAATATTATGCATGTTGCACACTTTTTCAATATGAATTTGTTTGAACAACAATGTATTGTATGTAGATGATGATAATTGTGCTCGATAAAAAATTTGTTTTGAAGAAAATTATTGCACAGATAATCATGAATTTCTTGCGAACAGACAAAAATATATTTGAAGTGCAAAAAAAAATCAACTAGGTCTCCCGCAGAACATGTATAATAAGAAAAGAAATATCACAATTTCAAATTTGCATATTTCAATCAACACATAATATTTGTAAAGGTAAAATAATGGAAAAAGAAAGAAAGCAGTTTTAAAAGATTTTTGAAACTTTTATGATCTTCATATGCTCTATCATGAAACATATTGAAAAAACGAAGAGAACATAATTTTTTTAGATTTGTATAAATTTTGCGATTTTCATTTGTTATAGCAAGCAAAATATTGGAAAAACTGAAAAACAAAAAAAGTCAATTTTTCCATGCCGACAAGAAAAATAATTTAAAAAACGAGGAAAAAAGAAAATTTTGAGATTTTTGAAAATTCCATGATTTAAAATTGTAAAACCAAAAAAAACAAAAGAAATTTAAGGTTTTTTAGATTTTGCGCTCTTCGCGTGCTATAAAAAGCAAAACATCGAAAAACGGGAAAAAACATAAAAAATTATATTTTTGAAAAGTTCGCGATATTTAAGTGCCATATCAAGCAAAATGTAGAAAAACAACATAAAACAAAAAATATTGAGTTTTTTGAAATTTTCATAATGTCAGTATTGCAAAATATTGGAAATTTAAAGATTTTTTTTGAATTATGAGAAGTCACTGTTTTCGTGTGCTAATGAAAGTTATTAATAATATGAAGGAAGCAGAAAATTTTGATATTTTTGAAAATATCATGATTTTTGTTTGCTATAGAGCTAGTAAAATGTTGAAAATCCGAATAAAAGAAGAAAATTTTGAGAATTTTAAAATTACACACTTTTTCGTGCCGTAGAGTGCCAAGTATTGTTAATTTGAAGAAAATAAGTAATTTTTGTATTTTTGTAAATTTCACTGTCATCATGTGCTGTAGAATGCAAAATAACCCTAACAAGATAGAAAAATTTGAGATTTCTAAAAATTTAGTGTAATATGCATAATGCAGCAAGTAAAATATTGGAAAATGGAAAATTTGAGATTATTAAACTTCACCATATTCGTGTACTATAAAGCGTGCAAAATGTTGAAAATTTAAAGAGAACAAAACAAATATGTGATTTTTGGACATTACATGATTCATGTGTCATAACAATCAAAATATTGAAAACCAGATTTTTTTTATTTTAACAAATATCATGATTTTTGTATGTTATAGCGAGAAAAATATTTAAAATCTAAAGAAAATGCCCAAGTATTGAAAGTTCATATTTTGTACATTTTCCGTATGAAGTTCATAAATAAGAAATATTACAATTTACGAATAATAAAAAATAAACTTTGAAATTAATATGATTATTCTTGAGTTTGGATTTCGTGCCCGTGCATTACGCGGGGGCCATTGCTAGTTTATCTACAAATGGAATATTCTATGAGCGATTTGAAACTAACCAGCTAAAGAAAGCCAAATTTGGAGAAAGCTAGAAACTACTAAGAAGCCTGCAAGTGCACTTTCCTTAGGTTTATAGATTTTATAATTCGTTCTCACCTTCTATACAACCAAACAAGTCTAATTCTCCGATAGGTTTAGAACAATTTTTCACCTATGGTGAAAAATTAACAACTTGCAGGTAAACGTGCTCCCAATATGATCAGTTGAACTTTAGTTTTGTAGTATGCATGCTTTAGTGCCAATAGTACGACTGCAGTTAAATTTGATGACGAATTGCGACAATTTATCTTTCTTTTGGACAAATAGGGATGAAAATTAAGAACAGTAGAGCTGAAATATTTTACTTTAGATTAAATAATTATTTGAAACACTTATGAAATAAATATTCTTTATATGAAATTAATTGAAATGCAATTTGGGATTTATAGTCATGCATTTTAAGAATTAAATATAAGAATCCGATTTGTGGGAATGGGTCTCATGTGGTCTGCGAAGAGATTAATTTGAAAAGTTAGAGAGGAAAATACGTGGAATGTGCACAAAGTACATTAGCTAATAGAAGACATTGTAATATTCCAAATGCTAGTGTGTTTGTGTCAATATATTGTGCTGATACTATGAGGCCATGCCTCATTTTATTATTTGAGCCCATCACCTCAAACACACAATCCATCTAGTTTTTCTCTAGCTCTAGTTATAGTGATATATATATTTTAGAATCTGTATATATAAAAAAATCATGAGATTTTAAGACCTCTATTGCTTCTTAGTGGACTAGAAAAAGAAATTCTTTCGGTACATAATCTTGGGTAAAATGTCAAAAAGCCCCTTGCTGTCTCAGGAGTTGTTTATAAACCCTTGTAATTTTCGAAATTGTTGGGAAATGCCTACTGTTCCAATCTTTGTGAAAAAAACCCCGGGCTGTAGTTCATTTAGGCCTTGTATTCGCTCAACTGCTTGGATATTACAGGCAACTGTTTGGATATTACAGGCAGCTGCAACTGCTTAGATATTGCAGGCAAACGATTAGATATTACATGCAACTGGTATTCATTGGTTTTTTTGGGCCCAGGGTATATTTTAACAAGAGCAAAAAGCCCAGGGTTTTTTTTACACAAGTTTGAAGCGGGCCGGGGGCTTTTTGACAGTTTACCTTGAAAATTTACCCAAACACCTTATCACTTGATGTGATAGGGATCTTTAAATCTCATGATTTTTCATATATATGGTTTCTAAAACATGTAGATCACGATGAGTCGTACGGATCAACAAAAAATCACAGCGGGCTGTTTGAGGCGATGACCTCATATAATAAAATGAGGCATGGCCTCATTGGACTAGCCGCACCTACTTGTGGTTGTGCACAAGTACAATATCAATATGTACCATGGCCGTGCATAAGTACAGTAGCTACAATAGCTGAGGCTGCAACTTAACAATGGGGGAAACAAGGGTGCGCCCGTTCACATATAGGTGGGATCCCATGTTCCCCCATTTTGAGTTGCAGCTGTAGCTATTGCACCTGTGCACCACCACATGTACATATTGCTATGCATATTTACATACATACATTATATATGCATACATACAGACATATATATATATATATATATATATATATATATATATATATTGTATACATACATTTATGTAGACATGTGCATGTATACATAGATACATGTACATATGTACATGTATACATAAGATGCATGCACACATACATATGTATGTGTGTAGTTGTGTACATACATATGCATCAGTTTGAGTGTGTGCATACATACATATAAAGTTAAATTAGGATCCTATCAGAAAGATTTGGAAACAAATCCTATCTATTTTATAATCTTTGGATCCACATTAGGATTTGTACAACCTCTTTTGTTAATGCTTGAATAAATGAATTTTTCTTAATAATTGTTTGCACATCCTAAAACAAATTTAAAGGTTAAAAACTAATTAAAATGGCACTTTAATATTGTTTCACCAATATACCACTTAAATGCCTACAATTTAAATTCTGGAACTATTATACCTAAACTTTTACTTCGTTGACACTTCATTACCTGTCATTACCGAGAAATGTGTAAATTTCCTTCTTTCATATGTTTCTTATGTGAGTTGGGATTTTTTCTTGCTATTGGAAATCTATTAAGGATTATACATATATCTAGAGAACTCTTAGGTAGTAAAGTGTTGATAAGTAAAACTTTAGATATTAAAGTGCTGCATTTTAAATTTTAGGTATTTGAGTCCTATATTGGTCATACATTGGGTATTAAATTTGTTTCTAAATCCTAATATTAGAGCAAGTAAGGAAGGCCGAAAACAAATTAATTGTCTGTAACATGTTTGAAGATTTAAAGAAATAACTGCTACAAGGGTTTAAAGATTTGAAGAAGCAACTACAAGATATTACTATTTTAATGATGTACTATTTTGGAGATCAACAAAAACAATGAGAGGAACAAGAGAATCAACAATACTGTGCAACTCACTTCAAGAGTATGGATATTTTTAATTGTGATAATTTGTTGCGAGTTGGAGAATTCCTCGATTGGATCATGGAAATATAGATTCTGAGTACATGAAGATTCCTGTTAGAAAACAAGTGAATTTGGTGACTTGTTGAATAAAAGGAATCACATCGGCATGGTGGGATAGTGTTCAAAGACATTGTTCGGCGCAACAGAAAGAAACCCATTGATTCATAGCCAAAGATTCGACAGTTGATGCGAACACAATTTCATCTACTTGACTACTAACAAATCGGCTTCCAACTGTATTAAAGGTGTCACCAAGGAAACTGACTATATATATTTATGTGTATGTATACACATACGTGTACACACATATATGTCTATATATACACATGTGTGCATATATTTACACTGAGATGTCTATATGTATGTGAGTGTGTATGCGTGTATACACACACACATTGTGTTTATATTTGTAATTGTATACATGTGTGTAGTGGTACTTAGTTTGGATTTTTCTAAAAGGAACGCTATTTTCTTTTATGCGTTCTCATTAATATTGATTATAGTATATTGAAAAAAATTAGCATGTGTCCAAACAACAAATGGAGTTAATGTTATATCTCATCCTTACCGATTTAATCCTCCATAGGTTGGGTGAGTGCCATGATGAGCGAATTCCTCCTCGAAAGCATGAGTTGAGCGTTTGAAATCAAGCATGCTAAACAGATCTAATTTGTGGGATTTTAGAGCGAACATCAACATGAATTTAACCAAGGATTTTTAATGTAATTCCAAATTTCTGAAGTTGCCATTGGTATTAGAAAGAAACTCATTGATCTGATTGTTCATAAGGTTGAGGCTTATTAGAGAACTACCGAAAGGTAAATATTAGGACAGTCAATTATGATATTGTTGTTTAGATCTAAAAGTTGAAGCTTCTTGATGATTGTAGAGTGTTTTTCGTCACCTTATTGAAATTGGAATGCGTGCATGTCAGGCGTATACAGATTCCCCCGGTCTAGATTCGGCTAGGGTTTATTGATTATGAGGATTCAAATCTCCGGCAGTCGCGGACAAAACTGCAGTTAATTACCCTCCTTTGTGGAGCGAGAGAACCTCTAATGAACAGATCATGCGAACTCAATGTGCGGTATGTGATGTGTGTTGTGTTTTGAAAACAATGCAAAAAGGCGTGTTCATTTCAAATTTTTTGTTTATTCTGTAAATATTTACAAGAAAGACTTTAAAAACAAAATTTTAGTTGACATTTTTCTATTTTTTTTCTCCTTTTCTTTATTTTTCTTTCAAAAAAGGTGAAAGTGAAGCTTAAGCACGCAGCTACAGTAGCATGCGTCGATGCAGTGCACCCTATTGTAACATGCGCCGCTACAGTAGCATGCGCAACTACAATAGCGCAGCTACAATGCGCACTACAATAGCATACAATGCGTGGGGAAGGAGCCAAAATGTCCGTTTTTTTTGGGGGCGAAGCCTGGATTTTGGAGCTCGAGTGTACTCTTCTTTTGGTCTTGAGAGGTTTTCTTGATTCCTTAAAATTTGGATTTGGGATCTTGGGGCTTCTTTTCCCTTTCCTAAGTCTTAGAACTTCTCATAATGGAGCTTTTGGTGATGGGTTTTTCCTTCTTCCTCTTAAATTGGATCTTGAGAAGGAAAGAAGATGGATAAGAAAACTTTCCTTTTGGGATTTGATGGAGAGATTCACTCTCTTTTCAATGGGATTATGGCTAAAATGTAATTTGTTTTGGAAAATGAAAGCTTAAGCTCTTGATTTGATAAAAAAGAGGGGGAAAATGAAGAACTTGAAGAGAGAAGATGGAGGCACAAACCCAAATTTTTATTTTTGGAGATTAATTCTTATTTTATCATGATGTTTGCCTTATATAGACTGCACTTTTTACACAGCCCCTTGGGCTTTACAAAATGTCTCATTTGTCCATCCCATGCACATATGCTCATTTATTTTTGCACATGAGCCATGAGTTTTCATAATTTTGGCTTTTTGCCCATTTAATTTACAATTTAACATTTATTTGCATATAAAAGTTATTTATCACATATTTCTTTTTTTTCTTTCTTCAACCCCAGGCTTCGCTTGAGCTTGAGGCGGTTTGTGCATGGGCCCAGTTGCTTGGGATCGGATCTGGGTTGGGCGTTGACTTTGACCCGTTGACTTTGATTTTTTGATTTTTAATATGGATTTTTGATTTTGGCAATGGGGTGTAATTTTTGACCCAAACAAAGTGCCTCCATCAATGAATGCACACTACACATATGAGTCGTGTGTATAAAATTGATAAATCTTGTTTTGTGAAGATGTTGATATGCTTCATTTTTGCGACGTGGAGGTCATTGGTTGACGTATCCCCGAGACGGAGCGTCGTCGTTTGGCGTGACGTGTCCCTGAGACAGAGTGTCCTGTCTGACGTGTCCCTAAGGCGGAGCGCCCCTGTCTGACGTGTCCCCGAGATGGAGCGTCGATGTCCGACGTTTCTCTGAGATGGAGCGTCGATGTCCGACGTGTCTCCGAGATGGAGTGTCGCTGAATGACTGACGTATCCCCAAGACCGAGTGTTGCAGTTTTTGACGTAGAGCTCATTGTTGGAGTTAGTTGATTTGATTTGTTTTGGGAGGTTTCAATATGTCTGGCGGGACTTTTGAGCTTGGAAATATTGCCGAGCGGGACTTCAATTTTATTTGTTTGATTCCCGTCTTATTTGATGGGACTTTTGAACTCGACAACATTGCCGAGTGAGATTGGAATTAGGATTTTTGAGTTGGAATTGGATTTGAATTTGAGTTTGGGGATGAATATGGCGTTAGCATCGCTGCACTGGAATGGGTACCAGTAGCGACTCATCATTTGCCATGGAGGATTTGGATTTTTGTTTGGCGTCAGCATCGCTTCACTGGAAAAGTGCCAGGAGCGACTCATCATTCGCTTTGGATCGGCATCAGCACCGCTAAGCGACTCATCATTTGCCTTTGCCTGTTGAGGAGCGATGGCTTAGAAGACATGTTTAGGTCTCCGTCACCTAAGGCTTTTTAATTTTATGAGCCGTAAGGGTCTTATAAAAGTATTTCCTCCCTATGAGTCGAGAGTATCTCGTAGGTGTATTTTCTTCTTTGTTGTCGTGAGGACCCCCAAGTGTGTTTTTACCCTGTCAGTCGTAAGGATCCTACAAAGGTGTATTTTTCTTACGAGTCGAGAGGATCTTGTAAGCGCCGTTCTCCTCATGTATACACATGGGTGGGTCTTCTCTTCGTTGGTAGCTTGTTTTGTCAATGGAAGATATTTTTTAGATGCAATTTTATTGCAAGTAGCCACAGATCGTATATGACCGTCAATTTGGAGACCGGCTGCAGGGCTGTACAACAGAACTTGGTTGGGATAGGGATTGTTTGTGCCCGTGGATTGTATAAGGTAGTCGATTTAGGGATCGGCCGTAGGGTTGGGAGAATCCGGGTAATTTGGATTTTGGTTTTGGGTTGGACTCTGCATCGCTACACTGGAATAGTGCCAGGAGCGACTCATTATTCGCCGTTATGATATTTGGGGATTTGAAATTTTGTTGGCATCTGCATCGCTAACACTAGAATGGTACCATGAGCTACTCATCATTCACCGTTGAAGGAGTCGAGATGTTTATATACATATACATATATATTCCCAGTTTAACGATTTAGGGGTCAAAGTTGTGCGCTTATTCAAGCTTCTTGAACTTTGATCTCAAGGTGTTTTAACATTCTCTGTCTTTTTGGTGGGATGTGTGTTCTGTAGAAACTGCGGTGGACTGGGTCATTTTCTGAAGCGGGTAATCGAGTCGTCTGCCCCCAGAGGGTTTTAGTCTTCGTTTGTATAAAGCCGATGATCGTAGCTTGGTCGCTTGCTAGCGCACCTTTAGCCAATGAGATCACTCCATTCTTGTATTATTTTTTCAACCCAATTCTTGAAAACAAAGCAGTCCACCACTCTGTGATGTGGGCAGTATATGGGATTGTCGGTCATGTTTGCTTCACGTGGTCTTTTTGATTCAGGCAATTGCTGACCGTTTCTTTGGGCGTCTTTGAATATTTTACGGACTCTGTCCCTTCTGAAGGAATAAACTTTGTTCAACTTTTCTTCCAAGGGTGATTCTCCTTTCCTTCCCAACACTGGTTTTCGATACTGGTCGGCATTAGGCGCGCATGTTCCTCGCTTACTTCAGTTAGCAGATGTATTAGAGGATTCCGTGTTGGGATATCCACCTTTGCGGCTGTCGTTCTTCAGACATTTGAACTTGTTATATTGGAAGTTTGGAAGAAATTCGGGACCCGCATGTTCCAACGTCTGAACTCTTTGAAGTAGGTCCTATAGAGTTTCGGGAGCTGCTGATGACTTGCCCTTGATTCTGTCCGGTGTCAATTTGCTACAGTAATGCGTCAGGACTTCTTTAAAGGTTGGCCGCCGTCGACTTCCATGAAGGTGCTCCGGCCTTGGATTGGAGGGAATAGCTATTGGCTGCTTTGGGGTGTCAATCCATGGTTCATCGACCGAACTTTGATCTTGTTGTGATTGCATTCGAATGCCTTGAGTTGCGAGATTTGCCACAACATTCACTAGATCGTCGACTTTGGAACAGATTTTGGCTAACCCCTTATTTTTGTCTTGAAATTACTCTTAAAGCCATTGTAATAATGCTTGTTCTGCAGTTTTAGGGATGATGACTGGTCTATTCTCGTCGCCTGAGCTTGATTCTCCAAGAATCATGGGTTCTTTTTGCTCATCATCTGACCTAAACTGTTATTGGGCAGCGTCAACTATATTATCACCATGGCTGTGAAGCGTTGGAGAATTTGTTCCTTCAGGCCCGACCATGTAGATCGTATGGATAGTGCATCGGTCCGTTGCTTAATTGGAAACGCTATTCGCAGGGCTTTTGAGTTACCGTGGATTGCCCCTTTTAAGGAAGGACAAACAATTGGGAACCCAAACAGCTTCGGCCTTTGTTTGTATAAAATTGACGGTCGCGGTTTGATCATTTGTCAACACGCCAGGAGACAGTTCTATGTCTTCCGTTTGTATTGTTTCTCGATCTAATCCTTGAAAATGCAAGTCTTCGATAGTGTGTCCTAACACTCGGTGGTATGGGCAGTAATTAGGATGATCAGCCATATTCGCTTCATTTGGCCTTTTTTGTTCCGATAACTGTAGGCCATTTTTAGAGCATTCTTGAATATTTTGTGGATCTTGTTTCTTCTGAAAGAGTAGACCATATTTCTCCTTTCCTTTAAAGGTGGCTCTTGAGATTTGTTAATCTTCACTCCGCCCGTTCTTTGCTTGTTGAGAGGATCGGTGTTGTTGGAACATTCGCCTTTGTGGTTGTTGTCTCTCCGATACTTTGGCTTGTTAAATTGGAGATCTTGAGTGGACGCATGTTTTGAGCATTCCGACATTTAGACCTTCTTGGTCAGCTCTTGGAATGTTTTGAGACCAGCTGTATATAAGAAAGGATTCATCTAGTTGAGATTTTCTATAAGAAGGATGTCAGATTGGTCTTGCTCTAACGGTGGTTCGCATTTAACAGAGGTTGCGCCATCGGACTATAAAATCCGTGGTATTCATTGTGCCTTGGCTTTGTGCTTGCAAGGTCAGCAATGGCAATCTTATCACATAAGCAGAGATTCCATTTGGGCAAACGTAGTGATGGAGCTGTCCAGTATGTTTGCGTACCAGTCGAAGGCAATATCGGTCAAGCTATTGACAAACCGGCGGAGAAGTGCATTATTGCTCCATGTATTTGCGCACGATGATTTGAAATGGGCAATGCGTTGGCTTGCATTTCCCGTTCCATCAAATCTTTCAAATTTAGGGACTACGTGGCCGCTGAGAAACTCCACGAGATTGTGCAGGGTACGGCCTCCTACTAGTGCCGACGTCTTTCTGCGCTTCGGCTTCGGCCACCAATGTTGACTTTTGTTGATGACCCAGTCCATGATTTTATCTTAGGTTAGCGAGCCACTGTCATCGAGAGCCAAGACATTTCCTGAAGCAGAATGTGGTCGACTTTCATGCGGCTCGCCTATCTTTGGACTTAAGGTGATAGGCGTCGGCTGCTTCGGGGTGTCGCTTTCCGGTTCACGGGTGGAGCCCTGCGCTTGATTAGACTGCCCTTGACCGATTTTGGCTATGATTTGCAGCACAACATTTGTCAAGTCATCAATCTTGGAGTAGAGGTTTGCCATCTCCTTGTCTTTGCTTTTGAGCTGATTTCGACGTTCTTGGAGTAGCCGTTCTACGGTCTTGGGAATGAAAACTGGCTCCTCTTCGCTTGCCGAGCTCGACTCATGAATTGGGGAATCTTTTTGCTTATTACCCTCGTCGATGTGGTTTTCATCGTCTTTCGGAGGAGGCTGGTCTTGGAAAGTGGCACCCACATTCAAACCAGAGTGGGCTTAGAATGTGGTGGCCTCATCTTTGCTCTTGCTGCGCGTGCTTGCCATATAGACAATGTGAACCACATATCCAACCATCTCTTTATCTTTGGTAGCTGGTCTTTCGGACCGTCGTCGTAGCCTTTCCTCTTCAGGAAAGGACAAGCGACTGAAGACTGTTGGCTTGGCTATGTCCCTGGGTGGCACTGTTTGGATCTCAGTTTTCTTGACTTTTGCGGTCATGGAATTCTTCCGAACCAATTTCAACGGCTTAAAAGAGTTTGCGAGTTTCACAGCTGGACCGGCTTGGGTCGCGGGATAATCATCTTTCTGGAACCTCACGAAATCCAATTGCGCAGGAGCCCTGGCCCTTTTGTTGGTTTTGTATCTGAGCCGTTTCTGTCTTAACTTCTCGATTTTGAGGGCTTGGCGGGCATCTGTGTTCCGAGAAACCGACGTAGGCCGATTGACGGGGAGTCCAGAGAAGGCACCCGATGTTTGCAACCGTCGTGGTCACCGCCTGAGCTTGCCCGAGACACTTTGTCGTAATCTTGGTATTGACGGCCCTGCCCCTAGCTGGAGCAATGGAGAGCCGTTGGAAGACAGACTTGCGCTTGGGTTCGGACGCCCTTGCGATTACGACATTAGGCCTCCTCCAATTAGAGACCGGCCTATCCGTCATTGGAGCTTGAGCAACAGGAATGGTGTCCGCCGAGATGAATGAAATGGAGCCGAGATGAATGAATTGTAGTAGCGGTTTCTCCCACTGCCGCCCGAGACTTGCCGGGAGAACCGTTCAAGCATCCATCTTCATTGTGTACGAGATGGGAATTACATTGAGAACCGAGTTCATCTTTGGAGACATCGTTAAGCGATGTGGTTGAAAGTTGATTGCTTGAAAGTTTATTGCTGCATAAGAGTATGATTTCAGTATAAATAGCGATTTGAATAAGTTCACATGATCGTTTAACCCGAAATATGGGAGGAGAGACCAGTCCTACCGGGTGTGCCAGAATTTGTAGAGTGTTTTTCGTCACCCTATTAAGATAAAAATACGAGCGCTTGTCAGTCGTGTACAGATTCCCCCAGCCTAGGGTAGGTCAGGGTTTATTGATTGTGCGGATCCAAATTTCCGGCAGCCGTATACAAAACTGCCATTAATTATCCATCGCTTGTGGAGCAGGAACCTCCGATTAACGGATCAAACAGATCATGCGAACTTAATGTGCAGTATGTGATGTGGGTTTGTTTTGAAAATAATGCAAAAAGCCGTGTTTATTTCATTTTTTTGTTTATTCTGTAAATATTTATAAGAAAGACTTAAAAATAATATTTTAGTAAACATTTTTCTATTTAGGTTTCCTTTTTTTATAATTTTTCTTTAAAAAAAGTGTGGAAATGAAGCGCAAAAGCGGCGCTGCAGTAGCATGCGCAGTTGCAGTATCATGTACGTTTCAGTAGCATATAGCATGCACAGCTTCAGTGGCATGCGCAGCTACAACAACGCAGCTACAGTAGTATGCGTGCTACACCAGCGCAAGATGCGCGAGAAGGGAGCAAAAATGTTCCATTTGAGCCAAAAGGTCCGTTTTTGTGGGGCGATGCAACACCTTAGTTTGGATACAATATTTTTTTATTTACCACAATAATATTATATAGTTTTCAATAATAAAACCATTCTTAAAATTTTAAAATTTACTTTATGGTTGGTTGCTAATATATTTATTTTAACGTTTGATGTATACGATTTTGATATGAAAATCTTCAATTTTTAGATAAGATGTGTTAATTCATTAGTGACAATAAAACAATATTTTTTCATATCTTATCAACAATTATATCTCCTTAATATAATAAGATCTTTAAACTAATCTATTAGTATTTGGTTTGCAAATATATTTCTTTACCTAACTTTATTTGCTGTTGATACGAGAATAAGTAAAACCCGTATCAAATCTTTAAACAAACACACACACACACACACACACACACACATATATATTACAAGTTACATCTTTCTCCTAATCTACACATATAAATATATATACTTAACTAAATACAATTAAATCTCTCTCAAATTCTATATATTTCCTCTCTTGTATACAGGCAACTCTTTCTCACTTCCTTTTTTTCTATTCCTCATCTTTTCTCCATCCTCGTCGCCACCATCTCCTTGTCGCCTAAACCTCAGCGTCATCTTCCTATAAGCCACGATCACCGGCGTCTCCTCCTTTCTCTCGACTAGGATCCCTCGCCACCTCCTTCTGCCCTTCCTCACCACCATCAACACCACCTCTCACCGTCGCAGCACACCGAGCAACACCATCCTCGCCATCCTCGCCGCCTCTCCCTTGCCTTTTCCAACCACCGCAACACCTCAACCCCACTCCCCCGGTCGGCGACTTCATCCTTCTCGACCACCCCTCACCGCAACCACCGAGACCACCATTGTCGTGGCAACCCAAACCCATCTCACCCATCGTCACCTTCTTTCCCGCATTGCATCACCATCGTCGTCCCCTCCTCTATCTTTTCCCAAAGCCGCCTCCATCCCTCACCAAGCACTCAGCAACCCTTCACCGGAGACCCATCATCCTCTAAACCCAGATCACCATCGCCGATCAGCACTCTTGCCGAGCATCTCCAAAGCCATAGTCGATCACTTAAACCCACAGACATCATCCTTCCCTCATCGCAGAACCCAAGTCGTCGTCGCCGATTCGATCGAGTCCAAGTCAAGCCGAGATTTAAGCTTCGTATTTGATTCATTTAGCGTCGTGTTTTTTGCCGTGCATCGCGTCCGAGGCAAGTATTCTTGCTTTACTTTTTGGTCGATGCAACATCGACAATCCTTCGAATATATTTTTAAATCTCAAATAAAAAAATATGTTAGTACCCAATTTTCTTTTATATCGTACAAAAAAATATAGACTTTTATGCAGCAAGTGAGAAAAATTAGCAAGTGAATCTAAAAAGGAAATTTATTTTAAATACAAATAAAGTTCGAAGTTGTTAACCTATCATATGTATATAAGTATCTTACTAGCCAGCTTGTAATTATTATATCCATATTAAGGTTAACGGTAAAGATAACATTTGTGACTTATACTAGGTTATACATCATTTTCAGGCGGTTACTGTTACCAGATAGCGATTACATATGACATGTCATGATTATTCATCACTTTAGTCTTTTAAGAACGAGATCTTTAATTAGGATGATGAACTACATGCTATGACACAAGCTACTGTTTACCAGTTTCATTTCTATACAATTACCATATTACAAGTTTCAGTCTTTTCAGCATTCTTAATTAGTGATTTAATTATTACCATATTAAATACGAATACGCGGGATGTTGGGATAGTTTGAGCGTGTGTTCGTACAACAGGATCTCAGGAGTCTTGTGCCGGTAGCTCATATCGGGCTATATCGGTCGCATGCTATTACAACTCGTACTGGGCTATATTGGTCGCATGTTATTACACTTGTACCGGGCTATATCGGTCGCTTGTTCTTTCCACATTTGGCCCCGTGTTTCCTAACCCATGCGGCCTTACCCTTGGGTTAGGAATACTCCAGCAGAGTTTGACGCACACACTTGAACTTACGATAGGATATGTTACCCTTTTAATGACTAGTTAGGTTATGATTTGACATGTTTACATGTATGTTTCATAGTATTAATGTATTTATATAACTGCATCTACTAGCGCACACGGGTTTCACTACACTCGTATATTCATGTTATCACCACACACACCTTATCCGTTGAGTACTTGTTGGGATGTTCTGACATCCTTGAGATTTGCCATCTCAGGTTTATAGACGTATTATCAGGCTGAACAGGATCGTAGCGGGTATCAGAACATTGCCGAAGATCGATAGCCGTAGGTTTATTTCTTTTTAGTTAGTATTTAGCATGTGCGCCCTTATGGGACATTAGTGCTTATGTATCTTTTTCGGATTTTGTTTTTATTTCGAACCTATTGTATTGGATCTTTATTTGCATCGATTATTTAGTGGAGCTATTTTTAGTATTCCTTGTGGTTTCGTTGCAGCATGATTATCAATGTTATCTCTCTTGTTATTGGATATTATCGTTGACAGGTCAGCTAAACAGCCTTTATGTGACTATGGAATGATCTTTCCTTACTGTAGGTAGCACGGCTGGCCTTTGTTGCTCTCCGTATTCCGTATTTTGGGAAGCGGGGCGTGACAGGCGTAGCACGGATTTTGGAGCTTGAGCTCAAAGGGGCTGTTCTTCTCTTCTTTTGGTCTTGAGAGGTTCTCTTGATTCCTCAAAACTTGGACTTGGGATCTTGGATGATGAAAAATGGCTTCTTTTCCCTTTCCCAAGCCTTCGAACTTCTCACACTGGAGCTTTTGGTAATGTGTTCTTTCTCTCTCAAATTGGATCTTGAGAAGGAAGAAGGAGATGGGTAAAAATCTCCCTTTTAGGATTTGAAGGAGATTCACTCTCTTTTCAATGGGTTTATGGCTAAAATGTAATTTGTTTTGGAAAATGAAAGCTTAAGCTCTTGATTTGATAAAAAAAGAGGAAAAATGAAGAATTTGAAGAGAAGAGGAAGGCACAAACCCTAATTTTTATTTTGGGGATTAATTCTTCTTTTCTCTTCATGATGTTTGCCTTATGTAGGCTACACTTTTTACAAATAACCTCTTGGGCTTTACAAAATGGCTCAATTGCTCATCCCATGCCCATATGCTCATTTATTTTTGCACATGAGCCATGGATTTTACATAATTTTGGCTTTTTGCCCATTTAATTTACAATTTAATATTTATTTGCATATAAAAGCTATTTATTACATATTTCTTTTTTTTTCTTCAATGGCCGGATTCGCTTGGGCTTGAGACGGTTTGGACGTGGACCCAGTTGCTTGGGGTCGGCCCGGGCGTTGATTTTGACCCGTTGACTTTGGCTTTTTGATTTTTAGTTTGGATTTTTGATTTTGGCAATTGGGTGTAATTTTTGACCCCAACAATGATATCCATTTCGTCAAAGAGATTGGAGAGCAAAGGAAGCTCTCTTTTCTATTTTTTTTGAAGGACCACAATCATTGAATCCATCTTTGTTGGTTTTTTGAGAGGTTGAGCTTCAAAATAGAAATGATGTAATAAGAAAGGAAGCAATGAAACCAACATTGATAAGCAATTTTTTGGTTTCACGTATCAAAAGCAAGGTTTAAAATATCAGTATTGTTACGGGATTGAATCGGCTATTCGGCCGTATCGACCGTCTTGGATAGGAGATAATTTTTTTGTATCGTTTGCCGAAATAATTTTTAGAGTTAGAATTCTTTTGAAATAAATAGTAAAAGTGTAAGCAATTTGATAAATTTTATAGCAATTAGTGATGTCTAGAGTGGATATTTTATTACTTGCTAATAATAATTATAAACTTTTTAATATATTTTTCTGCAGTAAATGATGGCTGTTATACTATAACCACCTGATAACTTACGAACAAATTAATAATCCACCGACTCATTAATAAAATTAATGCCAAAGTTTTATAAAAGAAAATTAATACCAAAGCTTTACTAATGAAACAGTAAACCCAATAAAATTCGGTATCAGATGAATCCGTATCTGAACTTGGATGGTCATTTTTGGGATTAGGATCAGCCATCTCAAATCAAGATTGCCTGTGTTTTCAAACTATGATCAAAAGCCTACATTTTAGAACACCTTTAGCCAAAAAACCATTTAAGGGTTTTTTGTGTAATAAATTTTGCCCTCTCGGAAAAAGTAAGGATGAGTGATAAAAAGATATAGTGGTGATATACGAAAAGACAAGTTTAATGGAAGTGGTTGGTATGATTTGCATCAGAGATTTTGATTGTGGAGTTTATTAGGGTTTGGTAGATGCCTTGAATGGGATTTAACTAGGGTTTCAATAATGACCCATGATCCGTTTGACTCGCGGGTCAACCTATAAAACACCGGTCCTGGGTCAAATTTTAGTACTCATTAAACCATTACACGTACCCCTCTCGCCTGCTTATAAGTATCATTGGGTCGACCCGACCTGCGGGTTCGTAGGTTTTACCCGGCCCGTCATCGGGTCGAGTTGGTCCGTGGGTTCTGAAAGTATGTCTTAGTATCTCTACTAGGTTTATACAAGCATCAAGTATGCAAATTTAAAAAATCTAGAGGTCTAAGCTATACTAATCTAGAATCGAACTAGAGAATTAGGGTTTTAGTGTAAGCAAACAAGTTCCACACTAAGTGAAAAAAGAATACAACCTTTGTAGACCGGTCCTTCACTTCTAAAGCTCCAAGTAGTAGTTCCTAAAACTCATCTTTGACTCCACTTGGTTGAAGGAACGAGCTTACTTTATAGTCTTCGAAGCCGAAGATGATCCACCTTGAAGTCTCTCTCACTCAAGCTCACTCTTTACTAATCAAAGTATTAGTGAAGCAAACAACCTAAACTAAAGGGCTAGCAAAGTGTAGGTTGAGGAAGTAGGAATTTTGCTCACTTTATTTTCTTCTTTCTCTTTTCTTTTTCTCACCTCAAAAAAACCTAGAGAGCAAGAGAGGAAGAAGGAGATGAGAATGAATTTGGATGGAGAGAGTGAACCATGAGGTGAAGTGATGTGTTGGTAGGAAAATATCTATGAATAAAACAAAGAGAATGAGATGAGTCATGGCTTCTCAAAGCTTCCACAGGCATCCAAGAATTATGACTCATTTCCATTTTCTTTAATTTATAAAACAATCCAATTATCTACTCATCACAATCATTGTATGTGATTCTCATACATCCTAGTTTTATGTATCATCAATCATGATACAAGATTTAATACATATTTTTATATATCACACATATATTAATATGTATAAAGAGAAGAAAATGTTTAAGTGAGCTAATATTAGTTAATATATATATATATATCAAATATATAAGTATATATCAAATTATTAAATCAACATTTTATTCAATAATCCAGTTATATCATATATAACCGAATAATATCATATATATATATATATGTATGTATGTATATCACATTATTAAATCAACACTTGATTCAATAATCCGGTCATATCACATATAATTGTCTAATATTCAATACTAGTTAATATATATATATATATATATATCAAATTATTAAATCAACACTTGATTCAATAATCCGGTTGTATCAAATAAACAAATATATATCAAATATATATTAACAACATATACATATACCATTGAATCAACATTTGATTCAATAATTCGGTTATATCACATATAACCTGACTGATATCAAATATTGCGAGATTAGAATACGATATCACATACTCGTATTTAATTAAGCACCCGCACATTATCTATATGTGCTCTACTTCTTTTCGCTTGAGCTAGGAAACCTCTGTGTGGGACTCTAAAGACTCGTCAATATGCCGACAGTAGGTAATGATCACATCAGATATTCACAAGCCGTCAGCGGTACTAGCTGGACATAACGGCTACCCATGTATTGAGAGAATAGAAGATCAACAAGCAAGCTTGTCCAAACTCCCGTAGAGCCTATAAGCAACGCTTACTGTACAGTCCGGTCTCTTCGTCTAATATGTCGCATATCGAGTCTGGGGTGGAATCGTCAGACTTCAGTAACTTGATAAGTCATGTCGATGTGTGGCTTATAACCTTTCGAGAAACTACTGATAACACTTACCAGTAAATCTCATCAGTCCTGGCCAGGGACTTGCTCTTATAGCCAATCGAGTATAGCGCAACATCAACTCCCAATACCGGGAGAGACGAAACCCCTCCTATCGCTCACTGCCTCCATGTGACTCGGGACTGCACCTAAATTCCACCTGTTTGCACGACTCCTTTGAGCCGTGATAGGGAGGAAATCAAAGCACAATGGGACCACACAAGACACTATGACGATCTTGGGTCTACAGACTAAACTTGTACAAGTGTCACCAGAGAACTGTTAACTGACGATACGTATGGTACCATCTAGGATTTCTCGGCGAGTCCTGTTCGGTATACCCATTCTCTAATGAGCACCTGTATACAATCTTTGATGTCAAACACCAATGGTTGTGGGATCAACCATCGCCCCATACAGGATCAAGAAACGTACACACTAGTCTACTCTGGAATATTGATGCTCTGTCTCGATACTCCCTCAACTAGGAACTGTTAAAGGATGTGCTTGCGGACTACACAAGCCCCACTAGTATGATCTGCATCATAGTCCCGGTAGTCAAGCCAACATCCTAAGGGCTTTATCAACATGTATCAGAGAGAGTATAATAATACAAGTGTACATGTTAAGATAAAGAGCAACCAGATAGCATACTATCATATTGAGCAAGAAAGTCCTATATATATGTCCAAGCATCCACTATATCGTACAATAATGGCCTTTAGGGCATACATATTCCTAACAATCTCCTACTTGCACCAAGGCCAGTTGTTGTAGTATCTCATACCCAACATTCCAAAAGGTCTCTCAAACTGTGTTTGGGGGAAGGTCGTCGTGAGTGGATCCGCTGTGTTGTCTTTCGTGTCAACTTTCCTGACCTCGATCTCCCGGCGATCAATTATCTCCCGAATCAGATGATACCGCCTCAGAATATGTCTGGATCGCTGATGAGACCGGGGTTTCTTGGCCAAAGCCACAACTCCATTGTTACCACAATACAATGGTATTAGATCCTTAATGGATGGAACCACACCAAGTTCAGTAATGAACTTTTTCATCCAAACAGTCTCTTTAGCAGCATCGTTGGCAGCGATGTATTCAGTTTCCATCGTCGAGTCTGCTACGGTATCTTGCTTGGAACTCTTCCAACATACCGCCCCTCCATTGAGGGTGAAAACAAAACCCGAGATAGATTTGTTGTCGTCCTTATCACTCTGGAAGCTCGAATCGGTAAAGGACTCCACCTAGAGTTCACCGTTACCATACACCAAGAACATCTCTTTAGTCTTTCTCAAGTACTTAAGAATGTTCTTCACAGCTGTCCAGTGCTTCTCTCCTGGTCTTATTGATACCTACTTACCATACATAGTGCGTAAGCTACATCATGTCTGGTACATAACATCGCGTACATGATAGACCCAACTGCAGAAGTATAGGGTATCACGGCCATGCGAGCCCTTTCCAAATCAATCTTGGGAGACATCTTTTTAAAGAGTGATTTTTGAACAAGCGGGTAAATTACCACTTAGAATCTTCCATACTAAATCTCTTTAGTATGGTGTCTATGTACCTGGATTGGGACAATCCCAACATCCTTTTAGATCTATCTCTATAGATCTTTATCCCCAGGATGTAGGAGGCATCACCCAGATCTTTCATGAAGAACTTCTGTGATAGGAAGAGTTTGACCGAGTGCAGCATAGGAACATCATTTCCTATCATGAGTATATCATCCGCGTACAATACGAGGAAGACAACCTTACTCTCTACAACGTTTTTATATATACAAGGTTCATCTATGCTTTTGATGAAGTCAAACTCTTTGACTGCCACATCAAAACAGATGTTCCAACTCCGCGATGCCTGCTTTAATCCGTAGATTGATTTAAGCAGCTTGCACACCTTTCCGCTGCTCCTACTGTCTACGAAGCCTTCTGGCTGTGTCATGTACACGCTCTCTTCTAAATTACCATTTAGAAAAGCGGTTTTGACGTCCATCTGCCAGATTTCATAGTCATGGTATGCAGCAATGTCAAGTAGGATCCTGATGGACTTAATATAGCCACTGGAGAAAATGTTTCATCATAATCGACACCTGATCGTTGACGAATACCTTTTGCTACAAGTCTAGCTTTGAAGGTTTCAACCTTTCCATCTACACCAAGTTTCTTCTTAAAAATCCACTTGCTCCCAATGGGTTTTACCCCTTCAGGAGCTACTTCCAAAGTCTATACTTTATTAGTGTACATGGATTCCATCTCAGATCGCATAGCATCCAGCCATTTCACAGAGTCCCCACTTGTGATGGCCTGCTCGAAACTAGTTGGGTCATCATCTTCCATGATGCGATTCTCGCTCCCACCGTTTATGAGAAAACCGTAGTATCTCTCCGGTGGATAAGGAACCCTACTAGATCTGCGGAGTGGCTGAGATTCGTCAGGGACTATCGAATCCTCCGGTTCTACCAAATCATCAGTTGTAGTTTGTGTTTCTGGAATTTCTTCCAGTTCTACCTCATTACCATTAATTTCTTTCACAAGAAATTCCTTTTCTAAAAAGGTGGCATATTGAGAAAAAAAACGCCTTTTGTTCCTCAGTGTGGTAGAAGATATATCCATGTGAATTATTTAGATATCCTACAAACTTGCAAAGAACTGATCGTGTTTCGAGTTTGTCCGGATTCTGTTTTTTAACATAAGTCGGACAACCCCATATCTTTAAGATATGGTCTCTTTGCACTCCATATCTCATATGGTGTTTTAGGCACAGATTTTGATGGAACTTGATTCAATAGGTATGCAGCGGTCTCAAGTGCATGACCCCAAAAGGAAATAGGTAATTTAGCAATACTCTTCATAAAGCGCACCATATCTAATAGAGTGCGATTCCTCCGTTTCAATACTCCATTGTGCTGTGGTGTATACGGAGGAGTAAGCTGAGAGAGAATCCTATTCTTTTTTAGATAATCTCGGAATTCCGTGCTTGAGTATTCACCTGCTCGATCAGATCGAAGGATTTTAATACTTTTACCCGTCTGGTTCTCTACTTCGCACTTATATTCCTTGAATTTTTCAAAAGCTTCAGATTTTTATTTCAACAGGAACACGTGTCCGAATCTTGAGAGATCATCGGTGAATGTAATAAAGTAAGAGGAACCATTCCTGGCATGTATAGACATAGGACCGCATACATCACTATGTATCAGTCCCAAGAGTTCAGTAGCTCTTTCTCCGTGTCTTGTAAACGGAGTTTTGGTCATCTTACCTTTGAGACATGACTGACAAGTTTCATAAGATGTAAATTCGAACGGATTC
Organism: Agapanthus africanus; assembly: GCA_030015575.1. Classification (NCBI taxonomy): domain Eukaryota; kingdom Viridiplantae; phylum Streptophyta; class Magnoliopsida; order Asparagales; family Amaryllidaceae; genus Agapanthus; species Agapanthus africanus. Next base: position 766,128,657 of record JASDDO010000022.1, on the reverse strand, counting down.
AAATATCCATCTTTATGCAGTTTGGCCAGTCTTGTCGATTGATATGACCAAGTCTACAATGCCACAAGAAGGCTTCGTTCATTTCTGAACTTTTTCTCTTGTGTGTGTTCTGTATGTTTAGAACTGTATTTTGATTTAGAACGTATATACCATTACACAATGTACCAAACCCAATCAACACTTGATTTAGGAAAATGTTCATAACATTTTTCTCTAATGCAAAGTTATATCCTTCTTTATCTAATAAAGAAACGGATATTATATTGCACATCATCGACGGTACGAAATAACAGTCATTCAAAATCAATGTATTACCATTTGGCAATACTTCTCTTTAACCCTTGTAACATATTACAAATATGGGATCCTGATCCGGTATCCAATATCCAGGACGTAGAGCAAACTGAGAAACAGTTCTCAGTAACTAACACACCCGAAGAAGATGTATCAAAATGCTCTTTCTTCGTTCGGGTTGCGAGGAAATCCTTGTATTCTTCTATCTCTTGCCTAAAATCATGACTGTTGTCTTAAGATAGGGTGGAACCAACGTTCCCCAGCCCAGTATAATAAGCGGATTCGGTCAATACATCCATATTATTATCTTGATTAAGGCATGTCATGGTCGCTACCTGGAGAGACAAGAAAACACTTTAGCGTGCACTCTTGCAAGATGAGATTGGTTATTATCTTATCTAATCAGGATGGCTCCCACTGTTTTTATCAAATCTTCCTTCAAATCCTAAAAGGTAAGATTAGCCGGGATTAATTACACCCTATAAGTTCACCAATCGGTCAGCCAGACAGGTGTTGGTACTCCGAGGGAGTCTTCCCGTGCTTTCGTATGGAACTAATTAAATAACCTCGTTTTCGCAGGGGCATAACCCCGTTAACACCTTTTTTAGACACCTACTGGATCAGCTAATTGTAAAGTGGAAAACTCGCTCAGGAGTAACACTTACTCACAGTGGGTATCGGGATCCAACTATCATATAGAAGGTATACAATCTCATTGCAAATTTCAACACCTGAAATTCCCAATATCTGTTTACCCCTAGCGACTTATGACCTTAACTATGCTCAACAAATCATAAGCGCTAGTCAAGTTCAACCCGTCATTTCTTGATTGAATTAAATCCATCCGCACGACCCTTAACTATGGTCAACAAGGCCGTACGACTACCCTAATCCAATCGCTTCAATATGTGGCAAATAAGCACTAATCAGCTACTGCACACTACTCTTGACTATGGTCAACAAACGCAGCACGAATACTAAATAGTATTTATCTGAAATGACGGAGGGCTACGATTGGTTTTGAAGAAAACCTTTAACGTAATGATCTTGATATTGTTGTAGAATATAGTGATTTGAAAAGGAGTGGTTTAAGCTCCGCTTTTAAAATCGAGTAGTTTTTCAAAACAAACCGAGTGGGTTGTAGCTTATGCTAGTTTTGCTAAAGAGGTCATTCCTGGTGAAGGGATCTAGGTTCTTTCCTCATCGAATGAGGTGCTGGATATTCATAATGGAATACCGCTATGCAAAGCAAGAAATAGAGCTACCTTTTTGAAAAATTTGATTATACATCTTTAGGTTTCTTTTCATTAATCTCTTTAATGATGTCCTATCATTTATGTTTCGTAAACATCACAGAAAAAACGAAAATAAAACACACATATATGCCATCCGCATTCGCCATAGGGACCCGGGTTTTCACCGTAAGGTTAACTTACGGCAGGACGGTCAGGACTAGCGCAGATGCAAAACATATATAGTGTCTACTAGTATATCATATATATAAGTAGCATTCGTCTTACGCAGCTATATGATCACATCATATCACAGAAACCAGCAGAAGCATATATATGAAATATAGGATATATTAGGAGGTCCGTGTTTTAGATTAAGCCAGTAATGAAAAACACGGATTCCACGGTCGTGATGAATAGCCAAACCCACATCCCTAGACCCTTACGAGATCGGTAAGCAACCCTGCCAATTCTAGAGTTAGGCAACTGGTCTCGACTCCTCGAGATGGCCTCCCACTGGACTCTTGAACCCGGTTACTTGTGCTCCCCGCTTTGAGTCTATCCTAATTCGGAAAAGTAAATAATATACATCATTTGGTGACAACAACCTCAATCCGGAAGTGCCCTAATAAAAGAATATTACATACAAATTTTTACATGAACGAAAATTGAAAAACTCTCATATCATGCAAAACCCCCTGGCTATTCAATCACGACGATCCAATATAACATATCAACCAGCAACACAATAATATCACATGTCATCAACGTAAGTAAATATGCGTATCCCTAATGTTGTTGACGTATAGCAACGAGATCGGGGATACACCACATATTACACTTACGGTCGCAGAATAGAAATGAAAACTACAATAATTAGAATCCGCATCATTCTTAGACATAAACCCGGAATATCACGTACTCCGGATTTCATGCCTAACCTTATAAATCTTGCATTTAAGTCTTGAATTGAAAACACTTTTCAAAAACAAGTCGGGTATTTCAACAAAATCCCCGATTCTATGATCGAATGCTCGTCGGGAACTTTAGTAGATAGCCGTACCTTCGATTCCGTCAACGAAGTGCACTTGGGCGGAACACCGCGGCCGCGAGCATCCGGGTGGATGCTTTTGGCCATGGGGTTCTCCTATAGTCACTTGGTCGGGGTTATGGGGCGTGGCTGTCTACTAGTGTCTCCCGGCGACTATTCGCGTACGATACGAGATTGCGACGGAGTTTTGATCCGAATCGAAACTTCGTGGCAATCCATCACTTGAGACTAAAACGCGAGATTTACTAATCGTTAACTAGTTTTCGCAAAACTAATCAATGTGGATTCCAAAAATTGTATTACATAACTATAGTATTCTAGACGATGTTAAACATTTCGATCGAGGTTTCAAGCAATAACAATTCACAGAGACCTCAACAACTTAAGCTTTCATTAAAAATACCCAGAAAGTCCAAAATATGAAGATGAAGCAGCACAAGAAAATCGAGACCCTAACCCTACTATTGCGCTGCGGAAGCGCCGCAAATACATGGTATTTACGGCGGTTCCGCCGCCAAGTTATGGAGTTACGTTCTCGTATTTCTTGATCCTTCATAATTTTACCTGAATGATTTTCTAAGAATTTTTAATTGTGAAAAATCCAACGTTTGGAAAAATGGACAAAAGCTAGTAAAATCCGTGTTTAAAAACGTCGATCGAACACTTTAATGTCGTCTAGACTTCGCCTAAGTTTCTAACTTGGCTCTGATACCATGAAAGTATGTCTTAGCACCTATACTAGGTTTATACAAGCATCAAGTATGCAAATTAAAAAAATCTAGAGGTCTAAGCTATACTAACCAAGAATCGAACTAGAGAATTAAGGTTTTAGTGTAAGCAAACAAGTTCTACACTAAGTGAAAAGGGAATACAATCTTTGTAGACTGGTCTTTCACTTCTAAAGCTCCAAGCAGTAGTCCCTAGAACTCTTCTTAGACTCCACTTGGTGAAAGGAACGAGCTTGCTTTGTAGTCTTCGAAGCCGAAAATGATCCATCTTGAAGTTTCTCACTCAAGCTCACTCTTCACTAATCAAAGTATTAGTGAAGCAAATAACCTAAACTAAAGGGCTAGCAAAGTGTAGATTGATGAAGTAGGAATTTTGCTCACTTTTTTTTCTTCTTTCTCTTTTCTTTTTCTCACCTTAAAAAAAGAAAGTGGACCATGTGGTGAAGAGATGAGAATGAACTTGGATGGAGAGAGTGGACCATGTGGTGAAGTGATGAGATGGTGGGAAAATATCTATGAATAAAACAAAGAGAATGGGGTGAGTCATGGCTTCTCAAAGCTTCCACAAGCATCCAAGAATTATGACTCGTTTCCATTTTCTTTAATTCATAAAACAATCCAATTATCTACTCATCACAATCATAATCCTTGTGTGTGATTCTCATACATCCTAGTTTTATGTATCATCAACCATGATACAAGATTTAATACATATTTTTATATATCACATATATATTAATATGTATAAAGAGGAGAAAATATTTAAGTGAGCTAATTTTAGTTAATATATATATATATATATATTAAATATATAAGTATACATCAAATTATTAAATCAACACTTGATTCAATAATCCGGTTACATCACATATAACCGACTAATATCATATATATATATATATATATTTATATGTATATCACATTATTAAATCAACACTTGATTCAATAATCCGGTTATATCACATATAACTGTCTAATATTCAATACTAGCTAATATATATATATATATATATATATATAACATATATATATATATATCAAATTATTAAATCAACACTTGATTCAATAATCCGGATGTATCAAATATACAAATATATATATCAAATATATATTAACAACATATACATATACCATTGAATCAACACTTGATTCAATAATCCGGTTATATCACATATAACCTGACTGATATCAAATATCGCGAGATTAGAATACGGTATCACATACTCGTATTTAATCAAGCACCCGCACATATCTCCATATATGCCCTACTTCGTTTCGCTTGAGCTAAGAAACCTCTGTGTGGGACTCTAAAGACTCGTCAATACGCTAACAGTATGTAATGATCACATGAGATAGCCACAAGCCGTTAGCGGTATTAGCTGGACATAACAGCTACCCAGGTATTGAGCGAATAGAAGATCAACAAGCAAGTTTGTCCAAACCCTCATAGAGCCTATAAGCAACACTTACCGTACAGTCCGGTCTCTTCATCTGATATGTCGCATATCGAGTCTGAGGATGGAATCGTCAGACTCCAGTAACTTGATAAGTCATGCCGATGTGTGGCCTATAACATTTCGAGAACTACTGATAACACTTACCAGTAAATCTCATCAGTCCTGAGCAGGGACTTGCTGTTATAGCCAATTGAGTATAGCGCAACATCAACTCCCAATACCGGGAGAGACGAAACCCCTTCTATCGCTCACTGCCCCCATGTGAGTCGGGACTGTACCCAAAATCCACCTGTTTGCACGACTCCTTTGAGCCGTGGTAGGAAGGAAATCAAAGTACAGTGGGACCACACAAGACACTGACGATCTTGGGCCTACAGACTAACCTGTACAAGTGTCACCAGAGAACTGCTATCTGACGATAGATATGGTACCATTTAGGATTTCTCGGCGAGTCCTGTTCGGTGTATCCATTCTCTAATGAGCACCTGTGTACAATCTTTGATGTCAAACACCAATAGTTGTGGGATCAACTACCGCCCCATACATGGTCAAGAAACGTACACACTGTCTACTCTGGAATATCGATGTCATGTCTCGATACTCTCTCGACTAGGAACTGTTAAAGGATGTGCTTGCGGACTACACAAGCCCCATTAGTATGATCTGCATCATAGTCCTGATAGTCGAGCCAACATCTTAAGGGCTTTATCAACATGTATCAGAGAGACAATATAATAATACAAGTGTACATGTTAAGATAAAGAGCAACCAGATAGCATACTATCATGTCGAGTAAGAAAGTCCTATATATATATGCCTACGTATCCACTATATCATACAATAATGGGCTCTAGGGCATACATATTCCTAACAGGTTTTATCTAGCCCGTGTTAAAAATTGTCAAATGACTTCATTTCTAATCATTACATTAAATATTTGATAGTAAAAATTATATTACCAATACTAAGAGTTCACCACAAATATACACATGAATTAAGTTATTGTCTTTAATTAAAATAATTAATGAATTCAAACTTCAAAGAGCCTAAAGACAATCCTTTTATTTTAATTTACAATTACATGTTCTTTATGATAAAAAAAACATTAAGTTATAGTCTCTCTCCCTTCGATCTTATTAACCCACCAACCAAAACCTACACCTAGGAACTTAGCTTTTGGCCACTGAATAAAGTATATTATGTATTTTTGATTTTTCTTTGTGAAAAATAACAAAAGTTGAAAGAAATAGTATTAAGTTATTCGTTAACTCGCATGTCCACTTGCCGTAACAGGTTGGGTCCTGGGCATGAAAATTGGTACCCGTTTAATTCCAGGCATTTTTACTCGTGCTCGTTTTATCCGCTACCCGCAATGACCCCCGATGGATGACCTGGCCCGCCCGTTTGACACCCTTAGATTCAACTGAGGTGTAATTTTTCAAGAAACTTGTGGCTAATTCTCAGCCATACAATCTAAGGACTAATAAGAAAATGGATAAATGCAAGGGAAATTTGTAAAAGTTGATAGATCATGCTTTAGCTCTTTCCTTGTACAAATACAGATGTCGATGTGTACTTTGTGATGGACCTTTGGCTGATTTGCACAATCTATAAGAGGGCTAGTTAGAGGTTCAAGAAATTTTGGTGAGTTATAGTTAGGTTGACTTTTATTAACATGCCAAGCCTTGCTAATGACTAGCTCAAATGTTAAACAGTCGAGCCAAAAACATTTTAACAAAAGAACTAATATTCTTTCAATCCCTTTCTGTCTCTTGCCTTTATAGGCGCCTTATGCTTATTACCCTAACAAAACACAATTTTACATTTCTTTGGTTTTGGATATCAAATACCCTATCAGTATACAGAATTTCAAAAATAATATATAGTATAACGTACTCAATTTAAAAACACTTGTATATTTGTTGCAGTAAGATGTCCTGATCGATAAATTTTGTATATTTTAAAGCTTGTATTCTGTTGAAAGTAAAACCAAATGATGGAGAAACTTTAATGATATTCTCATATTGGAAACAACAAAAGAAACACATGGGTATAAGATATAAGATGGGTCAAACCTCAACAAGGCTTGAGTCTTGAAGCTCATTTATATCAAAGGCCCATGTGTATCTATAAAAGCCCATCACTCCCTCAACTTAAATAATGTATCTTTTAACATGGTATCAGAGCCGATAGTTCGATCTAAACCCGTTCTCTCAATGTGAATACTATACCAAGAAAAAGTGATGGTTGCACGTAACTCGTCTCGTACTTTCTATGTAACAACCACACCAAGAAAAAGTGATGGTTGTACGTAGCCGTGGCTAATGAAGCGAGCCGAAGCAACTTGCTTAGGAATTCGTTTTCTTCGCCTAGCCGGCTAGGCGAAGCAAGGGCAACAACAACGAAGCCAGAACCCCTCGTTTCGCCGCTTTGCCTCACCGCTCCGTGAGGCAAGACAAATTCGCCGAACTAGGCGAATTTTTCGCATGGCTCGGTTGCTATTTTTTTTAAAATTTAAAAATTAAAATTAGGCTTAAAAATTTGAAATTTAAACAAAGTTTTTATATTAAAAAAATCTTAATCAAATTACAATTTCATAATACATTTTTTTTTTACATTAAAGACCGAACCCACTCAGGCTGCCTACGTATCCCTCCCAAATATTATCTTGATGAGAGGGAATCATGTCTACGTAGCTCTTTTTGTAATATTACAGATCTTTCTCACTACTCGTAGGCACCGGTTGTAGTTTCTTCTTCGGTGTTGGTCTCATCCGATCCTGTAAGCTCCTTAGGTAGATAATCCGAGTCCAAAGTGATTGCATTTTGTTTCCTGACGGCTGCTGTTTCCCAATCTTGTGAGCAAATCATGCACTCCATTGTGTCGTGCGCCAAGCTGCATCTCTTCTCGCTTAATATCCTGCCATCTGTACTAAAAGCACTTTCAGATGCTACTGTAATGGATAGTAAATCACGAGCCATAGTAGAAAGCATCAGATACAAATGTCCGTGGTTTTTCCACCAGGCTAAAATATCAAAATCATCTATAGTTAAATATACATTTGACTCAGTTTGTAAAAATATTGATAACTCATTTAAAGATGGCGATGATAAGGCTCCCGAGCCTTTTGCCCTTTTCTTCTGTTGAATAAGTTCTAAAGATGAAGTCGAAGCACGCGAACTGCTTGAGGGCGGTGGTTTACTGGTTCTACCAAAAGAAGATCGTGCAACATATAAATCAAACACTTCATCTACATTACTTCTAACGATAGTAACATATGCATTAATATCTACACCATGTCCCATTGCCGTGTGGAACCCGGTTAAAAAAGCCTCCAAACCTTCTAATTTAATTCTAGGGTCCATTACCGAACATAAACGATAAATAATTGGAACTTCAGAGAAATAGTTAGAAATCTTAGCTAGCATAGTAAGTATCGGATGGTGAAGTACTGGATTTTCGACGTGACAAGCAAAACAATTAGCTATATTATACAATTCAGAGACAAGAATATGACAAGTGGGGATATAAGTAGCAGAAAATCGTTCGGTTGCTTATTTAAAAATCATAAGAAAATCTTTAAAAAGATCTGCAATCGTCCAATGATCGGGTGTTAAGTGGTTTTCTATAGGTATTTGTTCATTCCACATGTTACTGGTAATTCCGGCGGTTTTTAATGCAGTACGAAGTATGTCATATGTACTATTCCACCTAGTGGCTATATATTTTCTAAGAGACGGCTTTACACCTGCAGCCAGGCATCTAGTTTTGTATTTAGCTTTTCTTTTTCCAAAACTTTTAATAAACCTACATGCATCTTTACTTGTTTGAATATTTTTATTACATACGTTATATGCATCCTGTACAGTAAGGTTAAGTATATGACATGCACAACGAATATGAAAAAAACGACCGCTGCAAATTGGTTTGCATAGCCTAATGAGTTCAGCAATAGCAGAATTATTGTTGCTAGTATTATCAAAAGAAACAAAAATTTTTATTTACACAATAATATTCTTCTAAAATAGATCTAATTTCAGAGGTCATATGAAAAGCACTGTGCGGATATGGAAATCGTCTAAAAGCAATAATTATTTTTTGCAAAAACGAGTCAGAATATATCCAATGTGCAGTAACACAGATCCAGAGAAGTTCCCTTCTATCCGTCCAAACATCAGAAGTTAATGAAATACCGGTATCTAAAGAAACAAGAGTAGCAATTAATACTTGTTTACTGTCGTTGTAGAGGCTAAAACGACGACTTTTAAGCGTAGTCCTCGGAACCTCTTTTGAATGCCGGTTGCAACGCCGGTTGAACGTACCGCTCAAAATCCTCGCTTTCTCCGATTCCGAGAACCTGTTCATCTGCCATAACATACCTTACCTTTTTTGAAACATTTAAATCATGATTATATTTAAAAAGACCTCAAAGAGTATTTTTTTGCATATTTATTCAAACTACCAGTGCCGGCACTATCCTTATGTTTATATGCATTGCCACAATATTTGCAAACGGCGTATCCAACATCGTCCCTAAATTCAATTTTATAGTGATTCCAAATATCACCAGTAGTCGCGCGTTTTTTAGCTTCTTTTGATATATGGGTGGATCCTTCCGCTTGTTGTTTGGGATGAGGAATTTGGGTTTGATCCATATCAGATGAACCTTCCATATCAATATTTTAACTAAACGTTAAAAAAAAGAGTGTTAGAGTAGAAAATTTAAATTAAAAACAAGAAATAAGAAAGGGAGAAGAATGGGTTGATCGGAAGCCCGGAGCTTCGAAAACTCGGAGTCGAACTGTCGGAGGATCGGATCGGAGCTTCTATTCTTTAGAGAGAAGGAAATTGCCACAATTGTTTTAGAGATTTAGATTAATTTTTTTTTAGAGAGATGGGATTTTTTTTTGAAGAGTAAAGAGTTTGGAACGAGAAGAAATGGGGTTTGGGGGTATTTATAGGTTTTTGAATTTTTTGCTCGTTTCTAGCTGTTATGAGGCGAAGCGAATCGAAACTCGCCTCGCTTCGCCTAGATCCGACCATTAAGAGCCGCTAGATGGGAATTCTGAGGCGAGGCGATTCTTGCCGATTCGTGGCGATTCCCGAGGCGAGGCAAGTTGGCGAGTTAGGCGAGATGAACTACTACGAAGTACCGCCGGAAAAGTTGGGAACCCGCTCGGTTAGCCAATTCGTGACGGGCGAGGCGAATCGCCTCGCCAAATTCGTCCACGTCACCACGAAGCGAAGCGAATCGATTCGCCATCGATTCTCTTCATTAGCCGAGCTTAGTTGTACGTGAGGAGTGTTGAAAGTAAAAACCAAATGTTGGGAAAACTTTAATGATATTCTCACATTAGAAACAACAAAAGAAACACATGGGTATACGATATAAGATGGGTCAAACCTCAACAAGGCTTGAGTCTTATTGTTGGAAGCCCACTTATATAAAGTCCATGCGTACCTTTAAAAACCCATCACTCCCTCAACTTAAATACTCTATCTCTTTAACATATTCCTTGTTTCCTCATAATTTCAGAAAAAATACTGTTATCACTCAATTATAAGTCCAAAGCATAGTTCTAATCTCACACTTCAGGTCATGTAACATCGAAAGTGACTACTGTGACTGCTGACTATATTATAAGCATTAAACATGCTCTTAGTTATAAGTCAATGATAGATAATCACATGTTATTTCCCCCCAAAATATCCCCTTTTTAGTAGGCATTCTGTATGTGGGCAGTCATTACCCACAAGCTTGTGAATTTTGGGTCAGCAATGTATCATAATTCAACAATACCCTCAACACCTGGTCCACTTTGCATATTCGGAAAGGTCGGGTTTGGTTACACTTCACAGAGAACTTGAGCCAGGGTCAATTACATGACAGGCAAAAGGATTCACAACTTCACTTAGGAGCATCCATACATGTGAACAATGTATATATACCTAGACCATCTACATTTTACTTTGCATGACTTGTCTAAATCAGAATTGTTGGAGTTGTGCTTAGCAATATAGGAAAACAATATTGGAGTGATGAAAAATATAGCAAAGGGATGAAAACAAAAACAGTGAGGAGCACTTACCACGGAGTAGATATGCTCAACGGTGATGATGTAGTTATCTAAATATGTAACGAGAGCTGATTTTTTTTAACAGTGTGGAATACAGGCTACCTATCATTTACTCTCCTTGACATGTTACCAGGATCTCTGATTGCATACCTTCCTATTGCTTCGCCATTATGTCCTTCTCCATTCTGTTACATATAGGGGGGGTCCCATTCCCGGAATTTTTGTTTTGCGAAAGGAATTGAAGGTAAAAACGTTCTTATGAATACCAAAACCACATAAGCTACATGGAAAAACATATGAATATCTGACGTCACACTCCTTGCCTGATAATTTCATAGTTACATCTGTTTAATTTGGTTTTCCTATGAAGTCCATAGTATGGAAGCATGCATGCTCTAGATCAATGTGCAACTTCCAATTAATTCTAATTATGTATCTCTTCCCCTCGTTATAAATTATTAACTTGGGATAATTTGCCAGGTTATCAAGGAGGATATGGAAAGATCCTACAAAAATGCCAATATGAAGCCTTTGAATCATTCAACCTATTTGAGATTACAATTGTTACGTGAGAGCTTCTGGGATGTAGATGATAAGCTGTCCTGTCTAATGAAATTATCTCTTTCTGATTTAAAGGACTTTGTTCCTAATCTTTTATCTCAGGTACTTTGGCACACTTTTAGTCTTACCATATGTTAATTTTACCTGTATTTTGGTAATTAACTTCATATATGGCATCATATCACCAGCCTTCCAAATCCGGAATTTTATTCCCATCACTTTAATAAATCAGGTTATACAGTATCATGATGGGGCCCTTTCTTTTATTTGAAAATCAATTTGTTTCTCTGTGGAAACTTGTAGTTGCATATCGAGGGTCTCTGCCATGGAAATCTTTCAGAAGAAGAGGCGATCAGTATTTCAAACATCTTTACCAATATTTTTTCTGTACAATCACTGCCAGTGGAATTGAGGCATCAAGTACGAGTTCTTCGACTTCCATCAGGAGTAAACCTATTCATACATGTCTGCGTTAAAAATGAGCTGGAAGTGAACTCGGTAGCTGAGGTAACTACTGGCAGTTTCACTTTATCTCCTCCAAGTAACATTCACCTTGAAATATATAAATGTGCTGTATGAATTTTTATTGTCTTATTTATTCTTAAATTGCCCCCTATCGTCGAAGTTTGAAGTGACCATGGATGGTGGTTGTTACAGAGGTACCGTTTCACCATAACTTTTTGAACAGATTTAAGTGTCGTTTGCAGCAAATATTCACTGTTAGCTATGTAATATTTGCTGAATGGAACTTCTGTATTCTTTGTGGTGGTTTGGGGTTTACACACCTGAAAACCACAAGAGCATCTGGTTTACACATTTGAACTTCTTTCTTAATATGAAATGTTATTTCTGACATGCAGCAGCTTAATATGCAGCTTTGAAGTTGAATTGGTTTCAGCGCTGAGCATATTCTCATATATTTTAATTGCTTTCGGCAGCTTTATTTTCAAATTGAACAAGACATTGGGGTAGAAGCAACCAGATTGAGAGCAATCATAGATTTATTCAGTAATATTGTTGAAGAACCATGTTTCAATCAGCTAAGTTGAAAAACAAATAGTTATAATTGCTATAGGATTTCAGAGTAAATCTTATTTAGTATATTGAGTTCAGTTAAGGTATAGGCTACAATCCTATCGGCAGGATTTTGAAACATATCTTACCTATATTTTAGCCATTAGATCTACTTTGGGATGTGTGCTAGCAATCATGAACAGGAGGCTTCATTTTTCTAATTAACTACATGGTTGCATGCACACATCTCAATTCATATCCAATGGCTAAAACATGGGTAGGATTTGTTTCAAAATCCTACCGATAGGATTTGTAGCCCATCTCCTTTTTTACATTATCATCTATTTTGCACTGCTTATATTCCCATAGCTAATACAACTTCTCTTGTTTATACTGAACTGTAGGACAAAAGAGCAACTTGGTTATGTTGTTGAGAGTGGTCCACGGATGACATACCGTGTTTTAGGATTTTGTTTTCGTGTTCAATCATCAAAATACAGTCCTCTTCATTTGCACAGTAGAATCACAAATTTCATGAATGATATTTGTCAGCTACTGGTAAGCTTCCATTTTACAATGCACAATGTATTGATGAAATATTATTTTAGCATGTATTTGGTATCTTCTCTCTCTCTCTCTCTCTCTCTCTCTCTGGATGATAAACAGTCTCTCTCTCTCTCTCTGGATGATAAACAGCCATGTCATCAATATGAGACAGATTGTCCTACAACAGTTTGCTTATATGCTGATATCTCAATCAGAGTCTATAAACAAACTAGGATAATATAACAAATTGTTTGGATGCATTTTTAGAAATATATTTTTTGTTCCTTTTTTTGGAACTCCAACTTTTCAATCCTTTATCTTATGGGTTTTATATTGTATTTCAAATAATTTCAATTTGTTGTCACATGTGTTTATGACGGCAACTTATCCAGGGATTCAGAATTATTTAGCGAATGTTCACCATTTGTCTATATTTCCTAATTGATGCTGCTATAGTAATTTGAACCCTTATTAGATAAAGTTGCTCTACCAAGCTGGTTAAATTAATTTTCTTATACTTGCACCTTTATTTTTTTAAGAACATTATGGTGGTATTCTATGCTTTATTGTTTTACTTGTTGAGAGTTTTAGATTCGAATCATTTGGCATTGCGATTTAACTAGTTCTTTGTTATTCTAGGATAACCTTGATGATGAATCCTTTGAAAATCATAAAACCAGTTTAATAGCAGAGAAATTGGAAAAGGACCCATCACTTTCATATGAAACTGGGCACTACTGGAGTCAAATTACAGACAAGAGGTATCAAATTTCTTCATTTCGTGTAGTTACTGTTTTATATTTTAAGTTTGCTCTTTTCTCCATTATGAGGCTTTCTTTGATTCATCCTTTCCCCATTATAGTTCACTTGCATTTTTATTTGTTAAATGATTGCTTCATAAAAATGGCAGCAAACCTGCTTATGTTGCTTGGTTCATATGTGCATTTTGTTGATCTTGAAGACGGAAATGTTTTATTATCGCTAAACAGCTAAATTTGCAACCATCCGATGCAAGGGTAAATAGCATGGTGATTGCATAATTTTTGGTAGGTCTGTTTCTAAAACATGGAAAATCAAGATGATTAGTTCGGATTGTCAAAAAAGCGATGAAGGCCAACTTTGACTGCAATGGGAGGGGATTTTCCTCTGGCCCCCTAAATTCATTATCTTACAACAATCCAGTATCTTTTTCTCATATATGTTGTATTTTCATTTCATTCAGTGATATGAAGTGCCAAATATTACAAGACTACTTTATAATTCCACACGAGATGTACTACATACCACCAGCACTTCTCTAGCTACTTCTTATATTGGCTATTGGCCTTGCTGTCTGGGGTTTGGATTCAACGATATAGGATTGTTTTGACTTGACATAAACCTAATGTTAGGTTTGTAAGAATTTCGAAATTGAACATATAACCAGCTTCATAGGATTGTTATGACTTGACCTGAACCTATTTAAGGTCTTCCAGAACCTTTTAATCCGGGGCATCTTCATAGGATTCTTAACTTCTTATAATTCTCAGTAGTGACTTTGCAAAGAAGCAGGTCCAGGGAAACTTATCATGTTGTTGCTTTTTGCACCGGAAGAAAAATAGCTAGAAGCTTTCATTAGGGAATTAACATAGAAACAACAGTCTGAAGGAACATTAATTTTAAGTGTTCGATCTTTAGTTATCCTTGGAAACAGTTAGTGTATTTCTCGATTTTTCCCTTTTTAATGAAATTTAAGTTCTCGTGTTTCTAAATTGTAGGTATTTATTCGACATGCCAAAATTGGAAGTGGAGGAGCTAAAAACAATTCAAAAGTCTGATGTTATTAACTGGTACAATACTTATCTGAGACCACCGTCTCCAAAATGTCGTCGCCTTGCTATTCATGTATGGGGCTGCAACACCAACATGCACGAGATGAAGGAGCAGTTCGGACAAGTAATTGAAGATGTTAATGCCTTTAAACAGGCTTCTCAATTCTACCCGAGCCTTTGTTGAAATACACCCGGGGGCCTTAATCGCTTCAGGGTATTTAAATTCTTGAGAATTTCTCAGGTTATTATACAGAAATTCGGTAATTCCAAATTAATCACTCCATATGCGAGGTTTCATTCATTTAGAAACAAATGTAATAGGTTCTTCTGATTTATATCCATTTGCACACCGAAATTTATACTGTGTGGAATCATTTTTACTGCAAAAGTAATAAATTCATTTCACTTATCAAATAACTGATTACGTCAAACAGGCTTGATATCATCTTATAATTATTCAAGCTTTGCCAAAGAAATGCTCGGTAAAATAATTGGTTATTATGTTGGACTATTTATGTCAGCTATAAAGTCCCTCTGATTTATATGGTTTTATGGCTCGTATCGACCTGATATCAATCCTTTTTTAGTAGGTGTCGATACCCCGCCAGAATTATTATAAACAAGAAAGAAACACAAATAATCTTGGCATATCTAATATTAATATATGATCATATACATTATGGAAAAGCCTAGAAAAAGGACAAAGGTGATAGATTTGTTACCGAGAATTACACTCGATTCTGAAGCACATAAAATATCAAGAATGAGTGTATCCTAATTAATCTCTTTTTCTTAGTTAATGATAGCAAACTTGATCGGTTGTTAATTTTGCTTCATACCTACAATGATCCCCTGAATCTTTGTTATCTCTTAAGGCTATTTACAACCATTACATTTCACTGTTGTAATCTGTGAAAGAAACCTTTTTCTTGGCTGATAGTGAACGAAAACAAATTAAACAGCTTCTTTACTATTTAAGTTTTCCAGTCGATTGCTTAGCAACTCTTTTTGAATTTTTGTTGCGATATTCCATGTACATTCTTATTATGTTATCTGTAACTCATAGGAAGTATTTATATTTTTCTTTTCATTCTAGTAGTTGCATACTTGCATGCAAGCTACAATTTGTTTGTTTTGCAGAAGTTGAGGGAGAGGTTCCAGCTATTATTTCCCATGCCTGAAAAGTCCCCACCTTTGATCATGGATCAAGACACCCATTAACCTATAATTCCCCGGCATACACTTTATTGGCCGTTGGATCGAGATCTTGTATCCCTGCTTTGGTCTTTATTCCAAAAATACGGAACCGGATTGCATACGGACTCGGATTCCTTTGTTGGATCGAGATGTTGTATCCCTGCTTTGGTCTTTATTCCAAAAAACCGGAATAGGATTCCATACGGACTCGGATTCCTTGCTTTGTTTTCCATTTGCTCTGCTAAATTCAACGGTCTATATCAGTGTAAAAGAGATGGTCCATGCCTTTGATGGTTGATAGGTTTGAGCTCATGTTAATGTGACGCCAGATACAGTATATTGCAAATTAATCACTGAAGTACAAGAAATCAAAAGCCTTTTGTCATCAAACATGGTGATGCGGCATGCATACCTTTCACAATTAATCAAATCCCTTTCACCTATAGCCTCTTCCACCTCAATAATCATATTTTTTAGCATTTTAAAATATATATAAACAGGATAATTACAAGCGAACATCAGAAAGAAAAATGTGAGACGATGATGTCTCAACCCCTTCTTCTTTTTTCCCCTTTCCCTAGCGTGTGCTTGGGTGGATTTGAGTGGGTTGTGTGTATTCCTTTTATAAATTTAGAATTTGCAAAACAAAATAGAATCTTTAAATGCAACTCTAATGAAACATTTAAAGGATATAAGCTCACGGTGAACCTTGATATCCAAAAAAGAAAAAAAGCCTTGAAATGGCCATTTTTGTTATATATGATTAATTATTTATCATGATGATGGCATGGAGTAGTCGTAGTTCTTAATAGGGGAAACAAACGAGTGCTTAGAGTATTATCTATACATTTGAAAAAAATATAATTAGATAGATATAGGCGTGCATTTTTTATGAGTCGCAATGTTCATTGAAATAGTATGTTAAAAAATAAATATTGTTTAAAGTTGAGGCGCTTTTCATGACAGATAGATTGAGGTAAGCTATAGTGTTTTAGTTGGAAATTCGATAAATCAAACTCGAAACTAGTTGAAAGGCACACCATGTTAATCATCTCAAGCCAGGCTTCGTCATAGTCAATCAACACAGTATATACGCAACCTAATTTTCAATTCAATTTGTGCCACATCCTGAACAGTTACATAATGTTATAAATATCGTGATTGTATATAAAAAGGAAAAAAAAACTTGATTATCTAGATGCAAGACATGTAACTAGAAATCCATGGGGCCCTACATGACCAAATCTATATGTTGGATGCCTCCAAAACCAGGATCATGGGGGAACCCACCCCCTCACATGCATGCTTGTACCCCGTGGTCCATAAAAATGCGAAACCTCATGCAATGGATAGTGGTATCTGATTTCACAATCCAAATGAGGCGAACTCATTTGGATTTCTCCTTCAAACTCCCCACATGTCATTTTAGCTTAAGTCTTTTTTCTTCTTTCTTCGCCTTTTCTTGGGAGATGGCAACAACCCAGTATCTTAAGGCAGTGGATGTGGGATCATGCTCCGATTAAAGATTTTGAAGGGACTAAGAGACAAAAGCTTGTGAGGTGCTGCAATCTCTTGGGTCCCTTGAACACTAGACAACTCTCATGATTGAGAATCGTTCATGTTCTAAAATCCATTTTTGTTGTAATTTTTGTCCCAACAGTTTGGATTTATTTCTAAGGAGCTAGAATCATAGATGAGAGGTTTTTAACCATGCTAACCTATCTACCAAAAAATTTATGAAAAGAAAACCGCAAATGTTTGAGGTTTACCAAAAAACTTTCTATAAGACCACATTGTCATGCCTACAAGCGTCACCAACATATCTGGTTGCCAAACTTTTTTGTGTGTTTATATCTGAGCTCAAATATTGAAGCAAATAATTTTTTTTGGAGATTGAAAAGATGAGTATTATTTTGCATCAAATTTAAAGAGTTTTTTTTTGGGCACTGCCCCCGTAAGTAAGTCTTAACCCATACACACCCACGCACACAACATGCCCACACATACCACAAAACACACAAATGTATCCAGGCGACCCACGAATTTGCCCCTAATACGTTAATTTGTGGCCGCTTTCTCTCCTAGGGTTTCTGAGGCTCGAAACCCGCATTCTCCCCAAAATGTAAAGTGTCCATACCAACTTAGCTCAGTGGTAAATTACATAAATTTTTAGGAAACCATATTGTTAACTTTGCTCCAAAGAGTATTTTTTAACAATTCATCTTCTAAAATCCTCAAACCAAAACCATTTACAAAAGATACCAAAATGTGAGGATCATATGGCCAGGGTGAAAGGGCCAATTTCAAGTGGGTAAAGAATCAACAAAAGAAGAACATGCACATCTTTCCATTGCCTTTGTCAAATAAAAATACAACAAGCTAAGCTCAAAGATATGCTTATCATATCACAAACTTTAGAAAGCCTCCAAAATGGATGATATCAAATTTTAATAAGCAAGCGTAATGTCCGGACATCACATGTGCCCCCTAACATGGTAGGGTCATCACAAATACCTCAATCAACCTTTTCAACCATTAAAAAATAATTAAATAAATTTGGTTACAATTAATCAAAACCTTCATCTATCTAACTTTATATCATTTTTAAGTTTGTAATTTTATTTATTTATTTATTTTAGCAACGGCCGGTAAGCATTTATAGGTGGAGGGGGTGACCCCAAGGTCGGTTGGAAATTGCTTCATATATTTGATCGAATTTTTTTTCAAGGTATTGTAAGTGGGGGATTTGAAACCAGGAACTCACACCTAATGAAAGAGTATCTCTGCCGCTCGGGCTAAAACTTTTTGGTTTTAAGTCTTTAATTTGAAGTTGTACATTGATAACTACTGGTTAACAAGCAATAGAATTTTTATTTTTTGGGTAAACGAAAGCTCGAAAGCCCCAGCGTTTCATTAAACATATTTAACGAAACAAACAGTAAAACCATAGGAGTACATTGATAAAGCAAGATGCATACCGGGGAATATACCCCATATCAAAGCCAAAATTGGAAAACAAATCCCATATCAAAAGTACATCCAACAAAAAATAATATCAGAAGACTAGGACCATGACATGCTACTCAAGAAAGTGATGTAAGCACCAAAATCAAATCCCAGTCTAGCCGCATCGTTAATGTCGCCGGACTCTGAATCTGTCCATCCTCTCCCCGGTCCATTGCACCTCTCGTCCCATGTCCAGTACCTGCCAGCTCTCGTCCAATGAGAGATATGAAATGTCCTCGGTCCGTAGCTCCATCCTGTACTGCACCTCCTCCCGTATTCAATCTGGCTCTCTTACGACTCCTATCTACCGCAACCTTGCCCACAGTAATAGAAAGCAAACTAGAGAAAGGTTGGTACAAAGCCTAAGTTTTCAAAATATTTAAATGCTTGACAAAAAGCTCTCAAAGTGTGGTCCCATGCATTGTTTGTTAAGGAACATGTAGAGGTTAGAGCCTGACACCTAAGTGTATTGATAACCACCGTCCTTGAGATAAAATAATAGCATTACGTGTGCCGATTAACTGCCAAAAATATTTAGAAGAAATTAACAATACAGTTCTAGACAATATTATATTATTCCTTTGTTTGTTTGATTCTCTTGGGTATAAGAACCCAAGCATGTTGCAATGATTTGTCTCATGAGGTTTATTTATATAATTAACTTAGCATAAATAATTTTACACACACACACAAAGTGTTAGTTATGTTATATTTTGTGTCGTGCAACTTATAAACAAGAGTTTCAAGAAATATAGTTTATTAGATACCTTTGAAACCTTTTGTATTTATATATACCATCTTCCTTAAATCTTTCTGTTACAAAAATAATTTGGCTTGATAAAATATGTCTTACGAGTGTATATGGAAAATATTAGTTTCTTATTGTTAAATGAACGATGTTTATCTTTTAATCTATGTTTCTTTTTATTTTTTACTAGACCTTGCCATTTATGTTTAAATTTAATCTACAAATTTGATAAAAGTTTGGTTAAATTTATTTCATACATATGATAAAGGCTTATTTACTGAAAACTCCCAATAGCTTTGAATCATTTTAACAAAACTCTCATTACCTTTAAAATGCATCAAGAAACTACTGTGAATTGAGGGTGTTAGATTTTACGGTAAAGGGCCATTATGCCCTGCTCATAAAATAAATAATAATTATTAACCATATTAATAATATTTTTAAAATAATTATTAAGTATTAAATAAATAAAATGCTTTTTTTTCTTTTTGGTTTGGGGGGACATGGGAGGTCGGGGGCTGGAGGGAGGGGACGGTGTGAGAAGCAGGGGGTTGGAGGGAAGGGTGAGGAGGGGAGGAAGGGGGCTGCAGTGAGGGAAGGGAGAAGATGCCGGGAGGAGGTGGTGATGATGGTGAAGAAAAATTAGATGCTGAGAAGGTTGCGGCGGTGGAGGGAGGAGGAGTTTATGATGGTGATGATGAAGATGAAGAAGAGGAAGAAGAAGAAGATGTTGATGATTGTTGATACTCATAAGTGGGATCCAAATCTCCATCAATGATGGTGATGATGGGAGTCGACGGCGGTGGTGATTGCGGCGGCAGAGAGAGGAGGAAGATGATGAGATGGATGATGACGATGATGAAGATGAGATGAAGAAGATGATGAAGAAGTTGATGATGATGATGATGGGAGTCAGCGGCGGAGGTGGTTGTGGCGGCGGATGTCGTGGTGTCGGCGCCGTCGCCGGAGCCAATGCCGGCGATGATGGCCAGAGGAGGAAGAGGGAAGTGGGCAGTTTTTTTTAATTTATTTTTTTGAAATTAGGGTTAAAGTGGAGTAATTTGGGGATTTTTTTAATTTTTAAGCCGACGTGGCAACTTAGCTAACGTGCCGTTGATGTGGCATTGACGAAACCGACATGGCACCGTTAAATTTGGTAGATTTTTGATAGTTTTAAAAGTAATGAAAGTTTTGTTAAAATGGTCCAAAACTTTTGGGAGTTTTCAGTAATTAATAAGCATAAAAATATTAAAAATTGCAACAAATTGAAAAGAGATCTCACTTCTCTTTGTGGACTATTACGGATAGATACGGCGGACATTGTGATCATAAATTATCACGAGTCCTTGAAATCGTTTAAATAATTGAACAAACATGGACAAGCTAAAACACGGCTTGTTAAGCGGCCCTATTTGATTATAAGAATAGTCGTGTCTCGTCCGATACTTCACAAAACTGAAAAACTATCCAAATTGCCAGCGCGGTGTTGTTAAGTAGGAGATATAAGGAGCGCAACAATAAGCCCACTTATATGATGTTGTCGTGTACGTTGTTTTAAATCATTTATGTTGGAAGTTTAATTTCCAATTTCACAATACTTTCACACAATCATCAATGCTTCTATATAAGCATACTTATTATCAATGGTGCTATTTTTTTTCCTGTCACGTTCATGTATAAACATAAACATGGGTGATCAATTTAGGGGTGTGGGGGTGGAGAACCAATTACATAAGTTACAGTAAAATACCCTTAACTATCGCCCTACCTTATGATTTTTTTTTTATTTATCTGTGCGAAAATGCGTACCCAGATTTTTCCATGTACCAAAAAACCGTTAATTTTCAGTCAACTTACTAAATGTGTTGGAGGAATTCTAATCTTGTGAATTTGTACCCTATATGAGGTATGTAGATCACGACGATCAGTACGGATCATGAAATACACGATAGCTAGCGTAATTTTTTTTACAAATTAAAATATGGTCTTGATTGATCATCTCCCTTTTATCAATGGAGCTATTTGCTATATTTTTTGTTGAATGTGATCGTTTTAGAAATCGAACCGACAAACTCTCTTGATAAGAAAATTTACCTGCATAAGCAATTTCATATTGGTTATTTTTCCTTGTCACCTCCATGTATAGGACATATAGCCAATTATTTTAGGCAAAAAAGAAGAGAAAAACAGTGATTTGGAGTACATGTTATTATGATGAAAATAGCACGAGTGCCACGTAGATCCCAACCGCACATTTATTTTATGTGTGGTTGGGATCTATTCCTATCATCATCAATTTTTTGAGACCCACATGATAAAAGAATTCCTTAAAAAGTGAATATTGTTGGAGTAGAAGGGAAAAATGAACAGAAGACTAAGGATTATAAAACGTTCCTGATTGGATGATGATGATGACTGTAACTAGTTCGAACTGTTGTGCATCCTGAGATGCTGAGCTTAAAGCATAATTCGGGTACTCCGGTGTAAGGATCCCAAGCACGAATCGCATCCAGGAACAGCATGCAGAGCTAACTGATGTGCACCTACCAAAAGCTCTATAGTGGACTTGAAGAATTCTACCTTTTGAATAGATTTTTTCTCTAGTTGAAAGGGTGGTGGAGAAATTGATTAAACAAGAGTGTGCCAAACACCCTTATTTATAAAGAATGAAAATGACCCTTGGTCTTTCTCTCCATGTAACATTTCCAATGAAGGCTCATGTAACCTTTCATCTCTTAAAGAAGTTACCAAAGCATATAACTCTTTCGTCTTCCAAGAAAGTTGCCAAAGTATGTACTTACAAGTTGGAAACTTTCACCCACATAATGAATTAATCCAATAATCCCCCACAAGTTTCAAACTTGACTTAGATGGCTTTAGTTTTATATGCATAACGAAGATATCGCTAGGACTTGAATCTCCAATTAGATCATTTGAAAAGCAGTCAAGTGATTGGTAAACTAAACTTGACCCAATAGTATGCATACTATTCAACGATCACACACAAACTTTATCTGAGTGCATATCCATAGTATCCATATTTTGAACTATGATATCATTTTTATAGCTGTTCTATAGCACGTTAGCGGCCCTGTGCTTTATCATAAATTCTGCATAAGGCTCTAGGAACTACTCAGTGGTTTCCATAGGAGTCGGCCAAAACACCACCTTACCATAGGTAAATCCTTTAGGTGTGCTCCTATTAACACCTCACATCCGAAGTGTTGGATTTATTAAGGTTTTATATAACCAACTTCGCTCATGATAGGATCATGGATGCCATATCCGCATACACAATTTTATACACTTTTGAACTAAGAATCAAAAGAATTTAGTAGCTAAGCTTTGAACTAAAATTTGACTCAAAGTAAATGCATAGACTTTCCTTACATTAGTTTCAAGCCTATTCTGGTGGATGCTTTTACAACAGATTCTCCTTTCAGACCTTTAGTTATAGAATCTGCAATATTCTCTAAAAATCGGACATCCATCACTGATATGACTCCGTGGCTTATCAACTTATTCGGATAGCCATGCTTCGGAAGAATAGTCCGCTTTCTTCCATTGAATAATGAGTCAGTTGCCACAGCACTCGTTGCCTAATTATCACAATATATAGTGATAGCTATACCATGCTGTTCTTTGAATGGAAGATCTTTGAGAAGATTGCTGAGCCACTCAGGATCATCTCCGGCAGAAGCTAATGCGTAAAATTCAAACACCATGGATAACTGTGCAATAATAGTCCGCTTCTTGGATTTCTATGAGATAGCAGTACCTCCCAAGGTGAAAATAAAATCACCAGTTGATATGCACTCATCGGCTCTGAGCACCAACTAGCATCTGAGAAGCCTTCAAGAATAGCCGGATAACTAGAATAGAATAAACTTAATTTCATAGTACCCTTCAAGTACCGCATCAACCTCTGGATTGCATCCCAATGCGCTTTGCCTGGATTGCTAGTAAACCTGCTTAGCATGCTAACGACGAAAGCAATATCTGGCCTTGTGCAACTCATTGCATATATCAGACTGCCAATAACCCTAGAATATTCCAGCAGCTTTACCGGTCTTCTGGTATTTGCTTGAAGTTTTCTGTTGTAATCATAAGGTACTGATATCATAGACAAATCAAAATATCTATACCTTTTCCGCATACTCTCTATGTAGTGAGGCTGAGACAAGCCTATGCCAAGCTCTTGTTAAGAATATGTATTCCCTAGAGGCCATTATTGTATGATATAGTGGATGCTTGGACATATATATAGAGAACTTTCTTTCTCGACATGATAGTATGCTATCTGATTGCTCTTTATCTTAGCATGTACACTTGTTATTATTATACTGTCTCTCTGATACATGTTGATAAAGCTCTTAGGATGTAGGCTTAACTACCAGGACTATGATGTAGATCATACAAGTGGGGCTTGTGTAGTCCACAAGCATATCCTTTAACAGTTCCTAGTCGAGAGAATATCGAGACAGGGCATCAATATTCTAGAGTAGACTAGTGTGTACGTTTCTTAACCCTGTATGGGGCGATGGTTGATCCCACGACCATTGGTGTTTGACATCAAAGATTGTACACGTGTGCTCATTAGAGAATGGGTATACCGAACAGGACTCGCCGAGAACTCGTAGATGGTACCATACCTATCGTCAGATAGTAGTTCTCTGGTGACAGTTGTACAGTTAATCTGTAGACCCGAGATCATCATAGTGTCTTATGTGGTTCCCTCTGTGCTTTGATTTCCTCCCTAACATGGCTCAAAAGAGTCGTGCAAACAGGTGGATTTTGGGTACAGTCCCGAGTCACATGGAGGAAGTGAGTGATAGGAGGGGTTTCGTCTCTCCCGGTATTGGGAGTTGATGTTGCGCTATACTCGATTGGCTAAAACAGCAAGTCCCTGGTTAGGGCTGATGAGATTTACTGGTAAGTATTATCAGTAGTTTCTCGAAAGATTATAGGCCACACATCGACATGACTTATCAAGTTAGTGAGGGTCTGACGATTCCGCCCCCAGACTCGATATGCGACATATCAGACGAAGAGACCGGACTGTACGGTAAATATTGCTTATAGGCTTTACGGGAGTTTGGAAAAGTTTTCTTGTTGATCTTCTATTCATTCAATACCAGGGTAGCCGTTACGTCCAGCTAGTACCGCTGACGACTTGTGAGTATATGATGTAATCATTACCTACTGCTGGCGTATTGACAAGTCTTCAGAGTCCCACACAGAGGTTTCCTAGCTCAAGCGAAACGAAGTAGGGTACATATGGAGATATATGCGGGAGCTTGATTAAATATGAGTATGTGATACCGTATTCTAATCTCGCGATATTTGATATCGGTTAGGTTATATGTGATATAACCGGATTATTGAATCAAGTGTTGATTCAATGATTTGATTTATGTATATGTATTTGATATTGGCCGGTTATATATGATATGACCGGATTATTGAATCAAGTGTTGATTTAATATTTAATATTGAATATTAGTCGGTTATATGTGATATGACTGGATTATTGAATCAAGTATTGATTTAATAATATGATATATATAGATATATGATATTAGTCGGTTATATATGATATAACCGGATTATTGAATCAAGTGTTGATTTAATAATTTGATATATATTTATATATTTGATATATATAAATATATATTAACAAATATTAGCTCACTAAAATTTTTCTTCTCTTCATATGTCTTTATATATATGATATATATATATATATTTATTTATTTATTTATTTATATATGAAATTGATTTTTGTATCATGGTTGATGATACATTGGATAAGGATATATGGGGATCACACATGAGCAAAGGATTTAAAGGATGATTTATATTTTAAGGAAAAACGAAAAAGGGGGGAAATGAGTTATGGCTTTGGATGTTTGGAGAAGTATTGAGAAGCCATGACTCATCTCCTACTTTTGTTTTATACTTAGATATTTATTCAACCTCAAGAATATCTCTAGCTCATGGTTCATTCTCTCATCCAAGTTCATCCTCATCTCTTCTTCATTTTTCTCCTCTAAGGTTTTTCTTGAGTTGGAAAAAGAAAAGAGAATAATTTCTATTGAGCAAAATTCCTACTTTATCAACCTACACTATCCTAGCCCTTTAGTATAGCTTGTTTGTTTCACTAATAGTTTGATTAGTAAAGAGTGAGCTTGAGTTAAAGAGACTTCAAGGTGAATCAGTTTCGGCTTCGAAGACTTCAAGTAAGCTCGATCCTTTCTTCAAATGGAGTCAAAGAAGAGTTGTAGGGACTACTACTTGGAGCTATAGAAGTGAAGGACTAGTCTACAAAAGTTGTAAACCTCCATCACTTAGTTTAGAACTTGTATTCTTGGTACTAAACCTTAATTCTCTAATTAGATTCTAGATTAGTATTGCTTAGCACTCTAGATCTTTTAAAATTGTATACTTGATACTTGTAGAAACCTAGTAGAGGTGCTAAGACATACTTTCATGGTATCAGAGCCAAGGTAAAGACTTAGGCGAAGTCTAGACGACGTTAAAGTGTTCGATCGAAGTTTCGAAACCCGACTTTTGGCATGTTTCTGTCCATTTATCAAAGTTCATGTTTTTCACAATTAAAAATTCTCAGAAAATCATGCAGGTAATTCTATGGAGCCACAAAAAGTACGAGGGCCTAACTCCTCTTTGTGGCCGCGGAACCGCCGCCTAAACCATAGTTTGTCCGCGGTTCCGTTGCCAACATGAGGAGTTGTGGACTCGTATTTCTTCTGCTGCTTCATTGTGACATTTTTGGCTTTCTGAATATTTTTGATGAGGCTCAAGCTGTTGAGGTCTCTATGATTTGCTGGTGTTTGAAATATCGATCGAAATGTTTAATATTGTCTAGATAGTTTGGATATGTGATACAATTTTTGGAATCCACATTAATTGGTTTTGTGAAAACTAGTTATCAATTTGTAAATCCCGCATTTTAGTCTCATTTGATGGATTTCCACAGAGTTTCGATTCGGATCAAAACTCCGTCGCAATCTCGTATCGTACACGAATACTCGCCGGGAGACACTACTGGACAGCCACGCCCTATAGCCTCGACCAAGTGACTATAGGAGAACCCCATGGCCAAAAGCATCCACTCGGGTGCTCGCGGCCATGGTGTTCCGCCCAAGTGCACTTCGTTGACGGTCTCGGGGGGTGCGACCATCTACTAAAGTTCCCAACGAGCAGTCGATCTTTTAATCGGGAATCTTGTTGAATTACCCGACTTGTTTTTGAAAAGTGTTTTCAATTCGAGACTTAAATGCAAGATTTATAAGGTTAGGCAAGAAATCCGGAATATAAGATAATCCGGGTTTATGATGTCTAAGAATAATGCGGATTCTAATTATTATAGTTTTCATTTCTTTTCTGCGACCGTAAGTGTAATATGTGGCAGTATCCCCGATCTCGTTGCTATACGTCAACGACATTAGGGATACGCATATTTACTTACGTTGATGACATGTTATGTTATTGTGTTGCTGGTTGATATGTTATATTGGATCGTCGTGATTGAATAGCCGAGGGGTTTTGCGTGAGATGAGAGTTTTTCAATTTTCATTCATGTAAAAATTTGTATGTAATATTTTTTTATTGGGACATTTCCGGGTTGAGATTGTTGCCACCAAATGATGTATATTATTTACTTTTCCGCATTAGGATAGACCCAAGGCGGGGAGCACAAGTAACCGGGTTCTAGAGTCCAGTGGGAGGCCGTCTCGAGGAGTCGAGACCGATCGCCTAACTCTATAATTGGCAGGGTTGCTTGCCGCTCTCGTAGGGGTGTAGGGATGTGGGCTTGGCTATTCATCACGACCGTGGAATCCGTGTTTTTCATTACTGGCTTAATCTAACAGACGGATCTCCTAGTATATTCTATATTTCATATATATACTTCTGCTGGTTTCTGTGATATGATGTGATTATATAACTGCGTGAGACGAATGCTACTTATATATATGATATACTAGTAGACACTATATATGTTTTGCATCCGTGTTAGTCCTGATCCCGCCCTGCCGTAAGTTAAGTAACCTTACGGTGAAGACCCGGGTCCCTGTGACGAATGCGGATAGCATATATATGTATTTTATTTTCATTTCTTCTGTGATGTTTAGGAAACATAAATGATGAGACGTCATTAATCAGATTAATGAAAAGAAAAGAAACCTAAAGATATTGTAGAATCAAAATTTTCAAAAAGGTAGCTCTAGTTCTTGCTTTACATAGCGGTATTCTATTATGAATATCCAGTACCTCATTCGATGAGGAAAGAACCTAGATCCCTTCACCGGGAATGACCTCTTTAGCAAAACTAAGATATGCTACAACCCACTCGGTTTGTTTTGAAAAACTACTCGATTTTAAAAGCGGAGCTTAAACCACTTCTTTTCAAATCACTAGATTATACAATGATATCAAGTTCATTACATTAATGGTTTTCTTCAAAACCAGTCATAGCCCTCCGTCATTTCAGATAAATACTATTTAGTATTCATGCTGCGTTTATTGACCATAGTCAAGGCGTAGTGTGCGGTAGCTGATTAGTGCTTATCTGCCGTATATTTATGCGATTGGATTAGGGTAGTCGTACGGCCTTGTTGACCATAGTTAAGGATCGTACGGGTATGTTTAATTCAATTACGAAATGACGGGTTGAACTTGACTAGCGCTTATGATTTGTTGACCATAGTTAAGGTTATAAGTCGCCAGGGGTAAAAACAGATATTGGGAATTTAAAGTATTGAAATTTGCAACGAGATTGTATACCTTCTATATGATAGTTGGATCCTGATACCCACTGTGAGTAAGTGTTACTCCTGAGAGAGTTTTCCACTTTATAATTAGTTGATCCAGTAGATGTCTAAGAAAGGTGTTAACGGGGTTATGCCCCTGCGGAAACGAGGTTATTTAATTAGTTCCATGCGAAAACACGGGGAGACACCCTCGGAGTATAAACACCTGCCTGGCTGACCGATTGACGAACTTGTAGGGTGTAATTAATTCTGGCTAATCTTACCTTTTAGGATTTGAAGGAAGATTTGATAAAAACAGTGGGAGCCATCCTGATTAGATAAGATAATAACTAATCTAATCTTGCAAGAGCGTACGCTAAAGTGTTTTCTTCTTTCTCTTTCCAGGTAGCGACCATGACACGCCTTAATCAAAATAATAATATGGATGTATTGACTGAATCCGCTTATTATACTGATCTGGGGAACGTTGGTTCATCCCTATCTTATGACAACAGTTATGATTTTGGGCAAGGGATAGGGGAATGTATGGATTTCCTCGCAACCCGAACGAAGAAAGAGCATTTTGATGCATCTTCTTCGGGTGTGTTAGTTACTGAGAACTGTTTCTCAGTTTGCTCTACGTTCTGGGTATTGGATACCGGATCAGGATCCCATATTTGTAATATATTATAAGGGTTAAAGAGAAGTAGAGAATTAGGAAAAGGTGATATGTCTCTCAGAGTAGGGAACGAAGCACTTGTTGCTGCCGAAACTGTCGGCGAATATCACCTAGTATTGCCAAATGGTAATACATTGATTTTGAACGACTGTTATTTTGTACCGTCGATGATGTGCAATATAATATCCGTTTCTTTATTAGATAAAGAAAGATATAACTTTGCATTAGAGAAAAATGTTATGAATATTTTCCTAAATCAAGTGTTGATTGGGTTTGGTACATTGTGTAATGGTATATACTGTTCCCTTCCGAACGGCGGCCAAGACATGGGCGTCTTGTCTGAGATTCGGGGCAGATGCTATTTGATTTTATCTGTCCACCTCTCCGAAGATCCCAAGTTGATTTATGACACTGTGTATCGGAGGTTTAGACGGATGTGGCCGATGTAGCAGACTTCGTCAGATTCCCCCTCGCTTGAGGGGTTTTTGATTGTGGGGACGCTCTTCCCTGCAGGCGCAAGCCCCTACAGTTAATTACGCTACCGCATCGTGGTAACAACTTTCTCCTTCTTCAGAATTTCACTTCGTGTCGTGGGTGTTTGTTTTGTTTGCGCCCGTGGATTGTATACGGAGACTAATTTATGTCGTCGCCCGTAGGACGTGGATTAGTCCAAATCCGTACTTTCTTAGATTTGGTTTTGGGATTTTGGTTTAAGGATACGTTAGCCATATTTGAGGCTAAAATCAACTTAAACGTTTGTTAAGAATACGTTAGTACAATTTGAGACTAAGATCAACTTAACTGGATCGTTTAGATCCGACAAAAGAGCATTTGGGCTCTATTGTTCCAGTTTAGGGACATAGTGGTCCATCGGATGTATGGCCGTCGGGACCCATCATCTCTCTGACGACGTTGAAGGATTACAACGACAGATGTCAGAGGAGTTCAGAGATGTACCCTTGAACCAAAGTTGATTGGGGGATCTATAGTCCAATTTGGGACTAAAGTCTGTTTGAAGGTTTAAAGATACGTTAGCCATATTTGAGGCTAAGATCAACTTAAACGGTTGTTAAGGATACGTTAGTCCAGTTTGGGACTAAGATCGACTTAACGGGATCGTTTAGATCCGACAAAAGAGTATTTGGGGGCTCTATTATTCCAGTTTAGGGACATGGTGGTCCATTGCCAGTTTAGGGACATGGTGGTCCAATACCAGTCTAAGGACATAGTGGTCCAATGCCAGTTTAAGGACATAGTGGTCCATAAAATGTATGGTTGTCGGGACCTATTACCTCTATGAAGACGTTGAAGGATTACAACGACAAATATCAGAGTAGTTCAGAGATGTACCCTTGAACCAATGAGTTGGTTGAAAGAGAAGATGTGCTCAGTTTAAGATGATTTGAGGACTTATGGCCAATTTGGGCTAAGTCCAATTATGTTTGAAATATTGGCCCTTTGGGCCATTAGACATTTGTCTAGGTTTAGCCCCTCATCATTCAGCGGTGCTAAACAGAGGTTTGGAGGCTCTGACAACATTTTGTCTTTGATTTTCTCAATTTTGAGATTCATTTGGAGGAGGGACTTTTGCCTCTAGAAAATTAGCCAATGTGGCTAAAAAGTAGTGTTAAACACTAGAGAACAACAGTGTTAAACACTGGAGGTAGAACTCTCAAATTAGTGTTAAACACTAAAAGACAATCAGTGTTAAACACTGAAAATATAATCTTCAATTTAGTGTTAAACACTAGAAACAATCAGTGTTAAACACTGGACATATAATCCCCAAATTAGTGTTAAACACTAAAGAAAGAGGGGTCACATATGGACACGTGAGAGCGCCCAAAAGTGGGACCAGATCCCTTTCCTTCGTTCTGCAATTAAGTGTTAAACACTTTTTATTTTTATTTTAGAGCATCACGTGTTGGCACGTGATGGGGAATTAAGCATCGGTAATTACAGCACTTGCTGA
The DNA here is from genome assembly GCA_030015575.1 of Agapanthus africanus. Lineage (NCBI taxonomy): Eukaryota > Viridiplantae > Streptophyta > Magnoliopsida > Asparagales > Amaryllidaceae > Agapanthus > Agapanthus africanus. The sequence continues at coordinate 766,097,513 of JASDDO010000022.1, read as the reverse complement.
GGGGTCACGTGGGGACACGTGAGAGCGCCCAAAGGTGGGACCAGATCCCTTTTCTTCGTTCTGCAATTAAGTGTTAAACACTTTTTTATTATTTTTATTTTGAGCATCACGTGTTGGCACGTGATGGGGATTTATGCGCTGACTGTTAAAGCGTTTGCCAAGGGGTCACGTGGTAACACGTGAGAGCGCCCAAAGCCTTCATTTCCTTTGCTTTTTCTTTCTGCGTTTTGGGAGTCACATGGGAGCGCGTGAGGCATTGCCTCAAAGCTTCTTTTCTTTAGGGATCTTTTCAAGGGTCACGTGGGGGCACGCGACCTTAGTTCTTTTCATGAACAGAGATCTTTTAAGTCTCCTTATTTTAAGAATTGAATTCTCTGTAGGGTTAAACCCTAATTATGATTTTGGAGGAATTAAATTCCTATGGTGCAAGAATAAAATTCTTATATACGGTTAAACCCTAATTTTGTTTTGGGAGAATTAAATTCTCTAAACTCAATTCCCCCTCTAAGTTTTGGATCTGCATGGCAGGATCTCAACCCGATGAGAATTAAATTCTTAACTTATGCGGAGATGTGCTCTTTGCAGATCTTCAACCAGAGGAAGAACTAAGTTATTTTGCAAAAGAGTTAAACTCTTAGATTTTGAGAATTAAATTCTCTGTTTGAAGTTTTGATCCCCTTTCTTTTCCTCACCTAGGGTTTTTCTTTGTTGAGAATTAAATTCTCCTATCTCTGTTCTTCTCTCAAAAAGGTAGATCCCCTCTTTTTTTTTCTTGGCTCCTATTTATAGGAGAAAGAAAAGAATCAATTTGTTTTGTGAATCTTTCATTGAAAGATTTTAATTGATTTCATAATTAATATGATCCTTTAGATCACACAATGAATTTTATTTACCGTTGGATTTTAAATCCAAAGATATTCTGTTTGTTATTTTCGGTGAGATTTAGGGGAAATCTTTTCTTGTTCAAGATTTTTCCATAAATTGGTGATATTTAATCACCCTTGGATTTTTAATCCAACGGTCCCCATAATCCTTTTCCATTTGGAAAGATTTAGAGAAATTTAGAATTTTAATCCTATTTGGAAAAATTTAGAGAAATTTAGAATTTTAATTCTATTAAACTGTAAGGCTTTCAAAGTCAGTCACGTGCTGACACGTGACCCTTGGTCACGTGTGAGCACGTCACCCCCAATTGAGTCATTTTCTCAACATTTATTTATGCTTCAGTTTTAACCATCACGTGTTAACACGTGACCATTGGTCACGTGTGAGCACGTGATACCTCATTGATATATTTCCTTTAGCCGCTTGTTTTTATTTCTGTTTTAACTATCACGTGTCAACACGTGACCATTGGTCACGTGTGAGCACGTAACCCCCAATTGGGTCCTTCTTCAGCCGTTTGATTTTTTATTTCTGTTTTAATTATCACGTGTCAACACGTGACCATTGGTCACGTGTGAGCACGTGACACCTCATTGAGGTAATTCCTGATTTTTAATCAGGGAACAGTGCATAGCATATTTGCTCATAACTTTTGATTCCGGATGAATTATGAAGCCTATAATATATCAAATCGAAGGGTTTTTTAAGATGCTTCCAATACCATCAGAATTTAATAGTTCCTCCTTCGGGAGTTTATCAAACTACAGACCGGAAGATACTGTTTCGCATTTCCTTAAGCGTATCGCTGCCATTTGATACCTTGGACTGTTCTGCGCAGAAATTTTTGGTGGGAACAAATGCCCCCCACTACTTTGCCCACGTAAGTATATACGTGGGTGAAGTAGTGCAAAGTTATGAGTAGCCATGGAATTGAGGGCTTAGGAGACAAGTTTAGGGTCCTTGTAGCCTAAGACTTTTCAACTTTATGAGCCGTGAGAGTCTCACAAAGACTTTTCTCCCTACGGATCGAGAGGATCTCGTAGGTGTATTTTCTCCTTAGGGGTCGTGAGGACTCCTAAGTGTGTTTTCTCTTATAAGTCGTAAGGATCTTATAAGAGAATTTTCCCTCTTACGAGTCGAGAGGACCCGTAAGCGGTTGTTTCCCTCTTTGTCGAGATTCGACTTTGGAGAGTGTGACCTGTGGATAGTATGCAAGAGACCGTTTTGGATCGACTTGCAGGGTCCCAGTGCTTAGAAAACAGGTTTTTTAATCCCCGCTGCCTAAGGCTTTTCCTTACGAGTCGAGACGAATCGAGCATTTCTCGCAAGAATATCCTAACGTCACGGTTAACCTCTGCTCTTTACGACAGAGGTCCGTTAGGGTCTGTGGTACTTAGGGTTTTGTCCGTCGTACGGCCGCATCGGCTGATGTATTTCTCGATAGGTAGTTTTGCTATTCGAGTAGCCTTGCGATTGTCGTGTCTCCGATCCCTTCTGGGGCTGGACAAGATGTCTTCAAGCAATCCTCCTAGGCAGTTTGACCGTCGGAAGAGCAAGCGTTAGGAATTTTGCCATGCCGCTTTTTACTTGAGGTTAGGCTCATTTTGGAGAGCCCCGATGAGTCATAACCACTCCGCGCTGGAGTGGGATGATCTCCGATAGTCTTTCAGGCTTTATATGACTTGCCGTTAAGACCCTGAAGTTAGGAATTTGGCCTTTGCTTCGTTCGCTGGCATCGCGTCTGCTGTATCGAGATGAATGTCGCGGTTGTCTCTAGGTTGCTGGTGAACCGTCGAGATTTAGAACCAGGGATTTTGCTGTGGCTCCTTTTGGTGATGTTGCGTCGGCTGTGTCGAGATGAACGCCGAGGTGGTGACCATTCCGCACTGGTGCGAGATAATCTCCGATTGTCTTTCAGGCTTTATATGACTTGCCGTTAAGACCCTGAAGCTAGGAATTTGGCATTTGCTTCGTTTGCTTGCATTGCGTCTGCTGTATTGGATGAATGTCGTGGTTGTCTCTAGGTTGCTGGTGAACCGTCGAGGTTTGGAACTAGGGATTTTGCCGTGGCTCCTTTTGGTGATATTGCGTCTGCTGTGTCGAGACGAACGTCGAGGTGGTGACCACTCCGCACTGGTGCGAGATAATCTCCGATTGTCTTTCAGGCTTTATATGACTTGCCGTTAAGACCCTGAAGCTAGGAATTTGGCCTTTACTTCGTTTGCTTGCATTGCGTCTGCTGTATCGAGACGAATGTCGTGGTTGTCTCTAGGTTGCTGGTGAACCGTCGAGGTTTGGAACCAGGGATTTTGCTGTGGCTCCTTTTGGTGATGTTGCGTCTGCTGTGTCGAGACGAATGTCGAGGTGGTGACCACTCCGCGATGATGTGGGATGATCTCCGATAGTCTTTCAGGTTTTATATGAGTTGCCTTCAAGACCCTGAAGCTAGGAATTTGGCCTTTACTTCGTTTGCTTTGGCGTGTCCGGATCCTGTTGGAGGAAGGATGCCGTAGTGACATCTCGTCTGCTGTATCGAGACGAACGTCAAGGTGGTGACCACTCCGTGCTGGTGCGAGATGATTTCCGATTGTCTTTCAGGCTTTATATGAGTTGTCGTCAAGACCCTGAAGCTAGAAATTTGGCCTTTTGCTTCATTTGCTTTGGCGCGTCCGAATCCTGCTGGGGGAAGAACGCTGTGGTGACATTTCATCTGCTGTATCGAGACGAACGTCGAGGTGGTGACCACTCCGTGCTGGTGCGAGATGATCTCCGATTGTCTTTCAGGCTTTATATGAGTTGCCGTCAAGACCCTGAAGCTAGGAATTTGGCTTTCGCTTCGTTTGCTTTGGTGTGTCCGAATCCTGTTGGAGGAAGGACGCTGTAGTTGACATCTCATCTGCTGTATCGAGACGAAGGCGGAGGTGATGACCACTCCGCGTTGATATGGGATGATCTACGATAGTTTTTCAGGTTTTATATGAGTTACCGTCAAGACCCTGAAAATAGGAATTTGGCATTCGCTTCGTTTGCTTTGGTGTGTCTGAATCCTGTTGGAGGAAGGACGCGGTAGTTGACATCTCGTCTGCTGTATCGAGACGAAGGCGGAGGTGAAGCCGGGATTTTATCATCACTCTGCTTTGTTTTGATCGTGAGGTCTTTTGTCGGCGTTGTATCCGTATCCTACTGGACTGCGAAGGAACACCGTCGTTGACATCTCGTCTGCTGTATCGAGACGAATGCTGAGGTGAAGCTGGGATTTGCCGTCGCTTCGCTTTGTTTCGACCGTGAGGTCTTTTGTTGACGTTGCATCTATATCCTGCTGGGCTGTGAAGGAACGCCGTTGTTGACATCTCGTCTGCTGTAACGAGACGAATATTGAGGTGGAGTTGGGATTTTGCCGTCACTCCGCATTGTTTCGACCATGGGGTCTTTTGTTGACGTTGTATCTGCATCCTGCTGGACTGCGGAGGAACACCGTCTTTGACATCTCGTCTGCTGTATCGAGACGAATGCTGAGATAGTCTCTAGGTTGTCTGTGAACCGTCGAGATTTGGAACTAAGAACTATGCCGTGGCTCCGTTTGATTGCGTAACATCTGTGTCCTGCTGGAATGAGGGGGCCCACCGTTGTTGGTCTCCAGGCTGCAGATGTGGCCATTGAGATTTGGAACTGGGGACTTTGCCATGGCTCCGTTTCGTTGCGACTCTGAGGTCGGTTGTTGACGTCACGTCTGCATCTGGTTGGAGTGAGGAGAAACGCCGTTGGTGATCTCTAAGTTGTCGATATTGACGTCGATACCCTGAAGCTAGGGATCTTCCTTTGCTTCGTTTGTTGACATTGTGTCTGCAATATTGCGACAAATGTCGAGATTGTCTCTAGGTTGTCTATGAACCGTCGAGATTTGGCTTCGCTTTCTGGTGGAGCCTGAGAAGGTAAGGCGTGTTTCGCTCTTTGTTTGTGCCCCTGGATTGTATATAGGGATCGATGTGATCTCATCTGTAGGGCGTAAATTTCATTTTTTCACTTTTTTTTCCGCGATGCTCTATCATTTCAGCTTTTATATCGCGAAGGTCACGATTGCCCAATCATTTCGGCTATTTTTCTTTTTACTCGCTGCTTTTTATTGCAAATTGCCCAATCATTTCGGCTGTTTTTGTATGCATACATTTTTACTTGCTGATTTCGTTGCAAGTTGCCCCATCATTTCGGCTATTTCATATACATTTTTAGCTCGCTGATTTTTTTTATCGCAAGTGTGAAACTTGGAATCTGATGCCAATCTTAGCATCAGCATCGCTACGACTGGAATATTGCCAGGAGCGAATCATCATTTGCCATGAAAGGACTTGGAATTTGATACCGGTTTAGGCATCAGTATCGCTACAACTGGGACATTACCAGGAGCGAATCATTATTTGCCTCTGTCAACGTTGAACAAAGGTGGCTTAGCGAACAGGGTTAGGATCCCGTCGACTAAGGCTTTTGACTTCATGAGCCGTAAGGGTCTCACAAAGGTATTTCTCCCTACAAGTCGTGAGGATCTCGCAAGTGTACTTTCTCCTTAGGAATCGTGAGGATCCCTAAGTGTGTTGCTCCCTTGTGTGTCGTAAGGATCTCACGCGGGTGGTTTCTCCTTACAAGGTCGAGAGGACCCTGTAAGTGTCTTTTAACGAGGTTGCGCCCTTTCGGGTTTTCATAAACACTCACCGGTAGTCTTGCTGTTTTTACTCACGGAGCCCTTTCGGGTTTTCATCCGTGCCCATTTTGCTTATGGACATACCGTTTTTTTTTTGTTTTTTTTAACGATGTCGCGCCCTTTCGGGTTTTCACGAACACTCGCCGGTAGCCCTGTTGTTTTTACTCACGGGGGCCTTTCGGGTTTTCATCCGTACCCATTTTGCTTATGGACATACCGTTTTTATTATTTTTTTTATTATTTTTTTTATTCTCTCTTTTTATTTATCTCGTCAGCCTGAGGATGCTGAGGTAGTAGTTTAAAGACGTTTCGGTCATTTGCAAGTTTTTAGGACATTGCGGTCCGTCATTAGTTTGAGGACGTTTCGGTCCGCCGTCACCGTATTTGAGGCGAATCTCTAGTTTACTGACTTTTCGGTTTATTGGGCTTTCCCTATGAATGAGCATGATGCCCCTGGCATATCCATCTTTCTCGGAGCATGTGGTTGTGGCGGGCTCACCTTTCAGTTTTCGGACAGCGCGGGTTTGCCTTGTTGGTATTGGTCTTCAACCCAGTTTTTGAAGACGAAGCAATTTTCGATCGGATGACTTACTGCTCGATGGTAGGAGCAGTAATTAGGATTGTTGACATCGCCTGGCTGTAGCAGACGTTTCGGACTCGGCAGATTGATGAATCCGTTGCGCACTGCCAGCTCAAACAGTTTCCTCGTTTTATCCTGGGGAAACGAGTAAGGATGTCCCAGTCTTTCCTCGAGGGATGGGTATGGACGCACGTTGTTTTGGCGAACAACCGGCTTTAAGTTGCTCGGCCGTTGTTGAGTATTGGCAACGAAGGTTGCTTTCCCTTTGCCCTTTTCATTCCAAGGCTCTGTCTTTGAAGAGGAAGGCCTATGGCCTACCTGGTCCATTTGGGCCAGCTTGTCAATCAAGGCCTGAAAAGTGGTCGGCTTGAAGAACATCATGAACTGGGATATGGTCGCTTGAGGGTCGAGAGTACCTACGAACATGCCCATGGCAGGAGCTTCTTCGATGCGCTGCTCGCACTTTGACCATAGATTACGCCACCGTATCGCATACTGGACCCAAGTTTCGCCTGGCCTTACCCTGGCGTTGATCAATGCCGTGATCGGGGTGCGTCCGTTAGCACTCGCGAATCTTTGTGTAAACAGTAGCTCCATCTCCGCAAATGTTTTGACAGAGTCGTTAGGTAGCTCCGAATACCATTCAAAGGCTGTTTCTACTAAGCTGCCGACGAATTGGCGAAGCAGCAGTTTGTCGTCGCCTCCAGTGTTGCCGCATAAGGCCCTGAATTGAGCGACATGCTGGTGTGGATTCCCTGTCCCCCTGTACACATGGAATCTAGGGATCGTATATCCCGGCGGGTAACTGATTTGGTCATACCAGCCCGGATAGGGTCGTCCGGTTCTAACAATTTGCCCAGCCGCTTCACTCGCCTGATGAGCTCGTATTTGCTGAGCTATATAGTCATCCAGTGCGGCCTTGGAAATGATTTCCTCCTTGGCTGCTGAAAGAGCCGGAGGAGGATTGGATGTCTCCCCTCTATCGTCTTCAGTAATGGTCGGAGGGTCCTCAGCTGGAGGATCCTGCTGTAACATCATTCCTACCATATCTTGGAAAAGAAGCGCCATTTGTTTTATATTAGCTGCTTGTTCTGCTGCTTCTCCGTCCTTCTTTTCGAGGACTCTGCGTAGGAAGTCAGCGTCAGTTTCTTGCTCCCGGTGTTGATCCGAGGATGCCTCCGAGCTTTCTTTTGGCCCGGTAAGTGCGGCCATTGCAGTTATCATTTCCTGAAGCTTCTGTTGTTGCTCCTGGGCTTTTGTCACGGATCGGGTGAGCGGTCGGTGACCCGTCGAAGAGCGGCTATCCTCCTTTCCGGAAGCCATATAAACGGTGTGCACCACCATGCCCCCAGACTTGGGGCGTTTAGCTTCAGTGTCTTTGCGATTTGCCAAAGACACAGGGATCTTCTCCGACCTCCTTCTTTTTCGAGCGGTTGAAGTTGAGGGGGCCGTTGTAGTGGGTACCCAAGTAGCTGTCGCTTTTGGTGGCTTGACAGAGTAGTCCTTCTCCTGCCGAACCTTCATCTTTTTCTGTCAGCGGAGATAGTCTTGATCCACTACGGAGTTCTGGACTTGACGCCAGACCTTGTAAATTTTAGAGGACAGCCTTTGATAGGGCTGCTTTGGTTTCATTTCTGTGACCGTCTCTACCGGTGGTGGAGATCTTTTCAGCATGGCGGTAGGAGAGTTCCTGCGCACCTTATTAAGTAGTTCAAAACTGTTCTCGGTTGGAACAACAGCATCAAATTCCACCGTTGGAGCTGGCGGAGTTATCCCAGAGGGGGAGTTGCCCACAGCCTTCCTTACCCGGCGCCAGTAACGACGGCGAGCATGTCGAGCGGACGGCGTTGGTTCAGCGATGGGGATGGCTTTGTCTTGCCCCTTGTCCAGATGAAGCGCTGATGGTGCCAGTCTCTTGAAGACTGACGTCTTTTGAGTAGCGGTATCCAATCTGTCAAAGACAGACCTTCGAGTAGGAACGGGAGCCAGAATAGTCAGTCTTGTGAAGACCGACCCTTTGGTAGGAGAAGCCGCCTTGGCGACTTCAGGAGCAGGGATGGCTATCCTCTTCGAAATAACCTTTTTTGGTATTGCAGGCTTCTTCATGGGCCCACATGAGTTTTGGCCCAGTTTGCTGAAAGCTGAGGCATTGGGCTTGGGCGACCCGTTGAGAGGGGCCGCGATAGTTATAAGCCGATTGAAGACCGACTTCTTCGGAGCTTCTTGCGATGGTAATGGGGCATTGAAGCTTGTTGGTGGGATCATGGTCCCGAAGAATAGCCCAGTGGTGGCCTGAGTCACCTGTTCCACCGGCATAGCGAAGATGGAGGCCGCTTAGGGCCCATAAGTCACTCCTCCAGCAAGGACGGAGCGAGAGTTGCAGTTGCAGGTAGTGCAGTTTGAAGCCATTGATCTTCTGTTTTCTGCACGGAGCAAGACATCAAATCTTAGTACCTCGAATCCACAGGCAACCACAGCAAACCGCGATTCGTTCGCGAACACGACACACGAAGTGTGGAGTGGAAAGAGGAAGAGGTCCCACCGGGCGTGCTAGAATCTGTTCCCCTCCGAACGGCGGCCAAGACATGGGCGTCTTGCCTGAGATTCGGGGCAGATGCTATTTGGTTTTATCCGTCCACCTCTCCGAAGATGCCAAGTTGATTTATGACACCGTGTATCGGAGGTTTAGACGGATGCGGCCGATGTAGCAGACTTCGTCAGATTCCCCCTCGCTTGAGGGGTTTTTGATTGTGGGGACGCTCTTCCCTGCAGGCGCAAGCCCCTGCAGTTAATTACGCTACCATATCACGGTAACAACTTTTGTTAGTTATATGTATGCCCTAGAGGCCATTACTGTACATAGGATGTATATTGTAGTGGATGCTGGGACATATATAGGGAGGACTTTCTTGCTTGACATGATAGTATGCTATCTGGTTGCTCTTTACCTTAACGTGTATACTGATTGTCTCTCTGTTACATGTTGGTAAAGCCCTTAGGATCTGTACTTGACTACCTGGACTGTGATGCGGATCATACTAGTGGGGACATGGTAGTCCATAAGTACATCCTTCAAAGTCCCTAGTCGTGGGTGTATCGAGACGGGGCATCGATATACCAGAATAGACTAGCGTATACGCTTCTCGACCCATGTGATGGGCGATGGATGATCCCATATCCATTGGTGTTTGACATCAAAGATGATATACGGGTGCTCAGTAGAGACTGGGTACACTGTACGGACTCGCCGAGAACTCCCAGATGGTATTATACCTCACGTCAGATGGCAGTTCTCTGGTGACACTGGTACAGAGTAGTCTGTTGACCCGAGATCGTCATAGAGTCTTGTGTGGTTCCCACTGTGCTTTGATTTCCATCTTACCACGTCCAAGAGGGCGTGCAAAACGGTGGTTTTTGGGTACAGTCCCGAGTCACATGGAGGCAATGAGCGATAGGAGGGGATTCGTCTCTCCCGGTATAGGGGGTTGATGTTGCGCTGTGTTCGATTGGCTATAACAGGAAATCCCTGGCCAGGGTTGCTGAGATTTACTGGTAAGTGTTACCAGTAGTTTCTCGAATTGTTATAGACCTCATATCGACACGACTTATCAAGCTATTGGGGTCTGACGTTTTACCACCCCTAGGCGAGATATGCGACATATCAGACGATCAGACCGGACTGTACAGTAGTGTTACTGGTCGGATTCACTGGAGTGTGAGCGGGCTTGCTCGTCGATCTTCAGATCGCTCAATACCCGGGTGGCCGTTACGTTTAGCAGACCGCTTGCGGCTTGTGGATGATTGATATGATCATCATCCGCTGCCGGCGTATTGACGAGTCTTTAGAATCCTACACAGAGGTTTCCTGGCTCAAGCGAAACGAAATAGGAGCGCATATGAGATATGTGCGGGACCGAGAATAATGCGTGTATGTGATAACGTATTCCATTCTCGCGATGAATGTATCGATTAGGTTATATGCGATATACCCTAGTTATCGAATCAAAGGTTGATTTGATAAGCCAATACATTATATATACTAGTCGGTTGTGTGCGACATGACCGGATCGTTAAATCAAGTGTTGATTTAATGATTTAATGTATAATTATATATTTGATATATTACTTTGCATTAACTAGTATTGGTTCACTTTAAATGGATTTTCTCACTTGAAGTTCACATGTTGTATATGTGATATACTTTTGTGCACTTGATTGTATCATGTTTGATGATACATGTTTACTTGAGTTTGTGTGAAGATTAAACCATGGTTATTTAAATGGTTAGGGTTTTGTTTTTCATATCTATTTATTCATTTATTTATTTATTTTCTTTTTGGAAAAAGAAATGAGAAGAATGGTGGCTTTCTTTGTTTGTATTTGAAGATTCATGAAGCTTTGACTTTGTCCACCATTCTTATCTCATGCTTAACCCTAACCATTTGATTTAACCCTAGTTTAATCTCTACACTTGACCATGGTTTGCTTATGATAAGGATTGATTTTCTTTTCTATTAATAATATTCTTATCATAACATTTCTTCTTCTTCTTCCTTGAACTCAAGAAGAAAAAGCTTTCTTCATCAATGGTGAATTGAGCAAACAAGTGAGAAATCCAATTCTAAAGTCTACCCACTTCCTATTTCTTCATCCTCTACCTCTTGCCAAGTAGTAGAGTGTGTTTCCTTCACAAGTTTTAGGGCTTGGTGAAGGTGGAGCTTGATTTAGCGATGCCTCGACGTAGATCATCTTCGGCATGGACATCGACGACCTAGCTTGCCCATTCTCCGACGAAGCCGACGCTTGAGCCCGGATTTGATTTGGACAGCGGAAAGGACCTCGTTGCGGAGCTATGGAGGTGGAGCACCGGATCTACAAAGGTTGTATTTCCGTATCTTGTAGTTAAGTGTTAACTAGTTAGCTTTTTCGCCTAGTTTTCTAGCAAACGATCCGTAGTCGGGTCTCTCGGCACCCATAAATTTTTATATTGGCATGTTCGATGCCTTGCGAGACCTCACTAGGGTGCCTAGGAACCCTACAGTGGTATCAGAGCCTAGCTAGAGCCTTAGGCGAAGTCCAGACGGAATTTGAAGTCCGAACGAACCCGGAACCCCAAAACAAATATGCTCTCTGTACTTTTTCTGAAAACGTGGATTTTTCCAAATTAAAAATATGCAGAAAACCCAGCAGGAAAATATAAGAGTTACGGCGCAAAATTGGGGTCATGAACAGTTCAACATGGCGCGGAAACGCGGCAGATTCCTCCTTTAGGCGGCGGATCCGCGGCATATTGATGACGTCAGCCTTTAAAAGTTGCACAGTAATTCATAATTTTCAGTGCTGAGTTCTCTGGATGTTTTTAAATTTTATTCAAGAGTTGAATTTTCTGCAGTTGTTTTGGGGATTCGGTGTTTCGATCGGAGTATCAAATTTTGTCTGTGTGGCTTTTCGGATAAATCTTAGAATATGTTAAAAAGTTCGACCGGATATAAATACCCAATTTTTCCCCTGTCGGGAAATTTCCAAGTGTTGGATTTTTCCGTAGTTTAACGACGTTCTAAGTTGTGCAAGTAACGCGATGGTCCATCTAGAAGACAACAAACCTTAACTCGATTATGTGACCGTCTTGAACTGCCCTTTGAACCTTCGGGTTTGGGGCAGTACGGCGTGCCACATGTGAGGCGTTGGCTTGACCCTTCTACGGCTGGACCGTTGGTACTGAGGCACGAACTGAATGTTGTTAGACTTATTTCATGTGTTGAGCTGTATCGGGAAAACTTGGGTGTTTGACTGTTCGATCGAAAAGTTTAACATTTTCTATTTATCTGGAATGGGATACAATAATTGGAATTCACAAGTAGTTATGAGATAACTGAATGAATGTTATAAACATAGCAGTTTAGTCTCACTTGATCGGTTGCCACGGAATTTTGATGTGATCAAAAGTCCGTCGCAATCACGTAGCGTACGCGGATACTCGCCGGGTAAACTTAATAGACAGCCTCGCTCCATAGCCCCGACCAAGTGACTGTAGGAGAACCCCGTCGCCGAAAGCATCCGTTCGGGTGCTCGCGGTAGCGGTGTTCCGCCTTGGTGCACTTCGTCGACGGTATCGGGGGTGCGGCCGTCTACTGAAGTTTGCGACGAGCATTCGATCAGACTGTCGGGAATCTTGTTGAATTGCCCGACTAGATATTGAAAAGTGTTTTCGATTTTGAGACTAAAATGCGGGGTTTATAATTGTTAGGCATGCGATGTCTAAGTAATTCATTTGGTCAGGCATGCGATGTCTGAGGTGGTTGCGGATTCCAACTGTTGTAGTTTTACACTTTCTTTTCTGTGACCGTAAGTGTAATATGTGATATCGCCGGTTTCGTTGCTATACGTCAACGACAATTGGGATGCGCATGTTTACTTACGTTGATGACATGTGATGTTATGTGTTGCTGGATATGTTATATTGGATCGTCGTGTTTGAATAGCCGGGGTTTTTTTATGTGAGATGAGTGTTTTTCATTATCATTCATGTAAAAACTTGTATGTAATATTCTTTTATTGGGGCACTTCCAGGTTGCGGGAGTTGTCACCTGTTGTATATTATTTCCTTTTCCGCACTAGGATAGACCCAAGGAGGAGGGCACAAGTAACCGGGTTCTGGGGTCCAGTGGGAGACCAACTCGAGGAGTCGAGTCCGGGTCTCCTAACCCTAGAATTGGTAGGGTTGCTTGCCGCTCTCGTAGGGGTCTAGGGGTGTGGGATTGGCTATTCATCACGACCGTGGAATCCGTGTTTTATACTGGCTCGTATTGAAAACACGGACGTCCTAGTATATCCAATATTTCATATGTTTCTTCTGCTGCGATATCTGTGATGTGATCATGTGATGTTCTATGATAGATACAGTATATAGTATATATGATATATTATATAGACGTTACTTATGTTTTACACCCGCGTTAGCCCTGCCCCGCTCTGCCGTTAGTTACCTAACCTAACGGTGCACGAGGGGACATCGAGGCGAATGCGGATGGCATAAATGTACGTCGTATTTATCTGTGATGTTTAGGTACTTAAATGATGGGACTTCATTAATGTGATTAATGAAATAAAAGAAACCTAAGATGTTGTAGAATCGAATTTCAAAATAAAACAGGTAGCTACAGTTCTTGCTTTGCACAGCGGTATATATGATATATCCTGCACCTTATTCGATAAGGAAAGGACCGAGATCCCTTCACCGAGAGTGACTCCGTTAGCAATAACTGGCAGATGCTACACACTCGGTTTGTCTTTTGATTGCTTTTAAGTGTTTTTGCTTTGCACAGTGATATATATGATATATCCCGCACCTCATTCGACGAGGAAAGGACCGAAGATCCCTTCACCGGGAGTGACTCCTTTAGCAAAACTAGAAAATCCTCAAAAACACTCCATTTCAAAATTCATTCGATCCTACAACGATATCAAGTTCATTACGCAATAGGTTTTCAGAAAAACCTGTCGTAGCCCTCCGTCATTTCAGTTAAGTACTAGTTAGTATTCGTGCTACGTTTGTTGACTATGTTAAGGCGTAGTGTGCGGTAGCTAATTAGTGCTTATCTGCATAAGCATATGATGCGATTGGATTAGGGTAGTCGTGCGACTTTGTTGACTATGTTAAGGGTCGTGCGGGTGGGTTTAATTCAATCGGGAAATGACGGGTTGAACTTGACTAGCACTTATGATTTGTTGACTATGTTAAGGTCATATAGCTGCTAGGGGCAAAATATTATCGGGAATTTCAAGTTTTGAAATTTGCAATGAGATTGCATACTTTCTATGAGATAGTTGGATCCCGATACCCGCTGCGAGTAAGAGTTACTCCTGGGAGAGTTTTATACATTACAATTAGCCGATCAAGTAGGTGTCTAGAAAGGTGTCAACGGGGTTACGCCTCTGGGAAAACGAGGTTTACATTAATTAGGTTCGTGCGAAAGCTCGGGGGACCTCCCTCAAAGTACCGACACTGGCATGGCTGAAAGATTGGCGAACTTGTAGTGTGTAATTAATCCCGGCTAGTCTTTCCTTTTAGGGTTTGAAGGAAGATTTGATAAAAACAGTGGGAGCCATCCTGATTAGATAAAATAATAACCAATCTATTCTTGCAAGAGCGCACGCTGAGTGTTTTCTTCTCTCTCTCTCCAGGTAGCGACCATATCACGCCTTAATCAAGATAATAATACGGATTATTGACCGAACCCGCTTGTAATACTGAGCTGGGGAACGTTGGTCCCGCTCCACCTTATAATTGTTATAAGACAGAGCAGGAAATTGGGGATTACCAGAATTCCCGTGCCGCCCAAACGAAGAAAGTGCATGCTGATGCATCATCTTCGGGTGTGTTCATTATACAGAACTGTTTCTCTGTATCCTCTACATCCTTGGTATGTGATACCGGATCAGGATCCCAGATATGTAATCTGTTACATAGGGCTACAGAAAGGTAGAGAACTGAGAACGGGTGATAAGTTTCATGAGGCAGAAAACGGGGCAAGTGTTGCAGCCAAGTCTGTTGGTCACTGTCACCCTGTATTACCAATACATTGATTCTGAACGAATGTTGTTAGATACCGAACCTGATATACAAAATCATATCAGTCTCTTTATTAGTAAAGAAAGGATATAATTTTGTATTGATGGATAATGTTTTGAACATTTCCTATATCAAAAGTTGATCGGTTCAGGCACGTTATCTAAAAGCATTAATGTTCTAAATCAAACTACAGTTCTTAGTATACAGAACACACACAAGAGGAAGAGTTCAGAAATGAACAAATCCTTCTTGAGGTATTGTAGACTAGGTCATATCAATGCGACCCGACTGGCTGAGTTACATTTAGATGCATATTTAAATCAGTTTGAATTTACATCTTGTGAAGCTCGCCAGTCATGTCACAAAGATAAGATGACCACAGCCCTGTTTATTGGAAACAGAGAAAGAGTTAGTGAACTCTTGGGATGATACATGTTGATGTATGTAAGGTCCCCTGTCTACACATGCCAAGACTGGTTCTTTATACTTCATTACGTTCTCTGATGATCTTTCGAGTTTCAGACCTATGTTCCTGTTGAAGCACAAGTCCGAACCCTTTGAGATATTCACAGAATATAAGTTAGAAGTAGAGAACCAAAATACGGGTATAAGTATTATGTCCTTTGATGAGATCAAGGAGGAGAATACTTGAGCACGGAAATCCTGGATTACTCTAAAGGAGAATGAGATTCTCTCTCAGCATTACTCCTCCGTATACACCATAGCACGATGGTATATCGGGGCGGAGCAATAACACCCTATATGATAAGGTGTGCTCTATGATGAGTACTACCGAGTTACCTATTTCCTTTTTGGGAGTTATGCACTTAAGAAACTGCATACCTATTGAATAGGGTTCGAATCAAATCAGTTGCCTACCATTTCATATGTGATATGGAAAGGGAAGAGCCCATGTCTTAAGCTAGTTAAGATTTGGGGTTGTCCGGCCTATGTCTAAAAGCAAAATCCGGACAAGCTCGAGGCAAGGTCTGTAATGTAGAACTGGAAATGTTCCAGCTATACAAACTACAGCGCATGATTTGATAGAACCAAAGGATTCAGTAGATTCCAACGAACCTCAGCCTCTCCGCCGATCTAGTAGGGTTCCTCACCCACCTGAGAGATACTTCGGTTTCTCTATGACAGTGGGAGCGAGGATTGCATCATGAGATGATGACCCAACTAGCTTCAAGCTGGCCATCAAGAGTGAGACTCTGTAAGAATGGCTGGATGTTTATCGATCTGAGATGGAATCCTTATACACCAACAAAGTATGGACTTTGGTTGCTATATCTGAAGAGTTAAATCCCCATCAGGAGCAATTATATCTTGAGAAGATTACTTGGTGTACATGGAAAAGTTGAGACTTTCAAAGCTAGACTTGTTAAAGGTTTGCATCATTGACCAGGTGTGGATCATGATGAAACTTTTTCTAAGGATCTATGCTTAAGTCCATCCAGATCCTACTTACCACGGCTGCATACCATGACTACGATCTCTGGTGGTTGGGTGTCTTGACTGCTTTTCTAAATGATGATTTAGAAGAGTGCGTCTATAAGTACACAGCCAGGGGGCCTCGTAGACAGTGGGAGCAGCGGAAACGTGTGCAAGATGCTTTATAGGATAAAGCAGGCATCGCGGAGTTGGAACATCTGTTTTGATGGACAAGTCAAAGAAGTTGACATCATCAAAATGGTAGATGAACCTTGTATATACAAAAAGGTAGTAGGGAGTATGGTGACGATCCTCGTAGAGTACGTGGATGACATACTCTTGATAGGGAAGGAGTTTCCTATGCTACGCTCGATCAATCTCCGTTTATCACAATGATTCTCCATAAAGGATCAAAGTGATACCTCCTAAATCCTGGTTTTGGATCTATGAGATAGATTTAATTGGATGTTAGGATTCTCACTAGTTGTAGTAAGATGGTATCAATTGATCCTGGGGAGAATCACTGGAAGGGTTCCAGGGTGATAAAGACGACTGAATGTCAGTCGCAGGCATTGTCTTTACCCTCAGTAAAGGGACGGTATGTTGGAAGAGTTCCAAGCTAGATACCGTGGCATACTAGACGATAAAGGCAGGATACATCGCTACTAAAGATGCTACCAAAGAGGCTGTTTGGGTGTATATTGGTTCATGAGATGAACTATGTTCCTCCCATTGTGTGACAATGGAGTTGTGGCTTATGCCAAGGAACGCAGGTCCCATCAGTGATCCAGACATATTCTAAGGCAGTGTCGCCTGATCATGGAGATAGTTGATCTCCAGGGTGATCGAGGTTTGGAGAGTAGACTAAGAGGACAACACAGCGGATCCACTCACAAAGGCCTGTTCCCAGAGAGAGACTTTTATGGGATGGTTGAGTATGAGATACTATAACCACTGCTACAGATGGCCCTAGTGCAAGTGGGAGATTGTTAGTTATATGTATGGCCTAGAGGCCATTACTGTACATAGGATGTATATTGTAGTGGATGCTGGGACATATATAGGGAGGACTTTCTTGCTCGACATGATAGTATGCTATCTGGTTGCTCTTTACCTTAACGTGTATACTGATTGTCTCTCTGTTACATGTTGGTAAAGCCCTTAGGATCTGTACTTGACTACCTGGACTGTGATGCGGATCATACTAGTGGGGACATGGTAGTCCATAAGTACATCCTTCAAAGTCCCTAGTCGTGGGTGTATCGAGACGGGGCATCGATATACCAGAGTAGACTAGCGTATACGCTTCTCGACCCATGTGATGGGCGATGGATGATCCCATATCCATTGGTGTTTGACATCAAAGATGATATACGGGTGCTCAGTAGAGACTGGGTACACTGGACGGACTCGCCGAGAACTCCCAGATGGTATTATACCTCACGTCAGATGGCAGTTCTCTGGTGACACTGGTACAGAGTAGTCTGTTGACCCGAGATCGTCATAGAGTCTTGTGTGGTTCCCACTGTGCTTTGATTTCCATCTTACCACGTCCAAGAGGGCGTGCAAAACGGTGGTTTTTGGGTACAGTCCCGAGTCACATGGAGGCAATGAGCGATAGGAGGGGATTCGTCTCTCCCGGTATAGGGGGTTGATGTTGCGCTGTGTTCGATTGGCTATAACAGGAAATCCCTGGCCAGGGTTGCTGAGATTTACTGGTAAGTGTTACCAGTAGTTTCTCGAATTGTTATAGACCTCATATCGACATGACTTATCAAGCTATTGGGGTCTGACGTTTTACCACCCCTAGGCGAGATATGCGACATATCAGACGATCAGACCGGACTGTACAGTAGTGTTACTGGTCGGATTCACTGGAGTGTGAGCAGGCTTGCTCGTCGATCTTCAGATCGCTCAATACCCGGGTGGCCGTTACGTTTAGCAGACCGCTTGCGGCTTGTGGATGATTGATATGATCATCATCCGCTGCCGGCGTATTGACGAGTCTTTAGAGTCCTACACAGAGGTTTCCTGGCTCAAGCGAAACGAAATAGGAGCGCATATGAGATATGTGCGGGACCAAGAATAATGCGTGTATGTGATACCGTATTCCATTCTCGCGATGAATGTATCGATTAGGTTATATGCGATATACCCTAGTTATCGAATCAAAGGTTGATTTGATAAGCCGATACATTATATATACTAGTCGGTTGTGTGCGACATGACCGGATCGTTAAATCAAGTGTTGATTTAATGATTTAATGTATAATTATATATTTGATATATTACTTTGCATTAACTAGTATTGGTTCACTTTAAATGGATTTTCTCACTTGAAGTTCACATGTTGTATATGTGATATACTTTTGTGCTCTTGATTGTATCATGTTTGATGATACATGTTTACTTGAGTTTGTGTGAAGATTAAACCATGGTTATTTAAATGGTTAGGGTTTTGTTTTTCATATCTATTTATTCATTTATTTATTTATTTTCTTTTTGGAAAAAGAAATGAGAAGAATGGTGGCTTTCTTTGTTTGTATTTGAAGATTCATGAAGTTTTGACTTTGTCCACCATTCTTATCTCATGCTTAACCCTAACCATTTGATTTAACCCTAGTTTAATCTCTACACTTGACCATGGTTTGCTTATGATAAGGATTGATTTTCTTTTCTATTAATAATATTCTTATCATAACATTTCTTCTTCTTCTTCCTTGAACTCAAGAAGAAAAAGCTTTCTTCATCAATGGTGAATTGAGCAAACAAGTGAGAAATCCAATTCTAAAGTCTACCCACTTCCTATTTCTTCATCCTCTACCTCTTGCCAAGTAGTAGAGTGTGTTTCCTTCACAAGTTTTAGGGCTTGGTGAAGGTGGAGCTTGATTTAGCGATGCCTCGACGTAGATCATCTTCGGCATGGACATCGACGACCTAGCTTGCCCATTCTCCGACGAAGCCGACGCTTGAGCCCGGATTTGATTTGGACAGCGGAGAGGACCTCGTTGCGGAGCTATGGAGGTGGAGAACCGGATCTACAAAGGTTGTATTTCCGTATCTTGTAGTTAAGTGTTAACTAGTTAGCTTTTTCGCCTAGTTTTCTAGCAAACGATCCGTAGTCGGGTCTCTCGGCACCCATAAATTTTTATATTGGCATGTTCGATGCCTTGCGAGACCTCACTAGGGTGCCTAGGAACCCTACAACTTTCTCCTTCTCCAGAATTTCACTTCGTGTCGTGGGTGTTTGTTTTGTTTGTGGTTACCCGTGGATTGTATACGGAGACTAATTTATGTCGTCGCCCGTAGGACGTAGATTAGTCCAAATCCGTACTTTCTTAGATTTGGTTTTGGGGTTTTGGTTTAAGGATACGTTAGCCATATTTGAGGCTAAGATCAACTTAAACGTTTGTTAAGGATACGTTAGTCCAATTTGAGACTAAGATCAACTTAACTGGATCGTTTAGATCCGACAAAAGAGCATTTGGGCTCTATTGTTCCAGTTTAGGGACATAGTGGTCCATCGGATATATGGCCGTCGGGACCCATCATCTCTCTGACGACGTTG
Source organism: Agapanthus africanus (assembly GCA_030015575.1). NCBI lineage: Eukaryota > Viridiplantae > Streptophyta > Magnoliopsida > Asparagales > Amaryllidaceae > Agapanthus > Agapanthus africanus. The sequence goes on along the minus strand of JASDDO010000022.1, from coordinate 766,077,778 downwards.
AAGGATTACAACGACAGATGTCAGAGGAGTTCAGAGATGTACCCTTGAACCAAAATTGATTGGGGGATCTATAGTCCAATTTGGGACTAAAGTCTGTTTGAAGGTTTAAGAATACGTTAGCCATATTTAAGGCTAAGATCAACTTAAACGGTTGTTAAGGATATGTTAGTCCAGTTTGGGACTAAGATCGACTTAACGGGATCGTTTAGATCCGACAAAAGAGCATTTGGGGGCTTTATTGTTCCAGTTTAGGGACATGGTGGTCCATTGCCAGTTTAGGGACATGGTGGTCCAATACCAGTCTAAGGACATAGTGGTCCAATGCCAGTTTAAGGACATAGTGGTCCATAAAATGTATGGTTGTCGGGACCCTTTACCTCTCTGAAGACGTTGAAGGATTACAACGACAAATATCAGAGTAGTTCAGAGATGTACCCTTGAACCAATGAGTTGGTTGAAAGAGAAGATGTGCTCAGTTTAAGATGATTTGAGGACTTATGGCCAATTTGGGCTAAGTCCAATTATGTTTGAAATATTGGCCCTTTGGGCCATTAGACATTTGTCTAGGTTTAGCCCCTCATCATTCAGCGGTGCTAAACAGAGGTTTGGAGGCTCTGACAACATTTTGTCTTTGATTTCCTCAATTTTGAGATTCATTTGGAGGAGGGACTTTTGCCTCTAGAAAATTAGCCAATTTGGCTAAAAAGTAGTGTTAAACACTAGAGAACAACAGTGTTAAACACTGGAGGTAGAACTCTCAAATTAGTGTTAAACACTAAAAGACAATCAGTGTTAAACACTGAAAATATAATCTTCAATTTAGTGTTAAACACTAGAAACAATCAGTGTTAAACACTGGACATATAATCCCCAAATTAGTGTTAAACACTAAAGAAAGAGGGGTCACATGTGGACACGTGAGAGCGCCCAAAAGTGGGACCAGATCCCTTTCCTTCGTTCTGCAATTAAGTGTTAAACACTTTTTATTTTTATTTTAGAGCATCACGTGTTGGCACGTGATGGGGAATTAAGCATCGGTAATTACAGCACTTGTTGAGGGGTCACGTGGGGACACGTGAGAGCGCCCAAAGATGGGACCAGATCCCTTTTCTTCGTTCTGCAATTAAGTGTTAAACACTTTTTTATTATTTTTATTTTGAGCATCACGTGTTGGCACGTGATGGGGATTTATGCGCTGACTGTTAAAGCGTTTGCCAAGGGGTCACGTGGTAACACGTGAGAGCGCCCAAAGCCTTCATTTCCTTTGCTTTTTCTTTCTGCGTTTTGGGAGTCACGTGGGAGCGCGTGAGGCATTGCCTCAAAGCTTCTTTTCTTTAGGGATCTTTTCAAGGGTCACGTGGGGGAATGCGACCTTAGTTCTTTTCATGAACAGAGATCTTTTAAGTCTCCTTATTTTAAGAATTGAATTCTCTGTAGGGTTAAACCCTAATTATGATTTTGGAGGAATTAAATTCGTATGGTGCAAGAATTAAATTCTTATATAGGGTTAAACCCTAATTTTGTTTTGGGAGAATTAAATTCTCTAAACTCAATTCCCCCTCTAAGTTTTGGATCTGCATGGCAGGATCTCAACCCGATGAGAATTAAATTCTCAACTTATGCGGAGATGTGCTCTTTGCAGATCTTCAACCAGAGGAAGAACTAAGTTCTTTTGCAAAAGAGTTAAACTCTTAGATTTTGAGAATTAAATTCTCTGTTTGAAGTTTTGATCCCCTTTCTTTTCCTCACCTAGGGTTTTTCTTTGTTGAGAATTAAATTCTCCTCTCTCTGTTCTTCTCTCAAAAAGGTAGATCCCCTCTCTTTTCTTCTTGGCTCCTATTTATAGGAGAAAGAAAAGAATCAATTTATTTTGTGAATTTTTCATTGAAAGATTTTAATTGATTTCATAATTAATATGATCCTTTAGATCACACAATGCATTTTATTTACCGTTGGATTTTAAATTCAAAGATATTCTGTTTGTTATTTTCGGTGAGATTTAGGGGAAATCTTTCCTTGTCCAAGATTTTTCCATAAATTGGTGATATTTAATCACCCTTGGATTTTTAATCCAACGGTCCCCATAATCCTTTTCCATTTGGAAAGATTTAGAGAAATTTAGAATTTTAATCCTATTTGGAAAGATTTAGAGAAATTTAGAATTTTAATTCTATTAAACTGTAAGGTTTTCAAAGCCAGTCACATGCTGACACGTGACCCTTGGTCACGTGTGAGCACGTGACCCCCAATTGAGTCCTTTTCTCAGCATTTATTTATGCTTCAGTTTTAACCATCACGTGTCAACACGTGACCATTGGTCACGTGTGAGCACGTGATACCTCATTGAGGTATTTTCTTTAGCCATTTGTTTGTATTTATGTTTTAACTATCACGTGTCAACACGTGACCATTGGTCACGTGTGAGCACGTGACCCCTAATTGGGTCCTTCTTCAGCCGTTTGTTTTTTTATTTCTGTTTTAATTATCACATGTCAACACGTGACCATTGGTCACGTATGAGCACGTGACATCTCATTAAGGTAATTCCTGATTTTTAATCAAGGAACAGTGCATAGCATATTTGCTCATAACTTTTGATCCCGGATGAATTATGAAGCCTATAATATATCAAATCGAAGGGTTTTCCGAGATACTTCCAATACCGTCAGAATTTAATAGTTTCTCCTTCGAGAGTTTATCAAAATACATGCTGGAAGATACTGGTTCGCATTTCCTTAAGCGTATCGCTTCCATTTGATACCTTGGACTGTTCTGCGCAGAAATTTTTGGCCGGGACATATACGTTCTAAATCAAAATACAGTTCTAAATATACAGAACACACACAAGAGGAAAAGTTCAGAAATGAACGAAACCTTCTTGTGGCATTATAGACTTGGTTATATCAATGCTACAAGACTAGCCAAGCTGGATAAAGATGAATATCTGAATCCGTTCGAATTTACATCTTATGAAACTTGTCAGTCATGTCTCAAAGACAAGATGACCAAAACTCCATTTACAAGACATGGAGAAAGAGCTACTGAACTCTTGGGACTGATACATAGTGATATATGCAGTCATATGTCTACACATGCCAGGAATGGTTCCTCTTACTTCATTACATTCACCGATGGTCTCTCAAAATTCGGACATGTGTTCCTGTTGAAACAAAAATCTGAAGCTTTTGAGAAATTCAAGGAATATAAGTGCGAAGTAGAGAACCAGAAGGGTAAAAGTATTAAAATCCTTCGATCTGATCGAGGAGGAGAATACTTAAGCGTAGAATTCCGAGATTATCTAAAAGAGAATGGGATTTTCTCTCAGCTTACTCCTCCGTATACACCACAGCATAATAGAGTATCAGAGCGGAGGAATCACACCCTATTAGATATGGTGCGCTCTATGATGAGTATTGCTGAGTTACCTATTTCCTTTTGGGGTTATGCACTTGAGATAGCTGCATACCTATTGAATAGGGTTCCGACCAAACCCGTGCCTACCACTCAATATGAGATATGGAATGGGAAGAGACCATCTCTTAAACGAGTTAAGATATGGGGTTGTCCGGCCTATATTAAAAAAAAGAATTCGGACAAACTCGAAGCACGATCAGTTCTTTGCAAGTTTGTGGGATATCCAAACAATTCATATGGATATATCTTCTACCACACTGAGGAACAAAAAGTGTTTGTTTCTCAATATGCCACTTTTTTAGAAAAGGAATTTCTTGGTAAAGAAATTAATGGTAATGAGGTAGAACTGGAAGAAGTTCCAGAAACACAAATAGCAATAGAAGATTTGGTAAAACCACAGGATTTAATAGTCTCCGATGAAGCTCAGCCACTCTGCAGATCTAGTAGGTTTTCTCATCCACCTGAGAGATATTACGGTTTTTTCATAGACGGTGGAAGTGAGGATTGCATCATGGAAGATGATGACCCAACTAGTTTCGAACATGCCATCACAAGTGAGGACTCTGTGAAATGGCTGGATACTGTACGATTTGAGATGGAATCCATGTACACCAATAAAGAATGGACTTTAGAAGTTGCTCCTGAAGGGGTAAAATTCATTGGGAGCAAGTGGATTTTTAAGAAGAAACTCGGTGTAGATGGAAAGGTTGAGACCTTCAAAGCTAGACTTGTAGCAAAAGGTTTTCGTCAACGACCGGGTGTCGACTATGATGAAACCTTTTCTCTAGTAGCTATGCTTAAGTCCATCAGGATCTTACTTGCCATTGCTGCATACCATGACTATGAAATTTGGCAGATGGACGTCAAGACATCTTTTCTAAATGGTGATTTAGAAGAGTGCGTGTTCATGACATAGACAGAAGGCTTCGTAGACAGTGGTGTAGGGTGTTTTTCGTCACCCCATTGAGATGGGAATGCGCGCGCGCTTGTCATGCGCATTACAGATTCCCCCTGTCTAGGGTAGGCTGAGCTTTAATGATTGTGGGGATCCAAATCTCCGGCAGCCGCGGACTAAGCTACCGTTAATTACCCCTCGCCTTTGGAGCGAGAGAACCTCCGATTGACGGGTCAAACAGGTTATGCGAATTCAATGTGCAGTGTACGTATGTTGTGTTTTGAAAGGGGTTTTGGATATATCGGGGGCCCCGCAGAGTTTTTACGGGGGCCCCGCACAGTCTTAATCTAAACTTATATCGTTATGTATTTGTCGTAAAATTTGTTTTGTCAAATCCACGATCCGAACTTGTCTGCATCATTAAAGAGCGATTCAAGATATTTAGCTCAGTTTCCTATTATGGAGGTTGCATATTATAAAGGATTCGGTGTCCTTAGATACAAGTTTGAAGTTAAGGACACAGAAACATCTCGAACCACTCAGAATAGTAGGATTACGACGGTAGGATCGGATGCTGTGATTTATTATGGATACTTAAATTGCATACTTGGCATCCAATATCCCGGACAATCAGAACCGTTTTATATATTTCAATATACTTGGTACGATACACGAAACGATACGGATAAGTAGAGAAACAATCTCGGGACTTGGAAAGATGAATATGGATTGACTAGTGTGAACACAGTTCGATTTTACGGTCAGGACGATCCATATATCTTTCCGAATCAAGCATTCCAAGTATACTACTCATAATGCTTGAAGCATCCGGGATGGAGTGTCGTATGCTGTTGGAAACCCAGAGATGTTTACGATGTCCCAGAATTCGAGGATCGTATGGAGGACAGTGATGAGGACGAAGAAGAGAGAAGATTTAGAGTGCTCCGACCGTCTGTTTCAAAAGATAGGTTGTCTTCGGCTGATCGTGAAGTTACGTGGGTTAGAAATGATATCGATGATGAAATCCAAGTAGATATTGCTAATGCGTCCACGAAACGAAAAAGATTATCAGTAATGTTATATTATTACTTCACATTTTTACGATCTATACATATATAGTATGCATATGTAATGATTATACTCTTGTCTAGATTTGATGACAACGACCGGAGCAGCAAGGAGCGGCAGGAGCACCAGCCGCGGCAGAGGCAGAGCGGTTCTGCTGCCTGGAGAGCTGCGTAGGGAGCTTCAGATGGTCGGTCTTGCATCCCGATCGGAGACCCCTCCGGATGACTCCTTCCGTGTGGACTTTGATACACCTCCAGGTATATTGCACGCATATTCATTTTGAATGTAATATTATAGATATACACGCATATTTATTTCAAAATTGCTTATATAGTCATTGTTTGATTGTCTAGCTGTTGGTGGTGCGTCCACATCAGAGGCAGAGACCACTCCCGCACCTCTAGGTATGTTTATATATCTTATAGTTCATGCATATCGATTTAGAATGTTATATCATAAATATACACACATTCTTTTTGCTCTTACTTAGATAATCATTTTTTTATTGTCTGGTTGTAGGTGGTGCCTCCACATCTCGGGCAGAGACTACCACCGCACCTGCGGGTATGTTTATATATCCTATAGTGCATGCATATTGATTTGGAATGTTATATTATTAATCTACATATTCTTTTTGCAATTACTTATATAATCTATTTTTAATTGTCTAATTATAGGTGGTGCGTCCATATCCGACGCAGGGGCCACTCCCGCCACTTCCGTACCCTCTCAATCGTTCACTCCGTTCACTTGCCTCGTGAAACTCAATCGTTCACTTCGTTCACTTACCTCGGGTTACTCAGTCTGCAGGTTAGTATGAATAATTATAAAATCTTTATTCATTTTATATATCCTCTAAGAATAAACATGAACTTCATGGAAATTTAGCGTCAATGTTTATTTTCGAGTTGGAGGAGATGCGTCCACATCCGGGTCCCCGGCTGTTCTCACCGGAGGAACTATCGTCCCGCTCGTGCTGCTGTCGCCCGGGCCCAGGCTCGTGCTGCTGTCGCCGGAGGTATATATCGCACTTCAATTTTCATTAAACCTTGATTTCTTAATACTATTTTTTCTTAATATTGATTGTCTTGATATTTTTTATAGATGCAGGGCAACCCCATCCTGAGAGGGAGACTCGAGGGCCGAATCAGTCCCACTGGCTGAGGCCCAACAGAGCTAGGAGGGAGGCAGCATTCCCTTCTTCTTTACTCCCGATTATCGCTATACCGGCGATTATGCCGAGAGGTTCGGCCGGTATATGTGTAATACCCAGCCCTTTCGTATCAAAATCTGTATTTTGCTACTTTATAATTCTATTTACTATATTTATATTTTTATCTCATTCTATTTATATTTTATTTCATGCTAAACCTATTTTTTTCTTCTATCAATAAAACCCCAAAACCCAAACCCTATTATATTTTTTTTCCAACAAATTCCCTTAGCCAACACCATTTTCTTTTAACGGAACCCCAATTCCCATTCCTTTATTTAAATTCATTTTTCTCTTTTAAACCCATTTCCCTTCCAAAATTTTTCCCCACTGGCCCTTCCCATTCCAATCTCACCAGCCCACATTTCATTTTAAATAATCCCTTAATTATTTTCACCAACCCATCAGCCCATCTTTCTTTTCTCTTCAATTTCTCATTATTATCCTTAATATCCCAGCCCACTCTCCGACCCAGCTCATGTTGGCCCGCGCCCGCTTCATCCCCTACCCGCGCCCACTTCGACCCGACCCGCACCTACAGTTCATCTTCCCAACGGCTCTCTTTCCTGCCTCCTCCGCTAACGCCCGCGTTTCTCGCCTCCGCCTCCGCCGACGCTCGCGCGCGTTACTCCCACGACGCGCGCCTCGATCTCTACTCGCGATCACCCCCACGCTTCACTCCCATCTCATTCTTTCTCTCTCTCGTTCTCTTTCTTTCCTCCTCTTCCCGCCGACCCTGCACTCCGATTTTCCCTCACTCGCTTCCCTCGTCGACGGCAGCCACCATCATCCCCGATCACCCTCACCTGCACCCCTCACCAGAACCCACTGCATCTCGTCGCACCCACCAATCCACCATTACCCGCAACCGACCATCCTCTACAGCTCCGACCTCCGGCCACCTCCTCTCGCCGGCGAGCCTCCCCTACACCCACTCATCATCGCAGAGCCTTCTCCCTCACTCTCTCGAATCTCTATCTCTCTCTCACAGCCTAACTCCCTCTCTCTCTCCTTACATCTCAACCCTCTGTACACCTCTCTCTCTCTAACTCTCTCTCTTTGGCCTTTCCTCACTGTCCCTCTCTCTCTTTCTCACTCTATAACTCTCTCTCTCTCTCTCTCTGCCTACACTCTCTCTCTCTCTCTCTCTCTGTCTTTCTCTCTCTCACTCTCTATTTCTCTGTCCCTCTCTCTAAACCTCTTTCTCTCTCTCACTCCCTCAGTTCTCTCTCTCTCTCTGCCTACTCTCTCTCTCTCTCATTTCTCTCTCTCTCTCTCTCTAGCACTCACTCTCTCTCTCCAAATCTCACCGTCTTTCCATCCTCTATCAACCTACTACCACCACACGACATTGCCCGAGCCCGCAACAGTCCATTCTCAAGCTTGAGCCAAGCACAAGTCCAGCCGAGACTCGTCGCGTGGTTGCTACCCCGTGCTCGGGACGTGTCACTACTGCTTCAGCTGCCGCGCCATCGGTTCACCGTGTCCAGGCAAGTTTTTACTTGCTTACATGCTATTTTACTTATGATACAATCACTAAATACATAGATTATAAGTTACAAATTTAAACCAATTATGTACCATACCTGTTCGACGCGTGTTCCCAAAGAAAATACTTGTCTAATTTGACGGAACCAGATTGTTCTCATTGGCCCTTGGTGTGATGAATATCGTGTGCAAATTTCATTAGAAAATACGACTGTTAAAGATTAAAACGACTACCCCAAGTTTAATCGTAAAACTGTACTTTTATTGTACCTGAAAATCGTTAAATTCACCATAAATCATATACATACTAGAATGGTGCGTTCGAGGGCTCAAATCGAATCCATCTCGACGAACTTTAACCCTATACTACTTTCCAGACATTCCTGTACTTAAACTATGATGATATTTGGATCGGAGTACGACTCTGGACTGCAGTCCAGAGCGACACCAGCTGTTGCTTGCTGTTCCGTAATGGGTACCGCAGGATTTCCTTAACTCGTAGGTTGCGGAACTCTGCTTTTTATTGTAGGTAAACCTGTTATCTAGACAACACAATTGATTTCATTCTGTTTCGTTACCATTTGTTATTTATTCTGTAATTTAAAAGATCGGGACGCATAACAGTCCCAACAGAATCAGAATTGACATATTAGGGTTAAACATTGTATATCTCCTGACGTGCAGATGCGATTGAAGATCCGTCTGTTACGTTGAAAACCTTACTGAAAACCCTAGAATTCATCCAACTGTAGCGTCGCTAAAATCTGATCCCAACTGGGATTAAAATGCGTTGCGAAACGGACTTCTGATTCTGAAACCGGATTTCCAGCCGCGAGCGCTTAAAATGAAATGGTTATAACTAATGATCCTGGAACCCGATTGGCTTGAAACTAAATTAGATGGATAGATAACTGAACATACTAATTATCACTTGTTTATCGTTTCACTAAACTATACACGTACGTTTCATGATAAATCGTGCAAGTGATAGAATACTGTTTTTATGACACCTTAATCGTGCTTCCTATACTGTTTACATGTCATCTCATACTTATATCATTGTAGTGATAACCTAGTGATATCGTGCATTCATCCAGTGTTAGATTTTAGTGATGATTGTGGCAAGTACGTCAGTGTTCGTGTATCCGTGATTAAGTGAAAGTGATACGTACTTGTACACAATCAGTGACCCTATTATTCTATTGCATTGTCGACGTCTGTGGGATGCGTGTACGTGTGACTATAAGTGGTATGGGACACTTATGGAAGCGCTTTCACGGGTGTCACAGATAAGGCATCCGACACTGCCATTTATCTTAGGTATTAGTCGGGACGTGCTTGATGGAGGTCCTGCCTCCAGTTCTCGCGCAGACTTGTCACGAACCGATTAGTATTTAGGGTTATGGTTAGCGTTTGATGTAGGCCACGGGGTCTGGGGTAGTTTAAGTTTGAGTTCAACAGAATCTCGGGAGTCCCATGCCGGCTTATATATTTAGGGAGTTATATGGAGATTTACAGGGTATGTGATATACACCGTGATATACATGTTACATGTTGGGCCCGTGGTCCCTTGCCCTTGGGTTCTACCCTTGGGTGGAGGACACTCGCGAGTGGTTGATTCTCACACTTGGACTGACGATAGGCTTAGTGACCTGTACAGTGAGACTTAGAGACTGATAGGGATACTGGCATTTATATACCTTATATATTGTGTCGACATACGTGACATATCGTTCTACTGCTTTACTGCTCCGCTGCATTGATTACTGCACATCCATATTCATGCTGTCATTGATTTACTGTTATTCATATCTATTACCACTGTTAGAATTGTCACTTGATTTTATATATAATATATTGCTATTGTGTCGCTCTGACGACCTGAGTATGCATGCTCAGTGTGAGGAGAAGATTTAGTCTGGACAAGAACTAGACGTGCATCATAGACTTCTTGACTTGCCATTCCGAGTTACATTCGTTTGTTTCCCCCTCAGGTCAGTTCTTTACATTGTTTTCTTTCAGTTACTGCATTTCTCATTACCTGCGCATTATTTACTGTTTACCATGAAAAACTAGAAGCCGAAGTGTGACTACGGCAGGATATTTCCTTGACCGTAGGAGCATGGCTGGCCTTGTCTACCCCTCGTATTCCGTATTTTGGGAAGCGGGACGTGACAATATGGAGGATGAGAGCCGTCTCGTGAAGAAGTATCCACTTCACGTTGAGTGGGGCGATCAACACCGACGCTCATTTGCCCTCTTCTGGGATCAGGCTCAGGTATTAATATATATTTTCATTTGACTTATATTTATTATTATTTAACACTTTCAATTTAAATACGTTGTTTTTTTGTATTTGCATTTGGATTACGACTTTCAGCCTGTACCCGACCCTGATCACCCTGAGAGAGTGCTCGATCTTCACGCTCTGTACAATGTCTTGATAAGAACATGCGATCAAAGGTCTGATACAATAGGAATGAGCTGAAGATCGACTGCTATTCCCTGTGGATGGCGACCCCCGAAGCAGAGAGAGCGGCTCCCCTATATACTCCGACTTTTGCGAGAGTCGACGTAGATATATGGCCTCTCTTGTGCCAATATTTCGACTCTCAGCGCAAACAGGTTTGTAATTTAAATGTAATTCATTATTTAGTATATAATTTTTTTTTTGTGTTGCTTAATTAGAAAACTAAATCTGAATGTATTGTGCAGAAGCAAGCCGATCAAAATAAAGAGAATAGGAAATCGGCGAAGAGGGATCGTCCCACCTCTACAGGTGGCTCGAGGAACATTACTCGTGCCATGGAGGTATCGGTAAATTACAATAGATCTATTTTGATATAATGTAATATTAAGAGTTATTTTATAATATATGTAAATTTTTTGCGAATTGCAGAGAGCTCAGATCCTGGCGCATGGTGATATATCGAGCGTGCTGACCGCGTATCTTGTCGTCCACGGCACCTCGACAGATCTCGCCACGGGCGAGCTTCGATTCCCCGACACCGCTACCCAGGAGCATTGCGTAAGTGTTAATATTTATTCCAACAAGATTGAAATTTTTGTTTTGAAAAGTTCAAATTTAAATGATATACTTATATTTTAATGGTTAATGTGGGTGTAGGAGGGGGTGGTGGAGCAGGAGGAGTCATCGGGGATCGATTTTACTGGACAGACCGATCCGATACTGCTGACCCCAGTCCTAGACGCCGCACATGGAGGGCACCACGGAAGTTGGAAGAGAGGCCGGGGACTGGGTCCTAGCAGGGCCCATATGAGGCTGGACTCCACTCCGGCGGTTACTTCCCCTACCCCCCGTGAGCGACTTCTAGAGCATGATGTTGCCGTCTTGAAGACCACCGTCGAGGAGTTGAAGGAGATGGTATGTATACTACTTAATAGGAAAATATTATATGACATTATACATAGTAACATATGCAATATTAGTAGCCCGAGCTCATTTGGTTGTAGACTTAGTTTTGATTAATCATACTTACATAAAACTATCTAATTAAAATAAACTACGGCTTTCCAAACTAGATATCCAAATGAGGCCTAAGTCCCTAAGTATTCTTAGATTGGGGTTTCGCAATAACCTGATAATGATACGAACTCGACTAAAATCTAATACACCGTTTTTACTCGTTTATTACACACAAAATTTAACAGATGCGACAGGCTACTTCGGCTGCGGCTCCACATGCATCTCCTTCGGCTGCGGCTCTGCAAGCCACTACCTCGGCTGCAGTTGCGCAGACCACTCCTGCAGCTCCACAGCCCGTTCAGACTCCCACACAGTCCGCTCCTTCATTAGTCGAGTTTTTGACGACTCAAGGCTGCACCGAGGATCAGATGCGCAAGATTACGGCGATTATCAGAGGTGGAGGAGCTGGACTGAGCTAGGGTAGCTTTATTTATACTTTTGAGGATGTTTGTACTTATCTGATACATATTGTATAAATTTTGGACGATATTGGTGGTTGTTTGTTTGTTCACGATGATTTAGTTTGATATCGTATTCTTTTTGTTTATTTCTTTTATATAGTATGCGTGAGATGTTGGTTATGAATATTTCTGTATTTGGTTATATGATGTATATATTATTGTGCACAGAGCGGGAAAAAAACAGGAAGCCCTTTTCTTTTAAAATACATGATATTCTTTCCCTACGGATTAATCCGTAGGGCTCTCTGTTGCACCTACGGATTAATCCGTAGGTGCAATGTTTGCCCCTACACAGTTAGCCCTAGGGACAAAATGTCAGAATACCTGATATTTTGTCCCAATGGACTCAGTAACAGGGGTAAAACTTGCCCTACGGATTAATCCGTAGGGCCATTTATCAAGCCCTACGGATAAATCCGTAGGGGCATTTATCAGGCCCTACGGATAATGCTGTAGGGGCATGTAATTTATTTTATAAAACAATAAATTAAATAAATATTTATGTCCCTACGGAGTAATCCGTAGGGGTAACTGTCTCTACGGAGTAAGGCGTAGGGGCAATTATTTCTCCGTAGGGGCATGTTCAGAAAGAAGATTTGCACCTGCGGCTTTTACACCTACAGGTTAATTTCGTGTCCCTACGACTATATCCGTAGGGACAGTGATTTGTCCATACGGCTAAATCCGTAGGAGTAACCCATTATTGTAGTAGTGCTTACTTGAATTACATTACGCTTTTAAATATTTTCAGTGATTTAAGTGCCGGTCACGAGCTAAATTCCGGGTCGTGACAAGTAGAAAGGGTGGCGGAGGAATTGCTTAAACAAGAGTGTGTCAAGCACCCTTATTTATAGAGAATGAAAATGACCCTTGGCCTTTCTCTCCATGTAACCTTCCCTAAATAAGAGTGTGCCAAACACCCTTATTTTTAGAGAATGAAAATGACCCATGACCTTTTTCTCCATGTAACCTTCCCAATGAAGGCACTCTTCATGTAACTTTTCATCTCCCAAAAAAGTTACCAAAGTATGTAACTCTTGCATCTTCCAAGAAAGATACCAAAGTATGTAATTATAAGTTGGAAACTTTCGCCCACATAATAAATTAAATCCAACAAATACATCCCAACCATACACAAAACAAATGTATGGTTAGGATCTACATAACGCCCATGTTATTTCATCATGATAGCATGGACCCAAAATCCAAAAAACATCGGGTACAAATTTACTTGTTATTTTGTGCAAATTGACCTGATAAATTTGTCGGGGATCTTGCGCAAAATCCAGGAGCAAGGAAGGCGTGATTTCTGGGACACGCATCGTGCCACGTGTCACTTTTTGACTAAGCCAATATAAATAAATTTTACCGTCATCCAACCGAAAAAAGAGAAGCATTACTAATGTGAACCCAACGACCCCCTCTGTCCAATTAAATTGAGCCACGTCATCTGCACACCGCAACGATTTTGCCACGTAACAATTCTGCACCGAACCTGCTGGGACCTTTGGGACCTGTGTGCACAGTTGAGCATGTGATTTTTAATAGTATATTATCAATATAATTAATAATGTCAAATAATTAAAAAAAATTAATTATTGAGGAACTTATTGGTATTTGCATTATAAAATGGATACGTATGAGCATTTTATGATTGAGCCCATTATATGAAAATAATATCAATTCTTATACCATATTATTTGTATAATGTTTGGATAAATATTTAACACATGGAGAAATTGAAGCAATCATTATATAAATAATTTGACAAAATAATATTTGAGCCATAGAAATTATGTAAATTCCATTGCTCTTTGTGGTTCGGCCCTACTGTTTCTATAATGGATATATCGGATGGATTGCTAGACCAGACTCTCTTTTAAAAGAAACAAACATGTATAAAGCGGATAAAAATTGTATTCATCGAAAGCAATCAAGATGTGCAATGGTAAATTGATTGGCATATTCTCGAATCTCCATATGTTCTAACCCCAAAGAATAAGAGAAGGGCAAAAAGCCCTATCTGGAATGGTGGAATGAAACATGAATTTGTGCATCCACTAGTAAAATAGGGGGTTGCCCCTACGGATGGAATTATCCGTTGGGGCAGATTTTACTTGGCCCTACGGATTACTCCGTAGGGCTAAAGGGTTGCCCCTACGGGCACAGACGTTCAAGAATAAAAAAATTAATTCTTAATTTGGTGTTTGCCCCTACGGTGGCGCAAACAAAGGACCTACGGGTATATCCGTAGGGACAAGTAAATATCGATTTATTAAGACCGCAGACCGATCGCCTACGCTCACTTTCTCTCTCTCTCTCTCGATCGGGCGCGAGAAAAATCCCCAAATCGCCACGCCGTCGTCGCCACCGTCGTTCTCCTCGTCGCCACCGCCGGTTTCGTCGCCACCGCAGTTCTCGTCGCCACCGCGGTTCAGGTCGTCGCCCCAGCCCCAGCAGCAGCCGTTCAGGTGAGTAAATCTCGAGGTAAATTAAAGAATTTTTGGATTATTTTGGGCTTAGGGTTCATGGCTGGGTCTGGGGTTGCGCGCGCGAGTTGGGGTTGGGCAGGGGTCGCGGTCGCGGTCGGGGTCGGGGTCAGGGTAGGGTTAGGGTTGGGGTTCGGCTGCTGCTGGGGTGGGGCTGGGGTTAGGGTTTGCCTTAGGGTTGGTGTTGGGGTTTAGCTGGCCACGCTGGGGTTAGGGTTGGGCTGGGGCTGGGGGCTGGGGGCTGGGGCTGGGGCTGGGGGCTGGGGCTGGGCCACGCGGGGTTTTGGGATCTTTGTAATTTGCTTGCTCTGTTTAGGGTTTCAGTTGATCCTCATTAAAAAATTGGTGATTGATCTCTTCAATCATATTATTATCTGTAGTTAAAATTTTTGTGAAGCCTTCAGAGTTTGGAAAAATCTAGAATTACCGTTGAAATTCTGGCAACATTCAAAAACTGTGTATATGATGTGTGTGTGTGTATGCATGTATATACATTTGAAATTTATCTTTCTTCTATGATATAAAACGGTTAAACCGAAGAAAATTACTGGGGGAATTTTTGCTAAAATGTCTTGAGAGGGGGTTCAAGTGATGGGATAATTTCATTTGGTAATCTTTTACTTATTTTACATCTCTTATTTTTTCATGCAAAAATCTGAATAGGTTTCTTGCAATTTTGCCTATCGATCAATTATTATATTTATTTCTATTTTTTGTGGATGATTTGGCTTCAATTGAATGGAGGCGATGATGGCTTGCCCTCAAGCTTCCACTTTTATGAGCTTTATAGTTATGAGATTGGCGAGGCAAGCTGGTTTGTAGCCATCTTATTTCTTTTCCTAAATTCAAATCCAAATATAAACTGTCTGATTGAGAGAGAGAGAGTATGGGAGATTATGTATTATTCAATGTGTTTGGAAGCTGGCATGTTCTGAGCGTCATCTCTGCATGAAAGCTATGGTTTTGCAAAGGGTTTGCCCTAACTATTTTCTGTGGGGAAGCTGAAGGCCTGAAGCTTCATCAAACTCAGGATTGGATTCTGGTCGGGTATTGTAAATTCTTGTGAAAGTTCCGTTCAAGATTTGTTCAGAGCTTGCATAACATCCTTTTCATCTTTATGAGATCTTTATGCAGTCATTTTTTTGGGTTTATATATTTCTCGAGCCCGTTTGACTTTGGACTTAGGATAACCCCAAATCTCTTTCTTATTTTGATTCCTAAGCTGGCATATCTGAGGCTCGTATTCCAGTATCGTTGCTGGAAAAGCTAGGGTTGCGAACATTTTTGCAACGATAATTTCTGTATGACAGCTTAAGCACACATAAACCTTAAACAATCTTGAAGCACTGCAGTTTTTCACTAAACTACCTAAAAGTTTTTATATTGCTGCAAGCTTCCTTAAAGTGCTGCATCTAAGTGTATTTTAGTGGGAAAACCCTTGAAAGCCAAACTTCATAGGGTTTGCTGTTTGCCTTCTCTGTAGCTAGTTTGAGGTTTATTTAGTTTTGGATTTGTTTTGCAACACTCTCTGAGTTCCAAATCAACAAAAAGCTGAATGTTGAATCACAAGCAAGAAGCAGCCAAACTGGCCCTAAAGTAATCCTGAGTGATGATAATTTTCCAGGGAGTTTAAAATTTATAGAAATGGCGAGGCAACATTGGATTGTCTGCAAGTATTCAAGCAACCTGTTTGCAGCCATCATGCTATTTGTGATCCCAGTATAAAACTCAAACATGCCTCTTAGTTAGTTTACTTTAATTTTTTATTTATGTGTGTGTGTCAACATTGGATTGTCCCAAGTATAAAACCAAACCCACAAAACATCAAAACTGTCTCCGACAATCTTATGGTCATTAGACATAAGATTTATGCATATAGGTAACATCTGCCAATATGCCATATCCAGACCGCAATCTATTTTTGCCTATTGGCTAATATGAAAATATCGGCCCTCGTATATGACATAATCAAAGTTGTTAAATCTTAATACGGTTTGTGTTTCGTTTTTTTATTTATCAGTTCTATCAATGTTGCGTATAACGCTTTATGATATCAGTATCCTACATTTGTAGTTTTAATTGTTGATTGTTATAGATGAATACCATTGCAATAATAGTTTTTGGTCGATGAATGCTATTGCAATGTAGGATGATCAGTTCTATCAATCTTGATCTCAATGGTTTAAAATCATGTTACACATACAACACGAATGCACAACAAACGCATAATTAGAGAGCGACTCAAGATATTCAGGTTAAAACCAATATATGATACTCGATGATAATATGAAACCTTCATATTCCCATCGATACCAATATACGCCTCGATATCTTTCCCTCTCGTTCCCAAAATTTTCTCTCGTTCCCGCGTCTCCAATTTTCTCTTCGTCGCCACCGCGCGCCCTCCGTTCTCAGCCCGCCACCGCCCTCGTTCTTCCTCGTCGAGTTCCTCATCGCCGATATTTGTGCCTACATTGATGCCTCAAGCAACGAATCAAATGATATGGATCACAAACTAATTAAATAAATTTTGAATACCAATCTGGACTGGGATTTGAATACCAATCCTAGTTTGCTATATTTTTTTATATATAGTAGATGGTGATACTTCTTTAAGTAAAAACAACCCTACACTTAAGCGAAATCATAAATCGAAACACACATATATAGAATACAACTCATACATGGGTATCCTCAAATCTAACTTTCATTGAATTTGCACGCGCACTTAAAATAACAACCTTTATACTAAAAAAATTATGTATGCCATTACTTAGTAGTTTATGGTTTTAAGACGCAAAAGCCATTTGAGAAATACTTTTTCTACCCACTATTAATCCATATTCTCAATATAGTCATTGAATTTGCACGCGAACATCATAAGAAGGAGAAGACAGTAATGTGGCAGAAGGAGAAGACAGTAATGTGGCGGAAGAAGAAAAAAATGACATTCCTCGTTCTCTGTTTCAGCATCAATCTTCTGATATGAACTAATGATGGCTTTCACATAGGTTTTTCCCTTTAGAGACTTCTTAGTGTCCAATGGAAAGCATACATCAGATTTGTGCAGGTCGGGTTCTTCTATGACTTTTAAGAGTCTCAACTGATTCTGTAAATTACACTCTAGTTGGGTGGTACTTTTACCACTTCTCACTGCAGGTGCGCTCTCTAATATCCATTTTGAATATAATATTATCGATATTCAAAATGGATATTAGAGAGCGCACCTGCAGTGAGAAGTGGTAAAAGTACCACCCAACTAGGGTGTAATTTACAGAATCAGTTGAGACTCTTAAAAGTCATAGAAGAACCCGACCTGCACAAATCTGATGTATGCTTTCCATTGGACACTAAGAAGTCTCTAAAGGGAAAAGCCTATGTGAAAGCCATCATTAGTTCATATCAGAAGATTGATGCTGAAACAGAGAACGAGGAATGCCATTTTTTTCTTCTTCCGCCACATTACTGTCTTCTCCTTCTGCCACATTACTGTCTTCTCCTTCTTATGATGTTCGCGTGCAAATTCAATGACTATATTGAGAATATGGATTAATAGTGGGTAGGAAAAGTATTTCTCAAATGGCTTTTGCGTCTTAAAACCATAAACTACTAAGTAATGACATACATAATTTTTTTAGTATAAAGGTTGTTATTTTAAGTTTTCCCTTATAGAGATATGATCTAACTGCATCTATCAACTATAAGTGTGCAGAAAATTATGATAAGAAATCATAAGAAAGGGTCGTAGCCATGCATAACCTTGAATATACATACCAAATCATGCAAAAGCATGCACTTATTGTCACCTTGCCTTAGAATATAAAATATCTTGGAAGACTATAAGCGAGCATTTAAATCTTGATAGCTTTTGACTTCAACATATATTTTTCTCAAGTACCATGAAATATACTTGCTCCGTATAAACCGTTTTCAGGAAGATGGATTAATAATGACAAATTATCCATTGTGGCTCACTAGGTTAGCATTTTCTCTTCTATTGACCATCTTTCTAATCTGCTTGGTAAATTTATTCGGAACCGGCTGCGAATCATTAAAAGACATGCATAAGAAAGAAAACTAAAATACAGATATATAGCATACCGATACATCGAAACTTCATAGTTGCGATGGCAATCCAGAGATATTTATTTCTACACACGTGGTGCGCGTGCGAATGCATCAGGCATCATGGACAAATATTTCAGAACATGGAAAGTATTATTCGTATAAAGTAATTAAAACTTTTAAACACCTTGGGTAGATATTTTCTTAGTTGATGCAATCATATCATGAGGACTAAATTTAAGCTATTATACATATGCTTATGTATTTTTCTAATCTAATATATCACACACACAGAGAGAGAGAGAGGGGGGGGGAGAACACCAGGTAGATAGAGAAATCAGGTAGCAGGATCCTGAAGAAATGGAGTCCATAGCATTGCTCATCATCATCATCCGTGATCCCTTTGAAAAAATATTATCAAAGGGATCATGGATGATGATGATGAGCAATGCTATGGACTCCATTTCTTCAGGATCCTGCTACCTGATTTCTTTACCTACCAGGTGTTCTCTCTCTCTCTGTGTGTGTGTGTGTGATATTTTAGGTTAGAAAAATACATATGCATATGTATAATAGCTTAAATTTAATCCTCATGATATGATTGCATCACCTAAGAAAATATCTACCCAAGGTGTTTAAAAGTTTTAATTACTTTATACGAATAATACTTTCCATGTTCTGAAATATTTGTCCATGATGCCTGACGCATTCGCACGCGCACCACGTGTGTAGAAATAAATATCTCTGGATTGCCATCGCAACTATGAAGTTTCGATGTATCGGTATGCTATATATCTGTATTTTAGTTTTCTTTCTTATGCATGTCTTTTAATGATTCGCAGCCGGTTCCGAATAAATTTACCAAGCAGATTAGAAAGATGGTCAATAGAAGAGAAAATGCTAACCTAGTGAGCCACAATGGATAATTTGTCATTATTAATCCATCTTCCTGAAAACGGTTTATACGGAGCAAGTATATTTCATGGTACTTGAGAAAAATATATGTTGAAGTCAAAAGCTATCAAGATTTAAATGCTCGCTTATAGTCTTCCAAGATATTTTATATTCTAAGGCAAGGTGACAATAAGTGCATGCTTTTGCATGATTTGGTATGTAGATTCAAGGTTATGCATGGCTACGACCCTTTCTTATGATTTCTTATCATAATTTTCTGCACACTTATAGTTGATAGATGCAGTTAGATCATATCTCTATAAGGGAAAACTTAAAATAACAACCTTTATACTAAAAAATTTATGTATGTCATTACTTAGTAGTTTATGGTTTTAAGACGCAAAAGTCATTTGAGAAATACTTTTCCTACCCACTATTAATCCATATTCTCAATATAGTCATTGAATTTGCACGCGAATATCATAAGAAGGAGAAGACAGTAATGTGGCAGAAGGAGAAGACAGTAATGTGGCGGAAGAAGAAAAAAATGACATTCCTCGTTCTCTGTTTCAGCATCAATCTTCTGATATGAACTAATGATGGCTTTCACATAGGCTTTTCCCTTTAGAGACTTCTTAGTGTCCAATGGAAAGCATACATCAGATTTGTGCAGGTCGGGTTCTTCTATGACTTTTAAGAGTCTCAACTGATTCTGTAAATTACACCCTAGTTGGGTGATATTTTTACCACTTCTCACTGCAGGTACGCTCTCTAATATCCATTTTGAATGTAATATTATAGATATCCATGCCTGTTTATGTCAAAATTACTTATATTGTCAATGTTTGATTGTCTAGTTGTTGGTGATGCGTCCATATCAGGGACAGAGGCCACTCCCGTTCCTCCAGGTATGTTTATATATTATATAGGGCATGTATATTGATTTAGAATGCTATATCATAAATATACACACATTTCTTTTGCTCTTAGTCGTCCAACTCATTATCATGGGCTGCTTGATGAGATTAGATTTGCGCCTGATGATCTACAAGAGCTTGTTCACTCCCTGTCATATGTGTAAGCAGCGCTATATGCGAGTTTACCTTGTTAGTATGTATGTACTGAAATTAATTAATATTATTCAAATTTTGATACATGCAGATACCAGAGGAGCACATCTTCTATCTCTGTAGGTAAGGCTTTGAATTTGTTGATTTTGGTATTTCTTGTCAATTTTATAGACCAGTATGTGCTAAATATAATGTTCTGACAGTTGCTAGGGGGAAGGCAACATTCGAGGCTGCTGACCCCAGTCCTGGACGCCGCACACGGACGGCACCACGGAGGTTTGGAGATAGGCCGAGGACTGGGCTCTAGCAGGGCCCATATGAGGTTGGACTCCACCCCGGTGGTTACTTCCTCCGTCTCCAGTTAGCGACGTATCCAGCAGGAACAGGAGAGCTTGAAGGCCACCGTTCAGGAGTTGAATGAGATGCTGGTATGTATACTACTTAATAGTAAAATATAATGTCATATTATAGATATCAACATATCCAATATCAGTACATAGCCTGAGCTTATTTGGTTGTAGACTTATGTTTTATTAATCATACATACATATGTAATTGAAATAAACAACGCTTTTCCAAACTAGATATCCAAACAGGGTTTCGAAATAACTTAATAATGAAACGAATTCGAATAATAAACAGTTCTTACACGCTTCTTACACACGTTATATCCAGACGCGACAGGGTAGATCGGCCGAGCCTCCACACGCATCTCCTTCGGCTGCGGTTCCGCAGACAGCTCCTGTAGCTCCACCGCCCACTCAGACTCCCGCTCGCGACGAATTGCAGAGTTTATTGACCGAGGAGCAGGACCGAGCTGGACCGAGCTAGGGTAGATTTTTGGTTCTTTTTTTTTGAAACATGTATTTATTTATATCATACACATTGTACTACATTTTGAAACGATATTGATATTGGTTTGTATTTATATCATATTCAGTTTTTGTGTTTCTTTTGTATATTATATATATGCGTGAGATGTGATTATGAATACTGCAATATATGATTTGATTGATGTATACATTATTGTGCACAGGGCGGGAAAAAATCAAGCAGCCCATTTTTTAAAAAAAATTACAGACAATATGTACCTACGGATTAATCCGTAGGCACACATGTTACCCCTACGGATATATCCGTAGGGGCTAAATATCAGCAGTAACTGATATTTCCCCCAGATGTCAGTGCCAGTTGTTTGGGAATCCCCCTACGGATATGTCCGTAGGGGCCACTGACACTCCCCTACGGCGTTATCCGTAGGGGCAAATATCAGGAATCCTGGATTTGTGCCCCTACGGAAAAGTACCTACGAATATATCCGTAGGGGGTAGTACATGCCCCTACGGCTATAGCCGTAGGTCCAAGTAATTTATTAAAATAAACCGTAAATAATATAAAATCTTATACCCTACGGCTTAATCCGTAGGGGAACCTGGACCTACACATATAACCGTAGGGGCAAAAATTTAACCGTAGGGGCAAGTTCAGGGCCTCAACTTGCACCTGCGGCCTTTGCACCTACGGGGTATTTTTTCGCCCCTACGTATATAACCGTAGGGGCAGTGAGTTGCCCCTACGGATTTAACGGATAAATCCGTAGGGGCAACCCTTCTTTGTAGTAGTGATCGTATGCCGGTTTGCTGCTATGAAGATTTTATTTGATTGGTTTGTCATTTTATTGATTGGTATAACAACTAATACTTACTGCGTTCTTTATTGGTTGTCGAAATAACTTATCTCTACTATTATAACTTAAACTCATGGGGGGTAACACAAAAAATTTCTTATTTTTTCATTAAAAAAATGCGTAAAAAAAAGAAAAATCTATGTGAGGATTCTAGAGCAAGCTATGTCATTCTCCCATATACATGCACTTACTTTTATACCCTTCAACAATTTTCAATACAAAATATATTCTCTTTCGAAAATGAACAAACTTAGTAAAAATGTCATTGCACTAATAAACATCAAGGAAGCATACAAAAATCACGACACATGATGATTTTTCCTCATCACACACGTGCATAGCACGTGCATGTTACTAGTATAAATAAAGACAAGAGCAACTAAATCAAACAATAATTGTCCATGGTGCCTTAATTAAGATATATATAATATCCAAGACGCTTTAAAATCAAAACTAATTTTGGGAACTTTGAGTTTTGACCAGTCTAAGTGCATGATATCAAGAAAACTTAAATGATCCCCAAAAATAATTAAAATGAGGCATATATATATATATACACGCGCGCGCGCGCAAACCTGCTTGTGTGGGTCACGAAATGATCAGTGAAAAACGGATGGGCCACTTATATATACATGATCCCCATTGCCCCCAACCCCAACCCCAATTATTTTACTCTTTTGGTGCACAATCATGTCTACTTGTATGTATATTTTTGTCTTGTAAAAGCGTCCAATTTTTCTTTGTGGAGATCAAAATTAGGTAGAAATTAATGGTAATTTCTGATAGCGTCAGACAGATTAGTGGATTAATTTAGGACAGTTAAGAAGACGATTGGTATTTTCTCTAAACATAATTAGCTCATAATTAATTTGTGCAATGATGCTTACATGCATGGTGTCCTGTGATAGTATAGAGCTTAAACAACGTACGTACTCCAAGGGGTATCATCAAAAAGTAAGTTTGCTTCCTCCTCCTCACCGTCAACACCAACTTAGAAACTTGGGCATGAACTCATAATTCATTAATTATCTGTTTCCTCATATAAATTAATATATTTTTGTGCAACTAATGTATGCGGTTAGGTCCCTAATTTTCTCATCTTGATTGATGTCAAAGTCTAATAAATAAACGTGTTTTTGGATTTAGAATTATAAGGCTTGTGAAGAACAATGCACGTGGGTGGGCCCCATTGGAGAGCAGGCAGTCGGTACTCCTCCTCCTCCAACTAGAAGATGACGAAGGAAGGAAGGAAGAAGAGAAGATAAAGATAAGAGAAAAACAAATGCATGCATGTGCAGTACTCTCTCTCTCTCTCTCACTTTGACACGAAATTTAACTCCAATCTCTTTCAAACACTCACTCGCTCGCTCGCTACCATGGCCTCGCGGCCTCAAACGTGAGAACAACCAATTTTTGTCTCTTTTTGTACCAAGAATTAATAATAAAGTATTGCAACAACACCTCCCCCTCCTCTCAAAAGAATTATAAATACCCATCCACTTCTACCCTTTCTCTTCATCACCAAGCTACCAAGCATTTCAAACTTCATAACAAACACTATATACCTCACTTGTTTTTCCTCCTCCTCAAATGACACCTCCAATGTGTGCTTCACTCTCCAAAGCCCTCTCCCTTTTCTTTTGTGCATTTTGCCTCGTCCTGACGAGAACATTCGCCCAGAACTATGGATGGGAAGGCGGCCATGCCACATTTTACGGAGGGGGCGATGCGTCTGGCACAATGGGTGAGTTGACAGTTGTCTTGCTATATTCTCCTGCCATATCAACTCTTCCGTCATATAAAACATGTCTGGTCTCTTACAAATGTAAACATTAAAGTAACAGAAGACTTGTCGGAATTGGAACAAAAATCACTCGTCCTCCAATAGGAGGATTGGTTCTCTACCTACCAGCCAACAGGCTGATTGGAAAAATATTACTCTGAGTGGGGTAACTTTTCAAACTTACTCAAAAGAGTAATACTTTACATACCGTGCTCGAAATTCCACCGTAATTAATATATCTAAGAGACAAAATGATGGGATCCACAACACCTAAAGCCAAACAAGTGGGCTTATTTATGTCTTGGATGGACTATTGTAGGATTCAAGCCCGGCAGGTTAAGAATTTTTCTATTCAAACTCATTGATAGTGAACTTTTCACTGTTACAAGCTTTCAAATAAAGCGATCCAAAGGTTAAAAAATTTGAAAAGGTAAAGCTTGCAATTTGTACGTAACATTAAGCTGCAATCTATGGTGGTCCTTATTTGGAAAAATTCATATGCTATTGCATTTTATGGATGATGATAAAAACTAATTAAATTTAACAACTGCAGGAGGAGCTTGTGGATATGGAAATCTCTATAGCCAGGGCTACGGCACGAACACGGCGGCCCTCAGCACTGCTCTCTTCAACAACGGGCTCAGCTGTGGCTCATGTTACGAGATGAGGTGCAACGACGATCCTAAATGGTGCCTGCCAAACTCGATCATCGTCACTGCCACCAACTTTTGTCCTCCGAACTTTGCCCTCTCCAATGACAACGGCGGCTGGTGCAACCCTCCCCTCCAGCATTTCGATCTCGCCGAGCCTGCCTTCCTCCAAATTGCTCAATACCGTGCCGGGATCGTCCCCGTCTCGTTCCGCAGGTAAAAAATTTAATCTCGGTTTCAGATTGACAGTCGGTCATAAAAATTTTGAAACTTTTATTAGAACTAATCGGCCTTGACCACACATGTAGGGTGTCATGCGTAAAGAAGGGAGGAATCAGGTTCACCGTCAATGGACACGACTACTTCAATCTGGTGCTTATCAGCAACGTCGGTGGGGCCGGAGACGTGCACTCCGTCTCGATCAAAGGGTCGAAGACCGGATGGCAAGCAATGTCGCGAAATTGGGGCCAGAACTGGCAGAGCAATTCGTACCTTACAGGTCAGAGCCTCTCATTCCAGGTCACCACCAGCGACGGAAAGACGGTCACCAGCTACAACGCCGTGCCAGCTGGATGGCATTTCGGGCAGACATTCGAAGGCGGACAATTCTAGCCTGGATGCCATAGTAGTTGGGGGTGGGGGGTGGGGGTGTTAATGTTGGCCGGAGGAGTATATGCTGAGGTAGCTTTGTTTGCACCCGCTAGGGCCTTTGCTTATATATTTAATTAAGCAATTAATTAAGTAGATATATAGTGATTAAGCTAGGCATTATGTAGTTGATGTATCGGCATATTATATATGCAAAATGTATGATTAGTAGTGGAGTTATATATTGATTTGCGGCCTGGCTTAATTAAGAGATGCCAAGGCTTTGTGTGCGGAAAAACATTGGGTGTTTTCTTATGGAATGCGGTCTAATTCTCACTTCTTTTAAACCTTAATTTTACTAATGGAACTGCTACATGTACACTATGTTTGTCTTCACTAAGTTTTCAAGCAATCTACAATATTACAATTTGTTACCAAAAACTTGTTATTGGAAACTACAATCCTTCAACCTCCTCTAATCACTAGAGAATTACCATCATCTTCGTCCCCTAAGTGGAATAGCTCGAGGACAAAACTTCCCGTTCCAAAATGAGAAATCACTGATTTGATTCTTAAGAGGGTCGCATCCAAAATATACACTGATCTTCTCCTCATTTAAATAACTTTTTACAATCCATTCTTCTTTCTTTTAATCCAAGTGTTTGAAATATGCTACTTTGAGTTCAGAACAAAATAAAAATTTATCAAGAAATTAAGTTGCGTTGTCACTATCCTTAAGAATAGTTTTTCAATCCTGAAAGATTGCATCTTGATGTGTAACGTAACACTAAATTAATCAATAGCCTATAAAGAAATGGTACGTACCACATGTATTGTATTAGTATTTGTAGAAAATTGCACGCATGTCTATCTGTTAGCGACAAATGCCCTAGGGAACATCCGCAGAAGGAGATGCAGACGTCTGTCACATGTCTACCAAACAACAGAGCATGGTCAGAAGTCTGAATGAGAAGCTCTGAACGTCTGGACACGCAGCCACTGCTGTAGCGGTTAATAATCAAGATCTATCCGAATAACAGAGGAGAGCCAGACGTCTGTCCATTAGTCTTCAGTAAATCCAAAGCACACGCAGACGTCTGCACAATACTACTCAGATATCTCTTAAATGCAAGTGCAGCTGTTGCGGATTTCAATCACGCAAATCTTTCCATAACTCTGATATTATTTGATTATCACAATAAAAGATTTTATTTCTATTTTATCCTTTCATCATATAAAGTGTAATATACACACACACACACCCCTAATACAACCAAGTTGGAAGCACTAAAAAAACCTATATACTTCAAGAATTTACACTATCTAAGTGCCTGAAAGTCAATTGATACGCGCACCCAGAGATAGGGAGATGTAAGAAAGAAGATTTTGTTTTTATGCTATTAATTCATTTAGAACGAAAGGGTTTTAGATATAGAAGGCAAGGATGACATTAACGTTGCCAAACTAGGAGGATGAATACCTGTCATACCATAATTTACTTTAATTAGCATAACTGCAAGGATGGAATTTATACATGCTTGTAATGGTTTGAAATGTTAGTCAGACACATTGCATCAATTGTTGGATTGGAAGAAATTATAAGATTTCCTATAAGCAAATGCATTCTACAAGTGATGATGCTCTATATTGGCGACCTTTCAGATCAGGACACGTGGCAGATGGCGTGTCCCAGAACTCAGAAGAAAGGGCCCACAGGGGTCGATCAGGCCACCCTGTACCCGACCTACAAGCAAAAAGCTGGCTCATCTCAGGGTCCCCTGCAAATTGGCTTCCTCGGCTTCTCAACTCGCCTTCGAGCTACCGCAGGACCAAGATACCTCGGCCCTCTCGCTCGTTCCCGAGCTCTTCCGCCGAGACCATCTTTCTCGGTTCCTCCGACCGACCAACTCCACCACTCACAGGCGTAACCGCCGCTCCGCAAATCTCGTCATGCGCAGATTCTCCGCCAGCAACATCCCACGTTCCACGCCATCACGATCCCCATTAATGGGCGATCCGCTCTTTACGCGGGCGTGATGTCGGGAGCGTAACTTCCGGTGAGATTCTCGCGCCTGCTGCTGCATGCCACCACCGCTATATAAACCCCCATCACAAAGGGGTCAAGTAAACCATTTTTTACACTTTTATGCGTTACTCTGCTCAGATTTTATCACTAACTTGAGCGTCGGAGGGTCCTTGGTGGTACCAAACCACCCCGGGACTTCTTTGCAGGTACTCGGCAACACCTCCCTCATCTCACCTCTTCCTCCAAAAACCCATTGAGACCCGCACGCGAAGGAAGATAATCAACTAAGTCCACCGCGAGATCAACGGAAGACAACATCTGACGGAGGCCCGAAAAGGACCTCCATCAGTTGGCGCCGTCTGTGGATAACTAAAACTCCATAAGAACAAAAGTTGGCCTTCCGATCTCCAACCACATGGCATGCGATCACCCTGAAGATCCAGATACCATCCTCCGCCTCCCCCCCCACCGGAGGCGCGGATGAACCTCCTCCGGCGACTGTCATCAACGCCCTCACCGACCGAATAGACTGACTACAGTCCATCGTGGAGGCACTTGTCCGTGTCCAAACGGCCGAGCCAGGGCCCCAGATTGCCGCTCCTCCTCCTCCAGGAGACTCTGCCCTCATTGGCACTGTTGACCAACGGCAAGCTACGTCTCATGGCCACAGGTCTCACGGGACGATACTCTCTGAGGCCTGTTGGGCGCTCCACAGCTCCGCGCCGGGCTCGCCATGGCGGCTCGAGGACCACCTCGCCCGGGGATCAAAGCCCTCGCCAAAAGGCAACCGCGCAGCTTTACTGCCCGGTTATCCTTAGCAGGCCTCCTATGGCCCCTCCAACGCTAAGGATCAAAGTCCTCCTTAGAGGCGGCCGAGCGGCTTCCCTGCTCGGCTATCCCTGGCCGGTAGCTTCCCTACTCGTAACGCCAGGGATCAAAGCCCTCGCCAAGAGGCAACCGCGCAGCTTCACTGTCCGGTTATCCTTAGCAGGCCTCCTACGGCCCCTCCACCGCTAAGGAACTAAGCCCTCACTAAGAGGCAGCCCAGCAGCTACCCTGCTCGGCTATCCCTGGCGGGTAGTTTCCCTACCGCAACGCCAGGGATCAGAAAGTCCTCCCAGAGGCAGTCGAGCCCGAGGATCACTCGCTCGGCTATCCTTAGCGGGTAGCTTCCTTACCGCAACACCAGGGATCAGAAAGTCCTCCCAGAGGCAGTCGAGCCCGAGGGTCCCTCGCTCGGCTATCCCTGGCGGGTAGCTTCCCTACCGCAACGCCAGGGATCAGAAAGTCCTCCCAGAGGCAGTCGAGCCCGAGGATCTCTCGCTCGGCTATCCCTGGCGGGTAGCTTCCCTACCGCAACGCCAGGGATCAGAAAGCCCTCCCAGAGGCAGTCGAGGCCGAGGATCCCTCGCTCGGCTATCCTTCACGACAAAAGCCCTCGCCAAGAGGCACCGGGCAGTAACCCTGCCCGGCCAAGGGTCCTTGGTAGGCTTCTTACAGCCCTATATGTAACACCCTAGTTCATTTATACCAATTCCAGTTCTCGTATTTCCTTAATTGTGGTATTTTCCTGATTTATCGTGTTTTGGGTGCGAATAGTATTTTACATTTTACATTGCATTCGACCCGACCCGCTTGCTTGAACCTGTTTGATTCATATTTATAAATTACCCTGACTTGTTACATAGACACGTGCATCTCATGTATACTGTATACTGGCATTTTACCATATAACATTTTAGGTCATGTAAAATAATTTAAAATTGCATTTCATAGCCTGCATGATATCTCTAACCCCGTGGTAGCATCCGGGCATCTTGTTCTCGTCCCGTTCAGTGAAACGGACGTGTTTGGATGGCTACGCGCATGTACGTGCATCCGTTCTTAGGGGTATGCATTTTCGTTACCTGAGCATTCATTTTGAATTTTGAAAGTCGCACATATTTTTCGTATTTTAAATCTGAAGTTTTAGACCCGACCCGGGCGCGTTTTGAAATATTTTGGTATCCCGCCAAATTCAATTTATTTAATTTTAAAATTTAGTTTAAATATTTTCATACGATTTCTTTAACAAACTGAAACCTCTTATCTAAAATTTTAAATCTAAAAGTCCTTTAAAATTTTAAATCTAATTTCCTAACAAACTAACAACTCCTTTCTCTCTCTCCTCTGCATATATATATATATTATATATATTTTATTTATTTAATTTTTATTTCCTTATTTAATACATAGCCTCTTCTTCTTCTTTCTTTTTCTTGATCTTATTTCTTGTTTCCGGTGATCACCGCCGGAGCCGTGCTCGTCGCTGACGATTCGAGTGATCCACTGAACGTATCTAACTTGCGTGATCACCCTCGTGCGTTGTTTGGAACCGTTCCGTGTACCGTGCGCGCGTCGCGACATTTTGCCGACGAAGGACGTTCTGTACACATCCGTTCTTGTTCCGTCTAGGCAAGTTAATCTGACTACATGCTATATAATTCATTTTATACCTATTTAAATAAATACCGTACCTATAGTTTAAATCTAGTACCCCATGTTTAATTTTATAATGTTTCGATGTTCCGTTTGCATCCGTTTATATCATTTTAAATCTAGATCATGAAAACTTATCTTGTGACATACTAGTTTACATTATACTGCATCCATATCATTTAAAATATATATCGTCGTAATATTTCTTATTATTATCTTTAATTAGTTTATAATCTGCATTTTATAATATTATACATTTGAAAATATTATAGTTTACGCATGAAACGTCATCGCAAAGCGGATACGACAAATCTGAAATTTACTGTACACCTTACCTTATAAAATTCATTATAAATCATAGAAAAATCATTAATATACGTTCTTTAGTTCGTTGCGAAGCTAACTCAGAGTAATATAATTCTATGAAATATTTACTTACAAAATAAATTGTTTAAATAACGTAAAATGCAAATGAATATGTCTCTAAACTGCTGTCCAGGGAAATTCCAGCAGCAAACTTTCAATTTCGAATGTTCATAGATTTTTGTAGGGACAACATGAGATACTTATACTTATAAAAATGAAAACCTTATTGAATTATCTTTGTTTTGGTATAAGACACGTCCCTTTTGGAGAACGTTTGTTATTTTTAAGCTATTTTACAAATCAGGGTGACGCTGAATTTCTGAACGGAACTTTCTTGTGCATGGTTAATCAATACCACTTTTATAGTTATTAATCGCTTTGAATATGCTATCCATATTAATATTATTATATCAATATTTATATCAAATATTGCTTAGTTGTACATCCCACATTACCATTTTATAGTTTTATAACTTTTCGGATACCCGTTTGCATCCATCGCATTTAAGATACATATAATTGCATCCATAGATCACATTACTACATAATACTGTGATATTAACACTCCATATTTAATAAATTGCATCCTAATTAATATTGAAACTATAAATGTAACCCTAATCGATAACTGTGCATCTGTATGCCTTAATCTGTACTTGATTGCATATCACATTACAATATTTCATTTTATTGTGCTATTAGTACCCATACTTGTTTTGCATACCCATACTTATGCTAGTTGATTATGAGCACCCACATAACATTTTGTACTTCCTGGCATGACCTGTTGTACTTCCTACCTGATAGGACATGATACCGTAAACTCTTGACATGACCTGACACCTAAATACACTACTTAACTTGACCTGATGTACCATGGCCTGACCTGTTACCTGATCTTGTGTCTAATACCAACAAACCTAACATATAGTCCTTACGGACCGTTCCTGTTGTCTATCCAGACAAACCTGCTCTTACCTGATCCTGTGTTGGCATTAGTTCTTGATTACTGAATACCTGACTTGAACACTTATAACTTGGGGGTATGGGGAAATCAATGGTGAAACCTGACTTGTAACTCAACAGTTCGATACCTGTTCTGATCAGTCTTACGGGCTAGGCCAGCCCCGGAGTGATGATGCTGACATCACTCGTCTGTACCTGCTACCTTTTACTTCCTAGCGGCACGTCTCGGTTTCAGCCCGAGAGTCTGTAGACCGTGGTCCCGGGCATGCACGGGATACTATTGAGTTACATCGATGATTCATCAAATTTATTTTAAAGACTTGAGAGTAGATAACCAATTGACCAGTTTAGTTTACTCACTGCACGCTACCTTTCACTGCCCTGATTTAGATTGCTTTACACCTGCTTTACTATTTATGATTATACTTGCATGTCTTGCTACCCTGTTTACATATTGTTGCTTGATGTTATGACGGGCTGACGTCTGGGTTTTGCATGGCCCAGATCCTTCTACCTTTGTTGCAGACTGATCAGGAGTATTGCCGCTGTTAGACCGAACAGTGAAGTTCCTGTCGGTATGTAGTTTTACTTTCCAGGTGTTTCATTATTGTATCTTTTGCTTCCGCATATCATTATTTCTTGACTCATTCATTCTGGTTTATGGACATGTACTAGATAGTTTAGTTTACTTTCCTGTTCTTGATATCTCTACAGCCGTAATGTGACTGTGGAGGGATTTTTCCTATCCACAGGTAGCATGGTTGGCTATGTCACGTGCCCATCTTAGCGTACTCTGGGAAGCGGGGCGTGACATGGTTCTTTTGGTATCAGAGCCATGTGATATAGGTTAATCGGGTTTGATTCTTTTATAGTTGGGTATTGGACCCAATACACGAATCAGAATACTCGTGATTAGGAACATGTTCTGCCATCTTGATTATTGTGATTCTTGAATCATATCCTTTTTTTATCCTTCGCCTTGACGATATGCAAACCACTTTGCATCTCGACTTGAAACCCTTTTGGTTTTCTATTGTCTCTCCCTATTCTTGATTCTGATACTAGGATTTGGGCGCCTTGAATGGAGTTATGTATTTGTACCCATGAACTGCAGCATGGTTACAATGTGGTACTCTATTTAAGTAACTTGGAGTCCTGGTCTTGATTCACTTCCTTATTCCATGATCGTTATACTACCTTGCTTCTCTCGGTTTCTTTGCTTACCAGTTATTGTTTTATTACTAGCTTGAACCCTATTTACCGTGCTTAATCCTCTTCAGTATCTTGATTTCGGATGAAGTCATCTTGGTATCCTACTTGTTCTTATCTTTCCGCATTGGAATTATTCAATTCTGGTGCACTCCTTGTTTGTTGTGGTCTTGGGAATGGATTTTTCTTGGCACCTTCCTCGCTCACAGTGATTGTAGAGCAAGGAAAGCGAACTTCCAGATTTCCAGACATCCGGAGTTTGTTTTGATGGAGGAAGTAGTTCGGTCGGGCCAGTCAAATTTAGGGCTAGGCCGACAAACAGTGTTCTTTCGTCGATGGAAGTTATTAAGGAAGAAGCGCCGGCTATATTACGAGAGTTCATGGACGTGTTCGAGGACATCTCGGGTTACCGCAAACGAGATGTGGAGTTTGCGATTGATCTTGTTCCTGGTGCAGCGCCAATCTCAAAGGCGTATTATCCAATGGCATCAGTGGAGTTGGAAGAAGTAAAGAAGCAGGTTACCGAATTGCTAGAGAAGGGTTGAATTCACGCAATTCACCTTGGGGAGCTCCAGTTCTTCTAGTCAAGAAGAAAGATGGCACAAGGAAGATGTGCATCGATTATCGACAATTAAACCGGGTGACTATTAAGAACAAGTACCCGATCCCTCGCATTGGCGAATTGTTCGAGCAGCTTAGTGGCGTGAGGGTATTCTCGAAGCTGGATTTGCGGTCCGGATATCATCAGGTCCGAGTTAAATCAGAAGATATTTGTAAGACTGCGTTCCGAACTTGGTATGGACATTACAAGTATTTAGTGATGCCATTCGGAGTCACGAATGCACCGGCGATATTTATGGACTTGATGAACCGAATCCTTCATCGTTCTTGGACCAGTTTATAGTGGTGTTCGCTGAGGATATTCTGGTATACTCGAGGAGCATTGAAGAGCATGCAGAACACTTGAAGATCGCACTGCAGACACTGAGGCAAGAAAGATTATATGCTAAGATGAGCAAGTGCAAGTTTTGGCTTGAAGAAGTAAAGTTCTGGGACATGTCGTAGCTGGAGATGGAATCGCCGTTTACCCAGGGAAGATTGCAGCAGTTCAAGACTGGCCGATTCCGAAGAACGTTGTAAAGATCAGAAGTTTCTTGGACTTGCAGGATACTACAGAAGGTTCGTGGGGAATGTTGCTCGTTTGGCTGAGCCTTGACCAAGCTTACGCGCAAGGAGGTACCGTTTGTACGGACGGATAAGTGTGCATCAGCTTTTGAGGTATTGAAGCAAAGTTTGATAACTGCTCTTGTTTAACCGTGCCAGACAGTTCCAGAGGATTGGTGATTCACAGTAATGCATCTGGGAAAGGTTTGGGATATGTTTTGATGCAGTATGGGAAGATTATAGCTTATGCATCGAGACAGTTGAAGACCCATGAGAAGGGCTACCCAACTCCTGACTTGGAGCTAGCAGCTGTGATGTTCGTTTTGAAGATTTGGAGACACTACTTACTGGGCGAAAGAGTCGAAGTATTCACCGATCATAAAATCCTGGAGTATGTGTTCACACAGAAGGAGCTTAATAAGAGGCAGCGTAGGTGGTTAGAGCTGATGGCTGACGACGACCTTGATCTTGAATACCATCCGGGGAAAGTTAATGTTGTGCCGGATGCACTTAGTCGGTGGACAGCAATTCAGATGTTGACTGCACATAAGAAACCTATTGAAGACTTTCGGAGATTCGATTTGGAAGTTGTGCTACCGCATTCTTCGGGACAGTTGTTGCAGCTGCAAGTACAGTCGTCGTTGATCGAGAATATTAAAGCAGCGCAATTGCAGGACCCTAGATTGCAAAAGTTTCGAGAATAGGTTGAAGCTGGACTTCGAACAGACTTATTGATCCATGAAGATGGTTCGTTGCGATATGGTAGCCGCTTGTGTGTGCCAAAGGGAGATATTCGTGAAAAACTTATGAAGGAGGCGCACAGTTCAGCATAATCCGTACATCCAGGAGGCACGAAAATGTACCGAGATATACGACAGCATTTCTGGTGGGAAGGCGTGAAACGGGAGATTGCCCGCTTTGTGGCAAAGTGCTTGGTGTGTCAGCAAGTTAAAGCTGAACATCAAGGGTTGCTGGTTTATTGCAACCACTTCCGATTCCTTAATGGAAGTGGGAACATATGACCATGGATTTCGTGACAGCTCTACCGCGGAGTCGAAAAGGCAACAATGCAGTTTGGGTGATTGTTGATCGATTGACCAGGGCAGCTCACATCATACCGTTTCGAGTTGGTCAGTCAACGGAAGCGTCAGCAGAATGGTACATGCAGGAGATTGTGAGATTGCATGGAGTACCTATGAGCATCGTGTCCGACCATGACACCCGATTCTTATCACACTTCTGGAGGAGCTTACAGGAAAGTTTGGGGACTCGATGGAAGTTTAGCACAGCTTATCATCCTCAAACAGATGGCCAGTCGGAGAGAACGATCCAAACTCTTGAAGACATGTTGAGAGCTTGCATATTAGACTTCAAGGGTTCACGGGAGGATCATCTATACTTGGTGGAGTTTCGTACAACAACAGCTTTCAGGAGACTATTCAGATGGCTCCATTCGAAGCATTATATGGTCGCAAGTGTCGTTCACCTGTTTGTTGGGACGATGTTGGAGAACGAAGATTGTTGGGACCGGATTTGGTCGTGCAAACAGTTGAGAAGGTTAACACTATCCGGAATCATGTGAAGGCAGCACAAGACCGACAGAAGAGTTGGGCTGATACGTCTAGAGAACCTCTAGAGTTCGCTGTGGGTGATTTAGTATTCTTGAAGATATCACCGACTAGAGGGGGATCCGTTACGGAAGTCGAGGAAAGTTTAGTCCTCGATTCGTTGGACCTTTTAAGATTTTGGAGCGTATTGGAGAAGTGGCGTATCGTTTGGTGTTACCGCAATCTTTGGAGAATGTTCATGACGTGTTTCTTATATCTTAACCCCGTAGGTATGCTCGAGATGAAATACATGTATTGGATCTTTCGGAGCAGACTGTACGAGAAGATTTAACCTTTGAGGAGCGACCGATGTAAATTGTGGATCGAAGAGAAAATGTTCTTATGAACAAAGTTATCCCTCTTGTGCTTATTTCTTGGAGTAATCGCTTGCATGGAGAATCCACTTGGGAACGAGAAGATGAAATCCGACAGAAGTTTCCACATCTATTCTTGTAGTTTGTTGATTGTTTATCCTTTCTTATTCTTGGAATTTCGAGGACGAAATTCTTTTATAGTTGGGTATAATGTAACACCCTAATTCATTTATACCAATTCTAGTTCTTGTATTTCCTTAATTGTGGTATTTTCCTGATTTATCGTGTTTTGGGTGCGAATAGTATTTTACATTTTACATTGCATTCGACCCGACCCGCTTGCTTGAACCTGTTTGATTCATATTTATAGATTACCCTGACTTGTTACATAGACACATGCATCTCATGTATACTGTATACTGGCATTTTACCATATAACATTTTAGGTCATGTAAAATAATTTAAAATTGCATTTTATAGCCTGCATGATACCCCTAACCCCGTGGTAGCATCTGCGCATCTTGTTCTCGTCCCGTTCAGTGAAACAGACGTGTTTGGATGGCTACGCGTATGTACGTGCATCCGTTCTTAGGGGTATCCATTTTCGTTACCTGAGCATTCATTTTGAATTTTGAAAGTCGCACATATTTTTCGTATTTTAAATCTGAAGTTTTAGACCTGACCCGGGCGCGTTTTGAAATATTTTGGTATCCCGCCAAAATTCAATTTATTTAATTTTAAAATTTAGTTTAAATATTTTCATACGATTTCTTTAACAAACTGAAACCTCTTATCTAAAATTTTAAATTTAAAAATCTTTTAAAATTTTAAATCTAATTTCCTAACAAACTAACAACTCCTTTCTCTCTCTCTCTCCTCTGCATATATATATTATATATATTTTATTTATTTAATTTTTATTTCCTTATTTAATACATAGCCTCTTCTTCTTCTTTCTTCTTTTTTTTTCTTGATCTTATTTCTTGTTTCCGGTGATCACCGCCGGAACCGTGCTCGTCGCTGACGATTCGAGTGATCCACTGAATGTACCTAACTTGCGTGATCACCCTCGTACGTTGTTTAGAACCGTTCCGTGTACCGTGCGCGCGTCGCGACATTTCGCCGACGAAGGACGTTCTGTACACATCCGTTCTTGTTCCGTCTAGGCAAGTTAATCTTGCTACATGCTATATAATTCATTTTATACCTATTTAAATAAATACCGTACCTATAGTTTAAATTTAGTACCCCATGTTTAATTTTATAACGTTTCGATATTCCGTTTGCATCCGTTTATATCATTTTAAATCTAGATCATGAAAACTTATCTTGTGACATACTAGTTTACATTATACTGCATCCATATCATTTAAAATATTTATCGTCGTAATATTTCTTATTATTATCTTTAATTAGTTTATAATCTGCATTTTATAATGTTATACATTTGAAAATATTATAGTTTACGCATGAAACGTCATCGCAAAGCGGATACGACAAATCTGAAATTTACTGTACACCTTACCTTATAAAATTCATTATAAATCATAGAAAAATCATTAGTATACGTTCTTTAGTTCGTTGCGAAGATAACTCAGAGTACTATAATTCTATGAAATATTTACTTACAAAATAAATTGTTTAAATAACGTAAAATGCAAATGAATATGTCTCTAAACTGCTGTCCAGGGAAATTACAGCAGCAAACTTTCAATTTCGAATGTTCATAGCATTTTGTTGGGACAACCTGAGATACTTATACTTATAAAAATGAAAACCTTATTGAATTATCTTTGTTTTGGTATAAGACACGTCTCTTTTGGAGAACGTTTGTTATTTTTAAGCTATTTTACAAATCAGGGTGACGCTGAATTTCTGAACGGAACTTTCTTGTGCATAGTTAATCAAAACCACTTTTATAGTTATTAATCGCTTTGAATATGCTATCCATATTAATATTATTATATCAATATTTATATCAAATATTGCTTAGTTGTACATCCCACATTACCATTTTATAGTTTTATAACTTTTCGGATACCCGTTTGCATCCATCACATTTAAGATACATATAATTGCATCCATAGATCACAATACTACATAATACTGTGATATTAACACTCCATAATTAATAAATTGCATCCTAATTAATATTAAAACTATAAATGTAACCCTAATCGATAACTGTGCATCTGTATGCCTTAATCTGTACCTGATTGCATATCACATTACAATATTCCATTTTATTGTGCTATTAGTACCCATGCTTGTTTTGTATACCCATGCTTATGCTAGTTGATTATGAGCACCCACATAACATTTTGTGCTTCCTGACATGACCTGTTGCACTTCCTACCTGATAGGACATGGTACCGTACACTCTTGACATGACCTGACACCTAAATACACTACTTTACTTGACCTGATGTACCATGGCCTGACCTGTTACCTGATCTTGTGTCTAATGCCAACAAACCTAACATGTAGTCCTTACGGACCGTTCCTGTTGTCTATCCAGACAAACCCGCTCTTACCTGATCCTGTGTTGGCATTAGTTCTTGATTACTGAATACCTGACTTGAACACTTATAACTTGGGGGTACGGGGAAATCAATGGTGAAACCTGACTTGTAACTCAACAGTTCGATACCTGTTCTGATCAGTCTTACGGGCTAGGCCAGCCCCGGAGTGATGATGCCGACATCACTCGTCTGTACCTGCTACCTTTTACTGCCTAGCGGCACGTCTCGGTTTCACCCCGAGAGTCTGTAGACCGTGGTCCCGGGTATGCACGGGATACTATTGAGTTACATCGATGATTCATCAAATTGATTTTAAAGACTTGAGAGTAGATAACCAATTGGCCAGTTTAGTTTACTCACCGCACGCTACCTTTCACTGCCCTGATTTAGATTGCTTTACACCTGCTTTACTATTTATGATTATACTTGCATGTCATGCTACCCTGTTTACATATTGTTGCTTGATGTTATGACGGGCTGACGTCTGGGTTTTGCATGGCCCAGATCCTTCTACCTTTGTTGCAGACTGATCAGGAGTATTGCCGCTGTTAGACCGAGCGGTGAAGTTCCTGTCGGTATGTAGTTTTACTTTCCAGGCGTTTCATTATTGTATCTTTTGCTTCCGCATATCATTATTTCTTGACTCATTCATTCTGGCTCATGGACATGTACTAGATAGTTTAGTTTACTTTCCTGTCCTTGATATCTCTACAGCCGTAATGTGACTGTGGAGGGATTTTTCCTATCCACAGGTAGCATGGTTGGCTATGTCACGTGCCCATCTTAACGTACTCTGGGAAGCGGGGCGTGACACTATAGCTCTTCCCGCGCCAAGAACCAAAGTCCTTCCAGAGGCAGTCGGGTCCTTGCTCGGCTATCGCCGGCTGGTAGCTTCCTACCACAACCGACGGGATCAAAGTCCTCGCCAAGAGGCACTGGGCAGCAACCTTGCTCGGTCCCCGTCCTGGATCAAAAGCCCTCGCAAGAAGCAACCGAGCAGCTGCCCTGCTCGGTCATCTCCGGCTGGTAGCTCCCTGCCCATGACGCCAGGGATCGAAGCCCTCACAAGAGGCATCCGAGCGGCTACACCACTCGGTCATCCAGGCTGGTAGTTGCCTACCCACGACGCCATAGATCAAAGCCCTCGCCAAGAGGCAACTGCGCAGCTTCACTGCCCGGCCATCCTTAGCAGGCCTCTCAGGCCCTTCCAGCGCTAAAGGTCAAAGCCCTCGGAAAGAGGCACCGAGCAGCTACCCTGCTCGGCCATCCTTAGCGGGCATCCTCCTGCCCATCAGATGCTGAGGATCTCAAGCCCCCATCGTGAGGCCGCCGAGTTCCTTCCTGCTCGGCGCATCCTAGGGGGCATCCTCCTGCCCATCAGACGCTGATGATCTCAAGCCCTCACCGTGAGGCCGCCGAGTTCCTTCTGCTCGGTGCATCCCCAGCGGGCATCCTCCTGCCCATCAGACGCTGAGGATCTCAAGCCCTCACCGCGAGGCCGCCGAGTTCCTTCTGCTCGGCGCATCCCCAGCGGGCATCCTCCTGCCTATCAGACGCTGAGGATCTCAAGTCCTCACCGCGAGGCCGCCGAGTTCCTTCTGCTCGGCACATCCCCAGCGGGCATCCTCCTTCCCATCAGACGCTGAGGATCTTAAGCCCTCACCGTGAGGCCGCCGAGTTCCTTCTGCTCGGCGCATCCCCAGCGGGCATCCTCCTGCCCATTAGACGCTGATGGTCTGAAGCCCTCATCGCGAGGCCGCCGAGTTCCTTCCTGCTCGGCGCATCCCCAGCGGGCATCCTCCTGCCCATCAGATGCTGAGGATCTCAAGCCCTCATCGTGAGGCCGCCGAGTTCCTTCCTGCTCGGTGCATCCCAGCGGGCATCCTCCTGCCCATCAGACGCTGATGGTCTGAAGCCCTCATCGCAAGGCCACCGAGTTCCTTCCTGCTCGGCGCATCCCCAGCGGGTGTCCTCCTGCCCATCAAACACTGAGGGTCTGAAGCCCTCTTCGCGAGGCCGCCGAGCCCCTTCCTACTCGGCGCATCCCGGCGGGTAGCTTCCTACCCAACAAAGACAAGGATCAAAGTCCTTCCAGACTCGACTACCCATGGCCGGTAGCTTCCCTACTCGCAACGCCAGGGGTCAAGACCCTCGCCAAGATCAACCGAGAAGCTTCCCTACTCGGTCATCCCCAGCAGGCATCCTCCTGCCCAACAGACGCTGCGGGTTTGTAGCCCTCATAACGAGGCCACTGAGCTGATCACATGCAGCGGATCTGAAGCCCCAACAAGAGACATCGGGTCTATCCAAGTCTGAGTAATCCCCCCTCGACTTCGGGGCCATGGATATGCCTCCTTCTCAGCAGCGCTTGGCACACTCGGCAAGTGATCGAAATCAACTTGATGACCAATCGCTCCATATGTCACGCCCATACTGGGCTGCGCCCCATCAGTCCACAGGCCTGCACACGTCGTGTCGGCCAACCGACGCTTGACACGCAGACAGTCGCTTCAGTGACAGGATGCACAAACCGGTGCACTTTCCTTAAATGCAGAGATTTCGCCCTGATTCGCTGGCAGAAAAGGCAGCTGACAGCCCGGGGATGCGTCCTAACGAAATCTTAGGAGGGAGCTCTCCCCGGGCGGCACGACAGTCCACTCTTGGCCCGACCCACCAGCTGGTTGGGACAAGAGTGGGGGGCTAAGGATGATGCTCTATATTGGCGACCTTCCAGATCAGGACACATGGCAGATGACCTGTCCCAGAACTCAGAAGAGAGGTCCCACAGGGGCCGATCAGGACACCTCTGTACCCGACCTACAAGCACAAAGCTGGCTCACCTCAGGGCCCCCTGCAAATTGGCCTCCTTGGCTTCTCAGCTCGCCTCCGAGCTACCGCAGGACCAAGATACCTTAGCCCTCTCGCTTGTTCCCGAGCTCTCCCGCCGAGACCATCTTCCTCGGTCCCTCCGATCGACCAACTCCACCACTCACAGGCGTAACCGCCGCTCCGCAAATCTCGTCATGCGCAGATTCTCCGCCAGCAACATCCCACGTTCCACGCCATCACGATCCCCATTAATGGGCGATCCGCTCTTTACGCGGGCGTGACGTCGGGAGCGTAACTACCGGCGAGATTCTCGCGCCTGCTGCTGCATGCCATCACCGCTATATAAACCCCCATCACAGAGGGGTCAAGTAAGCCATTTTTTACACTTTTATGCCGTTACTCTGCTCGGATCTCATCACTAACTTGAGCGTCGGAGGGTCCTTGGTGGTACTAAACCACCCCAGGACTTCTTTGCAGGTACTCGGCAACACCTCCCTCACCTCACCTCTTCCTCTAAAAACCCATTGAGACCCGCACGTGAAGGAAGATAATCAACTAAGTCCACCGCGAGATCAACAGAAGACAACATCTGACGGAGGCCCGAAAATGAGCTCCATCAATTAGGTTATCGAATGACTTGTTTATCACCAAAAAAACTCTCCTCCGCAGGGCGACTAATATGATTGCTTATTGTTAAGCTTTGTCAAGCTTTTTCATACATTTAAATCTTTTAAGAGAGAAAGTTACAGATTTAGATTTAGATTAGATCTAAATTTAAATTGTTAGTTGAATGAGATTAATTATGAAGATATTTGAAGATTTGTTTAGAGATAGAATTTAGTTAGTTATTTAGAGATAAATACCAATTAAATCATTATTATCTCTAAGCATCATTGTCTAGACCTATAAATATACATTGATTAGGGTATTTTATATAGAAAGAAGAAGAAGAATTGAAGAGAAATTTTTGTAGGAGGTGAGATTTTGTAATTTATATTGAAATTGAATAAAGCAGAGAGGTTGGAAGATTTTTTCTTGTGTTTGATTGTGCTTTTATTTTATTCTTTCTTCTCAAAGGTCTTGTGTTGGTTTTTTAATTGTTTGAGACCGAAAAATTCTAACAAATTGGTACCAGAGTTTGGTTGAGAGAAAAATGATGAAGTTGGAGACAACTCAAATTGCAACAAAGATGGTGTGTTTAAATAGCATAAATTGGTTGATATGGAAGTTGAGGATGGAGTATATGTTGTGCCTCAAACATTTAGATGTGGCTCTTTATGGGATTAGCGTCAACCCAGAGAAGATGTCTGATGAAGATTGGGCGATGATGGATCGAAAGGCAAGGAGTCTTATTCGTGGATGGATAAAAAATTCGGTGTTTCACCATATATCGTAAGAAAGCACTGGAGAAACTTTATAAAAGAAGTTGACAGATCTCTACGAGAGAAAGACAGTTATGAACAAGGCTTTTCTAATGAGAGAATTGATGCATTTGAAGTTACAGAAAGATTCCTCAATAGCAGAGCACTTGAAAGAAGTTCAGAATACCGTGAATTAACTTGCAGTCATGAAGATACCGATTGAAGATGAGATGCAATCACTTATCGTATTAAGTTCCCTTCCGAGCAGTTGAGAAACTCTGTTAGTTTTTTTGAGCAATTCGTCTCTTGACGAAGTTATTTCTATGAGCACAGTAACAAACTGTCTCCTGGATGAAGAATTAATAAGGAAATCATTAAGTAGATCATCTGATTCATCTAGACTTGTTGTAAGAGAGGGTCCAAAGCGGAGGAAGGAACAGAGCAACTATGGAAAGAACCGAGATCGTAGCCTGCAAGAGATATTTCGAACATAACGTGTCATTACTGCAACAAGATGGGTTTCTATATGTCTGATTGCTGCAAGATGAAGGATGACTTAGATGATAGACGTACAGAGGAAAAGCAAGAGAACGTGGCCCACGATGTCGAGATAGAGCGCGATTTGCTTATGACTAGTGATGATAAAGTCAAGAAGGAAGATATGTGTTACATAGATTCTGGAGTATCCTTTCTTGTATGTTTAAATAAAGAGTAGTTCAATGAAATC
Organism: Agapanthus africanus; assembly: GCA_030015575.1. NCBI lineage: Eukaryota > Viridiplantae > Streptophyta > Magnoliopsida > Asparagales > Amaryllidaceae > Agapanthus > Agapanthus africanus. Next base: position 766,034,957 of record JASDDO010000022.1, on the reverse strand, counting down.
AAGAAGAAAAAGGAGACAGTGACGTTAGCAGATAATTCTGAATTAGAAGTAGAAGGCCTGAACACCATGAAAATGAATATATTCGATGGGAAGCAGATAGTTTTTGGTGATATCAGGTATGTCCTAAAACTGAAGAGAAATTTAATTTCGCTTGGGAGATTGTATACAAGAGGTTACACAATTATTGCTTAAGGTGGAGCAACGAGAGTGTACCAGAAGAACTGTGTCGTAATGAAAAGAGTTAGAACCTCAAGTGATATATATCAAGTTGTGGGGAAGCTTGTGCATGAAAGAAGAATTTCGGAATAAGGTGGAGCTTTGAGTAAAGCTCAGAAGATATCGTGGGCGGAAGTTGGGAAGAGAAAATAGAAGACGGCTTGTTGAATGCATGCCAAGGTGGAGATTATTAAGATTTGTCATACATTCAAATCTTTTAGAAGAGAAAGTTACGGATTTAGATTTTGATTAGATCTAAATTTAAATTTTTAGTTGAATGAGATTAATTATAAAAATATTTGAAGATTTGTTTAGAGATAAGATTTAGTTAGTTGTCTAGAGATAAATTCTAATTAGATCACTGTTATCTCTAAGTATCATTATCTAAACCTATAAATATAAATTGATTAGGGTATTTTATATGAAGAGAAAAAGAGTTGAAGAGATATTTTTGTAGGAAGAGAGATTTTGTAATTCATAATGAAGTTGAATGAAGAAGAAAAGTTGAAAGATTTTTTCTTGTTTGATTGTAATTTTATTTTATTTTTTCTTCTCAAATATATGTATTGTTTTTTTTTAATTGTTTGAACCTAAATATACTAACACTTATCTTTGCTAAAAGACTCGGTCACGTTCTCTTTTGAAGTTTCACTGACTATAGTTGAAGATCCACTAAGTTCTTCTTGGTCCACATAAAGTTTATGAATATAATATATTATCATTAAACATTTGTATTATAATTTTATATCAACTCTAATATGTTTATCATTTCAGTTGAGGATCATGTCCAATAAGGATATAAACGGATACAAATAATCCAAATAGAATCTGTATTTAAATCCGATTTTTATAAATTATGAATATTGATTTTCATGTCCGATGACTATCCGTTCCGTATTCCTATCCACCAACGATAAACAGAGACGAATATGGTAATACATATACTCCTTTCGTATCCGTGTTCGCTTTTAATATTCGACTTTTTATACTATTTATGAACAAAATTATTATACTATTTATGAATGTTTTAAAATGCGGATAATGGTTTCATTATCCGCATCCGTATCCATATCCGCCAATGATTACCAGATATGGAAATAATTACATTTATATCCGATCCGTATCTGATCCGTCTACATCCCTAATATCCAGATTGTTTGTTGGGATGGGGAGAAGAAAACAAACATAGAACTATACTCACAACCAATCACGCAAACCATGAAATACACAACGAAAGATAAAAAACAATAATAATGCAAGAATATAAGAATCAAATCAGAGAGACAAGAATTTGTTAACAAGATTCACCCACCATATGGCTAGTCCCCAGCAGAGTGGAATCTGCAAACTTCTACTAAATTTTTGAATCAAGTTTACATCAAGAACAACTCTGGGAGATTTCTCTCAAATCTCTCTGTTCTCTTAGTCACCACCCTCTCTATACAATATGAGAGATCCTTTATATAGTCTAACCCTAATCCCATTTAAATTAGGATTCAACAGAATATACAAAATATCCGGTTCGCACAGAAAACCCATGCGCAAACGTCTAACGAAGACTTTGTTAGACGTCTGACGACACTTTATAATGGTTTCAACTTCTTGGCAGACTTTTGCCTGCGTTCTGTAACGGCTCTTGATTTGGTCAGACGTTTGTTACTTTTCCTTTAGACGTCTGGCGTCACTCTGCTCTTTTGGTTCCATGCTTGTGCATGCTCAGACATTTTCTCCTTTCGTCTTCAGACATATGCAGGAAGATTCTCCACTTATCAACATTCTTCCACTTAGAGATTCTTCCACTTTGACTTTCAAGAACTAGTAGACTTCACACGATTCCGCTATCTGTTCTCTTCTCATCAAATCTTCTTGGAGAGATTCACCAACCTGCAACAGAGATCCAGTTTATCTCCGACTACAACCTTGGTGAACATATATGTAGAATTCTTTTCTCCATCGATTTTCTGCAGTGTCAACTCACCATCTTCCAACGCTATACGTATGAAGTGATTGTTTCCCTAATATTTAAACCTAATAAAAGAGTAAAGCTCTGTTGGATTTAATGAGGTAGTGCCTCACGTGCTCTCTACGAAGGCGCCAGCGCCAGAACCAATCTTATAGGATTAAATTCTATGGTGGCGCCTCACGTGTTTCTCACGCGGGCGCCAATATGCAAAGCACAGAAGAACTTATTACGTAAGAGTTAAACTCTTAGATGGCACCGCACGTGCTCCTCATGCAGGCGTCAATGTGCAAAGCACATAAGTACCTATCATAAGAATTAAATTCTTAAGTGGAACCCACGTGCATAACACGTGAGCACCAGCGTCCAAGTTCATATCAGTAGAATTAAATTCTACATTTTCCTAGCAAAAATTGGGATATTCTCTGTTAAACAGAGCCGTTGGATCAAATATTCAACGGAGATGATAAATCATCAAAATATAGAATCAAATTCTATTAGAAGAAAATATCTCCTATATCTTTCTAAATAAGAAAGTTACTCTCGGTTGGATCAATGATCCAATAATAGAATAAAATTCTGCTTTAGGAATATATTCCTTTAATTTTTCCAAACAAAAAGATTGCTCTATGTAAAACAGAGAACTCTTGAATTAAAAATCCAATGGTGATTAAAAATCACCACTTGACAGAATAAATTCTGTATATAGGAAAATATTTCTCCAATCTTGTTAAAAACAAGAACAACATATTCTGTGAAAACAGAAACACTTGGATCAAAAATCCAACGGTGGGTAAAATTCCCCAAGTCAATTTTGAGACCGATTAAATCAATTGGAATCTCTTAATGAGAGATTTTTTCAAAACCAATTAACAATCTACCTGCACTATATAAAGGACTCGAGACTTCAAGTCTCACATACACAGGGGGGGAGAGAGGGACACACTCAAAAAAGAGAGAAAAACCCTATATAAACTTCTGCAAAAATACAGTGAGCTTTCCAGAGAACAGAGAATTAAATTCTCAAAGAATAAAACCTTCCTTCTCGAAACCCTAGGTAAAGAAAAGAGACCAAAATATCTCTATCATATATAAGGGTTTAACCCTTTTAAAAAAAATTTAGTTCTTTCTCTGGATCTAAGATCCACAAAACAAGTCTCTCATAAGTTGAGAATTTAATTCTCATCAGGAAAATCTTGTTCTTGAGAATCCAACATTGAGGGAAGAACAAATTCAAAAAGAAAAAAATGGAGTCCATAATACTCCAAGAACCCAGTTCCCACAAATTAAGAACTTAGTTCAGTAAAAACTCAACCCGAAATCCTCAAAAATAGTAATTTTGGATGAGCGTTAATCGTCAAAATGCCATTGACAGAGATTTAACCTCTCCGAAAACATCAACAGAGATTAAATCTCCATATTAAAAAAACTAGCGCCTCACGTGCTTCCCACGTGGGCGCCCCTCTTTAACAGCGCCTAGCGCCTCACGTGAAAAACACGCAGGGGTCCAAAACAGAAGGCCAGCGCCTCACGTGGGCGCCATACAAAAAGTACTTAGCTCTTCACATACAGCCAAAATGGCTCAATGCTCAGCACTAATTGGGCAGCGCCCAGCACCGCACGTGCACCTTATGTGGACGCCATAAGAAGTGCTTCACATTTAGTCAAAATGACTAAAGTGTTCAATATTTATTGGGCAGTGCCCATGACTGAATGCTTTACATACATGCGGGCATCAGAGTTCAAATAAGTGCTTAGCACTTTTACATAAAAGGAAAAGGACTGAACAAATAAAGCCCAAATAAGTGCTTAGAACTTTTGAATAAAAGAAAAGACTAAGCATATTACGCCCAAATTAGCTAGATCTCTGAAGTTTTCTTGCAGCTGAGCCAAAATACTCTTTTGTTGGATCTTAAGTAAAAATGATCCTAAAATGTTGCTAAGTAGATCTTAGTCTCAAATTAAACTAACGTATCCTTAGCAAAAACAAATTGAGCCCTAAATGCTCATATATATTTAAGTTGATCTTAATCTCAAACTAAATTAACGGTCCTTAAATAAAACAAACTCAAATCTAAGATATACGGATTTGGACTAATCCGCGTCCTACGTGCGATGACACAAATTAGTCTCCGTATACAATCCACGGGCAACCAAAACAAACAAAAACACACACGACACGAAGTGAACTGCCGGAGCAGGAGAAAGTGGTTATCGCAATGCGATAACGTAATTAACTGTAGGGCTTGCACCTGCAGGGAAAAACGTCCCCACAATCAAAAACCCCTCATAAAATGAGGGGGAATCTGATAAAGTCTGCTACAACGGTCGCGTCTGTCCAAACCTCCGATATATGGTGTCATAAATCAACTTGGTATTTTCGGAGAGGTGGATGGATAAGTCCAAATAGCATCTGTCCCCAGAATTCAAGCCAGACGTCCCAACATCTCGGTCCCTGTCTTTTGGTAGTAAATAGATTCTGGCACACCCGGTGGGACTTTTTCCTCTTTCCACTGCACACTTCGTGTGTCGTGTTTCGCGAACAAAAACGCGGTTCGCTATGGTTGCCCTTGGATTTGAGGTACTAAAATTTGGTGTCTTGCTCATGTACAGAAGATAAAAAATCGATGGCTTCCAACTGGACAACATGCAATAGCAACATTCACTCCACCCTAGCTGGAGGAGTGACTTATGGGCCCAACGTGACCTCTATCTTTTCAATGCCGGTGGGGCAAGTTACACAAGCCACTACTGGGTTGTTCTTTGGGGCATGCTCCCACCAGTGAGTTTCGGTGACTTAGCGCCGTAAGAGGAAGCTCCCAAGAGGCCGGTCTTCGATCGACTGGCGACCATAACGACCCCTCTCAACGGGCCGCCAAAGCTGACGTCTCAGTCTTCAACAGGCTGTTGGATATAGTGCCCTCGAAGTCAATTATTGGATCGCAGACACGTGATTGCAATGATTGAGGGAGGACCTATACCAGTAGGACAGTCTTACTCGAGATGATAGTATGCTATTTGGTTTGTCTTTATCATCATCTACATGTTGATAGAGCCCATAGGATTCTTGCTTGACAGCCAGCAGTATGATGGAGATCATATACGTGGGAGCTGGGGTCTATAAGCACATCCTTAAAGTATCCCTAGTCATGGGAGTTTTGAGACTGGGCATCGATACTCCGATAGTAAACTAGTGTATATAGTTCGAGACCCCGATGAGGGGCGGTGGCCGGTCTCACAAGCCACTGGTGTCAGTTAGTTCACCTAAGATGTATACAGGTGTTCATTCGGTTATGAGTACACCGGACAGGACTCGTCGGGAACTTGCTAGTTGGTATTATACCTATTGTCAGATAGCAGTTCCCAGGTGACATGTGTACAGCTTAGTCTGTCGACTTGAGATCGTCATTTGTCTCGTGTGAGTTCCCACTGTGCTTTGATTAGTACCCTACCACGGCTCAAAGGAGTCGTGCAAATAGGTTTTAGTTGGGTACAGTCCCAAGCCACATGGAGACAGTGAGCGGATCATCGGGGATTCGTCTCTTCCGATATTGGGGGTTGATGTCGCACAGTGCACGGGTGGCCATCACCAGAAAACCTTGGCCAAGGTAGTCGAGAATTACCAATTTAGGATCGGTAGTTTCTCAGGTGGTGATGGGTTTCATACCGACACGAATTATCACGTTAGTAGGGGTCTGACTTTATCCACCCCCCTAAACTCAATATGCGATACTCATAGATGAACAGACCGGACTGTACGGATATTGTCACTGTCAGGCTCAGTAGGGTTTCTGGATGAGTTTGCTCGTCAGCTTCCCTTCCGGTCAATACATGGGCAACCGTTACGTACAGCTAGTACCACTAACGTGCTTGTGGTTAAACCCAGTGTCAGTGTATTGATGAGTCATTAGAGTCCCCTACAGACAGTTTCCCAAATTCGGGCGAAACGTTATAGAGGCCGTATAGATTTATGGCAGGGTTCGAACATACACGTGCACTTGTGCACGTGTCATGTTTTGGACGGATAATACTAGTGGGCTTTGGTTTAAGCCGGATCCTAGTATTGTATTGTGTTGGAATACTTTTGTCTCGTTGCATTCGTATTCGGTAGGAATACAAATGCGGGTATGTTTATACAGTTGTGGGATAATCCTGTAATTCGTTACGGGGTTATTTTTGAAGTTGCCAGTTTTTCTTCTCTCGGTTAAACATTATTTTTTAATATTTAATTATTGGTTGATGTGCTTGTATCATTTTTGACCATTTCCCTGTTCATCTGTTTCTTGGCCGAGCACTATTTTGAGACATGGGCAATAATTTGGTGTGATGAGTGAGTCATTTTGGCTTTAATTGGGCATGTCCATTTTATAAAGTCAATGGAAGCATGGGCACAGCATGGATAAGGAGTATGAGGGATTAATTTAATTACTTTGTGTTACACTCACTTTTTCATTCATGGAGATTTCCTCAGCCACTGGTTTTTTCCCAATTTTTCACAGAGCACTTCCATTCTGGCCGAGCCCCTTTGTTCCTTTTGCTTCATAAGTTTTCATGTGCTCACATTGACTTCATCCAATGGCACCTTCATTTACCTTCACCCAATTCATTGGGTGACTTTAAACAAAATATTCTACACACTCTCTACTTCATTCTTGGACATGTCGGGTAGCAAACTTCATGTCCGAGTTGCTTCGGATTGAAGAGGGAGCCTGTATAAAGATTCATCGACGTGGTGCCACTTCGACGAGAGAGATCGGGGAGCGTACTTCGTCGGCGCAGCAGCAGGGAGTTTGGTGCGGAGATTAAAGACCGAAGAACACGGATCGATTGGTATAATCTTTCCAAACTCTTTTAAAGTTTTCTAGTTTACGGTTAATGGAATGATCCGTGTATTTGGTTGCGGTAGCGCCAGTTTTGTAAAAAGTTTTTGTTCCGCATTTGGCGTCGGATTGACGGCCGGGGCGCTGCCGTGGCCCAACATGGTATCAGAGCCACCCATTAACCATAAACTAGCTTGTTTAGACAATGTTAAAATATCGAAACCGAAACAAAACCCAAACACTGCCATTGCATTTTCATTCTCTGTCGATTTCAAAGCGTCTTCTAAAATTATTTAAACAAGTGCAGAAGACTACTGACATGACCAAAAGACAACACCCCAAACACGAGACCACCTCGCCGGATTTTGGCCGAGGACTTTCATGGTATTTCCGGCGTCGCCGGCCGTTTATTGGCATCTGGGTTTGGTTTTTTGGGTGCTGTCTGGTCTCTGGAATCTATGTACAGTGGTGTTATTTGTTTAGCCCAATTTGGATATGGTTTTACCAGTTTGTTTTGGGCTATTCAGGGGTTATTTCGAAGTCGTTATTTTCTAACATTGTTTAATGTTTGCAGTACTTTACATTCTATCTGTGACCGTGAATGTCATTTGATCGGTAAATCTTGTCTAATCGCTATAGTCCTTTTAGACGGATTTGCGAACGTGACATTCACGTTTGATGTTTTGTGTTGTGCTGTGATGTTGCGGATTTGTCGTGGTGGATAGCTTGTGTGCAATGGTAGTGCAGTTTGGATTACTTGTACATTTGATATTGCGGGGCGAGCATCCGACATGTGGACTGCCGTCACTGCCTGTTTATATATTATTCTTTTGGGGCACGACCGGGTTGAGGTCGATGTACCCGTTGTATATATTTTCTTTCTGTACTAGGATTACCCCGCGGTGGGGTGCACGGATAGCCGGGTTCTAGAGGGCAACGGGCCCGCATCTCATGGCATTGAGACGGAGGGGGCTTCACTTTAGAATTGGCGGGCTATTCGCCGCACTCGTAGGGGGTACAGGTTGACCCAAGAAGGGGTGCTCAAGTTACCGGATTCCGTGAAGTGCTGGGTGGTCCATTCACTTTACTGAAGGGGGCTGCCTCGCTTCTGGTTTTGGCGGGTAACTTGCCGCACTCGTAGGGGTCTAGGATTTCATTGCACAGGCTATCCACACGACCAGGGGAACGTCGGGTTTCACTTGCGGCTCAAAGGAAACCCCGGGATCCCAGATTATCTGTATTATTCTATGATACTTATTACTTTTCTGTGATGTTCATGCCTGGAGCGATTATTATATATTGATATATATACTAGTAGATGTTGTATATGTTTTAAACCCGCGCTAGCCCAGTCCCCGCTCTGTCGTTAGTTAAGTAACCTAACGGGTGATGACGGGACCCAGTGGCGAATGCGGATGGCATATACATACATTTTATTTTCGTTGTTTTCTGGTGTGATTAATTGATGGGATTGCATTGATTCGGATCAATGCAAGTAAATCAAACCTATTCTGATGTTGTTGGAACCAAGATTTTTAAAATTGACATTACAGACGTTGGCTTTTGCTTTGCACAGTGGTATTCGGTTATGAATATCCAGCACCTCATTCAATGAGGCAAGGGCCGAGATCCCTTCATCGGGAGTGACCCCTTGGGCAGAAGTTTGCGTCAACGTAATAACTTCACTATAGTCGATTACCTTTTGCTTTGCATCGTGGTATTCAGTTTGGAATATCCTGCACCTCATTCTACGGGGAAAGAGCCGAGATCCCTTCACCGGGAGTGATCTCTTTAGCAAAGGTTTTCGTCACTATATTTTTATAAAACCACTTGGATTTCTTCAACGATATCAAGTTCATTACGTTAAAGGTTTTTCACCAAAAACCAGCCGTAGCCCTCCGTCATTTCTTTCAGGTAGTACCTAGTATTCGTGCTGCGTTTGTTGGCCTTTGTCAAGGCGTAGTGTGCGGTAGCTGGGTATTACTTGTCTGTTGCATTGAGTTACGATTATCTAGGACAGTCGTATAATCTTGTTGGTCTTTGTTAAGGGTTTGTGCGGGTGTGTCTAGAGTAATCCAGGATAATGACGGGTTGAACTTGACTTATGGTTTATGATTTGTTGGCCTTTGTTAATGTCATAAACTGCTTGGGGTAAAAATGATATCGGGAGTTTCAAACATACAGGAAACTTTCCAGGCTTGCGCATACCTTCTGGAGTGTGGTGACTTGAGTGGCTTCTATCAAGTTATCATGCGATGATAGTTGGATCTCGATTCCCACTGATGAGTAGGTTTACTCCTCGGGTGATTCCGACTAATTCTTCTTTCAGGTTTGGAGGAGAATTTGAGAATACAGTGGGAGACATTCAGGTTAGAGTGCACACAGAGTGTTTCTTCTCTCTCTCTTTGACTGCGACCATGACCCGACCCTAGACTATAACTCAGTGACCAAGTTAACCGAACTTTCTTAAAACACTGGATTTTGGATTGTCTAAGTTGCATACATCATTGTCACTCCTTCTTTTACCCTTTGCATTTCTCCAGAACACCCCGTATTACTACGAACATCCACTTCCATTGGATAAATCCATCATATGGTTATATACGAACTCGAAGGAATTTCTTCGAGGATGGATTCTGGTTCTGGAGAGATAGAAAAGGACTATTCAATTGTCTTTTTCTTTTACTTTCTCTCAGGTTGTGAGGGCTCCTAGGATTAGGAGACAGTACACCTATTACGCTTATTGGATAGTCTTCTTCCAAAACATAGGCAGGAGCCGAAAGGTAGGGAATGAAGAAAACCAATTAGCCTAAGTGTAGTGTGCAGAAGGCAATAAGTAAAGACAAATAAAGAGATTAAAAAGAGGGTAAAGTAAAATGCGACTGGTATGATTCACGACCAAACCATATATTTCATCGCCACTCCTACTTCACCTTTATATTTCTCCAGAACACCCCGTATCACTACAAACATCCAATTCCATTGGATAAATCTATCGTATGGTTATATACGAACTCGAAGGAACTTTTTCGAGGATGAATTCTGGTTCAGGAGAAATAGGAATAAGGTTTATTCAGTTGTCTTTTATCTTTATCTTCTCTCAGGTTGCGAGTACTCCTAGGATTAGGAGAGTACACCTATTATACTTATTGGATAGTCTTCTTCCAAACCATAGGCTGGTGCCGAACGGTAGAGAAGGAAGAAAACCACTTAGCTTAACGATGGTGTACAGAAGGTAATGACTAAAAACAAATAAAGGGATTTGGAGAGATGGCAAAGAAATATACGGTTACAGTCGTGAATTTGATAATGGAAGAGACATTACTACGAATACCCGGATACCCCTTCGAAATATTTTCATGTTTCAGTTTCACTGTGTATTGTTAATAGAAAACTGATTTCCCAATTAGACCCTTGCTTCAGGGTATGTATTTACCAGGTTTGATTCTCACATCTATATGGTTTTACAGATGATGAGCGGGAGTAAGTTATTGGGAATTAGGTGATCATCCTTATTATATCGGAATTCGTTGTAATTGGTGATATTTGAGGAAATCGCCTGGGTACAGTTTTCAACCTACGATATACAGGGTTTGAGTTATTAAACTCAGGGGACTTATACAAAGTATTGTATGTTGTCCAGTGTCCTTTAGGACAAAGGGATTGGTCCTCGTACTATATTCTGTTTACTTGTGACTTCTCAAGTTTTGGACAAGTGTTTCGTAGAAATACAAGGTCCAAGTTTGAGAAGTTATAGGTATAAGAATAAATTAGAGAACCAGGTGTCGCGAGTATCGGGATTCTTCAAGGTGATCGAAGATGTAGATACTTGTATGAGGTATTCAGTTGATAGTAATGGTTTTGAGAAACTTGTTTCTCTTTCAGGTTACTCATAATTGGATGCACTCCTAAGTTGAGTAATGCTGATCGGTCTCTCTCTATTTAGTTGACATGCACTGGTGACAGCTGCATAATTTGAATCTGGTTCCAATTAAATTAATGCCTTTGTTTCTATATTAGATATATATAGAATCAATTTATATCTTAACGATGTCAAGGTATAGGGAGTCGTCCGACTGATGCTTAAAACCAGAATCCGGATAAACTCAAACCACGTTTCAGTAATGGCTGTTTGTGGGTTATCCCGGGCTATGACGAGGGTTAACTTTCTACCATCAGGAAGATCAATATTTATATTGTTCTTGACTCAAAACGGTTTTAGTAAAATAGACTTTTTCAGAAAACAGTAGTGGGAGTATGGTAGAACTGGAAGTGATTCCAGAACCGCAAACAATTACTGAAAATTTAATAGGACCTAAAGATTCAATCAGGTTTGACATTCCACTAGCCACTCCGCAGATATGGTGGGTAACCTCAGGCACCCGAGAGGTACTACGGTAGCCTCAAGGACGGTGACAGGAAGGTTCTTGTTTACCCAGACTTGCCATTGCTGCTATTCCAGACTATGAGACCCGGCAGGAAAATGAGTATAGTGTCGTTCTAAACTAGCTTTAGATATGTACGTGTAAATGACTCTGCCAGAGGGTTGTTATGGTCAGTGGGAGCAGCGTAAGCATAGTGGACAAGTAGCTTGTGTCTGTTTATAGACTAAAGCAAATATAGCGGAGATAGATCATCTAATTTTGATGTGACAGTCATAGGCTTTGACTTCATCAAAATAGGGGATGGATCTGTTAAGAAGGTAGTAGGGTGTAATGTCCTGGTATTTGGATGACATACACTGAGTAGGAAGTGATATTTCTATACTACGATCGGTTATACTGTGGTTGTCATACACTGGTTTCTCCACATAGGATATGGATATTATATCAGGCATTCTGGTCACTAGATCTATAGTTTTAGATCTAGATTTGGGAAGTGTCCCAATCTGGGTATTTAGACAGTATTCTAAAGATATTTAGAATGGACGACTCCTGGCATGGCGGTGTACCTGCAGATGATGGAGTCACCCTCTCTAAAGGTGTCTTACAGACTAAAGGGGAGAGGGGTGTGCATGATTGGCATATCACTTGCTTAGGAAATTGAGTCAATCATGAGATGTCAAGTACCACACCAGATGTTGTTTTTGCACTAGATGTAATAAGTTGATATATTAATCCAATCCTGGAGAAACGTTCGGAAGCACTTTTAGAACATAAGTGGATGTTCTAGGGATTTGATAACGGCAGTATCTTTCGGGAGACAGTTATCATTCCAGGCTTCCAAGGTGACTTGGATGACAGAGTGACTGTCAGAGTTATAGTTTTCCCTCTGACGAGGGGCAGTATTTTGGACAGGTGGTCCAAGCGGACTGTGGGAGGCATGGTGCAGGATACTGATTAAATTCAGTTGACGATACAGTCTAGGATGTTTGCTGGATTTGGAGTTCATTTGTGAACTTGGTCCCATCAGATATCCAGACATATTCTAAGACAGGTATTGCTCATTTCGGGAGATGGCTTTCTCCGCGAACTTGAGATAAAGAGAGATATAGAAAGAAACATCAGGGCGGATCCACTCACTGAGGCTATTTCTCGAAAGCAATAGTTTTACAAATGAGCTTTGTGAAACTGGTTAGTAGAGAAGTTGGATGTTCGGTATCACACGAGCTATAAGTACGCGACATCGCAATAATTAGCCTTAAGTGAAGTGGGAGATTGTTGGATATAGTGCCCTCGAAGTCAATTATTGGATCCCAAACACGTGATTGCAATGATTGAGGGAGGACCTATACCAGTAGGACAGTCTTACTCGAGATGATAGTATGCTATCTGGTTTGTCTTTATCATTATCTACATGTTGATAGAGCCCATAGGATTCTTTCTTGACAGCCAGCAGTATGATGGCGATCATATACGTGGGAGCTGGGGTCTATAAGCACATCCTTAAAGTGTCCCTAGTCGTGGGAGTTTTGAGACTGGGCATCGATACTCCGATAGTAGACTAGTGTATACAGTTCGAGACCCCGACGAGGGGCGGTGGCCGGTCTCACAAGCCACTGGTGTCAGTTAGTTCACTTAAGATGTATACAGGTGCTCATTCAGTTATGAGTACACCGGACAGGACTCGCTGGGAACTTGCTAGTTGGTATTATACCTATTGTCAGATAGCAGTTCCCAGGTGATATGTGTACAGGTTAGTCTGTCGACTTGAGATCGTCATTTGTCTCGTGTGAGTTCCCACTGTGCTTTGATTACTACCCTACCACGGCTCAAAGGAGTCGTGCAAACAGGTTATAGTTGGGTACAGTCCCGAGCCACATGGAGGCAGTGAGCGGATCGTTGGGGATTCGTCTCTCCCGATATTGGGGGTTGATGTCGCACAGTGCACGGGTGGCCATTACCAGAAAACCTTGGTCAAGGTAGTCGAGAATTACCGATCTAGGATCCGTAGTTTCTCAGGTGGTGATGTGATTGAAACGTTTTCTGATGTGTAAAATAAACTTGTAAAGATATCACAATCAAAAAATTATATTGACCGCAATCAAACCACGGTGTCGGATGTAGTTAATGAATGAGTGCGGATCGTCCTCAGGGATTGTGCAATTCAATTGTATTTTGATACGTTTGAAATGAAATGTTAAACAACAATAAACGAAAACATGATTCAAGATGTGATTTGTATTCGAGTGTCACTAATCTTTACTCAAGAATCAAGAAACTATAAACAATCAAGAATCGGTTGTTTTGATAGTATTTCCAATCAACAATCAAGAATATAAGGGAGGCTCATAGGAATCGATCGGATCTTTAGACGTGATGTAATCTAAAGGGTTTCGTGTTCTTGTCCTTCGAAGAATTGATACTAGATCAATGGTGATCGACGAGAGTTAGGGTTTTCTTGATGAAATTAGGGTTTCATCTCTTAACCCTTGTTCTTTCGAGGATACCATTTATATTCTAGCCTCTAGCAATTCCAAGAAACGATCGGAACTCCCCAATCTCGAGCGATGTCGATCAAGAAAGCATCGCTACGAATTGGGTCGTCGATTCTTGAACTTGCTAGGGTTTACAACTTCGTGGGATTCAAGAATCGATTACAAATTTGTTACATCATCATACTAAAGATCGTTTCGACTCCCCGACGAGCGGAGTTTTATTCACACATCACCACAAAGACAACATTCAAGAATAGTAATGATAACATGATGCGGAATTTAAAGAAAACAAGATAAAAGAATATCACCTTTTATTTAATCAACAATTTCAATACATTCTTTCAAGAATCTACAAGAAGAAGAAATCGATCGTTGACTCGGCTTCGCTCGTCTCCGTGGATCGTGGATCTACTTTGATCTCTTGCCCGATTGAAGATCGGCTCAGCTCATAAAAGGGTTGAAGGCATCTTGCTTGGCTTGCACTCAAGATCTTGAATTGTTGTTGGATTTAGGGTTAGGGTTTCCTACAAGCTCTCTCACTAAACTTGAGGAAGAGGGGATGAAGAAAGAGATTGATTTTCTAAACTTCAATCAAGGTTGAATAATATTTTCTAACATGAGAAATGAGTGAGCCTAGGGTCTTATTTATAGAACTCCCAAACCCTAGGTTAGATTTGAATTAGAACTTTCCCTCCCAAAGTTTGTTGAAGGGTTTCTAGAAGGAGTTTGTTAGGAGTTAGCTTAGGGTTTAAGCTAGGGTTTAGGGAAAGTTCTAGAATGATTAGGCTAGTTTAGGTGTTTGCTGATCTGGAGGAAGTATCTGGCATATTCTGGAAGTTTGTGTGCATTTCTGAGCTGTAGCCACTGAAACAGGAATTTTGGTGCCAAAATTCCTTGATGACGTCACCAGTATGCCGCGCTTCCGCCGCATTTACCCTATATATGCCGCGCTTCCGCGGTCTGTTGGTGGCCTTGGGATCTGTGTCTTCTGCAGTGGTCTTGTACTGCTGTTTTTAGCTTCCTTTGATGTTTAGATTTGTACTTCCTCTTCTGTGTTGATACCAGATTTGAGTTAAGTGAATTTACGAGCAATTGTAATGGTCGAGCAATGTAATGATCGAGCAAGCTTCTCTTTTCCTGCATAGACTTCGAAACAGGGGTTGCAAGATATAGAAAATATGCTATGTAATGCAATGCAGTCAATTTCCCTCGAAATGATGGTTTTAAGGTCGAATACATGTAATCTGATATTTTTCGACCGATTTGCTAATATGTAGAATATGAATACCGTACACTTCTATATGGATGCAGATGATATGGAAATTGCCTGTTAAAATATGCAATATTTTCGACTGATCAAATACCCCCAAACTTAATTTCGATCGTCTCGAGAGAATGTTTTATTAAAAAGAGAGAAGGAGAAAATAAAGAAAGAGAAAAACCAACTAGCACACTTTCGTAGGCAACACGATTGCACTGAGCATGTGCAACAAGCCTTTAAACCTCTAGGTGTCCCTAGTAGGAGGAGTGTTGTCTCCTGAGGGTTTTCAGCGGATTGCACCCACAAAATCCAATAATAAAAGCAAGATCATGAATATTACATTTAAAGAAGAGAATTGTAAAAGAAAAGCTTTGAAAATTAGGGTTTCCAACTAAGCTAGCTTTTCGGTTGTCATGAGCCCTATCTTAATGGTCATGAAAAGATGTTAGAAATCACGTCCTCCCTCAATAAAACATCGTCTTATTCTTCATTCCTATCTTTATTCCAAACATCGATCATATCACCCTGCGTGTGTGTAAAGACATCCCTACACCCGGAGAATTCAATTCAAGCTATCATACCCTTGCCCATCGGCCTCAGTACTTCTTGGCAAACGAGATTGCTTACACACTTTCATGCGACCGTTAATACTTCTTGAGGTACTAACCGACCGATTACTAATGTGCTTGCATGCTTGGTGTATTTTCCTCGTCTTGCACCACCTCAGGCATAGCAGTGACTCCCAGACCAGTTGACCTTGGGGCACTAGGTGAAGAAGCACCCTTTTGCTATATATTTTTATTGCCCTCGGTGATAACAAAACCAGTATCCATTTTTCTCACCACTTTAGAACACATATTTTTTTTTTTTCATACTTTTGGCTTTAAGACAAGAGCATTTCAAGGTATCCTCTACTATCCCAGGCTTTAAGACGTGTGTAAGTGCGAATAGCAGGGTAGCCACGTTCAAAATGTTTGGCTTCCAGAATAGAAACTATTTTTCAGACTTATTTTTATCCTCAGATTAGTGACGTCCTTCATCTTACTAACCCTTGGGACAACGGCTCATAACTACTTATTACTAGTTCGTATAAGAAAACTTCTAATTTTCTTAGTTTTCTAAAAATTTTCTAATCTCATGGATGCAATTTTTCACTATCTAAACTTTCATTATCTTATTTATATACAAAAAAAGGTGTAAATATTAAAATTATTTTTATATTTGAAAATTTTTAAATTTTTATGGGTTTTGAAAATTTTTCAATTTTTATAGATTTTTAAAAGAAATGTTTTGTGCTTATGCAGATGATATGCAAATGATGCGAAAATAAGCACAAACCTCCCCCAAACTTGTTTTCAACAGTGTCCTCACTGTTGCCGACAGCTATACCTACAAAAATCTGTAAATCTGGGGGGAATTATTAGTGGGGGCAAAATATATAAGTGAAGAACTTCCCCCAAACTTATCTTTCACTCACCTTCATTCAAAAGATGATGCAATGATATACAGGATATGAAGGTGAGACGGAGGAATTTTAATCCAAATAAACTGGCTCTTGTAAGAACAAGAGCTCCTCCGTGGGGTCAGTGGAAAAATACGGCTTTAGTCTATGTCCATTTACTTTGAAAATTGTGCCGTTTTTAACATTTTCTACTTCTACAGCCCCGTGCGGGAATACAGACCGCACAACAAAAGGTCCCTTCCAACGAGATCGGAGCTTACCCGCATGAAGGTGTAAACGTGAATCATAAAGAAGGACTTGTTGACCAGGTAAAAATGTTTTCCTTAAAATGCTTTTATCGTGAAAAACCTTAGTCCTATTCTTTGTGATTACAGCATTATCATAAGCTTCATCGCGGAGTTCGCTTAGCTCGTTAAGTTGCAGCTTCCGAAAGTTGCAAGCAAGGTTTAGATCAAAATTTATTTCCTTTATAGCCCACAATGCTTTATGTTCTATCTCAACAGGTAGATGACATGCTTTTCCAAACACTATCCTATATGGAGACATTCCTAGGTCGGTCTTATATGCAGTCCTGAATGCCCAAAGAGCATCCGTCAATTTGGTCGACCAGTCTTTTCTATTTTTAGCAACAGTTTTCTCCAGGATAAGTTTGATTTGTCTGTTTGAGATCTCAGCCTGCCCGCTTGTTTGGGGATGATAGGGTGTAGAAAGACGGTGGTTGATTGAGTATTTCCGCATCAGAGTCTCGAAAGACCTGTTGCAGAAGTGCGTCCCATTATCGCTAATGATAGCGCGTGGGTGTCCAAATCGCGAAAAGATATTCTCTTTTAAGAACTTAATGACAACTTTCCTGTCATTAGTGCGACATGGAATGGCTTCTACCCACTTTGAGACATAATCAACCGCCAGCAAAATGTACAGATTCCCAAAGGAGTTGGGAAAAGGACCCATAAAATCAATGCCCCAAACATCAAACATTTCAACAACCAGAATGGGTTGCTGAGGCATTTCATTCCTCTGGGATATTCTACCCGTATACTGACATTGTGTACAGGTTTTGCAATACTCAAATGCGTCCTTGAATAAGGTCGGCCAATAAAATCCACATTGCAAAACCTTTTCCGCTGTCTTTCTAGGACCAAAGTGACCCCCACAAGCCTGATCATGACAAAATGAAAGAACACTCTTGAACTCTTCATTTGGGACGCACCGGCGAATGATCTGATCAGGACAATATTTAAACAAATAGGGCTCGTCCCAGTAAAAGTGTTTTACTTGGGAAAGAAAACGATATTTGTCCTGTTTTGACCAATCGCTCGGTATAAGTCCTGTGGCATGATAGTTCACAATATCCCTGAACCATGGTTCATCGGATATGCTCAAGAGTTGTTCATCAGGGAATGAGTCATTGATCGGCAGGGTCACAGGAGAAGAAACGATGCGTGAAAGGTGGTCAGCTACTACGTTTTCACATCCTTTCTTATCTTTGATAACAAGATCGAATTCTTGTAAAAGAAGGATCCAACGTATTAGTCGACCTTTTGCATCTTTCTTCGCCAGAAGATGTTTCAAAGCGGAATGGTCAGTATATACAACTATAGGTGAGCCGATTAAGTAAGGCCTGAATTTTTCTAATGCAAATACAACCGCTAAAAGCTCTTTCTCGGTGGTTGTATAATTGATTTGCGCATCATTCAGGGTCTTACTGGCATAGTAAATCACGTGTGGCATCTTATCGATGTGCTGTCCTAAGACTGCACCTACTGCAAAATCAGATGCGTCACACATCAGCTCAAAGGGGTAGTCCCAATTTGGTGATGATAAAACGGGGGCTGAAGTGAGTGAGTGTTTAAGTGAGTCGAAAGCTGTCTCGCAATCCGAGTCAAAGTGGAAGGTCGTATCCTTGGCCAGGAGTAGTGTTAAAGGTCTAGCAATTTTGCTAAAGTCCTTTATGAATCTCCTATAAAAGCCTGCATGGCCAAGGAAAGAGCGAATATCTTTGACGCTTTTGGGATGAGGCAGGTTGTGAATGACATCTACTTTAGCTCTGTCAACCTCAATGCCTTTCTGTGAAATGACATGTCCAAGGACTATTCCTTCTTGGACCATAAAGTGGCATTTTTCCCAGTTCAATGTCAAGTTCTTCTCTTTGCAACGAGTAAGAACTGCGTCAAGATTCGCTAGGCAATCAGAAAAAGAGTCTCCAAAAATCGAGAAGTCGTCCATAAAGATCTCCAAAAAATTCTCTACCATATCAGAGAATATCCCCATCATACACCGCTGAAAGGTAGCGGGAGCATTGCATAACCCAAAGGGCATGCGACTGTAAGCAAAGGTACCAAAAGGACAAGTAAAAGTGGTTTTATCTTGATCCTTTTTGGCGATGGGGACCTGATTGTAGCCTGAGTATCCGTCCATAAAACAATAAAACTCTCGTCCCGCTAAGCGTTCCAGCATTTGATCAATAAATGGTAGAGGAAAATGGTCTTTCCTCGTAGCAGCGTTGAGTTTTCTATAATCAATGCATACACGCCACCCAGTTTGGGCGCGTGTCTGAATCAACTCATTCGCTTCATTTGTGATAACTGTGATGCCGGATTTCTTAGGAACGACATGTATAGGACTCACCCACTGGCTATCGGAGATGGGGTAGATAATACCATTATCTAAGCACTTGACGATTTCTTTCATGACAGCTTCCTTCATGACGGGATTCAACCGTCTCTGTGGTTCTCGGGTCGGTCTGGCATCATCCATCACATGTATATGATGTTCAACTATCAAGGGACTAATCCCTTTGATGTCCGCCATACTCCAACCAAACGCCTCTTTGTTAGATCTCAATACCGATAAAAGGGCATTCTCTTGCTCTGATGCAAGAGAAGCAGAAATGATAACCGGTAATGACTCGTTCTCACCAAGATATGCATATTTCAGGTGAGAAGGTAAAACTTTGAGATCTAACTCAGGCGGAGAAATGATAGAAGGA
The DNA here is from genome assembly GCA_030015575.1 of Agapanthus africanus. Taxonomy (NCBI): domain Eukaryota; kingdom Viridiplantae; phylum Streptophyta; class Magnoliopsida; order Asparagales; family Amaryllidaceae; genus Agapanthus; species Agapanthus africanus. The sequence goes on along the minus strand of JASDDO010000022.1, from coordinate 766,015,372 downwards.
AGGGTCATAGATTGATTTTTGGATCTACAAAGAAGCTCAGAGCCTGTGAAAGATACAGACTCGGGTGGAGAAAAGTCAGAAGTGCAGGACTCATGTGTAGCTAAAGTGTCCTCACTAAGATCATGTGTGAAATCAAACAGAGATGTGCTAATGTCATCGAGATCAGTCAAGCAAAGATCCTTAGCTCCACAACTATCGGGAGCGATCTCATGGACAGAGCACACATCTAAAATATGAGCAGAGGGTTCTGACGGCTGACTTCCAACTCTATAGATATTTAGTTCAATGGTCATATTTCCAAATGATAAATTCATTGAACCATTTCTACAGTTTATAAAAGCGTTGGAAGTGGCAAGGAAAGGACGACCTAAAATCACCGGAATTTGGCCCCGGGGGTTTGCTACAGGATGTGTGTCGAGCACAATGAAGTCTACGGGGAAAACAAATTCCCCGACCTTTATCAGCACATCCTCTAATTCACCCCTTGGTTTGGTGATAGATCGGTCTGCCATCTGGAGAGTGCAATGAGCAGGTTTCAGCTCTCCAATCCCTAATTGCTCATAGACAGAATAAGGTAACAGGTTAACACTCGCGCCAAGGTCTAACAGAGCACGATTTATGTTTTTACCCCCAATCGAAATCGATATTGTAGGACAACCTGGGTCCTTTCTTTTCTTTGGAAGCTGGGGTATAAAAGCAGTGCTAATGTTATTAGACATAAAGACCTTCTTCGGCACTTGGGTCTTCCTCTTCCTAGTGCACAAGTCCTTTAGAATCTTCGCATAAGCGGGGACTTGCTGAATCGCATCTAAGAGAGGGATATTGATGTTAACCTGTTTGAACATCTCTAAAATTTTCTCCATATGAGGACTCGTTCTATTAGCCCTTAGCCGGTTCGGGTAAGGTGCTTTCGCAATAAGCGCGGGGTCCATCATAGGAGAAGGAAAGGGGGGTAGACGAGGTCCCAAAGGAGGTGTGGGGACCGTCTGTGGAGAACTATAAGGGTTGGATGAAGGTGTTGAGCCTAAAGGGAAATGGAGAACAGGCTCGTGCGAAGGTGGTTTGGTAGAAGAAGAAGGATCAGAAGGTGAAGTGTGTGTATGTGGGAAAGACTCAGCCGGGGTGTTGATATGATTTTCAGTATTATCAATATCTTCCCCGACATGATTGTTTAGCACTCTTCCCGATCTCAACGTGGTAATGGCATTTACATTGTAATGCCCAGGATTCTGTAGGGGTTGAGAGGGAAGTTTCCCTTTTTCTCTCGCACTCATTTCGGCTTTTAAGCGTGCGATTTCAGCTTCCATCGTGCGAATACTCTCAGCTTGGGACGCTGAGTTTTTCTTTATTTCACTGACGGAAGATCTAACCTCAGTCGAAACATCCATGAAATTTGATAAAAGTGATTTCATGGTTTGAGTGAATTGAGAGAACTCGTCAGAACAGGGCTGCATAGGATTAGACTGTGCAGGAGTGTTGCCCTGGTTTTGGAAATTTTGTGACTGGTAGGGGTGCTGAGTGAGTTGTAGGGGTTGCTGTTGTGGTGGAGGAAGAGCCCGTTGAAATTGATTCGTGTTTGGAACCGTGTTTTGAGATTGTGATTGGTTCCAAGCAAAATTCGGGTGGTTCCTCCAACCCTGATTGTACGTGGAAGAATATGGATCGTTTCGAGGTCTTTGAAATGCGGCATTAGAATGCTCTTGACCTTGAAACGCAGAGTTTAATGGACATTCTTCCGTTAAATGTGACGGATCGGAACAGCACCCGCAAACAGTTTTGGGGAGTGACATTGGGTTTAGGGAGGCTGCTGCAAATTTGTGTTCCATAGCGTCGAGCTTCTTTTGCATGGCTGCCATTTCAGCTCGAACACCTATGGACACATCTATTTGGTGTACGCCACCCCTATTCAATGGTTGTGTTCCACTCTCCCAAATTAGTGACTTTTCAGCGAACTCTTCTAAGTATCGCCAGGCTTCCCCGTCATCTTTGGTCATAAATGTACCTTGACACATGTTTTCAAGGCTCTGTTTAGTGCTAGGGTTACTGCCCTCATATATGATTCGGCAAAGCTCCCATCTCGGGATGCCGTGATGAGGACATTGAACCAATAGATCCTTGAAACGTTCAAAGTATTTTGAAAATGGTTCGGCAGGGAGCTGGGCAAATTGGTTCAGTTCGCTACGGATTCGAGCCGTCTTTTGGACTGGGTAAAATTTCTTAAGGAATGCAGCGACGAATTCTTCCTAATTCGTAATAGAGTGTGCGGTGGTGTTATATAGCCACTTCTCGGCTATATCGCACAAAGTAAATGGAAGAAGTCGTAAACGCATCGCATCCACTGAAAGTTGAGACGTACCCATCATTGCGCAAACGTTTTCAAATTTGGTAATGAAAACGTAAGCGTCCTCGGTCTCGAGTCCGTGGTATTTGGGTAAAAGATTGATATACTGGGGCTTAATCTCAAAATTATCCCCATTGGCTGGTGGTGTGGATAAGCAGGTCGAAAGAGGACCTCTATGTGGATAGCATCTTTCCTGGAGAGAAATGTGGGGTGGAGTAGGATTCTGCGCACCAACGGACGGTGGCAGATTAGGGTTAAAGAAGTTTGATGGATTCGGATCCATCGGTGTGGGTGTGGTAGTAGGTAAAGAAAAGGTAAATGGAGAATTACCGACTTCGGAGTCGATAGGAGGTACGCGGACTAAACGGGCACTAGAATCCCGTGTCCAGCCTATCTTGTACTAAAAAGGGTTAGTACAAGTGGCAGCGTTGACTTATAATTAGGGGTAAAATGAATGCGGTGCTTGCTTTAAAAAGGGACGGATTTTGAAAAAATGATGCGACAAAACAAATGCAGCACACAAACCCTAGAATCTAATGGTCACCTAGGTCCGATCTCTAGACCGCTCCTAACTGCCAAAAGACAAGCCGCAGGATAGAATCCTCCACTGCCTCTTTGTCCCCCTGTGGCCGGATAAGTGCCAGGTAAGTGGGAAGGAACCACCACTACAGTGGACCTAATTAATAACCACTAGCCTTAGACACACTCGCCTTAGGCACCACAAGAAAACGCGGATAAGCAATGAATTACCCACGACCTTCTCTTGTCCTATTGAGCGCGACAGTCCTTAGAGTCTTCTCTAGATTTCTTTTAGTTAATGGAGGTAATGCGGATGCAAGTTTGACGATTTTCGGGGCCTAGGAAGGGTAATGAAATCCCCACCTAATTTGGATTTGGCCGTGCCCCTTAAATTTCCGTATTAGAATGCAAACAACCAAGAAATCAAAATCACACACAATTTTATTTTGCTTTTGCGCGCTGCGATTTATTTGCAAAGAATCCTGCAGCAAAGGGTTAATTGGAGCTAAAAAGGGAGAGGGGAGAGAGACAGAAAATACCTGCACTGAAAATATTTCAGTGATCCCTCAAGACTGCGGCGCTTCCGCCGCAATATGCATGTATATGCCGCGCTTCCGCGGCTTGATGATGGATTCACTGTACCATACTTTTTCAGCTGCTTCCTGTTCCTATCTCCAGCTCTCTGGTATATCCCAAATAATTTTTCAACAGCACAAAATGCTCCAGATCACCTTGCAGTCAAATTACAACACACGTGTAAGAGTTTGTACGAATTTTGATTTCAAGAAGTAAAACGTAATAATTCTTTCACTTCAAACTATAAATGCAAATGAATTAGCGCGATCCCCGGCAACGGCGCCATTTTGATTGAAACGTTTTCTGATGTGTAAAATAAACTTGTAAAGATATCACAATCAAAAAATTATATTGACCGCAATCAAACCACGGTGTCGGATGTAGTTAATGAATGAGTGCGGATCGTCCTCAGGGATTGTGCAATTCAATTGTATTTTGATACGTTTGAAATGAAATGTTAAACAACAATAAACGAAAACATGATTCAAGATGTGATTTGTATTCGAGTGTCACTAATCTTTACTCAAGAATCAAGAAACTATAAACAATCAAGAATCGGTTGTTTTGATAGTATTTCCAATCAACAATCAAGAATATAAGGGAGGCTCATAGGAATCGATCGGATCTTTAGACGTGATGTAATCTAAAGGGTTTCGTGTTCTTGTCCTTCGAAGAATTGATACTAGATCAATGGTGATCGACGAGAGTTAGGGTTTTCTTGATGAAATTAGGGTTTCATCTCTTAACCCTTGTTCTTTCGAGGATACCATTTATATTCTAGCCTCTAGCAATTCCAAGAAACGATCGGAACTCCCCAATCTCGAGCGATGTCGATCAAGAAAGCATCGCTACGAATTGGGTCGTCGATTCTTGAACTTGCTAGGGTTTACAACTTCGTGGGATTCAAGAATCGATTACAAATTTGTTACATCATCATACTAAAGATCGTTTCGACTCCCCGACGAGCGGAGTTTTATTCACACATCACCACAAAGACAACATTCAAGAATAGTAATGATAACATGATGCGGAATTTAAAGAAAACAAGATAAAAGAATATCACCTTTTATTTAATCAACAATTTCAATACATTCTTTCAAGAATCTACAAGAAGAAGAAATCGATCGTTGACTCGGCTTCGCTCGTCTCCGTGGATCGTGGATCTACTTTGATCTCTTGCCCGATTGAAGATCGGCTCAGCTCATAAAAGGGTTGAAGGCATCTTGCTTGGCTTGCACTCAAGATCTTGAATTGTTGTTGGATTTAGGGTTAGGGTTTCCTACAAGCTCTCTCACTAAACTTGAGGAAGAGGGGATGAAGAAAGAGATTGATTTTCTAAACTTCAATCAAGGTTGAATAATATTTTCTAACATGAGAAATGAGTGAGCCTAGGGTCTTATTTATAGAACTCCCAAACCCTAGGTTAGATTTGAATTAGAACTTTCCCTCCCAAAGTTTGTTGAAGGGTTTCTAGAAGGAGTTTGTTAGGAGTTAGCTTAGGGTTTAAGCTAGGGTTTAGGGAAAGTTCTAGAATGATTAGGCTAGTTTAGGTGTTTGCTGATCTGGAGGAAGTATCTGGCATATTCTGGAAGTTTGTGTGCATTTCTGAGCTGTAGCCACTGAAACAGGAATTTTGGTGCCAAAATTCCTTGATGACGTCACCAGTATGCCGCGCTTCCGCCGCATTTACCCTATATATGCCGCGCTTCCGCGGTCTGTTGGTGGCCTTGGGATCTGTGTCTTCTGCAGTGGTCTTGTACTGCTGTTTTTAGCTTCCTTTGATGTTTAGATTTGTACTTCCTCTTCTGTGTTGATACCAGATTTGAGTTAAGTGAATTTACGAGCAATTGTAATGGTCGAGCAATGTAATGATCGAGCAAGCTTCTCTTTTCCTGCATAGACTTCGAAACAGGGGTTGCAAGATATAGAAAATATGCTATGTAATGCAATGCAGTCAATTTCCCTCGAAATGATGGTTTTAAGGTCGAATACATGTAATCTGATATTTTTCGACCGATTTGCTAATATGTAGAATATGAATACCGTACACTTCTATATGGATGCAGATGATATGGAAATTGCCTGTTAAAATATGCAATATTTTCGACTGATCATGATGGGTTTCATACCGACACGAATTATCACGTTAGTAGGGGTTTGACTTTATACACCCCCCTAGACTCGATATGCGATACTCATAGAAGAACAGACTGGACTGTACGGATATTGTCACTGTCAGGCTCAGTAGGGTTTCTGGATGAGTTCACTCGTTAGCTTCCCTTCCGGTCAATACATGGGCAACCGTTACGTACAGCTAGTACCACTGACGTTCTTGTGGGTAAACCCAGTGCCAGTGTATTGATGAGTCATTAGAGTCCCCCACAGACAGTTTCCCAAGTTCGGGCGAAACATTGTAGAGGCCGTATGGATTTATGGCATGGTTCGAACATACACGTGCACTTGTACACGTGTCATGTTTCGGATGGATAATACTAGTGGTCTTTGGTTTAAGCCGGATCCTAGTATTGTATTGTGTTGGAATACTTTTGTCTCGTTGCATTCGTATTCGGTAGGAATACAAATGCGGGTATGTTTATACAGTTGTGGGGTAATCCTGTAATTCGTTACTGGGTTATTTTTGAAGTTGCCAGTTTTTCTTCTCTCGGTTAAACATTATTTTTTAATGTTTAATTATTGGTTGATGTGTTTGTATCATTTTTGACCATTTCCTTGTTCATTTATTTCTTGGCCGAGCACTATTTTGAGACATGGGAAATAATTTGGTGTGATGAGTGAGTCATTTTGGCTTTAATTGGGCATGGCCATTTTCCAAAGTCAATGGCAGTATGAGCACAGCATGGATAAGGAGTATGAGGGATTAATTTATTACTTTGTGTTACACTCACCTTTTCATTCATTTCCTCAGCCACTGGTTTTTGCCTATTTTTTCACAGAGCACTTCCATTCTGGCCGAGCCCCTTTGTTCTTTTTGCTTCACAAGTTTTCATGTGCTCACATGACTTCATCCAATGGCAACTTTATTTACCTTCACCCAATTCATTGGGTGCCTTGGGACAAAATATTCTACACTCTCTCTACTTCATTCTTGGACATGTCGGCTAGCAAACTTCATGTCCGAGTTGTTTCGGATTGAAGCGGGAGCCCGTATAAAGATTCATCGACGTGGTGCCACTTCGACGAGCGAGATCGGGGGGCGGACTTCGTCGGCGCAGCAACGGGGAGTTTGGTGCGGAGATTAAAGACCGAAGGACACGGATCGATCGGTATAATCTTTCCAAACTCTTTTAAAGTTTTCTAGTTTACGGTTAATGGAACGATCCGGGTATTTGGTTGCGGTAGCGCCAGTTTTGTAAAAAGTTTTTGTTCCGCATTTGGCGTCGGATTGACGGCCGGGGCACTGCCGTGGCCCAACACAGGTTAGGTAAGAACCCAAATGGTCCCGCAAAGTGCCTTATGATACTTAAAGGGGCTGCCCCAAAATGATTAGCCCTCCCAACTCCTGTTACGGGCGAAGTCGTTAAAGGTGCTTCCCCCATCAGGAGATCGGGCTTTGGAAGATTGGTCGTTTCTCCCCAAACATCAGTCAGGACGTCGGTCTTCAATAGGCTGACACCAACAACAGCCCTTCAGCAAAGCCGGGGGCATAACGAAGCCGCTTCCAAAACTGAGGTTGTCCCTTCTACAAGGCACGCTCGACGTCGCTACTGGCGCCGGGTGAGAAAAGCTGGGGGCAACTCCCCCTCTGGACTTACTCCGCCAGCTCCAATAGTGGAAATTGACGCTGCTGTTCCAACCGGGAATATCTTTGATCTGCTCAGGAGGGTACGAAAGAACTCTCCAACGGTGGTGCTGAAGAAATATCCCCCACCTGCAGAGGCCACAGTGCAGGCAAAGACGGAGCAGCCCCATCAACGGCTCGCCTCGTAAATTCACAGGGTTTGGCGGAAAGTCCAAGACTCTGTGATCAACAAAGATTACTCTCTTCGGCCGAAGAAATCAAAGACTCTGCATGAAAAAGACCATCCCTCCATAATACAGCGAGGAACTTCTTCTACACAGGTTCCTGTCATAATGACTCCTTCAACTCTGACCTCCTACAAAAGGATGAGGTCGGAGAAAATCCCACCGCCTGCGGCAAATTCCGAAGGTGATGGACCTAAACGCCCTAAGTCTGGGGGCATGATTGTGCATACGGTCTACATGGCTTCCGGGAAAGAAGAAAGACGTGCTTCTGTAGGACATCGACCGCAAACTCGGTCGCTGACAAAAGCTCAGGAGCAATAACAAAAGCTCTAGGAGATGCTGACCAAAATGACAGCACTTACCAGGCGGAAAGAAAGTCCGGACACAACAACCGAACAACGCTACGAGCAGGAGACCGATACAGAGTTCCTGCGTAGGGTGCTTGAAAGAAAGGACAAGGAAGCTGCTGAGTAGGCTGCTAATATAAAGCAGATGGCTCTCTTATTTCAAGACATGGTTGGAATGATGATCCGGTCAGAACCCCCAGCTGAGGATCCGCCGATAATCATCGAGGATGACAGAAAGGAAACATCAAACTCTCTTCCAGTTTTATTGGCAGCCAAAGAGGAAACAATCTCCAAGGCTGCTCTTGATGATTATATCGCTCAACAAATACGAGCTCATCAAGCTAATGAAGCCATATGCCAAATCGTCAGAACTGGACGACCGTATCCAGGCTGGTATGACCAAATTAAATGCCCGTTGGGATATACGATCCCCAAGTTCCATGTGTACAAGGGGACAGGAAACCCACACCAGCATGTCGCGTAGTTCAGAGCTCTGTGCGTCAACACTGGAGGCGACGATAAACTGTTGCTTTGCCAGTTCGTTGGCAGCCTGTCAGAGACAGCCTTTGAATGGTACTCGGAGCTCCTAAATGACTTTGTGAGAACATTCACAGAGATGGAACTGTTGTTCACACAGCGGTTCGCCAGCATAAGCGAGCGCACCCCGATCACGGTATTAATCAATGCTAGGGTAAAGCCAGGAGAAACCTGGGTCCAATATGCGATCCGGTGGCGGAATCTATGGTCAAAGTGTGAACAATGCATTAAAGAATCCCCCACCGTGGGCATGTTCATCGGGATCCTTGATCCTCAAACGACTGTATCCCAGTTCATGACGTTCTTCAAACCAACAATCTTCCAGGCTCTGCTAAATAAACTGGCCCAAATGGACTAGATGGGCCACGAGCCTTCCTCCTCAAATAAGGACCATCGAAATGCCAAGGGTAAAGGGAAAGCGACCTTCTTTACCAACACTCAACAACAACCGAGTGGTCCAAAACCGGCGGCTCGCCAAAACAACGTGTGTCCACGCTTATCTCTGGAAGAAAGGCTAGGACGCGCTTACTCGATTCCCCGCGACAAGACGAGGAGATTATTTGAGTTGGCAGTGCGCAACAAACTCATCACATTGCCAGACCCACGGCGTCCACCGCAACCCAGCAACGTCAACAACCCCAACTACTCTCCTATCACAGAATAGTGAGCCACCTAATTGAGGATTGCTACGTCTTCAAGAACTGGGTCGAGGACCAGTATCAACAGGAGAAGTTCATGCTGTTTGAAAACTGGAGGGTGAAACCACCACAGAAGCACACTCCCAAAAAGGTGGATGTGCCGGGGGCATCTTGCTCGTTCGTGGAAGAAACTCCATAGGAAGTCGTTTTTTCAGGTAAAACCAAAAGAATGCTGAAGGATTTATAGGCATGTCCGACAGTCAGGTGGAAAAGCCCACTTGAACCTGAAATCACGGAAAGGATGCTGAAACCGCGTCCCGTACCAAAGATTATTGACAAAGGGCAAAATCTCCAAGTCAAGCCTTCAAAGTCATCAAAGAAAAAAAAAGAAGACTAAGAAGCCTGTGCAGCCTGCCAAGTATGACGACAAGCGCACAGACATACAAAAGTACATTGACGCGCTGGAGAAGTATAACCAGAAGGCGCGAAAACCGGTCACGCTCGAAGAGTTACTCAAGCATATTCTTGAGAACGAAGATAGTGACAACGATGAGGAAAATGACTCATCAGAAGGAACCGAAGACTATATAGCAAGTTGCCATATGGTCTCCCATTTGTTGTTAAATGACGAAGAAACTCTCTCAGCATCAGAAAACAACGCGGATGGACTGGGGGCACGATCGGCGCTAAAATCCTCGGAACTGCCAGAAGACCCGATCGATAGGCTGTTAAACGAAGCCTTTCAAAAAACCAAAACTGACCGAGAACGCGAAATAGCCATATACGAAAAGGCTAAGCGTCAGCGTCAGGATGAAGAAGATGTGGCAAGGAGGAGTCGTAAAGTACTCCAACCAAACCAAAACATACCTGTAACAAATAAGAGTAGGATCAAGGCAGAGAAGCAGTTTGCCAAGGCCCTGTCAATGCGAATGAAGCTGCCACCTCTCGTAGGAAACATTCCCGTGGTTATATGCCTCGACGGAGAGGATTCACATCCAAACTACTGCATGTATCATCAGAGGGTTATCCAATCCATCGAGGAATGCAGTGCCTTCAAGAAGTGGTGGCAAGGATATGTTGCCCATCAAAAACACTTCAAGAGGATGAAGCACGAAGCTCGTCGACGGCAAAATAGTGCTGCAAACGCGCATGAAGAAACGACTGACAACTGTCATATGGTTGATACCAGTCCGGAAGGGTAAAACCTCAAATTCTTACTTTCGGGAGCGATTATGAGGACGAAATACCTCTCAGCCCTCTCTTCAAAGACTCCACCTCCGAAAAAGAAGTGGAGGAAAATAACTGCGAGAATATTCAGCCGCGTAACCGTACGCTGCTTGAAAAGAACGTCGGACCTACAAACAAAGGTTCGAGCAAAAAGGTCAAAGGGAAAGAAAAAATACCTGAGGAAACTGCCCTCGACGATGGAGTTGTCAAAGAGCTCGCAGCAAGGGACCCGCCTTAGAAAAACAAGGTGGATTACAATGTCCTAGCACATTTGAGGAAAATACCCTTACAACTGAGCATATTGGATGCTCTCTTCCTGTCCAAAGAGGCACGAGATTCTCTGATCCAGGCATTACAAGAGTCAGATCAGTTCCAAGCTTTCCTCGTGGAACAGAAGATGAAAGATGAACCGGCAGAGATCCACAAGGCTGACATTACATTCAGCGATGAAGATCTCTTCCTTGGTACGTGCGAACATAATCACCCGTTATACGTCACCGGGTACTGCCGCGACATCAAGATAGGGAAAATTCTTGTCGCAACGGATCCTCCGTCAACCTTCTCAACGTGAGAGTGCTGAAGAAGATTTGCATGAACGTCCAGCACCTGGCCCGAGACAAAATTACCATCTCCGGGTTCGACTCACAGTCGTCATGGATGCTTGGGTCCGTAATATTGACGTTACGCTTTGGGCTGTTCATCGCTGAAATCAAATTTTATATCATTGACGCTAAGACTTGCTATAACGCTTTGCTCGGCAGATCTTGGCTACATGAGTTCAACGTTATCTCTTCTACATAACATCAGTATATGAAGTATTTCAAAGATGGCTTGGAATATGCCATCATAGGGGAGCTAAATCCATTCTCCGTAAACGAGATCCAAAAATATGAAGAAGCAAAGTACTTCCTACCAGACTTCGAGAATACGAAAAGGTGTCATAAGCCGAAGAATAAACAGAAGCCCGTCGCCACTATCCCGATCTTTGGGAGCGATTCTGAGGAAGATGAAGAAATAATCTACTTAGGGCAACCCCAGAAAGAAAACAACAGGCCCGGACCATCTACTCCTATTCTGATCTTCGGCAACGACTCAGAGGACGATGCCAACGCAGCGTTCTCCATCTGCCCGTCAGTGCAAACCATCGCTGAAGTAGATCAGATTCTGCAAATCACAATGGCTTCGCCTCGGCATTATAAGGAACTTGATGCGCTCTATACATACAACGTACAAGAACTACAGACTTTCTACGTCCCTCCCAGGCGAAGAGGTGGAAAAGGCAATTCTCTTCTATAAATCTACGGAGACTAAAGTAGAAAAAGAAGTCTGGCATGGTGTCGATTTTGCACTCGACAGGCGTCAAATAATCCGTCCGCTAAGATAGTACGCGGAGGGATTGAAAAGGCTGTTGAGATGCCAAGGTGTACCCCTCGAACAAACTGTTCGGCAAGCCCAATTCTACAAAAATATTTGGGATATTCCCGGGACTCAGCGAAAGATACCCAACAAGAAGATGGAGACCACCGGGCTAGGATACGTTCGGTCTAGGAAACAGGAGCAGTTCCATAGCTACCGTGTCATAAACAGCTCCAGCGAAGAGGAAAACGCTCTTCCAAATGACCGTGACGTTGAAACAGAGCGAAATCCCACTCTAAGAACGTTAAGTCCGTCGCTCGAAGAACAAATAGACAAGCTAATAAAAGAAGCTTGTCAAAGGAGCCAAGATGATCACAGTCACGAAATGGCCATTTATGAAAATGTCAGGACGCAGCGCCTCAATCAGCTATCGGTGAAGAAGGAAGACTATAATGCTCTTCATCCCCGGCCTACTGTCTGTGTTCCTGCCAAATTTTTTTGGCTCAGAGCTTGTTGTTCCCTTATAAAAATAAAGGGAAAGCTCCATGTGTTAAATACATGCACCCACATGCAAGGCATGTAACTATCATCTCAGGTAGCGCCGCACGTGAAGTTCACGTGGGCGCCAATGTGCAAAGTACAGGAGCGCCTGTTCCCCTAATACTCATAATGAAACAGTTAAGCTCTGTTAAAATTTTTTTGAGGTAGCGCCTCACGTGCCCCTCACGAGGGCGCCAGCGCCAGCGCCAATCTTGTAGGATTAATCCTATGGTGGCACTGCATGTGCTCCTCACGTGGGTGGCAATGTGCAAAGCACAGGAGCGCCTATCATAAATAAGAATTAAATTCTTAAGTGACGCCCACATGCACAACACGTGAGCGCCGGCGCCCAAATTAAAAGCAAGTAGATTTAAATTCTACATGGTGATACTTCCCTAAAAACTGAGATATTCTCTGTTAAACAGAGCCGTTGGATAAAAAATCTAATGGTGATAATAAATTATCAGATGATAAATTCTATTTGGGAAATATTTTCCTTCTAATATGGAAAGATCTTTCTCTAACAGAGAATCTTGGATTTAAAATCCGACAATGATAAAATATCACCAATTAGACTATGTGATAGAATTAAATTCTATGTGATAGAATTAAATTCTATTTGGAAAATATTTTTCTTGATCTTTCTAATATTGAAAGATTTTTCTCTAACAGAGAATCTTGGATTTAAAATCCAATAGTGATAAAATATCACCAATTAAACTATCTGATAGAATTAAATTCTATGTGGAAAATATTTCCCTGATCTTCCTCAAATTAGAAAGATCTTCTCTGATTCAACGGTGATTATAAAATCACCTATCGATTATCTGATAGAATAAAATTCTATCTTAGGAAAATATTTTCCTAATCTTGTTAAACTAACAAGATATTTATATGATGGAATAAAATTATATCTTAGGAAAATATTTCCTAATCTTGTTAAACAAAAAGGAAATCTATTCTGTTAAACAGAGAGCCTTTGGATTAAAAATTTAACGGTGAATAAAATTTACCGATTGATCTAAAAGATCATTTTGATTGATCATGAAATCAATCATGATCTCTCAATGAGAGACTTTCTCAACAAATTGATTTATCTCTTCTCTTATAAATAGGAGCAAAGAGATTAATCAAAAGAGAAGAGGGAGGAGGAAAAGAAAAGAGGAGACCCTCCATAAGCTTCTGTAAAAATAAAGAAGGCTCTCAAAACAACAGAGAATTTAATTCTCTCAAGATTTCCCTCCTAAAAAACTCTAGGTAAAGAAAAAAGAAGAGATAAAAAAAACATCTTTTTTACCTATTAAAGGGTTTTACCCTTATCAAAGAACTTAGTTCTTTTTCTGGATCTGAGATCCACAAGACAAGTTTCCCATAAGTTCGGAATTTAATTCTCATCAGGAAGATCTTGCTCTTGAGAATCAAAACTTCAGGGGAGAACATGGATACAAGAACATGAAGAAGATGGAGTTCGTAATACTCTGGGAACTTAGTTCCTTTGAATCAAGAACTTAGATCTTAAAAGCACCTGATCCCAGATCCCTAAAATAGTGATCTCGGTGATCCTTAATGGTCAAAACGCCATTAAAAAAGGTTTAACCTCTTTGAAAACATGAACATGGGAAACATGGAGTTCATAATACTCCAGGAACTTAGTTCCTTCAAATCAAGAACTCAGTTCTTAAAGAACATGATCTTAGATCCTCAAAATAATGATCTTGGTGATCGTTAATGGTCAAATACCATTAACAGATATTTGAGTTCTCTAAAAACATCAACAGAGATTAAATCTCCAAAGAACATAGTGCCTCACGTGAAACACATGCGAGCGTTGGAAAAAAGTTCATGCTTAGCACTATTGGAGGGCCTCACGTGAAAAGCACGTGAGCGCCCAAGGATAAATGCTCAGCGCCTCACGTGAAACACACGTGAGCGCCATAAAAGTTAATGCTATACACGTGAGCGCTATATGCAGCTGAGTGCTTAGCACTGCTGGGTGTTACAGAAACCCAATTTTAGCCCAAATTGTCTAAGCTTATATTCATGATATTCAAACTGATCTTTGTCTCAAACATGACTAATGATCTCTCATTGATGATATCCAAAATGATATTCATCTCATATCTTGTAAGATAATCTTAGTCTCAAATATGACTATCAATTCTTAGGTCCATCACCCCCTTTTCCTCAAATACAGGATTTGGTTTAAGGATACATCTCTCCACACCTCTGATATATGTCGTTGTAATTCCTCAACGTCTTCAGAGAGGCGGCGGGTCCCGACAACCAACAATAATTTCTCGTCCCAACTTGATGTAAAATTTCATCAAGATAGGGAATTATACACCTCACATTGATGCATTTCCAAACTGACGTGCACGCCTCAAATCGGATCGCACCCCAAATTGGGTGTAGTCCATGTCACCATCGTTCACTCCACAACGTAACAAAAACACGTGCGCACAAGATGAATGATGGACTGAAATGTCCTTAAACTAACATTCGTCCCAAACAGGGAATGCTGGACCGTGACGTTCTTAAACTAATATGTTTTGCCCTGCTGACTGTCTCCATAACGACTATTATATACTATCCATGGGCTATTCATATATGATCTAATGATCAGTTGAGCCCATATGACTACTGCTCATAAATTGATCTTAGTCTCAAATATGGCTAATGATCCTTAGATCAAACCCAAATATCCCCTGAGCCGATGGACCTCACAAATGTGAGATCTGTGTCCTAAGTTCATTCCTGTTGACAAACTGTCATGCTCCGCTTCTTGGTGTATGGCGAAGGGGTCGCGATGAGGCCGCTACGTATTTACTCGGAAGTAAATATGCTAAGCGTAACTAAGCAATATAAAAGAAAAATACACAAGAGACAAATGTAATGAAACAACAATTTTATTTATATACATTCTTTTGTACAATGCATGGAAAAGTAAATACATCTTAATGAAAGCAATGCCTAAACAGTGACATAACAAAAATGGAAAATACAGAATGTAAAGGAAATGTATGTGTAACTACAGCTCGGGATCTTCAATAATCTGGTCCAAGTCTTCAGCGTTGGGCTCGATCTCTGGAAGGTCTTAATCACCTGACAACATTCCAAAGAAGAAAGAGAAGAAATGTCGTCAGCGAACAATCGCTCGGTAAGTCGCAAAGATAAGGGAGAAGGAGAATAGACAGAGAGTAAGAGAGAGTGTAGATTTTAAAGTTGTATTTAGAGTTAACGCTGTTGTTTGTAGCTTGGTACAGAAGGATGCCAGTGTATACGAGAGGAGTCTCTATATGCCAGAGACTAAAGGCAAATGGAAGTACAAGGCTCCGTTATACAACCCGGAACAACGGCAATTGAATTCAGGTTAGGTGTCTTAAGTCTTGCAGTCTCGTGCCACTTCTAACACCTTCCGTACCAATCTACCTCTTAAACCCCGCGATGTCTTGATTGTATTGTTTGTATTGTATTGAAATTGTAACGTCTTGTATTATAAATTGTATAGATGGATGACTTGCAGAAACCATGATATCAGTAAATGGATATAACTGGAGAATCATGTAGATGCATGAATCATGTAGATGGATATATATCCATGGTTTGGTTCAGTCAAGTTGTATAAATTGATAGATTGAACAGATTGAATATATGGATTCATGGATTCATATTGAATTGTAGTATTGTAGATTGTACTTGAATCATATTCAAGTCAGATTATTTATAATGAGACTCAGTCTGAGTCAGTACAATTTTAAAAGAAATTGAAGTTCTGAATTAAGTTTTGGTGTTATCGGTAACCGCTGCACATGGGCGGCAGGATTTGTGTCTTTTTCACAGACGATTACCGTGTTGATAACACCGTTTGTTAAGTTGCCTACCTTAAATCGGCAAGCACCCATATCTCCGGTTCCCTGAGGCTGAAGAGACTGGTCCCTCTTAAACCTATATTTACTAGGGTCCTTATTGTAATTTATAGAATATGAGGGAGTTTTATGTAAAAATAATTTTGTATAATTTACAAAATACATCTCAAGTATTTAATTATCATCTTTAGGGTTTTCATAGATGTAGATTTTATACGTGACATTTTTAGTGAGATAAATCTATTTTTCATAATACATGGTATTTAGTTGTAAAGTATTGAACTTGTATGGAATTTCATGGTATTTTCATGTAAAGTGATTCTTTTGATTTGGAAAAGTTAGAATATTTATATTATATCAAAAATAGATATTTTGATAATACACACACACACACACATATATATGTTTATATACAATAAATTTTAACTTATTATTTTTCTAGAAATCTCATTTTCTTAAGATATTTGTATTTTTAAATCCTTCGAGACCGAATGCACCTTGCGGAGGTCTGAATCTCGCACTACTAAGCCCAGGGATGTGCGATAATCTGCACCATCCCAGTCGGGTTCCTCAAAAATACGTTGTAGCGGTGCTTTGCAAAGATTTGTAAAAATACGTAATCTTGTGAAAATGGTTTTTATAAGTTTAAGCTAGTTTTATGTAAAACGGTATTTCCCGAATCTATATTTCCCCAAAGGTATTGTGCTATGTTGAATATGAATGTTGTGAAGAGGTAGGTCATTAGCTCGTGATCTATCTAAAGGTATAGCATGATTAATGATATTTTAAAGTCGAAACTAACCTACATGGTATTTTAATGAAAAAGTACGATAAAATTCGCAATATGAAATATTTTGTTATGAAACTTGTTCAATATATTTTGTTAATGATTAATAGTCAAGATGTAAGAGTTTAGTATGGTTATATTTGAGGAAAGTTGATCTTTTTAAAGAAAACCGAATCGAAAATCGGATTAACTCGGCTTCCGTCGGGATTTATTTTTATTTTATTTTTTTAGAATTCCAAGAGTCTATATGTGCTAAACCCGTAATATCCCTTGAACCGATGGACCTCACAAATGTGAGATCTGCGTCCTAAGTTCATTCTCATTGACAAACCAAGCTACCAACATGGGCCCCGTCAAGCAAAATTCTTAACCTAAACCTAAATCTCAAATATATGGATTTGGACTAATCCGCGCCGTACGGGCGACGACATAAATTGGTCTCCGTATACAATCCACGGGCAACCTAAACAAACAAAAACACACACGACACGAAGTAAACTTCCAGAGTAGGAGAATGTGGTTATCGCAATACGGTAATGTAATTAACTGTAGCGGCTTGCGCTTGTAGGGAAGAGCGTCCCCATAATCAAAACCCCCTCAAAAACGAGGGGGATCTGATAAATTCATGCTACAACGGCCGCATCCGTCCAAACCTCTGATATATGGTGCCATAAATCAACTTGGTATTTTCGGAGAGGTAAACGGATAAATCTAAATAGCATCTGCCCCCAGATTCAGGCTAGACGATCCATTCCGGTTCTTCTCCGTTTCTGGCAGTGAACAGATTCTGGCATGCCCGGTGGGACCTCTTCCTCTTTCCACTCCACACTTCATGTGTCATATTTTTCCGCGATCAAATAATCGCGGTATAGATGTTTGTAGTTGCCCTTGGGTGATGGGATACTGAAGCCGGCGTTTCGTCTCTATGCAGAATGGCGTTTGCTTCCACTCACTGCAACTCAGGCTCTGTCACATCTGGTAGAGTCAAGTATGGGCCACTTGCATCCTCAAATTTCTACAATCCGGATCTTCAAGAAATCAATCGGCTTCTCTGTTCTATGCTCCTACCTCCCACCCTCGGAACCTGTCATGCCCCGCTTCCTAAAGTACGCTAAAGTGGGCACGTGACATAGCCAACCATGCTACCTGTGGATAGGAAAAATCCTTCCACAGTCACATTACGGCTGTGGAGATATCAAGAACAGGAAAAGTAAACTAACTATCTAGTACATGTCCATAAGCCAGAGCAAAAGAGTCAAGAGATAACAATTTGCGGAAGCCAAAAGATACAATAAATGAAACACCTGGAGTGAAACTACGTACCGACAGGAACCTCACCGCTCGTCTAACAGCGGCAAAACTCCTAATCAGTCTGCAGCAAGGTAGAAGAATCTGGGCCATGCAAAACCTAGACGTCAGCGCGTCAAGTCATCAAGTAATAAAATGATAAACAGGGTAACAGGCAATGCAAATATAAACATGAATAAGCAAAGGTAACAATAATATAAATCAGAGCAGTGCAGGGTAGTGTGCAGTGAGTAAACTAAACCGTTCTATCAGGTTCTCTATTCTAAAGTCTTTGAAACCAATTGATGAATCATCGATGTAACTCAATAGTATCCCGTACATACCCGGGACCACGGCCACAATATTCTCGGCTGCAGCCGAGACATGCCGCTAGGCACAAAACATGAATGTGTACACTCGATAGTATCCCGTACATACCCGGGACCACGGCCACAATATTCTCGGCCGAAACCGAGACATGCCGCTAGGCACAAAACAGGAATGTGTACACTCAGGACAGATAGTGAACTGTCGAGTTACAAGTCAGGTTTCACCTTTGATTTCTCCATACCTCCAAGTTATATGTGCAAGTCAAGTCAGGTATCCCGAAATTAAGAAACTAATGCCAACACAGGATCATGTAAACAGGTTTGTCTGGATAGACAACAGGAACGGTCCATGAGGACTACATGTCAGGTTTGTTGGCATTAGACACAAGATCAGGTAACGGGTCAGGTCATGATACATCATGTCAAGTCAAGCAGTATACGGTACCATGTCGGGTCAATCAATTTGCAGGTAGCAAGACAGGTCAAGAAGCAAGCGATATCACAGGTGTGCTCACAATCAGTTATATAATCAAGCATGGGTATCAACAGCATGAGATAAGCAATGAAGTAAGCAATAGGCAGTTTCATTCAATTAGCAATACCATTGTCAATTGTGTCACAGATATGATTTCAACCATATAAGCATGCAGTAAGACAGTTATGGCTTTTTAATCATGTTAACAAGTTTAAGCACTTTAGAGGTGCAATAATTTATGTAAAGGTTCAATACGGCTATTACAGGTTAAAATGCATACGGGTGTCCGAATGGAACAAAACTTTAGAGATAAATGCCATAAGCTATGTCAATATTAAAAATGTGATTAAACAGGTAAATGTGGTTATTAGGTTCAATTGCAAACTGTAGGTTCCAAGCTTAAGATAAAATGATGTATAACAATATTGTACATGAAAAAGTGGGAAATTATCGTACCAAAGTTAAATTTACAGGTTTAGGGTGTCATAATATATATGTAAATATTGTATAGCATGTAGCAAGGGGTACTTGCCTCGACGGGTCGCGAATCGGGAAAAAGGAACGTAGAATGTCGGCGGGGAAAACTCGCGACGGGTGCACGGTTCACGGAATGAACCTAAACGACGAACAATGGAACCACACGGGTCGGAGTACCTCGCTGGAACGTCGGGTCACGTCGTCGGCGTCGTCGGATTCCGGCCGAGGAATGAATAGTAAAGATCAAGACATGCAATCAAGAAGAGAAAGAAAAATAGAGAAGAAAGGAAGGAGGATCTGCGAAGGGGTGCTCATGATGATCCGTGGGACGGGTGGTGACGGTCGACTTCGTCGACGGAGCTCCGGCGGTCGGCCAACCGTGACCGCGCCAAACCTGCAGATCACCAAATGAACATAGAAAGAAGGAGGGAAGAAAAGGAGAAGGGAGGAGAAAGAAGAAGCTTACTGAGGGGATGTGCGAGGCCGGGGAGGCGGATCGAGATCGCCGGCGGTGACTCAAGGCGGTGCGACGGGTGTGCAGGGGTGTGTGCAGGTGGCCGCGGCGATGGTGTAGGGTGCACGGGAACGTGGGGAAAGGAGGAAGGATGGGACGAGGTTGAGGAGGTGAGGATGTAGGTGACGTGGTGCCGGCGTTGGGGCTGCGGTGGCGAAGGAGACGGCGACGGTAGGGTTCGTGGGGTTTGGGTTACGTGAGGAAAGGATGGAGGAGGGAAGGAAATTTAAAATAGGGGAAAGAGAGAGATCGGGGGGAGAGAGAGAGAGGGAGAGAGAGAGAGAGAGCGATTTATGGGGAGAGAGAAAGTGGAGAGGGATAGAGAGAGAGAGATAGAGAAAGCAAGAGAGATAGAGAGAGAGAGAGAGAGAGGGAGATTCGTAGAAAAATGGTGGGGCCCCAGGGGAAAGATGAAAGCTGATTGGTTGAGGGGGATTTAGTTAGAAAATTATTTTAAAGAAAGATTTAAAGGTATAACAGAAATATTGGATGGTTAAGTAAAATATATGCCGGTTTAAAATATTAAAATTTTGGGATTTTGGCGCAAAGTAAAACATTTCCAAATCGCGCCCGGGTCGGGTCCAAAAATTTGAAATTGAAATAATAGAATTTTAAGCGGGATCCAAAAGTGAAAATAAAGTGTTTTGCAATCAAAAAGTATGCCCCCAAAACGGACACACGTACGTGCACATAGCCGTTAAAACTCGCCCGTTTCACTGAACGGGACGAGAACACGATGCACGGACGCTGCAACAGGGTTAGGGGTGTCAAGCAGGCCAAGTTGAATATTTTTAATTTTATTTTAGATGCCATAAATTGTTATATGCAGAATTGAATTGACGGGGTAAAATTACAATAAGCAACAATCAAGCAAGATAAATGAAATAAAGGTCACACTCCATTCATAAAGTAATAGAAATTAGTAGCATTGAGCTCGGGTGTTACATTATACCCAACTACAAAAAGAATTTCATCCTCGAAATTCCATGAACAAGATAGGATAAACAAACAAGAAATTACAAGAAAAGGTGAGGAGACCTCTGCCGGATTTCATCTTCTCGTTCCTAAGTGGACTCTCCATGTGAGCGATTACCCCAAGAAACAAGCACAAGAGGGATCACCTTGTTCTTAAGAACCTTTTCCCATCGATCCACGATTCCAATCGGTCGCTCCTCAAAGTCAGGTCTTCTCGTACTGTTAGCTCCGAATGATCCACTACGTGTGTTTCATCTCGAACATACCTACGGAGTTGAGATACGTGAAACACATCGTGCACATTCTCCAAGGATTGCGGTAACGCCAAACGATACGCTACCTTACCAACACGCTCCAAGATCTCAAAGGGTCCAACGAATTGAGGACTAAGCATTCCTCGACTTCCAAAACGAATCACCCTTCTAGTCAGTGATATCTTCAAGAATACCAAATCATCCACGGCGAACTCTAGAGGTCTTCTTGACGTGTCTGCCCAACTCTTCTGTCGGTCTTGTGCTGCCTTCATAAGATTTCTGATAGTGTTAACCTTCTCAACTGTCTGCACCACCAAATCTGATCCCAATAACCTTCGTTCACCGACATCGTCCCAACAAACAGGTGAACGGCATTAACGACCATACAAGCTTCAAATGGAGCCATCTGGATAGTTGCCTAAAACTGTTGTAAGAAAACTCCACCAAATGCAGATGATCCTCCCAAGAACCCTTGAAATCCAACATGCATGCTCTCAACATATCCTCAAGAGTTTGGATTGTTCTCTCCGACTGACCATCAGTTTCAGGATGATAAGCTGTGCTAAACTTTACTCGAGTCCCCAAACTTTCCTGTAAACTCCGCCAAAAGTGTGATAAGAACCGAGTGTCTTGATCGGACACGATGCTCACCGGTACTCCATGCAATCTTACAATCTCTTGCATGTACCGCTCTTGCCAGAGTCTCTGTTGATTGACCAACCCGAAAAGGAATAAAGTGAGCTGCCTTGGTCAAACGATCGACAATCACCCATACAACATTGTTGCCTTTTGGACTTCGCGGTAAGGCCGTCACAAAATCCATGGTTATATGTTCCCACTTCCACTGAGGAATCGGAAGTGGTTGCAATAAACCAGTAACCCTTTGATGTTCAGCTTTAACTTGCTGACACACCAAGCACTTTGCCACAAGGCTAGTAATCTCCCGTTTCATGCCTTCCCACCAGAAATGCTGTCGAAAATCTCGGTACATCTTTGTGCCTCCTGGATGTACAGAATAAGCTGAACTGTGTACCTCCTTCATAAGCTCTTTACGAATATCTCCCTTTGGCACACACAAACGGCTACCATACCTCAACGAACCATCTTCGTGGATTAACAAATCTGTTCGTAGTCCGGCTTCAACCTGTTCTTGAAACTTTTGCAGTCTAGGGTCCTGCGATTGTGCTGCTTTAATATTCTTGTTCAATGATGACTGTACTTGCAGCTGTATCAACTATCCCGAAGAATGCGGTAGCACAACCTCCAAGTCAAATCTTCCAAAATCTGCAACGATCTCCTTCTGCGTAGTTAACACCTGAATTGCTGGTAACCGACTAAGCGCATCCGGCATGACGTTAACCTTTCCCGGATGGTACTTAAGATCAAGATCGTAGTCAGCCATCAGCTCCAACCATCTACGCTGCCTCATATTAAGCTCCTTCTGCGTGAACACGTACTTCAAGCTCTTATGATCAGTAAAAACTTCGACCCTTTCACCCCAAAGGTAACGTCACCAAATCGTCAAAACGGAAATCACAGCCGCAAGTTCCAAGTCATGAGTTGGATAATTCTTCTCATGGGTCTTCAACTGTCTCGATGTGTATGCTACAACTTTCCCATGCTGCATTAAAACACATCCCAATCCTTTCCCAGTTGCGTCGCTGTGAATCACCAATCCTCTGGAATTGTCTGGCATGGTCAGAATATGGGCGGTTATCAACTTCTGCTTCAACGTCTCAAAAGCTAACGCACATTTGTCCGTCCATACAAAAGATACCTCCTTGCGCGTAAGCTTGGTTAACGGCTCCGCCAGACGAGCAAAGTTCTCCACAAATCTTATGTAATACCCGGCCAATCCAAGGAAACTTCTTATCTCAGCAACATTCTTTGGAATTGGCCAATCACGAACTGCTACAATCTTTTCGGGATCGACGGCAATTTCATCGCCCGACATGCCCCAAAAACTTTACTTCTTTCAGCCAAAACTCGCACTTACTCATCTTCGCAAATAACTTCTCTTGTCTCAACGTTTGCAGTGTGATCATCAAATGCTCAGCATGCTCTTCAAAACTCTTCGAGTAAACCAGAATATTTTCAATGAATACCACAATAAACTGGTCCAAGAACGGTGAAAAGATTCGGTTCATCAAGTCCATGAATACTGCCGGCGCATTCGTTACTCCGAAGGGCATCACTAAGTACTCGTAATGTCCATACCGAGTTCGGAACGCCGTCTCGCACATATCTTCTGCTTTCACTCGGACCTGATGATATCCGGATCGCAAATCCAACTTCGAGAATACCCTCGCGCCACTACGCTGCTCAAAAAGTTCTCCAATGCGAGGGATAGGGTACTTGTTCTTAATAGTCACCCGGTTTAATTCTCGATAGTCGATGCACATCCTTCTTGTACCATCCTTCTTCTTTACTAGAAGAACTGGAGCTCCCCAAGGCGAGTTACTGCTTCGAATCCAACCTTTCTCGAGCAATTCAGCAACCTGTTTCTTTACTTCTTCCAACTCTACTGGTGCCATAGGATAATATGCTTTAGATACTGGCGCTGCCCCAGGAATAAGATCAATTGCGAACTCCACGTCTCGCTTCGGCGGTAATCCCGATATATCTTCAAACACGTCCATGAAATCACGAACAACAGCCGGCTCTTCACTTTCATCACTTCCATTGATGCAAGAATATTGTTTGTCGGCCTAGTCCTAAACTCGACTGGCCCGACAGAACTGCTTCCTTACCGCAACTGCTGTCTGCTGCAAACTCCCCTTCATCCCAGATAAACTCTTCTACTTTCGGCTGCCGCAAGTAATTGTGAGAAAGTGGTCAAACCCAGGGAGACAATCTGCCTCTGGATGTTCACGTCCAAGCTGCGCATGAACCTCCGTGTCCTGTCTGCATCGTTGGCGACTAAAGTCCAGCGAATCCACTGAGTCTTGTCCATTCTGCTGCATGCACATCTACGGGCGTTCCCTTCTACTTTAGCCCGATGAATTTCTCTTCCATTTCCTCCCGTGCAGTCCGCGGGAAGAACTTCTCCAGGAAACTTTTTGAAAAATCCGTCCACTTGATCGGCTTGGGCAAACGGTTCTCCTCCACAAGCCACCATTCTCGGGCGTAGTCCACTAACTGAATGCGTACCACATCAACTCTTTTCTCATCTGGAATCTGTGCCGCAAAAAGCAAGTTCTCTGTGTCAATTAACCACTGCTCTGCTGGCAACGGCTCCTCCAATCCAGTAAATGTAGACGGACCCAAACGTCTGAAATCTGCTTCTGTCCCTACTCGGTCAACTGGCTTAGCTCCAACACTGTTCACAGACTGCTGAACGATCTGCAAACCTTCCTTAAACGAGTCCGCTTGCTGCGGAATCAGCTCGGTCTGTCTCTTTTGATTCTCCGGCATTCCTCTTATCACTCCAAGCATGGCGGCTTCGTCCACACACCTTGGTACGTCTTCAAATTCTTACCGGCCAAAACAAACACCCAACATTTGCATGATGATAGATTCGAAATATAGATCAAGCCTAGAACTCCAAGATACATAAATAGAGTGCCGCATTGTAACTATGCCGCGGTATTATAGCCACAATTACATAACTCCACCCAAGTCGCCTAAGTCCTAGAGATAACAAGGAATCAGGTTTCGAGTCGATATGCAAAGGAAGTTTGCACATCGTAAAAGATATAATCAGGAAGAATGTGATTCAAGAATGGTAAAACGACAAGGTGGCAGGACATGTTTCCTAAACACGGGTATTCTGATTCGCGTATTGGGTATAATACCCAACTACAAAAGAATCAACCCGACTATCCCATGTCTCTGATACCAAAAGAACCATGTCGCGCCCCACTTCCCAAAGTACGCTAAAGTGGGCACGTGACATAGCCAACCATGCTACCTGTGGATAGGAAAAATCCTTCCACAGTCACATTACGGCTGTGGAGATATCAAGAACAGGAAAAGTAAACTAACTATCTAGTACATGTCCATAAGCCAGAGCAAAAGAGTCAAGAGATAACAATTTGCGGAAGCCAAAAGATACAATAAATGAAACACCTGGAGTGAAACTACGTACCGACAGGAACCTCACCGTTCGTCTAACAGCGGCAAAACTCCTAATCAGTCCGCAGCAAGGTAGAAGAATCTGGGCCATGCAAAACCCAGACGTCAGCGCGTCAAGTCATCAAGTAATAAAATGATAAACAGGGTAACAGGCAATGCAAATATAAACATGAATAAGCAAGGGTAACAATAATATAAATCAGAGCAGTGCAGGGTAGTGTGCAGTGAGTAAACTAAACCGTTCTATCAGGTTCTCTATTCTAAAGTCTTTGAAACCAATTGATGAATCATCGATGTAACTCAATAGTATCCCGTACATACCCGGGACCACGGCCACAATATTCTCGGCTGCAGCCGAGACATGTCGCTAGGCAAAAAACAGGAATGTGTACACTCGATAGTATCCCGTACATACCCGGGACCACGGCCACAATATTCTCGGCCGAAACCGAGACATGCCGCTAGGCACAAAACAGGAATGTGTACACTCAGGACAGGTAGTGAACTGTCGAGTTACAAGTCAGGTTTCACCTTTGATTTCTCCATACCCCCAAGTTATATGTGCAAGTCAAGTCAGGTATCCCAAAATCAAGAAACTAATGCCAACACAGGATCATGTAAACAGGTTTGTCTGGATAGACAACAGGAACGGTCCATGAGGACTACATGTCAGTTTTGTTGGCATTAGACACAAGATCAGGTAACGGGTCAGGTCATGGTACATCATGTCAAGTCAAGCAGTATACGGTACCATGTCGGGTCAATCAATTTGCAGGTAGCAAGACAGGTCAAGAAGCAAGCGATATCACAGGTGTGCTCACAATCAGTTATATAATCAAGCATGGGTATCAACAGCATGAGATAAGCAATGAAGTAAGCAATAGACAGTTTCATTCAATTAGCAATACCATTGTCAATTGTGTCACAGATATGATTTCAACCATATAAGCATGCGGTAAGACAGTTATGGCCTTTTAATCATGTTAACAAGTTTAAGCACTTTAGAGGTGCAATGATTTATGTAAAGGTTCAATATGGCTATTACAGGTTAAAATGCATACGGGTGTCCGAATGGAATAAAACTATAGAGATAAATGCCATAAGCTATGTCAATATTAAAAATGTGATTAAACAGGTAAATGTGGTTATTAGGTTCAATTGCAAACTGTAGGTTCCAAGTTTAAGATAAAATGATGTATAACAATATTGTACATGAAAAAGTGGGAAATTATCGTACCAAAGTTAAATTTACAGGTTTAGGGTGTCATAATATATATGTAAATATTGTATAGCATATAGCAAGGGGTACTTGCCTCGACGGGTCGCGAATCGGGAAAAATGAACGTAGAATGTCGGCGGGGAAAACTCACGACGGGCGCACGGTTCACGGAATGAACCCAAACGACGAACAATGGAACCACACGGGTCGGGGTACCTCGCTGGAACGTCGGGTCACGTCGTCGGCGTCGTCGGATTCCGGCCGAGGAATGAACAGTAAAGATCAAGACATGCAATGAAGAAGAGAAAGAAAAATAGAGAAGAAAGGAAGGAGGATCTTCGAAGGGGTGCTCACGATGATCCGTGGGACGGGTGGTGACGGTCGACTTCGTCGACGGAGCTCCGGCGGTCGGCCAACCGTGACCGCACCAAACCTGCAGATCACCAAATGAACACAGAAAGAAGGAGGGAAGAAAAGGAGAAGGGAGGAGAAAGAAGAAGCTTACTGAGGGGATGTGCGAGGCCGGGGAGGCGGATCGAGATCGCGGCGGTGACTCAAGGCGGTGCGACGGGTGTGCAGGGGTGTGTGCAGGTGGCCGCGGCGATGGTGTAGGATGCACGGGAACGTGGGGAAAGGAGGAAGGATGAGACGAGGTTGAGGAGGCGAGGATGCAGGTGACGTGGTGCCGGCGTTGGGGCTGCGGCGGCGAAGGAGACGGCGGCGGTAGGGTTCGTGGGGTTTGGGTTACGTGCGGAAAGGATGGAGGAGGGAAGGAAATTTAAAATAGGGGAGAGAGAGAGATCGGGGGGGGGGGGCAGAGAGAGAGAGAGAGAGAGAGAGATTTCTGGGGAGAGAGAAAGTGGAGAGGGATAGAGAGGGATAGAGAGGGAGAGATAGAGAAAGCAAGAGAGAGAGAGAGATAGAGAAAGCAAGAGAGAGAGAGAGATTCGTAGAAAAATGGTGGGGCCCCAGGGGAAAGATGAAAGCTGATTGGTTGAGGGGGATTTAGTTAGAAAAATATTTTAAAGAAAGATTTAAAGGTATAACAGAAAAATTGGATGGTTAAGTAAAATATATACCGGTTTAAAATATTAAAATTTTGGGATTTTGGCGCAAAGTAAAACATTTCCAAATCGCGCCCGGGTCGGGTCCAAAAATTTGAAATTAAAATAATAGAATTTTAAGCGGGATCCAAAAGTGAAAATGAAGTGTTTTGCAATCAAAAAGCATGCCCCCAAAACGGACACCCGTACGTGCACGTAGCCGTCCAAACTCGCCCGTTTCACTGAACGGGACGAGAACACGATGCACGGACGCTACAACAGAGTTAGGGGTGTCAAGCAGGACAAGATGAATATTTTTAATTTTATTTTAGATGCCATAAATTGTTATATGCAGAATTGAATTGACGGGGTAAAATTACAATAAGCAACAATCAAGCAAGATAAATGAAAAAAAGGTCACACTCCATTCATAAAGTAACAGAAATTAGTAGCATTGGGCTCGTGTGTCACAGAACCACAATGCCGAAGGAGGAATCTCAGAAGAAGTCTGTCTTCCACAGACTAGCTCCTCAAGTTTCTGCTTTGCCGACGGAATCGATCTCCAAACAACCGGTACCTTCCAAAGGTCATGATCGACGCAGGGGGCAGAATATTCATGATCTCAAAGAAAGCAGGGGGCAAGCTCAGCAAACTCTTAAGGCTGATAAATCTATAGTCGCAAGACATCATCGACGTCGAAATGGGTGTCAAATAAGACGAGCCGGGGGCAGTTCTCCATCCGGGCTGATTCTAACTCTGACGGTGAATGTTGCTGTTCCAACCGAGAATAGCTTTGAACTGCTTTGAAGGGTCAGGAAATATTCCCCTATCGTGATATTGAAGATGTCATTGCAAACCACGGAGATCCAAAGAGAGCAGAGGCCTGTTTGCTCCCTAAAAGAACTTTCCTCATATATATATATAAGGTGTGGAAGAAAGTGAAGGGCTCAGTCGTCGTCTGCGGCTCTTCCCCTGAGCGTCAGCCAAATTCTGACAAATCCCCTTTCAAATACAAGGGGACTCATCCCAAGACGATTCCTGCTACAATGGTTCCTCCCAAAGCCAAAGCGGCTTCTCACAAAAAAGAGAGGCCTAATAAGGCTCAAGCACCCGAGGCAAACTTCAAAGGCCAAAACTCCAAATACCCCAAGCCTGGGGGAATGGTAGTTCATACAGTCCACATGGTGAACTCCAAAGACAAAGTTCGTGCTTCTACTAGTCACGGACCTCATACTCGGTCTCTGACAAAAGCTCAACTACGACGTGAAAAGCTACAGGAGATGCTTGCTCAGGCGACAACACTCGCTAATCTATCGCCTAAGAAAAATCCCGAGGACGCACTCGAAGAAAGAGTAGGGAAGGAGTCAGATATTGATTTCCTAAATCGCGCTCTCAAAAAGAGAGACGAATAAGCGGCAAGGATGTCCGCTAAAATGACCCATATAAGCCTTCTGCTCCAGAATATGGCTGGAATGATGGTTCAATCGGAACAACTGGCAGATGAACCGCTGGTAGTCGTCCTTAAAGACAAGAGTGACATTTCAAATCCTCTACAAGTCTCATCAACGGCCGAAGAGGAAATGATTCCAAAAGCAAAGATGGACGAATATATCGCTCAGAAAATCAAAGCTTACTATGTCAGTAAAGCTGCAAACAGGTCAATCAAGACTGGTCGACCATATCCGGCCTGGTACGATCAAAAACAGTACCCGCCAGAGTACACACTTCCAACATTACACATGTACAAAGGAACTGGGAATCCTTGCCAGCACATTGCGCGATTTAAATCCATGTGTGGCAATACTAAAGGAAACGATATACTGCTCCTCCGACAGTTCGTCAGTAGTCTGGTGAGGATCACCTTCGAATGTTATGCGGAACTCCCAAATGATTCGGTGAAGACCTTCGGCAAGATGGATATGCTCTTCTGTTAGAGATTCGCTAGTGAGAAAGAACACACTACCGTAGCAGCGTTGGTCAACGAGGGGTTGGACTGAATGAAACCTAGGTTCAATATGTTACCCGATGACGAAATCTCTGGTCAAAATGCGAGCAACGCATCGACTAAGCTGCAGCCGTGGGAATGTTCATAGCCACCTATGACCTAAATTCAAAGGTGTTCCCATTTATGGCGCTCTTCAAGCCGACGACCATCCAAGAGCACATGGATAAAATGACTCGATTGGATCAGATGTGTCAAGACCCTTCATCATCTAATGAAGATGAATGAAAAGCGGAGGCAAGGTGGCGTTTGTCGCCAATGCTCAATAAAAAATGAGCGGCTCTGAAGCAACCTGTTGCCAAAATAGCGACGACGTGGGTACTTGCTCTCCCCCGAGATATACACATGGGGCATATTTATCACTGGCGGAAGGGTCTCTATATAGGATGGTCCTTTCTTCTCAAAGAACAGAAAGGATATCAAGGGACCTACAAGTAGGTCCAGTAATCAAGTAGAATATCCCATTTGAACCAAAAAACATAGGAGAGATGCGAAATCAATGTCCCACTCCGAATCAGACGATGAGGGGAAAACTCCTTAAGTCAAGTCCATTCTTCCAAGGAAGAGGAAGACTCGACAGAAAGAATGATGTGATATCTAATTCCTTCATATATGAAGAAGACCTCCATCAGTATCGGAGAGCGACATTGATGAACAGGGGGCAGGTGCCGTTTAAAATACCCGGTATTTCCCGCAAAACAACCTGATTGCTTCTGTTGCGCCCCGCTTCCCAGTATACGGGCAGAGGACGCGACGAGGCCCGCTATGTATTTACTCGGAAGTAAACACGCTAAGCGTATCAAAGCAATATAAGTAAAATGCTCAAAGGACAGAGACAATAGATATAATTGAACAACAACTTTATCTATTAACATTCTTTTTACAATACATCTGAAAAGTAAATACATGGAATGAAAAGCAATGCCTAAACAGTAGCATAACAGAAATGGAAAGTACTGAAATGAAATGTACAAGTAACTAGAGCTTCGGGTCAAAAGTTAGCTGGTCTAAATCCTCGCTGGTGGGCTCGATCTCCAGTGATTCTGAATCACCTGATGACATTCCAAAGAAGAAGAAGGAGAATGTCGTCAGCGAACAAATCGCTCGGTAAGTCCCGTAAATAGACAAGAATGGAATAGATAGAATAGAGAGTATATTGTTATAATGTTGTCTTTAACGTTAACGCTGTTGTTTGTAGCTTAGTACAGAAGAATGCCAGTGTATACGAGAGGAGTCCCACTATTCCGGAGACTAAGGTATACGGAGCACAAGAAACCGTTCAGCCACGGTACAACGGCAATTGAATTCAGATTAGGTGTATTATGGTTACAGTCTCGTGCCACTTCTAACACCTTCCGTATCAGTCTACTCCTTATAAACCCTGCGATATCTTGATTGTATTGTTTGTACAGTTTAAAGTGTATATTGTATATAGATAAATGACTTGCCGAAACCATGTTATCAGTAAATGGATGTAACTGAAGAATCATGAAGATGGATGTATATCCATGGTTCGGTTCAGTCAATATATATTGATTAGATTGAATAAACGGATTCATAAATCCATGTTGTATTGAAGTTTGATACTTGAATCATATTCAAGTCAGATTGATTATACCGAGACTCGGTCTAAGTCAGACAATTAGAAAAGAAATTGAATCCTGAATTATGTTTTGGTACTATCGGTAACCGTTGTACATGGACGGCAGGATTTGTGTTTTTTTCAAAGAAAATTACTGTGTTGATAACACCATTTGTTAAGTTGTCTACCTTAAATAGGCAATCACCCATATCTCCGGCTCCCTGAGGCTCAAGAGACCGGTCCCGCTTAAACCTATGTTTAATAGGGTCCTTATTGTAATTTAGTATAACTTGAGGGGGTTTTATGTAAAATAATTTTGTATAATTTTCAAAATACACCTCAAGTATTTTATTATCGTCTTTAAAGTTTTCATGGATGTATATTTTATCAATGTGACATTTCTAGTGAATAAAACCTAATTTCATAATGTATGGTATTTATTGTAATATTGGAATTGTATGGTATGTTCTTGTAAATGGAATGTTTTTCTTGAATTTTGGAAATGTGGAATATTATAAATATTAAAAATAGATATTTTGATATTAATTACATATATATTTATTTATAAAAATATAAGTTTTATTTATAATAGAAATCACATTTTTCTAAAGGAAAATATATTAAAATCTTTCGAGATCGTATGCTCCTTGCGGAGGTCTACATCTCACTCTACTAAGCCCGAGGATGTGAGATAATCCGCACCATACCGAACGGGTTCCCCGAAATGGGTTGTAGAGATGCATTTGCAAAAATTTGTTAAAATACACTTCTTGTAGAAAAATGTTTTAATAGTTGAAGATAGTTATATGTAAAGTCGTATTTTCCGAACTTATGTTCCCAAATTCCATCGTGCTATGTTAGATATATGTGTTGTGAGGAGGTAGGTCATTACCTCATGAGTTATCTAAAGATATAAAGGTATTATAGAGCTTATGTCGGAAACTATAGTTTGTGGTATTTTAATGTAAAATTGCGATAGAAGATACATATAACAGTCTTTTGTGATGAAACTTTGTTAAAGATATTTATTAATATTTAATGAACAATATGTGATGATATGAAGGTATCTTGATTAAGAAAAATTATAGTTTTTAAAGAAAACCGATTCGGAAGTCGGACTAACTCCGCTTCCGTCGGATTTTAGTTTTGAATGTTTTTAGAATAGAGAAAAGAAAGAGAAGTAGGGACTTACAGGTTATTAGACTAGAAGAGAGAAAGAGGAAGAGGTGGGAGGTGCCGGTGCGTCGTTTCGTCCTCGGATCTCCTCGGATTGCCGTCAGAAGTTCGTCGGAGTTTCGTCCTTTTGCTAACTCCACTTGCACACAAAAAGTCTTGGGAATTTTCTTGAGAGTTTGGGCAGGGATTTAGGAGTGAGGAGGGGTGATTTGAGGGTGGTATTTATAGGAAAAATTAGGGTTTTAGGGTAGTGAAATGGTGTATTAAAAATTTGTATTAAAATGGATTAAATGGGGCTATTTTAATTCTTTGGTTAATTGCAGAGAATTTAAACAGTGTAGTGGGAGTGGGTAGGCCAAAGGGTGCCGGGGGGCAAAGAAAAATTGGGATCGAACTGAGTTGGACCAACGGTGCCGGCCGAGTCAAGCGGTTCGCGGGCCCGAGTCGGGGCTCGTCTTGCTGCTACGTGTCCCTGACGATTGGTCTAGTCTCGTGGACACGTTTGTTTATTCTGTAATTTGCCCTATTACGTGTAGTGCACGTGTAGACTCTTAGGATTCTAAAAGATTAAAAGAATTTTAAATAAAAAGAATGTGTGGCTGATGGGATTTGAACTCTGGTGCATTGGTTCAGCAGTG
Organism: Agapanthus africanus; assembly: GCA_030015575.1. Classification (NCBI taxonomy): domain Eukaryota; kingdom Viridiplantae; phylum Streptophyta; class Magnoliopsida; order Asparagales; family Amaryllidaceae; genus Agapanthus; species Agapanthus africanus. Next base: position 765,982,609 of record JASDDO010000022.1, on the reverse strand, counting down.
CAAGGTCTTACCGATGAGCTACAAGCTCCTTCTTGCTGTTCAAAAGCAAAACAAATTTATAACTTGTGCTCAGGCTCAATTAACCCTTTCTGTATTTTTTTGAAAAATTCATACAGAAAATTAGGGTTGTTATATTCTACCCTCCTTGTAAAAATTTCTTCCTCGAAATTTGTAAAAAAAAGTGTAACGGATTCAAGGAAAGTTTGGTGATAGGACTATTGGTAGAATATGAAAAATATGTGAAGGAATGGAAGAATGCGAAAGGTTTGAAAAGAGTTGAGAAAATTACCAGGGTTACCTTGGTCTACGGCCTCTGCTTCTTTGGCTGCTAAAAGGAAAGCCTGACGCCATGGTACATTCTTCCTAACTGGAGGCACATTCCTCTGTCCTTGGGGCATGTTTCTCTGCCCTCGAGGCATGTTCCTCAGAGCCTGATGGAATTGGCGAGTAGGCTGTGCACGTGGTGGAGCTGGGAGTGCAAGACGAGGTGCAGGAGTCTGGATAGGTGGCCGCTGCGGATAGTTAGTGGGTATGTAAGCTGGGTTGCGTGTATAAGGACAGTTTCCAATTCCGTGATTGGATGCGCCACAAACTAGGCACATGCCTTTTGCGCGCCTACAGTCCTTCCACAAGTGTCCTTTCCTATTGTAGTAGAAGCAAAAATATGGACTCGACTGGTTATTGGTTTCTTCCGGTCTTCTGGGTTCAACAGTTGGCCTTGAAGAGGCTCCTCCTGCCTTCTGGTTGGCAGGGCGCTTAAATCCAGCAGATTGAGGTCTTCCCTTTTTCTTCACTACTGCCTCGTATTTTCGGGCAGCCTTCAAAACCAAATCATGGGTTGGTAAATCCCCTGTAGCTAATGCTGCTTGGATTTCTGGGTCCAAGCCTTGCTGAAATCTTCTAGCTCTGATCTCAGCAGTCGGTATGAGATGGGTTGCAAACCCGTTACGGTCTTGTGTTAGCTGTGTAGTATGTGATATAAAATCGAACAATGAGACATATCTTACCTACTGAGCATGGTAAACTCAGTATCATACTCATCTACAGATTTGGTCCATATTAAACCTTGTTGCAGATGGATGAACTGCTATTCTATATCAAAGCGGGCAGTCTCAGGGAAGTACTTTGTATCGAGCATGTCACGGAAAGTCTTCCATTCGATAGGTTGGTCAAGACGGCTTTCTTCCGCCTTCCACTAAACCCGTGCATTGTCAGTGAGCTGCAGCTTTGCAACTCGTACCCAAACGACCTCTGGCACTTGTGCTGCTGCCAGGTCATCTTCAACGCTTTGAGCACATTCCTCAGCTTCTAGAAGGCTCTCCTTTCCAGAGAATTGCTTGGGGTGTAAGGCTATGAATTGCTTCACCCCAGGTGCTTCTGCCTCTGGTCGGTTCATCAGGATAGTAGTCTGCTGTTGCTGTCCTTCCAGGAGGCTGTGGATTGCTTCAAGCAGAACCGTCTGCTCATTGATCGGAGCAGCGACGGCAGGTGTTAGTGGTAGTGGTGGGGGAGTGTCGTTGACAATCGTGCTGGCATTGTTTGGGAAATCTATAACCCTGAAAGAAAATTTTTGGGTTAGGACAGATTCAAAATATATGAAATGATAAGATTCAAGGAATATGAATTGTAAAGAATATTTTTAGTTGCTGGTTTTTGTGTTATATTACTTAGGTTGTCCACACAGAAGGAAATGCATGGTAGGGTTCCATATAGCTCTGACCTGCATGGGCCACTAACGAAACCTGTCACGCCCCGCTTCCCAGTATACGGGCAGAGGACACGACGAGGCCCGCTATATATTTACTTTGAAGTAAACACGCTAAGCGTATCTAAGAAATATAAGTAAAATACTAAAGAGACAGAGACAATAGATATATTTGAACAACTTTATTTATTAACATTCTTTTTACAATACATCTGAAAAGTAAATACATGGAATGAAAAGCAATGCCTAAACAGTGGCATAACAGAAATGGAAAGTACTGAAATGAAATGTACAAGTAACTAGAGCTCCGGGTCGAAAGCTAGGTGGTCCAAATCCTCGCTGGTGGGCTCGATCTCCAGTGAGTCCGAATCACCTAACGACATTCCAAAGAAGAAGAAGGAGAATGTCATCAGCGAAAAAATCGCTCGGTAAGTCCTGTAAATAGACAAGAATGGAATAGAAAGAATAGAGAGTATATTGTTATAATGTTGTATTTAATCTTAACGCTGTTGTTTATAGCATGGTACAAAAGAATGCCAGTGTATACGAGAGGAGTCACACTATTCCGGAGACTAAAGTATACGGAGCACAAGGAACCGTTCAGTCACGGTACAACGGTAATTGAATTCAGATTAGGTGTATTATGGTTACAGTCTCGTGCCACTTCTAACACGTTCCGTACCAGTCTATCCCTTATAAACCCTGCGAAGTCTTGATTGTATTATATGTATTGTTTGAAGTGTATATTGTATATAGATGGATGACTTGCCAAAACCATGATATCAGTAAATGGATGTAACTGGAGAATCATGTAGATGGATGTATATCCATGGTTCGGTTCAGTCAATATAGATTGATTAGATTGAATAGACGGATTCATAGATCCATGTTGTATTGAAGTTTGATACTTGAATCATATTCAAGTCAGATTGATTATACTGAGACTCAGTCTGAGTCAGACAATTAGAAAAGAAATTGAATCCTGAATTATGTTTTGGTGCTATCGGTAACTGCTGCACATGGACGGCAGGATTTGTGTCTTTTTCAAAGACAATTACCGTCTCGATAACACCGTTTGTTAAGTTGTCTACCTTAAATAGGAAAGCACCCATATCTCCGGCTCCCTGAGGCTTAAGAGACTGGTCCCGCTTAAACCTATGTTTACTAGGGTCCTTATTGTAATTTAGTATAACTTTAGAGGGTTTTATGTAAAATAATTTTGTATAATTTTCAAAATACATCTTAAGTATTTTATTATCGTCTTTAGAGTTTTCATGGATGTATATTTTATCAATGTGACATTTCTAGTGAATAAAACCTAATTTCATAATATATGGTATTTATTTGTAATATTGAAATTGTATGGTATTTTCTTGTAAATGGAATGTTTTTCTTGAATTTGGAAATGTGGAATATTATAAATATTAAAAATAGATATTTTGATATTAATTTCATATATATTTATTTATAAAAATATAAGTTTTATTTATAATAGAAATCACATTTTTCTAAAGGAAAATGTATTAAAATCTTTCGAGATCGCATGCTCCTTGCGGAGGTCTGCATCTCACTCTACTAATCCCGAGAATGTGCGATAATACACACCATCCTGAACGGGTTCCCCGAAATGGGTTGTAGAGGCGTATTTGCAACGATTTGTTAAAATACACTTCTTATAGAAAAATATTTTAATAGTTGAAGGTAGTTATATGTAAAGTCGTATTTTCCGAATCTATATTCCCAAATTCCATTGTGCTATGTTAGATATGTGTGTTGTGAGGAGATAGTTCATTACCTCGTGAGTTATCTAAAGGTATAAAGGTATTATAGAGTTTATGTCGGAAACTAAAGTTTGTGGTATTTTAATATAAAATTGCGATAGAAGATGCATATAACAATCTTTTGTGATTAAACTTTGTTAAAAATGTTTATTAATGTTTAATGAACAATATGTGATGATATGAAGGTATCTTGATTAAGAAAAATTGTAGTTTTTAAAGAAAACTGGTTCGGAAGTCGGACTAACTCCGCTTCCGTCGGATTTTAGTTTTGAATGTTTTTAGAATAGAGAAAAAAGGAGAAGTATGGACTTACAGGTTATTAGACTAGAAGAGAGAAGGAGGAAGAGGTGGGAGGTGCCGGTGCATCGTTTCGTCCTCGGAATCTCCTCGGATTTCCATTGGAAGTTCATCGGAGTTTCGTCCTTTTGCTAACTCCACTTGCACACAAAATGTCTTGGGAATTTCCTTGAGAGTTTGGGCAGAAATTTGGGAGTGAGGAGGGGTGATTTGAGGGTGGTATTTATAGGAAAAATTAGGGTTTTAGGGTAGTGAAAGGGTGTATTAAAAATTTGTATTAAAATGGATTAATTGGGGGTATTTTAATTCTCTAGTTAATTGCAGAGAATTTACACAGTGCAGGGGGAGTGGGGTAGGCCAAAGGGTGCAGGGGGTCAAAGAAAAATTGGGATCAGACCGAGTTGGACCGACGGCGCCGGCCGAGTCAAGTGGTTCGCTGGCCCGAGTCGGGCGAGTCGGGGCTCGTCTTGCTGCCACGTGTCCCTGACGATTGGTCCAGTCTCGTGAATATGTTTGTTTATTCTGTAACTTACTCTATTACGTGTAGTGCATGTGTAGACTCTTGGGCTTCTAAACGATTAAAAGAATTTTAAATAAAAAGAATGTGTGGCTGATGAGATTTGAACTCCGATGCTTTGGTTCAGCAGTGCAAGGTCTTACCAATGAGCTACAAGCTCCTTCTTGCTGTTCAAAAGCGAAGCAAATTTATAACTTGTGCTCAGGCTCAATTACTCCTTTCTGTATTTTTAAAAAAAAATCGTACAGAAAGTTATGGTTGTTACAGCCGCGATGGTAAAATAAGCAGTTCAAGAGGGTGAAGACAGCCTAAGGCGTGAAGTGTCCATGCATATAAAAGACATGCAGCAACGCCTCAGCAAGCATGCGTTGGAAGGAATGAGTTATGTAACTACTCGACCAAACTGCAAAACATGGACCGGGAAGTCTCTAAACTTGTGCGTCGCTCCAAACACGGCAATATTGGACCGAGATGTCCCTAAACTAACATTTTGTGCTGAACATGGGAATGATGGATCGAACGTCCCTAAACTAGTGCGTTGCCTCAAACACGACGCGTCGCTTCAAACATGGCGATAATGGAACGAAACGACCCTAAACTAGTGCGTCGCCTCAAACATGACGATAATGGACCGAGAAGTCTCTAAATTAGTGTGTCGCCCCAAACACGGCAATGTTGGACCGAGATGTCCCTAAACTAGCATTTTGTCCCGAATATGGAAATGATGGACCAAAATGTCCCTAAACTAGTACGTCGCCTCAAACACGACGCGTCGCCTCAAACACGGCGATAATGGACCGAGAAGTTCCTAAACCAACAATCTGCCTCAAACATGGCGATAACGGACCGAGATGTCCCTAAACTAACAATGGACCGAAATGTTCTTAAACTAACATTCGTCCCAAAAATGGGAATGATGGAACGAATGTTCTTAAGCTAACATCCGTCCTCAAAAACGGCGATGTTGGACCGAAACATCCTTAAACTAACGCATTCCACTAAAAAATGGGAATGTTGGACCGAAATGTTCTTAAACTAATAACGGACCGAAAAGTCTTTAAACCAACATTTGTCTCCAAAATGGGAATGTAGAACCGAAATGTCCCTAAACTAGAGCGTCGCCTAAAAAAACGGCTATAAAGGACCGAAACCTCTCTAAACTAGTGCGTCGCCTCAAATATGGCGATAATGGACAGGAACGTCCTTAAACTAGCCCGTCGCCCCAAATACAGCGATATGCTCTCTTGAGATCTATATTGGAATCGAAGTCCCAACGGTGAAGATTGCAACTCAAGTCCCACCGGCTACGCAGCTACTCCAGTGGTGAAACCATCCCTAAGTCCCACAAGTAAATAGATGGGTCATTTGCGACGAAGATACTTTCGAGAGTTCCATCGCTCTCGGAAAAAAAATGGTATGTCCAAAAGCGAAATGAGCACGGATGAAAACCCGAGAGGGCGCCGTGAGTAAAAACAGCAGGACTGCCGGCGAGTTTGTGAAAACTCGAAAGGGCACAATCTCGTTAAAAAAACAAAAACGGTATGTCCACAAGCGAAATGGGCACGGATGAAAACCCGAGAAGGCGCCATGAGTAAAAACATCAGGACTGCCGGCGAGTTTATGAAAACCCGAAAGGGCACAATCTTGTTTAAAAAAAAAACAAAAAAACAAAAAAAACGGTATGTCTACAAGCAAAATGGGCACGGATGAAAATCCAAAAGGATGCCGTAAGTAAAAAACAGCATGATAATCGGCGAGTTTGTGAAAACCCGAAAAGGGCACAAACTCGTGAAATAAAAAAATTCATGTGCACTTGCAAGGTTCTCTCGACCCTGTGAGGAAAAAAAAACCTGCGTGAGATCCTTACGACTCACAAAAGAGAAACACACTTAGGAATCCCCATGATTTCTAAGGAGAAAATACATCTACAAGATCCTCACGACTTGTAGGGAGAAACACCTTTATAAGACCCTTACAGCTCATAAAGTCAAAAGGCCTTAATCGACAGGATCCTAACCCTGTTTGCTAAGTCACCTTTGTTCAAATCAACAAAGGCAAATGATGAGTCGCTCCTGGCAATATTCCAGTCTCAGCGATGATGATGCCTAAAAAGGAATTAAACTTCAAGTCCTCTCAAGGTAAATGATGATTCGCTCCTGGCAATATCCCAGTTGCAACGATGCTGATGCCTAAACAAGTGTCAAACTCCAAGTCTTTTCACGACAAATGATGATTCGCTCCTGGCAATATTCCGGTCGTAGCGATGCTGATGCCATGGTTGGTATCAGATTCCAAACTCGCAATAAAAACAACAGCGAGTAAAAAAAATGCATATGAAATAGCCGAAATGATGGGGCAACTTGCAATAAAATCCAGCGAGCAAAAAATATGCATAAACAGCCGAAATGTTTGGGCAACTTGCAATAAAAAGCAGCGAGTAAAAATATTTTAAAAATAGCCAAAATGATTGGGCACCGCAGATAAAAAGCCAAAATGATTGGGCAATCGCGAATTTCGCGATATGAAAAGCTGAAATGATAGAGTATCGCGGCAATAAAAAATAAAATAAAATAAAGTTTCCTCTGCCCTGCAAGTATGTCCATATTGACTCTTGTATATGATCCATGGGTATAAATGAAAAAATGGGAACCATATTTTCCCACCAGGCTCCGTCAAAGAGAGAGCCAGAACTTGATGGCAACATCTACAGCGTAAAGATCAGCTCGGTGCTCTTCTCATTCCAACAGGGTGCAGACGTGACGTCAGCAAAGCTCCAAGGAGCCAAATAAAAAGGGAGTAATGGCAAAATTCCAGCTCCAACTCGACGCAACATCAACAAATAAAAGTGGAGTGATGGCAAAAATCCTAGCTCCAGGTCGACGTTCTCCTCATTCCAGCAAGGTGAGAGCGTAACTGTCAAATGAAATTGGAGCAATGGAATATTCCTAGCTCCGGACCTCGATGGCGATACATACAGCATAAAGATCATTTGGATGTCTACCCAACTTCAGCAAAGAATCGGTATGACAACACCAAAATAAAGTGGAGCAACGGCATATCCCTAGCTTCAAATCTCGATGGAAACATCTACAGCCTAGAGATCAGCCTGACGTTCCTTCTCAGTGAAAACGCGACGTCAACAAAGATGCAAGGGTTGAACAAAAAAGAAGCCGTGGCAAAATCCTAGCTCCAAGTCTTGACGGTTCATATACAACTCAGAGACTATCTCGACGTTCCTTCTCATTCCAGTAGGATGCAGACGTAACGTCAACAAAAGACCTAAGGGTTGAAATAAAAAAGGAGCAATTGCAAAATCCCAGCTCCAACTCGACGTTCCTTCTCAGGGCAGGTGCAACGTCAACAAACAAAAGTAGAGTGATGACAAAAATCCTATCTCCATCTTGAACTTTTCCTCATTTCAGCAGGATGCGGACGCAACTATCAAATAATTCTAAAGTGACAGCAAAATCCTACCTTCAGATCTTAATAGCAACATCTAAAGCCTAGAGATCACCCCGACGTTCTCCTCATGCCAGCAGGGTGTAGAAACGACGTCAACAAAGACTTAAGGGTTAAATAGAAATGGAGTCACGGCAAAATCCTAGCTCCAAATCTTGACGATTTATATACAACCTGGAAACTATCCCGGTGTTCCTTCTCACTCTAGTAGGATGTAGACGCAACATCAACAAAAGACCCAAGGGTCGAAACAAAAATGGAGCAATGACATATTCCTAGCTACGGACTTCAACTGCGATACATACAGCATGGAGGTCCTACAGATGTCAACCCTACTTCAGCAAAAAATCGGCACGATATCGTCAAAGCAAAAAATGAAGTGATGGTATATTCCTAGTTTCGGGTCTTGACAGCAACTCATATAAAACCCGAAAGACCATTAGAGATCATCCTACCCTAGAACGGTGCGGTTATGACTCATCGGGGCTCTAAATTGAGCCTAACCTCAAGTAAAAAGTGTCATGGCAAATTCCTAACGCTTGCTCTTCTAACGGTAATATAACCTAAGGAGATTACTTGAAGACGTCTTGTCCAGCCTCCGAAGAGATCAGAGTCACGATAGTCGTGAAGAAACGGTATATTCTCAGCTTCGGGTCTTGAAGGCAACTTATATAAAGCCTAAAAGACTACCGTAGATCATCCTACACTAGAGCGGAGTGGTTATGACTCATCGGGGCTCCAAATTGAGCCTAACTTCAAGTAAAAAGTGTCATGGAAAATTCTTAACGCTTGCTCTTCCGACGGTAATATGACCTAAGGAGATTACTTGAAGATATCTTGTCCAGCCTCAGAAGGGATCAAAGACACGACAGTCGCGGGGTTACTCGAACAGTAGCTTAAAGACTGCATATCGAGAAATACATCAATCAATGCGACGGTACCACGGACTAAAACCTTAGTACCACAAACCTAATAGACCCCTATCGTAAAGAATAGGGGTTATCTATATTTCACGTTATGAGACACCTGCAATATTCTCTCGACTCATCTCGACTCATAGGGAAAAACATCTTTATGAAACCATCACGGCTTATGAAGGTGAAAAGCCTTAGGCGACGGGGATATCAGCCTGTTTCCTAAGCACCGTGGCCCTACAAGTAGGTCCTAAATGACTCTTGTATACTATCAACGAGCCACGTTCTCCGAAGTCGCATACCGACGAGGAGGGGAAACCACTTACGATTCCTCTCAACTCGTAAGGGGGAAATTCTCTTGTGAGATCCTTACGATTCTCAATAGAAAACATACTTAGGAGTCCCCACGACTTTTAAGAAGAAAATACTCCTACGAGATTCTCTCGACTCGTAGGGAGAAAAGTCTTTATGAGACCCTCACGGCTCTTAAAGTTGAAAAGTCTTAGACGACAGATCTAAAACTGTTTTCTAAGCCATCGCTGTCCTACAAGAAGGTCCAAACTGACTCTCGTATACTATCCACGAGCCACATTCATCAAAATTACATGCTAATGAAGTGAAGAAGCTACTTGCGGGTCCCTTCGACTCATAAGGAGAAAATACCTGCATGAAATCCTTACGACTGTCTGAGGTGAAATACATTTAGAAATCCTCATGATTTCTAAGGAGAATATGCACCTATGAGATCCTCACTGACTCATAAGGAGAAAACCTACTTGAGACCCTTACGGCTCATGAAGACGAAAAAGTCTTAGACGACAGGGATCCTAAACTTGTCTCCTAAACCATCAATTCTATGGTAATTCATTATTTTGCACTACTTAACCCATGTATAAGCTTACGTGGGCAAACTAGTGGGGTGATTGATTCTAGAATTTCGGACCGTCTTTTGAAATGTTATCACAACCAAAGAATTTATAACCGCAATCCATTAACGGTGTCAATGTAGCTCGTTAATGAATACGGATTGTCCACTGAGATTCGTGAATTTATTCGATCTTGCTTTAGATGAGTCGAAATGAAAATATAAAAGAAAATTCAAGAAAGTATTTCGAGATTTAATTAAGTTGTCATTTCAAGAAAATCAAGAATATATTCAAGAATTAAGAATCAAGAAAGTGTCCAATATCAATTTGAATTATCAAGAATATGAAGAATAGCTTGTAGGATTCGATCGAATTAGTAGCAATGATGAATTTAACAATGACTTATCTTATCTATTGATGAATTGTAGCTAGGACGATGGTGATGAATGAAGATTAGGGATCTATTGAAGAAACTAGGATTTCTCCTTCTCTATCTCTTATCTTTTCATTAATCATCATTCGGATCTAGTTTTTACCAAAGAGAATCATCAATCATTTGATCCCTAATTTTGTAACGAAATTAGCAAGAATGTGATCTCGATCCAAATTATATCATTGATGATTCTTTTTTCTTAAGTTCACAAATCTCATAAGACTTAAAATTAGTATTAGGATTTTATCATCACTTGATCTACCGATTCTCTCGAATCCTTTACAAGCGGAGATTTCACTCACGCATCATGAAAATTAAAGAATCAAGAACAAAGAAATTTCATAATACAAGAATGTAAAGAAAACGAGAATTACAATTATCACCTTTATTAAATCTCTTTCAAATTACACCTCTCAATTTGAGTTTACAAGACTAGCTCTCAATCGCTCATTTGAAAGGGAATTTTTCGTCGATCTTTGCTCGGCTCGATCTTCGTGAGTCATGGATCGTAGCGGATCTCTTGCTCTTGATGATGATCGGCGTTGCGATAAAAGATCTTCGATTGTCGCTTGATTTTGCTCTTAATGGATCTTGATTTTGAATTGGAATTTGATTTGGATTTTGTTTTGGCACAAGTTGTGTCACTCAACTTGTGCAATGATTTGGATCAATATTCAACAACCTTTACAATGAAGCCCTAGGTCTCCTTTTATAGTTCTCCCAATCTTCCACTAAAAACTAGGTTTATCTTCCACTAGAAGCTAGGTTGTTATGAAGCTTGCATGAGAAGCTTGGCTGTTATAGGGAAGCTTCTGGAGAAATCTAGAGAGTTCTAAGCGTCTTGAGGAAGCTTGGAAGTTATAAGGGATACTCGGGTACCACCAACGAGCCAACTCGGCCATGGATACGTGGCGGATCGGGCTGGATCGGCCGCAGTTCCGCGGCCGTTTGGAGGGATCATTGCATCATTTTTCTGGTATCTTTTTGTATTGGATTTAGGGTCTTCTTCTGATGTCTGGAATCTTTTTATCCTTTCTGAATCTCTGTCAGATTTTATTTCTTTGACTTGTTGCATTTTATCGGCAATTTTTGTGATTCCAGTTCTTTGACCTGAATAATTTTCTGCACAAAATCTCAATGAAGAATGTTGAGATAAAAAATACTATACGTGAAATATTTACACACAATTTCCTTCATAATGCCGGTTATAATGTATAATACATGTTATTTGATGTTTTGCAGAAAAATTGCTAATATGTGCTATATTTATATCAAACACCTTTAGATGATTAGAAAGAGTAAGGAAATTGTCGTGTTGAAAGTGCAGTATTTTCGACCGAACAAATTCCCCCAAACTTGATTTTGATCGTCTCGAGCAAACCTCTTTTATTCAAGAGAAGAAGAAAATATAAGAAAAAGAAAAACTAACTAGCACACTTTCGTAGGCAAACACGATTGCACTGAGCACGTGCAACAAGCTTTTAAATCTCTTGGTGTCCCTAGTAGGAGGGGTGTTGTCTCCTGAGGGTTTTCAGCGGATTGCACCCACAAAATCCTATAATAAAAGGAAGACTGTGAAAGTTACATGTAAAGATAAGAATTGTAAAAGAAAGAGTTTGAAAATCAGAGTTTCCAACTACACTAGCTTTTCGGTTGTCATGAACCCTATCTTAATAGTCATGAAAAGATATTAGAAATCATATCATCCCTCAATAAAACATCGCCTTTATTCTTCATCCCTACATTTCTTCCAAACATCGATCATATACCCCTATGTGTGTGTAAAGAACATCCCTACACTCGGAGAATTCAATTCAAGTTATCATACTCTTGTCCATCTACCTTAGTACTTTTTAGTCGGTGAATAGTTTGGATGGAATTGCTCACACATTCTTTATGCGACCGTTAATACTTCTTGAGGTACTAACCGACCGATTACTTATGTGCTTGCTTATTAGGCGTATTAGTATTTTCTTCGTCTTGCAATACCTAAGGCTTAGCAGTGACTCCCAAACCAGTTGGTCTAAGGCACTAGGTGATGAAGCACCTTCGCTATATTTTTATGTTGCGTTGGTGATTACAAAACCAGTGTTCATTTTTCTTCACCATTTTATCTTTTATGCTTCATTTATTATTTTCTTCGTACTTTGGCTTTTAAACAAGAGCATTTCAAGGTATCCTCTACTATCCCGAGTTTCAAGACGTGTGTAAGTGCGTATAGTAGGGTATCAACATTCAAATATTTGGCTTCCAGAATAGAAACTATTTTTCAGACTTATTTTTATGCTCAGATTAGTGACTTCTTTCATTTTACTAACCCTTGGGACAACGGCTCATAACAACTTATTACTAGTTTCGATTAAGAAAACTTCTAATTTTCTTAGTTTTCTTAAATTTTTCCAATCTTTTAGATGTAATTTTTCACTTTCTAATCTTTTATTATCTTATTTATGTACACATTTTTTTTATTATATGTTTTGTGCTTATGCAAAGTATGATGCAAAGTAATGTGTAAATAAGCACAAACCTCCCCCAAACTTGTTTAGAACAGTGTCATCACTGTTGTCATCTGTAAAATCTCAAAAACCTGTAAACTTGGGAGGAAAAATTTATTAACGGGGAATATGAAATATGATCGTGAAAATCTCCCCCAAACTTATTCTTTATTTATGTAAATTTATTTATTTATTTTATATGTATGTACAAGTTGACTCACCTCCATTCTAAAAGACGAGACAATATTACCAATACATGGAGGTGAGGTGGAGGAAAATCAGTCATTATAAACCGGCTCCTGTAAAAACAGGAGCTCCTCCGAAGGGTCAGTGGAAAAATACGGTTTTAATCTTTGTCCATTCACTTTGAAAATTATATCGTTTTCAACATTTTCAACCTCAACTGCCCCGTGCGGGTATACATACCGCACAACAAATGGTCCTTTCTAACGAGATCGTAGCTTACCCGCATGAAGATGAAGATGTGAATCGTAAAGAAGGACTTGTTGACCTGTTATAAAAGTTTTTCTCAAAATGTTTTTGTCGTGAAATACCTTAGTCCGATTCTTTACTATCACAGCATTATCGTAAGCTTCATCGCGGAGTTCGCTTAGCTCGTTTAATTGCAGCTTCCGAAAGTTGCAGGCTTGATTTAAGTCAAAGTTCAGTTGTTTAATGGCCCACATTGCTTTATGTTCAATCTCGACTGGAAGATGGCAAGCCTTACCAAACACTAGACAATAAGAAGACATACCGAGATCAGTTTTAAAAGCAGTACGGAATGCCCAAAGAGCATCCATCAATTTGATTGACCAATCTTTCCGGTTTTTAGAAACTGTTTTCTCCAAAATTTGCTTGATTTGTCTGTTGGAAACCCATCTTGCCCGCTCGTTTGGGGATGATAGGGGGTCGAAAGTTTGTGGTTGATTGCATATTTCCGCATCAAAGTCTCGAAAGACCGATTACAGAAATGCGTCCCGTTATTGCTATTGATAGCGCGAGGGTGTCCAAATCACGAAAAGATATTTTCTTTAAGGAACTTAATGACAACTTTATTGTTATTAGTGCGACAAGGAATAACTTCCACCCATTTCAAGACGTAATCAACCGCAAGCAATATGTACAAATTCCCAAAAGAGTTGGGAAAAGGACCCATAAAATCAATACCCCAAACGTCAAAAATTTCAACCACCAAGATCGGTTGAAGTGGCATCTCATTTCTCTGAGAAATCCTACCCGCGTGTTGACACTGTGGACAGATTTTGCAATGATCAAATGCATCTTTAAATAAAGTCGGCCAGTAAAAACCGTATTGCAAAACCTTCCCTGCCGTCTTTCGAGGACCAAAGTGACCTCCACATGCCTGATCATGACAGAAAGATAGAACGCTCTTGAACTCATCATTAGGGACACATCTACGAATGATCTGGTCAGGAAAATATTTAAACAAATAGGGTTCATCCCAGTAAAAGTGTATTACTTGGGATAGAAATCGATGTTTGTCCTGTTTCGACCATTCGCGGGGAATAAGTCCTATTGCAAGATAATTCACAATATCCCCGAACCAAGGTTCAACGGATATGTTCAAGAGTTGTTCGTCCGGAAAAGAGTCGTTAATTGGCAGGGTCAAAGGTGAAGAAGAGATGCGTGAAAAATGGTCGGCTACTAAGTTTTCACGTCCTTTCTTATCTCGAATGACGAGATCAAATTTTTGTAACAGAAGGATCCAACGTATTAACCTACCTTTATCATCTTTCTTCGCTAAAAGTTGTTTTAAGGCAGAGTGGTCAGTGTACACAACAATTGATGAGCCAATCAAGTAAGGCTTGAATTTATCTAATGCAAATACAACTGCCAAAAGTTCTTTTTCGGTGGTTGTATAATTAATTTGAGCATCATTCAGGGTCTTACTCGCATAATAAATCACGTGTGACATCTTATCAATATGTTGTCGTAAGACTGCACCAACAGCAAAATCTGATGCATCACACATTAGCTCAAACGGGTGGTTTCAATTAGGAGATGATAGAACAGGGGCTATAGTGAGGGAATTCTTAAGTGAGTCAAATGCAGCCTCACAATCCGAGTCAAAGTGAAAGGTTGTGTCCTTGGCCAAGAGAAGAGTTAAGGGTTTAGCAATTTTGCTAAAATCCTTAATGAATCTCCTGTAAAAGCCTGCATGGCCAAGAAAAGATCGTATATCTTTGACGCATTTGGGATGAGGAAGGTTATGAATGACATTTTTTTTAGCTTTGTCAACCTCAATGCCTTTCTGTGAAATGACATGTCCAAGCACAATTCCCTCTTGGACCATGAAATGGCATTTTCCCAATTCAAAGTTAAGTTCTTCTCTTTACAATGAGTAAGAACTGCGTCAAGATGTTATAGGCATTCATGAAAAGAATCTCCGAATATCGAGAAATTGTCCATGAAAATCTCTAGAAAATTCTCGACCATATCCGAGAATATCCCCATCATACACCACTGAAATGTAGCGGAAGTATTGCATAACCTAAAGGGTATGCGTCTATAAGCAAAAGTACTAAAAGGACAAGTAAATATGGTTTTATCTTGATCCTTTTCGGCAATAGGGACCTGGTTATAGCCAGAGTATCCATCCATGAAATAATAATATTGACGTCCAGCTAAGCGTTCCAACATCTAGTCAATGAAAGGTAGAGGAAAGTGGTCTTTTCTCGTTGCGGCATTGAGTTTTCTATAATCAATACATACACGTCACCCAGTTTGAGCGTGTGTCTAGATCAACTCATTTGCCTCATTTATTATGACCATGATGCCAGATTTCTTAGGGACTACATGAATTGGACTTACCCATTGGTTATCAGAGATTGGGTAAATGATATCACTGTCAAGGCATTTAACGATTTATTTCTTTACCGCCTCCTTCATTACGGGATTCAATCATCTTTGTGGTTCTCGAGTTGGCTTGGCTTCATCCAATATATATGATGTTCAACAATCAAGGGACTAATCCCTTTGATGTCAGCTATTGTCCAACCAAAAGCCTGACTATTAGATCTCAAGACCATCAAAAGAGCTTTCTCTTGCTCTAGGGCTAGAGAAGCAGATATGATCACAGGTAAAGACTCATTCTCACCTAAATATGAATATTTAAGATGAGAATGTAGCAATTTGAGATCTAATGTCGGCGGAGAAACAATAGAAGATGGGGTAAGAGAATGACATTCACATTCACGAAGAAGCTCGTAGCCTGCAAAGGATACAAACTCGGAAAGTGATGAGTCAAAAGTTTCAGACTCAGGAATGGACTCATCAAAAGTGTCCTCACTAAGATGTGCAAGATCAAACATTGATGTGCTAATGTCGTCGAGATTATCAAAGCAAAGTTCATCAACCTCACAGCTTTCAGAAGCTATCTCGTGGACAGAACATACATCAAGAATGTGAGCAGAGGGTTCAGACTGCTGACTTCCAATTTTGTAAATGTTCCACTCAATTGACATCTTCCCGAAGGATTGGGTCATAGAACCGTTTCGACAATTTATGACAGCATTGAAAGTGGCTAGGAAAGGTCGACCAAGAATCACAGGAATTTGGTTCCGTGGGTTCGCTACAGGCCGTGTATCTAGAACATAAAGTCCACAGGGAATATAAATTCCCCGACTTTAATCAACACATCCTCGAGTTCACCCCTAAGTTTGGTGATTGATCTGTCTGCCATTTGGAGAGTGCAGTAAGCTGGTTTCAACTCTTTAATCCCTAACTGCTCGTAAACAGAAAATGGAAGCAGGTTAACACTTACGCCAAGGTCAAGTAAAGCATGGTTAATGTTTTTACCCCCAATAGAAATTGAAATTGTAGGACATCCAGGGTCCTTACGTTTCTTTGGTAACTGTGGGGTAAAAGCAGTGCTAACATTATTTGTCATGAATATCTTTTTTGGCACTTGAGTCTTCCTCTTCCTAGTGCACAAGTCCTTAAGAATTTTCGCATAAGGCGAAACTTGTTGTATAGTATCTAGGAGAGGGATGTTGATGTTAACCTGTTTAAACATTTCCATAATCTTCTCCATATGTGGACTCGATTTGTTTCCCCTTAACCGATTCGGATAAGGAGCTTTAGCAATAATAGCTGGGTATAACATTGGAGAAGGTGGTGTGTGTGGAACAGATCCTAGAATAAAAGTGGGGATCATCTTTGGTGGACTAGAAGAAGTGTGCTGAGGGTTTGAGCCTTGGGAAAAACGGAGAATAGGCTCGCAAGAAGGTGGTGGGGTAGACGAACAAGGGTCTGAAGTGGAAGTAGAAGTGGAAGGAAAAGTGGAAGTGAAAGCCGGGGTGTTATTGATTAATTCATCATGATTATCAATCTCTTCACCGACTTGATTATTCAGCACTCTTCCGGATCTTAACGTTGTAATGGCATTCACATTGTAGTGTTGTGAATGTCCAGGATTCGGTAGGGGTTGAGATGGAAGTTTCTCTTTCTCTCTAGCACTCATTTTGGCATTCGATCGTGCAATTTGTACTTCCATCGATTTAATACTCTCATCTTGGGAGGAGGTATCTTTCTTAATATTATCGACAGAAGACTTTATCTCAGCCAAAACTTGCATGACATTTTTCAGAATCAAATTCATGGTTTGTTCGAGTGAAGAGGAATTACCAGTATCGGTCAATTGCAAAGAATTATATGGTGTAGAAGTGTTGACCGGATTTTGAAAGTTTTGTGATTGGTAGGGATGCTGAGTCAGTTGTAGTGGTTGCTGTTGTTGTGGAGGTACCCTTTGAAAGTTGTTTTGGTTTGGAACCGTGTTTTGAGTTTGGTGTTGGTTCCAAGAAAAATTAGGATGATTTCTCCACCCCTGATTATAAGTGAAAGAATAAGGATCGTTTCTAGGTCTTTGCTGAAAAGCAGCATTAGTATGCTCTTGACCTTGAAATGGAGAATTCAATGGACATTCTTCCGTCAGATATGATGGATCAGAACAGCATCCACAGACAGTTTTGGGGAGTGTCATCTGATTTAGGGAGGCTAATAAAAATTTGTGTTCCATAGCTTCAAGCTTCTTTTGCATTGCTGCCATTTCAGTTTTGACTCCTATGGAAACATCCAGTTGATGCATACCACCCCTAGACGATGATTGACTTACATTCTTCCATTGTAAAGTTTTTTCAGTGAAATCTTCTAAAAATTTCCAAGCATCCCCATTATCTTTAGACATGAAGTTGCCTTGACATATGGATTCAAGCACCTGTTTTGTTGTAGGATTAATGCCCTCATATATGATTCTGCACATATCCCATCGATGGATTCTGTGATGAGAACATTGAACTAACAGATCCTTGAAGCGTTCAAAACACTTCGAAAATGGTTCATTGAGAAGCTGAGTAAATTGATTTATTTCGCTGCGGACTCGGTATGTCTTATGATTGGGATAAAATTTCTTAAGGAATGATATGACGAATTCATCTCAGTTTGAAATAGAATGTGCAGCGGTGTTATAAAGCCACTTCTCGGCTAAATCGCACAAAGTGAACGGGAGAAGACGTAAACGCATAGCATCCACAGAAAGTTATGAAGTACCCATCATAGCACATACGTTTTCAAATTTGGTAATAAAAACGTATGCGTCTTCAGACTCGAGACCGTGAAATTTGGGTAAAAGATTGATGTATTGAGGTTTGATTTCAAAATTGTCTCCATTGGCTGGTAGAATGGAAAGACAGGTAGAAAGAGGACCACGAATAGGGTAGCATCTCTCTTGGAGAGAAATGCGGGGTGGATTCTGCGCACCTGCGGGCGATGGAAAAGTGGTGTTAAAGAAGTTCGATGGAGATCCGTCCATCGTAGTGGATGTGGTGTGTGGTGAGGAAAAAGAAGATGTAGAAATACCGACTTCGGATTCGATAGGAGGAACGCGGACAAGACGGGCACTAGAATCCCGTATCCAGCCGAGCATGCACTAAATGGTTTAGCACAAGTGGCAGCGTTGTGATAATTAGAGAAAAGTTGGTTTGGTGTTTGTTTTGAAAAAGATGGATTTTGAAAAATCACACAACAATGCACAAGCAACCCTAGATCTAATGGTCACCTAGGTCAAGTCACTAGACCGCTCTTAGACTTCCAGAAGACAAATCACATGATAAATCCTCTACTGCCTCTTTATCCCTTCCGTGGCCAGGTAAGTGCCAGATAAGTGGGAGGTTCTTCACTACGTAAGTAGTGGGCCTAATTAAGTAACCACTTGCCATAGACACACTTGCCTTAGACACCACAAAAGAAACGCGGATAAGCAATAGATTACCCACGACCTTCTTCTATCCTAATTGAGAGCGACGGTCCTTAGAGTCTTGTCTAAATTTTTTTTTAGTTAATGAGGGTAATGCGGATGCAAGTTTTATGATTTTTAGGGCTTAGGAAGGGTAATGAAATCCCTACCTAATCTGAATTTGGTCTTTGTCCCTTAATTTCCGTATTAAAATATGCAAACAACTAATATCAAAACACGCAATAAATTTCTTTTAGCGGTGCTGCGAATTTTTGCAAAGAATCCTGTAGAAATTGGTTATTGGACAAGAGCAGGGAGGAGATAAGAAAGTAGGAAGTGGACCTAAGAAAAATGGTGCACTGAAGCCTCTATTTCGCCGCGGTTCTGCCGTGAAATCGTGCTTATGGCCACGGATCCGTGGTCTTGTTGCAAGATCTGTGAACAAAATTTTTTCCAGCTGCTCCTGTTACTTCACTGGACTTCCTGAGATGATCTGAATATTTTTCCTTTTTGCTCCAATGATTCTAGATTCCCTTGCAAAATTCACAACTAATCGTTAAGCGCTTGATGCGATTTTGATTTAAAATTCTGATGGAATAATAAAATTTCAACTCAAATAGCAATAACGAACAAATTAGCACGCAATCCCCGGCAACGACTCCATTTGATTGATTCTAGAATTTCGGATCGTGTTTTGAAATGTTATCACAACCAAAGAATTTATAACTGTAATCAATTAACTGTGTCGATGTAGCTCGTTAATGAATACGGATCATCCACCGAGATTCGTGAATTTATTCGATCTTGCTTTAGATGAGTCGAAATGAAAATATAAAAGAAAATTTAATAAAGTATTTCGAGATTTAATTGAGTTGTCATTTCAAGAAAATCAAGAATATATTCAAGAATTAAGAATCAAGAAAGTGTCCAATATCAATTTGAATTATCAAGAATATGAAGAATAGCTTGTAGGATTCGATCGAATTAGTAGCAATGATGAATCTAACAATGACTTATCTTATCTATTGATGAATTGTAGTTAGGACGATGGTGATGAATGATGATTAGGGATCTATTGAAGAAACTAGGATTTCTCCTTCTCTATCTCTTGTCTTTTCATAGATCATCATTCGGATCTAGCCTTTAGCAAAGAGAATTATCAATCATTTGATCCTTAATTTTGCAACGAAATTAGCAAGAATGTGATCTCGATCCAAATTAGGTCATTGATGATTCTTTTTCCTAAAGTTCATAAATCTCATAAGACTTAAGATTAGTATTAGGATTTTATCATCGCTTGATCTACCGATTCTCTCGAATCCTTTACAAGCAGAGATTTCACTCACGCATCATGAAAATTAAAGAATCAAGAACAAAGAAACTTCATAATGCAAGAATGTAAAGAAAGCGAGAATTACAATTATCACCTTTATTAAATCTCCTTCAAATTACTCCTCTCAATTTGAGTTTACAAGACCAGCTCTCGATCGCTCCTTTGAAAGGGAATTTGTCATGGATCTTTGCTCGGCTCGATCTTCGTGAGTCGTGGATCGTAGCGGATCTCTTGCTCTTGATGATGATCGACGTTGCGATAAAAGATCTTCGATTGTCGCTTGATTTTGCTCTCAATGGATCTTGATTTTGAATTGGAATTTGATTTGGATTTTGTTTTGGATCAAGTTGTGTCACACAACTTGTGCAATGATTTGGCTCAATATTCAACAACTTTTACAATGAAGCCCTAGGTCTCCTTTTATAGTTCTCCTAATCTTCCACTAGAAGCTAGGTTTATCTTCCACTAGAAGGTAGGTTGTTATGAAGCTTGCATGAGAAGCTAGACTGTTATAGGGACGCTTTTGGAGAAATCTAGAGAGTTTTAATAGTCTTGAGGAAGCTTGGAAGTTATAAGGGATCCTCGGGAAATGTTTCGACCGCTAACGAGTCAACTCGGCCACGGATCCGTGGAGAATCGGGCTGGATCGGCCGCGGTTCTGCGGCCGTTTGGAAGGATCATTGCATCATTTTTCTGGTATCTTTTTGTGTTGGCTTTAGGGTCTTCTTCTGATATCTGGAATCTTATTGTCCTTTCTGAATCTCTGCCAGATTTTATTTCTTTGACTTGCTGTGTTTTATTGGCAATTTTTGTGATTCCAGTTCTTTGACCTCAATAATTTTCTGCACAAAATCACAATGAAGAATGTTGAGATACAAAATACTATACGTGAAATATTTACATACAATTTCTTTCATAATGCCGGTTATAATGTATAACACATGTTATTTGATATTTTGCAGATGAATTGCTAATATGTGCTATATTTATACCAAACACCTTTAGATAATTAGAAAGAGTAGGGAAATTGTCGTGTTGAAAGTGCAGTATTTTCGACTGAACATGGGGGCATTTGTTCCCGCCAATTTTTTTTGGCTCAGAGTTTGCTATTCCCTTATAAAAATAAAAGGAAAGCTCCACGTGTTAAATACAAGCACTTTCACGCCCCGCTTCCCAGTATACGGGCAGAGGACGCGACGATGCCGCTATGTATTTACTCTGAAGTAAACACGCTAAGCGTATCTAAGCAATATAAAATGTAATGTACACAAAAGACGAGATGTAAATGAACAACAAATTTATTTATTAATATTCTTTTTACAATACATCTGAAAAGTAAATACATGGAATGGAAAGCAATGCCTAAACAGTGGCATAACAGAATGGAAAATACAGAATGTAAATGTTTATAAGGAATCTAAAGCTCTGGGTTGAAAGCTAGCTGGTCCAAATCCTCACTGGTGGGCTCGATCTCCAGTGAGTCCGAAACACCTGACGACATTCCAAAGAAAAGAAAGAGAATGTCGTCAGCCAACAAATCACTCGGTAAGTTCTGTAAATAGACAAGAATGGAATAGACAAAATAGAGAGTATATTATTATAATGTTGTATTTAGTGTTGACGCTATTGTTTGTAGCTTGGTACAAAAAATGCCAGTATAGGTGTATTATGGTTACAGTCTCGTATCACTTTTAACACCTTTCGTATAAGTCTACCCCTTATAAACCCCGCGATGTCTTGATCGTATTGATGTATTTTTTGAATTGTTTATCGTATATAGATGGATGACTTGCCGAAACTATGATATCAATAATGGAACGGATATAATGGATGATCAGGTAGATGAAATTTATCCATGGTTCGGTTCGGTCAATGTAGTTTGATATAGATTGAATAGACGGATTCATAGATCTATGTTGTATTGAAGTTTGATACTTGAATCATATTCAAGTCAGATTGATTATATTGAGACTCGGTCCAAGTCAGAAAATTTGAAACGAAATTGAATTCTGAATTATATTTTGGTGCTATCGGTAACTGCTGCACATGGACGGCAAGATTTGTGTCTTTTTCAAAGACAATTACCATATTGATAACACCGTTTGTTAAATTGTCTACCTTAAATAGGCAAGCACCCATATCTCCGGCTTCCTAAGGCTCAAGAGACTGGTCCCGCTTAAACCTATATTTACTAGGGTCCTTATTGTAATTTAGTATAACTTGAGGGGTTTTATGTAAAAATAATTTTGTATAATTTTCAAAATACACCTCAAGTATTTTATTATCTTCTTTAGAGTTTTCATGGATGTATATTTTATTAATGTGACATTTCTCGTGAATAAAACCTAATTTCATAATATATGATATTTATTTGTAATATTGGAATTGTATAGTATTTTCTTGTAAATGAGATGTTTTTCATGAATTTTGGAAATGCGGAATATTATAAATATTAAAAATAGATATTTTGATATTAATTACATATATATTTATTTATTAAAAATATAAGTTTATTTATAATAGAAACTACATTTTCTAAGGAAAAATATATTTTAAATCTTTTGAGATCGTATGCACCTTGCGGAGCTCTG
Source organism: Agapanthus africanus (assembly GCA_030015575.1). Taxonomy (NCBI): domain Eukaryota; kingdom Viridiplantae; phylum Streptophyta; class Magnoliopsida; order Asparagales; family Amaryllidaceae; genus Agapanthus; species Agapanthus africanus. The sequence continues at coordinate 765,959,965 of JASDDO010000022.1, read as the reverse complement.
CATCTCACTCTACTAAGCCCGAGAATGTGCGATAATCCACACCATCCTGAACGGGTTCTCTAAAATGGGTTGTTGAGGCGCATTTGCAAAGATTTATTAATATATACATCTTGTAGAAAAATGTTTTTATAAGTCGGAGGTAGTTATGTGTAAAGTCGTATTTTTCCCATATCTATGTTTCCAAATTCCATCATGATATATTACATATGTATGTTGTGAGGAGATAGGTCATTACCTCGTGAGTTTTCTAAGGTAATACAGTTTACAAAGTTCAAATATGTCGAAATGAAACATGAAGGTATTTTAATATAAAAGCGGAATAAAACTTGCTACGATTATTATTTTGATATCAAACTTGTTCTATTGCTTTTCTTAATATTTAATGGTCATGATATAAGAGTTTGGTATTATTGTGTTTAAGAAAAATAGAACTTTTTAAGGAAAACCGAATCGGAAGTCGGATTAACTCCGCTTCCGTCGGGTTTTAGTTTTGAATATTTTTAGAATAGAGAAAAGAAAAAGAATTAGGGATTTACAGGTTATTAGACTAGAAGAGAGAAGGAGGAAGAGGTAGGAGGTGCCGATGCGTCGTTTCGTCGTCGGCTCCTCGGATCGTCGTCGGAAGTTCGTCGGAGCTTCGCCCTCTGTTAACTCCATTTGCACACAAAAAGTCTTGGGAATTTTCTTGAGAGTTTGGGCAGGGATTTGTAAGTGAGGGGGGGTGATTTGAGGGTGGTATTTATAGGAAAAATATACGGTTTATGGTAGTGAAAGGGTGTGATAAAAATTATATTTAAATTGGATTAAATGGGGTATTTTAATTCTCTGGTTAATTGCAGAGAATTTAAACAGTGCAGGGGGAGTGGGGTAGGCCAAAGGGTGCAACGGGTTCAAGAAAAATTGGGTTTGGGCCGAGTTGACCCGGCGGCGCCGGCCGAGTCAGGCGAGTCGCCAGCTCGAGTTGGGCGAGTCGGGGCTCGTGTCTTCGCCACGTGTCTCTGACGCTTGGCCTATCCTCGTGGACACGTTTGTTTATTTTGTAACTTACCCTATTACGTGTAGTGCACGTGTAGACTCTTGGGCTTCTAAAAGATTAAAAGAATTTTAAGTAAAAAGAATGTGTAGCTGATGGGATTTGAACTCTGGTGCTTTGGTTCAGCAGTGCAAGATCTTACCAATGAGCTACAAGCTCCTTCTTGCTGTTCAAAAGCAAATCAAACTTATAACTTGTGCTCAGGCTTAAGTACTCCTTTCTGTATTTTTGAAAAAAATTGTACAGAAAGTTTGGGTTGTTACATTCTACCCTCCTTATAAAAATTTCATCCTCGAAATTTGTAAAAGGAAATTGTAACAGATTCAAGAAAAGTTTGAAGATAGAACTATTGGTAGTGTATGAAAAATATGTGAATGAATGAAAGAATGCGAAAGAGTTGAGGAAATTACCAGGGTTACTTTAGTCTACGGCCTATGCTTCTTCGGCCGCTAAAAGAAAAGCCTGACGCCGTGGTACATTCCTCCTAACTGGAGGCACATTCCTCTGTCCTTGGGGCGTGTTTCTCTGCCCTCGAGGCTTGTTCCTCATTTCCTGTTGGAATTGGCGAGTAGGCTATACAGGTGGTGAAGTAGGGAGTGCAAGACGAGATGCAAGAGCCTGGATAGCCGGCCGCTGCGGGTAGTTGGTGGGTGTGTGAGCTAGGTTGCGTCTATAAGAACAGTTTCCAATTCCGTGATTGGATGCATCACAAACTAAACACAGGCCTTTTACGTGCCTACAGTCCTTTACCAAATGTCCATTCCTCTTGCAATAGAAACAAAAATCTGGACTCGGCTAGTAATTGATTTCTTCCGATCTTCTGGGTTCAACAATTGGTCTTGAAGAGGCTCCTCCTGCCATCTGAGTGGCAGGACGCTTCACTCCGGCAGATTGAGGTCTGCCCTTCTTCTTCACCACTGTCTCATATCTTTGGGCAGCCTTCAAAGCCAAATCATGGGTTGGGAAATCCCCTGTAGATAATGCAGCTTCGATCTCCGAATCTAACCCTTATTGAAATCGACGGGCTCTGATCTCAACCGTCGGTATCAGGTGTGCTGTAAAACTGTTAAAGTATTGTGTTAGCTGTGTAGTATGTGATTTACTGAAAAATCGAATTATTGAGACATATCTTACCGACTGAGCATGGTGAACTCAGCGTCATATTCATCTACTGACTTGATCCACATTGAACCTTGTTGCAGATGGATGAACTGTTATTCCATGTCGAACCTGACAGTCTCAGGGAAGTACTTTGCGTCGAACATGTCACGAAAAATCTTCCATTCGATGGGTTGATTAAGACGGCTTTCTTCCGCCTTCAACCAAACCCGTGCATTGTCCGTGAGCTGTAATTTTGCAACACGGACCCAAGATATTTCTGGCATTTGTGCCGCTGCCAGATCATCTTCGATACTTTAAGCCCATTCCTCCGCTTCCAGAGGGCTCTCTTTTCCTAAGAATTGCTTGGGGTGCAAGGCCCTGAATTGCTTCACTCCGGGTGCTTCCGCTTCTGGACGGTTCAAGAGAATATCAGTCTGCTACTGCTGTTCTTCCAGGAGGCTGCGGATTGCCTCAAGCTGAACCGTCTGCTCGTTGATCGGAGTAGCGACAACAGGTGTGAGTGGTAGTGGTTGGGAAGTGTTGTTGACATTCGTGCTGGTGTTGTTTGGGGAATCCATAATCTTGAAAGAAAATTTAGGTTTGGATAGATTCAAAGTATATGAAATGATGAGATTCAAGAAGTATGAATTGTAAAGAATGTTTTCAGTTGCTAGTTCTTGTGTTATATTACTTAGGTTGTCCACGCAGAATGGAACTGCATGGTAGGATTCCATACAGCTCTGACTTACATGTGCCTGTTGGGGTCGAAAATTGCACCCCGGTTGACCAAGTCAAAGTCAAGATCAACCCCAAGCCAAGTGGGCCCAAGCCCAGATCAAGTGGGCCCATGCCCAAGTTGAGTCCGAACATGAAGCGGCCGGCCCCCTCCATGCCAAAATAAAAATCATGTTATAAATAATTTTGATGTAATTTTTTATGCATGAATGTAAGAAAAATGGGCATAAAGCCAAATTTTTGTAAAGCCCATGGCTTATGTGCAAAAGAAATGAGCACATGAGGCATGGGATGGGCAAAATGCCATTTTATAAAGCCCAAGGGGCTATGTGTAAATGTGTAAGCCTATATAAGGCAACATGATGATTAATAAAGGAAAGACTTTTTCATTCTCTCAAACTCTAGGGTTTTTGTGCCTCTTTCTCCTTCCTCAAGGTTCTAAACCTTCTTCCCATTTTCAATTAAATCAAGAGTTTTACTCTTCCTTTTCCAAAACAAAATAGTTTTCCACCACAAAACGCACAAAGGGGAGCTCAGATCTTCCATTAGATCTCAAAAAGGAGAGATTTTTAAAATCTCACCCCTCTTATTCTCCAAGATCCGGCCAACAGAAGAGGAGGAAGGAGACCCATCTCCAAAGATCCCATTTTGGGAAAGATCCAAGGCTTAAGGGAGAAGAAAGGGGTTCCCTTGAGCACTTACAAAGATTTCTTGGAGTTTAACTCCACAAATTAAAGTTTCTGGGAGTTTAACTCCATAAAAAAAGAAAAAGTATTTCTTGTCAGGAGTTCAACTCCAAAAGTCAAATCGGGAGCACAGCTCCCCGTGCAGGGACCAAGTCCCTTCTGCTGCTGATGCCTAGCTCCCACGTGCCAAGCACGTGGGGCGGTGGCGCTCTGGAGGCCAGCGCCCGTGTGCCAGGCACGTGGGGCGCTGGCGCTCTGGCGCCCTGCGCCCGCGTGCCAGGCACATAGGGCGTGGGCGCTCTAGCGCCCAGCTCCTACGTGCTAGGCACGTGGGGCGCTGGCGCTCTGACCCACGCGTACTTTAGGCGCTTTTCCCCCTTTTATTTTTATTTTCTTTATAAATATGTACACACACACACACACACACTCCAAAACACTGTCCCCGTGAAAAATTTGCGGGCCCCCCGATATATCTAAAACCCCTTCAAAACACAACACTGCATATTGAGTTCGCATGACCTGTTTGACCCGTCAATCGGAGGTTCTCTCGCTCCAAAGGTGAGGGGTAATTAATGGAAGCTTTGTCCGCGGCTGCCGGAAATTCGGATCCCCGTAATCAATAAACCCCAGCCTACTGTTCATATCAGAAAACTGCATTCTAATACCGCCCATTCATTATCTATTTGTTGTATTTATCGGTACTATTAACCAGTGTCTGCTCAGTAATACAGATTACAGGTATACGTGATAAAATACTGGAAATACATTTAAAAGTATGGATATATCAATTGAGAGCCGACACTGCAACTAGAACCGCAATCCGACCGATACTTCAGGAGTCCCTTTTTTGCAACAAGTTTGTGTACACATTTTTCTATCTAAGTGGTCCAACACAACAAATGTGTACACAAGACTTTTAGGCACATGTGGATTTGCATTCAGGGAAAAATATTATATGCATTCAAGGCTAAACATCATGTGTTGATTTTTTCCTTCCAAAACTGAAATCAAATCAAAGTCAATTAAACAAATCAGCATGGGCCATAATGGGGCAGCCATGAATCAAGCCACATGTGGGAATGGAGTAATGAGCATTTAATGCTGAAGATCATGTGTTGAATTGTATTAAAAAATTCCTTCCAATAATAAGTGCAAAATAAAATCAAATGGACAAATCAACAAAACCATAATGGGGGCAGCCATGATTTAGGCATATGTGGGAATGAAGTTATGAGCATTTAATGCTAAAAATTTGGTGTTGATTTAGAAATTCGAATTTCCCTCCAAGCATTGGGTGCAAATCAAGTCAAAACAGAGAAAACAAACTGGACCAAAGTGATGCGGGGGACCTAACAAGTCAACACACCAAGTACGAGACCGTTCCAACATGATGTGGCTGGCCACATCACATTATAGACCGGCCTGGCCGGCGCCGCAGGCTCCAGTGGGCCCCAGTTCTTCACACACCTCTTCTTGCTGCCACGTAGCCCTATTTTTATTGTTTATTTTCTTTTCTTCTTTGCCTATAAATAGCAGGCAGTGGGCAAAGGTTCAAGAGTCATTCTTTAGTCTTGGATTGTCATTCTTTGTCCAAGTTTTCTATTCTCCTTTCATGTAAATAGCTTAGTCCCCTTGAGTTCTTAACCTTCTCTTGATCCTTCAACCTCTTCATTGAGCTTGAAAGTTTAAGGGTTGGTTATTGATCTCAAGGGGTTGTATCATTCTTGAAGTTTAATAAAGTGTTCTTTTGTGCTTCCTTCACCATGAGTTCTTTGTCCTCTCTTGATCTTGCAACCTCTTTATTGAGCTTGCAAGTTTAAGTTTAGGTTATTGAACCCATGTCTTGCAATATGTTCTTTGGTTCCTAATCTTTTACTTACTTGCATTTTATTCTTGCTCTTTTAATTCTCGCACTTAAATTCCATGCACTTTAATTACTTGCTTGTAATCTTTTCTTCTCTTTGTTCTTCTCTTTTTGGTTTGTTTTGTGAATGGTATGAATATTGTTGTTAGGAAAAGAGAAAGATTTTGTAAGTTAACATTTCGTTCCTCATTTCCTTTTCCCGTCTTTTCCATTTGAAACTCCACCCAAACCCTACGCAAGCGCTCCGTTAGGCACCCTACCCTACCAAGGTAAAGGTGATTCCTAACCATGACCGGTTGCATTCGGTTTGGCCGGAGGCGAAAGCAAGAGACAAGAACGGACGGACAAGGGTCAATAAGCCGGATTCCACGAATACCGTGCTTAAATACCCTAATCCACGTTGTTGCAGATTGCTCTAGCTTCATTGGTTGAGTTCGGCTCAAAGTACTTGAATACGGAATCCATTAACTTACACTATCCTATCGTTTCCTAACAAGCCTTATACTTGAATATAACACATATGTTAGATAACGAACAAATCGGCCACGTTGTTAACTCGTTAAAACAAGCTTAAAAACTTACCATCTCTCTGTGGATCGACCCGTGCTCATCGCGGCTAGCTGCAAAGCGACACCGTCTTGATCGCGGTTAAACTTTAGAACTTTTAAATATCCGACACGCTTTTGGCGTGCGATCACCTACCGTAGGCAGGGGGAATCTGTAATGCGCCTGACAAGTACACGCGTATTCCCATCTCAATGGGGTGACGAAAAACACCCTACAGATTCTGGCACGCCCGATGGGACTTATCTCTCCTCCCATATTTCAGGTTAAACGTTCATGCAAACTCAATCCATATATATATCGATTGCCTGTACTGAAATCATCCTTCTTTATGCAGGTTAAGTTTCCAATTGCAATTTTCGGACGCAGCAAAATGTCTCCAAGGACGAGCTCAGCTCTCAACACAGCTTCCATCTCCTACACGATGAAGATGGACTCCAGGACGGCCCTCCCGGCCAGTCTTGGGCGACAATGGGAGGAGCCGCTGCTACAGTTCGGCTCTATTCTGTTCGTGCTAGCTAACGCCATTCCAGCTCCTCAAGCTCCAGTAACAGACAAACCGGCCTCGAAAGGCAAGAGGCCAAATGTGGTGATCTCGAGGGCACCACTACCTAAATGCAAGTCGGTGTCTGAACGACTTTCCTTGGCCCCAGCTGGGGGAAAGGCCATCAACACCAACAAAGCAACAAGGTGTCTCGAGCAAGCTCTAGCGGTGTCCCTAACAACTGCTCGATCGGATGTCTTCTCTAAGCTCCCCGCCAATGATAAAGAGACAGCTGGATATGTGGTCCACACTGTCTACATGGTGGGTACACGCAGCAAGAGCAAGGAGGGGGCTACTACATCTCAAATCCAATCTGGTGTGAATATGGCTGCCACATTCCAAGACCAGCCTCCTTTGGAAGGTAATGAAGACCCTTTCAGTGAGGCTGATAAGCAGGGAGAGCCCTCAGTTCATGAGGAGTCGGGCTCGGAAAGCGAAGATGAACCAACTTTCCATCCTAAGACCGCAGAGCAGCAACTTCTCCAGGAGCTCCGAAATCAACTCAGAAGTAGAGATAAGAAGATGGCCAAGCTCTACTCAAAAATTGACGACTTGACAAACGTCGTCTTACAGCTCACAACTCAAGTTGCCTCTCAGCGGCCCAATCAAGCGCATGGTTCTACTCATGAACCAGGAAACGGTGTCCCTAGACAGCCGACGCCTATTCCTTCAAATCCAAAGGTGGGCGGACCGCATAAAAGTCAGTCGCATCCTATCTTGGGAAATATCTTGGCTCCCGATGACAGCAACCCGCTAACTCAAGATGAAATCATGGATTTAGTTGCCAACAAAGTCAAAACATTGGTAGCCGAAGCCGGAGAGCAAAAAAAGGTCAGTAGCAGCGGGAGACCATACCCTGCTCGGTACGATCTTGTGGAGTTTTTTACTGGCTATGCCGTCCCCAAATTTGAAAGGTTCGATGGGACGGGAAATGCCAACCGGCACATTGCCCAATTTAAAGCATCATATGCGAACACTGGGGGCAATGATGCGCTCCTTCTCCGCCAGTTTGTCAATAGTTTGATCGATGTTGCTTTCGATTAGTATGCAAGCATACCGGATGACTCTATCGCGACGTTCGCTCAAATAGAATCCATGTTCAAGCAAAGGTTCATGAATGTCAGCGATAAAATCACCATTATTGACCTTGTAAGGACTGAGCCAAAGAACAATGAAAGCAACATGGATTTTATAGTCTGATGGCGCAATCTCTCTATCAAATGCGAACCGCCGTTGGAGCAAGACCAATCCATCAGTCTTCTTATAGAAAAACTGAACGACTGTATGAAACCTTTCCTGTGCACCGCAGGTCTCAAAACATTCCAAGAGCTGACCAAGAATGTTCAAATGTTGGAACGCTCAAAGCCCGAGTCCACTCAGAATCTCCAATTCACAAACAGACCGAGACATCGAAGGGACGACAACTGGAAAAGCGAAAGTTCCAACAGCACCGATTCTCTGGATAAGCAGAGAGCGGGTGGAGTAAAGACTAAAAAATCTCGTGAGCCAACTTTGGAGGAAAGAAGAAATAAGGTCTACTCTTTCCGAAGGGACAAGGTCCACAAAATTTTCAAAGATGCTCTAAAGAATGGCTTGTGGCTACCAGAACCAAAAAGGCTAAGTGAAGCGAACAGGACAGATCATCCCAACTTTTGCCCATACCACCGAGTGCTGGGACACACTATTGAACACTGTGCATCTTCAAGGATTGGGTCGAGAAACAATACAAGGTGGGAGAAATATCATTGTCCCCTGGTGTGTTAACAAACAATCAAGCTGCGACCGCCAATTTCATACAAACGGAGACCAAAGTCCTTCAGGGACCTGATTCTCTCAGATATCCTCCTTTCTCTAAAAAGACCGGACCAAGGCAACAAGCTAAGAGCCAAGCGAGCCACATTGCCAATGAAGAAGCAATAGACGGGTACACAACCCATACGGTCTATATGATGGAGCTCGGAGGAACAAGTCTTTCTACGCCTTATAGCCGTGACAATGATGCGATTGTTGCCATCCAACACCGGCTTGATCCAAATGATGAAGAGCTCGCTCATGTAATTAAGCCTAAGGAGCCCGTGGTTCCTGCAGAATCGAGCCCAAGCTCCAACAACTGACCACCACGTCGTTAAACTGGGAACAGCCGACCACCACGTTGTTAAACTGGGAACAAGACGACCTCTAAGTCGTTAAACTGGGGATGTAAAAATGTGTAAATAAAAAAAAAGGCCGAAATGATGGGGCGACTCGCAATAAAAATCAGCGAGTAAAAATAAAGCCGAAATGATGGGCAACCGCGAATGAATAGCCGAAATGATAGGGCAATCGCGACCTTCGCGATAAGAAAAGCTGAAATGATAGAGCAATCGTGGTAAAAAACGGCGAATGATGAGTCACTCCTGGTACCATATTCCAGTGCAGCGATGCAGACGCCGTCCAAAACTCAAGTCCCCAACGGCGAATGATGAGTCGCTCCTAGTACCATATTCTAGTGCAGCGATGCAGACGCCAACCAAAATCCAAACTCTCAATCGGCGAAAGATGAGTCGCTCCCGGTACCATATTCCAGTGCAGCGAGGTAGACGCCAACCAAAATCCAATTTCCTAAGGATCTCTCGGCCCTACGGTTGGTCCCCAAGTTGACTATCGTATACAATCCACGGGCTCAAATAATTCTCATCATACTCACGCCCCACAGCAACCACCAGTCACGCAGCCGGTCTCCGCCCTTAGAATTATGCTCCATTAGGAAAGACCTCCTCATGTGTCCTCATGATACATGAGGAGAACAAACCTTCGTGGGATCCTTACGACTCACAAAGGAGCAACACACTTAGGAGTCCCCACGACTCTTAAGGAGAAAATACACCTACGAGATCCTTTCGACTCGTAGGGAGAAAATAATTTTATGGGACCCTTACGGCTCATAAAATTGAAAAGTCTTAGGTGATAGAGACCTAAACCTGTCTCCTAAGCCATCACTCCTCAACAGGCAAGGGCAAATGATGAGTTGCTCCTGGCATTATTCCAGTGTAGCAATGCAGATGCCGACTAAAACCAAAATCCCTAAATCCTCTCATGGAAAATGATGGTTCTCTCCTGGTACCATATTCCAGTGTAGCGATGCTGATGCCAAACCAAAACCAAAATCCCCAAATCCTCTCATGGCAAATGATGAATTGCTCCTGGCACATGTGCTTCAGTGTTAGAAACGCTGATGCCGGCCCCTACCCCGAAATTCCAAATCGATCCAATAGACCCCTAAGTCTTTAAACTGGAAACAGATGACCGCTAAGTCGTTAAACTGGGAATGGATGACCTCTAAGTCATTAAACTGGGCACAGATGACCTCTAAGTCATTAAACTGGAAACAGAAGACCTCTAAGTCTTTAAACTGGAAACAGATGACCTCTAAGTCATTAAACTGGAAACAGATGACCTCTAAGTCGTTAAAATGGAAACAGATGACCCCTAAGTCATTAAACTAGGAACGAGGGAAATCCATTCGTGTGTCCCCACGATGCATGAGGAGAACAAAACTTTGGAGATCCTTACGACTCGTAAGAAAACGCCTTCTTGAGATCCTTACGACTCACAAAGGAAAAACACACTTGGGAGTCCCTACGACCCTAAGGAGAAAGTACACCTACGAGATCCTTTCGACTCTTAGGGAGAAAATGCTTTTATGGGACCCTTACGGCTCATAAAATTGAAAAGTCTTAGGTGATAGAGACCTAAACCTGTCTCCTAAGCCATTGGTTCCCAACAGGGAAAGGCAAATGATAAGTTGCTCCTGACATTATTCCAGTGCAACAATGCAGATGCCGACAAAAAAAACCAATCCCCAAATCCTCTCAAAGGCAAATGATGGTTCGCTCCTGGTACAATATTCCAGTGTAGCGATGTTGATGTCAACACAAATCAAACCAACCAATTCCAACATCGACCTTTGCGTTAACCAGCGACACTCCATAACGGGGAAACGTCAAGCAGACACTCTGTAACAGGGAAACGTCAAGCAGACACTCTGTGCCGGGGGCACGTCGACTACCGACACTCCGTACCGGGGACACGTCAACCAGCGAAACTCCGTAACGGGGAAACGTTAAGCAGACACTCCGTGCCGGGGGTACGTCGACTACAGACACTCCGTACCGGGGACACATTAACCAGCGACACTCCGTAACGAGGAAACGTCAAGCAGACACTCCATAACGGGGAAACGTCAAGCAGACACTCTGTAACGGGGAAACGTCAAGCAGACACTCCGTGCCGAGGGCACGTCGACTACAGACACTCCATACCGGGGACACGTCAATCAGCGACACTCCGTGCCGGGGAAACGTCAAGCAGACACTCTGTACCGGGGAAACGTCAACCAGACACTCCGTGCCGGGGGCACGTCTACTACAGACACTCCGTACTGGGGACACTTCAACCAGCGGCACTCCGTAATGGGGAAACATCTAGCAGACACTCCGTGCCGGGGGCACGTCGACTACAGACACTCTGTACCGGGGACACGTTAACCAGTGACACTTCGTAACGGGAAAACGTCAAGCAGACACTCCGTAATGGGGAAACATCAAGCAGACACTCCGTGCCGGCGGAACGTCGACTACAGACACTCTGTACCGTTGACACGTCAACCAGCGACACTCCGTGCCGAGGAAACGTCAAGCAGACACTCCGTATCGGGGAAACGTCAAGTAGACACTCCATGATGGGGGCATGTCGATTACAGACACTCTGTACTGGGGACACGTCAACCAGCGACACTCTGTGCCGGGGACAAGCCAAACAACCAGCGACACTCCATGCCGGGGACAAGTTGAATAACCAGCGACACTCCGTGCCAGGGGCTCGTCGACCAAATCGGTCCGTGCCAGGGAAAAGTCTACCACGGACACTCCGTCTCGGAGACACGTCAAGCGTTGACCGTCCATGTCGTAAAAAAGGCAGTGCATCCCAAAAAGTGGGAACCAAAGCAAGTCACCTCCACGTGAAAGAAGATCCATCAATTTCATGCACACGACCCACATATGTGGTGTGCATTTATTGATGGGGGGCACTTTGTTGGGGTCGAAAATTGCACCCCGGTTGACCAAGTCAAAGTCAAGGTCAACCCCAAGCTAAGTGGGCCCAAGCACAGATCAAGTGGGCCCTTGCCTAAGTCGAGTCCGAACATGAAGCGGCCGGCCCCCCCTCCGTGCCAAAATAAAAATCATGTAATAAATAATTTTGACGTAATTTTTTATGCATGAATGTAAGCAAAATGGGCATAAAACCAAATTTTTGTAAAACCCATGGCTTATGTGCAAAAGAAATGAGCACATGAGGCATGGGATGGGCAAAATGCCATTTTGCAAAGCCCAAGGGGCTATATGTAAATGTGTAAGCCTATATAAGACAACATGATGATGAATAAAGGGAAGACTTTTTCATTCTCTCAAACTCTAGGGTTTTTGTGCCTCTTTCTCCTTCCTCAAGGTTCTAAACCTTCTTCCCATTTTTAATTAAATCAAGAGTTTTACTCTACCTTTTCCAAAACTAAATAGTTTTTCACCACAAAACGCACAAAAGGGAGCTCAGATCTTCCATTAGATCTTAAAAGGGTGAGATTTTTAAAATCTCACCCCTCTTGTTCTCCAAGATCCGGCCAACAGAAGAGGAGGAAGGAGACCCATCTCCAAGGATCCCATTTTAGGAAGGAGACCCATCTCCAAAGATCCCATTTTAAAGTTTCTGGGAGAAGAAAGGGGTTCCCTTGAGCACTTACAAAGATTTCTTGGAGTTTAACTCCACAAATTAAAGTTTCTGGGAGTTTAACTCCATAAAAAAAAGAAAAAGTCTTTCTTCTCACGAGTTCAACTCCAAAAGTCAAATCAGGAGCACAGCTCCTCGTGCAGTGACCAAGTCCTTTCTGCTGCTGACGCCTAGCACCCGCGTGCCAGGCACGTGGGGCACTGGCGCTCTGGAGCGCCCAGCGCCCGCGTGCTCACGCGGGGCGCAGGCGCTCTGGCGCCTAGCGCCCGCGTGCTCACGCAGGGCGCGGGCGCTCTGGCTCCCAGCGCCCGCGTGCCAGGCACGCGGGGCGCGGGCGCTCTGCCCCATGCGTCTTTTAGGCGCTTTTCCCCCTTTTATTTTTATTTTATACACACACACACACATACTCCACAACACTGTCCCCGTTAAAACTCTGCGGGGCCCCCGATATATCCAAAACCCCTTCAAAACACAACATTGCACATTGAGTTCGCATGACCTGTTTGACCTGTCAATCGGAGATTCTCTCGCTCCAAAGGTGAGGGGTAATTAACGGCAGTTTAGTCCACGGCTGCCGGAGATTCGGATCCCCACAATCAATAAATCCCAGCCTACCCTAGGCAGGGGGGATCTGTAATGCGCCTGACAAGCGCGCTCATATTCCCATCTCAATGGGGTGACGAAAAACACCCTACAGTGCCACCAACAAAACCTGTCACGCCCCGCTTCCCAGTATACGGAAAGAGAACGCGATGAGACCGCTACGTATTTACTCTCAAGTAAACACGCTAAGCGTATCTAAGCAATATAAAATGTAATGTACACAAGAGACATGATGTAAATGAACAGCAACTTTATTTATTAACATTCTTTTTACAATACATCTAAAAAGTAAATGCATGGAATGGAAAGCAATGCCTAAACAGTGGTATAACAGAAATGGAAAATACAGAATGTAAATGTGTACAAGGAATCTAAAGCTCTGGATCAAAAGCTAGCTGTTCCAAATTCTCGCTGGTGGGCTCGATCTCCAGTGAGTCCAAAACACCTGACGACATTCCAAAGAAAAGAAAGAGAATGTCGTCAGCGAACAAATCGCTCGGTATGTCCCGTAAATAGAATGGAATAGACAGAATAGTGAGTATATTATTATAATGTTGTATTTAGTATTAACGCTGTTGTTTGTAGTTTGGTACAGAAGATGCCATTGTATACGAGAGGAGTCTCACTTTCCCCGGAACTAAGGTATAATGAGCACAAGGAACCATTCAGCCACGGTACAACGACAATTGAATTCAGGTTAGGTGTATTATGGTTACAGTCTCGTGCCACTTTTAACACCTTCCGTACCATTCTACCCTTTATAAACCCCGCGATGTCTTGATTGTATTGATGTATTGTTTGAATTGTATATTGTATATAGATGGATGATTTGCCGAAACCATGATATCAATAATGGAACGGATATAATGGATGATCAGGTAGATGGAATATATCCATGGTTCGGTTCGGTCAATGTAGTTTGATATAGATTGAATAGACGGATTCATAGATCCATGTTGTATTGAAGTTGGATACTTGAATCATATTCACGTCAGATTGATTATATTGAGACTGTAACAACCCTAAACTTTCTGTACATTTTTTTCAAAAATACAGAAAATTGTACTTTTGCCTGAGCATAAGTTATAAATTTGATTTGCTTTTGAACAGCAAGAAAGAGCTTGTAGCTCATTGGTAAGAGTTTGCACTGCTGAACCAAAGCACCAGGGTTCAAATACCATTAGCCATATTATTTTTAATTAGTTTTCTTTTAATTTTTTTAGAACCCCAAAAGTCTACACGTGCATAACTCGTAAAAACCAAAAGTCACACTAAAAACAAACGAGTCCAGGAGGTAGACAAATCGACTGGGGACACGTGGCATGAAGAATCGGCGCGACTCGGTCGACTCGGGCCGGCGACTCGCCCGACTCGGCCGCCGCCGCCGGCCCGAGTCAGCCCAAACCAAAAATTTCTTTACATGTTCTGTGCCTCTTGAACTCCTCATAACTCCTACACTGTTTAAATTTCCTGCATTATTCCAGAGACTAATAAAATCCAATTAATTTTTTTTAATGCAAAATTAAATACATTTTTTTCACACCCTTTCATCTACCCTAACCCTAGCTTTTCCTATAAATACTCACTCAATTTTTCACACCCTTCACACTAAAATTCTTGTCCAAACTCTTAAGAAAAATCCATAGACTTTTTTTGTGCAAGTGGAGTTAGCAAAGGCGAAGCTCCGGTGAACTTCCGACGGCGACCCAAGGAGATTCTGGCGACGAAATGACGCATTGGCACATTCTATTTCCTCCTTTTCCTCTTCTCTAATCAACAAACCGTAAGTCCTACCTCCCTCTTCTCTTTTCTATTATGAAAACTCATAATTCTAAAACCCGACGGAAGTGGAGTTAATCCGACTTCCGATTCGGTTTTTCTTTAAAAATTCCGTTTTTCTTAAAAACAACAATACCAAACTCTCACAACATGACTAATAATCATTAACAAAATATATTGAACAAGTTATATTTCAAAACAATGTCTATTGTAATTTTTATCGTATTTTTCAGAAAAATGCCATATAATTTAGCTTCAACATAAAACATCATTATCCTTACTATACTTTTAGATAGTTCACGAGGTAATGACCTACCTCCTCACAACACTCATATGTAACATAGCACGATAATCTTGGGAAACTTATATTTGGGAAAATAAGGTTTTACACAAAACTACCTCAAACTTATAAAAGCCTTTTTCTACAAGATTTATATTTTTAACAAATCTTTGCAATGCACCGCTATAACCCATTTTGGGGAACCCGTTCGGGATGGTGCGGATTATCGCACATTCTCGGGCTTAGTAGTGCGAGATGCAGACCTCCGCATGGAGCATACAGTCTCGAAAGATTTAAAAATACAAATATCTTAAGAAAATGAGATTTCTAGAAAAATAATAAATTAAATTATTTTATAAATATATATATGTATCATCAAAATATCTATTTTTGATATAGTATAAATATTCCAACTTTTCTAAGTCAAAAGAATCACTTTATATGAAAATACCATGCAGTTCCATACAAGTTCAATAATTTACATTAAATACCATATATTATGAAATTAGGTTTTTATTCACTAGAAATGTCACATATATAAAATCTACATCTATGAAAACTCTAAAAACGATAATTAAATACTTGAGGTGTATTTTGAAAATTATACAAATTAGTTTTACATAAAACCCCTTCAAGTTCTATAAATTACAATAAGGACCCTAATAAACATACGTTTAAGCGGAACCAGTCTCTTGAGCCTCGGCGAGCCGGAGATATGGATGCTTGCCTATTTAAGGTAGACAGCTTAACAAACAGTAAAGGAAAAAAGAGAAGTTTCTCTATAGCCTATTCGTTTTGAGACATTATTGTGTTATCAACACGGTAATCGTCTTTGAAAAACACACAAATCCTTCCGTCCATGTACAGCGGTTACCGATAACATCAAAACTTAGTTCAAGATTTCAATTTCTTTTCTAATTGTCTGACTCAGACCGAGTCTCGATATAATCAATCTGACTTGAATGAGATTCAAGTATATATATAACAATTCAATATGAATTCATGAATCCATATAATCAATCTGTTAAATCTATTCAATCCGTATTGACCGAACCGAACCATGGATATACTTCCATCTACATGATTCTCCAGTTACATCCATTTACTGATATCATGATTTCGGCAAGTCATCCATCTATACAATTCAATTTACAATAGAATACAATACAATACAATACAATACAATACCATCAGTACAATCATTACTATTTATACAATAAATACACGGGGTGTTGGAGTAGTTCATGCGTGAATCCAACAAAATCTCAAGAGTCCCGCTAGATCATGAATCCATGTCTACTAACACAAGTAAGCTATCATGAGGGCCCGTGTTTCCTTGCTCCTGAATTACAACCTATTGAGTTTGGAATACTTCAACACTAGGTTGAAGTCCCGTTACTAACATTTGATTCGGGCCCTTGGTTCCCTATCTCTGGATCACAACCTGTTGGGTTCGAGAACACTCTTGAGATTGGTTGACATTCACCCTTGAAGTTACGTTAGATTAGTATACCCAAATAGAGACCTGTTAAGACACTTACCTTCACTTCATATTCACTACATTTACATTATATGGCTATACTACCATGCTCATGATATCAAGTTTATCTACTCGTCACACATTACTATACTTGTTCATTTGTATTACAATAAAACCGCATGCTAAATAAACTTGACAAGATGATATGACATATTCAATAATTCATATTATAATTTTTCCCTATCATTACATTCTTCTTTACTCCTCTTTTCTTTGAGACTTACCGAGCGATAGTTCACTGACGGACATTCCACATTTCTCTATTTTCTTAGAATGTTCGTCAGATACTGAGAAGACTGAAAGAGTAGACATCCTAGAAGAGGAGCACCAGCAGACCGAGTCAAAGGCCTAGACCAGTTACCTTTTCTTTGTTGATGTACGCCACCTGTTTAGGCGTTTCAATGTTTGTATTTTCTTTCAGTTAAAAATCATGTATTGTAAATGAATAAAATTGAATGTAAATAAAGTTGTTGAAGTTTTACTTTCATGCTTATTATCTTGTCTTTTTATATTGCTTATATTACGATTAGCGTATTTATTTCGGGAAATGACCTTCTCAAAATAAATACGTCGCGGCCTCGTCATGTACTTGCTTCCGTCTACTGGGAAGCGGGGCGTGATAGGTTTTGTTGGTGGCCCATGCAGGTCTGTTCTGCATGAAGTCATAAGCAATATAAAATAAGAAATATAAGATTCAATAACTTTACATTCCTTGCAATTCAATCTCCGTTGAATCTATCCTAATCTTACTTCTCAATCTAAGGTAATGGATTCTCCCAGCAACCATAGCACCAACGATGGATGTACACCGTAGCCACCTATCCTTACCATCTAACCACATCCACCTACCGTAACCGCTCCATTCACAGAACAGACGGTGCTTCTGGAGGATATCAAAAGTTTACTTGAAGGTCAGCAGGCTCAAGGCACGATTTTGCAGGAGCAGACTGCTCTCTTTCAACAGAGTATCATTCGCTCTGAAGCAGAGGCACCAGGAGTGAAACAATTTCGGGCTTTACACCCAAAGAACGTCTCAGGAAAGGAGAAACCACATGAGGCTGAAGAATGGATGCATAGTATTGAAGATGACCTAGCCGCAGCTCAAATTCCAGAAATGGCTTGGGTCAGAATAGCTAAACTACAGCTCACCGACAATGCTAGAGTCTGGTGGAAGGCCGAGGAGAGCCGCCTCGAGCAGCCAATCGCATGGAAGACTTTTCTTGATCTCTTTGATGCCAAATATTTTCCAGAAACCGCACATTTCGAGATGGAACAGAAATTCATCCACCTGCAACAAGGATCCATGTGGGATAAGTCGATGGACGAGTACGATGCAGAATTCATCATGCTTAGCCGATTCGCCGCTCATTTAATTCCTACCGCAGCGATCAGAGCCAAGCATTTCCAGCGAGGATTGGACCATGAGATTCAAGCCGCCCTAGCAACGGGAGAATACCCGACACATGAAGCAGCTTTGAATTCAGCCCGTCGCTACGAAACTATTATGAAGAAGAAAGAAAGGCCACAGTTGCTCGGTATGAAACGTCCCGCCAATCAGATTACCGGGGGAGCCTCTTTGAGGCCAACTCTCCCAGTGCCAGCTATGAAGCCCGGAGGATCATTCTCCGAGACTGAACCACACTTCTGCATCTATTGTAAGAGGACCGGACACCAAGCCAAGAATTGCCGACGAGCAAACGGTCTTTGCTTGATATGTGGATCATCCTCACATACCATCGAAACTTGCCCACGCAACCGAACTGGCCCTAATTCCGCAGCTAGACCAGCTATCCAAGTTCCACCTACTTGGTTAGCTCTTCCTACACCACCTCCACGTGGACCACCTTTTCCTCGAGAACCATCGATGTACCAGCATGCACGAAGAAATGTGCCGAGACGCCAGGCTTACACTTTGGCGGCCGTAAAAGCTGAGACGGTTGGCCAGGGTAACCCTGGTAATTCTCTTCAACCTTTTCAAACTTTTGCATCACTTTGTAATTATTCATACACTATTAAGTACTTCTATCACCAAACTTTCCTTGAATCTGGTACACTTTCCTTTTACAAATTTCGAGAACGAAATTTTTTAAGGAGGGTAGAATGTAACAACCCTAAACTTTCTGTACATTTTTTTTTCAAAAATATAGAAATGTGTACTTTTTCCTGAGCACAAGTTATAAATTTGATTTGCTTTTGAACAGCAAGAAGGAGCTTGTAGCTCATTGGTAAGACCTTGTACTGCTGAACCAAAGCACCAGAGTTCAAATCCCATTAGCCACATTATTTTTAATTAGTTTTCTTTTAATTTTTTTAGAAGCCCAAAAGTCTACCCGTGCATAACTCATAAAAATCAAAAGTCATACTAAAAAAAAACGAATCCAGGAGGTTGAAAAATCGACAGGGGAAACGTGGCAAGAAGAATCGGTGCGACTCGATCGACTCAGGCCGGCGAATTGCACGACTCGACCGCCGCCGCCGGCCCGAGTCAGCCCAAACCCAAAATTTCTTTACATGTTCTGTGCCTCTTGAACTCTCCATAAATCCTACACTGTTTAAATTTCCTACATTATTCCAGAGACTAATAAAATCCAATTAATTTTTTTAATGCAAAATTAAATACATTTTTTTCACACCCTTTCATCTACCCTAACCCTAGCTTTTCCTATAAATACCCACTCAATTTTTAACACCCTTCACACTGAAATTCCTGTCTAAACTCTCAAGAAAAATTCCTAGACTTTTTGTGTGCAAGTGGAGTCAGCAAAGGGCGAAGCTCCGACGAACATCCGACGGCGACCCGAGGAGATTCCGGCGACGAAATGACGCATCGGCACCTCCTGATTCCTCCTTTTCCTCTTCTCTAATCAACAAACTATAAGTCCCTCCTCCCTCTTCTCTTTTCTATTCTGAAAACACGTAATTCTAAAACCCGACGGAAGCGGAGTTAATCCGACGTCCGATTCGGTTTTTCTTTAATAGTTCTGTTTTTCTTAAAAGCAACAATACCAAACTCTCATAATATGACTATTAATCATTAACAAAACATATTGAACAAGTTCTATTTAAAAAGAATGTCTATTGTAATTTTTATCGCATTTTTCAGAAAAATACCATATAGTTTAGCTTCAACATAAAACATCATTACCCTTTCTATACCTCTAGATAGTTCACGAGGTAATGACCTACCTCCTCACAACACTCATATGTAATATAGCACGATGATCTTGGGAAATATAGATTTGGCAAAATACGGTTTTACACAAAACTACCTCAAACTTATAAAAACATTTTTCTACAAGATATGTATTTTTAACAAATCTTTGCAATGCGCCGCTACAACCCATTTTAGGAAACCCGTTCGGGATGGTGCGGATTATCTCACATCCTCGGGTTTAGTAGTGCGAGATGCAGACCTCCAAAAGGAGCATACGGTTTTGAAAGATTTAAAAATACAAATATCTTAAGAAAATGAGAGTTCTAGAAAAATAATAAATTAAATTCTTTTATGTATATATATGTGTGTGTGTGTGTGTGTGTGTGTGTGTGTGTGTGTGTGTGTCTGTTCCCCGCCGAAACACGGAGACGCGACTGCGTAGGTCCGTCTTGCCTGAATTTCATGGCAGATACTAATTGGTGCTATGCTTCTACCTCTTCGAAGATGCTAAGTTGATTTATGACACCATGTATCGAAAGTTTAAATGGATGCGGCCGATATAGCAGACTTCGTCAGATTCCCCCTCGTTGAGGGGTTTTTGATTGTGGGGACGCTCTTCCCTGCAGATGCAAGCCCCTGCGGTTAATTATGCTACCCCATCACTGTAAACACTTTCTCCTTCTCCATATGGTCACTTCATGTCGTGGGTGTTTGTTTTGTTTTTTGGTTGCCCGTGGATTGTATAAGGAGACTAGTTTATGTTGTTGCCCGTAGGGTGTGGATTAGTCAAAATCCGTATTTTCTTAGATTTGGGTTTGGGGGTTGGGTTTAAGGATACGTTAGTCTCATTTGAGACTAAGATCAACTTAAACGTATGTTAAGGATACGTTAGTCTAATTTTAGACTAAGATCAACTTAACATGATCATTTAGATCCAACAAAAGAGCATTTGGACTCTATTGTTTAGTTTAGAGACATTGCGGTCCATAATTAGTTTAAGGACATTACGGTCCAATGTTAATTTAAGGATATCTCGGTCCAAGGTTAAGGACATCATAGTCCGTAGGTTTAAAAGGACCCCACAGTCCGAGGTTAAGGACATCATAGTCCGTGGGTTTAAAGGGACCCCACAGTCCGAGGTTAAGGACATCATAGTCCGTGGGTTTAAAGACCCCACAGTCCGTGGAATGATTGGTTATCGAGACCCGTCACCTCTCTGAAGACGTTGAAGGATTACAACAAGAGATATCAAAGGAGTGAAGAGATGTACCCTTGAAACAAAGTCGATTGGAAAATCTGTAGTCCAATTTATTTAAGGATCGTTAATCTAGTTTGAAATTAAGATCAACTTAAATATTTGTTAAGGATACGTTAGTCTAATTTTAGACTAAGATCTACTTAACAGGACCATTTAGATCCAACAAAAGAGCATTTGGGCTCTATTGTTTTAGTTTAGGGATTTTGCGGTCCATAATTAGTTTAAGGACATTACGGTCCAATGTTAGTTTAAGTACATCTCAGTCCAAGGTTAAGCACATCATAGTCCGTGGGTTTAAAAGGACCCCACAGTCTGAAGTTAAGGACATCATAGTCCGTGGGTTTAAAGGGACCCCACAGTCCGAGGTTAAGGACATCATAGTCTGTGGGTTTAAAGGGACCCCACAGTCCGAGGTTAAGGACATCATAGTCCATGGGTTTAAGAACCCCACAGTCCATGGAATGATTGGTTATCGGGACCCATCACCTCTCTGAAGACGTTGAAGGATTACAACGACAGATATCAAAGGAGTGAAGAGATATACCCTTGAACCAAAATCGATTGGGAAATCTGTAGTCCAATTTGGAACTAAGATTCATTAATTAGATTATGGGCGCATTGGCTCAGTTAAATCTGAATTGAAGACTTATGGCCAACTTGGGCTATGTCCAATTAAGTTTGAAATGTTGACCCTTTGTTGGACTGTTGAACATTTGTCTGGATTCAGCCCTCCCAATTATTTAGCAATGCTAAATAGGGGTTTGGGGGATCTGGCCATATTTTATCTCTTGCTGGGCACTGACCATTCATCATGGCTTTAGGATTTTATTTTGAATGTCATATGAAATGATCAAGTTTGGAAGAATGTAGTTGGGATTCAATCAAAGGAGAGATCTTGTCTCTGGAAAACTTAGCTGATTTGGGCTAAGGCTGATTTGAAAATAGTGTTACACTCTTAGTCTCTGTAATCATCACGTGTGGACACGTGATAGTGCCCGTGTATTAGGTATTAATTCCTCTGTTTTCCCTCTTTTTCCCCTTTTAAAAAAGTGTTAGTCAGGGGTCACGTGGAGACACGTAAGGCGCCCTGAATCAGTATTGCCTTTGACTTTATTCCCTTCATTTTTTAGGGTCACGTGTGAGCACGTGATGCATTGCCGCCAAGCTTTTTCTTTCTCATTTTAAGGAGTCTTTTTAAGGGTCACGTGGGAACACGTGAGGGCGCCTAAAGTTGATTCTGCCTTTGGATTTGTTCCCTTTTATTTTGGGGGTCACGTGGGAGTACGTGAGGCATTGCCTCTAGGTTAATTCCTTCTCATTTTGAGGAGTCTGTTTAAGAGTCACGTGGGGGCACGTGATCATGCCTTATTCATTCCTTTTTGTTCGTTGGGATGAAGGGTCACGTGTCACCACATGATCCTGTTGGATACTTGATCTTTACGTGCATGAAGAGCTTTAAGTCTCTTGTTTTAAGAATTAAATTCTTTTGCAGGGTTAAACCCTAGTTTCATTTAGAGAAATTAAATTCCTATGTATTTGGAAGAATTAAATTCTTATGTAGGGTTAAACCCTAGTTTCATTTGGAGGAATTAAATTCGTATGTATGGTTAAACCCTAGTTTCATTGGGAGGAATTAAATTCCTATGATTTTGGGGGAATTAAATTCCTTAGACTTAAATTCTCCCTCTAACTTTTGGATCTGCACGGCAGAATCTCCCCGATGATAATTAAATTCTCAACTTGTGGGGAGATCTGCTTCTGCAAATCTTCAACCAAAGGAAGAACTAAGTTCTTATTCAGAAGAGTTAAACTCTTAAATTGAGAATTAAATTCTCTTTTGTTTTATGGAGCTTAGATGTCTTTCCCCTTTCTCACCTAGGGTTTCTTTTCTCTTATGAAGAAATCTTCTTTTCTCTCTTGAGAATTAAATTCTCCTCTCTTTTTTCTCTCTGATGTTGTATTTCTCTAAAAAAAAGTTCCAAAGATCTCTTCTCTTCTCTTCTTGGCTCCTATTTATAGGAGAAAGAAAAGAATCAATTTGTTTAGTGAATCTTTCATTGAAAGATTTTGGTTGTTTTTGTAACAAACATGATCTTTTAGATCACTCAGTGAATTTTATTCACCATTGGATTTTTAATCCAGAAGATATTCTGTCTGTTATTCTTGGTGAATTTCAGGGAAATCTTTCCTTGTATAAAATTTTTCCATAAATTGGTGATTTTTAATCACCATTGGATTTTTAATCCAACGGTGCTCCATTTTACAGAGCACCATCTTTTTTGTTTGGAAAGATCTAAGAAAATATTTTTTCAGTTAGGGTTCTTGATTCCCTCTTAATTAGAATTTAATTCTATTAATTCAGAAGGCTTAAGAGCCTATCACGTGTTGGCACGTGATCCCACTGTTTGATCATTTCTGTAGAATTTAATTCTATTAATTAAGGAGCTTGGGAACCTATCACGTGTTGACACGTGACCCCCTTGATTAACATTTTAATCAAAATTTAATTTTACTGTTTTAAAGAGCTAAGTAATCATCACGTGTCATCACGTGACCCTTGGTCACGTGTAGACACGTGATTCCTCATTGGGATCTTTCCTTGCCGTTTTATTATGCATTTTAATTCTTTCAGTGGGTTCTTTAAAGGTCCATCACGTGTGGGCACGTGACTCCATTAATTGCTTGCTTGATTAGAATTTAATTTTATTATAACAGAGTCCCAGGAAACCATCACGTGTCAGCACGTGACCCTTAGTCACGTGTGAGCACGTGATGTACCATTGGGTTCTTTCCTGATATTTTATGAGGGAACAAATGCCCCCACAGCGTTGTTCTCACGTGTTTGCACGTGAGTGCAACACTGTCATCTTTTGTAGCCGTTGGATCTGCCTAGGGAAGGGGGAAGATGAACCGTTTCCCATCACATCCTATAAATATAGGGGTCTCTTCAGAATCGCCTCCACTTTTCATCTTCTTCCTTACTTGTTCTTGCCTTGAGAATTTAATTCTCCCTCTCAGAGCTTAATTCTCTGTTTCAAAACTTTTCAGAGTTTGACTCTGTTAACAAAAGATCTCCTTTTTCAGGTAATGATTTTGAACGGCTGAAGAACTTCTTGGATTTTAAATCCACACCAATGGTTTTTTCCCTTTTAACAAGAACCCATTTTTTTCAAGTTAAAATAATATTCAATCCTTAAATAATAAACTCCTTTTGTTAGGGCTTCTCTGATCTCAGGGATCAATGGTGATAATTGTCTTCTCTCTGGAATTTAATTCCATTTCAAAAAGTCTTTAGCTCTGAAAATGTATTTTCTGGGATTTTAAGTCTTCTGTTCAAAAGGAATTTAATTCCTCTAAATAACTTAGTTCTTAAAAGAAGACTTCTTGGGATTTTTCATCCTGAGTTGTTCTTGCAGAGATCCTTCTCGATTTGCGCAGAACTTCTGTAAGGGGTTTTTCTTCTTGGGGAAATGTGCAGAGTTGTTTGAAATCAACTGTTTGTTTATTGAGAATCTTCCTTTTGTTCTCATAATGATTACCATGGCTCATCATTAGTGAGCAGTCATCTTGATTTTGTGGGCCTCCTATGTTTTGTAACCAATGGTCCCATAAAATAAGTTCTTTGTCGTTTTCTTCCACTGTTATATATATATATATATATATATATATATATTTATAAATATATACACATGTGCGGGCTTCATTAACAGTTTCCTTTCCTTTGCTTCAGAAATAATGGGTTCTCTACCGTACTTCCCTTTCACCCGCTCGGAAGCTGCCTTTCCTCAGTCACCGTCTGATGAAAAAGTGATGGCGATGATTAGAGCTCACGACCCTAATTACACCAACTTTCTTTTATGGGAGACCTGGTACGGTCATATCATTCGGGGTCGCCGCAGATTTCTTTGCGAGGTACCAATAGAGCCTACCTATCCATTCTTGCCGATGGATCGTCCACGGACCGCCTTTGCTGTGGAGATGTTGAATTGGACCCCTACGGGACGGCTCAATCCATTAACAACTGGGATTCCAAACCACCCTGTGCCAGCTATAGATATCTTAGGGCGTCGTATCTGCTAAGGTGAAGCCCAGCCCTGAGGACAGATTTACAAAATAGGGCTTATTCTTCGACATCCCATGGGCTACCTTCTTTGGAATCGTTACATTCTATTTGTCCATCGTGCGCAACTGCAGAGGGTCGAGCTCTATCAGGCGGTGTACACGTCTCTCTTCCACTATCAGTCCCCTCATGTCTGGTGGGTTAAGGCTTTCTTAAACCAATGGAATCTTCCCACCAACACCTTCTTGCTAGGGGACCGCGAAGTTTCAATTTCTTTGGAAGAGTTTCGCGAGATCTCGGGGTTGCCGGTAAGAGTGACGCTTTATGAAGAACTGCTGCCCTCTGATGAGTATGTTTTTGAAAACGAGCCGGCTATGCTTGACGGCCTGTCGACTGAAAATGTCGTCCGCCACAAACACCCAAGTCTAATCAAGGCTCTGGGCATTTTTGAAAAGCTTTTCGCAGAATCAGATGAGCAGGGTGTCACTTTCAAAAGCTTTATTGCATGTTTCCTTCGCTGAGACGTTCTATCAAAGACAGCTCCGAAGTTCGCAAATATCAACGACCCTTTCAGGTTCGGTCTAAATAAGCTACCGGCTAAAGAAGAGGATTTGCCGCTGTTTTATGTTCCAATCCTGTCGGCTGTATCTTTTAAGTCGATTGCAGCCCCTGTCATAGATGAAGAGACTTTCTTCATGGGTTTTATCAGCGTCTGGCTCAGCTGGTTCGCCATTCCCACGCACCGTCGTTTCATGAGCCTCGGTCATTTACCCTGCTCATCGCATTGCCGAGGGGACGCGACTAGCTGTAGGCATTGCGGGGCTAGCGTATCTGTATCAAGGGCTAAGCGCCGCAGCCAATACCTCAACCCCAGGTATGGATGTGGTAAATTTTTCTCTTCATTACTTTACGTCATGGATTGTGATGCACGTGCTAGGGGCATTTGCCGCGCATAAGAGACCCAGTTTTTATGATGCGTATATTTTTCCACGGCTCATGAAGTTGGTGGACGCTTCTGCTCCTGATCCGACTCAGTCCGGAGTTATTCGTGCGCTGATTAATCCCTATGCGAATACGGGCGGGATGGTATTCAACGATCGAGTCCTCTCTGCTCCCTCAGGATCGATTCAGCAGCTTTGTGACTCGTCGAAAGAGGGAGTACCTTCCCTGAAGCCCAAGGAAGCCATGCACTTATATTCGATCAGACCGGGTTATCTGGTATTTCGTCAAAATGGTGCGGCCCTTTTTATGCGGTACAACCCACACCGCTTTGCTCGGCAACTGGGATATGACCCGGGTGTCCCCTTTGAGGCGTTTAAAGTGGAGCCCAGCCCATCGTCGAAAGTTGTTCGTGACGCTGCTCATCACTTTATGCGGCTGAACACCGGCCCTCGCTTCGTGATTCCTGAAGCGGACTATATTCCTCGATGTGTAGGGTCTTTCACGGGATGGTACCTCCACCGAGTCAGTCCCATTATTGCTGAGGAGAGGAAGATGCTCCTCGGATATAGGGTTCCCACTCCAATTCAGGCTACGGGAGTCCCACCGCGACCACGAGAAGTGGTTCGCCCTCCTTTGAGAGATACTGGTGTCGTTCTTATTCCCAAGGCAGCGGAAGTGGATCTAACTCCTACAGCTGGTATGCCGCTGCGCACTAGAGCTCAATCCAGGGCCAATAAGGCGCCGGTAGCCGTATCATCAGCTGCGGTGTCGGCAATGGCGGTGTCGTCGTCGGTAGCACCGTCGAGTGAGGATATTGAAGGCGAAGTGGGTCAACGCCGCACCAAAGCACCAAAGGGAGGAAGCGATCATCTTCTGCAGTTAGTTCTGGGTCCAAGAGGCGAAAGAAGATGGTCACCAATCTGCTCGACTCTTCAGTGGAATCAGAGTCCATCCTTCAAGATGAACCACTAGCCATGCAAGAATCGAATGGTGGTCTACTTTTCCCGGGTTCATCTGCCGAGGAAGCTGCATAACTGGCTGAGGCTATAAGACGCTCAAAGGATGAATCTGAGAATGTAAGGATCCCAAAGAGGCCTTATCCTGTCGTTATCTTTTATGAAGATCCTCCATCGATACGGCGGATATTCATAGGTCCTTTAGAAGAAGGAGGCGAGAGAGCACTTAAGCAGCCTATCTCAGCCGACGCCGAAGATGCGCTTTCGTTGTGGACCGGTGGCCACGAGTCTACCCTCGAACCCCGGCGAGCATACCTCCTCCGGAAGGAACGCCGGCTTGAAAAAGCCATACTAGAGGCTCCTTTGCGCATTGGTATACTCATATATCTCTTTGTAATATTTTGTACTGCTCATATACATATATATATATCCTTATCTTCATGAGAACTTTATAGGGACTTCGGCAATGGCGGAGAATCTGAGTTCGAGTCGCGCCTTGACCATGGACTCTATCAATATCCCCGATAAGACACTAATAAGTGTGGAGGGGTCAATACAACTGTTGTTCCTGCCATGGAGCTCCCATCGGTGATTTCCATTCCCCCGGTGCTTGCTCCCCCGGAAGAGGCATCTTCGTTGGCTGCGGATTCAATGGATCTTTCTGGGGACGGCCTGGAGACTAAGGAACAGGTAGTCGAGGCTATCGTCCTTCCGTTGGAGCCTGCAGTGGCGGCCACTGCTCCTCGATCGGAAGTTATTATACCGGCCCACGTCCCCGATGATGTGCCTGGGGGCATGGAGGAGGTCGCCGAAGCTGCTATCCCTCTAGTCCAAAGTGGGAGAAGCATCGAAGGTATCCTTCTATATTTATTTTGATAATCTCTCTATCATCTGAACCTTTTTGTCTTTTCAGAATTGCGCTGGTTGGCGGCGTCTATTGCTGATCTGTCTCCCAGGAAATCTTTTCAACGTCTGCTGGAGATGGCGCTCCGCAGGCAATATCCCCTCAACGCATCATCCTATCTTCCGGGCAAGGTTAGTGTTGTTCTCCTTCTTCACAGCATTATCATTTTCCCATATAACGATACTGATGTCTTCTCTAGTTCTGGAGGCCAATGACGAAGTTGAGATCCTTGACGGGCCTGGGGAGCGTTCAGACCCTTCTTGCATGACCGTGGGTAAGTAAAGTTTTAATGTTGTTTCATTCGCTCTTTGCTTACAAGTCTCGCTGATTGTTCATAAATCTTAACAGCTTTGCCGGTTCTTACCACGCTGGAGTCTCACATCGTCATGCCACCCGACCTCTATGCTCTACGTGCCTCGGAACGGATGGCAAAGCTAAGCCTTCACTCCCTATCAGCCCTGATTGAAGACCTTCGTGTTGGCAGTCTGATCACGGCCGAAGCGTTTGCCACTGAAGCCAACGATTCTTTTCCCTTTCTTGCTACTTACCATAGTGAAACATTGGTGCAAGTATGGGTCGAGTTCTGTCGGCAGGTGGAGGCTTGCTTGCATATTCTTGAATGTACATGCCTTCCTTCAGAGGTTGTGGCCGTGAAGGCGAGCTTACGGGGGCTGATTGAGCAGTGTGCTGCGAACATGCTATCACGCGAGAAGAGGCTCAGCCGAAAGTTTTCGGAGAGGGAGCTGGCTTCCAAAGCGCTGAGGGAACTTCAAGCCAATCTTACGGCCAAGACCATTCGAGTATATGAACTTTGGCGGGTGCTTCAAGAGCCTATCAAGGAGGTGGTAGCCATTGATAAGGCCGTAATTTTCACTCAAGAAATGGTCGAATCTCATAAGGTTACCGAAAAAGAGCTTGAAAGTCGGCTTGCTTCATACCAGGCCCAGCAGGCTCAAGCGGAGACCCGTCTTTTGACGATAATGAATCATGAAGCCGAGGCCCAGCGGAAAAAGGATGAACTGGCAAACCTATTGAATCGTCCACCGGCTTGAAGAATTGTATATATATATATTTTTATTCTTCTTTTGTACATACTCCTGAATGAGAGTATATATATTTTTTTATTCTTTCATAAATTGTACTTTGTATTCATTTTGATTCATGAATAAAAGACATATTTTGCTTCATGATGGTATGTCCCTTTTAGTAAGTGCATTTTGTGGATAATCTATTTTGATTTCCTTGTAGGACAGCGATGGCTTAGAAGTCAGGGTTAAGATCTGCCTCCTAAGACTTTTCAACTTTATGAGCCGTGAGGGTCTCATAAAGAATTTTCTCCCTACATGTCGAGAGAATCCCGTAGGTGTAATTTCTCCTTAAGAATCGTGAGGATTCCTAAGTGGGTTTTCTCTTGAGAGTCGTAAGAATCCCACAAAAGAGTTTTCTCCCTTGCGAGTCGTGAGGACCCATAAGTGATGGACGAGGTTGACATTATCCGCATTTTATGGAGTCGGGGGTTGCTCTGGTCATTTCCCACGGGGTCAAGATTGACTTTAACCGTGTTCTATAGGACCAGGATTTGCTCTGGATGCTTCCCACGGGGTCAGGATTGACATAGCCGTGTTCTGCAAGGACCAGGATCCGCTCTGGACGCTTCCCACAGGGTCAGGATTGACATAGGTCGTGTTCCACGAAACCAGGATTTGCTCTGGATGCTTCTCACGGGGTCAGGATTGACATAGACCGTATTCCACGAAACCAGGATTTTCTCTGGATGCTTCCCACGGGGTCAGGATTGACATAGCCGTGTTCCGCAAGGACCAGGATCCGCTCTGGATGCTTCCCACGGGGTCAGGATTGACATAGGCCATGTTCCACGAAACCAGGATTTGCTTTGGATGCTTCCCACGGGATCAGGATTGACATTATCCATGTTCCGCAAGGACCAGATCCACTCTGGACGCTTCCCACGGGGTCATGATTGACATAGGCCGTGTTACACGAAACCAGAATTTGCTCTGGATGCTTCCCACGGGGTCAGGATTGACATAGGGCGTGTTCCGCAAGGACCAGAATTCGCTCTGGACGCTTCCTACGGGGTCAGGATTGACATAGGCCGTGTTTCACGAAACCAGGATTTGCTCTAGATGCTTCCCACGGGGTTAAGATTGATATAGCCGTGTTCCGCAAGGACCAGGATCCGCTGTGGACGCTTCCCACAGGGTCAGGATTGACATAGGCCGTGTTCTACGAAACCAGGATTTGCTCTGGATGCTTCCAACGGGGTCAGGATTGACATAGTCGTGTTCCACAAGGACCAGGATCCGCTCTGGATGCTTCCCACGGGGTCAGGATTGACATAGGCCGTGTTCCACGAAACCAGGATTTGCTCTGGATACTTCCCACGGGGTCAGGATTGACATAGCCGTGTTCCGCAAGGACCAGGATTTTTCGACTTTATCCGCATTTCACAGATTCGGGGGTTGACTCCCGGTTGTCTGTGCACCGCCGAGTCATGGAACTGGGAATTGCCACTGTTCCGCTTTGCTGATGTTGCGTCTGTTGTAATGAGACGAATGTTGAGATGATCTCCGATAGTCTTTCAGGTTTTATATAAGTTGGCGTCAATACCTTGAAGCTAGGAATATTGCCTTTGCTTCATTTTCTTTGGCATTGCGTCTGCTGTATCGAAACGAACGTCGAGGTGGTGACCACTCCGCGCTGATGTGGGATGATCTCCGATAGTATTTCAGGTTTTATATGAGTTGCCGTCAAGACCTTGAAGCTAGGAATATTGCCTTTGCTTCATTTGCTTTGGCAATGCGTCTGCTGTATCGAGACGAACGTCGATGTGGTGACCACTCCGCGCTGATTTGGGATGATCTCCGATAGTCTTTCAGGTTTTATATGAGTTGCCGTCAAGACCTTGAGGCTAGGAATATTGCCTTTTCTTCATTTTCTTTGGCGTTGCATCTGCTGTATCGAGACGAACATCGAGGTGGTGACCACTCCGCGCTGATGTGGGATGATCTCCGATAGGCTTTCAGGTTTTATATGAGTTGCCGTCAAGACCTTGAAGCTAGGAATATTGCCTTTGCTTCATTTGCTTTGGCATTGCGTCTGCTGTATCGAGATGAACATCGAGGTGGTGACCACTCCGCGCTGATGTGGGATGATCTCCGATAGTCTTTCAGGTTTTATATGAGTTGCCGTTAAAACCTTGAAGCTAGGAATATTGCCTTTGCTTCATTTGCTTTAGCGTTGCGTGTTGTATCGAGACGAACGTCGAGGTGGCGACCACTCCGCGCTGATGTGGGATGATCTCCGATAGTCTTTCAGGTTTTATATGAGTTGCCGTCAAGACCTTGAAGCTAGGAATATTGCCTTTGCTTCATTTGCTTTGGCGTTGCGTCTGCTGTATCAAGAAGAACGTCGAGGTGGTGACCACTTCGCGCTGATGTGGATGTTGCGCCACGGCAGCGCCCCGGCCTCGTACTCGAGGCCAAAATGCGGAATTAAAATTTTTTCTTACTCGGAAACCGGCGCTACCGCGGACAATGAAAAACCCGGATCGTTCACCATTAACCTAATGCTAGCAATCAAGAGATAGGGTGAGAAGTATACCGAGTGATCCGAGTCCTCCGGTCTTCTCGTCATCGTCCCGATCTCCCGCGGAAAGTCTTGTCTCCATATCGTCGCCTCCTCGCCGGAAGGGCACCACATCGCCTGCGTCTTTTACGGGCTCCCGCCTCAATACCGAGGCAACTCGGGCATGAAGCCGGCAACTCGACATGCCCAAGAATTGCTGTAGAATGTAGTGTAGAAACTTTGTCTCTTGGAGTTTATGTAGTTGCCATTGATGGATGGAGGAAGAGGTAAAGAAAATTGGTGCTTTCAATTTTCTAGCAAGAAGAAGATGAAAATTAACTCTCTCATTCTTTTTCTCTCAAGTGAAGGCTCTACTCTCTTGCAAGAATGGTGGAGGAATCAATATTAAACCATAACAAGAAGGGAGGTTAGTGTAGGAGAAAAAGAAAGGTGACCATATCCAAAGCATCATGATAACAATCTCACATCAACTTATCATCCATTTCTAATCACAATCAATCCAAGAAAAGGTGATGGAAAAAGAATATAATGATGATGGAAAAGAATGGTATCTAAAGATGCTATCATAACAAATCATCTTACAAATAAACCCTCCACAAAATGTTATTTGCAAACTTGCAAATAACACCCTCCATCGGAAAAGTCCGGCCGGGAAAGAACAAAGGAAAACCGGCCGGGACGGAATGCAATCTGGCAACTCCAGAAAACTGGTCCCGTAATAAATTACAGGAAAACCCCCGAAACTGTGCATACACACCCGCATCTGTATTCCGACCGGATACAAATGCAATGAGACAAAATCTACACTGTACTAGACTAGGACCGGCTTAAGCCAAAGCCGGCTAGTAAAATCCGTTCGATCCTGATCCGTGCAATACCGCACGTATCAGATCAAACCCTGCCATATAACTATACGGCCACTAGTACAAAACTGTCCGATCCTGATCCGTGCAATACCGCACGTATCTGATCGGACCCTGCCATATCTCCATACGGCCTCTACAGCGTTTCGCCCGAAAGCTTGAGTAACTGTAAGTGTGGTGGACTCTAAAGACTCGTTAATACTATGGCTGTGGATTTAACCACTGGCACGTCAGAGGTATAAGCCAATACGTGACGGGCCACCAGCTATTGACCAAAAGGGACGTCGATGAGGAAGCTCACCCCGACACCCAACTGAGCCTGTCAGTGACAATATCCGTACAGTCCGGTCCGTTCGTCTATGAGTATCACATGGCGGGCCTAGGGGGTTGGTAAAAGTCAGACCCCCAAAAGCGGTACAAGTCGTGTCGGAGTGTAGCCCAGAACGCCCTGAGATACTACTGGAATACCTACCAGTAAATCTCCTGCCTCGGCCGAGGGCTTTGCGTAATGGCTCTCCTAGACACAGCGCGACCTCACCCCCAATACCGGGAGAGACGAACCCCTGCAGATCCGCTCACTGCCTCCATGTGGCTCGGGACTGTACCCAACTAAAACCTGTTTGTACGACTCCTTTGAGCCGTGGTAGGGTAGTAATCAAAGCACAGTGGGAACTCACACGAGACAAATGACGATCTCAGGTCGATGAACTAACCTGTACACATGTCACCTGGGAACTGCTATCTGACGTCAGGTATAAGCCCAACTAGCAGGTTCCCGGCGAGTCCTGTCCGGTGTACTCATAACCCAATGAGCACCTGTATACATCTTAGGTGAACCAACTGACACCAGTGGCTTGTGAGACTGGCCACCGCCCCTCGTCGGGGTCTCGACTGTATACACTAGTCTACTAATGGAGTATCGATGCCCTGTCTCGAAACTCCTACGACTAGGGACCTTTTAAGGATGTGCTTATAGACTACCAGCTCCCACGTATATGATCGCCATCATACTGCTGGTAGTCAAGCAAGAATCCTAGGGGCTCTATCAACGTGTAATAGCGACATGTCAGGTCACCTAAAGCAGTACACGATGATAAAGATAAACCAGATAGCATACTATCATCTCGAGTAAGACTGTCCTACCGGGATAGGTCCTCCCTCAATCATTGCAATCACGTGCCTGTGATCCAATAATTGACTCTGAGGGCACTATCTCCAACAATCTCCCACTTGCACTCAAGGCTAATTATTGCGATGTCGCATACTCACAGCCCGTGTGATACCGAACACCCAACTCCTCTACTAGTCAGTCTCACAAAGCTCGTTTGTGAAACTATTGCGTTCGAGGAATAGCCTCAGTGAGTGGATCCGCTGTGAAGTTTCTTTCTATGTCTCTCTATATCTCAAGTTCGCGGAGAAAACCATCTCCCGAAATGAGCAATACCTGTCTTAGAATGTCTGGATGTCTGATGGGACCTAGCTCGTAAATGAACTCCAAATCCAAACTTCTTAGACTGTATCGTCTACCGAACTTAATCAGTATCCTGCGCCAAGCCTCCCTCAGTATCTGCCTTGGATCACCTGTCCAAAATACTGCCCCTCGTCAGAGGGAAAACTATAACTCT
This sequence comes from Agapanthus africanus, assembly GCA_030015575.1. Taxonomy (NCBI): domain Eukaryota; kingdom Viridiplantae; phylum Streptophyta; class Magnoliopsida; order Asparagales; family Amaryllidaceae; genus Agapanthus; species Agapanthus africanus. The sequence continues at coordinate 765,926,102 of JASDDO010000022.1, read as the reverse complement.
GACAACCTCCTTGTCGTCCATGTCACCTTGGAAGCCTGGAATGATAACCGTCTCCTAAAGGAGGCTGCCGTTATCATATCCCTAGAACATCAACTTATGTTCTAAAACTGCTTCCGACTGTTTCTCCAGGATTGGATTAATATCAACTTATTGCATCTACTGCAAGAACAACATCTGGTGTGGTACTTGACATCTCATGATTGAATCAATTGCCTAAGCAAGTGATCTGTCAATCATGCGCACCCCTCTCTACTTTAGTCTATAAGACACCTTTAGAGAGGGTGACTCCATTACCTGCAGGTACACTACCATGCCAGGAGTCGTCCATTCTAAATACTCTTAGAATGCTGTCAAAGTACCCTGATTGGGAAACCACCCAAATCTAGATCTAAAACCATAGATCTAGTAACCAGTATGTCTGATATAATGTCCAAGTCCCTTTTGGAGAAACCACTGTGTGACGAACAAAGTATAACCGATTGTAGTATAGGAATATCACTTCCTACTACCTTCTCAACAGATCCATCCCCTATTCTGATGACGTCAAACCTATGAATGTCACATCAGAAATAGATGATCTATCTCCGCTACATCTGCTTTAGTCTATAAATAGACATAAGCCTGATGTCCACCAACGCTTCCACTGCTCCCACTGACTACGACAACCCTCTGGCAGAGTCATATAGACGTGCACTTCTAAAGCTAGTTTAGAACGACGCTATACTCATCCTCCCACCGGGTCTCGCAGCCTGGAACAACAACAATGGCAAGTGTAGGTAAACAAGAACTTCTCTGTCACCGTCCTTGAGGCTACCGGAGTACCTCTCGGGCGGCTGAAGTTACCCACCGTATCTGCGGAGTGGCCAATGGAATGTCAAATCAGATTGAATCTTTAGGTTCCTTATTAAATCTTCAGTAATCGTTTGCGGTTCTGGAATTACTTCCAGTTCTACCATACTCCCACTGCTGTTTTTGAAAAAATCCATTTTTAATAAAACTGTGGCGAGTCTAGAACAATATTTCTATTGATCTGCCAGATGGTAGAAAGTCAACCCTCGTCATAGCCTGGGTCAACCCACAAACAGCCATTACAGAAACGTGCCTTGAGTTATCCGGAGTCTGGTTTTAAGCATAAGCCGGACAACTCCCCGTACCTTAACATCGTTAAGATATGAACTGTTCTATATCCAATATAGAACCAGAGGCACAGATTTAATTGAACCAGATTCAAATCATGCAGCTGTCTCCAGTGCATGTCAACTAAATGGAGAGAGGCCGATCAGCGTTACTAACTTAGGAATGCTTCCAATTATGAGTAACCTGAAAGAGAATCCAGTTCTCTTAATCATTACTATCAACTGAACACCATACACAAGTATCTACATCTTCGATCACTTTGAAGAATCCCGATACTTGCTACACCTGGTTCTCTACTCTATTCAAATACCTATAACTCCTCAAAACTTAGACCCTGTGTTTCCACGAAACACCTGTCTAAAAACTAGAGAAGTCATAAGTAAACCGAATATAGTACGAGGACCTACCCCTCTGTCCTCATGGACCCTGGACAACATACAATACTCTGTATAAGTCCGCTGAGTCTAACAACTCTTTCATTGTGCGTCGCAGGTTGAAAACTATACTTATGGTTAAGAAGAATTACACCGCTGTTCAATGCTCCTTACCTAACCATCCACTGATATAGGTAAATGTCATCGACATAATATCAAAAGGTATATCTCACTCTATGAAAATAGACGTACAGATATATCAATTTGAAATTGGTGCACAACAGCGGATATTCAAAACCAAATAAATTGCCGTCCGGCAAACAACCCAGGTGACTTCCTCAAATATCACCGATTACAACGAATCCCGATATAATGAGGATGATCACCCAATTTCCAATAACTTACTCCCACTCATCATCTGTAAAACCATACAGATGTGAGAATCAAACCTGGTAAATACATACCCTGGAGCAAGTGTCTAATCGGGAAATCAGTTTTCTTTTAACATTACACAGCGAAACTGAAACATTGAAATGTTTCGGTGGGGTATCCTGGTATTCCTAGTAATGCCTCTACCATTATCCAGATTCACAACTGTAACCGTATATCTCTTTGCCATCTGTCCAAATCCCTTTATATGTCTTTAGTCATTACCATCTGCACACCCCTTTAGGCCAAATGGTTTTCTTCCTTCCCTACCGTTCGGCACCAGCCTATGGTTTGGAAGAAGACTATCCAAAAAGCATAAAGGGTGTACTGTCCTAATCCTAGGAGCACTCGCAATGCGAGAGAAGGTGAAGATAAAAGACAACCGAATAAACCTTATTCCTATTTCTCCTGGACCAGAATCCATCCCCGAACTGGAACAATGTTCCTTTCGAGTTCGTATATAACCATACGATGGATTATCCAATAAACTGGGATCTTCGTAGTAATACGGAGTGTCCTGGAGAAATACAAAGGTGATTTAGGATTGGCGAAGAAATACTTGGTTTGGTCGTGAATATCAGTCGTAATTTACTTTGCCCTCTTACTAATCCCTTGCTTTGTCTTAACTTAATACCTTCTGCACACCATCGTTATGCTAATTGGTTTTCTTCATTCCCTACCGGTCGGCACCAGCCTAAGGTTTGGAAGAAGACTATCCAATTTGCGTAATAGGTGTACTATCTCCTAAACCAAGGAGTACTCGCAACCTGGGAGAAGGTAAAAGGAAAAAACAACTGAATAATCCTATCCTTTTTCTCCAGAACCAGAAACCATCCTCGAAGTCGTTCGAGTTCGTATATAACCATACGATAGTTTTGTCCAATGGAAGTGGACGTTCGTAGTAATACGGGGTGTCCTGGAGAAAAGGGTAAAAGTAGGAGTGGCAATGAGGTCTGCAACTCTGACAATCCAAAAGCCAGTGTTAAGAAGGTTCGGTCAACTTGGTCACTGAGTCATAGTCAAGGGTCGGGTCAATGGTCGCTGCCAAAGAGAGAGAGAAAAGAAACACTCAGCGTGCACTCTAACCAAGATCAGAATGGTTATCACTTTTCCTAATCAGGAATCCTCCCACTGTACCTCAAATTCTCCTCCAAACCTGAAAGAAGAATTAGTCGGGGTCACCCGAGGAGTAAACTAACTCATCAGTGGGAATCGGGATCCAACTCTCATCGCATGATAACGTGACGGAATCCACTCACGTCACCACACTCCAGAAGGTATGCGCATGCCTGGCAAGTTTCAGTTCTTTTGAAACTCCCGATGTGATTTTTACCCCTAGGACCCAAGTGACCTTGACACAGTCAACAAATCAAAGAGTCCTAGTCAAGTTCAGCCCGTCATTATCCTGGATTGCATTAAACCCACCCGTACGAGCCCTTGACACAGTCAACAAGGCCGCACGACTGTCCTAACCAATCCCATTAATATGCTGCAAACAAACACTACTTAGCTACCGCACACTACGCCTTGACACAGTCAACAAACGCAGCACGAATACTAAGTAATACTTGTAAGAAATGACGGAGGGCTACGACTGGTTTTTGGCGAAAAACCTTTAACGTAATGAACTTGATATCGTTGAAGGAACTGCATAGCCTTTTTAGAAAATATAGTAACGAAAACCTTTACTAAAGAGGTCACTCCCGGTGAAGGGATCTCGGCTCTTTCCCCGTAGAATGAGGTGCAGGATATTCCAACTGAATACCACGATGCAAAGCAAAAGTAATCGGCTATAGTGAAGTTAATGCCCTGACGCAAACTTCTGTCCAAGGGGTCACTCCCGGTGAAGGGATCTCGGCCCTTGCCTCGTCGACTGAGGAGCAGGATATTCCAAATGAATACCACGATGCAAAACAAAAGAGAATGTCCTTGCAATAACAGCTTTTTGAAAAAGTGTTCCAACAACATCAGATTAGGTTTGTTTATCTTGCATTGATCCGAATCAATGCAGTCCCATCAATTGATCACACCACAAAGAATGAAAATATACTGACGTACGTATATGCCATCCGCATTCACCACTGGGTCCCGTCATCACCCGTTAGGTTAGCTAACTAACGGCAGAGCGGGGACTGGACTAGCGCGGATGAAAAACATATACAAGATCTACTAATATATATACCAATATATAGTATTTCGCTCAAGGCGTGAATAAAATGCAACATCACAGAAATGTACAGCATCACAGAACAATACAGATATCTGGAAGCCCCGGGTTTCACAGAGCCGCTGCTGAAACCCGACGTTCCCCTGGTCGTGTGGATAGCCTGTGCAATGAAAACCTAGACCCCTACGGGTGCGGCAAGTCACCCGCCAAAACCTGAAGCGAGGCAGCCCCCTTCAGCACCGTGAATGGACCACCCAGCACTTCACGGAATCCGGTAACTTGGGCACCCCTCCTGGGTCAACCTGTACCCCCTACGAGTGCGGCGAATAGCCCGCCAATCCTGGAGTGAAGCCCCCTCCGTCCCAATGCCATGAGATGCGGGCTTGTTGCCCTCCAGAACCCGGCTATCCGTGCACCCCACCGCGGGGCAATCTTAGTACAGAAAGTAAAATATACATACACCGGGTACATCGACCGCAACCAGGTCGTGCCCCAAAAGAATAATACAAACAGGCAATGACGGCAGTCCACATGTCGGACGCTCGCCCCGCAATATCAAATGTACATAATACACCAAAACTGTACTAACATCGCATCCAGGCTATCCCCCACGACCGATCCGCAACAACACAGCATAAACATAGAACATCAACGTGAAAATCACGTTCGCAAATCCGTCTAACCGGGCTATAGCAGTTAGACCGGATTTACCGATCGAGTGACATTCACGGTCGCAGATATAATGTAAATACTGTGAAAAATGTGTTTAAAATTTTTCGATTGACCAAAAATTAACAAGTGGGCCCCCAATCAAAACTGTAGCACTCACAGAAAACCTGAGCCCAATTTTAATATTCCAAAACCCCTAATATAAGCCCAGAAGCCCACTGAAAAAAGATGAAGCAATGACCCCACCATCTTGCGGCGGAAGCGCGGCACGAAGGGGGGTTTTGCCGCCCTTCCGCGCTCTAGGTAAGGGTTCACTGTCTCGTTTTTTCCCAGAGTTCTTAGAACTCCCTGCACATCTTTCTGAGACCACCTGAAAAATTTTTAGACTTCAAAAAATTTCAACAGAAACTGATGTGAAGGAAAAATACGGTTTTTGGAAATTTTGGTCGATCGGAAACGCAAACACATCAAACGAAGCTAGGTAAGGTTAATGGCGTGGCTCTGATACCATGTTGCGCCACGGCAGCGCCCCGGCCTCGTACTCGAGGCCAAAATGCGGAATTAAAATTTTTTCTTACTCGGAAACCGGCGCTACCGCGGACAATGAAAAACCCGGATCGTTTACCATTAACCTAATGCTAGCAATCAAGAGATAGGGTGAGAAGTATACCGAGTGATCCGAGTCCTCCGGTCTTCTCGTCATCGTCCCGATCTCCCGCGGAAAGTCTTGTCTCCATATCGTCGCCTCCTCACCGGAAGGGCACCACATCGCCTGCGTCTTTTACGGGCTCCCGCCTCAATACCGAGGCAACTCGGGCATGAAGCCGGCAACTCGACATGCCCAAGAATTGCTGTAGAATGTAGTGTAGAAACTTTGTCTCTTGGAGTTTATGTAGTTGCCATTGATGGATGGAGGAAGAGGTAAAGAAAATTGGTGCTTTCAATTTTCTAGCAAGAAGAAGATGAAAATTAACTCTCTCATTCTTTTTCTCTCAAGTGAAGGCTCTACTCTCTTGCAAGAATGGTGGAGGAATCAATATTAAACCATAACAAGAAGGGAGGTTAGTGTAGGAGAAAAAGAAAGGTGACCATATCCAAAGCATCATGATAACAATCTCACATCAACTTATCATCCATTTCTAATCACAATCAATCCAAGAAAAGGTGATGGAAAAAGAATATAATGATGATGGAAAAGAATGGTATCTAAAGATGCTATCATAACAAATCATCTTACAAATAAACCCTCCACAAAATGTTATTTGCAAACTTGCAAATAACACCCTCCATCGGAAAAGTCCGGCCGGGAAAGAACAAAGGAAAACCGGCCGGGACGGAATGCAATCTGGCAACTCCAGAAAACTGGTCCCGTAATAAATTACAGGAAAACCCCCGAAACTGTGCATACACACCCGCATCTGTATTCCGACCGGATACAAATGCAATGAGACAAAATCTACACTGTACTAGACTAGGACCGGCTTAAGCCAAAGCCGGCTAGTAAAATCCGTTCGATCCTGATCCGTGCAATACCGCACGTATCAGATCAAACCCTGCCATATAACTATACGGCCACTAGTACAAAACTGTCCGATCCTGATCCGTGCAATACCGCACGTATCTGATCGGACCCTGCCATATCTCCATACGGCCTCTACAGCGTTTCGCCCGAAAGCTTGAGTAACTGTAAGTGTGGTGGACTCTAAAGACTCGTCAATACTATGGCTGTGGATTTAACCACTGGCACGTCAGAGGTATAAGCCAATACGTGACGGGCCACCAGCTATTGACCAAAAGGGACGTCGATGAGGAAGCTCACCCCGACACCCAACTGAGCCTGTCAGTGACAATATCCGTACAGTCCGGTCCGTTCGTCTATGAGTATCGCATGGCGGGCCTAGGGGGTTGGTAAAAGTCAGACCCCCAAAAGCGGTACAAGTCGTGTCGGAGTGTAGCCCAGAACGCCCTGAGATACTACTGGAATACCTACCAGTAAATCTCCTGCCTCGGCCGAGGGCTTTGCGTAATGGCTCTCCTAGACACAGCGCGACCTCACCCCCAATACCGGGAGAGACGAACCCCTGCAGATCCGCTCACTGCCTCCATGTGGCTCGGGACTGTACCCAACTAAAACCTGTTTGCACGACTCCTTTGAGCCGTGGTAGGGTAGTAATCAAAGCACAGTGGGAACTCACACGAGACAAATGACGATCTCAGGTCGATGAACTAACCTGTACACATGTCACCTGGGAACTGCTATCTGAAGTCAGGTATAAGCCCAACTAGCAGGTTCCCGGCGAGTCCTGTCCGGTGTACTCATAACCCAATGAGCATCTGTATACATCTTAGGTGAACCAACTGACACCAGTGGCTTGTGAGACCGGCCACCGCCCCTCGTCGGGGTCTCGACTGTATACACTAGTCTACTAATGGAGTATCGATGCCCTGTCTCGAAACTCCTACGACTAGGGACCTTTTAAGGATGTGCTTATAGACTACCAGCTCCCACGTATATGATCGCCATCATACTGCTGGTAGTCAAGCAAGAATCCTAGGGGCTCTATCAACGTGTAATAGCGACATGTCAGGTCACCTAAAGCAGTACACGATGATAAAGATAAACCAGATAGCATACTATCATCTCGAGTAAGACTGTCCTACCGGGATAGGTCCTCCCTCAATCATTGCAATCACGTGCCTGTGATCCAATAATTGACTCTGAGGGCACTATCTCCAACAGTGGAATGATCTCCGATAGTCTTTCAGGTTTTATATGAGTTGCCGTCAAGACCTTGAAGCTAGGAATATTGCATTTGCTTCATTTGCTTCGGCGTTGCGTCTGTTATATCGAGACGAACGTCGAGGTGGTGACCACTCCGCGCTGATGTGGGATGATCTCTGATAGTCTTTCAGGTTTTATATGAGTTGTTGTCAAGACCTTGAAACTAGGAATATTGCCTTTGCTTCATTTGCTTTGGCGTTGCGTCTGCTATATCGAGACGAACGTCGAGGTGGAGTTAGGATTTTGCCATCACTCCGCTTTATTTCGACCATAGGGTCTTTTGTTGACGTTGCATCTGCATCCTGCTGGACTGCGAAGGAACGCCGTTGTCTGATGTGGCCGTCAAGACTTGGAACTAGGGACTTTTCCATGGCTCCGCTTTGTTGATGTCACGTCCGAATCCTGCTGGAATGAGGAGGAACGCTGTTGTTGTTCTTTCGAGATGCAGATGTTGCCATCGAGACTTGACTCTCTTTCTGACGGAGCCTGGTGGGATGATATTGTTCCCTCCTTGTTTGTGACCCTGAATTGTATACAGGGATCGATGTGATCTCACCTGTAGGGAAAAAAGTTTCATTCTTTCATTTTTTTAATTTCTTTCCATGATACTCTATCATTTCAGCTTTTTATATCGCGAAAGTCGCGATTTCCCAATCATTTCGGCTATTTTTCGCGGTGCCCAATTATTTCGGCTATTTGTTTTATTTACTCGCTGCTTTTTATTGCGAGTTGCCCAACCATTTCGGCTATTTTGTATGCATATATTTTTACTTGCTGATTTTGGTGCAAGTTGCCTCATCATTTCAGCTATTTCATATGCATTTGTAGCTCGCTGATTTTTTATCGCGATGTGGAACTTGGAATCTGGTGCCAACCTCAGCATCAGCATCGCTGCGACTGGAATATTTCCAGGAGCGAATCATCATTTGCCATGAAAGGACTTGGAATTTGATACCGATTTAGGCATCAACATCACTACAACTGGGATATTGCCCAGAGCGAATCATCATTTGCCTCTGTCGATGTCGAACAAAGGTAGCTTAGCAAACAGGGTTAGGATCCCGTAGACTAAGGATTTTAACTTCATGAGCCGTAAGGGTCTCATAAAGGTGTTTCTCCCTACGAGTCGTGAGGATCTCGTAGGTGCGTTTTCTCCTTAAGAATCGTGAGGAGTCTTAAGTGTATGGTCTCTTATAAGTCGTAAGGATCTTACAATAGTGTTTTCTCCTTATAAGTCGAAAGGACTTATAAGGTTCGTTCACCGTGTGAGCATATCCCTAGTCGTTGGTGGGAATTTGTTAGGGAAATGTTTATTCGTGCCCATGGATTGTATACAAGGGTCAGCATTGAAATGCTAGTAGGGCAACACTGGAAGTTGTGATGGCTTAAGAACAGGTTCAGATCCCTGTAGCTTAAGGCTTTTGAATCCTATGAGCCGTGAGGGTCTCAAAGGGGAATTCTCCTTACGAGTCGTAAGGATCTTGTAAGTGTAATTTCTCCTTAGGAATCGTGGGTATCCCTAAGTGTGTTGGTCCCTTGTAAGTCGTAAGGATCTCACGCAGGTGGTTTCTCCTTACAGGATCGAGAGGACCTTGCAAGTGTCTATTAACGAGATTGCGCCCTTTCGGGTTTTCACAAAACTCACTGGTAGCCCAGCTGTTTTTACTCACGGAGCCCTTTCGGGTTTTCATCCGTGCCTATCTTGCTTATTAACGTACTGTTTTTTTTGTGTCAGCCTTAGGATGCTGCGGTCCGTAGTAGTTTATCGACGTCTCGGTCAATTGCAAGTTTTATGACATTGCTGTCCATCGTTAGTTTAAGGACGTTTCGGTCCGAAGGGCTTTCTCTATGAATGAGCACGATGCCCCCGGCATGTCCATCTTTTTTGAATCATGTGATTGTGGCGGGTTCCTCTTCCATTTTTCAAATAGCGTGAATTCGCCCAGTTGGTATTGGTCCTCAATCCAGCCTTTGAAGATGAAGCAATCTTCGATTGGATGGCTTACTGCTTTGTGGTAAGGGCAGTACTTAGGATTTTTGACATCGTCTAGCTGCAACGGACGTTTTGGGTCCGGCAGATTGATGAGTCTGTTGCGCACTGCCAGCTCAAACAGTCTCCTCGTTTTATCCCGGGGAAACGACTAAGGAGGTCCCAGTCTCTCCTCGAGAGATGGGCGTGGACGCATGTTGTTTTGTCGAACAACCGGCTTTAAGTTGCTCGGCTGTTGTTGAGTATTGGCGACAAATATTGCTTTCCCATTCCCTTTTTCATTCCGTGGCTTCGGCTTTGAAGTAGACGGTCTATAACCCATCTGGTCCATTTGGGCCAGTTTGTCAATCAAGGCCTGGAAAGTGGTTGGCTTGAAGAACATCATGAATTGGGAAATAGTCGCCTGAGGGTCAAGAGTGCCCACAAACATGCTCACTGCCGGCGCTTCTTCGATGCGCTGCTCATATTTCGACCACAGATTTCTCCATCATATTGCGTATTGAACCCATGTCTCGCCTGGATTCACCCTGGCGTTAATTAGTGCGGTAATCGGAGTACGCTCGCTAGCGCTTGCGAATTTTTGTGTGAATAGCAGCTCTATCTCTGCAAACATTTTAACGGAGTCGTTCGAGAGTTCCGAATACCATTCGAACGCTGTTTCCGACAAGTTGCCGACGAACTGGCGAAGTAGTAGTTTATCGTCACCTCCAGTGTTGCCATATAGAGCCCTGAACTGGGAGACATGCTGGTGGGGATTGCCCGTCCCCTTATATACATGGAATTTGGGGATCGTATATCTCGGCGAGTACCTTATTTGGTCATACCAACCCGGATAAGGTCGTCCAGTCTTAACGATCTGTCCAGCCGCTTCATTCACCTGGTAAGCTCGTATTTGTTGAGCAATGTAATCATCCAGAGCGGCCTTGGTGATGGTCTCCTCCTTGGCTGCTGAAAGAGCCGGAAGAGGCTTCGATGTCTCCCCTCTGTCGTCTTCAATGATATCGGGGGGTCTTCAGCTGGAGGTTCCGGCTGTAGCATCATCCCGGCAATGTCTTGGAACAAAAGAGCCATTCGTTTTATGTTGGCCGCCTGTTCCGCGGCCTCTTTTTCTTTCCTCTCGAGCATTCTTCGGGGGAATTCAGCATCAATTTTCTGCTCATGACACTGCTCTGAGGTCTCTGGATTTTCTTTCGGCCCAGTGAGTGCGGCCATTGCAGTCAACATCTACTGAAGTTTTTGCTGCTGTTGCTCCTGAGCCTTTGTTATCGATCGGGTGAGCGGTCGATGACCCGTAGAAGCATGGCTTTCCTCTTTTCCGAAAGCCATATAAACGGTATGTGTTACTATGCCCCCAGACTTAGGGCGTTTAGATTCAGCATCCTTGCGGTTCGCCGCGGTCACAGGGGCTTTCTCCGGCCTCCTTCTCTTGGGAGCGGTTGACGTTGAGGAAGACGTTGCAGCGGGCACCCAGACGGATGACATCTTATATGGTACCAAGGGATGTCTCTTTTCTTGCCGAGCTTTAATCTTCTTTGGTCAGCGAGAGTAGTCTTGGTCAATCACCGATTCCTGGACCAGTCGCCAGACTTTGTAAATTTTGGAGGACAACCGCTGAGGGGCTGCTCCGGCTTCTTTTCTGTAGTATTCTCCACAGGTGGGGGAGATCTTTTCAGCATGGCAGTTAGAGAGTTCTTGCGGACCCTCCTAAGAGGTTCAAAGCTGTTCCTAGTTGGAACAGCAGTATCGATTTCCACCGTTGGAGCTGGCGGAGTCAATCCACAAGGAGAGTTGCCCCCAGCCTTCCTTACTCGGCGCTAGTGGTGACGTCGAGCGTGTCGAGCTGTTGGGATTGTTTCAGCTGTAGGGGTGACATCCTCATGCCCCCTGTGTTGGTCAGAAGTTGTCGTTGTCAGCCTATTGAATACCGATGTCCGTTGAGAAGCAATGTCCAATCTGTCAAAGACAGACCTCTGGGCAGGGGAAGCAGCTTTGAAGACTTCGCCTGGAGCGGGAACCGGCACAGTTAGTCTTGTGAAGACCGACCCTTTGGCAGGAGAAGCCGCCTTGACGACTTCATGAGCAGGAATGGCTATCCGCTTAGGGATAAATCTTTCCGGTATCGCGGGCATCTTCATGGGCCCAAATGAGCTTCGGCCCAGTCAGTCAAAGACTAAGGCGCTAGAGCTGGACGACCCGTTGAGAGGGGTTGCAGTAGTGGTAAGTTGATCAAAAACCGACTTTATTGGGGTTTCCTGCGATGGCAGCGGGGCATTGAAGTTCATGGGTGGGAGCATGGTCCCGAAGAATAGTCCAGTGGTGCCCTGAGTCACCTGGTCCACCGGCATGGTAAAAACAGAGGCCGTCTGAGGCCTGTAGGTCACTCCCCCTGCGAGGACGGAGTGAAAGTTAATGCCATTGTTGCAGCTTGTGCAGTTGAAAGCCATTTGATCTTCTTTTTTCTGCACGAGAGAAAAACCAAATCATAGTACCTCGAACCCAAGGGCAACCATATTAAACTGCGATTTGTTCGCGAACACGACACACGAAGTGTGGAGTGGAAAGAGGAAGAGGTCCCACAGGGCGTGCCAGAATCTGTTCCCCACCGAAACACCGAGACACGACCGCTTAGGTCCGTCTTGCCTGAATTTCGGGGCAGATGCCAATCGTGCTATCCGTCTACCTCTCTGAAGATGTCAAGTTAATTTATGACACCATGTATCGAAGGTTTAAACGGATGCGGCCGATGTATCAGACTTCGTCAGATTCCCCCTCGTTGAAGGGTTTTTGATTGTGGGGACGCTCTTTCCTGCAGGCGCAAGCCCCTGCAGTTAATTATGCTACTGCATCACGGTAACCACTTTCTCCTTCTCCAGATGGTCACTTCATGTCGTGGGTATTTGTTTTGTTTTTTGGTTGCCCGTGGATTGTATACGGAGACTAATTTATGTTGTCGCCCATAGGGCGTGGATTAGTCAAAATCCGTATTTTCTTAGATTTGGGTTTGGGGGTTGGGTTTAAGGATACGTTAGTCTCATTTTAGACTAAGATCAACTTAAACGTATGTTAAGGATACGTTAGTCTCATTTTAGACTAAGATCAACTTAACAGGATCATTTAGATCCAACAAAAGAGCATTTGGACTCTATTGTTTAGTTTAGGGACATTGCTGTCCATAATTAGTTTAAGGACATTACGGTCCAATGTTAGTTTAAGGACATCTCGGTCCAAGGTTAAGGACATCATAGTCCATGGGTTTAAAAGTATCCCACAGTCCGAGGTTAAGGAAATCATAGTCCGTGGATTTAAAGGGACCCCACAGTCCAAGGTTAAGAACATCATAGTCCGTAGGTTTAAAGACCCCACAGTCTGTAGAATGATTGGTTATCGGGACCCGTCACCTCTCTGAAGACGTTGAAAGATTACAACGAGAGATATCAAAGGAGTGAAGAGATGTACCCTTGAACCAAATCTGTAGTCCAATTGATTTAAGAATCGTTAATCTAGTTTGAGATAAAAATCAACTTAAAAATTTGTTAAGGATACGTTAGTCTAATTTTAGACTAAGATCTACTTAACAGGACCATTTAAATCCAACAAAAGAGCATTTGGGCTCTATTGTTTTAGTTTAGGGACTTTGCGGTCCATAATTAGTTTAAGGATATTACGGTCCAATGTTAGTTTAAGGACATCTCGGTCCAAGGTTAAGGACATCATAGTCCGTGAGTTTAAAGGGACCCCACAGTCCGAGATTAAGGACATCATAGTCCGTGGGTTTAAAGGGACCCCACAGTCTGTGGAATGATTGGTTATCGGGACCCGTCACCTCTCTGAAGACTTTGAAGGATTACAACGACAGATATCAAAGGAGTGAAGAGATGTACCCTTGAACCAAAGTCGATTGAGAAATCTGTAGTCCAGTTTGGAACTAAAATTCATTAATTAGATTATGAGCACATTGGCTCAGTTAAATCTGAATTGAGGACTTATGGTCAACTTGGGCTAAGTCCAATTAAGTTTGAAATGTTGACCCTTTGTTGGACTGTTGAACATTTGTCTGGATTCAGCCCTCCCCATTATTTAGCAATGCTAAACAGGAGTTTTGGGGATCTGACCATATTTTATCTCTTGCTGGGCACTGACCATTCATCATGGCTCAAGGATTTTATTTTGAATGTCATATGAAATGATCAAATTTGGAAGAATTTAGTTGGGATTCAATCAAAGGAGAGATCTTGTCTCTGGAAAACTTGGCTGATTTGGGCTAAGGCTGGTTTGAAAATAGTGTTAAACACTTAGTCTCTGTAATCATCACGTGTGGACACGTGACAGTGCCCATGTATTTGTTAGTTATATGTATGCCCTAGAGGCCATTACTGTACATACGATGTATATTGTAGTGGATGCTTGGACATATATAGGGAGGACTTTCTTGCTCGACATGATAGTACGCTATCTGGTTACTCTTTATCTTAACATGTACTCTGATTGTTTTTATGTTACATGTTGATAAAGCCCTTAGGATGAGTACTTGACTATAAGGACTATGATGCGGATCATTCTAGTGAGGACAGTGTAGTCGCCATGTACATCCTTCAAATGTTCCTAGACGTGGGAGTACCGAGACAGGGCATCGATACTACAGAGTAGACTAGCGTATGCGCTTCTTGACCCATATGATGGGCGATGGATGATCCTATATCCATCGGTGTTTGACATCAAGGATGGTGTACAGGTGCTCAGTGGAGACTGGGTACACTGGACGAACTCGCCGAGAACTCCCATATGGTATTATACCTCACATCAGATGGCAGTTCTCTTATGACACTGGTACAGGTTAGTCTGTAGACCCGAGATCGTCATAGAGTCTTATGTGATTCCCACTGTGCTTTGATTTCCATCATACCACGTCCAAGAGGGCGTGCAAAGGTGGCTTTTGGGTACAGTCCCGAATCACATGGAGGCAATGAGCGATAGGAGGGGATTCGTCTCTCCCGGTATAGGGAGTTGATGTTGTGCAATGTTCGATTGGCTATAACTGGAAATCCCTAGCCAGGGTTACTGAGATTTACTGGTAAGTGTTATCAGTAGTTTCTCGAACTGTTATGGACATCATATCGACACGACTTATCAAGCTACTGGAGTCTGACGTTTACCACCCCTAGGCGAGATATGCGACATATCAGACGAAGAGACCGGACTGTATGGGAGTGTTACTGATTGGATTCGCAGGAGAATGTACAGGCTTGCTTGTTGATCTTCTGATCACTCAATACCTGGGTGGCTGTTATGAGATATCGGCCGGGTATATGAGATATAGCCGGGTCATCGGATCAAGTATTGATTCGATGAACTGATACGGATTATATTAATCGGTTATTTGTGAAATAGCCGGATTATCGGATCAAGTGTTGATTTGATAATTTAATGTATAATTATATATTTGATATATTAAATTACATTAACTAATATAAGCTCACTAAAAGATTCTTTTTCTCACTCGGGTAATACATTGATATATATGCGATATATGTTAATTGTATTATTTTATTTTGTTACAATAAATATTGTATATGTGATATATAATATTGTTACATGATATGATAACTAATGCAACATGTTTTGTGGAGATTAAACAAGGTTAGGGTTTGATTTGGGTTAGTTCTTTCTTGATGCTTCTAGAAGGTTTTACTTTGTTTCTAGCAAAGATATTATGTTTGATATTTTTGCTAGATATTTCTAACCCAAACCAAACCCTTCACCCTAGGTCAAGTCTCTACATTGGTTAGCCTCTTCATATTCAACAATGGTTGCATTATTAATCATGATGATGAGTTTCATTATTCATCACAAAAGGATTCTTCTTCTTCTTCCTTGAGTTCTTGATGGAAAAGCTTACTAGCTTTTTCATTAGTGATGATTTTGAGTGAGATTATGAAAACAAATGAGAGCTAAAATCCTACTTCATCATCCTAATCTATCCTAGCCATTTATATTAGGGTGTTCACTTCATTAGTGAGTGAGAGCTTGTGTTAAAGAAACTTCAAGGTAGATCATCTTTGTTATCGAAGATCGGAAACAAGTTTGCATCATTCTCTTCATGGAGCGTCTCTAGAGTCCGGGTACATGATGTTCGCAGCGAAGGGACCTCAACATGGAGCTTATGAAGTGAAGGACCAGACTACAAAGGTTGTAATCCCAAACTCTTAGATGTTAAAGTGTTTAACACTTTGTTTCGCCTAATCTCTAGTTTAAAGATCTTGGTTAGGGTTGTTCGGCACGTCTAAATTTTAAATCGGGCATGGTTGATGCCTTATAGACCCTTGTGAGAGTGCTTAGTAACCCTACAGTGGTATTAGAGCCAAGCTAGAGCTTTAGGCGAAGTCTAGGCGAAGTTTAAACTCCGATCGAACCCCGAAACTTCGGTTTATACCCTTTTATGGAAATTTTTCAAAAAGTTGATATTTTTCATATTAAAAATACTCAGAAAATTCAGCAGATAATTGCATGGGTTACTGTAAAAAACGAGCCCCAAATCCCTTTATTGCGCCACGGAACCGCGGCAATACCCTTGCTTGCGCGGCGGTTCCGCAGCTAAACAGTAGATTTAGGGTTTGGGTTTTATACAGTAATATCCGTACCAATTTCCTTATTGTTTCTAGGAATTTTTTATTTCACTCAAGTGTTGAGTTTTCTGGGTTGTATTGGGAGCTCGTTGATTCGATCGGAAAGTATAACTTCGTTTAGTTTGTCCGGGTAATTTTTAGAACGTGTTAAAAGTTTGAACGGATATCAATAACTCACTTTTTCCCCTGCCGAAATTTCCAAGTGTTGGATTTTTCCGTAGTTTAAGAACATTCTAAGTCGTGTAAGTAACGCGGTGGACCCTCTAGAAGAACACAAACCTTAACTCGATTATGTGACCGTCTGAACTGCCTTTGAACCTTAGGGTTTGGGCAGTACGGCGTTGCCACATGTGAGGCGTTGGCTTGACCCTTCTACGACTGGACCATTGGTACTGTGGCATGTGATGGATGTTTTAAACTAATTTCAAGTGTTGAGAACTATTTGGGAAAACTTGGGTGTTTGATTATTCGATCGGAAAGTTTAACATTGTCTATTTATCTGGAATGTGATACAATATTTGGAATCCACAAGTAGTTATGAGATAACTAATTTGAATGTTATAAATCTAGCAGTTTAGTCTCATTTGATCGGTTGCCACGGGATTTTGATGTGATCAAAATTCCGTCGCAATTACGTAGCGTACGCGGATACTCGCCGGGTAAACTTAATAGACAGCCACGCCCCGTAGCCCCGACTAAGTGACTGTAGGAGAACCCCGTCGCCAAAAGCATCCGTTCGGGTGCTCACGGCAGTGGTGTTCCGCCTTAGTGCACTTCGTCGACGGTATCAGGGGTGCGACCGTCTACTAAAGTTTGCGACGAGCATTCGATCAGGATATCGGGAATCTTGTTGAATTGCCCGACTAGATATTGAAAAGTGTTTTCGATAATGAGACTAAAATGCGGGGTTTATAATTGTTAGGCATGCGATATCTAAGGAATTCATTAAGTTAGGCATGCGATGTCTAAGGAGGTTGCGGATTCCAACTGTTGTAGTTTTACACTTTCTTTTCTGTGACCGTAAGCGTAGTATGTGGTGTATCGCCGGCTTCGTTGCTATACATCAATGACAATCGGGATACGCATACTTGCTTACGTTGATAATATGAGATATTATGTGTTGCTGTGATATGTTATATTGGATCGTCGTGTTTTGAATAGCCGGGGGTTTTATGTGAGATGAAAGTTTTTCTTTTTTATTCATGTAAAATTCATTTGTATGTAATATTCTTTTATTGGGGCACTTCTGGGCTGAGGATGATATCACCATTGTATATTATTTACTTTTCCGCATTAGGTAGACCCAAGGCGGGGAGCACAAGTAACCGGGTTCTAGGGTCCAGTGGGAGACCATCTCGAGGAGTCGAGACCGGGTCTCCTAACCCTAGAATTGGCAGTGTTGCTTGCCGCTCTCGTTGGGGTCTAGGGATGTGGGTTTGGCTATTCATCGCGACCGTGGAATCCGTGTTTTATACAAGCTCGTATTAAAACACGGACGTCCTAGTATATCCAATATTTCATATATGTTCTTCTGCTGCAATGTTCTGTGATGAGATCATATTACTGCCTGAGATGAATGTTTATATTATATAAGAGATATATGTTATATTGCAGATTTCGTTTCAAAAGTGATGCTTGTGAAGCATATTAAAATGGGACTTCATTAATGAGATTAATAAAATAAAAGAAACCTAAAAATGTTGTAGAAATTTGATTAAAAACTGGTAGCTCTAATTCTTGCTTTGCATAGCGGTGTTTCTTGTAGAACATCCAGCACCTTATTCGATAAGGAAAGAGCCGAGATCCCTTAACCGGGAGTGACCTCTTTAGCGAAACTGGCAGATGCTGCATACTCGGTTTGTCTTTTGAATGCTTCTATAGTTTTTGCTTTGCATAGCGATATTTGTGAAATATCCTGCACCTTATTCGATGAGGAAAGAGCCGACGATCCCTTCACCGGGAGTGACCTCTTTAGCAAAACTGGAAAAAACCTAAAAAACACTCCATTTAAAAATCACTCGATTCTACAACGATATAAAGTTCATTACGCAAAGGGTTTTCTTAAAAACCTGTCGTAGCCCTCCGACATTTCAGATAAGTAGTATTTAGTATTCGTGCTGCGTTTGTTAACTTAGTCAAGGTGTAGTGTGCAGTAGCTGATTAGTGCTTATCTGCAAAGCATATGATGCGATTGGATTAGGGTAGTCGTGCGGCCTTGTTGACTTAGTCAAGGGTCGTGCGGGTGGGTTTAATTCAATCGGGAAATAACGAGTTGAACTTTACTTGCGGTCTATGGTTTGTTGACTTAGTCAAGGTCATAAATCGCTTGGGGCAAAATATTATTGGGAATTTCAAGTGTTGAAATTTTCAATGAGATTGCATACCTTCTATGAGATAGTTGGATCCCGATACCCGCTGCGAGCAAGAGTTACTCCTGGGAGAGTTTTACACATTACAATTAGCCGATCAAGTAGGTGTCTAGAAAGGTGTCAACGGGGTTACGCCCCTGGAAAAACGAGGTTTACTTTAATTAGGTTCGTGTGAAAGCACGGGGAACCTCCCTCAAAGTATCGGCACTGGCCTGGCTGAAAGATTGGCTAACTTGTAGCATGTAATTAATCCCGGCTGGTCTTTCCTTTTAGGGTTTGAAGGAAGATTTGACTAAAACAGTGGGAGACATCCTGATTAGATATATTAGATAACCAATCTAATCTTGCAAGAGTATACGCTGAGTGTTTTCTTCTCTCTCTATCTCCAGGTAGCGACCATGTCACGCCGTAATCAAGATAATAATACGGAAGTATTGACCGAACCCGCTTGTTATACTGCGCTAGGGAACGTTGGTCCCGCTCCAACTTATAATTGTTATAAGACAGAGCAGGAAATAGGGGATTATCAGAATTCCCGTGCCGCCCAAACGAAGAAAGTACATGTTGATGCATCTTCTTCGGGTGTGTTCATTACACAGAACTGTTTCTCAATATCGTTTACGTCCTGGGTATTTGATACCGGATCAGGATCCCACATATGTAATTTGTTATATGGGCTACAGATAGGTAGAGAACTGAGAACGGGTGATAAATTTCGTGAGATAGAAACGGTGCAAGTGTTGCAGCCAAGTCTGTTGGTAGTTATCACCCTGTATTACCAGAATACATTGATTCTGAACAAATGTTATTAGATACCGAACCTAATATACAACATCATATCAGTCTCTTTATTAGTAAAGAAGGATATAATTTTGTATTGTTGGATAATGTTTTGAACATTTCTTATATCAAGAGTTGATCGGTTCAGGCACGTTATCTAAAAGCATAGACGTTCTAAATCAAACCACAGTTTTTAACGTACAGAACACACACAAGAGGAAGAGTTCAGAAATGAACAAATCCTTCTTGAGGTATTTTAGACTAGGTCATATCAATGCGACCCGACTAGCTAAAGTTACATATAGATGCATATTTAAATTAGTTTGAATTTACATCTTGTGAAACTTGCCGGTCATGTCACAGAGATAAGATGACCACAGCTCCGTTTATTAGAAATAGAGAAAGAGTTAGTGAACACTTGGGATTGATACATGCTGATGTATGAAGGTTCTATGTCTACAGATGCCTAGACCGGTTCTTTGTACTTCATTACATTCACTGATGATCTCTCAAGATCCGGACATATGTTCATGTTGAAACACAAGTCTGGAACTTTTGAGAAATTCAATGAATATAAGCTAGAAGTGGAGAACCAAAAACGGGTATAAGTATTATGTCCTTTGATGAGATCAAGGAGGAGAATACTTGAGCACGGGATTCCTGGACTAATTCTAAAGGAGAATGAGATTCTCTCTCAGCATTACTTCTCCGTATACACCACAGCACCTCGGTATATCGGGGCGGAGCAATCACACCCTATGTGATATGGTGCGCTCTATGATGAGTACTATTGAGTTTCTTATTTCCTTTTGGGAGTTATGCATTTGAGAAGCTGCATACCTATTGAATAGGGTTCCAATCAAATCAGTTGCCTACCACTTCATATATGATATGGAATGGGAAGAGCCCATATCTTAAGTATGTTAAGATTTGAGGTTGTCCAGCCTATGTCTAAAAGCAAAATCCGGACAAGCTCGAGGCAAAGTCAGTTCTGTAGAAGTTTATTGGATATCCCAAATATTCGCAAGGGAATATCTTCTACCTAACCGAGGAACAAAAGTTGTTTTGTTTCTCAGCATACCACCTTTGTGAAAGGGAATTTCTTGTGAAGAAATTATTGGTCATGATGTAGAACTAGAAAGAGTTCCAGCTATACAACCTGCAGCTGATGATTTGGTAGAACCAAAGGATTCAATAGTAACCAACGAATCTCTGCCTCTCCGCCGATCTAGTAGGGTTCCTCACCCACCTGAGAGATACTTCGGTTTCTCTATGACAGTGGGAGTGAGGATTGCATCATGAGATGATGACCCAACTAGTTTCGAGCAGGCCATCAAGAGTGGGACTCTGTAAGAATGGCTGGATGCTAATGCGATCTATGATGGAATCCTTATACACCAACAAAGTATGGACTTTGGTTGCTTTATCTGAAGGGTTAAATCCCCATCAGGAGTAAGTATATCTTGAGAAGATTACTTGGTGTACATGGAAAAGTTGAGACTTTCAAAGCTATGCTTAAGTCCATCCAGATCCTACTTGCCACGGTTACATACCATGACTACGATATCTGGTGGTTGGGTGTCATGACTGCTTTTCTAAATAATGATTTGGAAGAGAGCGTCTATAAGTACACAGCCAGAGGGCTTCGTAGACAGTGGGAGCAGCGGAAACGTGAGCAAGATGTTTTATGTGATAAATCAGGCATCGCGGAGTTGGAACGTCTGTTTTGATGTGGTAGTCAAAGAGTTTGACTTCATCAAAATGGTAGATGAACCTTGTATATACAAAAAGGTAGTAGAGAGTATGGTGATGATCCTCGTAAAGTACGTGGATGACATACTCTTGATAAGGAAGGAGTTTCCTATGCTATGCTCGGTCAATCTCCTCTTATCACAAAGATTCTCCATATAGGATCAAGGTGATACATCCTAAATCCTGAGTTATGGATCTATGAGATAGATCTAATTGGATGTTAGGATACTCACTAGTTGTAGTGAGATGACATCAATCGATCCTGGGAAGAATCACTGGAAAAGTTCCAGGGTGATAAGGACGACTGAATGTCAGTCGCAGGCTTTGTTTTTACCCTCAGTGGAGGGACGATATGTTGGAAGAGTTCCAAGCTAGATACCGTGACTTACTAGACGATTAAAGGCAAGATACGTCGTTACCAAGGATGCTACCAAAGAGGCAGTCTGGATATATATAAGTTCATGATATGAACTTCGTTCCTACCATTGTGTGACAATGGAGTTGTGGCTTATGCCAAGGAACCCCCGTCCTATCAGAAATCCAGATATAATTCTTAGGCAGTATCACCTGATCATGGAGATGGTTGATCTCCAAGCAGATCAAGGTTAGGAGAGTAGACACAGAGGACAACAACGCGGATCCACTCACAAAGGCCTTTTTCCCAGTAGAGACTTTTATGGGATGGTTGAGTATGGGATACTTCAACCATAGCTGATTGTTGGGTATGCGATACCACAACAGATGGCCCTAGTGCAAGTAGGAGATTGTTAGTTATATGTATGCCCTAGAGGCCATTACTGTACATACGATGTATATTGTAGTCGATGCTTGGACATATATAGAGAAGACTTTCTTGCTCGACATGATAGTACGCTATCTGGTTACTCTTTATCTTAACATGTACTCTGATTGTCTCTATGTTACATGTTGATAAAGCCCTTAGGATGAGTACTTGACTACAAGGACTATGATGCGGATCATACTAGTGAGGACAGTATAGTCGCCAAGTACATCCTTCAAATGTTCCTAGTCATGGGAGTACCGAGACAGGGCATCGATACTCCAGAGTAGACTAGCGTATGCGCTTCTTGACCCATATGATGGGCGATGGATGATCCCATATCCATCGGTGTTTGACATCAAGGATGGTGTATGGGTGCTCAGTGGAGACTGGGTACACTGGACGGACTCACCGAGAACTCCCAGATGGTATTATACCTCACGTCAGATGGCAGTTCTCTGGTGACACTGGTACAGGTTAGTCTGTAGACCAGAGATCGTCATAGAGACTTGTGTGATTCCCACTGTGCTTTGATTTCCATCATACCACGTCCAAGAGGGCGTGCAAAAAGGTGTCTTTTGGGTACAGTCGTGAATCACATGGAGGCAATGAGCGATAGGACGGGATTCGTCTCTCCCGGTATAGGGAGTTGATGTTGTGCAGTGTTCGATTGGCTATAACTGGAAATCCCTGGCCAGAGTTGCTGAGATTTACTGGTAAAAGTTATCAGTAGTTTCTCGAACTGTTATGGACCTCATATCGACACGACTTATCAAGCTACTGGGGTCTGACGTTTACCACCCCTAGGCGAGATATGCGACATATCAGACGAAGAGACCGGACTGTACGGGAGTGTTACTGATTGGATTCGCAGGAGAATGTACAGGCTTGCTTGTTGATCTTCTGATCGCTCAATACCTGGGTGGCTGTTATGTTTAGCTGACCGCTTGCAGCTTGTGGGTGTTTGATATGATCATCACCTACTGCCGGCGTATTGACGATTCTTTAGAGTCCTACACAGAGATTTCTTGACTCAGGCAAAACGGAGTAGGAGCACATATATGATATGTGCGGGACCGAGAACAATACGTGTATGTGATACCGTATTAGATTCTCGCGATATGAGATATCGGCCGGGTATATGAGATATAGCCGGGTCATCGGATCAAGTGTTGATTCGATGAACTGATACGGATTATATTAGTCGGTTATTTGTGAAATATCCGGATTATCGGATCAAGTGTTGATTTGATAATTTAATGTATAATTATATATTTGATATATTAAATTACATTAACTAATATAAGCTCACTAAAAGATTCTTTTTCTCACTCGGGTAATACATTGATATATATGCGATATATGTTAATTGTATTATTTTATTTTGTTACAATAAATATTGTATATGTGATATATAATATTGTAACATAATATGATAACTAATGCAACATGTTTTGTGGAGATTAAACAAGGTTAGGGTTTGATTTGGTTTAGTTCTTTCTTGATGCTTCTAGAAGGTTTTACTTTGTTTCTAGCAAAGATATTATGTTTGATATTTTTGCTAGATATTTCTAACCCAAACCAAACCCTTCACCCTAGGTTAAGTCTCTACATTGGTTAGCCTCTTCATATTCAACCATGGTTTCATTATTAATCATGATGATGAGTTTCATTATTCATCACAAAAGGATTCTTCTTCTTCTTCCTTGAGTTCTTGATAGAAAAGCTTACTAGCTTTTTCATTAGTGATGATTTTGAGTGAGATTATGAAAACAAATGAGAGCTAAAATCCTACTTCATCTTCCTAATCTATCCTAGCCATTTAGATTGGTGTTCACTTCATTAGTGATTGAGAGCTTGTGTTAAAGAAACTTCAAGGTAGATTATCTTTGTTATCGAAGATCGGAAGCAAGTTTGCATCATTCTCTTCGTGGAGCGTCTCTAGAGTCCGGGTACATGATGATCGCAGCGAAGGGACCTCAACACGGAGCTTATGAAGTGAAGGACCGGACTACAAAGGTTGTAATCCCAAACTCTTAAATGTTAAAGTGTTTAACATGCTTTGTTTCGCCTAATCTCTAGTTTAAAGATCTTGGTTAGGGTTGTTCGGCACGTCTAAATTTTAAATCGGCCATGGTTGATGCCTTATAGACCCTTGTGAGAGTGCCTAGTAACCCTACAGTATTAGGTATTAATTCCTCATTTTCCCTCCTTTTCCCCTTTTAAAAAAGTGTTAGTCAGGGGTCACGTGGGGACACGTGAGGCGCCCTAAATCAGTATTGCCTTTGACTTTATTCCCTTCATTTTTTAGGGTCACGTGTGAGCACGTGAGGCATTGCCTCCAAGCTTTTTATTTCTCATTTTAAGGAGTCTGTTTAAGGGTCACGTGGGAATACGTGAGGGCGCCCAAAGTTGATTCTGCCATTGGATTTGTTCCCTTTTATTTTGGGGTTCACGTGGGAGCACGTGAGGTATTGCCTCTGGGTTAATTCCTTCTCATTTTGAGGAGTCTGTTTAAGGGTCACGTGGGGGCACGTGACCATGCCTTATTCATTCCTTTTTGTTCGTTGGGATGAAGGGTCACGTGTCACCACGTGATCCTGTTGGATACTTGATCTTTACGTGCATGAAGAGCTTTAAGTCTCTTGTCTTAAGAATTAAATTCTTTTGCAGGGTTAAACCCTAGTTTCATGTAGAGGAATTAAATTCCTATGTATTTGGAGGAATTAAATTCTTATGTAGGGTTAAACCCTAATTTCATTTGGAGGAATTAAATTCCTATGAATTTGGGGGAATTAAATTCCTTAGACTTAAATTCCCTCTAAGTTTTGGATCTGCACGGCAGAATCTCCCCGATGAGAATTAAATTCTCAACTTGTGGGGAGATTTGCTTCTGCAGATCTTCAACCAAAGGAAGAACTAAGTTCTTATTCAGAAGAGTTAAACTCTTAAATTGAGAATTAAATTCTCTTTTGTTTTATGGAACTTAGATGTCTTTCCCCTTTCTCACCTACCGTTTCTTTTCTCTTCTGAAGAAATCTTCTTTTCTTTCTTGAGAATTAAATTTTCCTCTCTTTTTTCTCTCTGTTGTTGTATCTCTCTAAAAAAAGTTCCAAAGATCTCTTCTCTTCTCTTCTTGCCTCTTATTTATAGGAGAAAGAAAAGAATCAATTTGTTTAGTGACTCTTTCATTGAAAGATTTTGGTTGTTTTTGTAACCAACATGATCTTTTAGATCACTCAGTGAATTTTATTCACTATTGGATTTTTAATCCAGAAGATATTCTATCTGTTAGTCTTGGTGAATTTCGGGGAAATCTTTCCTTGTATAAAATCTTTCCATAAATTGGTGATTTTTAATCACCATTGGATTTTTAATCCAACGGTGCTCCATTTTACAGAGCACCATCTTTTTTGTTTGGAAAGATCTAAGAAAATATTTTTCCAGTTAGGGTTCTTGATTCCCTCTTAATTAGAATTTAATTCTATTAGTTTAGAAGGCTTAAGAGCCTATCACGTATTGGCACGTGATCCCACCGATTGATCATTTCTGTAGAATTTAATTCTATTAATTAAGGAGCTTGGGAACCCATCACGTGTTGACACGTGACCCCCTTGATTAATATTTTAATCAGAATTTAATTTTACTGTTTTAAAGAGCTAAGGAATCATCACGTGTCATCATGTGACCCTTGGTCACGTGTAGACACGTGATGCCTCATTGGGATCTTTCCTTACCATTTTATAATACCTTTTAATTCTTTCAGTGGGTTCTTTACAGGTCCATCATGTGTGGGCACGTGACTCCACTAATTTCTTGCATGATTAGAATTTAATTTTATTATAGCAGAGTCCCAGGAAAGCATCACGTGTCAGCACGTGACCCTTGGTCACGTGTGAGCACGTGATGTCCCATTGGGTTCTTTCCTGATATTTTATGAGGGAACATATCATCAAAATATCTATTTTTGATATAGTATAAATATTCCAACTTTTCTAAATCAAAAGAATCACTTTACATGAAAATACCATGCAATTTCATACAAGTTCAATACTTTACAATTAAATACCATATATTATGAAATTAGGTTTTTATTCACTAGAAATGTCACATATATAAAATCTGCATCTATGAAAACTCTAAAAATGATAATTAAATACTTGAGGTGTATTTTGAAAATTATACAAATTATTTTTACGTAAAACCCCCTCAAGTTCTATAAATTACAATAAGGACTCTAGTAAATATAGGTTTAAGCGGGACCAGTCTCTTGAGCCTCAGGGAGTCGGAGATATGGGTGCTTGCCTATTTAAGGTAGACAACTTAACAAACGGTATTATCAACACAGTATTCGTCTTTGAAAAAGACACAAATTCTGCCGTCCATATGCAGCGGTTACCGATAACATCAAAACTTAATTCCGGATTTTAATTTCTTTTCTAATTGTCTGACTCAGACTGAGTCTCGATATAATCAATCTGACTTGAATGAGATTCAAGCATATATATAACAATTCAACATGAATCCATATAATCAATCTGTTAAATCTATTCAATCCGTATTGACCGAACCGAACCATGGATATACTTCTATCTACATGGTTCTCCAGTTACATCCATTTACTGATATCATGGTTTCGACAAGTTATCCATCTATACAATTCAATTTACAAGACAATACAATACAGTACTATCAGTACAATCATTACTATCAATAGAATAAATACACAGGGTGTTGGAGTAGTTCATGCGTGAATCCAACAAAATCTCAAGAGTCCCCCTAGATCATGAATCCATGTCTACTAACACAAGCAAGCTATCATGAGGGCCCGTGTTTTCTTGCTTTTGGATTACATCCTGTTGAGTTTGGAATACTTAACACTAGGTTGAAGTCCCATTACTAACATTTGATTCGGGCCTGTAGTTCCCTACTCCTGGATTACAGCCTGTTGGGTTCGAGAACACTCTTGAGATTGGTTGACATTCACCCTTGAACTTACGTTAGATTAGTATACCCAAGTAGAGACCTGTTAAGACACTTACCTTTACTGCATGTTCACTACACTTACATTATATGGCTATACTACCATGCTCATGATATCAAGTTTATCTACTCGTCACACATTACTATACTTGTTCATTTATGTTACAATAAAACCGCATGCTAAATAAACTTGATAAGATGATATGACATACTCAAAAATTCATTTTATAATTTTTCCCTATCATTACATTCTTCTTTACTCCTATTTTCTTTGGGACTTATCGCGCGGAAGTTCGCTGACGGACATTCCACCTTTCTCTGTTTTCTTGGAATGTTCGTCAGATACTGAGAAGACTAAAAGAGTAGACATCCCAGAAGAGGAGCACCAGCAGACCGAGTGACAGGGCTAGATTAGTTACCTTTTCTTTGTTGATGTACGCCACTTGTTTAAGCATTTCAATCTTTGTATTTTCTTTCAGTTAAAAATCATGTATTGTAAATGAATCAAGTTGAATGTAAATAAAGTTGTTGAAGTATTACTTTCATGCTTATTATCTTGTCTTTTTATATTGCTTTATTTACGCTTAGCGTATTTATTTCGGGAAATGACCTTCTTGAAATAAATACGTCGCGACCTCGTCATGTACCTGCTTCCGTCTACTGGGAAGCGGGGCGTGATAGAGACTCGGTCTGAGTTAGAAAATTTGAAAAGAAATTGAATTCTAAATTATGTTTTGGTGCTATCAGTAACTGCTGCACATGGACGGTAGGATTTGTGTCTTTTTCAAAGACAATTACCGTGTTGATAACACCATTTGTTAAGTTGTCTATCTTAAATAGGCAAGCACCCATTGTTCCCCTCCGAAAGACGGCGCGACGGACGTCTTGCCTGAAATTCGGGGCAGATGCTAATTGGTGCTATCCGTCTACCTCTCTGAAGATGCCAAGTTGATTTATGGTACCATGTATCGAAGGTTTAAACGAATGTGTCCCATGTAGCAGACTTCGTCAGATTCCCCCTCGCTTGAGGGGTTTTTGATTGTGGGGACGCTCTTCCCTGCAGGCGCAAGCCCCTGCAGTTAATTACGCTACCGCATTGCGGTAACAATTTTCTCCTTCTCCAGATGGTCACTTCGTGTCGTGTGTATTTGATTTGTGTTTGGCTGCCCGTGGATTGTATACGGAGACTGAGTTATGTCATCGCCCGTAGGGCGTGGACTAGTCCAAATCCGTATTATCTTAGATTTGGGTTTGGGGGTTTGAGTTTAAGGATACGTTAGCCTCGTTTAAGACTAAGATCGACTTAAACGTTTGTTAAGGATACGTTAGTCTAGTTTTAGACTAAGATCAACTTAACGGGATCGTTTAGATCCAACAAGAGAGCAATTAGGGGAGCCCTGTTGTTTAGTTTAGTGACATTGCGGTCAATAGGTAGTTTAAGGACATTGCGGTCCAATGTTAGTTTTAAGACATTGCGGTCAAGGTTAAGGATATCATAGTCCGTGGATTTAAGGACTCCACAGTCCGGCATTAGTTTTAGGACATCACAGTCAAGGTTAAGGACGTCATAGTCCGTTGTTAGTTTTAAGACATTCCGGTCAAGGTTAAGGACCTCATAGTCCATGAGTTTAAAGACCCCACAGTCCGGCGTTAGTTTTAAGACATCCCGGTCAAGGTTAAGGACCTCATAGTCCATAAGTTTAAGGACACCACAGTCCGTATCAATGTGTGGTCATCGGGACCCGTCACCTCTTTAAAGACATTGAGGAATTACAACGCCAAGTATCAAAGGAGTGAATAGATGTACCCTTAAACCAAGGTAGATTGGATGATCTTTGGCCCAATTTGGAGCCAAGACCAATTAATTATATTATGAGCCTATTAGCCCGGTTAAGTTTGAATTGAGGACTTATGGCCAGTTTGGGCTAAGTCCAATCATGTTTGGAATATTGGCCCTCTGTTGGTTCATTGAAGGAGAGGCTTTGCCTCTAGAAATTTAGCCAATTGGGCTAAAGCTAGTGTTAAACACTAAAGACCAACAGTGTTGAACACTAGGAATAAGATTAACGAGTTAGTGTTAAACACTAAAAGATAATCAGTGTTAAACACTAGCAACAGGGCTTTCAAATTAGTGTTAAACACTAAAGCAAATCAGTGTTAAACACTGCAAACAGAGTTTTCAAATTAGTGTTAATCACTGAGAAAATCAGTGTTAAACACTGCAAATAGAGTTTTCCAAATTAGTGTTAAACACTAAGAAAACCAGTGTTAAACACTGCAAATAGAGTTTTCCAATTAGTGTTAAACACTAAGGAGGGAGGGGTCACGTGCGGACACGTGAAAGCCCCCTGATTTCCCTTATTTTATTCTGTAGGTAAGTGTTTAACACTTTTAATTCTGACGGCCATCACGTGTGAGCACGTGATGGAGGCCCACGCTCTGGTCTATTAGAGTAATCATTAGGGGTCACGTGTTGACATGTGAGGGCGCCCTAGAGCTCTTTCCTGTTTCTTTTGCCTTTTTCTCTGTGTGCTTCAGGGGTTACGTGGGGCACGTGAGGCATTGCCTCAAAGTTCCTTTTTGTGGATCTTTGCAGGGGTCACGTGGTAGCACGTGACTCTGACTCAAAGTTCTTTTCTGTGGATCTTTGCAGGGGTCACATGGTAGCACGTGACTCTGACTCAAAGTTCTTTTCTGTGGATCTTTGCTGGGGTCACGTGGTAGCACATGACTCTGACTCTTTGCATGTTTTAAAGATCTGTTCATCTTTTAAGAATTAAATTTTTCATAGGGTCAAACCCTAGCAATAAACTTTAGAGGAATTAAATTCCTGTTTTCTTCTGAAGAATTATATTCTTAAATAGGGTTAAACCCTAATTTCTTTTCTGTAAAGAATTAAATTCTGGTATAAGGTGAAACCCTAATTCTTTTTTCTTTAAGGGAATTAAATTCCTGTGAGTTTGAGAGAATTAAGTTCTCAATTAGGGTTAAACCCTAGTTCTGTCCATTCTGAAGGAATTAAATTCCTAGGGTTAAACCCTAATTTTATCTCAAAGGAATTAAATTCCTGTAATTCTGTGAGAAGTAAATTCTCAAAACTCAATTCCTCCTCTATGTTTTAGATCTGCATGGCAAGATCTCAACCCAATGAGAATTAAATTCTCAATTCATGGAGAGATGTGCACTTTGCAGATCCTCCACCAGAGAAAGAACTAAGTTCTTTTCTTTATATAAGAGTTAAACTCTTTTGAGAATTAAATTCTCTTTGAAGCCTCTCTTTTCTTACCTAGGGATTTTCTTTTGTAGAGAATCAAATTCTTTCTTCTGAATTTTTAATATTCCAAAGCTCTATATCTCTCTCTCTGTATGTCTCTCTCTTCTAACTCTCTTTGGCTCCTATTTATAGGAGAATGAAAAGAATCAATCTGTTTTAGTGAATCTTTCATTGAAACATTTGATTTGTTTATTGAGAGATTTGATTTATCTTCATCATTAATCTGGGCCTTTAGATTATTAGGAGAATTTATTCACCATTGGATTTTAAATCCAAAGATATCTCTTTGCTATTTCGGTTAGATTTAGGGGGAAATCTTTCCAAATCCAAGATTTTTCCATAAATTGGTGATATTTAATCACCTTTAGATTTTTAATCCAACGGTTTCAGATAATCCTTTTTCATTTTGGAAAGATTTGAAAGATCTTTCCTCAGAATTTAATTCTGTCAAAGAATAAGGCTTTTAAAGTCGGTCACGTATGGCCACGTGACCCCTGGTCACGTGTAGGCACGTGACCCCTGGAATAGGCTTCTCTTCTTCTGCGCTCTGTTCTCTGGCCGCTGCTTAACCATCTCGTGCCAACACGTGACCACTGGTCACGTGTGAGCACATGATGCCTCTTCTGAAGCTTCTTTCTGACTTTTAATTAGAGAACAAATATGCTCTGTGCTGCAGCTTAACCATCACGTGCCAACACGTGACCACTAGTCACGTGTGAGCACGTGATGCCTCTTCTAAATCTTTTCCTGATTTTTATTCAGGGAACAAATGCCCCCACAGCGTTGCTCTCACGTGTCCGCACGTGAGTGCGACGCTGTCACTTTTGTGACCGTTGGATCTGCCTTGGGAGTAGGGTCGATGAAACGTTTTCCATTCCATCTTATAAATGCCCATGTCCTTTCAGAAGAGCCTCCACTTTGCTCATCTTCCTCCTTTGAGAACTTCTTTCTTTTGAGAATTTAATTCTCTTTTTCCAGAGCTTAGTTCTCTGCTTTGAAAAATTTTCAGAGTTTAACTCTGTTCAAGAAAGACTCTTCCTTTCAGGTAATGACGTTGAACGATCGAAGAACCTTCATTTTTTAAAAAAACTCTCTGGATTTTAAATCCACATCAAGGGTTTCACCCCTTTTAACATGAACCCATTTTTTCAAGTTCATCAACAAAAATAGAAAACCATTTAATCTCCGAACAGTAGATCTCTTAGGGTTCATATGATCTTTAGGGAGATGATGATGGCGGTTCAAATCCATGGAATTTAACTCCATCCCCAAAAAATGTTTCTGGGAATTTAATTCTCCTTTTCAAAAGGAATTTAATTCCTACGAAGAACTAAGTTCTTCCCATGGAGGCTTCTTAGGGTTTTCTTGCCTTGGGTTGTCTTTCTGTAATCGATGAAGGAGAAGCTTGCAATGGTGACTTTTCTGGGAATTTAATTCCCTTGGTTCTGTTTGATTTGTTGCAGAGTCCAAGATGGATTTCTCTTAGGGGAGTGTGTAGGGTCATTTGAATTCCACTATTTATTTAATTAGAATATCCCCTTTGTCTCACTATGGTTGCTGTGTCTCATCATTAGCCAGCCGTCATCTTGATTTCGTGGGACCCACATGTTTTGTAACTAATGGTCCTACCAAACAAGTTCTTTGTCACTTTCTTCAACTGTCTTCATATATTTATGTTCATATATATATATATATATATATACATATATATATATATATACATATACATATATATATATATACATATACATATATATATATATATACATATACATATACATATATATATATATATATATATATGTTCCTGGCTTCACTTTTGACAATTTTCCTTTACTTTGTTTCAGGTGCGATGGCTTCTGTTCCGTGCTTTCCCTTCACTCGTTCGGAGGCCGCTTTTCCTCAATCACCATCCGACGAGGAAGCGATGGCGATGATCCGGGCTCATGACCCGAACTGCACTAGCTTACTTCTATGGGGAACTTGGTACAGCCATATCATCCGGGGTCGCCGGAGTTTCCTCTGTGAAGTGCCGACAGAGCCCACTTTCCCGTTCTTGCCGATGGAACCTCCGAGGACGGTTTTCGCTGTGGAGATGCCAAATTGGACTCTAACGGGACGGCTCGAGCCTTCAACAACCGGTATCCCGAACCATCCGATCCCCGCTATAGATATCCTGGGACGACACATTTGCCAGGGTGAGGCCTACCCATGGGGACAAATTTATAAGATAGGGCTCACCCCTCGACACCCCACGGGCTACTTCCTCTGGGCTCGCTATATCCTTGCTACCCATCGTGCGCGGCTGCAGAAGGTCGGGATTTACCAGGCAATATACGCGTCGCTCTTTCATTATCATTCCCCGCATGTCTGGTAGGTTAAGGCGTTCTTGAATCAATGGAATCTCCCCACCAACACATTTCTTCTGGGGGACAGAGAGGTTTCGATCTCTTTGGGGGAATTTTATGAGATCTCGGGGTTGCCAATTTGAGGGACACTTTATGAGGAGTTGCTGCCCTCTGATGAATACGTCTTTGAACCCGAGCCCGCACCGCTTGACGACTTGTCTGCTGAGAACGTTGTCCGCCACAAGCGTCCCAGCTTGATTAAGGTGCTAAGAATCTTTGATCGATTGCTCACCGAATCTGAGGAGAAGGGCGTTACTTTCAAGAGCTTCATTGCATGTTTCCTTCGTGAGGGCGTCTTGTCGAAGACAGCTCCGAAGTTCGCAAATATTAAAGACCCCTTTGGGTTTGGTCCGAAGAATCTTCCGACCAATGAATCGGATCTACCGCAGTACTACATCCCCATAATGTCATCGACGTCTTTCGAATCCATTGCAGCTCCCGGCTTGGATAAAGAGACGTTCTTCGTTGGGTTTATTAGTGTCTGGTTCAGCTGGTTTGTCATCCCTATGCATCGCCGCTTTATGAGAGTTTCGGTCATCTATCCGGCTCACCGTATAGCTGAGGGAACGCGGCTGGCCGTTGGCATCCCGGCATTGGCGCATCTCTATCACGGGTTGGGCGCTGCAGCTAATACTTCCACCCCTGGCGTAGATGTGGTAAATTTCTCGCTTCACTACTTTACATCTTGGATCGAAATGCACATCTTGGGTGCTTTTACTATGCATCAAAGGCCCGCATTCTACGACGCTTATACCTTCCCGAGGCTTATGCGATTGGTGGATGCTTCTGCCGCTGACCCGACTCAATTCGGGGCTATTCGGCGTTGATTTCTCCTTATGCTACTGCTGGCGGGTTGGTTTTTAGTGATCGGGTCTTATCTTCTTTCGCGGGTTCAGCCCAGCCGCTTTGGGACCGGTCGATAGATAACGCGCCCTCTTTGAAGCCCCGGGAGGCCGCGCGCTTATACGCAATCAGACCGGGTTACCTGGTATTCCGTCAGGATAGCGCGGCCCTCTTTATGCGGTACAATCCGCATCGCTTTGCCCGGCAGTTTGGCTACGATCAGGGTGTCCCGTTTGCGGCTTTCACAGTCGCGCCGGTTCCTTCGCTTGAGGCCATTCGAGATGCCGCCCATCACTTTATGAGGCTGAACACTGGTTCCCAGTTCATGATCCCCGATGGTGATTACATGCCCCGATGCATGGGGTCGTTCACGGGCTGGTATCTTCATCGGGTCAGCCCGATTATCATTGAGGAAAGAAGGGTACTTCTCGGCCATGGTGCCCCTACTCAGTTCTGGCCACGGGACCTACGTTGCGACCGCGCGCCCCGGTCCGCTTTCCTCTGAGGGATACCGGCGCCGCGCTTATTCCGGGAGAATCGGGAGTGGATCTTACCCCAACAGCTGGTATGCCTTTGGGTACTCGGTCGCGGGGTAAATGGGCTCCGGTAACAGAGCCACTATCCGAGGCAGCACCGCCCCCTGCGGCATCGACAATGGTGGTGTCATCCTCGGTTGTGGCACCGGGTGAGGGTGACAGGGATGAAGGTGTTGAGGGTGTTGAGGGCGACGTGGGCCGACGCCGCACTAAGGCTTTGGGGGGGAAGAAACGGCCGTCTTCGGCGTCCGGTTCTGGATCTAAGAGGCGAGGAGGGTGGCCACGAACTTACTTGATTCTTTAACGGAGTCTGAGCACATACTTCCAGATGAGCCGTTGGTCGTGCAAGAGTCGGACGCTGGTCTTCTCTTTCCGGGCTCGGCTGCCGAGGAAGCCGCACAATTGGCTGAGGCCATAAGACGTTCTAAAGATGAGTCTCAGAACGCAAGGGTTCCAAAGAAACCTTATCCTGCGGTGATCTTCTATGAAGACCCCTCATGGATCCGGCGGCGGTTTATTGGCCCTTTGGAGGAATGGGGAGAACGGGCCCTAAAGCAGGCTGCTTCGGAGGATGCCGCGGATGCACTTTCCTTATGGACCGGCGGCCACGAGTCCACCCTCGAACCCCGGCGAACACGCCTCCTTGAGAAAGAGCATCAGCTTGAAGGAGCCATATTGAAGGCTTCGCTACGCATTGGTATGTTTTTATACTTCTTTGTAGCATTTCAGATTGTTTATCCCTCCATGTATCCTTATTCTTGCGTGAATTGTGCAGAGTCTTCAGCGATGGGGGAGGTCCCTACGGGCTTGCTGAAGATAAAGCCTGTTGACGTCCCTAATGAAGCATTGCTCGATGTGGAGGGGGTCGATGACGCTGCGCTTCTTACGATAGAGCCTCCTGTGGCGGTTGTTGATCCTGGAGCACTTGCTCCTTTGGGGGAGTCACCCTTGGTAGTCGCCGTCCCACCGGCTCTTCCCGAGGGCGACCCTAAGGCTGGGGTGGAGGTAGTCAGGACCATCCTCCCTTCGTTAGAACCCGAGGCCACGGCGGAGGCCGCTGAAGCTGCTATCCCCCCAGCTCAGAATGGGAGGAGTGTCGAAGGTAACCTTCTACATTCTAAATTAGCGATCTTTCTGTTATCTGAACTCTTTTGTTTTTTTTCAGAATCACGCGGGCTGGCGGCCTCTATCGCTGATTTGTCTCCCCGGCAATCGTTTCAACGTCTATTGGAGATGGCATCTCCACAGGCGATTTCCCCTCAACGCATCATCCTCTCATCTGGACAAGGTCAATGTCGTTCGCCATTTCTTATGGTATCGCTGTTATTTTGCGTATTGACATTGATGTTCTCTACAGTTTTGGAGGCTGATGACGAGGTCGAGGTCCTCGAAGGGCCAGGGGCACCTTTGGCTCCTAGTTGCATGTTCGTGGGTAAGTGGCATTTCAATACAGTCTCACTTGTTCTTTTGCATAAGAGTTTTACTGACATTTTTCGAATCTGAACAGCCCTGCCAGCCCCCATAGCGCTGGATTCACGCATCGCCATGCCGCCCGGCCCTTATGCTTTGCGAGCCTCGAAGCGCTTGGCCCAATTAAGCCTTGTCTCCTTATCGTCTTTGATCGAGGAGCTTCGTGCTGGCAGCGCAACCACAGCTGAAGCATTTGCCGCTGAAGCTAACGGTTCTCTTCCTTTTCTTGCCACCTACCATAGCGAAGAGGTGGTGCGAGTCTGCGTGGAGTTCTGTCAGCAGGTGGAGGCTTTCTTGCACGCCCTTGAGTGTTCCCGCCTTTCCTCGGAGGCCGTGGCTGCAAAGGCGGACTTGCGGGGGAT
The DNA here is from genome assembly GCA_030015575.1 of Agapanthus africanus. Taxonomy (NCBI): domain Eukaryota; kingdom Viridiplantae; phylum Streptophyta; class Magnoliopsida; order Asparagales; family Amaryllidaceae; genus Agapanthus; species Agapanthus africanus. The sequence goes on along the minus strand of JASDDO010000022.1, from coordinate 765,890,373 downwards.
GATAGCGCGGTGCGCGGAAAATATGGTATCATGCGAGAAGAGGCTCGGCCGCAAATTCTCGGAAAGGGAGCTGGCCTCTTAGGCATTGAGCGAGCTTCAAACCAGCCTTACAGCCAAACCCAATAAAGCGTATGAACTCTGGCGGGTACTTCAAGAGTCTATCAGAGAGGTGGTGGCCCTTGATAAAGTTGTCGTGTTCACTCGCGAGAGGGTTGAGGCTCACAAGGTTACCGAGAAAGAGCTCGAAGGCCGGCTTGCCTCATATCAGTCCCAGCAAACCCAGGCGGAGGCTCGTCTTCTGGCGATCCTGATTCATGAAGCCGTGACTCAGCAGAAGAAGGATGAGCTAGTAAAATTGCTAAACCGCCCGCCGGCTTGAAAACTTGTATCTTTTCCTTTCTTTTTGTACATACTCCTGAATGAAAGTATTTTTTTGTTCTTTCATGAATTGTACTTTGTATCCATTTTGGTTTATGAATAAAGACATATTTTTCTTCTCAATGGTGTGTCTCTTTTTATTGAATGTGTTCTGCGGACAATTTATCTTGGCCTCCTTGCAGGGTAGCGATGGCTTAGGATTCAGGGTTAAGATCTGGCTCCTAAGACTTTTGAGCTTTATGAGACGTGATGGTTTCACAAAGAGTTTTTCTCCCTGCAGGTCGAAAGGATCCCGTAGGTGTAAGTTCCTCTTGAGAATCATGAGGATTCTTAAGCGGGTTTTCCCTTGAGAGTCGTAAGGATCTCACAAGAGAGTTTTCTTACTTACAGGTCGTGAGGACCACAAGTGCTGGGTGCGGTCGCCCTTATCTGTATTTCACGGGGTCAGGGGTTGGTTTGGGATGGTTTCCAGGGTATCGTAGTTTAAATACATCACGGTCAAGGTTAAGGACATCATAGTCCGTGGATTTAAGGACTCCACAGTCCAATGTTAGTTTTAAGACATCACGGTCAAGGTTAAGGACATCATAGTCCGTGGATTTAAGGACTCCACAGTCCAATGTTAGTTTTAAGACATCACGGTCAAGGTTAAGGACGTCATAGTCCGTGGTTTTAAGGACTCCATGATCCGATGTTAGTTTTAAGACATCACGGTCAAGGTTAAGGACCTCATAGTCCGTGGATTTAAGGACTCCACAGTCCGATGTTAGTTTTAAGACATCACGGTCAAGGTTAAGGACCTCATAGTCCATGGATTTAAGGACTCCACAGTCCGATACGTGGTTACTGGGACCCGTCACCTCTCTGACGACGTTGAAGGATTACAATGACAAATATCAAAGGAATGACGAGATGTACCCTTGAACCAAGATAAAATCAGTCTAGAATCATCGTGGTTGATCGTTAGTTTTAAGACATTACGGTCAAGGTTAAGGACATCATAATCCGTGGATTTTAAGGACTCCACAGTCCGATGTTTGCTCTGGATGCTTCACACGGGTTCACTGCCGTGCTCTGCGAGGACCAGGCTCCGCTCTGGGCGTTTTCCGCGGGGTCAAAGAGTGACGTTATCCACGTTCCACGTGGCCAGGAATTTTGCGCTAGATGCTTCACACGGGTTCACTGCCGTGTTCAGCGAGGACTAGGCTCCGCTCTGGATGCTTCACACGGGTTCACTGCCGTGCTCTGCGAGGACCAGGATCCGCTCTGGACGTTTTCCACGGGGTCAAACAGTGACGTTATCCGCGTTCCACGTGACCAGGAATTTTGCTCTGGATGCTTCCCACGGGTTCACTGCCGTGTTCGGCGAGGACCAGGCTCCGCTCTGGACATTTTCCACGGGGTCAAAGAGTGACGTTATACGCGTTCCACGTGACCAGGAATTTTGCTCTGGATGCTTCCCACGGGTTCACTGCCGTGTTCTGCGAGGACCAGGCTCCGCTCTGGACGTTTTCCACGGGGTCAAAGAGTGACGTTATCCACATTCCACGTGACCAGGAATATTGCACTAGATGCTTCACACGGGTTCACTGCCGTGTTTGGCAAGGACTAGGCTCCGCTCTGGACGTTTTCCACGGGGTCAAAGAGTGGCGTTATTTCGCGTTCCACGTGACCTGGAATTTTTCTCTGGATGCTTCCTACGGGTTCACTGCCGTGTTCTGCGAGGACCAGGCTCTACTCTGGACGTTTTTCACGGGGTCAAAGAGTGACGTTATCCGTGTTCCACGTGACCAGGAATTTTGCTCTGGATGCTTCCCATGGGTTCACTGCCGTGTTCTGCGAGTACCAAGCTCCACTCTGGACGTTTTCCACGGGGTCAAAGAGTGACGTTATCCGTGTTCCATGTGACCAGGAATTTTGCTCTGGATGCTTCCCACGGGTTCACTTCCGTGTTCTGCGAGGACCAGGCTCCACTCTGGACGTTTTCCACGGGGTCAAAGAGTGACGTTATCCGCATTCCACGTGACTAGGAATTTTGCACTAGGTGCTTCACACGGGTTCACTGCCGTGTTTGGCAAGGACTAGGCTCCGCTCTGGACGTTTTCTACGGGGTCAAAGAGTGGCGTTATCCGCGTTCCACGTGACCAGGAATTTTGCTCTGGATGCTTCCCACGGGTTCACTGCCGTGTTCTGTGAGGACCAGGCTCCGTTCTGGACATTTTTCACGGGGTCAAAGAGTGAAGTTATCCGCTTTCCACGTGACCAGGAATTTTGCTCTGGATGCTTCCCACGGGTTCACCGCCGTGTTCTGCGAGGACCAGGCTCCGATCTGGACGTTTTCCACGGGGTCAAAGAGTGACGTTATCCGCGTTCCACGTGTTCAGGAATTTTGCTGATTGTATCCGCATTTCACGGAATGAGGGTTTGACTCTTGGTGATCTGTATATCGCCGAGCCATGGAACTGGGAGTTTCCGCTGTTCCGCTTCGCTTGAAGTTGTGTCCGTCGTTACGAGACGAGTGTTGAGACGATCTTTGTGGCTCGTCGAGATTTGGCTTCTTCTTATGATGAAACCTGTGGGGAAGAGTATGACCCTTTCTTTGTTTGTGCCCCTGGATTGTATACAGAGATTGATGTAACATCACCTGTAGGGCATAAATTTCATTTTTTTGTTTTATTTCTTTTTCCGCGATGCTCTATCATTTCAGCTTTTACATCGCGAAGGTCGCGATTGCCCCATAATTTCGGCTATTTTTTGCGGTGCCCAATCATTTCGGCTATTTGTTTTATTTTTACTCGCTGCTTTTTATTGCGAGTTGCCCAATCATTTCGGCTATCATGCATACATTTTTACTTGCTGATTTTGTTGCAAGTTGCCCCATCATTTCGGCTATTTCGTATGCATGTATGACTTGCTAGCTTTTTGCCACAAGCTTGGATTAGACACCGATTTCGGCATTAGCACCGCTACTACTGGAATATTGCCAGGAGCGAATCATCATTTGCCTCTGTCGATATCGAACAAAGGTGGCTTAGCGAACAGGGTTAGGATCCTATGGACTAAGGCTTTTGACTTCATGAGCCATAAGGGTCTCACAAAGGGATTTCTCCCTACAAGTCGTGAGGATCTCATATGTGTGTTTTCTCCTTAAGAATCGTGAGGACTCCTAAGTGTATGTCCTCTTGTAAGTTGTAAGGATCTTACAAACGGATTTTCTCCTTATAAGTTGAAAGGACTTACAAGTGCTGTCTGCTGTACGAGCATATCCCTAGTCACGGATGGGACTTTGTTAGGGAAATGTTTATTCGTGCCCGTGGATTGTATACAAGGGTCAGTATGAGCCACTTGTAGGGCATAAATTGAAGGTTGTGGGGGTTGCTTAAGCACAGGTTTAGGTCTCTGTGACTTAAGACTTTCAAATCTTATGAGCCGTGAGGGTCCCATAAGAGATTTCTCCTTACGAGTCGTGAGGATCTCGCAAGTGTAATTTCTCCTTAGGAATCGTGAGGAATCCTAAGTGTGTTGCTCCCTTGTGAGTCGTAAGGATCTCACGCGGGTGGTTTCTCCATACAAGGTCATGAGGACCCTGCAAGTGTCCTTTAACGAGGTTGCGCCCTTTCGGGTTTTCACAAACACTCGCCGGTAGCCCTGCTGTTTTTACTCACGGAGCCCTTTCGGGTTTTCATCCGCGCCCATTTTTCTTATGGACATACCGTTTTTATTTTTATTATTATATTATTTTTTTTAATATATTTTTTTTATCGGCTTTGAGATGCTGCAATCCACCGTAGTTTATCGACGTCTCGGTCAACAGCTAGTTTTAGGACATAGTGGTCCATTGCTAGTTTAAGGACTTAGTTTAAGGACATTTCGGTCCCTCGTTAGTTTAAGGACATTTCGGTCCCTCGTTAGTTTAAGGACATTTCGGTCCCTTGTAAAGGAAGCCGGTTACTACTTATAGAGTTTGGGCTTAGGAAGATAGCGAGCGGACCTAGTCGTCGTCATCTATCATTGACCTAGGCCTTGACCCGTTAAGCGTAGTATTTCTTCAGGAAGCGACCATTTACTGGCCTGAAAGGTCTTTCACCGTGCATATCCATGAGTAGATACGCTCCACCCTGGTAGACCTTGTCTATGATGTACAGGCCTTCATAGTTTGGCTCAAATTTTCCCTGTTTGGCGCGATTGGGGATCATAGGTCTTTTGACCACTAGCACGAGTTCGCCATGGCGGAATGTCCTCGGCCTGGTCAATCTTTCGTATGAGCGCGTCATCTTTGCTTTGTAAGCCTCCAGATTTTGTTGCGCTATGAGCCAGGTCTTATCAAGGGCATCAAGCTCCTAAAGCCGAAGGTGAGCATTTTCCTCGTCCGTCAGCTCATAGTGGACCGCCATTCGTAGAGAGGGTAACTCTATCTCGAGGGGGAGCACTGCTTCTGTACCGAATACCAATGCGTATGGCGTTGTGTTTGTGGCCGTCTTGAACGTAGTTTGATACGCCCAAAGAGCTTCTTGCAGTCTCTCGTGCCAGTCCTTTTTGTTTCGGGACACCGTCTTCTTCACGATCTTTGTCAAGGTTTTGTTGAAAGCCTCGGCCAGACCGTTAGCTCGGGGATTATAAACTGAGGAATATCTCCAGTCTATATTATGATGTTGCGCAAAGCGACTGATCTTGTGGCTTCTGTAGGCTGGCCCATTATCGGAGATGATCCGTCGCGGAGTTCCGAACCGATAAATGACGTGCGTCTTGAAGAAATGCAGGATATTCTCCATCTTCACTTCCCTCAGCGGTACTGCTTCTGCCCATTTGGAAAAGTAATCAGTCGTCGCCAGGATGAAACGATGTCCCCTGGACGATACTGGTTCGATAGGGCCGACTATGTCAGTTCCCCACATTTCGAACGGCTAGCTAGCCACCGTTGGATGTGGAGGATTTGGATGCTGGTGGATGAAGACCCCATGGATTTGGTATGAGTGGCATTGCTTTGCATATTCAAGGCAGTCCTGAATCATTGTGGGCCAGTAGTAACCCATCCGTTTAATCTTCAACTTCATCTTTGTGCCTGCTTGGTGAGAACCACAGAGTCCATCGTGAACTTCCTGAACGACTCTTTTCGCTTCGTCAGGTCCTAGGCATCTCAACCACAGAGAATCAAACGACCTCTTGTACAGAGTATCATTGATGAAGGCGAAAGACAGAGCTCGTTTCATAAGCTGATGTCTTGAGGACGCATCTTCGGGCGTTCGACGGTATTTGAAGTAATCTATAAAGACTTCTCTCCAATCCTCAGCCTTTCCCCGGTTATTTATTTGCATAGCCATTTGCTCAGTTGCTCCCTTTTCTTCGGATGATTCCGGAGATATTTCTACTGGGGCAAGCACCCGACGGCTTTGTACCACGATTCTGACGTCATCGAGGTTCTCGTCAGCCAGTTCTTTAGTGAGCTTGGCTAACGCGTCCGCTTTGCTGTTTTCCGCGCGCGGTATGTTTTCCAAAGTGTAGGAAGGGATTTGAGTCAGCAGTTGCTGTTCTCTCTCTCCATACTTCACCAGCTCTGGCTTGCATGTCTGGTAGTCGCCGTTTACTTGACTAACGACCAGTTGGGAATCTCCGTATATGAGAAGGTTTTCAATTCCCATGTCGATGGAGATCTTGAGGCCTGCTATCAAAGCTTCGTACTCGGTTTCATTGTTCGTCCTCGGCTCTGTTAAGGAGAAAGCAAAACGCATTATCCCTCCCTGCGGAGTTACGAAGATAAGGCCTACCCCCAATTTGATTATAGGGGGTGCTTTGTTTGCGCTTCTTCACAGAAGATGCTCCATCGAAATAAAGCTCCCATCGGATATTACCACCGTCGATCGTGTCAAACGCATGTTCGTCTGGAAGTTCGCAATTCAAAGGGGAATCGGCCGGTATCCGATGCTCAGCGAGGAAGTCGGCGATGGCTTGGCCTTTCACTGCCTTAAGAGGCTAATAGGTTATTGAAAACTCTATTAAGAGCAGGGCCCATTTAACGAGTCAACCGGTCAATATGGCCTTCGACATTAAATATTTAAGGGGGTCCACCTTTGATATAAGACGGACTTCATGCGCCAACGCATAATGCCGGAGTTTCGTTATCGCGAAGATCAACGCCACGCAGTGTTTTTCGATGGGGGAGTAGTTGTTTTCTGCCCCCAGAAGAACTCGACTTAAATAGTAGAACGCTCTTTCTTTCCCTTGGTCGTTCTCTTGTGCCCATAATGCGCCTAAGGAACCTTCGAGGGCTGTTGTATACATAATGAGAGGCTTTCCCTTGACTGGAGCAGCTAACACCGGCGGGTTTTGTAGGTACTGCTTGATCTCGTCCAGTGCGCCTTGGCATTTATGATCCCAGACGAATGGGGTTCCCTTCTTCATCAGGTAGCTGTAAGGGCGGCACTTGCCTGAAAGGTTGGCTATAAATCGCCGGATGTACGCGAGCTTCCCTTAGAGAGACCGCAATTGTTTGAGAGTCCTTGGCGGTGGTATTTCCACGATCGCCTTGATCTTCGACGGATCTATCTCAATGCCTCGGTGCCGGACAATGAATCCTAGGATTTGCCCGAGGACACCCCGAACGCGCATTTGAGGGGGTTCATCTTCAAGTTGTATTGCCGAAGGCGTTGAAATGCAGTCTCCAGATGCTCTAAATGCTCTTCGTATGACATGCTCTTGACCACGAGGTCATCGATATAGCATTCGACGATTTCATGTATGAGGTCATCGAAGATCTTTGTCATGGCCCTCTGATAGGTAGCACCGGCGTTCTTTAGACCGAAGGGCATCACCTTGTAGCAAAATATACCCAAAGGAGTCCGAAAAGCGGTATGCTTCTGGTCTTCGGGATGCATTTTTATCTGATTATACCCTGATGAGCCGTCCATGAAAGAGAAAACCTCGTGAGTGGATGTGTTATCTATCATCAGCTCGGTTACCGGTACTGGGAAATCGTCCTTCGGGCAAGCTTTATTGAGATCCCAGAAGTCCACGCATATGTGCACTGTCCCATTTTTCTTTATTACCGGGACGATGTTGGCGATCCAGTCGATATTGAACTTCTTGGATAAACTCAGAATCGATCAGCTTCTTGACTTCGGCGTTGATGCTCATCTCAAGGTCGAGCCGCATTATTCTCGGCGCTTGTTTGACTGGCATGATGTCCGGGGATATCGCCAATTTATGTACAGCAATTTCTGGATCTAGTCCTGGCATTTCAGAATAGTTCCATGTGAAGCAATCTCTATGCTGCATAAGCACGTCTTTTAACGCAGCCACCCTTTCTTCAGATAGTAGCTCGCTGACGAATGTCGGTCGCGGGTCATTCGTCGTTCCCAACTCAATTTTCCTGAGGTTATCTGCAGTAGTATGTATGCCATCTTCCAGCTCTTTTGGCGCTGGCGGAAATTCTGAGATTACCTCTTCGTCATTGCTGTTTTCAAAGCACTAGGGAAGGTCATTCATGTCCTCGGGCTCTTCTTTTAATATCGTTATCATATGACAGGTACGAGCTCGCTTCCAAGACCGATGTGGATCTGGTTCTGCTCTTGTGGCTTTGGGTTCGTGCTTTTGTGGCGGCGTTACCCTCCAACTGCTGGATAGAGCAAACCTGCCTTGCTGGTATTGGTCTTCGACCCAATTCTTGAAGGTGAAGCAGTCTTCGATAGGGTGTCCTATGGCTCGGTGATAAGAGCAATAACCCGGATGAGAGACCTCGTTAGCTTGCCCAGGGTGTTTAGACTCCGGAAGTGTAATCATTCGATGTTTTAAAGCGAGGTCAAGTATCTTCCGTGTTTTATTCTGAGGAAAAGAGTATGCCTGACTCATCTTCTTCATAAGGGACAAATCTGGACCGCTCGATTTCCGATCGCGTGACTTCCTGGTCCCGCTTTGTCGCTGTCGAATGCCTTTTCTGTTCTTTGACTTGTTTCTACCTCTGCGTCGGGCCTTTTGCACAACAGGTTGACAGGGAGGAGTATTTTCGTCTTTGGCAGCCTGTTGAAGAAGACGTTACGTCCTGGCTTTCTCGTAGATGGCCATTTCGCGGTTATGGTCGTCCCGAGCATTTTGACCCGCTTTCCTGATAAGCTTGTCCATTCGCTCTTCAAATGACGGACTCGGCACTTTGATTGCGGGATCTAGTTTTGATAAGGGGTCGGCGTTTCCCGACAGGGCGTCCTCTTCTTCATCGAAGTTATATACAGCGTAGCTACCGTGGACTCGTTCTCGTTTCCAGGATCTCACATATCCGAGCCCCAGCATTTCCATTTTCCCGTTGGGCAACTTACGCTGAGTCCTGGGGACATCCCAAATCCTGTTATAGAATCGAGCTTGTCGAATAGTCTGTTTTAAGGGTACCCCTTGGCGCTTCAATAGCCCTTTTAGTCCGTTTGTGTAATATCTGGGCAAACGGATGGGTAGGAGCCTGTCAAGTGTAGAATCCGCGCCATGCCAGATTTCTTTCTCTACTCTTGTTTCCGTGGACCGGAAGAATAGGATCGCCTTTTCACCCTTTCGCTTGGGAGGGACGTAAAACGTCTGCAGGTCCTGCACATTGTAAGCTTCAAGTGCATCAAGGTCTTTGTAGTGCTTCCATGGAATCATGGTGATTTGCAAACTCCGATCATTGCCAGGGGATGCTTGTATTGACGGCCGACTGGAGAATACGGCATTAACCTCATCTTCCGAGTCGCTTCCGAAGATCAGTATGGGGGCGGACGGTCCCGGGTTGTTGCGTCGAGACGGCCCAGTGTATACTATCTCTTCTTCTTCTTCGGTATCACTCCCGAAAACAGGAATGGTGGCGACGGCTTTGTTCTCCGGTTTTCGACACCTCTCTGTGTCCTCGAAATCTGGCAAAAAGTACTTTGCATCTTCGTACTTGTGGAGTTCGTTTACGGAGAACGGGTTGAGCTCTCCCGTTACGGTATACTCAAGACCATCCTTGAAATACTTCATACACTGATGTTGCGTAGAAGGGATGATGTTGTACTCGTGCAACCAAGGACGACCGAGCAAGGCGTTGTAACAGGTCTTTGCGTCAATGACGTGGAACTTAATATCAGTGATGAGTAGTCCGAAGCGTAATGTTAGTGTTACAGATCCGAGAGTCCGTGATGACTGGGAGTCAAAACCGGAGATGGTAATTTTATCCCGAGCGAGGTGCTGAACGCTCATGCAGATTTCCTTCAACACCCGAACATTAAGGAGATTGACGGAGGACCCATTATCCACCAGAATTTTGCCTATCTTGATATCGTGGTAGTATCCAGAGACATATAGGGGACTGTTGTGGTTGCACGTCTCAAGGAGCAGGTCTTCGTCACCGAAAGTGATATCGACCGTGTGCATTTCTTTCAGTTCATCCTTCACCCTCTCTTCGGCGAGGAAGGCTTGGAATTGCTCGGGCTCTTGTAGCGCCTTGATTAGTGAATCTCTCGCTTCTTTTGATAATAAGAGGGCGTCGAGAATGCTGAGCTGCGAAGGTAGCTTCCTTAGGTGCGCTAGGATGTTGTAGTCCACCTTACTCTTCTTGGGCGGGTCCTTGGCAGCCAGCTCTTTCATGACATGGTCATCTATGGCGATATCCTCGGCGACCTTTTCCTTTCCCTTATCTTTTCTAGTTGCGGGTCCGAGATTCTTTTCTGGAAGCGTGCGGTTGCGCAGCTGAATGTTTTCGCAGGCCTCTGGTTCTTCCTCTTTCCTTAAGATGGATTCTTTAAAGAGAGGGCCCAGAGCCATTTCCTCATCAGAGTCACTCCCGAAGGTGAGAACCTGTGATCCTCCGGCGTTGATCGTGTAACAGTTGCCGGTGGGTCTTTTATGCCCTTCGGTCGTACTTCGTCGCTCCCGACGAGTCTTGCGTTTCATCCGCTTAACATATTGCCGGTGAGCAACATACCCCTGCCACCATATCTTAAAAGCGTCGCACTCCTCAGTGGGGTGTGAAATCTTCCGATGATATGAGCAGTAATTAGGATGCCTTTCCGCCCCATTGAGCGTGTTTTCTTCCGAGGGTGGTAGCTTCATTCCCATTGACATGGCTTTGGCAAACCTTTTCCTCGTCTTGAATATGTTTTTATCTGCACCGGATGTCTTTTGATCTGGCGGGAGTGCTTCGACTCCTTCGTTTGGTCGCTTGCGTTTGGCTCCTTCTCATGCGGCCATCTCACACTCCCGATCGGCTTTACTTTTCAAACGAATCTCTTCTAGAAAGGCGTCGATCATTTCATCTGTCGGCCATACAAGTTCCGGTTCAAGCTCTGCCCCCAGTTTCTCAGTGCCAGAGGTTTTTTCATCGTCCGTGAATGAGTGGGAGACCACATGACAACTCGCCACATATCCCTCGGATTCATCCGACGAGCCTTCTCCATTATCTTCCTCCTGAAAGACATGGTCGAGGAACTCTTGGAGTGTGATGGGAGTCCGCGCCTTTTGATTGTACTCTTCCAGCGCGTCAATCTGTTTCTGCAAGTCCGTCCGCTTGTCTCCAGGCTTCACGGGCTTCTTGGATTTCTTCTTCTTTTTCTTTGACGGTTGAGTGTGAGTATTTGGGCCGTCACCACCGATCTTTGGAGTTGGGCGCGGCTTCAGCATCCCTTCAATGATCTGGGGTTCCAGCGGGTTCTTCCATCTGACTGCCGGGCATGTCTGGAGCTCATTCAGCATTCTTTTGGTTTTTGCTGAAAGCACGATTTCCCATGGAGCTTCTTCAATGAAAGAACAAGTTGCCCCCAGTGTGTCCGTCTTCTTAGGAGTGTGAGGTTGTGGCGGGTTCACTTTCCACTTCTCGGAGAGCGCAAACTTGCCCTGTAGGTATTGATCTTCAATCCATCTTTTGAAGACGAAGCAATCCTCAATCGGATGGCTTACCGTTTGATGGTAAGGGCAGTAGTTAGGGTTATTCACCTCACTGGGTTGCGGCGGTCGTCTTGGATTTGGAAAGTTGATAAGCCTGTTGCGTACCACCAGCTCGAATAGCCTCTTCGTCTTATCCCGCGAGAATGAGTAAGGGCACTTCATTTTCTCATTATAATACCGCCGTCTTTCTTCCAGTTGATCCGCCAGCTTTGGGGCACTGGGTTGCTGCTGAGCGTTCGCAACGAAGGTTGCCTTGCCTTTATCCTTGTCATTCCGAGGTTTCGGCTTCGGGGGAGGCGGTCTGTGACCCATCTGTTCCATCTGGGCCAACTTGTCGATCAAAGCCTGGAACGTGGTTGGCTTAAAGAACATCATGAACTGTGAGATAGTTGCATGAGGATCTAGGGTACCCACGAACATACCCACCGCGGGCGCTTCCTCAATGCGTTGTTCGTATTTCGACCACAAGTTTCGCCAGCGTATAGCGTACTAGACCCACGTCTCGCCTGGTTTTACCCTGGCATTAATCAATGCCATTATCGGGGTACGTTCGCTGGCGCTCGCGAATCGCTGAGTGAATAGCAACTCCATTTCTGCGAACGTCTTGACGGAATCGTTCGGGAGTTCAGAATACCATTCGAATGCTGTTTCTGACAAGCTGCCGATGAACTGGCGAAGCAACAATTTATCATCACCGCCGGTGTTGCCGCAAAGCGCCCTGAACTGGGCAACATACTGGTGGTGATTGCCCGTCCCCTTATAGACATGAAATTTCGGTATTGTATAGCCCGGCGGGTACTTGATCTGATCATACCAGCTCGGATATGGTCTACCTATTCTGACAACTTGACCAGCTGCCTCAGTCGCCTGGTGAACCCGTATCTGCTGAGCTATATATTCGTCCAAGTCAGCTTTGGAGATTGTCTCCTCCTTGGCTGTTGACAGAGCCGGTGGAGGATTTGACGTTTCTCCCCTGTCGTCTTCAAGGACGATCGGAGGATCTTCAGCAGGAGGATCTTGTTGGATCATCATACCCACCATGTCCTGGAACAGAAGGGCCATTCGTTGTTTATTAGCTGCTTGTTCCGCAGCCTCTTTGTCCTTCTTCTCAAGTATCCTGCGAAGGAATTCAGCGTCAGTTTCTTGCTCCTGGCGTTGATCCGAGGACGCTTTGGGGCTTTCTTTTGGCCCAGTGAGTGTGGCCATTGCATTCATCATTTCTTGGAGCTTCTGCTGCTGCTCCTGAACTTTAGACATCGATCGCGTAAGCGGTCTGTGACCTGTAGATGTACGGCTGTCCTCTTTACCGGTTTCCATGTAAACGGTATGGACTACAATGCCCCCGGACTTAGGGCGTTAGGGCTCGCCGCCTTTGGCATTTGCCGCAGGCGTAGGGACGTTCTCCGGCCTTCTTCTCTTATGGGCCGTTGAAGTTGAAGGGGCCGTTGCAGCGGTCACCCTGGCGGTTGTCGTCCTTTGTTGTTTGACAGGACGTTTCTTTTTTTCCTGCACTTTCGCCCTTTTCTGTTGACGAGAGTGATTTTGGTCAATTACCGAGTCTTGAACCTTCCGCCAGACTTTATAAATTTTGGAGGATAGCCGTTGAGGAGGCTGCTCCGGCTTCGCTTCTGTAACATTCTCTGCAGGTGGAGGGGATCTTTTAAGAACCGCAGTTGGTGAATTTCTGCGTACCCTGTTTAGCAGCTCGAAGCTATTCCCAGTTGTAACAGCAGCCTCAATTTCCACCGTTGGAGCTGGTGGAGTTAGCCCGGAAGGGGAGTTGCCCCCAGTTTTCCTTATCCGGCGCCAGTGGCGACGTCGGGCATGACGGGTTGTTGGGATTGATTCAGCGACGGCTTCGTCTTGCCCCCTGTTCTGGGGAGGGCCTGCTGCCGGTGTCAGCCTCTTGAAGACTGACGTTCGTTGAGAAGCTACAGATTTCTGAGCGGGAGCGGGAATGGGGGTAGTCAGTTTCACGAAGACCGACCCTCTGGGAGGAGAAGCCGCCTTGGCGACTTCGGGAGCAGCTGTCTTCTTTGGGATGGCCACCTCAGGTATCATGGGCTTCTTGGCGAGCCCTTTGGAGTTCAGGCTCAGTCTGGTGAAGACCGAGGAGTTGGACGACCCGTTGAGAAGGGCCGTAGGAGTAGCAAGTCGATCAAAGACCGACTTCTTTGAAGCTTCCGGTACGGGCACAGGGATGTTAACGTTCACCGGCGGGAGCATGGTCCCAAAGAACAGACCGGTGGTAGCTTGAGTCACTTGTTCCACAGGCATAGTAAACAGGGAAGCAGCCTGCGGTCCATAGGCTACACCTCTAGGTGAGGCGGAGCGTCGGTTGCATTTGCAGTTGGAGCAGTTCGAGCAGTAGCCAGCCATTGATCCTTTTGCTTTCTACAGCAAACGAAACGCCAAATCTTAGTACTTCAAAACCCAAGGGTAACCATTAGCAAACCGCGATTGGTTCGCGAATCACGACACACGAAGTGTGGAGTGGAAAGAGGAAAAGGTCCCACCGGGCGTGCCAGAATCTGTTCCCCTCCGAAAGACGGCGTGACGGACGTCTTGCCTGAAATTCGGGGCAGATGCTAATTGGTGCTATCCGTCTACCTCTCTGAAGATGCCAAGTTGATTTATGGCACCATGTATCGAAGATTTAAATGGATGCATCCGATGTAGCAGACTTCGTCAGATTCCCCCTCGCTTGAGGGGTTTTTGATTGTGGGGACGCTCTTCCCTACAGGCGCAAGCCCCTGCAGTTAATTACGCTACCGCATTGCGGTAGCAACTTTCTCCTTCTCCAGATGGTCACTTCGTGTCGTGTGTGTTTGATTTGTGTTTGGCTGCCCGTGGATTGTATACGGAGACTGAGTTATGTCATCGCCCGTAGGGCGTGGACTAGTTCAAATCCGTATTATCTTAGATTTGGGTTTGGGGGTTTGGGTTTAAGGATACGTTAGCCTCGTTTGAGACTAAGATCGACTTAAACGTTTGTTAAGGATACGTTAGTCTAGTTTTAGACTAAGATCAACTTAACGGGATCGTTTAGATCCAATAAGAGAGCAATTAGGGGAGCCCTGTTGTTTAGTTTAGTGACATTGCGGTCAATAGGTAGTTTAAGGACATTGCGGTCCAATGTTAGTTTTAAGACATTGCGGTCAAGGTTAAGGACATCATAGTCCGTGGATTTAAGGACTCCACAGTCCGGCATTAGTTTTAAGACATCACGGTCAAAGTTAAGGACGTCATAGTCTGTTGTTAGTTTTAAGACATTCCGGTCAAGGTTAAGGACCTCATAGTCCATGAGTTTAAGGACCCCACAGTCCGGCGTTAGTTTTAAGACATCCCGGTCAAGATTAAGAACCTCATAGTCCATGAGTTTAAGGACCCCACAGTCCGTATCAATGTGTGGTCATCGGGACCCGTCACCTCTTTGAAGACATTGAGAAATTACAACGCCAAGTATCAAAGGAGTGAAGAGATGTACCCTTAAACCAAGGTAGATTGGATGATCTTTGGCCCAATTTGGAGCCAAGACCAATTAATTATATTATGAGCCTATTAGCCCGGTTAAGTTTGAATTAAGGACTTATGGCCAGTTTGGGCTAAGTCCAATCATGTTTGGAATATTGGCCCTTTGTTGGTTCATTGAAGGAGAGGGTTTGCCTCTAGAAATTTAGCCAATTGGGCTAAAACTAGTGTTAAGCACTAAAGACCAACAGTGTTGAACACCAGGAATAAGATTAACAAGTTAGTGTTAAACACTAAAAGATAATCAGTGTTAAACACTAGCAACAGGGCTTTCAAATTAGTGTTAACACTAAAGAAAATCAGTGTTAAACACTGCAAACAGAGTTTTCAAATTAGTGTTAATCACTGAGAAAATCAGTGTTAAACACTGCAAATAGAGTTTTCCAAATTAGTGTTAAACACTAAGAAAACCAGTGTTAAACACTGCAAATAGAGTTTTCCAATTAGTGTTAAACACTAAGGAGGGAGGGGTCACGTGCGGACACGTGAGAGCGCCCTGATTTCCCTTATTTTATTCTTCAGGTAAGTGTTTAACACTTTTAATTCTGACGGCCATCACGTGTGAGCACGTGATGGAGGCCCACGCTCTGGTCTGTTAGAGTGATCATTAGGGGTCACGTGTTGACACGTGAGGGCGCTCTAGAGCTCTTTCCTGTTTCTTTTGCCTTTTTCTCTGTATGCTTCAGGGGTCACGTGGGGCACGTGAGGCATTGCCTCAAAGTTCCTTTTTGTGGATCTTTGCAGGGGTCACATGGTAGCACGTGACTCTGACTCAAAGTTCTTTTCTGTGGATCTTTGCAGGGGTCACGTGGTAGCACATGACTCTAACTCAAAGTTCTTTTCTGTGGATCTTTGCATGGGTCACGTGGTAGCACGTGACTCTGACTCTTTGCATGTTTTAAAGATCTGTTCATCTTTTAAGAATTAAATTCTTCATAGGGTCAAATCCTAGCAATAAACTTTAGAGGAATTAAATTCTTGTTTTCTTCTGAAGAATTATATTCTTAAATAGGGTTAAACCCTAATTTCTTTTCTGTAAAGAATTAAATTCTGGTATAGGGTGAAACCCTAATTCTTTTTCTTTAAGGGAATTAAATTCCTGTGAGTTTGAGAGAATTAAGTTCTCAATTAGGGTTAAACCCTAGTTCTGTCCATTCTGAAGGAATTAAATTCCTAGGGTTAAACCCTAATTTTATCTCAAAGGAATTAAATTCCTGTAATTCTGTGAGAATTGAATTCTCAAAACTCAATTCCTCCTCTATATTTTAAATCTGCATGGCAGGATCTCAACCCAATGAGAATTAAATTCTCAATTCATGGGGAGATGTGCACTTTGCAGATCCTCCACCAGAGAAAGAACTAAGTTCTTTTTTTTATATAAGAGTTAAACTCTTTTGAGAATTAAATTCTCTTTAAAGCCTCTCTTTTCTTACCTAGAGATTTTCTTTTGCAGAGAATCAAATTCTTTCTTCTGAATTTTCAATATTCCAAAGCTCTATATATCTCTCTCTGTATGTCTCTCTCTTCTAACTCTCTTTGGCTCCTATTTATAGGAGAAGGAAAAGAATCAATCTGTTTTAGTGAATCTTTCATTGAAAGATTTTATTTGTTTATTGAGAGATTTGATTTATCTATCATTAATCTAGGCCTTTAGATTATCAGGTGAATTTTATTCACCATTGGATTTTAAATCCAAAAATATCTCTTTGGTATTTCGGTTAGATTTAGGGGGAAATCTTTCCAAATCCAAGATTTTTCCATAAATTGGTGATATTTAATCACCTTTAGATTTTTAATCCAACGGTTTCAGATAATCCTTTTTCAATTTGGAAAGATTTGAAAGATCTTCCCTCAGAATTTAATTCTGTCAAAGAATAAGGCTTTTAAAGCCGGTCACGTGTGGCCACGTGACCCCTGATCACGTGTGGCCACGTGACCCCTGGTCACGTGTAGGCACGTGACCCCTGGAATGGGCTTCTCTTCTTCTGTGCTCTGTTCTCTGGCCGCTGCTTAACCATCACGTGCCAACACGTGACCACTGGTCACGTGTGAGCACATGATGCCTCTTCTGAAGCTTCTTTCTGACTTTTAATTAGAGAACAAATATGCTCTGTGCCGCAGCTTAACCATCACGTGCCAACACATGACCACTGGTCACGTGTGAGCACGTGATGCCTCTTCTGAATCTTTTCCTGATTTTTAATCAGGGAACACCCATATCTCCGGCTCCCTGAGGCTCAAGAGACTAGTCCTGCTTAAACCTATGTTTACTAGGGTCTTTATTGTAATTTAGTATAACTTGAGGGGTTTTATGTAAAAATAATTTTGTATAATTTTCAAAATACACCTCAAGTATTTTATTATCGTCTTTAGAGTTTTCATGGATGTATATTTTATCAATGTGACATTTCTAGTGAATAAAACCTAATTTCATAATATATAGTATTTATTTGTAATATTGGAATTGTATGGTATTTTCTTGTAAATGAGATGTTTTTCTTGAATTTTGGAAATGTGTAATATTATAAATAATAAAAATAGATATTTTGATATTAATTACATATATATTTATTTATTAAAAATATAAGTTTATTTATAATAGAAATCACATTTTCTAAGGAAAAATTGTATTTTAAATCTTTCGAGATAGTATGCATCTTGCGGAGGTCTGCATCTTACTATACTAAGCCCGAGGATGTGCGATAATCCACACCATCCCGAACGGGTTTCCCAAAATGGGTTGTAGAGATGCATTTGCAAAGATTTGTTAAAATACACATCTTGTAGAAAAAAGATTTTATAAGTCGGAGGTAGTTATGTGTAAAGTCGTATTTTTCCCAGATCTATGTTCCCAAATTTCATCGTGCTATATTACATTTGTGTGTTGTGAGGATGTAGGTCATTACCTCATGAGTTTTCTAAGGTAATATAGTTTACAAAGTTCAAGTATGTCGAAATGAAACATGAAGGTATTTTAATGTAAAAGCGGAATAAAACTTGCTATGATTATTATTTTGATGTCAAACTTGTTCTATTGCCTTTGTTAATGTTTAATGGTTATGACATAAGAGTTTGGTATTATTGTGTTTAAGAAAAATAGAATTTTTTAAGGAAAACCGAATCGGACGTTGGATTAACTCCGCTTTCGTCGGATTTTAGTTTTGAATATTTTTAGAATAGAGAAAAGAAGAAGAATTAGGGACTTACAGGTTATTAGACTAGAAGAGAAAAGGAGGAAGAGGTAGGAGGTGGCGGTGTGTCGTTTCGTCGTCGGAATCTGCTCGGCTCGTCGTCGGAAGTTTGTCGGAGCTTCGTCGTTTGCTAACTCCACTTGCACACAAAAAGTCTTGGGAATTTTCTTGAGAGTTTAGGCAAGGATTTATGAGTGAGGGGGAGGGTGATTTGAGGGTGGTATTTATAGGAAAAATCTAGCGTTTAGGGTAGTGAAAGGGTGTGATAAAAATTGTATTTAAATTGGATTAAATGGGTGTATTTTAATTCTCTGATTAATTACAGAGAATTTAAACAGTGTAAAGGGAGTGGGGTAGGCCAAAGGGTGAAGGGGGTTCAAGAATAATTTGGTTTGGACTGAGTTGACCCGGCGGCGCCGGCCGAGTCAGGCGAGTCGCCGGCCGGAGTTGGGCGAGTCGGGGCTCGTGTCTTCGCCACGTATCCCTGACGCTTGGCCTATCCTTGTGGACACGTTTGTTTATTTTGTAACTTACCCTTTACATGTAGTGCATGTGTAGACTTTTGGGCTTCTAAAAGATTAAACGAATTTTAAATAAAAATAATGTATGGTTGATGGGATTTGAACTCTGGTGCTTTGGTTCAGCAGTGCAAGGTCATACCAATGAGCTAAAAGCTACTTCTTGCTGTTCAAAAGCAAATCAAACTTATAATTTGTGCTCAAGATCAAGTACTCCTTTCTGTATTTTTGAAAAAAAAATTGTACAGAAAGTTTGGATTGTTACAAGCACCCACATGCAAGGCATGTAACTATCACCTCAGGTAGCGCCGCACGTGAAGTTCACGTGGGCGCCAATGTGCAAAGCACAGGAGCGCATGTTCCCCTAATATTTAAACATAATAAAGAAGCTATGTTCTGTTAAAATTTTGTTAAGGCAGAGCCACACGTGCCCCTCACGAGGGCGCCAACGCCAATCTTGTAGGATTAATCCTATGGTGGCGCCGCACGTGCTCCTCACGTGGGCGCCAATGTGTAAAGCACAGGAGCGCCTATCATAAATAAGAACTATATTCTTAAGTGGCGCCTGCGTGTACAACATGTGAGCGCCGGCGCCCAAATTAAAAGCATGTAGAATTAAATTCTACATGAGGATGCTTCCTTAAAAACTAGGATATTCTCTATTAAACATAACCGTTGGATCAAAGATCCAATGGTGATAATAAATTATCAGATGATAAATTCTATTTAGGAAATATTTTCCTTCTAATAAGGAAAGATCTTTTTCTAACAGAAAATCTTGGATTTAAAATCCGATTGTAATAAAATATCACCAATTAGACTATCTGAAAGAATTAAATTTTATGTGATAGAATTAAATTCTATTTGGGAAATATTTTCCTTGATCTTTCTAATATTGAATGATCTTTCTCTAACTGAGAATTTTGGATTTAAAATCCAATATTGATAAAATATTACCAATTAAACCATTTGATAGAATTAAATTCTATGTGGAAAATATTTCCATGATCTTTCTCAAACTAGAAAGATTTTCTCTAATCCAACGGTGATTATAAAATCACATATCGATCATCTGATAGAATAAAATTCTATCTTAAGAAAATGTTTTCCTAATCTTGTTAAACTAACAAAATATTCATATGATAAAATAAAATTCTATCTTACGAAAATATTTCCTAATCTTGTTAAACAAATAAGAAATCTTCTCTGTTAAACAGAGAGCTTTTGGATTAAAAATCTAACGGTGAATAAAATTCACCGATTGATCTAAAAGATCATTTTGATTGATCATGAAATCAATCATAATCTCTCAATGAGAGATTTTCTCAATAAATTGATTTTTCTCTTCTCCTATAAATAGGAGCAAAGAGATTAATCAAAAGAGGGGAGGGAGGAGAAAAAAGAAAAAAGGAGACCCTCCATAAGCTTCTGTAAAAATACAGAAGGCCCCCAAAACAACAGAGAATTTAATCCTCTCAAAGAAGAAGATTCCCTCCTAAAAAACTTTAGCTAAAGAAAAAAGAAGAGATCAAAAAACATCTCCTTTACCTATGAAAAGGGTTTAACCATTCTCAAAGAATTTAGTTCTTTCTCTGGATCTGAGATCCACAAGACAAGTCTTCCACAAGTTGAGAATTTAATTCTCATCGGGAAAATCTTGTTATTGAGAATCAAAAATTCAGGGGAGAACATGGATACAAGAACATGAAGAAGATGGAGTTCATAATACTCCGCGAACATAGTTCTTTCAAATCAAGAACTTAGTTCTTAAAAGAACCTGATCCCAGATCCCCAAAATTGTGATCTCGGTGATCCTTAATGGACAAAACGCCATTAAAAGAGGTTTAACTTCTCTGAAAACATGAACATGGGAAACATGGAGTTCATAATACTTCAGGAACTTAGTTCCTTCAAATCAAGAACTCGGTTCTTAAAGAACATGGAGTTCTCTAAAAACATCAACAGAGATTAAATCTCCAAAGAACATAGCGCCTCACGTGAAACACATGCGAGCGTCGGAAAAAAGTTAGTGCTTAGCATTATTGGAGTGCCTCACGTGAAAAGCACATGAGCGCCCAAGGATAAAAGCTCAGCGCCTCACGTGAAACACATGTGAGCACCACAAAAGTTAGTGCTATACACGTGAGCGCTATATGCAGCTGAGTGCTTAGCACTGCTGGGTGTTACAGAAACCCAATCTTAGCCCAAATTGGCTAAACTTATATTCATAATATCCAAACTGATCTTAGTCTCAAACATGACTAATGATCTCTCATTGATGATATCCAAAATGATATTCATCCCATATCTCCTAAAAAAATCTTAGTCTCAAATATGACTAACGATTCTTAGGTCCATCACCCCCTTTCTCTCAAATACGGGATTTGGTTCAAGGGTATATCTCTCCATACCTCTGATATATGTCGTTGTAATTCCTCAACGTTTTCAGAGAGGTGGTGGGTCCCGACAACCAACAACAATTCCTCGTCCCAACTTGATGTAAAATTTTATCAACATAGGGAATTATACACCCCACATTGATGCACTTCCAAACTGACATGCATGCCTCAACTTGGATTGCACCCTAAATTGGGCGCATTCCATGTCACCATCGTTCACTCCGCCATGTAACAAAAACACGTGTGCACAAGATGAATAATGGACTGAAATGTTCTTAAACTAACATTTGTCCCAAATAGGGAATATTGGACTGCGGCGTCCTTAAAATAATATGTTTTGCCCTGCGGACTGTTTCCATAATGACTACCATATACTATCAATAGGCTATTCATATATGATCTAATTATCAGTTGAGCCCATATGCTCACTGCTCATTAATTGATCATAGTCTCAAATATGGCTAATGACCCTTAGATCAAACCCAAATATCCCCTGAACCGATAGACCTCATAAATATGAGATCTGCGTCCTAAGTTCATTCTCGTTGGCAAACTAAGCTACCAACGTGCGCCCCGTCAAGCAAAATTCCTGACCTAAACCCAAATCTAAAATATAAGGATTTGGACTAATCCGCGCCCTACGGGCAACGACATAAATTAGTCTCCGTATACAATCCACGGACAACCTAAACAAACAAAAACACACACGACACGAAGTGAACTTTCGGAGCAGGAGAAAGTGGTTATTGCAATGCGGTAACGTAATTAACTGTAGGGGCTTGCGCCTGCAGGGAAGAGCATCCTCACAATAAAAAAAACCCTCACAAACGAGGGGGAATCTGATAAAATCACGCTGCAGCGGCCGCATCCGTCCAAACCTCCAATATACGGTGCCATAAATCAACTCAGTATCTTCAGAGAGGTGGACGGATAAATCCAAATAACATCTTCTCCAGATTCAAGCAAGACGATCTATCCCGGTTCATCTCCATTTCCGGCGGTTAACTGTATGTCCTCACGAAAGGGGAAAATCCCGAAATAGAGGTAAAAACATGGTAAAGAATGCAAACAATGTTCAAAAACAACAATGCGGATCTAAGAAGCCGTGCAATCGAGAAAAGGTCGATTGGAACCCGTCCTTTATAAAGAAGATGGGTCGGGAATACTCTTTCCTCCAAGGCAAGATAAGGAAAATATTCAACCTTGTCATGAAGCGCCAGATGATGACACTTCCGGAGTCTTGGCACCCCGAACAAATAAACGAGGCCCATCTCCCGGATTATTGCTCCTACCACCGAGCAATAGGTCATCCCCTCGAAGACTGCTTCACCTTCAAAGACTGGGTATCAGACCAGTATCAGTAAGGCATGTTCGCTTTGTCTGACAGCTGGAGAGTAAACACGCCGCAAAAGCATGAGCCAAAGAGGACCTATACCATGAGGATAGGACCAGCTCAACCACAAAAAGGGAAGCGAACTTGTACCTGGCATATGCTAACACTCTCAAAAGAGAGAGGGCATGAGATTATGGATAACCTCCACATGTGCTTCACAAATCAAGACAAGGACGAGGTGATATCAGAGTTTCCACCAGCGCCAAAAGAGCTGGAAAATGGGATACACACTACGACGGACAACCTAAGGAAAATCGACCTAAGGACAGAAAATGATCCGAGGCTGACATTCGTCAGTGAGCTACTATCTGAAAAACAGGTAGCCATGTTAAAGGACGTACTCATGCAGTATAAAGATTGCTTCGCATGGAACTATTCTGAGATGCCAGGTCTAGATCCAAAAGTAGCAGTACATAAACTGGCCATATCGCCGGACATAAAGCCCGGTTTCATTCAAGAGATTCAATATCCTGACTGGATCGCTAACATTGTCCCGGTGATGAAGAAAAATGGGACGGTGCGCATCTGCGTGGACTTTTGGGACCTCAACAAAGCTTGCCCGAAAGATGACTTCCCAGTACCTATTACCGAGCTAATGATCGATAACACGTCTACCCATGAGGTCTTCTCCTTCATGGATGGATCTTCACGATACAATCAAATAAAAATGCATCCTGAAGACCAAAAACATACTGCTTTCCAAACTCCGCTGGGCATATTCTGCTATAAGGTAATGCCCATCGGTCTGAAGAACATTGGTGCTACCTACCAAAAGGCCATGACAAAGATCTTCGATGACCTCATCCCTGAGATCGTCGAATGCTACATCGACGACCTTGTGGTTAAAAGCAGATCTCATGAGAATT
This sequence comes from Agapanthus africanus, assembly GCA_030015575.1. Classification (NCBI taxonomy): domain Eukaryota; kingdom Viridiplantae; phylum Streptophyta; class Magnoliopsida; order Asparagales; family Amaryllidaceae; genus Agapanthus; species Agapanthus africanus. Next base: position 765,867,219 of record JASDDO010000022.1, on the reverse strand, counting down.
ATTGGGAACACCTAAAAATAGTATTCTGACGTCTTCGGAAGTATAATCTGAAGATGAATCCTCTAAAATACGCGTTTGGAGTCTCCTCAGGCAAATTCATAGGATTCATCATATGAAATCGGGGTATCAAAATCGATCTCTCAAATATCAATACGATTTTGGAAATGCCCATGCCAAAACTCTTAGACAATTGTGGCCCCTTCAAGAAAAGCTCGCATATATCTGGTGGTTCATAGACAACCTCTCCGGAAAATACCATCCCTACAGTCATTTAATGAAGAAGGGGACCCCGTTCATCTGGGATCAAAAGTGCTAAAATGCAATACACGAAATCAAGTAATACCTGCAAAATCTGCCGGTATTGACCGCTCCGGTTAAGGGAAAACCCCTTATTCTATATACAATAACCCTTGAAGGTTCTCTAGGCATGCTATGGACACAAGAGAACGATGAGGGAAAGGAGAGAGCTCTGTACTATTTGAGTCGAGTTCTCCCGGGGGCTGAAAACTACTACTTCCTCATCGAAAAGCATTGCCTGACACCGATCTTCGTGATAACGAAGATCGGACATTACGCCGTGGCACACGAGGTTCATCTCCTATCAAAGGTGGATTCTCTCAAATATCTGATGTCAAGGGCCATACTAACAGGAAGGCTTGCCAAATGGGCCCTCCTCCTAATAGAGTTCTCGATAACGTATCGACCCCTCAAAGCAGTGAAAGGCCAGGCCATTGCTGATTTTCACGCGGAGCATCCGATACCAGCCGACTCCCCCTTAAATTGTGAGTTGCCGAATGAACATGCGATCGACACAATCGAAGGAGAGAAGCAAGAAAATGATTCCTAATGGGAACTCTACTTTGATGGAGCATCTTCTATGAAGAGGCGAAAGCAAAACACCCCCATAATCAAAGCCGGGGTGGGCCTTATCTTTGTGACTCCGCAAGGAGGGATATTATGTTACGTCCTCTCCTTAACGGAACCAAGGACTAATAACGAAGCTGAATATGAAGTTTTGATAGAAGGTCTCGAGATAATTGTCGACATGGGAATCAAAGACCTCCTCATATATGGAGACTCCCAGCTGATCGTTAGCCAAGTAAATGGTGACTATCAGACGTGCAAATCCCTTCCTATATCCTAGAGAGTATACCGCGTGCAGAAAACAGCAAGGCGGATGCATTGGCCAAATTGGCTAAGGAATTGGCCGACGAAGACCTCGACGACGTAAGGATCATTGTGCAAAGCCGCAGGGTTCTCGCGCTAACAGAAATATCTTCGGAAGACTTAACAGAGCTATCCGAAGGAAAAGGAACGATCGAACAAGTAACCCTTCAAATAAAGGACAAAGAAAAGATCAACGATTGGAGGGAAGTTGATTGGTAGGGTTTCTGCGTGTTCAAGTTTAGTTAATTACCGCAATCAAAACGGTTTCGCTTGTAGCTAGCCGGTTGAGTACGGGTCGTCCGCAGAGAGATGGGAATCTTTTTCTATGTGCTTTAACGAGTTAAGTCCAAAAGTCCAGATTTGTTTGTGATTAAATAAGTGCTAAAATGATATGTAAAGAGAGCTTGTTAGGGTTAGGATTAAGTTAGTTTGAGTTAGGAGTCGCTCACTTCTTTCGTTGCCACTCTTAATATCGGTGCTACGGTAATCGGCAACAACGGGGATTAGCACGACTTGGAAGGAACTTGTGAGTATAAGCTAGGCTTTCCAACGCATAAGTTCTTCCTTTTGGTGCTTGTCCGTCCATTCTTGGCTCTTAGCCTTAACCTCCAGTTAATTCAACCACAACCGGTCTCACTACGGAATCACCGCTATCATGTAGGATAGGATGCCGTAGGGAGCGGATTGTGGTTCAATTAACGAGAGTTCGATTTAAGATGTTGGGCAAGAAAAGAGTGAGAGAGATTTCCTTCTCTCAAACTTCCCTTATCCTACCCTAACAAGTATGGAAACTACTCACCCATTACAAGAAGAACGAAAAATAAAACAAAGGAGGAAGATAGAAAGAAGGAGATAAGAAGATAACAACTAGCTAGTTGCGACCTCACCTCGGCAAGGATCAAGCGTAAGCATCATGGTTGTTTAAAGATAAAGGAAAAGAGAACAAGAAAGAAACAAACACAAATAACAACAACTAAGTTAACAAATGAAAATTACAAACAATAATAATTTAACTAAAGAACAAGACAAGCATGATAAGTAAAAAGAACTTCTTTATTCATCATTCTTCACTCACAAAAGCTCACTACAAGTTTTAATGGAGAAGAGATGAGAAGAGGAAGAAGAACAACAAGTATTCTAAAACCTAAAATACAAGATTAAGCACCCTTGGCTTCATAAGGGTCTAGGCTATTTATAGGCAGGTAAAAGGAAATCTAGGGCAACATTCTGACCCTTCATGAAAAGACAAATATACCCCTGAAGTTTGGCCAACTGCGGCGCCTATATGGCCACGGAACCGCGGCCTAGACCCCCTATTGGCCGCGGTTCCGCGGCCGTATAGTTGAATTGGGGCATAGGATTTTTGGTGCTTCCCTGGTCTGCAGTGTCCTTTATTCTGGTACATGTTTTTTCTCAGATTTTCTTCACGATTTTTCCAGAATTTCTGTTGAGCAAAAGGTGATTTGATGTGGATTTATTTGTCATGATTTCCTTGAGCTCCGCGTAGATTTCTTGGATTTTGTGTTACCATTGAGCCTTGTGCATGAAAATGACATTGATTTGCCATTTTGTCTCTCAAACTGGTGTGTGGCAACATACGGATAGAGAGCGGAGACCCGTGTTTTATCTGTGGTTGGCAGGAACCCGGATTTTGTCGTGCTTTTCCATGAATTTCATCGTTTAGAGCCGAGAACCTGTATCCTGCAATTGACTAGCAAACACGGCTCAAGAGTACCTACCGATAAGCAATATGATAAAAATTGGGCGGTATAAAAATGAAAAAAATCTGATATGAACAAATACCCCCAAACTTATCATTTGCTCGTCCCGAGCAAAGCCAATTTATTCACAAAAAATCCTAACCTCACTTTCGCAGGGAACGCGATTGCACTGAGCATGTGCAACAAGCCGTTAAACCTCTAGGTGTCCCTAGTAGGAGGAGTGTTGTCTCCTGAGGGTTTTCAGCGGATACTACCCACAAAATCCGGTCAAGCTAGTTTTGCAAAATAACTATGATTCAAACCCCTAAAGTTTTGTTTCAGAAAATAACAATTCTATGATCCTAAGTCTAGATTATCGAACCTTTATTTTTCACACCTCGCTTCTTATTTAACTATAGATTTTATATGTCTTTACGTGCAGTGCAAATAGTGTCGTTAAGTTTCAGAAGGATCGAATAAAGTCATCATATCACACAATAAAGTCCAGATAAATTTTTTTAAAAGGATCACATAAGTTTTATAAAGAGTTAAACATTTTTCAAGTTTCGTTTTCCAGTAAAGTTTCAACTTCAGAATTTCTATCTTCCCTAACAGGAAACTAGGTCTTATTTTTCACTCCACCTTTTTCTTGTTTTCATTTCATACACACCTCTGTGAACGTGCAATAGTCTTTATCATAGAATAAAACCTTCATATCTCCGCTAATTTTTTTTTATAAAAGCCTGTCTTTTATCAAGATTATTCTCACACAAAGAACCGTTAGGAATTTTAACTCGGAGAGAACACTTGCTTGACTTTGTTTTAATCTGGAATTTCTAGGCTTCTTAGCGAGCTTTGGGCCAATGCACCCAAACCAGTTGGCTTTAAGGCATTAGGTGTAGAAACACCCCAGCGGACTTAATTACTCAAGTTACCTAGGTCCAAAAACAAAAGACAGTTTGGCGTGAAAATCATGATGATTCAATACGAACGGAGACATAACCGGCAGTTCAATTATTTTTTTTGGATAAAAGACGTGTTTAGTGGGTTCGGTGTGTAATCATTCCAATCAAGTTTCAGATGGGTTATTTTTCAGACTTAGTTCCAATTAAGGTATCAATAACATTCCTTCATATTCACTTCACTTCATAAACTATTCTTGATATTACTTATTTCAGAACAAACCTATTTGATTCTCAGAAAATCATTTATCCATTTAAAAGTTTTTAGACATAAAAGACTTGTCATCTAATTTCCAAAACTCACGACACGTGTAGTGTGATGTAAAGACGTATATCAGCTATAGTTAACTTCAAAGGAGAGTTATCTTTCAGGTTTTCAAAATCTAAAAATAAGATTTAGTTATTTTTATTTTATCAAACAAAACCGTCGAAATGTTGAATCAGAGTTTTCCCACTAGCTAACTTGACAGAAAAGTTTTTATATTTTTAGAAAATTTTCAGATTTTTATGGATTTTATGGATTTTAGTATGCAGATGTAAAATATACATATGAATGCGAAGATTAGAAATGCGTACCGAGCGTACCCCCAAACTTAAACTGGACAGTGTCCTCACTGTCATTGCATGAAGAGATCATTTGAAGGGTCAAAATTGTCGGTTAGATATACACATTTTTTTTTGGTTTTGTTTTTAAAGAAAAGAAAAAGAGAAAAAATGGAAAAGAATACCCACAAATATGTACAAAATGATATATACATACCCCCAAACTTATTTGGAACAGTGTCCACTGTTTTTGGCTGGATAACCGAAGTCGGATGCATCGCACATAATCTCAAATGGGTGCGTCCAGTCAGGTGAAGAAAGAACGGGAGCAGAAGTGAGTGAGCTTTTTAATGACTCGAACGCAGTCACACAGCTCGAGTTGAAGTCGAATGGCATGTCCTTAGCCAGCAAAAGAGTCAAGGGCCTAGCAATCTTGCTAAAGTCCTTGATGAACCGTCTATAGAAACCGGCATGGCCAAGGAAGGCTCGGATGTCTCGGACGCATCTGGGAGGAGGTAGATTGGAAATGACCTCAATCTTTGCTTTGCCAACCTTTATGCCATTTTGCGAGATGATATGTCCTAAGACAATACATTCGCGCACCATGAAGTGGCACTTCTCCTAATTCAAAGTGAGATTCTTGTCCTTACATCGGGTAAGGACAGCGTCAAGATGCAGCAAACACTCATTGAAGGAATCGTCGAAGATGGAGAAATCATCCATGAAGATCTCCAGAAATTTTTCCACCATGTCTGAGAAGATTCCCATCATACACCGCTGGAAGGTAGCGGGCGCATTGCATAACCCAAAGGGCATGCGACGATATGCAAACGTGCCGAAAGGACAAATGAATGTGGTCTTGTCCTGGTCTTTTTCGGCAATAGGAATCTGATTATAGCCGAAGTAGCCATCAAGAAAGCAGTAGTACTCGTGTCCGGCCAATCGTTCAAGCATTTGGTCAATGAAAGATAGCGGAAAGTGGTCCTTCCGCGTTGCGGCGTTGAGTTTTCTGTAATCGATGCATACTCGCCACCCAGTTTGGGTGCGAGTAGGAATTAACTCGTTCGCCTCGTTGGTTATGACCGTGATGCCTGACTTCTTGGGGACAACATGAATGGGGCTAACCCACTGGCTATCAGAGATAGGGTAAATGATACCACTATCCAGACATTTTACGATCTCCTTCTTCACAGACTCTTTCATGACTGGGTTGAGACGTCTTTATGGATCCCTGGCTGGTTTAGCATCATCCATCAGATGAATGTGATGTTCAACGATCAGGGGACTAATCCCCTTGATGTCCGCCATGGACCAGCCAAAAGCTTGCCTATTGCTGTGCAAGACCGCAAGAAGGGCTTTCTCTTGCTCGGGAGCTAGAGAAGCCGAGATGATAACCGGGAGGGTCTCGTTCTCACCCAAGTAAGCGTACTTAAGGTGAGACGGCAAAGGCTTGAGTTCGAGCGTTGGAAGTGAAACGATGGAAGGCAAAATTGGTGAAGAGGTCTCGAACTCAAAGGACTCCAGCAAAGGTTCAAAATGAGTGTAAGCGACCGAGTTGGATGGTTCAGGTAACTCATCCGGAAATTCGAAGGATTCAAACTCGGGTTGTGAGCGGCTAAGATCGTTTGAGAACATGAAACACTCGTAGTCGTTGTCGGGCGCAGAAACAGCAGCAGGTTCGAAGAGGAACGCACTAGTGGCGTTAAGGTTATCGTGATCGAACAGAAACTCCTCGAATTCATACTCTTCTGGGGTAATCTCCTGGATTGAGCAAACGTCCAGTATATGAGCATTAGGTTCGGAGGGCTGATTCCCCAACCTAAAAATGTTGAGTTCAATCGTCATGTTTCCAAAAGAGAGGTTCATCGAACCATTGCGACAATTGATCACAGCATTTGAGGTTGCAAGGAATGGGCGACTGAGTATCACCGGAATTTAATTCCGGGGGTTAGCTACAAGCTGTGTGTCTAATACAATGAAGTCAACGGGGAATATGAAGTCCCCGACTTTGATTAACACATCCTCTAGCTCACCCCTGGGATGGGTGATCGATCGGTCGGCCATTTGGAGAGTGCAGTGTGTGGGTTTCAGCTCTCCTACGCCTAATTGCTCGTATACTGAGTACGGAAGCAGGTTAACACTGGCACCAAGATCTAATAGTGCGCGGTTGATGTTCTTATCCCCGATGGTAATAGAAATCATAGGACAGCCAGGGTCCTTCCATTTTTTTGGTAAAGATTGGGTAAGAGCATCACTCACAGCACTAGCCAAGAAAACTTTCTTTGGTACCGGAGACTTCCTCTTTTTCGTGCACAAGTCCTTTAAGATTTTCGCGTAGGACGGGACTTGTTGGACGGCATCTAAAAGAGGAATGTTAATGTTAACCTGCTTAAATAACTCCAGAATCTTCTCCATTTGTGGATTTTGTTTATTAGACCTCAACCGGTTTGGAAATGGAACGTTTTTAAAATTAGTTGAGTCCAATGCTTGTGGAGGAGATTGTGGAGCTGGAGCGGATCCCGGAACTGGTGTTTTCGTGGAGTGAGAATTGGGTCCGTTTAGAGCAGAAGAAGAGGAAGAGCCTTTTGAAGAATGGAGAATAGGCTCAGAAGACGAAGAAGCAGCAGAGGAAGAAGAAGAAGAAGAAGAAGAAGAAGAAGCGACCGGGGTGTCATCGTTGATCTGTGTGCCGATGTTGTTCTGCAGCCTCCTTCCCGATCTCAATGTGGTCATGGCACTCACATTATGGTTCTGTTGTTCAAGAGCAACATGTACATTATGTGGGTGACCGGGATTTGGGAGTGGCTGGGACGGGAGCTTCCCCTTCTCTCGCTCGCTTAAGGCCGCATTCAGCTGTGCAATCTGGGCCTCGATGGTCTTGATGCTTTGCCCGTGAGCGGCAGTGTGTTGCACTAAGGACTGAATGGAAGACTGGATATTGGCGGTGGATTGAGTTGATTGTTTAACGAACGCCTCCAGACTTCGTTCGAGCGAGGAAACCTTATCGTTGTTTGACGGAACAAAGTTGTTTTGGGGAAAAGAATTATTGGGTGCAAAGTTGTTCGTCTGATTTTGAAAAGGTTGGGGTTGGAAGGGCTGCTGAAACTGATGTTGAGTTTGTTGTTGTGCTTGTTGTTGCGCCGGAGGGGGCCTTTGGAAATTGTTGCCTTGGAATTGATTCTGATTCTGATTCCAGGAGAAATTGGGGTGGTTCCTCCAACCGGGATTGTAGGTGGAAGAGTATGGATCATTCCTCGGTCTTTGCTGAAATGCAGCATTAACCTGATCCTGTCCTTGAGATGGTGGATTGTAAGGATACTCTTCGGTTAAGTGAGAAGTATCGGAACAACAAGCGCAAATGGTACGAAGGGGAAGAACAGGGGCAGGAGCAGAAGAAGAAAATTTGCTCTCTATCGCTTCAAGTTTTCTCGTTATTGCAGCCATTTCAGCTTTCATGGCAATAGAGACATCAAGTTGGTGAATTCCTACCCTAGACTGACCGGTAGAAGTGGAGGTAGAAGAAGAAGAAGTCGGTCTGGTGCTCTCCCATTGTAGCGTCTGTTCCGCAAGGTCGTCGAAGAATTGCCACGCTTCCTCGTCAGATTTCGATAGGAAGTGGCCCTGACAAATGGTTTCCAACAACTGCTTGGTTGCTGGGTTCAGGCCCTCGTATAAGGTTTGGCAAAGCTGCCATTGCTCAATACCGTGGTGAGGACACTGAACAAGAAGGTCTTTATACCGGTCAAAGCACTTCCAGAAGGGTTCAGAAGGAAGCTGAGAGAATTGGTTGATTTCATTACGGATCCTTGCGGTTTTATGATTCGGATAGAATTTTTTGAGAAACGCTTTAACAAATTCGTCCCAACTGGTTATGGAGTGGGAAGCGATGCTATACAGCCATTTTTCAGCAAGATCGCATAAAGTGAACGGAATGACCCGTAGACGTATAGCATCGTCCGACAGCTGGGTGGTTTTCATCATGGTACAAACGTTTTGAAATTTGTTGATGAAGATATAGGCATCTTCAGATTCAAGCCCATGAAATCGCGGAAGAATGTTAATGAAGTGGGGCTTAATTTCAAAATTATCCCCATTGGCCGGTGGAAGAGAAAGACAGGTGGGAAGTGCAGAACGGGTGGGATAGAAACGATCCTGGAGCGCGATTCGTTGCGGCGCTACAACAGGCGGTGGTGGTGGGTTATTTGCCTCCATAGGAGGTGGAGTCAATCCAGGGGTAGTCAAAGAGATGTTTGGATTAAATCTTGACATCGTGGAAGAAGAGGTTGGTGATGGCGAAGGTGAAGATGTATGAACAGAATTCCGGTCAACGTCGGTGTTGGCAGGCAAAGGTAAGGGTGAAAGAGGAGTGGACGGAGTTTCGACATCTGAGTCGATCGCGTAGTCGGTAGCGACTAACGTAACGCGGACTAGGCGGGCTCTAGTGTCCCGAGTCCAAGCGGACATACACTAAACGAGTTTAGTATAGTCAAAGCGGAGAAGGTGAGGGTAAGAAAACGTCAATGGAGAAATACGATGGGTGGTGGGTGAAAAATGGATTTTTGGCGACAAAGGGCAAGTTTTTATAAAGGTTTTTTATTTTTTTCCTTTTTTTTCTTTTTAGAAAGAGCTTTACAGAAATATGTACGGATTTACAGCTTCAAGCAATCACAAACAAGATATGCACAATCACACCTAGATCTAGGGTCACCTAGGTCAGCTAGACAGCTCCTAACTGTTCCAAAGGGCTAGAAACAGGACCTCAAACCGCCTCTTCTCCAACAATCACGGCCAGGTAAGTGACAGGTAAGTGGGAGGCTCCCCACTATGTAAGTAGTGGTCCTAATTAAGTAACCACTTTCCTTCGACACACTTGCCTAGACACCGCAAAAGTCAAGATAGGATAAACGGCCGATGCCTGTAATTAGTCCTCTGTCCTATTGAGCGCGAAGTCCTTAGGGCTGAGTCTAGTATTTTTTAATTAACAATGGTCAATGCATATGCTTTTTGTGATTTCTGGGGTCCTGAGAAGGGTGATGAAATCCCCACCCAATCTGAATTGGTTTCAAGCCCCTTAAAGTCCGTATTAATAAATGCAAAGCAGTAACAAATCAACTGCAAACAATTTTTATTTTTTAGCGCGGCGCAAAGAATCCTGCACAAGAACAATTTATTGGAAGGGGGAAGAAAATTTGCGCAAAGAATGCTGCATAAAACACAGTTCAGTGGAGTTCAGAGGAGTGGGGAGAGATAAAGAAACACTCACAGAAGTTTTGGCACCCTGAAGGCTCCAAATGGCCGCGGTTCCGCAGCCAAACAGGTGCTCTGGCCGCGGTTCCGCGACAAGAAGGAGGGATTGAACTTTCAATTTTTTTGTGTGTGCTGCTGTGGTTGTCCTCTGCTTGTCTGGATTTGCTGAATCTTGATTTGCTTACTGGAACTGCTCCAGAATCTTTCAGTAGACCGTTTTATCCGTCTTGAATCTGCCGCGGTGTAGCCGCGAAATATGGGTCTATCTTCCCAAGTCTTTGGCACTGAACTTGAACTTCGTATATCCCACTTCTTTGGCACTGAACTCGAACTTCGTATTATCCTGCACACTTGCACAAAAACTAATCAAAAATAACAAGATGGGTTTTTTTTTTTTACATTGTATATTTTTTTTGTTTTTCGGTTAGATTTATATTCACAAGTTAACCCGAAATTACACAAAGAAATAAACTACTGTCTCCCCGGTAACGGCGCCATTTGATTGGTGGGTTTCTGCGTGTTCAAGTTTAGTTAATTACCTCAATCAAAACGGTTTCGCTTGTAGCTAGCCGGTTGAGTACGGGTCGTCCGCAGGGAGATGGGAATCTTTTCCGATGTGCTTTAACGAGTTAAGTCCAAAAGTCCAGATTTGTTTGTGATTAACTAAGTGTTAAAATGATATGTAAAGAGAGCTTGTTAGGGTTAGGATTAGGTTAGTTTGAGTTAGGAGTCGCTCACTTCTTTCGTTGCCACTCTTAATATCGGTGTTACGGTAATCGGCAACAACGGGGATTAGCACGACTAGGAAGGAACTTGCGAGTATAAGCTAGGCTTTCCAACGCAAAAGTTCTTCCTTTTGGTGCTTGTCCGTCCGTTCTTGGCTCTTAGCCTTAACCTCCGGTTAATTCAACCACAACCGGTCTCACTACGGAATCACCGCTATCATGTAGGATAGGGTGCCGTAGGGAGCGGATTGTGGTTCAATTAACGGGAGTTCGATTTAAGATGTTGGGCAAGGAAAGAGTGAGAGAGATTTCCTTCTCTCAAACTTCCCTTATCCTACCCTAACAAGTATGGAAACTACTCACCCATTACAAGAAGAACGAAAAATAAAACAAAGGAGAAAGATAGAAAGAAGGAGATAAGAAGATAACAACTAGCTATTTGCGACCTCACCTCGGCAAGGATCAAGCGTAAGCATCATGGTTGTTTAAAGATAAAGGAAAAGAGAACAAGAAGGAAACAAACACAAATAACAACAACTAAGTTAACAAATGAAAATTACAAACAATAATAATTTAACTAAAGAACAAGACAAGCATGATAAGTAAAAAGAACTTCTTTATTCATCATTCTTCACTCACAAAATCTCACTACAAGTTTTAATGGAGAAGAGATGAGAAGAGGAAGAAGAACAACAAGTATTCTAAAACCTAAAATACAAGATTAAGCACCCTTGGCTTCACAAGGTTCTGGGCTATTTATAGGCAGGTAAAAGGAAATCTAGGGCAACATTCTGACCCTTCATGAAAAGACAAATATACCCCTGAAGTTTGGCCAACTGCGGCGCCTATATGGCCGCGGAACCGCGGCCTAGACCCCCTATTGGCCGCGGTTCCGCGGCCGTATAGTTGAATTGGGGCATGGGATTTTGGTGCTTCCATGGTCTGCAGTGTCCTTTATTCTGGTACATGTTTTTTCTCAGATTTTCTTCACGATTTTTCCAGAATTTCTGTTGAGCAAAAGGTGATTTGATGTGGATTTATTTGTCATGATTTCCTCGAGCTCCGCGTAGATTTCTTGGATTTTGTGTTGCCATTGAGCCTTGTGCATGAAAATGACATTGATTTGCCATTTTGTCTCTCAAACTGGTGTGTGGCAACATACGGATAGAGAGCGGAGACCCGTGTTTTATCTGTGGTTGGCAGGAACCCGGATTTTGTCGTGCTTTTCCATGAATTTCATCGTTTATAGCCGAGAACCTGTATTCTGCAATTGACTAGCAAACACGGCTTAAGAGTACCTACCGATAAGCAATATGATAAAAATTGGGCGGTATAAAAATGCAAAAATCTGATATGAACAGAAGTCTTCATTGACTACTTCAAATTCCAACAAACGCCTAAAAATGCGTCGTCTAGACATTAGCTCATGAAACAAGCTCTGTCTTTCGCCTTCGTCAATGACACTCTATATAAGAGATCGTTTGAATGTCTGTGGCTAAGATGCCTGGGACCAGAAGAAGCAAAAAGAATCGTCTAAGAAACGCACGACGGACTCTGCAGCTCTCATCAAGCTGGGCTAAAAATGAAGCTGAAGATCAAAAGAATGGGTTATTATTGGCCCACACCGATTCAGGACTATCTCGAATATGTGAAGTAGTGTTACTCGTTCCAAATTCACGGGGACTCCATCCACCAACATCCAAATCCGCTACACCCAACAATGGCTAGCTGGCCATTCGAAATATGGGGAACCGATATAATTGGCCCCATTAAACCAGTATCGTCCAAAGGAAATCGGTTCATACTGGCAATGACCGACTACTTTTCTAAGTGGACAAAAGCAGTACCACTAAAGGAGGTGAAGACGGAGAATATCCTCCATTTCTACAGGATACATGTCATCTATCGGTTCGGCACTCCGTGACGAATTATCTCGGATAATGGGCCAGCTTATAGAAACCATAAAATCAGCCGCTTTGCACAACAACATAAGATAGATTGGAGATACTCTTCACTCTATAATCCTCATGCCAACGGTCTAGCTGAATCCTTCAACAAGAGCTTGACAAAGATTATAAAGAAAACAGTGTCCTGAAACAAAAGAGACTAGCACGAAAGGCTGCATGAAGCTCTCTGGGCATACCGAACAACGTTCAAAACGGCCACGAATACAACACCGTACGTGTTGATATTCGGCACGGAAGCAGTGATTCCCATGGAAATAGAACTCGCTTCTCTATGAGTAGCGGTTCGATACGAGCTGACAGATGAAGAAAACGCTCATCTTCGGCTTGAGGAGCTCGATCCCCTCGACAAAACTCGTCTTATAACACAGCAAAATCTGGAGGCTTATAAGGCAAGGATGACGAGGTCATACGAAAAACTGACCAGGTCGAGAACATTCCGCCAAGGCGAGCTCGTGTTAGTCGTCAAAAGACCCATAATCCCCAATCGTGCAAAACGGGGAAAATTCGAGCCGAACTATGAATTCGCGTACATCATAGACAAAGTCTACCAAGGTGGAGCCTACCTACTCATGGATATGCATGGAGAAAGACCCTTCCAGCCAATAAACGGCCGATTTCTCAAAAAATACTACGCTTGACAAGTCACGACTTAGGTCAATGATAGATGACGACGCTCGTGTCCACTCGCTATCTTCCTGGGTCAGAACTCTGAGAGCAGTATGCAAAGAAGCTCCGTCGCCTCAAACATGGCGATGAAAGACCGAAAAGTCCTTAAACTAGAAATTTGCCTCAAACATGGCGACATTGGACCGAGATGTCCCTAAACTAGAAATTCGCCTCAAAAATGGCGATAACGGACCGGTATGTCCCTAAACTAGAACCTTGCCTCAAACATGGCCATAATGGATCGAGATGTCTCTAAACTAACAACAAACCAAGATGTCCTTAAACTAGAATTTCGCCTCAAACATGGAGATATTGGACCGAAAAGTCCCTAAACTAAAATTTTACCTCAAACATGGCGATAACGGACCAGAACGTCCCTAAACTAGCACGTCGCCCCAAATACGGCAATATGCTCTCTTAAGATCTATATTGCAATCAAAGTCTTAGTAGCAAAGATTGCAACTTAAGTCCCACTGGCTACACAGCTACTCCAACGATGAAGCCACCCCCAAATCCTACCGGCAAACAAATGGGTCATCTGCGACAAAGCTACTTTCGAGAGTTTCAGAAAAAAAATGGTATGCCCACAAGCAAAATGGGCACAGATGAAAACCCGAAAGGGCGCCGTGAGTAAAAACAGCAGGACTATCAGCGAGCTTGTGAAAACCCGGATGGACGCAGTCTCGTAAAAACGGTATGTCCACAAGCAAAATAGGCATAGATGAAGACCTGAAAAGGTGCCATGAGTAAAAACAGCAGGACTACCGGCGAGCATGTGAAAACCTGGAAGGGCGCAGTGTCATAAAATAATAATAATAATAATAATAATATACTTGTGAGATCCTCACGACTCGTAAGGAGAATTCCCCCTATGAGACCCATACGGCTCATAGGATTCAAAAGCCTTGAGCTACAGGGATCCGAACGTGTTTTTAAGCCGTCATATCTCCCAAGTTGCCCTACAAGCTGTCCATATTGACCCTTATATACAATCTACTTTCGCGAATAAATATTCCCTTACCAAGTCCTACCAATGGCGAGAAATGTCCCCATATGGTGAACGACACTTGTAATTCCTCTCGACTTATAAGGAGAAAACACTCTTGTAAGATTCTTACGACTTACAAAAGAAAACACACTTCGGAATCCTCACGACTCCTAAGGAGAAAATACACCTACGAGATCCTCTCGACTCATAGGAAGAAATACCTTTATGAGATCCTTACGGCTCATAAAGTCAAAAAGCCTTAGTCAACAGGATGCTAACCCTATTTACTAAGTCATCCTTGTTCAAATCGACAACCGCAAATGATGATTCGCTCATGGCAATATTCCAGTGGTAGCGATGCTGGTGCCTAAATAGGTATCAAATTCCAAGTCCTCTCACGGCAAATGATGATTCGCTCATGGCAATATTCCAGTGGTAGCGATACCGATGCCTCAATAGGTATCAAGCTCCATATCCTCTCACGGCAAATGATAATTCGCTCCTGCCAATATTCAAGTTGTAGCGATGCTGATGCCAAGATTGGTATTAGATCTCAAGTTCTTGACTCGCAATAAAAAGCAACGAGTAAATAAAAAAATATATAGTCAAAATGATGTGGCACCACGATAAATACATAGCCGAAATGATTGGGCCATCACGACTTTCGCGATATGAAAAGCTGAAAAGATAGAGCATCGCGGAAAAATAAAAAAAATATATAAAATGAAATTTCCTCTGCCCTGCAGGTGAGTCCACACTGACCCCTGTATACAATCCATGGGCACAAATGAAAAGGGAACCATATTTTCCCACCAGGCTCCATCAAAGGGAAAGCCAGATCTTGATAGCAACATCTACAGCCTAGAGATCAGCTCGACGTTCTTCTCATTCTAGCAGGATGCAGACGCAACATCAACAAAAGACCCGATGGCTAAAAAAAGGAGTGATGGCAAAATCCTAACTCCAGCTCGATGTGCTTCTCATGCCAGCAGGATGCAGACACAATGTAAACAAAGGCTCTAAGGACCCAAATCAAAAAGGAGTGACAGCAAAATCCTAACTCCAACTCGACATGCTTTTCATGCCAGCAGGATGTAGACGCAACGTCATCAAAGACTCAAGGGTCAAACAAAAAAGGAGTAATGGCAAAATCCAAGTTCCAGCTCGACATTTCTTCTCGGTGCAGATGTGACGTCAACAAAGGCTCCAAGCAGCCAAATCAAAAAGGAGTGATGGAAAAATCCTAGTTCTTAGAGACTATCCCTGTGTCCCCTCCCTCCTCATTCCAGCAGGGGCAAACACACCAATCAAATAAATGTGAAATGACGGCAAAATCCTATCTTCAGATCTTAATAGCAACATCTAAAGCCTAGAGATCATCCCGACGTTCTCCCCATTCCAGCAGGATGCAGACGCAACGTCAACAAAAGACCCAAAGGCCAAAGCAAAAATGGAATAATAGCAAAATACTAGCTCCAACTCGGCGTTCCTTCTCATTCTAGCAGGATGCAGATGCAACGTCAACAAAAGACCCAAGGGTCAAAGCAAAAATGGTGTAATGGCAAAATCCTAGCTCCAAGTCTTGATGGTGCATAAACAATCTAGAGACTATCCCGACGTTCCTTCTCATACCAGCAGGGTGCAGACATGACGTCAACAAAGACCCAAGGGTCAAATAAAAATGGAGTCACGGCAAAATCCTAGTTCCAAGTCTTGACGGTATATATACAACCGAGAGACTATCTCGGCGTTCCCCCCTCATTTCAGTGGGATGCAGACGCAATTATCAAATGAAATTGGAGAAATGGCATATGCCTAGCTCCGGACTTTAATTGCAATACATACAGCATAGAGGTCCTACATATATCTATCCTATTTCAGCAAAGAAATAGCACGGCATCGTCAAAACAAAAATGAAGTGACGGCATATTCCCAGCTTCGGGTCTCGACGACAACTCATATAAAACCTAAAAGATTATCAGAGATCATCGGGGCTCCAAATTGAACCCAACCTCAAGTAAAAAACGTCATGACAAATTCCTAACATTTGCTCTTCCGATGGTAATATGACCTAAGGAGATTACATGACGTCTTGTCCAGCCCCCAAAGGGATCAGAGACACGACAGTCGCGTGGCTACTCGAACAGCTGCTTAAAGACTGCGTATCGAGAAATACATCAGCCAACGCGACGGTACCACTGACTAAAACCCTAGTACCATAAACCTAACGGACCTCTGTCATAAAGAATAGGGGTTATCTACATACAACGTTAAGACAAGTTTGCCTGTAAACCCAAGAGAGTAAACTAAAAACGCTCCGAAATGAGTACATAAACTAGAGACTCCGAAACGAGTGAATAAACTACAAACTCCGAAATGAGAACATAAACTAGAAACTTTGAAATGAGTGAATAAACTACAAAGTCTGAAATGAGTATATAAACTTGAGACTCCGAAACAAGTGAATAAACTACAAATTCTGAAATGAGTACATAAACTACTTCGCGTCAGATCAAGACATCAAGAAACAGAAAGGCGCAACTCATAGGCCTCGGGGTTTAGAACTACATTTCTTAAGGATCGAGATCTGAGTTAACGATAGATGATGACGCTTGTATCCTCTCGCTATCTTCTTAGATCAAAATTCTAATAAAAATTGTGTATGCCAGCTCGAAACCGGCCGTATGCTATGCATTACTTCACTCATGACCGTGAGCAACGTGGTAGAGGAAAGCATTTGTTCACATCAGTCCAATATTTACCTATAGCTAGATGCATGCATCAGAAACTTCTAAGATTAAAATGCAAAGTATATGTGCAGAGACAAGATGCCCACATGGATATGTACTGGAGAAAAAAACATTCAACAGTCAACTATAAAGAAGCACATTTAAATAAGTACTTTATTTTGCAAGAAATGGATCACCTTACATAGGATCAAAAGTACAAAAGTTTACAAAACTAAGAATAAAATTTTCTAAAGCCCTCTCTGCCTTCTCCACCATGTTGAAGTGGCGATCTTCATGAGGAGTTGCTCCCCATCGGTCATCGCCGTACCCATCAGCGAAGGCAGACATGATGGTCCGCTGAGCCCGTATCCGACTTAGCAACTGAACAGAACGATCCCTCAGAGGCTGGGTAATCAAATGTGCCTCATGAAAGCACTCAATCTTTTCTTCCGCCACATCAAGCATCGCCAAAGTCATCTCTACTGGATGAGGAAGGATATCAGCAAGTACAGACGAGAAGATCATCCGGAGCCAAATGGAGCCGATAGGAAGAGGAGAGCTCCTACGAGCCAGGAGCTCAAATATCACCATGTCACATTGGTCATCTGTGAAAATGGGATCTACTAAGCATACAACAAAACGAGGAACAATTCCCTCGATAGGTACCTCCTATGGTTGCCGGCAAGCGTTAGGACGATTGCAAGCCATGACTCTTGGTCTGTTAAAAATGGTTCTCTCCTTGTGAAGAAAAAGAAGATCATTACTTTAGAATATAAAAAGAAGCAGTTAAATATAGGCACAGAAAATGTTGTGCATGGTGGAACTATTTCTAAGGCCTGACAAAAATGGCATGAGAAAAGAAAGAGTTGACTTATGAAAATCAGAGCCAGAAGGTGAAGTGACTCCTTCAGCAGCACCTCACGTGCATGACACGTGAGCGCCGGCGCTGATTCTTTTTAGGATTAAATCCATCAGCAGCGCCCCACGTGCATGACACGTGAGCGTCGACACTGATTCTTTTAGGATTAAATCCATCAGCAGCGTCCCACGTGCATGATACGCGAAGCGCCGGCGCTAATTCTTTTTAGGATTAAATTCATCAGCAGCATGCATGACAAATGAGCACCGACGCTAGTTTATATATATATATATAACAACACCTCACAGAGGCACATATGAACATTGGCGTAAAGAAAAGGGGGAGCTGTGTCATTCATACTTCGAAGAAATTTATACATTGGTGATAAGAAGAATTAAAAAAAAGGAACAAATATCTTCAAAATATTTACAATGGCAAGATGCTGAATTCCGGACACAGATTCATGAACTTAGAGGCAACTTTGAGTAGAGTGCTTCAAGTTTCGTTGACCATCTTCTTATGAATTTTCTCATGAATGCAAGTATCGGGATCCCCGCTTATATCGTTCATCTTCTGATACGCGGATATTATCGCCTTCTGTAGGAAGACGCGATGCAAAACAACGAAAAGATCATCTCTCCGCTTCTTTGAAATCAGGCCCATCAGATATACTGAATGCATATTGTCTTCAGCCTCATCAAGTGCGTCAAGCAGTATAGCCTCATCAAGCTCAGGAAGTTCTTCCCAAATTGATCCAACGACAATCTTCAAAAGAGCATAACGGCGGGGGAACAATCGACCGTTGTAATCGTCGAAGCGATGCATCACCTCAGCGCACCGGGCGTCTGTAAACTCTTGGCCCTGGCAGGGACCTTGGATGCGAATCTCCTCATAAGAGATAATCACTTCAAGATCATACAGATGAGAATCCATAGTATCTAAAAAGAAAAACCAGTAAAGGGTTAGCAATCAAAATACCAAAATCATTACAATCTAGAAAAAAAAAACATTAGCCCCCACAAAATCAAGGTAATGCCCCATCAATGATGAGGCAGGCACTCATTGTAAGAATCTGAAAGGATTCTCATTTAATGAGAAATTTTATTGAACATTGGAGTTCAATACTCCCAATGGTCTCGAAGAACGTGTTCTACAACAGATTCAAATCTGCAAGAAGAACCCTAAAAAGAAAATAAGAAAAAGGAATAAAATTCCTAAAAGAATTTTTAAAAGAAATTTTCTCAGAGCTAAGCTCTGTAGAACAAATAGGAATTGAATTCCTCTGATAGTGGGATTAAATCCCAGAAATCCCCATGGGAAATATATTGGAATTAAATTCCAGAGAAACCTTCAAAGATCAAAGTCACTAACAGAGTAAAACCCTAATATCTCTAACACCCATGGTCTACCCAAATAAAAGTTTTTTTTAAGATCTCTAAGAGATCATTCCAAGAAAAGAGCAAAGCTCTGTTAATGGGTAAAAATCCAAAACAAAAAGGAAGTTTTTTTTTATGGGTTGAAATTTGGTCATGATTCTTACCAAGTGTTTTGACAGAGTTTAACTCTAAAGAGTTTCTTTGGGGCAGGGATCTAAGCTCTAAAAAGATAATTGAATTCTCAAGGGAAAAAAAAAGATGATGGAACGATAATCATCTCAAGAGCCAAAAGCCCTATTTATAAGATGTGAAGGGATGGTTCAACTCCCTAGAAGATCGAACGGTGGAAAAAGTGATATCGTTGCACCCACGTGTGAGCAATGGTGGGGGCATTTGTTTCCCAAATATTTAAACCTAATAAAAGAGCAAAACTCTGTTGGATTTAATAAGGTAGCGCCTTACATGCTCTCCACGAGGACGCCAGCGCCAGAGCCAATCTTATAAGATTAATTCTTATGGTGGCGCCTCACGTGCTCCTCACGCGGGCGCTAATGTGCAAAGCACAGAAAAACTTATTACGTAAGACTTAGACTCTTAGATGGTGCCGCACGTGCTCCTCACGCAGGCGGCAATGTGTAAAGCACATAAGTACCTATCATAAGAATTAAATTCTTAAGTGACGTCCACATGCATAACATGTGAGCACCAGCACCCGAGTTCATATCAGTAGAATTAAATTCTACATTTCTCTAACAAAAGTTGGGATATTCTCTGTTAAACAGAGCCGTTGGATCAAAAATCCAACAGAGATGATAAATCATCAAAATATAGAATCTAATTCTATTAGGAGAAAATATCTCCCATATCTTTCTAAATAAGAAAGATACTCTCGGTTGGATCAATGATCCAATAATAGAATAAAATTCTATTTTGGGAATATATTCTCTTAATCTTTTCAAACAAAAAGATTGCTCTATGTAAAACAGAGAACCCTTGGATTAAAAATCCAATGTTGATTAAAAATCACCACTTGACAGAATAAATTATGTATATGGGAAAATATTTTCCTGATCTTCTTAAAAATAAGAACAGCATATTCTGTGAAAACATAAACGCTTGGATCAAAAATCCAACGGTGGGTAAAATTCCCCAATTCAATTTTGAGACCGATTAAATCAATTGGAATCTCTTAATGAAAGATTTTCTCAAAACCAATTAACAATCTGCCTTCGCTATATAAAGGACCCGAGACTTCAAGTCTCACACACACAGGGGAGAGAGAGAGAGGGACACACTCAAAAAAGAGAGAAAAACCCCATATAAGCTTCTACAAAAATACAGTGAGCTCTCAAGAGAACAGAGAATTCAATTCTCAAAGAAGAAAATCTTCTTTCTCGAAACCCTAGATAAAGAAAAGAGACCAAAATATCTCTATCATATCTAAGGGTTTAACCCTTTTAAAAGAATTTCTTTCTTTCTCTGGATCTGAGATCCACAAGACAAGTCTCCCATAAGTTGAGAATTTAATTCTCATCAGGAAGATCTTGTTCTTGAGAATCTATCATTCAGGGAAGAACAAATTCAAAAAGAAATAATGGAGTCCATAATACTCCAAGAACTCAGTTCTTTAAAATCAAGAACTTAGTTCACTAAAAACTCAACCCGAAATCCTCAAAAATAGTGATTTTGGATGAGCGTTAATAGTCAAAATGCTATTGACAGAGGTTTAACCTCTCTGAAAATATCAACAGAGATTAAATCTTCATATAAAAAAACTAGCGCCTCACGTGCTTCCCACGTGGGCGTCCCTCTTTAACAGCGCTTAGCACCTCACGTGAAAAACACGCGGGCGCCCAAAACAGAAGGCTAGCGCCTCACGTGGGCGCCATACAAAAAGTGCTTAGCACTTCACATACAGCCAAAACGGCTGAGTGCCCAGCACTAATTAGGCAGTGCCCAGCACCGCACGTGCACCTCATGAGGATGCCATAAGAAGTGTTACACATTTAGTCAAAATGACTAAAGTGTTCAACATTTATTGGGAAGCGCCCATGACTGAATGCTTCGCATACATGCAGGCATCAGGGTTCAAATAAGTGCTTAACACTTTTACATAAAAGGAAAAAGGGCTGAACAAATAAGGCCAAAATAAGTGCTTAGCACTTTTGAATAAAAGAAAAGACTAAGCAGACTACGCCCAAATTGGCTAGGTCTCTGAAGTTTTCTTGCAGCTGAGCCCAAATGCTCTTTTGTTGGATCTTAAGTAAAAATGATCCTGAAATTTTCTAAGTTGATCTTAGTATCAAATTAGACTAACGTATCCATAGCAAAAACAAATTAAGTCCCAAATGCTCATATATATTTAAGTTGATCTTAATCTCAAACAAGATTAACGGTCCTTAAATAAAACAATCCCAAATCTAAGATATACGGATTTGGACTAATCCGCGCCCTACGGGCGACGACACAAGCTAGTCTCCATATACAATCCACGGGCAACCAAAACAAACAAAAACACACACGACACGAAGTAAACTATCGGAGCAGGAGAAAGTGGTTATCGCAATACGATAACGTAATTAACCGCAGGGGCTTGCGCTTGCAGGGAAGAGCGTCCCCACAATTAAACCCCTTCATAAAATGAGGGAGAATCGGATAAAGTCTTCTACAACGGTCGCGTCTGTCCAAACCTCCGATATATAGTGCCATAAATCAACTTGGTATTTTCGGAGAGGTCGATGGATAAGTCCAAATAGCATCTGCCCCCATGATTCAGGCCAAACATCCCAACGTCCCGGTCCCTGTCTTTCGGTGGTGAACAGTGATACCGCACCTTGATGTGCTTTGTCCTAGAGTGATATGCAGCGTTCTTGGCCAAATGTATCGCACTTTGACTATCGCTTAACAAGGTATTGAACTCCTGTTTCTTACCCAATTCTTCGAATAACCCTTGGAACCATATCATCTCTTTTTTGGCTTCGGTGATGGCCATATATTCGGCCTCCATCGTTGATGATGCCATAATTATTTGCAACTAGGAAACCCAACTGACTGTTGTTCCCCCAACCGTGAATACGTATCCTGTTGTACGTTTCTCACTATCTCAATCACCAGAGTATTCTGCATCAACATAACCTTGCATATTGAGAGAATCACACCCAAAACATAAGCAATGACTGGACGTTCCCTTGAGATATTTCAATATCCACTTCACTGCATTCCAATGTTTCTTCCCCGGGTTTTGCATGTGCCTGCTTACAACTTCCACTGCTTGTGCAATATTTGGTCTTCTACTCACCATTATATACATCAAACTCCCAACCGCCGATGCATATGACACTCTTTCCATGTCATCCTTTTGCTCTTGAGTTGTCGGGCATAACTCTATGCTGGGTTTGAAATTCTTCGCTAAAGGCGTACTCATCGGTTTTACTTTGTCCATGTTGAACTGATTCAAAACCTTCTCCACGTAGTCCTTTTGTGACGGCTACAGCTTTCGATACTGTCTATCTCTAATGATCTTCATGCCCAGAATTTGCTTGGCTGCTCCCAAATCCTTCATGGATAATTTTTTCAGCCATCAGCTTCTTCAGACTTTAAATTTTCTTGAAATTTGGATCCACCACCAACATGTCATCCACAAAAATTGATAAAATTATATAATCACCATCCTTAAACATCTGAACATAAACATAGTGATCTGAATCACATCTCATAAATCCTGACTCTAGCATGAATCGATCAAACTTGAGATACCACTGCCTTGGAGCTTGCTTAAGGCCATACAAGCCCTTTCGCAGTCTACAAACTATATTTTTCTTCCCCTTAACCTCATATCCTGGTGGCTGCATCATATAGATTTTCTCCTCCAAATCTCAATGAAGAAACGTGGTTTTCATATCTAGCTGTTCTGAATGCAAATCTCCTACTGCCACTATACTGACTATAACCCGAATTGAAGTCATCTTCATCACTGGGGAAAATATTTCCTGATAGTCTATACCATGTTGTCGCGCATATTCCTTGACTACCAAACGAGCTTTGTACCGCTTCATACCATCGACCTCATCCTTGATTCTGTACACCCACCTATTCAGCAACGTCTTCCGACCCTTGGGTAGCTTCGCTAGATCCCAAGTATGATTCTTTTTTATTGAATCCATCTCTTCATCTATAGCTTGCTCATACTGCTTGCTAGCATTGTCCCACATTGTTTCGGTGAGGGATTCGGGCTCTCCCGAATCAGTGTACAATATGAAGTCGAAGGAAAAGGATTGAATAGAGGAACTCCCGAACATTTCTTGATCTCAGATGTGCCCATATCAATGGAACGCCTCTCTCGTATAGATCTCCTCAGAATTAGAACATCTGGTTTTTGAACTTGGTCTTCAACCGGTTCCTGAACCTGATCATGCATTGCGGTGCTTATCTCCTCAATATTCTGATCTGCATATGCAGGCACCTGACCAGTCTCTAGAGTTTTATCTAACTCAACGAACTCAAATACTGCACTGTTGTCAACATTGGCTTGCTTTGCTTCCTTATACAAGTGTTTTTCATCAAAGACGACGTTCCAGCTTCGTATTATCTTATTTCTTGAATAATCCTACGACCGATATCCGAACTCATCTCCTCCATAACCAATGAATGCACACTTACTAGATTTGGAGTCAATCTTACTCCATCTTATCTATTAGCGAATAAGCAATGCAACCAAAAACTTTAAGGTGCGGGTAATTTACCGGTTTACCTGACCAAATTTCTTCCGAAATTCCTCCATCAAGTGCACTTGTCGGGTTTCGATTGATTAAATACACAGCAGCATCGACAGCCACTGCCAATAGGAATTTGGGCACATATGCATCCAAGGTCATTCTCCTTACTCGCTCTAGAATCATCATGTTTATCCTTTCAGCGATCTCGTTCTGTTGCGCTGTTCTAGTATCGTTTTCAACCAACGTATACACTTCTATGAGCTAAACCCCTCGAACTCTTGTGTGCAATATTCCCTGCCATTGTCAAACTTTAGGCACTTAACCTTTTTCCTCGTTTGGTTCTCCACCTGTGTAATCCAATGTTTGAAGTGACCAAACACAGCAGACTTCTTCTTCATTGCATACACCTAGGCCTTCCTGCTTGCGTCATCAATGAAAGTAACGACGTACCGATTTCTTCCATAAGACTTTACCGATGCCGGTCCCCATATGATTGTATGCACCAACTTTAGTTTCTTGGTCTTCTTTGCTACACCACCAATTTGAAACCTGAGTGCGCTTTTCTTTTCTCAAATACAACTCTCACAGAGTTTCAACTCTACCTTCTTCAGCCCAGATAAAAACCTCTTACCATGAAGAATCTTTATATTCTTCTCGCTAAGGTGCCATAATTTCTTGTGCCACAACGAAGTCTCAGAATCAGTATATGAACATATCGTCAACACAATCGAATCACCACTGCTCTCACTGAAGAAATACAACATATCAATCAATTTAACCCTTGCGACAACTAATGCTCCTTTGGAAATCTTCCACTGAGAATTCCTAAATATCGTAACGTACCCTTCGTTATTTAGCTGACTTGTAAATATTAGACTCTTCTTCAGATCCGGTATGTGTATATTGTTCTTCAGTTTTATCTGACCTCCTCCTGAAAGATGCAATATAATCGTCCTTTTTCCAAAGATTTTGCACAGCTGATTGTTTCCCACTGTCATATGCCCAAGATCCCCTTGAACATAATCGCTAAAGTGATGCCGACCTGAAGTGCAGTGAAAGGATGCCCCCGAATTTAGAAACCGGGTATCTCCCTTTGTGCTCTCGCTCGCCGAAAGACAAAATCCATGTTCACTTTGTTCATGTGTAGACACCGCATTGGCTTCCTTTTCATCTGACTTCCTATCTGAGCCTTTCTCTTTCTTTAAGTGTAACGTTTCAAAATAATTTAATATTATTTTAATGAATATTTTAATATTCCAGTATAATTAAATACAAATAAATGGGGGGAAATTATGGAAAATTCTAAAATAGGGTATTTTATGGAATTATGCCATTTTTAAGTTTTTATGATTAGTTATGTGCTAATTTAGTGCTAATCGCGATTAAAAATCGCTAATCGGATTTTTAGCATTTTTGTGCAAAAATGTGCACATATCATTTTCTACACTTGTGTTACATTTTGTTACCATGGCTTTACTTTGGGTTTACTATTTGAGTGAGAAGGTTTTAGAAAAAGAAACGAAAAGAATTTGAATTAGAATAATGGGGTAGTAGGTGGGTGAGAGAGAGAGAGTGAGGTGAGGGGTCTCTTGAGTTAGTCTCCCTTTCATTTTCTCCTTCATTTTCTCTCCCTCTCCTCTCCCTCTTCTGCTACTGCAGCTCCCCCTCTTTCTCCCCCTCTTCAAGCCCCAAATCACCATGCAAACATCACCAAAACCCTACCCCCATTTCATTAAAAATATGCACAGGCTCAAGATCTACACATTGGACCAAGGAAGCAAGGATTTTGGCCACTAGGGGTAACTCAAGAATTTTCTTGAGTTGCCAAATGAGATATTTACTGAACCATTATATTAGTTTTAGCATTACTTATACCCCATGTTTAGTTTAGAACCGATATTATGTGTTTTGGTGGACTTAAGGAAAACCTAGTTAGGGTTTAGGGTGGATCTGAAATCAAAAGTGGAATTGAGGCTTGTAATGACCTTAGAAATCCTGGGGTGATGTTATTTTGGACCCAAACCTGAACTAGAAACCAGAATATGGATTTATGGAATCAATATCGGGGAAAACTGTAAAACTAGGAGTGTATTTTATAATCTGCTATCACCCGAGACATCCTAAAATAAAATTGGTTGGACAGTGAGATGTGCAGGCACCCTAGAACCACCACACAAAACCCCAGCCCCCAACTCCTTTTTCAAGCCGCAGATTTATCCTGTTTGGCCTCAAATTGCGGCCTGGACCCCACCATTTTGCCTCGTTCTGGTTCTGTAGCTCCTACATGTACAGATTAGACCCCTGGCATATGTAGATTTGTCTAATTTGACCTAGGGTGAAATCTGGAGCCTAATTCCTTAGTTGTTGTTTTGGATTCATGTTTCCGTATTCCGTATTTCTAATTCTGAATTCGTGTATGGTGTTTTACCTCGACTACTTGGCGTTTATACGACGATATTGAGGGTTGTTGATGGTTTTGGAAGGCTTTGTCCATAGGTTCTAACCTATAGACCATAGCGAATCATTTTGGGGTTTCGTATGCCATTTAGTTTTGAATTGGTTTTGATACGCATTTGCGATACGTTAATGTGTAGGTACCCCATGAAGACTTCAGGACGACAAGCAAAAGCGTGGTGACGTCGACAGATAAAGACGCAAAGTGAGTAGATTATATCTACGGGGGAAGTCGGGTGGATGGCGTATAGCACCCCTGAAGTCCGTGGTGATGTATACGAATATGTATACACACGTATATTTATTATGTGTTGTTTAAGATTATTGATGGTAATAATGGAATTATTGATGATAAGGATGTATTGGTTTAGTATAGTGTGAAGCCCTAGAGTAGTGGTTGCCCCCCCTACATACACATACACATATACTTGCATACATTCTTTATTTTACCTGTGTGCACATGGAAGTATGTATATCTACACATGGGTATGGAACTATGTGTTCATATACGGATTTTGAGGATGATACGTAGGATTGAGATGAGTCAATGAGGTTTGATTGAGTCCATGAGATTCGGCGATATGACAGAGTTCGTATTCGATACGACATGATGACTTAGCGGGTCCTTTGACGAAGAGTTTCATACTCATGCATGCATATATATTGATGATGTCGTTTGTACTAGGCTTAGGTCAGTACCCCAGATTTGGGATGCCGTACGACGATTTACCGTACGAGCTTTGTATTGATGTTAGATCCGCACTCATGACCTGAGGATGTTATATGATATACTGTATCGTACGTGATACTATTGAGGCGGGATCACCGACTATTGTATATATATGTATATATTAACTCAGATTTAGGTGGTTTTCATACCCCTCCCGATTGACTTGATTGTTGGGTTCGTAGTTCGCATAGTAGGCGTTAGACTAGACCCGAGTCATACCTATTTCAAAACTAACGGATCGGGATATTTTAAAGATAGGCAAAAGGGATTCTACGGATATTTTCAAACGACGCATCTTTTCTTAAAAACCGTAGCCCTTATTTTACCAAAAACCCTGATTCGTCTTATTTCAAATGGCAAAGCTGCATGATATATTTATTGAGGTAAATTCTTCACTGTTGTGTTGATTATTTGATTCCGCATATTCACGCTATTTGCATTGCATTGCTTGTGTTTATTGATATATTACAATCATGCTGCTAGGACACCAGCACCATTACCGATGATGCATATGTACCACGTACACTTACTTGCCGGCTCACACACATCTTCATCGGTAATTGCCATGTCACTACACAGTAGTATTATTGCATCAGGATATGACCCTTATATGTGCATACTATTATTCCATGCTGCATGATATACCGTTATACTTGCACTTCATTTATATGTCACATACATCATGCTTTCTGATTATGCGCATTGAGATATGTTGTTTCCATGATATTTCTGGATTTGGGAACCGCGAGTTTTTCAAAAGAGAATATGTAATCGTTTTAAAAACCCGGTTACCCTTGATATGATATTTCAGTGCGTCCACCATGTGTTTTCTCGGTGCTGAGAGCGACATGTGAAACCCGATTCGAGGAGGCGGATGAGGCCGATTGCGGGTACATGGTTAACCCGGTATGGTACCCCGGGGCGAAAACGGTTTCGCTGTGTAGTAGACGGTAAGCTTGGCAGAGGGACTACTACCTAACGGTGATTGGTTGGACCTGACGGTTATCCGGAGGATACCGACCAGAGTCGATAGATGGATATGGGCGTACTGCTGGGGCCGAGGGCCGATTCCGCAGACAGAGCCCATGGGCTGATCCGGGCTGACGGAGCCGATATATTACGTACCGATGTTGGGCACAGCTTTCATGATGTTTTCGAGTGTCGATGCTGGGCACTCCGGTTCCATGATTTTGACGTGTCGCGAGGGACACATATGGTTTATATCCTCATATTTTTCCATGCATATACTTTATGATATTTACATGCATGATGCTTATTGTCATTGGGTGACGAGTGGACGAGATCCACGTACATACAGATTTGATTGCATTGATCATACCTCACATTTATGATATGCTATTACCTGAGGCACTGGCACGAGCACTTGGCACTACACTCATATATGGAGATTACATTGCCACTTTAGCATGCTTCAGACTTATTCATATTGAGGTTCATTTATATCTGATCGTATTGACCTAGGATGGGTCATACATTCGATCTCTGCTTGTAGATATTTTCTATTCACGAGTTGGCAACTCACCCCCGTTGTGCCACAGTTCTTGCAGGTTTTTGCCGTACAGATTCCATAGCGGCATTTCTGGCACAGTACTTCTATATGGGTGACTTGCTTTGGTAGGTGGGTTATTTTGTATCAAAACCGCCATTGTACATTTATTATTCATTGTATCTAAAAATTCCATCAACCAAAACTTGTATATTGTTTCAGACTTAGAAAACAGTGATGTATTATCTCGACCTTAGAGTCGTGCTTGTAGTATTATGGTTTTCTGGCTGTTCTGAGTTTCTTTTTGAGTTTCGATCCTCGCCCTTTGGCGTTGTATATTATATTGCTTGCGTGGTTGTGACCGTCGATTGACGAAGAGCTAGCTCCCGCTTGGGGATGCCTTTTTCCTTGCATATATATATATATATATATATATATATATATATATATATATATATTATTGTTGTTGTACCCCATTCGGGGCCAGTTTTTACAAAGGAAACTCTGCCGAAATTTTCAGGAAAGATTACACATTTTAAAAATGCATATTCGGCTTGTTATTTAAAAACTTTGATTTTCAAAACATGTTTTCTTTACTTCTTAAAACCAATTTTCCTTATATACTCCTTAAAATGGTTTTAGATTTCATGGCTTTTGGCTTACTTGGATTAGATGGGGTCCTATAGACTTCATATAGTTCAAGGGCCAGTCACGTGCTCTTTCGGGTCGTGACAAAGTTGGTATCAGAGCGCTAGGTTAACCTTGGATCGAGTCTAAGTTTGACCATGTGGAGCCTAGGGCGTTTATATATATACGGA
This sequence comes from Agapanthus africanus, assembly GCA_030015575.1. Taxonomy (NCBI): domain Eukaryota; kingdom Viridiplantae; phylum Streptophyta; class Magnoliopsida; order Asparagales; family Amaryllidaceae; genus Agapanthus; species Agapanthus africanus. Next base: position 765,838,066 of record JASDDO010000022.1, on the reverse strand, counting down.
ACTTAGGCTTGACCTTACGGAACTTAGACTTAGTCTAGGGGGTATTATACCCGAACTTTCGTCACGTAGGATGACCCTTGGTTGATGGAGTAGGTAGCTTGAATAGAGGGACGTACCGTACGTATATTCCGCGGCATACTTACGACACGCCACTCCGCTTAAGAAACCTTAGGATGTACATTTCCTTGAACAGTATTATATTCATTCCTATGATCTATCCTCATCGATTCTGGTTATGATTTTGCTGCCACGATTGCACGGGCAGAGTGAGCTACGGCTCGAGTTGCGTCAGCATGAGCTCGTCGTGGACGAGGACTGACCAGGGCGTGATTCCAGAGACATACGATTGCATATAGAGGCGTCGTTTTATTGTGTTTTCGCGCCATGAGCGTTTGACTGATCGCTTTTACGAGATTCTCGGACGTACCGATCGGTACCAGAGGATTGAGCCACTGATAGAGGCTAGCCAGGATGTGATGACCATTGATATATCGCTTATTCATGATGATTGAGGCGCTGTTCAGCGTACCGACGAATGAGTCAATTGTTGCTGCAAATGACGAGATATCGCCCCAGATGTTGGAGCTACTGTAGCTTGAGCATATACTTAGAGATATGATAGTGAGTCGCTAGTCACCGAGGATGAATGACTAGGACTTGTGGTTCGTTCGCTTACCCCGATATGAGGTCATCAGGTAGATTGATGCCAGCTAGAGACGACTTCACGCAGATTCGTTGAGAGTCGATTGAGACAATCGAATGTCAGGAACCCATTTTCCAAGTTTAAAGTATTCGGAAAGACATGCAAGCTATTCTATGGACCCTCTAGAAGAATGAAACCCTAACTCGACATAATGACCGTGTGAAAGCCTTTGAACCTTAGGGTTTGCGGCAGTTCCGCGGCACCATTGGTGAGGCTTGGGTTTGCCCTTCTACGGCTGGACCACCGATGCTGTGGTATGTACTCGATACTATTAAACTGTACCCAAGGTGTTGAGCTCTTAGGGGATTATGAGGTTCTGACGAGTCGATCGGATGGTTCGACATCTTTCGGATATTGTGATGGGACACTGCTTGGGAGACTCCAGATACGAGTATAGCCATTGGAGCGTAATCCATGCAGCCACGAGTAGACGAGTCCGAATCAGTCGACATTGGAGCAAGTGGAGTAAATAGTTCGCACGAGATTTCGACGAGATGACATACCACTCCGCTGACATCAGAGATGCGATACGCATGCTGAGGACGTATTCGGCTAGATATCTTCTACTGAGTGATGAAGATACCGAGTTCGTGATTTCAAGTCCGTGTGAGAGACTTCGGATGGACCGTAGCCGAGGGCATTGCAGTGCGCAGATAGAGACGTGACGTCGAAGTGGACGACGATATAGATAAGCGAGATGAGAGGTACGTGCGAGACGCCGTTGAGCTATTGTTACTCCCCGTTAAGATTAAAGGTCGGATATGCATACAGAGACGCTGGGATGCGACCAACTTCTGAGTAGATGTTGTACTGAGGACACAGATGTCCAGAGAGCGAGAAAGGATTTGCGCCAGGAGCAGATGTGTGATGTGGATTCATAGGTCGGCACCAGTGACGTGCTGCTTTACGAGTGGTCATGAGAATTGACCGAGAAATGACCAGAGAAGTGCCAAAACGGAATCGTTCCCGTTAGTATATCTGACAGGGCCGATGAGCCGGAGGATAGCGAGATTGCTAATCCACAGGGAAGATAAAGAACCAGAGACAAAGGACGCCAGACCGTGAGCAAGAGACAAGTAGATATCTCGCGCTGCTAACATTGGATGTACCGGAACCTTCTCGACCTTGACGGAGGATATAACGACGACAGTATTTTTGATCTGCGATTTTATGATTCGATTATCACGTATCCGTCACTTTGGATTTCGGAATTTTGGGCGATCTATTCACATGATTTAGTCTTGATGATTGAGTTCCATGATATTTGATTTTGTGCACCATGGTTGCACTTATTGGGTATTCATATTTTGTGCAGAGTTATTACGCTTGAAGTATTGATTGTGATTTCCTGCCTATTTTATGCCGGCGATTTGATTTACGCTTCCAGCATCATTTTCAGGCACTTTTAGTGTTTTGATCTGTTTTGTGCATGCTGATGCACACGGTTGTGAGATTTTCCATCGCGGTACACCTGATTTTGATTGAGCACATTGTATATCGTCGATTTTGACCCTGATATTGATGATTGATTATTGCACTCCGTGCTTTTGATTGGACTTACGCATGTTCGGCATTGCTATAGGATTTCGTGATTTCGTGCATGTTGAGTGCGCAGGGTTTAGATTTATTTCGTGCATGATGGATGCACCGATTTGGATTTTCGCACGTGTTGGGCGCATGTTTTGAGATACGATTTTTGTGCACACCAGATGCACTAAATCGGGATTCTTCGTGCATGTCAGATGCACCTGATTTTGCTGTCAGGCACACACGTTGCCTATGACAGATGCTTCGTGCACACCCGTTGCACCTAGATGTTGTTTCTATGCACATGTATGGCACATACATGGATTTTGATTTCGTGCGCACCAGACGCATAGGGTATTCCTATATACATTTTGGGATTGATTTTATGGAGCAGTACGTTTTATGATATTTGCTATGTGTTTTCGGACTGAGCAGGACTAGTCAGAGGATGGTACCTGGATATATTTAGCATGCATTTACTTCAGCTATTTACATGTATATATTCGATATTTACATGTATAGTTCTGATTTATATCGTATTTGGTTTTGTATTGGATTTGACATATGTGTCTTTACCATGACTCCGATGATTGCGGGATACTTGATGGAGTTTCGATTTTGAGTTATCTACTCATTACTCATGTGCATGCATTGCGCTATGATGCTTTTTGTGTATTGATGATTTTGGAGCCCCGATGATTTGGACTTTGTATCGAAATGTTTTAGTACTTTAGGGTTTAAATTTAAATTCGGGGACCGAATTTCTTTAAGGGGGGTAGATTGTAACGTTTCAAAATAATTTAATATTATTTTAATGAATATTTTAATATTCCGGTATAATTAAATACAAATAAATGGGGGGAAATTATGGAAAATTCTAAAATAGGGTATTTTATGGAATTATGCCATTTTTAAGTTTTTATGATTAGTTATGTGCTAATTTAGTGCTAATCGCGATTAAAAATCGATAATCGGATTTTTAGCATTTTTATGCAAAAATGTGTACATATCATTTTCTACACTTGTGTTACATTTTGTTACCATGGCTTTGCTTTGGGTTTACTGTTTGAGTGAGAAGGTTTTAGAAAAAGAAAAGAAAAAAATTTGAATTAGAATAATGGGGTAGTAGGTGGGTGAGAGAGAGAGTGTGAGGTGAGAGGTCTCTTGACTTAGTCTCCCTTTCATTTTCTCCTTCATTTTCTCTCCCTCTCCTCTCCCTCTTCTGCTGCTGCAGCTCCCCCTCTTTCTCCCCCTCTTCAAGCCCCAAATCATCATGAAAACATCACCAAAACCCTACCCTCATTTCATTAAAAGTATGCACAAGCTCAAGATCTACACATTAGACCAAGGAAGCAAGGATTTCGGCCACTAGGAGCAACTCAAGAATTTTCTTGAGTTGCCAAATGAGGTATTTACTGAACCATTAGATTAGTTTTAGCATTACTTATACCCCATGTTTAGTTTAGAACCGATATTATGTATTTTGGTGGACTTAAGGAAAACCTAGTTAGGGTTTAGGGTGGATCTGAAATCAAAAGTGGAATTGAGGCTTGTGATGACCTTAGAACTCCTGGGGTGATGTTATTTTGGACCCAAACCTGAACTAGAAACCAGAATATGGATTTATGGAAGCAATATCGGGGAAAACTGTAAATCTGGGAGTGTATTTTGTAATCTGCTATCACCCGAGACATCCTAAAATAAAATTGGTTGGACAGTGAGATGTGCAGGCACCCTAGAACCACCACACAAAACCCCAGCCCCCAACTCCTTTTTCAGGCCGCAGATTTATCCTGTTTGGCCTCAAATTGCGGCCTGGACCCCACCATTTTGCCTCGTTCTGGTTCTGTAGCTCCTACATGTACAGATTAGACCCCTGGCATATGTAGATTTATCTAATTTGACCTAGAGTGAAATCTGGAGCCTAATTCCTTAGTTGCTGTTTTGGATTCGTGTTTCCGTATTCCGTATTTCTAATTCTGAATTTGCTTATGGTGTTTTACCTCGACTACTTGGCGTTTATACGACGATATCGAGGGTTGTTGATGGCTTTGGAAGGTGTTGTCCATAGGTTCTAACCTATAGACCATAGCGTATCGTTTTGGGGTTTCGTATGCCGTTTAGTTTTGAATTAGTTTTGATACGCATTTGCGATACGTTAATGTGTAGGTACCCCATGAAGACTTCGGGACGACAAGCAAAATCGTGGTGACGTCGACAGATAAAGACGCAAAGTGAGTAGATTATATCTACGGGGGAAGTCGGGTAGATGGCGTATAGCACCCCCGCAGTCCGTGTTGATGTATACGAATACGTATACACACGTATATTTATTATTTGTTGTTTAAGATTATTGATGATAATAATGGAATTATTGATGATAAGGATGTATTAGTTTAGTATAGTGCGAAGCCCTAGAGTAGTGGTTGCCCCCCCCACATACACGTACACATATACTTGCATACATTCTTTATTTTACCTGTGTGCACATGGAGGTGTGTATATCTACACATGGGTATGGGACTATGTGTTCATATACGGGTTTTGCGGATGATACGTAGGATTGAGATGAGTCGATGAGGTTTGATTGAGGCCGTGAGATTCGGCGATATGACAGAGTTCGTATTCGATACGACATGATGACTTAGCGGGTCCTTTGACGAAGTGTTTCATACTCGTGCATGCATATATATTGATGATGTCGTTTGTACTAGGCTTAGCTCAGTACCCCAGATTTGGGATGTCGTACGACGATTTACCGTACGAGCTTTGTATTGATGTTAGATCCGCACTCATGACCCGAGGATGTTATATGATATATTGTATCGTACGTGATACTATTGAGGCGGAATCACCGACTATTGTATATATATGTATATATTGACTCAGATTTAGGTGGTTTTCATACCCCTCCCGATTGACTTGATTGTTGGGTCCGTAGTTCGCATAGTAGGCGTTAGACTAGACCCGAGTCATACGTATTTCAAAACTAACGAATCGGGATATTTTAAAGATAGGCAAAAGGGTTTCTACGGATATTTTCAAACGACGCATCTTTTCTTAAAAACCGTAGCCCTTATTTTACCAAAAACCCTGATTCGTCTTATTTCAAATGGCAAAGCTGCATGATATATTTATTGAGGTAGATTCTTCACTGTTGCGTTGATTATTTGATTCCGCATATTCATGCTATTTGCATTGCATTGCTTGTGTTTATTGATATATTATAATCATGCTGCTTGGACACCAGCACCATTACCGATGATGCGTATGTACCACGTATGCTTACTTGCTGGCTCACACACATCTTCATCGGCAATTGCCATGTCACTACACAGTAGTATTATTGCATCAGGATATGACCCTTGGATGTGCATACTATTATTCCATGCTGCATGATATACCGTTATACTTGCACTTCATTTATATGTCACATACATCATGGTTTCTGATTATGCGCATTGAGATATGTTGTTTCCATGATATTTCTGGATTTAGGAACCGCGGGTATTTCAAAAGAGAATATGTAATCGTTTTAAAAACCCGGTTACCCTTGATATGATAGTTCAGTGCGTCCACCATGTGTTTTCTCGGTGCTGAGAGCGACATGTGAAACCCGATTCGAGAAGGCGGATGAGGCCGATTGCGGGTACATGGTGGACCCGGTACGGTACCCCGGGATGAGAACGGTTTCACTGTGTAGTAGACGGTGAGCCTGGCAGAGGGACTACTACCTACCGGTGATTGGTTGGACTGGCGATTATCCGGAGGATACCGACCATGTAGGGTGTTTTTTCGTCACCCCATTGAGATGGGAATACGCGCACGCTTGTCAGGCGTACTACAGATTCCCCATGCCTAGGATAGGCCGGGGTTTAATGATTGTGGGGATCCGAATCTCCGGCAGCCGCGGACTAAGCTGCCGTTAATTACCCCTCGCCTTTGGGGCGAGGGAACCTCCGATTAACGGGTTAAACTGGTCATGCGAACTCAATGTGCAGTGTACGTGTGTTCTGTTCTGAAAGGGGGGTTTTGGATATATCGGGAGCCATGCAGAGTTTTTACGGGGGTCCCGCTACCCGGATAGCGGGCTGGGGGTCAAGGGGCTAGCAGCCCCCTTGCGGGGTTCGGGGCAGCGCCCCGGCCCGAAATTTTTTTTGAGGGGGAGAGTGTGGCGGAGTATGTGTATGTGTACATTTGTATACATATGTATATATATACATGTATATATAAATAAAGGGGAAAAGGGCATCCAAAGGATGCGTGGGGCAGCACCTTGGGCGCTGTGCGCTTAGGTGCTGTGCGCTCAGGCACAAGCGTGCCACGTGTCGGCACGTGGGCGCTTTGCGCATGAGCGCTGCGCGCAGGTGCGCAGGTGCGCAAGCGCGCCACGTGTAGGCACGCGGGCGCTTTGCGCACTTGCGCAAGCGCGCAGGTGCGCAAGCACGCGCGCCACGTGTCGGCACGCGGGCGCTTTGCGCACTTGCGCAAGCGCGCGCGCCACGTGTCGGCACGCGGGCGCTTTGCGCACTTGCGCAAGCGCTTAGATGCGCAAGCGCGCGCGCGCGCCACGTGTCGGCACGCGGGCGCTTTGCGCACTTGCGCAAGCCCGCTGGTGCGCAAGCGCGCGCGCCACGTGTCGGCACGCGGGCGCTTTGCGCACTTGCGCTGCGCGCTGCTAAAACAAATTTCTCAGAAGAGAAATCAGAGAGGAGTTGGACTCCTGAGTGTGTGTGTGTGTGTGTTTTTTTTTTTTTTGGTTTAGTGAACGATGTTCTTCTTCCTCCTGTTGCTTGCTGGATCTTGAAGATCAAGAAATGTGAAATCTCAAAATCTCTTTTTTTTTTCAGATCTAATGATAGATCCAAGTTCCCCTTTGTGGGTTTTGTGGTGAAAAACTAATTTGTTTTGAAAAAGGAAGAGTAAAACTCTTGATTTAATTCAAGAGAAAGAAGAAGGTTTTGGGAACCTTGAAGATGGAAGAAAGAGCTCAGCTCTGAGACTTTTTTTGGTGAGAGAAAAAGTTATGAGATATTTTCATTATCTTTGCCTTTATAAGCCATACATTTTACACATAGCCCCTTGGGCTTCACAAAATGGCATTTTGCCTATCCCATGGCTTATGTGCCATTTCTTTTTGCACATAAGCCATGGGCTTTATAAAAATTTGGCTTTATGCCTATTTTTCTTACATTTATCCGAAAATAAAATAAAATAAATACAACAAAATTATTTATTACAAAATTTTTATCTTGGCATGGGGGGAGGCCGGCCGCTCCATGTTCGGGCTCGACCCGGGCATGGGCCCACTGGGTCTGGGCTTGGGCCCACTTGGCTTGGGGTTGACTTGGATTTTGACTTGGTCAACCGGGGTGTAAATTTTTAGCCCAACAAATTGCCCCCCATCAATAAATGCACACCACATATGTGGGTCGTGTGCATGAAATTGATGGATCTTCTTTCACGTGGAGGCGACTTGATTTGGTTCCGGCTTTTTAGGAAGCTGGCACTGCCCTTTTTACGACATGGACGGTCGTTGCTTGACATGTCTCCGAGACGGAGTGTCCGTGATAGACGTTTTCCCTGGCCCGGAGTTATCTGGTTCCCGCTTTGTAGGAATCCTGCGCTGCCCTTTTTGTGACTTGGACGGTCGGTGCTGCCCTTTTAGCGACTTGGACGGTCGTTGCTTCCCTTTTAGCGACATGGGCTGTCGATGCTGCCCTTTTAGCGACTTGGACGGTCGGTTCTGCCCTTTTTGCGACTTGGACGGTCGGTGCTGCCATTTTAGCGACGTGGACGGTCGGTGTTGCCCTTTTAGCGACTTGGACGGTCGGTGCTGCCCTTTTTGCGACTTGGACGGTCGGTTCTGCCCTTTTTGCGACTTGGACGGTCGGTGCTGCCCTTTTAGCGACGTGGACGGTCGGTTCTGCCCTTTTTGCGACTTGGACGGTCGGTGCTGCCCTTTTAGCGACGTGGACGGTCGGTGCTGCCCTTTTTGCGACGTGGACGGTCGTTGCTGCCCTTTTAGCGACGTGGACGGTCGGTTCTGCCCTTTTTGCGACTTGGACGGTCGGTGCTGCCATTTTAGCGACGTGGACGGTCGGTGCTGCCCTTTTAGCGACTTGGACGGTCGGTGCTGCCCTTTTTGCGACGTGGACGGTCGTTGCTGCCCTTTTAGCGACTTGGATGGTCGATGCTGCCCTTTTTGCGACTTGGACGGTCGTTGCTGCCCTTTTAGCGACTTGGACGGTCGGTGCTGCCCTTTTAGCGACGTGGACGGTCGATTCTGCCATTTTAGCGACGTGGACGGTCGATTCTGCCATTTTAGCGACGTGGACGGTCGGTTCTGCCCTTTTTGCGACATGGACGGTCGGTTCTGCCATTTTAGCGACGTGGACGGTCGATGCTACCCTTTTTGCGACTTGGACGGTCGATGCTGCCATTTTAGCGACTTGGACGGTCGGTGATGCCCTTTTAGCGACGTGGACGGTCGATGCTGCCCTTTTAGCGACGTGGACGGTCGGTGATGATTTGACTTGCTCTGCTTCTTGCAATGTCAGGGGTAGACTTGACTTGCTCCGCTTCTTGCGGTGTCGAGATTGGATTCTGACTCGCTCCGCCTTCTGCGGTGTCGGAGTGGAAGTTGACTTGTTGATTTTGATTTGGGTTGACATCAGCATCGCTACACTGGAATAATGCCAGGAGCGACTCATCATCTGTCATTGAGAGGATTCTGGGATTTTTGTTTTTGTTTGGCATCTGCATTGCTGCACTGGAATAATGCCAGGAGCAACTCATCATTTGCCCCGAGAGAATTTGAGAATTGATGGCTTAGGAGGCAGGTTTAGATCCCTATCACCTAACACTTTTCAATTTTATGGGCCGTGAGGGTCCCATAAAAGCATTTTCTCCCTACGAGTCGAAAGGATCTCGTAGGTGTATTTCCTCCATAGGAGTCGTGGGGACTCCTAAGTGTGTTGCTCCTTTGTGAGTCGTAAGGATCTCACGCGGGAATTTTCTCCTCTCAAAGTCGAGAGGACTTTGAGAGTGCATTTCATCTTCTTTTCACGAGTTTGCGCCCTTTCAGGTTTTCACAAACTCGTCGGCAGTCCTGCTGTTTTTACTCACGGAGCCCTTTCGGGTTTTCTTCCGTGCCCATTTTGCTTGTGGACATACCCTTTTTTTCTTTTTTTTTCTTTTTTTTTAGTGGGACTTTGAATGTGGTCTCACCGGTAGGACTTAGGAGAGATTGGGATTGTTTTACGCCCGTGGATTGTATACGGTTTTGCAGGATGTATGATCCAGACCGTAGGGCCAGAAAGATTTCAGGGATTTGTTGGCGTCTGCATCGCTGCACTGGAATGTGGTACTAGGAGCGACTCATCATTCGCCGTTGGGGTATGGGATTTGGAATTTGGTTGGCGTCTGCATCGCTGCACTGAAATATAGTACAAGGAGCGACTCATCATTCGCCATTTGGGGACTTGGAATTTGGATCTTGTTTGGCATCAGCATTGCTGCACTGGAATAATGCCAGGAGCAACTCATCATTTGCCTTGGGAGGACTTGGGATTTGGGTTTTTGGTCGGCATCAGCACCGCTAACACTGAAGCGAAATGCCAGGAGCGACTCATCATTTGCCGTTGCCCGTTGGGGAACGATGGCTTAGGAGATAGGTTTGGGTCCCTACCACCCAAGGCTTTTCAATTTTATGGGCCGTGAGGGTCCCATAAAAGCATTTTCTCCCTACGAGTCGTAAGGATCCCGCAGGTGTATTTTCTCCTTAGGAATCGTGAGGATTCCTAAGTGTGTTGCTCCTTTGTGAGTCGTAAGGATCTCACGCAGGGGTTTTCTCCTCGCAAGGTCGAGAGGGCTTTGCGAGTGTATTTCATCTCTTTTCACGAGTTTGCGCCCTTTCGGGTTTTCACAGACTCGCCGGTAGTCCTGCTGTTTTTACTCACGGAGCCCTTTCGGGTTTTCATCCGTGCCCGTTTTGCTTGTGGACATACCGTTTTTTTTTTGTTTTTTTTTTTGTTTTTTTTTTTTGTTTTTGCCGCTGGTGGGACTTTAAAAGTAGTCTCACCGGCAGGATTTGGGAGAAATAGGGGTCATTTACGCCCGTGGATTGTATACGGTTTTGCAGGATGTCTGATCCAGACCGTAGGGCCGATGTGCTCAATTCGCCTGCGACATGGAGCATTCACGTGTAGTATTTCTTGAGATATCGGCCATTGATGGGTGGCATGGGCCTTTCTCCCTCGGCACTTATTAGTTGGTAGGATCCTCCGTCGAACACTTTCTCGATGACGTATGGTCCTTCCCAGTTTGGTTCGAATTTTCCCTTGGCATGTCGATTGGGGATGATCGGTCTTTTGAGGACCAACACTAATTCACCTTTCTTGAAAGCGCGGAGACGGGTTATCTTGTCATAGGCCCGTGACATTTGGGCTCGGTATAGCTCCAGATTTTGCTGTACCGCGAGCCTCTTTTCTTTGAGGGCATCGAGCTCTTCAAGTCGAAGGAGCACGTTTTCCTCCTCCGTCAACTCGTGCTGAACGGCCATTCTTAAACTTGGAACTTCGACTTCGAGGGGGAGGACCGCCTCCACTCCGAAGAGCAATGAGTATGGAGTGGACTGAGTTGGAGTACGGTGCGTGGTACGATATGCCCACAACGCCTCGTGAAGTTTGAGATTCCAGTCTCTCTTGTTGGCTGAAGCATTTTTTCTCAGGAGCTTGCATAGAGTCTTATTGAAGGCTTCGGCTAGCCCGTTGGCTCTTGGATTATAGATGGAGGAATATCTCCAGTCTATCTTGTGCTGAGTAGCGAACCTTGAGACATTGAAGCTCTTGAAAGAAGGCCCGTTGTCAGAAATGATTCTTCTTGGTGTACCGAAGCGGTATAGAATATTATGCTGGAAGAATGTCAGAATATCTTTTGTCTTGACTTCTTTTAGCGGGACAGCTTCAGCCCATCTGGAGAAGTAGTCTGTCGCGGCCAGTATGAACCGGTGGCCTTTAGATGACGGAGGATCAATTGGGCCAACAATGTCGGTGCCCCAGACTTCGAAGGGCCACGACGCCACTGTAGGATGCAATGGATTGGGATGCTTGTGAATAAAATCACCGTGAATTTGGCAGATATAACATTTCTTTGCATGCTCTCTGCAATCCCGTATCATGGTGGGCCAGTAATACCCAAGCCGTTTAATTTGCAGTCGCATCTTGGGGCCAGATTGGTGAGCACCGCAAACGCCTGAGTGAACTTCTTTCATGACTTTTTGGGCTTCGGCCGATGACAGGCACCTGAGCCAGAGTTGGTCATATGACCTGCGGTATAACGTGTCATTTACAAACACGTATCGGAGAGCTCTTTTCTTCAGCTGAATCCTCGCAGATTTTTCTTCGGGCAGCTTGTCGTATCGGAGGTACTCTATGAAGGGTTCTCTCCAATCGGGCTCGTCTTGGATGATCGAAGCTTCTTCCGCAGGACTGCTCTTCTGTTCCGCGCTTTCCTCTTCTCGTAGAGAGACTGGGGGTAGAATTTGCCGGCTCCTGACTGTGATCAGAATTTCGTCCATGTCAGGATCAGCCAGCTCCTTGGCCAAGCGAGCGAGTACATCAACCTTTCCGTTCAACGCTCTAGGGACTCTCGTTAGTTCAATATGAGTGAACCGTTTCATGAGTTCCACCACTCGACCTCTGTACCGAGCTAACTCGGGTTTGTATATCTTATAGTCGCCGCTTACTTGGTTGACGACAAGCTGGGAGTCACCGTAAACTCGTAGCCGACGGATTTCCATTTCTACGGCAAGCTCCAAACCAGCTATCAGAGCTTCATACTCAGCTTCATTGTTTGTCCGAGGCTCGGTGAGAGCAAAAGAACACCGTAGGGTTCCCATTGATGGTGTGATGAACACCAATCCTACCCCTGCTTTTACCTCCGGGACGCTTGATCTGCCGGAGCTTCTTATTGATGAGGCCCCATCGAAGTAGAGCTCCCAACATGGCTCATCTTCCTCGAGGTGCAGCACTTGCTCGTCGGGTAACTCACAATTTAGCGGCGACCCTTCTGGTATGGGATGAGCGGCGAGAAAGTCTGCAATAGCTTGCCCTTTTACTGCTTTCTGAGGGGTATAAACTATGTCAAACTCAAGTAGCATGACAGCCCATCTTGCCATCCTGCCGGCTAGGCTTGCTTTGGTCATCAAGTGTTTGAGCGGGTCGACCTTGGAGATCAGCATAACCCGATGAGCCAGCAGATAGTGCCTCAGCTTCTTCACAGCAAATATCAGAGCCAGGCATTGCTTTTCGATTGGGGAATAGTTGTGTTCCGCCCCGACTAGAGTTCGACTGAGGTAGTAGAGGGCATTTTCCTTTCCCTCCTCATTATTCTGGGCGAGGAGCGCACCGAGTGACTCATCTAGCGCGGCAGTGTAGAGAATCAACGGTTTGTTTGGAATGGGAGCAGCCAGCACTGGAGGGTGCAACAAGTATTGTTTGATGCTTTCGAACGCTGCTTGACATTCGGCATCCCAGATAAAAGGAGCTCCTTTCTTCATGAGCTTTGAGAAGGGCCTACATCTCCCCGATAAATTTGAGATAAACCTCCGTATATAAGCAAGCTTGCCTTGAAAAGATCTTAGCTGCGTCAGACTCTTCGGAGGGGGCATCGCCATGATGGCCTTTATCTTTGATGGGTCAACTTCGATCCCTCGATGTCGGACTATGAAGCCCAGGAATTTTCCCGATGACACGCCAAAAGCGCACTTCAGAGGGTTCATCTTCAGATCGTATTCCCTCAGTCTGGTGAGAACGGTCCTGAGATCTTGGATATGATCGGCCTTGGCTTTAGTCTTGACGACCAGATCATCAACATAACATTCGACGACTTTATGGATTAGGTCATCAAAGATATTAGTCATCGCCCTTTGATATGTAGCACCTGCGTTCTTCAGTCCGAATGGCATTACCTTGTAGCAATATATTCCGATCGGGGTTCGAAATGCTGTGTGCTTCTCATCCTCAGGCGACATCTTGATCTGATTATATCCAGACGAGCCGTCCATAAAGGTGAACAGTTCGTAATTTGAGGTGTCATCGACCATCATTTCCATGACCGGTAGCGGGAAGTCATCTTTAGGACATGCCTTATTGAGGTCCCTGAAATCGACACAGACTCGGATCTGCCCATTTTTCTTCTTGACTGGGACTATGCATGCGATCCAGTCCGCATATTTCTCTTCTCTGATGAAGCCGGCATCGATGAGTTTCTTGGTTTCCTCGATGACCTTTTCTTCCAACTCCCTTCTCATTCTTCGAGGAGCTTGTTTGACTGGCTTAGCATCAGGAGATATAGCCAGCTTATGCACGGCTACCTCAGGGGAAAGGCCAGGCATTTCTTTGTATGTCCACGCGAAGCAGTCAACGAACTCACGCAACAGGGCAATTATCTGCTCTTTCATTTCCTCTGACAAGAGCGAGCTGATGTAGGTCGGCTTTGGATTATCGGGCGTTCCTAAGTCAATCTCGGTTAGCTCGTCAAAGGTTGCTTGTCCTCCATCTTCGAGCTCTTGAGGAGCTTCTTCTGGCCCGGCTATCTCGTCGTCATCATTTGATCTTTCGCCAGCTTCACCAACATGGATCATGTAGCACGCTCTGGAATCAGGTTGAATGTAACCTATTCCCCGTCTGTCTGGAATTCGTCCATCGATGAGTGCTCGGACCTGGGGAGGATGCCATAGCCCTTCGTAAAACTTTGCTTCGGACTCCGTTTGATATAACCGGCATCCGCACTTCTTAAAGTATTCCCGCATCTCGGGCGCATAGTATCTGGGATTGAGGACGGCTCTTATGCCTCTCTCATATGGAAGGCACGCGACAGACAAATCGTCCGGGTGCGCAACGGGGTTTGACCCATAAAACAAGATGCCCTTCTGTCCACTTTTCCTCCCGGGAACGTAGAAAGTTTTCAGCTGGTCCACGGTGGAGATTGATAATGCATCGAGCTCTTTGCACATTTGCTCTGGTACCCTTGTAACGGCTAGGGATCCTTCTGCAACTTCGAAGGTCTCTCGCAGTTTCGCTTGTTGCGTGGGGGTCCAATCTGCACCGCTATTGCACGACAGGTCCTCCTCCTCTGACTCTTCAGTGTCGCTGCCAAGATGAGGGCGGACTTTACTGCTAGATGGGGCTTCAGTGACGGATTCATCCGTATCACTGCCGAAACGAGGGCGAGTTTTATGGAAGGACGGGCTTCCAGCGTCGGACTCATCAGTGTCGCTACCGAAATGCGGGCGCACTTGGGCATTTTTGCTTTTGAAAGTGACAGCCGGCGCAGATTTGCTTTTGAGCCTTAGGGCTGGTCTATCCTCAGTCAGTTGTGGCTTAGCATTTTGATGGTTCATAAAGTACCGAGAATCTTCATATCGGACTTCATGCACACCGAACGGTTGGATGTCTCCGTCAATGCGTCTTTCTTCGCCATTTTTAGTATACTTCATGCATTGATGGAGAGTTGACGGAATGATGCCGTAATCGTGGAGCCACGGCCGCCCCAAGAGAATCTTATAAGACGTGTCTGCGTCAATCACGTATATTTTAGCTTCGGTTTGCAGATCCCCGAATTTGATTGGCAAAGCTATAGACCCCAGAACTTGCTGGTAATTTTGGTTGAAGCCTTGAATGACAATCCTTTCCCTTGACAGGTGTCGGACGTCCATTGACAAACTCTTCAGGGTTCGTAAGTTCATGATGTTCACTGAGGACCCCGGATCAATCAATATACGATTAATTCGATCTCCGTCGCTGTACCCGGTCACGTAAAGCGGCCGATTATGCTCAGCCGTTCCCAGTAGCAAGTCTTCATCCTTAAATGTGACTGCGGCGGCATGCAAAGCATGCTGGGCTTCTTTCATATTAATTTCCGCAAAGTGAGCCTGATACCGCTCGGGGTTTTGTAGAGCATGGATGAGAACATCTCTAAGCTCTTTAGATAGGACCAAGGCGTCGTAGATGCTCAGGAGAGACGGAAGCTTCCGGAGATGTGCCAAGACATTATAGTCCACCGAGGAAGGACTTATGTTTTCATCAATCGGTTCTCTGCCATCTTCTTCATTAGCGACTTGTTTTTCCTTCCCTTTTGGGGCGTTGCCCTGATTTGGCGGTAGAGCCCTGCCGCTTCTAAGCTGGATTTGATTGGCCGTTGTGGCGAGCTCCTCATCCTCTTCAGGAAAACAGAGCTCATCCTCGGAGTCACTGCCAAGATGGATGGCGTAGCAGGTCACTACTGGGATTTCTTCATTGGAGTCTTCTTCTAACTCCTCCAGAATTTCAGCCGCTTGTACAGGGAAGAACTCATTCAATTGAATCAATGTTCTTTCCTTTTGTTCATATTCTTCAAGGGAATCGATATATTCTTGAATGGTCGATCTCCCTTCAGACTCTTTTTCGCGCCGAGCTGCACTTTTCTTCTTCTTGAGCTTCTTGGATTTTGAGCCTGATGGAGCCGCATTGGCAGCTGGACTGGTAGGCTTCTTCTGTCCTTCCCATTCCATCCTGGGCTCTTTCTAAAGCATCTTTAGCATCTTCTTCGTCTTATTAGATATGTGTGTACTCCACGGAGGCCGCGATGAGTCAGTTTCGTTTGTCAGGGCAGCAGATTCAGCTGTCTGCTCCCAGAAGGCTTCAACTTCTGTCTGTATAAAGTTGGCAGTTGCAACTTGATTGTTCACCAACACACTTTTGGACAGCTCGATCTCTCCAGCCTTGTACTGCTTCTCGACCCAGTCTTTGAAGATATAGCAATCCTCGATCGCATGGCTCACTACTCGGTGGTACGGGCAATACAGAGGATTGTCGGTCATTTTTGCTTCTTGGGGTCTTTTCAACTCCGGCAATTGTAGGCCGTTGTTCAAGGCATCTTTAAATATCTTGCGGACCTTGTCCCTTCTGAAAGAGTAAACCTTGTTCTTTTTCTCCTCTAGAGAAGGCCCATCTCCTCCCAGCAATGGCTTTCGAGACCGGTTAGTTTTGGATTCGGCCGCCCTTCGCTTTTCTTCATTATCGGAGGCATTGAAGACACTGGTACTGCTGGAACTCCCGCTTCTACGGTTGTCGTCCCGCTTGCTTTTCCAAGTTTTGTCTCTCTGAGAGTCTGGCGGGGACTCTTGCTTCGAGCGTTCCAGCATTTGGACTTTCTTGGTTAGCTCCTGGAATGTTTTGAGGCCTGCTGTACACAAGAATGGGACCATCCAATTGCTGAGGTTCCCGATGAGAAGGCTAACGGACTGGTCCTGCTCCAGCGGCGGTTCGCACTTGACCGTGAGATTACGCCATCGGGCGATAAAGTCAGTGTTACTTTCATTCTTCCCCGGCTTGGTCCTCACAAGGTCGGCGATAGAGATTTTATCACTGACGCTCATGAACCTTTGCCGGAACAGAGACTCCATTTGGGCAAAGGTAATGACGGACCCATCTGGTATGCTCGCGTACCAGTCGAAAGCAACACCGGTCAGGCTGTTGACAAACTGACGAAGAAGGAGCGCGTCATTGCCCCCTGTATTTCCGCACGATGCTTTGAAGTGGGCGATGTGCTGATTTGCATTCCCCGTTCCATCAAATCTTCCGAACTTAGGAATGACATAGCCGCTTGGGAACTCAATCAGATCGTACTGCGCGGGGTATGGCCGCCCACTACTGCCGATTTCTTTCTGAGCTTCAGCTTCGGCCACCAATGTTTTAACCTTGCTGGTGACCAAATCCATTATCCGATCCTGTGTTAGCGGGATAGTGCTATCTGGGGCCAAGGCGTCCCCAGAAGCGGAGTGTGGCCGGCTTTCATATGGCTCGACCAGTCTTGGACCCGAAGGAACAGGCATTGGCTGCCTCGGATTGTCATCACCCGGCTGATTACCAGCGGCTTGTGCTTGATTGGGAGGCGCTCGAGCAATTTGAGCCGTAAGATGCATCACCACGTTCGTTAAGTCGTCAATCTTCGAATAGAGCTTGGCCATCTCTTTATCTTTGCTCCTGAGCTGTTTTCGAAGCTCTTGAAGCAGCTCTTGCTCCGCAGTCCTGGGGCGGAAAGTCGGCTCTTCCTCGCTGTCCGAGCTTGACTCTGCATGGACCGAGGGGTCTTTCTGCCTATCATCCTCATCGAGAGGGTTTTCTTCATCCAGCGGGGGCGGCTGTTCTTGGGCAGCGGCAACCACATTCAGGCTAGATTGGGCCTGGGATGTGGTGGCCCCATCCTTGCTTTTGCTGCGAAGGTTGTCGCTGGGGCGCCCGCCCGCCATATAGACCGTATGGATGATATATCCGGCTGTCTTTCTGTCATTGGCGGCTGATTTCACGGCTCGTTGTCTTGACCCCCTTGCTTCGGTAGCTGGTAGTCGATTGAAGGCGGCTGGCCTAACCAGGTTCTTGAATAGTGCTGGCGCTTCTTTTCTGGATCTGCCCCGCTGCTTTCGTGCGGCACAAAGCGCCTGATAGACCCTTGAAGAGACAGTGTCATACTTTTTCTGTTGGGGCCAGGACACGTCTCTTTGTGGCACTGTTCGGACCGCTGTCTTCTTGATTCTAGCGGTCATGGCGTTTTTCTGAACCCACTTCAGAGGCTCGAAGGAATTATTGATTCTTACGTCCGACTCAGCCGTCGTCGCGGGGAAACCCTGCACTTGGAACTTCACATGATTCCATTTGGCCGAAGCCTTGGCCCTTTTGTTGGCTCGATACCTGAGCCGCTTCTGCCTTAACTTTTCTGTTCTAAGCACCTGGCAGACTTCAGCTCTTTGGGAAGACGCCGCAGACCAGGCGACGGAGGGCTTTGGAGATACGCTCGATTGTGCGTTTGTTGGAGTCATCGCTTGAGCTTGTCCGCGACATTTGTTGTTGCCCTTCGCACCGGAAGTCTTGCCCCCAGCTAGAGCGTCAGGGAATCGTTCAGACACCATCTTAAGTTTCGGTTGTGGTGCCTTAGCAATCACAACATTCGGCCTCTTGCCCCTTGGGACCGGCTTGACCACCTGTTCCGCCGGGATTTCCGCCAGATGAGCGCTTCCAGCAGGGTAGATGATGACGGAGCCAAACTGGCGGGGCGGTTCTTCCCACTGTCGACTGAGGCTTGCAGGGAGAACCACACGAGCGTTGATCTTGACCACGTATGGAATCGGGGTCACGTTGGAAGCTGAATTCATCTGGAGAGACTTTGTCGTCGAAGGTTGATTGCTGCATAGAAAAGAAAATATCATTTCAGTATAGACAATAGATATGTATATTAATTGAGTTCGCATGAACGTTTAACCCGAAATATGGGAGGAGAGATTGGTCCCACCGGGCGTGCCAGAATCTGTAGGGTGTTTTTTCGTCACCCCATTGAGATGGGAATACGCGCACGCTTGTCAGGCGTACTACAGATTCCCCATGCCTAGGATAGGCCGGGGTTTAATGATTGTGGGGATCCGAATCTCCGGCAGCCGCGGACTAAGCTGCCGTTAATTACCCCTCGCCTTTGGGGCGAGGGAACCTCCGATTAACGGGTTAAACTGGTCATGCGAACTCAATGTGCAGTGTACGTGTGTTCTGTTCTGAAAGGGGGGTTTTGGATATATCGGGAGCCACGCAGAGTTTTTACGGGGGTCCCGCTACCCGGATAGCGGGCTGGGGGTCAAGGGGCTAGCAGCCCCCTTGCGGGGTTCGGGGCAGCGCCCCGGCCCGAAAATTTTTTTGAGGGGGAGAGTGTGGCGGAGTATGTGTATGTGTACATTTGTATACATATGTATATATATACATGTATATATAAATAAAGGGGAAAAGGGCATCCAAAGGATGCGTGGGGCAGCACCTTGGGCGCTGTGCGCTTAGGTGCTGTGCGCTCAGGCGCAAGCGTGCCACGTGTCGGCACGTGGGCGCTTTGCGCAGGAGCGCTGCGCGCAGGTGCGCAGGTGCGCAAGCGCGCCACGTGTAGGCACGCGGGCGCTTTGCGCGTGAGCGCTGCGCGCAGGTGCGCAGGTGCGCAAGCGCGCCACGTGTCGGCACGCGGGCGCTTTGAGCACTTGCGCAAGCGCGCAAGCGCGCCACGTGTCGGCACGCGGGCGCTTTGCGCACTTGCGCAAGCGCTTAGATGCGCAAGCGCGCGCGCGCGCCACGTGTCGGCACGCGGGCGCTTTGCGCACTTGCGCAAGCGCGCGCGCCACGTGTCGGCACGCGGGCGCTTTGCGCACTTGCGCTGCGCGCTGCTAAAACAAATTTCTCAGAAGAGAAATCAGAGAGGAGTTGGACTCCTGAGTGTGTGTGTGTGTTTTTTTTTTTTTTTTGGTTTAGTGAACGATGTTCTTCTTCCTCCTGTTGCTTGCTGGATCTTGAAGATCAAGAAATGTGAAATCTCAAAATCTCTTTTTTTTTCAGATCTAATGATAGATCCAAGTTCCCCTTTGTGGGTTTTGTGGTGAAAAACTAATTTGTTTTGAAAAAGGAAGAGTAAAACTCTTGATTTAATTCAAGAGAAAGAAGAAGGTTTTGGGAACCTTGAAGATGGAAGAAAGAGCTCAGCTCTGAGACTTTTTTTGGAGAGAGAAAAAGTTATGAGATATTTTCATTATCTTTGCCTTTATAAGCCATACATTTTACACATAGCCCCTTGGGCTTCACAAAATGGCATTTTGCCTATCCCATGGCTTATGTGCCATTTCTTTTTGCACATAAGCCATGGGCTTTACAAAAATTTGGCTTTATGCCTATTTTTCTTACATTTATCCGAAAATAAAATAAAATAAATACAACAAAATTATTTATTACAAAATTTTTATCTTGGCATGGGGGGAGGCCGGCCGCTCCATGTTCGGGCTCGACCCAGGCATGGGCCCACTGGGTCTGGGCTTGGGCCCACTTGGCTTGGGGTTGACTTGGATTTTGACTTGGTCAACCGGGGTGTAAATTTTTACCCCAACAGACCAGAGTCGATAGATGGATATGGGTGTACTGCTGTGGCCGAGGGCCGATTCCGCAGACGGAACCCGTGGGCTGATCCGGGCTGACAGAGCCCGATATATGAGGATTTACGTGCCGATGCTGGGCACAGCTTTCATGATGTTTTCGAGTGTCGATGCTGGGCACTCCAGTTCCATGATTTTGACGTGTCGCGAGGGACACAGATGGTTTATATCCTCATATTTTTCCATGCATATACTTTATGATATTTACATGCATGATGCTTATCGTCATTGGGTGACGAGTGGACGGGATCCATGTACATACAGATTTGATTGCATTGATCATAGCTCACATTTATGATATGCTATTATCTGAGGCACTGGTACGAGCACTTGGCACTACACTCATGTATGGAGATTACATTGCCACTTTAGCATGCTTCAGACTTATTCATATTAAGGTTCATTTATATATGATCGTATTGACCTAGGATGGGTCATACATTCGATCTCTGCTTGTAGATATTTTCTATTTACGAGTTGGCAACTCACCCCGTTGTGCCACAGTTCTTGCTGGTTTTTGCCGTACAAATTCCATAGCGGCATTTCTGGCACAGTACTTCTATATGGGTGACTTGCTTTGGTAGGTAGGTTCTTTTGTTTCAGAACCGTCATTATACATTTATTATTCATTGTATCTAGAAATTCAATCAACCAAAACTTGTATAATGTTTCAGACTTAGAAAACAGTGATGTATTATCTCGACCTTAGAGTCGCGCTTGTAGTATTATGGTTTTCTGGCTGTTTTGAGTTTCTTTTTGAGTTTCGATCCTCGCCCTTTGGCGTTGTATATTATATTGCTTGCATGGTTGTGACCGTCGATTGACGAAGAGCTAGCTCCCGCTTGGGGATGCCTTTTTCCTTGCATATATATATTATTATTGTTGTACCCCTTTCGGGGCCAGTTTTTACAAAGGAAACTCTGCCAAAATTTTCAAAAAAGATTACACATTTTAAAAATGCATATTCGGCTTGTTATTTAAAAACTTTGATTTTCAAGACATGTTTTCTTTACTTCTTAAAACCAGTTTTCCTTATTTACTTCTTAAAATGGTTTTAGATTTCTGGGCTTTTGGCTTACTTGGATTAGATAGGGTCCTATAGACTTCATATGGTTCAAGGGCCAGTCACGTGCTCTTTCGGGTCGTGACATCAAGAGTCTGCAGTCTGCTTTCAAGTGACCCTTCTTTCCACAGTTCCAACGGTCGCCTTGGATCTCTTTTTGACTTTTCTCGTCTCTTTGACTTGCTCTTATTCCCTTTTTCCCTTTCCACTGTCCTGCTACGATTCTCAACTGAGAGTGTAGAAGTTTCCGAACTCCCTTTGACAGCCTTTCTCCTTATCTCATCATTTAATATGCAATTCACCGCATCATTAAATATGAGAGTCCCTGAGATTGAGTTGCTAACCGTCATAACCAAATTTTCCTAACTCTTTGGCAACGAATATAGAAATAATATGGCTCGAATCTTATTTTCAAACGTGATTGAAACCGATTCGAGTTGGCTTGTCACACTGTTGAACTCGTTCAGATACTCAGTCACTGAATCGTGTTCTGCCATCTTTATGTTGAAAAGCTTGTTCATCAGAAATATCTTATTCAACATTGAAGGGTTCTCATACAACTTTGCTAATGTGTTCATTAATCATATGGTTGTTTTCTCTTTCGAGATATTAAAGGCCAATTGCGGAGTTAACGATAACATAATCATTGCCATGGCTTTCCAATCCAGTCGATTCCATGCCTCATCGGACATCTTCTCAGGCTTTTTGCCCGACAACGGAAGATACAAATCTTTCTGATATAGGTAGTTCTCCATCTGCATACGCCACCAAGCATAGTTATGACTATTGAACTTTTCGAATCTGATCTTATCCTCAGCTATCTTTTGTTTTCCGCCACAGCAAACTCAACATTCTCCTCGGATCTGAACCAACACCTTCGAAAATACGATCTAAGAAGATGGGGAGAGGACACAAGCATCGTCACCCACCGTAAAATTAAACCATAGAATCGAAGATCCTTCGGTTCCTTAATCTCTGATACCAGTTTTTGGGATGGGGAGAAAGAAATACACGCGGAACTATGCTAACGACCAATCTTGCAAACCACGCAATACACAACGAAAGACAAAAAACAGTAATAATGTGAGATCAAAAGAATTAAACTAGAGAGACAAAGATTTGTCCACTGTATGGTTAGTTCCCGGCAGAGCGAAATCTGCAAACTTCTAATAAATCTTTGAATCAAGTTTAAACCAAGAGAAACCCTAGGGGATTTCTATCAAATCTCTCTATTTTCTTAGCTGCCGCCCTCCCTCTATACAATAGTCTCAATAGCCTTAAAGTTTCATCATATGAGAGACCCTTTATATAGCCTAACCCTAATCCCATTTAAATTAGGATTCAACAGAATATACAAAATATTCGGTTCATACAGAAAACCAGCACGCAGATGTCTGACGAAGACTTTGTCAGACGCCTGCCAGCGCTCTGTAATAGCTTCAACTCCTTAGCAGATGTCTGTCACTCCTTGGTCAGACGTCTACCTGTACTCTATGAAGGCTCTTGATTTGGCCAGACGTCTGTCACTTTGTCTTCAGATTTATTGCGTCGCTCAGCACTTTTGGTTCCATACTCATGCATGCTCAAACGTTTGCTTCTTTCATCTTCAGACGCTTGCAGAAAGATTCTCCACTTATCATCACCGATTATAGAAGATCAACTATCACAATGTAGCTATACAAATAGGGTACATTTTATCCATAAAGTGACATCCACCAAGAGTTCTTAAAACACTCAGACAAACACTTTCTCCATAGCAAAAAACTCGGATTTCATACTAGACTGAACAGAGCATGTACCTTACTAATTTTCAAGAAACTACACAGGTCTCCTTCCAAATTTGCACCGTCTCAAGTAACTTGGGAAATCCATGGTAACATAATGCATAGTCAACAATGCACTTTAGATAGCTTTGTACTCCATCGATTTTGTGCTAATGATATATTACTCAGTTTTTGACCATATTTACTAACACATTTTACAACATAAGTAATGTTAGGATGGACAGGGCTTATCAAGTACACTGTACTACTTACCTACCTATCTTTTTATATTATATATAAAAAAGCTATATATTATATATATAAAAGCTATATGAGAGAATATTCTAAGTAATATTCTCTCATGTGGCTTGAACATATATGGTTACAAAAATTTCTTTTAATCCCTCAATTTTCTTGAAATTAAAAATTGCACCTTGCTATCTATTTGTTTCCTCATTCAACCTGGACATATATTGCTATAAATTTAATCTTACCTCCTCCCCTCAAACAAAATTTTCTAGGAAATAAAAATTCTGAAAATTTTGATATTTTAGAAATTTCGTGATTTTTAGCATTCAAATTTATGAAACTGTCGGAAAATAGAATTTTTTGAGATTTTTTAAAAATTCACGATTTTAATATGTTGTATATATCAAGCAAAATATTGAAAAACCGCAAAACCAGATTTTTTTTAAAATATTAAAAAATTTCACAAATTTCATGTGCCGCAAAATGTTGAA
The DNA here is from genome assembly GCA_030015575.1 of Agapanthus africanus. Taxonomy (NCBI): domain Eukaryota; kingdom Viridiplantae; phylum Streptophyta; class Magnoliopsida; order Asparagales; family Amaryllidaceae; genus Agapanthus; species Agapanthus africanus. The sequence goes on along the minus strand of JASDDO010000022.1, from coordinate 765,814,278 downwards.
AATTTTGGGATTTTTGAAAATTTGAAAAGTTCTATATAATAAGAAAAATATTGAAAATAGAAGAAAACGGAAAATTTTAATTTTTTGAACTTGAAAAATGGAAGAAAACAGAATATTTTAATATTATTTTTAAATTTTTTGAGATTTTAATGATCTGTAGCATGCAAGATATTGAAAAGATGAAGAAACCAGCTTAAGAATTTGGCGAATTTTGTTGTTATAGAGCAAAGAAATAATTAAATAAACAAAGAAATCAAAAAATCTAGAAATTTTCGTGATCTCTGTGCTATAACATACATATGATAATTTTCATGAAACTATCGCAATTTTTCGTATGCAAACAAACAGAAATATTGAAATAACAAATGAAATAATAATTTTTAGATTTTTTTAAAATTCCGTGACTTTCAACTGTAGCAAGAAAAGTATTGAAAATAGAAGAAAATATAAAAATTTGAAAATTTTGAAAACCAACTAAATATATTACATTTAGAAAAGTTTCAATACTATTCAAAGATTCATGAGTTGCTATTATTTAAGCATCACTTGAAATATCTTATGATGGTCCATGATTGTTTAATTTTGAACATTGTGGCTAAACAGAAAAAAGTAGGTCTGAATAGTGTAACAATAACCAATTTTTTTCCAAATCTTACAATAATCTGTCTTATACACACACAAATATATAAATGAGAGATATTTCTTGAAACATTTCCTTATCTAATTTGGACTTTAGTGGAAAAATTATTATCCAGCCCTATATAATTCTCTTACTATATTTAGGTCATGCAAAAAAATTTATTGGTTCCTTACTAAATGTTTATCACTCATATGGTGCAAAAATTTGCATTGATACCTTCTTTAAAAATCACTTTCTATTATTTCTCATTATTTAGGTTTTATTGGCAAAATATTGAAAAAAAATACACGATTTTTGTGTGTTATTGCATACATAATATTTTAAAAAATAAAATTTTGAAAGTTAAAAATTTCTCAATTTTCGTTTGGTATTTTCATAAATGATATAGAAAAATAAAGAAAACAGAAAATTTTGGCATTTTTTGAAAGAAAAAAAATCACTATTTACATGTGATATAGAATGTAGAATATTAAAATATTAAAGATAAGAGAAAAATTTGTGTTTTTAAAAAAAAAATAAAAAATTTCATATACTATAGTGTGCATAATATTGAAAAATAAAAGAAAACTGAAAATTTTGATATTTTCTTACTATAACATGTAAAATATAGAAAACGGAAAGATAACAAAAAATGGAGACTTTTAAAATTATAATAATTTTTTTGTGCTATAATAGGTAAAATATTAAAATTTAGCAAACAAAATGTACTTAAAAAAGATGAAAATGATTATTTTTTAGATTTTCGAACATTTTATGATTTTTGTACGCTATAACAGGTAAAATATTGAAAAATCAAAGAAAGCAGAAAATTTCATGATTTTTCGTTCTCTACAAATGTGCAAAATATTAGAAATTTGAGAAAACAAAAAAATTGGTATTTTAAAAAAAAATTCATGATTTTCGATGTTTCCAGGCTTACTCAAAAAGAATGAGCAAATAAAATATTGAAAAACCAAAAATAACATAAAATTTTAAGATGTTTAGAATTTCATGATTTTTTGGTGTTATATAACGTGCAAAATAATGAAAAATCATGGAAAAGATCTTTTTTATAGATCTCTCGTGTTATATAATGTAAAATTTTGAAAAACCGAAGAAAAAATAAATCTCAAAAGAATGGAAAAAATGAAATTTCATGTGCTATATAATGTAAAATATTGAAAAAGTTAAATTTCATGAATTCACAAAATTTTCAGAAATCTCAAAAGAATGTTCATTGGGGTGTTAGTCCTAAATCATTTAAGAATACTCCATTTCAAAATCAAATGACAAGTTATTTGAAGTAATTAGCTCTCATTTCATATTGCTAGTAATTTGATTTCTAAATCCATGTAGAATTTGAAATAAATAATATTATAATTAGTGAGTAAAGACTCGATAACAATTGATGGTAGTAAGAGAGATTCATCATCGAGGTCGATCGGCTGCGGCGTTCGATCGGTTTTCAATCGTCGGTCAGTGTCTGGTCGTCGGCTGTCGTTCATGCACCAGTCCCCGGCTGTTGATTTTTGGTTGGTCGCCGGGGATCTATCAACGGTTTATCAGTTAAGAATATCGCCAATGGTTGGTTGTTGTAATGACCATAATTTTCATATAATAAATAAAAGCTTATTTTATTTTTGGAGCTGAATGTTTCTTTCATGGTATTTTAATGTTAACGGTTTTCATTAAAAAAGATTTTAAATTTTTATTGAAAGAAAAGAACTTTTTTGGGAATTTTTTGGGAAGTAATTTATTAGTATTTTAAGTGGAGAAAATAATTTTTAATTATTTTTAGAATACTTATTTGGATTTTTAAAGTTTTTGGGAGTTATTTGAAAAGAAAATGAATTTATTATTTAGAGAAGAATATTAATTTTTGGGATAAAAATTACTGCAAAAGATGAAATAATTATTTGGTGATTTTCTAGAATCTATTTATATTTTTTTCGATATTTAAAACTTTTTCTTAATGGATTTTGAATTCAAGAAAAGATTTAATTTAAGGAAAGGAATTTGTAAGAAAGGAATTATTTTTGAAAATAAAAAAATATTAAAAATGAAGAAGAATTTTTATGTAGATTTTTGTAGAAATTATTGGATTTTCTCGGTATTTAAAACTATTTTCAAAAGTATTTTATATAAAGGAAAACATTTTTAAAAAATGGTTTTTAAAAGAAAAACAAAAAGAAAAGTGTGGGGGACACACGCCTCCCTGGGCTCTCAATAGGTGGCCACATGGCGAGGAATTTGCCCACATGGGCTTTTTTTAGGGGTTAGATTTGGAAGATTTGTCGGCTTGATTTGGTGGGTTTTTGAACTTTATAATTAGGCTAATTTCATTTGGCTTTTTCTCCTTCATTTCTTACCCAAAAAATTCCTCAAAAAATCCCAGACAATCGTTGTTTTGTCCTCTTCGCAACGGTACTGTTCAGGTGCTCGGAAAAAATCCAAGCAAGGATCAAGGTGAGGAGAGGCAAGACGCGACGCTTAGCGACATCATTCTGATTTCTGATGTGAAGGTAGGATCCGTTTCTCTTCCTCTCGATCTCATCACTTCATCTCGCATGATAAATCTAATCTAATATTATATCAACTCCAAAATTTAATACGAACATATTTGTTGTTGTTAATGTAGTTCTAATCGAAAAACACGACGAACCCTTTTAGTTGCATCTAACTTGTGACACCCACGCCCTAAAGGAACTCTTGTACATATTTTTAGATACAGGGTAACGAGCTATCCCCTTTGCACCTATTTTATGTGAAACTCATCCATGCCATTATGCTGTCCGTTTACATTTTAAGATTACACCAGTTTGAAACCGAAGCGTTGCCGAATTTTAGAATAACTTTTGCTGATTTCCTAAATAAACTTTTAATGCTAAAATACCCTCGAGATTCTAAACCTCATATTTTCATTAAAATAACCCAAGGTTTCTAAAATAAGCATTTTTACATTAATACCCAAGAATTCCTAAATTTTGTACTTTCACCAAAATCCCTTAAAATTCCCAAAACCCGTATTCCACTAAAATACCTTGACTTTTCTAAAAGTCATATTTTCGAATAATTACCTCAACCTTTCTAAAATTCATATTTTCACTTAAATATCACAAATTTTCCTAAAACTATAATTTCATAAAAATACCATGAACTTTTATTAAACTCTAGTTTCTTAAAAATACCCGGTGCTTACCGTTTCTCAACTGGACCTTGCATAACTTTATACAACTTGGGGTATCTCTTAACCAATCATAAGGCACCCTATATAGACATGCTTTCTTGTACAGTTAGGATTAGACGTGAGAACCTAGATATAAGATGTTTGTGAAGATTCCGATGTGCGGATGATCTTGATATGAAAATTGAACCCTCAGATTATTATGCCTAGCAGAGACGTGTGCTAACACTTACCTGTATCCTTATACAATAAACTAGGACACGGGGAGGGGTATGTTCCCGCCAAAATTTTGGCGCAAAACTTACTCCATTATAAAATAATAACAATAAAATAAAAATAAAGGGAAATCTCTGCATGCAAAGAATGGAGGGACTTGTTTTCCCCCAATCAGAGAGCAATGCTCTGTTCAAAATTTGAAATTTGAACTGAGGCAGCGCCTCACATGTAAAGCATGAGAGCGCTCGCCAAGAGCGCCAGCACTAAGAGTTAAACTCTGGAAGCACCTTACGTGCAAAGCACGAGAGCGCCAGCGCCAGCGCCATGAGTCAAAGACTCTGAGGCAGCGCCTCACGTGCAAAGCACGAGAGCGCTAGCGCCAAGAGAGCTAGCACCAAGAATTAAACACTCTGAGGTGGCACCTCACGTGCAAAGCACGAGAGCACCAGCGCCAGAACTAAATGTTCTCCACCATTGGATCAAAGATCCAATGAAAATGATAAATCATCAGAGTACAGAATTAAATTCTGATTGAGGAAATACTCCTCAAATCTTTCTAAATAAGAAAGATTGTGCTCTGTAAATCAGAGCACCGTTGGATTAAAGATCCAATGGTGATTAAAAATTACCAAGATACAGAATTAAATTATGTCGAGAAAATACTCCTCAAATCTTTCCAAATAAAAAAGATTGTGCTCTGTAAATCAGAGCACCGTTGGATCAAAGATCCAATGATGATTAAAAATCATCAAGATACATGATAAGTTCTGTATGGGAAAATATTTTCCCAATCTTGTTAATAACAAGAAAAATGTCTTCTGTAGAACAGAAGTTCTTGGATCAAAGATCCAACGGTGGATAAAATCCCCAAATCAATTAAAGATCTCTCAATGAGAGATTTCCTTAACTGATTCAACAGATCAGCCTCCCCTATATAAAGGACCCAAGACTTCAAGTCTAAAAGGGAGGGAGTCCTCCATAAACTTCAAGTTCAAAACGAGAGAGACACACAGAGGGAGAGGGGAAGAAAAATAGAAAGAGAATTTAATTCTCTAAAGAAGAGGAACCCCTCCCAAAAGCTCCCACAAAAAGAGAATCTAATTCTCAAACCAAGAGTTTAACTCTTCTCAAAGAACTTAGTTCTTCCTCTGGTTAAGATCTGCAGAAGCAGCTCTCTCTACAAGTTGAGAATTTAATTCTCATCGGGGAGATTCTGTCATGCAGATTCAAAACTTAGGGGAAAGAACTGAATCCAAAAGAGTTTAATTCTTACAAAACATGTAGGAATTTAATTCCTCTGAAATTAGGGCTTAACCCTTTAACAAGAATTTAATCCCTATAAAGAACAAAAGGAGAACTTGATTCCTCAGAACCATAGAAGAACAGCCTGGTGATTCATTAGTGTTCAACACTACACAATAAAAGCTCACATATTCCCACGTGAGCACCTTTGAGGAACGAAAAAGGAAAGACTGAGATCTTGCCACGTGACCCCACGTGACCCCTGAGAAGTGCTCAGCGCTTATAAAAGAGAAAAGGGAATGAACCCTATTTCTGGGGCGCCTCACGTGACCCCACATGACCCGTGAGAAGTGCTAAGCACTTATAAAAGAGAAAAGGGAATGAACCCTATTTTTTTGGGGCGCCTCACGTGACCCATGAGAAATGCTCAGCACTTATAAAAGAGAAAAGGGAATAAACCCTATTTTTGGGGCGCCTCACGTGATCCCACGTTACCTCCTAACAGTGCTCAACACTAGAATAAGATAATAAAATAGACAGCGTCCAACTCTAAGCGTCTCACGTGCCACACATGAGCGCCCCAACTTTCAATGTTTAACACTGCTATGGCACCTCACGTGCCACACGTGAGCGCTGCTATGGCGCCTCACGTGCCACACATGAGCATCTCAGATCTCAGTGTTAACACTGCCTTAGAATATCACGTGGGAGCACGTGGGCACTGAGCATACACTAGTGTTTAACATTATAAGAGACCAACTTCAACCCCAGATTGGCTAAATCTTTCCTGAGATTAAATCTCTAAATAAACCGAGCCTCCATGCTCATGACTGATGTTTCCACAATTTGGAATTTGGTTCAAGGGTACATTTCTCCACACCTCTGATACATATCGTTGTAATTATTCAACGTCTTCAGAGAGGTGGTGGGTCCCGACAACCAACAAGCTGGACCGTAATGTCCTTAAACTAACTATGGACCATAATGTCCTTAAACTAAACACTCACCTCAAAAATGGTGATCTGCGGACCGTAACATCCCTAAACTAAACTCTATAGACTATGATGTCATTAAACTCCACGGACTATGATGTCCTTAAACCCAATGGACCGTAATGTCCCTAAACTAAACTCTATGGACTATGATGTCCTTAAACTCCATGGACTATGATGTCCCTAAACCTAATGGACCGTAATATCCTTAAACTAAATTGATAAGGACCCAAATGCTCTTTTATTGGATCTAAATGATCATAAAACATTATTAAGTAGATCTTAGTCTAAAATTAGACTAACGTATCCTTAACAAACATTTAAGTTGATCTTAATCTCAAATGAGGTTAACGAGCCTTAAATCCACCAAACCCAAATCTAAGAAAATACAGATTTGTACTAATCCCCGCCCTACGGGAGACAACATAAATTAGTCTCCGTATACAATCCACGGGCAACCAACAACAAAACAAACACATACGACACGAAGTGACCTTCTGGAACATGAGAAAGTGGTTACCGCTACGCGGTAACGTAATTAACTGCAGGGGCATGCGCTTGCAATGAAGAGTGTCCCCACAATCAAAAACCCCTCACAACGAGGTGGAATCTAATGAAGTCTGCTACAACGGTCGCATCCGTCTAAACCTCCGATACACGGTGCTATAAATCAACTTGGCACCTTCGGAGAGGTGGACGGATAAAACCAAATAGCATCTGCCCTCAAAATTCCGGCCGGACGTCCCAACGTCTCGGTCGCGTCTTTCGGCGGCCAACATGGTAGTTTAAGTTAGGAAGGCTTTAAGAAGGGTCTTAGGATTCCCTTATTTTGACCGTAATTTCGGGGGTTAAACGGAATGCCAGGTTTCTGGTACCTTTCACCGTAATTCCGGGGGTTAAACAGAATGCTAGATCATTTGGTACCATTGCTGTGATTCTGAACCGTAAATAGAATTTCATACACATATACTTTAGCTGTTGTTCCGTTGATACAAATGGAATAATCCCGAGAACCCAGTACCCTTACCTAACCAGACTAAAACATACATAACACTTAGTCGATACCTGACATCCTTTACATTACATATATATGACATCACGTATCGCACACACATTGTTACTTTCTCATACTTAGTCTTTATGAGACATTGTCATGCCCCGCTTTACAAAATATAGTAGCAAGTACATAACCAGGCCCACGACGTATTTATACCGAGAATGGTCTTTCTCGAAATAAATACATTAAGCGTCATAGTAAGTAATATATAATATAACAAGAATTTAGCAAAAGATTAATCTAACTACAACTATTAAATTCAATTCCAACAATAAACAAGAGTCGAAGCAAAATCAAATATCTGATACAACTGGAATATGAAATTAAAGAAAAGCCTTAACAAGTAGGCATACAAATATGAGGACTGGCGGCGACTAGTAATCAGCCTGCGGTGATAGCTGCGAATAATTCTTCTCTGTTGGCTCAATCACTCCTCACATTTCCCCTTCCATCCCTAAGTCATTTGATGAACATTCACAAAAGAAGAAAGAAACAAATATAATGTCAGTTAGCGATTTTGCACTCGGTAAGTTCCCAGTTGTAGTAAGTTTATACAAAGAAAATGAACGACAAGCATATAAATAGGCAGGAAATAGCATAATGCGGTGAATAAGCATGACATAGCAATTAAACAAGGCAAACTATATAGGCATGGTAATTCTATGGTTACTGTTTCCCCCAATCAGAGAGCAAAGGTCTATTCAAAATTTGAAATTTGAACTGAGGCAGCGCCTCATAAGAGCGCTAGAGCTAAGAGTCAAAAACTCCGAGGCAGCGCTTCACGTGCAAAGCACGAGAGCGCTCGCGCCAAGAGCGCCAGCGCTAAAGACTCTGAGGCAGCGTCTCACATGTAAAGCACGAGAGCGCTAGTGCCAAGAGCGCCGGCGCTAAGAGTCAAAAGACTCTAAAGCAGCACCTCACGTGCAAAACACGAGAACGCCAGCGCCAGAACTAAAAGTTCTCAACCCTTGGATCAAAGATCCAACAAAGATGATAAATCATCAAATTACTAGAATAAAATTCTGTTAAAGCAATACTCCTCAAATCTTTCCAAACAAGAAAGATTGTGCCTTGTAAATCAGAGCACCGTTGGATCAAAGATCCCATGGTGATTAAAAATCACCAAGATACAGAATAAGTTCTGTATGGAAAATATTTTCCCAATTTTGTTAAAAACAAGAAAAATGTCTTCTGTAAAAACAAAGGCCCTTGGATCAAAGATCCACTGGTGGGAAACATCCCCAAATCAATCAGAGATCTCTCAATGAGAGATTTCATTAACTGATTCAACAAATCAGCCTCCCCTATATAAAGGACCCAAGACTTCGAGTCTTGTATAGAGGAACCCCCCATAAACTTCAAGTTCAATACAAAAAAAAACCTCCCCATAAGTTTCAAGCTCTCAGAAAAGAAAAGAAGAAGAGCAAGCTCTAAGAAGAAGAACCTTCTTCAAGGTAAATAAAAGAAGAGAGATCATAACATCTCCTCCATATTTGAGAGTTTAATTCTCACATCATAAGAACTTAGTTCTTTTCCTAGATCACAGATCAACGAGGCAAAGTCTTTCACAAAAACAGAAGAGACCATAGCATCTCCTCATAAAAGAAGAACTTAGTTCTTAGATCTACTAGACAAAATCTCTTATAAATGATAACTTAATTCTCAAAGCACAGAATTGATCAGAACTGCCAAAGAAGCGCTTTAGTGCTCCCAGTCTAGCGCTCAGCGCCAAGCGCTCCAGGTGCTCCTCACGTGAGCGCTATTTTATAAGAAATGCCTTAGCGCTTCAAGTCTGGCGCTCAGCGCCCAGCGCTCCACGCTCTATTTTATAAGAAGCGCCTTAGCTCTCCAAGTCTGGCGCTCAGCGCCAAGCGCTCCACGTGCTTGGGCGCTAATTTAAAAGAAGTGGTTTAGCGCTCCAAGTCTGGCGCTCAGTGCCTAGCGCTCCACGCGCTCCTCACGTGGGCGCTATTTTATAAGAAGCGCCTTAGCGCTCCAAGTCTGGCGCTCAGCGCCCAGCGCTCCACGCGCTCCTCACATGGGCGCTAATGAAACATAAAGCGCTCTGTACATAAAGTGCTCTGCGCCGTAAAAAGTGTTCAACACTCAATAAAAGATAAAAAGGAAAAGGGGTGTCAGAACCCAAATCAATGCTCAGCATTGTTGAACAAAAAGGGCTGAGCCCAAAAAAATGTTCAACATTTTATTCAAAACTGAGTGGACTGAGTCCAAACAAATGTTCAACATTTTATTCAAAAATGAGTGGACTGAGCCTAAGTTGGCCACAAGTCCCTAATTCAGATTAACCGAGCCCATGTGCTCAAAATCCTTTTAATTGGTCTTGGTCCCAGACCTGACTATAGATCTCCCAACCAATATTGGTTCAAGGGTACATCTCTTCACACCTCTGATATGTGTCGTTGTAATTCTTCAACATCTTCAGAGAGGCGGCGGGTCCCGAAAACCAGAAACTCTATAGACTACGATGTCTTTAAACTCCATAGACCATGATGTTTGCAAACCTTACAGACTACGATGTCTTTAAACAAGACTACGATGTCTTTAAACCATACAGACTACGATGTCTCTAAACCTTACGGACTATGAGGTCCTTAAACCCTATGGACTACGATGTCCTTAAACCCAATGGAACGCGATGTCCCTATAAACTAAAGAAAATCCTGTTGAGTAGATCTTAGTTTGAAATTGTACTAACGTATCCTCAATAAACGTTTGAGTTGATCTTAATCTAAAACAAGATTAATGATCCTTAAACCAACACAAACCCAAATCTAAGACAATACGGATTTAGACTAATCCACGCCCTACGAGCAAAAACATAAATTAGTCTCCGTATACAATCCATGGGCAACCAAAAATAAAACAAACACACACGACACAAAGTGACCATCTGGAGAAGAAGAAAGTGGTTACCGCGATGCAGTAGCGTAATTAACTGCAGGGGCTTGCGTCTGCAGGGAAGAGCGTCCCCACAATCAAAAACCCCTCGTAAACGAGGGGGAATCTGACGAAGTCTGCTACCACGGCTGCATCTGTCTAAACCTCCGATATACGGTGCCATAAATCAACTTAGTATTTTCGGAGAGGTGGAAAGATAAAACCCAAATAGCATCTGCCCCCAAAATTCAGGCCGGACGTCCCAACGTCCCGGTCGCGTCATTCGGTGGAGAACAGATTCTGGCACGCCCGGCGGGACCTTTTCCTCTTTCCACTCCACACTTCGTGTGTCTTGTTCACGAAAGAATCGCGGTTTGATATGGTTGCCCCTGGATTCAAGGTACTAAGATTTGGTGTCTTGCTCCCGTGCAGAGAAAATGGCTTCCAACTGTACCAACTGCAACAGCAACTCTCACTCCGTCCTAACTGGAGGAGTGACCTATGGACCCCAAGAGGCCTCCATCTTCGCCATGCCAGTGGAACAGGCGACTCAGGACACCACTGGACTGTTCTTTAGGACAATGATCCCACCGACAAGCTTCAGCGTCCCAATGCCGTTACAAGAAGCTCCGAAGAAGTCGGTATTCAATCGTCTTACAACTACTACGGCCCCTCTCAATGGGCCGTCCAATTCCAAGTCTACTGCATCAGTCTTCGACAGGCTGAGCCTGAGCTCCAGCGGGCCCATAAAGAAGCCTGCAATACCTGAAGGAGTTATCCTGAAGCGGAAAGCCATTTCAACTCCGACGAACGAAATCGTCAAAGGGGCTTCTCCGGCTAAAGGATCGATCTTCGCAAGATTGGCCGTTCCAACTACCGCTGCGGGTGGAGTCGTCCAAAATGCTTCCCCTACCCAAAAGGCAGTCTTCGACAGGTTGGACGTTTCTTCTCAACGGACGTCAGTCTTCGATAGGTTGGCACCAAAGGCAACCCTTCACCAGAACAGGAGGCATGATGGAGCTACCTGTTCGCCTCCGAAAGACGGCCGAGACTGAGACGTCTCGCCTGAGATTCGGGGCAGATGCTATTGCAAGAACACTGTTTGTCGGCCTAGCCCTAAACTCGATTGGCCCGACAGAACTGCTTCTTTACCGCAACTGCTGTCTACATCGTTGGCCGTGAAAGGTCCAGCGAGACTACTGAGTCTCCTCCATTCTGCTGCATGCACGTCCACGGTTGCCCCATTCTGCCTTAGTCCGATAATTTCTCTTCCATTTCCTCCGTGCAGTCCGCGGAAGGACTTCTCCAGGAAACTCTTAGAGAAATCCGCCCACTGCTTGGCTTGGGCAAGCGGGTCTCCTCCACAAGCCATCACTCTCGGGCGTAATCCACTAGCTGAATACGCACCACATCAACTCCTTTGTCCTCTGGAATCTGTGTCGCAATCAGCAAATCCCCCGTGTCACTAGCCACTGCTCGGCTGGCAACGGCTCCTCCAGACCAGTGAAAGTAGACGGACCCAAAAGTCCGAAATCTGCTACGGTCCTTACTCGGTCAACTGGTCTAGTTCCAACATCGTTCACAGACTGCTGAACGATCTGCAAACCTTCCTGGAACGAGTCCGCTTGCTGCTGGATCAGCTCGGTCTGTCTCTTTGATTTCCAGCGTTCCTCTTATCACTCCAAGCATGGCGGTTTCGTTCATACGCCTCTGGTACGTCTTCAACTTCTTACCTGTCATAATCCTGAACTCAAAACACCCAATATTAGCATGATGATAGATTCTGAATGTGGATCAAGACTAGAACTCCAAGATACTTAAATAGAGTACCGCATTGTAACTATGCCGCGGTATTATAGCCACAATTACATAACTCCATCCAAGTCGCCTAAGTCCTAGAGATAACAAGGAATCAGGTTTTCGAATCGGTATGCAAAGGAAGTTTGCACATCGTAAAAGATATAATCAGGAAGAATGTGATTCAAGAATGGTAATACGGTCAAGGTGGTAGGACATGTTTCCTATATACGGGTATTCTGATTTGTGTATTGGGTACAATACCCAACTACAAAAGAATCAACCCAACTAACCTATGGCACTGATACAAAAAGAACCGTGTCACGCCCCGCTTCCCAGAGTACGCAAGATTGGGCACGTGACATAGCCAACCATGCTACCTGTGGGTAGGAAGTATCCATCCACAGTCACATTACGGTTGTAGAGATATCAAGAACAAGATAAATAAACTAATCTAGCACATGTCCAAATCCATAATAACGAGAGTCAATAAACAATAAGTGCGGAAGCAAATGATCCAATACAATAATAGAAAGGTACGTCCCATAATGCGGGATCGCACCGGGAAATAAGATGCAATAAGTAAACTAACCACTCTAGAACTCACAAATCAGCCTGCTGGCTGAAGTACTCCTGCTCGGTCGTTGACAGTGGTAAGGAATCTGGGCCATGCAAAACCCAGACGTCAGCGCGTCATGTCAACCAATAATATAATATAAACATGGTAACAGGCAATGCAAAATAAACATGAATAAAGCAATAATGTGAAACAAGCAGTGCAGGGTAGTGTGCAGTGGGTAACTAAACGGTTCTAACAGGTTTTCTAGTCTAAAGTCTTTGAAATCAATTGATGAATCGTCGATGTAACTCAAAAGTATCCCGTACATACCCGGGATCACGGCCACAATATTCTCGGCTGCAACCGAGACATGCCGCTAGGCACAAACAGGAAAGTGTACACTCGGTAGTACCCCGTACATACCCGGGATCACGGCCACAATATTCTCGGCCGAAACCGAGACATGCCGCTAGGCACAAAACAGGAATGTGTACACTCGAACAGGTAGTGAACTGTCGAGTTACAAGTCAGGTTCATCTTTGATTTCCCCATACCCCCAAGTTATGTATGTCAGGTCAGGTATTCAGTAATCAAGGACTAATGCCAACACAGGATCAGGTAACAGCAGGTTTGTCTGGGTAGACAACAGGAATGGTCCATGAAGACCCCAAGTCAGGTTTGTTGGCATTAGGCATGAGATCAGGTAACAAGTCATGTCATGGTACAACAGGATGAGTCGGTATGTATAGGGTACCATGTCCGGTGCATCGGTATGTATGTATATGTCATATGTAGCAGGGTCGGGTCAATATGTAATGTAATCGAGTATGTGCTCTCAACAGGTATACAATCGAATAAGTAACAGCAGCAAGAATTTAAAGTAAACATCAATAATAGTCATTTAACTACAATGGTACAGCGGAGCCTGATACGGTTAATGGGAACCTTACCGTTATCACTTCTATGTAGGGATTTAATAGGAAAACAATTAATCTAGCATGCTACTTTGGTTGAACAGGAAGCAATATGTGTAAAGTGATTTACTGAATAATACCTTATTATATCATGGGTAAATATTACGGCAACTTTAAAGTTTGTATTAAGGGAAGTTTAAAGCTTCACTAGCATGTAAGCAAGTATCAATTACTTGCCTCGGGAACAGAACGGTAATGCAAACATGAAGCACAAAACTGTTGATGCACGAACACGGCTAGACTTTCGCTCGACACGACGATCGCGACCACGATGGATACGACAAGGCGGAGATGTGAACACGACCCAAGCAAGGTCTTGGCTTGGATGTCGGCTCTGGTGAGGTCTCGGCCAGGGAAGAAGACTGCAGCGATGCGGCAACTTGAATCGACAGCGACGATGGGTGAACCGGCGGCGGGCTATGGTAGTCGAAGGTGATGGAATGTGCTGCAGTGGTAGTAAGGGGTGTGGGTTCTGGAGTTTGAAGGAGACGACGACAGCGACGCGCCGACTGCGGCCTCGAAGACAAAGGCGACGAGGTCGGGTGATGGGTTCTTGGGCGTTGCGACGACGGCAAGAGGTGCTCGGTGAACGGGTGTGGGTTGCTCGATCGGTTGTAAGGAGGCGAGGGCAGCGGCTCGAGGTGGCAGTGGCAATGGTGGTGGAGATGATGGCTGGAGTTTGCTCGTCTGGTTGCTGGCCGAGAGCTGCGGGTTGATGGAGGTGGCTGGTGCGACGGCAGGGTGAAGGTGAGGCGCCGGTGATGCCGGCGGTTGATGGCTTCGCTGGAGGAGGTCCGGTGATGATGGTGGTGTGAAAGAGGGTGAGGAGGTGAAGGCGATGTCGAGGTTGAGGGTCGACGACGAGGGCAGGCGAGGTCGGGACTATGGGTTCGAGAGGGGAGAGGCGTCGGGAAAAGAGGAAGGTGAGGAAGCGCGGTCGAGGGTGAGGTCGACGAGGATGCTGCGGCGGCGTCGGCAGTGGAGAAGGCTAGGGTTCGCGATGTTGGGGTTGGGTTCTCGCGAGGTTTCTCGTGGTGGGTTTTCTGCAGTTGGGGACGTGAGGGAATAAAGATAGAGAGAGAGATTATAGGAGAGAGGGAGAGAGATTTTAGAGAGAGAGAGAGAAGTAGATTAGAGAGAGATAGAGAGAGACGGAGAGAGAAAGGAATAGAGAGAGAGAAACGTTGGAGGGGCCTACGAGAAAGGAAGAGTTTGATTGGCTAGGGGAGAGAGAGATTCGTGGGTTAGTAAAATATTTAAAAGATTTTAATAGTTAAATTAACAGGTAAGATCTTATATATTATCGTTTTGATTATTAAATTAAATTGGGATTTTGGCGCTAAATGAAACATTTCCAAATCGCGCACGGGTTGCGCCCAAATGTTTCAAATTCAAATTATAGGATTTTAAGCGAGTTCCAAATTTTGAAAAGAGGTGTTTAATGATTAAAATGCATGCCCCCAAGTCGGACACTTGCACGCGCGCGTAGCCGTCCAAACTTGCCCGTTTCGCCGAACGGGATGAAATCTCGACACGCGGACGCTACCACGCGACTAGTGGCGACGAGTAGGCCAACATGGATATTTTTAATTTCATTTTAGGTGTTAAAATTTGTTATGTGCCAAAATGACTTAGCCGGTTAAAATTTAGCAAAAAGTACCAAACAATCAGGATAATTGAAATGAGCAATGTATAACACTCAACTAGTAATAGAAATAGTATATTGGGCTCGGGTGTTACATCATACCCAACTACAAAAGAATTTCGTCCTCGAAATTCCAAGAATACAAGATAGCTAACTAGAGGAAAAGGTGAGGAAATTTCTGCCGGATCTCGTCTTCTCGCTTCAAGTGGATTCTCCATGCGATCGGTTACCCCAAGAAACTAGCACAAGAGGGATAACCTTGTTCTTAAGAACCTTGTCTCTTCGATCCTTGATTTCAACTGGTCGCTCCTCAAAAGTTAGGTTCTCCCGTACAGTCAACTCGGAATGATCCAAGACGTGAGTCTCATCTCGGACATACCTCCGTAGTTGGGATACATGAAACACATCGTGCACTCCTGCCAATGACTGTGGTAGCGCCAAACGGTACGCTACCTCTCCAACACGCTCCAATATCTCGAAGGGTCCAACGAATCGAGGACTAAGCTTTCCCCGACTTCCAAAGCGAATCACCCCTCTAGTCGGTGATATCTTCAAGAATACCAAATCACTCACGGCGAACTCTAGAGGTCTTCTTGACGTGTCGGCCCAACCTTTCTGTCTGTCTTGAGCTGCCTTCATATGCTTCCTGATTGTATTCACCTTCTCGACTGTCTGTACCACCAAATCTGGTCCTAGTAACCCTCGTTCACCAACATCATCCCAACAAACAGGTGAACGGCACTTACGACCATACAACGCTTCAAACGGAGCCATCTGAATAGTCGCTTGGAAGCTATTGTTGTACGAAAGCTCCACCAAGTGTAGGTGATCCTCCCAAGAACCTTTGAAGTCCAACATGCAAGCCCTCAACATATCTTCAAGGGTCTGGATCGTTCTCTCCGATTGTCCATCAGTTTGAGGATGATAAGCTGTGCTAAACTTCAATCGAGTCCCCAAACTTTCTTGTAAACTCCTCCAGAAGTGTGACAAAAACCGAGTGTCCCGATCGGACACGATGCTCACCGGTACTCCATGCAATCTTACAATCTCCTGCATGTACCGCTCTGCCAAAGTCTCCGTCGATTGACCAACCCGAAAAGGAATAAAGTGAGCTGCCTTGGTCAACCGATCAACAATCACCCATACTGCATTGTTGCCCTTTGGACTCCGTGGTAAAGCCGTCACGAAATCCATGGTTATATGTTCCCACTTCCACTGAGGGATCGGAAGTAGTTGCAAAAAACCGGCAACCCTTTGGTGTTCAGCCTTGACTTGCTGACACACCAAGCACTTAACCACGAAGCGAGCGATCTCCCGTTTCATACCTTCCCACCAGAAGTGCTGTCGGATATCTCGGTACATCTTTGTCCCTCCTGGATGTACATAGTAAGCTGAACTGTGTGCCTCCTTCATGAGCTCTTCACGTACATCCCCCTTTGGCACACACATACGGCTACCATACCTCAACGAACCATCTCCGTGGATCAGTAAATCGGTTCATAGTCCGGCTTCAACCTGCTCTCGAAACTTCTGCAGTCTAGGATCCTGCAATTGTGCCGCTTTAATCTTCTCAACTAAGGACGACTGTACTTGCAACTGCATCAACTGTCCCATAGCATGTGGTAGCACAACCTCCAAGTCAAATCTCCGAAAATCCGCAATGATCTCCCTTTGTGCGGTCAATACCTGAATCGTTGGTAACCGACTAAGCGCATCCGGAACGACGTTAACCATTCCCGGATGGTACTTAAGATCAAGGTCGTAGTCGGCCATCAGCTCCAACCATCTGCGTTGCCTCATATTCAACTCCTTCTGAGTGAACACATACTTCAAACTCTTGTGATCTGTAAGGACTTCGACTCTCTCGCCCAAAAGGTAGTGTCTCCAAATCTTCAAGGCGAAGATCACGGCCGCAAGCTCCAAGTCGTGAGTCGGATAATTCTTCTCATGAGTCTTCAGTTGTCTCGATGCGTAAGCGACGACTTTCCCATTCTGCATCAAAACACATCCCAATGCGTCGCTGTGAAACACCAGTCCTCCTAAATTATCTGGTACGGTCAAGATAGGGGCGGTTATCAACCTCTGCTTCAACGTCTCGAAGGCCATTGCACATCCATCTGTCCAAACAAACGGTACCTCCTTGCTCGTGAGCTTGGTTAACGGCTCTGCCAAACGAGCGAAGTTCTCCACAAATCTCCTGTAGTATCCGGCCAAACCAAGGAAACTTCTTATCTCAGCCACATTTCTTGGAATAGGCCAATCTCGAACTGCTGCAATCTTCTCGGGATCAACGGCGATTCCATTGCCCGACACAACATGCCCCAGAAACTTCACCTCTCCCAGCCAGAACTCGCACTTACTCATCTTCCCATACAATTTCTCCTGTCTCAGCGTCTGCAGTGCGATCTTTAAATGCTCAGCATGCTCCTACGGACTCTTCGAGTACACCAGAATATCGTCAATGAATACCACAATAAACTGGTCCAAGAATAGTGAAAAGATCCTGTTCATCAAATCCATGAATATTGCCGGCGCATTAGTCACTCCGAAGGGCATCACCAAAATACTAAAAATGTCCATATCGAGTTCGAAACGCCGTCTTGCAAATGTCTTCTGCTTTTACTCGGACCTGATGATATCCTGATCGCAAATCCAGCTTCGAGAATACCCTTGCGCCACTAAGCTACTCAAAAAGTTCTCCAATGCGAGGGATCGGGTACTTGTTCTTACTAGTCACCCGGTTCAATTCTCGATAGTTGATGCACATCCTTCTCGTGCCATCCTTCTTCTTTACTAGAAGAACTGGAGCTCTCCAAGGCGAGTTGCTGCTTCGAATCCAACCATTCTCGAGTAATTCACCAACTTGTTTCTTAACTTCTTCCAATTCCACTGGTGCCATCGGATAATAAGATTTTGATACTGGCGCTGCACCAGGAATAAGGTCAATCGCGAACTCCACATCTCGCTTCGGCGGTAAGCCCGATATATCTTCAAATACATCCATAAAGTCGCGAACAACTGCCGGCTCTTCATTACTATCCACTTCCATTGTCGCAAGAACACTGTTTGTCGGCCTAGCCCTAAACTCGATTGGCCCGACAGAACTGCTTCTTTACCGCAACTGCTGTCTACATCGTTGGCCGTGAAAGGTCCAGCGAGACTACTGAGTCTCCTCCATTCTGCTGCATGCACGTCCACGGTTGCCGCATTCTGCCTTAGTCCGATAATTTCTCTTCCATTTCCTCCGCGCAGTCCGCGGAAGGACTTCTCTAGGAAACTCTTAGAGAAATCCGCCCACTGCTTGGCTTGGGCAAGCGGGTCTCCTCCATAAGCCATCACTCTCGGGTGTAATCCACTAGCTGAATGCGCACCACATCAACTCCTTTGTCCTCTGGAATCTGTGTCGCAATCAGCAAATCCCCCGTGTCACTAGCCACTGCTCGGCTGGCAACGGCTCCTCCAGACCAGTGAAAGTAGACGGACCCAAAAGTCCGAAATCTGCTACGGTCCTTACTCGGTCAACTGGTCTAGTTCCAACATCGTTCACAGACTGCTGAACGATCTGCAAACCTTCCTGGAATGAGTCCGCTTGCTGCTGGATCAGCTCGGTCTGTCTCTTTGATTTCCAGCGTTCCTCTTATCACTCCAAGCATGGCGGTTTCGTTCATACGCCTCTGGTACGTCTTCAACTTCTTACCTGTCATAATCCTGAACTCAAAACACCCAATATTAGCATGATGATAGATTCTGAATGTGGATCAAGACTAGAACTCCAAGATACTTAAATAGAGTACCGCATTGTAACTATGCCGCGGTATCATAGCCACAATTACATAACTCCATCCAAGTCGCCTAAGTCCTAGAGATAACAAGGAATCAGGTTTTCGAATCGGTATGCAAAGGAAGTTTGCACATCGTAAAAGATATAATCAGGAAGAATGTGATTCAAGAATGGTAATACGGTCAAGGTGGTAGGACACGTTTCCTAAATACGGGTATTCTGATTCGTGTATTGGGTACAATACCCAACTACAAAAGAATCAACCCAACTAACCTATGGCACTGATACCAAAAGAACCGTGTCACGCCCCGCTTCCCAGAGTACGCAAGATTGGGCACGTGACATAGTCAACCATGCTACCTGTGGGTAGGAAGTATCCATCCACAGTCACATTACGGTTGTAGAGATATCAAGAACAAGATAAATAAACTAATCTAGCACATGTCCAAATCCATAATAACGAGAGTCAATAAACAATAAGTGCGGAAGCAAATGATCCAATACAATAATAGAAAGGTACGTCCCATAATGCGAGATCGCACCGGGAAATAAGATGCAATAAGTAAACTAACCACTCTAGAACTCACAAATCAGCCTGCTGGCTGAAGTACTCCTGCTCGGTCGTTGACAGTGGTAAGGAATCTGGGCCATGCAAAACCCAGACGTCAGCGCGTCATGTCAACCAATAATATAATACAAACATGGTAACAGGCAATGCAAAATAAACATGAATAAAGCAATAATGTGAAACAAGCAGTGCAGGGTAGTGTGCAGTGGGTAACTAAACGGTTCTAACAGGTTTTCTAGTCTAAAGTCTTTGAAATCAATTGATGAATCGTCGATGTAACTCAATAGTATCCCGTACATACCCGGGATCACGGCCACAATATTCTCGGCTGCAGCCGAGACATGCCGCTAGGCACAAACAGGAAAGTGTACACTCGGTAGTACCCCGTACATACCCGGGATCACGGCCACAATATTCTCGGCCGAAACCGAGACATGCCGCTAGGCACAAAACAGGAATGTGTACACTCGAACAGGTAGTGAACTGTCGAGTTACAAGTCAGGTTCATCTTTGATTTCCCCACACCCCCAAGTTATGTATGTCAGGTCAGGTATTCAGTAATCAAGGACTAATGCCAACACAGGATCAGGTAACAGCAGGCTTGTCTGGGTAGACAACAGGAATGGTCCATGAGGACCCCAAGTCAGGTTTGTTGGCATTAGGCATGAGATCAGGTAACAAGTCATGTCATGGTACAACAGGATGAGTCGGTATGTATAGGGTACCATGTCCGGTGCATCGGTATGTATGTATATGTCATATGTAGCAGGGTCGGGTCAATATGTAATGTAATCGAGTATGTGCTCTCAACAGGTATACAATCGAATAAGTAACAGCAGCAAGAATTTAAAGTAAACATCAATAATAGTCATTTAACTACAATGGTACAGCGGAGCCTGATACGGTTAATGGGAACCTTACCGTTATCACTTCTATGTAGGGATTTAATAGGAAAACAATTAATCTAGCATGCTACTTTGGTTGAACAGGAAGCAATATGTGTAAAGTGATTTACTGAATAATACCTTATTATATCATGGGTAAATATTACGGCAACTTTAAAGTTTGTATTAAGGGAAGTTTAAAGCTTCACTAGCATGTAAGCAAGTATCAATTACTTGCCTCGGGAACAGAACGGTAATGCAAACATGAAGCACAAAACTGTTGATGCACGAACACGGCTAGACTTTCGCTCGACACGACGATCGCGACCACGATGGATACGACAAGGCGGAGATGTGAACACGACCCAAGCAAGGTCTTGGCTTGGATGTCGGCTCTGGTGAGGTCTCGGCCAGGGAAGAAGACTGCAGCGATGCGGCAACTTGAATCGACAGCGACGATGGGTGAACCGGCGGCGGGCTATGGTGGTCGAAGGTGATGGAATGTGCTGCAGTGGTAGTAAGGGGTGCGGGTTCTGGAGTTTGAAGGAGACGACGACAGCGACGCGCCGACTGCGGCCTCGAAGACAAAGGCGACGAGGTCGGGTGATGGGTTCTTGGGCGTTGCGACGACGGCAAGAGGTGCTCGGTGAACGGGTGTGGGTTGCTCGATCGGTTGTAAGGAGGCGAGGGCAGCGGCTCGAGGTGGCAGTGGCAATGGTGGTGGAGATGATGGCTGGAGTTTGCTCGTCTGGTTGCTGGCCGAGAGCTGCGGGTTGATGGAGGTGGCTGGTGCGACGGCAGGGTGAAGGTGAGGCGCCGGTGATGCCGGCGGTTGATGGCTTCGCTGGAGGAGGTCCGGTGATGATGGTGGTGTGAAAGAGGGTGAGGAGGTGAAGGCGATGTCGAGGTTGAGGGTCGACGACGAGGGCAGGCGAGGTCGGGACTATGGGTTCGAGAGGGGAGAGGCGTCGGGAAAAGAGGAAGGTGAGGAAGCGCGGTCGAGGGTGAGGTCGACGAGGATGCTGCGGCGGCGTCGGCAGTGGAGAAGGCTAGGGTTCGCGATGTTGGGGTTGGGTTCTCGCGAGGTTTCTCGTGGTGGGTTTTCTGCAGTTGGGGACGTGAGGGAATAAAGATAGAGAGAGAGATTATAGGAGAGAGGGAGAGAGATTTTAGAGAGAGAGAGAGAAGTAGATTAGAGAGAGATAGAGAGAGACGGAGAGAGAAAGGAATAGAGAGAGAGAAACGTTGGAGGGGCCCACGAGAAAGGAAGAGTTTGATTGGCTAGGGGAGAGAGAGATTCGTGGGTTAGTAAAATATTTAAAAGATTTTAATAGTTAAATTAACAGGTAAGATCTTATATATTATCGTTTTGATTATTAAATTAAATTGGGATTTTGGCGCTAAATGAAACATTTCCAAATCGCGCACGGGTTGCGCCCAAATGTTTCAAATTCAAATTATAGGATTTTAAGAGAGTTCCAAATTTTGAAAAGAGGTGTTTAATGATTAAAATGCATGCCCCCAAGTCGGACACTTGCACGCGCGCGTAGCCGTCCAAACTTGCCCGTTTCGCCGAACGGGATGAAATTTCGACACGCGGACGCTACCACGCGACTAGTGGCGACGAGTAGGCCAACATGGATATTTTTAATTTCATTTTAGGTGTTAAAATTTGTTATGTGCCAAAATGACTTAGCCGGTTAAAATTTAGCAAAAAGTACCAAACAATCAGGATAATTGAAATGAGCAATGTATAACACTCAACTAGTAATAGAAATAGTATATTGGGCTCGGGTGTTACACGCACCAGCGCTTGACACGTGTCACGCAGCGCAGCGCAATGCGCTGACACGTGTCGCGCAGCGCAAGATGCAGCGCAACTGCGCTAGCGCTACTGTGCTGACACGTGTCGCGCAGCGCACAGCGCAGCTGCGCTGCGCTAGGGCAACTGCGCTGACACCTATCGTTGTAATCCTTCTCAATCGGCTTACAACTACCACGGCCCCTCTCAACGGGCCGTCCAATTCCAAGTCTACTGCATCAGTCTTCGACAGGCTGAGCCTGAGCTCCAGCGGGCCCATAAAGAAGCCTGCAATACCTTAAGGAGTTATCCTGAAGTGGAAGCCATTCCAACTCCGACGGACGAAGTCGTCAAAGGGGCTTCTCCGGCTAAGGGATCGATCTTCATAAGACTGGCCGTTCTAACTCCCGCTGCGGGTGGAGTCGTCCAAAATGCTTCCCCGACCCAAAAGGCAGTCTTCGACGGGTTGGACGTTTTTCTCAATGGATATCAGTCTTCGATAGGTTGGCACCAATGGCAACCCTTCACCAGAACAGGAGGCATGATGGAGCTACCCCCGTAACTGATCCAATACCATCTGCAAGACGTGCTCGACGTCGTCACTGGCGCCGAATGAGGAAAGCTGGGGGTGGTTCCCCTTCCAGACTTACCCCACCAGCTCCAACGGTGGAAGTTGATGCTGATGTTCCAACTGGGAATAGTTTTGAACCACTCAGGAGGGTGCGCAAGAACTCTCTAACCGCTATGCTGAAAAAGTCCCCTCCGCTTGATGAAAACGTTACAAAGGCAAAGCCAGAGCAGCCCTCTCAGCGGCTATCCTCCAAAATCCACAGGGTCTAGCGAATAGTCCAAGACTCTGTAGTTGACCAAGACTACCCCTGCCGACAGAAGAAAATGAAGGTTCGGTAGAGGAGGACTAACACGCCGCCATGCTACGGAAGGTGTCGTCTACAGAGGTACCTATTACAGCCCCCTCAACTTCGACCGCCCATAAAAAGAGAAGGCCGGAGAAGATCTCTGTGTCTGCGAAAAATCTCAAGGGTACTGAATCCAAACGCCCCAAGTATGGAGGCTTGGTAGTGAACACCATCTACATGGCTTCCGGGAAAGAGGATAGTCGTATCTCCACTAGTCATCGACCACTCACCTGATCTGTGATAAAAGCCCAGGAGCAATGATTGATCAGAGAATTTGTTATAACCGCAATCAAGAACGGCGTCGCTTGGTAGCTAGCCGGTGAGTATGGGTCGGTCCACAGGGATTTTGTGTATTCTCGATTTGTTCTAACAAGTTAATTCCGATTGGTGTCGGATTGGTTAAATCTAAAAACTAAACTGATCTAGATTAAAATCTTACTAGGATTAGGTTTAGGTTAAGTTTGGAAAGTCAATATCACTCACCGCTTTCTATGCCCTTTTTAAGATCTATGAGGTGTTATGGTAATAATTAATAAAGTGGATTAGTACCATCGGGAAGAAACGGTGTTTCTTCCTCTAGGTTCTTGTCCTTCCTTTCTTAATTCTTATCCTAACCTCCATGGAAAACATGCTCAACCGGTCGTTTATACTACAGTATCACAGCTACCTCGTGTGATAGGGTGTCATAGGGAGCGGTGTGTGCATGTATGCATGGAGTCCTATAAAAACGTGTGATGGGCAAGAAAGGGGTGAGAGATATTCATCTCTCAAGCCTTCCCCAAATCTAACCCTAACAAGCGAGAAGACTACTCACTCATTAGGAAGTTGAAAAACATTTTCTAACTATCTAACTAGGACAGAGAATGAAAGTTATACTAGGGCAGATAATGAAAAATTTATACTAGGGAAGGAAAGAAATTACCTAGGGCAAGGAAATAAAAAACTACTTACTTTATTTGATGCTCTCTTTATACATTGCAGAAATTTACAGATCTGAATTTTGATAAAATGAAATAAGGCACAAGAAGAAGCATAACCTAAAAAAGGTTTTAGGGTTTCTATTTATAGAACATAGAAACCCTAGGGTTACATTCGAGTCACGTCTGCATTTACAATTTTACCCCCCGATAAAGACTAGTCAATGCGCCGCCAACGACCATAGAAATTTTCCACCGACACGGGCGACGCACGGCCGCGGAACCGCGGCCAAAACCCATGTTTGGCCGCGGTTCCGCGGACAAACAGTGGAATCTTGAGCTTAAATCTTCAGGGAATCTTCTGTTGCTTTGTTTCTTCTATTTCCTTCACTTGGTTTCTCAGATGGTCTTCTGGTTTCTTCCAGATTTCCTCAGTGAGCAATATCGTGGACTTTACCGCTTGCTTCATGTCGAAATCTTGAACCTTGCGCTGCCTTTGTTCTTTGTAAAATTGTCCATTGATCTTCGTTTATTCTCCAAACTGTAGGCTTGATCAAGATTCTTCCATTTGTTGGTCGTAGTCTCACTTTTGTATCGTCTTTTCATCTTTTTCACTGTTTTTGTTCTGAGAACCTGTAACCTGCAACTATGTAGCAGACATGGATCAAAAGCACCTGCTTATTTGTAAATTGAATAAGAATGGGAAATATAATAATGCAAAATTATGGTATGAACAAATACCCCCAAACTTATGTTTTGCTCGCCCTCGAGCAAACCTAGTTTTATTCTCGAAAAAGACCTAGCCTCACTTTCGCAGGAAAACGCGATTGCACTGAGCTCGTGCAACAAGCCGTTAAACCTCTAGATGTCTCTAGTAGGAGGAGTGTTGTCTCCTGAGGGTTTTCAGCGGATACTACCCACAAAATCCCATCAATTTGGCCTATTAACTTTTATTCTCCAATTAGGTTTTCCAACAAGGAATTCTATTATCTTTGACTTATAAATTATCAACCCGTATTTTTCACGCTTTCTTATCATTTAACTTAAGATTCTATATATTCTTGTGAATTTACTTAGCTTTTGGCATCTTTTAAGTTTTCCTTCTGGGGTTCCATCTCAACTTAGGAATTTTTATCATCTCTATTAAAGATATAAGTCATATTCTTCATTCCTATCTCTCATCTAAACCCCAATCACATACCCCTACGTGTGTGTATATATCATCCCTACACTTGGAAATTCAAATCAAGCTATTATACTCTTGTCCATCGTCCAAAGTACTTTTCAATTGGTGAATTTTTAGATGAAATTGCTCACACATTCTTTATGCGACCGTTAATAGTTCTTGAGGTACCAACGACCGATTACAAAATGTGTTCGCACATTAAAGTGTAATTCCTAGTCTTGTAATCCCTAAGGCTTTTAGCAGTGACTCCCAAACCAGTTGGTCTAAGACACTAGGTGATGAAGCACCCTCGTTAAATATTTTTTCTATTAATGCAGCCTTAAGTAATCACAAAAACCAGTGTTCATTTTTTTTTATCTCTTTATTCACACTTTTATTTTTATTTTTCTTCGTACTAAGGACTTTAGACAAGAGCATTTCAAGGTCTCTTCTACTATTCCAAGTTTCAAGGTTCGTGTTTGTGCAATTTGTAGGGTATATATTTTCAGAATCTAGACTTAAGCTTAGGAATTATTTTTCAAACTTATACTTTAATAAAAATATCAATACTTTTCCCTTGTTTTAACTTAGCCCAAGAAGTCAACTCGAAATTTGCCTATTTCTAAATAAACTACAAAGACATATACTTTCTACCGTTAAATTTTAAGAAAGGTTATTTTTAGGGTTTTAATTTACTAAGTCTAGGATCTAGTTATTCCTAGCTAGTTAACCTATTTGTCAAACTCAAGTCAATTATGGCCAAAATTGAATGTTATAATTTTTATAATTTTTTGAAAATTTTCAATTTTTATGGGTTTTAAAATAAGTATGCAAATGCAAAAATATACATATGAATGCGAAGGAAGAAGGCTTACCGAGTATACCCCCAAACTTAAACTTGACAGTGTCCTCACTGTCATGCTACACCAAGAGGGTCAAAATGTCGGCACTCTCCTGTTTATTTATTTATAATAAATTTTTTATTTTTTTTATTGTTAAAAGAAAAACAAAAAATATATACAAAAAGGTCCCCCCAAACTTAAGTGAGACAGTATTTCCACTGTTTTAAACGTTAAAGTTCAGAGTTAGGGAGGAGAAAAATCAAACTATACAAGGCCTTACACAGACCAAAGGTTAGCACCAACCATTCAAAAATTCTATCGTGATAATGGTAGGGTTGGTGAAAGAATGGAGTGTAGAGAAAGGAGTTAAGAAGCACACGAGACCGTATGGGAAGAAGGGTGGAATAAGGTCTCGGTGGAGGAGAAGAATGGCGGAAGAGAGAAAGAAGTGTAGTGCGAACTTGAGGGTGTAAATCGAGTGAATAAATTAGCGCAAATTGTGATGACCGATGTGTTAAAAGCAATTGTGCTAATTTATCAACCCGTCGAGAAATGGGGTCAAATTCCTCAAGATTCGCGAGAAAACATGGGTACGTTGAACTTGGTAAACCATCCATTAAAAATGGAAACGCGATGGATTCTTGCGTGGTCGAAACGATAGGACGGACGAAAGGGAGTGATTTAGGGATAGTCTTATTCTCACCTAAGTAATCTGTCTCGAACTTGAAGGATTCCATCAATGGTTCGAAATGACTGTAAGCAACCGAGTCTGATAGTTCAACTAACTCATCTGAAAATTCAAAGGACTCAAACTCGGGCGGTGAGTCTTCAAAATCGTCCGAAAAAGTGAAACACTCGTAATCGTTATCAGTTATGAGAACTGTGTCAGATTCAAAGAGGAACGCACTAGTGGCGTCCAAACTGCTGTGATCGAATAGAAATTTTTCAAGCTCACAGTCCTCCTGCGTGATCTTTTGCGTGGTCGGAACGATTGAAACGATGAGGGGATGATTTAGGAAGTATAACAGTTAAAGGTTCAGGAGGATGAATTGGAAAATCTGACTTATCAAACAAAAATGGTCCATCCTCAATACTATCCTCATAATTCTCCTCAAAAGTTATCTCATCCATGCAATTATCATCAAAATCAAGACGCATATGAGGTTCGGAAGAAATATTTAATGACTCGGGATGATGAATTGGAGATAAAATTTCAGTCAAATCTACGGGTTCATCATCCAAAATATTCCCTGCGTCAATATCCTCAATCAAGTGAAAATCAAATTTTTTAGACACCTCATCAATAGCATGGATATTTATCAATTCAGGTTCTAGATTGAAGGTGCAGAGGTCGAAAGGATTGGTGATGGTTTCACTCGAAAAGGGCTCTTCACAATCAAGTAAATCAAACACTACAAAGTCGCACAACTCATTACACGTTTTATTTTTAACTGGAGAATCATTTGGAACACTTGATAGATATTCTAAACCGGAGTTGTGGGATTCAATTTGTGATGGGTAGGTTTGATTTGGAAGGGTGTATAGCTCACTTTCTCCACTCAAATTATCGATCTGTCCAACTGCCGCATTATACATTGGAATTTTTGGAGCTAGTTTGAAACTAGTTACCGGTTCACTGGGTTGTATAAGGGCGGCCATGGACGCATCCACATTCCTCGTCATTTGGTTTGTCGCTACCATATAACCTTCCAACGACTGTTCCAGACTAGACATGGATTGTGAAGGGGTTTCAGTAAAAGATTCAAAGTTGCTTGGATTTTGGAAACTCCCAAATGGCTGTGTAGATGCAATGTCTAGGGAAGGTGCAAAAGTCGGGTAGGACTGGTAGGAATTGAATGGTTGGACATGAGTAGGATCAATATTTGGAGAAAAAGGTGAATGGACTTGTTGATCCCAAGAACTGGAAGTGTTGAAAGGAGCGAAAGATCGGTTACGAGAATGTTCAATATGATCAGCGATAGACATGGGTTTTGGAGTTACAACAGGACTCGAAAAATGAGTATAAACGTAAGAAGGTGGTGAAGGTTAAAATGGTTGATACAAAGTGGATTGTAGAGTCGAACTGTTTCTCCTAGACGCTTCTATTCGATCTTTCAAAGAAATTTTGGGCATGGAGGGGTCGTCCGTAATTCGACCAAAACAATTCGCGTATGAAGCAATGTTTGGATGAGGGTACCAAAGTTCGGCAAGAGTTTTGGGAGGTAGGGTACCCATGATGTAAGAAAGGAGAAGAAAAAGAATGTGGGGTGCACGGATTTCTTAGCGACAAGTTGCAAGTTTTTGTAAAAAATAAATTTCCTTTTTTTTTTCTTTTTGTGTTTTTTTTATGTGGAGCTTTTTGCAAAACAGATTTTTTTTTGATAAAAGGCTTAGACACACGTTCAATCACCACAAATGCATAATCAGGTCTAGATCTAGGGTCACCTAGGTCAGCTAGACAGCTCCTAACTGTTTCAAAGGGCAAGAAGTAGGAACTTAAATCGCCTCTTCACCGCCAATTGTGGCCAGGTAAGCATAAGTAGAGAAAGGAGGGATCCGCTCACGAATCACCGTGAGACAGGCCTTTTAAAGTTACCTTTCACTACCTGTCTAGCCTAGGCACCACAAAGTCAGGTTAGGATCAACGGTCGATGCCTACAACTATTCCTTTGTCCTATTGAGCGCGAAGTCCTTAGGGCTGTGTCTAATCTTTTTTAATTAATTGATGGTCAATGCAATATGCCTTATGTGATTTCTGGGGTCCTGGGAAGGGTAATGAAATCCCCACCCAATCTGGATTGGTGTCAAGCCCCTTAAAGTCAGTTTAGATATGCAAAGCAGTAAACAATCACTTGCAAACAATTTTTTTTAAGCGCGGTGCAAAGAATCCTGCACAAGATCAATTATTGGAAGGGGAGAAATTTTTGGCGCAAAAAATCCTGCAGGAAATTTTTACAGAGGAGATATCAGGAGGTTCAGAGAAGAGATAGAATGCTTACAGTGGGATTTTGTCAACTGCTAACGTCAGCAAACCGCGATTCCGCGATGGAAACGCACCTCCGGCAGCGGTTCCGCGGTGAAAAATGTGGTTCAAGTCCCAAGAAATTTTCTGCTCCTCAATTGTTGTAATCCTCTGTTGTTCAGATCTTCAGTTTTCTGTTTCGCTCTCTGGATTTTTTTAAATCTGAATTTGTTCTTCGATCCTGCACAATTCAAACGAAAATACCCTTCACAAAATAACAAGATGATAAAAAAAAATTTATATATATTTTTTATTTTTCAGTTTTTATGATTTTTCAATTTATATTAATCCGAAAATTAAAAAAAGAAAATAACAACGCCATCCCCGGCAACGGCGCTATTTGATTGATCAGAGAATTTGTTATAACCGTAATCAAGAACGGCGTCGCTTGGTAGCTAGCCGGTGAGTACGGGTCGGTCCACAGGGATTTTGTGTATTCTCGATTTGTTCTAACGTGTTAATTCCGTTTGGTGTCGGATTGATTAAATCTAAAAACTAAACTGATCTAGATTAAAATCTTGCTAGGGTTAGGTTTAGATTAAGTTTGGAAAGTCAATATCCCTCACCGCTTTCTATGCCCTGTTTAAGATCTATGAGGTGTTATGGTAATAATTAATAAAGTGGATTGGTACCATCGGGAAGAAACGGTGTTTCTTCCTCTAGGTTCTTGTCCTTCCTTTCTTAATTCTTACCCTAACCTCCATGGAAAACATGCTCAACCGGTCGTTTATACTACAGTATCACCGCTACCTCGTGGGATAGAGTGCCGTAGGGAGCGGTGTGTGCATGTATGCATGGAGTCCTATAAAAACGTGTGATGGGAAAGAAAGGGGTGAGAGATCTTCATCTCTCAAGCCTTCCCCAAATCTAACTCTAACAAGCGAGGAGACTACTCACTCATTAGGAAATTGAAAAACATTTTCTAACTATCTAATTAGGGCAGAGAATGAAAGTTATACTAGGGCAGATAATGAAAAATCTATACGAGGGCAGGAAAAAAATTACCTAGGGCATGGAAATAAAAAACTACTTACTTTATTTGATGCTCTTTTCATACATTGCAGAAATTTACAGATCTGAATTTTAATAAAATGAAATGAGGCACAAGAAGAGGCATAACCTAAAAAAGGTTTTAGGGTTTCTATTTATAGAACATAGAAACCCTAGGGTTACATTCGAGTCACGTCTGCATTTACAATTTTACCCCCTAAGAAAGACTAGTCAACGCGCCGCCAGCGACCATAGAAATTTTCCACCGACACGGGCGACGCACGGCCGCGGAACCGCGGCCAAAACCCATGTTTGGCCGTGGTTCCGCGGCCAAACAGTGGAATCTTGAGCTTAAATCTTCAGGGAATCTTCTGTTGCTTTGTTTCTTCTATTTCCTTCACTTGGTTTCTCAGACGGTCTTCTGGTTTCTTCCAGATTTCCACAGTGAACAATATCGTGGATTTTACCGCTTACTTCGTGTCGAAGTCTTGAACCTTGCGCTGCCTTTGTTCTTTGTGAAATTGTCCATTGATCTTCGTTTATTCTCCAAACTGTAGGCTTGATCAAGATTCTTCCATTTGTTGGTCGTAGTCTCACTTTTGTATCGTCTTTTCATCTTTTTCACTGTTTTTGTTCCGAGAACCTGTAACCTGCAGCTATGTAGCAGACATGGATCAAAAGCACCTGTTTATTTGTAAATTGAATAAGAATGGGAAATATAATAATGCAAAATTATGGTATGAACAAGCAACAACAAAAGCTCCAGGAAATGCTCACGAAGATAGCCGCGCTCACTAAGCCGAAAGAAAGCCCGGAGACATCGTCGGAGCATCGCTAGGAACAGAAAACCGACGCCGAGTTCCTCCGAAGAATGCTCGAGAAGAAAGACATAGAGGCCGCGGAACAAGCGGCCAATATAAAACAAATAGCGCTCTTGTTCCAAGATATGGTCGAGATGATGATACAGCCGGATCCTCCAGCTGAAGACCCTCCAATAATCCTCGAAGATGACAGGGGAGACATCAAACCCTCTTCTGGCTCTATCAGCAGCCAAGGAAGAGACCATCTCTAAAGCCGCCCTTGACGACTATATAGCTCAATAGATACGAGCTCACTAGGCGAGCGAAGCCGCTGGCCAAATCGTCAAGACTGGACGACCCTATCCGGGTTGGTACGATCAAATAAAGTACCCCCCAGGATATACGATCCCTAAATTCCACGTGTATAAGGGGACGGGTAATTCACACCAACACGTTGCTTAATTCAGGGCTCTGTGCGGTAATACTGAGGGTGACGACAAACTGTTGCTTCGCCAGTTTGTTGGCAGTTTGTCGGAGACAGCATTCGAATGGTACTCCGAGCTCCCGAATGACTCTATCAAGACATTTGCAGAAATGGAGCTACTGTTTACACAAAGATTCGCAAGCACTAGCGAGCGCACCCCGATCACCACACTAATTAACGCTAGAGTGAAGCCAGGAGAAACCTGGGTTCAATACGTCATTCGGTGGCGGAACCTGTGGTCAAAGTGTGAACAGCGCATAGAGGAAGCTCCTGCCGTGAGCATGTTCGTGGGGACCCTTGACCCTCAGACAACCATTTACCAATTCATGATGTTCTTCAAGCCGACCACTTTTCAGGCCTTGATCGACAAGCTGGCCCAAACGGACCAGATGGGCGATAAGCCGTCTTCTTCAAAAACAGATTTTTGGAATGAAAAGGGGAAAGGGAAAGCGACCTTCGTCGCCAACGCTCAGCAAAAACCGAGTGGCCCGAAGCCGATTTCTCATCAAAACGATAAACAGCGATCACTCGGAGAAAAGATGAGACACCCTTACTCGTTCCCTCGGGATAAGACGAAGAGATTATTCGAGCTAGTGCTGCACAACAGGCTGATCACTCTGCCACAGCCGAGACGCCCAACGTAATCAGACGACGTTAACAGCCCCAATTACTGTCCTTACCACCGAATATTGGGTCACCCAATCGAAAATTGTTACATCTTCAAAAGTTGGATCGAAGACCAGTACCAACAGGGAAAGTTTGCGCTGTCCGAAAACTGGAGGGTGAACCCGCCACAACCACATGCTCCTAAAAAGATGGACACGCTGGGGGCATCTTTCTCACTTATAGAGGAAGCCCCATGGGAGGTGGCCCTTTAGCTAAGACTAAAAGAATGCTGAAGGACCTTCAAGCATGTCCGGTGATTAGGTGGAAGAGCCCGCTGAAATCTGAGATTATTGAAGGGATGCTGAAGCCGCGCCCAACGCTGAAAGTTGGTGATGATGGATAGAACCTTCGAGCAAAGCCTCTGAATTCTTTAAAGAAGAAGAAGAAGGCTAAGAAACCCGTCCAACCCGAAGACAACTGTACAGGTTTGCAGAAATACATCGATGCACTGGAAGAATATAACAAGAAGGAACGGACCCCAATTACATTGGACGAATTCTTCAAGCATGTTCTTGAGAATGAAGACGATAACGCTGATGAAGGAAACGATTCTTCAGAAGAGCCTGAGGATTATGTAGTGAGCTGCCACATGATCTGTCACTCGTCAATAAAGGGCAGAGAAGCTCCTGATGCAGAGAAACTGGGGGCAGATCCAGAACCGGAACTCTTGGATCCATCAGACGAGATGATTGACCTGTTGCTGAACGAAGCCCGCCAGAGGAGCAAAGCTGATCGAGAGCGCAAAATGGCCATATTCGAAAAAGCCAAATGTCGGCGACAGGATGAAAAGGTTGAAGCACTCCAACCAGATCGAAGCACGCCCGCGGCAGATAGAAGCAGGCTTAAGACGAGGAAACGGTTTGCTAAGGCCCTGTCGATGGGAATGAAGCTGCCACCTTTTAAAGGAAATACTCCTGTCAGCATACACCATGACGAAGCGGATGCACATCCAAACTACTGCTTATACCATCGGAGGATCACACACCCTACCGAAGAGTGCAACGCCTTTAAAAACTGGTGGCAGGAATATGTTGCCCACCGACAACACGTCAAACGGACAACGCTTCCTTTATAAATTTTGAATAAAAACCATGTACAATATCAATAAAATAAGAGCATCCCCATACGGGAGCTAGCTCGATGCCCACACGGTGGAGAAACAATCCACATAATAATATACGACACCCAAGGTGACGAATAAATATAAACAAAATCCAGTTGACTTCATACAAGTGTGACACCCAAACAAATAAACATCTAAGTTTCGTCTCTAAGTCACGAAATATACAAATGTTAGATAGAGTTATACTAGATACAATAAGACAAGTACAAAAGAATGCAGGTACGATGTGAATCCATAACCCACCTAAGCAAAATGATCACACCATAAAAGAAAGTGTGTGCCAACAAGCCGCGACTACTCCAAGCAATCGGTCCTACAAGAAACTATGGAACAACGGGGTGAGTTGTCAACTCGTGAGTAGAATGATATTATAAGGTAGAAATCGAATGTATAACGTTCTACCTACTAGTCATAAAATAAAATACTAACATAATATATGATAACATACACACGCACGCACGCACGCATAAGTAAACGTCAGCACATCATAACGGATCGCGCAAACATGGAAAAGCATCATCCATAAAATTGTCATCATCATCAAATCTGTGTCAATCATCGACACTTGAAATCTCTACCTCATAAGGCGCTGTCCTTCGGAATAGCCCTCTTTCCCATCTCATCATAGAACCCCGTCCATATCCACCGTATTCTAGATTATCATCGGTCAGTATCCTCTGGATATCCGCTGTAATCCATCGAGTATCCGTATCGGTCTCTACCCTTACCTCTATATCCGTATACCCTAAAACCAATCCACATTGTATCTGTATCGGTCTTTCCCCTACCTTGATACCAGATAACACAAAAACAATCCACCATGTATTTATCCGTATCGGTCTCCCCCTATCTCGATATACGGATAACATCAAATCATAAATATATAGAAAACTCATTAGACACATCATCATCAATTCAAGGGTAAATCAAAATTTGAAAACATAAACAAGTTTTATAAATTGTACTTGCGGCTTCTCAAATCTCAAGGAAAACATCAAGTTCATAAGAACAACAATGCATAATTTGTCTTTGCAACGGTTTGCAATTAACATACATGATTATACCAAACAATGAAATTCGCCTAACGAAATCATGGTAGGCAGTATTTGATACTAGCATGGAGATAATTAAAATACGAATAAACATGGCAATCTCTACAATGTCACGGCGGTACTAATGATGTGTTCGTGCAGCATGCGAGTCTGTGATTATGCCACATGGTAATCATTAGTAGTTGTGCAAGTGTTCTACCAAGTGTGTTCGCACAAGCATAGTAAGAGAAACATGAAACATGGCATTATAAACTAAATATACGAAGCTAATAAGAACGAATAATATAAACGCAGCGTACTAATAAACTAAGCGTAGCGTGAACATATAACGAATAAAGTAAGCGTAGCGTGAACGGATAACGAATAAAGTAAACGCAGCGTGAACGGAAGTTATAAATAGATAGATGCTTACTAATAGTACAATTATTATTTAAAATAGAATGAAACGTTGTTTGGAAATAAAGAGGTTGTGATATTTTTAAAATAGATATTCATTTGAAATTAGAAGCGCATCCTCTGCATTATGGTTTAAAAATGGAAAACGAATCATTATTTTTCAAAATATGAACATAAACTTAGCATTTCCATAATCTCCCAATCGGGATAAATAGTAAAACTCCACGAGTCAATAATAAAAGACCATATTTGGCAAACCGTTATCATCTCATCTAGTACGGAATTTCACCTCGTATGGTGACAACCAAATATCCAACAATAGTCGCTACGGTGCTCTAGCCGCGTACACACACCCATAGCTCAAATAGTACGGACATCTAGTCGCGTACACTTCTATAACATTAATCATATATATACATATATAAAGCATACGAGTTATGAATTAAAGACTATATATATATATATATATATAATTATAGACTAAGTATATGAGTTACGAGTATAAGTTTCTAATATGGCATTAAAGACTACGTATATATGTTCTATATTTATAATAATTAATAAGTATTCACAAGAATCGATTTCAGGGGTGCTATACGCCATCCGCCTGACTTCCTCCTATAGATATAAATCTATTCACCGAAGTGCGTCACGAGCTAGTCGAAGCCCACGACCGTCTTACCGTCTCGGAGGTCTCCACAATCGACCCTAAACATATAGAGATTAGTCGAGAAGGGCAGAAAACAGAACATTAAGCCAAATAGAAAAACAACACAAATAGATGAACGTCAGACGTCTGATGGCCAAGCTCTAGACGTCTGAAGCACAAGTGGTAGACGTCTGTCCTCGCCTGCCCAAGAACCTGAGAAAACCCAGATCAATGGCAGACGTCTGTGTCTTCAAGCGCAGACGTCTGACCAAGAAAATCAATTAAAATCAGAAACGTTACAGACGTCTGAAGAACACTTCACCAGAAATCTGATAAAGAAAACTACAGTTTGAAAATTGAAGTTTTGAAAAACACTTTAAAACCAAAAACCTTGCTTTAAACTACCCTTAACTATCCCAAACAAGTTGTAATCACCAAGTAAACTACACTAGATCTACTACATCTAGTAGATCACTTCAAAACCCAATTTTGAAAGAGTTTAACCCATAAAAATATGATTTTTATGTAAAAGATGTACTTTTTCTGGTCAAATACTATAAAAACTTAGTAAAAGAAGGATTTTACCTATTTGAGTGGGGAAAGAGAAGATCCACACTTTTTAGGAGGTCACTTAAAGGACTTTGAGGGTGTTGTGTCTTCAATTGAAGTCTTGGAGGCTCTAGTTGAAGAACTTGGAACAAATGAGATGACTTTGAATGGAGATGAGCTAGGTTTTGAGTTAGAGATTTTGAGTTTGGGGATTTTAGGAGAGGAAAGAAATGAAGGGATGAGAGAATGAGGGGATAAGGGTGTGAAAGTGTGGGCATAGGTATAGGCATGGGAGCCCATGCCCCCCCTCTCTCCAAATATGCTTAGTAACCAAGCCAATAATACCCCACATTTTTCATTTCCAAAAATAAATGTATATACTTATACCAATCTATGAAAACCCAAATTAATAAATGTTATCGTTTTCATAAAACTCATTATATCATTAATTAAATTCTAAAATAAACTTTAAAATTTTTGAAATGTTACAATTTCGCTCAATTTGGATCTCTGAAAACAGAGTTATGACTATTTGAAATATGCTTTTAAAAACAGTTTTCAAAGATAACAAAAACAATGACTAAAAGTAATGTAAAACCTAAACCGTAGCCCCGTTCGATCTGAAATTTTCGTAGCGTGTAAAAAATATTTTCTATCTTAAATAATATGTCTTGAAATTTCAGAATTTAGAAAGTATGCTCCGAATCCATCTCAAAGTCGTCTACTATTTTAAAAGTTGGTTTTCAAAACATATGGATTTTAGTTTAACAAAAATATGAGTATAATTTGAAAGTTTTAAAATGGAATACAGTAAAGTTTGTGTGTAAAATTCTACAAAGCAAATAGTGAAAGATGATACATATGGGACGAGCTTATGAATCATGTCATGAACATACAATGATGTTATTACCGGAGGTAATTGTGAACACTTTGTACAACAACAAGAATTATCCCTTTTAATAAAAATCAGATTCATGGGATGTCATGCAAGATATATGTTATGATGTGTTCCATGTACTCTTCTACCACTAGTGTCAACATTCCATAATGATCATGTAAAAAGAATGTAACTTACTACTTAACATGTTCTAAAAACATGGCAACAAAATATTTAGTCTATGTAACAGTTTATCATCTATTATACATTCTATTTAAACTTGGGTTAACCGGAGTACTACAGGAATCAACCGGAATGGTGACTTGGAAAGAGAAAGAAGATTCAACAAGAGGGAAGAATGAAGAGGACTTACAAGATGTTGCAATAAGGCGTAACAATCATATTATCGATACTATAAACGCGATGATTGAGAGGCTTTCGACGTCTTAGAAGTATCAGGGATTAGATGAAGAGGGGAGAGGCAAAAAGAGGAGAGTTTTGAGTTTGTGGGGGGAGGAGGAAGATGTACATCTAAAGAGGGAACATAAATTTTCATAATAATTCTAATTTATTATGAATTCATTTTGGATGTTAAAGGTATTGAAAGGTCTGATTTGTAGGTTATGAAAGGGTTTAAAAATTTGATAAAAATAATTGCAGGATTCAAGGTTCATACAAGTGACCTATGAAACAACGGCAAAGTGACTTAACCAATAGGATATAAGCTTGTGCTTGCATATATTCAATAAGAATTGAATATATACCAACATTTGAAAAGAAAGCGAGCATTTAAAAAGAAAGTGAAGTATAAAGGAATGAGGATTTTAAGGTCGTTATATTCTACCCTCCTTAAAAATAATTTTGTCCTCGAAATTTCTACAAGGAGTCTGTCACCATTAGATAAAGTAGTTTTTAACGCCGTCGCGTGCGTGTTCAATCGGTGGTATTCCAACTAGTAAAAGGAGTACCACCAGAATAAATCACGATACAATAAATAGGAAAGACGAGGAGTTTTGAAAGCAAGAAGGGGATGATAGCTTATGTTCTTGCTTTTCAAAAAAGATTGGTTTCAAGAATGTATACAAAGGATATCTGAGAAGAATGCAAGCAAGAGGAACACTGGTTGGGATTCGAGAAGGATCAAGATAGGTTGCAAGGGAAATCAAGATAGAGGTGAAATGATGTACTTCTAGAAAGAGACTAATAGAGATTTAAAAAATCCAAAAGGATGGGTTGCAAAGAGGATCAAAATGAAGATGAAAGTTGCATTTCGGTATCCCTTGTCAAGACACGACCGTCGGGAAATCAAGAAAGGATTAAAAGGGATAGAACTCGAAAATGAAATCGCTTTTTAAAACAATTTAACCAATTCATTGTCTAAATCAAAAATAAGTTTTCCAAAACAATTTTTTTAAAAACAAGAGGGGTTTTATAAAAGAAATTTATAAATGATAAACCATTTAAAACCAAAAAATTTATAAACGAAATTTATAAAACGATGTAGTCGTTACAATCTACCCGCTTTAAAAGAATTTTGTCCTCGAAATTCCAATAAGGAGGATGTTATAACAGGGTAAGGAATAAGAATGAGGATAACATAGTTGCATGGGCTAGGGTTGGGGCTACTGGTATTGTATGGCTAGTTTAGAGGTGCAGGAAAGATGGTTCAGGGAATGCAAGCAATACAGTAACTTGAATGGAATCATAGAGGACTCATGAGTACGAATATCAGGTGATCGGGAATCTCGACGCTGCCCTTTTTTGATAAAAGACGTGGGTAGCATAGAAAGTCCTCATCCAGTCCGTGCCTACGACATCGAAAGCTCAACATGTTGATCACCATATCGCCGCTAGACGCAGATTGTATCCTAATGTGGACCTCATATGCCTGATAGTGATCTCAGCACGCTGCTCTAACCAACTGAGCTAATAGGCCATGATCAACAAATGCCTATTGTTTACCGTCGAAAACAAAGACGAACTAGGATGGATCGTCTTGCCTGAATTTAGGGGCAGATGCTATTTGGAACATATCCATCCACCTCTCTGAAGATACCAAGTTGATTTATGGCACCGTATATCGGAGGTTTGGATAGATGCGACCAATGTGACAGACTTTATCAGATTCTCTCTGATTTGTTAGGGGTTTTTGATTATAGGGACGCTCTTCCCTGCAGGTGCAAGCCGCTGAAGTTAATTACGTTATCGAGCTGCGATAACAACTTTCTCCTGCTCCGGTAGGTCATTTCATGTCATGCTATATTTTGTTTATTTTGATTGCCCGTGGATTAGTCCAAATCCGTATATATTAAATTTGGTTTTGAACTTACGCTATATATTCCGTCAGTTCAAAAGATATTTTATCTTATTTAAGGACCGTTAATCTAGTTTTAGATTAAGATTGACTTAAATATGTGAGCATATGGGCTCAATTTATTTTAACTAAGAGTACGCTAGTCTTGTATGAGACTAAGATCAACTTAGAAATATATTCAAAGATCATTAAATTTTGTTAAGATCCATCAACAGAGCATATGGGCTCGGCTACAATGAAATATGAGAGACTTAGCTAATTTTGGGTTTAGTCTTGGGCTTTTCCCTCATTCAACAGTGCTAAGCACTTAGTCTTTTAACTACGGATATGATATCAAATTGCTGCTCT
Source organism: Agapanthus africanus (assembly GCA_030015575.1). Classification (NCBI taxonomy): domain Eukaryota; kingdom Viridiplantae; phylum Streptophyta; class Magnoliopsida; order Asparagales; family Amaryllidaceae; genus Agapanthus; species Agapanthus africanus. Next base: position 765,774,950 of record JASDDO010000022.1, on the reverse strand, counting down.
TGCGCTCACGTGTGTATCACGTGAGGCGCTCAGACTTGGGAGTTGCCCAATCAGTGCTAAACACTTAGTCACTTTGAATATATATAGTGCTAAGCACTTTTGTTCAGCGCTCACATGGGTATCACATGAGGCACTGCTCCTTTTTCCCGCTCACGTGTTGCCACGTAAGGTGCTATGTTTCTTGGCGCTCATGCACTATCACGTGATGCGCTGAGATTTCGAGTGCTCACATGTGTGTTCCCTTATAAAAAAAAAGGGAAGAAAAGAAAAAGGAAAAGAATTCCCGCAGTTTGGCGTCATATGTTAAACATGTGAGCACTTATATAGAAAGCATATAAGCGCTGAAAAACAAATAACTAAAGGCCAAGCTGGCCTCACGTGTTAAACACATGAGCGCTTATGTGCAAAGTATATAAGCACTGAAAATAAATAACCAAAAGGGGTAAACTAGCCTCACGTGTTAAATACGTGAGCGCTCATATGCAAAGCATATGAGCGCTAAATATAAATAGGATAAAACCCACAGTGGGGTCACGTGTTACACATATGAGAACATACCATTTGAAGCACTAGTTTCAGATAGAATTAAATTCTATATAGAATTTAATTCTATTTTGGGGAAAATATTTTCCCTGACCTTTTTAAACAAGAAAGATATTCTCTGTTAAACTGAGAACCGTTGGATTAAAAATACAATTGCGATTAAAAATCATCAAATATAGAATTAAATTTTATTAAGGGAAAAAATCTCCTTAATCTTTCTAAATGAGAAAGATATTCTCTGCTGGATAAAAGATCCAATGTTAGAATCAAATTCTAATATGAGAAAATATTTCCCTAATCTTTCTAAACGAGAACGATATACTCTTAACCCTTAGATTAAAAATCCAATGGTGATTAGAAATCACCGTTTAATAGAATAAAATTCTATATATGGAAAAATATTTCCCCAATCTTCTTAAAAACAAGAAAATATATTCTGTAACACATAAATCACTGGATCAAAAATCCAACGGTGAATAAAGTTCCCCAAATAATTTTTGAGAGCAATTAAATTTATTGGAATCTCTCAATGACAGATTTTCTCAAAACTAATCAACAATTTGCCTCCTCTATATAAAGAACCCGAGACTTCAAGTCTCAAAAGGAGAATCGACCCCATAAGTTTTCTACAAACTAAGAATTTAATTCTCCTTCAAAGAAGGTCTTCTTGTTCTCTCCAACCCTAGATAAAGAAAAAGGAAAGATAAAACATATCTCCTTTGCCAGGTGTTGGGATCAAAATTTACACCTCGGTTGACCAAGTCAAAATCAAAGTCAACCCCGAGCCAAGTGGGCCATGCCCGAGTCGAGCCCGAACATGAAGCCGCCGGCCTCCCCCATGCCAAAATAAAAACTTTGTAATAAATAATTTTGGTGTATTTTTTTTATGAATAAATGTAAGAAAAATAGGCATAAAGCCAAATTTTTGTAAAACCTATGGTTCATAAGCAAAAGAAATGAGCACATGAGGCATGGGATGGGCAAAATGCTATTTTGTAAAGCCCAAAGGGCTATATGTAAAGTGTGTAGCCTATAAAGGCAAATTTGATGAAAATATCTCAACGACTTTTTTTCTCTCAAAAATTAGGGTTTGTGCCTCCTTCTCCTTCCTCAAGGTTCTAAAACCTTCTACCCCTTTTTGAATTAAATTAAGAGTTTAACTCTTCCTTTTCTAAAAATAAACAGTTTTTCACCATCAAACCCTTTCAGGAGAACTCAGATCTTAAAAGGGGAAATTTTTAAGTCTCACCCCTTTTTCTCCAAGATCCGGCCAACAGAAGAGGAGGAAGAAGGAGACTCATCTCCAAAAATCCCACATTGGGAAGATCCAAGGCCTAAAAGAAGATCCAGGACCAATGGGGAGAAGAAAGGGTTCCCCTTTGATCGTTTCCAAAGATTTCAGGGAGTTTAACTCCATTCAACATCTTTTGGAGTTTAACTCCGTTAATAAAGTCCTTTTCGAGAGTTTAACTCCATAAACAAAAGTCTTTCTTGAACTCCTAAACTACTAAAATAATCCTTCTTTGGGAGTTTAACTCTTATTTCCGAGGCTAGAGCCTCTTCTTTCTGTCGGCGCCCAAGCGCCTAGCGCCCACGTACCAGGCACGTGAGGCGCCAGCGCCTACTTGCCGGGCACGCGGGATGCTGGCACCCACGTGCTGGGCACACGGGGTGCTAGCGCCCAAGCGCCTAGCGCCAGCGCCAGCACCAGCATTCAAGCGCCCAACTCCTTGGTGTCTTTAAGACGCCCTCTCACCCTACTTTTTTCATACTATCCCACGCTCAAAATACACCCCCATTAAGAAATCTTTTCTAACAGGGCACAGCCCTGCACCCCGTAAGGGGGCTGCTATCCCCCTTGACCCCCAGCCCGTGATCCTGATAGCGGGACCCTCGTAAACTCTGCAAGGCCACCGATATATCCGAAACCCCTTTCAAAACATACGTACACTGCACATTGAGTTCACATGACCAGTTTGACCCGTCAATTGGGGGTTCCCTCACAAAGGCGATGGGTAATTAACGGCAACTTTGTCCGCGACTGCCGGAGATTCGGATCGCCACAATAAATAAACCCTCGCCTACCCTAGGCAGGGGGAATATATAGTACGCCTGACAAGTGCGCGCATATTCCCATCTCAATAGGATGATGAAAAACACCTTACAGATTCTGGCACGCCCGGTGGGACTTTTCTCTCCTTCCATATCCCGGGTCAAGCGTTCATGTGAACTCATTTGACATATATATCGATATTTGTACTGAAATAATGTTTTTCCATGCAGCGATCAATTTTCAACGACGATGTCTCCTAAGAATTCATCTTCCGATGCGACCCCAATCTCTTACGTGGTCAAGATCAATGCCCGTGTGGTTCTCCCTGCCAGTCTCAGCCAGCAATGGGAGGAGTCACCCCGTCAATTTGGTTCCATCGTCATCTACCCTGCTGGAAGCGCTCATTTGGCGGAGGTCTCGACGAACCAAGCGGCTAAACCGACCTCAAGAGGCAGGAGGCCGAACGTCGTAGTCTCTAGAGCATCCCATCCCAAATGCAAATTCATATTCGAACGGCTCTCCACTGTTCCAACTGGGGGAAAGGCCATCAACACCAATGGGGCCACAAAGCAGCTCCAGCAATCTCAGATGGTGCCATTGACAATCGCGCGAGCAGGCATCTTCTCTGAGCTCTCTGTCTATCGGTCTACGGCGTCTTCCCAACGAGCCGAAATCTGCCAAGTGCCTAAAACAGAAAAGTTAAGACAGAAGCGGCTCAGGTATCGAGCCAACAGGAGGGCCAGGAGTTCGGCCATACGGAATATTGTGAGGTTCCAATAGCATAGTTACTCCGTGACGATGGCTGAGTCGGCCGTAAAAGTCAGCAATTCCTTCGAACTCTGAAGTGGGTTCAGAAAAATGCCATGACCGCCAGAATCAAGAAGATATCGGTCCGAACAATGCTAAAAAGGGATGTGTCCCAGCCCCAACAGAGAAAGCATAACACTATCTCTTCAAGGGTCTATTAAGCTCTGTGCCGTATAAAAACAGCGAGGCAGATCCAGAAAAGAGGCGCCAGCACCACTCATGAACCCGGTCAGGCCAGCCATCTTCAATCGATTGTCCGCTACCAAAACAAAAGGGCCAAGATGGTGGTCCACAAAATCAGCTACCAATAATGAAATGATGGCCGGATATGTTGTACACGGTCTATATGGCGGGCACGCGCCCCAGCGACAACCTTCGCAGCAAAAGCAAGGATGGGGCCACCACATCCTAAGCCCAATCTGGTTTGAATGTGGTTGCCGCTTCCCAAAAACAGCCGCCTCCGCTGGATGATGAGAACCCTATTGATGAGGATGATAGTGTAAGGTTACCTAGAGCAGCAGCAAGGTTTTGGGAGGTATCGTCCATGCCAATTTCAAAAATTTGCCGTTCTAAAGAACCCCAACCTAGAATCTTAACTAGAAATATAGACAATACAACAATATAAACATCTTTACATCTAAGTGAATGAGGAATACAACCTTTGTAGACTGGTCTTTCACTTCTAAAGCTCCGTGTAGTAGTCCCTTCACTTCAAGTAGTGAACACCCGAACTCTAGTAAGGGTTCACATGAAGAAATGAACAAGCTTGCTTGAAGTCTTCGAGGCCGAAGATGATCTACGTCGAGAAGACTCAAGCTCATGCTATCTCTTCACTAATTGTAGATTAGTGAAGCAAACACCATAAACTAAATGGCTAATATAGTAAAGGATGATGAAGTAGGAATTGGGTTCACTTTAGATTTATTTTTCTCACAATATTTCTTCACTATTTCAAAAGCTAGCAGGCTTTTTCATGAGGAAGAAGAAGATGAAGTGGAGATGAGAAAATAAAACTCATGAGTTGAGAATAGCAACCATGGGTGAGTTAGTGTCATACACTAACTCATGTAGAGATTAAAACTATGGCTAACAATAATGGTTAGGTTAATAAATATCTACAAATAAAATAAAATTAGTGGACTTGGTCAATGGTTCCACAAGCTTCTACAAACTTCAACCATGTGACTAATTACCAACTAATTTGATTTACTTTAAATAAATAAAACCTTATCATTATTATAAGTATGGTGTGAGTCTCATACACCCATGTAGCATGTGGCATCTAGCATGACACAAAATAATGTACATTAATATATATTACATATATACTATATGCACACAAGTGAGAAAAAGAAATGTTTAAGTGAGCTAATATTATTTAATATAATTCAACATATCACATATATAATTATACATTAAATTATCAAATCAACACTTAATTTAATAATCCAGCTATATCACATACAGCCGGCTAATATCAAATGTAACAATCTATCAAATTATCACGAGGTTGTCTTACACGTATTGTACGTAGATGACATACTCTTGATAGGAAATGGTTTCCTATGCTACATTCGGTCAAGATCCTCTTATCACGAGGATTCTCCATAGAAGATCTGGATGATACCTACTACTTCTTGTGGATTATGATCTATAGTGATAGATCTAAGTGGATGTTGGGAGTGTCCCAAATCCAAGTACATTAACACCATACTAAAGGAGTTTAGTATGGAAGATTCTAAGCATGGTGGTTCGCCTACTTACTCAGGAATCACTCTCTCCAAAAAGATGTCTTCCAAGACTGATTTGGATAGAGCTCGCGTGCAAGAGATATCCTGTGCTTCGGCACTAGGCTCTATCATGTATGTGATGTTATGTACCAGACCAGATGTAGCTGACTCACTAGGTGTAGTGATCAGGAATCAATCGGATCTTGGAAGAATCACTGGAAAGCTGTGAAGGACATTCTTAAGTACTTTAGAAGAACTAAATGAATGTTCTCGGTTCGAGCTTCCAGAGTGATAAGGTCGACTGAAAATCAGTCACAGGCATTGTCTTTACCCTCAGTGGAAGGACGGTATGTTGGAAGAGTTCCAAGCTGGATACCGTGACATACTAGACGATAAAGGCTGAATACATCGCTACCAACGATGCTACTAAAGTAGATGTCTGGATAATTCTTGTTCATGAGATGAACATGGTTCCTACCATTGAGCGTCCAATAATTGTTATTGTGACAACAACGGAGTTGTGGCTTTGGCCGAAGAACACCGGCCCTATCAGTGATCCAGATATATTCTGAGGATAGTATCACCTGATCAGGAAGATGGTTGATCTCCAAGGGATCGAGGTTAGAAGAGTTGACGCGAAGGATAACACGGCGGATCCACTCACAAAGGCCTTTCCCTAGAGAGACTTCTATAGGACGTTGAGTATGAGATATTACAACAAATGGCCTTAGTGCAAGTGGGAGATTGTTAGTTATATGTATGCCCTGGAGGCCATTACTGTACATGCGATGTATATTGTAGTGGATGCTTGGACATATATAGGGAGGACTTTCTTGCTCGATATGATAGTATGCTATCTAGTTGCACTTTATCTTAACATGTACACTTATTGTCTCTCTATTACATGTTGATAAAACCCTTAGGATGAATACTTAACTATCAGGATTATGATGTTGATAAACCTTGTTGCCTCCCTAGATAACCCTACAGTGGTATCAGAGCCATGCTAGAGAATTAGACGATATTTGTTAGATTACGAAACCGAAACAACTCTGAAACACCTGATATACAATCCTAGTTTCTGTCGAATTTTAAATGGCCTCTAAAAATTTTTTTAGCAACTGCAGAATGTTGTATGTGATATAACATGAACACTATGAAAATTTGAAGTATTTTGGCCGGTTTTTAGCCGTCCACATCACCATTAATTCCGAGCTGGCCGGCCCTGTAAAGGGTTCTGAGTTTCAAATTTTTTCTGTGTTCCAGTCTCTGGGTTTTGGTATTTCAGGTGTTGCTTGTTTTTGCTAAATTTGCATGTGATGTTATTTTTGTGCAAAGGCAATTCGAAGTGTTTCATAATCATAATTCTAACATCTATTCGGGTAATTTAGATGACGTTAAAAAGTTCGAATGGATATCAACAACCCAATTTTTCCCTCGCTGGAAATTTTCCAAGAGTTGGATTTTTCCGAGTTTAAAATCTTCAGAAAATCACGCAAGCGATTATGTGGACCCTCTAGAAGAACGATACCCAAACTCGACTTTTTGGCTCACGAAACCACGATCATACCCTAGGGTTTGCGGCAGTTCCGCGGCGACATGAGTGAGGCATGGGTAGGCCCTTCTACGGATAGTTCATAGGTGCTGTGGTATGTTCTGGGTACTTTTTAAACCCCGCTCAAGTGTTGGGCTCTTTGGAAAATTTTGGGTGTTTGTTTATTCAATCGAAAAGTTTAATATCGCCTAGCTATCTGTGATTGTGATACAATATTTAGAATCCACATAATTAGTTATGTGATAACTAGTTTGAATTTTTTAAATCTAGCAGTTTTGTCTCATTTGATCGGTTGCCACGGAATTTTGATGTGGATCAAAAGTTCGTCGCAATTACGTAGTGTACGTGGATACTCGCCAGGTAACCTTACTAGATAGCTATGCCCCATAGCCCCGACCAAGTGACTGTAGGAGAACCCCATCGCCAAAAGCATCCGTTCGGGTGCTCACGGCGTGGTGTTCCGCCTAAGTGCACTTCGTCAACGGTATTGGGGGTGCGGCCGTCTACTAAAGTTTCCGACGAGCATTCGATCAGGTTATCGGGAATCTTGTTGAATTACCCGACAGGTTATTGGAAAGTGTTTTCAATATCGAGACTAAAATGCGGGGTTTATAATTGTTAGGCATGCGATGTCTAAGGAATTCATCTGGTAAGGCATGAAATCCAAAGTATATGATACATTGGGTTTATGATGTCTAAGGTGGTTGCAGATTCCAATTGTTGTAGTTTTTCCCTTTCTTTTCTGCGACCGTAAGTGTAATATGTGGTGTATCGCCGGTTTCGATGCTATATGTCAACGACAATTGTGATACACATATTTACTTATGTTGATGACACGTGATGTTATGTGTTGCTGTAATATGTTATATTAGATCGTCGTGTTTTGAATAGCCGGGAGTTTTATGTGAGATAAGAGTTTTTCATTTTCATTCATGTAAAAGTTTGTATGTAATATTCTTTTATTGGGGCACTTCCGGGTTGAGGATGATGTCACCATTGATGCATATTATTTACTTATCCTCATTATGATAAACCAAGGCAGGGAGCACAAGTAACCGGGTTCTAGGGTCCAGTGAGAGACCATCTCAAGGAGTCGAGATCGGATCTCCTAACTCTAGAATTGGGAGGGTTGCTTGCCGCTCTCATAGGGGTCTAGGGATGTGGGTTTGGCTATTCATCGCGACCGTGGAATCCGTGTTTTATACTGGCTTAATTTAAAACACGGAATTCCTAGTATATCCAATATTTCATATGTGTTCTTTTGCTGCTGATATTCTGTGATGTGATCACTTTATATGTTAAGATGAATGCTTATATTATATATATGATGATATATAGTAAATATTGATGCTTTCGTTTCTTCTGTGATGCTTAGGAAGCATAATTTGATGGGACTTCATTAATGAGATTAATGAAATAAAAGAAACCTAAAAATGTTGTAGAAACTTGTTTTAAAAACTGGTAGCTCTAGTTCTTGCTTTGCATAGCGGTATTCCTTGTAGAATATCCAACACCTTATTCGATAAGGAAAGAGCCGAGATCTCTTCACCGAGAGTGAGCTCTTTAGCAAAACTGGCAGATGCTACAACCTACTCGGTTTGTCTTTTAATTGCTTCTATAGTTTTTTCTTTGCATAGTAGTATTTATGAAATATCCCGCACCTTATTTGATAAGGAAAGAGCCGAGATCCCTTCACCGGGAGTGACCTCTTTAGCAAAACTAGTAAAAGCCTCAAAAACACTCCTTTTCAAAATCACTCAATTTTACCACGATATCAAGTTTATTACGCAAAAGGTTTTCTTAAAAATCTGCCGTAGCTCTCCGTCATTTCAGATAAGTAATTCTTAGTATTCGTGCTGCGTTTGTTGACCTTAGCCAAGGCGTAGTATGCGGTAGCTAATTAGTGCTTATCTGTAAGCATATGATGCAATTGAGTTAGGTAGTCGTACGACTTTGTTGACCTTAGATAAGGGTCGTACGGGTGGGTTTAATTCAATCAAGAAAAGACGGGTTGAACTTGGTTAGCGCTTATGATTTGTTGACCTTAGCCAAGGTCATAAATTGCTAGGGGCAAAATATTATCGGGGATTTCAAGTGTTGAAATTTGCAATGAAATTGCATACCTTCTATGAGATAGTTGGATCCGATACCCACTGTGAGTAAGAGTTACTCCTGGGAGAGTTTTACACATTACAATTAGCCGATCAAGAAGGTGTCTAGAAAGGTGTTAACGGGGTTACGCCCCTGGGAAAACGAGGATTTTTTTAATTAGGTCCGTGCGAAAGCCCGGGGAACCTCCCTCAAAGTACCGACACTGGCCTGGCCGAAAGATTGGTGAACTTGTAGGGTGTAATTAATCCCGGCTATTCTTTCCTTTTAGGGTTTGAAGGAAGATTTGATAAAAACGGTGGGAGCCATCCTGATTAGATATAACCAATCTGATCTTGTAAGAGCGCACGCAGAGTGTTTTCTTCTCTCTCTCTCCTGGTAGCGACCATGTCACACCTTAATCAAGATAATAATATGGATGTATTGACCGAACCTGCTTATTATACTAAGCTAGGGAATGTTGGTTCCGCTCTATCTTATAATTGTTATAAGTCCGAGCAGGAAATAGGGGAATATCTGGATTTTCACGCAACCCAAATGAAAAATAAGCATGTTGATGCATATTCTTCGGGTGTGTTCGTTACCAAGAACTGTTTCTCAGTATCCTCTACGTCCTAGGTATGAGATACCGGATCAGGATCCCACATATATAAGTGTTACATGGGCTATAGAAAAGTAGAGAACTGGGATTGGATGATATGTCTCTAAGTATTAGAGAATAGTGCAATTGTTGCAACCAAATCAGTTGGCAAATATCGTCTTGTATTACCAAATGGTAAATATATTTATTCTGAACAAATGTTATTAGATAACGAACCTGATATACAACATTACATCAGATTCTTTGTTGAGTTAAAGAAGGATACAATTCTGTATTAGAGGATAATGTTGTGAACATTTTCCTGAATCAAGAGTTGATTGGATCAGGCACGTTATGAAATAGCATATACGTTCTAAATCAAACAACAGTTCAAAGTATGTAGAACACACATAAGAGGAGTAGTTCATAAATGAACGAATTCTTCTTGTGGCACTGTAGACTAGGTCATATCAATGCGACACGACCAGCTAAGTTACATAAGGATGAATATGAGAATATGGTCAAATTTTTATCTTATGACACTTGCCAGTCTTGTCTCAAAGGTAAAATGACCAATACTCCGTTTACTGAAAATGGAGAAAGAGTTATTGAACTCTTGGGACAGATACATGATGATGTATACGGTCATATGTCTACAAATGCCAGGGTTGGTTCTTTGCACTTCATTATATTCATCGACGATCTCTCAAGATTCGAACATGTGTTCCTATTGAAACACGAGTCTGAAACTTTTGAGAAATTCAAGGAATATAAGCTTGAAATTAAGAACCAGACGGGTAAAAGTATTAAAGTCCTTCGATGTGATCGAGGAGGAGAATACTTGGGCATGGAGTTCCTGGATTTTCTAAACGGAGAATGTTATTCTCTCTCAGCTTACTCCTTTCATATACACCACAGTACAACGGTGTATCGGGGCGGAGATATCGCACCCTATGAGATATGGCGCGCTCTATGATGAGTACTGCTGAGTTACCAGATTCCTTTTGGTGTTATGCACTTGAGAAGATGCATACCTATTGAATGGGGTTCCATCCAAATCAGTGCCTACAACTCCATATGAGATATGGAATGGGAAGAGACCATGTCTTAAACGAGTTAAGATATGGGGTTGTCCGGTCTATGTTGAAAAGCAGAATCCGGACAAGCTCAAGGCAAGGTTAGATCTATATAAGTTTGTTGGATATCCCAAACATTTGCATGGGAAAATTTTCTACCACACTGAGGAGCAAAAGGTGTTTTGTTTCTCAGCATGCCACCTTTTTAAAAAAGGAATTTATTGTGAAGAAATTTATGGACATGAGGTAGAACTGGAAGGAGTTCCAGCTAGACAAACTTACAGCTGATGATTTGGTGAAACCAAAGGATTCAATAGTCTCCAACGAACCTCAGCCTCTCCGCGAATCTGGTGGGGTTCCTCGTTCACTTGAGAGATAGCCCTTACTGTACATTGCCTCTAAGGAATACATATAACTAACGGATAGGAAGAAAGACCCCTCAGTCCATATAGTATCAAGCTCAGACAGCGAGGAAGAGCCGACTTTCCATCCCAAGACCGCAGAGCAAGAGCTTCTTCAGGAGCTTCGAAAACAGCTTAGGAGCAAAGATAAAGAAATGGCCAAGCTTTACTCAAAAATCGACGACCTGACGAATGTTGTGATGCAGCTCACGGCTCAAATTGCTCGAGCACCTTCCAATCAGTCACATGTCTCTACTCATGGGCCAGGTGACTACAACCCGAAACAACCGATGCATGTCCCCTTGGGTCCAAGATTGGGTGAGCCACACGAAAGCCGGCCGCATTCCGCTTCTGAGGACGCTGGCCCCAGATAGCACTATCCCGTTAACACAAGATCGGATAATGGATTTAGTCACTAGCAATATTAGAACATTGGTAGCCGAAGCCGAAGCTCAGAAAGAAATCGACAGTAGTAGGCGGCCATATCAAGCACAATACGATATGATTGAGTTCCCGAGTGGCTACGCCATTCCTAAGTTCGGATGATTTGACGGGACGAGAAATTCATATCAGCACATCGCCCACTTTAAAGCGTCGTGCGGAAATACAGGGGACAATGACACGCTCCTTCTTCGTCAGTTTGTCAATAACCTGACCGGTGTTGCTTTCGACTGATAAGCAAGTATATCAGACGGGTCCGTCATTACTTTTGCCCAAATGGAGTCTCTGTTTCGGCAAAGATTCTTGAGTGTCAGTAACAAAATCTCCATCGCTGACCTCGTGAGGACCAAGCCGGGGAAAAATGAAAGCAACACGGACTTTATTGCCCGATAGCGCAACCTCACTGTCAAGTGCGAACCGCCGCTAGAGCAGGACCAGTCCGTCAGCCTCCTCATTGGGAACCTCAACAATTGGATGGTCCCATTCTTATGTACAGCAGGCCTCAAGACGTTTCAGGAGCTAACCAAGAAAGTCCAAATGCTGGAACGCTCGAAGAAAGAGTCTATCCGGACTCTCAAAGAAACAAGACTTGGAAGAGTAAGAGCGACGACAACCGTAGAAGCGGGAATTCCAGCAGTACCAATATCTTCAATGCGTCCGACAATGAAGACAAGCGAAAGGCAGGCGATTTAAAAACCAACCGGTCTCGAAAGCCATTGCTAGGAGGAGAAGGGCCTTCCCTAGAGGAGAAAAAGAACAAGCTTTACTCTTTCAGAAGGGACAAGGTCCGCAAGATATTCAAAGATGCCTTGAACAATAGTCTACAATTGCTAGAGTCAAAGAGACCCCACGAAGAAAAAATGACCGACAATCCCCTATATTGCCCGTACCACCGAGTAGTGAGCCATGCGATCGAGGATTGCTGTATCTTCAAAGACTGGGTCGAGAAGTAATACAAGGCTGGAGAGATCGAGTTGTCCAAGAGTGTGTTGGTGAACAATCAAGTTGCAACCACCAACTTTATACAGACAGAGCTGAAGCGTTCTGGGAGCAGAAAGCTGAACCCGCTACCCTGAGAAATGAAACTGACTTACCGCAACCTCCGTGGAGTACGCACATATCTAATAAGATGAAGAAGATGCTAAAATTACTCTGGAAAGAGCCCAGAATAGAATGGGAAGGGCATAAGAAGCCCATCATTCCAGCTGCCAATTCGGCTCAATCAGGCTCAAAATCCAAAAAGCTCAAGAAGAAGAAAAGTGCATCTCGATGCGAAAAGGAGTCTGCAGGGAGATCGAACATTCAAAAATATATCGATTCCCTCGAAGACTATGAAAAAAAGAAAGTACTCTAATTCAATTGAAGGAGTTCTTCCCTATAGAAGCGGCTGAGATTCTGGAGGAGATAGAAGAAGACTCCAATGAAGAGATCCCTATAGTGACCTGCTACATCGTCCACTTTGGTAGCGACTCTAAGGAAGAGCTATGTTTTCCTGAAGAGGACGAGGAGCTCGCCACAATGGCTAACCAAATCCAGCTTAGAAGCGGAAGGGCTCTACCGCCAAATCAGGGCAACACCCTAAAAGGGAAGGAAAGGCAAGTCGCTAATGAAGAGATGGCAGAGAACTTGCTCATGAAGATTCGAGTCCTTCCCTAGGGACTATAATGTCTTGGCTCATCTCCGGAAGCTTCCGTCTCTCTTAAGCATCTATGATGCTCTGGTCCTGTCCCGAGCGGTACCAAACTCGCTTTGCGGAAATTAATATGAAATAAGCCCAGTACACCCTGCATACTGCCACGGTCACGTTTAAGGACAAAGACCTGCTACTGGGAACGGCTGAGCATAACCGGCCGCTTTACGTGACAGGGTACAGCGACGGATATCGGATTAATCGCATATTGATTGATCTGGGATCCTCAGTGAACATCATGAACTTGTGGACTCTGAAGAGTTTGTCAATGGACGTCCGACACCTGTCAAGGGAAAGGATTGTCATTCAAGGCTTCAATCAAAACCTCCAGCAAGTTCTGGGCTCTATAGCTCTGCCAATCAAATTTGGGGATCTGCAAACCGAAGCTAAGATATACGTGATCGACGCAGATACGTCTTATAAAATTCTTTTGGGACGGCCGTGGCTCCACTATTATGGTATCGTTCCATCAACTCTTCATCAATGCATGAAATATACTAAAAATGGCGAAGAAAGACGCATTGACGGAGACATCCAGCTGTTCGGTGTGTATGAAGTCCGATATGAACATTCTCGGTACTTTGTGAACCTCCAAAGTGCTAAGCCACAGCTGACCAAAGACAGAATGGTCCCGAAACTCAAAAGCAAGTCTGAGCCGGCTGTCACTTTCAAAAGCAAAAACCCCCAAGTGCGTCCGCATTTCGGAAGTGACACTAATGAGTCTGACGTTGGAAGTCCGTCTGTCCATAAAAACCGCCCTCATTTTGGTAGTGATACGGATGGGTATGATATCGAAGGCCCATCTGACAGCAAAATTCTCCCTCGTTTAGGCAGCGACACTGAAGAGTCGGAGGAGGAGAACCTTCCTTTCAACAGCTATACAGATTGGGCCACCACACAACAAGCAAAACTACAAGAGACCTTCAAAGTTGCAGAAAGGTCCCTAGCCATCACAAGGGTGCCGGAGCAGATGTGTAAAGAGCTCGATGCATTGTCAGTCTCCACCGTGGACTAGCTGAAAACTTTCTACGTTCCCGAAAGGAAAAGTGGACAGAAGAGCATCATGTTTTATGGGTCAAATCTTGCTGTGCACCCGGATGATTTTTCTGTCGCGTTCCTTACCTATGAGAGAGGCATAAGAGTCGTCCTCAATCCCAAATACTATGCGCCTGAAATGCGGGAATGTTTCAAAAGGTGCGGATGCTGGTTATATCAAACGAAGTCCGAAGCAAAGTTTTATGAAGGGCTATGGCATCCGCCTCAGGTCCGAGCACTCATCGATGGACGAATTCCAGATAGACGGGGCTTAGGTTTCATCCAGCCTGATTCCAAGGCATGCTACATGATCTATGTTGGTGAAGCCAGCGAATGGTCAAATGATGATGACGAGATAGTCGAGCCAGAAGAAGCTCCTCAAGAGCTCGAAGATGGCGGACAAGCAACCTTCGATGAGCTAACCGAGATCAATTTGGGAACACCTGATAATCCAAGGCCGACCTACATCAGCTCACTCTTGTCAGAGAAAATGAAAGAGCAGATAATTGCCCTGCTGCAAGAGTTCGCCGACTGCTGCGCATGGACGTACAAAGAAATGTCTGGCCTCTCCCCTGAAGTGGGCGTGCATAAGCTGGCTATATCTCCTGATGCCAAGCCTGTCAAACAAGCTCCTCGAAGAATGAGAAGGGAGCTGGAAGAAAAGGTCATCGAAGAAACTAAGAAACTTATTGATGCTGGGTTCATCAGGGAAGAGAAATACGCAGACTGGATCGCATGTATTGTCCCAGTAAAGAAGAAAAATGGGCAGATCCGGGTTTGTGTCGATTTCAGGGACCTTAACAAGGCATTCCCTAAAGATGATTTCCCGCTTCCGGTCATGAAAATGATGGTCGATGACACCTCAAATTACGAGATGTTCACCTTTATGGACGGTTCGTCTGGGTACAATCAGATAAAAATGTCTCCTGAGGATGAGAGGCATACAGCATTTCGAACCCCGATCGGCATATACTGTTACAAAGTGATACCGTTCGGACTGAAAAACGCAGGTGCTACATATCAAAGGGCAATGACCAATATCTTTGATGACCTAATCCATAAATTTTGTTATGTTGATGATCTGGTCGTCAAGACTAAAGCCAAGGCCGATCACATCCAAGATCTTAGGACCGTTCTCACTAGACTGAGGGAATACGACCTGAAGATGAATCCTCTGAAGTGCGCTTTTGGCGTGTCATCGGGAAAATTCTCGGGCTTCATAGTCCGACATCGAGGGATCGAAGTTGACCCATCCAAGATAAAGGCCATCATTGAGATGCCCCCTCCGAAGAATCTGACACAGCTGAGATCTTTTCAAGGAAAGCTTGCTTATATATGAAGGTTTATCTCAAATTTATCGGGGAGATGTAGGCCCTTCTCAAATCTCATGAAGAAAGGAGCTCCTTTTGTCTGGGATGCCGAATGTCAAGAAGCGTTCGAAAGCATCAAACGGTACCTGTTGCACCCTCCAGTGCTGGCCGCTCCCATTCCAAATAAATCGCTGATTCTCTACACTGTCGTGCTAGATGAATCACTCGGTGCACTCCTTGCCCAGAACAACGAGGAGGGAAAAGAAAATGCCCTCTACTACCTCAGTTGAACTTTAGTTAGGGCGGAACACAACTATTCCCCGATCGAAAAGCAATGCCTGGCTCTGATGTTCGCTATGAAGAAGTTGAGGCACTATCTGCTTGCTCATCGGGTTATGCTGACCTCTAAGGTAGGCCGCTCAAACACTTAATGACCAAAGCAAGCCTAGCCAGTAGAATGGCGAGATGGGCTGTCATGCTGCTTGAATTTGACATAATTTATACTCCTCAGAAAGCAGTAAAAGGGCAAACCCTTGCCGACTTTCTTGCTGCTCATCCCATACCAGAAGGGTCTCCGCTCAATTGCGAGTTACCCGACGAACAAGTGCTGCTCCTCGAGGATGACGAGCCGTGTTGGGAGCTCTACTTCGACGGAGTCTCATCATTCAGGACCTCCAGCAAATCAAGCATCCTACAGATAAAAGTCGGGATAGGATTAGTGTTCATCACGACATCGATGGGAACCCTACGACATTCTTTTGCTCTCACCGAGCCTCGCACAAACAACGAGGCCGGGTATGAAGCTCTGATAGCTGGTTTGGAGCTCGCCATAGAAATGGAAATCCTTCGACTATGAGTCTACGGTGATTCCCAGCTTGTTGTCGACCAAGTAAGCGGCGACTACAAGATATATAAGCCCAAGTTAGCTCGATATAGAGGCCGGGTGGTGGAACTCATGAAAAGGTTCACTCACATTGAACTAATGAGAGTCCCAAGGGCATTGAACGAAAAAGCCGACATACTCGCCCGCCTAGCCAAAGAACTGGCTGATCCCGACATGGATGAAATCCTGATCACAGTCAGGAGCCAGCAAATTCTGCCCTCAATCTCTTTACGAGAAGAGGGAAGTGTAGAACAAAAGAGCAATCCTGCCGAAGAAGTTCTGATCATTCAAGAGGAGCCCGATTGGAGAGAGCCCTTCATAGAGTACCTCCGATACGACAAGATGCCCGAAGAAAAATATGCGAGGATTCAGCTGAAAAAGAGAGCTCTCCGATACATGTTTGTAAATAATACGCTATACCGCAGATCATATGACCAACTCTGGCTCAGGTACCTGTCATCGGCCGAAGCCCAAAAAGTCATGAGAGAAGTTCACTCGGGCGTCTGCGGGGCTCACCAGTCTGGCCGCAAAATGCGGTTTCAGATCAAACGGCTTGGATATTACTGGCCCACCACGATAAGGGATTGCGAAGAGCATGCAAAGAAATTCCATCTCTGCCAAATTCACAGTGATTTCATTCACAAGCATCCCAATACGTTGCATCCTACGGTGGCATCGTGGCCTTTCAAGGTTTGGGGCACCGACATAGTTGGCCCAATTTACCCCCCATCATTCAAATACCACCAGTTCATATTGGCCGCAACTGACTATTTCTCTAGATGGGCTGAAGCTGTCCCACTAAAAGAAATCAAGACAGAAAATATTCTGACGTTCTTCCAGCATAATATTCTATACCGCTTCGGTACACCAAGAAGAATCATTTCTGACAATGGGCCTTCTTTTAAGAGCTTCAAAATCTCAAGGTTCGCTACTCAGCACAAGATAGACTGGAGATATTCCTCCATCTATAATCCAAGAGCCAATGGGCTAGTTGAAGCCTTCAATAAAACTCTATGCAAGTTCCTGAGGAAAAATGCTTCAGCCAACAAGAGAGATTGGAATCTCAAACTTCACAAGGCGTTGTGGGCATATCTTACCATGCACCGTACTCCAACTCAGTCCACTCCATACTCATTACTCTTCGGAGTGGAGGTGATCCTCCCCCTCGAAGTCGAAGTTCCAAACTTAAGAATGGCCATTCAGCACGAGTTGACGGAGGAGAAAAACGTGCTCTTTCGGCTCGAAGAGCTTGACGCCCTCGAAGAAAAGAGGCTCGCAGTACAGCAAAATCTGGAGTTGTACCAAGCCCAAATGACACGGGCCTATGACAACATAATCCGTCTCCGCGCTTTCAAGAAAGGCAAATTGGTGTTGGTCCTCAAAAGACCGATCATCCCCAATTGACATGCCAAGGGAAAATTCAAGCCAAACTGGGAAGGATTATACGTCATCGAGAAAGTGTTTGATGGAGGATCCTACCAGCTGATAAATGCCGAGGGAGAAAGGCCCATGCCACCCATTAATGGCCGATATCTCAAGAAATACTATGCGTGAATGCTCCAAGTCGCACACGAATTGAGCACACCGTCCCTACGGTCTGGATCATACATCCTGTAAAACCGTATACAATCCACGGACATAAACGACCCCTATCTCTCCCATGACCTACCAGCGAGACTACATTTAAAGTCCAACCAGCAATGAAGATTCGCCAATGTAAAAAAAAGGGTATGTCCATAAGCAAAACGGGCACGGATGAAAACCCGAAAGGGCTCCGTGAGTAAAAACAGCAGGAATGCCGGCGAGTTTTTGAAAATCCGAAAGGGCGCAAACTCGAAAAAAAGGGATGAAATACACTCACAGAGTCCTCTCTACTTTGTGAGGAGAAAATCCTTGCGTAAGATCCTTACGACTCATAAAGGAGCAAAACACTTAGGAATCCCTACGATTCCTAGGGAGAAAATACACCTGCGAGATCCTCTCGACTTGTAGGGAGAAAGTGCTTTTATGAGACCCTTACGGCTCATAAAATTGAAAAGCCTTAGGTGATAGGGATCTAAACCTGTCTCCTGAGCCACCGCTCCTTAACAGGCAACGGCAAATGATGAGTCGCTCCTGGCGTTGCTTCAGTATTAGCGGTGCTGATGCCGACCCAAAAACCAAATCCCAAGTCCTCCCGGGGCAAAGTATGAGTTGCTCCTGGTATTATTTTAGTGCAGCAATGCTTATGCCGACCCAAAAACCAAATCCTAAGTCCTCCCGGGGCAAATGATGAGTTGCTCCTGGCATTATCCCAGTACAACAATGCTGATGCCAAACAAACTCCAAATTCCAAGTTCCTCTCAAATTCAAAAATCCCGGCGAACAAGGCAAAAATCAAACAGATCAAATCAACGTCCCACCCGGCAGCACTTCTAAGCTCAAAAGTCTCGCTGGACGGATGGGGAACTCCCAAAACAAATCAAATCAAACAAATCAACCCCGACACCGCAGGAAGCGGAGCAAGTCAAATCAAGTACCGACCGTCCAAGTTGCTAAAAGGGCAGCACCGACCGTCTACGTCGTAAAATGGGCAGCACGACCGTCCAAGTGGCAAAAAGGGCAGAACCGACCGTCCAAGTCGCAAAAAGGGCAGCACCGACCGTCCAAGTCGCTAAAATGGAAGCACCGACCGTCCACGTCGTAAAAAGGGCGGCACCGACCGTCCAAATCGCAAAAAGGGCAGAACCGACCTCCAAGTCGCAAAAAAGGCAGAACCGACCGTCCAAGTCGCTATAATGGTAGCACCGACCATCCAAGTGGCAAAAAGGGTAGAACCGACCGTCCAAGTCGCAAAAAGGGCAGAACCGACCGTTCAAGTCGCTAAAAGGGCAGTATCGACCGTCCAAATCGCAAAAAGGGCAGCACCAACCGTCCAAGTCGCAAAAAGGTCAGCACCGACTGTCCATGTCGTTAAAATGGCAGCACCGACCGTCCAAGTCACAAAAAGGTCAGAACCGACCGTCCAAGTCGCAAAAAGAGCAGAACCAACCGTCCATGTCGCTAAAAGGGCAGCACCGACCGTCCAAGTCGCAAAAAGGGCAATACCGACCGTCCACGTCGCTAAATTGGCAGCACCGACAGTCCAAATCGCAAAAAGGGCAGCACCAACCGTCCAAGTCGCAAAAAGGGCAGCACCGACCGTCCAAGTTGCTAAAAGGGAAGCACCGACCGTCCACGTCACTAAAATGGCAGCACCGACCGTCCAAGTCGTAAAAAGGGCAGAACCGACCCTATAAGTTGCAAAAAGGGCAGAACCGACCGTACAAGTCGCAAAAAGGCAGCATCGACCGTCCATGTTGCAAAAATGGCAGCACCGACCGTCCAAGTCGCAAAAAGGGCGGAACCGACTGTCCAAGTCGCAAAAAGGGCAGCACCGACCGTCTATGTCGCAAAAATGGCAGCACCGACCGTCCAAGTCGCAAAAAGGGTAGAACCGACCATCCACGTCGCTAAAATGGCAGAAACGACCTCCACGTCATCAAAAAGGGAACCGAATTAAATCAACCTCCACGCGAAAGAAGATCCATCAATTTCATGCACACAACCCACATATGTGGTATGCATTTATTGATGGGGGCAATTTGTTGGGGTCAAAATTTACACCCAGGTTGACCAAGTCAAAATCAAAGTCAACCTCAAGCTAAGTGGGCCCAACCTCAGGTCAAGTGGGCCCATTCTCGAGTCGAGCCCGAACATGAAGCGGCTGGCCTCTCCCATGCCAAAATAAAATTTTTGTAATAAATAATTTTGGTGTATTTTTTATGAATAAATGTAAGAAAAATGGGCATAAAGCCAAATTTTTATAAAACCCATAACTCATGTGCAAAAGAAATGAGCACATGAGGCATGAGATGGGCAAAATACCATTTTGTAAAGTTCAAGGGGCTTTATGTAAAGTGTGTAGCCTATAAAGGCAAAGATGATGAAAATATCTCAACAACTATTTTTCTCTCTAAAAAATTAGCGTCTGTGCCTCCTTCTCCTTCCTCAAGATTCTAAAACCTTCATCCCCTTTTTGAATTAAATCAAGAGTTTAACTCTTCCTTTTCTAAAAATAAACAGTTTTTCACCATCAAACCCTTTCAGGGGAACTCGGATCTTAAAAAGGGAAGATTTTTAAGTCTCGTCCCCTTTTCTCCAAGATCCAGCCAACATAAGAGGAGGAAGAAGGAGACCCATCTCCAAAAATCCTAGCTTAGAAAGATCCAAGGCCTAAAAGAAGATCCAGGGCCAAAGGGGAGAAGAAAGGGCTCCCCTTTAATCATTTCCAAAGATTTCAGGGAGTTTAACTCCATTCAACATCTTTTGGAGTTTAACTCCGTTAATAAAGTCCTTTTCGGGAGTTTAACTCCATAAACAAAAGTCTTTTCTGGGAGTTAAACTCCTAAACTACTAAAATAATCCTTCTTTGGGAGTTTAACTCCTATTTCCGAGGGTAGAGCCTCTTCTTTCTACTGGCGCCCAAGCGCCTAGCGTCCACGAACTGGCACGTGGGGCGCTCGCACCCAAGCGCCCAGCGCCCACGTGCCGGGCACATGGGGCGCCAGCGCCCAAGCGCCTAGCGCCGGCACTCAAGCACCCAACTCCCTGGCGTCTTTAAGACGCCCTCTCGCCCTAATTTTTTCATACTATCCCACGCTCACAATACACCCCGTTAGGTAATTTTTTTCTAACGGGGCGCTGTACCGCACCCCGCAAGGAAGCTGTAGCCCCCTTGACCCCCAGCCCGCTATCTGGATAGCGGGACCCCCGTAAACTCTGCGAGGCCCCTGATATATCCTAAACCCCTTTCAAAACATACATACACTGCACATTGAGTTCGCATGACCAGTTTGACCCATCAATCGGAGGTTCTCTCGCTCCAAAGGCGAGGGATAATTAACGGCAGCTTTGTCCGCGGGTGCCGGAGATTCGAATCCCCACAATCAATAAACCCCCGCCTACCCTAGGTAGGGGGAATCTGTAGCACGCCTGATAAGCGCGTGCATATTCCCATCTCAATGGCGTGAAGAAAAACACCCTACACAAGATATAAGTAAAAACAAGGGTTTAACCCTTCATTAAAATAACTTAATTTTTTCTCTTGATCTGAGATCTGTAAGACAGATCTCCCCACAAGTTGAGAATTTAATTCTCATCGGGGTGATCCTGTTCTTCAAACTCAAAATCTAGTGGAAAAAAATATATAAAAAGAACAGAGAGAAAAGATATATGTTTTAGGAATTTAATTTCTCTGAAAAACAGGGTTTAACCCTACATAAAGAACTTAGGTTTTACAAAAAGAACAGAAAAACTTAGTTCTCTAATAAAAACTAATCCTAGATCTTTAAAGCAGAGATCTTGGTGATCATTAATGGTCAAAATGCCATTAAGAGAAGTTAAAACTTCTTTAGAAAATATTAACAGAGATTAAAATATCTAAAACAAAAGATTCAGCGTCTCCCGTGTTTCCCACGTGAGGGCCCAAAATAGGATGCTCAGCGCCTCACGTACTTCCCACGTGAGCGCTTAACAAAGAAAAGAGCACAGCGCCTCACGTGATTCCTACATGAGCCTCCAAAACAGAATGCTCAGCGCCTCATGTGCTTCCTACATGAGTGCTCAATAAAGAAAAGAACACAGTGCCTC
Source organism: Agapanthus africanus (assembly GCA_030015575.1). Taxonomy (NCBI): domain Eukaryota; kingdom Viridiplantae; phylum Streptophyta; class Magnoliopsida; order Asparagales; family Amaryllidaceae; genus Agapanthus; species Agapanthus africanus. The sequence continues at coordinate 765,753,067 of JASDDO010000022.1, read as the reverse complement.
ACGTGAATCCCAAGTGAGCGCCCAAAAACGCCTCATGTGCTTCCCACGTGAGCGCTCGAAGGTGAAGACTCGGCACCTCACGTGAAACACACGTAAGAACTGTATAAAAGTGCTGAGCACTATATATATGTGTAGTCAAAATGACTAAGTGCTTAGCATTGATTGGGCAGTGCCCATGTCTGAGCGCCTCATGTGCTTCCTATATGAGCAACAAATAAGTGTTTAGCACTTCTGAATAAAAAGAAAAAGCCCAAGACCGAGTCCAAATTGGCTAAGTCTCTGAAGTTTTTCTTACAGCTGAACCCAAATGCTCTGTTGTTGGATCTTAACTAAATGTAATGATCCTTAAAATATTTCTAAGTTGATCTTAGTCTTAAAATAAGATTAAAGTATCCTTAGTTAAAATAAATTGAGCCCAAATGCTCATATATTTAAGTTGACGTTAATCTAAAAACAGATTAACGGTCATTAAAATATAATCTTCTTTGAACTAATGGAATATACAACCTAAGTTCTAAACCCAAATCTAAAATATTCGGATTTGGACTAATACGTTCCCTATGGGCGACGACATAAATTAGTCTTCGTATACAATCCATGGGCAACTATAATAAACAAAATAACGCACGACACGAAGTGAACTACCGGAGCTGAAGAAAATGTTTATCACAACACGATGACGTAATTAACTGCAGGTGCTTTAACCTGCACGAAAGAGCGACCCCACAATCAAAAACCCCTCACAAATGAGGGAAAATCTGATAAAATCTGCTACATGGGTTGCATCTATTCAAACCTCCGATATACGGCGCCATAAATTAACTTGGTATTTTCAAAAAGATGGATGGATATGTTCCAAATAGGATTTGCGCCCAAATTCAGGCTAGACGTCTCAACGTCTTAGTCTATTTTTCGACGGTAAACAGTGTGTTTCATGTGAGGCGTTGAGTTCTTGGGATCACGTGGGAGGCACGTGAGGAGCTGAGTTTATAGAATTTTTCACACGCTCACGTGGATATCACATGAGGCACTGAGTTTTTTAGAGATTTAATCTCTGTTTAATTTTTTTAAGAAGAAGCCAAATTTTTGTTAATGGTGTTTTGACCAAGGATGATCACCAAGATCTCTATTTTGAAGATCTGGGATCTGATTTTTGAGAACTAAGTTTTTCTGTTCCCTTTTTATAAGAACTATGTTCTTTATATTGGGTTAAACCTTGTTTTTAGAGAAATTAAATTGCTGGAATATAAGTTCCCCTTCTTTTCTTCATATTTCTTTTCTCATATCTACCTTTTCCCCTTGATCTTGAGTCTGAAGAGCAAAATCGTCCCGATGAGAATTAAATTCTCAACTTATGAAAGATTTGTCTTGCGGATCTCAGATATAGAGAAATAACTAAGTTCTTTAAACCCTTGTATTTATATATATTAGGAAAAAGGGATATTTTTTATCTCTGTTTTTTCTTTACCTCGGGTTTGAGAGGAGAAATCTTCAGAAAGAGAATTAAATTCTCAGTTATATATTTTTTTATCACCTTATTGGGTTGATTCTCCTTTTGAGACTTGAAGTCTCGAGTCCCTTATATAAGTGATGAAATATTGTTGATTGGTTGAGAAAATCCCTTATTTGAGTTGATACGACGTTGGAGATCGTGAACTCCTTGGACCAAAGATGATCGTGACAACTGTAGATATTGTTCGCACGATCGGGGAAAAGATGCTCATAGCCCAGACCAACAGAAATATTGGACAGATGTAAAACGTCAACACTTGAAGTTTCAACCCGGAGAGCATGTATTCCTGAAGATCTCTCCAAATATAGGAGTGATACGTTTTGGCAAGAGGGGTAAACTCAGTCCAAGGTACATAGGACCGTTCGATATACCCGAACGAGTTGGAGAAGTGGCATATCATTTAGCACTACTACTCTCATTGGAAGGAGTGCACAGCGTGTTCCATATATCCTAACTACGACGATATGTGAGTGACCCCAGCCATATACTTGATCACTCAGAGTTTACGGTACAGACTGACCTAACTTGCGAGCAGCAACCAGTTGAGATCCTGGAACGAAAAGTGAAGACATTACGGAACAATGGGATAAACTTAGTCCAAGTGATGTGAAGAAAGGATTCGCCAGGAGAATCAACTTAGGAAAGAGAAGAAGATATGCGTGCACGATACCCATACCTTTTTGAAAATTAGTCTCTAAGTAATTATAAATTTCGAGGACGAAATTTTTATAAGGAGGATAGAATGTAACGACTCTGAAACCCCTGTATAGAATTATTTGTTTAAATGTATAGAAAATGGTATTTCAGTCTGTATAGGAGTTATAAGTTATTTTTGTTTAATAAAACCAAGAAGCAACTTGTAGCTCACTAGTAAAGGCTCTACACTGCTGCGACATAGCCTGTGTGTTCGAATCCCGTCAGACCCAATTATTTTTTAGATTTTTCTTTTTAATTTTTTCGAAGCCTAAGAGTTATAAGTGCAATTCACGGAAAAACGAAAAGTTTCAGAAAAATCAAACATGCGCAAAAAAAAGTAAACAGTGATTAAAGCTGGTGGCACGAATCTCGAGGCGATTAGGCCAGATTCGACCGCCCATTTTGCCAATATGGCCGCCACCGCAGGTCCCGATGTGCTCAATCCGCTCCGTGCTTTGCATACACACTCCTTCAGCTCTTCTCAACTTCCTTGCACTGTTTGATTTCCCTGCAATTAAACAGAGACGATTCAATTCACCATTTAACACCCATTTTAATTCTTTTAATCCAATTTTTAATTCCCAAACCCTAAATTCTTCACTATAAATACCACCCTATGCCTTAGCTCTCCTCTATTCTGAAAATTTCTATCAAGATTCTTCCAAAAAGTTTTTAAGTGTAAATGGAGTCAAGTGGTGTTAACAACCAAGCTTTCTTCGTTGAAGATCGAAGTCGTTTTCGGAGTTTCCACGATGCCACAGAACCCCTCCTCCCCTCCCCCTCCCCTTCTCTCTTCTTTAATCTCTTCCTAACGCTACACAATGAGTAAGTCCTTTCCCCCTCTTCTTCTTTCAACAAAAATCGCATTCTAAAAATATATCGGTAAAGTGGAGTTAACTCTGATATATCTAATTTTAACCTTGGTACTCCCCTTTTTAAGTAAAATAAGTCAAACTAACTTTCTCACACCACTCGTAACCTTGTTTGCAATCATTTAGATTTTAGTTTAATAATGTTTTCATGAGAAATACTCATATAACGAACTTTTTCAAAAAAATACCATGAACTTTAGCATAACCCTTAATTCAATAATTGTTAAAATACCTTTAGGAAAACTTCAAGGGGTAACAAAGTACCCCACACGTACACTATGGTTGCATAGCACGATGTTCTAAACATATGGCTAATTTAAAGAATAGGTTTTACATTAAAATACCATATTTTAAAACGGGTTTCTTTTAAACAATATTTTAAATTCTTGGTAATTACGCCTCTACAACCCTCGTTAGGGGACCCGTTAACGGATGGTGCAGATTATCGCACATTCTTAGGACAGTAGAGCGATATGCAGAACTCCTCACGGAGTATTCGGTCTCGAAAGGAAATAAAAATATTGTTTTTAAGAAATACGACTTTTTTAAACATGACTAAATTTTGGAAAATTATATAAAACTATGAATTCGTATTTTCAATAAAAAAACATATTATGAAACTATATTTTTAAAATGAAATATTAGAATTTTTAATAAAATACCGCCAAGTTTCCAAAAATAGTAGTTTTCATAAAAATATCATAAACTTTCAAAAAGTTAGATTTTATTACTAAAATTCCATAACAATTAAAATACATGTTCATGAAAACCTAAAATATTATAAATCACCCTCGAGATTTATTTTTAAACTATATTAAAGTATTTTTCATAAAACCCCTTCGAGATATGCAAACAATATTTTAAGGACTTTAGATTAATATAAGCTTAAGCGGTATCATTTCTCTTGAGCCCCGGGGAGACAATGAAAATGAGTGCTTGCCTATTCAGGTTAGACAACTTAACGGAGTGATCAATGGCAATTGTCTTGGAAAAAACATAAATTCTGCCATCCATGTGCAGCAGTTGCCGATTTCTTCCGAACATAAGATTTTTAACAGTTTAAATCAATTCATATGAAAAAGACCTAAACTCGAATCCAAATTCGAATCTAAATTTGAATCTAAACTCGAACTCTAACCCAACCCGAATCTAAACTTGAACTTAAACTCAATCTACTTGAACTAACTTGACTCGACCCAAGATTGCAATTGACATGACTCGTATTTTACTTGACCCACTCGACTTCATTATTTTACCTTTTGCAATTTATGATTTCAATCACGTCATGTTATAAGCAACCAATTAAATCAACTAAGGCTATCTTACAATTATAATATATATTATATACGGGGTGCTTGAGATAGTTTCTTGTGTAAATCCAACGGAGTTTCAGAAGTCCCGTATTAACCACTTTTTTATTTTACTTGAATATCAGTCAGGTTGACTCATTCACAGCCTAGAGCCCTGAAACTAACACATGAAATGGGCCCGTGTTTCCTTGCACCTAGGGTCTCACTCTTGAGCTCGTGAATACTTCTACGGCATACTTGGAACTTAATGTTAACATAGTGACCATATAGAGACCTATAGTACATATTCACCCATGAACATATACTCTTACTTGTCATCTATATATTCTATATTTGTGTCACGACCCGAAATATTAGCTCGTAACCAGCACTTGAATCACGCAACGTCTAAAGACGTAACGGAATTCAAGTAAGCTGAAAACCCAGAAATCTAAAGCTTTTTAAGAAAATAAAGGAGATGAAGTTTTGAAATAAAGGTATAATGAAATCAAGTTTTCTTAATGCATAGAAAAGGAACATGAAAATACAAGTGGGTTATGCAAGTTTAAAAACATGTTTCGTCTTTTTGAAAATTCGGGCAGCACCTCCTATGTATATTTTGATCCAAAACCACAGATACAAAATAATGATAAAGGTATCCCCAAGAGGGAGCTAGCTCTTCGCCAAACGGCGGATCATAACCACGCAAGACAGTATAAATAAGTATACGACGCCCAACGGCGAAGTTCACCACAAAAAATAAATAAATAAGCAAGATATCAAACCACAAGTAGCGGAAAACCTCTCGCTCTAAGTCTCGCAACCACAATCTCACTAAGTCTCATTACTTACTCAATTTACTAATTTTGATTGATGGAGTTAACTAGATATAATATGAAATATAGATACAAGAGTGGATACGATACAAATGTCCCACCTACCAATGCAAAACACCCGAATGCAACTGTGTGTCAGCGAAGCCGCTACTGATCCAAGCGGTCAACCTGCAAGAACTATGGCACAACAGGGTGAGTTGCCAACTCGTGAGTAGAAAAATATCAACAGATAGAAATCGAATAAACAACGACTCTTAGGTCAACTATATTATAAAGGTAATACTATGATATCTAGGGTGACCGTATCTGTATATGTGCCAAACAATGAAATCAACACCTATATGTATGCGGATATCATCCAATTATATAATCAATGTCTGTATGCATGTGGATCTCGTCCAACCATATAATCAATGTATGCATGCACGTAAATATCATAAAGAGTGTGCATGGAAGTATGAGGATATAAATCAACGGAGTCTCTCGCGACACATTAAAATCATGGAATCTGGGTGTCCAACATCGACGCCCAAAAACATCATGAAACCCGTGTCCAGCATCGACACGTAAATCCTCATATCTCGGGCTCCGTCGGTTCGGATCGGCCCACGGGCTCCGTCAGTTCGGATCGGCCCAACTCATCTCTCGACTCCGGTCGGTATTCTCCAGATATCCGCCGAGCCCAAATACTATCACCGATAGGAAGTAGTCCCTCTGCTAGGCTCACCGTCTGTATACACAGCATCCCTTTCTTGTCCCGGGGTACCATACCGGATCCACCATGTACCCGCAATCGGCCTCATCCAGCTCCTCAAATTGGGTTTCACATGTCACACGTCTCAGAACCGAGAAAACGCACGGTGGACGCACTGAAATATCATATCAAGAGAAACCGGGTTTTTAAATAATGCATACTTTCTTTTAAAATGACCACGGTTCTCAAATCCAGAAATCTCATGAAAATGACATATCTCAATGCGTAAAATCATAAAGCATGATGTATGCAACATATGATAGAAATGTAAGCATATCCGTATATCATGCAACATGGAACAGTGATGTATCGTATTAAGGGAAAACCACTCCTTTAAATGATTCCAGTTTTGAAAATATGTCCTGCAGTTTCCAATATCTCCAAAGTCAAATGCAATATCGTATAAAGGTGCATAGGTAACTATAGCAAGTAAATTATGCAAGAGTCATGTCATGATGCAGTAATCCTACTGTATAGTGACATGGCAATTATCGATGATGAAATGTGTGAGCCGGCAATCTGTGTGCGTGTAACATACGCATCATCGATAATGGTGTAAGTGTACTAGCATAGGTATAAGTAATGCAATGCGAATAACATGAATGCAGCATAAGGTAAATCACATACAAATGCTGACAGGTACACGTATCTAATATGAACGAGTCGGTGAATCTATCAATCGGCATCCAGCCTCATAACATAACGTACGGTATAATCCATCATACGGCATCCTCAAGTTAAGGGTATGGATCAATCATCAAGTCAAACTCATCACGCACGGAAATATCATCGTACAGCAGCATTAAAACATTTGAGATCCTATCATCCTATATGACAATGAGGGGTACGGACCTAACGTCTCGTACGATATATCACAAATGATTCATGACATTCTATATATATCTATATACCTATGTCCTAAGTCACATCCATAACAATCTCATATCAGGGCACCGGCAAGGTATCAATCATCTCAATCGACTCGCATCCGTATACCAACATATCATCATATCACATGTCAATTCGTATTCTCTTTTCATCGCATTTATATCTCACAAAGGTCAATTTTACAATACATTCTACCTTTACTATAAGCATGCGTATCTAATCTAACATACACACCCGAACCATACAATCAATTTTTGAAAGATGTGAATCGTAGTTTTGAAAGTAGGAGCTACGGTGTTTTTAAAGAAAAAATATCATTTGAAAATCCATAACGTCCCTCAAGGTATTTGTTTAAAAGATGCATACGATTCTTCAGTTCGGAAATAGGTATGGTTCGGATCACACATCTACGTCGAGTATCTAGTCCTATAGTACCCTAAACGGCAATATCATCAAATATCATTCTCAAATCCCGTCATCACATATTAGCCGTATCATATCGCTCCTAATTATCCTTAGTTTCTAATATGATTTATCTAACTATCGTTTTTACTCTATTTATAGTTTTCTAGTAAAGGTTTCATTAACCATAAACTATATATAAATCGGTTTCCATCAAAGTGTGCGGGGGTGCTATACGCTATCCACCCGACTTTCCCCGTGGATATAGATCCACTCACCTTGGTTCTTGCTTTCCGAAGTCGATGACGCCACGCTCCGTCGCCTCGGAATCCACGCGAAGGTACCTACAATAATCACACATATCGCAACGCTATTAAGGTCAAGTTCTGAAAACCAAAACGGCACAAGTTTCGCTCATAGGTTAAGACCTATAGCTTCGCGTGCAAAACACGACTAAAAAAATCCTAGTCGTTGACGTTCAAACGCCACACGATCAAATACAAATCCCAATATCAAAACCAAGCATCCCAAAATACGGAAAACATAGCCAAAAACACCCCGATGTGCTCCCAGATTTTACCCTAGATCAAATCAGCCAATTTTGCATATGTGGATGGTCTAAATTACAGATACTAGAGCCATGAAACAAATACGAGCCCACAAGTCCCTAGTCTGGCCGCAATTTGTGGCCAGAATGAATAAAACTGCGGCCAAAAGGTGGAGTTGGAGTCTCGGGTCTCTATGGTAGCTTCCTGGGTGCCTGCATGTGTCACTGTGTTCGCTAAATAATTTTAAGTGCCACTGGGTTACTCCAGATTCCTATATACCCTCACAATTCAACACAAAACCGACATAATCAATTCCTAAATCCGTATTTTGGTTTCTATACTAAATTCCAGGTCTTAAACAGCCACGCAACAGCCACTCAATCATCACAAATCCATAATTTCACTTAAACCCTCACTAGGATTTCTAAGCATCACTAAACGAACTCTAAACTTAAACAAAAAGCTAGAAAAACTTGAAACTAAACTAATGGAAGAAATTACACCTCATGGATGCAACTCAAGAAAAACCCTAGTTTGCCAATGTTGTCAAAATTCCACTTTGCTAGGTCCATTTTGTAGAGGATGAAGAGGTGGTCAATTTTTGTAAAAGAGGTTTAGGGTTTTGAGAAGTATTTTGAGATGGATCTAGAGTTGAGGGTGGAGGGAAGTGAGGAGGAAGAAGATGAAGGGAAAATATGATAAGGGAAATAATAGGCAGCCCTCTCTCTCTCTCTCTCTCTCTTCCTTATTCTCACCCTCTCACTCTCATGTCTCACACTCTCTCTCTCTCCAATTATTCTCTTTTAAACCCTTTTTCTTTTCTTTTCTTTTCTTTTCTTTTCTCACCCAAAAGCCCAACCACAACATAAAACAACACAAACGAAATAACATGTAACATATCATGGTGCACTAACCATGAAAACTGTGAAACACGGATTTGGCCTAATCGCGATTAGTAGTGCGCTAATCGGGTTTTTATCAAAACTGCATATAAATAATTTTAAAAATTCCAAATCCTTTAAATATATTATTAAATGAATAAATCATTTTAATTTCTAATTATTTCACAATTATTGGTATATATTTATACCCTTTTTCGAAACCCCAATTTCGCAAATCGGGCAGTTTTCGGGAAATATATTATTTTAATATTAATTTCCAAAAATAATATTTTATATTTTCTGAAATGTTACAATCTTCCCCCCTTAAAGAAATTCGGTCCCCGAATTTAAATTTAAACCCTCAAATACCAAAACATTTCAATAATCAACTCAAATCAACGGGGCTCCAAAATCACGGAAGATAAAGAAATAACACAGCGCGTCAAGTGCGCATGAAAACGAGTACGAAACTCAAAATCGAACTCCGTCAAGCGTCACGCAAATTCTCGGATTTACACGCATATTCTCGGAGTTACAATGGAGATAAAATCTCGAAATCCAATGTACACCAGTGAAGTACTATAATACGTATATGATACGCATCCTTGGAAAACTCCAAAATTTGAATAAAATACATGCAAAATCCTTTCTGAATTGCTGTGTGATGCGTAACTCACGGCATAAGTGACGGACGCTTATTTATAAAATAGTAAATATAGTTTCATATATGTTTTGCTCAAATATACGTTCCGTCCGTTCTGAAATATTCCAACAAGATTTTCCTTTATAAACGTTCGTGTCGCTCACGGACATGTAGGAAATAGCGAGACTATAGCTCCTTTTTGAAAACCTTTTGGTAAACATTTTAATGCATGCAAAGTACTCAGGTACTGTCCTCAGATCAGTCCTGTTCGGCAACTACATAACATAGTGCTCAACATGAAAACAAGGTGCCCAAAACCAAAATCAGCCTCAAAAGGCGTATCCAAAAACCACGTGCGTCTGGTGTGCACGGGAATTAAATCTAAATACAAGTTCTGCGAATGTGCATAAAATCAAAACTAAGTGCAACGGGTGTACACGAAAACATCTGTCCAGTGCAACGGGTGTGCACGACAACAATATCAAGTGCATCTAGAGTGCATCCGGCGCAACTAACATACACAAATGAAAATCCCAATTGAGTGCATCCGGTGTGCAAAAAACCACATCTCATATCATGCGCCCAACATGAGCGAAAATCCAAATTCAAGCGCGTCAAATATGCGCAAGAATCCAATCAGGTGCACAGGGTACACAAAATACGTATCAATGCACTGCAAGCATATGTGAACTATACCGAGTGCAAAAACCAAATCGAATGCGTACCATAAGCACAAAATCAACCCAACTGTATGAAATCCATGAAATCATAAACACATGCTACGAACGTACAAAATCGACATCAAATGCAATAGATATGCACAAATCGCAAATTAACACAATGGTGTATAAAATATATATATCAAGTGCGATAACTATGCGCAAAATGTAAATACCCAGTAGGTGCAACCATGGTGCATGAAAACGATATCATGAAATTTAATCATCAAAACTCAAATCCAAGCGATATAAGCGTGATACTCGGATCACAAACGCAAATCGCAACAAATGATATTGAGGTACATCTCCTACAATGTCGAAAAAGTACTTGTGCGCCTAAAACTAGTAGAGAAAGAACATCCGCTTGCCTCCTGCTCACGGTCTGGCGTCCTCTGTCTCTGGGTCCACATTTTCTCTGCGGATTACCAATCTCGCAATCCATCGGCTTATCGGTCCAGTCAGGTGTGCTAACGGGGACGATTCCGTTCTAGCACTTCTCTGGTCATCTCTCGGTCAATCATCACGACCACTCGTAAAGCAGCACGTTACTGGCGTCGGCCTCCGACTCTCTGAATACACGTGACACAACTGATCCTGGATGCAAATCTTATTGCAGCAGTGTCCCGGAAGGAATCTTGCTCAAGGTCTCTTCCGATCTCGTCTATGCCGAACTGTACGGAGGCTGGTACTCTTACATAATCTGTTCTCGTTTTCTGGACATCTGCATTCTCAGCACAACATTTCCTCGGGAACTGGCCACATTCCAATGCCTTGGTATACGTATCAGATCTCTCATCTCGATGGGGAGTAACAACAGTTCGTCAGCATCTCGCACGAACCTCTGGTTTCACTCGTCTGTATCATCGTCCACTTCGACGTCACGCCATACTATCTGCGTACTGCAACTGTTCTCGGCCACGGTTAATCCAAAGTCTCTCACACGGACTCGAAATTACGAACTCGGTATCTTCATCACTCTGTAGAAGATATCTGGCTAAACACGTCCTTGGGAACTCGTCCCACCCATCGGAGGAATACTCAATACTCGTCCGTTCTCGATCAACTCACAACGCATCTCGGTGAGGTCCTCTATCCGAAACTGATCAGCTTGCTGATCTCTTATCACATGATATCCGGACGACGTTAAACTTTTCGATCGAGTCATCAAAGTCTCATAATTTCCCGAAAGCTCAACACCTGAGCACAGTCTAAAAATATCTGGTACATACCACAGTACCTCTGGACCAGCCGTAGAAGGGCAAACCCAAGCCTCACTGATGGCACCGCTAAACTGCTGCAAACCCTAAGGTTCAAAAGCGGTTCCATGGTCATCATGTCGAGTTAGGGTTTCATTCTTCTAGAGGGTCTATAGAATTACCTGCATGTTCCTCCGAACACTTTAAACTTGGGAAAAATGGGTTTCTGACACTCGTTCGAACTTTTTAGCTTCGCCTATACAACATGTGAATATTCTTCACCTGCATGCTAAACAATGCCTCAATCCTCCAGGAAAGACGATATATCAACGGTCATCTCTGGATCGGTCTGCTTTAGATCTGAGTAAGACTCTCCACACATGAAAATCTTCAACTCAACTGGGCCTGCGTCGACGCATCAATCTGACGAATCACCTTCATCTTTCAACTCGGGATAGACTAGCTATCATCTGTCGCATCTCTGCTTGGAGGCTCCGGCGATCTCAGCTCGTAAGCTCTGGAAGCGACATCCTATCAATCTCAGCAACAGCTGGGTCATCTGTCTGCACGGTAGGCGACATCACAATCTCTAAGGTATGATATACATCAACAATCCTCTCGCAACTGGCAGCTCTAACAGTGGCCCGATCATCAGGTGTAAAACCAAGCACTCGCCTCCACAAGGGGTCACAACATAACACTATATCGAGACGTTCCCATGTCACCAGAAAACACAATGGTCAGCCATCGCACTAGACAAGCTCGCCCTGACCGCAACATTAGCAGCAACTCAATCTGCGCTCAAATCATGGTTACAAGAACCTCAATCGAGTATCGAAGGAAATAGATCAAAGGCAAAAAGGAAACGACAGATCCAGAATGGATACATGATCATGGAAACGAATAGAATGAAGGATCTCAAATGGATGTATAATCATGAGTATGAAGAGAATCATAAGTCTCAAAAATATGTACATCCTAAGGTTTCTTAAATGGAGTATCGTATCGTAAATATGCCGCGGAACATACGTACGGTACGTCACTCTACTTAAGCTACCTACTCCATCAATCAGGGTCAACTTATGATACGAAACTTCGGGTCTAATACCCCCCGTTCAAGTCTAAGTTCCGTAAGGTCAAGCCTAGGTTCCGAAATACATTCCCGCCCTAAACTCCGCATAGTCAAAAATATACTCGAACTAAGGTTAAACCTAGCGCTCTGATACCAACTTTTTCACGACCCAAAATATTAGCTCGTGACCAGCACTTGAATCACGCAACGTCTAAAGGCGTAACGGAATTCAAGTAAGCTGAAAATCCAGAAATCTAAATCTTTTTAAGAAAATAAAGAAGATGAAGTTTTGAAATAAAGGTATAATGAAATCAAGTTTTCTTAATGCATAGAAAAGGAACATGAAAATGCAAGTGGATTATACAAGTTTAAAAACATGTTTCGTCTTTTTGAAAATTCGGGCAGCACCTCCTTTGTATATTTTGATCCAAAACCACAGATACAAGATAATGATAAAGGCATCTCCAAGCGGGAGCTAGCTCTTCGCCAAACGGCGGATCACAACCACGCAAGACGGTATAAATAAGTATACGACGCCCAACGGCGAAGTTCACCACAAAAGATAAATAAATAAGCAAGATATCAAACCGCAAGTGGTGAAAAACCCCTCGCTCTATGTCTCGCAACCACAATCTCACTAAGTCTCATTACTTACACAATTTACTAATTTTGATTGATGGAGTTAACTAGATACAATATGAAATATAGATACAAGAGTGGGTACGATACAAATATCCTACCTACCAATGCAAAACACCCGAATGCAACTGTGTGCCAGCGAAGCCGCTACTGATCCAAGCGGTCAACCTGCAAGAACTGTAGCACAACGGGGGTGAGTTGCCAACTCGTGAGTAGAAAAATATCAACAGATAGAAATCGAATAAACAACGACTTTTAGGTCAACTATATCATAAATGTAATACTATGATATCTAGGGTGACCGTATCTGTATATGTGCCAAAAAATGAAATCAACACCTATATGTATACGGATATCATCCAATCATATAATCAATGTCTGTATGTATGTGGATCTCGTCCAACCATATAATCAATGTATGCATGCACGTAAATATCATAAAGAGTGTGCATGGAAGTATGAGAATATAAATCAATGGTGTCCCTCGCGACACATCAAAATCATGGAATCTGGGTGTCCAACATCGACACCCGAAAATATCATGAAACCCGTGTCCAGCATCGACACGTAAATCCTCATATCTCGGGCTCCATCAGTCCGGATCGGCCCAACTCATCTCTCGACTCCGGTCGGTATCCTCCGGATATCCGCCGAGCCCAAATACTATCACCGGTAGGTAGTAGTCTCTCTGCCAGGCTCACCATCTGTATACACAGCATCCCTTTCTTGCCCTGGGGTACCATACCGGATCTACCATGTACCCGCAATCGGCCTCATCCAGCTCCTCGAATCGGGTTTCACATGTCACACATCTAAGAACCGAGAAAACGCATGGTGGATACACTGAAATATCATATCAAGAGAAACCGGATTTTTAAACAATGCATACTTTCTTTTAAAATGACCAAGGTTCTCAAATCCAGAAATCTCATGAAAACGGCATATCTCAATGCATAAAATCATAAAGCATGATATATGCGACATATGATAGAAATGTAAGCATATCTGTATATCATGCAACATGGAACAGTGATGTATCGTATTAAGGGAAAACCGCTCCTTTAAATGATTCCAGTTTTGAAAATATGTCATGCGGTTCCCAATATCTCCAAAGTCAAATGCAATATCGTATAAAGGTGCATAGGTAACTATAGCAAGTAAATTATGCAAGAGTCATATCATAATGCAGCAATCCTACTGTGTAGTGACATGGCAATTATCGATGATGAAGTGTGTGAGCCGGCAATCTGTGTGCGTATAACATACGCATCATCGATAATGGTGTAAGTGTACTAGCACAGGTATAACTAATGCAATGCGAATAATATGAATGCAGCATAAGATAAATCACATGCAAATGCCGACAGGTACACGTATCTAATATGACCGAGTCGGTGAATCTATCAATCGGCATCCAGTCTCACAACATCATGTACGGTATAATCCATCGTACGGTATCTTCAAGCCAAGGGTATGGATCAATCATCAAGTCAAACTCATCACGCACGGAAAAATCATCGTACGGCGGCATTAAAACATTTGGGATCCTATCATCCTATACAACAATGAGGGGTACAGACTTGCCACGTCACTGTGTCCGTCTACTAGGAAGCGGGGCGTAACAGGTGCAGACGTTACAATCTACACTTCTTAAAAGAATTTCGTCCTCGAAATTCTCATAAGGAAAATGTTGCAATAGGGTAAATAATAAGAATGAGGATAACACAGTTGCATAGGCCGGGGTCAATGATATGGGCCTCATCGTGTCTCCGCTCCCGTATCTTGGAAAGTGGAGCGTAACAGTTGTCGCCTGCAGACGGTCGCCGTCGGAAAGTCGATCGGTCTATTATCGATCGTCGGTCTATGTTCGGTCGCCGGCAGTCGTTCATGTCACTGATCTCAAGTCGTTGGTTTTTGTCTGTCGCCGACAGTCTATTAGCGGTTTATCAGATGCGGATATTGCTAGTGGTTGGTTTTCACCAACGGACTGTCGGGCAGTGGTCGCCGGCAGACGGTTATGGCGGCAATCGTTGCTGTTGGTTGTCATCAGTCGAGCGTTCGTCTCGGTCTATCGTGGGTTTATCGGTTGTCGGCTGTGAGTGGTGGTGAGCTGAGGGTCTTGAGAATTTTAGAAATCAAGAGGGTACCCGATGAATTTAAAAATCAAAGTTTTGTCCGTATTTCTATTATAAATTTTGATAAAGAATTTTAAAGATCAAAACCTATGATTTTGATAATAAACCACGACTACGGTGAAATGATGGTTTCAAATGACATATGAATAATAATCTATTTCAAATTCCCTCAAATTCTTATTATTTGATTTGCAAATGACCTGTGACTAACACCTTTTGCAACTTTTGAGATTTCTCAAAATTTTGCGATTTTGGTTTGTTATAGCAGGTAAAATATTGAAAAATCAGAAAAATTTAGAGTTTTTGAAAATAATGCAATTTCATGCTCTTTATAACCGGCAAAATAATAAAAAAAACCAAAGAAAACTGAAAAAATTGAGATTTCTAAAGTTTAAAAACAATTTTTTTGAGATTTTTTAAATTTAGCAATTTTTATATGCTAAATAAGAAAGAAAATATTAAAAACAAAATAAAACAAAAAATTGTGACGTTTTTGCAAAGTTCAAGACTTTTGTTTGATATAGAAAGAAAAATATTGAAAATTAAATAACATAGGATATTGAGATTTTTAGATATTTTGCTCGAGGTTTTCGTGTGCCATATTATGCAAAATATTGATATTTTGAAGCAAACTGGAAATTTTGGGATTCTTGAAGATATCGTAGATTTTCGTGTGCTATAGCAGATAAAATATTGAAGAACGGAAGAGCAATAAAATTTGAGTTCTTAAAAAGTTTTGTAATTTTCATGTCTTATATGCAAAATACTGAAAAATTGAAGCAAACTAAAAATTTCACGGTTTTCGTGTGTTATATACTATATAGTAAACAAAATATTGAAAGACAAAACAGTGCGACATTTTTTACAATTACGCAATTTTTGTATGGTAGCATACAAAACATTGTAAGTTTGAACAAAACAAATAATTTTGGGATTTCTGTAAATTTGACGATTGTCATGTGTTATATCATACAAGATATTAAAAAACCGAAGAAAACAGAAAAAATTAAGATTTTTTAAAAAAAAATTCATGATTTTCATGTGCTAAGATGCATAATATTGAAAGGAAAAAAAGGAAGAAAAGAGAATTTTTAGATTTTTAAAAATTTTGTTATTTTTCATGTGCTGGCATGAAAATATTAAAAAAACGAAAAGAAAAAAATATTTTATTTTTGAAAATTTCTTGATTTTCTTGTGCTATATAGGAAGCTAAATGTTGGAAAACCAAAGAAAATAAAAAAATTTAAGATTTTTAAAATATTCTTCATATTTGCATGCATGCAATAGGGTAAAAATGTTGAAAATTTGATTAGAAGAATTTTTTTTCTGAGTTTTGTACATTTCTTGATTATCATATTCTTTAATTAGCAAAATATTAAAAACCAAAAAGAACAGAAAATTTTAAGATTTATAAAAATTTTCGTGAATTCTTTGGTATAACAAGGAAATTATTGAAAAGCAGTAGAAAAATGATAAAGTATATGTAAGTTAAGCCTTCATATATTTTACATATGAAGTTCATAAATATGAAATATTACAACTTACAAATCATATAACAGTTCAATCTTAAATTAATATGATTTTTCATGTCTTTAGACTTCATACTCACGCATTTTTTTGGAGTTTTAATGGAGTTTCCACCGATGCTTCATTAAAAAGATGATAATGATGCAACCAAAGTTCTACACAAATACATAAACCATCGCTAACAACAACTGTCGTGCTCCACACAGTGAGCCACCGACCAAAACAAACCAAATACAACATCCATGACATCAAGTATCCCTCCGAAACCCTAACACAACAGCCTATAGCCATAACCACCACAAAGAGAAGGCTCGACCCAACAAAAAGATACACACGGAACATCAGAGATACCGTCCCCCGAAACCAACCCCAACACCCATCGTAGAACAGCCAGTCAAGGCCCCTACTGCTGATCATTAGGCTCGTCGGGTCAGGCAGAGCACCAAAAAGTTGCTCAGGTTGCAGAATTCCCTGGTCACCTGGCCAATCCTGCCCAAAAAACCCAAATACAAGAAATCACATCAGTTAGATTTTGGAAGTTTAAAGTGCATGATATTAAAACAACAATTATTCCTGTGTCACCATATAGACCACAACACTGACGCCACTAACCTATCACATTCATCTCTACGCCGTTCAGGAATATTGCATGCTCTCTCCACTCACCCCACCAAAACCAACACACCAAATCCCTCGAGTAGATATAGAAAAAATCGCAAGCCTAAATCCACATATTTTTCATCAAAGGGCAAAAGAAAAAAAGATGTTCAACCGACTCATTGTGAAGATTGCAAAACACATATCAAGATGGAACAACCAAGTTCCTCCTAAGCAGGTTGTCCCTCGTTAGGATCACATTATTTAGAGTAAGCCAAAGAAAAATTCTAACACGCAGGGGAACTCGATTACTCCAAATAATAACATGTGCAACCTTCACAACCCGATAATTTAACACTAAATACGCCGACTAGACCAAGAAAATGCCATTCGTGTCCCATCTCCATATTCCAGTAGCGTATGTATTATGAACCAAAAACCATTTAAATTGGCACACAACTCAATAAACCTTGGCACCAAATACATCAACCTAGGTAACCTCCACCCATTCGACAACCAGTAATTACAAACCAAGGGTTTATCTATAGCCGCCAACTCAAATAGTTCAGGATAATCATAACGCAATGGAATCTCGGAGCACCAAGAATCAACAGAGAATCTAGTAAACCTACGATCTCCCACCGTAGAACTAGAATTTTCAAGAAAGAAACTTCCTGCCTCCGCACTCCCTTTCCAAAAGAAAGAGGACGTAGTTACTCTCGGTACCTCCCCAAATCGAAACCGTACTTGTTTTCTATAAATATTAATTAACGGTTCCCACACCTTTCCACTCGGGTTTGAGACGATGAACCACCATTTTGCAAGAAGCGCTATGTTCATGTCCCTGATGTTTAAAATACCCAAACCCCCAAACTCTCTTTTCTTGCACACTCTATCCCAATTTACAAGGAAAATGCCCTTATTGTTTTCATAACGCCCTTTCCCAGAAAAATCTCTTCACAACTTATCAATTATTTTAAGTACTCAAACAGGGACTTTAAAGACGAACATGTAAAGAGGAACAGCCGAGAGCACCGAGTTAACTAAGACTAGCCTGATCCCCCAAGGACAAGCAATTCCTTTTCCTCCCTGCTAACTTCTTATCCATTCTCTCGATCATCAGTATCCAATCACTTCTTCTAAGTGATCCCGGTCTCAGAGATAGACCTAAATATCTCATCGGGTAAAGACCAACCTTGCATCAGAAAATAGAAGCAAGGTCACACAGATTCTCAAGCTATCCATCAATACCCACAATCTCGCTCTTATGAAAATTGACTTTCAATCCTAACCAAAATTGAAAAATTAACAATACCCATTTTAGAATAATCGCGCTCCATCTATCCTCCATACCAAACAACAAGGTGTCATCTGCATACTGCAGAATGACAAACTCCTCTTCCGTCTATCCTCTAGCAATCGGAACAATCAAACCTGCATTCACATAATTTTTAATCGTCTTATTAAGTCCATCCTTCACTAAAGTGAAAAGCAGGGGAAGAGAGGAGCCTTCCCTACATCTAACGTCCTTCCCCGTTACTCCGTTAGCTACCGGTCTAGAGACCCCACCTCTCAGACACCGATCAATCCATACTCTCCAAGTCGGCATAATCCCCCTCCTAGTCAATGTTTCACCAACCGCCTCGCACTGCACAATATCGCATGCCTTTTCAAAATCTAATTTGAGCAAGAAACCCATCTCTCTTCTCTTGCCACATTGACTTAGAATTTCATGCGTGCACACAACTGGATCCAAAATATTTCTTCCTTTAATAAAACCATATTAAAGTTGCATGTTCGAGTCGTGCCTTCCTCCTTTTCTTTCTTCTTCCCCTTTATGTTAAATGCGCATTTCAGGACTCGATCCTGGGTGCATGGGTGCGTGTGTGTGTTTGGGACCCTCGGGCTAGCCGGGGTACTCTTTATAAAAAATAAATAAAATAGAATAAAAACATATTGATCCTTCGAGACCTCATTGCTAAGCACCGGGCCAAACCTATTGGCCATGATTTTCGTGATAATCTTAAAAGAATTATTAATCAAGCTAATCGGCCTAAAATCTGAGTTCTCACTCCCTCCGTTTCCGGTATCAAGACTATCCAAGCTCCATTAATCTTCACAATATCACACGCACCTCCGAAAAATTCAACGATCAAAGACAAAAAGTCCTCTCTAATAACGGTCCAACATTCTCGATAGAAGAAAATCGGAAAATCATCTGGTCTCGGTCTCGGAGCTGTATCTTCACCAAGAGTGTTAATCGCAAGGAGGACCTCGTCCTCCGTCATCTCCTCCTCAAGACAGAGTAGATCATCACGAATATCAGGAATCAGGTTTGAAGACAAATTTCCTCTCCTTCCTATGGAAACACCCACTAGCTCTCTAAAGAAAGCCTCAAACATATCCAAAATCAATTTTTCATCAACGACCCAATTACCTTCCGGTGTCCTCCAAGCCAATCACATTGTTTTTCCTTCTCCTAGCTGAAGCCATTCCATGAAGGACGTGTTACCATCACCCTCTTTCAACCATACCACCCTCGAATGCTGTCTCCAATATGTTTCATACCCGTGCGAGGGACTTTAATTTGAGTATAGTCAATTGAGCTGCAGTGCCTTCCAATTCCTTTGGTAATTGAATACTACCATATTAAAAAGTTGACATAGAATTAGAATCAAAATTAAAATGTTTTAATTTTTGGAAAAAAAAAATCTATATAATAATAATTTAGAGATTACATTAGACTACTATCCACAGTTTTAATTGTATTAATAGCAATTAAGTATGACATTTAGTCTCATTTTTTCATGTCAGTCTTCCAAATTTCGGGATGGATCAATGCATAGGAGATTCACCCCTTCAAAATGGATTTCTGAAGGTATTTTAGTTTATGATGGACAAATAAGTCACGGTTTGCAGATCGGGATATCTGTCTTTAACTAAATGAAGATGGAGGCTATCTAATCTATCTTTGCTAGATATGAGGCCGCGGCAAAAGAGTCTTACTATCGAGCTGTATGGGATTAGTCAAACAATACAAGATAATTAATTTGGAAGCTCAATCCAAGTTTTCTATACAATGTTGCTTTAATTTTTGAATTTTAATGGTCTTGAATCTCCGTGGTAAAACTTTATCTAGAGACCAATGAATCCGTAAGTCAGAATTTTTGTGTGCCTCCTTCTAAATAGATGAATCTCAATAAAATCATACATGAAACATGAATGTGGACAAAAGATATTTCTCTTCTGTCTATTGCAACACACAGATTAAACAATAATCATTTATGCCTGAGGAGATGTATGAGAGCAGAGATATGATAGTTATAGCCAATAAGGCTAAATATATACAGCTATAGAGAAAGAAAAACAAACTGTTACCTGGGCTAATTTGCTATTATGAATCTAACAATATATAGGTAAACTAATAAATTTAATTTCACCCATAGGTAAATTCAACCAAACTTGTTGATTTCTAAATATCTCATTGACGTCATTTTTTACTTAGCTTTCAATATTTTCTAGCTGTCAAGAAAACTATCAAAAAGAAAATAGATTTGAAATACAATTAATGTGTCTACTATACCACACATCTATCGCACATGCAGAAACCTAACAAAAATATGTTGCGGACCAAATTGAGCAAACAAATTGTTGTTAAATGCCTCCAAAATCACGATCATGAGAAGCCCACCACCCACATGGGTGTTTGTCTGGTGTTTAAAAACAAAACGACCCTTACCCATATAGATTTTAAATGCAAATTAATGAATAGTTGATAACCTGATTTGATATCACAAACCCTTAGGAGGAAACTCTCTACATGCCTTTTAATAGCAAATACAAGTTGGGACGCTCCTTTCTTTTTCAATTAGGAACAACCCCATATGAGCCACATGTAAGTAATTAAGATTTGAGGGGCTAAGAGACGAAAGCTTGTGAGGGCCGCAAGCTCCCATGAAAATAGTATCCTCCTGCATGTTCTAAGGTCTATTTTTGCACCAAACATAATGGATTTATTTTTGGATGGGCTAGGATCATCCTTGTGTCATGCATTGGTCGGTCCATTCATTTATGTATTTGAAAATTTACTTTGGTGTGATACCAAAAGAATACATTTGGCGGAAACAAAGAGAAGTATGTAAATGCATAAGATATCATATCGACCTTTTGAGGAATTTCAAGAAAACACCGATGATTTTTTTTTTTAAATGACATGAGACTTGTTGGAGTTGTACAACA
Organism: Agapanthus africanus; assembly: GCA_030015575.1. NCBI lineage: Eukaryota > Viridiplantae > Streptophyta > Magnoliopsida > Asparagales > Amaryllidaceae > Agapanthus > Agapanthus africanus. Next base: position 765,731,621 of record JASDDO010000022.1, on the reverse strand, counting down.
ATCTGAAGCTGTTTGATTTGGATTAATTGATTTATTGAAAAAAGAAAGAGAAGGAAGAAAAGAACATGGGTTGTTTCTTTCGTCTTTGTCAAATATTTAAAAGTCCAAGGCTAAATTCAAAGTTCCTATTATTATCAATTAGAAAGGCTCCAAACAAGATGATATCAACTCATGCACAAAAGCATGAGCAATGCATGCCCGGATCATGTGCCCTAACATGGTAGGGTCATCAACTAGTCCAATATCAACCTTCCTCACTTTTGTGCCTTTTTTAAAAACTTTGTCCTGTTTTAAAATCCTATGGTGTGCCTCCTGATTTGATGGATATAAATTTTTGGAAAATTGATAATGTTACTAGACAATTTATCCAGTTATCTACATCCAACACTACACTTGATATTTAGAGTATCACATGTGGGAGATACACAGACTCGAATCGCTGAGATCCAACATAGGATAAAATCATTGCCTCTTAGGCCGCCTAGGCTGCATCTATCATAAAGACCAACGATAAACAACTCACTCATTGGTGAAGTTCTCATCTATATCTTATACTCATGTCCGTCTCTTCTTGTTTTCAATATGGGATTATTCTTACACCTTCTTCAACTTCCAACACTCACCAAATGGGCTATTACTTTTATAGAAAAGTTTTATTGTGTTGATATATCAATATATTTGATATGCATGTATATATACAAGTCAATGGAAAAGTCTAGAATAGTAAAAGTCTAGAATATACCGGCTATACTCAACTTATCTTAATACCCCTCCAAAACTCACGGCAGATTAAATACCGAGTGTTTGGATAAGAAGTACTCCTGTTGTTGTTGAGCAGCAGTCTGAGACTTCGTGAAAATATCTCCGAGCTGATCTTTGGAGGTGACATAGGGTAGTTAAAGGTGTTGAGAGGCATACTCCTGTCGTACAATATGATAATCAACCTCTATATGCTTCGTGCGCTCATGAAACACCGGATTAGTAGCAATCTGAATGGCACTACGGTTGTCACAATGCAACGGAACCGGAAACGAAATGAAAACACCCATGTCCTATAGAAGGCGACAGAGCCAACGAACCTTAAGAGCAGTGTCTGCCATAGCACGATATTCAGTCTCAGTACTGGATCTAGAGACTGTGTCCCGTCGCTTACTCCGCCAAGAAATTTGCGAGGAACCTAGGAAGACACGGTATCGTGTGGTAGAACATCAAATGTCAAGATCATCGACCCAGCCAGCATCTGAGAAAGCCCGTAGGATCAAGGTCGAATCAGACGGAAACAAAAGAGAACGAGCATCAATGCCGTGAAGATACCGGAGAATGCGAATAAGGGCAGCATAGTGAACATTCGTCGGTGCCGACATAAACTGCCTAGAGTATGCAAGGCCTAAGAGATATCCAGTCGAATGGCCGATTGATAAATAAGTGCTCCAACAAGTTCACGATATCTGGTAGGATTGGATAAGGGTTCACCATCCGATTTTTGAAGTTTGAGCTGAAGCTCCATAGGAGTAGCGACGGCTGCGGATGATGCAATCAAGGAGTCAACAAGCGTAGCACGACTAAGAAGATCAGAGATATACTTCTGTTGTGTCAAAAGATATCTGCGGAGAGAGTAAGCAATCTCTATCCCAAGGAAGTAGCGAAGTGATCCAAGATTCTTCATTTCAAACTGAGACTGAAGGTGTTGTTTGAGAAGCCTAATGGTAGGCATATCATCACCAGTAATAATCATTTCATCAACATGTAAGAGAAGGATAGCCTGTCCACGAGAGGATGTACAATAGAACATACATAGTCAGCCCGACTCTCCGTAAACCCGATAGAAAGGATAGACTGTTGAAATCGGTCAAACCAGGCCGTGAGTGCTTATTTGAGACCATAAATAGCACGCCGTAGATGACATACATGAGAGAGCGTAGCATTAATGCCAGGAGGTGGATGCATATAGACTGTCTCAGCAAGTTCACTATTGTGGAATGCATTCTTAACATCCATCTGGTATAACTCCCAACGGAAGATGGCTGCGACTGCGATAAGAATATGAATATAAGTGATTTTGGAGACTTAAGGCAAAAGTTTCCTCATAATCAATGTCGTATTACGGCTACAAGCCTGGCTTTGTATCTCTCTCTTGAGAGCCATCTGATTTGGTTTTGATCTTAAAGATCCATTTAAAACTAATTGGTTTCACCCGAGGTGGTATTGGAACGAGATCCCACGTTTGAGTGCACTGAAAAGTTTGGAGTTCCTCCTGTATAGCTTTCTGCCATTCGGGGTACCGAACTGCCTCAGTATATGACTTAGGTTCCTGAAAGGAGTGAATTAGAGCAAGAAAGGAAACAAACTGTGGTGGGTAAGAATTTGTCAGATGGCAATTTCTGGGAGGATTGAGACGTGGTGGAGGTGGTGATGGATATAGCGGCGGCGGCGGCGGAGTAGGCGGTGGCGGTGGCGGTGGCGCAGGGGCCGTCAGAGTGGTAACCAGAGTGGCAGTAGATGGGTCTGCATTAATGCCGATAGATTCTGGCGATAGTGGTTGATTCGATGGAAGTGTAGTGTAAAAGGGTTGAGGTAATGAGGACATGAATGTATCAAGAAAGGACAAGTCAGACTCTTTACTTGAGGAATAATAGTATACGTTTTCAAAGAAAGTAACATGACGAAATATGTGAAGCCTACGACTAAGGGGATCATAACAGCGATATCCTTTATGACTTGAACTGTATCCTAACATAACACAACATGCGGAGTGAGCAGATAACCTGTTCCTCTCATGAAGTGGTAGGAAAACAAAGTATACACAACCAAAAACTCAAAGTTTGGAATAGTTGGACATAGTTGAGTGAGGGCAAGAGCATGGACAAAGGTTATAAAAAAAAGGTGTGACATTAACGGCTAATAATGTTGTAAGAAGGGATTCTGCCCAAAAGGTTCGTAGAGTAGATACTGTTAACATTAGGGCACGTGTGGTTTCAAGAATATGATGATGTTTGCGCTTGGCAGCATCATTTTGTTCAGGGGTATGAGGCCAGGATTGTTAGGCTAAGGTTCCATGAGATTTAAGGAGATTTTGTTTCGAATGAGAGACATATTTGCATGCATTATCAGATCTAAACACTTTAATTGTTTTATGAAACTCAGTATGAATCATGTTTGTAAAATCTTTATATATATCGAACTAGTCAACACGAGAACGCATGAGATATACCTAAGTATAACGTGAGAAATCATCTATAAAGCTCGCATAGTATTTATAACTTGATAGAGATGCAATAGATTCGAAACCACAAATATCAGAATGCACTAAATCAAAAGGTTCAGCAGCAATATTATTATGCAATAAAAAAAAGGCAATGCAAACAATTTTGCAAGCCGACAACCAGTGCAGTTATTTGAAACATGGAAAGGAAAAGACCCTAAAACTCCTGAATCAACTAGTGTTTTGAGATGAGAATTAGAGAGATGCCCTAAGCGTTTGTGCCAAAGTGTAGAGGAGGAATAGGTAAAACTAACGGGTGATGAGAATAGCAGATGAAGCTGCTCCAACTGATATAAGCCATTCACTCTACGACCGGTCCCAATCCGCTGGCTGCTGCGGGTATCCTGTACATCACAAGAGGTGGAATTAAACGAGATAGTATAACACAAATCGGCTATTTGACTGATGGAAATGAGATTCATGGTAAGTTGTGGAACACATAAAACAGATGATAAAATAAGTGAAATGGACGATCCAGAAGTTGGTGTAATGTCGCCACTCTTGGTGACTGCAAAAGGGGTACCGTTAGCAGTATAAATGTAGGAAGATTTCATATGGATGCAATTTTGAAGTACAGAAGAATCAGAAGTCATATGATGAGAAACACCTGAATCAGATATCCAAGGAGTTGAGTTACCCGAAGTGGTAGACAATGCAGCAGGAGTTGAACAAGAGGAAACGCCAGAAAATACATGATTCTGAGCAACGAGATTTGCAAATTCCGATAGTTGAGAAGGAGAAAGAGAGCTAAACTTTTTGGATGCTGTGGTGCAGGAGATGATGAGACGGGTGTGAGTTGAGCATCTGCTGGAGTGATAAAGGCAGCAACTATAGGACGGGTATGGTAGTATGATCGAGTCGGATAGTCTCGTAACTAATGTCCTTCGAGTTTGCAGGTAGGACAGGGACCAGAAGGAGGACGAGATTGTCCACGACCACGATTAGTATTGCCTCGATTAAATGCAAATGGACGAGATTGTGCAGCAAGTATTGTAGCATGAGTTGATGTGGAAGATGGTGGAATTGTCTTGAGAAGTTGCAGGCGTGTCTCTTTAGATGTAAACTCTGCAATGGCATCAGCGGGTCGTGGAAGTGGAAAGCGATGAAGAATATGAGCCCGAAACGGCTCAAACTCGAGACGTAAACGCATCACAAAGTGATAAAGACACTGTCGATCGCGTTTTTTCTCAAATTCTCGAGCAAACTCCGGCATTGTTAGAGTGATAGTAACCTCCATAGTCTGTAGTTGTTCCCAATAGTTGGAAAGAAGGTTAAAAAAATTCTGAATGGATCGATCATCCCGACGTGCATCGTGAAGAGCCTGATGTAGCTGATACTCCCGTGCGGCTCCCGTCTGCACAAACATCCGAGAGAGGGCTTCCCACTGTTCACATGAGGTAGAATGTTTACCAATGGAGAGGCGTATGGAGATTGGGACTGATCGCATGATATAAGCCATGATTTGTTGAACTGTGCGAATCCACTGCTGATACGTAGGTGACGAATCAGCTGAGCTACAGTCGATATATCAGATGTCGGTGTAGTGGTAAATGAAGGCACAGCAGGCTGAGTAAGGCACGGTAGAGAGCCATCAATGTAACCACATAGTGCAAAAGCGCGAAGATTATACTGCATGGTTAACACCCAAGCCGTATAATTTTCAACTTCGGTGAGTTGAATGTCGACGGCCGGAAAGTTATATAAGCCTTGTTTGTTCATTTTTTAAGTCTCGGTTTACTGTAGCAACAGTTCTATTTAAAAAATATCCAAGGCACTGGCAGGAATCAAAAAGACCAAAGCTTTGCCTTGTTAATGAAGGGGGCGCCTCGAGCACAACACTCCAATTGTTAATCCAATCAGGCCACCAAAGGTAAAGGTTGAGAGAGTACATCAAATTATATAAATGGCAGAAGCTTATATCACCACAATCAAGCCTACTGATCTAAAATTAAAATGTATCAATCTTCTGAAAAAAAATTACTGGATCGAGGAAAGGGCGAGGCGATCGACGGCGATCGAGGCAGAGGCGAGGCGGAGAGCGGCACGTGGAAGGCGGCGGCCCTCGGCGGTGGCGATTGTCGAGGGCGAGGCGATCGGCGAGACGCAACGAGGGCTGCGAGAGAGAGGGATCGGCGAGGCTTAGCTAGGGCGATTGAAGGAGGGGGAGGATCTCGCCACCGGTGTGTCCTGGCAAGGGAAAATGGACCTGGCGTGGATCGCCTGGCACTGGGTGTAGACGAAAGGCTGCGCCTTTGAGTGGGTCTGCGAGGGGGAGAGCCACTGGAGAGCCGAGGAGGCCGGCGATGCAGTGAAGGTGAGGAGGAAGGAAGCGTAGTAGAGGAAGCGGGGGTTCGGAGTTGTTAAGGCGGTTGATCTTGGCCTGAGGCGGGCGATGGCATCGCAGCTCGAGGTGAGCGGCGGCGGCGGCTGTTGAAGGGGAGATGCGTGATTAGGGTTAGGATTTCATAATTTTGGTTCCAATAACATATTAATTTTAATTTTAGAGAAAAGTTTTATTGTGTTGATCTCCCAATATATTTGATATACATGTATATATACAAGTCAATGGATACGTATAGAATAGGAAAAGTCTAGAATACACCGGTTATACTCAATATATCTTAATATAGCTCAGTCGGTGCCAATTTCCTCTCCAACGTGAGACCTCGCAAGTTTGGGTTGATTTCCAAATAAATAAAAAAATCTTCCAACAATCCTCTTATGTGTAACCATGATTTTAAAATATAAAAAAATTCCGTGTTTATGATGTGGATTGTGTAGTACTTGTAGAGCCAATCTTTTTGAGATCATTTTTTTCTTTTTGAGGCTTGTAGATTGCTCTTTCAAAACAACTATTCAGATCTCAACCGATCTTGCTTTAATACCCTGTTAGAATCCCTATAACGTCATCAGTTTCAACTTATTAATAAGCAAAACCATCAAAATATGGAAAACAGACCATTTAGCGTATTCAATTCAAGTAATCTTTTGAAAAATGAAGAGAAGATTGATCGATTTTGCTATTAAAGGTTGAGTTGAACAATAAACCACAAGAAAATTAGGATTAAATTTGAAAAATATTCCTCACTCCATGTCTCTAATCAACTTTTTGGATACAAACAATTCGAAATCCAAGGGCATTAATGAGAATGGACTGCACGCAGAAACTTCATCAAACTAGTATCATTGTTTGGTTACAATTTCTTCTTCTTTGATAACTACTTGTCAACAAACCATACAAAATTATTTAATTTGACAGCTCTTAAAAATAAAAATAAAATAATCGTAATCACATCATAATTTAAGCAGACGCAAGACTATGATTCCTATGACAAGAAGCTCATGTTTGATCAACCGACAAAGATTAGAAGCATGTAACAATGATTTGTATACCAATGATCACAATCCTTAGGTTAAAATAATTATATTGATGATATATAAGAACTTATATTGTGTTCTTAGTCTAAAGAAAGGATTCCTTAATTTGCTCCATTCCCTGCATGGAACCCAAGCATGTAACAATGATTTGTATTATTCAAGTTCTATTACCAAAAAAAAAAATTGTGATTAAAACGAAGACTAAATGCCTCCGCGTTTCATTAAACGGTGATTTAACGAAACTACATGAAAAGCCTGCTACAAAAATAAAAAACAACAAAAAGAAAAGCAAAAAATGGCAAATACAATTATTATTCTCGCTTAAAGGAAATTAGCTCATCTCCTATAGATTCTATCCCCCATAGCCGTTAACTCACACAGTTGTCATTCTATATCCTACCTTGTCCCGTTCGTCAAAACCAAGGTAACTGAATTCCCCCTTACCCGCTTCTGACCTCTCGTCTTCTGCAACTGTCCTTGTCTTTTTCTTCATCCTTTTTGCAGCACTACCTGATCAAAAATCAATGTTGGCTTCAATCACATTTATAATATTCAATACTGATTTCTTAGAATTCTTAAAGATTCTATTGTTCCGCTCTAACCGAATATTCCAACAGACAGCAGACACCATAATCTTCTAATTTCCTATATGCTCTCTATCCACCTCACTCCTCCAGTGACTCCAAAGTTCACCAAACTTACTCGACAGACTGACAAACCCAAAAGGCCTCCAAAACTTATCCCACACACTCCAAGCCAACAGGCACCTAAAAGACAAGTGATCCACCATTTCCGATTGGGCCTCACAAATCCCGCAATGCATCATACTTACTCATTTCCTCTTATCTGGATTATTTCTCGTTAAAATTGCGTCGTTAGAGACCAACCTCACAAAAACACGAACTTTTAACGGTACTGGAAACTTCCAAATATTTCTATCTGCTCGCGACTCAACCCCGCCATAATTAAGAATACTATAGAAATATTTGACAGAGAGAGCCCGACTTGAAGTCCACTTCCACGATGCAGCGTATTTGTTTTCTCTCTCCAACGATTTCCACAACTTAAGATAGTCAATCAACAAACATTGGTGTCTCCTCTCATCAACCGTCAAAGCTCTTTGAAACCTTGGCTATCACTGGTTACCCTTCCACTGGCTTCTCACCAATGCCTCCTTATACTTGACCAACTCAAAAGGCAAGGAAAATCTCTCCTGCAAGGTTATGTTGCCGCACCAGCAGTCCCGTCAAAAATTAATCGAGTTATCATCCCCTATCGTATAAGAGATACCTCTGAAGAAAGACTCTTTTATAGACATTACTCCTTTTCAAAAACAAGACGTCGTCGTACCATTCTTATTGTCATGTCCCGCTTCCCAAAAAAAGTAGCAAGCACGTGACGAGATTCGCGACGTATTTATACCGAGAAAGGTTCTTCTCAAAATAAATACGTTAAGCATATCATAAGCAATATATAATAAATGAGAATTAAACGAAATCATAAATCCAACTATATTATTACATTTTCCAAGTTCACGATGTTCAAAACAAACAACAACAAGTCTGAAATTCAAGTATAACGACAAATAGAATTAAACAAAGCCTGGACAATAGGCATACTGAAAGGAAAAAGGCCGTTGTGCAGCTAGAAATCCGCCTGAGAAAATAGCTGCGAAAAGTCCTCCTCGGTCGACCTAATCTCTCCTGTCTCTAAGTCGTCTGGCGAACATTCCTAAAAGAAGAAAGAAACAATGGAATGTCCGTCAGCGATCTTGCTCTCGGTAAGTTTCCCATTTGAAATATAATGTTAAAATATAACGACAAGCATACAAGTAGCTAGGAAAGAATAATGTGGTGAACAAGAAAAATATATCAATTAAACACGGCAGTCTATATTGGCATGTCGGCTCTATATAAGCATGGTAGTTCTACTGATATGTGTTTATTGTAGTGTGATAGTGAAGGTATGCGTGTATACGAGAGTAGTTCGTTAAAACTGTGGACCAACATCATGTAGAGTAAAGCTCCTTCAAACCTACAAAACAATGTCATACGAGATTTAGGTTAAGTGATTTTTAGCGGACTCTCATACCACGGCATATGCTTACTACCAAACTACCCGTTTCTCCACATATGTTAAGTTATAAAGCTGACACAAGCCTTACACGAATCTATAAATACGTTAGGGTGTTGCAAGTTCATGTTAAGTTCTTGTCGAGTTAATGTCAAGTTCATGTCAATACATATTCATGGGTCGAGTCAAGTTCATATCAGGCATGTAATATCTAATCACGTAATTCATATGGGTGCAATAAAATGAGGAAGTCGTATGGCATGAAATGAGACAAGTGCAATATTCAAGCATAAACCAAAAACAGTATCTTAAAGAAGTGTTGAAATCTACTGATTACTTAGCTCATATGAACTTAGGAATAAAACAAGAAATGTAGTCATATGTGTTATGTAGACATGGGTTCAAGTATTGAGTAATTCCGACTACTGATTTGGGAGATAGACGTATTTTGGTATCGCTGCGCAGAAGAGATCAGAATTTGTCCAGCACTAGCATGCCATTTAACAACGCAATTTGCGATAATTTCTGTCGGTTTTCAAGTCCCGAAAAGAATTAAGAATTTGTAGTCATTCCCGTCTAGTTATCTAAACAACTTGAGTTCGCACGATTTGTGTTATGCCCCGCTTCCCAAAATGCCTAGACTACAGCATGTGACAGAGCCAACCATGCTACCTGTGGTTAGGAATTATCCCTCCACAGTCACATTACGGCTGTCTATACGATATCAAGAACAGTAAAATATAAAACTAGCTAACACATGTCCATCTGCCACAGTAAATAGAGTCAAGAAAATGCATAAGCGGAAACGAATCAAGCTCCAATAAACAACATCTGAAACATGTCCCAATATGAGCTCACATTAAAGAAATAAAACTGCGGAAATAAACTAAACTAAGAGTCTAAAAAACTAGCTCCTTATTGCTCAGCTTGATGGCTAAAGTACTCATGTTCAGCCTGCGATAAAGGTAGAGGAACTGGGCCATGCAAAACCCAGACGTCATTGCATCATAATATCAACATAACAGTAATAACCAGGATGTAACGATATAAGTAAACATGAATATAAATGAATAATACAGATATGATACAGTGAGGTATGTGTATGTATGGGTGTGTGATGTGTATTCTAAAACTGTACTTATAGGTTATTTATTCTAAAAGTTTTTGAAATCAATTTAATGGAATCGTCGATGTAACTCAATAGTATCATGTGCGTGTCCAGGGCCACGGTCAAGATTCTCGGGCTGAATCTGAGACGTGCAGGCAGTAAACAGGTAACATGTACATATGAATGATGTCATCAGCATCATCCCGGGGTCGGCCTAGCCTGTAAAGACTGATCAGTATAAGTATCGAGCTATTGAGTTACAAGTCAGGTTTCATTATTGATTTCCCCTTACCCACAAGGCTATGTGTTCAAGTCAGGTATTTATAATATGAATCTAATGCCAACATAGGATCAAGCAGGTACAAGTTTTGTCTATGCAGACAACAAGTTACGTCCGTCAGGACAACAAGTCAGGATTGTCGGCATTAGTAACAAGATCCAAGTAACAAGTCAAGTGGTGTATCGTGGACATGTCATGTGATGTATATTAACCAAATAAATGCCAAATGTGAAACTGTAATCGATATCGGAACACGGTAACCAAACTGATACCAGGATGCATATGTATATATCTGTAATAACCATTTATACGTCCATTACCAAGTATGATGCAAACTAGATAGCATGTTGTACTAATATAGTACTATAATGATATCATGATGTTCCGGCATGCAACTAGATATGCTATTATCAGTACGAATATCGTAAAACTGTAAATTTATAGCATTCGCTGCAAAATAAAACACATGTATTATTTTATTCATATAGGTATCGATATAGTAACATAGCATGTTTCAAGTTAAACTTGCCTGATCGGATCTCACGTTGGGGTACGTACATCACGTTCGACGTCGGATAAACGTCACGATGCAGCTACGCGCATGCAGGACTAGACCTGGCTGAACAATGACATGACGTGATGACTAGGCTGGACGACGACGGTGACTGGGTCGTACGGATCGTCGGCGACGCGTGCGACTCCGGTGAGACGGCCGGGAAAACAAGAAAGCAAGAAAAGAAAAGGAAAGAAAGAAAGAAGAGAAGAGGAATGGGGGTGTTGTGTCGGGCTCTGGACAGAGGACAAAGGACAAGATGACGGCGACTATAGGCTGGCGTTGACGGCACGGTCTAATGGCGAGGGGCAGTGGGTTTCTTGAGTTGGTGTTGGGTCGTCGGGGGTTGTCGAGGGTGGTGGTAGCGGTGTCGGGAGTTGGAGAGACGTGAGGATGGTGAGGAGGATGACGACGAGGTCTCCGGCAATGAGGTTGGGTTTCTGCAGTTGGATCGCCGGTCGTCGGGGGGTTTGTAGGGTGCAGGGATCTCGTCGGGTGCAGAGAAGAGGTAGAGATGGTGGAGGTTGTGATGAGGTGATGAGGTTGGGGTGAGGTCGACGATGAGATGAGGTCGAAGTAGTCGGCAGCAAGGTGAGGGGTTCTTTAGTTCTCTGATTGGGGCTGTGCAGGGTTTGGGTTCATCGAGGTTGCTGCAGGGATGTCGGGGAGAAGGAGGAAGTGGAGGTTGTGACGAGGGCGAGAAGGTGGCGGTGATGAGGTTGTGGGGAGGTCGGTGGCGAAGGCGAGGGAGCGGCTTATTAGTGATATATGCCCTAGAGGCCATTATTGTATTATACGGGTTTGTATATTACTTAATGGAAGCTTGGGATATACACGGATATAGTAACAGTCTTGCTTGAAATGGTAGTATGCTACCTGGTTTGTTTCTCCTTCAATATGTGCATATGTTTCTTTTAGCATATCGCTTATACATATTGGTAGAGCCCTTAGGATCTTTGTTTGACTACCAGCGTTGTGATGGCAGTCACACTAGTGGGGGCTGGATAGTCTATAAGCACATCCTTATACAGGTCCCTAGTCGTAGGATTATCGAGACGGGGCATCAATACTCCAGAGTAGACTAGTGTTTACGCTTCTCATCCCAGCAGGGGAGATAGTCTGTCCCACAGCCATTAGTATATCGTACTGGAGATAGTATGCAGGTGTTCATTGGGTTATGAGTACACTGGACATGACTTGTAGGGGACTGCTGGTGGGTATTATACCTATCGTCGGGTAGCAGTTCCCAGGTGACATGAGTATAGCTTAGTCCGTCGACTTGACACTACTACTTCGCCTCGAGTGTGTTCTCACTGTTCTTAGATTACTACTTCGCCTCGAGTGTGTTCCCACAGTTCAAAAACGATTTTATATGCTTCGCAACACCGACTCGAACTCCAGGATTGATACTAAATCTTTACTAACTAAACTAATACGAGCCTACTAAACTATTACTAGCTAGTTAGCAAAGTGTTAGAAATTCGATCGACGAACAACTCCCAAAATCACGCTCGAAAACCATGTTTTCTGTCGAATTTTAAAAATGGTCTTAAAATTTTTCCAGAGGCCTTAAAATTATGTACAGGATTTTCTTAGAAATTTGGGTTCCCGATTCGCCAAGGCTGCCGTGGAAACGCGGCCAAACTGTGCGTTTGGCCACCGTACCGCAGCCGAGTCAAGGGAGTCTCGGCCCGAGTTTCTATCTATATTTTGTGTATTGTGATTTTTGGAATATTTTGTTTCTGCCCAGTATTTGTGTACAGCATTGTTCATGGGGTAGACTCAAATTTGGTTTATCGATCGAAATTCTAAGTTATTTGCTAATCGGGTTTTCTGTGTTTGATATATGTCCTGAACGTCTGCTAATCGTTATATGTCGATTAGTGGGGGTTGCACATATCTGTGATGTTGGTTTGTGTATATGAACTTTATTGGATCGTCGTAGATGAATAGCCGAGGATGTGAGATGAGTGTTTTATCTTTCATTCGATGTAAATTGTAAAGTGATGTAATATTATTTTGTGGGGCACATCCGGGTTGAGGGTGTAGCCGCCGTTGTATTATTTCTTTTTCTGTTTTTTTTGCTCCTAAGATAGACCCAAGGTGGAGTGCAAAAACTACCGGGTTCTTTGAAATGCCGAGTGGCCTACTCATTTTACCGAGGGAGGTTGCTTCACTTCAGGAATTTAGCGGGTAGTTTGCCGCACCCGTAGGGGTCTAGGGTGGGGTTTGGCTATTCATCACGACCGTGGAATCCATCTTTCGTTACTGGCTTAAACGAAACACGGTATTCCTAGTATATCCAATATGTTCATCTGTGATCTGGAATGCCTATTATTGCGTGAGACGAATGTATATTATATATGTTATATAATAGACGTTGCTTATGTTTTGCATCTGCGCTAGTCCAGCTCCCGCTCTGGCGTTAGTTATGTAACCTAACGGTGTAAGACGGGGCCCAGTGGCGAATACGGATGGCATAAGCGTATGTGGTATTTTCGTTTTTCTCTGTAATTGTAGGTGTAAATGATGGGACTGTATTATATGATTAATGCAAAGCAAACAAACCAAAACCGAATCGTTGGAACAATTTCAAAACCACTCGTTTTCTTTCAAAACAGCAACTTTTAAAATCTGGAGCCTAAACCACTCCTTTAAAAGCTATCAGGTTCCTTCGATTATATCAAGTTCACTACGTTCACGGTTTTACCAAAACCAGCCGTAGCCCTCCGTCATTTCAGACGAATATTCAGTAGTATTCAAGCTATGTATTTTGACCTTCGTCAAGGCATAGTGATTGGTAGCCACTGGATATTCATCTGTTGCATAGATAGATGCGTTGGTTTGGGACAGTCGTACTACTATTTTGGCCTTCATCAAGGGTATGTACGGGTGGGTTCAAATTTACCTGGATAATGATGGGTAGAACTTGACATGTGACTTATGATATGTTGGCCTTCCTCAAAGTCATAAGAGCATGGGGCAAAAATCTACATCGGGAGTTTCTAAAGAAACTGAAACTTGCTAGTGTTGCATACCATTTGGAATATGATAATTTTGGTAGGATTCCTTCCGGATTATCACACAGTGATATTTGGATCCCGATCCTACTATGAGTATCCGCTACTCCTCGGGAGATTTTTTCAATAAAACAATCAATACTATAAACCAAGTAAGTGTCTAGAACGGTATTAGCGGGGCTACGCCTCTAGGAAAAAGAGGTTATATAATTAAGGAACTTCATGAAAGCGTTGGAAAACCTCCCTCGAAGTACCAACACCAGCCTAACAGAAAGGTTAAGCAAGTATTGTAGGGTGAGATTAATCTTGACTAATTCATCTTTTATGGTTTGTGGAAGGGTTCGAGAAACAGTGGGAGCCATCCTGTTTAGATAAACTAAAAACTAATCTAAACTTGCAGGAGTATCATGCTGAGTGTTTCTCCTCTCTCTCCTAATTGCAGCGACCATGTGACCGGACTTAGGTTACAGCTAGATAATTAATTAACTAAACCAGACTATATTGATTGGCAAAGGTTTATCCAGATGCCCATTACCTATGACAAGCTGGGCCACCTCCTTACTACTATCGCCCCGCCGTCTCAGGTCCAGTTTCCACCATCGCGGATGTTAATATCCGTAAGACAAGAAAAAAAAACTGTGTGAATGCCAAGTGTCTCGTGTTGGCCTCAATGGATAGTGAAAACCAGAAGCAGCACGAGAAGATGGACTTTGCTTCCATTTTCCTCCATAACAAAGATTTATCTGGAGAGCAATCTCGTATCGCAAGATATGAAATCTCGAAGGAATTTCTTCAAGCGAGGTTGGCTGTCGGGTCATCTGTAGGGGACCACGTCCTTGAAATAATCAGCTATATTGAAGAGCTCATGGACCTGGAGACCACGTTGGAGAACGAGCTAGATACTAACTTGATTCTATAGTCCCTACCTTCTACTTACAACCTGAAGGAAACCAGGAAGACACCCGCTCTGTTTATTGGGGAATCTTCCTCTTCTAGATCCAAGGCGAAAGCCAAGGAAGAGAAGAAGAAGGCCTCCACCAAGCCGAAAGGTGGTGTCAGTAAGGTAGAGAGAAATAGAAGGACAAAAGTTTTAGGGCTAACAGTAGGGAAGGAGGGTTGTTCCTATTGTCACGGGAAAGGGTATTGGCAGAAGAAATGCAGGGCTTGAAAAGCCAGAATTCAGAATCCGAAGCATGTTGTGGCTTCGGTTTCGGGTGTGTTTGTGATTGAAAACTGTATGTCAACTTCCTAGGTACTAGATACCGGATTAGGATCTCATATCTGTAATTCGTTACAGGCTTTGAGAAACCGTAGAGTTATCAAGGCAGGTGTTATAACTCTCAGGGTTGATAACGGAATGAGCGTGGATGCTGTATCCGTAGGGGAATATCACCTCGGATTGACAAGTGGGCAGATATTGATTTTTCGTAACTGTTTGTGTATACCTAGTCTAACTTGTAATATCATATATGTATCTTTACTTTCTAAAGAAGGATATGATTTTACATTTATAAGCGATGTGGTCCATATCCATCTTAATCAAAGTTTGATTGGGCCAGGTACACTAGATAACGGTATATGCGTATTAAATCAAGCTCAAGTTTTCAACGTCCATAACACACTTAAAAGAAAGTCTCCAGAATTAAATATGGCTATCTTATGGCATTGTAGACTGGGTCACATCAATGAAATAAGGTTGACGAAGTTACATTGAGAAGGTTATTTGGATCCGTTCGAAGATCAGTTTTAGGAAACTTGGCAATCATGTCTCATAGGAAAGATGAAACAGACTCTATTCACTGGACACGGAGTAAGAGCGAGCGAGCTCTTGGGACTCATACACTGCGACGTGTGTGGTCCGAAGTCTATACATGCAAGAAGTGATTATTCTTATTTCATTACTTTTACGGATGATTTCTCTAGGTATGGACATGTCTTCTTGTTGAAGTATAAATCCGAGGCCTTTGAGAAATTCCGAGAATATAAGAATGAAGTGGAAAAACAAACTGGCAAAAGTATCAAGACACTAAGATCTGATCGAGGTGGTGAATACTTAAGTGCTGAGTTCCTGAATTACCTAAAAGAGAATGGAATTCTCTCTCATCTTACTCCTCCATACACACCACAACACAACGGTGTATCGGAAATACGGAACAGAACCCTATTAGATATGGTACGTTCCATGATTAGTAACGCTGAATTACCTCGATCCTTCTAGAGTTATGCACTAGAATCAGCTGCATATCTTTATAACAAGGTTCCTACCAACACTGTGCCTACCACACCATATCAGATGTGGAGTGGGAAGAAACTCTGTCTTCAGTATCTGAAGATATGGGGATGTCCAGCTTTTGTCAAAAAGTAGCATGCGGACAAGCTCGAGGCACGCTCAGTACTGTGTAAGTTTGTAGAATACCCAAAGAACTCTAGGGGTATCTCTATTACGTAGAGGAACAAAAGGTCTTTGTTTCTCGTTATGCCCACTTTTTGAAAAATCAATTTTTGGAAAAAGAAACTAGTGGGAGCGCAATAGAACTAGAAGAAACTCCAGAACCACAAACTATTACTGAAAGCATGGTAAAACCAGAGGTTTCAAAAGAACAGGACATCCCCACGCCGCTCCGCAGAACTAGTAGGTTGTTTCATCCGCCTGAGAGATACTACGGTTTTCTCATAGACGGGGATAGAAAGGATTGCATCATTAATAATGATGAGCCAACTAGCTTCCAGCAAGCCATTCAGAGCAGAGACTCGGTAAAATGACTGGATGCAATGCGTACCAAAATGGAGTCTATATACACCAACAAAGTATAGACTTTGGACTTAGCTCCAAAAGGGGTAAAACCTATAGGCTGCAAATGGATCTTCAGAAAGAAGATTAGTGTAGATATGACAGGTTGAAACGTATAAGGCTAGACTTGTTACAAAAGGATTTCTCCAAAGACCTAGTTTGGACTATGATGAAAGCTTTTTTCCAGTGGCTATGCTCAAATCCATTCGGATCCTTCTTGCCGTTGCTGTGTTACACGATTATGAGATTTGGCAGATGAATATATAGACCGCTTTTCTAAATGGATATTTGGAAAAGTGCGTCTATATGGAACAGCCAGAGGATTTCAATCAGAGCGGGAGCAGCAGGACAGCGTGCAAGTTGCTTAAGTCCATTTTAAGCAGTCATCGCGGAGTAGGAACATCTATTTTGATGAGACGGTCAAAGAATTTGACTTTATCAAAAATCCAGGTGAACCATACATTTATAGTAAGATTGTAGCGAGAACTGTGGTATTCATCGTCTTGTACATGGATGATATTCTCTTGATAGGAAATGACATTCATATGCTGCAATCAGTCAAAAGATTCTTGTCACACAGGTTCTCCATGAAAGACCTGGGTGATGTCTGGGGATCCAGATCTAAGAGGATGTTGGGACTTTTGCAGTTCAGGTACATTGACACCATACTGAAAAGATTTAGTATGGAAGATTCAAAGCGCGGTAGTCTACCGGCTTGTTACGGAATCACCCTCTCCAAAGAGATGTCTCCCAAGATTGATTTTGAAAGAGCTCGCATAACATCTATACCCTACGCTTCTGCGCTAGGCTCTATAATGTATGCGATGTTGTGTACCAGACCAGATGTTGCTTACATACTAAGCGTGGTAAGCCGGTATCAGTCAAACCCAGGGGAGAAGCACTGGATAGCAGTTAATAAGAACATTCTCAAGTACCTGAGAAGGACTAAGGAGATGTTCTTGGTGTACAACGGATAAGACCTCCAGATCGAGGCCTTTGCTGACTCCAGCTTCCAGAGTGACAATGATGACTCCAATTCCATATTGGGTTATGTCTTTACCCTCAATGGAGGGGCGATCTGTTGAAAGAGCTCCAAACAGAACACCGTTGCTAGCTCGACGATGGAAACAGAGTATATCGCTGCTTATGACGCCGCAAAAGAAGCAGTCTGGATGAGTAAGTTCTTAACCGAACTTCAGGTGGTTCCATCCATTGTTGTTCCAATACCACTGTATTGCGACAATAACGGCGCTATAGCTTTAGCGAAGGAACCCAGGTCCCATCAGAGATATAGACATATCTTGAGGCGGTACCACCTGATTAGGGAGATAGATGATCGCCGGGAGATTGAGGTGAGGAGAGTAGATACGAAGAACAACACTGCAGATTCACTTACAAAGGCCATCCCTCAGACACAGTTAGAGTGACTATTCGAGATGAAAGGTCTGCGATATGCCAATACATGGCCCTAGTGCAAGTGAGAGATTGTTAGTGATATATGCCCTAGAGCCCATTATTGTATCATACTGGTTTGTATATTACTTAATGGAAGCTTGGGATATACACGGATATAGTAACTGTCTTGCTCGAAATGGTAGTATGCTACCTGGTTTGTTTCTACCTCAATATGTGCATGTGTTTTTTTTAGCATATCGCTTATACATATTGGTAGAGCCCTTAGGATCTTTGGTTGACTACCAGCGTTGTGATGGCAGTCATACTGGTGGGGGCTGGGTAGTCTATAAGCACATCCTTATACAGGTCCCTAGTCGTAGGATTATCGAGACGGGGCTTCGATACTCCAGAGTAGACTAGTGTATATGCTTCTCATCCCAGCAGGGGAGATGGTCTGTCCCACAGCCATTAGTACGTCGTACTGGAGATAGTATGCAGGTGCTCATTGGGTTATGAGTACACTGGACATGACTCGTAGGAGACTGCTGGTGGGTATTATACCTATCGTCGAGTAGCAGTTCTCAGGTGACATGAGTACAGCTTAGTCCGTCGACTTGACACTGCTACTTCGTCTCGAGTGTGTTCCCACTGTTCTTAGATTACTATCCTACCATGGCTCAAAAGATTCATGCAAACAGGTAGTAGTTGGGTGCAGTCCCAAAGCACTAGGAGGCAGTGGTGGTAAGATAGGATTCGTCTCTCCCGGTATTGAGGGTTGATATCGCGCTGTGTTCGGAAAGCCATTACACAAAGTCCTTAGCCAAGGCAAGCGAGATTTACTGGTAGGTACTCCAGTAGTTTCTCAGGGTGTTTTGGGCTACTCCCCGGCACGACTTATTGCGTTATTAGGAGTCTGACGGTTACCGCCCCAAGGCCCGATAAGCGATACTCTTAGACGAACAGACCGGACTGTACGGAGATTGTCACAGATATGCTCAGTATGACTTCGGATGAGTTTGCTCATCGGCCTTCTTATCGACAGATACCTGGGTAGCCGTTACGTGCAGATAGTACCGCTAACGGCTTGTGGTTAAACCCACTGCCAGCGTAGTGTTAAGTCTTTAGAGTCCCACACAGAAGATTTCCCTGCATCGGGCAAAAGATGTAGAGGTCGTATGGTTTTACGACAAGGTTCGAACATATACATGCACTTGTGCACGGATGATAATTCAGATAGATAATACTAGTGGGCTTTGGTTTAGGTCGGATCCTAGTATTATATTTATGGATTTTTTTTCGTCTCTTTGTATTCGTTTATTTCGGAATACGGATATGGGTATGTATATATGGATGAGGGGCATTCTTGTAATTTACTCAAGATTGTTTCTAGAAGAAGACACTTCATATTTGTATTAACCATTTAGATTAAATGGTTATGAGGTGGAGGAAATGAGGTGTATATTTTCATTAAATGAAGCATGGCTCTTATGTGCCACTTGGTGTCTCATGCCATGACTCACTAGATGACTCATTGCATGCATGCTTGATATTTGGCTTTTTGCATTATTGGTATGTTTGATGAGAATCACAACAAGAGCCATCTTCATTCTAATCTCTACACAACACTCCCTCTTCCTCAAGCTCATCTTCTTCTTTCTTTAACCCTACATGTCTCATGTGTTGAGAAACCTAAGGTATTTAGAGACAAACTAATCCATCTTCACTCTCTACATCATCTACGATATCTAGTTTAGCGAACTAGGTGCCTTACTTACATCGTATTTGAGGTAGGAGCTCGATCTATAGACTCTCGGGTGGATCGTCTTTGACTCGAGGAGGCCGACGAAGATGCATCGATCCGAACGATCCGAGGAGCTTATGACGAGGAGGAGGACAGCGAGAAGACCCAAAGGACTAGTGCACGGAGGTATAACTTTCATCCGTGTAGTTAAACCTCGTATTAGTTTAGCTAGTAAAGATTTAGTATCGATCCTGGAGTTCGAGTTGGTGTTGAGAAGCATATAAAATCGTTTTGAAAATTCCGCCTCCTCACGAACTGCGGGGTGCGCGACATCGACTTACACGGCTAGGGTTTGGGTTATGGTTCTCATGGCGGGGAGAAGAATAGAGAAAGAGAGGAGAGAGATTAGGGGTGAGGTTCATATTAGGTTATAAAAAATGTATATAATATATATATTAGAAGAGAGAGAAAGAGACAGAATAAGAGAGGGAGAGAGAGGATTTAGTATAATAAGTTTATATGTATATTATATATATTAGGACCTGTTTATATATTTAGGTTTTTAAGAAATATTATAATATATTTTTCTTGGATTATACAGCTAATATCAAAATACTCTGAAAAATACCCGGGTCTCTTCTAAAAATCTAGTTTTAAAATATGGATAATATACTTATAAGCTAAAACCATAATGCGAAGTCCGGGTAATAAAAATGCATACCCCCAAGAACGGATATACATAAATACACATAGCGATCCAAACGGGTCTGTTTTATCAATCTGGATATGAACACGATATATGGATGCAAACATGTGATATGAGATATGATAACATGCCATGCTGGATATTAAAATATATTATCTGGCTATTATATATATTATTAAAATATATGCAGACACAAAAATATCTGATACATGTATATAGAATCTAGATGTGCACGAATCCTCTGTACTAGCAAATATATGATGTAATTTTGAACCATAATGGGTTTCAAACATGCGGGTCGGATCGGATACTAACTGTTGGGGTCGAAAATTGCATCCTGGTTGACCAAGTCAAAGTCAAGGTGAACCCCAAGCCAGGTGGGCCCAAGCCCAGATCAAGTGGGCTCATTCCCGAGTCGAGCCCGAACATGAAGTGGCCGGCCTCCCACATGCCGAAATAAAAAATCAAGGAATAAATAATTTTGATGTATTTTTTTTATGCATGAATGTAAGAAAAAGAGCATAAAGGCAAATTTCTGTAAAGCCCATGGCTTATGTGCAAAAAGAAATAGCACATGAGGCATGAGATGGGCAAAATGCCATTTTGTAAAGCTCAAGAGGCTATGTGTAAATGTGTAAGCCTATAAAAGGCAACATGATGATGAATAAAATATACACTTTTCATTCTCTCTCAAAAAAATTAGGGCATGTGCCCTCTTCTCCTTCCTTAAGGTTCTAAACCTTCTCCCCTTTTTCAATTAAATCAAGAGTTTTACTCTTTCTTTTCCAAAACTGAATAGTTTTTCACCACAAAACCCACAAAGGGGAGCTCAGATCTACCATTAGATCTCAAAAGGGGGAGATTTTTAAATCTCATCCCCTTTCTCCAAGATCCGGCCAACCGAGAGGAAGAAGAAGAAGACCCTTTTCCAGAAATCCCATCTTGGGAAGATTCGGGGCCGAAGGGGAGAAACAAAGCAGCCCCATTTGATCATTTCTAAACTTTTTTTAGGAGTTTAACTCCATTTCAAGATCTGTTGGAGTTTGATCGCACGCATTTGGCGTGTCGGAGTTCAAAGTTCTAAAGTTATAACCGCGATCAGGACGGTGTCGCTTTGCAGCTAGCCGCGATGAGCACGGGTCGATCCACAGGGAGACGGAGCGTTTTACGTTCTTGTTCTCACGAGTTAATGCGCGTGGCGGAAAGTTTGTATCTATCCTATATGTTATAAGCAAAGTTAAACTTGTTAGGAAACGATAGGATAATGTAAGTTAATGGATTCCGTATTCAAGTCCTTTGAGCCGAACTTAACGATTGAATCTAGAGCAATCGGCAACAACGTGGATTAGGGGATTTAAGCACGGTATTCGTGGAATCCGGCTTATTGACCCTTGTCGTTCCGTTCCTGCCTCTTGCTTTCGCCTCCGACCAAACCGAACGCAACCGGTCGCGGTTAGGAATCACCGTTACCTTGGTAGGGTAGGGTGTCTAACGGAGCGCTTGTGAAACGTTTAGAAGGAGTTCAATGGAAAATACGGGAAAAGAAAATGAGAAACGGAACGTTAACTTACAATATCGTAATCTTTTCCTAACAACACATATTCACAACCCATTCACAACAACAACAAAAAGGGCAAAAAAAGAGAAAAGAAAAGAAAAGAAAAGCAAGCAAGTAAATAAATGACATGGAATTAAAGAGCAAGTAAGTGAAGCATGGTAATAAATTGCATGAATGTAAAAGCAAGTAAGAAAAATGCAAGAAAGAAAATACTAAGAACCAAAGATGAAAACACAAGACAAGCCATGGGATCAATAACCAACCCTTAAACTTGCAAGCTCAATCAAGAGGTTGCAAGATCAAGAGAAGGGTAAAGAACTCATGTGAAATGAAGGCAAAGAAGAGAGCTTTATTAATTCCAAAAGAAAATACAACCCTTGAGATCAATTGCTAAAACTTAAACTTGCAAGCTCAATGAAGAGGTTGCAAGCTCAAGAGAAAGCAAAGAACTCAAGGGGAAGTTATGCTATGTACAAGAGAACAAAAGAGAAACAAAAATGAGAACTTGTAAAGAATAAAACTTGGCAAAAGTGAGACCCTTCACCCCTTGCCCACTGCTTGCTATATATAGGCACAAAAAATGAATAAACAAACAATAATAAAATGATGACAAGGAAGCAATGGAGAGCTAGTAGAAAGATGGGACCCAATGGAGCATATGGGGCCGGCGACCTCGGTTTTATGGGGCTTGTGCTCGGGTCAAATCCAAGCACAAGGGCTCGTATTTGTTGTGTGTACAATTGTTATCTCCCACATCACTCTGGTACAGTTTGTTTTCTCAGTAAAGGCTCTGGATGCACTCAGGGTGATGGAGAGAACTTGTAGTTTCAAATCACATCAACACTTTTTGCATTAAACCCCCATCACTTCTCATGCCCACTTGTGTGCCCACTTGCCCTTGCCATCATGAGTGTGTGCCATGGCAGCCTCCCTAGGTCTTAGTGCACACTTGTGTACAACTTATATTGTGTTGGTCCATTTAGATAGAAAAGTGTGTACACAAGCATGTTGCACAAAGAAACCCAAGAATTATCGGTCGGTTTGCGGTTCTGGTTACAGTGTCAGCTCACAACTGTAATATCTGTGATTTTAAGTTTATTTTCAATATTTTGTCACGGATACCTGTAATCTGTAATACTGAGTAGACACTAATTAATAGTACCGATAAATACAAAAAATAGATAATGAATGAGCGGTATTAAAATACAATATTCTGGTCTGAACAAATACCTCCAAACTTATCTTTTGCTCGTCCCGAGCAAAACAAAATCTTAGCCTCACTTTCGCAGGGAACGCGATTGCACTGAGCTCGTGCAACAAGCCGTTAAACCTCTAGGTGTCCCTAGTAGGAGGAGTGTTGTCTCCTGAGGGTTTTCATCGGATACTACCCACAAAATCCCGTCAAGTTAGTTTCATAGGTTAACGTAGATTCTACTTCTACAGTTTAATATCTAGGTTAGAAATTCTATCATCCTAAGTTAGAAATATCCTACCCTTATGTTTCACACCTCCTATCTATTTAACCTCAGATCCTATACGTTCCAAAAAAGTTTAGAAAGATGTTGGTATCTTCTGAGTTTTCCTTCTAAAGTGCAGTCTCAAATCATGAATTTTTATCAACTTTACAGAAAACATAAGTCTTATTCTTCATTTCTATCTTTCCTCCAAAAATCGATTGTATACCCCTACGTGTGTGTAAATTATTCACCCCTACACATAAGAATTCAATTCAAGCTATAGTACCCTTGCCCTAATACCTAATACTACTTCTTTTCATTAATGGTGGACGGATTTGCTTACACACCTTTCATGCGACTATTAATGCTTCTTGAGGCACTAACGGCCGATTACTGAATGTGTGAGCTTAAAGTGTAAATAGCAGTTTTCTGGTCTTGACTTTATTTATTTTTCTTTTTCTTTTTCTTTTTTTCCTTTTCAAGACCGGATATATTTTTCAATGATGCTCTTTTGGTGTTTAGCTTTAAGTACCGTTTTTTCTTTCATACTAGGTTTTCAGGCAAGAGTATTTCTAGGTATCCTTTACTATCCCAAGTTTCAAGGTGCGTGTATGTGCAGTTGTAGGGTATATACTTTCTAAATTTGGACTCAAGAATAGAAACTATTTTTCAGACTTATCCTTCAGTAAAGCTTCAATACTTTCCCATCATCTTGACTTAACTCAAGAACCGAAAACAAGATTTCCTACTTCTATAAAAAAAACTGTAAGGACATATAATTACCAAGATTAAACAGAATGATGGTTATTTTTAGGGTTTTCAATTCCTAAGCCTAGGATTTAGTTATTTCTAACGTATCAACTAAGCTTTCAAAATAAAAAATCTAAGTTACCCTATTAGCTAACTTGACGACAAAGTTTTTATATTTTTGTAATTTTTTTTTATTTTTGTGTGTTTTAATAAGTATGCAAATGCAAAATATACAAATGAATGCGAAGGAAGAAAGCTTACCGAGCACACCCCCAAACTTAAACTTGACAGTGCCCTCACTGTCAGGCTACACCAAGAGGGTCAAAATTGTCGGCGCTTTCTAAAAGAAATATATACAAAACAAAAAGCAAAACAAAAATATATACACAAAAAGATTCCCCCCAAACTTAAGTGAAACAGAGTTTCCACTGTTTAAGCGGTGAAGTTCAGGATTAGGGGAAAGAACAGTATCAATCTATACAAGGCCTTATACAGGCCAAAAATTAGCACCAACCATTCAAAAATTTTATCGCGATAAAGCAGTGGTTGGTGAAAGAATGTGGAGAGAAAAGAAATGGAGAATACGTGAGACCGTATGTGGATAGAAGTGGTATACAGTCTCGGTATATGAGAAGAAAAATGGCGGAGGGGAGAAAGAAGTGGAATACGAACTTGAGGGTGTAAATTGATTGAATAGATTAGTACAATATGCAATGACTGAAGTGAAGAAATGGATTGTACTAATCTATCAATATGTCGAGAAATGGGGTCAAATCTCTCAAGATTCGAAAGAAACCATAGGTAAACCGAACTTGGTGAACCAGACATAAGAAATGAAAGTGATACGGTTTCTTGCAAGGTCGGAACGATGGAAAGGATAGAGGGGAGTGATTGAGCAAGGATCAAAATTAAAGGTTCAGAAGGGTGTACACAGTCAATGAAAGGGATAGGATGAATTGGAAGATCCAACTCATCAACTAAAACTAGTTCATCCTTAAAGCTATCCTCAAAAGTCTCCTCAAAATTCAGCTTATCCATGCGGTTATCATCAAAATCAAGACGCATATGAAGTTCGGGAAAAGCAGTTAATGACTCGGGATGATGAATTGGAGAGAAAAACTCATCCAAATCTGCAGGTTTATCATCCAAAATATTCCCAGCGTCAATATCCTCAATCAAGTGAAAATCAATTTTCTCAGACACCTCATCAAAGGCATGGATATCAATCAATTCAGGTTCTAAGATGGGGGTATAGAGGTCAAAAGTTTTGGGATTGGTGTCACTTGGGAGGGACCCTTCACAATCTGGTAAATCAAACACTACAAAGTCGCACAACTCATTAATCCTTCTATCTTCAATCGGTGAATCGTTTGGAGCGCTAGATAGACATTCAAAACCGGAGTCGTGGGATTCAATTTGTATTAGGTAGGTTTGATTTAGAAGGGTGTATAGCTCACTCTCTCCACTCGAATTCTCAACCTGTCCTACTGTCTCATCATACATTTGAAAATTTGGAGCTAGTTGAAAACTAGCTACCGGGTCACTAGGTTGTATGAGAGCGGCCATGGACGCATTCAAATCCATCATCTGTTGGTATGATGCTACCCGAAAGTCTTCCAACGACTATTCCAGACTAGACATGGGTTGTGAAGGAGTTTCTGTAAAAAAATTCAAAGTTGTTTGGATACTGGAAACTCCCAAAAGGCTGTTCAGAAGCAATGTCTAGGGAAGGTGCAAAAGTTGGGTAGGATGGGTATGAATTGAATGGTTGGATAGAAGTAGGATCAACATACGGATAAGAAAGTGAATGAAATTGTTGATCCAAAGAATTCGCCGTGGTGAAAGGAGTGAAAGATCGGTTACGGGATTATTCAATATGTTCTGCAATAGACATAGGTCTTGGAGGTACAACAGAACTCGAAAAAGGGGTATCAACGTAAGAAGGTGGTGAAGGTTGAAATGGTTGATACAAGGTGGATTGCGGAGTCCAATTGATCGTCCTAGACGCGTCTATCCGATCTTTCAAAGAAATTTTGGATATGGAGGGGTCGTTCGAAATTCGACCAAAGCAAGAACCGTAGGAAGTTATGTCTGGTTGTGGGTACCACAGTTCGGCAAGAGTTTTTCTAGGCAGGGTACCCATGATATGAAAAGAAGAAGAAGAAGAGAAAGGGTGGACAAAGAATATGATTTTTTTATAGTTTTTTAGTTAGTTATTAACAAAAGAATGAAATATACAGAAAAAAGAATCTGGACAAGAACAATCACGACACAAAAATACCACGCACCTAATCGATCTAGGGTTTACCTAGGTCAACTAGACCTTCTCAAGAACTTGATTGTCGAAGTAAAACTGTGTCGAGAAACGGGCTCAAGATATACTGATCACGAAGCCAGGTAAGTGCAGAGATAAGGGGAGGTTTTCCGACGCTTTCGCGAAGGTCCTTAATTAAATAACCCTTTCTCTTTTGGCGGTTTCACCGTGAATACTTTCCTAGACACCCCGTAAATGATATACCATTAAGCGGTGTTCTAAACACAGTTAACTTCTCTTAGTGAGCGCGAAGTCCTTAAGGTTTAAAGTCTAATTTCTTTTAAAAATTTGTGTGGGTAAAAGTTTATGCACAGTTTCGTGATTTGTGGGCCACGGAAAAGGGGATCAAATTCTTTACCATATATTGTGGGGTTCGCTTGCTCTTAAGTCTGTATTAATGTATGCAATGCGCAATTCAATGAAAATATTTATTCAAAGAATCAAACAATCGTTTTTTAGTTTAAGCATGGCACAGCAAAAAATACTGGTTAGTCAAATTTGGCGTTTGGTAGCGAACTTGCAAAGAATTCTGCAAAGATAGAATAGTGGATGCGTCGGATTTAAGAAGAAGGTGCTAGTAAAGTACATACCGATAAATATTCGGGTTAAGAAACCCTCGTTTGAATTAAATCCGAATAGCTTAGAACTTCGCTTGCGCGGGTCAAACTACCCGGATCTTTGGCACTGTACTTCGCAATCACCTTAGCTTGGAATGTACACTTTTCTTCCCCACAATCGCAGTTCACAAAACCGCAAAAATCTGAAATGTCAGAAAAATGGATATTAGTGCAGAAAAGCGATACGCATGCCCAAATACCTGCACACTAAAAAGTATAAAAACAAACAAAAAAATTGGGACAAAAATAAAACACTGGAGCACAGGGGAAAGCTTTGGAGCAAATGGAGGAAACTTGGCCGGCGACGCCGGATAATTGGGGGTTCTCGCCGGATTTCTTTGGAAATCTTGGCTCCAAAATTCTTCAGGTGTTTCAGTGTTCCACTAGTGCCTCACTGGTATTGTTTATCTTTTCTGTTGAGATCCAAAGTGCTTGCAGGTCTTAATTCCAGAAAACAAAATGGTTAGCAAAGTTAGTTTTTTTTTGTTTTGAAATTTTTAGTTTGTTTTTAGAAAAGTGTTAGATGGATATTAACAAGATTAACTCGAAATAACAAAAACAAAAACGTTACCGTCTCCGGCAACGGCGCCATTTGATCGCACGCTTTTGGCGTGTCGGAGTTCAAAGTTCTAAAGTTATAACCGCGATCCGGACGGTGTCGCTTTGCAGCTAGCCGCGATGAGCATGGGTTGATCCACAAGGAGACGGAGCGTTTTACGTTCTTGTTCTCACGAGTTAATGCGCGTGGCGGAAAGTTTGTATCTATCCTATGCGTTATATGCAAAGTTAAACTTGTTAGGAAACGATAGGATAATGTAAGTTAATGGATTCCGTATTCAAGTCCTTTGAGCCGAAATTAACGATTGAATCTAGAGCAATCGGCAACAATGTGGATTAGGGGATTTAAGCACGGTATTCGTGGAATCCGGCTTATTGACCCTTGTCGTTCCGTTCCTGCCTCTTGCTTTCGCCTCCGACCAAACCGAATGCAACCGGTCGTGGTTAGGAATCACTGTTACCTTGGTACGGTAGGGTGCCTAACGGAGCGCTTGTGTAACGTTTGGAAGGAGTTCAATGGAAAATATGGGAAAAGGAAATGAGAAACAGAACGTTAACTTACAATATCGTAATCTTTTCCTAACAACACATATTCACAATCCATTCACGACAACAACAAAAAGGGCGAAAAAAGAGATAAGAAAAGAAAAGAAAAACAAGCAAGTAAGTAAATAAATGACATGGAATTAAAGAGCAAGTAAGTGAAGCATGGTAATAAATTGCATGAACGTAAAAGCAAGTAAGAAAAATGCAAGAAAGAAAATACTAAGAACCAAAGATCAAAACACAAGACAAGCCATGGGATCAATAACCAACCCTTAAACTTGCAAGCTCAATCAAGAGATTGCAAGATCAAGAGAAGGGTAAAGAACTCATGTGAAATGAAGGCAAAGAAAAGAGCTTTATTAATTCCAAAAGAAGATACAACCCTTGAGATCAATTGCCAAAACTTAAATTTGCAAGCTCAATGAAGAGGTTGCAAGCTCAAGAGAAGGCAAAGAACTCAAGGGGAAGTTATGCTATGTATAAGAGAACAAAAGAGAAACAAAAATGAGAACTTGTAAAGAATAAAACTTGGCAAAAGTGAGACCCTTCACCCCTTGCCCACTGCCTACTATATATAGGCACAAAAAATGAATAAACAAAGAATAACAAAATGATGACAAGGCAGCAATGGAGAGCCAGTAGAAAGATGGGACCCAATGGAGCATATGGGGCCGGCGACCTCGGTTTTATGGGGCTTGTGCTCGGGTCAAATCCGAGCACAAGGGCTCGTATTTGTTGTGTGTACAATTGTTGTCTCCCACATCACTCTGGTGCAGTTTGTTTTCTCAGTAAAGGCTCTGGATGCACTCAGGGTGATGGAGGGAACTTGTAGCTTCAAATCACATCAACACTTTTTGCATTAAACCCCCATCACTTCTCATGCCCACTTGCCCTTGCCATCATGAGTGTGTGCCATGGCAGCCTCCCTAGGTCTTAGTGCACACTTGTGTACAACTTGTATTGTGTTGGTCCATTTAGATAGAAAAGTGTGTACACAAACATGTTGCACAAAGAAACCTAAGAATTATCGGTCGGTTTGCGGTTCTGGTTGTAGTGCCAGCTCACAACTGTAATATCCGTGATTTTAAGTGTATTTCCAGTATTTTGTCACGTATACCTGTAATCTGTAATACTGAGCAGACACTGGTTAATAGTACCGATAAATATAAAAAATAGATAATGAATGAGCAGTATTAAAATATAATATTCTTGTCTGAACAGAGTTCAACTCCATAAATTAATCTCTTTTCAGGAGTTCAACACCATAAGTCAAATCGGGAGCACAGCTCCCAGTGCAGGGACAAAGTCCCTTCTTCTGTTGACGTCCAGCGCCCGCGTGCCTAGCACGTAGGGCGCTGGCACCCAGCGCTCAGAGCGCTAGTGCCCACGTGCCAAGCATGCGGGGCGTCTAGAGCGCTGGCGCCCATGTGCTACGCACGTGGCGCGCCCAGAGCGCTGGCGCCCACGTGCCAAGCACGCGGGGCGTCTAGAGCGCTGGCGCCCACGTGCTACGAACGTGGGGCACCCAGCGCCCAGAGCCCTCACGCCCACGTGCCAAGCATGTGGGGCTCCCAGCGCCCAGCTCCTGTATGCTACGCACGTAAGGCGCTGGCCCCTACGCGTCCTTTGGACGCTTTTTTCCCCTTATATATATGTATATATGTATATATATATATACGGATACACACACACTCCACGACACTATCCATGTTAGAAAAAAAATTGTAACGGGGCGCTGCCCCACACCCCCAAGGGGCTGCTAGCCTCCTTGACCCCCAGCCCGCTATCCAGGTAGCGGGACCCCCGTAAAAATTCTGCGGGGCCCCCAATATATCCAAAACCCCTCCAAAACACGCACATTGCATATTGAGTTCGTATGAATAGTTGACCCGTCAATCAGAGGTTCTCTCGCTCCAAAGGCGAGGGGTAATTAACGACAGCTTAGTCCGCCACTGCCGGAGATTCGGATCCCCACAATTAATAAACCCCAGCCTACCCTAGGAAGGGGAAATCTATATTGCGCCTGACAAGCGCGCGCGTATTCCCATTTCAATGGGGTGACGAAAAATACCCTACAGATTCTGGCATGCCCAGTGGGACCAATCTCTCCTCCCATATTTCGGGTTAAACGTTCATGCAAACTCAATCAATATACATATCGATTTCCTGTACTGAAATTATGCTTCTTTGTGAAGATTAACAGTTTCCAATTGCAATCTTCGTACGTGGCGAAAATGTCTCCAAAGATGAACTCAGCTCTCAGCATGGCTCCATCTCCTACACGATGAAGATGGACGCCAGGACAGTCCTTCCAGCCAGTCTCGTACAACAATGGGAGGAGCCGCTGCTACCATTCGGCTCTATTATGTTCATGCCAGTTGTCGCCATCCCAGCTCCTCAAGCTCCGGTAACAGACAAACCGGTCTCAAAAAGGAAAAGGCCGAATGCCATGGTCGCGAGGGCACCTCAGCCCAAGCACAAGTCCGTTTCCGGACGACTCTCCATTTCTCCAGCTGGGGGCAGGGCCATCAACACCAAAAAAGTAATAAGGCATCTCGGGCAAGCTCCAGCGGTACCCTCAACAACTGCTCAATCGGGTATCTTCTTTAAGCTCCCTATCAATCGACCCACGGTGGCTTCCCAGAAAACGGATGCCCGCTAAGCCCTCAAAATCGAGAAGCTAAGGCAGAAAAGGCTCAGATACAGAGCCAACAAAAGGGCTAGGGCTCATGCTAGGCTGAACTTCATGAGGCTCCAAGAATGGGGTTACCCCGCCAAAGATAAAGAGACGGCTGGATATGTGGTCCACACCGTCTACATGGTCGGACATGAAGAAACGGACCCTCCTATGCTTCATAGCCATGGTGATGATATGGTGGACGCTACCCAACATCGACTCGGTCTAAATGATGAAGAGCTCGCTCAGGCCAATAAGCCAAAGGAGCCCGGGGTTCCTGCGGAATTGAGCTCGGGCAATAAGGATGACCCGGTTGTCATAACCGGAACTATAGAACAAGCATTATTCTGATGGCTTCAGAGGCAGCTTCAGGATAGGGATGAGAAGTTGGCCAAGGTACAATCTAAGGTCGACGAACTGGCAAACGTCACGGCAGATCTCGCGACCCAAGTCGCCCGATTACAATTACAGCAGAATCAAATTTTGGTTCATGAGCCAGGGATTGATACCCGGAGGCAGCCAATTGATACCCCTTCAGCCTAAGAGCGGAGCGCCTTCATAAAAAACGGCCGCGATCAGCCTCCAGTCCCTCCGATACATACGCCAAAGGGGAATCGCCTCTGAAAGAGAAACTGGATAAGGTCTATTCCTTCAAAAGGGACAAAGTCCACAAGATATTCAAGGACGCCCTAAGAAACGGTCTACAACTGCCAGAATCAAAGAGACCGCAAGAAGCGAATGTGACCGACGACCCAAAATATTGCCCTTATCACAGAGTGATAAGTCATGCCATTGAGGACTGTTTCGTCTTTAAAGATTGGGTCGAAAGGCAATACAAGACGGGAGAGATAGAACTGTCTAAAGACGTGTTAGCAAACGGTTAAGCTACGACCGCCGATTTCATACAAACGGAGACCGAAGCCTTTCGAGAACCTAATCCTCTCAAACATGTGCCATTATCTGAAAAGGGCGAACCAAAGACTGATCGGCCTCAAGGACCAGCATCAGTAAAGGCACCTACTCTAATGGAGAGAAAGAAGAAGGTGTACTCCTTCAGGAGGGATGAGGTCCGCAATATATTCGAGGAAGCCTTGAACAACGGTCTGCAATTACCTATTCCGAAGAGGCCATACGAAATGAATATGACCGTCAATCCCGTATACTGCCCATACCATAGGGTGGTGAGTCATACCATTGAAGACTGCCGTGTTTTCAAAGATTGGGCAGAAGACCAATACAAGCTTGGAAAAACCTCACAGTCCTCGGATGTATCGGCAAGCCACAGAGCTACGGTCATCAACACAGCTCCACCAAGATCAAAGTTCAAGGATCTGGGATAAGCAAAGATGACCACCATGTCATTAAACTGGGAACAATCGACCGCTAAGTCATTAAACTGGGAACAGATGACCACCAAGTCATTAAACTGGGAACAGATGACCGCTAAGTCGTTAAACTAGGCACAATAGACCTCCATGTCTTTAAACTGGAAACAAATGACCTCTAAGTCATTAAACTGGAAACGATAGACCTCTAAATCTTTACTGGAAATAGACGACCTCTAAGTCGTTAAACTGGAAACAGTAGACCTCTAAGTCTTTAAACTGGAAACAGACGACCTCTAAGTCGTTAAACTGGAAACCGCTGACCACCACGTCGTTAAACTGGAAACAGTTGACCACCACGGCACTAAACTGGGAATATTCAACCTCTAAGTCGTTAAACTAGGGATGTAAAAATGTGTAAAATAAAACAAAAATAATAAAAAGCCGAAATGATAGGGCAATTCACAATAAAAATTAGCGAGTAAAAATAAAGATGTAAATAAACAGCCGAAATAATGGGGCAACCGCGAATAAATAGCCGAAATGATAGGGCAATCGCGACCTTCGCGATAATAAAAGCTGAAATGATAGAGCAACCGCGGTAAAAAAAATCCAATGGTGAATGATGAGTCGCTCCTGGTACCATATTCCAGTGCAGCGATGCAGACGCCAACCAAATTCAAATTTTCAAATCGCTGGACGTCCCAATGGCGAATGATGAGTCGCTCCTGGTACCATATTCCAGTACAGCGATGCAGACGCCAACCAAAATTCAATTTCCCAAAATTCTCCCAGCCCTACGGTTGGTCCCCAAGTTGACTGCCGTATACAATCCACGGGCTCAAATAATTCTCATCACACCTATGCCCCACCGCAATCATCAGTCCAGCGGCCGGTCTCTGCCCTTGGAATTATACTCTATTTGGAAAGACCCACTCATGTGTCCTCACGATACATGAGTTGAACAAACTTACGGGATCCTCACGACTCGTAAGAAAACACCTTCGTGAGATCCTTACGACTCACAAAGGAAAAACACACTTGGGAGTCCCCACGACTCCTAAGGAGAAAGTACACCTACGAGATCCTTTCGACTCGTAGGGAGAAAATGCTTTTATGGGACCCTTACAGCTCATAAAATTGAAAAGCCTTAGGTGATAGGGATCTAAACCTGTCTCCTAAGCCATCGCTCCCCAACAGGAAAAGGCAAATGATGAATTGCTCCTGGCACCTGTGCTTCAGTGTTAGCAACGCTGATGCCGGCCCCTACCCTAAAATTCCAAGCTCGCCATCCATAGACCTCCACATCTTTAAACTGGAAACAGATGACCTCTAAGTCATTAAACTGGAAACGATAGATCTCTAAGTCTTTAAAATGGAAACAGATGACCTCTAAGTCATTAAACTGGAAACATATGACCTCTAAGTCGTTAAACTGGAACCGATGACCACCACGTTGTTAAACTGGAAACAGATGACCTCTAAGTCGTTAAACCGGAACCGATGACCACTAAGTCGTTAAACTGGAAACAGATGACCTCTAAGTCGTTAAACTAGAAACAGTAGACCTCTAAGTCTTTAAACTGAAAACAAATGACCACTAAGTCGTTAAACTGGAAAAAGATGACCTCTAAATCGTTAAACTGGAAACAGTAGACCTCTAAGCCTTTAAACTGGAAACAGATGACCACCACGTCGTTAAACTGGAAACAGATGACCGCTAAGTCGTTAAACTAGGAACAGATGACCGCTAAGTCATTAGACTGGGCACAATGGACCCCTAAGTCCCTAAACTGAAAACGGATAACCTCTAAGTCGTTAAACTGGAAACAGATGACTCCTAAGTCGTTAAACTGGGAGCGAGGGAAATCCACTCATGTGTCCTCACGATGCATGAGGAGAACAAACCTTATAGGATCCTCACGACTCGTAAAAAAACACCTTCGTGGGATCCTTACGACTCACGAAGGAAAAACACACTTGGGAGTCCCCATGACTCCTAAGGAGAAAGTACACCTACGAGATCCTTATAACTCGCAGGGAGAAAATGCTTTTATGGGACCCTTACGGCCCATAAAATTGAAAAGCCTTAGGTGATAGGGATCTAAACCTGTCTCCTAAGCTATTGCTTCCCAATAGGCAGTAGCGAATGATGAGTCGCTCCTGGTACCATATTCCAGTGCAGCGATGTAGACGCTGACCAAAATCTAAATCCCCGTGGCGAATGATGAGTCGCTCCTGGTACCATATTCCAGTGCAGCGATGCAGACACCAACCAAATTCCAAATCCCATACCCCAACGGCGAATTATGAGTCGCTCCTGGTACCATATTTCAGTGCAGCGATGCAGACACCAACAAAGTCCTGAAATTTTTCCGGCCCTACGGTCTGGATCATACATCCTACAAAACCGTATACAATCCACGGGCGTAAAACGATCCCAATCTCTCCCAAGTCCTACCGGCGAGATCACATTCAAAGTCCCACCAGCGATGAAGATTCAAAAAAAAGGGTATGTCCACAAACAAAATGAGCACGGATGAAAACCCGAAAGGGCTCCGTGAGTAAAAACAGCAGGACTCCCAGAAAGTTTGTGAAAACACGAAAGGGCGCAAACTCGTAAAAAAGAGATAAAATGCACTTGCAAAGTCCTCTCGACTTTGTAAGGAGAAAATTCCCACGTGAGATCCTTACGACTCACAAAAGAGCAACACACTTAGGAGTCCCCACGACTCCTAAGGAGAAAATACACCTACGAGATCCTTTCGACTTGTAGGGAGAAAATGCTTTTATGGGACCCTTACGGCCCATAAAATTGAAGAGCCTTAGGTGATAGGGATCTAAACCTGTCTCCTAAGCAACCAATTCCCAAATCCTCCCGGGGCAAATGATGAGTTGCTCCTGGCATTATTCCAGTGAAGCAATGCAGATGCCAAACAAAAACCAAAATTCCCAAATCCTTTCAAAGGCAAATGATCTCCTGGTACCATATTCCGGTGTAGCGATGCTGATGTCAACACAAATCAAACCAACCAATTCCAACATCGAGAACGTCCATGTCGTAAAAAGGACAGTGCAGGCTTCCCACAAATCGGGAACCAAATCGCTCCGGGCCAGGGAAAAGTCCACCACAGACACTCCGCCTCGGAGACGTGTCAAGCATCGACTGTCCATGTCGTAAAAAGGGCAGTGCAGGCTTCCCACAAATCGGGAACCAAATCGCTCCGGGCCAGGGAAAATTCTACCGCGGACACTCCTTTTCGGAGACGCGTCAAGCGTCGACCGTCCATGTCGTAAAAAGGGAAGTGCAGGCTTCCCATGAATCGGGAACCAAATCACTCCGGGCCAGGGAAAAGTCTACCACGGACACTCCGTCTCGGAGACGCGTCAAGCGTCGACCGTCCATGTCGTAAAAAGGGCAGTGCAGGCTTCCCACAAATCGGGAACCAAATCGCTCCGGGCCAGGGAAAAGTCTACCGCGGACACTCCTTCTCGGAGACGCGTGAAGCGTCGACCGTCCATGTCGTAAAAAGGGTAGTGCAGGCTTCCCACAAATCGGGCACCAAATCGCTCCGGGCCAGGGAAAGGTCCACCACGGACACTCCGTCTCGGAGACGTGTCAAGCGTCGACCGTCCATGTCGTAAAAAAGGAAGTGCAGGCTTCCCACAAATTGGTAACCAAATCGCTCCGGGCCGGGGAAACGTCTACCACGGACACTCCGCCTCGAAGACGCGTCAAGCGTCGACCGTCCATGTCGTAAAAAGGGCAGTGCAGGCTTCCCAAAAATCGGAAACCAAATCGCTCTGTGCCGGGGAAACGTCTACCACGGACACTCTGCCTTTGAGACGCGTAAAGCGTCGACCGTCCATGTCGTAAAAAGGGCAGTGCAGGCTTCCCAAAAATCGGAAACCAAATCGCTCTGTGCCGGGGAAACGTCTACCACGGACACTCTGCCTTTGAGACGCGTAAAGCGTCGACCGTCCATGTCGTAAAAAGGGTAGTGCATGCTTCCCACAAATCGGGAACCAAATCGCTCTGGGCCAGGAAAAAGTCTACCACGGACACTCCGCCTCGGAGACGCATCAAGCATCGACCGTCCATGTCATAAAAAGGGCAGTGCAGGCTTCCCAAAAATCGGGAACCAGATCGCTCCGTGCCGGGAAAACGTCTACCACGGACACTCCGCCTCGGAGACGCGTCAAGCGTCGACTGTTCATGTCGTAAAAAAGGGCAGTACAGGCTTCCTACAAAGCGGGAACCAAATCACTCCGTGCTGGGGAAAACGTCTGCTACGGACACTCCGTCTCGGAGATGCGTCGAGCGTCGACCGTCCATGTCGTAAAAAAAGGCAGTGTGTCCCAAAAAGTGGGAACCAAAGCAAGTCGCATCCACATGAAAGAAGATCCATCAATTTCATGCACACGACCCACATATGTGGTGTGCATTTATTGATGGGGGGCACTTTGTTGGGGTTGGAAATTGCACCCCGGTTGACCAAGTCAAAGTCAAGGTCAACCCCAAGCCAGGTGGGCCCAAGCCCAGATCAAGTGGGCTCATGCCCGAGTCGAGCCCGAACATGAAGTGGCCGGCCTCCCCCATGCAGAAATAAAAAATCATGTAATAAATAATTTTGATGTATTTTTTTTATGCATGAATGTAAGAAAAAGGGCATAAAGCCAAATTTCTGTAAAGCTCGTGGCTTATATGCAAAAAGAAATAGTACATGAGGAATGGGATGAGCAAAATGCTATTTTGTAAAGCCCAAGGGGCTATGTGTAAATGTGTAAGCCTATAAAAGGCAACATGATGATGAATAAAATATACACTTTTCATTCTCTCTCAAAAAAATTAGGGCATGTGCCCCCTTCTCCTTCCTCAAGGTTCTAAACGTTCTCCCCCTTTTCAATTAAATCAAGAGTTTTACTCTTCCTTTTCCAAAACTAAATAGTTTTTCACCACAAAACCCACAAAGGGGAGCTCAGATCTTCCATTAGATCTCAAAAAGGGAAGATTTTTAAATCTCACCCCCTTTCTCCAAGATTCGGCCAACCGAGAGGAAGAAGAAGGAGACCCATCTCCAGAAATCCCATCTTGGAAAGATCCAGGGCCGAAGGGGAGAAACAAAGCAGCCTCATTTGATCATTTCTAAACTTTTTTCAGGAGTTTAACTCCATTCAAGATCTGTTGGAGTTCAACTCCATAAATTAATCTCTTTTCAGGAGTTCAACTTCAGAAGTCAAATCGGGAGCACAGCTCCCAGTGCAAAGACAAAGTCCTTTCTTCTGTTGAAATCCAGCGCCCGCGTGCCAAGCACATGGGGCGCTGGCGCCCAGCGCTCAGAGCGCTTGCGCCCACGTGCCAAGCACATGGGGCGCCCAGAGCGCTGGCGCCCACATGCCAAGCACGTGGCGCGCCCAGCGCTCGCGCCTACGTGCCAAGCACGTGGGGCACCCAGCGCCCAAAGCGCTCGTGCCCACATGCCAAGCACGTGGGGCTCCCAGCGCCCAGCGCCTGCATGCCACACACGTGAGGCGCTGGCCCCCACTCGTCCTTTGGACACTTTTTCCCCCTTTTATATATATGTATATATGTATATATATATATACGGATACACACACACTCCACGACACTGTCCCTGTTAGAAAAAAAAATTTCTAACGGGGCGCTGCCCTACATCCTGCAAGGGGGCTGCTAGCCCCCTTGACCCCCAACCCACTATCCGGGTAGTGGGACCCCCGTAAAAACTCTACGGGGACCCCAATATATCCAAAACCCCTCCAAAACATGCACACTGCATATTGAGTTTGCATGAATAGTTGACGCGTCAATCGGAGGTTCTCTCACTCCAAAAGCGAGGGGTAATTAACGGCAGCTTAGTCCGCGGCTGCCGGAGATTCGGATCTCCACAATCAATTAACCCCAGCCTACCCTAGACAGGAGGAATCTGTAATGCGCCTGACAAGCACGCGCGTATTCCCATCTCAATGGGGTGACAAAAAACACCCTACACTAACCACAGTTACCAAATGCATTATTCGCACCCAAAGACAATAATAAACAAGAAGTTGTCACAAGATTGGAAAATTCCCCAAATAAAATATCATATAAATGCACTAAGGTGTTACAATTTGAATCTCTGAAACTATAGTTACGATTATTAAAACATAAGGGTTTTAAAAATATTTCGTTTTCTGGACAGCGGGAGGGGGTCACCTATGAGGAATATATCATGTTGATATACACAGTTCTGAGTCTCGGGTTATATAGAAAAGTTATAAGGTCTTTAATTTGGCATCCATACATATAAGGTTTGTCAAAAGCCGAGTTCTGTAGATCGAGCTATGTCCTTTTTAAAAATAGTGCACAAATCAGGACATAATCTGTCTAGATTTGACACATGATTTAAAACTACAGAATTGGATTAATTCCGTCGATTTTCAGAGGTTGGGTTGAATTAAGAAAATCTAGATCTTTCGATCTAGTTATCAAAACAATTTGAAAACCCTTAGTTTGGATCTCTGAAGACAGAGTTATGGCTCTCCGAAGAAGCCCTTTAAAAACAGTTTTTAGGTTTTGCAAAACAGCGACTAAAATGCAACGTAAAGCTTAACCATATTCTGTTTCGATTCTGAAATTTTGTTTAAAGCGCGTGTAAAAATCTATTTAATGGTTAGACCTATTTTTCTGGAAATATATTACCATACGACATTTGTTCCTGGCTCAAAATAAAATGCTATCTTTATAACCATTGCAAGAGAACATGATATTAATAATAAGATAAAAAAGAGGATTTTTCTAGCAAGTGGCAAAGAAAAAACCCAACATGATTCAAATCTTAATACCATTCAATATCTCTATGATATGTTTTCTCTCATGCAATATGTTACGATACGATTCAATATGTAAACATTCATTCATAAATGTGAGACGATGAAAACAAAGATTATTTAGTATGTACTCGATTCATGGGGGTAAAAATTACGAATTAACTATGTATTAAACTAACAGTTCGTTTTATTTGAGTTATCTAGACATGGGATATACCGACATAGTACACAAGCATAGACATGATTGACGACATGGAAAGAGGATGGAGATTCAACAAGATGGGAGAAGGATGAAATGGAACTTATTGATTTTGCAAGGCATTTTAACAACTGTCCTTGCCAATTTTTCCCGAAAAGAAGGAGGAAGAACGATGACGTCGAGACTTGGGATAATCCGGCAACATAGAGACTTGAAGGAACAAGAGAGATGGAGAGGGCTATGATTTTAGCTATGGAATTTATGAATTTATGTGGAGGTTTAAGATGGAAGAAGTATGAGGGAAATGAACAATAAAAGTAGTGTTAATGTCATATTTATTCCAATTAATTCTGAATTCATTGTGGGAGTTAAAAAAGAAATGGAATTGAAAGGTCATAATTCATTTGTATATTGTGAAAGAGTTTTTTAAAAAATAATAAAAATAATTGCAAGACCCGAGCTTCAAACATATGGCTTATGGACCAACAATGCAATGACTTAACCAATTGGGATACAAGCTTACTATTGCACATTATTAAATAGAAACAAATATATACGAAGTTTCAAAAGAGAATAATTTAAAAGATAAACGGAATAAATCATTTTCTTAAAATAAATTTTTTTCTTTTAAATAAAATAAATTCTCTTTTCAAAGCAAAATCGAATAAATTCTTTTTATTAAAAGAAACCAAAATAAATCTTTTAAAATAATCTTTTAAAGCCTTTTTTTTCAAAACGAAAACAAATAGATTTTTTTATTTACTTAAAAACAATATAGTAAAAACAAGGTCATTACATTCTACCCTCCCTAAAAATAATTTCGTGCTCGAAATTATTAGGAAGGGACCGATACAAAGAGATGTGGATAATGTTTCCGCATGTCGTCTTCGAGCTCTATCGGTTGATACTTTAACGATATGAAGAAGGGGGACCAGAATAGATTGCGATGGAATCGAAATAGGAGAACAAAAATGATAAGATATTTCTGAGTCAAATAATTCGAAGGCTGGTATATGATTTCTACGATAATTTCCTAAGTCGATAAGAATGACTCAAGGATGTATGAAAAGGTTAATTTAAGGATGTAAACAAGAAAGAAATGAATTGACTGGAATTTAAAAAGTAAGAGAGATCCAATAAGAAAGAAGCAGTAAAAAGGGTAAGGAACAGATAAAGATCATGCAGTCATAAAGGCTGGGGTCGGGGCTACTAGTCTCGTATAACTTGTTTTAAAGGTGCAAGAGGGATGGTACAAGGAATGCAAGCAAGAAGGTATTTGACTGGAATGTTAAAGGACTTTCGAAAATGAATATCGGTGATTGTGAATCTCGAAAACTATCCACCTTTGACGATAGTCAAGGGCAGCATAAAAAGTTTGAAATTAACAAGAACGGTTGAAAGACACAAGCAAAAGATAATTCTAAGAGATACAAGTGGAAAGAAATGGACTGAATTCAAAAAATCAAAAGTCGAGATGTAATCCTCAAGAAAGTCCAGAAAGAAATTCAAGATGGACTCAAAGGAAAGGATGTGATTTAAAGGAATGGAATTAAAAGAAGAAAATAAATGTTGTTAGATTTCTCCATTCTTGTAATATACTGCTTTCGACGGTCATGCAGAAATGACATGTATGGGCTGCCAGTAAAACCTGTCACGCCCTGCTTTCCAAAACATAGTAGCAGGCATGTAATGAGGTCCGCGACGTATTTATACCGAAAAAAATACTTCTCGAAATAAATACGTTAAGCGTATCATAAGTAATATATAATAAACAAATATAGAAACAAATTATTAAATAGAAACAAATATATACAGAGTTTCAAGAGAGAATAATTTAAAAGATGAACGGAATAAATCATTTTCTTAAAATAATTTTTTTCTTTTAAATAAAATAAATTCTCTTTTCAAAGAAAAATCGAATAAATTCTTTTTATTAAACCAAAATAAATCTTTTAAAATAATCTTTCAAACCCCACTTTTTTCAAAACGAATTATTTCGAAACAAATAGATTTTTTTTATTTAAAAACAATATAGTAAATACAGGATCGTTACATTTTCCCCGCGTATGTTAAGTTATAAGGCTGACACAAACCTTACATGAATCCATGAATACGTTATGGTGTTTCAAGTTCATGTCAAGTTCTTGTCGAATTCATGTCAATACGTATTCATCGGTCGAGTCGTGTCTGGCATGCAATATATCTAATCACGTTATTCATGTAGGTGCGATAAAATGAGGAAATCACATGGCATGAAATAATACAAGTGCAATATTCAAACATAAACCAAAAACAATATCTTAAAGAAGTATTGAAATCTACCGATTACTTAGCTCATATGAACTCAGGAATTAAAAAAGAAGCGTAGTCTTATGTGTTATCCAGACATGGGTTCAAGTCTCGCCTAATTCCTACTAATGGTTTGGGAGATAGACACGTTTTGGTATCTCCGCGCAGAATAGATCAGAATTTGTCTAGCACTAACATACCTTTTAACAACGCAATTTGCAATAATTTCTATCAGTTTTCAGGCCTCGAAAAGAATTAATAACTTGTAGTCCTTCCCATCTAGATATCTAAACAACTTGAGTTCGCACGATTTAAATATTTGAAACTATAGTTACGATTATTTAAACATAAGCGTTTTAAAACAGATTTCATTTTCTCGACAGCAATAGGGGTGACCTGCGGGGAATATATCGTGTTGATATACACAGTTTTGACTCTCGAGTTATATAAAAAAATTAGGGTCGTCAATTTGGCATCCGTACATCTAAAATTTGTCAAAATCTGAGTTTTGTAGATCGAGTTATGTCATTTTTAAAAACAGTGCGCAAATCAGGACAGAATCTGTCCAGATTCGACATACGATTTAAAAAGACAGAATTGAATTAATTCCGTCGGTTTTCCGAGGTCGGGTTGAATTAATAAAATCTAAATTTTTCGATCTAGTTGTCAAAACAATTTTAAAATGCTTAGTTTGGATCTCCGAGGACAGAGTTATGGATCTCCGAAG
Organism: Agapanthus africanus; assembly: GCA_030015575.1. NCBI lineage: Eukaryota > Viridiplantae > Streptophyta > Magnoliopsida > Asparagales > Amaryllidaceae > Agapanthus > Agapanthus africanus. The sequence continues at coordinate 765,689,469 of JASDDO010000022.1, read as the reverse complement.
AAGCTCTTTAAAAACAGTTTTCAGGTTTTGCAAAACAACGACTAAAATGCAACGTAAAGCCTAACCATGTTGCATTTCGATTCTGAAATTTTGTTTAAAGCGCATGTAGAATTCTATCTAATGGTTAGATCTAATTTTATGGAAATATATTATCATACGATGTTGGTTCTTGGCTCAAAATAAGGTGCCTATCTTTATAACCATAGCAAGAGAACATGATATCAATAATATGACAAAAAAGGATTTATCTAGAAAGCATGAAAGAAAAAATCCAACGTGATTCAACGCTTAAAATCATTCAATATCTATATTATATGTTTTCTCTTATGCAATATGTTATGATATAATTCAATGTGTAAACATTCATTCATTAACGTGAGACGAGGAAAACAAAGATTATTTAGTATGCACTCGATTCATGAGGGTAAAAATTACGAACTAACTATGTATTAGACTAACAGTTCATTTTATTTGAGTTATTTAGGCATGAGACATACCAACATTGTACACAAGCGTATACACGATTTGCGACATGACAAGAGGAGGGAGATTCAGTAAGAGGGAATTAGGATGAAAGGGAACTTACTTTCATGCCCCGCTTTCCAAGATACGTAAACACGACACGTGACAGAGCCAGTCATGCTACCCGTGGTTAGGAATCATCCTTACGCAGTCACATTACGGCTATCTATAGGATATCAAGAAAAGTAAAATATAAAATCTATCTAGTACATGTCCATTTACCACAGTAAATAAAATCATGAAAATGCATAAGCGGAAACGAATCAAGCTCCAATCAACAACATCTGAAACATGTCCCAATATAAGCTCACATCAAAGAAATAAAACTGCGGAAATAAACTAAACTAAGAGTCTAAAAAGCTAGCTCCTCATTGCTCGGCTTGATGGCTAACGTACTCCTGTTCAGCCTGCGATAAAAGTAAAGAAACTGGGCCATGCAAAATCCAGACATCAGTATGTCATAATATCAAATAACAGTGATAACCATGATATAACGATATAAGTAAACATGAGTATAAATAAATAACACAGATATGAAACAGTGAGGTATGTGTATGTATGGGTGTGTGATATGTATTCTAAAACCGTGCTTCTCGGTTATCTATTATAAAAGTCTTTGAAATCAATTTAATGGAATCGTCGATGTAACTCAATAGTATCCCATGCGTGCCCAGGACCACGGTCAAGATTCTCGGGCTGAATCCGAGACGTGCCACTAGGCAGTAAATAGGTAACATGTACAGATGAATGATGTCAACAGCATCATCTCGGGGCTGGCCAAGCCCGTAAAGATTGATCAGTATAAGCATTAAACTGTTGAGTTGCAAGTCAAGTTTTATTATTGATTTCTCCTTACCCCTAAGGTTATGTGTTCAAGTCAGGTATTGATGAAGTAAATCTAATGCCAACACAAGATCAAACAGGTACAGGTTTTGTCTATGCAGACAGCAAGTTACGTTCGTCAAAACAATAAGTCAGGATTGGCGACATTAGTAACAAGATCCAAGTAACAAGTCAGGTAGTGTGTCATGGACATTTCATGTGATGTATATTAACCAAATAGGTGCCAAATGTGAAACTGTAATCGATATCGGAACACTGTCAGGATGCATATGTGTCTATCTATAATAACCATTTATACGTCCATGACTATGATGATGCAAACTAGATAACACGTTGTACTAATATAGTAATATAATGATATCATGATGTTCCAGAATGCAATTAGATATGCTATAATCAGTACGAATACGAACGGATATCGTAAAACTGTAAATCGGTAATAGTTGCTGAATAATAAAACATATGTACTATTTTTTATTCATATGGATATCGATATAGTAACATAGCATGTTGCAAGTTAAACTTGCCAGATCGGATCTTACGACGAGATACGGATGCTACGTTCAATGTCGGGATAACGTCATGATGCAGCAACGCGCACAGGATTGGACCTGGCTGAACAATGATGTGACGTGATGACTAGGCTGGACGATGATGGTGACTGGGTCGTCCGGATTGTCGGCGATGCGTGCGACTCTGGCGAGACGACCGGAAAATTCAAGAAAGCAAGAAAGAAAGAAAGAGAGAAGGAAAGAAAGAAAGAAGAAGAAAGAATAGGGTGTGACTCGGTTCTGGGTTCAGAGAACATAGGAGAAGCTGACGGCGACGATGGCTGCCGTCGACGACGAGGGGCAGTGGGTTCTCTGAGGTTGCTGTTTGGGGTCGGGAATGCTGGGTTGATGGTGGTGGTGGTGTCGGGAGTTGGAGAAGGGGGTGAGGATGGTGACAGTGGCGACGACGATGAGATGGTGGGGTCTCCGGCGATGGGTAACGGCGAAGTTGAAGTTTCTGCAGTGGTTGTCATCGGGGTCTGGAGGTGCAGAGAGGAGGTAGAGAGGAGGTGGTGATGGTGATGATGAAGGAGGTGATATGATGAAGGTGGTGAGGTCGAGGTGATCGGCGGAGATGTGAAGGGTTCTTGGGTTGCAGGAGGTTGTTGCAGGGTTGGGTCATCAAAGGTTGTGGATTCTCGGAGATGGAGAAGAAGAGAGGAGGTGGAAGCAGAGGAGGTTGTGATGAGGGTGGCGAGCTGATGAGGTCTGGGTCGGTGATGGCGAGGGCGCAGGCATGGGGCTAGGGTTCGACTTGGGTTTCTCGTTGCGAGGAAGAAGAAAGAGAGGAGAGAGAGGTGTGTGTTTAAAATATTTGGTTTTATATAAATATATTTATATGAGAGAGAGAGAGACGTTGAGAGAGAGAGAGAAATAATAATTAGTTATTATATTAATATATATATTATATATATTATAAACGGTTTATATATTTAGGTTTTGAAAAGAATATTATAATATATATTCTGGGTTTAAACAGCTAATAACAAAATACCCCGAATAATATTCATGTTTTTTCTAAAAATCTAGTTTTAAAATATGGATAATATACGTATAAGTTAAAACTATAATGCAATACCCGGTTAACAAAAGTGTATAACCCTAAGTACGGATCTACGTAAATACACGTAGCGATCCAAACGAGTTTGTTTTAACAATTTGGACAAGAACACGATGTACGGATGCAACTACATGGTATGGGGTATAATAACATACCATGCTAGATATCAAAATATATTATCTGGCTATTATTTATATTATTAAAAGATATGCAGACACAAAATATATTATACATGTATATAAAATCTAGATGTGCAAGAATCCTCTGTACTAGCAAATATATGACGTAATCTTGAACCATAATGGGTTTCAAGCATGCGGGCCGGGTCGGATACTAACTACAGTTACCAAATGCGCTATCCACACCCAAAAATAAATATGAACTAACTGTTGTCGCAAATTAGAAAACCCCCAAATAAAATATAGTATACATGCACTAGGGTGTTACATTATACCCAATTACAAAAGAATTTGAAATTCACGGAACAAGAAAAGACATGAAAATACGGATCTATGAAAAGAGGTGTGGAAACTTCTGTCGAATCTTGTTTTCATGTTCCCAAGTAGATTCTCCGTGCGAACGATTCCCCCATGAAACTAGCACTAGAGGGATAACTTTGTTCTTGAATACCATGTCTCGTCAATCCACAATCGCCATCGGTCGTTCTTCGTATGTTAAGTCCTCTCTTACTGTCAGCTTCGAGTGATCTAGGGCTTGCGTTTCATCTCGAACGTACTTGCGGAGTTGAGATACATGAAATACGTCATGAATAATCGTCAAAGATGGTGGTAAAGCCAATCGATAAGCTACCTCTCCAACACGCTCGATAATACCGAAAGGCCCCACGAATTGAGAACTAAGCTTGTTTCGACTACCAAAACGGATCACTCCTCTGGTCGGTGTTATCTTCAAGAATACAAGATCGCCAACTGCGAACTCCAGAGGTCTTCGTCCTATATCGGCCTGACTTTTCTGTTGATCTTGTGCTGCTTTCATATGATTTTGGATCACGTTGACTTTCTCCACTATTTGCACAATAAGATCCGGTCCCAACAATCTTCTTTCTCCAACATCGTCCATGTTAGTTATATGTATGCCCTAGAGGCCATTGTTGTACATATGATGTATATTATAGTGGATGCTTGGATATATATAGAGAGGACTTTCTTGCTCGATATGATAGTATGCTATCTGGTTTCACTTTATCTTAACATGTTAACGAATATTGTTTTGTGATCGCGTGTTGATAAAGCCTTTAGGATATGTACTCGACTACTAGGACTATGATACAGATCATACTAGTGGGGCCAGGGTAGTCTACGAGTAAAACCTATAACTGTTCCTAGTTGAGGGCGTATCAAGACAGGGCATCGATACTCCAGAGTAGACTAGCGTACACACATCTTGACCCATACGATGGGCGATGGATGATCCCATATCCATTGGTGTTCGACATCAAAGATGGTGTACGGGTGCTCAGTGGAGACTGGGTACACTAAATGGACTCGCCGAGAACTCCTGGATGGTATTATACCTATCGTCAGATAGCAGTTCTCCGGTGACACTGGTACATGTTAGTCTGTAGACCCGAGATCGTCATAGAGTCTTGTGTGATTCCCACCGTGCTTTGATTTCCACCTTACCATGTCCAAGAGGGCGTGCAAAATGGTGGATTTTGGGTACAGTCCCGAATCACATGGAGGCAATGAGCGATAGGAGGGGTTTCGTCTCTCCCGGTATGGGGAGTTGATGTTGTGCTGTGTTCGATTGGCTATAACTGGAAGTCCCTGGCCAGGGCTGATATGGAGATTTACTGGTAAATGTTATCAGCAGTTTCTCGACCCGTTATGAGCCTTATATCGACACGACTTATCGGTTACTGGGGTCTGACGTTTACCACCCCTAGACTAGATATGCAACATATCAGACGAAGAGACCGGACTGTACGGTAGTGTTACTGATTGGATTCACAGGAAAATGTACAGGCTTGCTTGTTGATCTTCTGATCGCTCAATACCTGGGTGGCTGTTACGTTTAGCTGACCGCTTGCATCTTGTGGGTGTTTGATATGATCATCACCCACTGCCGGCGTATTGACGATTCTTTAGAGTCCTACACAGAGGTTTCCTGGCTCAGGCAAAACGAAGTAGGAGCACATATGTGATATGTGCAGCACCGAGAATAATACGATATGAGATACTATATTCTATTCTCACGATATATGATATCGGCCGGGTATATGTGATATAGCCGGGTCATCGGATCAAGTGTTGATTCGATGAATCGGTACATGTTATATTAGTCGGTTATATGCTATATAGCCGGATTGTCGGATCAAGTGTTGATTCGATAATTTAATGTATAATTATATATGTGATATATTACATTACGTTAACTAATATAAGCTCGCTTTATTGATTCATTTTCTCACCGGATAATACATAGATATATATGCGATATGTGTTAATTGTATTATTTTCTTTTGTTGCAAAATATATTATATATGTGATATATAATATTGTAACAAGTTATGATTACAAATACAACATGATTTGTGAAGATTAAACAAGTTAGGGTTTGATTTGGGTTAGCATTTGGGTTAGCTTTTTCATGAAGCTTCTAGAACCTTTATTTTGTTTTAAGCTTAGATATTTTGTATTGATATTTTGTGTAGATATTTCTTAACCCAACCCAAACCCTTTACCCTAGTTTATTCTCTACAAGGGTTAAACCTTCATTCTTAACTCAAGGTTGCTTTTATAACCACAACAATAATTCATTATTCATCACAAAAGCGTTCTTCTTCTTCTTTCTCCTTGAAAAAGCTTTCTAGCTTTTTGTGATTTGATGATTTAAAGTGAGAAATTGAAAACAAAAGAGTGTAAAATTCCTACTTCATCATCCTCATCTATTCTAGCCACTTAGATTAGGGTGTTCACTTCACTAATACTTGATTAGAGAAGTGAGAGCTTGAGTTTGAGATTCTTCAAGATAGATCATCTTCGAAAAGGAAGACTTCAAGCAAGAATGGATCATTCGACTTGTGGAGCCTCTCTTGAGTCCGGAAGATCATGGATCGCGGCAAAGGGACTACTGCTCGGAGTTTATAAAGCGAAGGAATGGACTACAAAGGTTGTAATCTCTCTCTCTTAAATATAAAGTTGTTTACATGCTTTGTTTATCCTAATACTCTAGTTAAGATCTTGGTTAGGGTTCGTTTAGCACCCCAAAATTTTAAATTAGCATGTTTCATGCTTACCAAAACCTTCACAAGGTGCTATACTAACCCAACAGTGGTATCAGAGACTAGCTAGAGCATTAAGCAACGTGTAGACGAAATTAAAAGTCCGATCGAACCCCGAAACGTCATATTTCCCCCTCTCTGGAAATTTTTTTAAAATATGGTTTTTTCCTTATTAAAAATACTCAGAAAATTAAGCAGGGGATTCTATGGATAATTGTGAAATACAAATCCCTTATTCCTTTAAGTCGCCGCGGAACCGCGGCGATACCAGGCTTTTCGCGGCGGTTCCACGGCCGTACTTGGGTATTAGGGATAGATGTTTCTAGGTCACATCCGTAGGTATTACTACATGCTTCTGGGAATTTTTAATATTACTCAAGTGTTGAATTTTCTGGAGATCTTTGCAACTCGTTAATTCGATCGGAAAGTTTAGCATTGTCTATTTATATCTGGAATGTGATACAATATGTGGAATTCATATAGTTAGGCATGAAATGCGAAGTATGTGATATTTCGGATTTAAGATGTCTAAAGTGATCGTAGATTCCAAATGTTGTAGTTTTACACTTTCTTTTCTATGACCGTAAGCGTAGTATTTGGTGTATCGACGGCTTCGTTGCTATATATCAATGACAATCGGGATACGCATACTTGCTTACGTTGATAATATGAGATATTATGTATTGATGTGATATGTTATATTGGATCGTCGTGTTCTGAATAGCCGGGGGTTTTATGTGAGATGAGGGTTTTTATTTTCATTCATATAAAATTCATTTGTATGTAATATTCTTTTATTGGGGAACTTCCGTGTTGAGGATGATGTCACCGTTGTATATTATTTACTTTTCCGCATTAGGATAGACCCAAGTCGGAGAGCACAAGTAACCGGGTTGTAGGGTCCAGTGGGAGGCCATCTCGAGGAGTCGAGACCGGGTCTCCTAACCCTAGAATTGGCAGGGTTACTTGCCGCTCTCGTAGGGGTCTAGGGATGTGGGTTTGGCTATTCATCGCGACTGTGGAATCCGTATTTTATAAAGGCTCAAAATAAAACACGGATGTCCTAGTATATCCAATATTTCATATGTTGACTTCTGCTGCAATGTTCTGTGATGAGATTATATTACTGCCTGAGACGAATGCTTATACTATATATATATGATGATATATAAATTTACCGATTTCGTTTCTTCTGTGATGCTTAGGAAGCATAACTGATGGGATTTATTAATGAGATTAATAAAAGAAAAGAAACCTAAAAGATGTTGTAGAATAAAAACTTTATAAAAAGAGTAGCTACAGTTTTGCTTTGTACAGCGGTATATATGATATACCCTGCACCTTATTCGATGAGGAAAGAGCCGAGATCCCTTCACCGGGAGTGACCTCTTTAGCAAAACTGGCAGATGCTACAAACTCACGGTTTAGTTTTTGATTGCTTCTATAGTTCTTGCTTTGCACAGCGGTATTTATGAAATATCCTGCACCTTATTCGATGAGGAAAGAGCCGAGATCCCTTCACCAGGAGTGACCTCTTTAGCGAAACTAGAAAAGCATAAAAAACACTCCTTTTCAAAATAACTTGTTTCTACAACGATATCAAGTTTATTACGCTCATGGTTTTCTGAAAAACCTGCGTAGCCCTCCGTCATTTCAGATAAGTAATATTTAGTATTCGTGCTACGGTAGTTTGGCATGCGTCAAGGCGTAGTGTACGGTAGCCGATTACTACTTATCTGTAGCATGAGATGCGATTGGATTAGGTTATTCATACGGCGTTGTTTGGCATTCGTCAAGGATCGTACGGGTGGGTTTAATTCAATCATGAAATGTACGGGTTGAACTTTACTAGCGGACTATGGGTTGTTTGGCATGTGTCAAGGTCATAGCACGCTAGGGGTAAAAGAATTATCGGGAATTTCAAGTGTTGAAATTTGCAATGAGATTGCATACCCCCTATGAGATAGTTGGATCCCGATACCCACTGCGAGTAAGTGTTACTCCTGGGAGAATTTTACACAGGACAATTAGCCGATCAAGTAGGTGTCTAGAAAGGTATTAACGGGGTTATTCCTCTGGGAAAACGAGGTTTATTTTAATTAGGTCCGTGCAAAAGCACGGGGAACCTCCCTCAAAGTACCAACACTGATCTGGATGAAAGATTGACGAACTTGTAGGGTGTAATTAATCCCGGCTAATCTTACCTTTTAGGGTTTGAAAGAACATTTGATTAAAACAGTGGGAGCCGTCCTGATTAGATAAGATAATAACCAATCTAATCTTGCAAGAGCATACGCTAAAGTGTTTTCTTCTCTCTCTCTACAGGTAGCGACCATGTCAGGTCTTAATCAAGATAATAATATGGATGTATTAATCGAACCTACTTATTATACTGAGCAGGGGAACGTTGGTCCCGTTCTTTCTTATAATTGTTATAAGACTGAACAGGAAATAGGGGAATACCAGAATTCACATGCCGCCCAAACGAAGAATAAACATGTTGATGTATCTTCTTCGGATGTGTTAGTTACCGAGAACTGTTTCTCAGTTCACTCTACGTCCTGGGCATTAGATACCGGATCAGGATCCCACATATGCAATATATTGCATGGGCTAAAGAAAGGTAGAGAACTGGGAATGGGTGATCATTCCGTAAGAGTAGGGAATGGTGCAAATGTTGCAACCAAAGCAGTTGGAGAATATCACCTTGTATTACCAAGTGGTAATACATTGATTCTGAACGAATGCTATTATATACCGAACATGATATGCAACATTATATTAGTCTCTTTATTAAGTAAAGAAGGATCTAATTTTGTAATACAGGATAATGTTATGAACATCTTCCTAAATCAAAAGTTGATTGGATCAGGCTCATTAAATAATGGCATATACGTTCTAAATCAAAACACAGTTCTTAATATACAGAACACACACAAGAGGAAAAATTCAGAAATGAACGAATCCTTCTTGTGGCATTGTAGACTTGGTCACATCAATGCGACACGACTGGCCAAATTGTATAAGGATGGATATTTGAATCCGTTCGAATTTTCATCTTATGACACTTGCCAGTCATGTCTCAAAGGCAAGATGACCAAAACTCCGTTTAGTGGACATGGAGAAAGAGTTACAGAACTCTTGGGACTGGTACATAGTGATGTATGTGGTCCCATGTCTACACATGCCAGGAGCGGTGCTTCCTACTTCATTACATTCACCGAGGATCTCTCAAGATACGGACATGTGTTCTTGATGAAACACAAATCTGAACCTTTTGAGAAATTCAGAGAATATAAGAACGAAGTGGAGAACCAAACGGGTAAAAGTATTAAGATCCTTCGATCTGATCGAGGAGGAGAATACTTGAGCAATGAGTTTCTGAACTATCTAAAAGAGAATGGGATTCTCTCTCAGCTTACTCCTCCTTATACACCACAGCACAACGGTGTATCGGAGCGGAGGAATCGCACCCTATTAGATATGGTGCGCTCTATGATGAGCAATGCTGAGTTGCTTGTTTCCTTCTGGGGGTATGCGCTTGAGACAGCCATAGACCTATTGAATATGATTCCCACCAAATCTGTGCCAACCACTCCATATGAGATATGGAAAGGAAAGAGACTACATCTTAATTATATTAAGATATGCGGTTGTCCGGCATATGTGAAAACATAAAATCCAGACAAGCTCGAGGCAAGGTCAGTTCTGTGCAAGTTTATTGGATATCCCAAGCATTCGCAAGGGTATATCTTCTACCACTCCGAGGAACAAAAAGTGTTTGTTTCTCGACATGCCACTTTCTTAGAAAAGGGTTTTCTTCTGAAACAAGATAGTGGAAATGAGGTAGAACTGGAAGAAGTTCCAGCGACACAAACTGCAACTGAAGATTTAGTGGAACCAGAGGATTCAGTAATTCCCAACGAACCCCAGCCTCTCCGCCGATCTAGTAGGGTTTCTCATCCACCTTAGAGATACTATGGTTTTCTCGTAGATGGTGGGAGCGAGAATTGCATCATGGAAGATGATGACCCAACTAGCTTCGAGCAGGCCATCACGAGTGGGGACTCTGTGAAATGGCTGGATGCAATGCGATCTGAGATGGAATCCATGTACACCAATAAAGTATGGACTTTGGAAGTTGCTCCTGAAGGGGTAAAACCCATTGGGAGCAAATGGATCTTTAAGAAGAAACTTGGTGTAGATGGAAAAGTTGATACTTTCAAAGCTAGACTTGTTGCAAAGGGTTTTCGTCAACGACAAGGTGTGGATTATGACGAAACCTTTTCTCCAGTGGCTATGCTTAAGTCCATCTGGATCCTACTTTCCATTGCTGCATACCATGACTACGAAATCTGGCAGATGGATGTTAAGACCGCCTTTCTAAATGGTGATTTGGAAGAGTGCGTGTACATGACTCAGCCAGAGGGTTTCGTTGACAGTGGGAGCAGCGGAAAGGTGTGCAAGCTGCTTGAATCCATCTATGGGTTGAAGCAGGTATCGTGGAGTTGGAACATATGTTTTGATGTAGTAGTCAAAGAGTTTTACTTCATCAAAAACATAGATGAACCTTGTATATACAAGAAGGAGGCAGAAAGTAAGGTTATCTTCCTCGTATTGTACGTGGATGACATACTCTTGATAGGAAATGATATTCTTATGCTGCACTCGGTTAAGCTCTTCTTATCACATAGATTCTCAATGAAAGATCTAGGTGATGCCTCCTATATTTTGGGAATTAAGATCTATAGAGATAGATCTAGACGGATACTGGGATTGTCCCAATCCAGGTACATTGACACCATACTAAAGATGTTTAGTATGGAAGAATCCAAGCATAGAAATTTACCCACGATCTCCGGACTCACTCTCTCCAAAGAGATGTCTCCCAAGACTGATTTGGAAAGAGCTTGCATGCAAGGGATACCCTATGCTTCGGCAGTAGGCTCTATCATGTATGCGATGCTATGTACCATACCCGATGTAGCATACTCACTAACTGTAGTGAGTAGGTATCAAGCAGATCCTGGAGAGAATCACTAGACAGCTGTGAAGAACATTCCCAAGTACTTGAGAAGGACTAAAGAGATGTTCTTGGTGTATGGTAACGGAAAACTCCAGGTGGAGTCCTTTACCGATTCAAGCTTCCAGAGTGATAAGGACGACTCTAATTCGCACTCGGGATTTGTCTTTACCCTAAATGGAGAGGCGGTTTGTTGGAAGAGTTCCAAACAGGAAACCGTGGCAGACTCGACGATGGAGGCTGAATACATCGCTGCCAACGATGCTGCCAAAGAGGCCGTTTGGATAAAGAAGTTCATCACTGAACTTGGTGTGGTTCCGTCCATTGTGCATCCAATACCTCTGTATTGTGATAACAATGGAGCTGTGGCTTTGGCCAAGGAACCCAGGTCCCATCAGAAGTCCAGACATATTCTGAGGCGGTATCACCTGATCCGGGAGATAGTTGATCGCCGGGAGATCGAGGTAAGGAGAGTTGATACGAAGGACAACACTGCGGATCCACTCACAAAGGCCATTCCTCAGATACAATTTGAGAGACTCTTCGGGATGTTGGGTATGAGATACTACAACTGCTGGCCTTAGTGCAAGTGGGAGATTGTTAGTTATATGTATGCCCTAGAGGCCATTGTTGTACATATGATGTATATTATAGTGGATGCTTGGATATATATAGAGAGGAATTTCTTGCTCGATATGATAGTATGAGATCTGGTTTCACTTTATCTTAACATGTTAACGAATACTATTTTGTGATCACGTGTTGATAAAGCCCTTAGGATATGTACTCGACTACTAGGACTATGATACAGATCATACTAGTGGGGCCAGGGTAGTCTACGAGTACATCCTATAACTGTTCCTAGTCGAGGGTGTATCGAGACAGGGCATCGATACTCCAGAGTAGACTAACGTACACGCATCTTGACCCATATGATGGGCGATGGATGATCCCATATCTATTGGTGTTGGACATCAAAGATGGTGTACGGGTGCTCAGTGGAGACTGGGTACACTGAACGGACTCGCCGAGAACTCCTGGATGGTATTATACCTATCGTCAGATAGCAGTTCTCCGGTGACACTGGTACAGGTTAGTCTGTAGACCCGAGATCGTCATAGAGTCTTGTGTGATTCCCACTGTACTTTGATTTCCACCTTACCACGTCCAAGAGGGCGTGCAAAACGGTGGATTTTGGGTACAGTCCCAAATCACATGGAGGCAATGAGCGATAGGAGGGGTTTCGTCTCTCCCGGTATGAGGAGTTGATGTTGTGCTGTGTTCGATTGGCTATAAATGGAAGTCCCTGGCCAGGGCTGATATGGAGATTTTCTGGTAAATGTTATCAGTAGTTTCTCGACCCGTTATGAGCCTTACATCGACACGACTTATCGGTTACTGGGGTCTGACGTTTACCACCCCTAGACTAGATATGCAACGTATTAGACGAAGAGACCGGACTATACTGTAGTGTTACTGATTGGATTCACAGGAGAATGTACAGGCTTGCTTGTTGATCTTCTGATCGCTCAATACCTGGATGGCTGTTACGTTTAGCTGACCGCTTGCAGCTTGTAGGTGTTTGATATGATCATCACCCACTGCCGGCGTATTGACGATTCTTTAGAGTCCTACACAGAGGTTTCCTGGCTCAGGCAAAATGGAGTAGGAGCACATATGTGATATGTGCGGCACCGAGAATAATACGATATGAGATACCGTATTCTATTCTCGCGATATATGATATCGGCCGGGTATATGTGATATAGCCGGGTCATCGGATCAAGTGTTGATTCGATGAATCGGTACATGTTATATTAGTCGGTTATATGCTATTTAGCCGGATTGTCGGATCAAGTGTTGATTCGATAATTTAATGTATAATTATATATGTGATATATTACATTATGTTAACTAATATAAGCTCGCTTTATTGATTCATTTTCTCACCGGATAATACATAGATATATATGCAATATATGTTAATTGTATTATTTTCTTTTGTTGCAAAATATATTATATATGTAATATATAATATTGTAACAAGTTATGATTACAAATACAACATGATTTGTGGAGATTAAACAAGTTAGGGTTTGATTTGGGTTAGCATTTGGGTTAGCTTTTTCATGAAGCTTCTAGAACCTTTATTTTGTTTTAAGCTTAGATGTTTTGTATTGATATTTTGTGTAGATATTTCTTAACCCAACCCAAACCCTTTACCCTAGTTTATTCTCTACAAGGGTTAAGTCTTCATTCTTAACTCAAGGTTGCATTTGTAACCACAACAATAATTCATTATTCATCACAAACGCTCTCTTCTTCTTCTTCCTCCTTGAAAAAGCTTTCTAGCTTTTTGTGATTTGATGATTTAAAGTGAGAAATTGAAAACAAAAGAGTGTAAAATTCCTACTTCATCATTCTCATCTATTCTAGCCACTTAGATTAGGGTGTTCATTTCACTAATACTTGATTAGAGAAGTGAGAGCTTGAGTTTGAGATTCTTCAAGGTAGATCATCTTCGAAAAGGAAGACTTCAAGCAAGAATGGATCATTCGACTTGTGGAGCCTCTTGAGTCCGGAAGATCATGGATCGCGGCAAAGGGACTACTACTCGGAGCTTATGAAGCGAAGGAACGGACTACAAAGGTTGTAATCTCTCTCTTAGATGTAAAGTTGTTTACATACTTTGTTTATCCTAATACTCTAGTTAAGACCTTGGTTAGGGTTCGTTTAGCACCCCAAAATTTTAAAGTAGCATGTTTGATGCTTACCAAAACCTTCACAAGGTACTATGCTAACCCAACAGTCCCAATAGACCAGCGAGCGATACTTGCAATCATATAATGCTTCGAATGGAGCTATCTGTATAGTCGCCTGAAAACTATTATTATAAGAAACTCCACTAAGTGCAAATGATCCTCCCATGAATCCTTAAAGTCCAACATGCATGCTCTCAATATATTTCAAGAGTTTGGATCGTTCTTTCAAACTGGCCATCTGTCTGAGGATGATAGGCTGTGCTAAATTTCAAGCGAGTTCCCAAACTTTCCTGTAGACTCCTCCAAAAGTGCAATAAAAATCTGATATCACGATCAGAAACGATACTCACCGGTACTCCATGAAATCTCACAATCTTCTGCATGTACCGCTCTGCTAAAACTTCCGTCGACTGACCAACTCAAAATGGTATAAAATGAGCTGCCTTGGTCAATCGATCAACAATCACCCAAACTGCATTATTGCCCTTTGGACTCCGTGGTAAAGCTGTCACGAAATCTATGGTTATATATTCCCACTTCCACTGAGGAATCGGAAGTGGTTGCAACAAATCAGCTATCCTTTGATATTCTGCCTTGAGTTGCTGAGACACCAAGCACTTCGATACTTAGCGAGCAATCTCCTTTTTCATGCCTTCCCACCAGAAATGCCGTCGTAAATCTCGGTTCATCTTTGTGCCTGTCGGATGTACGGAATATGTAGAACTATAAGCCTCCTTCATAACTTCTTCACGAACATCTCCTTTAGGCTTACATAGCCGACTACCATATCGTAACAAACTGTCTTCATGAATTAACAAGTCTGTTCGAAGTCCCGTTTCTACTTGTTCTCAAAACTTCTGCAACCTTGGATCGTGCGACTGCGCTGCTTTAATATTATCGATCAAGGATGACTGTACTTGCAACTGCATCAACTATCCTAAAGAATGCGGTAGTACGATCTCCAACTCGAATCTCTGAAGATCGGCTATGATCTCCTTCTGTGCAGTCAACATCTGTATTTCTGGCAACCAACTTAGAGCATCCGGCACTACATTAATTTTCCCTGAATGGTACTTTAGATCAAGATCATACTCAGCCATCAGCTTCAACCATCTAAGCTGCCTCATGTTGAGCTTTTTCTGTGTGAACACATATTTTAGGCTTTTGTGATCAGTAAATACTTGTACCATTTCGCCCAATAAGTAGTGTCTCCAAAGCTTCAGAGCAAAAATCACTGCTGCTAACTCCAGATTATGAATTGGGTAGTTCTTCTCATGAGTCTTTAATTGTCTCGACGCATAAGCTATGATCGTCCTATACTGCATTAGAACACATCCCAAGCCTTTCCCAGATGTGTCGCTGTGAATAACTAACCCTCTAGAACTGTCTGGCACTGTCAAGATAAGAGCGATGGTCAATCTTTGCTTCAATGCTTCAAAAGCTGACGCACATTTCTCCGTCCATACGAACGGTACCTCCTTTCATGTTAGCTTGGTCAATGGTTCTGCTATTCGGGCGAAGTTCTCTACAAACCTTCTATAATATTCAGCAAGCCCAAGAAAACTTCTGATCTCTCCTATGTTCTTTAGAATTGGCCAATCATGAATAGCTGCAATCTTTTCAGAGTCAACGACAATTCCATCTCCGGATACAACATGACCCAAGAACTTCACTTCTTCGAGCCAAAACTCGCACTTGCTCATCTTAGCATATAACCTTTCATGCCTCAACGTTTGCAGTGCGATCTTCAAATATTCTGCATACTCTTCTTGGCCCCTCGAATAGACCATAATATCATCAATAAACACCACAATGAACTGGTCTAGGTACGGTGAAAAGATTTGGTTCATCAAGTCCATGAATATCGCCGGTGCGTTTGTAACTCCAAATGGCATCACTAAATACTCGTAATGCCCATATCGAATTCGGAACGTTGTCTTGCAAATATCATTTGATTTCACCCGAACTTGATGATATCCGAATCGCAAATCCAACTTCGAGAATACCCTGGCGTCACTGAGTTGATCGAATAATTCACTGATACACGGGATTGGGTAATTGTTTTTAATAGTCACCCGGTTTAATTCTCGATAGTTGATACACATCCTCCGTATGCCATCCTTCTTCTTGACTAGAAGAACTGGAGCTCCCCAGGG
The DNA here is from genome assembly GCA_030015575.1 of Agapanthus africanus. Classification (NCBI taxonomy): domain Eukaryota; kingdom Viridiplantae; phylum Streptophyta; class Magnoliopsida; order Asparagales; family Amaryllidaceae; genus Agapanthus; species Agapanthus africanus. Next base: position 765,673,308 of record JASDDO010000022.1, on the reverse strand, counting down.
TAAATTTCTGCTGCGAATCCAACCCTTCTCTAGCAATTCGGCGACTTGTTTCTTTAGCTCTTCTAGTTCCACCGGCGCCATCGGATAATAAGCCTTTGAAATCGGCACCGCTCCAGGAATAAGATCAATCGCGAACTCCACATCTCGTTTTGGCGGTAAACCCGAGATGTCCTCGAACACATCCATAAATTCTCGAACTACTGCTGGCGCTACCTCTTTATCTATTTCCATCGACGAAATAATGACACTTGTCGACCTAGCCCTAAATTCGACTGGCCCGATATATCTGCTACCTCCTGAAAATATAAACTCTGGATGTCCGGGAATCTGGAAAATCACTTTCTTTGCCCTACAATCGATGTGAGCGTGGAAAGTGCCAAGAAAGCCTATTCCCAAGACGACATCATAGCTTTCAGTATCAATCACCAAGAAATCCGTGAATAGATCTCGTCCGCATATAATAATCGAACAATCCTTGCACTCGCTATTAGATATAATTTTCCCATTCCTAGTGTGTATGTCCCAGCAACTAAATAGGGCCGTGTATAGAATCGAGTGTGCACTAATAAACGTGGACGACATAAAGCAATGTGATTCACATGAATCGAATAATGCCAATGCGGGAAAATCATAACAAGTAGGATACCTAAAACAACTTCGTCTGAAGCTTTGGCCTTCTCGGCCGTCAAAGTGAAGGCATGTGCTTGATTAGGCCTCTGAGTAATCAGCTTCTGCCTATGAACCTGCTTCTGCGGCGGTTTCTGAGTATTGTCTTTCAATCGTAGCTTTGACGGGAAAGCACTGATGGTATGGTCAACTGTTCAGTCAAAAATATCGCACGTTTGATATAACATTTTCCTTACTTTTCTTAAATATATAAAGGTGTTTATTATAAATATGGAACATATTTGGGTTTATTTGCAAAATACTATTTACCATATGTTTATATATTATAATTAATATTATGAAGGAAAATATATGCATATAATATTTTTATTATGCATATCATATCAAATATTCTAATCAAGATTCATTAAAAGATATAACATCATACAAATGGTTAGAATAATATCTTTATAACAAATATTACTAACATTATTCATGAAGATATTGTGCAAGATTTTGCTCAGATCAGGTGATCAGGATATCGAGATGTCGGGAATCAAAAATCTGCCGATGAAGTTTAATTAAATCATAAAATCAATACTGGCAGAGAATCAGGAAATATTTTCAAAATCCAGATATATAGAAGATCTCTACGTGTCAACATAAAGCCTAAAGAAATTGCAAGCCTTAACTCCCTTATTCAACCTCCCAACCACAGCCAAAACCCACTTATTGCGGCGGATCCACGGCAGTGTTGGGGAATTAGGAGTTGAGATTTTCTGGCTTGGATTCTAACAGCAAATATTATCACATGGTATCTAGGGTTTATATCTTCTGTGGCTATATAAAAGACCGATGGCTAAAGTTAGAAATCATCACCTTTAACACGAAGCAAATCACCGTCAAAGAACAAGTGATCCACAACAGGTCCGCGATTCGACGTGATAGAGCGACGTGAAATTCGACGGAACATTTACTTCCTACGAGGCAGAGATCGAGAGCAACTTCTTCTTCTTATAATCTAAACTCATAGGATTTGTACTTGTGAAGTTGATTAATAAAGGTAGATCATTAGATTAATTATTTCGTATTTAATTTCCGCATTATGATTTCCTTCTCTATCCTTTTCTCTTCTATCTCCATCATGCGCGAGTAATTCTCCGCTTGATAGGGTTCGTAGGATTATGGTAGAACAATGGATGAGAAAATATTTTAATTTCTTTTACGTCTTATGAAGTTTATAAACTTTAGCAAAAGAATCATTAACATCCTAATCAGGCGCGCTATCAATTTATTAATAGTCTTAACCGCGATTTGAGATCAGATTAACAATTGTTTTGTTAAGGGCTAGACATAAATAAAGATCAATGAAGGGACAAGGGTCAATAGTGGGGAAACCCTAGTTTCTTCCAAGAACCCTAATTCTCATTCATCACCTATCAATCTAGTTTTAAATCTATCAAAAGATAAGAAGAGTCATCTTTATTAGTCATCAATGACTACTAAATCTTAACGAACCCTACAAGCCTTTTCCCTATAAATTCTATATGCGTATTTAAACTAGATCTTAAAACTATTATAAATTCTACATCCGTGTTTAATATAGATCTAGAATCTTAAAACTATTCTTCCTTCTTCTTTTATTCAAATCAACTCGTCTAAAGCAAGATTAACAATTCCATGCATCCCTTTGGACGACCTGTACTCATCTCGGCTAGCTACACGCGACACCGTTATTGATTACGGTTACTAAAAAAACATACTTTTCACACACCAATCAAATGGTGCCGTTGCCGGGGATACGTGCGTAATTTTTTTTCTTGCTATTTGTGTTGAATTCTTATTTGATCCATATCATAAAAATAAATTAAAACAGCAAATTGTGCATTTAACGATTAGTGTGCGATTTTTGCGAGGGAATCTGGAGTCACTTGAACGAGGAAATCGAGATTCAGAGACCTTCAGAGAGGACCAGAGGAGCGAAGGAGGCCACAGTGGAAAACTTGTCAATAGAACCCTCCTTTCTGCGGCGGAACCGCGGCGGAGTTGGAGTGCCAAACTCCTTTGGTATCTTCTTCATATCTTTCTCTCTCCTCTAGAAATCCAATAATTTGATTTTCTGCAGGATTCTTTTCAAAATATCGTCACTCAGAAATCTTTTGCGTGTTTTGTAATTGGTTTGCTTATGTATATTTTAATACGGACTTTAAGGGGAAAGACCAAAATTCAGATTAGGTGGAGATTTCATCACTCTTCCTAGGCCCTACAAATCACAAAACGAGCATCCGCATCCCCCTATATTAATTAAAAAATATCTAGACCAAGACTTTGAGAATCGTCGCGCTCAATTAAGACAGAGGAGGGTCGTGGGTAAACTATCGCTTATCCGCATTTCTTTTGTGGTGCCTAGGCAAGCGTGACTAAGGCAAGTGGTTACTTAATTAGGCCTGCTATTTTCGGTGATTCGTATAGCGGATACCTTCCACTTACCTGACACTTATCTGGCCATAAGAGCGATAAAGAGGTGGTAGAGGATTAATCCTGCGACTTGTCCTTTGGAAGTCTAGGAGCAGTCTAGTGACTTGACCTAGGCGACCATAGTTCTAGGGTTGATTGTGCATTTTTTGTGTGATCTGTCTCATGTCCGACACTTTTCAGAACAAACCATTTTTAAATCGTTCACACGCTGCCATGTGAGCTAAACCCGCTTAGTGCATGCTCGGCTGGACATGGGATTCTAGTGCTGGTCTTGTCCACGTTTTTGCTATCGACTCCGAAGTCGGTACTTCTTCATTTTCTTTTTCCCCTCCATCCACCACATCGACCGAGATGGACGGTTCTCCATCAGATTTTACCAACACACCCCTGCCACCAACCGTAGGTGCGCAGAATCCACCACGCATCTCTCTCTAAGAGAGATGCTACCCCGTGCGTGGACCCCTTCCTACCTGTCTATCTATTCCACCAGCCAATGGGGATAATTTTGAAATTAAACCCCACTTCATCAAACTTTTGTCCAAATTTCACGGGCTTGAATCCGAAGACGCATACATTTTCATAACCAAATTCGAAAACGTTTGTACAATGATGGGTACGTCACAACTTTCTGTGGATGCTATGAGATTACGTCTTCTCCCTTTTATTTTGTGTGATCTAGAAGAAAAGTGGCTTTATAACACTGCCGCACACTCTATTACCAATTAGGATGAATTCGTGATAGCATTCCTTAAGAAATTTTATCACAATCATAAAACCGCTCGTGTTCGAAGCGAAATTAACGAGTTTACCCAACTTTCCAACAAACCATTCTGACAATACTTTGAACGGTTCAAGGATCTTCTTCTACAATGCCCGTCATGGAATCGATAAATGGAAACTTTGTCGCATTATCTATGAGGGTGTTAACCCAGCGACAAAACAGATGCTTGAAACCATTTGTCAATGTCATTTCATGTCTAAAGATGAAGGGGAAGCTTGGCAATTCCTGAAGATCTCGCTGAACAAACTTTACAGTGGGAAAGCGTTAGACTAATATTGTCTAGGGCAGGTATCCATCAGCTCGATGTTTCCATCGTAGTGAAAGCCGAAATGGCCGCGATACAGAGGAAACTCGACGCTATAGAAAACAAAGTCTCTTCAGCCTCCCTAAACCAGGTTACGCTCCCCAAAATTGTGTGTGGTTACTGTTCCGACCCATCACATTTAACGGAAGAATGTCCTTTTAGTCCACTGTTTTAAGGTCAAATTAATGCTACTTTTCAGCAACGGCCTAGAAACGATCATTATTCTTCCACATATAATCAAGGATGGAGGAATCGCTCTAATTTTGCTTGGAACCAAAACCAAAATCAAACTCAAAATACGTTTTCAAGCCAAAATAACTATCAAAGGGTTGCTCCACAGCAACAACAACCACAACAGAGTCAACACCCCTTTCAAAATCCAGCCAACAATTCTGCACCGATTAATGATTCTTTCCAAACGGCTGGTACCGAAAAACTCTCCGCACTCGAACGAAGCATGGATATTTTTATTAAACATTCCATGCGAACGACAGATACTTTAACGTCTTTTATCCAAATGTTAATGCAGAACACCGCTTCCCACGATGAAAGCATAAAATCGATAGAAGCACAACTTGCACAGTTAAATGCCGTGATGAGTGCGAGAGAAAAAGGGAAACTTCCATCTCAACCTATACCGAATCCTGGCCACTCACAAAGTTATAATGTGAGTGTTGTTACCATGTTGAGATCAGGAAGAGTGTTGAACAATCAAGTCGGTGAATAGGTTGATGATGAGGAATCAATTGATACCACGACTTCTACTTCTAACCCTATTTCGTCTAGTCCACTTTCTTCCGAGCCTATTCTCCGTTTTCCCCTAGGCTCAAATCCTCAGCCCACTTCGTCGAGTCAACCTAAAACGATCCCAACTCCAATTCTGGGATCGATTCCATCCCCACAAAATTCTCCAATGTTGGACCCAACCCTTATTGATAAAGCTCCTTATCCATACAGGTTAAGGAAAAACAGACCAAGTCCACAAATGGAGAAGATTGTGGAAAATTTTAAGCAAGTTAATATAAATATTCCTCTCCTAGATGCTATTCAACAAGTTCCGTCTTATGCGAAAATCCTAAAGGACTTGTGCACTAGGAAGAAAAAAATTCAAGTGCTTAAAAAAGTTTTCTTAGCGAGTAATATGAGCACTACGTTTACCCAACAAATACCTACGAAACGAAAGGACCCTGGGAGTCCTACAACATCTATTTCTATTGGGGGTAAAAATATCAATCATGCTCTACTCGATTTAGGCGCTAGTATTAACTTACTTCCATATTCAGTTTATGAGCAATTAGAGATAGGAGAGTTAAAACCGGCGCACTGAACTCTTCAAATGGCCGATCGATCTATTACCCAACCAAGGGGTGAGCTAGAGGATGTGTTAATCAAAGTCGGAGAATTTATATTCCCTGTGGACTTTATCGTTATAGATATACAGCCTGTGGTGAACCCACAAAACCAAATCCCGGTGATTCTATGTCGACCTTTTCTTGCGACTTCCAACGCAATCATCAATTGTCGTAACGGCTCTATGACCCTATCCTTCGATAAGATGTCAATTGAGCTTAACATTTACAAGTTGGGAAGTGAACCCTCCGAACCCTATGCTCAAGTATGTTCTGTCGAAAGGATGGATCCGACAGTAGCGAATTTGAACAGCTTCACGATACTGATCTTGACTCTGCTAGTACGTTGTTATTTGACCCTGCTATTTATTATACATATACGGATCCTTCTATCGAGCTGTCCGGGTCAACATCTAATGCTAAATATGAATCTTTTATGAAGTCCGAGTATCATCCCATTCTTTTCGATGAGATTATTATTCGGGATATCGATGAAAACTTTAAAGAAATCTTCGCTGAAGAACTCGCATTCTTAGAAGACATGGGTGTTGTGATGAATCAACCCCAACCCAAAGAAGTTGAACCGCCACCTCTTCTTCTTATCAATAACGAGAATACGAGTAATTTATCCTCATTGTTTCTTCTCTATAAACCGAGACGTAAACCCGTTCTATTCCACCTATTATCCCCTCCCAACTTCTTCACGTCTATAGGTAACATGATTTTCTACTAACCAGTGTGTTACATTGATAAAATATTTGAATGGTTGGTGTTGACTTTTGGTTTTTGTAAAGCTTTATATTGACCAATAATTTTAACCCCCTTATAATTTTAAATGCTTAATACTATTTTTCTCAAGTTTGGGAGAGAAAATCTTTTGGCTCTTGAAAAAAAATAAATTTTTACAAAATTATGAGCCAAAAATAAGTTTGGGGGAGGATTTCACTGTTATTTATTCATGTCCCCGTTACTAATTTTTCCTCCAAAGTCTACAGTTTTTTTAAAACTTAACAGATGACATCAGTGAGGACACTGCTGCAAACAGGTTTAGGGGAGGTTTGTGCTTATTCACGCATTATTTTGCATTATCATAAATATAAGCACAAAATTTTTTGATAATGAAAGTTTGAAAGTGAAGAATTACATATGAAAGATAGGAATAGTTTGAAAAAAGCAAGAAAGTTAGATATTTTCTTAAACAAAGCTAGTAATACGTAGTTATGAGCCATTGTCCCAAAAGTTAGTAAGATGAAGGAAATTACTAATCTGAGGATAAAAATAAGCCTGAAAAATAGTCCCTATTCTTGAGTCCAAACATTTGAACGTTGATACCCTACTATGCGCACTTTCACACATCTTGAAACCTGGGATAGTAAAGGCTACCTTGAAATGCTCTTGTCTAAAAGCCTTGGTTTGAAGAAAAATAAAAATATGAAGGAAAAAAATGGTGAAGAAAAAATGAACACTGGTTTTGTAATTACTTAAGACAGCATAAAAAATACAGCAAGAATGCTTTATCACCTAGTGCCTTAGACCAACTGGTTTGGGAGTGTTCCCTTCCGAATACAGAGACGCGACCGCGTAGGTTCGTCTTGCCTGAATTTCGGGGCAGATGCTAATTGGTGCTATCCATCCACCTCTCCGAAGATGCCAAGTTGATTTATGGCACCATGTATCGAAGGTTTAAACGGATGCGGCCGATGTAGCAGATTTCGTCAGATTCCTCCTCATTTGAGGGGTTTTTGATTGTGGGGACGCTCTTCCCTGCAGGTGTAAGCCCCTGCAGTTAATTACGCTACCGCATCGCGGTAACAACTTTCTCCTTCTCCCGATGATCACTTCGTGTCGTGTGTGTTTGTTTTGTTTGTGGTTGCCCGTGGATTGTATACGTAGACTAATTTATGTTGTCGCCCGTAGGGCGTGGATTAGTCCAAATCCGTATCTTCTTAGATTTAGGTTTGGGGGTTGGTTTTAAGGATACGTTAGCCTCATTTGAAACTAAGATCAACTTAAACATTAGTTAAGGACACGTTAGCCTAATTTCTAGACTAAGATCAACTTAACAGGATCGTTTAGATCCAACAAGAAAGCATTTGGCCTTTGTTGTTTAGTTTAGGGACATTGCGGTCGATTAGTTTAAGGACATTACGGTCCAGTGTTAGTTTAAGGACATATCGGTCCAATGTTAGTTTAAGGACATTACGGTCCAATGTTAGTTCAAGTATATCTCGGTCCAGGTTAAGGACATCGTAGTCCATGAGTATAAGGACCCCACAGTCCGTAGTTTAAAAACGTCATAGTCTATAAAGTTTAAGGACATCATAGTCCATGAGTTTAAGGACCCCACAGTCCAGGTTAAGGACATCATAGTCCATGGGCTTAACGACCCCACAGTCCATGAAATGTGTGGTTGTCGGGACCCGTCACCTCTCTGAAGACGTTGAAGGATTACAACGACAGATATCAGAGGAGTAAAGAGATGTACCCTTGAACTGGTGTGAATTGGTCGGAAGATCTGTAATCCAGTTTGGAACTAAGATCTGTTAAATATTCATGAGCAGGTGGGATCAATTAAATATAAGTTGAGGACTTATGGCCAATATTAGGCTAAGTCCAATAAAATTAAAATGTTCAACATTTTATTTAGGGCTGTTGAGCTTTTATTTGGGCTTGGCCCTCTTAATAATCTTGACAAATTTTTTTCTTGTATTGAATGCAGAGCATTCATCAGAATAATATGTGTTCTGACAGCGCGCTACGTGGCGCGCCAGGCGCTTTGCGCCAATTAAAGAGCGCATTGCGTTTCTGCCAAGTAGCGCACACGAAAAGGACACGTGTCGCACTTGGCGCTAAGCGCCAGTTTATGAGCGCATTGCGCTTTCAATTTATGAGCGCGTTGCGCTAGTTTAGTGGCGCATAAGTGAATGACACGTGGCACGCTTGGCGCTGAGCGCCAGCCCATGAGCGCAGTGCGCTGTTTCAGAAGCGCAAAGCGCAAGTTGCATACGTGGTTGACACGTGGCACGTTTTGACCCTGAGCGCCGGTCCAAGGAGCGCAGAAGCGCAGTTTAAGAGTGCAAGACACTTTTCAATAGCGCAAAGCGCATTTGATCAAATTTATGATCTGTGAACAAATTTATGTTCTTTTTAAAGGAGGCTTTGCCTCAAGATTCAAGAACAACAGTTCTTGTTTTTGAAAGGGCTTTACCTTTGTAGATCAATGATCTGTGAATGAAGTAAATACTTCTTTTGATTTTATGGTGAGATCTTTTGATCTCTTTTTATAAAAGACCTTTGTCTTTTATAGATCTATGATCTTTTAAGAAGATAATTTTTCTGTTTTAATGAGATATTTCATCTCTGTGTTCAAGAGTCATTCTTTTTACCTTGAAGAAATGATCTTCTTTTAAGAGCTTGCTCTTCTTCTTTTGAGTTTTATCAAAGTTTGTAGGGGGTTTCTCTATCTCAAACTTTAAGTCTTGGGGCCTTTATATAGGGCAAGTTGATTTGTTAAATCAGTTAAAGAGATCTTTCTCTGATTGATTTGGGGATGTTTCCCCCACCATTGGATCTTTGATCCTAGAGCTTCTGTTTTACAGAAGGCAATTTTCTTGTTTTTAACAAGATTGAGAAATCTTTCCATAACAGAATTTTAATTCTGATTAATTAATGATTTATCATTATTATTAGATCTTTTGATCTAACGGTGGGGAGTTCTTTAACTCTAGCACTGGCGCATCCGTGCTTTGCACGTGGTACGCTGCTCAGAGCGCAGCGCACTTTGCGCTAGCGCACCTATGTTTGACACGTGGTGCGCTGCTCAGAGCGCAGCGCAGCGCATCCAGCGCTAGCGCACACATGGTGCGCTGCCTAGGGCTCAGTGCTTCTGGCGCTAGCGCATCCGTGTTTGACACGTGGCGCGCAGCGCGCCTAGCGCTGAATCTAAAGTGTTGCTTCAATTTTTAAAATTCAAATTTCAAACAGAGCTTTGCTCTGATTGGGGGAAACAAATGCCCCCCACCGTTGCGCTCACGTGGCCCACACGTGAGTGCAGCGGTGGCAGTATCTGCGCCCTTGGATCAACTCAAAAGTTGAAGAGGCGTTTCAATGCCTATAAATAGGACCATTGGTCGCTTAGATGATTTTCATCTTCTTCTTTGAGAACTTTTATTCAGAGCATCGCTCTTCAATTTAAGAACTTTTCAAAAAAAACTCTGTTAAAATTTTAGGTAAAATTTAAATCTTTTAATAAAGTAGGGTCTTACCCATTAACAGAGCCTTGCTCTTCATAGATCTTTGATCTAAAGAAAACCCATTTAGGGTTTCATTAACAGAGCTTTGCTCTCCTGAACATGTAGATTTTTTTTAATCTCTTGTGAAGAACTCTTAAGAGTATGTTCATGGATCTTGAAGATCAAAAATGAAATTTTATTTTTGATGGATCATCTTCTCAGAGCAAGGCTCTTCTTGAGGAATTTTATTCCTTCATCATTAGACTTTGACAGATGTCTGTCTAGTGAAGAGCGCTGCTCTCAATGGGAGTTTTACTCCTCTGCCTGAGGGATTTCTCATTTAATGAGAATCTCTTGAGGATTACCTCTTTTAATGACAGCCTCATCCAATGATGAGGTTGTTTTATTAATGATGAACTTTCATCTAGATTTTGTGGGTCCCCTTTGGTCCATTTTAACCGCATTGCAGTGCAGTACGGATTTATAGTACTTTTGTAATAGAATTTAATTTATAGCATGGGCGACTGAAAATTCACTCTTTTTCGCGTAGGCATTATGTCTTCCAACACCTCCTTCCTGTTCATTCGCTCAGAAGGCGGTTTCCCTGAAGCACCCGTTGACCGTGAGGTTTTTGCGTTGATAAAAGACCATAACCCGGAGCACAAGAGTCTTCATTTATGGGGTAAATGGTATAACCAAATTATCATGGGCCGACGGAGCTTTTCCTGTATGACACCCTCGGAGCCTATTTCAGCGATTGCTTATGCAGATGCGCCTCCGATAAATTACACTGTGGAGGAGGTCAACTGGACTTTGGAAGGTCTCCTTCGGCCTTCTATCGCCACAGTACCCGTGCAGCCGCCGGAAGCTTTGGACATCCTAGGGCGACGCATATGTCAAGGCGAGTCGCGTCCTTGGGGACAGCCGTACAATGTAGGACTAACTCCCCGTCACCCAGCCGAGTATTTGCAGTGGGCCCGATATATTTTATCGGCGAGCAAATCACAGTTGATGAAGCTCGGATTGTATCCCGCCGTTTATGCTTCTTTGTTTCAATATTCCACATCCCCTACATGGTGGGTCAGGGAATTTCTGGAACAATGGAACATTCTGACCCACACCTTCCTCCTATCAGATCGAGAAGTCTCCATTTCTTTGGAGGAGTTTGCAGAGGTCTCGGGTTTACCCGTTAGGGGGGAACATTATGAGGAATTGCTTCCTCCGGATGAGTATGTTTTCGTTACCAAATCCATGGTAATGGATCTTACTCCCGAGAATGCTATTCAACACCAGTTTCCGAGCTTGATAAAGGTGTTGAATATGTATGAAAACCTCTCTCTCGCATACGAAGGTCGTGGAGTTAATTTTACGGCTTTTATCGCTGATTTTCTTCGCCCGGAAATATTGAAGGAAGAAGTTGAAAAATTCGCCAGTCTTGACGACTCCTTCGGCTTGGGTTTAGGCAATCTGCCAGCGACGAAGGCGGATCAGAAGAGCTTCTTTCTACCTGATACCCCAGTCATCCCTTTTACAGGCAGCTCCTGGGATTGACGAAGAAACGTTCTTTTTAGGGTTCCTTGGGTTGTGGCTGAGTTGGTTCACGCTTCCCATGCACCGTATGAGGCCGTCCGTTTTCTATCCTACTCATCGAATGGTTGCCGGGATACAAGTGGCTGTGGGGATTGCCGGGTTAGCCCATATGTTTCACGGCCTCAGCTTGGCAGCTGATACCACTGAGCCAGGGGTGCAGTCAGTAAATTTCTCGATGCATTATTTCACATCATGGCTCGAGTTACACGTCCTAGGCGTCTTCGGCATCCACAAGAGGCCGGGTTTTTATGACAGGTGCCGGTTCCCTCGGATCATGCGACTGGTTGGCGCTTCTATCGTAACTCCGACACAACGGGAAGCTAGAGTCTTGCTTCTTCGCCCGCGCACGGTTGGGGCTGGCATGTCTTTTACTGATAAAGTTTTGACCTTCGGCCAAGAGTCGGGGAAGACGGTGCTGCCACTGCAGGACATATTTAAAGATGGGGTCTCCGTCTTAAAGGCTCGGGAGATTCTTCATCTGTACTCTATCCGGCCAGGCTTTCTCGTATTCAGGCAAAATGATGTGGTGTTATTCATAAGATACAACCCGCATCGTTTCGGCCAGCAGCTGAGTTATAATCAGGGCGTCCCACTTGAGGCTTTCTTGGCCGAACCTGCCGCTACCGGAAAGGGAATGCGGGGCGCACTGCATCATTTCATGCGCTTGAACACAGGGTCCAACTTCTTTATCAGCGAACCGAGCTGCGTCCCAAAGGCCCTTAATGTGTACGTGGCATGGTATCAGCATTCAATGGGCGTCGTCATCAGGGAGGAGAAACGATTGTTGCTCGATCGCAAGGGTGCAGTGCCGGCTGGTGATCGAAATGTTCCTCTAAAGCGACAGAACATTGTTCATCCTCCCCTGAGAGAGGTCACTGTAGTTGAGCCTCCACACGTGCTAAACCCTACGCGCGGGTTGCCCCCATCCAGCGTGCCTGAAAAAGAGGTGGCTGCCGCGTCCCCCGAGTCGGACGTTGGAAAAGAAATTGGGACTCGTCGTCCAAAGGCGTCTACCAAATGCAAACTCGTGTCATCGGCTACCGGCGCTCGTCCTCAGAAGAAAAAGAAGCAAGCACTTTCTTTGGACACCATATTAGGCTCGACTCCCCCTGCTCCATCTAGTGAAGGCTTGAGCGAATATGGGACCAACGAGGGTTTATTCGGGATGCTTAATGATACCAATTTGGAGGTTGCCATTGAATCTTCCAAACAGTCAGCCACCCTCGAAAAAGAACTGGACGCCCTTGCGCAGTCAGGTATACTTTACCCTTATCTCTCCGCCATTTATTTCACTCTTCTTTTATCATGCTTTGACTGACGCTTGCTGTTTCAACAGGTGCCTCTACAGAAGAAGCCATTGCTGCTTCGCTTAAAACCTTTGAAGAGGAGGAAATGTATCGCGCCTCATTGCCAACAGAGGCTTCACTTGAACTACCGATGATGGATACCGTAACGGTTCCGGAGGTAAAACCAGGCTCTGATGATAATGTTCCCTTGGCGGAGGTCCTGAAGAAGTCTTCCCTCTCTGTCAAAACCGAGAAGCAGCTTAGAAAGCAGGCGGCGAGGGGAAAGAATCGATCTTCTACAGTCACTGGCTCTGGGCCAAAGCGGGGGAAGAAGACCGCTACTAATCCACCGGAAGACAGTCTTCTTTTTTCGGGTTCATCTGCCGAGGAAGCCGCACAATTGGCTGAGGCTATAAGACGCTCACAAGACGAATCCGAGAATGTAAGGATCCCGAAGAGGCCTTACCTTGCCATCATCTTTTATGAAGACCCTCCGTGGATACGGTGGCTATTCATAGGCCCTTTGAAAGAGTGGGGCGAAAGGGCTCTTAAGCAGGCTATCTTAGCCGACGCCGAGGACGCACTTTCATTGTGGACCGGTGGCCACGAGTCTACTCTCGAACCTCGGCGAGCATACCTCCTCAGGAAGGAGCGTCGGCTTGAACAAGCCATACTAGAAGCTCCCTTGTGCATCGGTATGTTCATGTATCTCGTTGTAATATTTTGTATTGCTTGTATACATATATATATATATATATATATATATATATATATATCTATCCTTATCCTAGTACAAACTTTGCAGGGACTTCGGCGATGGCAGAGGAGCCGATTCCAAGTCGCTATGGACTTCGCAGATATCCCCGATGAGGCACCAACCCGTGTGGAGGGGGTTGACGCAATTGTTGCTCCCGCGATGGAGCTTCCCTTGATGATTCCTGCTCCCCAGGTGATTGCTCCTTCGGAAAAGGCATCTTCATTGGCCGCGGGTTCAACGGGTCTCTCTGGGGATGGCCCGGAAACTATGGGACAGGTAGTCAAGGCCACCGTCCTTCCATTGGAGCCTATAGCGATGGTTATTGTTTCTCCACCGGAAGTTATTATACCGGCCCACATCCTTGATGATGTGCTCGAGAGCACGGAGGAGGGTGAGTCAGTCACTGCATCCAGGGATGCCCTTGTTGTGGTGTCGACCGGTGACTTACCAGGTAAATTTCAGGATGTTGCTTTCTATTTTATTCTGCAATCCCTTTTCCATCTTTTCTGACAGTACTTTTGTTTTGAATGCAGTTGCGGTGGGCATCGAGGTTGTGCCACCCGAGGAAGCGCTACCAGTTACCGCTTTGGCGGTGACCGCCCCTCCCTCTTCTCTTATATCTTCTCAAATGCTGGAAGATATGGGTTTGTGATAAATTTAAATCAGGGACAGCATCTTTCGTGTACTGACCATGTATCATCGTGATCTCGCAGGAGTTCTTTTTGATCATTTGTATCAGGTACTGAACCCGCACTTCTCTTTCCCGTTGGAGATTAGTCCGCCCGCTGGTGTCGGTGAGTATCTTTTCTAACCGAGGTCCCTTCTTTTTTTTAACGGGCAGTCACGTTATTGCTAATTCTTCTTTGCATTGCTCATAGCCTTACAAATTGAAGGGGGGTCAAGGGTATTGCTGAGCCACCGGAACTCCCAGCTTTGCCCCCTGTTGCAGCCGGTATAATAAACTCTTTTGTTCATATATATTTTTTATTCCTTAAGCCAACATCTGATTGTGATTTGTTTTGTAGAAGTCACATCGACTCCAGCCCCGTTCGAGCCTCGCATTATAATGCCGGCAGGGCCCTTTTCCAGACGTCCATCCTCAAAAGGTGTTGCGAATAGTCTGTGCATGCTAAGCGACTACATTGAGGAGCTTGATGTGGAGACTCCCACATTCGCTGTGGATTTTGCTGCGGAGGTTAATCCCATGCTGGCAAAGCTCGTGAAATTTTATAGTGAGGGCGTCGTTGAGTCTTGGGTTAACCACTGCAGGAAGATTGAGGCCTGCCTGCATGAGCTTGAGCTTATGCGTCCTGCCCTTGAGATTCAGGTTTTGAACTCCCAGCGGGCCGCATGGGTCGAGCAGAGTGTGTCCTTCCTCTGCCATTTCGAACAAGAAGCGACCTTGAGACGGAAGGAACGCGAGGAGGCTTCGGGTGAATCTGCTCGGCTGCGCGCCCAAGTTAAAGCGAACGCCACGCAACTGAGAGTTGTTTTTGACACATTGCAGCAATGTATCTTGGACGGGCTTGTATTGAGGCGGAAGCTCGACTTTATCGAGCGGGTTGCGCAGAGTCACGAAGATGCCCAACGGGAAATCGATGAGAAGATTTCATCATGCTTGCAGCAAAGGGCTCGACTTGAAGCGGAGCTGGCCACGACGGCTGATCACGAGAAGGCACTGAAAGGAGTGCGAGAGCAACTGGCTGACCTATTGAAAACGCCTCCTTCTCAGTAGCTGTATTTGTATCAATTAAACACTTGTAATCATTGAATAACATGTATCCATTTTTTATTCTTTTATATGATGTATCTTGTATTCAATTGGGCTCATGAATAAAGACACATTTTTCTTATCTCCCACTGTCGTTTTCTTCTCTTTGCTGTGTTGTTGGTATGTTACTCTGGCAAGTGTGGCCTGTAGATAATAAAGAACATTTCATCTTGAACTCTCTGAGTGGTAGTGATGGCTTAGGAAGCAGGTTCAAATCTGCTACCTAAGACTTTTCAATTTCATGAGCCGTGAGGGTCTCATAAAGACTTTTCTCCCTACGAGTCGAGAGGATCTCGTAGGTGTATTTTCTCCTTAGGAATCGTGAGGATTCCTAAGCGCGTTTTCTCTTGAGAGTCGTAAGGATCTTACAAGAGAATTTTCCCTCTTACAAGTTGAGAGGACCCGTAAGTGGTTGTTTCCCTCCTTGTCGAGATTCGACTTTGGAAACTATGGCCCGTGAATAGTATGCAAGAGTCCGATTTGGACTGACCTGCAGAGCCCCAGTGCTTAGGAAACAGGTCCTTATCCCCATTGCCTAAGGCTTTTCCCTACGAGTCGAGACGAGTCGAGAAGTTCTCGCAGGAACATTATTTTCCTCACGAGTCGAGACGAATCGAGAAGTTCTCACAAGGATTTCCTAACATCACAGTTAACTCCTGCTAATAGAAGTTCATTAGGGCCTGTGGTACTAGGGTTTTATACCCGTCGTACCGTCGCGTTGGCTGGTGTATTCCTCGACGCATAATCTTGCTGTTCGAGTAGCTCCGCGACTGCCGTGTCTCTGATCCCTTCATGGGCTGGACAAGACGTCTTCAAGAAATCTTCCAGGTAATATTACCGTCGAAAGAGCAAGCGTTAGGGATATTTCATGTCACTTTTTACTTGAGGTTAAGCTCAGTTTGGGAGCCCTGATGAGTCATAAACACTCCACGCTGGTGTGAGATGATCTCCGATAGTCTTTCAGGCTTTATATGAGTTGCCATCAAGACCCTGAAGTTAGGAATATTGCCTTCGCTTCGTTTACTGGCATTGCGTCTGCTGTTTCGAGACGAATGTTGTGGTTTATCTCTAGGTTGTTGGTGAACCGTCGGGACCTGGAACTAGGGACTTTGCCATGGCTCCGTTTTGCTGACGTTGTATATTCCTGCAGAGACACCGATTTCTCTGCGGGTCAACGCGAATTGAGATGCTCTCATCAAAGACGCTGATTTCCCCAAATCGAGGTTTTGCCAAGGACACTGATTTCCCCGGAGTTGAGACGAATCGAGAGATTCCTGCAAAGACACTGATTTCTCTGCGGGTCGATGTGAATCGAGAGGTTCTCGCCAAGGATGCTAATTTTCCTGAGTCGAGAGGTTTTGCCAAGGACACTGATTTCCCTGGGGTTGGTTGACTTGTTTTCGAGACGAAGCGTTGATCCGACGGGGAAGTCATTGGTTGACTCTAGGTCGTCTGTGGACCTTAGAGTTTTGGAACTAGGACTTTACCGTGGCTCCGTTGTTGGATTGTCGCATCTTAATCTTACTGGAGGAAGAACGCTGTGGTAACATCTCGTCTACTGTATTGAGACGAATGTTGAGGTGGAACTGGGATTTTTCCGTCACTCTGCTTTGTTTCGACCATTGGGTCTTTTGTTGACGTCACGTCTGCATCCTACTAGAGTAAGGAGAAACGCCGTTGTTGATATCTAAGTTGTCGATATTGACGTCGAGACCCTGAAGCTAAGGATCTTCCTTCGCTTCGTTTATTGACATTGTGTCCGCAATATTGCGACGAATGTCGAGATTGTCTCTAGGTTGTCTATGAACCGTCGAGATTTGGCTTCGCTTCAACGAAGCCTGGTGGGAAGATATGATTCCCTTCTTGTTTATGCCCATGGGTTGTGTATAGGGGTCAATGTGACCTCTCCTGCAGGGCAAAAGGTTTCATTTCAGTTCGTCATTCATTCATTTTTTCTTTATTCTTTCCGCGATGCTCTATCATTTCAGCTTTTTATATCGCGAAAATCGTGATTGCCCAACCATTTCGGCTATTTTTCGCGGCGCCCAATCATTTCGGCTATTTTGTATGCATACATTCTTACTTGCTGATTTTGTTGAAAGTTGCCCCATCATTTCGGCTATTTCGTATGCATGTGTGGCTCACTAGCTTCTTGCTACAAGCTTGGAATTAGACACCGATTTCGACATCAGCATCGCTACAACTGGGATATTGCCAGGAGCGAATCATCATTTGCCTCTGTCGATGACGAACAAAGGTGGCTTAGTAAACAGGGTTAAGATCCTGTCGACTAAGGCTTTTGACTTCATGAGCCGTAAGGGTCTCATAAAGATATTTCTCCCTGCGAGTCGTGAGGATCTCGTAGGTGCGTTTTCTCCTTAGGAATCGTGAGGATTCCTAAGTGTATGTTCTCTTATAAGTCATAAGGATCTGACAAGAGTGTTTTCTCCTTATAAGTCGAGAGGACTTACAAGGGTTGTTCACCATGTAGACATATCCCTAGTCGCGGGTAGGACTTTGTTAGGGAAATGTTTCTTCGCGCCCGTGGATTGTATATAGGGGTCAGCATTGAGCTGCTTGTAGGGCAAAATTGGAGGTTGTGGTGGCCGCTTAAGAACAGGTTCAGATCCCTGTAGTTTAAAACTTTTGAATCTTATGAACCGTGAGGGTCCCATAAGAGGGTTCTCCTTACGAGTTGTGAGGATCTCGCAAGTGTAATTTCTCCCTAGGAATCGTGGGGATCCCTAAGTGTGTTGCTCCCTTGTGAGTCGTAAGGATCTCACACAGGTGGTTTCTCCTCACAAGGTCGAGAGGACCTTGCAAGTGTCTTTTAACGAGATTGCGCCCTTTCGGGTTTTCACAAAACTCGCCGGTAGCCCTGCTGTTTTTACTCACGGAGCCTTTTCGGGTTTTCATCCGTGCCCTTTTAGCTTGTGGACATACCGTTTTTCTTTCTTTTTCTTTCTTTCTTTTTAATCTTTTCTCTTTCTTTTTTGTATCAGCCTTGGGATGCTACAGTCTACAGTAGTTTATCGACGTCTCGGTCAGCAGCTAGTTTTATGACATAGTGGTCCATCGTTAGTTTAAGGACGTTTCGGTCCGTTGTTAGTTTTAGGACATTTCGGTCCGTTGTTAGTTTAAAGACGTTTCGGTCCGTTGTCCGTAGGTCGGACATGTTTGAAGATCTTTCAGCATTCTTTTAGTTTTTGCCGAAAGAACAATTTTTCATGGAGCTTCCCCTGTAAAAGAATATAATGCCCCCGGCGTGTCCATCTTTTTCTGAGCATGTGGTTGTGGCGGGTTCACCTTCCAGTTGTCAGACAACGCGAATTTGCCCTGTTGGTATTCATCCTCAATCCAGCCTTTGAAGACGTAGCAATCTTCGAGTGGGTGACCCATTACTCTGTGGTAGGGACAATAGTTAGGATGGCTAACGTCACCTGGTTGCGACGGATGTTTTGGATCTGGCAGAGTGATGAGCTCGTTGCGCACTGCCAGTTCGAACAGTCTCCTTGTTTTATCCCTGGGAAATGAGTAAGGACGTTTCAACTTCTCATCGAGAGATCGCGGTTTGTTGCTTTGACGAACAGACGGTCTCGGGTTACTCAGCTGTCGCTGAGCGTTGGCGACAAAGGTCGCTTTCCCGTTGCCTTTTTCATTCCGAAAACCCACTTTTGAAAGGAAAGGCCTATGGCCCATCTGGTCCATTTGGGCCAGCTTGTCGATCAAAGCCTGGAAGGTGGTCGGCTTGAAGAACATCATGAATTGGGAGATAGTCGACTGAGGGTCAAGGGTCCATATGAACATGCCCACGGCAGGAGCTTCTTCTATGCATTGTTCGCATCTCGACCATAGGTTCCACCACCAGATTGCATACTGCACCCATGTCTCTCCCGGCTTTACTCTGGAGTTGAGCAATGCCGTGATCGAGGTGCATTCGCTGGTGCTTGCGAACGGCTGAGTGAATAGCAACTCCATTTCTGTAAACGTTTTGACGGAGTCGTCGGGAAGCTCCGAGTACCATTCAAAAGCTGTATCTGCTAAGCTACCGACGAACTGGCGAATTAAAAGTTTATCATCACCTCCAGTATTGCCGCAAAGAGCCCTGAACTGAGCGACATGCTGATGTGGATTACCCGTACCCTTATATACGTGGAATTTGGGGATCGTATATCCCGGCGGGTACTTTATTTGGTCATACCAACCTGGATATGGTCGCCCAGTTTTAACAACTTGGCTGCCCGCTTCATTCGCCTGGTGAGCTTATATTTGCTGAGCAATGTAGTCATCCAGAGCGGCCTTGGAAATGGTTTCCTCTTTGGCTGTTGAAAGAGCCGGAGGAGGGTTCGATGTCTCCCCTCTGTCGTCCTCAATGATGATCGGAGGGTCTTCAGCTGGAGGTTCCGGCTGTAACATCATCCCAGCCATGTCTTGGAACAAGAGAGCCATTCATTTTATATTGGCTGCATGTTCTGCAGCCTCTTTTTCTTTCCTCTCGAGCATTCTTCGGAAGAATTCGGTGTCAGTTTCTTGTTCCTGACGCTGCTCCGGGGTCTCTGGATTTTCTTTTGGCCCAGTGAGTGCGGCCATTGCAGTCAGCATCTTCTGAAGCTTCTGCTGCTATTGTTCTTGAGCCTTTGTTATTGACCGGGTAAGCGGTCGATGTCCCGTAGAAGCACGGCTTTTCTCTTTTCCGGAAGCCATATAAACGGTATGCACCATTATGCCCCCAGACTTGGGACGTTTAGGTTCGGTGTCTCTGCGGTTCGGTCACATGGGCTTTCTCTGGCCACGTTCTCTTGTGAGCAGTTGAAGTGGAGGAAGCCGTTGCAGCGGGCACCCAAACGGCTGTCGCCTTTTGTGGCTTGACAGGCTGGTTTTCTCCTTGTCGAGCTTTAAGCTTCTTTGATCGGCGAGAGTAGTCCTGGTCAATCACCGATTCCTGGACCTATCGCCAGACTTTATAAACTTTGGAGGACAGCCGTTGAGGGGGCTGCTCCGTCTTCTTTTCTGAGCATTCTCCACAGGTGGTGGAGATCTCTTCAGCACGGCAGTCGGAGAGTTTTTGCGCACCCTCCTTAGCGGTTCAAAGTTGTTCCCAGTTGGAACAGAAGCATCGATTTACGCCGTTAGAGCTGACGGAGTTAGTCCAGAAGGGAAGCTGCCCCCAGCCTTCCTTACTCGACGCTAGTGACGACGGCGAGCATGTCGTGCGGATGGAGTTGGTTCAGCTATGGAGATGGCTTCGTCATGCCCCCTGTCTTGACGGAGGGTTGTCGCCAGTGTCAGCCTTTTGAAGACTGACGTTCGCTGAGAAGTAATGTCCACCCGATCGAATACAGACCTCTGGGCAGAGGTGACTTCGCCTGGAGCGGGAGCCGGAGTGGCCAGCCTTGTGAAGACTGACTTCTTGTCAGGAGAAGCCTTTCCAATGATTTCATCCGCTTGAGCCGGGATGGCTATCCGCTTTGGGATGGCTGCATCAGGTATTGCGGGCTTGTTGGCATTCTGGCCCAGTCTGTTGAAAACTGAGGCATTGGACTTGGGCGACCCGTTGAGAGGGGCCGTGGTAATAGTGAGCCGATCAAAGACCGACTTCTTTTATGCTTCTTGCGGTAGCGGGATGTTAATGCTCACTGGTGGGAGCATGGTCCCGAAGAACAATCCGGTGGTAGCCTGTGTCACCTGGTCTATCGACATCGTGAACAGGGAGGCCGCCTGGGGCCCGTAAGCTATACCTCCAGATGAGGCGGAACGGGAGTTGCAATTGCAGCTGGAACATTTTATGCAAGTAGACGCCATTGATCTTTCGTTTTCTGCACTGTGCATGACACCAAATCTTAGTACCTTGAATCCCAAGGGCAACCATAACAAACTACGATTCGTTCGCGAACACGACACACGAAGTGTGGACTGGAAAGAGGCAAAGGTCCCACCGGGCGTGCCAGAATCTGTTCCCCTCCGTATACAGAGACGTGACCGCGTAGGTTCTTCTTGCCTAAATTTCGGGGCAGATGCTAATTGGTGCTATCCGTCCACCTCTCCGAAGATGCTAAGTTGATTTATGGCACTATGTATCGAAGGTTTAAACGGATGCGGCCGATGTAGCAGACTTCGTCAGATTCCCCCTCATTTGAGGGGGTTTTGATTGTGGGGACGCTCTTCCTTGCAGGCGCAAGCCCCTGCAGTTAATTACGCTACCGCATCGCGGTAACAACTTTCCCCTTCTCCCGATGGTCACTTCGTGTCGTGTGTGTTTGTTTTGTTTGTGGTTGCCCGTGAATTGTATACAGAGACTAATTTATATTGTCTCCCGTAGGGCGTGGATTAGTCTAAATCCGTATCTTCTTAGATTTGGGTTTGGGGGTTGGTTTTAAGGATACGTTAGCCTCATTTGAGACTAAGATCAACTTAAACGTTAGTTAAGGACACGTTAGTCTAATTTCTAGACTAAGATTAACTTAACAGGATCGTTTAGATCCAACAAGAAAGCATTTGGCCTCTGTTGTTTAGTTTAGGGATATTGCGGTCGATTAGTTTAAGGACATTACGGTCCAGTGTTAGTTTAAGGACATCTCGGTCCAATATTAGTTTAAGGACATTACGGTCCAATGTTAGTTTAAGGACATTACGGTCCAATGTTAGTTTAAGGACATCTCGGTCCAGGTTAAATACATCGTAGTCCATGAGTTTAAGGACCCCACAGTCCGTAGTTTAAAGACGTCATAGTCTATAAAGTTTAAGGACATCATAGTCCATGAGTTTAAGGACCCCACAGTCCAGGTTAAGGACATCATAGTCCATGGGCTTAAGGACCCCACAGTTCGTGAAATGTGGGGTTGTCGGGACCCGTCACCTCTCTGAAGAAGTTGAAGAAGTACAACGACATATATCATAGGAGTAAAGAGATGTACCCTTGAACCGGTGTGAATTGGTCGGAAGATCTGTAATCCAGTTTGGAACTAAGATCTGTTAAATATTCATGAGCAGGTGGGCTCAATTAAATATAGGTTGAGGACTTATGGCCAATATTGGGCTAAGTCCAATAAAATTAAAATGTTCAACGTTTTATTTAGGGCTGTTGAGCTTTTATTTGGGCTTGGCCCTCTTAATAATCATGACAAAATTTTTGTCTTTTATTGAATGCAGAGCATTCATCAGAACAATGTGTGTTCTGACAGCGCGTCACGTGGCGCGCCAGACGCTTTGTGCCAATTAAAGAGCGCATTGCGCTTCTGCCAAGTAGCGCACACGAAAAGGACACGTGTCACGCTTGGCGCTTGTTCCCCCCAATCAGAGCAAAGCTCTGTTTAAATTTTGAAAATTCAAAATTGAAGCAACGCTTCAAATTCGTTGCGCTGCGCGCAACGCGCCACGTGTCAAAAGATGATACGTCAGCACAGCGCCCAAGGCAGCGCACCCAATCAGAGCAAGGCTCTATTTAAAACAAAATTAAAGGAAGCAAACGCTTCAGTTGCGTTGCGCTCTGCGCTGCGCGACACGTGTCAGCGCAGTTGCGCTAGCGTAATTGCGCTGCGCCCTGCGCTGCGCGACACGTGTCAAGCGCAGGTGCGTTTGTGCCAAACAGAATTAAAATTACAGTAAGATCTTTCTGTTCTTATTAAAACAAGAAGATTGTCTTCTGTAAAACAGAAGCCCTTGGATCAAAAATCCAACGGTAGGGAAAAATCCCTAAATCACTCAAAGAATTATCTCTTTAACTAATTTAACAACTCTATTGGCACTATATAAAGGCCCCTAGGTCCCAAGTCTTATACAGACAGAAAAACACAGAAACAGAGAGAAAATTCACAGAGCTCTTAAAAAGTTTGAGAAGAATTCAGAAAGAGAAAAAGGTAAACCCCTTTGAATAAAAAGAAGAATTTCTTCTGAAAAGATTATTGATCTAAGAACAAGATCAAAGATCTTCAATAAAAAAATATAATGATAACAAAGGCATTGCCTTTTTTATGAACCATTGGTTCTGGAATCTTAAAAGATTCTTTTCTTGAATCCAAAATTGGATCAAGATTTTAAAACAGTGCCTTACACTTGTAAATCTACACTGTTGCGCTCTTGGGTTGGCGCAAGCCACCAGAGAGCGCCACGTGTCAGCTCCAGAATAACTTGCACTAGGCGCTTTTAAAATAGAGCATTGCTCTCTGAAATTGGCGCAACTCACCAGAGCGCGCCACGTGTCAGCAGCGCAACAGCGCAGCGCACTGCGCTTGCGCTCGCCAGAGCGTGACACGTGTCACCTACACATGCGCTTGCGCTCATTAATTGGCGCAGAGCGCCTGACAAGCCACGTGGCACTCTGTCAGTGTAATCAATGCTCTGCATTATTTAAAGAAGGGCCGAGCCCAATTAAAAAAGGCCTAACAGGCCTAATAAAATGCAATGCATTATTTTAAAAAGGGCAGAGCCCAAACAAAGGTCTGTCAGACCAAAACAGATGCTCTGCATCGTAAAAATAATGGGACAGAGCCCAAATCAAATAGGCCATACAGGCCAGATAAAATGCAGTGCATTATTAAACAGGGGCAACGCCCTAGCACAGGCCTAATAGGCCCAAGACATATAAAAATGTCGAACATTTTCAACTGGACTTAGCCCAATCATGGCCGTAAGTCCTCAAATTAAATTGACTGAGCACGACTGCTCTCTTAAATCAATTTACATCCGGTTCAAGGGTACATCTCCGAACTCCTCTGACACCTATCGTTGTAATCCTTCAACGACGTCAGAGAGGTGACAGGTCCCGACAACCACACATCGATACAGACTGTGGGGTCCTTAAACTCATGGACTTATACGTCCTTAAACCAAGATACGGACTGTGGGGTCCTTAAACCCATGGACTTAAGCGTCCTTAAACTCACGGACTAATGCGTCCTTAAACTAACATCCGTCCCCAAAACGGGAACGATGGACCCCTATGTCCCTAAACTGGAAATGGACCCCTATGTCCCTAAACTGGAAATGGACCCCTATGTCCCTAAATTGGAAATGGACCACCATGTCCCTAAACTGGAACAATAGGGCCCCCAAATGCTCTTTTGTCGGATCTAAACGATCCCGTTTAAGTTGATCTTAGCCTCAAATATGGCTAACGTATTCTTAAACATTCAAACAGACTTTTGCCCCAAATTGGACTATAAAACCCCCCAATCAACTTTGGTTCAAGGGTACATCTCTGAACCCCTCTGACACCTGTCGTTGTAATTCTTCAACGTCGTCAGAGAGGTGACGGGTCCTGACGGCCATATATTTAATCGACCGTAATGTTCCTAAACTAAACAATAGAGCCCATAAATGCTCTTGCCGTTAAGTTGATCTTAGTCTCAAACTGGACTAACGTATCCTTAACAAATGTTTAAGTTGATCTTAGCCTCAACTATGGCTAACGTATCCTTAAACTAAAACACCAAAACCAAATCTAAGAAAATATGGATTTGGACTAATCCACGTTCTATGGGCGACGACATAAATTAGTCTCCGTATACAATCCACGGGCAACCACAAACAAAACAAACACCCATGACACGAAGTGAAATTCTGGAGAAGGAGAAAGTTGTTACCGCGATGCGGTAGCGTAATTAACTGCAGGGGCTTGCGTCTGCAGGGAAGAGCGTCCCCACAATCAAAAACCCCTCAAACGAGGGGGAATCTGACGAAGTCTGCTACATCGGCCGCATCCGTCTAAACCTCCGATACACGGTGCCATAAATCAACTTGGCATCTTCGGAGAGGTAGATGGATAAAACCAAATAGCATCTGCCCCGAATCTCAGTGTCAAGACATCGCAGTCTTGTGCGCCTTCTTTCGGAGGGGGACAGATTCTGGCACGCCTGGTGGGACCTTTTCCTCTTTCCACTCCACACTTCGTGGGTCGTCTTCGCGAACGAATCGTGGTTTGTTAATGGTTGCCGTTTGGTTTCAAGTTACTAAGATTTGGTCTTTTTCCTGGCACAGAAATCAAGCATCAATGGCCTCCAACTGCTCGAGCTGCTCCAAATGCCAATGCAACCGACGCTCCGCCTCACCTGAAGGTGTAGCCTATGGGCCTCAAGCAGCCTCCATCCTTGCCATGCCGGTGGAACAAGTGACTCAGGCCACCACCGGTCTGTTTTTCGGGACCATGCTCCCTCCAGCAAGCTTTTCTATTCCAGTGCCCGCACCGGAAGCGCAAAAGAAGTCGGTCTTCGATCAGCTTACTACTACAACGACCCCTTTCAACGAGTCAACCAATATCAAGCCGGCAGCCTCTGTCTTTACCAGGCTGAACCAAAACTCCGCTGGGCCCGCCAAGAAGCCCATGAACCCTGAAGTGGCCGTCCCGAGGAAGATAGCCGCCTCTGCTCCTGAAGTCGTCAAGGCGGCTTCTCCTGTTAAAGAGTCGGTCTTTTCAAGGCTGACTATTCCGGCTCCTGCTCCTACTCGAAGGTCTGTCTTTGACAGATTGAACATCGCCACTCAAAAGACAACATCAGTCTTTAAGAGGCTGGCACCAGCGGCGCCTCATCCGGACAGGGGGCAAAAACGAAACTATCCCTATCACCGAGCCAGCCCCAACAGCTCGACACGCTCGACGTCGCCACTGGCGCCGAGTAAGGAAGGCCGGGGGCAACTCCCCCTCAGGGCTAACTCCACCTACTCCAATGGTGGAAGTTAATGCTGCTGTTCCAACTTAGAATAGCTTTGAACCGCTAAGGAGGGTACGCAAGAACTTTCCGACTGCCACGCTAAAAAGATCTCCTCCACCTGCGAAGAGTATTACAGAAGCGAAGCTAGAGCAGCCCCCTCGACGGTTGTCCTCCAAAATTTACAAGGTCTGGCGGCGGGTTCAAGATTCCGTAATTGATCCAGATCACTCTCGCCAGCAGAAGAGGGTGAAAGTGCAAGAAGAAAAGAACCGTCCTGTCAAACAGCAAAGGACGCCAACCGCCAGGGTGCCCGCTGCAACGGCCTCCTCAACTTCAACAGCCCACAAGAGAAGAAGGTTGGAGAAGGTCCCCACGTCTGCGGCAAACGCCAAAGGCGGTGAGCCCAAACGCCCTAAGTCCGGGGGCATTGTAGTCCATACCGTTTACATGGTGTCTGGTAAAGAGGACAGCCGTGCATCTACAGGTCATAGACCGCTTACGCGATCGGTGATCAAAGCTCAGGAGCAACAATAGAAGCTCCAAGAAATGATGAATGCGATGGCCGCACTCACTGGGCCAAAAGAAAGCCCCGAAGCGTCCTCGGATCAACGCCAGGAGCAAGAAACTGACGCTGAATTCCTTCGCAGGATACTGGAAAAGAAGGATAAAGAGGCTGCGGAACAAGCAGCCAATATAAAGCGAATGGCCCTTCTGTTCCAGGACATGGTGGGTATGATGATCCAGCAAGATCCTCCGATCATCCTCGAAGATGACAGGGGAGAAACGTCAAATCCTCCACCGGCTCTGTCAACAGCCAAGGAGGAGATAATCTCCAAAGCTGACCTGGACGAATATATAGCTCAGCAGATACGGGTTCACCAGGCGACTGAGGCAGCCGGTCAACTTGTCAGAACAGGACGACCATATCCGAGCTGGTACGATCAGATCAAGTACCCGCCGGGCTATACAATACCGAAATTCCATGTCTATAAGTGGACGGGCAATGCTCACCAGCATGTTTCCCAGTTCAGGGCGCTTTGTGGCAACACTGGAGGCAATGACAAACTGCTACTTCGCTAGTTCTTCGACAGCTTGTCAGAGACAGTGTTCGAGTGGTACTCTGAACTCCCGAATGACTCCGTCAAAACATTTGCGGAGATGGAGCTGCTGTTTACGCAACGATTCGCCAGCGCCAGCGAACGCACCCCGATAACAGCATTGATTAATGCAGGGTGAAGCTGGGCGAGACGTGGGTCCAATATGCGATACGGTGGAGGAACCTATGGTCAAAGTGTGAACAACGCATTTAAGAAGCGCCGGCAGTGGGTATGTTTGTGGGAACCCTCGACCCACAAGCGACCATATCTCAATTCATGATGTTCTTCAAGCCGACTACCTTCCAGGCCCTGATTGACAAGCTAGCCCAAATGGACCAGATGGGCCATAGACCGTCTCCTCCAAAGCCGAATTCTCGAAATGAGAAGGGGATGGGAAAAGAAATCATTGTCGCCAATGCTCAACAACAGCCGAGCAACTTGAAGCCGGTTGTCCATCAAAATAATATGCGTCCACGCGTACCCCTCGAGGAGAGGCTAGGACATCCTTACTCGTTTCCTCAAGATAAAACGAGAAGACTATTCGAGCTGGCATTGCGCAACCGACTCATAAATCTGCCGGATCCAAGGCGTTTGTCGCAACCAAACGACGTCAATGATCCCAATTACTGTCCCTATCACCGAGTACCGGGTCATCCGATCGAGGATTGCTCCGTCTTCAAAAATTGGATTGAAGACCAGTACCAACTGGGCAAGTTCGCGTTGTCCGAGAGATGGAAGGTGAACCCGCCGCAGCCTCACACCCCTAAAAAGGTGAATACGCCGGGGGCAACGTGCTCTCTTGTTGAAGAAGCTCCATGGGAGGTTGTGCTATCAACCAAAACAAAGAGGATGCTGAACGATCTTCAAACATGCTCAGCGATTAGGTGGAAGAACCCGGTGGAACCTCAGATCATTGAAGGGATATTGAAGCCGCGCCCAACTCCAAAGATCGATGGTGGTGGCCCAAGCACTCACAACCAGCCGTCAAAATCTTCAAAGAAGAAGAAGAAGAAATCCAAGATGCTCGTGAAGTCTGGCGACAAGCGCACGGACTTACAAAAACAAATTGACGCGCTGGAGGAATACAACCAGAAAGCGCGGACTCCCATCACACTCCAAGAGTTCCTCAACCATGTCTTTCAAGAGGAAGATGAGGGAGAGAGTTCGTCGGATGAATCCGAGGAATACGTGGCGAGATGTCATATGATCTCCCACTTGTTTACAGATGATAAGGAAACTCCTTGCGCTGAGAAGCTGGGGGCAGATCCTAAGCCGGAAATTTTGGGGCCATCGGATGAAACAATTGACGCATTCCTCAACGAAGCTCTGTTGAAAAGTAGAGCTGATCGGGAACGTGAGGCGGTCATATTTGAAAGGGCCAAATGCCGGCAACTAGACGGAAGAGTTGAAGCACTCCCGCCGGATCAAAGTACGTCCACCGCAGATAAAAGCAAATTCAAGACGAGGAAAAGGTTTGCTAAAGCCATATCAATGGGTATGAAACTACCACCTTCTGAAGGAAACATTGCTGGTGAAGCGGAAATGCACCCTTCCTACTGCTTGTATCATCGGAAGATTTCGCACCCCACCGAAGAGTGCAAAGCTTTCAATAGATGGTGGCAGGGATACGTTGCTCACCGACAACATTTTAAGTGAGAGAAGCGCAAAACTCGTCGGGAGCAGAAAGGTACAACCGAGGGGCTTAACAGAAATACCGGGGATTGTCGCATGGTTAACGCCGGGGGATCACAAGTTCTCACATTCGGGAGCGACTCTGACGAGGAAATGGCTCTTAGCCCCCTCTTTAAAGAGTCCACCTCGGGAAAAGAAGAAGAGCCGAAGGTCTGCGAAAATATCCGGCTGCGTAATCGTACGCTACCTGAAAAGAATCTCGGACCCTCAAATAAAAAAGATAAAGGGAAAGAAAAGGTCTCTGAGGATATCGCCTTAGATGACCAAGTCATGGAAGAGCTAGCCGCCAAGGACCCGCCGAAGAAAAATAGGGTGGATTACATCGTTCTAGCGCATCTGAGGCTACCCTCGCAGCTCAGCATTCTTGACGCCCTTTTACTATCAAAAGAGGCAAGGGATTCGTTAATCAAAGCATTACAGGAGCCGGAGCAATTCCAAGCTTTTCTCGCCGAAGAAAAGATGAAGGATGAGCTGGAAGAAGTGCACACGGCCGATGTCACTTTTGGTGATGAAGACCTTCTCCTTGGGACGTGCGAATACAACCGTCCCCTCTATGTCTCAGGGTATTGCCACGATATAAAGATAGGAAAAATCCTGGTCGACAATGGGTCTTCCGTTAATCTCCTCAACGTGCGGGTGTTAAAGGAAATCTGTATGAGCATCCAGCATCTCGCTCGGGACAAGATCACCATCTCCGGGTTCGTCTCTCAATCATCACGAACTCTTGGATCTGTGATACTGACGTTACGCTTTGGGCTACTCGTCACGGACATTAAATTCCACGTCATAGACGCCAAGACATGCTATAATGCTCCGCTCGGCCGACCATGGTTACACGAGTACAACATCATCCCTTCTACACAGCATCAGTGTATGGAATATTTTAAGGATGGTCTCGAGTATACCGTGACGGGAGAACTGAACCCGTTCTCCGTGAACGAAATCCACAAATATGAAGATGCCAAATACTTCTTACCGAATTTCGAAGACACGGAGAGGTGTCACAAGCCGGAGAACAAAGCTAACGCCACCATCCCTGTCTTCGGGAGTGATACCGAGAAGGAAGGGGAGATAGTTTATTCGGGTCCGCCCCAATACAACAAGCCAGGACCATCCGCTCCTACGTTGATCTTTGGTAGTGACTCGGAAGATGAGGTCCACGCTATATTCTCTGCTCAGCCTTCAATACAAACATCCGCTGACGAAGAGCAAAGTCTGCAAGTCTCCATGGTTCCGCTTAAACATCATAAAGAGCTGGATGCGCTCGATACCTACAGCGTAGAGAAGCTGCGGACGTTCTATGTCCCTCCCAAGTGATAAGGCGAAAAGGCAATTTTATTCTACCGCTCTGAAGAAACCAAAGTGGAGAAAGAAATCTGGCACGGTGCGGATCCTACGCTCGACAGGCTTTAGCACATCCGTTTGTCTAGATATTTTACAGAAGGCATGAAGAGGCTGCTGAAACGCCAGGGGATACCTTTTAAACAGACCGCTCGAAAAGACAAATTCTATGACAAGGTCTGGAACGTCCCCGGAACTCAGCACAAGTTGTCTAGTGGGAGGATGGAAACAATCGGGCTTGGATACATTCGGTCCAAGAAACGAGAGCTACTCCGCGATTGCTACGTCGTACATGCCTTCAATGAAGAAGCAGATGCTTAATGGGAGGACGCTAATCCTGAATCAGTAAAAGTTCCTGATGCAAAAGTGCCCAGTCCGTCGTTCGAAGAACAAATGGACAGGCTTATAAGGGAAGCTGGTCAAAAAGTCCGAAATGACCACAACTGCGAAATGGCCATCTACGAGAAAGCCAAAACGCAACGCCTCCTTTAACAGGCCGTGAAAGATGAAAGTGCCGCTCCCTGTCAACCTGTTATAAAAAAGGCTCCACGCAGAGGCAGAAACAAGTCGAAAAGCGGAAAAGGCACTCGACAACAACAAAGCGGGACTATGATGCCACGCAGTCGGGAATCGAACGGTCCGGATCTGTCCCTTATAAAGAAGATGAGTCGAGCATACTCTTTTCCTCGGGACAAGACGAAGAAGATACTTGACCGAGCTATAAAATACCAGATGCTTACACTGCCGGAGTCTAAACACCCCGAACAAACAGGCGAAGTCTCACACCCAAACTATTGCTCTTATCACCGAGTAATATGCCATCCTCTCGAAAACTGCTTCACCTTCAAGAATTAGGTCGAAGATCAGTATCAGCTCGGTAAGTTCGCTCTGTCTGACAGCAAGAGGGTAACGCCACCACAGAAGCATGAACCCAAAGTTACGAGAGCAGAACTAGATCCACATCGGTCCTGGAAGCGAGCTCGTACTTGTCACATGATAACAATATCAAAAGAAGAGCCCGAGAACATGAATGACCTCCCCTGGTGCTTCGAAAACAGCAACGACGAGGTGATCTCAGAATTTCCACCAGCATCGAAAGAGCTGGAAGATGGAATACATACCACTGCAGATAGCCTCAAGAAAATTGAGTTGGGGACGGCGACCGACCCGCGACCGACATTCGTCAGCAAGCTGCTATCTGAAGAAAGAGTGGCTGCGTTAAAAGACGTGCTTGTACAGCATAAAGATTGCTTTGCATGGAACTATTCCAAAATACCGGGACTAGATCCAGAAATCGCTATGCATAAATTGGCGATATCCCCGGACGTCAAGCCAGTCAAACAGGCGCCGAGAAGAATGCGGCTCGAGCTTGAGATGGGTATCAATGCCGAGATCAAGAAGCTGATCGAATCTGGCTTCATCCAGGAGGTCAGTATCCCGATTGGATCGCCAACATCGTCCCGGTGATGAAGAAAAATGGGACGGTGCGCATACACGTAGACTTCTGGGATCTCAATAAAGCTTGCCCGAAGGACGATTTCCCAGTGCCAGTCACCGAACTGATGATAGATAACACGTCCACTCACGAAGTTTTCTCCTTCATGGACGGCTCATCATGATATAATCAGATAAAGATGCATCCCGAAGACCAGAAGCACACCGCTTTTCGGACCCCTCTGGGAATATTCTGCTACAAGGTGATGCCCTTCGGTTTAAAGAACGCCGGTGCCACTTACCAGAGGGCCATGACGAAGATCTTCGATGACCTTATACATGAAATCGTCGAATGTTATATCGACGACCTCGTGGTGAAAAGAAAATCGTACGAGGAACATCTCGAGCATCTGAAGACCGTATTTCAATGCCTTCGGCAATACAACTTGAAGATGAACCCTCTCAAGTGCGCGTTCGGAGTTTCCTCGGGCAAATTCCTAGGATTTATCGTCCGACACCGGGGCATCGAAATAGATCCGTCAAAGATCAAGGCGATCATGGAAATGCCTCCACCAAGGACTCTCAAGCAATTGCGGTCTCTACAAGGGAAGCTCGCATACATACGGCAATTTATAGCCAATCTTTCAGGCAAGTGCCGCCCTTACAGTCACCTGATGAAAAAGGGAACCCCTTTCGTTTGTGATCACAAATGCCAGAGCGCACTGGACAAAATCAAGCAATACCTGCAGAACCCGCCAGTGCTGGCTGCTCCAGTCAAGGGAAAGCCCCTTATTCTTTATACAACCGCCCTCGAAGGTTCCTTAGGCGCATTATGGGCACAAGAGAACGATCAAGGGAAAGAAAGAGCACTCTACTATTTGAGTCGGGTTCTACTGGGGGCAGAAAGCAACTATTCCCCCATTGAAAAATACTGCCTGGCCTTGATCTTTGCGATAACAAAGCTCAGGCACTATGCGTTGGCGCATGAAGTCCGTTTCATTTCGAAGGTGGACCCCCTTAAATATTTGATGTCAAAGGCTATACTGACAGGTCGACTCGCTAAATGGGCCCTGCTTTTAATGGAGTTCTCAATAACCTATCAACCTCTCAAAGAAATGAAAGGCCAGGCCATTGCCGACTTCCTAGCTGGGCATCCGATACCTGCCGATTCTCCTCTGAATTGCGAGCTGCCAGACAAACACGCGTTTGATGCGATCGACGGTAGTGATACCCGGTGGGAACTCTATTTTGATGGAGCGTCTTCCATAAAGAAGCGCAAACAAAGTACCCCCATAATCAAATCAGGGGTAGGCCTCATCTTCGTAACTTCACATGGAGGGATAATGCGCTTTGCTTTCTCCTTAACAGAGCCGAGGACTAACAATGAAGCCGAATACGAAGTTTTGATAGCAGGCCTCGAGATCGCCATCGACATGGGAATTGAAAACCTCCTCATATACGGAGACTCCCAACTGGTAGTTAGTCAAGTAAATGGCGACTACCAAACGTGCAAGCCAGAGTTGGTGAAGTACGGCGAAAAGGTGCAACAACTGTTGACCCAAATTCCTTCCTACACTTTGAAAAACATACCGCGTGCGGAAAACAGCAAAGCGGACGCATTAGCCAAGCTTGCTAAAGAACTGGCTGACGAGAACCTCGATAACGTCAGAAATGTGGTACAAAGCCGTCGGGTGCTTGCCCTAGCAGAAATATCTCTGGAATCATCCAAAGAAAAGGGAGCGACTGAGCAGACAACCCTGCAAATGAAAGACCGGGAAAAGACTGAGGATTGGAGAGAAGTCTTTATAGACTACTTCAAATACTGTCGAACGCCCGAAGATGCGTCCTCAAGACATCAGCTTATGAAACGAGCTCTGTCTTTCGCCTTCGTCAATGATACTCTGTATAAGAGGTCATTTGATTCTCTGTGGTTGAGATGTCTAGGACCTGACAAAGCAAAAAGATTCATTTAGGAAGTTCACGACGGACTCTGCGGTTCTCACCAAGCGGGCCCGAAGATGAAGTTGAAGATTAAATAGATGGGCTACTATAGGCCCATGATGATTCAAGACTGCCTCGCATATGCGAAGCAATGCCACTCATGCCAAATCCATGGGGACTTCATCCACCAGCAT
Source organism: Agapanthus africanus (assembly GCA_030015575.1). Lineage (NCBI taxonomy): Eukaryota > Viridiplantae > Streptophyta > Magnoliopsida > Asparagales > Amaryllidaceae > Agapanthus > Agapanthus africanus. Next base: position 765,639,809 of record JASDDO010000022.1, on the reverse strand, counting down.
CCAAATCCACTACACCCAACGATGGCCAGCTGGCCGTTCGAAATGTGGGGAACTGACATAGTCGGCCCTATCGAACCAGCATCGTCCAGGGGACATCGTTTCATCCTGGCGACGACTGATTACTTCTCCAAATGGGCAAAAGCAGTACCGCTGAGGGAAGTGAAGACGGAGAATATCCTCCATTTCTTCAAGACACACGTCATTTATCGGTTTGGAACACCGAGACGGATCATCTTCGATAACGGGCTAGCCTACAGAAGCCATAAGATCAGCCGCTTCGCGCAACAACACAACATAGACTGGATATATTTCTCGGTTTATAATCCCCGAGCTAACGGTCTAGCTAAGGCTTTCAACAACACCTTGACGAAGATCGTGAAGAAGACGGTGTCCCGAAATAAGAAGGACTGGTACGAGAGACTGCAAGAAGCCCTCTGGGCATATCGAACTACGTTCAAGACGGCCACGAACACAACGCCGTACGCGTTGGTATTTGGTACAGAAGTAGTACTCCCCCTCGAGATAGAATTACCTTCTCTACGAGTGGCAGTCCACTACGAGCTGACGGACGAAGAAAATGCTCACCTTCGGCTTGAAGAGCTTGACTCTCTTGATGAAACACGGCTCATAGCGCAACAAAATCTGGAAGCTTATAAAGCAAAGATGACGCGCTCATATGAAAGATTGACCCGGCCGAGGACATTCCGCCAAGGCGAACTCGTGCTGGTGGTCAAAAGACCTATGATCCCCAATCGCGCCAAACGGGGAAAATTCTAGCCGAACTACGAAGGCCCGTACATCATAGCCAAAGTATACCAGGGTGGAGCCTATCTACTCATGGATATGCACGGTGAAAGGCCTTTCAGGCCAATAAACGGTCGCTTCCTGAAGAAATACTACGCTTAATGAGCCACAGCCTAGGTTAATGATAGATGACGACGACTATGTCCGCTCGCTATCTTCCTAAGCTCAAACTCTATAAGCAGTAGCCGGCCTTCTCCTGACCGGACCGAAACGTCCTTAAACTAATGACAGACCGAAACGTCTTTAAACTAATGATGGACCATTACGTCCTAAAACTAGCTGCGGACCGAAACATTCTTAAACTACTACCGCAGCATTCTCAGGCTGACGAGATAAATAAAAAATATATATAATATATATATATATAAAATAATAAAAACAGTATGCTCATAAGCAAAATGGGCACGGATGAAAACCCAAAAGGGCTTCGTGAGTAAAAACAGCAGGGCTACCGGCGAGTGTTCGTGAAAACCCGAAAGGGCGCGACCTCGTAAAAAAAAGAGAATAAATAAAATTAAAAAAACGGTATGTCCATAAGCAAAATGGGCACGGATGAAAAGCCGAAAGGGCTCCGTGAGTAAAAACAGCAGGACTACCGGCGAGTGTTTGTGAAAACCCGAAAGGGCGCGACCTCGTTGAAAGACACTTACGGGGTCCTCTCGACCTTGTCAGGAGAAACCACCGGCGTGAGATCCTTACGACTCACAAGGGAGCAACACACTTAGGGATCCGCATGATTCCTAAGGAAAAATTACACTTGCGAGATTCTCACGACTCGTAAGGAGAACTCTCTTATGGGACCCTCACGGCTCATAAGATTTGAAAGTCTTAAGTTACAGAGACCTAAACCTGTGCTTAAGAAACCCCCCACAACCTTCGATAATGCCCTACAAGTGGCTCACCACCGACCCTTGTATACAATCCACGGGCGCGAATAAACATTTCCCTAACGAAGACCCACCCGTGACTAGGGATATGTTCGCATGATGAACAACCCTTGTAAATCCTCTCGATTTACAAGGAGAAAACCCTCTTGTAGGATCCTTACGACTTACAGAGGAACACGCACTTAGGAATCCTCACGATTCCTAAGGAGAAAACACGCCTACGAGATCCTCACGACTTGTAGGGAGAAATAACTTTGTGAGACCCTTACGGCTCATGAAGTCCAAAGCCTTAGTCGACAGGACCCTAACCCTGTTCGCTAAGCCACCTTTGTTCGACATCGGTCGAGGCAAATGATGATTCGCTCCTGGCAATATTCCAGTTGTAGCGGTGCTGATGCCGAAATTGGTGTTTAATTCCAGGCTTACGGCGAAAAGCCAGCAAGCCGCGCATGCATACGAAATAGCCGAAATGATGAGGTAACTTGCAATAAAAAGCAGCAAGTAAAAACGTATGCATACAAAATAGCCGAAATGATTGGGCAACTCGCAATAAAAAGCAGCGAGTAAAAATAAAATAAATAGCCGAAATGATTGGGCACCGCGAAAAATAGCCGAAATGGTTGGGCAATCGCGACCTTCGCGATATAAAAGCCGAAATGATAGAGCATCACAGAAATAAAACAATAATAAAAAAAACAGATTGAATGAAACTTTTTGCCCTACAGGTGAGATCACATCGATCCCTGTATACAATCCAAGAGCGCAAACAAAGAGGGAGCCATACCTTCCCAACAGGCTCCGCCAGAAAGCGAAGCCAAATCTCGACGGTTCACCAACAACCTAGAGACAACCGTGACATTCGTCTCGATACAGCAGACGCAGTGCCAGTAACGAAGCGAAGATCAAATTTCTAGCTTCACGGTTTTGACAGTAACTCATATAAAACCTGAAAGACCACCAGAGATCATCTCAACCCCAGGGAAATCAGTGTCCTTGGCAACCTCCTCGACTCAGGGAAACCAGTGTCCTTGACGAGAACATCTTGATTCGCGTCGGCCCGCAGAGAAACTAGCGTCTTTGCAGGAATACCTCGACTCGTTTCAACCCCAGGGAAACCAGTGTCTTTGGCAAATACCTCAATTCAGGGAAACTAGCGTCCTTGATGAGAACTTCTTGATTCGTGTCGGCCCGCAGAGAAACCAGTGTCTTCGCAGGAATACTCCGATTCGTTTCAACCTCGAGGAAACCAGTGTCCTCGGCAAAATACTTCGACTCAGGGAAACCAGTGTCCTTGACGAGAACATCTTGATTCGCGTCGACCCGCAGAGAAATCAGTGTCTTTGCAGGAATACTTCGATTCGTCTCAACTCCAGGGAAATCAGTGTCCTTGGCAACCTCCTCGACTCAGGGAAACCGGTGTCCTTGACGAGAACATCTTGATTCACGTCGGCCCGCAGTGAAACTAGCGTCTTTGCAGGAAAACCTTGACTCATTTCAACCTCAGGGAAACCAGTGTCCTTGGCAAATACCTCAATTCAGGGAAACTAGCGTCCTTGATGAGAGCTTCTTGATTCGCGTCGGCCCGCAGAGAAACCAGTGTCTTTGCAGGAATACTCCGATTCGTTTCAACCTCGAGGAAACCAGTGTCCTCGGCAAAATACTTCGACTCAGGGAAACCAGTGTTCTTGACGAGAACATCTTGATTCGCGTCGACCCGCAGAGAAATCAGTGTCTTTGCAGGAATACTTCGATTCGTCTCAACTCCAGGGAAATCAGTGTCCTTGGCAACCTCCTCGACTTAGGGAAACCGGTGTCCTTGACAAGAACATCTTGATTCGCGTCGACCCGCAGGGAAACTAGCATCTTTGCAGGAACATCTCGATTCGTTTCAACCCCAGGGAAACCAGTGCCCTTCGAAAATACCTCAATTCAGGGAAACTAGCGTCCTTGATAAGAGCTTCTTGATTCGCGTCGGCCCGCAGAGAAACCAGTGTCTTCGCAGGATTACTCCGATTCATTTCAACCTCGAGGAAACCAGTGTCCTCGGGAAAATACTTCGACTCAGGGAAACCAGTGTCCTTGACGAGAACATCTTGATTTGCGTCGACCCGCAGAGAAATCAGTGTCTTTGCAGGAATACTTCGATTCGTCTCAACTCCAGGGAAATCAATGTCCTTGGCAACCTCCTCGACTCAGGGAAACCAGTGTCCTTGATGAGAACATCTTGATTCGCGTCGACCCACAGGGAAACTAGCGTCTTTGCAGGAACACCTCGATTCGTTTCAACCCCTGGGAAATCAGTGTCCTTGGCCAATACCTCGACTCAGGGAAACCAGTGTCCTTGATGAGAACATCTTGATCCGCGTCGACCCGCAGGGAAACTAGCGTCTTTGCAGGAACACCTTGATTCGTTTCAACCCCAGGGAAATCAGTGTCCTTGGCAAATACCTCAATTCAGGGAAACTAGCGTCCTTGATGAGAGCTTCTTGATTCGCGTCGGCCCGCAGAGAAACCAGTGTCTTTGCAGGAATACTCCAGTTCGTTTTAACCTCGAGGAAACTAGTGTCCTCGGCAAAATACTTCGACTCAGGGAAACCAGTGTCCTTGACGAGAACATCTTGATTCGCGTCGACCCGCAGAGAAATCAGTGTCTTTGATGGAATACTTCGATTCGTCTCAACTCCAGGGAAATCAGTGTCCTTGGCAACCTCCTCTACTCAGGGAAACTAGCGTCCTTGATGAGAGCTTCTTAATTCGCGTCGACCCGCAGAGAAACCAGTGTTTTTGCAGGAGCATTTCAATCCGTTTCAACCTCGAGGAAACCAGTGTCCTCGGCAAAATACTTTGACTTAGGGAAATTAGTGTCCTTGACGAGAGCTGCTCAGTTCGTCTCGACTCGCGAGGAAATTAGTGTCCTCGCGAGGACTTCCCGATTCGTCTCGACTTGCAAGATAAAGCCTTAGGCAGCAGGGATTAAAAAACTTGTTTCCTAAGCACTGGGACCCTGTAAGTCGGTCTAAAACGGTCTCTTGCATACTATTCACAGGTCTCACTCTCCAATGTCGAATCTCGACAAAGAGGGAAACAACCGCTTTCGAGTTCTTTCAACTCGTAAGAGGGAAAATTCTCTTATAAGATCCTTACGACTTATAAGAGAAAACGCACTTAGGAATCCTCACGATTCCTAAGGAGAAAATCCACCTACGAGATCCTCTCGATCCGTAGGGAGAAAAGTCTCTATGAGACCCTCACGGCTCATAGAGTTGAAAAGTCTTAAGCAGCAGATCTGAACCTGCGGCCCAAGCCATCTCTATCTCTTGAAGAAACCAAGATGCTTGCTCTATTATCTGTTAACCATGTTTATTAAGACAGCATGCTGATAATAAAAGAAGGGAGAAAGCACGGAGATGACACAAGACATTGCAAAGAAAAAATGTGTATCTTTATTCATTAATTCAATCAGGTACAAGGTGAATCGTATAAAAGAATAAAGAATAGATACATCTTATTCGAAAAAGAAATTTTTTTACAAGTATATGATTGATACAAGAGCAGCTACTGGGAAGGAAGCGTCTTGAATAGCCCTATCAATTGTTCGCGCACTTCCCTCCATGCTTTCTCCTGATCGGCTGCCACCGCCAATTCTACTTCCACTTGAGCCCGCTGCTGCAAGAAGGATGAAAGCTGCTCCCCAACTGCCTGCTGAGCTGCTTCGCGGCCTTGGGCATCACGCTCGGCGGCATCGAGCTTCCGCTTCAGTGTTAGCCCATTAGAAATACGTTCCAGAAGGCCCTCGAAGATAGCCTTCACCTGGGCAGCGTTCGCCTCAACCTCAGCACGCAGACGGGCCGTCTCGCTTAAGGTCTCTTGGCATTCTCTCAGCCTTAAAGCCGCTTCTTGTTCCAAGTGGCGGAAGTAAGAAGCGCTTTGCTCGATCCATGCTGCTCGTTGATTGCTTGCGGCTAAGGTCTCGGGAGCATGGCGCATAAACTCCGATTGATGCAGGCGGACCTCGATTTCCCTGCAGTGATTAACCCAAAACTCGACGACGCCTTCAATATGAAAATTTACAAGCGCCGCCAGCATCAGGTTAACCTCCGCAGCGAAATCTGCGGCAGATAGGGGAGCGTCTGCGTCAAGCTTTTCGATGTAGCCGCTCAACATGCCCAAACTCATCGCAGCACCCTTTGAAGATGGACGTCTCAAGAAGGGGCCCGCCGACATTACGATGCGAGACTCGAAGGGCGCCAGAATCAGAACAACAGCTGAAAAAACAAAGTACGATCAGATGACAGTTTAAGAAATATAAGAAAGTCATCGATGGGATAGTTTACTATACCAGCTGCAGCAGGCAAAGCCGGGAGGGCCGGTGGCGCGACCGATCTTTCATCTCCTCCTTCAATTTGTAGCACTGCAATCAGAACCAGGAAGAGTCAGAAATAATTTCATTACTGAAAAAAGAAAGGCATCAATTGGAAACTATACTCACCAGCGCCACTGGAGGAAGAAGCGAGTTCAGATGGGAAGGAGAATTGCGGGTGCAACACCTGGTAGAGGTGATCAAAAATCTGACCGTACAAGGCTCCGTTATACAACCCGGAACAACGGCAACTGGATTCAGGTTAGGTGTCTTAAATCTGACCGTCTCGTGCCACCTTTAACACCTTCCGTACCAATCTACCCCTTAAACCCCGTAGTGTTTTAACAGTATTATGGTATTGTATTGTGTAACTTGGGTGACTGACCAAAACCATGATATCAGTAAACATGTTGCAACTGTATAATCAGGTAAATGGAATATCAGGATAATGGATGAATATCCATGGTTTGATTCAGTCAAAAAGAATATATTGTTAACTGGATTCAGGGATTCATATATTCAAATTGTATTGGATTATAAGAGAATATAGATTGACTTGAATCATATTCAAGTCAGAAATAGTCAGACTCTAACCCGAGTCAGACTAAAAGAAAGATAATTTGAAGTTCAATATTAGTTAGGGGCCTTATTGTAATTTATAAAACTTGAGGGGGTTTTATGTAAAAGTACTATTGTATAGTTTTCAAGATACACCTCAAGTATTTATTATTCGTCTTTATAGTTATAATGAGTGTAAATTTTATTTGTGTTATTCTAGAGGATATATCCTAATAAAAGTATTAATTGTTTTATCTGAAATTCATGGTATTTTAATGTAACTTTTAATCTTTTAATTTTAGAAAAAAGTGGAAACTTTAACTTATGATAAAATAGGTGTTTAAATGATAATTATATATATATTAATACAAGAATAATTTTAAATAATATTTTATTTTCCAAAATCTCATTTTTTTTCTTAAATGCCGTATTTTAAACCTTTCGAGACCGAATGCTCCTTGCGGAGGTCTGAATCTCGCACTACTAGCCTGCGGGTGGACGATGAACCGTACTATCCCTAACAGGTTCCCCAAAGGTGGGTTGTAGTGGCACTTTGCTTAGGTTTTATAAATACTTTTCATTTAGGAAAACGGTTTTGTAAATATAAGGTATTTATTTGCAAAAGAGTATAGTTTTCCGTATTTTAGTTGTTAGGGTTTCTTAAGCCAACTAGCCTATTTCTAAGGTCTAAACGACAAGTCATTAGAAGCCTCAAATCGCCTATTCACCGTCAATTGCGGCCAGGTAAGTGCCAGGTAAGTAGGAAGGAAGCACAGTCGTGGGCCTAATTAAAAACCACTAGCCTAGACACACTTGCCTAGACACCACAAGACAGTTTAGATAAACGATCGATGTCCATGACCTATCGTGCTTTCATTTTATTTAAAATTTTATACAACTTAAAGCTTTCAAGTAAAGGTTATAAAGAATATGGTATTTTAGTGAAAAGTCCTGTAATTTCGTATTCTATGTTTCGACATATATCAATTAGGGTTATAATTGAGTGCGTGTAGAGGTAGATCATTACCTCGTGACTTATTTTAAGTTTTGATGATGTTTAGAGGTTAAATATGATATGTTAAACTTGAAGGTATTAAAGTGCAAGAATACAGTATTCGAAAACATTATCATTTCATGTGTGAAATTTCATCCAAATTGATTTCTACAAGTTTAGTGATCAAGATAAACATATTTAGGAGTGAGGGAATTGATTAAACGAAGAAAAATAAACTTCATGGTATTTTTATGAAAAGAATACGATTTTGCAAAGAAGCTATCATTTCATGTGAGAGTTTCTTTAAATTGGTTTACGGGTGATTAATAGTCAACATGAATATAGGTAGGTATTATGTATTAGGTGACAAGTGAAAATTTGTAGAAAAACCGAATCGGAAATCGGTTTGTTCCGATTTCCGTCGGGTTCCAAAAAGTCGTATTTTTATATTAAAGAAAAGAGAGATAGAAGAGATAGGACTTACGGGTTTGGACAAGCTAAGGAGGCTAAGGAAGGTGGTGGTTGTCGGTGAGTCGAAAACGTCGCGAAGCTTCTGATCCGGTCGCCGGAATCCGTCGTCGGTTTCGGCAGCGTTTCGCTTCTCGCTCTTTGTACCGAGTTCTCGAGAATTTGGGAGAGTGGACTTAGAGTGGTGAGGTGAAATAGTAGAGGGTAGGGGTCTTTATATAGGGCTAGGCTAGGGTTAGGGTTAGGATTAAAAAAAATATTAAAATATATAAGAAAATCATTAAAAATCATTAAACCTAGGAGTAAAAGGGATTTATTGGCCAAATTAAAACCGATCCAGGTATAATAAGTGTGCAAGTGGGTTGACCAAGTCAAGAGCCAACTTTTCTCAGTTGGTGACTCGGCCGTCCGGCCAATTCCGGCCGGATTGGCCGGACCGAGTCGGCCAATTCGCCGGCCGGCGGCGCCGAGTCGGGCCGAGTCAGGCTTCCAGTGGCCGGGGATTTTCTGGGGGTACAATTTGGTATATTTACTTTTTGTTGTCCAGTACATATTTTGGGAGTTATGGCCTTTTTACCGTTGACTTCCAAAAAAAAATTAAAACAAAATAAATACAAAAATAATGTGGGGCATGGGATTTGAACTCCGATGGCTTTGTTCAGCAGTGCAAGGTATTACCAATGAGCTACAAGCTCCTTCTTGTAATTATTGTGGTTTTTAATTACTTAAACTGATAGCAGCAAGAATAAATACTCCTAGTATACATTAAATTTAAAGTAATTTCTTGTACACTAAAAATGGAGTTATTTCATTCTTGTAGCTTGTAATTAAAAACAAAAATAATTACCTAAATCTTGTGCTCAGGCTAAAATACCCCTTTGTGGATTTTTTAAAAATATTTTGAAAAAAATTTGTATAGGAAAAAGTGTATAAGAAAATTAGGGTTGTTACAACGATGGTACGAGAGAAGGCTGAGAGGTGGCCACCGCCAAGGCAGTAGCTGACGGTGCTCCCTCGAGCATTGGAGCGTCAGCACTGGCCGCACCTGCGTTAAAAACAAAGATACACCTGTCAGGAAGGATTGCAAGATAAAGAAAAAAGGACAATAACCCGAAATTTACCTGATGAGCCGTCGGCCGAAACGGAGGCGTCTCCTTCCTCCATCGACATGAGTCCACCTCCCGTGGCCTAATCACCGGACTCGACGGGGGCCGTCGTCGTGCTCGCTAGTCCAGGAGACGGCGGAGGACCGTAGACGGGGAGAGCAATGATTGGAGCATTGCCAGACTCTTGAGAAAGAGCGGCTGGCTTGTCCTCTGGAGTCATGCCCGTCTTACCTGCTACTCCTTCGGGCTCGGCGGTCGCCGCTGTCTCGTCCGCCGTCGCCATGGGGTCGCCGGTCTCAGGCGCTCCGTCCGCCGCTGCCCCAGGCTCGGTTGTAGCAGTCGTCTCATTTGCTACTACCTCGGGCTCGGCATCAACGGCCTTCTCTGGTGCAGTTTCCTCAGCCCCCAGCTCAGGTCCAGCAACCCCGGCGACGTCGCCCACCGTCGGCTCGGGTTCAGCCGATGCCTCTTCTTCTGTCCCCTTAGGTTCGACGGTTTCCGCCTCCCCTTCGATTGGACTTGGCCCTGCAGGACAAGATATATAAGAATCGACGGGTTTACAATTCTTATAACAAAATCTGGAAAGACACATTACCTGAGGTAGACTGATCGTTAGCCTCCTTATTTGCGCGCGCCGCCTGTCTGTGAGCTGTAGACAAGGCGACCGGAGGCTCTTCCGAGGGAGTATCAGCACGAGGAACGGTGCTTGGGCCCGCTCCCACGGCCAAAGCAGCTCTGCGTGCCTTTGCCTCGCGCCTCAACCGCTTTCTCTCCCCCCGAGCCGTCAAGACGGACCTCTTCGAAGCTTCCTTCATCGAGGCGTCATTGTCTGTATATAGAGATGCCTCCAAATCCTTCAAGGCATCCCTCACCGACTTTTCGAGTTAAGACTCTCGCGGCAGCCCCGAAAAGACCAGGACTTCAGTAGCTGGCCCGGGGAGAGTCCCCGCATCGGCTGGCGCAGCCCCTACAAAGAGACAAAGGAAGAAGGTTAGGTTGGCCATCAGAAAAGAGGACAAAGACTTAATGAGGTGAGACATACCAACGCCCAATAAAGCGCACTTCTTTTCCTCCTCCTGGAAGGTTTTTAGAGAGGCAGCGATGGCTTCTTCAGTAGTGACACCTGTTAAAAAAAGGGGGAAAAGCATTAGTCGAAGATAACGATAAAAATGCGATAAAATGACGAAGAGTGCAGCTAATGATTACCTGACTGAGTGAGTTTAGTCAACATCGCTTCGAGCCTGGCTGATCGCTCAGAAGCCGCAATAGCGGCCGCCAAACCGGTGTCTGCTGGATCTACCGAGAAGCCCTTATTGCTGCCATACTCGCTTATACCTTCAGTAAGAGGGGCCTGAGGCTCTAAACCGAGGATAGCAACGAGAGAGAGGAGCGACTTCTTCTTCCTCTTCTGCCCGCCAGCCCTGGGTGCACCCGAGATCGACTTGCACTTTGCAAGCATCTTAGGGCGGCGGGTCCCGATATCCGCGCCCACGCCAGACTCTGGCGAAGCCACATTTACCGTCTCCACTGGAGCACAGGGCGCTGGTAGCACATCCGCAGTATCAAGAGGTAATCCGCATAGAGGGTTCAACACGCGCGGTGGCCCAGCTCCGACATCTTTCAGCGGAGGAACGACCGGGGACCTTGGCTTCAGGGGAGCCTTGCGGTCGCCGCCGGGAGGCGCACCCTTGCGATCAACCAGTATGCGCTTCTCCATATAGATAACTGGACCCATTGCGTGCGCGTACCAAGCCACGTACGCGTTGAGGACCCGGGGAATGCAGCTTGGCTCGCAGATGAAGAAGTAGGAGCCCGTATTCAGTCACATGAAATGGTGCATCGCACTCCGTATCCCCTCCCTGCTGGCCGCGGGCTCTTCCAAAAACGCCTCCAGCGGGATCCCCTGGTTATAGCTTGATTGTTGGGCGAACCGGTGGGGGTTATACCTCATGAAAAGCGCCGTCACGTTCTGCCTGAACACCAGGTAGCCCAGCCGAATGGAGTAGAGGTGAAGAATCTCCCGGGCTTTCAGTACGGTGGCCCCGTCCTTGAAGTCGTCACGCAGTGCCACCGCCGACTTAGAGGTTTCTGAGACGATAGTTATGACTTTATCCATGAAAGAAATCCTCGCTCCGACCAGGTGTGGACGAAGGAGCAACCCCCTAGCCTCCCACGGAGGCGCAGTCACGATCGAGGCGCCGATCAGCCGCATGACTCTTGGGAGTCTGCACCTCTCAAAAAACGAAGGGCTCTTATGGACGCCGAACACCCCGTGCACATGCATTTCTATCCACGAGGTGAAGTAGTGCATTGTGAAATTAGCAGGCTGCACCCCAGGTTCATTAGCGTCCGCCGCCACGCTAAGTCCATTGTATAGGTGAGCCAACCCGGCGATTCCTATTGTCAACTGCAGGCCAGCCACCATCTGATGCCCTGGGTAGAAAACGGACGGCCGCATATGGCGCGGGTGCATGGGGAGCGCGAACCTGCACAGCCACAATCCCAGGAACCCCAAGAAGAAGGTCTCCTCATCCATGCCCGGGATGACGATTTCTGATAAGGGCATGACGGCGGCGCCGGGGAGATAAAAATCCTTTTGATCGTCTTCCGATATTGGTCGACGGTCCAAGCCGAAGCCGAAAGGGTCATCGAGCTTGGCGAACTTCTCGCTCTGCTCCGATAAAAACTCCGGTCAAAGGAAGCGGGCGATAAAATCTGCGAAGCTAACTCCCCAAACTCCTAATTCCAAATAGAGACCTTCGTATATGCTGAGCACCTTCACCAAGCCCGGAAACTGGTGCTGAATAGTATTCTCCGGCGTCAAATCAAACACCAGCGGCTTGGTGGCGAAGACGTACTCGTCAGGAGGAAGCAGCTCCTCGTAATACTCCCCCCTAACCGGCAAACCCGAGATCTCAGTGAACTCTTCCAGGGAGATGGAGACTTCCCTGTCCGTCATAAGGAAGGTGTGGGTGGGGATATTCCATTGTTCGATGAAAGCCTTAATCCACCATGTTGGAGGAGCGGGGTACTCAAAAAGCGAGACGTAAATTGCCGAGTACAAACCAATCTTCATCAGATGAGTCCTCTTCACCGATAGGATGTACCTGGCCCACTGCAAATATCCGGCGGGTGGTCGCGGGGTCAATCCAATGTTATAAGCCTGTCCCCAAGGGCGTGCTTCACCCTGACATATTCGCCTCCCAAAAATGTCCACGGCCGGCGGCAGCTGCACGGGAATGGCACCAATTGCAGGCTGAAGAAGATCCTCCGAATTCCAGTTCTTGACCTCCACGGCATACTTCACCGGGGGTTCATCCACATAGAGGATCGACGAGATGGGCTCAGACGGCGTAGCGGAACCGAAGCTTCGGCGACCCTTGATGATGTCGATATACTACCTACCCCATAGGTGAAGGTTCTTGTGCTCAGGGTCATGATCCTTGATGAGAGCGAGCACCTCTCGGTCCACTGGTGCTTGGGGAAATCCTTCCTCCGAGCGAACAAACGGGAAAGACAAATCAGCAGACATGTTTCCTGCGGAGGGACAAAAATCAGCCGTCAATGTTGTAATTCCAACGCTTGGCATTTTAAAATTTATAATACACTGTAATGCAGTGGGTAGGGGACTAAAGGGGACCCACAAAATCTAGATGACGATACATCAGTTAATAAGACAGCCCCACCATTGGATGAAACTGCCATTTAATAAGGAAATCCCCAAAAGAATATTCTCATTAATGAGAAATCCCTAGAGACAAAGAGAAAATCTCCCTTTTCAGAGCAAAGCTCTATCACAGAGTGACACTTGTCAAACTCTGGTCTCAAGGGAATGAAATTCCTTAAAAAAAAATTAAAAGAGCTTAGCTCTGTGAAAATGATGGAAAAATCCATCAGAGGGAAGTTAATTCATAAAAATTAAAAATTAAAAATTTTGAGATCTTAAAGATCTATGAAAACTCTTAAGAGTTCTTCATTTTTAGATCAAAAAGATCTACATTTGGTCCATGAGCAAAGCTCTGTTCATGGGTTAAAGAAAAAAACCCTGAAACAAGATCTCTTTGAATCTATGGATTCTTGAGAGCAAGGCTCTGTTGGTGAAACCCCAAAGGGGTTTTCTTTAGATCAGAAGATCTATGAGAGCAAGGCTCTGTTGGTTAAGATTAATTAAAACTAATTTAATTTAAGATTAATTTTACCTAAAGTTTTTCTAAAGGTTCTAACTTTGGAAATGAGAGCAAGGCTCTGGAGTTCTTGAAAACAAGAGTAAGGCTTTGAAAATAAAATTTCTTAAAAGATGGTAATCATCTACCGAGGGCCAGGGGTCCTATTTATAGGAGCTTGCACCCCTTTAACTCCTGAGTTGATCCAACGGCCAGGATCTTGCCACCGCTGCACTCACGTGTGCGCTACGTGAACGCAACGATGGGGGGTATTTGTTCCCCCCAATCAAAGCAAAACTCTGTTTAAATTTTGAAAATTCAAAATTGAAGCAACGCTTCAAATTCCTTGCGCTGCGCGCAACGCGCCACGTGTCAAAATCTGATACGTCAGCGCAACGTCCAAGGCAGCGCACCCAATCAGAGCAAGGCTCTATTAAAACAAAATTAAAGGAAGCAACGCTTCAGTTGCACTACGCCCTGCGCTGTGCGACACGTGGCAGCGCAGTTGCGCTGCGCGACACGTGTCAAGCGCAGGTGCGTTTGTGCCAAACAGAATTAAAATTCCAGTAAGATCTTTCTGTTCTTGTTAAACAAGAAGATTGTCTTCTGTAAAACAGAAGCCCTTGGATCAAAGATCCAACGGTAGGGAAAAATCCCTAAATCACTCAGATAATGATCTCTTTAACTAATTTAACAACTCTATTGGCACTATATAAAGGCCCCTAGGCCCCAAGTCTAATACAGACAGAAAAACACATAAACAGAAAGAGAATTCATAGAGCTCTTAAAAAGTTTGAGAAGAATTCAGAAAGAGAAAAAGGTAAACCCCTTTGAATAAAAAGAAGAATTTCTTCTGAAAAGATCATTGATCTAAGAACAAGATCAAAGATCTTCAATAAAAAAATATAATGATAACAAAGGCATTGCCTTTTTTATGAACCATTGGTTCTGGAATCTTAAAAGATTCTTTTCTTGAATCCAAAATTGGATCAAGATTTTAAAACAGTGCCTTGCACTTGTAAATCTGCACTGTTGCGCTCTTGGGTTGGCGCAAACCACCAGAGAGCGCCACGTGTCAGCTCCAGAATAACTTGCGCTATGCGCTTTTAAAATAGAGCATTGCTCTCTGAAATTGGCGCAACTCACCAGAGCGCGCCACGTGTCAGCAGCGCAACAGCGCAGCGCACTGCGCTTGCGCTCGCCAGAGCGTGACACGTGTCACCTCCACATGCGCTTGCGCTCATTAATTGGCGCAGAGCACCTGACAGGCCACTTGGCACTTTGTCAGTGTAATCAATGCTCTGCATTATTTAAAGAAGGACTGGGCCCAATTAAAAAAGGCCTAACAGGCCTAATAAAATCAATGCATTATTCTAAAAAGGGCAGAGCCCAAACAAAGGTCTGTCAGACTAAATCAGATGCTCTGCATTGTAAAAATAAAGGGACAGAGCCCAAATCAAATAGGCCTTACAGGACAGATAAAATGCAGTGCATTATTAAACAAAGGTAAAGCCCTAGCACAGGCCTAATAGGCCCAAGACATATAAAAATGTTGAACATCTTCAACTGGACTTAGCCCAATCATGGCCGTAAGTCCTCATGACTGAGCACGACTGCTCTCTTAAATCAATTTACATCCGGTTCAAGGGTACATCTCCGAACTCCTCTGACACCTATCGTTGTAATCCTTCAACGACGTCAGAGAGGTGACAGGTCCCGACAACCACACATCGATATGGACTGTGGGGTCCTTAAACTCATGGACTTATGCGTCCTTAAACCAAGATACGGACTGTGGGGTCCTTAAACCCATGGACTTAAGCGTCCTTAAACTCACGGACTAATGCGTCCTTAAACTAACATCCGTCCCCAAAACGGGAACGATGGACCCCTATGTCCCTAAACTGGAAATGGACCCCTATGTCCCTAAACTGGAAAAGGACCACCATGTCTCTAAACTGGAACAATAGGACCCCCAAATGCTCTTTTGTCGGATCTAAACGATCCCGTTTAAGTTGATATTAGCCTCAAATATGGCTAACGTATTCTTAAACATTCAAACAGACTTTAGTCCCAAATTGGACTATAAAACCCCCAATCAATTTTGGTTCAAGGGTACATCTCTGAACCCCTCTGACACCTGTCGTTGTAATTCTTCAACGTCGTCAGAGAGGTGACGGGTCCCGACGGCCATATATTTAATCGACCGCAATGTCCCTAAACTAAACAATAGAGCCCATAAATGCTCTTGCCGTTAAGTTGATCTTAGTCTCAAACTAGACTAACGTATCCTTAACAAATGTTTAAGTTGATCTTATCCTCAAACATGGCTAACGTATCTTTAAACTAAAACACCAAAACCAAATCTAAAAAATATGGATTTGGACTAATCCACGTCCTACGGGCGACGACATAAATTAGTCTCCGTATACAATCCACGGGCAACCACAAACAAAACAAACACCCATGACACGAAGTGAAATTCTGGAGAAGGAGAAAGTTGTTACCGCGATGCGGTAGCGTAATTAACTGCAGGGGCTTGCGCCTGCAGGGAAGAGCGTCCCCACAATCAAAAACCCCTCAAACGAGGGAGAATCTGACGAAGTCTGCTACATCGGCCGCATCCGTCTAAACCTCCGATACACGGTGCCATAAATCAACTTGGCATCTTCGGAGAGGTAGACGGATAAAACCAAATAGCATCTGCCCCGAATCTCAGTGTCAAGACATCACAGTCTTGTGCGCCGTCTTTCGGAGGAGGACAGCGCTAAGCGCCAGTTTATGAGTGCATTGCGCTTTCAATTTATGAGCGCATTGCGCTAGTTTAGTGGCGCACAAGTGAATGACACGTGGCGCGCTTGGCGCTGAGCACTAGCCCATGAGCGCAGTGCGCTGTTTCAGAAGCGCAAGTTGCAGACGTGGCACGTTTTGGCGCTGAGCGCCGATCCAAGAAGCGCAGAAGCACAGTTCAAGAGTGCAAGGCACTTTTCAATAGCGCAAAGCGCATTTGATCAAATTTATGATCTGTGAACAAATTTATGTTCTTTTTAAAGGAGGCTTTGCCTTAAGATTCAAGAACAACAGTTCTTGTTTTTGAAAGGGCTTTGCCGTTGTAGATCAATGATCTGTGAATGAAGTAAATACTTCTTTTGTTTTAATGATGAGATCTTTTGATCTCTTTTTTATAAAAGACCTTGGTTTTTTATAGATCTATGATCTTTTAAGAAGATAATTCTTCTGTTTTAATGAGATGATTTCATCTCTGTGTTCAAGAGTCATTCTTTTTACCTTGAAAAAATGATCTTTTTTCAAGAGCTTGCTCTTCTTCTTTTGAGTTTTCTCAAAGTTTGTAGGGGGTTTCTCTATCTCAGAATTTAAGTCTTGGGGCCTTTATATAGGGCAAGTTGATTTGTTAAATCAGTTAAAGAGATCTTTCTCTGATTGATTTGGGGATATTTCCCCACCATTGGATCTTTGATCCTAGGGCTTCTGTTTTACAGAAGGCAATCTTATTGTTTTTAACAAGATTGAGAAATCTTTCCATAACAGAATTTTAATTTTGATTAATTAATGATTTACCATTATTATTAGATCTTTTGATCTCACGGTGGGGAGTTCTTTAACTCTAGCGCTGGCGCACCCGTACTTTGCACGTGGAGCGCTGGCGCACCCGTGCTTTGCACGTGGTGCGCTGCTCAGAGCGCAGCGCACTTTGAGCTAGCGCACCTGTGTTTGACTCGTGGTGCGTTGCTCAGAGCGCAGCGCAGCCTGCGCTACCTCACCCGTGTTTGACACGTGGCGCGCAACGCGTCCAGCGCAAGCGCACACATGGTGCGCTGTCTAGGGCGCAGCGCTCCTGGTGCTAGCGCATCTGTGTTTGACACGTGGCGCGCAGCGCGCTTAGCGCTGGATCTGAAGCGTTGCTTCAATTTTTGAAATTCAAATTTCAAACAGAGCTTTGCTCTGATTGGGGGAAATATGGTGCCACTGCTAAATCTTAGGTGTTGCAAGACGAGGAATTACGCCTAAATGATCGAGCACGTTTGGTAATCGGTCGGTTAGTACCTCAAGAAGTATTAACGGTTGCATGAAGGTTGTGTGAGCCATTTCATTGAAAATATTCACCGACTATAAAGTACTTTGGAAGATGGACAAGAGTATGATAGCTTGAATTGAATTCTCTAAGTGTAGGTATGTATTTTACACACACGTAGGGTTATATGATCGATGTTTGGATGAATGGTAGGGAGGAAGACTAAAGGCGATATTTTATTGAGGGGTGATGTGATTTCTAACATTTTTTCATGACCATTAAGATAGGGCTCATGGCAACTGAAAAGTTAGTATAGTTGGAAACTCTTATTTTCAAGTTCTTTCTTTTATAATTCTTATCTTTGTATGTAACTTTCATCTTCTTTATTTTATTATGGGATTTTGCGGGTGTAATCCACTGAAAACCATCAAGAGACAACACTCCTCCTACTAGGGACACCAAGAGGTTTAACGGCTTGTTTCACGTGCTCAGTGCAATCGTGTTGCTTACGAAAGTGTGCTACTTAGGTTTTTCTTTTTTCTTTTTTCTCCCTCTCTTGAATAACTAGTTTGCTCGGGACAATCAAAATTAAGTTTGGGGGTATTTGTTCAGTCGAATATATCGCACGTTTGATATAACATTTTCCTTACTTTTCTTAAATATCTAAAAGTGTTTATTATAAATATAGAACATATTTGGGTTTATCTGCAAAATACTATTTACCATATGTTTATATATTATAATTAACATAATGAAAGAAAATATATGCATATAATTTTTATATAATATTTTTATTATGCATGTTATATCAAATATTCTAATCAACGTTCTTTAAAAGATATAACATCATACAAATGGTTAGAATAATATCTTTATAACAAATATTACTAACATTACTCATGGAGATATTGTGCAAGATTTAGCCCAGGTCAGGAGATCAGGATATCGAGATGTCAGGAATCAAAAATCTGCCGATAAAGTTTAATTAAATCATAAAATCAATACTGGTAGAGACTCAGGAAATATTTCCAAAATTCAGATATCTAGAAGATCTTTACGTGTCAACATAAGGCCACTGAAGAAATTGCAAGTCCTAACTCCCCTATCCAACCGCCCAACCGTGGCCAAAACCCACTTATTGCGGCGGATCCGCGGCAGTGTTGGGGAATTAGGAGTTGAGATTTTCAGGCTTGGATTCTAATAGCAAATATTATCACATGGCATCTAGGGTTTATATCTTCTGTGGTTATATAAAGGTTCGAGGGCTAAAGTTAGAAATCATCACTTTTAACACGAAGCAAATCACCGTCAAAGAACAAGTGATCCATGACAGGTCCGCGATTCGACGTGATAGAGCGACGTGAAATTCGTTGGAACATCTACTTCCTACAAGGCAGAGATTGACAGCAACTTCTTCTTCTTCTTATAATCTAAACTCATAGGATTTGTACTTGTGAAGTTGATTAATAAAGCTAGATCATTAGATTAATTATTTCGTATTTAATTTCTGCATTATGATTTCCTTCTCCATCCTTTTTTCTTCTATCTCCATCATGCGCGAATAATTCTCCGCTTGATAGGGTTCGTAGGATTATGGTAGAACAATGGATGAGAAAATATTTTAACTTCTTTTACGTCTTATGAAGTTTATAAACTTTAGCAAAAAAATCGTTAACATCCTAATCGGACGCGCTATCAATTTATTGATAGTCTTGACCGCGATTTGAGATCAGATTAACAATTGTTTTGTTAAGGCTAGACATGAATAGAGATCAATGAAGGGACAAGGGTCAATAGTGGGAAAACCCTAGTTTCTTCCAAGAACCCTAATCCTCATTCATCACTATCAATCTAGTTTTAAATCTATCAAAAGATAAAATGAGTCATCTTTATTAGTCATCAATGACTACTAAATCCTAACGAACCCTACAAGCCTTTTCCCTATAAATTCTATATCCGTATTTAAACTAGATCTTAAAACTATTATAAATTCTATATCCGTGTTTAACATAAATCTAGAATCTTAAAACTATTCTCCCTTCTTCTTTTATTCAAATCAACTCGTCTAAAACAAGATTAAAAATTCCACGCATCCCTGCGGACGACCCGTACTCATCTCGGCTAGCTACACGCGACACCATTATTGATTGCGGTTACTACAAAAACACTTCTTCACACATCAATCATCATCCGATCCATAAACTAGACAAAGTCCAAGCCTCCTTCGATAGTCCTTCTGTAGGTGTCCGGGTAAACGGCAGAAGTCACAAATCAAACTTCTTTTCTGATCGGATACGACAGGCTTCTTCATAGGTACAATGCCTCGCCTGTTCACCGGGATGCCTCTGCATACAGGAGCTCTGTTTGGCGTAAACGCCAGCTTCCGCACTACAACGGCATGCTGTTGCGTACTCTTCGCTTTCCACAATAAACTCTGCTGCTCCCTGGCTGCCTTAAGAACTTGGGAGAAAGTGGTCAATCCCAGAGATATGATGTCTCTGAATTTTCACATCCAAGCTATGCATAAACCTCCGTGCCCTATCTACCTCATTAGCAACCAAGGGTCCCGCAAATCGAATGAGCCGGGGCCACTCAGCCGCATGTGCATCAACGGATCTGCCATTCTACTACAGGCTAATAAACTTTTCTTCCATTTTCTCCCGAGCAGATTGCAGAAAGAACTTCTCTAAGAAACTCCATGAAAACTTTGCCCAACTGATCGATTTGGATAGACGGGTCTCCTCTACGAGCCACCACTCGCGAGTGTAATCTACCAACTGGATGCGTACTACATCCACCCTTTTTTCATCTGGAATCTGTGTGGCGACGAGCAGGTTCTCTATGTTAACTAGCCACTTCTCCACTAGCAATGGCTCCTCCAAATCAGTAAATGTGGATGGACCGAGCTTTCTGAAGTCCGCCACAGTACCCTCACGCTGTGCTGGCTTGGGTGCCGCTACAACTACGGACTACGGGACTGTCCGCAAACTCCCTTAGAAAGCCTTAGCCTGCTGCTGATTAAGCTCAGTTTGTCGCTTCTGGTTTTCCAGTATACCATGTATAACTCGAAGCAATGCGGCGTCATCAACATGCCTCTGGTATGACCGCAAATCTCTATCCACAATGATTCTGAAGCCAAAACACTGAAGAGAATTAGCAACGGTAAACAGGATTCAATAAATAGGATAGCTATAGATTCAAGACTGGCAAAGTAGTAATGTGGAAGGACATGTTTCTAATTACGGGTTTCCAGCTTAGCGTATTGGGTTTAATACCCAACTAAAAAAGGACCAAACCAAACTACCCCTAAATCCTATGGCTCTGATACCAAACAAACCTTGTCACACCCCGCTTCCCAAGATACGTAAACATGGCACGTGACAGAGCCAACCATGCTACCTGTGGCTAAGAATCATCCCTCCACAGTCACATTACGGCTGTCTTTAGGATATCAAGAACAGTAAAATATAAAATCTATCTAGTACAAGTCCATTTGCCACAGTAAATAAAATCAGGAAAATGCATAAGCGGAAACGAATCATGCTCCAATAAACAATATCTGAAACATGTCCCAATATGGGCTCACATCAAAGAAATAAAATTGCGGAAACAAATAAATTAAGAGTCTAAAAAGCTAGCTCCTCATTGCTCGGCTTGATGGCTAAAGTACTCATGTTCGGCCTGTGATAAAGGTAGAGGAACTGGACCATGCAAAACCCAGACTTCAGTGCGTCATAATATCAAATTAACAGTGATAACAAGGATATAACGATATAAGTAAACATGAGTATAAATAAATAACACGGATATGAAACAGTGAGGTGTGTGATGTGTATTCTAAAACTGTGCTTCTTGGTTATCTATTCTAAAAGCCTTTGAAATAAATTTAACGGAATCGTCGATATAACTCAATAGTATCACGTGCGTGCCCAGGACCACGGTCAAGATTCTCGGGCTGAATCCGAGACGTGCCTCTAGGTAGTAAATAGGTAACATGTACAGATGAATGATGTCAGCAGCAGCATCCTGGGGCTGGCGGGTACAGGTTTTGTCCGTGGTTGTGTGTTCAAGTCAGGTATTGATAATGTAAATCTAATGCCAACACAGGATCAAGCGGGTACATGTTTTGTCTATGCAAACAACAAGTTAAGTCCGTCAGGACAACAAGTCAGAATTGTCGGCATTAGTAACAAGATCCAAGTAACAAATCAGGTAGTGTGTTATAAACATGTCATATGATGTATATTAACCAAATAGGTGCCAAATGTGAAACTGTAATCGATATCGGAACACGGTAACCAGCACTGATGTCAGGATGAATATGTGTCTATCTGTAATAACCATTTATACGTCCATGATTATGTATGATGCAAACTAGATAACACGTTGTACTAATATAGTAGTATAATGATATCATGATGTTCCGGCATGCAATTAGATATGCTATTATCAGTATGGATACGAACGGATATCATAAAAATGTAAATCGGTAATAGTTGCTGAATAATTAAACGCATGTACTATTTTTTATTTATATGGATATCTATATAGTAACATAGCATATTGCAAGTTAAACTTGCCTGATCGGATCTCACGACGGGATACGGATGCTACGTTCGATGTCGAAATAACGTCATGATGCAGCAACGCATACAGGACTGGATCTGGCTGAACAATGACGTGACGTGATGACTAGACTGGACGACGACGGTGACTGGGTCATCCGGATCGTCGGCGATGCGTGTGACTCCGGCGAGACGGCCGGAAAATTCAAGAAATCCAGAAAGAAAGAAAGAGAGAAGGAAAGAAAGAAGAAGAAAGAATGGGGTGTGGCTCGGTTCTGGGTTCTGGGATCAGAGAACAGAGGAGAAGCTGGCGGCGATGATGGCTGTCGTCGATGACGAGGGCATTGGGTTCTCTAGGGTTGCTGTTTGGGGTCGGGAATGCAGGATTAATGGTGGTGGTGGCGTCAGGAGTTGGAGAGGGAGGTGAGGATGGTGATAGTGGTGACGACGATGAGGTGGTGGGGTCTCCGGCGATGGGTAACGGTGTAGTTGGAGTTTCTGCAGTGGTTGTCGTCGGGGTCTGGAGGTGCAGAGAGGAGGTGGTGAAGGTGGTGATAAGGGTGGTGAGATGATGAGGATGGTGAGGTCAAGGTGATCGGCACCGATGTGAATGGTTCTTGGGTTGCAGGAGGTTGCTTCAAGGTTGGGTCGTCAGGAGTTATGGGTTCTCGGAGATGGAGAAGAAGAGAGGAGGTGGAAGCGGAGGAGGTTGTGACGAGGGTGGCGAGGTAATGAGGTCGGGGTCGGCAATGGAGAGGGCGCAAGCGTGGGGCTAGGGTTTGGCTTGGGTTTCTCGTCGCATGGAAGATGAAAGAGATGAGAGAGAGGTGTGTGTTTAAAATATTTGGTTTTATATAAATATATTTATATGAGAGAGAGAGAGACGGTGAGCGAGAGGAGAGAGAGCCATAGGGATTATAGAGAGAGAGAAAAATAATAATTAGTTATTATATTAATATATATCATATATATTATAAATTGTTTATATATTTAGGTTTTGAAAAGAATATTATAATATATATTCTCGGTTTAAACAACCAATAACAAAATACCCCGAAAAATATTCGGGTTTCTTCAAAAAATCTAGTTTTAAAATATGGATAATATACGTATAAGTTAAAACTATAATACAATGCCCGGTTAATAAAAATGCATACCCCCAAGTACAGATCTACCTAAATATACATAGCGATCCAAACGAGCCTGTTTTAACAATTTGGACAAGAACACGATGTATGGATGCAACCATATGATATGGGGTATGATAACATGCCATGCTAGATATCAAAATATATTATCTGGCTATTATTTGTATTATTAAAAGATATGCAGACACAAAATATATTATACATGTATATAAAATCTAGATTTGCAAGGATACTCTATACTAGCAAATATATCACATAATCTTGAACCATAATAGGTTTCAAGCATACGGGTCGGGTCGGATACTAACCACAGTTACCAAATGCATTATCCGCATCCAAAAAAAATATGAACTAAAGGTTGTCGCAAAATTAGAAAACACCCAAATAAAATATCGTATACATGCACTAAGGTGTTACACTTACTGATTTCGCAAGGTAGTCAAACAACCGTCTTTACCGATTTGTCCCGGGCGGAAGGAGGAAGAACGACGATGTCGAGACTTAAGATAATCCGGCGACATCGAGACTTGAAGGAACAAAAGAGATGGAGAGCGCTATGATTTTAGCTATGGAATTTATGAATTGGTGTGGAGGTTTGAGATGGAAGAAGAATGATGAAAATGAACATATAAAAGTAGTGTTAATGTTATATTAATTCCAATTAATTTTGAATTCTTTGTAGGAGTTAAAAAAAGAAACGGATTTGAAAGGTCGTAATTCATTTGTATATTCTGAAAGGGTTTTTAAAAAATGATAAAAATAAGTGCAAGACCCAAGGTTCGAACATGTGGTTTATGGACTACAGTGCAATGACTTAACTGATAGGATACAAACTTACTATTGCACATTATTAAATAGAAACAAATATATACAGAGTTTCAAAAGATAATAATTTAAAAGATAAACGGAATAAATCATTTTCTTAAAATAATTTTTTTTCTTTTAAATAAAATTAATTCTCTTTCCAAAATTTTCTTTTCAAAGCAAAATTGAATAAATTCTTTTAATTAAAAGAAACTAAAATAAACATAAAATAATCTTTCAAAGCCCTCGTTTTTCAAAACGAATCATTTTGAAACAAATAGATTTTTTTATTTATTTAAAAACAATATAGTAAAAACGGGATCATTACACTTATTAGGTGCACTTATGACATTAGATTTATTTCCTTAAACTGCATTGATGCTAGACACCTATCAATGTCAATTACCTGCGACCCATCTCCACCATCACTTCCCTAATAGGCCATATTCATATCCTTTAGGTTTTTCACACCCAGTCTTCCTTCCTTTTTCGTCTACAAACTTTCTCCCATCTAAATAGAATGTATTTCCGTTTTTCCATAGACGCCCCCTCTAAAGAAAGTTACGCCGTATCTGATCAATCCTTTTGACTACCCATTCCGGATGTAGATAAAAGGGCGTATACTATTGTGGTATTATCGACAGAACTGGGTTCATAACGTCAGCCTCCCACCTATAGATAAACATCGTCCCTTCCATCCCTTCAACTTATCTTGAACCCTGTCTATCAATGGTCGCCAGTCTGCTTTCTTCAAACTTCCTGGTCTCAAGAGTAGACCTAAATAAGCGACAGAGAAATCTTCTGCTTTACAATTGAAAATTGAGACACAAGCTCTTCCCAAACAGACCTTTCTCTCAAACAAATTACTGAACTCATGTGAAAGTTGATGCTCAGCCCTGACCAGAGTTCAAATGAATATAAGATCCATTTAAGCACCACAGCCCGATCCTCGCAAAGTCTTCCAAACAATAATGTATCATCGGCATACTGTAAATTGATAACATCCATTCTTATATCCCGGGACCCAATCCCTCTAGCAACCCCTTATGCCTGCTTCTTTGAATCATATGTGTAAGACCATCAGTCGCCAGTGTAAAAATAAGTGGTGAAAGAGGATCCACCTGTGGTAGACCACACCTGCATCGAAGCTCATTTGTAACTTCACCATTTATACAAATGTTAGCAGACACAGTTGATAACCATAACTAGATCCAATTCCTCCACTTGGATGAAAAGCCTTTGAGATCTAAGAACTCCAATATGCACATACAATTAACCTCCAATTTGCACATCCAATTAACCATATCATAAACATTCTCAAAATCTAATTTCAGAAGGTATTCATCTTTTCCTCTCCTTCTAAAGTCTTGAATGACCTCATTAGCTATGCCATACCATCCATAATATAACGTCCTACCACGAAACCAGTTGTTCCCGCCAAAAATTTCTGCACAAAAGAGCCCAAGGTATCAAATGGCGGCGATACGCTTAAGAAATGCGAACCAGTATTTTACAAGCTGTATTTTGACAAACTCCCGAATGAGAAACAACTAAATTCTGATAGTATCGAAAGCATATCGAAAAAGCCTTCGATTTGATATATTATGGGTCTCATAATTCATTCGGGATCAAAAGTTATGAGCAAATATGCTATGCACATGTAATCTAAGGAAGAAAATGCGAACCAGTATTTTCCGGGTTATATATTGACAAACTCCCGAATGAGAAATGACTAAATTCTAATGGTATCGAAAGCATATAAAAAAAGCCTTCGATTTGATATATTATGGGCCTCATAATTCATCCTGGATCAAAAGTTATGAGGCATCACGTGCCCACACGTGACCGGGCATCACGTGCAGACACATGACCATTTACAGGCAAAGCCTGTAGGCACTGAATAAAATAAATAATTGAAAATAATTAATTAGTGGGGTCACGTGCCAACACGTGATAGGCTCTTAGACCCTCTGAAACAATAAAATTAAATTCTAATTAAGTAATTAATCAGTGGGGTCACGTGCCAACACGTGATGGGTTCCTGAGCCCTCTAAACCAATAGAATTAAGTTCTAATTAATTGGTCAATCAGTGGGGTCATGTGCTAACACGTGATATGCTCTTAAACCTTCTGAACTAATAGAATTAAATTCTAATTAAGGGAAATCAAAAACCCTAGTTGGAAAAATATTTCCCTAGATCTTTCCAAACAAAAAGATTGTGCTTTGTAAAGTGGAGCACCGTTGGATTAAAAATCCAATGGTAATTAAAAATCACCAATTTATAGAAAGATTCTATACAAGGAAAGATTTCCCTGAAATTTGTCAGGAATAACAGATAAAAGATCTTTTGGATTAAAAATCCAATGGTGAATAAAATTCACTGAGTGATCTAAAAGATCATGTTGGTTACAAAATCAATTAAAATCTTTCAATGAAAAATTGACTAAACAAACTGATTCTTTTCTTTCTCCTATAAATAGGAGCCAAGAAGAAAAGAGAGAGACAACAACAGAGAGAGAAAAAAGAAGAGAATTTAATTCTCCAGAGAGAAAGAAGGTTTCTTGAGAAAAGAAAGAAATCCTAGGTGAGAGATTATCCTATAAACTCCCACAAAATAAAAAGAGAATTTAATTCTCAATCTAAGAGTTTAACTCTTCTGAATAAGAACTTAGTTTTTCCTTTGGTTGAAGATCTGCAGAAGCAGATCTCCCCAAAAGTTGAGAATTTAATTCTCATTGGGGAGATTCTGCTATGCAGATCCAAAACTTAGAGGGAGAATTGAGTTTAGGGAATTTAATTGCTCCAAATACATATGAATTTAATTCCTTTAAGTGAAATTAGGGTTTAACCCTACATAAGAATTTAATTCTTCCATATACATAGGAATTTAATTCCTCAAAACAAAATTAGGGTTTAACCCTACCAAAGAATTTACTTCTTAAAACAAGAGACTTGAAGATCTCCATGCACGTAAAGATCAAGTATTCAATATGATCACGTGGTAACACGTGACCCTTCATCCCAACGAACAAAAAAGAATGAATAAGGCATGCTCACGTGCCTCTGTTCCCCTCCGAATGGCGGCGCGACGCGATAGACGTCTAGCCTGAGATTCGGGGCAGATGCTATTTGGTTTTATCCGTCTACTTCTCCGAAGATGCCAAGTTGATTTATGGCACCGTGTATCGTAGGTTTAGACGGATGCGGCCGATGTAGCAGACTTCGTCAGATTCCCCCTCGCTTGAGGGGTTTTTGATTGTGGGGATCCTCTTCCCTGCAGGCGCAAGCCCCTGCAGTTAATTACGCTACCGCATCGCGGTAACCACTTTCTCCTTCTCCAGAATTTCACTTCGTGTCGTGTGTGTTTGTTTTGTTTGTGGATGCCTGTGGATTGTATACGGAGACTAAGTTATGACGTCGCCCGTAGAACGTGGATTAGTCCAAATCCGTATTTACTTAGATTTGGGTTTGGTGTTTTAGTTTAAGGATACGTTAGCCATATTGAGGCTAAGATTAACTTAAATGTTCGTTAAGGATACGTTAGTCTGATTTGAGACTAAGATCAACTTAACGGAAAGAGCATTTAGGGGCTTTATTGTTCCAGTTTAGGGACGTAGTAGTCCATTGTATGCATGGCCATCGGGACCCGTCACCTCTCTGACGTCGTTGAAGGATTGCAACGATAGGTGTCAGAGGAGTTCAGAGATGTACCCTTGGACCAAAGTTGATTGGGGGTCTTATAGTCCAATTTGGGACTAAAGTCTGTTTGAATGTTTAAGGATACGTTAGCCATATTTGAGGCTAATATCAACTTAAACGGGATCGTTTAGAACGTTTGGGGGCTCTATTGTTCCAGTTTAGGGACGTAGTGGTCCATAGGTAGTTTAAGAACATTGCGGTCCATTGCCAGTTTAGGGACATGGTGGTCCAACGTTCCTATTTTAGGGACGGATATTAGTTTAAGGACGCATTAGTCCATGGGTTTAAAGACCCCACAGTCCGTATGGTTGTGTTTAAGGACGCATTAGTCCATTAGTTTAAGGACGCATAAGTCCGTGGGTTTATGGACCCCACAGTCCGTATCTTGGTTTAAGGACGCATAAGTCCATGAGTTTAAGGACCCCACAGTCCGTGTCGATGTGTGGTTGTCGGAACCCGTCAGCTCTCTGACGTCGTTGAAGGATTACACCGATAGGTGTCAGAGGAGTTCGGAGATGTACCCTTGAACAGGATGTAAATTGATTTAAGAGAGCAGTCTTGCTCAGTCAATTTAATTTGAGGACTTACGGCCATGATTGGGCTAAGTCCAGTTGAGAATATTCAACGTTTTTCTTTATCCTTAGCCTATTAGGCCTGTGCTAGGGCTTTGCCCCTATTTAATAATGCACTGCATTTTATTTTGGCCTGCTAGGCCTTTCTGATTTGGGCTCTGTCCCTTTATAAATGATGCAGAGCATCTGTTTGGGCTCTGCCCTTCTTTAAAATAATGCATTGCATTTAATTTGGCCTATTAGGCCTTTTTTAATTGGGCTTGGCCCTTCTGTAAATAATGCAGTGCATTAATTGTCTGACATTGGCTTGTCAGGCGCTTTGCGCCAATTATTGAGCGCAAGCGCATGTGGAGGTGACACGTGTCACGCTAGCGCAGTGCGCTGTGCCAGTGCGCTGTGCTGTTGCGCTGTGACACGTGGCGCGCTCTGGTGAGTTGCGCCAACTTCAGAGAGCAATGCTCTATTTTAAAAACGCATAGCGCAAGTGGTCATGGTATTGACACGTGGCGCTCTCTGGTGGATTGCGCCAACCCAGGAGCGCAACAGTGCAGTTTTTGCAAGTGCAAGGCACTGTTTTAATAACTTAATCCAATTTTGGATTTAAGAGAGGAATCTTTAAGATTCCAGAACCAATGGTTCATAAAAAAGTGCAAGGCACTGTTATTATTTTTTTTTTTTATTGAAGATCATTGATCTTGTTCTTAGATCAATGATCTATTCAGAAGAAATTCTTCTCTTTTATAAAGGTTTTACCTTTTTCTTTTTTTCTTCTTGAGTTCTTCTCACAATCTTGATGATGATGTCCAAGTTGATTCCTTTTGAATTGGGGTCTAGGGGCCTTTATATAGTGCTCATTAATTTGTTAAATTTGTTAAAGAGATTCTTCTAGTATATTTTCCGATTACTATTGGTTTACATCAAGGATCTGCATTAAGTCCATTCCTGTTTACCATCGTGATGGATGAGCTTACTAGAACTATCCAAGATGAGATACCTTGGTATATGCTATTCGCTGATGATATTGTTCTAGTAAATGAGATGAAAGCAGGGGTTAATGCCAAATTGGAATTATGGAGGCAAACATTGGAATCTCGGGGATTCAGATTGAGCAGGTCCAAGACAGCATATATGCACTGCAAATTTAGTAGCCAGAGAAGTCAAAACCATATAGGTATAACATTGGAAGGGCAAGAGATATCACCGAGCGACCAGTTTATATATCTAGGTTCCATCATCCAAAAGAATGGAGAGATCGATAGTGATGTTGAAATGGAGGAGTGCAACAGGGATTTTGTGTGATCGTAACTTTCCGTTAAAATTGAAAGGGAAGTTTTATCGGAGCGCTATTCGGCCTGCCTTATTATATGGTACAGAATGCTGGGCTCCTAAGAAGCATCATACACAGAAGATGCACGTAGCGGAGATGTGCATGCTTCGTTGGATGTGCGGTAACACTAGAAAAGATAAGGTGCGAAATGAGGATATTCGTGCAAAAGTTGGTGTAGCACCTGTGGAGGAGAAGATGCGGGAAAACCGGCTAAGATGGTTTGGTCATGTGTGACGCAGACCTATGGAAGCACCGGTTCGACGAATAGATACTCTCGATATGGGCAATGGAAAAAGGGCAAAAGGGAGACCGAAGAAAACATGGATGAAGGTGATACGAAACGATATGGTTGCCAAAGGACTCAATGAAAGTATATTGTTCGATAGAAGTGAGTGGAGACAGAGGATTCATGTGTTGGACCCGGCGTGATTCTCATGTTGGTTCATGTAGCTTACCCCATATGCTTGGGATAAAAGGCTCAGTTGTTGTTGTTGTTAAAGAGATTCTTCTCTGAGTGATTTGGGGAATTTTCCCCACCGTTGGATCTTTGATCCAAGAGATTCTGTTTTACAGAAGACAATTTTCTTGTTTTAACAAGAACAGAAAGATCTTACTGGAATTTTAATTCTGTTTGGCGCAAACGCCCCAGCGCTTGACACGTGTCACGCAGCGCACAGCGCAGCGCAACAGCACTGACACGTGTCGCGCAGCGCTTGCGCAACTGAAGCATTGCTTTCTTTAATTTTGCTTTAAATAGAGCCTTGCTCTGATTGGGCGCACTGCCTTGGACGTTGCGCTCCCTGCGCTGACGTGCCTGATTTTGACACGTGGCGCTCTGCGCGCGGCGCAGGGGATCCGAAACGTTGCTTCATTTATTAAAATTTAAATTTTCAAAGTAGAGCTTTGCTCTGATTGGGGAGAATCAGAAGCGTTGCTTCATTTCCCGCCTTGGAATTTGAACAGAGCTTTGCTCTGATTGGGGTAAACATATGCCCCCCCCACCGTTGCGCTTACGTGGCCCCAAACGTGAGCGTAGCGGTGGCAGAATCCCAAACGTTGGGAAGTTGAAACAGCACTTATTGCCTATAAATAGGACCTTTGGTCCCCTAGATGATTTTCATCTCTTCATAAGAATTTTGTCCAGAGCCCTGCTCTTTTTGTTCAAGCACTTTTAAGAGTTAAAACTCTAGAAAATTTTTAGGTAAAAATTAATTTGGATTAAATTAAATTAATTTTATGAGCCTTGCTCTCAATAGATCCCTGATCTAAAGAAGACCCATTTAGGGTCTCACTTAGCAGAGCTTTGCTCTATAGGTCTAAAAGGATCTAACGAGAGCTAAAGGGAACCCTATTAAGGTTCCATTAATGGAGCTCTGCTCTCTAAAAGATTTTCCTTGTATTTTCTTAATTCGTTAATGATGCTTTGCTCCTTCCAAATCGTATAGAAGAACTCTTAAGAGTTCTTCATGGATCTTGGAAGTTAAAGATGGCATTTTATATTATTATTATTATTATATCATCTTTTCAGAGCAAAGCTCTCAATGTTCTTAGGGGATTTTCTTCAAATTCTCCTCATTACTGAATTTGATAGGTGTCACTCCTGTTTGCAGAGCATTGCTCTCGAGGGGTTTAACTCCCTGTGCCTGTTTTTAATAAGAATTCGCTAATCAGTCTGTCTGCTAATTCTGTTAATTTTCTTTTACAGGAACAATGGATGCCCACATGTACGACCTCGATGAAATCATTTCTTACGGGGACATCCGCCGACTCGGCCGTTCTCAGAACCGAGAATTTACCAACGCCGAGTGTGCCGAAATCATGAGTCGCTTCGACGCATACAACGGTCAACTGCTTCCTCGGCGCTCCCCTCTCCTGAAGCTTATCGTTGGAGCAATCTGGGAAGCGCTTCCCCTGTTCTTTACCGGTGTGCCGCTTAGGGCATTGGATGCCACCGAGGACAAGGTGCACTCGGTGTACCTGATGAACCTGATCTCGAAGAGACGGCGAGACAATCTTGTCGATCTCTTGCACCAGGCCTTTCAACAGTCCGCCATTCTTGTTGCCTATCGGAGGGTGGAGGACATCAGTAGGGATCCCGACGCCCGTGCTCGCGAAAGGAAGCACACCAGGATAGTTCGCCAAGCTTGGAAAGTCTAAGACAAGGTCACTTTCGAGTTCCTCAATCCCTGTCCAGGATCTGAGGTTTTGCCGTTGTAACCATTTGATGATATTTTTCGTTTACTGCTTTCATGATTGTAAGAATTTCCGGCAATACGAATGAAATTTTTTTTATTTCAACTTGTCTCATTTCTCGTTCTGAGTCTTTTGCATATGCATGAATGAGTGTGTCTCGAACGCTTGATCAAATGCACATTGGATGTTCTTTCTGTCGCTTTCTTCTTTCTTTTATTATCAGTATGCTGCCTCAGTAAATATGGTTGACAGATAATAGAGTAAGCATCTTAGTTTCTTTAAGGGATAGCGATGGCTTAGGCCGCAGGTTCAGATCTGATGCCTAAGACTTTTCAACTCTATGAGCCGTGAGGGTCTCATAGAGACTTTTCTCCCTACGGATCGAAAGGATCTCGTAGGTGGATTTTCTCCTTAGGAATCGTGAGGATTCCTAAGTGCGTTTTCTCTTATAAGTCGTAAGGATCTTATAAGAGAATTTTCCCTCTTACGAGTTGAGAGGACTTGTAAGCGGTTATTTCCCTCCTTGTCGAGATTCGACTTTGGAGAGTGAGACCCGTGGATAGTATGCAAGAGACCGTTTTAGACCGACTTGCAGGATCCCAGTGCTTAGGAAACAAGTTTTTTAATCCCTGTTGCCTAAGGCTTTATCTTCCAAGTTGAGATGAATCAGGAAGTTCTCGCGGAGACACTAGTTTCTCTGCAGGTTGAGACGAATCGAGCAATTCTCGTCAAGGACACTAATTTCCCTGAGTTGAAGTATTTTGCCGAGGACGCTGGTTTCCTCGAGGTTGAAACGAATCGGAGTATTCCTACAGAGACACTGGTTTCTCTGCGGGCCGACGCGAATCAGGAATCTCTCATCAAGGATGCTAGTTTCCCTGAATTAAGTTATCTGCCAAGGACTTCCTTGGGGTTGAAACGAATCGATGTATTCTTGCAAAGACGCTAGTTTCTCTTCGGGTCGATGCGGATCAAGAAGTTCTCGTCAAGGACACTGTTTTCCCTGAGTTGAAGGATTATGCCGAAGACACTGGTTTCTTCGGGGTTGAAACGAATCGGAGTATTCTTGCGGAGACACTGGTTTCTTTGCGGGCCGACACGAATCAGGAGGCTCTCATCAAGGACGCTAGTTTCCCTGAATTGAGGTATTTACCAAGGACACTGGTTTCCCTGGGGTTGAAACGAGTCGAGGTGTTCCTGCAAAGACGCTAGTTTCTCTGCGGGTCGACGCGAATCAGGATGTTCTCATCAAGGACACTGGTTTCCCTGAGTCGAAGGGTTTTGCCGAGGACGCTAATTTCCTCGAAGTTGAAATGAATCGGAGTATTCCTGTGGAGACACTGGTTTCTCTGTGGACCGACGCGAATCAGGAATCTCTCATCAAGGACGCTAGTTTCCTTGAATTGAGTTATCTGCCAAGGACACTGGTTTCCTTGGGGTTGAAACGAATCGATGTATTCCTGAAAAGACGCTAGTTTCTCTGCGGGTCGATGCGGATCAAGAAGTTCTCGTCAAGGACATTGGTTTCCCTGAGTTGAAGGATTTTGCCGAAGACACTGGTTTCTTCGGGGTTGAAACGAATCGGAGTATTCCTGCGGAGACACTGGTTTCTCTGCGGGCCGACGCAAATCAGGAGGCTCTCATCAAGGACGCTAGTTTCCCTGAATTGAGGTATTTACCAAGGACACTGGTTTCCTGGGGTTGAAACAAGTCAAGGTGTTCCTGCAAAGACACTAGTTTCTCTGCGGGTCGACGCTAATTAGGATGTTCTCGTCAAGGACACTGGTTTCCCTGAGTCGAAGGGTTTTGCCGAGGACGCTAATTTCCTCGAAGTTGAAACGAATCGGAGTATTCCTGCGGAGACACTGGTTTCTCTGCGGGCCGACGCGAATCAGGAGGCTCTCATCAAGGACGCTAGTTTCCCTGAATTAAGGTATTTGCTAAGGACACTAGTTTTCCTGGGGTTGAAACGAGTCGAGGTGTTCCTGCAAAGACGCTAGTTTCTCTGCGGGTCGAAGCGAATCAGGATGTTCTCGTCGAGGACACCGGTTTCCCTGAGTCGAAGTATTTTGCCGAGGACGCTAATTTCCTCGAAGTTGAAACGAATCGGAGTATTCCTGCGGAGACACTGGTTTCTCTGCGGGCCGACGCGAATCAGGAGGCTCTCATCAAGGACGCTAATTTCCCTGAATTGAGTTATCTGCCAAGGACACTGGTTTCCCTGGGGTTGAAACGAGTCGAGGTGTTCCTGCAAAGATGCTAGTTTCTCTGCGGGTCGACGCGAATCAGGAGGCTCTCATCAAGGACACTAGTTTCCCTGAATTGAGGTATTTACCAAGGACACTGGTTTCCCTGGAAGTTGAACTGATCTGTGGTGGTCTTTCAGGTTTTATATAAGTTACCGTCAAAACCGTGAAGCTAGGAATTTGATCTTCGCTTCGTTTGCTGGCACTGTGTCTGCTGTATCGAGACGAATGTCACGGTTGTCTCTAGGTTGTTGGTGACCCATCGAGATTTGGCTTCGCTTTCTGGCGGAGCCTGTTAGGAAGATATGGTTCCCTCTTTATTTGTGCCCTTAGATTGTATACATGGATCGATGTGATCTCAACTATAGGGCAAAAGTTTCATATATATTTTTTATTGTTTTATTTCCGTGATGCTCTATCATTTCAGCTTTTATATCGCGAAGTCGCGATTGCCCAATCATTTCGGCTATTTTTCGCGGTGCCCAATTATTTCGGCTGTTTATTTTATTTTTACTCGCTGCTTTTTATTGCGAGTTGCCCCATCATTTCGGCTATTTCGTATGCATGCGTTTTTACTTGCTGCTTTTTATTGCAAGTCGCCCCATCATTTCGGCTATTTCGTATGCATGTGTGGCCTACTGGCTTTTCGCCGTAAACCTGAAATTAGACACCGATTTCGGCATCAGCACCGCTACAACTGGGATGTTGCCAGGAGCGAATCATCATTTGCCTCTGTCGATGTCGAACAAAGGTGGCTTAGCGAACAGGGTTAGGGTCCTGTCGACTAAGGATTTTGACTTCATGAGCCGTAAGGGTCTCACAAAGGTATTTCTCCCTACAAGTCGCGAGGATCTTGTAGGTGTATTTTCTCCTTAGGAATCGTGAGGATTCCTAAGTGCATGTTCCTCTGTAAGTCGTAAGGATCCTACAAGAGGGTTTTCTCCTTATAAGTCGAGAGGATTTACAAGGGTTGTTCATCATGCGAACATATCCCCAGTCACGGATGGGACTTGGTTAGGGAAATGTTTATTCGCGCCCATGGATTGTATACAAGGGTCAGAATTGAACCCCTTGTAGGGCAATATCGAAGGTTGTGGGGGTTGCTTAAACACAGGTTTAGGTCTCTGTAACTTAAGACTTTCAAATCCTATGAGCCGTGAGGGTCCCATAAGAGAGTTCTCCTTACGAGTCGTGAGGATCTCGCAAGTGTATTTTCTCCTTAGGAATCGTGGGGATCTCTAAGTGTGTTGCTCCCTTGTGAGTCGTAAGGATCTCACGAGGGTGGTTTCTCCTTACACGGTCGAGAGGACCTTATAAGTGTCCTTTAACGAGGTTGCGCCCTTTCGGGTTTTCACAAACACTCGCCGGTAGTCCTGCTGTTTTTACTCACGGAGCCCTTTCGGGTTTTCATCCGTGCCCATTTTGCTTATAGACATACCGTTTATTTTTTTTATTCTTTTTATTCTCTTTTTTTTTACGAGGTCACGCCCTTTCGGGTTTTCATGAACACTCGCCGGTAGCCCTGCTGTTTTTACTCATGGAGCCCTTTCGGGTTTTCATCCGTGCACATTTTGCTCATAGACATACCGTTTATTTAATTTTTTTTATTATTACTTTTTTTTTATATTCATCTCGTCAGCCTAAGAATGCTGCGGTAGTAGTTTAAGGACGTTTCGGTCCGTCATTAGTTTAAGGACGTTTCGGTCCGTCGTTAGTTTTAAGGACGTTTCGGTCCGTCGTTAGTTTTAAGGACGTTTCGGTCCGTCGTTAGTTTTAAGGACGTTTCGGTCCGCAGCTAGTTTAAGGACGTTTTGGTCCGTCAAGGAGAAGGCCGGCTACTACTTATAGAGTTCGGGCTTAGGAAGACAGCGAGCGGACATAGTCGTCGTCATCTATCATTGACCTAGGCTGTGGCTCATTAAACGTAGTATTTCTTCAGGAAGGGGCCGTTTATTGGCCTGAAAGGTCTTTCACCGTGCATATCTATGAGTAGATAGGCTCCACCCTGGTAGTCCTTGTCTATGATGTATGGACCTTCATAGTTCGGCTCGAATTTTCTCCGCTTGGCGCGATTGGGGATCATAGGTCTTTTGACCACTAGTACGAGTTCGCCTTGGCGGAATGTTCTCGGCCTAGTCAATCTTTCATATGAGCACGTCATCTTCGCTTTATAAGCGTCCAGATTTTGTTGCGCTATGAGCCGTGTTTCATCAAGGGCATCAAGCTCCTCAAGCCGAAGGTGAGCATTTTCTTCGTCCGTCAGCTCGTAGTGAACTGCCACTCGTAGAGAGGGTAACTCTATCTCGAGGGGGAGTACTGCTTTTATACCGAATACCAACGCGTACGGCGTTGTGTTCGTGGCTGTCTTGAACGTAGTTCGATACGCCCAGAGAGCTTCTTGCAGTCTCTCATTCCAGTCCTTCTTATTTCGAGACACCGTTTTCTTCATGATCTTTATCAAGGTCTTTTTGAAGGCCTCAGCTAGACCGTTAGCTCGGGGATTATAAAATGAGGAATATCTCCAGTCTATGTTGTGATGTTGCGCGAAGCGACTGACCTTGTGGCTTCTGTAGGCTGGCCCGTTATCGGAGATGATTCGTTGCGGAGTTCCAAACCGGTAAATGACGTGCGTCATGAAGAAATGGAAGATATTCTTCGTCTTCACTTCCCTCAACGGTACCGCTTCTGCCAATTTGGAGAAGTAATCAGTCATCGCCAGGATGAAACGATGTCCTCTAGATGATGCTGGTTCGATGGGGCCGACTATGTCAGTTCCCCACATTTCGAACGGCCAGCTAGCCACCGTTGGATGTAGTGGATTTGGATGCTGGTGGATGAAGTCCCCATGGATTTGGCATGAGTGGCATTGCTTCGCATATTCGAGGCAATCCTGAATCATCGTGGGCCAGTAGTAGCCCATCCGTTTAATCTTCAACTTCATCTTCGGGCCTGGTTAGTGAGAACCGCAGAGTCCGTCGTGAACTTCCTGAACGACTATTTTCGCTTCGTCAGGTCCCAGGAATCTCAACCACAGAGAATCAAATGACCTCTTGTACAGACTATCATCGACGAAGGCGAAAGACAGAGCTCGTTTCATAAGCTAATGTCTTGAGGACGCGTCTTCAGGCGTTTGACATGACTTGAAGTAGTCTATAAAGACTTCTCTCCAATCCTCAGCCTTTTCCCGGTCTTTTATTTGCAGGGTTGTCTGCTCATTCGCTCCCTTTTCTTCGAATGATTCCAGAGATATTTCTGCTGAGACAAGCACCCGACGGTTTTGTACCACGATTCTGACGTCATCGAGATTCTCGTCAGCCAGTTCTTTAGTGAGCTTGGCCAACACGTCCGCTTTGCTGTTTTCCGCACGCGGTATGTTTTCCAACATGTAGGAGGGAATTTGGGTCAACAGTTGTTGCACATTTTCGCCGTACTTCACCAACTCTGGTTTGCACGTTTGGTAGTCGTCGTTTACTTGACTAACGACCAGTTGGGAGTCTCCATATATGAGGAGATTTTCAATTCCCATGTCGATGGCGATCTCGAGGCCTGCTATCAAAGCTTCATATTCGGCTTCATTATTCGTCCTCAGCTCTGTCATGGAGAAGGCGAAGCGCATAATCCCTCCTTGTGGAGTTACGAAGATGAGGCCTACCTCCGATTTGACTATGGGCGTACTTTGTTTGCGCTTCTTCATGGAAGACGGTCCATCAAAATAAAGTTCCCACCGGGTATCACCACCGTCGATCGCGTCAAACGCATGTTCGTCTGGCAGATCGTAATTCAGAGGAGAATCACCAGGTATCGGATGCTCAGCGAGGAAGTCGGCGATGGCCTGGCCTTTCACTGCCTTGAGAGGTTGATACGTTATCGAGAACTCCATCAAGAGCAGGGCCCATTTAGCGAGTCGACCTGTCAATATGGCCTTTGACATCAAATACTTAAGGGGGTCCACCTTCAAAATGAGACGGACTTCATGCGCCAACGCATAGTGCCTGAGCTTTGTTATCGCAAAGATCAACGCCAGGCAGTGTTTTTCAATGGGGGAATAGTTGCTTTCTGCCCCCAGTAGAACTCGACTTAAATAGTAGAGTGCTCTTTCTTTCCCTTGATCGTTCTCTTACGCCCATAATGCGCCTAAGGAACCTTCGAAGGCGGTTGTATAAAGAATGAGGGGTTTTCCCTTAACCGGAGCAGCCAACACTGGCGGGTTCTGGAGGTACTTCTTGATTTCATCCAGCGCTTCTTGGCATTTATGATCCCAGACGAACGGAGTTCCCTTCTTCATCAGGTAGCTGTAAGGACGACACTTGCCTGAAAGGTTGGCTATAAATCGCCGTATGTACGCGAGCTTCCCTTGGAGAGACCGCAACTGCTTAAGAGTCCTTGGCGGAGGCATTTCCATGATCGCCTTGATCTTCGATGGATCTATCTCAATACCTCGGTGTCGGACGATGAATCCCAGGAATTTGCCCGAGGAAACTCCGAATGCACACTTGGGAAGGTTCATCTTCAAGTTATATTGTCGAAGGCGTTGAAATACGGTCTTTAGATGCTCGAGATGTTCCTCATATGATTTGCTCTTAACCACAAGGTCGTCGATATAACATTCGACGATTTCATGTATAAGGTCATCGAAGATCTTCGTCATGGCCCTCTGATAGGTAGCACCGGCGTTCTTTAGACCGAAGGGCATCACCTTGTAACAAAATATACCCAGAGGGGTCCGGAAAGCGGTGTGCTTCTGGTCTTCGGGATGCATCTTTATCTGATTATACCCTTATGAGCCGTCCATGAAGGAGAAAACTTCGTGAGTGGACGTATTGTCTATCATCAGCTCGGTGACTGGCACTGGGAAATCGTCCTTTGGGCAGGCTTTATTGAGATCCCGGAAGTCCACGCATATGCGCACTGTCCCATTTTTCTTCATCACCGGGACGATGTTGGCGATCCATTCAGGATATTGAACTTCTTGGATGAAGCCAGAGTCGATTAACTTCTTGACTTCGGCGTTGATGCTCATCTCAAGCTCGAGCCGCATTCTTCTCGGCGCCTATTTGACTGGCTTGACTTCCGGGGATATCGCCAATTTGTGCACAGCAATATCTGGATCTAGTCCCAGCATTTCGGAATAGTTCCATGCGAAGCAATCTCTATGTTGTACAAGCACGTCTTTTAACGCAGCCACCCTTTCTTCAGATAGCAACTCGCTGACGAATGTCGGTCGCGGGTCGTTCGCCGTCCCCAACTCAATTTTCTTGAGGTTATCTGCAGTGGTATGTATTCCATCTTCCAGCTCTTTCGGTGCTGGTGGAAATTCTGAGATCACCTCATCGTTGCTGTTTCCGAAGCACCAGGGAAGGTCATCCATGTTCTCGGGCTCTTCTTTTGATATTGTTATCATGTGACAAGTACGAATTCGCTTCCAAGACCAATGTGGAGCTGGTTCTGCTTTCATGGGTTTGGGTTCATGCTTCTGTGGCGGCGTTACCCTCCAGTTGTCCGACAGAGCGAACTTGCCGAGCTGATACTGATCTTCGACCCAATTCTTAAAGGTGAAGCAGTCTTTGAGAGGGTGCCCTATTACTCGGTGATAAGAGCAATAGTTTGGGTGTGAGACTTCGCCTGCTTGCTCAGGGTGCTTGGACTCCGGCAGTGTAAGCATCTGGTATTTTATACCTCGGTCAAGTATCTTCTTTGTCTTGTCCCGAGGAAAAGAGTACGCTCGACTCATTTTCTTCATAAGAGATAGGTCCGGACCGCTTGATTTCCGATCGCGTGACTTCTTGGTCCCGCTTTGTTGCTGTCGAGCGCCTTTTTCACTTTTTGACTTGTTTCTGCCCCTGCGTCGGGCTTTTTTAACAACAGGTTGACAGGGAGCGGCACTTTTGTCTTTCACAGCCTGTTGGAGGAGACGCTGCGTCCTGGCTTTCTCGTAGATGGCCATTTCGCGGTTGTGGTCATCTCGGACCATTTGACCAGCTTCCCGTATAAGCTTGTCCATTTGTTCTTCGAACGACGGATTAGGCATTTTTGCATCAGGAACTTTTTCTGGTTCAGGA
This sequence comes from Agapanthus africanus, assembly GCA_030015575.1. NCBI lineage: Eukaryota > Viridiplantae > Streptophyta > Magnoliopsida > Asparagales > Amaryllidaceae > Agapanthus > Agapanthus africanus. The sequence goes on along the minus strand of JASDDO010000022.1, from coordinate 765,599,822 downwards.
TTAGCGTCCTCTCATTGAGCATCCCCTTCTTCATTGAAGTCATGTACGACGCAACAATCGCGGAGTAGCTCTCGTTTCTTGGATCAAATGTATCTAAGCCCAATTGTTTCCATCCTTCCACTAGGTAACTTGTGCTGAGTTCCGGGAACGTTCCAGACCCTGTCGTAGAACTTAGCTTTTCGAACGGTCTGTTTGAAGGGTATCCCCTGACGCTTCAACAGCTTTTTCAAGCCTTCTGTATAGTACCTAGGCAGACGGATGGGCTAGAGCTTGTCAAGCGTAGGATCCGCACCGTGCCAGATTTCTTTCTCCGCTTTGGTTTCTTCAGAGCGGTAGAATAGAATTGCCTTTTCGCCTTCTCGCCTGGGAGGGACATAAAACGTTCGCAGCTCCTCTACACTGTAGGTATCCAGCGCGTCCAGTTCTTTATGATGTTTAAGTGGAACCATGGCGACTTGCAGACTTTGCTCTTCGTCAGTGGATGTTTGTATTGAAGGCCAAGCAGAGAATATAGCATGGACCTCATCTTCCGAGTCACTGCCAAAGATCAACATGGGAGTGGACGGTCCTGGCTTGTTGTGTTGGGGTGGACCTGAATAAACTATCTCCTCTTCCTGCTCGGTATCACTCCCGAAGACAGGGATGGTGGCGTTAGCTTTGTTCTCCGGCTTGTGGCATCTCTCTGTGTCCTTAAAATTCGGTAAGAAGTATTTTGCATCTTCATACTTGCGGACTTCGTTCATGGAGAACGAGTTCAGTTCTCTCGTCACGGTATACTCAAGACCATCCTTAAAATATTTCATACACTGGTGCTGTGTAGAAGGGATGATGTTGTACTCGTGTAACCATGGCCAGCCGAGCAGAGCATTATAACATGTCTCGGCGTCTATGACGTAGAATTTAATGTCCGTGACGAGTAGCCCAAAGCGCAGCGTTAGTATCACAGACCCAAGAGTTCTTGATGATTGGGAGTCGAACCCGGAGATGGTGATCTTGTCCCGAGCCAGGTGTTGGACGCTCATGCAGATTTCCTTTAACACCCGCACGTTAAGGAGATTAACGGAAGATCCATTGTCAACCAAGATTTTGCCTATCTTTATATCATGGTAGTATCCTGAGACATAGAGGGGGCGATTGTGTTCGCACGTCCCTAGGAGAAGGTCTTCATCGCCAAAAGTGACATCGGCCGTGTGCACTTCCGCCAATTCATCCTTCATCTTTTCTTCAGCCAGGAAAGCTTGGAATTGTTCCGGCTCCTGTAGTGCCTTGATTAACGAATCTCTTGCCTCTTTTGATAGTAAAAGGGCGTCAAGAATGCTGAGTTGTGAGGGTAGCTTCCTCAGATACGCTAGAACGTTATAATCCACCTTATTTTTCTTCGGCGGGTCCTTGGCGGCTAGCTCTTCCATGACTTAGTCATCTAGGGCGATATCCTCAGAGACCTTTTCTTTCCCTTTATCTTTTTTGTTTGAGGGTCCGAGATTCTTTTCGGGTAGCGTCCGATTACGCAGCAGGATATTTTCACAGACCTTCTGCTCTTCTTCTTTTCCCGAGGTGGACTCTTTAAAAAGGGGGCTAAGAGCCAGCTCCTCGTCAGAATCTCTCCCGAATGTGAGCACTTGTGATCCCCCGGCGTTAACCATGCGACAATCGCCGGTAGTTCCGTTAAGCCCCTCGGTCGTACCTTTCTGCTCCCGACGAGTTTTGCGCTTCTCCCGCTTAAAATGTTGTCGGTGAGAAACATATCCCTGCCACCATCTATTGAAAGCTCTGCACTCCTCGGTGGGGTGCGAAATCTGCCGATGATACAAGCAGTAGGAGGGGTGCATTTCCGCTTCACCAGCAATGTTTCATTCAGAGGGTGGTAGCTTCATACCCATTGACATGGCCTTAGCGAACCTTTTCCTCGTCTTGAATTTTCTTTTATCTGCGGTGGACGTATTTTGCCCCAGTGGGAGTGCTTCAACTCTACCATCTAGTCGCCGACATTTGGCCCTTTCGAATATTGCCGCCTTGCGTTCTCGATCAGGTTTGTTTTTCAACAGAGCTTCATTGAGGAATGCGTCAATTGTTTCATCCGATGGCCCCATAATTTCTGATTCAGGATCTTCCCCTAGCTTTTCAGTGCAAGGAGTTTCCTCATCGTCTGTAAACGAATGGGAGATCATATGACAGCTCGCCACGTATTCCTCAGATTCATCCGACGAACTGTCTCCCTTATCTTCCTCTTGAAAGACGTGGTTGAGGAACTCTTGGAGTGTAATGGGAGTCCGTGCTTTCTGGTTATATTCCTCCAGCGCGTCATTTTGTTTTTGTAAGTCCATGCGCTTGTCGCCAGGATTTACGGGCTTCTTGGATTTCTTCTTCTTCTTCTTTGAAGATTTTAACGGCTGGTTGTGAGTGCTTGGGCCATTACCACCGGTCTTCGGAATTGGGCGCGGCTTCAACATCCCTTCAATGATCTGAGGTTCCAACGGGTTTTTCCACCTGATCGCTGGGCATGTTTGAAGATCGTTTAGCATCCTCTTGGTCTTGGCTGATAGCACAATCTCCCATGGGGCTTCTTCAACGAGAGAGCACGTTGCCCCCGGCGTATTCATCCTTTTAGGGGTGTGAGGCTGCAGCGGATTCACCTTCCATCTGTCGGACAATGCGAACTTGCTCTGTTGGTACTGGTCCTCAATCCAATTTTTGAAGACGTAGCAATCTTCGATCGGATGACCCAGTACTCGATGATAGGGACAGTAGTTGGGATTGTTGACATCATTTGGCTGCGACGGACGTCTCGGATCCGGCAGATTTATGAGTCGGTTGCGCAATGCTAGCTCAAATAGTCTCCTCGTTTTATCTCGGGGAAACGAATAAGGACGTCCTAGCCTCTCCTCAAGAGGCGTGCGCGGACGCATATTATTTTGACGGACAGCCGGTTTCAAGCTGCTCGGCTGTTGTTGAGCATTAGCGACAACGATCGCTTTTCCCTTCCCCTTCTCGTTTCGAGAGTCCGGCTTTGGAGGGGGCGGTCTATGACCCATCTGGTCCATTTGGGCCAGCTTGTCGATTAGGGCCTGGAAGGTAGTCGGCTTGAAGAACATCATGAATTGGGATATGGTCGCCTGCGGATCGAGGGTTCCCACAAACATACCCACTGCTGGAGCCTCTTCAATGCGTTGCTCGCATTTTGACCATAAGTTCCGCCACCGTATAGCATATTGGACCCATGTCTCGCCCGGCTTCACCCTGGCATTAATCAATGCCATTATCGGGGTGCGCTCGCTGGCGCTTGCGAAACGCTGGGTAAACAGCAGCTCCATCTCCGCGAAGGTCTTGATAGAGTCATTTGGGAGCTCGGAGTACCATTCGAATGCTGTATCCGATAAGCTACCAACGAACTGGCGAAGCAACAATTTATCATCACCGCCGGTATTGCCGTAAAGAGCCCTGAACTGGGCAACATGCTGGTGGGGATTGCCAGTCCCCTTATACACATGAAATTTCGGTATTGTATAGCCCGGCGGGTACTTGATCTGATCGTACCAGCTTGGATATGGTCGTCCCGTTTTTACGACCTGACCGGCTTCCTCAACCGCCTGATGAACCCTGATCTGCCGAGCTATATATTCGTCCAAGTCAGCTTTGGAGATTGTCTCCTCCTTGGCTGTTGACAGAGCCGGTGGAGGATTTGACGTTTCTCCCCTGTCGTCTTCAAGGACGATCGGAGGATCTTCAGCAGGAGGATCTTGTTGAATCATCATTCCCACCATGTCCTGGAACAGGAGGGCCATTCGCTTTATGTTGGCTTCTTGTTCAGCAGCTTCTTTATCCTTCTTCTCCAATATCCGGCGAAGGAATTCAGCGTCAGTTTCTTGCTCCTGGAGTTGATCAGATGACGCTTCGGGGCTTTCTTTTGGCCCAGTGAGTGCGGCCATCGCGTTCATCATTTCCTGGAGCATTTGCTGTTGCTCCTGGGCTTTGGTTACTGACCGTGTAAGCGGTCTATGACCTGTAGATGCACGGCTGTCCTCCTTCCCCGACGCCATGTATACAGTATGGACCACGATGCCCCCGGACTTAGGGCATTTAGGCTCACCGCCTTTGGCATTTGCCGCGAGCGTGGGAATTTTCTCTGGCCTCCTTCTCTTGTGGGCCGTTAAAGTTGAAGGGGCCGTTGCAGCGGGCACCCTGGTGATTGTCGTCCTTTGCTGTTTGATTGGACGGTCCTTTTCTTCCTGTACTTTCGCCCTTTTCTGCTGACGAGAGTGACCTTGATCAATTACGGAGTCTTGAACCCTTCGCCAAACTTTATAAATTTTGGAGGATAGCCGCTGAGGGGGCTGCTCCAGCTTCGTTTCCGGAACCCTCTCCGCAGGTGGAGCAGATCTTTTTAGCGTAGCAGTTGGAGAATTCTTACGTACCTTCCTAAGTGGTTCAAAGTTATTCCCAGTTAGAACAGCAGCATTAACTTCCACCACTGGAGCAGGTGGAGTTAGCCCTGAGGGGGAGTTGCCCCCAGCCTTCTTTACTCGGCGCTAGTGGCGACGTCAAGCATGACGAGCCGTTGGGACTGGCTCGGCGATAGGGATAGCTCATCTTGCCTCCTGTCCGAATGAGGCGCTGCTGGTGCCAACCTCTTAAAGATTGAGGTTGTCCTTTGAGTAGCGATATTCAATCTGTCAAAGACAGATCCTCGAGCAGGGGCAGGAGCCGGAATAGTCAGCCTTGAAAAGACCGACTCTTTGACAGGAGAAGCCGCCTTGGCGACTTCAGGAGCAACCGTTGCTGCCTTCCTTGGGACAGCCACTTTAAGGTTCATAGGCTTCTTGGCGGGCCCATCAGAGTTCTGATCCAGCCTGGCAAAGACAGAGGCTGCTGGTTTGATATTGGACGACCCGTTGAAAGGGGCCGTTGTAGCAGTGAGCTGATCGAAAACCGACTTCTTGTTCGCTTTTGGTGCGGGCACTGGCATGGTGAAGCTTGCAGGCGGGATCATGGTCCCGAAAAATAGGCCGGTGGTGGCCTGAGTCACCTGTTCTACCGGCATGGTAAGGATGGAGGCCGCTTGAGGCCCATAGGCTACGCCTCCAGGTGAGGCGGAGCATTGATTGCACTTGCATTTTGAGCAGCTCGAGCAGTTGGAAGCCATTGATGCTTGATTTCTGCGCCAGGCAAAAGACCAAATCTTAGTAACTTAAAACCCAAAGGCAACCATTAACAAACCGCGATTGGTTCGCGATGACGACACACGAAGTGTGGAGTGGAAAGAGGAAAAGGTCCCACTGGGCGTGCCAGAATCTATTCCCCTCCGAATGGCGGCGCGACGCGATAGACGTCTAGCCTGAGAATCGGGCCAGATGCTATTTGGTTTTATCCGTCTACTTCTTCGAAGATGCCAAGTTGATTTATGGCACCGTGTATCGGATGTTTAGACGGATGCAGCCGATGTAGCAGACTTCATCAGATTCTCCCTTGCTTGAGGGGTTTTTGATTGTGGGGACGCTCTTCCCTGTAGCGCAAGCCCCTGCAGTTAATTACGCTACCGCATCGCGGTAACCACTTTCTCCTTCTCCAGAATTTCACTTCGTGTCATGTGTGTTTGTTTTGTTTGTGGATGCCCGTGGATTGTATACGGAGACTAAGTTATGCCGTTGCCCGTAGGACGTGGATTAGTTCAAATCCGTATTTACTTAGATTTGGGTTTAGTGTTTTAGTTTAAGGATACGTTAGCCATATTGAGGCTAAGATCAACTTAAACGTTCATTAAGGATACGTTAGTCTGATTTGAGACTAAGATCAACTTAACGGAAAGAGCATTTAGGGGCTCTATTGTTCCAGTTTAGGGACGTAGTGGTCCATTGTATGCATGGCCATCGGGACCCGTCACCTCTCTGACGTCGTTGAAGGATTACAACGATAGGTGTCAGAGGAGTTCAGAGATGTACCCTTGGACCAAAATTGATTGGGGGTCTTATAGTCCAATTTGGGACTAAAGTCTGTTTGAATGTTTAAGGATACGTTAGCCATATTTGAGGCTAAGATCAACTTAAACGGGATCGTTTAGAGCGTTTGGGGGCTCTATTGTTCCAGTTTAGGGACGTAGTGGTCCATAGGTAGTTGAAGGACATTGCCAGTTTGGGACATGGTGGTCCAACGTTCCCGTTTTAGGGACGGATATTAGTTTAAGGATGCATTAGTCCATGGGTTTAAGGACCCCACAGTCCATATGGTTGTGTTTAAGGACGCATTAGTCCATTAGTTTAAGGACGCATAAGTCCATAGGTTTAAGGACTCCACAGTCCGTATCTTGGTTTAAGGACGCATAAGTCCATGAGTTTAAGGACCCTACAGTCCGTGTCGATGTGTGGTTGTCGGGACCCGTCACCTCTCTGACGTCGTTGAAGGATTACAACGATAGGTGTCAGAGAAGTTCGGAGATGCACCCTTGAACCGGATGTAAATTGATTTAAGATAGCAGTCTTGCTCAGTCAATTTAATTTGAGGACTTACGGCCATGATTGGGCTAAGTCCAGTTGAGAATATTCAACGTTTTTCTTTATCCTTGGCCTATTAGGCCTGTGCTAGGGCTTTGCCCCTATTTAATAATGCACTGCATTTTATTTTGACCTACTAGGCCTTTCTGATTTGGGCCCTGTCCCTTTATAAATGATGCAGAGCATCTGTTTGGGCTCTGCCCTTCTTTAAAATAATGCATTGCATTTAATTTGGCCTGTTATGCCTTTTTTAATTTGGCTTGGCCCTTCTGTAAATAATGCAGTGCATTAATTATCTGACATTGGCTTGTCAGGCGCTTTGCGCCAATTATTGAGCGCAAGCGCATGTGGAGGTGACACGTATCACGCTAGCGCAGTGCGCTGCGCTGTCGCGCTGTGACACGTGGCGCGCTCTGGTGAGTTGCACCAACTTCAGAGAGCAATGCTCTATTTTAAAAACACATAGCGCAAGTGGTCATGGTGTTGACAAGTGGCGCTCTCTGGTGGCTTGCACCAACCCAGGAGCGCAACAGTGCAGTTTTTGCAAATACAGGGCACTGTTTTAATAACTTAATCCAATTTTGGATTTAAGAGAGGAATCTTTAAGATTCCAGAACCAATGGTTCATAAAAAAGTGCAAGGAACTGTTATTATTTATTTTTTTATGAAGATCATTGATCTTGTTCTTAGATCAATGATCTATTCAGAAGAAATTCTTCTCTTTTATAAAGGTTTTACCTTTTACTTTTTTTTTCTTGAGTTCTTCTCACAATCTTGATGATGATGTCCAAGTTGATTCCTTTTGAATTGGGGTCTAGGGGCCTTTATATAGTGCCCATTAATTTGATAAATTTGTTAAAGAGATCCTTCTCTGAGTGATTTGGGGAATTTTCCCCACCGTTGGATCTTTGATCCAAGGGTTTCTGTTTTAAAGAAGACAATCTTCTTGTTTTAATAAGAACAGAAAGATCTTACTGGAATTTTAATTCTGTTTGGCGCAAACGCCCCAGCGCTTGACACGTGTCACGCAGCGCACAGCGCAGCGCAACTGCGCTGACACGTGTCGCGCAACGCAGCGCTTGCGCAACTGAAGCGTTATTTCCTTTAATTTTGCTTTAAATAGAGCCTTGCTCTGATTGGGCGCACTCCCTTGGGTGTTGCGCTCCCTGCGCTGGCGTGCCTGAATTTGACACGTGGCGCTCTGCGCGCGGCGCAGGGAATCGAAGCATTGCTTCATTTATTAAAATTTAAATTTTCAAAGTAGAGCTTTGCTCTGATTGGGGGGAATCAGAAGCGTTGCTTCATTTCCCGCCTTGGAATTTGAACAGAGCTTTGCTCTGATTGGGGTAAACAGCCCCCACGTGACCCTTTAATTGGACTCCTCAAAATAAGAAGGAATTAGCCCAGAGGCAATGCCTCACGTGCCCCCACGTGACCTTTTAATTGGACTCCTCAAAATAAGAAGGAATTAGCCCAGAGGCAATGCCTCACGTGCCCCTATGTGACCCTTTAATGGACTTCTCGAAATAAGAAGGAATTAGCCCAGAAGCAATACCTCACATGCCCCCACGTGACCCTTTAATGGACTCCTCAAAATAAGAAGGAATTAGCCCAGAGGCAATGCCTCACGTGACCCTTTAATTGGACTCCTCAAAATAAGAAGGAATTAGCCCAGAGGCAATGCCTCACGTGATCCCACGTGACCCTCAAATAAAAGAGAACAAAGCGAAAGGCAGTACTGATCTAAGGTGCTTTACGTGTCCCCACGTGACCCCTGACAAATACCCCTTTTCAAAAGAATAAAATAGGGGAAGACAGAGGGATTGATGCCCAACGCAGAGGCATTGTCATGTGTCCACACGTGATAATTTCAAAGATTAAGTGTTTAACACTTATTGGCAGCTTTTGAGAGTGAAATAAAGTAAGTCTGGCACAATTCTCTGGCCAAATTGGACCGCAAAATCCAGAGGTATAATGAATGGTTAGTGCTCAGCCAAGGACAAAATGTTGTCTGAGCCCCCAAACCCCTGTTTAGCATTGCTAAATAATGGGGGAGCTGAGCCCCAGACAAATGTTCAACAGTCTAACAAAAGGTCCAACATTTCAAACCTAATTGGACTTAGCCCAAGTTGGCCATAAGTCCTCAATCCAGATTTAACTGAGCCTTTGTGCTCATAATCTAATTAATTGATCTTAGTCCCAAATTGAACTACAGATTTCCCAATCAACATTGGTTCAAGGGTACATCTCTTCATTCTTTGATATTTGTCGTTGTAATCCTTCAACGTCTTCAGAGAGGTGACGGGTCCCGATAACCAATCATTACATGGACTGTGGGGTCCTTAAACTCATGGACTATGATGTCCTTAAACTTTATAGACTATGACGTCTTTAAACCTCGGACTGGGGGGTCCTTTAAACCCATGGACTATGATGTCCTTAACCTCGGACTGTGGGGTCCTTAAACCCATGGACTATGATGTCATTAACCTCGGACTGTGGGGTCCTTAAACCCATGGACTATGATGTCCTTAACCTTGAACTGTGGGGTCCTTAAACCCACAGACTATGATGTCCTTAACCTTTGACTGCAAAGTCCCTAAACTAAAACAATAGAGCTCAAATGCTCTTTTGTTGGATCTAAATGATCCTGTTAAGTAGATCTTGGTCTAGGATTAGACTAACGTGTCCTTAACAAACTGTTAAGTTGATCTTAGTCTAAAATTAGACTAACGTGTCCTTAACAAACTGTTAAGTTGATCTTAGTCTAAAATTAGACTAACGTATCCTTAAAAAACGTTTAAGTTGATCTTAGTCTCAAATAAGACTAACGTATCCTTAAACCCAACCCCAAACCCAAATCTAAGAAGATACGGATTTGGACTAATCCACGCCCTACGGGCGACAACATAAATTAGTCTCCGTATACAATCTACGGGCAACCAAAAACAAAACAAACACCCACGACACGAAGTGACCATCTGGAGAAGGAGAAAGTGGTTACCGCGATGCGGTAACGTAATTAACTGCAGGGGCTTGCGCCTGCAGGGAAGAGCATCCCTACAATCAAAAACCCCTCAATGAGGGGGAATCTGACGAAGTCTGCTACATTGGCCGCATCCGTTTAAACGTTCGATACATGGTGTCATAAATCAACTTGGCATCTTCGGAGAGGTGGATGGATAGCACCAATTAGCATCTGCCCTCAAAATTCAGGTAAGACGAATCTACGCGGTCGCGTCTCTGTGTTTCGGAGGAGAACAAATTCTGACACGCCCGATGAGACATTTTTCCTCTTTCCACTCCACACTTCGTGTGTCGTGTTCGAGAATGAATTGCTGTTTGCTATGGTTTCCTGTGGATTCGAGATACTAAGATTTGGTGTCTTACTCCGTGCAGAAAACAGAAGATCAATGGCTTCAAACTGCACTAACTGCAACTGCAACTCTCGCTCCGTCCCGTCCAGAGAAGTGACTTACGGTCTCCAAGCGGCCTCCATCTTCGCTATGCCGGTGGAATAGGTGACTCAGGCCACCACTGGATTGTTCTTCGGGACCATGATTCCACCAACAAGCTTCAACGCTCTTGTACCATCACAAGAAACTCCGATGAAGTCGGTCTTTGATCGGCTTACCACTACTGCGGCCCCTCTTAACGGGCCGCCCAAACCAAGCGTCTCAGTTTTCGGCAGACTGGGCCAAAACTCCAACAGGCCCGTGAAGAAGCCCGCAATACCAGAAGGCGTTATCCCAAAGCGGATAGCTATTCTTACTCCCGAAGTCACCAAGGCGGCTTCTCCGGCTAAGGGGTTGGTCTTCACAAGACTGGCCGTTTCAGCTCCTAATCCGGGTGAAGTAACCAATGCCGTTTCCCCTGCACGAAAATCGGCCTTTTCAAGATTAGCCATTCCCTCTCAGCGAGCATCTGTCTTTGACAGGCTGGCGCTAACAACAGACTCTTATCAGAACAGGGGGCATGAAAAAGCTGATCCAACAGCGGAGGTAATCCCGGCCGCACGACATGCTCGACGTCGCCACTGGCACCGAGTGAGGAAAGCTGGGGGCAATTCCCCTTCTGGACTGACTCCGCCAGCTCCAACGGTGGAAGTTGTTGCTTCTGTTCCAACCGGGAATAGTTTTGAACTACTTAACAGGGTGCGTAGGAATTCGCCAACTGCTGTGCTGAAAAGATCTCCTCTACTAATGGAGAACACTATAAAGACGAAGCTGGAGCAGCCCCCTCAGCCACTGTCCTCTAAAATTTATAAAGTTTGGCGTCAAGTCTAAGACTCGGTTATTGATCAAGACTACCCCCACCGACAAGAAAAAATGAAAGTTCGGCAAGAGAAGGACCACTCTGTCATACCGCAGAAGGTGTCGTCTACTTGGGTGCCCGCTGCAACGACTCCCTCAACTTCAACTGCTCACAAGAGAAGCAGGCCGGAGAAAGCCACTGTGACCGCAGCGAACCGCACGGACGCTGAATTCAAACGCCCCAAGTCTGGGGGCATGGTAACACATACCGTTTATATGGCTTCCGGAAAAGAGGAAAGTGGTGGCTCTACGGGTCATCAACCGCTTACCCGATCGATAATAAAGGCTCAGGAGCAACAGCAACAAAAACTTCAGGAGATGCTGACTGCAATGGCCGCACTCACTGGGCCGAAAGAAAATCCAGAGACCTCTGAGCAGTGTCAGGGACAAGAAAATGATGCTGAATTCCTCCGATGAATGCTCAAGAGGAAAGAAAAAGAGGCCGTGGAACAGGCGGCCAACATAAAACGAATGGCTCTTTTGTTCCAAGACATGGCTGGGCTGATGTTACAGCCGGAACCTCCAGCTGAAGACCCCCCGATTATCATTGAAGACGACAGAGGGGAGACATCGAACCCTCCTCCGGCTCTTTCAGCAGCCAAGGAGGATACCATCTCCAAGGCCACTCTGGATGATTATATTGCTCAGCAAATACGAGCTCATCAGGCGAGCGAAACGGCCGGGCAGATCGTTAAGACTGGACGACCCTATCCAGGCTGGTATGACCAAATAAGGTACCCGCCGGGATACACGATCCCTAAATTCCACGTATATAAAGGGACGGGCAATCCCCACCAGCATGTCGCCCAGTTCAGGGCTTGATGTGGTAACACCGGAGGTGATGATAAACTGCTACTTCACCAGTTCTTCGGCAGTCTGTCGGAGACAACGTTCGAATGGTACTCTGAACTCCCGAACGACTCTGTCAAGACATTTGCAGAAATGGAGTTGTTGTTCGCATAAAGATTCGCAAGCGCTAGCGAGCGTACTTTGATTACCGCACTAATTAATTCCAGGGTGAAGCCAGGCGAAACATGGGTCCAGTACGCGATACGGTGGCGGAATCTATGGTCGAAGTGCGAATAGCGCATCGAAGAAGCGCCTGCAGTAGGCATGTTCGTAGGAACCCTCGATCCGTAGGCAACCATTTCCAAATTCATGATGTTCTTCAAGCCGACCGCCTTCCAGGCCTTGATTGACAATCTAGCCCAAATGGACCAGATGGGCCATAGGCCTTCCTCTTCAAAGACGGAGCCTTGGAATGAAAAGGGCAAAGGGAAAGCAACCTTCGTTGCCAACGCTCAACAATAACCGAGTGGCCCGAGACCGGTTGTTCACCTAAGCCACAAGCAACAATCCTTCGATGAGAAGTTGAGACGTCCTTACTCGTTTTCTCGGGATAAAACAAGGAAACTGTTTGAACTGGCAGTGCGCAATGAGCTCATCACCCTACCGGAGTCGAGACACCCAACGCGATCTAACGACGTCAACGATCCTAATTACTGCCCCTACCACCGAGTATTGGGCCATCCGATCGAAGACTGCTGCGTCTTCAAAAATTGGGTCGAAAACCAGTATCAACAGAGCAAATTCGCGTTGTCCGAAAACTGGAAGGTAAATCCGCCACAACAGCACACCCCTAAAAGGGTGGACACGCCGGGGGTATCATGCTTTTTTATAAAAGAAGCTCCATGGGAAGTCGTTCTTTCGGCAAAAACTAAAAGAATACTGAAAGATCTTCAAACATGTCTGGCGATCAGGGGGAAAAGCCCGCTAGAGCCGGAGATCATCGAGGGGATGCTGAAACCATGCCCAACATTGGGAGTTAATAGTGATGGTGGACAAAACATTCAGGCCCAGCTGTCAAAGTCTTCGAAGAAAAAGAAAAAGATCAAAAAGCCTGCACAGTTTGATGACAAGTGCACGGATCAGCAAAAGTATATTGACGCGCTGAAGGAATATATCCAGAAGGCGCGGACCCCGGTAACACTCCAAGAATTTCTCAACAATATCCTTGAGAGCGGAGATAACGACAATAACGACAGGGATGACTCGTCAGAAGAATCTGAGGACTATGTGGCAAGTTGCTACATGATCTCTCATTCGTCGTTAACTAACGAAGAAGCTCACTTGGCGATAGAAGACAGCATAAAAGAGCTGGGGGCAGGATCGAAGCCAAAACCCTTGGAACCGTCTGATGAGATGATCGACTTGCTACTGAACGAAGCCCGTCAGAAAAGCAAAGCCAATCGAGAGAGGGAACTGGCTATATTCGAAAAAACCAAACGCCGACGACTGAATGAAAAGGTCGAGGCACCCCAACCAGATCGAAGCATCCCTATCGCCAGCAAAAGCAAGCTTAAAGTAAGGAAAAGATTCTCTAGGGCCCTGTCAATAGGAATGAAGTTGCCCTCTTTCAAAGGATATTCTCCTGGCGGTATACATCTTGATGAAGCGGACATACATCCTAACTTCTGCTTATACCATCAGAGGATTACACACCCTACCGAGGAGTGCATAGCCATTAAAAGCTGGTGGCAGGGATATGTTGCCCACTAACAACACATTCAACGAGTGAAGCGCAAGGCTCGTCGGGAACAGAAAAGCACGACAGATGAACGCAAAAGAGCCGCTGGCAACTGTCACATAGTCGACACCAAGGGATCGCAAGTCATCACCTTTGGAAGCGACTCTGACGAAGAAATCGCCCTCAGCCCTCTCTTCAAGGAATCCACCTCCGACACAAAAGATGCGAAGATTTGCGAGAAAATCTAGCTGCGTAATCGTACGTTGCCCGAAAAATCTCGGACCTATGACCGAAACGTCTTTAAACTACTACAAACCCGCGGCATCCCTAGGCTGACGTGGTAAAAAGAAAGGTATGTCCATAAGCGAAATGGGCACGGATGAAAACCCGAAAGGGCTCTGTGAGTAAAAACAGCAGGGCTACCGGCGAGTTTTGTGAAAACCTGAAAGGGCGCAATCTCATTAAAAGACACTTGCAAGGTCCTCTCGACCTTGTGAGAAGAAAATACCTGCGTGAGATCCTTACGACTCACAAGAGAGCAACACACTTAGAGATCCCCACGATTCCTAGGAAGAAATTACACTTACGAGATCCTCATGACTCGTAAGGAGAACCATCTTATGAGACCCTCACGGCTCATAAGATTCAAAAGCCTTAAGCTACATGGATCTGAACCTGTTCTTAAGCCATCACAATCTCCAATGCTGCCCTATAAGCGGTTCAATGCTGACCCTTGTATACAATCCACGGGAACTAATAAACATTTCCCTAACAAAGTCCTACCAGCGACTGGGGATATACTCATACGGTGAACGACCCTTGTAAGTCCTCTCGACTTATAAGGAGAAAACACTCTTGTAAGATCCTTACGACTTACAAGAGACCATACACTTAGGAATCCTCATTATTCTTAAGGAGAAAACGCACCTACAAGATCCTCATGACTTGTAGGAAGAAATACCTTTATGAGACCCTTACGGTTCGTAAAGTCAAAAAGGCTTAGTCAACAAGATCCTAACCCTGTTTGCTAACCCACCTTTGTTCGACATTGACAGAGGCAAATGATGATTCGCTCCTGGAAATGTCCCAGTTGTAGCGATGCTGATGCCTGAATTGGAATCAAATTCTAGGTCCTTTCACGGCAAATGATGATTCGCTCCTGGCAATATTCCAGTCACAGCGATGTTGATGCTAAGATTGGCACCAGATTCCAAGTTCCGCACTCGCGATAAAAATCAGCGAGGAAAAAAAAATATGCATATGAAATAGCCAAAATGATGGGGCAACTTGCAACAAAATCAGCAAGTAAAAATATATGCATACAAAAATAGCTGAAATGATTGGGCAACTCGCAATAAAAAGCAGCGAGTAAAAAGAAAAAATAGTCGAAATGATTGGGCACCGCGAAAAATAGCCGAAATGATTGGGCAATCGCGACTTTCGCGATATAAAAAGCTGAAATGATAGAGCATCGCGGGAAATAAAAAAAATGAAAGAATGAAACTTTTGCCCTACAGGCAGTCCGTACTGACCCCTGTATACAATCCATGGACATAAACGAAAAGGGAACCACATGTCCCCCACCAGATCTTATCAAAGGGAGAGTCATATCTCGACGGCAACATCTGCAACCTAGAAGAACAACAACGGCATTCCTTCTCATTCCAGCAGAATTCGAACGCGACGTCAACAAAGCGGAGCCACGACAAAGTCCTTAGTTCCAAGACTCTTCGGTCCACAGACAATCTAGAGTCAACTAATGACCTCCCCGCCGGATCAACGCTCCGTCTCGGAAATAAGTCAACCAATGACCTCCCCGCCGGATCAACGCTCCGTCTCGGAAACAAGTCAACCAATGACCTCCCGCCGGATCAACGCTTCGTCTCGGAAACAAGTCAACCAACCCTAGGGAAATCAGTGTCCTTGGCAAATACCTCGATTCAGGGAAATCAGCGTCCTTGACGAGAACATCTCGATTCGCGTCGACCCGCAAGAAAATCAGTGTCTTTGCAGGAATACCTCGATTCGTCTCAACTCCAGGGAAATCAGTGTCCTTGGCAAAAACCTCGATTCAGGAAAATCAGCGTCCTTGACGAGAGTATCTCGATTCGCGTTGACCCACAAGGAAATCAGTGTCTTTGCAGGAATACCTTGATTCGTCTCAACCCCAGGTAAATCAGTGTCCTTGGCAAAAACTTCGATTCAAGGAAATCAGCGTCCTTGACGAGAGCATCTCGATTCGTGTCGACCTGCAAGGAAATCAGTGTCTTTGCAGGAATACCTCGATTCGTCTCAACCCCAGGGAAATTAGTGTCCTTGGCAACCTTCTCGATTTAGGGAAATCAGCGTCCTTGACGAGAGCATCTCGATTCGCGTCGACCGGCAGAGAAATCAGTGTCTTTGCAGGAATACCTCGATTCATCTCAACCCCAGGGAAATCAGTGTCCTTGGAAACCTCCTCGATTCAGGGAAATCAGCGTCCTTGACGAGAGCATATCGATTCGCATCGACCCGCAGAGAAATCAGTGTCTTTGCAGGAATACCTCAATTCGTCTCAACCCCAGGGAAATCAGTGTTCTTGGCAACCTCCTCGATTCAGGAAAATCAGCGTCCTTGACGAGAGCATCTCGATTCGCATCGACCCGCAGAGAAATCAGTGTCTTTGCAGGAATACCTCGATTCGTCTCAACTCCGAGGAAATCAGCGTCCTTGGCAAAAACCTCGATTCAGAGAAATCAGCGTCCTTGACGAGAGCATCTCGATTCGCATCGACCCGCAGAGAAATCAGCGTCTTTGCAGGAATACCTCGATTCGTTTTGACTCCAGGGAAATCAGTGTCCTTGGCAACCTCCTCGATTCAGGGAAATCAGCGTCCTTGATAAGAGTATCTCGATTCACGTCGACCCGCAGAGAAATCAGCATCTTTGCAAGAATACCTCGATTTGTCTCAACCCCAGGGAAATCAGTGTCCTTGGAAACCTCCTCGATTCAGGGAAATCAGCGTCCTTGACGAGAGCATCTCGATTCGCATCGACCCGCAGAGAAATCAGTGTCTTTGCAGGAATACCTCAATTCGTCTCAACCCCAGGGAAATCAGTGTTCTTGGCAACCTCCTCGATTCAGGGAAATCAGCGTCCTTGACGAGAGCATCTCGATTCGCATCGACCCGCAGAGAAATCAGTGTCTTTGCAGGAATACCTCGATTCGTCTCAACTCCGAGGAAATCAGCGTCCTCGGCAAAAACCTCGATTCAGAGAAATCAGCGTCCTTGACGAGAGCATCTCGATTTGCATCGAC
This sequence comes from Agapanthus africanus, assembly GCA_030015575.1. Classification (NCBI taxonomy): domain Eukaryota; kingdom Viridiplantae; phylum Streptophyta; class Magnoliopsida; order Asparagales; family Amaryllidaceae; genus Agapanthus; species Agapanthus africanus. The sequence continues at coordinate 765,583,200 of JASDDO010000022.1, read as the reverse complement.
CCGCAGAGAAATCAGCGTCTTTGCAGGAATACCTCGATTCGTTTTGACTCCAGGGAAATCAGTGTCCTTGGCAACCTCCTCGATTCAAGGAAATCAGCGTCCTTGATAAGAGCATCTCGATTCACGTCGACCCGCAGAGAAATCAGCATCTTTGCAGGAATACCTCGATTTGTCTCAACCCCAGGGAAATCAGTGTCCTTGGCAACCTCCTCGATTCAGGGAAATCAACGTCCTTGACGAGAGCATCTCGATTCGCATCGACCCGCAGAGAAATCAGTGTCTTTGCAGGAATACCTCGATTCGTCTCAACTCCGAGGAAATCAGCGTCCTTGGAAAAAACCTCGATTCAGGGAAATCGGCTTGCTTGACGAGAGCATCTCGATTCGCATTGACCCGCAGAGAAATCAGCATCTTTGCAGGAATACCTCGATTCGTTTCGACTCCAGGGAAATCAGTGTCCTTGGTAAAATCTTGATTCAGGGAAATCAGCGTCCTTGGCCAGAGCATCTCGATTCGCGTCGACCCGCAAGGAAATCAGTGTCTTTGCAGGAATACCTCGATTCGTTTCAACTCCGAGGAAATCAGTGTCCTTGGCAAATACCTCAATTCAGGGAAATCAGCGTCCTTGACGAGAACATCTCGATTCACGCCGACCCGCAGAGAAATCAGTGTGTCTGCAAGAATATACAACGTCACCAAAGCAGAGCCGCGGCAAAGTTCCCAGTTCCATGACTCGGCGGTGCACAGACAAACCAAAGTCAACCCTCGACCTCCCTATTGAAGCAATGCTTTGACTCGGGAGTAGGTCAACCCATCAATCACTTACGAGTCCTCTTGATTATAAGGAAGAAAATTCTCTTATGAGATCCTTACGACTCTCAAGAGAAAACACACTTAGGAATCCTCACGATTCCTAAGGAGAAAATACACCTACGAGATCCTCTCGACTCGTAGGGAGAAAAAAATCTTTATGAGACCCTCACGGCTCATAAAGTTAAAAAGTCTTAGGCAGCAGATCTGAACCTGTTTCTAAGCCATCACTTCTTATCTCGATTCAGAGAAATCAGCGTCCTCGGCGAGAACCTCTCGATTCGTTTCGACCCGCAAAGAAATCAGTGTCTTTGCGAGAATCTCTCGATTCGTCTCAACTTGCGGGGAAATTAGTGTCCCTACGCATAAAGAAAATTCTCTTATGGGATCCTTACGATTCTCAAGAGAAAATGCACTTAGGAGTCTTCACGACTCCTAAGGAGAAATGACACCTATGAGATCCTCACGACTCGCAGGGAGAAAAGCCTTTGTGAGACCCTCACGGCTCATAAAGTTGGAAAGTCTTAGGCTACAGATCCTAACCCTTTTTCCTAAGCCATCGCTACCTTATAAAGAGTTCAAGATGAACTGTTATCTACCATCTATGGGCCACACTTGCCAAACCTACATGCCACTGAAATGGAGAAGTTACTCATGAGCATATAAACTACTTCACGCCAGAGTAAAACATAAAGAAATAGAAGGGTGTGGCTCATGGAGCTGAGGGTTTGAAACTATATCCCTTAAGAGTCGAGATTTGAGTCAATGATAAATGACGACGCTTGTGTCCACTCGTTATCTTCTCAGATCAAGAATGAAAATTATATAGCAACACGAAACTGGTCATATGCTATGAATAACTCTGCACTACTTCACCCACGTACATACTTACGTGGGCAAAGTAGTGGGGGCATTTTTTCCCGCCAAAATAAGGTATCAAATGGCAGCGATACGCTTAAGAAAATGCGAACCAGTATTTTACGGGCTGTATTTTGACAAACTTCCGAATGAGAAACAGCTAAATTCTGATGGTATCGAAAGCATCTCGAAAAGGCCTTCGATTTGATATATTATGGGCCTCATAATTCATCTGGGATTAAATGTTATGAGCAAATATGCTGTGCACATGTAATCTAAGGAAGAAAATACGAACCAGTATTTTTCGGGCTATATATTGAAAAACTCCCGAATGAGAAACAGCTAAATTCTGATGGTATCGAAAGAATCTCGAAAGAGCCTTCGATTTGATATATTATGAGCCTCATAATTCATCCGGGATCAAAAGTTATGAGGCATCACGTGCCCACACGTGACCGGGCATCACGTGCAGACACGTGACCATTTACAGGAAAAGCCTGTAGGCACTGAATAAAATAAATAATTGGAAATAATTAATTAGTGGTGTCACGTGCCAACACGTGATAGGCTCTTAGACCCTCTGAAATAATAGAATTAAATTCTAATTAAGTAATTAATCGGTGGGGTCACGCGCCAACACGTGATGGGTTCCTGAGCCCTCTAAACCAATAGAATTAAATTCTAATTACTTAGTCAATCAGTGGGGTCACGTGCTAACACGTGATAGGCTCTTAAACCTTCTGAACTAATAGAATTAAATTCTAATTAAGGGAAATCAAAAACCCTAGTTGGAAAAATATTTCCCTAGATCTTTCCAAACAAAAAGATTGTGCTCTGTAAATTGGAGCACCGTTGGATTAAAAATCCAATGGTGATTAAAAATCACCAATTTATAGAAAGATTCTATACAAGGAAAGATTTGTCTGAAATTTGCCAGGAATAACAGATAAAAGATCTTTTGGATTAAAAATCTAATGGTGAATAAAATTCACTGAGTGAACTAAAAGATCATGTTGGTTACAAAATCAATTAAAATCTTTCAATGAAAGATTGACTAAACAAACTGATTCTTTTCTTTCTCCTATAAATAGGAGCCAAGAAGAAAAGAGAGAGACAACAACAGAGAGAGAGAAAAGAAGAGAATTTAATTCTCCAGAGAGAAAGAAGGTTTCTTGAGAAAAGAAAGAAATCCTACGCGAGAGATTATCCTATAAGCTCCCACAAAATAAAAAGAGAATTTAATTCTCAATCTCAGAGTTTAACTCTTCTGAATAAGAACTTAGTTCTTCCTTTGATTGAAGATCTGCAGAAGCAGATCTCCCCACAAGTTGAGAATTTAATTCTCATCGGAGAGATTCTGCCATGCAGATCCAAAACTTAGAGGGAGAATTGAGTTTAGTGAATTTAATTCCTCCAAATACTTAGGAATTTCATTCCTCCAAATACATAGTAATTTAATTCCTTTAAGTGAAATTAGGGTTTAACCCTACATAAGAATTTAATTCTTCCATATACATAGGAATTTAATTCCTTAAAACAAAATTAGGGTTTAACCCTACCAAAGAATTTAATTCTTAAAACAAGAGACTTGAAGCTCTCCATGCACGTAAAGATCAAGTATCCAACATGATCACGTAGTAACACATGACCCTTCATCCCAAAGAACATAAAGGAATGAAAAAGGCATGCTCACGTGCCCCACGTGACCCATTAATTAGACTCCTCAAAATAGGAAGGAATTAGCCCAGAGGCAATGCCCCATGTGCCCCCACGTGACCCTTTAATTGGACTCCCCAAAATAAGAAGGAATTAGCCCAGAGGCAATGCCTCACATGCCCCCACGTGACCCTTTAATGGACTCCTCGAAATAAGAAGGAATTAGCCAAGAGGCAATGTCTCACGTGCCCCCACGTGCCCCTTTAATGGACTCCTTAAAATAAAAAGGAATTAGCCCAGAGGCAATGCCTCACGTGCCCCCACGTGACCCTTTAATTGGACTCCTCAAAATAAGAAGGAATTAACCCAGAGGCAATGCCTCACGTGCTCCCATGTGACCCTCAAAATAAAAGAGAACAAAAACAAATGCAGTACTGATCTAGGGCGCCTCACGTGTCCCCACGTGACCTCTGACAAATACCCATTTTCAAAAGAATAAAATAGGGGAAGACGGAGGGATTGATGCCCAACGCAGAGGCATTGTCACGTGTCCACACGTGATAATTTCAAAGATTAAGTGTTTAACACTTATTGGCAGTTTTTGAGAGTGAAATAAAGGAAGTCTGGCACAATTCTCTGGCGCCTCACGTGACTCCACGTGACCACCTCATTTCTAGTGTTTAACACTATTTTGAGTGTTCTGCCTCTAGTGTTTAACACTATTTTAAGTGCAACACGTGGGAACACGTGATCGTCAAATATGTGATAGTGTTTAACACAATTTTCAAACCAAGCTTAGCCCAAATTGGCTAAGTTTTTCCAGAGGCAAATCTTCCCTTCAACTGAACCTTAAAATCCAGAGGTATAATGAATGATTAGTGCTCAGCCAATGACAAAATGTTGTCAGAGCCCCCAAACCCCTGTTTAGCATTGCTAAATAATGGGGGCTGAGCCCCAGACAAATGTTCAACAGTCCAACAAAAGGTCCAACATTTTAAACCTAATTGGACTTAGCACAAGTTGGCCAAAAGTCCTCAATCCAGATTTAACTGAGCCTTTTTGCTCATAATCTAATTAATTGATCTTATTCCCAAATTAGACTACAGATTTCTCAATCAACATTGGTTCAAGGGTACATCTCTTCACTCCTTTGATATTTGTCGTTGTAATCCTTCAACGTCTTCAGAGAGGTGACGGGTCCCGATAACTAATCATTCCATGGACTGTGGGGTCCTTAAACTCATGGACTATGATATCCTTAAACTTTATAGACTATGACGTCTTTAAACCTCGGACTGGGGGCCCTTTAAACCCATGGACTATGATGTCCTTAACCTTGGAGTGTGGGGTCCTTAAACCCATGGACTATGATGTCCTTAACCTTGGACTGTGGGGTCCTTAAACCCACGGACTATGATATCCTTAACCTTTGACCGCAAAGTCTCTAAACTAAAACAATAGAGCCCAAATGCTCTTTTGTTAGATCTAAATGATCCTGTTAAGTAGATCTTGGTCTAAAATTAGACTAACGTATCCTTAACAAATGGTTAAGGTGACCTTAGTCTAAAATTAGACTAACGTGTCCTTGACAAACTATTAAGTTGATCTTAGTCTAAAATTAGACCAACGTATCCTTAACAAACGTTTAAGTTGATCTTAGTCTCAAATGAGACTAACGTATCCTTAAACCCAACCCCAAACCCAAATCTAAGAAGATACGGATTTGGACTAATCTACGCCCTACGGGCGACAACATAAATTAGGCTCCGCATACAATCCACGGGCAACCAAAAACAAAACAAACACCCACGACATGAAGTGACCATCTGGAGAAGGAGAAAGTGGTTACCGCGATGCGGTAGCGTAATTAACTACACGGGCTTGCGCCTGCAGGGAAGAGCGTCCCCACAATCAAAAACCCTTCAATGAGGGGGAATCTGACGAAGTCTGCTACATCGGTCGCATCCGTTTAAACCTTCGTTTAAACCTTCGATACATGGTGTCATAAATCAACTTGGAATTTTTCGGAGAGGTGGACGGATAGCACCAATTAGCATCTGCCCTCGAAATTCAGGCAAGACGAACCTACGCGGTCGCGTCTCTGTGTTTCGGAGGAGAACACCAATTTGTGTGTCTTTGGTAATATCCCCTAATATTTTGTGCGGCTGATTTGCTAGCACAATTGAAATGATCTTGCACGAACAGTTTACCAAAATAATAAGCCTATAATCTTTAAGGAATCTGGCTTCACTTTCCTTTTCACTCAGAACCATAGTAGAGCAATTTAGACGTTCCATATTCAGTTCGTTTTCTTCCATCGACTTAAACAATCTCAGTAGATCACCTTTAACCAACTCCTAAGAAACATGATAAAACAGAATCGGGAAACCGTCTGCTCTTGATGCCTTGTCTGCACCTAACTCCTAAATCGTGGTTTTAATTTCATGCTTTAAAAAATGCATGCCTATCTTTTCGCTCTGCTCCCTTGTTAATCTCTTACCATCGCTCTAAAACTCTTCATGCAGCTTCCACCTAACATCTTTATTTGTACACATTAAATTTTTATAATAATCCATAGCCACCTTCCTTATTTTGTCCCCGCTTTCAGTAATGACATTCCCGTCATCTTCTATCATACGAATGAAATTCGATCTCTTTTTCATGCTGGCCATGCTATGAAAATAATTTGTATTATCATCACCATCTTTCAACTAATTCTCCTTCGTCCTTTGGTTTCAATCCATCTCTTCTTTCACGTAGATATTTTTCAACTCCACCCTCCACGAGCGGAGATATTTGTATTCTCCTAGTGAAAGATCTCGCTCCTCCTCCTTCTCCAGCTCTTCAATATAGAGGATGGGTTCTTCCTTACTTTGCCGCTCCATTAATCTTTTCTTCTTGTCCCATTTCTGCAACACTTGCCTCGGCCTTTGGAATTTAACCACCGGTTTACTTGCAACATCTAAATAAGTTGTAGGGCATTCCCAACTTTCCTTAATTAACCTACATGCACCCTCTTCTTCTGGCCACCATTTCTTGAATCTGATCTTTTTCTTACCAGCCCTTCTACCATCCTTCCCATCAAAAAGCAGTATTGACATGTGGTCATAAGTTGTTTTGGTTGTCGTCCTTGCAAAGCATAAGGAAGCTGACTCTCCCAGTTCAATGAAACTAAAATCCTGTCAAGTTTTTCCAAGCGTCTTCTACGACTGTGGTTCGACCAGGTGAATTTCCCGTCCTTGACCGGGATTTCAAGGAGAGTTAGCTTATCCACCGTCTGGTTAAACAGTAATCAAAGTCCCTGCTCTTCTTAAGTAGGTATGTTTAGCATATAATGATTAGGTATGACTAGTATTTGTACTAGTTTACCTGTGTCATGTGCAAAACTCCTGTTTATTTTGGTAGTGTTAAAAATAATCTGCTTATTAACTCCTACTTTCTTCATAATTAATGTTCAAAGAACAAGTCATCTTCTAATCTCAAGTCATATATGCATCTTAAATTTTGGTGAAACTTTGCACTACTATGGTATCTTAGCAATTAAATGAACATTTACAACCACCAATTTTTTTAAAAAAAGTAGTTTATACCGTAGGCCACTTGCTCAACAACAAATGTTACAACTATGATTTATTGGTACTGTTAAGGTTTTCGTTAGGCATGCAAGGAAAACGAGTAAAAATAAGAACACGCAACACCAATATTTAACGTGTTTCGACCAACGACCTACATCCACGGGAAAAACATGAGAATCTCATTATTAATAATTAAGAATATCGGTACATTTTATATTCTTTGTAATCTCGTTCATACAAACACAAAGACTACTCTTGCTAAATCTCTCCATCTTCATCTATGGACGAATATCCTTCGTCTTTGCCTTCGTCTCTTCATACAAATACAAAGACTATTCTTTGTAAATCTCTCCACCTTCATCTATAGATGACTACCTTTCGCCTTTGCCTTCGTCTCTTCATACAAAAACAAAAACTACACTTTAGGTGAATCACCCACCTTTCGCCTTTGCCTTTATCTCCTCTTTGCTTTCTCATATTTGGCCATTTTTCTCTAGAGAGACCCTTCTATATTTATAACACAAAATAATAGAACTCCTACTCCAATTAGGATCTTATCAAATCTCCAAAACAATTTCTAACAAATCTTCAAACAAATCTTCAAATAATTCTCCAAATAAATTTTCCTAATTAAACTCCTGAAAGATCTCTTATAAATCTTCCAACAACTCTTCAAATAAATCTCTAAAAAATTCTTCTAATTAATCTTCAAAACGAATCTTTTCAAAACAGCTCAGAATTCGGCCTCGGCTCAAGATTGTCCTGACCCATCTCTTGCATTCAGATAACAAATGCTAATTTCAAATGACCTGTGAGCCAGCTCAACCTATTTTGAGCCATCTCACACACACGAGGGTCGAGAATATAAGGCAAACTCAACAAATCTCCACCTTGACTTGTATTCAATGAGTTATCTTCAATCTCTTCTTTTCAACAAAGCTCCACCTTGATCCGAACTTTCTATATACCATCTTCTGTTTACCACTGAAACAAACTTAACCTTCTCTATCGGATCTTTGAACCAACACCTTCAAAATTGCAATCTAAGAAGATGGTGAGCGAACACAAGCGTCGTCACCCACCATAAACATAGACTGTAGAATCGAAGACCCTTCGGTTCCCTACACTCTGATACCAACTTGTGTCACATCCCGCTTCCCAGTGTATGGAGAAGTAGACGTGACGGGCCACGGCGTATTTACTCAGAAGTAAACACGCTAAGCGTAAATAAGCAATATATAAATAAAAGCACAAGAATAACAAGAGATGTAATATAAACAACAAATTTTATTAACATTCATTCTTTGCATTACAACTGATTTGAAAACGAAAGTACAAGGATGTAAGCAATGCCTAAACAGTGGCATATGAACTGATAAGTAAATAAGTACAAGTAAGCTAGTAGTCGTGTTGCTCGGGTATCTGCTCCAATTACTCCTGGCTGGGCTTGGTATCCTGAGAGTAGGGTCCTCCTGACGAACGTTCCAAAGAAAGAAGAGACATGAACGTCGTCAGCGAACTAGCACTCGGTAAGTCCCAAAAGAAAGAATGGAATAGACAAGTAGAGAGAATGGAACTGGTAATTGGTACAAGTATATGTTTGTTATACTAACGTAGTTGTTTGTAGCTTGGTACAGAATGTATCGGTGTATACGAGAGGAGTCCAACTATCCCGTGGACTATGGGAAACGGAAAGTATAAGGCCCTATCAAAACCCACGGGACAACAGCAATGGATGTTTATCTACGTCTTTTAGTATTCATCATCGTGCTACTTTTAATACATACCAATCTACCCCGTTAAAACCTCGTAATGTATATTTTATAGATTGTAGTTATCAGACTTTCCGAAACCATGGATATAAGTTGTTCATGTAAATGGTTTCAGGATGTAAACAAGTAGTCATGTAATCAAGTCAAGATATAGCCATTGTCCGGTCAAGTCAAGTCATGTTGATATTGTTCTGGTATTCAGGTTCAGGTTCAAGTATACATGTTATAGTTTGGATTCATGTTGAATTTGATTCATGTTTGGATTGGATTCTGGTTGGATTCTGATTGAGTTAGGCTTAGACTTGAGTCAGACACTTATAACTGATTTGGATCCTGAATTAGGTTTAGAAGTTATCGGTAACTGTTGCACATGGACGACAAGATTTGTCTTTTTCCTAGACAATTACCATTGATAACTCCGTTTTAGTTTTCTATCTTAAATAGGCAAGCACTCATTTTCTCCGGCTCCCTGAGGTTCAAGAGAATTGATCCCGCTTAAACCTATATTTACTAAGGTCCTTAATGTAATTTTTTATATAACCCGAGGGGTTTTATGAAAAATATATTATATACTTTCAAAATAAATCTTGAGTATTTATTTATTATATTTAGGGTTTCCATAATTTGTGAATTTTAAGAATGTGAAGTTTTATAGTGAAAATTAACTTAGCTTTTATAGTTCATGGTATTTTAGTGAAATACTTGTCTTGTATTGATACTTGATGGTATTTTGATGAAACTTGTCATTCTTTTATCTTTTAGAAAACATGGAATCTTGAAAATATGTTCTTTGATAATATTTATATAATATTAAAAATTAAATTTTATTATTAATTAGAAAATGTCGTTTTTCTTAAAAATCGTATTAAAATTCTTTCGAGACCGAATACTCCATGAGGAGGTCTGCATCTCGCTCTACTAACCCAAGGATGTGCAATAATCCGCACCATCCAATGGCGGGTTCCCCAAAATGGGTTGTAGAGGCATAATCGCAAAGAGTTTGAAATACAATTCTAAAGAAAACCGGGATTTTATAGTTTATAGTATTTGATGAAAAGTTGTAATCGCCACAAAAATCGGTTTCCAAGAGTATCGTGCTATGTTAATATGTGTATATGTGAGAGGTAGGTCATTACCCCGTGAAGTTTTCTAGAGGTAATAGCAAGCAAAACAAATAAATATGGTCGATACAAAGTTCATGGTATTTAAAGGTAAAACTCAATTTTAAAGTTCTTTAGTATGATGATTTAGGGTGAAAATTGTTCTAAACTTTAGTTTTATGATTAACAAGCAATGTATAGGAATACGAATGAGCAATTCTTAAGAAAAATTATAGTTTCAAAGATTTTAGAATCAAATATCAGTATAACTCCACTTACCGACATGTTTTATAAAAAGAAACTTTTTTATGTAGAAAGAGTAGAAGGGTGTCACGCCCCGCTTCCCAGAGTGCGCTAAGATCGACATGTGACAAAGCCAACCATGCTACCTGTAGCTAGAAAATATCCCTCCACAGTCACATTACAGCTGTCTAGAGATATCAAGAAAAAGAAAGTAAAATAAACTATCCAGTACATGTCTATGAGCCAGAAATAACGAGTCAAGAAATAATATGCGGAAGCAATAAATTTAAGTAACAATAACAATCTGGAAAGTACGTCCCAAAATACGGGCTCACATCAGGAATGAAAAATACTGAAAGAAAGCTAAACTAAACTACTAACAGGTCTTCACTGCTCGGCCTGTTGATCGAGATACTCCTGAACTGCCTGCGAAAGAGATAGAGGATCTGGGCCAGCAAAACCCAGACGTCAGTGCGTCGTGATATCAAACAATAATAAATGAACAGGATACACGAGATATGCAGGCATGAATCATAAATAGTTTTTAACATGAATGTAATAAGTAAGACACGGATATAGAACAGTGAAGTGTATCAATATATGTGGCGTACGGTGATCAATCTAAACTGTGCTACTGGGTTATCTATTCTAAAGTTGTTCGAAATCAATTAATGTAATCCTCCATGTAACTTAAAGGATATGTCCCGTTACCCCCCGGGACTACGGATCAGGAATATGTGAACCAAGAGTGGTTCTGTCCCGTTACCCCCCGGGACCACGGATCAAGAATATGTAAGAGTCACAAATGGCTCTGTCCCGTTACCCCCCCGAGACCACGGATCAAGTAATACCCTTTTAAGTTACACTTTAGTTTACACTTTTGATTTCCACATACCCCCAAGGTTATGTGTTCAAGTCGGGTATTGATAAATCTGGAGCTAATGCCAACACAGGATCAAACAGGTACATGTTTGTCTAAATAGACAACAGGATATGTCCGTAGGGACAACATATCAAGATTTTCGGTATTAGTAACAAGATCAGGTATCAAGTCAAGCTGTGATATATCAGGTCATGTCAGATGGTGTACATGTATCAAGTCATGTCAAGTAGTAGTGTATCAGGTCATGTCGGGTAGTGCATAAGTATCAAGTGGGTGCTCATAATCAAACTGTAATAAGTATGGGTGCACAAAATCAAGTATGGAATACTAATATAACAATAAAATTAAATAATGTGACATGGTATGAAAATCGATATAAAATTAATGATATTGATGCACAATTATCGATTAGGGTTATATTTATAGTTCCAATACTAATTAGGATGCACTTTATTAAATATGGGGTGTTAATATAACAATAACATGAATGAATATGATCTATAGATGCAGTTATATATATTTTAAATGATATGGATGCAAACGGGTATCCGAAAACAGTAAAACTGTAAAATGGATGCACAATATGATAAACGGTTAACATCTTACTCATATGGATGCATAATACTATACCTAGCATGTAGCAAAATTATTTAGTATGCGACTAGATGTGTAAATCATGATATTGATGCATACGGATATCATTTAACCGTAAAATGATAACTGGTAAATACGGGATGTACAATTTAAACAATATGTAATGTAATATTCAATTGGATGCAGTATATGATAGTATAGTATGTAACAAGATAGGTTTTCATGTGCTAGATGTAAAGTAACACGTACGGATGCAGAAAAACTGTAAAAGTAAACATGAGGTGCATAATTTGAAATACCAGTATTATATTTATTAAAATAGATGTATATAAAGTAATGTAGCATGTAGCAAGATAAACTTGCCTCGATGGATCATGATACGGATACGCACGGCATGTCCGACGTCGGTAAAATGTCGCAACACACGCACGGCACACGAGACGGGTCCAAGCAATGCAAGAGGGTGATCACGCAGGTAAAGTACGTCCACTGGGTCGTCTAGAACGGCAGCGACGGCACGGCTCCGGTGATGATCGGAAACCAAGAAATCAAGAAAGCGAAATAGAGAAGAAGAAGACTGGGGTTTGGTTGTTTTGGTGCTCTGGATTCGGGACAGAGGCGAGGAAAGAGATGGTGACAACGTCAATTGGTTTCCCGGCGATGGGGTTCGACGGCAAGGGCAGTGGGTTTCAAGAAGTCGGGATTGGGTGCAGTCGGGGTTTCTTGGTGTAGGGAAAGCTCTGGTGTTGAGGAGAAGGGGGTGGAGGAAGAGGAGGAGAAGGTGGTGATGATAAGGTGAGGCCGATGGCGAGGTGGTCGGAACTCCAACGAGGTGCAAGTGAGGCTAGGCCATGGGTTCTTGGTTGTGGGGTGTGCAGGGAATCGTCAAGGTTAGTGGCGGTGGTGTCAGGAGAAAGGGGAGAGGAAGAGGGAGTAGTGAAGAGGCGGTGGCGACAAGGGGTCGGCGAAGTGAGTGTACCGGCGATGGGTGCAGGTGGAGGTGCTCGATGCAGGGGTTTGTCGCGGGGTGAAGCGAAGTCGAGGAGGAAGAGGAGTCGGTGACGAGGGAGATGAGGAGGCGAAGGAGGAAAGACGGGGTCGAGGGTGGAGGTGGCGACGGCGAGGCGCGGACGAAGGCATGGGTAGGGTTCGAGCGTGCAAAAAAAGGAAGAAGAAAATGAGGGTGGAGAGAGAGAGAGACGTGCATGAGTTTAGAAGGAATGGGTTTATTAAAAAAAGAAATATAAGAATATATATAGGAAAGAGAGAGGAGAGAGAGAGAGAGACTGAGGATAGAAACTGTTAGGATAGATAATTAAAAGATTTTTTAAAATATTAAAGTATATATTTTAGTTATAAACGTAAACAGTTTAAATATATGAGAAGAATATAATATTATATATTTTGAGTTTTATGGCTAATACAAAAATAGTCCAAAATATGCCCGGATTGAGTCTAAAATTCAGTTTTAAAATACGAAAAATATATGCGACGACCAAATTTAAAAATGAATACTTGGGTAAAGAGAATGTATACCCCCAAGAACGGATGCACGTACGTGCGCGTAGCCATCCAAACAAGTCCGTTCCACTGAACGGGACAGGCACAAGATGCGCGGATGCTACGACAGGGTTAGGGGTATCATGCAGGCCATGTAATGTATTTTTAAAATATCTTACGTGACTTAAAATGTTATATGGTAAAAGATGCAATGCCAGATAAAATGCCAGTATGCAGTATTCATGAAAATGCACATGTCTATGTAACAAGTCAAGATAATTCATAAATATGAATCAAACAAGTTTCAAGCAAGCGGATCGGGTCGAATGCAATGTAAAATGTAAAATACCATTTGTACCCAAAACACGATAAATCAAGAAAATACCAAAATAAGCAAATACGATAACTGGAACTGGTATAAATGAACCAGGGTGTTACATTATACCCAACTACAAAAAAAATTTCGTCCTCGAAATTCCAAGAACAAAAAAGGATAAACAATCAAGAAACTACAAGAATAGGTATGGAAACTTCTGTCGAATCTCGTCTTCTCGTTCCCAAGTCGATTCTCCGTACGAGCGATTTCCCCAAGAAACAAGTACGAGAGAGATAACCTTGTTCTTAAGAACCTTTTCTCTTCGATCAACAATCGACATCGGTTGCTCCTCAAAGGTCAAATCCTCTCTTACAGTCACTCTGAATGATCCAGCACGTGTGTTTCATCTCGAACATACTTACGAAGTTGAGATACATAAAACACGTCATGAACATTCGCCAAAGATTACGGTAAAGCCAATCGATAAACCACTTTTCCAACACGCTCCAAAATCTCGAAAGGCCCTACGAATCAAGGACTAACCTTGCCTCGACTCCCAAAACGAATCACTCCCCTAGTCGGTGATATCTACAAAAATACCTGATCACCAACAGCGAACTCTAGAGGTCTTCTAGATGTATCGGCCCAACTCTTCTACCGATCTTGTGCTGCCTTCATATGATTCCGAAGAGTATTAACTTTCTCAACTGTTTGCACGATCAAATCCGGTCCCAACAATCTTCGTTCTCCAACATCATCCCAACAAACGGGTGAGCGACACTTGCGACCATACAACGCTTCGAATGGAGCCATCTGAATAGTTGCCTGAAAGCTGTTATTGTACGAAAACTCCACCAAATGTAGATGATCCTCCCACGAACCCTTGAAGTCTAACATGTAAGCTCTCAACATGTCTTCAAGAGTTTGGATCGTTCTCTCCGACTTGCCATCTGTCTGAGGATGATAAGCTGTGGTAAACTTCAATCGTGTCCCCAAACTTTCCTGCAAACTCCTCCAGAAGTGTGATAAGAATCGGGTGTCACGATCGGACACGATACTCACAGGTACTCTATGCAATCTCACAATCTCCTGCATGTACCGTTCCGCCAACCTTCCGTTGATTGACCAACTCGAAATGGTATGAAATGAGCTGCCTTGGTCAATCGATCAACAATCACCCAAACAGCATTGTTGCCTTTTGGACTCCGCGGTAAAGCTGTCACAAAATCTATGGTTATATGTTCCCACTTCCATTGAGGAATCGGAAGTGGTTGCAATAAACCTGCAACCCTTTGATGTTCAGCCTTAACTTGCTGACACACCAAGCACTTCGCTACAAAACGAGCAATTTCCTTTTTCATGCCTTCCCACTAGAAATGTTGTCGTGGATCGCGGTATAACTTCATGCATCCTGGATGTACGGAATATGCGGAACTGTGTGCCTCCTTCATAACTTTTTCACGAATGTCTCCTTTTGGCATACACAAACGGCTACCATACCGCAACGAACCATCTTCATGAATCAACAAGTCCGTTCGAAGTCCCGCTTCAACCTATTCTCGAAATATCTGCAATCTTGGGTCCTACGACTGCGCTGCTTTAATATTATCGATCAACGACGACTGTACTTGCAACTGGATCAACTGTCCCGAAGAATGCGGTAGCACGATCTCCAACTCGAATCTATGAAAATCTTCGATAAGCTCCTTCTGTGCAGTCAACATCTGAATTGCTGGCAACGGACTAAGCGCATCCGGCACAACATTAACTTTTCCCGGATGGTACTTAGGATCAAGATCGTAGTCAGCCATCAGCTCTAACCACCTACACTGCCTCATGTTAAGTTCTTTCTGTGTGAACACGTACTTCAGGCTTTTGTGATCGGTGAATACTTCAACCCCTTTCGCCCAATAAGTAGTGTCTCCAAATCTTCAGAGCGAAAATCACTGCCGCAAGCTCCAAATCATGAGTTGGATAATTCTTCTCGTGGGTCTTCAACTGTCTCGATGCGTAAGCTATAACCTTTCCATGCTGCATCAAAACACATCCCAAACCTTTCCCAGATGTGTCGCTGTGAATCACCAATCCTCCGGAACTGTCTGGTACGGTCAAAATAGGAGCGGTTATCAACGTCTGCTTCAATACCTCAAAAGTTGACGCACATTTATCTGTCCATACGAACGGTACTTCCTTTCGCGTAAGCTTGGTCAAAGGTTCAGCCAAACGGGCAAAATTCTCCACGAACCTTCTGTAATATCCGGCAAGTCCAAGAAAACTTCTGATCTCTGCTACATTCTTCGGAATGGGCCAATCTTGAACTGCTGCAATCTTCTCAGGATCAACGACGATTCCATCTCTGGATATGACACGCCCCAAAAACTTCACTTCTTCAAGCCAAAACTCGCACTTGCTCATCTTTGCATACAATCTTTCTTGCCTCAATGTCTGCAGTGCGATCTTCAAGTGTTCTGCATGCTCTTCTAGGCTCCTCGAGTAGACCAGAATATCATCGATAAACACCATTATAAACTGGTCCAAGAACGGTGAAACGATTCGGTTCATCAAGTCCATAAATATTGTCGGTGCATTCGTGACTCTGAATGGCATCACTAAATGCTTGTAATGTCCATATCGAGTTTGGAACGCGGTCTTGCAAATATCTTCTGATTTAACTCGGACCTGATGATATCCGGATCGCAAATCCATCTTCGAGAATACCCTCGCGCCACTGAGTTGCTCGAATAATTCTCCAATGCGAGGGATCGGGTACTTGTTCTTAATAATCACCCGGTTTACTTCTCGATAATCGATGTACATCCTCCTTGTGCCATCTTTCTTCTTGACTAGAAGAACTGGAGCTCCCCAAGGTGAATTGTTGCCGCGAATCCAACCCTTCTCAAGCAATTCGGTAACCTGCTTCTTGACTTCTTCCAACTCCACTGGTGCCATTGGATAGTACGCCTTTAAGATTGGCGCTGCACCAGAAACAAGATCGATCGTGAACTCCACATCTCGTTTTGGCGGTAAACCCGAGATGTCCTCGAACACGTCCATGAACTCTCGAACCACAGCTGGCGCTTCCTCCTTATCAACTTCCATTGTCGAAAGAACCTGTTTGTTGGCCTAGCTCTAAACTCGACTAGCCCGACAGAACTGCTACCTCCAGCAAAACAAACTCCGGATGTCCGGGAATCTGGAAAATCACTTTCTTTGGCCTACAATCAATGTGAGCGTGGAAAGTGCCGAGAAAGTCCATTCCCAAGACAACAACAAACAAAGGGATGCACCAGAATCGAATAATTCTAATGCGAGGAAAACATGAATAAGTAGGATATCCGAAATGACTTCACCTGAAGCCAAACACTGAAGAAGATTAAGCACGGTAAACAGGATTCAAGCTGACGATAAAACATGAACTGGAAAGCAAGAGAAACAAGGTAATATAACGATCATAAAACAAGAGGATGAATCAAGACTAGGACTCCAAGTTACTTAAATAGAGTACCGCGTTGTAACCATGCTGCAGTTCATAGTTACAATCACATAACTTCTTTCAAGTCGCCCAAATCCTAGTATCAGAATCGAAGGAATAGGAAAGGAGAAATAATAAGGAACAAAAGGATTTCAAGCCGAGATGCAAAGTCATCCATCTCGTCAAGATAAAGGGTCAAGAGAAAGATAAGATTCAAGGATCATGACAACAATGTGGCAGGACGTGTTCCTAATTACGGGTTTTCTGATTCGTGTATTGGGTCCAATACCCAACTACAAAACAATCAAACCCGATTAACCTGAATCCAATGGCTCTGATACCAAACAAACCCTGTCACGCCCCGCTTCCCATAGTGCGCTAAGATCGGCACGTGACAGAGCCAACCATGCTACCTGTGGCTAGGAAATATCCCTCCACAGTCGCATTACGGCTGTCTAGAGATATCAAGAACAAGAAAGTAAAATAAACTATCCAGTACATGTCCATGAGCCAGAAATAACGAGTCGAGAAATAATATGCGGAAGCAATAAATTCAAGTAACAATAACAATCTGGAAAGTACGTCCCAAAATACGGGCTCACATCAGGAATGAAAAATACTGAAAGAAAACTAAACTAATACTAACAGGTCTTCACTGCTCGGCCTGTTGATCGAGATACACTTGAACTGCCTGCGAAAGAGATAGGGGATCTGGGCCATGCAAAACCCAGACGTCAGTGCGTCGTGATATCAAAAAATAATAAATGAACAGGATACACGAGATATGCAGGCATGAATCATAAATAGTAACATGAATGTAATAAGTAAGACACGGATATAGAACAGTGAAGTGTATCAATATATGTGGCGTGCAGTGATCAATCTAAACTGTACTACTGGGTTATCTATTCTAATGTTGTTCGAAATCAATTAATGTAATCCTCCATGTAACTTAAAGGATGTGTCCCGTTACCCCCCGGGACCACGGATCAGGAATATGTGAACCAAGAGTGGTTCTGTCCCGTTACCCCCCGGGACCACGGATCAAGAATATGTAAGAGTCACGAATGGCTCGGTCCCGTTACCCCCCGGGACCACGGATCAAGTAATACCCTTTTAAGTTACACTTTAGTTTACACTTTTGATTTTCCCATACCCCCAAGCTTATGTGTTCAAGTCGGGTATTGATAAATCTGGAGCTAATGCCAACACAGGATTAAACAGGTACGGGTTTGTCTAAATAGACAACATGATATGTCCGTAGGGACAACATGTCAAGATTGTCGGCATTAGTAACAAGATCAGGTATCAAGTCAAGCTGTGATACATCAGGTCATGTCAGGTGGTGTACATGTATCAAGACATGTCAAGTAGTAGTATATCAGGTCATGTCAGGTAGTGCACAAGTATTAAGTGGGTGCTCATAATCAAACTGTAATAAGTATGGGTGCACAAAATCAAGTATGGAATACTAATATAACAATAAAATGAAATAATGTGACACGGTATGCAAATCGATATAAAATCAATGATATGGATGCACAATTATCGATTAGGGTTACATTTATAGTTCCAATACTAATTAGGATGCACTTTATTAAACATGGGGTGTTAATATAACAATAACATGAATGAATATGATCTATAGATGCAGTTATATATATTTTAAATGATATGGATGCAAACGGGTATCCGAAAACAGTAAAACTGTAAAATGGATGCACAATGTGATAAACGGTTAACATCTTACTCATATGGATGCATAATACTATACCTAGCATGTAGCAAAATGATTTAGTATGCGACTAGATGTGTAAATCATGATATTGATGCATACGGATATCATTTAACCGTAAAATGAAAACTAGTAAATACGGAATGTACAATTTAAACAATATGTAATGTTATATTCAATTGGATGCAGTATATGATAGTATAGTATGTAACAAGATAGGTTTTAATGCTCTAGATGTAAAGTAATACGTACGGATGCAGACGGATATCAAAAAACTGTAAAAGTAAACATGGGGTGCATAATTTGAAATACCAGTATTATATTTATTAAAATAGATGCATATAAAGTAATGTAGCATGTAGCAAGATAAACTTATCTCGATGGATCACGATACGGATACGCACGGCACGTCCGACGTCGGTAAAACGTCGCAACGCACGCACGGCACACGGGACGGGTCCAAGCAATGCAAGAGGGTGATCACGCAGGTAAAGTACGTCCACTGGGTCGTCTGGAACGGCAGCGAAGACACGGCTCCGGTGATGATCGGAAACCAAGAAATCAAGAAAGAGAAATAGAGAAGAAGAAGAAAGAGAAGAAGAAGACTATGGTTTGGTTGTTTTGGTGCTCTGGATTTAGGACAGAGGCGAGGAAAGAGATGGTGACGACGTCGATTGGTTTCCCGGCGATAGGGTTCGACGGCAAGGGCAGTGGGTTTCAAGAAGTCGGGATTGGGTGCAGTCGGGGTTTCTTGGTGTAAGGAAAGCTCTGGTGTTGAGGAGAAGGGGGTGGAGGAAGAGGAGGAGAAGGTGGCGATGATGAGGTAAAGCCGACGGCGAGGTGGTTGGAACTCTGGCGAGGTGCAGGTGAGGCTAGGTCATGGGTTCTTGGTTGTGGGGTGTGCAGGGAATCGTCAGGATTGGTGGTGGTGGTGTCAAGAGAGAGGGGAGAGGAAGAGGGAGTAGTGAAGAGGAGGTGGCGACGAGGGGTCGGCGAAGTGAGTGTACCGGCGATGGGTGCAGGTGGAAATGCTCGGTGCAGGGGTTTGTCGCGAGGTGAAGCGAAGTGGAGGAGGAAGAGGAGTCGGTGACGAGGGAGATTAGGAGGCGAAGGAGGAAAGACGGGGTCGAAGGTGGAGGCGGCAACGGCGAGGCGCAGACGAAGGCATGGGTAGGGTTCGAGCGCGCGAAAAAAGGAAGAAGAAAATGAAGGTGGAGAAAGAGAGAGACGTGCATGAGTTTAGAAGGAATGGGTTTATTAAAAAAAGAAATATAAGAATATATATAGGAAAGAGAGAGGAGAGAGAGAGAGACTATGGATAGAAACTGTAAGGATAGATAATTAAAAGATTTTTTAAAATATTAAAGTATATATTTTAGTTATAAACGTAAACAGTTTAAATATATGAGAAGAATATAATATTATATATTTTGAGTTTTATGGCTAATACAAAAATAGTCCAAAACATACCCGGATTGGGTCTAAAATTCAGTTTTAAAATACGAAAAATATATGCGACGATCAAATTTAAAAATGAATGCTTGGGTAACGAAAATGCATACCCTCAAGAACGGATGCACGTACGTGAACAAGTCCGTTTCACTGAACGGGACAGGCACAAGATGCGCGGATGCTACGACTGCGTTAGGGGTATCATGCAGGCCATGCAATATATTTTTAAAATATCTTACGTGACTTAAAATGTTATATGGTAAAAGATGCAATGCCAGATAAAATGCCAGTATGCAGTATTCCTGAAAATGCACATGTCTATGTAACAAGTCAAGATAATTCATAAATATGAATCAAACAAGTTTCAAGCAAGCGGGTCGGGTCGAATACAATGTAAAATGTAAAATACCATTCGTACCCAAAATACGATAAATTAAGAAAATACTAAAATAAGCAAATACGATAACCGGAACTGGTATAAATGAACTAGGGTGTCATAAAGGGGGTGGGACTTACTAGCTAGAAGGGTGAAGATAAGATACAAGAAGATTGTGTAGTCTCCGTGGCATCGCCGGAATTACTTCGTTTTCTCGCCGGAAGTTGCCCTTGGGCTAACTCCATTTCTACTCCACTTTTACTTAGAAAAATTTGATAATTTTGGCTAGGGATTACAGAATGAGGAGGGGCTAGGGTATGGGGTTGTATTTATAGTGTGGAATTAGGGTTTTGGAATTGAAAGAATGAATTAAAATGCATTAAAAATGGATTTAAAGATGAAATTGAATTCTTTATTAAATTGCAGAGAAAACAAATAGTACAGGGGTAATGGGGGTAGGGGAAACGACATGTGTGCAAAGCATGGGGACTTTTCACCACGGGGGACCCGTCGCCGCCGGCCATATAGGCCATCTCGTCGGCCAAGTTGGGCAGTTGGATTTGTGCCACCTACCCTCTTCAGTACATACAACATTTTAAACATGTTTGTTTTTCCTGATTGTTCATTTTTGTGTGCAGTGCACGTGCAAACTTTTAGGCTTCCAAAAAGTTTAAAAGAAAAATTAGGAAAAATAATATGTGGTTGATGGGATTCGAAAAAATGGGCTACGTCACAGCAGTGCAAGGTTTTACTAATGAGCTACAAGCAATTTCTTGCTGTTCTTAAACAAGTATAACTTTTAAATTGTGCTCAGGCTTGCAAACTCCTTTCTGTACTTTAAGAAGAAAAATTTTGTACAGAAAATTCAGGGTCGTTATATTCTACCCTCCTTATAAAAATTTCGTCCTTGAAATTTATAGAAAGAAGTTGTAACAGATTCAAGAAAAATTTGATTACAGTGATGGTGAGAAGAACTACTGATATGGTACTGAAAGTGCCAGAAAAAAATGATTGAAAGAACAAAAGGATGCAAGAGTAGTTTTCAAGAAAGCTGGGAGCATGTAATCAAATAGAAGAAACGTAAATTAGAATTGGATTGTCAAGAATGGTATAAAAATAAAAATTATAATCGAATAAAAATCAGGGAAGGGATATAAGTTAACAAAGAAAATACGGTTCGATAATATACGGTAAAACATAACTAAATTAAGAGGAAAGAGAATCAAAGGTAGAATTCTAAGCTACCCAAGTAGAGTACCGCATTATAATTATACCGCAGTTCATAGTTATAATGACATAACTCCATTTAAATCACCCAAATCCTACCATCAGAGTCAAGGTGATAAGATATAAGAAACAATCAAGAAAAATCAAAGGAAGATCAAGAGTTTGTAGTTTCGTGTTATATCGAGACAAGATTATCAAGGAAAACAAGAAAAGATTCAAAAGAATGCAATCATGTTGCAGGTGTTACAGCTTGTTAGGGTTTTCGTTAGGTATGTAAGGAAGACGAGCAAAAATAAAAACATACAACATAAATATTTAAGGTGGTTCGACCAACAGCCTACATCCATGAGACAAACATGAGAATCTCTTTATTAATGATCATGAATACCAGTATATTTTATATTCACTCTCATCTCGCTTATATCTCAATGCTTATACAAACACAAAAATTACTCTTGGTAAATCCCTCCACCTTCATCTATGGATGACTACTTTTCGCTTTTGCCTTCGTCTTTTTATACAAACACAAATACTACTCTTGGTAAATCCCTCCATCTTCATCTACGGATGACTACCCTTCGTCTTTGCATTTGTCTTTTCATACAAACACAAATACTATTCTTCTGGTGAATCCATCACCCTTCGTCTTTGCCTTCGTCTCCTCTTTCTCTTTCTTATGTTTGACCACTTTTCTCTGATAAGACTCTTCTCTATTTATAACACAAAATAATAAAACTCATATTTCAATTAGGATCTCATTAAATCTCCAAAATAATCTCTAACAAATTTTCAAACAAATCTTTAAATAATTCTCCAAACAAACTTTCCTAAGTAAGCTCATGAAAGATCTATTATAAATTTTCCAACAACTTTTCAAATAAATCTCAAACAAATTCTCCTGATTAATTTTCAAAACAAATCTTTCCAAAACAGCTCAGAATTCGGCCCGAGACGATTTGAACCGGCTCAAGATTGTCCTGAGTCGTCTCTTGCATCCAGAGAATAACTGCTAATTCCAAACGACTTATGAATCGGCTCAACCCATTTTGAGTTGTCCCACACACACGAGGGTCAAGAATACAAGGTAAACTCAACAGGTACTCACATCTTATTAGTATATTGATGTGATTAGAAATATATGTGATGAATCAACTAGTGGAGTGAAATTGATCCAGAAAAGATTAAGTTGTTTCCTATCATCATATATATAGTTTTATATATACTAAGATTAGATTTATCTTTTTGCATTAGTTATGAATGAACTTTCTAAACATATTCCATGATGTATGTTGTTTGCGGACAATATTATTTAACCAGATGAATCTAGCAAAGGAAGATATAATTACTAAAGTGGGAAAATAGGAAAATGTTTTGAAATCTAAGGGATTTAGGATTAGTAGAACAAAACTGTGCAAATCAATCAATCTATTTATCTGTATAATATATATAAAGCTGTATGTCAGAATTTTCCTTGGAATATTTCATAATCTAACTTTGACTTTAGTGGAAATTTTTTTATTTAGCCCATATTTAATTCTCTTACTATATATGGATCATGGAAAATCTTTAATTGGTTCCCTACTCAATATTGATCATTCTTTCATTCCATTCAGTTAGACTTATATGATAGAAAAATTCTAAGCGGCTTTCTTTTTTAAAATCTTTTTCTATTTTTTCTTTCATTATTTAGGTTTTACTTAGGAAAAAAAATCATGATTTTATGTGTTACAAGCCTATAACAAGAAAAATATTGAAAACTTTAAAAAAAGAAAAATTTAGAGTTAAAAATTTCGCGGTTTTCGTTTTTTATTGCAAATAATAATAAAAAATAAAAGAAAACTGATTTTTCTTGACATTTTTGAAAAATTCGCTATTTTCATAATGTGAAATATTAGAATTTTGAAGAAAACAGAAAATTTGATATTTTTGAAAATTTCGCGATACCCGTGTGCTATAATACTATTCAAAAATTTTGAGGATTTTAAAAATTTCCGATTTTTTTATGCTATAGCATTTAAAATATAGAAAAAACAGAAGAAAACAGAAAATATTAAAAAAAAATTAAAATTTTGCTATTTTCATGTGCTATATACTAAATAAAATATATTAAAAAAAGAAAATAGAAATTTTTAAGGTTTTTTACAATTTCTGTATTCAATTATAGTTAAAATATTGAAAATAGAAAAAAGAAAATTTTGAGATTTTAAAATTTCATGATTTTCGCATGCAAAATATTGAAGAAAACATATAATTTTGGGATTTTTAAAATTTTCATAATTTTCATGTGTTTTCAGAAGTCAGTCATCCGGAGTTTTAGTCACTCAGACCGATTTCTTTTGTTCTGTTCAATTCTTAGTACCAATCAGTAATCTTTTCTTCTTTTATTTCGCATAGTTTTTTGTCCTCTTAATACCTGGGTTCTCTGAAAGTACGAATAAGTAAAATATTGAAAAAGCAAAGAAAATAGAAATTCTGTGATTTTTGAAATTTCATGATTTTCTTGTGCCATACACATAGCATGCAAAATTATTAAAAAAAAGAAATAACATTTTTTTTTAGATTTTTGAAAATTTATGATGTTTATGTGCTTATATCATACAAATTATTGAAAAAGTGAAGAAAACATAATAATTTTGAGAAAATATTGAAAATTTTATAATTCTCGTTAGCAAGCAAAATATTGAAAAACTAAGAAAACAGAAATATTTAAAAATTTTGAAAATTTTATGATTCTTTTTATTATATAGCTTGCAAAATATTAAAAAACGTAAGATAACAGAAAATTATGAGATTTTTTAAAATCTTATGATTTTCATGTGTGATATCATACAAAATATTGAAAAACCGATTAAACAAAAAATATTTTATTTTTGAAATTTTATGATTTCTTATGCAATATAGCAACCAAAAATTCGGAAAATTGAAGAAAACAACACTTTAAAAAAATTTAAATTTTGCCATCACTACTACAATAAGGGTTTGCCCCTACGGCTACAGGAATCCGTAGGGGCAACTTTTTATTGCCCTTACGGATTAATCCGTAGGGCCATCCGGTTGTCCCTACGGTGCCCTACGGAATAATTTAAAAATATTAAAATGTAATATTTTATTTGGCCCTACGGAGCCGTAAAAGAATACCCTACGGATTAATTCGTAAGGGCAACTAAGGGTTATCTATAAAAAAAATAAAGCCCAGAAATTCCTCACCCCCAATTTTTCCCACCAACTTCCTCACGCGTTGTCACCTCAATCTCGTCACCCGCCGGACCCACTTCTCATCGCCAAAACTTCCCGCCGCCGCCGTCACTTCAGTCTCCGCCACCACCTCGTCGAGCTCCTCCATCTCAGTCTCACCACAGTCTCGCAAAAATTTCCCGCTCGTCGCCATCTTGCCGCCACCTCCTCGTCGGGCTTCATCCCCGGCCTCCTCCACCTTGTCGAGCTCCATCCGCCGGCAAAATTACAAGTGAGGTGAGTTAATTTCCATTTTGAACTATTAATTATTCTTAATTTTTGTGTTATTTTTTATTTTAGGGTTAGGGTTAGTTCCGGGTTAATTGGGGGTTAATTAGGGTTAGGGTTAGGGTTATGGTTAATTAGGTATGTTAGGGTTAGGGTTAGGGTTCGGTTTAGGGTTAGGTTTCGGTTTAGGGTTAGGATTAATTAGGTAGGGTTAGGGTTAGTTAGGGTTAATTAGGTAAAATTGGGTTGGTGATGATTATGGTTAGGGTTAGGGTTAATTAGATTAATTAGAGTTAATTTTGGTTTGGGCTGGAGTTAATTTGGATTGGGATTTGGGTGATGATTAGGGTTAGGGTTTGGGCTAAGGTTAATTAGGTAAAATAGAGTGTATTTGTGTTAGGTGTTGATTAGGGTTTATTTGGGTTAGGGTGATGATTAGGGTTAATTTTGGGTTAATTTAGGTTAATTTTGGGTTAATTAAGGATAATTTGAGTTAGGGTGATGATTAGGATTTAATTTTGAGTTAATTAGGGATAATTTGGGTTAATTAGGGTTAGGGTTTAGGGTGTGCTAGTTCTTTCAGTAGGATCAACAACAACAACAACTGAGCCTTTTATCCCAAGCATATGGGGTAGGCTACATGAACCAACATGAGAATCACGCCGGGTCCAGCACATGAATCCTCTGCCTCCACTCACTCCTATCGAACAATATACTTTCATCGAGTCCTTTGGCAACCATATCGTTTCGTATCACCTCTATCCATGTTTTCTTCGGTCTCCCTTTTGCCATTGCCCATATCGAAAGTATCTATTCGTCGGACCGGTGCTTCCATAGGTCTGCGTCGCACATGACTAAACCATCTTAGCCGGTTTTCCCGCATCTTCTCCTCCACAGATGCGACACCAACTTTTGTATGAATATCCCCATTTCGTACCTTATCTTTTCTGGTGTTACCGCACATCCAACGAAGCATGCGCATCTCCACTACGTGCATCTTCTGTGTGTGATGCTTCTTAGGAGCCCAGCATTCTGTACCATATAATAAGGAAGGCCGAATAGCGCTCCGATAAAACTTCCTTTTCAATTTTAACGGAAAGTTACGATCACACAAAATCCCTGTTGCACTCCTCCATTTCAACCAACCAGCTTGGATCCTTTGATTAACATCACTATCGATCTCCCCATTCTTTTGGATGATGGAACCTAGATATCTAAACTGGTCGCTCGGTGATATCTCTTTCCTGTCCAATATTATACCAATATGATTTTGACTTCTCTGGTTACTAAATTTGCAATGCATATATGCTGTCTTGGACCTGCTCAATCTGAATCCCCGAGATTCCAATGTTTGCCTCCATAATTCCAATTTGGCATTAACCCCTGCTTTCGTCTCATTTACTAGAACAATATCATCAGCGAATAGCATACACCAAGGTAGCTCATCTTGGATAGTTCTAGTAAGCTCATCCATCACGATGGTAAACAGGAATGGACTTAATGCAGATCCTTGATGTAAACCAATAGTAATCGGAAAATCACTCATTAAGCCGCCGCAAGTTCTGACATTTGCCACTACTCCATCATACATATCCTTGATTATGTCAATATACTTGACGGGGACCCCCTTCTTCATCATTGTCCCCCATAATACCTCTCTAGGTATCTTGTCGTACGCTTTTTCTAAATCAATAAATATCATAGGCAAATATCTTCTCTTGTCTCGAAAACGCTCGACAAGTTGACGAAGCAAATGAATAGCCTCTGTCGTTGATCGTCCAGACATGAACCCAAACTGGTTTTCTGTTATCTTAATATCCTTCCTTAGCCTGTGTTCAATCACTCTCTCCCAAAGTTTCATGGTGTGACACATAAGTTTTATTCCCCGGTAGTTTGAGCAACTTTGAATGTCACCCTTATTCTTGTAGATAGATACAAGGATACTTTTCCTCCATTCATTTGGCATCTTTCTTGTCTGCAAAATCTTATTAAACAGATCTGTCAGCCATTTAACGCCTATTTCTCCTAAGCATCTCCAAATCTCGATAGGAATCCCGTCAGAGCCAACCACTTTTCTTAAACTCATTCTGTTCAAAGCTTCTTTAATCTCAGGTAGTTTTTTCAGTAGGATACTCGATGATAATGTAAACGCACAACTTTACCGTAAACTTAACCCTTCATATAAGAACTTAGTTCTTCCTATGGTTGAGATTTGCAGAAGCAAATCTCCCCACAAGTTGAGAATTTAATTCTCATCGGGAAGATTTTGTTCTGCAGATTCAAAACTTATGAGAAAAGAACTAACTTAAAAAGAAATTATAGAAACATATGGGAATTTAATTTCTCCAAAAATTAGGGTTACAGTTTAGGGTGCACTAGTTCCTTCAGTAGGATACTCGATGATAACGTAAACGTACAACTTTACCGTAAACTTAACCCTTCATATAAGAACTTAGTTCTTCCTCTAGTTGAGATTTGCAGAAATAAATCTCCCCACAAGTTGAGAATTTAATTTTTATTGGGGAGATTTTGTTCTGCAAATTTAAAATTTAGGAGAAAAGAACTAATTTAAAAAGAAATAACAGGAACATATGGGAATTTAATTCCTCCGAAAATTAGGGTTTAACCCTATATAAAGAACTTAGTTCTTCAAAAAATTAATGATAATCCAAGATCCTCAAAACCGAAATCTTGATGATCATCAATGACTAAAAATGTCATTAACAGGAGATCAATATCTCTAAGAAAACACAAGAATAGCTTGGTGACTCGTTAGTGCTTAGCACTATTTTGAAGTCTCGTGTTTCCCACGTGAGTGCTTCAAACGAACAAAAAGAAATAACAGGAACATATGTGAATTTAATTCCTCCAAAAATTAGGATTTAACCCTATATAAAGAACTTAGTTCTTCAAAAAAAATGATGATTTATTCTTTTCAACCCTACACAAAGCACATACACACTAACAACCCTAAATTTAAGCGAAATCATAAATTGAAACACAGATACACAGAATACAACTCATATTTGGGTATCTTCAAATCTAACTTTGTTTATCGATAATTTATTCTTTTCAACAATAAACTTGTATCTATGGATTTTCTTCTTTGTTAGTAATCATCCCGTTCTTAGATTTATCAATATAGTCATCATAACCTACAATTTATATGTTATACAGTTTAATATGGCCCATGAGTACATCAGAGTTAAGGACTGGATATACGTGGATTGGCAACAACGTATGCAACCTAAGTTTGTCGCAAGAGTTGCTGCCTTCATTGAATTTGCACGCGCATATAATAAGATCGTGTTAGAGAAGATTCTCTGCCCGTACGATAGATGTGGGAATAAGTACTGGCAGAAGGTAGAATTCGTAGAGCTTCATATCGTTAAACATGGTTTTACAAGACTTTATACAACTTGGCTATATCACGGGAAATGACAAGAAGAAGACGGTAATGCGGCAGAAGAAGAAAGAGAAGACGGTAATGCGGCAGAAGAAGAGCACGATAACTTCTTTCCAGAAGAAGAAATGGAGGATATGGTAGAGGCTGCCCTAGGTGATAGTATTGCGATCGAAGATGACATTCCTTCCGGCCAAGGACCGCGTGCGGATAAGTATGAAAAGTTCATGAATGATACTAAAAGACCAATTTATGAGAATGCAAAGTATTCCACCCTATCATGATTCGTCCAACCTTTTCAGATTAAGTGTCTAAATAGATGGAGCAACAAGTCATTCACGATACTTCTGAAGTTCTTGAAAGATTCTATGCCCCCGAGAAATAACGTGCCCGACAGCTGGTACGGAGCCCAGAAGATGATGTCTGATTTGGGTCTGAAGTGTGAGAAGATTCAAGCATGTCCCAAAAATTGTGTGTTGTACCGAAAAGAGAATTCAGATTTGAAAGAGTGTCCAACATGCAGAGAGGACAGGTATAAGCCAAAAAATTCTGATAAGAAGTCCGATATACATATCAAGATAGCACGATATTTTCCCATAACACAGAGGCTGCAGAGGCTATTCAGGTGCAAGAAAACAGCCGAGGCAATGATTTGGCATCACCGTGTTCCTCCAAGTGAAGATGGAAAAATGAGTCATCCAAGAGATTCACCGACATGGAAGGATTTTGATAGGAGGCACGAAATATTCAGTAGTGATCCTCGCAATGTCAGGCTCGGACTCGCTAGTGATGGCTTCTGCCCATTCAACTATATGGCTGGAAGCCACAGCACATGCCCGTTGTAATGATAGTTTATAACATGTCGTCTTGGTTGGTTATGGATCAATCCTACTTTATGATACTTCTTCTTATCGATGGACCAAACTCACCGGGAAACAATATCGACGTCTATCTCCGACCTCTGCTCGATGAGTTAAAATCTGTATTCATTGATGGTGTAGAGACTTACGATGCAAACACAGATACAACTTTCACACCGCGTGTGGCTTTAATGTGGACAATTAATGACTTTCCTGTGTATGGAATGCTATCAGGTTGGTCCGTACATGATCACAAAGCATGCCCTTATTGCCATCAATATACAATGAAATTCTTGAATTTTAGCTGGAAAGTTTGTTATTGCGGTCATCGGCATTTCCTGCCACTAGGCCATCCTTACAGGTTAGACGCTGCTCACTTTGATGGTCATCAATAGCTTCTTGGGCCTCCAGCCTCATTTTCCTGAGAGGACGTGACTGCTCAGAGGGATGTTACAATAATGTGACCTTCGGAATAGATCTGGCAAAACATGTCAAACCAACCTACCGGAACAAGTTAAGCATCTTCTTCGAGCTTCCGTACTGGTCAACAAATTTAGTGCGTCATTGTCTGGACGTCATGCATATAGAGAAGGGAGTATTCAAGCACGTACTCAGCTTGCTTCTTTGTAAGTGTTAATATTTATTCCAATAAGTTTGAAATTTTTGTTTTGAAAAGTTCAAAATATACTTATATTTTAATAGTTAATGTGGGTGTAGGAGCGGGTGGTGGAGCAGACGGAGTCATCCGGGATCGATTTTACTGGACAGGCCGATCCGATGCTGCTAACCCCAGTCCTAGACGCCGCACACGGAGGGTACCACAGAGGTTGGGAGAGAAGCCGGGGACTAGGCCCTAGCAGGGCCCATATGAGGTTGGACTCCACTCTGGCGGTTACTTTCCTTACCCCCCGTGAGCAACGTCTAGAGCATGATGTTGCCGTCTTGAAGACCACCGTCGAGGAGTTGAAGGAGATGGTACGTATACTACTTAATAGGAAAATATTATATCACATTATAGATAGTAACATATGCAATATTAGTAACCAGAGCTTATTTGGTTGTAGACTTAGCTTTGATTAATCATACTTACATAAAACTATCTAATTAAAAGAAACTACGGCTTTTCAAATTAGATACCCAAACGAGGTCTAAGTCCCTAAGTATTCTTAAATTGGGGTTTCGCAATAACCTGATAATGATACGAACTCGACTAAAATCTAATACACTGTTCTTACTCGTTTATTACACACAAAATTTAACAGATGCGACAGGCTACTTCGGCTGCAGCTCCACATGCATCTCTTTAGGCTGCGGTTGCGCAAGCAGCTATCTCGGCTGCGGTTGCGCAGACCACTCCTGCAGCTCCACAGCCCGCTCAGACTCCCGCACAGTCCGCTCCTTCATTAGTCGAGTTTTTGACGACTCAGGGCTGCACCAAGGATCAGATGCGCCAGATTACAGCGATTATCAGAGGTGGAGGAACTGGACCGAGCTAGGATGGCTTTATTTATATTTTTGAGGATGTATGTACTTATCTGATACATATTATATAAATTTTGGACGATATTGGTGGTTGTTTGTTTGTTCACGATGATTTAGTTTAATACCGTATTTTGTTTGTTTATTTCTTTTATATATTATGCGTGAGATGTTGGTTATGAATATTTCTGTGTTTGGTTATATGATGTATATATTATTCTGCACAGGACGGGGAAAAAACATGAAGCCCTTTTTAAAAAAAACTGATATTTTGTCCCTACAGATTAATCCGTAGAGCCATCTGTTGCACCTACGAATTAACTCGTAGGTGCAAAGTTTGCCCCTACACAGTTCGCTGTAGGGACAAAATATTAGGATACATGATATTTTATCCCTATGGACTCAGTAACAGGGGGTAAAACTTGTCCCTACGCATTTATCCGTAGGGGCATTCATCCGGACCTACGGATGTATCCGTAGGGGTATTTAGTAGGCCCTACGGATAATGCCATAGGGGAAAGTAATTTATTTTATAAAACAATATATAAATTAAATAAATATTCAGGGCCCTACGGAGTAATCTGTATGGGTAACTGTCCATACGGAGTAAGGCGTAGGGACAATTATTACTCCGTAAGGGTATGTTCAGGACGATGACTTGCACCTCCAGCCTTTGCACTCGTGTCCCTATGACTATATCCGTAGGGACAACCAATTATTGTAGTAGTACATATTCATATGCTATAACATACAAAACGTTGAAAATGTGAAGAAAACAAAAATAGATTGGATATTTTTGTATTTCGTGATTCTCGCGTGCTATAATAAACAAAATATTAAAAAACAACGAAAAATGGAATTTTATGATTTTTAAAAAATTTATGATTTTTAAAAATTTTACGATTTTTGTGTGCTACGCTGAGGAAAAATACTGAAATATTTGTAAATTAATTCTTTATATATTTTACATAGGAGGTTCATAAATATGAGATATTACAACTTACAACTCATATTACGTAAGTTTTTAAATTAATATATATGATTTTTTTTTTTTGATTTTGGATTTCATACCCATGCATTGCATGTGGACCCTTGCTAGTATAAAGAAAAAGAAATAAACATTTTGTACAGAGTGGTTTTCAAGAAATATTTGAAATGGTAAGTTTTGTAATTAGCATCTCTAATTAATCATGATGTTCAGATCGAGAAAAATACGAGTTCTCTTTGAATTTGGAAGAAATATCCTATAAGACAGCTACTAGGTTAGCAATATTGCTCGTATAATCCATTAAAATGGAGATATGCTTGATTATATAAGACCCACACTATTGTATCATGAATCAAAATATTGGCAACTCAACATGCATGCATGCATGCATGAGTAAGTGCAGCTCAAATTAAAATGTTTAGTAATAATATTATAATAAAAAAAAAAGGACAAGGAATGGTACAATCATACAAGATGCAAGTCATTTTTGCTGAAGATATAATGAAGAAAAACAAATTTTATTTTTTAAAATAATGAGGAAGAACCAGAACCGGTTTAGATATATAGCTGATTTAGACATGCGAAAAAGAGACCTATAAATGCTCTAATCAGAAGAACTACAAAAAATATAGTTAGTGGTGTAATTAAAGTTAATGATAGAACTAAACAAATATGAAATGAGACAACTAAAATCTAAAATCGATATGCTAATTAACCATCAAATTGACCGTGAGATGGCCCTTAACAGAATAAAATTAGAGGAACAAATTCATAAGGGCTAAATGTTTTTTGATTTTGTTGTATTAATTTTTAGTTAAATTTTCTCATTGTGGAGTGTTAATTGCCTGAAATTTTGGATCCTTATACTCTGTTTTTATTCATATCAAGCTTTATGAATTGTTAATCATACATTTGTTTTGCCTTGTGATTTTGCAGGGGGCAGTTAGGTTAGATATATACTAAAGGAAATAATTAAAAGTTATGTAAAATCATCTTAAATCTCTGTTGATTGACCTTTTAATTTGGAGGGGACTCATGCAAGCGGTGGAGGAAAAGAGGGCGTGATTTGAGGTTACACCTCATCATCCACGTGTGTCGTCATCGAGTTATCAAATCATCCACGTCATCAACCACCGAAAAGGAGAATTCAAAGCTCGACTCCTGTCAAACAAAACTAACCATTGACCCCTCTGTCCAATACATGCTTCCAGGTAGGTTTGCATCAGGATATGGATATCCGGATAATACCTGGTTTCAAATTTGATATTTCCGGATAAGGATACTGATATCCGTTTGAAAAATATAATTTTAGATTATTTTTTTACTCAATGATGCTCATGTAAGCCATACAATTTTTTTTAAATTTTTTTTTTTTATATGTTTTGTTATTTAAGAAAATATTTTGATATATTATTTTATCAAATTTTTTCTTCAAAACACGCAAAATAGCTAGTGATATTTATATTTATTCGTTATCATATTTATTTATTTATATAATATATTCATTTCATGCATATGTGTCTTTATCAAATATTTTAAATCATATTAAATAAGTATTTAATGAAATGCATCTATTACATACACATTTCTGCATTGCATCCATATTTGTTTCATCTTAAATCAATTTTATATCCATATCCAACTCATATCTGTTTCCGTATCCGTATCCGTTTTTTAATATTCTTATTCGATTTTGATAAAAGATGGATATGATTATCCATCACGAAAAAGCAAGTACGAATATTGGTAATGCTCTTATCTGCATCATATCCGATCAGAATGTAACCTTGCTTCACTAACTCGAGGCTGGTATCCATTCTTTAACTGTTGGGCAAGGTAATCAAAGCCAGGATGCCACAAAGTTGTAGTGTTAGTAAAAGAAATAATTAAGATTATCTTTTAGTAAAAATCTCCTAGCCAAAAATATACACTTCCATGAAATGCAATTAAAATATAGCTTGATTAGCTAATTAAAATGCTACAATAAAAAAGAAGTTGGTAATTGATTTTATTAATGCTAACAATAGTACCGGTTTTAAATAATAGTTTTTAAATACCAACTGTTTATACAATATACCATCACATTCAGTCCTGTGTGCTGGTGTTCATTACCGCTATTAAAAATTTAGTTTTTGGGGAAGTTTTAAACCAAGCTATATTTGCTCAAAGGTTGATGACATACATGATTCATCGATGAATTTTAATACTCTTTATTCCACTTTCATAAAAGGTCAATTTTGTAGGAAGGTTATTGATTAAAGTTATAAACTACTAGTATAACATGCACGGGTGTCATAAGGAAAAATCACCACGTGTCATGACTTTTGTATGTTTTCTTGATAGTCATTAGTCCAGTGACCTATTTACCGAGTTTGTTCATTTTCCAAAGAGAAATATTTTGCGTTGAAAATTGTTGAACGATATAAAGACAGTTACATGCATATGAGAGAATGATATGTCATGCACTTACTCTAGAATTCTTGCATGGATTTTTATCTTTTCGGCATTTTTTTAATGAAAAAACAGGAAATTAATTTTTTGTGTCGCACTCAAGAATCTGAGTTATAACCGCAGAGATATATATTTTAATATTTTCAACATTTCTGTGGGCAATTTTAGAATCGAGGCTATGGATAGGAGAAAGAGAAGTGCACATGGGGGTGGGCCCCACACTGGGCAAATTAAGCAGTTGGTGCTCCAACTGGAACAAATGCATGTGCTCTCATTTTGGGACAATTAACTCCACATCTCTTTCAACACTATGGCCTGCTCAAACGTGAGAACAACCCTACTCCGTCACTTTATACACACACAACAACTTTAAGAAAAATAAACATATTAAACTATATTTTGAAACCATTACAAATAGCCATCTATAGTCTACCCTTTTCTCTTCACTAAAGCTAAGCATTTCAAAGTTCAAGCAAACATCTCACCAACTTCTCTTCTCTTCCTCCATCCAATGGCACCTACAATGTGTTTGCTTTCCAAAGCCCTCTTCTTTTTAGTTTCTTCATTTTGCTTCGTCGTGCCGAGAACATTCGCCCAAAACTATGGATGGGAAGGCGGCCATGCCACATTTTATGGCGGCGGCGATGCTACTGGCACAATGGGTGAGTGGAACATACATGTGTCATTTTGCATAGATGTATGTCTATGCAAGAAAATTAATATTTTATCTATATGTCTATCTGTCCAAAAGTATAGCTGATGAGCCTTTTTACATGCTTGAGTTTCATTGTCGGCTTTTCATTTTACAAAAGCTTTCAAGACAAGTGATAAAACCTTACAACAGTATCCTTCTCAAAATGTAGGGTTTGAACATATTGAGTTATTCAATTTAATTAAATGACATGTGACAACTTACTTTTTCTGCTAATATTAAAATGAAAAATATAAAAATTATCTTTTATATCTCGGTATTAGTATAAACGCACAGGTGCATGCACACATATATCTACATATATATATGTGTGTATCATTTAAATTCTATTAAATATATTTGCTTTGAAAGGGGAAAAAACCCAACTCTCAGAGGATTAAATTAAGATGATCATAAGCTATGTAAATTTTTATTTCACATGCATGGCATGTACAAATAGCAGTATATATAATAACAAGTCATATAAAAATACTAAGAATAGCAAAAAAAAATTCAGGAGGAGCTTGTGGATATGGCAATCTCTACAGCCAGGGCTACGGCACAAACACGGCGGCCCTCAGCACTGCTCTCTTCAACAATGGGCTCAGCTGCGGCTCATGCTACGAGATGAGGTGCAACAGCGATCCGAAATGGTGCCAGCCAGGCTCCATCATCGTCACCGCCACCAACTTCTGCCCTCCAAACTTTGCCCTCTCCAACGACAACGGCGGCTGGTGCAACCCACCCCTCCAGCATTTCGATCTCGCTGAGCCTGCCTTCCTCCAAATTGCCCAATACCGTGCCGGGATTGTCCCCGTCTCGTTCCGCAGGTAAAGAATTTAATCTCAATCGATTTCAGACTGACGGTCGGTCATAAAATTTTGAATCTTTATTTGACTGACGGCACGAGTCATAATATTTTGAATCTTTATTTAATTTAGAACTAATCGGGCGTTGACCCAACATGCAGAGTGTCATGCGTAAAGAAGGGAGGAATCAGGTTCACCGTCAACGGACACGACTACTTCAATCTGGTGCTCATCAGCAATGTCGGTGGGGCCGGAGACGTGCACTCCGTCTCGATCAAAGGGTCGAAGACTGGATGGCAAGCAATGTCACGAAATTGGGGCCAGAACTGGCAGAGCAATTCGTACCTTACCGGACAGAGCCTCTCGTTCCAGGTCACCACCAGCGACGGAAAGACGGTCACCAGCTACAACGCCGTGCCTGCAGGATGGAGTTTCGGGCAGACATTCGAAGGCGGACAATTCTAGCCTGCATGACACGGTGAGGGTAATTGGGGGTTTAATGCTGGCCGGATATATATATATATATATATATATATATATATATATGCTGAGGTAGCTTTGCTGGCACCCGCAAATCAAGGCCTTGATATAAGAAATTATTGATTATTTTAGTTGATATGGTATCGGTTTTATTTATGTCTGTATATATGGTTGATTAAAAAATATATAGTGATTGGCCTGGCTACTTAATTAAAACGATGCCAAGGTTGGTACGTAGAGAGAAGAAGACATGTAAAATTGTGTTTAAATGTATGGATCATATAGCTATAATGAATGATTGATCAAGCAGAAATATCTGGTTGAATTTAATCGTAAGATCATTGATCTGCGACATGAACCGCGTTCAGCTTTTAAAGGCCTAAACAGATGGGTAAAAGATTTCAAGACCAAATCCTCTATTTATCAAGATTAGCGAAGTGGAAAGATAGCATGATAAGAAATTCATATCACCATATCATATAAAAGATCCATTCAAATTTTCTGTTCCTCTTTCTCGAAACAAGTTGTGGGGCATGAAATGCCCGTTTTACGAATTAAACTCTCAAACTTCGATATAAAAATACAACCAGCATAACTGCCCTCCTTTTACAACCCACACAATAGGATAACAAAAGTAGGACTGAACAGAAAGTAGAACAAGTATTGTGCAAAATTATACAGACAGAAGCGTCTAAATTCAAAGACACCCGATGAACTTCATAAACGCCGAAATAACAAGAAGCATAGGCAATCATTGCTAAACTTCCAGAGAGATGCAATCTTTAGAGTCACCCCATCTTTCTATCCTCTGCACTCAAAAAAGAGCATGTTGTATATTAGAGTCTGTACTTAAAACACAAACACGCCTTAAACTACAAATTTAAGGTAAGTAATTGAAGAACACATGTATCAGCTAAAAAAAAACTAATCAACAAATTATACTAGGAACATTTTCTGCTGTATATAATAATGGCGCTAACTATAAGTTCCACTCTCTGGGATATACACCAACAAATTATAGTGGATGAAAGAAGTACTTTACTGGTTCACCCATATCAAAATTGTGTACTAGAATTAATTCAAAAAGAGAGAGAGAGAGAGAGAGAGAGAATTGTGTACTAGAAGAAACTATATAATATAGTATGGGTTCATGATCGACGCAAAGATTTGAAATCTATTATATGACCTGTACTAGTTATAAGATATATAGCTCTTAGTCTCAAGAATGAATATCGGGAAGGAGACAAAAGATACCCCTCGCTCGATAGCTACCCCATTGCACATACCTTCTAGTTTATAACATTAAGAGTGATTCATACAATTTCCTGCAATGACGAGTTAAGGCTACATTTGAAATGAATGCTCACAGAGCAGAAATGGATATTCTGGATACACCCTAAAGAAAACTGTCTACTTAGAACAGAGTCCTGATAGAAAGCTCTACTCACTTGGTCCAATTTCATACTAAAGCCATTTTTACTTCCTGCATGAGTAACAAAATCATAGCGAGCCGAAATGAACTATTCGCCATGCATTAAAACATGTAAAAAAAACTACTTAGAAAATTGAACCCAATTGAACTTTTCATGCATCGATAAGTTTCACGATATTCTGGAGAAACAATTGATTGGAAATGTCCATGGTGTCGATGCACAAGAAAGATGATCGAACATGCATATATGTGCGCCATTAATTAAAAAACAAGTCAACAACTGAAACAAACAATTACTCACCGGTAGAAATAACACCCTCAGTTGTGCACTGTGCTGCCACTCACAACTTCTGAGCCGTAATAGTCCAAGTAGGTCGGAGGCAAGTCCTGCTTTCTGGTTGATGCGTGCTGTCTTGTCTGAGCTTGGTTGATTATCCTTTGTAGCGTGGACGGTAAAAGCGGTGCACCCGATGCCACGCATCTCTTCCCTGCAGCTCCTTGCCAAATCAGGACATAAAGTAATCTGAACTTGCTTTAGATCTTCCAATTGCTGCAACCCATTCAATTTAGTACAAGCAGAGAGATCCAGAGACTTTAGCGACCCAAGGAAATTCAACCACGGGGGCAATTCGACCAATGAATGGCAGTTCCCCAGCATAAGACTATATCGAAGCAATTAAAATGGGGGGGGGGGGGGGCTGCAGCTCTCCACCCTCGTTCAAACACTCCAGATTCTTGTTGTTTGAAACATCCAAGGTTCGAAGGGAGGGGATTTGCCGCTGAACAAGTGCGGCTGGCAAACATGTCAGTTCTTCACATTCAGATATCTTCAGCTTCTTAAGGGTGGAAAGGTGATGCAGCACACGGTACCACAAAGAGAGCGACGATGCTTCACAATTGACAATGCTCACTTCTTTCATCCTGCACAATCTTGTCTGGATATCTTCTGAAATCATCCAACTTGGAAAAGAGCTACCTTTGTATCCGCTAACCAAGAGTCCTTCAAGATATTGGCACGGTCGGAGGTTTTCCGCTACACCCTCTGCATTTTCGCCTTCCCCATCCCAGTATAATTCCAAGTGTCGCCAACTCTGCTTCGCTTCAAGCTTTGCTGCCTCGACTTCATTTACGTCCTTCACGTTGTGCAGGTTCTTGATTTGGATCCTCCCTCCAATCTGGTTCAGATGTTGCAGCTCCTTGATGGTGTGCACGTCATCCTCACCAACAATGAACATCAGAAACAATTGAAGTTTACTTAAACACCCTATCCAAGGAGAGAGCTTGTGACAGGCATAGACATCAAGGTGCAAAAGGTCGCTCATGTTGCTCATTCCGTTAGGCAATTGCTGAAGTTTCCGACAAAATGCAAGTTTTAAAATTAACAGATTGTGAATGCAAGTGATAGTGTCTGGCAGTGTTGTAATGTCAGTGTTTGACAAGTTTAGAAGCCGTAGCTGCTGGAAATTGCTTATGGTCTGCGGCAAGTCTGAGATATCAGCAGCTGATAAATCTTACACACGCAGCAGATTCAGTTTTAACAGCCTTTCCCAATTGCCCTCGCTTAGACGGCACCTTTGATTGTCGTTCCTCAGCAAGCCCTCGCTTATATGGTATCTTTGATTGTTGTTGTCCTTCGGCAACAAAATTAAGGACCAGACCTTCGCGATGTCTGGTGAAGCGTAGGAAGATGCAGGTGTAGAAGTATTCAGAATATCCAGAGGCAATCCATCAGAAATTAGTGATGAGTAGCGCACGCTGCTTTTCTGGTACGACTTTTTGAAGGTAAGTTTGTCACCAGCTGCAAACAAAACTCGTCTCATGCAACAGCCCAAGCAAGATCTCATACTACATCATGCATCTTACATGCCCCAACATGATCATTGTAACGCTGCTCCCCATCCAGGAAAAAGAAAATGTCGAGCAATCTATCGAAACAACTGTTGTGGATATGCTCAACGGGTACTCATCCACCACATCATCTGCATTGTAAGCGGCGTCCTTGAGCTTGTTGTGCCATTCGTACAGAGCATTACTGTCAAGTGCAGCAAGGTGGCTCGACGACTCGGCTTCGGTGAGCACATCTACGATTGTTGCCAACTTGCTCTCCAACTGAGGCGGATCTACATAGAGTCAAGGATAGACGGTCGCCCTCCCTCCCTGGATTTGCAGTGTCCAGATACAAATGGTCAACCAATAAGTAAATTATAAGTATATAATACGTT
The DNA here is from genome assembly GCA_030015575.1 of Agapanthus africanus. Lineage (NCBI taxonomy): Eukaryota > Viridiplantae > Streptophyta > Magnoliopsida > Asparagales > Amaryllidaceae > Agapanthus > Agapanthus africanus. Next base: position 765,543,354 of record JASDDO010000022.1, on the reverse strand, counting down.
TTAAGTAGGATCAATGTGCTGTTTGTTGAGGCTTGAAGCTCTTTTGCTTTAGATCCAGATTTGAGACCCTTTGGGCGCGCTATTCTTTTTGATAATTATTTCTAGTAACATTTCACTATTTTTCATCATGATTATTTCTAGTAACATCTCTTTAATAACAGCTTATGCAAAATTGTAGTAAGTAATTGAAAAATGAATTCATCCATTAAATGAACAATAGCTATTCAAATGTAAATGAACTTTAAAAAATAAACAATAACAAATTTAATTACATCCGTTCAAGTTAAAAGTTTTATGCCTTCTTCACTTATATTTTATACCCTTTAAATTTTTCGCCGCACTGGACTTGGTTTTCGGGATCGGCCACTGCTTTCCAACCTAATGGTACGACTTTCCATCACGCTTTCAGTTCTTTCCACGCCTTGGAGGCCAACTTCTTGACGACAAACTTGAGGATAGGAGCTCCGACAAGCGTTACCTCTATCGGTATCCCCATGAATCTCTCTCTCTCTCTCAATTGCTATTGCAGGATAGGTTTCTCTCTCTACCCTCCCAAAATTCCATGTTTTGCATCTGGGTTTCTAGCAAAATTTCACTAGGAAAATTACACACATATCCTTCTATTAACATTGAGATGGTTTAGAGCCGCTTGAAATTTTTGCAGGATCAAAGTGGCTCGGTAAAAATCTCATGCAGGCAAGTGGGCGGATGTGTTCAAAAGCTCTTTCATCATAATGGATGGGGCCTCCATTATTGCAACACAGGGACCTCCCTTATTGGAGTTTGATGAGGACAAACTTTATACAAGTTCAATAACCCTAGATATACCTATTTCTATTTATAATGATAACCTTAAAATATTTACATACAAAAAATTTAACAGTCCTACTATATAATAAAAATCTAATCAATTTTGTATTTGTATAAAGTGTAAAGTATTTTATAGAAGAAAGTTTGGAACAAAAAAGCACTATAGATTTAGATGGAGTTCTTCTTTCTCCTCTTGGATGAAATTCTTTTATAGTCTCCTTTGTACTATGTATACTAAAGTACTCAATAATACAAAGCTTTAAGTACTTCAAGGCTTTATGACTTCAATTCCCTTATTTACAATCACAGTAACCTACTTTTCATAGATATACATAAACATATATGTTATGTATGCAATATGTTATGTGTGTATATGTATATGTGTCTATATCTGTATGGATGTATATATGCATATCTGTACATGCATATGTTTATGTATATGTATGTGTGTACAGGTATGCTCCATTGCAAACCAGTCTGCAAGATAAAAATGTTTTTTTATATCTAAAGCCTCCTCAAAACTTTGTTAATTACAAAAAAAATCCTAAAGCTTGATAATTACTTATTACCTCCAAAACGTTTAAATTGCATCATTTTATCCTCCATTAGCCCTTCCGCTTCACTCTGTTACTCAATTAACGAATAAAGTCGGGCTAGGGTTATTAAACTCTCAACCCATTCGTATTTACTCATCTTCAGCTAAAATATCAAATTAGAACCCCTAATTGAGAAAGATGATCCATATTCCATCGTCAATTGTAGATTTGAAGTCCTAATTTTGAAACCTTAATTTGAATATGTGATTTAATTTGGAATTTTAGATAAAGAATAGTGAATATAAGTGGGTGTGGGAGGTTTGATAACCATAACCCGACTTCCTTTACTAAATTGACCAACGGAATGAAACGAAAGGGCTAATGGGGTAAAATGATGCAATTTAAATGTTTTAGAGGGGCAATAAGTAATTATCAAGTTTTGGGAACGTTTTTAGTAATTAGATCAGTTTTGGGGTTTTAAGTAAAGAACCCAAATAGAAAAAGGGATGCAAAAATATTTGGACGATCTGAACAGTTCAAGACAATCACACTTTAAGGATGTGTTAGAGGTAGGGTTGTGCATTAGGATCTGGATATTTTACGGATATAGATATAAATTTTCATATCCGGTCGGAGACCGATACCAGTACGGATACTATTTAAATATTTTCCCCAATACTAATACATATATGGTTTTAGTAAAATTATTATCCGGATATGGATACAGACATCCAGATATATGAATTACCTCGTATTAGAAACACTTGCTTGCCAAACTATTAATTAACCGACCTATTCATTAATCGTACCAAGACAAACATTAAACTCTAAAGTTGGACATAGAGAAAAAGATATTATCTTTTTTTAAGGAAAAAAATAAGAAACGTTCAGTAGTGTCTACAATGGCTTAAACTTAAAAGACAAATGAAAATGGAAAAAAAGTGTAAATAACATTTATTTGTTTAAAATAAGTAAAATGGGAACCCCACATCGTCTATATTAAAGAGCACATAATGATCAAATGTTCGTGACCAAGTTATATGAAGCCAACAGTTAAAATTATTTTCTTAAGGAATTACACTAAAATGCGGGATATCAGCCCTCAATACAGTCATATTTCCTAAAGATTGAGAAATCAAAGGTATTTCACAATCAAGTACAGCCGTCAAGACATTTACTTCGAGCTATGTATCAAATAGATTGCTATACTAAATTTTGGATTAATTAACATCAGAATTGAACCTCAAAATCACATTATCACCTTCAATCCAAAACCATTCAAAATAGTTCACAAAAATCTTGGTTCTTTTCTTTTTTTGAAAAAAAGGTCGGAAACCCCTGCGTACCATTAAAAAAGACATATTACAAAAGAAAATAAAGTAAAAAAAAAGAGGTAAGAATAAAAGAAAATTACAGTCACGTAATATCGTGCCACCAAAATCAACGAGGATAAGCTGCAAATAGCCACAGAATCACCGATAGACGAAGGCTCATAGTCATTACATAAACCTTCAAATAAATGAATTATGCTATTAGCATAACTAATTATTTTGGCCATTCTCTGCAAGGAGTTAACCATACGATAAACATTATATAAACTAAGAAGAAAGAAAACAACGATTCTTGCAGAAATAAAAGGAACCAATATGCAGATATGGCACCAAAATAGACACCTATAACGGCACAAAGACAGAGACTGCTCAAGAACAATAGCTACTTCAATTGCAAGTACATTTGAAATTTTTATAAAAAAATATTGAGAGCACTGAATGAATAGGAAGGCTTACAAGTCGATTACCGAAGAGTGTTGAGATGTAAATTGCGCAACGTGTTTTTCAGATGTAAATTGCACAATGGTTTTCTCTCAACAATTCTGTTTCACTGGTCAGATGATAAGACAACATATCATTTTATGGATCTAAGATAACTTTCATCAAATAAAAAAAAATCTAAAATAATGAAATATTAGAAAAATAGTCAATTTTTTTCATGCTTGCTTAAGGTTTTTGCCATTTGCTTTTCTGATCTGCATGTAGAGGGCTTGGGGCATTTGAAAAACTCTGCAGGCTTTTCGTTGCTGCATCCGGCTGGGGAGAGAAGAAAGAAAGAAAAAGATTATAATTTGGAGTGAAACCCAAATTCTCAATTGATGACCGAGGGAATATTGCAAAGGATGTGATGTTTCTGCTTCCTAACAAGAATTCAGATATCTTAGAAATAATAAAACCCAGATCTTCATAGAACACTGAAAATTAGGAAATCATAATCATATTTTAAAAAAAAACAAAAGAATCTAAAATAATCACTACTACAAATAGGGGTTGCCCCTACGGAATTATCCGTAGGAGCAAACCACTCCGTAGGGACAAGAAATTACCCTGTAAGTGCAAAGGCCGTAGGTGCAAGTCGAAACCTTGAACTTACTCCTACGGACTAAAAATTGCCCCTACGAAGTTATATGTAGGTCCAGTTGTCCCTACGGATTAGTCCGTAAGGACAAAAAATTTATTTTATTTACGATTTTATAAAATAGATTAGTTGTACCTACGGATTTATCCGTAGGTCCAAGTAGTGGCCCCTACGGATAAGTGCGTAGGTATATATCCGTAGGGGCAAAATATAAGATATCCTGATATTTTGCCCCTACGGATACCTGTGTAGGGGCATTTGTTTGCCCCTACGGATATATCCGTAGGGGCAAGATTAACCCTGATACTGAGATCATAGGGGCAAAATATCAGGTATCCTGATATTTTGCCTATACGGATAAATCTGTAGGTATATATTTGGGCTCTACGGATTAATCCGTAGGGGCAATGTTGGGCCATACGGCTTAATCCGTAGGTACATATTATCAGGGTTTTTTTTATAAAAAAAGGGCTGTCTATTTTTTTCTCGTCCTGTGCATAATAATATATACATCGATCATATATAAAATTAATCATCACGCAGAACATATATAGCAGTATTCATAATCACATCACGCACAAAAGAAAACAACAAGCAGAATATGATATCAATATAAACACACAAACACCACCAATATCAATATTGTCCAAAATGTAGTACAATATGTATCATATAAATAAATACATATTTAAAATATAAGAATCAAAAAGCTACCCTAGCTCGGTCCAGCTCCACCTCTGATAAACGCCAGAATCTGGCGCGCCTGCTCCTCGGTCAATAAATCATGCAATGCGGAGCGTGCGGGAGTCTGAGTAGGCTGTGGAGCCGGCGATGTGGTCTGTGCAGCCGCCATCGAGGTAGTGGGTTGCGGAGCCGGGGCTGTGGGAGTCTGGGCGGGCGGTGGAGCTATAGGAGCTGTCTGCGGAACCGCAGCCGATGTAGTGACTTGCAGAGCCGCAGCCGAAAGAGATGCATGTGGAGGCTCGACCGATGTACCCTGTCGCGTCTGGGCCTACGTGTGTAATAAGCGAGTAAGAACTGTGTATTATTCGAATTCGTATAATTATCAAGTTATTTCGAAACCCCAATCTATGTATACTTAGGGACTTAAGCCTCGTTTGAATATCTAGTTTGGAAAACCGTAGTTTATTTTAATTAGATATGTATGTATGATTAATCAAAGCTAAGTTTACAACCAAATAAGCTCAGGCTACGTACTAATATTGGATATATTGCTATCTATAATATGACATAATATTTTACTATTAAGTAGTATATATACCAGCATCTCCTTCAACTCCTGAACGGTGGCCTTCAAGCTCTCCAATTCCTGCTGGAAACGTCGCTCACTGGAGACAGAGGAAGTAACAGCCGGGGTGGAGTCCAACCTCATATGGGCCCTGCTAGGGCCCAGTCCCCGGCCTCTCTCCCAACCTCCGTGGTGCCCTCCGTGTGCGGCGTCCAGGACTGGGGTCAGCAGTATCGGATCGCTCTGTCCGGTAAAATCGATCCCCGATGCCTCGGCCTGCTCAATCTCCCGCTCCTACACCCACATTAACCAGTAAAATATAAGTATATCATTTAAATTTGAACCTTTAAAAACTAAAATTTCAAATAGGGGTTGAATAAATATTAACACTTACGTAATACTCCTGGGTAGCGACGTCGGGGTATCGAAGCTCGCCCGTGGCGGGATCTGTCGAGGTGCCATGGACGGCAAGATATGCGGACAGCACGCTCGGTGTACCCCCTTGCGCCAGGGTCTGAGCTCTCTGCAATATTAGAAAATAACTCTTAATATTCGATATATTCGAAAATAACTCTTAATATTGCATTATATCACAAAGGCCGGTCTATTGTAATTTACCGATAACTCCATGGCTCGAGTAATATTCCTCGAGCCACCTGTATAAATGGGGCGACCCCTCTTCGCCGACTTCCTATTCTCTATATTTTGAGCGGCCTGTTTCTGCACAACACATTCATATTTAGTTTTCTAATTAAGGAACACAAAAAAATAAATTATATACTAAACAATGAATTACATTTAAAATACATACCTGTTTGCGTTGAGAGTCGAAATATTCGTACAATAGAGGCCATGTCTCTACGTCGACTCTCGCAAAGGCCGGAGTAGATAGGAGCGCCGCTCTCTCTGTCTCGGGGGTCGCCATCCACAGGGAGTAGCAGTCGGCCTTCAGATCATTCCTGTTGTATCGGATCTTGGTCTGCATGTTCTTCATCAGGACATTGTATAGAGCATGAAGGTCGAGCACCCTCCCAGGGTGACCAGGGTCGGGTACAGGCTGAAAATCGTAATCCAACTGAAAATACAAAAAAAAACATTATTATTAGATTGCAAATGTTAATAATAAATATATTGGATAAATCAAATGAAAATATATATTAATACTCGAGCCTAATCAAAGAAGAGGGCGAATGAGCGCCGGTGCTGGTCGCCCCACTCAACGTGAAGTGGATAGTTCTTCACGACCCGGCTCTCATCCTCCATATACCGGCCGAACCTCTCGGCATGAGGACCGGTATAGCGATAATCAGGGGTAAAAAAGAGGGGGAATGCTGCCTCCCCCTAGCTCTGTCAGGCCTTAGCCTGTGGGACTGATTCAGGCCTCGAGTCCCCTTCTGGGGATGGGGAGGCCCTGCGTTTGCAAGAAATATCAAGACAATCAATATTAAGATAAAGTTGTATTAAGAAATCAAGGTTAAACGAAAATTGAAGTGTGATATATACCTCCGGTGACTAAAGCACGAGCCTGGGCAGCAGCACGAGCGGGACAATAGTTCCTCCGGTGAGGAACAGCCGGTGTCCCGGATGCGGACGCATCCCCTCCAAGTAGAAAATAAATATTGACGCTAAATTTCCATGAAGTTCATATTTATTCTATAGAGGATATGTAAAATGAATAAATATCTTATATTTATTCATACTAATTTACAGATGATGCGGAGGGTACGGAAGTGGCAGGAAATGGCCCCTGCGGCAGATGTGGACGCACCACCTATAATTAGACAATTAAAAATAGATTATATAAGTAATTGCAAAAAGAATGTGTAGATCAATAATATAACATTCTAAATCAATATGCATGCACTATAGGATATATAAATATACCCGCAGGTGCGGTGGTGTCACCACCTACAGCTAGACAATAAAAAAAATTACTATCTAAGTAAGAGCAAAAGGAATGTGTGTATATTTATGGTATAGCATTCTAAATCAATATACATGCACTATATGATATATAAATATATCTGGAGGTGCGGGAGTGGCCTCTGTCCCTGATGTGGACGCATCACCAACAACTAGACAATCAAACATTGATAATATAAGTAATTTTGACATGAACAGGCATGAATATCTATAATATTACATTCAAAATGGATATGCGTGCAATATACCTGGAGGTGTGGCAAAGTCCACACGGAAGGAGGCATCCGAAGGGGTCTCCGATCTGGGTGCAAGACCGGCCCTCTGAAGCTCCCTACGCAGCTCTCCGGACGGCAGAACTGCTCTGTCTCTGCCTCTGCCGGTGCCGCGGCTGGAGCTCCTGCCGCCCCTCGCTGCTCCCGTCATCGTCATCAAATCGAGATAAATGGTTCGTGGACGCATTAGACAATCATTACAAGTATTGACTATATATGTATAGATCGTAAAATGTGAAGTAATAATATAACATTACTGATAACCTTTTTTGTTTCATGGGCGCATTAAACATATCTACTTGGATTTCATCATCGATATCATTTCTAACCCACGTAACTTCATGATCGGCCGAAGACAACCCGTCCTTCGAAACAGACGGTCGGAGCACTCTAAGCCTTCTCTCTTCTTCATCCTCATCGCTGTCCTCGAATTCTGGGACATCGTAGACATCCCTGGGTTTCCAACGGCATACGACACTCCATCCCGGATGCTTCAAACACTGTGAGTAGTATACTTGGAACGCTTGGTTCGGAAAGATAAACGGATCTTCCTGACCGTAAAATCGAAGTGTGTTCACACTGGTCAATCCATATTCATCTTTTCAAGTCCCAAGATTGCTTCTCCACTTATCCGTATCGGTTCGTGTATCGTACCAAGTACACTGGAATATATAAAAGGGTTCTGATCGTCCGGGATAGTGGATGCCGAGTATACAATTTAAGTACCCATAATAAATTACACCGTCCGATCGTACCGTCGCAATCCCACTATTTTGAGTGGTTCTAAATATTTCTATGTCCTTAACTTCGAATTTGTATCTAAGGACACCGAATCCTTTATAATATGCAACCTCCATACTAGGAAATTGAGTTAAACATCTTGAATCACTCTTAAATGATGCAGACAAGTTCGGATCGTGGATCTAACAAAACAAATTTTACGACAAATACATAACGATATAAGTTTATATTAAAACTGATAGCAATAACATATTATTTGAATAACTTACATAATCTGTGACCCAATCACAAAAATTATCCTGATGATATTTTTCCAATTGTTCTTCGTTCCAATCAGGATGCCCCTCACGTACCTCGTTAAAATGAATTTTTTTTTCAACAAATAATGGTGACATTAATATTATATCATTTCATACACACACAAACACAAATATAACAATTAATCCAAAAAAACTTACTCTCTAATTTATTCAAGACACGCGCAATTAAGCAAGATAAACCGGTATATCTTGTTGATAAACATAGTGTCTACTCTCTTATAATCGGCTTTACCATATGGCCCATCTTGAATTCTTTAAGGCCGGTTAAGTCTCGTCTCAATGTTCTCGTCCAGATAGCGGGAACAAAATGTGGTTGCTTCATCAAGAAGATAACCTTGCATGATAGAACCCTCTGGTCGATTTTTATTGCGTATATATTTTTTAAGAGTGTAGAGGTACCTAAAGAAAATATGTTGAATAAATAAATATGGGCATACAGGACAACAATGATTTTAAAAGTTGCGCGAAACGAAAAATTACACGTACCTCTCGACGGGATACATCCATCGATATTGTACCGGTCCGGCTAACTTAGCCTCAGTTGTAAGATGAACCGTCAAGTGTATTATGATATCGAAGAATGACGGTGGGAAAATACGCTCAAACTTGCAAAGTATCAACGCAATAGAATTTTCTAGTTTATCCAGCGTCACAACCTCCAGTGTTTTAGCACACAACTTTCTGAAAAAACAACATAGATCGTTGATTACTAGACCAACCGATTCGGGGAGAGAAGTCCTGAGGGCTAATGGAAGAAGGTGCTCCACGATAATATGGTGATCATGACTTTTCAGCCTATCGATCTTGCCTTTCACAAATTTTATTTTCTTCCTGAATGATCCTGAGAAACCTGTGGGAACTTTCAAATCATGCAACACCTGCAGCAATCTTTTCTTCTCCGGTTGTGACATATGATAAGAAGCATTGGGAAGTACAAACTTGTCTAGTTTATCCGCTATCGGTCTAGGGTGCAATTCACTTCTTATTCCCCACTCCTGTAGATCCATCCGAGCATTCAGGTTGTCTTTCGATTTCCCGTCTTTACAAAGAAGCAAGTTGAGTATGTGCTCTGATACTCTCTTCTCTATATGCATGACGTCCAGACAATGCCGCACTAAATTTGTTGACCAGTACGGAAGCTTGAAGAAAATGCTTAACTTGTTCCAAAATGGTGGTTTAACCTGTTTCGTCGGATCCATCCCGAATGTCACATTATTGTAACCATCCCATCGAGCAGTCATGTTCTCTCCGGACAATGGGGCTGGAGGTCCAAGAAACTCCTGATGACCATCAAAGTGAACAGTGTCTAACCTATAGGGGTGGTCTAGAGGCAGGAAACATCGATGGCCGCAATAACAAACCTTCCTGCTAAAATTCAAGAACTTCGATGTTGTGTGTTGATGGCAATGAGGACATGCTTTGTGATCATGTACGGACCAACCTGACAGCATTCCTGTTAGTGTATATGCCCTAGAGGCCATTACTGTATCATACTAGTTTGTATATTACTTGATGGAAGCTTGGGATATTCACAGTTGTATATACAATCTTGCTCGAAATGGTAGTATGCTACTTGGTTTGTCTCTGCTTTAATATGTGCATGTGTTTCTTTTAGCATATCGCTTATATACATATTAGTAGAGCCCTTAGGATCTTTGCTTGATTACCAGCGTTGTGATGGCGCTCACACTCGTGGGGGCTGGGTAATCCATAAGCACATCCTTATACAGGTCCCTAGTCGTTGGACTATCGAGACAGGGCATCGATACTCCGGAGTAGACTAGCGTATGCGCTTCTCATCCCAGCGTGGGAGACGGTCTGTCCCACAGCCGTCAGTACGTCGTACTTGAGATAGTATGCGGGTGCTCGTTAGGTTACGAGTACACTGTACAGGACTCGTCGGGAACTGTTGGTTGGTATTATACCTATCGTCAGTTATCAGTTCCCAGGTGACATGAGTACAGCTTAGTCCGCTGACTTGACACTGTCACTTCGCCTCGAGTGTGTTCTCACTGCACTTTGATTACTACCCTATCACGGCTCAAAGGAGTCGTGCAAACAGGTAGTTTTTGGGTGCAGTCCCGAAGCACTTGGAGGCAGTGACGGTTAGACAGGATTCGTCTCTCCCGGTATTGGGGGTTGACATCGCGCTGTGTCCAGGAGAGCCATTACACGAGTAGTCCCTGGCCAGGGCAAGCGAGATATACTGGTAGGTTTCCAGTGTTATCTCAGGGTGTTCTGGGCTACACTCCGACACAACTTGTACCGCTATTAGGGGACTGACGTTCACCGCCCCCCTAGGCCCGCCATGCGATGTATCAGACGAACAGACCGGACTGTACGGAGACTGTCACATACAGGCTCAGTAGGAGTTCAGATGGGGTTACCTCGTCAGTATTCTTATCGACATCTACCTGGGGACCGTTACGTACAGCTAGTGCCGCTTGCGGTCTGTGGTTAAACCCACTGCCAGCGTAGTGTCGAGTCTTTAGAGTCCCACACAGAGAGCTATTCGCCTTTAGGCAAAATGAGTAGAGGTCGCATGGTTTTGCGACAGGGTTCGTTCACATCCACGCACTTGTGCACGTTTGCTGTCCGGACAGCTTATACTAGCGGGCTTTGGTTTAAGCCGGATCCTAGTATATGATTTGGGATTGGTTTTATCTCATTGTATTCGTGTTCCTCGGATCACGAATACGGGTGCGTATGCACAGTTGCTTGAGACAGAGGGAGATGACTTTGATTAGGGTTAATGACCATTGTCATTTTATTAACCCTAATGCTTATGTGTGTATTATGGTTAATTGATATTAGTTTAATATAATTGTGCATGGTTATGGTTGTTGACCATTTGACATTCTTGACTTGTTGACCTAGGTTGACACTTTGACCATCATCATTTCATTTGGAAGATGCTCTTTGATCCTTGCAATTTGCATTAAAAATGAAATGATAATGGTCATGTCTTGATTAAGCCATGACAATTATCTCACTAATTATCTATTTACAATAATTCACACATATATGTGAGAATGGCTTATTATTCTCTAATTCTATCATTCACTTTCTCTCTCTTGTTCTTCCTCTCCCTCAAGCTCTCCCCTCTCATGTGTTGAGAAACACTTGAGCTTGAGAAAAACCTCTTCTTGATAATCTTTACTCTCATGTAGGGTTCTAGGACTAGCACTTCTAGCACCCTAGTTACTTCTAGCTTGAAGTTGAAGCCAAAGGTTGAGGCTTTCGGGTGGATCCTTCTTCGACTCAAGAAGACGACAAAGGTGATCCCTTTCTACTACTCCAAGGAGCAAGGAGAGAAGGACATAAAGCCCTAGGTATAACCATTCTACTCTTTAACTAGTTTCTAGTTAGCTTTAGCAAGTTTTTGTTTAGCAAAGATCCGACTTTGTCTAGTCCATGTTGCCTAGAGTAGTAAAAATCCGATTTTTATTCCGTTTTCCGCCTCCCCGCAAACACCGGGGTGGGCAACGTGGACTTACAATTCCATACGCAGGAAGTCATTAATTGTCCACATTAAAACTGCATGCAGTATGAAAGTTGTTTTTGTGTTTGCATCATATGTCTCTACACCATCAATGAACAAAGATTTTAACTTCTCGATCAGAGGTCGGAGATAGACGTCGATATTGTTTCCCGGTGAGTTTGGTCCGTCGATAAGAAGAGGCATCATAAAGTATGATTGGTCCATAGCCAACCAAGGCGACAGATTATAAATTATCATTACAACGGGCCATATGCTGTGACTTCCAGCCATATAGTTGAATGGGCAGAAGCCATCACTAGCCAGTCCGAGGCGGACATTGCGAGGATCGCTACTGAATATTGCATGCCTCCTATCGAAATCCTTCCATGCCGGTGAATTTCTTGGATGGCTCATTTTTTCATCTTCACTTGGAGGAGCATGGTGATGCCAAATCATTGCCTCGGCTGTCTTCTTACATCTGAATAGCCTCTGTAGCCTCTGTGTTATGAGAAAATATCGTGCTATCTTGACAGGTATATCAGGCTTCTTATCAGAATCTTTCGGCTTATACCTGGCCTCTCCGCATGTTGGACATTCTTTCAAATCTGAATTCTCTTTCCGGTACAACACGCAATTTTTAGGACATGCTTGAATCTTCTTGCACTTTAGACCCAAATCAGACATCATCTTCTGGGCTCCGTACCAGCTGTCGGGCACGTTATTTCCCGGGGGCATAGAATCTTTCAAGAACGAAAGAAGCATTGTGAGTGACTTGTTGCTCTATCCATTTAGGCACTTAATCTGGAAAAAATGGACGAACCATGAAAGGGTGGAATACTTTGCATTCTCATATATTGGTTTTCTAGCATCATTCATGAAATTTTCATATTTATCCGCACACGGTCCTTGACCGGAAGGAATGTCATTTTCGGTACGAATAGATTCACCTAGGGCAGCCTCTACCATATCCTCCATTTTTTCTGATGGAAATAAATTACCGTCTTCTCCTTCTGCCGCATTACCGTCTTCTCCTTCTTCTCCTGCTGCATTATCGTGTTCTCCTTCTTCTGACGCATTATTGCGTTCTTCTCCTTCCCCGTGATATTTCCAAGTTGTATAAAATCTAGTAAACCCATATTTTACAATATGAAGCTCTGCCAATTCTACCTTCTGTCAGTACTTATTGCCACATCTATCGCACGGGCAGAGAATCTTCTCTATCACGATCTTATTATGTGTGCGTGCAAATTCAATAAAAGCAGCAACTCCTGCGACAAACTTCGGTTGCATACGTTGTTGCCAATCCACATACATCCAGTCCTTAACTCTGACGTACTCATGGGCCATATTAGACTGTATGACATATAAATTGTAGGTTATGGTGACTATATTGAGAAATCTAAGAACGAGATAGTTACCGACAAATGATCACGTGAGGTATTGTCTCAGGGCTAAATCCTTCTCATTTGTGGGGATCTTTTCAGGGGTCACGTGGAGCACGTGACCCTAGCTCTTTGCATGCATGGAGATCTTTTAAGTCTCCTTATTTATTTTGAGAATTAAATTCTCTGTAGGGTTAAACCCTGATCATGATTTGGAGGAATTAAATTCCTGAAAGAATTAAATTCTTATATAGGGTTAAACCATAATTTTCTTTCAGAGGAATTAAATTCCTATATATGTAAAAGAATTAAATTCTTGTAGAGGGTGAAACCCTAATTTCATTTTTTAAGAGGAATTAAATTCCTGTGAATTTGAGAGAATTAAATTCTCAGTTAGGGTTAAACCCTAGTTCTGTCTTGAAGGAATTAAATTCCTGTAATTTTTGGAGAATTGAATTCTTATATAGGGTTAAACTCTAGTTTCATCTTGAAGGAATTAAATTCGTATAATTTTGGGAGAATTAAATTCTCATATAGGGTTAAACCCTAACTTTGTTTTGGGAGAATTAAATTCTCTAAATTCAATCCCCCCTCTAAGTTTTGGATCTACATGGTAGGATCTCAACCCGATGAGAATTAAATTCTCATCCTATGAGGAGATGTGCTCTGTGCAGATCTTCAATCAGAAGAAGAACTAAGTTCTTTTGTGCAGAAGAGTTAAACTCTTAGATTTGAGAATTAAATTTTCTGTTGAAAGTTTTGATTCCCCTTTCTTTTCTCATCTAGGGTTTTCCTACGAACTTTTAGCATCTTAAGCAAGATCCATTGTTTTCATGCTGTTTACTTTCCTCAAATATTGCAATGTTTTACTTGCGCATCAACTAGTCTCGAAGTCTACGCCTGAACTTCGAACCGTATAAGTTACTTAACGATATCTTGCCTATTTATTAACTAGTTTAAAATTCTACAACTGAAAAATATAGCTATAATTATTTGAAAATATAACTAAGTTATTCTATCTCATGTAACACCTCAAATAAAATTCTACAACTGAAAATATAACTTAAGCAAGATCTATTGTTTTCAGCCCTAACCCTAACCCCAGCCCCAGCCCCAGCCCCAGCCCAATCCTAACCCTAACCCCAGCCCCAGCCCCACCCCAGCCCCAGCCCCATCCCCAACCCCAACCCCAACCCTAGTCGAATCCCAACCGCAACTGCAACCTCAATCCCTAAAATAATCAAAAATTTCTTTAATTGAAGATTTAATTACCTGTGCAGTGGAGGAGACGATCGATCGGTGGCGACGACGAAACGGAGGCGACGACGAAAACGGCGACGAGGAAGAACCAGGCGGTGGCGACGACGAAACGGCCTGCGCTGGCGACGACGAGAACGGCGACGAGAGATTTGACGATCGGCGGGAACGAGGATTTGGGATTTTGGGTTCGCGCGCGACTTCGAAAATAATTAAGATAATGAGCGTAGGGATCGATCTGTGCTTTTTTAATTAAATCCCTATTTACATGCCCCTACGGATACGTCCGTAGGTTCTTGGTTTGCGGCTCCATAGGGACAAACAACAATTTACGATTTAATATTCTTAAATTAATATGTAAGAACCGTATGGGCAACCTTAAGGCCCTACGGACTATCCGTAGGGCCAAACGAAATCTGCCCCTACGGATTTCGTAATCCGTAGGGACAACCCCTATTTTAGTAGTGAATATTAATGCACCAAGGAAGCCGCTTAAAATAAACTGTTCCTACAACTAAAATTTCAAAAAAATCATCTACCAGAAATGCAAGTAATTAAGGTAGGAGACTCAAATATTAAACATGCAAAAAACTACAATCAAACATTAAAAACCTTACCAGAGCTCGAAAATGGGAGCAGGCTTAATTAAACGATTGGCATAAAATAATCTCATCGATGCAGGCTTATTTAATGATTACGGTAATTGGGCATTTGGTATATGGAATAACCGTTATAATGCCGGCATAACATTTTGATTTCTTTGTCTAGATAGGTGATAAACCTAACATGATCCGATGATAAATACGAAATAAGCATCGAACAAGTACGCAGCAGAAAAATAGATGGCATAAAACATTTAACAGAAGACTTACAAAGGTTTCTCCACATAGTTGATCTTCAACATTCTTCGGAATCTTCTTCGTACTTTGTATGCCCGACCAGGAAGACCCACACTATTAGGTAGGAAGTTCTCTTTATTAATGTAGTAATTAGAGAACCAACGAGAGGGAGAGAACTAGAAACTCGACTATAACCCTAATGATTGCTGTTGAAAATTGATGCAAATTAAAGTCTAGAGTTAGGTGCTACCTTTTGATATGCATGATATTGTTAGGTAGTGATAATGTTAGGTGGTGACTTTGTTAGGTGTTACTTTGACATGCATGACATTTTTAGGTGGTGACAATGATAGGTGGTGATTTTGTTAGGTGCTACTTTTGACATGCGTGACATTGTTAAGTGGTGATAATGTTAGGTGGTGATTTTGTTAGGTGCTAGTTTTGACATGCATGACATTGTTAGGTGGTGACAATATTAGATGGTGACTTTGTTAGATAGTGATATTGTCCTAGGTGCTATAAAAGCACATCTTATGAGTGAGGCATTTAGTATCTATCACAAGCATCATCACAAGAGGCAAAGGCCAAGAGAGATTTGTATAGAGAGATTTGAGAGAAATCTCCTAGGGTTGTTCTTGTTTGCAAACTTGATTCAAGTATACTAGACGTTTGCAGATTCCGCTCTTCCGGGGACTAGCCATACGGTGGGTGAATCTCGTTAACAAATCTATCTTATTTGTGATTGATTACTTTCTTATTCCTGCATTTTAATTTATATTGTCTTTCGTCATTTAATTGCGTGATTGTATTTTTGCGTAATTTGGATTTTGTCGCGAGCACTGTTCCGTGGATTGACTCTCCCTCCCAACAACTGGTATCAGAGCAAGATTAAGAGAACCTAGGGTTCTTCGATTCTACAATCTAGGTCAACGGTGGGTAACGACGCTTGTGTTCTCTTCCCCACTTTCTTAAATTGTAGTTTTGAAGGCGTTGGTTCAGAGCTAAAGGGAAGTCGAGTTTGTTGCGATACAGACGAAAGATAGCGGAGGATAAGATAAGAATCGAGAAATTTAATGGTCACAATTTTGGTTGGTGGCGCATGCAGTTAGAAAACTGTCTATACTAAAAGAATCTATATCTTCCGTTGCTAGAAGAAAAGCCCGAGAAGATGACCAATGAGGAGTGGAACCTTTTGGATAGGAAAGCCCTGGCGACGATCAGATTATCGTCGACTCCGCAGGTGGCCTTTAATATCTCAAAAGAGAAAACAATTAAGGCGCTAATGACGACGTTAGCGAAGTTGTATGAGAAGCCATCAACATCAAATAAAATTTTTTTGATGAAGAAACTTTTCAACATGAAGATGGTAGAGAACGGTTCGGTGATAGAGCACCTGAATGAGTTCAATAGCGTGATAAGCCAACTTTAGTCGCTTTCAATCGTCTTTGAAGACGAGATTCGAGCCATACTGTTCCTATGTTCGTTGTCAGAGAATTGGGAGAACCTGGTGATGGCAGTTAGCAATTCTATCTCAGAAATTCTCACGTTTAATGATGTGGTAAGATGCATATTAAACGATGAGATGCGGAGAAAGTCCGTGAGTAGGAGTTCTGTAATTTCTGCACTTTCGGTGGAGAATCGCGGCAGGACAATAGAAAGGGGAAAGTGGAAAAATGGCAAGTTTAAAAGCCGAGATAAATCTCAAGGATAAATCTAAGGCGCCTGTTGGAATTGCGGAAAGAAGGGCCACAGAAGAAGTGAATGTAAGCTTCCGAAGAAAGGCTCAGATGAGAAGACGGATGAAAAGGAAGTGAATGTGGTGTCTACATAAAAATAAGGGGAACAAGGTGTTTGTCTATCGGCGAGCGAGAACACAAAGGCGGATACTTGGTTCCTAAATTCAGGGGCTTCTTTTCATTGCACTTCAGGCAGACATCACTTTAGTGAGTATGTTCAAGGCGATCTTGGACTTGTGACGGTGGGAAACAGTCAATCGTGTAAGATCGTTGGAAAGGGGACGATCATCTTACAACCGTCAGGAGGTGCTTAAATCAAATTGAAGAATGCTCGTCATATTCCAGATTTGAAGAAAAGCTTGATTTCCACAAGTCATCGAGACAACGAAGGGTTTACTACAACGTTTGGGAATTCTCAATGGAAGATTTCCAAAGGGTCGTTGGTGGTCGCAAGGAACAAGCTGAGCGGTTCGTTATACTCATTCAATGGGAGCAGCGGAGGCTTGGTTGCATTGACGGCAAGTTCGGAGAAAAATTCGGAGACTTTGTTGAGGCATAAAAGATTAAGGCACCTCAGCGAGAAGAACATGAAAATTCTTCAAGCTAAGGGGGTTCTTTCGGGGCTGAAAAAGGTGGAGTTGGAGCTTTGCGAAAGCTGCGTTTGTGGGAAGCAAAGCGCGCTCAGTTTTCAAATTGGAGGCGTGCCGAAAAAGACCAAGAAACTGGAGATAGTGCATTCAGACGTATGGGGTCCGGTTTCGGTGGAGTCTTATGGAGGAAATCGGTATTTCATGACGTTCATCGATGATACAAGCCGGAAGACATGGGTATACGCGATGAAGAAAAAATCCGATGTTTTTGGCATCTTCAAATATTGGATTGCGCAGATGGAGAACCAAACGGGGATGAAGGTTAAACGCCTAAAGTCCGATAATGGCGGGGAATACTGTACCCAAGAGTTCGAGGAGTTTTGCTCGCAAAAGAGTATTCGTTGGTTGAACATGGTACCGGGGACGCCACAGCAAAATGGTATCGCTGAAAGGATGAACAGAACAATCCTAGAGCGAGTGCGAAGCATGACCTTGGATACGAATGTGCCAAAATTCTTATGGGCAACAGCGGTCGATGTTGCTTTGTATCTGATCAATAGAAGCCCGGCGAGTGCGCTTGATGGAGGTATTCCAGAAGAAATTTGGTCGGGTAAACCGGTCAACTATTCGCACCTTAAAGTTTTTGGCTGTATTGCATATTCTTTGATTGATAAGGCAGAAAGGAGTAAGCTTGACTCTAAATCTAAGAAGTGTGCTTTCATCGGGTATAGTGGAGACGAGTTCGGATATCAGATGTGGGATTACACAAGAAAAAAAGTAATACAAAACCGGAATATTGTCTTTGATGACCAGCACTTATATAGAGAAGAAAAGCAAGCCAAAAATAGTGTTGTATCTGAGTTCGTGGAGTTAGACGGAACTCAAGAGAATAATCAGGTATCCATAATTGGGGATCAAAACATGGAGGAAGCTGCAGTGTAGGATTAGGTTCAAGAACATGATGGCGACCATGTTCAGCAACCAGATGTACCGGTTTTGAGGAGATCTATGAGAGAAAGGAGACTACCTGAAAGACTTGTGACCGACATCATTTTGTACACGGATTCGGGAGAGCCTGAATCCCTTGAAGAGGCGATGCAAGACGGTGCTAGTAAGCAGTGGGAGCGAGCTATGGACGAGGAGATGGATTCTTTGAAGAAGAACCGCACGTGGGACCTAATGAAGCTACCTAAGGGTCGAAAAGTGTTGCTGAATAGATGTATGTACAGGATAAAGGATGAGGCCGATGGTGTGAAGCGGTACAAGGCTCGCTTGGTAGTCAAGGGATATGCGCAAAAGAAAGGAATTGACTATCAAAAGATATTTTCCTCTGTGGTGAAAATGACATCAATTCGGGTGAGTCTTAGTATTATGGCGGTAGAGGATCTGCACTTGGAGCAGTTTGATGTGAAGACTGCGTTCCTTCATGGAGATTTGGTGGAGGAGATCTATATGATGCAGCCACCGGGATATGAAGTGAAGGGAAAAGAAACTATGGTGTGTAGACTGCGAAAAAGCTTGTACGGTCTTAAGCAAGCTCCGAGGGAGTGGTATCTCAAATTCGATCAGTTCATATTAGAGACAGAATTTATGCGTGGTGAGTCAGACCACTGTGTCTATATTCAGACTTTTGAGAATGAAGACTATGTTATTCTATCACTCTATGTAGATGACATGTTGGTAGCGGGTCTGAACTTCGAGAAAATTCAAAGTATAAAGAAGATGGTGGCTGAAAAGTTTTCCATGAAAGATTTGGAAGCGGCCAAACAAATTTTGGGCATGAAGATCATTCGAGATAGGAAGCTGTGGTTATCGCAATGTGACTATATCGAGAAGGTTTTGAAGCGGTTCAATATAGACAAATCAAAACCGGTGAGTACGCCTTTAGCAAAACATTTTAAACTCATGAAGGAGTTTTGCCCGACAACTCAAGAGCAGAATGACGAAATGGCAAGAGTACCTTATGCATATGGGGTGGGAAGTTTAATGTATGCAATGGTGAGTACGAGATCAGATATTGCACATGCAGTGGGAGTTGTGAGCCTGTATATGCAAAACTCGGGCAAGCAGCATTGGAATGCGGTGAAGTGGATTTTGAAGTATCTTAGGGGTACGTCTAGTCACTGCTTATGTTTTGGGGGTGACTCTCTAAAGGTAAAAGGTTACGTTGATGCGGACTACTCGGATGATCAAGATAGTGGGAAGAGCACAACGGGATACGTAATTATAGTTGAGAGAACAGCGGTGAGTTGGATATCTCAACTGCAAAAAGTGGTAGCATTGTCAACTACGGAGGCCGAGTACGTGGCGATCACGGAAGCCAGCAAAGAGATGATATGGTTATAAGGGTTACTCGAAGAGTTGAGCAAGAAGCAAGACTTCAATATCTTGTGGGGTGACAGCCAAAGCGCAATACATTTGGCTAAGAATGCAACATATCATTCTCGGACGAAGCATATCAAGGTGCGGTACCACTTTATATGCATGGCGTTAGAAGATGGTGAGTTGACACTGCAGAAGATCGCGGGAGAAAAGAATCCGGTGGATACGTTCACCAAAATTGTAGACAGAGAGAAGCTGAATCTCTGTTGCAGGATGGTGAATCTCTCCATGAAAATTTGATGAGGAAAGAGCAGCAGCGGAATCGTGTGAAGTTTACTAGTGTTGAGAATCAAGCGGAAAAATTACTCCAAGTGGGAGAATGTCGAGATTGTGATGAATTTGCATCAAAATGGAGTTTGTTGAAAATTGATGCAAATTAAAGTCTAGAGTTAGGTACTACTTTTTGACATGCATGACATTGTTAGGTGGTGATAATGTTAGGTGGTGACTTTGTTAGGTGCTACTTTGACATGCATGAAATTGTTAGGTGGTGACAATGATAGGTGGTGACTTTTTAAGGTGCTACTTTTGACATGCATGATATTGTTAGGTCGTGATAATGTTAGGTGGTGACTTTGTTAGGCGCTATTTTTGACATGCATGGCATTGTTAGGTGGTGACAATATTAGGTGGTGACTTTTTTAGATGATGACATTGTTCTAGGTGCTATAAAACCACATCTTATGAGTGAGGCATTTAGCATCTATCACAAGCATCATCACAAGAGGCAAAGGCCAAGAGAGATTTGAAAGAAATCTCCTAGGGTTGTTCTTGTTTGCAAACTTGATTCAAGTATAGTAGACGTTTGCAGATTCCGCTCTGCCGGGGACTAGCCATACGGTGGGTGAACCTCGTTAACAAATCTATCTTGTTTGTGATTGATTACTTTTTTATTCCTGCATTTTAATTTATATTGTCTTTCGTCGTTTAATTGCGTGATTGTATTTTTGCGTGATTTGGGTTTTGTCACGAGTACTGTTCCGTGGATTGACTCTCCCTCCCAACAATTGCCTAATTGTTCTCTCAACCCCAACATAACCTTTGTAGACGATTGGACAGCTAAGATTTGCCAGAGCCTAAACCCTAGCCATTGCGGGACTCACGGTCCCGAGTGGTGGTCCTCATCCACAACCCCCTGGGGACTTTCCCACGGTCGCATCCGGCCCATTGCGGGACTCACGGTCCGAACCGTGAGCCCGTGGGAGTGGGAAAAGCATGAAATTGAGACTGTTTTTGACAGATTTCAAAAAGCAGTTTTTGTGATGAAAACACCATGGATTTTTGAATCAAAAGGCCACCAAAAACAAGTTTAAATCTCTAGTTAGACTCTGATACCACTGTAGGTTTGTCATGTATATAACTAGAGGCTTTCATGCAAGGCGGAACATAGAAATAAAATTTTTTCTAGCATTCATGACATACTATACCTATTTGATCATCTAAATTAAGATTTAAACTTGTAACAAGAAAAAATTAAAACTGAGAGTTTTAAAAGTATACAACCTTTGATACTTTTTCTTAAGCGCTAATTAGGCTAAATGGATGCTCTTCCTTGTTTGAATTCTAAGCTAGGCTCCAATGATGCACCGGACGAAACTTGATTACTGATTCTTCCGTCGAAAATGATCCACGTCGAAGGAAAGTGCTCCCAAACTACTACTTCACTCTCACGATGTGCTAAAATGTAAGAAGAATATGATGAAGAGAATGGAAACTCTTTTTTTTTTTCTGTCTGCTATATTTTCTCTCCTTAGGATGAAAGAGAAAGCCAAAAAAGTTATGGCTAGTATTTTTCAGTACTGGTGTCATAACCATAATTCCCTTTCCCTTAAATCCTTACACATGTTATTAGTAACGGCATCCAAATGCCACCATATCCTTAACCACGCAAGAATAAAATGAGAGGAAAAATAGATTAAAGAAAAATAATATGTTAAAATAAATTTAAACATATTAAATGGTTCACATGTAACCATACAATCAAGATTGAGAGAAAACAATAGAATACCAGTTTAATTATATGTATTATCACATAATTAATTATATCATTAAATCAACAATTGATTTAATGACCCGGCTTAATCATAAACCGGCTAGTATTATTATCTGTCCGATTTAAAATATATGTCTAACCGGTACGTGCTGTAAGCTGCTAGTGCTCGTGTTACAACTACGGCATATGCAGAATCGAAGAACTTAAATTTTAAGTGGGCACTAGAAACTAAAACCCTAGAAATCGAATTCAAATACTAAACTAATAAAATCTAAAGAGTTTAACTATTAGGTTAAGGACTACAACCTTTAAAAACGTATCCTTCGGGTCTTGTGTGATTCTCTTCTTGAGCACCTAGGGTTTCTTGATTAAGCTTGCGAAGAAATCTTTCCACATCAAACATGATCCATCCGAGAATGTCAGTTCAAGTTTTAGCTTCAAGTAATGAATTAAGAACCAACTAAACATCAATACTTGCTAAGACTTGATGCTTAGAGATGTACTATTTGTCTCAAAATACTCTCTTTTTTTTCTTTCTAAACTCAAAAGAGAAATCAAAGATCAAGAAGATGAAGAGAATGACCAACATAATATATATCTCATCTCTCTTTTTCTTTTGTCATTATTCCTTTTTAAATACCAAGTGAGTGGATTTGTGACTCACTAACGTGAGTCACAAGTCCACACATCTTTTAAAAACTAGAAGAGATGAGAAGAAAAGAGAAGCCACCTCACAAGTGTGTGTATACACATACACAACCATAATACCCGTATTTGTAATAAATATGCATACCCTTATTTCTACCAAAATAAGAATACCGTATTTGTTTTGTAAATACAAAATACATGTATACACACACAACCATTATACCCATATTTATATTAAATACGCATACCCGTATTTCTACCAAAATACACATACCCGTATTTCTACCAAAATACGAATACTGTATTTGTACCGAAAATACAAAATACCCGTATTCATATTAAGATAAAAATACCTGTATTTGTACCAAGACACAAGTACCTGTATTCATAAAAATACACGTATTCGTACAAATACACGTATTCGTGTTAAAATAAAAATACCTAAAATAGAGCAATATAATAATAGCTCACATATCCGGCTATTTTTCAAACCTGCTAGTATTACCAAAATGTCCGATTAAACCACATGTATAAAATACACGTATTTAATCGAACACTCGAGCGTATCAAAATACGCATACTATATCGTTTCGTCTGAACCGTGAAAACCCTCTGTTTGGGACTCTAAAAACTCGATAATACATCGGCAACAGGTTTAACCATAAGCACGTCAGTGGCACTAGCTGTAAATAACGGCTACCCGGGTATCTATCGAAAGGAAAGACGTCCATATCCCCACTAAGCACATCTATGACAATCTCCATGCAGTCCGGTCTGTTCGTCTGAGAGTATCATATATCAAGTCTAGGGGTGGAAAACGTCAGACCCCTAATAACCTGATAAGTCTTACCGATGTGGCTCAAGAACATCCAAGTAACTACTGATCTAACTATCAGTAAATCTCAACTTCCCTAACCAGGCTCTTATGGTTTTGGCCAACCGTACACAACGCGACATCGACACCCTATACCGGGAGAGATGAATCCCCGACAACCGCTCACTGCCTTCATATGACTCGGGACTGTACCCAATTAAAACCTGTTTGTATAATTCAATAGAGCCATGGTAGGGTAGTAATCAAAACACAGTGGGAACTCACACAAGATAAATGACGATCTCAGGTTGACAAACTACCATGTACTAATGTCACCTAAGAGCTGCTATCTAACGTTAGGTATAGTATCATCCAACAACTCCCAACGAGTCCATCCAGTGTAAATCATAACCTAATGAGAACATGTATAAAATCTTTTGTGTCGTACACCAATGGTTGTGGAACCGGCCATCTTCCCTGACAGGAATAAGAAACGTATACACTAGCTAGTCTACTCCGGAGTATCGATACCCAATCTCTATAATCTTACGACTAGGGACAATTTAAGAATGTGCTTATAGACTATCCAGTCCCCACAAGTATGATTCCCATCATAACGCTGGTAGTCAAGCAAGAATCCCATAGGCTTTATCAACATGTATCAGTGATATGAAATAACAAGTAAAACATATACACATGTTAATATAAAGACAAACCAAATAGCATACTATCACATCGAGCAAGATTTTCCTGTATATATATATATATATATATATATATATATATATATATATATATATATATATATCCCCAGCGTCCTATATAATAAAGACCTTTAGGGCATACATATCTTAATAATCTCCCACTTGCACTAAAACCTTTTATTGGCGTATCAACTACCCATTATCTGCGCTAGAGCTGGTCATTGGCGTATTATATACCCAACATCTCGAACAGCCTCTCGAATTATGCTTGAGGGATGACCTTAGTGAATGGATCTGTAGTGTTGTCCTTCATATAACCTCTCCGGACCTCGATCTCATGGCGATCCACGATCTCCCTGATCAGGTGATACCGCCTTTAGATGCGTCTGGAATTCTGATGGGACTATGGTTCCTTCGCTAAAGCAATTGCCCCGTTGTTGTCGCAATATAAAAGTATTCGATCAACAATGGATGGAACCACCTGAAATTCAGAAATAAACTTTCTCATCCAGACCGCCTCTTTTACGGCATCGTTAGCAGCGATATACTCAGTCTCCATCGTCGAGTCTTCTACGGTGTCCTGTTTGGAACTCTTCCAATAGACCCCCTCTGTTGAGGGTAAGCACATTTCTCGATATAGATTTAGAGTCATCATTATAAGTTTAGAAGCTAGAGTCGGTAAAGGCTTCTATCTGGAGATCTCCATTACCGTACACTAAGAACATGTTCTTGGTCCTTCTCAGGTACTTAAGAATATTCTTTACAGCTATCCAATACTCCTCACATAAGTTTGACTGATACCTGCTTACCACGCTAAGTGCGTAAGCTACATCTAGCCTGGTACATAATGTTGCATATATTATAAAGCCTACGGCTGAAGCATAGGATATAATGTCCATGTGAGCCCTCTCCTCATAGTTTTGGGAGACATATCTTTGGAGAGGGTGCTTCCGTGACAAGCGGGTAAATTACCGTGCTTGGAATCTTCCATACTAAACTTTTTTAGTATGGTGTCAATGTTCCTAAACCGTGAAAGTTCCAACATCCTCTTAAATCTGTCCCGATAGATTTTTATCCCCAGAATGTAAGAGGCATCATCCAGGTCTTTCATGGAGAACTTCTGTGACAAGAAAAGCTTGACTGATTGTAGCATATGAATGTCATTTCCTATCAGGGGAATGTCATCCACGTACAAGACGAGGAATACCACAGTTCTTGCTACAATATTCTTATAAATGCATGGTTCATCTACATTTTTTATAAAGTCAAATTTCTTGACCGTCTCATCAAAGCAGATGTTCCAACTCCACGATTTCAAGTTTAATCCATAAATGTATTTATGCAACTTTCATACTCTTCCGCTGCTTCCACTTTCAATGAAACCCTCTGGCTAATCCATATAAACGCACTATTCTAAATTTCCATTTAGAAATGCGGTTTTTACATCTATCTGCTAGATTTCATAGTCATAATAGGCAGTAATAGTAAGTAGGATCCAAATGGATTTAAGTATAGCCACTGGAGAAAAGGTTTCGTCATAGTCCAAACCTGGTTTTTAATGAAAACTTTTTACAACAAGTCTAACTTTATAGGTTTCAATCTGTCCATCTGCACCAATCTTTTTTTGAAGATCCATTTGCAGCTTACAGGTTTTACCCCAGAGGTACAATGTCCAAAGTCCAAACTTTTTTGGTGTATATGGATTCCATCTTGGACCCATCTTGGACCGCATAGCATCCAACCACTTCACCGAGTCTCTGCTCATTATAACCTGCTGAAAACTAATAGGCTCATCGTTATTGATGGTGCAATCATCTCGATCCCCGTCTATGAGAAAATCGTAGTATCTCTCGGACGGATGAGACTGCCTACTAGATTTGCGGAGTGGCGTAGGTACGTCGGGTTCTATTAAAACTTCAGGTTCTATCAAGTCTTCAGTAATAGTTTATGGTTCTGGAATTTCTTCCAGTTTTATAGCGCTCCTACTAATTTCTTTTTTAAGAAATTGTGTTTTCAGAAAGTGGGAATGTCGAGAAAAAAATACCTTTTGTTCCTCAGCGTAATAGAAAAAATATCCTCTTGAATTCTTTGTGTATTCTACAAACTGGCATAATACTGATCGTGCCTCGAGCTTGTCCGAATGATACTTTTTGACAAAAGCTGGATACCCCTATATCTTAAGATACTTAAGACAGATTTTCTTCCCACTCCACATTTCATATGGAGTGGTAGGTACTGACTTAGTTGGAATTTTATTCAATAGCTATGCAGCAGATTCTAGTGCAAAGCCCAAAATGGATAGAGATTGTTCCCGCCAAAAATTTTGGTTTAAAACTTGTTGTTCCTTTTATAAAAGTAGAAGACAGCCCCCACGTGCAAAGCACGCGAGCACTCACATGCAAAGCATGCGAGTATCGGTTTTAGATAGGATTAAATCCTATAATAGCCCCCACGTGTTAAACACGAGCACACCCATATGCAAAGCATTCAGGTGCTGCTTCAGATAGGATCAAATCTATATTTGCTCCTACGTATTAAACACGTGAGCGTCTCACGTGATATCTGCGTAAGCGCTAGTGCTAGCATCTTGGTAGCGCTTCACGCGATATCCATGTGAGCGCTATAGGCCAGCGCCCCACATGCAATGCACATGAGTGTTCTTTTTGGTAGAATTAAATTCTACAGAGAAAATATTTCCCTGATCTTTCTCAAACTAGAAAGATCTTCTCTGTTAAACTATCTGATAGAATTAAATTCTATATGATAGAATTAAATTCTATTTGGGAAATATTTTCCTGATCTTTCTAAAATAAAAAAGATCTTCTCTATTAAATAGAATAAAATTTTATATTAGGAAAATATCTTCCTAATCTTGTTAACTAACAAGATATTCATATGCTAGAATAAAATTCTATGTTGGGAAAATATCTTCCTAATCTTGTTAAACAAACAATATATGCATCTGATAGAATAAAATTTTATCTTAGAAAATTATTTTCCTAATTTTATTAAAGCAAACAAGAAATCTTCTCTGTTAAACAGAGAGCCTTTGGATTAAAAATTCAACGGTGAATAAAATTTACCGGTTGATCTTTAAGTTCATTTTGATTGATTATGAAATCAATCATGATCTCTCAGTGAGAGATTTTATCAACAAATTGATTTTTCTTTTCTCCTATAAATAGGAGTAAAAAGGTTAAATCTCAGAAGAGGATACCCTCTATAAGCTTCTGTAAAAAAATACAGAAAGCTCTCCAAAAGCTTCGACAACTGAGAATTTAATTCTCTTCGAAGAAGAAGATCTTCCTCTTCTCAAACCCTAGGTAAAAAAAAAAAAGCTGAGATCAAAACATCTCCTTTACCTATCATATCATATCTAAGGGTTTAACCCTTTAAAAGAACTTAGTTCTTTCTCTGGATCTGAGATCCCCAAGACAAGTCTCCCATAAGTTGAGAATTTAATTCTTATTGGGAAGATCTTGTTATTGAGAATCAAAGGTTCAGGGAAGAACAAGGTTAAAAAAGACATAAGAGAAGAACATGAAGAAAATGGAGTTCATAATACTCCATAAACTTAGTTCCTTCATAATCAAGAACTTAATTCTTAAAGAACCTGATCCTAAATTCTCAAAACATTGGTCTTTAGTGATCGTTAATGGTCAAAATACAATTGACAGAGGTTTAATTTCTCTAAAAATATCAAGAGAGATTAAATCTCAAAAAACGTAATGCCTCACGTAAAACACACGTGAGCGCTCAAGAAACATAGCACCCAAGGCCCATGAAAACAGCGCCTCACATGATAGCATGTGAGCACCAGAAAGCAAAACAGATTAGTGCTTAGCACTATTGTAGCGCCTTATGTGAAACACACGTGAGCATCTAAGAACTCAGCGCCTCACGTGAAGCACACGTGAGCGCTACGTAACTGAGTGCTTAGCAGTACTGGGTGGTATAGAAACCCAATCTTAGCCCAAAGTTGCTAAATCTTTAAAGCTTAAGCTTCTTCTTAAATCATCTGAGCCCATATACTCGTGATATCTAATTTGATCTTAGTCCCACATACGACTAATGATCTTTCATCAATGATATCCAAGTTGATCTTAGTCTCATATATGACTAATGATCTTCATCCCATATTTTCTAAGTTAATTTTATTCTCATATAAGACTAACGATTCTTAGATCCGCCATGATCTTTTCCCTCAAATACGGGATTTGTTTCAAGAGCACATCTTTCCACACCTCTGATATATGTCGTTGTAATTTCTCAACGTTTTCAGAGAGGTGTCGGATCCTAAAACCCAACAACTCATCTTCCTTCGTCCCAAATATGGGAATGTTGGACCAAAATAACCTTACACTAAACTTTGTCCCAAACATAGGAGTGTTGGACCGAAATGTCCTTAAACTAATATTCGTCTCAAACATGACGATAATGGACCGCAATGTCCTTAAACTAATATGTTTTGCCATACAGATTGTCTCCATATTGACTACCGTATACTATCAATGGGCTATTCATATATGATCCAATGATCAGTTGAGCCAATATACTCACTGTTCATAAGTCGATCTCAAATATGACAACGATCCTTAGATTAAACTCAAATATCCCGTGAACAGATGGATCTCACAAATATGAGAAATGCGTCCTAAGTTCATTCCTGTTGGCAAACTAAGCTACCAACATGGACCTCATCAAGCAAATCCTTGACCCAAACCCAAATCATGAAAATATATGTACGGATTTGGACTAATCCACGCCCTACAGGCGACGACATAAATTAGTCGTATACAATCCACGGGCAACCAAAATAAAACAAATACAATACGTCATGAAGTGAACTACTGGAGCAGGAGAAAGTGGTTATTGCAACGTGATAACATAATTAACTGTAGGGACTTGTGCCCGCAGGAAAGAGCGTCCCCACAATCAAAAACCCCTCACAAATGAGGGGGAATTTGATGAAATCTGCTATATTGGTCGCATCCATCCAAACCTTTGATATACGGTGGCATAAATCAACTTGGTATCTTCAGAGAGATGGGTGGATATGTCCAAATAGTATCTGCCCCCAAATTTAGGCTAGATGTCTAAACGTCTAAGTTCAGTCTTCGGCAGTAAACAGATTCTGGCACGCCCGGTGGGACCTTTTTCTTTTTCCACTCCACACTTTGTGTGTCATGTTTTTCACGATCAAATGATCATGGTATATATGTTTGTAGTTGTCCTTGGATGATGGGATATTGAAGTTGGTGTTTTGTTTCTTTACAGAATAGCGTTTGTTTCCACTCATCGCAACTCAGGCTCTGTCATATTTGATGGAGTTAAGTATGGGCCACTTGCAGCTTCAAATCTCTGCAATCTGGCTCTTCAAGAAATGAAAGGACTTTTCTTTGGGTCTATGCTCTCACCTCCTACCCTCGGCGCTTCAACGCCGAAGGAGGGAGCCCAAAAGAAGTCTGTCTTTCACAGGCTGACACCTCAAGCCCTAGTTCTACCGACAGCATCAGTCTTCATACGACTGGCACCAGCTGAGGACCAAGGTCAACATAGAGGGCAGAATATTCAAGCTCTCAAAGAAAACTGGAGCAGGCTCAGCAAAATCCTGAGGAAATTCAAATTTCGACTGTAAGAAATGGTCGGCGTCGATATCAGCGTCAAAAAAAGCTGGGGGAATTCTCCATTTGTGTTGACTCCACCCGCTTCAACTCTAAAGGTGAATGCTACTATTCCAACCAGGAACAACTTTGAACTGCTATGAAGAGTCGGATAAAATTCCCCCACTGCAGCACTTAAAGGTTTTCGCAGCCCATAGAGATTTAAGGAGAGCAGAAACCAGTTCGCGCCCTAAAAGAACTTTCCTTATCTATATATAAGGTGTGGAAGCAGGTCAAGAAATCATTCATCATTTGCAGCTCTTCCCTTAAGCGTTAGCTAAACTCTGACAACTCCCCTTCCAGATACAAGGGGACTCATCCCAAGGCGTCCCATGCTCTGACGGTTCCTCTTAAAGCAGCTTCTCACAAAAAAGAGAGGCCTGATAAAACTCAAGTGCCTGAGGTAAATTCCAAAGGACAAGACTCCAAATGCCCTAAGCCTGGGGGCATGGTAATTCACACAGTCCATATGGTGAACTCCAGAGACGAAGGTCGTGCTTCTATTACTCACAGGACACATACTTGGTCTCTGACAAAAACTCAACAGCAACATGAAAAGTTGTGGGAGATGCCTGCTTAAGCGGTGGCACTTGTTAGTCTACCACCTAAGGAAAACCCCGAATATGCACCTGAAAAAAGAGTAGGGCATGAATCGAATATTGACTTCCTAAAGCGTGCTCTCAAAAAGAGAGATGAAGAAGCGGCAGAAATGTCCACTAAAAAGAACCAGATGGCCCTTCTGATCCAGAACATGGCTGGAATGATAGTCCATTCGGAACCACTAGCAGATGAGCCGATAGTCTCTCTTAAAGACAAGGGTGGCATTTCAAATTCTCTATAAGCCTTATCAACGGCTAAGGAGGAAATGATCCCAAAGGCAAAGCTGGATGCATATATCGCTCAGCAAACCAATGCTCACTATGCCAGTGAAGCTGCAAATAAGTCAATCAAGACTGGTCGACCGTATCCGGCGTGCTACGATCAAATACAGTACCCACTAGAGTACACACTTCCAACATTCCACATGTACAAAGGAATTAGGAACCCTTGCCAGCATATTGCATGATTTAAATCCATGTGCGATAATACCGAAGGAAATAATATACTACTCCTCCGGCAGTTCGTCAGCAGTCTGGCGGGTATCGCCTTCGAATGGTATGCGGAACTCCCAAATGATTCCATGAAGACCTTCGACGAGATGCATATGCTCTTCTGTCAAAGATTCGCTAGTGTGAATAAACGCACTACCGTGGCGGTGTTGGTTAATGAAAGCGTTAAACCAAATGAGACTTGGGTTAAATATGTTACCCGATGGCGAAATCTCTGGTCAAAATGCGAGCAGTGCATCGATGAAATTGCAGCCATGGAAATGTTCATAGCCGCCCTTGACCCAAATTCAAACGTGTTCCCATATATGGCCCTATTCAAGTCGATGACTTTCCAAGAGCTCATGGATAAAATGTCTTGATTGGATCAGATAGGTCAAGACCTTTCCTCTTCCGATGAAGATATATGAAAAGCGGAGGCAAGATGACGTTTGTCACCAACGCTCAACAAAAAATGAGCGGCTTTGAAGCAACCTATTGCCAAAATAACGACAACGTGGGTTCTACCGTGGGGAAAATATCAGGACGTGAATATCCGCTCCCCCGAAATATATGCAGGGGGCATCTTTCTCGCTTGCGGAAGAATCTCTACGGAGGTGGTCCTTTCTTCAAAGAACAGAAAAGGATATTAAGAGGTTTATAAGCGGGTCCTGCAATCAAGTGGAAGAGCCCGCATGAATCAAAAACCATGGAAGGGATGTGGAATTCATTTCCCACTCTGAATCAGACGATGAAGGGAAAAGCCCCAAAATCAAGTTCATTCTTCCAAAGAAGAAGAAGGCTCAGCAAAAGGAGTGATGCAATATCTCGTTCCTTCGTCAGTATCAGAAGACGACATTGAAGAGCAGGGGGAAGGTGCCGTGTAAAACACCCGATATTTATGCAAAAACAACCCGATTGTTGTGATGGTAAAATAAGCAGTTCAAGAAGGTAAAGATAGCTTGAGGTATGAAGTGTCCATACATACAAAGGACAGACAACAGCGCCTTGGAAAGCAAGCGTTGGAACTGTTCATCTCAGAAAACTGCATTTTAATACCACTCATTCATTATCTATTTTTTGTATATATTGGTACTATTAACCAGTGTCTGCTCAAGAAATACAGATTACAGGTATCCGTGACACAATAATGAAAATACAAATCACAGATATAACGTTTGTAAGCCGACACTGCAACCGGAATTGCAAACCGATTGATATCCAAAGAGTTATTTTGCAACAAATAATGTGTACACAATTTTGGTCCAACACATAGCAAGTGTGCACATAACTCTTTGGTATGGACCATGGTGGGGCTGCCATGATGCAAGAGGAGCAAGCGGGCACATGTGAAGTGATGTCTGTTTAATGCAAAAAGATGTGATGTGATTTAAAAAGCATCAAGTTTCCCTCCAAATCCTTGAATGCAGACCAGGTTCATATAGACAAATCAAGCAGCACCAGAATGATATTGGAGAGAACAAAAGACCACACAACCAATACGAGTCCACTTGCTCGGATTTCGACCGGCAACATGCCCAAGAAAACCGGTCTCACCGGCCCCACCATGCCCAATAAGTCCCACTTTTTCTCTGGCTCTCCCTTACTGTCACATCAACTTATTTTTATTACCTGTTTAATCTTTTTTTGAGCCTATAAATACAGATCAGTGAGCAAGGGAATGGCTCTTACTTTTGTCCATATACTTCATACACTCAAGTTTTCTTTTTGTTCTTGTACATAACTAGTTTCCCTTGAATTCTTTATCTTCTCTTGATCATGTAATCTCTTTATTGAGCTTACAAATTTAAGTTTTGGTTATTGAACTCAAGGTTTGTATCACTTGGACTTAATAAAGATTTCATTTTGCACTTTGGGTTCCTAGTATTTTTATTTCTTACTTTACTTACTTGCAATTTTATATTCATGCCCTTTACTTACTTGCAATTTATTACCTTGCCATTTACTTTCTTGCAATGTTGTTCTTTTCTTTTCTTTGTTTATCTTTTTGCTCTTTCTTTTGTTGTTTTGTGAATATGTTGTGTTGTTAGGAAAAAGAATGGTTGTGTAAGTTAACTGTTTCCCTCTGAAACGCGGAGACGCGATAAATGTCTAGCCTGAATTTCGGGGCAGATGCTAATTGGTGCTATCCGTCCACCTCTCCAAATATGCCAAGTTGATTTATGGCACCATGTATCGAAGGTTTAAACGGATGCGGCCGATGTAGCAGACTTCGTCAGATTCCCCCTCGTTTGAAGGGTTTTTGATTGTGGGGACGCTCTTCCCTGCAGGCGCAAGCCCCTGCAGTTAATTACGCTACCGCATTGCGGTAACAACTTTCTCCTTCTCCAGATGGTCACTTCGTGTCGTGGGTGTTTGTTTTGTGTTTAGTTGCCAGTGGATTGTATACGGAGACTAATTTATCGCCCGTAGGGCGTGGACTAGTCCAAATCCGTATCTTTCTTAGATTTGGGTTTGGGGGGTTGGGTTTAAGGATACGTTAACCTTATTTGAGACGAAGATCAACTTAAACGTTTGTTAAGGATACGTTAGTCTCATTTTAGACTAAGATCAACTTAACGGGATCGTTTAGATCCAACAAGAGAGTAATTGGGCTCTATTGTTTAGTTTAGTAACATTGCGGTCGATTAGTTTAAGGACATTACGGTCCATTGTTAGTTTAAGGACATCTCAGTCCATTGTTAGTTTAAAGATATCGCGGTCGAGGTTAAGGACATCAAAGTCTGTGAGTTTAAAGACCCCACAGTCCAATGTTAGTTTAAAGACATCACAGTCGAGCTTAAGGACATCATAGTCCATGAGTTTAAGAACCCCACGGTCCAATGTTAGTTTAAAGACATCACGGTCGAGGTTAAGGACATCATAGTCCATGAGTTTAAGGGCCCCACAGTCCAATGTTAGTTTAAAGATATCACGGTCGAGATTAAGGACATCATAGTCCATGAGTTTAAGGACCCCACAGCCCAATGTTAGTTAAAAGACATCACGGTCGAGGTTAAGGACATCATAGTCCGTGAGTTTAAAGACCTCATAGTCAAGATTAAGGACATCATAGTCCATGAGTTTAAGGACCCCACAGTCCGTAGTTTAGAGACGTCATAGTCTGTGAAATGTGTGGTTGTCGGGACCCGTCACCTCTTTAAAGACGTTGAGGGATTATAACAACAAATATCAAAGGAGTAAAGAGATGTACCTTTGAACCAAGGTTGATTGGGGATCTGTAGTCCAATTTGGAGCTAAGATCAATTAATTAGATTATGAGCTCATTGGCTCAGTTAAATTTGAATTGATGACTTATGGCCAATTTGGGCTAAGTCCAATTAGATTAGAAATATTGGCTCTTTGTTGGACCATTAAACATTTGTCTAGGTTCAAGCCCACATTATTTAGCAATGCTAAACCAGAGTTTGAGGGCTCTGATACATTTTTGTCTTTGACTGAGCATTAAAGATTATAGCTCTGAGTTTTATTCAATTTTGAGATTTAGTTAAAGGAGAGGTTTTTTTGCCTCTGGAAACTTAGCCAATTTGGCTAAAATAGTGTTAAATACTAAAGGACAACAGTGTTAAATACTGGAAATGAAATGCTCAGAGTAGTGTTAAACACTAGTAGACAACAATGTTAAACACTGAGGATAAAACTCTCAAATTAGTGTTAAACACTAGAGAGGAAGAAGTCACGTGGGAACACGTGAGGGCACCCAAAGGTGGGGCCAGATCTCATTTATTTTGTTTTGTAAATAAGTGTTAAGCACTTTTGATTTTCTAGCCATCACGTGTTAGCACGTGATGGATATCTGTGCATTAGTTGTTAAAGCATTTATTAGGGGTCACGTGGTAACACGTGAGAGCGCCCAAAGCCAACATTTTCTTTGCTTTTATTCTTTTTGTTTTGGAGGTCACGTGGGAGCACGTGAGGCATTGCCTCAGGGCCAATTCCTTCTTATTTTGGAGGATCTTTTCAGGGGTCACGTGGGGACACGTGACTCTAGTTTTTTACATACATGGAGATCTTTCAAGTCTCTTTATTTTTTAAGAATTAAATTCTCTGTAGGGTTAAACCCTAATTATGTTTTAGAGGAATTAAATTCCCATGTATGTGAAAGAATTAAATTCTTATATAGGGTTAAACCCTAGTTCTGTCTTGGAGGAATTAAATTCCTATAACTTCAAGAGAATTAAATTCTCATATAGGGTTAAACCCTAATTTTATCTTGAAGGAATTAAATTCCTGTGATTTTGAGAGAATTAAATTCTCATATAGGGTTAAACCTTAGTTTTATCTTGGAGGAATTAAATTCCTGTAAATTTGTGAGAATTAAATTCTTATATAGGGTTAAACCTTAATTTTATCTTGGAGGAATTAAATTCCTGTAAGTTGGAAGAATTAAAATTCTCTAAACTCAATTCTCCCTCTAAGTTTTGGATTTGCATGGCAGAATCTCCCCGATGAGAATTAAATTTTTAACCTGTGGGGAGATTTGCTTCTGCAAATTTTCAACCAGAGGAAGAACTAAGTTCTTTTGCAGAAGAGTTAAACTCTTAGATTGAGAATTAAATTCTTTTTTTTGTTTTATGAAACTTTGATCCCTTTCCGTTTTCTCACCTAGGGTTTCCTTTCTTGAGAATTAAATTCTCCTTTCTTTTCTCTCTGCTATTTGCCTTTAGAAAATTTCAAGATCCCAAAATCTATATATTTCTTCTCCTCTTGGCTCCTATTTATAGGAGAAAGAAAAGAATCAATTTGTTTAATAAATCTTTCATTGAAAGATTTTGTTTGTTTTTTGTAACTAATGTGATCTTTTAGATCACTCAGTGAATTTTATTCACCATTGGATTTTTAATCCAAAAGATATTCTGTTTGTTACTTTTGGTGAAATTTAGGGAAATCTTTCCTTGTCTAAAATCTTTCCATAAATTGGTGATTTTTAATCACCCTTGGATTTTTAATCCAACGGTCCCCTATAATTCTTTTTTGTTTGGAAAGATTTGGAGAAATACTTTCCCAGTTAGGGTCTTTGATTTCCCTTAATTAGAATTTAATTCTATCAATTTATAAGGCTTTCAAAGCCTATCACGTGTTGGCACGTGACCCCTCCTCATTCAGAATTTTAATTCTATCTTATGACTGGGCTAAAGACCATCATGTGTCAGCACGTGACCCTTGGTCACGTGTGAGCACGTGACGCCCCATTGGAGTCCTTCTTTAGCCATTCGTTTACACTTCTGCTTGATTAGAATTTAACTATCACGTGTCAACACGTGACCCTTGGTCACGTGTGAGCACGTGATACCTCATTGAGGTAACTCCTGATTTTTAATCAGGGAACATTAACGTTTTCGTTTCTCATTTCCTTTGCCCATATTTTCCAATTGAACTCCGTCCAAACCTTACGCAAGTGCTCCGTAAGGCACCCTACCCTATCAAGGTATCGGTGATTGCTAACCGCGACCGATTGCGTTCGGTTTTGCCGGAGGCTAAAGTCAAGCGACAAGAACGGACGGAAAAGGGTCAATAAGCCGGATTTCACTAATACCGTGCTTAAGCACCCTAATCCACGTTGTTGCCGATTGCTCTAGCTTCAAGGGTTGAGTTCGGCACAAACGATTGAGTACGAAATTCACTAATTTACACTAACCTATCTAACCCTAACAACTTATACTTTTCATATACACACATAGGTTAGAAACAAACAATTCCGACCCGCGCATTAACTCGTGAAAACAAGAACGTAGAACGCACCGTCTCCCTGCGGACGACCCATACTCATCACGGCTAGCTACACACGACGCCGTCCTGATTGCGGTTAACTTTAAAACTTAAAATACGACACGCCAAAAGCGTATCAATCAAATGGCGCCTTTGCCGGGGAGACGATAACATTTTTATTCTTGTTATTTCGGGTTAATCTTGTTTATATCATCTAACACCATTCTTAAAAACAAACTAAAAAATTCAAAAATTTCAAAACCAAAAAAAAAATAACATATCTAACTTTTTTGTTCTTTGGATTTTTGACCTGCAAGCACTCTGGGACTAATTAAAAAAGATAAACAATAACATTGAGACACTAGTATAACACTAAGACACCAGAAGAAATTTGGAGCCCCAATTCACCAAAGAGCCCGGCGACACCTGTAAAAATTTCGGTGACGCCGGCCTGTTCTCCTCAGTTTGCTCCAAAAATTTTCTATGTGCTCCAGTGTTCTAATTTTGTCCCAATTTTATTTCTTGATTTTTATAATTTTAGGTGTGCAGGAGTTTGGGCATTCATATCACTTTTTTGCACTAATAATCCATTTTTCCGACATTTTCAGACTTTTACGGATTTGCGAACTACGATCGTATGGAGCAAAGTGTACATCAAAGCTAAGGTGATTGCGAAGTATAATGCCAAAGATCTGGGTAGTTTGACCCGCGCAAGCGAACTTTATCAAGCTACTTGGATTAAATTCAACGAAGGTTTCTTAACCCGAAAAATTTATCGGTACGTAATTTACTAACACCTTCTTTTCAAATCCGACGAATCCAATATACTATATTTGCAGGATTCTTTACAAGTTCGCTATCAAACGATAAAATTGACTAACCCGTATTTGTTGCAGTGCCATGCTTAAACATAAAAATCGATTTTTTTGAGGTTTTTGACAACCTTTTCATTGATTTGTGCATTGCATCCATTAATACGGATGTAAGGGCAAGTGAACCCCATAACATACGGTAAAAGATTTCATTACATTTTCCGTGGCCCACAAATCACGAAATTGAGCATAACGTTTATCTGCACAAATTTTAAAAGAAACCATACTTTATGCTTTAAGGACTTCGCACTCATTAGGAGAAATTAACTGTATTTAGAACACCGCTTAACGGTATATCGTTCACGGGGTGTCTAGGAAAGTATTCACGGCGAAACCGCCAAAAGGGAAAGGGTTATCTAATTAAGGACCTTCGCGAAAGCATTGGAAAATCTCCGCTTATCTCTGCACTTACCTGGCTTCGTGATCAATATATCTTGAGCCCGTTTCTCGAAACAGTTTTACTTCGACAATTAAGTTCTTGAGTAGGTCTAGTTGACCTGGGTGAAGCCTAGACCGATTAGGTGTGTGGTATTGTGTCGTGATTGTTTTTGTCCACATTCTTTTTTGTGTGTATATTTCAAACTTTTGTTGATAACTAAAAATAAAATAAAAAAATAAAAAAAATTCACATTCTTTTCCTTTTCTTCTCTTCATATCATGGATACCCCGCCTAGAAAAACTCTTTCCGAACTTTGATATCCTTAGCCAGACATTACTTCTTACGGTTCTTGCTTTGGTCAAACTTCGAACGATCTCTCCATGCCTAAAATTTCTTTGAAAGATCGGATGGACGTGTCTAGGACAAACAATTGGACTCCGCAATCCACTTTGTATCAACCGTTTCAACCTATCCCACCTTCTTACGTTGATACCTCTTTTGAGAGTCCTGTTGTAATTTCAAGACCTATGTCTATTGCTGAACGTATTGAACAATCCCGTAGCCGATTTTTCACTCCTTTCACCACTTGCAATTCTTTGAATCAACAATTCTATTCACCATCTTATCCAAATGTTGATCCTACTTCTGTTCAACCATTTGATTCCTACCAGTCCTACCCGACATTTACACCTTCTCTAGACATTGCTTATGAACAGTCTTTTGGGAGTTTCCAGTATCCAAACGAGTTTGAATGTTTTACTGAAACCCTTTCACAACCCATGTCTAGTCTGGAACAGTCATTGGAAGACTTTCGGGTAGTATCTTACCAACAGATGATGGATTTGAATGCGTCCATGGCCGCCCTCATACAACCTAACGAATCGGTAGCTAGTTTCCAACTAGCTCCAAATTTTCCTATGTATGATGAGACGATAGGACATATTGAGAATTTGAGTGGTGAGAGTGAGCAGTACATCCTTCCAAATCAAACCTACCCGTTGCAAATTGAATCCCACAACTCCGGTTTTGAATGTCTATCAAGTGTCACTAATGATTTACCAATTGAAGATAGAATGTTTAATGAGTTGTACGACTTTGTAGTGTTTGATTTTCCCGATTGTGAAGGGACTCTGTCAAATGAAACCAATCCAACCCTTTCGACCTCTACACCATCACTCTAGAACCTAAATTGATTGAAATCCATGCTTTTGATGAGGTGTCTGAGAAGATCGATTTTTACTTGATTGAGGATATTGATGCTGGGAATATTTTGAATGATGAACCCACAGCTTTGGATGAGTTTTTCTCACCAATTCATCATGTCCTTTCACTTCCGTGTGGACATCATCCTGAGTTATTAACAGTTTTTCCCGAACTTCATATGCGTCTAGATATTGATGATAAATGCATGGATGGGCTGACTTTTGAGGATACCATTGAGGATGAACCAGTTTTATTTGATGAGTCAGATTTTCCAATTCATCATATCCCTTTCATTGACTGTGTACACCTTCCTGAATCTTTAACCGATACAATTCCTCTTTCACTTCCCTCCATCCTTTCCATCGTTCCGACCTTGAAAGACACTGTCACTACCCCAAAATTTGGATGTGACCGGCACTTAGATTGTATAGTATCTAAAGATATTTATACAACTCGAGTAAGCCGAAAAACCAAGATCAAATCCTTTTTGCGGAATGTTTTATAAAAATTTAGTTTATAAGTAAAAATCACGTTTTATGTATTTAACAGTAGTTAAATATTGAATTCATAATAAAAGCAAGTTAAAGTGTTAAGCTTGGTTGCATCCCTGGTTGGGATCAACAAAATACAACAGCGGACTAAAATTTACAACTTATATGAGACCAATAGAATCATAGATATGAATAAAAGAAATATCGGCTAACATAACAACGATCTCACCTGTCAAATAATATACATATACTCATCTCTCATTCTAAGTCATAGTATAAGGTCCGATGGAGATTTTCTAGATACAATGATACAATACCAAAAGTGAAGGTTACTACATATGTAACCTACCTATCCAAAAGATGCGATAAAAGCTGCAAAAGTGGATCTACACCGCTGCTAACCGTCCACTCTACCCCTGCAAGGAACTGTGGCACAATGGGGGTGAGTTGCCAACTCAGTGAATATAACTAAGATATAACGGTTAATAATGTAAATATGACGATCATATTAACTGAAATGAGAAAAAGTATAATGTAT
The DNA here is from genome assembly GCA_030015575.1 of Agapanthus africanus. Lineage (NCBI taxonomy): Eukaryota > Viridiplantae > Streptophyta > Magnoliopsida > Asparagales > Amaryllidaceae > Agapanthus > Agapanthus africanus. The sequence continues at coordinate 765,503,307 of JASDDO010000022.1, read as the reverse complement.
GATAGCATATGGAAAACATGAATCTGTACCACGAATCACATAACCAAAATTGAAATCTCATCGTTTATTTCCAATAATTTCATCTTTCCGTGTCCATAATTGACACAAAACTTCCATTTCTCTCAGGCATCATTCCTCGAATGATCCTGTAATTAACACTACCGGTCGGTATCATCTAGATATCCACCGTATTTCACCATTATCTCCGGTATCGAGTAACCTCACTAGGCTCCCCCGCCTCAAATGCGGCTATCCTGCCCCTCGGTCTCGACCGGGTCCACCATGTATCCAACTGTATCCCCACCGACTTAGTCTGGATAAAACTGTAAATCCGTAACCGTATACCCACCGACTCGGTTCGGACTAAACTCAAATCATAAAAATATCTCATGGTGGAAGTGTCACATAAATCATGAAATCACTGGATTTATGTAATAGTACAGGAAAACTCAAACCATAAATTCTCAATAATATAAAGCTTCCTATATCAACTTAGAATACTCGGATGATAAACATGATGTCATTTATGCAAGTTACCACTATTGTTAATAATTTAGGTATGATAGGAATCATATTTAACAAGATGAATACTTAGTGTAAAAGTGATATGTTAATATCGACGAGGTGTAGTGTAACATGTAAAGATATGCACGTGCGGCATAACTCGTCGATAATTGTGCAGTGTTCTAACAACTAAAGTGAGATATATGTAGATATGAGTGTATATTATCATTTTAGAATACAAAAGTAAAGCATTTATTTAAATAAAATTACGGGCGTAACACGCCATCTCTACAAAATTCCCCGGTAGATGTTTAGTCTACTCATAGGAAATACGTCGTATCTACTCAGGAATCGCCAATCCTTTTCCTTTCCTTACCGCCTCTGAAACTCCCGAACTCAAATCTAATATTAAATTTAACTTGTATAAAAAAACGGCTACATTCCGATACGGTAAAATCAAGAAATACCAGTTGTACGTGCTAACTACACTTCGTACGACTATAGCAAACAATCTAACACTCATTCTCACCGAAATTTAACCCAACTCTGCATCGTGACAGAAAACAGATCGCGATACGTTTTAACCGTGTCGTATTTTGGGTTTTTAGATAGCTTTTCCGATATTAGCTTTCAGATATTATATACAGTTAAACTAACTTGATTAAACAATACCGAAATGACCAAAATTCTACACAGAAACCTACCCAACAACCCAAAACACCCTAACTCCCTACAAATCCGGCGACGCCGGAATTACTCTTATGGTCACCGGCCAAAATCCGAGCTCCCCTGCTCGTATTCCTATGGTTTGTTCTAGGTCTATTATACAACAATTTGGCACTGTTTAGTTAAGTTAACTTTTTTCTAAACAATAGCAGATTCAAACAGAACTTAGTTGTATCTAAAATATGATATTATAGACTTTTGATTTCAAACTTAAACCAATTCCATAATTTAAATCTCTACTGTGAATGAGGATTTTACCTACAATAACTTGTTGAAATAACACTCTCCAAGATGCACAAGCTCCTAGTCCTAACTTGATGATGAACTCCTTGTCTAGTTTTTCTTCTTCACTTCTTTTCTCCTTTATTTCTCTTTTTGAATTTTAAGTGTTTTCTTTCACTTTGATTGGGAATTTTCAGAAGTTTAATTGGATTAATGATCTGAATACTTAATATATATGGTGATAGGAAGAGGGAGGTGGTAGGAGGAGGTTTCAATGACCTAGATGTGCCATCCTCATACAAGGAGGAGGTGTGGGGTGTGGGTTGTGCATGTAAGAAGGTGGTGGCAATGCATTATCCTTCCATTTTGATTTATCTTAAGATAAAATTTCTGAACAAAAACGTAATTTACCTCTTTTTCACTTACACCTTAAACAATTTTCCATTTGCACAATTTCCTAAACTTTACATAGAAACCCTTCATAACTTATGTTATTATAAAACATCATTTTTATTAAAATGAAGCTAAAATTCACATTAAAACCCTTATAATTTATTTATTTTGCATACTAAAATTGTAATTTAATTTGTTTTACATACATTTTAAGAAATTGTTTTATTTGGTTTTAATAACCTTTTTAATTTATCATTTTATTATTTAATTGGTTAATTTTATTTATTTCTAAATTTTCAAAATATTACAATATTCCCCCCTTAAGAAAATTCGGTCCCCGAATTTAAAAATTAACTAGACATACCTTTGAAAAGATGTGGAAATTTCTTCCGCATCGCATCCTCGGTCTCCCAAGTAATCTTCTCGCGATTCTTTCCTTGCCAAAGAACCTTTACAGATGGAAGTACCCTCGATCTTAGTTTCTTTGCCTGCCTGTCTAGAATAGCGACTGGCTGCACTGTGTAGGATAAATCCGGCTCAAGCTGTAACGTCTGATGCTGGATCGCGTGAGAAGGATCGTGAAGATACTTGCTAAGTATCAAAACGTGAAACACTGGATGCACATCGGGAAAACTCGGTGGAAGTGCTAAACGATAAGCTATAGCACCCACTCTCTCCAGAATCTCGTAAGGTCCAACATATCTGGGGCTGAGCTTCCCCTTTTTCCCGAAACGCATTACACCTTTCATCGGAGATACATGAAGGAACACATGATCTCCCACTTGAAACTCGAATCTACGACGTCGTCGATCTGCATATGATTTCTGTCTGCACTGGGCCGCCCTCATTCAGTCCCGTATCAATTGAATATTTTCTTTAGTCTCCTGTACTATCTGCGGTCCCAAAATGCTACTCTCGCTCAGTTCCGTCCAGCAAACGGGTGATCGACATTTCCTCCCATACAAAGCTTCAAAGGGCACCATCTGGATCGTCTCTTGAAAACTGTTGTTGTACGAAAATTCTATCAAAGGTAGGTGACGATCCCAACTACCACCAAAATCAAGACTGCAAGCTCGAAGCATATCCTCTAAAGTCTGAATGGTCCGCTCTGACTGACCATCTGTCTGTGGGTGGAAAGCTGTACTAAAACTCAATCGTGTACCGAGAGCTTCTTGAAGTTTCTGCCATAGCCTGCTAGTAAACTGGGTACCCCAATCTGATACTATGCATGTCGGAACTCCATGCAATCGTACAATCTCATCAATATAAATCTGAGCGTACTGTGCAAACCCATACACCATCTTCACCGGAAGAAAATGAGCTGCCTTTGTCAATCTATCTACAATCACCAAAATGGAATCATACCCTCTGCTAGTCCCGAGTAGCCCACAACGAAATCCATGGAAATATGTTCCCATTTCCACTCTGGAATGGGCAAGGGCTGCAACTCTCCGGCTGGCCTCTGGTGTTCTGCCTTGACTTGCCGACAAGTCAAGCAAACTCCGCAACATCCCTCTTCATTCCTTCCCACCAATAAACATCCTTCAGATCATGATACATCTTGGTGGAACCAGGACGAATACTGTATGCTGATCTATGGGCCTCTTCTAAGATCTCACGTCTCAATCCGTCAGAATCTGGTACACAAAGACGAGTCCCAAAACGTAATAATCCATGATCATCAATCACAAACTCTGACTCCCTGCCCTGCCTAACCTGATCCATAATCTTCGATATACGAGCATCTGCGGGCTGTGTCTCTCGAATACGATCCAATAACTGAGGTCGGGTGCGAACATGTGCTAGCTGTCCTCCTGTCGGGATGAACTCAAACTATATACGACTATCACAAAAAATCTGCCAGTCTGTAGAAGACTGTCTCTGCAAGGTGTGTAAATGAGATAAGCTACCTCCAGGCTCCGACTCAAAGCATCTGCTACAACATTTGCTTTGTCTAGATGATACAAGATCTCACAATCGTAATCTTTTACCAGTTCTATCCATCTATGCTGCCTTAGGTTCAGATCCATCTGCTGAAAAATATACTTCAAGCTCTTATGATCTGTGAAGATTTGGCACAACTCTCCGTACAAATAATGTCTCTAAATCTTTAATGCGAATACCACAGTAGCCATCTCTAGATCATGAGTGGGGTAGTTCTACTCATGCCTCTTCAACTGTCGAGAAGCATAAGCTACAACCCTGCCGTGCTGCATCAATACACAGCCTAAACCCACTCGAGATGCATCACAATACACAACAAAATCCCCTGACCCCGAAGGTAAAGATAAGACTGGTGCAGTTGTCAAGCGAGTCTTCAACTGCTGAAAACTCTGCTCACATGTATCTGTCCAAAGAAAGGGAACCTTCTTCCTAGTCAATCCGGTCAACGGTGCGGCGATCCGAGAAAAATCCTGCACAAAGCGTCGGCAATAACCTGCCAGACCTAAGAAACTCCGAACCTCTGTAACTGACACAGGCCTGAGCCAGTGCTGTACCGCTTCAATCTTCTTTGGGTCCATACGTATCCCAGCTCTAGTAACTATGTGTCCCAAGAATTCCACACTATCCAGCCAAAAAGCACACTTGGAGAATTTTGCAAACAGCTGATGCTCCTTCAAGGTCTGCAACGTAATACGCAAATGCTGCTCGTGCTCTCGACTCCGAGAATAAACGAGAATGTCATCAATGAATACTATAATAAACTGATCAATGAAGGGCCTGAAGATACGGTTCATCATATCTATAAAAGCTGCTGGGGAGTTGGTGAGTCCGAACGACATCACCAGAAATTCATAGTGTCCATATCTTGTGCGAAACGCAGTTTTCGGAATATCGTCTTTCCGAACCCTCAAATGGTGATACCCTGACCGCAAATCAATCTTCGAGAAGTAGCCAGCTCCCTACAACTGATCGAACAAGTCATCTATACGTGATAGTGGATACCTGTTTCGCACAGTGACGCGATTCAGCTGTCGGTAGTCAATGCACAGTCTCATACTACCGTCCTTCTTCTTTACAAATAAGACGGGAGCTCCCCACGGAGATACACTGGGACGAACAAGTCTTCTATCTAACAACTCTTGCAACTGACTTTTGAGTTCCCTCAACTCCGTCGGGGCCATCCGATAGGGTGGTATAGAAATAGGCCCCGCACCCGGAATCAAGTCAATGCAAAATTCAACATCGCGATCGGGTGGTAATCCTGGTAATTCAACAGGAAACACATCCGGAAATTCTCGTGTGATTGGAACCTGGTCCAACGGAATCTCAGCGGCTCCTACGTCCTGAACAAATGCTAAGAATCCACGACAACCCTTTTTCAAGAGTCGTCTCTCACAAAGAGCAGAAATCATGTTGGCAGGAGTTTTATTACAGTCTCCCTGCACAACAAAGATCGGTTCACCTGGAAAACAAAATCTAACCGCTTTCCCCCAACAATCTACATAGGCATGACAAGCGGCCAACCAATCCATACCGAGAAGTATATCAAAATCTAACATATCCAGGAGAATCAGGTCAACTAGCGAATCTCTATCACCAATACGCACAGAACATGATCTGAATACGTGTCGAGCTATAAAAGAATCTCCCACCAGAGTAATCACCACTAACGGTAACTCTAACAACGGCGACTTTTTCCCCAAAGAAAGTGCAAAGCGTGAAGATACATAAGAATGTGTAGAACCGGGATCAAATAAAATATGTGCATCTAACGAACATACTACAAGAGTACTTGTCACAACTGCATTTGATGACTGGGCATCCTATGGAGTCAGCGCAAAAACCCGTGCCTGGCCCCTACCCGCATCCTGTCGTACTCTACCTCTATCTCCTCGACCTTTCTGAGATTGTCCTGCAAAGCCTCAACCTCGTGGTGCAACTGCCTGGCGTGTAGGGCCAACGGGGGAGGAAGTAAAGCCATCGGCGTAGAAGGTGGAGGGGTAAATCAACCTGTGGAGTAACAGTCCCGCTATAGCGTGTACACCCTCTAGCCGTATGCCCTGGAAGTCCACAATTATAACATGTAAGTGGGGTCCCCTGATCATCGGGGTATGAACTGAACATCTGTCCCTGGGTCCAACCTCGTCCGAAACTGCGGCCTGGAGTATATCTGCCTCTACCTCTGCCAAATTGCCTAGTTATTGGCCCAATCGGTCTACTCCTCTTTGGCCCGGAACAACCACTGCCTCGCTCAAACGCTCCTCTACTCGTATCGCTGCATCTATGGCCTGCGCATACGTATCAAAATGCTGGGAGCCTATAGCCAGATACAACTGCGTGTCCAGACTCCTTAGGAACTTCTTCACCCGAAGCTCCTCTGTAGGAACTAAATAGGGAGCATAGCGCGACAACTGGGTGAATCGTAAATCAAAATCTTCTACCGACATACTTGCAGATTTCCGCAACGCTTCAAAACTGCTAGCTCTAGCATCCCTCACACTCTGTGGAAGAAATCTGGCAAGAAAGACCTCGGATAACTCGGTCCACGACATCGGAGGAATACCCGTAGCTCGCCCTTTCTCCATCGACTCGCACCACTCCTGTGCAAGTCCTTCCAAACAAAAACTAGTCAGCTCCACTGACCTCGCATCAGAACATCGCAATGATCTGCCAATTCTCGACATCCTATCAATAAAGGACTGAGGATCCTCCGCTACATCGGTCCCTGTAAATACCGGAGGTCTCAATCTCATAAACTCTGAAAGCGATACCTCCATCACCCTCGTGTCTACCAGTGCTACCGTCTGCGTGGGCTGTACCTCGGACTCTGCCACGGTCGGTGCCGGATCCTGTTTCAGTACTCGAGTGGCCTCAGCTAACTGTCCTACCACTCGCTGTAATCCTAACATGCCCTCCTCTATCCTAGTCATGCGATCTGGAGGAGGATGATCAACATGCTCGTGCACCGCCGGAACGTCCGGTGTACCAGTCGTCGTCATAGGCGGACTCGTCCTAGCTGCATCTCTGGCTGCGGCTCGCCTAGCTCGCATAGCCATAGCAATTGGAATAAGAAACGAGAGTTGGTAAGGCTTACGAAATAGGAACAATCAATAACAGAGAGTCAAAGGAAGGACAAATCAAGATATACATCCTAAGGTTAGTTCGGCTGAGTATGGTAACGTAAATATGCCGCGGAACATACGTACGGTACTGCACTCATCCTAAATCACCTACTCCATCAAACCAAAGGTTATCCTAAATCACGGACTCACGTCAACTTATCTTAACTCACTACTCGATTCCGTAAGGTTACTCCTAGGCTCTGATACCAACTTTTTCACGACCCCAAAGTTTGGATGTGACTGGCACTTAGATTGTATAGTATCTAAAGATATTTATACAACCCGGGTAAGCCGAAAAACCAAGATCAAATCCTTTTTGCGTAATGTTTTATAAAAATTTAGTTTATAAGTAAAAATCACGTTTTATGTATTTAACAGTAGTTAAATAATGAATTCATAATAAAAGCAAGTTAAAGTGTTAAGCTTGGTTGCATCCCTGGTTGGGATCAACAAAATACAACAGCGGAATAAAATTTACAACTTATATGAGACCAATAGAATCACAGATATGAATAAAAGAAATATCGGCTAACATAACAACGATCTCACCTGTCAAATAATATACATATACTCATCTCTCATTCTAAGTCATAGTACAAGGTCCGATGGAGATTTTCTAGATACAATGATACAATACCAAAAGAGAAGGTTACTACATATGTAACCTACCTATCCAAAAGATGCGATAAAAGCTGCAAAAGTGGATCTACACCGCTGCTAACCGTCCACTCTACCCCTGCAAGGAACTGTGGCACAACGGGGTAAGTTGCCAACTCAGTGAATATAACTAACATATAACGGTTAATAATGTAAATATGATGATCATACTAACTGAAATGAGAACAAGTATAATGTATGATAGCATATGGAAAACATGAATCTGTACCACGAATCACATAACCAAAATTGAAATCTCATCGTTTATTTCCAATAATTTCATCTTTCCGTGTCCATCATCAACACAAAACTTCCATTTTTCTCGGGTATCATTCCTCGAACGATCCTGTAATCAACAATACCGGTCGGTATCATCTATATATCTACCGTATTTCACCATTATCTCCGGTATCGAGTAACCTCGCTAGGCTCCTCCGCCTCAAATGCGGCTATCCCGCCCCTCAGTCTCGACCGGGTCCACCATGTATCCAACTGTATCCCCACCGACTCAGTCTGGATAAAACTGTAAATCCGTAACCGTATACCCACCGACTCGGTTCGGACTAAACTCAAATCATAAAAACATCTCATGGTGGAAGTGTCACATAAATCATGTGTAACATGTAAAGATGTGCACGTGCGGCATAACTCGTCGATAATTGTGCAGTGTTCTAACAACTAAAGTGAGGTATATGTAGATATGAGTGCATATTATTATTTTAGTACACAAAAGTAAAGCATTTATTTAAATAAAATTACGGGCGTAACACGCCATCTCTACAAAATTCCCCGGTAGATGTTTAGTCTACTCACCGAAAATATATCGTATCTACTCAGGAATCGCCAATCCTTTTCCTTTTCTTTCCGCCTCCGAAACTCCCGAACTCAAATCTAATATTAAATTTAACTTGTATAAGAAAACGGCTACATTCCGATACGGTAAAATCAAGAAATACCAGTTGTACGTGCTAACTACACTACGTACGACTATAGCAAACAATCTAACACTCATCCTCACTGAAATTTAACCCAACTCTGCATCGCGACAGAAAACAGATCGCGATACATTTTAACCGTATCGTATTTTGGGTTTCTAGATATCTTTTCCGATATTAGCTTTCAGATTTTATATACAGTTAAACTAACTTGATTAAACAATACCAAAATGACCAAAATTCTACACAGAAACCTACCCAACAACCCAAAACACCCTAGCTCCCTACAAATCCGGCGACGCCGGAATTACTCTTATGGTCGCCGGCCAAAATCCGAGCTCCCCTGTTCGTATTCCTATGGTTTGTTCTAGATCTATTATACAACAATTTGGCACTGTTTAGTTAAGTTAACTTTTTTCTAAACAATAGCAGATTCAAGTAGAACTTAGTTGTACCTAAAATACGATATTATAGACTTTTGATTTCAAACTTAAACCAATTCCATAATTTAAATCTCTACTGTGAATGAGGATTTTACCTACAATAACTTGTTGGAATAACACTCTCCAAGATGCACAAGCTTCTAATCCTAACTTGATGATGAACTCCTTGTCTAGTTCTTCTTCTTCACTTCTTTTCTCCTTTATTTCTCTTTTTGAATTTTAAGTGTTTTCTTTCAATTTTGTTGGGAATTTTCAGAAGTTTAATTGGATTAATGATCTGAACACTTAATATATATGGTGATGGGAAGAGGGAGGTGGTAGGAGGAGGTGTCAATGACCTAGATGTGCCATCCTCATGTAAGGAGGAGGTGTGGGGTGTGGGTTGTGCATGTAAGAAGGTGGTGGCAATGCATTATCCTTCCATTTTGATTTATCTTAAAATAAAATTTCTGAACAAAAACCTAATTTACCTCTTTTTCACTTACACCCCAAACAATTTTCCATTTGCACAATTTCCTAAACTTTACATAGAAACCCTTCACAACTTATGGTATTATAAAACACCCTTTTTATTAAAATGAAGTTAAAATTCACATTAAAACCCTTATAATTTATTTATTTTGTATACCAAAATTGTAATTTAATTTGTTTTACATACATTTTAAAAAATTGTCTTATTTGGTTTTAATAACCTTTTTAATTTATCATTTTATTATTTAATTGGTTGATTTTATTTATTTCTAAATTTTCAAAATATTACAGACACTGTATCACTTTCACTTCCTGTGTCTGGTCTACCAAGTTCGGTTTACCCATGTTTCCTTACGAATCTTGAAAGGTTTGACTCCATTTCTTAGTGGTGATAGATTAACACAATCGCTTTTTACACATTGGTCATTACAAATTGTGCTAATTTATTTACTCCATTTTCACCCTCAAGTTCGTATTCCATTTCTTTTTCCCTTCCGATATTCTTCCCCTCATATACCGGGACCGTATACCACTTCTATCCCCATACGGTCTCGCGTATTTTACATTTCTTTTCTCTCCGCATTCTTACACCAACCTGCACACTATCGCAATAGAATTTTTGAATGGTTGGTGCTAACTGTTGGCCTGTGTAAAGCCTTGTATAGATTGATACTGTTCTTTCCCCCCTAATCCTGAATTTCACCGCTTAAACAATGGAAACACTGTTTCATTTAAGTTTGAGGGGACCTTTTTGTGTATATATATTTTTGGTTTGCTTTTTATTTTTTATATAAAAAGAAAGAAAAAAACATGGGAGCACCGACAATTTTGACCCTCTTGGTGCAGCCTGACAGTGAGGGCACTGTCAAGTTTAAGTTTGGGGGTGTGCTCGGTAAGATTTCTACCTTCACATTCATATGTATATTTTGCATTTGCATACTTATTTAAAAACCCATAAAATTCAAAATTTTTTACAAAAATATAAAAACTTTGTCGTCAAGTTAGCTAATTGGGCAACTTAGATTTTTATTCCGAAAGTTTAGTTGATACGTTAGAAATAAATAAATCCTAGGCTTAGAAATTGAAAACCCTAAAAATAACCCTCATTCTGTTTAACCTTGGTAATTATACGTCCTTGTAGTTTTTTTTATAGAAGTAGATAATCTTGAGTTCGGTTCTTGAGTTAAGTCGAGATGAAGAGAAAGCATTGAATACTTTACTGAAGAATAAGTCTGAAAAATAGTTTATATTCTTGAGTTCAAATTTAGAAAGTATATAACCTACAAACTGCATATACACGCACCTTGAAACTTGGGATAGTAGAGAATACCTAGAAATACTCTTGCCTGAAAACATAGTATGAAAGAAAAAACGGTATTTAAAGCTAACCACCAAAAGAGTATCATTGAAAAAAATACATATATCCGGTCTTAAAAAAGAAAAATAAAGAAAAGAAAAAATAAATAAATAAAGTCAAGACCTGGAAACTGCTATTTACGATTTAATCTCACACATTCAACAATCGGCTGTTAGTGCCTCAAGAAGTATTAATAGCCGCATGAAAAGTGTGTGAGCAACACCGTCCATCATTAACGAAAAGAAGTAGTATTAGGTATTAGGGTAAGGGTACTATAGGTTGAATTGAATTCTTAAGTGTAGGGGTAAAATTTTACACACACGTAGGGGTATACAATCGATGTTTGGAGGAAAGATAGAAATAAAGAATAAAACTTATATTTTCTGTAAAGTTGATAAAAATCCCTGATTGGAGACCGCACTTTAGAAGGAAAACTAAAGAGAAACCGAGATCTTTCTAAACTGTAAAACGTAGAGAATTTGGGGTTGAATAAATTGGAGGCATGAAACATAAGGGTTGAATATTTCTAACTTAGGATGATAGAATTTCTAACGTAGATACTAAATTGTAGGAGTAGAATCAACGTTAACGTGTGAAACTAGCTTGACAGGATTTTGTAGATGTAATCCGCTGAAAACCCTCAGGAGACAACACTCCTCCTACCAGGGACATCTAGAGGTTTAACGGCTTGTTGCACGAGCTCAGTGCAATCGTGTTCCCTGTGAAAGTGAGGTTAGGATTTTTGTTTTGCTCGGGACGAGCAAAAGATAAGTTTGGGGGTATTTGTTCATCTCAGAAAACTGCATTTTAATACCACCCATTCATTATCTATTTTTTTTATATGTCGGTACTATTAACCAGTGTCTGCTCAGGAAATACAGATTACAGGTATCCGTGACACAATATTGGAAACACATTCAAAATCATGGATATAACGTTTGTGAGCCGACACTGCAACCGGAACTGCAAACCGATCGATATCCAAAGAGTTATTTTTCAACAAATAATGTGTACACAATTTTGGTCCAACACATAGCAAGTGTGCACAAAACTCTTTGGCATGGACCATGGTGGGGCTGCCATGATGCAAGTGGAGCAAGTGGGCACATGTGAAGTGATGTGTGTTTAATGAAAAAAGATATGATGTGATTTAAAAAGCATCAAGTTTCCCTCCAAATCCCTGAATGCAGACCAGGTTCATATAGACAAATCAAGCAGCACCAGAGTGATATTGGAGAGAACATAAGACCACACAACCAACACGAGTCCACTTGCTCGGATTTGGACCGGCGACATGCCCAAGAAAACCGTTCTCGCCGGCCCCACCATGCCCAATAAGTCCCAATTATTCTCTGGCTCTCCCTTGCTGTCACATCAACTTATTTTTATTACTTGTTTAATCTTTTTTTGAGTCTATAAATACAGATCAGTGAGCAAGAGAATAGCTCTCACTTTTGTCCATATACTTCATACACTCAAGTTTTCTTTTTGTTTCTCTTTTCATTTTGTTCTTGTACATAGCTAGTTTCCCTTGAGTTCTTTGCCTTCTCTTGATCTTGCAACCACTTCATTGAGCTTGCAAGTTTAAGTTTTGGTTATTGAACTCAAGATTTGTATCACTTGGACAGAATAAAGATTTCATTTTGCACTTTGGGATCCTAGTATTTTTATTTCTTACTTTACTTACTTGCAATTTTATATTCTTGCCCTTTACTTACTTGCAATTTATTACCTTGCCATTTACTTTCTTGCAATGTTGTTCTTTTCTTTTCTTTGTTTATCTTTTCTTTTGTTGTTTTGTGAATATGTTGTGTTGTTAGGAAAAAGAATGGTTGTGTAAGTTAACGTTTTCGATTCTCATTTCCTTTGCCCATATTTTCCAATTGAACTCCGTCCAAACCTTACGCAAGCGCTCCGTTAAGCACCCTACCCTACCAAGGTATCGGTGATTCTTAACCACGATCGGTTGCGTTCGGTTTTGCCGGAGGCGAAAGTCAAGCGACAAGAACGGACGGACAAGGGTCAATAAGCCGGATTTCTCTAATACCGTACTTAAGCACCCTAATCCACGTTGTTATCGATTGCTCTACCTTCAATGGTTGAGTTCTGCACAAAAGATTGAGTACGGAATTCACTAACTTACACTAACCTATCTAATCCTAATAACTTATACTTTGCATATATACACATAGGTTAGAAACAAATAATTCCGACCCGCGCATTAACTCGTGAAAACAAGAACGTAGAACGCACCGTCTCCCTGCGGATGACCCGTACTCATCGTGACTAGCTACACGCGATACCATCCTGATTGCGGTTAACTTTAGAACTTAAAATATGACACGCCAAAAGTGTATCAATCAGGAAGGAATGGGTTATGGAACTCTCCGACCAAATGATAAATAATGGACCGAAACGTCCCTAAACTAGCACGTCGCTCCAAACACGGTGATGTTCGACCGGAACATCCCTAGACTAGCGCATCGCTCCAAATATGGTGAGAGATGGACTAAAACATCCCTAAATTAGCGCGTCGCCCAAACACGACGATATTAGACCGAGATGTCCCTAAACTAGCATTTCGTTTTGAACGTAGGAATGATGGACCGAAACGTCTCTAAACTAGCGCGTCACCCTAAACAAGGCGATATTGGACCGGAACGTTCCTAAACTAGCTCATCGCCTCAAACACGGCGATGATGGACCGAAATGTCCCTAAACTAGTGTGTTGCCCCAAACACGGCGATGTTGGACCGAAATGTCGATAAACTAGTATTTCGCCCCAAACACGGCGATGATAGACTGAAATGTCCTTAAACTATAGTGTCGCCTCAAACATGGCGATAATGGACCAAAACGGCCCTAAACTAGTGCATCGCCTTAAACACGGCGCGTCACCTCAAAAATGGCGATATTGGTTCGAAACGTCCTTAAACTAGCGCGTCACCCCAAATACGGTGATATGCTTCTTGAGATCGACATTGCAATTAAAGTCCCAACGAAGAAGATTGCAACTCAACTCCCATCAGCTATACAGCTTTTCCAGCCATGAATCTAACCCTAAGTCCCACCGGAAAATAGATTGGTCACCTATGGCGAAACTAGTTTTGAGAGTTTCGCAAAAAAACTGTATGTCCACAAGCAAAATGTGAATGGATGAAAACCCAAAAGTGCGTCGTGAGTAAAACTTCTGGACTACCGGCGAGCTTGTGAAAACTTGAAAGGGCGCAATCTCGTGAAAATAAAAAAATATACACTTGCAGGGTCCTTTCGACATTATAAAAAGAAATACCTGTGTGAGATCTTTAAGACTCACAAAGGAGCAACGCACTTAGAAATCCCCACGATTCCTAAGGAGAAATTACACTTGCGAGATCCTCACAACCCGTAAGGAGAATTCCCCCATACGAGACCCTCACGACTCATAGGATTTAAAAGCCTTAGGTTATAAGGATCTAAACCTGTTCTTAAGCTGTTATATCCTCCAAGTTGCTCTACAAGTAGTTTGATACCGACTCTTGTATACAATCCACAGGCACCAACAAATTATGTTCCAACCGAGTTCTACCAATGGCGAGAAAGATCCCTATATGGTGAACGACACTTGTAAGTCCTCTCGACTTACAAGGAGAAAATACTCTTGTATGATCCTTACGAATTACAAAAGATAACACCACTTAGAAATCCTCACGACTTCTAAGGAAAATATACACCTAAGAGATCCTCATGACTCATAGGGGAAATACTTCTATGAGACCCTTACGGCTCATAAAGTCAAAAAACCTTAGTCGACAGGATCCTAACCCTATTTGCTAAACCATCTTTATCCAAATCAACAAAGGAAAATGATGATTCGTTTCTGGCAATATCCCGATTGTAGCGATACTGATGCTTAAACATGTATCAAATTTTAAGTCCTCTCACGGCAAATGATGATCCACTCTTGGCAATATTGCAGTTGCAGCGATGCTGATGCCAAGATTGGTATCATATCTCAAGTTCTTGACTTGTAATAAAACTCAGCGAGTCGTAAAAAAAATGCATATGATATAGCCGAAATGATGGGACAACTCGAAATAAAAATCAGTAAGCAAAAAAATATATGCATATGAAACAGCCGAAATGTTTGGGCGACTCGTAATAAAAAACAGTGAGTAAAAATAAAAATGACATAGCCGAAATGATTTGACACCGCGAAGAAATAGCCGAAATGATTGGGCAGTGCGACTTTCGCGGTATGAAAAGCTAAAAAGGCAGAGTATCGCGGAAATATAAAATATATTAATAGAATAAAAAAATTTGCCCTGTAGGTACCACACTGACCCCTGTATACAATCCATGGGCACAAATAAAAGAAAGAGGAATCATATTTTTCCACCAAGCTTCGTCAAAAGAAGAACCGAGTCTTAATGGCACATCTACAGCCTAAAGACTAATTCGACATTTCTCTTACCCTGCGGAGTATAGATATGGTGTCAACACAGCTCCAAAGAGCCAAATCAAAATGCAGTAATGGAAAAATCCTAGCTCCAGCTCGACGTTTCTTCTCAGTGTAGACGCGACGTCAACAAGGACCCAAGGGTCAAATAAAAGTGGAGCAATGGCATATTCCTAGCTCCAGATCATGACAGCAACATCTACAGCCTATAGATCAATTTGATGTCCTTCTCATTCCAGCAAGGTGCAGACGCGACGTCAAGAACGACCCAAGGGTCAAACAAAAGTGGGGTGACGGCATATTCCTAACTCCCAGTCTTGATGGCAATATATGCGGCCTAAAGACCAATTCGACATCTCTCTTACCCCACCGGAGTACAGACATGGTGTCAACAAAACTCTAAGGAGTCAAATCAAAATGGAGTAATGGCAAAATCCAATCTCCAACTCAACGTTCATTCTCTGTGCAGACGCAACGTCAGCAACGACCCAAGAGTTGAACAAAAGTGGAGTGATGGAAAAATCCTAACTCCAGATCTCGATGGCAATAACTACAACCTAGAGATCAACTCGACGTGCTTCTCATTCCAGTATGGTGCAGACATAACGGTCAAATAAAATTGGAATGATGGAAAAATCCTAGCTCCAGACCTTGATAGCGATATATACGGCCTAGAGGTCATATGGATGTCTACCTGAATTCAGCGAATAATCGGCGTGATATCATCAAAACAAAAAACGAAATGACAACATGTTCCTAGCTTCAGGTCTTGATGGCAATACATACAAAGCCTAAATATCATTGGAGAACATCCCACCCCAGAAGGGTGCGGTTATGACTCATCAGGGTTTCAAATTAAGCCTAACCTCAAGTAAAAAAGCACCATGGCAAATACCTAACGCTTGTTCTTCCGACGGTAATATGGATATTCTAACCTAAGAAGATTACTTGAAGATGACTTGTCCAGCCTCAGAAAGGATCATAGAAACGACAGTCGCGGGGCTACTCGAGCAGAAACCTAAGGGACTGCATATCGAGGAATACATCAGCCAACGTGACGGTACGATAGACTTAAACCTAGTACCACGAACCTAACGGGCTCCTGTCATAAAAGAGTGGGGGTTATCTACATTTTACGTTAGAATACACCTGTGTTCAGTCGAAAATATTGCACATTTGATAGAACATTTTTCTTACTTTTGTTAAGTACTTAAAGGTGTTTATCGTAAATATGGAACATATGTGGGTTTATCTGCAAAATACTCTTTATCATATGTTCATACACTATACTTAACATTATGAAGGAAAATATATGCATATAATATTTATATAATATTTTAGTAATTTAAGTATGCTTATCATATCAAATATCCCTGTTTACAGCCGAAAACAGAGACGAATCGGGATGGATCGTCTTGACTGAATTTGTGGGCATATGCTATTTGAGTTTATCTATCCACCTCTCCGAAAATGCTAAGTTGATTTATGTCACCGTATATCGAAGGTTTGGACGGATGCGGACGTTGTAGCAGACTTCGTCAGATTCCCTCTCGTTTGTGAGGGGTTTTTGATTGTGGGGACGCTCTTCACTGTAGGCGCAAGCCCCTACAGTTAATTACGTTATTGCATCGTGAAAACCACTTTCTCCTGCTCCAGAAGTTCACTTCGTGTCATATGTGTTTGTTTTATTTTTGGTTGTCCATAGATTGTATACGGAGACTAATTTATGTTGTCGTCCGTAGGGCGTAGATTAGTCCAAATCCGTATATCTTAGATTTGAGTTTGGGTTGATATAAGGATCATTAATCTCATTTGAGATTAAGATCAACTTAAATTTTTGTTAATGATACATTAGTCCAATTTAAGACTAAGATCTACTTAACAAGGTTTTAGGATCATTCAGATCCAACAAAAGAGCATTTGGGCTCTATTGTTTTAGTTTAAGGACGTTACGTTCCGTTGTTAGTTTAAGGACGTTTCGGTCCGTAGATCACCAATTTTGAGGTGAGGGTTTAGTTTAAGGACGTTTCGGTCCGTAGTAGTTTGAGGACGTTACGGTCCGTAGATCACCATTTTATGCCCGTGTATTTGTTACGTGACGGGATGTACGGCGATGATGTGGGATACACCCATTTGGGGTGTGGTTTGGTTTAAGGTGTGCACGTCAGCTTGGGAAGTGCACCCAAAAGCAGTTGGTTGTCGGGACCCACCACCTCTCTGAAGACGTTGAGGAATTACAACGACATGCATCAGAGGTATGGAGAGATGTACTCTTGAACCAATTCCCGTGTTTGAGGGAAGAGATCATGGTGGACCATCTAAGAATCATTAGCCATTTTTGGGGAACTAAGATTAACTTAGGAAATGTGGGATGGACATCATTTTGGATATCATGAGTCATGTTTAGGACACAATGAACCAATAGGCTCAGTTGATCTGAATTAGGGATCTAGCCAACTTGGGCTTGGCCTACTCAGTTTTCTTGTATTTGAAAAAGTGCTAAGCACTTGTCAGAGCTCAGTCCCACTTTTTCGTGCAAACAGTGCTGAGCACTTATGTAAGTTCTGACACCCACACTTTACTTTACTTTACCTTTTTTTCTCTTTATGGAGTGCTGAGCACTCTTTATAGCGCCCACGTGCAAAGCACGTGAGGCACTAGGTGCTAAATGATGAATGTCAAACACTTTTATGTTTTGTGGCGCCCACGTGAGGGTCACGTGGGATGTTGGGCGCTGACCGCCACACCACTGAGTGCTAAGCACTCCTTATTTTGTAGCGCCTACGTGAGGGGGCACGTGAGGCGCTGGGCGCCAGCTACTGAGTGCTAAGCACTCTTTATTTTGTAGTGCCCACATGAGGGGCATGTGAGGCGCTAGGCGCTGAGCGCCAGCCACTGAGTGCTAAACACTCCTTATTTGTAGCGCCCACGTGAGGGGCACGTGAGGCGCTGAGCGCCAGCCACTGAGCGCCAGCCACTGAGTGCTAAGCACTCCTTATTTTGTAGCGCCCACGTGAGGGGCACGTGAGGCGCTGAGCGCCAGCCACTGAGTGCTAAGCACTCCTTATTTTATAGCGCCCACGTGAGGGGCATGTGAGGCGCTGGGCGCTGATTTTTCCTTGTATATTTTATTCTGAGGAGTTCAATTTCCTTGTTCTTTTCTGAATCTTTGATCTCCAAGAACAAGTTCGTCCCGATGAGAATTAAATTCTCAACTTATGGGAGACTTGTCTTGTGGATCTTAGATCCAGAGAAAGAACTAAGTTCTTCTTTTTAAAAGGTTTAAACTCTTCAATAGGTAAACAAGATGCTTTGATCTCTCTTCTTTTTTATTTACCTAGAGTTTTTTTCTCCGAGAAGGGAGATCTTCTTTTTTCCTTTTTGAAGCTTTCTGCTTTGTTTTTTTCAAAGCTTATGGGAGAGGGTTCCTCTGTATTGGACTTGAAGTCTTAAGTCCTTTATATAGTAGAGGCAAGTCTGTTGATTAGTTGAAGAAATCTCTCATTGAGAGATCCTAATTGATTTGGGGATTTTACCCACCGTTGGATCTCTGATCTAAGGACTTCTATTTTACAGAAGGTATTTTTCTTGTTTTTAACAAGGTTAGGAAAATATTTTCCCACACAGAATTTATTCTGTAGATCGGTGATTCTTTAATCACTATTGGATTTTTAATCCATCGGTACTCTGTTTTACAGAGAGTAATCTTTCTTATTTAGAAAGATTTGAGGAATATTTCCTCAACAGAATTTAATTCTGCATTCTGAAGATTTATTATCTCCGTTAGATCTTTGATCCAATGGCTCTGTTTAATAGAGAGTAGAGGCACCGGCGCTCACGTGCTGTGCACATGCGGCGCCAATAAGAGTTTTTTTAAACTCTAGCGCTGGCGCCCTCGTGGCAGGAATGTGAGGGGCTACCTCTTGAGTTTTGTGTGTTTTGCACATGGGCGCTGCTCATATAAGAGTTTTTAACTTTGGCGCCGGCGCCCTCATGGCAGGCACGTGAGGCGCTGCCTTTTGAGTTTTGAACAAAACTTTACTCTTTTATTAGGGAAACAAATGCCCCCCACTGCTGCGCTCACGTAGCTTACATGCGAGTGCAGCGGTGGCATCTTTTCCACCGTTGGATCTTCTTGGAAGTGGAACCGTCTTCTTATGCCTATAAGTAGGGCCTTTGGCCCTTGAGATGACCGCTGTTCATTTTCCCTAAATTTCTCATTTCTGAGAATTTAATTATCTTTCTAGAGCTTAGATCTCTGCCCAAGAAAACTCTTTTAGAGTAAGAACTTTGCCAAAAACTTAGTAAGGATTATGATCGAACCCATTAACAGAGCTTTGCTCTTCTTAGATCGTAGATCTTAAAAACGTGTTTTAGGCTTTCTTAACCCGTTAATTAGATCTTTGCTCATCATTCATAAAGAACCCTTAGAGTTTTTAGGATTCTTCTTGTAGATCTTAAAGATCTTGGGGTTTTACCCTGTCAAAAAGCTTTGCTTTTGAGGGTTCTGGTATATTACCCCATTGTTTTACAGAGCATGGCTCTAAGAAATTTTGGAGAATTTTATTCCCTCTTACCCTGTCAAAAAGCTTTGCTTTTGAGGGTTCTGGTATATTACCCCATTGTTTTACAGAGCATGGCTCTAAGAAAGTTTGGGGAATTTTATTCCCCTCTTAATTTTCTTGAAAGATGTGAAATCTGTTTGTAGTGCACAGCTCTCGAGGGAGTTTAACTCCTTAGTCCAATGATATTTTTCATTAAATGATAATCCTTTTGGATTTTATTCTTAATGAGTGACTGCCCCATCATTGATGGGACATTACCTTAATTTTGTGGGCTCCCTTGTCCCTTTCTTTTGCACTGCAATGCGGTACAAAATTTTTAAATATCAAAGAGTGTTAAAGTTTTGAACATAACGTCGGTAGCTGAACCTTCTCCTTTTGTGCAGGTGCTATGGCTTTGACTCTTCCTTCCCTTTCGTACGTTTAAAGAGCGCTTTTGCCGATGCGTCCGTGGATTGAGAAATCTTTGCGCTTATTAAAGATCATGGCCCGGTGCAGAAATCTCTTCACCTGTGGGGGTCGTGGTATAATCAGATTATCCGGGGTCGGCGCAGTTTTTCTTGTGCAGCGCCCTCGGAGCCAATTTCAGCGATTCATTACGCTGATTCGCCTCATGTGACTTATGCCGTAGAAGAGATCAACTGGACCTCGGAAGGTCACCTTCAGCCCTTTGTAGCATCAATAGCCGTACTTCTACCGATGGCCTTGGACATTTTGGGGCGGCGCATATGCAAAGCGAGTCGTGCCCTTGGGGGCAAGTTTATATGATAGGATTGACTCTTCTCCATTCAGCCGGCTACCTGCAGTGGGCTCGCTATATCATGTCGGCCAAGAAGTCGCTGCTGCTGAAGCTTGGGATGTATCCTGCAATCTATGTGTCCCTTTTTCAGTATCCTGCGCTTCATGTATGGTGGGTCAAGGCTTTTCTGGAATAGTGGAACATCCTAACCCACACATTTCTTCTACCGGACCGGAAGGTCTTAATTTCCTTGGAGGAGTTTGCGGAAATTTCCAGCTTACCCGTCAGAGGGGAACATTACGAGGAGATATCTCCCCCTGATGAGTATATCTTTTCCACCAAATCCGTGGTGATGGGCATCACTCCAGAGAATGCCGTTCAACACTAGTTCTCGAGCCTAATCAAGGTGTTGAACATTTATAAGAGTTTGTTCTTAGAGTCTGGAGGGCACGGAGTCGGCTTTGCAGCTTTCATCGCCCGCTTTCTTCGCCCAGAAGTCTTGTCAATACAAGCTGCAAAATTTTCCAAGCTTGACGACCCGTTCGGTTTTGGTATGGATAACTTGCCGATGGCAGAGGCAGATTTAAAGAATTTCTTCATTCCAGACATTCCAGTCATCCCTTTTGCAGAGCTCGCTGCTTCAGACGTCGACGAAGAGACATTCTTTCTGGGGTTCATTGGCCTGTGGTTGAGTTGGTTTTTGCTTCCGACGCATCCTCGCTATATGAGACCGTCTGTCTTTTATCCGGCCCACGGCATGGTCGTAGGGACGCGTGTAGCCATCGGGATCGCAGGGCTGGCTCATCTATATCATGGCCTGAGCTTAGCGGCAGACACTACTTAGCCGGGGGTAAAGCCCGCACATTTTCTGTTGCACTACTTCACGTCATGGATCGAGATGCATGTGCTAAGTGCTTCCGGTGTTCACAAACGACCCCGCTTCTACGAAAGCTACAACTTTCCTCGGATCATGTATCTGGTTGACGCTTCTACGTCAGACCCATCGCAGCGAGAAGCTCTGTGACTGGTCCTCCCCCCGCGCATGGTTAGGGACAGCATGACCTTTGTCAGTAGAGTCTTGACCATCGGCAAGGAATCTACTAAGGTGGTGCAACCGTTGCGTGACACTTTCAAAGACGGGGCTTCCACGTTGAGGGCTCGGGAAATCTTGCACCTGTATTCTATCAGGCCGGGCTTTTTAGTATTTAAACAGAATGCCTCGGTACAGTTTATGAGGTACAACCCACACCGCTTCGCTCAACAGTCGGGTTATAATCAGTGTGTTCCTCTCGAGGCACTCTTAGTCGAGTCGGCTGCTGCAGAGGAGGGTATTCGCAGCACGCTGCACCATTTTATGCGATTAAATACGGGGTCCCATTTTCTCATTAGCGAGCCAAGCTATGTGCCGAAAGCTTCTAACGCTTATGTGGCGTGGTACCAGCATGCGATGGGTGCTGTTATCCGGGAGGAAAGGCGGCTATTGCTCGATCACAAGGACACAGTCCCAGCTGGTAATCCAGTGGTACCTTTAAAGAGACGGATCGCCGTTCGTCCCTCCTTAAGAGAAGTTACTACGGCTGTGTTCCCACGAGCTTTCCCTGAGAAGCTTCAATCGGGTGTTCCCGCAACTGCGGTAGCCATGGCGTCCCCGGAATCTGGCATTGGTTCGGAAATCGGGACCCGCCGCCCGAAGATGCTTGTCAAGTGAAAGCTCTTATCGTCGGCCGTTGGTGTCCATTCGCAGAAAAAGAAGAAGTCTCTATTCTCTACTGACGTCGTATTCGACCAGGAGCCCCATGCTCCCTACAGTGAGAGCTTGTGCGAATATGGCACCAACGAAGGTATGTTCGACACGCCTGCGACCGATACAGATCTACAGGCTGCCCTCGCAGCTTCCGAGCGACTGACTCACGAGGAAGCGGCGTTGATCTCTATTGAGAAGTCAGGTTTACTTCAGTTACATTCTTCTGCGCCTATCCCTTCTCTCCTTATTATGCTTTTATTAACGCTTTCTTCTTCAACAGGTATTTCTGCCAAAGAGGTTCTCGCGGCTTCCCTCAGGACGTTCGAGGAGGAAGAGAGGCTCCGCGCTTCTTTGGGCCTTGGTATAATTCGTTTCATTACGCTTTTACTCTTTTTTTTCATGATCTGACCCTTTTCTTCGCCCTATTGCAGGAAATTCCGCAACTCAGGTTGTTTCAAGTGTAGTGCCAATCCCAAGCGGCGATGCAGCAAAGCTTTCAGAGCCACCGACTATGGCCACGGCCATCCCAAAGTCACCGTAGGAGGCGTTGCTGAAGCATCCAATGATGGACACCGTAGCGGCTCTGGAGGCAGAGCTCGGTTCGGACGACGACGTCCCTTGTCGGAAGTCTTAAGGAGGTTAGTTCTCACTACTCAGGCTAAGAGGAAGCACAGGAAGCATGCAGCGAGGGAACGCGATGCTGTTTTGGCCGCGGGTCCAAGCTCAAGCAGTGTTCCGCCTACTGACATTCCTTCGGCGGATGTTCCTTTTGCCATGTCTACTGCCCATAGACAGGTTGCACGTGTAGCTCGGGAAGAAACTGAAAAACTACTTCAAAGTAACGTAACGCCCAGTCCCTTATTAGAACTTGTTCCTCGAATTCTGACATATGCATTTTCTTTTAAGCAGGGCCGAGTCCTGACGATGGTATGGCAAGTGAAACGCCGATGATTACAAAGCCTGAAGTGGTCACTTTTTCTCGGGAATCTGGGGCTATCCAGACTGCTGCTCTTTCTCCTTGTGGCTCATTGGTATCGGCGGGCGTTGCAAGCATTACGACGGCCCTCGTAGAGTCAAGGGATGAAGCTATGGGTGTAAATCTATTCCCCCGAGAGAGAGTGAGTAAGCCGTTACACTTAGTGACACTTTCGGCACGGTTTCGGTTTTTGATCTATCAGGTACTCCTTGGGTTGTTGTTTTTGAGTTTTTTTTAATACTGTTAAGCCCTTCTAATGATATTTCATTTGTCTTGAGTATAGGCACGGTAAACCTTGAAGCTGTGCCGGCTGAAGAACTGCTGCCGGCCGCCACTTTGACGGTCGCAGTCCCTTTGCTTTCGTATGCACCTCCTCAAATCTTAGAAGGTATGGATTTCTCACTTATTTGCTTCACTGTGGATACAATCCTCCTTGTATTGACTGTATATTATCACGACTCTGCAGGAGTACTTTTCGATCATTTGTACCAGGTGTTAAACCCGCATTTTTCCTTTCAGTCGGAAATCGTTCCACCTTCTGGTATTGGTCAGTATATTCTTCACCTGGTGTTTCTTTTTTTTATGAGTAGACTTATTGTTGCTATGCCTTCCTTATATTGACCACAGTATCACGGGTCGGAGGAGGAAGCGAAAGAATAGCCACGCCTCTGGTACTCCCTGTTCTGTCGCCTGCATCAGCCGGTACGATAGATTCCATCCCTCGGGTGTTTTCTTTGTCTTTCGAGTTGAAATTTGACTGTAATTCATTTTGCAGCAATTACACCGGCTCCATCTCCTTTTGAGTCTCGCATTCCCATACCCGCGGGACCCTTCGCTAAACGTACATCTTCCACGGGCGCAGTGAATATCCGACGAACGTTAACCGAGTTTATTGAAGATCTCAATGACGAGGCCTTCACTTCTGCTATGGATTTTGCCGACGAAGTCAATCCAATGCTGGTGACGCTTGTGAACTTCTATAATGAAGATCTCGTCGGTTCTTGGGTTGATTATTGCAGGAAGATCGATGTTTGCCTACACGAGATTGAGCTTAAGCGTCTCGCTCCTGAGGTGTTGTTTTCGAACTCTCAGCGAGCTGCGTGGGTCGAGCAGAGTGTCTCTTTCATTCGCTATTTTGAATAAGTGGCAGCCCTGAGGTGAAAGGAACATGATGTGGCTTCCGGTGAATCCGTCCAATTGCGTGCCCAGGTTGAAGCAAATGCTGCGCAGCTAAAAGCTATTTTCGACAACCTCCAACGATGTATTTCGGATGGGTTGACGCTAAGAAAGAAGCTTGACTGCATTGAACGAGTCATGCAGGACTGTGAAGATGCCAAGTAAGAAATCGATGAAAAGCTTTCATCCTGTTTTCAGCAACGGACTCAAATCGAAGCGGAGTTAGACGTTGTAGCTAAACACGAGAAGGAATTGAGGGGAGCGCGCGAGCGGTTCATCGGTTTGTTGAAGACGCCTCTTCCTTAATAAATGTCATTGTACCCCCTTCATTCTACTGATTGCATTCTTCTGATTCATGAATAAGACATATTTTATTTTATACCGGCATTTCTCCTTTTTTTTTGTCTTGAACTGGTGTAAAATAGTTTATACACTCATTTCGGAGTTTGTAGTTTATTCACTCATCTCGGAGTCTCTAGTTTATGCACTCATTTCGGAGTTTGTTTAGTTTACCTCCCTTGGCTTGTAGGAAAACCTGTCCTAACGTTACAGTTAACCCCTGCTCTTTACGACAGAGCTCTATTAGGGTCTATGGTTCTAGGGTTTTTGTCCTTCGTACCGTCGCGTTGGCTGATGCATTCCTCGATATGCAGACTTTACGTTGTTGTTTGAGTAGCCCCGCGACTGTCATGTCTCTGATCTCTCTGGAGGATGAAAAAGACGTCTTCAAGTAATCTCCTTAGGTCATATTACCGTCGGAAGAGCAAACGTTAGGAATTTTCCATGACGCTTTTCTTACTTGAGGTTAAGCTCAGTTTGGGAGCCCCGATAAGTCATAATCACTCCGCGCTGGTGTGGGATGATCTCCGATAGTCTTTCAGATTTTATTTGAGTTGTCGTCAAGACCCTAAAGTTACGAATTTGGCCTTCGCTTCCTTTATCGACACCGCGTTTGCTGTAATGAGACGATTGTCGAGGTGATCTCTAGGTTGTTTTGTGAACTGTCGAGACTTGAAACTAGGGACTTTGCCATGGCTCCATTTTGTTTTGATCCTGGGGTCGCTTGTTGACGTCGCGTCTGCATCCTGCTGGAGTGAGAAGAAACACCGTTGGTGACACTGCGTCTGCTGTAACAAGATGAGTGTCGAGGTAGTCTCTAGGTTGTTTGTGAACCGTTGAGACTTAGAACTAGGGACTTTGCCACGGCTCCGCTTTGTTTTGACCCTAGGGTCGCTTGTTGACATCGCGTCTGCATCCTGCTGGAGTGAGAAGAAACGCTGTTGTTGACACTGCATTTTCTTTAACGAGATGAATGTCGAGACGGTCTCTAGGTTGTTTATGAACCGTCGAGACTTGGAATTAGGGACTTTTCCATGACTCCTCTTTGTTTTGACCCTAGGGTCGCTTGTTGACGTCGCGTCTGCATCCTGCTGGAGTAAGAAGAAACTCCGTTGTTGATACTGC
This sequence comes from Agapanthus africanus, assembly GCA_030015575.1. Taxonomy (NCBI): domain Eukaryota; kingdom Viridiplantae; phylum Streptophyta; class Magnoliopsida; order Asparagales; family Amaryllidaceae; genus Agapanthus; species Agapanthus africanus. The sequence goes on along the minus strand of JASDDO010000022.1, from coordinate 765,477,434 downwards.
GTCTGTTGTAACGAGACGAATGTCGAGGTGGTCTCTGGGTTGTTTGTGAACCGTCAATACTTGGAACTAGGGACTTTGCCATGGATCCGTTTTGTTGACGTCGCATCTACACCCTACTGGAGTGAGAAGAAACGACGTTGTTGACACTATGTGTGCTGTAACGAGGTGAGTGTCGAGATAGTCTTTAGGTTGTTTTGTGAACCGTCAAGACTTGGCCCCCCCTTTGATTGAAATGTGGTTCCCTGTTTGTGCCCATGGATTGTATATAGGGGTTGACGTGGACTCACCTGCAGGACAAAAGTTTCATCATTTTTTTTTATTTCCGCGATACTCTATCATTTCAGCTTTTTATATCGCGAAAGTAGTGATTGCCCAATCATTTCGGATTTTTATCGCGGTGCCCAATCATTTCGGCTGTTCTCTTCTTTTTAATCGCCGCTTTTTATTGCGAGTTGCCCAAACATTTCGGCTGTTTTTATATGCATATATTTTGCTTGATGATTTTTATTGCGCATTGCCCCATCATTTCGGCTATTTCATATGCATCTTTTTGCTCGTTGATTTTTGTTGCGAGTATGGAACTTGAGAGCTAATACCCATCTTGGCATCAGCACCGCTGTGACTGGAATATTGCCAGGAGCGAATCATCATTTGCCGGGAAAGGACTTGGAATTGACACCTGTTAAGGCATTAGCATCGCTGCCACTGGAATATTGCCAGGAGCGAATCATCATTTGCCTTGAAAGGACTTAGAATCTGATACCAATTTAGGCATCAGCATCGCTACCATTGGGATGTTGCCAGGAGCGAATCATCATTTGCCTTTGCTGATTTGAATAAAGGTGGCTTAGCAAATAGGGTTAAGGTCCTGTCAACTAAGACTTTTTGGCTCTATGAGCCGTAGGGGTCTCATAAAGGTATTTCTCCCTACTTGTCATGAGGATCTCGTAGGTGTATGTTCTCCTTAGAAGTCGTGAGGACTTCTAAGTGGTGTTTTCTCTTATAAGTCGTAAGGATCTCATAAGAGTAATTTCTCCTTATAAGTCGAGAGGACTTACAAGTGTCATTCACTATATGAGGACATCCCTCGTGATTGATGGAACTAGGTGGGGGAAACGTTTATTTGTGCCCGTGGATTGTATACAAGTGCCAATATCAGACCGCCTGTATAGCAATTTGGGGAATACGACGGCTTAAGAACAGGTTTGGATCCCTGTGACTTAAGACTTTCAAATTCTATGAGCCGTAAGGGTCTCATAAGGGGAGTTCTCTTTACGAGTCAAGAGGATCTTGTAAGTGAAAAATTTACGAGATTGTGCCCTTTCGGGTTTTTACAAACTCGCTGGTAGCCCTATTGTTTTTACTCATGGCCCCCTTTCGGGTTTTCATCCGTGCCCATTTCGCTTGTGGACATACTGTTTTTTTTTGTTTTTTTTATACGAGATTGTGCCCTTTCGGGTTTTCACAAGCCCGCCGGTAGCCCTGCTGTTTTTACTCACAACGTCTTTTCGGATTTTCATCCATGCCCATTTCGCTTGTGGACATACCATTTTTTCTTTTTTTTTTAACGAGGTTGCACCCTTTCGGGTTTTCATAAGCTCGCTGGTAGCCCTGCTGTTTTTACTTACGGCACCCTTTTGGGTTTTCATCCATGCCCATTTCGCTTGTGGACATACCGTTTTTTACGAGGTTGCGCCCTTTCAGGTTTTTACAAGCTTGCTGGTAGACCTGCTGTTTTTACTCACGGTGCCCTTTCGGGTTTTCGTCCGTGCCCCCTTCTTCAAACTCCGATTCGTATTTTTGAAAAAGGGGGAAAATCACTTTGATCGTTTCGCTTGTGGACGTACCGTTTTTTTTACAACACTTGGGTTGCAGTCTTTGCTGTTGGAGTTTTGATTGCAACATAGATCCCAAGAGAGGTATCGCTGAAATTGGGGCGATGCGCCTTGTTTGAGGCGGAGTACTAGTTTAAGGACGTTTCGGTCCAATGCTAGTTTAAGGACGTAGTGTTCTATTGATAGTTTAAGGACATCTCGGTCCATTGTCGCTATATTTGAAGCGACAGTTAGTTTAAAGACATTTCGGTCCAATGCTCATCTTCGAGGCGAAGTTTTGTTAGATACTACTTTTAGAGTTTTGACTCAGGAAGATAGCGAGCGGGCATGAGTGTCGTCATCTATCATTAACCTGAGTCGTGACTTGTCAAGCGTAGTATTTCTTAACGAATCGGCCGTTTATTGGCCAGAAGGGTCTTTCGCCGTGCATATCCATAAGCAAATAGGCCCCACCTTGGTAAACCTTGTCTATGATGTACAGGCCTTCATAGTTTGGCTCGAATTTCCCCCATTTTGCATGATTGGGGATCATAGGTCTTCTGACGACTAGCACGAGTTCGCCTTGGCAAAATGTTCATGGCCTAGCCAGTCATTCGTATGAGCGTGTCATCCTTGCTTTGTAGGTTTCTAGGTTTTGCTGCGCCACGAGGCAATTTTCATCGAGGGCATCGAGCACCTCAAGCCGAAGATGGGCATTTTCTTCATCCGTCAGCTCGTATCGAACTACCACCGTAAATAGGGTAGCTCTATCTCCAAGGGAAGTACCACTTCCGTGCCGAATACCAACGCGAATGGCGTTGTATTCATGGCCGTTTTGAACGTGGTTCGATACGCCTAGAGTGGTTCATGCAATCTCTCATGCCAGTCCTTTTTATTTCTGGCCACCATTTTCTTTATGATCTTCATCAAGGTCTTGTTGAAAGCCTCAGCTAGATCGTTAACTCGGGAATTATAGACTGAAGAGTATCTCCAGTCTATATTATGCTGCTGTACGAAGCGGCTGATTTTATGGCTTCTGTAGGCCGGCCCATTATCCGAGATAATCCACCATGGAGTGCCGAACCGGTAGATGACGTGTGTCCTGAAGAAATGGAGGATATTCTCCGTCTTCACTTCCCTTAGCGGTACTGCTTCTGTCCACTTAGAGAAATAATCGGCCGTTGCCAATATGAACCGATGTCTTTTGGATGATGCTGGTTCGATGGGCCCAATTAGATCGATGCCCCACATTTCGAACGGCCAACTAACCAGTGTTGGGTGTAGTGGATTTGGATGCTGGTGGATGAAGTCCCCATGAATTTGGCACGAGTGACACTGCTTCGCATATTCGAGGCAGTCCTGAATCATTGTAGGCCAGTAGTAACCCATTCATTTGATCTTCAGCTCCATCTTTGGCCTGGCTTGATGAGAACCGCAGAGTTCGTCGTGGGTTTCTTGGACGACTCTTTTTGATTCTTCTGGTCCCGGTCATCACAGCCATAAACTGTCGAACGATCTCTTATATAGAGTATTATTGACGAAGGCAGAAGACAGAGATTGTTTCATGAGCTGATATCTTAAAGATGCATTTTCGGGTGTTCGATGGGATTTGAAGTAATCTATGAAGACTTCTCTCCAATCCTTAGCCTTTTCTTCATCCTGTAATTGGAAGGTTGCATGTTTGGTCCCTTCCTTTCTTTCAGACGACTCTGGAGATATTTCTGCTGGCGCGAGAATCCGGTGGCTTTGCATAATGATCCTTACATCATCGAGGTTTTCGTCAGCCAATTCTTTAGCGAGCTTGGCTAACACATCTGCCTTGTTATTTTCCGCACTCGGTATGCTTTCCAGGATGTAGGAGGGAATTTGAGTCAGCAGTTGCTGCACTCATTCACCATATTTTACCAACTCCGGTTTACACGTCTGATAGTCGCCATTTATTTGGCTAACGACTAGCTGGGAGTCTCCATATATGAGGAGATCTTCGATTCCCATGTCGATAGCAATCTCAAGACCCGCTATCAAAGCTTCATATTCAGCCTCGTTGTTTGTTCTTAGCTCTGTTAAGGAAAGGGCGAAACGCATTATCTCTCCTTGCGGAGTCACGAAGATAAGGCCCGCCTCAGCTTTGATTATGGGGGTGTTATGCTTACGCTTCTTCATGGAAGATGCTCCATCGAAGTAGAGTTCGCATTGGACATTATTTTCCTCCTTCTTCACTTCGAAGGCTTGGCCTAGAGGTCTTGCCCATCGTTACCAGTTTTCGGTGTTGGGCGTGGTTTAAGTATTCCCTCAATGATCTCGGGCTCCAGCGGGCTTTTCTATTTGATCGCCAGACATACTTGAAGATCCTTCAACAATCTTTTAGTTTTAGCTGAAGACCACTTCCTAAGGAGCTTCTTCCACAAACGAGCATGCTTCCTCCGGCGTGTCTACCTGTTTAGGAGTGTGCCTCTGTGGCGGGTTCACCCTCCAGTTCTCGGACAGCGTGAATTTCCCTTAACGGTACTGGTCCTCGACCCAGTTCTTGAAGACGTAGCAATTCTCGATTGGGTGGCTCACTACTCTGTGATATGAGCAGTAGTTGGGATTATTGACGTCCCCGGGCTGCAGTGGACGTCTCAGATCCGGCAGTGTGATGGGTTTTTTGCTCACTGCTCGTTCGAATAGTCTCCTCGTTTTATCATGGGAAAATGAGTAAGCACGTTCTAGCTTCCCTTCATGGGATTGGTGCGGGCATGCGTTGCTTTGGCGAGCAGTCTGTTTCTGGTCGCTTGGCTGTTGTTGAGTGTTGGCAACAAAGGCCGCTTTCCCTTTGCCCTTTACATTCTGAGGGTCCATTTTTGAAGAGGATGGCCCATGGCCCATCTGATCCATTTTGGCTAGCTTGTCGATCAAAGCCTGGAAGGTGGTCGGCTTGAAGAACATCATAAACTGGGATACAGTCGCCTGCGGATCGAGGGTCCCTACGAACATGCCCACAGCTGGAGCTTCTTCAATGCGTTGTTCGCATTTCGACCATAGGTTCCACCACCAAATTGCGTATTGAACCCAGGTCTCTCCTGGCTTCATCCTGGCATTGATTAATGCCGTGATCGGGGTGCGTTCGCTTGCGCTTGCGAACTTCTGTGTGAATAGCAGCTCCATTTCAGTGAATGTTTTGACGGAGTCATTTGGGAGCTCCGAGTACCATTCAAATGCCATCTCCGACAAGCTGCCAATGAACTGGCGAAGCAGCAATTTGTCGTCGCCTCCAGTATTGCCACTCAAAGCTCTGAACTGAGCGATGTGCTGATGTGGATTGCATGTCCCCTTATACACATAGAACTTGGGGATGGTATATCCCGGCAGGTATTTGATTTGGTCATACCAGTCCGGGTACGATCGCCCGGTCTTGACGACTTGGCCAGCCACTTCACTTTCCTGATGAGCTCGTATTTGTTGAGCTATTTAGTCATCGAGGGCAGCTTTGGAGATCGTTTCCTCCCTGGTTGCTGATAAAGCCGGAAGAGGGTTTGATGTTTCCTCTCTGTCGTCCTCGATGATTATTGGTGGATCTTCGGCTGGAGGTTCTGGTTGGATCATCATTCCAACCATGTCTTGGAACATGAGCGCTATCTGTTTTATATTAGCCGCTTGTTCCGTGGACTCTTTATTCTTTCTCTCCAGCACCCTTTGCAAGAACTCCATATCGGTCTCCTGCTCTTGGCACTGTTCAGACGCTGTTTCCGGGCTTTCTTTCTGCCCAGTGAGTGCTGCCATTTTCGTCAGCATCTCCTGGAGCTTTTGTTGCTGCTCCTGAGCTTTCGTCAACGACCGAGTTTGTGGCCGATGAGATACGGAAGCATGACTCTACTCTTTTCCGGAATCTATGTAAAGTGTGTTCACGATCATACCCCTAGACTTAGGGCATTTGGATCCGTCGCCTTTGGAGTTTGCTGCCGGCGGTGGGAGATTCTCTGGCCTTCTCTTTCTGTGAGAAGTCAAAGTTGAAAGAGCCATTGTAACAGGCGCCTTCGTAGAAGAAGTCCCTCGCTGCATAGTGAAGAGATGGTCCTCCCTGTTAGTTATATGTATGCCCTAGAGGCCATTACTGTACATAGGATGTATATTGTAGTGGATGCTGGGACGTATATAGGAAGGACTTTCTTGCTCGACATGATAGTATGCTATCTGGTTACACTTTACCTTAACGTGTATACTGATTGTCTCTCTGTTACATGTTGGTAAAGCCCTTAGGATGTGTACTTGACTACCTGGACTATGATGCGGATCATACTAGTGGGGACATGGTAGTCCATAAGTACATCCTTCAAAGTCCCTAGTCGTGGGTGTATCGAGACGGGGTATCGATATACCAGAGTAGACTAGCGTGTACCTTCTCGACCCATACAGATGGGCGATGGATGATCCCATATCCATCGGTGTTTGACATCAGAGATGATATACGGGTGCTCAGTAGAGACTGGGTACACTGGACGGACTCGCCGAGAACTCCCAGATGGTATTATACCTCACGTCAGATGGCAGTTCTCTGGTGACACTGGTACAGAGTAGTCTGTTGACCCAAGATCGTCATAGAGTCTTGTGTGGTTCCCACTGTGCTTTGATTTCCACCTTACCACGTCCAAGAGGGCGTGCAAAACGGTGGTTTTTGGGTACAGTCCCGAATCACATTGAGGCAATGAGCGATAGGAGGGGATTCGTCTCTCCCGGTATAGGGGGTTGATGTTGCGCTGTGTTCGATTGGCTATAACAGGAAATCCCTGGCCAGGGTTGCTGAGATTTACTGGTAAGTGTTACCAGTAGTTTCTCAAATTGTTATAGACCTCATATCGACACGACTTATCGAGCTATTGGGGTCTGACGTTGACCACCCCTAGGCAAGATATGCGACATATCAGACGACGAGACCGGACTGTACGGTAGTGTTACTGGTTGGATTCACAGGAGTGTGAGCGGGCTTGCTCGTCGATCTTCTGATCGCTCAATACCCGGGTGGCCGTTACGTTTAGCAGACCGCTTGCGGCTTGTGGGTGTTTGATATGATCATCACCTGCTGCCGGCGTATTGACGAGTCTTTATAGTCCTACACAGAGGTTTCCTGGCTCAAGCGAAACGAAATAGGAGCGCATATGAGATATGTGCGGGACCAAGAATAATGCGTGTATGTGATACCGTATTTCATTCTCGCGATGAATGTGTCGATTGGTTGTATGCGATATAACCTAGTTGTCGATTCAAGCGTTGATTCGATAAGACGATACATAAGATACTAGTCGGTTATATGCGATATGACCGGATCGTTAAATCAAGTGTTGATTTAATGATTTAATGCATAATTATATATTTGATATATTACTTTGCATTAATTAGTATCGGTTCACTTTAAATGGATTTTCTCGCTCGGATGTGCGCATTATATATGTGATATGATTTTGTGCACGTGCTTGTATCATGTTCGATGGTGCATGTAAAATTGGTTAAGTATAAAGAATTAAACCTTGGTTAATGAAATGGTTAGGGTTTATTATTTGCTTATTCATTTTATTCATTTATTTATTCTTTTGGAAAAAGAAAAGGAAATGATAAAATGGTGGCATTCTTTGTTCTTTCATGAAGCTTCATGAATACTTTGACTAAGTCACCATTTTTGTCTCATCCTTAAACCTAACCATTCCATTTAACCATGATTCATTCTCTACACTAAACCATGGTTTGAATATGATAAGGTTTGATTTTCTTTTCCTTTTTTAATTAACACTTATCATATTCTTCATCTTCTTCTTCTTCACTTCAAGAAAAAGCTTGAAAGCTTTAATGGCAAAGTGAGAAAAAGAGCGAGAAATCCAAAACTAAAGTCTACCCACTTCCTATTTCTTCATCCTCTACCTCTTGCCAAGTAGTAGAGTGTGTTTCCTTCACAAGTTTTCATGGCTTGGTGAAGGTGGAGCTTGATCTAGCGATGCCTCGACGTAGATTATCTTCGGCATGGACATCGACGACCTAGCTTGCCATTTCTCCGACGAAGCCGACGCTAGAGCCCGGGAATTCATTTGGACAGCGAGGGGAATTCGTTGCGGAGCTATGGAGGTGGAGCACCGGATCTACAAAGGTTGTATTTCCGTTATCTTATAGTTTAGTTGTAAACTAGCTCGCTTTTTCGCCTAGAATTCTAGCCAACGGTCCTTGTTAGGGTTTCTCGGCACCGTATTTTTGTAAATTGGCATGGTTTATGCCTTGTGAGACTTCCTTAGGGTGCCTAGGAACCCTACACTCCCCTTGTCGAGCCTTTGTTTTCTTCAGTCGGCAAGAGTAGTCTTTATTGATCACAGAATCTTAGACCTTCCGCTAGACCCTGTGGACTTGGGACGACAGCCGCTGAGGAGGCTGCTCCGGATTTGCCTGCATCATGTTTTCAGCAGGTGGTGGAGATTTCTTCAGCACTGCTTTCGGAGAGTTCTTGCGCACCCTCCTTAGAAGTTCAAAGTTGTTCCCGGTTGGAACAGCAGCATCAACTTCCACCGTTGGAGCTGATGGAGTAAGTCCAGAGGGGGAGTTGCCCACAGCTTTCCTCACTTGGCGCTAGTGGCAAAGTCAAGCATGCCTTGCAGAAAGGATTGCCTCAGTTGTGGGAGTGGCTTCGTCATGCCCCCTACTTTGGTGAAGGGCTACTGCTGGTGCTAGCCTGTCAATGACCGACGTCCGTTGAGAGGGGACGGTCAATCTTTCGAAGGCCGACCTTCTAGTAGGGGAAGCAGTCTTGATGACTACACCTGCCGGAGCTGGAACGACTATCCGATTTGGGATAACCCCTTTAGGTATTGCGAGCTACTTTGCGGGTCCACTTGAGATTTGGCTTAGCCTGTTGAAGACTGAAGTTACAGACTTGGACGACCCGTTAAGAGGGGCCGTGGTGGTTGCAAGTTGATCGAAGACCGACTTCTTTAGAGCTTCCTGTGGTGGCATTGGGGCGCTGAAGCTTGTTGGCGGGAGCATGGTCCCAAAGAACAATCCAGTGGTGGCCTGTGTCTCCTGCTCCACCAGTATTGTAAATAAGGAGGCCGCATTCGGCCCGTGTGTCACTCCTCCAGCGGGGACGGAGCGGGAGTTGCTGTTGCAGGTACACTTGGAAGCCATTGATCTTCTTTCCTATGCACGGGAGCAAGACACCAAATCTTAGTACCTCGAATCTAGAGGCAACCATAATAAACCGCGATTTGTTTGCGAACACGGCACACGAAGTGTGGAGTGGAAAGAGGAAAAGGTCCCACCGGGCGTGCCAGAATCTGTTTACCGCCGAAAACAGAGACGAAACCGGGATGGAAACCACAATTTTTTTCATGAAACACGACACACGAAGTGTGGAGTGGAAAGAGGAAAATGTCTCACCGGGCGTGCCAGAATCTGTTTACTGCCAAAAACAGAGATGAACCGGGATGGATCGTCTTGCCTGAATTTGGGGGCAGATGCTATTTGGGTTTATCCATCCACCTCTCCGAAGATGCCAAGTTGATTTATGGCACCGTATATCGGAGGTTTAGATGAATGCGGCCGTTGTAGCAGACTTCGTCAGATTTCCCCTCATTTGTGAAGGGTTTTTGATTGTGGGGACGCTCTTCCCTGCAGGCGCAAGCCCTTGCAGTTAATTACGTTATCGCATCGCGATAACCACTTTCTCCTGCTCGAGAAGTTCACTTTGTGTCATACTTGTTTGTTTTATTTTTGGTTGCTCGTGGATTGTATACGGAGACTAATTTATGTCGTCGTCTGTAGGGCGTGCATTAGTCCAAATCCGTATATCTTAGATTTGTGTTTGGGTTGATTTAAGGATCATTAATCTCGTTTGAGATTAAGATCAACTTAAATTTTTATTAAGGATACGTTAGTCCAATTTGAGACTAAGATCTACTTAACAGGGTTTTAGGATCATTCAGATCCAACAAAAGAGCATTTGGGCTCTATTGTTTTATTTTAAGAACGTTACGGTCCGTTGTTAGTTTACGAACATTTCGGTCCATAGATCACCATTTTTGAAGTGAAGGTTTAGTTTAAGGACGTTTCGGTCCGTAGTAGTTTGAGGACATTGCGGTCCGTAGATCACCATTTTATGCCCGTGTATTTGTTACGAGACGGGATGTACGGCGATGATGTGGGATGCACCCATTTGGGGTATGGTTTGGTTTAATGTGTGCACGTCAGCTTGGGAAGTTCACCTAAAAGCAGTTGGTTGTCGGGACCCGCCACCTCTCTGAAAACGTTAAGGAATTACAACGACATGCATCAGAGGTATGGAGAGATGTACCCTTGAACCAATTCCCGTGTCCGAGGGAAGAGATCATGGTGGACCATCTAAGAATCATTAGATATTTTTGGGGAACTAAGATTAACTTAGGCAATGTGGGATGAACTGGCGCTGGGTGCCGCACCACCGAGTGCTAAGCACTCCTTATTTTGTAGCGCCCGCGTGAGGGGGCATGTGAAGCGCTGGGCACTGAGCGCTAGCCACTGAGTGCTAAGCACTCTTTATTTTGTAGTGCCCACGTGAAGGGCACGTGAGGCGCTGGGCATCAGCCACTGAGTGCTAAGCACTCCTCATTTTGTAGCGCCCACGTGAGGCGCTGGGCACTGAGTGCCAGCCACCGAGTGCTAACCACTCCTTATTTTGTAGCATCCACGTGAGGGGCACGTGAGGCGCTGTGCGCTGATTTTCTTTGTATATTTTGTTCTGAGGAGTTCAATTTCATTGTTCTTTTTGATTCTTTGATCTCCAAGAACAAGTTCGTCCCGATGAGAATTAAATTCTCAACTTTTGGGAGATTTGTCTTGTGGATCTTAGATTCACAGAAAGAAATATGTTCTTCTTTTTAAAAGGGTTAAACCCTTCAATAGATAAACGAGATGCTTTGATCTCTTTTCTTTTTTATTTAACTAGAGTTTTTTTCTTTGAGAAGGGAGATCTTCTTCTTTCTTCCTTTTTGAAGCTTTCAGCTTTGTTTTTTTCAAAGCTTATGGAGGGGGGGGGGTTCCTCTGTATTGGACTTGAAGTCTTGGGTCCTTTATATAGTAGAGGCAAGTCTGTTGATTAGTTGAAGAAATCTCTCATTGAGAGATCCTAATTGATTTGGGGATTTTACCCACCATTGGATTTTTGATCCAAGGACTACTGTTTTACGGAAAGTATTTTTCTTTTTTAACAAGATTAGGAAAATATTTTCCCACACAGAATTTATTCTGTAGATCGGCGATTCTTAAATCACCATTAGATTTTTAATCCATCAGTACTCTGTTTTACAAAGAATAATCTTTCTTGTTTAGAAAGATTTGAGGAATATTTCCTCAACAGAATTTAATTCTGCATTTTGATGATTTATCATCTCCATTGGATCTTTGATCCAACGGCTCTGTTTAATAAAGAGTAGAATTTAATTCTACTAGACGCCGACGCTCACGTGCTGTGCAGGTGCGACGCCAATAAGAGTTTTTTTAACTCTGGCGCTGGCTCCCTTATGGCAGGCATGTGAGGCGCTGCCTCTTGAGTTTTGTGTGCTTTGCACACGGGCGCTGCTCATATAAAAGTTTTTAACTCTGGCGCCGGCGTTCTCATGGAAGGCACGTGAGGCGCTGCCTCTTGAGTTTTGAACAGAGCTTTGCTCTTTTATTGGGGAAACAATCCCTAATCAATATTCTTAAAATATTATATCATATAAAATGATTATGATAATATCTCAAAATAATAACAAATATTAGTAATACTATGAATTAAAATATTGTGCAGATATGAGCTTAGGTCTGGAGATCGAAATATCCGAGATGTCGAGAATGAAATCTGCCGATAAAGTTAAATCGAATCGTAAATTATAAACGACAGAGACTTAGATGAAGATTTGAAGAATCCAGACATCATAATAATCTCCACGTGTCAACACCAAGCATCAAAAGAAATTTCATGATCTGATCTCACTAAACCGCCACGGTTTAACGGCCAAAATGGCACATTTGCGGTGGATCCGCGACACTTCTGTGGCCGTAAGATTTGATATTTTTGGTGTGTGATCACAACAGCAAATCGTAACACATGGGATCTTGGGTTTATACTTCTAGGACTATTTAAAGGACCGAGAGTTTCATACGAAAAAATCATCAAACCGAAGAAATCAAGAGGTCCAAGACGATCCACGCAACCAGGTTGATCATCAGCTGTTCATCTACTTCCTACGAGACAGAGATCGGGAGCATAAACTAGGGTTCTTGTACTCCAAATTCGACGGATTTGTAAATGATAGTTGATTAATAAAAAGTTAGATTTTTAGTTTAATTCTTTGCATTTTACTTTCTGCATTACTTTCTACATTTACAATATTATCTCCTTCATCTTCTCTTCTATCTCAATCATGCGTGAGTAATTCCTAGCTTGCTAGGGTTCATAGGATTAGGGTAGATCAATGGATAATAAAATCTCTTAACTTTTTTTTTAGATCTTATAAAGTTTATAAACTTTAGTAAAGTAATTGTTAACATCCTTATCGGGCGCGATATCAATTTATTGATAGTCTCGACCACGATTTGAGATTAGATTAACAATTGTTTTAGTAAAGGCTAGACATGAATAGAGATCAATGAAAAGATAAGGGTTAAGAGTGGGAACCCAATTCCCTCCAAGAACCCTAATCTTCATTTATCACTATCGATCTAGTTTTAAATCTATTAAAAGATAAAAGGATTCATCTTTAATTGATTATCCATCGCTACTAAATTCTATGAACCCTACAAGCCCCTTCTTCATAAATTCTACATCCATATATCATAGATCTACAACAACATAACCATATTTCAATCAACTCGTCTAAAACAAGATAAAGGTTCCATGTTTTCCTGAGAACGACCCGTACTCATATCGGCTAGCTACTTGCGATACCGTTATTGATTGCGGTTACTTTACAAAACACTTTTCCAAAAACATCATCAATCAAATGGCGCCGTTGCCGAGGATACGTGCGTAATTTTTTCTTGCTACTCGTGTTGAATTTTTATAAAATCCAGAAAACATATTATAAAAGAGAACGAAAACCGCAACTTTCATATTTAACGATTATTGTGCGAATTTTGCAAGGGTATTTGGAGTCACAGGAACGAGGAATTGGAGATTCAAATTTTTTTTACAAAGCCCAGAGAAGCAAAGGAGGCCACTAAAGAATATTAGTTAAACAATTCCACCATACCGCCGCGGAACAGCGGCATAGGTGAGCAAAGTGCGGTGGAACCGTGGCTCTGTGGTGGATTCAGGTCGCCAAAATCCTCTGGTATCTTCTTCATATCTTTCTCTCCTCTAGAAATCCAATAATATAATTTTCTGCAGGATTCTTTACAAAATATCGCAGCTAAAAAAATCTTTTTGCGTGTTTTGATATTGGTTTGTTTTTTGCATATTTCTAAAATGGATTTTAAGGGGAAAGACCAAAATTCAGATTAGGTGGGGATTTCATCACCCTTCCTAGGCCCCACAAATCATAAAACGAGCATCTGCATAACTCTACATTAATTAAAAAATATCTAGACCAAGACTCTGAGGACCGTCGCGCTCAATTAATACAGAGGAGGGTCATGGGTAATCTATCGCTTATCCGCATTTCTCTTGTGGTGTCTAGGCAAGTGTGACTAAGATAAGTGGTTACTTAATTAGGCCCGCTATTTTCGGTGATCCGTATAGCGGATACCTCCCACTTACCTGGCCACAAGAGCGATAAAGAGGTGGTAGAGGATTGATCCTGCAACTTGTCCTTTGGAAGTCTAGGAGCGGTCTAGTGATTGACCTAGGTGACCGTAGTTCAAGGGTTGATTGTGCATTTTTGTGATTTATTGAGTCAATCCTCACGTCCAAAACTTTTTCAAAACAAACCATTTTAAAATCGTTCTCACACACGCTGCCACGTGCGCTAAACCCGCTTAGTGCATAATCGGCTGGACACGAGATTCTAGCGCCTGTCTTGTCCACGTTTCTGCTATCGACTCCGAAGTCGATACTTCTTCATCTCCTTTTTCCCCTCTACCTACCACATCGACCGAGATGGATGGTTCTCCATCAGATTTTACCAATACACTCCTGCTGCCACCCGTAGGTGCGCAGAATCTACCTCGCATCTCTCTCCAATAAATATGCTACCCGATACGCGGTCCCCTTCTTACTTGTCAATCTATTCCACCATCCAATAGGAATAATTTCGAAATTAAACCCCACTTCATCAACCTGTTGCCCAAATTTCATGGGATTGAATCCGAAGACGCATACATTTTTATAACTAAATTCAAAAACGTATGCGCAATGATGGGCACTACACAACTTTTTATGGATGCTATGAGATTACGTATTATCCCTTTAGCTTGTGTGATCTAGCAGAAAAATGGCTTTATAACACTGCCGTATACTCTATTGCCAAATGTGATGAATTCGTTATAGAATTCCTTAAGAAATTTTATCCAAATCATAAGACTGCCTGTGTTCGAAGCAAGATTAATCGGTTTACCCAACTTCCCAACGAACTATTTTGGAAATGCTTTGAACGGTTTAAAGATCGTCTTGTCCAATGCCGTCATCACAGAATCAATAGATCGGATCTTTGCTGAATTATATATGAGGATGTTAATCCAGCGACAAAACAGATTCTTGAAACCATTTATCAATGCCATTTCATGTCTAAATACGATGGTGAAGCTTGGCAATTTCTGGAAGATCTTGCCGAACAAACCTTACAGTGGGAAAGCTTTAGACCAACTTCATCTAGGGTAGGTATCCATCAGCTCGATATTTCTATCGCGGTAAAAGCCAAAATGGCCGCAATGCAAAAAAAACTCGACGCTTTCGAAAAAAAATTCTCATCAGCCTCCCTAAACTAGGTTACGCTCCTCAAAACCTTGTGTGGTTGCTGTTCCGACCCATCATGTTTGAAGGAGGAATGTCCTTTGAATTCTTCGTTTTAAGGTCAAGAACAAACTATTGCTGCTTTTCAGCAACGATCTAGAAACGATCCTTATTCTTCCACATACAATCAAGGATGGAGGAATCATCCTAATTTTGCTTGGAACCAAAACCAAACTCAAAATCAAAATCCATTCCCAAGCCAAAATAACTATCAAAGGCCTCCTCCACAGCAACAGCAACCACCACAACAGAGTCAGCATCCCTTTCAACCTCAAACTTTTCAAAATTCGGCCAATAACTCTACATCTTATAATAATTCTTTCCCAACGGCCGGTACCAAAAAATCCTCTTCACTCGAACATAGCTTGGAAACGTTTATTAAATATTCCACGCAAACGACGGTTAATTTAACATCTTCTATCCAAACGTTAGTGCAGCATACCGCTTTCCACGGTGAAAGCATAAAATCGATAGAAGCACAACTTGCACAGTTAAATGCCGCGATGGGTGAGAGAGAGAAAGGGAAACTTCCATCTCAACCTCTACCAAATCTTGGCAACTCACAAAGTCATAATGTGAGTGCCATAACCATGTTGAGATCGGGAAGAGCGCAGAAAAATCCATTCGGTGAACAGGTTGATGATGTCGAATCGGATAAAACCCAAGCTTCTTCTTCTAACCTTAATTCATCTAGCCCACCATCTTCTTCTGAGCCTATTCTCCATTTTGCACTAAGCTCAAACCCTCTTCCCACTCCCTTGATTCAACTTAAAACGATTTCAACTCCAAACCTGGGATCGATTCCATCCCCATAAATTTCTCCTCCAATGTTGGACCCAACCCTTATTGTTAAATCTCCTTTTCCTAACAGGTTGAGGGATAACAAACCTAATGCACAAATGGAGAATATTGTGAAAATGTTTAAGCAAGTTAACATAAATATTCCTCTCCTAGATGCTATTCAACAAGTTCCGTCTTATACGAAAATCCTTAAGGACTTATGCACCAGGAAGATGAAAACTCAAGTGCCAAAAAAGGTGTGTTCTTAACGAGCAATGTGAGCACGGTTTTTACCCAACTATTGGGGGTAAAAGCTTCAATCGTGCTCTACTTGACCTAGGCGCATGTGTTAACTTGCTCCCGTATGTTGTCTATGAGCAACTAGGTATTGAAGAGTTGAAACCTACACACTGCACTCTCTAGATGGCCGATCGATCTATCACCCAAGCTAGGGTTGAGCTAGAGGATGTGTTGATCAAAGTCGGGGAATTTATATTCCCTGTGGGTTTTATTGTTTTAGATACACAGACTGTGGCGAACCCACGAAACCAAATTCCGGTGATTCTTGGTCGGCCTTTTCTAGCAACTTCCAATGCTGTAATTAATTATCGTAACGGTTTTATGAACTTATCCTTCGGCAAGATGAAAATTGGGCTTAATATTTACAAGTTAGGAAGTCAACCATCTGAACCTTCTGCTCATCTAATCAATATCTGTTCTGTCAACGAGATAGCTTCTGACAGCTACAAAGTTGAGGGACTTTGCGACAATGATTTCAACGATACTAGTGCATCATTATTTGATCTAGCAAATTACTATACTAGTGAGGAGACCTTTGACGATTCCACCCCCGAGTTTGAATCTTTTGACTCATCGCAAAAGTCAGTTGAACTTTCCGAGTCAATATCCTACGCAAGTTATGAACCTCTGAGGGAGTCCGAGTATAATTCCCCTACCCTACCATTTATCGTCACTCCGCCAACACTAGATCTCAAGCCGCTACCTTCTCATCTTAAATATGCATATTTAAGTGAGAATGAGTCTTTACTCGTGATCATATCCGCTTCTCTAGTTTTAGAGCAAGAGAGCGCTCTTTTATCGGTTTTGAGATCATATTGGCAAGCTTTTGGTTGGACAATGGCGGACATCAAAGGGATTAGTCCCTTGATTATTGAACATCATATACATTTGATGGATGAAGCCAAAACAAGCCGAGACCCATAAAGACGGTTGAATCCCGTCATGAAGGAGGCGGTAAAGAAAGAAATCGTAAAGTGCCTAGATATTGGCATAATTTACCCAATAACTGATAGCCAGTGGGTAAGTCCTATTCATGTAGTCCCTAAAAAGTCTGGCATCACGGTAATAACTAATGAGGATAATGAGTTGATCCAAACACGCACCCAAACTGGGTGGCGATTGATTATAGAAAACTCAATGCCGCAACGAGAAAATATCACTTCCCTCTACCTTTCATTGACCAGATATAAGAACGATTAGCCGGGCATGAATACTACTGTTTCTTGGACGGATACTCCGGCTATAACTAGATCCCCATCGCCGAAAAGAATCAAGATAAGACAACATTTACTTGTCCTTTCAGTACTTTTGCTTATAGACACATGCCCTTTGGGTTATGCAATGCTCCTGCTACATTTCAGCGGTGTATGATGGGGATATTCTCGGACATGGTCGAGAATTTTCTGGAGATATTTATGGACGATTTCTCCATATTTGGGAACTCCTTTAAGGGATGCCTACGTCATCTTGACGCTGTTCTTACCCGCTGTAAGGATAAGAATTTAACTTTGAATTGGGAAAAATGTCATTTCATAGTTCAAGAAAGTATAGTCCTTGGGCATATCATTTCACGAAAAGTCATGGAGGTAGATAGAGCTAAAATAGATGTCATCTATAACCTTCCTCCTCCCAAATGCGTCAAAGATGTACTATCCTTCCTTGATTATGCAGAATTTTATAGGAGATTCATTAAGGACTTTAGCAAAATTGTTAGACCCTTAACTCTTCTCTTGGCCAAAAATACAGCATTTCACTTCGATTCAGATTGCGAGGCTGATTTTGAATCACTTAAAAGTTCCCTCACTATAGTCCCCGTTCTGTTATCTCCGGATTGGAACCACCATTTCAAGCTTATGTGTGATGCATCAGATTTTGCTATTGGTGCAGTCTTAGGACAGCACATTGATAAGATGTCACATATAATTTACTATGCAAGTAGGACCTTGAACGATACCCAAATTAATAATACAACTACCGAGAAAGAACTCTTGGCAGTTGTGTTTGCATTAGAAAAATTCAGGCTCTACTTGATTGGCTCACCTATAGTGGTTTACACCGATCACTATGCTCTACGATATCTTTTATCGAAGCAGGATGCTAAAGCCAGGCTTATACATTGAATCCTGTTGTTACATGAGTTTGATTTTGTCATACGAAATAAGAGTGGATGTGAAAACGTAGTAGCCGACCATCTTTCACGCATCTCTTCTTCACCAACATTGACCTTGCCAATAAACAACTACTTTCCTGATGAACAGCTCTTAACCGTATCCTGTGAACTAGTTCATGGATATTGTGAATTATCTAGCGACAGGACTTATACCCATCGATTGATCGAAACAAGACAATCATCAATTTCTATCCCAAGCAAAACATTTTTACCGGGATGAACCTTATTTGTTTAAATATTATTCCGATCAAATCATTCGCCGATGTGTCCCTAATGATGAATTCAAGAGTGTTTTGTCTTTCTGCCATGATCAAGCATGTGGCGGTCACTTTGGTCCATATAAAACGGCGAAGAAAGTTTTGCAATGTGGCTTTTATTGGCCAATATTATTTAAAGATGCATATGATCATTGCAAAACTTGTCCTCGGTGTCAACGCATGGGTTGGATTTCACGGAGAAATGAGATGCCGCTCCAACCTATCTTAGTTGTAGAGATATTTGACGTTTGGGGAATTGATTTTATGGGCCCTTTTTCCAACTCTTTTGGAAATTTATATATCTTACTTGCGATTGATTATGTCTCTAAATGGGTGGAAGCAGTACCGTGTCGCACTAATGACAACAAGGTTATTATTAAATTCCTTAAAGAAAATATCTTTTCGCGATTCAGACACCATCGTGCTATAATTAGCGAAAACGGGATGCATTTCTGTAATCGGTCTTTCGAGGTTTTGATGCGGAAATATTCAATCAACCACAAGCTTTCTACACCCTATCATCCCCAAACGAGCGGGCAAGTTGAGATCTCCAATCGACAGATCAAACAAATTTTGGAGAAAAAGGTTTCTAAGAACCGTAAAGATTGGTCCACCAAATTGATGGACGCTCTTTGGGCATTCCGCCCCGCTTATAAGGCCGATCTTGGTATGTCTCCATACCGACTTATGTTTGGGAGGCTTGCTACCTTCCTGTCGAGATCGAACATAAAGCAATGTGCGCTATTAAAGAGCTTAACTTTGATTTTAATCAAGCCAGAAGCTATCGAAAACTGCAACTAAATGAGCTAAGTGAACTTCGCGATGAAGCTTACGATAATGCGGTTATAGTAAAGAACCGGACTAAAGTGTTCCATGATAAAAACCTTTTTAGAAAACTTTCACACCGGGACAACAAGTCCTTCTTTATGATTCCCGTCTCCACCTTCATTCGGGTAAGCTAAGATCTCATTGGAAAGCAACTTTTGTAGTGCGGTATGTGTACCCGCACGGTACAGTGAATATTGAAAATGTTAAAACGGTTCTATTTTTAAAGTAAATGGGCATAGATTAAGACCGTATTTTTCCGCTGACCCAGCGGAGGAGCTCCTGCTTTTACAGGAGCCGTTTTATCATAACTAATCTTCCTCCGCCTCACCTCCATATTTCAATAACACTGTTTCATTTACGAATGGAGGTGAGTGAGTTAAGATATAACTGAATATCCATGCATGCCAAAGAACAAGTTTGGGGGTAGTTTCCATTTAACTATTATTTTCCTCCCAAGTATACAGGTCTATGCACTCAAAGAACAACATTAGTGAGGGCACTGCTGAAAACAGGTTTGGGAAGGAGGTTTGTATTTACTGATATGACATTTGACACTAGGCACTATATATAAAAAAAATTTGAGTGTATAATTTTTTTTTTGATAATAAAAGTTAGAAAGTGAAAATTTACATATGAAACATAGGAATAGTTTGAGAAAATCAAGAAAATTAGATATTTTCTTAACAAAGCTAGTAATAAGTAGTTATGAGCTGTTGTCCCAAGGGTTAGTAAGATGAAGGAAATTACTAATCCAAGGATAAAAATAGGTCTGAAAAATAGTCCCTATTCTTAAGTCCAAACATTTGAACGTTGATACTTTACTATACGCACTTGCACACATCTTAAAACTTGGGATAGTAGAGGATACCGTGAAATGCTCTTGTCTAAAATCCTTAGTATGAAGGAAAATAAATACATAAAAAAATATAAATGAAAAAATGGTGAATAAAAATGAACAATGGTTTTGTAATTGTTTAAGGCAGCATAAAAAAGATATATAGCGAGGGTGCTTTATCACCTAGTGTCTTAGACCAACTGGTTTGGGAGCCACTGCTAAACCTTAGGTGTTGCAAGACGAGAAAAATGCTAATTACGTCTAAATGAGTTAGCACATTTAGTAATCGGTCGGTTAGTATCTCAAGAAGTATTAACGGTCGCATGAAGAATGTGTGAGCAATTCCATTATAAATATTCATCGACTATAAAGTACTATGGAAGATGAACAAGAATATGATAGCTTGAATTGAGTTCTCTGAGTGTAGGGATGTCTTTTACACACACGTAGGGGTATATGATCGATGTTTGGAAGAAAGGTAGGGAGGAAGGCTAAAGGCGATGTTTTATTAAGGGATAATGTGATTTTCGACATCTTTTCATGACCATTAAGATAGGGCTCATGGCAACCGAAAAGCTAGTGTAGTTGGAAACTCTTCTTTTCAAGTTTTTTCTTTTATATGATCCTTATCTTTGTATGTAAATTTCATCTTCTTTCTTTTATTATGTGATTTTATGGGTGTAATCCGCTGAAAACCCTCAGGAGACAACACTCCTCCTACTAGGGACACTTAGAGGTTTAAAGGCCTGTTGCACGTGCTCAGTGCAATCGTGATTGCCTACGAAAGTGTGCTAGGTTTTTCTTTTTCTTTTTCTCCCTCTCTTGAATAACTAGTTTGCTCAGGACAATCAAAGTTAAGTTTGGGGGTATTTGTTCAGTCGAAAATATTGCACATTTGATGGAACATTTTCCTTACTTTTGTTAAGTACTTAAAGGTGTTTATCGTAAATATGGAACATATGTGGGTTTATCTGCAAAATACTCTTTAGCATATGTTCATACACTATACTTAACATTATGAAGGAAAATATATGCATATAATATTTATATAATATTTTAGTAATTTAAATATGCTTATCATATCAAATATCCCTAATCAATATTCTTAAAATATTCTATCATATAAAATGATTAGGATAATATCTCAGAATAATAACAAATATTACTAATACTATGAATTGATATATTGTGCAGATATGAGCTCAGTTCTAGAGATCGAAATATCCGAGATGTGGAGAATGAAATCTGCCGATAAAATTAAATCGAATCGTAAATCATAAACGACAGAGACTCAGATAAAGATTTGAAGAATCCAGACATTACAATGATCTCCACGTGTTAACACCAAGTATCAAAAGAAATTTCATGATCTGAGCTCACTAAACCGCCGCGGTTTAGCGGCCAAAAGGGCACATTGGTGGCGGATCCGCGGCACTTCTGTGGCCGTAAGATCTGAGATTTTTGGTGTGTGATCACAGTAGCAAATCCTAACACATAGGATCTAGGGTTTCTACTTATAGGACTATTTAAAAGACCGAGAGCTTCATACGAAAAAATTATCAAACCGAAGAGATCAAGAGGTCCAAGACGTCTACGCATTCAGGTTGATCATCAGCTATTCATCTACTTCCTACAAGACAGAGATCCGGAGCATAAACTAGGGTTCTTATACTCTAACGACGGATTTGTAAATGATAGTTGATTAATAAAAAGGTAGATCTTTAGTTTAATTCTTTGCATTTTACTTTCTGCATTTACAATATGATCTCTTTCTTCATCTTCTATTCTATCTCAACCATGCGTGAGTAATTCCTAACTTGCTAAGGTTCGTAGGATTAGGGTAGATCAATGGATGATAAAATCTCTTATCGTCTTTTACATCTTATAAAGTTTATAAACTTTAGCAAAGTAATTGTTAATATCTTTATCGGGCACGCTATCAATTTATTGATAGTCTTGACCGTGATTTGAGATTAGATTAACAATTGTTTTGGTAAAAGCTAGACATGAATAAAGATCAATGAAAAGATAAGGGTTAAGAGTGGGAACCCTATTCCCTCCAAGAACCCTAATCTTCATTCATCACTATCGATCTAGTTTTAAATCTATTAAAAAATAAAAGGAGTCATCTTTAATTGATCATCCATTACTACTAAATTCTATGAACCCTACAAGCCTCTTCTTTATAAATTCTACATCCGTATATCATAGATCTACAACAACTCAACCATATTTCAATCAACTCGTCTAAAGCAAGATAAAGGTTCCGCGTTTTCCTGAGGACGACCCGTACTCATCTCGGCTAGCTACTCACGACACCGTTATCGATCACGGTTACTTTAAAAAAACACTTTTCCAAAAACATCATCAATCAACTTACGAGATCCTCTCGACTTGTCTCGACTCATAAGAAGAAACATCTTTATAAGACCCTCGAAGCTTATAAAGTTGAAAAGTTTTAGATGACGGGGATATCAACCTGTTTCCTAAGCACTGTTGCCCTATAAATCGGTCCAAACTGACTCTTGTATACTATCCATGGGCCATATTCTCTAAAGTCGCATGTTGATGAGGAAGAGAAGTCACTTATGAGTTCTCTCGACTTGTAAGAGGGAAAATACTCTTGTGAGATCCTTACGACTCTCAAAAGAAAACACACTTAGGAGTCCTTACTACTTCTAAGGAGAAAATACACCTATGAGATCCTATCGATTCATAGGGAGAATATCTTTGTGAGACCCTCACGTCTCATAAAGTTAAAAAGCCTTAGGAGACAGATCTAAATCTATTTCCTAAGCCATCGTTGCCCTACAAGTAGGTCTATACCAACTCTTGTATACTATCCACGGGCCGCATTCGCCAAAAGTTGCATATCGATGAAGTAAAGAAGCCACTTATAGGTCCTCGACTCGTAAAGAGAAAATACCTGCATTAGATCTTTACGACTCACGAAGGTGAAAGACACTTAGGAATCCCTACGATTCCCAAGGAGAATATGCACCTGTGAGATCCTCTCGACTCATAGGGAAAAAACATTCTCGAAACCCTAACGGCTCATGAAAATGAAAAAGTCTTAGGCGACAGGGATCCTAAACCTGTCTCTTAAGCCATCAATTCTAGTAAGATGCATAACTCTGCACTATTGTCACGCCCCGCTTCCCAGTAGACGGAAACGGTGACATGGCAAGCCGCAACGTATTTACAATGGCACGAGAATTCATGTAGGTGTCTTTTAAGTGATCTCTCGTGCCACGATATACGCTCCGTACCAATCTACCCCTTTATCCCCGCGTATTGTATTGTATAGCTTAAAAATATAAGTCTTGGACAAATCCATGGATATAAAAGGTTCAGGTTCTTGTTCAGGATGTAATCATGTATTTAATTAGTCATGTCAAGTTATAACCATGGTTCGGTCAAGTCAAGTCAAGTATACATGTTTGTTATTGATGTTTGAATTCTAAGATGCATGTTCATGATCAAGTAGTTGTGTTTGATTTTGGATTCAGGTTTGAGCTTAGACTCAGACTGATTCAGACACTTGTAAACTGATTTAAAGTCTTGAATTCTTAGGTTCAGGAGTAATCGGCAACTGCCACACATGGACGACATAATTTGTGTCTTTTTTCAAGACAATTGTCATTGATAACTCCGGTTAAGTTTTCTAACCTGAATAGGTAAGCACTCACTTTCTCCGGCTCTTTGGGGCTCAAGAGAATTGATCCCGCTTAAACCCATATTTACTAAAATCCTTAAATATTATTTTGTATAACTCGAGAGGGTTTTATGAAAAATATTTTAATATGGATTATAAATAAAACCTCGAGGGTGATTTGTATTACTTAGGGTTTTCATGAGCATGTGTTTTAAGTATTGAGGTATTTTAATAATAAATAATTAGCTTTCAAAAGTTATGGTATTTTATTGAAAACTTGTCTTTTTTGTAACTTGATGGTGTTTTATTGACATTTTGTAATCTTTCATTTTTATAAAAAAAAAATATAGTTTCATAATATAATGAAAATATGGATTTATAATTTTATATAATTTTTAATTTTAAAACATTTAATTTTATTTAGAAAAAAATTCGTTTTTCTTAAAAACCGTATTTATATCCTTTCGAGATCGAATACTTTGCGAGGAGTGCCGCATCTCGTTCTACTATCCCCAGGATGTGCGATAATCTGCACAATCTATTAGCACGCCCCCTAATAAGGGTTGTAAATGCATAATTGCAAAAGAATACGAAAACTGTTTAAAAGAAATCCGGTTTTAAAGTATGTAGTATTTTATTGTAAAGCTTATACTTAGAAACAAATATTCATACAAATTAGTATCATGCTATGAAATCAAAGTGTACGTGAGGGGTAGGTCATTACGCCGTGAAGTTTTTCCTAAGAGTATAGTTTTAACAAAACTAAAAGAAGTGATATCAAAGTCCATGGTATTTTAATGAAAAAGTTCAATTATGGATGTTTCACATGATATTCTTGGTTAAACTTGATTCTAAACATTTATATTTAAGATTACAAGTATTGTGTAAAAATTTGGTTGATCAAAATATAAAGGAGAAGGAATTTCTATAGTCTAGAAAAAAGATATCGATAATAATTCCACTTACCGATGTAAGTTTTAAAGTTGAATTTCAATGAAAAGAAAGAGAGATCAAGAGGGACTTATAGTTTGAAAAACTTAAGAAGAGGGTGAGGAAGGGAAGAGTGTCGTCGAGGCGTCACGGGAGCTCCGGAATTGGCTTCGATTTTCGACGGAAGAAGCTTGCTCGCTAACTCCACTTTACTCCACTTGCATTTAGGAATTTTTGAGAGAGTTTTTGCTAGAATTTTCAGAATAGTGTAGAGCTAGAGCATGGGTTGGTATTTATAGTGGAGAATTAGGGTTTGAGAATTAAAAATGTGGATTAAAAAGTATTAAAATGATGTTAATTGGTGAAATGAAGGGTCACTATTTGATTGCAGGAAAATCAAATAGTGCAGAGAAGTTGAGGGGAGTTAAAGAGACGAGTGTGTAAAGTATGGAGCATTTTGGGCTTGATCCGACCGTCCCCGCCGGCCCCTAGGCTATTTTGGCAAGTCAATCTTGAGGAAATTGCCTCGAGATTCATGTCACATGATCAACTCTGTATTTACACCATTTTCCATATGTTTGATTTTTCTGATCTTTTCATTTTCCCGTATATTGCACGTGCAATCTTTTGGGCTTCCAAAAAGTTAAAAAGAAAAATTCAGAAAAAAAATTTGTCTGATGGGAATCGAACACACATGCTACATCACAGCAGTGCAAGGTCTTTACCAATGAGCTACAAGTGGCTTCTTATTTATTTAACAAAAGTAACTTATAATTCAAACTCAGGCTGTAATACTCTTTTCTTGTATATTAACAGAAAAATTTCTGCACAAAGTTTTCAGAGTCGTTGCATTCTACCCTTCTCATAAAAAATTTCGTCCTCAAAATTTACAGTTACATAGAGACTAATTTTAAAATAGATAAGGGTATCTTGAACGCATGTTTTCTTTTCGTTTCCATATTGATTCTTCTGGCGAATCCTTTCTCCACATCACTTGTACCAAGTTTACTTTCTTATTCCGCAATGTCTTCACCTTTCGGTCTAGGATCTCAATTGGTTGTTGCTCGCAGGTTAAGTCAGTCTGTACTGTGAGCTCTGAGTGATCGAGTATGTAGCTGGGGTCGTTCACATATCGTCATAGTTGGGATATGTGGAACACGTTGTGCACACCTTCCAATGAGGGTGGTAGTGCTAAATGGTATTAGTGTTTATGCCCTAGAGGCCATTATTGTATCATACTAGATTGTAAATTACTTAATGGAAACTTGGGATATTCACAGCTGTATTGACAGTCTTGCTAAAAATGGTAGTATGCTACTTGGTTTGTTTCTACTTTAATATGTGCATATGTTTTTTTAACATATCGCTTATACATATTAGTAGAGCCGTTAGGATCTTTGCTTGATTATCAGTGTTGTGATGACAGTCACACTAGTCGGGGCAGGGTAGTCTATAAGAAACATCCTATACAGGTCCCTGGTCGTAGGATTATTGAGACAGGGCATCGATACTCCGGAGTAGACTGGTGTATACGCTTCTCATCCCAGCATAGGGAGATAGTCGGTCCTACAGCCAACAGTACGTCGTACTAGAGATAGTATGCAGGTGCTCGTTAGGTTACGAGTACACCAGATAGGACTCGCTGAGAACTGCAGGTTGGTACTATACCCATCGTCAGATTCTAGTTCCCAGATGACATGAGTACAGCCTAGTCCGTCGACTTGACATTGCTACTTCGCCTCGAGTGTGTTCCCACTGTACTTAGATTACTATCCTACCAAGGCTCAAAGGAGTCGTGCAAACAGGTAGTAGTTGGGTGCAGTCCCGAAGCACTTGGAGGCAGTGGCGGTTAGACACGATTCGTCTCTCCCGGTATTGGGGGTTGATATCGCGCTGTGTATTGAGAGCCATTATGTAAGGTCCCTGGCTAGGGCAAGCGAGATTTACTGGTAGGTATTCCAGTAGTTTCTCAAGGTGTAATGGGCTTCAATCCGACATGACTTATACCGCTATTAGGGGTCTGACGTTTACCGCCCCCTAGGCCCGATATGTGATAGTCCTAGACGAACAGACCGGACTGTACGGAGATTGTCACATAAGGCTCAGTAGGAGTTCGGATGGGTTTCCTCATCGTCCTTCTTATCGACATCTACCTGGGGACCGTTACGTACAGCTAGTACCGCTTGCAGCCTGTGGTTAAACCCACTTCCAGCGTAGTGTTGAGTCTTTAAAGTCCCACACAGAGAGTTTCCCTGCACCGGGCAAAAGGTGTAGAGGCCGTATGGTTTTACGGTAGGGCCACGATCACTTACATACACTTGTGCACGTACTATGATCAGGCAGATAATACTAGTGGGCTTTGGTTTAAGCCGGATCCTAGTATTATACAGATGGATTTATTCAGTCTCAGTTTATCCGTGTTTTTCGGAAATACGGATGGGAGGGGCAGTCTCATAATTTGTCGGGAAGCTTCTAGAAGGAGGTGACTCATTTGTGTTTATTTCATTTTAGATTTAAACTAAATGAGGTGGAGGGGATGAGGTGTAGTTTCATTAAATGATCCATGACTCATTAGATGACTCATTAGATGATTCACCTTGTGAATTAAATGAAGCATGATGAATATTAGCTAGATATTTATTTTGATGATATTATTATGCTTCATGATATATTCACAAATGAGAATAGTTCATTCATTATCACAAAACACTTCTCTCTCTTCAAGTCTTCATCTTCTTCCTCAAACCCTAAAAGCTCTCATGAGTTAAGAATCCTAGGGTTTAATGTAACTAAGTAATCCATCTAAATACTCTACACCCTCTAGGACTTCTAGATTAGCAAACTAGAAGCCGTAGTTATCTCAGATTCGAGATATGAGCTCAGACTATAGACTCTCGGGTGGATCGTCTTTGACTCGAAGAGGCCATTTAGGTACCCATGTTCCATAGAGCCGACGAGGTGTGGAGGACAGCGATGAAGACCCGAAGGACAAGTAACGTCAGGTATAACTTCGAATCAGAGTAGTTAAACCTCTCGTAGTTTGCCAGTAATGGTTTAGACACGATCCGTGTGCTCAAGTCCGTGTTACGAAGCTTTGATAATTGTTTTTCATATATTCCGCCTCCCCGCGAACACGTGGGGTGCATGACATGGACTTACAGTGGTATCAGAGCTTACTAAACCTTTACTAGCTTGTTAGCAACTTATTAGAACTTCGATCGTCGGAAAAACACGAAAACTTAACCCCGGACCCCTCAAGTTTCTGTCGATTTTAAACCTGTCGAAAAAATTATTTCAGAGGCATGAAAATTCACAGCAGGGAATTATAAGAATACTGGAGAAATACGAGACCCTAACTCGGTTAGACGACCGCGGAAGCGCGGCGAGTTGGTGCAATACGCCGCGGATCCGCGGCCGAGTCGACTCCGAGTTGACTCGTATTTACACAGTTTTTCTAATTTTTGGGTGTTCTGTTTTCCTGTATTTTTTGTTTCTACCCAGGTCTTTTCAGTGCTGGCTTGCATTTGGGGTAGACACGGAAAAAAGGTTGTCGATCGAAATTCTATGTTATTTGCTAATCAGGTTTTATCTGTGATATTTAATGTGTTCGTAAACCTCCGCTAATTGCTAGTATGTCGGTTAGTTGGGGGTTGCATATTTCATTGATGGATATTGGTTTGTGTATATGAACTCTATTGGATCATCGTGGATGAATAGCCGGGGATGTGAGATGAGGGTTTTTATCTTTCATTCGATGTAAATTGTAATATTTTGTAATATTCTTTTGCGGGGCACATCCGGGTTGAGGTTGTAGCCACCGTTGTATTATTTCATTTACTGTTTTATGCTCCTAGGATAGACCCAAGATGGGGTGCACAAACTACTAGGTACTTTGAAGTGTTTAATGGCCTATTCATGTCGTTAAGGGAGACTATTTCACTTCTGGTACTAGGCGGGTAGTTTGCCTCACCCGTAGGGGTCTAGGGTGGGGTTTGGATATTCATCATGACCGTGTAATCCGTCTTTTGTTGCAGGCTCAAATGAAATGCGGATTCCTAGTATATCCAATATATTCATCTATGATCTGGAATGCCTATTATTGCGTCTGACGAATGTACAATATCTATATATGATATCTAGTAGGCGTTGCTTATGTTTTGCATTCGCGCTAGCCCAGCCCCCGCTCTGTCATTAGTTAAGTAACCTAACGGGTGAATGACGGGCCCAGTGGCGAATGTGGATGGCATAAGCGGACGTTATATTTTCGTTGTTTTCTGCAATGATAGGATAAATGATGGGACGCATTATTTTAATGCAAAGAAAAAAAACCAAAACTGAATAGTTGGAACAAATTTAAAAGAAACCACTCGGTTATTTTAAAAGAGCAGAATTTTTAATTGCGGAGCTTTAACCACTCCTTTTAAAAAAGCTATCAGGTTTCTTCGATTATATCAAGTTCACTACATTCACGGTTTCGCCAAAACCAATCATAGCCTGTTCATATCATAATATTGCATTATTATATTTCCCATTCCTAGACATTTTACAAATAAACAGGTGCTTTTGACCCATGTCTGCTACTTAGCTGCAGGTTACAGGTTCTCGGAATAAAAACAGTGAAATGATGAAAAGACGATGCAAAAGTGAGACTACGACCAACAAGTAGAAGAATCTTGATCAAGCCTACATTTTGGAGAACAAACGAAGATCAATGGAAAAAAGGCAGCGCAAGGTTGAAGATTCCAACACGAAGCAAGCGGTAAAAGTCCACGACTATATTCACTGTGGAAATCTAGAAGAATACCAGAAGACATTCTGAAGAACAAACTGAAGAAAAAAGAAGACATTAGCAACAGACAGAACCCCAAGAATTTGCATCCAACAATACCACTATTTGGCCGCGGAACCGCGGCCAAACATGGGGTTTGGCCGCGGAACCGCGGCCGTGTGGGGCCCGTGTCGGTGCAGAAAGTTTGAGGCGCTGGCGGTGAGTTGACTAGGTCTTTTTCTTAGGGGGTATTTTTGTAAAAGCAGATACGCGAGTCAATTGTAACCCTAGGGTTTCTATCCTCTATAAATAGGAACCCTAAATCTTGTATTAGGTTATGCCTCCTTTCATTAATAAAATTCAGATTTCTTTTGGAGAGCATCGATGTCTCTTTTCATTTCATCTATTCAGATCTGACAAGTCTTGTGTAAATGTTTGGAGAGAGCCATCAAGTAAGTAGTTTTATTTAATTGACATAGTATAGATCTTTAATTTCTTGCCCCAGATAGATAGATAGAATGTTCTTCAATTCCCTAATGAGCGAGTAGTCTCCTCGCTTGTTAGGGTTAGTTTTGGGGAAGGCTTTTGAGAGATGAAGATCTCTCATCCTTTTCTTGCCCATCACATATAATTAATAGGACTCCATGCATACATGCACACACCGCTCCCTACGGCACCTTATCCACGAGGTAGCGGTGATACCGTAGTATAAAGGCCCGGTTGAGCATGTTTTCCATGGAGGTTAGGGTAAGGATTGATAAAGGAAGGACAAGAACCTAGAGGAAGAAACACCTTTCCGAATGGTTCTAATCCCCTTTATTAATAATTACCATAACACCTCATAGATCTTAATTTGGGTATAGAAAGCGGTGAGATTTATTTACATTTCCAAACCTACCCTAAACCTAACCCTAGCAAGATTTAGATCTAGATAGATTTAGTTTTTAGATTTAATCAATAAGATCCGATACCCATCGGAATAAACTCGTAAGAGCGATTAGGAAATTCACAAAATCCCTGTGGACCGACCCGTACTCACCGGCTAGCTACCAAGCGACGCCGTTCTTGATTGCGGTTATAAATTATTCTTTTATTCATTTTTTAAAAGCGCATAAGCTAGTTAAAATCTCTCAATCAAATGGCGCCGTTGCCGGGGATGGCGTGTTATTTTCTTTTTGCAATTTCGGGTTAATCTAAAATATAAAAATCATAAAAACTGAAAAATTTAAAAAGTTATCATCTTTTATTTTGTGAAGGGTATTTTTCTTTGAATTTTGCAGGACCAAAGAAAAAATTCAGATCTGGAAAGATCCAGATATCGAAACAGAAAATTGAAGATCTGAAAAACAGAGAAAACCAAAAACAGAGGAGCAGAAAGATTTTCGGGAACCGAGCCACATAGCCAGCGGTGGAACCACGGTCGGAGGCTCATTGCGGCGGCGAAACCGCGGAGGCCTAGAGTAAAAAAAAAAATTGCCGCGGAACCGCGGCAATAGCGCCTTCTGACAGCGGAATCGCGGCAATCAAGTGACGTCCTCATCTGAAAAAAAACGCTGTAAGTTTCTCTCTCCTCCTCTGTAAATCCCAATATCTCCTCTGTAAAAATCTTTTGCAGGATTCTTTGCGCTAAAAATTTCTCCATCTTCTCAATAACTTGATCTTGTGCAGGATTCTTTGCGCCGCGCTTAAAAAAAATAATAATTTGATTGCAAGTGGTTGTTACTGTTTTGCATATTTTTATTCGGACTTTAAGGGGCTTGAGACCAATCCAGATTGGGTGGGGATTTCATCACCCTTCCCAGGACCCCAGAAATCACATAAGGCATATGCATTTGACCATTCTTAATTAAAAAATACTAGACTCAGCCCTAAGGACTTCGCGCTCAATAGGACAGAGGACTAGTTGTAGGCATCGGCCGTTGATCCTAACCTGACTTTGTGGTATCTAGGCAAGTGTGTCTAAGGTGAGTGGTTACTTAATTAGGACCACTACTTTCGTAGTGGGGAGCCTCCCACTCACCTGGCACTTACCTGGCCGCAATTGGCGGTGAAGAGGCGGTTTGGAGTCCTATTTCTAGCCTTTTGGAACAGTTAGGAGCTGTCTAGCTGACCTAGGTGACCCTAGATCTAGGCCTGATTGTGCATTTGTGGTTGATCGAAAGTGTGTCTAAGCCCTTTATCGAAAATCTTTTTGCAAAAAGTTCCAAATAAAAAGAAAAAGAAAAAAGGAATTTTTTTGAAAAAAAAGGACTTGAAATTTTGTCGCTAAGAACTCCTTGCACCACCCACCTTCTTCCTCTTCTCCTTCTTACATCATGGGTACCCCACCTCATAAATCTCTTGCCGAACTTTGGTATCCTGAACCAAACTTTCCCTCTTACGCGAATTGTTTCGGTCGATTTAAGGACGACCCCTCCATGCCCAAAATTTATTTGAAAGATCAAATAGAAGCGTCTAGGAGAAACAGTTCGAATTTGCAATCCACTTTGTATCAACGGTGTCAACCTTCACCGCCTTCGTATGTTGATACCACTTTTTCGAGTCCTGTTGTAACTCCTAAACCCATGTCTATGGCTGAGCATATTGAACAATCTCGTAACTGATCTTTCACTCCTCTCCATACATCCAGTTCTAGGGATCAACAAGTCCATTCACCTTTTTATCCAAATGTTGATCCTACTCCTGTCCAACCATCCAATTCCTACCAGTCCTACCCGACTTTCCCACCTTCACTAGACATTGCTTCTACACAGCCATTTGGGAGTTTCACGTATCCAAACAATTTTGAATCTTTTACCGAAACCCCTTCACAACCCATGTCTAGTTTGGAACAGTCGTTGGAAGCTTATATTTTAGCAACAAACAAAATGATTAGGAATGTGGATGCGTCCATAGCCGCACTTATACGACCTAATGAACCGGTAGCTAGTTTCCAACTAGCTCCAAAAATTCCAATGTATGATGGGGCGGTTGGACAGATTGATAATTTGAGTGGAGAAAGTGAGTTCAACGCCCTTCCAAATCAAACCTACCCATACCCAATTGAATTTCACAACTCCGGTTTTCAAACAAGTGTCCCAAATGATTCATCAGTTAAGAATAAAAATGAATTGTGCGACTTTGTAGTGCTTGATTTGCCAGATTGTGAGGAATCCCTTTCGAGTGAAACCACACCGAATCCTTTTGAACTTTACACCTCCACTCTAGAACTTGAATTGATAAATATCCATGCTTTTGATGAGGTGTCTAAGAAAATTAATTTTCACTTGATTGAGGATATTGACGCCGGGAATATTTTGGATGATGAACCTGTAGATTTGACTGAAATTTTATCCCTAATTCATCATCCCGAGTCATTAAATTTTTCTCCCGAACTTCATATGCGTCTTGATTTTGATGATAATGGCATGGATAAGCTAAATTTTGAGGAGAATTATGAGGATAGTATTGAGGAGAGTATTGAGGATAATATTGAGGTTGAATCATTTTTGTTTGATGTGTCGGATTTTCCAATTCATCCTCGTGACCTTTAACTGTTATACTTCCTAAATCACCCTCCATTCTTTCCATCGTTCTGACCACGCAAAAGATCATGCTTGAAGACCGTGAGCTTGAAAAATTTCTCTTTGAATCTGACACCGTTCTCACAGATGATAACGATTATGAGTGTTTCACTTTTTCGGACGATGTTGAAGACTCACCGCCCGAGTTTGAGTCCTTTGAATTTTCAGATGAACCATCAGACTCGGTTTCTTACGATCATTTCGAACCATTGATGGAATCTTTCAAGTTCGAGACAGATTACTTAGGTGAGATTAAGACTATCCCTTAAGCACTAGCTTTTGTCCTTCCTATCGTTTCGACCAAGCAAGACTCCGTCGTGTTTCCATTTTCAATGGAGGGTTTACCAAGTTCGACGTACCCATGTTTTCTTGCGAATCTTGAGGGATTTGACCCCATTTCTCGACGGGTTAATAGATTAGCACAATTTCTTTTAACACATCGATCATCACAAATTGCGCTAATTTATTCCCTCGATTTACACCCTCAAGATTGTACCACACTTCTTTCTCTCTTCCGCCATTCTTCTCCTCCACCGAGACCGTATACCGTTTCTATCTCCACATGGTCTCGTGTGCATCTCATTTCTTTTCTTTACACTCCATTCTTTCACCAACCCCACCATTATCACGATAGAATTTTTGAATGGTTGGTGCTAACTTTTGGCCTGTGTAAGGCCTTGCATAGTGTTGGGAGAACCTTGTTGTATATATGTATATATATTTTATGTTTTTCTTTTAACAATAAAAAAAAATTGTAAATAAATAAACAGGGGAGTGCCGACATTTTCAACCCTCTTGGTGTGGCATGACAGTGAGGACACTGTCAAGTTTAAGTTTGGGGGTATGCTCGGTAAGCCTTCTTCCTTCGCATTCATGTGTATATTTTTTTTCTTTTTTTTTTGCATCTGCATACTTATTTTAAAACCCATAAAAATTGAAAATTTTCAAAAATTATAAAAATTAAAGTATTCAATTTTGGCCCTAATTGACTTGAGTTTGACAAAAAAATTAACTAGCTATGAACAACTAGATCTTAGACTTAGTAAATTAAAAACCCTAAAAATAACCTTTCTTAAAATTTAACGGTAGAAAGCATATGCCTTTGTAGTTTATTTAGAAATAGGCAAATTTTGAGTTCACTTCTTGGGCTAAGTTAAAACAAGGGAAGAGTATTGATGTTTTAATTAAAGTGTAAGTTTGAAAAATAATTCCTAGCTTAAGTTTAAATTTTGAAAATATATACCTTAGAAAATTGCACAAACACGAACCTTGAAACTTGGAATAGTAGAAGAGACCTTGAAATGCTCTTGTCTAAAGTCCTTAGTACGAAGTAAATAAAATAAAAATTCAAGTGTGAATAAAGAGATAATAAAAAAAATGAACACTGGTTTTTGTGATTACTTAAGGCTGCAAAAATGGAAAAAAATATTTAGCGAGGGTGTTTCATCACCTAGTGCCTTAGACCAACTGGTTTAGGAGTCACTGCTAAAGCCTTAGGTATTACAAGACTAGGAATTACGCTTTAATGTGCAAACACATCTTGTAATCAGTTGTTGGTACCTCAAGAAGTATTAACGGTCGCATGAAGGATGTGTGAGCGAAATTCATCTAAAAATCCACCTATTAAGAAGTGTTTTGGACAACGGACAAGAGTATGATTGCTTAATTTGAATTTCCAAGTATAGGGGTGATTTATACACACACGTAGGGGTATGTGATTGGGATTTAGATAAGAGAAAGGAATGAAGAATAAGACTTATATCTTTAGTAGGGATGATAAAAATTCCTAAGTTGAGATGGAACCCTAGAAGGAAAATTTAAGAGATGCCGAAAGCTAAGTAGTCTACAGGATATATATAATCTTAAGTTAAATGATAAGAAAGCGTGAAGAATACGGGTGGATAATTTATGAGTCAAAGATAATAGAATTCCTTGTTAGAAAGCTTAATTGGAAAATAAAAGTCAATGGGCCTAATTGATAGGATTTTCTGGGTAGTATCCGCTGAAAACCCTCAGGAGAAAACACTCCTCCTACTAGGGACACCTAGAGGTTTAACGGCTTGTTGCATGAGCTCAGTGCAATCGCGTTTCCCTGCGGAAGTGAGGTTAGAATTTTGTTGAGAATAAAACTAGGTTTGCTCGAGGACGAGCAAAAGATAAGTTTGGGGGTATTTGTTCATATCATAATATTGCATTATTATATTCCCCATTCCTAGACATTTTACAAATAAACAGGTGCTTTTGACCTATTTCTGCTACTTAGTTGCAGGTTACAGGTTCTCGGAATAAAAACAGTGAAATGATGAAAAGACGATGCAAAAGTGAGACTACGACCAACAAATAGAAGAATCTTGATCAAGCCTACATTTTGGAGAACAAACGAAGATCAATGGAAAAAGGCAGCGCAAGGTTGAAGACTCCATCACGAAGAAAGCGGTAAAAGTCTACGACTATATTCACTGTGGAAATCTGGAAGAATACCAGAAGAGATTTTGAAGAACAAACTGAAGAAAAGAAGAAGACATTAGCAACAGACAGAACCCCAAGAATTTGCAGCCAACAATACCACTATTTGGCCGCGGAACCGCGGCCAAACATGGGGTTTGGCCGCGGAACCGCGGCCGTGTGGGGCCCGTGTCGGTGCAGAAAGTTTGAGGCGCTGGCGGTGCGTTGACTAGGTCTTTTTCTTAGGGGGTATTTTTGTAAAAGCAGATACGCGAGTCAATTGTAACCCTAGGGTTCCTATCCTCTATAAATAGGAACCCTAAATCTTGTATTAGGTTATGCCTCCTTTCATTAATAAAATTCAGATTTCTTTTGGAGAGCATCGATACCTCTTTTCATTTCATCTATTCAGATCTGACAAGTCTTGTGTAAATGTTTGGAGAGAGCCATCAAGTAAGTAGTTTTATTTAATTGCCATAGTATAGATCTTTAATTCCTTGCCCCAGATAGATAGATAGAATATTCTTCAATTCCCTAATGAGCGAGTAGTCTCCTCGCTTGTTAGGGTTAGTTTTGGGGAAGGCTTTTGAGAGATGAAGATCTCTCATCCTTTTCTTGCCCATCACATATAATTAATAGGACTCCATGCATACATGCACACACCACTCCCTACGGCACCCTATCCACGAGGTAGCGGTGATACCGTAGTATAAAGGCCCGGTTGAGCGTGCTTCCAGGACGAAAGAAGAAAACCTCCACAAAGCCGATATACGATGTAAGTGAAGTAGAAGGAAAGGGAAGAGCAAAAGTTTCGGGACTTGGTGTCGGGAAGGAGGGATGTTCCTATTGTTATGGGAAGGGGCATTGGCAGAAAGATTGCAGGGCTTTGGAAGCCAGTAGCCAGGATTCGAAGCATGTTGTGGCTTTGGCCTCGGGTGTGTTTGTAATTGAGAACTGTTTGTCAATTAACTCTACTTCCTGGGTACTAGATACCGTATCAGGATCTCATATTTGTAATTCGTTACATGCTTTGAGAAACCGTAGAGTTATCAGGGTAGGTGATATGTCTCTCAGAGTTGCGAACGGAATGAGCATGGACGCTGAATCCGTAGGGGAATATCGTCTAGGACTGACAAGTGGGCAGATATTGATTCTACGTAACTGTTTGTATGTACCTAGTTTGACTTGTAATATCATATCGGTATCCTCATTTTCTAGAGAGGGATATGATTTTACATTCGTAAGCGATGTGGTAAACATCCACCTAAATCAAGTTCTGATTGGGTCCGGTACATTAGATAACGGTATATATGTATTAAATCAAGCTCAGGTTTTCAATGTCCAGAACACACTTAAAAGAAAGTCTCCGAAAGTAAATCAGACTTTCTTATAGCATTGTAGACTAGGTCACATCAATGAAACACGGTTGACTAAGTTACATAGAGAAGGATATTTGAATCCGTTCGAATATCAATCTTATGCTACTTGTGAATCTTGTCTCATGGGAAAGATGATAAAGACTCCGTTTACTGGACATGGAGTAAGAGCGAGCAAAATCTTGGGATTCGTACATAGTGACGTGTGCGGTCCAATGTCTACACATGCAAGAGGTGGTCATTTCTACTTCATTACTTTTACGGATGATTTCTCTAGGTATGGACATATCTTCTTGATGAAGCATAAATCCGAGGCCTTTGAGAAATTCCGGGAATACATGAATGAAGTGGAAAACCAAACAGGCAAAAGTATCAAGACACTGAGATCTGATCGAGTTGGTGAATACTTAAGTGCCGAGTTCCTGGGATACTTAAAAGAGAATGGAATTCTCTCTCAGCTTACTCCTCCATACACACCACAACACAATGGTGTATCGGAAAGGCAGAATCGAACCCTATCAGATATGGTTCGTTCCATGATGAGTAAGGCTGAGTTACCGCGATCTTTCTGAGATTATGCACTAGAATCAGCTGCATATCTTTTGAACAAGGTTCCAACCAAGACTTTGCCTACCACACCATATCAGATGTGGAGTAGGAAGAAACCCTATCTTCAGTAATTGAAGACATTGGAATGTCCAGCTTTTGTTAAAAAGCAGCATGCGGACAAGTTCGAGGCACGCTCAGTACAGTGTAAGTTCGTGGGATATCCAAAGAACTCCAAGGGGTATTATTTCTATTACGCAGAGGAACAAAATGTTTTTGTTTCTCGTCATGCCCACTTCTTGGAAGATGAATTTTTAGAAAATCAGAAGAGTGGGAGCGCAATAGAACTGGAAGAAATTCCAGAACCACAAGCTATTACTGAAAGTTTGGTAGAACTAGAAGGTTTAGAAGAAAGGGGCATCCCAGCGCCTATCCGCGGAAGTATTAGGCAGTCTCATCCGCCCGAGAGATACTACGGTTTTCGCATAGATGGGGATCGAGAGGATTGCATTATTGACAATGATGACCCTACTAGCTTCCAGCAAGCCATTCAGAGCGGTGACTCAGTAAGATGGCTGGATGCAATGCAGACCGAAATGGAGTCCATGTACACTAACAAAGTATGGACTTTGGACATTGCTCCAGATGGGGTAAAACCCGTACGATGCAAATGGATCTTCAGAAGGAAGATTGGTGTAGATGGACAGGTTGAAACCTATAAGGCTAGACTTGTTGCAAAGGGTTTTCGTCAAAGACCTGGTTTGGACTATGACGAAACCTTTTCTCCAGTGGCTATGCTCAAATCCATTCGGGTCCTTCTTGCCATTGCTGCCTTCCACGATTATGAGATCTGGCAGATAGACGTAAAGACGACTTTTCTAAATGGTAATTTAGAAGAGTGCATCTATATGGATCAGCCAGAGGGATTCATTCAGAGTGGGAGCAGCGGTAAAGTGTGCAAGTTGCTTAAGTCCATTTATGGACTAAAGCAGGCATCACGGAGTTGGAACATCTGTTTTGATGATACTGTTAAAGAATTCAACTTTATCAAAAATCTAGATGAACCATGCATATATAGTAAGATTGTAGAGAGAACTGTAGTATTCCTCGTCTTGTACGTGGATGACATTCTCTTAATAGGAAATGATATTCCTATGCTACAGTCAGTCAAAGGATTCTTATCACAGAAGTTCTTCATGAAAGACCTGGGTGATACATCCTACATTCTGGGGACCCAGATCTATCGTGGTAGATCAAAGAGGAAGTTGGGACTTTCGCACTCCAGGTACATAGAAACCATATTGAAAAGATTCAGTATGAAAAATTCTAAGCGCGGTAACCTACCGGCTTGTCACGGAATCACCCTCTCCAAAGAGATGTCTCCCAAGAATGATTTAGAAAGGGCTCGCATGTCAATTATACCCTACGCTTCTGTGGTAGACTCTATAATATATGTGATGTTATGTACCTTACCAGATGTAGCATACGCATTGAGCGTTGTAAGCCGGTATCAGGAAAACCCAGGGGAGAAGCACTGGATAGCAGTAAAGAACATTCTCAAGTACCTGAGGAGGACTAAGGAGATGTTCTTGGTGTATGGCGGAAATGACCTCCAGATCGAGGCCTTTGCTGACTCCAGCTTCTAGAGTGATAAGGATGACTCCAAGTCCATATCGGGTTATGTCTTTACCCTCAATAGAGGGGCGGTCTATTGGAATAGTTCCAAGCAGGACACCGTTGTTGACTCGACGATGGAAGCGGAGTACATAGCTGCTTGCGATACCACAAAAGAAGCTGTCTGGATGAAGAAGTTCCTCACAGAAATTCAGGTGGTTCCTACCAGTGTTGATCCAATACCTCTGTATTGCGACAACAACGGCGCTATAGCTTTAGCGAAGGAACCCAGGTCCCATCATAAGTCCAGACATATTTTAAGGCGGTATCACCTGATCAGGGAGATCGTAAATCGCCGGGAGATCTAGGTGAAGAGAGTAGATACAGAGAATAACACCGTTGATCCATTCACAAAAGCCATTCCTCAGACACAGTTTGAGAGGCTATTCGAGATGATAGGTCTGCGATATGCCAGGACATGGCCCTAATGCAAGTGGGAGATTATTAGTGTTTATGCCCTAGAGGCCATTATTGTATCATACAAGATTGTATATTACTTAATGGAAGCTTGGGATATTCACAGTTGTATTGACAGTCTTGCTAAAAATGGTAGTATGCTACTTGGTTTGTTTCTACTTTATATGTGCATATGTTTCTTTTAACATATCGCTTATACATATTAGTAGAGCCCTTAGAATCTTTGCTTGATTACCAGCGTTGTGATGGCAGTCACACTAGTCAGGGCTGGGTAGTCTATAAGCAACATCCTATACAGGTCCCTGGTCGTAGGATTATCGAGATAGGGCATCGATACTCCAGAGTAGACTGGTGTATACGCTTCTCATCCCAGCATAGGGAGATGGTCTGTCCCACAGCCATCGGTACGTTGTACTGGAGATAGTATGCAGGTGCTCGTTAGGTTACGAGTACACCAGACAGGACTCGCCGGGAACTGCAGGTTGGTACTATACCCATCGTCAGATTGTAGTTCCCAGGTGACATGAGTATAGCTTAGTCCGTCGACTTGACATTGCTACTTCGCCTCGAGTGTGTTCTTACTGTACTTAGATTACTACCCTACCACGGTTCAAAGGAGTCGTGCAAACAGGTAGTAGTTGGGTGCAGTCCCGAAGCACTTGGAGGCAGTAGCGGTTAGACATGATTCGTCTCTCTCGGTATTGGGGATTGATATCGCGCTGTGTATGGAGAGCCATTACGCAAGGTCCCTGGCCAGGGCAAGCGAGATTTATTGGTAGGTGCTCCAGTAGTTTCTCAAGGTGTAATGGGCTTCACTTCGACACGACTTATACCGCTATTAGGGGTCTGACGTTTACCGCCCCTAGGCCCGTTATGCGATGGTCCTAGACGAACAGACCGGACTGTATAGAGATTGTCACATACAGGCTCAGTAGGAGTTCGGATGGATTTCCTCATCGTCCTTCTTATCGACATCTACCTGGGGACCGTTATGTACAGCTAGTACCGCTTGCGGCCTATGGTTAAACCCACTGCCAGCGTAGTGTCGAGTCTTTAGAGTCCCACACAGAGAGTTTCACTGCACCGGGCAAAAAGTGTAGAGGCCGCATGGTTTTACAGCAGGGCCACGATCACTTACGTACACTTGTGCACGTACTATGATCGGGCAGATAATACTAATGGGCTTTGGTTTAAGCCGGATCCTAGTATTATACAGATGGATTTATTCAGTCTCAGTTTATCCGTGTTTTTTGGAAATACGGATGGGAGGGGCAGTCTCGTAATTTGTCGGGAAGCTTCTAGAAGGAGGTGACTCATTTGTGTTTATTTCTTTTTATATTTAAACTAAATGAGGTGGAGGGGATGAGGTGTAGTTTCATTAAATGATCCATGACTCATTAGGTGACTCATTAGATGATTCACCTTGTGAATTAAATGAAGCATGATGAATATTAGCTAGATATTTATTTTGATGATATTATTATGCTTCATGATATATTCACAAATGAGAATAGTTCATTCATTATCACAAAACACTTCTCTCTCCTCAAGTCTTCATCTTCTTCCTCAAACCCTAAAAGCTCTCATGAGTTGAGAATCCTAGGGTTTAAAGTGACTAAGTAATCCATCTAAATACTCTACACCCTCTAGGACTTCTAGATTAGCAAACTAGAAGCTGTAGTTATCTCAGATTCAAGATAGGAGCTCGGACTATAGACTCTTGGGTGGATCGTCTTTGACTCGAGGAGGCCGTTGAGCTACCCATATTCCATAGAGCCGACGAGGTGTGGAGGACAGCGATGAAGACTCGAAGGATAAGTAACGTCAGGTATAACTTTGAATCAGAGTAGTTAAACCTCTCATAGTTTGCTAGTAATGGTTTAGACATGATCTGTTTTCTCAAGTTCGTGTTACGAAGCTTTGATAATTGTTTTTCATATATTCCGCCTCCCCGCGAATACGTGGGGTGCATGACATGGACTTACAAATGGTATGCCACTTCTCCAACTCGTTCTAGTATGTCGAACTATGTATCTTGGACTTAACTTACCTCTCTTGCCAAAACGTATCACTCCTCTGTTTGGAGAGATCTTCAGGAATACATGGTCTCCAGGTTGGAACTCCATATGTCGACGCTTTACATCTTCCCAATGCTTTTGTCAGTCTTGGGCTATGCACATTCTTTCCTTGATCATGCGAACTATTTCCACAGTTGCCATAATCATCTCTGGTCCAAGGAGTTCACGACCTCCGATGTCGTCCCAACATAGCGGTGAACGACACTTCCGTCCATAGAGTGCTGTGAATGGTGCCATTCTAATGCTTGCCTGATAGCTGTTGTTGTATGAAAACTCCATAAGGTGTAGATGATCTTCTCACGAACCTCCGAAGTCTAACATACAGGCTCTTAGCATGTCTTCCAGAATCTGAATTGTTCACTTAGATTGTCCGTTCGTTTGTGGATGATAAGCCGTGCTGAAATTCAGACTCGTTCCTATACTAGTTTGCAAACTTTGCCAAAATTGTGATCGGAATCTTGTATCACGATCGGAGACGATGCAAACAGGTACCCCATGTAATCTCATGATCTCCTGCATTAGTTCATGGGTATCAATTATGGTACAGCTTGAAGGTTTAGATCTTACTTTAGATTTATGCTTACCTCCATGTACTTCTTTGCTAACGTCTCGGTTGACTGGCCAACACGAAATGGAATAAAGTGAGCCGACTTGGTGAGTCGATCCATAATAACCCATATTGCATCGTTACCCTTAGTGCTGCGAAGAAGGGCAGTCACGAAGTTCATGGTAATGTGCTGCCATTTCCATTCTGGAATTGGTAACGGCTGAAGTAGACCAACAGTTCTGTGATGTTCAGCCTTCACATGCTGACATACCAAACACTTGGCTACGCTCCTTGCTACTTCACGCTTCATTCCATGCCACCAGTAGTGTTGCCGTAGATCCTTGTATCGGGGTGTACCGAATACGGAGAGTTGTGAGTTTCTTTCATCAACTCTTCTCGAACAGAGCCAATTGGCACACATAATCGACTTCCATATCGTAAGGATCCATTTTCGTGGATGATGAAATCAATTCGAAGTCCACTTTCTACTTGTTCTCATATCTTTTATAGCTTAGAATCATTTGCTTGGGCTGTCTTGATCTGAATTATAAGAGTGGACTGGACTTGTGAGTTCATCAAATATGAAGCGTTACCTGGCATAGCTATTTCGATCACCAATCCATGCAATTCTTGTTGTAGCTTCCACTTAGCGGTGAGGTTCATTGCTAATGGCTGGCGGCTAAGGGCATCGGGAACTACGTTCACTTTCCTAGGATGATACTGTAAGTTGATGTCGAAGTCCGCCATGAGTTCTAGCCATCTTCTCTGCCGCATGTTTAGTTTCTTCTGAGTAAATACATACTTTAGACTCATGTGGTCAGTGTATATATCCACTCGTTCTTCCAGAAGATAGTGGCGCCAAATCTTAAGTGCGAAGATGACGGCTGCCAACTCCAGATCATGTGTTGGATAGTTGCGCTCATGTACCTTTAGCTGTCTTGATGCAAAAGCCATAACTTTTCCATGCTGGTGTAGAACACATCCTAATCCTTTACCGGACGCATCATAATGCACAACAAATCCTCCAGATTGATCCGGTATTACAAGAATAGGAGCAGAGGTTAATCTTGACTTCAGTTCTACAAAAACTTTTTCATATGCTTCTGACCAAACGAATACTTCATCTTTACGTATGAGCTTGGTCAGGGGTGCTGCAAACTTTGAAAAGCCTTCAATGAATCGTCGACAGTATCCTGCTAATCCCAAGAAACTTCGTATATCTTTCACCATCTTTGGTGTCGGCCACTCACTGATAGTTGACACCTTAGCTGGATCTACT
Organism: Agapanthus africanus; assembly: GCA_030015575.1. Lineage (NCBI taxonomy): Eukaryota > Viridiplantae > Streptophyta > Magnoliopsida > Asparagales > Amaryllidaceae > Agapanthus > Agapanthus africanus. Next base: position 765,434,253 of record JASDDO010000022.1, on the reverse strand, counting down.
GAGATTCCTTCGCCTGAAACGATATGTCCGAGAAGTCCGACTTGATCTAGCCAAAATTCACACTTGCTATACTTGGCGTAGAGCTGATGTTGTCGCAATGTCTCTAGGACAATCCGTAAGTGCTCGGCGTGTTCTTTCCGATCCTTTGAATACACCAGGATGTCGTCGATGAAAATGACAACGAACCTGTCTAAGTACTCTCAAAAAACTTGGTTCATCAGGTTTATAAAGATGGCAGGTGAATTGGTCACTCGAAATGGCATTACGAGATATTCATAATGGCCATATCGAGTCCTAAACGCCGTCTTCAGAATGTCGGAATCTTTGACCTTCACCTGATGATAACACGAACGGAAATTTAGCTTTGAAAATACACAAGACCCACTTAACTGATCGAAAAGGTCATCAATGCGCGGTAGTGGATGCTTGTTCTTAATCGTCACTTTGTTCAGAGCTCGATAATCTACACGCTCCTGTAAGAACCTTCTTTCTTCTTCACGAGTAATACCGTAGATCTCCAGCTTGAAGTACTGGGACGAATCCAACCTTTCTTCAGGAGTTCGTCCAACTGAATGTGGATCTCTTTCAATCCCTCTAAACTTAACCAGTACAGAGCTTTGATTACAGGTTGCGCACCGGGTTATAAATCAATACTAAACTCAAGAGCTCGATCGGGAGGCAAACCTGATATGTCTTCAGGGAACACATTCTCGATCTCTCGAACCACCTCGGGCTTTTCTTCGTCTGCCGGTAGAGAAAACACTTCTGTATTCTTAAATATTGTTCGAGTGGGTTTTATGAAAAATATTTTAATATGGATTATAAATCAAACCTCGTGGGCGATTTGTATTACTTAGGGTTTTCATTAGCATGTGTTTTAAGTATTGAGGTATTTTAATGATAAATACTTAGCTTCTAAAAGTTATGGTATTTTATTGAAAACTAGTCTTTTTAGTAACTTGATTGTATTTTATTGACATTTTGTAATCATTCATTTTCATAAAAAAATATAGTTTCATAATATAATGAAAATATGGATTTATAATTTTATATAATTTTTAATTTTAAAACATTTAGTTTTATTTAGAAAAAAAATCGTTTTTCTTAAAAACCTTATTTATATCCTTTCGAGATCGAATACTCCGCGAGAAGTGTTGCATCTCGTTCTACTATCCCCAGGATGTGCGATAATCCACACCATCTATTAGCGTGTCCCCTAATAAGGGTTGTAGATGCATAATTACAAAAGAATACAAAAAACTTTTTAAAAGAAATCCGGTTTTAAAGTAGGCAGTATTTTATTGTAAAGCTTATACTTAGAAACAAATATTCATACAAATTAGTATCGTGCTATGAAACCAAAGTGTACATGAAGGGTAGGTCGTTACTCCATGAATTTTTTCCTAAAAGTATAGTTTTAACAAAACTAAAAGAAGTGATATCAAAGTTCATGGTATTTTAATGAAGAAGTTCAATTATGGATGTTTCACATGAGATTCTTGGTTAAACTTAATTCTAAACATTTATATTTAAGGTTACAAGTATTGTGTAAAAATTTGGTTGATCAAAATATAAAGGAGAAGGAGTTTCTAGGGTTTAGAAAAAGGAAATCGGTAATAACTCCACTTACCGATATAAATTTTAAAGTTGAATTTCAATGAAGAGAAAGAGTGATTGGGAGGGACTTACGGTTTGAAAAATTTAGGAAGAGGGCGAGGAAGGGAAGAGTGTCGTCGAGGCATCGCTGGAGCTCCGGAATCAGCTTCGATTTTCGACGGAAGAAGCTTGGTCGCTAACTCCACTTTATTCACTTGCACTTAAGAACTTTTGAGAGAGTTTTTGCTAGAATTTTCAGAATGGTGAAGAGTTAGAATATGGGGTGGTATTTATAGTGGAGAATTAGTGTTTGGGAATTAAAAATGTGGATTAAAAAGCATTAAAATGATATTAATTGGTGAAATGAAGGGTCTCTATTTGATTGTAGGAAAATCAAACAGTGCAAAGGAGTTGAGGGGAGTTGAAGAGACGAGTGTGTAAAGCACGGAGCAGTTTGGGCTTGATCCGCCGGCCCCTAGGCTATTTTGGAAGGTCGATCTTGAGGCAATTGCCTCGAGATTCGTGTCATATGAACAACTCTGTATTTACACCATTTTCTACATGTTTGATTTTTCTGAACTTTTCATTTCCCCGTGTATTGCACGTGCAATATTTTGGGCTTCTAAAAAGTTAAAAAGAAAAATTCAGAAAAAAAATTGTGTTTGATGGGAATCGAATACACAGGCTACGTCATAGTAGTGGAAAGGATTTACCAGTGAGCTACAAGTGGCTTCTTGCTTTTATTTAACAAAAGTAACTTATAATTCAAACTCAGGCTGTAATACTCTTTCTTGTATATTAACAGAAAGATTTCTGTACAAAGATTTCAGAGTCGTTACAACTACTTAACCCATGTACATACCTACGTGGTTAAATTAGCGGGGGGCATTTGTTCCCGCCAAAATTTTTAGCCAAAATTTACTGTTCCTTTTATAAAAATAGAGAACAGCCCCACGTGCAAAGCACGTGAGCACTCACGTGCAAAGCACGCGAGTACCTGCTGCAGTTAGGATAAAATCCTATAGTAGCGTCCACGTGTTAAACACGTGAGCACTCATATGCAAAGCATGTGAGTACCGGATTCAGATAGAATTAAATCCTATAATAGCCCCCACGTGTTAAACACGTGAGTTCCCTTACCGCATTCTTTTGGCAACGCTCACATGCAAAGCACTTGAGTGTCGCTGCCATATATGTATATGGCAGGTCTCACATGCAAAACACGTGAGCGCCCCAATTTAAAATGCTCTCATTTGATAGATTTAAATTCTATGTGATGGAATTAAATTCTATTTGGGAAATATCTTCCTTGATCTTTCTAAAATGGAAAGATTTTTCTCTAATAGAGAATCTTTGGATTTGAAATTCAATAGTTATAAATTCACCAATTAAACCATATGATAGAATAAAATTCTATGTTAAGAAAATATCTTTCTAATCTTTTTAAACTAACAAGATATTCATATGATAGAATAAAATTCTATATTAAGAAAATATTTTCCTAATCTTATTAAACTAACAAGATGTTCATATGATAGAATAAAATTCTATGTTAGGTAAATATTTTCTTAATCTTGTTAAATAAACAAGAATAATCTTCTCTGTAAAATAGAGATCCTTTGAATTAAAATCCAATGGTGAATAAAATTCACCGGTTGATCTTTAAGATCATTTCGATTGATTATGAAAACAATAATGATTTCTCAATGAGAGATTTCCTTCAACAAATTGATTTTTCTCTTTTCCTATAAATAGGAGCAAAGAATCTGAGAGAGAGAAAGCTTCTATAAAAAAATATACAGAAGGTTCTCACAAGCTTCCAAAAAACAACAGAGAATTTAATTCTCAATAAAGAAGATCATCTCCATCCTCAAAACCCTAGGTAAAGAAAATATCGAGATCAAAACATCTCCTTTACTTAACATATGTAAAGGTTTAACTCTTCTCAAAGAACTTTGTTCTTTCTCTGGATATGAGATCCACAAGACAAATCTCCCACTAGTTAAGAATTTAATTCTCATGGGGAAGATCTTGTTCTTGAGAATCAATGATTCATCGGAGAACATGGATACAAGAACATGAAGAAGATGGAGTCCATAGTATTCCAGGAATTTAGTTCCTTCAAATCAAGAACTTAGTTCTTAAAGAACCTAATCCCAGATCCTCAAAATAGTGATCTTGGTGATCGTTAATAATCAAAATACTATTAACAGAAGTTTGACCACTCTGAAAACATGAACAAGAGAATATAGATAAAAGAACATAGAGAAGATAGAGTCCATAATACTCCAGGAACTTAGTTCCTTCAAAACAAGAACTTAGTTTTTTAAAAATCTGATCCAAGATCCTCAAAATAGTGATCTTGGTGATCGTTAATGGTCAAAATACCATTCGCAGAGGTTTAAGTTCTCTAAAAATATCAACAGAGATTAAATCTCCAAAAAGCTCAGCGCCTCACGTGAAAAGCACGTGAGCACCAAAAGCTAAAAGCTCAGCGCCTTACGTGAAACACACGTGAGTGCTCAAAAGAAGCCAAAGCTGAGCGCCTCACGTGAAACACACATGAGCGCCAGACGCTCAACGCCTCATGTGAAACACACGTGAGCGCCAGAGAAAAATTAGTGCTTAGCACTATTATAGCGCCTCACGTGATATATGATTGATCTTGTTTCTCGTTGTGTCGGTTTAGAAAATGAATAGAAATCACAATCAAAGAATTATTTGACCGCAATCAATAACGGTGTCGGTTTGTAGCGCGTTAGTAAGTGCGGATCGCCCACAGGGATTGTGCGATTCGTTCGTATTTGTTTTGTTTTGAATTGAAAATTTAATAGAAAAGAAAAGCAAAACGATTCAAGATTTATATCAATGAATTTCAAGAATCAACTAGATCTAATCAAGAATCAAGAAAGCATTAAAAATCAATAATCAAGAATTGATATAATTCCAATCGATTTAAGTTTCAAGATTTGAAGTAAAGCTCGTAGGAGTCGATTAGATCATAGATGTGAAGAAGACTTGCAATTACCTTTTCTTATCCATTAACGAATTGATGCTAATTCGATGTCGATTTATCGAGGATTAAGGATCTTGCGAAGAATCAGGGTTTCCTCATCCTATCCTTTGTCCTTTCGATGAATCACATTCACAAGATAGCTTCTAGGAAATCAAATGATCAATCGTTGATATCTAGATTCATGCGAAAATAATCAAGAACGCATTTCGCATCGATCTAGATCATCGATCTAGATCATCGATCATTCAATTTTCAAGAATTTACAATCGTTATAAGACTTAAGAAAATGTTTAAAGATTCGTCAACATCATCATTCTACCGATCATCTTGACTCCTCCACGACGGAGTTTTATTCAAGTATCATCACAAAGAATACATTCAAGAATCGAAGTTGAATCATAATGCTTGAATTGAAATATAAGGAAGTTAAAAGAATCGTCACCTTTATTTATTTAACAACTTGTTACACATTGCTCAAGATTACAAGAATTTGAGAAGGAACAAGATTGTCGAATCTAGCGTTGCATCGGCTCCTTGAGTCACAGATCGTCTTGGATCTCATGCTCCGATGAAGACCGGCTTCGCTTCTAAAGGATGGTTGAAGGCTTGCTTTGCTTATACTCAAAGGATCTTGAACTTTGGTTTCTTGATTGGATTAGGGTTAGGGTTTGGAGGTGGCAAGTGTTGGGTTGAAAGGATGATAGAATTTCAACAACAATCAATAACCAATCAACAACCTTTTCTAGTGAGGCCTAGGGTCCTTTTTATAGGTTTAGGAATGATTAGCTTCCTTAAGAAGCTTGGATTAGGTTAGCTTCCCTTGTAAGCTAGTTAGTTAGGTAGAAGCCTCTAGAACTAGTTAGTTAGGGTTTAGCTTCCACCTTAAGCTAGAAGGTTAGGGAGAAGGTTCTAGACTCTTAAGGTAGTTAGGGTGAAGCTTGCTTTGGAAGCTTGGAGTGTTAAGCTTTGATCAAGGAACCCTTTCTGATCTGGCAGAATGTTCTGGAGTGTTCTGGCAATTACAGTGGCTTAAAGGGGTACTTGACTTGAGAGAGGAGTTCTGATGTAAATCTAAGGAGATGACATGGCAACATCACCACGGATCCGCGGCGCAAGCTGGCTCCTGCCGCGGATCCGCGGCACTTTAGGAGAGCTAGGGCTTCAACTTCTCTGTAATGCTTTGTTCTGTCTTCAGGTGTACTTTCTGATATGTTGATTCCCTGAATGCCTTCTAGATCATTTCCAGATTTCAAATCCTTGAGTTGGCGTCTTTTTAACAGCACTTGTTTCACAAATTTGACCATTCTCCTGAAATTTCCTGCACAGACTTCGAAACACAAGTTGCGCTACACAAGAATGATGTGATGCCATGATAAACAGTTAATTTCCCTCGAAATGCTGGTTTAAGAGTATAACACATGCAATCTGATATTTTACGACTGTTTTGCTAATATGTGCTATATGAATGCCGAACAGCTCTAGATGAGTGCGAATGATAGGGAAATTGACGTGTTAAAAATGCAGTATTTTCGACTGATCAAATTCCCCTAAACTTATTTTCGATCGTCTCGAGCGAACTATTTTATTAAAAAGAGAAGGAGAAAAGAAAGAAAGAGAAAAACTAACTAGCACACTTTCACAGGCAACACGATAGCACTGAGCACGTGCAACAAGCCTTTAAACCTCTAGGTGTCCCTAGTAGGAGGAGTGTTGTCTCCTGAGGGTTTTCAGCGGATTGCACCCACAAAATCCCATAATAAAAGGAAGTCCGTGAAAGTTACATGTAAAGATAAGAATTGTAAAAGAAAGACTTTGAAAATTAGAGTTTCCAACTACACTAGTTTTTCGGTTGTCATGAGCCCTATCTTAATAGTCATGAAAAGATGTTAGAAATCACATCATCCCTCAATAAAACATCGTCTTTATTCTTCATTCCTATCTTTCTTCCAAATATCGATCATATAACCCTGCGTGTGTGTAAAAACATCCCTATACCCGGAGAATTCAATTCAAGCTATCATACTCTTGCCCATCAGCCTCAGTACTTTTTAATTAATGAATATTTAGATGAGATTGCTCACCCACTTTCATGCGACCGTTAATACTTCTTGAGGTACTAACCGACCGATTACTTATGTGCTTGCTTATTTGGTGTATTTCCTCGTCTTGCACCACCTAAAGCTTAGCAGTGACTCCCAGACCAGTTGGCCTTAGGGCACTAGGTGAAGAGGCACCCTCGCTATATTTTTTTATTGCTGCCTTGGCGATAACAAAACCAGTGTCCATTTTTCTCACCATTTTATATTTTCTTCATTTTTTTTTATTTCCTTCATACATCGGCTTTAAGACAAGAGCATTTCAAGGTATCCTCTACTTTCCCAGGCTTCAAGACGTGTGTAAGTGCGAATAGCAGGGTATCAACGTTCAAAATATTTGGCTTCCAGAATAGAAACTATTTTTCAGAATTATTTTTATCCTCAGATTAGTGACTTCCTTCATCTTACTAACCCTTGGGACAATGGCTCATAACTACTTATTACTAGTTCGTATAAGAAAACTTCTAATTTTCTTGGTTTTCTTAAATTTTTCCAATCTCATGGATGTAATTTTTCACTATCTAATCTTTTATTATCTTATTTATGTACAAAAAATGTTAAATATTAAATATTTTTATATTTTGAAAATTTTAAATTTTTATGGGTTTTTAAAAAAAAATGTTTTGTGCTTATACAAATGATATGCAAATGATGCAAAAATAAGCACAAACCTCCCCTAAACTTGTTTTCAACAGTGTCCTCACTGTTGCCAACCGTTATATCTACAAAGCCTGTAAGCCTGGGAGGAATTTATTAGTGGGGGCAAAATATATAAGTGAAGATCCTCCCCCAAACTTATTCTTTTCACTCACCTCCATTCAAAAAGATGATGCGGTGATATACAGGACATGGAGGTGAGACGGAGGAATTTTAATCCAAATAAAATGGCTCCTGTAAGAACAGGAGCTCCTCCGTGGGGTCAGTGGAAAAATACGGCTTTAGTCTATGTCCATTCACTTTGAAAAATGTGCCGTTTTTAACATTTTCTACTTCTACTGCCCCGTGCGGGTATACAGACCGCACAATAAAAGGTCCCTTCCACCGAGATCGAAGCTTACCCGCGTGAAGGTGTAGTCATGAATCATAAAGAAGGACATGCTGACCAGGTGTAAATGTTTTCCTCAAAATGTTTTTATCGTGAAAAACCTTGGTCCTATTCTTTATGATTATAGCGTTATCATAAGCTTCATTGCGGAGTTCGCTTAGCTCATTTAATTGCAGCTTCCGAAAGTTGCAGGCTTGGTTTAAGTCAAAGTTGATTTCCTTAATAGCCCACAATGCTTTATGCTCAATCTCGACTGGCAAGTGACATGCCTTCCCAAACACTTGTAGGGTTCCTAGGCACACTAATGAGGTCTCATAAGGCACCAACCATGCCAATTTCAAATTTTACAAGTGCTGAGAGACCCTAATACGGATCGTTAACTAGAGATTAGGCGAAAACTAGAACTAGTAAACTGCTTTACTAATAAGTGAACGGAAATACAACTTTGTAGATCCGGTCCTCCACCTCCATAGCTCCGTGATGAAGTCCCCTCGCTGTGATCATCGGATCCCGGGCTCTAGCGTCGGCTTCATCGGAGAAATGGGAGGGCTAGGTCGTCGACTTCGATGCCGAAGATGATCTACGTCGAGGCAACAAAAGATCAAGCTCCAACTTCACCAAGCCATGAAACTTGTGAAGAAAACACCCTATACTACTTGGCAAGTGGTAGAGGATGAAGAAATAGGAAGTGGGTTCACTTTAGAATTGGATTTCTCACTCTTTTCATCAAGTCACCATTGAAGGTAGCAAGCTTTTCTTCATCTTGAAGAAGGAGAAGAAGAAGAAGATAATATGATAAGTATTATTGAAAAATAGAAAATAAGATGATACTTATCATATTTGCAACCATGGTTTAGTGTATAGAATTAACTAGAGTTTAGTTGAATGGTTAGGGTTAAAGGAAAGAAACAAAATGGTTAAGCTTTCAAACCTTCATGAAGTTTCAAAGAAAAGACAAAGCAAGCCACCATTTCATTTTCCTTTGCCAAAATAAATAAACAAAATAAATAAATGAATAAGTAAATCAAATGAAACCCTAACCATTAACTAACCATGGTTTAAATCACACACTAACCCAAGTTTGCATGTATCATCAAACATGATACAATCTTGTGCACAAAAATATATCACATATACAATGTGCACAATCAAGTGAGAAAATCCATCTTAAGTGAACCAATACTAGTTAATGCAAAGTAATATATCAAATATATAATTATACATTAAATCATTAAATCAATACTTGATTTAACGATCCGGTCATATCACATATAACCGACTAATATCAATAGTAACAACTTATCGAATCAACACTTGATCCGATAACCCGGCTATATCACATATAACCGATCAATGTCACAAATCGCGAGAATCGAATACAGTATCACATACTGGTATCATTCTCGGTCCCGCACATATCTCATATGCGCTCCTATTTCGTTTCGCTTGAGCCAGGAAACCTCTGTGTAGTACTCTAAAGACTCGTCAATACGCCGGCAGCATGTGATGATCATATCAAACACCCACAAGCCGCAAGCGGTCTGCTAAACGTAACGGCCACCCGGGTATTGAGCGATCAGAAGATTGACGAGCAAGCCCTCTCACACTCCTGTGAATCCAACCAGTAACACTTACCGTACAGTCCGGTCTGTTCGTCTGATATGTCGCATATCTCGCCTACGGGTGGTAAACGTCAGACCCCAACAGCTCGATAAGTCGTGTCGATATGAGGTCTATAACAGTTCGAGAAACTACTGGTAACACTTACCAGTAAATCTCAGCAACCCTGGCCAGGAATTTCCGGTTATAGCCAATCGAACACAGCGCAACATCAACTCCCTATACCGGGAGAGACGAATCCCCTCCTATCGCTCATTGCCTCCATGTGATTCGGGACTGTACCCAAAAACCACCATTTTGCACGCCCTCTTGGATGTGGTAAGGTGGAAATCAAAGCACAGTGGGAACCACACAAGACTCTATGACGATCTCGGGTCAACAGACTACTCTGTACCAGTGTCACCAGAGAACTGCCATCTGACGTAAGGTATAATACCATCTGGGAGTTCTCGGCGAGTCCGTCCAGTGTACCCAGTCTCCACTGAGCACCCGTATATCATCTCTGATGTCAAACACCAATGGATATGGGATCATCCATCGCCCATCTGTATGGGTCGAGAAGGTATACCCTAGTCTACTCTGGTATATCGATGCCCCGTTTCGATACACCCACGACTAGGGACCTTGAAGGATGTACTTATGGACTACCATGTCCCCACTAGTATGATCCGCATCATAGTCCAGGTAGTCAAGTACACATCCTAAGGGCTTTACCAACATGTAACAGAGAGACAATCAGTGTACACGTTAAGGTAAAGAGTAACCAGATAGCATACTATCATGTCGAGCAAGAAAGTCCTCCCTATATATGTCCAAGCATCCACTACAATATACATCCTATGTATAGTAATGGCCTCAAGGGCATATATATAACTAACAACACTATCCTATATGGAGACATCCCTAGGTCGGTTTTAAATGCAGTTCGGAATGCCCGAAGAGCATCCGTCAGTTTGGTCGACCAATCTTTTCTATTCTTAGCAACAGTCTTCTCCAGGATTTGTTTTATCTGTCTATTTGAAATCTCAGCCTGCCCGCTCGTTTGGGGATGATAAGGTGTAGAAAGTCTGTGGTTGATTGCGTATTTCCGCAACAGAGTCTCGAAAGATCTGTTGCAGAAATGTGTCCCGTTATCGCTAATGATAGCGCGCGGGTGTCCAAATCGCGAAAAGATATTTTCTTTTAAGAACTTAATGACAACCTTCTTGTCATTAGTGCAACATGGAATGGCTTCAACCCACTTTGAGACGTAATCAACCGCAAGCAGAATGTACAAATTCCCAAAGGAGTTGGGAAAGGGACCCATAAAGTCAATGCCCCAAATATCGAAAATTTCAACCACTAAGATGGGTTGCTGAGGCATTTCATTTCTCCGGGAAATTCTACCCGTGTACTGACACTGTGTACAGGTTTTGCAATGCTCAAATGCGTCCTTGAATAGGGTCGGCCAATAAAAACCGCATTGCAAAACCTTCTCCGCCGTCTTTTTAGGACCGAAGTGACCCCCACAGGCCTGATCATGACTGAAAGATAGAACACTCTTGAACTCCTCATTCGGGACACACCGGCGGATGATCTGGTCAGGACAATAATTAAACAGATATGGATCGTCCCAGTAAAAGTGTTTTACTTGGGACAGAAAACGGTATTTGTCATGTTCTGACCAATCGCTGGGTATCAGTCCCGTGACAAGATAGTTCACAATATCCCTGAACCAAGGTTCATTAGATACGCTCAAGAGTTGTTCGTCCGGAAACGAATCATTGATCGACAGGGTCACAGGGGAAGAAGAGATGCATGAAAGATGGTCGGCTGCAACGTTTTCACATCCTTTCTTATCTTTGATAACAAGATCAAATTCTTGTAATAGAAGGATCCAACATATTAGCCTACCTTTTGCATCTTTCTTCGCCAGAAGATGTTTCAAGGCGGAATGGTCAGTGTAAACAACTATTGGAGAGCCAATCAAGTAAGGCCTGAATTTTTCTAATGCAAATACAACTGCCAAAAGTTCTTTTTCGGTAGTTGTATAGTTAATTTGAGCATCATTCAGGGTCTTACTAGCGTAATAGATCACGTGTGGCATCTTTTCAATGTGCTGTCCTAAGACTGCACCTACTGTAAAATCGGATGCATCACACATCAGCACAAAGGGGTAGTCCCAATTTGGAGACGATAGAACGGGGGCTGTAGTGAGGGAGTGTTTGTGTGAGTCGAATGCTGCCTCACAATCCGAGTCAAAGTGGAAGGTCGTATCCTTGGCCAAGAGAAGAGTTAAGGGTCTAGCAACTTTGCTAAAATCCTTAATGAATCTCCTATAAAAGCCTGCATGGCCAAGAAAGGATCGAATGTCCTTGACGCTTTTGGGATGAGGAAGGTTTTGAATGACATCTATCTTAGCTCTGTCAACCTCAATGCCTTTCTGTGAAATAACTTGTCCAAGCACAATTCCCTCTTGGACCATGAAATGGCATTTTTCCCAATTCAAGGTTAAGTTCTTCTCTTTGCAATAAGTAAGAACCGCGTCAAGATTCGATAGGCAGTCAGAAAAAGAATCTCCAAAAATCGAGAAATCGTCCATAAAAATCTCCAAAAAATTCTCGACCATGTCAGAGAATATCCCCATCATACACCGCTGAAAGGTAGCGGGAGCATTGCATAACCCAAAGGGCATGCGTCTGTAAGAAAAGGTAGCAAAAGGATAAGTAAAAGTGGTTTTATCTTGATCCTTTTTGGCTATGGGGACCTGATTATAGCCAGAGTATCCGTCCATAAAGCAATAATACTCACGTCCAGCTAAGCGTTCCAGCATTTGATCAATGAAAGGTAGAGGAAAGTGGTCTTTCCTCGTGGCAGCATTGAGTTTTCTGTAATCAATACATACACGCCATCCAGTTTGGGCGCGTGTCTGAATCAACTCATTTGCCTTATTGGTAATAACAGTGATGCCAGATTTCTTAGGGACGACATGTATAGGACTCACCCATTGGCTATCAGAGATTGGGTATATAATACCATTATCAAGACATTTGACGATTTCTTTCATCACTGCTTCCTTCATGACGGGATTCAACCGTCTCTGTGGTTCTCGAGTTGGTCTGGCATCATCCATCACATGTATATGATGTTCTACTATCAAGGGACTAATCCCTTTGATGTCCGCCATCGTCCAACCAAACGCCTCCCTATTAGATCTCAATACCGATAAAAGTGCATTCTCTTGCTCTGATGCTAGAGAAGCGGATATGATAACCGGTAAAGACCCATTCTCACCTAGATATGCATATTTAAGATGAGAAGGTAAAATTTTGAGATCTAATGCTGGCGGAGAAATAATAGAAGGTGGGATCATCGAGTGATTTTCGGAGTCACAAAGAAGCTCATAGCCTGTGAAAGATACAGACTCGGGTGGTGATACACTAGTAAAATAATGGGTTGCCCCTACGGATAATATCATCCGTAGGGGCAATAAAAGTTTGGCCCTACGGATTAATACGTAGGGCAAAGTGGTTGCCCCTACGGTCGTTCAATATTTATTTAAAAATTATTAAATCTTAAAGTGTTTTTTGCCCCTACGGTGGCGCAAACCAAGTACCTACGGGTATATCCGTAGGGACAACTAAATAGCGATTTAAGTAATCGTTCCCTACGCTGATTATTTCTTATTTCCTTTAATTTACGCGCGAACCCAAATCCCCAAACCTTGACGTTCCCGCCGATCGCCGTTCTCGTCATCGCCAGCGCCGGCCGAATCGTCGTCGCAACCGCCTGCAGTGATCTCGTCGTCGCCACCGCCGGCCGAATCGTCGTCGCCACCGCCTGTAGTGATCTCGTCGTCGCCACCGCCCTCGTCGTCGCCGATTGCGTCTCCGTCGTCTCCTCCACCGCCTAGCCTACAGGTTAGTTAAACATTATTTTAATGATGTTAGGGTAGCGATGAGGGTTATGGTTAGGTATCGGTTGTGGTTAGGGTTAGGATTAGGGTTAGGGTACGGGTTCGATCGGTTGGGGTTCGACTGGTGTTGGGGTTAGGGTTAGGGTTAGGGTTCGGTTGGGGTTTGGTGTTGGGGTTGGGGTTCGGCTGGGGCTGGGTTGGGGTTAGGGTTTGGTGTTGGGTTGGGGTTCGGCTCCGGCTGGGTTGGGGTTAGGGTTTGGTGTTGGGTTGGGGTTCGGCTGGGGCTGGGTTGGGGTTAGGGTTAGGCCGGGTTAGGGTTTGGTGTTGGGTTGGGGTTCGGCTGGGGCTGGGTTAGGCTTAAAAAGGTGAAATTTTAGGGGATTGATCTGGAAAATAGTGAAAGTCGATACTGTTTATTTGTGAATAACACAGTCCATGATTTTTATATGAGAAAATGGTCCATGAAAGTCTATGGGATTTATCTAAAAAACGCTGAAAGTTCATGTATTTATTTGTAAACAACAAAATTCATGGTATTTATCTGGAAAACGTTGGAGGTCAATGGTATGTATTTGTAAACAACAAAATCTATGAAAATTATGTGAAACGTTAAAACTTCATGGTATTTATTTGTAACAAACAAAGTCTATGGTATTTGTTTGATAAATATTGAAAGACCATGACATTTATATGTAATGGGTCAAAGTCATTTGGGTTATGTCAATCTTATTGGCGATACTTTCTTTTTGTGCATATCCAAAAACTTTGAAAGTTCTTGGTACCTATTAGAAAATATAAAGGGTTTTGTAGTGAAAGGAAAGAATTGGATTTAGAAAAACCGTGTGTAACTTTTAGAAATTCTATACACTCAAGTATATAGAAAAGGGTTAATTGCGGATACAGCCTATATACTATGGGGATCAAGCACTTATAACCTCTGAAGTATAATAATAAGCACTTTTGTTTGTTTTTCATTAGTGATTAATTTTTAGTTTGCTATTTATTCTTTTTCAGTATGGATACTTGATAGAATTATAATTGCTTTATTATTGTTTGCCTTTTTCCTTTTGTGTAGAAAATATATCCATTGTGTCATATGGACACTATTAATTTCACATCGATTCAAGGGAAAAATTGAGGAAGATTGTGTTTGTTATATCAAAAACCTTTCTGTTGAACCCAACAGGTGAAACTTTAGAGTTGTTATAGATAGCTCTACATGTTTAATGCATGTACCATTGTTAAGAGAGTGCAAGGTGGAGAACAATAATTTGTTTCAACGGCACGTTTTTCAAGTTATAACCAATATATGATACTCGATGATAATATGAAACCTTCATATTCCCATCGATACCCATATATGAAACTAAAAGCGCCACTTAGTTCCCGTCTATCGGTTAACATACGTGCGATGCTCGTCGTGACCTAGAACTATACGAAGGTTGTTAAATATCGGACAGTATAGCTCGATACTAACAACCGTCGTATAGTCTACGCGACGAGAAAATTCAATCGTATGGTAACCCATAGATTTGTCCCGTGTGGACAAGTTAAGAATGTATAAAGTAAACGCCTTCATTCACTTGTGTTTTCATCCGTTTCGAGATATTTCGTCGGTACCTTTCCGCTGGTTCTCCGTGTACAAAGATAGATTAGATGTTCATTTCAACGTTGTTTCACAGCTTTGAAATGATTATCTATTCTATTACAGTGTACTCGGAGAACAGCGGGGAGGTGCTGCCGAAATTTACTCGAAACGGTTGAAAGCACAAGTGATGGGCGTTCGCTCTATACACTCTTAATGGGATAGAAGCCTACCCCCGACAGCCGGAACACATACATACAAACGCATAATCAGAGAGCGACTCGAGATGTTCGGGTTAAAACCAATATATGATACTCGATGATGATATGAAACCTTCATATTCCCATCGATACCCGTATATGAAACTAAAAGCGCCACTTAGTCCCCGTCTATCGGTTAACATACGTGCGATGCTCGTCGTGACCTAGAACTATACGAAGGTTGTTAAATATCGGACAGTATAGCTCGATACTAACAACCGTCGTATAGTCTACGCGACGAGAAAATTCAATCGTATGGTAACCCATAGATTTGTCCCGTGTGGACAAGTTAAGAATGTATAAAGCAAACGCCTTCATTCACTTGTGTTTTCATCCGTTTCGAGATATTTCGTCGGTACCTTTCCGCTGGTTCTCCGTGTACAAAGATAGATTAGATGTTCATTTCAACGTTGTTTCTCAGCTTTGAAATGATTATCTATTCTATTACAGTGTATTCGGAGAACAGCGGGGAGGTGCTGCCGAAATTTACTCGAAACGGTTGAAAGCACAAGTGATGGGCGTTCGCTCTATACATTCTTAATGGGATAGAAGCCTACCCCCGACAGCCGGAACACATACATACAAACGCATAATCAGAGAGCGACTCGAAATGTTCGGGTTAAAACCAATATATGATAATATGAAACCTTCATATTCCCATCGATACCCATATATGAAACTAAAAGCGCCACTTAGTCCCCGTCTATCGGTCAACATAACGTGCGATAATTTATTCTTTTCAACGACAAACGCACACACAAAGCATATACATGAATTTTCTTCTTTGTCAGTAACTATCCCGTTCTTATATTTCTCAATATAGTCAGCATAACCTACAATTTATATGTTATTCAGTCTAACATGGCCCATGAGTACGTCAGAGTTAAGGACTGGATGTATGTGGATTGGAAACAACGTATGCAATCTAAGTTTGTCGCAGGAGTTGCTGCTTTCCTTGAATTTGCACGAGCACATAATAAGATCATAATAGAGAAGATTCTTTGTCCGTGTGATAGATGTGGCAATAAGTACTGGCGGAAGGTAGAATTGGCAGAGCTTCATATTGTAAAATATGGGTTTACTAGACTTTATTCAATTTGGAAATATCACGGGGAAGGAGAAGAATGCAGTACTGCGGTAGAAGAAGGAGAACACGATAATGCGGCAGGAGAAGAAGAAGAATTCGGTAATACGGCAGGATACGGAAATTTATTTCCATCAGAAGAAATGGAGGATATGGTAGAGGCTGCCCTAGGTGAATCTATTCGTACCGAAGATGACATTCCTTCCGGTCAAGGACCGCGTGCGGATAAATATGAAAATTTCATGAATGATGCTAGGAAACCAATTTATGAGAATGCGAAGTATTCCACCCTATCATGGTTCGTCCAACTTTTCCAAATTAAGTGCCTAAATGGATGGAGCAACAAGTCATTCACAATGCTTCTTTCGTTCTTGAAAGATTCTATGCCTCCGGGAAATAATGTGCCCGAAAGCTGGTACGAAGCCCAGAAAATGATGTCTGATTTGGGTCTAAAGTGCGAGAAGATTCAAGCATGTCCTAAAAATTGCGTGTTGTACCGGAAAGAGAATTCAGATTTGAAAGAGTGTCCAACATGCGGAGAGGCCAGGTATAAGCCGAAAGATTCTGATAAGAAGCCTGATATACCTGTGAAGATAGCACGATATTTTCCCATAACACAGAGGCTACAGAGGCTATTTAGGTGCAAGAAAACAGCCGAGGCAATGATTTGGCATCACCGTGCTCCTCCAAGCGAAAATGGAAAAATGAGCCATCCAAGAGATTCACCGGCATGGAAGGATTTCGATAGGAGGCACGCAATATTCAGTAGCGATCCTCGCAATGTCCGGCTCGGACTGGCTGCCGATGGCTTCTGCCCATTCAACTATATGGCTGGAAGTCACAGTACATGGCCCGTTGTAATGATAATTTATAATCTGTCGCCTTGGTTGGCTATGGACCAATCATACTTTATGATGCCTCTTCTTATCGACGGACCAAACTCACCGGGGAACAATATCGACGTCTATCTCCGACCTCTGATTGAGGAGCTGAAAACTTTGTTCATTGATGGTGTAGAGACATATGATTCAAACACAAATACAACCTTCATACTGCGTGCGGCTTTAATGTGGACAATTAATGACTTTCCTGCGTATGGAATGCTTTCAGGTTGGTCCGTACATGGTCACAAAGCATGTCCTCATTGCCATGAACACACAACATCAAAATTTTTGAATTTTAGCAGGAAGGTTTGTTATTGCGGCCATCGACGTTTTCTGCCTCCAGACCATCCCTATAGGTTAGACACGGTTCACTTTGATGGTCATCAGGAGCTTCTTGGGCCTCCATCCCCATTGTCCGGAGAGGACGTGACTGCTAAATGGGATGGTTACAATAACGTGACCTTCGGGATGGATCCGACGAGACAGGTCAAACCACAATATTGGAACAAGTTAAGCATTTTCTTCGAGCTTCCGTACTGGTCTACAAATTCAGTGCGTCATTGTCTGGACGTCATGCATATAGAGAAGGGAGTATCAGAGCACATACTTAACTTGCTTCTGTGTAAAGACGGGAAATCGAAAGACAACATGAATGCCCGGATGGATCTACAAGAGTGGGGAATAAGAAGTGAACTGCACCCTAAACCGGTAGCGGGTAAACCGGGCAAGTTTGTACTTCCCAATGCCGCTTATCATATGTCACAACTGGAGAAGAAAAGATTCCTGCAGGTGTTGCATGATTTGAAAGTCCCCACAGGCTTCTCAGGATCATTCAGCAAGAAAATAAAAATTGTGAAGGGCAAGATCGATGGGCTGAAAAGTCATGACCACCATGTTATCGTGGAGCACCTTCTTCCATTAGCCCTCAGGACTTCTCTCCCCGACTCGGTTGGTCTGGTAATCAACGACCTATGTTGTTTTTTCAGGGAGTTGTGTGCTAAAACGCTGGAGGTTGCGACGCTGGATAAACTAGAAAATTCTATTGCGTTGATACTTTGCAAGTTTGAGCGTATTTTCCCACCGTCATTCTTCGATATCATAATACACTTGACGGTTCATCTTGCAACTGAGGCGAAATTAGCCGGACCGGTACAATATCGATGGATGTATCCCGTCGAGAGGTACGTTAAATTTTTCGTTTCGCGCAATTTATAAATTTATTTTTGTCATGTATGCCCGTGTTTATTTATTCAACATATTCTCATTAGGTACCTTTACACTCTTAAGAAGTATATACGCAATAAAAATCGACCAGAGGGTTCTATCATGCAAGGTTATCTTCTTGATGAAGCAACCACATTTTGTTCCCGCTATCTGGACGAGAACATTGAGACAAGGCTTAACCGACCACGAAGAATTCAAGACGGGCCATATGGTAAAGCCGAGTATAAGAGGGTAGACACTATGTTTATCAACAAGATATACCGGTTTATCTTGCTTAATTGCGTATGTCTTGAACAAATTAGAGAGTAAGTTCTTTTGGATTAATTGTTATATCTGTGTTTGTGTATGAAATGACATAATATTAATGTCACAATTATTTGTCGAAAACAGAACTCATTTTATCGAGGTACGTGAGGGGCATCCTGATTGGAACGAAGAGCGTTTGGAAAAATACCATCAGGATAATTTTTGTGATTGGGTCACAGAGCATGTAAGTTATTCGAATTACATTTTATTGCTATCGGTTTTAATCTAAACTTGTATCGTTCTGTATTTATCGTAAAATTTGTTTTGTTAGATCCACGATCCGAACTTGTCTGCATCATTTGAGAGTGATTCAAGATGTTTAGCTCAATTTCCTAGTATGGAAGTTGCACATTACAAAGGATTTGGTGTCCTTGGATACAAATTCGAAGTTAAGGACATAGAAACATCTAGAATCACTCAGAACAGTGGGATTGCGACGGTAGGATCGGACGGTGTGATTTACTATGGGTACTTAAATTGTATACTCGGCATCCACTATCCCGGACGATCAGAACCCTTTTATATATTCCACTGTACTTGGTACGATCCGCGAACCGATACAGACAAGTGGAGAAGCAGTCTTGGGACCTGGAAAGATGAATATGGATTGACAAGTGTGAACACACTTCGATTTTACGGTCAGGACGATCCGTTTATCTTTCCGAACCAAGCGTTCCAAGTATACTACTCACAGTGCTTGAAGCATCCGGGGTGGAGTGTTGTATGTCGATGGAAACCTAGAGATGTCTACGATGTCCCAGAATACGAGGACAGCGATGAGGACGAAGAAGAGAGAAGGCTTAAAGTGCTCCGACCGTCTGTTTCGAAGGACGGGTTGTCTTCGACCGATCATGAAGTTACGTGGGTTAGAAATGACATCGACGATGAAATCCAAGTAGATATGTATGATGCGCCCACGAAACGAAAAAGGTTATCAGTAATGTTATATTATTACTTCACATTTTACGCTCTAGATCATATATAGTCAATACTTTTAATGATTGTCTAATGCGTCCACGAACCGTTTATCTAGATTTGATGACGATGTCGGGAGCAGCGAGGGGCGGCAGGAGCTCCAGCCGCGGCAGAGGCAGAGGCAGAGGCAGAGCGGTTCTGCCGCCCGGAGAGCTCCGTAGGGAGCTTCAGAGGGCCGGTCTTGCACCCAGATCGGAGACCCCTTCGGATGCCTCCTTCCGTGTTGATTTGGCCACACCTCCAGGTATACTGCACGCATATCCATTTTGAATGTAATATTACAGATATTCATGCATGTTTATGTAAAAATTACTTATATTGTCAATGTTTGATTGTCTAGTTGTTGGTGATGCGTCCACATCTGGGACAGAGGCCACCCCCGCTCCTCCAGGTATGTTTATATATCATATAGTGTATGTATATTGATTTAGAATGCTATATCATAAATATACACATTCCTTTTGCTCTTACTTAGCAATTTTTATTATTGTCTAGCTGTAGGTGGTGACACCACCGCACCTGCGGGTATGTTTATATGTCCTATAGTGCATGCATATTGATTTAGAACGTTATATTATTGATCTACACATTCTTTTTGCAATTACTTATAAAATCTATTTTTAATTGTCTAATTATAGGTGGTGCGTCCACACCTTCCACAGGGGCCACTCCTGCCGCTTCCATACCCTCCGCATCGTCTGCAGGTTAGTATGAATAAATTTAAAATATTTATTTATTTTACATATGCTCTATAGAATAAATATGAACTTCATGGAGATTTAGCGTCGATGTTTATTTTACAGTTGGAGGGGATGCGTCCGGGACCCCGGTTGTTCCTCACCGGAGGAACTATCGTCCCGCTCGTGCTGCTGCTCGGGCCCAGGCTCGTGCGCTATTCACCGGAGGTATATATCACACTTGAATTCTTAATACAACTTTGTCTTATTATTGATTGTCTTGATATTTCGTGCAGACGCAGGGCCTCTCCACCCCCAGAGGGGGACTCGAGGCCCGAATCAGTCCCATAGGCTGAGGCCTGATAGAGCTAGGGGGGAGGCAGCATTCCCCCTATTTTTTACCCTTGACTATCGCTATACCGGTCCTTATGCCGAGAGGTTCGGCCGGTATTTGGGGGACGAGAGCCGGATCGTGAAGAACTATCCACTTCACGTTGAGTGGGGCGAGCAGCACCAGCGCTCATTCGCCCTCTTCTTTGAACAGGCTCAGGTATGTATTAATATATATTTTCATTTGATCTATCCAATATATTTATTATTAACACTTGCAATCTAATAACAATGTTTTTTTGTATTTTCAGTTGGATTACGATTTTCAGCCTGTAGCCGACCCTGATCACCCGGGGAGGGTGCTCGACCTTCATGCTCTGTACAATGGCCTGATGAAGAACATGCAGGCCAAGATCCGATACAACAGGAATGAGCTGAAGGCCGACTGCTACTCCCTGTGGATAGCGACCCCCGAGGCAGAGAGAGCGGCCCTCCTATCTACTCCGGCGTTTGCGAGAGTCGACGTAGAGACATGGCCTATATTGTGCGCTTATTTCGACTCCGAACGCAAACGAGTATGTATTTTAAATTTAATTCATTATTTATGATATAATTTATTTCTTTGTGTTTCTTAATTAGAAAACTAAATGTTAATGCGTTGTGCAGAAACAGGCCGCTCAGAATACGGAGAACAGGAAGTCGGCGAAGAGGGGTCGCCCCACTTACACAGGTGGCTCGAGGAACATTACTCGAGCCATGGAGTTATCGGTAAATTAAGAGTTATTCTCTAATATTCTGCAATATTAAGAGTTATTCTCTAACATTTCTAATATTAAGAGTTACTTTCTAATATTGCAGACAGCTCGGACCGTGGCGTCAGGTGGTACACCGAGCGTGCTGTCCGCATATCTTGCCGTCCACGGCACCTCGACAGATCCCGCCACGGGCGAGCTTCGATGTCCCGACGTCGCTACCCAGGAGTACTGCGTAAGTGTTAATATTTTTTCTACCCAAATTTGAAATTTTAGTTTTGGAAGGTTCAAGTTTAAATTTTATACTTATACTTTACTGCTTAATGTGGGTGTAGGAGCGGGTGGTTGAGCAGGCCCAGGCCTCGGGGATCGATTTTACCGGACAGAACGATCCGAGGCTGCTGACCCCAGTTCTGGACGCCGCACACGGAGGGCACCACGGAGGTTGGGAGAGAGGCCGGGGATTGGGCCCCAGCAGGGCCCATATGAGGTTGGACTCCACCCCGGCGGTTACTTCCTCCGTCTCCAGTGGCCGGCATGTCCATCAGGAACTGGATAGCTTGAGGGCCACCGTTCAGGAGTTGAAGGAGATGCTGGTATGTATACTACTTTATAGTAAAATATCATTTCATATTATATACATATCAACATATCCATAATTAGTACGTAGCTTGAGCTTATTTGGTTTTAGAATTAAGTTTGATTAATCATACATACATATGTAATTAAAATAAACAACGCTTTTCCAAACTAGATATCCAAACAGGGTTTCGAAATAACTTAATAATGAAACGAATTCGAATAATACACAGTTCTTACACGTTTCTTACACACGTTATGTCCAGACGCGACAGGGTAGATCGGCCGAGCCTCCACATGCATCTCCTTCGGCTGCGGCTCCGCAAGCCACTACATCGGCTGCGGTACCGCAGACAGCTCCTGTAGCTCCACCGCCCACTCAGACTCCCGCAGCCGCGGCTCCGCAAGCGACTACCTCGACGGCGGCTGCGCAGACCACAACGCCAGCTCCACATGCCGCTCAGACTCCCTTATCTGTAGCATTGGAGAGTGTATTTACCGAGGAGCAGGCGCGCGTTATTTTAACGTTATTCGGAGGTGGAGCTGGACCGAACTAGGGTAGATTTTTGGTTTTTATTTTTTGAAACATGTATTTATTTATATCACATTGTACTACATTTTGAAACGATATTGATATTGGTTTGAATTTATATCATATTCAGTTTTTGGGTTTCTTTTGTATATTATATATATGCGTGGGATGTGATTATGAATACTGCAATATATGATTTGATTGATGTATATAGTATTGTGCACAGGGCGGGAAAAAATCTAGCAGCCCTTTTTTAAAAAAAAATACAGACAAACTGTACCTACGGATTAATCCGTAGGTATATATGTTGCCCCTACGGCGTTAGCCGTAGGGGCAAACTATCAGGAAACCTGATATTTTCCCACCTGATATCAGTGCAGGGTGTTGGGGATGCCCCTACGGATATGTACGTAGGGGCCACTGTTTATCCCCTACGTATATAACCGTAGGGGCAAAATATCAGGTTATCCTGATATTTTCCCCCCGATCTCAGTGCAGTGTGTTGGGAGTGGCCCCTACGGATATATTTGTAGGGGCTACTTTATATCCCCTACGGCTGTAGCCGTAGGGGAACTAATAGGACCTACAGATATAGCCGTAGGTACAGACAATATATTCAAAAAAAAAAATTAAATATATGATTTTATTACCCCTACGGGGTACTGCGTAGGGGCTATAGCACCTACTGAGTTATCCGTAGGGGCATAAATTTATCCGTAGGGGCACGTTCGGGGCCTCAACTTGCACCTGCGGCCTTTGCACCTACGGGGTATTTTTTAGCCCCTACGGATATATCCGTAGGGGCAGTGGGTTGCCCCTACGGATAAATCCGTAGGAGCAACCCATATTTGTAGTAGTGATAAGTCAGGAGTGTCGGACTCAAGTGTGGGAAAGTTGTCCTCACTAAGATCATGTGCAAGATCAAACAATGATGTGGTAGTGTCGTCGAGATCTGTAAAGCAAAGTTCATCAACTCCGTAACTTTCGGGAGCAATCTCGTGGACAGAGCGCACATCAAGGATATGAGCAGAGGGTTCTGATGGCTGACTTCTAACTTTGTAGATATTTAGTTCAATGGTCATATTTCCAAATGATAAGTTCATTGAACCATTTCTACAGTTAATGACAGCATTGGAAGTGGCAAGGAGTGGTCGACCCAAAATCACCGGAATTTGGCTCCGGGGGTTTGCTACAGGTTGTGTATCGAGAACAATGAAGTCTACAGGAAATACAAATTCCCCGACCTTTATCAACACATCCTCTAGTTCACCTCTTGGTTTGGTGATCGAACGGTCTGCCATTTGGAGAGTGCAGTGAGCTGGTTTCAACTCTCCAATCCCTAGCTGCTCATAGACAGAATATGGAAGTAGGTTAACACTTGCGCCAAGGTCTAAAAGTGCACGATTTATGTTTTTACCCCCAATAGAAATCGATATCGTAGGACATCCTGGGTCCTTACGTTTCTTTGATAGCTGTGGGATAAAAGCAGTGCTAATGTTATTAGACATGAAGACCTTCTTCGGCACTTGAGTCTTCCTCTTCCTAGTGCACAAGTCCTTAAGAATTTTCGCATAAGCGGGGACTTGTTGAATAGCATCTAGGAGAGGGATGTTGATGTTAACCTGTTTGAACATTTCCATGATTTTCTCCATATGTGGACTCGATCTGTTACCCCTTAACCGATTCGGGTAAGGAGCTTTAGCAATAAGCGTTGGGTCCATCATAGGAGAAGGAAGTGGGGGTAGACGTGATCCCAAAAGAGGAGTGGGGATCGTCTGTGGAGAACTAGAAGAGCTATACTGAGGTGTCGAGCCTAGTGGGAAATGGAGAATAGACTCGTGAGAAGGTGGTGGGGTAGAAGAACAAGGATCAGAAATAGAAGTGTGTGTGTGAGGAAAGGTCTTAGCCGGAGTGTTATTGATAGGATTTTCAATATCATCAATTCCTTCCCCAACATGGTTATTCAGCACTCTTCCTGATCTCAACGTTGTGACGGCATTTACATTTTAATGCCCAGGATTCGGTAGTGGTTGAGACGGAAGTTTTCCTTTTTCTCTCGCACTCATTTCGGCTTTAAGTCGTGCAATTTCAGCTTCCATCGATCTGATACTCTCAGCTTGGGACGCTGAGTTTTTCTTTATCTCACCGACGGAAGATCTAACCTCAGCCGACACCTCTATGAAATTTGACAAGAGTGATTTCATGGTTTGAGTGAATTGAGAGAATTCGTCAGAACAGATCATCTGCATAGGATTAGACGGTGCAGTAGTGTGGACCTGGTTTTGAAAATTTTGTGACTGGTAGGGGTACTGAGTGAGTTGAAGTGGTTGCTGTTGTGGTGGAAGAGCCCTTTGGAAATTATTTTGGCTTGGAACCGTGTTTTGAGATTGTTGTTGTTGGTTCCAAGCAAAATTCGGGTGATTCCTCCAACCCTGATTGTACGTGGAAGAATATGGATCGTTTCTAGGTCTTTGAAATGCGGCATTGGTATGCTCGTGACCTTGAAACGGAGAGTTTAATGGACATTCTTCCGTTAAGTGAGAAGGATCAGAACAGCACCCACATACAGTTTTGGGGAGCGACATCGGGTTTAGGGAGGCTGCTGAAAATTTGTGTTCCATAGCTTCGAGCTTCTTTTGCATTGCTGCCATCTCAGCTCGAACACCTATGGACACATCAATTTGGTGTACGCCACCCCTAGTCGATGACTGGGTTCCACTCTCCCACTGTAAGGATTTTTCAGCGAACTCTTCTAAAAATTTCCAAGCTTCCCCATCATCCTTGGTCATAAAGATGCCTTGACACATGTTTTCAAGGTTCTGTTTAGTGTTTGGGTTAATGCCCTCATAAATGATTCGGCAAAGATCCCATCTCGGGATGCCGTGATGTGGACATTGAACCAAAAGATCCTTGAATCGTTCAAAGCATTTCGAGAATGGTTCAGTCGGAAGCTAGGTGAATTGAGTTAGTTCGCTACGGATTCGAGCTGTCTTTTGCATAGGGTAAAATTTCTTAAGGAATGCCGCAACGAATTCTTCCCAATTCGTAATGGAATGTGCGGTAGTGTTATATAGCCACTTCTTAGTTATATCGCACAAAGTAAATGGAAGAAGTCGTAGACGCATAGCATGCACTGAAAGTTGTGACGTACCCATCATTGCACATACGTTTTCAAATTTGGTGATAAAGACGTATGCATCTTCAGTCTCGAGACCGTGGAATTTGGGTAGAAGGTTGATGTATTGGGGTTTAATCTCAATATTATCCCCGTTGGCTGGTGGAATGGATAAGCAGGTCGAAAGAGGACCTCGCAAAGGATAGCACCTCTCTTGGAGAGAGATGCGGGGTGGATTCTGCGCACCAACGGATGGCGGCAGATTAGTGGTAAAGAAATTCGATGGAGACGGATCCATCGATGTGGGTGTGGTGGTGGGCAAAAAAGAAGTAAATGGAGAAATACCGACTTCGGAGTCAATCAAGGGAACGCGGACTAAACGGGCACTAGAATCCCGTGTCCAGCCTATCTTGCACTAAAAAGGGTTAGTACAAGTGGCAGCGTGACTTATAATTAGGGGAAATGAATGAATGCGGTGTTTGTTTTGAAAATATACGGATTTTTTTGAAAAAATGATGCAAATCACAAAAATGCAACAAGCAAAACCCTAAAATCTAGGGGTCACCTAGGTCAAAGCTCTAGACCGCTCCTAACTGCCAAAAGACAAGTCGCAGGATAAATCCTCCACTGCCTCTTTGTCTCTCCTGTGGCCAGGTAAGTGCCAGGTAAGTGGGAGGTTCTCCACTACGTAAGTAGTGGGCCAAATTAAGTAACCACTAGCCTTCGACACACTTGCCTTAGACACCACAAAAGAAACGCGGATAAGAAATGAATTACCCACGGCCTTCTCTTGTCCTAAGTGAGTGCGACGGTCCTTAGAGTCATCTCTAGATATTTTTTAGTTAATGAGGGTAAATGCGGATGCAAGTTTGTAATTTTTGGGGCTTAGGAAGGGTAATGAACTCCCCACCTAATCTGGATTTGGCCGTGCCCCTTAATGTCCGTATTAATATGCAAACAACCACAAAACCAAAAACACGCACAATTTATTTTGCTTTTTGCGGCGCTGCGATTTTTGCAAAGAAACTTGCAGAAAATTGTTAATTGGAGCAGATGAGGAAGGAGATAAGAAAGTTAGAGACTCACAGAGCAAATTTGGTCCAGTAACTCAGCAAGCTTGCCGCGGAACCGCCGCAGGAGGGCGCTAATGCCGCGGAATCGCCGCGCTTTGAAGAGTTCCCTGCACATAATTTTTACAGAGAGCTTCTGCTCAGCCCCTGAGTCCTCTTCAATATTCTGAAAAAAAATTCACTTGCTCCACAGCTTCCAGATTTCCTCGTAATCAAATCACAACAACACGTTTAGATTTTGCGCGAATTTTGATCTCAAAATTGTAATGGAATAAATCTTTCAATTCAAATTTCAATAAAGAACGAATTAGCGCACGATCCCCGGCAACGACGCCATTTGATTGATTCTTTATTTCTCGTTGTGTCGGTTTAGAAAATGAATAGAAATCACAATCAAAGAATTATTTGACCGCAATCAATAACGGTGTCGGTTTGTAGCGCGTTAGTAAGTGCGGATCGTCCACAGGGATTGTGCTATTCGTTCGTATTTGTTTTGTTTTGAATTGAAAATTTAATAGAAAAGAAAAGCAAAACGATTCAAGATTTATATCAATGAATTTCAAGAATCAACTAGATCTAATCAAGAATCAAGAAAGCATTAAAAATCAAGAATCAAGAATTGATATAATTCCAATCGATTTAAGTTTTAAGATTTGAAGTAAAGCTCGTACGAGTCGATTAGATCATAGATGTGAAGAAGACTTGCAATTACCTTTTCTTATCCATTAACGAATTGATGCTAATTCGATGTCGATTTATCGAGGATTAAGGATCTTGCGAAGAATTAGGGTTTCTTCATCCTATCCTTTGTCCTTTCGATGAATCACATTCACAAGATAGCTTCTAGGAAATCAAATGATCAATCGTTGATCTCTAAATTCGTGCGAAAATAATCAAGAACGCATTTCGCATCGATCTAGATCATCGATCATTCAATTTTCAAGAATTTACAATCGTTATAGGACTTAAGAAAATGTTTAAAGATTCGTCAACATCATCATTCTACCGATCATCTCGACTCCTCCACGAGCGGAGTTTTATTCAAGCATCATCACAAAGAATACATTCAAGAATCGAAGTTGAATCATAATGCTTGAATTGAAATATAAGCAAGTTAAAAAAATCGTCACCTTTATTTATTCAACAACTTGTTACACATTGCTCAAGACTACAAGAATTTGATAAGGAACAAGATTGTTGAATCTAGCGTTGCATCGGCTCCATGAGTCACGGATCAGCTTGGATCTCATGCTCTAATGAAGACCGGTTTCGCTTCTAAAGGATGGTTGAAGGCTTGCTTTGCTTGTACTCAAAGGATCTTGAACTTTGGTTTCTTGATTGGATTAGGGTTAGGGTTTGGAGGTGGCAAGTGTTGGGTTGAAGGGATGATAGAATTTCAACAACAATCAATAACCAATCAACAACCTTTTCTAGTGAGGCCTAGGGTCCTTTTTATAGGTTTAGGAATGATTAGCTTCTTTAAGAAGCTTGGATTAGGTTAGCTTCCCTTGTAAGCTAGTTAGTTAGGTAGAAACCTCTAGAACTAGTTAGTTAGGGTTTAGCTTCCACCTTAAGCTAAGAGGTTAGGGAGAAGGTTCTAGGCTCTTAAGGTAGTTAGGGTGAAGCTTGCTTTGGAAGCTTGGAGTGTTAAGCTTTGATTAAGGAACCCTTTCTGATCTGGCAGAATGTTCTGGAGTGTTCTGGCAATTACAGTGGCTTAAAGGGGTACTTGACTTGAGAGAGGAGTTCTGATGTAAATCTGAGGAGATGACGTGGCAACATCACCGCGGATCCGCGGCGCAAGCTGGCTCCTGCCGCGGATCCGCGGCACTTTAGGAGAGCTAGGGCTTCAACTTCTCTGTAATGCTTTGTTCTGTCTTCAGGTGTACTTTCTGATATGTTGATTCCCTGAATGCCTTCTAGATCATTTCCAGATTTCGAATCCTTGAGTTGGCGTCTTTTTAACAGCACTTGTTTCACAAATTTGACCATTCTCCTGAAATTTCCTGCACAGACTTCGAAACACAAGTTGCACTACACAAGAATGATGTGATGCCATGATAAACAGTTAATTTCCCTCGAAATGCTGGTTTAAGAGTATAACACATGCAATCTGATATTTTACGACTGTTTTGCTAATATGTGCTATATGAATGCCGAATAGCTCTAGATGAGTGCGAATGATAGGGAAATTGACGTGTTAAAAATGCAGTATTTTCGACTGATCAAAATACCCGTGAGCGCTATATGCAACTGAGTGCTTAGCACTGCTGGGTGTTAAAGAAACCCAATCTTAGCCTAAATCGGCTAAACTTATTTATGATATCCAAACTGATATCCAAACTGAGCTTAGTCCCATATATGACTAACGATCTTCATTCCATACCTTCTAAGTTAATCTTAATCTCAAACAAGACTAATGATTCTTGGATGATCCACCACGATTCTTTCCCTCAAATACGTGATTTAGTTCAAGGGTACATCTCTTCACACCTCTGATATATGTCGTTGTAATTCCTCAACGTCTTCAGAGAGGTGGCGGATCCCAACAACCAACAACTCCTCTGAACTTCATCACAAACATGGGAATATTAGACCGAAATGTCCTTAAACTAATATCCGTATCAAAAATGGATATAATGGACCGCGAGGTCCTTAAACTACTATGTTTTGCCCTGCGGATTGTCTCCATATTGACTACCGTATACTATCCATGAACAATGCATATGTGATTTAATGATCAGTTGAGCTCATATGCTCATTTGTTCCTAAGTTGATTTTAATCTCAAATATGACTAATGATCCTTAAATAAAACTCAAATATCCCTTGAACCGATTGACCTCACAAATATGAGAAATGCATCCTAAGTTTATTCCCATTGATAAACCAAGCTACCAACGTAGATTCCGTCAAGCAAATCCTTGACCCTGACCCAAACCATGAAAATATATGTACGGATTTGGAATAATTTGCACTCTATGGGCGATGACATAAACTAGTCTCCATATACAATCCACAGGCAATTAAAATAAAATAAATATAACACGACACAAAATGACCTACCGGAGCAGGAGAAAGTGGTTATCGCAATGCGATAATGTAATTAACTACAGGGGCTTACGCCTGTAGGGAAGAGTGCCTACATAATCAAAAATCCCTCATAAATGAAGTTAAATCTGATAAAGTCTGCTACATCGGTCGCATCTATCCAAACCTTCGATATACGGTGCCATAAATCAACTTGGTATCTTTGAAGAGGTGGATGGATATGTTCAAATAGTATTTGCCCCCAAATTCAGGCTAGACATCCCAACGTCTCAGTCGGCGGTAAATAGTGGTGACTCAGCACTGCGCATCATGGAACGCATAATATCTAATAGGGTGCGATTCTGTCTTTCTGATACATCGTTGTGGTGTGGTGTGTATGGAGGAGTAAGCTGAGAGAGAATTCCATTCTCTTTTAAATATCTCAGGAACTCGGCACTTAAGTATTCCTCATCCCGATCAGATCGAAGTGTCTTAATACTTTTGCCTGTTTTTTTTCCAGTTCATTCTTATACTCTTTGAATTTATCAAAAGTCTCGGATTTACGTTTCATCAATAATACATGTCCATACTTTAAGAAATCATCGGTAAAAATAATGAAGTAAAATAACCACTTCTTGCATGTGTAGATATCGGACCACACACGTCACTGTGTGTGAGTTCCAGGAGTTTAGTGACTCTTTCTCTGTGTCCAGTGAACGGAGTTTTGATCATCTTTCCTTTGATACATGATTGACAAGTTGCATAGGATAGATATTCAAAAGGGATCTAAATATCCATCTTTATGTTATTTAGTTAATCATGTTTCATTGATATAACCATGTCTACAATGCCATAAAAAACCTTGATTTAATTATGGAGTCTTTCTTTTAAATGTATTTTGGATGTTGAAAACTTAATGTTGATTGGGTACGTATATTCCGTTATTTATGGTACCCGACCCCAATCATTTCATGATTCAGGTGAATATTTATGACATTGCTTTCAAGTGCAAAATTATACCCTTCATTAGATAACAAAGATACAGATATAATATTACACATCATACTGGGTAAACAAAAGTAATTATGCAAAACCAAAATATATCCACTCAATAACCCGAGGTGATAATCTCCCACTGCAACAACATCTACACATGCTTGTTGCTATCCCTGAAGGGTCATATCACCTATCCTCAAAAACTCTAAGGCTTCTCAGTGCCTGCAAAGAATTGCAGATATGAGATCCTAACCCGGTATCTAATACACAGGAATTAGAATTTATAGAGAAACGATTTTCAATCACGAACACACCTGAAGCCGAAGCCGCAACTTGCTTCGTGTCCCGATACTTGGCTTTCAAAACCCGACAGTTCTTCTTCCAATGTCCCTTCTTGTGACAATAAAAACATCCATCCTTTGTATATGTTGTTCCCTTAGACTTTTTCTTTCCCTTCCCATGCACCTTCTGCACACCTCCTTTCGGTTTGGTGGGGGCCTTCTTCTTTTTCCCCTTAATCTTAACCTTGTGTAATAACCGGTTTCCCTACGTACGTATTATCCGTATTTTAGTAATATTTTTAAATATTTCAATTTCTATTATTTTTCATATTCTATTTTTCCCTATTAACTATTTTCCTATACCCTAATATTTTTAATCCCTAACTAAATATTTTTAAAACCATAACCCAATAACCCAACTCTTTTACCCTCATCTACCACATTTCATTTTGAAATTCCCTCATTTAAATCCCACTTAATTCATAATTATTCCCCTTAATACCCAGTTATATCATATTAATTCATATTTAATTATATTAAATCTGTCTCTCCCCCCTTAGAAAATACACACACACACACACACACACACACACTCTCTCTCTCTCTCTCTCTCTCTCTCTCTCCACAGCTCACTCACTTTCTCCCTCTCCATCACAAACTCTCTCTCTCTTTTCGATCTCTCTCATCCTCTCTCCCGCTCACTCATCGACGAACCCACAACACACCCCACGAAACCGCGCCACCGTCATCGTCATCGCCCTCGCCCTCATCAACTCCAGTTGACTCTTTCTTCGACGAGCCCTACCTCAACCTCCACCACCACTACGACCCACCTCATCGCCGCGACCACCGGAGCCAACGCCATCACCTCCGACGACCCTCCCTAAGACCCCCTCGTTGTCACCTCCACCGACCACATCTCCCATCGAGCACCCATCGCCGTGCAACCCCGAGCCCCAATCTTTGCCGGCGGTCCTCGACAGTGCGACAGCAGCTACCACTACCCTCGCCTTCAAGACTCCAGCTGCCTTTTTCTCCAGCACCGCCAAACACCACTCGCCGTTACTGCCTCCTCCATGCCCACCCAGTGCCACCTGAGTTCTTGTCGATGCCAGTGCACCTCCAACCTCTGCCGTGAGGCCCTAACCTTGCCACAGCCGACTCCAGCCTAAGCTTGCTGCCTTTGCCAAGCAAAAATGCCGTAGCCGAGCCTAGTTTTGTGTTCACCATGCGTGTGTCGTGCCTTTCATCATCGTTCACCGCTGTCGCTTTACCGATCGTCATTATCAAGCAAGTTTTCAAGACTTGCTTCTATGCTATAATACTATTTTTTCGATATATGATCTGATGGTATCGCGTGATTAGTATTAGGCCATATTTAATTTGAATTGATTTGGAACTGAGTATTAATCGAGTCCAACATCTCGTGTTAACATCGTATAAATGTTCGTAAGTTATTTGTCTTGTGAATTGAACGAACATAATAGGTATTCCGACAATGAACAAGTGCTTAGTTTAGGTGTTCGATACGTATTTTTTTGCAAAAACCCTATCTAATGTGGAAGAATATATGGCTACTAGATTACTTTAGAGACAAAGGATAATATGTAAAAAGTTGGTTTGAAAACACGGACTTTAACACCATAGAATCTCAATCTATTTTAGATCCGCCAAATCTGAAATTTCTCGTACACCTAACTTGTGAAAATCATAATAATTTGGACATATACTAGAATGCAGTGTTCAAGGGCTCGTATCGAAGCTGAATCGACAACCTAGAACCCCATGTAACTTATATTTCATTTCTCTTTTAAAACGATAACGAAAACTATTTGGGAGTGCGGTTCTGGACTGTAGTCCAGAGTTTGTCGACACCTGGATTAAAAGATTTTTACAACTCAGTGTGAAAATGATATTATGCGGAAACCTATAGAATTGTGAATATTATTCTGTTAGATAACTAATGGAGGTGGTTTCATTCATTTTTACTGTCGTTTGCTATTTTATTCATATTTTAAATCGTCGATACGTATTGCAGTCCCAAGCAGGGACATAACGTATACCCTGATCTTAAACAATGCATATCTTCCAGCACGCTGCGGATATTGTCAATCCGTATGTTGAGTTGGAAATATAATTAATAGAACTAAATATTATCCAACTGTAGCATCGCTAAATTATGATCCCAACAGGGTGAAAATTGTGTTATGAAACGGACTTTCAGTTCAGGAACTGAATTTCCAGCAGAGAACACTTAAAAAGAAATGACCGTAATTCGCAAACCCGGAACCCGATTGATTTGAAACCAATTTCTTTGAATCTATAATTAAGTTTAATTTTTACCCCTTTTGTATCATTTTGCTCAATTCCAATCATATGATTTAATGTGAAATTCTTTAGTTCCAAAGACGCGTAATAACTTATTGCATATAACTTGCTTAGCGGAATAATTCACATACTTACCCGACTGTGATACCTGTTCCCCAAATATTTAAACGTAACTGAAGAGCTAAGCTCTGTTAAAATTTAATGAGGCAACGCCTCACGTGCCGCCCATAACGACGCCGGCGCCTTAAGATTAAATCCTATGGTGGCGCTGCACATGAAGCTCACGTAGGCGCCAAAGTGTAAAGCACAGGAGCATCCAAAATTAAATTCTTAAATAGCGCCCACGTGCATGGAACGTGAGCACCGGCGCCCAAGTTAAAATCAGTAGAATTAAATTCTACCAGGGGATATTTCCCTATAAACTGGGATAGTATCCGTTAAACAGAGACGTTGGATCAAAGATCCAATAGGAGATGATAAATCATCAAAATATCGAATTAAATTCTATTAGGAGAAAGTATCTCCCAAATCTTTCTAAGTGAGAAATATACTCTCGGTTGGATCAAAAATCTAACGATAGAATAAAATTATATTTTGGGAATATATATTTCCCCAATTTTTCTAAACAAAGAAAGATGCGCTCTGTTAAACAGAGAACACTTAGATTAAAAATCCAATGATGATTTAAAATCACCGTATGACGGAATAAAATTCTGTATATGGGAAAATATTTCCTTAATTTTGTTAAAAACAGGAAAATATATTCTGTAAAAATAGAAATCCTTGGATCAAAGATCCAACGGTTGGTAAAATTCCCCAAACAAATTTTGAGACCCATTAAATAAATTGGAATCTCTCAATGAGAGATTTTCTCAAAACTAATTCATAATTTGCCCCCACTATATAAAAGACCCGAGACTTCAAGTCTCAGAAGAGAGGGAACCCCCATAAGCTTTTGCAAAAATACAGAAGGCTCTAAAAACCAACTGAGAATTTAATTCTCAATAGAGAAGAAGATCTTCCTCCTCTCAAACCCTAGGTAAAGAATCCACAGAGATCAAAATATCTACTTTACCTATCATATCATATCTAAGGGTTTAACCTTTTTCAAGAACTTAGTTTTTTCTCTGGATCTGAGATCCACAAGACAAGTCTCCCACAAGTTGAGAATTTAATTCTCATCGGGAAGATCTTGTTCTTGAGAATCAAAAATTTAGAAAAGATCTTAAAAAAAAAGAAAAAGAATCTATCCTATAGGAATGTAATTCATCTGAAAATAGGGTTCAACCCTAAAAGAAACTTAGTTCTTATAAAAGAAAAAACATAAGAACTTATATCTTGAAGAAAACCTGATCCCAGATCTTCAAATCAAAGATCTTGGTGCCATTAATGGTCAAAATGCTATTAACAAAGATTCAATTTCTGAAAAAGAAAAGAATTTAGCGCCTCACATGCTTCCCACATGGGTGCCCGCAATAGCACCCGACGGCCCCAAAACAAAAGGTCAGCGCCTCACGTGAAATATACGTGGGCGCTGAATAAAAAGTGCTTAGCACTTCATATATGGCCAAAACGGCTAAGTGCTTAACACCGATTGGTCAGCGCCCAGCGCCTCACATGAAACACACGTGGGCATCCATCAAAATAAAAAGGATAGCGCCGCACGTACTCCTCATGTGGACGCCATATAAAAAGTGCTTAGCACTATATATAGTCAAAATGACTGAGTGCTTAGCACTGATTGGGCAGCGCCCATAACTGAAAGTTTCACATGATACCCATGTGAGTGCCAGAGCCTAAATAAGTGCTTAGCACTTTTGAACAAAAAAATTACTAAGCAAACTAAGCCCAAATTGGTTTAGTCTCTCTGAAATGGTTTTCCTACAGCTGAGCCCAAATGCTCTGTTGTTGGATCTTAAATAAAAATTATCCTTAAAACTTTGCTAGGTTGATCTTAGTCTCAAATAAGACTAACGTATTCTTAGCTAAAATAAATTGGGTCCAAATGCTCACATATTTAAGTTGATCTTAATCTCAAACTAGATTAACGGTCCTTAAATAAAACAAACACAAATCTAAAATATACGGGTCTGGATTGATCCACGCTTTACGGGCAACGACATAAACTAATCTCCGTATACAATCCACGGGCAACCAAAATAAACAAAAATACACACGACACGAAGTGAATTGCTGGAGCAAGTGGTTACCGTAATGCGATAACGAAATTAACTACAGGGTCTTGCGCCTGCAGGGAAGAGCGTCCCCACAATCAAAAACCCCTCACAAACAAGGGGGAATCTGATATAGTCTGTTACAACGGTCGCATCTGTCCAAACTTCCGATATATGGTGCCATAAATTAACTTGGTATCTTCGAAAAGGTGGATGGAGAAGTCCAAATAGCATCTGCCCCTAAATTCAGGCGAGACATCCCAACGTCTCGGTCTCTGTCTTTCGGTGGTGAATAGATTCCAGCACGCCCGGTGGGTTCTTTTCCTCTTTCTACTCCACATTTCGTGTGTCGTGTTTCGCGAACAAAATCGCGGTTCGCTATGGTTGCCTTTGGATTCAAGCTACTAAAACCTGGTGTCTTGCTCCTGTACAGAGAAATCAATGGCTTCCCAGTGCACCTCATGCAACAGCAACTCTCGCTCCATCCCAACTGGAGGAGTGACCTATAGGCCCAACATGGCCTCTATTTTCTTTATGCCAGTGGGGCAAGTCACACAAGCCACTACTGGATTGTTCTTTGAGACCATGCTCCCACCTGTGGGTTTAGGTGCCTCAGTGCCGCAAGAAGAAGCTCCCAAAAGGTCGGTCTTCGATCGACTGGCGACCACAACGGCCCTC
The DNA here is from genome assembly GCA_030015575.1 of Agapanthus africanus. Lineage (NCBI taxonomy): Eukaryota > Viridiplantae > Streptophyta > Magnoliopsida > Asparagales > Amaryllidaceae > Agapanthus > Agapanthus africanus. The sequence continues at coordinate 765,398,127 of JASDDO010000022.1, read as the reverse complement.
TCAACGGGCCGTCCAAATCTGGCTTCTCAGTCTTCAACAGGCTGAGCAAGAACTCAAACGGGCCCGTAAAGAAGCTCGTGATATCTGAAAGGGCTACCCCAAAATGGATAGCCCCCCTACTCCTACTACAGGTGAAGCCATCAAAAGTGCTTCCCCCATCAAAAAGTCGGTCTTCGAAAGATTGGCCGTCTCTCCTCAAACTTTAACAAGGACGTCGGTCTTCAACAGGATGACGCCAATTGCAGCTCCTCAGTAAAATCTGGGGCATGATGAAGCCGCTTTCAAAACTAAGACGGTCCTTTTAGTAAGTCACGCTCGACGTCGCCACTGGCGTCGAGTGAGAGAAGTTAGGGGCAACTCTCCCTCTGGACTTACCCCACCAGCTCCAATGGTGGAAGTCGACGCTGCTGTTCCAACCAGAAACAGCTTTGATCCGCTCAAGAGGATACGTAAGAACTCCCCGACGGCGGTGCTGAAGAAATCACTTCTGCCAGTAGAGGTCCCTGTGCAGGCGAAGCTGGAGCGGCCTCATCAGCGGCTCTTCTCACAAATTCATAGGGTCTGGCGGAAAGTCTAAGACTCTGTAATTGACAAAGATTACTCTCGTTGACCTGAGAAATCCAAGGGCCGACAAGAAAAAGACCACTCCTCTGCCATACAATGGAGGAGTTATCCTAAATAGGTGCCTGTCACAATGGCTCCTTCAACTCCAATCTCTCATAAAGGAACAAGGCTAGAGAAAATTTTACCGCCTGCGGTAAACTCCAAAGGCGATAGACCTAAACACCCCAAGGCCGGGGTATAACAATATATACGGTCTACATGGCTTCGGGAAAAGAAGAAAGTCATGCTTCGATGAGTCACCAATCGCAAACTCGGTCGCTAACTAAGGCTCAGGAGCAACAACAAAAGTTCCAGGAAATGCTGACCAAAATGGCAGCACTTACCGGACAAAGAAGCTGAACAGCGCCAGAAGCAGGAGACCGATACAGATTTCCTGCGGAGGGTGCTCGAGAGAAAAGACAATGAAGCCGCTGAAAAAGCTGTTAACATGAAGCAAATGGCTCTCTTGTTCCAAGACATGGTTGGAATGATGATCCTGCTAGAACCCCCGGCTGAAGATCCGCCGATAATTATCAACGATGACAGGGAGGAAACATCAAATCCTCCTCCGGCCTTATCGGCAACCAAGGAGGAAACGATCTCCAAGGCCGCCCTTGATGATTCTATTGCTCAACAAATAAGACTCATCAAGCTAATGAGACCACTGGCCAAATTGTCAGAACCGGACGACCGTATCCAGGCTGGTATGATCAAATCAAATACCCGCCGGGATATACGATCCCCAAGTTCCATGTTTACAAAGGAACATACAACCCTCATCAACACATTGTGCAATTCAGAGCTCTGTGCGGCAACACTTGAGGAGAGGACAAATTGTTGCTTCGCCAGTTCGTTGGCAGCCTGTCAGAAATGGCCTTCGAATGGTACTCTGATCTCCTAAATTACTCCATGAAAACATTCGCAAAGATGGAACTTCTGTTCACACAGTGTTTCGCCAGCGCAAGCGAGCGCACCCCGATCACGGTATTAATCAATGTTAGGGTAAAGCCGGGAGAAACTTGGGTCCAATACGCGATCCGGTGGCGGAACCTATAGTCAAAATGCAAACAACGTATTGAAGAATCTCCTACTGTGAGCATGTTCATTGGGACCCTTGATGTAACAACCCTAAACTTTCTATACAGAATTTTTTTTCAAAATACAGAAAGGAGTACCTAAGCCTGAGCACAAGTTAAAAATTTGATTTGCTTTTGTACAGCAAGAAAGCACTTGTAGCTCATTGGTAAAGCCTTGCACTGCTATGACGTAACCCCTGTGATTGAATCCCCCAACCACATATATTTTTAATTAATTTTTTTTAATCTTTTAGAAGCCCAAAAGTTTACACGTGCACTACACGTAAAATGAAGAGTCACAGATTAAACAAACATGTGCACTGTATACAGAACAACGGGGACACGTGACGAAGATCTCACCACCCACAACCGGAATTTTGCCGGCGAGATCCTTGCCAAGACCGGCACCGCTGGGCCCCCCGTAGGGGATGCTCCCCAAACTTACTCCTGAACCCCTTGGCCTACCCCACTACCCTCATGTTGTTTGATTTCTCTGCATTCATTCAGAGAGTGTAATTTCACGCTTTAATTCTAATTTTAATGCATTCTTTAACCCTCAAAATTCTAATTTTTCTTATAAATACCACACCACATTTCACACCTCCTCACTCAGAATTTCTTTACAAAAACTCTCTAAAAATTCCAAGTCCCAAGTTGTACAAGTGGAGTTAGCAAGAGGTGAAGTTCCGATGATGTTTCGGGAGGATTCCGGCGACGAAACGACACCCCGACGGTTCCAATAGCTTCCTCTCTCCCTCTCCTCTTATTTTCTAACCTATAAGTCCCCTCTTCCCTTCTCAGTCTCTATTCTAAAACTTCTCTTTTTTCAAAACTCGTCGGAAGCGGAGTTATTCCGACTTTCGATTCGCTTTTCTTTACAAATCCAACTCTTTCTTAATAAAAAACCTACCAATTTTTAGTATATTGCTTAGTAATCATAAACAAACACATTAGAACAAGTTTCATCTCAAAATAATCTATTATGCAACTTTTATCGCATTTTTACGGTAAAATACCATATACTTTACTTTCGACATAATTCAACATATTTCTTGTATTACCTTTAGAAAACTCATGAGGTAATGACCTACCTCATTACAACACTCATCCTTGACATAGCACGATGGTTTGTAAAACATTCTTTTGGGACAAAATACGACATTACATTTAAATACCCTAAACTTACAAAAACCGTTTTCTTTAAAAAGTGTATTACTTAATTCCTTACAAATAAGCCTCTACAACCCATTTTAGGGAACCCCGATCGGGATGGTATGGGTTATCGCACATTCTCGGGTTTAGTAGAGCGAGATGCAGACCTCCGCAAGGAGCATTCAATCTCGATGAAATTTTGATGCGATTTTTAAGAAAATAAGATTTCTACAAGATAAATAAAATTTATTTTTATTATATATATATATATATATATAAATATATATATAACTATTATCAAAATATTTATTTTAAATATAATATATGAATATTCCATGTTTTCTAAAGCAAAAGAATCACAAGTTCATGAAACCACCATAACAATTCAATACAAATTCCAGTATTTCATTAATACAATGAAAACTAGGTTCTACTCACTAGAATATTTCACTTGTATAAAATTGACAATTATGAAAACCCTAAAGACGATAATTAAATACTTAAGGTGTATTTTGAAAATATATCAAAACTATTTTTCATAAAACCCCCTCAAGTTATATTGATTTACAATAAGGACCCTAGTAAACATAGGTTTAAGCGGGACCAGTTCTCTTGAGCCTCAGGGAACCGAAGAATATGGGTGCTTGCCTATCTAAGGTAGACAGCCTAAAAAAGGTATTATCAACACGGTAATTGACTTGGAAAAAGACATAAATCATGCCCTCCATGTGCAGAAGTTACCGATAACATCAAAAAAATCAGGACTTCAATTCTATTTAAAAGTTTGACTCAGTTCGAGTCATGGTCAAATCTGAATACAATCCGACTTGAATTCAATTCAAGTATAACTAGAATACAACATGAATCCGTTTATACCAGAATTCAATCTATATCAACAGGACATGACTTGAACTAAACCATGGATATACTCTGATTACATGACTATCCATTTATATCCATTCTGTTTACTGATATCATGGTTTCAGCAAGTCTTCCATTTACTACAAGACAATACAATGCAATCAATACAATAAGACATTACGAGATTTATAAAGGGGTAGACTGTTACGGAACATGTTAAAGGTGGCACGAGGTGGTCACTAAAAGACGTAATTACATCCATGTCGTTGTTCCGTGGTATTATTGACGGAGCCTTGTACTACGGGTTACCAAAGTGTAAGTTGGACTCCTCTCGTATACACTGGCATATTCTGTACCAAGCAACAACAACTACGTTAATATAACAAATATAACATATCTATTTCACCTGTTCTATTCTCTCCTTCTTTCTTTGGGACTTACCGAGCGATTGTTCGCTGATGACATTCCTTTCTTCTTTCTTTGGAATGTTGTCAGGTGGACCGGACTCACTGGAGATCGAGCCCTGTACTGAGGACTTGGAGCAGTTTGCAATCGACTCAGAGCTGTAGGCACTTGTATATACTTTTTATTTCAGTTATGCCATTGTTTAGGCATTGCTTTCTATTCATGTATTTACATTTCCAGTTGTACCTGTAAAAAAATGTTTAATAAATAAAAGTTGATGTTAACTTTACATTGATGTCTCTTGTATACATTTTACTTTATATTGCTTAGATACGCTTAGAATATTTACTTCTGAGTAAATACGTAGCGGGCCCAATCGCGTCCCCTTGCCCGTACTTCGGAAACGGGGCCTGACACTTGATCCTCAAACGACTGTGTCCCAGTTCATGATATTCTTCAAACCAACAACCTTTCAGACTTTGATAGATAAACTAGCTCAAATGGACCAAATGGGCCACAGGCCTTCCTCCTCACATAAGGACCCTCGAAATAGCAAGGGTAAAGAGAAAGCGGCCTTCGTTGCCAATACACAACAACAACCGAGTGGCCCAAAACCAGCTGCTCGCCAAAACAATGCACGTTTGCGCCTATCCTTAGAGGAAAGATTAGGACGCACTTACTCATTTCCCCGCGACAAGACGAAAAGACTGTTTGAATTGGCAATGCGTAATAAACTCATCAGATTGCCAGACCCGCGGCGTCCACCGCAACTCGGGGACGTCAACAACCCTAATTACTGCTCCTATCATAGAATGGTGAGCCACCCAATTGAAGATTGCTACGTCTTCAAGAACTGGGTCAAAGACTAGCATCAACGAGGAAAATTCGCATTGTCTGATAACTGGAGGGTAAACCCACCCCAGAAACACACTCCCAAAATGGTGGATGCGCAGGGGGAATCATGCTCACTCGTGGAAGAAACTCTATGGGAAGTCGTTCTTTCAGCAAAAACCAAAAGAATACTAAACGATCTACAGACATGTTTAGCAGTTAGGTGGAAAAGCCCACTTGAACCTGAAATAATCGAAGGGATTTTAAAACCTTGTCCCGCACGTGGGGAAAATCCCCAAGTCAAGCCTTCGATGTCTTTGAAGAAAAAGAAGAAAACCAAGAAGCCCGTGCAGACTGCCGAGTATGACGACAAGAGCACAGATCTAAAAAAATACATGGACGTGCTGGAGGAGTACAACCAGAAGGCGTGGACACCGGTCACACTCGAAGAGCTCCTCAAGCATATTCTTGAGGATGAAGATAGTGACTTCGATGAGGAAAATAACTCATCAAAAGACACAGAAAACCGTGTAGCAAGTTGCCACATGGTCTCCCATTTGTCGTTATATGGCGAAGAATCTCCATCAGCGACAGCAAACATGCATAGGAACCGGGGGCAAAATCGGCTCTAAAATTCTTGGAACTACCAGAAGACCAAATCGATAGGCTGTTAAACAAAGACTTTCAGAAAAGCAAAGTTGACCGAGAATGCGAGACAGCCATATACGAAAAGGCTAAGCGTCAGCGTCAGGACAAAGAAGCTACGGCAAGGATGAGTCGTAAAGTATTCCAACCAAACCAAAACACACCCGCTACAAATAAGAGCAGGATCAAAACAGAGAAGAGGTTCGCTAACGTCATGTTAATGAGGATGAAGCTGCCGCCTCTCGTAAGGAACACTCCTGGGGTCATATGCCTCGATGGAGAAGAAGCATATCCAGACTACTGCCTATATCATCAGAAGGTCACCTACCCTACCGAGGAATGATGTACCTTCAAGAAGTGGTGGCAAGGATATATTGCCCATCAAAAACATTTCAATAGGATAAAACGCGAATCTCGTGCTCGTCGCCGGCAAAATAGTGCGACGAACACACCTGAACAAACGACTAGCAACTGTCATATGGTTGGTACCAGTTCAGAAGGGGAAAAACCTCAAGTTCTTACCTTCAGGAGAGATTATGAGGACGAAACACCCCTCAGCCCACTCTTTAAAAAAGAAAAAGAGGAGAAGAACTGCAAGAATATTCAGCTGCGTAACCGCACGCTGCCTGAGAAGAATCTCGGACCTACAAACAAAGGTTCGAGCAAAAAAGACAAAGGAAAAGAAAAAATCCCCGAGGAGATCGCCCTCGATGTGGAAGCGGTCAAAAAGCTCGCGGCAAAAGATCCTCCTAAGAAAAATAAGGTGGATTACAACGTTCTAGCACATCTAAGGAAAATACCCTCATAACTAAGCATATTGGATGCTCTCCTCCTGTCCAAAGAGGCACGAGATTCCCTGATCAAGGCATTACAAGAGCACGATCAGTTCCAAGCTTTCTTCATAGAAAAGAAAATGAAGGATGAGCTGGCAGAGGTCCACACGGCTGACATTACATTCAGTGATGAAGATCTCCTCCTCGGTATGTGCGAGCATAATCTCCCGTTATACGTCACTAGGTGCTGCCACGATATCAAGATAGGGCAAATTCTTGTCGACAACGGATCCTCCAATTAGGAATATGTATGCCCTAGAGGCCATTATTGTATGATATAGTGGATGCTTGGACATATATATAAATGACTTTCTTTCTCGACATGATATTATGCTATCTGGTTGTCTTTATCTTAACATGTACACTTGTATTATTATACTGTCTCTCTGATACATGTTGATAAAGACCTTAGGATGCTTGCTTGACTACCAGAACTATGATGCAGATCATACTACTAGGACTTGTGTGGTCCACACGCATATCCTTTAACTGTTCCTAGTTGAGAAAGTATCGAGACAGTGCATCGATATTCCAGAGTAGACTAGTGTGCAAATTTCTTGACCCAGTAGGGGGCGATGGTTGATCCCATAACCATTGGTGTTTGACATCAAAGATTGTACACAGGTGCTCATTAGAAAATGGGTACACCGAACAGGACTCGCCGAGAACTCCTAGATGGTACCATACCTATCGTCAGATAGCAGTTCTCTGGTGACACTGGTGCAGGTTAGTCTGTAGACCCGAGATCGTCATAGTGTCTTGTGTGGTTCCCATTGTTCTTTGATTTTCTCCCTACCACTGCTCAAAGGAGTCATGCAAACAGGTGGATTTTGGATACAGTCCCGAGTCACATGGAGGCAGTGAGCGATATGAGGGGTTTCGTCTCTCCCAGTATAGGGAGTCGATGTTGCGCTATACTCGATTGGCTATAACAGTAAGTCTCTGGCCAGGGCTGATGAGATTTACTGGTAAGTGTTATCAGTAGTTTCTCGAACCGTTATGATCCACACATCGGCATGACTTATCAAGTTATTGAGGTCTGACGATTCCACCCCTAGACTCGATATGCAACATATCAGACGAAAAGACCGGACTGTACGGTAAGTGTTACTTATAGGCTTCATGGGAGTTTGGAAAAGTGCTTGTTGATCTTCTAATCGCTCAATACCTGGGTAGCCGTTACATCCAGCTAGTACCGCTGACAGCTTATGGGTAACCGATATGATCATTACCTATTGCTGGCGTATTGATGAGTTTTTAGAATCCCACACGGAGGTTTCCTAGCTCAAGCGAAACGAAGTAGGACACATTTGCTGATATGTGTGAGAGCCTGATTAAATACGAGTATATGATACCGTATTCTAATCTGGCGATAATTTGATATCGATTAGGTTATATGTGATATAACCGATTATTGAATCAAGTGTTGATTCGATAATATGATATACAGATAAATGATATTAGTCGGTTAAATATGATATAACCGGATTATTAAATTAAGTGTTGATTTAATAATTTTATATATATTTATATTTGATATATTTATATTAACTAATATTATTACTCATTAATTATTTTCTTCTCTTAATATATATTTATATGTATGTGTGATATATATATATATATATATATATATATATATATATGTATGTATGTATGTATGTATGTATGTATGTATGTATGTATATGTATATATATATATATATATGTATGCATGTATGTATGTATGTATGTATGTATGCATGTATGTATGTATATGTGTGTGTGTGTGTGTCATGGTTGATGATATATATATTTTGAACATGGAATTTCTATTTTGAGAAAATAGAATTAAGAGGTGGAAAATGGGAGATATTTATGGTATGGTGTGAAGCATGGCTCATACATTTAAATATTGGTTTGGCTACACTATTGAAGTATGGTTGATTATTTCTATTGTAGAAATAATCTATACTTCAATAAGTGAGCATACAATGAACCATTTTTCACTTACCATGAAACCCTAGCTCATTTGCTTCCATTTTCTTTCACACACCCTCCATGTTCATCTTCCTCTTCTAGCCTTAATCTTAAGTTGGAAATTAAAGAGAAAGAAAATTCCAAGCCAAAACACCTACTTCATCAACCTACTCTAGATTGGCACTTTAGATTAGGTTGTTTCCTTCACTAATTGTTAATTAGTGAAGAGGTAGCTTGACCTAGAGAAACTTTGAGTGGATCATCTTCGACTTGGAAGATCAAGAAGAAAGCTCGATCTTTTCTTCAAGTGGAGCCAAGAGGAGTCGTAGGGACTACTACTCGGAGCCTTAGAAGTGAAGGACTTAGTCTACAAGGGTTGTAACCTTTTTCACTTAGTGAAAACATCTTATATCATGCATTAAACCCTAATACTCTAGTTAGATTCTAGGTTAATGTAGCTTAGCACCCAAGAATTTTTAAAATTGCATACTTGATACTTGTAAAAACTTAGTGGTGCTGCTAAGACACACTCACATGGTATCAGAGCCAGGCTAGAGCATTAGATGATGTATAGAAATTGCGAAACCGAAACAACTCCGAAACATTGAAACTCGATTCCACATTTCTGTCGATTTTTGCAGAGCCTCTAAATTTTTTTAAAATAGTTGCAGAGTGCTCTTATTCATGTATATAGAACACCAGAGAAATTAGAGGCTCAAATTCCCAAAGTTGGCCGGCCAAATCATGAAAAAAAACGGCCTGGACGGTTTTGTAGTAGTTTGGACTTCAATTTTGTTTGGTGTTCCAGTCTCTTGGATTTAGGGTTTCAGGTGTTGTTTGATTTTGCCTAGATTGCATATGATGTTATCTTTGTGTTAGGGCAATTCGGAGTGTTTCATAATCGCAGTTTTAACATTATTTCGTGTTTAAGTTATGATATGTGATACAATATTTGGAATCCACATTAATTAGTTTTATGAAAACGGGTTTGTTATTTGTAAATCTAGCATTTTAGTCTCGTTTGATCGATTGCCACGGAGTTTCAATTTGGATCAAAACTCTGTCGCCATCGTTTATCGTACTTGAACACTCGCCGGGTAACACTACTAGATGGCCATGCCCCATAACCCTGACCAAGTGACTATAGGAGAACCCCGTTGCCAAAAGCATCCTCCCGGGTGCTCGCGGCCATGGTGTTCCGCCTAAGTGCACTTTGTCGACGGCATCGGGGGTGCGGCCATCTACTAAAGTTCCCAACAAGTATTCGATCATTTAATCGGGAATCTAGTAGAATTACCCGACTAGTTATTGAAAAGTGTTTTCAATTCGAGACTAAAATGCAAGGTTTATAGGGTTAGGAATGAAATTCGGAATATATGATATTCCGGGTTTATGATGTCAAAGGAATATGCAGATTCTAATTATTGTAGTTTTCATTTCTTTTCTGCGACCGTAAGTGTAATATGTGTTGTATCCCCGATTTCGTTGCTATACGTCAACGATATTCGGGATACACATATTTACTTACGTTGATGACATGTGATATTATGTGTTGTTGTGATATGTTATATTGGATCGTCGTGATTGAATAGCCGGAAGTTTTTGCGTGAGATGAGAGTTTTCTATTTTCATTCATGTATAAATTGTATGCAATATTCTTTTATTGGAACACTTCCGGGTTGAGAATGATGTCTCCATTGATGTATATTATTTACTTTTCCGCATTAGAATAGACCCAAGGCGGGGAGCACAAGTAACCGGGTTCTAGAGTCTAATAGGAGACCATCTCGAGGAGTCGAGACGGGGTCTCCTAACTCTACAATTGGCAGGGTTGCTTGTCGCTCTCGTAAGGTTCTAGGGATGTGGGTTTGGCTATTCATAACGACCGTGGAATCCGTGTTTTTCATTAATGGCTTAATTTAAAACACGGATCTCCTATTATATCCAATATTTCATATGTTAGCTTCTGTTGCTTGAGTTCTGTGATGTGATCATATAACTGCGTGAGACGAATACTATATATATATATGATATATATAATAAACGTTGCTTATGTTTTGCACCCGCGCTAGTCCAGCCCCCACTCTGTCGTTAGTTAAGTAACCTAACGGTGCATGACGAGGCCTCGTGACGAACGTGGATGGCATAAGCGTAGGTTCTATTTTCATTTCTTCTATGATGTTTAGGAAACGTAAATGATGGGACGACATTAATGAGATTAATGAAAAGATAAGAAACCTAAAGATGTTGTAGAATCAAATTTTTCAAGAAGATAGCTCTAGTTCTTGCTTTGCATAGTGGTATTCCTTTATGAATATCCAGCACCTCATTCGATGAGGAAGAGCCTAGCGCCGGGAGTGACCACTTTAGCAAAACTAGCAAATGCTATAATCTACTCGGTTTGTTTTGAAAACTACTCGATTTTAAAAGCGGAGATTAAACCACTCCTTTTCAAATCACTAGATTCTACAATGATATCAAGTTCATTACGCTAAAAGTTTTTCTCAAAACCAGTCACAGCCCTCCGTCATTTCAGATAAGTGTTGTTTAGTATTCGGGTTGTGTTTGTTGGCCTCCGTCATGGCGTAGTGTGCGTTAGCTGATTATTGCTTATCTGTAGCATATGATGCGATTGGATTAGGATAGTCGTACGATCTTATTGGCTTCCGTCAAGGGTCGGGCGGGTGGATTTAATTCAATTACGAAATGGCGGGTTGAACTTGACTAGCGGCCTATGGTTTGTTGGCCTCCGTCAAGGTCATAGGTCGATAGGGGTTAAAACAGATATTGGGAATTTCAAGTGTTGAAATTTGCAATAAGATTCCATACCTTCTATGAGATAGTTGGATCCCGATACCCACTGCGAGTAAGTGTTACTCTTAGGAGAGTTTTCCACTTTACAATTAGCTGATCCAGTAGGTGTCTAAGAAAGGTGTTAATAGGGTTATGCCTCTGCGGAAACAAGGTTATTTATTTAGTTCCATGCGAAAGCACGGAGAGACTCCCTCGGAGTACCAATACCTACCTGGCTGACCGATTGGCGAACTTGTAGGTTGTAATTATTCTCGGCTAATCTTACCTTTTAGGGTTTGAAGGAAGATTTGATAAAAACAGTGGGAGCCATCATGATTAGATAATATAATAATCAATCTAATCTTGCAAAGAGCGCACGCTAAAGTGTTTTCCTCTCTCTCTCTCCAGGCAGTGACCATGACATGCCTTAATCAAGATAATAATATGAGTGTATTGATCGAACCCACTTATTATACTGAGCTGGGGAATGTTGGTTCCACTCTATTTTATGACTGTCATAAGTTTGATCAAGGAATAGGGGAATACCGGGATTCTCACGCCACCCGAACAATGAAAAAGCATGCTAATGCATCTTCTTCAGGTGTGTTCGTTACCGAGAACTGTTTCTCAGTATGCTCTACGTCCTGGGTATTAGATACCGGATCAGGATCCCATGTTTTTAATTTGTTACATGGGTTAAGGAGAGGTAGAGAACTAGGAAAATGTGATATATCTCTCAAAGTAGGGAATGGTGCAATTGTTGCAGCCAAAGCAGTTGGCGAATATCACCTAGTATTATTAAATGGTAATACATTGATTCTGAACGACTGTTATTACGTACCAAAAATGATGTGCAATATTATATCAGTTTCTTTATTAAATAAAGAAGGATATAACTTTGTATTGGAGGAAAATGTTATGAACATTTTCCTAAATCAAGTATTGATTGGGCTTGGTACGTTATGTAACAGTATATACGTTCCAAATCAAACTACAGTTCTGAATATACAGAACACACACAAGAGGAAAAGTTCAGAAATGAACGAAGCCTTCTTGTGGCATTGTAGACTAGATCATATCAATGCGACCAGACTAGCTAAGTTGCATAAAAATAGATATTTAAATCCGTTCGAATTTACATCTTATGAAACTTGTGAGTCATGTCTCAAAGGCAAGATGACCAAAACTCCGTTTACTGGACACGAAGAAAGAGCTACTGAACTCTTAGGACTGATATATAGCGATGTATGCGGTCCTATGTCTACATATGCCAGGAATGGTTTCTCGTACTTCATTACATTCACTGATAATCTCTCAAGTTTCGGATATGTGTTTCTGATGAAACACAAATCTGAAGCTTTTAAGAAATTCAAGGAATATAAGTACGAAGTAGAGAACCAGATGGGTTAAAGTATTAAAGTCCTTCAATTTGATCGATGAGGAGAATACTTGAGCACCGAATTCCGAGACTGTTCACCGCCGAAAGACGCAATTGGGAAGTTAGGATGTCTGGCCTGAATTTTGGGGGCAGATGCTATTTGGATTTATTCATCCACCTCTCCAAAGATGCCGAGTTGATTTATGGCACCGTATATTGGAGGTTTGGACAGATGCGGCCGTTGTAGCAGATTTCGTCAGATCCCCCCTCATTTTGCGAGGGTTTTTTGATTATGGGGACGCTCATCCCTGCAGGCGCAAGCCCCTGCAGTTAATTACATTACCGCATCGCGATAACCACTTTCTCCTGCTTCGGAAATTCACTTCGTGTCGTGTGTATTTTTGTTTGTTTAAGTTGCCCGTGGATTGTATACGGAGACTAATTTATGTAGTCTCCCATAGGGCGTGGATTAGTCCAAATCCATATATCTTAGATTTGGAGTTTTTTATTGAAAGATCGTTAATCTATTTTGAGATTAAGATCGACTTAAATGTATGTAAGCATTTGGGGGCTCGATTTGTTTTTGTTAAGGATACATTAGTCCAATTTGAGACTAAGATCTACTTAAAAAGGTTTTAGGATTATTTTTGTTTCAGATCCAACAGGAGAGCATTTGGGCTCTGTTGTTTTAGTTTAAGCACGTTTCAGTCTGTTGATCGTCATTTTGGAGGCGAAGTTCTAGTTTGAGGACATCTCGGTCCGCTGATCACCATTTTGGAGGTGTGATTTTAGTTTAAGGACGTCTCGGTTCGCTGATCACCATTTTGGAGGTGAGATTTTAGTTTAAGGACGTCTCGGTCCATTGTTGCCATTTTGGAGGCAACGGTTAGTTTAAAGACATTTCGGTCCATTGATAGTTTAGAGACATCTCGGTCCATTGTCCATTTTACGTGCACGTGTATTTGTTACGTGACGGGATGCACCACGATGATATAGGATGCACCCAGTTTGGGATGTGGTTTGATCTGGGATGTGCACGTCAGTTTGGGAAGTGCACCAGAAAGCAGTTGGTTGTCGGGACCCGCCACCTCTCTGAAGACGTTGAGAAATTACAACGACATGTATCAGAGGTGTAGAGAGATGTACCTTTGAACCAATTCCTGTAATTGAGGGAAAAGATTATGGTGGATCATCTAAGAATCATTAGTCATTTTTTGGAGACTAAGATTAACTTAGGAGATGTGGGGTGAACATCATTTTGGATATCATCAGTTGAAAGATCATTAGTCATGCGTGGGACTAAGATCAATTTGGGGAATGATAAACACAGAGGGGTTTTGAGTTTAGAAGAACTTAGTCAATTTGGGCTAGATCTGGGTCTTCATAATTACCCAACAGTGCTAAGTGCTGAGGCATACAATGCTCACGTGCATTTCATGTTAGGTACCTGATTAGTGTTAAATACTAGAGTTCTGTAGCGCTCACGTGACACACGTGAGACACCGGATTAGTGTTAAACACAAGAATTCTGTGGCGCTCACGTGACACACATGAGGCACTGGATTATGGGCACTGCCTATTTATTTCCTCCTTTTTTATAAGTGCTGAGCACTTGATTCTTGTGGCGCTCACGTGTAAAACACATGAGGCGCCCTAAAGTTGGGTTTTGCCTTTTGGGTTTTTATCCCCTCCTTTATATAAGTGCATGCAAAACACGTGATTGCCCCAGGAGGCTCTTCTCGTTCTTTCTTTAAGCACTCATATGGGAAACACGTGCGGTCCTCGTTATGGTGTTTAAACGCTAATGAATCGTCAGCCTTTCCTTCTGGATGTTTGGAGATTTTGATCTCATGTTAATGACCCTAGAATTTGGAGGATCACATGTCTCTTATTTTGTAAGAATTAAATTCTTTTTATAGGTTTTGAACCCTAGCTTTAAGAGGAATTAAATTCCCATACGTTTTGTGTAAGAGTTAAACTCTTTAAACTCAATTCTTTCCCCTAGGTTTTGAATCTGTATGACATAATCTTCCCAATGAGAATTAAATTCTCAACTTGTGGGAAGATCTGCTTCTGCAGATCTCAATCAGAGGAAGAACTAAGTTCTTATATGAAGGGTTAAACCCTTAGAGAGGTGAAGGAGAGATGAAATAATCTCTGTGTTTTGTTTTCTCTTTACCTAGGGTTTTAATGAAACAAGTCTTCCTTTGTGAAAATTAAATTCTCTGTTTCTTTTAAAGCTTTTCTTTCTTCTTCTCTTAAGCTTTTCTCTTTTTCTAAGCTTCCGAGGAGATTCCTTTGTTTACTCTCTATCTCTCTTCACTCTTTGTCCTCTCTGAGACTTGAAGTCTCTGGTCTCTTATATAGTGGAGAGAAGTTTGTTTAATTCTAAGAAAATCTCTCATTGAGATATCCTAATTGATTTTATTGGTTTCAGAATTGACTTGGGGAATTTTTCCCACCATTGGATCTTTGATCTAAGGGTTACTGTTTTACAGAACATATTTTTATTGTTTTTAACAAGATTGGGGAAATATTTTCCCATATGCAGAATCTTATTCTGTAAAATAGTAATTTTCTAAACCATCATTGGATTTTTAATCCAAGGGTGCTTGGCTTAACAGAGCACAATCTTTCTTTGTTTAGAAAGATATGGAAAATATTTTCCATCTCATGGGATATTTGATCAACCAATTTTCTGTTTAACAGAAAGTATCCCTCCTTAATAGAATTTAATTCTATGCTTATCACCATTGGATTTTTGATCCAACGATTCCTTATTGAGTAGAATTTAATTCTACGTAGGGAGGTGCCCTCATGTGTTTAAGATGTGAGGTTTATTTAGTTTGTCAGCTGTTTGATTTACAGCGCTTATATGCATTGCATATAGGCGTTCATGTGTTAAACACGTGAGGCTTGTTAAGCTTATAATGTTTGATTTGCAGCGCCTATATGCATTGCATATAGGCGCTCACGTGTTAAACACACGAGGCTTATTTAGCCTATTGTTGTTTGATTTGCAGTGCCTAAATGCATTGCATATAGGCGCTCACGTGTTTAACACGTGAGGCTTATTTAGCCAATTCGCAGCGCCTATATGCTTTGGCATATAGGCGCTCACGTGTTTAACACTTGAGACTTAGATAGTAGGGACTTTTCCCTCTTCCCTTTTCTTTATAAGGGAACAAATGCCCCCCAGCATTGCTCTTACGTGGTTTTCACATGAGTGCAACACTATCTGCCTTCGCAACCGTTGGATTGCCTAGGGAAACAGGGAGATGAACCGTCCCCCATCACGTCTTATAAATGAGATGGCTTGGCTATTGAAAAGGGCCGTTGTTTCTTCATCTTCTTCCTTAGTCTTTTCTTGAGAATTTAATTCTCCTCTCAGAGCTTAGTTCACTGCTCATTAAAATTTCAGAGTTAAACTCTGTCAGAATGAACCCTTTTAGTTAAAGATCTTGAAAGAGATTTTTTCTTAGGAACAAGAAACCCTTTTCTTTAATTAATATTTTTTTCTTGGATTTTAAATCCACCGTAGAAACTTTGCTCTCTTTTGGAACCGATCTCTTAGAGATCCAAAAAGACCGAATCTTTTATGTGGTGAGCCCTAATGTCTTCGAAGATCCCGCGTTTCTCCTCCGATCGTTTGGAATTTTAATTCCATTTATTTGTTTCCCCTCAAGGGGGGTTTCTGGAATTTAATTCCATTGCTTTTAAAAGGAGTTTAATTCCTTACCAAAGAGCTTAGCTTTGAATGATCAATAGGGCCCTTCGAGAAATTCATTCCCCGGTGTTCTTGAGAATGTTTTCATTATAGGGTTTTACCCTTATTTTAACAAATTTGAATTTTTTAGGTAGTTTAACAGAACACATCTTTCTTTAAGGATGCCAAGAGTTGTTTAAACTCCAGTTGCCTATTTAATGAGAATCTTTTTTTTATTCTCACAATGATTATCTCGTCTCATCATTGGTGAGCTGTCATATTGATTTTGTTGGGTCCATTAGTTTTGCAGGCGGTGGTCCCGTGAAACACACATTACGGTTTTGTTTTATTTTATTTTAGTTTACCTTATTATTTATTATTATTATTATTTTATTGTTATTTATTATTATTATTATTTTAAATGGTTTTTTCCTTTCCTCTTATTTCTGGAACGATGGCCTCACTTCTCGACTTCCCTTACACTTGCTCAGAAGTCGCTTTTCCACAATCGCCATTGGACGAGGAGGCTATGGCGATGATTAGGGCACATGATAGGGATCATACTGGTCTTCTCTTGTGGGGGACGTGGTACGGTCATATCATCAAGGGCCGCCGTAGCTTTACCTATGAAGCACCGACAGAACCCATCCGCCCTATATCACTGATGGAACGCCGGTAGACTGCTTATGCAGTGGAGGCGACTAACTGGACTCCCACCGGCTGTCTTGAGCTATCAACGACCGGGATACCCAACCAGCCCCCGATGGCTATTGATATTTTGGGGCGCCACATATGTCAAGGTGAAGCTCGACCCTGGGGGCAAGTGTATAAGATAGGCGTTACCCCACGCCATCCAGCGGGCTACCTTTTTTGGACTCGATACATTCTCTCTGCCCAATGCAGACGGCTGCAGAAGGTTGGATTGTACCAAGCATTGTATGCGTCGTTATTTTACTATCACTCCCCTCACGTCTGGTTGGTCAAGGCTTTCTTGAACCAGTGGAACCTTCCAACAAATACGTTTCTGCTAGGGGACCGCGAAGTCTCTATTTTGGTGGAGGAGTTCTGGGACATTTCAGGGCTGCCGATTAGGGGAGAGCATGACGAAGAGTTACCGCCTCCCGATGAGTACGTGTTTGCTACAATTCTTGCTATGCTTGACGGCCTGATGACTGAAAAAGCCATTTGTCACAAGCACCCAAGTCTAATTAAGGACCTGGGCATCTTTGAAAAACTTTTCATGACATCGGAAAGGCAAGGTGGCACCTTTGACGCTTTTATTGCTTGCTTCCTTCGTGAGGATGTCTTATCCAAAAAGGCTCCAAATTTCGCAAAAATTAAAAACCCTTTTGGATTCGGGCTGAGGAAACTACCATCCAAAGATGAAGACCTACCGCGGTTCTATATTCCAAACTCATCGATAGTAGCTTTCGATGCGATCGCGGCCCCTGGCATGGACGAAGAAACTTTCTTCGTCGGCTTTATCAGTCTTTAGCTCAGCTGGTTTGCCATGCCAATGTATCGCCGCTTTATGAAAGCCTCCGTTTGTTTTCCTGCACATCGCATAGTGGAGGAGCACGATTAGCTATCGGCGTCGCGGGGTTGTCGCATCTATATCACGGGTTAAGCGTTTCCTCTAATACATCGAACCCGGGTGCGAATACCGTGAATTTCTTTCTCCACTACTTCATGTCGTGGATCGAGATGCATGTGTTGGGAGCGTTTCCTGTGCACCAGCGACACGATTTTTATGAATCGTATACTTTCCCGCGGATCATGAGATTGGTTGATGCTTCTGCTCCCGATCCGACCCAGTTTGGGGCTCTCCGCGTACTGCTGAATCCGTACTCAAATGAAGGCGGAATGGTTTTCTGCGATCGAGTCCTTTCCGCTCCAGCGGGGTCCGTTCAGCAATTGTTTGATTTGTCAAAGGGTGGGGTCCCGGCTTTAAAGCCGAAAAAGATTATGCATCTATACTCGATCAGGCCGGATTATTTGGTGTTCCGCCGGAATGACACTGCTCTCTTCATGCGGTATAATCCGCATCGCTTCTGATCGATCTGTATTTAAAGAAGTGTGTGTAGTAACCGCAATCAATAACGGTGTCGTGTGTAGCTAGACCGAGATAAGTACGCGTCGTCCTCAGGGATATGTGGTATCTTTTAATCTTTCTTTAGACGTGTTGATTAGGAAGAGAAAGAAGAATAGATAATAGTGAAGAATAGTTATAGAATCTAGATCTACGTTAAACACGGATGTAGAATATAGATCTAGTTTAAAAATGGATGTAGATTTTATATCAGAAGAGGTCTTGTAGGATTCGTTAGGATTTAGTAATCCTGGATGACTAATAAAGATGACTCTTTTTATTTTTTGATAAATTTAAAACTAGATTGATAGTGATGAATGAGGATTAGGGTTCTTGGAAGAACCTAAGGTTTCTACACTATTGACCCTTGTCCTTTCACTGATATCTATTCATGTCTAGCCCTTATCAAAACAATTGCTAATCTGATCTCAAATCGTGGTCGAGACTAGCAATAAATTGGTAGCGCGCCCGATAAGGATGTTAACGATTCTTTTACTAAAGTTTATAAACTTCATAAGACGTAAAAGAAGTTAAAATATTTTCTCATCTATTGTCTACCCTAATCCTACGAACCCTATCAAGCGGAGAATTACTCGCGCATGATGGAGATAGAAGAACGGATAGAGATGAAATTCATAATGTAACTAAATAATTAAACTAATTAAACTAAAGATCTACCTTTATTAATCAACTTCACAAGTACAAACTTCAAGTTTAGATTACAAGAGTAAGAAGAAGTTGCTCTCAATCTCTGCCTTGTCGGATGTAGATGTTCCATCGAATCTCACGTCGCTTTATCACGTCGAATTTTGGACCCGTCTTGGATCACTTGTTCTTTGACGGAGATTAGCTTGTGTAAAAGATTGATGATTTCTAAGTTTAGCCCTCGGTCCTTTATATATCTCCAAAGCCAGAAACCATAAATCCCCAGAATTAGGGTTAGTTATAGCAAATCCAACCTAAAAATCCTAACTCCTGACTCGGTGAATCGGCCACGGATCCGCCGCATATTGTATGGTTTGGCCGCGAATCTGCGGCCATTTAGTGAGATCTTGGGTGCAAATTTCTGGGGCTTTATTCTTGTGACACAAGGAGATTTAGCTGACGTCTCAAACTTGAAAATATTTCCTGAGTCTCTGCCAGTATTGATTCTTCGATTTTCTTTAATATTTCGGCAGATTTTTGATTTCCGACATCTTAACATATCGATCTCCTGACCTGATCCAATACTTGTACCATATCTCAAAGAATAATGTTAGTAATATTTAGCATTTTTGAGATATTATCCTAACCATTTGACATGATATTATATTTTAAGAATATTGGTTAAGGATATTTAATATGATATGCATATTTAAATTATCAAAATATTATATGCATACATTTTCCTTCATAATATTAATTATAATATATAAATATATGAAAATAGTATTTTTACGGATAAACCCTCATATGTGTCATATTTATAATAAATACCTTTCGAAATTTAAGAATAGTAAGGAAAATATTATATCAAATGTGCGATATTTTTGACTGAATAAATACCCCCAAACTTAACTTTGATCGTCCCAAGCAAACTTATTTATTCAAGAGAGGGAGAAAAAGAAAAACCTAAGTAGCACACTTTCGTAGGCAACACGATTGTATTGAGCACGTGCACCAAGCCGTTTAAACCTCTAGGTGTCCCTAGTAGAAGGAGTGTTATCTCCTAAGGGTTTTCAGCTGATTACACCCACAAAATTTTATAATAAAAGAAAGATAGTGAAAGTTACATACAAATATAAGAACTATAAAAAAAAGAACTTGAAAATAAGAGTTTCCAACTACACCAGTTTTTCGGTTGTTATGAGCCCTATCTTATTGGTCGTGAAAAGATGTTAGAAATCACATCATCCCTCAATAAAACATCGTCTTTAGTTTTCCCCTATCTTTCCTCCAAACATTGATCATATACCCCTACGTGTGTGTAAAAGACATCTCTACACTGAGAGAATTCAATTCAAGCTATCATACTCTTGTCCATCTTCCAAAGTACTTTTTAGTCGGTGAATTTTTTGATGTAATTGCTCACACATCCTTCATTCGACCGTTAATACTTCTTGAGGTACTAACCAACCGATTACTAAGTGTGCTCATGCATTTAGATGTAATTTCTCGTCTTGCAATACCTAAGACTTAGCAGTGACACCCAAACCAGTTGGTCTAAGGCACTAGGTGATAAATCACCCTCGCTGTATTTTTTTTATGCTGTCTTAAGCAATTACAAAACCAGTGTTCATTTTTTTCTTCACCACTTATACTTTTTTTTATTTTCCTTCATACTAAGGCTTTTAGACAAGAGCATTTCAAGGTATCCTCTACCATCCCAAGTTTCAAGATGTGTGTAAGTGCGTATAGTAGGGTATCAACGTTCAAATATTTGGTCTCAAAATAGGGACTATTTTTCAGACTTATTTTTATCCTCAGATTAGCAATTTCTTTCATCTTACTAACCCTTGGGACAACGGCTCATAACTACTTATTACTAGTTTCGTTTAAGAAAACATCTAACTTTCTTGCTTTTTTCAAACTATTCCTATCTTTCATATGTAAATTTTCACTTTCAAAATTTCATTATCAAAAAATTTTTGTGCTTATATATAGTATAATGCAAAGTAACGCGTGAATAAGCACAAACCTCCCCAAACCTATTTACAGCAGTGTCCTCACTGATGTCATCTGTTAAGCTTAAAAAAACTGTAGATTTGGGAGGAAAAGTTAGTAACGGGGACATGATATAGTGAAAGTAAAATTCTCCCAAAAAAAATTTTTTGGCTCACAATTTTATAAAAATTTCTTTTAAAAGCCAAAATATTCCCTCCCCCCCCTCTGCCCCAAACTTGAGTAAAATAGCATTAAGCATTTAAAATTGTGAGTGGGGTTAAAGTTATTGGTAAATATAAAGCTTTATAAAGAACAAAAGTCAACACCTACCATTCAAAAATTTTATCGATGTAACGCACTGGTTGGTAGAAGAACATGTCACCTATTGACGTGAAGAAGTGGAGAGGGGAGAAGAGGTGGTATAGAACGGGTTTACATCTTGGTTCATAGAGACGAAACCATGATGGTGGATTACTCGCATTCTCGTGATTGTTAAGAAGAAGGAGTGGCGGTTCAACTTCTTTAGGTTGGGGTTGATTCATCACAACGCCCATATTTTCTAAGAATGCGAGTTCTTCAGCGAATATTTCTTCAAAGCTTTCATCGATTCCCCGAATAATAATCTTATCAGAAAGAACGGGAAGATACTCGGACTCCATAAAAGGTTCATAATTAGCGTTAGATGTTGACTCGGACAACTCGATAGAAGGGTTCGTATGTGTATAATAAATAGCAGGGTCAAACAACAACGTAATAGCAAAGTCGAGATCAGTATCGTTAAGCTGTTCAAATTCGCGGCTGTCGGAATTTATCGGTTCGACAGATAATACTTGAGCATAGCGTTCGGAGGGTTCACTTCCCAACTTGTAAATGTTAAGCTCAATTGACATCTTCCCGAAGGATAGAGTCATAGAGCCGTTTCAACAATTGATTATAGCGTTGGAAGTTGCAAGAAAAGGTCGACCTAAAATCACCGGGATTTGGTTTCGTAGGTTCGCTACAGGTTGTGTATCTATAACGATAAAGTCTACAGGAAATATAAATTCCCCGACTTTGATTAACACGTCCTCTAGCTCATCCCTAGGTTGGGTGATAGATCGATCGGCCATCTGAAGAGTGCAGTGTGTCGGTTTTAACTCTCCGATCACTAATTGCTCATACACAGAATACGGAAGCAAGTTAACACTATCGCCTAAATCGAGTAGATCATAATTGATAGTTTTATCCCTAATAGAAATAGATATTGTAGGACTTCCGGGGTCCTCTAGATCACAATTGCTCACGTTACTCGTTAAAAATACATTTTTCGACACTTGAGTTTTTCTCTTCCTAGTGCACAAGTCATTTAAGATTTTTGCATAAGACGAAACTTGTTGAATAGCATCTAAGAGAGGAATGTTTATGTTAACTTGCTTTAAATTTTCATAATCTTCTCCATTTGTGAATTTGGTCTGTTTCCCCTTAACCTGTTTGGATAAGGTGCTTTATCAATAATGGTTGGGTCCAACATTGGAGAGGATTATGGGGATGGAATGGATCCCAGAATTGGAGTTGGGATTTTTTTAGGTTGACTCGAGGAAGTGGGCTGAGTGTTCGAGCCTTGGGGAAACGGAGAATAGGCTCGAAAGAAGGTGGTGGAATAGACGAAATAGGAGAAGAAGTAGAAGCCGGGGTATCATTAATATCATCAACGTCATCAACGTGTTCACCCACTTGGTTATCCATCACTCTTCCTGATCTCAACGTGGTAACAGCACTCACATTATAACTTTGTGAGTGGCCAGGATTAGGTATAGGTTGAGATGGAAGTTTCCCTTTTTCTCTCGCACTCATCACAACATTTATTTATGCAAGTTGTGCCTCTATCGATTTTATACTTTCACCATTGGATGTGGTGGTCTGTGTTAATGATTAGATAGAAGACTTTATTTCATCCGTCGATTGCATGGAATGTTTAATAAACATATCCACGCTTCGTTCGAGTGCAAATGAGTTTTTGTTACCGGCCGTTTGGAAAGAATTATTATAAGGTGTAGAATTGTTGGTCGGATTTTGAAAAGGTTGCGAATGAAGGGGTGCTAACTCTATGGGTGTGGTTGTTGTTGCTGTGGATGAGGACTTTGATAATTTCTTTGGAACTGGTTTTGATTTTGGTTTTGGTTTTGGTTCCAAGCAAAATTAGGGTGATTCCTCCATCCCTGATTATATGTGGAATAATAAGGATCGTTTCGAGGTTGCTGCTGAAAAGTAGCATTAATTTGTTCTTGACCTTAAAACGGTGGATTCAAAGGACATTGTTCCGTTAGATGTGATGGGTTGGAACAGCAACCACATGGGGTTTTGGGGAGCGTAAATTGGTTTAGGGGGGCTGAAGAGACTTTGTTTTCTATAGCATCGAGTTTCTTTTGTATCGCGGCCATTTCGGCTTTCACTGCGATGGAAATATCGAGCTGATGGATACCTCCCCTAGACGATGCAGATCTAACGCTTTCCCACTGTAGGGTTTGTTCAGCGATATTTCCAGAAATTGCCAAGCTTCACCATCATCTTTAGACAGGAAATGACATTGACACATGGTTTCAAGCATCTGTTTTGTTGTTAGATCAACACCCTCATATATAATGCGACAAAGGTCCCATCTATTGATTCCGTGATGAATGCATTGTAAAAGAAGATCATTAAACCGTTCAAAGCATTTCCAAAATGGTTCATTGGAAAGTTGGGTAAACTGGTTAATCTCATTTCGAACGCGGGCGGTCTTATGATTGAGATAAAAATTCTTAAGGAATGCTACATCGAATTCATCCCATTTGGCAATAGAATATGAGGCAGTGTTATAAAGCCATTTTTCTGCTAGATCGCACAAAGTAAAAGGAAGAAGACGTAAGCGCATAGCATCCACAGACAGTTATGACGTACCCATCATTGCGCATACATTTTCGAATTTGTTTATAAAAATGTATGCGTCTTTGGATTCAAGCCCGTGAAATTTGGGCAACAGTTTGATGATGTGGGGTTTAATTTCCAAATTATCTCCATTAGCTGGTGGAATAGATAAACAGGTAGGAAGGGGTCCACGCACGGGATAACATCTTTCCTAGAAAGAAATGCGCGGGGGATTCTGCGCACCTACAGGTGGTGGCAGGGTGGTGGTGGTAAAATATGATGGATAACCGTCCATCGCGGATGTGGTGGGTGGAGGGAAAAAGAAGATGAATAATTACCGACTTCGGAGTCGATAGCTGAAACGCGGACAAGACGGGCACTAGAATCCCGTGTCCAGCCGAGCATGCACTAAGCGGGTTTAGCGCACGTGGCAGCATATGTGTGATTAAAAAAAATTGGTTTGTTTTGAAAAATGTCGGACTTGAAACAAATCACACAAAAATGCACAAACAACCCTAGAACTAAGGTTACCTAGGTCAAATCTCTAGACCGCTCCTAGACTTCCAAAGGACAAGCCGCATGATCAATCCTCTACCATCTCTTTATCTCTCTTGTAGCCAGGTAAGTGCCAGGTAAGTGCCAGGTATCCGATATACGAATCACCAAAAATAGCGGGCCTAATTAAGTAACCAATTTCCTTAGACACGCTTACTTAGACACCATAAAAGAAATGCGGATAAACGATAAATTACCCACGACCTTTCTCTGTTCTTATTGAGTGTGACGGTCCTTGGAGTCATGATATAGATATTTTTTTAATTAATGTAGGGTGATGCGGATGCACGTTTAGTGATTTGTGGGGCCTAGGAAGGGTGATGAAATCCCCACCTAATCTAAATTTGGTCTTTGCCTCTTAATGTCTGTATTAAAATATGCACAAACCAATTACAAAGCACGGACAAGATTTTTAAGCAGCGATATTTTGCAAAGAATCCTGCAGAAAAATATTTTATTGGATTTCAGAGGAGAGAGAAGGAGTTGTAGAAGATACCAGAGAATTTTTGAGCCAAGATCCACCAATTCGGCCACAGTTCCGCCGCAATAGTGGTTACTTGGCTACGGTTCCGCCGCCAGATGAGGGGATCTTTTGACAATTTTTGTATAGTAGTCTCCTTTACTCCTCTGGTCCTCTTTGAAAGTCTCTGAATTTTGATCTCCTGGCTACAGTGACTTCAGAATCCCTCTCAAAAATCGCACACTAATCGTTAAATATGCAAGATGCGGTTTTGTTTTATATTTATGATATAGATCGAAAAAGAATTCAACACGAATAGTAAGAAAAAATATTACACACGTATCCCTGGCAATGGTGCCATTTGATTGATCTGTATTTAAAGAAGTGTGTGTAGTAACCGCAATCAATAACGGTGTCGCGTGTAGCTAGACCGAGATGAGTATGGGTCGTCCTCAGGGATATGTGGAATCTTTTAATCTTTTTTTAGACATGTTGATTAGGAAGAGGAAGAAGAATAGATAAAAGTGAAGAATAGTTATAGAATCTAAATCTACGTTAAACACGGATATAGAATATAGATCAAGTTTAAAAACGGATGTAGATTTTATATCAGAAGAGGGCTTGTAGGGTTCGTTAGGATATAGTAATCCTGGATGACTAATAAAAATGACTCCTTTTATCTTTTAATAGATTTTATAACTAGATTGATAGTGATGACTGAGGATTAAGGTTCTTGGAAGAAACTAGGGTTTCCGCACTATTGACCCTTGTCCTTTCATTATCTCTATTCATGTCTAGCCCTTATCAAAACAATTGCTAATCTGATCTCAAATCGTGGTCGAGACTAGCAATAAATTGGTAGCGCGCCCGATAAGGATGTTAACGATTCTTTTGCTAAAGTTTATAAACTTCATACGACGTAAAAGAAGTTAAAATATTTTCTCATCCATTGATCTACCCTAATTCTACAAACCCTATCAAGCGGAGAATTACTCACGCATGATGGAGATAGAAGAACGAATAGAGATGAAATTCATAATGTAACTAAATAATTAAACTAATTAAACTAAAAATTTACCTTTATTAATCAACTTCACAAGTACAAATTTCAAGTTTAAATTACAAGAGTAAGAAGAAGTTGCTCTCGATATCTGCCTTGTCGGATGTAGATGTTTCGTCGAATCTCACGTCGCTTTATCACGTCGAATTTCGGACCTGTCTTGGATCACTTGTTCTTTGACGGTGATTAGCTTGTGTAAAAGATTGATGATTTCTAAGTTAAGCCCTCGGTCCTTTATATAGCCCCAAAGCCAGAAACTATAGATCCCCAGAATTAGAGTTAGTTGTAGCAAATCCAACCTGAAAATCCCAACTCCTGACTCGGTGAATCGGCTGCGGATCCGCCGCATATTGCATGGTTTGGCCGCGGATCCGTGTCCATTTAGTGAGATCTTGGGTGCAAATTTCTGGGGCTTTATTCTTGTAACACATGGAGATTTAGTTGATGTCTGGAACTTGAAAATATTTCCTGAGTCTCTGCCAGTATTGATTCTTCGATTTTCTTTAATATTTCGGTAGATTTTTTATTTCCGATATCTCAACATCTCGATCTCCTAACCTGAGCCAAAGCTTGCACCATATCTCAAAGAATAATGTTAGTAATATTTGGTATTTTTGAGATATTATCCCAACCATTTAATATGATATTATATTTTAAGAATATTGGTTAAGGATATTTGATATGATATGCATATTTAAATTATCAAAATATTATATAAATATTATATGCATACATTTTCCTTCATAATATTAATTATAATATATGAACATATGAAAATAGTATTTTTACAGATAAACCCTCATATATTTCATATTTATAATAAACTCCTTTAGATATTTAAGAATAATAAGGAAAATGTCATATCAAATGTGCGATATTTTCGACTGAACAGCTTCGCCCAGCAGTTAGGCTACAACCAGGGCGTTCCTCTAGAGGCATTTTTAGTTGAGCCTACCTTCTTCCTGGAGGTTACTCACGATGTGATTCACCATTTCATGCGGTTAAACATTGGCTCACTCTTCATGATCCTGGAGCCCGACTATCTTCCGAGGCCTGTGGGGTCCTTCAAGGTTTGTTATCACCATCGGGTCGGCCATGTCATTGCAGAGTAGAGAAGGGTGCTTTTCGAGTGTAGAGCTCCCATTCCGGCTTAGGTCACCAACTCCCCATTGCAGCCGCGGTCGGTGGTTCGCCCTCCTCTGAGGGATAGCGGTTCGGTGCTTATCCCTAAAGTCGCAGAAATAGAATCAACCCCTCGCACTGCTGGTATGCCGATACGTACTAGATCCCAGGCAGAAGTTTCCGATAAAGCACCCACGGTGATATCACCAAAGGGTGATACTGAAGGCGAAGTTGGGCAACGCCGTGCCAAAGCACCAAGGGGGAGGAAGCACTCCTCCGTTAGCGTTAGCACATGCTCTAAAAGGAGAAAGAAATCGGTCGCCGGCCTACTCGACACTTTGCTTGAATCCGAGACTTTTATTCAGGACGAGCCGATATCTATGCAGGACCCGGATGACGGTCTTCTCTTTCCTGGTTCGTTTGCAGAGGAGGCCTTGTAGTTGGCCGAGGCTTTAAGGCGTTCACAAGAAGAGACTGAAAACGTGCGCGTCCCAAAGAAAGCCTCCCCCCCGGTTGTATTCTACGACGTTGACCCGTCATTACGTAGGGTACACATGGGTCCTCTATTAATGGAAGAAGAACGGGCCCTCAAACAGCCCATCTCGGTTTCTTCTGAAGACGAGCTTGCACTAAAGACGGGTGGTCATTTATTTGCGCTTGAAGCCCGGCGAGCGTATTTAATCAGAAAAGAACAACGGCTCGAAAAAACCATACTTCAGGCTTCCTGGCGTATTGGTATGCGTATTTTTCATGTCCTTTTGGCGAGTAATTTGTATTACTTTTATGCCTTCTTATTTTTGCAAAAACTTTGCAGGGACTTCTGCAGCGGAAGTGGATTTGGGTCCAGATCGAGCCATGGCTGTGGATTCTACGAATATCTCCCATGACGCACCAGCGGATGTAGAGAAGATTACAGAAGCTGCTACCTTTGCTGTGGAGCTCCCGGTGGTGGCTTGTGTCCCTTTCGTGTCTACTCCTCCAGTAGAGATGGTCTCGTGGCCATAGATCCCATGGATATCTCTAGTGACGCACCGAAGGGTATAGAAGAGATGGCTGAAACTGTTAACCCCGCCTCGGGGCCTTCCGCGGCGGCTTTCGTCCCCTCATTGGAGGTTGCTATGCCGGCTATAAATTTCACACATATCCTCAGTGATGCACCTAAGGGTGTAGAGGAGGGTGCCGAAGCTGCCATCCCTCCAGTTCAGGACGGGCGGAGCATCAAAGGTAATCTTCTATACATATAATGATCCCTTCGTTATCTGAACTTTTGCTTTCCTCAGAATTGCGGGAGCTGGTGGCTTCCATCATGGATCTTTCCCCGAGGAAAACCTTTCAGCGATTGCTTGACACGGCGGCCCCCCAAGCGATACTTCTACAAAGCATAGTACTCTCTTCCAGCCAAGGTCGGTATTCTTTCGCCTTTTTTTATATTTTTATCATGATGTTGATATGCCCTTCATTTTAAACCACAGTTCTGGAAGCCGACGACGAAGTCGAGATTCTTGATGGACCTGGGGATCTCTCAAGCCCGCAGTGCATGACTGTGGGTAAGTGACACTTTATTTCTGGCTTCAATTTGCTTACTCTATATTCGAAAATATAACTGACCGCGCACATATCTTCACAGCTTTTCCATCCCTGACCCCATTAGAGTCTCGGATCCCTATGCCATCAGGTCTTTACGCCCGATGCACATCTGAAAGGATGGCAAGACAGAGCGTTTATTCCCTAGTGACTCTCATCGAAGATCTTCACGCTGGTACTTCTGTCGCAGCCGAAGAATTCGCTGCCAAAGCCAACGCTTCCTTATCTGTTCTTGCCACTTATCATGATGAGGTATTGGTGCGCACCTGGGTTAAGTATTGCCGCAGAGTTGAGGCCATCTACATGGGATTGAATGCATATGCCTTCCCTCCGACCTCTTGTCTGTAAAAGCGAGCCTGCGTGGATGGGTCAAACGATGTGCATCCAATCCCAAGTCATGCGAGAAGAGGCTCAACCGGAAGTTTTCGGCGAGTGAGTTGGCTTCAAAAGCTTTGGGGGAGCTTCAAGCTCATCTCACTGCCAAGACCACCCGTGCATATGAAATTTGGTAGGCGCTTCAAGAAGCCATCACAGAAGTGATGGCTCTCGATAAAACCGTTATTTTTACCCGTGAGATGGTTGAAGCCCACAAAGTCGCCGAGAAAGAGCTTGAAAGTCGGTTCGCTTCATACCAGAGTCAACAGGCACAGGCAGGGACTCGTATTGCGGCACTAATAGAGCTCGAAGCAGAAGTATAGCGGAAAAGCGAAGAACTTGCTGGCTTATTGAACCGTCCGTCGGCTTAGAAAATTTGTCACCGTATTCTCTCCCTCCTTTTTTTCACTTGTATTCATTTTGATTCATAAATAAGAGTATCTTGTATTCATTTTGATTCATGAATAAAAGACATATTTCATTTCACTAGCGCTTTTCTTTCTTTTGCTGTCTTGACTTGGCATAAAGTATTTTATGTACTCATTGCGGAGTTTATAGTTTATTCACTCATTTCGGAGTCTCTAGTTTATGTACCCATTTTGGAGCTTGTAGTTTATTCACTCATTCCGGAGTCTCTAGTTTATGGACTCATTTCGGAGTTTGTAGTTTATGGACTCATTTTAGAGTTTCTTTAGTTTACCTTCCTTGGACTTGTAGGCAAACTTATCCTAACATTATAGATAACCCTTATTCTTTGCGATAGAGGTCCGTTAGGTTTTATGGTACTAAGGTTTTTAGTCCATGGTACCGTTGCGTTGGCTGATGCATACCCCGATATGTAGTCTTTACGCTGCTGTTCGAGTAGCCCCATGACTGTCGTTTCTTTGATCCCTTCGGAGGCTGGACAAGTCGTTTTCAAGTAATCTTCTTAGGCAATTTGACCGTCGGAAGAGCAAGCGGTAGGAATTTTGCCATGCCGCTTTTTACTTGAAGTAAAGCTCAGTTTGAGAAACTCGGTGAGTCATAACCACTCCGCGCTGGTGTGGGATGATCTCTGATAGTATTTTGGGTTTTATTTGAGTTCCCGTCAAGACCCCGAAGCTAAGAATTTGGCCTTCGCTTCCTTTTGATTTGTCTATTTTGGAGCCTTTGTTGGCGTTGCGTCTACATCCTGCTGGAGTGAAAAAGAATGTTGTAGTAGTCTTTAGGTTATTTTGTGAATCGTCAAGACTTGGAGCTAGGAATTTTGCTATGGCTCCGTTTTGTTGACGCCGCGTCTGCATCCTGCTGGACTTGAGAAGGAACGTTGTTGTTAACATTGTGTCTGTTGTATCGAGAAGAATGTCGGAGTAGTCTTTAGGTTGTTTTGTGAACCGTCAAGACTTGGAGCTAGGAATTTTGCCATGACTCTGTTTTGTTTTTTGACCCTGGAGTCTTTGTTAACGTCGCGTCTGCATCCTGCTGGAGTGAGAAGGAATGCCGTTGTTGACATTGCATCTGCTACAACGAAACGAATGTCGGGATAGTCTTTAGGTTGTTTTGTGAACCGTCAAGACTTGGCTCTCCCTTTGACGGAGCCTGGTGGGAAAATATGGTTCCCCTTTCATTTGTGCACATGGATTGTATACAAGGGTTGATGTGGACTCACCTGTAGGGTAAAAGTTTCATCACATTTTATTTCTTTTCGCGATGCTCTATCATTTCAGCTTTTTATATCGCGAAAGTTGCGATTGCCCAATCATTTCGTCTTTTTATCTCGGTACCCAATCATTTCGGCTATTCTTTCTTTTTACTCGCTGCTTTTTATTGCGAGTTGTCCAAACATTTCGGCTGTTTTTATATGTATATATTTTGCTCACTGATTTTTATTGCGAGTTTCCTCATCATTTCGGTTAACTCATATGCATTTTTTTCTTGCTGATTTTTATTGCGAGTTGCCCCATCATTTCGGCTATTTTTATATACATTTTTTGCTCGCTGATTTTTATTGCGAGTATAAAACTTAAGACCTGATACCAATCTTGGCATCAGCATCGCTGCGACTGGAATATTGCCAGGAGCGAAACATCATTTGCCGTGAAAGGACTTGGAGTTTGACATCGATTCAGGCATCAGCATCGCTGCAACTGGGATATTGCCAGGAGCAAATCATCATTTGCCTGTGCTAGTTTGAACAAAGGTGGCTTAGTATACAGGGTTAGGATTCTGTCGACTAAGACTTTTCGACTTTATGAGCCGCAAAGGTCTCATAAAGTTATTTCTCCTTACAAGACGTGAGGATCTCGTAGGTGTATTTTCTTCTTAGGAATCGTGGGGATTCCTAAGTGTGTGTTCTCTTATAAGTCGTAAGGATCTTATAAGAGTGTTTTCTTCTTATAAGTCGAGAGGACTTACAAGTGTCGTTCACCATATGAGGACATTCCTCGTGATTGGTGGAACATGGTGGGGGAAACGTTTATTTATGCCCGCAGATTATATACAAGGGCCAATATTAGACCGCCTGTAGGGCAACTTGGAGAACACGATGGCTTAAGAACAGGTTCGGATCCCTGTAACTTAAGATTTTGAATCCTATGAGACGTAAAGGTCTCATAGGGGAGCTCTCCTTACGAGTCGAGAAGATCTCGTAAGTGAAAATTTTATGAGATTGCGTCCTTTCAGGTTTTCATAAGCTCACCGGTAGCCCTACTGTTTTTACTCACGGCACCCTTTCAGGTTTTCATTCATACCCATTTCGCTTGTGGACGTACCGTTTTATTTTTAACAACGAGATTGTGCCCTTTCAGGTTTTCATAAGCTCGTCGGTAGCCCTGCTGTTTTTACTCATGACGCTCTTTCGGCTTTTCATCCGTGCTCATTTCGCTTGTGGACGTACCGTTTTTTTTAACAATGAGACTTGAGTTGCAGCCTTCGCCGTTGGAGCTTTGATTGCAATATAGATCCCAAAAGAAGATATCGTCGTATTTAGGGCGATACTCCATGTTTGAGGCGGAGTACTAGGTTATGGACATTTCGGTCCATTGCCAGTTTAACGACGCAGTGGTCCATTATCACCATTTTCGGGGTGAGACTTTATTTTAAGGACATTACGGTCCGTTGCCAGTTTAAGGACGTAGAGGTCCATTATCACCATTTTCGGGGTGAAACATTAGTTTAAGGACATTACAATCCGTTGCCAGTTTAAGGACGTAGTGGTCTATTATCACCATTTTTTAGGTGAATTTTTAGTTTAAGGACATTATGGTGCGTTGTTAGTTTAGGGACATCTCGGTCCATTATCACCATTTTTGGGGTGAAGCTTTTTCGAATACCACTTAGAGTTTTGACTCAGAAAAATAGCGAGCGGACACGAGCATTGTCATCTATCATTGACCTCAGTCGTGACTCGTCATGCGTGGTATTTCTTGAGGAATCGGTCGTTTATTGGCCGGAAAGGTCTTTCGCCATGCATATCCATGAGAAAATAGGCCCCGCCTTGGTAGACCCTGTCTATGATGTACGGGCCTTCATAGTTTGGCTTGAATTTCCTTCATTTTGCACGATTGGGGATCATAATTCTTTTGACGACTAGCACGAGTTCGCCTTAGCGGAATGTTCTCGGCCTAGTCAGTCTTTCATATGAGTGTGTCATCCTTGCCTTGTAAGCTTCTAGGTTTTGTTGTGCCATGAGGTGAGTTTCATCGAGAGCGTCGAGCTCCTCAAGCCGAAGATGGGCATTTTGGTCATCTGTCAGCTCGTATCGAATCGCTACTCGGAGAGAAGGGAGTTCTATTTCCAAAGGGAGTACCGCTTCAGTGCTGAATACCAACGCATATGGTGTTGTATTCGTAGCTGTTTTGAACGTCGTTCGGTACGCCCAAAGAGGTTTGTGCAGTCTCTCGTGCCAGTCCTTTTTGTTTCTGGACACCATTTTCCTTATAATCTTGGTCAAGTTCTTGTTGAAAGCTTCAGCTAGACCGTTGGCACGAGAATTATAGACTGAAGATTATCTCTAGTCTATTTTGTGCTGTTCTGCAAAGCGGCTGATTTTATGGCTCCTGTAGGCTGGCCCATTATCCGAGATTATCCATCGCGGAGTGACGAACCGGTAGATGACATGTGTCTTGAAGAAATATATAATATTCTCCGTCTTCACCTCCCTTAGTGGTATTGCTTCCGCCCACTTAGAAATGTAGTCGATCGTTGCCAGTATGAACCGATGTCCTTTGGATGACGCTGGTTCAATGGGGACGATTATATCGGTTCCCCGCATTTCGAACGGCCAGCTAGCTATCGTTGGGTGTAGCGGATTTGGTTTTTGGTAGATGAAGTCCCCATGAATCTGACACGAGTGACACTGCTTCGCATATTCGAGACAGTCCTGAATCATTGTGGGCAAGTAGTAACCCATTCTTTTGATCTTCAGCTTCATCTTTGGCCCGGCTTGATGAGACCCGTAGAGTCCGTCATGAGTTTCTTGAATGACTTTTTTTTATTCTTCTAGTCCCAGGCATCTCAGCCACAGACATTCGAATGATCTCTTATATAGAGTATCATTGATGAAAGCGAAAGACAGAGCCCGTTTCATGAGCTGATGTTTTGACAATGCGTTTTTGGGTGTTCGATGGGATTTAAAGTAATCTATGAAGACTTCCCTCCAATCCTTGACATTTTCTTTGTCTCTTATTTGGAAGACCGCTTGTTTGGTCATTTCTTTTCTTTCAGATGGCTCGATCGAATCCCTTGAAGGTATTTCTGCTGGCGCGAGAACCCGGCGGCTTTACGCAATAATCATTACGTCATCGATATCTTTGTCAGCCAGCTCTTTAGCAAGCTTGGCTAATGCACCTGCCTTGCTATTTTCCGCACGCGGTATGCTTTCCAGGATATAGGAGGGGAATTGTGTCAGCAGTTGTTGCACTCTTTCACCATATCTAATCAGTTCTGGCTTGCACGTCTGATAGTCACCATTTACTTGGCTAACGACCAGCTGAGAGTCTCCATATATGAGGAGGTTTTCGATTCCCATATCGACAGCGATCTCAAGACCCGCTATCAAAGCTTCATATTCAGCCTCGTTGTTTGTTCTTGGTTCCGTTAAGGAAAGGGCGAGACACATTATCCCTCTTTGCAGAGTCACGAAGATGAGTCCTACCCCGGCTTTGATTATAGGGGTGGTACGCTTCTACTTCTTCATGGAAGATGCTCCATCGAAGTAGAGTTCCCATTGGACATTATTTCCTTCCTCCTCCCCTTCGATTGTGTAGAACGCATGTTCTTCTGGCAATTCGCAATTTAAGGGAAAATCGGCTGGTATCGGATGGTCAGCGAGAAAGTCGGCGATGGCCCGACCTTTCACTGCCTCGAAGGGTCGATACGTTATCGAGAATTCCATCAAGAGGAAGGCCCATTTGGCTAGACTTCCTGTTAGTATGGCTCTTGACATCAAGTATTTGAGAGGATCCACCTTTGATATGAGATGGACCTCATGTGCCAAGACGTAGTTTCTAAGCTTCGTTATAGCGAAGATTAGTGCCGGACAATGCTTTTCGATGGGGGAGTAGTTGTTTTCTGCCCCCAGGAGAACTCGACTCAAATAATAGAGAGCTCTCTCCTTCTCCTGGTCATTCTCCTATGCCCATAGCATGCCTAGAGAGCCTTCAAGGGCCGTTGTGTACAGGATGAGGGGCTTTCCTTTGACCGGAGCGGTCAGTACCGGCGGGTTCTGCAGGTATTGCTTGATTTTTTCCAGTGCACTTTGACATTTATGATCCCAAATGAACGGGATCCCCTTCTTCATTAGATGGCTGTAGGGGCGGCATTTTCCGGAGAGGTTGGCTATGAACCGCTGGATATACGCGAGATTTCCTTGGAGAGACCGCAATTGTTTGAGAGTTCTTGACGTGGGCATTTCCATAATCGCCTTGATCATTAATAGGTCTATTTCGATGCCTCGGTGTCATATGATGAATCCTAGGAATTTGCCTGAGGAGACTCCAAACATGCATTTCAGAGGATTTATCTTTAGATTGTATTTCTGGAGACGCTGGAACACTATGTTCAAATGTTCCCAGTGCTCCTCATACGATTTTCTTTTCACCACAAGGTCGTCAATATAGCATTCGACAATCTCATGTATGAGGTCATCGAAAATCTTTTTCATGGCCCTCTGGTAGGTACCACCTGCGTTCTTCAAACTGAAGGGCATCACCTTATAGCAGAATATGCCTACCGGAGTCTGGAAAACGGTGTGCTTTTTGTCTTAAGGATGCATTTTTATTTGATTGTAGTCTGAAGATCCATCCATGAAGGAAAAGACCTCATGAGTGGACGTGTTATCGATCATTAGCTCGGTAACTGGTACTGGGAAGTCATCCTTTGGGCAAGCTTTATTGAGGTCCCGAAAGTCTACGCAGATGCGCACCGTCCCATTTTTCTTCATCACTGGAATAATGTTGGCCATCCAGTCGGGATACTAAACTTCTTGGATGAAGACGGAGTCAATTATTTTCTTGACTTCGGTATTGATACTCATCTCGAGTTCGAGCCGCATTCTTCTTGGCGCCTGCTTGACTGGCTTAATGTCCGGCGATATAGCCAGCTGATATACTGCAACATCTGGATCTAGTCCTGACATCTCGAAATAATTCCATGCAAAGCAGTCTTTATATTGCATGAGTACATTTTTTAGAGTAGCCACCTGCCTTTTAGACAGCAGCTCACTAACGAACGTTGGTCTTGGATCGTTTACCGTTCCCAAGTCAATTTTCATTAGATTGTCCGCCGTAGTGCGTATCCTATCTTCCAGCTCTTTTGGCGCCGGTGGAAATTCCGAGATCACCTCCTCCACGCCCTCATTTGCAAAGCACTTAAAGAAGTCATCCATATTCTTGTGCCCTCCCTCCTTTGAGAGTGTTATCATGTGACTGTTAGTGTATATGCCCTAGAGGCCATTACTGTATCATACTAGTTTGTATATTACTTAATGGAAGCTTGGGATATTCACCTTGTATAGACAATCTTGCTCAAAATGGTAGTATGCTACTTGGTTTGTCTCTACTTCAATATGTGCATGTGTTTCTTTTAGCATATCGCTTATACATATTAGTAGAGCCCTTAGGATCTTTGCTTGATTACCAACGTTGTGATGGCAGTCACACTCGTGGGGGCTGGGTAATCTATAAGCACATCCTTATGCAGGTCCCTAGTCGCAGGACTATCGAGACAGGGCATCGATACTCCGGAGTAGACTAGCGTACGTGCTTCTTATCCCAGCTTGGGAGACGGTCTGTCCCACAGCCGTCAGTACGTCGTACTTGAGATAGTATGTGGGTGCTCGTTAGGTTACGAGTACACTGGACAGGACTCGTCGGGAACTGATTGGTTGGTATTATACCTATCGTCAGTTATCAGTTCCCAGGTGACATGAGTACAGCTTAGTCCGCTGACTTGACACTGTCACTTCGCCTCGAGTGTGTTCCCACTGTACTTTGATTACTACCCTACCACGGCTCAAAGGAGTCGTGCAAACAGGTAGTAGTTGGGTGCAGTCCCGAAGCACTTAGAGGCAGTGACGGTTAGACAGGATTCGTCTCTCCCGGTATTGGGGGTTGACATCGCGCTGTGTCTAAGAGAGCCATTACACGAGTAGTCCCTGGCCAGGGCAAGCGAGATATACTGGTAGGTTTCCAGTGTTATCTCAGGGTGTTCTGGGCTACACTCCGACATGACTTGTACCGCTATTAGAGGACTGACGTTCACCACCCCATAGGCCCGTCATGCGATGTATCAGACGAACAGACCGGACTGTACGGAGATTGTCACATTCAGGCTCAGTAGGAGTTCAGATTGGGTTCACCTCATCCGTCTTCTTATCGGCATCTACCTGGGGGCCGTTACGCACAGCTAGTGCCGCTTGCGGTCTGTGGTTAAACCCACTGCCAGCGTAGTGTCGAGTCTTTAGAGTCCCACACAGAGAGCTATTCGCCTTTAGGCAAAAGAGTAGAGCTCGCATGGTTTTGCGACAGGTCGCATGGTTTTGCGACAGGGTTCGGTCACATTCGTGCACTTGTGCACATTTAGTGTCCGGACAGTTAACACTAGCGGGCTTTGGTTTAAGCCAGATCCTAGTGTACGTTTTGGGATTGGTTTTATCTCGTTTGTATTCGTGTTCCTCGGAACGCGGATGCGGGTGTGTATGCACAGTTGACAGAGAAACAGAGGCAGAGGATTCTCATTAGGGTTATTGACTGTTGACTATTGACTTTTGATAAACCCTAATGAGAATAAGAAATATGATTAATGATAATATTAATTAAGTATTATTGTGTCATGGTTGGGATGAAGGTTGACTTTGTTGACTTGTTGACTTGGTTGACCGGTTGACTAGGTTGGACTAGTTGACCATCATCATTACAATGGTTGTCATTTCATGCAAAGACTTTTGCTTGCTTGTTGTGCTTTGCAAAATGAGTGCATGAAACGATAATGCCACTTGATATGATATGAACCATCACATAATACTCAATTATTATTATTATTATTATTATTATTCTTTTTGGATTATGAGAGAGAGGTTGAGAAAAGTCTTGCTCATTCTTAGATTTACTTTCTCTCTCTTGAGCTCTCTCATCCTCAAGCTCTCTCCCTCTTCCTCTTGCTCTCTCTCTAGTTCATGGTTCACTTGTCTCATGTGTTGAGAAACAAGAACCATTGAGATAAAACCCAACACACTCCTCTACTCATCCTAGTTCACAAGGTTTAGCAAACCAAGTGTTCTAGTTTCTTCAAGTTTGAAGAGAAGCCAAAAGGTAGAAGCTTTCGGGTGGATCCATCTTCGGCGTGAGAAAACGACGAGGGGAGGCCGGTCCGTACACCACAAGAGTTGAAGACGAAAGAGTTCAAGAAAGGTATAACCCCCTAACCGAGTAGGTAAAACTCTTAGTTAGGCTTGTTAGATGGTTGTTTAACAAAGATCCGTATTTTGATTCCATGTTACCACCTCTAGAAAAATCGTTTTTCATCATTTCCGCAAGCCCGTAAGTACCAGGAGAGGTAGCATGGACTTACAGTGGTATCAGAGCCAGGTTAAACACTATCTAACATGTTAGCAAAGTAACTAGAAATTCGATCGGAGAAAAAGTCGCGAAACGAACCCGTAAAATCAACTTTCTGTCGAATTTTTCCTCTGTTCCAAAAATAATAAATCTTGGCTTAAAATTCGACTCAGGGTTTTTACATATCACTGTAGAAAAATGGTCCAGAGAGCCCATCAAAGCGCCGCGGAACCGCGGTAGGAGCTTCCTCCCGCTGCGGATCCGCGGCCGAGTTGACTCGGCCGTGGACGATTTTCCTTGCAGTGTCGTTCTGGTGTTGTTTTGGGATTTTTATAATATGATTTTTCTGCCCAGATTTTCCAGAAAGCAAAATTTGTTTTTGGGGCTTAAAAACCCGTATTTTGATCGAGTTTCTAAAGACTTAAGCTGACGGGTTGATATCTGTGATGTGATATATGTATTGAACGTCTGCTAATCACTATACGTCGATTAGTGGGGGTTATACATATCTGTGATCTGTAATGTTGATGGTATGTGTATATGAATTCATTGGATTGTCGCGGGTTAATAGCCGAGGATTGTGAGATGAGAGTTTTCTTTTCTTTCAATTCATGTAATATGTAAATTGATGTAATATTATTTGTATGGCCGCACAACCGGGTCGGGCTTGTAGCCGTCATTGTATAATTTCTTTTTACTGTTTTTGCTCCTAGGATAGACCCATGGAGGGGGTGCACAAACTACCGGGTATCTCGAAGTGCCGAGTGGCCTACTCACGTCGTTGAGGGAGGTTGCTCCACTTCGGTTATTTGGCGGGTAGTTTGCCGCACCCGTAGGGGTCTAGGGTGGGGTATTGACTATTCATCACGACCGTGTAATCCGCTTTCCGTTACAGGCTCGTACGAATTGCGGATTCCTAGTATATCCAATGTATTCATCTGTGATCTGGAATGTCTATCATTGCAATATATCTATATATGATATTATTTAGGCGTTGCTTATGTTTTGCATCCGCGCTAGTCCAGCCCCCGCTCTGTCGTTAGTTAAGTAACCTAACGGGTAATGACGGGGCCCCGTGGCGAATGCGGATGGCATAAGCGTACGTCATATTTTGGTTGTTTTCTGCAATGGTAGGATTAAATGATGGGACGCATTAAAAAGAATTAATGCAAGAAAAAATAAACCAAGTAAAAGTCGTTGGAATAATTTCAAAAACCACTCGGTTTCTTTTCAAAAAACAACTTTTAAACGCGGAGCTTAAGCCACTCCTTTTAAAAGCTATCTCGTTCCATCGATTATATCAAGTTCACTACGTTCACGGTTTTGCCAAAACCATTCGTAGCCCTCCGTCATTTCAGTTAAATATTTGGTAGTATTCAAGCTATATATTTTGACCTTCGCCAAGGCATAGTGATTGGTAGCTGCTGAGTATTTATCTGTAGCATAGATAGATGTGTTGGTTTGGGACAGTCGTACTACTATTTTGGCCTTCGTCAAGGGTATGTACGGGTGGGTTCAAATTAACCTGGATAATGATGGGTAGAACTTGACATGCGACTTATGATATGTTGGCCTTCGTCAAGGTCATAAGAGCATGGGGCAAAAATCCACATCGGGAGTTTCAAAAGAACTGAAACCTGCTAGCGCTGCATACCATTTGGAGTGTGATGATTCTGGTAGGATTCCTTCAGTTTTGTCACGCGGTGATATTTGGATCTCGATCCTACTGTGAGTATATGCTACTCCTCGGGAACTTTCTCACTTAACGATCAATGCTATAAACCAAGTAGGTGTCTAGAAAGGTGTTGGCGGGGCTACGCCCACAGGGAAAAGAGGTTATTTAATTAAGGAACTTCGCGAAAGCGTTGGAAAACCTCCCTCGAAGTACCGACACTGGCCTGGCTGAACGGTTAAGCAAGTATTGTACGGAGAGATTGATCCCGACTAATTCTTCCTTTATGGTTTGAGGAGGGATTCGAGAGACAGTGGGAGCCATCCTGTTTAGATAAATTAAAAACCAATCTAAACTTGAAAGAGCATCATGCTGAGTGTTTCTTCTCTCTCTCTTAATTGCAGCGACCCAGTGACCGCACTTAGGTTACATCTAGATAATAAAATGACTGAATCTGACTGTTATAACTGGCAAAGCTCTGTCCAGATGTCCATTGCCCATAACAAGCTGGGACACCTCTTAACTAATCCAACCCCTGCCGTCTCAGGTCCAATTTCTCCTGTCATGGATGTTGATATCCATAGGACATCGGGAAAAGACTGTGCGAAAGCCAAGTGCCTCGTGTTAGCCTCAGTTGATGGTGCATACCAGGGGCAGCACGAGAAGATGGACTTAGTTTCTATCTTCCTCCATAACAAAGATTTATATGGAGAGCAATCTCGTATCGCAAGATATGAGACCTCGAACGAATTGCTTCCAGCGAGGTTGGCTATCGGGTCATCTATAGGAGGCAACGTCCTTACAGAGACCAGCTCTTTTGAGCTCACGGACCTGAAGAGCACGTTAAAGAACGGGTCAGATGCTGACTTAGTTCAACAGTCCCTACCTACTACCCTGAAGGAAACCAGGGAAGTAGAAAGAAAGGGAAGGGCAGAAGTTTCGGGACTGGATGTAGTAAAAGTGGGATGTTCCTATTGTTACAGGAATGAACATTGGCAGAAGGATTGCAGGGCTAGCATAGCCAGTAGCCAGAATTCGAAGCATGTTGTGGCTTCGGCTTCGGGTGTTTTTGTAATAGAGAACTGTATGTCAGTTAACCCTACTTCCTGGGTATTGGATACCGGATCAGGATCTCATATCTGTAATTCGTTACAGGCTCTGAGAAACCGTAGGGTTATCAAGAAAGGTGATATGACTCTCAGGGTTGCTAACGGAATGAGCATGTATGCTGAATCCGTAGGGGAATATCATCTAGGACTGACAACTGGGCAGATATTGATTCTGCGTGACTGTTTTTATGTACCAGGTGCGACTTGTAATATCATATCTGTATCCTTACTTTCTAAGGAAGGATATGATTTTACTTTTGTAAACGATGTAGTAAACATCCACCTAAATCAAGTTCTGATTGGGTCAGGTACATTGAAAAACGGTATATACGTTTTGAATCAAGCTCAGGTCTTCAGTGTCTAGAACACACTTAAAAGAAAGTCTCTGAAATTAAATCAGGCTTTCTTATGGCATTGTAGACTGGGTCATATCAATGAGACACGGTTGACAAAGTTACATAAAGAAGGATACTTGGATCCGTTCGAGTACCAGTCTTATGCCACTTGTGAATCTTGTCTCATGGGAAAGATGACAAAGACTCCGTTCACTGGACATGGAGAAAGAGCGAGCGAGCTCTTGGGACTCATACACAGTGACGTGTGTGGTCCAATGTCTACACATGCGCGAAGTGGTTATTCATACTTCATTACTTTCACAGATGATTTCTCTAGGTATGGGCATGTCTTCTTGATGAAGCACAAATCCGAGGCCTTTGAGAAATTTCGGGAATACAAGAATGAAGTTGAAAAACAAACAGGCAAAAGTATCAAGACACTGAGATCTGATCGAGGTGGTGAATACTTGAGTGCCGAATTTCTGGGCTACTTAAAAGAGAATGGAATTCTCTCTCAGCTTACTCCTCCATACACACCACAACACAACGGTGTATCGGAAAGGAGGAATCGAACCCTATTGGATATGGTTCGTTCCATGATGAGTAAGGCTGAGTTGCCGCGATCCTTCTGGGGTTATGCACTAGAATCAGCTGCATATCTCTTGAACAAAGTTCCCTCCAAGACTGTGCCTACCACACCATATCAGATGTGGTGTGGGAAGAAACCCCATCTTCAATATCTGAAGATATGGGGATGTCCAGCTTTTGTAAAAAAGCAGCATGCGGACAAGCTCGAGGCACGCTCAGTACTGTGTAAGTTTGTGGGATACCCAAAGAACTCCAGTGGGTATTTTTTCTATTACGCGGAGGAACAAAAGGTTTTTGTTTCTCGTCATGCCCACTTTCTGGAACATCAGTTTTTGGAAAAAGAGACAAGTGGGAGCGTAGTAGAACTGGAATAAATTCCAGAACCACAAGCTATTACTGAAAGCTTGGAAAAACCAGAAGTTTCAGGGGAACCGGACATTCCTGCGCCACTCCGCAGGAGTAGTAGGCAGTCTCATCCGCCCGAGAGATACTACGGTTTTCTCATAGACGGGGATAGAGAGGATTGCGTCATTGATTATGACGAGCCTACTAGCTTCCAGCAAGCCATTCAGAGCGGTGACTCGGTAAAATGGCTGGATGCAATGCGGACCGAGATGGAGTCCATGTACACCAACAAAGTTTGGACTTTGGACTTTGCTCCAGAAGGGGTAAAACCCGTAGGCTGCAAATGGATCTTCAGAAAGAAGATTGGTGTAGATGGGCAGGTTGAAACCTATAAAGCTAGGCTTGTTGCAAAGGGTTTTTGTCAAAGACCTGGTTTAGACTATGACGAGACCTTTTCTCCGGTAGCTATGCTCAAATCCATTCGGATCCTTCTTGCCATTGCTGCCTTCCATGATTATGAGATCTGGCAGATGGACGTAAAGACGGCTTTCCTAAATGGAAATTTGGAAGAGTGCGTCTATATGGATCAGCCAGAGGGATTCATTCAGAGTGGGAGCAGCGGTAAAGTGTGCAAGTTGCTCAAGTCCATTTATGGACTGAAGCAGGCATCACGGAGTTGGAACATCTGCTTTGATGATACTGTCAAAGAATTCGACTTTATCAAAAACCCAGATGAACCATGCATTTACAGTAAGATTGTAGGGAGAAATGTGGTATTCCTCGTCTTGTACGTTGATGACATTCTCCTAATAGGAAATGATATTCCTATGTTACAGTCAGTCAAAGGATTCTTGTCACAGAGGTTCTCCATGAAGGACCTGGGCGATGCCAACTACATTCTGGGGATCCAGATCTATCGTGATAGATCTAAAAGGATGTTGGGACTTTCACTGTCCAGGTACATTGACACCATACTGAAACGATTCAGTATGGAAGATTCCAAGCGCGGTAATCTACCGGCTTGTCACGGAATCACCCTCTCCAAAGAGATGTCTCCTAAGACTGATTTGGAAAGGGCTCGCATGTCATCAATACCCTACGCATCTGCGGTAGGCTCTATTATGTATGCGATGTTATGTACCAGACCAGATGTAGCATACGCATTGAGCGTTGTAAGCCGGTATCAGTCGAACCCAGGGGAGAAACACTGGATAGCAGTAAAGAACATTCTCAAGTACCTGAGAAGGACTAAGGAGATGTTCTTGGTGTATGGTGGAAAAGACCTCCAGATCGAGGCCTTTGCTGACTCCAGCTTCCAGAGTGACAAGGATGACTCCAAGTCTATGTCGGGTTATGTCTTTACCCTCAATGGAGGGGCGGTTTGCTGGAAGAGCTCCAAGCAGGAAACCGTTGCTGACTCAACTATGGAAGCGGAGTATATAGCTGCTTGCGATGCCGCAAAGGAAGCTGTCTGGATGAAGAAGTTCCTCACAGAGCTTCTGGTGGTTCCTACCAGTGTTGATCCAATACCGCTGTATTGTGACAACAACGGAGCTATAGCTTTAGCGAAGGAACCCAGGTCCCATCAGAAGTCCAGGCACATTTTGAGGCGGTACCACCTGATCAGGGAGATCGTTGATCGCCGGGAGATCGAGGTGAAGAGAGTAAATACAGAAGATAACACTGCTGATCCACTCACGAAGGCCTTACCCCAGACTCAGTTCGAGCGGCTGATCGACATGATAGGTCTTCGATACGCCAGTATATGGCCTTAGTGCAAGTGGGAGATTGTTAGTGTATATGCCCTAGAGGCCATTACTGTATCATACTAGTTTGTATATTACTTAATGGAAGCTTGGGATATTCACCTTGTATAGAAAATCTTGCTCAAAATGGTAGTATGCTACTTGGTTTGTCTCTACTTCAATATG
The DNA here is from genome assembly GCA_030015575.1 of Agapanthus africanus. Taxonomy (NCBI): domain Eukaryota; kingdom Viridiplantae; phylum Streptophyta; class Magnoliopsida; order Asparagales; family Amaryllidaceae; genus Agapanthus; species Agapanthus africanus. The sequence goes on along the minus strand of JASDDO010000022.1, from coordinate 765,354,096 downwards.
TGCATGTGTTTCTTTTAGCATATCGCTTATACATATTAGTAGAGCCCTTAGGATCTTTGCTTGATTACCAGCATTGTGATGGCAGTCACACTCGTGGGGGCTGGGTAATCTATAAGCACATCCTTATGCAGGTCCCTAGTCGCAGGATTATCGAGACAGGGCATCGATACTCCGGAGTAGACTAGCGTATGCGCTTCTTATCCCAGCTTGGGAGACGGTCTGTCCCACAGCCGTCAGTACGCCGTACTTGAGATAGTATGCGGGTGCTCGTTAGGTTACGAGTACACTGGACAGGACTCGTCGGGAACTGATTGGTTGGTATTATACCTATTGTCAGTTATCAGTTCCCAGGTGACATGAGTACAGCTTAGTCCGCTGACTTGACACTGTCACTTCGCCTCGAGTGTGTTCCCACTGTACTTTGATTACTACCCTACCACGGCTCAAAGGAGTCGTGCAAACAGGTAGTAGTTGGGTGCAGTCCCGAAGCACTTGGAGGTAGTAACGGTTAGACAGGATTCGTCTCTCCCGGTATTGGGGGTTGACATCGCGCTGTGTCTAGGAGAGCCATTACATGAGTAGTCCCTGGCCAGGGCAAGCGAGATATACTGGTAGGTTTCCAGTGTTATCTCAGGGTGTTCTGGGCTACACTCCGACACGACTTGTACCGCTATTAGGGGACTGACGTTCACCCCCCTAGGCCCGCCATGCGATGTATCAGACGAACAGACCGGACTGTACGGAGATTGTCACATTCAGGCTCAGTAGGAGTTCAGATGGGTTTCACCTCGTCCGTCTTCTTATCGGCATCTACCTGGGGGCCGTTACGCACAGCTAGTGCCGCTTGCGGTCTGTGGTTAAATCCACTGCCAGCGTAGTGTCGAGTCTTTAGAGTCCCACACAGAGAGCTATTCGCCTTTAGGCAAAAGAGTAAAGCTCGCATGGTTTTGCGACAGGTCGCATGGTTTTGCGACAGGGTTCGGTCACATCCGTGCACTTGTGCACGTTTAGTGTCTGGACAGTTAACACTAGCGGGCTTTGGTTTAAGCCAGATCCTAGTGTATGTTTTGGTATTGGTTTTATCTCGTTTGTATTCGTGTTTCTCGGAATGCGGATGCGGGTGTGTATGTACAGTTGACAGAGAGACAGAGGCAGAGGATTCTCATTAGGGTTATTGACTGTTGACTATTGACTTTTGCTAAACCCTAATGAGAATAAGAAATATGATTAATGATAATATTAATTAAGTATTATTGTGTCATGGTTGGGATGAAGGTTGACTTTGTTGACTTGTTGACTTGGTTGACTGGTTGACTAGGTTGGACTAGTTGACCATCATCATTACAATGGTTGTCATTTCATGCAAAGACTTTTGCTTGCTTGTTGTGCTTTGCAAAATGAGTGCATGAAATGATAATGCCACTTGATATGATATGAACCATCACATAATACTCAATTATTATTATTATTATTATTATTATTATTATTATTCTTTTTGGATTATGAGAAAGAGGTTGAGAAAAGTCTTGCTCATTCTTGGATTTACTTTCTCTCTCTTAAGCTCTCTCATCCTCAAGCTCTCTCCCTCTTCCTCTTGCTCTCTCTCTAGTTCATGGTTCACTCGTCTCATGTGTTGAGAAACAAGAACCATTGAGATAAAACCCAACACACTCCTCTACTCATCCTAGTTCACAAGGTTTAGCAAACCAAGTGTTCTAGTTTCTTCAAGTTTGAAGAGAAGCCAAAAGGTAGAAGCTTTCGGGTGGATCCATCTTCGGCGCGAGAAGACGACGAGGGGAGGCCAGTCCGTACACCACAAGAGTTGAAGACGAAGGAGTTCAAGAAAGGTATAACCCCTAACCGAGTAGGTAAAACTCTTAGTTAGGCTTGTTAGATGGTTGTTTAACAAAGATCCGTATTTTGAGTCCATGTTACCACCTCTAGAAAAATCGTTTTTCATCATTTCCGCAAGCCCGTAAGTACCGGGAGAGGTAGCATGGACTTACAGTGACAAGTATGAGTTCGTTTCCATTCTTAGTGTTGAGCTAGTCCTACCTTCGCGATATAGGTTCTCTTCGGCTCATGCTTTTGCGGCGGGGTTACCCTCCAGCTGTCGGAAAAAGCAAACTCGCCTTTTTGATATTGGTCTTCGACCCAGTCTTTTAAGGTGAAGCAGTCTTTAAGGGGATGACCTATTGCTCGGTGATAGAAGAAATAATCTGGATGATGGACCTCGTTTATTTATTCGGGATGCCGAGACTCCGGAAGTGTCATCATTTGATACTTCATGACAAGGTTGAATATTTTCCTTGTCTTGTCTTGAGGGAAAGAGTATTCTTGACCCATCTTCTTGATAAAGGACGGGTTCTAACCACGTTTTTCTTGATAAAGGACGGGTTCCAACCACGTTTTTCTTGATAGCGCGGCTTCTTAGATATACACTGTTGTTTGCGAACGTTTTTTTTGCACTCTTTTTCCTGTTTTTGCCTCTATTTCAGGATTTTTCCTTCTTGCGAGGACATACAGCGAGCTAGGGATGGAGGGCGTTGTAGTCTTCTTTCTCTGCGAACTGCTGGTTGAGATGCTGAGTCCTGGCCTTTTCGTAAATGGCCATTTCGCGGCTGTAGTCATCCCGAACCTTTTGACTGGCTTCTCTCATTATCTTGTCAATTTGTTCTTCGAATGACGGACTTGGCATTCTTATGGTAGGATCTCTCTCTGGTTCACTATCAGCGCTATCTGGAAAGGCATTCCCTTCTCCACCGGAGTTATTTATGACACGGCAGCCATGGAATCGCTCCCGTTTTTTGGACAGAACGTATCCAAGCCCAGTCATCTCCATCCTCCCGTTGGGCATCTTTCGCTGAGTCTCAAAAATGTTTCAAATCTTGTTGTAGAACTGGGCTTGTCGAGCGGTTTGTTTGAAGGATACGCCTTGGCATCTTAATAGCCCTTTCAATTCCTCTGCGTAATATCTGGGCAAACGGATTGGTTGAAGCCTGTCAAGCGCAAGCTCGGCACCATTCCAGACTTCTTTCTCCACTTTGGTCTCCGTATCGGTAGAAGAGGATCGTCTTTTTATCTCTTCACCTGGGAGGGATGTAGAAAGTCTGCAGCTCTTGTACGCTATATGTATTGAGTGCATCAAGTTCCCTGTGATACCGCTGTGGAACCATGGTGATTTGTAAGCTCTGATCAGCTCCAGTAATGGTTTGTGCTGATGGGCAAGTGGAGAACACGGCGTTGACTTTATCCTCAGAGTCACTTCCAAAGACCAAAATAGGAGTAGATGGTCCTGGCCAGTTGCCTTGGGGTTACCCCGAGTAGACTATTTCTTCATCTTCCTCGGTATCTCTCCTAAAGACCGGGATGGTGACGACGGCTTTTTGTTTATTCTCCGTCTTATGACATCTTTTCATGTCTTTGAAGTCCGGTAGGAAGTACTTTGCATCTTCATATTTTCGGACTTCATTTACGGAGAATGGATTTAGCTCCCCCGTAATGGTGTACTCGAGGCCATCTTTGAAATACTTCATACACTGGTGTTGTGTAGAAGGGATGACGTTGTACTCGTGTAACTAAGGCCGGCTGAGCAGGGCGTTGTAGCAAGTCTTAGCGTCAATCACATGAAATTTGATGTCAGTGACGAGAAGCCCAAAGCATAATGTCAATATTACGGACCCAAGCGTCTGTGATGACTGTGAGTCGAACCCAGAGATGGTAATTTTGTCTCGAGCCAAGTGTTGAACGTTCATGTAGATCTCCTTCAGCACCTTCATGTTGAGAAGGTTGGCGGAGGACCCGTTGTCGGCCATGATCTTCCTTTTTGATGTCGTAGCAGTACCCGGTGACATATAGAGGACGGTTGTGCTCACACATTCTGAGGAGGAGATCTTCATCGCCGAATGTAATGTCAGCTGTATGAACCTCTGTCAGCTCATCCTTCATCTTTTCTTCTGCAAGGAAAGCCTGGAAGTAATCGGGCTCCTGTAATGCCAGAGAATCTCTTGCTTCTTTGGACAGGAGGAAAGCATCCAGTATGTTCAGTTATGAGGGTATCTTCCTCAAATATGCCAGGACGTTGTAATCCACCTTGTTTTTCTTAGGCGAGTCCTTGGCCGCGAGCTCTTTGATGACTCTATCATCGAGGGAAATTTCCTCAGGGACTTTTTCCTTCTCTTTGCCTTTTTTGGTCAACCCTTTGTTTGTAGACCCGAGGTTCTTCTAAAGCAGCGTGCGATTACGCGGCTGAATGTTCTCGCAGGTCTTCTCCTCCTCTTCTTTTCTGGTGGTGGATTCTTTGAAGAGAGGGCCGAGGGTCATTTCTTCCTCAGAATCGCTCTCGAAGGTAAGAACTTGGAGTTTTTCGCTTTCCCGACTGGCATCAACCATATGACAGTTGCCAGCCATTTTCTCATGCGTACTTGTCAAACTTCTTTGCTGTCGACGAGCTTCTCGTTTCATCCTCTTGAAGTGCTGTTGATAGGCAATATATCCTTACCACCACTTCTTGAAGGCACTACATTCTTCGGTGGGGTAGGTGACCCTTCGATAATATAGGCAGTAGTTTTGATGTATATCTGCTCCGTCGAGGCATATGACCCCGGGAGTGTTTTCCATGAGAGGTGGCAGCTTCATTCCCACTGACAGGGCTTTAGCGAACCGCTTCTCTGCCTTGATCCTGGTCTTATTTATGGCAAGTGTGCTTCAGTTTGGTTGGATTACATTACGACTCATCCTTACCGCAGCTTCTTCATCCTGACGCTGAAGCTTAGCATTTTCGTATATGGCTGTTTCGCTTTCTCGGTCAGCTTTACTCTTTCGAAAGGTTTCGTTTAACAGCTTATCGATTGGGTCTTCTGACAGTTCCGGAGATTTTGGTGTCGATCATGTCCCTAATTCCTCTGTGTTGTTTTCTGACGCCGAGGGAACTTCTTCGCCATTTAACGACGAATGGGAGACCATGTGGCAACTTGCTACATAGTCTTCAGTTGATGATGAGTTATTTCCCCCATCGTTATCACTTTCTTCGTTCTCAAGAATATGCTTGAGGAACACTTCGAGAGTGACTGGGGTCCGTGCCTTCTGGTTATACTCTTCCAGCGCATTAATGCACTTTTGCAGGTTTGTGCGCTTGTCGTTATACTCGGCAGGCTGCACAGGCTTCTTGATCTTCTTCTTTTTCTTTGAAGGCTCGACTTTAGGATTTTGCCCTTTGTCAACAGTTTTTGGTACAGGGTGTGGTTTTAGCATCCCTTCAAAGATCTTGGGCTCCAATGGGCTTTTCCACCTGATCTCCAAACATGCCTGGAGATCCTTCAGCATTCTTTTAGTTTTAGCTGAAAGGACGACTTCCCATGGAACTTCTTCCATGAGCGAGCATGATACCCTCGGCGTATCCACCTTTTTAGGAGTGTGCTTCTATGGCAGGCTCACCCTCCAGTTCTCAGAAAGCGCAAATTTCCCCCGTTGATACTGGTCCTCAATCCAATTTTTGAAGACATAGCAATCTTCAATTGGGTGGCTCACCATTCTGTGATAGGAGCAGTAGTTAGGGTTGTTGACGTCACCGGGCTGCGGTGGACGTTTTGGGTCCGGCAGAGTGATGAGTTTGTTGCGCACTGCCAGTTCGAACAATCTCCTCGTTTTATCATGGGGAAACGAGTAAGCACGTCCTAACTTCTCTTCGAGGGATTGGCGCGGGCGCGCGTTATTTTGGCGAGTAACCGGTTTTGGGTCACTCGGTTGTTGTTGAGTGTTGGCAACGAAGGCCGCTTTCCCTTTACCATTTACATTCCGAGGGTCCATTTTTGAAAAGGAAGGCCCGTGGCCCATCTGGTCCATTTGGGCCAACTTGTCGATCAAAGCCTGGAAGGTGGTCGGTTTAAAGAATGTAATGAACTGGGACACAGTCGTCTGAGGATCGAGGGTCCCTATGAACATGCTCACGGCAGGAGCTTCTTCGATGCGTTGTTCGCATTATGACCATAGGTTCCGCCACCGGATCGCGTATTGAACCCATGTCTCTCCTGGCTTCACCCTAGCATTGATTAATGTCGTGATCGGGGTGCGCTCACTTGCACTGGCGAACCTCTGCCTAAATAGCAATTCCATTTCCGTGAATGTTTTGACGGGGTCATTTGGGAGCTCTGAGTACCATTCGAATGTTGTTTCCGATAGGCTGCCAACGAATTGGCGAAGTAGCAATTTGTCGTCTCCTCCAGTATTGCCGCACAAAGCTCTGAACTGAGCAACGTGCTGATGAGGATTTCCTGTCCCTTTATACACATGGAACTTGGGGATTGTATTTCCAGGCGGGTACTTGATTTGATCGTACCAACCCGGATACGATCGCCCAGTTCTGACAACTTGGCCAGCTGTTTCACTCGCTTGATGAGGTCGTATTTTTTGAGTTATATAATCATCAAGGCCGGCCTTGGAGATCGTTTCCTCCATGGCTGTTGATAAAGCTGGAAGAGGGTTTGATGTTTCCACTTTTTCGTCCTCAATGATTATCGATGGGTCTTCAACTGGAGAGTCTGACTGGATCATCATTCCAACCATGTCTCAGAACAGGAGAGCCATCTGTTTTATATTAGCAGCATGTTCCGCGGACTCCTTATCCTTTCTTTCCAGCACCCTTCACAGGTTCACTGTATCGGTCTCCTGCTCCTGGCGTTGTTCGGACGCCGCTTCCGGGCTTTCTTTCTGCCCTGTGAGTGCTACCATTTTCGTCAGCATCTCCTGGAGCTTTTGTTGTTGCTCTCGAGCTTTTGTCAACGATCAAGTTTGCAATCGATGACCCACGGAAGTACGGCTTTCCTCTTTCCCGAAAGCCATGTATACCGTGTGTATAACCATGCCCTCAGACTTGGGGCGTTTGGGTTCAGCGCCTTTGGAATTTGCCACAGGCAATGAGATTTTCTCCGGCCTCCTCCTTTTGTGGGAGGTCGAGGTTGAAGGAGCCATTGTAACAGGAGCCTATGTGAAAGAAGTCCCTCGCTGTATGGTGGAGGGATGATTTTCCTGTTGTCGAACCTTCATTTTCTCCGGTTGACGAGAGTGGTCTTTGTTGATCACAGAGTCCTGGACTATCCGCCAGACCCAGTGAATTTCAGAGGAGAGGCGTTGAGGGGGCTGCTCCGGTTTTGCCTGTGTCAATGTTTTCAGCAAGAAGTGGAGATTTCTTCAACACCGCAGTTGGGGAGTTCTTTCGTACCCTCCTAAGCGGTTCAAAGTTGTTCCCGGTTGGAACAGCAGCGTCAACTTCCACTATTGGAGCTGGTGGAGCAAGTCCAGAGGGGGAGTTGCCCCCAGCTCTTCTCACTCGGTGCCAGTGGCGACATCGAGTGTGCCTTGCAGATGGGACCACCTCAGTTATGGAAACAGCTCCGTCGTACCCCCGGCTTTGGTGAGGGGATGCTGCTGGTGCCAGCCTGTCCAAGACCGACGTCCGTTGAGAGGGAACAACCAATCTTTCGAAGGCCGATTTTCTAGTAGGGGAAGCACTTTTAACGACTTCACCTGCCGGAGGAATTGGGAGGACTATTTATATTGGGATAGCCCTTTCGGGTATCACGAGCCTCTTTACGGACCCACTTGAGCTTTGGCTCGGCCTGTTGAAGACTGAGTTGGCAAACTTGGACGACCCGTTGAGAGGGGCCGTGGTGGTTGCAAGTCGATCGAAGACCGACTTCTTTGGAGCTTCCTGTGGTGGCACTGGGGCGCTGAAACTCGCTGGCGGGAGCATGGTCCCGAAGAACAATCCAGTGGTGGCTTGAATCACCTGCTGTACCGGCATTGAAAAGATGGAGGTCGCATTGGGCCCATATATCACTCCTGTAGTTAGGGCGGAGTGGGAGTTGCTGTTGCAGTTTGTGCAGCTGAAAGCCATCAATGTTCACTTCTTCTTTCTGCACAAGAACAAGACACCAAATCTTAATACCTCGAATCCAAGGGCAACCATAGTGAACTGCGATTTTGTTTGTGAAACACGACACATGAAATGTGGAGTGGAAAGAGGAAAAGGTCCCACCGAGCGTGTCAGAAATATGTTCACCGCCGAAAAACGCGACCGGGACGTTAGGACGTCTGGCTTGAATTTTGGAGGAAGATACAATTTGGATTTATCCATCCACCTCTCCAAAGATGCCAAGTTGATTTATGGTACTGTATATCGGAGGTTTGGATGAATGCGGCCGTTGTAGCAGATTTCGTCAGATTCCCTCTCGTTTTGCGAGGGTTTTTAATTGTAGGGACGCTCTTCCTTGCAGGCGCAAGCCCCTTCAGTTAATTACATTACCGCATCGCGATAACCACTTTCTCCTGCTCCGGAAGTTCACTTCGTGTCATGTGTGTTTTTGTTTGTTTAAGTTTTCCGTGGATTGTATACGGAGACTAATTTATGTTGTCACCCATAGGGCGTGGATTAGTCCAAATCCATATATCTTAGATTTAGGGTTTTTTATTTAAGGATCGTTAATCTATTTTCAGATTAAGATCGACTTAAATGTATGTGAGCATTTGGGGGCTCGATTTGTTTTTGTTAAGGATAGATTATTCCAATTTGAGACAAAGATCTACTTAACAAGGTTTTAGGATTATTTTTGTTTCATATCCAACAGGAGAGCATTTGGGCTCTGTTGTTTTAGTTTAAGGATATTTCGGTCTGTTGATCGCCATTTTAGAGGCGAAGTTCTAGTTTGAGAACATCTCGGTCTGTTGATCACCATTTTGGAGGTGAGATTTTAGTTTAAGGACGTCTCGGTCCGTTGATCACCATTTTCGAGGTGAGATTTTAGTTTAAGGACGTCTCGGTCCGCTGATCACCATTTTGGAGGTGAGATTTTAGTTTAAGGACATCTCGGTCCGTTGATCACCATTTTGGAGGTGAGGTTTTAGTTTAAGGACGTCTCGGTCCATTGTTGCCATTTTGGAGGCAACAGTTAGTTTAAAGACATTTCGGTCCGTTATTACTTTAGGGACATCTCGGTCCATTGTCCATCTTGCGTGCACGTGTTTTTGTTACGTGATGGGATGAACAATGATGATATGGGATGCATCCAGTTTGGGATATAGTTTGATCTGGGATGTGCACGTCAGTTTGGAAAGTGCACCAAAAAGCAGTTGGTTGTCGGGACCCGCCACCTCTCTGAAGACGTTGAGGAATTACAACGACATGTATCAGAGATGTAGAGAGATGTACCCTTGAACCAATTCCCGTAATTGAGGGAAAAGATTATGGTGGATCATCCAAGAATCATTAGTCATTTTTTGGAGACTAAGATTAACTTAGGAGATGTGGGGTGAACAAAATTTTGGATATCATCAGTTGAAAAATCATTAGTCATGCATGGGACTAAGATCAATTTGGGGAATGATGAACACAGAGGGGTTTTGACTTTAGAAGAACTTAGTCAATTTGGGCTAGATCTGGGTCTCCATAATTACACATCAGTGTAAGTGTTGAGGCATGCAATGCTCACGTGGATTTCATGTGAGGTACCTGATTAGTGTTAAACACTAGAGTTCTGTAGCGCTCACGTGACATACGTGACGCACCGGATTAGTGTTAAACACAAGAATTCTGTGGCGCTCACGTGACACACATGAGGCACCGGATTATGGGCACTGCCCATTTATTTCCTCCTTTTTTATGAGTGCTGAGCACTTGATTCTTGTGGCGCTCACGTGTAAAACACGTGAGGCACCCCAGAGTTGGGTTCTACCTTTTGGGTTTTTATCCCCTCCTTTTATATAAAGCACCCCAAATTTTTTATTACTAATATATTTTAGTTATAATGGTTCCTAATTATATAAATTACCCAATTAAATTTGTATTTATCACTAATTAAATGTATCTTTAAAAGCTTAAAATAATATTAAAAATAATTAATTAAGGAAATTTTTTTAATTAACTAGAAAATTTTATGTGACATTTTAGTGACCAATTTATAGTAATATCTTATCTAAATTTGTATAATTAGGCCTATAATGAAAAATACATATTTTGACTTTTTACGGAAAAGACTGCAAATTTAGCCGATTACCGAAAAACTGCCTAAACGATTTTCGAAGAGTTACAATCTTCCCCCCCTAAAAAAAAATTCGGTCCCCGAATTTAGAATTTTAACTACGCGTACCTTCAAAAAGATGGGGATATCTCTTCCTCATCTCGACCTCGGTCTCTCAGGTGACCTCCTCGCTGTTTGGGCCACGCCAAAGGACCTTGACGGACGGTATAACCTTCGACCTCAATTTCTTCACCTGCCAATCCAAAATGACCACCGGCTGCTCGGTGAATGAAAGATCACGCTCTAGCTGGATCGTCTGGTGCTGAATCGCATGGGAAGGATTATGAAGGTACTTGCGGAGCATCGAAACATGGAACATGGGGTGAACATCGGGGAAGCTGGGCGGAAGAGCTAACCGATAAGCGACTGGACCAACACGCTCTAGGATCTCGAAGGGACCAACATATCTAGGACTCAGCTTCCCTTTCCGCCCAAATCTCATCACACCCTTCATCGGAGAGACCTTCAGGAAAACATGATCACCAACAGCGAACTCGAGTCGACGACGGCGCCTGTCAGCATATGATTTCTGCCTGCTCTGTGCCGCTCTCATCCTGTCCCGAATCAGCTGTATCTTCTCGGTCATCTCCTGTACAATCTGCGGCCTCAAAATACTGCTCTCCCTGAGCTCTGTCCAACATACAGGCGATCGACATCTCCTCCCATATAAAGCCTCGAAAGGTGCCATCTGAATCGTCTCCTGGAAGCTATTATTGTAGGAGAACTCGATCAAGGGCAAATGACGATCCCAGCTACCACCAAAATCTAAAACACAAGCTCTGAGCATGTCCTCAAGAGTCTGAATAGTACGCTCCGACTGACCGTCAGTCTGCGGGTGAAAGGCTATGCTAAAACTCAATCGGGTGCCCAAAGCTTCCTGAAGTTTCTGCCACAATCGGCTGGTAAACTGGGTGCCCCGGTCGGACACAATGCAAGTCGGAACGCCATACAGTCGCACAATCTCATCAATATAAACCTGGGCGTACTGAGAAAATCCAAATGTGGTCTTCACTGGAAGGAAGTGAGTCGCTTTCGTCAGTCGATCCACAATCACCCAAATAGAGTCATACCGTCGACTGGTCCTGGGTAGACCCACAATGAAGTCCATGGAGACCTGCTCCCACTTCCACTCAGAGATGGGCAAAGGCTGTAACTCGCCGGCTGGCCTCTGGTGCTCGGCCTTGACTTGCTGACAAGTCAGGCATCTCGACACAAAGTCTGTAACATCCTTCTTCATCCCGTCCCACCTGTAAACCTCTCTCAAATCATGGTACATCTTGGTGGAACCTGGATGCACACTGTATACTGATCTATGTGCCTCCTCGAGGATATCGCGCCTCAGTCCCTCAGAATTTGGTACACACAGCGAGTCCCAAATCGAAGTATCCCCTGATCATCAATCACGAACTCAGAAACTCTGCCCTACCGAATCTGCTCAATAATCTCTAAAATACGGGCATCGCCGGACTGTGCCTCGCGGATACGATCAAGTAACTGTGGGCGTGCTCTAAAATGGGCCAGCTGTCCCCCTGTAGGAGTAAACTCGAACTGCACTCTGCTGTCACATAAAACCTGCCAATCCGCCGTCGACTGCATCTGTACTTCGCTCAAACAAGATAAGCTACCTCCGGGCCTCCTACTCAAAGCATCTGCCATGACATTCGCCTTGCCCGGATGGTATAGAATCTCGCAGTCATAATCCTTCACCAACTCCATCCAACGGCGTTGTCTCAGAATCAGATCTCGCTGCTGAAAGATATACTTCAAACTCTTGTGGTCAGTGAATATCTGGCACGACTCACCGTATTGGTAATGTCTCCAGATCTTAAGTGCAAATACCACTGCAGCCATCTCTAAATCATGAGTGGGGTAGTTCTGTTCGTGTTTCCTCAGCTGCCGAGAAGCATACGTGATAACTCTGTCATGCTGCATCAATACACAGCCCAGCCCCACTCGAGAAGCATCATAATATACCACGAACCCGCCTGATCCTGAAGGCAATGCTAACACTGTGCAGTAGTCAGACGAGTCTCCAACTGCTGGAAACTATCCTCACATGCCTGGGTCCAATCGAAAGGAACCCCCTTCCGGGTCAACCCGGTCAACGGTGCACCAATGCGGGAGAAATCCTGGACAAAACGTCGATAATAGCCGGCCAGACCCAGAAAGCTGCGAACCTCTGTAACTGATACCGGTCTAGGCCAACGCTGAACTGCCTCGATCTTCTTCGGGTACACACAAATACCATCTCTCGTCACCACATGACCCAAGAAGTCGACACTGTCTAGCCAGAATGCGCATTTGGAAAATTTGGCGAACAGATGATGCTCTCTCAACGTCTGCAATGTGATATGCAAGTGCTGCTCATGCTCCTCCCGGCTCCGAGAATAAACCAAGATGTCGTCAATGAACACAATGATGAACTGATCGAGATACGGCCTGAATACACGGTTCATCAAGTCCATAAATGCTGCCGGGGCATTGGTGAGCCCGAACGACATCACCATGAACTCATAATGACCATATCGAGTACGGAAAGCGGTCTTCGGAATATCCTCCTTCCGAACCCGCAACTGGTGATAACCTGTCCGTAAATCAACCTTCGAGAAAAACCCTGCACCCTGGAGCAGATCGAATAAGTCATCAATGCGGGGTAGGGGATATCTATTACGCACAGTAACCCGGTTCAGCTGACGATAATCAATGCATAAACGCATACTTCTGTCCTTCTTCTTAACAAACAAGACGGGAGTACCCCAAGATGACACACTCGGTCGGATAAGCCCTTTGTACAGCAAGTCCTGTAACTGATCCTTCAGCTCTCTCAGCTCCGCCGGGGCCATCCGATAAGGCGGTATAGAGATAGGCCCCGTGCCGGGGATCAAGTCAATGCAGAACTCAATCTCGCGCTCTGGTAGCAGATCAGGCAGCTCGTCAGGGAATACATCAGGAAACTCTCTCACAACAGGGACCTGGTCCAACGGAACCTCTGTGGAGCTAGTATCACAAACATAAGCTAAGAATCCCTGACACCCTTTCCTTAAGAGCTGACCAGCGCGAAAAGAAGAAATCAAGCTGGGAAGGATAGCGCTACGATCTCCCTGAATAACAAGAACCGGCTCACCAGGAAAACTGAATCTGACTGCTTTCTCACGGCAGTCTACGGATGCATAACAGGTGGCTAGCCAGTCCATACCAAGAAGAACGTCAAAGTCTAGCATATCGAGGAGAATCAAATCAACTGACGGATCTCTCTCCCCGATACGAACGGAACATGATCGGTACACGAAACGGGCAACAAACGACTCGCCTACCGGTGTAATAACGATAAGCGGCTGATCTAACGGAGAAGACTCTCGGCCCAACCTCGGTGCAAAGTACGTGGATACATATGAATGTGTGGAGTCTGGATCAAATAATACCCGTGCATCAAAAGAACATACAGGCAGAGTACCTGTCACGACGGCATTGGATGCCTGTGCATCCTGTAGGGTCAACGCGAACACTCGGGCCTGTCCACCACTAGTAGCTGGCTGTCCTCTGCCTCTACCTCGGCCTTTGCCTCTGCCTCTGTCGCCTCATCCTCTCTGAACCGGACCGCCACGCCCACGACCTCTAGGAACATATGGCTGGCGTAGAGCATCATCAGGAGTAGGAAGTAGAGCTCTCTAAGGAGGTGGTGTAGGTGGTAAGGTCACATGTGGGACTGTCGCCGCGCCCTGGCGTCCCATGGTATAGTCTCTGACACGGTGGTACTGACTCCCACACCGAAAACATCCTGGCGACGACTGCTGGGTCTGTGGATATGAACCAAATAACTGACCTCGTCTCAATCCTCTGCCTCCACCATCTTCCGGAAATAATCTATCGCGGTGTCTACCCATCTACCGCTGAGCTGGCGTATCAGTACGGATCCTCTTCGGCCCAGAAACGGCCGGAGTCTCAGAAATACGCTCCTCCAAAAGTAAGGCTGCGTCCATCGCGGCTGCATATGTATCAAAGTGCTGGGTGCCGATGGCAAGGAATAGCTGTGTATCAAGCCCTCGCACAAACATCTTTATTCTCTTCTCTTCTGTGTCTACTAGGTACGGAGCATATCGAGACAACTGGGTAAACTGTATATCATACTCCGACACCGTCATCCCAGGAGTCTTGCGCAGAGACTCAAAACTACGGGCTCGAGCATCTCGGACACTCTTCGGAAGAAAACGGGCAAGAAACGCAGCTGTAAACTCATCCAAGGTCATAGAAGGTAGACTTGCAGCTCGGCCTCTCTCTACTGAATCGTACCATGTCTGGGCAAGACCCTCCAGATGAAAACTCGTGAACTCCACCAATCTATCATCAGAACACCTCAACGAACGGCAAATTCGAGCCATCCTATCAAGTAATGCCTGTGGGTCCTCTGTCGCATCCGTACCGGTAAAAGCTGGAGATCTCAATCTCATGAACTCCTGTAGTGAAACAGAGATAGTCGCAGTAGTAGCAGGAGTGACCATCTGTGCAGCAGGTACTATCGTGGTCTGTGCGGTGGAAGGAACGTCCTCGGACCTCTGTGCCCGACTGGACTCAACTAAAGATCCCATCATCTGTCGCAACTCCTGCATGCCGGCCTCTAATCTGGCAATATGGTCTGGATAAGGCGGATCAATATGACCCTGAGGGGTAGGCGTATCATCCCGCTCGATCCTCGCCTCAGAAGAGCCCGCTCGAATCTCATCCCTAGCGGCAGCCCGCTGAGCTCTCGTAGTCTTTGGCGGCATCGAAGATGGAACAAGAAACATGACCGATAAGAACATTGCAGTTGAATCAAGGAATGCAAGGAATCAAGAAAGGAAATACAAGCAATCATTTCCTAAGGTCACATAGGCGGAGTACCGTATCGTAAGTATGCCGCGGATCATACCCACGCTACGCCACTCTGCTTAAATCACCTACTCCATCTACCAAGGTCGTCCTACACTCAGAAAGGTAAATACTACGCTCTGATACCAACTTTGTCACGACCCAAAAGTACGGAACGTGACTGGCACTTAGATTACGAGACGTCTAAAGGCGTAACGTAACCTAAGTCAGCCAAAGCCCAGAAAAATCTAAACCAAAATCAAAAGAGAGTGAAGGAAAACCTTTCATGAAAACCACTTGAAATCAATTGAGTTGCATTGAACCCCTTTTTAAAAACATCAAAAATTTCCGAAAATTTCGGCAGAGTCTCCTTTGTAAATTCTATCCCTCAAAATGGGTACAACAAGATATAAAACCTGTAATCACAAAATGGCATCCCCAAGCGGGAGCTAGCTCTTCGCCCAAGGCGGATCACAACCACACGCAATATATATATGTAATCTCAAGAAAAAGAGCATAAAGAAGTGCGAAATGTAAGAAAACACAACGTCGGCTCAAGTGAGCTCGACCCAAAAGAACCCACATATACACAAATCTCTCAGTCTCATCACTAGGTCGAATATACAAATAAGAAGTGGTAGATGGAGAATACTAGATACAAAAATAGTACAAAAAGGAGATAATAGGGCTCTCGCAACCCACCTACGAGCAATGTCGCGAGTCTGAGAAAAAGAAGTCACTGATAAGATAAGCCGCTGCTACTAGGCTGATAAGTCCGACCTGCAAGACACTGTGGCACAACGGGGGTGAGTTGCCAGCTCGTGAGTAGAATATAACATCTAGTAAGGCTATCGTAAGAATGCACGCAAATGCGTCACAGCATGTATACCCAGATGTGATGTAATACCTCTAGTATGCATGCACATGTATGCAATGTCAATACTAAATCTTTAAGTGTTTTAAATGCTATGAGTTCTGCATTCTTAACTTTAGAAAAAGAATATCTGTATAATAGCTAAATACCATCAAGAAATCATCTGAAACCCGTGTCAAGCATCGACACCAAATATGAAAACACATCGTCTCAATGTCTCACTGTATCAACGTCTCAATACATCGGGCTCCGTCAGTCCGGATCAGCCCATATCATCAAATCTCACGACAACGGTCGGTATCCTCCGGATATCCGCCGTGCCAGACATCACCGGTAGATAGTCTTCCCCTGCCAGGCTCATCGTCTACAACTCGATCTTCTTGCCCCGGGGTACCATACCGGGCCCACCATGTACCCGAGACAGTTCATCCACTCCTCGAATCGGGTCTCGAAATCCAACAGAAAACATGAAAACTCATGGTGGACGACACATACATCACGAGAAAACCGCAACTTTGTTTTAAAAATGATAAATATAAGCTTTTGTTAAATTCTTGCGGTTTTCCCCAAAAATCCAGAAATCGCAGCAATACTGAAATCCTCAAGAAAATCATAATACCCAACATGTTGTATGTGATAAATTTCTATGATATCAAGGTATGTGATCGCACGCTTTTGGCGTGTCGGATGTTCAAAGTTCTAAAGTATAACCGCGATCAGGACGGTGTCGCTATGCAGCTAGCCGGTTGAGCACGGGTCGATCCACAGGGAGATGGTTGTATGTCCGTTCTTGTCTTAGACGAGTCAATGAAGAATTGTATATGTTTGTTCAAGTCTAACCTATGTGTTTTATGCAAGTATAAAGTTGTTAAGAAAAAGATACGAAAGTGTAAGCTAAGGAAATCCGTACCCAAAACCTTTGAGCCGAGTCTTGACCAATTGAAGCTAGAGCAATCGGCAACAACGTGGATTAGGGGATTTAAGCGCGGTATTCGTGGAATCCGGCTTATTTACCCTTGTCCTTCCGTTCTTGTCTCTTGCTTTCGCCTCCGGCCAAACCGAACGCAACCGGTCGCGGTTAGGAATCACCTTTACCTTGGTAGGGTAGGGTGCCTAACGGAGCGCTTGCGTAACGTTTGGGCGGAGTTCAAAAGAAAATAACGGGAAAAGAAAATGAGCAAAGAAACATTAACTTACAATACCGTATTTATTCTTAACAACGATAATTACAACCATTCACAAAAAGAACCAAAAAGAGAGAACAAAAAGAACAAAGAAAAGAAAAGATTACAAGTAATTAAGGGCATGGAATTTAAGTGCAAGAAAGTAAAGCATGAATGTAAAGCAAGTAATAAAAAGCAAGAAAGAAATAAGCAAGAAAGTAATTACAAGAACATAGAACTCAAGACAAGCATGGGATCAATAGCCAACCCTTAAACTTGCAAGCTCAATCAAGAGGTTGCAAGATCAAGAGAAGGGTAAAGAACTCATGTGAAATGAAGCACTAATTCCATAAGAAAATACAACCCTTGAGATCAATAACAAACCCTTAAACTTTCAAGCTCAATGAAGAGGTTGAAAGATCAAGAGAAAGCAAGGATCTCAAGGGGAAGCTAAAACAAAAAGAATGATACAAAAACCCTCATCTTCATTTAACATCCACTCAATGCTCTCACTACATTTCCATGGAGGAAAGAATGAAGAAGAAGAAGAAGAAAACTAAAACTAGCAAAATGAGGCTTAAGAAATTAACACAAAAATTGGCCCCTTGGCTTAGCTCAGTTCTGGAGTATTTATAGGCAGGGATCTGGAAATCTAGGGCAACATTCAGAACATACATAAAAAGACCCAAATACCCCTGAAAATTCATCACCTGAGGAGCCAGTACGGCCGCGTTTCCGCGGCCTAAGCAGGCTTATGCCGCGGAAACGCGGCGGTGTAGATGAGTTGGCTTCTCGGGTTTTGGGTGCTTTCCTGGTTTGGTGTTGTCTGCTATATGGTATATGACTTTTCTCAGAAACTCTTCACAATTATTCCAGAATTTTAGTAGAACAAAAAGGTGATGTG
Source organism: Agapanthus africanus (assembly GCA_030015575.1). Taxonomy (NCBI): domain Eukaryota; kingdom Viridiplantae; phylum Streptophyta; class Magnoliopsida; order Asparagales; family Amaryllidaceae; genus Agapanthus; species Agapanthus africanus. The sequence continues at coordinate 765,336,237 of JASDDO010000022.1, read as the reverse complement.
ATGTGGATCTTTTGCCATGATTTCCTCGAGCTCCGCGTAGATTTCTTGGATCTTGTGTTGACATTGAGCTTTGTGCATGACATGACAATCGATTTGCCATTTTGTCCCTTAACTGGTATGTGGCAACACACGGATAGAGAGCAGAGACCCGTGTTTTATCTGTTGTTGGCAGTAATCCGGAATTTGTCGTACTTTGCCATGATATTCACTGTTCAGAGCCGAGAACCTGTATTCTGCAATTATGTAGCAAACACTGATTAAAAGCACCTACCTATAAACACACGAGCATAAGAATGGGCGGTATAAAATGCAGTATTCTGTTATGAACAGTATGCGATGTGATTTATGGCTAGAAATCTATGTAAGTATGATGATGATGCAAGGTATATATATGCAATGCGATTTCATATATCATGTATAATGCAAGTGGTGACACTAAGCTAAACAGGTTCTATGGTGCTCGTGGCATGGCATTTACCAAAGGCGTGTGTGTCACATGAATAGTGCGCGTGCAACAGGAGCCATCGGTAATGGTGTTCGTGTCCTACGAAGTGATATCGCACATGTGTATATGAATATCCATGCAATCTAATAGACGATTAGTTATAAGGGTATGCAATGTGAATGAGGGGGGGTTAGCTAACTAACAATGCAAATCTTGCAATAAATAAAGTAATCCTAACTAGGGAGCGCCTCGCTCCATCCAGACGATTCCCCCATAGATGAATACATCTACTCACCTGAATGCCTCGCTAATCTGATCCGACCACCGTCTTGCCTTTGCGCGCCGCGTCCGATGTTTCCGCGACCGATCCTAGAATTGCATAACACAAAGTATAAGATTACAGATTCCTGAAATGACGCAACTCACATTATGAAAAGATCGACACTCTCGAATTAATCACAACGTGCGCTCGGTGCGCGGAAAACGCACGAAAATCGCTAAAACTTTAACTAAAATCGCCGTTTCGGGGCAATCGTCAAAACTAAAAGCCGACTAGACAAAACCCCGCATTCGCACACACTAAAAGTCGTATAGGATGCTAATTATATAGTCCATATATCGCAATTTGATCACTTCCTATTTTTTTTTTTGAAAATCTAGTAAGCACTAAGATTACAACTTCGATACAAACATCGCGGATTAACGGTATACTAATCACAATCAAGCACAAACACCCAACTCTACCACTAGATAACCACTACACCTAATTTAATCTATTAACAACACTTCAAACCCTAATTACAAAAGTAACCATTTTCTAGAATTCCTTAAACAAGAATTTATAACCAATTTTCACACTTCAAATTTCTAATTTAATATATTTAAACTACAATTTACCACCTAGATTAGAATTTTCACCTCACAAGTTGTGAACCCTAGCATGCACTAGCCTCCAAAGATGGCTTCATTGCACCATGAATCAAGCTAGAATAGCCAAGAGGAAAGGATGAGGAATTTTCTTAAGCTTGAAGGTTTTTGTGTAGATTTCTTGGATTTTTTATTTTTATTTTTTGATGAAATCTTGATGAAATGAGATGAGGAATGAGTGGAATTTTTTTTTGGGAAAATCTCACTGCAGTGAGGTCGGCACAATGAGGGAAGTGGAGATGAGTGGAGAATTGTGGAAATTTCTAGGCCCAAACAACTCATTCAAGTCAAATTAAAGTATTCACATCAATTTTCCACTAAACCCCCTTGTAAAGTATTCATTTCCAACAAGTGGGAAAAAAATGGAGAGGGATTTCCTGCAGTTCTGCAGTGAAGGGGAAAGTGGGGTTTGTGTTAAACAGGTTAGCATTTTTTTTTACAATAAAGCCCCTCAAGTTCATAATTGCATGATACTTCATTCCTAGTAAAATTTCATTTTAATTTCGTTTAAGACCATAGAAACAATTAATCTTGGAATGTCTTGATAAAATTTTTTATTACTAATATATTTTAGTTATAATGGTTCCTAATTATATAAATTACCCAATTAAATTTGTATTTATCACTAATTAAATGTATCTTTAAAAGCTTAAAATAATATTAAAAATAATTAATTAAGGAAATTTTTTTAATTAACTAGAAAATTTTATGTGACATTTTAGTGACCAATTTATAGTAATATCTTATCTAAATTTGTATAATTAGGCCTATAATGAAAAATACATATTTTGACTTTTTACGGAAAAGACTGCAAATTTAGCCGATTACCGAAAAACTGCCTAAACGATTTTCGAAGCGTTACACAGACTCGACGATGGAGGCTGAATACATCGCTGCCAACGATGCTTCCAAAGAGGCTATCTGGATGAATAAGTTCATTGCTAAACTTGGTGTGGTTCCATCCATTGAGCATCCAATACCTTTGTATTGAAATAACAATGGAGCTCTTGCTTTGGCTAAGGAACCCCGGTCTCATCAACGATCCAGACATATTCTTAGGCAGTATCACCCGATCCGGGAGATAGTAGATCACCGGAAGATCGAGATCAGGAGAGTTGACACGAAGGACAACACAGTGGATCCACTCACGAAAGTCCTTTCCCAGACGCAGTTTGAGTGACTTTTTGGGATGTTGGGTAAGAGATACTACAACAACTGGCCTTAGTACAAGTGGGAGATTGTTCGGAATATATATGCCCTGGAGGCCATTATTGTATGATATAGTGGATGCTTGAACATATATATAGAGGAATTTCTTGCTCGACATGATAGTATACTATCTGGTTGCTCTTTATCTTAACATGTACACTTGTATTATTATACTGTCTCTCTGATACATGTTGATAAAGTCCTTAGGATGTTTGCTTGACTACTAGGACTATGATGCGGATCATACTACTGGGACTTATGTAGTCCACAAGCACATCCTTTAACCATTCCTAGTCGAGGGAGTATCGAGACAAGGCATCGATATTCTAAAGTAGACTAGTGTGTACGTTTCTTGACCCTGTAGGGGGCGATGGTTGATCCCATAACCATTGGTTTTTGACATCAAAGATTGTACAAAGGTTCTCATTAGAGAATGGGTACACTGAACAGGACTCGCCGAGAACTCCTAGATGGTACCATACCTATTGTCAGATAGCAGTTCTCTGGTGACACTGGTACAGGTTAGTCTGTAGACCCTAGATCATCATAGTGTCTTGTATGGTACCCACTGTGCTTTGATTTCCTCCCTACCACGGCTCATAGGAGTCGTGCAAACATATGGATTTTGGGTACAGTCCCGAGTCACATGGAGGCAGTGAGCGATAGGAGGGGTTTCGTCTCTCCCGGTATAGGGAGTTGATGTTGCGCTATGCTCGATTGGCTATAATAGCAAGTCCCTGGCCAGAGCTGATGAGATTTATTGGTAAGTGTTATCAGTGGTTTCTCAAACCGTTATGAGCCATACATTGGCATGACTTATCAAGTTACCGGGGTCTGACGATTCTACCTCTAGACTCGATATGCGAAATATCAGACGAAGAGACCGAACTGTATGGTAAGTGTTACTTATAAACTTCATGGGAGTTTGGACAAGTTTGCTTGTTGATCTTCGAATCACTCAATACCTGGGTAGCCGTTATGTCCAGCTAGTACTGCTGACAGCTTGTGAGTAACTGATGTGATTATTACCTACTGCTGTCATATTGACGAGTCTTTAGAGTCCCACACAGAGATTTCCTAGCTCAAGCAAAACCAAGTAGGGCACATATGCTGATATGTGCGGGAGCCTGATTAAATATGAGTATATGATACCGTATTCTAATCTGGCGATAATTTGATATCGATTAGGTTATATGTGATATAATCGGATTATTGAATTAAGTGTTGATTTGATAATATGATATACAGATAAATGATATTAGTCGGTTATATATGATATAACCGGATTATTAAATCAAGTGTTGATTTAATAATTTTATATATATTTATATTAACTAATATTATTGCTCACTAATTATTTTCTTCTCTTAATATATATTTATATGTGTGTGTGTGATATATATATATATATATATATATATATATATATATATCATAGTTGATGATATATATATTTTGAACATGGAATTTCTATTTTGAGAAAATAGAATTAAGTGGTGGAAAATGGGAGATATTTATTATTTAAATATTGGTTTGGCTACACTATTGAAGTATGGTTGATTATTTTTATTGTAAAAATAATCAATACTTCAATAAGTGAGCGAGCCATTTTTCACTTACCATGAAACCCTAGCTCATTTGCTTCCATTTTCTTTCACACACCCTCCATGTTCATCTTCCTCCTCTATCCTTAATCTTGAGTTGGAAATTAAAGAGAAAGAAAATTCCAAGTGAGCCAAAACACCTACTTCATCAACCTGCTCTAGATTAGCACTTTAGATTAGGTTGTTTCCTTCACTAATTGTTGATTAGTGAAGAGGTAGCTTGACCTAGAGAAACTTCGGATGGATCATCTTCGACTTAGAAGATCAAGAAGTAAGCTCGATCTTTTCTTCAAATGGAGCCAAGAGGAGTCGTAGGGACTACTACTCGAAGCTTTACAAATGAAGGACTTGGTCTACAAAGGTTGTAATCTCTTTCACTTAGGGTAAAACTTCTTATATCATGCATTAAACCCTAATACTCTAGTTAGATTCTAGGTTAGTGTAGCTTAGCATCCAAGAATTTTTAAAATTGCATACTTGATACTTGTAAAAACCTAGTGGTGCTACTAAGACACACTCACACCTTCGTTAACCTGATCAACATAAGAGTGCTGAAGGAGATTTGCATGAACGTTCAGCATCTCTGCTCGGCAGGCCTTGGTTACATGAGTACAACATCATCTCTTCTACACAACATCAGTGTATGAAGTATTACAAGGATGGCTCAGAGTACACCGTCACAAGAGAGCTAAACCCGTTCTCGGTAAATGAAGTCCGGAAATATGAAAACGCAAAGTACTACCTACCAGATTTTGAAGATACGGAAAGGCGTCATAAGCCGGAGGATAAACAGAAGTCCGTCGCCATTATCCCGATCTTTAAGAGTGATACCGAGGAAGATGAAAAAATAGTCTACTCAGGAAAACCCCATAAAGAAAATAATAAGGCCGGACCACCTACTCCAATTTTGGTCTTTGGCAGCAACTCAGAAGATGAGGCAAACACAGTATTCCATCCGCCCGTCAATGCAAACTTTTGCCGGAACAGATCAAAGTCTACAAATTACAATGGCTCCACCTCGGCACTACAAGGAACTTGATGCGTTCAATACATACAGCGTACAAGAGCTACAAACTTTCAACTTGCCTTCTAAGTGAAGAGGTAAAAAGGCGACCCTCTTCTACCAATCTATGGAGATCAAAGTAGAAAAAGAAATCTGGCATGGTGCTAATTTTGCACTCGACAGATTTCAACCAATCCGTCTGCCAAGATACCATGCGGAAGGATTGAAAAGGCTGTTAATATATCAAGGTGTACCCCTCGAATAAACTGTTCGACAAACCCAATTCTACAAAAAGATTTGGGATATTCCCGAAACTCAGCAAAAGATGCCCAATGGAAAGATGGAGACAACCGGGCTCGGATACATTCGGTCCAAGAAAAGGGAGCAGATCCACAGTTGTCGTGTCGTAAACAACTCCAGTGAAGCGGAAGTCACTCTTCCAAATAGCCATGACGTCAAATCAGAGCGAGATCCCGCTCTAAAAACGTTAAGTCCGTCGCTGGAAGAACAAATTGACAGGTTAATAAAAGAAGCTTGCCAAACGAACCGGGACAATCACAGCCGTGAAATAGCCATTTATGAAAAGGCCATGACGCAGCATCTCAATCAGCAATCTGCCGAGAAGGTAGACTATAATGCTCTTCATCCCCGGCCCACCGTATGTTCTCGTGAAAGGGGAAATCCCGAAGTAGAGGAAAAAATAGAGCAAAGAGTGCAAACAACGTTCGAAGACAATAAAGCGGATCCAAAACGCCGTGCAATCGAGAAAAACTCGATTAGAGCCCATCCTCTATAAAGAAGATGGGTCCGGAATACTCTTTCTCTCAAGACAAGATAAAGAAAATATTCAACCTTATTATGAAGCACCAAATGATGATACTTCTGGAGTCTCGACATCCCAAACAAATAAGCGAGGTCTATCACCCGGATTATTACTCCTATCACTGAGTAAGACTGCTTCACCTTCAAAGACTGGGTAGAAGACCAGTATCGATAAGGTGGTTTTATGTTGTTCGACAGCTGGAGGATAACCCCACCGCAAAAACCTAAGCTAAAAAGGACCTATACCATCAAGATAGGACCAGCTCAACATCAAGAATGGAAGCGAACTCGTACTTTCCATATGATAACACTCTCAAAAGAGAGAGGGTACGAGATTATGAATGACCTTTTCAGGTGCTTCGCAAAGGAAGACGAGGATAAGGTGATCTCGGAGTTTCCACCAGCACCAAAAGAGATGGAAGATGGGATACACACCACGTCGGACAACCTAAAAAAATTGACTTAGGGACGGAAAATGATCCAAGACCAACATTCATCAGTGAACTGCCTATCTGAGAAACAAGCGGCCACGTTAAAAGACATGCTTATGCAATATAAAAATTGTTTCGCATGGAACTACTCCGAAATGTCGGGTCTAGATCCAAAAGTAGCAGTACATAAACCTGCCATATCGCCGGACATAAAGCCAGTGAAACAGGCGCCAAGAAAGATATGACTCGAACTTGAGATGGGTATCAACGCTGAAGTCAAGAAACTAATCGACTCCGGCTTCATCTAATATCGTTCCGGTGATAAAGAAAAATGTGACAGTCTGCATCTGCGTGGACTTTCGGGACCTCAACAAAACTTGCCCAAAGGATGACTTCCCAGTACCTGTTACCGAGCTGATGATTGATAACACGTCTATCCATGAGATCTTCTCATTCATGGATGGATCTTCAGGATACAACCAAATAAAAATGCATACAGAAGACCAAAAGCATACCGCCTTCCGAACCCCATTGGGCATATTCTGTTATAAGGCGATGCCCTTCGGTCTAAAAAACGCTGGCGCTACCTACCAGAGGGCCATGACAAAGATTTTTTAATGAACTCATACATGACATCGTCGAATGCTATATCGACAACCGTGTGGTAAAGAGTAAATCTCACGATGAACATTAGGAACATCTAAAAATAGTGTTCTAACGTCTTCGGAAGTACAATCTGAAGATGAATCCTCTAAAATGCGTGTTTGGAGTTTCCTCTGGCAAACTCCTAGGATTCATCATACGTCACCAAGGTATCAAAATCGACCCATCAAAGATCAAGGTAATTATGGAAATGCCCATGCTAAGAACTCTCAAACAATTGCGGTCTCTCTAAGAAAAGCTCGCGTATATCCGGCGATTTATAGCTAACCTTTCCGGAAAATGCCGTCCCTACAGTCATTTGATGAAGAAGGGGACCCCATTCGTCTGGGATCAAAAGTGCCAAAATGCAATGGATGAAATCAATCAATACCTGCAAAATCCACCAGTATTGACCGCTCCGGTTAAGGGAAAACCCTTTATCTTATATACAACGGCCCTTGAGGGTTCTCTAGGCGCACTATGGGTATAAGAAAACGATCAGGGAAAGGAAGAGCTCTATACTATTTGAGTCCAGTTCTTCTGGGGGCAGAAAACAACTATTCCCCCTTTGAAAAGCATTGCATGGCACTGATCTTTGCAATAACAAAGCTCAGACATTACGCTTTGGCACACGAAGTCCATCTCATATCGAAGGTGGATCCTCTCAAATATCTAATGTCAAGGGCCATACTAACAGGAAGGCTTGCCAAATGGGCTTTCCTCCTGATGGAGTTCTCGATAACGTATCGTCCCCTCAAAGCAGTGAAAGGGAAGGACATTGCCGACTTTCTTGCGGAGCATCTGATACTAATTGACTCCCCATTAAATTACGAATTGCCAGACGAACATGCATTTGATACAATTGAAGAAGAAAACGATTCCTGATGGGAACTCTATTTCGATGGAGCATCTTCCATGAAGCGGCGAAAACAAAACACCCCCATAATTAAAGCCAGTGTGGGCCTTATCTTCATGACTCCGCAAGGAAGAATATTGCTTATGCCCTCTCCTTAACAGAGCCAAGGACTAATAACGAAGCTGAATATGAAGTTTTGATAGCAGGTCTAGAGATTGCTATTGGCATGGGAATCAAAGTCCTCCTTGTATATGGAGACTCCCGGCTAATTGTTAGCCAAGTAAATGGCGACTATCAGACATGTAAACCAAAGCTGATAAAATATGTCGAAAGAGTGCAGCAACTGCTGATGCAAATCCCTTCCTACATCCTGAAAAGTATACCACGTGCAGAAAACAGCAAGGCAAATGCATTGGCCAAATTGGCTAAGGAATTGGCCGATGAAGATCATTATACAAAACCGCAGGGTTCTCGCGCCAACAGAAACATATTCAAAAAACTAATAAAGCTATCCCAAGGAAAAGAAATGACCGAACAAGTAATCTTTCAAATAGGAGACGAAGAAATGGTCAAGGACTGGAGGGAAGTATTCATAGACTATTTTAAGTCCCAACAAACGCCCGAAAATGTGTCATTTAGACATCAACTCATGAAAAGAGCTTTGTCTTTCGCCTTCGTCAATGATACTCTATATAAGAAATCGTTCGACTGTCTATGACTAAGATTCCTGGGCCCGAAGAAAGCAAAGAAAGTCGTCCAAGAAATACACGACGGACTCTGCGGTTCTCACCAAGCTGGACCAAAGATGAAGCTGAAGATAAAAAGAATTGGTTACTATTGGCTCACAATGATTCATAACTGCCTTGAATATGCGAAGCAGTGTCGCCCGTGCCAAATTCACAGGGACTTCATCCATCAACATCCAAATCCTCTACACCCGACAGTGGCTAAATAGCCGTACGAAATGTGGGGAACCGATATAATTGACCCTATTGAACCGGCTTCCTCCAAAGGATATCAGTTTATATTGGCAATGACCGATTACTTCTCTAAGTGGGCAGAAGCAATACCACTAAAAGAGGTGAAGACGGAGAATATCCTCCATTTCTTCAGAACCCATGTCATCTGTCGGTTCGGCATTCCGCAACGGATAATCTCGGATAATAGACCAGCTTATAGAAGTCATAAAATCAACCGCTTCGCACAGCAACACAAAATAGATTAGAGATACTCTTCAGTCTATAATTCTCAGGACAACGGTCTAGCTGAAGCTTTCAACAAGACTTTGATAAAGATTATAAAAAAGACGGTGTCCAGAAACAAAAAGGACTGGCACGAAAGGTTGCATGAAGCTCTCTGAACGTACCGAACAACGTTCAAGATGGCCACGAAAACAACACCATACGTATTGGTATTCGACACGGAAGCAGTGCTCCTATTGGAGATAGAACTCTCCTCTCTATAAGTAGCGGTTCGATATGAGCTGACAGATGAAGAAAATTCTTATCTTCGTCTTGAGGATCTCGATGCCCTCGACGAAACTCACCTTATAGCACAGCAAAATCTGGAGGCTTATAAGGCAAGGATGACACGGTCATACGAAAAACTGACCATGCCGAGAACATTCCGCCAAAGCGAACTCGTGCTAGTAATCAAAAGACCAATGATCCTCAATCATGAAAAACGGGGGAGGTTCGAGCTGAATTATAAAGGCACATACATCATAGACAAAGTCTACCAAGGTGGAGCCTACCTGCTTATGGATACGCATGGCGAAAGATCTTTCCAGCCAATAAACGGCTGATTCCTCAAAAAATACTACGCTTGACAAGTCACGACTCAGGTCAATGATAGATGAAGACGCTTGTGTCCGCTCGCTATCTTCCTGAGTAAGATGCCTGAAGGTAGTATCCAAAAGTTCCGTCACCTCAAACATGGTGATAATGGACCGAAACGTCCTTAAACTAATATTCGTCCCAAAAACGGGAATGCTGGACCGAAACGTCCTTAAACTAATATTCGTTCAAAAAACGGGAATGTTGGACTGAAATGTCCTTAAACTAATACTCACCTCAAAAATGGCGATATTAAACTGAGAAGTCCCTAAACTAACAAGCCGTCTAAAGCATGGAGATAATGGAACGAAAAGTCGTTAAACTAAAAATTCGCCTCAAATACGACTATAATGGACCGGAACATCCCTAAACTAGTGCATCATCACAAATACAGTGTTATGCTCCCTTTAGATCTATATCACAATCAAAGTCCTAGTGGCAAAGGTTGCAACTCAAGTCCCACTGGCTGCACATCTACTTCAGCAGTGAAGCTACCCTCAAGTCCCACCGGCAAACAAATGGGTCACTTGTGACGAAACTATTCTTGAGAGTTTCACCGCGTTAAAAAAAGGGTATGTTCACAAGCGAAATGGGCATGGATCAAAACCCGAAAGGGCGCCATGAGTAAAAACAGCAGGACTGCCGGCGAGTTGTGAAAACCCAAAAAGGGCGCAAACTCGTAAAATAAAAAATTCATGTGCACTTATAAGGTCCTCTCGACCTTGTGAAGAGAAAATACCTGCATGAGATCCTTACGACTCACAAAGGAGAAACACAGTTAGGAATCCCCATGATTCCTATGGAGAAATTATACTTGCAAGATCCTCACGACTCGTAAGAAGAATCCCCTATGAAACCATCACGGCTCATAAAATTCAAAAGTCTTAGGTTACAGAGATCTAAACCGGTTCTTAAGCCGTCATATCCCCCAAGCTGCCCTACAAGCGGTCCGATATTGACCCTTGTATACAATCCACGAGCACAAATAAATATTCTTCTACCAAGTTCCACCAATGAAGAAAAATGTCCCCATATAGTAAACGACACTTGTAATTCATCTCGACTTCTAAGGAGAAAACACTCTTGGAAGATTCTTACGACTTACAAGAGAAACGTACATAGGAATCCCCATGATTCCTAAGAAGAAAATACAACTACGAGATCCCCACGACTCATAGGGAGAAATAATTTTATGAGACCCTTACGGCTCATGAAGTCGAAAGCCTTAGTCGACAGGATCCTAACCCTGTCTACTGAGCCACTTTGTTCAAATTGATAAAGGCAAATGATGATTCGCTCATGGCAACATTCCAGTTGTAACGATGCTGATGCCTAAATAGGTATCAAATTCCAAGTTCTCTCACGGCAAATAACGATTCTCTCCTGGCAATATTCCGGTTGTAGCGATACTGTTGCCACAGCGGATATCAAGACCAAGTCCCCAACTCGTGATAAAAATCAGCGATCAAGAAATATGCATAAACAGCCGAAATGTTTGGGCAACTTGCAATAAAAGCAGCGAGTAAAATTAAAAAAAAATATATAGCCGAAATGATTGGGCACCGCAATAAATAGCCAAAATGATTGGGCAATCGCGACTTTCACGAAATAAAAGTTGAAAAGATAGAGCATCGCGGAAAGAAAAAAAATGAAAATGAAACCTTTTTTCCCTGCAATTATGTCCATATTGACTCTTGTATACAATCCGTGGGCACAAATAAAGGAAAAGGGGCCATATTCTCCCACCATGCTTCGTCAAAAGGAGCTCCAAGTCTCGACGGTACATATACCGCCTAGAGACTATCCCTGTGTTTCCCCCTCATTCCAGCAGGGACGGACACAACAATCAAATAAAATGAAGTGACGGCAAAATCCTAGCTTCATGTCTTAATGGCAACATCTACAGCCTAGAGATCAGCTCGACATACTTCACATGCCAGCAAGATGAAAACGCAACGTCAACAAAGACCCAAGGGTCAAATAAAAATGGAGTGATGGAAAAATCCTAGCTCCAAGTCTTGACGGTTCATATACAACCTAAAGAATATCTAGGCGTTCCTTCTTATTCCGGCAGAATGCAAACGCAACGTCACCATCAAATAAGAAAGAACCAAGGGTCGAAACAAAAATGGAGTAATGGCAAAATGCTAGCTCTAAGTCTTGACGGTACATATACAACCTTGAGACTATCTCGGCGTTCCTTCTCGTTCCAGCAGAATGCAGACGCAACGTCATCATCAAAAAAGAAAGACCCTAGGGTCAAAGCAAAAAAAATAGAGTAATGGAAAAATCCTAGCTCCAAGTCTTGACGGTACATACCCAACCTAAGGACTATCTCGGCGTTCCCCTCATTTCAGCAGGATGCAAACGCAATTATCAAATGAAATTGGAGCAATGGCATATTCCAAGCTCTGGACTTCAATTGCAATACATACAGTATAGAGGTTCTACAGATGTCTACCCTATTTCAGTAAAGAATCAGCGTAACATCGTCAAAGAAAAAAACAAAGTGACGGCATATTCCTATTTTCGGGTCTTGACGAGAACTCATATAAAGCCTAAAAGACCATTGGAGATCATCCCACCCTAGAAGGATGCTGTTATGACTCATCGAGGTTCCAAATTGAGCCTAACCTCAGGTAAAAAGTGTCACGGCAAATTCCTAACGCTTGCTCTTCCAACGGTAATATGACCTAAGAGGATTACTTGAAGACATCTTGTCCAGCCCCCAAAGTGATCAGAGACACGACAGTCGCGGGGCTACTCGAACAGCGGCTTAAAGACTGCATATCAAGGAACACATCAGCCAACGCGACGGTACCACGGACTAAAACCCTAGTACCACAAACCTAACGGACCCCTGTCGTAAAGAATGGGGGTTATCTACATACAATGTTAGGACAAGTTTTCATGTAAACACAAGAGATATAAACTAAAAATACTACGAAATGAGTACATAAACTAAAGACTCCAAAATTAGTGAATAAACTACAAACTCCGAAAAGAGTACATAAACTAGAAACTCTGAAATGGGTAAATAAACTAAAAACAACGAAATGAGTGAATAAACTATAAACTCCGAAATGAGTACTGATCAGTCGAAAATATTGCATTTTTAACACATCAATTTCCCTACTATTTGCAATCATCTAAAGGTGTTCGGTATGAATATGGCACATATTAGCAAATTGACTGTAAAATACCAAATAACATGTGTTATATATTATAACCGGCATTTTGAGGGAAATTGAGCGTTTATCATTTCACGCATGATCTTTGTATATCACAACACTTGTCTCGAGAATGTATGTAGGAAATTCCAGGTAAAAGAGCCGAAACTGCTAAAAGTGCTGATAAAAATACGCCAAGTCCAAGACTTGTGATCTGGCAGTAAACAAGAGAGTATAAAAATATTCTATATATAAAATAAAGCCCTATGGATCAGCACCAACATCAGCTAGAATTTCCATGCACCGAAGCCATCAAAGGGCCGCGGATCCGCGGCCGAATGGCCCTATTGGCGGCGGATCCGCGGCCACGAGATCATGACGTCAGCAAGTTGTGGCTTCAGGTTTCTCATTTCAAGGTCAAAACATCTTCAAGCCACTTTAAATTCCAGATATCTCCAGAAACTTCCATCCCAACAACCAAGCTTCTTATACAAGCTAAACACCTCCAAGCTTCTCAAATAAGCTAGCTAAACCTAGAAGGTTCTTCCTAACAACCAAGCTTATCAAGGAAGCTAGCTAACTAACTAATCCTAGAAGCTTCTACTCAACTACCAAGCTTGTAAGAGAAGCTAAACCTAGCTTAGCTTCTAAAAGAAGCTAATCCTAATCAAGCTTCTAGGGGAAGCTAAGGAGAAGGCTATAAAAAGGACCCAAAGGCTTCATTCTCAAGGTTGTTCAACAATTCACCCACAAGTTGAGTGACACATCTTGTGCATCCAAACCCTAATCCAATCCCAAAAGCCAAATTCAAGATCTCCGAGTAAAAATCAAGCAAGAAGCCTTCAACCTTTTAGAAGCGATGCCGATCTTCAACCGAGCAAGTGATCCAAGACGATCCGCGACTCACGGAGGCGATGCGAAGCTAATTCGACGATCGAGTTCTCTCCTCAATTCTTGTAGTCTTGAGCGAATTGTAAAGAAATTGTTGAATAATAAAAGGTGAAATTTCTTTATCTTGCTTTTCTTTATATTTGAGCATTATGATGAGATCTCAATTCTTGATTATTTTCTTTGTTATGATGCTTGCGTAAAAACTCCGCGCGTGGAGGAATCGAGAAAATAGATAGATGATGATGATTACATTCTTGAACGATTCTTAAGTCCTATGAGTTTTGTAAACTCTAGAAAATTGAATCATCGACAACCTAGTTTCGAGCGAGATGCTTTCTTAAATGTTTTCGCTCTTAATTAGAGATCAACGATCGATGATTGAATTTCCTAGAGGCTAGCATTTGAATGATAATCAACGAAAGGACAAAGGATGAGATGAAGAAACCCAAGTTCCTTCAATAGATCCTTAAATCTCGTTGATCGTCATCGATCTAGCAACAAATCATCAATGGATAAGAATACGTAATCACAAGTCTTCATCATCACTATCGATTCGATCGATTCCTACGAACTTCTCTACAAATCTTGATAACTCATTCAATTTGGATATCATCAATTCTTGATTCTTGATCTATAGTATTTCTTGATATTAGATCTAGATTTTGATAATTCTTGAAATTCAATTTCATAAATCTTGAATCAAAATTTCTTTTCTTTTCTCTTCAATTTTCAATTCATCTAAATCAATTACGATCAAATCACACTTTCCCTGTGGACGATCCGCACTCGCTAACGAACCTACAATTGACACCGTTATTGATTGCGGTTAACAAATTTCTTTGATTGTGATCTTTACACATTTTCAAAACACGACACACAAAGAATCATTCAATCAAATGGCACCGTTACCGGGGATTGTGTGCTAATTTGTTCGTTTTTGAAATTTGAGTTGAAAATTTTATTCCATCAGAATTTTTAGATCAAAATTCGCACGAACACTAAACGGTTTGTTGTGAATTGTTGCGAGGAAATCTGGAATCTGTGGAGCGAGAAGAAAAATTTTCTGAATATTCCAGAGAGCTCAGGGAGTGAACAGGAACAGTGCCTTAAATTTTTGTGCAGTGAACAGATCATCACGCGGTGGAACAGCGGTCGAAGAGCGCTTCTTGCGGCGGAACCGCGGTGGGAGTAGGGTTTCGCTGTACGAAATTTCTCAGGTATAATTCTCACTTTCTTATCTCCTCCTTGATCTGCTCCATTGACCAATTTCTGCAGGTTTCTTTGCAAAAATTTGCAGCGCCGCAAAAAAAATAAAAAAATTGTGCGTGTTTGATCTTGGTTGTTTGCATTTTTAATACGGAAATTAATGGGCAAAGACCAAATTCAGATTAGGTGGGGAGTTCATTACCCTTCCTAAGCCCCAAAAATCACAAAACTGCATCCGCATTACCCTCATTAACTAAAAAATATCTAGACATGACTCTAAGGACCGTCGCGCTTACTTAGGACAGGAGAAGGTCGTGGGTAATCTATTGCTTATCCGCGTTTCATTTGTGGTGTCTAAGGCAGATGTGTCTAAGGCAAGTGGTTACTTAATTAGGCCCACTACTTACGTAGTGGAGAACCTTCCACTTACCTGGCACTTACCTGGTACTTACCTGGCCACAGGAGGGACAAAGAGGCAGTAGAGGATCTATCTTGCGACTTGTCTTCTGGAAGTCTAAGAGCGGTCTAGAGACTTGACCTAGGTGACCACTAGACTTAGGGTTGCTTGTGCATTGTTTGTGATTTGCATTTTTAAAAAAATCCGTATCTTTTTCAAAACAAACACCAACTTATCTTTTCCTTAATTATCATTTAACGCTGCCACTTGTGCTAAACCCTTTAGTGCATGCTCGGCTGGACACGGGATTCTTGTGCCCGTCTTATCCGTGCTCCCCCTATCGACTCCGAAGTCGGTATTTCTACGTCTACTTCTTCTTTACCCACCACCACACCCATTTCGATGGACAATTCTCTATCGAACTTCTTTACCACTACTCTGTCGCCGTCCGCAGGTGCGCAGAATCCACCCCGCATCTCTCTCCAAAAGAGATGCTATCCTATGCGAGGTCCTCTTTCGACCTGTCTCACCATTCCACCAGCCAACGGGGAAAATTTTGTAATAAAACCCCAATACATCAATCTTCTGCCAAAATATCACGGTCTCGAGTCTGAAGACGTATATGTCTTTATTACCAAATTTGAAAATGTATGCACTATGATGGGTACTTCACAGTTTTCTGTGGATGCTATGCGTCTACGTCTTCTCCCATTTACTCTGTACGATATAGCCGAGAAGTGGCTTTATAACACAGCCGCACATTCTATTTCAAACTGGGAAGAATTCGTAAAAGCATTCCTAAAGAAATTTTACCCCAATCATAAAACAGCTCGAGTCCGTAGCGAAATAAATCAATTTACCCAGTTTCCAAATGAACCATTTTCAAAGTATCTTGAACGCTTCAAGGATCTGTTAGTTCAATGTCCACATCACGGAATTCCTAGATGAGATCTGTGCAGAATCATATATGAGGGCATTAATCCTACCACAAAACAGACCCTTGAATCTATGTGTGAAGGCACCTTCATGACTAAAAATGATGGTGAAGCCTGGAGATTCTTAGAAGATTTCACTGAAAAATCTTTACAGTGGGAGGGTGTAAACCAGTCATCGTCTAGGGGTGGAAATCACCAATCTGAAGTTTACATAGGAGTTAGAGCAGAAATGTCAGCAATGCAAAAGAAACTCAAAACTATGGAAAATAAATTTTTAGCAGCCGCCCTAAATCAAATGTCGCTCTCCAAAACTGTCTGTGGATGCTGTTCTGATTCATCACATCTCACGGAAGAATGTCCATTGAATTCTCCGTTTCAAGGTCATGAGCATATCAATGTTGCTTTCCAACAAAGACCTAGGAATGATCCGTATTCTTCCACTTATAATCAGGGTTGGAGGAATCACTCTAACTTTGCTTGGAACCAATCACAAAATCAAAACACGGTTCCAATCCAAAACAATTTTCAAAGGGCTCTTCCACCACAACAGCAACCACTTCAATTGAGTCAGCACCCCTACCAATCACAAAACTTCCAAAATCCGGCCAACACATCTGCACCATATGAAAATTCTTTGCAAATGGACGGTACTGATAATTCCTCTGCACTTGAACGAACCTTGGATACTTTCATGAAACAATCCATCCAAGGGACGGCAAATATTCAATCTTCCTTCGATAATATGATGATGATCATTGTCTCTCAAAATGAGAATATTAAATCGATGGAAGCACAAATTGCACGAATAAATGCCGTATTGAGTGCTAGAGAGAAAGGGAAACTTCCAGCTCAACCTTTACCCAATCCTGGATATTCACATCTTGTGAACGCTATCACCACGTTGAGATCTGGAAGAGTGCTTGACAATCATGTTGGTGAGGAGATTGATAAAAATGAAGAATCAATCGATGATACCCCGGCTGAGACTTTTCCTTCCACTTCTACTTCTATTTCTGACCCCAGTTCGTCTACCCCACCATTTTCTTCCGAGCATATTCTCTGTTTTCCCCAAGGCTCGACACCTCAACAAACCTCTTCTAGTCCACCAAAAACGATCCCCACTCCTATTCTTAGATCGTTCTTACCCATACGATCTTCTCCAGTGTTGGATCCCGATCTTATTGCTCAAGCTCCTTATCCGAATCGGTTAAGGGGAAACAGACCAAATCCGCAAATGGAAAAGATCACTGAAATGTTTAAACAGGTTAATATTAACATCCCTCTCCTAGATTCTATCCAACAAGTCCCCGCTTATGCGAAAATTCTCAAAGACTTGTGTACTAGGAAGAGGAAGACTCAAGTGCCCAAGAAGGTATTCATGTCAAAGACCGTAGACACAGGTTTTCCCCAACAATTACCGAGGAAACGTAAGGATCCTGGCTATTTTACAATTTCTATTTCTATTGGGGATAAACACATCAACCGTGCTCTACTTGACCTTGGCGTAAGTATTAACCTGCTTCCCTTCTCAGTTTATGAGCAGTTAGGGATCGGAGAGTTGAAACCAGCTCACTGCACTCTCCAGATGGCCGACCGATCAATCACCAAATTTAGGGGTGAACTAGAGCATGTGTTAATAAAAATCGGGGAATTTATATTCCCTGTGGACTTTATTGTACTTGATACACAGCCTGTAGAGAACCCATGGAACCAAATTCCGGTGATTCTTGGTCACCCCTTTTTGGCCACTTCCAATGCTATAATCAACTGTCGTAACGGCTCTATGACCCTATCTTTCGAGAATAGGTCAATTGAGCTAAACATTTACAAGTTGGGAAGTGTACCCTTCGAACCTACTGCTCAGGTCTGTTCTGTGGAACTAATGGATGTCGACAGCAGCGAATTTGACGATCCTCATGATACTGATCTTGACTCTTTTCATATATTGTTGTTTGACTCAACTATGTATCATACACATACGGACTCTTCCACCGAGTTGTCCGGGTCAACAACTAACACTGATTATGAACCATTTTTGGAGTCTGAAGATCACCCCGCGCTTTGTGATGACATTATTCTTCGGGGTATCGATGAGAGTTTTGAGGAAATTTTCGCTGATGAGCTCGCATTTTTAGCAAATACGGGTGTTGAGATGAATCATCTCCCAAACAAAGAAATTGAACCTCCACCCCTTCTTCTGGACTGTAAAGAGAATGCGAGTAATCCATCACAATCATTGAGTCGTCTCTCCAAAACGAGACGCAAACACATTCTTTTACACCACTTATCTTTTCCCCACTTCTTCTTGGCTCTTTTCAACTTGTTCTTCCACCAACCGGTGCACTACACTGATAAAATCTTCGAATGGTAGGTGCTGAACTTCGATCTTTGCAAAGCTTGGCATCGACCAATAATCTTGACCCCCTCTTGTGATTTTCAAAAGCTTAACATTGTTTAACTCAAGTTTGGGGGGGTATAAGCTGGCTCTTGAAAAGAAAATTTTTACTAAAAATGTGAGCCAAAAATAAGTTTGGGGGAGGATTTTCACGATCATATTTATTGCCCCCATTAATAAATTTCCTCCCAGGCTTACAGGTTTTTGAGATTTAGCGGATGGCAACAGTGAGGACACTGTTAAAAATAAGTTTGGGGGAGGTTTGTGCTTATTTACGCATCATTTGCATATCACTTTGCATAAGCACAAAACATTTAAAACCTATAAAAAAATTTAAAAAAAATTCAAAAGATAAAAATATTTAATATTTAATTTTGTATATAAATAAGATAATAAAAGATTAGATAGTGAAAAATTACATCCAAAAGATTAGAAAAATTTAAGAAAACCAAGAAAATTAAAAGTTTTCTTAAACGAACTAGTAATAAGTAGTTATGAGCCGTTGTCCCAAGGGTTAGTAAGATGAAGGAAATAACTAATCTGAGGATAAAAATAAGTCTGAAAAATAGTTCCTATTCTGGAAACCAAACATTTGAACGTTGATACCCTACTATATGCACTTACACACGTCTTGAAACTCAGGATAGTAGAGGATACCTTGAAATGCTCTTGTCTAAAAGCCAAAGTATGAAGGAAATAAAAATTGAATAAAATATAAAATGGTGTTAAGAAAAAAATAAACACTGGTTTTGTTATCGCCAAGACAGCAATAAAAAAATAGCGAGGGTGCTTCATCACCTAGTGCCTTAGACCAACTAGTCTGGGAGTCACTGCTAAGCCTTAGGTGGTGCAAGACGAGGAAAACACCTAATAAGCAATCACATGAGTAATCGGTCGGTTAGTACCTCAAGAAGTATTAACGGTCGCATGAAAAATGTGTGAGCAAATCCATCTAAATATTCATCAAATTAAAAAGTACTGAGGTAGATGGACAAAAGTATAATAGATTGAATTGAATTCTCCGAGTGTAGGGATGTCTTTTACACACACGTAGGGTTATATGATCGATGTTTGGAAGAAAGATAGGAATGAAGAATAAAGACGATGTTTTATTGAGAGATGATGTGATTTCTAACATCTTTTTATGACTATTAAGATAGGGCTCATGACAACCGAAAAGCTAGTGTAGTTGGAAACTCTGATTTTCAAAGTCTTATCTTTACATGTAACTTTCACGGTCTTCCTTTTATTATGAGATTTTGTGGGTGCAATCCGCTGAAAACCCTCAGGAGACAACACTCCTCCTTCTAGGGACACCTAGAGGTTTAAAGGCTTGTTGCACGTGCTCAGTGCAATCGTGTTGCCTACGAAAGTGTGCTAGTTAGTTTTTCTCTTTCTTATATTTTCTTCTTCTCTTTCTAATAAAATAGTTTGCTCGAGACGACCAAAAATAAGTTTGGGGGAATTTGATCAGTCGAAAATATTGCATTTTCAACACATCAATTTCCCTACTATTTGCAATCATCTAAAGGTGTTCGGTATGAATATAGCGCATATTAGCAAATTGACTGTAAAATACCAAATAACATGTGTTATATATTATAACCGGCATTTTGAAGGAAATTGAGTGTTTATCATTGCACGCATGATCTTTGTATATCGCAACACTTGTCTCGAGAATGTGTGCAGGTAATTCCAGGTAAAAGAGCCGAAACTGCTAAAAGTGCTGATAAAAATACGCCAAGTCCAAGACTTGTGATCTGGCAGTGAACAAGAGAGTATAAAAATATTCCAGATATAAAATAAAGCCCTATGGATCAGCACCAACATCAGCCAGAATTTCCATGCACCGAAGCCATCAAAGGGCTGCGGATCCGCGACCGAATAGCCCTATTGGCGGCGGATCCGCGGCCACGAGATCATGACGTCAGCAAGTTGTGGCTTCAGGTTTCTCATTTCAAGGTCAAAACATCTTCAAGCCGCTTTAAATTCCAGAGATCTCCAGAAGCTTCCGTCCCAACAACCAAGCTTCTTGTACAAGCTAAACACCTCCAAGCTTCCCAAATAAGCTAGCTAAACCTAGAAGGTTCTTCCTAACAACCAAACCTATCAAGGAAGCTAGCTAACTAACTAATCCTAGAAGATTCTACTCAACTACAAAGCTTGTAAGAGAAGATAAACCTAGCTTAGCTTCTAAAAGAAACTAATCCTAATCAAGTTTCTAGGGGAAGCTAAGGAGAAGGCTATAAAAAGGACCGAAAGGCTTCATTCTCAAGGTTGTTCAACAATTCACCCACAAGTTGAGTGACACAACTTGTGCATCCAAACCCTAATCCAATCCTAAAAGCCAAATTCAAGATCTCCGAGTACAAATCAAGCAAGAAGCCTTCAACCTTTTAGAAGCGACGCCGATCTTCAACCGAGCAAGTGATCCAAGACGATCCGCGACTCACGGAGGCGATGCGAAGCTAATTCGACGATCAAGTTCTCTCCTCAATTCTTGTAGTCTTGAGCGAATTGTAACGAAATTGTTGAATAATAAAAGGTGAAATTTCTTTATCTTTCTTTTCTTTATATTTGAGCATTATGATGAGATCTCAATTCTTGATTGTTTTCTTTGTTATGATGCTTGAGTAAATACTCCACTCGTGGGGAATCGAGAAAATAGATAGATGATGATGATTACATTCTTGAACGATTCTTAAGTCCTATTAGTTTTGTAAACTCTAGAAAATTGAATCATCGACAACTTAGTTTCGAGCGAGATGCTTTCTTGAATGTTTTCGCTCTTAATTAGAGATCAACGATCCATGATTGAATTTCCTAAAGGCTAGGATTTGAATGATAATCAACGAAAGGACAAAAGATGAGATGAAGAAACCCTAGTTCCTTCAATAGATCCTTAAACCTCGTTGATCTTCATCGATCTAGCAACAAATCATCAATGGATAAGAATACGTAATCACAAGTCTTCATCCTCACTATCGATTCGATCGATTCCTACGAGCTTCTCTACAAATCTTGATAACTCATTCAATTTGGATATCATCAATTCTTGATTCTTGATCTATATTATTTCTTGATATTAGATCTAGATTTTGATAATTCTTGAAATTCAATTTCATAAATCTTGAATCAAATTTTCTTTTCTGTTCTCTTTAATTTTCAATTTATCTAAATCAATTACGATCAAATCACACTTTCCCTGTGGACGATCCGCACTCGCTAACGAACCTACAATTTACACCGTTATTGATTGCGGTTAACAAATTTTTCTGATTGTGATCTTTACACATTTTCAAAACACGACACACAAAGAATCATTCAATCAAGTACATAAACTATTTCTCGCCAGAGCAGGACAATCAAGAAAAAGAAGGTGCGGATATGAAAGGGAAAGATACTTTTCATTCACACTTCAAAACAGAACTACATACTCTTGGTGCAAAAAAAGTGCATGATCCCAGATTTATAGTGGCAAGACACTAAACTCCGGACATGGATTTTTGAACTCAAAAGCAAACTTGAGCAATGCGCGTTCAGCCTCATCAACCATCTTTTTGTGCATTTTCTCTTGGATGCAAGCGTCAGGGTCACCACTGATGTCCTCCACCCTCTGGTATGCTGATACTATCGCCTTTTGTTGGAAGACATGGTGTGTTCACCGCCGAAAGACGCGACCGAAACGTTGGGATTTGGGGGCAGATGCTATTTGAATTTATCTATCCATCTCTCTGAAGATGCCAAGTTGATTTATGGCACCATATATCGGAGGTTTGGACGGATGCGGCCAGTGTAGCAGATTTCGTCAGATTCCGCCTCGTTTGTGAGGGATTTTTTATTGTGGGGACGCTCTTCCATGCAAGCGTAAACCCTTACAGTTAATTACGTTACTGCATCGCGATAACCACTTTCTCCTCCTCCGGAAGTTCACTTCGTGTTGTGTGTGTTTGTTTTTGTTTAGGTTGCCCATGGATTGTATACGGAGAATAATTTGTGTCATCGCCCATAGGGCGTGGATTAGCCCAAATCCGTATATGATAGATTTGGGTTTGGTTTGATTTAAGGATCTCTGATCTGTTTTGAGATCAAGATCGACGAAAATGTATGTGAGCAGTTGCGGCTCGGTTAGTCTTTTTTTAAGGATACGTTAGTCCACTTTTGAAACTAAGATCTACTTAACAAGGTTTTAGGATCATTTTTTCTTCAGATTGAGAAAAAGAGAATTTAGGATCTGTTGATTTAGTGTAAGGACGTTTCGGTCCGTTATCGTCATTTTGGAGGCGAAGTTCTAGTTTGAGGACGTCTCGGTCCGTCGATCACCATTTTGAATGTGAGATTTTAGTTTATAGACGTCACGATCCCTTGATCATCATTTGGGGGTGAGATTTTAGTTTAAGGACGTTACGGTCCGTTGTTGCCATTTTGGAGGCAACGGTTAGTTTAAGGACGTTTCGGTCCGTTGTTGCCATTTTGGAGGCAACAGTTAGTTTAAGGATGTTTCGGTCCGTTGTTAGTTTAGGGACGTCTCGGTCCATTGTCCATCTTGCGTGCACGTGTATTTGTTACGTGATGGGATGAGCAACGATGATATGGGATGCATCCAGTCTGGGATGTGGTTTGATTTGGGATGTGCACGTCAGTTTGGAAAGTGCACCAAAAAGTAGTTGGTTGTCGGGACCCGCCACCTCTCTGAAGACGTTGAAGAATTACGACGACATGTATCAGAGGTGTAGAGAGATGTACCCTTGAACCAATTCCCGTGTTTGAGGGAAAAGGGATCAATGGTAAACCCAGGAATCATTAGTTGTATTTTGAGACTAAAATTTCCTCAGGGGAATGTAGGACGAATATCATTTTGGGATATCATCAGTTACAAGATCGATAGTCATATTTGGGACTAAGATCAGTTTGGGAAGTAGTGAGCACATGGGCTCGATTGATCTGAATTAGGGAGTTTCTACTCTCAAGGGACCTAACCAACCTAGCTTGGTCCACTCAGTTTTCTTTTTATTTGAAAAAGAGTGCTAAGCACTTATTTGGGCTCATTCCTTTTTTTTGTGCAAAAAGTGCTGAGCACTTATGTAAGTTCTGACGCTCACATATAATCATGTAGGGTTTTCAGTCATAGGAATTTCCCGATAAGTGTTAAATATTTTACCCCTTTTGTCTTTATATAGAGTGCTAAGCACTCTTTATGGCGCCCACGTGCGAAGCACGTGAGGAGCTAGGCACTAAGAGCTGCCTAGTGAGTGTCAAGCACTCTTCTATTCTGTGGCGCCCACGTGAGGAGCTGGACGCTGGGCGCAGCTCATTGAGTGCTAAGCACTTTTATTCTATGGCGCCCACGTGGGGTCACGTGAGACATTGGGCGGTGGGCGCCGCTTACTGAGTGCTAAGCACTCCCAACTTCTTTCTTAGCGCCCACGTGAGAGGTACATAGGGTGCTGGGTGCTTAGTGTCACCCACTGAGTGTTAAGCACTCCTGTGTTCTTTTGTAGCGCCCATGTGAGAGGCATGTGGGGCGCTTGGTGCTGAGCATCACCCACTGAGTGCTAAACACTCTTGAGTTCTTTTGTAGTGCCCACATGAGAGGCACGTGGGGCGCTCGGTGCTGAGCGCCACTCCCTGGGATCTTTTTATTCTGCGGCACCCACGTGAGGGGCACGTAGGGCACTAGGCACTGAGCGCCGCTCAATGAGCACTAGGCACTCTTGTAGCGCCCATGTGAGGAACACGTGGGGCGCTGGGTACTGAGTTCTTTTTTCATGAATGATCTACATGATCTTTATCTACTTTTATTTACCTAAAATTTCCAAGAAGAGAGTTTTTCTTCCTCGAGAATTTAATTCTTTGTTCTTTCGAAACTTTCTCTCTTTTTTTTAAGCTTATGGGGGTTCCTCCTTCTCGGACTTGAAGTCTTGGGTCCTTTATATAGTAGTGGCAGTTTGTTGATTTGCTCTGAGAAAATCTCTCATTAAGAGATCCCAAATGATTTGAGGATTTTACCCACCGTTGGATCTTTGATCCAAGGGCTTCTGTTTTACAAAACATTTTTTTTTCTAACAAGATTGGGGAAATATTTTCCCTTACACAGAATTTATTTTGTAAAACGGTGATTTTTTTAATTACCATTGGATTTCTAATCCACCGGTTCTCTGTTTTACAAAGGACAATCATTCTTGTTTAGAAAGATTGAGAGAATATATCCCAAAATAGAATTTTATTCTATAATCCAATTTGGAAAATGTTTTCTCCCGACGGAATTTAATTCTGTATTTTTGATGTTTTATCATCTCCGTTGGATTTTTGATCGAACGGCTCTATTTAACAGAGAGTAGAATTTAATTCTACCTTCTTTTAATTTGGGTTCTAACGCTCACGTGCTATGCACGTGGGCGTCGCCTAAGAATTTAATTCCTTTATAAATAGTCACGCTCGTGCTTTGCACGCCGGTGCTCACGTGTGTTCCACATGAGGCGCCACTATAGGATTTAATCCTAACAGAAGCTGGCTCTGGCACTCACATGGGAAACACATGAGGCGGTCAAGGATTTAATCCTATATGAAGCGGTACCTACATGCTTTGCATGTGGGTGCCCGTGTTTAACACGTAGAGATTTCCCTTTATTTTTATAAGGGGACAGCAAGTTTTGAGCTAAAATTTTTAGCGGGAACAAATGCCCCCCACTACTTTGCCTACGTAGGTATGTACGTGGGTGAAGTAATGCAATGTTATGCGTGACTATAGAATCGATGGCTTAGGATACAAGTTTATGATCCTTGTAGCCTAAGGCTTTTTCATCTTCATGAGCCGTAAGGGTCTTAAGAAGGTTTTTCTCTCTATGAGTCGTGAGGATCTAATAGGTGCGTATTCTTCCTAGAAATCGTGAAGATTCCTAAGTGTTCATCGCCTCCGTGAGTCGTAAGGATCTCACTCAAGAATTTTCTCTTTACGAGTCGAAAGGACTCGCAAGTGGTTTTTCCTCCTTATCGGTATGCGACTTTGGAGAATGTAGCCCATGGATAGTATACAAGAGTCGGTTTGGACCTTCTAACAGTGCAGCGATGGCTTAGGAAATAGATTTTAAATCTGTCGCCTAAGATTTTTCAACTTTATGAGCCGTGAGGGTCTCTTAAAGACTTTTCTCCCTACGAGTCGAGAGGATCTCGTAGGTGTCTTTTCTCCTTAGAAGTCGTGAGGACTCCTAAGTGCATTTTTCTCTTGAGAGTCGTAAGGATCTCACAAGAGAATTTTCTCCTTACGAGTCGAGAGGACTCGTAAGTGGTTTTTCCTCCTCGTTAGTATTCGACTTTGGAGAATGTGGCCAGTGGATAGTATACAAGAGTCAGTTTGGACCTACTTGTAGGGCTACAGTGCTTAGGAAACAGGTTGATATCCCCGTCGCCTAAGGCTTTTCACCTTCATGAGCCGTGAGGGTCTCATGAAGATGTTTTCCCTATAAGTCGAGGTGAATCGAAAAGTTCTCGCAGGTATATCCTAACGTGAAATATAGATAACCCCTGCTCTTTGCGATAGAGGTCCGTTAGGTTTTGTGGTACTAGGGTTTTAGTCCATGGTACCGTCGCGTTGGCTGATGCATTCTCCGATATGCAGTCTTTATGCTGCTGTTCGAGTAGCCCCGTGACTGTCGTGTCTCTGATCCCTTTGAGGGCTGGACAAGACGTCTCAACTAATCCTCTTAGGCAGTTTGACCGTCGGAAGAGCAAGCGTTAGGAATTTTACCATGTCGCTTTTTACTTGAGATTAGGCTCAGTTTGGGAGCCCCAATGAGTCATAACCACTCTGCATTGGTGTGGGATGATCTCCGATAGTCTTTCGACTTTTATTTGAGTTGCCGTCAAGACCCTGAAACTAGAAATCTGGCCTTCGCTTCCTTTTGATTTGACTATTTTAGAGCCTTTGTTGATAATGCGTCTGCTGTAACGAGAAGAATGCCAGAGTAGTCTTTAGGTTATTTTGTGAACCGTCAAGACTTGGAGCTAAGAATTTTGCCGTAGCTCCGTTTTGTTTCGACCCTGGGGTCCTTTGTTGATGTCGCGTCTGCATCCTCCTGGAGTGAGAAAGAACACCGTTGTTGACATTACGTCTGCTGTAACGAGAAGCATGTCGAGATATTCTTTAGGTTGTTTTGTGAACCGTCAAAACTTGGGTTAGGAATTTTTCCATGGCTCCGTTTTGTTTCTACCCTGTGGTCCTTTATTGATGTCGCGTCTGCATCGTGCTGGAGTGAGAAGGAACGCCGTTGTTGATATTGCATCTGCTGTAACGAGAAGTGTGTCGAGATAGTCTTTAGGTTGTTTTGTGAACCATCAAGACTTGGCTCTCCCTTTGACGGAGCCTGGTGGGAAAATATGGTTCCATTTTCATTTATGCCCATGGATTATATACAGGGGTTGATGTGGACTCACCTGTAGGGCAAAAGTTTCATTTCATTTTATTTCTTTCCGCGATGCTCTATCATTTTAGCTTTTTATATCGCGAAAGTCGCGATTGCCCAATCATTTCGTCTTTTTATTGCGGTGCCCAATCATTTCGGCTATTCTTTCTTTTTACTCGTTGCTTTTTATTACGAGTTGCCCAAACATTTCGGCTGTTTTTATATGCATATATTTCGCTCGCTGATTTTTATTGCGAGTTGCCCCGTCATTTCGGCTATTTCATATGCATTTCTTGCTCGCTGATTTTTATTGCGGGTATGGAACTTGAGATCTGATACCAATTTTGGAATCAACATCGCTGCGAATGGAATATTTCCAGGAGCGAATCATTATTTGCCTTGAAAAGACATGGAATTTGATACATGTTCAGGCATCGGCATCGCTGCGACTGGAATATTTCCAGGAGCGAATCATCATCTGCCTGTGCTGATTTGAACAAAGGTGGCTTAGTACACAGGGTTAGGATCCTGTCGACAAAGACTTTTCGACTTTATGAGCCGTAAGGGTCTCATAAAGTTATTTCTCCCTACAGATCGTGAGAATCTCGTAGGTGTATTTTCTCCTTAGGAATCGTGGGGATTCCTAAGTGTGTGTTCTCTTATAAGTCTTAAGGATCTTACAAGAGTGTTTTCCCCTTATAAGTCGAGAGGACTTACAAGTGTCGTTCACCATATGAGGACATTCCTCATCATTGGTGGAAATTGGTAGGGGAAATCGTATATTTGTGCCCGTGGATTGTATACAAGGGCCGATATTAGACCGCCTATAGGACAAAAGGGGAATACGATGGCTTAAGAACAGGTCCAAGTCCGACTTTCAAATTCTATGAGCCGTGAGGGTCTCATAGGGAAAGTTCTCCTTACGGATCGAGAGGATCTCGTAAGTGAAAATTTTACGAGATTGCGCCCTTTCAGGTTTTCATAAGCTCGCCGGTAGCCCTGCCGTTTTTACTCACGGCGTCCTTTCGGGTTTTCATCCGTGCCCATCTTTCTTGTGGACATACCATTTTTTTTTGTTTTTTTTTAACAATGGGACTTGAGTTGCAGTCTTCGTCGTTGGAGCTTTGATTGCAATATAGATCTCAAGAGAAGATATCGCCGTATTTAGGGCGATACACCATGTTTGAGGCGGAGTACTAGGTTATGGAGATTTCGGTCTATTATCGTCGTGTTTGAGGCGACGCGCTAGTTTAAAGACATTCTGGTCTATTGTTAGTTTAGGGACATCTCGGTCCATTATCGCCATTTTGGAAACGACGTTTTAGTTTAAGGACATTACGGTCCGTTGTCACCATTTTCGGGGTGAAGTTTTAGTTTAAGGATATTACGGTCCATTGTTAGTTTAGGGACATCTCGGTCCATTGCCATTTTAAGGACATGGTGGTCCATTATCACCATTTTTGAGGTGAGGATTTAGTTTAAGGACATTACGGTCCGTTGTCGCCATGTTTGAGGCGAAGTTATTCCGAATACCACTTAGAGTTTTGACTCAGGAAGATAGCTAGCGGACACGAATGTCGTCATCTATCATTGACCTAAGTTGTGACTCGTCAAGCGTGGTATTTCTTAAGGAATCGGCCATTTATGGGCCGGAAAGATCTTTCGCCATGCATATCCATGAGCAAATAGGCCCCACCTTGATAGACCTTGTCTATGATGTATGAGCCTTCATAGTTTGGCTCTAATTTCCACCATTTTGCACGATTAGGGATCATAGGTCTTTTGATGACTAGCACGAGTTCACCTTGGCGGAATGTTCTCGGCCTAGTCAGTTTTTCGTATGAGCGCGTCATCTTTGCCTTGTAAGCTTCTAGGTTTTGTTGCACCATGAGGCGAGTTTCATCGAGGGCGTCGAGCTCCTCAAGCCGAAGATGGGTGTTCCCTTATAAAAAAAAGGAAAAGAAAGAGAGAAAAAGCGATCAAAAAAATTCCCCTAATGGAGCATCACGTGCCCACACGTGATGCGCCTATGAACAAAGATTGTAGGCATTGCGCTTAACAATTAAGGCTGAAATTGAGCCTTACATGCAAGCACGTGAGCATCTATATACAAAGCTCCAGGGTGATAAGGACGACTGAATGTCAGTCACAGGCATTGTCTTTACCCTCAGTGGAGGGACGGTATGTTGGAAGAGTTCCAAACTAGATACCGTGACTTACTAGACGATGAAGGCTGGATACATCACTACCAAGGATGCTACCAAAGAAATAGTCTGGATGTACACTAGTTCATGAGATGAACTTCGTTCCTACCATTGTATGACAATGGAGTTGTGGCTTATGCCTAGGAACCCCCGTCCCATCTGTGATCCACACATATTCTGAGGCAGTATCACCTGATCGCGAAAATGGTTGATCTCTAGGGGATCGAGATTAGGAGAGTAGACTCACCAAGGCCTGCTTCCCCAAATACTATTTGAGAGATTTTAGGATGGTTGAGTATGAGATACTACAACCACTGCTGGATATTAGGTATGAGATACTACAACAGATGGCTCTAGTGCAAGTGGGAGATTGTTAGTTATATGTATGCCCTAGAGGCCATTACTGTACATGTGATGTAGATTGTAGTGGATGCTTGGACATATATAGGGAGGACTTTCTTGCTCGACATGATAGTATGCTATCTGGTTGCTCTTTATCTTAATATGTGGACTTGTATTGGTTTACTGTCTTGCTCTCACATGTTGATAAAGCCCTTAGGATATGTACTTGACTACTAGGACTATGATGCAGATCATACTAGTGGGGCCAATGTAGTCAACCAGTACATCCTATAACTGTTCCTAGTCGAGGCAGTATCGAGACAGGGCATCCATACTCCAGAGTAGACTAGCATATGCGCTTCTCGACCCATATGATGGGCGATGGATGATCCCATATCCATTAGTGTTTGACATCAGAGAAGGTATACGGGTGCTCTGTGGAGACTGGGTACACTGGACGGACTCGCCGAGAACTCCTAGATGGTATTATACCTCACGTCAGATGGCAGTTCTCTAGTGAAACTGGTACAGGTTAGTCTGTAGACCCGAGATCGTCATAGAGTCTTGTATGATTCCCACTGTGCTTTGATTTCCACCTTACCATGTTTAAGAGAACGTGCAAAATGGTAGCTTTTGGGTACAGTCCCGAGTCACATAGAGGCAATGAGCGATAGGAGGGGTTTCGTCTCTCCCGGTATAGGGCGTTGATGTTGCGCTATACTTGATTGGCCATAACAGGAAATCCCTGGCCATGGTTGCTGAGATCTACTGGTAAGTGTTATCAGTAATTTCTCGAACCGTTATGGACCTTGCATTGGTATGACTTATCAGGCTATTGGAGTCTGACGTAATACCACCCCCAGGCAGTAATATGCGACATATCAGACGAAGAGACTGGACTGTACGGTAGTGATACTGATTCGATTCACAGGAGTACGAGCAGGATTGCTTGTTGATCTTCTGATCGCTCAATATCCGGATGGCCGTTACGTTTAGCAGACCGCTTACGGCTTGTGGGTGTTTGATATGATCATCACCTACTGTCGGCGTATTGACGAGTTTTTAGAGTCCTACACAGAGGTTTCCTGGCTCAAGCGAAATGGAGTAGGAGCGCATATGTGATATGTGCGGGACCAAGATTAATGCGAGTATATGATACCATATTCTATTCTCGCGATGTGTGACATGACTGGTTATATGTGATATAGCCGAGTTATCAGATCAAGCGTTAATTCGATAAGATATTGCATTCGATATTAGTCGGTTATATGTGATATAGTCGGATTATTAAATCAAGTGTTGATTTAATAATTTAATGTATAATTATATATTTGATATATTACATTACTTTAACTAGTATTAGCTCACTTAAGATTTCTTTTCTCACATATGATATACTTTACATATATGTGATATATGTATTGTTTTCTTTTTGGCACAAAATATATATGTGATATATATAAGTGTGTCATGCTTGGTTACACATGCAACATGGATGTATGAGACTTATACCATGCTAGGGTTAAGTTAGGGTTTTTATTTATGTTAATCTAATTCAAAAGAGTGAATTTGTCATGGTTAAGCTTGGACAAAATCTTTTGGATAACCATTGACAAAGTCAACTCTTTTGTCAAGTTTAGTATATTTATTTAACCCAACCCTTAAGCTTAGTGTATGGTTTATTCTCTACATGAGTTAACCATGATATTTTATGACCATGGTTGCATTTGTAACCTCATGAGTTTATCTTTTCACATCACAACTTCATCTTCTTCTTCCTCATTCTTGAGCTCTCTTGATTTTGACAAAGTGATAAAACCTTGTGAGAAAATGATTTCTAATGTGAGCAAAATTCCTACTTCATCATCCTCTACTACTTGCCATTTAGTATAGGGTGTTTGCTTCACTAATTCCATGATTAGTGAAGAGATAGCTTGTACTTGCCATTTAGTATAGGGTGTTTGCTTCACTAATTCCATGATTAGTGAAGAGATAGCTTGGGTTAGTGTCTCCTCGACGTAGATCATCTTCGGCCTCGAAGTCTTCGAAGCAAGCATGTTCGTTTCTTCAAGGGTGCCTCTCTAGAGTCCGGAGTTCACGATCGCAGTGAAGGGGACTACTACACGGAGCTATTGAAGTGAAGGACCGGTCTACAAAGGTTGTATTCCTTGTTCACTTTTAGTTGCAAAGTGTTTGCATATGTTTTCCGTACGATTTCTAGTAAACGATTCTATGTTTAGGTTTAGCTAGAACGGCAAAATTTTGATTTGGCATGTACGATGCATCCGGAAACCTTGCTTCCGTGCTAGGCAACCCTTCAGGCCCAAATGGACCAGATGGGCCATAGACCGTTCTTTTCAAAAATGGATCTCCGGAATGAAAAGGGCAAAAGAAAAGCGACCTTCGTTGCCAACGCTCAACAACAACCGAGTGACCCGAAACCGGTTGCTCGCCAAAGCAACCAACCACGATCCCTCGAAGAGAAGTTGAGACATCCTTACTCGTTTCCCCGAGATAAGATAAGGAGACTGTTCGAACTGGCGGTGCGCAACAGGCTCATCACTCTGCCGGATCTGAGACGCCCTCTGTAGCCTGGTGACGTCAACAGTCCCAACTACTGCCCCTACCACATAGTAATAGGTCACCCAATCGAAAATTGCTACGTCTTCAAAAACTGGGTTGAGGACCAGTAAAAACAGGGCAAGTTCGCTCTGTCCGAAAACTGGAAGGTAAACCCGCCACAGCAGCACGCTCCTAAAAAGGTGGATACGCCGGGGGCATCATATTTATTTGTAGAGGAAGCTCCATGGGAAGTTGTCCTTTCGGCTAAAACTAAAAGAATGCTGAAGGATCTTCAAGCATGCCCGGCAATCAGGTGGAAAAACCCGCTGGAGCCCGAGATCACTAACGGGATGTTGAAACAGTGCCCAACACCAAAAGTTGGTAACGATGGGCAAAACACCCAGATCAAGCCTTCAAAGTCTTCGAAGAAAAAGAAGAAGACCAAGAAGCCTGTGCATCCTGACGACAAGTGCACAGACTTGCAAAAGTACATTGACGCGCTGGAAAAATACAACCAGAAGGCGCGGACCCCGATCACTTTTGAAGAATTTCTCAACCATATCCTTAAGAACGGAGACAGTGACAATGATGAAGGAAACGGCTCGTCAGAAGAACCCGAGAATTATGTAGCGAGTTGCCACATGATCCCTCACCTGTCGTTAAAAGACGAAGAAGCTCCCTCAGCATCGGAAAGCAACGCAGAGGAACTCGGGGCAGGACCGGCGTCAAAATCCCTCGAACCGTCAGACGACCTGATCGATAAACTGTTGAATGAAGCCCTTCAAAAGAGAAAAATTGACCGAGAGCGTGAAATGGACATATACGAAAAGGTCAAGCGTCGGCGTTAGGACGAAGAAGCTGCGCGAGAAGGAGTCACACGGTACTCCAACCAGGTCGAAGCACACCTGCGACAAACAAAAGCAGGTTTAAGATGGGGAAACGGTTCGCCAAAGCCTAGCCAATGGGAACGAAGCTACCACCTTTCGAAGGAAATCCTCCCGGGAGTACGCGCCTCGATGAAGCGGATGTACACCCAAACTACTGTTTATACCATCAGAGGATCACACACCCAACTGAAGAGTGCAATTCCTTCAGGAAGTGGTGGCAGGGATACGCTGCCCACCGACAACACTTCAAGCCGATGAAGCGCGAATCTCATCGACAGTGAAAAAGTGTGACAGATGAGTGCGGAAAAACGACTGGCAACTGTCATATAGTTGATACCATTTCGACAAAAGTGAAAACCCAAGTTCTCACATTCGGGAGCTATTCTGAGGAAGAAATAAACCTCGGCCCTCTCTTCAAGGAATCCATCTGTGGAAAAGAAGAAGAGGTGAAGAAATTGTAGGGTTCCTAGGCACTCTTACAAGGGTTCATAAGGCATCAACCATACCCGAATAAAAAATTAGACGTGCCGAACAACCCAAAGCCGGGATCTTTGCTAGATTATTAGGGTTTAACATGCAAGTAAACATCTTTACAACTAAGTGTAAGGGATTACAACCTTTGTAGTCCGCTCCTTCGCTTCATAAGCTCCGAGTAGAAGTCCCTTCACCGCGATCCGCGATCTCCTGGACTCAAGAAATGCTCCACGACTCGAACGATCCATGCTAGCTTGCAGTGTTCCTTTTCTCCGATAATCTACGTCGAAATTTCTATAACTCAAACTCTCTCACTCTAATGAGGTGAACACCCTAATCTAATTGGCTAGATTAGATGAGGATGATGGAGTAGTATTTATGCTTTCTTTTTATATCAAATTCTCACATGAAATCATCACAAAATGAAAACCTCGTAAGCTTTCTCAAAGCTCAAGATTGAAGAAGAAGAAGAAGAAAAATGAATTAAACCTTTTGTGATGAATAATGAAATGAATATATGAATAATAATGCAACCATGGTCAAGGATAACAAGGATAACTCTTGTAGAGAATTAACTAAGGCTAGGGTTTGGGTTGGGTTAAAACAATGAGTCATGAGAAAATTGTAGGGTTCCTAGGCACCCTAATGAGGTCTCACAAGGCATCAACCATGCCAATTTCAAATTTAAACGGTGCCGAGAAACCCTAGAACGGATCGTTGGCTAGATTTCTAGGCGAAAATGAAACTAGTTAACACTTAACTACAAGAATACGGAAATACAACCTTTGTAGATCCGGTTCTCCACCTCCGTAGCTCCGCAATGAAGTCTCATCGCTGTCCTCATGCAATCCCGGGCTCTAGCGTCGGCTTCATCGGAGAAGAAGCGGGCTAGGTCATCGACGACGTGCCGAAGATGATCTACGTTGAGGCATCGCTAGATCAAGCTCCAACTTCACCAAGTCAAGAAAACTTGTGAAGGAAACACACTCTACTACTTGGCAAGAGGTAGAGGATGAAGAAATAGGAAGTGGGTTCACTTTAGAATTGGATTTCTCACACTTTTCATCAATCCACCATTGATGAAGTCAAGGTTTCTTCTTTGAAGAAGATGAAGAAGAAGAAGAAAGTGTTATGATAAGTTAATTAGAATAATTGAAAAAGAATTATCCTTATCATAACATGAACCATGGTTTGATGTAGAGAGTTAACTCAAGTTAGATGAATGGTTAGGGTTTGAAGAAGAAGACAAAAAAGGTTACATGAGTCAAAGTTGCATGAAGCTTCATGAAGCTTCATGTAAGAAAGCAACCCTTTTTATTTTCTTTTCCCTTTTTCTTTTAATCCAAATTAAAAGATAAAAGAATAAATGAATAATAAATAAAACCCTAACCATTTACTTAACCAAGGTTTAACTCTTTACACAAAACCTAGTAATCTTGCATCATCAAACATGATACAATCAAGTGCACAAAAGTATATCACATATACAATGTGCACACCCGAGTGAGAATATCCATTTAAAGTGAACCAATACTAGTTAACGCAAAGTAATATATCAAATATATAATTATGCATTAAATCATTAAATCAACACTTGATTTAACGATCCGGTCATATCGCATATAACCGACTAGTATCCAATGTATCGGCTTATCGAATTAACCCTCGATTCGATAAGTAGGTTATATCGTATATAACCATTCGACACATTCATCGCGATAATGAAATACGGTATCACATACACGCATTATTCTCGGTCCCGCACATATCTCATATGCGCTCCTATTTCGTTTCGCTTGAGCTAGGAAACCTCTGTATAGGACTCTAAAGACTCGTCAATACGCCGGCAGCAGGTGATGATCATATCAAACACCCACAAGCCGCAAGCGGTCTGCTAAACGTAACGGCCACCCGGGTATTGAGCGATCTGAAGATCGACGAGCAAGCCCGCTCACACTCCAGTGAATCCAACCAGTAACACTACCGTACAGTCCGGTCTGATCGTCTGATATGTCGCATATCTTGCCTAGGGGTGGTATACGTCAGACCCCAATAGCTCGATAAGTCGTGTCGATATGAGGTCTATAACAATTCGAGAAACTACTGGTAACACTTACCAGTAAATCTCAACAACCCTGGCCAGGGATTTCCTGTTATAGCCAATCGAACACAGCGCAACATCAACTCCCTATACCGGGAGAGGCGAATCCCCTCCTATCGCTCATTGCCTCCATGTGACTCGGGACTGTACCCAAAAACCACCGTTTTGCACGCCCTCTTGGACGTGGTAAGATGGAAATCAAAGCACAGTGGGAACCACACAAGACTCTATGACGATCTCGGGTCAACAGACTACTCTGTACCAGTGTCACCAGAGAACTGCCATCTGACGTTAGGTATAATACCATCTGGGAGTTCTCGGCGAGTCCGTCCAGTGTACCCAGTCTCTACTGAGCACCCGTATATCATCTCTGATGTCAAACACCAATGGATATGGGATCATCCATCGCCCATCTGTATGGGTCGAGAAGGTATACGCTAGTCTACTTTGGTATATCGATGCCCCGTCTCGATACACCCTCGACTAGGGACTTTGAAGGATGTACTTATGGACTACCATGTCCCCACTAGTATGATCTGCATCATAGTCCAGGTAGTCAAGTACAGATCCTAAGGGCTTTACCAACATGTAACAGAGAGACAATCAGTGTACACGTTAAGGTAAAGAGCAACCAGATAGCATACTATCATGTCGAGCAAGAAAGTCCTCCCTATATATGTCCAAGCATCCACTACAATATAATTCCTATGTATAGTAATGGCCTCTAGGGCATACATATAACTAACAATCTCCCACTTGCACTAGGGCAATCTGATAGCAGTGGTTGTAGTATCTCATACTCAACCATCCCATAAAAGTCTCTCTCTGGGAACATGCCTTTGTGAGTGGATCCGCTGTGTTTGTCCTCTGAGTCTACTCTCCAAACCTCGATCACCCTGGAGATCAACTATCTCCATGATCAGGTGACACTGCCTTAGAATATGTCTGGATCACTGATGGGACCTTCGTTCCTTGGCATAAGCCACAACTCCATTGTCACACAATGGGAGGAACAAAGTTCATCTTATAAACTAATATACACCCAGACTGCCTCTTTGGTAGCATCTTAAGTAGCGATGTATCCTGCCTTTATCGTCTAGTATGTCACGGTATCTAGCTTGGAACTCTTCCAACATACCGTCCCTTCACTGAGGGTTAAGACAATGCCTGTGACTGACACTCAGTCGTCTTTATCACCCTGGAACCCTTCCAGTGATTCTCCCCAGGATCGGTTGATACCGTCTCACTACAACTAGTGAGAATCCTAACATCCATTTAGATCTATCTCATAGATCCAAAAACCCAGGATTTAGGAGGTATCACTTTGATCCTATGTGGAGAATCATTGTGATAAGCGGAGATTGATCGAGCGTAGCATAGGAAACTCTTTCCCTATCAAGAGTATGTTATCCACGTACCCTACGAGGATCATCACCATACTCCCTACTACCTTTTTGTTTATACAAGGTTCATCTACCATTTTGATGATGTCAAACTCTTTGACTAATTCATCAAAACAGATGTTCCAACTCCGCGATGCCTGCTTTATCCTATAAAGCATCTTGCACACGTTTCCGCTGCTCCCACTGTCTACGAAGCCCTCTGGCTGTGTACTTATAGACGCTCTCTTCCAAAATATCATTTAGAAAAGCAGTCATGACACCCAACCACCAGATATCGTAGTCATGGTATGTAGCCGTGGTAAGTAGGATCTGGATGGACTTAAGCATAGATCCTTAGAAAAAGTTTCATCATGATCCACACCTGGTCAATGATGCAAACCTTTAACAAGTCTAGCTTTGAAAGTCTCAACTTTTCCATGTACACCAAGTAATCTTCTCAAGATATACTTGCTCCTGATGGGGATTTAACCCTTCAGATATAGCAACCAAAGTCCATACTTTGTTGGTGTATAAGGATTCCATCTCAGATCGCTAAACATCCAGCCATTCTTACAGAGTCTCACTCCTGATGGCCAGCTCGAAACTAGTTGGGTCATCATCTTATGATGCAATCCTCGCTCCCACTGTCATAGAGAAATCGAAGTGTCTCTCAGGCGGGTGAGGAACCTTACTAGATCGGCGGAGAGGCTGAGGTTCGTTGGTAACTATTGAATCCTTTGGTTTTATCAAATCATCTGCTGTAGTTTGTATAGCTGGAACTTTTCCAGTTCTACATTACAAACCTTGCCTCGAGCTTGTCCGGATTTTGCTTTTAGACATAGGCCGGATAACCCCAGATCTTAACTAGCTTAAGACATGGGCTCTTCCCTTTCCATATCACATATGAAGTGGTAGGCAACTGATTCGGTTTGAACCCTATTCAATAGGTATGCATCTTCTCAAGTGCATAACTCCCAAAAAGGAAATAGGTAACTCAGTAGTACTCATCTTAGAGCACACCTTATCACATAGGGTTTAATTGCTCCACCCCGATATACCAACGTGCTATGGTGTATACAGAGGAGTAATGCTGAGAGAGAATCTCATTCTCCTTTAGAATAGTCCAGGAATTCCATGCACAAGTATTCTCCTCCCTGATCTCATCATAGGACATAATACTTATACCCGTATTTTGGTTCTCTACTTCTCGCTTATATTCTGTGAATATCTCAAAAGGTTCGGACTCATGTTTCAGCAGGAACATATGACTGAATCTTGAGAGATTATCAGAGAATATAATGAAGTAATAAGAACCGGTTTTGGCATGTGTAGACTGGGGACCTACATACATCAACATGTATCATCCCAAGAGTTTACATAACTCTTTCTCTGTTTCCAATAAACGGAGCTATGGTCATTTTATCTTTGTGACATGACTGGCAAGTTTCACAAGATGTAAGTTCAAACTGATTTAAATATGCATCTATATGTAACTTCAGCTAGTCGGGTCGCATTGATATGACCTAGTCTACAATGCCTCAAGAAGGATTCGTTCATTTCTGAACTCTTCCTCTTTTGTGTGTTCCGTATACTATGAACTGTAGTTTGATTTAGAACATCAATGCTTTTAGATAACGTGCCTGAACCGATCAACTTTTGATATAGGAAATGTTCAAAACATTATCCAACAATACAAAATTTTATCATTTCTTTACTTCTAAAGAGACTGATATGATTTTGTATATCAGGTTCGGTATCTAATAACATTCATTCAGAATCAATGTATAGGTAATACAGGGTGACAGTGACCAACAGACTTGGCTGCAACTCTTGCCCCGTTTTCTGTCTCATGAAACTTATCACCCGTTCTCAATTCTCTACCTTTCTGTAGCCCTATGTAACAGATTACATATCTGGGATCCTGATCTGGTATCACATACCCAGGACGTAGAGGATACGGAGAAACAGTTCTTTGTAATGAACACACCCGAAGATGATGCATCAACATGCACTCTCTTCGTTTGGGCGGCACGGGAAATCTGGTATTCCCCAATTTCCTGATCTGTCTTATAACAATTATAAGTTGGAGCGGGATCAACGTTCCCCAACTCAGTATAACAAGCGGGTTCGGTCAATATTCCGTATTATTATCTTGATTAAGGCGTGATATGGTCGCTACCTGGAGAGAGAGAGAGAGAAGAAAACACTCAGCGTGCGCTCTTGCAAGAATAGATTGGTTTTTATTTTATCTAATCAGGATGGCTCCCACTGCTTTTTATCAAATCTTCCTTCAAACCCTAAAAGGAAAGACTAGCCGGGATTAATTACACACTACAAGTTCGCCAATCTTTCAGCCAGGCCAGTGTCGGTACTTTGAGGGAGGTCCCCCGTGCTTTCGCACGAACCTAATTACTGTAAACCTCGTTTTCCCAGAGGCGTAACCCCGTTGACACCTTTCTAGACACCTACTTGATCGGCTAATTGTAATGTATAAAACTCTCCCAGGAGTAACTCTTACTCACAGCGGGTATCGGGATCCAACTATCTCATAGAACGTATGCAATCTCATTGCAAATTTCAACACTTGAAATTCCCGATAATATTTTGCCCCGAACGATCTATGACCTTGACAAGGTCAACAAACCATAGACCGCAAGTCAAGTTCAACCCGTCATTTCTTGATTGAATCAAACCCACCCGCACGACCCTTGACAAGGTCAACAAGGCCGCACGACTACCCTAACCCAATCTGCATCATATGCATAAACAGATAAATACTGGTTAGCTACCGCACACTGCGTCTTGACAAGGTCAACAAACGCAGCACGAATACTAAACAGGATTTATCTGAAATGACGGAGGGCTACGACAGGTTTTTCTGAAAACCTATTGCGTAATGAACTTGATATCGTTGTAGAATCAAATGATTTTTAAAATGGAGTGCTTTTGAGGCTTTTCTAGTTTTGCTAAAGGAGTCACTCCCGGTGAAGGGATCGTCGGTCCTTTCCTCGTCGAATGAGGTGCGGGATATATCATATATATCACTGTGCAAAGCAAAAACTCTTAAAAGCAATCAAAAGACAAACCGAGTGTGTAGCATCTGCCAGTTATTGCTAAAGGAGTCACTCCCGGTGATGGGATCTCGGTCCTTTCCTCATCGAATAAGGTGCAGGATATATCACATATACCTCTGTGCAAAGCAAGAACTGTAGCTACCTGTTTTATTTTGAAATTCGATTCTACAACATCTTTAGGTTTCTTTTACTTTCATTAATCACATTAATGAAGTCCCATCATTTAAATACCTAAACATCACAGATAAATACGACGTACACTTATGCCATCCGCATTCGCCTCGATGTCCCCTCGTGCACCGTTAGGTTAGGTGACTAACGGCAGAGCGGGGCAGGGCTAGCGCGGGTGTAAAACATAAGTAACGCCTATATAATATATCATATATACTATATACAGCATTTATCACAGAACATCACATGATCACATCACAGATATCGCAGCAGAAGAATCATATGAAATATTGGATATACTAGGACGTCCGTGTTTTCAATACGAGCCAGTATAAAACACGGATTCCACGGTCGTGATGAATAGCCAAACCCACACCCCTAGACCCCTACGAGAGCGGCAAGCAACCCTACCAATTCTGGAGTTAGGAGACCCGGACTCGACTCCTCGAGTTGGTCTCCCACTGGACTCCAGAACCCGGTTACTTGTGCCCTCCTCCTTGGGTCTATCCTAGTGCGGAAAAGAAAATAATATACAGAGGGTGACATCTTCCGCAACCTGGAAGTGCCCCAATAAAAGAATATTACATACAAGTTTTTACATGAATGAAAATGAAAAACACTCATCTCACATAAAAAAAACCCGGCTATTCAAACACGACGATCCAATATAACATATCCAGCAACACATAACATCACATGTCATCAACGTAAGTAAATATGCACATCCCAATTTTCGTTGACATATAGCAACGAAACCGGCGATATCACATATTACACTTACGGTCACAGAAAAGAAAGTGTAAAACTACAACAGTTGGAATCCGCAACCTTCTTAGACATCGCATGCCTAAACCAATGAATTCCTTAGACATCACATGCCTAACAATCATAAACCCCGCATTTTAGTCTCATTATCGAAAACACTTTCAATATCAAGTCGGGCAATTCAACAAGATTCCCGAAAAACTGATCGAATGCTCGTCGCAAACTTTAGTAGGCGGCTGCACCCCTGATACCGTCGACGAAGTGCACCAAGGCGGAACGCCGCTACCGCGAGCACCCGAACGGATGCTTTCGGCGACGGGGTTCTCCTACAGTCACTTGGTCATGGCTATGGGGTGTAGCTGTCTATTAAGTTTACCCGGCGAGTATCCGCGTACGCTACGTGATTGCGACGGACTTTTGA
The DNA here is from genome assembly GCA_030015575.1 of Agapanthus africanus. NCBI lineage: Eukaryota > Viridiplantae > Streptophyta > Magnoliopsida > Asparagales > Amaryllidaceae > Agapanthus > Agapanthus africanus. The sequence continues at coordinate 765,294,684 of JASDDO010000022.1, read as the reverse complement.
TCACATCAAAACTCCGTGGCAACCGATCAAGTGAGACTAAACTGCTATGTTTATAACATTCATTCAGTTATCTCATAACTCTTTGTGAATTCCAATTATTGTATCACATTCCAGATAATTAGAAAATGTTAGACTTTCCGATCGAACAATCGAACACCCAAGTTTTCCCGGTACAGCTCAACACATGAAATAAGTCTAACAACATTCAGTTCGTGCCTCAGTACCAACGGTCCAGCCGTAGAAGGGTCAAGCCAACGCCTCACATGTGGCACGCCGTACTGCCCTAAACCTGAAGGTTCAAAGGGCAGTTCAAGACGGTCACATAATCGAGTTAAGGTTTGTTGTCTTCTAGAGGGTCCATCGAGTTACTTGCACTACTTAGAACGTCGTTAAACTACGGAAAAATCCAACACTTGGAAATTTCCCGACAGGGGAAAAATTGGGTATATATATCTGGTCGAACTTTTTAACATATTCAAAAAATTATCCGGAAAGCCACATAGACAAAATCTGATAATCCGATCGAACATTTGAATCCCCAAAACAACCCAGAAAATTCAACTCTTGAATAAATTTTAAAAATTCCCAGAAAACTCAGCATAATTTATCAGGAATTACTGTGCAAACAATGAGGGCTGACGTCACCAGATAGCCGCGGAACCGCCGCAGAAGCTAGGCTTCTGCCGCGGTTCCGCCGCAATAAATACTATTCATCGAAAAAAATTTGCATCGTAATTCTTATTTTTCCCTGCTGAATTTTTTAGCAATTTTTAATTTGGAAAAATCCCAGTTTTTGAAAAAAGGACAGAGAGCAATTTTGAAATGGGTTTTCGGGTTCGTTCGGACTTCAAACTTCGTCTAGACTTCGCCTAAGGCTCTAGCTTGGCTCTGATACCACTGTAGGGTTCCTAGGCACCCTAATGAGGTCTCACAAGGCATCAACCATGCCAATTTCAAATTTAAACGGTGCCGAGAAACCCTAGAACGGATCGTTGGCTAGATTTCTAGGCGAAAATAAAACTAGTTAACACTTAACTACAAGAATACGGAAATACAACCTTTGTAGATCCGGTTCTCCACCTCCGTAGCTCCGCAATGAAGTCTCCTCGCTGTCCTCATGCAATCTCGGGCTCTAGCGTCGGCTTCATCGGAGAAGAAGCGGGCTAGGTCATCGACGACGTGCCGAAGATGATCTACGTCGAGGCATCGCTAGATCAAGCTCCAACTTCACCAAGTCAAGAAAACTTGTGAAGGAAACACACTCTACTACTTGGCAAGAGGTAGAGGATGAAGAAATAGGAAGTGGGTTCACTTTAGAATTGGATTTCTCACACTTTTCATCAATCCACCATTAATGAAGTCAAGGTTTCTTCTTTGAAGAAGATGAAGAAGAAGAAGAAAGTGTTATGATAAGTTAATTAGAATAATTGAAAAAGAATTATCCTTATCATAACATGAACCATGGTTTGATGTAGAGAGTTAACTCAAGTTAGATGAATGGTTAGGGTTTGAAGAAGAAGACAAAAAAGGTTACATGAGTCAAAGTTGCATGAAGCTTCATGAAGCTTCATGTAAGAAAGCAACCCTTTTTATTTTCTTTTCCCTTTTTCTTTTAATCCAAATTAAAAGATAAAAGAATAAATGAATAATAAATAAAACCCTAACCATTTACTTAACCAAGGTTTAACTCTTTACACAAAACCTAGTAATCTTGCATCATCAAACATGATACAATCAAGTGCACAAAAGTATATCACATATACAATGTGCACACCCGAGTGAGAATATCCATTTAAAGTGAACCAATACTAGTTAACGCAAAGTAATATATCAAATATATAATTATGCATTAAATCATTAAATCAACACTTGATTTAACGATCCGGTCATATCGCATATAACCGACTAGTATCCAATGTATCGGCTTATCGAATCAACCCTCGATTCGATAACTAGGTTATATCGCATATAACCATTCGACACATTCATCGCGAGAATGAAATACGGTATCACATACACGCATTATTCTCGGTCCCGCACATATCTCATATGCGCTCCTATTTCGTTTCGCTTGAGCCAGGAAACCTCTGTGTAGGACTCTAAAGACTCGTCAATACGCCGGCAGCAGGTGATGATCATATCAAACACCCACAAGCCGCAAGCGGTCTGCTAAACGTAATGGCCACCCGGGTATTGAGCGATCTGAAGATCGACGAGCAAGCCCGCTCACACTCCAGTGAATCCAACCAGTAACACTACCGTACAGTCCGGTCTGATCGTCTGATATGTCGCATATCTTGCCTAGGGGTGGTATACGTCAGACCCCAATAGCTCGATAAGTCGTGTCGATATGAGGTCTATAACAATTCGAGAAACTACTGGTAACACTTACCAGTAAATCTCAACAACCCTGACCAGGGATTTCCTGTTATAGCCAATCGAACACAGCGCAACATCAACTCCCTATACCGGGAGAGACGAATCCCCTCCTATCGCTCATTGCCTCCATGTGACTCGGGACTGTACCCAAAAACCACCGTTTTGCACGCCCTCTTGGACGTGGTAAGATGGAAATCAAAGCACAGTGGGAACCACACAAGACTCTATGACGATCTCGGGTCAACAGACTACTCTGTACCAGTGTCGCCAGAGAACTGCCATCTGACGTAAGGTATAATACCATCTGGGAGTTCTCGGCGAGTCCGTCCAGTGTACCCAGTCTCCACTGAGCACCCGTATATCATCTCTGATGTCAAACACCAATGGATATGGGATCATCCATCGCCCATCTGTATGGGTCGAGAAGGTATACGCTAGTCTACTCTGGTATATCGATGCCCCGTCTCGATACACCCTCGACTAGGGACTTTGAAGGATGTACTTATGGACTACCATGTCCCCACTAGTATGATCCGCATCATAGTCCAGGTAGTCAATTACAGATCCTAAGGGCTTTACCAACATGTAACAGAGAGACAATCAGTGTACACGTTAAGGTAAAGAGCAACCAGATAGCATACTATCATGTCGAGCAAGAAAGTCCTCCCTATATATGTCCAAGCATCCACTACAATATACATCCTATGTATAGTAATGGCCTCTAGGGCATACATATAACTAACAAAAATATCAACCATAATATCTAACTCATGACAAAAGAAATTCTTCTAGAAGGTGCAAGAAAGAACTAACCCAAATCAAGCCCTAACCTTATTTAATCTCCACTAAACAAGTTGCATTAGTAATCATATCATGTTACAATAATATATATCACATATATATTATATATTTGTAACAAAAGAAAATAATACAATTAATATATATATCGCATATATATCAATGTATTATCCGGTGAGAAAATGAAATAATAAAGCGAGACAATATTAGATAATGTAATACAATATATCATATATATTATTATACATTAAATTATCGAATCAACACTTGGTCCGACAATCCGGCTATATCGAATATAACCGACTAATATATCATGTACTGATTCATCGAATCAACACTTGATCCGATGACCCGGCTCATCTCTAAATATCGCGAGAATATAATACGGTATCTCATATCGCATTATCCTCGGTCCTGCACATATCACATATGTTCCCCTACTCCGTTTTGCCTGAGTGAAGAAACCTCTGTGTAGGACTCTAAAGAATCGTCAATACGCCGGTAGCAGGTGATGATCATATCAAACACCCACAAGCTGTAAGCGGTCAGCTAAACGTAACAGCCACCCAGGTATTGAGCGATCAAAAGATCAACAAGCTAGCCTGTACATTCTCCTGTGAATTCAATCAGTAACACTCCCGTACAGTCCGGTCTCTTCGTCTGATATGTTGCATATCTAGTCTAGGGGTGGTATACGTCAGAACCCAGTAACCGATAAGTCGTGTCGATGTAAGGCTCATAACGGGTCGAGAAATTACTGGTAACACTTACCAGTAAATCTCTATATCAGCCCTGGCCAGGGACTTCCAGTTATAGCCAATCGTACACAGCACAACATCAACTCCCTATACCGGGAGAGACGAATCCCCTCCTATCGCTCATTGCCTCCATGTGATTCGGGACTGCACCCAAAAGCCACCATTTTGCACGCCCTCTTGGACGTGGTAAGGTGGAAATCAAAGCACATTGGGAATCATACAAGACTCTATGACGATCTCGGGTCTACAGACTACCCTGTACCAGTGTCACCGGAGAACTGCCATCTGACGTATGGCATATCACCATCTGGGAGTTCTCGACGAGTCCGTCCAGTGTACCCAGTCTCCACTGAGCACCCGTACACCATCTCTGATGTCAAAACACCGATGGATATGGGATCATCCATCGCCCATCCTATGGGTCAAGATGCGTATACGCTAGTCTACTCTGGTGTATCGATGCCATGTCTCGACACACCCTCGACTAGGAACAGTTATAGGATGTACTCATCGACTACCGTGGCCCCCACTAGTATGATCTCATCATAGTCCCAGTAGTCGAGTACAGATCCTAAGGGCTTTATCAACATGTGAGAGTAAGACAGTAAACATATACAAGTCAACATGTTAAGATAAAATGAAACCAAATAGCATACTATCATGACGAGCAAGAAAGTCCTCTCTATATATATCCAAGCATCCATTATAATATACATCATATGTACAACAATGGCCTCTAGGGCATATACATAACTAACAATCTCCCACTTGCACTAAGGCCAGCTGCTATAGTATCTCATACCTAGCATCCCGAATAATCTCTCAAACTTTATCTGGGGAATGACCTTCATGAGTGGATCCGCAGTGTTGTCCTTCGTATATACTCTCCTGACCTCGATCTCCCGGCGATCAACTATCTCCCTGATCAGGTGATACCGCCTCAGAATATGTCTGGACCTTTGATGGGACCTGGGTTCCTTGGCCAAAGCCACAGCTCCATTGTTATCACAATACAGAGGTATTGGATGCTCAATGGATGGAACCACACCAAGTTCACTAATGAACTTCTTTATCCAGACAGCCTCTTTGGCAGCATCGTTGGCAGCGATGTATTCAGCCTTCATCGTCGAGTCTGCAACGGTATCCTGTTTGGAACTCTTCCAACACACCGCCCCTCCATTGAGGGTAAAGACAAATGCCGAGTGCGACTTAGAGTCGTCCTTATCGCTTTGGAAGCTTGAATCGGTAAAGGACTCCACCTGGAGTTCTCCGTTACCATACACCAAGAACATCTCTTTAGTCCTTCTCAAGTACTTGAGAATGTTCTTCACAGCTATCCAGTGACTCTCTCCAGGATCTGCTTGATACCGACTCACTACACTCAGTGAGTATGCTACATCGGGTCTGGTACATAGCATCGCATATATGATAGAGCCTACTGCCGAAGCATAGGGTATCCCTTGCATGCGAGCTCTCTCTAAATCAGTCTTGGGAGACATCTCTTTGGAGAGAGTGAGTCCAGAGATCGTGGGTAGGTTCCCATGCTTGGATTCTTCCATACTAAACCTTTTTAGTATGGTGTCAATGTACCTGGATTGGGACAATCCCAGTATCCTTTTAGATCTATCTCTATAGATCATGATTCTCAATATGCAGGAGGCATCACCTAGATCTTTCATTGAGAATCTTTGTGATAAGAAGAACTTGACTGATTGCAGCATAGGAACATCATTTCCTATCAAGAGTACGTCATCGACGTACAATACGAGGAAGACAACCTTACTCCCTGCAACCTTCTTATAGATACAAGGTTCATCTACGTTTTTGATGAAGTCAAACTCTTTGACCACAACATCAAAGCAGATGTTCCAACTCCGCAATGCTTGCTTTAACCCATAAATGGATTTAAGCAGCTTACACACCTTTCCGCTGCTCCCACTATCTACGAAGCCCTCTGGCTGAGTCATGTACATGCACTCTTCTAAATCACCGTTTAGAAAAGCGGTCTTAACATCCATTTGCCAAATTTCATAGTCATGGTCTACAGCAATGGCAAGTAAGATCCGGATGGACTTAAGCATAACCACTGGAGAAAAGGTTTCGTCATAATCCACACCTGGTCGTTGACGAAAACCCTTTGCAACAAGTCTAGCTTTGAAAGTCTCAACTTTTCCGTCTACACCAATTTTCTTTTTAAAGATCCACTTGCTCCCAATGGGTTTTACCCCTTCAGGAGCATTTTCCAAAGTCCATACTTTGTTGGTGTATATGGATTCCATCTCAGATCGCATTGCATCCAGCTATTTCACAGAGTCACCACTCGTGATGGCCTGCTCGAAACTAGTCGGGTCATCATCTTCCATGATGCAATCCTCGCTTCCACCATCAATGAGAAAACCGTAGTATCTCTCAGGTGGATGAGAAACCCTGCTAGATCAGCGGAGAGGTTGGGGTTCGTCGGGTACTATTGAATCCTCTGGCTCCAATAAATCATCAGTTGTAGTTTGTGGTGCTGGAACCTCTTCCAGCTCTACCTCTTCGCCACTAATTTCTTTCGCAAGAAATTTCTTTTCTAAAAAGGTGGCATATTGAGAAACAAACACCTTTTGTTCCTCACCGTGGTAGAAGATATATCCATAAGAATCCTTTGGATATCCTACAAACTTACATAAACCTGATCTTGCCTCGAGCTTGTCCGGATTTTGTTTTTTAACATAGGCCGGACAACCCCATATCTTAACTCTTTTAAGAGATGGTCTCTTCCCATTCCAAATATCATATAGAGTGGTAGGCACTGATTTAGTTGGAACTCTATTCAATAGGTGTGCGGCTGTCTCCAGCGCATAACCCCAAAAGGAGATAGGTAACTCAGCAGTGCTCATCATAGAGCGTACCATATCCAATAGGGTGCGATTCCTCCGCTCCGATACACCGTTGTGCTGTGGTGTATAAGGAGGAGTAAGCTGAAAGAGAATCCCATTCTCTTTTAGATAATCACGGAACTCATTGCTCAAGTATTCTCCTCCTCGATCAGATCGAAGGATCTTAATACTTTTGCCCGTTTGGTTCTCTACTTCGTGCTTATATTCCCTGAATTTCTCAAAAGCTTCAGACTTGTGTTTCATCAGGAACACATGTCCAAATCTTGAGAGATCGTCAGTGAATGTAATAAAGTAGGAAGAACCGTTCCTGGCATGCGTAGACATGGGACCGCATACATCACTATGTACCAGTTCTAAGAGTTCGGTAACTCTTTCTCCGTGTCCACTAAACGGAGTTTTGGTCATTTTTCCTTTGAGACATGAATGGCAAGTATCATAAGATGATAATTCGAACGGATTCAAATATCCATCCTTATGTAACTTAGCCAGTCGTGTCGCATTGATATGACCAAGTCTATAATGCCACATGAAGGATTCGTTCATTTCTGAACTCTTCCTCTTGTGTGTGTTTTGTATATTGAGAACTGTATTTTGATTAAGAATGAATATGCTATTATGTAACGAGCCTGATGCAATCAACTTTTGATCCAGGAATATGTTCATAACATTATCCTTTACTACAAAATTATATCCTTCTTTACTTAATAAAGAAACTGATATAATGTTGCACAACATGTTCGGTATATAATAGCACTCATTCAGAACCATTGTATTACGACTAGGTAATACTAGGTGATATTCGCCAACTTCTTTGGATGCAATACTTGCACCATTCCCTACTTGAACGAAATGATCACCTTTTCCCAGTTCTCTACCTTTACGTAGCCCATGTAACAATTTACATATATGGGATCCCGATCCGGTATCTAATACCCAGGACGTAGGGTGAACTGAGAAACAGTTCTCAATAACTAACACACCCGAAGAAGATGCATCAGCATGCATGTTCTTTGTTTGGGCGGCGTGAGATTCCAAATATTCTCATGTTTCCTGTTCAGTCTTATAACTCTTATAAGAAATAACGGGGCCAACGATCCCTTGCTCAGTATAATAAGTGGGTTCAGTCAATACATCCATTTTATTATCTTGATTAAGTCCTGACATGGTCGCTACCTGGAGAGAGAGAGAAGGAAAACACTTTAGCGTATGCTCTTGCAAAATTAGATTGGTTATTATCTTATCTAATCAGGATATCTCCCACTATTTTTATCAAATCTTCTTTCAAACCCTAAAAGGTAAGATTAGCCAGGATTAATTACACCCTACAATTTCGTCAATCTTTCAGCCAGATCAGTGTCGGTACTTGAGGGAGGTTCCCCGTGCTTTCGCACGGACCTAATTAAAATAAACCTCGTCTTATCAGAGGCATAACCCCGTTAACACCTTTCTAGACACCTACTTGATCGGCTAATTGTCCTGTGTAAAACTCTCCCAGGAGTAACTCTTACTCATAGTGGGTATCAAGATCCATCTATCTCATAGAAGGTATGCAATCTCATTGCAAATTTCAACACTTGAAATTCCCGATAATGCTTTTGCCCCTAGCGACTTATGACCTTAACTATGGTCAACAAATCATAAGCACTAGTCAAGTTCTACCCGTCATTTCTTGATTAATTTAGACCCACCCATATGACCCTTAACTATGGTCAACAAAGTCATATGACGGTTCTAATTAATCACATCATATGTTATATAGGAAAACATCACTCAGCTACCGTACACTGTGCCTTAACTATGGTCAACAAACGCAGCACGAATACTAAGTACTCTATTTTTCTAAAATGACGGAGGGCTACGCAGGTTTTTCAGAAAACCATGAGCGTAATGAACTTGATATCGTTGTAGAAACAAGTGATTTTGAAAATAAGTGTTTTTTAGGCTTCTAGTTTCGCTAAAGAGGTCACTCCCGGTGAAGGGATCTCGGCTCTTTCCCCATCGAATAAGGTGCAGGATATATCATATATACCGCTGTGCAAAGCAAGAACTATCTAAGCTGTCAAAAACAAAACCATGAGTTTTGTTGCATCTGCCAGTTTTGCTAAAGAGGTCACTCCCGGTGAAGGGATCTCGGCTCTTTCCTCATCGAATAAGGTGCAGGGTATATCATATATACCACTGTGCAAAACAAAACTGTAGCTACCCTTTTTATAAAGTTTTGATTCTACAACATCTTTTAGGTTTCTTTTCTTTTATTAATCTCATTAATAAATCCCATCAGCTTATGCTTCCTAAGCATCACAGTAAAAACGAAAGCAGTAATATTTATATATCAGCATATATATATATATCTATATATATATATATATATAGTATAAGCATTCGTCTCAGGCAGTAATATGATCCCATCACAGAACATTGCAGCAGAAGAACATATATGAAATATTGGATATACTAGGATGTCCGTGTTTTTAATACGAGCCGGTATAAAACACGGATTCCACGGTCGCGATGAATAGCCAAACCCACATCTCTAGACCCCTACGAGAGCGGCAAGTAACACTGCCAATTCTAGGGTTAGGAGACCCGGTCTCGACTCCTCGAGATGGCCTTCCACTGGACCCTAGAACCCGGTTACTTGTGCTCCCCTCCTTGGGTCTACCTAATGCGGAAAAGTAAATAATATACACTGGTGACATCAACCTCATCCCGGAAGTGCCCCAATAAAAGAATATTATATACAAATGAATTTTACATGAATGAAAATAAAAACCCTCATCTCACAAAAAAAAACCCGGCTATTCAGAACACGACGATCCAATATAACATATCACAGCAACACATAATATCACATATCATCAACGTAAGTAAGTATGCATACACCGATCGTCGTTGATATATAGCAACGAAGACCGGCAATACAATTACATACTACACTTACGGTCACAGAAAAGAAATTGTAAAACTACAACATTTGGAATCCACAATCACTTTAGACATCATAAATCCGAAATATCACATACTTCGCATTTCATGCCTAACTATATGAATTCCACATATTGTATCACATTCCAGATAAATAGACAGTATTAAACTTTCCGATCGGATAATCAAATACCCAAGATTTCCTAAATAGCTCAACATTTGAGCGGAGTTCAAATAATCTCAGAATATGTCACAGTACCGATGGTCCAGCCGTAGAAGGGTCAAGCCAACGCCTCACATGTGGCACGCCGTACTGCCCCAAACCCTAAGGTTTAGAGGCGGTTCAGACGGTCACATAATCGAGTCAAGGTTTGTGTTCTTCTAGAGGGACCGCCGCGTTACTTGCATGTTTTTCCGAAAGATTTAAACCCAAGAAAAATTCAACACTTGAAAGTTTTTCGTGCCGGGAAAAAATGAGTTAATGATATCCGTTCGAACATTTTAACAGTTTCTAAATATTCGGAAAACATAACCAAATTAAATTTTCCGATCGAATCAACGAATACAAAATAATCCCCAGAACACTCAACACTTGAGTCAGATTAAAAATACCCAGAAATATACACTAGCAGCTACGGGTATTACTGTGCAAAAAACAATGTTAAATCCAACTGTACGGCCACGGATCCGCGGCCCAAGCAAGGTATGGCTGCGGTTCCGCGGCGATCCGTACGACTTACCATCTCGTTTTCCACAGAGATGCTTATAATTCCCTGCTGATTTTTTTAGGTATTTTTAATACAGAAAAAACCACATTTTTAAAAATTGTCCAGAGAGGGGTTCAAATCGTCGTTTCGGGGTTCGATCGGAGTTTTAACTTCGTATACACGTCGCCTAATACTCTAGCTTGGCTCTGATACAACTGTAGGGTTCCTAGGCACTCTTACAAGGGTTCATAAGGCATCAATCATGCCCGAATAAAAAATTAGAAGTGCCGAACAACCCAAAGCCGGAATCTTTGCTAGATTATTAGGGTTTAACATGCAAGTAAACATCTTTACAACTAAGTGTGAGGGATTACAACCTTTGTAGTCCACTCCTTCGCTTCATAAGCTCCGAGTAGAAGTCCCTTCGCCGCGATCCACGATCTTCCGGACTAAAGAGAGGCTCCACGACTCGAACGATCCATGCTAGCTTGTAGTGTTCCTTTTCTCCGATGATCTACGTCGAAGTTTCTATAACTCAAGCTCTCTCACTCTAATGAGGTGAACACCCTAATCTAATTGGCTAGATTAGATGAGGATGATGGAGTAGTATTTATGCTTTCTTTTTATATCAAATTCTCACATGAAATCATCACAAAATGAAAACCTAGTAAGCTTTCTCAAAGCTCAAGGTTGAAGAAAAAGAAGAAAAATGAATTAAACCTTTTGTGATGAATAATGAAATGAATATATGAATAATAATGCAACCATGATCAAGGATGACAAGGATAACTCTTGTAGAGAATTAACTAAGGCTAGGGTTTGGGTTGGGTTAAAACAATGAGTCATGAGAAAATATCAACCATAATATCTAACTCATGACAAAAGGAATCCTTCTAGAAGGTGCAAGAAAGAACTAACCCAAATCAAACCCTAACCTTGTTTAATCTCCACTAAACAAGTTGCATTAGTAATCATATCATGTTACAATAATATATATCACATATATATTATATATTTGTAACAAAAGAAAATAATACAATTAATATATATATCGCATATATATCAATGTATTATCCGGTGAGAAAATGAAATAATAAAGTGAGCCAATATTAGATAATGTAATACAATATATCATATATATTATTATACATTAAATTATCGAATCAACACTTGGTCCGACAATCCGGCTATATCGAATATAACCGGCTAATATATCATGTACCGATTCATCGAATCAACACTTGATCCGATGACCCGGCTCATCTCTAAATATCGCGAGAATATAATATGGTATCTCATATCGCATTATCCTCGGTCCTGCACATATCACATATATGCCCCTACTCCGTTTTGCCTGAGTGAAGAAACCTCTGTGTAGTACTCTAAAGAATCATCAATACGCCGGTAGCAGGTGATGATCATATCAAACACCCACAAGCTACAAGCGGTCAGCTAAACGTAACAGCCACCCAGGTATTGAGCGATCAGAAGATCAACAAGCTAGCCTGTACATTCTCCTGTGAATCCAATCAGTAACACTCCCGTACAGTCCGGTCTCTTCGTCTGATATGTTGCATATCTAGTCTAAGGATGGTATACGTCAGACCCCAGTAACCGATAAGTCGTGTCGATGTAAGGATCATAACGGGTCGAGAAACTACTGGTAACACTTACCAGTAAATCTCTATATCAGCTCTGGCCAGGGACTTCCAGTTATAGCCAATCGTACACAGCACAACATCAACTCTCTATACCGGGAGAGACGAATCCCCTCCTATCGCTCATTGCCACCATGTGATTCGGGACTGCACCCAAAAGCCACCGTTTTGCACGCCCTCTTGGACGTGGTAAGGTGGAAATCAAAACACAGTAGGAATCACACAAGACTCTATGACGATCTCGGGTCTACAGACTACCCTGTACCAGTGTCACCGGAGAACTGCCATCTGACATATGGTATATCACCATCTGGGAGTTCTCGACGAGTCCGTCCAGTGTACCCAGTCTCCACTGAGCACCCGTACACCATCTCTGATGTCAAAACACCGATGGATATGGGATCATCCATCGCCCATCATATGGGTCAAGATGCGTATACGCTAGTCTACTCTGGTGTATCGATGCCCTGTCTCGACACACCCTCGACTAGGAACAGTTATAGGATGTACTCATCGACTACCGTGGCCCCCACTAGTATGATCTCATCATAGTCCCAGTAGTCGAGTACAGATCCTAAGGGCTTTATCACATGTGAGAGTAAGACAGTAAACATATACAAGTCAACATGTTAAGATAAAGTGAAACCAAATAGCATACTATCATGACAAGCAAGAAAGTCCTCTCTATATATATCCAAGCATCCATTATAATATACATCATATGTACAACAATGGCCACTAGGGCATATACATAACTAACAGAAATGTGAGAACATCCAGCTGCGTAACCGTATGTTGCCTGAAAAGAATCTCGGACCCTCAAAAAATGGTTCGGGTAAAAGAGAAAAAGGGAAGGAAAAGGTCCCTGAGGAAATTTCCCTCGATGATAGAGTCGTTGAAGAGCTCACAGCTAAGGAACCGCCTAAGAAAAACAAGGTGGATTACAATGTCCTGGCACACCTGAGGAAGATACCTTCACAACTGAGCATACTGGATGCTTTCCTCCTATCCAAAGAGGCATGAGATTCTCTGATCAAGGCATTACAAAAGCCCGATCAGTTTCAAGACTTCCTTTCAGAAGAAAAGATGAAGGACGTGCTGGAAGAAGTTCACACAGCTGACATCACATTCGGCGATGAAGATCTCCTCCTCGGAACGTGCGAGCATAACCGTCCTCTGTATGTCACCGGGTACTGCCGCAGCATCAGGATAGGGAAGATCCTGGTTCACAACGGGTCATCCGTCAACCTTCTCAATGTGAGAGTGTTGAAGGAGATTTGCATGAACGTTCAACACCTGGCCCGGGACAAAATTACTATCTATGGGTTTGACTCGTAGTCATCACAGACACTTGGGTCCGTAATACTGACATTACGCTTCGGGATGCTTGTCACTGACATCAAGTTTCATGTCATCGACGCCAAGACATGCTACAACGCTCTGTTCGGCAGGCCTTGGTTACATGAGCACAACATCATCCCTTCTACACAACATCAGTGTATGAAGTATTTCAAAGATGGCCTCGAGTGCACAGTTACAGGGGAGTTAAACCCATTCTCCGTAAATGAAGTCCGCAAGTATGAAGACGCTAAGTACTTCCTACCAGACTTCGAAGATACGGAAAGATGTCATAAACCAGAGAATAAACAAAAAGCCGTCACCACCATCCCGATCTTTGGGAGTGATACTGAGGAGGATGAAGAGATAGTCTTCTTGGGGCAACCCTAAGGCAATAGGCTAGGAACATCTACTCATATTTTAGTCTTTGGCAGCAACTCTAAAGACGAGGGCAACACGGTATTCTCTGTCCGTCCATCAATACAAACCTTCATTGGAGCTGCTTAGAGCTTGTAAATCACCATGGTTCCGCAGCAGCATTATAGGGAACTAGATGCGCTCGATACATACGGTGTGCAAGAGCTGCAAACCTTCTACGTTCCCCCTAGGCAAAAAGGTGAGAAGACGATCATCTTCCACCAATCTACGGAGACTAAAGTGGAGAAAGAAGTCTAGCATGGTGCCGATCTTGTGCTTGACAGGCTTTAACCGATCCGTCTGCCCAGATATTACGCAGAGGGATTGAAAAGGCTGTTAAGATGCCAATGCGTACCTTTCAAACAAACCCCTCGACAAGCTCAGTTCTACAACACGATTTGGGATGTTCCCGGGACTCAGCGAAAAATGCCCAACGGGAAGACAGAGACAACGGGACTTGGATACGTTCGGTCCAAGAAACGGGAGCGATTCTATAGCTGCCATGTCATAAATAACTCTGGCAGAGAAGCGAATGCATTTCCAGACAGCGTTGATGTCAAACCAGGACGAGATCCCGCCGTACAAATACCAAGTCCGTCATTCGAAGAACAGATTGACAAGCTAATAAGGGAAGTGGGTCAAAAGGTTCGGGAAGACCACAGCCGCGAAATGGACATTTATGAGAAAGACAGGACGCAATGTCTCATTCAGCAGTCTACGGAAAGAGAAGACGACGATGCCCTTCATCCTCAGCCCGCTGTGCGCTCTCGCGGCAAGAAAAAGCCCCGACGCAGAAGCAACAACAAGATCAAGAATGAGAATGACGCTCGAAAACGGTGAAGCGGATTCAAGAAGCCACGCGATCGAGAAAAAGTCAGCTGGAATCCGTCTTTTATGAAGAAGATGGATCGAGAGTACTCGTTCTCCCAAAACAAGACAAGGAAAATATTCGACCTTGTCATGAAGCATCAAATGATGACACTCCCGGAGTCTCGGCACCCTGAGCAAATAAATGAGGTCTATCATCCGGCTTATTGCTCCTACCACTGAGCAATATGACATCCTCGTGAAGATTACTTCACCTTTAAAGACTGGGTCGAAGACCAGTATCAGCAAGGCAGGTTCGCTCTGTCCGACAATAGGAGGGTAGCCCCACCACGAAAGCATAAGCCAAGAGCAACCTACACTGCGAGGGAAAGTCCACATCAACATCAAGCTTGGAAACAAGCTCGTACCTGCCATATAATAACATTCTCAAAAGAGGGAGAGCATGAGAATGTGGACTTCTCACGTTGCCTCGCAGATGAAAATGAGGACGAGGTAATCTAAGAATTTCCACCGGCGCCAAAAGAGCTGTAGGATGGGATACATACCACGGCGGACAATCTGAGGAAAATCGACTTGGGGATGACAAACGATCCGAGGCCAACGTTCGTCAGCGAGCTGCTGTCCGAAGAGCAGGTTGCTACACTAAAGGATGTGCTTATGCAGTATAAAGACTGCTTCGCATGGAACTATTCCGAGATGTCGAGATTAGATCCGGAGATAGCTGTGCATAAACTGGCTATATCGCCAGACATTAAGCCAGTCAAGCAGGCGCCAAGAAGAATGCGGCTCGAACTTGAGATGAGTATCAATGTCAAAGTCAAGAAGCTAATTGACTCTGGCTTCATCCAAGAAGTTCAATACCCCGACTGGATCGCCAACATTGTCCCAGTGATGAAGAAAAATGGAACGGTGCGCATCTGCATGGACTTTCGAGACCTCAATAAAGCTTGCCCGAAGGATGACTTCCCCGTACTGGTTACCAAGCTGATGATAGATAACACATCCACTCATGAAGTCTTCTCCTTCATGGACGGATCTTCAGGATACAATCAAATAAAGATGCATCCCAAAAACCAAAAGCACACCGCCTTCCGGACTCCGCTGGGCATATTTTGCTATAAAGTGATGCCCTTCGATCTGAAGAACGCTGGCGCTACCTACCAGAGGGCTATGACGAAGATCTTTGATGACCTTATCCATGAGATCGTTGAATTCTATATCGATGACCTCGTGGTGAAAAGCAATTCGTATGAGGAGCACTGGGAGCATTTGAAAATAGTATTCCAGTGTTTTCGGAAATATAATCTGAAGATGAACCCTTTGAAATGCGCGTTCGGAGTCCCCTCAGGTAAATTCCTAGGATTCATCATACGACACAGAGGCATCGAAATAGACCCATCAAAGATCAAGGTGATTATGGAAATGCCCACGCCAAAAACTTTCAAATAATTGCGGTCTCTCCAAGGGAAGCTCGTGAATATCCGACAGTTCATAGCTAACCTCTCTGGCAAATGCCGCCCCTACAGCCATCTAATGAAGAAGGGGACCCCGTTCATTTGGGATCGTAAATGCCAAAATGCACTGGACGAAATCAAGCAATATCTGCAGAACCCACCGGTACTAACCGCTCCGGTCAAGGGAAAGCCCCTCATCCTGTACATAACAGCCCTTGAAGGTTCTTTAGGCGCTATGGGCACAGCAGAACGATCAAGGAAAGGAGAGAGATCTCTATTATTTAAATCAAGTCCTCCTGGGGGCAGAAAACAACTACTCCCCTATTGAAAAGCATTGCCTGACACTGATCTTCATGGTAACGAAGGTTCGACATTATGCATTAGCACATGAGGTCCATCTCATATCAAAGGTGGATCCTCTCAAATATTTGATGTCAAAAGCCATACTAACAGGAAGGCTTTCCAAATAGGTCATCCTCTTGATAGAGTTCTCGATAATATATCGATCCTTCAAGGCAGTACAAGGCCAGGCTATCGCCGATTTTCTCGCTGAGCACCCGATACCAGCCGATTCTCCCCTAAATTGTGAACTGCCAGATGAGCACGCATTTGACACAATCGACGGGGAGGAAGAAGGGAATAATGCCCGATAAGAACTATACTTCGACGGAGCATCTTCCATGAAGAAGCGAAAGCAAAACACCCCCATAATCAAAGCTGGGGTAGGCCCTATCTTTGTGGCTCCACAAGGAGGGATAATGCGTTTTGACCTTTCCTTAACAGAGCCAAGAACAAACAACGAAGCGGAATATAAAGCTTTGGTATCGGGTCTTAAGATCGCTGTCGATATGGGGATCAAAAACCTCCTCATATATGGAGACTCCCAGCAGGTCGTTAGCTAAGTAAATGGCGACTATCAGACATGTAAACCTGAGTTGGTAAAATATGGCGAGAGAGTGCAGCAATTGCTGACTCAAATCCCTTCCTACATCCTGGAAAGCATACCGCGGGCGGAAAATATCAAGGCAAATGCGTTGGCCAAGCTCGCTAAAGAATTGGCCGATGAAAACCTTGATGACGAAAGGATCATTGTGCAAAGCCGCCGGATTCTCGCACCGGCAGAGATATCTCCGGAGACATCTGAAGAAGAGGAAGCGACCAAACAAGCAACCTTCCAAGTAGAGGACAAAGAAAAAACTAAGGATTGGAGAGAAGTCTTCCTAGACTACTTCAAATCCCATCGAACACCCGAAGACGCGTCGTCAAGACATCAGCTCATAAGGCGAGCCATGTCTTTCTCTTTCGTTAATGATACCCTATATAAGAGATTGTTCGACAGGCTGTGGATGAGATGCCTGGGACCGGAGAACATCCTCCATTTCTTCAGGACACATGTCATCTACCGGTTCGGCACTCCGTGACGAATCATCTCGGATAATGGGTCGGCCTACAAGAACCATAAGATCGGCCGCTTTGCACAGCAGCATAAAATAGATTAGAGATATTCTTCGGACTATAATTCCCGAGCGAACGGTCTAGCGGACGCTTTCAACAAGACCTTAACGAAGATCATAAAGAAAACGGTGTCCAGAAATAAAAGGGACTGGCACGAGAGACTGCAGGAAGCTCTCTGGGCGTATCGAACCATGTTCAAAACAACCACGAATACAACGCCATTTGTGTTGGTATTCAGCACGGAAGCGATACTTCCCTTGGAAATAGAGCTACCCTCGCTACGAGTAGCAGTTCGACATGAGCTGACGGATGAAGAAAATGCCCATCTTCGGCTTGAAGAGCTCGATGCCCTCGAGGAAACTCGTCTCATGGCGCAGTAAAATCTGGAAGCTTATAAAGCAAGGATGGCGCACTCATACGAAAGACTAACCAGGCCGAGAACATTCCACCAAGGCAAACTTGTACTAGTTTTCAGAAGACCTATGATCCCTAATCGTGCCAAACGGGGGAAATTTGAGCAGAACTATGAGGGCCCATACATCATAGACAAAGTCTACCAAGGTGAGGCCTACTTGCTCATGGATATGCATGGTGAAAGACCCTTCCGGCCAATAAACGGCCAGTTCCTTAAGAAGTACTACGCTTGACAAGTCACGGCTCAGGTTAATGATAGATGACGACGCTCATGTCCGCTCGTTGTCTTCCTGAGTCCAAACTCTATAAGTAGTATCTGGCAAAACTTCTCCTCGAAGCTGCTTGGACCGAAATGTCCCTAAACTAGTACTCTCCGCCCCAAACATGGCGATATCTTTTCCTGGGATCTGTGTTGCGATCAAAGCTCCTGCAGCAAAGACTAAAAAAAGGTACGTCCACAAGCGAAATAGGCACGGATGAAAACCCGAACGGGCGCCATGAGTAAAAATAGCAGGGCTACCGGCGAGTTTGGGAAAACCCGAAAGGGTGCAGACTCGTAAAAGAAATTATGTGCACTTGCAAGGTCCTCTCGACCTTGCGAAGAGAAAACACCTGCGTGAGATCCTTACGACTCACAAGGGGCAACACACTTAGAGATCCCCACGATTTCTAAGGAGAGATTATACTTAAGAGATCCTCACAACTCGTAAGGAGAATTTCCCCTATGAGGCCCTCACGGCTCATAGGATTCGAAAGCCTTAAGCTACAGGGATCTGAACATGTTCTTAAGCCATCACATTCCCCAAATTGCCCTACAGGCGGTCCAATATCGGCCCTTGTATACAATCCACGGGCACAAATAAACGTTTCCTCACCTAGTTCCACCAATGGCGCGAAATTTCCCTATTTTGTGAACAACACTTGTAGGTCCTCTCGACTTGCAAGGAGAAAGTACTCTTATGAGATCCTTTCGACTTACAAGAGAAGATATCACTTAGGAATCCTCACGAATCCTAAGGAGAAAATACACCTATGAGATCCTCACGACTCGTAAGGAGAAATACATTTATGAGACCCTTACGGCTTGTAAAGTCGAAAAGCCTTAGTCAACTGGATCCTAACCCTGTTTGCTAAGCCACCTTTGTTCAAATCGACAAAGGCAAATGATGATTCGCATCCCAATTGTAGCGATGCTGATGCCTAAATCGGTATCAAATTCGAAGTCCTTTCACGGCATATAATGATTCACTCCTGGCAGTATTCCAGTCGCAGCGATGCTGATGCTAAGATTGGTATCAGGCCTCGAGTTCCATACTCGCAATAAAAAATCAGCGAGCAAAAATGCATATGAAATAGCCGAAATGATGGGGCAACTCACAGTAAGAATCAGCGAGCAAAATGTATGCATATAAAGTAGCTAAAATGTTTGGGCAACTCGCAATAAAAAGCAACGAGTAAAAAGAAAAAATAGCCGAAATGATTGGACGCCGCGATAAAATAGCCGAAATGATTGGGCAATCGCGAATTTCGCGATATAAAATGCTGAAATGATAGAGCATCGCGGAAAGAAAGAATAAAAAATGAAACTTCTGCTCTGCAGGCGAGTCCACATCGACCCCTGTATACAATCCATGGGTGCAAATGAAAAAGGGAACCACATTTTCCCACCAGGCTCCATCAGAAGGAGAGCCAGGTCTCGACGGCAACATCTATAGCCTAGAGATCAACAACAGCGTTTCTTCTCACTCTAACAGGATGCAGACACGACGTCAACAAAATGGAGCCATTGCAAAGTCCCTAGTTCCAAGACTCGATGGTTCATAGACAACCAAGAAACAGCCTCGACATTCATCGCAATATAGCATACACAATGTCAACAAATGAAGCGAAGGAAAATCCCTAGCTTCAGCGTCTCGAAGGCAACATCTACAGCCTAGAGATCACAACGGCGTTCCTTCTCACTCCAGCAGGATGCAGACACAACGTCAACAACCGACCCCAGGGTTAAAACAATGGAGCCATGGCAAAGTCCTTAGTTTCAAGACTCGACGGTTCACAGACAACCCAGAGACAACCTCGACATTCATCGCAATATTGCAGACGCAATGTCAACAAACATAGCAAAGGAAGATCCCTAGATTCAGGGTCTTGACGGAAACTCAAATGAGACCTGAAAGACTATCGGAGATCATCCTACACCAGCGCGGAGTGGTCATGACTCATCGGGGCTCCCAAATTGAGCCTAACCTCAAGTAAAAAGCGGCATGGAATATCCCTAACACTTTCTCTTCTGACGGTAATATCACCTGGAAGATTATTTGAAGACGTCTTGTCCAGCCCCCGAAGGGATCAGAGATACGGCAGTCGCGGGGATACTCAAACAGCAAGATTGCGTATCGGGGAATATATCGGCCAACGCGACGGTACGACGGATAAAAGCCCTAGTACCACAGGCCCTAACGGACTTCTATCAGCAGAGATTAACTGTGACGTTAGGACATCCTTGAGAGAACTTCTCGATTCATCTCGACTCGTAGGGAAAACAATGTTCCTGAGAGAACTTCTCGACTCGCCTCGACTCGTAGGGAAAAGCCTTAGGCTACGGGGATATCAACCTGTTTCCTAAGCACTGGGGCCCTGCAAGTAGTTCCAAGATGGACTATTGTATACTATTCATGGGCCATACTCTCCAAAGTCGAATATCGACAAGGAGGGAAAAAACCACTTACGAGTCCTCTCGACTTGTAAAGGGGAAAATTCTCTTATGAGATCCTTACGACTCTCAAGAGAAAACGCACATAGGAGTCCTCACGATTTCTAAGGAGAAAATACACCTACGAGATCTTCACAATTCGTAGGGAGAAAAGTCTTTATGAGACCCTCACGGCTCATAAAGCTGAAAAGTCTTAGGTGGCAGATCCAAACCTGTTTCCTAAGCCATCACTGCCCTACAAAAAGATCAGGATGGACTATCTACGGGCCACATTTGCCAGAGTTACATGCCAATATGAAATAAAATATGTTTTTTATTCATGAATTCAAATGAATACAAGGTACATTTCATAAAGGAATAAAAATGAATACAGAATACTCTCATTCAGGAGTGAATACAAAAGGAGAGAAAAAGAATATACAAAAAAAAAAATCTTTAAGCCGGCGGATGGTGCAATAAGCCGGTAAGTTCTTCATGCTTCCGCTGGACCTCGGCTTCAAGCTCCGTAATTGTGGTAAGACGGGCCCCCGTCTAAGTCTGCTGAGTCTGATATGAAGCAAACCGACTCTCAAACTCCCTTTCGGCAACTTTATGGGCTTCAACCATCTCGCGAGTAAAGATAACGGCTTTATCAAGAGCTACCACCTCCGTGATAGCTTCTTGAAGCACCCACCAAATTTCGTACGCACGGGTAGTCTTGGCAGTAAGCTGAACCTGAAATTCCCCCAAAGCATTCGAAGATAACTCCTTCTCCGAAAATTTCCGATTGAGCCTCTTCTCGTACGACTGCAGATTGGCTGAGCACCGTTCGATTCATCCCCGCAGGCTCGCTTTTGTAGTTAACATGTTGGAGGGAAGGCGTATGCACTCAAGCCCGTGCAGACAAGCCTCCAGTCGACGACAATACTCAACCCAGACATGCATCAATGTTTCGTCATGATAGGTGGCAAGAAAAATCAAGGAAGTGTTGGCTTCGGCAGCAAATTCTTCGGCCGTGACAGAACTACCAGCGTGAAGATCTTCAATGAGAGCCAATAAGGAATGAATGCTCTATTTCTCCATCCGTTCAGATGCACGTTGGGCATATGGGCCCGGTGGTATGGTGATTCGAGATTCTAACGGGGTCAGGGCTGGCAAAGCAATCAAGATTTATGAACAGTCAGCAAGACTGGCAAACATGGAATAAACAAGACAATGCCAAGGATAAAGTTTTACTTACCCACAGTCATGAAAGGGGGGTTTGAAAGATTCCCAGGCCCATCGAGGATCTCAACTTCGTCATCAGCTTCCAGAACTGCAGAGGGCATGTTAGCATCGTTATAAAATAATGATAATAAAACAAAGGGGTCAAAGAACATCGATCTTCCCCGGAAGAAAGGACTATGCTTTGCAGAGATATCGCCTGTAGGGCAGCCATATCGAGTAGACACTGGAAAGACCTCCTGGGAGATAATCCATGATGGACGCCGCCAATTACCGCAATTCTAAAGAAAAGAAGGGTTCAGATAATGGAAAGATCATTAAAATGAAATGTAGAAGATTACCTTCGACGCTCCGCCCTCCTTGAACTGGAGGGACAGCAGCTTCGGCAGCCTCCTCCATATTAGTGATATATGCCCTAGAGGTCATTATTGTATCATACAGGTTTGTATATTACTTAATGGAAGCTTGGAATATTCACCGTTGTATTGACAGTCTTGTTCAAAATGGTAGTATACTACTTGGTTTGTTTCTACCTCAATATGTGCATGTGTTTCTTTTAGCATATCCCTTATACATATTGGTAGAGCCCTTGGGATCTTTGCTTGATTACCAGCATTGTGATGGAAATCATATTAGTGGGGGCTGGGTACTCCATAAGCACATCCTTATACAGATCCCTAGTTGTAAGATTATCGAGACAGGGCATCGATTCCGAAGTAGACTAGTGTATACGCTTCTCATCCCAGCAGGGGAGATGGTATGTCCCACAGCCATTAGTACGTCGTACTGGAGATAGTATGCAGGTGCTCATTAGGTTATGAGTACACTGGATAGGACTCGTCGGGAAACTGCTGGTGGGTATTATACCTATCGTCGGGTAGCAGTTCCCAGATGACATGAGTACAGCTTAGTCCGTCGACTTGACACTGCTATTTCGCCTCGAGTGTGTTCCTACTGTACTTTGATTACTACCCTACCATGTCTCAAAAGAGTCATGCAAATAGGTGGTAGTTGGGTGCAGTCCCGAAGCACTTGGAGGCAATAGCGGTTAGAAAGGATTCGTCTCTCCCGGTATTGGGGGTTGATATCACGCTGTGTTTGGAGAGCCATTACACAAAGTCCCTGGCCAGGAAAAGCGAGATTTACTGGTAGGTATTCCAGTAGTTTCTCAGGGTATTTTGTGCTACACTCTAGCATGACTTAATGCGCTATTAGTGGTCTAACGATTACCGCCCCTAGGCCCAATATGCGATACTCTTAGACGAACAGATCGGACTGTACAGAGATTGTCACATTCAGGCTCAGTAAAGTTCGGATGGGTTTGCTCATCGGTCTTCTTATCGACAGATACCTGGGTAGCCGTTACATGCATCTAGTACCGCTTGTGGCTTGTAGTTAAACCCACTGCCAGCATATTGTCGAGTCTTTAGAGTCCCACATAGAGAGTTTCCCTGCATTGGGCAAAAGATGTAGAGGTCGTATGGTTTTACAACAGGGCTTCGATCACGTACGTGCACTTGTGCGCATATGATGTTCAGGCAGACAATGCTAGTGGACTTTGGTTTAAGCCGGATCCTAGTATTGTATTGATGGATTTGTTTTGTCTCTTTGTATTCGTATTCTTTAGAATGCGGATGCGGGTATGTATATACGGATAAGGGGCATTCTCGTAATTAGCTTGGGAAAGCTTCTAGAAGTAGACACTTATTAGGGTTTAATTCTTTTATGGATTAAACAAATTGGGTGAAGAAATGAGGTGGAGTTTTACATTGAATCTAGCAGGGCTACATGGTGACTCATGCTCATAACTCACTCTCTTGAGAAAATAGATATTTTGTGAAGCTTATTAGATATTTGTGTGTGATATTATATCTCAACAATTATGAGATATGATTCATTCTTTATCAAGTGGACAGCCAAGCTATTTCCAAGTACACACTTCACTCTCATTTTCTTCAAGTCTTCTTCTTCTTCCTCTTCCTATAAACCCTAAAAGCTCTCATGTGTTGAGAATCCTAGGGTTCCAAGAGACAAACCACTCCATCTTCTTTCTCTACATCACCTAGGCCATCTACTTTAGCAAGCTAGTTGCCCTAGTTACCTCGGATTTGAGGTTGGAGCTCGGACTATAGACTCTCGGGTAGATCGTCTTTGACTCAAGGAAGCCGACGAGGATGCTTCAATCCGTTTCGATCCTTGGAGCCTATGATGACGATTAGGACAGTGAGAAGACCCGAAGGACATGATACTACGAGGTATAACATTCATCCGAGTAGTTAAACCTCAAGTAGTATGCTAACTAGGGTTTATGATCGATTCTTGGTTCAAGTCGGTGTTGCAAAGCCGTAAAAATCATTTTTTGCAATTTCCTCCTCCCCGCGAACACGTGGGGTGTGCGACATCGACTTATAGTAGTATCGGAGCCTCTCATAAACCTTAATTTGCTTGTAGGGACGTTAGAAATCTACCATTTTTGTCGCGCAAAAAATGCCGATAAAAATAGTTTCCAAAAATGATGTTTTGAGTTGTTTGCACACCCCGCAGGCTCACGGTTTGAACCGAAAAGCCGCGGGGTGAAGCGTGTGCACCCTGGGACCCCCTGGGGGGACCGAATAGCTAGGGCCACTCCCCAAGACCACCACAAGGTGGTCATGGCGGTGGGGACCCGAAACTGCCCCACCACAGGCAGTTTCGGGTCTGCCTCACCCCCTAGCCATCTCGTGGTGGCTACAGGGGTATGTTACCCCCTCTAGGCCCTCCAAATCGAAGTTAATTTCGTGCTCTAACTCTCCATGAAGGTTCGGTCGCATTTCATTTTTATTCGGACTTCCGAATTGGTTTAAAACGGTCGTTTTTAGAACTTTAGCTCACTGGATTTTCAAGTTTTGGAAAATTGGTTAAGTTTTCTAATTGCGTGTGGAATTCTAATGTCACGGTTACTTTACAAGCTTTGTGATGTGTATATGTGTTTGGAAATGTTGACTAATTTCTATATGTAGATCAGTCGGGATTGCACATATCTGTGATGATGTTATGTTAGTTTGTGTATATGAACTTATTGGATCGTCATGGATGAATAGCCAGGGATGTGAGATGAGGGTTTTCATTCTTTCATTCGATGTAAATTTGTAAAGTGATGTAATATTATTTTTGCGGTTTACATCCGGGTTGAGCTTGTAGCCACCATTGTATTATTTCATTTACTGTTTTTGCTCCTAGGATAGACCCACGGTGGGATGCACAAACTACCGAATACTTTGAAGTACCGAGTGGCCTACTCACTTTGATGAGGGAGGTTGCTTCACTTCGGGTATTTGGCGGGTAGTTTCCCGCACCCGTAGGGGTCTAGGATGGGGTTTGGTTATTCATCACGACCGTAGAATCTGTCTTTCGTTACAGGCTCAAACGAAACACGGAATTCCTAGTATATCCAATATGTTCATCGGTGATCTGGAATGCATATTATTGCGTGAGACGAATGTATATATCTATATATGATATCTAGTAGGCGTTGCTTATGCTTTGCATCCGCGCTATTCCAGCCCCCACTCTGGCGTTAGTTAAGTAACCTAACGGTGTAAGACGGGGCCCAGTGGCAAATGCGGATGGCATAAGCGTACATCATATTTTCATTTCTTTCTGTGATGATAGGTGTAAATGATGGGATTGCATTACATTAATGCAAAGCAAACAAACCAAAGCTGAATCGTTGGAACAAATTTTAAAACCACTCGGTTTTTTCAAAACAGCAGACTTTTAAAAATGTGGAGCTTAAACCACTCCTTTTAAAAGCTATCAGGTTCCTTCGATTATATCAAGTTCACTACGTTCACGGTTTCTCCAAAACCATTCTTAGCCCTCCGTCATTTCATATGAAGATTCATTAGTATTCAAGTTATGTTTGTTGGCCTTCGTCATGGTATAGTGATTGGTAGATACTGGATATTCATATGTAGCATAGATAGATGCGTTGGTTTGGGATGGTCGTAATACTTTGTTGGCCTTCGTCAAGGGTATATACGGGTGGGTTCAAATTAACCTGGACAATGATGAGTAGAACTTGATATGTGACTTATGATTTGTTGGCCTTCGTCAAGGTCATAAGAGCATGGGGCAAAAAAATCCACATCGGGAGTTTCTAAAGAAACCGAAACTTGCTAGTGCTGCATACCATTTGGAGTGTGATAATATTGGTAGGATCCCTTCAGGATTATCACACAATGATATTTGGATCCCGATCCTACTGTGAGTATATGGTACTCCTCGGGAGATTTTTCACTTAACGATCAATGCTATAAACCAAGTAAGTGTCTAGAACAGTGTTAGCGGGGCTACGCCTCCAGGGAAAAGAAGTTATTTAATTAAGGAACTTTGTGAAAGCGTCGTAAAACCTCCCTCAAAGTACCGACACTAGCCTGGTTGAACGGTTAAGCAAGTATTGTACGGTGAGATTAATCCTGACTAATTCTTCTTTTATGGTTTGAGGAAGGATTCGAGAAACGGTAGGAGCCATCCTGTTTAGATAAACTAAAAACCAATCTAAACTTGTAAGAGCATCATGCTGAGTGTTTTCTTCTCTCTCTCCTAATTGCAGCGACTAGGTGACCAGATTAGGTTAAAGATAGATAATAAAATGATTGGGTTATACTATATTAACTGGCAAAGGTTTGTCCAGATGTCCATTACCTATGACAAGCTGGACTACCTCATTACTACTCTAAGCCCCCGCCGTCTCAGGTCCAATTTCCACCGTCGCGGATGTTGATATCCGTAAGACAAGGGTAAAAGACTGTGCGAATGCCAAGCGCTTCGTGTTGGCCTAAGTAGATGGTTTATACCAGAGGCAGCACAAGAAGATGGACTTAGTTTCCATCTTCCTCCATAACAAAGTATTATATGGAGAGCAATCTCGTATCGCAAGATATGAGATCTCAAAGGAATTGCTTCAAGCGAGGTTGGTTGCCGGATCATCTGTAGGGGACCACGTCCCTACAATGATTACTGATATTAAAAAGCTCACGGACCTAGAGACTACGATGGAGAACGAGTCATATGCCCTCAGAGTCAATTATTGGATCACAGGCACGTGATTGCAATGATTGAGGGGAGGACCTGTCCCGGTAGGACAGTCTTACTCGAGATGATAGTATGCTATCTGGTTTATCTTTATCATCGTGTACTGCTTTAGGTGACCTTTCGAGTCGCTATTACACGTTGATAAAGCCCCTAGGATTCTTGCTTGACTTCCAGCAGTATGAGGGCGATCATATAAGTGGGAGCTGGGGTCTACAAGCACATCCTTAAAAGGTCCCTAGTCGTGGGAGTTTCGAGACAGGGCATCGATACTCCGGAGTAGACTAGTGTATACAGTCGAGACCCCGACGAGGGGCGGTGGCCGGTCTCACAAGCCACTGGTGTCAGTTGGTTCACCTAAGATGTATACAGGTGCTCATTGGGTTATGAGTACACCGGACAGGACTCGCCGGGAACCTGCTAGTTGGGAATATATCAGACGTCAGATAGCAGTTCCCAGGTGACATGTGTACAGGTTAGTTCATCGACCTGGGATCGTCATTTGTCTCGTGTGAGTTCCCACTGTACTTTGATTACTACCCTACCACGGCTCAAAGGAGTCGTGCAAACAGGTTTTAGTTGGGTACAGTCCCGAGCCACATGGAGGCAGTGAGCGGATCTGCAGGGGTTCGTCTCTCCCGGTATTGGGGGTGAGGTCGTGCTGTGTCTAGGAGAGCCAGAACATGAAAAGTACTTGGCCAAGGCAGGAGATTTGCTGGTAGGTATTCCAGTAGTATCTCAGGGTGTTCTGGGCTACACTCCGACACGACTTGTACCGCTTTTGGGGGTCTGACTTTTACCAACCCCCTAGGCCCGCCATGCGATGCTCATAGACGAACGGACCGGACTGTACGGATATTGTCACTGACAGGCTCAGTAGGGTGTCAGGATGAGTTCGCTCATCGACGTCCCTTTTGGTCGATAGCTGGTGGCCCGTCACGTATGGCTAATACCTCTGACGTGCTAGTGGTTAAATCCACAGCCATAATATTGACGAGTCTTTAGAGTCCACCACACAGACAGTTACTCAAGTTTCGGGCGAAACGCTGTAGAGGCCGTATGGAGATATGGCAGGGTTCGATCAGATACGTGCGGTATTGCACGGATCGTGATCGGACGGTTTTTACTAGCCGGCTTTGGCTTAAGCCGGATACTAGTATTAGATAGTGTAGTTTTGTCTCTTTGCATTTGTGTTCAGTGTGAATACAAATGCGGGCATGTATTTGCAGTAGTAGGGTTTTCCTGTAATTTATTACGGGATCGGTTTTCTGAAGTTGCCAGTTTGCATTCCGTTCCGGCCGGTTTTCCTTCATTCCTTCTCGGTCGGACTTTCTTGTTGGAGGGGGTTATTTGCAATTTGCAAATAACTCTTTTGTGGAGGGTTTTCTTGCACTTGTGGATTATGATGAGACTTTCTTCATCATGAGATTCCATATTGGTCTCTTCTTGGCTTTTCATTTGATGGTTTGTGAAAGGAAATGGTTGTGACCATTTTCTTTAAGATTTTATTTTTCCATTCTATTATGATATACATAATGTGGTGCCATTCTTTTTCTCTCTCCAATCTCATTCTTGTAAAAAAAGGGGCCGGCCACTTTGGAGTGAGAGGGAGGATCATTTCTTTTTGAGTGAGAAAAATGTTTCATATCCTTTTTCATGCTACCAAGTTCATAAGCACATTTTTGAGTTACTTTCTTCACCTCCACCATATCATGGCAACCTCATAAACCCCAAGAGACATGGCTACTACACTATTCTATAGCAAGCCTTGGACGCGTCGGATAGCCAACTTCGCGCCCGAGTTGCCTCGGTCAAGAGGCGGGAGCCCGTAAAAGATTCCGGCTACGTGGTGCCCTTTCCGACGAGCGAGGAGGTGACGGAGATTCCGCGGGAGATCGGAGTGGAGACGAAGACCGAAGGACACGGATCGCTTGGTATAGCTTCTCTACTCTTTTCTTTTTGCTAGCTAGCTAGGTTAATGGCCCGATCCGGGTGAAAAGTCCGCGGCGGTGCCGTTTTGCAAAGTTCGCAAAGTTTTTGTTTTCCGCGTTTCCGGCGTCGGGTCGACGGCCGGGGCGCCCCCGCGGGCTTACAATGGTATCAGAGCCACACCGTTAACCTTCCCTAGCTTGCTCTAGCGCGTTTAGAACTCGATCGAACAAAAACCCGAAAACCGTATTTTTGTGCACATGTGTTCTTTGTTAAAATTTTTTGAGCTCCTAAAATTTTTCTGGTGATTGCAGAGACATGTACAACAAATTATAAGAATTCTGGGAAAATACAATCCACTGATTCCTCACTTCGACCGCGGAAGCGCGGCTAAACCCCTGGTTTGGCCGCGCTTGCGCGGCGGATAAGAGGAATCGTGGCACCATATTTTCCCAGTAAGCTTATGAGTAGGAAATAGGGCTTTTGGGACATTTTCTTTGGGCCCAGATTTTCTATTAGTGCTACAGTACTGCTTGGGGCCCACTTTGATAAATTTGTTCGATCGGATATTTTAAACATGCTAGTTCACAGTTTTTACATTATATCTGCGACCGTGAATGTCACTTGATCGGTAAGTCCCGTCTAACTGCTATAGCCCGGTTAGACGGATTTGCGAACGTGACTTTCACGTTGATGTTCTGTGATTGTACTGTGTTGTTGCGGATCGGTCGTGGAGGATAGCCTGGTTGCAGTGGTAGTACAGTTTTATTTTATATGTACATTTGATATTGCGAGGCGAGCGTCCGACATGTGGACTGCCGTCACTGCCAGTTTGTATTATTATTTTGGGGCACGACCTGGTTGCGGTCGATGTACCCGTTGTATGTATATTTTACTTTCTGTACTAGGATTACCCCGCGGAGGGGTGCACGGATAGCCGGATTCTAGAGGGCAACAAGCCCGCATCTCATGGCATTGAGGCGGAAGGGGCTTCACTCTAGAATTGGCGGGCTATTCGCCGCACTCGTAGGGGGTATAGGGTTGACCCAGGAGGGGTACCCAAGTTACCGGATTCCGTGAAGTGCTGGGTGGTCCATTCACGTTGCTGAAGGGGGCTGCCTCGCTTCAGGTTTTGGCGGGTAACTTGCCGCGCCCGTAGGGGTCTAGGATTTCATTGCACAGGCTATCCACACGACCAGGGGAACGTCGGGTTTCAGCGGCTCTGTGAAACCCGGGGATCCCAGATATCTGTATTGATCTGTGTTGCTATACATTTCTGTGTTGCTGCATTTTTTTCACGCCTTGAGCGAAAATTATATATTATATATATATTAGTAGATGTTGTATATGTTTTGCATCCGCGCTAGTCCAGTCCCCGCTCTGCCGTTAGTTAGCTAACCTAACGGGTGATGACGGGACCCAGTGGCGAATACGGATGGCATATACGTACGTCAGTATATTTTCGTTCTTTGTGGTGTGATCAATTGATGGGACTGCATTGATTCGGATCAATGCAAGTTAAACAAACCTATCTGATGTTGTTGGAACACTTTTTCAAAAAGCTGTTATTGCAAGGGCGTTCTCTTTTGTTTTGCACAGTGGTATTCAGTTGGAATATCCTGCTCCTCAGTCGACGAGGCAAGGGCCGAGATCCCTTCACCGGGAGTGACCCCTTGGACAAAAGTTTGCGTCAGGGCAATAACTTCACTATAGCCGATTACTTTTGCTTTGCACCGTGGTATTCAGTTGGAATATCCTGCACCTCATTCTACGGGGAAAGAGCCGAGATCCCTTCACCGGGAGTGACCTCTTTAGCAAAGGTTGTCGTCACTATATTTTTGTAAAGCTATCAGTTCCTTCAACGATATCAAGTTCATTACGTTAAAGGTTTTCGCCAGAAACCATTCGTAGCCCTCCGTCGTTTCAGACGGGTAGCACGTAGTATTCATGCTATGTTTGTTGGCCTTCGTCAAGGCATAGTGTATGGTAGCTGCTTGTTGCCTTTCTGCAGCATAGATAGATGCGTTGGTTTGGGACAGTCGTATAGCCTTGTTGGCCTTCGTCAAGGGCTTGTGCGGGTGGGTTCAAATCAACCTGGAGAATGACGGGTAGAACTTGACATGTGACTTATGATTTGTTGGCCTTCATCAAGGTCATAAGAGCATGGGGCAGAAATCACATCGGGAGTTTCAAAAGTACTGAAACTTGCCACATATGCGCATACCTTCTGGAGTGTGATAACGTGAGCGGATTCCGTCACGTTATCATGCGATGAGAGTTGGATCCCGATTCCCACTGATGAGTTGGTTTACTCCTCGGGTTATCCCGGCTAATTCTTCTTTCAGGTTTGGGGAAGAATTTGACGTTACAGTGGGAGGTTTCCAGATTAGATAAAGTGATAACCATTCTGATCTAGGTTAGAGTGCACGCTGAGTGTTTCTTTTCTCTCTCTCTCTGGCAGCGACCATTGACCCGACCCTAGACTATGACTCAGTGACCAAGTTGACCGAACCTTCTTAACACAGGCTTTTGGATTGTCAGAGTTGCAAACCTCATTGCCACTCCTACTTTTACCCTTTTCTCCAGGACACCCCGTATTACTACAAACGTCCACTTCCATTGGACAAAACCATCGTATGGTTATATACGAACTCGAAGGACTTCGAGAATGGTTTCCGGTTCTGGAGAAAAAGGAATAAAGTACATTCAGTTGTCTTTACCTTTTACCTTCTCTCAGGTTGCGAGTACTCCTTGGTTTAGGAGATAGTACACCTATTATGCAAATTGGATAGTCTTCTTCCAAACCTTAGGCTGGTGCCGAACGGTAGGGAATGAAGAAATCCAATTAGCCTAAACGGTGTACAGAAGGTATTAAGTTCAGACAAAGCAAGGGATTAGTAAGAGGGCAAAGTAAATTGCGACTGCTATTCACGACCAAACCATGTACTTCTTTGTCAATCCTAAATCACCTATGAATTAAGTTCATTCGGTTGTCTTTTATCCTCACCTTCTCTCGCATTGCGAGTGCTCCTAGGACTAGGACAGTACACCCATTATGCTTATTGGATAGTCTTCTTCCAAACCATAGGCTGGTGCCGAACGGTAGGGAAGGAAGAAAACCATTTGGCCTAAAGGGGTGTACAGAAGGTAATGACTAAAGACATATAAAGGGATTTGGAGAGGTGGCAAAGAATTATACGGTTATAGTTGTGAATCTGGATGATGGAGGAGGCATTACTAGGAATACCAGGATACCCCATCGAAACATCTCAATGTTTCAGTTTCACTGTGTACTGTTAAAAGGAAACTGATTTCCCGATTAGACACTTACTCTAGGGTATGTATTTACCAGGTTGGATTCTCACATCTGTATGGTTTTACAGACGATGAGTGGGAGTAAGTTATTGGGAATTAGGTGACCATCCTCATTATATCGGGATTCGTTGTAATCGGTGATATTTGAGGAAGTCACCTGGGTTGTTTGCCGGTCGGCAAATATTTGGTTTTGAATATCCATTGTTGTGCACCGATTTCAAATTGACATATCTGTACGTCTATTTTTATAGAGTGAGACATATCTTTTTGAAATTATGTCTATGACATTTACCTATACCAGTGGATGGTTAGGTAAGGAGCATTGAACAGCGGTGTAATTCTTCTTAACCAAAAGTACAGTTTTCAACCTACGACACACAGTGAATGAGTCACTAGACTCAGGGGACTTATACAGAGTATTGTATATTGTCCAGTGTCCATTAGGACAGAGGGGTTGGTCCTCGTACTATATTCTGTTTACTTTTAACTTCTCTAGTTCTTAGACATGTGTTTCGTAGAAACACAGGGTCTAAGTTTTGAGGAGTTATAGGTATAAGAATACAGTAGAGAACCAGGTATTGCAAGTATCGGGATTCTTCAAGGTGATCGAAGATGTAGATACTTGTGAATGGTATTCAGTTGATAGTAATGATTAAGAGAACTAACTTCTCTTTCAGGTTACTCATAATTGGAAGTGTTCCTAAGTTGAGTAACGCTGATCGGCCTCCTTCCATTATGTTGACATGCACTGGAGACAGCTGCATGATTTAAATCTGGTTCAATTAAATCAGTGCCTCTGTTTCTTGGATATAGAACAGTTCATATCTTGACATTGTTAAGATACGGGGAGTTGTCCGGCTTATGCTTGAAACCAGACTCTGGACAACTCAAGGCACGTTTCAGTAGTGGCTGTTTGTGGGTTGACCCGGGCTATGACGAGGGTTGATTTTCTACCATCTGGAAGATCAATAGTGATATTGTTCTTGACTCGCCACATTTTTTAAAGAAATGGATTTTTTCAGAAAAACAGGAATGGGAGTATGGTAGAACTGGAAGTGATTCCAGAACCGCAAACGATTACTGAAGATTTGATAAGAACCTAAAGATTCAATCTGGTTTGACATTCCATTGGCCACTCCGCAGGTATGGTGGGTAACCTCAGGCACCCGAGAGGTACTTCGGTATGCTCAAGGACGGTGGCAGGGAGGTTCTTGTTTACCCAAACTTGCCATTGCTATTGTTCCAGGCTGTGAGACCCGGCAGGAGGATGAGTATAGCGTCGTTCTAAACTAGCTTTAGAAGTGCACGTCTATATGACTCTGCCAGAGGGTTGTCTTAGTCAGTGGGAGCAGCGAAAGCATTGGTGGACATCAGGCTTATATCTATTTATAGACTAGAGCAGATATTGCGGAGAAAGATCATCTATTTCTGATGTGACAGTCATAGGTTTGACTTCATCAGAATAGGGGATGGATCTGTTAAGAAGGTAGTAGGGTGTGATGTCCTGGTATTTGATGACATACACAGAGTAGGAAGTGATATTCCTATACTACG
Source organism: Agapanthus africanus (assembly GCA_030015575.1). Classification (NCBI taxonomy): domain Eukaryota; kingdom Viridiplantae; phylum Streptophyta; class Magnoliopsida; order Asparagales; family Amaryllidaceae; genus Agapanthus; species Agapanthus africanus. The sequence continues at coordinate 765,260,884 of JASDDO010000022.1, read as the reverse complement.
ATCGGTTATACTTTGGTCGTCACACAGTGGTTTCTCCACATAGGACTTGGATATTATATCAGACATTCTGATTACTAGATCTATGGTTTTAGATCTAGATTTGGGTGGTTTCCCAATCTGGGTACTTTGACCGCATTCTATGAGTATTTAGAATGGACGACTCCTGGCACGGTAGTGTACCTGCAGGTAATGGAGTCACCCTCTCTAAAGGTGTCTTACAGACTAAAGGGGAGAGGGACACGCATGATTGACAGATCACTTGCTTAGGCAACTGAGTCAATCATGAGATGTCAAGTACCACACCAGATATTGTTCTTGCAGTAGGTGCAATAAGTTGATATTAATCCAATCTTGGAGAAACAATCGGAAGCAGTTTTAGAACACAAGTTGATGTTCTAAGGAATTGATAACGACAGCCTCCTTTAGGAGACGGTTATTATTCCAGGCTTCCAAGGTGACCTGGATGGCAGAGTGGCTGTCAGAGTTATAGTTTTCCCTCTGACGAGGGGCAGTATTTTGGACAGTTGGTCCAGGTGGATACTGAGGGAAGGCATGGCGCAGGACACTGATTAAGTTCAGTTGTCGATACAGTCTAAGAAGTTTGGATTTGGAGTTCACTTATGAGCTAGGTCCCATCAGACATCCAGACATTCTAAGACAGGTATTGCTCATTTCGGGAGATGGCTTTCTCCGCGAACATGGGATATAGAGAGACATAGAAAGAAACATCATAGCGGATCCACTCACCGAGGCTATTCCTCGAACGCAATAGTTTCGCAAACGAGCTTTGTGAGACTGACTAGTAGAGGAGTTGGGTGTTCGGTATCACACGGGCTGTGAGTATGCGACATCGCAATAATTAGCCTTGATTGCAAGTGGGAGATTGTTGGAGATAGTGCCCTCAGAGTCAATTATTGGATCACAGGCACGTGATTGCAATGATTGAGGGGAGGACCTGTCCCGGTAGGACAGTCTTACTCGAGATGATAGTATGCTATCTGGTTTATCTTTATCATCGTGTACTGCTTTAGGTGACCTTTTGAGTCGCTATTACACGTTGATAAAGCCCCTAGGATTCTTGCTTGACTTCCAGCAGTATGAGGGCGATCATATAAGTGGGAGCTGGGGTCTACAAGCACATCCTTAAAAGGTCCCTAGTCGTGGGAGTTTCGAGACAGGGCATCGATACTCCGGAGTAGACTAGTGTATACAGTCGAGACCCCGACGAGGGGCGGTGGCCGGTCTCACAAGCCACTGGTGTCAGTTGGTTCACCTAAGATGTATACAGGTGCTCATTGGGTTATGAGAACACCGGACAGGACTCGCCGGGAACCTGCTAGTTGGGAATATACCAGACGTCAGATAGCAGTTCCCAGGTGACATGTGTACAGGTTAGTTCATCGACCTGGGATCGTCATTTGTCTCGTGTGAGTTCCCACTGTACTTTGATTACTACCCTACCACGGCTCAAAGGAGTCGTGCAAACAGGTTTTAGTTGGGTACAGTCCCGAGCCACATGGAGGCAGTGAGCGGATCTGCAGGGGTTCGTCTCTCCCGGTATTGGGGGTGAGGTCGTGCTGTGTCTAGGAGAGCCAGAACATGAAAAGTCCTTGGCCAAGGCAGGAGATTTGCTGGTAGGTATTCCAGTAGTATCTCAGGGTGTTCTGGGCTACACTCCGACACGACTTGTACCGCTTTTGGGGGTCTGACTTTTACCAACCCCCTAGGCCCGCCATGCGATGCTCATAGACGAACGGACCGGACTGTACGGATATTGTCACTGACAGGCTCAGTAGGGTGTCAGGATGAGTTCGCTCATCGACGTCCCTTTTGGTCGATAGCTGGTGGCCCGTCACGTATGGCTAATACCTCTGACGTGCTAGTGGTTAAATCCACAGCCATAATATTGACGAGTCTTTAGAGTCCACCACACAGACAGTTACTCAAGTTTCGGGCGAAACGCTGTAGAGGCCGTATGGAGATATGGCAGGGTTCGATCAGATACGTGCGGTATTGCACGGATCGTGATCGGACGGTTTTTACTAGCCGGCTTTGGCTTAAGCCGGATACTAGTATTAGATAGTGTAGTTTTGTCTCTTTGCATTTGTGTTCAGTGCGAATACAAATGCGGGCATGTATTTGCAGTAGTGGGGTTTTCCTGTAATTTATTACGGGATCGGTTTTCTGAAGTTGGCAGTTTGCATTCCGTTCCGGCCGGTTTTCCTTCATTCCTTCTCGGTCGGACTTTCTTGTTGGAGGGGGTTATTTGCAATTTGCAAATAACTCTTTTGTGGAGGGTTTTCTTGCACTTGTGGATTATGATGAGACTTGCTTCATCATGAGATTCCATATTGGTCTCTTCTTGGCTTTTCATTTGATGGTTTGTGAAAGGAAATGGTTGTGACCATTTTCTTTAAGATTTTATTTTTCCATTCTATTATGATATACATAATGTGGTGCCATTCTTTTTCTCTCTCCAATCTCATTCTTGTAAAAAAAGGGGCCGGCCACTTTGGAGTGAGAGGGAGGATCATTTCTTTTTGAGTGAGAAAAATGTTTCATATCCTTTTTCATGCTACCAAGTTCATAAGCACATTTTTGAGTTACTTTCTTCACCTCCACCATATCATGGCAACCTCATAAACCCCAAGAGACATGGCTACTACACTATTCTATAGCAAGCCTTGGACGTGTCGGATAGCCAACTTCGCGCCCGAGTTGCCTCGGTCAAGAGGCGGGAGCCCGTAAAAGATTCCGGCTACGTGGTGCCATTTCCGACGAGCGAGGAGGTGACGGAGATTCCGCGGGAGATCGGAGCGGAGACGAAGACCGAAGGACACGGATCGCTTGGTATAGCTTCTCTACTCTTTTCTTTTTGCTAGCTAGCTAGGTTAATGGCCCGATCCGGGTGAAAAGTCCGCGGCGGTGCCGTTTTGCAAAGTTCGCAAAGTTTTTGTTTTCCGCGTTTCCGGCGTCGGGTCGACGGCCGGGGCGCCCCCGCGGGCTTACACGTGGTGAATACGTAAATTGCCGAGTTCCTGGATTACCTAAAAGAGAATGGAATTCTCTCTCAGCTTACTCCTCCATACACACCACAACACAGCGGTGTATCGGAAAGACGGAACCGAACCCTATTGGATATGGTTCGTTCCATAATGAGTAACGCTGAGTTGCTGTGATCCTTCTGAAGTTATCCACTAGAATCAGCTGCATATCTTTTGAATAAGCTTCTAAGACTGTGCCTACCACACCATATCAAATGTGGAGTGGGAAGAAACCCTATCTTCAGTATCTGAAGATATAGGGATGTCCAGCTTTTGTTGAAAAGAAGTATGCGGACAAGCTCGAGGCATGCTCAGTACTGTATAAGTTTATGGGATACCCAAAGAACTCTATGGGTATCTTTCCTATTACGCAGCGGAACAAAAGGTTTTTGTTCCTCGTCATGCCCGCTTTATAGAAAATTAATTTTTTGTAAAAGGAAATAGTGGGAGCACAATAGAACTGGAAGAAATTCTAGAACCATAAACTATTACTGAAAGTATGGTAGAACCAGAGGTTTCAAAAGAACTGGGAATCCCTATGCCAATCCACAGGACTAGTAGGCAGTCTTATCCGTCAGAGAGATACTACGGTTTTCTCTTAGACGGTGATGAGAGGATTGCTTCATTGACAATGATGAGCCAACTAGCTTCCAGTAAGCCATTCAGAGCGGCGACTCGGTAAAATGGCTGGATGCAATGCGGACCGAAATGGGGTCCATGTACACCAACAAAGTATACACTTTGAACATTGCTCCAGAAGGGGTAAAACCCGTAGGCTGTAAATGGATCTTCAGAAAGAAGATTGGTGTAGATGGATAGGTTGAAACCTATAAGGCTAGACTTGTTGCAAAAGGTTTTCGTCAAAGATCTGGTTTAGACCATGATGAAACCTTTTCTCCAGTGTCTATGCTCAAATCCATTCGGATCCTTCTTCCCATTACTGCCTTCCAAGATTTTGAAATTGGGCAGATGGACATAGAGACGGCTTTTCTAAATGGTAATTTGGAAGAGTGCGTCTATATGGATCATCCATAGGGTTTCAATCAGAGTTGGAGCAGCAGAAAAGTATGCAAGTTGCTTAAGTCCATTTATGAACTAAAGCAGATATCGCGGAGTTGGAACATCTATTTTTATTGAGACAGTCAAAGAATTCGACTTTATCAAAAATTCATATGAACCATGCGTTTATAATAAGATTATAGCAAGAACTGTGGAATTTCTCGTTGAGTACGTGGATGACATTCTCTTGATAGGAAATAAAATTCCTATGCTGCAATCAGTCAAAGAATTCTTGTCACAGAGGTTCTCCATGAAAGACCTGGGTGATACCAACTACATTCTGGGGATCCAGATCTATCATGATAGATCAAAGAGGATGGTGGGACTTTCACAGTCAAGATAAAACAAAACCATACTGAAAATATTTAGTATGGATGATTCTAAGCGCGGTGGTCTACCGGCTTGTCACGGAATCATCCTCTCCAAAGAGATGTCTCCTAAGACTGATTTGGAAAGAGCTCGCATCACATCTATACCCTATGCTTCTGCGGTAGGCTCTATAATGTATGCGATGTTGTGTACCAGACCAGATATTGCTTACGCACTCAGCATGGTAAGCTGGTATCAGTCAAACCCAGGGGAGAAGCACTGGATAGCAGTAAAGAATATTCTCAAGTACCTGAGAAGGACTAAGGAGATGTTCTTGGTGTATGGCGGAAAAGACCTCCAAATTGATGCCCTTGCTGACTCCAGCTTCCAGAGTGACAAGGATGACTCCAAGTCCATGTCTGGTTATGTCTTTACCCTCAATAAAGGGGTGGTCTGGTGGAAGAGCACCAAGCAGGACACCGTTGCTGACTCGACGATGGAAGCGGAGTACATAGCTGCTTGTGATGCCGCGAAGGAAGCAGTCTGGATGAAGAAGTTCCTAATAGAACTTCAGGTGGTTCCGTCCATTGTAGATCCAATAGCTCTGTATTGTGACAACAACGGCGCTATAGCCTTAGCGAAGGAACCCAGGTCCCATCAAAAGTCCAGACACATTTTAAGGCGTTACCACCTGATTAGGGAGATCATTGATCGCCGGAAGATCGAGGTGAGGAGAGTAGATACGGAGAATAATACTGCAGATCCACTCACGAAGGCCATCCCTCAGACACAGTTCGAGAGGCTAATCGAGATGATAGGTCTGCGATATGTCAATACATGGCCCTAGTGCAAGTGGGAGATTGTTAGTGATATATGCCCTAAAGGCCATTATTGTATCATACTGGTTTGTATATTACTTAATGAAAGCTTGGGATATTCACAGTTGTATTGACAGTCTTTCTCAAAATGGCAGTATGCTACTTGGTTTGTTTCTACCTCAATATGTGCATGTGTTTCTTTTAGCATATCGCTTATACATATTGGTAGAGCCCTTAGGATCTTTGCTTGATTACCAATGTTGTGATGCCAGTCATACTAGTGGGGGCTGGGTAGTCCATAAGCACATCCTTATACAGGTCCCTAGTCATAGGATTATCAAGACAGGGCATCGATACTCCGGAGTACAATGGTGTATATGCTTCTCATCCCAGCAGGGGAGACGGTATGTCCCACAGCCATTAGTACGTTGTACTGGAGATAGTATGCAGGTGCTCATTAGGTTATGAGTACACTGGACAGGACTCGTCGGGGACTGCTGGTGGGTATTATACCTATAATCGGGTAGCAGTTCCCAGGTGATATGAGTACAGCTTAGTCCGTCGACTTGACACTGCTACTTTGCCTCGAGTGTGTTCCCATTGTACTTTGATTACTACCCTACCACGTCTTAAAGGAGTCGTGCAAACAGGTAGTAGTTAGGTGCAGTCCCGAAGCACTTGGAGGCAGTGGCGGTTAGAGAGGATTCATCTCTCCCGGTATTGGGGGTTGATATTGATTGAACGAATTCTTGGTGTGTGTGTATATAGAAAATGTATAGAAATCACAACCAAAGAAAATTTTTACCGCAATCAATAACGGTGTCGATATAGCGCGTTAGTGAATACAGATCGTCCGCAGGGAAAGTGTGATCCGTTCGAATTTGATTTAGATGAATTGAAAATTAAAGAAAAGAGAAAAAGACAATTCAATTCAAGATTATAAAAGTGAATTTCAAGAATTATCTAGATCTAAATCTAATATCAAGAAAACATTAAAAATCAAGAATCAAGAATTGATGATATCCAATCGAATTAGGTTTCAAGAATTGAAGTGAGGCTCGTAGGAATCGATCGAATCTATAAACGTGATGAAAACTAGTGATTACGTTTTCTTATCCATTAATGATTTGTTGCTAGATCGATGACGATTAATCGAGATTTAAGGATCTTTCGAAGAAACTAGGGTTTCTTCATCTCATCCTTTGTCCTTTCGATGAATCTCATTCAAAAGCTAGTCTCTAGTAAATTGAATCACCAATCGTCGATCTCTAGTTACGAGCGAAAATAATCAAGAACGTGTCTCTCTTGAAACTAGATTGTCGATAATTCAATTTACAAGAGTTTACAAAACTTATAGGAATTAAGAATCGTTTCAAGAATTGTAAACATCATCATCTATTGATTCTCTCGACTCCTCCACGAGCGGAGTTTTACTCAAGCATTATAACAAAGAACACAATCAAGAATCTAGATCTAATCATAATACTCAAATAGGAAGATAAGCAAGATATAGAAATTTCACCTTTTATTTATCAACAATTTTGTTACAATTCTCTCAAGTTCTACAAGAGGAAAGAACTCGATCGTTGATTTGGCTTCGCACGTCTCCTTGAGTCGCGGATCGTCTCGAGGATCACTTGCTCCGTTGAAGTCCGGCGTCGCCTCTAAATGGTTGAAGGCTTCTTGCTTGAATTGTACTCAAAGATCTTGAATTTGGATTTGGTGATTGGATTAGGGTTGGGGTTTGAATGCACAAGTTGTGTCACTCAACTTATGGGTGGAAATTGATCAACAATCAACAACCACTAAATATTCAACAACCTTGAGAGTGAAGCCTTGGGGTCCTTTTTATAGCCTTAAGATTGGGATTAGCTTCCTTTAGAAGCTAGGTTAGGATTAGCTTTACTTGCAAACTTGGTAGTTAGGTAGAAGGTTCTAGAGATAGTTAGTTAGGGCTAGTGTAACAACCCTAATTTTCTTATACACTTTTTCCTATACAAAAAAAATTTTCAAAATACTTTTAAAGTCCACAAAGGGGTATTTTAGTCTGAGCACAAGATTTAGGTAATTATTTTTGTTTTTAATTACAAGCTATAAGAATGAAATAACTCCATTTTTAGTGTACAAGAAATCACTTTAAAATTTAATATATACTTGGAGTATTTACTCTTGCTGCTATCATTTTAAGTAATTAAATAACACAATAATTACAAGAAGGAGCTTGTAGCTCATTGGTAATACCTTGCACTGCTGAACCAAGCCACCAGAGTTCGAATCCCATACCCCACATTATTTTTATATTATTTTGTTTTAATTTTTTTGGAAAGTCAACAGTCAAACAGCCATAACTCTCAAAATTAATACTGCACATAAAAAAACTAAATACACCAAAATTCCCCCCAGGAGTTTCCCCACCCATCGGTGTCCCGACTCGGCCCGAGTCGGCCGGCGGACTGGCCGAATCGGCCGGCGCCGCCGGCCGGCCGAGTCGTCAACACGGAATTTTTCCGTGTTGACTTGGTCAACCCCCCTGTATACTTCTTTTCTCCAGAACAGTTACCAAATGCACAATAAACCTCTTTTACTCCCAAATTTAATGAATTTTTATATTTTTTATAATCAAAACCCTAACCCTAGCCTAGCCCTATATAAACACCCCTACCCTCTACCATTTCACCCTACAAACCTAAGTCCACTCTCTCAAATTCTCAAGAGAACTCGGTACGAGCAAAAGGCGAAGCGCTGCCGAAATCGACGGCGAATTCCGGCGATCGTGCTAGGACTCCTCACGACGATTCGATGCCCGGCAAACCCTCTACCTCCCCCTCACTCTCTAACGTGTCCAAAACCCGTAAGTCCCACTCTTTCTATCTTCCTTTTCTTTGAAAGAAAATACGACTTTATGAAACCCGACGGAAATCGGAACAAACCGATTTTCGATTCGGTTTTTCTACAAAATTCCACTTGTCACCTAATCCATAATACCTAGACATATCCATGATGACTATTAATCACATAAAAACCAATTTAAACAAAGTTTCTCACATGAAATGATAACTTTCTTGTAATATCGTATTCTTTTCACAATAATACCATAAAGTTTAGTTTTCTTCTTCTAATCAATTCCCTTATTCATAAACATGTTCATCTTGATAAATAAACTTGTAGAAATCAATTTGAATGAGTTTTCACACATGAAATGATAACGTTTTCAAATACCGTATTCTTACACTTAAATACCCTTATGTTTAATTTAACATGTTTAACCTCTAAACTTCACTAAACCATAAAATAAGTCATGAGGTAATGACCACCTCTACACACACATAAATATAACCTTAATTGATATTCCCTAAAATTTAGAATACGAAAATACAAGACCTTTAGCTAAAATACCATATTCTTTATAAACCTTTTCTAGAAGCTTTAAGTTGTACACAATTCTAAAACAAAATCTTTTAAAATGAAATTACGATATGTCATGGACATCGATCGTTTATATAAACTGACTTTGTGGTGTCTAGGCAAGTATGTCTAGGCTAGTGGTTTTTAATTAGGCCCACTACTGTGGTTCCTTCCCACTTACCTGGCACTTACCTGGCCGCAATTGGCGGTAAAGAGGCTATTTGAGGCTTCTAATGACTTATCGTTTAGACTTAGAAATAGACTAGTTGGCTTAGGAAACCTTAGAATCTAAAATACGGAAATTTACACCTTTTACAAATAAATACCTTACCTTTATAAAACCGTTTTTCTAAATGAAGGGTATTTGTTAAACCTATGCAAAGCGCCACTACAACCCACCTTTGGGGAACCCGTTAGGGATAGTACGGTTCATCGTGCACCCACGGGCTAGTAGTGCGAGATTCAGACCTCCCCAAGGAGCATTCGGTCTCGAAAGGTTTAAAATACGATATTTAAGAAAAATGAGACTTTGGAAAATAAAAATATTTATATAAAATTATTCTTGTATTAATATATATATAATTATCATTTAAACAACTATTTTATTATAATATAAAGTTTCCACTTTTCCTAAAAAAATTACAAGATTAAAAGTTACATTAAAATACCATGAATTTTAAATAAATCAATTAATACTTTTATTAGGATATATTCACTAGAATAACACAAATAAAATTTACACTCATCATAACAATAAAGACGAATAATAAATACTTGGGGTGTATCTTGAAAACTATACAATAGTACTTTTTATATAAAACCCCCTCAAGTTTTATAATTTACAATAAGGACCCTAATGATTATAGAATTTCAAATTACCTTTCTTGTAGTCTGACTCGGGTTAGAGTCTGACTATTTCTGACTTGAATATGATTCAAGTCAATCTATATTCTTTTATATTCCAACTCAATATGAATACATGAATCCCAGAATCCAGTTAACAATCTATTCAATTTGACTGAATCAAACCATGGATATACATCCATTATCCTGTTATTCCATTTACCTGATTATGCAGTTACAACATGTTTACTGATATCATGGTTTTGGTCAGTCACTCAACTTACACAATATAATACCACAATACTGTTAAAACACTACGGGGTTTAAGGGGTAGATTGGTACGGAAGGTGTTAAAGGTGGAACGAGGTGGTCAGATTAAGACACCTAACCTAAATCCTATTGCTGTTGTACCGTGGCATAACGGTTCCTTGTACTTCCATTTGCACTGGCCTCTAGCATATAGAGACCCCCCTCGTATACACTGGCATCCTTCTGTACCAAGCTACAAACAACAGCGTTAACTCAATATTCCATAATATTCAACAATATAATACTTTAGAAAATACTTTTACATTGTCTTCCTAATTCTTCCTTATCTTTAGGACTTACCGAGCGACCTGTTCGCTGACGACATTCTGTTTTTTTTTTCTTTGAATGTCGTCAGGTGCGTTGGACTAAAATGAGATTGAGCCCACCGGTGAAGACTTGGAGCAATTTAACGAAGACCCTGAGCTCTAGATATTGTACCTTGTTCTTTTCAGTATTTTCATTTCCTGTTATGCCACTGTTTAGGCATCGCTTTCATTTCAGTTGTATTTTCTTTTCATGCATTGTACAAAGAATGTTATTAATAAAAGTTGATGTTCTTTTTATACTCTTGTCTCTTGTGTATTTATTTTATATTGCTTAGATACGATTAGCGTATGTACTTCTGAGTATATACATAGCGAGCCTCGTCGCGTCCCCTTCGTCGTATACCGGGAAGCGGGGCTTGACAGCTAGCTTCCTTCATAAGCTTGGAGGTTAGGAAGAAAGTTCTAGGCTTAGGTAGTTATTTGAGAGGCTTGCTTGAGAAGCTTGAGAGTGTTTAGCTTGAGCAAAGCGCTTTGCTGTTCGGACAGAAGTTTCTGGAGATCTCTGGAATTTGCAGTGGCTTGAAGAGGTGTGGGCCTTGCAAGAAGAATTCTGAAGAAAAGAACTGCTGACGTCATACCCTCGTGGCCGCGGATCCGCCGCACAAAGGGCCTTCTAGCCGCGGATCCGCGGCCCATTGGTAGCCTTTTTGCATGGAATTTCCTGTGATACTTTGTGCTAACTGTAGCTGTATTTTCTGATGTGTGGAATCTTATAATTCTCTCTAGTTCACTACCAGATCTCAAGTCTTGGACTTGGCGTATTTTTATCGGCATTTTTAACAGTTTCGGCTCCTTTCCTGGAATTTCCTCCACAGATTCTCAAGACAAGTGTTGCGCTACACAAAAGATCATGCGTGCAACGATAAACACTCAATTTCCCTCAAAATGTCGGTTATAAAGTATAACATATGTTATTTGGTATTTTACATTCAATTTGCTAATATGTGCTATATTTATTCCGAACACCTTTAGATGAGTGCAAATGGTAGGGAAATTGATGTGTTAAAAATGCAATATTTTCGACTGATCAAATTCCCCCAAACTTATTTTTGGTCGTCTCGAGCAAACTTTTTTATTAAAAAGAGCAGGAGAAAATATAAGAAAAAGAAAAACTAACTAGCACACTTTCGTAGGCAACATGATTGCACTGAGCACGTGCAACAAGCCTTTAAACTCTAGGTGTCCCTAGTAGGAGGAGTGTTGTCTCCTGAGGGTTTTCAGCGGATTGCACCCACAAAATCCAATAATAAAAGGAAGACCGTAAAAGTTACATATAAAGATAAGAATTGTAAAAGAAAGACTTTGAAAATTAGAGTTTCCAACTATGCTAGTTTTTCGGTTGTCATGAGCCATATCTTAATAGTCATGAAAAGATGTTAGAAATCACATCATCCCTCAATAAAACATCGTCTTTATTCTTCATTCCTATCTTTCTTCCAAATATCGATCATATAACCCTACATGTGTGTAAAAGACATCCCTACACTCGAAGAATTCAATTCAAGGTATCATACTCTTGTCCATCTGCCTCAGTACTTTTTAATTTGATGAATATTTAGATGGATTTGCTTACACATTTTTCATGCGACCGTTAATACTTCTTGAGGTACTAACCGAACGATTACTCATGTGCTTGATTATTAGGTGTTTTCCTCGTCTTGCACCACCTAAGGCTTAGCAGTGACTCCCAGACCAGTTGGTCTAAGGCACTAGGTGATGAAGTACCCTCGCTATATTTTTTTATTGCTGTCTTGGTAATAACAAAATCAGTGTTCATTTTTCTTCACCATTTTTATATTTTTATTCATTATTTATTTCCTTCATACTTTGGCTTTTAGACAAGAGCATTTCAAGGTATCCTCTACTATCCCGAGTTTCAAGACGTGTGTAAGTGCGTATAGTAGGGTATCAACGTTCAAATGTTTGGCTTCCAGAATAGGAACTATTTTTCAGACTTATTTTTATCCTCAGATTAGTGACTTCCTTCATCTTACTTACCCTTGGGACAACGGCTCATAACAACTTATTACTAGTTCGTTTAAGAAAACTTCTGATTTTCTTGGTTTTCTTAAATTTTTCCAATCTTTTGGATGTAATTTTTCACTATCTAATCTTTTATTATCTTATTTATGTACAAAATATTATTTTTTTTGAAATTTTTTTAAATTTTTATCGGTTTTCAAATGTTTTGTGCTTATGCAAAGTGATATGCAAATGATGCAAAAATAAGCACAAAGCTCCCCCAAACTTGTTTTCAACAGTGTTCTCACTGTTGCCATCCGCTAAATCACAAAAACCTTTAAGCCTGGGAGGAAATTTATTAATGGGGGCAATATATATTAAAGTGACAATCCTCCCCCAAACTTATTCTTTGGCTCACCATTTTGTGTGAAAATTTTCTTTTCAAGAGCCAGATTAACCCCACCCCCCCCACACACACACACAACTTGAGTTAAAACATGTTAAGCTTTGAAAATCACAAGAGGGGGTAAAAATTATTGGTCGATGCCAAGCTTTGCAAAGACCAAAGGTCAACACCAACCATTCGAAAATTTTATCAATGTAGTGCATCGGTTGGTGGAAGAAGTGGGGAAAAGGTAAGTGTTGGAATAGAATGTGTTTGCGTCTCGTTTTAGAGAGACGACTCAGTGATTGTGATGGATTGCTCGCATCCTTTTTACAGTTCAGAAGAAAGAGTGGAGGTTTAATTTCTTTGTATTGAGGTGGATTCATCTCAACACCCGTGTCATTCAAAAATACGAGTTCTTCAGCGAAAATCTCCTCAAAAGTCTCATCAATACCCCGAAGAATAATGTCATCACAAGGCGCGGGGTGATCTTCAGACTCCAAAAACAGTTCATAATCAGTGTTAGTTGTTGACCCGGACAACTCGGTGGAAGAGTCCGTATGTGTATGATACATAGTTGGGTCAAACAATAACATATGAAAAGAGTCAAGATCAGTATCATGAGGATCGTCAATTTCGCTACTGTCGACATCCATTAATTCGACAGAACAGACCTGAGCAGTAGGTTCGGAGGGTACACTTCCCAACTTGTAAATGTTCAGCTCAATTGACCTATTCCCGAAAGATAGGGTCATAGAGCCATTTCGACAGTTGATTATAGCATTGGAAGTGGACAAAAAGGGGCGACCAAGAATCACCGGAATCTGATTCCGTGGGTTTGCTACAGGCTGTGTATCAATTACAATAAAATCTACAGGGAATACAAATTCCCTGATTTTTATCAACACATCCTCCAGTTCACCCCTAGGTTTGGTGATTGATCGGTCAGCCATCTGGAGAGTGCAAGGAGCTGGTTTTAACTCTCCGATCCCTAACTGCTCGTAAACCGAGAAAGGAAGCAAGTTAACACTTGCGCCAAGGTCAAGTAGAGCACGGTTGATGTGTTTATCCCCAATCGAAATAGAAATAGTAGTATAGCCAGGATCCTTACGTTTCCTCGGTAATTGTTGGGGAAAAGCTGTGTCTACAGTCTTTGACATGAATACCTTCTTTGGCACTTGAGTCTTCCTCTTCCTAGTGGACAAGTCCTTAAGAATTTTCGCATAAGCGGGGACTTGTTGGATAGCATCTAGAAGAGAGATGTTGATGTTAACATGTTTAAAGATTTCAGTGATCTTCTCCATTTGCGGACTTGGTATGTTTCCCCTTAACCGATTCGGGTAAGGAGCTTGAGCAATAAGGTCGGGGTCCAACATTGGAGAAGATCGTGTGGGTGGAAACAATCTAAGAATAGGAGTGGGGATCGTTTTTGGTGGACTAGAAGAGGTTTGTGGAAGGAAAAGTCTCAGCCAGGATATCATCAATTGATTCTTCATTATTATCAATCTCTCTACCGACATGATTGTCAAGCACTCTTCCAGATCTCAACGTGGTGATAGCGTTCACATGATGTGAATAGCCAGGATTGGGTAAAGGTTGAGCTGGAAGTTTCCCTTTCTCTCTTGCATTCATTTCGGCTTTTAATTGTGCAATTTGTTCTTCCATTGATTTTATAGTCTCATTTTGAGAGACAGAATTTCTTTTCATGTCATCGACAGAAGACTTCATCTCAGCCGAAACTTGCATGATATTTGTCAGGAGCAAATTCATGTATTGTGCAAATGAAGAGGCTTCATCGATTCCGGTCAACTGCAAAGGATTATTTGGTGCAGGTGTGTTGACCGGATTTTGAAAGTTTTGTGATTGGAAGGGGTGCCGACTCAATTGAAGTGGTTGCTGTTGTGGTGGAAGAGCCCTTTGGAAATTGTTTTGGGTTGGAACCGTGTTTTGATTTTGTGATTGGTTCCAAGCAAAGTTAGGGTGATTCCTCCAACCCTGATTATATGTTGAAGAAAACGGATCGTTCCTAGGTCTTTGTTGGAAAGCAGCATTGATATGCTCATGACCTTGAAACGGAGAGTTTAATGGACATTCTTCCGTGAGATGTGATGGATCAGAACAGCATCCACATACAGTTTTGGAGAGCGACATCTGATTTAGGGCGGCGGCTAAAAATTTATTTTCCATAGTTTTGAGTTTCTTTTGCATTGCTGACATTTCAGCTCTAACTCCTATAGAAACATCAGATTGGTTATTTCCCCCCTAGACGATTGACTTACACCCTCCCACTGTAAAGATCTTTCAGCGAAATCTTCTAAGAATTTCCAAACTTCACCATCATCTTTGGTCATGAAAGTGCCTTGACACATGGATTCAAGGGTCTGTTTTGTGGTAGGATTAATGCCCTCATATATGATTCTGCACAGATCCCATCTAGGGATTCCGTGATGTGGACATTGAACTAACAGATCCTTGAAGCGTTCAAAACACTTTGAAAATGTTTCATTTGGAAGCTGGGTGAATTGATTTATTTCGCTACGGACTCGAGCTGTTTTATGATTGGGGTAAAATTTCTTTAGGAATGCTTTTACGAATTCTTCCCAGTTTGAAATTGAATGTGCGGTTATGTTATACAGCCACTTCTCGGCTATATCGCACAAGGTGAATGGGAGAAGACGTAAACGCATAGCATTCACAGAAAACTGTGAAGTACCCATCATTGCGCATACATTTTCAAATTTTGTGATAAAGACATATGTGTCTTCAGACTCAAGACCGTAATATTTGGGTAGAAGATTGATGTATTGGGGTTTTATTTCAAAATTGTCCCCGTTGGCTGGTGGAATGGTGAGACAGGTCGAAAGAGGACCTCGCATAGGATAACATCTCTCTTGGAGAGAGATGCGGGGTGGATTCTGCGCACCTGCGGACGGCGGAAGAGTAGTGGTAAAGAAGTTCGATGGAGAACCGTCCATCGATGTGGGTGTGGTGGTGGGTAAAGAAGAAGTAGACATAGAAATACCGACTTCGAAGTCGATAGGAGGAACGCGGACAAGACGGGCACTAGAATCCCGTGTCCAGCCGAGCATGCACTAAATGGTTTAGCACAAGTGGCAGCGTTAAGATAATTAAGGAAAATGTGGATTGGTGTTTGTTTTGAGAAAGATACGAATTTTTGAAAAAATGCAAATCACAAAAAATGCACAAGCAGCCCTAAGTCTAATGGTCACCTAGGTCAAGTCTCTAGACCGCTCCTAACTGCCAGAAGACAAGTCACAGGATCAATCCTCTACCACCTCTTTATCCCTCCTGTGGCCAGGTAAGTGCCAGGTAAGTGGGAGGTTCTCCACTACGTAAGTAGTGGGCCTAATTAAGTAACCACTTGCCTTAGACACACTTGCCTTAGACACCACAAAAGAAACGCGGATAAGCAATAGATTACCCACGACCTTCTCCTGTCCTAAGTGAGCGCGACGGTCCTTAGAGTCATGTCTAGATCTTTTTTAGTTAATGAAGGTAATGCGGATGCAGTTTTGCGATTTTCGGGGCTTAGGAAGGGTAATGAACTCCCCACCGAATCTGAATTTGGTCTTTGCCCCTTAATTTCCGTATTAAAAATGCAAACAACCAAGATCAAACACGCACAATTTTTATTTTTGCGGCGCTGCGAATTTTTGCAAAGAAACCTGCAGAAATTGGTTAATGGAGCAGAGCAGAGAGGAGATAAGAAAGTCAGAAGAGGACCCGAGAAGTTAGAAGCAGTGAAAATGCTTTCCTGCCGCGGAACCGCCGCGATATGCGCACTCTGGCCGCGGAAGCGCGGTCTAAAAATGTGATCTCTGCACAAAATTTTGTGCAATTGCTCCTTTACCTTTACTGAGCTCTCTGAGATGTCCTGAAAAATTTTCCTCTCGCTCCACAGATTCCAGATTCCCTCGCAAAAATCATAACAAATCGCTAAGCGCTTGTGCGAATTTTGATCTAAAAATTCTGATGGAATAATAATTTTTCAACTCCAATAACAAAAATGAACAAAATAGCACACATCCCTGGCAACGGCGCCATTTGATTGAATGAATTCTTGGTGTGTGTATGTAGAAAATGTATAGAAATCACAACCAAAGAAAATTTTGACCGCAATCAATAACTGTGTCGATGTAGCGCGTTAGTGAATACGGATCGTCCGCAGGGAAAGTGTGATCCGTTCAAATTTGATTTAGATGAATTGAAAATTAAAAAAAAGAGAAAAAGACAATTCAATTCAAGATTATAAAAGTGAATTTCAAGAATTATCTAGATCTAAATCTAATATCAAGAAAACATTAAAAATCAAGAATCAAGAATTGATGATATCCAATCGAATTAGGTTTCAAGAATTGAAGTGAGGCTCGTAGGAATCGATCGAATCTATAGACGTGATGAAAACTAGTGATTACGTTTTCTTATCCATTAATGATTTGTTGCTAGATCGATGATGATTAATCGAGGTTTAAGGATCTTTCGAAGAAACTAGGGTTTCTTCATCTCATCCTTTGTCCTTTCGATGAATCTCATTCAAAAGCTAGCCTCTAGTAAATTGAATCACCAATCGTCAATCTCTAGTTACGAGCGAAAATAATCAAGAACGCGTCTCTCTTAAAACTAGATTTTCGATGATTCAATTTACAAGAGTTTACAAAACTTATAAGAATTAAGAATCGTTTCAAGAATTGTAAACATCATCATCTATTGATTCTCTCGACTCCTCCACGAGCGGAGTTTTACTCAAGCATTATAACAAAGAACACAATCAAGAATCTAGATCTAATCATAATGCTCAAATAGAAAGATAAGCAAGATATAGAAATTTCACCTTTTATTTATCAACAATTTTGTTACAATTCTCTCAAGATCTACAAGAGGAAAGAACTCGATCATTGATTTTGCTTCGCACATCTCCTTGAGTCGCGGATCGTCTCGAGGATCACTTGCTCCGTTGAAGTCCGGCATCGCCTCTAAAGGTTGAAGGCTTCTTGCTTGAATTGTATTCAAAGATCTTGAATTTGGCTTTGGTGATTGGATTAGGGTTAGGGTTTGAATGCACAAGTTGTGTCACTCAACTTGTGGGTGGAAATCGATCAACAATCAACAACCACTAAATATTTAACAACCTTGAGAGTGAGGCCTTGGGGTCCTTTTTATAGCCTTAGGATTGGGATTAGCTTCCTTTAGAAGCTAGCTTAGGATTAGCTTCACTTGCAAGCTTGGTAGTTAGGTAGAAGGTTCTAGAGATAGTTAGTTAGGGCTAGCTTCCTTCATAAGCTTGGAGGTTAGGAAGAAGGTTCTAGGCTTAGGTAGTTATTTGAGAGGCTTGCTTGAGAAGCTTGAGAGTGTTTAGCTTGAGCAAAGAGCTTTGCTGTTCAGACAAAAGTTTCTGGAGATCTCTGGAATTTGCAGTGGCTTGATGAGGTGTGGGCCTTGCAAGAAGAATTCTGAAGCAAAGAACTGCTGACGTTATACCCTCGTAGCCGCGGATACGCCGCGCAAAGGGCCTTCTGGACGCGGATCCGCGGCCCATTGGTAGCCTTTTTGTATGGAATTTCCTGTGATACTTTGTGCTGACTGTAGCTGTATTTTCTGATGTATGGAATCTTATAATTCTCTCTAGTTCACTGCCATATCTCAAGTCTTGGACTTGGCGTATTTTTATCAGCATTTTTAACAGTTTCGGCTCCTTTTCTGGAATTTCCTGCACAGATTCTCGAGACAAGTGTTGCGCTACACAAAAGATCATGCGTGCAATGATAAACACTCAATTTCCCTCAAAATGTCGGTTATAAAGTATAACACATGTTATTTGGTATTTTACAGTCAATTTGCTAATATGTGCTATATTTATTCCGAACACCTTTAGATGAGTGCAAATAGTAGGGAAATTGATGTGTTAAAAATGCAATATTTTCGACTGATCAGATATCGCGCTGTGTTTGGAGAGCCATTACATAAAATCCCTAGCCTGGGCAAGCGAGATTTACTGGTATGTATTGCAGTTGTTTCTCAGGGTGTTTTGGGCTACACTCTGGCATGACTTATTGCGCTATTAGTGGTCTGACGATTACCGCCCCCTTGGCCCAATATGCGATATTCTTAGACGAACAAACCGGACTGTACAGAGATTGTCACATTCAGGCTTAGTAGGAGTTCGGATGGGCCTGCTCATCGGCCTTCTTATCGACGGATACCTGGGTAGCCGTTACGTGCAGCTAGTACCGCTTGCGGCTTGTGGTTAAACCCGCTGCCAGTATACTGTCGAGTCTTTAGAGTCCCACATAGAGAGTTTCCCTGCATTGGGTAAAAGATGCAGAGGTCGTATGGTTTTACGACAGGGCTTCGATCACGTACGTGCATTTGTGCACATATGATGTTCGGGCAGACAATGCTGGTGGGCTTTGATTTAAGCCGGATCCTAGTATTGTATTGATGGATTTGTTTTGTCTCTTTGTATTCGTATTCTTCAGAATGCGGATGCGGGTATGTATATACAAATGAAGGGCATTCTCGTAATTAGCTCGGGAAAGCTTCTAGAAGTAGACACCTATTAGGGTTTAATTCTTTTATGGATTAAACAAATTGGGTGAAGAAATGAGGTGGAGTTTTACATTGAATCTAGCATGGATACTTGGTGACTCATGCTCATGACCCACTCTCTTGATAAAATAGATATTTTGTGAAGCTTATTAGATATTTGTGTGTGATATTATATCTCAAAAATTATGAGATATGCTTCATTCTTTATCAAGTGGACAGCCAAGCTATTTCCAAGTACACACTTCACTCTCATTTTCTTAAAGTCTTCTTATTCTTCTTCTAAACCCTAAAAGCTCTCATGTGTTGAGAATCGTAGAGTTCCAAGAGACAAACCACTCCATCTTCTTTCTCTACATCACCTAGGTCATCTAGTTTAGCAAGCTAGTTGCCCTAGTTACCTCAAATTTGAGGTTGGAGTTTGGACTATAGATTCTCGGGTGGATCGTCTTTGACTCGAGGAAGCTGACGAGGAAGCTTCGATCCGTTTCGATCTTCGGAGCCTACGATGACGAGGAGGACAGCGAGAAGACCCGTAGGACATGATACTACGAGGTATAACATTCATCCGAGTAGTTAAACCTCAAGTAGTATGCTAGCTAGGGTTTATGATCGATCCTTGGTTCTAGTCGGTGTTGCGAAGCCCGTAAAAATTATTTTTTGCAATTTCCGTCTCCCCGCGAACACATGGGGTGTGCGACATCGACTTACACTCCACACCCTCAGGTGTATCATTGGAGATATTTGCTGGCATGGAAGCTTCCAATTCGGAAACAACAGCCGCCACTTCAGGCTCTGAGGAGGCAACAGTGGTCTCAGTGATCCTTTCTACAATCTCCAGGACGCCACCAGAGAGACCTACTGGATCTACGGCTGTTAAGTTCACCTCTGCGGAAAGTACAGATGCTAAAGGGATGGAAGTCACCACCGGGAGCTCCAAGATAGGGCTAACGGCTTCGACAATCTCTTCTACACCCTTTGGTGCGTCACTAGAGATGTCCATAGGGTTCGTAATCGGTGGGGTCACCTTTGCTGGAGGAATAGATACCGAAGGAACAGAAGCTACCACCGGAAGCTCCACAGCAGTAATAGCGGTTGTAATGACCTCTTCTACACCTGCCAGTGCGTCACGAGAGACAGTCGTAGAGTCCACAGTCATGACCCGATCTGTACTCAAATCCTCTCTCGTCGCCGAAGTCCATGCAAAGTTTTCGAAAAAAATGAGAAAATATAAAAATAATACAGACTATTCGCTAAAAGAAGGACATGAGAGAGACGCATACCAATGTGCCAAGGGGCTTGAAGTATTGCTTTCTCAAGAAGTTTTTCCTTTCTTGCTAAGTGCGCTCACCGGGGTTCAAGTGCAGATGGATGACTGCCTGTCTTTAATGCACGCTCGTCTTCGGAGGCGATCATTATGGGTTGTTTGAGGGCCCGTTCTTCTTCTATTAGCAAAGGACCCATATGTACCCGCTGCAATGATAGGACAATGTCGTAGAAGATAATCGTAGGGTAGGGCTTTTTCGGGATGCGCACGTTCTCGGTCTCATCCTGTGAGCGCCTTAAAGCCTCGGCCAATTGCGTGGCTTCCTCGGCGGATGAGCCAGGGTAAATAAGATCGGCGTCCGACTCCTCCATGGCTATCGGCTCGTCCTGAATGAACGGCTCGGACTCAAGCAAGGTGTCAAGTAAGCCGGTGACCGATCGCTTCCTACTCTTAGAACTCATGCTAGCACTAACTGAAGAACGCTTCCTTCCCCTCGGCACTTTGGCGCGACGTTGACCAACCTCGCTTCCGGTACCCCTTTTGGCGATACCACCACGAATGACACCGCCATTGATGACGCCGCTACTGATGGCACTACCGTTGGCGCTTCATTGGAGGCCTTTGCTTGGGCTCTGGTGCGCACCGGCATACCAGCAGTGCGAGGAGTCAATTCTGTCTTTACGGCCTTAAGGATAAGTACCACACCGCTATCCCTCAATGAAGGGCGAACCACTGTCCGCAGCCACAACGGAACGCCGGTGGCTTGGGTTGAAGCTGAAGTTCTACATTCGAAGAGTACCCGCTTCTCCTTAGCAATGACATGACCGACTCGATGACGATACCAACCCGTAAAAGACCCCACACACCTTGGAATGTAGTCGGATTCAGGAATCATGAAACGGGAGCCGGTGTTCAGCGTCATGAAATGATGGATGATGTCACGGGTAACTTCCAGAGATGGAGTAGGCTCAACTAAGAACGCCTCGAAAGGGACACCCTGGTTATAACCCAATTGCTGGGCAAAGCGGTGCGGATTGTACCGCATAAAAAGAGCCGTGTTATTCTGACGGAATACCAAGTAGCCCGGCCTAATCGAGTACAGGTGCCTAATTTCTTTATGCTTTAATGATGGCCCTCCCCCTTTTGATAGATCGAAAAGCTGTTGAACGGGCCCCGTAGGAGCAGAGAGGACTCGGTCAATAAACACCATCCCGCCCTCGTTTGAGTACGGGTTGAGCAACACACGGAGGGCCCCTAGCTGAGTCGGATCGAGAGCAGAAGCATCCACTAATCTCATAACCCGTGGAAAGGTATAGAAGCCATAGAAATCTGGCCGCCGATGTGCTGCAAATGCTCCCAGTACATGCATCTCGATCCACGACGTGGAGTAGTAGAGAGAGAAATTCACAACATCCGCACCTGGGTCGAAGTATTGGCTGCAACACTTAATCCATGGTATAAGTGTGACAGTCCCGCAATACCAACGGCCAATCGTGCCCCTTCGGCTACGCGATGAGCGGGGTAGAAGACGGAAGCTCTCATGAAGCGTCGATGCGTCGGAACGGCGAACCAACTGAGCCAAAGGCTGATGAAGTCGACAAAGAAGGTCTCTTCGTCCATGCTAGGGGTTGCAATAACATCGAAGGACATGGCCGACGAGATCGTAATATAAAACTGCGGCAAGTCTTCCTCTTTGGCCGGCAGTTTAGTCAGCCCAAACCCAAAAGGGCCATCAATGTTCGCAAACTTTAGAGCCTCTTTGGATAAAGCGTCTTCACGGATGAAGTAGGAGATGAAGCTCTCAAAGGTGACGCCCTGCCCCTCTGACTTCGCGAACAGCTTCTCAAAAATACCCGGAGCCTTAATTAGACCGGGGTACTTATGGCGGACGGCGGTTTCAGTCGTCAGGCCGTCAAGCATAGCCGGCATGGTCGCGAACATGTACTCGTCGGGAGGAAGCAACTCTTCATAATGCTCTTCCCTGATTGGCATTCCAGAGATCTCACGAAACTCTTCCAGTGAAATAGAGACCTCGCGATCCCCTAGCAAGAAGGTATTGGTAGGAAGATTCCATTGGTTCAGAAAAGCTTTAACCCACCAGACGTGAGGGGCCTAATAATGAAAAAAAGACGCGTACACTGCTTGATATAGCCCAACCTTCTGCAACCGCGCACGGTGGGCGGAAAGAACATATCGAGCCCAGGGAAGATAACCTACTGAGTGGCGAGGGGTAAGCCCTACCTTATAAACTTGTCCCCAGGGTTGGGCTTCACCTTGACAGATGCGGCGCCACAAGATATCTATAGCTGGCAAGGGCTGGATGGGTATCCCGGTTGTTGACGGCTCAAGCCGGCCTGTAGGAGTCCAATTATCCCGGTCCTTGGAACTCTGAGAGATGGGTTTTAGAAAAGAGCTAAGCTCTAATGGTGGTTTAAAATCCAGGGTAGAAAACCCAAAAAGGTCATTCAAGAGCCTTACCCAAAGGGAAGTTTTGCAGAGTTTAACTCTAAAAGATTTTGAGACAGAGAACTAAGCATTGAAGAAGAGAATTAAATTCTCGAGAAAATGGCCAAGGAAGAAGATGAAGGAACATGGGCTTCCCAGAGGCGAAAAGCCTTGCATTTATAAGACATGATAGGAGCGGTTCATCTCACCGTTCCACTAGGCAGATCCGACGGCTATAAGGGTGACAGCGTTGCACTCACGTGCAAGCCACGTGAGCACAACGCTGTGGGGGCATTTGTTCCCTTATAAAAAAAAGAAAAGAAAGAGAGAAAAAGAGATTAAAAAAATTGTCCTAATGGAGCATCACGTCACGTGCCCACACGTGATGCGCTTATGAACAAAAATTGTAGGCATTGCGCTTAACAATTAAGGCTGAAATTGAGCCTCGCCTGCAAGCACGTAAGTATCTATATACAAAGTATATAGGCACTTTTTAAAATAAAAAAAAAACAAATAGCAGGCCAAAGAAGCTCACGTGTCAGCACGTGATGCCCTTTTTGGGCTATTGCACATAAGCAAATGAGTTTAACTTGGTAGGGGTCACGTGCTGCACGTGAGCGGTCCTAAACGCCTTCTGAGCTTATAGAATTAAATTCTAAATAGAGAGATCAAAACCCTATTTGGAAAATATTTCCTTAAATCTTTCTAAACAAGAAAGATTACTCTCTACAAAACAGAGTACCGTTGGATTAAAAAATCCAATGGTGATTAAAAATCACCTATCTACAAAAAAATTCTGTATGGGAAAATATTTCCCTAATCTTGTTAAAAACAAGAAAGATATCTTATGTAAAACAGAAGTCTTTGGATCAAAGATCCAACAGTGGATAAAATCCCTACATCAATTAAGATCTCTCAATGAGAGATTTCTTTTAACTAAATCAACAAACATGTTTCTAATATATAAAGGACCCAAGAATTCAAGTCTGAGACAGAGGAGACCCCCCGTAAGTTTTGAAAAAAAACCCTAGGTAAGAAAAAGTGAATTCAATTCTCCAAAAAAAAGAAGAAAATCTCTCTTTTAGAAAAAAAAACCTTATGTAAGGAGAAAGACATAGAAATTATTTTATCTTTTCTTCGCTACTCCAAGAGTTTAACTCTTCTAAAAAGAACTTAGTTCTTCCTCTGGTTAAGGTCTGCAGAAGCAGATCTCCCCACAGGTTGAGAATTTAATTCTCATTGGGGAGACTCTATCATGCAGATTAAAAACTTTGGGGAAAGAACTAAGTTCAAATAATTTAATTCTTATAAAAGATATAGGAATTTAATTCCTCTGATAAAACTAGAGTTTAACCCTATAAAAGAATTTAATTATTATAAAAATAAAGGACCTGAAGTTCTCAAAACTCAGATCAAGATCTCTATGCATATTAGCGTTCAATACTATAACGACAGATCACGTGTTCCCACGTGAGCATCTCTGATGAACAAAAAAAACGACTGAAATCGAGTCACGTGATCTCACGTGACCCCCTAATAGTGCTTAACACTTATAAAAGGAAAAGGGAATAAATCAAAGGCAGTTCCCATTTTTGGGGCGCCTCACGTGATCCCACGTAACCCCCAATAGTGCTTAGCACTTATAAAAGAACAAGAGAATAAACCCAAAGAAATAGTGCCCAGTTTTCAAGCGCCTCACGTGCCACACGTGAGCGCTCCAAATTTCAGTGTTTAACACTGCTTTAGAGCCTCACGTGGGAGTACGTGAGCGCCGAGCAGATATTAGTGTTTAACACTATGAGAGGCCAATTTTAGCCCAAATTATCCAAGTCTTCCAAGGCCAAAGACCTTTTGATCACCAATCAACCGAGCCTTCCTATGCTCAGGTCTCCCCAAATCGATCTTAGTTCCAAAGATGGCTAATGATCTCCTAACAGATAGTATCTAAAATGATGTTCATTCTACCATGATCTTTCCCTTCAATCTGGAATTCGGTTCAAGGGTACATCTCTCCACACCTCTGATACATGGCGTTGTAATTCTTCAACGTCTTCAGAGAGGTGGAGGGTCCCGACAACCAACAACTCTTTGATGCACTCTTAAACCGATGGGCACATCCCACTATGGACCGAACGTCCTTTAACTAAGCAATGGACCGCAACGTCCTTAAACTAAGCAATGGACCGCAATGTCCTTAAACTAGCTATGGATCGAAACGTTCTTAAACTAGCAACGGACCAAAACATCCTTAAACTAAAGCAATAGAGCCCAAATGCTCTTTTGTTGGGTCTGAATGATCCTAAAACCCTGTTGAGTAGATCTTAGTCTTAAATTAGACTAACGTATCCTCAACAAATATTTAAACTGATCTTAATCTCAAACGAGATTAACGATCCTTAAACCAACACAAAAACAAATCTAAGAATATACGGATTTGAACTAATCCATGCCCTGCAGGCGGCAACATAAATTAGTCTCCATATACAATCCACGGGCAACCAAAAATAAAACAAACATACACGACATGAAGTGACCTTCTGGAGCAGGAGAAAATGGTTATCGCTACGCAGTAACGTAATTAACTGCAGGGGTTTGCGCCTACAGGGAAGAGCGTCCCCTCAATCAAAAAACCCCTCACAACGAGGGGGAATCTGACGAAATCTGCTATAATGGCCGCATCCGTCCAAACCTTCAAGACACGGTGCCATAAATAAACTTGGCATCTTCGGAGAGGTGGACGGATAAAACCAAATAGCATCTGCCCCCAAATTCAGGCGAGACGGCCTACGCGGTTCCGTCTCCCGTTTTCGGCGGTAAACAATAGGCATTCTCGTCATCTGTTAGCTCGTATCAAACCACTACTCGGAAAGAAGGAAGTTCTATTTCCAAAGGAAGGACTGCTTCAGTGCCGAATACCAACGCGTATAGTGTTGTATTCGTAGCCATTTTGAACGTCGTTCGGTATGCCCAGAGAGATTCATGCAGTCTCTCATGCCAGTCATTTTTGTTTCTGGACACTATTTTCTTTATAATCTTGGTCAAGGTCTTATTGAAAGCTTCAGCTAGACCGTTGGTATGAGGATTATAGACTGAAGAGTATCTCCAGTCTATTTTGTGTCGTTCTGCGAAGCGGCTGATTTTATGGCTCCTGTAGGCTGGCCCATTATCCGAGATTATCTGTCACGGAGTACCGAACCGATAGATGACACGTGTCTTGAAAAAATGGAGAATATTCTCCATCTTCACCTCCCCTAGTGGTACTGCTTCCGCCCACTTAGAAAAGTAATCGGCCGTGGCCAGTATGAACCGGTGTCCCTTGGATGATGCTGGTTCGATGGGGCCAATTATGTCGGTTCCCCACATTTCGAACGGCCAGCTGGCTACCGTTGGGTGTAGCGGATTTGGATGTTGATGGATGAAGTCCCCGTGAATTTGGCATGAGTGACACTGCTTCGCTCTGGTTGGAGTACTTTATGACTCTTCCTCGCTGCGTCTTCTTCATCCTGACGCCGATGCTTGACCTTTTCATATATGGTCGTTTCACGTTCTCGGTTAGCTCTGCTCTTTTGAAAAGCTTCATTTAGTAGCCTATCAATTAGGCCTTCTGGAAGCTCCGGGGATTTTGGCACCGACCATGCCCCCTGCCCATCAATGTCGCTTTCCGATACCGATGGAGCATCTTCTTCATATACAAGGAACGAGATATCACGTCATTCCTTCTGCCGCCAGTGAGTAATATGCCCCCTATGTATATTTCGGGAGGGCGAGTACCCACGCCGTCGCTATTTTGGTGATAGGTTGCTTCAAAGCCGCTCATTTTCTGTTGAGCGTTGGTGAAAAATGCCACCTTGCCTCCGCTTTTCATTCATCTTCATCGGATGATGAAGGGTCTTGACCTATCTGATCCAATCGAGTCATTTTATCCATGAGCTCTTGGAAGGTCGTCGGCTTGAAGAGGGCCATAAATGGGAACAACTTTGAATTTAGGTCAAGGGTGGCCACGAACATTCCCACAGCTGCAGCTTCGTCGATGCGTTGCTCGCATTTTGACCAGATATTTCTCCATCGGGTAACATATTGAACCCAGGTCTCATTCGGTCCAACCGTTTCGTTGACCAACGCCGCTATGGTAGTGTGTTTATTCACACTAGCAAACCTCTAATAGAAGAGCATATTCATCTCGTCGAAGGTCTTTACAGAATCATTTGGGAGCCCAGCGTACCATTCGAAGGCGATGCCTTTCAGGCTGCTGACGAACTGTCGGAGGAGCAATATGTCATTTCCTCCGGTGTTGCCGTACATGGATTTAAAACGCGTAATGTGCTGGTGAGGATTTCCAGTTACTTTGTACATGTGGAATGTTGGAAGTATTATTCTAGAGGGACTGTATTTAATCGTAGCATGCCGGATACGGTCGCCCAGTTTTGACAATTTGGCCAGCCGCTACACTAGCTTAATGAGCTCATATTTGTTGAGCTATATAGTCATCGAGAGCATCCGTGGAGATTGTTTCCTCCTTAGCTGCTGATAAAGCTGGAAGGGGGTTTGATGTTTCCCCTCTGTCGTCCTCGATAATTATCGGCCGGTCTTCAGCTGGAGGTTCTGGCTAAATCATCATTCCAACCATGTCTTGGAACAGGAGCGCCGTCTATTTTATATTAGCAACCTATTCTGCGGCCTCCTTATCCTTTCTTTCCATTACCTTTGCAGGAACTCTGTATTGGTCTCCTGCTCCTGGCGCTGTTCAGACGCTGCTTCCGAGCTTTCTTTCTACCCGGTGAGTGCTTCCATTTTCATCGGCATCTCCTGGAGCTTTTGTTGTTGCTCCTGAGCTTTTGTTAACGACCGACTTTGCGGCTGATGACTCACAGAAGCACGGCTCTTCTCTTATCCGGAAGCCATGTAAACCGCGTGCACAATCATGCCCCCAGACTTGGGCGTTTGGATCCATCACCTTTGGGATTTGCCGCCGGCGATGGGAGATTCTCCAGCCTTCTCTTTTTATGAGAAGTCGAAGTCGAAGGAGCCATTGTAACAGGGGCTTGTGTAGAAGACTTCCCTCGCTATATAACAGAAAGATAGTCTTTCTCCTACCGAACCTTCATTTTCTTCAGTCGGCAAAAGTAGTTTTTGTCAATTACAGAGTCTTGGACTTTCCGTCAGACCCTGTGGATTTGGGAGGACAGCCGCTGAGGGAGCATCTTCGGCTTTTTCTGCATCATGTTTTCAGCAGGAAGTGGAGATTTCTTCAACACTGCGGTTGGGGTGTTCTTCCGCACCCTCCTTAGCTGTTCAAAGTTGTTTCCGGTTGGGACAGCGGCGTCAACTTCCACCATTGGAGCTGGTGGAGTAAGTCCAGAGGGGGAGTTGCCCCCAGCTTTTCTCACTCGGCGCTAGTGGCGACGTTAAGCGTTCCTTGCAGACAGGACCGCCTCAGTTATGGAAGCGGCTCTGTCGTGCCCTCTGCTATGGTGAGGGGCTACTGCTTGTTCCATCCTGTCGAAGATTGACGTCCGTTGAGAGGACAAGGACAATCTTTCGAAGGCCGATTTTCTGGTAGGGGAAGCACCTTCAACGAATTCACCCGCAGCAGAAGTTGGAAGGACTATTCATTTTGGGATAGCCCCTCCGGGTATCGCGGGCCTCTTTGACGTGGCAGACTTGGACGACCCGTTGAGAGGGGCCGTGGTGGTTGCAAGTCGATCGAAGACCGACTTCTTAGGAGCTTCCTGTGGTGGCACTGGGGCGCTGAAGCTCGCTGGCGGGAGCATGGTCCCGAAGAACAATCCAGTGGTGGCTTGAATTACCTACCCCACCGGCATTGAAAAGATGGAGGCCGCATTAGGCCCACATGTCACTCCTCTAGTCGGGACGGAGCGGGAGTTACTGTTGCAGTTTGTGCAGCTGGAAGCCATTGATATTCACTTCTTCTTTCTGCACAGGAACAAGACACCAAATCTTAGTACCTCGAATCCAAGGGCAACCATAGCAAACCGTGATTTTGTTCGCGAACACGACACACTAAGTATGGAGTGGAAAGAGGAAAAGGTCCTACCGGGCGTGCCAGAATCTGTTCACCGCCGAAAGATGCGACCGGGACGTTGGGACGTCTGGACTTTATTTTGAGGGTAGATGCTATTTGGATTTATTCGTCCACCTCTCCGAAGATGCCAAGTTGATTTATGGCGCCGTATATCGGAGGTTTGGACGGATGCGTCCGTTGTAGCAGACATCGTCAGATTCCCCCTCGTTTATGAGGGGTTTTTGATTGTGGGGACTCTCTTCCCTGTAGGCGCAAGCCCCTACAGTTAATTATGTTACTGCATCGCGATAACCACTTTCTCCTGCTCCAGAAGTTCACTTCGTGTCATGTGTGTTTGTTTTTGTTTAGGTTTCCCTTGGATTATATAAGGAGACTAATTTATGTCGTCGCCTGTAGGGCGTGGATTAGTCTAAATCCGTATATCTTAGATTTGGGTTTGGGTTGATTTAAGGATCGTTGATATGTTTTGAGATCAAGATCGACTTAAATGTATATGAGCAGTTAGGGCTCGGTTAGTCTTTTTTTAAGGATACGTTAGTCCACTTTTGAAACTAAGATCTACTTAACAAGGTCTTAGGATCATTTTTTCTTCAGATCCAGTAAAAGAGCATTTGGGCTCTGTTGTTTTAGTTTAAGGATGTTTCGGTCCATTATCACCATTTTGGAGGCGAAGTTCTAGTTTAAGAACGTCTCGGTCCGTCAATCACCATTTTGGAGGTGAGATTTTAGTTTAAGGACGTCACAGTCCGTTGATCACCATTTGGGGGTGAGATTTTAGTTTAAGGACGTTACGGTCCGTTGTTGCCATTTTGGAGGCAACGGTTAGTTTAAGGACGTTTCGGTCCGTTGTTGTCATTTTAGAGGCAACAATTAGTTTAAGGACGTTTCGGTCCGTTTTTAGTTTAGGGACGTCTCGGTCCATTGTCCATCTTGCGTGCACGTGTATTTGTTACGTGATGGGATGAGCAATGATGATATGGGATGCATCCAGTCTGGGATGTGGTTTGATTTAGGATGTGCACGTCAGTTTGGGAAGTGCACCAAAAAGCAGTTGATTATCAGGGCCAGCCACCTCTCTGAAGACGTTGAAGAATTACAACCATATGTAACAGAGGTGTAGAAAGATATACCCTTGAACCAATTCCCGTGTTTGAAGGAAAAGGGATTAATGGTAAAACCAGAAATCATTAGTTGTATTTTGAGACTAAGATTTCCTCAGGGGAATGTAGGACGAATATCGTTTTGGGATATCATCAGTTGGAAGATCGATAGTCGTATTTGGGCTAAGATCGGTTTGGGAAGTAATAAGCACATGGGCTCGGTTGATCTGAATTAGGGAGTTTCTAGTCTTAAGGGACCAAACCAAGATGTGCTTGGTCCACTCAGTTTCCATTTTATTTAAGAAAGAGTGCTAAGCATTTGTTTGGGCTCAGTCCCTTTTTTTGTGCAAAAAGTGCTGAGCACTTATGTAAATTCTGACGCTCACATATAATCATGTGAGGTTTTCAGTCATGGGAATTGCCCGATAAGTGTTAAACACTTTACCCCTTTTGTCTTTATATGGAGTGCTAAGCACTCTTTATGTCACCCACGTGCGAAGCACATGAGGAGCTAGGCGCTAGGCACTGTCTAGTGAGTGCCAAACACTCTTCCATTCTGTGGCGTCCACGTGAAGGTCACGTGAGGAGCTGGGCGCTGGGCGCAGCTCATTGAGTGCTAAGCACTTTTATTTTATAGCGCCCACGTGAGGGTCACGTGAGGCGCTAGGCGGTGGGCGTCGCTTACTGAGTGCTAAGCACTCCCGAGTTCTTTCTTAGCGCCCACATGAGAGGCAAGTGGGGCGCTGGGTGTTGAGCGTCACCCACTAAGTGTTAAGCACTCCTGAGTTCTTTTGTAGCACCATGTGAGAGGCATGTGGGGCGCTCGGTGCTGAGCGTCACCCACTGAGTGCTAAGCACTCCTGAGTTCTTTTGTAGCGCCCACGTGAGAGGCACATAAGGCTCTTGGTGCTGAGCACCACTCCCTGAGATCTTTTTATTCTGTGGCGCCCACGTGAGGGGCACGTGGGGCACTAGGCACTGAGCGCCGCTCAATGAGTGCTAAGTGTTAGTTATATGTATGCCCTAGAGGCCATTACTGTACATACGATGTATATTGTAGTGGATGCTTGGACATATATAGGGAGGACATTCTTGCTCGACATGATAGTATGCTATCTGGTTGCTCTTTATCTTAACATGTACACTGATTGTCTCTATGTTACATGTTGATAAAGCCCTTAGGATGAGTACTTTACTACCAGAACTATGATACAGATCATACTAGTGGGGACAGTGTAGTCGCTAAGTACATCCTTCAAATGTTCCTAGTCGAGGGTGTATCGAGACAGGGCATCAATATACCAGAGTAGACTAGCGTATAGCTTCTCGACCCATGTAGATGGGCGATGGATGATCCCATATCCATTGGTGTTTGACATCAGAGACAGTATACGGATGCTCAGTAGAGACTGGGTACACTGAACGGACTCGCCGAGAACTCCCAGATGGTATTATACCTAACGTCAGATGGCGGTTCTCTGGTGACACTGGTACAGGTTAGTCTGTAGACCCAAGATCGTCATAGAGTCTTGTGTGATTCCCACTGTGCTTTGATTTCCACCTTACCACGTTCAAGAGAACATGCAAAACGGTGGCTTTTGGGTACAGTCCCGAGTCACATGGAGGCAATGAGCGATAGGAGGGGTTTCGTCTCTCCCGGTATTGGGAGATGATGTTGCGCTGTGCTCGATTAGCTATAACA
Organism: Agapanthus africanus; assembly: GCA_030015575.1. Taxonomy (NCBI): domain Eukaryota; kingdom Viridiplantae; phylum Streptophyta; class Magnoliopsida; order Asparagales; family Amaryllidaceae; genus Agapanthus; species Agapanthus africanus. The sequence goes on along the minus strand of JASDDO010000022.1, from coordinate 765,229,303 downwards.
AGAAGTTTTTGGCCAAGGCTGCTTCAGAGATATACTGGTAAGTGTTATCAGTAGTTTCTTGACCTGTTATGAGCCTCATATCGACACGACTTATCGAGTTACTGGAGTCTGACGTTTACCACCCCTAGACGAGATATGCGACATATGAGACGGAGAGACCGGACTGTACGGTAGTGTTACTGATTGGATTCGCAGGAGTGTGAGCAGGCTTGCTTGTTGATTTTCTGATCGCTCAATACCCGGGTGGCCGTTACATTTAGCAGACCGCTTGCGGCTTGTGGGTGTTTGATATGATCATCACCTACTGCCAGCATATTGACGAGTCTTTAGAGTCCTACACAGGGGTTTCCTGGCTCAAGCGAAACGGAGTAGGAGCACATATGTGATATGTGTGGGACCGAGATTGATACGATATGAGATACCGTATTATATTCTTGCAATATGAGATATCGGTCGGTTATATATGATATAGTCTGGTTATCGGATCAAATGTTGATTCGATAAGTTGATTCATATGATATTAGTCGGTTATAGGTGATGTAACTGGATTATTAAATCAAGAGTTGATTTGATAATCTAATGTATAATTATATATTATATATATTACATTAACTAGTATTAGCTCACTTATGATTTCTTTTCTTATTTTGGATACATTGATATATGTGATATATGTTAAATGTATCATGCAAGATTACAAATGCAACTAGGGTTTATGAGGGTTAAACCTGTAAGTCCACGTTGCTCACCCCGGTTCTTACGGGGAGGCGGAAACGGCGAAAAACAATTTTTGGCGCAAAGGCAACATGGACTAAAAGAAGGATCTTTGCTAAACTACAAACTAGCAAACTACTTGAGGTTCTATCTACTATCCATAGATATTATACCTCACGATACCGGTCCTTCGGGTCTTCTCTCCGCTGTCCTGCTCGTCCATCTAACGCTCCGAGGATCGATCCGGATTTTGGTCACCTCCGCGGCCTTCTTGAGTCGAAGACGATCCACCCGAGAGTTGTGCTCCGAGCTCCACCTCGAGCCGAGGCAACTAGAGCAACAAGATCGCTAGTCTTGATGTCCTAGGATGTGTAGAAGAGGTAGATGGAAGTGTTTGTCTATTTGGATCCTTTTTCTCTCAACACATAAGATCAAAGGAATTTTCAAGAGGAGGAAGAAGAAGCTAGCAACCATGGAGCTTTCTCATTTCTTTTTTTAAGAGAGAGAATGAGAAATGAATTATGAGCTAGAGAGAATGAACCATGGTTGCAATAATACACAATTATCATCATTACTAATCCTTTCATGATAAAGTTGATGGCTACAATTGACTTGACCATTTTCATAACCCAAAAATAAAAAGAAAAACCAAAGAAAACTCTAGATCTCTCATGAAGGTCCAAGTCAACTTTGGTCAAATGGTCAACAAAGTCAAGTATGGTCAAATGGTCAAAGCAATTAGCCATCACATAATTATCACTAAAAAGATTAGTAAATAATGTCCCCGGCACATAATGGTTTTGACCGAACGAACTGCCAAAACCCTAATGAGTCCGCCTCATTATGGTTTCGACCGAATCAACTGTCAAAACCCTAATGAGGCATCTCCTTCCTCTTCACTCCTCACAACTGTGCATACACACCCGCATCCGCATTCCGTAGAATGCGAATGCACAGAAGACAAAACAAATCCATCCGTGCAATACTAGGATCCGGCTTAAACCAAAGCCCACTAGTATTGCCTTCCCGAACAGCATACGCACACAAGTGTACGTAAGTGATCGTAGCCCTGCCGTAAAACCATACGGCCTCTACACCTTTCGCTCAGTGCAGGGAAACTCTCTGTGTGGGACTCTAAAGACTCGACACTACGCTGGCAGTGGGTTTAACCACAGACCGCAAGCGGCACTAGCTGTACGTAACGGTCCCCGGGTAGATGTCGATAAGAAGGCCGATGAGGTAAACCCATCCGAACTCCTACTGAGCCTGAATATGACAATCTCCGTACAATCCGGTCTGTTCGTCTAAGAATATCGCATGGCGGGCCTAGGGGGTGGCGAACGTCAGTCCCCTAATAGTGGTACAAGTCGTGTCGGAGTATAGCCCAGAACATCCTGAGATAACACTGGAAACCTACCAGTATATCTCACTTGCCCTGGCCAGGGACGACTATGTGTAATGGCTCTCCTAGACACAGCGCGATATCAACCCCCAATACCGGGAGAGACGAATCCTGTTTAACCGTCACTGCCTCCAAGTGCTTTGGGACTGCACCCAACTACTACCTGTTTGCACGACTCCTTTGAGCCGTAGTAGGGTAGTAATCAAATAACAATGGGAACACACTCGAGGCAAAGTGACAGTGTCAAGTCAACGGACTAAGCTGTACTCATGTCACCTGGGAACTGATAACTGACGATAGGTATAATACCAACCAATGGTCCCCGACGAGTCATGTCCAGTGTACTCGTAACCTAACGAGCACCCGCATACTATCTCCAGTACGACGTACTGATGGCTGTGGGACAGATCATCTCCCCTGCTGGGATGAGAAGCGTATACGCTAGTCTACTCCGGAGTATCGATGCCCTGTCTCGATAGTCTTACGACTAGGGAGGTAGTATAAGGATGTGCTTATAGATTACCCAGCCCCCACAAGTGTGACTGCCATCACAACGCTGGTAATCAAGCAAAGATCCTAAGGGCTCCACTAATATGTATATAAGCAATATGCTAAAAGAAACACATGCACATACTGAAGTAGAGACAAACCAAGTAGCACACTACCATTTTGAGCAAGATTGTCTATATAACTATGAATATCCCAAGCTTCCATTAAGTAATATACAAGCTAGTATGATACAGTAATGGATCCTAGGGCATATACACTAACAAAACCTTGCTAGGGTTAAGATTAGGATTTATAATTTATCATTAAGTAATTCAAATTGTGGATATTTGTCATGGATGATAATTTGTTGAAAGCTTGTAGAAGCTTCAAGGCATCTTTGACTTTGTTCACTCTCTTTGTCTTGCTTAAGATATTTCTTGACCTAACCTTTAACCCTAGCTCATGGTTAACTCTCTACAAGGGTTAAGCATGACATGCTTAACCCTTGGTTGCATTTCTAACCTTAAACAATAATTCATTTCATCACTTGACTTCATCTTCTTCTTTCTCTTGAGCTTGCTCTCTAATTTGTGACAAAGTAATGATTTTGAATGAGAAAATGATTTCTAATGTGAGCAAACTTCCTACTTCAGCATCCTCTACTACTTGCCATTTAGTATAGGGTGTTTGCTTCACTAATTCCATGATTAGTGAAGAGATAGCTTAGGTTAGTGTCTCCTCGACGTAGATCATCTTCGGCCTCGAAGTCTTCGAAGCAAGCATGTTCGTTTTTTCAAGGGAGCCTTTCTAGAGTCCGGAGTTCACGATCGCAGCGAAAGGGACTACTACACGGAGCTATTGAAGTGAAGGACCGGTCTATAAAGATTGTATTCCTTGCTCTCTTTAACTTGCAAAGTGTTTGCATTTACCTTTTCTGTCGATTTCTAGTTTACGATTCTTAGTTAGGGTTGGCTAGAATGGCAAATTTTTGAATTGGCATGGACGATGCCTCCCGAAACCTTGTTGCCGTGCTAAGTAACCCTGCAGTGGTATCAGAGCCATGCTAGAAATTTAGACGGATTTTGTTAAGATTACGAAACCGAAATACTCCGAAACTTGAAACACGGAAACTCAAGTTTCTGTTGATTTTAAAAGGTTGTCAGAAAATTATTTAAACAATTGCAGAATGTTGTATGAGATGCAACATGAACACACCTAAAATTTTACCCCCTCTGATCGAACAATGGTCGGCGACTTTCACTGTGGGTCTGGCGACCTCGGCGACCAAATGAGGAAATGGGTTCAAATTTTTGGTGTGTTCCAGGTTCTTGGTTTTGGTGTTTCAGGTGTTGTTTGATTTTGCTAATTTTACATGTGATGTAATATTGCACTATAAGCAATTCGGAGTGTTTCGTATTCGTAGTTTTAAGACTATTTTGGGTTATTCACTTATTGTCTAGGCGAAGTTAAAAAGTTCGATCGAATGTCCAAAACCCATTTTTCCAAGTTCATCGTATTCGGAAAAATATGCAAGTGATTCTGTGGACCCTCTAGAAGAATAAAACCTTAACTCGATTATGTAACCGTCAGAACCGCCACTAAACCTTAGGGTTTGTGGTAGTTCAGCGTTGCCACATGTGAGGCGTTGGTTTGACCCTTCTATGACTGGTTCATAGGTACTATGGCATCTTCTGGGTATTATTGAACTGTGCTCAAGTGTTGAGCTATCGGGGAATTGTGGGACTTTGATGAATCGATGGAAAATTTTAACGTTCGTCCAGGTAGCATGTGATTGGATACAATACTTGGAATCAAAACTAATTTGAATGTTATAAATCTAGCAATTTAGTCTCATTTGATCGGTTACCACGGGATTTTGATGTGATCAAAAGTCCGTAGCAATCACATAACGTACGCGGATACTCGCCGGGTAAACTTAATAGATAGCCACGCCCCATAGCCCCGACCAAGTGACTGTAGGAGAACCCCGTCGCCAAAAGCATCCGTCCGGATGCTCGCGGTAGCGGTGTTCCGCCTTAGTGCACTTCGTCGACGGCATCAGGGAGTGCGGCCGTCTACTAAAGTTTCCGACGAGCATTCGATCAGGATGTCGGGAATCTTGTTGAATTGCCTGACTTGTTATTGAAAAGTGTTTTTGGTATCGAGACTAAAATGCGGGGTTTATAATTGTTAGGCATGCGATGTCTAAGGAATTTATTTGGTTAGGCATGAAATCCGAATATGAGATATTTCGGGTTTATGATGTCTAAGATGGTTGCGGATTCCAACTGTTGTAGTTTTTCACTTTCTTTTCTGTGATCATAAGTGTAATATGTGGTGTATCGCCGGTTTCGGTGCTATATATCAACGACAATTGGGATACGCATATTTACTTACGTTGATGGCATGTGATGTTATGTGTTGCTGTGATATGTTATATTGGATCGTCGTGTTTGAATAGCCGGGGGTTTTATGTGAGATGAGAGTTTTTCATTTTTATTCATGTAAGTGTCTAGAAAGGTGTCAACGGGGTTACGCCCCTGGGAAAACGAGGTTTATTTTAATTAGGTCCGTGCGAAAGCACGGGGAACCTCTCTCAAAGTACCGCACTGGCCTGGCTGAAAGATTGGCGAAATTGTAGGGTGTAATTAATCCCGGCTAGTCTTTCCTTTTAGGGTTTGAAAGAAGATTTGACTAAAACGGTGGGAGCTATCCTGATTAGATAAATTAATAACCAATCTAATCTTGTAAGAGCATACGCTGAGTATTTTCTTCTCTCTCTCTTGGTAGTGACCATGTCACACCTTAATCAAGATAATAATACGGATGTATTGACCGAACCCGCTTGGTATACTGAGCTGGGGAACGTTGGTCCCGCTCCAACTTATAACTGTTATAAGACCGAGCAGGAAATAGGGGATTACCAGAATTTCCGTGCCGCCCAAACGAAGAAAGTGTATGTTGATACATCTTCTTCGGGTATGTCATTACCGAGAACTGTTTCTCAGTATCCTCTACGTCCTGGGTATGAGATACCGGATCAGGATCCCGCATATGTAATATATTACATGGGCTACAGATAGGTAGAGAACTGGGAACAGGTGATAAGTTTCAAGAGTTGGAAACGGTGCAAGTGTTGCAGCCAAGTATGTTGGCAGTTATCATCGTGTATTAGGAAATACATTGATTCTGAACGAATGTTATTAGATACCGAACCTGATATACAACACCATATCAGTCTCTTTATCATGTAAAGAAGGATATAATTTTGTATTGTTGGATAATGTTTTGAACATTTCCTATATCAAAAGTTGATCGGTTCAGGCACATTATCTAAAAGCATATACGTTCTAAATCAAACCACAATTCTTAACGTACAGAACACACACAAGAGGAAGAGTTCAGAAATGAATGAATCCTTCTTGAAGCATTATAAACTAGGTCATATCAATGCAACCCGACTAGCTAAGTTACATAAAGATGCATATTTAAATCAGTTTGAATTTACATCTTGTGAAACTTGTCAGTCATGTCACAAAAATAAGATGACCATAGCTCCGTTTATTGGAAACAGAAAAAGAGTTAGTGAACTCTTGGGATTGATACATGATGATGTATGTAGGTCCCCTGTCTACACATGTCAGGAACGGTTCTTTGTACTTCATTACATTCACTGATGATCACTCAAGATTCGGACATATGTTCTTATTGAAATACAAGTCTGAACCTTTTGTGATATTCAAAGAATATAAGTCAGAAGTAGAGAACCAAAATAGGTATAAGTATTATGTCCTTTGATGTGATCAAAGAGGAGAATACTTGAGCACGGAATTCCTGGACTATTCTAAAAGAGAATGAGATTCTCTCTCAGCATTACTCCTCCGAATACACCACAGCACGTTGGTATATTGGGGCGGAGCAATCGCACCCTATGTGATATGGTGTGCTCTATGATGAGTACTACTGAGTTGCCTATTTCCTTTTGGGGTTATGCACTTGTGAAGCTGCATACCTATTGAATAGGGTTCCAATCAAATCAAGTGCCTACCACTCCATATGTGATATGAAATAGGAAGAGCCCATCTCTTAAGTATGTTAATATTTGGGGTTGTTCGTCCTACGTCTAAAAGCAAAATCCGGACAAGCTCGAGGCAAGTTCAGTTCTGTGGAAGTTTGTTAGATATCATAAGCATTCGCAAGAGAATATCTTCTACCACACTGAGGAGCAAAAGGTGTTTTGTTTCTCAGCATGCCACCTTTGTGAAAGGGAATTTCTTGTGAAGAAATTAGTGGTCATAAGGTAGAACTGGAAGGAGTTCCAGCTATACAAACCGCAGCTGATGATTTGGTAGAACCGAAGGATTTAATAGTTCCCGACGAACCTCAGCCTCTCCGCCGATCTGGTAGGGTTGCTCACCCACCTGAGAGATACTTCGGTTTTCTCTATGACAGTGGGAGCGAGAATTGCATCATGAGATGATGACCAAACTAGTTTCGATCAGGCCATCAGGAGTAGTGACTCTGTGAGAATGGCTGGATGCTGAGCGATCTGAGATGGAATCTATATAAACAAAGTATGGACTTTGGTTGCTTTATCTGAAGGGTTAAATCCCCATCAGGAGCAAGTATATCTTGAGAAGATTACTTGGTATACATGGAAAGGCTGAGACTTTCAAAGCTAAGACTTGCTGCAAAAGGTTCTCATCAACGACCAGATGTGGATAATGATAAAACCTTTTCTAGTCCCTATGCTTAAGTCCATCCGGATCCTACTTGCCATTGCTATATACCATGACTACGATATCTGGCGGTTGGGTGTCATGACTGCTTTTCTAAATGATGATTTAGAAGAGAGCGTCTATAAGTACACATCCAGAGGGCTTCGTAGACAGTGGGAGCAGCGGAAACGTGTGCAAGTTACTTTATGGGATAAAACAGGCATCGCGGAGTTGGAACATCTGTTTTGATGTGGTAGTCAAAGCGTTTGACTTCAGCAAAATGGTAGATGAACCTTGTATATACAAAAAGGTAGTAGGGAGTATGGATGTGATCCTCGTATTATACGTGGATGACATATTCTTGATAGGAAAGGAGTTTCCTATGCTACGCTCGGTCAATCTCCTCTTATCACAAGGATTCTCCATATAGGATCAAGGTGATACCTCCTAAATCCTGGGTTTTGAATCTATGAGATAAATCTAAATGGATGTTAGGATTCTCATTAGGTGTAGTGAGATGGTATCAATCGATCCTGGGGAGAATCATTGGATAGCTTCCAGGGTGGTAAGGTCGACTGAATGTCAGTCACAAGCATTGTCTTTACCCTCAGTCGAGGGACGGTATGTTGGAAGAGTTCCAAGCTAGATACCGTGGCAAACTAGACGATAAAGGCTGGATACATTGCTACCAAAGGATACTACCAAAGAGGTAGTCTGGATGTATATAAGTTCATAAGATGAACTTCATTCCTAACATTGTGTGACAATGGAGTTGTGGCTTTGGCCTAGGAACCCCCGTCCCATCAGTGATCCAGACATATTCTTAGGCAGTATCACCTGATCATGCAGATGGTTGATCTCCAGGGAGATCGAGGTTAGGAGAGTAGACACAGAGGAGAACACGGCGGATCCACTCACAAAGGCCTATTCCCAGAAGAGACTTTTATGCGATGGTTGAGTATGAGATACTTCAACCACTGCTAATTGTTGGGTATGAGATACTACAATATATGGCCCTAGTGCAAGTGGGAGATTGTTAGTTATATGTATGCCCTAGAGATCATTACCGTACATACGATGTATATTGTAGTGGATGCTTGGACATATATAGGGAGGACCTTCTTGCTTGACATGATAATATACTATCTGGTTGCTCTTTATCTTAACATGTACACTGATTGTCTCTATATTACATGTTGATAAAGCCCTTAGGATGAGTGCTTGACTACCAAGACTATGATACAGATCATACTAGTAGGGACAGTGTAGTCGCTAAGTACATCCTTCAAATGTTCCTAGTCGAGGGTGTATCGAGACATGGCATCAATATACCAGAGTAGACTAGCATATAGCTTCTCGATCTATGTAGATGGGCGTTGGATGATCCCATATCCATTGGTGTTTGACATCAGAGACGGTATACAGGTGCTCAGTGGAGACTGGGTACACTGAACGGACTCGCCGAGAACTCCCAGATGGTATTATACCTAACGTCAAATGGCAGTTCTCTGGTGACACTGGTACAGGTTAGTCTGTAGACCTGAGATCATCATAAAGTCTTGTGTGATTCCCACTGTGCTTTGATTTCCACCTTACCACATGTTAGTTATATGTATGCCCTAGAGGCCATTACTATACATAGGATGTATATTGTAGTGGATGCTTGGACATATATAGGGAGGACTTTCTTGCTCGACATGATAGTATGCTATCTGGTTGATCTTTACCTTAACGTGTACACTGATTGTCTCTCTGTTACATGTTGGTAAAGCCCTTAGGATGTGTACTTGACTAACTGGACTATGATGCGGATCATACTAGTGGGGACATGGTAGTCCATAAGTACATCCTTGAAAGTCCCTAGTCGTGGGTGTATCGAGATGGGGCATTGATATACCAGAGTAGACTAGCGTATACCTTCTCGACCCATACAGATGGGCGATGGATGATCCCATATCCATTGGTGTTTGACATCAGAGATGATATACGGGTGCTCAGTGGAGACTGGGTACACTGGACGGACTCGCCAAGAACTCCCAGATGGTATTATACCTTACGTCCGATGGCAGTTCTCTGGTGACACTGGTACAGAGTAGTCTGTTGACCCGAGATCGTCATAGAGTCTTGTGTGGTTCCCACTGTGCTTTGATTTCCATCTTACCACATCCAAGAGGGCGTGCAAAACGGTGGTTTTTGGGTACAGTCCCGAATCACATGGAGGCAATGAGCGATAGGAGGGGATTCGTCTCTCCCGGTATTGGGAGTTGATGTTGCGCTGTGTTCGATTGGCTATAACAGGAAATCCCTGGCCAGTGTTGCTGAGATTTACTGGTAAGTGTTACCAGTAGTTTCTCGAATTGTTATAGACCTCATATCGACACGACTTATCGAGCTATTGGGGTCTGACGTTTACCACCCCTAGGCGAGATATGCGACATATCAGACGATCAGACCGGACTGTACGGTAGTGTTACTGGTTGGATTCACTGGAGTGTGAGCGGGCTTGCTCGTTGATCTTCTGATCGCTCAATACCCGGGTAGCCGTTACGTTTAGCAGACCGCTTGCGGCTTGTGGGTGTTTGATATGATCATCACCTGCTGCCGGCGTATTGACGAGTCTTTAGAGTCCTACACAGAGGTTTCCTGGCTCAAGCGAAACGAAATAGGAGCGCATATGAGATATGTGCGGGACCGAGAATAATACGTGTATGTGATACCGCATTCCATTCTCGTGATGAATGTATCGGAAGGTTGTATGCGATATAACCTAGTTATCGAATCATGGATTGATTCGATAAGCCGATACATTGGATATTAGTCGGTTATATGTGATATGACCGGATCGTTAAATCAAGTGTTGATTTAATGATTTAATGTATAATTATATATTTGATATATTACTTTGCATTAACTAGTATCGGTTCACTTTAAATGGATATTCTCACTCGGATGTGCACATTGTATATGTGATATACTTTTGTGCACTTGCTTGTATCATGTTTGATGATACATGTTTACTTGGTTAAGTGTAAAGAATTAAACCATGGTTAAATTTATGATTAGGGTTTTATTTCCTTTTCTCATTTATTTATCTATTTATTCATTTTGGAAATAAATAAAGAAGCATAAAGAGAAAATGGTGGCTAATTTTGTTTCATATTGAAGCTTCTTGAAGACTTTGACCAAGTGACCATTTTGTCTCATGTTTAACCCTAACCATTCACTTAAACCTTAGTTAGTTCTCTACACTTGACCATGGTTCATTATATGATAAGTATTGATTTTCTTTTCAAGATTAATTAACTTATCATAACAATATTCTTCTTCTTCTTCATTTCTTCATGTGAAGAAAGCTTGCCTCCATCAATGGCAAGTGATGATAAAGAGTGAGAAATCCAATTCTAAAGTGAACCCACTTCCTATTTCTTCATCCTCTACCTCTTGCCAAGTAGTATAGGGTGTTTTCTTCACAAGTTTTATGACTTGGTGAAGTGGGAGCTTGATCTAGCGATGCCTCGACGTAGATCATCTTCGGCATGGACATCGACGACCTAGCCCGCCTATTCTCCGATGAAGCCGATGCTAGAGCCCGGGAATTCATTTGGACAGCAAGGGGACTTCGTTGCGGAGCTATGGAGGTGGAGCACCGGATCTACAAAGGTTGTATTTCCGTATAAACCTTAGTTAAGTTGTTAACTAGCTTTGTTTCGCCTAGAATTCTAGCCGACGATCCGTAGTCTAGGGTTTCTCGGCACCGTAAAATTTGAAATTGGCATGGTTGATGCCTTGTGAGACCTCCTTGGGGTGTCTAGGAACCCTACAGTGGTATCAGAGCCTAGCTAGAGCCTTAGGCGAAGTCTAGACGACGTTTGAAATCCGAACGAACATCGAAACCCATTTCCAAAATGCTCTCTGTCCAATTTTTAAAAATCTGGATTTTTCAATATTAAAAATATGCAGAAAATTAAGCAGGGTTTTTTATGAATTACTATGAAAAACGGAGACCTAACTCCGTCATAACGCCGCGGAACCGCGGCCTAAGCCCACTTGGCGCGGCGGTTCCGCGACCATAATGTTGACTCTTTGACTCCTCTTTGCACAGTAATGTTTATAATTAATTCCTGTGTTTTCTGGGTAATTTTAATATATACTATACGGTTGAGTTTTCTGGGGTTGTTTTGGGGGTTCGCAGATTCGATCGGATTATCAGATTTTGTCTGTGTGGCTTTCCGGATATTTTTGAATATGTTAAAAAGTTCGACCGGATATAAATACCCAATGTTTCCCCTGACGGAAAATTTCCAAGTGTTGGATTTCTCCGAGGTTTAAAGAGGTTCTGAGTAATGCAGGTAACGCGATGGTCCCTCTAGAAGACAACAAACCTTAACTCGATTATGTGACCGTCTTGAACTGCCCTTTGAACCTTCGGGTTTGGGGTAGTACGGCGTGCCACATGTGAGGCGTTGGCTTGACCCTTCTACGGCTGGACCGTTGGTACTGAGGCATGAACTGAATGTTTTAAAACCTGTTTCATGTGATGAGCTGTATCGGGAAAACTTGGGTGTTCGATTGTTCAATCGAAAAGTTTAACATTTTCTATTTATCCGGAATGTGATACAATAATTGGAATTCACAATCAGTTATGAGATAACTGAATGAATGTTATAAACATAGCACTTTAGTCTCACTTGATCGGTTGCTACGGAATTTTGATGTGATCAAAAGTCCGTCGCAATCACGTAGCGTACGCGGATACTCGCCGGGTAAACTTAATAGACAGCCTCACTCCATAGCCCCGACCAAGTGACTATAGGAGAACCCCGTCGCCGAAAGCATCCGTTCGGGTGCTCGCGGTAGCGGTGTTCCGCCTTGGTGCACTTCGTCGACGGCATCGGGGGTGCGGCCGCCTACTAAAGTTTGCGACGAACATTCGACCAGGATGTCGGGAATCTTGTTGAATTGCCCGACTTGATATTGAAAAGTGTTTTCGATTTTGAGACTAAAATGCGGGGTTTATAATTGTTAGGCATGTGATGTCTAAGGTATTCATTTGATTAGGCATGCGATGTCTGTGCGGATTGCGGATTCCAACTGTTGTAGTTTTACACTTTCTTTTCTGTGACTGTAAGTGTAATTTGTGATATCGCCGGTTTCGTTGCTATATGACAACGACAATTGGGATGCGCATATTTACTTACGTTGATGATATGTGATGTTATGTGTTGCTGGATATGTTATATTGGATCGTCGTGTTTGAATAGCCGAAGGTTTTTATGTGAGATGAGTGTTTTTCATTTTCATTCATGTAAAAACTTGTATGTAATATTCTTTTATTGGGACACTTCCAGGTTGCGGAAGTTGTCACCCTTTGTATATTATTTACTTTTCCGCACTAGGATAGACCCAATGAGGGGAGCACAAGTAACCGGGTTCTAGGGTCCAGTGGGAGACCAACTCGAGGAGTCGAGTCCGGGTCTCCTAACCCTAGAATTGGTAGGGTTGCTTGCCGCTCTCGTAGGGATTTAGGGGTGTGGGTTTGGCTATTCATCACGACCGTGGAATCCGTGTTTTATACTGGCTCGTATTGAAAGCACGGACGTCCTAGTATATCCAATATTTCATATGTTTCTTCTGCTGCGATATCTGTGATGTGATCATGTGATGTTCTGTGATAGATACAGTATATAGTATATATGATATATTTTATTGACGTTACTTATGTTTTACACCAGCGCTAGCCCTGCCCCGCTCTGCCGTTAGTTACCTAACCTAACGGTGCACGAGGGGACATCGAGGCGAATGCGGATGGTATAAGTGTACGTCGTATTTATCTGTGATGTTTAGATATATAAATGATGGGATTTCATTAATGTGATTAATGAAATAAAAGAAACCTAAGATGTTGCAGAATCGAATTTAAAAATAAAACAGGTAGCTACAGTTCTTGCTTTGCACAGAGGTATATGTGATATATCCTGCACCTTATTCGATAAGGAAATGAACGAGATCCCTTCACCGGGAGTGACTCCTTTAGCAATAACTGGCAGATGCTACACACTCGGTTTGTCTTTTGATTGCTTTTAAGAGTTTTTGCTTTGCACTGTGATATATACGATATATCCCGCACCTCATTCGACGAGGAAAGGACCGACGATCCCTTCACCGGGAGTGACTCCTTTAGCAAAACTAGAAAAGCCTCAAAAGCACTCCATTTCAAAATTCATTCGATCCTACAACGATATCAAGTTCATTACGCAATAGGTTTTCAGAAAAACCTGTCGTAGCCCTCCGTCATTTCAGATACGTACTAGTTAGTATTCGTGCTGTGGTTGTTTGGCCTCCGTCAAGGCGTAGTGTACGGTAGCTAACTAGTGCTTATCTGCTAGCATATGATGCGATTGGATTAGGGTATTCGTACGGCGTTGTTTGGCCTCCGTCAAGGGTCGTGCGGGTGGGTTTAATTCAATCAAGAAATGTATGGGTTGAACTTGACTAGCGGACTATGGGTTGTTTAGCCTCCGTCAAGGTCATAGGACGCTAGGGGCAAAATATTATCGGGAATTTCAAGTGTTGAAATTTGCAATGAGATTGCATACCTTCTATGAGATAGTTGGATCCCGATACCCGCTGCAAGTAATTGTTACTCCTGGGAGAGTTTTATACATTACAATTAGCCGATCAAGTAGGTGTCTAGAAAGATCTCAACGGGGTTACGCCTCTGGGAAAACGAGGTTTACATTAATTAGGTTCGTGCGAAAGCACGGGGGACCTCCCTCAAAGTACCGACACTGGCCTGGCTGAAAGATTGGCGAACTTGTAGTGTGTAATTAATCCCGGCTAGTCTTTCCTTTTAGGGTTTGAAGGAAGATTTGATAAAAAGCAGTGGGAGCCATCCTGATTAGATAAAATAATAACCAATCTATTCTTGACAGAGCGCACGCTGAGTGTTTTCTTCTCTCTCTCCCCAGGTAGCGACCATATCACGCCTTAATCAAGATAATAATACGGATTATTGACCGAACCCGCTTGTTATACTGAGCTGGGGAACGTTGGTCCCGCTCCAACTTATAATTGTTATAAGACCGAGCAGGAAATTGGGGATTACCAGAATTCCCGTGCCGCCCAAACGAAGAGAGTGCATGCTGATGCATCATCTTCGGGTGTGTTCATTACAAAGAACTGTTTCTCTGTATTCTCTACGTCCTGGATATGTGATACCAGATCAGGATCCCAGATATGTAATCTGTTAAATAGGGCTACAGATAGGTAGAGAACTGAGAACGGATGATAAGTTTCATGAGACAGAAAACGGGGCAAGAGTTGCAGCCAAGTCTGTTGGTCACTGTCACCCTGTATTACCAATACATTGATTCTGAACGAATGTTATTAGATACCGAACCTGTTATGCAAAATCATATCTGTCGCTTTATTAGTAAAGAAACGATAAAATTTTGTATTGTTGGATAATGTTTTGAACATTTCCTATATCAAAAGTTGATCGGTTCAAGCACGTTATCTAAAAGCATTGATGTTCTAAATCAAACTACAGTTCTTAGTATACAGAACACACACAAGAGGAAGAGTTCAGAAATGAACGAATCCTTCTTGAGGCATTGTAGACTAGGTCATATCAATGCGACCCGACTAGCTGAAGTTACATGTAGATGCATATTTAAATCAGTTTGAATTTACATCTCATGAAACTTGCGAGTCATGTCACAAAGATAAAATGACCTCAGCTCTGTTTATTGGAAACAGAGAAAGAGTTAGTGAACTCTTGGGATTGATACATGTTGATGTATGTAAGGTCCCCTGTCTACACATGCCAGGACCGGTTCTTTATACTTCATTACGTTCTCTGATAATCTCTCAAGATTCAGACATATGTTCCTGTTGAAACACAAGTCTGAACCTTTTGAGATATTCACAGAATATAAGTTAGAAGTAGAGAACCGATAAGGGTACAAGTATTATGTCCTTTGATATGATCAGGGAGGAGAATACTTGAGCACGGAATTCCTGGATTATTCTAAAGGAGAATGAGATTCTCTCTCAGCATTACTCCTCCGTATACACCATAGCACGTTGGTATATCGGGGTGGAGCAATCACACCCTATTTGATATGGTGTGCTCTATGATGAGTACTACTGAGTTACCTGTTTCCTTTTAAGGGGGTTATGCACTTGAGAAGCTGCATACCTATTGAATAGGTTCGAATCAAATCAGTTACCTACCACTTCATATGTGATATGGAAAGGGAAGAGCCCATGTTTTAAGTCAGTTAAGATTTGGGGTTGTCCGGGCTATGTCTAAAAGCAAAATCCGGACAAGCTCGAGGCAAGATCTGTTATGTAGAACTGGAAATGTTCCAGCTATACAAACTGCAGCTGATGATTTGATAGAACCAAAGGATTCAGTAGAAACCAACGAACCTCAGCCTCTCCGCCGATCTAGTGAGGTTCCTCACCCGCCTGAGAGATACTTCTGTTTCTCTATGACAGTGGGAGCAAGGATTGCATCATGAGATGATGACCCAACTAGTTTCGAGCAGGCCATCAGGAGTGGGACTCTGTAAGAATGGCTGGATGCTTAGCGATCTGATATGGAATCCTTATACACCAACAAAGTATGGACTTTGGTTGCAATATCTGAAGGGTTAAATCCCCATCAGGAGCAAGTATATCTTGAGAAGATTACTTGGTGTACTTGGAAAAGTTGAGACTTTCAAAGCTAGACTTGTAAAAGGTTTTCGTCATTGACCAAGCGTGGATAATGATGAAACCTTTTTCCAGTAGCTATGCTTAAGTCCATCCAGATCCTACTTGTCACGGCTACATACCATGACTACGATATCTGGTGGTTGGGTGTCATGACTGCTTTTCTAAATGATGTTTTAGAAGAGAGCGTCTGTAAGTACACAGCCAGAGGGCTTCGTAAACAGTGGGAGCAGCGGAAACGTGTACAAGATGCTTTATAGGATAAAGCAGGCATCGCGGAGTTGGAACATCTATTTTGACGGATTAGTCAAAGAAGTTGACATCATCAAAATGGTAGATGAACCTTGTATAACAAAAAGGTAGTAGGGAGTATGGTGATAATCCTCGTAGAATACGTGGATAACATACTCTTGATAGGGAAAGAGTTTCCTATGCTACGCTCGATCAATCTCCTCCTATCACAATGATTCTCCACATAGGATCAAAGTGATACCTACTAAATCCTGGGTTTTGGACCTATGAGATAGATCTAATTGGATGTTAGGATTCTCACTAGTTGTAGTGAGAAGGTATCAACCGATCCTGGGGAGAATCACTGGAAGGGTTCCAGGGTGATAAAGATGACTGAATGTCAGTCACAGGCATTGTCTTTACCCTCAGTGGAGGGACGGTATGTTGGAAGAGTTCCAAGCTAAATACCGTGGCATACTAGACGATAAAGGCAGGATACATCGCTACTTAAGATGCTACCAAAGAGGCAGTCTGGATGTATATTGGTTCATGAGATGAACTACGTTCCTCCCATTGTGTGACAATGGAGTTGTGGCTTATGCCAAGGAACGCCGGTCCCATCAGTGATCCAGACATATTCTAAGGCAGTGTCACCTGATCATGGAGATGGTTGATCTCCAGGGTGATCGAGGTTTGGAGAGTAGACTCAGAGGACAACATAGCGGATCCACTCACAAAGGCCTGTTCCCAGAGAGAGATTTTTATGGGATGGTTGAGTATGAGATACTGCAACCACTGCTATCAGATGGCCCTAGTGCAAGTGGGAGATTGTTAGTTATATGTATGCCCTAGAGGCCATTACTATACATAGGATGTATATTGTAGTGGATGCTTGGACATATATAGGGAGGACTTTCTTGTTCGACATGATAGTATGCTATCTGGTTGATCTTTACCTTAACGTGTACACTGATTGTCTCTCTGTTACATGTTGGTAAAGCCCTTAGGATGTGTACTTGACTACGTGGACTATGATGCGGATCATACTAGTGGGAACATGGTAGTCCATAAGTACATCCTTGAAAGTCCCTAGTCGTGGGTGTATCGAGATGGGGCATCGATATACCAGAGTAGACTAGCGTATACCTTCTCGACCCATACAGATGGGCGATGGATGATCCCATATCCATTGGTGTTTGACATCAGAGATGATATACGGGTGCTCAGTGGAGACTGGGTACACTGGACGGACTCGCCGAGAACTCCCAGATGGTATTATACCTTACGTCAGATGGCAGTTCTCTGGTGACACTGGTACAGAGTAGTCTGTTGACCCGAGATCGTCATAGAGTCTTGTGTGGTTCCCACTGTGCTTTGATTTCCATCTTACCACGTCCAAGAGGGCGTGCAAAACGGTGGTTTTTGGGTACAGTCCCGAATCACATGGAGGCAATGAGCGATAGGAGGGGATTCGTCTCTCCCGGTATTGGGAGTTGATGTTGCGCTGTGTTCGATTGGCTATAACAGGAAATCCCTGGCCAGGGTTGCTGAGATTTACTGGTAAGTGTTACCAGTAGTTTCTCGAATTGTTATAGACCTCATATCGACACGACTTATCGAGCTATTGGGGTCTGACGTTTACCACCCCTAGGCGAGATATGCGACATATCAGACGATCAGACCGGACTGTACGGTAGTGTTACTGGTTGGATTCACTGGAGTGTGAGCGGGCTTGCTCGTCGATCTTCTGATCGCTCAATACCCGGGTGGCCGTTACGTTTAGCAGACCGCTTGCGGCTTGTGGGTGTTTGATATGATCATCACCTGCTGCCGGCGTATCGACGAGTCTTTAGAGTCCTACACAGAGGTTTCCTGGCTCAAGCGAAACGAAATAGGAGCGCATATGAGATATGTGCGGGACCGAGAATAATACGTGTATGTGATACCGCATTCCATTCTCGTGATGAATGTATCGGAAGGTTGTATGCGATATAACCTAGTTATCGAATCATGGATTGATTCGATAAGCCGATACATTGGATATTAGTCGGTTATATGTGATATGACCGGATCGTTAAATCAAGTGTTGATTTAATGATTTAATGTATAATTATATATTTGATATATTACTTTGCATTAACTAGTATCGGTTCACTTTAAATGGATATTCTCACTCGGATGTGCACATTGTATATGTGATATACTTTTGTGCACTTGCTTGTATCATGTTTGATGATACATGTTTACTTGGTTAAGTGTAAAGAATTAAACCATGGTTAAATTTATGATTAGGGTTTTATTTCCTTTTCTCATTTATTTATCTATTTATTCATTTTGGAAATAAATAAAGAAGCATAAAGAGAAAATGGTGGCTAATTTTGTTTCATATTGAAGCTTCTTGAAGACTTTGACCAAGTGACCATTTTGTCTCATGCTTAACCCTAACCATTCACTTAAACCTTAGTTAGTTCTCTACACTTGACCATGGTTCATTATATGATAAGTATTGATTTTCTTTTCAAGATTAATTAACTTATCATAACAATATTCTTCTTCTTCTTCATTTCTTCATGTGAAGAAAGCTTGCCTCCATCAATGGCAAGTGATGATAAAGAGTGAGAAATCCAATTCTAAAGTGAACCCACTTCCTATTTCTTCATCCTCTACCTCTTGCCAAGTAGTATAGGGTGTTTTCTTCACAAGTTTTATGACTTGGTGAAGTGGGAGCTTGATCTAGCGATGCCTCGACGTAGATCATCTTCGGCATGGACATCGACGACCTAACCCGCCTATTCTCCGATGAAGCCGACACTAGAGCCCGGGAATTCATTTGGACAGCAAGGGGACTTCGTTGCGGAGCTATGGAGGTGGAGCACCGGATCTACAAAGGTTGTATTTCCGTATAAACCTTAGTTAAGTTGTTAACTAGCTTTGTTTCGCCTAGAATTCTAGCCGACGATCCGTAGTCTAGGGTTTCTCGGCACCGTAAAATTTGAAATTGGCATGGTTGATGCCTTGTGAGACCTCCTTGGGGTGTCTGGGAACCCTACACCACATTCAAGAGAATGTGCAAAACGGTGGATTTTGGGTACAGTCCCGAGTCACATGGAGGCAATAAGCGATAGGAGGGGTTTCGTCTCTCCCGGTATTGGGAGCTAATGTTGCGTTGTGCTCGATTGGCTATAACAGGAAGTCCTTGGCCAAGGCTGTTTCAGAGATATACTGGTAAGTGTTATCAGTAGTTTCTTGACTCGTTATGAGCCTCATATCGGCATGACTTATCGAGTTATGAGACGGGGAGACCGGACTATACGGGAGTGTTACTAATTGGAATCGAATTATAGAGACCCTCAAAGATCAGGATTAATGATAAGGTAAAACCCTAAGAAGAGAACTAACGATTCTCAGGAATGCCCATTAATTTAAGACCTACGGTTTACTCAAAAAAAAGGGGGAAAGTCCTTTTTATGATCTCTAAGAGATCATTTCAAGAAAAGAGCCGAGTTCTGTTAATGAGTTAAAAATTCAAAATAAAAAAAGAGGTTCTTTTAAGAGTTAAACTATGTTCATAATCCTTACCAATTTTTTTAGCAGAGTTCTGTGGGTAGAAATCTAAGTTTTGAGATGAGAATTAAATTCTTAAAGAAGAAGAAAACTTAAGAAAGATGATGAGATGGTAGTCATCTCAAGGGTCAAAGACCCTATTTATAGGACGTGAGAGGACGGTTCAACTACTTAGAAGATCAAACAGTGGTAAAAGTAACACCGTTGCATTCACGTGTAAGTCATGTGAGAACAATGGTGGGGGGCATCTGTTCCCCCAATATTTGAACGTAACTGAAGAGCTAAGCTTTGTTAAAATTCAATGAGACAGTGGCTCATGTGCCCCCCTACGAGGGCGCCAGGCCTTAAGATTAAATTCTATAGTGGCACCGTATATGAAGCTCACGTGGGTGCCAATGTGCAAAACACAGGAGCACCCAGAATTAAATTCTTAAATGGCGCCCACTTGCATGACACGTGAGCATCGGCGTTGTTCATATCAGATTTTTGCATCATTATATTCCCCATTCTTAATCATATTGCAAATAAATAGGTGCTTTTGATCCATGTCTGCTAAATAGTTGCAGGTTACAGGTTCTCAGAACAATACAGTGAAAATGATATAAAAAACGCTACAAAAGTGAGACTACGACCAACAAATAGAAGAATCTTTATGATGCCGCCTACAGTTTAAGGAATAAATGAAGATCAATGAATAGTTCGATTGCACAAAGTACGAAGGCAGCACAAGATTCAAGACTTCAACATGAAGCGAACGATAAAAGTCCACAACATTCTGCACTGTGGAAATCTGGAAGAAAATAGAAAAGATTCTGAAGAACCAAGTGAAGAAAACAGAAGAAAAAAGCAACATGAAGAAACCCTGGAAAAATGAGACAGAGAGCCCCCAATATGGCCGCGGATCCACGGCCAAACATGGCATTCTGCCGCGGATCCGCGGCCGTGCAACGCACATGTCGGTGCGTGTCGGTGGGAGTCGGTGCATTGACCCGGTTTTCTTAGGGTAGTCTTGTAAATTCATATGTGGATCAGATGTAAATCATAGGGTTTCTCCTATCTATAAATAGGAAGCCTACAGCTCTTTTTGGAGCATGCCTCTTTTAATTTCTAGATTTAAAATTTCAATTCGCTTGTAATTGTTCAAGAGTGCATCAATAAAAGTAAGTTTTTATTTTTAATCTTTCTTATCTGCAATTTTATTTCTCTGCAATTTTTTACCTGTCTTTATTTATCTGCAAGTTAATTAGGTTAATAAAAAGAAAAATAAAAAAAATGAATTACATTGTTAATACCCTAATGAGTGAGTAGTACCTCACTTGTTAGGATTAGGATTGGGAAGGTTTGAGAGATGGAAATCTCTCACTCCTTTCTTGCCCGTTTAACTTTATAAATTAGGGCTCTATGTAAAACAACCACCCACCACTCACTACGGCACCCTATTCTACGAGATAGCGGTGATTCCTTAGTTAGACCGGTCGTGATTGATTTAGATAGAGGTTAGGGCTAAGAATTAAGAAAGGATGGATAAGGGCCAAAAGAAAGAAACTACGTTTCTTCCTGATCGTGCTAATCCCCTTTGTTAATTATTACCTTAACACCTAAGTTCTTAATTAGGGCAAAGAAAGCGGTGAGTAGAATTAACTTTCCAAACTAACATAATCCTAACCCTAGAAAGGTTTTAATCCAAATCAAATTCAACCTCAGTTTTTATAGAAAATCAAAACCTACCACAAATAGGAATTGACTCGTTAGAACAATAAGAAAAGACATGTTTTCCCTGTGGACCGACCCGTACTCAACCGGCTAGCTACCAAGCGACACCGTCTTGATTGCGGTTAATTCTTTGATTTTAAAACGCATACGCAAAAGCACGATCAATCAAATGGCGTCGTTGCCGGGGATCACGGTAGTTATTTTCTTTTTGTAATTTCGGGTTAATTAAAAAATTAAAAAAATCATAAAATCTGAAAAATATAAAAACAAAAAAAATCATCTTGTTATTTTTTGAAGGGTTTTCGTGCGAATTGTTCAGGATCGAAAAGACAAACAGATTCAGATCTGGAAAAATCCAGTGAACAAAACAGCAAATAGAAGATCTGAACAAACAGAGGAGAACCACAACAGACAACAGAAGAATTTTGAAGGCTTGAACCAACATTTCCACCGCGGAACTGCGGAAGTAACAGACATTTGGCCGCGGATCCGCCGCGCCTTGCTGACGTCAGCTTTCCAAAACTTCTCTGTAAGCATTCTTTTCCTCTCTTCTGCCCTCTGTAGTCCTCTGAAAAATTTTCCTGCAGGGTTCTTTGCGCAAAACTTCTTCCCTCTTTCCAATAAATCAATCTTGTGCAGGATTCTTTGCGCCGCAAATAAAAGAAAAAAAATTTGGCAAGTGTTTTGGATTTTTGTGTGTTTACTGCTTTGCATTTTTAAAACGGACTTTTAAGGGGTTATAACACCAATCCAGATTGGGTGGGGATTTCATTACCCTTCTTAGGACCCCAAAAATCACAAAAAGCATTTGCATCAACTCTCGAGTTAACTAAAAAATATTAGACTCAGCCAATAAGGACTGTCGTGCTCATTAGGATAAAGGAAAGGTTGTAGGCATCGGTCGTTTATCTAAACCTGACTTTGTGGTGCCTAGGCTAAATAAGTGGGAAAGGTAATTTTAAAAAGCCCGTCTCATGGTGATTCGTGAGCGGACCCCTCCTTTCTTTACTTGTGCTTACCTGGCCACAATTGGCGGTGAAAAGGTGATTCGAGGATCTCACAACTTGCCCTTTGGAACAGTTAGGAGCAGTCTAGTTGACTTAGGAGACCGTAGCTCTAGGCTTGATTGTGCATATTGTGATTGCTTGAAAGTGTGTCTAGCTCCTTATAAAAAATCTTTTGCAAAAAACTCCTTATAAAAAAAACCACAAAACAAATTTTTTTACAAAAACTTGCCATTTTGTCGTTAGAAATCCATTGCACCCCACTTGCACCCACATTCTCTCATTGACGTTTTCTTACCCTCACCTTCTATTTTTACCTTTTTGACTACACTACACCTCGTTAGTGTATGTCCAGTTGGACTAGGGACACTAGCGCCCGTTTAGTCCGTGTCTCGTTAGTGCCTACTGACGACGCTTTCGACTCCAAAGTCGAAATTCCCTCCACTTCTTTACCTTCATCTTCAAATTCATCATCTTCTAAGGAGATGTCGGGATTCAATCCTAACAACCCCTTACCTACGGGACTGATTCCACCTCAACTGGGTGCGAATAACCCACCACACCCTCCTGTTGAAGCGCCCCAATGAATCGCGCTTCAGGATTTTTTCTATCACACTCGCACCGCACTTCCCACTTATCTTTCACTTCCACCGGCTAATGGGGATAACTTCAAGATTAAACCCCACTTCATCAATATGTTGCCCAAATTTCACAGGCTGGAATCCGAAGATGCCTACATCTTCATTAACAAATTCCAGAATGTTTGCACAATGATGAAGACCACTCAACTTTCTGATGATGCTATAAGGCTACGTGTCATTCCATTCACTTTATGTGACTTAGCTGAAAAATGGTTATATAGCACAGCATCACACTCCATAAAAAATTGGGAAGAGTTTGTTAAGGCTTTTCTTAAAAAGTTTTACCCACACCACAAGACCAGAATTCGCAATGAAATTAATCAATTTTCCCAGCTTCTTTCCGAACCTTTTTGGAAGTGTTTCGAAAGATTTAAGGACCTTCTTGTTCAGTGCCCTCACCATGGTATCGAGAAATGGCAACTTTGCCAAACTTTATACGAAGGAATGAACCCAGCAACTAAGCAGTTGTTGGAAACCATTTGTCAAGGTCACTTTCTTACAAAATGTAACACCCTAGTTTATTTATACCAATTCCAGTTCCCGTATTTCCTTATTTGTGGTATTTTCTTAATTTATCGTGTTTTGGGTGCGAATGGTATTTTACATTTTACATTGCATTCGACCCGACCCGCTTGCTTGGAACCTGTTCGATCCATGTTTATAGTTTAACTTGACTTGTTACATAGACAGGTGCACTTTCATGTTTACTGCATACTTGCATTTTATCTGGCATTGCATATTTTACCATATAACATTTTAAGTCATGTAAAATATTTTAAAAATACATCGCATGGCCTGCATGATACCCCTAGCCCCGTGGTAGCATCCGCGCATCTTGTTCTCGTCTCGTTCAGTGACACGGACTTGTTTGGATGGCTACGCGCACGTGCGTGCATCCATTCTTGGGGATATGCATTTTTTGTTATCCGGACATTCATTTTTTTATTTTGGCCAACATGTATATTTTTCGTATTTTAAAACTGAATTTTAGACCCGACCCGGGCATGTTTTGGACTATATTTGTATTTACCAGAATATCAAATTTTATTTATATAATATTAATTTTATAAATTGATACAAATTAAAATTTAGTTAATTAATAAAAGATTTTTTAAATTTAAATCTAAATTAATTTCCTAACAAACTAACAACCCCTTTCTCTCTCTCTCCTCTGCATATATATATTTATATATGTTTTATTTATTTAATTTTTTTCTTTCCTTATTTAATACACAGCCTCTTCTTCTTACTTCTTCTTCTTCTTTCTTCTTTCTTTTTCTTGATCTTGTTTCTTGATTCCGGTGATCACCGCCGGAGCCGTACTCGTCGCTGACTATCCGAGTGATCCAGTGAACGTACCTGACTTGCATGATCACCCTCGTGCATTGTTTGGAACCGTTCCATGTACCGTGCGCGCGTCGCGACATTTCGCCGACGAAGGACGTTACGTACACATCCGTTCTTGTTCCGTCTAGGCAAGTTAATCTTGCTATATGCTATATAACTCATTATATACCTATTTAAATAAATATCACACCTGTATTTTAAATCAAGCATCCCATGTTTCATATTACAGCCTTTCGACGTTCCGTTTACAATTATATAGTGCATTTCAGATCTAGGGCATGCAAACCAATCTTAATTACATGCTACATTACTTTAGACGCATCTATTTTAACAAATGGAATACCTGTATTTAAAATCATGCACCCCATGTTTAGTTTTATAACTTTTCGATGTTCCGTTTGCATCCATTCATATCATTTCAGATCTAGGTCATAAAAATTTATCTTGTTACATACTATACTATCATATACTGCATCAAATTGAATAGTTACATTTCATATTGCTTAGTTATATGTTCCGCACTTGTTAGTTTATCATTTTACGATTATGTGATACCCGTTTGCATCCATATCATTTAAAAAATATATCGTCGTAATATTTCTTATTATTATCTTTAATTAGTTTATAATCTGCATTTTATAATGTTATACAAAATATAGTTTGAAAATATTATAATTTACACATGAAACGTCGTTGCAAAGCGGATACGACAAATCTGAAATTTACTGTACACCTTACCTTATAAAATTCATTATAAATCATAAAAAAAATTATTAGTATACGTTCTTTAGTTCGTTACGAAGCTAACTCAGAATACTATAACTCTATGAAACATTTACTTGCAAAATAAATTGTTTAAATAACGTAAAATGAAAATGAAAATATCCCTAAACTGCTGTCCAGGGAAATTCCAGCAACAAACTTTCAACTTCGAATGTTCATAACTCTTTGTAGAAACAAACTGAGATACTTCAACTTATAAAAATGAAAACCTTATTGAATTATCTTTGTTTTGGTATAAGACACGTCCCTTTTGGAGAACGTTTATTATTTTTAAGCTATTTTACAAATCAGGGTGACGCCGAATTTCTGAATGGAACTTTCTTGTGCATGGTTAATCAATACCACTTTTATAGTTATTAATCGGTTTGAATATGTTATCCATGTTAATATTATTATATCAATATCTATTTAATAAATAATAGTGCTTGTGTTTTAATATTCAGCAAATTTTACCGATTTACAGTTTTATAGTATCCGTCTGTATCCGTACGGTTTATTACATATCTAGTTGCACGGCGAGACCATATTATTTCATGTTACTATTTTATTAGTACTCTATACTTGATTTTGTGCACCCATATTTGTTACAGTTTGATTATGAGCACCCACTCGACACTTGTGCACTACCTGACAAGACCTGATACACTACTACTGACATGACTTGATACCTATGCACTACTTGACACGACTTGATACATGTACACCACCTGACATGACCTGATGTACCACAGCTTGACATGTTACATGATCTTGTTACTAATGCCGACAATCTTGACCTGTTGTCCCTACGGACATTTCCTGTTGTCTATACAGACAAACATGTCCCTGCTTGATCCTGTGTTGGCATTAGTCTCAGATTTATAAATACCTGACTTACACACATAACTTGGGGGTATGGGGAAATCAATAATGTAGCTGAACGTAACTCAAAGGGCTATTATATCATTTTACCGTGGTCCCGTGGGGAATAAACGGGACATAGACTCACAGTCTATTAGATCATTTTACCGCGGTCCCGTGGGGAATGAACGGGACATAGACTCACAATCTATTACACCATTTTACCGTGGTCCCATGGGGAATGAACGGGGCATAGACCGATGGGTTACGATGAGGATTACATTAATTGATTTCGAATAACTTTAAAGTACCTTATAGCACAGTTTAGACTACTCACTGCACTTCACCTGTTTATATCCTGTTCGCTGATCTATATTCATGTTACGGTTTACTTGCTACTGATGACTTGTTATTGTTCATACTTCATGCCTGCATATTTCATCACATCCTGCTTGCTTAGAATTATTGATATTTTGACGCACTGACGTCTGGGTTTTGCATGGCCCAGATCCCTTATCTTTATCTCAGGCTGTCCAGGAGTATTTTGATCAACAGGCCGAGCAGTGAGGACCTGTTATTAGTTTAGTTTAGTTTCCTTTCAGTATTTTCATTCCTGATATGAGCCCGCATTATGGGACGTACATTCCAGTTTATTATTATATTGGATCTTTTTGCTTCCGCGTTATTTTTATTCTTGACTCGTTATTCTGGCTCATGGACATGTATTAGATAGTTGTTTATTATTTTACTGTTCTTGATATCTCTACAGCCGTAATGTGACTGTGGAGGGATATTTCCTATCCACAGGTAGCATGGTTGGCTCTGTCACGTGCCTATCTTAGCGCACTCTGGGAAGCGGGGCATGACACAAAATCTAGCGAGGAAGCTTGGCAATTTCTCGACGATCTTACTGAACAAACACTTCAGTGGAAAAGCACTAAGACCACTTCATCTACTTCATCAGGTCAGTCTAGGGTAGGCATACATCAACTTGATATGTCGATTGCAATGAAGGCCGAAATGGCTGCACTCACGAAAAAAACTAGAAGCAATTGAGAGCAAATTCTCATCGCCTTCTCCTGCCCCAGCTTTACCCCCACACACTATTTGCGCTTGTTGTTCGGATCCGTCCCATCTAACCGAATAGTGTCCTTACAACCCGCCTGTTCAAGGACAAGATCAAGTCAATGCTGCCTTTCAGCAAAGACAAAGAAATGATCCATACTCTTCAACTTATAATCCTGGTTGGAGGAGCCACCCAAATTTTGTTTGGAATCAAAATCAACAACAATTCCAAAGCAATAACAATTTTCAGAGGCCTCCTCCACAACAACAAGCTCCTCAACAAACTCGATATCAGCAACCTTTCCAACCCCAACCTTACCAAAACCCAATGAACAATTTTATACCAAACAACTCTTATCCTCAAAATAATTTTGTTCAGCCAAATAACGATAAGGTTTCCTCTCTAGAACGAAATCTGGATGCATTTTTAAAATAATCCACGCAATCCTCAGCCAGCATCCAATCTTCCATTCAGTCTTTGGTGCAACACACTGCTTCACATGATCAGAGCATCAAAACAATTGAAGCCCAAATTGCACAACTGAATGCTGCGTTAAGCGAGCGAGAGAAGAGAAAACTTCCATCTCAACCACTGCCAAATCCTGGTTACACACAAAATACATATGTTGCTCATGAACAACAAAATCATAATATGAATGCCGTGATTACATTGAGATCTGGAAAAGTATTGCACAACAACGTTGGCAATAATGATGACACCCCGGCCGCCGCTTCTTCTTCTTCATCTTCTTCTTCATCTTCTTCGTCTTCTTCAGAGCATGTTCTTCATTCTTCACAAGGCTCTACGTCTTCTAATTCGAACGGACCCACATCTCACTCCACGAAAACACCAACATTGGGATCCGCTCCAACTCCGCAATCTACTCCACAAATATTGGACTCAACAAATTTTCAAAATATTCCATTTCTAAATAGGTTGAGATCCAATAAACCTACTCCACAAATGGAGAAGATTGTGGAGTTATTCAAACAGGTTAGCATTAACATACCTCTCTTGGATGCAATCCAACAAGTCCCTTCTTACGCTAAAATCTTAAAGGACTTATGCACCAAGAAGAGGAAATCGCAGGTACCTAAGAAAGTTTTCTTGGCTAGTGCAGTAAGTGATGCTCTTACCCAACCTTTACCCCAAAAATGTAAGGACCCTGGCTGTCCTACAATTTCAATAACAATTGGGGATAAGAACATCAATCGCGCACTTTTAGATCTTGGTGCCAGTGTTAATTTGCTTCCCTATTCAGTATATGAACAATTAGGCGTTGGAGAGCTGAAACCCACACATTGTACTCTCCAAATGGCCAACCGATCCATCACCCATCCTAGGGGTGAGTTAGAGGATGTGTTAATTAAAGTAGGGGACTTCATTTTCCCCGTTGATTTCATTGTTATGGACACACAGCCTGTAGCTAACCCCCGGAGTCAAATTCCGGTGATACTCGGTCGACCATTCCTTGCGACTTCTAATGCGGTGATCAATTTTCGTAATGGTTCGATGAACCTATCTTTTGGAAACATGACAATTGAACTCAACAGTTTTAAGTTAGGGAATCAGCTCTCCGAGCCTAATGCTAATATACTTGATGTTTGCTCGATCCAAGAGATCACTCAGGAGGACTGTGAGCTCGAAAAAAAAATTTCGATCACAGCAGTTTTGACGCCATTAGTGCGTTCCTCCTTGAATCAGACACAGTTTTCACACCCGATAACGATTACGAGTATTTCACTTTTTCGAACGATTTTGAAGAATCACCACCCGAGTTTGAGTCCTTTGAATTTTTGGATGAGTTAACTGAACCATCCGACTCGGTTGCTTACACTCGCTTCGAACCATTGTTGGAATCCTTCGAGTTCGAGACAGTTTCACCAATTTTACCTTCAATTGTTTCACCTCCAAAACTCGAACTCAAGCTATTGCCGTCTCACCTTAAATATGCTTACTTAGGTGAGAATGAGATCCTTCCTGTTATCATATCGGCCTCTTTAGCCCTCGAGCAATAGAAAGCCCTTTTAATGGTCTTACAAAAAAATCGGCAAGCTTTTGGCTGGACTATGGCGAACATCAAGGGGATTAGTCCCATCATAGTTGAACATCATATACATATGATGGATGATGCCAATCCAGTAAGGGATCCACAGAGACGCCTCAACCCTATAATGAAGGAGGCTGTTAAAAAGGAGATTGTAAAATGTCTAGATAGTGGTATCATTTACCCTATCTCTAATAGCCAGTAGGTTAGCCCCATTCACGTTGTCCCAAAGAAATCGGGCATAACGGTCATAACTAATGAGGCGAATGAGTTAATACCTACTCGCACCCAAACTAGGTGGCGAGTTTGCATTGATTATAGAAAACTCAATGCCGCGACACGGAAAGACCACTTTCCATTACCTTTCATTGACCAAATGCTAGAATGATTGGCTGGGCATGAATTTTACTGCTTTTTGGATGGCTACTCCGGCTATAATCAAGTTCCCATTGCCGAAAAGGACCAAGACAAGACCATATTTACTTGTCCTTTCGGTATATTTGCTTACCGTCGTATGCCCTTTGGGTTATGCAGTACACCCGCTACTTTCCAGCGGTGTATGATGGGCATCTTTTCAGACATAGTGGAAAAAATTTTGGAGATTTTTATGGATGACTTCTCCATTTTCGGCTACTCCTTTGATGAGTGTTTGCTACATTTAGACGCGGTTCTTACCCGGTGTAGGGATAAGAACCTCACTTTAAATTGGGAGAAATGCCACTTTATGGTACGAGAGGGTATTGTCTTAGGACATATCATCTCGCAAAATGGTATTGAGGTTGATAAAGTTAAGATTGAAGTCATTTCCAATCTTCCTCCTTCCAAGTGCGTCAAAGACATCCGAGCCTTCCTTGGCCATGCCTGTTTCTATAGATGGTTCATCAAGGATTTTAGCAAGATAGCTAGACCTTTGACTCTTTTGTTGGCCAAGGACACCGCATTTGATTTTGACTCAACCTGCATGAAGGCGTTCGAGTCATTGAAAAACTCACTTATTTCCGCTCCCATTCTTTCATCTCCTGACTGGACGCATCCATTTGAAATTATGTGCGATGCGTCTGATTTCGCCATTGGTGCTGTCCTTGGACAGCACATAAATAAGATGCCGCATGTAATTTATTACGCTAGCCGAACCTTAAATGAGGCCCAATTGAATTACACAATAACTGAAAAAGAATTCTTAGCTGTTGTGTTTGCACTAGAAAAATTCAGGCCCTACTTAATCAGCTCTCCAGTCATAGTTTACACGAACCATTCAGCTCTTTGCCATCTTTTTGCGAAGAAGGATGCTAAATCTCGGCTGATACGTTGGATCCTCTTGCTACAAGAGTTTGACATTGTCATAAGAGACAAGAGAGGATGCGAAAACATAGTCGCCGACCACCTTTCAGGACTTTCTTCTTCGCCTACACTTCAAATTCCTATTAAAGACGTTTTTCCAGATGAGCAGCTCTTAACTGTGTCATGCGAACCTTGGTTCGCAGATATCGTAAATTATTTTGCCACCGGACTGATACCAAACGATTGGTCGAATCAAGACAGACTCTGATTCCTGTCTCAAGTAAAACATTTTTACTGGGATGAACCGTATCTCTTCAAATACTGTTCCGACCAAATCATTCGTCGGTGTGTCCCCGACAACGAGTTTAAGAGCATGCTGTCATTCTGCCACGATCAAGCGTGTGGCGGGCATTTTGGCCCCAAAAAGACAGCAGAAAAAATCTTGCAGTGTGGTTTCTACTGGCCACGACTTTTTAAAGATGCATATGAATACTGCAAGACATGCTCCTGGTGCCAACACTTAGGCCGGATATCTCGGAGAAATGAAATGCCACTCCAACCAATTTTGGTTGTTGAAATTTTTGATGTTTGGGGGATAGATTTTATGGGACCATTTCCCAATTCTTTTGGGAACATGTATGTTCTACTTGCTGTTGACTATGTTTCAAAATGGGTCGAGGCTGTGCCCAGCCGAACTAATGACAACAAGGTTGTCGTTAGATTTCTCAAAGAAAACATTTTTTCTCGGTTTGGGCATCCTCGCGCGATTATCAGTGATAATGGATCTCACTTTTGTAATAGAACTTTCGAGTCCTTAATGCGGAAATACTCCATTACTCATAAGCTGTCAACGCCCTATCATCCCCAAACTTGTGGGCAAGCCGAGATTTCGAATCGGCGGATTAAACAGATATTGGAGAAAAGGGTTTCTAAAAACCGTAAAGATTGGTCATCAAAACTGATTGATACCCTTTGGGCATTCCGTACTGCCTATAAGACCGATCTTGGCATGTCTCCATACAGGCTTGTTTATGGAAAGGCTTGCCACCTTCCAGTTGAAATAGAGCATAAGGAATTTTGGGCAATAAAAGAGTTGAACCTATCTTTGGGAGATGCGGGCAGCAATAGAAAGCTGCAGTTGAACGAATTAGACGAGCTGCGGGATGAAGCCTATGAGAATGCAGTAGTTGTTAAAAACCAAACGAAGGTGTTCTACGATAAACACCTTATGCGCAAGACTTTCAAACCTGGTCAACAGGTTTTGCTTTACGATACTCGGTTACATTTCCATCCCGGCAAGCTCAAATCTCAATGGAAAGGGCCATTTATGATACACACCGTATATCCGCACGGTGCGGTCGATCTAGAAAACCCGGAGGACGGTTCACTATTTAAAGTGAACGGACATCAACTTAAACCGTTCCTCACTGCGGACCCTTCGGAGGAGCTCCTGTTTTTGCATGAGCCGATTTATATTGACTGATCTTCCTCCATCTACCCCTAAATTTTCGATTATCTAGCCAAAACACTGTTTCAAACAAGTTTGGGGGTATGTGTAGGGTGTTTTTCGTCACCCCATTGAGATGAGAGTACGTGCGTGCTTGTCAGGCGCATTACAGATTCCCCCTGCCTAGGGTAGGTCGGGGTTTAATGATTGTGGGGATCCGAATCTCCGGCAGCCGCGGACTAAGCTGCCGTTAATTACCCCTCGCCTTTGGAGCGAGGGAACCTCCGATTGACGGGTTAAACTGGTCATGCGAACTCAATGTGCAATGTTGTGTTTTGAAGGAGTTTTGGATATATCGGGGGCCCCGCAGAGTTTTCACGGGGGTCCCGCTACCCGGATAGCGGGCTGGGGGTCAAGGAGGCTAGCAACCCCCTTGCGAGGTGTGGGGCAGCGCCCCGTTAGAAATTTTTTTCTAACAGGGACAGTGTCGTGGTGTATGTGTGTGTGCACATATGTATGCATATGTGTGTATATGTTAGTTATATGTATGCCCTAGAGGCCATTACTGTACATTGGATGTATATTGTAGTGGATGCTGGGACATATATAGGTAGGACTTTCTTGCTCGACATGATAGTACGCTATCTGGTTGCTCTTTATCTTAACATGTATACTTTCTGTCTCTCTGATTACATGTTGATAAAGCCCTTAGGATGTGTACTCGACTTCCAGGACTATGATGTAGATCATACTAGTGGGGCCTGGGTAGTCCATGAGTACATCCTTGAAATGTTCCTAGTCGTGGGAATATCGAGACGGGGCATCGATATTCCAGAGTAGACTAGCGCATATCTTCTCGACCCATGCGATGGGCGATGGATGATCCCATATCTATTGGTGTTTGACATCGAAGATGGTATGCGGGTGCTCAGTGGAGACTGGGTACACTGAACGGACTCGCCGAGAACTCCCAGATGGTATTATACCTCACGTCAGATGGCAGTTCTCTGGTGACACTGGTACAGCTTAGTCTGTTGACCCGAGATCGTCATAGAGTCTTGTGTGTCTCCCACTGTGCTTTGATTTCCACCCTACCACGGCTCTACTGAGTTGTGCAAACAGGTGGTTTTTGGGTACAGTCCCGATTCACATGGAGGCAATGAGCGATAGGAGGGGATTCGTCTCTCCCGGTATTGGGGGTTGATGTTGTGCTATGCTCGACTGGCCATAACAGGAAATCCCTGGCCAGGGTTGCAGTGATATACTGGTAAGAGTTATCAGTAGTTTCACGAATGTTATGGACCTCAAGTCGGCATAACTTATCGAGCTATTGGGGTCTGACGTTTACCACCCCTAGGCGAGATATGCGACATATCAGACGAACAGACCGGACTGTACGGTAAGTGTTACTGGTTGGATTCACAGGAGTGTGAGCGGGCTTGCTCGTCGATCTTCTGATCGCTCAATACCCGGGTGGCCGTTACGTTTAGCAGACCGCTTGCGGCTTGTGGGTGTTTGATATGATCATCATCTGCTGCCGGCGTATTGACGAGTCTTTAGAGTCCTACACAGAGGTTTCCTGGATCAAGCGAAACGAAATAGGAGCGCATATGAGATATGTGCGGGACCGAGAATAATTCGAATATGCGATACCGTATTACATTCTCGCGATCTATGTATCGATTGGTTATATGCGATATAACCTAGTTATCGAATCAAGGATTGATTCGATAAGCCGATACATAAGAAACTAGTCGGTTATATCCGATATGACCGGATCGTTAAATCAGGTGTTGATTTAATGATTTAGTGCATATTTATATATTTGATATATTACTTTGCGTTAACTAGTGTTGGTTCACTTTAAATGGATTTTCTCACTTGAATTGTGCAAGTTGTATATGTGATATGCTTTTGTGCACATGTTTGTATCATGTTTGATGATACATGCTTACTTGGTTAAGTGTAAAGAATCAAACCATGGTTTAAACTAATGATTAGGGTTTTGTTTAGTCATTTACTTGTTTATCTATTTCTTTATTTATCTTTTTATTTTGGAAAAGATAAATGATGAAATGGTGGCATTATTTGTTTGCTAGTGGAACATTCATGAAGTCTTGACTTAGTCTCCTTTTTTGTTCTTATCCTAAACCCTAACCATTCCATTAACCATGGTCTTTTCTCTACACTTAACTAAGGTTGAAAGTATGATAAGATTTTATTATTCATTTTCATAATCAAATCTATCATATCTTTCTTCTTCTTCTTCAAGAACTAGGAAAAAGAAAAGCTTTCTAGTTCAATGGCAACATGAGAAAACAAGTGAGAAATCCAAATCTAAAGTCTACCCACTTCCTATTTCTTCATCCTCTACCTCTTGCCAAGTTGTATAGAGTGTTTACTTCACAAGTTTTCAAAGCTTGGTGAAGATTGGAGCTTATTCTTGTGATGCTTCGACGTAGATCATCTTCGGCATCGAACCGACGATCAAACCCGCCCATTCTTCGATGATGCCAATGCTAGAGTCGTGAGTTCGATTTGGACAGCGGAGGGAGATCATCGTGGAGCTTAGACAGTGGTGGACCGGATCTACAAAAGTTGTAGCCCCTTTCCTTTAGATACATTTCCGTTTACTTGCTCGCTTCGCCTATATATATCTAGCCAACGATCCGTAGTTTAGGGTTTCTCGGCACCGTAAAATTTGAAATTGGCATGGTTGATGCCTTGTGAGACCTCATTAGGGTGCCTAGGAACCCTACAGTGGTATCAGAGCCTAGCTAGAGCCTTAGGCGAAGTCCTGACGGAATTAGAAGTCCGAACGACCCGAAAACCCAACCCTATATATGCTCTCTGTACATTTTTAATTTCGGGATTTTTTCCACATTAAAAATATGCAGAAAAATCAGCAGGATAATCTAAGAGTTACTGTGAATTTCGATGGACTAATTCCATCAAAGAGCCGCGGATCCGCGGCACGAGCATGGCTCGTGCGGCGGTTCCGCGGCAGTGTTGTCGTTTTGTGTATTTAAATTTTCACAGTAATTCTCAGTTTTCTGTTCTGGTTTTCCTGGGAATTTTTAATATTTATTCAAAAGTTGAATTTTCTGGGTTGTATTGGGGACTCGGTGTATTCGATCGGACTGTCTAATTTTTGTCGGTGTGCTTTTCCGGGTATTTTTAGAATATGTTAAAAAGTTCGACCGGATATAAATACCCACTTTTTCCCCTGCCGGGAAATTTCCAATTGTTGGATTTTTCCGTAGTTTAACGACGTTCTAAGTAGTGCAAGTAACGCGATGGACCCTCTAGAAGACAACAAACCTTAACTCGATTATGTGACCGTCTTGAACTGCCCTTTGAACCTTCGGGTTTGGGGCAGTACGGCGTGCCACATGTGAGGCGTTGGCTTGACCCTTCTACGGCTGGACCGTTGGTACTGAGGCACGAACTGAATGTTGTTAGACTTATTTCATGTGTTGAGTAGTATCGGGAAAACTTGGGTGTTCGATTGTTCGATCGGAAAGTTTAACATTTTCCATTTATCCGGAATGTGATACAATAATTGGAATTCACAATAAGTTATGAGATAACGGAATGAGTATTATAAACATAGCAGTTTAGTCTCACTTGATCGGTTGCCACGGAATTTTGATGTGATCAAAAGTCCGTCGCAATCACGTAGCGTACGCGGATACTCGCCGGGTAAACTTAATAGACAGCCTCACCCCATAGCCCCGACCAAGTGACTGTAGGAGAACCCCGTCGTCGAAAGCATCCGTTCGGGTGCTCCCGGTAGCGGTATTCTGCCTTGGTGCACTTCGTCGACGGTATCAGGGGTGCGGCCGCCTACTAAAGTTTGCGACGAGCATTCGATCAGTTTTTCGGGAATCTTGTTGAATTGCCCGACTTGATATTGAAAAGTGTTTTCGATAATGAGACTAAAATGCAGGGTTTATAATTGTCAGGCATGCGATGTCTAAAGAATTCATTTGATCAGGCATGCGATGTCTGAGGTGGTTGCGGATTCCAACTGTTGTAGTTTTACACTTTCTTTTCTGTGACCGTAAGTGTAATATGTGATATCGCCGGTTTCGTTGCTATATATCAACGACAATTGGGATGCGCATATTTACTTACGTTGATGACATGTGATGTGATGTGTTGCTGGATATGTTATATTGGATCGTCGTGTTTGAATAGCCGGGGGTTTTTATGTGAGATGAGTGTTTTTTCATTTTCATTCATGTAAAAACTTGTATGTAATATTCTTTTATTGGGGCACTTCCAGGTTGCGGATGTTGTCACCATTTGTATATTATTTACTTTTCCGCATTAGGATAGACCCAAGGAGGGGAGCACAAGTAACCGGGTTCTGGGGTCCAGTGGGAGACCAACTCGAGGAGTCGAGTCCGGGTCTCCTAACTCTAGAATTGGTAGGGTTGCTTGCCGCTCTCGTAGGGGTCTTGGGGTGTGGGATTGGCTATTCATCACGACCGTGGAATCCGTGTTTTATACTGGCTCGTATTGAAAACACGGACGTCCTAGTATATCCAATATTTCATATATTTCTTCTGCTGTGATTTATCTGTGATGTGATCATATGATGTTCTGTGACAGGTATTATATATAGTATATATGATATATTATATAGACGTTGCTTATGTTTTACACCCGCGCTAGCCCTGCCCCGCTCTGCCGTTAGTTACCTAACTTAACGGTGCAGACGGGACATCGAGGCGAATGCGGATGGCATAAGCGTACGTTATATTTATCTGTGATGTTTAGGTAATTTAAATGATGGGATATTCATTAATGAGATTAATGAAAGAAAATAAACCTAATTGATGTTGTGGAATCGAATTTCAAAATAAAACAGGTAGCTACAGTTCTTGCTTTGCATCGCGGTGTTCATTATAGAACATCCTGCACCTTATTCGATAGGGAAAGGACCGAGATCCCTTCACCGGGAGTGACTCCTTTAGCAATAACTGGCAGATGCTACATCACTCGGTTTGTCTTTTGATCGCTTCTATAGTTTCTGCTTTGCACAGTGATATATATGATATATCCCGCACCTCATTCGACGAGGAAAGGGCCGACGATCCCTTTACCGGGAGTGACCCCTTTAGCAAAACTAGAAAAGCCTCGAAAACATTCCATTTAAAAACCATTTGATTCCGCAACGAGATCAAGTTCAAAGCGTTAAAGGTTTTCACAAAAACCATTCGCAACCCTCCGTCATTTTAGGAAGTAGAGTACTTAGTATTCGTGCTGTGTTTGTTGACCATAGTCAAGGCACAGTGTACGGTAGCTAAGTGATGTCTTCCTACACCGCATATGATGCGATTAGTTAGGACAGTCGCGTGACTTTGTTGACCTTAGTTAAGGGTCATGTGGGTGGGTCTAATTAATCACGAAATGACGGGTAGAACTTGACTAGTACTTATGATTTGTTGACCATAGTTAAGGTCATAGGTGCTAGGGGTAAAAACCTTTATCGGGAGTTTCAAGTGTTGAAATTTGCAATGAGATTGCATACCTTCTATATGATAGTTGGATTCCGATACCCACTGCGAGTAATTGTTACTCCTGGGAGAGTTTTGCACTTTGTAATTAGCCGATCAAGTAGGTGTCTAGAAAGGTGTCAACGGGGTTACGCCTCTGGGAAAACGAGGTTTACTGTAATTAGGTCCGTGCGAAAGCACGGGGAACCTCCCTCAAAGTACCGACACTGGCCTGGCTGAAAGATTGACGAACTTGTAGAGTGTAATTAATCCCGGCTAGTCTTTCCTTTTAGGGTTTGAAGGAAGATTTGATAAAAACAGTGGGAGACATCCTGATTAGATAAAATACATAACCAATCTAATCTTGCAAGAGCGCACGCAGAGTGTTTTCTTCTCTCTCTCTCCTGGTAGCGACCATATCACGCCTTAATCAAGATAATAATACGGAATTTTGACCGAACCCGCTTGTTATACTGAGCTGGGGAACGTTGGTCCCGCTCCAAGTTATAATTGTTATAAGACAGAGCAGGAAATTGGGGAATACCAGAATTCCTATGCCGCCCAAACGAAGAAAGTGCATATGATGCATCTCCTTCGGGTGTGTTCATTACAAAGAACTGTTTCTCAGTATCCTCTGCATCCTGGGTATATGATACCGGATCAGGATCCCAGATATGTAATCTGTTACATAGGGCTACAAGAGGGTAGAAAAACTGAGAACGGGTGATAAGTTTCATGAGGCAGAAAACGGGGCAAGTGTTGCAGTCAAGTCTGTTGGTCACTGTCACCCTGTATTACGAATACATTGATTCTGAACAAATGCTATTAGATACCGAACCTGATATACAAAATCATATCAGTCTCTTTATTAGTAAAGAAAGGATATAATTTTGTATTGATGGATAATGTTTTGAACATTTCCTATATCAAAAGTTGATCGGTTCAGGCACGTTATCTAAAAGCATTGACGTTCTAAATCAAACTACAATTCCTCGTATACAGAACACACACAAGAGGAAGAGTTCAGAAATGAACGAATTCTTCTTGAGGTATTGTAGACTAGGTCATATCAATGCGACCCGACTAGCTAAAGTTACATTTAGATGCATATTTAAATCAGTTTGAATTTACATCGTGTGAAACTTGCCAGTCATGTCACAAAGATATAATGACACCAGCTCAGTTTACTGGAAACAGAGAAAGAGTTAGTGAACTCTTGGGATGATACATGTTGATGTATGTAGGTCCCCTGTCTACACATGCCAGGACTGGTTCTTTATACTTCATTACGTTCTCTGATAATCTTTCGAGATTCAGACCTATGTTCCTGTTGAAACACAAGTCCGAACCTTTTGAGATATTCACAGAATATAAGTTAGAAGTAGAGAACCAAAATAAGGGTATAAGTATTATGTCCTTTGATGTGATCAAGGAGGAGAATACTTGAGCACGAAATTCTTGGACTTTTCTAAAGGAGAATGAGATTCTCTCTCGGCATTACTCCTCCGTATACACCATAGCACGATGGTATATCGGGGCGGAGCAATAACACCCTATGTGATAAGGTGTGCTCTATGATGAGTACTACTGAGTTACCTATTTCCTTTTGGGAGGTATGCACTTGAGAAGCTGCATACCTATTGAATTAGGTTTGAATCAAATCAATGCCTACCACTCCATATGAGATATGGTATGGGAAGATCCTATCTCTTAAGTAAGTTAAGATTTGGGATTGTCCGGCCTACGTCAAAAAGCAAAATCCGGACAAGCTCGAGGCAAGGTCTGTAATGTAGAACTGGAAAGGTTCCAGCTATACAAACTACTGCAGATGATTTGATAGAACCAAAGGATTCAATAGTTACCAACGAACCTCAGCCTCTCCGCCGATCTAGTAGGGTTCCTCACCCGCCTGAGAGATACTTCGGTTACTCTATGACAGTGGGAGCGAGGATTGCATCATGAGATGATGACCCAACTAGTTTCGAGCTGGCCATCAGGAGTGAGACTCTGTAAGAATGGCTGGATGCTTAGTGATCTGAGATGGAATCCTTATACACCAACAAAGTATGGACTTTGGTTGCTATAACTGAAGGGTTAAATCCCCATCAGGAGCAAGTATATCTTGAGAAGATTACTTGGTGTAGATGGAAAAGTTGAGACTTTCAAAGCTAGGCTTGTTAAAGGTTTTCGTCATCGACCAGGCGTGGATAATGATGAAACCTTTTTCCAGTAACTATGCTTAAGTCTATCCAGATCCTACTTACCACGGCTACATACCATGACTACGATATCTGGCTGTTGGGTGCCATGACTGCTTTTCTAAATACTGATTTAGAAGAGAACGTCTATAAGAACACAGCCAGAGGTCTTCGTAAACAGTGGGAGCAGCGGAAACGTGTGCAAGTTGCTTTACATAATGAAGCAGGCATCGCGGAGTTGGAACGTCTGTTTTGATGTGATAGTCAAAGTGTTTGACTTCATCAAAATGGTAGACGAACCTTGTATATACAAAAGGGTAGTAGAGAGTAAGGTGGTCATCTTCGTATTGTACGTAGACAACATACTCTTGATAGGAAAAGAGTTTCCTGTACTACGATCGATCAATCTCCTATTATCACAAGGATTCTCCAAATAGGATCAAAGTGATACCTCCTAAATCCTAAGTTTTCATCTATGAGATAGATGTAATTGGATGCAAGGATTCTCACTAGATGTAGTGAGATGGTATCAATCGATCCTGGGGAGAATCACTGGAAGTGTTCCAGGGTGATAAAGACGACTGAATGTCAGTCACAGGCACTGTCTTTACCCTCAGTAAAGGGACGGTATGTTGGAAGAGTTCCAAGCTAGATACCGTGGCAAACTAGACGATAAAGGCTGGTAACATCGCTATTAAAGATACTACCAAAGAGGAAGTTTGGGTGTATATTGGTTCATAAGATGAACTAGGTTCCTTCCATTGTATGACAATGGAAGTGTGGCTTTGGCCCTTGGAACCCTGGTCCCATCAGTGACCCAGACATATTCTGAGGCAGCA
Organism: Agapanthus africanus; assembly: GCA_030015575.1. Classification (NCBI taxonomy): domain Eukaryota; kingdom Viridiplantae; phylum Streptophyta; class Magnoliopsida; order Asparagales; family Amaryllidaceae; genus Agapanthus; species Agapanthus africanus. The sequence goes on along the minus strand of JASDDO010000022.1, from coordinate 765,188,757 downwards.
TCACCTGATCATGGAAATAGTTGATCTCCAGGTTGATCGAGGTTAGGAGAGTAGACTCAGAGGACAACACGGCGGATCCACTCACGAAGGCCTTTTTCCCAGAGAGAGACTCATATGGGATGGTTGAGTATTAGATACTGCGACCACTGCTACAGATGGCCCTAGTGCAAGTGGGAGATTGTTAGTTATATGTATGCCCTAGAGGCCATTACTGTACATTGGATGTATATTGTAGTGGATGCTGGGACATATATAGGTAGGACTTTCTTGCTCGACATGATAGTACGCTATCTGGTTGCTCTTTATCTTAACATGTATACTTTCTGTCTCTCTGATTACATGTTGATAAAGCCCTTAGGATGTGTACTCGATTTCCAGGACTATGATGTAGATCATACTAGTGGGGCCTGGGTAGTCCATGAGTACATCCTTGAAATGTTCCTAGTCGTGGGAATATCGAGACGGGGCATCGATATTCCAGAGTAGACTAGCGCATATCTTCTCGACCCATGCGATGGGCGATGGATGATCCCATATCTATTGGTGTTTGACATCGAAGATGGTATGCGGGTGCTCAGTGGAGACTGGGTACACTGAACGGACTCACCGAGAACTCCCAGATGGTATTATACCTCACGTCAGATGGCAGTTCTCTGGTGACACTGGTACAGCTTAGTCTGTTGACCCGAGATCGTCATAGAGTCTTGTGTGTCTCCCACTGTGCTTTGATTTCCACCCTACCACGGCTCTACTGAGTTGTGCAAACAGGTGGTTTTTGGGTACAGTCCCGATTCACATGGAGGCAATGAGCGATAGGAGGGGATTCGTCTCTCCCGGTATTGGGGGTTGATGTTGTGCTATGCTCGACTGGCCATAACAGGAAATCCCTGGCCAGGGTTGCAGTGATATACTGGTAAGAGTTATCAGTAGTTTCACGAATGTTATGGACCTCAAGTCGGCATAACTTATCGAGCTATTGGGGTCTGACGTTTACCACCCCTAGGCGAGATATGCGACATATCAGACGAACAGACCGGACTGTACGGTAAGTGTTACTGGTTGGATTCACAGGAGTGTGAGCGGGCTTGCTCGTCGATCTTCTGATCGCTCAATACCCGGGTGGCCGTTACGTTTAGCAGACCGCTTGCGGCTTGTGGGTGTTTGATATGATCATCATCTGCTGCCGGCGTATTGACGAGTCTTTAGAGTCCTACACAGAGGTTTCCTGGATCAAGCGAAACGAAATAGGAGCGCATATGAGATATGTGCGGGACCGAGAATAATTCGAATATGAGATACCGTATTACATTCTCGCGATCTATGTATCGATTGGTTATATGCGATATAACCTAGTTATCGAATCAAGGATTGATTCGATAAGCCGATACATAAGAAACTAGTCGGTTATATCCGATATGACCGGATCGTTAAATCAGGTGTTGATTTAATGATTTAGTGCATATTTATATATTTGATATATTACTTTGCGTTAATTAGTGTTGGTTCACTTTAAATGGATTTTCTCACTTGAATTGTGCAAGTTGTATATGTGATATGCTTTTGTGCACATGTTTGTATCATGTTTGATGATACATGCTTACTTGGTTAAGTGTAAAGAATCAAACCATGGTTTAAACTAATGATTAGGGTTTTGTTTAGTCATTTACTTGTTTATCTATTTCTTTATTTATCTTTTTATTTTGGAAAAGATAAATGATGAAATGGTGGCATTATTTGTTTGCTAGTGGAACATTCATGAAGTCTTGACTTAGTCTCCTTTTTTGTTCTTATCCTAAACCCTAACCATTCCATTAACCATGGTCTTTTCTCTACACTTAACTAAGGTTGAAAGTATGATAAGATTTTATTATTCATTTTCATAATCAAATCTATCATATCTTTCTTCTTCTTCTTCAAGAACTAGGAAAAAGAAAAGCTTTCTAGTTCAATGGCAACATGAGAAAACAAGTGAGAAATCCAAATCTAAAGTCTACCCACTTCCTATTTCTTCATCCTCTACCTCTTGCCAAGTTGTATAGAGTGTTTACTTCACAAGTTTTCAAAGCTTGGTGAAGATTGGAGCTTATTCTTGTGATGCTTCGACGTAGATCATCTTCGGCATCGAACCGACGATCAAACCTGCCCATTCTTCGATGATGCCAATGCTAGAGTCGTGAGTTCGATTTGGACAGCGGAGGGAGATCATCGTGGAGCTTAGACAGTGGTGGACCGGATCTACAAAAGTTGTAGCCCCTTTCCTTTAGATACATTTCCGTTTACTTGCTCGCTTCGCCTATATATATCTAGCCAACGATCCGTAGTTTAGGGTTTCTCGGCACCGTAAAATTTGAAATTGGCATGGTTGATGCCTTGTGAGACCTCATTAGGGTGCCTAGGAACCCTACAGTGGTATCAGAGCCTAGCTAGAGCCTTAGGCGAAGTCCTGACGGAATTAGAAGTCCGAACGACCCGAAAACCCAACCCTATATATGCTCTCTGTACATTTTTAATTTCGGGGTTTTTTCCACATTAAAAATATGCAGAAAAATCAGCAGGATAATCTAAGAGTTACTGTGAATTTCGATGGACTAATTCCATCAAAGAGCCGCGGATCCGCGGCACGAGCATGGCTCGTGCGGCGGTTCCGCGGCAGTGTTGTCGTTTTGTGTATTTAAATTTTCACAGTAATTCTCAGTTTTCTGTTCTGGTTTTCCTGGGAATTTTTAATATTTATTCAAAAGTTGAATTTTCTGGGTTGTATTGGGGACTCGGTGTATTCGATCGGACTGTCTAATTTTTGTCGGTGTGCTTTTCCGGGTATTTTTAGAATATGTTAAAAAGTTCGACCGGATATAAATACCCACTTTTTCCCCTGCCGGGAAATTTCCAATTGTTGGATTTTTCCGTAGTTTAACGACGTTCTAAGTAGTGCAAGTAACGCGATGGACCCTCTAGAAGACAACAAACCTTAACTCGATTATGTGACCGTCTTGAACTGCCCTTTGAACCTTCGGGTTTGGGGCAGTACGGCGTGCCACATGTGAGGCGTTGGCTTGACCCTTCTACGGCTGGACCGTTGGTACTGAGGCACGAACTGAATGTTGTTAGACTTATTTCATGTGTTGAGTAGTATCGGGAAAACTTGGGTGTTCGATTGTTCGATCGGAAAGTTTAACATTTTCCATTTATCCGGAATGTGATACAATAATTGGAATTCACAATAAGTTATGAGATAACGGAATGAGTATTATAAACATAGCAGTTTAGTCTCACTTGATCGGTTGCCACGGAATTTTGATGTGATCAAAAGTCCGTCGCAATCACGTAGCGTACGCGGATACTCGCCGGGTAAACTTAATAGACAGCCTCACCCCATAGCCCCGACCAAGTGACTGTAGGAGAACCCCGTCGTCGAAAGCATCCGTTCGGGTGCTCCCGGTAGCGGTATTCTGCCTTGGTGCACTTCGTCGACGGTATCAGGGGTGCGGCCGCCTACTAAAGTTTGCGACGAGCATTCGATCAGTTTTTCGGGAATCTTGTTGAATTGCCCGACTTGATATTGAAAAGTGTTTTCGATAATGAGACTAAAATGCAGGGTTTATAATTGTCAGGCATGCGATGTCTAAAGAATTCATTTGATCAGGCATGCGATGTCTGAGGTGGTTGCGGATTCCAACTGTTGTAGTTTTACACTTTCTTTTCTGTGACCGTAAGTGTAATATGTGATATCGCCGGTTTCGTTGCTATATATCAACGACAATTGGGATGCGCATATTTACTTACGTTGATGACATGTGATGTGATGTGTTGCTGGATATGTTATATTGGATCGTCGTGTTTGAATAGCCGGGGGTTTTTATGTGAGATGAGTGTTTTTTCATTTTCATTCATGTAAAAACTTGTATGTAATATTCTTTTATTGGGGCACTTCCAGGTTGCGGATGTTGTCACCATTTGTATATTATTTACTTTTCCGCATTAGGATAGACCCAAGGAGGGGAGCACAAGTAACCGGGTTCTGGGGTCCAGTGGGAGACCAACTCGAGGAGTCGAGTCCGGGTCTCCTAACTCTAGAATTGGTAGGGTTGCTTGCCGCTCTCGTAGGGGTCTTGGGGTGTGGGATTGGCTATTCATCACGACCGTGGAATCCGTGTTTTATACTGGCTCGTATTGAAAACACGGACGTCCTAGTATATCCAATATTTCATATATTTCTTCTGCTGTGATTTATCTGTGATGTGATCATATGATGTTCTGTGACAGGTATTATATATAGTATATATGATATATTATATAGACGTTGCTTATGTTTTACACCCGCGCTAGCCCTGCCCCGCTCTGCCGTTAGTTACCTAACTTAACGGTGCAGACGGGACATCGAGGCGAATGCGGATGGCATAAGCGTACGTTATATTTATCTGTGATGTTTAGGTAATTTAAATGATGGGATATTCATTAATGAGATTAATGAAAGAAAATAAACCTAATTGATGTTGTGGAATCGAATTTCAAAATAAAACAGGTAGCTACAGTTCTTGCTTTGCATCGCGGTGTTCATTATAGAACATCCTGCACCTTATTCGATAGGGAAAGGACCGAGATCCCTTCACCGGGAGTGACTCCTTTAGCAATAACTGGCAGATGCTACATCACTCGGTTTGTCTTTTGATCGCTTCTATAGTTTCTGCTTTGCACAGTGATATATATGATATATCCCGCACCTCATTCGACGAGGAAAGGGCCGACGATCCCTTTACCGGGAGTGACCCCTTTAGCAAAACTAGAAAAGCCTCGAAAACATTCCATTTAAAAACCATTTGATTCCGCAACGAGATCAAGTTCAAAGCGTTAAAGGTTTTCACAAAAACCATTCGCAACCCTCCGTCATTTTAGGAAGTAGAGTACTTAGTATTCGTGCTGTGTTTGTTGACCATAGTCAAGGCACAGTGTACGGTAGCTAAGTGATGTCTTCCTACACCGCATATGATGCGATTAGTTAGGACAGTCGCGTGACTTTGTTGACCTTAGTTAAGGGTCATGTGGGTGGGTCTAATTAATCACGAAATGACGGGTAGAACTTGACTAGTACTTATGATTTGTTGACCATAGTTAAGGTCATAGGTGCTAGGGGTAAAAACCTTTATCGGGAGTTTCAAGTGTTGAAATTTGCAATGAGATTGCATACCTTCTATATGATAGTTGGATTCCGATACCCACTGCGAGTAATTGTTACTCCTGGGAGAGTTTTGCACTTTGTAATTAGCCGATCAAGTAGGTGTCTAGAAAGGTGTCAACGGGGTTACGCCTCTGGGAAAACGAGGTTTACTGTAATTAGGTCCGTGCGAAAGCACGGGGAACCTCCCTCAAAGTACCGACACTGGCCTGGCTGAAAGATTGACGAACTTGTAGAGTGTAATTAATCCCGGCTAGTCTTTCCTTTTAGGATTTGAAGGAAGATTTGATAAAAACAGTGGGAGACATCCTGATTAGATAAAATACATAACCAATCTAATCTTGCAAGAGCGCACGCAGAGTGTTTTCTTCTCTCTCTCCTGGTAGCGACCATATCACGCCTTAATCAAGATAATAATACGGAATTTTGACCGAACCCGCTTGTTATACTGAGCTGGGGAACGTTGGTCCGCTCCAAGTTATAATTGTTATAAGACAGAGCAGGAAATTGGGGAATACCAGAATTCCTATGCCGCCCAAACGAAGAAAGTGCATATGATGCATCTCCTTCGGGTGTGTTCATTACAAAGAACTGTTTCTCAGTATCCTCTGCATCCTGGGTATATGATACCGGATCAGGATCCCAGATATGTAATCTGTTACATAGGGCTACAAGAGGGTAGAAAAACTGAGAACGGGTGATAAGTTTCATGAGGCAGAAAACGGGGCAAGTGTTGCAGTCAAGTCTGTTGGTCACTGTCACCCTGTATTACGAATACATTGATTCTGAACAAATGCTATTAGATACCGAACCTGATATACAAAATCATATCAGTCTCTTTATTAGTAAAGAAAGGATATAATTTTGTATTGATGGATAATGTTTTGAACATTTCCTATATCAAAAGTTGATCGGTTCAGGCACGTTATCTAAAAGCATTGACGTTCTAAATCAAACTACAATTCCTCGTATACAGAACACACACAAGAGGAAGAGTTCAGAAATGAACGAATTCTTCTTGAGGTATTGTAGACTAGGTCATATCAATGCGACCCGACTAGCTAAAGTTACATTTAGATGCATATTTAAATCAATTTGAATTTACATCTTGTGAAACTTGCCAGTCATGTCACAAAGATATAATGACACCAGCTCAGTTTACTGGAAACAGAGAAAGAGTTAGTGAACTCTTGGGATGATACATGTTGATGTATGTAGGTCCCCTGTCTACACATGCCAGGACTGGTTCTTTATACTTCATTACGTTCTCTGATAATCTTTCGAGATTCAGACCTATGTTCCTGTTGAAACACAAGTCCGAACCTTTTGAGATATTCACAGAATATAAGTTAGAAGTAGAGAACCAAAATAAGGGTATAAGTATTATGTCCTTTGATGTGATCAAGGAGGAGAATACTTGAGCACGAAATTCTTGGACTTTTCTAAAGGAGAATGAGATTCTCTCTCGGCATTACTCCTCCGTATACACCATAGCACGATGGTATATCGGGACGGAGCAATAACACCCTATGTGATAAGGTGTGCTCTATGATGAGTACTACTGAGTTACCTATTTCCTTTTGGGAGGTATGCACTTGAGAAGCTGCATACCTATTGAATTAGGTTTGAATCAAATCAATGCCTACCACTCCATATGAGATATGGTATGGGAAGATCCTATCTCTTAAGTAAGTTAAGATTTGGGATTGTCCGGCCTACGTCAAAAAGCAAAATCCGGACAAGCTCGAGGCAAGGTCTGTAATGTAGAACTGGAAAGGTTCCAGCTATACAAACTACTGCAGATGATTTGATAGAACCAAAGGATTCAATAGTTACCAACGAACCTCAGCCTCTCCGCCGATCTAGTAGGGTTCCTCACCCGCCTGAGAGATACTTCGGTTACTCTATGACAGTGGGAGCGAGGATTGCATCATGAGATGATGACCCAACTAGTTTCGAGCTGGCCATCAGGAGTGAGACTCTGTAAGAATGGCTGGATGCTTAGTGATCTGAGATGGAATCCTTATACACCAACAAAGTATGGACTTTGGTTGCTATAACTGAAGGGTTAAATCCCCATCAGGAGCAAGTATATCTTGAGAAGATTACTTGGTGTAGATGGAAAAGTTGAGACTTTCAAAGCTAGGCTTGTTAAAGGTTTTCGTCATCGACCAGGCGTGGATAATGATGAAACCTTTTTCCAGTAACTATGCTTAAGTCTATCCAGATCCTACTTACCACGGCTACATACCATGACTACGATATCTGGCTGTTGGGTGCCATGACTGCTTTTCTAAATACTGATTTAGAAGAGAACGTCTATAAGAACACAGCCAGAGGTCTTCGTAAACAGTGGGAGCAGCGGAAACGTGTGCAAGTTGCTTTACATAATGAAGCAGGCATCGCGGAGTTGGAACGTCTGTTTTGATGTGATAGTCAAAGTGTTTGACTTCATCAAAATGGTAGACGAACCTTGTATATACAAAAGGGTAGTAGAGAGTAAGGTGGTCATCTTCGTATTGTACGTAGACAACATACTCTTGATAGGAAAAGAGTTTCCTGTACTACGATCGATCAATCTCCTATTATCACAAGGATTCTCCAAATAGGATCAAAGTGATACCTCCTAAATCCTAAGTTTTCATCTATGAGATAGATGTAATTGGATGCAAGGATTCTCACTAGATGTAGTGAGATGGTATCAATCGATCCTGGGGAGAATCACTGGAAGTGTTCCAGGGTGATAAAGACGACTGAATGTCAGTCACAGGCACTGTCTTTACCCTCAGTAAAGGGACGGTATGTTGGAAGAGTTCCAAGCTAGATACCGTGGCAAACTAGACGATAAAGGCTGGTAACATCGCTATTAAAGATACTACCAAAGAGGAAGTTTGGGTGTATATTGGTTCATAAGATGAACTAGGTTCCTTCCATTGTATGACAATGGAAGTGTGGCTTTGGCCCTTGGAACCCTGGTCCCATCAGTGACCCAGACATATTCTGAGGCAGCATCACCTGATCATGGAAATAGTTGATCTCCAGGTTGATCGAGGTTAGGAGAGTAGACTCAGAGGACAACACGGCGGATCCACTCACGAAGGCCTTTTTCCCAGAGAGAGACTCATATGGGATGGTTGAGTATTAGATACTGCGACCACTGCTACAGATGGCCCTAGTGCAAGTGGGAGATTGTTAGTTATATGTATGCCCTAGAGGCCATTACTGTACATTGGATGTATATTGTAGTGGATGCTGGGACATATATAGGTAGGACTTTCTTGCTCGACATGATAGTACGCTATCTGGTTGCTCTTTATCTTAACATGTATACTTTCTGTCTCTCTGATTACATGTTGATAAAGCCCTTAGGATGTGTACTCGACTTCCAGGACTATGATGTAGATCATACTAGTGGGGCCTGGGTAGTCCATGAGTACATCCTTGAAATGTTCCTAGTCGTGGGAATATCGAGACGGGGCATCGATATTCCAGAGTAGACTAGCGCATATCTTCTCGACCCATGCGATGGGCGATGGATGATCCCATATCTATTGGTGTTTGACATCGAAGATGGTATGCGGGTGCTCAGTGGAGACTGGGTACACTGAACGGACTCGCCGAGAACTCCCAGATGGTATTATACCTCACGTCAGATGGCAGTTCTCTGGTGACACTGGTACAGCTTAGTCTGTTGACCCGAGATCGTCATAGAGTCTTGTGTGTCTCTCACTGTGCTTTGATTTCCACCCTACCACGGCTCTACTGAGTTGTGCAAACAGGTGGTTTTTGGGTACAGTCCCGATTCACATGGAGGCAATGAGCGATAGGAGGGGATTCATCTCTCCCGGTATTGGGGGTTGATGTTGTGCTATGCTCGACTGGCCATAACAGGAAATCCCTGGCCAGGGTTGCAGTGATATACTGGTAAGAGTTATCAGTAGTTTCACGAATGTTATGGACCTCAAGTCGGCATAACTTATCGAGCTATTGGGGTCTGACGTTTACCACCCCTAGGCGAGATATGCGACATATCAGACGAACAGACCGGACTGTACGGTAAGTGTTACTGGTTGGATTCACAGGAGTGTGAGCGGGCTTGCTCGTCGATCTTCTGATCGCTCAATACCCGGGTGGCCGTTACGTTTAGCAGACCGCTTGCGGCTTGTGGGTGTTTGATATGATCATCATCTGCCGGCGTATTGACGAGTCTTTAGAGTCCTACACAGAGGTTTCCTGGATCAAGCGAAACGAAATAGGAGCGCATATGAGATATGTGCGGGACCGAGAATAATTCGAATATGCGATACCGTATTACATTCTCGCAATCTATGTATCGATTGGTTATATGCGATATAACCTAGTTATCGAATCAAGGATTGATTCGATAAGCCGATACATAAGAAACTAGTCGGTTATATCCGATATGACCGGATCGTTAAATCAGGTGTTGATTTAATGATTTAGTGCATATTTATATATTTGATATATTACTTTGCGTTAACTAGTGTTGGTTCACTTTAAATGGATTTTCTCACTTGAATTATGCAAGTTGTATATGTGATATGCTTTTGTGCACATGTTTGTATCATGTTTGATGATACATGCTTACTTGGTTAAGTGTAAAGAATCAAACCATGGTTTAAACTAATGATTAGGGTTTTGTTTAGTCATTTACTTGTTTATCTATTTCTTTATTTTTCTTTTTATTTTGGAAAAGATAAATGATGAAATGGTGGCATTATTTGTTTGCTAGTGGAACATTCATGAAGTCTTGACTTAGTCTCCTTTTTTGTTCTTATCCTAAACCCTAACCATTCTATTAACCATGGTCTTTTCTCTACACTTAACTAAGGTTGAAAGTATGATAAGATTTAATTATTATTCATTTTCATAATCAAATCTATCATATCTTTCTTCTTCTTCTTCAAGAACTAGGAAAAAGAAAAGCTTTCTAGTTCAATGGCAACATGAGAAAACAAGTGAGAAATCCAAATCTAAAGTCTACCCACTTCCTATTTCTTCATCCTCTACCTCTTGCCAAGTTGTATAGGGTGTTTACTTCACAAGTTTTCAAAGCTTGGTGAAGATTGGAGCTTGTTCTTGTGATGCTTCGACGTAGATCATCTTCGGCATCGAACCGACGATCAAGCCCGCCCATTCTTCGATGATGCCAATGCTAGAGTCGTGAGTTCGATTTGGACAGCGGAGGGAGATCATCGTGGAGCTTAGACAGTGGTGGACCGGATCTACAAATGTTGTAGCCCCTTTCCTTTAGCTATATTTCCTTTTACATGCTTGCTTTGCCTATACTTCTAGCCAACGATCCGTTCTAGGTTTTCTCGGCACCGTAATTTTTAGAAATTGGCATGTTTGATCACTTGTGAGACTTCTATAGTGTGCCTAGAAACCCTACAGTATATATATATATATATATATGTATGTATGTATATATGTATATGTATATATATAAAAGAAAGAGGGGGGAAAGGCATCCAAAGGATGCGTGGGGCCAGCGCCTTGAGCGCTGTGCGCTCAGGCGCAAGCGCACCACGTATCGGCACGTGGGCGCTTTGCGCTCGAGCGCAGTGCGCCTGAGCGCAGCGCGCCACGTGTCGGCACGTGGGCGCTTTGCGCTCGAGCACAGTGCGCCTGAGCGCAAGCGTGCCACGTGTCGGCACGTGGGCGTCTTGAGCTCGAGCGCTGGGCGCTGGCGAGACAAAGGGGCTTTTAGTCCCAGAACCAGAAGCTATGCTTCAGAAAGGAAATATTTATTATATATATATATATGGAGTTAAACTTCTAAAATGTTTTGGTTGATGAAAGGGGTTCTTCCTCTTCCTCCTCTGTTGGCTGGATCTTGATGATCAAGAGATGTGAGATCTAAAAATCTCTCCTTTCTGAGATCTAATGGTAGATCCAAGTTCCCCTTTGTGGGTTTTGTGGTGGAAGACTTCTTAGTTTTTGAAAAGAAAGCGTAAAACTCTTGATTTAATTCAAAAAAAAATGAGAAGGTTTAGAACCTTGGAGAAGGAGCAGGAGGCACAAAAGATCTCAGATCTAAAATTTTTGTGGAGAGGATGAAAAGTGTATGCTTTATTCATCATCATGTTGCCTTATATAGGCTTACATATTTACATATAGCCCCTTGGGCTTTACAAAAATGGCATTTTAACTATCCCATGGCTCATGTGCCATTTCATTTTTGCACATAAGCCATGGGCTTACAAAATATTGGCTTTACGCCCATTTTGTTTACATTCATGCATAAACAATTACATAAAAATTATTTATTACATGATTTTGTTGTTGGCATGGGGAGGCTGGCTGCGAGCTCGACTTGGGCATGGGCCCACTTGACCTGGGCTTGGGCCCACCTAGCTTGGGGGTTGACCTTGACTATGACTCGGTCAGCCGAGGTGTAAATTTTTACCCCAACAAATTGTCCCCCATCAATAAATGCACACCGCACATATGGGTCGTGTGCATGAAATTGATGGATCTTCTTTTGCGTGGAGGCGACTTGTCTTAGTTCCCACTTTTTGGGATGCGCTGCCCTTTTTACGACGTGGACGGTCGACGCTCTGATCTGGAGCGATTTGGTAGACGTGTCCCCGGCACGGAGTGTCTGCTTGACGTTTTCCCGGCACGGAGTATCGCTGTTGGACGTTTCCCTGATGCGGAGTGTCTGTGTTGGACGTTTCCTCGATGCAGAGTGTCGCTGGTTGACGTGTCCCCGAAACGGAGTGTCTGTTGTCGATGTGCCCCCGGCACGGAGTGTCTGCTTGACGTTTTCCCGAGGCGGAGTATCGGCTGGTTGACATTTCCCTGATGCGGAGTGTCTGTGTTAGACATTTCCCCGATGCAGAGTGTCGCTGGTTGACGTGTCCCCGGCACGGAGTGTCGCTGATCGACTTTTCCCCGGCGCGGAGTGTCGGGTTGACTTTTCCCCGGCACGGAGTGTCGCTGATCGACTTTTCCCCGGCGCGGAGTGTCGGTGGTTGACTTTTCCCCGGCACGGAGTGTCGCTGATCGACTTTTCCCCGGCGCGGAGTGTCGGGTTGACTTTTTCCCGGCACGGAGTGTCGCTGATCGACTTTTCCCCGGCGCGGAGTGTCGGTGGTTGACTTTTCCCCGGCGCGGAGTGTCGCTGATCGACTTTTCTCCGGCGCGGAGTGTCGGGTTGACTCTTCCCCGGCACAGAATGTCGCTGATCGACTTTTCCCCGGCGCGGAGTGTCGGGTTGACTTTTTCCCGGCACGGAGTGTCGCGGGTTGACTTTTCCCCGGCACGGAGTGTCGCTGATCGACTTTTCCCCGGCACAAAGTGTCGGGTTGATTTTTCCCCGACGCGGAGTGTCGCTGATCGACTTTTCCCCGACGCGGAGTGTCGGGTTGACTTTTCCCCGGCACGGAATGTCGCTGATCGACTTTTCCCCGGCGCGGAGTGTCGTGGGTTGACTTTTCCCCGGCACGGAGTGTCGCTGATCGACTTTTTCCCGGCGCGGAGTGTCGCTGTTTGATTCCGAATCGAAGCACAATTCCGACATGGAAGGAAGATACGCCTGAGGCGAAGCATGATTTCGACATGGGGTAAATTCTGGGACGGAGCATGATTCCGCCATAGAGGTTGTTGGTTTGATTTGATTTGGGTTGACATCAGCATCGCTACACTGGAATATGGTACCAGGAGCGAATCATCATCTGTCTTGAGAGGATTTGGGAATTGTTTTTTTTTTGTTTGGCATCTGCATTGCTGCACTGGAATAATGCCAGGAGCAACTCATCATTTGCCCCGGGAGGATTTGGATTTGGTTTTTTGTTTGGCATCTGCATTGCTGCACTGGAATAATGCCAGGAGCAACTCATCATTTGCCCCGGGAGGATTTGGGATTTGGTTTGTTTGGCATCTGCATTGCTGCACTGGAATAATGCTAGGAGCAACTCATCATTTGCCCCGAGAGGATTTGGGAATTGGTTTTTGTTTGGCATCTGCATTGCTGCACTGGAATAATGCCAGGAGCAACTCATCATTTGCCCCGGAAGGATTTGGGAATTGGTTTTTGTTTGGCATCTGCATTGCTGCACTGGAATAATGCCAGGAGCAACTCATCATTTGCCCCGGAAGGATTTGGGAATTGGCGGCTTAGGAGACAGGTTTAGATCCCTATCACCTAAGGCTTTTCAATTTTATGGGCAGTGAGGGTCCCATAAAAGCATTTTCTCCCTACGGGTCGTAAGGATCCCGTAGGTGTATTTTCTCCCTAGGAGTCGTGAGGACTCCTAAGTGTGTGGCTCCTTTGTGAGTCGTAGGGATCTCACGCGGGAATTTTCTCCTCACAAAGTCGAGAGGACTTTGTGAGTGCATTTCATCTCTTTTTCACGAGTTTGCGCCCTTTCGGGTTTTCACAAACTCGCCGGCAGTCCTGCTGTTTTTACTCACAGAGCCCTTTCGGGTTTTCATCCGTGCCCATTTTGCTTGTGGACATACCTTCTTTTTTATTCTTCTCTTTTTTTTCTTTTTTTTTTGAATCTTCCCTGCTGGTGGGACTTTGAATGTGGTCTCGCCGGTAGGACTTGGGAGAGATTGGGATCGTTTTACGCCCGTGGATTGTATACGGTTTTACAGGATGTATGATCCAGACCGTAGGGCCAAAAACATTTCGGGACTTTGTTGGCGTCTGCATCGCTGCACTGGAATATGGTACCAGAAGCGACTCATCATTCGCCGTTGGGGTATGGGAGTTGGAATTTGTTTGGCGTCTGTATCGCTGCACTGGAATATGGTACCAGGAGTGACCCATCATTCGCCGTTTGGGGTATGGGATTTGGAATTTGGTTAGCGTCTGCATCGCTGCACTGGAATATGGTACCAGGAGCGACTCATCATTCGCCACTTGGGGGTTGGGAAGCGATGGCTTAGGAGACAGGTTTAGATCCCTATCACCTAAGGCTTTTCAATTTTATGGGTCGTGAGGGTCCCATAAAAGCATTTTCTCCCTACGAGTCGTAAGGATCCCGTAGGTGCATTTTCTCCTTAGGAGTCGTGAGGACTCCCAAGTGTGTTTTTCCTTTGTGAGTCGTAAGGATCCCACAAAGGTTTGTTCTCCTCATGTATCGTGAGGACATATGAGTGGATTTCTCTCGTTCCCAGTTTAATGACTTAGAGGTCGACTGTTTCCAGTTTAAAGACTTAGAGGTCATCTGTTTCCAGTTTAACGACGTGGAGGTCATCTGTTTCCAGTTTACCGACATAGTGGTCATCTGTTTCCAGTTTAAAGACTCAGAGGTCTGATGTTTCCAGTTTAAAGATTTAGAGGTCATCTGTTTCCAGTTTAAAGACTTAGAGGTCTGCTGTTTCCAGTTTAACGACATAGTGGTCATCTGTTTCCAGTTTAACGACATAGTGGTCATCTGTTTCCAGTTTAAAGACTTAGAGGTCTGCTGTTTCCAGTTTAACGACTTAGAGGTCATCTGTTTCCAGTTTAACGACTTAGAGGTCATCTGTTTCCAGTTTAATCTGTTTCCAGTTTAAAGACTTAGAGGTCTGCTGTTTCCAGTTTAACGACTTAGAGGTCTGCTGTTTCCAGTTTAACGACATAGTGGTCATCTGTTTCCAGTTTAAAGACTTAGAGGTCATCTGTTTCCAGTTTAAAGACTTAGAGGTCATCTGTTTCCAGTTTAACGACTTAGAGGTCATCTGTTTCCAGTTTAACGACATAGAGGTCGTTTGTCTCCAGTTTAACGACGTAGAGGTCATCTGTTTCCAGTTTAACGACGTGGAGGTCATCTGTTTCCAGTTTAAAGACTTAGAGGTCATCTGTTTCCAGTTTAATGACTTAGAGGTCATCTGTTTCCAGTTTAACGACTTAGAGGTCTGCTGTTTCCAGTTTAAAGACTTAGAGGTCATCTGTTTCCAGTTTAACGACTTAGAGGTCTGCTGTTTCCAGTTTAAAGACTTAGAGGTCTGCTGTTTCCAGTTTAAAGACTTAGGGGTCGTCTGTTTCCAGTTTAAAGACTTAGGGGTCGTCTGCTTCCAGTTTTAAAGACGTGGAGGTCTAACTATTTCCAGTTTAAAGACTTAGAGGTCATCTGTTTCCAGTTTAACGACGTAGAGGTCGTCTATCTCCAGTTTAACGACGTAGAGGTCGTCTGTCTCCAGTTTAACGACGTAGAGGTCGTTTGTCTCCAGTTTAACGACGTAGAGGTCATCTGTTTCCAGTTTAACGACTTAGAGGTCATCTGTTTCCAGTTTAACGACCTGGAGGTCATCTGTTTCCAGTTTAACGACCTGAAGGTTATTTGTTTCCAGTTTAACGACGTGGTGGTCATCTGTTTCCAGTTTAACGACTTGGAGGTCATCTGTTTCCAGTTTAACGACTTGGAGGTCTACTGTTTCCAGTTTTAAAGACGTGGAGGTCTATCTATTTCCAGTTTAAAGACTTAGAGGTCATATGTTTCCAGTTTAACGACGTAGAGGTCGTTTGTCTCCAGTTTAATCCAGTTTAACGACGTAGAGGTCATCTATTTCCAGTTTAACGACTTAGAGGTCATCTGTTTCCAGTTTAACGACTTGGAGGTCATCTGTTTCCAGTTTAACGACTTGGAGGTCATCTGTTTCCAGTTTAACGACTTGGAGGTCTACTGTTTCCAGTTTTAAAAACGTGGAGGTCTATCTATTTCCAGTTTAAAGACTTAGAGGTCATATGTTTCCAGTTTAACGACGTAGAGGTCGTTTGTCTCCAGTTTAACGACGTAGAGGTCGTCTGTCTCCAGTTTAGCGACTTAGAGGTCTACTGTTTCCAGTTTAACGACTTAGAGCTCATCTGTTTCCAGTTTTACGACTTGGTGGTCGTCTGTTTCCAATTTAACGACTTGGTGGTCATCTGTTTCCAGTTTAAAGACTTAGAGATCTACTGTTTCCAGTTTAACGACTTAGAGGTCATCTGTTTCCAGTTTAACGACTTGGTGGTCATCTGTTTCCAGTTTAACGACTTGGAGGTCATCTGTTTCCAGTTTAAAGACTTAGAGGTCTATCCAGGGGCATAGGTATGATGAGAATTATTTGAGCCCGTGGATTGTATACGGTAGTCAATTTGGGGACTAACCGTAGGGCCGGAGGGAATTTTGAAAAATTGGATTTTTGTTTGTGTTTTTTTTTGTTTTACCGCGATTGCTCTATTCTTTCAGCTTTTCTTATCACGAAGATCGCGATTGCCCTATCATTTCGGCTTTTATTCGCGGTTGCCCCACCATTTCGGCTTTATTTTCATCTTTATTTTACTCGCTGATTTTTATTTCGAGTCGCCCCATCATTTCGGCTTTTCTCTATTTTTCTTTTATTTACACATTTTTTGTTTATTTAAATATATATATATATGTATATTTTTACATTCCCAGTTTAACGACTTAGAGGTCGACTGTTCCCAGTTTAATGACGTGGCGGTCAACTGTTCCCAGTTTAATGACGTAGTGGTCGATTGTTCCCAGTTTAATAACGTGGTGGTCGGTTGTTCCCAGAGGAAGGCAGATGTCTGAGAGAATCAATTTCACGAAGAACTTCGGTCTCCGTTTGTATGAAATTGGCGGTTGCGACTTGACTGTTTATTAACACGCCTTTGGACAGTTCTATCTCTCCTGCCTTGTATTGCTTTCCGGCCCAATCTTTGAAGATGAAGCAGTCTTCAATGGCATGACCTATCACTCTATGATAGGGGCAGTATTTGGGGTCGTCAGTCATATTCGCTTCCTGCGGTCTTTTTGACTCTGGCAGTTGCAGACCATTCCTCAAGGCGTCTTTGAATATTTTACGGATTTTGTCCCTTCTGAAGGAATAGACCTTATCCAGCTTCTCTTTCAGTAGAGATTCTCCTCCCTCTCCGAACATTGGCTTCCGAGGCTGGTTAGCGCTAGGCCCGCTCATCCCTTGCTTATTTCGGCTAGCCGAAGTGTTGAAAGATTCAGAATCATCGGAGTTTCCGCCTTTGCGATTATCGTCCTTTCGGTTTCTCCAGGACCTATTGTTATTTTGGGAATCCGAGGAGGACTCCTGTTTTGAGCGCTCCAGCATTTAAACTTTCCTGGTCAGCTCTTGGAATGTTTTGAGACCCGCGGTGCATAGAAACGGGGCCATCCAATTGTTGAGATTTCCGACGAGGAGACTGACAGATTGGTCCTGCTCTATCGGCGGTTCGCATTTGACGGAGAGATTGCGCCATCAGGTTATAAAATCCGTGCTATCGCTCTTGGGCTTGGTCCTTACGAGCTCGGCAATGGTAATCTTATCGCTGACGCTCATGAACCTCTGCCGAAACAGAGACTCCATTTGGACAAAAGTTGTGACGGAGCCATCCGGTATGCTCGCGTACCAGTCGAAAGCAACATCGGTCAGGCTATTAACGAACTGGCAGAGGAGAAGCGCATCATTGCCCCCGGTATTCCCGCATAAGGCTTTGAAGTGGGCGATGTGCTGATTCGCGTTTCCCGTCCCATCGAATCTTCCGAATTTGAGGATGACATAGCCGCTAGGGAATTCCACCAGATCATACTGAGCAGGATATGGTCTCCTACTACTGCTGATATCTTTTTGCGCTTCGGCTTCGGCCACCAATGTTTTGACTTTGCTGGCAACCAAATCCATGATTTTATCTTGAGTTAGCGAGCTACTGTCATCGGTAGCCAAGACATTTCCCGAGATAGGATGCGACTGATTTTCATGTAGTTCGCCCACTTTTGGATTTGAGGGAATAGGCGTCGACTGCTTTGGGACACCACTTCCCGGTTCACGAGCAGAGCCTTCCGCTTGATTGGGCGGCTGAGAGGTAAGTCGGGCCGTGAGCTGTAGGACGATATTTGTCAAGTCGTCAATTTCTGAGTAGAGCTTGGCCATCTCCTTGTCTTTGTTTCTGAGCTGCTTTCGGAGCTCTTGAAGCAGCTCTTGCTCCGCGGTTCTGGGGCGGAAAGTCGGCTCTTCTTCGCTTTCCGATCTTGACTCTGCATGGACCGAGGGGTCTTTCTGCCTATCATCCTCATCGAGAGGGTTTTCTTCATCCAGCGGGGGCGGCTGTTCTTGGGCAGCGGCAACCACATTCAGGCTAGATTGGGCTTGGGATGTGGTGGCCCCATCCTTACTCTTGTTGCGCGTGCCCACCGTGTAGACAGTGTGGACCACATACCCAGCCATTTCCTCATCTTCAGCGGGGTAACCCTGTTCTTCGAACCTCATGAGGTTCAGCCTGGCAGGAGCCCTAGCCCTTTTGTTGGCTCTATATCTGAGCCTTTTCTCCCTCAGCTTCTCGATTTTGAAGGCTTGGCGGGCATCCGCTATCCGGGAAGCCGTTGTGAGTTGATCAGAGAGGAGCTTAGAGAAAACACCCGATCGAGCAGTGGTCAAGGGCACCGCTGGAGCTTGCTCGGGACGCGTTGTAGCTTTGTTGGTGTTGATGGCCTTGCCCCCAGCTGGGGCCATGGAGAGTCGTTCGGAAACGGACTTGCGCTTGGGCTGAGGTGCCCTCGCGACCACCACATTTGGTCTCCTGCCTTTCAAGACCGGTTTGTCTGCCACCGGGGCTTGAGGAGCTGGGATGGCGCCAACTGGCATGAACACAATAGAGCCGAATGGTAGCAGCGGCCCCTCCCATTGTCGCCCGAGACTGGCCGGAAGGACCGTCCTGGAGTCTATCTTCATCGTGTAGGAGACAGGAGCTGAGTTCATTATCGAAGACATCGTTGAAAGGTGATTGCTTGAAAATCTGCATGAAAAAGCCTTATTTTTAGTATAAATACAGGTATGTATATTGATTGAGTTCGCATGAACGCTTAACCCGAAATATGGGAGGAGAGATTGGTTCCACCGGGCGTGCCAGAATCTGTAGGGTGTTTTTCGTCACCCCATTGAGATGGGAGTACGCGCGCGCTTGTCAGGCGCATTACAGATTCCCCCTGCCTAGGGTAGGCCGGGGTTTAATGATTGTGGGGATCCGAATCTCCGGCAGCCGCGGACTAAGCTGCCGTTAATTACCCCTCGCCTTTGGAGCGAGGGAACCTCCGATTGACGGGTTAAACTGGTCATGCGAACTCAATGTGCAATGTTGTGTTTTGAAGGGGTTTTGGATATATCGGGGGCCCCGCAGAGTTTTCACGGGGGTCCCGCTACCCGGATAGCGGGCTGGGGGTCAAGGGGGCTAGCAGCCCCCTTGCGGAGTGTGGGGCAGCGCCCCGTTAGAAATTTTTTTCTAACAGGGACAGTGTCGTGGTGTATGTGTGTGTGCACATATGTATGCATATGTGTGTGTATATATATATATATATGTATATATATATATATATGTATATATGTATATGTATATATATAAAAGAAAGAGGGGGAAAAGGCATCCAAAAGATGCATGGGGCCAGCGCCTTGAGCGCTGTGCGCTTAGGTGCTGTGCGCTCAGGCGCAAGCGCGCCGCGTGTCCGCACGTGGGCGTTTTGCGCTCGAGCGCAGTGCGCCTGAGAGCAAGCGCGCCGCGTGTCGGCACGTGGGCGCTTTGCGCTCGAGCGCAGTGCGCCTGAGCGCAGCGCACCGCGTGTCGGCACGTGGGCTCTTTGCGCTCGAGCGCAGTACGCCTGAGCGCAAGCGCGCCACGTGTCGGCACGTAGGCGCTTTGCACTCGAGCGCAGTACGCCTGAGCGCAAGCGCGCCACGTGTCGGCACGTGGGCGCTTTGCACTCGAGCGCTGGGCGCTGGCGAGACAAAGGGGCTTTTAGTCCCAGAACCGAAAGCTATGCTTCAGAAAGGAAATATTTATTATATATATATGTGTGTAAATATATGGAGTTAAACTCCTAAAATGTTTTGGTTGATGAAAGGGGTTCTTCCTCTTCCTCCTCTGTTGGCTGGATCTTGATGATCAAGAGATGTGAGATCTAAAAATCTCTCCTTTCTGAGATCTAATGGTAGATCCAAGTTCCCTTTTGTGGGTTTTGTGGTGGAAGACTTCTTAGTTTTTGAAAAGAAAGAGTAAAACTCTTGATTTAATTCAAAAGAAATGAGAAGGTTTAGAACCTTGGAGAAGGAGCAAGAGGCACAAAAGATCTCAGATCTAAAATTTTTGTGGAGAGAATGAAAAGTGTATGCTTTATTCATCATCATGTTGCCTTATATAGGCTTACATATTTACATATAGCCCCTTGGGCTTTACAAAAATGGCATTTTAGCCATCCCATGGCTCATGTGCCATTTCATTTTTGCACATAAGCCATGGGCTTACAAAATATTGGCTTTATGCCTATTTTGTTTACATTCATGCATAAACAATTACATAAAAATTATTTATTACATGATTTTGTTGTTGGCATGGGGAGGCTGGCTGGGGGCTCGACTTGGGCATGGGCCCACTTGACCTGGGCTTGGGCCCACCTAGCTTGGGGGTTGACCTTGACTATGACTCGGTCAACCGGGGTGTAAATTTTTACCCCAACAGTATGTATCATTTGTAATTATATAAAAACAAAATAACATTAAAAAATGAAAATTTGAAAATAAAAAAAAAATTGGGTATTTTTGTAAATTTCCAGTTTTAATAAAATAAAAATAAAAAAAATAAACAGGGGAGTGCCGACAATTTTGACCCTCTTGGTGTAGCCTAACAGTGAGGACACTGTCAAGTTTAAGTTTGGGAGTGTGCTCGGTAAGCTTTCTTCCTTCGCATTCATATGTATAATTTTGCATTTGCATATTTATTTTAAAACCCATAAAAATTGAAAAATTTTAAAAATTATAAAAATTGAAAAGTTCAACTTTGGCCATATTTGACTTAAGTTCAACATGACGGTTGAATAGTAGAGAAAAACTAGATCCAAAACTTAGTAAATTAAAAACCCTAAAAATAACCTTTCTTAAAATTTAACGGTAGAAAATATATGTCCTTATACTTTACTTAGAAATTGGCAAATTTTGAGTTCACTTCTTGGGCTAAGTCAAAATAAGGGAAGAGTATTGAAATTTTTATTGAAGTGTAAGTCTGAAAAATAATTCCGAACCTCAAGGCTAAATTCTGAAAATATATACCCTACAACTCGCACATACACGCACTTTGAAACTTGGAATAGTAGAGGATACCTTGAAATACTCTTATCTAGAATCCTTAGTATGAAGAAAAATAAAATATTAAGTGTGAATAAAGAGATATAAAAAAATGAACACTGGTTTTGTAATTACTTAAGGCTGAATAAAATAAAAAATATATAGCGAGGGTGCTTTATCACCTAGTGCCTTAGACCAACTGGTTTGAGAGTCACTGCTAAATCCTTAGGTATTACAAGACGAGAAATTACGTCTTAATACGCAAACACATTTTGTAATCGGTCGTTAGTACCTCAAGAAATATTAACGGTCGCATGAAGGATGCATGAGCAATTTCATCTAAAATTCACCAACTAAAAGTACTTTGGACGATGGACAAGAGTATAATAGCTTGAATTGAATTTTCAAGTGTAGGGGTGATACATACACACACATAGGGGTATATGATTTGGGTTTGGATGAGAGATAGGAATGAAAGATAGGGCTTATACCTTTAGTAGAGATGATAAAAATTCCTAAGTTGAGATGGAACCTTAGAAGGAAAATTCAAAAGATGCTGAAAGCTACGTAAATTTACAAGAACATATACAATCTTAAGTTAAATGATAAGTGAGTGTAAAAAATACGGGTTGATAATTTCTGAGTTGAAGATAATAGATTTTCTTGCTAGAATACCGAATTGAAGAATGAAAGTCAATAGGCCAAATGGATCGAATTTTGTGGGTAGTATCCGTTGAAAACCCTCAGGAGACAACACTCCTCCTACTAGGGACACCTAGAGGTTTAACGGCTTGTTGCACGATGCTCAGTGCAATCGCGATTCCCTGCGAAAGTGAGGTTAGGTTTTTTCGAGAATAAATGGTTTTGCTCGGGACGAGCAAAAGATAAGTTTGGGGGTATTTGTTCATATCAGATTTTTGCATCATTATATTCCCCATTCTTAATCATATTGCAAATAAATAGGTGCTTTTGATCCATGTCTGCTAAATAGTTGCAGGTTACAGGTTCTCGGAACAATACAGTGAAAATGATAAAAAAAACGCTACAAAAGTGAGACTACGACCAACAAATAGAAGAATCTTTATGATGCCGCATACAGTTTAAGGAACAAATGAAGATCAATGAACAGTTCGATTGCACAAAGTACGAAGGCAGCACAAGATTCAAGACTTCAACACGAAGCGAACGGTAAAAGTCCACAATATTCTGCACTGTGGAAATCTGGAAGAAACTAGAAAAGATTCTGAAGAACCAAGTGAAGGAAACAGAAGAAAAAGGCAATATGAAGCAACCCTGGAAAAATAAGACAGAGAGCCCCCAATATGGCCGCGGATCAGCGGCCAAACATAGCATTCTGCCACGGATCCGCGGCCATGCAATGCACGTGTCGGTGCGTGTCGGTGGGAGTCGGTGCATTGACCCGGTTTTCTTAGGGTGGTTTGTAAATTCAGATGTGGATCAGATTTAAACCCTAGGGTTTCTCCTATCTATAAATAGGAAGCCTACAGCTCTTTTTGGAGCATGCCTCTTTTAATTTCTAGATTTAAAATTTCAACTCCCTTGTAATTGTTCAAGAGTGCATCAATAAAAGTAAGTTTTTATTTTGAATCTTTCTTATTTGCAATTTTATTTCTCTGCAATTTTTTACCTGTCTTTATTTATCTGCAAGTTAATTAGGTTAATAAAAAGAAAAATAAAAAAAATGAATTCCATTGTTAATTTCCTAATGAGTGAGTAGTTCCTCACTTGTTAGGGTTAGGATTGGGAAGGTTTGAGAGATGGAAATCTCTCACTCCTTTCTTGCCCGTTTAACTTTATAAATTAGGCTTTTATGTAAAACAACCATCCACCGCTCACTACGGAACCCTATCCTACGAGATAGCGGTGATTCCCTAGTTAGACCGATCGTGATTGATTTAGATAGAGGTTAGGGCTAAGAATTAAGAAAGGACGGACAAGGGCCAAAAGGAAAAAACTACGTTTCTTCTTGATCGCGCTAATCCCCTTTGTTAATTATTACCTTAACACCTAAGTTCTTAATTAGGGCAAAGAAAGCGGTGAATAGAATTAACTTTCCAAACTAATCTAATCCTAACCCTAGCAATATTTTAATCCAAATCAAATTCAACCTCAGTTTTTATAGAAAATCAAAACCTACCACAAATAGGAATTGACTCGTTAGAACAATAAGAAAAGAAACGTTTTCCCTGTGGACCGACCCGTACTCAACCAGCTAGCTATCCAGCGACACTGTCTTGATTGCGGTTAATTATTTGATTTTAAAACGCATATGCAAAAGCACGATCAATCAGGCGTCCAAGTTAAAATCAGTATAATTAAATTCTACAGGGGGATATTTTACTAAAAAATGGAATACTCTCTGTTAAACAGAACCGTTGGATCAAAAATCCAATAGGAGATGATAAATCATCAAAATATCGAATTAAATTCTATTAGGAGAAAATATCTCCCAAATCTTTCTAAGCGAGAAATATACTCTCGGTTGGATCAAAGATCCAATGATAGAATAAAATTCTATTTTGGGAATATATTTCCCTAATCTTTCTAAACAAAGAAAAATGTGCTCTGTTAAACAGAGAACCCTTAGATTAAAAATCCAATGGTGATTAAAAATTATCGTAGACGGAATTAAATTCTGTATATAGGAAAATATTTCCCAAATCTTGCTAAAAACAGAAAAATATATTCTGTAAAAACATAAATCCTTGGATCAAAGATCCAACGATGGGTAAAATTCCTCAAACAAATTTTGAGACCAATTAAATCTTTTGGAATCTCTCAATGAGAGATTTTCTCAAAACTAATTAATAATTTGTCTCCACTATATAAAAGACCCGAGAAGCTTCTGTAAAAATACAGAAGACTCTCAAAAACAACTGAGAATTTAATTCTCAATAGAGAAAAAAATCTTCCTCCTCTCAAACCCGAGGTAAAGAAACCACAAAGATCAAAACATCTCCTTTACATATCATATCATATCTAAAAGTTTAACCCTTTTTAAGAACTTAGTTATTTCTCTGGAGCTAAGATCCACAAGACAAGTCTCTCACAAGTTGAGAATTTAATTCTCATCGGGAAGATCTTGTTCTTGAGAATCAAAAATTCAGAAAAGAACTATGAAAAAGAAAAAGAACCTATCCTATAGAAATTTAATTCCTCTGAAAATAGAGTTTAACCTTAAAAGAAACTTATTTCTTGTAAAAGAAAAGAACATAAGAACTTAGTTCTTGAAGAAAACCTGATTCCAGATCTTCAAAACAAAGATCTTGGTGCCATTAATGGTCAAAATGCCATTAACAGAGATTCAATCTCTGAAAAGGAAAAAACTCAGTGCCTCACGTGCTTCCTACGTAGACGCCCCCAACAGCACCCAGCGCCTCACATGTAAAACACGTGGGCGCCTAAAATAGAAGGCCATCACCTCACTGAAATACACGTGAGCGCTGGAAAAAAAGTGTCTAGCACTTCATATACGACCAAAACGGCTAATTGCTTAGCACTAATTGGGCAGCGTCCAGCGCCTCACGTGAAACACACGTGGGCGCCCAACAAAATAAAGAAGATAGCGCCGCATGTGCTCCTCATATGGACGCCATATAAAAAGTGCGTAGTACTATATATAGTCAAAATGACTGAGTGCTTAGCACTGATTGCGCAACGCCCATAACTGAAGGCTTCATATGATACCCATATGAGTGCTAGAGCCCAAATAAGTGCTTAGCACTTTTGAACAAAAAAAATACTGAGAAGACTAAGCCTAAATTGTTTTAGTCTCTCTAAAAAGATATTCTTACAGCTGAGCCCAAATGCTCTGTTGTTGGATCTTAAATAAAAATGATTCTTAAAACTTTGCTAAGTTGATCTTAGTCTCAAATAAGACTAACGTATTCTTAGCTAAAATAAATTGGGCTCAAATGCTCACATATTTAAGTTGATCTTAATCTCAAACTAGATTAACGATCCTTAAATAAAACAAACTCAAATCTAAAATATATGGGTTTGGACTGATCTGCGCCCTACGGGCGATGACATAAACTAGTCTCCGTATACAATCTACGGACAACCAAAATAAACAATAATATACACGACACGAAGTGAACTGCTAGAGCAGGAGAAAGTTGTTATCGCAACGCGATAATGTAATTAACTGCAGGGACTTGTGCCTACAGGGAAGAGTGTCCCCACAATCAAAAACCGCTCACAAACGAGGGGGAATCTGATATAATCTGCTACAACGATCGCATCTGTCTAAACCTTCGATATATGGTGCCATAAATCAACTTGGTATTTTCGGAGAGGTGGATGAAGAAATCCAAATAGCATTTGCCTCCCAATTCAGACGAGACGTCCCAACGCCTCGGTCTCTGTCTTTCGGCAGTGAACAATACCTTTAGCGATAGTGAGCGCCCTTATTATTTCTCAGTGTATAAAGCATTGTCGAACATGAGTGGTATCGGTTTAGTTGTGTCGAGTACACCAGTTAAAAGTGAACGATTCGTGATAGTGAACAGTATAGTGGATGGTGAATAAAGCAGTGTTATTGGTATGTACTTGTACACAACTAGCCCATGCTTATAGATAGTGAAATCTGGGGGAAAGGGGGAAATCAAAGTGGAAAAGAACTTGTATTTAGCAACGTTAGCGATTTAGAGGATGATCATTCGAACAGCGACTCTTATATATATTAGGTTGGACTTAGTGGTCCGGCTGACAGGGTTATGTCCCGGGCAACAGTGGGTCGTAGTCTCGGGTATGCACAAGACCCTCGTTAAACATGATCACTCCTTTCCGCAAACTCGATTTCAAAATTGACTTAGAGACCAGTAGAAACACAGGTCATACATTGCATTGATTATTGACATATCGATTACCTGCATTTATTGTCTCCACCGACTTTTATTTCTTACCTCATTATTGTTATCATAATACTGCTATTGCGTCATCCTGACGACCTGAGTATGCATACTCAGAGTTTAGAGAGGACCCAGTTCAGGAGTCAAACCTACCATTCCAGATAGCAGAGATCTAGATGGTTGTGCCTTCAGTACTTTTACCGCTTTCCATAAATCAACCTTGTATTCGCACTTGGTTAGAAATTTCCTTTTCTTTCGAACTATTGTAAACTGTGAACAATGAAAGTTGGTGTAATAAAATAGTGATGTGTTTCCTTTATTTCTATGATGTGTTTACTGATTATCATGTAATGCTAGAAGCTGAAGTGTGACTACGGCGGGATTGTTCCCTGACCGTAGGAGCATGGCTGGCCTAGTCGCCTCCCGTATCCCGTATTTTGGGAAGCGGGTCGTGACATGGTTCTATTGGTATCAGAGCGCTAGGTTTTAGTATTAAGGGATAATATTAACTACGCTTTATTATACTATTTTCACTTCACTATCTTTCACTTTCATCCTTCTATCTAATTATGCCCGTTCATCTATCTTCCAGCGACATGACTTCCCCGAACGACCTCTCCTCGAATGTTGGTTCTCAGGATCATACAGAAAGGATCCTGAACGCACAGACGACCCTCGCAAAAGCCCAAGAGAGAAAGACGGACCTACTTACCGAGGGTCTCAGGGCAATTACCGCATTAGAAAGACCCTCCGCTCTCATTGCCACCCCCGAAGGCACCATAGCACCAGCTATACCTGCCAGAGCAGGCACTGTGTCATATTTCCAAAGGCTACACCCGGCTGTGTTTACAGGGTTAACCGAACCTCTTGAGGCGAGCAATGGCTGGTCAATATAGAGAACCTACTGACGGCCGCACGGGTCCCCGATGAAGAGAAAGTGAACATAATAAAGATCCAGCTGGAGAACGAAGCCCGTACTTGGTGGTCCGTCGAAGAGAGCAGACTCGATGGGCCGATTAAGTGGAGAAAGTTCAAAGAATGCTTCTAGGACCACTATTTCCCCTCTACCGCCAAAGCGGAAATGGAGGAAAGATTTATCTTGCTGAAACAAAACGGCCATCCCGTCGATATATATGCGGCAGAGTTCAACCGTCTGAGCCGATTCACTCCGTATATGGTCGCTTCAGAGGCCACCAGAGCCAGACATTTCTTGCAGGGACTTGACTTTGAGCTGCAACAGTTTATTGCATCTCTCGAGTTGCAGACTTTCGCACAGGTACTCAACGCTACACGGATTCAGGAGAAGCTAATCAATAAATTCAAAGGCCCCGGATTGAATGACAGGAGGCCCCCAGTTATCCCGACTCATACTCATACATCGTCCTGAGGGGTCATGCCAGTTCATAGGCCAAAGACGACGCAGATGAAGCGTCCCTTCATGCCCCAGCAGAAACAACAGAGGAAAGCTCTAGTCTGCGGCTACTGTCACAGGGACGGGCATACCCAGAGGGAATGTTGTCATGCCAAGTGTTTACCCCAATCAGAGCAAAGCTCTGTTCAAATTCCAAGACGGGAGAAGAAGCAACGCTTCATCTTCCCCCAATCAGAGCAAGGCTCTGTTTGAATTTTGAAAATTCAAATTTTGAAGCAACGCTTCGGTTCCCGTGCGCTGCGCGCAATGCGCCACGTGTCGAAGTTGACACGGCAGCACAACGCCCAAAGGCGGTATGTCCGATCAGAGCAAGGCTCTTTAAAAACATAAGTAACACTTAACTGCGCAAGCGCACCGCAGCGCGACACGTGTCTGCGCAGTTGCGCAAGCGCAACTGCGCAAGCGCACCGCAGCGCGACACGTGTCTGCGCAGTTGCGCAAGCGCAACTGCGCAAGCGCACGGCTGCGCGACACGTGTCTGCGCAGTTGCGCAAGCGCTGTTGCGCAAGCGCCTCACTGCACGACACGTGTCTGCGCAGTTGCGCAATCGCTGTTGCGCAAGCGCCTTACTGTGCGACACGTGTCACGCGCTGGTGAGTTGCGCAACAACAGAATGAAGATTTAAGGAAATCTTTTCTGTTCTTGTTAAAACAAGAAGATTTCTTCTGTAAAACAGGGGCCTTTGGATCAAAGATCCAACGGTGGGAAAAATTTCCCAAATCACTCAGGAAAAGATCTTTTTAACAAATTCAACTAATTTATGAGCACTATAAAAAGGACCCCGGACTTCATAAAAAAAAAAAGGGGAACATCAGAAAGAAAACAGAGAGAATTCTTGAAAAACTTTGGGAAGAACAAAAAAAAAGGTAAAACCTTTTAAAAGAGAAAAAAATCTCTGAAGTACAGATCATTGATCTAAAAATCATTAATCTTCAATGAACAAATAAATAAAATAAAAATAAATAAATAAAAATAGTGCCTTGCACTTGTTATGAACCCTTGGTTCTCTGAGAAAAGGAAAAACAAGAGAGAAACTTGTTTTCCTTTGATCTAAATTTAGATCAAAAGTGCTCTGCACTTTTGTTCTTGAATCTAAAAGATTCTTGATGCCCTGCACAAATGCAATACATTATTTAAAGGGCCTGGCCCAAATCAAATTGCAAAGCAATAAAAGGGCAGAGCCCTATTTGAATTAATATTCTATTTGAGCAAAGCCCAAAATAAATAAAAATTGGACTTAACCCAATCGTGGCCATAAGTCCTTAAATCAAATTGATTGAGCAAAATGGTTCTCCTGAATCAATTCACAACCGGTTCGAGGGTACATCTCCGAACTCCTTTGACATCCATCGTTGTAATTCCTCAACGACGTCAAAGAGGTGACGAGTCCCAACGGCCACACACCCAATATTGGACCGAAACGTCCCTAAACTAATATCGGACCGAAACGTCCCTAAACTAATAACGGACCACTACGTCCCTAAACTAATATCGGACCGAAACGTCCCTAAACTAATAACGGACCACTACGTCCCTAAACTGGCGTCGGACCGAAACGTCCCTAAACTAATATCGGAACGAAACGTCCCTAAACTAATAACGGACCACTACGTCCCTAAACTGGCGTCGGACCGAAACGTCCCTAAACTAATATTGGACCACCACGTCCCTAAACTGGCACAATAGAGCCCAAATGCTCTTTTATCGGATCTAAACGGTCACGTTAAGTTGATCTTAGCCTCAAACGCGGCTAACGTATCCTTAAACACTCAAATGAACGATAAAATTCCAAATCAACCTTGGTTCAAGGGTACATCTCCGAACTCCTCTGACAACTGTCGTTGTAATCCTTCAACGACGTCAGAGAGGCGACGAGTCCCGACGGCCATATATTAAATGGATCACCCCGTTAAGTTGATCTTAGTCTCAAACAGGACTAACGTATCCTTGACGGACGTTTAAGTTGATCTTAGCCGCAACGCGACTAATGCATCCTTAAACTAAAAACACCAAACCCAAATCTAAGTAAATACGGATTTGGACTAATCCACGTCCTACGGGCGACGGCATTACTCAGTCTCCGTATACAATCCACGGGCAACCACAAACAAAACAAACACACACAACACGAAGTGAAATTCTGGAGAAGGAGAAAGTTGTTACCGCGATGCGGTAGCGTAATTAACTGCAGGGGCTTGCGCCTGCAGGGAAGAGAGTCCCCACAATCAAAAACCCCTCAAGCGAGGGGGAATCTGACAAAGTCTGCTACATCGGCCGCATCCGTCTAAACCTCCGATACACGGTGCCATAAATCAACTTGGCATCTTCGGAGAGGTAGACGGATAAAACCAAATAGCATCTGCCCCGAATCTCAGTGCCAGGACATCGCGGTCCTGTGCGCCGCCTTTCGGAGGGGAACAGATTCTGGCACTCCCGGTGGGACCTTTTCCTCTTTCCACTCCACACTTCGTGTGTCGTGTTCGCGAACAAATCGTGGTTTGCTGTGGTTGCCTGTGGATTCAAGGTACTAAGATTTGGTGTCTTGCTCCGTGCAGAAAACAGAAGATCGATGACTTCGAACTGCACCGCCTGCAGCGATAACTCTCGCTCCGTCATTGCTGGAGGAGTGACTTATGGGCCCCAAGCGGCCTCCCTTTTCAAAATGCCGGTGGAGCAGGTGGCTCAAGCCACCACTAGACTATTTTTTGGGACCATCCTCCCACCAATGAGCTTCAATGCCCCAATGAAATTGCAAGAAGCTTCAAAGAAGTCGGTTTTCGATCGACTTACCACTGCCGCGACCCCTCTCAATAGGTCGCCCAACTCCACTGCTTCAGGTTTTAATGGATTAGGCCAGAGCTCCATCGGGCCCATGAAGAAGCCTGCCATACCAGAAGGCGTTATCCCGAAGCGGATAGCTATCCCAGCTCCCGTTCTTGGCGAAGTCACCAAGGTTGCTTCCCATGTTCAGAAGTCCGCTTCTGACAAGTTGGCCGTCCCCGTTCAACGGACGTCGATCTTTAAAAAGCCGGTACCAGTATATTCTGACCAACACAGGGGGCATGAGAAGGTCACCCCTATATCTGAAACAATTCCATCAGCACGACATGCTCGACGTCGCTACTGGCGCCGAGTTAAGAAGGCTGGGGGCAACTCCCCCTCTGGACTTACTCGTCCAACTCTAATGGTTGGGATCGATACTGCTGTTCCAACCAAGAACAGCTTTGAACTGCTCAACAAGGTGCGCAGAAACTCTCCTACTGCGATGTTGAAACGAACTCCTTCACCTGTGGAGAATACTCCAGAGAAGAAGTTAGAGCAGCCCCCTCAACGGCTGTCCTCTAAAATTTACAAAGTTTGGCGACAGGTCCAAGAGTCGGTGATCGATCAAGACTGCCTCCGACGACAGAAAAGATGAAGGTTCGGCAGGGGAAGGATTACTCTGTCAAACCACAAAAAGCAAAAGCTACTTGGGTGCCCACTACAACGGCTCCCTTAACTCCAATCACTCAAAAAAGGAGGCCACAAAAAGCCCCTGTGAACATGGCGAAGCATAAAAGCGCTGAACACAAACGCCCCAAGTCTGGGGGCATGGTGGTGCACACTGTTTATATGACTTCTGGAAAGGATGAAAGCCGCACTTCTACGAGCCACCGACCGCTCATCCGATCCGTGACGAAAGCCCAGGAGCAACAACAAAAGCTTCAGGAAATGATGACTACAATGGCTGCACTCACTGAGCCAAAAGAAAGCTCTGAAACGTCTTCGGATGAGCGTCAAGAACAAGAAACCGATGCTGACTTTTTACGCAGAATCCTCGAAAAGAGGGACAAAGAAGCTGCAGAGCAAGCGGCTAACATAAAACAGATGGCGCTTCTCTTCCAAAATATGGTAGGGATGATGTTACAGCCGGACCCTCCTGCTGAAGATCCTCCGATCGTCCTTGAAGACGACAGGGGAGAAACGTCAAATCATCCGCCGGCTCTGTCAACAGCCAAGGAGGAGGCAATCTCTAAAGTTGACCTAGACGAATATATAGCTCAGCAGATCCGGGTTCATCAGGCGAATGAAGCGGCTGGGCAAATTGTTAGAACCGGACGACCGTATCCGGGCTGGTATGACCAAATCAGTTACCCGCCAGGATATACGATCCCTAAATTCCACGTATATAAAGGGGCAGGGAATCCGCATCAACATGTCGCTCAATTCAGGGCCTTATACGGCAATACTGGAGGCGATGACAAATTGTTGCTACGTCAATTCGTCGGCAGCTTAGCAGAAACAGCCTTTGAATGGTATTCGGAGCTACCTAACGACTCTGTCAAAACATTTGCAGAGATGGAACTGCTGTTTACACAAAGATTCGCGAGTGCTAGTGAACACACTCCGATAACAGCACTGATAAATGCCAGGATAAGGCCGAGCGAAACGTAGATCCAATACGCAAAACGATGGCGGAACCTATGGTCGAAATGCGAACAACGCATAGAAGAGGCACCTGCGGTAGGCATGTTTGTGGGCACTCTCGATCCGCAAGCGACCATCTCGCAATTCATGATGTTCTTCAGGCCGACCACCTTCCAGGCCTTGATCGACAAATTAGCCCAAATGGACCAGATGGGCCATAGACCGTCTCCTCCAAGACCCGATCCCCGAAATGAGAAAGGAAAAGCGATCATCGTCGCCAACGCTCAGCAACAGTCGAGCAACTCAAAGCCGGTCGCTCGCCAAAACAACGTGCGTCCATGCCCATCCCTCGAAGAGAGGCTAGGACGTCCTTACTCGTTTCCTCAGAATAAAACGAGAAGACTGTTTGAGCTGGCAGTGCGTAACAGACTCATCAATCTGCCGAGTCCAAAGCGTCTGTCGCAGCCAGGCGATCTTAATAATCCCAATTATTGCCCTTACCACCAAACGGTAAGTCACCCGATTGAGGATTGTTTCGTCTTTAAGGGATGGATCGAGGATCAATACCTGCAAGGCAAGTTCGCTCTGTCTGAAAGCTGGAAGGTAAACCCTCCACAGCCGCACTCTCCAAAGAAGACGGACACGCCGGGGGCAACTTGTTCTTTCGTCGAGGATGAAAACGATGGAGAAAACTTATCGGATGAATACGAAGACTACGTAGCGACTTGTCATGTGATTTCTCATTCACTGACGGATGATAAAGAGGCTCCTTGCGCTGAGAAACCAATGGCGAATCCTGAGCCGGAGATTCTACAGCCATCAGACGAGTTGATCGATGTCTTCCTAAGTGAAATTCGTCTGAAAGCAAAAGCCAATCAAGAACGTGAAATGGCCATACTAGAAAGAACCAAGGTATTCCCGTCAAATCAAAAGCCATACACTGCGGGTAAAAACAAATTCAAGACGAGGAAACGGTTCGCCAAAGCTCTATCAGTAGGAATGAAGCTACCGCCCTCTGAAGAAAATTCTTTCTCTGAGGTAGAGATGCACCCTAACTTCTGTTTATATCATCAGAAGATCATACATCCTACCGAAGACTGCGAGTCCTTTAACTGTTGGTGGCAAGAGTATGTCGCTCAAAAGCAACATTTCGACAAGACAAAGTGTGAATCTCGTGGACATCGGAAAAATGCGATATATGAGCGCAAAGGAGCCGCCGCAAACTGTCATATAGCCGACTTCAAGGGATCACAAATTGTCACCTTTGGAAGCGACTCTGACGAAGAACCTATCCCCAACTTTTCCCTCGGGGAATCTATTTCGAAAATAAAGGAATTAAGAAGCTGCGAGAACGTTCAGCCATGTAATCGCACGCTATTCGAAAAAAATCTCGGCCCCGTAAACAAGGGACCGAACAAGAAGAACAAAGGAAAAGGAAAAACGGCCCTCGTCGCCAGCGCTCAACAACAATCAGGTGACCCTAGACCGGTTGCTCGCCAAAGCAACAAGCGGCAATCCCTTCAGGAAAAGTTGAAACGTCCTTACTCGTTTCCGCAAGATAAAACAAGGGGACTGTTCGAGCTGGCAGTGTGCGACAGACTCATCAATCTGCCGAGTCCAAAACGTCCGTTACGGCCGGGCGATATTAATAATCCTAATTATTGCCCTTACCACCAAACGGTAGGTCATCTGATCGAGGATTGCTACGTCTTCAAAAACTGGGTTGAAGACCAATACCAACATGGCAAGTTTGCGCTGTCTGAGAACTGGAAGGTAAGTCCGCCACAACCGCACGCTCCGAAAAAGATGGATACGCCGGGGGCATCATGTTCATTCATGGAGAAGGACTCATAGATCGAAAAGTCAATAAACTAGATATTCGCCTCAAATACGGCGACAACGGACCGAAACGTCCTTAAACTAATATCGGACCGAGACGTCCCTAAACTAATATTGGACCGAAATGTCCTTAAACTAATAGCAGACCGAAACGTCTTTAAACTACTACCGCAGCATCCTTAGGCTGACGAGAAGAAGAAAAAAAATAAAAATAAAAATAAAAAAATAAAAAAATAAAAAAAAACGGTATGTCCATAAGCAAAATGGGCACGAATGAAAACCCGAAAGGGCTCCGTGAGTAAAAACAGCAGGGCTACCAGCGAGTGTTTGTGAAAACCTGAAAGGGCGCAACCTCGTTAAGAAACACTTATAGGGTCCTCTCGACCCTGTAAGGAGAAACCACCTGCGTGAGATCCTTACGACTCACAAAGGAACAACACACTTAGGGATCCCCACGATTCCGAAGGAGAAAATACACTTGCGAGATCCTCACGACTCGTAAGGAGAACTCTCTTGTGGGACCCTTACGGCTCATAAGATTTGAAAGTCTTAAGTTACAGAGACCTAAACCTGTGCTTAAGCAACCCCCACAACTTTCGACATTGCCTTACAAGCGGCTCATAATGACTCTTGTATACAATCCACGGGCACGAATAAATATTTCCCTAACAAAGTCCCATCTGTGACTAGGGATATGCTTGTACAGCAAACAACACTTGTAAGTCCTCTCGACTTATAAGGAGAAAACCCTTTTGTAAGATCCTTATGACTTACAAGAGAACATGCACTTAGGAATCCTCACGATTCACAAGGAGAAAACACACCTACAAGATCCTCACGACTTGTAGGGAGAAATACCTTTGTGAGACCCTTACGGCTCATGAAGTCAAAAGCCTTAGCCGACAGGACCCTTAATCCTGTTTACTAAGCCACCTTTGTTCGGGATCGACAGAGGCAAATGATGATTCGCTCCTGGTAATATTCCAGTTGTAGCGATGCTGATGCCTAAATCGGTATCAAATTCCAAGTCCTTTCATGGCAGATGATGATTCGCTCCTGGCAATATTCCAGTTGTAGCGATGCTGATGCCTAAATCGGTATCAAATTCCAAGTCCTTTCATGGCAAATGATGATTCGCTCCTGGCAATATCCCAGTTGCAGCGATGCTGATGCCTAGACCGGTATCAAATTCCAAGTCCTTTTAAGGAAAATGATGATTCGCTCCTGGCAATATTCCAGTCGCAGCGATGCTGATGCCAAGATTGGTATCAGATCCCAAATCCCCTACTCGCAAAAAAAAATAATAATAATAATAATAAAAAAAAAATCAGCGAGCAAAAAAAAAAATATATATATATATATGCATACGAAATAGCCGAAATGGTGGGGCAGCTTGCAAACAAAATCAGCAAGTAAAAATGTATGCATGCAAAATAGCCGAAATGGTTGGGCAACTCGCAATAAAAAGCAGCGAGTAAAAAGAAAAATAGCCGAAATGATTGGGCACCGCGAAAAATAGCCGAAATGATTGGGCAATCGCGATTTTCGCGATATAAAAAGCTGAAATGATAGAGCATCGCGGAAAGAATAAAAAATGAAAAAATGAAACTTTTTGCCCTACAGGTGAAATCACATCTATCCCTGTATACAATCCAGGGGCACAGATAAAAAGGGAACAATACCTTCCCAACAGGCTCCACCAGAAAGCGAAGCCAAATCTCGACGGTTCATAGATAACCTAGAGACCATCTCGACATTTGTCGCAATATTACAGACACGATGTCAACAAATGAAGCAAAGGAAGGTCCCTAACTTCAGGGTCTCGACGTCAATATCGACAACTTAAAGATCACCAACGGCGTTTCTCCTCACTCCAACTAGATGCAGACATGACGTCAACAACTGACCTCAGAATCGCAACGAAACGGAACCATGACAAAGTCCCTAGTTCCAAATCTCAATGGCCACGTCTACAGCCTAGAGACCAACAACGGTGTGCCTCCTCATTCCAACAGGACACAGATGTTACACCATCAAGCGGAGCGATGGCAAAATCCCAGCTTCACCTCAGCATTCGTCTCGATACAGTAGACGCGATGTCAACAACAGCGTTCCTCCGCAGTCCAGCTGGAGGCAGATGCAACGTCAACAAAAGACCTCACGGTCGAAACAAAGCGGAGTAACGGCAAAATCCCAACTCCACCTTAGCATTCGTCTCGTTACAACAGACGCAATGTCAACAACGGCGTTCCTTCACAGCCCAGCGGGGTGTACATGAAAAGTTAACAAAAGACCCCATGGTCGAAACAAAGCGGAGTGATGGAAAAATCCCAGCTCCACCTCAGCATTCGTCTCAATACACCAGACGCAGTGTAAGCAAACGAAGCGAAGGCCACATTCCTAGCTTCAACATCTTTACGGTAACTCACATAAAACCGGAAAGACAATCGGAGATCATCTCGCATCAGCACAGAGTGGTCACCACCTTGACGTTCGTCTCGATACAGCAGACGAAATGTCAACCCCAGCGTTCTTCCCCCAACAGGATTCGGACGCGCCAAAGCAAACGAAGCGAAGGCCAAATTCCTAGCTTCAACGTCTTTACGGTAACTCACATAAAACCGGAAAGACAATCAGATATCATCTCGCACCAGCACAGAGTGGTCACCACCTTGACGTTCGTTTCGATACAGCAGACGAAATGTCAACCTCAGCGTTCTTCCTCCAGCAGGGATTCAGACATGACAAAGCAAATGAAGCGAATGCCACATTCCTAGCTTCAACGTTTTTTACGGTAACTCACATAAAACCGGAAAGACAATCAGAGATCATCTCGCATCGGCACAGAGTGGTCACCACCTTGACGTTCGTCTCGATACAGCAAACGAAATGTCAACCCCAGCGTTCTTCCTCCAACAGGATTTGGACACACCAGAGCAAACGAAGCGAAGGCCACATTCCTAACTTCGACGTCTTGACGGTAACTTATATAAAACCGGAAAGACAATCGGAGATCATCTCGCACCAGCACAGAATGGTCACCACCTCGACGTCCGTCTCGATACAGCAGACGAGATGTCACCCCAACGTTCGTCTCGACACAGCAGACGCAACGTCATCAAACAAACGGAGCCACGGCAAAATCCCTAGTTCCCACCGCAACATACGTCTCGATACAGCAGACGCAATGCCAGCAAACGAAGCAAAGGCCAAATTCCTAGCTTCAGGGTCTTGACGGCAACTCATATAAAACCCGAAAGACTATCGGGGATCATCCCACACCAGCGCGGAGTGGTTATGACTCATCGGGGCTCTCCAAAATGAGCCTAACCTCAAGTAAAAAGCGGCATGGCAAATTCCTAGCGCTTGCTCTTCCGACGGTCAAACTGCCAAGGAGGATTGCTTGAAGACGTATTGTCCAGCCCCCGAAGGGATCAGAGACACGGCAGTCGCAGGGCTACTCGAACAGTACGATTGCCTATCGAGGACTATATCAGCTTATGCGACGGTACAATGGCCAAAACCCTAAGTACCACCAACCTTAACGGGCTTCTGTCGTAAAGAGCAGAGGTTAAATGCGACGTTAAGATGTTCTTGCGAGAAACGTTCGATTCGTCTGGACTTGTGAAAAATTGTCGAGGCGGCTCGACTCGTGAGATAAAGCCTTAGGCAGTGGGCATAAAAGAAGCCTGTTTCCTAAGCATTGGGACCCTGCGAGTTGGCCCAAAACGGTCTCTTGCATACCATCCACGGGTCTCACTCTCCAACGTCGAACTTCGACAAGGAGGGAAGCAACCGCTTACAAGTCCTCTCTACTCGTAAGAGGGAAAAATTCTCTTGTAGGATCCTTACGACTTACAAGAGAAAACCACACTTAGGAATCCTCACGATTCCTAAGGAGAAAAACCCGCCTACGAGATCCTCTCGATCCGTAGGGAGAAAAGTCTCTATGAGACCCTCACGGCTCATAGAGTTGAAAAGTCTTAGGCGGCAGATCCGAACCTACGGCCTAAGCCATCGTTATCTTTTGGAAAAACTAAGTTATCTTCCAACTATGTTTATTAAGACAGTATGCTGATAATAAAAGAAAGAGAGAGGCAAAAAAAAAAGAAAAAAAAAACATCCGATTTGCATTTGATCAAGCGTTCGAGACACACTCATCCATACATGTACAGAAGATTCAGAACAAGGGATAAGACAAGCTGAAATGGAAATTTTCTATTCATATCATAAAAATGGGTTCTTACAATCACGGAGAAATGGATAATAACATTATTAAAATGTTTACAAAGGCATAACCTCGAACTCAGGACATGGATTGAGGAACTCGAAAGCGACCCTATCTATAACTTTCCAGGCCTCACGGACCATCCTGGTGTGCTTTCTTTCGCGAGCACAAGCGTCAGGATCCCCCCTGATGTCTTCCACCCTCCGGTAAGCAGCGAGTATGGCAGACTGTTGGAAGACCTCGTGCAAGAGATCGATAAGACTGTCTCGCCGTCTCTTTGAGATAAAGTTCAACAGGTACACCGACTGCACCTTATCCTCAGCGGCATCCAGCGCCTTAAGCGGCACACCGGAACAGAATAGGGGAAGCGCTTCCCAGATGGCTCCCACAATAAGTTTCAGGAGGGAGGAACGTCGGGGAAGCAGTGGACCGTTATATGCATCGAAGCGGCTCATGATTTCAGCACACTCCGCGTTTGTGAACTCCCGATTTTGAGTGCGGCCAAGTCGGCGGATGTCTCCATAAGAGATGATCTCGTTGAGAGCATACATGCGGGCGTTCATTGTTCCTGTGAAAGAAGATCAACCGAATTATCAGAAAGACCGATTAAGTAAAACGATATAACGCGCTGAGGAATAAAATGTCATCTTCAAGCTCTAAGATCAATGAAACACTCTTAAGAAAGTTCTTTTAGATCAAAGGGATCTATGTTTTGCCGAAGATGCAAGTTTCTGTTCATGGGTTGAGAAACCCTGAAACAGATTCCTGAGAGCAAAGCTCTATTTGGTGGAACCCCAAAAGGATTTTCCTTTAGATCAAAGATCTATAAGAGCAAGGCTCTGTTAATTAAATTTAATTTAAATCAATTTAATTTAATTAATTTTACCTAGAGTGAGTCTAAAACTAGAACTTTGAAGCTCTCACAAGAGCAAGGCTCTGGAAGTTCTTAAACAAGAGTAAGGCTCTAAAATTCAAATTCTTGAAAATGGTAAAAGAATTACTAAGGACCAAGGGTCCTATTTATAGGCATCAATCGCCTCTCCGACTGCCAAAAGGTGCCGCGACGGTTCAGACTCTGCCACCATTGCGCTTGCGTTTGGAGGCCACGTAAGCGCAGCGGTGGGGGGGCATTTGTTTACCCCAATCAGAGAAAAGCTCTGTTCAAATTCCAAGGCGGGAAAAGAAGCAACGCTTCATCTTCCCCCAATCAGAGCAAGGCTCTGTTTGAATTTTGAAAATTCAAATTTTGAAGCAACGCTTCGGTTCCCATGCGCTGCGCGCAATGCGCCACGTGTCGAAGTTGACACGGCAGCACAACGCCCAAAGGCGGTATGTCCGATCAGAGCAACGCTCTTTAAAAACATAAGTAACACTTAACTGCGCAAGCGCACCGCAGCGTGACACGTGTCTGCGCAGTTGCGCAAGCACAACTGCGCAAGCGGCTGCGCGACACGTGTCTGCGCA
Source organism: Agapanthus africanus (assembly GCA_030015575.1). Taxonomy (NCBI): domain Eukaryota; kingdom Viridiplantae; phylum Streptophyta; class Magnoliopsida; order Asparagales; family Amaryllidaceae; genus Agapanthus; species Agapanthus africanus. The sequence continues at coordinate 765,149,278 of JASDDO010000022.1, read as the reverse complement.
GTTGCGCAAGTGCCTCACTGCACGACACGTGTCTGCGCAGTTGCGCAATCGCTGTTGCGCAAGCGCCTTACTGCGCGACACGTGTCACGCGCTGGTGAGTTGCGCAACAACAGAATGAAGATTTAAGGAAATCTTTTCTGTTCTTGTTAAAACAAGAAGATTTCTTCTGTAAAACAGGGGCCTTTGGATCAAAGATCCAACGGTGGGAAAAATTTCCCAAATCACTCAGGAAAAGATCTTTTTAACAAATTCAACTAATTTATGAGCACTATAAAAAGGACCCCAGACTTCATAAAAAAAAAAAAGGGGGAACATCAGAAAGAAAACAGAGAGAATTCTTGAAAAACTTTGGGAAGAACAAAAAAAAAGGTAAAACCTTTTAAAAGAGAAAAAAATCTCTGAAGTACAGATCATTGATCTAAAAATCATTAATCTTCAATGAACAAATAAATAAAATAAAAATAAATAAATAAAAATAGTGCCTTGCACTTGTTATGAACCCTTGGTTCTCTGAGAAAAGGAAAAACAAGAGAGAAACTTGTTTTCCTTTGATCTAAATTTAGATCAAAAGTGCTCTGCACTTTTGTTCTTGAATCTAAAAGATTCTTGATGCCCTGCAAAAATGCAATACATTATTTAAAGGGCCTGGCCCAAATCAAATTGCAAAGCAATAAAAGGGCAGAGCCCTATTTGAATTAATATTCTATTTGAGCAAAGCCCAAAATAAATAAAAATTGGACTTAACCCAATCGTGGCCATAAGTCCTTAAATCAAATTGATTGAGCAAAATGGTTCTCCTGAATCAATTCACAACCGGTTCGAGGGTACATCTCCGAACTCCTTTGACATCCATCGTTGTAATTCCTCAACGACGTCAAAGAGGTGACGAGTCCCAACGGCCATACACCCAATATTGGACCGAAACGTCCTTAAACTAATATCGGACCGAAACGTCCCTAAACTAATAACGGACCACTACGTCCCTAAACTGGCGTTGGACCGAAACGTCCCTAAACTAATATCGGACCGAAACGTCCCTAAACTAATAACGGACCACTACGTCCCTAAACTGGCGTCGGACCGAAACGTCCCTAAACTAATATCGGACCGAAACGTCCCTAAACTAATAACGGACCACTACGTCCCTAAACTGGCGTCGGACCGAAACGTCCCTAAACTAATATCGGACCGAAACGTCCCTAAACTGGCACAATAGATCCCAAATGCTCTTTTATCGGATCTAAACGGTCCCGTTAAGTTGATCTTAGCCTCAAACGCGGCTAACGTATCCTTAAACACTCAAATGAACGATAAAATTCTAAATCAACCTTGGTTCAAGGGTACATCTCCGAACTCCTCTGACAACTGTCGTTGTAATCCTTCAACGACGTCAGAGAGGCGACGAGTCCCGACGGCCATATATTAAATGGATCACCCCGTTAAGTTGATCTTAGTCTCAAACAGGACTAACGTATCCTTGACGGACGTTTAAGTTGATCTTAGCCGCAACGCGACTAATGCATCCTTAAACTAAAAACACCAAACCCAAATCTAAGTAAATACGGATTTGGACTAATCCACGTCCTACGGGCGACGGCATTACTCAGTCTCCGTATACAATCCACGGGCAACCACAAACAAAACAAACACACACGACACGAAGTGAAATTCTGGAGAAGGAGAAAGTTGTTACTGCGATGAGGTAGCGTAATTAACTGCAGGGGCTTGCTCCTGCAGGGAAGAGCGTCCCCACAATCAAAAACCTCTCAAGCGAGGGGGAATCTGACAAAGTCTGCTACATCGGCCGCATCCGTCTAAACCTCCGATACACGGTGCCATAAATCAACTTGGCATCTTCGGAGAGGTAGACGGATAAAACCAAATAGCATCTGCCCCGAATCTCAGTGCCAGGACATCGCGGTCCTGTGCGCCGCCTTTCGGAGGGGAACATCAAGGGATAGTATTTAATTTGCGGATCTAGCCAGCACAGGGTTGGTGGTTGCCGTCGGCGAATAGGGTTAGTGGTTGCCCGCAGCAGCAGAGGTCATTACAGCAAAGGCAGACCAACACAGGTCGCAGTCAGGGATGGGCTTTCACCCTGATTGCCGAGCAGGCAGAGGCCTTAGGTGAAGTTGTTACAGGTACTCTTCTTGTTCATTATATGCCAGCTAGAGTACTATTTGATTCTGGAGTATCACATTGTTTCATATCTGCACATTTCATCAACACTCACTCCATACCACATGAACCATTGACCAAGAGATGGGAAATACATACGGGTAATGGTATTATAGTGTCCAGTCAAGAATGTAGATCTTGTCCAGTTGTAGTGTGTGGCACGGAATTCTATGCGAATTTCCTATTAATCAGGACAGGCAGCTATGACGCCATTCTCGAGATAGATTGGATAGGTACATTCCATGCGATCATCGATTGCCGAGCTAAGAATGCGACCTTCTGCATCCCCAATCACCCTGAGTTTGTTTTCAAAAGCGAAAGAGAATCTTTGAAGCCAGCCAAGTATAGAGCCAGACCGAAGGTGTTGACGGATATGTAAATTGATGAGAACCCAGCACCAGAGATCGTTCGGAATTTTCTCGATGTGTTCCCTGAAGATTTACCAGGACTACCACATCCTCGCATCTTGGGATTCTCAATCGACCTGATTCCAAGTACATCACCAGTTTATAAAACACCATACAGAATGGCACCAGTTGAATTGGCAGAATTGAAGAAGCAAATTAGAGATCATCTGGAGAAGGGATTTATTCGCCCAAGCGCTTCGCCGTTGGGTGCACCAGTCTTGTTGGTGAAGAAGAAGGATGGATCGCTACGGATGTGCATAGACTACCGTAAGCTGAATAGAATAACGATAAAGAACAAATACCCCATTCCACACATCGATGACTTATTTGATCAATTGGGTGGTGCCAAGGTATTTTTGAAGTTGGATTTTCATTCGGGTTATCACCAGATCAGAGTAACGGCTAAAGATATATGCAAGACAGTTTTCCGAACCCGATACAAGCATTATGAGTTTCTTGTGATGTCGTTCGGTGTTACTAATGCTCCAGCAATATTCATGGATTTAATGAACATGGTATTTGAAAAATACTTGGACACGTTTGTCATTGTATTCATCAATGACATACTAATCTACTTTAAGACTCAAGAGGAGCACGCCGAACACTTGTGAACTGTACTACAAAATCTTCAGAAAGAAAAGCTATACGCAAAATTGAGCAAGTATGAGTTCTGGCTCGACGAAGTGTAGTTCTTGGGACACATTGTTCCGGGCAAAGGCATCTCAGTGGACCCGGCAAAGAGAGAATCTTTTAGGGATTAGCCAACACTGAAGTCAGTGGCGGAGATCAGAAGCTTCCTGGGATTGGCAGGATATTATCAGCGTTTCAGTCAGGACTTTGCACGAGTTGCTGAACCCTTGACAAAGCTGACACGGAAGGAAGTGCCTTACGTATGGTCAGAGGAATGTGCTCAGGCTTTTGAGTTGCTGAAACAAAAGTTGACCATGGATGCTATTCTTACAGTGCCGGATAATTCGGGTGGCTTGGCGATACACAATGATGCTTCAGGGAAAGGTTTAGGATGTGTTCTGATGCAGCGCGATCGGGTGGTTTCTTATGCCTCACGGAAGCTGAAGAATCACTAGAGGAACTACCCGATGCACGATTTAGAGTTAGCAGCAATAGTCTTTGCCTTGAAGATCTGGAGACATTACTTATTGGGCGAAAATGTAAAAGTGTACACGGATCACAAGAGTCTGAAATACGTGTTCACTCAGAAGGAATTGAATATGAGACAGCCCGATGGCTAGAACTCATGGCGGACTAAAACTTGGACTTACAGTACCATCCGGGGAAAGTAAATGGCGTATCCGATACCTTCAGTCGTAAGCCAGCGTTCATGATATTGACCAATCAGAGGAGCATCATTGAGGACTTTCAGAAGCTCGAACTAGAAGTTGTTACACCGAGTGCAACCGGGAAGTTTTGGCAATAACAGGTGCATTCTTCACTTGTAGATCACATTAAAGCTGGACAAGTTGATAATCCTCGATTGCAGAAGTTCAGAGAGCAGGTGGAAGCCGGACGAAGGACATACTTGCTCATACATCAAGACAGTTCTTTGAGGTTCGGCAGACTCTGCATTCCCAAGGGGGGTGTTCGAGAAGATGTACTAACTGAGGCTTATAGTTCAGCTTATTCAGTACCTCCGGGAGGCACGAAAATGTACCGAGATCTAAGGCAACACTATTGGTGGAACGAGATGAAGCAGAAGATTGCACGGTTTGTGTCCAAGTGCTTAATATACAAACAAGTAAAGGCTGAACACCAGAAGACGGCGGGTTTGTAACAACCGCTTCCGATACCTGAATAGAAATGGGAGCACATCACTATGGATTACGTAAATGCTTTACCACGGAGTCCAAGAGGCAACAACGCCATCTGGGTTATCGCCGACCGTCTTACGAAAGCAGCACACTTTATACCCTTCCAAGTGGGACAGTCGACAGAGTCGCTTGCGGAGAAGTACATGCAAGAAGTAGTGTGTCTTCATGGAGTTCCGGTCAGCATAGTATGAGATCGAGACACCAGATTCGTTTCGCACTTTTGGAAGAGTCTATAGGAGAGTCTGGGTACATGTCTCAAGTTCGGCACGGCTTACCACCCATAAACGGACGGACAATCCGAGTGTACTATTCAGACACTCGAGAATATGTCGAGGGCGTGCATGCTAGACTTTCAGGGTTCTTAAGAGGATCACCTCCATCTAATGGAGTTTTCTTATAACAACAGTTTCCAAGCTAGCTTCCAGATAGCTCCGTTCAAAACACTTTATGGACGGAAATGTCGAACCCCTGTTTGTTGGGATGACGTTGGTGATCGAAAATTACTTGGCCCCGAGCTTATAGTTCAGACGATAGACAAGGTCCAGATGATCCGACAACGCATTAAGACGGCTCAGGACTGACAGAAGAGTTGGGCAGATGCCAGCAGGAGATCGTTAGAATTCGAAGTCGGTGATCATGTATTCCTGAAGATTTTTCCTACCCGTGGTGTTATCAGGTTTGGGAGTCACAGGAAACTCAGTCCCCAATTCATCAGATCATTCGAGGTATTGGAGCTAGTAGGGGAGGTAGCTTACCGACTTGCCTTACCTCCATCGTTAGCTGGCGTGCACAACACATTTCATGTGTCATGGTTGCGGCGCTACATTTAAGACGACAGTCATGTTCTCGATCATTCGGAATTGACTTTGGGTGCCGACTTATCGTGTGTGGAGCAGCCTACTACTATACTCGATCGCAGGGAGAAGATACTAAAGAATAAGGTCATTCCGTTAGTCCGGGTATCTTGGGGTTGTCGTTCACCTGGGGAATCTACCTGGGAACGTGAGGAGGATATCCGTTCATGGTTCCCACATCTTTTCGTGTAACTGTCTGTATCTCTGCTTGTTTTCGTTCCTTAATTTCGAGGACAAAATTTTTGTAAGGAGGGTATGATGTAATAACCGGTTTCCCTATGTACATATTATCCGTATTTTAATAATATTTTTAAATATTTCAATTTCTATTATTTTTCATATCCTATTTTTCCCTATTAACTATTTTCCTATACCCTAATATTTTTAATCTCTAACCAAACACTTTTCCTTATCTTTACCTATAGCCCAGAGCCTAAACCCAATAACCCAACTCTTTTACCCTCAATTGCCACATTTCTTTTTGAAATTCCCTCATTTAAACCCCACTTAATTCACAATTATTCCCCTTAATACCTAATTATATCATATTAATTCCTATTTAATTATATTAAATATCTCTCTCTCTCCTTAAAACACACGCACTCTCCAGCTCACTCTCTCTCTCCCTCTCCCTCACAAACTCTCTCTCCAGCTCACTCTCACTCCCCCTCTCCCTTACAAACTCTCTCTCTTCTCAATCACTCTCCTCCTCTCTCTCTCTCTCTCTCTCTCTCTCTCTCACTGACGAACCCACAACACCCCCTATGAGACCGCGCCGCCGTCATCGTCATGCCCCCGCCCTCATCAACTCCGGTCGACTCCTTCGCCGACGAGTCCTACCTCAACCTCTACCCCATTCCAACCTCCACCACCACCGTGACCCACCTCATCGCCGCGACCACCAGAGTCACCGCTATCACCTCCGGCTCCCCACCATCACCTCCGACGACCATCCCCAAGACCCTCTCCTTATCACCTCCACCGACCACATATCCCACCGAGCACCCTCACTAACTCGTCGTATAACCATGAGCCCCCATCTTTGCCGGCGATTCTCGACAGCGCCGACAGCAGCTACCACCACCCTCGCCTTCAAGACCCCAGCTACCTTTTTCTCCAGCACCACCGACCTCCACTCACCGTTACTGCCTCCGCCGTGGCCACCCAGTGCCACCCGAGTTATCTTCGATGACGACGCCACCGACGCCAGTGCACCTCCGGCCTTCGCCGTGAGGCCCTGACCTCGCCGCAGCCGACTCTAGCCCAAGCTTGTTGCCGTTGCCGAGTAAAAATGCCGTAGCTGAGCCTAGGTTTGTGGTCGCCGTGCGTGCGTCGTGCCGTTCATCATCATTCACCGCTGTCGCATCACTGATTGTCGTTGTCAGGCATGTTTCCAAGACTTGCTTCCATGCTATAATACTATTATTTCGATATATGATCTGATGGTATCGCGTAATTAGTATTAGGCCATATTTAATTTGAATTGATTTGGAATTGAATATTAATCGAGTCCAACACCTCATGTTAACATCGTGTAGAAGTTCGTAAGTTATTTTTCTTGTGAATTGAACGAACATAATGGGTATTCCGACAATGAACAACTGCTTAGTTTAGGTGTTCGATACGTATTTTTGTGCGAAAACCCTATCTAGTGTGGCGGAATTTATGGCTACTAGATTACATTAGAGACAAAGAATAACATGTAAAAAGTTGGTTTGAAAACACGGACTTTAACACCATAGAATGTCAACCTGTTTTAGATCCACCAAATCTGAAATTTCTCGTACACCTAACTTGTGAAAATCATAGTAATTTTGATATTTACTGGAATACGGTGTTCGAGAGCTCGTATCGAAGAAGACTTGACAACCTAGAACCCCCTATAACTTATATTTTGTTTATGTTTTAAAACAATGACGAAAACTATTTGGCAGTGTGGCTCTGGACTGCAGTCCAAAGCAGCACTGCTTGACAACACCTGGATTAAAAGGTTTTTACAACTCTGTGTGAAAATGATATTATGCAGAACCCTATACCGTTGCGAAGATTATTCTGTTAGCTAACTATTGGAGGTGGTTTCATTCATTTTTACTATCTTTTTATATTTTATTCGTATTTTAAATCGTCTATACGTACTGCAGTCCCAAACAGAGACAGAACGTATACACTGATATCAAACAATGCATATCTTTCAGAACACAGCGGATATTGTCAATCCGTCTGTTGCGTTGGAAACCTAATTAATATACCTAAATATTATCCAACTGTAATATTGTCTAATTATAATTCCAACAGGATGAAAATTGTGTTACGAAACGTACTTTCAGTTCAGGAACTGAATTTCCAGCAGAGAACACTTAAAAAGAAATGACCGTAATTCGCAAACCCGGAACCTGATTGATTTGAATACAGTTTTGTTGAATCGCTAATTAAGTGTACTTTTTACCCTTTTTATATCATTTTGCTCAATTCTGATCGCACGATTTAATGTGAAATTCTTTAGTTCCTAAGACGCGTAATGACTTATTGCATATAACTTGCTTAGCGGCATAATTCACATACTTATCCGACTGTGATACCTTTAGCGATAGTAAGCGTCCTTATTATTTCTCAATGTATAAAGTATTGTCAAATATGAGTAGTATCGGTTTAGTTGTATCGAGTACGCCAGTGAAAAGTGAACGATCTGTGATAGTGAACACTACAGTAAATAGTGAATAAAGCAGTGTTATTAGTGCGTACTTGTACACAACTAGCCCATGCTTATAGATAGTGAAACCTAGGGAAAATGGGGAAATCGAAGTGGAAAGCAACTTATATTTAGCAAGGTTAGCGATTTAGAGGATGATCAGTCGAACAACGACTCTTATATATATTAGGTTGGACTTAGCAGTCCGGCTGACAGGGTTATGTCCCGGGCAACAGTGGGCCGTAGTCTCGGGTATGCACGAGACCCTCGTTAAATATGATCACTCTTTTTTGCAAACTCGATTTCAAAATTGACTTAGAGACCAGTAGGAACACAGGTGATACATTGCATTGATTATTGACATGTCGATTACCTGCATTTATTGCCTCCACCATTATTACTTTTATTTCTTACCTCACTATTGTTATCATTATATTGCTACTGTGTCGCCCTGACCTGAGTATTCATGCTCAGATCTTGGAGAGGACCCAGTTCAGGAGTCAGACCTACCATTCGAGCTCGCAGAGATTTAGACGGTCGTGCCTTCAGTACTTTTACCGTTTTCCATAAATCAATCTTGTATTCACACTTGGTTAGCGAACAATTGTAAACTGTGCACAATGAAAGTTTGTGTAATAAACTAGTGATATGTTTTCTTTACTTCTGCGTTGTGTTTACTGATTACCATGTAATACTAGAAGCCGAAGTGTGACTACGGCGGGATTATTCCCTGACCGTAAGAGCATGGCTAGCCTAGTCGTCTTCTGTATCCCATATTTTAGGAAGCGAGACGTGACATCTTGGATTTAGAGGAAGAAGGTTCCACAACAACTAGAACAGGTGTTTTCTTGGATTTCTTCTAGGTGCCCTCTGCATTTCTCAACATGTTGAGAAGTTCCGGAAGTGTAACTTCCACGCGTTGCATATTGAAATTCAATATAAACCGGGCATGGATGGAGGGTAGGGACGGTAGAATCAAGTCAGTACATAACTCGTTCTCTAACGTGGTTCCGAGGTCTGCGAGCTCCTCAATGAGATTGATCATCTTCATAACATGGTCCCCGACAGATGAACCGATAGCCAACCTCACTTGAAATAGTTTTTTCGAGGTCTCATATCTTGCGATATGAGATTTCTCTTTATATAAGTTCTTGGTATGGAGGAAGATGGAAACTAGGTCCATCTTCTTCATTATCCATGGAGGCTGACACAAGTCACTAGGCTTTTGCATAATCAAGATCCCAAGTCTTACGGATCTTAATGTCCGCGACTGTGGAATCAGGACCTAGGACAGCGGGGGCTTTAGCCGTGAGGACATATGCAATCTTGTCATAAGTAAGGGTCATTTGAACATTTCTCAGCCAATCTTTATAATTTGGTCCTGTCAGTATATTTTTATCTAATAAAAGTTTAAGTCCTATCATGGTCGCTGCAATTAGGAGAGAGAGAAAAAATACTCAGCATATGCTCTTGCAAGTTAATATTGGTTATTATTTTATCTAAACAGGATGGCTCTCACTGTTTTCTCGAATTCTCCTTCAAATCTTAAAAGAAAAATTAGTCGGGTTAATCGCACCCTACAAGGTTGCTTAACCTTTCAGCCAGGTGGGATGTCGGCACTTCGATGGTGGTTCTCCAACACTTTCGCGAAATTCCTTAATTAGAGTAATCTCTTTTCCCTGGAGGTATTGCCATGTTGACATCTTTTCTAGACACCTACTAAGTTTAGCTAGTTGTAAAATGAAAAACTTTCCCGAAAAGTAAATATTACTTACAGTGAGAATCAGGATCCAACTATCATTGTGTGATAATTTTGAAGGAAGCTTACCAAAACTGCCACACTTCAGAAGGTATGCAAATCTAGCAAGTTTTCCATATATTTGAAACTCCCGATGTGATTTTTGCCCCAAGCGTTTATGACCTTGACGAAGACCAAACTATCATAAGTCGCAAGTCAAGATCAACCCGTCATTTTCGTGATTAATTTAGACCCATTCGTACTAATCCTTGATGAATACCAAAATAGTTGTACGCATGTCCTAAATTAATGCATCTCTCTATACTACAAACAAGTATCCCCTAACTACCAAATACTATGCCTTGACGAAAGACAAAATATATAGCTTGAATACTAGTTGATACCCATCTGAAATGATGGAAGCCTACGACTGGTTTTGGCGAAAACCTTGAACGTAATGAACTTGATATCGTTGAAAGAACAGAGTAGCTTTTAAAAGGAGTGATTTAGGCTCCACTTTAAAACTTGTAGTTTTGAAGAAAACCGAGTGGTTTTGTAATTGTTCCAACAACGCCAAATATTAGGTTTGTTTTCTTGCATTAATCAAAGTTAATGTGGTCCCATCAATTAAACCTATCACACCAGAAACAACGAAAATAGAATGTACATATATACCACGCGCATTCGGCACGGGGCCTGAGGACTTCACTGTAAAGTTACTTAATTTATGGCGGAAACAACGAAAATAGAATGTACGTATATACCACGCGCATTCGCCACGGGGCCTGAGGATGTGTGTGTGTGTGTGTACGTATATACCACGCGCATTCGCCACGGGGCCTGAGGATGTGTGTGTGTGTGTGTGTGTGTGTGTGTCTCATTGCATGATAATATCCAACCAAAGAACAAGCAAAAGCAATAAATGAGATAGAAAATATGCTAAGAATTTCGTATTTTCGTTTAAGCCACTTACGAAAATGTGGATTTCACGGTAGTGATGAATAGCCAAGAACCCATACCTTTAGAACTCTACGAGTGCGGCAAGCAACCCTACCAATTCTAAAATTAGGTGACCCGGTCTCGGCTCCCCGAGATGGCCATCCGTTGAATTCTAGAACCCGATTATTTGAGCACTCTATCTTAGGTCTATCCTAGATACATGTAATGAAAAATAATAATACAACAGTGGCTACAATCTCGACCTGGAAGTGCCCCCAAAAGAATAATATTACATCACAATGAATATTACATGGATGAAAATTAAAAAACACTCCTCTCATGTAAAAACCCCCGGCTATTCAATCACGAAGATCATATCTATTTCATTCCATAGCCACAACACATGCAAGATATATGCAATCTCTTCTGATCGACATAAAGCAATTAGCCGACGTTTCCAAACATATATACAAAAGAAAAGATAATCAACGATGCTATAATTTTGACTTTGAAACATTCCATGTTGCCCATATACAAAGATAACATTAGATAAAATCTGGGGAAAAACAAAGTATACCATAAACCCTAAATCCAAACACCCAAGCCACTGTATGAAGCACGAGGCCAAAGCTTATGTTCGAGCTGCAAATTGCGGCTCAAATGAATTTTTAAGCGGCCAAACCATGAGCAATTGGGATCGTGATTATCCAGTGACAAACTAATATCATGTAAAGCGCTCTGCAATACTCCAAAAAAAATTCAGAGTCTTTAAAAAATCCAACAGAAAGTTGGATTTTAAGTTTTCAAAATACGGAACTATTTCGGTTTTGAAACACAAATATCGTCTGCTATTAGTTTAAGTGTTTCGGTGGCTTTGATACCAGTGTAAATTGCTATTGCTCGTGCTGTTACCACTACAGCCTATGCGGAATCGAAAAACTTAAATTTTAAGCGAGCACTATATTCCTCAAATGTTAGAAAATAAAACTATTTAAGTAGCGGTTTGATATTCATTTTCAACCGCTACTTTAAGAGGAGGTTAAATATGACTCGTTGGATCTTAACATTTTCTTAAAGTAGCTGTTAAATTTGCACGGTCCAGATTTGTTGGATAAATTTTTTTATCCAACGTTGTACCGGATATATACAGGACAAAAATAAAAGCTTGAAATTCTAGCCAGAGCGCAAAAAAAAACTTGAAGCTTGCTACTTAGCTTTTTATATAATATAATATATAAAGATAGATAGATAGATAAATTGGCCGATTACCTTGTATTCATGGATAGTGGGAAATGGGATGACATGAGTAATAATAAAAAAAATTACATAAATAAATAAATATGTTTACAGAGAGGAGAAGAGGAAAGAATTCTAATTGGTTCCGATCTCATCCTAAGACAGAACAGCATCATGCCTCGCAATAACAAACATGAAAAATTCGCTTAAATATGTGATAGAGGAGCTGATAATGAAACAAATAAACAATAGCTCAGTTGGTAAGGCATTTTTTCTTATGGAAAGAGTATGAGGATCGTCCCCACGTTGAGGCAAATTTGTTGGCCCGCTGTGTGTGAATGCGTTGTGTGTGGATTAGGCTTATAGTCCAGTTCAAAAAAGAAAAAACAATTGAAAACTTGAATAAGAATCCAAATGAAGATTGTGCAGCAGGAGGCACTTCTAAATCAGAAGACAATATATAGAAGACAATGCTATATGGAATAGCTGTAGGACAATAGATTTTTTTTTTATTTTTTTTGGGAACCAGGGGATATAAGTTGCAACCTCTCTCGCGTCGCATTGAAATGAAAATTGATACTAACTGAGCTAAAGCCCAACTAATGTCACAAGCGAAGAAGTTGTTGAGCTTCTGAAGACAGCCAGGCCAACAAGAGGATGGAGGACTGCACCTATACCTCACCTTAAGTCCCACACAAATAAACAAATGCAGTTTAGATGTAACCAAGAACCATACTTTCAAGTAGGCTTTCCGAAACATGCCCCACAAAAGAAAATAGACAAATACGGAACCTAATTATCAGAAAAATTCCCTTGATAAAGATTTTCCAGAAAGGAGGAAGACGCAAAAGAGAATAAATAACCAAACACCCTCCCATGAATTACATCACCCCACACCCCTATCAACATTACATCATAATATACATCACATACTACAACAACTAGCATAACACTCAATAGTTCAACAATGAATACTTCACTCTCAACACAATCTTCCCTTTCTCAACCCCAAGCTTCCCGCCCGTCACCAACCAATGCCCCGGGCTATCATCCGGACCCTTAACCATCTCCGACATATCCACAAGCTTCAACAGCTTCCCCGGTCCATCTCTCAAGCCCGAGCTCGACTCACTCGGACTCGACCCAATCAGTACATGGTCCCACAACGATCTCCTTATCGTGCAACCTGGTACTTTAGAAAAAAGGAGTTTCATGTACAATACATTCTTACTACCGAAATCCCAGACACCGAGTTGAGCTCCAGTCACTATGTGAACACCGACATTTGAAGGGTCTTGAATGAAAGATTCATTGTTTTCGATAGGGGCAGTGCTGACATGGGAGAAGTTCTTCCATTTCACGGGCTCAAACCAGCGGCTGTCTTGCTCCTCAGGTCCGTGCCATTTGGGTGCACCAATGGCAATGTGGGCGTCCCAGTAGGGTCGGAAGATCTTTGGGAGGGATAGTAAGTGTTGGACATGGATGCATAGCCGGTTTTGTTTTGCTCCTTCCATGCAGAGTCTCAGGCCCGTGACGGGCTTACGCCCAACTGAAACCTGTATCAGTTGTTTCACACCTTAGTCACTTAAATATGATGTAGCATCATGGTACCTAAGAGGAATCAAAGCCAACAGTGACACTGTACGCTGTGCCCCCACAATAAAGCTGGCATGGCAATATCTAGGAGTTGCATATTAAATTAAATCATGTGGCATAAAATGAACCTAATATTTTTGCTATGAAAGAGATGTAGCATTTCAAGTAATAAATGATATCCAACATGACGTCCGTCACTTCAATGTCACTAGGGTGCATCCTACAACCCTTTAGCCCCGTTCACTTTAATGTTAAAGGGCACGTGCATAAGTTACTTACCAGTACACATCACTTAAAAGTCATACAAAACATCTAAGACTCTAAACATGGATAAATATATTTCATGTAATTTTCTAAACATTTCGTTTAATTATATAGGGGTAAAAAAATGTTATATTGTATGAAAAGCATTAGTTTTGCAACCAGGAGATGCAGACGATATGGGAACCATATGATGTTTGGTACATTGCTGTTTAGGTCATTGATTTCAAGATTGATGGTCCTGATTATCTAAGAAAAAGAGGAGGATTGACTTTTTATGGAAGAGCACATTGAGAAATTACAAACGAGAAACTTGAAATAATTTATGATGTAGCATCACCATATTTGTCATCCCAATAATCATGTGACGTAATTATGATGATACTTGAGCATGCATGGAAGTAGTGCTAAGATTAAAAGATAGAATTCTAAAGAATATAGTGCTTTGGAAATTTTTTAGATGAAGTAGAGCAATTGTGTCTACATTCTTTGGCTAAACTGCAATAAATAACCCAGTCCAAGTCATTGCCAAAAACCCTTAAAGTTATCCAAGCAAAAAAACTGCCATGAACCATCACACCAACTGCAAAAAAAATCCATGACATATTGGGACATCTGTAAAAATCAAGTGGGCACCTTATTAATTAACGAAATGTTTGCCCCAATTTATCCCCATGTGATGGTGTAAAATATTGTTCTCTTCTTTTTCTTCAATCCACAACTTTTCACTTTGTTCCTTTTCCCTCACTCTCTTCTAGGTCAAAGTTTCCTTTCTTTTTTTAATGTAAATTCCCATTTTAGTGCGCAAAATTGATGCACAAAATTGATTATGTATGTTGCATTAATTTTGTCATGTTGAAATCCCAAGATCTTCCCTTTACGTCTCTCGCACAAGTTCTAACTTCTCCACCACTCTTTCTCTCTCTCTCTTCCAAGCATAATCATACAAAGAAAATTATTGAATTTGTTTATCTAACTCTCCACTAAAGAGCTTCTCTCTTACTTCACTCCTACATTTCAAGTGTTCGCAGTTTCTGTTGTTGTTTTTACTAATATTAATAATTAACATACTTCAAGTGTTTAATTCTCTTCAATTACTTCTTTTTTCTTAAATTCCTTCATCACTTTTTTTCTAGAGATAAGAGACTGATTGGTATATACTTCATTTAAGCCATAGAAACCTAAGAACTATTCAAATTTTCAGCCATTACAAACCGATTTCAAAAGAAAAATCTCAACCAATACTTTAAATTTGGTATGTTGAAGTTTTGGCCAAAATATGTTTCTACCGATCAGAAATTAGATTGCAACTATATGACACTAACCTATCATTAATAAATACAAGCACAGATAACCCTACCACAATGTCAATTGGACTGGAAAAAAGGCTAGCTTCCTTTTCTTTGGTTTCGTCAATTTCCCGTTGCGAGCTAAGTTGATACAAGTAGAGGAGGAGAGAAGACGAGGGATAAAGACTGGATTAGGTAGAATTTCCCATTGCAAACTAAGTTGATGCAAGTTTCATGAATATAATTTAGGGATATTACCAAAAACCACCATGTGGTTTGATCCTTTTACGAGAAACCACCCTGTTATTTTTTCTCCAACGAAAAACCACCCCGAAGCATGCAATGCTAGCAAAAACCCACCCTGCAGGGTAGTTTCTTGCTAAAACTATTAAACTATATGGTGATTTTTCGCTAAAACTATCAAACTACAGGGTGGTGGTTGGTGAATATCTCAATTTGGCATAGTTAAAAATAAGAAGTAGAAATGTCATTTTATGATGTACTTTAAGACATGGTCGTTTTTCACTAATATTGTATACTTCATAGTGGTTTTTCATTAGAGAAAAAATCATATAGTGGTTTCTCGTAAAATGGTCAAACCACGGGATAGTTTTTGGTAAATATCCTTATAATTCAATTCAATTCAATTGGTTGGATTAAGTTTGCAATATTTCTGTGTGTGTGTGTGTTTAGCTGAGTATGAAATGGCACTTGTGAAAATTTCATACATTAGCGATGCAAGGAGACAACATCCGTCAATTTCATTAGCGATGCAAGGAGACAACATCCGTCAATTTTTCGAACAAAACACTGGTCATAATTATCTCCATACCTTAAAACATGGGTTCACCAATTCACATATCGTTTGGATATATTCATCTAACATCATGAAGTGTTCTAACTATCAAAAATCCATTAGTTTTACGATCATCCGATGTAAGGGTAAAAGGCATCCAATTCACATGAAATTGATGTGTACATATTTCAAAACATCATAATTGGTGCTAAACTTCTAAAAAAATTGAAGAATGATCGACTTTTAGAGCTGTTACTTTAGAAAAACTTCATACCGTGTCATTTTATACTCTACTTTCCACACATAATTTCATGAGGTGTCAACTTTTCTGTAAAAGGGGCCCTCGCTTCAAAATGCATATTCCTATATGTATCTCACAGACCGATGATATGCATATTTCAATATCCTTATGTATAAAAAGTCTCAAGATTTGATGACTTGTTACAAATCTATCAAGTAATCATATTTTCATATATCGATAGGTCGTTTTTAATCCATTTTATGTTGGATTGCATAGACACAGATACAAGAATACTGATATGACACGATGCGATACGGAAACACGACAAATTCCCAAAATATAAGATACGGGAACACGGTTATATATATAATCTTATAAAGATAAATAAAATATCAAACTATTATGACAACATTAAACAAGGAGAAATTAACTAGTCTAACATGTTAGACGCTATTAACATACTAAATAAGCAGAAATTAACTAGTCTAACATGCTAGACGCTATTAACATACTAAAAATATGTTTATGCATATATGGCACGCATAGGATTCATACTATACGTACATGACATATACAACACGTATCGTGCAAGTGTCGATGTCAAATACGTGTCGGACACAGATACGGTAACCCGTTGGAAGTGTCCGTGCAACCTAGATTTTATAAATCTGTTAGAAGTAGAAATTTTTATACATATAAGGGTTTAAATATGTAGATTAAAATGAGTGACACTGATCGCTAAAAAACATGACAAATGTGTATTAAGATAGGGACTCCTTTTTTAAAAAGGGGGCCACCTCTCCCCCCCCCCATGTGTGTGTGTGTGTATGTACACACAATATAATTTCATTTTCATTTCTATTTCAACTTTATCTGTTTAGTTGGTTTGGAAAATTAAACTAATTGGATACCTAAGAACCATAATTTTTCAAGGAACTGCTTCTACAACAATTAAGGGTCAGGTTTGTTTGGCATCTATACTCCTACCCTCTAAATAGTATAGGACCTCTCAGCTCATACAGATCACACCTATATCTTCATGGCGGCACCTCTGCCACCATAGTGAGCCGGGAGCAGCTCTGAAAAATCCAAACTACTCAAAAATAAGTTGAAAGTCAATACCATGAAAAAGTACATATTGGTCGCCCACTGATCATAGGAGGAATCCAGTCCCTTCATGTTGCTATGCCACTAGAATGTCCAGTCGGAACATGTACCTAACCACACTTCAAATCAAGCCAGAAATCGCAAGAATTTAGAAGTATCTTATGGAAGGATGGACAAGAACGGTCTAAACATGGCCAGACTAGCAAAAGGTGAGCGACGAGGCTAATTATGTTGGCCCCTCCCATCTATATTAATCGGAGAGAAGGGAGGCTTTTGTGGATACCCGCCCTTCTTTATTTTGAAGGATCTCTCATATTGATGATTTCAGACTTTCCAGAATCGAAACAGACGATTGGAACAAGAAGAGGATAAGTGATCACAATCGTTGCAGGTCGTCCTCCTTCCGTTGAGACGCCCTCTTTTTTAATTTGTTCGTTAATCGCGGCCCAAAAAATGGAGCTAGAATAACTATGAAAGAAAGTGACGCCTAGCCGTTGAGAGTGAATGTTGTATTTTAAAAATAATTTGGATGATCTTGGACCCCCTCGCATGACCTAGAAGGGAAAAAGAGGTTCGTGCTACTATGAGGCCTCTCAACTCCTCCATCGGGATGTTGTGTTGCCATAGAGATGAGGTTGCCCCGACTTCAATAGGTCCTAGGTTTGATACCTCATGACGCGAATTGAGGTACTTGCAAGGTTGAATCATCCCAAAGACTTGCTTGTTGTGTATGGTGTGCCCATGATTCCTCGAGTGGCAGCCGCAAAGAGGAATATCATCAACTAGGACACTATTTGCCACTACACGCTCACTCGCCGACCGCTCAGGCTTCGTATTTCAAGTTTGTTATCCTAAACATCTCTGCTCTACCGGGAGCTCAACCCTTTCTTCTCTTATATATTGCCTTGTCCGTCTACTCTCCGTGTTTCAAGTTTATTATCCTAACCGTCTGGCATTTGACATCTGAAGAAGGCACAACTCAACTATGTACATTACCAGGCGTTACACAACAACAACTGAGCCTTTTATCCCAAGCATATGGGGTAGGCTACATGAACCAACATGAGAATCACACCAGGTCCAGCACATGAATCCTCTGTCTCCACTCACTTCTATCGAACAATATACTTTCATTGAGTCCTTTGGCAACCATATCATTTCGTATCACCTCCATCCATGTTTTTTCGGTCTCCCTTTTGCCCTTTTGCCATTACCCATATCGAGAGTATCTATTCGTCGAACCGGTGCTTCCATAGGTTTGCGTCGCACATGACCAAACCATCTTAGCCGGTTTTCCCGCATCTTCTCCTCTACAGGTGCTACACCAACTTTTGCACGAATATCCTCATTTCGCACCTTATCTTTTCTAGTGTTACCGCACATCCAACGAAGCATGCGCGTCTCCGCTATGTGCTTTTTCTGTGTATGATGCTTCTTAGGAGCCCAGCATTCTGTACCATATAATAAGGCATGCCGAATAGCGCTCCGATAAAACTTCCCTTTCAATTTTAACGGAAAGTTACGATCACACAAAATTCCTGTTGCACTCCTCCATTTCAACCAACCAGCTTGGATCCTTTGATTAACATCACTATCGATCTTCCCATTCTTTTGGATGATGGAACCTAGATATCTAAACTGGTCACTCGGTGATATCTCTTGCCCTTCCAATGTTATACCAATATGGTTTTGACTTCTCTGGCTACTAAATTTGCAGTGCATATATGTTGTCTTGGACCTGCTCAATCTGAATCCCCGAGATTCCAATGTTTGCCTCCATATTACCAGGCGTTACAATCATATTATATACACACACATGAGTTTTGGCTGGTACAACCATTATTATTCGTTTCTAATAAGTGTGATTGACCCAATTCTGGATAATCTTTTCATACTTATATATATTGAGGGGGGAAGAAATGGGATGTCCTTTGCGAAGCAATGTAATATATATATATATATATATATATATATATATATATTTCTGGATATTGGTTTGGTGTGTGTGTGTGTGTATATGAAAATTTCTACCACTAAATCGTAAAAGGTAATCCAGTTGCTCACCTCTTTTATATCTTCATAGTAGTATATTTCACACTCGGTAGATCTCACTCAATTATTCTCAATCTCCGCATCATTCAGCGACGAAACAACAAAGATTATGAACATATAAAACCTAATCGTCTTGAATGAATCGAACAAATTCATGAGACTGAATGTGTAGCATATCATATGCATTGATTTAATAAAAACACAGAATGACAAAATTGGGAACTTGTTTGAAACATTAATAAGTTTTGTTTCAGTTTGAGAAAAGCTTTAGCATAAAACATTAAAATTCAATTCCAATCATAGAAGCTCTAAATGGCAAATTGGCATCACTTGATTAATTTCCCAATTCTCAACTGGGACATTCAAGCAAAATAGACATCTTGAAGATTAATGACAAGATCAAGAGTAAAAATTCAACGAGTACTTTTTTAAAAAATCTTTTTTGGTGATATTTTATATTATTTAATAGGTAACACAATTAATGGATGACACTTCTTTCTCTTATTGTTCTTACTTTAAACTACTCATAAGGGACCGTTCCTCCCTCTAAACTACTTCTAGGATACCAATCCTCTCTCCCCCTGTGTGTACACACACAAACTTAATACAATACTAATCAGAACCTACTAAATATGTGAGCATTTGGAAAGGATAGAACCGAAACCAAGTTCTCGTACAAAAACCTAAATTTCTAGTGCAAAAGGATGTATAGTTGAATTTAGCGGACTTTCATTTGTCTCAAACTAGTGAGGCCTTCATACTAGGGTTCTAAAGACTTGGGTTGCATGAATCTTCATTAAGGTTTTTGATAATAATGAGCTTTCAAGTAAGTTCAGGAGAACTCTGATTTCTTCAAACAAAAAAATCATCGCATGAATCAACTCTCCAATCGAGGGATGGGGCATTCAATAGATACATAAAGTTGCTCCAATTTGCCAAAAAATAATTGTTTGTTGATCGTCTTCTTCGATTTGGAGTAGGACGTGTTAGTCAATTGAGACTTTTTGATAAAAATAGAACTTTTGAAACTAAAACATTTTCGTAGAACTAAGACTATTTTAATAGGATTCAAGAAATATTAGAACTAAACTAGAACTAAAAATTGAAACTATATTAAATTATTTTATTTTTATTAGTGAAGTTCAAATTATATATATAAGCTCCATTAGAAAATATTCAATTGCTTCTAAATGGTTTGTAAGATCAAAAATTAATTTACTGTTTTAATTATAGAAATGAGATTACTGATAAAGCATAATTATACCTATCTTTTAGTATGATCAAATTGGTGTTACATACAGGTTTAAATAATTTTTATATTTTCTAATTAATTTTGGGTGTCTTTAAATTAAATGGATTTAAAAGATCGGGAAACTTTGTGTTGAATCAATTGGATTTGGTCGATAAAAAGGAGGGGCAAAAGAATTGAAAGCTTACAGAAAGAAAATGGAAGGGATTGGAGGTAAAAAGAGATAAGGGAAAGAGAGGGAAGGCTAGGGGTTGGTAGTTCTGATTTTTAATTTTTGTGTCGTCCAAATAGATGAGATAAATTTTAAGGGTGGAACGCTCATTTTGTACTCTTTTTATTCTAGTTCCAATTCCGTTCATGAATAACATCAAATTTAAAGCTTTAAGTTCCAGTTCTAATTGACTTACACTAATTAACATATTGTCCCGGTATGTTCCAGTTCTAACTCTTAGTTCCAATTGACTAACCCTCTAGAGACATTTGAAATTGGATAAAAAGAGCTTAATGTTTTGTTTTCGAAGAATAAGGGAAATTTCACCAAAACCACCATGTACTGTAGCATATGTTCTCAAGAACACCCTAGAGAATTTTTCGTGCATGGAAACCCTTTAAGCTTTTCTTCCGTTAAACTTTAAACGCCCCAACCCCGGACGTTAATTCTATTATGAAATGACCAAAATACCCTCATTTTTTTTTAAAAGGATCTCATCTAAATTCCCTTTTCCTCATGGAGGGCTACTAGAGGAGGAGCACGTCGGAGACGAGCATGTGGTGGAGACGGTGGCACTTGAAGGAGATAGTGTCCACGTCGGAGTGGGCAACAAGGAGAGGATGGTGATGATGGTGCTGCAGATCTTGAGCTCGAGAAGCTTGCTGGCGGTGATGGAGCAAAGGGTGGCACTGATTGCGCCTTTTTCGTCGATCTCGAACAATCAAACCCTAGAAATTATAGGTTGAGGGTTGAGAGGAGGGGATGTTAAAATGGGGAAGAAAGGCAGTTTGGGGATTAAAAAAGAAAAAAAATCATGTGAAAGGCATAAAAAAAATTAAATCTAATTACAGGGGGTCGGGTTTAACAGAGGGTAGGGGTTTTTGTGCACGAAAAATTCTCTAAGGTGGTTTTGGAAACATATGCTACAATACATTGTGGTTTTGGTGAAATTTCCCGAGGAATAACCAAGGTAGACTTAAATGAGAATTGTCAAAGTTAACTATAATGGTTAAGGGTACTATTGTCAAGTTGTAACAGCTAATGAGCTAATAAGGCCGGGTGTTAACTTTAAGCCAAAATATTAGTTCATGCTAGTTATGACTAGGTTATAGAGTTCAATGGGGTTTTCACATAAACTAGGATAGTTCATGGTACTTTGGTGAAATTTAGCTTAAAATGCAACGAAGAATTTCTAGAATGCTTCTTTGGAAGAAGTAGAGCAATTGTAGCTAAATTTTTCCATAAATATGGATGGATAGTTTATTGTCGCACTAGTTTGAAGTCGACCAAAAGCATACCTGTTCTTGGCTGACATAAAGCTTTTGCCCCATTATACTAAACTGCAAATGTGGACAAACTGGATCTTTTCTTTGATGGCCTGGGATATTTTCTCGCACTGGGGCCCATATCCGAGAAATCTGAAACTCCAAGAAAGACATCAACTCCTCAATTGGAGGTTTATCTGCAAATATGTCGAAATGAGAACATTTGTAAGAGTAAAGGTTGATGAAATAAAATATTCACAAGTAATAATCCAAATTCCTACATTCTAGGTAAAGAGTGATTGCTCGGATGAGATGATCTTTCCCAGGGATGCCATCAAGAAGAGAAGTGATGGGCAAGAACGTCATTTCAATAACATCAGGAGCAAAACAGACGGTTTTTGCCCAGTGGCTATGGCTTTGGACAAGATCATCCCCTCCCCTTCTCCTGAAAATCACTGTAACATCCTGCAGCAAATAAAAGAAAGACCATTTATCACTGCCTTTTATTTTGTTAAGTTTAGCACGACCAATTATATTGTGACGTATGATATTACTGCTAAAGATTTTTTATATAAAAAAAAGCACCAGAAATTTGACTTCAAATTCAGACTCAGGTTAAGGAATTATTATTCAAATTAAATATAGAAAATATTATTTTGGATGCAATATATAAGAGACATTGGCAATATCCCGTAAGTGCTATGCTGGTACCGAGATTTTGCATGAGATATTGTCACCTACTTCTAAATCACTGACAAAGTTGCTAAACTGGTGTATGTTAAAAACAAAAAATAAAAGGAGGCTCACTTGAGTTAATAAAATATGAGAAGATGATTAAGTGTACATAGTTTACTTATTTACATGTTGAGAATAAGTAGACAGTAGCAAAAGTAAATGATAATGATAGCATGATAAGGGAAAAGCATATGGGCACCTCTTTTGCATTAAGATAGGGAGCAGTAGGTGGTTGTGGATATACTCCTTGACTATTAAATGAAAATGGATCCATAGCCTGGCAAAAATACATGAAAATAAAGCTAAGATATTATATACCAACAAAAAAAAAAATAACGAACACAATTGAAAAAAAAACCTATAAAGCACTGGCCTTATCCTTCAATTTGACTGGACCAGAACTTGTGTGACTTTCACTGTCCGAAAACCTTTGATCTCCAATATCCTGTATGTAGTTTTTAATCTCGACAGTCGATAAGGGCGATGAACTGTGCTGCTTGACATAAATTACATCCTTGCCACCAACAGTAATGGATGTGATGATATGAGTTCCATAATTTTCTATAAATCTGCAAAGTACATGAAAATTAAGAATGCATCGTTGACTTAGATAAGTTACAGCTTAACTCTGAACGATATATAATACCTTGCTAAGGAAGATGGTTCCCATGCAAGTGGCACAGCACGCCTTACATCTTCATGTAAGGAAGAAGGCTGTTTGATAAGTTGAACCTTACATAGAGGAATGAATATCCCATCCATTGCAAGACCCTTTGTAGCTGCTGCATCGATTTTCTTTGACCCGCTAAAGCTGAATACAGAACTAAAGCTTCCGAGGGGGACATTTCCTGATAGAAGAGCTTTTCTGTTAAAATACTCGGCCATCTGCAAATATTCACCAACGGAAAAGGGAAATATAAGAAACAAAATTATATAATATCAATTGGAGCAAAATTTTAATGCACTACATCTTACTCTATTCAGCAGAGCTGCCTCATTTTACCATATGAATCAGTAGAATTGGCAAAGCAAAAGGAGAGAAGGGTTTGTATAAACACATAAAATTGGCAATGCAAAAGGAGCCATGTCCTGGAAGCTCTCTAGCCAATAGCCACCTCTCACTTTATGATTCAAACTGCTATTCCTATGATGTTAGAAGATTGGAAAGCCGTCGCACAAATGAGTTGACAGCTAGGATAGCTAAACAACGTCGCTTGGCCTTTTCAGTAAAATAGAAGGCCTACAACCGCAAAAGTTGACATGCAATTTGATGGACAGATTCAGGTATGACACCAACACAAAAATTAAAAAGCACAGGAGGCAAATAAAATACATTCCAAATAGGTTCTTGTTATTCTTGATCTGAAAACTATCACAGTATCACTACGGTCTGCATTGCATTATACTCGCACTACATACACAAATGACATGCCAAAGTTGGAGTGAAGAAAAATAAACCCCCCTTCAACACAAAACCCTTGAACTACCATTTCTATATGAAATTTGGTAATTGCTGCATTTAGATTCTTGTCCCTGTAAATAACCAGTATCATAACTTGAATGGATGGCATTACCATCAACATCAAACCTCATGAAGGCCTGGTAGTGCTCCACCTTCAGGACAATAGAGGAATAGCAACTTAATGGCTTATCAAAGCTCTGCAAGTCAAACCTGAAATTTCCCTGCTGGAACCATGGCTTTTTAACTTCAAAAAGGCGTGCAAATCGTGCCAATAATAATGTTGTGTTGTGGAGACTAGGACTTGGAATGTAAGAATGTGAAATATTTCCATTTATCCAAAGCTCTGTAGTCTGTCATTATCAATGACACAGAACGTTAGCATAATTTTCCCCCCATTGCCGAGTCTTTTGAGTATTTTTCACAGTCGAATCTCCTTACAATATCGAGAAGGCAAAACCCTTTCATGAATATCATTAAATTACTTCTTACAGTAGGCAAGGAGCTAGATTGTTGGTCTCAAATATTCGTTGGATAAATTTATGTTCTGATAAAAATAAGGTTCATATTAGTTTTTGCCTCAGGTATGTGTGTGCATATGGCAATGTTCGGGGATTAAGTTTTAAGAAATGAACATTAAATTTCAGGGATCAAAAGCAAATACATTAGAGCCTTAGACTTGAAGATAAAAATTAAGTAGGGCAGGGCTTACAGACAATGAAGATGACCAAGAATCAAGATATGACAGTACATGTTTAAGCTCGAAGAATGACGAATAAAAATATGGACAAGCATGATAAAGAGTGCCATGAAGAGAGAAGCTCAAGCATCAAAAGAGAACATCACTGGTAATATTTTTAAAGCGATTAAAATAACGGGGAGGTCAAGTAGGTTGACTGCTTACGCATCACTTCAGCGCTTAAGCGGCCGCACAAAAATCAATCTCATAATTTGTTTATTTAATTGCTTTACTTGGTTTATATTTTTATAACATTATAACTAATAACATATAAGCTAATATCATCGTAAACACCAACAAGAAAAATCAAGAATCAAAAGCAGAAAGGTGTAGAAAGTTTAGCTTGCCTCTCTAAATATATTGAATTTGAAGTCAATTTTTCTTGGGCGGTTTCTTTAAGTGAAATTCCGAAAAATACTAAACATAAAGCTCTACAATTGTACGAAAAACAATCTTCTTCACTACAATCATCTTGTATAAAACTTAAGCTTTCAAGGCCGATTTACTTACAATATGATTAATAAGATGGTAACCGCAACTAACCAAAAAAAATAGAACACGACTTGAAAAGGACTCGAGACAACAATAAAATGTTTGCGACAACTTTACTAAAAAGAGAGGAGGAGAAGGGGAAAAAGAAAGGAAAGAAGAAGATTAAAAGACGGAAGAAAAATAGTTTTCGTTGGCTGATACGCAAGTCAAAGTAGTTGTAACTCTTATTTGTAGTTGTAGCTACACCATGGTAGTTGCCTGAGTTGGCAATATTAATTGAAGAAGCACGACAAAGGAAGAATTGAAGCAATGGCGGAGACAGATTTTTATGTCGGGTGGGCAAAGTTTTGAAGGACTAAATTGCAGAAGAAACCCCTAATCTTGTTTAATTGGCAAGTTTCACGGTACCCTCTTCACTTTTTGCGATTGAATAGATTGAGGGGGTATTTTGCTAATTGGGCAATAATAAAAGCATATCACGTGTCCTTTATACATTAATTCGGACAACAAACATTCTTCAAATTTTAATTAATTTTGAAAATGTGAAGTAATTTTTCTTACAAAGTTTCTCATATCATTTAATTCATTTAATTTAATCCGTACAAACTAGTTATTATGTGTAATAACGTGCAAAAGTTCTTTTTCTACAAAATTATTAAACAAGTAAAAATTATTTTTTTCTAATGTGAAGATCTAATTAGAATGATTTACTTTCATAACAAAAATTCTTATTTGAGTTAAAATGTTGTTTTCTAATTAATATTAATAATTATGTAACAAAGTGGATATAAATTTTAGTAGCACGTCTTTTTAGATAAACTCAATTTTAATAACATGTTTTTGGGAATTATTGTACAAGCCTTTTTGGATTTCAAAGCAATGAATAATAATTTATTAGAGGGTATATTTTTGAAAGGTGTAAGAAAAGTATTTTTAAATATGAAGGTAAGGATTCAAGGGTGGTTTTTAAAATCAATCAACAAAAGTGAATGTGTCCCACAAAGAATATTACAGGGAAAGTTTTTCTAGGATGAAGGTTCAAACCTGGAACTTCAAGTAAACAATCATGTGAAACCAACCATTAAATCACCTACTCGGGTAAGGCAGAGGGTGTTAAATTTTATACTTAATCAAAGCAAAATCATAGGCCTATAAACCGTCCTTAATCCAAATGGATCAAGTGCCTAATCTCAACCCACCCTAGCTCCACTCATGGATTTTAGGACTTATAACGGCAGATTCTAATTTGCAAGTAATAATTGTAACCAGCTTACCTTTTAGGTTTAGTATTTTGGTATGGTTTGATATTTTCGTATTAAGATAATTCCACGCATGCTTTTCTGATAGTTATTATAGAATAGAAACTCAAGTATTAGTTATTTCAGAATAGACATTGTTAAAAAACCACACATAAATCCTTTAAGTTGTACCGATTAAATAGAATTAAAAGTGCAAACCAAAACTTATATAAGGGTAATCGGAAAAAACCGCTTAAGCGGCCCTACGCAAAGTGGCAAGTGCCTTGAAACCGCTTGACTGGCCGCCTAAACGTTTAGGCAACCATCTTTCGAAACACTATTCAGAGAAATGTAGAGTATTTTTCGTCACCCTATAAAGATGGATGCGCTCGTGTTTCAGGATTGCATAGACTCCCCTTTCCTATTACAGACCGAGGTTTATTGATCGTAGGGATTCTAATCTCCAGCATCTACGGACAAAACTACTTTTAATTATATCTCGTTTTGACACGAGAGCACTTCCGTATAACGGGCCATATGTATCATGCCAACTCATTCAGAAAGTATGTTTGTACAGACTTGTGTTTGAAAACAACTTTAAGGGTGCTTTGAACATTATATAGACCATCACACGAGGAAAAAATTTCCAAGGGAGAGTGTTTTGGGTGTGTCGAAGGGCTCCGAGAAAGGAAAACGAACAAGGAGAAAGCTCAGATGGCCTCCCAAAACGGAGGAATCCCTTGAAGGGGTCCCGAAAGCGGGGACCCTCTTTGGAGAGGTGTCGAAGGCGGGAACCCATTGAGTGTGGGGTCCCGGGGTTCCGAAACAAGGAACCCCTTTGAGGGGGTTCCCCTTGAGGGGAGCACCCGAAGGTGGTGATGAACACAAGTAAATCACGTGTTCACGTCTTGGTCGGGAACATAGGTTGAGGTCCATATTCCCATGGATCTCACGGAAGTCTAGCATCATGGAGGCTTCAAACTTGTCGATTTTGGAAGTTTTGAAGGTGAAACCAATGGGTTTCATCATAGCCCTCATCCATAGTGCTTGGTTGGGCACATCCTAAGAGCTCTCCTTTTTCCTTTTCCTTTTCCTTTGATTTGATGAAGGTCGTCTTTTCTCTTATTCTGGCTCATAAAATAGTTTTATTTAAGTATTGTAAAAAGAAAGCTCTTTTTATGGATTTTCTTGAGGAAGAAGATGAAGTGAGGGATGAAAGAAAAAATCACCTAAAAGAGGTGGAGTCTCAAAACCCTAGAGATTTTGATAGAATGAAAGTTCTTATCATTTCTTTCTTGGATGGCTTTAAATACTCTTACATGACATGGGCACACTTTTTGCACCTTAACCCTTGGGCTTTACAACTTCAGTTTTTTGCCCATTTCTCTTACACTTGTACACACTTTTTGCACCTCAGACCTTGGGCTTTACAATTTTAGCTTTTTGCCCATTTCTTTTACATGTATTTCTTAGTTGCTCACATTTTACATTTATTTATTATATTTTCCTAATTTCTAGGATGGATCGGTCCTCTTGCTTGGGCTTTTGGCTTGAGCTTCAATTTGGGCTTCGGGTTGACTGACCTTGACCTTGGCAGTGGGGTATAAATGGACCCAACAAGAAACTTAATGCATGATTAGTGGAGTCAAATAAAGGTATTGTGAGTAACGATTAATATGAGGATTATGCATTTGGAGGCTCGAAATCAAGAACTCACTCGAGACCATGACTAGATGGCTTATTAATGATACATGTCTATCGGTCATATCCTTGAGCATAGAAGTAATGGGTTTTTACTTTTAGCTCCATGGAACTTCCTTGTTTATCTCACATCCCCACAATCCAACCCAATCTAGAAACTCACTATTTACATGGCATTCCTTGAAAACTTTTAGGTTAATTCCAAAAAACCACACTATAACCCAGTTGCAACAAACTATCGAATTCTCTCAAAATTACGAGAAGCTACCATGGCCAACGGTCAATGCCGACAGTGTTACGCATATGTAAAATGACCATTATATCCTTTTAATTAATTAAATAAATTAAATATTAATTATTTTATTACTTATTTTTGTTGATAATTAGCATTGGTGATAGAGGTGCTCGACGGCAACGGAGGTTGAAGGGAGGGGGCAGGGTCGTGAGGGGAGGGAGTCCGATGGGGTGAGGGGGCAGGGTTAAGGGAGGGTTGCGGCCCAAACAGAGGTGAGGGAGTCCGATGGGGTGAGGGGACAGGGTTAAGGGAGGGCTGCGGCCCAAACAGAGATGAGGGCTAAAGTTATAGTTAGGGTTCAGGTTGAGGGGAGAGAAAAGGACATTTTCGGAATTTTTTAAAAAAACTATGACATGGCAAGTTTGATAACTTAGCGGTGAGGTGGCACGAACGATACTAATGGAACACCGTTAATCATGGTAGTTTCTCGTAATTTTGAAAGTTTTGTTGCAACTGAGCTATAGTTTTTTGTGGGTTTTTTTTAAATTAAGCTTAACTTTTACGTTACTCTTCTATCCCTCGATATTTTTCGTCCATTGAATTATTATTTATTAATCATAAAATATGTTAAATATTATGAATCTATAATCCATCTTCTATCTTCAAAATCCTAAATTTCGAAATATTCACCATCAATTTCCCAACATCCACATTCATAATCCTAAAGACCAACAATTGTTCTTCAAATTATTTCATCTTCTGTATTCTAAGCTCTAAACCCCCTACGTTTCCACCTCCAACTTCTCATCTTCTGTATTCAAATCTTACTTCTTTAAATTCTCTTCAATTCTTCATCTCCCACATCCAAAACGCTAAGCTCAACACCTCGATCTTCAATTCCTCGTCTTCTACATCCAAAACTTTAAACCCGATAACATTCTTTAATTTCTCATCTTATAAATTTAAATCCCTAAAACCTACTAAAATACTAGTAATTCTTCTCTTCTACCTTACCTTATACCTAAAATTTCCATCTTCAAAGTCTCATTTTCCACACCTTGAACCTTAAAACCTAACTATCATTCTTCTAATTCTCTCATCTTCTGCCTCCAAAACCCTACACCCCCAAATATAACCTTCAGGCTGTCATCTTCTACCTTCAAAACTTTAGAATCGCCCTTTCTCATTCTATATCCTTCAATTAATAATCCTGCAATCGACTCATTTCTCTCAAATTACTCGTCTTCTATCTTTAAAAAACCTTTCATCTTCCAATTGTTTCCATCTTCGGTCTCAAATAACACCAAGATTTCAAAACCTTTTTTACTAACATACCAAATTAACTATTTTCATTAGTATTTAACAAAATATTCTAAAAAGATGCCAATTTAGTTTGCTATTAAGGGCTAAAAGTAAGAAATTCATAAGTGATATTTGATATGCAACCAAAGTTTGAGAACTTGGTATCAATATTGGTATTAAGGTCTCTAAATTTGATTAGTTTCGATAGGTTTCGTTAATTCCATTTTTTTTGGTTCCGATGTGTTTGTACATTTGGAAACATATAATAATAACATATTGAAAAAATTGTTACATATGAAGCATGGTATAGAAAAACATTTTATAAGAGGCTTTATATCATCAAAAAGTTAGTCAATTTTTTCCCTGCAGCAGGGATCGTTCTTTAATGGCTTTTAGTTGAAAAATCCATCTTAATGTAGATTTTTCATATATACTAATCGACTTACTTTATTATACATAAAAATCATTGCATAAGAAATTTTCTCGTAGGACCAGCTGACTTTGAGCCCAGTATCAACCGAGCGGATGCGACTCTTAATGAGCAAATTGATAGAATAAGTGTCATTGCCCCAAAGCTCTAATGTGCTCAAATAGTTTTCCTCTTGTAACTTTTAAGAATAATATAAGAATATGCTCCATAAAACCTACAACAGCACAAAAGCAAAGTTCAAATTTAACTATGGACCATGTGACTAACCAACCATTTAATTATGATTCGCAATAACTTTATTCATGCCTCTTCAGATCACCGGATAGTTTTTGTTACATCCATCAAATGAAAAGTCTCTATAAACCAAAGTTCGAGGTTTCAGTCGAAACCACCAATACGTGGTGGTTTCGTATCAGTTTCGTTGGAGACCGATACAAAATCCGAAACCGCTACAAAACCAACCATACAATATTGTTTCGGCTGAAATCTTTTAAAACTTTTTTTATTCCATTTTTACCGTCATCGTGATCATTGTAGGTCTTCGTTGTTAGAAAACCGCAAAAAAGTGAATCCAAACCCTATATTAATACTTATATAAGCACACTTTTCAATATATTTTGCATCATGGCTGGATTTTTAAACACTAGAATTATTGTCTTGTAATATAGAACTATAAATTTAAGTATTTAATATATTTACATTTATGCATGTTGTATTACCATCAAAACCGAAATCCGAACCGAGATTAGCGAAACAAGCCAAAACCCAGCGAAACTAATAAAATTATGAGGCCGAAACCGAGTTCTTGAACCTTGCTATAAACGAATCATTCAAGAACTACAAGCCTTAGAAAGCTCTTGTACATTCTACAGGATAAATTTTGCATGATTCTAAAAGATAGTAATTAAGCCTCAAATACTCATTTTCTCCCACATCTCTTACAAGAAAGCTATCTGCATATCTTTCGTATAAAAAAGAGAACCGGGGATGTATCCCCTTTACTTAAAAGGGGCATTGAGCTTTCAATTGCATATTGAAAAATAGTTGTATTTATCCTGAATTGTTATTTCCTTCTTCTACAGTGAAGACTCTTCTTACTTAATATTTGTTAAATATTTGCCTCTAGAGACGGAGAAATATTTGTTGGCTTCAAGAGGAAGTTGGAGGTTGGTTCCGCAACAACCAACGGATTCGTAATTGTGCGTACAAGGGTTGTATGCAACTAGTCTTAAATCAACCAAGCTATTATAACAGTTTTATCTTTACATTAACCGAAATTGGTTTGAATAAAGGCTTTGTGCAATGTAGCAGGCAGATGGATCACTGACCTTCACAATCTCTCTTTTCTCCATTACTCTTCACTTCTACTTATAATTGTATTATTTATCATAAATTGTATAAGGTTATAGTAGATTGATAAGCGTTCGGAAATATTGCATTGCTCTTCTCACCCACCTTATCTTCACATTGGAATTGAAGGTAATTATTTATAGTTACAAGAGGGAGAAGAAATGTGACTGGAAAGATGTTTTACCCAAATGGAAGACAGGCCAAAAAACGTACAGATATCCCATCCATGTTAGAATCCATGTCAGGTTTGAATTAGATCGTACAAACAACAGCAACAGAGACAACATGGTGAATCATATATAGGATTTTCGAGATTGGCAACAACAAGAAAGCTTTTGTCCAAGTCTGTAGTTAACTAGGTGAAAAATCTAGTTGGGTGAAAAAAAACATATGGCCTATCAATCTCGGACAAGTTTAAAGTAATGATTCAAACATGACCTGCTTTGTTTTGATTTCAAGTGCAATCTAGATAGAATCGAACCAAATCAACTAACATACTTGGTCAAAAATCAAGACAAATCTTATAAAGGTATAATCCTTCACTTTAAAACAATATTATAATTGAGATTGGTTTCAACTATGCCAATTGTAAAGACAAGAACAATTCCTTACACCACATGGATAAGAATTATTTTTGTGGTAATAAAAGGATAAACTAAGTACATTTTATTCGAATCTAACAAATCAATAGTAAAGATGCGATGTCTCCGTATTGACACTAGCTTCTTTTCTACTGCCAATTTTAACTGAGAATTCGAGTTGGAAATATTATATTGTCTTTATCAAGATTTAAAATGAAACACATAAAATAGTAAAGATATCAGAAATACTTTAAATTTTCTTTTGATAATCTATGGAGTCTAAAATTAGGTCGATATATTGCACAATGTAGAAATAATGGTATTTGTATTGATCGATATGCTTGATTAAATAAATAAGTTAATTTCTAAGCAACTTAACCGCATGACCTCCTTTGAAGCTTAACAGTGATATCGTTGTCGCCAGTGATATAGCTAGTCTCACTAACAAACTTACTTCCATCATATAACCAAGGTGAAAATCTAGGTATCGGTATCAGCCGGTCGCATTTTAGGATCGGAATCGGCCATCTTGGTCATATAAGCCATATCCAATCGAAAATCTCACATGTTATCGTTTCACAAAAAAAGATTTTAAAAGATTGTGAAAACCTTTAAACATATATTAAACGCAGTTATAAACAATTTGGCAAATTCTTTAGCAATTAATAATGTCCAATTCAATTGTTGTAATACTTGGTAAAAATTTATAACTATAATCATGTTCATATATTTTTAGTACTTAATGATATCAAATAGACTAGAACCAAATAACCTATTTATAAACCCACTAACCCATTAATGAACATAATAAACATAATACTAGATCGTTGGCACAAAAAAAAGAACATAATACTAGTATAATCCTAATAAAATGGTAAACCCAATATAACTCGGTATCGGACGATATCGGTATCGAAACTCAGGCTATCATTATTGAGATCGAAATCGTCCATCTCAAATCTGATCACCTGATATTTCAAACCATCCTTATAGCGCATAGACTTTCTTGAAGGTCATCTTCCAGTACTTATTTTTTAGTATATCTAAATATCTTAACCAAGAAATCAGTAAACTTCTTAGAGCACGATTTGCAAGAGACTACCTTTGGTCGCCTTAACATATTTTAGAGGTAGGCAAGGTTTTAAATATCGTAATATATCTGATATCTGAAACGTATCAAAGAGATGCTTCATATATCAGATATCGTTGATATATCGGGAGATATCGTCATAACGGCCGATATATCGGACGGTGTTATGACAGTTTTATCATATCATTAGGGATCCCAAAACGATATATCGGCCAATATGACCGATATTTGATTTCCTGTAGGTAGGCCAGACCACACCACACCCCTGTGTGATGTGGCATTTTTTATTTTATGTGGTATTTGCTATGCATACTTATGGTTAAAGTTGGCTTAGGTACCATTCTTAAAATTCACCTAGGGTTTACTCATCTGAGTAGCACTTGCAACTAAGCACATATAAGTACAAAGTTTATGCGTGCTTCCACAATAAATTCTCAGTATGGTTAACTCTCGAGTATTGGAACCATTCTTGTACAGATATTTCTTTAGTCTTTTGTGCCAAAAGGTCGTCGAATATGGTCCGGTGTTTTTTTTATAGATATTGTAGATAAAAATGATTTTAGAGTGATAGGTTATTTAATACATCATTACAAAGTCTCAAAACCAATCAAATGTCATCTCACATACATGATACAGTGCCCAGAATGCTTTTAAGTTATAACAATAGTGATGAATATATACATAAAAAATATAAATAATCTCATCCCAAAATCGGAATAAAATAAGTTTAGGTTGTGAACTTCTGCTACAGTTTGCGCGATAGTTTCAGCATGCATGTCCTTTTTTTTTAAAATTCTTAACATTTAACACCCAATTTTATCCCAATCGGATCATGTTATTTCCCTTTTCCAAAACCAAAAAAAAATTTATGGCGTCGCTTAATTTGGAAAAGAAAAATATTGTCCATGAATTAGATAATGGATTCTGAGCTTTTGACATGATCCATACTTGAAAATTGATGACAAATCAGACAAATTCATGACACTATTGCCATATCAAATCATCAAACATCTATGATATTATCATTCCATCAAAATATTGTCCTTTGCTTACGGCGATGACAATCCAACATGTAGCCAAACTATCTACCAATTACCCTACATACTCGGAAGAAAATAGAAATTAATAATCAACAAGCCAAAATCAATGAAACCAAACCTCAGCATAAGAGCAAACACCAGTACTCTGCCGCGATTGGCTCTCTTGCAAACACCTAACATCCCTCGAAACCCCAGGCACCACCAAGCCCTCGAACGCAAGCACATCCCTCGTATGCTCCTCATCAACTTCAACAACCCTAGAACCACCAACCCCTTTGCAATAAAGCAACCTAGTATCATAATTCACATCAAACCCCCTCCCCAAAGCCTGAATCGAGCTCTGAATGGTACGAAGTGCCGCATTCTCCTCCATTCTCATCACCCCAAAGCCCTAAAACCCTTAGATTCCCTCAAAACCCTAGCTCGAGACCAAAACCCTGAATTTGGGATTTTTCCAATTAGGGGATGATATACAAATTCCCATCTGGGATTTCTCAGAAACTCATCAAAGAGTCGTAAAGCTCGGATCTTTCCAACAATTTACTCGATTTTTCCCGAATTCCTTCTGATTTTTCCCACAGAAAAGATAAAATAAAGGGGAGTGAGACTGTGACCCAAATCGTGGCAGCTGAGCTTCTACCCACCTCGATCTCGACGCGGCTTTTAAACGAGAAAGACCCAAATCATAAACTGGTGAACAGGTGTCGATGTGTGTGTGAGAGAGAGAGAGGGGGGGATGGGGGTTGACTAAGGAGAGAGAAAGAGGGAGGAGGTGGATGCAGTCGATTGATGAGGGAGATGGATCTGTGATTTTTTTTTCTTGGCTTTTGTGGTCTGCTGAGTGAGAAAGAGAGAGATTCTTCGTGGTCAAAGAGTTGGCAGATAAAAATCAGCTACCTCTCTATATTTTTATGGCTTTCATAAAAGCAGAGTCAACAACTCTGAGCTGCCGGCCTTGGCTTCAAACGAAAGTGACTGTTGAGGGTTAGCCAGAGGTGTCACACGGACTGGTTGGGCCATCTACAGGTAGCAAATCCTAAGCACCCATAAAAATGCTTGGAGTTAAACGTATGATCATTGTGTATGGCGCGTAGGGTTGTGTCCGGATCGGATATAAGAATTACCATATTCGTATCCGCTTTCTAGTTTCGGATATTGATACGGATACGGATATGGTCCGGTAAGAAATATTCATCTCTGTATCTGGAAAATACGGATACGGATATAAAGCGGATATTAAAGAGACGAATACGGATATAAATCGGATATTTGTATAAATAATATATGACATAAAACAGATATAAATGTGAAACGGAAATGTGTATTTAATCAATATATTTCATTTAGTGCTTATTTAATCCGACTTAAAAAATATTTGATAGAGTCAAATGAAAATGAATATTATATAGATATATAAATATGTTGACAAATATGTTAAATATAACTAGCGTATCTTTTAAAATATATATGAAAAAATTGATGAAATAATGTCATAATATTCTTTTAAATGTATAACATATAAAATGAGTAAAAAAAACTTATGGTATAAATAGGCATTATTAACGAAAAAATAATTTAAAAAGAGTTACTTTCATGTATTTTTCTGTAGATATATCTGGATCCGTACCCGTAATCGATTCACATATCCAGATATCGGTATCCATATCCGGATAATTTTATAAAAAACGTATCCGTATATGTATCTGGAAAAAATTTGAAATATATATTCATATCTGTAACCATATCCGTAACCATATCCGTATCTGTAACCATATCTGTATCTGTACCCTAATGGCAAGCCATGGTGTGGATTTTAATAGGTCATTCATAAATGGATCCAAAGACTGGTGATATTTATATATGAAACGGGGATTGTTGAAGTCGAAAATTGCATCCCGGTTGACCAAGTCAAAGTCAACCCCAAGCCAAGTGGGCCCATGCCCAGGTCGAGTCCGAAAATGAAGCGGTCGGCCCTCTCCCATGCAAAAATGAAATTATGTAATAAATAATATTTATGTAAATTTTCATGCATTAATGTAAACAAAATGGGCATAAAACCAAATTTTTGTAGGCTTATGGCTTATGTGCAAAAAAAATAGCACATGAGACACGGGATGGGCAAAATACCATTTTGTAAAGCCCAAGAGACTATATGTAAATATGTAAGCCTATATAAGGCAACATGATGATGAATAAAGGATAGACTTTTCACTCCCCAAAAATTAGGGCATGTGTCTCTTTCTCCTTCCTCAAGATTCTAAAACCTTTTTCTTTCTTTTGAATTAAATCAAGGGTTTTACTCTTCCTTTTCCAAAACTAAATAATTTTTCACCACAAAACTCACAAAGGGGAACTTGGATCTTCCATTAGATCTCAAAAAGGAGAGATTTTTAAGTCTCACCCCCTTTCTCCAAGATCCGGCTAAACAACAGAAAGAAGAAGGAGACTCATTTCCAGAAACCCCACTTTGGGGAAGATCCAGGGTTCAAGGGGAGAAGCCCCTTCATCAGCCTCAAAATATCATAGGAGTTTAACTCTCCATATATATACATATATACAAAATAATAAGTGCTCCTTCTGGGAGTACAACTCCCATTGCAGGGACCAAGTCCCTTTTGCCTCCCGAGCTTCCACGTGCTTGACACGTGAGGCGCTAGCGTTCAAGCACGTGAGGCGCTAGCGTCCAAAACGCTAGCGCCCGAGCGTCCACGTGCTTGGCACGTGGGGCGCTAGCGCTCAAAGCGCTAGCACTCTTGCGCTCAGAGCGTTAGCGTCCAAAGCGCTAGCGCCCGAGCGCCCACGTGCCTGGTACGTGGGGCGCTAGCACTCTAGCGTCCAGAGCGCTCTTGCGTCCCGAGCGGTAGCGCCCTTGCGCTCAAAGCGCTAGCATCCAAAGCGCTGGCGTTTTTTCCTACGCATCCTTTGGATGCCCTTTCCCTTTTTTTTTATATATGTATATATACATACACACACATACTCCACACTAAAAACACCTCCCCCGTTAGAAAAAATTTCTAACGGGGCGCTGCCCCGCACCCCGTAAGGAGGCT
Organism: Agapanthus africanus; assembly: GCA_030015575.1. Lineage (NCBI taxonomy): Eukaryota > Viridiplantae > Streptophyta > Magnoliopsida > Asparagales > Amaryllidaceae > Agapanthus > Agapanthus africanus. Next base: position 765,111,902 of record JASDDO010000022.1, on the reverse strand, counting down.
GCTAGCCCCCTTGACCCCCAGCCCGCTATCCGGGTAGCGAGATCCCCGTAAAAACTCTGCGGGGCCCCCGATATATCCAAAACCCCTTTTAAAACACAACACATGCACACTGCACATTGAGTTCGCATGACCATTTTAACCCGTTAATCGGAGGTTCCCTTACTCCAAAAGCGAGGGGTAATTAACGGCAGCTTAGTCCGCCGCTGCCGGAGATTCGGATCCCCACAATCAATAAACCCCTGCCTACCCTAGGCAGGGGGAATCTGTACTGCGTCTGACAAGCGCGCGCGTATTCCCATCTCAATGGGGTGACGAAAAACACCCTACAGATTCTGGCACGCCCGGTGGGACCATCTCTCCTCCCATATTTCGGGTTAAGCATTCATGCGAACTCAATCAATATACATATCTATATTTATACTAAAATAATGCTCTTTCATGCAGGTTTTCAAGCAATCACTTTTCAACAATGTCTCCAAAGATGAACTCAGCTCCCATCTCCTACACGATGAAGATGGACTCCAGGACGGTCCTCCCGGCCAGTCTTGGGCGACAGTGGGAGGAGCAACTGCTACAGTTCGGCTCTATTCTGTTCGTGCCAGCTAACGTCATTCCAGCTCCTCAAGCTCCGGTAACAGACAAACCGGCCTCGAAAGGCAAGAGGCCAAATGTGGTGATCTCGAGGGTACCACTACACAAACGCAAGTCGGTGTCTAAACGACTTTCCTTGGCCCCAGCTGGGGGTAAGGCCATCAACACCAACAAAGCAACAAGGCGTCTCGAGCAAGCTCCGACGGTGCCCTTGACAACTACTCGATAGGGTGTTTTCTCTAAGCTCCCCGTTAATCGACCCACGATGGCTTCCTGGATAACGGATGTAACACCTTAGGATGTGTTTAGTGGCTAATTATATTTTAATATATGGTTTTTAATAAAAAGTTTACCAAAACGATTTTCAAATAATTTATCAAATTTAATGAATATTTTATTAGAATTTTTCTAAGCTTGCACACACATGTGCATATTAACTAGGGCTTAATTGGGGTTAGACCATGATTAGCAGCCATGGTGGGTTAAGCCACTTTGGATTTTTAATAAGTGTTTTGGGGGTTAATTGTTTTTTTTTAAATGGGAAATGATTAAAATTGTTGGGTGTTGACTTGGGGAGAGAGAGAGAGGGAGTGCATCATGGCATGAGCCATGCTTGCATTAAGTGAGAGAGAGAGGGGTTGACTAGTGTAGACTCTCATTCTCTTTTGTTTTGCCTCTCATTTTTCCCCACATCTCTCTCACTCTCACTCACTCTCACACACACACAACAATAACAGCAGCAGCCGCAGAAGACACAGCAGCAGCAGCACCAGCTTCAGCCACAGCAACAGAAGCATCAGCAGCAGCTCCAGCATCGCAGCATCAGCATCAGCAGCTGTAGCAAGCAGCAGCAGAACACCCCCCATCACTTCTTCTGCTCCTTCTCCAGCTTCCTAGGGTCGAGAGTGAGGTATAATCTCTGAACTTAACTTCCTACCTTGCTAAACTTGTGTAGAAATAGCTTCGATTAGTGTAAAATGTGAGATTTAGTGCTAAAATGGTGTTTAATGTGGACTTTTGGCTAAGTGATCATTTTACTGGTTAGCCTAACCTAGTTAAGTGTTATTAGGGCCACTTAAACCTATATAAATCCCAGATTTCACCAAAATACCATAGGGTTTCAATTAGTGCAAATTTAGCGTTTTAAAGTGAAATTTTAGCTTTCTGTAATCTGATATAGACCCGGGTATTTCAGATAAAATCTGAGTTAACTGGAGTATATACACAAGGTATAGACCATACACACCAAGCACGAACCCCTACCTCCACTGTTTGGCCGCCAATTTAATTGTTCTGGCCGCAATTTGCGGCCAGATGGGGGAATTGGGTTCTGGGGTTTTGGTTAGGGTAGTCTGCTACATATTATAGTGTTTTGGCATGTGCAATTTTGTAAGTTTTTCACCTAGGTAGAATCTAGAACCATATATCGTTTTTCAAGTACGTTTTGTTTGCGCGATACGTGAGTGGGCTCTGTGATCCAGCGTGTCGGGGTAGTTTTAGACGCGTATACACACGTTTCAGCGTATCGGACACACGCGCGTTTAGTTCGCGACGCGAGTTTCTAGTTTGATTTCGATATCGCGTTTTTACGAGATATTTGCTTATATATGGATTCTGTGTGTGAATTCTAGGTTCGCAGGCAGGTACGTCAGATGCCGCAAAGAAGGGAAAGCAGGTGATCGGCTACGTGTAGCACGCGACCAAGTGAGTAGATTTAACATCTACGGGGAAATCGCCCGTATGGCGTTAAGCGTCAGGGCGTGATAGGATTTTAGTCGTACATGTTCATTTGGACTATAGTAACATACCTTCTTGTTGCATATAGAAATGGTAGAATAGAACACTGCACTGTCACTAACGGTTCAAACTGCACGAGCACTATTTGTATGTTACACTCACACCGTTAGTGATTGCCATGACACTCGCACTATAGGATTGCTACGCATTATACATATCGTTTTGATTGCCGCATCATTGATGATTGTCATGACTTGTCGCATATTGACACATATATTAATATCTTCATACCTGCGCACATGCACACAGTATATTCATACCAGTGCACACATATATTGATATCTTCGTACCTGCGCACATGCACACAGTATATTCATACCAGTGCACACATATATTGATATCTTCATACCTGCGCACATGCACACGGTATATTCATACCAGTGCACACATATGTTGAATCTTCATACCTGCACACATGCACACAGTATATTCATACCAGTGCACACATATATTGATATCTTCATACCTGCGTACATGCGCACAGTATATTCATACCAGTGCACACATATATTGATATTTTCATACCTGCGCACAGGCACACTGTATATTCATACCAGTGCACACATATATTGATATCTTCATACCTGCGCGCATGCACACTGTATATTCATACCAGTGCTACACTGATATTCACGTATATATCCATTTGCACATCCATACCTACATACATATGTTACATACATGGATGATATTGATTTGATTTCATGAGAATAGGGACCGCATGAGATATTTTCAAAACTGGATCCTTTTCAAAAGAGTGGTTTCCTTTTTTACTCTTAATGTCATACGACACATTGCATGGATTTACGCATTGAGTTTTGGATTCATATGATTTCTGGATTTGAGAACCGAGATATTATTTTAGGAAAATACGCACCGTTTTAAAAACCCGGTTCCTCTTGATATGATATTTCAGTGCGTCCACCATGAGTTTTCTCGGTTCCAGAGAGCTTATGTAAGTATACCCGATTCGAGAAGTGGTAGGCACCGATTGCGGGTACATGGTGGACCCGGTATGGTACCCCGGGGTAAGAAGACTCGTATTATTAGACGTTGAGCCCGGCGGAGGGATTACTACCTACCGGTGATTGGTGGGACCTGGCGGTTATCCGAAAGATACCGACCAGAGTCGATAGATGGATACGGGACGACGCGTACTGCCGGGGCCGTGGGCCGACCCGGACGGACGGAGCCCGATAGTTGAGGATTTGCGTGTCGATACTGGACACGATTATTTTATGATATTTCGAGTGCCGATGTTGGGCACTCACGATTCTATGAGATTTACAGGATTTGAGGGTCGATGAGGATGACGGCGCCTGAGTTTTACTGAGATTTGGGTGTATTGTTGGACACCGGTTATTTTCCACGTTGACATTCCGTGTAGATGTTATTTATTCCCATACTCAACATTTAGTATTTTACATCTCATCCTGTATCTGTAGTACCTGATAGAGTACACATGCTATGCACGATTATTGCATACCCTGCTCATCCTATATAGATGTCATTAGATTGCAATTGCTATGCACGATTATTGCATACCTTGCTCATCCTATATAGATGTTGTTAGATTGCATTTGCTATGCATGATTATCGCATACCTTGCTCAATACATAAAGATGTTATTAGATCGCACTTGTTGTATGATTTGGAGCATCCAGTTCATCATATAGATGTTATCTGTTGGCATAGGTTAGAATATCGCGGCACGTGCATACTCGCGATTACCTTTATATGTTATCTACTATTCATGAGTTGGAAACTCACCCCCGTTGTGCCACAGTGTTTGCGGGTTGCCCTTCGGAGTAGTCGCGGCAGGCTGCTTTCTTGCATCTTTTGACACAGATACCACTGCAGTTGGTGTACTAGCCCTTTTGCTGACAGGTGGGTTTTTGTGCGGTATCTGTTTATTTCCAGTTGTATATACTATTGTATCTAGTACTCTCCATCTACTACTTATGTATTGATTTAGAGACAAGTTGTGAGGACGATGTATATTATTTGTACTACGGTGTCGAGCTCGTTGTGAGCCGACTTTATTTATGCAGGTTTATCTTTCATGATATTTGTTTTCACTTATACTGCTCATTCTTCGCTACGGCGTCGTATATTATCTTTGTGGTGATTGTTTCCGCCGTTAGGCGTGATTGCTCCCGTTTGGGATGCTTTATTCTTATTGTATATCATTTTACTCATGTATTGCCTTGTACCCGATTTCGAGGCTAGTTTTTACAAAGGAAATGCTGCCAAAAATTTTAAGATAATAACTCGAACTTTAAAGGATTTTACTAAACAACTTAAGGTTTTCTAAACGTTTTAACAAATGTTTCTATTAAATGTTTTAACCCTTAATACTTTAAATGGTTTTTGATTTCTGGGTTTCGGCTTACTTAGTCGCGTTACGCCTATAGACGTTACGTGGTTAAGTGTCGGTCATGGGCTGAACTTTGGGTCGTGACAAAGTTGGTATCGGAGCGTAGGTTTTACCTTCGGAGTGTAGGATGATCCTGGTATGATGGAGTAGGTAGCTGAAGCAGAGTGGCGTAGCGTGCGTATATTCCGCGGCATACTCACGACACGGTACTCCGCCTAAGCGACCTTAGGACTTATTGATTGGAATTCCTTCTTGATTATGTATATTCCTGTGATTCGATTTCTGTATCCTTATCGAATCCTACTTTCTTTTCAGCCATTATACCGCCAAAGACTACGAGGGCGCAGAGAGCGGCCGCGAGAGCCGAGATTAGAGTTGATTCGTTTGAGACGAGGACAGACCCGGGCAGTACACCCATTGCACCAGAGTAGACTGTTCCTCCTTCGACAGACCAGATGATGGGATCCGGTATGCAGGATATGCGCCAGATGATGGGATCCGGTATACAGGAGATGCGCCAGATGATAGGGTCGCTAGTCGAGACACTTTGAGCACAGCGACCAGAGGTAGCTCCACCCGTCACGGGGACCGTGATAGTACCTACAGTACAGGCAGTTGCCCCTGTAGCCACGGAGGTGATTACAGTATCGCTATCAGAGTTCATGAGGCTGAAGCCTCTGGTCTTCACAGGCACGATGCAGCCGAGGACCCACAGTCTTTCATTGATAGGATGGCCCGGATATGTCGTTCACTCAGATGCTCAGATGCGCGATGGGTAGAGTTCGCAAACTTTTGCCTGGAAGGTCTTGCGCAGAAATGGTGTGAATCGGTCGAGAAGGGCAGAGCAGCAGGTCTTCCTCCTATGACCTGGACCGAGTTTGTGACGGTATTTCTAGCCCGTTTCCTTCCCCAGAGTGTCAGGGATGCCCGAGCGCACAGATTCGAGTCCTTACGCCAGACGCCAGAGATGACAGTGGCAGAGTACGATGTACAGTGGCAGAGTACGATGTACTATTCACCGAGTTATCTATTTATGCTCCATATCTAGTGGCTACTGAGGAGATGCGAGTCAAGAGATTTGTTCGAGGCTTGCTTACACCCTTGTTCCTTGCGATCAGCGCACAGCATTGCGAGACATATGCAGCAGCTGTAGACGCAGCCCTATTAGTCGAGGAGCGCCTTGCAGAGACTTCGGTAGTTACAGGGCCGAAGAGGGTTCGTACTGATACAGCAGCACAGGGACTTCCATTCAGACGCCGTGATAGACGTTGTACAGGTAGCAAAGACTCGGGGTGAGGTCAGATGTTTAGCTCTTATCCCCAGGAGGGTCAGCAGTCGTCGCGTGGATGCTTTGGGTGTGGTAGTCCCCATCACCGCATCAGAGATTGTACCGAGATACGCCGGAGGGAGGCAGCAGTACTGCATGTCACACTTCCACCTTCTCCACCCCAGAGGGCGTTGCCTATTGTACCTACTGTTGCTCCACACCAGACTCATGTACAGAGAGGCCGTGGTCGCGGAGGGTTTACTCATAGAGGACAAGGTGGCCGAGGCAGAGGACAGCCAGCTGCCGGCAGAGTACAGCCAGTTGCTAGTAGGGGACCGCCAGTTGCAGGCAGAGGACAGGCACGGGTTTTCGCGTTGACGCATCAGGACGCGCAGGCGTCCAATGCGGTAGTTTCAGGTACCCTATCAGTATGTTCTGTTGACGCACACGTGTTGTTTGATCCCGGATCCACGCACTCGTACGTTTCCACACACTTTGTGCCGAGTTTGGGTAGAGAGTCCGGTTTGCTTGATCAGCCGCTTGTTGTGACTACTCCTGTGGGAGAGTCGTTTGTTACTAGGCACGTATTCCGATCCTGTGTTGTCCGTATTGGCGAGAGAGAGTTGCTTGTCGACTGGATCCTTCTTGAGATGTTGGACTTCGACGTTCTTTTGGGCATGGATTGGTTAGCCACGTGCTATGCGTCTGTGGACTGCCGCAAGAAGACGGTTAGATTTTGTTTTCCCGGCGAGTCGGCTTTTGTTGTGCAGGGGGACTGTTGTGCCGCCCCTCACCGTTTGATTTCTTCTCTACGCGCTGGACAGCTGTTGAGGAAGGGATGTCAAGGATTTCTAGCCTATGTTTGCGATACTAGAGCTATGGATGTTCGGTTGGACCAGGTTCCGATTGTTCGTGAGTTCTCTGATGTTTTCCCTGACGAGCTTCCTGGGCTACCGCCTGAGCGCGATATTGCTTTCTGTATTGATTTGATTCCCGGCACGGGGCCTATTTCTATACCGCCTTATCGGATGGCCCCGGCGGAGCTTAGTGAGTTGAAGGGTCAGTTGCAAGATTTGCTGGATAAGGGACTTATTCGACCCAGAGTGTCTCCTTGGGGTGCTCCGGTCCTGTTTGTCAAGAAGAAGGACGGCAGCTTACGTTTGTGTATCGACTACCGCCAGCTGAACAGGGTTACCGTGCGGAACAGATATCCTTTGCTACACATCGACGACTTGTTCGACCAGCTTCAGGGGGTAGGATATTTTTTGAGGATCGACTTGCGATCAGGATACCATCAGCTGCGGGTTAGACATGAGGATATACCGAGGACAGCTTTCCGCACGCGCTATGGCCATTATGAGTTTTTGGTGATGTCGCTCGGACTCACCAATGCCCCGGCAGCATTCATGGACTTGATGAATCGTATATTCAGGCCGTATCTTGATTTGTTCATCATTGTATTCATTGACGATATATTGGTGTATTCCCGAAGCCGAGAGGAGCACGAGCAGCACATGCGGATCACACTGCAGACTTTGAGAGAGCACCAGCTATTTGCAAAATTCTCTAAGTGTGCATTCTGGCTGGACAGCGTAGACTTCTTGGGCCACGTGATTACACGAGATGGTATATGTGTGGACCCGAGAAAGATCGAGGCCGTTCAGAGTTGGCCCAGACCCGTATCAGTTACGGAGATCCGCAGCTTTCTAGGATTGGCCGGTTATTACAGGCGATTTGTACAGGACTTCTCTCGCATTGCTGCACCTTTGACCAGGTTGACCCGGAAGGGAGTTCCTTTCGATTGGACGGAGGAGTGCGAGCACAGCTTTCAGCAGCTATGGACTTGTTTGACTACAGCGCCGGTGTTATCTTTGCCTTAAGGATCAGGCGGATTTGTGTTCTATTGTGATGCTTCTCGAGTGGGGCTAGGGTGCGTATTGATGCAGCATGACAAGGTGATTGCGTATGCTTCACGGCGGTTGAAGAAACATGAACAGAACTACCCCACTCACGATTTGGAGATGGCTGCAGTGGTCTTTGCACTCAAGATCTGGCGACATTACCTATACGGCGAGCCGTGCCAGATATTCACTGATCACAAGAGCTTAAAGTATATATTTCAGCAGCGAGACCTGAATCTTAGACAGTGCCGTTGGATGGAGCTAGTAAAGGACTACGATTGCGAGATCTTGTATCACCCGGGCAAGGCGAATGTAGTGGCGGATGCTTTGAGCAGGAGGCCCGGGGGTAGTCTATCATGTTTGAGCGCAGTGCGGAGGCAGTCGTCGGCAGATTGGCAGATTTTATGCGACAGCCGAGTGCAGTTCGAGTTCACGCCGATCGGGGGACAGCTTGCGCATGTTCGTGCACGCCCACAGTTGCTTGACCGTATACATGAGGCACAACACAATGATGACCGTTGTTCAGAGATCATGGCACAGATTGGACAGGGCAGATTTTCCGAGTTCGTGATCGATGATCAGGGGATACTGCGATTTGGGACTAAACTGTGCGTACCAGATGCCGAGGGACTGCAGCGTGAGATTCTTGAGGAGGCACATCGATCGGTGTATAGTGTTCATCCGGGTTCTACCAAGATGTACCATGATATGAGAGATGTTTACTGGTGGGACAGAATGAAGAGGGACATCGCAGACTTCGTGTCGAGATGCCTGACTTGTCAGCAAGTCAAGGCCGAGCACCAGAGGCCAGCGGGAGAGCTACAGCCGCTGCCCATTCCGGAGTGGAAATGGGAGCAAATTTCTATGGACTTCATTGTGGGTTTACCCAGGACTAGGCGAGGGTATGACTCCATTTGGGTGATCGTGGATCGTTTGACGAAAACGGCTCACTTCCTGCCGGTGAAGACGACTTTCGGATTTGCTCAGTACGCCCAGATATATATCGACGAGATTGTACGACTGCATGGAGTCCCGACGTGTATCGTGTCTGACCGAGGCACCCAATTTACCAGCTGACTATGACAGAGGCTTCAGGAGGCCTTGGGCACCCGCTTGAGTGTCAGCAAGGCATTTCATCCGCAGACCGATGGCCAATCAGAGCGGACTATTCAGACACTCGAGGACATGCTCCGAGCGTACGTTTTAGACTTTGGAGGTAGCTAGGATCATCATTTACCCTTGGTGGAGTTCTCCTACAACAATCGCTTCCAGGATACTATTCAGATGGCACCTTTCAAGGCCTTGTATGGGAGGAGATGTAGATCGCCCGTCTGTTGGACAGAGCTCAGCGAGAGCAGTATTTTGGGGCCACAGATCGTACAGGAGACGACCGAGAAGATACAGCTGATTCGAGATAGGATGAGGACGGCTCAGAGCAGGCAGAAATCGTATGCTGACAGACGCCGCCGTAGATTAGAGTTCGCAGTTAGCGATCACGTTTTTCTGAGGGTCTCTCCAATGAAGGGAGTGATGAGGTTTGGACGGAAGGGGAAGCTTAGCCCCAAATTCATAGGTCCTTTCGAGATCCTCGAGCGTGTGGGCGCAGTAGCATATCGTTTGGCTCTTCCACCCGACTTTCCAGATGTTCACCCTATGTTCCACGTGTCGATGCTTCGCAGATACCTACATGACCCTTCGCATATGATTCAGCATCAGACCGTTCAGCTCGAGCGCGATCTTTCGTTCACCGAGGAGCCAGTCGTGATATTGGACCGGCAGGTGAAGAAACTTTGATCGAAGGTCTTGCCATCAGTGAAAGTGCTTTGGCGCAGCCCAAATGGTGAAGAGATCACTTGGGAGTCCGAGGGCGAGATGCGGAAGAAGTTCCCTCATCTCTTTGAAGGTATGCGTAGTTTTATATTTTTAAATTCGGGGACGAATTTCTTTAAAGGGGGAAGATTGTAACACCTTAGGATGTGTTTAGTGGCTAATTATATTTTAATATATGTTTTTTAATAAAAAATTTACCAAACGATTTTCAAATAATTTATCAAATTTAATGAATATTTTATTAGAATTTTTCTAAGTTTGCACACACATGTGCATGTTAACTAGGGTTTAATTGGGGTTAGACCATGATTAGCAACCATGGTGGGTTAAGCCACTTTGGATTTTTAATAAGTGTTTTGGGGATTAATTGTTTTTTTTAAAATTGGAAATGATTTAAATTGTTGGGTGTTGACTTAGGGAGAGAGGGAGAGGGAGTGCATCATGGCATGAGCCATGCTTGCATTAAATAAGAGAGAGAGAGGGGGGCTGACTAGTGTAGACTCTCATTCTCTTTTGTTTTGCCTTTCATTTTTCCCCACATCTCTCTCACTCTCACTCACTCTCACACACACACAACAATAACAGCAGCAGCAGAAGACACAGCAGCAGCAGCACCAGCTTCAGCCACAGCAACAGAAGCATCAGCAGCATCAGCATCAGCGGCTGTAGCAGGCAGCAGCAGAACACCCCCCATCACTTCTTCTACTCCTTCTCCAGCTTCCTAGGGTCGAGAGTGAGGTATAATCTCTGAACCTAACTTCCTAGCTTGCTAAACTTGTGTAGAAATAGCTTCGATTAGTGTAAAATGTGAGATTTAGTGCTAAAATGGTGTTTAATGTGGACTTTTGGCTAAGTGATCATTTTACTGGTTAGCCTAACCTAGTTAAGTGTTATTAGGGCCACTTAAACCTAGATAAATCCCAGATTTCACCAAAATACCATAGGGTTTCAATTAGTGCAAATTTAGCGTTTTAAAGTGAAATTTTAGTTTTCTGTCATCTGCTATAGACCCGGGTATTTCAGATAAAATCTGAGTTAACTGGAGTATATACACAAGGTATAGACCACACACACCAAGCACGAACCCCTACCTCCACTGTTTGGCCGCCAATTTAATTGTTCTGGCCGCAATTTGTGGCCAAATGGGGGAATTGGGTTCTGGGGTTTTGGTTAGGGTAGTCTGCTACATATTATAGTGTTTTGGCATGTGCAATTTTGTAAGTTTTTCACCTAGGTAGAATCTGGAACCATATATCGTTTTTCAAGTACGTTTTGTTTGCGCGATACGTGAGTGGGTTCTGTGATCCAGCGTGTCACGGCGTGTCGGGGTAGTTTTAAACACGTATACACACGTTTCAGCGTATCGGACACACGCGCGTTTAGTTCGCTACGCGAGTTTCTAGTTTGATTTCGATATCACGTTTTTGCGAGATATTTGCTTATATATGGATTCTGTGTGTGAATTCTAGGTTCGCAGGCGGGTACGTCAGACGCCGCAAAGAAGGGAAAGCAGGTGGTCGGCTACGTGTAGCACGCGACCAAGTGAGTAGATTTAACATCACGGGGAAATCGCCCGTATGGCGTTAAGCATCAAGGCGTGATAGGATTTTAGTCGTACATGTTTATTTGGACTATAGTAGCATACCTTCTAGTTGCATATAGAAATGGTAGAATAGAACACTGCACTGTCACTAACGGTTCAAGCTGCACGAGCACTATTTGTATGTTACACTCAAACCGTTAGTGATTGCCATAACCCTCGCACTATAGGATTGCTACGCATTATACATATCGTTTTGATTGCCGCATCATTGATGATTGTCATGACTTGTCGCATATTGACACATATATTGATATCTTCATACATGCGCACATGCATACAGTATATTCATACCAGTGCACACATATATTGATATCTTCGTACCTGTGCACATGCACACGGTATATTCATACCAGTGCACACATATATTGATATCTTCATACCAGCGCACATGTACACGGTATAATCATACCAGTACACACATATATTGATATCTTCATACCAGCGCACATGCACACGGTATAATCATACCAGTGCACACATATATTGATATCTTCATACCAGCGCACATGCACACGGTATATTCATACCAGTGCACACATATATTGATATCTTCATACCCGCACACATGCACAAGGTATATTCATACCAGTGCACACATATATTGATATCTTCATACCCGCGTACATGCACACGGTATATTCATTCCAGTGCACACATATATTGATATCTTCATACCTGCGCATATGCACACGGTATATTCATACCAGTGCACACATATATTGATATCTTCATACCTGCGCACATGCACACAGTATATTCATACCAGTGCACACATATATTGATATCTTCATACCTGCGTACATGCACACTGTATATTCATACCGGTGCACACATATATTGATATCTTCATGCTTGCGCATATGCACACTGTATATTTATAGTAGTGCTACACTCATATTCGCGTAGATATCCATTTGCACATCCATACCTACATACATACATATGTTACATACATGGATGATATTGATTTGATTTCATGAGAATAGGGACCGCATGAGATATTTTCAAAACTGGATCCTTTTCAAAAGAGCGGTTTCCCTTTTTACTCTTAGTGTCATACGACACATTGCATGGATTTACGCATTGAGTTTTGGATTCATATGATTTCTGGATTTGAGAACCGAGGTATTATTTTAAGAAAATACGCACTGTTTTAAAAACCTGGTTCCTCTTGATATGATATTTCAGTGCGTCCACCATGAGTTTTCTCGGTTCCAGAGAGCTTGTGTGAGTATATCCGGTTCGAGGAGTGGTAGGCACCGATTGCGGGTACATGGTGGACCCGGTATGGTACCCCAAGGCAAGAAGACTTATATTGTCAGACGTTGAGCCCGGCGGAGGGACTGCTACCTACCGGTGATTGGTGGGACCTGGCGGTTATCCGGAGGATACTGACCAGAGTCGATAGATGGATATGGGACGACGCGTACTGCCGGGGCCGTGGGCCGACCCGGACGGACGGAGCCCAATAGTTGAGGATTTGCGTGTCGATACTGGACACGATTATTTTATGATATTTCGAGTGTCGATGTTGGGCACTCACGATTCTATGAGATTTACAAGATTTGAGGGCCGATGAGGATGACGGCGCCTGAGTTTTACTGGGATTTGAGTGTATTATTGGACACCGGTTATTTTCCACGTTGACATTCCGTGTAGATGTTATTTATTCCCATGCTCAACATTCAGTATTTTACATCTCATCCTGTATCTGTAGTACCTGATAGAGTACACATGCTATGCACGATTATTGCATACCTTGCTCATCCTATATAGATGTCATTAGATTGCAATTGCTATGCACGATTATTGCATACCCTGCTCATCCTATATAGATGTTGTTAGATTGCATTTGCTATGCATGATTATCGCATACCTTGCTCATCACATAGAGATGTTATTAGATCGCACTTGTTGCATGATTTGGAGCATTCAGTTCATCATATAGATGTTATCTGTTGGCACAGGTTAGAGTATCGCAGCACGTGCATACTCGCGATTACCTTTATATGTTATCTATTATTCACGAGTTGGCAACTTACCCCCGTTGTGCCACAGTGTTTGCAGGTTGCCCTTCGGAGTAGTCGCGACAGGCTGCTTTCTTGCATCTTTTGACACAGATACCACTGCAGTTGGCGTACTAGCCCTTTTGCTGATAGGTGGGTTTTTGTGCGGTATCTGTTTATTTCCAGTTGTACATACTATTGTATCTAGTACTCTCTATCTACTACTTATGTATTGACTTAGAGACCAGTTGCGATGACAATGTATATTATTTGTACTCTGGTGTCGAGCTCGTTGTGAGCCGACTTTATTTATGCAGCTTTATCTTTCATGATATTTGTTTTCACTTATACTGCTCATTCTTCGCTATGGCGTCGTATATTATCTTTGTGGTGATTGTTTCCGCCGTTGGACGTGATTGCTCCCGTTTGGGATGCTTTATTCTTATTGTATATCATTTTACTCATGTATTGCCTTGTACCCGATTTTGGGGCTAGTTTTTACAAAAGAAATGCTGCCAAAATTTTTAAGATAATAACTCGAACTTTAAAGGATTTTACTAAACAACTTAAGGTTTTCTAAACGTTTTAACAAATGTTTCTATTAAATGTTTTAACACTCAATACTTTAAATGGTTTTTGATTTCTGGGTTTCGGCTTACTTAGTCGCGTTACGCCTGTAGGCGTTACGTGGTTAAGTGCCGGTCACGGGCTGAACTTTGGGTCGTGACAACGAATGCCCGCCAAGCCCTTAAAATTGAGAAGCTAAGACAGAAAAGACTCAAATATAGAGCCAACCAAAGGGCTAGGGATCCTGCTAGGCTGAACCTTATGAGGTTCGAAGAACAGGGTTACCCCGCCGAAGATGAGGAAATGGCTGGATATGTGGTCCACACTGTCTACACGATGGGCACGCACAGCAAGAGCAAGGACGGGGGCACCACATCTCAAATCCAATCTGGCTTGAATGTGGTTGCCGCTTCCCAAGAACAGCCACCTCTGCTGGATGATGAAAACCCTCTCGACGAGGATGATAGGCAGAAAGACCCCTCAGTCCATGTAGAGTCAAGCTCGACAGCAAGGAAGAGCCAACTTTCCGCCCCAGGACCGCGGAGCAAGAGCTGCTTCAAGAGCTCTGAAAGCAGCTCAGGAACAAAGACAAGGAAATGGTCAAACTCTACTCCAAAATTGACAACTTGACGAATGTCGTGATGCAGCTCACGGCCTGACTTGCCTCTCAGCCGTCCAATCAAGCACAGGGCTCTGCTCGTGAACCGGGAAACGGTGTCCCAAGGCAGCCGATGCCTATTCTCTCAAATCCAAAGGTGGGCGGACCGCATGAAAGTCGGTCGCATCCTATCTCGGGAAATGTCTTGGCTACCGATGACAGTAGCCCGCTAACTCAAGGTCATATCATGGATTTGGTTGCCAACAAAGTCAAAACATTGGTAGCCGAAGCTGAAGCGCAAAAAGATGTTAGCAGTAGCGGGAGACCATATCCTGCTCAATATGATCTGGTAGAATTTCCTAGCGACTATATCATCCCTAAATTCGGAAGATTAGATGGGACAGGAAATGCGAATCAGCACATCGCCCACTTTAAAGCCTCATGCGGGAATACTGGGGGCAATGATGCGCCTCTCCTTTGCCATTTTGTTAATAGCCTGAC
The DNA here is from genome assembly GCA_030015575.1 of Agapanthus africanus. Taxonomy (NCBI): domain Eukaryota; kingdom Viridiplantae; phylum Streptophyta; class Magnoliopsida; order Asparagales; family Amaryllidaceae; genus Agapanthus; species Agapanthus africanus. Next base: position 765,096,864 of record JASDDO010000022.1, on the reverse strand, counting down.
CAATGTCGCTTTCGACTGGTATGCGAGCATACCGAATGGCTCCGTTACTACTTTCGTCCAAATGGAATCTTTGTTTCGACAAAGGTTCATGAGTGTCAGTGATAAGATCACCATTGCCGACCTCGTAAGGACCAAGCCAAAGAACAACGAAAGTGGCACGGATTTTATAACCCGATGGCGTAATCTCTCCGTCAAATGTGAACCGCCAATAGAGCAGGACCAATCTGTCAGTCTCCTCGTCGGAAATCTCAACAATTGGATTGCCCCGTTTCTATGCAACGCGGGTTTCAAAACATTCCAAGAGGTGACCAGGAATGTTCAGATGCTGAAGCGCTCAAAGCAGGAGTCCTCCTCGGATTCCCAAAATAACAATAGGTCTTGGAGAAACCGAAAGGATGATAATCGCAAAGGCGGGAATTCCAACGATTCTGAATCTTTTAACATTTCGGCTAACCGAAATAAGCAAGGGATGAGCGGGCCTAGTGCCAACCTGTATCGGAAGCTAGTGTTCGGAGAGGGAGGAGAATCTCCACTCAAAGAGAAGCTAGATAAGGTCTATTCCTTAAGAAGGGACAAAATCCGTTAAATATTCAAAGACGCTCTGAAGAACGGTTTACAACTACCAGAGTCAAAAAGACCGCAGGAATAGAATATGACCGACGACCCCAAATAGTTCCCCTATCACAGAGTGATAGGTCATGCCATTGAGGACTGCTTCATCTTCAAAGATTGGGTCGAAAAGCAATAGAAGGCAGGAGAGATAGAACTATCTAAAGGCGTGTTAACAAACAGTCCAGCTGCGACCGCCAATTTCATACAAACGGAGACCGAAGTTCTTCGTGAAACTGATTCTGTCAGACATCTGCCTTTCTCTGAAAACAGTCGACCTCTAAGTCGTTAAACTGGGAATGTAAAAATGTGTAAATAAAACAAAAATAATAAAAAGCCGAAATGATAGGGCAACTCGCAATAAAAATCAACGAGTAAAAATAAAGATGAAAATAAACAGCCGAAATGATGGGGCAACCGCGAATAAATAGCTGAAATGATAGGGCAATCGCGACCTTCGCGATAAGAAAAGCTGAAATGATAGAGCAATCGCGGTGATAAAAAAACGGCGAATGATGAGTCGCTCCTGGTACCATATTCCAGTGCAGCGATGCAGACGCCAACCAAAATTCCAAATTTCTCAAATCCCAAAGGCAAATGATGAGTTGCTCCTGGCATTATTCCAGTGCAGCAATACAGATGCCGATCTAAAAACCAAATTCCTAATTCCCAAACGGCGAATGATGAGTCGCTCCTGGTACCATATTCCAGTGCAGCGATACAGACGCCAACCAAATTCCAAATCCCAATGGCGAATGATGAGTCGCTCCTGGTACCATATTCCAGTGTAGCGATGCAGATGCCAACCAAATTCCAAATTCCCAAACGGCGAATGATGAGTTGCTCCTGGTACCTTATTCCAGTGCAGCGATGCAGACGCCAACCAAATTCCAAATCCCATACCCCAATGGCGAATGATGAGTCGCTCCTGGTACCATATTCCAGTGTAGCGATGTAGACGTCAACCAAATTCCAAATTCCCAAACGGCGAATGATAAGTCGCTCCTGGTACCATATTCCAGTGCAACGATACAGACGCCAACCAAATTTCAAATCCAATACCCCAACGGTGAATGATGAGTCTCTCCTGGTACCATATTCCAGTGCAGCGATGCAGACGCCAACAAAGTCCCGAAATTTTTCCGGCCCTATGGTCTGGATCATACATCCTGCAAAACTGTATACAATCCACGGGCGTAAAGCAATCCCAATCTCTCCCGAGTCCTACCGGTGAGACCACATTCAAAGTCCCACCAAAAAAAGGTATGTCCACAAGCAAAATGGGCACGGATGAAAACCCGAAAGGGCTCCGTGAGTAAAAATAGCAGGACTACCAGCGAGTTTGTGAAAACTCGAAAGACCCAAACTCGTGAAAAAGAGATGAAATGCACTCACAAAGTCCTCACGACTTTGTAAGGAGAAAATTCCCGTGTGAAATCCTTACGACTCACAAAGGAGCAACACACTTGGGAGTCCCCACAACTCCTAAGGAGAAAATACACCTACGGGATCTTTTCGACTCGTAGGGAGAAAATGCTTTTATGGGACCCTTACGGCCCATAAAATTGAAAAGCCTTAGATGATAGGGATCTAAACCTGTCTCCTAAGCCACCAATTTCCAAATCCTCCCAGGGCAAATGATGAGTTGCTCCTGGCATTATTCCAGTGCAGCAATGCAGATACCAAACCAAAACCAATTCCCAAATCCTCTCATGGAAAATGATGATTCACTTCTGATACCATATTCCAGTATAGCGATGCTGATGTCAACCCAAATCAAATCAAACCAACAACCTCTGCGGCGGAATCATGCTCCGTCCCAGAATTTACCCCATGTTGAAATCATGCTTCGACTCGGGATATTTACCTTCCCTGCCGGAATTATACTCCGCCTCGGAATCAAATCAACCAACCAGCTCTGCGTCAGAGTCATAATTCGTCTCAGAGTGTACCCCGCATTGAAATCAAGATTCGCCTCGGTGTATCTGCCTTCCCAGTCGGAATTATGCTTCGGCTCGGAATCAACCAACTACCTTCCCTGCCGGAATTATGCTCCGCCTCGGAATCAAATCAACCAACCAGCTCTGCGTCAGAGTCATACTTCGTCTCAGAGTGTACCCCGTGTCGAAATCAAGATTCGCCTCGGTGTACCTGCCTTCCCTGTCGAAATTATGCTTCGTTTCGGAATCAAGTTGACCGTCCATGTCGTAAAAAGGGCAGTGCAGGCTTCTCACAAATCGGGAACCAAATCGCTCCGGATCAGAGTGTCGACCGTCCATGTCGCAAAAAAGGCAGTGCAGGATTCCCACAAATCGGGAACCAAATCGCTCTGGATCAGAGCGTCGACCGTCTATGTCGCAAAAAGGGCAGTGCAGGATTCCTACAAAGCAGAAACCAGATCACTCCGGGCCAGGGAAAAGTCTACCACGGACACTCCGTCCCGGAGATGCGTCAAGCATCGACCGTCCATGTCGCAAAAAGGGCAGTGTAGGCTTCCCACAAATCGGGAACCAAATCGCTCCGGATCAGAGCGTCGACCGTCCATATCGCAAAGGGCAGTGCAGGCTTCCCACAAATCGAGAACCAAATCGCTCCGGATCAGAGCGTCGACCATCCATGTCGCAAAAAGGGCAGTGCAGGCTTTCTACAAAGCAGGAACCAGATCACTCCGGGCCAGGGAAACGTCTACCACAGACACTCCGTCTCGGAGACGCATCAGAGCGTCGACCGTCCATGTCGTAAAAAGGGTAGTGCAGGCTTCCTACAAATCGGGACCCAAATCGCTCCGGATCAGAGCGTTGACCGTCCATGTCGCAAAAAGGGCAGTCCAGGCTTCCCACAAATCGGGAACCAAATTGCTCCGGATCAGAGCGTCGACCGTCCATGTCGCAAAAAGGGCAGTGCATGCTTCTCACAAATCGGGAACCAAATCGCTCCGGATCAGAGCGTCGACCGTCCATATCGCAAAAAGGGCAGTGCAGGCTTCCTACAAAGCAGGAACCAGATCACTCTGGGCCAGGGAAAAGTCTACCACGGACACTCCGTCTCGGAGACGCGTCAAGCGTCGACCGTCCATGTCGCAAAAAGGGCAGTGCAGGCTTCCTATAAATCGGGAACCAAATCGCTCCGGATCAGAGCGTCGACCGTCCATGTCGCAAAAAGGGCAGTGCAGGCTTCCTACAAAGCAGGAACCAGATCACTCCGAGCCAGAGAAACGTCTACCACGGACACTCCGTCTTGGAGACGCGTCAAGCGTCGACCGTCCATGTCGTAAAAAGGGCAGTGCAGGCTTCCTACAAAGCGGGAACCAAATCGCTCCGGACCAGAGCGTCGACCGTCCATGTCGTAAAAAGAGTAGTACAGGCTTCCTACAAAGGGGGAACCAGATCACTCCGGGCCAGGGAAACGTCTACCACGGACACTCTGTCTCGGAGACACGTCAAGCGTCGACCGTCCATGTCGTAAAAAGGGCAGTACATCCCAAAAAGTGGGAACCAAGGCAAGCCGCCTCCACGTGAAAGAAGATCCATCAATTTCATGCACACAACTCACATATGTGGTGTGCATTTATTGATGGGGGCACTTTGTTGAAGTCGAAAATTGCACCCCGGTTGACCAATTCAAAGTTAACCCCAAGCCAAGTAGGCCCATGCCCAGGTCAAGTCCGAAAATGAAGCGGTCGGCCCTCCCCCATGCCAAAATGAAATTATGTAATAAATAATTTTTATGTAAATTTTCATGCATGAATGTAAACAAAATGGGCATAAAGCCAAATTTTTGTAGGCCCATGGCTTATGTGCAAAAAGAAATAGCACATAAGACATGGGATGGGCAAAATGCAATTTTGTAAAGCCCAAGGGGCTATATGTAAATATGTAAGCCTATATAAGGCAACATGATGATGAATAAAGGATAGACTTTTCACTCCCCAAAAATTAGGGCCTCTGCCTCTTTCTCCTTCCTCAAGGTTCTAAAACCTTCTTCTTTCTTTTGAATTAAATCAAGAGTTTTACTCTTCCTTTTCCAAAACTAAATAGTTTTTCACCACAAAACCCACAAAGGGGGACTTGGATCTTCCATTAGATCTCAAAAAGGGGAGATTTTTAAGTCTCACCCCCTTTCTCCAAGATCCGGCTAAATGACAGGAAGAAGAAGTTGACCCATCACCAGAAACCCAACTTTGGGGAAGATCCAGGGCTCAAGGGGAGAAGCCACTTCATCAGCCTCAAAATATCCTAAGAGTTTAACTCCTCATATATATACATATATACAAAATAATAAGTGCTCCTTTCTGCGAGTACAACTCTCATTGCAGGGACCAAGTCCTTTTTGCCTCCCGAGCGCCCAAAGCGCTAGCGTCCTTGCGCTCAGAGCGCTAGCGCCCGAGCGCCCACGTGTCTGGCACGTGGGGCGCTAGCGCTAGCGTCCAAAGCGCTAGTGCCCGAGCGTACACGTGCCTGGCACGTGGGGCGCTAGCGCCCTTGCGCTCAAAGCGTTAGCACCCAAAGCGCTGGTGCTTTTTCCCACGCATCCTTTGGATGCCCTTTCCCTTTTTTTATATATGTATATATACATACACACACACACATACTCCACACTAAAAACACCTCCCCCGTTAGAAAAAATTTCTAACAGGGCGCTGCCCCACACCCCGCAAGGGGGCTGCTAGCCCTCTTGACCCCCAGCCCGCTATCCGGGTAGCGGGACCTCCGTAAAAACTCTGCGGGGCCCCTGATATATCCAAAACCCCTTTTAAAACACAACACACGCACACTGCACATTGAGTTCGCATGACCAGTTTAACCCATTAATCGGAGGTTCTCTCGCTCCAAAGGCGAGGGGTAATTAACGGCAGAGCCCGCGGCTGCCGGAGATTCGAATCCCCACAATCAATAAATCCCTGTTTACCCTAGGCAGGGGGAATCTATACTGCGCCTGACAAACGCGCGCGTATTCCCATCTCAATGGGGTGACGAAAAACAAACTACAGGGATATAATTAAAACGAAGGAAAATAGGTTTAGTCCAGAAAACAGTCTCTACAAGTATTTTGGACCTAATGTAGCCTGTAAGCATTTTTTTAGGGGAGGGGATGACCCTCAGCTCCGTCGAAAATTGCTTCATATAATTAGTTGAAAATTCTTTCATGTTGCTACACGTGCAGAAATTTGAATCCAGGATTTCCTACCAAGCGGGAGAATGTTTTTGCCGCTCGAGCTAAAGCTCTTTGGCTAGAGACGGTAGTTTTGTATCACCCAATTACCATAAAGGATATAACTAGTTCACAGCACAGGTATCAAAATCCAAAATGAAAATTTTCGTTTTTCTTGGCTGGTGCTTACGAACCCACTTATCGAGCAAGCTTTGTGATAAAAATAAACGAGAAGGCCAAACTCAGATTAATTTTATAGGATAGAAGACCTTTAAGCATGGTATATTCATGTGACAAGTCTAAATGGTCGTGGGTTATTCCTCAACACATCTAATCTAATGTTAATGAAATAGTGCTTACAAAACTAGGGCGGAAAGTTTTTCATTTCTAAGGTTTAGTGTTCATGGAATTTAAATTTTTTGGTTTTTTTTATTTTTGACCCTCCTGACTTTCATATTTTCAAAAATTATGTTAAATATAACGTTTTGGGTGATGTAAAAGATTGAAATACCCCTACACTGTTAAAAAAAATTCACTTGTCATCCCTTGCTCATTTTTTCGCACCTCTCTCTCTCTCTCTCTCTCTTCCAGGCGAGATCGATAAAAACGAGAATGAGAGGAAGAGGGAGAGGAACGGGGGAGGGGATGAGAGTTTGCATGGGTAGTTGAGGGATGTTAATGAAGATGGGGTCGGGGATCAAGCAAGGATTGTTGTTTCTGTAACCACCATTGATTGCGTAAAAAAAAAAGAAGAGAAGGGGATGGTGCAAATCGAATCAGGTGAGAAGAAAAAGATAGCTAGTTTCTATTCAGCTTTTATATTCTGTATGCCATATGTTTCAGGCTTATCATTGTTATCGTATTTGTTTCAGACATTGTATCTTTGTTTTAAACTCTGTAAAACTTTGAATGCAATAATTTAGTTGTTGGAATTTTATTATCATGTTTATTCTTACTTATGTTATACTGCTTATTACGCTTAGCGTATTTGTTGCAAGAAATGACCTTCTTGAAATAAATACGTCGCGGGCTTGTCACGTATCCATTACCGCTAATTTGGGAAGGAGGGCGCGACACGGAGCCTAAGTCATACTCAGACAATATTTCAGGTGATGCAGCAAAAGAATGGATAGCGGCAATGGAAGACGAGTTAGACTCTATGAAGAAGAATCAAGTTCGGGACTTGGTAGATCTTCCTACCAGACGCAAGACCATTGAAAACAAATGGGTTTTCAAGGTCAAACGAAGAGAGGATGAGACAATTGAGCGATGCAAGACACACTTCGTAATGAAAGGGTACACCCAAAGAAGCGGGGTGGACTATGAGGAGACATTCTCTTGAGTTGTAAGAATTGCCTCAAATCGCATGATATTAGCGTTGGCTACACAAATGGATCTTGAATGGGTCCAAATGGATATCAAGACAGCTTTTCTCTATGGAGAACTAAAAAATTAGATCTATATGGATCAACCGACTGATTTTATAGCCAAAGGACCCGAGCACAGGGTGTGAAATTTAAATAAGTCCATTTACGGCTTGAAACGGTCTTCCAAAGTATGGTATTTTCGATTCTATCGAACCATTCTGGGTTATGGTTTTCGAATGAACAATCATGACAATTGTATCTACCTAAGACAAGTTGGTAAGAAGTTTGAGATCTTGTCATTATATGTTGATGACATCTTGCTTGCTGGGAACAGTATGGAGACCATAAATGCCATTAGGAGTTGACTATCCTCCAACTTTGGGATGAAGGACATGGGTGACGCTCGCTTTGTACTTGGAATTCAAATTCTGAGAGACCGTTCTAAGAAAACATTAGATTTGTCTCAAGAAACTTACATTAAGAAAATCATAGAACAGTTTGGCATGAGCAGATGCAAATCCATTGGTACTTTAATTGCGAAAACCATTTTTTAAGCTTGGATTAATGCCCCAAATCAGAGTAAGAGAAGAAACAAATGCAGAATGTTCCGTATATAAGTGCTATCGGTAGTCTATGTATGTTATGAAGTGTACAAGGCCCGATATATTATTTTTCGTAGGGTTGGTGTCACGCCTCGCTTCCCAAGATATGTAAATACGGTACATGACAAAGCCAACCATTCTACCTATGGCGAGAAAAAATCCTTCCATAGTCACATTACGGCTGTCAATCAGATATCAAGAACAGTAAATAAAAATCTAACTAACGCATGTCCAACTGCCATGATAAAATAATAACAAGAAAATAACATAAACGAATGAGGATCCAATAAAAACAATATCCTAACCGCGTCCCTTATGGGATCACATCGTTAAACCATAGGTAGAAAATAAAATAAACTAAATATCACTGAACTAATCGGTAAAGCTCATCACTGCTCGGCTTGTTTGTCAAAATATTCTCGATCTTCCTGCGACAAGGTTAAAGGAACTGGGTCATGAAAAACCCAGACGTCGGTGCGTCATAAATATCATAAAAATAACAACTGAGCAATGTATTATATAGGGTGTTAAGTGCAAAATAATGCATAATTATAAACAAACAATCACAGGTGATATAACAACAGGCTATATGTATCTCACGTGTATCTTAAAGTCTGTGTTTCTAGGTTATCTATCCTACGGTATTTGAAACTAATTAATATAATTCTCATCGAAACTCAATAGTGTCCCGTGCGTATCCGGGACCACGGTCATAATTCTCGGGGTTGAATCCGAGATGTGACGCTAGGCAGTAAAATAATGTAATGTACAGATGAATGATATCAGCATCATCATTCCGGAGCCCCAAGTTCGTATCGACTGATCAGTCTCTGGAAAGTAGAGAATTTTTGAGTTACAAGTCGGATTTCATTCTTGATTTTCCCTTTTCTTTAGATTTCATGTTTTAATCAGGTATCAATAGAATGTCTACCTAATACCAACACAGAAATAATCATGAAAGGGTCTTGTCTAGCAAGACAACAAATCAGGTCAAATAGGATTACAAGTCAATATTGTTAGCATCGGTAACAAATATAGGTAACAGGTATAACAGTAAAGCTAAAGCAATAGCAAGATAACGTGTCGTGCGTTTGTCAGAAAAAATATTTACTTGTGCAACCGGTTGTAATAAAAGCACTACTATAATTGTCATGGTGGTCTAGCTGTAACGAATCGATGTATGCACCATTACTTGTTAAAACATATATCTAAACATATTTATAATAGCGTTTTACACTTATTATTTATTATAAACTAAATTGTATCTACTAAAATAGTTCAAATAAGTAATTTTGCACAATCTACACAATTGTAACTATACACGTGCTAGTATTAGTAAAAGGTAAAAATATGGAGTAATTGTATATCGATAATAATTCGCAATATTATAAATATATGTATATATAATATACTAGATATATTTTAGCATAGGTAAATGATAATGAAACTATAATGAAATTATATTGAAACTAATGAAACTAGCATGCAACAAGATAAATCTGCCTCGATCGGTAAAATACGAAGAAAAATGGATACCCGTGCTTCAAACACTGATGACGGCAATGACGTAAACATGATGCAAGCAAGGTCTCGGCTTGATCTTAAGCAATGGTGACGAAGTGACCACGTAACTTCAGAAACTCGGGTCCTTAGGTGCTGGGATTGTGAGGAAGAGTTCGATGGAGATAGGGTCTTGGACTGAAGGCGATGGCATCAATAGCTTGATCGACTGTTGCTACACAGAGAATCAAGGAGACAATGGCGTCGATGGCTAAGCTTGGCAGGGTTTCGACCACGGAAGGGTGTTCGGCTGATGAAGGCTCGGGTCTTGAGGATGAAGAAGTCGGAGAAGAAGGAAAGAGATAGCTGATGGTGATAGGTGGTGCTCGAGGTTCAGGCGAGAATGAGGAAGGAGGTGCGATGATGGACGAGATGAAGTTGATGAGGATGGTGAGAGGTCGGGGATGAAGTCGTGGATAGGTGCGAGGGAAGATGAAGTGGAAGAGAATGACGACGGCGACAAGGGGAGGAAGGCGAGGGAGTTGTGATGGTGACGAGGTGAGACGAAGACAGCGAGGTAACGGCGAGGTGCTAAGGCTCGGGAACGATGGTGAGGTCGGAGGGACGGGTTGTTGGTCGAGGGTGAAGGTTGTGTGGCGAGGACAGAGAATGAGTCGACGATGAGGACGAAGAGATGAGGAAAGGGGTGAGGTAAGGGTGCAGGCGACGGTGTGGGTTTGGGCTTAGGGATGATGAGGGGGTGGGAGAAGGATAGAGAACAGAGAATGAGAGAGAGAGAAAAAGAGATGGGAAGAGAGAAGGAAAGTTTTGTTTATAAAAAGAATATATAAAGTATATTTATATATAGTATGTTATAAGTTAAGTTATAAATATTTATTTGAATATAATTATAACTAATAGTATACAGATAATATCAAATTTCAGCCAATCTCTACCAAAATCTCACGAAAATAATATTTTTGAAAATAATACTTATACGTAATCTTTTAAACTACAACGCAAGTATATAATTTAAATAAATTCATACCCCTAATATAAGATTTAAAAGGATTCGTAAAAAATATTTAGATTTAATAAATATTTGGTATTAGACATCTTGAGATTTAAACGCAATAGATAAAAGCAAAAATATGATATGGGATGCTTAACCATCAGATGACAGTTAACCAAAATAGATTATCCTTAACTTGTGGCTACCAAAAGATATGTGCATATAAACTAGATATTACACACACACACACACACACACACACTTGATTCTCATGGATTCAGTTTGCGATAAATATTAAACAAAATATTAATCTAGCACCATACTGGGTTTCACACATGCGGTTCGGGTCGAATACTACCTCTACTTGAATCGATCGCAACCCAAAAGAATAAAATAAAAGAAATATAAAGCAAGTTTTAAAATGCCAATTAATATCGTATAACCGTGCTAGGGTGTTACAGTTGGTGAGTAGGTATCAGTCCAATCCCAAAGTCGCTCAATGGAAAGGAATTAAGCGGGTTTTGAGGTATCTAAGTGGGATAGCCTACTATACCCTGTGTTACGGTGGTTCAGATACTTGGCTAATAGGATATTCGGATACCGACTGGGCCGACGATTTGGATAAGCGAGCTTCAACGTTGGGATATATTTTCTTACTTAAAGGCGAGGCCATATCTTTGAGTAGTAAGAAACAAGAATGCATAACCCTTTCTGCCATGGAGGCGGAGTACGTAGTAGCCTGTGCTGGAGCCCAAAAGGCGGTTTGGCCATGCAGATTTTTGGAGAGTTTGAGCATTGTGCCACATGCGAGAGACGTAGTGACCCTCTTTTGTGACAATACATCAGTGATCGCTTACTCCAATGACCCCAAATACCATGGGAAGTCGAAACACATGGAGATCCGATACCATTTCCTAAAGAAGTAGTTAGAAAAAGAGGTCGTGATGAAGTATAACCCTACGGGTCAAATGGTTGCAGATCTACTGACAAAGGATATAGGATCGGTTCATGTAGCACATTAGAACTATATGGCTCCGTCCTTGGTGAAGTTATCCATGTATTTTGATGGATCACTATTTCCTTTCTACTTTTGTTTAGATTTATTATGGATGGCAATAATGTAAACATTTATATTGATAATTTAGCTCGCTTTCTTTTTCATATATTTTTATGGAAAATGCATATGCTTAAATTATTAGAATATTATTGGCACAAGTACATACAAAAGTGTACAGGGTACACGAAATGCATAACTTTTAAAAATTACGTCAGCATGTAAGAACTCTCACTCACACGAGAAATCTTCTTCAATGCTATGGCAGCATTGTGAATATGAAACTAAGTATTGTTTGTTCTGCTGGAAGTAATGACTTCACTGTTACGTTATTAGATACGATGATAGTAGGAGCACTTATATAAGTCGTCTTGACTGGGTCAGGAGGAGATCGGAAGGCATCAATAGAGGTATGATCGAGTGGAAGTTCCTACAATCCACTTTACCTATTATAAAAGCCAGAGATAAGGTTTGACTTATCGTACAAGCTACGAGCTTGTTGATAAATTCTAATCATTGTAAGGTGTTTTTCGTCACCCTATTGAGATGAGAATATGTGCGCGCTTATCAGGCGCATTACAGATTCTTCCTGCCTAGGGTATGCTGGGGTTTATTGATTGTGGGGATCCAAATCTCCGGCAGCCGCGAACTAAGCTGCCGTTAATTACGCCTCGTCTTTGGAGCGAGAGAACCTCCGATTGACGGGTCAAATAGGTCATGCGAACTCAATGTGCAGTGTTGTGTTTTGAAGGGGTTTTGGATATATCGGGGGCCCCGCAGAGTTTTTATGGGGGTCCCGCTACCCGGATAGAGGGCGGGGGTCAAGGGGGCTAGCAGCCCCCTTGTGGGGGCAGCGCCCCGTTAGAATTTTTTCTAACGAGAGAGGTATTTTTAGTATGGAGTGTATATAAAATGAGGGGGGAAATGATGTCTAAATGACGTATGAGCGCCAGCGCCTCACTTGCCTAGCACGCGGGCGCTGGACGCTGAGCGCACGTGCATAGCACACGGGCACTGGACGCTGAGCGCACGTGCCGAGCACGCGGGCGCTGGGCGCTGGACGCTTGGGCTGGGTGCTGGGCGTCGGCGCCCCACGTACTTAGCATGCGGGCGCTGGACGCCGGCGCCCCACGTACTTAGCATGCGGGCGCTGGACGCCGGCGCCCCACGTGCTTGGTACACAGGCGCTGAGCATCAGCAGGAAAATGGACTTTGTCCCTGCATTGGGAGCTGTGCTTTTGATTTGACTTCTAGAGTTAAACTCCTAAAAAGAGATTAATTTATGGAGTTGAACTCTAACAGATATTGAATGGAGTTAAACTCCTAGAAATATTTAGAAATGATCAAAGGGGCCCCCTTTGTTTCTCTCCTTTTTGGCCCTGCATCTTCCTAAAATGGGATTTTTGGAGATGGGTCTCCTCCTCCTTCCTCTCGGTTGGCCGGATCTTGGAGAAAGGGGGTGCGATTTAAAAATATCCTCTTTTTGAGATCTGATGGAAGCTCTGAGCTCCCCTTTGTGGGTATTATGGTGAAAAACTATTTAGTTTTGGAAAAGAAAGAATAAAACTCTTGATTTAATTGAAAAGGGGAAGAAGGTTTAGAAACTTGAAAAAGGAGAAGGAGGCACAAAAAACACTAGATTTTGAGGGGAATGAAAAGTTATATTTTATTTCATTATCATGTTGCCTTATATAGGCTTACAAATTTACATATAGTCGCTTGGGCTTTACAAAATGACATTTTGCCCATCTCATGCCTCATGTGCTCATTTCTTTTGCACATGAGTCATGAGCTTTATACCCATTTTTCTTACATTCATTTGTAAAAATTATATCAAAATTATTTATTACAAAATTTTTATTTCGGCATGAGGGAGGCCGGCCGCAGGGCTCGACATGGACATGGGCCCACTTGATCTGGGCTTGGGCCCGCTTATTTGAGTTTGGCTTTGACTTGGTCAATCGGGGTGTAATTTTTGACCCCAACAAAGTGCCCCCCATCAATAAATGCACACCACGTATATGAGTTGTGTGCATGAAATTGATGGATCTTGGAGTTGGACTTTGAGGAGGAACATCATTCCAGGGGCGGAGCATCATTCCGGGAGCATAATTCCGGTGATCGGAGCATTATTCCGAAGAGCGGAGCATGATTCCAGGGGTCGGGGCATAATTCTGACAAGCGGCAGACATTCTGACCGATGCATAATTTCGATGCAGAGATTGATTCCCAAGCGAAGCATAATTTCGACAGGGAAGGCAGATACTCCGAGGCGAAGCATGATTTCGTCACGGGGTACATTCTGAGAAGAAGAATGATTTTGTTGCAGAGCTTGTTGGTTGACGTGATTCCGAGTCGAAGCATAATTTCGACAGGGAAGGCGGATACACCGAGGCGAAGCATGATTTTGACACGGGGTACACTTTGAAATGAAGCATAATTCCGACGCAGAGTTTGTTGGCTGACTTGACTCCGAGACGGAGCATAATTCCGACGGGGAGGTCATTGGTTGACTTGATTCCAAGACGGAGCATAATTCCGACAGGGAGGTCGCTTGTTGATTTGATTCCGAGTCGAATCATAATTCCGACAGGGAGGTCATTGATTGATTTGGTTCCGAGTCGGAGCATAATTCCAACATGGAGGGCAGATACTCCGAGACGAAGCATAATTTCGATACGGGGTACATTCTGAGACGAAATATGATTCCGACACAGAACTTGTTAGTCGACTTGATTCCGAGGCGGAGCTTGATTCTGAGGCGGAGATTAATTTCGACGGGGAGGTCGTTGGTTGACTTGATTCCGAGTCGAAGCATAATTCCGACAGGGAGGTCGTTGGTTGACTTGTCCCCAGCATGGAGAGTCTGGTTTTGATGTAGAGGCTGATTCCCGGTGTAACACCCTAGTGCATTTATACCAGTTTTGTTTTGGGTATTTCTTTATCTATGGCTATTCTTGATTTATTGTTGTTTGGGTGCGAATAGTATAATTGGTGTCTGTATTTGCATCCAACCCGACCCGCATGCTGGAGACCCGTCTTGACTCCTGTTTATGATTTATCCCGGCTAGTTATGAGGATCCATGCACTTTCATGTTGCATAACTGCATTATATCTGACATCTGCATTTTTCAATATAACAAGTAAAGTCAAATAAAATATTTCAAAAATATCTAGCATGGCATGTATTATACCCCTAACCCTGTTGTAGCATCCGCACATCTTGTTCTCGTTCCGTTCAGAGAAACGGACTCGTTTAGATAGCTACGTGCATGCTACGTGTATTCGTTCCTGGGGATATGCATTTTCGTTACCCGGACATTCTATTGTGGTTTTGGTTTATCCGTATATTATCCGTATTTTTAAACCATAATTTTATACCCGATCCGGACGTATTTTGGACTATTTTGTATTAACCAAAAAAACTCAAATTTTCTTGAAATTATATTCTTAATATATTTAACCATTATATTATACGTTTGTATATTGTAAACTAAAATATATTTTCATAAATCTAATCCTAACTGTTCCGCTCACCTCTTCTCTCCCCTCCCTTCACCTCAACCTCACCTCTCTCTCCGCCCGTTCCCGATGAACCCGACCACTGCAACCCATACCCGACGCCCGTTGCCTGCACACCACGTTGCCAACCCTCACCGTCGACCATCCTCATCGGCCTCCCCTCGTCACCAGCACTGCCTCCATCTCCTCACCAACACCCTGAGCCAACCCGAGCCCCTCTTCCCTGCACACCCAAGTCTACACCCGACCCTCCATCGCCTCTTCGCCGGCGACCCCTCACCGTCGCCCCAGTACCCTCGCCACCACCCTCGTTTTACCGCTCTTATCACCACCATCTCTACCACCTCCCAACATCACCTCTTCCCTGCAACCGAACCCGATACCATGAACTCCCCGAGCACTGCGACCCTCGCTGCCCTTGTCGCCAGAGCTCCGACCTCCTCCTCGTCATCGCAACCACCTCCTCGCCTTCTCCCAAACACCAGAGCACCAAACCCCAGTTCTTCTTCTTCTTCTTCTTCTTCTCTCTTTCTTGACTTGTGCGTTTTCCGGTGATCGCCGGAGCCGTGCCGTCACCGACGATCCGGACGACCCAGTGGACGTTCCCAGCCAGCGTGGTCACTTTCTTGCATCGCCTGATTCAGTTCTGTACGCCCGTGTGTGCATCAAGACAGTTACTGACATCGTACGCGGCGTACGCACCCCGTCGTGAGATCCGATCAGGCAAGTTTATCTTGCTACATGCCATGTCTATATATTTTCATTTAAATTAATAAAAAAATATTGCATGTTTATTTCATTATGCATCCCATGTTACCGTTTTACTGTTTTACGATACCCGTTCATATCCGTATCATTTATTATATATCTAGTTGCATGATAGATCATATTATTTCATATTACTGTTATATTAGCACCCCATGCTTGATACTGTGCATCTTATGTAATCATGGAGTTGTATATGTAATCCCTGATAGATACTGTGCATCCGTACTTTTATCATGCATCCGTACTTGCTACAGTTTTATTACGAGTATCCGTTTGATACACTGCTCACCACCTGACTTGTCCTGATACACTACTTGACCTGATACTTGGATCATGCTACTAATGCCCACAATCCTGACTTGTTGTCCCGATGGACGTATCCTGTTGTCTATTTCAGACAAACCTGTACCTGCTTGATCCTGTGTTGGTATTAGTTTCATATTTATCAATACCTGACTTGAACACATAACCTTGGGGGTATGGGGAAATCAAAAGTGTAATTGAAGTGTAGCTTAAAAGGGAATTACTTGATCCGTGGTCCCGGGGGATAACGAGACAGAATCATTCGTGATTCTTACTTGATCCGTGGTCCCGGAGGATAACGGGACAGAGTCATTCGTAGCTCTTACTACCTGGTCCGTGGTCCCGGGGGATAACGGGACATATTCTTTTGAGTTACATGGAGGATTACACTAATTGATTTCAAACAAACTTTAGAATAGATAACCCAGTAGAACAGATTAGATTGATCACCGCACGTCACATACACAGATACACTTCACTGTTCTATATCTTGTTTATTTATTACATTCAGGTCACTGTTTATAATTCATGCCTGCATATCTTGTTACCTACTGGTTATATTCTATTATTTGATATTATGACGCACTAACGTCTGGATTTTGCATGGCCCAGATTCTTTATCTCTTTCACAGGTCGACAAGGAGTACTTCAGCCGACAGGCCAAATAGTGAGGATCATGTTGGTGTTTAGTTTAGTTTAGTTTTCTTTCCGCACTTTCATTCCTGATGTGAGCCCATAATTGGGACGTACTTTCCAGATGTTATTGCTTATTGGATTTATTGCTTCCGCATATTTATATTTCTTGACTCATTTATTCTGGCAGATGGACATGTATTAGATAGTTTTATTTTACAGTTCTTGATATCTTATAGACAACTGTATTGTAATTGTGGAGGGATATTTCCTAGCCACAGGTAGCATGGTTGGCTCTGTCACGTGCCGATCTTAGCGCACTCTGGAAAGCGGGATGTGACAGG
Source organism: Agapanthus africanus (assembly GCA_030015575.1). Classification (NCBI taxonomy): domain Eukaryota; kingdom Viridiplantae; phylum Streptophyta; class Magnoliopsida; order Asparagales; family Amaryllidaceae; genus Agapanthus; species Agapanthus africanus. The sequence goes on along the minus strand of JASDDO010000022.1, from coordinate 765,079,999 downwards.
GTTTGTTTGGTATCAGAGCATAGGATTTAGGTTAATCGGATTTGATTCTTTTGTAGTTGGGTATTGGACCCAATACACGAATCAGAAAATCCGTAATTAGGAACATGTCCTGCCACATTGTTATCGTGATTCTTGAATCATATCTTTCTCTTGACCCTTTGTCTTGACGATATGCAAATGACTTTGCATCTCGGCTTGAAATCCTTTTGGTTCTATTGTTTCTCTTTTCCTATTCCTTCGATTCTGATACTAGGATTTGGGCGACTTAAACGGAGTTTTGTGATTGTACCCATGAACTTCAGTATGGTTACAAGGCGGTACTCTATTTGAGTAACTTGGAATCCTAGTCTTGATTCATTTCCTTGATTTATGGTCATTATATTACCTTACTTCTCTCAGTTTCATTGCTTACCAGTTCATGTTTTATCGCAAGTTTGAATCCTGTTTACCATGCTTATCTTCTTCAGTGTCTTGCCATCGGATGAAGTCGTTTTTGGTATCCTACTTGTTCATAATTTTTCCCGCATTAGCACTATTCGATTCAGGTGCGTCCCATTGTTGTATGTCGTCCAAGTTTATTGTTGCACACTCGATTTCTTGCACGGCCCTGTCTTGTTGTTGGAACATACACACTGGGAATGGGAAGATCATATCTGGTAGCGAGTGCAAGGATTGTTCGGTTGTTATCTGCGGACGAGAGTTATTCATGGATTTCTTGGTGATCGATACTGGCAGTTATGATGTTGTCTTGGGAATGGATTTTCTCGGCACTTTCCACGCTCACATTGATTGTAGGGCATAGAAAGTGATTTTCCAGATTCCCGGACATCCGGGGTTTGTTTTTGCTGGAGGTAGCAGTTCTGTCGGGCCAGTCGAGTTTAGGGCTAGGCCGACAAACACCATTCTTTCGTCGATGGAAATTGATAAGGAGGAAGCGCCAGCTGTAGTTCGAGAGTTCATAGATGTGTTCGAAGACATCTCGGGTTTATCGCCAAAACGAGATGTGGAGTTCGCGATCGATACTGTTCCTGGTGCGGCGCCAATCTCAAAGGCGCACTATCCGATGGCACCAGTAGAGTTGGAAGAAGTAAAGAAGAGGGTTACCGAATTGCTAAAGAAGGGTTGGATTCGCAGCAGCAATTCACCCTGGGGAGCTCCAGTTCTTCTAGTCAAGAAGAAAGATGGCACAAGGAGGATTTGCATCGACTATCGAGAATTAAACCGGGTGACTATTAAGAACAAATACCTGATCTCTCGCATCAGCGAATTATTCGAGCAACTCAGTGGCGCTAGGGTATTCTCGAAGCTGGATTTACGATCCGGATATCATCAAGTTCGAGTTAAATCAGATGATATTTGCAAGACTGCGTTCCGAACTCGATATGGACATTACGAGTATTTAGTGATGCCATTCGGAGTCACGAATGCACCGGCGATATTTATGGACTTGATGAACCGAATCTTTTCACCGTTCTTGGACCAGTTTATTATGGTATTTATCGATGATATTCTGGTCTACTCGAGGAGCCTAGAAGAGCATGCAGAACACTTGAAGATCGCACTGCAGACATTGAGGCATGAAGATTGTATGCAAAGATGAGCAAGTGCGAGTTTTGGCTTGAAGAAGTGAAGTTTTGGGGTACGTCGTATCTGGAGATGGAATCGCCGTTGATCCTGAGAAGATTGCAGCAGTTCAAGATTGGCCGATTTCGAGGAATGTAGCGGAGATCAAAAGTTTTCTGGGACTTGCAGGATACTACAGAAGGTTCATGGAAAATTTTGCTCGATTGGCTGAGCCTTTGACCAAGCTTACGCGGAAGGAAGTACCGTTCGTTTGGACGGATAGTTGTACGTTATCTTTTGAAGCGTTGAAGCAAAAATAGACAACCGCTCCAATTTTGACCGTACCAGACGGTTCCGGAGGATTGATGATTCACAGTGACGCATCTGGAAAAGGTTTGTGATGTGTTCTGATGCAACATGGGAAGGTCATAGCCTGTGCATCAAGATAGTTGAAGACTCATGAGAAGAATTACCCAACTCATGATTTGGAGCTAACAGCCGTGATTTTCGCTTTGAAAATTTGGAGACACTACTTATTGGTCAAAAGGGTCGAAGTATTCACCGATCACAAAAGCCTAAAATACGTGTTCACGCAGAAAGAGCTCAACATGAGGTAGCGTAGATGGTTGGAGCTGATGGCCGACTATGATCTTGATCTCAAGTACCATACGGGAAAAGTTAATATAGTGCCGGATACACTTAATCGGTTGCCAGCAATTCGGATGTTGACTACATAGAAGGCGCTTATCGATGATTTTCGGAGATTCGATTTGGAGGTCGTGTTATTGTATTCTTCAGGACAGTTGATGTAGCTGCAAGTACAGTCGTCGTTGATCGATAATATTAAAGCAGCGCAGTCACAGGATCCAAGATTGCAGAAGTTTCGAGAATGGGTTTAAGCAGGACTTCGAACGGACTTGTTGATTCATGAAGACGGTTCGTTGCGATATGGTAGCCGTTTGTGTGTGCCGAAAAGAGATATTCGTGAAGAAGTTATGAAGAAGGCGCACAATTCCGCATATTCCGTACATCCAGGAGGCATGAAGATGTACCGTGATCTACGACAGCATTTCTGGTGGGAAGGCATGAAATGGGAGATTGCCCGCTTTGTAGCAAAGGGCTTGGTGTGTCAGCAAGTTAAGACTGAATATCAAAGGGTAGCTGGTTTATTGCAACCACTTCCGATTCCTCGATGGAAGTGGGAACATATAACCATAGATTTCGTGACAGCTTTACCGCGGAGTCTAAAGGGCAATGATTAGTCGAAAATATTGCATTTTCTAACCGGCAATTTCCCTATCATTTGCATCCATATAGAAGTGTTCGGCATTCATATTTCACATATTAGCAAAACTGTCGCAAAATATCAGATTACATGTGTTAGACCTTAAAACCGGCATTTCTAGAGAAATTGACTGCATTTCATGGCATCGCATCATCCCTATATTGTGCAACACTTGTTTTGAGATCTATGCAGGAAAACCCAGAAGAAATGCCAAAAATTTACATGGCGCTGATCAAACATTTACGCCAACTCAATGATTTCAGTTCTGGTATCAATCCAAAGGGACAAACACAAATCAACACATCAGATAAAGCCCCAAATGTTAACCTAAGACCACACCAGGAGTTACAACCCCTGAAGCCACAACATGGCCGCGGAACCGCGGCCAGAGCCGGCTTAAGCCGCGGTTCCGCGGCAGCCTTGACACATCATCAACTCAAATTCAGTGCATAACTCCTACCTCACTTCCATAAGCTCTTCAAGACACTTCAAGTTCCAGAAGACTCCAGAGACTTCTGCCAGATCAGCAAACTAGGGTTTCTAATGCTTAATTAATCCTAACTTAAAGCCTAAGCTAGCTCCTAACAAACTCTTTCTAGAAACTCCTCAACAAACCTTTGGAGGGAATTGTAATTTCAAACCTAGACCTAGGGTTTGGGAGATCTATAAATAAGAACCTAGGCTCACTTGTAAAAGGATCCCTCGATTAGTTCATTTTAGTAGCCAATCTAGATCCATTCTATCTCTTACCTCATTCTTCATCTTCTTCCACAAGTCTAGTGAGAAGACTTGTGTGAAACCCTAACCTTAATTCCAATCAAAAGCCAAGATCCCGAGTACCAAATCAAGCAAGAAGCCCGTCAACCTTTTATGAGCGGAACCGATCTTCAACAGAGCAAGTGGTCCAAGACGATCCACGACTCACGAAGAAACGCGAAGCCAATTCAACAATCGAGTTCTTCCTCTTGTAGTTCTTGAGCGACTGTAATGAAATTGTTGATATAAATAAAAGGTGAAATTCTTTTATCTTGTTTTCTTTAAATTCTTGCATCATGATATATTTTCAATTCTTGAATGCTTTCTGTGTGATGATGTGTGAATAAACTCCGCTCGTCGAGGAGTCGAGACGATCAATAGAATGATGATGTAACATATCTTAAAACGATTCTTGAGTCCTACGAGTTTTGTAAACCCTAGCAATTTCAAGAATCGACGACCTAATTTCGTGACGATACTTTCTTGATTGATATCGCTCGAAATTGGGGAGTTACGATCGTTTCTTGAATTTGTTAGAGGCTAGAAAGTGAATGATATCGACGAAAGAACAAGGGTTAAAAGATGAAACCCTAGTTTCACGAGAAAGCCCTAACTCTCGTCGATCATCATCGATCTAGTATCAATTCTTCGAAGGACAAGAACACGATATCTTGATATTACATCACGTCTATAGATCCGATCGATTCCTACGAGCCTCATTTAGATTCTTGACATTTGGTTGGAAATATCATCGAAACCCGATTCTCGATTGTTTATCATTTTCTTGATTCTTGAATAGAATAGTGACACTTGAAACAATTGATAAATCTTGAATCATGCTTTCTTTTCTTTTCGATTAACTTTTCAATTCAAAAAAATCAAACATTGAAACGAATCGCACAATCCCTGTGGACGATCCGCACTCGCTTACGATCTACAACTGACACCGTAGTTGATTGCGGTCAAATATAATTCTTTGGTTGTGATTTCTTTATACAATTTTCTAAATACCGACACAGACACTGTTATCGATCAAATGAAACCATTATCGGGAAACAATTGATTCGATACTTGCTTTTACAAACACAAACCAAGAAATCGAATTCAATTAAATGGCGCCGTTGCCGGGGATTACGCGCTAATTCGTTTCATATTAAAGTTTGAATTGAAAGATTTATTCCATTGTAATTTTTGTAATCAAAATTCGTGCAAACCCTAAACAATTTGTTGTGGTTCATTGCAAGGAGATCTGGAGCTTGCTGGAAATTGGAAATTTTTTTTGGAATATACCAGAGAGCAGAGGGAGTCTACAGAGCCTCTCTGAAAAATTTTGGTGCAGTGTTTCCATTGTTTGACCGCGGAAGGGCGGCATTAAGAGGCAATTGCGGCGGAACCGCGGCCTTGTTGAAGGATCTCTGTGAACTTTTTCTTCAGGTGACTTCTTACCTTCTCCTCTCTCCTCTTTTTAGCTCCAATTAACAGTTTGTGCAGGATTCTTTGCAAATAATCGCAGCTCGCAAATTGCAAAAGTAAATTGGTGCGTGATTTTGTTTCTTGGTTGTTTGCATTCTAAATACGGATATTAAGGGGCACGACCAAATCCAAATTAGGTGGGGAGTTCATTACCCTTCCTAAGCCCCGAAAATCGGAAAACTTGCATCCGCATTGACCCACATTAACTATAAAATATATAGAGATGACTCTAAGGACCGTCGCGCTCACTTAGGACAGAAGAAGGCCGTGGGTAATTCATTGCTTATCCGCGTTTTCTTGTGGTGCCTAGGCAAGTGTGTCGAAGGCTAGTGGTTATTAATTAGGCCCACTACTTACGTAGTGGAGTACCTTCCCACTTACCTGGCACTTACCTGGCCACAGGGGGACAAGGAGGCAGTGGAGGATTCTATCCTGCGACTTGTCTTTTGGCAGTTAGGAGCGGTCTAGAGCCGGACCTAGGTGACCACTAGATTCTAGGGTTTTTTGTTGTTGCATTTGTTTTGTCGCATCATTTTTTCAAAAATCCGTCCCTTTTTCAAAGCAAACACCGCATTCATTCATACCCCTAATTATAAATTCACGCTGCCACTTGTACTAACCCTTTTTAGTACAAGATAGGTTGGACAACGGGATTCTAGTGCCTGTTAGTCCGCGTCCCCCGATCGACCCTAAAGTCGGTATTTCTACACTTACCCTTTCTTTACCCATCACCACAACCACATCGATGGATCCGTCTCCATCGAACTTCTTTTCCACCACTCTGCCGCCGTCCGTTGGTGCGCAGAATCCACCCCGCATCTCTCTCCAAGAGAGGTGTTATCCTACACGAGGTCCCCTTTCCACTTGTCTTTCCATTCCACCAGCCAACGAGGAAAATTTTCAAATAAAACCCCAATACATCAACCTTCTACCAAAATTTCACGGTCTCGAGTCTGAAGACGCATATGCATTTATCACCAAATTTGAAAATGTATGCGCAATGATGGGTACTTCACAGCTTTCTGTGGATGCTTTACGTCTTCGTCTTCTCCCATTTACTTTGTGCGATATAGCCGAGAAGTGGCTATATAACACCACCGCACACTCAATCACAAATTGGGAAGAATTCGTAGCGGCATTCCTTAAGAAATTCTACCCTAATCACAAGACAGCTCGAGTCCGCAGCGAAATATATCAATTCACCCAGCTTCCAAATGAAACATTTTCATAATGTCTTGAACGCTTTAAGGATCTGTTAGTCCAATGTCCTCATCACGGAATCCCCAAATGGGAACTGTGCCGAATCATTTATGAGGGCATTAATCCTAACACAAGACAGACCCTTGAATTAATGTGTCAAGGCAACTTCATGACTAAAGATGATGGGGAAGCCTGGGAATTCCTAGAAAATTTCGCTGAAAAATCTTTACAGTGGGAGGGTATGAGTCAATCGTCTAGGGATGGCAATGATTTTTCCATAGGAGTTAGAGCTGACATTGCAGCTATACACAAGAAACTCGAGACTATGGAAAACAAATTTTTAGCCGCCACCCTAAGTCAAATATCACTCTCAAAAACTGTATGTGGCTGCTGTTCTGATCCGTCTCACTTGACGGAAGAATGTCCGTTTCAAGGTCATGAGCATACCAATGCCGCATTTCAAAGACCTAGAAACGATCCATTTTCCTCCACATATGATCAGGGTTGTAGGAATCACCCTAATTTTGCTTGGAACCAATCATAATCTCAAAACACGGTTCCAACCCAACACAATTTCCAAAGGGTCCCTCCACCACAACAGTAGCCACCACTTCAATTAAGTCAGCACCCCTTCCAAGCACATAACTTCCAAAATCCGGCCAACACTTTTGCACCACATGAAAACTTTTTGCAATTGACCGGTACAGATAACACCTCTGCACTAGCACAAACCTTGGATACTTTCATGAAACAATCCATCCAAGGGATGGCAAGTTTGCAATCTTCCATCGAGAATGTAATGAAGATCATTGTCTCTCAAAATGAGAATATCAAATCGATGGAAGCACAAATTGCATAACTAAAAGCCGAAATGAGTGCAAGAGAGAAAGGGAAACTTCCAGCTCAACCTTTACCCAATCCTGGCTATTCACATCTTGTGAATGCAACCACGTTGAGATCTGGAAGAGTGCTTGACAATCATGTTGGGGAAGAGTTTGATGACACTGATAGATCAATCAATAACACCCCGGCTGAGACCTTTCCTCACATACACACTTCTAATTCTGATCCCAGTTCTTATACCCCACCACCTTCTTGCGAGCCTATTCTTCGTTTCCCAAAAGGCTCGCCACCTCAGCCAACCTCTTCTAGTCAACCACAGACGATCCCCACTCCTCTTTTGGGATCATGTCTACCCCCACTTCCTTCTCCTATGATGGACCCAGCGCTTATTGCTAAAGCACCTTATCCTAATCGGTTAAGGGCTAACACACCGAGTCCACATATGGAGAAGATTATGAACATTTTTAAGCAAGTTAACATCAACATCCCTCTCCTAGATGCCATCCAACAAGTTCCGTCCTATACGAAAACTCTTAAGAACTTGTGTACTAGGAAGAGGAAGTCTCAAGTGCCCAAGAAGATATTCATGGTAAAAACAGTAGACACAGCCTTTCCCCAGCAATTACCGAGGAAACGTAAGGATCCTGGATATCCTACGATTTCCATTTCTATTGGGGAAAAACACATTAACCGTGCTCTACTAGACCTTGCCGCTAGTGTTAACTTGCTTCCATACTCAGTTTATGAGCAACTAGGTATCGGAGAGTTGAAGCCAACCCATTGCACTCTCCAGATGGCTGACCGATCAATTACCAAACCTAGGGGTGAACTGGAAGATGTGTTAATAAAAATCGGGGAATTTATATTTCCTGTAGACTTTATTGTAATTGATACACAGCCTGTAGCGAACCCACGGAATCAAATTCCGGTGATTTTAGGTCGCCCCTTTTTGGCCACTTCCAACGCTATAATCAACTGTCGTAATGGTTCTATGACCCTATCTTTCAGGAATAGGTCAATAGAGCTGAACATTTACAAGTTGGGAAGTGTACCCTCCGAACCTACTGCTCAGGTCTGTTCTGTCGACTTAATGGATGTCGACAGCAGCGAATTTGATGATCCTCCTGATACCGATCTTGACTCTTTTCATATGTTGTTGTTTGAACCAACTATGTATCATACACATACGGACTCTTCCACCGAGATGTCCGGGTCAACAATTAACACGAATTATGAACTGTTCTTAGAGTCTGAAGATCACCCCGCACCTTGTGATGACATTATTCTTCGGGGTATAGATGAAACTTTTGAGGAGATCTTCACTGATGAACTCGCATTTCTGAAAAGCACGGGTGTTGAGATGAATCATGTCCAAATCAATGAAATTGAACCTCCACTCCCTCTTCTGAATTGTAAAAAGAATGCAAGTAATCCATCACATTCACTGCATCATCTCTCCAAAATGAGACGCACACACACTCTCTTCCACCCCTTACCCTTTCCCCACTTCTTCTTCCACCAACCCGAGCACTGCATTGATAAAATCTTCGAATGGTTGGTGTTGATCTTCGGTCTTTGCAAAGCTTGGCATCGACCAATGATTCTCGACCCCCTCATGTGATTTTCAAAGCTTAGTTTTGCATAACTCAAGTTTGGGGGGGGGAACATTTTTTTTCTGGCTCTTGGAAAGAAAATTTTTACAAAATTTTTGAGCCAAGAATAAGTTTGGGGGAGGGTCTTCACTTAAATATTTTGCCCCCATTAATAAATTTCCTCCCAAGCTTACAGATTTTTCAAGATTTAGCAGAAGGCAACAGTGAGGACACTGTTGAAAACAAGTTTGGGGGAGGTTTGTGCTTATTTTGCGCATCATTTGCATATCATTTGCATAAACACAAAACATTTTTTTAAAACCTATAAAAATTTAAAAAATTTCAAAAATAAAAATATTTTTTGTATATAAATAAGATAATAGAAGATTAGATAGTGAAAAATTGCATCCATGAGATTAGAAAAATTTAAGAAAACCAAGAAAATTAGAAGTTTTCTTATACGAACTAGTAATAAGTAGTTATGAGCCGTTGTCCCAAGGGTTAGTAAGATGAAAGACGTCACTAATCTGAGGATAAAACTAAGTCTGAAAAATAGTTTCTATACTGGAAGCCAAACATTTTGAACGTTGCTACCCTGCTATTCGCACTTACACACGTCTTGAAACCTGGGATAGTAGACGATACCTTGAAATGCTCTTGTCTTAAAGCCGATGTATGAAGGAAATAAAAAGAAAAAGTGAATAAAAAAATATAAAGTGGTGAGAAAAATGGACACTGGTTTTGTTATCACCAAGGGCAATAAAAATGTATAGCGAGGGTGCCTTTTCACCTAGTGCCCTAAGGCCAACTGGTCTGGGAGTCACTGCTATGCCTGAGGTGGTGCAAGACGAGAAAAATACACCAAGTAAGCAAGCACAGGAGTAATCGGTCGGTTAGTACCTCAAGAAGTATTAACGGTCGCATGAAAGTGTGTGAGCAATCTCATCTAAATATTCATTAATTAAAAAGTACTGAGGCTGATGGGCAAGAGTATGATAGCTTGAATTGAATTCTCCGGGTGTAGGGATGTCTTTACACACACGCAGGGTTATATGATCGATGTTTGGAAGAAAGATAGGAATGAAGAATAAGACGATGTTTTATTGAGGGAGGACGTGATTTCTGACATCTTTTCATGACCATTAAGATAGGGCTCATGACAACCGAAAAGCTAGCTTAGTTGGAAACTCTAATTTTCAAGGCTTTTCTTTTACAATTCTTGTCTTTAAATGTAATATTCATGATCTTCCTTTTATTATTGGATTTTGTGGGTGCAATCCGCTGAAAACCCTCAGCAGACAACACTCCTCCTACTAGGGACACATAGAGGTTTAAAGGCTTGTTGCACGTGCTCAGTGCAATCGTGTTGCCTACGAAAGTGTGCTAGTTAGTTTTTCTCTTTCTTTATTTTCTCCTTCTCTTTTTAATAAAACAATTCGCTCGAGACGATTGAAATTAAGTTTAGGGGAATTTGATTAGTCGAAAATATTGCATTTTCTAACCGGCAATTTCCCTATCATTTGCATCCATATAGAAGTGTTCGGCATTCATATTTCACATATTAGCAAAACTGTCGCAAAATATCAGATTACATGTGTTAGACCTTAAAACCGGCATTTCTAGGGAAATTGACTGCATTTCATGGCATCGCATCATCCCTATATTGTGCAACACTTGTTTTGAGATCGATGCAGGAAAACCCAGAAGAAAAGCCAAAAATTTACATGGTGCTGATCAAACATTTACGCCAACTCAATGATTTCAGTTCTGGTATCAATCCAAAGGGACAAACACAAATCAACACATCAGATAAAGCCCCAAATGTTAGCCCAAGACCACACAAGGAGTTACAACCCCTGAAGCCACAACATGGCCGCGGAACCGCGGCCAGAGCCGGCTTAAGCCGCGGTTCCGCGGCAGCCTTGACACATCATCAACTCAAATTCAGTGCATAACTCCTACCTCACTTCTATAAGCTCTTCAAGACACTTCAAGTTCCAGAAGACTCCAGAGACTTCTGCCAGATCAGCAAACTAGGGTTTCTAATGCTTAATTAATCCTAGCTTAAAGCCTAAGCTAGCTCCTAACAAACTCTTTCTAGAAACTCCTCAACAAACTTTTGGAGGGAATTGTAATTTCAAACCTAGACCTAGGGTTTGGAAGATCTATAAATAAGACCCTAGGCTCACTTGTAAAAGGATCCCTCGATTAGTTCATTTTAGTAGCCAATCTAGAGCCATTCTATCTCTTACCTCATTCTTCATCTTCTTCCACAAGTCTAGTGAGAAGACTTGTGTGAAACCCTAACCCTAATTCCAATCAAAAGCCAAGATCCTGAGTACCAAATCAAGCAAGAAGCCCATCAACCTTTTATGAGCGGAACCGATCTTCAACAGAGCAAGTGGTCCAAGACGATCCACGACTCACGAAGAAAAGCGAAGCCAATTCAACAATCGAGTTCTTCCTCTTGTAGTTCTTGAGCGACTGTAATGAAATTGTTGATATAAATAAAAGGTGAAATTCTTTTATCTTGTTTTCTTTAAATTCTTGCATCATGATATATTTTCAATTCTTGAATGCTTTCTGTGTGATGATGTGTGAATAAACTCCGCTCGTCGAGGAGTCGAGACGATCAATAGAATGATGATGTAACATATCTTAAAACGATTCTTGAGTTCTACGAGTTTTGTAAACCCTAGCAATTTCAAGAATCGACGACCTAATTTCGTGACGATACTTTCTTGATTGATATCGCTCGAAATTGGGGAGTTACGATCGTTTCTTGAATTTGTTAGAGGCTAGAAAGTGAATGATATCGACGAAAGAACAAGGGTTAAAAGATGAAACCCTAGTTTCACGAGAAAGCCCTAACTCTCGTCGATCATCATCGATCTAGTATCAATTCTTCGAAGGACAAGAACACGATATCTGGAGATTACATCACGTCTATAGATCCGATCGATTCCTACGAGCCTCATTTAGATTCTTGACATTTGGTTGGAAATATCATCGAAACCCGATTCTCGATTGTTTATCATTTTCTTGATTCTTGAATAGAATAGTGACACTTGAAACAATTGATAAATCTTGAATCATGCTTTCTTTTCTTTTCGATTAACTTTTCAATTCAAACAAATCAAATATTGAAACGAATCGCACAATCCCTATGGACGATCCGCACTCGCTTACGATCTACAACTGACACCGTAGTTGATTGCGGTCAAATATAATTCTTTGGTTGTGATTTCTTTATACAATTTTCTAAATACCGACACAGACACTGTTATCGATCAAATGAAACCATTATCGGGAAACAATTGATTCGATACTTGCTTTTACTACACATCAAGAATTTAATACAATCAGGCAACAATGCAGTTTGGGTGATTTTTGATTGATTGACCAAGGCAGCTCATTTCATACTGTTTAGAGTTGGTCGGTCGACGAAAGCGTTAGCAGATCGGTATATGCAGGAGATTGTGATATTGCATAGAGTACCTGTGAGTATCATTTCCGATCGTGATACCCAATTCTTATCGCACTTCTGGAGGAGTTTACAGGAAAGTTTGGGGACTCGATTGAAATTTAGCACCGCTCATCATCCTCAGACAGATGGCCAGTCAGAAAGAGCGATCCAAACTCTTGAAGATATATTGAGAGCTTGCATGTTGGACTTCAAGGGTTCATGGGAGGATCATCTACACTTGGCGGAGTTTTCATACAATAACAGTTTTCAGGCGACTATCCAGATGGCTCCATTCAAGGCTTTGTATGGTCGCAAGTGTCGCTCACCCGTTGTTGGGACGATATTGTAGAACGAAAATTATTGGGACCAGATCTTATCGTGCAGACCGTGGAGAAAGTTAGTACAATCCGGAATCATATGAAGGCAGCATAAGATCGACAGAAAAGTTGGGCCGATACATCGAGAAGACCTCTAGAGTTCGCTGTTGGTGATCTTGTATTCTTGAAAATATCACCGACTAGAGAAGTGATTCGTTTTGGGAGTCGAGACAAGCTTAGTCCTCGATTCGTTGGGCCTTTCGATATTATTGAGCATGTTGGAGAAGTGGCTTATCGATTGGCTTTACCACCATCTTTGGCAAGTGTTCATGACATGTTTCATATATCTCAACTCCGTTAGTATGTTCAAGATGAAACACACGTACTAGATCATTTGGAGCTGACTGTAAGAAGGATTTGACCTATGAAGAACGACCGATGTCAATTGTTGATCGAAGAGAAAAATTCCTCAAGAACAAGATTATCCCTTTCGTACTTGTTTCATGGGGGAAATCGCTCGCACGGAGAATCGACTTGGGAACGAGAAGACGAGATTCGACAGAAGTTTCCACACCTCTTCTCGTAGATTCATATTTGTTTGACTTTTCTTGTTCCGGAAATTTCGAGGACGAAATTCTTTTTGTAGTTGGGTATAATGTAACACCCTAATTCATTTATACCAGTTCTGTTTTGGGTATTTCTTTATCTATGGCTATTCTTGATTTATTGCTGTTTGGGTGCAAATAATATAATTGGTGTCTGTATTTGCATCCGACCCGACCCGCATGCTGGTGACCCGTCTTAATTCCTGTTTATGATTTATCCCGGCTAGTTATGAGGATCTCTGCACTTTCATGTCGTATAACTGCATTATATCTGACATCTGCATTTTTCAATATAACAAGTAAAGTCAAATAAAATATTTTAAAAATATCTAGCATGGCCTGTATCATACCCCTAACCCTGTTGTAGCATCCGCACATCTTATTCTCGTTTCGTTCAGTGAAACGGACTCGTTTGGATAGCTACGTGCACGCTACGTGTATTCGTTCTTGGGGGTATGCATTTTCGTTACCCGGACATCCTATTGTGGTTTTAGTTTATACGTATATTATCCGTATTTTTAAACCATAATTTTAGACCCGATCCGGGCGTGTTTTGGACTATTTTTGTATTAACAAAAAAAACTCAAATTTTCTTGATATTATATGCTTAATATATTTAACCGTTATATTGTATGTTTGTATGTTGTAAAACTAAAATATATTTTCATAAATCTAATCCTAACTGTTCCGCTCACCTCACCGCTCCCTTTCCCTTCACCTCAACCTCACCTCTCTCTCTCCTCGTTCTCGACGAACCTGACCACTGCAAACCATACCCGATGCCCGTCGCCTGCACACCTCGTCGCCAACCATCACCGCCGACCATCCTCGTCGGCCTCCCCTCGTCACCAGCACCGCCTCCATCTCCTCACCAACACCCTGAGCCAACCCGAACCCCTCTTCCCTGCACACCCAAGCTACACCCGACCCTCCATCGCCTCTTCGCCGGCGACCCCTCACCGTCGCCCCAGTACCTTCACCACCGCCCTCGTTTCACCGCCCTCATCACCACCATCTCCGCCACCTCCCAACATCACCTCTTCCCTGCAACCGAACCCGATACCAAGAACTCCCCGAGCACTGTGACTCTCGCTGCCCTTGTCGCCGGAGCTCCGACCTTCCCGTCGCCTCTTCATCATCGCAACCACCTCCTCGCCTTCTCCCAAACACTAGAGCACCAAACCCCGGTTCTTCTTCTTCTTCTTCTTTCTTTCTTGATTTGTGCGTTTTCCGGTGATCGCCGGAGCCGTACCGTCACCGACGATCCGGGCGACCCAGTGGACGTTCCCAGCCTGCGTGGTCACTTTCTTGCATCGCCTGATTCAGTTCTGTACGCCTGTGTGTACATCGGGATAGTTACCGATATCGTACGCGGCGTACGCACCCCGTCGTGAGATACGATCAGGCAAGTTTATCTTGCTACATGCTATGTCTGTATATTTTCATTTAAATTAATAAAAAATATTGCATGTTTATTTCATTATGCATCCCATGTTACCGTTTTACTGTTTTACGATACCCGTTCGCATCCGTATCATTTATTATACATCTAGTTGCATGATAGATCATATTATTTCATATTACTGTTATATTAGCACTCCATGCTTGATACTGTGCATCTTATGTAATCATGGAGTTGTAGATGTAATCCCTGATAGATACTGTGCATCCGTACTTTTATCATGCATTCATACTTGCTACAGTTTTATTACGAGTATCCGTTTGATACACTGTGCACCACCTGACATGTCCTGATACACTACTTGACCTGATACTTGGATCATGTTACTAATGCCGACAATCCCGACTTGTTGTCCCGATGGACGTATCCTGTTGTCTATTTCAGACAAACCTGTACCTGCTTGTTTCTGTATTGGCATTAGTTTCATATTTATCAATACCTGACTTGAACACATAATCTTGGGGGTATGGGGAAATCAAAAGTGTAATTGAAGTGTAGCTTAAAAGGGTATTACTTGATCCGTGGTCCCGGGGGATAACGGGACAGAATCATTCGTGATTCTTACTTGATCCGTTGTCCCGGGGGATAATCATCATTTGCCATGGGGAGGTGTCCAATTGATAAAACTGCACATTTGTTATTACATTTTTTCCTACTATTTCCATATTAAAAAAGGTCTTTATTATAATATATCATACATATGAGGGTTTATGTGTAAAAATACTATTTTCCATGTGTTGATATATTATAATTAGAATTTGGTAGGAAAATGTATGCAAATAATATCATTGACCAAATCCTAGTAGAACAAAGTCTACTAAATATTATTTGAGTTGTTGTGCAGAATTTTTCTAAGTTGTTGTGCAGAATTTTTCCAAGACTAAAATCAAGGAAATCAAGTTGTTAAAGAAAACCTGCCTAATTAAGAAAGCAAAACTTGGAGATCAAGTCTGGCAGCAACTACGAGAAGATTTCAAAGATCCAAAGCTTCCAGAAATTGCCACATGTCACAAGGATCTACCCACAGAAATTTGATCAAGTGATCCCAACCATTGGCCGCGGATCCGCGGCCAAACCCCCCTGTTGGCCGCGGATCCGCCGCAGGATAGGGGAGTTAGAAGCTCAGAAATTTTAGGGTGAATCTTTACTACTTGCTTCCAAATTTAGAAGCAAGGGTTCTGGCTTTGGACTATAAATATGGACCGAGAGCCTCTTGGAAAAATTATCAAGCCGACGAGATCACGAAGTCCAAGACGGCTCACGCATCCAGGCTGATCATCAACTGTTCATCTACCTCCTTAGAAGAGATCGAGAAGCAAACTAGGTTTTTGTAATCATTTTCTAAGGAATCAAAGTGTACTTGATCTTGTTGATTAATAAAGGTAGTTTATTGCATTTTATTTTCTTCATGATTTTTATCTCTTCTTATCCCAACATGCGCGAGTAATTCTCCGCTTGTTAGGGTTCGTAGGATTAGGGTAGGCTAATGGATGATGAAGATCCTTAAACTCTTTTTAAGTCCTATAAAGTTTATAAATTTTATCAAAAGAATCATTAACATCCTAATCGGGCGCGCTACCAATTTTTTGTTAGTTCCGACCGCGATTAGAGATTAGATTAATGATTGTTTTGGTAAAGGCTAGATATGAACGGAGTTCCATGTCGAAATAAGGGTTAAGAGTGGGATTCCTTTTCCCTCCAGAAACCCTAATCTACACGCATCACCGTCATTTTAGTTTTAAATCTATTAAAGGATAAAAAGGGTAACTCTTAATTAATCATTCATAACTACTAAATCCTAACGAACCCTACAAGCCCCTTATCATATTAACTACATCCCAAAAATAATCTAGATCTATATACTTTGCATTCTTGCTTAACGTAGATCTAGAAACAATTCCACAAAATTCTTTATCCTTCCTCTCTTTCAACACATCTAAAGTAAGAGTATAAGATTTAACGTTTCCCTGAGGACGACCCATACTCATCTCGGTCTAGCTACGCGCGACACCGTTATTGATTGCGGTTAACTACACAAACACTTTTTCACACCAATCAAATGGCGCCGTTGCCGGGGATACGTGCGTAATTTTTTATTCTTACTATTTGTGTTGAATTCTTATACGATCAATATCATAAATAAAACAAAACTGCAAATTGTATATTTAACGATTATTGTGTGAATTTTGCAAGCGAATCTGGAGTCACATACTTAAGGATACAGAGAGACAGAGACATTCATCAAGATCCAGAAGAAGACAGGAGGCCACATAGCAAAACTCATCATCTGATCCCTCAAGTCGGCGGCGGAACCGCGGCCGGAAGTGCATATCGGCGGCGGAAGCGCGGCCAGTTAGGAGATCTAGGGTTTCAGTCTTCTCTGGTAAGATTCTAACCTCCTTCTCTCTCCTCTGAAATCCAATAAAATATCTTTTCTGCAGGATTCTTTGCAAAATATCGCCGCTCAAAAATCTTTTTGCAAAGTTTTGTTTTGCGGTTTGTTTTTGCATATTTTAATACGGATTTTTAAGGGGCAAGACCAAAATCTAGATTAGGTGGGGATTTCATCACCCTTCCTAAGCCCCACAAATCACAAACCGAGCATCTGCATCAACCCTACATTAATTTAAAAAATATCTAGACCAGACTCTAAGCATTGTCGCGCTCAATAAGGACAGAGAAAGGTCGTGGGTAATCTATCGCTTATCCGCATTACTTTTGTGGTGTCTAGGCAAGTGTGTCTAAGGCTAGTGGTTATTAATTAGGCCCACTACTTTCATAGTGGAGTACCTGGCCACTTACCTGGCACTTACCTGGCTACAAGGGTAGTAAAGAGACGGTAGAGGATTTATCCTACGGCTTGTCCTTTGGAAGTCTAGGAGCGGTCTAGAGACTGGACCTAGGTAACCATAGTTCTAGGGTTGTTTGTGCATTTTTGTGTGATTTGTCTAAATCCGTCATTTTTCAAAACAAACCAATTATTTTCTCCCCTTTTTACCCCTTCCCCCTTCTTCTCTTCTTATAATGGGTGACCTAAACAGAAGAACACTTACCGAGGTTTGCTGTCCACAACCAGATATTTCTTATTTTCATAATCCCTTCGGTATACCGTCCGTCTCTTCCATGTCATTAAGAGATCATATAGAACAAGAGGGAAGAAACAGTTGGCCACCTCAGTTTAGGTCTTATCAACCACATCCTAATCCTACACCTGTTTCAGTTCATACCTGTTCCCCTCCGAAAGACGGCGCACAGGACCGCGATGTCCTGACGCTGAGATTCGGGGCAGATGCTATTTGGTTTTATCCGTCCACCTCTCCGAAGATACCAAGCTGATTTATGGCATCGTGTATCGAAGGTTTAGACGGATGCGGCCGATGTAGCAGACTTCGTCAGATTCCCCCTCAGGGTGAGGGGTTTTTGATTGTGGGGACGCTCTTCCCTGCAGGCGTAAGCCCCTGCAGTTAATTACGCTACCGCATCGCGGTAACCACTTTCTCCTTCTCCAGAATTTCACTTCGTGTCGTGGGTGTTTGTTTTGTTTGTGGTTGCCCGTGGATTGTATACGGAGACTGAGTAATGCCGTCGCCCGTAGGACGTGGATTAGTCCAAATCCGTATTTACTTAGATTTGGGTTTGGTGTTTTTTAGTTTAAGGATGCATTAGTCGCGTTGCGGCTAAGATCAACTTAAACGTTCGTTAAGGATACGTTAGTCCTGTTTGGGACTAAGATTAACTTAACGTAATAATCCATTTAATATCTGGCTATCGGGACTCGTCACCTCTCTAACGTCGTTGAAGGATTACAACGGCAAATGTCAGAGGAGTTCAGAGATATACCCTTGAACCAAAGTCGATTTGGAGTTTTATAGTCCATTTAAATGTTTAAGGATACGTTAGCCGTATTTGGGGCTAAGATCAACTTAAACAGGACCGTTTAGATCCGGCAAAAGAGCATTTGGGAGCTCTATTGTTCCAGTTTAGGGACGTAGTGGTCCATGTTCCAGTTTAGGGATGTGGTGGTCCACCATTAGTTTAAGGGCGTTTCGGTCCAACATTAGCTTAGGGACGTTTCGATCCAACATTAGTTTAAGGACGTTTCGGTTCAATATTAGTGTAGGGACGTTTCGGTCCAACATTAGTTTAGGGACGTTTCGGTCCAACATTAGTTTAGGGACGTTTCGGTCCAACATTAGTTTGTGTGGTCGTCGGGACCCGTCACCTCTCTGACGTCGTTGAAGGATTACAACGACAGTCGTCAGAGGAGTTCGGAGATGTACCCTCGAACCGGATATAAATTGATTTAAGAGAGAGCTGTGCTCAGTCAATTTTATTTAAGGACTTACGGCCAAAATTGGGCTAAGTCCAGTGGAAAATGTTCAACACCTTTATTTATTTCCGGTCTATTAGACCTGTGCTAGGGCTTTGCCCACACTTAAATAATGCATTGCATTACTTCAGGCCATTTATGCCCATTTTGACCGGGCTCTGCCCTTTTTATTATGATGCAGATCATTTGTTTTGGTCCACTGGACCTTTCAATTGGGCTCTGCCCTTTTAAATAATGCATAGCATTTTATTTATTAGGCCTGTTAAGCCTTTTAATTGGGCCTGGCCCTTCAGGAAATGAAATGCATTGCATTTGTCAGGCGCTTTGCGCCAATCACTGAGCGCAAGCGCTTGTGGTGAGGACACGTGTCATGCTCTGGCGAGCGCAAGCGCAACAGCGCAGTGCGCTGCGCTCTTGCGCTGCTGACACGTGGCGCGCTCTGGTGAGTTGCGCCAACAAAGGAGCGCAACAGCGCAATTTTTCAAGTGCAAAGCACTGTTTTATATTTTGGTTGATTTTAAATCAAAGAAAACAAGTTTTCTTTTGTTTTCAAGGAACCAATGGTTCATAAAAAAGTGCAAAGCACTACTATTACTTATTTTTTTCTTTTTATTTAAGATTATTGATCTTGTTCTTAGATCAATAATCTGTCCATAAGAGAATTTTCTCTTTTTCCTAAAGGTTTTTACCTTCTGTTGTTCTTGAGGAGTTCTCAAGAGTTCTCTTCTCTTTTTTTTTAGAAAGATATTGATGCCTTTTAATTGAGGTCTGGGGTCCTTTTTATAGTGCCCATAAATTAGTTAAGTTTGTTAAAGAGATCTTTCTCTGAGTGATTTGGGGAATTTTCCCCACCGTTGGATCTTTGATCCAAGGGCTTCTGCTTTGCAGAAGAAAATCTTCTTGTTTTAACAAGAACAGAAAAGATTTCTTGAAATTTTAATTCTGTTTGGCGCAGATGCCCCAGCGCGTGACATGTGTCGCGCAGCGCACAGCGCAGCGCAACTGCGCTAGCGCATCTGCGCTGACACGTGTCGCGCAGCGCAGCGCCTGCGCAACTGAAGCGTTGCTTCTTTTAATAGAGCTTTGCTCTGATTGGGCGCGCCTTCTTGGGCGCTGCGCTGACGTATCAGCGCCTGACATGTGGCGCGTTGCGCCCGAGATTTGAAGCGTTGCTTCAAAATTTTGAATTTTGAATTTCAACAGAGCTTTGCTCTAATTGGGCGAAACAAATGCCCCCCACCGTTGCGCTCACGTGGCGCACACGTGAGTGCAGCGGTGGCAAGATCCTGACCGCCAAAATTGGGCTAAGTCCAGTGGAAAATGTTCAACACCTTTATTTATTTCCGGTCTATTAGACCTGTGCTAGGGCTTTGCCCACACTTAAATAATGCATTGCATTACTTCAGGCCATTTATGCCCATTTTAACTGGGCTCTGCCCTTTTTATTATGATGCAGATCATTTGTTTTGGTCCACTGGACCTTTCAATTGGGCTCTGCTCTTTTAAATAATGCATAGCATTTTATTTATTAGGCCTGTTAAGCCTTTTAATTGGGCCTGGCCCTTCAGGAAATGAAATGCATTGCATTTGTCAGGCGCTTTGCGCCAATCACTGAGCGCAAGCGCTTGTGGTGAGGATACGTGTCATGCTCTGGCGAGCGCAAGCGCAACAGCGCAGTGCGCTGCGCTCTTGCGCTGCTGACACGTGGCGCGCTCTGGTGAGTTGCGCCAACAAAGGAGCGCAACAGCGCAATTTTTCAAGTGCAAAGCACTGTTTTATATTTTGGTTGATTTTAAATCAAAGAAAACAAGTTTTCTTTTGTTTTCAAGGAACCAATGGTTCATAAGAAAGTGCAAAGCACTACTATTACTTATTTTTTTCTTTTTATTTAAGATTATTGATCTTGTTCTTAGATCAATAGTCTGTCCATAAGAGAATTTTCTCTTTTTCCTAAAGGTTTTTACCTTCTGTTGTTCTTGAGGAGTTCTCAAGAGTTCTCTTCTCTTTTTTTTTAGAAAGATGTTGATGCCTTTTAATTGAGGTCTGGGGTCCTTTTTATAGTGCCCATAAATTAGTTAAGTTTGTTAAAAAGATCTTTCTCTGAGTGATTTGGGGAATTTTCCCCACCGTTGGATCTTTGATTCAAGGGCTTCTGCTTTGCAGAAGAAAATCTTCTTGTTTTAACAAGAACAGAAAAGATTTCTTGAAATTTTAATTCTGTTTGGCGCAGATGCCCCAGCGCGTGACACGTGTCGCGCAGCGCACAGCGCAGCGCAACTGCGCTGACACGTGTCGCGCAGCGCAACTGCGCTAGTGCATCTGCGCTGACACGTGTCGCGCAGCGCAGCGCCTGCGCAACTGAAGCGTTGCTTCCTTTAATAGAGCTTTGCTCTGATTGGGCGCGCCTTCTTGGGCGCTGCGCTGACGTATCAGCGCCTGACATGTGGCGCGTTGCGCCCGAGATTTGAAGCGTTGCTTCAAAATTTTGAATTTTGAATTTCAACAGAGCTTTGCTCTAATTGGGCGAAACAAATGCCCCCCCACCGTTGCGCTCACGTGGCGCACACGTGAATGCAGCGGTGGCAAGATCCTGACCATTGGATCAACGGGTGAGCTAAAGGGGCGCAAACGCCTTATAAATAGGGCCTCTGGCCCTTAGAAAAAATCTTGCCGTTTTAAGATTTTTGATTTCAACAGAGCTTTGCTCTTTCTTAAGAACTTCAGAGCTTTGCTCCTTCCCAAAGTTAGAAACTTTAGGTAAAAATTAACTTAAATCAAATTAATTTAAATTAATCTTAACCAAAGAGCTTTGCTCTCACAGATCTTTTGATCTAAAGAAATCCCCATTGGGGTTTCATAAACAGAGCTCTGCTCTTAAGAACTTATAGATCTGTAGAGATCTTGTTCATGGGTTCTAACCCATGAATAGAGCTTTGCTCTTTGAATCATCTGTAGATCTTTTAGATCTGAAAAAAATGAAAATTTTTCACAAGTTTTTTCATGGATTTTCCCAGATTCCAAAAATTCTAATTCTTTTAGGTGTAACATTTTCTGATGGACCATAGAGCTATGCTCTTTTAAGGAATTTTATTTCTCTGAGACCAGAGTTTGACAAGTGTCACTCTGTGACAGAGCTTTGCTCTGAAAGAGGAGATTTTCTCCTTGTCTCTAGGGATTCTCCCCCCATTTTTTATAAATAGGAATGTTTTCATGGAGACCAACTGACAATCTCATCCAATGATGAGGTTGTCTTATTAACTGACGTATTGTCATCCAGATTTTGTGGGTCCCCCTTCGGTCTCCTATCCACTGCACTGCTGTGTGGTGTAATTAATTAATTTTAATTTAATTAATGCATTCCCTTCTCCCTATTTTTTTAAACGCCAAACGTTGGAATTACAACACTAACGACTAAATTGTTCTTTTGCAGCGATCATGTCTCTAGACACTTCATTCCCGTTCGTCCGCTCGGAGGAGGGATTTCCCGAGGCGCCCTTGGACCGTGAAGTCCTGGCCATGATTAAGGAGTACGACCCGGAATACAAGAGTCTCCACCTTTGGGGGTCGTGGTATAATCAGATCATCATGGGCCGCCGGAGCTTCACATGCGCGGTGCCGTCGGAACCCATCACGGCGATTCACTATGCTACCCCACCCTCGGTGCAGTATGCCGTGGAGATGGTGGATTGGACTGCGAACAGCTTTCTTCATCCTGCTATGGATGCGGTTCCGGTCCAACGTCCTATGGTCTTGGATATCCTAGGACGTCGTATCTGTCAGGGCGAGGCGAGACCTTAGGGGCAATCATATAACATTGGTATGATCCCCCGTCATCCGATTGGCTACCTACCGTGGGCCCGGTATATCCTGTCGACGAAGAAGTCACAGTTGATAAGATTAGGATTGTATCCCGCGGTCTACGTCTCTCTCTTCCAGTATCCCACGCTCCCCACCTGGTGGTTTAAGGCTTTCCTGGAGCAGTGGAACATTCCCACCCACACTTTTCTTGCCATGGATCGGGAAGTGTCCATCTCTTTGGAGGAATTCGCGGAGGTATCCGGCCTACCAGTCATGGGGGAACACTATGAAGAGCTGCTCCCGACAGATGAGTACGTCTTCGGTGCTAAGCCGATGGTAAGGGGGATCACGCCGGAAAATGCCGTTCAACACCAATTCCCGAGCTTGATCAAGGTGTTGAACATCTACGAGTCCCTTTTTATCGAACATGGGAGTCGGGGGGTTAACTTTGAGGACTTCATTGCTCGTTTCCTTCATCCAAGCGTCATTTCATCGGGATCTGCCAAGTTTGCCACCCTGGATGACCCTTTCGGTTTAGGTTTGGGTAACCTGCCAACGAAAGACACAGACCAAAAGGAATTTTTTCTTCCTAACTCCCCAACCATGTCCTTTGCAGAAATTGCGGCCCCTAGAATGGATGAGGAGGCCTTCTTTTTAGGATTTCTCGGACTGTGGCTGAGTTGGTTCGCGATCCCAATGCACTCTCATCGCATGCGGCCTTCCGTCTTCTACCCAGCCCACCGAATGGTCATCGGGGTAAAGGTGGCTGTGGGGATCGCTGGCTTGGCGCACCTATATCACGGCCTCAGCCGAGCAACGGATGCCAATGAGCCCGGGGTATTGCACGTGGTCTTCCCGATGCACTAATTTGCATCGTGGCTCGAGCTGCACACGGCGGGTGTCTTTGGCATGCATAAAAGGCCTTCATTCTTTGACAAGTGCGGTTTTCCTCGCATTATACAGTTGATTGGCTCATCAATCGTGACCCCTTCACCACGGAACGCCAGGGGTTTACTGCTTCGCCCTCACACCGTTGGAGCCGGGATGTCCTTCATCGACAAGGTACTAACCATTGGAAAAGCGTCCACCACTGCGGTGCGACCATTACAGGATTCCTTTAAGGATGGAGCTTCAGTGTTGACGGCCTGGGAGACCCTCCACTTATATTCTATTAGACCGGGCTTCTTAGTTTTCAGGCAGGGCGGTGCGGCAATCTTCATGAGATATAACCCGCATCGTTTCGCCCAACAACTGGGCTACGATCAAGGGGTACCCTTGGAAGCTTTCTTACTAGAACCTACTGCCAATGAAGAAGGGATGGAGAACGCGTTACATCACTTTATGCGCCTGAACACGGGTTCTTATTTTTTTATCAGCACGCCGGCCTGCGCTCCACGACTCCTTAATGTATATAAAGAGTGGTACAATCATGCGACGGGGGCCGTTATAAAGGAGGAGAGGCGAGTGTTGATCGACCGCAAAGAAGCACCTCTCGGCACCGACCGTAATGCTCCCTTAATGCCAAGGACCCCGGTGGTTCCTCCTCTAAAAGATGCCGGGGGCAGACCATCACGTGCGCAAAGTCTTCCGCACGGATTGCCGCTTCCCGATATTACAGATGCCGCCCCAGCGCCCCGTGCTCCAGTGGAGACAGTGGTCATGGCCTCGCCAGAGTCCGGTGTAGGTGCAGACATCGGGACCCGTCGTCCCAAAGTGGCTGCTAAGCGGAAGTCGATCCCACGTGAGCCTAGGGTCGGAGGGCAAAAGAAAAAGAAATCGCTCTTCGCCGCGGACGTCGTGTTCGGTCAGGAACCTCATGCCCCCTATGCTGAGGGCCTGATCGAATATGGGACTAACAAAGGACTAGTGATGCCGCCGCCGGACGATACAGACTTGGAGGCTGCTCTTGAAGCTTCAGCGTGGTTGGCGAGGCGTGACGCGTAGCTGGCTAAACTAGCGCAATCAGGTAATTACTAGTCGCCTTTTCTTTATTGCAACATATCCTCTTCATTACCTTTGACTAACGCTTTTCTTTCCTTTCTTCCAACAGGCATCACTGATGAAGAAGCCATCGCCGCTTCTTTGAAGACTTTCCAGGAGGAGGAACGTCTTAGAGCGTCTATGGGCCTTAGTAAGTCTTAATCCATCAAGTCTCCATCTCCCTCGTGTTATGGTCGATCTAAACCCCTCCCTTTTTATTGCAGAAACCTCAATGCTGTTCCCACCAAGCGATGCAGATGTTTTACCAGCTGCCGATGCTCCCGCTTCCTTTGGACCACCGCAGGAGGTTCGTCTTGAAGAGCCGATGAAAGATGCCTTAAAGGCTCTGGAGGCATCCCTTAACTAGGATGACGACGCCTTGAAGGAAGCGTCACAAAGGTCCATCGCGGCAGCCCGGGAGGAAAGGAAGCGGCAGAGGCGTGAGGCGAAGGCGCGCAGGGCTGCCTTGGCTATGGGAGCGGGTCCCAGCACCGCCCCTCGTGCTGATACTCTATCTGAAGAGGCCCCTGTCGCCCTATCCACTGCCCGCAGAGAGGTGGCGCGCGCAGTTCGGAGCGCAAACGGTAAATCCGCTTCAGGTAATATCTCTCTCAGAGTTTTTTGCTATAAGGATTTTTAATGCCATTGGTCCTTATATCCCTTATCTTGCAGGGCCAAGTCCGATCGAGGGGGAGGCAGAAACCGTTGATCCTAAAGAAATAGAGGAGGCGGTACCTACCGAACTCGAGCCGACGGTGGGCAACGTCGTTGTGGCTTTGGAGCCTGAGGTGGAGGTCGAGGGGCTTGCAGTCGAGAAGGTCATTGATGCCGAACCTAAAGTGGTGGCAGATGATATGATCATTATAACTGAGCCCAGGGTGGTGGCGGATGAGGCGCTCAAGGCCGGCGATCTCGTGGTGATGGTGGACGATACAACTGCGACTACTGAACCTGAGAGAGTAGTGGGTGAGGTAGCCATGATTCCCGAGGACGAGCCAACCGCTCCTTCTCTGGAATCTGGCAATACTCCAGTCGTAGCCCTCCCCGTCTATGGTCCTCCGCCATCTCCAAGTCTCGCGAGCACCACGACGGTTCCCATTGAGTCAGGTGATGAGGCCACAGGTGGTGGTCTCATGTCAATAGAGGAGGGAATCGTCTCCGTTTCAGCCGGCAGCTCATCAGGTAAATCCCAAGTTGCTATCATTTTTATCTTACAATACTTTCTGACAAATCCGCATTTGTTGTAACGCAGGTGCAGCTAGTGCTGATGCTCCACTGCTTGAGGGAGCGCCTTCAACAACTGCTTTGGCGGTGGTCACCTCTCAACCCTCTCTCATACCATCTAAGATGTTGGAAGGTATGGGTTTGCAATTTATTAATCCTATACTTCAGACATATAATTCGTGTACTAAAGTCATATTGTCGTGTTTCTTCAAGAGTGCTCTTTGATCATGTATATCAGATGTTGCTCCCATACTTCTCCTTCCCATCCGAGCTCGCTTCTTCCTCTGGAGACGTTGGTGAGTATGATTTTCAATGATATCCTTCTTTTTTCATAGATGGGATTACTTCTAAACCCTTTTTTCTCATCTCGACTGCAGTGTTACAAATCGAAGGAGGGGATGAAAGACGGGCTATGTGCCGACCCTTCCGGACCTGCCACCTGCCTCCGCTGGTACAGCGACTATCACATTGATGAATCCACCCTTCTTTATTTTCAGAACTGTTATCTGATCGTATCCTGTTTCTTTTCAGCTGTCGTTCCAGCCTCGGCGCCCTTCGAGCCTCGTATTACAATGCCGGCGGGTCCTTATCTGAGGAGTCTGTCTTCAAAAGGCGCCGCGAATAGTCTGCGCATGTTGAGTGACTACGTCGAGGAACTCGACGTCGAAACTCTTACATCTGCCGCAGACTTCGCTATGGTGGTTAACCCGATGCTAGCAATACTCGTGAACTTTCATGATGAGGGCGTCATCGCATCCTGGGTTAACCATTGTAGGGAGATCGAGGGTCGCCTATATCAGTTGGAGTCGCTGCGTCCCGCTCCCGAGACCTTGGCTGCCAGTAATCAAAGAACAGCGTGGATTGAGCAAAGCGCTCCTTACTTCCGCCATCTCGAACAAGGAGTCATTACAAGGCGTAAGGAGCGTGGTGAGACTTTGAGCAAGTCTGCCCAACTGCATGCTCGAGTGGAGGCCAACGCCGCATGGCTAAAGGTTGTCTTTGAGGGCCTTCTGCAATGTCTTTCCGAAGGGTTATCGTTGAGGCAACAACTTGACGTTGTCGAGCGAGATGCATCCAGCCAGGAAGCAGCCCAGAAGGCGGCGGAGGAGCAACTTTTATCTTTCTTGCAGCAGCGAGCCCGGGTGGAAGCGGAGGTGGCCGCGGCAGCCGCTCAGGAGGAGGCGCTGAAGGAAGTGCGAGAGCAACTTGTGGATCTACTAAAGACACTTCCTCCTCAATAGCTATCCTTCTTTGTATCGTTTGTAATTGTAGATAAGAGAATGTGTATATATATATTTTTTTATTCTTTGACATAATGTATCCTGTACCCAATCAAGTTTATGAATAAAAGATACACCTCTTTTTTTTTGTAATATGTCATTTTCTCCGTCTTTTCTTTCTTTTACTATCAGCATATCACTTTAGCAAACATGGTTGATGGATGATTAGAACGAGTATCCTGACTTTCTTAAGAAATAGCGATGGCTTAGGCCGCAGGTTCGGATCTGCTGCCTAAGACTTTTCAACTCTATAAGCCATGAGGGTCTCATAGAGACTTTTCTCCCTACGGATCGAGAGGATCTCGTAGGTAGGTTTTCTCCTTAGGAATCGTAAGGATTCCTAAGTGTGGTTTTCTCTTATAAGTCGTAAGGATCCTATAAGAGAATTTTTCCCTCTTACGAGTCGAGAGGACCCACAAGCGGTTGTTTTCCTCCTCGTCGAAATTCGACTTTGGAGAGTGAGACCCATGAATAGTATGCAAGAGACCATTTTGGATTGACTTGCAGGGTCCCATTGTTCAGGAAGCAAGTTTTTTAGTCCCTGCTGCCTGAGGCTTCATTTGCATGTTGAGACGAATCGGGAATTTCCCACGGAGACACTAGTTTCTCTGCGAGACGACGCGAATCAGGAGGCTCTCGTCAAGGAGTGTTTGTATCCGTGAGTCGAGGAGTTTGCTAGGGATTATTTGTTTCCCAAGCGCCAAGGATTATTTGTTTCCTTTGGGGTTTGAAACGAGTCGAGAATTTCCCACGGAGGCACTGGTGGCTCTGCGAGTCGACGCGAATCAGGAGGCTCTCGTCAAGGAGTGTTTGTATCCGTGAGTCGAGGAGTTTGCTAGGGATTATTTGTTTCCCAAGCGCCAAGGATTATTTGTTTCCTTGGGGTTTGAAACGAGTCGAGAATTTCCCACGGAGGCGCTGGTGGCTCTGCGAGTCGACGCGAATCAGGAGGCTCTCGTCAAGGAGTGTTTGTATCCGTGAGTCGAGGAATTTGCTAGGGATTATTTATTTCCCAAGCGCCAAGGATTATTTGTTTCCTTGGGGTTTGAAACGAGTCGAGAATTTCCCACGGAGGCGCTGGTGGCTCTGCGAGTCGACGCGAATCAGGAGGCTCTCGTCAAGGAGTGTTTGTATCCGTGAGTCGAGAAATTTGCTAGGGATTATTTGTTTCCCAAGCGCCAAGGATTATTTGTTTCCTTGGGGTTTGAAACGAGTCGAAGATTTCCCACGGAGGCACTGGTGGCTCTGCGAGTCGACGCGGATCAGGAGGCTCTCGTCAAGGAGTGTTTATATCC
Source organism: Agapanthus africanus (assembly GCA_030015575.1). NCBI lineage: Eukaryota > Viridiplantae > Streptophyta > Magnoliopsida > Asparagales > Amaryllidaceae > Agapanthus > Agapanthus africanus. The sequence continues at coordinate 765,051,530 of JASDDO010000022.1, read as the reverse complement.
GTGAGTCGAGGAGTTTGCTAGGGATTATTTGTTTCCCAAGCGCCAAGGATTATTTGTTTCCTTGGGGTTTGAAACGATTCGAAGATTTCCCACGGAGGCACTGGTGGCTCTGCGAGTCGACACGGATCAGGAAGCTCTCGTCAAGGAGTGTTTGTATCCGTGAGTCGAGGAGTTTGCTGAAGACACTGGTTTCTTCAGAGTTGGACTGAACCGTCGAGATTTGGCTTCGTCTTCTGGCGGAGCCTGTTGGGAAAGTATGGTTCCCTCTTTGTTTACGCCCTTGGATTGTATACAGGGATCGATGTGATCTTAACTGTAGGGCCAAAGTTTTATCATCATTTTTTTTTGTTTTATCTCCGCGACGCTCTATCATTTCAGCTTTTATATCGCGAAAGTCGCGATTGCCCAATCATTTCGGCTATTTTTCGCGGTGCCCAATCATTTCGGCTATTTATTTTATTTTTACTCGCTGCTTTTTATTGCGAGTTGCCCAATCATTTCGGCTATTTATTTTATTTTTACTCGCTGCTTTTTATTGCGAGTTGCCCAATCATTTCGGCTATTTTGCATGCATACATTTTTACTCGCTGCTTTTTATTGCAAGTTGCCCAATCATTTCGGCTATTTTGTATGCATGCGCGGCCTACTGGCTTTCCGCCGTAAACCGATTTCGGCATCAACACCGCTACAACTGGGATATTTCCAGGAGCGAATCATCATCTGCCTCTGTCGATGTCGAACAAAGGTGGCTTAGCGACCAGGGTTAGGGTCCTGTCGGCTAAGGCTTTTGACTTCATGAGCCGTAAGGGTTTCACGAAGTTATTTCTCCCTACAAGTCGTGAGGATCTTGTAGGTGTATTTTCTCCTTAGGACTCGTGAGGATTCCTAAGTGTTCGTTTCCTCTGTAAGTCGTAAGGATCCTACAGGAGGGTTTTCTCCTCATAAATCGAGAGGATTTACAAGGGTTGTTTACCATGCGAACATATCCCCAGTCACGGATGAGACTTGGTTAGGGAAATGTTTATTCGTGCCCGTGGATTGTATACAAGGGTCAGTATTGAGCCACTTGTAGGGCAATATTGGAAGTTTGTGGGGGTTTGCTTAAGCACAGGTTTAGGTCTCAGTGACTTAAGACTTTCAAATCTTATGAGCCGTGAGGGTCCCATAAGAGAGTTCTCCTCACGAGTCGTGAGGATCTCGCAAGTGTATTTTCTCCTTAGGAATCGTGGGGATCCCTAAGTGTGCTGCTCCCTTGTGAGTCGTAAGGATCTCACGTGGGTGGTTTCTCCTTATAAGGTCGAGAGGACCCTATAAGTGTCCTTTAACGAGGTTGCGCCCTTTCAGGTTTTCACAAACACTCGCCGGTAGCCCTGCTGTTTTTACTCACGGAGCCCTTTCGGGTTTTCATCCGCGTCCATTTTGCTTATGGACATACCGTTTTTTTTTATTCTTTTTATTTTTATATATATTTTTTTCTCTTTTTTTTTACGAGGTCGCGCCCTTTCGGGTTTTCACGAACACTCGCCTGTAGCCCTGCTGTTTTTACTCACGGAGCCCTTTCGGGTTTTCATCCGTGCCCTTTTTGCTTATGGACATACCGTTTTTTTTAATTTTAATTTTATATGTTTTTTTATATCTCGTCAGCCTAAAGATGCCGCGGTAGTAGTTTAAAGACGTTTCGGTCTGCTGTTAGTTTAAAGACGTTTCGGTCCGACTTTGAGAAGGCTGGCTACTGCTGATAGAGTTTGAGCTTAGGAAGATAGTGAGCGGACATCGTCGCCGTTATCTATCATTGACCTAGGCTGTGGCTCATTAAGCGTAGTATCTCTTTAGGAAGCGACCGTTTATTGGCCTGAAAGGCCTTTCACCGTGCATGTCCATGAGTAGATAGGCTCCATCCTGGTAGACCTTATCTATGACGTACGGGCCTTCATAGTTTGGCTCGAATTTTCCCCGCTTGGCGCGATTGGGGATCATAGGCCTTTTGACCACTAGCACAAGTTCGCCTTGGCGGAATGTCCTCGGTCAGGTCAGTCTTTCATATGAGCGCGTCATCTTTGTTTTATAGGCCTCCAGATTTTGTTGTGCTATGAGCCGTGTTTCTTCAAGGGCGTCAAGCTCCTCAAGCCGAAGGTGAGCATTTTCTTCGTCGTCAGCTCGTAGTGGACTGCCACTCGTAGAGAGGGTAACTCTATCTCGAGGGGGAGTACTGCTTCCGTCCCAAATACCAACGCGTACGGCGTTGTGTTTGTGGCCGTTTTAAACGTAGTTCGATACGCCCATAGAGTTTCTTGCAGTTTCTCATGCCAGTCTTTCTTATTTCGTGACACCGTTTTCTTCATGATCTTTGTCAAGGTCTTGTTGAAGGCCTCAGCTAGACCGTTAGCCCGCGGATTATAAACCGAGGAATATCTCCAGTCTATATTGTGCTGCTGTGCAAAGCGACTGATCTTGTGGCTTCTGTAAGCTGGCCCGTTATCGGAGATGATCCGTCGCGGAGTTCCAAACCGATATATGACATGCGTCTTGAAGAAATGGAAGATATTCTCCGTCTTAACTTCCCTCAGTGGTACTGCTTCTGCCTATTTGGAGAAGTAGTCAGTCGTCGCCAGGATGAACCGATGTCCTCTAGACGATGCTGGTTCGATAGGGCCGACTATGTCAGTTCCCCACATCTCGAATGGCCAGCTAGCCACCGTTGGATGTAATGGATTTGGATGCTGATGGATGAAATCCCCATGAATTTGACATGAGTGGCACTGCTCCGCATATTCGAGGCAGTCCTGAATTATCGTGGGCCAGTAGTAACCCATCCGCTTGATCTTCAACTTCATTTTTGGGCCCGCTTGGTGAGAACCGCAGAGTCCATTGTGAACTTCCTGGACGACTCTTTTCGCTTCGTCAGGTCCTAAACATCTCAGCCACAGAGAATCAAACGACCTCTTGTACAGAGTATTATTGACAAAGGCGAAAAACAGAGCTCGTTTCATAAGCTGATGTCTTGTGGACGCTTCTTCAGGCATTTGGTGGGACTTAAAGTAGTCTATAAAGACTTCCCTCCAATCCTCAACCTTTCCTCGGTCTTTTATTTGCAGAGCCATTCGCTCAGTCGTTTCCTTTTCTTCGGGTGATTCCGGAGATATTTCCGCTGGGGCGAGCACTCGACGGCTTTGTTCCACAATTCTAACGTCATCGAGGTTCTCGTCAGCCAGTTCTTTAGCAAGTTTGGCCAACGCGTCTACTTTGCTGTTTTCCGCGCACGGTATGTTCTCCAAAGTATAGGAGGGAATTCGGGTCAACAGTTGTTGCACTTTTTCGCCGTACTTCACCAGTTCTGGCTTACACGTTTGGTAGTCGCCGTTTACTTGACTAACGACCAGTTGAGAATCCCCGTATATGAGGAGGTCTTCAATTCCCATGTCAATGGCGATCTCGAGGCCTGCTATCAAAGCTTCGTATTCGGCTTCGTTATTTGTCTTCAGCTCTGTTAGGGAGAAGGCAAAACGCATTATCCCACCTTGTGGAGTTATAAAGATGAGTCCTACCCCCGAGTTGATTATAGGGGCACTTTGTTTGCGTTTCTTCATAGAAGATGTTCCATCGAAATAAAGCTCCCATTGGGTATCACCACCGTCGATCGCATCAAACGCATGTTCGTCTGGAAGATCGCAATTTAAAGGAGAATCGGCGGGTATTGGATGCTCAGCGAGGAAGTCGGCGATGGCCTGGCCTTTCACTGCCTTGAGAGGTCGGTACGTTACCGAGAACTCCATCAAGAGCAGGGCCCATTTAGCGAGTCGTCCCGTCAATATGGCCTTTGACATTAAATACTTAAGAGGGACTACCTTCGAAATGAGACGGACCTCATGCGCCAACGCATAGTGCCTGAGCTTTGTTATCGCGAAGATCAACGCTAGGCAGTGTTTTTCAATGGGAGAGTAGTTGCTTTCTGCCCCCAGTAGAACTCGACTTAAGTAATAGAGTGCTCTTTCTTTCCCTTGGTCATTCTCTTGTGCCCATAATGCGCCTAAGGAACCTTCGAGGGCAGTTGTATAAAGAATGAGGGGTTTTCCCTTCTTCATCAGGTGGCTGTAAGGACGGCACTTTCCTGAAAGGTTGGCTATAAATCGCCGTATATACGCGAGCTTCCCTTGGAGAGATCGCAGCTGTTTGAGAGTCCTTGGCGGAGGCATTTCCATGATCGCCTTGATCTTTGATGGATCTATCTCAATACCTCGGTGCCGGACGATGAATCCCAGGAATTTGTCCGAGGAAACTCCGAATGCACACTTGAGCGGGTTCATCTTCAAGTTGTATTGTCGAAGGCGTTGAAACACGGTCTTCAAATGCTCGAGATGTTCTTCGTATGATTTGCTTTTAACCACGAGATCGTCGATATAGTATTCGACGATTTCGTGTATAAGGTCATCAAAGATCTGCGTCATGGCTCTCTGGTAAGTAGCACCGGCGTTCTTTAAACCGAACGGCATCACCTTGTAGCAGAATATACCCAAAGGAGTCCTGAAGGCGGTATGCTTCTGGTCTTCGGGATGCATCTTTATTTGATTATACCCTGATGAGCCGTCCATGAAGGAGAAAACCTCATGAGTGGACGTATTGTCTATCATCAGTTCGGTGACTGGCACTGGGAAATCGTCTTTCGGGCAAGCTTTATTGAGATCCCGGAAGTCTACGCATATGCGCACTGTCCCATTTTTCTTCATCACCGGGACGATGTTGGCGATCCATTCAGGGTATTGAACTTCCTGGATGAAGCTAGAGTCGATCAGCTTCTTGACCTCGGCGTTGATACTCATCTCAAGCTCGAGCCGCATTCTTCTTGGTGCCTGTTTGACTGGCTTGACGTCCGGGGATATTGCCAATTTATGCACAGCAATTTCTGGATCTAATCCCGGCATTTCGGAATAGTTCCATGTGAAGCAATCTTTGTGCTGCATAAGCAGGTCTTTTAACGCAGCCACCCTTTCTTCAGATAGCAGCTCACTGACGAACGTCGGCCGTGGGTCACTTGCCGTGGGCACCCAAGTAGCTATCGCCTTTTGCGGATTGATAGGACGGTCCTCTTCCCGCTAAAATTTCACCTTTTTCTGTCGGCGGGGATAATCTTGATCAATTACCGAGTTTTGGACTTGACGCCAGACCTTGTAGATTTTAGAGGACAGCCGTTGAGGGGGCTTTTCCGGCTTCACCTTTGTAGCGCTCTCCATAGGTGGAGGAGATCTTTTCAGCACAGCGGTCGGAGAGTTATTATGGACCTTCCTAAGTGGTTCAAAGCTGTTTCCAGTTGGAACAGCAGTATCAATTTCCGCCGTTGGAGTCGGCGGAGTCAGTCTAGAAGGAGAGTTGCCCCCGGTCTTCCTTACTTGGCGCCAGTGGTATATCCCTAGTAGGAGGGGTGTTGTCTCCTGAGGGGTTTCAGCGGATTACACCCACAAAATCGTATAATAAAAGAGAGATGGTGAAAGTTATATAAAGATAAGAACTATAAAAGAAAGAACTTGAAAATAAGAGTTTTCAACTCTACCAGCTTTTCAGTTGCTATGAGCCCTATCTTAATAGTCATGAAAAGATGTTAGAAATCACATCATCCCTCAATAAAATATCGCCTTTAGTTTTCATTCCTACCTTTCTTCCAAACATTGATCATATACCCCTACGTGTGTGAACTGGACATCCTTACACTCAGAGAATTCAATTCAAGCAATCATACTCTTGTCCATCTACCTCAGTACTTTTTAATAGATATTTAGATGGAATTTGCTCACACATTCTTCATGCGACCGTTAATACTTCTTGAGGTACTAACCGATCGATTACTCATGTGCTTGCTAATTAGGTGTTTTTCTTCGTCTTGCAACACCTAAGGCTTAGCAGTGGCTCCCAAACCAGTTGGTCTAAGGCACTAGGTGATAAAGCACCCTCGCTATATTTTTTTATTGCTGCCTCGGTGATAACAAAACCAGTGTTCATTTTTCTTTTCCCCATTTTATCTTTTATTCTCCACGTTTATTTTCTTCATACTTTGGCTTCTAGACAAGAGCATTTCAAAGTATCCTCTACTATCCCGAGTTTCAAGATGCGTGTAAGTGCGTATGTAGGGTATCAACGTTCAAATGTTTGGCTTCCAGAATAGGAACTATTTTCAGGCTTATTTTTATCCTCAGATTAGTAATTTCCTTCATCTTACTAACCCTTGGGACAACAGCTCATAACTACTTATTACTAGTTTCATTTAAGAAAACATCTAACTTTCTTGTTTTTCTTAAACTATTCCTATCTTTTAAATATAATTTTTCACTTTCTACTCTTTTATTATCACAATTTTTTTGTGTGCTTATATATAGTATAATACAAAGTAGGGCATAAATAAGCACAGGAGCGCTGAAAAACGACTTCTTGGGAGCTTCTTGTGATGGTACAGGAGCGCTGAAGCTCGTTGGCGGGAGCATGGTCCCGAAGAATAGCCTAGTGGTGGCTTGAGTTACCTGCTCCACTGGCATAGTGAAAAGGGAGGCCACTTGGGGTCCGTAGGTTACTCCTCCAGATGGGACGAGCGAGAGTTGCTGTTGCAGTTAGTGCAGTTTGAAGCCATTGATTTCTTGAAGAGCTTGAATATTCTACCCCCTGCGTTGACCTTAGTCTTTGGCATGTGCCAGTTGTTTGAGAACTGATTCCGTCGGCAAGGCCGCTGCTTGGGGAGCCTTCCTGTGGACGACAGACATCCTCTGGGCTTCCTCCATCGGCGTTGAGGCACCGAGGGTGGGAGGTGGGAGCATCGACCCAAAAGAAGCCCTTTGATTTCTTGAAGAGCCGGATTGCAGATATTTGAGGCTGCAAGTGACCCATACTTGACTCCGCCAGATATGACAGAGCCTGAGTTGCTAGGATGGGAGCAAATGCCATTCTTTATAGAGACGAAATGCCGGCTTCAATATCCACTCCGCTAAGGGCAACCAAAAACATACATACCGTGATTATTTGATCGCGGGAAAAACATGACACACGAAGTGTGGAGTGGAAAGAGGAAAAGGTCCCACCGGGCGTGCCAGAATCTGTTCCCCTCCGAAGGTCGGCGCACAGGACCGCGATGTCCTGACGCTGAGATTCGGGGCAGATGCTATTTGGTTTTATCCGTCCACCTCTCCGAAGATGCCAAGCTAATTTATGGCACCGTGTATCGGAGGTTTAGACGGATGCGGCCGATGTAGCAGACTTCGTCAGATTCTCCCTCAGGGTGAGGGGTTTTTGATTGTGGGGACGCTCTTCCCTGCAGGCGCAAGCCCCTGCAGTTAATTACGCTACCGCATAGCGGTAACCACTTTCTCCTTCTCCAGAATTTCACTTCGTGTCGTGGGTGTTTGTTTTGTTTGTGGTTGCCCGTGGATTGTATATGGAGACTGAGTAATGCCGTCGCCCATAGGACGTGGATTAGTCCAAATCCGTATTTACTTAGATTTGGGTTTGGTGTTTTTTAGTTTAAGGATGCATTAGTCGCGTTGCGGCTAAGATCAACTTAAACGTTCGTTAAGGATACGTTAGTCCTGTTTGGGACTAAGATCAACTTAACGTGATAATCCATTTAATATCTGACTATCGGGACTCGTCACCTCTCTAACGTCGTTGAAGGATTACAACGGCAAATGTCAGAGGAGTTCAGAGATGTACCCTTGAACCAAAGTCGATTTGGAGTTTTATAGTCCATTTAAATGTTTAAGGATACGTTAGCCGTATTTAGGGCTAAGATCAACTTAAACGGGACCGTTTAGATCCGGCAAAAGAGCATTTGGGAGCTCTATTATTCCAGTTTAGGGACGTAGTGGTCCATGTTCCAGTTTAGGGATGTGGTGGTCCACCTTTAGTTTAGGGACGTTTCGGTCCAACATTAGTTTAGGGACGTTTCGGTCCAACATTAGTTTGTGTGGTCGTCGGGACCCGTCACCTCTCTGACGTCGTTGAAGGATTACAACGACAGTCGTCAGAGGAGTTCGGAGATGTACCCTCGAACCGGATATAAATTGATTTAAGAGAGAGCTGTGCTCAGTCAATTTTATTTAAGGACTTACGGCCAAAATTGGGCTAAGTCCAGTGGAAAATGTTCAACACCTTTATTTATTTCCGGTCTATTAGACCTGTGCTAGGGCTTTGCCCACACTTAAATAATGCATTGCATTACTTCAGGCCATTTATGCCCATTTTGACCGGGCTCTGCCCTTTTTATTATGATGCAGATCATTTGTTTTGGTCCACTGGACCTTTCAATTGGGCTCTGCCCTTTTAAATAATGCATAGCATTTTATTTATTAGGCCTGTTAAGCCTTTTAATTGGGCCTGGCCCTTCAGGAAATGAAATGCATTGCATTTGTCAGGCGCTTTGCGCCAATCACTGAGCGCAAGCGCTTGTGGTGAGGACACGTGTCATGCTCTGGCGAGCGCAAGCGCAACAGCGCAGTGCGCTGCGCTATTGCGCTGCTGACACGTGGCGCGCTCTGGTGAGTTGCGCCAACAAAGGAGCGCAACAGCGCAATTTTTCAAGTGCAAAGCACTGTTTTATATTTTGGTTGATTTTAAATCAAAGAAAACAAGTTTTCTTTTGTTTTCAAGGAACCAATGGTTCATAAGAAAGTGCAAAGCACTACTATTACTTATTTTTTCTTTTTATTTAAGATTATTGATCTTGTTCTTAGATCAATAGTCTGTCCATAAGAGAATTTTCTCCTTTTCCTAAAAGTTTTTACCTTCTGTTGTTCTTGAGGAGTTCTCAAGAGTTCTCTTCTCTCTTTTTTTTAGAAAGATGTTGATGCCTTTTAATTGAGGTCTGGGGTCCTTTTTATAGTGCCCATAAATTAGTTAAGTTTGTTAAAGAGATCTTTCTCTGAGTGATTTGGGGAATTTTCCCCACCGTTGGATGTTTGATCCAAGGGCTTCTGCTTTGCAGAAGAAAATCTTCTTGTTTTAACAAGAACAGAAAAGATTTCTTGAAATTTTAATTATGTTTGGCGCAGATGCCCCAGCGCGTGACACGTGTCGCGCAGCGCACAGCGCAGCGCAACTGCACTGACACGTGTCGCGCAGCGCAAAGCGCAGCGCAACTGCGCTAGCGCATCTGCGCTGACACGTATCGCGCAGCGGACAGCGCAGCACAACTGCGCTAGCGCATCTGCGCTGACACGTGTCGCGCAGCGCAGCGCCTGCGCAGCTGAAGCGTTGCTTCCTTTAATAGAGCTTTGCTCTGATTGGGCGCGCCTTCTTGGGCGCTGCGCTGACGTATCAGCGCCTGACATGTGGCGCGTTGCGCCCGAGATTTGAAGCGTTGCTTCAAAATTTTGAATTTTGAATTTCAACAGAGCTTTGCTCTGATTGGGCGAAACAATACCCAGAGTGAGGAAGCCCCTAGACGAATGTCCATTGCTGAGCATATAGCTAGGGCTAGAGGTCAAAGTTTCAATCCGGACCAATATCAACCATCACCACCACTGTCCAAAGAAGAGTTTGATAGGCGGTTTGTGGCATATAAGATGCCTATTGAAAATAGCCAACCAACCAACCCATATAAATATTCTTCTTATCATAATCCCACCCAATTTTCGCAACCATTCTATTCCTATCAATCCTGTCACGCCCCGCCTCCCAGAGTACGCTAGATTGGACACGTGACATAGCCAACCATGCTACCTGTGGGTAGGAAGTATCCATCCACAGTCACATTACGGCTGTAGAGATATCAAGAATAAGATAAAACTATCTAAAACATGTCCATAATCCAGAATAACAGGAGTCAATAATAAATAAATGCGGAAGTAAATGATCCAATACAAATAACTGAAAAGTGTATCCCATAATGCGGGCTCACATCAGGAAATAAATGCAGGAAATAAAACTAACTACTACTGAACTCACAGCTCAGCCTGCTGGCTGAAGTACTCCTGCTCGGACTGCAACAGCGGTACGGAATCTGGGCCATGCAAAACCCAGACGTCAGCGCGTTATGTCATCAAGTAATATAATATGAACAGTGTAGCAGGCAATGTAATATAAACATGAATACAGCAAGAATAACAATAATATGAATCATACCAGTACAGGGTAGCGTGCAGTGGGTAAACTAAACTGTTCTATCAGGTTTTCTATTATAAAGTCTTTGAAATCAATTGAGTAATCCTCCATGTAACTCAAAGGATATGTCCCGTTACCCCCCGGGACCACGGATCAGGAATATGTGAACCAATAGTGGTTCTGTCCCGTTATCCCCCGGGACCACGGATCAGGAAAATGTAAGAGTCACGAATGGCTCTGTCCCGTTACCCCCCGGGACCACGGATCAAGTAATACCCTTTTAAGTTACACTTTAGTTTACACTTTTGATTTCCCCATACCCCCAAGTTATGTATGTCGAGTCAGGTATTCAGTAATCAAGAACTAATGCCAACACAGGATCAGGTAAAAGCAGGTTTGTCTGGATAGACAACAGGAACGGTCCATGAGGACTACATGTTATGTTTGTTGGCATTAGACACAAGATCAGGTAACAGGTAAAGCCATGGTACATCAGGTCCGGCCAGGTAATGTATAAAAGTGTCATATCATGTCAAGAGTGTACGGTACCATGTCATGTCAAGTAGGAAGTGTAACAGGTCATGTCAGGAAGCACAAGATGTCATGTGGGTGCTCATAATCAAACTAACATAAGCATGTGTATAAATAAACAAGCATGAGTACTATCAGAACAATAAACTGGAATATATAATATGATATGCAAATAGATATAATTTCAAGGATATGGATGCACAGTTATCGATTAGGGTTACATTTATAGTTCCAATATTAATTAGGATGCAATTTATTAAACATGGAATGTTAATATCACATTATTATGTAGTAATGTGATCTATGGATGCAATTATATGTATCTTAAATGCGATGGATGCAAACGGGTATCCGAAAAGTTATAAAACTATAAAATAGTAATGTGGGATGTACAACTAAGCAATATGTGATATAAATATTGATATAATAATATTAATATGGATAGCATATTCAAAGCGATTAATAACTATAAAAGTGGTATTGATTAACCATGCACAAGAAGGTTCCGTTCAGAAATTCAGCGTCACCCTAATTTGTAAAATAGCTTAAAAATAACAAACGTTCTCCAAAAGGGACGTGTCTTATACCAAAACAAAGATAATTCAATAAGGTTTTCAGTTTTATAAGTATAAGCATCTCAGGTTGTCCCTACAAAAAGTTATGAACATTCGAAGTTGAAAGTTTGCTGCTGGAATTTCCCTAGACAGCAGTTTGGAGACATTTTCATTTGCATTTTACGTTATTTAAACAATTTATTTTGCAAGTAAATATTTCATACAGTTATAGTATTCTGAGTTAGCTTCGTAACGAACTAAAGAACGTATACTTCTGATTTTTCTATGATTTATAATGAATTTTATAAGATAAGGTGTACAGTAAATTTCAGATTTGTCATATCCGATTTTTCAACGACGTTTCATGTGTAAACTATAAGATTTTCAAATGTATAACATTATAAAATGAAGATTATAAACTAATTAAAGATAATAATAATAAATATTACGATGATATATATTTTAAATGATATGGTTGCAGTATAATGTAATCTAGTATGTCACAAGATAAGTTTTCATGATCTAGATTTAATATGATATAAACGGATGCAAACGGAACATCGAAACGTTATAAAATTAAACATGGGGTACTAGATTTAAACTATAGGTATGGTATTTATTTAAATAAGTATAAAATGAATTATATAGCATATAGCAAGATTAACTTGCCTCGATAGGTCGCGAATCGGGAAAACGGAACGTTAACCGTCGGCGGGGAAAACTCGCGACGGGCGCACGGTTCACGGAATGAACCCAAACGATGAACAAAGGAACCACACGGGTCGGGGTAGCTCGCTGGAACGTCGAGAAGCGTCACCGGCACGACGGAATTCCGGCAACAAAAGAACAGTTAAAAAAATGAGAAACGAGACATGAAGCAAGAAGAGAAAGAATGATAAAGAGAAGCACGAGAGAATATATGAGAGAGAGAGAGAAAAAGTGGAGAGAGAGAGAGAGAGAGCTGCAGATGGGGGCCCACGGAATTAAAAGGAACGCGATTGGCTAAAGGGGAATCGTTAGTTAGGGATAAATATTAATTAAAGATTCAAAACATTTTAAGGAACAGTAGAATATATATATAGGTTAATTTAAAGATTTAAAAGATAGGTAATGAACAGTAAGATATCAGGCTAGTTAGAAAAATATATGCGGTGGTTTTAATAATATTAAAATTTGGGATTTTGGCGCCAAATAAAACATTTCCAAATCGCGCCCGGGTCGAGTCCAAAAATTTGAAATTGAAATAATAGGATTTTAAGCGGGATCCAAATTTTAAAATTAAGTGTTTTATGATTAAAAAGCATACCCCCAAAACGGACACATGTACGCGCGCGTAACCGTCCAAACTCGCCCGTTTCACTGAACGGGACGAGAACACAATGCACGGACGCTACCACGAGGCTAGGGGTGTCAAGTAGGCCAAGATGAATATTTTCAATTTTATTTTAGATGCCAAAATTTGTTATATATAGAAATGACTTTACCGGGTAAATTTTACAGTAAGCAACAAACAAGCAAGTTAAATGAAATGAGTATCACATTATGCTCAAACAGTAACTGAAAATAGTAGCATTGGGCTCGGGTGTTACATTATACCCAACTACAAAAAGAATTTCGTCCTCGAAATTCCAAGAATACAAAGATAGATAACTACAAGAAAAGGTGAGGAAGCTTCTGCCGGATTTCATCTTCTCGTTCCCAAGTGGACTCTCCATGCGAGCGATTACCCCAAGAAACAAGCACAAGGGGGATAACCTTGTTCTTAAGAACCTTTTCCTTTCGATCCACGATTTCAATCGGTCGCTCCTCAAAAGTCAAGTCTTCTCGTACTGTTAGCTCCGAATGATCCAAAACGTGTGTTTCATCTCGAACATACCTTCGTAGTTGAGATACGTAAAACACATCGTGCACATTTTCCAAGGACTGCGGTAATGCCAAACGATACGCTACCTCACCAACACGCTCCACGATCTCAAGGGTCCAACGAATCGAGGACTAAGCTTTCCTCGACTTCCAAAACGAATCACCCCTCTAGTCGGTGATATCTTCAAGAATACCAAATCTCCCACGGTGAACTCTAGAGGTCTTCTTGACGTATCTGCCCAACTCTTCTGTCGGTCCTGTGCTGCCTTCATATGATTTCTGATAGTGTTAACCTTCTCAACTGTCTGCACAACCAAATCTGGTTCCAATAATCAATAATCTTCGTTCACCGACATCGTCCCAACAAACAGGTGAACGGCATTTACGACCATACAAAGCTTCAAATGGAGCCATCTGAATAGTTGCCTAAAAACTGTTGTTGTTAGACAACTCCACCAAAAGTAGATGATCCTCCCAAGACCCCTTGAAGTCCAACATGCATGCTCTCAACATATCCTCAAGAGTTTGGATCGTTCTCTCCGACTGACCATCAGTTTGAGGATAATAAGCTGTGCTAAACTTCAATCGAGTCCCCAAACTTTCCTGTAAACTCCTCCAGAAGTATGATAAGAACCGAGTGTCCCGATCGGACACGATGCTCACCGGTACTCCATGCAATCTTACAATCTCCTGCATGTACCGCTCTGCCAAAGTCTCTGTTGATTGACCAACCCGAAAAGGAATAAAGTGAGCTGCCTTGGTCAATCGGTCAACAATTACCCATACTGCATTGTTGCCTTTTGGACTCCGCGGTAAAGCCGTCACGAAATCCATGGTTATATGTTCCCACTTCCACTGAGGAATCGGAAGTGGTTGCAATAAACCAGCAACCCTTTGATGTTCAACCTTAACTTGCTGACACACCAAGCACTTCGCCACAAAGCGAGCAATCTCCCGCTTCATGCCCTCCCACCAGAAATGCTGTCGAATATCTCGGTACATCTTTGTGCCTCCTGGATGTACAGAATAAGCTGAACTGTGTGCCTCCTTCATAAGCTCTTCACGAACATCACCCTTTGGCACACACAAACGGCTACCATACCTCAACGAACCATCTTCGTGGATCAATAAATCTGTTCGTAGCCCGGCTTCAACCTGCTCTCGAAACTTTTGCATTCTAGGATCCTGCGATTGAGCTGCTTTAATATTCTCGATCAAAGACGAATGTACTTGCAGCTGCAACAACTGTCCCGTAGAACGCGGTAGCACAACCTCCAAGTCAAATCTTCGAAAATCTGCGACGATCTCCTTCTGCGTAGTTAACACCTGAATTACTGGTAACCGACTAAGCGCATCCGGCACAACATTAACCTTTCCCGGATGGTACTTAAGATCAAGATCGTAGTCAGCCATCAACTCCAACCATCTACGCTGCCTCATGTTAAGCTCCTTCTGTGTGAACACGTACTTCAAGCTCTTATGATCTGTAAAAACTTCAACCCTTTCGCCTAAAAGGTAGTGTCTCCAAATCTTCAAAGCGAAAATCACAGCCGCAAGCTCCAAGTCATGAGTTGGATAATTCTTCTCATGGGTCTTCAGTTGTCTCGATGCGTACGCTACAACCTTCCCATGCTGCATAAAAACACATCCCAATCCTTTCCCAAATGTGTCGCTGTGAATCACCAATCCTCCGGAATTGTCTGGCACGGTCAGAATAGGGGCGGTTATCAACTTCTGCTTCAACGTCTCAAAAGCTAACGCACACTTATCCGTCCATATAAAAGGTACTTCCTTGCACATAAGCTTGGTCAACGGCTCTGCCAGACGAGCAAAGTTCTCCATAAATCTTCTGTAGTATCCGGCTAATCCAAGAAAACTTCTTATCTCAGCAACATTCTTTGGAATAGGCCAATCTCGAACTGCTGCAATCTTTTCTGGATCGACGGCAATGCCATCGCCAGACACAACATGTCCCAAAAACTTCACTTCCTCCAGCCAAAACTCACACTTACTCATCTTCGCATAAAGCTTCTCCTGTCTCAACGTCTGCAGTGCGATCTTCAAATGCTCAGCATGCTCCTCAAAACTCTTCGAGTAAACCAGAATATCGTCAATGAATACCACAATGAACTGATCCAAGAACGGTGAAAAGATTCGGTTCATCAAGTCCATGAATACTGCCGGTGCATTCGTTACTCCGAAGGGCATCACTAAGTACTCGTAATGTCCATACCGAGTTCGGAACGCCGTCTTGCAATTATCTTCTATTTTCACTCGGACCTGATGATATCCGGATCGTAAATCCAACTTCGAGAATATCCTCGAGCCACTAAGCTGCTCAAAAAGTTCTCCAATGCGAGGGATCGGGTACTTGTTCTTGATAGCCACCCGGTTTAATTCTCGATAGTCGATGCACATCCTTCTTGTGCCATCCTTCTTCTTTACTAGAAGAACTGGAGCTCCCCAAGGCGAGTTACTGCTTCGAATCCAACCCTTTTCAAGCAATTCAGCAACCTGTTTCTTTACTTCTTCCAACTCTACTGGCGCCATTGGATAATACGCTTTAGATACTGGCGCTGCACCAGGAATAAGATCAATTGCGAACTCCACGTCTCTCCTCGGCGGTAAACCCGATATATCTTCAAACACGTCCATAGAATCACGAACAACAGCCGGCTCTTTACTTTCATCACTTCCATTGATGCAAGAATATTGTTTGTCGGCCTAGCCCTAAACTAGACCGGCCCGACCGAACTGCTTCCTTAACGCAACTGTTGTCTGCTGCAAACTCCCTTTCATCCCAGATAAACTCTGCTGCTCTTGGCTGCTGCAAGTATTTGTGAGAAAGTGGTCAAACCCAGGGAGCCAATCTGCCTCTGGATGTCCACGTCCAGTCTGCACATGAACCTCCGTGCCCTGTCTGCATCGTTGGTAACTAAAGGTCCAGCGAAACTACTGAGTCTCGTCCATTCTGCTACATGCACATCTACGGGTGCGCCCTTATGCTTTAGTCCGATGAACTTCTCTTCCATTTCCTCCCACGCAGTCCGCGGGAAGAACTTCTCCAGGAAACTCTTCGAAAAATCCGCCCACTTGATCGGCTTGGGCAAACGGTTCTCTTCTACAAGCCACCATTCTCGGGCGTAATCCACTAGTTGAATGCGTACCACAACAACTTTTTTTTGTCATCTGGAATCTGTGCCGCAAAAAGCAAGTTCTCTGTGTCAACTAGCCACTGCTCCACTGGCAACGGCTCCTTTAAACCAGTAAATGTAGACGGACCCAACCGCCTGAAATCTGCTACGGTCCCTACTCGGTCAACTGGTCTAGCTCCAACACTGTTCACAGACTGCTGAACGATCTGCAAACCTTCCCGAAACGAGTCCGCTTGCTGCTGGATCAGCTCGGTCTGTTTCTTTGATTCTCCAGCATTCCTCTTATCACTCCAAGCATGGCGGCTTCGTCCACACGCCTCTGGTATGTCTTCAATTTCTTACCGTCCATAATCCTGAACTCAAAATACCCAACATTAGCATGATGATAGATTTTGAATATAGATCAAGGCTAGAACTCCAAGATACTTAAATAGAGTACCGCATTGTAACTATGCCGCGGTATCATAGCCACAATTACATAACTCCATCCAAGTCGCCTAAGTCCTAGAGATAACAAGGAATCAGGTTTTTGAATCGATATGCAAAGGAAGTTTGCACATCGTAAAAGATATAATCAGGAAGAATGTGATTCAAGAATGGTAAAACGGTCAAGGTGGCAGGACATGTTTCCTAAACACGGGTATTCTGATTCGTGTATTGGGTACAATACCCAACTACAAAAGAATTAACCCGACTATCCTATGTCTCTGATACCAAAAGAACCATGTCACGCCCCGCATCCCAGAGTACGCTAGATTGGACACGTGACATAGCCAACCATGCTACCTGTGGGTAGGAAGTATCCATCCACAGTCACATTACGGCTGTAGAGATATCAAGAACAAGATAAAACTATCTAAAACATGTCCATAATCCAGAATAACAGGAGTCAATAATAAATAAATGCGGAAGCAAATGATCCAATACAAATAACTGAAAAGTGTATCCCATAATGCGGGCTCACATCAGAAAATAAATGCAGGAAATAAAACTAACTACTACTGAACTCACAGCTCAGCCTGCTGGCTGAAGTACTCCTGCTCGGACTGCAACAGCGGTACGGAAACTGGGCCATGCAAAACCCAGACGTCAGCGCGTCATGTCATCAAGTAATATAATATGAACAGTGTAGCAGGGAATGTAATATAAACATGAATACAGCAAGAATAACAATAATATGAATCATACCAGTACAGGGTAGCGTGCAGTGGGTAAACTAAACTGTTCTATCAGGTTTTCTATTATAAAGTCTTTGAAATCAATTGAGTAATCCTCCATGTAACTCAAAGGATATGTCCCGTTACCTCCCGGGACCACGGATCAGGAATATGTGAACCAATAGTGGTTCTGTCCCGTTATCCCCCGGGACCACGGATCAGGAAAATGTAAGAGTCACGAATGGCTCTGTCCCGTTACCCCCCGGGACCACGGATCAAGTAATACCCTTTTAAGTTACACTTTAGTTTACACTTTTGATTTCCCCATACCCCCAAGTTATGTATGTCGAGTCAGGTATTCAGTAATCAAGAACTAATGCCAACACAGGATCAGGTAAAAGCAGGTTTGTCTGGATAGACAACAGGAACGGTCCATGAGGACTACATGTTATGTTTGTTGGCATTAGACACAAGATCAGGTAACAGGTAAAGCCATGGTACATCAGGTCCGGCCAGGTAATGTATAAAAGTGTCATATCATGTCAAGAGTGTACGGTACCATGTCATGTCAAGTAGGAAGTGTAACAGGTCATGTCAGGAAGCACAAGATGTCATGTGGGTGCTCATAATCAAACTAACATAAGCATGTGTATAAATAAACAAGCATGAGTACTATCAGAACAATAAACTGGAACATATAATATGATATGCAAATAGATATAATTTCAAGGATATGGATGCACAGTTATCGATTAGGGTTACATTTATAGTTCCAATATTAATTAGGATGCAATTTATTAAACATGGAATTGTTAATATCACATTATTATGTAGTAATGTGATCTATGGATGCAATTATATGTATCTTAAATGCGATGGATGCAAACGGGTATCCGAAAAGTTATAAAACTATAAAATAGTAATGTGGGATGTACAACTAAGCAATATGTGATATAAATATTGATATAATAATATTAATATGGATAGCATATTCAAAACGATTAATAACTATAAAAGTGGTATTGATTAACCATGCACAAGAAGGTTCCGTTCAGAAATTCAGCGTCACCCTAATTTGTAAAATAGCTTAAAAATAACAAACGTTCTCCAAAAGGGACGTGTCTTATACCAAAACAAAGATAATTCAATAAGGTTTTCAGTTTTATAAGTATAAGCATCTCAGGTTGTCCCTACAAAAAGTTATGAACATTCGAAGTTGAAAGTTTGCTGCTGGAATTTCCCTAGACAGCAGTTTGGAGACATTTTCATTTGCATTTTACGTTATTTAAACAATTTATTTTGCAAGTAAATATTTCATAAAGTTATAGTATTCTGAGTTAGCTTCGTAACGAACTAAAGAACGTATACTACTGATTTTTCTATGATTTATAATGAATTTTATAAGATAAGGTGTACAATAAATTTCAGATTTGTCATATCCGAATTTTCAACGACGTTTTATGTGTAAACTATAAGATTTTCAAATGTATAACATTATAAAATGAAGATTATAAACTAATTAAAGATAATAATAATAAATATTACGACGATATATATTTTAAATGATATGGTTGCAGTATAATGTAATCTAGTATGTCACAAGATAAGTTTTCATGATCTAGATTTAATATGATATAAACGGATGCAAACGGAACATCGAAACGTTATAAAATTAAACATGGGGTACTAGATTTAAACTATAGGTATGGTATTTATTTAAATAAGTATAAAATGAATTATATAGCATGTAGCAAGATTAACTTGCCTCGATAGGTCGCGAATCGGGAAAACGGAACGTTAACCGTCGGCGGGGAAAACTCGCGACGGGCGCACGGTTCACGGAATGAACCCAAACGATGAACAAAGGAACCACACGGGTCGGGGTAGCTCGCTGGAACGTCGAGAAGCGTCACCGGCACGACGGAATTCCGGCAACAAAAGAACAGTTAAAAAAATGAGAAACGAGACATGAAGCAAGAAGAGAAAGAATGATAAAGAGAAGTATGAGAGAATATATGAGAGAGAGAGAGAGAAAAAGTGGAGAGAGAGAGAGAGAGAGAGCTGCAGATGGGGGCCCACGGAATTAAAAGGAACGCGATTGGCTAAAGGGGAATCGTTAGTTAGGGACAAATATTAATTAAAGATTCAAAACATTTTAAGGAACAGTAGAATATATATATAGGTTAATTTAAAGATTTAAAAGATAGGTAATGAACAGTAAGATATCAGGTTAGTTAGAAAAATATATGCGGTGGTTTTAATAATATTAAAATTTGGGATTTTGGCGCCAAATAAAACATTTCCAAATCGCGCCCGGGTCGAGTCCAAAAATTTGAAATTGAAATAATAGGATTTTAAGCGGGATCCAAATTTTAAAATTAAGTGTTTTATGATTAAAAAGTATACCCCCAAAACGGACACATGTACGCGCGCGTAGCTGTACAAACTCGCCCGTTTCACTGAACGGGACGAGAACACAATGCACGGACGCTACCACGAGGCTAGGGGTGTCAAGTAGGCCAAGATGAATATTTTCAATTTTATTTTAGATGCCAAAATTTGTTATATGTAGAAATGACTTTGCCGGGTAAATTTTACAGTAAGCAACAAACAAGCAAGTTAAATGAAATGAGTACCAC
Organism: Agapanthus africanus; assembly: GCA_030015575.1. Taxonomy (NCBI): domain Eukaryota; kingdom Viridiplantae; phylum Streptophyta; class Magnoliopsida; order Asparagales; family Amaryllidaceae; genus Agapanthus; species Agapanthus africanus. The sequence continues at coordinate 765,031,557 of JASDDO010000022.1, read as the reverse complement.
ATTATGCTCAAACAGTAACTGAAAATAGTAGCATTGGGCTCGGGTGTTACAAATCCAATCCGACTTTTCCACCTTCTCTAGACAGTTCTTCTAATCAGTCATTTAGGAGTTTTAATTATCCACATGAATTTCAATCTTATACTTAAACCCCTTATCAACCCAAGACTAGTCTGGAGCAGACATTAGAAAAATTTCTGGAATTGTCGAACCAAATTAGGAAGGAAACAACAGAGTGGATGCAAGCAAGGAATTTCAAACCTGCCCAAAAAATTTCTGTATATGATTCGGGCATAGGACAAAATGAGAATTTGGGTAGTGAGACATAACTGTACACCCTTCCTAATCAAATCTCCCCATTCCAAACTGAAATCCACAACTCCAGTTTCACAGATTCATCAAGTACACCAAATAGAATGTCTGATAAGTTGTGTGACTTTGTAGTGTTTGATTTACCCGACTGTGAAGGGTCCATTTCAAGTGAAACCTTACCCAACCCTTGTGATCTCTACACCTCCACTCTTGAACCAAAACTGATTGAAAACCATACTTTTGATGAGGTGTTTGAGAATTTTAACCTTCACTTGAATGAGGTGATTGACGTTGGGGATATATTGATTGATGAATCCGAAATTTTGGATGATTTTGTCCCACCAATTCATTAAATCCTTTCACTTCCTTGTGGTCATCATCTTGAGCCTTTAATTCTTTCCGAACCCCAAATATGTCTTGAAGTTGATGATAATGGTATACCCGAAGATCAGACCGAAATACAGCCTCCATCTTCCACATCTGGTTCAGCAATACTCGACACACCAATTTGTTTACCCATTTCACCTTCTACTTTCTCCGGTTCTTCTTCTGTTCCTATAGTTTCAGTGAGTTTTGATGAATCACAATCCGTTAATTCAAGTTCAATAATACCATAAATTCAACATGATTTGGATATTTTTGAAAATGAGGTAGATGAGTTTTTCGAGTCCTCTACCTCAATAATTTTTGAATCAAGTAGGATAAATTCTGGCACAAAACTCTTTGACAGCAAAATGTTCAATCACACCATTGATAAAAGTTTTGAAGAACTTTTTGCTGACGAACTTGAACTTTTAAACAATACGGATTTTGTGATTGATCAATCTCCACCTATAGAAGTTGAACCGTCACCATTCTTTCTTCCTAATCATTCACATTCATCCTCATTCTTTCTTTTCTCTAATTTCAAACCCTTTCCAGACCACCTCTTATCCCTTTCCCATTTTTTCTTGACTCGATACAACACATTCTTCCACCAACCTATACGCTATACTGATAAAATCTTTGAATGGTTGGTGTTAACTTTTGGTCTTTGTAAAGTCTTACTTTGACCAAATGACTCACCCCCTCTTAAAATGCTTCGTATTGTCTAACTCATGTTTGAGGGGGGGTATATTTTTGGCTCTTGAACATAACTTTTGTCCTCAAATTTGTGAGCCAAAAATAAGTTTGGGGGAGGATTTTCACTTTCATATATTCTTGCCCCCATTAATAATGTCCTCCCAAGCTTACAGGTTTTTGTGATCCAGCAGATAGCAACAGTGAGGACACTGTTGAAAACAAGTTTAGGGGAGGTTTGTGCTTATTTACGCATCACCTTGCATCATATTTTGGATAAGCACAACATTTTCAAAAAAAAAAATTTAAAAATTTTCTTTTATAACAAAAGAGTAGAAAGTGAAAAATTACATCTAAAAGATAGGAATAGTTTAAGAAAACCAAGAAAATTAGAAGTTTTCTTAAACGAACTAGTAATAAGTAGTTATGAGCTGTTGTCCCAAGGGTTAGTAAGATGAAGAAAGTCACTAATCTAAGAATAAAAATAAGTCTGAAAAATAGTTTCTATTCCGGAAGCCAAACATTTAAATATTGATACCCTACTATATGCACTTACACACGTCTTGAAACTCGGGATGGTAGAGGATACCTTTAAATGCTCTTGTCTAAAAGCCAAAGTATGAAGAAAATAAAAAAAAATGAATAAAATATAAAATGGTGAAAAGAAAAATGAACACTGGTTTTGTTATCGCCAAGGCAGCAATAAAAAAATATAGCGAGGGTGCTTCATCACCTAGTGTCTTAGACCAACTGGTTTGGGAGTCACTGCTAAGCCTTAGGTGGTGCAAGACGAGGAAAATACTATCACCTAATCAGCAAGCACATGAGTAATCGGTCGGTTAGTACCTCAAGAAGTATTAACGGTCGCATGAAAATTGTGTGAGCAAATTCAACTAAATATTCATCGATTAAAAAGTACTGACGCAGATGGACAAGAGTATGATAGCTTGAATTGAATTCTCCGGGTGTAGGGATGTTATTTACACACACGTAGGGTTATATGATCGATGTTTGGATGAAAGGTAGGAATGAAGAATAAAGACGATGTTTTATTGAGGGATGATGTGATTTCTAATATCTTTTCATGACTATTAAGATAGGGCTCATAACAACTGAAAACCTAGTGTAGTTGGAAACTTTAAATTTTCAAAGTATTTCTTTTATGGTTTTTATCTTTATATGTAAATTTAACCATCTCTCTTTTATTATAGGATTTTGTGAGTGTAATCCGCTGAAAATCCTCAGGAGACAACACTCCTCCTACTAGGGACACCTAGAGGTTTAACGGCTTGTTGCACGTGCTCAGTGCAATAGTGTTTGCCTACGAAAGTGTGCTTAGTTTTCTCCTTTCTTTTTCTCCTTCTCTTGAATAAACTAGTTTGCTCGGGACGATCAAAGATAAGTTTGGGGGTATTTGTTCAGTTGATAAAACTGCACATTTGTTATTACATTTTTTCCTACTATTTCCATATTAAAAAAGGTCTTTATTATAATATATCATACATATGAAGGTTTATGTGTAAAAATACTATTTTCCATGTGTTGATATATTATAATTAGAATTTGGTAGGAAAATATATGCAAATAATATCATTGACCAAATCCTAGTAGAACAAAGTCTACTAAATATTATTTGAGTTGTTGTGCAGAATTTTTCCAAGACTAAAATCAAGGAAATCAAGTTGTTAAAGAAAACCTGCCTAATTAAGAAAGCAAAACTTGGAGATCAAGTCTGGCAGCAACTACGAGAAGATTTCAAAGATCCAAAGCTTCTAGAAATTGCCACATGTCACAAGGATCTGCCAACAGAAATTTGATCAAGTGATCCCAACCATTGGCCGTGGATCCGCGGCCAAACCCCCCTATTGGCCGCGGATCCGCCGCAGGGTAGGGGAGTTAGAAGCTCAGAAATTTTAGGGTGAATCTTTACTACTTGCTTCCAAATTTAGAAGCAAGGGTTCTGGCTTTGGACTATAAATATGGACCGAGAGCCTTTTGGAAAAATTATCAAGCCGACGAGATCACGAAGTCTAAGACGGCTCATGCATCCAGGCTGATCATCAACTGTTCATCTTCCTCCTTAGAAGAGATCGAGAAGCAAACTAAGTTTTTGTAATCATTTTCTAAGGAATCAAAGTGTACTTGATCTTGTTGATTAATAAAGGTAGTTTATTGCATTTTATTTTCTTCATGATTTCTATCTCTTCTTATCCCAACATGCGCGAGTAATTCTCCGCTTGTTAGGGTTCGTAGGATTAGGGTAGACTAATGGATGATGAAGATCCTTAAACTCTTTTTAAGTCCTATAAAGTTTATAAACTTTATCAAAAGAATCATTAACATCCTAATCGGGCGCGCTACAAATTCATTGTTAGTTCCGACCGCGATTAGAGATTAGATTAATGATTGTTTTGGTAAAGGCTAGATATGAACGGAGTTCCGTGTCGAGATAAGGGTTAAGAGTGGGATTCCTTTTCCCTCCAGAAACCCTAATCTACACGCATCACCGTCGTTTTAGTTTTAAATCTATTAAAGGATAAAAAGGGTAACTTTTAATTAATCATCCATAACTACTAAATCCTAACGAACCCTACAAGCCCCTTGTTATATTAACTACATCCCTAAAATAATCTAGATTTATATATTTTGCATTCTTGATTAACGTAGATCTAGAAACAATTCCACAAAATTCTTTATCCCTCCTCTCTTTCAACACATCTAAAGCAAGAGTATAAGATTCAACGTTTCCCTGAGGACGACCCGTACTCATCTCGGTCTAGCTACGCACGACACCGTTATTGTTTGCGGTTAACTACACAAACACTTTTTCACACCAATCAGGAGGTCTCCCTCGTTTCCAGTTTAACGACTTGGGGGTCATCTGTTCCCAGTTTAATGACTTAGAGGTCATCTGTGCCCGGTTTAATGACTTAGAGGTCATCTGTGCCCAGTTTAACGACTTAGAGGTCTATTGGATCGGAAGTTTGGAATTTTGGGGTTGGGGTCGACATCAGCATTGCTAACATTGAAGCACAGGTGCCAAGAGCAATTCATCATTTGCCTGTCCCTGTTGGGGAGCGATGGCTTAGGAGATAGGTTTAGGTTCTTATCACCTAAGACATTTCAATTTTACGAGCCATAAGGGTCCCGTAAAAACATTTTCTCCCTACGAGTTGAAAAGATCTCGTAGGTGTATTTTCTCCTTAGGAGTCGTGGGGACTCCCAAGTGTGTTTTTCCTTTGTGGGTCGTAAGGATCCCACAAAAGTGTTTCTTACGAGTCGGGAGGATCTCGTAAGTTTGTTCTCCTCATGCATCGTGAGGACACATAAGTGGATCTTCCCAAATGGAGCATAATTCCAAGGGCGGAGACCGGCCGCTGGACTGGTGATTGCGGTAGGGTATGGGTATGATGAGAATTATTTGAGCCCGTGGATTGTATATGGTAGTCAACTTGGGAACCAACCGTAGGGCTGGGAAAATTTTGGGATTTTTTCGGCGTCTGCATCGCTGCACTGGAATAAGGTACCAGGAGCGACTCATCATTCACCATTTAGGAATTTGGATTTTGGTTGGCGTCTGCATCGCTGCACTGGAATATGGTACTAGGAGCGACTCATCATTCGCCGTTGGGAATTCGAATTTTGGTTGGCGTCTGCATCGCTGCACAGGAATATGGTACCAGGAGCGACTCATCATTCGTCGTTCGGGAATTCGAATTTTGGTTGGCGTCTGCATCGCATCAATGGAATATGGTACCAGGAGCGACTCATCATTCGTCGTTCGGGAATTTGGGGGTTTGGATTTTGGTTGGCGTCTGCATCGCTGCACTAGAATATAGTACCAGGAGTGACTCATCATTCGCCGTTTGGGAATTCGAATTTTGGTTGGCGTCTGCATCGCTGCACTGGAATATGGTACCAGGAACGACTCATCATTCGCCGTTTGGGATTTTTTTTTACCGCGATTGCCCTATCATTTCAGCTTTTCTTATCGCGAAGGTCGCGATTGCCCTATCATTTCGGCTATTTATTTGCGGTTGCCCCATCATTTCGGCTTTATTTTTCTCGCTGATTTTTATTGCGAGTTGACCCATCATTTCGGATTTTCTCTTTTTTTCCTTTTATTTACACACATTTTTTTTACATTCCCAGTTTAATGACATAGGGGTCGTATGCTCCCAGTTTAATGACGTGGCGGTCAGCTGTTTTTAGAGAAAGGCAGATGTCTGAGAGAATCAGTTTCACGAGGACTTCGGTCTCCGTTTGTATGAAATTGGCGGTTGCAGCTTGACTGTTTGTTAACACGCCTTTAGACAGTTCTATCTCTCTTGCCTTGTATTGCTTTTCAACCCAATATTTGAAGACGAAGCAGTTCTCAATGGCATGACTTATCACTCTATGATAGAGGCAATATTTAGGGCCATCATTCATATTCGTTTCTTGCGGTCTTTTTGATTCGGGAAATTGTAAACCGTTTCTTAGGGCGTCTTTGAATATTTTACGGACTTTGTCCGTTCTGAAGGAATAGACCTTATCCAGCTTCTCTTTAAGTGGAGCTTCTCCTCCCTCTCCGAACACTGGCTTCCGAGGCTGGTTGGCATTAGGCCCGCTCATCCCTTACTTATTTCGGTTAGCCGAAGTGTTGAAAGATTCAATATCGTCAGAACTTCTGCCTTTACGATTATCGTCCTTTCGGTTTCTCCAGGACCTATTGTTATTTTGGGAATCAAAGGAGGACTCCTGCTTTGAGCGCTCCAACATCTGGACTTTCCTGGTCAGCTCTCGGAATGTTTTGAGACCCACGGTGCATAAAAACGGGGCCATCCAATTGTTGAGATTTCCGACGAAGAGGCTGACAGATTGGTTCTTCTCTAACGGCGGTTCGCACTTGACAGAGAGATTGCGCTATCGGGTTATAAAATCCGTACTACTTTCGTTGTTCTTTGGCTTGGTCCTACGAGGTCGGCAATGGTGATCTTATCGCTGACACTCATGAACCTTTGTTGGAACGGAGATTCCATTTGGACGAAAATAGTAACGGAGCCATCCGGTATGCTCGCGTACTAGTCGAAAGCGACATCGGTCAGGCTATTAACGAATTGGCGGAGGAGAAGCACATCATTGCCCCCGGTATTCCCGCATGAGATTTTAAAGTGGGCGATGTGCTGATTCGCATTTCCCGTCCCATCAAATCTTCCGAACTTGGGGATGACATAGCCACTAGGAAATTCTACCAGATTATACTGAGCAGGATATGGTCTCCCGCTATTGCTAACATCTTTTTGCGCTTCGGTTTCGGCTATAAATGTTTTGACTTTGTTAGCAACCAAATCCATGATTTGATCTTGAGTTAGCGGGCTGCTATCATCGGTAGCCAAGACATTTCCCGAGACAGGATGCGACCGAATTTCATGCGATCCCCCCACCTTTGGATTTGAGGGAATAAGCGTCGGCAGTCTCGGGACACCGTTTCTCGGTTCATGAGCAGAACCCTGCGCTTGATTGTGTGGCTAAGAGGCAACTTGGGTCGTGAGCTACATCACGACATTCGTCAAGTCGTCAATTTTTTAGTTGAGTTTAGCCATCTCTTTGTCTTTACTTCTGAGCTGTTTTCGGAGCTCTTGGAGAAGTTGCTGCTCTGCGTTCTTGGGATGGAAGATTGGCACATCTTCATTTTTCGAGTTCGACTCCTCATGAACCGAGGTTCTCTCTGCTTATCAGCCTCACTAGAAGGGTTTTCATTATCTCCTAGAGGATGTTGGTTGTGGGAAGTGGCAGCCACATTCATACAAGATTGGATTTGAGATGTGGTGGCCCCGTCCTTGCTCTTGTTGCGCGTACCCACCATGTAGACAGTGTGGACCACATATCCAGCCGTCTCTTTATTTTTGGCGAGGTAACCCTGTTCTTGGAGCCTCATGAAATTCAGCCTAGCATGAGTCCTAGCCCTTTTGTTGGCTCTATATCTGAGCCTTTTCTGTCTTAGCTTCTCGATTTTGAGAGCTTGGCGGGCATCCGTCATCCAGGATGCCATCGTGAGCCGATTAACGGGGAGCTTAGAAAAAATACCCAATTGGGCAGTTGTCAAGGGCGCCGCTGGAGCTTGCCTGAGATACCTTGTTGCTTTGTTGGTGTTGATGGTCTTGCCCCCAGCTGGGGCCAAGAAAAGTCGTTCAAACACCGACTTGCGTTTGGGTAGTGGTGCCCTCGAGATCACCACATTTGGCCTCTTACCTTTCGAGGCCGGTTTGTCTGTTACCGGAGCTTGAGGAGCTGGGATGACGTTAGCTGGCACGAACAGAATAGAGCCAAATGGTAGCGGTGGCTCCTCCTACTGTCGCCCGAGACTGGCCGGAAAGACCGTCCGGGCATCCATCTTCATCGTGTAGGAGATGTGAGTTGTGCTGAGGGTTGAGATTGTCCTTGGAGACATTTTGTTGGGTCTGAGGATTGCAATCGGAAATTGTTAACCTTCATAAAGAAGCATGACTTCAATACAGGCAATCAATATATATGTTGATTGAGCTTGCATGAACGTTTAACCCGAAATATGGAAGGAGGGATTAGTCCCACCGGGCGTGCCAGAATCTGTAGGGTGATTTTCATCACTCCATTGAGATGGGAATACGCGTGCGCTTGTCAGGCGCATTACAGATTTCCCTGCCTAGGGTAGGCTGGGATTTATTGATTGTGGGGATCCGAATCTCCGGCAGTCGCGAACTAAGCTGTCGTTAATTACGCCTCGCCTTTGGAGCGAGAGAACCTCCGATTGACGGGTCAAACAGGTCATGCGAACTCAATGTGCAGTGTTGTGTTTTGAAAGGATTTTGGATATATCGGGGGGCCCGCAGAGTTTTTATGGGGGTCCCTCTATCCGGATAGCGGGTTGGGGGTCAAGGGGGCTAGCAACCCCTTTGCGGGCAGCGCCCCGTTAGAAATTTTTTCTAACGGGGGAGGTATTTTTAGTGTGGAGTGTATATAAAATGAGGGGGGAAATGGCGTCCAAAGGACGCGTGAGCGCCAGCGCCTCATGTGCCTAGCACGCAGGCACTGGGCGCCCATATCCCACATGCTTGGCATGCGGGCACTGGCGCCCCACGTGCTTGGCACGCGGGCGGAGGGCTTCAGCAGGAAAAAGGACTTTGTCCCTGCACTGGGAGCTGTGCTCCCGATTTGACTTTTGGAGTTAAACTCCTAAAAAGAGATTAATTTATGGAGTTGAACTCCAACAGATCCTGAATGGTGTTTCCCCCAATCAGAGAAAAGCTCTGCTTGAATTTCAAAATTCAAAAATTGAAGAAACGCTTCAGATTCCTTGCGCTGTGTGCAGAGCGCCACGTGTCGACAGCAGACACGCCAGCGCCAGGAGCGCTGCGCCAAAGGTAGCGCACCCCCAATCAGAGCAGAGCTCTGTTTTAAAATTCAAATTTTAAAAAAAAGCAACGCTTCAGATCACTTGCGCTTTGCGCTGCGCGCCACGTGTCAAACAGGGGTGCGCTAGCGCAGTTGCGCTGTGCTCTGCGCTGCGCGCCACGTGTCAAACAAAGATGCGCTAGCGCATCTGCGCTGTGCGTCCGTGTCAAACACAGGTGCGCTCCACGTGTCAAACACAGGCGCGCTAGCGCGGTTGCGCTGCGCTCTGCGCTGCGCGACACGTGTCAAACGCAGGTGCGCTAGCGCCAATTGCGCTAGCGCCAATTGCGCCAGCACTGGAATTTAAATAATAAATTATTAATTAATCAGAATTAAAATTCTAGAAAGATCTTTCCAATCTTATTAAAATAAGAAGATTGCCTTCTGTAAAACAGAGGCCTTAGGATCAAAGATCCAACAGTGGGGAAATATCCCTAGATCAATCAGAGAAAGATATCTGTAACTAACTTAACAAATCAATTGGCCCTATATAAAGGCCCCTAGACTCCAAGTCTCACACACATACAGATACAGAAGAGAGAGAACTCTTGGCAAACTTTGAGAAAAACTCAAAGAGAAAGAAAGGCAAGCCTTTGAAGAAAGAAGATCATCTTCTTCACCTTTAAAGGTAAAGAATTAAATTCTTGGAAGAATAGAGATGAAATCATCTCATTAAAAGAAGAATTCTCTTCTAAAAGATCAAAGATCTAAGAACAAGATCAAGATCTTCTATAAAAAAAAGATCAGAAAGATCCAATCATAAAAGATTTAAAGAAGTAATTTACTTCATTCCTAGATCATTTGATCTATATAAAGGCACAGCCTTTTGATGAGAATAAGAACCTTGGTTCTTGAATCTTGAGGTAGAACCTCTTTTGAGAGAACAAATAAATTGTTCTTTGATCTTAATTTTGATCAAGATGCGCTCTGCGCTATTGGACAGTGCCTTGCACTAATAAAATGCGCCTTTGCGCTTATTGGAATGGCGCACTGCGTCAGAATGCGCCACGTGTCAACCACATACGCAATCTGTGCTTTGCGCTTCTAAAATAGCACACTGCGCTCTTGGAATGGCGCACTGCACCAGAGCACGCCACTGGCGCAGCGCACTGCGCTAACAAACTTGCGCTTAGCGCAGAGCGTGACACGTGTCACCTTCGCATGCGTTAGCGCATTGCGCTCCTTAATTGGCGCAAAACGCCTGACAAGCCACGTGGCGCACTATCAGACCACTAAAAATGCTATGTATTATTAAAAAAGGGCAGAGCCGAAGTAAAGGTCTAACAGGCCAAATATAAATGCTATGCATTTAATTACAGAGCCCAATGCTATGTATTATAAAGGGCAGAGCCCAAGTAAAAGCCTAACAGGCAGAACATGAATAAAATATTGAACATTTTCAACTGGACTTAGCCCAATTCTGGCCATAAGTCCTCAATATAAATTGAACTGAGCACAACTGCTCTCCCAATCAATTTACACCCGGTTCGAGGGTACATCTCTTTACTCCTCTAATATCTGTCGTTGTAATCCTTCAACGTCGTCAGAGAGGTGACGGGTCCCGACAACCACACACTGCTACGGACTGTGGGGTCCTTAAACTCATGGACTATGATGTCCTTAAGCTCGACCGTGATGTCTTAAAACTAATGCCGGACTATGACGTCCTTAAGCTTGACCGTGATGTCTTAAAACTAACATCGGACTGTGAGGTCCTTAAGCTCACGGACTATGACGTCCTTAACCTTGACCGTGATGTCTTAAAACTAATATCGGACTGTGAGGTCCTTAAGCTCATGGACTATGATGTCCTTAACCTTGACCACAATGTCTTAAAACTAATATTGGACCACCATGTCCTTAAACTGGTAATCGACCGCAATGTCTCTAAACTAAACAATAGAGTCCAAATGCTCTCTTGTTAGATCTAAACGATCCCGTTAAGTCGATCTTAGTCTTAAATTAGACTAATGTGTTCTTAACAAACGTTTAAGTCAATCTTAGCCTCAAACAAGGCTAACCAAAACCCCAAACCCAAATCTAAGAAAATACGGATTTGGACTAATCCACGTCCTACGGGCGACAACATAAATTAGTCTCTGTATACAATCCACGGGCAACAACAAACAAAACAAACACCCACGACACGAAGTGACCATCTGGAGAAGGAGAAAGTTGTTACCGCGATGCGGTAGCGTAATTAACTGTAGGGGTTTGCGCCTGCAGGGAAGAGCGACCCCACAATCAAAAACCCCTCGAACGAGGGGGAATCTGACGAAGTCTGCTATATCGGCCATATCCGTTTAAACCTTCGATACATGGTGCCATAAATCAACTTGGCATCTTCGGAGAGGTGGACGGATAGCTCCAATTAGCATCTGCCCCGAATTTCAGGCTAGACGGACCTGCGCGGTCGCGTCCCCGTTGTTTGGAGGGGAACAGATTCTGGCACGCTCGGTGGGACCTCTTCCTCTTTCCACTCCATACTTCGTGTGTCGTGTTCGCGAACGAATCGCGGTTTGCTCTGGTTGCCTGTGGATTTGAGGTACTTAGATTTGGTGTCTTGCTCCATGCAGAAAACAGAAGATCAATGGATTCAAACTGCACTACCTGCAATTGCAACTCTCACTCCGTCCTTGCTGGAGGAGTGACTTACGGGCCCCAAGCGGCCTACCTTTTCAAGATGCCAGTGGAGCAGATAACTCAAGCCACCACTGGACTACTCTTCGGGACCATACTCCTACCCATGAGCTTCAACGCCCCTGTACCGTCACAAGAACCTCCCAAGAAGTCGGTATTCGATCGGCTTGCTACTACCGCGGCCCCTCTCAACGGGTCGCCCAACTCCACTGCCTCGGTTTTTAACAGACTAGGCCAGAGCTCCAACGGGCCCATGAAGAAGCCTGCAATACCAGAAGGCGTTATCCTGAAGCGGATAGCCATCCCCGCTCCCAAAATCGTCAAGGCGGTTTCTCTTGCCAAAGGGTTGGTCTTCACAAGACTGACTATTTTTGCTCCCGTTCCAGGCGAAATCACCAAGGTTGCTTCCCCTACTCGGGAGTCTGCTTTTGATAGGTTGGCTGTCCCCATTCAACAGACGTCGGTCTTTAAAAGGCTGATACCAGCGAATTCTGACTAACACAGGGGGCATGAGGAGGTCACCCCTACGGCTAAACCAACTCCAATCGCGCGACATGCTCGTCGTCGTCACTGGCGCCGGGTAAGGAAGGCTGGGGGCAACTCCCCCTCTGGGCTAACTTCGCCGGCTCCGATGGTGGAAATCAATGCTGCTGTTCTGACTGGGAATAGCTTTGAACCGCTAAGAAGGGTGCACAAAAACTCGCCAGCTGCCGTATTGGAAAGATCTCCTCCACCTGTGGATAATGCCCCAAAGGTGAAGCTGGAGCAGCCCCCTCAACGGCTGTCCTTTAAAATTTACAAGGTCTGGCGTCAAGTCCAAGACTCCGTAATGGATCAAGACTATCTCCGCCGACGGAAAAAGATGAAGGTTCGGCAGGAGAAGGACTACTCTGTCAAGCCAGAAAAAGCAACAGCTACTTGGATGCCCACTACAACGGCCCCCTCATTTTCGACCGCCCACAAAAGAAGGGGGTCGGAGAAGATCCCTGCGTCTTTAGCAGATCGCAAAGACACTGAATCTAAACGTCCCAAGTCTAGGGGCATGGTGGTGCACACTGTCTATATGGCATCCGGGAAAGAGAATAGCCGCACTTCGACGGGTCACCGACCGCTCACCCGATCCGTGACAAAAGCCCAGGAGCAACAGCAGAAGCTTCAAGAGATGATGACTGCGATGGCCGCACTCACCGGGCCAAAAGAAAGCCCCGGAAACATCATCAGAACAACGTCACGAACAGGAAACTGACGCTGACTTCCTACGCAGAGTCCTCGAAAAGAAGGACAGAGAGGCAGCAGAACAAGCTGCCAACATAAAACAAATGGCGCTTCTCTTCCAAGACATGGTAGGAATGATGTTACAGCCGGACCCTCCAGCTGAAGACCCTCCGATCATTATTGAAAACGATAAAGAGGAGACATCTAATCCTCCACCGGCTCATTCAGCAGCTGTTAGTGTATATGCCCTAGAGGCCATTACTGTATCATACTAGTTTGTATATTACTTAATGGAAGCTTGGGATATTCACCTTGTATATACAATCTTGCTCAAAATAGTAGTATGCTACTTGGTTTGTTTCTACTTCAATGTGTACATGTGTTTATTTTAGTATATCGCCTATACACATTAGTGGAGCCCTTAGGATCTTTGCTTGATTACCAGCGTTGTGATGGCAGTCACACTAGTGGGGCTGGGTAATCTATAAGCACATCCTTATGCAGGTCCCTGGTCGCAAGACTATCGAGACAGGGCATCGATACTCCGGAGTAGACTAGCGCATGCGCTTCTCATCCCAGTGTGGGAGACGGTCTGTCCCACAGCCGTCGGTACGTCGTACTTGAGAGAGTATGCGGGTGCTCATTGGGTTACGAGTACACTGGACAGGACTCGTCGGGAACTGACTAGTTGGTATTATGCCTATCGTCAGTTATCAGTTCCCAGGTGACATGAGTACAGCTTAGTCCGCTGACTTGACACTGTCACTTCGCCTCGAGTGTGTTCCCACTGTACTTTGATTACTACCCTACCATGGCTCAAAGGAGTCGTGCAAACAGGTAGTAGTTGGATGTAGTCCCGAAGCACTTGGAGGCAGTGACGGTTAGACAGGATTCGTCTCTCCCGGTATTGGGGGTTGACATCGCGCTGTGTCTAGGAGAGCCATTACACGAGTAGTCCCTGGCCAGGGCAAACGAGATATACTGGTAGGCTTCCAGTGTTATCTCAGGGTGTTTTGGGCTTCACTCCGACACGACTTGTACCGCTTTTTGGGGACTGACGTTTACCGCCCCCTAGGCCCGCCATGAGATGTATCAGACGGACAGACCGGACTGTACGGAGAATGTCACATTCAGGCTCAGTAGGAGTTCAGATGGGTTTCGCCTCGTCAGTCTTCTTGTCGGCATCTACCTGGGGACCGTTACGCACAGCTAGTGCCGCTTGCGGTCTGTGGTTAAACCCACTGCCAGCGTAGTGTCGAGTCTTTAGAGTCCCACACAGAAAGCTATTCGCCTTTAGGCAAAAGAGTAGAGGTCGCATGGTTTTGCGACAGGTCGCATGGTTTTGCGACAGGGTTTGGTCACATCCGTGCACTTGTGCACGTACAGTGTCCGGACAGTTTACACTAGCAGGCTTTGGTTTAAGCCAGATCCTAGTGTACCTTTTGGGATTGGATTTATCCAGTATGCATTCGTGTTCCTCGGAACGCGGATGCGGGTGTGTATGCACAGTTGACGGAGAGACAGAGGCAGAGGATTCTCATTAGGGTTGTTGATCGTTGACAGTTGACTATTGACTTTTTGCTCAACCCTAATGAGAATATGATATGTGATTAACAATTATATTAATTAAGTATTGTGGTGACATGGTTGTTGAGGGGTTGACTTTGTTGACTTGTTGACTTTGTTGACCGGTTGACTAGGTTGGACTAGTTGACCATCATGATGACTATGGCTATCATTTCATGGAAAAGACTTTTTACTTGCTTGTTTCTTTTGTGAGAAATGAGTGCATGAAATGATTTAGCCATTTTGACTTGAACCATTTTACACAATACTTGATTATTATTTTTATGATGATGGTTTTGGATTATGAGAGCAAAAATGAGAAAAGTCTTCTCTCATTCTTTCATGCTCATTCTCTCTCTTGTTCTTGAGCTCTCATCTTCCTCCTCTTGCTCTCCCTCTCTTGATTCTATGGTTCACTTGTCTCATGAGTTGAGAACCAAGAACCATAGATAAAATCCCATACAAACTCTTCTCTACTCACTCTAGTTCACAAGGTTTAGCAAACCGAGTGAACTAGTTTCTTCAAAGTTCGAAGAAGGAGCCAAAGGTTGAAGCTTTCAGGTGGATCTATCTTCGGCGCAAGGAGACGATGGGGAGAAGCCGGTTCGGACGACCATCGAAGCTTGAAGACGAAGGAGTTCGAGAAAAAGAAAGGTATAACCCCCTAACCGAGTAGTTAGCAACTCGTAGTTAGGTTGTTAGTTAGATGTTTAACAAAGATCCGGTTTTGAGTCCATGTTACCACCTCTAAGAAAATTATTTTTCACCAAATTCCGCATGCCCGAAAGTACCGGGAGAGGTAGCATGGACTTACAGCAGCCAAGGAGGAAACCATTTCCAAAGCTGCACTAGACGACTATATAGCTCAGCAGATACAAGTTCATCAGGCGAATGAAGCGGCTGGGCAAATTGTTAGAACCGGACGACCCTATCCGGGCTGGTATGACCAAATCAGTTACCCGCCGGGATATATGATCCCTAAATTCCATGTGTACAAGGGGACATGGAATCCACATCAGCATGTCGCTCAATTCAGGGCCTTATGCGGCAACACTGGAGGCGATGACAAACTGTTGCTTCGCCAATTCGTCGGTAGCTTAGCAGAAACGACCTTTGAATGGTATTCGGAGCTACCTAACGACTCTGTCAAAACATTTGCGGAGATGGAGCTGCTGTTTACATAAAGATTTGCAAGCGCTAGTGAGCGCACCCCGGTCACTGCATTGATCAACGCCAGGGTAAGGCCAGGCGAAACATGGGTTCAATATGCAATACGATGGCGAAACTTATGGTCGAAGTGCGAACAACGCATCGAAGAAGCACCTGCGGTAGGCATGTTCGTGGGCACTCTTGATCCGCAAGCGAACATCTCGCAATTCATGATGTTCTTCAAGCCAACTACTTTTCAGGCCTTGATCGACAAACTGGCCCAAATGGACCAGATGGGTCACAGACCGTCTCCTCCAAAGCCAGACTCTCGAAATGAGAAAGGAAAAGGGAAAGCGATCGTCGTCGCCAATACTCAACAACAGCCGAGCAACTCAAATCCGGTTGTTCGCCAAAACAACGTGCGTCCACGCCCATCCCTCGAGGAGAGACTGGGACGTCCTTACTCGTTTCCTCAGGATAAAACGAGGAGACTGTTCGAGCTGGCAGTGCGCAACAGACTTATCAATCTGCCGAGTCCAAAACATCCGTTGCAGCCAGGCGATATCAACGATCTTAATTACTGCCCTTACCACCAAGCGGTAAGCCATCCAGTCGAAGATTGCTTCGTCTTTAAGGGATGGATCGAGGATCAGTACCAACAAGGCAAATTCACGTTATCCGAAAACTGGAAGGTGAACCCACCACAGCCTCACATTCCTAAGAAGACAAACACACCGAGGGCAACGTGCTCTTTTGTTGAGGAAGCTCCATGGGAGGTGGCTCTTTCGGCCAAGACCAAAAGGGTGCTGAATGATCTTCAAACATGCCCGGCGATCAGATGGAAGAACCCGTTGGAACCTGAAATTATCAAGGGAATGCTGAAGCCGCGCCCAACTCCAAATATTGGTGGTGATAGCCAAAGCGTTCACACCCAGCCGTCGAAATCTTCGAAAAAGAAGAAGAAATCCAAGAAGCCCGTGAAGCCTGGCGACAAGCGCACGGACCTACGAAAGCAGATTGACGTGCTGGAAGAGTATAACCAGAAGGCACGGACTCCAATAATGCTCCAAGACTTCCTCAGCCACGTTCTTAAGGACGGAGACGATGGAGAAGAATCGTCGGACGAATCTGAGGATTACGTAGCAAGTTGTCATGTGATCTTTCATTCATTGCTAGACAATGAAGAGGCTCCTTGCACAAAGAAACTGGGGGCAGAGCCTGAATCGGAACTTCTGGGACCGTCAGATGAAATGATCGACGTATTCCTAAACGAAGCTCTCCTGAGAAGTAAAGCTGATCGGGAGCATGAGATGGCCATATTTGAAAAGGCTAAATGCCGGCGACTGGACAAAAGGGTCGAAACACTCCCACCAGATCAAAGTACATCCGCGGCAAATGAAAGCAGGATCAAGACAAGGAAACGATTCACCAAAGCCATATCGATGGGGATGAGGCTGTGATTGTCACAATCTAACTGTGTCGTGTTTAAAAAGAATTTTGAAATTACCGCAATCAAAACGGTGTCGCTTGTAGTGAGCCGCAATGAATACGGGTCGTCCGCAGGGAGATGGTAAGTTTCTTATTGCTTGTTTTAATGAGTTAAAACTGTGTTTTGATTTATTGGTTAACTAATTGTCGTAACAAAGATATGAATAAAAAGGACTTGTTAAGGGTAGTAATAAGTTAGATTGTATGAAGGTGATGTTTGCCAATTCCTTATAGCCCCGACTTGGTATTGATACTAAAGCAATAGGTAACAACGCGGATTAGGGAACTTGAAATACGGTATTTGCGGTATTTCGCTAAATCCGTTTTCCTTGTCCCTTGTCCTTCCGTTGTTATCTCTTGATTTTAGCCTTCGGCAAACCGCGGGCAATCCGGTCATGATTAGGAATCATCACTATCGGGGTAGGATAGGATGCCTAGTGAGCGGAGTTGCGGGTGATTTGCACGAAGTTTCAATAGGCAAGTTTTAGGTTTTAAAGTTTGGACAAAGAAAATCTTCGAATACGATCTAACATATTACACCCTTAACAAGTGAAAAGATTACCCACACATATTTACAAATTAACAAGAAAGAAAAGAGAAGATACATAAAAACATGCAATGAAATAAAGAGGAAAAGAGAACCGATGAGTTCAAGCGTTTTATCTCCCAGTGTTCAATCCCCGGCAACGTGTGAGATCCAAATACCAAGCTTTAAGGTTGCAAGCTCACTTAAGAGGTTGCAAGATCAAAGCAAAGCATGAATTTCACAATTGAAATCATGTAAAGTGGAACAAGACATGTAATAAAAATACGAACTTTTATTGAAGAACAAACTTGTTACAAGAGATCTTGAAGTCAAGAACCTAAGCCTTAAGCTTGCAAGTTCTAAATGAGAAGTTGCAAGGTCAAGACAAAGGGGCAAAAGCTCAAGAATGAAAAGAAAAATTACAAGAATTCTAAGATAGAACTAAAGAAAAAGCTACCCTTTCCTCTGCCTCTGGTCTCTATTTATAGGCTCAGAAAGAAATATTCATATCTGTCTCATTATGGCTCATGTTGATTTGTTTGATTGCCTTTGATTTGAACACATGCTTTTTAGTCTTGAATGCATATAATATCATATGCATATAAAATCATATCCTTGATTGCATATAAAATCATATCCTTGATGATTGCATATAAAATCATATCCTTGATTGCATATAGAATCATATCTTTGATGATTGCATATAGAATCATATCCTTGATTGCATATAGAATCATATCCTTGATTGCATATAGAATTATATCCTTGATTGCATATAAAATCATATCCTTGATGATTGCATATAGAATCATATCCTTGATTGCATATAGAATCATATCCTTGATTGCATATAGAATCATATCCATATGTGCTTAAAAGTCTTGTGTACACACTTGTTGTGTTGGACCATTTAGAAAAAAAATGTGTACACAACTTGTTGCGTAAAGAAACTCCTGAAGTATCGGTCGGTTAGCGTTTCTGGTTGCAGTGTCTTCCCTCGAGTGATATATTCGTGCTGTTGGATGCATTTCCAGTATTTTGTCATGGATACCTGTAATCTGTAATGCTGAGCAGACACTGGTCAATAATACCGATAAATACAACAATTAGATAATGAATGAGCGGTATTAGAATGCAATTTTCTGATATGAACAAATACCCCCAAACTTATCTATTGCTCGTCCCGAGCAAAACCATTTATTCACAAACGAAAATCCTAACCGCACTTTCGCAGGGAACGCGATTGCACTGAGCATGTGCAACAAGCCGTTTAACCTCTAGATGTCCCTAGTAGGAGGAGTGTTGTCTCCTGAGGGTTTTCAGCGGATACTACCCACAAAATCCCGTCAATTTGGCTTATCGACTTTTATTCTCCAATTAGGTTTGCTAACAAGGAACTCTATTATCTTTTACTTGTAAATTATTCACCCACATTCTTCACGCTTCCTCATCATTTAACTTAAGATTATATATGTTCTATAGACTTACTTAGCTTTTAGCATTTCTTAAGTTTTCCTTCAAAGGTTCCATCTCCACTTAGGAATTTTTATCAACTCTACTAAAGATACAAGTTCTATTCTTCATTCCTTTCTCTTATCTAAACTCTAATCACATATCCCCACGTGAGTGTATAAATCACCCCTACACTTGGAAATTCAAATCAAGCAATCATACCCTTGTCCGTTGTCCATAGCACTTATTAATTGGTGAGTTTTGCTTACACATCCTTCATGCGACCGTTAATACTTCTTGAGGTACCAACGACCGATTACAAGATGCGTTTGCACTTTTAAAGCGTACTTCCTAGTCTTGTAACACCCAAGGCTTTTAGCAGTGTCTCCCAAACCAGTTGGTCTAAGGCACTAGGTGATGAAGCACCCTCGCTAAATATTTTTCTATTTTTAGCCTTAAGTAATCACAAAACCAGTGTTCATTTTTTTTTATTCACTTTTGTATTTTTCATTTTCTTTGTACTAAGGACTTTTAGACAAGAGCATTTCAAGGTCTCCTCTACTATTCCAAGCTTCAAGGTGTGTGATTGTGCAATTTTGTAGGGTATACATTTTCAGAATCTATACTTAAGCCAAGAATTATTTTTCAAACTTATACTCTAATAATAATCAATACTTTTTCCTTTATTTCAACTTAGCCCAAGAAGTGAACCAAAAATTTGCCTATTTCTAAATAAACTACAAAGACATATACTTTCTACCGATAAACTTTAAGGAAGGTTATTTTTAGGGTTTTTAATTTACTAAGTCTAAGATTTAGTTGTTCGTAGCCAGTTAACCTATTTGTCAAACTCAAGTTAAATATGACCAAAATTGAACACAATAATTTTTATAATTTTTGAAAATTTTCAATTTTTATGAGTTTTTAAAATAAGTATGCAAATGCAAAAATATGTACAAATGAATGCGAAGGAAGAAGACGTACCGAGCATACCCCCAAACTTAAACTTGACAGTGTCCTCACTGTCATGCTATACCAAGAAGGTTAAAATGCCGGCACTTCCCTGTTTATTTATTTTTTTTTATTTTATTTTATTGTTAAAACAAAAATATATACAGAAAGGCCCCCCCAAACTTCATTTAAACAATGTTAGACATTACTGCCAAACTTTGCATAGACCAAATGTCAACATCAACCAGTTGAAAAATTTATCTGTAAAGAGTATCAGTTGGTGGAAGAATATGTTGTACCAATCCAAAAAGAATTGGGGAAGATAGAAGAGGTGGTATGGAAAGTGTGAAAGTGAATAGACAGGAGGTGGTGATGAATCAAAACGAGAATGCGAATGATCAGCAATCAGTGGAGTATTGGCATTCTCGTAACTTATTAAAAAAAATTGGGGTGGTTCAACTTCCAAAGGAGAAGGTTGACTAACCACACTATTCCCAAGATATCTCTGTGGATCCTTCATCGACTTGGCATCATCCATCATATGCATATGATATTCAATTATGAGGGAACTAATCTCCTCGATGTCTGCCATATTCCAGCCGAGAGCTTGCCGCCTATCTTGTAAGAGCATTAAAAGGGCGTTCTCTTGCTCGAGGGCTAGAGAGGCCGATATGATAACGGGAAAGGTCTCATTCTCACCTATGTAAGCATATTTAATGTGAGACGGCAAGGGCATGAGTTCGAGTTTCGGAGGCAAAAGAATCATAGGCAAAATTGGGGAATCTACCTCGAACTCAAAGGACTCCAACACAGGTTCGAAATCACTGCAAACAACCGATTCGGATGGTTCAACTAAGTCATCCAAAAATTCAAAAGACTCATATTCGGGTTGTGAGTCGTCATCAACCGAAAAAGTGAAACATTCATAATCCATATCGGTTGTGTCAACGGTGGTAGGCTCAAGGAGGGACGCACTAGTGGCGTCAAAACTGTTCTCATCAAACAAGAATCTTTCAAACTCGCAGTCCTCCTGTGTGATTTCGTGAATAGAGCAAACTTCTCGTGTACTAGTATTAGGCACGGGGGGCAGACTTCCTAACTTGTAAATATTGAACTCACTAGACGTCTTCCCGAAGGATAGAGTCATGGAGCCATTGCGACAGTTTATTACGGCATTGGAAGTGGCCTAAAATGGTCGACCGAGGATCACCGGAATTTGGTTCCGTGAGTTAGCAACAGGTTGTGTGTCCATAACAATAAAATCAACTGGGAATATGAACTCCCCAACTTTGATCAACACATCCTCTAGCTCACCCCTTGGATGGGTGATTGATCGATCAGCCATTTGGAGAGTACAGTGAGTGGGCTTAAGCTCTCCAATGCCTAATTGCTCGTACACAGAATAAGGTAGCAAATTGACACTAGCACCAAGATCTAGTAGTGCTCTATTGATGTTCTTGTCCCCAATTGTTATCGAAATAGTAGGACAACCGGGGTCCTTTTGCTTTGGGGGTAAAGAATTGACAAGAGCATTACTAATAGCACTATCCACGAAAACTTTCTTTGGTACTTGTGACTTTCTCTTTTTGGTGCATAAGTCCTTTAAGATTTTTGCATATGAAGGAACTTGTTGGATTGCATCCAAAAGAGGGATATTTATGCTAACCTGTTTGAACAACTCGACAATCTTCTCCATTTGTGGAGTTGGTTTATTGGATCTCAACCGGTTTGGAAAAGGAACGTTTTGAAAAGTTGTTGAGTCCAATTTTTGCGGATCAGATTGTTGAGTTGGAACGGAACCCCGTGTAGATGTGTTCATGTTGTGAGAAGTGGGTCCGTTCGAGCTAGAAGAGGTAGAGCCGTGTAAAGGATAAAGAATAGGCTCTAACGAAGAAGAAGAAGGTGAAGAAGATGAAGAAGGGCCACCAGCAGGGGTGTCATTGTTAATACCCACCTTGTTTTGCAACACTTTTCCTGATCTCAACGTGGTCACAGCATTTACGTTATGATTTTGCTGTTGATATGCAGCATGTGCGTGACCGGGATTTGGCAGTGGTTGAGATGGGAGCTTTCCTTTTTCTCGCTCGCTCAATGCTGCATTGAGTTGTGCAATTTGTGCCTCAATAGATTTGATGCTTTGATCGTGTGAGGCACTGTTTTGCACCAAAGATTGAATAGAAGTCTCTAATCTTGCTGTAGATTATGTAGATTGCTTTAGGAACGCATCTAGACTTCTTTCGAGCGAGCTAACCTTGTCATTATTAGGTTGAACAAAATTGTTTGGCGGGTAAGCAGTGTTAGGCACAAAATTATTCACTTGATTAGGGTAAGGTTGCTGTTGGAAAGGTTGTTGAAATTGAGTTTGTGGAGGTGCTTGTTGTTGTGGAGGAGGAGGCCTTTGAAAATTGTTATTTCCTTGAAATTGTTGATTTTGGTTCCAAGCGAAATTTGGGTGACTCCTCCAACCCGGATTGTATGTAGAAGAGTATGGATCGTTTCTTTGTCGTTGCTGAAAGGCAGCATTGACTTGATCCTGTCCTTGAGTAGATGCATTGTAAGGACACTCTTCGGTGAGATGTGATGGATCCGAACAGCAAGCACAAACAGTTCGTGGAGGCACAACAGGGGCAGGAGAAGGCGATGAGATTTTGGTCTCAATCGCTTCTAGCTTTTTCGTAAGAGCGGCCATCTCGGCCTTCATAGCAATCGACATCTCTAATTGATATATGCCTGCCCTAGACTAACCACTAGAAGAAGATGATGTGATCTTGGTGCCATTTGATTGTCACGATCTAACTGTGTCGTGTTTAAAAAGAATTTTGAAATTACCGCAATCAAAACGGTGTCGCTTGTAGCGAGCCGCGATGAATACGGGTCGTCCGCAGGGAGATGGTAAGTTTCTTATTGCTTGTTTTAACGAGTTAATACTGTGTTTTGATTTGTTGGTTAACTAATTGTCGTAACAAAGATATGAATAAAAAGGACTTGTTAAGGGTAGTAATAAGTTAGATTGTATGAAGGTGATGTTTGCCAATTCCTTATAGCCCCGACTTGGTATTGATACTAAAGCAATAGGTAACAACGCAGATTAGGGAACTTGAAATACGGTATTTGCGGTATTTCGCTAAATCCGTTTTCCTTGTCCCTTGTCCTTCCGTTGTTATCTCTTGATTTTAGCCTTCGGCAAACCGCGGGCAATCCGGTCATGATTAGGAATCATCACTATCGGGGTAGGATAGGATACCTAGTGAGCGGAGTTGCGGGTGATTTGCACGAAGTTTCAATAGGCAAGTTTTAGGTTTTAAAGTTTGGACAAAGAAAATCTTCGAATACGATCTAACATATTACACCCTTAACAAGTGAAAAGATTACTCACACATATTTACAAATTAACAAGAAAGAAAAGAGAAGATACATAAAAACATGCAATGAAATAAAGAGGAAAAGAGAACCGATGAGTTCAAGCGTTTTATCTCCCAGTGTTCAATCCCCGGCAACGTGTGAGATCCAAATACCAAGCTTTAAGGTTGCAAGCTCACTTAAGAGGTTGCAAGATCAAAGCAAAGCATGAATTTCACAATTGAAATCATGTAAAGTGGAACAAGACATGTAATAAAAATACGAACTTTTATTGAAGAACAAACTTGTTACAAGAGATCTTGAAGTCAAGAACCTAAGCCTTAAGCTTGCAAGTTCTAAATGAGAAGTTGCAAGGTCAAGACAAAGGGGCAAGAGCTTAAGAATGAAAAGAAAAATTATAAGAATTCTAAGATAGAACTAAAGAAAAAGCTACCCTTTCCTCTTGCCTCTGGTCTCTATTTATAGGCTCAGAAAGAAATATTCATATCTGTCTCATTATGGCTCATGTTGATTTGTTTGATTGCCTTTGATTTGAACACATTCTTTTTAGTCTTGAATGCATATAATATCATATGCATATAAAATCATATCCTTGATTGCATATAAAATCATATCCTTGATGATTGCATATAAAATCATATCCTTGATTGCATATAGAGTCATATCCTTGATGATTGCATATAGAATCATATCCTTGATTGCATATAGAATCATATCCTTGATTGCATATAGAATCATATCCTTGATGATTGCATATAGAATCATATCCTTGATTGCATATAGAATCATATCCACATGTGCTTAAAAGTCTTGTGTACACACTTGTTGTGTTGGACCATTTAGGAAAAAAATGTGTACACAACTTGTTGCGTAAAGGAACTCCTGAAGTATCGGTCGGTTAGCGTTTCTGGTCACAGTGTCTTCCCTCGAGTGATATATTCGTGCTGTTGGATGCATTTCCAGTATTTTGTCATGGATACCTGTAATCTGTAATGCTGAGCAGACACTGGTCAATAATACCGATAAATACAACAATTAGATAATGAATGAGCGGTATTAGAATGCAATTTTCTGATATGAACAGGCTGCCCTCTTTCAGAGAAAATTCTCCTGGTGGGATACATCTTGATGAAGCGGACGTACATCCTAACTTCTGCTTATATCATCAGAAGATCGCACATCCTACTGAAGACTACAACTCCTTTAAGTGTTGGTGGCAAGAATATGTCGCTCACAGGCAACACTTCAACAGGACAAATCGTGAAGCTCGTGGACGGCGGAAAAATGCAACAGATGAGCATAAAAGAACTGCCGACAATTGTCATAGGGTTGATCCCGAGGGACCGCGAGTTCTCACCTTTGGGAGCGACTCCGACGAAAAAGTAGCCCTCGGCTCTCTCTTCAAGGAATCCATCTCTGAAACGAAAGAATTGAGGAGTTGCGAGAACCTTCATATGTGCAATTGCATGCTACCCGGAAAGAATCTCGGACCCGCAAACAAGGGTTCGAATAAAAAGGATAAAGGGAAGGAAAAAACGGCCTTCATCGCCAATGCTCAACAACAATCGAGTGACCCTAGACCGGTTGTTTGCCAAAGCAACAAGTGGCAACCCCTTTATGAGAAATTGAAACGTCCTTACTCATTTCCCCGGGATGAAACAAGGAGGCTGTTCGAACTAGCAGTGCGCAACAGGCTTATCACTCTACCGGAGCTGAAATACCAGCTACAACTGAATGATGTCAACAATCCTAATTACTGCCCTTACCACCAAGTATTGGGATATCCGATCGAAAACTGCTACGTCTTCAAAAACTGGGTTGAAGACCAATACCAACAGGGCAAGTTCGCGCTGTCCGAAAACTGGAAGGTGAGCCCGCCACAACTACATGCTCCGAGAAAGATGGATATGCCGGGGACATCATGCTCATTCACAGGGAAAGCCCCATGAACCGAAAAGTCCGTAAACTAAAAACCCGCCTCAAATACGGCAACAACGGACCGAAACGTCCTTAAACCAACAGCGGACCGAAACGTCCTTAAACTAACGACGGACCACTATGTCCTAAAACTAGCTGTTGACCGAGACGTCGAGAAACTATGGTGGATTGCGGCATCCCAAATCCGATACAAAAGAAAAAAATAAAAATAAAAATAAAAACGGTATGTCTATAAGCAAAATGGGCACGGATGAAAACCCGCGAGGGCTCCGTAAGTAAAAACAGCAGGGCTACCGGTGAGTGTTTGTGAAAACCCGAAAGGGCGCAACCTCGTTATATATATATAAAAAAAAAGAGGAAGAATAAAAAAAATGGTATGTCCATAAGCAAAATGGGCACGGATGAAAACCCGAAAGGTCTCCGTGAGTAAAAACAGCAGGGCTACCAGCGAGTGTTTGTGAAAACCCGAAAGGGCGCAACCTCGTTAAAAGACACTTACAGGGTCCTCTCGACCTCGTAAGGAGAAACCACCCGCGTTAGATCCTTACGACTCATAAGGGAGAAACACACTTAGGGATCCCCACGATTCCTAAGGAGAAATTACACTTGCGAGATCCTCACGACTCGTAAGAAGAACTCTCTTATGGGACCCTCACGGCTCATAAGATTTGAAAGTCTTAAGTTATAGAGACCTGAACATGTTCTTAAGCAACCCCCACAACCTCCGATACTGCCCTACAAGCGGCTCAATACTGACCCTTGTATACAATCCACGGGCGCGAATAAACATTTCCTTAACCGAGTCCCATCCGTGACTAGGGATATGTTCGCACGATGAACAACCCTTGTGAGTCCTCTCGACTTATAAGGAGAAAACTCTCTTGTAAGATCCTTACGACTTACAAAGAGCCATACACATAGGAATCCTCACGATTCCTAAGGAGAAAACACACCCATGAGATCCTCACGACTTGTATGGAGAAATTCCTTTGTGAGACCCTTACGACTCATGGAGTCAAAAGTCTTAGTCGACAGGACCCTAATCCTGTTTACTAAGCCACCTTTGTTCGACATCGACAGAGGCAAATGATGATTCGCTCCTGGCAATATCCCAGTTGTAGCGGTGCTGATGCCGAAATCGGTGTCTAATCCCAGGCTTGCGGCACAAAGCAAGCAAGCCACACATGCATACGAAATAGCCGAAATGATAGGGCAACTTGCAACAAAATCAGTAAGTAAAAATGTATGCATGCAAAATAGCCGAAATGATTGGGCAACTCGCAATAAAAAGTAGCGAGTAAAAATAAGATAAATAGCCGAAATGATTGGGCACAGCGAAAAATAGCCGAAATGATTGGGCAATCGCGACCTTCGCGATATAAAAGATGAAATGATAGAGCATCGCGGAAAGAAATAAAATAAAAATGAAAATGAAATTTATGCCCTACAGGTGATATTACATCAATCCCTGTATACAATCCAGGGGCGCAAACAAAGAAGGAATCACACTCCTCCTCCCCAGGTTTCATCGGAAGAAGAAGCCAAATCTCGATGGGTCATAGATAGCCTGGAGATCATCTCAACATTCGTCTCAGCAGACACGACATCAAGCAAAGCAGAACAGCGGCAACTCCAAGTTTCATGACTCGGCGGTGTACAGATGACCGAGAGTCAAATCCCAACTCCGTGAAATGCGAATATAATCAACAAAATTCCTGGCTACGTGGAACACGGATTATGTCACTTCTGACCCCGTGGAAGACGTTCAGAGCGGATCCTGGTCCTCGCAGAGCACGGCAGTGAACCCGTGTGAAGCATCCAGAGCGGAGCCTAGTCTTCGCCGAACACGGCAGTGAACCCGTGGGAAGCATCTAGAGCAAAATTCCTGGTCATGTGGAACACGGATAACGTCACTTCTGACCCCGTGGAAAACGTCCAGAACAGATCCTGGTCCTCGCAGAGCACGGCAGTGAACCCGTGTGAAGCATCCAGAGCAGAGCCTAGTCCTCGCCGAACACGGCAGTGAACCCGTGGGAAGCATCTAGAGCAAAATTCCTGGTCACGTGGAACGCGGATAACGTCACTTCTGACCCCGTGGAAAACGTCCAGAGCGGATCCTGGTCCTCGCAGAGCACGGCAGTGAACCCGTGTGAAGCATCCTGAGCGGAGCCTAGTTCTCGCCGAACACGGCAGTGAACCCGTGGGAAGCATCTAGTGCAAAATTCCTGACCACGTGGAACACGGATAACGTCACTTCTGACCCTATAGAAAACGTCCAGAGCGGATCCTGGTCCTCGCAGAGCACGGCAGTGAACCCGTGTAAAGCATCCAGAGCGGAGCCTAGTCCTCGCCGAACACGGCAGTGAACCCTTGGGAAGCATCTAGTGCAAAATTCCTGGCCATGTGGAACGCGGATAACGTCACTTCTGACCCCATGGAAAACGTCCAGAGCGGATCCTGGTCCTCGCAGAGCACGGCAGTGAACCCGTGTAAAGCATCCAGAGCGGAGCCTAGTCCTCGCCGAACACGGTAGTGAACCCGTGGGAAGCATCTAGTGCAAAATTCCTGGCCACGTGGAACACGGATAACGTCACTTCTGACCCCATGGAAAACGTCCAGAGCGGATCCTGGTCCTCGCAGAGCACGTCAGTGAACCCGTGTGAAGCATCCAGAGCGGAGCCTAGTCCTTACCGAACATGGCAGTGAACCCGTGGGAAGCATCTAGAGCAAAATTCCTGGTCACGTGGAACGCGGATAACGTCATTTCTGACCCCGTGGAAAACGTCCAGAGCGGATCCTGGTCCTCGCAGAGCACGGCAGTGAACCCGTGTGAAGCATCCAGAGCAGAGCCTAGTCCTCGCCGAACATGGCAGTGAACCCGTGGGAAACATCTAGCGCAAAATTCCTGGTCACGTGGAATGCGGATAACGTCACTTCTGACCCCGTGGAAAACGTCCAGAGTGGATCCTGGTCCTCGCAGAGCACGGCAGTGAACCCGTGTGAAGCATCCAGAGCGGAACCTGGTCCTCGCCAAACACGGCAGTGAACCCGTAGGAAGCATCCAGAGCAAACATTGGACTGTGGAGTCCTTAAATCCATGGACTATGATGTGCTTAACCTTGACCGTGATGTCTTAAAACTAACAATCAACCAAAATGATTTTAAACCGATTTTACCTTGGTTCGAGAGTACATCTCTTCACTCCTTTGATATTTTCGTTGTAATTCCTCAACGTCTTCAAAGAGGTGACGGATCCCAATAACCACCCATTTCGCGGACTGTGAGGTCCTTAAACTCACGGACTATGATGTCCTTAACCTTGACCGTGATGTCTTAAAACTAACATGGGACTGTGAGGTCCTTAAACTCACGGACTATGATGTCCTTAACCTCGACCATGACGTCTTAAAACTAACATGGGACTGTGAGGTCCTTAAACTCACGGACTATGATGTCCTTAACCTCGACCGTGATGTCTTAAAACTAACATGGGACTGTGAGGTCCTTAAACTCACAGACTATGATGTCCTTAACCTCGACCGTGATGTCTTAAAACTAACATGGGACTGTGAGGTCCTTAAACTCACGGACTATGATGTCCTTAACCTCGACCGTGATGTTTTAAAACTAACATTGGACTGTGAGGTCCTTAAACTCATGGACTATGATGTCCTTAACCTCGACCGTAATGTCTTAAAACTAACAACGGACTGTGGAGTTCTTAAATCCACGGACTATGATGTCCTTAACCTCGACCGCAATGTCTTTAAACTACGGTACCCCGGAAAACATCCACAGCAACCCCTGACTTCGTGAAACGCGGATAAGGGTAACTTCACCCATCACTTGCAGGTCCTCACGACTCGTAAGAGAATAAATTCTCTTGTGTGATCCTTAAGACTCTCAAGAGGAAACACACTTAGGAATCCTCACGATTCTTAAGGAGAAAATTACACCTCCGGGACCCTCCCGGCCGGTAGAGAGAAAATTGTTTATGAGACCCTCACGGCTCATAAAGTTGAAAAGTCTTAGGTAACAGATCTTAACCCTGTTTTCTAAGCCATCGCCACTCTACAAGAAGCATAAGATTGACAGTTATATACCATCTACGGATCGCACTTGCTAAAATCGCATGGCAAGCAACACAGCAAGAAAGAAGAAAGCAGAAAAATGACACAAGACATTGCGAAAGAAATGTATCTTTTATTCATGTATGCAGTTGGGTACAAAATACATCATATGAAAGACTAAAAGAATGAATACATTTTATTCAAAATTTACAAATGACGCAAAAGCAACTATTGGGAGGGAAGCGTCTTAAGTAGGCCAATCAATTGCCCACGCACTCCCCTCAGCCTCTCGTCATGGTCAGCTGCCGCGGCCAACTCTGCTTCAATCGGATCTTGTTGCTGCAAATAAGATGAAAGCTGCTCCTCGACTACCTGCTGAGATGCCCCACGATTTTGTGCATCCCACTTGACAACGTCAAGCTGCTGCCTCAGTGTTAACCCGTCAGAGATGCATCGCAGAAGACCTTCAAAGATAACTTTCAACTGTGCAGCATTTGCATCAACCTGAGCATGCAGTCGGGCAGATTCGCTCGAAGTCTCTCCGCACTCCATACGTTTTAAAGCCGCCTCTTGTTCAAGATGACGGAAGTAGGGAGTGCTCTGCTCAACCCACGTAGCCCGCTGAGCGTTCATAGCCAGGACCTCTGGAGCAGGACGTCCAATCTCGAGCTCATGCAGGCAAGATTCAATTTCCCTGCAGTGATTAACCCAAGACTCGACGATGCCTTCATTATGGAAATTTACAAGCGTCGCCAGCATAGGATTGACCTCGGCAGCGAAATCTGCGCCAGATGTAGGAGCTTCTGCGCCAAGCTCCTAGACGCATCCGCTCAGCATACTCAGATTCATCGTAGCACCCTTTGAGGATGGACGTCTGGCGAATGGGCATGCCGACATCATAATGCGAGAATCGAAAGGGACTGGAGTCGAAGCGACAGCTGCAAAACAAATCACAATCAGATGACGGTTCAAGAAATATAGGAAGGTCATGAATAATGGAGTTTACTATACCAGCTGCAGTAGGTGGCAAAGCCGGGAGGACCGGTGGCGCAACTAATCTCTTATCTCCTCCTTCAATCTGTAGCACTGCAATCAGGGCAAGCAAGAATCAGAAATAATTTCATTATTGGAAAAAGAAAGAGCATTAATTGAAAACTATATTCACCAGCGCCACTGGATGAAGCAAGCTTCGACGGAAAGGAGAAGTGGGGATGCAGCACCTGGTACAGGTGGTCAAAAAGGACTCCTAAAAAAACGCAATAGTACAATGTCAGTACATAAATTATGCAGCCTAAAAATGAAACTGATAAGTCACAAATCCATACCTTCCAGCATCTGCGATGGTACGAAGGAGGGTAGAGAGGTGGCCACCGTCAGGGCGGTAACTGACGGCGCTCCCTCGGGTAAAGTGGCATCAGCACTAGCCGCACCTGCGTTAGAAACAAGATAAGCCCTGTCAGGATGGGTTGCAGAATAAAAAAGAAGGACGGTAACCCAAAATTTACCTGATAAGTCGCCAACCGGAGTCGTGACGAGGGCGTCACTTGATGCAACGATGGCGTCTCCCTCCTCCATTGGCATGGTTTCACCTCCCATTGCCTCATCGCCCGACTCTACAGGAGCCGTCGTCATGCTCGCGAGGCCAGGAGACGACAAAGGACCGTAAGCAGGGAGAGCAATGATCGGAGCGGTGCCCGACTCTTGAGAAAAAGCGGTCGTCTCGTGCTCAGCGATCATGCCCGTCTTACCCGCTACCACCTCGGGCTCAGCGGTCGCAGCCGTCTCTTCCACCGCTGCCATAGGTTCGTCGGTCGCAGCCACTTCATCCGCTGCTGCCTCAGGCTCGGTTGTAGCTGCCGTCTCATCTGCCGCCACTTCACGCTCGGCAGTGGTGGCCATCTCGGGCATAGTAGTCGTGACTGTCTCGTCAGCCACTAGCTCGGGCCCGGCAACTACGGCTGCACCACCTACCGTCGCCTCGGGTTCAGTTACTACCTTCTCCACTGTCCCCTCAGGCTCAACGGTTGACGCCGCTCCTTCAGTAGGACTCGGCCTTGCAGGACAAGATATATAAGAATCGACGGTTTTAAAACTTTGATAACAAAGCCTCAAAAGCACATTACCTGAGACGGATTTACCGTTGGCTTCCCGAGCTGCACGCGCCGCCCGTCTATGAGCAGTAGACAAGGCGACCGGGAGCTCCTCTGAAGGAGTAGCAGCGGGAGTAACGGCGCTTAAGCCCGCTCCCACGGCCAAAGCAGCGCTACGCTCTCTTGCTGCTCGCCTTAGGTGTTTCCTTTCCTCCCGAGCCATTGCGACAGACCTTTTGCAAGCCTCCTTCAGCAAGGCGTCGTCGTCAGCGTTCAGGGTTGCCTCCAGAGCCTTCAAGGCATCCATCATCGGCTTTTTAAGTAGGGCCTCTCACGGCAACCCCGAAGAGGCCGGGACTTCGGTAGCTGGCCCGGGGAGAATTCCCACATCGGCTTGCGAAGTAGGTCTTGCGGTCCCTGCAATGAAATAAGGAAAGGTTTAGATTGGCCGTAAAAAGGAGAATAAAGACTCAATGAGCTGAGACGTACCAACGCCCAATAGAGCGCGTTTCCTCTCTTCCTCCTCGAAAGTTTTGAGAGAAGCAGCGATGGCTTCTTCGGTAGAAATGCCTGTTTAAAAAGGAAAAGCGTTAAGTCAAAAAACAATGATAAAGATACGACGAAATGACAAAAAATACAACTAGTGATTACCTGATTGCGTGAGTTTAGCCAACCACGCGTCGCGCCTTACCAATAGCTCAGAAGCTGCGATGGCGGCCGCCAGATCAGTGTCTTCCGGTGCTACAAGGAAACCTCGTTGGTTCCATACTCACTTAGGCCTTCGGTAAGAGGGGCCTGAGGCTCTAAGCCAAGTACGACATCAAGAGAAAGGACCGACTTCTTCTTCCTCTTCTGCGCGCGAACCCCGGTCGCACCCAAAATCAGCTTACGCTTCGTGGGCACCTTGGGACGGCGGGTCCCGATGTCCGAGCCCACGCCGGATTTAGGCGAAACTACATTTACTGTCTCCACGGGAGCACGGGGCGCTGGGGGCACGTCCACAGAATCACGAGGCAATCCACACGGAGGGCTTAGCATGCGTGGGGGCTCAACTCCAGCATCTCCTCTTAGTGGAGGAACGACAGGGGCCCTTCGCCTTAGGGGGACGTTGTGATCGCTGGCGGGGGGCGCACCCTTGTGGTCAAGCAGCAGCCGCTTCTCTTCCCGGATAACAGCACCCATCGCGTGCTGATACCAAGCCCTGTACACGTTGAGGGCCCATGCAATGCAACTTGGCTCGCTAATGAAGAAGTGGGAGCCCATGTTTAACCGCATAAAGTGGTGCAGCGCGCTCCGTATTCCCTCCCTGGTGGCCGCAGGCTCTTCCAAAAACGCCTCCAGTGGGACCCCTTGATTATAACTTAGTTGTTGAGCAAAACGATGGGGGTTGTACCTCATAAAAAGCGCCGCATCGTTCTGCCTGAACATGAGGAAGCCCAGCCGGATGGAGTATAAATTTATAATCTCCTGAGCTTTCAAAACGGAGGCCCCGTCCTTGAAATTATCACGCAGCGCCAACACCGCCTTGGAGGTCTCCGGGCCGATTGTCATGACCTTGTCCGTAAAAGAAATGCCTGCTCCGACCGTGCGCGGACGAAGAAGCAACCCACTAGCCTCCCGCGGAGGCGGATTCACGATAGAAGCGCCGATCAGCCGCATAACCCTCGGGAGTCTGCACTTTTCGTAAAACGAGGGTCTCTTATGAATACCAAATACCCCGAGCACATGCATTTCCATCCACGAAGTAAAGTAGTGCATCGTGAAATTGGCGGGTTGCACCCCCGATTTATTTGCGTCCGCCGCCATACTGAGACGTGGGTACAAGTGGGCCAACCTGGCGATTCCAATCGACAATTGTATGCCAGCCACCATCCGATGCGCTGGATAGAAGACGGATGGCCTCATGTAGCGAGGGTGCATGGGGAGCGCAAACCAGCACAGCCATAGCCCCAGAAACCCGAGAAAGAAAGTCTCCTCGTCAATGCCCGGAGCGGCGATTTCCGATAAGAGGATGATTGCAGCATCGGGGAGGTAAAAACCCTTTTGATCGTTTTCCAGTGCTGGTCGACGATCTAAGCCAAGGCCGAAGGGGTCGTCAAGCTTAGCAAATTTTTCGCCCCGCTGCGATAAAATCTCCGGTCGAAGAAAGCAAGCGATGAAGTCTGCAAAACTAACTCTCCGGCCTCCCGATTCCAAGTAGAGACTTTCATACATATTCAGCACCTTTACCAGACTCGGAAACTGGTGCTGAATAGCATTCTCCGGCGTCAGGTCCATCACCAACGGCTTAGTGGCGAAGACATATTCATCAGGAGGAAGCAGCTCCTCATAGTGCTCCCCCCTCACCGGCAGACCGGAAATCTCAGCAAATTCTTCTAGGGGGATGGAGACTTCCCTGTCCGTCAGAAGAAAGATATGGGTGGGGATGTTCCATTGTTCTACGAACGCCATAACCCACCACGTCGGAGGAGCAGGATATTCAAACAGCGAGGCGTAAACTGCACGATACAGACCGATCTTCAGCAAATGCGCCTACTTCACTGACAAGATGTACCTGGCCCACTGCAAATACCCGGCCGAATGTCGAGGGGTCAATCCAATGTTATAGGGTTGTCCCTAAGGGCGTGACTCACCCTGGCATATGCGCCGCCCCAAAATATCCACGGCTGCCGGCAGCTGCACGGGTATGGCAGCAATCGAAGGTTGAAGAAGACCCTCCGAATTCCAATTTACAACCTCCACGGCATAGTTCACCGGGGGTATATCTGCGTACGAGATTGACGAGATTGGATCCAACGGCGTCGCGCAAGAAAAGCTTCGGCGACCTTTGATAATTTCGCTGTACCACCTGCCCCACAGATGAAGGTTCTTGTGCTCCGGGTCATAGTCCTTAATGAGAGCAAGAACCTCCCGGTCTACCGGTGCCTCAGGGAATCCTCCCTCTGAACGGAAAAACGGGAATGAAAGATCAGCAGACATGTTGCCTGCAAGAAAAAACGAAATTCAATTATCAGTATCATAATTTAATTGTAAAATCCTGACGCTTGGTACTTTATAATTTATACCACACTGCAATGCAGTGGAGGGGGGACCAAAGGGGGACCCACAAAATCCAGATGACAATGCATCAGTTAATAAGACAGCCTCATCATTGAATGAGACTGTCAATTAATGAAGAAATCCTCAAAGAATATTCTCATTAAATGAGAAATCCCTCGAGACAAGGAGAAAATCTCCCTCTCAGAGCAAAGCTCTGTAACAGAGTGACACTTGTCAAACTCTGGTCATGAGGGAATAAAATTCCTTAAAGAGCCTAGCTCTGTAATAATGAAGGAAAAATCCATCAAAGAAAAATTAATTCCTAAGAATTAAAGTTCTGGGAACTTAAAAATCCATGAAAAAACTCTTAAGAGTTCTTCATCAAAAGATCAAAAGATCCATATTTTTTCAATGAGCAAACCTCTGTTCATGGGTTAAGAAACCCTGAAACAAGATCTCTTTAGATCTATGGATTCTTGAGAGCAAAGCTCTGTTTATGAAACCCCAAAGGGGTTTTCTTTAGATCAAAAGATCTATAAGAGCAAGGCTCTGTTAATTAGAATTAATTTAATTTATTTTAAATTTTTACCTAAAATTTTCTAGAGTTTAACTCTTGAAGTTCTTGAAAATGAGAGCAAGGCTCTGAAAATAAAATTCTTGAAGGAGATGATAATCATCTGAGGACCAAGGGTCCTATTTATAGGCGCTGAAGCGCCTCCTCAACTTCTGAGTCGATCCAATGGCTCAGATGTTGCCACCGCTGCACTCACGTATGCGCCACGTGAGCGCAACGGTGGGGGGGCATTTGTTTCCCCTAATCAGAGAAAAGCTTTGCTTGAATTTCAAAATTCAAAAATTGAAACAACGCTTCGGATTCCTTGCGCTGCGCGCAGAGCGCCACGTATCAACAGCAGACACGCCAGCGCCAGGAGCGCTGCGTCCAAGGCAGCGCACCCCCAATCAGAGCAAAGCTCTATTTTAAAATTCAAATTTTAAAAAGAAGCAACGCTTCAGATCACTTGCGCTCTGCGATGCGCGCCACGTGTCAAACAGGGGCGCGCTAGCGCAGTTGCGCTGCGCTCTGCGCTGCGCGCCACGTGTCAAACACGGGCGCGCTAGCGCACACGTGTCAAACACGGGCGCGCTAGCGCACACGTGTCAAACACAGGTGCGCTAGCGCGGTTGCGCTGCGCTCTGCGCTGCGCGAGGTCAAACGCAGGTGCGCTAGCGCTAATTACGCCAGCACTGGAATTTAAATAATAAATTATTAATTAATCAGAATTAAAATTCTAGAAAGATCTTTCCAATCTTATTAAAATAAGAAAATTGTCTTCTGTAAAACAGAGGCCTTAGGATCAAAGATCCAACGGTGGGGAAATATCCACAGATCAATCAGAGAAAAATTTCTGTAACTAACTTAACAAATCAATTGACCCTATATAAAGGCCCTTAGACTCCAAGTCTCACACACATACAGATACAGAAGAGAGAGAACTCTTGGCAAACTTTGAGAAAAACTCAATGAGAAAGAAAGGCAAGCTTTTGAAGAAAGAAAATCATCTTCTTCATCTTTAAAGGTAAAGAATTAAATTCTTGGAAGAACAGAGATGAAATCATCTCATTAAAAGAAGAATTCTCTTCTAAAAGATCAAAGATCTAAGAACAAGATCAAGATTTTCTACAAAAAAAAGATCAGAAAGATCCAATCATAAAAGATTTAAAGAAGCAATTTACTTCATTCCTAGATCATTTGATCTATATAAAGGCACAGCCTTTTGATGAGAATAAGAACCTTGGTTCTTGAATCTTGAGGTAGAACCTCTTTTGAGAGAACAAATAAATTGTTCTTTGATCTTAATTTGATCAAGATGCGCTCTGCGCTATTGGACAGTGCATTGCACTAATAAAATGCGCCTTTGCGCTTATTGGAATGGCGCACTGCGCCAGAACGCGCCACGTGTCAACCACATACGCAATCTGCGCTTTGCGCTTCTAAAATGGTGCACTGCGCTCTTAGAATGGCGCACTGCACCAGAGCACGCCACGTGTTACTCACTGGCGCAGCGCACTGCGCTAACAAACTTGCGCTTAGCGCAGAGCGTGACACGTGTCACTGTTCCCGCCAAAATTTTGGCTCAAAACCCGCTCCTTATAAAATAATAACAATAACAATAAAAAATAAATAAATAAATAAATAAATAAATAATAATAAAGGAGAAAATCTCCCTTTCAGAGCAAAGCTCTGTTCAAATTCCAAGACGGGAAACGAAGCAACGCTTCTGTTTCCCCCAATCAGAGCAAAGCACTATTTAAAATTCAAATAATAATAAAAGATGCAACGCTTCAGCTGATTTGCGCTCTGCGCTGCGCGACACTGTCAGCGCAGTTGCGCCGCGCTCCACGCTGCGCGACACGTGTCAGCGCAGTTGCGCCGCGCTCCGCGCTGCGTGACACATGTCAAGCGTAGGTGCGCTTGTGCCAAACAGAAAAATTCTGAAAGATCTTTCTCAATCTTGTTAAAAACAAGAAGATTGCCTTCTGTAAAACAGAAGCCCTTGGATCAAAGATCCAACGGTGGGGAAAAATCCCCAAATCACTCAGAGAAAGATCTCTTTAACTGGTCTAACAAACTGATTGGCACTATATAAAGGCCCCTAGACCTCCAAGTTTAAAAAAAACACAGAGAGAGACAAGAACACAAAGAGAGAAAAACAGAGAACTCCTCTAAATAAAATTTTGAGAAGAACTCAGAAAAAGAAAAGATAAAAACCTCTGAATAAAGAAGAATTTCTTCTAAAAAAGATCATTGATCTAAGAACAAGATCAAAGATCTTCAATAAAAATATAATAATAATAAAAGCGCTGCCTTTTGATGAACCACTGGTTCTTTGAAAACAAGAAAATTTGTTTTCTTTGATCTAAAATTGATCAAAATAATAAAAACAGTGCCCTGCACTTGCAAAATCTACACTGTTGCGCTCTCGGGTTGGCGCAAGCCACCAGAGAGCGCCACGTGTCAGCCCCATAATGATCTACGCTATGCGCTTCTAAAAAATAGAGCACTGCTCTTATTGGCGCAACTCACCGGAGCGCGCCACGTGTCAGCAGCGCAACAGCGCAGCGCACTGTCACAGCGCACTGCGCTTGCGCTCATCAGAGCGTGACACGTGTCACTCCCACATGAGTTTGCGCCTTGCGCTCCTCAATTGACGCAAAGCGCCTGACAAGCCACGTGGCGCTCTATCAGACTAATTAATACAACGCATTATTAAGGGGCAGAGCCTAATTAAGAGGCCCAATGGACCAAAACAAATACTCTGCATTATAAAAAAGGGGACAAAGCCCAACTTAAAAGGCCTAACAGGCCAGAATAAAATACATTGCAGGGGCAGAGCCCTAATTAAGGCCTAATAGGCCAAATGCAAATAAAATGTTGCACATTTTCAATTGGACTTAGCCCAATTCTAGACGTAAGTCCTCAAATTAAATTGACTGAGCACGGCTGCTCTCTTAAATCAATTTACATCCGGTTCAAGAGTACATCTCTGAACTCCTCTGACACCTGTCGTTGTAATCCTTCAACGACGTCATAGAGGTGATGGGTCCCGACGGCCATACATAACATGGACCACCATGTCCCTAAACTGGCAATGGACCACCATGTCCCTAAACTGGAAATGGACCCCCATGTCCCTAAACTGGAACATGGACCACTACGTCCCTAAACTGGAACAATAGAGCCCCAAATGCTCTTTTGTCGGATCTAAACGATCCTGTTTAAGTTGATCTTAGCCTCAAAAATGGCTAACGTATCCTTAAACTTTCAAACAGACTTTAGTCCCAAATCAGACTATAAATCCCCTAATCAACTTTGCTTCAAGGGTACATCTCTAAACTCCTCTGACACCTATCGTTATAATCCTTCAACGACGTCAGAGAGGTGATGAGTCCCGACGGTCATACATGCAATGGACCACTATGTCCCTAAGCTGGAACAATAGAGCCCAAATGCTCTTTTGTCGGATCTAAACGATCCAGTTAAGTCGATCTTAGTCTCAAATCGGACTAACGCATCCTTAACAAACGTTTAAGTCGATCTTAGTCTCAAATATGGATAACGTATCCTTAAACTAAAACACCAAACCCAAATCTAAGTAAATACGGATTTGGACTAATCCACGTCCTACGGGCGACGACATAAATTAGTCTCCGTATACAATCCACGGGCAACCACAAACAAAACAAACACCCACGACACGAAGTAAAATTCTGGAGAAGGAGAAAGTTATTACCGCTATACGGTAGCGTAATTAACTGCAGGGGCTTGCGTCTGCAGGGAAGAGCGTCCCCATAATCAAAAACCCCTCGAGCGAGGGGGAATCTGACGAAGTCTGCTACATCGGCCGCATCCGTCCAAACCTCCGATACACGGTGCTATAAATCAACTTGGCATCTTCGGAGAGGTGGACGGATAAAACCAAATAGCATCTGCCCCGAATCACAGGCAAGACGTCCATGTCTTGGCCGCCGTTCGGAGGGGGACAGATTCTGGCATGCCCGGTGGGACCTTTTCCTCTTTCCACTCCACACTTCGTGTGTCGTGTTTGCGAACGAATCGCGGTTTGCTGTGGTTGCCTGTGGATTCGAGGTACTAAGATTTGGTGTCTTGCTCCGTGCAGAGAACAGAAAATCAATGGCTTCAAACTGCACTGCCTGCAACTGCCACTCTCGCTTCGTCCTTGCTGGAGGAGTGACTTATGGGCCCCAAGCGGCCTCCCTTTTCAAGATGCCAATAGAGCAGGTAACTCAAACCACCACTGGACTATTCTTCGGGACCATGCTCCCACCGATTAGCTTCAATGCCCCATTACCATCGCAAGAAGCTCCGAAGAAGTCCGTCTTTGATCGGCTTATAACTACCGCGGCCCCTCTCAACGGGTCGCCCAACTTCAATACCTCAATTTTCAACAAACTGGGCCAGAACGTCTACAAGCCCGTGATACCCGAAGATGCCATACCAAAGCGGATAGCCATCCCGGCTCAAACAGACGAAATCATTGGAAAGGCTCCTCCTTCTAAGAAGTCAGTTTTTACAAGGCTGGCCATTCCGGTTGCTGCTCCAGGCGAGGTCATCAAAGCTGCCCAGAGGTCTGTCTTTGACAGATTAGATATTGCTTCTCAACGGGTGTCAGTCTTCGACAGGCTAGAACCAATAACGGTCTCTCCTCAAAGCAGGGGGCATGATGAAGTCACCCCTACGGCTAAACCAACTCTAATTGGTCGACATGCTCGCCGTCGTCACTGGCGCCGGGTAAGGAAGGCTGGGGGAAACTCCCCCTCTGGGATAACTCCGCCGGCTACAATGGTGGAAATCAAAGCTGCTGTTCCAACCGAGAACAGCTTTGAACTGCTCAACAAGGTGTGCAGAAACGCTACTACTGTAGAGCTGAAGAGAACTTCCTCACCTGTGAAGAATACTGCAGAGAAGAAGCTGGAGCAGCCCCCTCAGCGGCTGTCCTCTAAGATTTACAAGGTCTGGCGTCAAGTCCAGGACTCCGTGATGGATCAAGACTATCTCCGCCGACAGAAAAAGATGAAAGTTCGGCGGGAGAAGGACTGCTCTGCCAAGCCAGAAAAAGCAACAGCTGGCTGGGTGCCCACTGCAACGGCTCCCTCAACGTCAATCACTCAAAAGAAAAGGAGGCCGCAAAAAGCCCCTTTGAATATGGCGAACCGTAAAAGCGCTGAGCGCAAACGCCCCAAGTCTGGGGGCATAGTGGTGCATACTGTTTATATGGCATCCGGAAAAGAGGACAGCCGCGCTGCGACGGGTCACCGACCACTCACCCAATCTATCTCAAGAGATCAGGAACAACAGCAGCAGAAGCTTCAGGAAATGCTGACGCAAATGGCCACACTCACCGGGCCAAAAGAAAACTCGGAGGCATTGTCAGAACAGCGTCACGAACAAGAAACCGACGCTGATTTCTTACGCAGGGTCCTCAAAAAGAAGGACAAAGAAGCCGCAGAGCAAGCGGCTAACATAAAACAAATGGCGCTCCTCTTCCAAGACATGATAAGGATGATGTTACAGCCGGACCCTCCAACTGATGACCCTCCAATCATTGTTGAAAACGATAAAGGGGAGACATCTAATCCTCCTCCGGCTCTTTTAGCAGCCAAGGAAGAAACCATTTCCAAGGCCGCACTGGATGACTATATAGCTCAGCAAATACGAGCTCATCAGGCGAGTGAAGCGGCCGGGCAAATCGTCAAAACCGGACGACCCTATCCGAGCTGGTATGACCAAATCAGTTACCTTCCGGGATATACGATCCCTAAGTTCCATGTATATAAAAAGACAGGGAACCCACATCAGCATGTCGCTCAATTCAGGGCCTTATGCGGCAACACGGAAGGCGACGACAAACTGTTGCTTCGCCAGTTCGTCGGCAGTTTAGCGGAAACAGCCTATGAATGGTATTCAGAGCTACCTAACGACTCTGTCAAAACATTTGCGGAGATGGAGCTACTGTTTACACAAAGATTCGCGAGTGCTAGTGAACGCGCCCCGATAACAGCACTGATCAATGCCAGGATAAGGCCAGGCGAAACGTGGGTCCAATACGCAACACGATGGCGGAACCTATGGTCGAAATGTGAACAACGTATCGAAGAAGCGCCAGCGGTGGGCATGTTCGTGGGCACTCTCGATCCGCAGGCGACTATATCCCAATTCAAGATGTTCTTCAGGCCGACCACTTTCCAGGCCTTGATTGACAAATTAGCCCAAATGGACCAGATGGGCCATGGACCGTCTCCTACAAAACTGGACTCTCAAAATGAGAAGAAAGGAAAAGCGATCGTTGTTGCCAATACTCAACAACAGCTAAGCAAATCAAAGCCAGTTGCTCGCCAAAACAACGTGCGTCCATGCCCATCCCTCGAGGAGAGACTGGGACGTCCTTACTCGTTTCCTCAGAATAAAACAAGGAAACTGTTCGAGCTGGCTACGCACAACGGACTCATCAATCTGCCGAGTCCAAAACGTCTGTTGCGGCCAGGCGATCTCAATAATCCCGACTATTGCCCTTACCACCACACGGTAAGTCACCCGATCGAGGACTGTTTCGTCTTTAAGGGATGGATCGAGGATCAGTACCTACAAAGCAAGTTTGCGCTATCTGAAAAGTGGAAGGTAAACCCACCACAGCCGCACACTCCAAAGAAGACGGACGCACCGGGGGCAACTTGTCATGTGATCTCTCACTCATTGGAGGATGAGGAGGCTTCTTGCGCCGAGAAACCGAAGGCGGACCCTGAACCAGAAATTCTGCGGCCGTCAGACGAGATGATCGATGCCTTCCTGAATGAGATTCGTCTGAAAGTTAAAGCCAATCAAGAGCGTGAGATGGCCATACTGGAAGGAGCCAAGCACCGCCGACTAGATGAAAGAATCGAGGCACTCTCATCAAATCAAAAGTCATCCGCTGCGGATAAAAACAAATTCAAGACGAGGAAAAGGTTCGCCAAGACCCTATCAATGGGAATGAAGCTACCACCCTCTGAAGAAAATACTCTCGGTGGAGTAGAGAT
Organism: Agapanthus africanus; assembly: GCA_030015575.1. Lineage (NCBI taxonomy): Eukaryota > Viridiplantae > Streptophyta > Magnoliopsida > Asparagales > Amaryllidaceae > Agapanthus > Agapanthus africanus. The sequence goes on along the minus strand of JASDDO010000022.1, from coordinate 764,989,696 downwards.
GCATCCTAACTTCTTCTTATATCATCAGAAGATCATACATCCTACCGAAGACTGCGACTCCTTTAAGTGTTGGTAGCAAGGATATGTCGCACAAAAGCAACACTTCAATAGGACAAAGCGTGATGCTCGTAGACATCAGAAAAATGCGATACATGAGCGCAAAAGAGCCACCGACGACTGTCACATAGCCGATTCCAAGGGATCGCAAATTATCACCTTTGGAGGCGACTCTGACGAAGAAGTTGCCCTCAACCCTCTCCTCAAGGAATCCATTTCAAAAATGAAAGAATTGAGGAGTTGCGAGAACGTTCAGCCGTGCAATCGCACGCTACCCGAAAAAAATCTCGGCCCCGCAAACAAAGGATCGAGCAAAAAGTATAAAGGGAAGGGAAAAACAGCCCTCGTAGCCAACACTCAACAGCAATCGAGTGGCCCTAGACCGGTTGTTTGCCAAAACAACAAGCGGCAACCCCTCCATGAAAAGTTGAAATGTCTTTACTCGTTTCCTCAAGATAAAACAAGGAGACTGTTCGAGCTGGCAGTGCGCGACAGACTCATCAATTTACCAAGTCCAAAACGGCCGTTGCGGCCAAGTGATGTTAATGATCTCAATTATTGCCCTTACCACCAAACGGTAAGTCACCTGATCGAGGATTGGTATGTCTTCAAAAACTGGGTTGAAGACCAAAACCAACGAGGCAAGTTCGTCATCTCCGAAAACTGGAAGGTGGGTCCGCCACAACCACATGCTCCGAGAAAGATGGATACGCCGGGGGCATCCTGCTCATTCATAGGGAAAGCCCCATAGACCGAAAAGTCAGTAAACTAGAGATTCGCCTCAAATACGGCGACGGTGGACCGAAACGTCCCTAAACTAACAGTAGACCGAAACGTCGTTAAACTAACGATGGACCACTATGTCCTAAAACTGGTTGAGGACCGAAACGTCCTTAAACTAACGACGGACCGCAATATCCTAAAACTTGCAATTGACCGAAACGTCGTTAAACTACTACCAACCCGCGGCATCCTCAGGCTGGCGTGGTGTAAAAAAAAACAAAACAAAAAACAAAAAACAAAAAAAAGGTATATCCATAAGCAAAATGGGCACGGATGAAAACCCGAAAGGGCTCCGTGAGTAAAAACAGCAGGGCTACCGGCGAGTCTTGTGAAAACCCGAAAGGGCGCAACCTCGTTAAAAAAAAGAAAAAAAAAAGAAAAAAAATAAAAGACGGTATGTCCAGAAGAAAAATGGGCACGGATGAAAACCCGAAAGGGCTCCGTGAGTAAAAACAGCAGGGCTACTGGCGAGTGTTTGTGAAAACCCGAAAGGGCGCAACCTCGTTAAAAGACACTTACAGGGTCCTCTCGACCTTGTAAGGAGAAACCACCCGCGTGAGATCCTTACGACTCACAAGGGAACAATACACTTAGGGATCCTCACGATTCCTAAGGAGAAATTACACTTGCGAGATCCTCACGACTCGTAAGCAGAACTCTCTTATGGGACCCTCACGGCTCATAAGATTTGAAAGTCTTAAGTTACAGAGACCTGAACCTATTCTTAAGCAACCCTCACAACCTCCGATATGGCCTTACAAGCGGCTCAATACTGACCCTTGTATACAATCCACGGGCGTGAATAAACATTTCCCTAACCAAGTCCCATCCATGACTAGGGATATGTTCGCACGGTGAACAACCCTTGTGAGTCCTCTCGACTCATAAGGAGATAACACTCTTGTAAGATCCTTACGACTTATAAGAGAACATACACTTAGGAGTCCTCACGATTCCTAAGGAGAAAACGCACCTGCGAGATCCTCATGACTCGTAGGGAGAAACACCTTTATGAGACCTTTACGGCTCATGAAGTCAAAAGCCTTAGTCGACGGGATCCTAACCATGTTTGCTAAGCCACCTTTGTTCGACATCGACAGAGACAAATGATGATTCGCTCCTGGCAATATCCCAGTTGTAGCGATGCTGATGCCTAAATCAGTATCAAATTCCAAGTCTTTTCATGGCAAATGATGATTCGCTCCTGGTAATATTCCAGTCGTAGCGATGCTGATGCTAAGATTGGCACCAGATTCCAAGTTCCACACTCGCGATAAAAAGTCCGCGAGCCAAAAATGCATACGAAATAGCCGAAATGATGGGGCAGCTTGCAACAAAATCAGCAAGTAAAAATGTATGCATACAAAATAGCCGAAATGATTGGGCAACTCGCAATAAAAAGCAGCGAGTAAAAATAAAACAAATAGCCGAAATGATTGGGCACCGCGAAAAACAGCCGAAATGATTGGGCAATCACGATTTTCGTGATATAAAAAGCTGAAATGATAGAGCATCGCGGAAAGAATAAAAAAATGATAAAAGAATAAAACTTTTGCCCTACAAGTGAGATCACATCGATCCCTGTATACAATCCAGGGGAACAAACAAAGAAGGAACCATACTTTCCCAACAGGCTCCATCAGAAAGCGAAGCCAAATCTCGACGGTCCATAGACAATCTAGAGATAACCTCGATATTTGTTGCAATATTGCAGACACAATGTCAACAAACGAAGCAAAAGAAGATCTCTAGATTCAGGGTCTCGACGTCGATATCGACAACTTAGAGATCACCAACGGCGTTTCTCCTCACTCCAACCAGATGCAGACGTGACGTCAACAACCGACCTCAGAGTCGCAACGAAACGGAGCCATGGCAAAGTCCCTAGTTCCAAATCTCAATGGCCACATCTGCAGCCTGGAGACCAACAACGGTGGGCCTCCTCATTCCAGCAGGATACAGATGTTACGCAATCAAACGGAGCCACGGCATAGTCCTTAGTTCCAAATCTCGACGGTTTATAGACAACCTAGAGACCATCTCAGCATTCGTCTCGATACAGCAGACGCAATGTCAACAATGGCATCCCTTCGCAGTCCAGCAGGATGTAGATGCGACGTCAACAAAAGACCCCATAGTCGAAACAAAGCGGAATGACGGCAAAATCCCAGCTCCACCTTGACATTCGTCTCGATACAGCAGACGAAATGTCACTATAGCGTCCTTCCTCCAGCCGGATTCAGACGCGACAAAGCAATCGAAGCGAAGACCAAATTCCTAGCTTCAGGGTCTTGACGGCAACTCATATAAAGCCTGAAAGACAATCGGAGATCATCCCACACCAGCACGGAGTGGTCACCACCTCTACGTTCGTCTCGATATAGCAGACGAGATGTCACTATAGCGTCCTTCCTCCAGCCGGATTCAGACGCGACAAAGCAATCGAAGCCAAGGCTAAATTCCTAGCTTCAGGGTCTTAACGGCAAGTCATATAAAGCCTGAAAGGCAATCGGAGATTATCTCGCACCAGTGCAGAGTGGTCACCACCTCGACGTTCGTCTCGACACAGCAAACGCAACATCACCAAAAGGAGTCATGGCAAAATCCCTGGTTCCAAACCTCGACGGTTCACCAGCAACTTAGAGACAACCACAACATTCGTCTCGATACAGTAGACGCAATGTAAGCAAACGAAGCAAATGCCAAATTCCTAGCTTCAGGGCCTTGACGGCAAGTCATATAAAGCCTGAAAGACAATCGGAGATTATCTCGCACCAGTGCGGAGTGGTCACCACCTCGACGTTCGTCTCGACACAGCAGACGCAACATCACCAAAAGGAGCCACGGCAAAATCCCTAGTTCCAAACCTCGACGGTTCACCAGCAACCTAGAGACAACCACGACATTCGTCTCGATATAGCAGACGCGATGCCGGCAAATGAAGTGAAGGCCAAATTCCTAGCTTTAAGGTCTTAACGGCAACTCATACAAAGCCTGAAAGACAACCGGAGATCATCTCGCACCAGTGCGGAATGGTCACCACCTCGACGTTCGTCTCGACACAGCAGACGCAACATCATCAAACAGCGGAGCCACGGCAAAGTCCATAGTTCCAAGCCTCGACGGTTCACCAACAACCTAGAGACAACCGCTACATTCGTCTCGATACAGCAGACGCGATGCCAGCAAACGAAGCGAAGGCCAAATTCCTAGCTTCAAGGTCTTAACGGCAAGTCATATAAATCCTGAAAGACAACCGGAGATCATCTCACACCAGTGCGGAGTGGTCACCACCTCGACGTTCGTCTCGACACAGCAGACGCAACATCACCAAAAGGAGCCACGGCAAAATCCCTAGTTCCAAACCTCGACGGTTCACCAGCAACCTAGAGACAACCACGACATTCATCTCGATATAGCAGACGCGATGCCGGCAAATGAAGTGAAGGCCAAATTCCTAGCTTTAAGGTCTTAACGGCAACTCATACAAAGCCTGAAAGACAACCGGAGATCATCTCGCACCAGTGCGGAATGGTCACCACCTCGACGTTCGTCTCGACACAGCAGACGCAACATCATCAAACAGCGGAGCCACGGCAAAGTCCATAGTTCCAAGCCTCGACGGTTCACCAACAACCTAGAGACAACCGCTACATTCGTCTCGATACAGCAGACGCGATGCCAGCAAACGAAGCGAAGGCCAAATTCCTAGCTTCAAGGTCTTAACGGCAAGTCATATAAATCCTGAAAGACAACCGGAGATCATCTCACACCAGTGCGGAGTGGTCACCACCTCGACGTTCTTCTCGATACAGCAGACGAGATGTCACCCCAACGTTCTTCCTCCAGCAAGGTTCAGACTCGACAATCAAACAAACGGAGCCACGGCAAAATTCCCAGTTCCAAGCCTCGACGGTTCACCAACAACCTAGAGACAACCGCGACAATCGTCTCGATACAGCAGACGCAGTGCCAGCAAACGAAGCGAAGGCCAAATTCCTAGTTTCAGGGTCTTGACGGCAACTCACATAAAACCTGAAAGACTATCGGAGATCATCCCACACCAGCGCGGAGTGGTTATGACTCATCGGGGCTCTCCAAAATGAGCCTAACCTCAAGTAAAAAGCGGCATGGCAAAATTCCTAACGCTTGCTCTTCCGACGGTCAAACTGCGAAGGAGGATTGTTTGAAGACGTCTTGTCCAGCCCACGAAGGGATCAGAGACACGACAGTCGCATGGCTACTCGAACAGCACGATTGCCTATCGAGGAATATATCAGCTGATGCGACGGTACGACGACCAAAACCCTAAGTACCACAGACCCTAACGAACTTCTGTCGTAAAGAGCAGAGGTTAACTGTGACGTTAGGATATGCTTGCGAGAACTGCTCGATTCGTCTCGACTCGTGAGGAAATTGATGTCTTTGCGAGAACTTCTCGATTCGTCTCGACTCGTGAGATAAAGCCTCAGGCAGTAGGGATTAAAAAACCTGTTTCCTAAGCACTGGGACCCTGCAAGTCGGCCCAAAACGGTCTCTTGCATACTATCCACGGGTCTCACTCTCCAAAGTCGAATCTCGACAACGAGGGAATCAACCGCTTACGGGTCCTCTCGACTCGTAAGAGGGAAAATTCTCTTATAGGATCCTTACGACTTATAAGAGAAAACGCACTTAGGAATCCTCACGATTCTTAAGGAGAAAATACACCTATGAGATCCTCTCGATCCGTAGGGAGAAAAGTCTTTGTGAGACCCTCACGGCTCATAAAGTTGAAAAGTCTTAGGCTACAACCCTAAACTTGTCGCCTAAGCCCTCAATTCCATGGCTACTCATAACTTTGCACTACTTCAGCCACGTACATACTTACGTAGGCAAAGTAGTGGGGGGCATTTGTTCCCGTCAAAATTTTGGCTCAAAACCCGCTCCTTATAAAATAATAACAATAAAAAGAATAAATAAATAAATAAATAATAATAATAAAGGAGAAAATTTCCCTTTCAGAGCAAAGCTCTGTTCAAATTCCAAGGCGGGAAACGAAGCAACGCTTCTGTTTCCCCCAATCAGAGCAAAGCTCTGTTTAAAATTCAAATAATAATAAAAGAAGCAACACTTCAGCTGATTTGCACTCCGCGCTGCGCGACACGTGCCAGCGCAGTTGCGCTGCGCTCCGCGCTGCGCGACACGTGTCAGCGCAGTTGCGCTCGCGCAGTTGCGCTGCGCTCCGCGCTGCGCGACACGTGGCAGCGCAGTTGCGCTCCGCGCTGCGCGACACGTGGCAGCGCAGTTGCGCTGCACTATGCGCTACCACGTGTCGCGTGTCAAGCGTAGGTGCGCTTGCGCCAAACAGAAAAATTCTGAAAGATTTTTCTCAATCTTGTTAAAAACAAGAAAATTGCCTTCTGTAAAACAGAAGCCCTTAGATCAAAGATCCAACGATGGGGAAAAATCCCCAAATCACTCAGAGAAAGATCTCTTTAACTGGTCTAACAAACTGATTGGCACAATATAAAGGCCCCTAGACCCCAAGTCTAAAAAAAAACACAGAGAGAGACAAGAACACAAAGAGAGAAAAACAGAGAACTCCTCTAAAGAAAATTTTGAGAAGAACTCAGAAAAAGAAAAGGTAAAAACCTCTGAATAAAGAAGAATTTCTTCTAAAAAAGATCATTGATCTAAGAACAAGATTAAAAATCTTCAATAAAAATATAATAATAATAAAGGCGCTGCCTTTTGATGAACCATTGGTTCTTTGAAAACAAGAAAATTTGTTTTCTTTGATCTAAAATTGATCAAAATAATAAAAACAGTGTCCTGCACTTGCAAAATCTACACTGTTGCGCTCTCGGGTTGGCGCAAGCCACCAGAGAGCGCCACGTGTCAGCCCCATAATGATCTGCGCTATGCGCTTCTAAAAAACAGAGCACTGCTCTTATTGGCGCAACTCACCATAGCGCGCCACGTGTCAGCAGCGCAATAGCGCAGCGCACTGCGCTTGCGCTCATCAGAGCGTGACACGTGTCATTCCCACAAGAGTTTGCGCCTTGCGCTCCTCAATTGGCGCAAAGCGCCTGACAAGCCACGTGGCGCTCTATCAGACTAATTAATACAACGAATTATTAAGGGGCAGAGCCCAATTAAGAGTCCTAATGGACCAAAACAAATACTGACCAAAACAAATACTCTGCATTATAAAAAAGAGGACAGAGCCCAACTTAAAAGGCCTAACAGGCCAGAATAAAATACATTGCAGGGGCAGAGCCCTAATTAAGGCCTAATAGGCCAAATGCAAATAAAATGTTGCACATTTTCAATTGGACTTAGCCCAATTCTAGACGTAAGTCCTCAAATTAAATTGACTGAGCACGGCTGCTCTCTTAAATCAATTTACATCCGGTTCAAGAGTACATCTCTGAACTCCTCTGACACCTGTCGTTGTAATCCTTCAACGACGTCATAGAGGTGATGGGTCCCGACGGCCATACATAACATGGACCACCATGTCCCTAAACTGGCAATGGACCACCATGTCCCTAAACTGGAAATGGACCCCCATGTCCCTAAACTGGAACATGGACCACTACGTCCCTAAACTGGAACAATAGAGCCCTAAATGCTCTTTTGTCGGATCTAAACGATCCTGTTTAAGTTGATCTTAGCCTCAAAAATGGCTAACGAATCCTTAAACTTTCAAACAGACTTTAGTCCCAAATCGGACTATAAATCCCCTAATCAACTTTGCTTCAAGGGTACATCTCTGAACTCCTCTGACACCTATCGTTATAATCCTTCAACGACGTTAGAGAGGTGACGGGTCCCGACGGCCATACATGCAATGGACCACTATGTCCCTAAACTGGAACAATAGAGCCCAAATGCTCTTTTGTCGGATCTAAACGATCCAGTTAAGTCGATCTTAGTCTCAAATCGGACTAACGCATCCTTAACAAACGTTTAAGTCGATCTTAGCCTCAAATATGGCTAACGTATCCTTAAACTAAAACACCAAACCCAAATCTAAGTAAGTACGGATTTGGACTAATCCACGTCCTACGGGCGACGACATAAATTAGTCTCCGTATACAATCCATGGGCAACCACAAACAAAACAAACACCCACGACACGAAGTGAAATTCTGGAGAAGGAGAAACTTGTTACCGCGATGCGGTAGCGTAATTAACTGCAGGGGCTTGCGCCTGCAGAGAAGAGCGTCCCCACAATCAAAAACCCCTCGAGCGAGGGGGAATCTGACGAAGTCTGCTACATCGGCCGCATCCGTCCAAACCTCCGATACACGGTGCCATAAATCAACTTGGCATCTTCGGAGAGGTGGACGGATAAAACCAAATAGCATCTGTCCCGAATCACAGGCAAGACGTCCATGTCCTGGCCGCCGTTCGGAGGGGAACAATCACCTTCGCATGCGCTAGCGCATTGCGCTATTTAATTGGCGCAAAGCGCCTGACAAGCCACATGGCGCACTATCAGACCACTAAAAATAATATGCATTATTAAAAAAGGGCAGAGCCCAAGTAAAGGTCTAACAGGCCAAATATAAATGCTATGCATTTAATTACAGAGCCCAATACTATGCATTATAAAAGGCAGAGCCCAAGTAAAAGCCTAACAGGCAGAACATGAATAAAATGTTGAACATTTTCAACTGGACTTAGCCTAATTCTGGCCATAAGTCCTCAATATAAATTGAACTGAGCACAACAGCTCTCCCAATCAATTTACACCCGGTTCGAGGGTACATCTCTTTACTCCTCTGATATCTGTCGTTGTAATTCTTCAACGTCGTCAGAAAGGTGACGGATCCCGACAACCACACACTGCTACGGACTGTGGGGTCCTTAAACTCATGGACTATGATGTCCTTAACCTCGACCGTGATGTCTTAAAACTAATATCGGACTATGACGTCCTTAACCTTGACTGTGATGTCTTAAAACTAATGCCGGACTATGACGTTCTTAACCTTGACCGTGATGTCTTAAAACTAACATCGGACTGTGAGGTCCTTAAGCTCACGGACTATGACGTCCTTAACCTTGACCGTGATGTCTTAAAACTAAAATCGGACTGTGAGGTCCTTAGCTCATGGACTATGATGTCCTTAACCTTGACCGCAATGTCTTAAAACTAACATTGGACCACCATGTCCTTAAACTGGTAATCGACCGCAATGTCTCTAAACTAAACAATAGAGTCCAAATGCTCTCTTATTGGATCTAAACGATCCCGTTAAGTCGATCTTAGTCTTAAATTAGACTAACGTGTGCTTAACAAACGTTTAAGTCGATCTTAGCCTCAAACAAGGCTAACCAAAACCCCAAACCCAAATCTAAGAAAATATGGATTTGGACTAATCCACGTCTTACGGGCGACAACATAAATTAGTCTCCGTATACAATCCACGGGCAACCACAAATAAAACAAACACCCACGACACGAAGTGACTATCTGGAGAAGGAGAAAGTTGTTACCGCGATGCGGTAGCGTAATTAACTGTAGGGGCTTGCGCCTGCAGGAAAGAGCGTCCCCACAATCAAAAACCCCTCGAACGAGGGGGAATCTGACGAAGTCTGCTATATCGGCCGCATCCGTTTAAACCTTCGATACATGGTGCCATAAATCAACTTGGCATCTTCGGAGAGGTGGACGGATAGCTCCAATTAGCATCTGCCCCGAATTTCAGGCTAGACGGATCTGCACGGTCGCGTCCCCGTTGTTTGGAGGGGAATAAATGGAGTTAAACTCTTAGAAATGATAAAAAAAGTATCCCTTTGTTTCTCTCCCCTTTGGCCCTGGATCTTCCCAAGATGGGATTTTTGGAGACGGGTCTCCTTCTTCTTCCTCTCGGTTGGCCGGATCTTGGAGAAAAGAGGTGAGATTTAAAAATATCCTCTTTTTGAGATCTAATGAAAGATCTGAGCTCCCCTTTGTGGGTTTTATGGTGAAAAACTATTTAATTTTGGATAAAGAAGAGAAACTCTTAATTTAATTGAAAAGTGGAAGAAGCTTTAGAATCTTGAGGAAGAAGAAGGAGGCACAAAAAACCCTAAATTTTGAGGGGAATAAAAAGTTATATTTTATTTCATTATCATGTTGCCTTATATAGTCTTACAAATTTACATATAGCCCATTGGGCTTTACAAAATGGCCTTTGCCTATCACATGCCTCATGTGCTCATTTCTTTTGCACATGAGCCATGGGCTTTAAAAAAATTTGGATTTATGCCCATTTTTCTTATATTCATTTATAAAAATTACATCAAAATTATTTATTATAAAAATTTTATTTCGGCAGGGGGGCGGCCGCGGGGCTCGACTTGGGCATGGGCCCACTTGATCTGGGCTTGGGCCCGCTTAGTTGGGGTTGACTTTGACTTTGACTTGGTCAACCGGTGTGTAATTTTTGACCCCAACAGTCATGTCGCAGGGCGATAATGACAAGAGAAGACTGTCACAAGGTGTAATACCCTATTATTTTATTGCATTCATATTTGAATAAATATTAAATTCCCGATTTCCTTATTACCCACTTCTCATTTTTCCTTTCCCATCTATATTTTCTTCTCTATTTATTTTCCCATCCTAGCTCTTTAAACCCAAAAGCCCTAAATTTCATTTTATATCTTCCCTTTTCTTTTCGTTAGGCCTATGAGCCCAAAACCCACTTCCTTTAATTTTTAACTAAAACGGTTTTGATTTTTTTATTATGATGATTATTTGATATTGATTGTTATTAATTTGTACTAATTGTATTAATTAGGTTAATTAGTATTAATTTTTATTAATTTTTTTAATTGGGTTAATTGGTATTAACTATGTTTAATGGGGATATTTTTCTAAACAAATTTTAAAACCCTTAAAAATAAACCCATCAGACCCCTTCTCTCTCTCTCCCCCTATTGTTCTCTCTCTTTCTTTCTATCTCTCTCTCTCCTCAAAACCAAATAAAAACCCATCACCTTCCTTCTCTCCATCTCAAACACCTCCATGCATGGCCGGCCACCATCTTCTTGGCCAAGCACCTGGGCCTCCTCTTTTCCCATAGCCGAGAGCACACCATGACCTCCCCTCACGGCAACCTCTACAACATCAAACCCAACACTGAGCCCTCTCGGCCTTCATCTCCGGCGTTTTCTACTCAACCGAGCACCCATCTCCATAGCCGAACCCAACCACTACGGCATCGTCTCCCTCGTCGAAGCTTAAGCCCAGCTCACGCACCCGAGCTCCCTCTACCCCAGCTTCTTCCGCCAACCTCCTCTGCACCGTCGGTCACCCATGTCACCGGCGTCACCACAACACCACCCTCGCCATCTCCCTCTATCCCAAGATCTTCCACTTCCTCCATAACCCACAACCCGAGATCCTCACACCACCGAGCGCTGCCGCCTCCTCCGTCCTCGAACCCAACAGCCACCGCCACCGTCGACGACACCACCGGAGCCCGTCGCCCTAAGTCCTCTCATGTCGAGCCCGCGCCACCGTGCCTAGCCGAGCCAAACCCTAGCCGAGGCTAACTCTAGGAGCCGCCGTGCCGAGCCATTGTCGTAGATCGCCATCGTCATTGTTGTCGTCGCAGACAAGTGAAACCCTTCACTTTTTTATCATGCTATTATAGTTGTTAAGTATAATATATACGATGATATATATATAGAGAGAGAGGTATATATAAAATCATGAAGTTATAATCGAATAGCGAACAATCGTCGTTAATTTTAGTGATTGGGACCCGACTCAGGTCGACTATCCCGTGGTAATATCTTTTAGAATTTATATGGATTAAATTTAGTCTTGATAAATTAAAAGAAACTAATGCTTCGAATGATACCGTGCATAAGCTAAGTGTTCGATGTGAAAGCCTAAACCAAAACCTATTCTAAAATACCGGAATTTATGACCAATGAATCTCTTTACTGATAATGAATATTGTGTAGGGATCGGAGTGGCGTTTAAACCATGAAATGACACTCCCATTTGGCGATGTTAAATATGGAATTTACCGTATACATTGCATTGTAAAATTCATAATTAATTAAATAGAACTCATAATGAAACGTTCTAGGGCTCCTATCTACACCAACTATATAACCTATAACTCTTTGTGAATGGTTATTGAATATTTCCATGTTACGAGAATGAAAATTGGATAGAAATACGGCTCTGGACTGCAGTCCAGAGCAGTATTTTCTGTCGATATCTAATTTGAAACACCAGTAGATCCCTGTACACAATTTATAATATGTGTAGACCCATATCTTTGCTTAGATAATAGAGTTATCTAACCGATTGTGTTGGTTTCATTTAATTTAAGTGTCGTCTGATATTTTACAAGTATTTTTAGTTGTCGACATGTCTGGCTGTTTCCTGCAATAATAGTTTATATGTAGTGACCTTAAACAGAACATAACTCCTTATATACAATGGTTATTACTGATCCATCTGTTGCGATGAAAACTTAACTAATAAATATAGATATTATTGAACTGTAGCGATGCCTAATTCTGTACGTAACTGATGACAAAATGCGTTCAAAATTGGACTTCCAGTTCTGAAACTGGAATTCCAGCTGTAACACCCCAGTTCATTTATACCAGTTCTAGTCAAGTATTTCTTTATTTATGGTATTTTCCTGATTTACTGTGTTTTTGGTGCGAATAGTGTTTGACATCTGTATTTGCATCCGACCCGACCCGCATGCTTGAAACCTGTCTTGATTCATGTTTATGATTTATCCTGACTTATTACGTGGACTCGTGCACTTTCGTTTGCATACTAGCATCTGCATTTTTAAATATAATATTTAAAGTCACATAAAATATTTTAAAAATATCTAGCATGGCCTGCATGATACCCTTAACCCTATCGTAGCATCCGTGCACCTTGTTCTCGTCCCGTTCAGTGTAACGGACCTGTTTGGATGGCTACGTGCATGTGCTTGCATCCGTTCTTGAGGGTATGCATTTTCGTGAACCGGATATCCTATTTTAGTTTGGTCGACATGTATATTTTTCGTATTTTAAAACTGGATTTTTAGACCCGACCCGGATGTGTTTTGAACTATTTTTGTATTAGCCAAAATCTCTAATTTCACTAATATTATATTCTAATATATAATTACAGTTTACATAAAATTCTTATAACTAATTATATTTTTCTAAAATTTCCTAAATCCTAATCCAAAAAAATTCCCCCCCTCTCTCGCTCTCCCCCTCCTCCCCTTTTTCTCTCTCCTCTCTCTCTCCTATCGCAAACACTGTGCGCATCTCGTTTCTCGTCACCTCCCCTCTCCTTACGCTCACCTCCCTCCTTTTCTTTTCTTCTCCCTCTTCTTTTTAAACCGAGCTCACCACGAGAAAACCCTTGCGACGAGAACCCACAACACTAACCCAAACTCCGCCGCCTCCTTTTCTTCGTCATCGCCTCTTTTCTTTCTCCTTCACCGTCTTCTTCTCTTCTTGATCCCTCAGTCCATCGACCCAACCTCCAACCTCGACCGAACCCATCAACCGAGACTCCAACGTCATCTCTCTCGGCTGTAGCACCTCATCGTCGACCAAGCCTCAACCGCCGCCATCATCGACATCTTCTTCTTCCTCAAAACACCCGCTGCCATCTCCTTCCTCCATCATCCTCTTCGATTACCCTCGTCTCCAAACCCATGCCTTCAACCCTCGACATTAGCACCATCTCCCTCCTCTCAAGACTCGTCTCCTTCTCCTTCCTCACAACCATCGCAACTGTCATCTCCTTCCTCATCCCTATCACCGAGCAGCCCATGTCACCTTCAACCCCGGCGAGAATTCATCCCCGAATCCGACAGCTTCACATTCACCTCATCTCGTGGAAACACCTCGCCTACATCCCTTCGTCGCAGATCATCAACTCCAGCACCCTATTCAAAGCCCAAGTCCGATCTCCCTCGACTTCATACCGTCGCCGACGATTCAGGCGACCCAGTGGATATCCCCAGCTAGCATGGTCACCTTCTTGATTTGGTTGGTCCAGTTTTGTACGCCCGCGTGTGCGTCGCGACGTTTACCGACATCGTTCGAGGCGTTTACACCCCGTCGTGTGATCCAATCGAGGCAAGTTTATCTTGCTACATACTATACTACTATATCTTGCACCCATATGAATAATAACATTTCATATTTTTTTGTTGTGCATCCCACTTAGTCTTGGAACTGTAAATATAACCCTAATCGATTATTGTGCATCCATACCATTAATTTTATATTTATTCGCATACCATGTCACATTGCTACATATTATTGTTATAGTGACACCCCATACTAGATAATGTGCATCCTATATAGTAATGGAACTATAGTTGCAACCCCTAATAGTTAGTTATGCATCCATGTTTTATTGTGTACCCATACCATTAATTCTTTATATCCAATTGCATCTACAGATTATATTAATCCATATTATTGTTTTATTAGCACCCCATACTTGATAATGTGCATCCTACATAGTCATGATATAACCCCTGATAAATATTTGTGCATCCATGCTTTTATTGTGCTTCCGCACCTGCTACAGTTTTATTATGAGCATCCGCTTGATACCTGTGCACTACATGTTATAACCTGATATACCACTGCTTGACTTGATACCTGATCTTTTTACTAATGCTGACAATCTTGACCTGTTGTCCCTACGGACATATCTTGTTGTCTATTTAGACAAACCCGTACCTGCTTGATCCTGTGTTGGCATTAGCTCCAGATTTTCAATACTCGACTTGAACACATAATCTTGGGGGTATGGGGAAATCAAAAGTTTAACTAAAGTGTAACTTAAAAGGGTATTACTTGATCCGTGGTCCCGGGAGATAACGGGACAGAATCATTCGTGATTCTTACTTGATCCGTGGTCCCGGGGGATAACGGGACAGAGTCATTCATGACTCCCACTACCTGATCCGTGGTCCCGGGGGATAACGGGACATATTCTTTGAGTTACATGGAGGATTACATTAATTGATTTCAAACAAACTTTAGAATAGATAACCTAGTAGCACAGCTTAGATTGAGCACTGCACGTCACACATACTGATATACTTCACTGTTATACATTCCTGTTGACTTGTTACTATTTATGATTCCTGCCTGCATATCTCGTTACATCCTGATTGCTTATATTATTGTTTGATATCATGACGCACTGACATCTGGGTTTTGCATGGCCCAGATCCTCTACCTTTGTCGCAGGCCGATCAGGAGTATTTCAGTGAACAGGCCGAGCAGTGAGGACCTGTTAGTATTTTAGTTTAGTTTCTTTCAGCATTTTCATTCCTGATGTGAGCCCGTATTTGGGACGTACTTTCCAAATTGTTATTGTTACTTGAATTTATTGCTTCCGCATATTATTTCTTGACTCGTTATTTTTGGCTCATGGACATGTACTAGATAGTTTCTTTTATTTTCCCGTTCTTGATATCTATAGACAGACGTAATGTGACTGTGGAGGGATGTTTCCTAGCCACAGGTAGCATGGTTGGCTCTGTCACGTGCCGATCTTAGCGCACTCTGGGAAGCGGGGCGTGACACCAGCAGTGAACACTTGTTTGAAAATGATCATATCTCCCTAACCAGTATCCCGATTGAGTTGAAACTAATTTTAATGCTTATATTAATGACTCTACTTCAAATGTAATTTATATTGTTTCGCTTGATTCTGCACGTATAAATTATGATGAATATTACAACCTGAATGACGCCGGCTGTCTTTTTATTCTGAAGTGTATTTATTGTATATTTCTATCATGTTATATGACTGCTTTACACTCAGTGATTAGTGACTATTCACACTGATACCCTAGTGACTATTTTCCATTGTCGAGTGATGATTGGTATCGATTAGATTATGGCAAGTATGATAGTGAACACGATTAAAATCGAAAGTGATATAAGTGAAAGCGTGATTGAACAGTGAAAACGACGTGCTGATACACAACCAATTTGATACTTGAACATATACCATAATCTGGGGAAAATGGGGAAATCTATGGTGGAATCTGTTGGGGTCAAAATTTGCACCGCAGTTGACCGGGTCAAAGTCAAGATCAACCCCAAGTAAGCGGGCCCAAGCCCAAGCAAGTGGGCTCATGCCCAAGTCGAGCCCCGCGGCCGGCCTCCCCCATGTCAAAATAAAAAATCATTTAATAAATAATTTTAATGTAATTTTTTTATGCATGAATGGGCAAAAAGCCAAATTTTTGTAAAGCCCATGGCTTATGTGCAAAAGGAATGAGCACATGAGGTATGGGATGGGCAAAACGCCATTTTGTAAAGCCCAAGAGGCTATGTGTAAATGTGTAAGCCTATATAAGACAACATGATAATGAAATAAAGAGAAATTTTTTCATTCCCTTGAAAATCTAGGGTTTTTTTGCCTCTTTCTTCTTCCTTAAGGTTCTAAACCTTCTTTCCCTTTTCAATTAAATCAAGAGTTTTTCTCTTTCTTTTCCAAAATTAAATAGTTTTTCACCACAAAACTCACAAAGGGGAGGTCAGATTTTCCATCAGATTTCAAAAAGGGGAGATTTTTAAATCTCACCCCCTTTCTCCAAGATCCGGTCAACCGAGAGGAAGAAGGAGACCCATCTTCAAAAATCCCATTTTGGGAAGATCCAGGGCCAAAAGGGAGAGAAACAAAAAAGCCCCCCCTTTGATCATTTCTAAACATTTCTAGGAGTTTAACTCCATTCAAGATCTGTTGGAGTTCAACTCCATAAATTAATCTCTTTTTAGGAGTTTAACTCCAGAAGTCAAATCGGGAGCACAGCTCCCGGTGCATGGACAAAGTCCCTTTTCCTGCAGACGCCCAGCGCCCGCATGCCAAACGCGTGGGGCGCCCAGCGCCCGCGTGCCAAGCGCATAGGGCGCCGGCGTCCGGCGCCCGCATGCCAAGCGCGTGCGGCGCCGGCGCCCACGCGTCCTTTGGACGCTATTCTTCTCTTTTTTTTATATACACACACACTCCACAACACTGTCCCCGTTAGGAAAAATTTCTAACGGGACGCTGTCCCGCACCCCGCAAGGGGGCTGCTAGCCCCCTTGACCCCTAACCCGCTATCCAGGTAGCGGGCCCCCCGTAAAAACCCTGCGTGGCCCCCGATATATCTAAAACCCCTTCAAAATACATACTGCACATTGAGTTCGCATAACCAGTTTGACCTGTCAATCGGAGCTTCCTCGCTCCAAAGCGAGGGGTAATTAACGGCAGCTTAGTCCGCGGCTGCCGGAGATTTGGATACCCACAATCAATAAACCCCCCCTACCCTGGGCAGGGGGATCTATAGTACACCTAACAAGCGACGCGTATTCCTATCTTAATGGGGTGACGAAAAACACCCTACAGGATCTGGCACGCCCGGTGAGACCTTTCTCTCCTCCCATATTTCGGGTTAAACGTTCATGCGAACTTAATCAACATATACATTGATTGCTTGTACTGAAATCATGTTTCTTTGTGCAGGTTAACAATTTCCAATTGCAATCTTCGGACATAGCAAAAATGTCTCCAAGGACAAGATCGGCTTTCGACACAGCTTCCATCTCCTACACGATGAGGATGGATGCCAGAACGGTCCTCCCGACCAGTCTTGGGCGACAATGGGAGGAGCCGCTGCTACCATTCGGCTCTATTATGTTCATGCCAGTTAGCGCCATCCCAGCTCCTCAAGCTCCAGCAACGGACAGACCGGTCTCGAAAGGCAGGAGGCCATATGTGGTGATCTTGAATGCACCACTACCCAAACGCAAGTCGGTGTTTGAACGACTTTCCTTTGCTCCAGCTGGGGGCAAGGCCATCAACACCAACAAAGCAATAAGGCGTCTCGAGCAAGCTCCAGCGGTGCCCTTGACAACTGCTCGATCGGGTATCTTCTCTAAGCTCCCCATCAATTGACTCACGATGGATTCCCAGAAAACGGATGCTCGCCAAGCCCTCAAAATCGAGAAGCTAAGACAGAAAAGGCTCAGATACAGAGCCAACAAAAGGGTTAGGGTTCATGCTATGCTGAACTTCATGAGGTACCATGAACAGGGTCACCCCGCCAAAGATAAAGAGACGGCTGGATATGTGGTCCACACTGTCTAATGGTGGGTACGCGCAGCAAGAGTAAGGATGGGGCTACTACATCTCAAATCCAATCTGGTGTGAATATGGCTGCCACATTCCAAGACCAGCCTCCTCTGGAAGGTAATGAAGACCCTTCCAGTGAGCCTGATAAGCAAAGAGAACCCTCAGTTCATGAGGTGTCGGGCTCAGAAAGCGAAGATGAGCCAACTTTCCATCCTAAGATCCCAGAGCATCAAATTCTCCAGGAGCTCCGAAAGCAGCTCAGAAACAAAGACAAGGAGATGGCCAAGCTCTACTCAAAAATTAACAACTTGACAAACATCGTCTTACAGCTCACGGCCCAACTTGCCTCTCAGCCGCCCAATCAAGCGCAGGGCTCTGCTCATGAACCGGGAAACGATGTCCCGAGGCAGCTGACGCCTATTCCCCTAAATCCAAAGGTGGGCGAACCGCACGAAAGTCGGTCGCATCCTATCTCGGGAAATGTCTTGGCTACCAATAACAGCAACCAGCTAACGTAAGAGCAAGTCATGGATTTGGTCGCCAACAAAGTCAAAATATTGGTAGCCGAAGCCGGAGAGCAAAAAGATGTCAATAGCAGCGGGAGACCATACCCTGCTCGGTACGATCTTGTAGAGTTTCCCACTGGCTATGTCGTCCCTAAATTTGAAAGGTTCGATGGGACGGGAAATGCGAACCGGCACATCGCCTAATTTAAAGCATCATGTGCGAACACTGGGGGGAATGATGCTCTCCTTCTCCGCCAATTCGTTAATAGCTTAACCGATGTCGCTTTCGATTGGTACGCGAGCATACCGGATGACTCTATTACTACTTTCGTCCAAATGGAATCTCTGTTCCGACAAAGATTCATGAGTGTCGGCGATAAGATTACCATTACCGACCTCGTAAGGACTATGCCAAAGAACAACGAAAGCAGCACGGATTTTATAACCCGATGGCGCAATATCTCCATCAAATGTGAACCGCCAATAGAGCAGGACCAATCTGTCAGTCTCCTCGTTGGAAATCTCAACAATTGGATGGCCCCGTTTCTATGCACCGCGGATCTCAAAACATTCCAAGAGCTGACCAGGAAAGTTCAAATGTTGGAGTGCTCAAAGCAGGGATCCTCTTCTGATTCCCAAAATAACAATAGGTCCTGGAGAAACCGTAAGGACGATAATCGCAAAGGCGGAAATTCCGACGATTCTGAATCTTTCAACACCTCGGCTAACCGAAATAAGCAAGTGATGAGCGGGCCTAATGCTAACCGGCCTCGGAAGCCAGTGTTCGGAGAGGGAGGAGAAGCTCCACTGAAAGAGAAGCTGGATAAGGTATGTTCCTTCAGAAGGGACAAAGTCCGTAAAATATTCAAAGATGCCCTAAGAAACGTTCTACAATTACCAGAATCAAAAAGACCGCAAGAAGCGAATATGACCGCTGACCCTAAATACTGCACCTATCATAGAGTGATAGGTCATGCCATTGAAAACTGCTTCGTCTTCAAAGATTGGGTCAAAAAGCAATACAAGGCAGGAGAGATAGAACTGTCTAAAGGCGTGTTAACAAACAGTCAAGCTGCGACCGCCGATTCCATACAAACAGAGACCGAAGTCCTTCGGGAACCTGATTCTCTCAGACATCTGCCTTTCTCTGAAAACGGCTGACTACCACGTCATTAAACTGGGAGCGATTGACCACCACGTCGTTAAACTAGGAACAGCTGACCACCACATCGTTAAACTGGGAGCGATTGACCACCATGTCGTTAAACTGGGAATAGCTGACCACCACGTCGTTAAACTAGGAACAATCGACCTCTAAGTCGTTAAGCTGGGTGTGTAAAAATGTGTAAATAAAACAAAAAAAGCCGAAATGATGGGGCAACTTGCAATAAAAATCAGCGAGTAAAAATAAAGATGAAAATAAAGCCGAAATGATTGAACAACCACGAATAAATAGCTGAAATGATAGGGTAATCGCGACCTTCGCGATAAGAAAAGTTGAAATGATAGAACAATCGCGGTAAAACAAAAAACAAAAAAAAAACAAAAAAACAAAAAATAGCGAATGATGAGTCGCTCCTGGTGCCATATTCCAGTGCAGCGATACAGACGCCAACCAAAACTCAAATCCTCGAATATCCCAATGGCGAATGATGAGTCGCTCCTGATCCCATATTCCAGTGCAGCGATGTAGACGCCAACCGGATATCTGAATGTCCCAACGGCGAATGATGAGTCGCTCCTGGTATAATATTCCAGTACAGCGATGCGAACGCCAACCAAAATCTAAATTCTCAAACGGCGAATGATAAGTCACTCCTGGTACCATATTCCAGTGCAGCGATGAAGACGCCAACCAAAATTCAAATTCCCAAAATTCTCCCGGCCCTACGGTTAGTCCCTAAATTGACTACCGTATACAATCCACGGGCTTAAATAATTCTCATCATACCCAAACCCCACCGCAATCACCATTCCAGCGGCCGGTCTCCGCCCTTGGAATTTTACTCCATTGGGAAGACCCACTCATGTGTCCTCATGATACATGAGGAGAACAAACATTCGTGGGATCCTTACGACTCACAAAGGAAAAACACACTTAGGAGTCCTCACGACTCTTAAGAATAAAATACACCTGCGGGATCCTTTCGACTCGTAGAGAGAAAAGGCTTTTATGAGACCCTTACGGCTCATAAAATTGAAAAGTCTTAGGTGATAGGGACTTAAACCTGTCTCCTAAGCCATCATTCCTCAACAGGCAAAAGCAAATGATGAATTGCTCCTGGCACCTGTGCTTCAGTGTTAGCAACGCTGATGCCGACCCTAACCCCAAAATTCTAAACTTCCGATCCAATAGACCTCTAAGTCCTTAAACTGGGAACAGATGACCTCTAAGTCGTTAAACTGGGTATAAAAGACCCCTAAGTCTTTAAACTGGGAACGGTAGACCCCTAAGTCTTTAAACTGGGAACAGATGACCTCTAAGTCGTTAAACTGGGCACAATAGACCCCTAAGTCGTTTAACTGGGAACATATGACCTCTAAGTCGTTAAACTGGAAACAAAAGACCCCTAAGTCTTTAAACTGGAAACAGATGACCTCTAAGTCGTTAAACTGGAAACATATGACCCCTAAGTCATTAAACTGAGAACAAGGGAAATCTCCTCATAGCAAATGATGATTCGCTCATGATACCATATTCCAGTGAAGCGATGCTGATGCTAAACCAAAACCAAAATCCCCAAATCCACTCATGGCAAATGATGATTTGCTCCTGGTACTATATTCCAGTGTAGCGATGCTGATGTCAACCCAAATCTAATCAAACCAACAACCTCTGTGGCGGAATCATGTTTCGTCTCAGAGTGTACCCCATGTCGAAATCATGCTTCGCCTCGGAGTATCCACCTTCCCTTTCGGAATTATGCATCGCCTGGGAATCATCCTCTACATCAAAACCAGTAACACTCCGTGCCGGGGACAAGTCAACCAGCGGCCTCCTCGTCAGAATTATGCTCTGTCCTGGAATCAAGTCAACAAGCGGCCTCCTCGTCGGAATTATGCTCCATCCTGTAATCAAGTCAACCCTCCCTATCGGAATTATGCTTCGACTCGGAATCAAGTCAACCAACGGCCTCCCCATCGGAATTAAGCTCCGCCTTGGAATCAAGTCGACTGACAAGCTCTGCGTCGAAATCATGCTTCGTTTCAGAATGTACGCCGTGTCGAAATCATGCTTCGCCTCAGAGTATCTGCTTTCCCTGTCGGAATTATGCTTCGCCTGGGAATCAACCTCTACATCGAAATTATACTTCGTTCAGAATGTCTGCCGCTCGTCGAAATTATGCTCCGACCCCTTTGGAATCATGCTCCAATCCCTGGAATCATGCTCCGATCCGTGGAATCATACTTCGCACTTCGGAATCATGCTCGGATCCCTGAAATCATGCCTCTACTCTTCGGAATTATGTTTCAACTTCGAAATTATGCTCTGATCTTCGGAATTATGCTCCGACTCTTCAGAATGATACTCCAACCTCCGCAAATCGGAATGATGCTCCGATCCTCGGGAATCATGCTCACCGAGGGATGCTCCACCCCCGGAATGATGTTCCACCTCGAAGTCCGGCTTCAAGATCCATCAATTTCATGCACACAACTCATATGCGCGGTGTGCATTTATTGATGGGGGCACTTTGTTGGGGTCAAAATTTGCACCCCGGTTGACCGGGTCAAAGTCAAGGTCAACCCCAAGTAAGCGGGCCTAAGCCCAAGCAAGTGGGCCCATGCCCAAGTCGAGCCCCGCGGCCGGGCTCCCCCATGCCGAAATAAAAAATCATGTAATAAATAATTTTAATGTAATTTTTTTATGCATGAATGGACATAAAGCCAAATTTTTGTAAAGCCCATGGCTCATGTGCAAAAGAAATGACCACATGAGGCATGAGATGGGCAAAATGCCATTTTGTAGCCCAAGGGGCTATGTGTAAATGTGTAAGCCTATATAAGACAACATGATAATGAAATAAAGAGAACTTTTTTCATTCCCTTGAAAATCTAGAGTTTTTGTGCCTCTTCTCCTTCCTCAAGGTTCTAAACCTTCTTTCTCTTTTCAATTAAATCAAGACTTTTACTCTTCTTTTTCAAAATTAAATAGTTTTTCACCATAAAACCCACAAAGGGAAGCTCGGATCTTCCATCAGATCTCAAAAAGGGGAGATTTTTTAAATCTCACCCCCATTCTCCAAGATCCGATCAACCGAGAGGAAGAAGAAGGATACCCATCTTCAAAAATCCCATCTTGGGAAGATCCAGGGCCAAAGGGGAGAGAAACAAAGAGCCTCCCCCTTTGATCATTTCTAAAGATATATAGGAGTTTAACTCCATTCAAGATCTATTGGAGTTCAACTCCATAAATTAATCTCTTTTTAGGAGTTTAACTCCAGAAGTCAAATCGGGAGCACAGCTCCCAGTGCAGGGACAAAGTCCCTTTTCCTGCTGACGCCCAGCGCCCGCGTGTCAAGCACGTGGGGCGCTGGCGCCTGGCGCCTACATGCCAAGCGCGTGAGGCGCCGGCGCCCAGCACCCGCATGCCAAGCACGTGGGGTGCTGGCGCCTGGCGCCTACATGCCAAGCGCGTGAGGCGTCAGCACCCAGCGCCCGTGTGTTAGGCACGTGAGGCGCTGGCACCCACGCGTCCTTTGGACTCTATTCTTCTCTTTTTTTATATGCACACACACTCCACAACACTGTCCCCGTTAGGAAAAATTTCTAACGGGGCGCTGCCCCGCACCCAGCAAAGGGGCTGCTAGCCTCCTTAACCCCCAGCCCGCTATCCGGGTAGCGGGACTCCAGTAAAAACTCTGCGAGGCCCCCGATATATCCAAAACCCCTTCAAAACGCATACTGCACATTAAGTTCACATGAACAGTTTGACCCGTCAATCGGAGGTTCTCTCGCTCCAAAAACGAGGGGTAATTAACGGGAGCTTAGTCTGCGGCTGCCGGAGATTCGGATACCCACAATCAATAAACCCCCGTCTATCCTGGGCAGGGGGAATCTGTAGTACGCCTGACAAGCGACGCGTATTCCCATCTCAATGGGGTGACGAAAAACATCCTACAGAATCGAAATCGTATTTAACGAGGTACAATGTTTAGAGGATGGTTATTCGATATTAGTGATAGTTATATATTTAGGTAGCTGTGCCTAGCGGCACGGCTGACAGAGTTATGTCCCGAACACAATTTTGACTATAGTCTCGAGCATGCATGTCATGACCCGAAAAGGACACATGACCAGCATAAGGATTACACGAAATCAAGTGGACCCCATCTTAACCTAAGCTAGCCAAAACCAGGAATCTAAACATATATATAAGGAAATATATAGTAATAGATAGAAGTGAAGTTTTAGAAAAAGTTTTTATAAAAAGTAAAGCTTATTTCGAAAGATTGTTTGAAAAACGGACAGTGCCACCTTTGTAAATTTTGAACAAAACCGATACAATGATAAGTATATAACAAGCATCCCCACATACGGGAGCTAAATCAACGCCCAAACGGCAGAATCATAACCATGAAGTAATATACGAGGCCAAATGACGAAGGATCAAAAAGTGGAAAGTAAACAACATAAAAATACATCAGGTCGACTCCATATGAATCCGACAACAACAAAATATATAATTCTAAGGTCTCGACAAAACTAGACTTGGTCTTTGATGGAGTATTTCTAGATACAAATAAGTACAAGGCAAAATCCGATACAAAGAGAAATCCACCAACTCAAATATACGAAACCACGCCTAAAAGATAGCAAACGTGCCCAATAAGCCGCTGCGGATCCAAGCAGTCAAACCTGTAAAGAACTATGGCACAACGAGAGTGAGTTGCTAACTCGTTGGTAGAATTATATAACAATCTAGAAGTCGCATGGATAAGCAGTGGAACAACTAAGCATGATAAATATGTACATCAAGGAGGGTAAATAAGCATGCGCTAAAACTAGAGTTCGAGCGATGGAATATAAGATAAAGTGCCCTTATGTACAACTCGTGTATCGCTATCCTAACATGTAAAATATATGGATCTGTGTGTGGTTATCATGTCAATATCAAGTAATCGGTATCTGGCCCGGTACGGGCGCAACGTAACCACAAGCATCTGAAAGCAAGTGAGTTCAGGAAGTAAATACAATACTGCGGAATGAAACGCTAACAATCATCAATCGTCGATAACTCACTGCATAATATACATACAACGGTGTCAAATCACGATCACCGTAACCATAATGCAATATCTATAGCACACTGTTGGGGTTAAAAATTACACCCCGGTTGACCAAGTCAAAGTCAAAGTAAACCCCAAGTAAGCGGGCCCAAGCCCAGATCAAAGTGGGCCCATGCCCAAGTCGAGCCCTGCGGTCGGCCTCCCCCGTGCCAAAATGAAATCATGTAATAAATAATTTTGACATAATTTTTTATGCATGAATGTAAGAAAAATGGGCATAAAACCAAATTTTTGTAAAGCCCGTGGCTTATATGCAAAAGAAATGAGTATATGAGGTATGTGATGGGCAAAATGCCATTTTGTAAAGCACAATGGGCTATATGTAAATTTGTAAGCCTATAAAAGGCAACATGATAATGAAATGAAATAATAATTCATTCTCTCAAATTCTAGGGTTTGTGCCTCCTTCCCCTTCCTCAAGGTTCTAAAACCTTGTCCTCCTTTTTGAATTAAATCAAGAATTTAACTCTTCCTTTTCCAAAAATAAACAGTTTTTCACCATCAAACCCTTAAAGGAAAACTCAGATCTTCCATCAGATCTCAAAAAGGGGAGATTTTTAAATCTCACCCCCCTTTTCTTCAAGATCCGGCCAACCGAGAGGAAGAAGAAGGAGACCCATCTCCAAAAATCCCACCTTGGAAAGATCCAAGACCTAAAAGAATATCAAGGGCCAAAGGGGAGAAGAAAGGGGTCCCCTTTGATCATTTCCAAGGATTTCTAGGAGTTTAACTCCATTCAAGATCTGTTGGAGTTCAACTCCATAAATTAATCCCTTTTTAGGAGTTTAACTCCAGAAGTCAAATCGGGAGCACAGCTCCCAGTGCAGAGACCAAGTTCATTTTCCTGCTGACGCCCAACGCCCGCGTGCCAGGCACGTGAGGCGCTGGTATCCATGCGTTCTTTGAACGCTATTCTTCCATTTTTTCTATACACACACACACACTCCACAATACTGTCCCCGTTAGAAAAAATTTCTAACGGGACACAGCCCCGCACCCCACAAGGGGGCTGCTAGCCCCCTTGACCCCCAGCCCGCTATCCAGGTAGCGGGACCCCCGTCAACTCTACGAGGCTCCCGATATATCCAAAACCCCTTAAGACACACATATGCACACTGCACATTGAATTCGCATGACCTGTTTAGCCCGTCAATCGGAGGTTCCTTCGCTCCAAAGGCGAGGGGTAATTAACGGCAGCTTAGTCCACGGTTGCCGGAGATTCGGATCCCCACAACCAATAAACCCCCGTCTACCCTAGGCAAGGGGAATGTATAGTACACCTGACAAACGCGCACGTATTCCCATCTCGATGGGATGACGAAAAACACCCTACACACACGACCAACGAGAACACAATCAAGACTAACACACACACACAAATATATAGAGCACCCATCCATATGCAATCATATAAAAGTAGCCAGAAGATATATGTATACGAAATCCTTTCAAAATAGCCGTGTGATATATATATATAGCGGAACATGTAGCGAGCGTTGTTTTGGGAAGAAAAGTATGCATCTCGTTTAAAGTATACGTCCTGCCTTTTGAAAATGATTTATTTAAAAAGGGGTTTTCTTTTGTAAAAGTCTGTGTCGATCTTAGACAAGTGGAAAATAGTGAGACTATAGCTTCTTTGAAAACTTCTTTAGAATATATCAATATACGAAAATAATATTCAGGTACTGTCTTGTGGACCAGTCTTGTCCGGCTACTATACATAGCATAATATATCTCATCAGAACAGGGCATCTATATCGATCCCTCACATATATATAATATACATCTCAGTGCAAGGCATCTATATCGATCCTACACATATATATATAATATCCATCTCAGTACAGGGCATCTATATCGATCCCTCGCATATATAATATCCATAGAAATATCATATGTCAACTACCCTCAATCACTCGTGAATTGATCACACATATATCACCGGGCGACATCGTGTCTCTCCCTGCCTCAATCCCTCATGGATTGATCACACACACACACACATCTCATGGATCCCCGGCTATATCTACCGTATCTGAATCATCTTTATCTTTTTTTATTCCTTTATATATATATATATATATATATATATATATATTCAATCTCGTAGGATTGATATCATATCACATCATATCCATGGTAATATAAATCTTATCAAACTCATACCCTTTTAGTCTGTATGAACTAAGCATAGCACAGACGGGTAATATATCATAGAATAAGCCAATAATATAAGTGTAGCGATATATATATATATATATAAGTGTCCCATACCACTGAGGTATAACATCAACAATATATGTCGTGTAGCAGAAATCAAAAAGCGTAGCATAACAAATAGGGTAAATAAACGCGCGAGCGAATGACATGTAAAGTAAACGTAGCGTAAAAGAACGGTAAATAGGTAATTTATTCCGATGTTCCCATTTATCTGTTTTTAAAGTAGAACAAAACATTATTTGAAAATAAGGAAGCTATGATGTTTTTAAAACACATATATATACTCCTTTGAAATCCAAGTAGCACATTCTTTCATTATCGCTTTTTAAAAATATGAAATAAATCGTTATTTTTTAGAAAGTGGATAATACCAACATATCAGAAAAATCTCCCAAACGGGTAAAATAGTAAGACTCCACGAGTCAAGTAAAAATGGGGCCATATCCGGCTAATCATCATCATCTATCTTCATCATATCATCCCGTAGGAATCTCACCCCGTACGATAACCATCAAATATTCCATTATCCCATATCATAATAATGATCGGTACGGATATCTAATTTACGTACCTAAACATATAGTATAACTGGTACGGATATCAAATCTACGTACACACATAGCGATGGAATATCAACAGTACGGATATCTAGTCACGTACAAATATAGCACCGGTGCGGACATCTCGTTCATGAACCCGCTCTACGGTCGGTACGGACACCTCATGTCACATACATGCACGGTGACTAGTACGAACTCCAAGTCTCGTACGCGCATTCAATATGAATCGTATATATATCGTCCTACTATAACGTCGATCCTACTACGATATGTAAGTATGGCAAGTTCTACGTGACATGACAATACTAATGATATGTAGTGTACATGCGAGTCTGTGATCATGCAATATGGCATTCATTAGTATTTGTGCTAGTGTTCTACCAAGTGTATCTACAATAAGCCTATTAAGCGATACTAACGTAATTTGCTAATTTACGAACAAGTCTAAATATACATGACTTGCATCTTAAGCTCATTCAAAGATATAATAAGCAATATGTTTCACGGGGGTGTTATACGCCATCCACCTGATTCCCCACTCGTAGATATAATCTACTTACATTTTTCGATTGAGCTAGTCGTATCCTATGACCGCTTTGCCCTTCATCGCCGCCTCAGAGGCCTCCGCAATCAAACCTAGCATTCACATAACCATACACGCATATAAGAATTCAATTCGACATCGATATAACGAACAACACCCATAGGTCAGAACATATGACCAACATGAGCCACCTGTGTGCTAACTACCACGAACTAACCCCGGACTATCTGTTCTAACACAAAAGACCGCGTCAAGACTTCAAAATACGGATTATCGGGTTCAAAAACCTTAAAATATCGTCCAAAAGCTAAGTAAAACAACTCCAGATTTTGACTCAAGAAATCTGGGATAATTTAGCATATAAAAAAGGCTTGTATATCAAAACATCATGAAGTGGACCAAAACCCAAACCCTAATTCGAACTTTGGACCGTCAAAAAATTGTTTTTGTCGCAATTTTCCTCCAGACTTGGGAGTTTAGGGCTCGTGCTTCTTCTAGGGTCTTCTGGTGGTCTAAATAGGTCAAATCTACACTCTAAATATTTTGCAGAGATTTCAAACTACTCCAGAGCTCGCTTGAACACTAAACCCTTAGTTTTTGAAAACTTAACCAATGTTTGCAACTCTAAACACATGTAAAACTTGAAAAGGATGGATTTTTACCTATAAAAATGAGATGAAGGAGAAGATCAAGCTTTGATGAACTTCATGGTGGCTTCTACTTGAATTCTTGGAGTGGTTTCCTCTTGATAAGGCTTGAGAAAATGTAAGAGAGTGTTTTGAACTTTAGGGTTGGGATTAGTAGTGAGTTGAGAGTGTCTGTAAGCATGAGAGAAGGGAGGAGGCAGCCATGGAAGTGAGAATGAGAGTGAGAGGAGTTGTAGAGAAAAGAGAAAAGGATGGTGAAATGAGAGGAGATGAGGAGAAGAGGGGGGAAAACAATGAGGAGGCATGGGCATGAGCATGGTGTGCCCATGCTCTCATATCCCCTCTCTTTCTTTTTTGATAAAATACAAGTAGCCATGCCCAATATAAAACTATAAAACCCAAAATACAATATTAAACACTTATCAGCTTGTTATGGCGCCTGAAGTGCAAAATTAGGAAAACCAATACTAGATTTAGCATTCTTATATGTTTAGATGTAATTATATACCTATTTTAAGATAATCCAATTCAATAATTGGTATTATTCTAATAAATCATATTATTTTATTATTTAAATTATAAAATAATATTTACCATTTTCCTAAATGTTACAATGTACGAGACCCTTGTTAAGCATGAGAACTCCTTTCTACCGATCGATTTCAACTGACTTAGAAATTGATAGGTTTAGTGATATAGACATTGCATTGATTACTGATCTGATACAAATGCTATACTGTTCACCTGCATATGTTATTTCACACTCATGTCATTAGTCAATGCTTGTTATTTCATGCTTAGTATTTTTGCACATATTATATATTGCTTTATTGCGTCGCCCTGATGACCTGAATATGCATGCTTAGAGAAAGAAATGGATTTAGCCTAGATCAGGACCTACCCTACTTCTAGGATATTGCAGAGATCTAGACTAGCGATGTCAGCCTATCTTTCCCTTTGCCACCATCTGATTATTTGTTCCCTTGATGTTACAGATTTGTATATGTTGCACTCTGATGAAATAGACTCAGTGATTGTGATTATCGTTACTTGTGTTGTGTTTACTGCTTATCATGTGCTGCTAGAAACCGAAGCGTGACTACAGCAGGATTATTCCTTAACCGTAGAGGTATGGCAGGCCTAGTCACCATCGATTTTAGTATTTTGGGAAGCGGTGCGTGACGCAAGGTGATAGAGCTTGAGATCTGTACGGTATACTACAAAATGACGTATACTCTCAAGGAGAGTCTATACCGTAGCACGTTAGTCATACAATGTGTGCAAGCAACCGTATATAAGGAGGTTGAGTGATGAATCCTATCTCCTTCACCACGTGAGCCTTTAAAGGCAACCACCAGCAGGTGATTAAAGAAGTACTCTTAGAGACACTGGGCTGTCTGGAAAGATATGTTGTGAGTGTCTGCTACTTTAGCTATTGTTTTCTGCCGCGGTGAGGAAATACCGCACATACGGAGCAATGTCAGGAAAGCGGGTGAATAGAAGACCTAACTATTCAGAGTCAAAAGAATATCGATTGGTATGTCTCCTGATCGCATCACGGGCCCATCTCTTATTGTTGCTTTAAGTAAAGATTAAGAGAGTGATGGATTGAGGACACAACCATGGTGTTCGAGTACACGTCTGATAGAGATTGACGGTACTCGAGCAGACATGACTAATTACGATCTGGGGTATGAGAGACCAATTGATTAACACTTTATATGTTTCTTTCTTTAGGGAGATCCTTGTGTCGGTCCTAATAGATTTGGCTGCAAGGCTACCCGATTGCAGGCTTTCGAAGGTCGCACAGCATGCTAGCATACGTATAGACGTTGATGATGTAAAAGAGAGTTGAAGGGTGAATGACTTTAGGAGTCGACTCTGGGAGCCAGTACACTAAACCACTTGTTTGTGCGAGTAGGAATATGTTAGCATATAATCCAAATTCGCCCAAATCAAGTGGCTCAATCCTAGGTAGTTGGATGATTGATTAGATGGATCTCTTAGTTAGACCAATAGATTATATTTGGAAATAATGGGATATATATATTTTCCTGTTGAGATATGAGATAATAATGTTGAGATTACTCAATAGTATTAGTCTCTATAAAGAAAACCTAGCGTACTCTAATTAATTAATACAGAGATATCACAATATCTCTTAGAAAGAAACCCCTTGCTCTCATCATCTCAATCAAGCTAGCACCGTTGTGAAGAGTGGAGGCTTTTTGTTGAAGTTTTAGTATGGTCGTCTCCCGTCCTTCGAAGGATCATCGCAGATTCGTGGTGTGGGCAAAATAACAATCCAAAATATGAGATATGCCTAATTTCCGCTGCTAGATTGCCATGCTAATGTATCCATGTTCATACCTTTTAGATTAAACATTACAACTGTAATATTATCACGTCCCGCTTTCCAAAATACGGAATACGATGGGTGACAAGGCCAGCCATGCTCCTATGGTAAAGGAAATATCCTGCCGTATTCACACTTCGGTTTCCAACATTACGTGATAATCAGTAATTACAGCACAAGTAATAAGAAATGCAGTCACTAATTCTATCAAAACAGATATAAACTAACCAGATAGAGTCAAAGGGAATGATAGCGCTGACGTCGCTAATCTAGATGTTCGCAATGTTCTCAAGGTAAAGAAGGTCCTGATCCGAGCTAAGTCCACTTCTCACTCTGAGCATGTATACTCAGATCATCAGAGCGACACAATAGTAATATATACATATATATAATACATGCAATGATGATGAACATGAAACAGTAAATATGGAGTAATAACATGAGCATGAAGTACCCGGTACAGGTAAACAATAAACATGTGTATCGAATCAGTAATCAATGCAATGTCCATATCACTAAACCTATCAACCTCTAAGTCTCAAAATCCATGTTACTAAACTTATCGTCAGTCTAAGGATAAGCGTCAAGCACCGCAGGAGTATTCCCAACCCAAGGGTAAGCCCCAGGGGCAAGGAAACATGGGCCCGAATCACTATCAGTAAGAATCCGTAACACGATCGGTATCAAAATCATGAAATCATGAAATATGCCGGCAGTGGGACTCCTGAGATTCCGTTGATTGAACTCACACTCAAACTACCCCACACACCGCGGTCTATATCAAACACCGACTATGAATCCAAATACTAGTCCCTCAATGACAAGTCTATACGAGAATTGGAGACAGGGTCTCCATCAAGCATGTCTCGACTGCTATCCAAGATAAATGGACAGTGCTCGATGTCTTACCTATGACACTAATATAAGTACTTCCATACCCGTCCCATACCGGTTATGGTTACACTTATATATGCCCTATAGGTGTCAACAATGCAATAACTAACCGGTTCCGCTGATTGTGTACAAGTACGTATCATTTCCATTATTCAGTCACGCTTTTACACTAACGTACTTGCCACAATCCAATCACTAACATTTATCACATGGTAATGTGACACGGTCACTAGGATATCGATGCAAATGAACACTGTTTACAAAGGTATAACAGTCATGCAACATGATGGGGATACGGTAAATGCACTACTGAATACATATAAGCAACTGGTGTCGGTTGGATTAGAAAATCATATAAAATCACACGTGCATAATTTGGTGAAACAATATAAAAAACGTAAATATTGTATTAAATTATCTGTACGGTAAAATTGGTTTCGAGTCATTTGGATTTCAGGTTTGCGAGTTATGGTCATTCCATTTTAAGTGTTCTCTGCTGGAAATCCAGTTTCAGAACTGGAAGTCCATTTCGTAACGCGTTTTACTCCCTGTTGGGAGAATAATTAGGTGACGCTACTGTTATGTAATATTTAGATTTATCTATTATGTTTCCAACGCATCATACGAATCAATAATATCCTCTCTACACAGTGAGATATGCACTATCTAAGGTTAAGATATATATTCTGTTTCTGCATGAAACTGTAGTACATATTTACGGTTTAAAAGGTGTTATAAATATCAAACGACACCGGAATGCAATGAGACCAGTACCGTTGGAAAGATAATTCAATCCTATACGCTTTTATGTATGGTTCCACACACTTTCACACTTAAACAGGGAGAAACATGCGTTCCAAAATGGGTAAAGGTAAAGACTCTAGCTCTAGACTGCAGTCTAGAGCCATGAATCACCTCTGTTTTTAATGGCATAAACTATTAAAATATAGAGATGAACTATGGTGTGTTGTAGTTTTGCCTGTTGTCTTCAATACGATCCATAAAACGCTAAGATCCGATATATAAATAATTTATTATGATTTTGACGGTCTAACATGTCTGGAAAAATTCAGATTTCGCAAGGGTTATCGGGATATCATTTTATTGGTGAAGCGATATTAATTTCCAAACTAATTTCTACAGAGTATTCATTAACGGTAACGGGGTCTAATTTATCTTGGGTTTCGCCATATTTGATTAAGTTTACACATCGGATTTCGTATTGAACACATAGGTTTATCAACCTATTAACGGTCGAAAAGTCGATTCAATTATCTGGCCTACACGAAATTAATTCACAGTTTCTATATGTCGTTAATTATAACATGTTAACCATAACATAGTAAGCTTGTAACAACCCTTAATTTCCAATACAAGTTTTTACAAAAAAAAATCAAAAAATCCATAAAGGGGTATTTTAGCCTGAGCACAAGTTATAAGTAATTATTTTGCTTTTTAATTACAAGTTAAAAGAATGTAACAACTCTATTTTTAGTGTACAAAAATTTGCTTTAAAATTAATGTATACTTGGGGTATTTACATTTACTGTTATTACTTTATGTAATTAATTAGCTCCATAATTACAAGAAGGAGCTTGTAGCTCATTGGTAATACCTTGCACTGCTGAACCAAGCCATCAGAGTTCAAATCCCATACCCTACATTATTTTTAATATTGGTTTTTTTTAAAACCTTTAGAATACCAAGGGTTTACATGTGCATATCTCATAAAAACTCCACTACACCCAAAAGTGTAACATTTCCAGAGGTTAGATGAACCGTCGGGAGGGATCCCGACCGCCTGACTCGGCCTGGAATCGGCTAAATCGGCCTTGGCTCGGTCTGACTCCGTCCTCAGACCGAGTCACGGCCAAGTCGGCCGATTCCGGCGACGACCCCAACATGAAAGTTGTGTCTTTTCATATTCCCTATGCACCTGCAAATTTTCAGCATCAGACCATTTCCAGAGCTCTTTAAAAACCCTAATTACTCCACTTTTAATACATTTTTATTACATTTTATCACATTTTTATTTTAAACTTTTCATCTACCCTAACCCTAGCTTAACCCTATAAATACCAACCCTACACACTACCCTCTCACCCTAAAATCCTGAGCCCACTCTCTCAAAAATTTTCCAAAGATCGTGTACTTTGAAAACAAGTTCAAGACAAAGCTCCGACGAAATTCCGGCGGAATTTTCGGCGATCTTCTTAGGAACTATCGGCGACGACGCAACACACCGATGATCCCTCTAGTTCTCTCTCACTCTCTTGAGTAATCTAAAACCCGTAAGTCCCTTTCTATCTCTCTTTTCCATTCTCAAAATACGAAATTACAAAACCCGACGGAATCGGAACAAATCCGATTTCTGATTCGGTTTTCTATAAAATTCCACTTCTCACTAATACAATCATACCTAAACTTCCTCATATTGACTATTAAACACTAATCAAACAATTTGATCAAGTTTCGTCACATGAAATGATAGCTTTTTCAATTTATCGTATTTTTCACTTAAATACCACATTGTTTCAATCCTTCATTTAACCCCATCAAACTTGTTATACATTTAAAGTAGATCACGAGGTAACGACCTACCTCCTCACACACTCATATGCAACACCCCCGAGAACCTAGAATACGAGAAAATAAACATTTTCATTTAAATACCACATACTTAATAAAACCAATTCTAAAAGATTTCGTTTTGATACACATTTTAAAGAAGTGCCACTTATTATGAAAATACGATAAGTTGTGGACATCGGTCATTTATCTAAACCTGACTTTGTGGTGTCTAGGCTAGGCAAGTGAGAAAGGTAACTTTAAAAGGCCCGTCTCACGGTGATTCGTGAGCGGATCCCTCCTTTCCTCACTTGTACTTACCTGGCCACAATTGGCGGTGAAGAGGCGATTTGAGGCATCTCACAACTTGTCGTTTTGGACCAGTTAGGAATAGACTAGTTAACTTAGGAGAAACTAGAACATACAATACGGAAAATATACATCTTTACAAATAAATACCAATTACTTCATAAAGCCGTTTTCTAAAAGATTTAGTATTTTACAATTTTTGCAAAGCGCCGCTACAACCCACTTTGGGGAATCCGTTCGGGATGGTGCGGTTTATCGCACATCCTCGGGCTTAGTAGTGCGAGATTCAGACCTCCGCAAGGAGCATTCGGTCTCGAAAAATTTAAAATATGACATCTTAAGAAAATGAGATTTTTTAGAATATAAAATATTTATTAAAATTATTTTTGTATAAATATATGTATATTTATCATTAAAATACCTATTTTATTATGATATAAATATTCCACATTTTTCTAAAAATCACAAGAATAAATTTTACACTAAAATACTATGAATTCCAAATAAATCAACTTTACAAATAAATACCTTTATTTATGAAATTAGGATATTTTCACTAGAAATATCACAATATAAAATCCACCTTCATTACAACTCTAAAGACGAATAACGAATACTTGAGGTGCATTTTGAAAAGTATATAAAAGTATTTTTACATAAAACCTCCTCAAGTTTTATAAATTTCCCTAAGGACGCTACCAAATTATAGGTAAGAATTAATCAAGACTTCGATTTACATTTCTAATTGTCTGACTCGGGTTTGAGTCTGATTATATTTGACTTGAATATGATTCAAGTACAATCTACAATCTTCAATATTACAATTCAACATGAATCCATAAATCCAATTATCAATCTATACGAATTGACCGAACCGAACCATGGATATACATTCCATTTACATGGTTCTCCAGTTATTCCATTTACATGATTCTATGGTTACATCCGTTTACTGATATCATGGTTTCGGTCAGTCTTTCAATTATACATTCAATACAATTTACAGTACAAAACAATACAAATAAAACACTACGGGGTTTAAGGGGTAGATTGGTACGGAAGGTGTTAAAGGTGGCACGAGACGGTAAGATTAAGACACCTAATATGAATCCAATTGCCTTTGTTCCGGGTTGTATAACGGAGCCTTGTACTTCCATTTGCCCTGGTCTCTAGCATACTGAGACCCCTCTTGTATACACTGGCATTCTTCTGTACCAAGCTACAAACAACAGCGTTAATACAACATTACAACAATATAATACAACAATAAAAGCTACTCTCTCTCTCTCTCTTTCTTCTTTTCTACTTCTCCCTTATCTTTGGGACTTACCGAGCGATCTGTTCGCTGACGACATTCTATTTCTTTCTTCTTTGAATGTCGTCAGGTGGTTTGGACCCGACAGAGATCGAGCCATCTGCAGAAGACTTGGATCAGCTTGCTGAAGAACCAGAGCTCTAGTTTCATTGTACATTTTCCATTCAGTACTTTTTATTTCCTGTCATGCCATTGTTTAGGCATCATTTTTGTTTCAGTTGTAGTTCCTTTTCATGCATTGTACAAAAGAATGTTAATAAATAAAAGTTGCTGTTTTTATTATACCTTATCTCTTGTGTATTTTCTTTTATATTGCTTAGTTACGCTTAGCGTATTTGCTTCTGAGTAAATACGTAGCGGGCCAGTCGCGTCCTCTTCGCTGTAGAATGGGAAGTGGGGCATGACAAAGCTCGATTATGTCCCAAACAGTTTTGTCAAATTGATCAAGACTTTTTAGTAAAATTGCTATTGTATTTTTCGATATTCTGTATACTTATCGATATGAATAAAATAGCATGTAAAGCAGGTATGAACTTGTCTTTGATGATCGAAGACGCGACACTTCGCAGCATAACGTGGACACGGCACAATGATGATGATAATGCAGCAACGACACGACAACGACGAGGTGGGTGGCACAGACACGACACAGCTTGGGTTCGGCACAGCTAGCGGTAGGGGTTACGACAGTGGCGGTGATGTGACGATGAGCATGGGGTTAGCTGCGGCACGGGCTGGGGTCGCGACTTGGTGAAAGAGCTCGGAGGAAGCTGCCGGAGAAGGTGGTGATGGCGTTGTGTCGGGTGGTTGGCGGTTGACGATGATGGTGCTGTGGGGAAGCTGGAGGCGATGTTGTGAGGGTCGGGCAGGAGTGGGGCCGGGGCCGGGTTGGAGGTTGCAGCGAAGGGTGGCTAGCTAGGTGTTCGGTAATGGTGGCGGTGGTTTCGAGCCCGTCGGAGACGATGGGGCTTGGTGGTTAGGGTGATGGTGTTGAGTTGAGACTTAGTGATGGGAGAGAGGGAGTGGGCTCATCGGCGTTGCTCTCAGGCTGGCAATGCAGTGTGAGGTGGAAGTCGATGATAAGGGTACAGTAGGCAACGGTGGTGAGGAAGGCCGGCGGTGCAGTAGGTTGGGGTGTAGGGAAGTCTTGGTGTTGATGGGTAGAGGTAGAGTTGGGTTCGGAGAGGCTTGCTGGAGGAGATGATTGGCATTGCAGGGGTCGGTCGGTGATGGTGCTTGGAGGAAGTGGGGAGGTCATCGT
Source organism: Agapanthus africanus (assembly GCA_030015575.1). Taxonomy (NCBI): domain Eukaryota; kingdom Viridiplantae; phylum Streptophyta; class Magnoliopsida; order Asparagales; family Amaryllidaceae; genus Agapanthus; species Agapanthus africanus. The sequence goes on along the minus strand of JASDDO010000022.1, from coordinate 764,952,273 downwards.
GGTTGGTGGAGGTGCTTAGGAGGAGAGGAAGGTGGCGACGGGGCTCATCGGAGGTGGCATAGTGGCCTTGTCGGAGACGGTGAGAGTTGGGTTGTGGGTCTCGCCGGTGGTGCTCAGGGGAGCATCGGCAATGGAGTTGGTTAGGGCTCGGTTTAGAATTCTTTGAGGAGATGATTAGAGAGGGAAGGGGGAGTAAGATAATGGAGTTGTTGAGGAGCTCGAGGGGATCTTGGGGATGGACGTTGGGGCGAGGGCGAGGTCGAGATCGTGGCTGTTAAGGGGATGTTAGTATATATGCCCTAGAGGCCATTACTGTATCATACTAGTATGTATATTACTTAATGGAAGCTTGGGATATTCACCTTGTATAGACAATCTTGCTCAATATAGTAGTATGCTACTTGGTTTGTTTCTACTTTAATATGTACATGTGTTTATTTTAGTATATCACCTATACACATTAGTGGAGCCCTTAGGATCTTTGCTTGATTACCAGCATTGTGATGGCAGTCACACTCGTGGGGGCTGGGTAATCTATAAGCACATCCTTATGCAGGTCCCTAGTCGCAGGACTATCAAGACAGGGCATCGCTACTCCGGAGTAGACTGGCGTATGCGCTTCTCATCCCAGTGTGGGAGACGGTCTGTCCCACAGCCGTCAGTACGTCGTACTTGAGATAGTATGCGGGTGCTCGTTAGGTTACGAGTACACTGGACAGGACTCGTCGGGAACTGTTGGTTGGTACTATACCTATCGTCAGTTATCAGTTCCCAGGTGACATGAGTACAGCTTAGTCCGCTGACTTGACACTGTCACTTCGCCTCGAGTGTGTTCCCACTGTACTTTGATTACTACCCTACCACGGCTCAAAGGAGTCGTGCAAACAAGTAGTTTTTGGGTGCAGTCCCGAAGCACTTGGAGGCAGTGACGGTTAGACAGGATTCGTCTCTCCCGGTATTGGGGGTTGACATCGCACTGTGTCTAGGAGAGCCATTACACGAGTAGTCCCTGGCCAGGGCAAGCGAGATATACTGGTAGGTTTCCAGTGTTATCTCAGGGTGTTCTGGGCTTCACTCCGACACGACTTGTACCGCTATTAGGGGACTGACGTTCACCGCCCCCTAGGCCCGCCATGCAATGTATCAGACGAACAGACCGGACTGTATGGAGATTGTCACATCCAGGCTCAGTAGGAGTTCAGATAGGTTTCACCTCGTCAGTCTTCTTGTCGGCATCAACCTGGGGACCGTTACGCACAGCTAGTGCCGCTTGCGGTCTGTGGTTAAACCCACTGCCAGCGTAGTGTCGAGTTTTTAGAGTCCCACACAAAAAGCTATTCGCCTTTAGGAAAAAGAGTAGAGGTCGCATGGTTTTGCGACAGGTCGCATGGTTTTGCGACAGGGTTCGGTCACATCCGTGCACTTGTGCACGTTTGGTGTCCGGACAGTTAACACTAGCGGGCTTTAGTTTAAGCCATATCCTAGTATACATTTTGGGATTGGTTTTATCTCGTTTGTATTCGTGTTCCTCGGAACACGGATGCGGGTGTGTATGCACAGTTGACAGAGAGACAGAGGCAGAGGATTCTCATTGGGGTTGTAGACTGTTGACTATTGACTTTTGACTAAACCCTAATGAGAATAAGATATATGATTAACAATAATATTAATTAAGTATTATAGTGACATGGTTGTTGAGGGGTTGAATTTGTTGACTTGTTGACTTTGTTGACCTGTTGACTAGGTTGGACTAGTTGACCATCATCATGACAATGGCTATCATTCCATGGCAAAGACTTTTGCTTGCTTGTTTATTTATGCAAAATGAGTGCATGAAATGATATAGCCATTTTGACTTAAACCATCACACAATACTTGATTACTATTTTTGTTATGATGGCTTTGGATTATGAGAGTTTGGATGGCAAAAGAGTTACTCACTCTCTCATTTTCATTTCTCTCTCTTGCCATGACTTGCTCAAACTCCCCCTCTTCCTCTTGCTCTCTCTAGCTCAAGGCAAACCATTCTCATGTGTTGAGACTCATTGCCTTAGAGATAAAAAGACACCAAAATAATCCTCTACTCATTCTAGTTCATAAGGCCTAGCAAGCCAAGTGTTCTAGTTTCTTCAAAGTTCGAAGAAGAAGCCAAAGGTAAACGCTTTCAGGTGGATCCATCTTCGGCGCAAGGAGACGACGAGGTGAGGCCGATCCATACACCGGAAAGAGTGGAAGACGAAGGAGTTCAAGAAAGGTATAACCCCCTAACCGAGTAGGTAAAACTCTAGTTAGGTTGTTAGTCAATTGTTTAACAAAGATCCGTATTTTGAGTCCATGTTACCACCCTCTTGAAAATCGTTTTTTATCACTTCTGCAACCCCGTAAGTACCGGGGAAGGGTAGCATGGACTTACAGTGGTATCAGAGCCTAGTTAAACACTATCTAACATGTTAGCAAAGTAACTAAAAATTCGATCGGAGAAAAAGTCACGAAAAACACCCGGAAAATCAAGTTTCTGTCGATTCTGTATTCTGTTCAAAAATTGATAAATCATACTCCAAAAATCGACTCATGCTTTTTATAAGACACTCAAGAAATTTGATCCAGAGAACCGTTCAAAGCGCCGTGGAACCGCGGCGGGAGCACGCTCCTGCCGCGGATCCACGGCCGAGTTGAGTCGGTCGTGGCTCAAATTTATTGCAGTGTATTTCTGGGGTTGTTTTGGAATTTTTACAATATGTCTTTTCTGCCCAGATTTTCCAGAAAGAAAAATTAGTTTTTGGGGCTTGAAAATCCGTATTTTGATCGAACTTCTAAAGACTTAAGCTGACGGGTACATATCTGTGATGTGTTATATGTATTGAACGTCCGCTAATCGCTATACGTCGATTAGTGGGGGTTATACATATCTGTGATCTGTAATGTTGATGGTATGTGTGTATGAATTCATTGGATTGTCGCGGATGAATAGCCGAGGGGTTGTGAGATGAGAGTTTTCTTTTATCTTTCAATTCATGTAATATGTAAATTGATGTAATATTATTTTTGGCCGCACAACCGGGTTGGGGTTGTAGCCGTCATTGTATAATTTCTTTTTACTGTTTTTGCTCCTAGGATAGACCCAAGGTGGGGTGCACAAACTACCAGGTATCTTGAGGTGCCGAGTTGCCTACTCACGTCGTTGAGGGAGGTTGCTCCACTACGGATATTTGGCGAGTAGTTTGCCGCACCCATAGGGGTCTAGGGTGTGGTATTGGCTATTCATCGCGACCGTGTAATCCGCTTTTCGTTACAAGCTCGTACGAATTGCGGATTCCTAGTATATCCAATGTGTTCATCTATGATCTGAAATGGCTATCATTGCAATATATCTATATATGATATTATTTAGGCGTTGCTTATGTTTTGCAGCCGCGCTAGCCCAGCCCCCGCTCTGTCGTTAGTTAAGTAACCTAACGGGTAATGACGGGGCCCCGTGGCGAATGCGAATGGCATAAGCGTACGTCATATTTTGGTTGTTTTCTGCAATGGTAGGATTAAATGATGGGACGCATTAAAAAAACTAATGCAAGAAAAATAAACCAAGTAAAAGTCGTTGGAACACTTTCAAAACCACTCGGTTTCTTTTCAAAATAACTTTTAAACGCGGAGCTTAAGCCACTCCTTTTAAAAGCTATCTCGTTCCATCGATTATATCAAGTTCACTACGTTCACGGTTTCGCCAAAACCATTCGTAGCCCTCCGTCGTTTCACATGGATGGTCAATAGTATTCAAGCTATGTTTGTTGGCCAAAGTCAAGGCATAGTGATTGGTAGCTATTGGGTATTCATGTGCAGCATAGATAGATGTGTTGGTTTGGGGCAGTCGTTCTACCTTGTTGGCCAAAGTCAAGGGTATGTGCGGGTGGGCTCAAATTAACCTGGAGAATGACGGGTAGAACTTGACATGTGACTTATGATTTGTTGGCCAAAGTCAAGGTCATAAGAGCATGGGGCAAAAATCCACATCGGGAGTTTCAAAAGAACTGAAACTTGCTAGCCCTGCATACCATTTGGAGTGTGATGATTCTGGTAGGATTCTTTCAGTTTTGTCACGCAATGATATTTGGATCCCGATCCTACTGTAAGTATATGCTACTCCTCGGAAAATTTCTCACTTAACGATCAATGCTATAAACCAAGTAGGTGTCTAGAAAGGTGTTAGTGGGGCTACGCCCACAGGGAAAATATGTTATTTAATTAAGGAACTTCGCGAAAGCGTTGAAAAACCTCCCTCGAAGTACCGACACCAGCCTGGCCGAACGGTTAAGCAAGAATTATACGGTGAGATTGATCCTGACTAATTCTTCCTTTTTGGTTTGAGGAGGGATTCGAGAGACAGTGGGAGCCATCATGTTTAGACAAATTAAAAACCACTCTAAACTTGCAAGAGCATCATGCTAAAGTGTTTCTTCTCTCTCTCCTAATTGCAGCGACCAAACATCATGACCGGACTTAAGTTATTACTAGATAAAAATATACTGACAGGGCCAAACTACAAAGATTGGCTCAGGAATGTCAAAATGGAAATCACTTATGACAAGTTGGGGTATCTTCTTACCACCAAAGCTCCCTCTGTCCCAGGTCCCAAAACCAGCGCGCGGATAGGGAAATCCGTAAGACCTGGGAAATCGATTGCGCGAAGGCCAAGTGCCGCGTGCTTGCCTCTATGGACAACGAACATCAGAAGAGGCACGAGAATATGGACCTCGAATCCATATTTCTCCATACAAAAGAACTGTATGGAGAGCAATCTCGTATCGCAAGATACGAAGTGTCGAAGAAGCTATTTTCGGCAAAGTTGGCCGTCGGATCATCGGTAGCGGAACACGTGCTTAAGATGATTGGCTTCATAGAGGAGCTCGCGGACCTTGGGACCACGTTGGAGAATGAGCTCTATACGGACTTGATTCTTCAGTCCCTTCCTTCCACTTACGCCCAGTTCATCCTGAATTTCAACTTGCAAAAAAAGGAAGTTGAACTTTCAGAGGCCCTCAACATGCTGAGGAGTGCAGAGGGCACCCTACAGAAAGGTAGGGAAATATCCACTTTGTTTGTAAGAGGATCTTCCTCTTCTAGGTCCAAGGCGAAAGCCAAGGGAAAGAAGAAGAAAACCCCCGCCAAACCAAGGGGCGGTGTTAGTAAAGTGGATACGAAGGGAAAGGCAAAAGCAACAAAGATAGCGGGGAAACTTGTGGGGAAGGAAGAGTGCTTTTACTGTCATAAGAGTGGGCACTGGAAGAAAGATTGCAGGGCTTGGAAAGCCAGAACACAGGATCTGAAGCAAGTTGCGGCTTCAGCTTCGGGTGTGTATGTTATTGAAAACTGTCTATCAATAAACTCTACTTCCTGGGTATTGGATACCGGATCAGGATCTCATATCTGTAATTCTTTGCAGGCGTTGAGAAACCATAGGGTTTTGAAGGCAGGTGACATGACCCTCAAAGTTGCAAATGGAGCTAGCATGGATGCTAAGGCCGTGGGGGACTATCACCTGGGAATGTCAGATGGACATGTTTTGGTTTTGCGTAATTGCTTTTTTGTACCCAACGCAACTTGTAATATCATTTCTGCATCTTTAATTTCTAAAGAAGGTTATGAATTTGCGTTTGTAAGTAATGTTGTAAACATTCACCTTAATCAAGTTCTGATTGGTTCAGGTACATTAAGCAATGGTATATACGTACTAAACCAACCACAGATTTTCAATGTCCAGAATACACACAAAAGAAAGTCTCCGGAAATAAATCAGACTTTCTTATGGCATTGTAGATTGGGTCATATCAATGAGAGAAGGTTGACGAAGTTACATACAGAAGGATATTTGGATCCGTTCGAATATCAATCGTATGCCACTTGTCAATCCTGTCTCAAAGGAAAGATGACAAAGACTCCGTTCACTGGACACAGAGTAAGAGCGAGCGAGCTCTTGGGACTCGTACACAGCGACGTGTGCGGTCCAATGTCTACACATGCGCGAAGCGGTTATTCTTACTTCATTACTTTTACGGATGACTTTACAAGGTACGGTTATGTCTTCTTAATGAAACATAAATCCGAAGCCTTTGGAAAATTCCAGGAATATAAGAATGAAGTAGAAAAACAAACCGGCAAAAGTATCAAGACACTAAGATCGGATCGAGGTGGTGAATACTTGAGTGCCGAGTTCCTGGACTACCTAAAAGAGAATGGAATTCTCTCTCAGCTTACTCCTCCATACACTCCGCAATATAACGGTGTATCGGAGAGACGGAACCGAACCCTATTGGATATGGTACGGTCCATGATGAGTAACGCTGAGTCACCGCGATCATTCTGGGGACATGCACTAGAATCAGCTGCATACCTTTGAACCGAGTTCCAACTAAGACTGTGCCTACCACACCATATCAGATGTGGTGTGGGAAGAAACCCTATCTTAATCACATTAAGACATGGGGATGTCCAGCTTTTGTCAAAAAGCAGCATGCGGACAAACTCGAGGCACGCTCAGTACAGTGCAAGTTTGTGGGATATCCAAAGAACTCCAAGGGATATTTCTTCTATTGCGAAGAGGAACAAAAGATTTATGTTTCTCATCATGCCCACTTCTTGGAAACTGAGTTTTTGGAAAATCAGATAAATGGGAGCGCAATAGAACTGGAAGAAATTCCAGAACCACGAGCTATTACTGAAAGCTTAGTAGAACCAGAGGGTTCGAAAGATCATGACATTCCTACGCCGCTCCGCAGGAGTAGTAGGCAGTCTCATCCGCCCGAGAGATACTACGGTTTTCTCATAGACGGGGATAGAGAAGATTGCATCATTGATTATGATGAGCCGACTAGCTTCCAGCAAGCCATTCAGAGTGTTGACTCGGTAAAATGGCTGGATGCAATGCGGACCGAAATGGAGTCCATGTACACCAACAAAGTTTGGACATTGGACGTTGCTCCAGATGGGGTAAAACCCGTAGGATGCAAGTGGATCTTCAAAAGGAAGATTGGTGTAGATGGACAGGTTGAGACCTATAAAGCTAGACTGGTTGCAAAGGGTTTTCGTCAAAGACCTGGTTTGGAATATGACGAGACCTTTTCTCCAGTAGCTATGCTGAAATCCATTCGGATCCTTCTTGCCATTGCTGCCTTCCACGACTATGAGATTTGGCAGATGGACGTAAAGACCGCTTTTCTAAATGGAAATTTAGAGGAGTGTGTCTATATGGACCAGCCAGAGGGTTTCATTCAGAGTGGGAGCAGCGGAAAGGTGTGCAAGTTGCTTAAGTCCATCTACGGACTAAAACAGGCATCGCGGAGTTGGAACATCTGTTTTGATGAGGCGGTCAAAGAATTTGACTTTATCAAAAATCCAGATGAACCATGCATCTATAGTAGATTTGTAGCAAGAACTGTAGTATTCCTCGTTTTATACGTGGATGACATTCTCTTAATAGGAAATGACATTCCTATGCTATAATCTGTCAAAGGGTTCTTGTCACACAGGTTCTCCATGAAAGACCTGGGTGATGCCTCATACATTCTGGGGATCCGGATCTATCGTGACAGATCCAAGAGGATACTGGGACTCTCACAGTCCAGGTACATCGACATCATACTGAAAAGATTCAGTATGGAAGATTCTAAACGCGGTAATCTACCGGCTTGTCACGGGATCACCCTTTCCAAAGAGATGTCTCCCAAGACTGATTTGGAAAGGGATCGCATGTCTATTATACCCTACGCTTCTGCGATAGGCTCTATAATGTATGCGATGTTGTGTACCAGACCAGATGTAGCTTATGCACCGAGTGTGGTAAGCCGGTATCAGTCAAACCCTGGGGATAAACACTGGATAGCGGTAAAGAACATTCTCAAGTACCTGAGAAGGACTAAGAAGATATTCTTGGTGTATGGCGGAAAAGTCCTCCAGATCGAGGCCTTTGCTGACTCCAGCTTCCAGAGTGACAAGGATGATTCCAAATCTATGTCGGGTTATGTCTTTAGCCTTAATGGAGGGGCGGTGTGTTGGAAGAGTTCCAAACAGGAAACCGTTGCTGACTCGACGATGGAAGCGGAATATATCGCTGCTGCAGATGCTGCAAAAGAAGCCGTCTGGATAAGGAAGTTCTTAACTGAACTTCAGGTGGTTCCGTCCATTGTTGATCCAATACCTCTGTATTGCGACAACAACGGGGCTATAGCTTTAGCGAAGGAATCCAGATCCTATCAGAAGTCCAGACACATCTTGAGGCGGTATGACCTGATCAGGGAGATCGTGGGTCGCCAGGAGATCGAGGTTCGGAGAGTTTCTACAGAAGATAACACTGCTGATCCACTCACAAATGCCTTACCCCAGACTCAGTTCGAGCGGCTGATCGAGATGATAGGTCTTCGATACATCAGTACATGGCCTTAGTGCAAGTGGGAGATTGTTAGTATATATGTCCTAGAGGCCATTACTGTATCATACTATTATGTATATTACTTAATGGAAGCTTGGGATATTCACCTTGTATAGACAATCTTGCTCAATATAGTAGTATGCTACTTGGTTTGTTTCTACTTTAATGTGTACATGTGTTTATTTTAGTATATCACCTATACACATTAGTGGAGCCCTTAGGATCTTTGCTTGATTACCAGCGTTGTGATGGCAGTCACACTCGTGGGGGCTGGGTAATCTATAAGCACATCCTTATACAGGTCCCTAGTCGCAGGACTATCGAGACAGGGCATCGATACTCCGGAGTAGACTGGCGTATGCGCTTCTCATCCCAGTGTAGGAGACGGTCTATCCCACAGCCGTCAGTACATCGTACTTGAGATAGTATGCGGGTGCTCGTTAGGTTATGAGTACACTGGACAGGACTCGTCGGGAACTGTTGGTTGGTACTATACCTATCGTCAGTTATCAGTTCCCAGGTGACATGAGTACAGCTTAGTCCGCTGACTTGACACTGTCACTTCGCCTCGAGTGTGTTCCCACTGTACTTTGATTACTACCCTACCACGGCTCAAAGGAGTCGTGCAAACAGGTAGTTTTTGGGTGCAGTCCCGAAGCACTTGGAGGCAGTGACGGTTAGACAGGATTCGTCTCTCCCGGTATTGGGGGTTGACATCGCGCTGTGTCTAGGAGAGCCATTACACGAGTAGTCCCTGGCCAGGGCAAGCGAGATATACTGGTAGGTTTCCAGTGTTATCTCAGGGTGTTCTGGGCTTCACTCCGACACGACTTGTACCGCTATTAGGGGACTGACGTTCACCGCCCCCTAGGCCCGCCATGCGATGTATCAGACGAACAGACCGGACTGTATGGAGATTGTCACATCCAGGCTCAGTAGGAGTTCAGATGGGTTTCACCTCGTCAGTCTTCTTGTCGGCATCTACCTGGGGACCGTTACGCACAGTTAGCGCCGCTTGCGGTCTGTGGTTAAACCCACTGCCAGCGTAGTATCGAGTCTTTAAAGTCCCACACAGAAAGCTATTCGCCTTTAGGCAAAAGAGTAGAGGTCGCATGGTTTTGCGACAGGTCGCATGGTTTTGCGACAGGGTTCGGTCACATCCGTGCACTTGTGCATGTTTGGTGTCCGGACAGTTAACACTAGCGGGCTTTGGTTTAAGCCAGATCCTAGTGTACGTTTTGGGATTGGTTTTATCTCGTTTGTATGCGTGTTCCTCGGAACACGGATGCGGGTGTGTATGCACAGTTGACAGAGAGACAGAGGCAGAGGATTCTCATTGGGGTTGTTGACTGTTGACTATTGACTTTTGACTAAACCCTAATGAGAATAATATATACGATTAACAATAATATTAATTAAGTATTATAGTGACATGGTTGTTGAGGGGTTGACTTTGTTGACTTGTTGACTTTGTTGACCGGTTGACTAGGTTGGACTAGTTGACCATCATCATGACAATGGCTATCATTCCATGGCAAAGACTTTTGCTTGCTTGTTTATTTATGCAAAATGAGTGCATGAAATGATATAGCCATTTTGACTTAAACCATCACACAATACTTGATTACTATTTTTGTTATGATGGCTTTGGATTATGAGAGGTTGGATGGCAAAAGAGTTACTCACTCTCTCATTTTCATTTCTCTCTCTTGCCATGACTTGCTCAAACTCCCCCTCTTCCTCTTGCTCTCTCTAGCTCAAGGCAAACCATTCTCATGTGTTGAGACTCATTGCCTTAGAGATAAAAAGACACCAAAATAATCCTCTACTCATTCTAGTTCACAAGGCCTAGCAAGCCAAGTGTTCTAGTTTCTTCAAAGTTCGAAGAAGAAGCCAAAGATAGACGCTTTCAGGTGGATCCATCTTCGGCGCAAGGAGACGACGAGGTGAGGCCGATCCGTACACCGGAAAGAGTGGAAGACGAAGGAGTTCAAGAAAGGTATAACCCCCTAACCGAGTAGGTAAAACTCTAGTTAGGTTGTTAGTCAATTGTTTAACAAAGATCCGTATTTTGAGTCCATGTTACCACCCTCTTGAAAATCGTTTTTTATCACTTCCGCAACCCCGTAAGTACCGGGGAAGGGTAGCATGGACTTACTGGGGAGTGGGTCTCGGGGGTAGCGCGATGAGGGGGGGAGGAAGACGTAGGGAAATAGAGGGAGAAAGAAAAAAAGATATGGATTGAGTTACGAGTCGGGTCGGGTCGGGAAAGAAGGAATGGGTTAGTTGGGCTGGGGCTTTGTCGGCCGAGGGTTTAGAAGTTAGGGGAAAAAGAAGTTTACGGGGCTGGCTGCTTCGGTGTTAAATTTAGGATTTAGATTATCGGGTTTTAAATTTGAAGTAGGATATAGTTTTAGGTAAAATGTTTAAAATTAGGTTTTAGGAAAAATATAGAGATTTATATAGGAAAATTTAGGGAAAATATCGGGAAATTATTTATTAAAAATACGGATACGGTACAAACTGAATTGAGTATTACAAATATTGTATACTTCATGAGGCCGCTTATATTTTCCCACCAATTGGGAATATAATATTCATTATTTGTCCTGGGGATGTTAAAAGCTTTCACACAAATCTTGATGGCTTTCTTGAAGAGCCTAAAAAGAAGGGAGGCCGGAGACAAAGGTACTGTAATATTTATAAAACAATAAGAAATGGTGTATAAGTTTTTTGTTTTTTTTATTTTTATTTAAGCCCGTGTGGCTAAATTTGATTGGTTGAAACGTAACCAGTTAATATATGACTAGTCATGATGTTATCATCATAAATTTTGCGAAGTATACCACAGGCCAGTAATTAATTCTTCAGTGCTTCCAAGTCTAAAAAAAATATAGGGTATGTAGGGTCTCTCTCTCTGTTCTCTCTCTAGCTCTTCTCTCTCTCTCTCTCTCTCTCTCTCTCTCTCTCTTCTAGCACATTTTACGAGATGCACGATGGAAATTATCTAAGAAAACCCCGGCAATTAACCTTATGGTTGAGAGTCAATAAAAAAACAATAGCGGCAATAGCAACCGCTACGACTATATAAACATTGTGATTTCAAACTCCGAAAGGATCACAATCGAGAGTCAAGACAATCACTCTTAAATACACGAAGATTCTTCTCAAAACCGCATATGGTTCTATTCTTCAATTTTGTTTGAAAGCTTTACTAGCCCTCGGATGAACAAAGTCAATGATTGCACCAATAAATCACGTGATATGGAGCAAGTCAAGGGGACTTTGTGCAATTTACATCAACCCTATTTTTTCAACATTGTCTTCGATTAGTTTTAATCATGCTAAAATATATTTTTTCCCTACCATGAGGGTAGGGAGGAAAAAGACACTATGCTAAGTTTGCTATAGGAGACATATCATGTCGGTAAGATGTGTCCAATATCATATGAATCCTCTGCGTATGCTCGTAGAGATTATTTTCTTACCGTCGTCATGGAAGGGGAAAAAACATTTCTCATATGAAAAGTCAAAGATTTTTTTAAAAAAAATATTTGTGCCAACTTGATGGGGCTCCTTTTCGGGCCTCCGTCAGATGTTGTCTCCCGTTGATCTCGAAGTGAACTTGGTTGATTGTACTTCGTTGTGTGTGGGTCTCAATGGGTTTTGAGAGGAGAAGGTGGGGTGAGGAGGCTGTCGCCGAGTACCTGCAAGGAAGTCCCGGGGTGGTTTGGTACCACCGAGGACCCTCCGATGCTCAAGTTAGTGGTGAGACCCGGACAGAGTAACGGCGTAAAGTGTAAAAATATTGCTTACTTGACCCCTCTGTGATGGAGATTTATATAGCGGTGGTGGCATGCAGCAGCAGGCGCGAGAATCTCGCTGGCAGTTATGCTCCTGACGTCACGCCCGCGCAGAGAGCGGATCGCCCATTAATGGGGATCGTGATAGCGTGGAACGTGGGATGTTGTTGGCGTAGAATCTGCGCATGGCGAGATTCGTTGAGCGGCGGTTACGCCTGTGAGTGGTGGAGTAGGTCGAGGGCCGAGGAAGGCGGCCTCGGCCGGGGGCTCGGGGACGAGCGAGGAGACTGAGGAGTCTTGGTCTTGTGGCAGCTCGGGACGAGCTGAGTGGCCGAGGAGGCCAATTCGCAGGGGCCCCCGAGGTGGGCCAGTCTGCGCTTGCAGGTCGGGCGCAGGGTGGCCTGGTCGGCCACTGATGGCCCTTTCTTCTGAGTTCTGGGACACGTCATCTACTACGTGTCCTGATCTTGGAGGTCGCCAATATCGAGCATTATCATTAGCCCCCCACTTTTGTCCCGACCAGCTAGTGGTCAGGTCAGGAGTGGACTGCCGGGCCTCCTGAGGTGAGATCCCTTCTACGGTTTCGTCGGGGCGAGCCCTCGGTCCATTGGTTGTCTTTTCTGCTAGCGAATCGAGGCGAGATCTTTGCATTTAAGGAGGGTGCGCCGGTTCATGCACTCTGCAGTCGAAACGACGGTCCACGTGTCGAGCGCCAACTGGCTGATGTGACGTGCGCAGGCCTGCGGCGTCTGATGGGACACGGTCAATCGCTGGGCTGCCACGTGGAGCGATCTGAGCCGCTGGGCGCAAGGAGCCGTTTCGGCGGGAGATGATGGGCGCCATTGGATGAGGCCGTATGCGGTAATAAATACGGGTGGGGCCCGCCCTAGGGCCCTTACTCTCTCGTATTTTCTCATTCTCAAGCCCCAGCTGCTCGGCGCTCGTCTCCCCTCCTTTGTTCCCAACTTTTGAAGAATTTCTTTCCCAGGTTAGATGTCTTCCCCTGTATGGTCAGTATACGTTGTAGGAGTAGATGTTAGGGTTCCTTTAGATGTGTCCGAGTCCCCTCGGGGAGCAGGGGCTGGGCCCTCTCCCCGGGGCCGTGAGGCGGGGGATGCCTCCACGGAGGAGGCGGTAGATGTAGCCCCCAGCACCTCGTGCTGGGTGAGGCATGAGGACGAGCTCGCCAACGCTCGAGCTCGCTTCCACATTCCCCCGAGCTACTCGCTCCGTCTGGCCGAGGAGGGAGAGAGGGCAGACCAGGTACGGGGCAAGGAGATTGCCCTGTATTTGGAAGCTTTTTGAGGCGGAATGCGCCTGCCCTTCTCTCCTGAGGTCATCGCCGCTCTGAATTTCTTCGGTTTGGCCCCCGGCCAGCTAGTGCCGAATGCGTGGAGGCTTCTCCTTGGGTTCCTGATCCGTCTGAGGCTGCAGGCGGTTCCTTTCAATCTTTCCCTTCTCGATTCTTCCCTTGTTTTCAAGAGTCACCCCAGCGGTCGAGCGGGCGACCCAAGATGGGTTTATTTTACTTTTAAGAAGCGGCCCGGGGTCGCTGCCAGGACCGAGGTCGTGGCCTTGCCCTCCTCCATCCATGATTGGAAAAAAAAAATTTCTTCGTTTCCCCTCCCGAGGGCGAGGACTGGCCGGTGCCCACCAAATGGTCGAGGGAGAAGTGTCTACCGAGGAACCTGTCCAACGACCCCGCCGCGGTGAGAGTGGCGTCGTGGGAGCCCATCCCCAGACATGACGTGCTGCTGTCCGAGAGAGTCTTGAGCTGGGCCGGGCTTAGCCCCGCCGAGTTCGTCGGTAAGTTAGGCTTGCTTTCTGGGTTTATGCTTTACTCGTGTTGCTAATAAGTTGGGTGTTCGTTTCGTGCAGGATCCATGGACTTCGGCGTTCTCCGAGATGCTATGCGCCAGCCGAGGCAGCCTACTAGGGCCGGAGGCGCCAGCTCTTCCCAGGCGCAGCCTTCCCCTGCTCCCACTGCCCCGGTGACGGTTCCTCGGGGACGTTCGGCGGTGGATCCCGCCCCGGGCCCCAGCAGAGCGTCGGGTCGGAAGCGGGCCCTGATTGTGGAGGATACGGCTTCGGAAGAGGAGATCGGCTCCCCCTCGGTGCCGCTCAAGAGGAGTTCCCGGGGACCTTCCCGGGGCTGGTCCTCGCCGACCGTGGTGGAGGAAGGGGGGCTCCGGTTCGTGGTGCCCTCCGGGCTGTCAGTCGCAGACAGCCTCCTCCATGAGATAGAGACCTCGGCCGGGGGTCGGGTTCCTGGGGGGAACCTCAAAGCTAGCTGGCGTCGATCGCCCAGGAAGCCGTGCAGGTAAGCCCCCATTGCGCGGTGAGATTTGGTGTTTTCCTTCATGTTTCTGATCCTTCTTCTTTTTGTGCCTTACCAGACTCTCCAGCACATGGCCCTCGCCCTCCGCGTAGAGACCGAGGTGGTAGCCCCGGCGGTGGAGGCCGCGGGCCAGCTCGCCGCATTGCAAGAAAGCTCCAGGCAAGAGCAGGAGGCGATGTCGGCGAGGATCGCCGCCCTGGAGGGCGAGGTGGCAGCCGGGAAAAGGGAGTCCGCCCGGCACCGCGAGGCTGCCGCGATCGCCGAGGGCAAGCTCAGTGACTCCCAGGTGCTCGCCGGCAACCTGAAGAAGACGGTGAAGGCCCTCCGAAAGGAGCTGGGGGCGTCGGCCGAAGCCTTTAAGTCGGCTGGATCGAAGGTCGTGGCGAGCTATAAGAGGTCGAGGGATTTTTATGATGACCTAGCCGTGGCCACGACCCGGATTTGGCACGACGCCCTTGATGCCATGAAGTCTAAGATGCTGAAGTTCGACGACACGGATCTCCGGGCCGAGTTCCTCCTCGTGGGCACTGACGAGCAAGGGGGAGAGGCTCCCGGCGAGGTGGGGGCCGAGGACCCAGCGCCCCCAGTGGTCGAGGTTGAGGACCTCGAGGTCGTGCCCGGGCCCGAGGTGTAGAGCCCCCGCTCTCCAATCTTCATTTTGTTTTTCTTTCAAATTTTGTAAGGTTGAGGAGCCAGAAAATACCTTTTGTAAAAACTTATCTTTGGCAGCAGTAATAAAGTTTTTCTTCTTCAGCTGTGATAAAGTTTTCCTTTCTGCTATCTGTTTGTGAAGAATACTCGCTTGGAATACTTTTACTTGCGACGTTGTGCTTTCATGTCAGGTTGGTCCTCTGTCTAACAATCGTCCATCGAGCTGACTGCAGTTGTTTGCCGACGAGCGTCTCCGAGGAGGTATCTCCTTGGGCCCCGAGGTTGAGGGGGAGATCGTTTAGGCTTGGACAGACCTGACATCTGTTTCTGATTTAGAGTATCGGCCGTCATCTGGGGGTGACCAGGCAGGGTAGCTGCGACGTCATCTTCTGCTAAGGCTTCATGCATCTGTTGCGGCGTTAGGGGGTTACCCGTCAGGGGTGGTCAAGCAGGGTGGCTGCTCGGTCGCCTCTTTCGAGGGCATGGTTCTTTAGAGTTGTGAGTAGGCGACCACCAGCCTTGGGGGTTGAGCGGGGTAGCCGCTCCGATGCCCCTTGTGAGGGATTTTGATCCCTGGCGTAGAGGGTGGGAGCCGGAGTTTGACCGAACAGGGTAGCTGCTCGGGTGCCTCTGTATTAGGGCTTTTGATCGTTAAGGACGGTGTTAGGAAGCTACCAGCCGTAGATGGCGAGGCAAGGACCCGACTGCCTCGGGGAGGAATTTGTGATCCCCGGCGTGTGGCAGGGAAGCTGCTTGCCGGGGATTGCCGAGCGAGGGAACCTCGGGATCTGGCTGCCTCTGGGAGGGCTTTCAGATCCTTCAGGACGGTGGTAGGAAGTTACCAGCCATCGATGGCCAGGTAAGGACCCGACTGCCTCGGGGAGGAACTTTTGATCCCTGGCGTGTGGCAGGGAAGCTGCCCGCCGGAGATAATCGAGCGAGGGAACCTCGGGCTCGGCTGCCTCTGGGAGGGCTTTCAGATCCTTCAGGATGGGAACCGAGCAGGGTTACTGCCCAGTGCCTCTTGGCGAGGACTTTGATCCCTGTCGGTTGTGGTAGGAAGCTACCAGCCGGGGATAGCCGGGCTAGGACCCGACTGCCTCTGGGAGGACTTTGGCCCTTGGCGCGAGGAAAGCTATGAGGCTGTAGGAAGCCCACCAAGGACCCTTGGCCGGGCAGGGTTACTTCCTGGTGCCTCTTGGCGAGGGCTTTTGTCCTGAAAGATAGCCGAGTGAGGGAACCTCTGGCCTCGACTGCCTCTGGGAGGGCTTTTTGATCCCCGGCGTTGTGGCAGGGAAGCTACCCGCGGGGGATATCCGAGCGAGGGAACCTCGGGCCTCGACTGCCTCAGGGAGGGCTTTTTGATCCCCAGCGTTGTGGCAGGGAAGCTGCCCGCGGGGGATAGCCGAGCGAGGGAACCTCGGGCCTCGACTGCCTCTGGGGGGGTTTTGGTCCCCGGCGTTGTGGCAGGGAAGCTGCCCGCGGGGGATAGCCGAGAGAGGGAACCTCGGGCCTCGACTGTCTCTGGGAGGGCTTTTGATCCCTGGCGTTGTGGCAGGGAAGCTGCCCGCGGGGGATAGCCGAGCGAGGGAACCTCAGGCTCGGCTGCCTCTGGTAGGGCTTTTTGGTCCTCGGCGTTGTGGCAGGGGAGCTGCCGGCCGGGGATGTTTGAGCAGGGCGGCTGCTGAGTTGATCTTTGAAGAGGTGCGGCCTGGTCGTTCAGCCGTAGGTGTGAGGAATGGGAACGGTCGAGGCAACAGCGTGCGCATCTAGTACATTGAATGCGGGCGGAGATGAAGCGACATGGGCGCGTCGCTTCGTTTCCACCGAGTAACGTTCGATGGACGCCGCGTGGCGCGTCACTTCGTTTCCACCGGGTGACGTTCGATGGACGCCGCGTGGCGGCCGTTGGGCTGCAAAGCGGGCAATATAAGGAGTACTGGTTCTTCCCCCTTCGCAGATAGGCCATCGAAAATGGAGGATTTCCCGTTCACTATCCCCGAAATCATCAGTTCCGCAGATGTGTACCTTTATGACCGCGACCGCACCGAGGACACGGTGCAGTTGGTGGTTGCTCGCATTGAGGAGCACTTTGGTCGGCTTCTCCCTAGGCGCTCTTCCCTGCTGCAGCTACTGATGTACTCCATCTGGAGGGCATCGCCGGGGCTTTACAACCCCCTGTCGGAGCAGCTCTTCGACGAGGCCGTGGGCAAGCTGCGGTCTTTGAGGCACTTTAGCTTGATCTCCGCGAACCAGCTGGCACGCTCGGAGGCGCTCGTCCGCGAATGTTACGAGCTGAAGCTCGGGGTCAACGCCCGCGGGGGGAACCGGGAACAGAGGCTGGAACTTACGCGGCCCCGGTTGGCGGAGATCTTCGCCGAGTACCACGAGCAGTGCTCGCTGCACCCCTTACCCCCGCTATTGTAACCCCCCTTTTTTTGTATGACTGAGGAGTCCATAATACCCTTTGAATAAACAAAGATTTCCTTTCTTTTTCGCAATATTCCATTGATCTTTATTTAGTCAACAGTAGATTCTAAGAAGAATTTACATTGCTTTTTTTAAAAAAGAAAAAGAACAGGTGCAAGTTAAAGGATGACTTGGTTGGCTTGGGCCGAGCTCCCTAAAGGGCTGCCGGCCCCCGTGCTTGGCATAGGGCATGGGGCTCCCTGAGCCCCGGGCTGGCTGGCTACTGAAACAAGCATGATCTGGCCGATGGTCAGGTCGGTGGGAGGGCGAGGCTGCTCTTGCTCGCTGTCGGCCTGCCGTTTGTCCCTTAGGTAGGTGGTGAGGTGCCCAGACCGAATGAGCTCCTCGATGTAGTCCCTCAGTAGTTTGCAGTCCTCCGTGGGGTGGCCCAGTACCCGGTAGAAAGTGCAGTAGGGGCCCCGGGTTCGCTTAGCGGACTGACGTGGGACCGGGGGGAACTTGAAGAACCCCTCATTCTGGGCCTCCTCCAGCAACACCGTGTGGGAGACGTTGAGGGGGGTATATTCTTGGAACTTCGGGTGGTAGGGCTGCTGACGCTCCAGCCTGTCCTCCCGAGTCCTTTTCTTCTGGTCGGGCCGATCCGCTCGGGGAAGGTTGGCATTCACTTCGGATTCCAGCTGGACCTTGCGCTCGGTCCACGCCTTGACTTCGGCCATGGTCTTAGGTTGAGCCAGCGCGAAGGAGCGCAGCCATTCTTTGTGCCTCAGACCAGATCTGAGTGCCGTTATGACGGTCTCGTCCCGGTGCTCGGGCACCTCAAGGAGGGCGTTGTAGAAGCGGGTAATATAGGCCTTGAACGTTTCCTTGTCCCCGCTTTTAACCGTGAAAAGGTAGTCGACCGTGCGCTTCTGTCGACGGTTCCCCACGAAATGGCCGAGGAACTGGGTGGCCAGCTCGTCGAAGGTTGAAATTGAGCGGGGCTCGAGCCCCCGGAACCAGTCCCGACCTGCGCGGATGAGGGTGGCCGGGAAGGCCCTGCACTGGGCGGTGTCGGAGTGATCTTGGAAGCTCATTCCCGCGGTGAAAGCGTCCAAGTGGTCCTTCGGGTCAGTTTTCCCATCGAACAGAGAGACCTTCGGGGGTTTATTACGCGAGGAGACGTGCACGGCGAGCAGTTCCTCGGTGAATGGCTTCGTGAGCGAGTCGGAGGCATACTTAGCCCCGTCGCTCGAGAAGTGAGCTTCTCGGCGCATGCCCTCGATCTTCTTCTCGAGGGCGTCAAGCCGACTGTGGTACCTTAAGGAATCAGCGCCTCGGGATTCCCGGGCCCCGCTGTGGGTGGACTGCGTCTGGGAGCAGCCCCGGTTTCTCTCAATAAGGTGCCTCAGGTCCCGGGATGGGGTAGCTCTTGAGTCGCCGGGACGGACCCCTTCCGTGCGTTCCCGCCGACCATGGTGGGGTCGGCCACGCTCGTGGATAGGAGAGGTGACCGACATTTCCTCAGGGGGGTAAGGGGCGTGAGGAGGCTCGGGGCAAGGCTCCCTGGCGGCGGATCTCGGCGTGGAGCCCTGGGGCGCCCAGCGGGCCTCAAGGAGCACCGGTTCGAGGGACCGGTGGCCAGGGGATGCAGCCTGCTGGTGGTTGGCCGTCCAGACAGGGACAGAGTCTTCTGGAGGCGGAGGAGCAGCGATCTGGGGCCCGGGCACGGTCGTTTGGACGCGGACGAGAGCCCCCACGAGAGATTGCAGGCGATCTATCCGGCCTGCGAGGGCGTTGATGACGGTCATGGGGGGAGGTTCATCCCCGCTTTCGGTGAGCGGAAGGCGGCGGCTGGTACTGGGATCCCCAGGATGGTCGTCTGCCATGAGAGAGGAGATAGGAAGGCCAACTTTGTATTTTGTGGAATTTAACTTTCCCACAGACGGCGCCAACTGATGGGGCTCCTTTTCGGGCCTCCGTCAGATGTTGTCTCCCTTTGATCTCGAGGTGAACTTGGTTGATTGTCCTTCGTTGCGTGTGGGTCTCAATGGGTTTTGAAAGGAGAAGGTGGGGTGAGAAGGCTGTCGCCGAGTACCTGTAAGGAAGTCCCGGGGTGGTTTGGTACCACCGAGGACCCTCCGACGCTCAAGTTAGTGGTGAGATCCGGGCAGAGTAACGGCGTAAAGTGTAAATATATCGCTTACTTGACCCCTCTGTGATGGAGGTTTATATAGCGGTGGTGGCATGCAGCAGCAGGCGCGAGAATCTCGCCGGCAGTTACGCTACCAACGTCACGCCCGCGCAGAGAGCAGATCGCCCATTAATGGGGATCGTGATAGCATGGAACGTGGGATGTTGTTGGCGTAAAATCTGCGCATGGCGAGATTCGCGGAGCGGCGGTTACGCCTGTGAGTGGTGGAGTAGGTCGGAGGGCCGAGGAAGGCGGCCGAGGCCGGGGGCTCGGGGACGAGCGAGGAGACCGAGGAGTCTTGGTCTTGTGGCAGTTCGGGACGAGCTGAGTGGCCGAGGAGGCCAATTCGCAGGGGGCCCCGAGGTGGGCCAGTCTGCGCTTGCAGGTCGGGCGCAGGGTGGCCTGGTCGGCCACTGATGGCCCTTTCTTCTGAGTCCTGGGACACGTCATCTGCCACGTGTCCTGATCTTGGAGGTCGCCAATATCGAGCATTATCACAACTCTTATGAGATTAGGAGAATCTTCAACCTAAGTATCTTTCTATTTAGACTTTAGTTCTAGATTCAACCTCCTCACGTGGCAAAGCGCCTCTTCAAAGGCAGAGTACCTTAGACACCAAGTGATTTTTCATTCGATGTTTCCCGGCTTACATTATTGGTCAAATTAGATGCTGTTCTGATACGCATCCAAACAAGCATCTAAGGCATGATCCCTCAAGCTAAACGAGCTGACAGTTCAGCATATATTATGCTTGATTAAATCTTGTTGAGTTTACAGTTCTACTCTGTGCACATGCCAATGACCAAAGGAGACCTGCTGTGAATATATATGTACATGTATACATGCACTCATACACACAAATATATATATATAGAGTTGATCTAATTAGACTGGTTCTCATTTCTTATTTTGAGACCAAATTTTTAAACATATATATAACCCGTTGTGCGTCGTGTTTTTCATCGAACTGTGCTAGTCAGTTTTATCTACATATTTTAGATAGGTTATCTAAAAGTTTCACGAGATTTAGAGACCTCTAACACATTTATCAACCGATCGTATTTTTCACCCACCAAAAAACTGTTGAATTTTTAGTATGCTTGATCGATGCGCTGGACGTCTCCAAATCTCGTGAAACTTTATATATAACCTATCTAAAACATGTAGACCGAGCAACTGTTCAATCTCATTGTAAATGATGGGATCTTAGGGGCAATCCCTTGTTCTCTTTGCTGTTGTTTAAGAATCTGCAGAAAGGCCTGCACTACTTTTCGGCAGGTGAAAACGATCATGTCTTTTAAAAAATATATGTCTGACTTTTCAACCACTAATGTTTCGAAGGAATTGGAATTGCACACATAGTAATTCAAAAAAGAATTCATTTGATCTAAGTCATAATCCGAAGATCAAATTGATCGGTGAAAAACACGATAGATTGTTTATTTAAATATTTGGTTTAAAAATAAGAAATGAGATCCGGTGTTATCAGTTTCCTACACACACTTATATGCATGTACATATAAGTGTAGGTACATATTTGTGCGTACACACACGTACATATATGTGCACATGTGTGTATGCATGTATGTGAGCACAAGTGATTCAAATCAAACTATATATGAAAGAAGATATTAGCAAACCTAAAATTTTGTTCGATGTATTTCTTAGAGAAAGGAACATATATAGCATATATGGGTATTCAATTATAGTCGGAAAACAAGAAATCAGATCTAAAAGTTGAATACACTTGTATCTTTATCTTGCACTGTAAATTAAATTGAAAAATGAAATATTCACCGAACAAAAATCAAATGAACAAGATATGTAGAGGAGAGACAAAATAACACTTTCATGATCATTGTCATCGCTATAATCATCTTTGAAGTCTTTTCTTAAAGATCAACTTTGGTGTCATACTCCATTAGAAATTTATAAAATCTTATGGGTGGCTATAAACTTCTCTAATTAACCCAAGCAAATAATTGTTAAAAATTACCGAAGAGATTTATTACCATATAGACCATCCTTCTTCAAATCTTATATAAATATCGGAGGATTGGAAAAGATAAAACGTTGAAGATTTACCGTACATCTTATCCCTACTCAAATCTTAAGTTAGCGATAAATCTTGAAGCAAAAAACAGAACTTTATACACATTCCCAAAAATACAAAAAACCTAACATATTTTATTTGAAGCACGAAGCGTAATTTTGTAATCAAAAGCTAATTATGTCTTCGATTCTCCCCAGTCCCAAACCATAAATTATCTAAAAATACCATTACGAT
The DNA here is from genome assembly GCA_030015575.1 of Agapanthus africanus. Taxonomy (NCBI): domain Eukaryota; kingdom Viridiplantae; phylum Streptophyta; class Magnoliopsida; order Asparagales; family Amaryllidaceae; genus Agapanthus; species Agapanthus africanus. The sequence continues at coordinate 764,930,175 of JASDDO010000022.1, read as the reverse complement.
AAAATCATTATCCAATACCATTACCTTCACCAAAGATAAATTACCACTTAACTACGTAATCATCCTAAATTCCCATCCCATTAAGAAAGCTATCAATACCATGCCATGCCATGCCGCTAAAAATTTACTAAATAAACATAGCTCTTGCTGTATATCTTTTTCCTTGAAATAAAAGATTGTATGTTTGATGTTGAAGTGATCGGGTATCATTAAAATAAAAAAGAAAAAAGGAAAGGCATTCACCTTGCCTAAACCAAGCCCCTACCAATAAATGACGTGCTCCCTAAGTGCCATTAAATGCTAAAACTACGTGCCCTTGAATGCTTAAACCACCAGCTTTGAGTTCACCCCAAGCTACAACGGCTCTCTCACCGAATCATCATTGCCTTCAACCACTCGCATCACTCGTCAACGCGTCACCATTTCACATAACCACACCCACTCACACCCACTGGGGCCCACCAATATCCCTTCATATGACTCGCCGTCTCGATTTCTGGTCATATTTTAGGTCTAAATATTAAACACGCACTACACCCAATTAATTTCGCTTTTCCATTTCTAATCCCTGCACTTATTATTAAAACCCCGAGCTTGGCGCCGAGATAAAAGAGCGAGGAAAAGATCGAAGCTTTTCTTTCTAAATAAAATAAAATTAGAATTTTTTCTTTTAATAAAAAAAAAACCCTAATAAAAGGAATCGAGGGAAATCAAGAATCAACACAGATCTCGCTCGCGTCCACTGTTTGAGATTCAGGTAACTTTCGTCTCAGATCCTAGATCTAGGGTTTTGGCCCCTCGATTCCTTTTGATTTTTACAGTCCTTTGTGAATCTCGCTAGGGTTTGAAGAATGAGATTGGGTTCGATTAGAGCTTAGAGTTGGTGAAAAGAGTTGATTTGGGGATCGGAAATGGGCGAAGGTGGGAGGTTCCAGTTGGGGACCGTCGGCGCTTTGAGCCTGTCGGTGGTCTCGTCGGTTTCGATTGTGATATGTAACAAGGCGCTGATGAGCTCGCTTGGATTCAATTTTGGTAAGAGATCTGAGATTTTGTAGTTTATGATTGCATTTCTTTGTTTTAATTGAGGGAATTGCTGTGTTAATTTAGCTTGCTGTATTGGAGCCTGGAAGTGATTGTGTTGTTTTTATAATTATATTTGTTTTGAACTAATGGTCTTCGCTGTATTTGTCGATTTTCAATGTTTTGACTAGAATGTCTGTTTCTGTGCGTAAAGGAAAAATTTGGATGACATGTGCTGCTTTTGATTTTAGGCCGGAAGCATGAGCACAATTGTATAGGGGGTTTGCAATGTTAATTTATAACTACATCATGATGAATTATACTCTAAGTGTCATAAATATTTGAATTTATTTGTTCTATGTGAATTATAAGATGCTAGTAACTTAAAACCGATTCATTAATTTACATTGTTGCTTGCCTTCAGTAGATGCCAATTTTACATAGAACAGCTCTCACCTGATAGAGAACATACTTTCCAATTGTAGTACACATATGAGGGACCTATATTTGTAGCTGTAAGAAGTTTATGGATCTAGAGATAAGGTCAGGAATTCGATCCCAAGTCGGTGGTTATGGTACTAATGATACTAGTGCATAGGATGATTAAGGACAATAAATATATGGAACATAACATGATAAGAGTATAAGACTGTTAAGGGTAGTACCTTTTTTCTTCTGGAATAAATCTGCGAGAAACATACAAATCTTTGGAAGGTAAAGGTAATCAATGTAGAACTTACCTTGTAGGTATATGCGTGGAAATGTTGGTCCTAACTATTCCAATATGGTTTAATAAATACTTGTTCAGGATAAACAGTTTGGTATTTGGACTTGATTTATATGAATGTCACCCCTAGGATATGCATCATAGGTGAAATAGCTGACTTCTAAGGAATGAGATATATTATGATTGTAAGAAAATTATCAGCGGTCGCTTTTCTAAGATGTGAAGTGAAGAAGGATTGAAGGAATGCTCAGGCTTGATGAGTTCCTCCTGTTGGGAAGTGCTAGGACTTGATATAATGAAACACACTGGTTTTGAGAAGCAAGTGGATTTAAACATGTTACTAGCAAGAGGCCCCACACAGATGCATGGGATTATTGTTGAAAGAAAAAATGCTTTAACAAAATATATAACGCTACAATCTATAATGATATTATGCATGTCAATTAATTAATATAACTATACCATAGAAAAAGATGTGGATTTATTCAAAGCATAAAAGAAACTAAGCAATACAACAAATCCAAGTCAAAGATCTACATCATATATTGGCAACTTTATAGAAAATGTTAACGAAATACACGTCAAACACATCCAAAAACATTATCGCAGAATTATATTTAAACAACACAATTTTCTGAGCTCAACACCCAAATAACTATAAAGCAGGAAAAACATGATTTACCGGTTATAGAGAGAGTGCAACTGTAGCATAGTGGCAACGGGTAAAATATTTTAGAAGCTAAGCATTACAACAACTCGTCTGCGATTCAAAAGCTTATATAATGTGTAAATTACTTAGTAGGTAGCATTTCGATTTTTTCAATATTTGAAAGTTGCTTCTTTTATAGTATTCACTAACATGATCTCACCTTAAAGAGACCGCAATGACACAATTCGTGCTGCGGAGCCACTTAATGTCGGGTTACCTTCCACTTTTTGTTCTCGATGTACGTGAGATGAGAGAAGAAAGACTACTTAAATTTATATTAGTTACTTTAGTATGTAATTGTATTTAGTTAATGGTAATTTAATAGATTAAAAATAAGTTTTTTAGCATGAAAATGATATCATGATAGATAAGACAGCAGACCTAACAGAAAAAGAAAGAAATAACAACCATGCCCCTCTCTTTTTTCATTATTACCTCTTACTCCATGCTTCTCTTCCTTCCTTCATCTTTAGGCGTGACAACAATTAAGTTCATAGTTCAAGGGCCAGATAGAATTTTCCAGCATAAGTCCAAAAAAGAGCTTGATCTGGCTCCTCCCATACAGCTTTTAGTTTTAGCGGTTATTCAGGTGCTTCAGAGGATCAATTACAGAGGGGAAAAACCATAAGAACATTATGAAACTTGGATCGGCATGATATTACAGTACAATGTATGTCAAGATTATATCCCGTGGCTTTTTTAAGTGGAAAGAAAGGTGCAAAAGAACTCTAACTGGCTGTTCCAGTTTCTCCCAGGAATTTCCAAGGCTGTGGTAGGTTCTCTGGCATTCTGGCTTTACAACAGTTTTGCAAGTTTGAGTGATGATTAAAGATGAGAGGGCCGAAGTGATTTGGACATGCCACAAAGCAAGTGTATTCCTCTTTTCTTCATTGATATCATGTGATATATTTTCACTTCTGATGCAGCCCATTCATGGGGAATACACCAGTATTGGGACTTACAATTGTTTTAAAAATTTAGATGGCTGGCTTGAATGTTGAATCATAAGCATTACCTGAAGATGGATTAACCCATCACATATATATAGAAGTTATGATCTATAGTTTATCTGCTTGTCACATGCATATGTGACACGTCTGCAGAACTAACACCCACCTCTCCAAAACCTTAAGCCTATGTCCCAGCTGTTAAGATCAGCCTAAAAATCTGCTTCTGCTGATGATTTCAGTTATGTTAACACATCTAAATGGACTAAATCTCTTTTCACTGGCAATGCCTAACATACATTTTACTCATTTGAATTTTGGATGGCCACAACGGTGTTATTACAACAACTTCATGCAAAATATGTAGTTGCAGATGTCAAATTCTTTTTGATAGTACTTCACAGGTATTGAACTTCGTAGGCTAATCTAAAACATTGTACGCATTCAAATTTAGAATCTGCGAGAAACTGCAATGAAATATATTTAAATGTCAAATGTTAAACCCTTGTGCTTTTGTCTTTGCTCCTTATTCACAAGTAGTAATTTGCTATTGATCTTAGTACCTCAATCTGGCTAAGACCCTAACCTAAACCATTGCATGATATCACAACAAATTCCTGGTTATATCTTGTGACATCACAATAATTTCCTGGTCCCATCTTGTGATACGAGTCGTATGACAAAAATTCCCTGTTTCTGTCTTTTGATCTGACTAATTCCTCTAACGCAGCACCTTGAATTTAAGTCACTTGCATTCTCTGAAAATTGTATTATGGAGAACTAACTGCTACTATTCCATAGCCTCCAAATATCGTCATTACTATTTAGATCAGCCTGCAAATCACCCTTTGCTATTTATTCGTCTTTTATTAAGTCATTTGAATAGGCTCCTTTCATTTCTTCTCACATTCTATTCACCTGATTTAAACCTTCCAAAATTTTTGATGACAGCAAATGGTGTCTTTATAACTACAATAAGAAAATTATGTAGTTGCAGATGTAGAATTCTGTGTGATAGTTGAATCTACTTATTACAACCAGTTTGACTGGTAATAAACCTCATTAGACCTTATCTAGACCACTATCACTGTCAAAGTTTGGAATGTACTAGATATAGCAAGGAAATATAGTTCATTGTAGATGTGAACTCCTTTGTTTTCTTTTTATTTACGACTATCCCAAGCTGTTATCTTGGTTTAATGCTTTTATCTGGATAATACTTCTAATATGATGTCACACGAATTTCTAGGTTCCACAGAGAAGTTCATGAAGCTTCCATGAGAGAGCATGATCCACATTGCTCTTTCAGTCTCACAATCTATGTTCTTAGAATTTAGGATGTTACACTGAATATGGATATAAAGTTTTTTGATTTTACCCCTCTTATCTTTTTTTCATTTTCTCAATTTATAATTTTGACTTGGAATTTAGGAAGATGCATTGGATATGAATATGAAGTAGCTCCCCCCCCTCCATACCTGTTATTTCTTATATATCTGAGAACTACATTCTGACCTCCCTTATGTGGTGTGCAGCTACTACTTTGACAAGCTGGCATCTCCTGGTCACATTTTGCTCGCTTCATGTGGCATTATGGATGAAATTCTTTGAGCACAAACCTTTTGACGCAAGGGCAGTAATGGGGTTTGGAGTACTCAATGGATGCTCCATCGGTCTACTGAATTTAAGCCTGGGTTTCAACTCAGTTGGTTTCTATCAGGTGCCTCCTTTTAGTGGTTAAGTGGCTATTACCCCCCTCCTAAATTACCTTTAAAATCATCAGTTAAAGTCTGTATCAGATATCTCATAACCAGCTGCTGACCTCTTTTAATTATAACTTAACACATTGTTTGATCTCTTTTGAATATGAGCAGTACATCAACTGGATTTGCTTCATTTTAGTTATTTATTTTGATAAACAAAATAGCACTTGCAATAAGCAAGTTTTTTAAAAATTATTTACAGGTGTTCAGATGTGAAATCATAATTAAGAGAGTCAGAATAACTCTGTCCTCAAATTCTTGTCCTGACCCCTTAGCCCTTAATTGTCAGATAAAGTTTTGTCTTCCCCCCCACGATTTAATCATGTGATTAGTGCTAAGCCCTGAATGGAGCATCTTTGGACATGAAGGGGTTTGGAGTAAAACTATAAGGCTTATTGTTAATCATGAAGGCATTTAATGTTGAGTGCATTCTAATCAGACGGGGGCAAAACCTCCAAGAGGCTTCGAAGTCTGGAAAAGTATAGATGAATAGAGAACCATCGGTTGCAACAGAAAAAATGTATTAGCCTCCAATGCTCAAATCATATGACAAACAGATAAACATGGAAGCGACCCCACATTAACATGATGATATTCATCTGTATGGAGTTCTGCAAGAATCTTTGTTTTCGGTCTTCTTCCATAGAGCATAGGTTTGATTGTTCAGATATGTTTGGTCCAAAAGGGACATTCTATATTGGTTTAATTACTCTTTCTCACTGCTTGTTTTGCTCAGTTTACATCGTGTCAACCGTTTTTCTTTTACGAATAATAGGTTGAACCCTGCAATTCTTGCTGAACTGCAGAAAATTTACCACTAGGCTATAGGGGCACTCTATTGTGCCAAACTTTTGACACGATATTAATTTTCCCCCCTTTCTCTGTGGAGCATGTGGTTGTTTGCTTGTCCTTTCTAATGTCCTTTATTTTCATGATAGATGACAAAGCTGGCAATCATTCCTTGCACTGTTTTACTCGAGACTCTTTTCTTCAGCAAGGCATTCAGGTTGGCTTTTTACACATTCTTAAACTCTTATTTTCTTCTTTTGTTGCAAACTGTTTTTAATGTTTTTGCGATGTGACCCCTTTGAGAATCAAACCGGTGACATCTCACTTTGGAGAGGAAAGTATTACCGAATGTGCCCTTTGGTCTATTTTTAATGTTGACTATCAAACTAAAAGCTAGCCTATCCTTTATACTGTTTGTTAGTTCGGTGTTCTTTCAATTATATACAAAGCAGTACAAGACACAAGCAAATGACTTCTTCTGTATCAACCCTTGTCTAAACCTTAAAGTTTCATATATTTTTTGGTGTTAGTAGTGTGCGCGTGTGTGTACTTGTGTGTGTGAGTAAGTGAGTGAGTTTGTGTGTGTGGTGAGAGAGGGAGGGAGGGAGGGGGATCCTGAAAAGTTCATATTACTACAGGACACTCTGTTCTAGACGCAAGAGGTAAACAAGAAAATAAGAAGAGATGTAAAAGGTAATGGTAGACGTGCAAGGGAGGAGAATAAAGGAAATACAAGGGAAGGATGGGATGAATTAACTATCTCTCAAACGCACATATTATCAAAAGTTTCCGGTAGCATAGAGTTTTTGATTTACTGCAATTGACTTCAGTCATTAATTATATGATACAAGATGCATGCCTCCCTATTGTTATGCTTACTGTTGAAATATTTGCTTCTTATTTTCTTACACACCTCCCTTTTGTTGTCAAATTCTGTGTCCTTGGTCTTTAGTTTTGAGTTCTCTACATATGTCTTCGAATCAATATACAATTTTGTAAACCTAATTCTATTCTTTGGCATTACTTTCATCCAATACATATGGGGCATTTACATCCAAGCTTTTGCTTATAGTCATAGATGTCTGTTTCATTTTCAGTTGACTAAACCATCTTAATATATATTCATAACCATTTTTTTATATCAATTTAACCTGTAAGTCTTCTTTGAATATCCGCATATCTAGCTATATCCTTGATAGTTCAATCACTAGACCACCTTAAACATCAATATTTTTAATTATATGTGCTTGCCAATAATTTGTTGGCCAACAGCTGGAACCATAAGAATTGAACTCAACATTACAACACGATCATTCCTCCACAACGATCACTTGCTTTTTGGTTTGGAATTCAGTCCTATTTGTTTCATTCAAGATTTGTCCGTATTGGAAAAATGCCTTCCTTGTATCTTATCGAATCAAACATAGGAGTTGATTTCCACGGTAAATTGAATTTGAAGCCTGAGTATCTGATCCTTTTTCTCTATTCTTCATGCCCAAAGGTCACCGTACACATAGCATTTACACACTCACACACACACTTTTTGATGCCATAGGATAGACTTTTTTCGACACCATGAGGAAATCCTCTCCTAGGGCCTTTGTCCTCCATTATTCTCTCTCTGTACACACACACACAGATACACACAGAGAGATACACACACATGTGCGTGCGCGCGCGCATTATGAAGGCTTTAAAGCATCCGATTAACATCTTCTATTTAGAAGTCATCTATTTGTTACAAATGCATGAGCTGCAAATCATTTCAGTTAAGCAAATCTGATGGTAACACCTTGACCTTATCCTTAAGTACTCATGTCAAATTTCATTTACATGGAAGAATATTCTCGAAGTTAAAAAATCATAAACCATGATTATCCTTCATGAAATGTCTATGCAAGATAGTTGGCATCATGTCTCATTTCTACTTCTAGACAATAGCCGCTTTTAGCAATAATGATGCTGGGAGTTCAATTACATGGATATGATCAAAAGTTTGCTATCTCTCAAGAGAGTATTATGACTGCCAGTGCAACCCTAGTTCCAATTTTATCGGATGTCTCTGAAGAGACTGGCGACCCTAGTCATGTTGTCTAATAAATAAGATGCAAATCTATATATGGTGCAACCACCCTTGTCGCCACTATCCTCAGATGTAATTCTTGTGGTGTGCAGCCGATAAGCAGTTCTTGCCTCATTGTCGCCTGTTGTGCTCTGCCGTATGAATTAAATAATTACAACATATACACTTGGTTTCTTAAAATGGTAATGGCTTGATGTGATTAACATTTAAGACAGGTCCTAACATTTATTGCAGTCGGACCATCCGGCTCTCACTTTCCATCCTGCTTCTGGGAGTTGGCATTGCAACTGTGACCGATCTGCAACTCAATGTTCTTGGATCTATCTTGTCTCTTCTTGCCGTTCTTACGACCTGCATAGCCCAAATTGTATCCTTTAATGACAGTTTTTACCGGTGTTTCTGCAAGTCGTGAGCATTTAGCATCTATGATAAACTGCATATCTTGCTTTAGCCTGCACAAGATATCCATATTAAGAATATGGCCATTGTTCATCTATTATTGTGAACCTTGTTTCAAGAAGGCAAGAAAAACTCTGTGCCAGCGTATTGACACTAAGTTGTGTCATTCCAGCCAATGGAAAAGTTTTTGATACTGCGCAACGTTTCTCTTCTAGAATGCATTCAAGATCTACCATCATATCTTGCATAAGGATGTAGAATATATCCCTAATAAAATTTTCATCTCTGTTACTGAAAAGACTTTAAACTGTATAGATGAAATGATCATTCCAGTCATCCATAATTCCTTCTTCTAGACATTTCCCCGGGTATAGAAGAATTACATGGATTCCCGGTCATTTAGGATTATAGCAAACCCCTCTCTTGACCATATTCAATCAGCTAGGATAGGAACTTGTAACAGAAGGTTGATGTTAGCTCTATAACTGGTTGTTAAACTTTGTCCAATCTTTCTGGAGGCTTGCTTTAAAGGCAGCCTCATTTTGATAGGAAAAGGCTTAAATAATAATGATGACTTTAATCATATACATCCATGTTCCAATGAGCAAGAATGTTGTAAACATGTTCCTAAATTCCTCTTCTGACCTGCATTTATGATAAGCTATTATATCTTGCATAATCCTGCAGAACATATCCCTATGAATATATGATAATTATTTCAGTCTTTTTAATGAAATGTCTTAAAATCATACATAATCTTGTTCCAATAAATCAAGAGATGTTGTGTATTGTCCTGTGGAGACATAAGTGTAATTGTGTTGTTCCAGCAGCTAGAGAAAAATCTGCAAGTTTTAAATTCCTTCTCAATCTACACGTCTAGCCGAAAAATGTTAAAAGATAGCTGGCCTGAGCTACGTTGGAAAAGAAAAAAATACTAGCGGTTCATGACCGGCAATTTTTCTGATTTTTGAAAAAGAAAAAAATATCAAGATTGAAATCAATAGATTTATCGATTCAACATCCGGAAAGTAAATGTCTGGATTACGACAATCATGTAGCTCTTGAATTTTCTGTTCAAAAACAAGAATACATTGATTTTAAGTAATACTAGCGGTTTGTAGTACAGTGATGTTGTAATGAAATTTGACCAATCATTCTGTCTGACTAAGATTTTTGCAGCACAACCTTTTGTATCTGATATGTAGCATTACATCTCTTCATGTTTAAGCCTTAACCAGTTCTTCTCAGATGACCAACACCATACAGAAGAAGTATAAGGTCTCCTCAACCCAACTCTTGTATCAGTCTAGTCCCTATCAGGCCTTGACTCTATTCATGGTTGGTCCATTTCTTGATGGACTCCTTACAAACAAAAATGTTTTTGCTTTCAACTACACTCCTCAAGTTCTGGTAAACAACAAAATCATGTTTCAAATTTATTTTAGCATCTTTATGTTTTTATTTATTTATTTTTTTACTTCATTGTAGGTTTTCATCGTGTTGTCTTGTCTGATATCTGTTTCCGTCAACTTCAGTACATTTCTAGTAATTGGGAAGACATCCCCTGTGACCTATCAGGTCTTGGGCCATTTAAAAACTTGCCTGGTCTTGGCTTTTGGCTATGTTCTACTACATGATCCATTTAGCTGGAGAAATATATTCGGTATTCTTGTTGCTTTAGTTGGAATGATCCTTTATTCTTACTTTTGCACAAAAGAGACCCAGCAAAAAGCTAGTGAAGCATCAGCTCAACTACCACAGGTACCCTGTCTAATAATATATGTTTGCCATTTCGCCTTTTCAGCTTCTAGTTTGTAGAGCATTCAGCTAATAAAGAGGCATTTGATTCCCTTTTATTGTTAAAAAACCACTGTCCATTAAAAAAGAAATCAAATTTTCAACCTTACGAATCAGTTATAATTATAAACATGGAGGCTTGTTTGAACATCAACACATACGGAAGTTGACCATTGATAGGCATGATAGTTCAATCCTCAAATGCTATTGGATATTAAGCTAGTGAAGCATCAGCTCAACTACCACAGGTACCCTGTCTAATAATATATGTTTGCCATTTCGCCTTTTCAGCTTCTAGTTTGTAGAGCACTCAGCTAATTAAAGAGGCATTTGATTCCCTTTTATTGTTAAAAAACGACCACTGTCCATTAAAAAGGAAATCAAATTTTCAACCTTACGAATCAGTTATAAACATGGAGGCTTGTTTGAACATTAACACATACGGAAGTAATTGACCATTGATAGGCATGATAGTTCAATCCTCAAATGCTATTGGATATTAATCATTCATTCATTTTGAAAGTAGGACTACAATGCTCTTTAACATGTAATTTTAAGCATAGTCACAAATTCGTCGTTAACACATACGCAGGTATTCGGGAAAGATTCGGTAAGTGTTCGGGAAGGATTTCGAGCAAGAAATTAATATATGAGACGCTAGGTTTTGATTTTGTGAATTATTTGCTGATTTTTGAATTATTCGCTGTTTTTTCACATAATTCGGGAATAATTTGCGAATAATTCGGCCCGCCGATTAATTCGGCGATTAAGTCGGCTGATCAAAAATTCGCGAATTATTTGCGAATTCGGCAAAAAATTCGCGAATTATGTGACTGATTTTAAGTACCATATTGATCCAGTTCCATATAGCAGAAAACTTGCTAGTTCCAAAAATAATTGATACGCATTGAAAAACACATACGCAAAAACCTTATGAAGCCGTTATAAAGTTTATAAACATGAAGGCATGTTTGAACATCCACACTATTCCTATACAAATTGATTGTTTAAATCCCCAAACACTTTCGAGTTCCTCCAATATTAGTCATTCTGATGTAAGGTCTGCAGTGCTCTTTCACGTGTAATTTAAAGCACCATGTTAAAACAGTCCCATATAGTAGAAAATTTGTCAGTTCATGAATTTTAAAGGTCAAAGCTGAAACTGATTGATTTGTAGTACCAAATAAGCGGTGCACTGTAATAATTCCAGAGGAATGATAATGAAATTTACTGTGGAAATCCGTGACTCAATCATGTATTGTCAATTCTACTGAAGCTGTATTTGTATAAAGTTATTAGTGGACTGTATAATTTGAACAAATGGCTTAGTTACAACTATTTATTTATGGCTAGATTACAATACGATGCACTTAAACTATCTTTGTTTTGACTAAACTACCTTATTGCAGTAAACTCCCTTAAACTTTGGTTTCAGCGGAGTTCCCCCCCACTAAATACTCCTTAATGTAGCACTTCAAGTGAGCTTGCTGTAATTGGAAAGAAGAAAAATCGAGGCATTTTTAGTGAAAATACAGCGACAATGAAGGATAATTTTGTGTATAACCAATCTTCTTGCTTTATCCATCTAAAATTATTACATTGTTTTTATATGAAAAGTTATGCATAAAATTACATCAGTTTCTCATGGGTCATTGAGTGCGTAGATTCATGGATGCTAATATTTATGTTAAATATAGTTTTTTATAAGAAAATTTCAGTCCATTATTTACACTTTTAAGGTTTGACCCCATTGTTTATCTGAATTCTGTGTCAAATATTTATGTTAATCGTGTGTGCAATTTTTCTTCTCAGATATAATTTCTCTTGACTGTATCAGGTAAAAGAAAGCGAATCTGATCCATTGCTCAGTGTAGATAATGGAGTAAGTGTGGTAGCTGATAATGTCGCGGCACAAGCCCCAGTGTGGAGCTCCAACAAAGATCTCAATGCATGAAATCGCAAACTGTAGCTCAATCTCACTATACACCCATGAATTCAATTTCTTCGAGAGGTAATTATCCTCTCTAGGAAAACCGACATATTACATACTTTTGCAACCACAATTCAGATGTACCAGAAGGATTCTTATACAAGTTCTTTTCAATTTTAAGTTGGTTATTTGACATTGCCATATAGGAAGTGTATTGATTTCTGTTATGAATTTACATTAAATTCTTCAAGTTACTCTTTGAAAGCAAAGCTCTACTTGTGCATTTGATTAAGGCTTGTTCATTATGCATTTTCTTGGTTATTACTGCTGAGAGAAATGTCTTTTGTTTTGTTCATGGCTTTTATATGTGACTTGTATAGCTGAATGCAATTCCCTAAAGCAAGAAAATTTATCAATCGAAGAAATTTAGCAAGCATGATGGTGATCATTTCGAGTTATGGTAAGCATTTTTCAGCCCACTTCCATCGATTGCAGTTGAATTGAGGCTGAGTTCAAAACTATAGTGAACTCTTATCCGATTATTTTTGTAGTTTGATGAGGTCTTGGCTCATTAATTCGGATAGGAAAAAGAGATTAAGAGAATGCATTCTTCAGCTGCCTTACAATTTCTGTATCTTGTTAGCAGTACATGGTATTAACTTGAAAATTGCCAGAGTTTGTGGTGTTCATTTATAAATAACCAAGTTTATGATATATATTTGCAGTGTAAAAAGTTTATAGTATCTATCTGTTGGATATTACTGTCCATGAAGTTGCATTACTCCCGAATCACAGCCCTAAAAGCCTCCTTTAAACTTTAAAAGCATGTAAATATTCATTTTGCATATAGCTTTTTACTCCCAAATTAAAATCTCCTTTTGCATATAGCTTTTTATCAAGCAATAATGGCACAATGCATCAGAATATTCACATGAAGCGTCTCTCTCTCATAATTTTTTTGAGTTTATATGAATGCATGCTTAATTACAAGTCAATTCTTAGTCAATTTACCTTGACAAATAAAGATAACAGTCGATTCTCACTTTGAACCCATAAAAGCCCCGCGGATCTAACTAATAAAGTTAATCAGTATAAAATAGTTTTCATCTGCTATTTTAACTTCAAATAAATTAAAGAGGACATCAGGCGTTCGAATTGATTTAAGAAGTACCAAATGAAGAGTGAAGAAAATTAGTATTCATGCGCCATGCACATGCAAAGCGCTACTAAGCATTCAAACATTGTGTTATCATTTGGAAACGATATATAAGTGATGCGCAAAAGTGTCCTACACCTCAAATAAGTGTATGAAATATAAATTTTTTTACACCTTAAACAAGAGAAATCATTCGTTATGCTCGTGCAATGTATCCGGACAAGATATAATGAGATGAGCAGTGTGGGCATAATTCAAAACCGAATTTTATATTTGGAGTGTTAAAATCTTACAAAAATGACATAAAAGAAAACAGAAGTGTCGTTTTTGTCTTGAATGTTTATGGATACAATGCAATCAACAAATACATCTTCTTAGGCCAAAATATAAAAAAATAAAAAAATTACACCTTCAAAACCATCAAGTATTTTTATTTTTGTCTGAAATCGTCTCCCTTCGGGATTTGAACTTGTAAACTCTCACATTAAAGAGGAAATCGGTATCAATTGAACTAAGCCCCTTCGAGCATTGCCTTTCATTCTGATTGATTGAATTTCATCCTCTTCAGTAATAGCTTTGAATAATTCTGATGATGCTCGATATCGGCGATCTCCCAGATTGTGACACGTGGCAGATGACGTGTCCCAGAGCTCAGAAGAAAGGGCCTACAGGGGCTGACCAGGCCACCCCTGTGCCCGACCCGCAAGCACAAGCTGGCTTTCCTCAGAGCCCCCATGCACAAATTGGCTTCCTCAGCCTCCTAGCTCGCCTCCGAGCTATCACAGGACCAAGATGCCTCGGCTCTCCCGCTCGCCCCGAGCTTTCCCGCCGAGGGCATTTTCCTCGGTCTCATCGACCGACCAACGGTACCACTCGCAGGCGTAACCGCCGCTCCGCGAATCTCGCCATGCACGAGATCTCCGCCGGCCACATCCCGCGTTCCACGTCATTACGATCCCCATTAACGAGCCTGTTTCGCCATTAATGGGAAGATCCGCTTATCACGCGGGCGTAACGTCGGGAGCGTAACGGCCGGCGTGATTCTCACGCCTGCCCCTGCATGCTGCCGCCGCTATATAAACCCCTCTCCCAGAGGGATCAAGTAGGCCATTTTTTTACTCCACTAAACCGTTACTCTGCTCGGATCTTGTTACTAACTTGATCGTCGAAGGGTCCTCGGTGGTACCAAACCATCCCGGGACTTCCTTGCAGGTACTCGGCACAAATCTCCTCCAACCCATTGAGATCCACACATCGCAGGAGATCACGCTCCAGATCGAATCTCAGCCGTCAATCACAGCCATCGGCAGATCAACGGGAGACAACATCTGAAGGAGACCGGAAAGGCCCCTCCATCAGCTGGCGCCGTTGTGGGAAACTAACTCCACAAAAACAAAAGTTCGTCTCCCGATCTCTAACTACATGGCGAGCGATCACCCTGAAGATCCAAGCACCAACCGCCGCCTTCCCCTTAACGGAGGCGCGGATGAACCTCTCCCGGCGATTGTCATCAACGCCTTTGCCGGTCGAATAGACCGACTAGCGTCCATCGTGGAGGCGCTCGTCCGCGTCGAAACGGCAGGGCCTGAACCCCAGATCGTCGCTCCTCCACCTTAAGAAGACTCCGCCCGCGTCGGCACGGCCAACCACCGACAAGCTACCTCCCACGGCCACAGATCTCCTGGACCGGTACTCTCTGCAGCCCGCTGGGCACCCCACAACTCCACACTAAGATCCGCCGCCAGAGCGCCTCGCCTCGAGCCTCCTCGCGACCCTTGCCCTCCCGAGGAGATGTCGGTCAGCTCGCCTGTTCCCAGGCATGAACAACACCCCCCCTCGACGGGGTCGCGAGGACGAGGCTCGCCACGGCGGCTCGAGGGCTATCTCGCCCGGGAATCTGAAGAACCCCACCGAGAGGAACCGGGGCCGTGCCCAGACGCAGGTCTCCCACAGCAGAGGCCAGGGGTCGGGGGTGCTGAATCTTCGGGGTACCACGGCCGACTCGACGTCCTCGAGAAGAAGATCGAGGGCATACGTCGGGAAGGTCACCTCTCGGGCGACGGGGCTAAGTACGCCGCCGACTCGCTCACCAAGCCATTCACCGAGGAGCTGCTCACCGTCCGTGTCTCCTTGCGCAACAAGCCCCCAAAGGTCTCTCTCTTTGATGGGAAAACTGACCCAAAAGACCATTTAGATGCTTTCACCGCGGGGATGAGCTTCCAAGACCACTCCGACGCCGCCCAGTGCCGAGCTTTCCCGGCCACCCTCATCCGCTCCAGGAGGGACTGGTTCCGAGGACTCGAGCCTCGCTCGATCTCAACTTTCGACGAGCTGGCCACTCAGTTCCTCAGCCACTTCATCGGGAACCGTTGGCAAAAGCGCACGGTCGACTACCTCTTCACAATCAAGAGCGGGGACAGAAGACGTTCAAAGCTTATGTCATCCACTTCTACAACGCCTTTCTTGAGGTCCCCAAGCACCGGGACGAAACGGTCACCACGGCACTCAGGTCGGGTCTTAGGCACAAGGAGTGGCTATGCTCCTTTGCACTGGCGCAACCTAAGACAATGGTCGAAGTGAAGGCATGGACCGAGCGCGAAGTCCATCTCGAGTCCGAGGTGAATGCGAACCTTCCCCGGGCAGACCGACCCGACCAGAAGAAAAAGGGCAAGGGAAGAGAGACCAGAGCGTCAGCAGCCCTACCATCCGAAGTTCCAGGAGTACACCTCGCTCAACGTCTCCCAAGCAGTGCTACTGGAGGAGGCTAAGAGCGAGGGGTTCTTTAAGTTTCCTCCGATCCCGCGTCAGGCCTCGAAGCGAACCCGGGGCCCCTACTGCGGTTTCCATAGGTCGCTCGTCCACTCCACGGAGAGTTGCAAGCAGCTCCGGGACTACATCGAGGAGCTCATCCGATCAGGGCACCTCGACGCCTACCTGAGGGATAAGCGGCAAGCTGACCGCGAGCAGGAGCAGCGTCCCTCTCCTGCCGAGCTGACCATCGGCCAAATCATGCTCGTATCAACAGATGATACGCCCGGCGCCCGCGGAGCCCAGTACCCTCTACCGAGCATGGAGACCAACAAACATCCGAGGGGCTCGGACTGTGCAGATAAGGCCATCTACTAGCATGTACTTCTTTTTCAAAGGCAATGTAAACTCTTCCTAGAATCTGCTGCTTATGTAATAAAAAAGATCGATGGAACATTGCAAAAAAGAAGAAAACAGTTTTATTTATTCAAAAAAAAGAGGAGGGGTACTAGGGGCTCCTCGGCCATACATCGAAAAAAAATTACAACAGCTTGGGAAGGGGTGCAGAGAGCACTGCTCGTGGTTCTCCGAGAAGATTTCCGCCAGCCGAGGCCTCACGGAATCTAGCCTCTGCCCTCGATCCGCCCCGCGCGCGTTGGCATCGAGCCTCAATTGGTAGCACTCATGGAGGAGCGCCACCGAGCGGTTCAGCCGACCTGCAGAGATCAGGCCGAAACGCCTCAGAGACCGTAGCTTGCCCACGGTCTCGTCTTGGAGCTGCTCAGACAGGGGGTTGTAGAGCCCCGGCGATGCCTGCCAAATGGAGTACATCAGCAGCTGCAGCAGTGGCGAGCGCCGGGGGAGAAGCCGACCGAAGTGATCCTCGATGCTGCCAAAAACCAACTGCACCGTGTCCTCAATGCAGTTCCGGTCGTAGAGGTACGTGTCTTTGAAGTGAATGATGTCGGGGATGGTGAATGAGAAGTCTTCCATCTTTACGATTTGCTTATGAAGAAAGGAAGGACCAACACTCCTCCGCTTTATAACCCGCTGTGCTCCCAAAGGACCCAACAGCCGCCCGTTTTCGCCCATAAAGGCACCGCCACGTGGCAAACATTGAGCCTTTTCTGGCAAAATCGAAACGACACGGCCCTGGCGCTTCACCTTCCCCACTCATTCAATGCGCATGTTACGCGTATTTTCCGCGACTGTTCCTATTCCACATACCAACACCGGGAAGGTCGGACAGAACATCATGAAGAGTCAACCGAGCAGCTTCACCGCCCGGTTATCCTTAACAGGCCTCCTACGACCCCTCCAGTGCTAAGGATCAAAGGCCTCGTCTAGAGGCAGCCGCGCAGCTACCCTGCCCGGTAGCTTCCCTACACACAATGTCAGGGATCAAAGCCCTCGCCAAGAGGCAACCGCGCAGCTTCACTGCCCGGTTATCCTTAGCAAGCCTCCTACGACCCCTCCAGCGCTAAAGATCAAAGCCCTCGTCTAGAGGCAGCCGCGCAGCTACCCTGCCCGGCTATCCCTGGCCGGTAGCTTCCCTATACACAACGCCAGGGATCAAAGCCCTCGCCAAGAGGCAACCGCGCAGCTTCACTGTCCGGTTATCCTTAGCAGGCCTCCTACGACCCCTCTAGCACTAAAGATCAAAGCCCTCATCTAGAGGCAGCCGCGCGGCTATCCTGCCCGGCTATCCCTGGCCGGTAGCTTCCCTACACACAACGCCAGGGATCAAAGCCCTCGCCAAGAGGCAACCGGCAGCTTCACTGCCCGGTTATCCTTAGCAGGCCTCCTACGGCACCTTCAACGCTAAGGATCAAAGCCCTCACCTAGAGGCAGCCGAGCGGCTACCCTGCTCAGCTATCCCCGGCTGGTATCTCCCTACCCATGACGCCAGAGATCAAAGCCCTCGCCAAGAGGCACCGGCAGTAACCCTGCTCGGCCCCATCCTAAAGGACAAAAGCCCTCGTTAAGAGGCACCGAGCAGTAACCCTGCCCGGCCCCCATCCTTAGTAGGCTTCTTACATCCTCTCCCGCGCTAAGGATCAAAGTCCTCCCTAGAGGCGGTCGAGCCCGACCCTTGCTCGGCTATCCCCGGCTAGTAGCTTCCTACCACAACCGACAGGGATCAAAGCCCTCGCCAAGAGGCACCGGGCAGTAACCCTGCTCGGCCCCCGTCCTGAAGGATCAAAGCCCTCACTAAAGGCAGCCGAGCCCGACTCTTGCTCGACTATCCCCGGCTGGTAGCTCCCTACCCACGACGCCAGGGATCAAAGCCCTCACCAAGAGGCACCGAGCAGCTACCCTGCTCGGTCATCCCCGGCTGGTAGCTCCCTACCCACGACGCCAGGGATCAAAGCCCTCGCCAAGAGGCACCGAGCAGCTACCATGCTCGGTCATCCCCGGCTGGTAGATCTCTACCCACGACGTCAGGGATCAAAGCCCTCGCGAAGAGGCACCGAGCGGCTACCCTGCTCGGTCATCCCCGGCTGGTAGCTCCCTACCCACGACGTCAGGGATCAAAGCCCTCACCAAGAGGCACCGAGCGGCTACCCTGCTCGGTCATCCCCGGCTGGTAGCTCCCTACCCACGACGCCAGGGATCAAAGCCCTCGCCAAGAGGCACCGAGCGGCTACCCTGCTCGGTCATCCCCGGCTGGTAGCTCCCTACCACGACGCCAGGGATCAAAGCCCTCGCCAAGAAGCACCGAGCGGCTACGCTGCTCGGTCATCCCCGGCTGGTAGCTCCCTACCCACGACGCCAGGGATCAAAGCCCTCGCCAAGAGGCACCGAGCGGCTACCCTGCTAGGTCATCCCCGGCTGGTAACTCCCTACCCACGACGCCAGGGATCCAAGCCCTCGCCAAAAGGAACCGAGCGGCCACCCTGCTCGGTCATCCCCGGTCGGTAGCTCCGTACCCACGACGCCAGGGATCCAAGTCCTCGCCAAGAGGCAGCCGAGCGGCTACCCCGCTCGGTCATCCCCGGCTGGTAGCCCCTACCTACGACACCAGGGAACAAAGCCCTCGCCAAGAGACATCTGAAGCCCTCAGAGTGAGGACACCAAGCTCTATTCGGCTTGACACATCTGCAGCGGGTAGCCTACTGCTCATTAAATACCGCGGATCTGAAGCACAATCCAAGAGACACCAGGTCTATATAAGCCTGAGCGATCCCCCCTCGACTTTGGGGCCATGGAGATACCTTCTTTCCAACAGCCTTTTTGCACGCTTAGCAAGTGATCGAAATCAACTCGACGCGCGATCACCAGACGAAGAACTGACCTGACATGGAAGCTCAACAGTGCAAGTCCGAATATTCTACGAGTATTCTTCACAAACAAAGGATAATATGCAAGAAATGAAACAACAAAAGTTTTATTCGCACAAACAAAATTCTTTACAAGGGTATTAGGGGCTCCCCAGCCTTACAGAATTCCCGATGAGGAAAAATAAAAGAAGCAGTGTAACAACCCTAAATTTCCTATACAAGTTTTTACAATAAAAAATTTTCAAAAATCCATAAAGGGGTATTTATTGCCTGAGCACAAGACTTAAGTAATTAATTAGCAATTTAATTATAAGAAGGAGCTTGTAGCTCATTGGTAATACCTTGCATTGCTGAACCAAGCCACCAGAGTTCAAATCCCATGCCCCACACTATTTTTAATATTTATTTTGTTTTAAATTTTATAGAAGCCCAACAGTCCACACGAGATAACTCCCAAACTTTCCACTGAACCTAAAAAACTGAGTATACCAGAGCCTTACTCAGGCGACCCCAACCTACCGAGCCCCCGACTCGGGCCGACGCCGCCGGCCGGACTCGGCCGGTCAGCCGAGTCGTCAACTACAATATTGTGTCTCTTCACTTTCTCAACTCCCCTGCATACTTTAAATATTGAGATCGTTTCCAGAGAGCCCATTAATACTCATTTACTCTATTTTTAAAACATTTTTCCTACATTTTTATATTTTTTTAAAATTAAAACCCTACATCTAGCCTAACCTTAGCCTAACCCTATAAATACCACCCCTACCCTCTACCCTCTAACCCCAAAACTCTGAGCCAACTCTCTAAAATTTCCAAGAAATTTGTGTACTTTGAAATGAGCACGAAGCGAAGTTACGACGAAATTCCCGGCGAACTTCCGGCGATCGTTTTAGGAGCCATCGACGACGAAGCGACGCACCGGCGATTCCTCTCCTTCCATCTCACTCTTGTTATTGTCCAAAACCCATAAGTCCCATTTCTAACTTTCTTTTCCATTCTAAAAAAATACGGATTTACAAAACCCGACGGAATCGGAACAAATCCGATTTCCAATTCGATTTTCTTATAAAATTTCACTTCTCGTTAATACAATTATGCTTAAACTCTCTCATGTTGACTATTAAACACTAATCAACTAAATTGATCAAGTTTCATTTTATAAAATGTTGGCTATTTCACTTTATCGTATTTTTCATTTAAATACCACATAGTTCCTTTTGCGACATTTAAACCATTAAACTTGTTATATCTTTAAGTAGATCACGAGGTAACGACCTACCTCCTCACACACTCATATGCAACATAGCACGATACCCTCGGAAACATAAAATACGAGAAATCGACATCTTTACAAATAAATAATTTTTGAGCTAATAAATAAAAAAATATCTAGACTCAGCCAATTAAGGAATGTCGCGCTCATTAGGACAGAGAAAGGTTGTGGGCATTCAGTCGTTTATCTAAACCTGATTTTATGGTACATAGGCTAGACAAGTGAGAAAGGTAATTTTAAAAAGCCCATCTTACGGTGATTCGTGAGCGGAACCCTCATTTCTTCACTTGTACTTACCTGGCCACAATTGGCGGTGAAGAGGCGATTTGAGAGATATCTCACAACTTGTCACTTTGGACCAATTAGAAGCAGTCTAGTTGACTTAGGAGATCCTAGAACATAGAATACGGGAAATCGACATCTTTACAAATAAATACCATAATTAATAAAACCGTTTTTTCTTAATGATTAGTATTTATACAAATCTTTGCAAAGCGCCGCTACAACCCATTTGAGGAACTCATTCGGGATGGTGCGGATTATCGCACATTCTCGGGCTTAGTAGTGCAAGATGCAGATCTCCGCAAGGAGCATTCGATCTCGAAATATTTAAAAATACGACATCTTAAGAAAACGAGATTTCTAGAATATTATATATATACTAAAATTATTTTCATATAAATATATGTATATGTAACATAAAAATATCTATTTTGAATTATTAGAAATATTCCATTTTTTCTAAAAATGTCACAAGAATCATTTTACACTAAAATACCATGAATTCCATACAAAACCAATATTACAAATAAATACCTTTATTTATGAAATAGGATATTTTCAATAGAAATATCACAATATAAAATCTATATTCATTACAACTCTAAAGACGATTAATAAATACTTGGGGTGTACTTCGAAAAGTATATAAAAGTATTTTACATAAAACCCCCTCAAGTTCTATAATTTACCATAAGGACCCTAGTAAATATAGGTTTAAGCGGGACCAATCTCTTGAGCCTCAGGAAGCCGGAGAAGTGGGTGCTTGCCTATCTAAGGTAGACAACTTAACAATGGTGTTATCAATACGGTAATCGTCTTTGAAAAAGACACAAATCCTGCCGTCCATGTGCAGCGGCTACCGATAACATCAAAACAATCAGGACTTCAATTTACTTTTCTAATTGTCTGACTCAGATGAGTCTCTTTATAATCTGACTTGAATATGATTCAAGTATGAAATTACAAAACTATAATTCAACATGAATCCATGAATCCATATATTCAATCTATTCAATCTGTATTGACCGAACCGAACCATGGATATACTTCCATCTACATGATTCTCCAGTTACATTCATGATTCTCCAGTACATCCATTTTACTGATATCATGGTTTCGGCAAGTCATCCAATTATACAATCTATATTACAAGACAATACAAGTTACAATACAATTTACAATACAAACAATACAATCAAGACATCGCGGGGTTTAAGGGGTAGATTGGTACGGAAGGTGTTAAAAGTGGCACGAGACTGAAAGATTAATACACCTAACATGAATCCAATTGCCGTTGTTCCGGATTGTATAACGGAGCCATATACTTCCATTTGCCTCTAGTCTCTGGCATATAGAGACTCCTCTCGTATACACTGGCATCCTTCTGTACCAAGCTACAAACAACAGCGTTAACACTAAATATAACATTATAACAATATAATACAACCTTAAAAGTTACCCTCTCTCTCTTCTTTCTGTCTCTTCTATTTCTCCCTTATCTTTGGGACTTACCGAGCGATCTGCTTGCTGACGACATTCTCTTTCTTTCTTCTTTGAATGTCGTCGGGTGGTCTGGACACGTCAGAGATCGAGCCCACCAGTGAAGATTTGGACCAATTCAGTGAAGACCCCGAGCTCTAGTTCATTGTACACTTTCCATTCAGTACTTTTCTTTTCTGTTATGCCATTGTTTAGGCATCACTTTATTCCATGTATTTACTTTTCCATGCATTGTACAGAAAAAATGTGAATAAATAAAGTTGCTGTTTATTATATCCTATCTCTTGTGCTTTAATTTTATATTGCTTAGATACGCTTAGCGTATTTACTTCACAGTAAATACGTAGCGGACCGTCGCGTCCCTTTCGCTGTATACCGGGAAGCGGGATATGACAAGCAGGAAGACGAGGGGCTTTAGGCCTCGGGGCCAGGCGCGACCCCGGGAGACTCAATATCTACCACGGCTCGAGCAGGGTCCCCAGCCACTTCCTCGTCGGGGACCTCTCCTTCTCCGAGGTCGTCCCCCTGCTCGTCGGCACCCACGAGGGGGTATTCGGCTCGGAGCTCTTCATCAGTGAACTCCGGCATTCGGGCCTTGACGGCGTCGAGGGCCTCATGCTAGATGTTGGTAGTGGCCACGGCTAGGTCGGTGTAGTAGTCCTTCGACTTCTTATAGTCCTCCACCGCCTTAGCTGCCCCGAGATTGGCCCGCTTCACCTCCTCGGCTGCCGCCCCCAACTCCTTTCGGAGGGTCTCCACCGTCTTCTTCATGGTGCCGACGAGCACCCTGGCGTCCTGGAGCTTGGCCAGGGTGGCCTCGTGGTGCCGGGCAGCTCCTGCTTCGAGGCCGTCGCCGCCTACGTCGCAGCGGCCACCTCCTGCTTCCCGGCCGCCACCTCGCCCTCCAGAGCGGCGACCCTCGCCATCGCCGCCTCCAGCTCCAGCTTGGAGCTCTCCTCCAGCGAGGTAAGCTGGCCCGCGGCCTTCATTGCCGGGGTTATCACATCTTCCTCCATGCGGATGGCAAGGGCGACATGTTGGAGGACCTGAGATAATCGAAGAGAGGTCAGAAGACAAAGGAGGCACCAAATCTCACGAATAGCCGAACGCTTACCTGCACGGCCTCCTGGGCAATGGACGCCATCTGGCCTCTGAGGGTCCCCCCGGGACCCTACCCCCTTCCGACTACTCGATGTCGAACAGCAGGCTAGCCCCGAGGGCACCGCAAAGCAGAGGCCCTCCTTCTCCACCATGATCGGGGAGGCCGGGGTCCGAGGAACCGTTCGGTGGACTCTCTTGAGGGGGGCCGATGGAGACCCGATCTCCTCCTCCGAGGCTGGGTCCTCCTGTTCACGCACCCGCTTTCGGCTCGGCGCTTTACTGGACTCTGGGGAGGGACCCGCCCCCGAAAGCTGAGGAGGTACGGCCACCGGAGGCACCGGGACGGCGGCCGAAGGAACTGGGACAGGCTTCGAGCGGGAAGAGCTGGCGCCTCCAGCCTTTGGGCCCTTCTTCGGCTGCCGCATGGAGGCTCGGAGTTCGTTCATATCTATGGGTTCTGCACAAAAAAAGATGCAGCGGAGTCGGTGCCACATACAAAAATAAAGCAAAATGCAAGCCTAACTCACCGATGAACTTGACAGGGCTGAGTCCGGCCCAACTCAAGGCCCATTCAGATAGCAGCACGTCAGGTTGGGGAATGGGCTCCCACGACGCCACCTCACCGTGGCGGGGTCATTGGACTGATTTCCCGATAAGTACTTATCCCTTGACCATTGGGTCAGCATGGACCAGTCCTCACCCTCGGACGGCGCAACAAAGAAGAACTTCTTCTTCCAGTCATGGATAGAAGAACTTCTTCTTCGGCAGGACTACAACTCCTGACCCGGCGGCACCCCCCTGTCGCTTCCTAAAGGAGAGGTAGACCCACCTCGGGCCGCCCGCTTGACCCCCAAGATAATTTTTTAAGAGGAGAGAGGAATCAAGGATGGAGAGACTGAAGGGGACCGCCTGTAGCTTTAAGCGGACCAGGAACCCGAGGAGGATCCTCCATGAGTTCGGAACTAACTGGCCTGGAGCTAACCCGAAGAAATTCAGCGCTTCAACGACCTCCGGAAGGAAGGGCAGGCGCATTCCGCCCCAAAAGGCTTTCAGGTATAGGGCGATCTCTCTACGCCGTACTTGGTCTGCCCTCCTCCTTCCTTGACCAAGCGAAGCGTATAGCCAGAAGGGATATGGAAGCGAGCCCGAGCGTTGGCGAGCTCAACCTTGTACCTCATCAAAGACGGCACGCCAGGAGCGGCGTCCGCCGCCTCCTCCCTGGGGGCTACCCCAGTCGCACGATCCCGGGAAGAGGATTTGACCCCTGCTTCCCGGGCAAACTCGAGCTCGACTGGAGGGTCCATAGAGCCTACTCCCACCACATCTATAGACTCTACAAAGAAAGACATCTAACCTGGAGAAGAGGCATCCTCGGCAAGTAAAAGCAGAAGAAAGAAGAAGAGCGCCGAGCTATCAGGACTTGAAGCAAGGAAAGTATGAAAAGATAGGGGCCCTGGAGTGGAACCCATCCTTATCTATTGCTGCCATCACCCTCATCCAACGGTGCCTTTCATCTCCCGCCAAAACGACTCCTCACGTCCGACGACCCCGATTTCTCCACCTGTCGCACCAGTATTGGGCCGCATCCCATTAGACGCCGCAGGTCTGCAACACGTCGCGTCGCCCGACCGAAGCTCGACACGTGGACCGTCGCTTCAGTACTGAAATGAAATGTGTACAATGAAGCTAGAGCTCTGGTTTGTATGCAAGCCGGTCCAAGTCCTCGCTGGTAGGCTCGATCTCCTGAGTGTCCAGATCACCTGACAACATTCCAAAGAAGAAAAAGAAGGAATGTCATCAGCGAACAATCGCTCGGTAAGTCCCAAAGATAAGGAAGAAGTAGAAAAGACAGAAAGAGAGAGAGAGAGTGTAGCTTTTAAAGTTGTATTATATTGTTATAATGTTGCATTTAGTGTTAACGCTGTTGTTTGTAGCTTGGTACAGAAGGATGCCAGTGTATATGAGAGGAGTATCTATATGCTAAAGATTAGGGCAAACGGAATGTGTAAGTCTACGGTAGGGCCCCGGCCGTCTGTTCGAGGCCAAAATGCGGAAACGAAAACTTTTTCTAAACTTGAAACCGGCGCTATCCCAGACTTTAATCCTGGATCAAACCATTAACCTATAACTAGCAAACTAGAGAAGGGTTAGAAAAGCTATACCGATCGATTCGTGTCCTTCGGTCTTTGGCCACCAACCCAAGCTCCTTGCGGCATTCCGATCTCCGGTCTTCTCGTCGGAAGGGCACCATATCAATGAGTCTTTTTACGGGCTCCCGCTTCGTCCGAAGCAACTCGGACACGAAGTTTGCTAGCCGACGTGTCCAAGGTGATGTAGAGAATGTGTGTGATCACTTTGTCTCGAGCATCCATTGATTCTCAACGCATGAGAGTGTATGGATGGAGGATTTAGTGGGTGCCATTAGTGAGGAGATAGTGAGCTCAAGAAAGAAGAGGAAGAAGAAGAAGTTTCCTTTTCTTTTTCTTTTGTGTTGAGATGATAATGAGAGTGGGAGCGAGAATGAAAAATACAAAAGCTAACCATGCCCTTATGGCTGCCCTTTCTCTCTCTACTTATCATTTCAACACATCAAATAAATAATAATATGACATATGCACAAGTAAAGAGACCATGACTCATCACTTGTGCATGTGTCACAATTAATGCTCCTAATCATGATTTTGAGCTCATTATTTCCATATGCAAATATTAATCCAAATGTTTGCAACAATAAAAAGAGAATGGCATCTACTAAAGTAAACTCGTAACGGATCACAAGAGTATCCCTCACCTGTATATACATACCTGCATCCGCTTTCCGACTGAATGCGAATGATATGAGACTAAAGTAATCCAACAAATCTAATACTAGGATCCGGCTTAAACCAAAGCCTACTAGTATGATCCGCCCGATCATGATCCTTGCACTACTGCACGTATATGATCGAACCCTGCCATATATCATACGGTCTCTACAACGTTTCGCCCGAAACTTGAGAAACTGTCTGTGGGGGACTCTAAAGACTCGTCAATACTTTGGCTGTGGATTTAACCACTAGCACGTCAGTGGTACTAGCCGTACGTAACGGGCTACCAGGTATTGACCAAAAGGGAGGTCGACGAGCGAACTCATCCTGACACCCTACTGAGCCTGTCAGTGACAATATCCGTACAGTCCGGTCCGTTCGTCTATGAGCATCGCATGTCGGGCCTAGGGGGTTGGTAAAAGTCAGACCCCCAAAAGCGGTACAAGTCGTGTCGGAGTGTAGCCCAGAACACTCTGAGATACTACTGGAATACCTACCAGCAAATCTCCTACCTTGGCCAAGGACTTCGTGTAATGGCTCTCCTAGACACAGCGCGATCTCACCCCCAATACCGGGAGAGACGAAACCCCTGCCGATCCGCTCACTGCCTCCATGTGGCTCGGGACTGTACCCAACTAAAACCTATTTGCACGACTCCTTTGAGCCGTGGTAGGGTAGTAATCAAAGCACGGTGGGAACTCACACGAGACAAATGACGATCTCAGGTCGATAAACTAACCTGTACACATGTCACCAGGGAACTGCTACCTGACATCAGGTATAATACTAACTAGCATGTTCCCGGCGAGTCCTGTACGGTGTACTCATAACCCAATGAGCACCTGTATACATCTTAGGTGAACCAACTGACACCAATGGCTTATGAGACCGGCCACCGCCCTTCGTCGGGGTCTCGACTGTATACACTAGTTTACTAATGGAGTATCGATGCCCAGTCTCGAAAACTCCCTCGACTAGGGACCACTTTAAGGATGTGCTTATAGACCCCAGCTCCCACGTATATGATCATCATCATACTACTGGCCGTCAAGCAAGAATCCTAAGGGCTCTATCAATATATAATAGTGACCTATAATGTCATCTAAAGCTGTACACGATGATAAAGATAAACCAGATAGCATACTATCATCTTGAGTAAGACTGTCCTACCGGTAGAGGTCCTCCCTCAATCATTGCAATCACGTGCCTGCGATCCAATAATTGTCTTTGAGGGCACTATATCCAACAATCTCCCACTTGCACTCAAGGCTAATTATTGCGATGTCGCATATTCACAGCCCGTGTGATACCGAACACCCAACTCCTCTACTAATCAGTTTCACAAAGCCCATTTGCGAAACTATTGCGTTCGAGGAATAACCTCAGTGAGTGGATCCGTCCTAATGTTTCTTTCTATGTCTCTCTTTATCTCAAGTTCGCGGAGAAAGCCATCTTCCGAAATGAGCAATACCTGTCTTAGAGTATGTTTGGATATCTGATGGGACCTAGTTCATAAATGAACTCCAAATCCTAACTTCTTAGACTGTATCGTCAACTGAACTTAATCAGTATCCTGCGCCATGCCTCCCTCAGTATCCGCTTGGACCTCTTGTCCAAACAACTGCCCCTCATCTGCGGGAAAACTATAACTCTGACAGTCACTCTGTCATCCATGTCACCTTGGAAGCCTGGAATGATAACTGTCTCCCGAAAGAGGATGCCGTTATCTTATCCCTAGAACATCAACTTATGTTCTAAAACTGCTTCCGACTGTTTCTCCAGGATTGGATTAATATCAATTTATTGCATCTCGGGCAAAAACAACATCTGGTGTGGTACTTGACATCTCATGATTGATTCAATTGCCTAAGCAAGTGATATGCCAATCATGCGCATCCCTCCCCCCTTTAGTCTGTAAGACACGTTTAGAGAGGGTGACTTTATCACCTGCAGGTACACTACCGTTCCAGGAGTTGTCCATTCTAAAACACCTTTAGAATGCTGTCTAAACACCCAGATTGGGAAAATACCCAAATCTAGATCTAGTAACCATAATGTATAATATCCATATCTTATGTGGAGAAACCACTGTGTAACAACCAAAGTATAACCGATCGTAGTATAGGAATTTCACTTCCTACTCTGTGTATGTCATCCAAATACCAGGACATCACACACTACTACCTTCTTAACAGATCCATCCCCTATTCTGATGAAGTCAAACCTATGACTATCACATCAGAAATAGATGATCTTTCTCTGCTATATCCGCTTTAGTCCATAAATAGACATAAGCTACTTGTCCACTATACTTCCGCTGCTCCCACTGACTACGACAACCCTCTGGCAGAGTCATATACACGTACACTTCTAAAGCTAGTTTAGAATGACGCTGTACTCATCTTCCTGCCGGGTCTCATAGCCTGGAACAACAGCAATGGCAAGTCTGGGTAAACAAGAACCTCCTTGTCACCGTCCTTGAGGCTACCGGAGTACCTCTCGGGTGCCTAAGGTTACCCACCATACCTGCGGAGTGGCTAATGGAATGTCAAATTAGATTGAATCTTTAGGTCCTATTAAATTTTCGGTAATCGTTTGCGGTTTTGGAATCACTTCCAGTTCTACTATACTCCCACTACTGTTTTCTGAAAAAATCCATTTTTATTAAAACTGTGGCGAGTCAAGAACAATATCACTATTGATCTTCCAGATGGTAGAAAATCAACCCTCGTCACCGCCCGGGTCAACCCACAAACAGTTATTACAGAAACGTGCCTTTAGTTATCTAGTGTCTGGTTTTAAGTATAAGCCGGACAACTCCCCGTATCTTAACATTGTTAAGATATGAACTATTCTATATCCAATATAGAAACAGAGACACTGATTTAATTGGAAACAGATTCAAATCATGCAGCTGTCTCCAGTGCATGTCAACTAAATGGAGAGAGACCGATCAGCATTACTCAACTTAGGAATACATCCAGATATGAGTAACCTGAAAGAGAAGCAAGTTCTCATAATCATTACTATCAACTGAATACCATACACAAGTATCTACATCTTCGATCACCTTCAAGAATCCTGATACTTGCAACGCCTGGTTCTCTACTTTATTCTTATATCTATAACTTCTCAAAACTTAGACCTTGCATTTCTACGAAACACATGTCTAAGAACTAGAGAAGTCACAAGTAAACAGAATATAGTA
This sequence comes from Agapanthus africanus, assembly GCA_030015575.1. Classification (NCBI taxonomy): domain Eukaryota; kingdom Viridiplantae; phylum Streptophyta; class Magnoliopsida; order Asparagales; family Amaryllidaceae; genus Agapanthus; species Agapanthus africanus. The sequence goes on along the minus strand of JASDDO010000022.1, from coordinate 764,900,652 downwards.
CGAGTACCAACCCCTCTGTCCTCATGGACACTGGACAAAATACAATACTCTGTATAAGTCCCCTGAGTCTAATAACTCATTCCCTGTGTGTCGTAGGTTGAAAACTGTACTTTTGGTTAAGAAGAATTACACCGCTGTTTAATACTCCTTACCTAACCATCAACTGATATAGATTAATGTCATGGACATAATTTCAAAAAGTTATATCTCACTTTATAAAAATAAACGTACAGATATATCAATTTGAAATTGGTGCATAATAACGGATATTCAAAACCAAATATTTGCCGTCCGGCAAACAACCCAGGCGATTTCCTCAAATATCACCAATTACAACGAATCCCGATATAATGAGGATGATCACCCAATTCCCAATAGCTTACTCCCACTCATCATCTGTAAAACCATACAGATGTGAGAATCAAACCTGGTAAATACATACCCTGGAGCAAGGGCTAATTGGGAAATCAGTTTTCTTTTAACAATACAGAGTGAAACTGAAACATGTAAATTTTTCGAAGGGGTATCCGGGTATTCTTAGTAATGCCTCTTCCATTATCAGATTCACAACTGTAACCATATATTTTTTTGCCATCTCTCCAAATCCCTTTTTATGTCTTTATTCATTACCTTCTGCACACCCCTTTAGGCTAAATGGTTTTCTTCCCTCCCTACCGTTCGGCACCAGCCTATGGTTTGGAAGAAGACTATCCAATAAGCATAATGGGTGTACTCTCCTAATCTTAGGAGTACTCGTAACCCGAGAGAAGGTAAAGATAAAAGACAACTGAATAAAACCTTATTCCTATTTCTCCTGAACCAGAATCCATCCCCGAACTGGAACAAGTTCCTTCGAGTTCGTATATAACCATACGATGGAGTATCCAAATAACTGTGGATCTTCGTAGTGATACGGAGCATCCTAGAGAAATACAAAGGTGAAGTAGGAGTGGCGATGAAATACTTGGTTTGGTCGTGAATAGCAGTCGCAGTTTACTTTGCCCTCTTTCTAATCCCTTTATTTGTCTTAACTTATTACCTTCTGTACACCATATGGTCACTTCGTGTCGTGAGTGTTTGTTTTGTGTTTGGTTGCCCGTGGATTGTATACGGAGACTAATTTATGTTGTCGCCCGTAGGGCATGAACTAGTCCAAATCCGTATCTTTCTTAGATTTGGGTTTGGGGGGTTGGGTTTAAGGATACGTTTGCCTCATTTGAGACTAAGATCAACTTAAACGTTTGTTAAATATACGTTAGTCTCATTTTAGACTAAGATCAACTTAACGGGATCATTTAGATCCAACAAGAGAACAATTAGGCTCTATTGTTTAGTTTAGTAACATTGCGGTCGATTAGTTTAAAGACAGTACGGTCCATTGTTAGTTTAAGGATATCTCGGTCCATTGTTAGTTTAAAGACATCGCGGTCGAGGTTAAGGACATCATGGTCCGTAGGTTTAAGGACCCCACAGTCCGATGTTAGTTTAAAGACATCACGGTCGAGGTTAAGTACATCATAGTCCATGGGTTTAAGGACCCCACAGTCCGATGTTAGCTTAAAGACATCACGGTCGAGGTTAAGAACATCATAGTCCATGGGTTTAAGGACCCAACAGTCCGATGTTAGCTTAAAGACATCACGGTCGAGGTTAAGGACATCATAGTCCATGGGTTTAAGGACCCCACAGTCCGATGTTAGTTTAAAGACATCACGGTCGAGGTTAAGGACATCATAGTCCATGGGTTTAAGGACCCCACAGTCCGATGTTAGTTTAAAGACATCACGGTCAAGGTTAAGGACATCATAGTCTATGGGTTTAAGGACCCCACAGTCCAATGTTAGTTTAAAGACATCACGGTCGAGGTTAAGGACATCATAGTCCATGGGTTTAAGGACCCCACAGTCCGATGTTAGTTTAAAGACATCACGGTTGAGCTTAAGAACATCATAGTCCATGGGTTTAAGGACCCCACAGTCCATGAAATGGGTGGTTGTCGGGACCCGTCACCTCTCTGAAGACGTTGAAGGATTACAACGACAAATATCAGAGGAGTTAAGAGATGTACCCTCGAACCAAAGTGGATTAAGTGATCTGTAGTCCAATTTAAAACTAAGATCAATTGATTATATTATGAGCACATTGGCTCAGTTAAGTCTGAATTGAGGACTTATGGCCAACTTGGGCTAAGTCCAATTAAGTTTGAAATATTGGCCCTTTGTTGGACCATTAGACATATGTCTGGGTTCAGCCCCTCATCACTTAGCAATGCTAAACAAGAGTTGAGGGTTCTGATAACATTTTTATCTTTGACTGGGCATTAAACATTATAGCCCTGAGTTTTACTCAATTTTGAAATTCAGTTAAAGGGGAGGCTTTTGCCTCTGGAGAATTAGCCAATTTGGCTAAAAATAGTGTTAAACACTAGAGAACAACATTGTTAAACACTGTAAATAAAATTCTCAAATTAGTGTTAAACACTAGAAATAGAATTCTCGAATTAGTGTTAAACACTAGAAGACAACAGTGTTAAACACTGGGAATAAAACTCTCAAATTAGTGTTAAATACTAGAGGACAACAGTGTTAAACACTGGAAATAAAACCCTCAAATTAGTGTTAAACACTAAATAGGAATGGGTCACGTGGGGACACGTGAGGGCACCCAAAGATGGGGCCAGATCCCTTTTACTTTGTTCGGCAAATAAGTGTTAAACACTTTTGATTTTCTGGCCATCACGTGTTGGCACGTGATGGGGATTTGTGCGCTGATTATTGAAGCATTTATCAAGGGGTCACGTGGTAACACGTTAGAGCGCCCAAATTAGAATCTGCCTTTGCTTTTATTCTCGTTGTTTTTAGAGGTCACGTGGGAGCACGTGAGGCATTGCTTCAAAGCTTTTTCCTTCTTATTTTTGGGGAATCTTTTTTGGGGTCACGTGGGGCCATGCGACCTTAGTTCTTTGCATGCATGGAGATCTTTCAAGTCTCTTTATTTTTAAGAATTAAATTCTCTTGTAGGGTTAAACCCTAATTATGTTTTAGAGAAATTAAATTCCCATGTATGTGAAAGAATTAAATTCTTATGTAGGGTTAAACCCTAGTTCTGTCTTGGAGGAATTATATTCCTATAACTTTAATAGAATTAAATTCTCATATAGGGTTGAACCCTAATTTTATCTTGAAGGAATTAAATTCCTGTGAATTGGGAGAATTAAATTCTCATATAGGGTTAAACCCTAGTTTTGTCTTGAAGGAATTAAATTCCTGTAAATTTGAGAGAATTAATTTCTCTAAACTCAATTCTCTCTCTAAGTTTTGGATCTGCATGGCAGAATCTCAACCCGATGAGAATTAAATCTCAACCTATGGGGAGATTTGCTTCTGCAGATCTTCAACCAGAGGAAGAACTAAGTTCTTTTTGCTGAAGAGTTAAACTCTTAGATTGAGAATTAAATTCTCTTTTTGAAGTTTTGATCCTTTTCCCCTTTCTTACCTAGGGTTTTCTTTCTTGAGAATTAAATTCTCCTTTCTTTTCTCTTCGCTATTTGCCTTTTGAAAATTTCAAGATCCCAAAATTCTATATCCCAAAATTCTCTATTTTCCTCTTCTTGGCTCCTATTTATAGGAGAAGGAAAAGAATCAATTTGTTTAGTAAATTTTTCATTGAAAGATTTTGTTTGTTTTCATAACTAATATGATCTTTTTGATCACTCAGTGAATTTTATTCACCATTGGATTTTCAATCCAAAAGATATTCTGTTTGTTATTTTTGGTGAAATTTTGGGAAATCTTTCCTTGTCTAAAATCTTTCCATAAATTGGTGATTTTTAATCACCCTTGGATTTTTAATCCAACGGTTCTCCATAATCCTTTTTTGTTTGGAAAGATTTAAAGGAATACTTTCCTATTTAGGGTTTTTGATTTCCATTCAATTCGAATTTAATTCTATCAAGTCATAAGGGCTTTCAAAGCCTATCACGTGTTGGCACGTGACCCCTTCTCTTTCAGAATTTAATTCTGTACTTTAATTGGGCTGAAAGATCATCACGTGTCAACACGTGATCTCTGGTCACGCGTGAGCGCGTGACCCCCCTTTGGGGTCTTTCCTCAGCCACTTGTTTTACTTCTGATTGCTTAGGATTTTTAATTCTGTAAATGGGTCACGTGTGAACACGTGATACCTTATTGAGGTAATTCCTGATTTTTAACCAGGGAATAAATGCCCCCATAACGTTGCTCTCACGTGTCTGCACGTGAGTGCAACGCTGTCACCTTTGTGACCATTGGATCTGTCTAGGGAATAAGGGAGATGAAACATTTCCCATCACATCCTATAAATGCAGGGGTCTCTTCAGAAGCGCCTCGACTCTTTCATCTTCTTCCTTGCTAATTTTTCCTTTTGAGAATTTAATTCTCTTTCTCAGAGCTTAGTTCTCTGTTCGAAAATCTTCAGAGTTTAACTCTGTTCAAGGAAGAATCTTTTCTTCAGGTAATGGTTTTGAACGATCGATGAACTTCCATACATATAAAAAAACTCTTTGGGTTTTAAATCCACACCAAGGGTTTTTCCCTTTAATCAAGAACCCATTCTTTTTTTTAAGTTCTTTAAAAAGAAATCCATTCAATCCTTAAACAACAGATCTCGCTAGGGTTTCTCTGGTCTTCAGGGGTCGATGGTGGTGTTTGTCTTTTCCATGGAATTTAATTCCATCTCAAAGAGCTTTGGCTCTGAAAAAATGTTTCTGGGAATTTAATTCCCTTTTTTTTAAAAAGCAATTTAATTCCTATGAAGAACTTAGTTCTTCCAAGAGAGCTTCTTGGGGTTTTCTTTCCCTGAGTTGTCTCTTTGCAACCAAGAAGAGGAGGTTTGCAGTGGTGTTTTCTGGGAATTTAATTCCCTAGCTTCTGTTTGATTTATTACAGAGCCCAAAATGGATTTCTTTTTGGGGAATGTGTAGGGTCATTTGAAATCCACTGTTCATTTATTGAGAATCTTTCTTTTGTTCTCATTGTAATTGCCTCATCATTAGCAAGCCGCCATCTTGATTTTGTGGGACCCATGTGTTTTGTAACCAATGGTCCCATAAAATGTGTCATCTGTCGCTTTATTCCACTGTCTTTTTATATATATATTTATAATCATATATATATACACTGTTGGCTTCGCTTTAACAGTTTCCCTTTATTTTATTTCAGGTACAATGACTTCCGTTCCGTACTTCCCTTTCACTCACTCGGAGACCGCTTTTCCTTAGTCGCCATTTGACGAAGAAGTGATGGCGATGATCAGGGCTCATGACCCGAATCGCACCAACTTGCTTTTGTGGGGGACCTGGTATGGTCACATCATCCGCGGTCGTCGAAGTTTTCTTTGCGAGATACCAACGGAGCCCACCTATCCATTCCTGCCGATGGATCCTCCTAGGACTGTCTTTGCTGTGGAGATACCGAATTGGACCTTTATGGGGCGGCTTGAGCCTTCAACGACTGGTATTCCAAACCATCCGGTGCCGGCTATAGATATCTTGGGGTGCCGCATTTGCCAGGGCGAAGCTCAGCCATGGGGGCAGATTTACAAGATAGGGCTTACCCCTCGACACCCCACAGGGTATCTTCTTTGGGCTCGTTACATCTTGTCTGCCCATCGCGCGCGACTGCAGAGGGTTGGGCTTTATCAGGCGATATATGCATCCCTCTTCCACTACCAATTTCCTCATGTCTGGTGGGTTAAGGCCTTCCTGAACCAATGGAATCTCCCCACCAACACTTTCCTCTTAGGGGGCGAAGTTTCGATTTCCTTGGAGGAGTTTCGCGAGATCTCGGGGCTGCCGATCAGGGGGACACTTTATGAGAAATTGCTTCCCCCGGAGGAGTACGTCTTTGAAACCGAGCCTGCAATGCTTGACGGCCTGTCTACCGAGAACGCCGTCCGCCACAAGCGCCCGAGTTTGATTAAGACCCTGGGCATTTTTGACAAATTGTTTACAGAGTCAGAGGAGCAGGGCATCACTTTTAAGAGTTTTATCGCTTGTTTCCTTCGCGAGGGTGTCCTATCGAAGACGGCTCCGAAGTTTGCGAACATTAATGACCCCTTTGGGTTTGGTTTGAACAGGCGGCTGACTAAGGAAGAGGATTTGCTGCAGTACTACATTCCCATCATCTCGGCGGTATCTTTCGAGTCGATTGCAGCTCCCGGCATGGATGAGGAGACATTCTTTGTAGGCTCCATCAGCGTCTAGCTTAGCTGGTTCGTCATCCCCATGCATCGCCGTTTTATGAGAGCCTCGGTTATCTACCCTGCTCATTGTATCGCTGAGGGGACAAGGCTAGCTGTCGGCCTCCCCGCGCTAGCGCACCTTTACCATGGGTTAGGCGCCGTGGCTAATACCTCAACTCCAGGTGTGGACGTGGTAAATTTCTCTCTTCATTACTTCACGTCTTGGATTGAGATGCACGTGTTGGGGGTCTTTGCTGTGCACCAGAGACCCAAATTTTATGATGCCTACACTTTTCCGCGACTCATGCGGCTGGTGGGTGCTTCTGCTCCTGACCCAACTCAGTCCGGGGCCATTCGCGTGTTGATCGCTCCTTATTCTAGTACGGGTGGATTGGTATTCGTTGATCGGGTTCTATCTGGTCTTTCAGGTCCGATTCAACAACTCTGCAATTTGTCGAAAGAGGAGGTACCCTTTCTGAGGCCCAGGGAAGCCATGCACCTGTACGCGATCAGACCAGGTTACCTAGTGTTTCGTCAGAACAGTGCGGCCCTTTTCATGCGGTACAACCCACACCAATTTGCCCGGCAACTTGGGTATGATCAGGGCGTCCCCTTCGAGGAATTTACAGTTGCGCCCGTCCCATCACCTGAAGCTGTTCGTGACGCTGCTCATCATTTCGTGAGGCTAAACACTGGTTCTCGCTTCATGATCCCTGAAGCTGATCATATTCCCCGATGTGTGGGGTCTTTCACGGGCTGGTATCTTCATCGGGTCAATCCGATTATTGCTGAGGAGAAGAGAGTGCTTCTTGGATACAGCGCTCCTATTCCAGCTCAAGCTACTGGAGTTCCGCCACGACCGCGTGCACCGGTTCGCTTTCCTTTGAGGGACACCAATGTTATGCTTATTCCGGGGGTAGCGGAAGTGGACTTCACTCCCACAGCTGGTATGCCACTGGGTAGTCAGGCTCAATCGAGGGCTAATAGGGCGCCAGTAGCAGTATCATCGTCCGCGGCGTCGACAATGGCCGTGTCGTCCTCGGCAGCACCGCCAAGCGAGGGCGTTGGAAGCGAGGGCGTTGAAGGTGAAGTGGGTCAGCGCCGTGCCAGAGCTCCACGGGAGAGGAAATGATCGTCTTCAGTGGCTGGTTCTGGGTCTAAGAGGCGGAGGAAGACGGCTACCAATTTGCTCGACTCTTAAGTCTGAGCCTATTCTTCAGGATGAACCGCTGGCTATGCAAGAATCGGATGGTGGCCTACTCTTCTCGAGTTCATCTGCCGAGGAAGCCGCACAATTGGCTGAGGCTATACGACGTTCGCAAGATGAATCGGAGAACGTAAGGATTCCGAAGAAGCCCTACCCGGCCGTCATCTTTTACGAAGACCCCCCGTGGATAAGGCGACGATTCATCGGCCCTTTGGAAGAATGGGGCGAAAGGGCCCTTAAATAGGCTATTTCGGCCGACGCCGAGGACGCGCTTTCGCTGTGGACCGGTGGCCACGAGTCCACCCTCGGACCTCGGCGAGCACACCTCCTTAGGAAGGAGCGTCGGCTTGAACAAGCCATACTGGAAGCTCCCCTGCGCATTGGTATGTTCCTGTATTTCTTTGTAATATTTCATATTGCTTGCATACATATATATATATATATATATCCTTATCCTTGTACAAACATTGCAAGGAATTCGGCGGCGGCGGAGGCTCTAAGTCGTGTTTTGACCATAGAGTCTGCTGATATTCCCAGTGAAGCACCAATCAGTGTGGAGGGGGTTGATGCAACTGTCGCTCTTGTGGCGGAATCTTCTTCGATTGTTCCCGCTCCCCAAGCGCTTGCTTTCTCAGGGGAGGCATCTTCGTTGGTCGCCGCTCCAATGGATCTTTCTGGGGGCGGCTCGGAGACTAGGGTACAGGTAATCGAGGCTACCGTCCTTTCGTTGGAGCCTGCAGCGGCAGCCGCTGCTCCTTTCTCAGAGGCCACTACACCAGCCCGCGTCCCCGATGATGTGTTCGAGGGCACGGCGGAGGCCGTTGAAGCTGCTATCCCTCCAGCTCAGAATGGGAGGAGCGTCGAAGGTAATCTTATATATTTTAAATTAGTAATCTTTCTATTATCTGAACTCTTTTGTCTTTTCAGAATTGCACGGATTGGCGGCCTCTATTGCTGATCTGTCTCCCAGGCAATCTTTTCAGCGCTTGTTGGAGATGGCTGCCCCGCAAGCAATACCTCCTCAGCGCATCGTCCTCTCGTCTGGGCAAGGTTAGTGTTGTCTACCATCTTTTCACAGCATTGTTATTATTTCACAAGATGACATTGATGTCTCTTACAGTCATGGAGGCCGACGATGAGGTTGAGATTCTCGAAGGGCCTTGGAAGCCTTCAGATCCCTCTTGCATGACTGTGGGTAAGTAAAGTCCCAACGTTGTTCCATTTGTTCTTTTGCTTACACATTCAGCCGACTGTTTATAAATTTGAACAGCTTTGCCAGTTCTTACCGCACTGGAGTCACGCATCGCCATGCCACCCGGCCCCTATGCTCTGCGTGCCTCGGAACGTATGGCAAAACTAAGCCTCGCCTCTCTGTCATCCCTAATCGAGGAACTTCGTGCTGGCAGTTTAATCACGGCCGAAGCGTTTGCTGCTGAAGCTAATGGCTCTCTTCCCTTTCTTGCCACCTATCATAGTGAAACAGTGGTGCAAGTCTGGTTTGAGTTTTGTCGGCAGGTGGAGGCTTGTTTGCATGTGCTATGATGTACCCGCCTTTCTTCGGAGGCTGTGGCTGCGAAGGCAAGCTTACGGGGTCTAATTGAGCGGTGTGCGGCGAATATGATATCCTGTGAGAAGAGGCTCGGCCGTAAATTTTCAGAGAGGGAGCTGGCCTCTAAAGCGCTGAGGGAGGTTCAAGCCAACCTTAGGCCAAGGCCAATAAAGCGTATGAACTGTGGCGAGTGCTTCAAGAGGCCATCAAGGAGGTGGTATCCATCGATAAAGCCGCCGTGTTCACTCGTGAATGGTCGAAGCCCATAAAGTCACTGAAAAAGAGCTTGAAGGTCGGCTTGCTTCCTACCAGGCCCAGCAGGCTCAAGCGGAGGCTCGTCTTTTGACGATACTAAATCATGAACCTGAAGTCCAGCGACAAAGGGATGAACTGGCCAACCTACTGAATCGCCCGCCGACCTAAAGAATTGAATATATATATATATATATATATTTATTCTTCCTTTGTACATACTCCTGAATGAGAGTACATTTTTTTTCTTTCACGAATTGTACTTTGTATTCATTTTGGTTCATGAATAAAAGACATATTTTTCTTCACGATGGTGTGTCCCTTTTATTAAATGTATTCTGTGGGTAGTCTATCTCAATTTCTTTGCAGGACAACGATAGCTTAGGATTCAGGGTTAAGATCTGCCTCCTAAGACTTTTCAACTTCATGAGCCATGAGGGTCTCATAAAGAATTTTTTCCCTACCGGTCGAGAGGATCCCGTAGGTGTAATTTCTCCTTAAGAATCGTGAGGATTCCTAAGTGTGTTTTCTCTTGAAAGTCGTAAGGATCTCACAAGAGAGTTTGCTCTCTTACGAGTCGTGAGGACCCGTAAGTGATGGGTGAGGTTATCATCATCCGCATTTCACGGAATCAGGAGTTGCTCTGGATGCTTCCCACAGGTTCACTGCCGTATTCTGCGAGGACCAGGCTCCGCTCTGGACGTTTCCCATGGGGTCAGAATTGACATTATCCGCGTTCCACGTAACCAGGAATTTTGCTCTGGATGCTTCCTGTTCATACCATAATTTTGCATTCCTATAGTCCCTATTCTTATTCAGTTTATAAATAAACAGGTGCTTTTGACCCATGTCTGCTACATAGTTGCAGGTAACAGGTTCTTGGAACAAAAACAGTGAAAAAGATAAAAAGACGATACAAAAGTGAGACTACAACCGATAAATAGTGGAATCTTGATCATGCCACATTTTGGAGAGCAAACGAAGATCAATAAATAAGTTCACAGAGTACAAAGGCAGTGCAAGGTTCAAGACTTCGTCACGAAGCAACGGTAAAAGTCCACTACAATTATTCACTGTGGAGATTTGGAAGAAATATAAAAGCTAATCCGAGAACACAAATGAAGAAACAAGTATAAAAATGCCTCAGGAAGATAACCAGGAAGTTTCAGCAGAAGAAGCCTCTATTTGGCCGCGGAACCGCGGCCAAACCCTGCTCTTGGCCGCGGATCCGTGGCCACGTGTTGCACGTGTTGGTGGAAAAACTTTCTGGCGGCGCGTCGGTGCGTTGAATAAGTCTTCTCTAGGGGTATTTTTGTAAAAGCATACATGCGGCGATTGTAACCCTAGGGTTTCTATGATCTATAAATAGAAACCCTATACCTCTTTTGGAGGTATGCCTCTTCTTGTGCCTCATTGTAAATCTCAAAATTCAGATCTGTAAATTTCTGTAAAGAAGGAAGAGAGTATCAAATAAAATTAGGAGTAAGTTTTCTTTTCATCGCCTTAGTTAAATTTTATTTCCATGCCCTAGTATAATTTTCTATTCTTGCCCTAGTTTAGATTTAATTCTCTGCCCTAGATAGATAGTTTAGAAATGTTTTTAAATTCCCTAATGAGCGAGTAGTCTCCTCGCTTGTTAGGGTTAGATTTTGGGAAGGCTTAAGAGATGAAGATCTCTCACCCTTTTTTTGCCCATCACATGTTTTTATAGGACTCCATGCATACATGCACACACCGCTCCCTGCGGTACCCTATCCTACGAGGTAGTGATGATACCGTAGTATAAACGACCAGTTGAGCGTGTTTTCCATGGAGGTTAGGGTAAGGATTAAGAAAGGAAGGACAAGAACCTAGAGGAAGAAACACCGTTCCTTCCCGATGGTACTAATCCACTTTATTAATAATTACCATAACACTTCATAGATTTTAATTTGGGCATAGAAAGCGGTGAGTAATATTGACTCTCCAAACCTAACCTAAACCTAACCCTAGCAAGATTTTAGTATAGATCAGTTTAGTTTTTAGATTTAATCAATCCGACACCAATCAGAATTAGCTCGTTAGAACAATTAGAAGATACACAAAATCCCTGTGGACCGACCCGTACTCACCGGCTAGCTACCAAGCGACACCGTTCTTGATTGCGGTTATAAATATTCTTTAAGATCAATCACTTCCCACGGGTTCACTACCGTGCTCTGCAAGGACCAAGCTCTGCTCTGGATGCTTCACACGGGGTCATTGCCGTGCTCTGTGAAGACCAGGATCCGCACTGGACGTTTCCCACGGGGTCAGGATTGACATAAGCCGCGTTCCACGTAACCAGGAATTTTGCTCTGGATGCTTCCCACGGGTTCACTGCCGTGTTCTGCGAGGACCAGGCTCTGCTCTGGATGCTTCACACGGGGTCATTGCCGTGCTCTGCGAGGACCAGGATCCGCTCTGGACGTTTCCCACGGGGTCAGGATTGACATAAGCCGCGTTCTACGTAACCAGGAATTTTGCTCTGGATGCTTCCCATGAGTTCACTGCCGTGTTCTGCGAGGACCAGGCTCCACTCTGGATGCTTCACACGGGGTCATTGCCGTGCTCCGCGAGGACCAGGATCCACTCTGGACGTTTCCCACGGGGTCAGGATTGACATAAGCCGCGTTCCACGTAACCAGGAATTTTGCTCTGGATGCTTCCTACGGGGTCACTGCCGTGTTCCGCGAGGACCAGGCTCCGCTCTGGATGCTTCACACGGGGTCATTGCCGTGCTCTGCGAGGACCAGGATCCGCTCTGGACGTTTCCCACGGGGTCAGGATTGACATAAGCCGCGTTCCACGTAATCATGAATTTTGCTCTGGATGCTTCCCACGGGGTCACTGCCGTGTTCTGCGAGGACCAGGCTCCGCTCTGGATGCTTCACACGGGGTCATTGCCATGCTCTGTGAGGACCAGGATCCGCTCTGGACGTTTCCTATGGGGTCAGGATTTATATAAGCCGCGTTCCACGTAACCAGGAATTTTGCTCTGGATGCTTCCCACGGGGTCACTGCCGTATTCTGCGAGGACCAGGCTCCGCTCTGGATGCTTTACACGGGGTCATTGCTATGCTCTGTGAAGACCAGGATCCACTCTGGACGTTTTCCACGGGGTCAGGATTGACATAAGCCGCGTTTCACGTAACCAGGAAGGGTTGACTTTATCCGCATTTCACGGAGTCGGGGTTTGACTCTCGGTCATCTGTGCACCGCCGAGTCATGGAGCTAGGAGTTGCCATTGTTATGCTTTGCTTGATTTTGTGTCTGTCGTAATGAGACGAATGTTGAGATAACCTCCACGTTATCTATGAACCGTCGAGATTTGGCTTCTTCTTCTGATGAAACCTGGGGAGGAAAGGTGTGATTCCCTTTTTGTTTGCGCCCCTTGATTGTATACAGGGATTGATGTGATATCACCTGTAGGGCAAAAATTTCATTCGTATTATTTTTTTTATTTTATTCCATGATGCTCTATCATTTCAGCTTTTATATCGCGAAGGTCGCGATTGCCCAATCATTTCGGCTATTTTCGCGGTGCCCAATCATTTCGGCTATATTTTTTTTATTTTTACTCGCTGCTTTTTATTGCGAGCTGCCCAATCATTTCGGCTATTTTTCATGCATACATTTTTACTTACTGATTTTGTTGCAAGTTTCCCCATCATTACGGCTATTTCGTATGCATGTGTGGTTTGCTAGCCTTTTTTTTGCTGCAAGTTTGGAATTAGACACCGATTTCGGCATCAGCACCGCTACAACTGGGATATTGCCAGGAGCGAATCATCATTTGCCTCTGTCGATGTCGAACAAAGGTGGCTTAGTGATCAGGGTTAGGATCCTGTCGACTAAGGCTTTTGACTTCATGAGCCGTAAGGGTCTCATAAAGGTATTTCTCCCTGCGAGTCGTGAGGATCTCGTAGGTGCGTTTTCTTCTTAAGAATTGTGAGGATCCCTAAGTGCATGTTCTCTTATAAGTCGTAAGGATCTTACAAGAGTGTTTTCTCCTTATAAGTCGAGAGGACTTACAAGGGCAGTTCACCGTGTAGACATATCCCTAGTCACGGATGGTACTTTGTTAGGGAAATGTTTATTCACGCCAGTGGATTGTATACAAGGGTCAGCATTGAGCCGCTTGTAGGGAAGTATTGGAGGTTGTTCGGACTGCATAAGAACAGGTTCAGATCCCTTTAGCTTAAGACTTTTGAATCTTATGAGCCGTGAGGGTCCCATTAGAGGGTTCTCCTTACGAGTCGTGAGGATCTCGCAAGTGTAATTTCTCCTTAGGAATCGTGGGGATCCCTAAGTGTGTTGCTCCCTTTGTGAGTCGTAAGGATCTCACGCAGGTGGTTTCTCCTTACAAAGTCGAGAGGACCCTGCAAGTGTCTTTTAACGAGGTTGCGCCCTTTCAGGTTTTCACAAACACTCGCCGGTAGCCCTGCTGTTTTTACTCACGGAGCCCTTTCGGGTTTTCATCCGTGCCCTTTTGCTTATGGACATACCGTTTTATTTTTTTTTATTCTAACGAGGTTGCGCCCTTTCAGGTTTTCACAAAACTCGCCGGTAGCCTTACTGTTTTTACTCACGGAGCCCTTTCGGGTTTTCATCCGTGCCCATTTTGCTTATGGACATAACGTTTTTTTTGTATCAGCTTTGGGATGCTGTAATCCACCGCAGTTTATCGACATCTCGGTCAACGGCTAGTTTTAGGACGTAGTGGTCCGTTGTTAGTTTAAGGACGTTTCGGTCCGTCGTTAGTTTGAGGACGTTTCGGTCCATTGTTAGTTTGAGGACGTTTCGGTCCATTGTTAGTTTAAGAACGTTTCGGTCCGTTAGCCGGCTACTACTTAGAGTTTGGGCTTAGGAAGATAGCGAGCGGACATAGGCGTCATCATCTATTGTTGACCTAGGCCGTGACTCGTCAAGCGTAGTACTTCTTCAGGAAGCGACCGTTTATTGGCCTGAAAGGTCTTTCACCATGCATGTCCATGAGTAGATAGGCCCCACCCTTGTAGACCTTGTCTATGATATACGGGCCTTCATAGTTTGGCTCGAATTTCCCTCATTTGGCGTGATTAGGGATCATAGGTCTTTTGACCACTAGCATGAGTTCGCCTTGGCGGAATGTCCTCGGCCTAGTCAATCTTTCATATGAGCGCGTCATCTTTACTTTATAAGCCTCCAGATTTTGTTGCGCTATGAGCCGGGTTTCATCAAGGGCATCGAGCTCCTCAAGCCGAAGATGAGCATTCTCTTCATCCGTTAGCTCGTAATGAACTGCCACTCGTAAAGAAGGTAGCTCTATCTCGAGAAGGAGTACTGCTTCTGTACCGAATACCAATGCGTATGGAGTTGTGTTCTTGGCTGTTTTAAACGTCGTCTAATACGCCCAGAGAGCTTCATGCAGTCTCTCATGCCAGTCCTTCTTATTTCGGGACACCGTCTTTTTCACGATCTTCGTCAAGGTCTTGTTGAAAGCCTCAGCTAGATCGTTAGCTCGAGGATTATAGACTGAAGAGTATCTCCAGTCTATGTTATGCTGTTGTGCGAAGCGACTGATCTTGTGGCTTCTGTAGGCTGGCCCGTTATCAGAGTTGATCCGTCTCGGAGTTCCAAACCGATAAATGACATGTGTCTTGAAGAAATGGAGGATATTCTCCGTCTTCACTTCCCTCAGCGGTACTGCTTCTGCCCATTTGGAGAAATAATCTGTTGTCGCTAAAATGAACCGATGTTCTCTGGACGATGCTGGTTCGATGGGGCCAATTATGTCAGTTCCCCATATTTCGAACGGCCAGCTAGCCACTGTCGGATGAAGCGGATTCGGATGCTGGTAGATAAAGTCCCCATGGATCTGGCACGAGTAGCATTGCTTCGTATACTCCAGGCGGTCCTGAATCATCGTGAGCCAATAGTAGCCCATCCTTTTGATTTTCAGCTTCATCTTCGGGCCGTCTTGGTGAGAACCGCAGAGTCCGTCGTGAGTTTCTTGGACGACTCTCTTTGCCTCTTCAGGTCCCAGGCATCTTAGCCACAGAGAATCAAATGACCTTTTATATAGAGTATTATTGACGAAAGCGAAAGACAGAGCTCGTTTCATAAGCTGATGTCTTAAGGATGCGTCTTCAGGTGTTCGACGGGATTTGAAGTAGTCTATAAACACTTCTCTCCAATCCTCAACCTTTTCTTGGTCTTTTACTTGTAGAGCCATTTGCTCGGTCTCTCCCTTTTCCTCGGACGGCTCCGGAGATATTTCTGCCGGTGCAAGAACCCGACGGTTTTGTACCACGATTCTTACGTCATCGAGATTCTCATCGGCCAATTCTTTAGCAAGCTTGGCTAATGCATCCGCTTTGCTATTTTCCGCACGCGGTATGCTTTCCAAGGTGTAGGAAGGTATTTGGGTCAGCAGTTGCTGTACCCTCTCGCCGTACTTCACCAGTTCTGGTTTGCACGTTTGATAGTCGCCGTTTACTTGACTAACGACCAGTTGGGAATCTCCGTATATGAGGAGGTTTTCAATCCCCATGTCGATAGCGATCTCAAGACCTGCTATCAAAGTTTCGTATTCGGCTTCATTATTCGTCCTCGGCTCTGTTAAGAAGAAGGCAAAGCGCATTATCCCTCCTTGTGGAGTCACGAAGATGGGGCCTACCCCTGATTTGATTATGGGCATGCTTTGTTTGCGCTTCTTTATGGAAGATGCTCCATCGAAGTAAAGTTCCCACCGGGTATCACTCCTGTCGATCGTGTCAAACGCGTGTTTGTCTGGCAATTCGCAGTTCAAGGGAGAATCGCAGGTATAGGATGCTCAGCTAGGAAGTCGGCGATGGCCTTGCCTTTCACCGCCTTAAGAGGCTAATAAGTTATCGAGAACTCCATCAAGAGCAAGGCCCATTTAGCGAGCCACCTCGTCAATATGGCCTTTGACATCAAGTACTTGAAAGGATCCACCTTTGATATGAGACTGACTTCATGCGCCAATGCATAGTGCCTGAGCTATCTTATCGCGAAGATCAATGGCAGACAGTGTTTTTCGATGGGAGAATAATTGCTTTCTGCCCCCAGTAGAACTCGACTCAAATAGTAGAGGGCTCTCTCTTTCCTTTGGCCGTTCTCCTGTGCCCATAATGCACCTAAAGAACCTTCAAGGGCGGTTATATACAGAATGAGAGGTTTTCCCTTAACGGGGGCGGCCAGTACTGACGGATTCTGCAGGTATTGCTTGATTTCGTCCAGTGCGTTTTGGCATTTGCGATCCCAGACGAAAGGGGTTCCCTTCTTCATCAGGTGACTGTAAGGTCGACACTTACCTGAGAGATTGGCTATAAATCGCCGGATATACGCGAGCTTCCCTTGGAGAGACCGCAATTGCTTGAGTGTCCTTAGCGGGGGCATCTCCATAATCGCCTTGATCTTTGACGGATCTATCTCGATGCCTCGGTGTCGGACGATGAATCCTAGGAACTTGCCCGAGGAGACTCCAAACGCGCATTTGAGAGGGTTCATCTTCAAGTTGTATTGCTGAAGGCGTTGAAACACGATTCTTAGATGTTCTAAATGTTCCTCGTATGATTTGCTTTTCACCACGAGGTCGTCGATATAGCATTCGACGATTTCATGTATAAGGTCATCGAAGATCTTCGTCATGGCCCTCTCATAGGTGGCACCGGCGTTCTTTAGACCATAAGGCATCACCTTGTAGCAGAATATACCTAAAGGGGTCCGGAAAGCGGTGTGCTTCTGGTCCTCGGGATGCATCTTTATCTGATTGTATCCTGACGATCCGTCCATGAAGGAGAAGACTTCGTGAGTGGATGTATTGTCTATCATCAGCTCAGTGACTGGTACTGGAAAGACGTCCTTTAAACATGCTTTATTGAGATCCCAAAAGTCCACACATATGCGCACTGTCCCATTTTTCTTCATCACCGGGACGATGTTGGTGATTCAGTCAGGATCCTGAACCTCTTGGATGAAGCCAGAGTCGATTAGCTTTTTGACTTCGGCGTTGACGCTCATCTCAAGCTCGAGCCGTATTCTTCTCGGTTCTTGTTTGATTGGCTTGGCGTCCGGAGATATTGCCAATTTGTGGACAGCAATCTCTGGATCTAATCCTGGCATCTCGGAATAGTTCTATGCAAAGCAATCTTTATGCTGCATGAGCACGTCCTTTTAGTGTAGCCACCCTTGCTTCAGACAGCAACTCACTGACGAATGTCGGCCGCGGGTCGCTTGTCGTCCCTAAATCAATTTTCTTGAGCTTATCTGCAGTAGTATGTATTCCATCTTCTAGCTCTTTTGGCGCCGGTGGAAACTCTGAGATCACCTCGCCATCATCGTTTTCGAAGCACCAGGGGAGGTCATCCATATTCTCGGGCTCTTCTTTTGACAGTGTTATCACGTAACAGGTACGAGATCATTTCCGAGATTAATATTGATCTGGTTCTACTCTTGCTATGCGCGTCGCTTTCGGTTCATGCTCCTGTGGCAGGCTTACCCTCCAACTGCTGGATAGCGCGAACCTGCCCTGTTGATACTGGTCTTCGACCCAGTTCTTGAAGGTGAAGCAGTCTTCGAAAGTGTGTCATATTGCTCGGTGATAAGAGCAATAGTCTGGGTGAGAAACCTCGTTGGCTTGATCGGGGTGTTTGGACTCCGGAAGTATAATCATTTGATGTTTTATGGCAAGATCAAATATCTTCCGTGTTTTGTCCTGGGGAAAAGAGTATGCTCGACCCATCTTCTTTATAAGAGACGAATCCGGATTGCTCGATTCCCTATTGCGTGGCTTCTTGGTCCCGCTTTGTCTCTGTCGAACGCCTTCCCCGCTCTTTGATTTATTTTTGCCTCTGCGTCGAGCCTTTTGTATGACGGGTTGATAAGGAAAAGCATTGTCATTCTCCGCAGCCTGTTGAAGGAGGCGCTGCGTCCTGGCTTTTTCGTAAATGGCTATCTCGCGATTATGGTCATCCCGGATCTTCTAACCCGCTTCCCTTACTAGCTTGTCCATCTGTTCTTCAAACGACGGGCTCGGTATTTTGATGGTAGGATCTCGTTTTGGTTCAGGATCGGCGTCTTTTAATACAATGTCTCCTTCTTCATCGAAGTCATGTATGACATAGCTGCCATGGACTCGCTCCCGTTTTCTGGATTGAACATATCCAAGCCCGATCGTTTCCATTCTCCCGTTGGGCAACTTGCACTGAGTTCCAGGGACATCCCAAATGCTATTGTAGAATCGAGCTTGTCGAGTAGTTTGTCTGAAGGGTACCCCTTGACGCTTCAATAGCCTTTTCAAGCCTTCCGTGTAATATCTAGGCAGACGGATGGGTTGGAGCCTGTCGAGCGTAGAATCGGCGCCATGCCAAATTTCTTTTTCCACTTTGGTTTCCCCGGATCGGTAGAATAGGATCGTCTTTTCACCTTTTCGCCTGGGAGGGACGTAGAATGTCTGCGGTTCTTGCACACTATAAGTTTTAAGTGCATCGAGCTCTTTGTAATGCTCTTGTGGAACCATGGTGATTTGCAAACTCTGATTATCGCCAGCGAAGGCTTGTATGGATGACCGAGCGGAAAATATAGCGTTAACCTCGTCTTCCGAGTCACTGCCGAAGATCAACATGGGGGCGGACGGTCCCGGGTTGTTGCGTTGAGGCGGCCCTGAATAAACTATCTCTTCTTCTTCCTCGGTATCACTCCCGAAGACCGGAATAGTGGTGATAGCTTTGTTCTTAAGTTTATGACATCTTTCCGTGTCCTCAAAATCTGGTAAGAAGTATTTTGGATCTTCGTACTTTCGTACTTCGTTCATGGAGAATGGGTTCAACTCCCCCGTCACAGTATACTCGAGACCATTTTAGAAATACTTCATACACTGGTGTTGTGTAGAAGGGATGATGTTGTACTCGTGTAACCAAGGCCGGCCGAGCAAAGCATTGTAGCAAGTCTTGGCGTCAATGACATGAAACTTGATGTCCGTGACGAGCAGCCCAAAGCGTAATGTCAATATTACATACCCAAGCGTCCGTGATGACTGGGAGTCAAATCCGGAGATGGTGATTTTATCGCGAGCGAGATGTTGAACGCTCATGCAGATTTTCTTTAACACCCTCACGTTAAGGAGATTGACGGAGGACCCATTGTCGACCAGGATTTTACCTATCTTGATGTCATGACAGTATCCGGAGACATATAGGGGACGGTTGTGCTCGCATGTCCCAAGGAGGAGATCTTTGTAATGCTCATGTAGTTCTTTTACGCTCTTCGGTCGTATTTCTTTGCTCCCGACGAGTTTTGCGTTTCATCCGCTTGAAATTTTGCCGGTGAGCAACATATCCCTGCCACCATCTTTTAAAGGCGTTGCACTCTTCGGTGGGGTGCGCGATCTTTCGATGATATAAGCAGTAGTTAGGATGTATTTCTGCTTTACCAAGAGCGTTCGCTTCGGAGGGTGGTAGCTTCATCCCCATTGATACGGATTTGGCGAACCTTTTCCTCGTCTTAAGCCTGTTTTTATTTGCAACGGAGGCACTTTGATTTGGCAGGAGCGTTGTAACCCTTTCGTCCAGTCGCCGGCGCTTGGCTTTTTCAAAGATGGCCATCTCACGCTCTCGAGCAGCTTTGCTTTTAAGCAGCGCTTCATTCAGGAATGCATCAATCATTTCGTCTAATGGCCCTAGAAGTTCCGGCTCAGGACCTGCCCCCAGTTTCTCTATGTAAAGAACTTCTTCATCGTTAATTGACGAGTAAGAGATCATATGGCAGTTTGCTACGTAACCCTCAGATTCATCCGACGAATCTTCTCCATCATCTCCGTCTTCAAGGACGTGACCGAGAAATTCTTGGAGGGTGATTGGAGTCCGCGCCTTCTGGTTATGCTCTTCCAGCGCGTCAATCTGCTTTTGTAGGTCCGTGCGCTTGTCACCAGGCTTCACGGGTTTCTTGGATTTCTTCTTCTTCTTCGAAGAATTTGACGGCTAGGTGTGAGTGTTCTGAATGTCACTACCAATTTTTGGAGTTGGACGCGGTTTCAGCATCCCTTCGACGATCTCAGGTTCCAACGGATTCTTCCACCTGATCGCCGGGCATGTCTGGAGATCGTTCAGCATTCTCTTAGTTTTGGCTGAAAGAGCGACCTCCCATGGAGCTTCTTCAACAAAAGAGCACGATGCCCCCGGTGTGTCCGCCTTCTTAGGAGTGTGTGGTTGTAGTGGGCTTACTTTCCACTTCTCAGACAACGCAAACTTGCCTTATTGGTACTGATCCTCGATCCATCCCTTAAAGACGAAGCAATCTTCGATTGGATGGCTTACCATTTGGTGGTAAGAGCAATAATTGGGACTATTAGCCTCGCCGGGTTGCAATGGTCGCTTAGGATTTGGCAGATTGATGAGCCTGTTGCGCATCGCCGATTCAAATAGTCTCTTCGTTTTGTCCCGCGGGAACAAGTACGGACGCTTCATTCTCTCATTATAATAGCGTCGTCTCTCTTCCAGTTGATCCGTTAGTTTTGGGGCACTGGGCTGTTGTTGGGTATTTGCAACGAAGGTCGCCTTCACTTTACCCTTTTCGTTCCGCGGCTCCGGCTTCGGAGGAGACGGTCTATGACCCATCTGGTCCATCTGAGCTAGCTTGTCGATTAAAGCTTGGAACGTAGTCGGTTTGAAGAACATCATGAATTGTGAAATAGTTGCATAGGGTCTAAGGTGCCTACGAACATACCCACCGCTGGTGCTTCTTCGATGCACTGCTTACATTTCGACCACAGATTCCGCCATCGAATTGCGTATTGAACCCACGTCTCGCCTGGCTTCACCCTGGCATTGATCAATACCATTATTGGGGTGCGTTCACTAGCACTGGCGAATCGCTAGGTGAATAACAACTCCATTTCTGCGAAAGTCTTGACGGAGTCGTTTGGAAGTTCGAAGTACCACTCAAATGCCGTCTCTGACAAGATGCCGACGAATTGGCGGAGCAAGAGCTTATCATCACCCCCGGTGTTGCCGCAAAGAGCCCTGAACTGAGCGACATGTTGATGGGGATTGCCTGTCCCCTTATACACATGGAATTTGGGGATTGTGTATCCCGGCGGGTACTTTATTCGGTCATACAAGCCTGGATATGGTCGCCCTGTTTTAACGACTTGGCCAGCTGCTTGATTCGCCCGGTGAGCCCGTATTTGCTGAGCAATATAGTCATCCAGAGCGGCCTTGGAAATAGTTTCCTCTTTGGCTGCCGGAGGAGGATTCGACGTCTCCCCTCTGTCGTCTTCAATAATGATCGGAGGGTCTTCAGCTGGAGGTTCTGGCTGTAACATCATCCCAGCCATGTCTTGGAACAAGAGAGCCATTCGTTTTATATTGGCTGCCTGCTCCGCAGCCTCTTTGTCCTTCTTTTTGAGGACTCTGCGTAGGAAGTCAGCATTGGTTTCTTGTTCGTGACTGTTCAGTTGATAAAACTGCATATTTGTTATTACATTTTTCCTACTATTTCTATACTAGAAAAGGTGTTTATTATAATATATGATACATATGAGGGTTTATCTGTAAAAATTCTATTTTTCATGTGTTGATATATTATAATTAACATTTGGTAGGAAAATGTATGCAAAGATACCATTGACCAAATCTTAATGGTGAAATTAATATCTCAATAAAACAAAACACTACTAATTTATTTGTTGAGATTGTGCAGAATTTTTCAGGGCTAAAAATCAAGGGAATCAAAGTTGTTAAAAGCAAACCTGCCTAATTAAGAAAGCAAACTAAGAAATCAAGTCTGGCAGAAACAAAGAAAAGATTTCCAATTTACAAAGGTTCCAGAGAACTCCACGTGTCATAAAGAGAAAAACCCCAGAAACCAAATCAATGGACAGCAGCATAGGGCCACGGATCCGCGGTCAAACCCCTCTGTTGGCCGCGGATCCGCCGCGTGGCCAAAGATTTAGAAGCTGGAATTTGGTGGGTAGAATTTTAACAGATGGTTTCCAAATTTGGAAGCTAAGGTTCTGGCTTTTGGAGTATAAATATGGACCGAGAGCCTCTTAAAAAAGATATCAAGTCGACGAGATCACGAAATTCAAGACGGCTCACGCATCCAGACTGATCCTCAACGGTTCATCTACCTCCTTAGAAGAGATCGAGAAGCAAACTAGTATTTGTAATCATTTTCTAAGGAAACAAAGTGTAATGAGTTTTGTTGATTAATAAAGATAGTTCTTTTTCTTATTCTATTTCTTTGTAGTTTCATTATGAATTCTCTCTCCATCTCTTCTTCTCCCAACATGCGCGAGTAATTCTCCGCTTGTTAGGGTTCGTAGGATTAGGGTAGGTTAATGGATGATGAAAATCCTTAAACTCTTTTTACGTCCTATAAAGTTTATAAATTTTATCAAAAGAACCATTAACATCCTAATCGGGCGCGCTACCAATTCATTGTTAGTCTCGACCGCGATTAGAGATTAGATTAATAATTGTTTTGGTAAAGGCTAGATATGAACGGAGTTCCATGTCGAGATAGGAGTTAAGAGTGGGAACCCTTTTCCCTCCAGAAACCCTAATCTACATGCATCACTGTCGTTTTAGTTTTAAATCTATTAAAGAATAAAAAGGGTAATCTTTAATGAATCATCCATAACTACTAAATCATAATAAACCCTACAAGCCCCCTTTTGTATTAAACTTACATCCGTAGTTAATCTAGATCTATATTTTGCATTAGTGTTTAACGTAGATCTAGATTCGACAACCATTCTACAATATTCTTTATCCCTCCTCTCTTTTTCAACACATCTAAAGTAAGAGTAAAAGATTCAACGTTTCCCTGAGGACGACCCGTACTCATCTCGGTCTAGCTACACGCGACACCGTTATTGATTGCGGTTATTCTACAAACACACTTTTTCGTATCAATCAAATGGCGTCGTTGCCGGGGATACGTGCGTAATTTTTTTATTCTTACTATTTGTGTTGAATTCTTATTCGATCTATATCATAATCAAAAAAAAACTGCAAATTGTATATTTAACAATTATTGCGTGAATTTTGCGAGGGGATCTGGAGTCGCAGACTTGAGGAAACAGAAAGACAGAGACATTCAAGGAGATCCACAGGAGTACAGAGGGCCACAGAAAAAAAAATTCATCAATTGATCCCTCTACTCCGCGGCGGATCCGCGGCAGAAGGTGCATATTGGCGGCGGAAGCGCGGTGGTTTAGAGGATTTAAGGTTCCACACTTCTCTGGTAAGATTCTCAACTCTTTCTCTCTCCTCTAAAATCCAATAAAATATCTTTTCTGCAGGATTCTTTGCAAAATATCGCCGCTCAATAATCTTTTTGCAAAGTTTTGTGATTGGTTTGTTTTGCATATTTTAATACGGACTTTAAGGGGCAAAGACCAAATCCATATTAGGTGGAGATTTCATCACCCTTCCTAAGCCCCACAAATCACAAATCGAGTATCTGCATCAACCCTACATTAATTTAAAAAATATTTAGACCAGACTCTAAGGACTGTCGCGCTCAATAAGGACAGAGGAAGGTCGTGGGTAATCTATCGCTTATCCGCATTACTTTTGTGGTGTCTAGGCAAGTGTGTCTAAGGCAAGTGGTTACTTAATTAGGCCCACTACTTACGTAGTGGATACCTCCCACTTACCTGGCACTTACCTAGCCACAAGGATAGTAAAGAGGTGGTAGAGGATTGATCATGCGGCTTGTCCTTTGGAAGTCTAGAAGCGGTCTAGAGACTGACCTAGGTAAGCTTAGTTCTAGGGTTGTTTGTGTATTTTTGTATGATTTGTCTAAGTCCGTCATTTTTCAAAACAAACCAATTATTTTCTCCCCTTTTTACCCCTTCCCCCTTCTTCTCTTCTTATAATGGGTGACCCAAACAGACGATCTCTTGCCGATTTTTGCTGTCCACAACCAGATATCTCTTGTTTTCATAATCCCTTCGGTATACCGTCCGACTCTCCCATGTCCTTAAGAGATCGGATAGTACAAGCGGGTAGAAACAGTTGGCGACCTTAATCCATGTCCTATCAATAGTATCCTAATTCTACACCTGTTTCTGTTGATACTCCGAGTGAGAATGCCCCTAGACGCATGTCCATTGCTGAGCATATAGCTAAGGCTAGAGGCCAAAGTTTCAACCCGGACCAATATCAACCATCACCACCACTGTCCAAAGAAGAGCTTGATAGGCGGTTTGTGGCATATATGATGTCTATTGAAAATAACCAACCAACCAACCCATATCAATATTCTTCTTATCATAATATTGATCCTACTCCTATCCAAGTTCCGCGACCATTCTATTCCTATCAATCCAATCCGACTTTTCCACCTTCTCTAGACAGTCCTTCTAATCGTCATTTGGGAGTTTTAATCGTCTACAAGAATTTCAATCTTATCCTGAAACCCCTTATCGACCCAAGTCTAGTCTTGAGCAGACATTAGAAAAAAAATTGGAAATGTCGAACCAAATGACAGAGTGGATGCAAGCAAATAATTTCAATCCAGCCCAAAAATTTTCAGTATATGATTCGGGCATAGGACAAAATGAGAATTTGGGTAGTGAGACAGAACTGTACACCCTTCCTAATCAAACCTCCCCATTCCAAACTGAAATCCACAACTCCAGTTTCATAGATTCATCAAGTACACCAAATAGAATGTCTGATAATTTGTGTGACTTTGTAGTGTTTGATTTACCCGACTGTGAAGGGTCCATTTCAAATGAAACCATACCCAACCCTTGTGATCTCTACACCTCCACTCTTGAACCAAAACTGATTGAAAACCATACTTATGATGAGGTGTTTGAGAATTTTAACCTTCACTTGAATGAGGTGATTGACATTGGGGATATATTGATTGATGAACCCGAAATTTTGGATGATTTTGTCCCACCAATTCATCAAATCCTTTCACTTCTTTGTGGTCATCATCTTGAGCCTTTAATTCTTCCCGAACCCCAAATATGTCTTGAAGTTGATGATAATGGTATACCCAAAGATCAGACCGAAATACAGCCTCCATCTTCCACATCTGGTTCAGCAACACTCAACACACCAATTTGTTTACCCATTTCACCTTCTACTTTCTCCGGTTCTTCTTCTGTTCCTATAGTTTCAGTGAGTTTTGATGAATCACAATCCGTTAATTCAAGTTCAATAATACCAGAAATTCAACTTGATATGGATATTTTTAAAAATGAGGTAGATGAGCTTTTCGAGTCCTCTACCTCAATAATTTTTTATGAATCAAGTAGGATAAATTCTGGCACAAAACTCTTTGACAGCAAAATATTCGATCACACCATTGATAAAAGTTTTGAAGAACTTTTTGCTGACGAACTTGAATTTTTAAACAATACAGATTTTGTGATTGATCAATCTCCACCTATAGAGGTTGAACCGTCACCATTCTTTCTCCCTAATCATTCACATTCATCCTCATTCTTTCTTTTCTCTAATTTCAAATTCAAACCCTTTCCAGACCACCTCTTATCCCCCCCATTTTTTCTTGACTTGATACAACACATTCTTCCACCGACCTATACGCTATACTGATAAAATCTTTGAATGATTGGTGTTAACTTTTGGTCTTTGTAAAGTCTTACTTTGACCAAATAACTCACCCCGTCTTAAAATGCTTCATATTATCTAACTCATGTTTGAGGGGGGGTATATTTTTGGCTCTTGAACATAACTTTTGTCCTCAAATTTGTGAGTCAAAAATAAGTTTGGGGGAGGATTTTCACTTTCATATATTCTTGCCCCCATTAATAATGTCCCCCCAGGCTTACAGGTTTTTGTGATCCAGCAAATAGCAACAGTGAGGCCACTGTTGAAAACAGATTTTGGGGAGGTTTGTGCTTATTTACGCGATACTTTGCATTATACTATATATAAGCACAAAAATTTTTTGATAATAAAAGAATAGAAAGTGAAAAATTATATATGAAAGATAGGAATAGTTTAAGAAAACCAAGAAAATTAGAAGTTTTCTTAAACGAACTTGTAATAAGTAGTTATGAGCTGTTGTCCCAAGGGTTAGTAAGATGAAGGAAGTCATTAATCTGAGGATAAAAATAAGTCTGAAAAATAGTTTCTATTCTGGAAGCCAAACATTTGAATGTTGATACCCTACTATACGCACTTACACACGTCTTGAAACTCGGGATAGTAGAGGATACCTTGAAATGCTCTTGTCTAAAAGCCAAAGTATGAAGGAAATAATAAATGAAGAAAATATAAAAATGGTAAAAAGAATAATGAACACTGGTTTTGTTATCGCCAAGGCAGCAATAAAAAAAAATATAGCAAGGGTGTTTCATCACCTAGTGCCTTAGACCAACTGGTTTGGGAGTCACTGCTAAACCTTAGGTGGTGCAAGACGAGGAAAAAACTATCACCTAATCAGCAAACACATGAATAATCGGTCGGTTAGTACCTCAAGAAGTATTAACGGTCGCATGAAAATGTGTGAGCAAATCCATAAATATTCATCAAATTAAAAAGTACTGAGGTAGATGGACAACAGTATGATAGCTTGAATTGAATTCTCCGAGTGTAGGGATGTCCATTACACACACGTAGGGTTATATGATCGATATTTGGATGAAAGGTAGGAATGAAGAATAAAGACGATGTTTTATTGAGAGATAATGTGATTTCTAACATCTTTTCATGACTATTAAGATAGGGCTCATGACAACTGAAAACCTAGTATAGTTGGAAACTCTAAATTTTCAAAGTATTTCTTTTATGGTTCTTATCTTTATATGTAAATTTCACCATCTCTCTTTTATTATAGGATTTTTTAGGTGTAATCCGCTGAAAACCCTCAGAAGACAATACTCCTCCTATTAGGGACACCTAGAGGTTTAACGGCTTGTTGCACGTGCTCAGTGCAATCGTGTTTGCCTATGAAAGTGTGCTTAGTTTTCTCCTTTCTTTTTCTCCTTCTCTTGAATAAACTAGTTTGCTCGGGATGATCAAAGATAAATTTGGGGGTATTTGTTCAGTTGATAAAACTGCACATTTGTTATTACATTTTTCCTACTGTTTCTATACTAGAAAAGGTGTT
This sequence comes from Agapanthus africanus, assembly GCA_030015575.1. NCBI lineage: Eukaryota > Viridiplantae > Streptophyta > Magnoliopsida > Asparagales > Amaryllidaceae > Agapanthus > Agapanthus africanus. The sequence continues at coordinate 764,873,302 of JASDDO010000022.1, read as the reverse complement.
TATTATAATATATGATACATATGAGGGTTTATCTGTAAAAATTCTATTTTTCATGTGTTGATATATTATAATTAACATTTGGTAGGAAAATGTATGCAAAGATACCATTGACCAAATCTTAATGGTGAAATTAATATCTCAATAAAACAAAACACTACTAATATTATTTGTTGAGATTGTGCAGAATTTTTCAGGGCTAAAAATCAAGGGAATCAAAGTTGTTAAGAGCAAACCTGCCTAATTAAGAAAGAAAATTAAGAAATCAAGTCTGGCAGAAACAAAGAAAAGATTTCCAATTTACAAAGGTTCCAGAGAACTCCACGTGTCATAAAGAGAAAAATCCCAGAAACCAAATCAATGGACAGCAGCATAGGGCCGCGGATCCGCGGCCAAACCCCCATGTTGGCCGCGGATCCGCCGCGTGGCAGAAGATTTAGAAGCTGGAATTTGGTGGGTAGAATCTTAACAGATGGCTTCCAAATTTGGAAGCTAGGGTTCTGGCTTTTGGAGTATAAATATGGACCGAGAGCCTCTTGAAAAAGATATCAAGTCAACGAGATCACGAAGTCCAAGACGGCTCACGCATCCAGACTGATCATTAACGGTTCATCTACCTCCTTAGAAGAGATCGAGAAGCAAACTAATATTTGTAATCATTTTCTAAGGAAACAAAGTTTAATGAGTTTTGTTGATTAATAAAGGTAGTTCTTTTTCTTATTCTATATCTTTGTAGTTTCATTATGAATTCTCTCTCCATCTCTTCTTCTCCCAATATGCGCGAGTAATTCTCCGCTTGTTAGGGTTCGTAGGATTAGGGTAGGTTAATGGATGATGAAAATCCTTAAACTCTTTTTACGTCCTATAAAGTTTATAAACTTTATCAAAAGAACCATTAACATCCTAATCGGGCGCGCTACCAATTCATTGTTAGTCTCGACCGCGATTAGAGATTAGATTAATGATTGTTTTGGTAAAGGCTAGATATGAACAGAGTTCCATGTCGAGATAGGGGTTAAGAGTGGGAACCCTTTTCTCTCTAGAAACCCTAATCTATATGCATCACTGTCGTTCTAGTTTTAAATCTATTAAAGGATAAAAAAGGTAATCTTTAATGAATCATCCATAACTACTAATTCATAATGAACCCTACAAGTCCCTTTTTGTATTAAACTTACATCCGTAGTTAATCTAGATCTATATTTTGCATTAGTGTTTAACGTAGATCTAGATCCTACAACCATTCTACATTATCCCTCCTCTCTTTTTCAACATATCTAAAGTAAGAGTAAAAGATTCAACGTTTCCCTGAGGACGACCCGTACTCATCTCGGTCTAGCTACACGCGACACCGTTATTGATTGCGGTTATTCGACAAACACACTTTTACACATCAATCAGTGACGCTGGTCTGATGACGCCTCCGGGCTTTCTTTTGGTCCGGTGAGTGTGGCCATTGCAATCAGCATCTCCTGAAGCTTTTGCTGTTGTTGTTCCTGAGCCCTTGTTATTGATCGGGTGAGTGGTCGGTGGCCCGTCGAAGTGCGGCTTTCCTCTTTTCCGGAAGCCATGTAAACAGTATGCATGTTATACCCCCAGACTTGGGGCGTTTGAGCTCAGCGTCTTTGCGATCTGCCGTAGTCACAGGGGCTTTTTCTGGCCTCCTTCTCTTTTGAGCAGTTGACGTTGAGGGGGCCGTTGCAGCGGGTATCCAGGTGGTTGTCGTCCTTTGCGGCTTGCCAGGACGGTTCTTTTCCTGCTGAACCTTCAGCTTCTTCTGTCGACGGGGACAGTCTTGGTCAATCACTGACTCCTGGACCCGTCGCCAGACCTTGTAAACTTTGGCGGACAGGTATTGAAGGGGCTGATCCGGCTTTATTTCTGTTACAGTCTCCACGGGTGGAGGAGATCTTTTCAGTACGGCGGTAGGGGAGTTCCTACGGACCTTGTTCAGCAGTTCAAAGCTGTTCCCGGTTGGAACAGCAGCATTGACTTCCACCGTTGGGGCTGGTGGAGTTAACCCTGTAAGTCCACGTTGCCCACCCCGGTGCTTACAGGGAGGCGGAATAGGTAAAAAACGATTTTTTTCTTAAGGCAACATGGACTATAAACTATAGGATCTTTGCTAAACAAAACCTAGCAAACTAACTAGAGGTTCTATCTACTATGCTCAAGAGATTATACCTCATGAACCAAGTCCTTCAGGTCTTCTTTCCGCTTTCCTCCTCGTCCATGCTAGCTCCGAGGATCGATCCGGATCTTGGTCACCTCCGCGGCCTCCTAGAGTCGAAGACGATCCACCCGAGAGTTTGTGTTCCGAGCTCCACCTCAAGCCGAGGTAACTAGGGCAACAAGTGTGCTATGCTTGATGTCCTAGGTGGTGTAGAAGAAGAAGATGGATTTATTTGTCAATTTAGATCCTTATTTTCTCAACACATGAGAGCAAAGGAAAAATCTAGAGGAGGAGGAACCATGGGAGCTTCTCATTTGAAGAGAGAGAATGAGAAGAGAATAATGATCCATAAACATTATCATTACTAATCTCTTATCATGATAAAGTTGATGGTTACCTTGATTTGACCATTATCATCACAAAATAAAACCAAAACAAAAAGAAGACTCTAGATCTCACATGAAAGATCCTAGTCAACAATGGTCAGAATGTCAACAAGGTCAAGTATGGTCAAATGGTCAAAGCAATTAGCCATAACATAATTATCATTAAAAAGATTAGTAAATAATGTCCCCGCCTCATAATAGTTTTGACCGAACCAACTGTCAAAACCCTAATGAGGCACCTCCTTCTTCTTCGCTCCTCACAACTGTGCATACACACCCGCATCCGCATTCCATAGAATGCGAATGCACAGAAGACAAAACTAATCCATCCATACAATACTAGGATCCGGCTTAAACCAAAGCCCACTAGAATTGTCTGCCCGAACAGCATACGCGCACAAGTGTACGTAAGTGATCGTAGCCCTGCCGTAAAACCATACGGCCTCTACACCTTTCGCTCGGTGCAGGGAAACTCTCTGTGTGGGACTCTAAAGACTCGACACTACGCTGGCAGTGGGTTTAACCACAGACCGCAAGCGGCACTAGCTGTACATAACGATCCCCAGGTAGATGTCGATAAGAAGGCCGATGTGGTAAACCCATCCGAACTCCTACTGAGTCTGAATGTGACAATCTCCGTACAGTCCGGTCTGTTCGTCTAAAAGTATCGCATGGCGGGCCTAGGGGGCGGTAAACGTCAGACCCCTAATAGCGGTACAAGTCGTGCAGGAGTGTAGCCCAGAACACCCTGAGAAACTACTGGAAACACTACCAGTAATTCTCGCTTGCCCTGGCCAGGGACGACTATGTGTAATGGCTCTCCTAGACACAGCGCGATATCAACCCCTAATACTGGGAGAGACGAATCCTGTCTAACCGCTACTGCCTCTAAGTGCTTCGGGACTGCACCCAACTACTACCTGTTTGCACGACTCCTTTGAGCCGTGGTAGGGTAGTAATCAAAGTACAGTGGGAACACACTCGAGGCGAAGTAGCAGTGTCAAGTCGACGGACTAAGCTGTACTCCTGTCACCTGGGAACTGTTATCTGACGATAGGTATAGTACCAAACAACAGTTCCCGACGAGTCCTGTCCAGTGTACTCGTAACCTAACGAGCACCCGCATACTATCTCCAGTACGACGTACTGATGGCTGTGGGACAGACTATCTCCCCTGCTGGGATGAGAAGCGCATACGCTAGTCTACTCCGGAGTATCGATGCCCCGTCTCGATAATCCTATGACTAGGGACCTGTATAAGGATGTGCTTGTAGATTACCCAGCCCCCACTAGTGTGACTGCCATCACAACGCTGGTAATCAAGCAAAGATCCTAAGGGCTCCACTAATGTGTATAGGCGATATGCTAAAAGAAACACATGCACACATTAAAGTAGAAACAAACCAAGTAGCATACTACCATTTTGAGCAAGATTGTCTATACAACTGTGAATATCCCAAGCTTCCATTAAGTAATATACAAACTAGTATGATACAGCAATGGCCTCTAGGGCATATACACTAACAATCTCCCACTTGCACTAAGGCCATGTACTGGCGTATCGAAGACCTATCATCTCGATCAGCCGCTCGAACTGAGTCTGGGGTATGGCCTTCGTGAGTGGATCTGCAGTGTTAATCTTCGAATCTACTCTCTTCACCTCGATCTCCCGGCGATCTACGATCTCCCGGATCAGGTGGTACCGCCTCAAAATGTGCCTGGACTTCTGATGGGACATGGGTTCCTTCGCTAAAGCTATAGCGACGTTGTTGTCACAATACAGCGGTATTAGATCAACAATGGTAGGAACCACCTGAAGCTCCGTGAGGAACTTCTTCATCCAGACAGCTTCCTTTGCGGCATCGCAAGCAGCTATGTACTCCGCTTCCATAGTTGAGTCAGCAACGGTTTCCTGCTTGGAGCTCTTCTAGCAAACCGCCCCTCTATTGAGGGTAAAGACATAACCCGACATGGACTTGGAGTCATTCTTGTCACTCTGGAAGCTGGAGTCAGCAAAGGCTTCGATCTGGAGGTCTTTTCCGCCATACACCAAGAACATCTCCTTAGTCCTTCTCAGATACTTGAGAATGTTCTTTACTGCTATCCAGTGTTTCTCCCCTGGGTCCGACTGATACCGGCTTACAATGCTCAATGCGTATGCTACATCTGGTCTGGTACACAACATCGCATACATTATAGAGCCTACCGCAGATGCGTAGGGTATAGATGACATGCGAGCCCTTTCCAAATCAGTCTTGGGAGACATATCTTTGGAGAGGGTGATTCCGTGACAAGACGGTAGATTACCGCGCTTTGAATCTTCCATTCTGAATCGTTTCAGTATGGTGTCGATGTACCTGGACTGCGAAAGTCCCAACATCCTCTTAGATCTATCACGATAGATCTGGATCCCCAGAATGTAGTTGGCATCGCCCAGGTCCTTCATGGAGAACCTCTGTGACAAGAATCCTTTGACTGACTGTAGCATAGGAATATCATTTCCTATTAGGAGAATGTCATCCACGTACAAGACGAGAAATACCACAGTTCTCCCTACAATCTTACTGTAAATGCATGGTTCATCTGGGTTTTTGATAAAGTCAAATTCTATGACAGTATCATCAAAGCAGATGTTCCAACTCCGCAATGCCTGCTTCAGCCCATAGATGGACTTAAGCAACTTGCACACTTTACCGCTGCTCCCACTCTGAATGAATCCCTCCGGCTGATCCATATAGACGCACTCTTCCAAATTTCCATTTAGGAAAGCCGTCTTTACGTCCATCTGCCAGATCTCATAATCGTGGAAGGCAGCAATGGCAAGAAGGATCCGAATGGATTTAAGTATAGCCACTGAAGAAAAGATCTCGTCATAGTCCAAACCAGGTCTTTGACGAAAACCCTTTGCAATAAATCTAGCTTTATAGGTTTCAACCTGCCCATCTACACTAATCTTCTTTCTGAAGATCCATTTGCAGCCTATGGGTTTTACCCCTTCTGGAGCAATGTCCAAAGTCCAAACTTTGTTGGTGTACATGGACTCCATCTCGGTCCGCATTGCATCCAGCCATTTTACTGAGTCACCGCTGTTCCCCTCCGAATGGTTGCCAAGACGACTGGGAGACGTCGATCGACTTAACAAGATCATTTAGATCCGACAAAAGAGCATTTGGGCTCTATTGCTCCAGTTTAGGGACATAGTGGTCCACTGCCAATTTAGGGACATGGTGGTCCAACATTTCTATTTTGGGGACGAATATTGGTTTAAGGACGCATTAGTCCATGAGTTTAAGGACCCCACAGTCCGTATTAATGTGTGGTTGTCGGGACCCGTCACCTCTCTGACGACGTTGAAGAATTACAACGACAAATATCAGAGTAGTTCAGAGATGTACCCTCGAACCAGATGTAAATTGATTTGAAAGAGCAGTTGTGCTCGGTTTCAATTTAATTTGAGGACTTACGGCCAGAATTGGGTTAAGTCCATTTGAAAATGTTTAACATTTTATTTGTGTTTGGCCTGTCAGGCCTTTATTTGGGCTCTGCCCTCTTTTATTATAATGCACTGCATTTTTGTTTGGTCTGATAGACCTTTTAATTGGGCTCTGCCCTTGTTTAATAATGCACTGCATTTAGATTAGGCCTGTTAGGCCTTTTTAATTGGGCTCTGTCCCTTTCTTTAATAATGCAGAGCATTCAATGGTCTGACAGCACGCCACGTGGCCTGTCAGGCGCTCTGCGCCAATTAAAGAGCGCAAGGCACAAACTGATGTGGAGGTGACACATGTCACACTCTGGTGAGCGCAAGCGCAGTGCGCTGCGCCAGTGCACTGCGCTAGTGCGCTGCTGACACGTGGCGCGCTCTGACGACTTGTGCCAATTCAAGAGCGCAGTGCTCATTTTTTTAAAGCGCAAGGCGCAGATTATTCTGGGGTTGACACGTGGCGTGTTCTGGAGACTTGCGCCAACCCAAGAGCGCAGAGGCTCAAATTAGTAGTGCAGGGCACTGTTCAAAGGCGCAGAGCGTATCTTGATCTATTTTAGATCAAAGAACAGAATCTTTTTTATTCTGAAGAGGTTCTACCTCAAGTTTTTCAAGAACCAGTGGTTCATCGAAAGGCAATGCCTTTATATAGATCAAAAGATCTAATGAAGTAAATTACTTCTCTTCTTTTATTGGATCTTTTATTGATCTTTTTTCTTTTTTTATCGAAGATCTTGATCTCGTTCTTAGATCAATGATCTTTTTAGAAGAAATTCTTCTTTTTCAAAGGTTTACCTTTTCTCTCTTTGAGTTCTTCAAAATTTTAGAAGTGCTCTCTGTATCTCTTTTTCTGTCTATTCTAGACTTGGAGTCTAGGGGCCTTTATATAGTGCCAATTGATTTGTTAAATCAGTTAAAGAAATCTTTCTCTGAGTGATTTTGGGATTTTTCCCCACCGTTGGATTTTTGATCCAAGGGCTCTATTTTACAGAAGAGAATCTTCTTGTTTTTAACAAGATTGGAAAGATCTTTCCAGAATTTTACTGTTTAAATGCTGGCGCAGCTGGCGCAAGCGCACTTGCGCTTGACACGTGTCGCACAGCGCAGAGCGCAAGTCATCTGAAGCGTTGCTTCTTTTATTATTATTTGAATTTTTAACACAGAGCTTTGCTCTGATTGGGGGAAACAAAAGCATTGCTTCATTTCCCACCTTGGAATTTGAACAGAGCTTTGCTCTGATTGGGGGAAACAACTGCTCTGAATGGCTTGCTGGAAGCTAGTAGGCTCATTATTATCAATGACGCAATCCTCTCGATCCCTGTCTATGAGAAAACCGTAGTATCGCTCGGGCGGATGAGACTGCCTACTACTCCTGCGGAGTGGCGCTGGGATGTCCGGTTCTTCTGAAACTTCTGGTTCTTCCAAGCTTTCAGTAATAGCTTGTGGTTCTGGAATTTCTTCCAGTTCTATTGCGCTCCCACTTATCTGACTTTCTAAAAATTCAGTTTCCAAGAAGTGGGCATGCTGAGAAACAAAAACCTTTTGTTCCTCTGCGGAATAGAAAAGATACCCCCTAGAGTTCTTGGGGTATCCCACAAACTTACACGGTACTGAGCGTGCCTCGAGCTTGTCCGCATGCTGCTTCTTTATAAAAGCTGGACATCCCCATGTCTTAAGATACTTAAGACAGGGTTTCTTCCCACTCTACATCTGATATGGGGTGGTAGGCACAGTCTTGGTAGGAGCCTTGTTCAAAAGATATGCAGTTGTTTCTAGTGCATAACCCCAGAAAGATCGCGGTAACTCGGCCTTACTCATCATGGAACGAACCATATCCAATAGAATTTGATTCCGCCTTTCCGATACACCGTTGTGTTGTGGTGTGTATGGAGGAGTAAGTTGAGAGAGAATTCCATTCTCTTTTAAGTAGCCCAGAAACTCGGCACTCAAGTATTCACCACCTCGATCAGATCTCAGTGTCTTGATACTTTTGCCTGTTTGTTTTTCAACTTCATTCTTGTATTCCCAAAATTTCTCAAAGGCCTCGGATTTATGCTTCATCAGGAAAACATGTCCATACCTAGAGAAATTATCCGTAAAAGTAATGAAGTATAAATAACCAGTTCGCGCATGTGTAGACATTGGACCACACACATCACTGTGTATGAGTCCCAAGAGCTTGCTCGCTCTTATTCCGTGTCCAGTGAACGGAGTCTTTGTCATCTTTCCCATGAGACAAGATTCACAAGTAGCATAAGACTGATACTCGAACGGATTCAAGTATCCCTCTTTATGTAACTTTGTTAACCGTGTCTCATTAATGTGACCCAGTCTACAATGCCATAAGAAAGCCTGATTTGTTTCCGGAGACTTTCTTTTAAGTGTGTTCTGGACACTGAAAACCTGAGCTTGATTCAATACGTATATCTCGTTTTCTAATGTACCTGACCCAATCAGAACTTGATTTAGGTGGATGTGTACCACATCGCTTATAAAAGTAAAATCATATCCTTCCTTAGAAAGTAAGGATACAGATATGATATTACAAGTCGCACTAGGTACATACAAACAGTTACGCAGAATCAATATTTGCCCAGTTGTCAGTCCAAGATGATATTCCCCTACGGATTCAGCGTCCATGCCCATTCCGTTGGCAACCCTGAGAGTCATATCACCTATCCTGATAACTCTACGGTTTCTCAGAGCCTGTAATAAATTACAGATGTGAGATCCTGATCCAGCATCCAATACCCAGGAAGTAGGGTTAACTGACTTACAGTTTTCTACTACAAACACACCCGAAGCCGAAGCCACAACATGCTTCGAATCGTGGCTACTGGCTTTGCTAGCCCTGCAATCCTTCTGCCAATGTTCATTCCCATAACAATAGGAATGTCCCTCCTTTACTACATCCAGTCCCGAAACTTTTGCCCTTCCCTTTCCTTCTACTTCCCTGGTTTCCTTCAGGGTATAAGTAGAGGGCAGAGACTGTAGAATCAAGTCAGTATTTGACCCGTTCTTCAACGTGGTCTTCAGGTCCGTGAGCTCATCAAAATAGCTGGTCTCTGTAAGGACGTTGCCCCCTACAAATGACCCGATAGCCAATCTCGTTTGAAGCAATTCGTTCGAGGTCTCATATCTTGCGATACGAGATTGCTCTCCATATAAATCTTTGTTATGGAGGAAGATAGAAACTATTTCCATCTTCTCGTGCTGTCTCTGGTATGCCCTGAAGCCAACACGAGGCACTTGGCATTCACACAGTCTTTTTCCGATGTCTTACGGATATCAATATCCGCGACAGTGGAAACTGGTCCTGAGACGGCAGGGGTTTGATTAGTTAAGAGGTGTCCCAACCTGTCATAGGTAATGGACATCTGGACAGACCTTTGCCAGTCATAACAGTCAGATTCAGTCATTTTATTATCTAGATGTAAGCTATGTGTGGTCACTGGGTCGCTGCAATTAAGAGAGAAAAGAAAACACTCAGCATGATACTCTTGCAAGTTTAGATTGGCTTTTAGTTTATCTAAACAGGATGGCTCCCACTGTTTCTCGAATCCTTCCTCAAACCATAAAAGAAGAATTAGTCGGGATCGATCTCACCGTACAATACTTGCTTAACCGTTCAGCCAGGCCAGTGTTGGTACTTCGAGGGAGGTTTTACGACGCTTTCGCAAAGTTTCTTAATTTAATAACCTCTTTTCCCTGTGGGCGTAGCCCCGCTAACACCTTTCTAGACACCTACTTGGTTTATAGCATTGATCGTTAAGTGAGAAAGTTTCCAAGGAGTAGCATATACTCACAGTAGGATCAGGATCCAAATGTCATCGTGTGATAAAACTGAAGGAATCCTACCAGAATCATCACACACCAAATGGTATGCAGTACTAGCAAGTTTCAGTTTCTTTAGAAACTCCCGATGTGGATTTTTACCCCATGCTCTTATGACCTTGACGAAGGTCAACAAATCATAAGTCACATGTCAAGTTCTACCCATCATTGTCCAGGTTAATTTGAACCCACCCATATATACCCTTGACGAAGGTCAACAAGGTAATACGACTGTCCCAAACCAACACATCTATCTATGCTACATACGAACACCCAACAGCTACCAATCACTATGCCTTGACGAAGGTCAACAAACATAGCTTGAATACTATTGAATATTCATATGAAATGATGGAGGGCTACGAATGGTTTTGGCGAAACCGAGAACGTAGTGAACTTGATATAATCGAAGGAACCTTGATAGCTTTTAAAAGGCGTGGTTTAAGCTCCGCATTTTTAAAATTTTTCTGTTTTGAAAAGAAACCGAGTGGTTTTGAAATTGTTCCAACGACTTAACTTTGGTTTCTTTTCTTGCATTAATTTAATGTGTCCCATCATTTAATCCTACCATTGCAGAAAACAACGAAAATATGACGTACGCTTATGCCATCCGCATTCGCCACGGGGCCCCGTCATCACCCGTTAGGTTACTTAACTAACGACAGAGCGGGGGCTGGACTAGCGCAGATGCAAAATATAAGTAACGCCTACTAGATATCATATATAGATATATACATTCGTCAGATGCAATGATAGCCATTCCAGATCACAGATGAACACATTGGATATGCTAGGAATCCGCGTTTCGTTCGAGCCTGCAACGAAAGACGGATTACACAGTCGCGATGAATAGCCAAACCCCACCCTAGACCCCTACGGGTGCGGCAAACTACCCGCCAAGTATCCGAAGTGAAGCAACCTCCCTCAACAACGTGAGTAGGCCACTCGGCACTTCAAAATACCCGGTAATTTGTGCACCCCACCTTGGGTCTATCTTAGGAGCAAAAATAGTAAAAGAAATAATATACAATGGCGGCTACAAGCTCATCCCGGATGTGCGGCCATAAAATAATATTACATCAATTTACATATTACATCAAATGAAAGACAAAGAAAACTCTCAACTCACAACCCCCAGCTATTCATCCGCGACAATCCAATAAATTCATATACACAATCCAACAGCATTACAGATCACAGATATGCACAACCCCCACCAATCGACGTATAGCGATTAGTTGACGTTCAGTGCATATATCACATTACAGATATAACCATTTAGCAAAAGTTTGTGGAACTTCGATCAAAACACCAATTTGCAACTATCCCAAACATAACTTTGTTCTCTGGAAATTCTGGGCAGAAACAAAATACTTTAAAAATCACAAAACGTCAAAATAAGAACACTGCAACAAATCCGAGTCGCGACTGAGTTGACTCGGCCGCGGATCCGCGGTGAAACGCATGGTTTCGCCGCGCTTCCGCAGCGTTCTGGTCGAATCGTGGGCTCGTTTTTCTTGTGTGTTCCCAGAAAACCCTGCACGGATTTTTAAGATATATGGAAATATTTTTAGGGCTGTTTTAAAAATCGGCAGAAACTTGAGGATTTTGACGTGTTTTGCGATTTTTTCTCGGATGGAAATTCTAAATACTTTGCTAACATGCTAGTTGTTGTTTAGCCTGGCTCTAATACCACTGTAAGTCCACGTTGCCCACCCCGGTGCTTACGGGGAGGCGGAATAGGTAAAAAACGATTTTTTTCTTAAGGCAGCATGGACTAGAAACTAGAGGATCTTTGCTAAACAAAACCTAGCAAACTAACTAGAGGTTCTATCTACTATGCTCAAGAGATTATACCTCACGAACCGAGTCCTTCGGGTCTTCTTTCCGCTTTCCTCCTCGTCCATGCTAGCTCCGAGGATCGATCCGGATCTTGGTCACCTCCGCGGCCTCTTAAAATTGAAGACGATCCACCCGAGAGTTTGTGTTCCGAGCTCCACCTCAAGCCGAGGTAACTAGGGAAACAAGTGTGCTATGCTTGATGTCCTAGGTGGTGTAGAAGAAGAAGATGGATTTATTTGTCAATTTAGATCCTTATTTTCTCAACACATGAGAGCAAAGGAAAAATCTAGAGGTGGAGGAACCATGGGAGCTTCTCATTTGAAGAGAGAGAATGAGAAGAGAATAATGATCCATAAACATTATCATTACTAATCTCTTTTCATGATAAAGTTGATGGCTATCTTGATTTGACCATTATCATCACAAAATAAAACCAAAACAAAAAGAAGACTCTAGATCTCACATGAAAGATCCTAGTCAACAATGGTCAAAATGTCAACAAGGTCAAGTATGGTCAAATGGTCAAAGCAATTAGCCATAACATAATTATCATTAAAAAGATTAGTAAATAATATCCCCGCCTCATAATGGTTTTGACCGAACCAACTGTCAAAACCCTAATGAGGCACCTCCTTCTTCTTCGCTCCTCACAACTGTGCATATACACCCGCATCCGCATTCCGTAGAATGCGAATGCACAGAAGACAAAACTAATCCATCCATACAATACTAGGATCCGGCTTAAACCAAAACCCACTAGTATTGTCTGCCCGAACAGCATACGCGCACAAGTGCACGTAAGTGATCGTAGCCCTGCCGTAAAACCATACGGCCTCTACACCTTTCGCTCAGTACAGGGAAACTCTCTGTGTGGGACTCTGAAGACTCGACACTACGCTGGCAGTGGGTTTAACCACAGACCGCAAGCGGCACTAGCTGTACGTAACGGTCCCTATGTAGATGTCGATAAGAAGGCCGATGAGGTAAACCCATCCGAACTCCTACTGAGCCTGAATGTGACAATCTCCGTACAGTCCGGTCTGTTCGTCTGAGAGTATCGCATGGCGGGCCTAGGGGGCGGTAAACGTCAGACCCCTAATAGCGGTACAAGTCGTGCAGGAGTGTAGCCCAGAACACCCTGAGAAACTACTGGAAACACTACCAGTAATTCTCGCTGTGGCTCTCCTAGACACAGCGCGATATCAACTTCCAATACCGGGAGAGACGAATCCTGTCTAACCGCTACTTCCTCCAAGTGCTTCGGGACTGCACCCAACTACTACCTGTTTGCACGACTCCTTTGAGCCATGGTAGGGTAGTAATCAAAGTACAGTGGGAACACACTCGAGGTGAAGTAGCAGTGTCAAGTCGACGGACTAAGCTGTACTCCTGTCACCTGGGAACTGTTATTTGACGATAGGTATAGTACCAACCAACAGTTCCCGACGAGTCCTATCCAGTGTACTCGTAACCTAACGAGCACCCGCATATTATCTCCAGTACGACGTACTGATGGCTGTGGGACAGACTATCTCCCCTGCTGGGATGAGAAGCGCATACGCTAGTCTACTCCGGAGTATCGATGCCCCGTATCGATAATCCTACGACTAGGGACCTGTATAAGGATGTGCTTGTAGATTACCCAGCCCCCACTAGTGTGACTGCCATCACAACGATGGTAATCAAGCAAAGATCCTAAGGGCTCCACTAATGTGTATAGGCGATATGCTAAAAGAAACACATGCACACATTAAAGTAGAAACAAACCAAGTAGCATACTACCATTTTGAGCAAGATTGTCTATACAACAGTGAATATCCCAAGCTTCCATTAAGTAATATACAAACTAGTATGATACAGTAATGGTCTCTAGGGCATATACACTAACAAACCCAGAGGGGGAGTTTCCCCCAGTCTTCCTTATTCGACGCCAATGGCTACGTCGAGCGTGTCGAGCTGCCGGGATTGTTTCAGCTTTAGGGGTGACTTCGTCATGCCCCCTGTTCTGGTAAGGCGTTGCCGGTACCAGCCTCTTGAAGATCGACGTTCGTTGAGAAGCGGTGTCTAATCTATCAAAGACAGGCTTTTGAGCAGGAACGAGGGCCGGAGTTAGAGCCGGAATAGTCAGTCTTGTGAAGACCGACCCTTTGGCAGGAGAAGCCGCCTTGACGACTTCAGGAGCAGGGATGGCTATCCTCTTCGGAACAACCTTTTCTGGAATTGTAGGCTTCATCATGGGCCCACATGAACTTTGGCCCAATCTGGCGAAGACTGAGGCGCTGGAGCTGGACGACCCGTTGAGAGGGGCCGCAGTAGTTGTAAGCCGATCAAAGACTGACTTCTTGGGAGCTTCTTGTGTTGGTATAGGAGAGATGAAGCTCATTGGTGGGAGCATGGTCCCGAAAATCAATCCAGTGGTGGCCTGAGTGACCTGGTCCACCGGCATCGTGAACAGGGAAGCCGCTTGGGGCCCGTAAGCTATGCCTCCAAATGAGGCGGAGCGTGCGTTGCAGTTGCAGCTGGAACACTTCATGCAAATGGACGCCATTGATCCTTCGCTTTCTGCACCAAGCAAGGCGCCAAATCTTAGTATCTCGAACCCAAGGGCAACCTTTAACAAACCACGATCCGTTCGCGAACACGACACACGAAGTGTGGAGTGGAAAAAGGAAAAGGTCCCACTGGGCGTGCCAGAATCTGCCCCCCTCTGAAAGACGCGGCAGAGACGCGGCGGACGTCTTGCCTGAATTTCGGGGTAGATGCTAATTGGTGCTATCCGTCCACCTCTCCGAAGATGCCAAGTTGATTTATGGCACCATGTATCGAAGGTTTAAACGGATGCGGCCGATATAGCAGACTTCGTCAGATTCCCCCTCGTTTGAGAGGTTTTTGATTGTGCGGACACTCTTCCCTGCAGGCGCAAGCCCCTACAGTTAATTACGCTACCACATCGCGGTAATAACTTTCTCCTTCTCCATATGGTCACTTCGTGTCGTGGGTGTTTGTTTTGTGTTTGGTTTCCCGTGGATTGTATACGGAGACTAATTTATGTTGTCGCCCGTAGGGCGTGGACTAATCCAAATCCGTATCTTTCTTAGATTTGGGTTTGGGGGGTTGGGTTTAAGAATACGTTGGTCTCATTTGAGACTAAGATCAACTTAAACGTTTGTTAAGGATACGTTAGTCTCATTTTAGACTAAGATCAACTTAACGGGATCGTTTAGATCCAACAAGAGAACAATTGGGCTCTATTGTTTAGTTTTGTGACATTGCGGTCGATTAGTTTAAAGACATTACGGTCCATTGTTAATTTAAGGACATCTCGGTCCATTGTTAGTTTAAAGACATCGCGGTCAAGGTTAAGAACATCATGGTCCGTGAGTTTAAGGACCCCACAGTCCAATATTAGTTTAAATACATCACGGTCGAGGTTAAGGACATCATAGTCCATGGGTTTAAGGACCTCACAGTCCGATATTAGTTTAAAGACATCACGGTCGAGGTTAAGGACATCATAGTCCATGGGTTTAAGGACCCCACAGTCCAATGTTAGTTTAAAAACATCACGGTCGAGCTTAAGGACATCATAGTCCATGGGTTTAAGGACCCCAGAGTCCGATATTAGTTTAAAGACATCATGGTCGAGGTTAAGGACATCATAGTCCATGGGTTTAAGGACCCCACATTCCGATGTTAGTTTAAAGACATCACGGTCGAGGTTAAGGACATCATAGTCCATGGGTTTAAGGACCCCACAGTCTGATGTTAGTTTAAAGACATCACGGTCGAGGTTAAGGACATCATAGTCCATGGGTTTAAGGACCCCACAGTCCAATGTTAGTTTAAAGACATCACGGTCAAGGTTAAGGACATCATATTCCATGGGTTTAAGGACCCCACAGTCCATGAAATGGGTGGTTGTCGGGATCCGTCACCTCTCTGAAGACGTTGAAGGATTACAGCGACAAATATCAAAGGAGTTAAGAGATGTACCCTCAAACCAAAGTGGATTAAGTGATCTGTAGTCCAATTTGGAACTAAGATCAATTAATTATATTATAAGCACATTGGCTCAGTTAAGTCTGAATTGAGGACTTATGGCCAACTTGAGCTAAGTCCAATTAAGTTTGAAATATTGGCCATTTGTTGGACCATTAAACATATGTCTGGGTTCAGCCCCTCATCACTTAGCAATGCTAAACAAGAGTTGAGGGTTCTGATAACATTTTTATCTTTGACTGGGCATTAAACATTATAGCTCTGAGTTTTACTCAATTTTGAGATTCAGTTGAAGGGGAGGCTTTTGCCTCTGGAGAATTAGCCAATTTGGCTAAAAATAGTGTTAAACACTAGAGAACAACAGTGTTAAACACTGGAAATAAAATTCTCAAATTAGTGTTAAACACTAAAAATAGAATTCTCGAATTAGTGTTAAACACTAGAAGACAACAGTGTTAAACACTGGGAATAAAACTCTCAAATTAGTGTTAAACACTAGAGGACAACAGTGTTAAACACTAGAAATAAAACTCTCAAATTAGTGTTAAACACTAAATAGGAATGGGTCACGTGGGGACACGTGATGGCACCCAAAGGTGGGGCCAGATTCCTTTTACTTTGTTCGGCAAATAAGTGTTAAACACTTTTGATTTTCTGGCCATCACGTGTTGGCACGTGATGGGGATTTGTGCGCTGATTATTGAAGCATTTATCAAGGGGTCACGTGGTAACACGTGAGAGCGCCCAAATTAGAATCTGCCTTTGCTTTTATTCTCGTTGTTTTTGGAGGTCACGTGGGAGCACGTGAGGCATTGCCTCAAAGCTTTTTCCTTCTTATTTTTGGGGAATCTTTTCAGGGGTCACGTCGGGCCATGTGACCTTAGTTCTTTGCACGCATGGAGATCTTTCAAGTCTCTTTATTTTTAAGAATTAAATTCTCTTGTATGGTTAAACCCTAATTATGTTTTAGAGGAATTAAATTCCCAAGTATGTGAGAGAATTAAATTCTTATATAGGGTTAAACCCTAGTTCTGTCTTGGAGGAATTAAATTCCTATAACTTTAAGAGAATTAAATTCTCATATAGGGTTAAACCCTAATTTTATCTTGAAGGAATTAAATTCCTGTGAATTGGGAGAATTAAATTCTCATATATGGTTAAACCCTAGTTTTGTCTTGAAGTAATTAAATTCCTGTAAATTTAAGAGAATTAAATTCTCTAAACTCAATTCTCGCTCTAAGTTTTGAATCTGCATGGCAGAATCTCAACCCGATGAGAATTAAATTCTCAACCTATGGGGAGATTTGCTTCTGCAGATCTTCAACCAGAGAAAAAACTAAGTTCTTTTTGCAGAAGAGTTAAACTCTTAGATTGAGAATTAAATTCTCTTTTTGAAGTTTTTGATCATTTTCCCCTTTCTCACCTAAGGTTTTCTTTCTTGAGAATTAAATTCTTCTTTTTTTCTCTCTGCTATTTGCCTTTTGAAAATTTCAAGATCCCAAAATTCTATATCCCAAAATTCTCTATTTTCCTCTTCTTGGCTCCTATTTATTGGAGAAGGAAAAGAATTAATTTATTTAGTAAATCTTTCATTGAAAGATTTTGTTTGTTTTCATAACTAATATGATCCTTTCGATCACTCAGTGAATTTTATTCACCATTAGATTTTCAATTCAAAAGATATTCTGTTTGTTATTTTTGGTGAAATTTAGGGAAATCTTTCCTTGTCTAAAATCTTTCCATAAATTGGTGATTTTTAATCACCCTTGGATTTTTAATCCAACGGTTTCCCATAATCCTTTTTTGTTTGGAAAGATTTAAAGGAATACTTTCCCATTTAGGGTTTCTGATTTCCCTTCAATTAGAATTTAATTCTATCAAGTCATAAGGGCTTTCAAAGCCTATCACGTGTTGGCACGTGACCCTTTCTCATTCAGAATTTAATTATGTACTTTAATTGGGCTGAAGGATCATCACGTGTCAACACATGATCTCTGGTCACGTGTGAGCGCGTGACCCCCCTTTGGGGTCTTTCCTCAGCCACTTGTTTTATTTCTGATTGCTTAGGATTTTTAATTCTGTAAATGGATCACGTGTCAACACGTGACCTTTGGTCACGTGTGAACACGTGATACCTTATTGAGGTAATTCCTGATTTTTGACCAGGGAACAATTGTGTGAGGAGGTAGGTCGTTACCTCGTGATCTAATTAAAGGTATAGCAAGATTGTGATGGTTTAAATATCGAATTTAAACTACATGGTATTTTACTGGAAAAGAGCAGTAAAAGTTACAAAATGAAATATATTGTCATGAAACTTGTTCAACATATTTGTTAATGTTTAATAGTCAACATGTAATGGTTTAGCATGATTATATTTAAGAAAAAGTGAGGTTTTAGGAAGAACAGAATCGGAAATCGGATTTACTCTGATTCCGTCGGGTTTTGGAAATACGTATTTTTAGAATAGCAAAGTGAAGAGAGAGAAGGGACTTACGGGTTTAGAAGTTAGGGATGAGGAAGAGGAAACGGGAGGAGGTGCCGGTGCGTCGTTTCGTTGCCGGGAACTCCTAGGGTCGTCGTCGGAAAAATCGCCGGAGATTCGCCCTTCGCTACTTCAAAAGTACACTGAGCTTCTAGGAATTTCTTGAGAGTTTTGATCAGAATTTTGGAGTGAGGGGGTGTGTTTAGGGGTTGTATTTATAGGGTAAGGATATGGTTTGGGGTAGGTGAAAGGTTGGATTGAAAAAAATGTGTTAAATTGTATTAAAATGTATTAAAATGGAGTAAATAGGATTTTAAAGAGGCTCTGGAACCGATCCAAACAAATAAAGTGTGCAGGAGTGATGGGGAGGTGAAGAGGCAGACTTTTCATGTTGACCGATTCAACATTGGAGCCAACTCGGTCGGCGCCGCCGGCTGAGTCACCTCCGCCGCCCGAGTCGGCCGAGTTAGGCCGATTTGGGGGTCCCCTGGGTCCGTCGTCAGTTGATGTAGCCCCTGGATCAGTTTGTTTAACATGTGTAGTGGGGTTTTTACGAGTTATGCATGTGCAAACCCTTGGAATTCTAAAAGTTGAAAATAAAACAATATTAAAAATAATATGAGGTATGGGATTTGAACTCTGGTGGCTTAGTTCAACAGTGCAAGGTATTACCAATGAGCTACAAGCTCCTTCTTGCTATTAAAAAGCAAAGCAAATTTATATCTTGTCCTCAGGCAAAAATACCCCTTTCTGTATTTTTTTGAAAAATTTGTACAGAAAGTTGTACAGGAAATTTAGTGTTGTTATATTCTACCCTCCTTATAAAAATTTCGTCCTTGAAATTTGTAAGAGGAAAGTGTAACAGATTCAAAGAATGTTTGGTGACAGAACTATTGGTGGTGTATGAAAATATTTAGAAGAAAGAAAGATTGCAAAAGTTTTGGTCAAAGTTGAAAGGAATGTGAGGGAGTTACCAGGGTTATCTTGCTTCACAGTCTCAGGTTCTATGGCTGCTAAGGTGTAAGCCTGTCGCCGTGGCACGTTTCTTCTAGCTGGAGGCACATTCCTCTGTCCTTGGGGCATGTCTCTCTGCCCTCGAGGCATGTTCCTCATTGCCTGATGGAATTGGCGATTTAGCTGTGCAGGAAATCCATGTGAAGGTTATGCTGGGAGTGCAGGATGAGTTGCAGGAGCCTGGATAGCTGGCTGCTGCGGGTAGTTGATGGGTGTGTGAGCTGAGTTGTATCTATATGGACAGGTCTCAATTTTGTGATTGGACGCGCCACAAACTAAGCACAGGAATTTTGCGCGCCTGCAGTCCTTCCATAAGTATCCCTTTCTATGGCAGTAGTAGCAAAAGTCTGAACTTGGTTGGTTACTAATTTCTTCCGATCTTCGGGGTTCAACCGTTGACCTTGCAAAGGCTCCTCCTGCCATCTGATTGGCAGGGCGCTTCACTCCGGCAGATTGAGCTCTGCCCTTCTTCTTCACCACTGCCTCGTATCTTCGGGCAGCTTTCAAAGCCAAATCATGGGTTGGGAAATCCCCTGTAGCTAAAACAGCTTGGATTTTCGGGTCCAACTCTTGCTGAAATCTTCTTGCTCTGATCTCAGCAGTCGGTATGAGATAGGCCGCAAACCTGTTACGGTCTTGTGTTAGCTGTGTAGTATGTGATATAAAATCGAACATTGAGACATATCTTACCGACTGAGCATGGTAAATTCGGCGTCATATTTATCTACTGACTTGGTCCATATCGAATCTTGTTGCAGATGGATGAACTGTTGTTCCATGTCGAATCTGGCAGTCTCAGGAAAGTACTTAGCGTCGAATATGTCGCGGAAAGTCTTCCATTCGATGGGTTGTTCAAGACGGCTTTCTTCCGCCTTCCACCAGTTCCGTGCATTGTCCGTGAGCTGTAATTTTGCAATACAAACCCAAACTATTTCTTGCACTTGTGCTGCTGCCAGATCATCTTCGATACTCTGAGCCCATTCCCCAGCTTCCAGTGGGCTCTCCTTTCCTGAGAAATATTTAGGGTGTAAAGCCCTGAATTGCTTCACCCCAGGTGTTTCTGCCTCGGGACGAGTCATTAAAAGAGCAGTCTTCTGCTGCCGTCCCTTTAGGAGGCTGCGGATCACCTCAAGCAGAACCGTCTGCTTGTTGATCGGAGCAGCTACGGCAGGTGTGATTAGTAGTGGTGATGGAGTGTTGTTGACATTGGTGCTGGTGTTGTTCGGGGAATCCATAACCTTGAAAGAGAAATTTAGGTTAGGACAGATTCAAAATATATGGAATGATAAGATTCAAGGAATATGAATTATAAAGAATGTTTTAGTTGCTAGTTCTTGTGTTATATTGCTTAGGTTGTTCACGCAGAACAGAATTGCATGGTAGTGTTCCATACAGCTCTGACCTGCATGGGCCACCAACAAAATCTGTCACGCCCCGCTTCCCAGTATACGGGCAGAGGACGCGACGAGGCTGCTACGTATATACTCAGAAGTACATACGCTAAGCGTATCTAAGCAATATAAATATAAATGCACAAGAGACAAGATATAATAAAACAGCAACTTTATTTATTCACATTCTTTTTACAATACATGGAAAGTAAATACATCTGATGAAAGCAATGCCTAAACAGTTGCATAACAGAAAAGAAAAGTACTGAAATAACATGTGTACAATGAAGCTAGAGCTCTGGTTCGTATGCAAGCTGGTCCAAGTCCTCGCTGGCAGGCTCGATCTCCTTAGTGTCCAGATCACCCGACAACATTCCAAAGAAGAAAGAGAAGAAATGTTGTCAGCGAACAATCGCTCGGTAAGTCCCAAAGATAAGGAAGAAGTAGAAAAGACAGAAAGAGAGAGAGTAGATTTTAAAGTTGTATTATATTTTTATAATGTTGCATTTAGTATTAACGCTGTTGTTTGTTGCTTGGTACAGAAGCATGCCAGTGTATACGAGAGGAGTCTCTATATGCTAGAGACTAGGGCAAACGGAATGCACAAGGCTCCGTTATACAAGCCGGAACAACGGCAATTGGTTTCAGGTTAGGTGTCTTAATCTTGCAGTCTCGTGCCACTTTTAACACCTTCCGTACCAATCTACCCCTTAAATCCGGCGATGTCTTGTTTGTATTGTTTGTATTGTAAATTGTATTGCAACTTGTATTGTCTTGTAATATAAATTGTATAATTGGATGACTTGCCAAAACCATGATATCAGTAAATGGATATAACTGGAGAATCATGTAAATGGATGTAACTGGAGAATCATATAAATTAATGTAACTGGAGAATCATGTAAATGGAAGTATATCCATGGTTCGGTTCGGTCAATTTGTATAGATTGATAAATTGAATATATGGATTCACGAATTCATGTTGAATTGTAATATTATAGATTGTACTTCAATCATATTCAAGTCAGATTATTATAATAAGACTCAGTCTAAGTCAGAACAATTAGAAAAGAAATTGAAGTCCTGATTGTTTTGATGTTATCGGTAACCGCTGCACATGGGCAGCATGATTTGTACCTTTTCCAAAGATGATTACCGTGTTGATAACATCGTTGTTAAGTTGTCTATCTTAAATAGGAAAGCACCCACTTCTCCAGCTCCCTAAGGCTCAAGAGATTGGTCCCGCTTAAACCTATATTTACTAGGGTCCTTAGGGTAATTTATAGAACTTGAGGGGGTTTTATGTAAAAATACTTTTGTATAATTTTCAAAATACACCCCAAGTATTTAATTATCGTCTTTAGAGTTGTCATAGATGTAGATTTTATATTTGTGATATTTCTAGTGAAAAATAACCTATTTTTTTCATAATACATGGTATTTAATTGTAACATTGAACTTGTATGGAATTCATGGTATTTTAATGTAAAGCGATTCTTGTGATTTTAGGAAAAAGTTGGAATATTTATATTATCACAAAATAGATATTTTAATGATACACATATACATATTTATATAAAAATAATTTTAATATATATTATATTTCTAGAAATCTCATTTTTCTTAAGATATTTGTATTTTAAATCTTTCGAGACCGAATGCTCCTTGCGGAGGTCTCCATCTCGCACTACTAAGCCCAGAGATGTGTGATAATCCGCACCATCCCAGTCGGGTTCCCCAAAATGGGTTGTAGCGGCGCTTTGCAAAGATTTATAAAAAATACGAATTCATATGGAAAACGGTTTTAATAGTTAGTGGTATTTATATGTAAAGTTTCGTTTTCTCGTATTCTATGTTCCCGAAAGATATTGTGGTATGTTGCATATGAGTGTGTGAGGAGGTAGGTCGTTACCTCGTGATCTAATTAAAGGTATAGCAAAATTGTGGTGGTTTAAATGTCGAATTTAAACTACATGGTATTTTACTGAAAAAGAGCGGTAAAAGTTACAAAATGAAATATATTGTCATGAAACTTGTTCAACATATTTGTTAATATTTAATAGTCAACATGTAATGGTTTAGCATGATTGTATTTAAGAAAAAGTGAGGTTTTAGGAAGAACCGAATCGGAAATCGGATTTACTCCGATTCCGTCGGGTTTTGGAAATACGTCAGGCAAAAATACCACTTTCTGTATTTTTTTGAAAAATTTGTACAGAAAGTTGTACAGGAAATTTAGGGTTGTTAAAATTTTAATGAACTACTTACATTTTATTGTGCATGTTAGTTTCAGATTTGAAGGATCATGACGACTGTGTTATTGGTAATATTCAAGCTCATTGTACAGGTGAAAACAAAGGAAAATTTGCAAGTAAGAGAGCAAAAGGATCATGGAGACAAAGTGAAAATAGTAAAAAATAAATTGCTCCTGTGACTTCTTTAAAGAAGGATTATAAAAACAATATGTGTATATCGATTATCTATTTATTTATTTGTAAAAAAAATTCGTTCTAATTTTGCTAACATATTTCCTTATATTAAAAGATGAAGAAACCATCAGCCAATATGAAAGCAAAAGAAAGAAAGAGAAGAATCCATCAACTTTGATTTCTGACGAATCTTATTCAGAAAGTAAGAAGAAAATGCTACCAACACCTTTAGAGATCACCACTTTTGAAAAAATTATAGAACGGGATAAATTGTATAATATCAAGGTACGTATCACGTGATTGTGGTATGGTTGATTGTATGCAAAGTCATCAAACTCGCTTATATCTGTGGCTAGAGACGACGAAGTGGGTTTTTGTTTACGACAACAGTTATATTTTAAACGCAAAATTTATTTTTTAAATATTAATTGTACGACTTTATGCAGGGTGTTGAACGAGAGGTGTTAGTTGATGATTTATATGCTGACAAATGGCAAAACATGATATTCGTTGATAAAATATACATGATAAAAAAATGTTGTGATTTTGATAACCAGTAAATCTATTAATGTTTTGGAAAACAGATGGCAATTATCATTGACAAGACAATAAGAGATTGATGAAGTTTCTGTGAAAGAAATATCGGCTGGCCGTACTTATCATTTTAAAAAGTTGTGCAAGGTACGCGATCTTGCGTGTAAGCCTGAATGTGTTTATGGTAAGATGATGTGTACTCATAATCATTAAGTTTTTTTAATTTTTTACTATAAGTCATTACAACATTTATATATTCATGACCTTTTATATTCATTATGTGAATTGCAGATATAGTAGGATATGTCGTTGATATGAGCCATGAACGCATAATCTCTTTAAAATCTGGAGGTATGTTCATATCAGATTTTTGCATTTTTATATCGCCCATTCTTAATCACATTGCATATAAGTAGGTACTTTTGATCCATATCTGCTAAATAGTTGCAGGTTACAGGATCGTAGCTCGTTACAGTGAAATTCAAGAAAAGTCGCTACAAATGTGAGACTACGACCAATAACAGATGAATCCGTATGATACTGCCTACCAGTTCAAGGAACAAATGGAAAATCATTTAGACACTTTAATGCACAAAGCAAAATGGCAACATAAGATCCAAGACTTCAACACGGAGCTCAAGGCAAAAGTCCACATCATTCTGCACTGTTGGAAATTTGGAAGGAGATTGAAGAGATTCTGAGAATCTAAGTGAAGAAAACAGAAGATAAAAGCAACATGAAGAAACTCTGAAGAAATGGGCCCATGAATCCACCAAATGGCCGCGGAACCGCGGCCAAACAGGCACTTCTGCCGCGGTTCCGCGGCCGTGCAATGCACGTGTCGGTGGCAGTGTCGGTGCTTTGACTCGGCTCTCTTGGGGTAGTTTTATAATTTTGTGTATGGATCAGAATGTAAACCTAGGGTTTTCCTATCTATAAATAGGAGAGCTCAAAGCCGCTTTTAGAGTGCCTCTTTGGAGGACGCCTCTCTTTATTTTTATGTCTCTTTTTAAATTCTAAATCTAAAAATTTAAATTCCATTGTAATGCGTTTTTGAGTGGTCATCAATAAAGTAAGTCTTTTTTATTTATTTATCTCGCATTCTTTTTATCGTATTTTAAATACCTGCAATTTTTAATTGTTAATCTAGTGGTAGAATTAATCTGCAATTTCTTATCTTGATCTTTATTTTAAATCTTTTAATGAGTGAGTAATTCCTTACTTGTTAGGGTAGGAGAAGGAAGGTTTGAGAGAAGGAAATCTCTCTCACTCCTTTCTTTGCCCAATAATTTTAAATACGGACCCCCTTTAAATCAACCACAATCCGCTCACTACGGCACCCTATCCTACATGATGGCGGTAATTCCCTAGTTAGACCAGTTGTGGTTGAATTAACCGGAGATTAAGGCTAAGAGCCAAAAACGGACGGACAAGGACCAAAAGGAAGAAACTAAGCATGGAAAGCCTAGCTTAGACTTGTAAGTTTCTTCCTAGTCGTGCTAATCCCCGTTGTTGCCAATTACCCTAACACCTATATTCATAACTAAGGCATTGAAAGATGTGAGAAGATCCCTATCTCAAACTAAGCTAATCCTAACCCTAGCAAGCTTTTTATCAACTTATTCTCATTCATAGATCTTAAAACAAAATATATCCAATTACCGGAGTTAACTCGTTAAAACATAAAGAAAAGGATTCTGTCTCCCTGTGGATCGACCCGTACTCAACCGGCTAGCTACCAAGCGACACCGTCTTGATTGCGGTAAATTTAAACACAGAAAATCTCTATCAATCAAATGGCGCCGTTGCCGGAGAGACGGTAATTTCTTTCTTTATGTAATTTCTGGTTAATTAAAAAATTTAAAAAAATAATTTAAAAAAACAATATAAATAAAAAAAAGAAAAAAAGAAAAAAAATCATCTTGTTATTTTTGATTGGTTTTTGTGCAAATTGTGCAGGATTGGGAGACGGACTGGTTCAGATCTGGAGCAAATTCAGTGAACAAATCCAAAAACAGGGGATCTAAACAGAAAGAGGAGAACCAACTCAGCACAAAGAAAAATTCTGAAAATCCAAACTCACTGATCCGCCGCGGAAACGCGGCAGAAGCGCTTGTTTGACCGCGGAACCGCGGTCAAAGGGTGACATCAGCAACCCAAAAATCTCTGTGAGTATCTTATTTCTCATCTCCTTTCCTCTGCACTCTACTGAAAAAAAATTCCTGCAGGTTTCTTTGCACAGATTCTCTTTCTCCTATCCAATAAATTGTTTTTGTGCAGGATTCTTTGCGCTGCCAAATAAAAAAAATTTTGCAAGTGTTTTAGATTTTTGGTGTGTTACTGCTTTGCATAATTAATACGGAATCTAAGGGGCTATAACACCATTAAGATTGGGTGGGGATTTCATTACCCTTCCTAAGACCCCAAAAATCACTAAAAGCATATACATCACTCTTAAGCTAAATTAAAAAATACCCAGACTCAGCCAACTAAGGACCGCGTGCTCATTAGGACAGAGAAAGGTTGTGGGCATTCAATCGTTTATCTAAACTTGACTTTGTGGTGCCTAGGCTAGACAAGTGAGAAAGGTAACTTTAAAAGGCCCGTCTCACGGTGATTCGTGAGCGGAACCCTCATTTCTTCATTTGTGCTTACCTGGCCACAATTGGCAGTGAAGAGACGATTTGAGGGATATCTCACAACTTGTCACTTTAGAACAGTTAGGAGCAGTCTAGTGGACTTAGAAGACCATAGCTCTAGGTTTAATTGTGCATGTTTTAACTGTGATTGTTTGAAGTAAGTCCGTATACATTCTTGCAAAACTCTTTCAAAAATTTCAAAACCCCAAAAACAAACAATTTTTTTTATAAAAATAAAAAAAATTAAAAAAAAAAACACATTCTTTTTCTTCTCCTTTCTCTCATCACATCATGGGTACCCTACCTCGCAAAACTCTTGCCGAACTTTGGTACCCACAATCAGACATTACTTCCTACGGTTCTTGTTTTGGTCGAATTTCGAACGTCCCCTCCATACTCAAAATTTCTTTGAAAGATCGAATAGACGCGTCTAGGACAAACAATTGGACTCAGCAATCCACTTCGTATCAACCGTTTCAAACATTCACCCCTTCTCATATTGATACCCCTTTTGAGAGTCCAGTTGTAACCCCAAAACCTATGTCTATTGCTGAACATATTGAACAATCTCGTAGCCGATCTTTCACTCTTTTCTCCACTGCGAATTCTTTGGATCAACAATTCCATTCATCTTCTTATCCAAATGTTGATCCTATTCCTGTCCAACCATTCAATTCCTACCAGTCTACCCAACTTTCGCACCTTCCCAAGACATTGCTTCTACACAGCCATTTGGGAGTTTCCAGTATCCAAACAACTTTGAATATTTTAATGAAACTCCTTCACAACCCATGTCTAGTTTGGAACAGGCGTTGGAAGACTTTAGGATAGCGTCATGCCAGTAGATGATAGATTTGAATGCGTCTATGGCTGCCCTCATACAACCTAGTGACCCGGCAGCTAGTTTACAACTAGCTCCACATTTCCCAATGTATGATGAGGCGGTTGGACAGATTGAGATTTTGAGTGGTGAGAGTGAGTTGTACACCCTTCCAAATCAAACCTACCCATCCCTAATTGAATCTCACAACTCCGGTTTTGAATGTCTATCAAGTGTTCCAAATGATTCACCAGTTGAAGATAAAACGTTTAATGAGTTGTGCGACTTTGTAGTGTTTAATTCACCCGATTGTGAAGGGTCCCTTTCGAGTGAACCCACACCCAATCCTTTTGACCTCTATACCTCCACTCTAGAACATGAATTAATTGATACCCATGCTTTTGTTGAGGTGTCTGAGAAAATTAATTTTCACTTGATTAAGGATATTGACGCTGGGAATATTTTGGATGATGAACCCGCAGATTTGACTGAATTTTTCTCTCCAATTTATCATCCCGAGTCATTAAATATTTCTCCCGAACTTCATATGCGTCTTGATTTTGATGAGAATTGCATGGATAAGCTAAATTTTGAGGAGAGTATTGAGAAAATTATTGAGGATGAAGCAGTTTTACTTAAGGAGTCGGATTTTCCAATTCATTCTATCCCTTGCATTGACTGCGCACACCTTCCTGAATCTTTTACCGATACCCTTCCTCGATCACTTCCCTCCATTCTCGCTCCGACCTTGCATGAAACCGTTACACTTCCATTTTTAATGTCTGGTTTACCAAGTTCGACATACCCATGTTTTCTCACAAATCTTGAGGGATTTGACCCCATTTCACGCCATATTCATAGATTAGCACAATCGCTTTTTACATATCGGTCATTACAAATTGTGCTAATTTATACACTCCATCTCCACCCTCAAGTTCGTATTCAACTTCTTTCTCCCACTTTCTCTGGTTCTTCTTCTAATCTTCCTATAATGATAGTGAGTGTTAATGAATCACAATCCGATATTTTGAGTTCGATAATTCTAGAAAAATAACTTGATTTAGACTCTTTTGAGAATAAGGTAGATGAGCCTTACGAGTCTCCTACCTCCGTAATTTTTGAAAAATCAAGTGTGTTGAATTCTGGCGCGACACTTATTGACATTGAAACGTTCAATCGGATCATCGATGAAAGTTTCGATGATATTTTCGCCGACGAATTCGCATTCCTAAACGACACGAATTTTGTGATTAATCAACCTTCACCTGAAGATGTTGAACCACCACCATTTCTTCTTATCCCATATGAGAATGTGACCATTCTTCCCATTCCTAATCATCCACATTCTCATTTCCGTTCACCATTATTGTTTCGTTTCTACAAATCGAGACGTAAACCTTTTCCATTACACCACTTATCTTTACCCCATTTTTTCCTGACTCTATACAACATATTCTTTCACCAACCGCCGCTTTATAACGATAAATTTTTTGAATGGTTAGTGCTAACCTTTGGCCTGTGTAATGCTTTATATAGCTTGATACTGTGTTTTTCTCCCCCCTAACTCTGAACTTTAACGCTTAAACAGTGGAAACACTGTTTCACTTAAATTTGGAGGGGACCTTTTTTTGTGTATATATTTTGGTTTGCTTTTTTGTTTTGCTTAAAATTTTCTTTTAGAGAGCGCCGACAACTTTGACCCTCTTAGTGTAGCCTGACAGTGAGGGCACTGTCAAGTTTAAGTTTGGGGGTGTGCTCGGTAAGCTTTCCTCCTTCGCATTCATGTGTATATTTTGCATTTGCATACTTATTAAAACCCAAAAATAAAATTTAAAAAAATAAAAATAAATAAATAATTTGGCCATATTTGACTCAAGTTCAATATGACGGTTGACTAGTTAGGAAAAACTAGATCCTAAACTTAGTAAATTAAAAACCCTAAAAATAACCTTTCTTAAAGTTTAACTGTCACGCCCCGCTTCCCGGTGTACGGCGAAGGGGACGTGACGAGGCCCGCTACGTATATACTCAGAAGTACATACGCTAAGCGTATCTAAGCAATATAAAAGTAAATCACAAGAGACAAGCGATATAGAAATAATAGCAACTTTATTAATAACATTCTTTTGTACAATGCATGAAAAGTAAATACAACTGGAATGAAAAACGATGCCTAAACAATGGCATAACAGGAAATGAAAGCACTGACTAGAACAAGGTACAATATCTAGAGCTCGGGGTCTTCCTGAAACTGCTTCAAATCTTCACCGGTGGGCTCGATCTCTGCTAGGTCCAAAACACCTGACGATATTCAAACAATAAAGAAATAGAATGTCGTCAGCGAACAGGTCGCTCGGTAAGTCCCAAAGATAAGGTAGAGAAAGACAAAGAGTAGGAGAGAGAGAGAGTAGATTTTAATGTTGTATTGTATTGTTGTATTAACGCTGTTGTTTGTAGCTTGGTACAGAAGAATGCCAGTGTTTACGAGAGGGGTCTCTATATGCTAGAAACCATGGCAAACGGAATATAGAGTACAAGGCTCCGTTACACAACCCGGAACAAAGGCAATTGGATTCATGTTAGGTGTCTTAATCTGACCACCTCGTGCCACCTTTAACACCTTCCGTACCAATCTACCCCTTAAACCCCGTAGTGTTTTGATAGTATTGTTATATTGTGTATATTGGATGACTGATCAAAACCATGATATCAGTAAACATGTTGTAACTGCATAATCATGTAAATGGAATAACGGAATAATGGATGTATATCCATGGTTTGATTCAGTCAAGTTGTAAAGTTTGTTAACTGGATTCTGGGATTCATGTATTCATATTGATTTGGAATATTAAAGAATAAAGATTGACTTGAATCATATTCAAGTCAGAAATAACCAGACTCAAACCCGAGTAAGACTAAAAGAAATGTAATTAGAAGTTCTATAATTGTTAGGGTCTTTATTGTAAATTATAAAACTTGAGAGGGTTTTATGTAAAAAGTACTTTTGTATAGTTTTCAAGATACACCTCAAGTATTTATTATTCGTCTTTATGGTTATAATGAGTGTGATTTTATTTTGTCTTATTTCTAGTGAATATATCCTAATAAAGATATTAATTTGTAATATTGATTTATTTGAAATTCATGGTATTTTAATGTAACTTTTAATCTTGTAATTTTTAGGAAAAGGTGGAAACTTTATCTTATAATAAAACAGGTGTTTAAATGATAAATATACATATGTTTATACAAGAATAATTTTTAATAAATATTTTATTTTCCAAAAATCTCATTTTTCTTAAATGTCGTATTTTAAACCTTTCGAGACCGAATGCTCCTTGCGGAGGTCTGAATCTCGCACTACTAAGCCTGAGGGTACACGATAAACCGTACAATCCCTAACGAGTTTCCCAAATGTGGGTTGTAGTGGCGCTTTGCAAAGATTTTATAAATACTAATCATTTAGAAAACGGTTTTATAAAAATAAGGTATTTATTTGTAAAAGGGTGTAAATTTCCGTATTTTAGATTCTAGGGTTTCCTAAGCCAACTAGCCTATTTCTAAATGGTCTAAACGACACGTCATTAGAAACCTCAAATCGCCTCTTCACCGCCAATTGTGGCCAGGTAAGTACAATTGAGGAAAGAGGGATCCGCTCACGAATCGTGAGATGGGCCTTTTAAAGTTACCTAAGCTCACTTGCCTAGCCTAGACACCACAAAGTCAGGTTTAGATAAACGATCGATGTCCATGACATATCGTATTTTCCTATTAAAAGATTTTGTTTTAAAATTGTATACAACTTAGAACTTTCAGAAAAGGTTTATAAAGAAAATGGTATTTTAATGTAAAGTCTTGTATTTCCGTATTCTAAGTTTTGATGATATCAATTAGGGTTGTATTTGCGTGTGTGTGGAGGTAGGTCATTACCTCGTGATCTATTTTAAGGTATAGTGAAGTTTAGGGGTTAAATATGATAAACTAAACATGGTGGTATTTAAGTGTGAAAATACGGTATTCTGCAAAAGTTATCATTTCATATGAGAAACTTTATCCAAATTGATTTTTAAGTGATTAGTAGTCAACATGAATATGTTTAAGCATTATGGAATTAATGACAAGTGAGTTTTGATAGAAAACCGAATCGGAAATCGGTTTGTTCCGATTTCCGTCGGGTTTGAAAAATCGTATTTTAATGGAAGAAAGAAAGGTAGAAAAAGGGGGACTTACGGGTTTGGACAACGCTAGAGAGTGCTAGGGATGTAGTGGGTTGGTCGGTGCGTCGAAATGTCGTGAAGAGTCCTAGTACGATCGCCGGGATTTGCCGTCGATTTCGGCAACGCTTCGCCTTTCGCTCGTTTTCTAATGTACCGAGTTCTCTTGAAATTTTTAGAGAGTGGACTTAGGAATGTAGGGTGAAAGGGTAGAGGGTAGGGGTGTTTATATAGGGCTAGGCTAGGGTTAGGGTTTTAATTTAAAAAAATATAAAAATATAAAAAAAAACATTAAAAATCATTAAATTTTGGAATAAAAGTGATTTATTGAGAATCGGGTAACCGATCAAAGAAAATAAAGTATGCAGGGGGGATGACCAGGTCAACACGGAGAAATTCCGTGTTGACGACTCGGCCGTCCGGCCGAGTCCGGCCGACGGCGCCGGCCGAGTTAGCCGGTCCGCCGGCCGACTCGGCCGAGTCGGGGTACCTCTGGGTGGGGAAACTCATGGGGGGAATTTTGGTGTATTTAGTTTTTTATGTTCAGTATAAATTTTGTGAGTTATGGCTATTTGACTGTTGAATTTCCAAAAAAATTAAAACAAAATAATATAAAAAAATAATGTGGGGCATGGGATTTGAACTCTGGTGGCTTGGTTCAGCAGTGTAAAGTCTTACAAATGAGCTACAAGCTCCTTCTTGTAATTATTATAGGAAAATAACTACTTAAAGTGGTAACAGCAACATTAAATACCCCAAGTACACCTTAATTTTAAAACAATTTTATGTACACTAAAACTGAAATTATTTAAAAACAAAATAATTAATTATATATATCTTGTGCTCAGATTAAAATACTCCTTTATGGATTTAAAAAAATATATAAAAAATTTGTACAGAAAAGTGTATATGAAAATTAGGGTTGTTACATTCTACCCTCCTTAAAAAAAATCCGTCCTCGAAATTTGTAACAGTGCTAGGAAGTTTGGCGAATAAAAGTGATACGATGGTGAAAAAGGCTTACCGGTGTTACCTTGACCTACAGTCTTGGCTTCTAAGGCTTCTAATGTGAATGCCTGCCGCCGTGGTACATTCCTTCTAGCTGGAGGCGCATTCTGCCTTTGGGGCCTCCCTCTCTGCCCTCTAGGCATGTCCCTCATTGCTTGTTGAAATTGGCGAGTAGGCTGTGCAGGTGGTGGAGCAGGTAGTGCAGGACGAGTTGCAGGAGCCTGGATGGTTGGCCGCTGCATGTAGTTGGTGGGTGTGTGAGTTGAGTTGCTGTTGTAAGGACCGTTCCCAATTCCGTGGTTGGATGCGCCACAAATTAGACACAGGCCTTTTGCACGCCTACAGTCCTTCCACAAGTGTCCCTTTCTATGGCAGTAATGGCAAATTTCTTCAGTTCTCCTGGGTTCAAACGATGGTCTGGAAGAGGCTCCACCTGCCATTTGGTTGGCAGGGCGTTTGACTCCTACAGACTGGGGTCTGCCTCTTGCTTTTATCACTGCCTCATAACTGCGGGCAGCTTCCAGAGCATCCTCATGGGTCAAAAATTTTCCCGTGGCTAGAGCAGCCTGAATCTCCGTGTCCAGTCCTTGTTGGAAGCGACGGGCTCTGATATCGTCCGTCGGTATCAAGTGTGCCGCGAATCGACTTAACATGGTGAATTCAGCGTCGTATTCATCTACTGATTTGTCCCACATTGAACCCTGTTGTAGATGAATGAACTGCTGCTCCATTGCAAATCTGGCAGTCACAGGGAAATATTTCGCGTCGAACTTTTCGCGAAACGTTTTCCATTCAATCGGCTGTACCAGACGGCTTTCTTCCGCCTTCCACCAATTGCGAGCATTATCCGTGAACTGTAGCTTCGCCACACGGACCCAAGCGATGTCTGGCACTTGAGCTGCTGCCAGATCGTCTTCGATACTTTATGCCCATTCTTCAGCTTCAAGAGGGCTTCCTTTACCGGAGAACTGCTTAGGGTGTAAAGCCCTGAATTGCTTTACCCCTGGTGCATCGGTCTCGGGACGGTTCAGGAGTTGTTGTTGTCCCTCGAGAAGGCTGCGAATCGCCTCAAGTAGCACTGTTTGCTCAGTGGGTGGTGCAGGAACAGCTGGTGCAAGAAGTAGTGCTGGAGGTGTGTTGTTGACATTGGTGCTGGGGTTGTTCGGGGAATCCATAACCTTGAAGAAAAATTTGGGTTAGGACAAATTCAAATACATGAAATGATAAAATTCAAGGAATAGAAATTTGTAAGATTCAAGAAACATGAATTATAACGAATGTTTTAGTTGCTGGTTCTTGTGTTATATTGCTTAGGTTGTTCACGCAGACCAGAACTGCATGATAGGGATTCATACAGCTCTGACCTGCATGAGCCACCAACAAAACCTGTCACGCCCTGCTTCCCGGTGTACGGCGAAGGGGACGCGACGAGGCCCGCTACGTATATACTCAGAAGTATATACGCTAAGCGTATCTAAGCAATATAAAAGTAAATCATAAGAGACAAGCGATATAGAAATAACAGCAACTTTATTAATAACATTCTTTTGTACAATGCATGAAAAGTAAATACAACTGGAATGAAAAGCGATGCCTAAACAATGGCATAACAGGAAATGAAAGCACTGACTAGAACAAGGTACAATATCTAGAGCTCGGGGTCTTCCTAAAACTGCTTCAAATCTTCACCGGTAGGCTCGATCTCTGCTGGGTCCAAAACACCTGACGACATTCAAAGAAGAAAGAAATAGAATGTCGTCAGCGAACAGGTCGCTCGGTAAGTCCTAAAGATAAGGGAGAGAAAGACAAAGAGTAGGAGAGAGAGAGAGAGTAGATTTTAATGTTGTATTGTATTGTTGTATTAACGCTGTTGTTTGTAGCTTGGTACAGAAGAATGCCAGTGTTTACGAGAGGGGTCTCTATATGCTAGAGACCATGGCAAACGGAATATAGAGTACAAGGCTCCGTTATACAACCCGGAACAACGGCAATTGGATTCATGTTAGGTGTCTTAATCTGACCACCTCGTGCCACCTTTAACACCTTCCGTACCAATCTACCCCTTAAACCCCGTAGTGTTTTGATAGTATTGTTATATTGTGTATATTGGATGACTGATCAAAACCATGATATCAGTAAACATGTTGTAACTGCATAATCATGTAAATGGAATAACGGAATAATGGATGTATATCCATGGTTTGATTCAGTCAAGTTGTAAAGTTTGTTAACTGGATTCTGGGATTCATGTATTCATATTGAGTTGGAATATTAAAAAATAAAGATTGACTTGAATCATATTCAAGTCAGAAATAACCAGACTCAAACCCGAGTAAGACTAAAAGAAATGTAATTTGAAGTTCTATAATTGTCAGGGTCTTTATTGTAAATTATAAAACTTGAGGGGGGTTTATATAAAAAGTACTTTTGTATAGTTTTCAAGATACACCTCAAGTATTTATTATTCGTCTTTATGGTTATAATGAGTGTGATTTTATTTTGTCTTATTTCTAGTGAATATATCCTAATAAAGATATTAATTTGTAATATTGATTTATTTGAAATTCATGGTATTTTAATGTAACTTTTAATCTTGTAATTTTTAGGAAAAGGTGGAAACTTTATCTTATAATAAAACAGATGTTTAAATGATAAATATATATATGTTTATACAAGAATAATTTTTAATAAATATTTTATATTCCAAAAATCTCATTTTTCTTAAATGTTGTATTTTAAACCTTTCGAGACCGAATGCTCCTTGCGGAGCTCTGAATCTCGCACTACTAAGCCCGAGGGTGCACGATAAACCGTACAATCCCTAACGAGTTCCCCAAATATGGTTTGTAGTGGCGCTTTGCAAAGATTTTATAAATACTAATCATTTAGAAAACGGTTTTATAAAAATAAGGTATTTATTTGTAAAAGGGTGTAAATTTCCGTATTTTAGATTATAGGGTTTCCTAAGCCAACTAGCCTATTTCTAAATGGTCTAAACGACACGTCATTAGAAGCCTCAAATCGCCTCTTCACCGCCAATTGTGGCCAGGTAAGTACAAGTGAGGAAGGAGGGATCCGCTCACAAATCGTGAGACGGGCCTTTTAAAGTTACCTAAGCTCAATTGCCTAGCCTAGACACCACAAAGTCAGGTTTAGATAAACGATCGATGTCCATGACATATCGTATTTTCCTATCAAAAGATTTTGTTTTAAAATTGTATACAACTTAGAACTTTCAGAAAAGATTTATAAAGAAAATGGTATTTTAATGTAAAGTCTTGTATTTCCGTATTCTAAGTTTTGATGATATCAATTAGGGTTGTATTTGCGTGTGTGTGAAGGTAGGTCATTACCTCGTGATCTATTTTAAGGTATAGTGAAGTTTAGGGGTTAAATATGATAAACTAAACATGGTGGTATTTAAGTGCGAAAATACAGTATTCTGCAAAAGTTATCATTTCATGTGAGAAAGTTTATCCAAATTGATTTTTAAGTGATTGGTAGTCAACATGAATATGTTTAAGCATTATGGAATTAATGACAAGTGAGTTTTGATAGAAAACCGAATCGGAAATCGGTTTGTTCTGATTTCCGTCGGGTTTGAAAAATCGTATTTTAATGGAAGAAAGAAAGGTAGAAAAGGGGGACTTACGGGTTTGGACAACGCTAGAGAGTGCTAGGGATGTAGTGGGTTGGTCCGTGCGTCGAAATGTCATGAAGAGTCCTAGTACGATCGCCGGGATTCGCCGTCGATTTCGGCAGCGCTTCGCCTTTCGCTCGTTTTCTAATGTACCGAGTTCTCTTGAAATTTTTAGAAAGTAGACTTAGGAATGTAGGGTGAAAGGGTAGAGGGTAGGGGTGTTTATATAGGGCTAGGCTAGGGTTAGGGTTTTAATTAAAAAAAATATAAAAATATTTTAAAAAACATTAAAAATCATTAAATTTTGGAATAAAAGTGATTTATTGAGAATCTGGTAACCGATCAAAGAAAATAAAGTATGCAGGGGGGATGACCAGGTCAACACGGAGAAATTCCGTGTTGACGACTCGGCCGTCCGGCCAAATCCGGCCGGCGGCGCCGG
This sequence comes from Agapanthus africanus, assembly GCA_030015575.1. Classification (NCBI taxonomy): domain Eukaryota; kingdom Viridiplantae; phylum Streptophyta; class Magnoliopsida; order Asparagales; family Amaryllidaceae; genus Agapanthus; species Agapanthus africanus. The sequence goes on along the minus strand of JASDDO010000022.1, from coordinate 764,836,971 downwards.
CCGAGTTAGCCGGTCCGCCGGCCGACTCGGCCGAGTGGGGCCGAGTCGGGGTACCTCTGGGTGGGGAAACTCATGGGGGAATTTTGGTGTATTTAGTTTTTTATGTTCAGTATAAATTTTGTGAGTTATGGCTATTTGACTGTTGACTTTCCAAAAAAATTAAAACAAAATAATATAAAAAAATAATGTGGGGCATGGGATTTGAACTCTGGTGGCTTGGTTCAGCAGTGCAAAGTCTTACCAATGAGCTACAAGCTCCTTCTTGTAATTATTATGGGAAAATAACTACTTAAAGTGGTAACAGCCACATTAAATATCCTAAGTACACCTTAATTTTAAAACAATTTTATGTACATTAAAAATGAAATTATTTAAAAACAAAATAATTAATTATATATATCTTGTGCTCAGATTAAAATACTCCTTTATGGATTTAAAAAAAATTTAAAAAAATTTTGTACAGAAAAGTGTATATGAAAATTAGGGTTGTTACATTAACTGTAGAAAATATACGTCCTTGTAATTTATTTAGAAATAAGCAAATTTTGAGTTCAGTTCTTGGGCTAAGTCAAAATAAGAGAAGAGTGTTGAAAGCTTTATTTGACGTATAAGTCTGAAAAAATAATTCTGAACTTTAAGTCCAAATTCTGAAAATATATAACCTACTTTACGCACTTACACACATCTTAAAACTTGGGATAGTAGAGAATACCTTGAAATATTCTTGTCTAAAATCCTTAGTATGAAGGAAAATAAAATAAAAGTATAAGTGGTGAATAAAGAGATAAAAAAAAATGAACACTGGTTTTGTAATTGCTTAAGGAATCATAAATAAAAAAATATATAGCGAGGGTGCTTTATCACCTAGTTCTTTAGACCAACTGGTTTGGAAGTCACCACTAAGCCTTAGGTGTTGCAAGACGAGAAATTACGCGTAAATGCGCAAGCACATTTTGTAATCGGGCGTTTAGTACCTCAAAAAGTATTAATGGTCGCATGAAAGATTTGTGAGCAATTTCATCTAGAATTCACCAACTAAAAAGTATTTTGGAAGATGGACAAGAGTATGATAGCTTGAATTGAATTTCCAAGTGTAGGGGTGATAATTACACACAGGTAGGGGTATATAATTGGAGTTTGGAGGAGAGATAGGAACAAAAGATAGGGCTTATATCTTCAGTAGAGATGACAAAAATTTCTGTGTTAAGATTGCACCTTACAAGGAAAATTTAGGAGATGCTGAAAGCTTTATAAACTGGCAAAACGTTATGATCTTAAGATAAATGAAAAGGAAGTGTGAAAATTATGGGTTAATAATTTCTAAGTTGAAGATGATAGAATTTCTTACTAGAATATCTGAATTGAAGAATTGGAGTGAATGGCCAAATTGATCGGATTTTGTGGGTAGTATCCGCTGAAAACCCTCAGGAGACAACACTCCTCCTACTAGCGACATCTAGAGGTTTAACGGCTTGTTGCACGAGCTCTGTGCAATCGCGTTCCCTGCGAAAGTGAGGTTAAGACTTTTTGAGAATAAAATTGGCTTTGCTAGGTGAGGTTAGGACTTTTTGAGAATAAAATTGGGTTTGCTCGGGACGAGCAAAAGATAAGTTTGGGGGTATTTGTTCATATCAGATTTTTGCATTTTTATATTGCCCATTCTTAATCACATTGCATATAAGTAGGTACTTTTGATCCATATCTGCTAAATAGTTGCAGGTTACAGGTTCTCAGCTCGTTACAGTGAAATCCATGAAAAGTCACTACAAATGTGAGATTACGACCAACAACAGATGAATCTGTATGATGCTGCCTACCAGTTCAAGGAACAAATGAAAAATCATTTAGACACTTTAATGCACAAAGTAAACGGGCAATACAAGATCCAAGACTTCAACACAGAGCTCAAGACAAAAGTCCACATCATTCTGCACTGTTGGAAATTTGGAAGGAGATTGAAGAGATTCAGAGAAACCAAGTGAAGAAAACAGAAGATAAAAGCAACATGAAGAAACCCTGAAGAAATGGGCCCATGAATCCACCAAATGGCCGCGGAACCGCGGCCAAACAGGCACTTCTGCCGCGGTTCCGCGGCCGTGCAATGCACGTGTCGGTGGCAGTGTCGGTGCTTTGACTCGGCTCTTTTGGGGTAGTTTTGTAATTTCGTGTATGGATCAGAATGTAAACCTAAGGTTTTCCTATCTATAAATAGGAGAGCTCAAAACCTCTTTTAGAGTGGCTCTTTGGAGGATGCCTCTTTTTATTTTTATGCCTCTTTTTAATTTCTAGATCTAAAAATTTAAATTCCATTGTAATGCGTTTTTGAGAGATCATCAATAAAGTAAGTCTTTTTTATTTATTTGTCTCGCATTCTTTTTATCGTATTTTAAATACCTGCAATTTTTAATTGTTAATCTAGTGGTAGAATTAATCTGCAATTTTTTATCTTGATCTTTATTTTAAATCTTTTAATGAGTGGGTAATTCCTTACTTGTTAGGGTAGGAGAAGGAAGGTTTGAGAGAAGGAAATCTCTCTCACTCTTTTCTTTACCCAATAATTTTAAATACGGACTCCCTTTAATTCAACCACAATCCGTTCACTACGACACCATATCCTACATGATAGCGGTGATTCTCTAGTAAGACCGGTTGTGGTTGAATTAACCGGAGATTAGGGCTAAGAGCCAAGAACGGACGGATAAGGACCAAAAGGAAGAAACTAAGCATGGAAAGCCTAGCTTAGACTTGTAAGTTTCTTCCTAATCGTGCTAATCCCCGTTGTTGCCAATTACCCTAACACCTATATTCATAACTAAGGTATTGAAAGATGTGAGAAGATCCCTATCTCAAACTAACCTAATTCTAACCCTAGCAAGGTTTTTATCAACTTATTCTCATTCATAGATCTTAAAACAAAACCTATCCAATTACTGGAGTTAACTCATTAGAATATAAAGAAAAGGATTTCGTCTCTCTGTGGATCGACCCGTACTCAACCGGCTAGCTACCAAGCGACACCGTCTTGATTGCGGTAAATTTAAACACATAAAATCTCTATCAATCAAGGTACAAGTAAATTAGTTGAAATATCACTCATTGATGATGGTTGTTACGAGAAACCGATCACTTTAACGATCTGGGAGAATTTTCTGACAAAGCACATAAGTATTTTTAGGGAGGGATACACTGAAAGTTTCTTAATTGCCGCAATAGGTGTACGTGCTAAAGAATTCAGAGGTAAATTTTTTACTTGCACTCATAGAATTTTTGTTTTTTTAAAAATAAAATTAAACTTTAATGGTTATCAATACTTATTAAGTTGTTACATGTATAGCGCTATTGATATGGTAAATGATGCAATTATAGGAAACTACATGTTAGAAATAACAGATTTTACAAAAATGAGATTTAAAGCCGATGGTACCTCCGAAGCAGAACGGTTGATGAGATGGTAGTATACCATATATTTATTATATTTCGAGTATTAGATTTTTACATTTGTTAAAGGCAATGTTGATAAGAGTGTCATGCTTTAGGGTTCGATTTGATCTGCCAATAAAGCAAATTGGATATTCAAGACAAGTCGAAAGCAACAGCAATAATGCAAATCAGATGGTAGAAACGTGTACTATTGAACATCTAATCAATGAAACAAGAATTTCCCCCCAACCTAATACGGTATGAAATGATAATTTATATGTAATATATATGATATATAATTTAATATTAACATGTATTTAGCATATAATCTAAAGTAAGTTATATTTTTATATTTTTGTTTTATTAAAAGAGTTTGTTTATCTCTATACTTCTATATAGGTTCTGGATTTTATAGTTAATACCACAATTAGTTACATCTTTCCCGATGAACCATGCAATGATGTATGTTCTCAATGCAAGCAAAGTGTAAAGGTACAGCTTGGGCAAAATTATACTTGCTTTTATTCGGATTGCCGGCATATGGGGTCGGATTCTAGAAAAAGATATTTTTTAAAGAAAACCTTATAGGTTGTCGTTAATACATAATATTTGATCAATATAAATATATTATAGGTACCGAATTAAAGTAAGAATTGAGAAAAAAAACTGATGAAACAAATATTGTAGTTAGCATACTCAGACTCTTCTCCATTATCCACTGGATGATATGATGCAACTTTATTCATCAGTATGACATAGATTGTTAAAATAATTTCAAATGCAACATAATAATCAATGTATGTCTAACAATTCTTTTTTCGTTGATGCAGAGTAAAGATTCGTATGGCTATGAGAAATATCTTGATAAGTGTGCATCCATTGCATATAAGATAAAGCTAAGAGTGACTAATAATAATCATAAATTTATTCAAAATGGAGGATTTACCGTCAATAGTCTGGAAAGGGTTGTCCGTCAATTTTATAAAGCTCCAGTATTGGAGCCAACTGGAGAAGATGACGGTGAAGATTATTATTAAGATTGGGGTATTTATATAATGATGTTTAATTAAGTATTATTGCTTCCAATATTTCAGTATGATATTATATAATTATGTGTGAAGTTGTGGTTATTATAAGGGTGTATATGAGAAACCTTTTGTCATCAATCACATCTAGCAGCTGTTACATTATTATATACTTAGAAAGTTCCAATAGTATATCCTGATAAAGAAAAAAAGTAACAGAAATTTACAAGCAATTCTCAATACATAAAAATTATTATACGTAGAGCAAAAACAACAAACGCTGAAAAATATATAAATGCAGATTGGCGAAGTAATTTTGAAACCTATGTAATTATCTTACCCATGTCCGAATTCAAGTTCGATTCTCTAAAATGTTGGATCAAAAAATTGTGAGAAATCAAAACCAATCCATTAAACCACATCCTCTCATCTAGCAAGCAAATAATAATTATCAACTTTTTTTTACTATCCTTACGATGAGTATCACTACGCTTACCATCATTATGAGTAACCTAAAGAAAAATCAATCCAAAATCAAGTATCATCAATATCTCAACAATAAAAGAAAAGGACAAATATTGAAGAATCAAGAAAACTATAGTAGACATGATTTGAAAATTATAAATAATTACTTACCTTTTTCAGAGGAGATAAAAATGTTTTCAAAATTAGATTTATCTCACCTACCGAGATTGAGAAGAATGAGGCAAAGAGTTTCTTTTTTTCTTTGATTAGGAAACTGGGTAGCATGAAGAATGCTGGAAAAATCAAAAATCAAGTTTTATTAGGCCGAGGAGAATAAAAATCAGTTCTTAGAGTTAAAAATGTTAGCTTTGAGGATTCTCTTTGCGGATTTTGAAGTTCTGAATCTTAAGTTTGCATCTTTGATTTTAGCAGGAAAAAATTGTTGAGGAATAATACAGATTTAATAATTTATAAAGCAGGAGAAATTACAAAAAGCCTCAAGGTTGGACATTTGGTTGTTTAGAAGAGAGATCGTTAAGAGTAGAGACTGGATTTGATGACCACGATACTAGAGATGAAGAAAACTTTAGCAAGATAAGTGTTTTTGCTCATTTTATATTTACACATATAGATCCCAAGATTGAAAGGCTCAGATCTCTAAAAATACTCTTGAAAAATGATGAAAAATTTTAAGATCTGAAGTTGGGGTGAAGCGAAATGGACGAAAAAAAGAGAGATGAAAGATATCGGTATGGAGAGATCAGATCTACTAAAAAGATTTTTGAAAACTAATAGAAATTTGTAGACTTTGGAGTTCGAATGGGGCGAAGATGATGAAGAAAAGGAGAGATGAAAATATTTTCTGCCTTTAGGGTTTTTTACGGGACCCTAATTCTTGCGATGTATATCCCTTTTAAGAGCTATGGTGTATGGGTTAAAACCCACTTAACATTTTTCTTAATAAAATTCAGCCGGGTCTACTCCGGGTTTAATTAAAAAAAACTTGAATTGCATGACCGCTTGAGAAAAAGAGAGCTTTTTTGTTTATCAAAATTTTGATTAAAACATTTTTATTGGTAAAAAAGTGAAGATTGCAATGATTTACAAATAAAATGGTGGAAAGGAGAAGAAAATTGAGATATGTGGTTATTTTTTCATTTAAGAGAGAAAATGAGAGATACAGAGAGAGAGAGCAGATATTTTTCTCTTTCTTCCGCCTCTCTCGATCTATTTAGTAAACCCTAACTCTCTTCATATGTATGTATAACCCATAATCGGACGTTGATGTATTGGGCCTGGGCCACAAAATCTATCATTTTTTAATAAAATAACTGGGCTTTCACAGTTTCGTTAAAAAAATGGCAAGAAAATGAAGAGGAAGCTAATCAAGACTATAAACTCTATACTTCTATATCGATACTGGATTTTATAGTTAATGCCACAGTTCTTTACATCTTTCTCGATGAACTATGTTATGATATATATAATTATACTTGCTTTAATTCAGATTGTGGGCATATAAAATGATGTTAATTTATAATATACTTTTTCGTGTATAAACTTGTCACAGCCCAAAATTTAGCCCGTAACCAGCACTTAAACTACGTAACGTCTACAGACGTACGCAACTCAAGTAAGCCGAAACCCAGAAATCTAAACCACCCAAATCTAGATCAACGGAGAAAAACATAGTTTTAAACATTTGGAAAACCACAAGTAAAATCTCTAACTCTAGTTTTCCTTCTTGAAAATTTCGGCAGCACCTCCTTTGTAAAAACTAGCCCCGAAAACGGGTACAACACAGATAATATATAAAGCATCCCAAACGGGAGCAAAATCACGCCCAACGGCGAAGACAATCATTACAACATGTATACGACGCCGAAGCGAAGAATATAAAAGAAAACTGCATAAAGAAGTAAACTTTTCAACAAAACCGGCTCCCACGAGCACGGCACCTAAAATCACCAAAAAATACAACACCGAATCCTCACAAATCGTCTCTAAGTCATATACAAACAGTGTTAGATGGAGAATACTAGATCCAACAAAAAGATATACAATATACAAGCAGATAACCGCAAACCCACCTAAAAGCAAAGGCCTCACTGCCTAACGTAGCGGTATCCGCAAAAGCAGAGATGATAAGATGCCCTGCCGCGACTACTTAGAGGGAAAGTCCTGCAAAACACTGTGGCACAACGGAGGTGAGTTGCCAACTCATGAATAGTAAATAACATCATACTGTAATCGCAAGTATGCACGAATAGCGATTTATCTATCACATGTAATCCGATAGCATAAGTATGATAAGTGAATATCAACAATCATGTAAAGGTACATCATCATGATACTACAACTACATGAAGCAATGCATAACAACATAATCCTGAGTGTGGGATGATATAATATAATCTCATGCAAAATCATCAGCATAGAAAAACACCAGTGTCCCTCACTGACACATCAAATCCCAAATCCTCAGGCACCGCATCACAGATCGGCCCTCACATCCTGTAACTCTCATGGAACATGAATGTCAAACATCGACACCCGAAACATCGTGAAAACATATCCCTATGTGTATATATATACGTATATAAGTATGAGGATATCGACCCCGTATGTCCACCGACGATACATAAAAATCATGGAAAACCTGAGTGTCTAACACCGACACTCGAAAAATCATGAAACCCGTGTCTAGCATCAACACGTAAATTCTCATAACTCAGGCGCTGTCACCACGACTGGCCCTGACGATAAGTCGTACATCACTCCGTTCAGTATCCCCACGATAACCGCCGAGTCCAAATACTATCACCGGTAAGTAGTAGTCCCACCGCCAGGCTTATCGTCTACACCATGAAATCACCACTCGTCCCGGGGTACCATACCGGGTCCACCATGTACCTGCAGATGGTGCCTCCCGCTCCTCGAATCGGGTATCACAAGCCAAATCTCAGAACCGAAAAATCACATGGTGGACGCACTGAAATATCATATCAAGAGAAACCGGGTTTTCAAACAATACATAGTTTTCTTGAAATACCCCCATGGTTCTCAAATCCATAAATCATACGAAATCCATATTTCAATGCGTAAATCCATGAAAAACTGATATATGCAACATAAAACAACAATATGAGTATATCAAGGGAAATCCGCTCTTTTAAATGAATCCATCTTTAAAATATATCTTGCGGTTTCCAAAATCCTCCAAAAAACAAGTGCAACATTATATGAGGTGTACATGTAAGTGTAGCAAGGTTTAAGTGTCTATATGTAAGCAAATATGTATGATGTATTTCATAAGCGCAAAGATCAACAACTCAATATTACATATCAAAACAATACCACTTAGGGTACATACAACTATAGCGAAAATATGCGGGTGTACATGTCAATATGTGTGCATGATATACATGTGGCTGTAATAGACTATGTGGGTGTACATGTCAATATGTATGCAAGATGTACAAGTAGCTATAGTAAGGTATACGTGAAATGGATTAAGAGTTACTATCTTAACTATCCATGTCAAACACAATAACACGTATATAGGTGTCAACAATATTTCCTATGCACAAAGGAATAAGAGTTACTACATCCGCTATCCCTATCCACTACCATATCACATATGTAGGTGGTTTGTGCGTCTCATGGTAATTACTGACGATGTGGGTGTAGCATACAATTTAGTGCTCGTGCAACATGAACCGTCAGTAATGTGTTATATCTAAAGGTACAACAGATACTACTATGCAATGACATTCATATGAAATTAACCAATATGCAATAACATGCAGCTATCCTATCATATCAGCCCCGACACATAACGTCATACGGGCGATTTCCCCGTAGATGTTAAATCTACTCACCAATGGTCTCCAGCTATGAAAATCCGACCACCTGCTTCCCCTTGTTCGCAGCGTCCGAAGTCCCCGCTTGCGACGCTATAAATTCACAAACACACAAATAGTGCAAACATTTCAGAATCGACTAATATAACGTAAAACTACACTTTAAACGATGCACCAACACTAAACTAACTCACAAGTCTCCGTCTAGTGGTTAACGTGCGTTGCGACACTACAAAACCAAACTGAGTACACCAGCTGCATCAGAACACGATTCGTGTCGGATTACGTAACACGCGGATTCAAAACACTATATTATATGTAAACGATTCCAGATTTTTCATACTGCAATTACTAAAAAAGTAAACAGTACCAAACACCTCTAACCAACAGCAGACGACTACCCACAAAAGCCAAACCCCAGCATCTCCCTACAAAACCGGCGTCGCCGGAATTCGCCAAAGGGGTCACAGGCCCCGGCCGGTGGGGTGGTCCTCATCTCTCAGGTGGTGCTTCAGGGTCACTAGTATATCACTACAATTTTGTTTGGTCACTCACTAAAATTTCCAGATCACAGCAGGTACAGAGGCTCTGAAACGACACTAAAAACACGACATTGCACTAATCGATATTGAAAGTGTTCTAAACCATATTCAACGAGCTATACAACATAAAAACTACTATTTATCAGTATAGGGATTATACCTATCAATTTTAGCTCACAAGATCCAAACTTTCCTAGTTTCCAAGTGATCAAAGAGCAAGAACAAAGACTTGAGGTATTTTTGTGATTTATTTGGGAATTTTAGAGAATTTTGAGCTTTGAAATTGTTGCAAATGGAGAAAGAAAGATCAAAGACAGAAGAGAGAGGGAGGGATTCGGCTAAGTGAGGAAGGGGAGGGTTTTGTGTGGAATTTCCTAGCAATTTCTAGCATTAAATGCAATAAATGCATTCACATGCACATTCATGCACCTCTTGCATTCTTTTCTTTTCCTTTAATCTAAATTCTAATCCATATGCACAACAAATATCTAGATATTGTGGGAAGGGTTAAATTAACTCAAACTTAATTGATGAAAAGTTCACTTAAAAGAAATTTCCCAAAATGTGAATACCGCATTAAAATAATATTAAAATTGGGAAAAATCCAAATTGAACCAAAACGTCCCATATATCCCTAAAGCTTGCGCACTAGATTTATTTTAGCTAAACTAGGTGCTGGCAAGTCTATATGGTCGTTTGAATACAGTCGGGTTAAAACGGAAAATACCGACAATTTAACCCTAAAACGGAAAAATTCTCATAACGATTTCTAAAACGTTACAATCTCCCCCTATAGAAATTCGGTCCCCGAATTAAAATTAACTACTAAGCGTACCTTCAAAGAGATGAGGGAATTTCTTCCGCATCTCGCTCTCGGCCTCCCAAGTGATCTCCTCACTAGTAGGGCTACGCCATAGAACCTTCACAGACGGCAAGACCCTTGACCGAAGTTTCTTCACATGCCGATCCAAAATAACTACCGGCTGCTCGGTGAACGAAAGATCGTGCTCAAGCTGAACGGTCTCGTGCTGAATCATGTGAGAAGGATCATGAAGGTATCTACGAAGTATCGACACATGGAACACAGGGTGAACATCCGGAAAACTGGGCGAGAGCGCCAAACGATAAGCAACAGAACCCACTGGCTCAAGGATCTCGAAAGGACCTACAAATCTGGGACTGAGCTTCCCCCTCTTCCCAAATTGCATAACGCCTTTCATTGGAGAAATCTTCAGGAAAACATGATCCCCCACTGCGAACTCAAGTCTGCGACGACGACGGTCGGCATAAGACTTCTGCCTGCACTGGGCTGCTCTCATCCTGTCCTGAATCAGTTGGATCTTCTCCGTAGTCTCCTGAACTAGCTGGGGTCCCAAAACCAGACTCTCACTAAGCTCGGTCCAACAGACTGGCGATCGACACTTCCTACCATATAAAGCCTCAAAAGGTGCCATCTGAATAGTCTCCTAGAAGCTGTTGTTGTAGGGGAACTCAATCAACGGCAACTGACGATCCCAACTGCCACCAAAATCAAGCACACATGCACGGAGCATATCCTCCAGAGTCTGTATAGTCCGCTCCGACAGACCATCAGTCTGTGGATGAAAAGCGGTACTAAAACTCAACCGGGTACCCAAAGCTTCCTGAAACTTCTGCCAAAGACGGCTAGTAAACCGGGTGTCTCTGTTGGATACTATGCATGTGGGAACACCGTGCAAACGCACAATCTCATCTATGTACAGCTACGCATACTGAGCATACCCGAAAGTGGCCTTCACTGGAAGGAAGTGAGCCGCTTTCGTCAACCGGTCATCAATCACCCAAATGGAGTCATACCCCTACTGGTCCTGGGTAAACCCACAATGAAGTCCATGGAAATCTGCTCCCATTTCCACTCCGGAATGGGTAAAGGTTGCAACTCTCCAGCCGGTCTCTGATGCTCAGCCTTGATATGCTGACAAGTCAGGCACCTCGAAACGAAATCCGAAATATCGCGTTTCATCCCTTCCCATCAGTAAAAGTCTCTCAAATCACGGTACATCTTGGTGGAACCTGGATGAACGCTAAAGGCCGACTGATGTGCCTGCTCTAGGATCTCGCGTCTCAACTCATCAGCATCTGGTACACATAAGCGAGTCCCGCATCGTAGCACACCCTGGTCATCAATCATGAACTCCGAAACTGTACCCTGTCGAACAAGCTCAAGAATCCCGGACAAACGGGCATCACTGGGTTGCGCCTCACGGATACGATCAAATAGTAGTGGACGGGCGCGAACATGAGCAAACTGTCCCCCAGCGGAAGTGAACTCAAACTGCACTCTACCATCACACAAGAGCTGCCAATCTGCAGAAGACTGATGCTGAACTGCGCTCAACTGGGATAAGCTATCCCCAGGCCTACGACTCAAAGCATCAGCTACCACATTTGCCTTGCCCGGGTGATAAAGGATCTCACAATCATAATCCTTTACTAGCTCCATCCATCGGCGCTGTCTCAGGTTCAGATCCCACTGCTGGAATATATACTTCAAGCTCTTGTGATCCGTGAAGATCTGACACGACTCCCCGTACAAGTAGTGTCTCCAAATCTTCAACGCAAAGACCACCGCGGCCATCTCAAGATCGTGAGTGGGGTAATTCTGCTCATGCTTCTTCAGCTGCCTAGAAACATACGCAATCACTCTATCATGCTGCATCAAAACACAGCCGAGCCCCACTCTAGAAGCATCACAATAAAAAACATAGCCGCCTGATCCAGAAGGTAAAGAAAGAACTGGTGCTGTCGTCAACCGAGTCTTCAACTGCTGAAAACTCTGCTCGCACGCATCAGTCCAAAGAAAAGAAACCCCCTTCCGGGTCAGTCCATTCAGCGGTGCAGCGATACTCGAGAAATCCTGCACAAAACGGCGATAATAACCAGCTAAGCCCAAAAAGCTGCGGACCTCAGTCACCGATACTGGTCTGGGCCAAAGCTGTACAGTCTCGATCTTCCTCAGGTCCACAAGAATACCATCACCAGTCACCACATGACCCAGGAAGTCAACTCTATCAAGCCAAAACGCACACTTTGAGAATTTAGCATACAGCTGGTGCTCTTTCAAAATCTGCAAAGTAATCCTCAAGTGCTGCTCATGCTCCTCCCGACTCCTAGCGTAGACCAGTATGTCATCAATAAACACTATAATAAACTGGCCAAGGAACGACCTGAAAATCCGGTTCATCAGATCCATGAACGCTGCCGGCGCATTGGTGAGTCCGAACGATATCACCAAAAAATCATAATGCCCATAGCGCGTACGAAAAGCAGTCTTCGGAATGTCATCATTTCGAACCCGCAACTGATGATAACCCGAACGTAAATCAATCTTAGAAAAATGTTTCGCACCCTGGAGCTGATCAAATAAATCGTCAATGCGGGGTAAAGGATACCTGTTCCGCACCGTAACTCGGTTCAACTGACGATAATCCACACATAGCCTAAAACTGCCGTTCTTCTTCTTGACGAACAGAACGGGAGCTCCCCACGGCGAAACACTCGGACACACAAGTCCAAAATCAAGCAACTCTTGCAATTGATCTTTAAGCTCTCTAAGCTCTGCCGGAGCCATCCGATAAGGCGGTATAGAAATAGGCTCCGTGCCAGGAATCAGATCAATGCAGAACTCTATATCGCGCTTTGGCGGCAACCCAGGTAACTCATCGGGAAAGACATCGGGAAACTCTCGCACGGTAGAAACCTGGTCCAACGACTCCACTGTGGCTCCAGTATCATGAATGAAAGCCAAGAATCCCCGACATTCCCTCCTCAAAAGCCGACTAGCGCACAGGACAGAAATCAAACTGTGAGGGGCGGCACCACGGTCCCCCTGCACAACAAACACTGACTCGCCGGGAAAACAAAATCTAACTGTCTTCTCGCGGCAGTCCATGGACGCATAGTAAGTAGCTAGCCAATCCATGCCCAACAGAACGTCGAAGTCCAACATCTCAAGAAGGATCAAGCCGACGGACAGATCTTTGTCTCCTAAACGGACAGCACACGATCGGAACACGTGTCGCGCAACAAACGACTCTCTCACAGGAGTAGTCACGACAAGCGGCTGATCTAGCAAACACGACTCTCGGCTTAACCTCGGCACGAAGTGCGTAGAAACATATGAATGCGTAGATCCCGGATCGAAAAGAACATGTGCATCAAAGGAGCATACAGAAAGGGTACCTGAAACTACAACATTGGACGCCTAATCGTCCTGGTGAGTCAAGGCAAAAACCCGTGCCTGTCCTCTACCGGCTACTGGTTGTCCCCTGCCTCTGCCACCTTGTCCTTTCGGCACAAATCCACCACGACCACGACCTCTCTAAACAGGAGTCTGACGCGGCGCAACAACAGGAATAAAAGGCAACGCTCTCTGAGGCGGAGAAGGTGGTAAGGCAACCTGGGGTACTGCTGGCCCTCTCTGATGCACCACCGTACAATCCCGAACAAGATGATGTAGACTGCCACATCCGAACCACCCATAAGATGGTCGCTGGCCTTCCTGGGAATAAGAACTGAATAACTGGCCCCGTCCCATGTCTCTGTTACTCCCCGAGTATGAAGGAACTCTGCCTCGGCGTGCAAACCTCTGTCTCCGTGCTGGTACATCCGTACGAGTCCTCTTCGGTTCCAGAACAACCGATGACTCAGCAAGACGCTCATCCACCAATAGGGCTGCATCGATAGCTGCCGCATACGTGTCGCAATGCTGAATGTTGATGGCTAGGAACAACTGGATAAGCAGGCCTCGAACAAACCTCTTCACCCTCATCTCCTCAGTCGCCACCAGGTACGGAGCATACACCGACAGCTCGGTAAACAGTACATCATACTCAGACACCGTCATCCCCGGAGTCTGACGTAACGACTCAAATTTGCGCGCTCGCACATCCCTAACGCTCGGTAGAAGAAAACGGGTAAGAAACACCGTCACAAACTCAGCGTAGGTCATAGGAGCAAGACTAGCGGCTCTGCCCCTCTCCAACGACTCACACCACTTCTGGGCCATACCCTCCAGCCGGAAACTCGCAAACTCGACCCATCTCTCGTCGGAGCATCGGAGCGAATGATAAATCCTGGCCATCCGGTCGATGAACGACTGCGAATCCTCAGTAACATCTGTGCCAGTAAACACCGGAGGCATTAGCCTCATAAAATCTGTCAGTGACACGGTAATAACCTCCGGAGCTGTAACTGCGACTGCCGGAACTGTAGGTACTATCATGGTCCCTGCAACGGGTGGAACAACTGCCTGCCCCCTGCGCTCGAATGGCCTCTACCAAAGTCCCCATTATCTAGCGCAGGTCCTGCATACCAGCCCCAATCATAGTAATATGCTCCGGTACAACAGGCATACCGCCCTGGTCAGTCCTCGCCTCAGACGAGTCAACTCTGATCTCGGCCCTCGCGGCCGCTCTCTGTGCCCTCGTAGTCTTCGGCAGCATATAGGCTGGAAATTGAAACAAGATTCGATAAGGAAACAGGAATCGAATCACAAAGATGTATATCATCACGGAGGAATAACAATCAATAAGTCCTAAGGTCACTTAGGAGGAGAATCGTGTCGTAAGTATGTCGCGGAACATACACACGCTACGTCACTCTGCTTAAACTACCTAGTCCATCATACCAAGGTCATCCTACACTCCGAAAGGTAAAACCTAGCGCTCTGATACCAACTTTGTCACGACCCAAAATTTGGCCCATAACCGGCACTTAAACTACGTAACGTCTACAGGCGTACGCAACTCAAGTAAGCCGAAACCCAGAAATCTAAACCACCCAAATCTGGATCAACGGAGAAAAACATAGTTTTAAACATTTGGAAAACCACAAGTAAAATCTCTAACTCTAGTTTTCCTTCTTGAAAATTTCGGCAGCACCTCCTTTGTAAAAACTAGCCCCGAAAACGAGTACAGCACAGATAATATATAAAGCATCCCAAACGGGAGCAAAATCACGCCCAACGGCGGAGACAATCACCACAACATGTATACGACGCCGAAGCGAAGAATATAAAAGAAAACTGCATAAAGAAGTAAACTTTTCAACAAAACCGGCTCCCACGAGCACGGCACCCAAAATCACCAAAAAATACAACACCGAATCCTCACAAGTCGTCTCTAAGTCATATACAAACAGTGGTAGATGGAGAATACTAGATCCAACAAAAAGATACACAATGTACAAGCAGATAACCGCAAACCCACCTAAAAGCAAAGGCCTCACTGCCTAATGTAGCGGTATCCGCAAAAGTAGAGATGATAGGACGCCCTGCCGCGACTATTCAGAGGGAAAGTTCTGCAAAACACTGTGGCACAACGGGGGTGAGTTGCCAACTCGTGAATAGTAAATAACATCATACTGTAATCGCAAGTATGCACGAATAGCGATTTATCTATCACATGTAATCCGATAGCATAAGTATGATAAGTGAATATGCAACAATCATGTAAAGGTACATCATCACGGTACTACAACTACATGAAGCAATGCATAACAACATAATCTTGAGTGTGGGATGATATAATATAATCTCATGCAAAATCATTAGCATAGAAAAACACCAGTGTCCCTCACTGACACATCAAATCCCAAATCCTCAGGCACCGCATCCACAGATCGGCCCTCACATCCTGTAAGTCTTATGGAACCTGAGTGTCAAACATCGACACCCGAAACATCATGAAAACATATCCCTATATGTATATATATACGTATATAAGTATGAGGATATCAACCCCGTATGTCCACCGACGATACATAAAAATCATGGAAAACCTGAGTGTCTAACACCGATACTCGAAACATCATGAAACCCGTGTCTAGCATCAACACGTAAATTCTCATAACTCAGGCGCTGTCACCACGACTGGCCCTGACGATATGTCGTACATCACTCCGGTCGGTATCCCCACGATAACCGCCGAGTCCAAATACTATCACCGGTAGGTAGTGGTCCCACCGCCAGGCTTATCGTCTACACCACGAAATCACCATTCGCCCCGGGGTACCATACCGGGTCCACCATGTACCCGCAGACGGTGCCTCCCGCTCCTCGAATCGGGTATCACAAGCCAAATCTCAGAACCGAGAAATCACATGGTGGACGCACTGAAATATCATATCAAGAGAAATCGGGTTTTCAAACAATACATAGTTTTCTTAAAATACCCCCACGGTTCTCAAATCCATAAATCATACGAAATCCATATCTCAATGCGTAAATCCATGAAAAACTGATATATGCAACATAAAATAACAATATGAGTATATCAAGGGAAATCCGCTCTTTTAAATGAATCCATCTTTAAAATATATCTTGCGGTTTCCAAAATCCTACGAAAAACAAGTGCAGCATCATATGAGGTGTACATGTAAGTGTAGCAAGATTTAAGTATCTACATGTAAGCAAGTATGTATGATGCATTTCATAAGCGCAATGATCAACAACTCAATATCACATATCAAAACAATACTACTTAGGGTACATACAACTATAGCGAAAATATGCGGGTGTACATGTCAATATGTGTGCATGATATACATGTGGCTGTAATAGACTATGTGGGTGTACATGTCAATATATATGCAAGATGTACAAGTAGCTATAGTAAGGTATACGTGAAATGGATTAAGAGTTACTATCTTAACTATCCATGTCAAACACAATAACACGTATGTAGGTGTCAACAATATCTCCTATACACAAAGGAATAAGAGTTACTACCTCCGCTATCTCTATCTACTACCATATCACGTATGCAGGTGGTTTGTGCGTGTCATGGCAATTACTGACGATGTGGGTGTAGCATACAATTTAGTGCTCGTGCAACATGAACCGTCAGTAATGTGTTATATCTAAAGGTACAACAGATACTACTATGCAATGACATTCATATGAAATTAACTAATATGCAATAACATGCAGCTATCCTATCATATCAGCCCCGACGCATAACGTCATACGGGCGATTTCCCCGTAGATGTTAAATCTACTCACCAATGGTCTCCAGCTATGAAAATCCGACCACCTGCTTCCCCTTGTTCGCAGCGTCCGAAGTCCCCGCTTGCGACGCTATAAATTCACGAACACACAAATAGTGCAAACATTTCAGAATCGACTAATATAACGTAAAACTACACTTTAAACGACACACCAACACTAAACTAACTCACAAGTCTCCGTCTAGTGGTTAACGTGCGTTGCGACACTACAAAACCAAACTGAGTACACCAGCTGCATCAGAACACGATTCGTGTCGGATTACGTAACACGCGGATTCAAAACACTATATTATATGTAAACGATTCTAGATTTTTCATACTGTAATTACTAAAAAAGTAAACAGTACCAAACACCTATAACCAACAGCAGACGACTACCCACAAAAGCCAAACCCCAGCATCTCCCTACAAAACCGGCGTCGCCGGAATTCGCCAAAGAGGTCGCCAGCCCCGGCCGGTGGGGTGGTCCTCTTCTCTCAGATGGTGCTCCAGGGTCACTAGTACACCACTGCAATTTTGTTTGGTCACTCACTAAAATTTCCAGATCACAGCAGGTACAGAGGCTCTAAAACGACACTAAAAACACGATATTGCACTAATCGATATTGAAAGTGTTCTAAACCATATTCAACGAGCTATACAACATAAAAACTACTATTTATCAGTGTAGGGATTATACCTATCAATTTTAGCTCACAAGATCCAAGCTTTCCTAGTTTCCAAATGATCAAAGAACAAGAACAAAGACTTGAGATATTTTTGTGATTTATTTGGGAATTTTGGAGAATTTTGAGCTTTGAAATTGTTGCAAATGGAGAAAGAAAGATCAAAGGCAGAAGAGAGAGAGAGGGATTCAGCCAAGTGAGGAAGAGGAGGGTTTTGTGTGGAATTTCCTAGCAATTTCTAGCATTAAATGCATTCACATGCACATTCATGCACCTCTTGCATTCTTTTCTTTTCCTTTAATATAAATTCTAATCCATATACACAACAAATATCTAGATATTGTGGAAAGGGTTAAATTAACTCAAACTTAATTGATGAAAAGTTCACTTAAAAAAAATTTCCCAAAATGTAAATACCGCATTAAAATAATATTAAAATTGGGAAAAATCCAAATTGAACCAAAACGTCCCATATACCCCCAAAGCTTGCGCACTAGCTTTATTTTAGCTAAACTAGGTGCTGGCAAGTCTATATGGTCGTTTGAACACAGTCGGGTTAAAACGGAAAATACCGACAATTTAACCCTAAAACGGAAAAATTCTCATAACGATTTCTAAAACGTTACAAAACTCATATAATATGTTTTGCATATCATATAAATAGTTATTAACTATTTAAAATATAAGAATTAGTTTATACCATATAAAATATAATTTTCATGGTAAGTGATTATCTTGAAATAAGATGGTGTGATTTATTATTTTATTTTTTATTTCTTAACTCCTTAACTTAAGATATAGATGCATCTTACAGCGACTGAACGTAAAAGTAGTGATGTTATTCTGTGTATATGCTCTTTGATAGAATTAGCTATAGAGGGCAGTTGTTTCGCAAGTCTTTCAATATATTGCAGAAATTTATGCCAATTTTAATTGTATACATATGATAAAATTGTGCGAATAAAGAGTACCATATAATATTAAACTTGATAATAATTAATAGTAATTTAGAATTTGCATATGAAAAATATCATATAATATTTAATAGAACAATAATCAATAATAAGATGAAATTTATGTATATTAAATTAGTTAAAACCTATTCATCTACTATTTATATTCTTTCTCATATTAACATCATCCATATTTTCTTTATTTTGAAACAAAAAAGTAGAGCAAGATAATTTACTCGTAAAACTACATTAACACAAAAAAATATGCATATAAAGGTGTCCAAATTTAGGCAAACAGATGAATCCATATTTGACATAATTCGCTAATAAGGAGATAAAGTGAAGAGCGGATCAATTGTCATCGTCCACAGCTAGCAATAGTTACAATATTATAAGCCTAGAAAGTTCCAGTAATATATCCAAATAAAGAAAGAAAGAAAGAGTAATAGAAATTTATAAGCAATCATTAATACGGAGAAGTTATTACAAGTAGAGTAAAGTCAATAAACGCTGAAAAATAAAAAAATGCAGTTAATGGATCTGAACATTGGCCTTTCTGGAATTTCATCTTTCCCAACAAAAAATTTATAAAATTGTGGCAACAAAATATGATTAATAGTTCCTTTATTATTCTAAATTTTTCTAATACATTTTAAAATGAAAATCATGAAATATTTTAAGATTATTAAATTTTCCATTTAAAAAAATTTGTAACAAAATAAATCTAAGTTGTATGCGACTCCGAGTTTTTAATTTCAGGATGAGTATAAAGGTCTATCATAATGCATTTGAAACTCTGTATTATGGGAGGATATAATTACACAATATTATATTGCAAAACCCTCAATTAAAAAATTAATTATAATAGATATCTAACGGCGTATGCAAACTAGAATTAATTTGTAACTCTATACCTCCACTTAAACAATATCTTTGAAGTCGTGTGTTTTTGTGTCTTCAGAGTTGTCTTACCTCCAAATGGTCGTTATACACAACTAACCACTGTTACAATATTATAAGCCTACAAAGTTTCAATAGTCTATCCAAATAAGAAAAGAAAAGGTAACAGAATTTTACAAGTAATCATCAACACAGAGAAATTATTATAAGTAGAGTAAAAATAACAAACGTTGATAAAAACATAAATACAACATAAATACAGTAAATGGATCTAAACATTGGCCTTTCTGGAATTTCATCTTTTCCAACAAAAAATATATAAAATTGTATAAAAACAAAATATGATTAATAGTTCCTTTATTATTCTAAAATCTTCTAATACATTTTTTAAAACCATGAAATATTTTGAGATTGTGTTTTTTCTATTAAATTTTCCATTTGAAAAAAATTGTAACAAAATAAATTTAAGCTGTATGCGACTCTAAGTTTTTAATTGCAAGATGAGTATAAAGATCTATCAGAATACATTTGAAACTCTGTATTATATGAGAATATAATTACACAATATCATATTGCAAAACCCTCAATTAAAAAATTAGTTATAATAGATATCTAATAGCGTATGCAAACTAAAATTAATTTATCACTTCGTACCTCCACTTAAACAGTATCTTGAATGTTGTGTGTTTTTGTATCTTAAGAGTTACCTTATCTCCAAATGATCGTTGTCCTCTTTTATCTGTGAAGGAAATTTCTCGATATTTATCAATATACTTTTTGAAAAGAAATTCTATAGTTCAAATTAAAACCTTAGTTTACTAGTTTGAACCTTTCAATTCATTAAAATGCATTATCATTAATAGCATAACCATCTGTCTTATACTTAGGATTTTATTAAGTAATCGCAAAAATAGAGCTAATCCATCTTAACATTTTAAAACAACTCATATAATTATGACAAATGGATCTGAAAATATATTCCATGCATAAAATATACTTAAAAACTTAAGATTGTAATATCCCAAAAAAGTAAAATGAGATGGAAAGAAAGTTCATATTATAAATCTAAGATATCAGTAACACCACCACCAACTAGAACACTTCTATCATTGAGTGATGTAAGTTCTCCAATACAAAGTTATCAAACAATAACCAGTAAGTTCTTCATATATAAAAAGAAGAAATATTTTTTGATTGTCCAAAATTCTGCAAGACAGCCGCAATGGTCATAAATTTATCATCTTTCTTCTCATCTAAATCTCCATAAATCTCCATCGACTCTGGCGACGGTAGCGGTGGAGGAGGCGGTGAATAAAAAGCACGGTCATTGGAAAATCCCAGATAATGAAAATTGTTTCTTGCCCCTTCAGATCCATTGAACGATATCGAAGAGAGCCGTCATTCATGATCAACTCCCCCGATGGCGGCGGTGGAGGCGGGGGTGAATAAGAAGCATGGGAATTGAAAAAACCAAGATAATGAACAAAATTATTCCTTGCCCTTTCAGGCCCGCTGAACGATATCGAACAGAGATCGTAAGCTATAGCGGACTCTTCAGTCGTGTCGAATGTGTCTAGCCAGTGCCTTTTTTTTTGGTGTGTGGGTTTTGGATTTCTGCTGAATATCGTCCCCAAATACGTTTACGAACGCCTAAGTATTCGGTGGAGCCTCGGGTTGTTCTTCTTCTCTGTGGTCGGTTTTGGTTTGGGAGTTGCATTTGTGAGAGGTGATCTTGCATTTGGCTACCGGATATGAGAGTGGAGATGGTAAGGGTTATGAGATGATCGATCTATATATAGGCTACAAAAGTAGAATATATATTAATTTAGATTGGGGTTTTCTTATGTAAATGTGTCTTAGTTGAAATATAGAAAAACCTTCAATATATAAGTGATGATGTGGATTGTATTAATTTAGATTATGGTTTTGTTAGGTGATTGAATGTTTGGTATAGTTGAAAAGGCTAAGTTTTGGTAGGGCATTAGCATATGAATGAATTTTTATGGTTCTTAACAGTGGAGTTCTAAATGTCGTTTGCATTTAAATTTAGGGTTTTAGTAAAGCAGTTGTAGATTTATATTTAAATTGTGTTTTACTATGTTTTTTGCATGTCTCCTTCTAGGAAAACAATAATTCTTAATTGCTGAATGAATCAAATTATTAGCATGCCTTAAATTAGTTTTAAATTTATTTGTGTTACACATTGCCTATGCATATAGAGGATCTTTTTAGTTACTAATTACAAATCTATAGAAATATGTGATTTAGAATTCTATTTCCATGAGAATCCCCCCTTGCCCAATTTATTTGTTTATTCAAAAATTTTAGATTCCAAACTTTCAAGATCATCTTGAAAACTCTTAATCGAATTTTACACTTTTAAACAAGTTTTAGATTCATCACTAGCTAGGTTTACTTAATGCGTTCTCGCTTATCGTTTTTCCAAAAGAGATATTGACTTATAAGATTCAACTTATTTTGTAACTTTATGCCTTCATAACCAATGGGTACCATTCTGTTGTGTTTAGTTTAGATGGGTTATGTTATCAACTATCTGGAAAAGGTCATACTTATACATCTCTGCAATCAAATCTTGATATATACTGCATATTTTATTGTTATCGAGGAATTTGTCCAACTCCGAATAGATTGTGAAGCCGCTGTTCAGGACAACGATTAGATAGATGATGCATGATTGGTTAGATAATTGTTTGTATAATATCATATATAAAAATATGAAGAAAAATGCATGATGGGATAGATGGAGCTGTGCATTTCCAATTTACCATAATTGCATTTCCTGTTTTCATGGTTGAAGCACGTTTGATTGTCTTCTTTATCACAAGACAACATCAAGGATTATCTTTTCCAAATATTTTTATTTAATTTACTCAAATTACGATGTTATTAAATTAGTCAAATCATACATTTGTTAAAATATACCTTATTGAAAACCGTTCATATGCAGAGTGCAATAATGATATGAGCTGTAAATGTATTTATTTCATCTGTCCAATCATGTATTTTTTCTTTATGCCTGTTTATAAATGATATGACATCGAAATAGTCATTTATACTAAAGCATAACTCGACTTTGTTTTTCCATTTTACTGGAGAATGCATTAATTGTTTTTATCCCTTTGTTCCCTTATCATCTCATGTAGTCAAAAGAACTTTGTTGCAAAATTCATCACTTAGTTGCTATGGCAAATAATACTTGCTTCTCTGGAATCAAATTTTGATGTATATTGCATATTTTATTACCATCGAGGAATCTGTCCAATTTCGAAAAGATTGTGAAAGTGATATTCGAGACAACGATTGGATAGATAATGCATGATTAGACATATAATTGTTTGTATAATATCATATATAGAAATATGAAGAAAAATGCATGATGGGACAGATGAAGCTATGCATTTCCAATTTACCATAATTGCATTATCTGCTTTCACGGTTGAAGCACGTTTGATTCTCTTCTTTATCACTAGGAAATATCAAGGATTATCTTCTCTAAATATTTTTTATTTAATTTACTCAAATTACGATACTATCAAATCAGTCAAATCATACATTTGTTAAAATATACTTTATTGAAAACCGTTCAAATGCAGAGTGTGATAATGATATGAGTTGAATGCATATACTTCAGCCGTCTAATCACGCATTTTTCTTCATGCCTATTTATACATAATATGACATCGAAAATAGTCGTTTAGACTAGAGCATATTTCGATTTTTTTTCTCTTTTTAACGGAGAATGCATTAATTCTTGACACCTATTTATATCTTATTGAAAACCGTTCTCAACATAGAAAGATTATCTTAAGTAGAGCAAAAACAACTAATGCATAGAGAAAACACATAAGTGTGGGATAAAAAATTGTTGGGACTATCCATACTTGATTTTTCGATTTATAAGATATAAGATAAAAGTATTACATATTAGAGAGTTCATATAAATCATAAACCGAGTATTGTAATATTATAAGTTGATATAACTTTTATGAGTTGCCTAGAAAGTTATTTTAAAATAACTTTACTTTTTTAAAGATTCCTATTAACAAATACAATCAACTCTTTATGTGGCATAATTATACTTCTATCTATATATATGGGAAGTAATTTTAGTTATTGCCACTTCAAAATTCAACAACTTAACAGATATTATTGTAAGTTAATTTTGATTATACTTGAATTAAATTTAAAGTTTTTTTTTTACTTTTTACTTGACCGCCTTCTTAATCGATTATGTCTATATGCTAAAGTTTGAAATGAAGAGTTTAAAATTCTCTTAAGTTTTATAAAAAAAACATCTCACCGATTTTTTATGCATACTTTTTGCTTTTAGAGTTCAATTTTGATATTATAAAAGCATTATGCTTATTTAAATGTTTTTATTTAAATTCATGTATGGTACTTTGTGTTATTTGTTTATATCGTTCATTTAATTTCTTTGAAATAATATCCATTTTGATATTTTTTTATTATTTGCCTATACAACCATTTTATTTCTTTGAGGTAACAATATTTACTTAGTTAGGTATACTTGCTGAAACGAAGAACAATAATAAATCAATACAATATATATATATATATATATATAAAATAAATGATTTCAACTATATAGCAGTATCTAAAATTAGTTTAATGAAATATTAATACAATGATATGAATTCAGATAAACGATTAGTATTTCATTGAATGGATCTAACCATTGGGCTCACTGGAATGTCATCTCCATCAACCGGAAATGTAATTTCTCTTTTATATATAGAATTGTATAACGGTGGAGTATAATTAACAATTCCTGTATTATTCTATAATTTTCTAATACCATTTTTATAAAAATCATGAAATATATTAAGCTTAACTTTATCCTATTAAAATTTTCATTAGAAAGAAAAAATTTTAATAAAAAAATAAATCTTAACTACATATAAGTTCAAATTTTTAATTTCGGGATGAGCATAAGGATGTACTCAGAATGCAATTGGAATTGTGCATTGCAGGAGAATATACCGCTAAATGGACAGCGAGAGTTGATATTGTCAATTTTAGTATATTATGTTTTATATTTCGTGATTTCATAACCAATGGACACCATCCAGTTGGATTTAATTTAGGTGGGATATGCTATCAGTTATCTGAAAATCATAGTTATGTTTCTTACGATAGGATCTTGATGTCTTCTACATGTTTTATTGCTATCGAGAAACCTTTCCGGTCCGAATATATCGTGATTTATAAGAATGACCATCATTGCACGTTCATCACTCCGTCTTATAAAGTGTTCGAGCATGCAATAATTGTCGCTTCTTTAATCCGTGGAGATTATCCTTGATGTAAAAGTATTTTTCTATGTATAATGAAATTTTAAAATCAAGATATAATATCATCGCAAAGTTTAAGTGATATTTATCTTTCATTTTTATCATGTCAGTTATACGTCATTTTTATACAATTACTTAAGCTTTAGTTATATGAATATTTTATAAATCCTTGCAATCATTATACTTATGATACCTTACTTGCTATATAATATTTGTTGTTAATAAGAAATTAAAAACTATAAGTCTAAAAGAAAATAAAAATCAATAAGTCAAACGTTATATATTCATTTATTCTAAATGTTAATTTATCTACTGAATGGAAAGTATAACACTGATTGGACAGATGATTGTTTGTACAATATCATATATAGATATATGAAGAAAAATGAATGATAGGATAGATGAAGCCAGCATTTCTAATTCACCGTAATTGCATTTTCTATTTTCACGGTTGAAACACGTTTGATTGTCTTCTCTACCATTAGACAATATCAAGTATTATCTTTTTCAGATATTTTTATTTGATTTACTCAAGTTACGATACTATCAAATCAGTCAAATCATACATTTACCAGAATATACTTTGAGAATTTTTCGCATGCAGAGTGCAATTATGATATGATCTATAAATGTATATATTTCATCCGTCCAATCATGCGTTTTTATATCCCTATGTATATATGACACGACATCAAAATGAAGAAAAATGCATGATGAGACGCATGAAGCCAGTATTTCCAATTCACCCTAATTACATTCCTTATTTTCGCGGCTGAAGCATTTTTTGTTATCTTCTCTGTCACTAGACAACATAAAGTATTGTCTTTTCCAAATATTTTTATTTAGTTTACTCAACTTAAGATGCTACCAAACCAGTCAAATTATATTTTGTCAGAATATGTTTTATTGAGAATTTTTCACATGCATAGTGCAATTATGATATGAGCTATAAATGCATATATTTCATCCATCCAATCATATATTTTTTCTTCATGCATATTTATATATGATATGACATCAAAATGAAGAAAAATGCATAATAGGACACATGAAGCTATACATTTCCAATTCACCATAATTGCATTCGTTGTTTTCTAATTTTAAATTTCAAACTGACTTGGTGACTCTTACTCTTATCAGGATAATTACAATATTGAACTTATATATATATATATATATATATATATATATATATATATACTTTGGTCATGCATTTTCTCACAAACACTTGTGCCTGACTATTTCAAGTACTCAAGTTATCCATGATGAAGCTTAAGTTTAGTCCGTCGGTAATGAAGAAAGGCCAAAAAAAAGTAAGACGTCGACCGTGACGTCTTTCCCACAAGATATGCTCATCGAAATTGCCATGCAAGTCATCTCCAAGTTCTCGGCTCTTCTCGACGATGTTAAAAACTTACGTGCAACGTAAGCATTTATTGCTTTTTATAATTTCAGAACCAACATATGAATTATCTAATGTCATTTTATATGCATTTTAGATATAAGAGTTTTTATCCGGCCTCCAAAGATAAGATGGTTGGACGTTCAATCTCGGTGATTAAGGAGTACTTGATGATGTATTGGTGGGAAAAAAGTGCTTGTATAATTTTGCTTCGAAGTTGTGCAAATAGCGGCAATCTTGATGCCAACTTCATTCTTGGACTTGTAAATAATTTGATTAATTGCATATCTTGCTAATATATATATATATATATATATATATATATATATATATATATATAAATTGTCTAATTCATCGATATTGGGTTTTTCTTTAAACCTATAGGAAGAGATATACAACTTAGGAAGGATGACTTTGGATATGGAGCATCTCAAGACAGCGATGACCGGTGACCACTTTGCAGCGGCATATGTGGTCGGGATCATACTGTTTTTTGATGCATATACACGAGCACACGCCATGGAAATCCTGAACAAAGTTTCTTGTGGCGATTTTTTATACGCTGGTCATGAAGTTAAAGAGTGTACGAGATTGGACAATCCGATAGCAGACAGATGCAAAAGAGATGCTTTGCAGATTACGAATAAAAGTTGGATGAGGGTGATGTTGAAGATGGAGCCAAGATCTCCTTGCAAGGATAAGCTCTGTGGAGAGGTTGTGAAGGCAAAATGTGATGGCTACTGGATTGATAATGATCGACTTCCGAAGGCGTTTTGCGGTCAGTTTTGCCGATGGATGGACGAGTGCTACAAATTCTTTGAAAATTAATTCCAATGGAAATACTGCTACCATCTCTTAACAGATTATGTTTTTGAATTTTTTTTTAAAAAAATTAGGTTTCAGAAGTATGTGTCATATTTGCTGGGTAGGATGTTGAAATTTGTGATCACTCTGTAATAGTTCATTTTTGTTAGTAAGAAACCAACATCTCTTTTTGCTGCTAAATATAATTTTCATAGCGTAACCGGTTTTAATTTGCTGTTGAATGATGATAGTTTCAGAAGAAAATATTGAAATCAGAAATATTGGCACCATTCATTTTTTGTTGCGTTTTTCACCACTAAACAACATCAAATATAATTTTTTCAGATATTTTTATTTAATTTACTCAAGTTACGATGCTATCAAATCGGTCAAGTTATGTTTTGTTAAATCTACTTTATTGAAAATCGTTCAAATACAGAGTGAATTATGATTAGAGTAAGAGTTCAAAAAGTAACATTTTATCACTACTACAATAGGGGGTTGCCCCTATGAATATTGAAATCCGCAGGGGCAGATTTATTTTGGCCCTACGGATTAGTCCGTAGGGCTATACGATTGCCCCTACGGTCCTTACATATTTATATAAAAATTATTAAATCTTAAATTATTGTTTGCCCCTACGGAGCCGCAAACCAAGAACCTACGGACTTATCCGTAGGGGCATCTAAATAGGGATTTAAGTTAAAAGCTCAGATCGATCCCTACACTCATTATTGCCAATTCTCGCGCGAACAAAAAATTCCCAAACCCTCGTTCCCGCCGATCGATCGTCGTTCTCGTCGTTCTCGTCATCGCCAGCGCTGCCGATTCGTCGTAGCCACCGCCTGCTTTCGTCGTAGCCACCACCTGCTTTCATCGTCGCCAGCGCCAGCTCATCGGAGTTCTCGTCGTCACCTCTGCACAGGTAAGGAATTCTTCAATTACTCAAATTTTTGATTAGGGGTGGGGCTGGGGCTGCGGGCTGGGGCTAGGGCTCGGGCTGCGGATAGGGCTGTGGTTGGGGTTGGGGCTCGGGCTCGGGCTGCGGCTAGGGCTGTGGTTGGGGTTGGGGCTCGGGCTCGGGCTGCGGCTAGGGCTGTGGTTGGGGTTGGGGTTGGGGCTCGGGCTGCGGTTAGCGTTAGGGTTGGGGCTGGGGCTGAGGATTCGGTTGGGATTAGGGTTCGGCAGGGGGTTGCTGTTGGGGTTGGGGTTAGGGTTGGGGTTGGGGTTTTGGATTTCAGGGTCTAAGTTAATTTCCATTCTAATTAGCATTAAGCTCGTTAATTGAAATGTTGATGATAATCATAAGAGTAAAATTTGTCTAGTTTGAGAAGGTGTTGGAAACTGGACTAATAATGTGGGTAAAGCCCAGTTTAATTAATAATTTTATTTGTCATTCTCAAATTTTCTTGGAAACGGAGACTGTTTTGTGGAACTTTTAGCCGTTAGGCATGTTGGGGTTTTGTTTTTGGAGTCATCGGACATGGCATTTGGTAGGTATCCAAAGACCCCGTGTCTGATTTTGGATATTTTTGATTGATTTAAACTGTGGGTCTGAGTAGTCCCTTAATTTGATCTGGTTGGGGTTTGAGTATGCAAAGGATTTGTAGTCTGGTGGAAATTTTGTGGGTGTTTTCGGTTGAATATGTTTGCTAATTGCATAAGATGCTCATAAGATTCTGGATTTTGAGGATGGGCCGTTGTAATTGGAAATGCTTAGAATTGTAGGACCTTCTTTATTTTAGCTATATATAATTGCAAAAAAAGAGACACATTTCTGATTTGAAGAAAAGGAAGGGCAAAATAGGGATTTAGTTATGGATTTTACTTGGGCGTCTCCTCTTTTAATACATGTCTATCTTTACAAGAATATCGTGTCACATATTCGGTTTTAGTATCTGTACACAACTGCTTTGATTATCATCGTGTTATTAACATCTTGAACTTCTATCCTTTTTCTAATATGTTTCATAGTTGGGGTTGCGGTTGGGGTTGGGGTTCGGCAGGGGGTTGCGGTTGGGGTTGGGGTTAGGGTTAGGGTTGGGGTTGGGGCAGGGGGTGAGAATTTTTCTAGGTTTCTTTTAAAGCTTGTGAAGGAAATTTTGAGCCCCCTAAAAATGAACATTTCTAATGATTTTGATAAGAGACAAGAGAGCAATAAAGTTTTGTTTTCTATTTGTCTAGATTCAAATGTCTACTTATATATATATATATATATATATATATATATATATATATAAATATTTACAATCTCAATATTCGTGGCATGTTGGTTATAAATTTCTCTCTCTTTAGAGATATATAGCCTACTTCAGCACATAGCTAGGTATGTGATAAAATTATTTTTGATAAAACAATGCATGATATAATATAGAAATATATTTGTTTCTTAGCTTCAATAATACAAACGTGTTCCAAATTAACGTAATTCAAATAGCAATTCCTTGGAATTTTTTAGTCCAGAGAATCTTGATCGAGTCTCAGGATCATATTGATTCAAGAATTTTGTGTGACACCAAAGACTGGACGTTAGACGAATAGCCGGTGGTAAAACTTCTTAAAGTATATTAATTTTGAATCTTCTTCTAAACTCAATGATTCTACATTGATAAAGAAAAGCTTAGATATCGATGACAAATGGCCACATATTACAAGTTACAAAGATGATGTTCAACACCTTCCCAACTTTTTCATTGCTTGTGATATTTTCTCTCCTTTTCTCCTGGTCTCTGTCTATCATGAAACTTTGGGAATGCATATTAAGACTCTCTCCTCTTTTTGGTTATTATTTTTCCCTTTGTCGGCTTAATTATTGAGATGGAGATTTGATTAGAGTTTTGGTGTTCATAATTTCATAATATGAGCAAGGCAATTGACAAATCATCATGATGTTGTTATGATCATAGCAAGATGTAGGTGCTTGTTTGTTGGTACTAAAGCATGATACAATCTCTTTTATTGCTAGTGGATGCGTTTTGTTCAAAGAGTCTTTTCCTTTTAGTAATTTTCCTCTTTAGGGAGTTTTCGACATTGAAATCTCACTAGTTGATAATGTTAAATGAGTTCTAGTCGTAGTTTGCTACATTTTTTGATATATAGTAGATGGTGATACTTCTTTAAGTAAAAACAACCCTACACTTAAGCGAAATCATAAATTGAAATACACATATATAGAATACAACTCATACATGGGTATCCTCAAATCTAACTTTAATTATCGATAATTTATTCTTTTCAACGACAAACGCACACACAAAGCATATACACGGATTTTCTCCTTTGTCAGTAACCATCCCGTTCTTAGATTTCTCAATATAGTCATCATAACCTACAATTTATATGATACAGTCTAACATGGCCCATGAGTACGTCAGGGTTAAGAACTGGATGTATGTGAATTGGCAACAACGTATGCAACCTAAGTTTGTCACTGGAGTTTCTGCTTTCATTGAATTTGCACGCGCACATAATAAGAAGGAGAAACAGTAATGTGGCAGAAGAAGGAGGAGAAGACAGTAATGTGGCAGAAGAAGAAAAAATGACATTTCTTGTTCTCTGTTTCAGCATCAATCTTCTGATATGAACTAATGATGGCTTTCACATTGGCTTTTCCTTTTAGAGACTTCTTAGTGTCCAATGGAAAGTATACATCAGATTTGTGCAGGTCAGGTTCTTCTACGACTTTCAAGAGTTTCAACTGATTCTGTAAATTACACCCTAGTTGGGTGATACTTTTACCACTTCTCACTGCAGGTGCGCTCTCTAATATCCATTTTGAATGTAATATTATAAATATTCATGCATGTTTATGTCAAAATTACTTATATTGTCAATGTTTGATTATCTAGTTGTTGGTGATGCGTCCATATCAGGGACAGAGGCCACTCCCGCTCTTCCCGGTATGTTTATATATCATATAGTGCATGTATATTGATTTAGAATGCTATATCATAAATATACACACATTCCTTTTGCTCTTACTTAGATAGTAATTTTTATTATTGTCTAGCTGTAGGTGGTGACAGTAGTTGACAATAAAATTTGTCATCCTAGAAACTATGATTTTTATATGTGCTCGCATGCGGGAATGATTGTAAGTCGTGGACCTGTACAATAAATTCTTATTTGGTATTTGTTTGAAATCAAATTGAATACTATATAATTGATAAGTTTGTTATATTTATATTTAGTTTGGAATTAACACAATATTTATTCACGCAGCATGCACTTATGATCAACCAACTGCTCATGATATTTGTAGCCCATCATAGAGATCACCACATCAACTTTTTTTATTGCCTCCACCAAGCTCTTGTGATCATGCATATCACCCTACATATATTCAACATATATATCATCAGGTCTTTCTAAAATCAATGATCTTTAATTCAAAAAACAAATAAACACACACATAAGGAGTGAATTAATGAAGAAAAGAGGGTCCACTTTTCGTTAGGTGTCGTCAAAAGTTTATATCCTCCATCAATTATCAAGCTACCGAGGACGAAAAGCCACCTTTGTTAGTCGAGAGTCATGGTAATAGTCATGGAGATTGAATATAAAAGAAATAGAGAGAAGAAAATAAAAATTGTAGATAGTAGAATAGCACACTCATTTCAAAAATTGCACTTTGATCTTTATGTCTACCTTTTTTTTTAATTGTAGATAGTAGAATAGCACACCCAAATTTTTTTAAAACAAAAGAAAAACAGTGACCTATATACAAAATGGGTAAATGTCGTGATCAATAAATTACTTACCATTTGCCGAGACATGTATTTTTGCAGCATCCATACATCCTTTTCCTCTTCTTCGATGCCGTATTCTCATTATCTTCGTCTAATCCATCTGAAACTGCAATTAAATTTAATTAAACCAAATAAAATCAAAAATTAAAATCAAACAGCAACAACAAAATCAATGAAATTTATAGCCTACCAGAGTCTTCAAGAATATCCACATATGAATCCTGGGCCTTCTTCTTTTTCTTCAAAGATCTTTTAGAAGCAGAGAATTTTGTTTTCTGGCAAGTGCTTTGAAGCTAAACACCATATTGCCTTAGTATTTGAAAACCAAAAAATGCCCAGTTTGCAGATTATTGGCTACTGTAAATTCATGCCACCCATCTCCACTCATGGAAGCAACTTTGTTCTCGATGTGAAGATCAACATGCCATATTTTGCTATTGTGGCTCACTAGGTTAGCATTTTCTCTTCTCTTGACCATCTTGCTAATCTGCTTGGTAAATTTATTCGGAACCGGCTGTGAATCATTAAAAGACATGCATAAGAAAGGAAGCTAAAATACAGATATATAGCATACCGATATATCGAAACTTCAAAGTTGCGATAACAATCCAGAGATATTTATTTCTACACACGTGGTGCACGTGCGAATGCGTCAGGCATCATGGACAAATATTTGAGAACATGGAAAGTATTATTAGTATAAAGTAATTAAAGCTTTTAAACACCTTTGTTTACCCCAATCAGAGCAAAGCTCTGTTCAAATTCCAAGGTGGAAAACGAAGCAATGCTTCTGTTGTTAAAAATAAAAAAAAAAAAATGCGCGCGCTGCGCGACACGTGTCAGCGCAGCGCAACTGCGCGCTGCGCAGCGCACTAAAATTAAATAAAAAAAAAAAGGCTGCGCGACACGTGTCAGCACAGCGTGACACGTGTCACGCGCTGGGGCACTGCGCCAAACAGAATTAAAAGATTTAAGAAATCTTTTCTGTTCTTTTTAAAACAAGAAGATTTTCTTCTGCAAAGCAGAAGCCCTTGGATCAAAGATCCAGCGGTGGGGAAAATTCCCCAAATCACTCAGAGAAAGATTTCTTTAACAAATTTAACTAATTTATGGGCACTATAAAAAGGACCCCAGACCTCAATTAAAAGGCATCAACATCTTGCTAAAAAAAATAGAGAAGAGAACTCTTGAGAACTCTTGAAGAATAAAAAAAAGGTAAAAACCTTTAAAGGAAGAGAAATTTCTCTTATGAACAGATCATAGATCTAAAAAACAAGATCAATGATCTTTAATAAAAATAAAATAAAATAAAATAGTGCTTTGCACTTTTATGAACCTTTAGTTCTCTGAGATAAGAAAAACAAGAAAAACTTGTTTTTTCTTAGAAATAAATCAAATAGTGCCTTGCACTTGTTTTATGAACCATCGGTTCATGAACCTAAAAGGTTCTTAAATTAATAGTGCTTTGCACTTCTTATGAACCACTGGTTCTCTAAAACAAGAAAAACAGAAATTAAAAAAAAGAAGATAGTGCTTTGCACTTTTATGAACCTTTGGTTCTTGAAATAAAAAGAAAAAACTTGTTCTTCGTTGATCTAAATTAGATCAAGAAATCAAATAGTGCTTTGCACTTCTTTTATGAACCATTGGTTCTTGAATCTAAAAGATTCTCAAATTAATAGTGCTTTGCACTTATGAATTTGCACTGTTGTGCTTTTTGATTGGCGCAAAGCGCTTGATAAATGCAATGCATTTTCTAAAGGGCCAAGCCCAAACCAAAAAGACCTAGTAGGCCTAATTAAATTGCAAGGCAATAAATGGGCAGAGCCCAAATAAATTGATGCTTTGCATCCTTTATACAAGGGCAGAGCCCAAATAAAATTGATGCCTTGCATCCTTTATATAAGGGCAGAGCCCAAAACAAATTGATGCTCTGCATCCTTTCTGGGCAAGGCCCAAATAAAAATAAAAAAAGAAATGCAATGCAAAAGCAAATAAAATGTTGAACATTTCAACTGGACTTAGCCCAATTTTGGCCATAAGTCCTTAAATTAAATTGACTGAGCAAAATTGCTCTTCTGAATCAATTGACATCCGGTTCGAGGGTACATCTCCAAACTCCTTTGACATCCGTCGTTGTAATTCCTCAACGACGTCAAAGAGGTGACGGGTCCCAACGACCACACATCAATACGGACTGCGGGGTCCTTAAACTCGTGGACCGAAACGTCCTTAAACTAATATTGGATCGAGACGTCCTTAAACTAATAACGGACCGAAACGTCCTTAAACTAATATTGGACCGAAACGTCCTTAAACTAACGGTGGACCACTATGTCCTTAAACTGGTATTGGACCACCATGTCCCTAAACTGGCACAATAGAGCCCAAATGCTCTTTTGTCGGATCTAAACGATCCCGTTAAGTCGATCTTAGTCCCAAACTGGACTAACGTATCCTTAACAACCGTTTAAGTTGATCTTAGCCTCAAATATGGCTAACGCATCCTTAAACCTTCAAACAGACTTTAGTCCCAAATTGGACTATAAATTCCCCCAATCAACTTTGGCTCAAGGGTACATCTCTGAACTCCTCTGACATTTGTCGTTGTAATTCTTCAACGTCGTCAGAGAGGTGACGGGTCCCGACGACCATACATGCAATGGACCACTATGTCCCTAAACTGGAACAATAGAGCCCAAATGCTCTTTTGTCGGATCTAAACGATCCCGTTAAGTTGATCTTAGTCTCAAACAGGACTAACGTATCCTTGACGAACGTTTAAGTCGATCTTAGCCGCAACGCGACTAAGGCATCCTTAAACTAAAAACACCAAACCCAAATCTAAGTAAATACGGATTTGGACTAATCCACGTCCTACGGGCGACGGTATTACTCAGTCTCCGTATACAATTCACGGGCAACCACAAACAAAATAAACACCCACGACACGAAGTGAAATTCTGGAGAAGGAGAAAGTTGTTACCGCGAAGCGGTAGCGTAATTAACTGCAGGGGCTTGCGCCTGCAGGGAAGAGCATCCCCACAATCAAAAAACCCCTCACCCCGAGGGGGAATCTGACGAAGTCTGCTACATCGGCCGCATCCGTCTAAACCTCCGATACACGGTGCCGTAAATCAACTCGGCATCTTCGGAGAGGTGGACGGATAAAACCAATTAGCATCTGCCCCGAATCTCAGCGTCAGGACATCGCAGTCTTGTGCGCCGCCTTTCGGAGGGGAACAGATTCTGGCACGCCCGGTAGGACCTCTTCCTCTTTCCACTCCACACTTCGTGTGTCGTGTTCGCGAACAAATCGCGGTTTGCTGTGGTTGCTTGTGGATTCAAAGTAGTTAGATTTGGTGTCTTTCTCCATGCAGAAAACAGAAGATCGATGGCTTCGAACTGCACCGCCCGCAGCGATAACTCTCGCTCCGTCATTGTTGGAGGAGTGACTTATGGGCCCCAAGCGGCCTCCCTTTTCAAAATGCCGGTGGAGCAGATGGCTCAAGCCACCACTGGACTATTTTTTGGGACCATGCTCCCACCAATGAGCTTCAACGCCCCAATGACATTGCAAGAAGCTCCAAAGAAGTCGGTCTTCGATCGACTTACCACTGCCGCGACCCCTCTCAACGGGTCGTCCAACTCCACTGCTTCAGTTTTTAACGGACTAGGCCAGAGCTCTAACAGGCTCATGAAGAAGCCTGCCATACCAGAAGGCGTTATCCCGAAGCGGATAGCCATTCCAACTCACGTTCCTGGCAAAATCACCAAGGTTGCTTCCCATGTTCAGAAGTCCGCTTCTGACAAGTTGGCCGTCCCCGTTCAACGGACGTCGATCTTTAAAAAGCTGGTACCAGTATATTCTGACCAACACAGGGGGCATGAGAAGGTCACCCCTATAGCTGAAACAACTCCATCAGCACGACAAGCTCGACGTCGCCACTGGCGTCGAGTAAGGAAGGCTGGGGGCAACTCCCCCTCTGGGATTACTCCGTCAGCTCCGATGGTGAGGATCGATGCTGCTGTTCCAACCAAGAATAACTTTGAACTGCTCAACAAGGTGCGCAGAAACTCTCCTACTGCGGTGATGAAACGAACTCCTTCACCTGTGGAGAATACTCCAGAGAAGAAGCTAGAGCAGCCCCCTCAACTGCTGTCCTCTAAAATTTACAAGGTCTGGCGACAGGTCCAGGAGTCAGTGATTAATGAAAACTATCTTCATCGACAGAAAAAGACAGAGGTTCGGCAAAAGAAAGATTACTCTGTCAAGCCAGAAGAAGCAGCGGCTACTCGGGTGTCTGCTGCAGCGACACCCTCAACGCCAATCACTCAAAAGAAAAGGAGGCCACAAAAAGCCCCTGTGAATAAGGCACACCATAAAAGCGCTGGACACAAACGCCCCAAGTCCGGGGGCATGGTAGTGCACATTGTTTATATGGCTTCTGGAAAGGAGGAAAGCCGCACTTCTACGGGCCACCGACCGCTCACCCGATCCGTGACGAAAGCCCAGGAGAAACAACAAAAGCTTCAGGAAATGATGACTACAATGGCTGCACTCACTGAGCCAAAAGAAAGCTCTGAAATGTCTTCGGATGAGCGTCAAGAACAAGAAACCGACGCTGACTTTTTACGCAGAGTCCTCGAAAAGAGGGACAAAGAAGCTGCAGAGCAAGCGGCTAACATAAAACAGATGGCGCTCCTCTTCCAAGATATGGTAGGGATGATGTTACAGCAGGACCCTCCTGCTGAAGATCCTCCGATCGTCCTTGAAGACGACAGGGGAGAAACGTCAAATCATCCGCCGGCTCTGTCAACAGCCAAGGAGGAGGCAATCTCCAAAGTTGACCTAGACGAATATATAGCTCAGCAGATCCGGGTTCATCAGGCGAATGAAGCGACTGGGCAAATTGTTAGAACTGGACGGCCGTATCCAGGCTGGTATGACCAAATCAAGTACCCGCCAGGATATACGATCCCTAAATTCCACGTATATAAAGGGACAGGGAATCCGCATCAGCATGTCGCTCAATTCAGGGCCTTATGCGGCAATACTGGAGGCGACGACAAATTGTTGCTACGTCAATTCGTCGGCAGCTTAGCAGAAACAGCCTTTGAATGGTATTCGGAGCTGCCTAACGACTCTATCAAAACATTTGCAGAGATGGAGCTGCTGTTTACACAAAGATTCGCGAGTGCTAGTGAACACACTCCGATAACAGCACTGATAAATGCCAGGATAAGGCCGAGCGAAACGTGGGTCCAATACGCAACACGATGGCGGAACCTATGGTCGAAATGCGAACAACGCATAGAAGAGGCACCTGCGGTAGGCATGTTTGTGGGCACTCTCGATCCGCAGGCGACCATCTCGCAATTCATGATGTTCTTCAGGCCGACCACCTTCCAGGCCTTGATCGACAAATTAGCCCAAATGGACCAGATGGGCCATAGACCGTCTCCTCCAAGACCCGATCCCCGAAATGAGAAAGGAAAAGCGATCATCGTCGCCAACGCTCAGCAACAGTCGAGCAACTCAAAGCCGGTCGCTCGCCAAAACAACGTGCGTCCACGCCCATCCCTCGAAGAGAGACTAGGACGTCCTTACTCGTTTCCTCAGAATAAAACGAGAAGACTGTTTGAGCTGGCAGTGCGTAACAGACTCATCAATCTGCCGAGTCCAAAGCGTCTGTCGCAGCCAGGCGATCTTAATAATCCCAATTATTGCCCTTACCACCAAACGGTAAGTCACCCGATTGAGGATTGTTTCGTCTTTAAGGGATGGATCGAGGATCAATACCTGCAAGGCAAGTTCGCGCTGTCTGAAAGCTGGAAGGTAAACCCACCACAGCCGCACTCTCCAAAGAAGACGGACACGCCGGGGGCAACTTGTTCTTTCATCGAGGATGAAAACGATGGAGAAAACTTATCGGATGAATCCGAAGACTACGTAGCGACTTGTCATGTGATTTCTCATTCACTGACGGATGAGGAGGAGGATCCTTGCACTGAGAAATCAATGGCGGACCCTAAAACAGAAATTCCTCGGCCGTCAGACAAGTTGATCGATGCCTTCCTAAATGAAATTCGTCTGAAAGCAAAAGCCAATCAAGAGCATGAAATGGCCATACTGGAAAGAACCAAGGTATTCCCGTTAAATCAAAAGCCATACACTGCGGGTAAAAACAAATTCAAGACGAGGAAACGGTTCGCCAAAGCTCTATCAGTAGGAATGAAGCTACCGCCCTCCGAAGAAAATCCTTTCTCTGAGATAGAGATGCACCCTAACTTCTGTTTATATCATCAGAAGATCATACATCCTACCGAAGACTGCGAATCCTTTAACTGTTGGTGGCAAGGGTATGTCGCTCAAAAGCGACACTTCGACAGGACAAAGTGTGAAGCTTGTGGACATCGGAAAAATGCGATAGATGAGCGCAAAAGAGCCACCGCCGACTGTCATATAGCCGACTTCAAGGGATCACAAATTATCACCTTTGGAAGCGACTCTGACGAAGAAGCTACCCCCAACTCTCCCCTCGGGGAATCTATTTCAAAAATAAAGGAATTGAGAAGCCGCGAGAACGTTCAGCCGTGCAATCGCATGCTACTCGGAAAAAATCTCGACCCCGCAAACAACAGAGCGAACAAAAAGGATAACAGAAAAGGAAAAAAGGCCCTCGTCGCCAGCGCTCAACAACAATCAGGTGACCCTAGACCGGTTGCTTGCCAAAGCAACAAGCGGTAATCCCTCCAGGAAAAGTTGAAACGTCCTTACTCGTTTCCGCAAGATAAAATAAGGGGACTGTTCGAGCTGGCAGTGTGCGACAGACTCATCAATCTGCCGGGTCCAAAACGTCCGTTGCGGCCAGGCGATGTTAATAATCCTAATTATTGCCCTTACCACCAAACAGTAGGTCACCTGATCGAAAACTGCTACGTCTTCAAAAACTGGGTTGAAGACCAATACCAACAGGGCAAATTTGCGCTGTCTGAGAACTGGAAGGTGAGTCCGCCACAACCGCACGCTCCGAAGAAGATGGATACGCCGGGGGCATCATGTTCATTCATGGAGAAGGACTCATAGACCGAAAAGTCAATAAACTAAATGTTCGCCTCAAATACGG
Source organism: Agapanthus africanus (assembly GCA_030015575.1). Classification (NCBI taxonomy): domain Eukaryota; kingdom Viridiplantae; phylum Streptophyta; class Magnoliopsida; order Asparagales; family Amaryllidaceae; genus Agapanthus; species Agapanthus africanus. The sequence goes on along the minus strand of JASDDO010000022.1, from coordinate 764,797,675 downwards.
CGACGACGGACCGAAACGTTCTTAAACTAACAACGGACCGAGATGTCCTTAAACTAACGACGGACCGCAATGTCCTAAAACTTGCAAATGACCGAAACGTCGTTAAACTACTCCCAACCCGCAGCATCTTCAGGCTGACGTGTTAAAAAAAAAAACAAAAAAAAAACAAAAAAAAAACGGTACGTCCACAAGCAAAATGGGCACGGATGAAAATCCGAAAGGGCTCCGTGAGTAAAAACAGCAGGGCTACCGGCGAGTGTTCATGAAAACCCGAAAGGGCGCGACCTCGTAAAAAAAAAAAAAAAAAAAAAAGAAGAAAATAAAAAAAAGGTATGTCCACAAGCAAAATGGGCACGGATGAAAACCCGAAAGGGCTCCGTGAGTAAAAACAGCAGGGCTACCGGCGAGTGTTTGTGAAAACCTGAAAGGGCGCAACCTCGTTAAGAAACACTTATAGGGTCCTCTCGACCCTGTAAGGAGAAACCACCTGCGTGAGATCCTTACGACTCACAAAGGAACAACACACTTAGGAATCCCCACGATTCCTAAGGAGAAAATACACTTGCGAGATCCTCACGACTCGTAAGGAGAACTCTCTTGTGGGACCCTTACGGCTCATAAGATTTGAAAGTCTTAAGTTGCAGAAACCTTAACCTGTTCTTAAGCAGCCCCCACAACCTTCGATATTGCCCTACAAGTGGTCCAATATTGGCCCTTGTATACAATCCACGGGCGCAAATAAATATTTCCCTAACCAAGTCCCATCTGTGACTAGGGATATGCTTGTACAGCAAACAACACTTGTAAGTCCTCTCGACTTATAAGGAGAAAACCCTTTTGTAAGATCCTTACGAGTTACAAGAGAACATGCACTTAGGAATCCTCACGATTCCCAAGGAGAAAACACACCTACAAGATCCTCACGACTTGTAGGGAGAAATACCTTTGTGAGACACTTACGACTCATGAAGTCAAAAGCCTTAGCCGACAGGACCCTTAACCCTGTTTACTAAGCCATCTTTGTTCAACATCGACAGAGGCAAATGATGATTCGCTCCTGGCAATATTCCAGTTGCAGCGATGCTGATGCCTAGACCGGTATCAAATTCCAAGTCCTTTCATGGCAAATGATGATTCGCTCCTGGCAATATCCCAGTTGCAGCGATGCTGATGCCTAGACCGGTATCAAATTCCAAGTCCTTTCACGGCAGATGATGATTCGCTCCTGGCAATATTCCAGTCGCAGCGATGCTGATGCCAAGATTGGTATCAGATCCCAAATTCCCTACTCATAAAAAAAAAAATGCATACGAAATAGCCGAAATGATGGGGCAACTTGCAAACAAAATCAGCAAGTAAAAATGTATGCACGAGTAAAAAGAAAAATAGCCGAAATGATTGGGCAACTCGCAATAAAAAAAAACAACGAGTAAAAATAAAATAAACAGTCGAAATGATTGGGCAACTCGCAATAAAAAGTAGTGAGTAAAAATAAAGTAAATAGCCGAAATGATTGGGCACCGCGAAAAATAGCCGAAATGATTGGGCAATCGCGACCTTCGCGATATAAAAGCTGAAATGATAAAGCATCGCGGAAAGAATAAAAAAAAAATGAAAGAATGAAACTTTTTGCCCTACAGGTGAAATTACATCGATCCCTGTATACAATCTATGGGCGCAGATAAAGAGGGAACTATACCTTCCCAACAGGCTCCATCAGAAAGCGAAGCCAAATCTCGACGGTTCATAGATAACCTAGAGAAAATCTCGACATTTATCGTAATATTACAGACACGATGTCAACAAATGAAGCAAACGAAGATCCCGAGCTTCAGGGTCTCGACGTCAATATCGACAACTTAAAGATCACCAACGACGTTTCTCCTCACTCCAACTAGATGCAGACATGACGTCAACAACTGACCTCAGAATCGCAACGAAACGGAACCATGACAAAGTCCCTAGTTCCAAATCTCAATGGCCACGTCTACAGCCTGGAGACCAACAACGGTGTGCCTCCTCATTCCAACAGGACACAGATGTTACACCATCAAGCGGAGCGATGGCAAAATCCCAGCTTCACCTCAGCATTCGTCTCGATACAGTAGACGCAATGTCAACAACAGCGTTCCTCCGCAGTCCAGCTGGAGGCAGATGCAACGTCAACAAAAGACCTCACGGTCGAAACAAAGCGGAGTAACGGCAAAATCCCAACTTCACCTTAGCATTCGTCTCGTTACAACAGACGCAATGTCAACAACGGCGTTCCTTCACAGCCCAGCAGGGTGTACATGCAAAGTTAACAAAAGACCCCATGGTCGAAACAAAGCGGAGTGATGGCAAAATCCCAGCTCCACCTCAGCATTCGTCTCAATACACCAGACACAGTGTGAGCGAATGAAGCGAAGGCCAAATTCCTAGCTTCAAGATCTTAACGGCAAGTCATATAAGGCCTGAAAGACCACCGGAGATCATCTCACATAAAGTGGTCACCTCCTCGACGTTCGTCTCTATACAGCAGACAAAATGTCAACCCTAGCATTCTTCTTCCAGCAAGGATTCAGACATGATAAAGCAAACGAAGCGAAGGCCACATTCCTAGCTTCAACGTCTTTACGGTAACTCACATAAAACCGGAAAGACAATCGGAGATCATCTCGCACCAGCACAGAGTGGTCACCACCTTGACGTTTGTCTCGATACAGCAGACGAAATGTTAACCCCAGCGTTCGTCCTCCAGCAGGATTTGGACACACCAAAGCAAACGAAGCGAAGGCCACATTCCTAGATTCGACGTCTTGACGGTAACTCATATAAAACCGGAAAGACAACCGGAGATCATCTCGCACTAGCACAGAATGGTCACCACCTCGACGTCCGTCTCGATACAGCAGACGAGGTGTCACCCCAACGTTCGTCTCGACACAGCAGGCGCAACGTCATTAAACGAAAGGAGCCACGGCAAAATCCCTAGTTCCAAACCTCGATGGTTCACCAGCAACCTAGAGACAACCTCGACGTCCGTCTCGATACAGCAGACGAGATGTCACCCCAACGTTCGTCTCGACACAGCAGGCGCAACGTCATTAAACGAAAGGAGCCACGGCAAAATCCCTAGTTCCAAACCTCGATGGTTCACCAGCAACCTAGAGACAACCTCGACGTCCGTCTCGATACAGCAAACGAGATGTCACCCCAACGTTCGTCTCGATACAGCAGACGCAATGTCATCAAACAAACGGAGCCACGGCAAAATCCCTAGTTCCCACCATGACATTCGTCTCGATACAGAGGACGCAATGCCAGCAAACGAAGCAAAGGCCAAATTCATAGCTTCAGGGTCTTAATGGCAAGTCATATAAAGCCTGAAAGACTATCGGAGATCATCCCACACCAGCGCGGAGTGGTTATGACTCATCGGGGCTCTCCAAAATGAGCCTAACCTCAAGTAAAAAGCGGCATGGCAAATTCCTAGCGCTTGCTCTTCCGACGGTCAAACTGCCAAGGAGGATTGCTTGAAGACGTCTTGTCCAGCCCCCGAAGGGATCAGAGACACGGCAGTCGCAGGGCTACTCGAACAGCACGATTGCCTATCGAGGACTATATCAGCTTATGCGACGGTACGATGGCCAAAACCCTAAGTACCACCAACCTTAACGGGCTTCTGTCGTAAAGAGCAGAGGTTAAATGCGACGTTAAGATGTTCTTGCGAGAAACGTTCGATTCGTCTCGACTTGTGAAAAATTGTCGAGGCGGCTCGACTCGTGAGATAAAGCCTTGGGCAGTGGGCATAAAAGAAGCCTGTTTCCTAAGCATTGGGACCCCGTAAGTTGGCCCAAAACGGTCTCTTGCATACCATCCACGAGTCTCACTCTCCAACATCGAACTTCGACAAGGGGGGAAACAACCGCTTACAAGTCCTCTCGACTTGTAAGAGGGAAAAATTCTCTTGTAGGATCCTTACGAATTACAAGAGAAAACCACACTTAGGAATCCTCACGATTCCTAAGGAGAAAAAAACCCACCTACGAGATCCTCTCGATCCGTAGGGAGAAAAGTCTCTATGAGACCCTCACGGCTCATAGAGTTGAAAAGTCTTAGACAGCAGATCTGAACCTGCGGCCTAAGCCCTCGCTATCTCATGAAGAAATCAAGAAGCTTACTCTATTACCTGCTAATTGTGACGACATGCTAAGAAAGAGGAAAAACAACAGAAAGAGCACCCGATTTACGTTTGATCAAGCGTCCAAGACGTATTCATTCATGCATGGGCAAAAAGACTCAGGACAAAAATATATAATAAAGACAAGCTGGGATAAAAAAAAATTTCCATTAATATTGCCCAAAGTTCTTACGGTCATAAAAACAATAAACGAAAGTTACAATGGAATAACCTCAGATCCAGGGCATGGATTGAGGAATTCAAAAGCGATCCTATCTATGACTTTCCAAGCCTCGCAGACCATCCTAGTGTGCTTCCTTTCGCGAGCACAAGCGTCAGGGTCCCTTCCGATGTCTTCCACCCTCCGATAAGCAGCGAGTATGGCAGACTGTCGAAAGTTCTCGTGCAAGAGGTCGATAAGACTGTCTCGCCGTCTCTTCGAGATAAAGTTCAATAGGTACACAGAGTGCACCTTGTCCTCAGCCGGCATCCAACGCCTTAAGCGGCACACCGGAACAGAATAGGGGAAGCGCTTCCCAGATAGCTCCCACGATAAGTTTAAGAAGAAAGGAACGTCGGGGATGCAATGGACCGTTGTATGCGTCGAAACGACTCATTATTTCAGCACACTCCTCGTTTGTGAACTCCCGATTTTGAGAGCGGCCAAGTCGGCGGATGTCCTCATGAGAGATGATCTCGTCAAGAGCATACATGTGGGCGTTCATTGTTCCTGTGAAAGAGGATCAACAGAATTATCAGAAAGACTGATTAAGCAAAACGATATAATGCACTGAGAAATAAAATGCCATCTTTGAGTTCCAAGATCCATGAAGAATTCTTAAGAGTTCTTCTATATGATTTGGGAGGAGCAAAGCTCCATTAATGAATTAAGAAAATCCAAGGAAAATCTTTCAGAGAGCAGAGCTCTATGGAACCCTAGTAGGGTCCCCCTTTAGTTCTCTTTAGATCCTTTTAAGACCTGTAGAGCAAAACTCTGCTAAGTGAAACCCTAAATAGGTTTCCTTTAGATCAGTGATCTATTGAGAGCGAGGCTCTATCAATGAGAATTAAATTAATTTAATTTAATCCAAATTAAAATTTTCACCTAAAAGTTTTAAGAGTTTAATTCTTAAAGTTCTTGAAAATAAAGAGCAGGGCTCTGAGTTCTGAAAGTAAAATTTTAGAGATAAGAATTATCTAAGGGACCAAAGGTCCTATTTATAAGCATCAAGTGCCCTTTCAGCTTCCAAGGGATGGCGCGACGGTTCGGAGTCTGCCACCGCTGCGCTCACGTTAGGAGGCCACGTAAGCGCAACGGTGGGTGGGCATTTGTTTACCCCAATCAGAGCAAAGCTCTGTTCAAATTCCAAGGTGGAAAACGAAGCAATGCTTCTGTTGTTAAAAAAAAAAAAAAAAAAAATGCGCGCGCTGCGCGACACGTGTCAGCGCAGCGCAACTGCGCGCTGCGCGACACGTGTCAGCGCAGCGCAACTGTGCGCTGCGCAGCGCACTAAAATTATAATAAAAAAAAAAAAAAAAAGCTGCGTGACACGTGTCACGCGCTGGGGCACTGCGCCAAACAGAATTAAAAGATTTAAGAAATCTTTTCTGTTCTTTTTAAAACAAGAAGATTTTCTTCTGCAAAGCAGAAGCCCTTGGATCAAAGATCCAGCGGTGGGGAAAATTCCCCAAATCACTCAGAGAAAGATTTCTTTAACAAATTTAACTAATTTATGGGCACTATAAAAAGGACCCCAGACCTCAATTAAAAGGCATCAACATCTTGCTAAAAAAAAAGAGAGAAGAGAACTCTTGAGAACTCTTGAAGAATAAAAAAAAGGTAAAAACCTTTAAAGGAAGAGAAATTTCTCTTATGAACAGATCATAGATCTAAAAAACAAGATCAATGATCTTTAATAAAAATAAAATAAAATAAAATAGTGCTTTGCACTTTTATGAACCTTTGGTTCTCTGAGATAAGAAAAACAAGAAAAACTTGTTTTTTCTTAGAAATAAATCAAATAGTGCCTTGCACTTGTTTTATGAACCATCGGTTCATGAACCTAAAAGGTTCTTAAAATAATAGTGCTTTGCACTTCTTATGAACCACTGGTTCTCTAAAACAAGAAAAACAGAAATAAAAAAAAAGAAGATAGTGCTTTGCACTTTTATGAACCTTTGGTTCTTGAAATAAAAAGAAAAAACTTGTTCTTCGTTGATCTAAATTAGATCAAGAAATCAAATAGTGCTTTGCACTTCTTTTATGAACCATTGGTTCTTGAATCTAAAAGATTCTCAAATTAATAGTGCTTTGCACTGTTGTGCTTTTTGATTGGCGCAAAGCGCTTGATAAATGCAATGCATTTTCTAAAGGGCCAAGCCCAAACCAAAAAGACCTAGTAGGCCTAATTAAATTGCAAGGCAATAAATGGGCAGAGCCCAAATAAATTGATGCTTTGCATCCTTTATACAAGGGCAGAGCCCAAATAAAATTGATGCCTTGCATCATTCCTGAAAGGGCAGAGCCCAAAACAAATTGATGCTCTGCATCCTTTCTGGGCAAGGCCCAAATAAAAATAAAAAAAGAAATGCAATGCAAAAGCAAATAAAATGTTGAACATTTCAACTGGACTTAGCCCAATTTTGGCCATAAGTCCTTAAATTAAATTGACTGAGCAAAATTGCTCTTCTGAATCAATTGACATCCGGTTCGAGGGTACATCTCCGAACTCCTTTGACATCCGTCGTTATAATTCCTCAACGACGTCAAAGAGGTGACGGGTCCCAACGACCACACATCGATACGGACTGCGGGGTCCTTAAACTCGTGGACCGAAACGTCCTTAAACTAATATTGGACCGAGACGTCCTTAAACTAATAACGGACCGAAACGTCCTTAAACTAATATTGGACCGAAACGTCCTTAAACTAACGGTGGACCACTATGTCCTTAAACTGGTATTGGACCACCATGTCCCTAAACTGGCACAATAGTGCCCAAATGCTCTTTTGTCGGATCTAAACGATCCCGTTAAGTCGATCTTAGTCCCAAACTGGACTAACGTATCCTTAACAACCGTTTAAGTTGATCTTAGCCTCAAATATGGCTAACGCATTCTTAAACCTTCAAACAGACTTTAGTCCCAAATTGGACTATAAATTCCCCCAATCAACTTTGGCTCAAGGGTACATCTCTGAACTCCTCTGACATTTGTCGTTGTAATTCTTCAACGTCGTCAGAGAGGTGACGGGTCCCGACGACCATACATGCAATGGACCACTATGTCCCTAAACTGGAACAATAGAGCCCAAATGCTCTTTTGTCGGATCTAAACGATCCCGTTAAGTTGATCTTAGTCTCAAACAGGACTAACGTATCCTTGACGAACGTTTAAGTCGATCTTAGCCGCAACGCGACTAAGACATCCTTAAACTAAAAACACCAAACCCAAATCTAAGTAAATACGGATTTGGACTAATCCACGTCCTACGGGCGACGGTATTACTCAGTCTCCGTATACAATTCACGGGCAACCACAAACAAAACAAACACCCACAACACGAAGTGAAATTCTGGAGAAGGAGAAAGTTGTTACCGCGAAGCGGTAGCGTAATTAACTGCAGGGGCTTGCGCCTGCAGGGAAGAGCATCCCCACAATCAAAAAACCCCTCACCCCGAGGGGGAATCTGACGAAGTCTGCTATATCGGCCGCATCCGTCTAAACCTCCGATACACGGTGCCGTAAATCAACTCGGCATCTTCGGAGAGGTGGACGGATAAAACCAATTAGCATCTGCCCCGAATCTCAGCGTCAGGACATCGCAGTCTTGTGCGCCGCCTTTCGGAGGGGAACAACCTTGGGTAGATATTTTCTTAGTTGATGCAATCATATTATGAGGACTAAATTTAAGCTATTATACATATACATATGTATTTCTCTAATCTAATATATTGCACGCACACACACACACAGAGAGAGAGAGAAAGAGAGAGAGAGATAACACCAATTTGGTAGAGAAATTAGGTAGCAGGACCCTGAAGAAATGGAGTCCATAGCATTGCTCATCATCATCATCCATGATCCCTTTAAAGAAATATTATCAAAAGGGGATAATAAATACTACAAGCAGTGAGAATTATTATATAAATGGGTTGAACGCACGTTTCAACTTCTTGCAACCATTAACTAGCAGTAACAATTTATTCTCCCCTTTTGATATTATTTCTTCAAAGGGATCATGGATGATGATGATGAGCAATGCTATGGACTCCATTTCTTCAGAGTCCTGCTACCTGATTTTTCTACCAAATTGGTTCTCTCTCTCTCTCTCTCTGTGTGTGTGTGTGTGTGTAATATATTAGATTAGAAAAATACATATGCATATATATAATAGCTTAAATTTAGTCATCATGATATGATTGCATCAACTAAGAAAATATCTACCCAAGGTGTTTAAAAGCTTTAATTACTTTATACTAATAATACTTTCCATGTTCTCAAATATTTGTCCACGATGCCTGACGCATTCGCATGTGCACCACGAGTGTAGAAATAAATATCTCTGGATTGTCCTCGCAACTTTGAAGTTTCGATGTATCGGTATGCTATATATCTGTATTTTAGCTTCCTTTCTTATGCATGTTTTTTAATGATTCGCAGCCGGTTCCGAATAAATTTACCAAGCAGATTAGCAAGATGGTCAAGAGAAGAGAAAAGGCTAATCTAGTGAGCCACAATGGCAAAATATGGCATGTTGATCTTCACATCGAGAACAAAGTTGCTTCCATGAGTGGAGATGGGTGGCATGAATTTACAGTAGCCAATAATCTGCAAACTGGGCATTTTTTGGTTTTCAAATACAAAGGAAATATGGTGTTTAGCTTCAAAGCACTTGCCAGAAAACAAAATTCTCTGCTTCTAAAAGATCTTTGAAGAAAAAGAAGAAGGCCCAGGATTCATATGTGGATATTCTTGAAGACTCTGGTAGGCTATAAATTTCATTGATTTTGTTGTTGCTGTTTGATTTTAATTTTTGATTTTATTTGGTTTAATTAAATTTAATTGCAGTTTCAGATGGATTAGACGAAGATAATGAGAATACGGCATCGAAGAAGAGGAAAAGGATGTATGGATGCTGCAAAAATACATGTCTCGGCAAATGGTAAGTAATTTATTGATCACGACATTTACCCATTTTGTATATAGGTCACTGTTTTTCTTTTGTTTTAAAAAAATTTGGGATAATTACCCATCCAAATTCATTAAAAAATGGGTGGTTGTTTTTCTTAAGATTATGCAATTGTATTATTTTCAACCGCTACATCAGCTGCGGTTCCGCAGACAGCTCCTATTGCTCCACCGCCCGCTCAGACTCCCGCAGCCGCGGCTCCGCAAGCTACTACCTCGACGGCGGCTGCGCAGACCACATCGCCAGCTCCACAGGCCGCTCAGACTCCCGCACGCACCGAATTGCATGGTTTATTGACCGAGGAGCAGGCGCGCCAGATTCTATCGTTTATCAGAGATGGAGCTGGACCGAGCTAGGGTAGGTTTTTGATTCTTATTTTTTGAAACATGTATTTATTTATATGATACATATTGTACTACATTTTGAAACGATATTGATATTGATATTGGTTTATATTTATATCATATTCAGTTTTTGGGTTTCTTTTGTATATTATATGCGTGAGACGTGATTATAAATACTGCGATATATGTTGCGTGATGATTAATTTTATATTTTATTGTTATATATATTATTGTGCACAGGGCGGGAAAAAATCAGGCAGCCCTTTTTTTAAAAAAAAATACAGATAATGTGTACCTACGGATTAATCCGTAGGTACACATGTTGTTCCTACGGATATGTCCGTAGGGGCAAAATATCAGCAGTAACTGATATTCCCCCCTGATCTCAGTACCAGGAGGGTTGGGAGTGCCCCTATGGATATGTCCGTAGGGACCATTGCTTAGCCCCTACGGCGTTATCCGTAGAGGCAAAATATTAGAAATCCTGATATTTTGCCCCTACAGATAAGTACCTACGCATATATCCGTAGGGGATATTACGTGGCCCTACGGCTATCTCCGTAGGTACAGGTAATATATTTAAAAAAACCGTAAATAATATAACTTTTTTTACCCTACGGCCTACTCCGTAGATGCAACTGTCCCTATACAGAACTCCGTAGGGGCAAGTTTTGCCCGTAGGGGCAAGTTCAGGGCTTCAACTTGCATCTGCGGCCTTTGCACCTACGGGGTCTTTTTTCGACCCTACGCACATATCCGTAGGGGCAGTGGTTTGCCCCTACCGACAAATCCGTAGGGGCAACCCTTATTTGTAGTAGTGTATTAATAAACTAAAATGATATACTTATTAATATTCTATTTTGCTATTACTTCCTGAACTCTTACTCTCCTATATAAGGTCACTACATTCATTTTCCAAGTATTCCGCTATATTCGGCTGCTGTGAGATTGTAAGTTTTTTTTTCCAGTTTGTTATTTAGTGTTGTTTTATTTTTTGATATAATACGGATATGGTGGTGTATTTTTTCTATACTTAGGACATAATTTTTTGTTTATATTATACGTCTATTTCAATGAAATAGATGACTGATAATGTGCATTTCCTTAAAATATCTTTATGCTTTCACATTTTATATGTTTAGATTAAATAAATATCATGTTCGTTATTATGCTATCATCCATTAATACTTTGCATGTCTTTTCAATTCAGAGAAACAAAGAAACACATATTCTTAATTCTAATTTAAAATAAAAAATATAACTTATAGTCTCTTAAGTATCTATTAATCATTGAGTATAATCAAGATAAGATTTTTGCCTATTGTCTCATTTTTCTTGATTCATGCTATTCCTGAGCGTAGCGCTGGTACAATATATATATATATATATATATATATGGACACACACGCACAAGCCATGCATTGAACCCTTTCATAATCATGCATGCATGAAGCCTCACATTCATGAACCAATATCATGATAGTTATATTCATTGTTAGGTGATAAAATGATTTTTTTCACACAAGCTCCAAGATTTGGTTATGATTTCGTTCAGTCTCCCATATAAAGGATTCTTTATATATGCAAAAAAATGTTTGGTCATCCTTCATTGCTTTACGAAATCCCAATAATATCATTATTAAATATGATTATGTTCAATGTAGTTAACTGCATGCTAATAAGTTTAGAAATTTAATATATCATCTTCACCATATGATGCACCCATAATTCAGATTGTTGGTCCTTAAATTTTAGGGTTAATTGCACAAAACACCCCTGCAATTTACCCCTTGACACTTATACCTTCTCAACCAATTAATTAGGGGAAACACCCCTCTTTAGACCATGGACAAACGAGCTCTAGAATTAAGTTAGTTAGGTAATTATTTGAGTTGTGTAGAGTTGAATCTGGATGTTTTGAAGGGTTTTAGTTATGAGGCCAGGGAGTGTTTGTGTTAATAAATTACTTGAGGGTAGAAGAGCTAAAGTGGCGAACTACAGGGGTGTTTCCTATAATTTAACCAAAATAATGTTTGCACTAATAATTTGAACCATAGATGCATGTCATGTGATATCCAGGGAGGGACATAGGATTTTTCCCTAGCGGGTTTGGTTAAAAAGTTAAAACTAAATATTATATAAAAATTGTTTTTGAAAACTGGTTACAAAATTTTAAATTAATTTAATTACAAATGTAGATGAACTTTTACTTCAAAAAAACCACAATAAAATTCATGCCCACTCAAATATAGCTTAAAAATTGATTGTGTGGGTTGTGAAGATTAAACCAATCTATTGTTGGGAAGCAAAACGTGTTACCGTTTGAGTTAAAGCATCTTTTTGTAAGTGTTATGCCCCCCCCCTATATATATATATATATATATATATATATATATTGACAAAGCCATAAATATATATAATACGGCCCAAAAATACCAACACCCGGTTCAATTTGATATTAGTCTCTTTTTTATGGAAGTTTCAATGGGAAACGTGCCCCCTTCTGGCCTATACTTGGATCCTCCCCCATCATATCTATATATATTTGCATGTTCCTCGTATATCATAGAGTAATATTTTTCATACCACACCTTCATAGATTTTACATAGATATTTGGTTGGTGATTTGATAGAATTTAAGGTATACATTGCAAGTCCCAAATCCAGCCACCATTCTTTTCAATTATTATATATCACTGTAGCATATATGAAATGTACATGATTCATAGATAAGACAATTTCTTTGTATCATGTGACTTCTTTGCATATATTTGATTAGTATTCATGAAATCCACATAAATAAGTAAATAAATATAACAAAAGAAAAATGTTCCTGCACAACACTTTCCTTACAACTCCTACATAATAAGAAACAAAAAAGATTTATTGTGTCGGAGTTGTTTAGAAAAATACTGTTATGTAACAACATTATATTAGGAACACCGCGGGGGCATGGAAATATCTATAACCTAGGACATAAATGGAGGAACACAAATGAGGAAAATATTAGGCATAAAAGAAAGAAAATATATGTACCTATGAAAGTAAAGAAATTCATGCACAAATTAATCTACATCACAAACATTATATTAGGTTTAAGAAAAGCTACAAGTCAACTTTTATTCTCCACATACTGTTTAATTAACAAACCTCACTCACTTGCTCCGAAGTCCATTATATCCTTAATAAAGCTCGCTCGAAGTTTTGCAATATCCTCCGTAATGAGGTTGATGCGAAGCTATGACTTCAATAGATGATCCAATTAGAAAGGGTAGTTGTATTAAACAAGGGAAATTACTCGGCATGTCAGTATTTTGAAATGGGCAATGCGAGCATAATTCAAAACTGAATTTTATATTTCTACATAAAGGCTTGAAAGATTACAAAAATGGCATGGAGAAAACAAAAATGTCCTTTTTTTCATATGTTTATGGATACAAATTATGCAGTCACCGAAAACACCTTCTTTGGCGTGCGCGCACACACAAAAAAAAAATTACTCCTTCAAAACCCTCAAGTATTGCCTTTGATTCTGATTGCTTGAATTTCATCCATTTAAGTAATAGCTTTGAATAATTCTACAACTCCCATCTGAACTTTTTTTGCCACGGGATTTCTGCACTCCTCATCTACAAGTAGTAGCATTGAAAATAAAAACTATGAATTGCACAGCAATTTGCTCTAAACTAATTAGTAGTAAATACAAGAAAACTAACCATCTCAATCTTGATAACTAATCCTCCGACCACGCACAACATGATTGCTCTAAAACTTTTCTTATTTGTAGCTATTTTCTCAACTGCCATCACCAAAAATCAACCCTTTCTTGTTTGGGATCGAAACAAGAAAGTTGGAGATGAATGAATGATGATCGATAGAGGCTAAAAAGCCTTTCAAGAAGGATATTCCATGAACCATTTATTAATTGTATACAGCTTGAAAAATTGACCCACCCTCTCTCGAAGGGCACAATCATTTTTCTAACACATGATACTAGAAAAAGAAAAACTAGTATGTTCTTGATCGGTGAAGTAAAATAAGAAAGAAAACGAGAAACCAAAAAGAAAAGAAGACGGTGATAAAACTATGGGCAAGTATTTCTTCAGCAGGATACTTTGTCCATGGTTGCCAATGTGCCCCCTCTAACCAAAATTCATGGATCCGTCCCTGAAGTTGAGGGGGTGTTTTTGTTAATAAATTGCTTGAGGGGTATAAGTGTTAAAGTGATGAATTACATGGGTGTTTTGTGCAATTTACCCAAAGTATTTTTTGCACTAATAATTTGAACCATAGATGTATATTTGCACATATGTTCCCAATATCATAGAGCAGTAATTTTCATACCAACTCCGTAAATTTTAAATATCTACCGGGTTGATTATTTGAGTTTGGCTATGTTCTAAGGGTTTTAGTTATGAGGTGTTTACGCTAATAACTTACATGAGGGGTATAAGTGCTGAAGGGGTGATACAGAGGTGGTTTGTGCAATTTACCCAAAATATTGTTTGCACTAATAATTTGTAACATAGATGCGTATCATGCTGTGTGTGTGTATTTGCACCTTCCCTTATTACCATGGATCAATAATTTTCATACCAGTTTCATAGATTTTACATATGCACTGGACGTGATTTGTTAAAAATTAAGGTATACATTACAACGGATTCGGACGCTCTGCTATTTTTTCTTTCTTCTCGGAAATTTCAACGGTCGAAATTAGTGTAAAACGGAAGGTTCAGGGTTTGGTGAGGGTCAAGGGAATCCAACGGTTCAAAAATGGAGAAAGCGGGGTTCTTATGAGGAAGAAAATAGCAGAGGTTGCTAGTCCCATTACAACTCTCAAATCTTGCCCATCATTCTATTCAATTATCTTCACATTAGCATATGTGGAATCTATGGAGTAAAATAGGACATGTATGTGTGCATAAGATAACCAAAAGACCAGTCTTTTGGATGGACCTTAATTATATTGAATTCCATTTTGCACTCATAAAAGCCAAAAGCCCTAAATATTCAAATTTTATACATTGGTATCAAAGCCTAGATAACATATTTGGGAAGAGCAATGTACAATCCAATACTAAAAATTATGGATATCTTGAGGGGATGCTTGGTATGCGGTAATCTAAGCGGAAAATCCTAAATTCCGAGCAAACATTCCCGAACTTGTTTTGAAGCAAATAATGTTTTTAGGAATCTAGGATTATCCCGTGATGCATATTCCCACTCAAATTGGTGTGTATCTGCTTAACCCAACTAATGTTGTGATTGCAGGACCCCCTCGGTCGGGATGCCTCTCGTCATTGCTACCACTCGTCGCTAAACGCCTCTTGTATGATGCCCACTGCTAGCGTTGTCTCATCGTCGGCCGCTACTGCTGCTCAACAACGACGGTCACAACCCTCTACATGCGGCCATCACTCTCTATTGCCGTCTTCCATCGTTGATGGTCGCGCCCCGTCACGGCCACTCGTCGTCCGCTGTCGTCCTTCCTCATCAACCACCACCAGTCGTCACCCTTTATCATTGCCTCCCTGTCCTATTGCCGAAGTTCATCCCGGATTCATCCGTCGATGCTTGATGCCCACTGCCAATACCATCTTGTCGTCGGCCGCCATCACTACTCATCCACGCTGGCCGCCACCATCCATCGGTGTCGATCGCCACGCTCCGTCACGACCGCTCAGCATCCATTGTTGTAGCTCATCGCCTGCCGTCGTCCTTCCTCACCGGTGACCATCGGCCATCGCCTCCATCATCGCTTGATTTCGTTTTTTTCACTTCTGCAATCATAATTGCAATTGTTCATTACTGTTGTGCAAGTATATAACCAATTGCATTAATGCAATATTTCTTGGGAAAAACATTTCCATCATATTCGCGAATCAAAGAGTAATGTACATTTATTTGGCACCGGTCTATAAGCCATAATTCTAAGCATACACCACACCAATGCACATCACACATAAGCAGATCCATGAATTTTTCTGAAAATGTTAATTTGTGGCCATTTTAGGTTTTTGGGATATGGATTGGAAACCCACACTATTCCCATGAGGGTAAATGCTTATACCAACTATTGCTCATGAGTCCACTAATGATGTGTCACAAAAGCAAAGTTGAATGCTCCACAAATCAAAGTTGGAAACGGCAACCAATCTGTCCAAGCCCACTGCTCACAAAGCCCATAGTTTTCCCCCCACCAAGTGTCACCCAACTTCAATATAAAATAAAATCCCTCACTCTCTGAACACCTATCAGCTCCTCACCAAAAATTCGCCATGGCTCTCAGAACCCTCGTCACCAAAAAATCCCTAGGGTTAGGGCTAGGGGTTCGTCAAGCTCGAGGCCTGCAGACGTTCTCGCTCCCCGATCTCGCCTACGACTACGGCGCCCTCGAGCCAGCCATCAGCGGGGAGATCATGCAGATCCATCACCAGAAGCACCATCAGGCCTACATCACCAACTACAACAAGGCCTTGGAGCAGCTCGATGAGGCCATGGAGAAAGGGGACTCGTCGAAAGTCGTCCATCTCCAGAGCGCCATCAAGTTCAACGGCGGAGGTTTGTCTTTTCCCCCCTAATTTTTTTCTTTGATTTAGGGTTTATTGATATCTCATCTGATTACAGTAGTTTAGTTATAATTTGGGATCTTTGCTTGATTAT
This sequence comes from Agapanthus africanus, assembly GCA_030015575.1. Taxonomy (NCBI): domain Eukaryota; kingdom Viridiplantae; phylum Streptophyta; class Magnoliopsida; order Asparagales; family Amaryllidaceae; genus Agapanthus; species Agapanthus africanus. The sequence goes on along the minus strand of JASDDO010000022.1, from coordinate 764,781,312 downwards.
GAAAGGGAGTTTTGGATTTTTTTTTTGGTAGCAGAATGTTGGGTTACGTTTACAACTGGTTTGATAATGGTTGAACTTGGTTAAGTTGAAATGGGTTGATTTGAGTAGACAAGCACCGGCCTTCCGAATCAGCATGACAAACCCCATCAACGGCATTTAAATTGACTCGCACCATAACCTTTCACCCTGTTTAGAGATAATGCAGAAATTCAAGTCAATACCGATATAGATAAATAACTATCATATATTTATCTTGTTGTAACAAGAGATTCTCATATCTCTAGTATCCTTTAGTTGTAACAAATTCTGTGTACGCTGTTCTCTCTATATTACTCAATGCAAAGAATCCAAACTAAGGATTCTAATTCCATTCATATATTTCCTTCTATCTTGGTATCAGAGCTTAAAGGCTTGCACCACATTTCCCCTGTTCTTTAATCACAAATGGCTTCCTCGGCTTTTCTCTCTAATGCTTCAACTCCTTTGCTGATCATCACCAACATATCCACTCTCGTCCCTATCAAGCTAGACGACAAAATATATATGCTTTGGAAGAATTTGTTTCTTCCTATTTTACGCAGTCAACGGCTTCTTGGTTTCATTGATGGGTCAACTCTGGTGCCTTCGGCAGAGATCACTACAGCTGATAAATCTCTGACCGTAAATCCAGCCTACAGTGAATGGTTTGAGAAAGATCAAATGTTGCTTGTGTGGATCAATGCGACGCTATCTGAATCTGCTCTTCCTTATGTGGTTGGTGCATCCACATCAAAGGAAGCATGGGAGACTCTTGAGGGGCGATTTGCCATGCTTATGCTGTCTCACGTAATCGTTCTTCGTTATCAGTGTTTTAAAACCGGAAAAAAAGTGGAGCAGTCGAGGAGCCAAAACGCTTAAGTGCCGCTTAAACGGCCGCTCAGAGATCAGAACAGTGGTATTTCATCAATGTTTCTTTTCTCGGCAATAAATAATGATTCTCATTACATTCTAACTATTTTTATGTTGTTTTTGTACTAACAAATGCCTAAATTTAACCCAAAATTTAACAAATTTGCTTAGACAATATATTATTTGCTAAAATATGCTCAAATAATTCAATGCAAAATTGAAATTTTATTAGAATTTATTAGCTTATATAGTATTTATAAATTTTTTGATACCCAATATCAAGCATCATAGGTCAAATCAGTAAAAATACTTACCAAATTATTAAAAAAAGTAACTAAAAGATTGTAGCGTGAAATCAGATCGAGTCAAAATCGAATTGGAATTTCATGCTCGAAATTCAAAAACTACTCGAAATCGAAATAGAAAACTCAAAAATTGCTCGAAATTGATTTAGATCTCGACTTCTTGAAATTGATAAATCCAAATCTTGAAGTGTCTCAAAATCAGCTCGACAACCGTGGGATTTATCGAGTCGAGCACGAAGGATAGAAATGTGGAAAAAGATAAAGAGGAAAGATGGAATGTTGTATTAATTGGTATTTTTGTATTCCTACTCCTATAACAATAGTTATATACCATTTATAGCATTTATAAGGTGTATGCATCAATAAAATAGGTTATGCAATATCACCAACTTAAACGGGATAAAGCGGAGCGGCGAAATCCGCTCGACCGCTTAAGCGGCCGTTTTTTAAAACACTGTTCGTAATCGTCTTCAGAATATAAAGAGAGGTAATCTATCCATGCAAGATTATCTCCAACAAATCTAAAACATTGCCGATGAACTAGCTGCATGTGGTGAAAAACTTGGCACATCCGGTATTAGTTATCATACGTTGAATGGTCTCCTTCATTCCTATCGTTCGCTAAATCATATGTTTGTGCTTGGATAATACGACAATCTCTCAATTTAAAGGAGTTGCATACTCTCCTTATATGTGAAAAACCCTCGTTAGCAAGAGAGTGACACAAATATACATCCTCACAACAATTACATCACAAAATCAACATATCTTTCCCTCCAAAAAGATACACACACACACACAACCAAAAAACCCAAACATCTATTGGTAGCCCACACCAATAGATGACCCGGCCCAAATGTCCATAAACGGATACGGGACATCCTTAACAATCCTCATCTTGGCTTGAATCTATAGCCCAACATCCAGGAGATACACCGTTCTCGTAATCCGTTCCACAGGCATCCACCTGCACCTTGCTCTACCTGCAAGGATCATCTCATCCTGTCATCACCGTCTCTACCACGAGCATCATGATCAACTAAACATGTCCCTGCACGAACAACCTCCGAGCACTCATGATCACTACACCATCCTCCCTCTGGGCGTTCATGATCACTACACCGTACTCTTCTCAGGAGTCTCACTATTTTCTCGATGTAGGATTATGTTAACCATATTCTTTACACTCCCTCTCCATAAGACTCAAGTCTTTTGGACATAAGTCAATTATTATCTGATCCTACTCAATTTTGTAGCATTGTTGGAGCTCTCCAATACATCACTCACAAGGCCTGAAATCTCCTTTGCCGTTAATTAAGTTTGTCAATTTCTCCAATCCTCTACATATGAACATTGGGAAGTTGATAAAAGAATACTTCGATTCCTCAAGGCACAGTTACAGAATTCTCTTACATCCCATACCCTTTCACATGCAAGCTTTTTGTGACGCCGATTGGGCTGGTTGTCCATGTGATCGAAGATCTACGAATGGATTTTGTGTGTTTCTTGGTCTAAATCCAATCTCTTGGTGCGCTAAAAAGCAACCAACAGTAGCTCGCACTTCAACCGAGACGTAATATCGTTGTCTTGCCATTACTGCAGCTGAGTTATTATGGATTTGTTCGCTCTTCCGTGAACTTTAGCTCACTTATTCCATTGATTTGGTGTGATAATGCATCCACTATTGCTTTAGCCTTCAATCCGGTGTTTCATGCTCGCACCAAACATATAGAGATTGATTATCATTTTGTTCGCGAGAAGATTAAACACAAAGAGTTGTATGTTCTGTTCATCTCTTCTATTGACCAAATGGCTGATATCTTTACTAAAGGCGTTCAACCAAGGCGAGTTCGGGTACTTCAAGTCAAGCTTAGCATCCATCCTCACACGCTAAGCTTGAGGGCCGGTGTTAGAGATAATGCAGAAAATCAAGTCAAAACTGTTATAGACAAATAACTATCATAAATTTATCTTATTGTAACAAGAGATTCTCATATCTCTTGTATTCTTTAGTTGTAACAAATTTTGTGTACACTATTCTCTTTATATATTATTCAATGCAACGAATCCAAACTAAGGATTCTACTTCCATTCATATATTTCCTTCCATCTCATGCATAGCTCAATTACTTTGACTATTAGATTGCACAAATTTTTGGAACTTATATAATGACATCATTGAACTTCAAGAACAGTTGATTTAAGTATCTCTCAACAAAATTAAATGATTCATAAGGATACAAATAAATGGTAACTTTTGCATATACACCATTCATATATCTCTTAGAAAGATTATGTTAATCCACACTATCCGGAAGTGAGCATTTGTTATATCGCATGGATTTAAAGCGAAACTATTCCTTTGTAAGCCTAGAAGTCGAGGCTGGAATATCTTCACATCTCTGGTGAAGCTTGTCATCCTAGTTATAGTTAGTGTAGCTATACGAGAACAACGACGACCCAACCATGGTGATACTGCTCCTAGCTTATTGATGAATTTATCATTTAACAAGTATAAATATATTTGGTTTCTTCAAGGTGAATAAGTTTGACACCATTATGTTGTTTGATGCATCATCCATAAACATATTGTGCTACATTTTATTCTTCCACATCGTGGATAGCTTGAACCACAAACTTGTAGACATTAGGCCAACCTGCACACATGAAGAGATGTAAGTAAATCCAAGAACATCACTTCTGCTTTAGAGTTTAGTATGATCAAGATTTGTTTTACATTTTTAGATCCAACCAAGTGTCGGCTGTTTCCCTTCAATAAGAGAGCAAGGCTCTGTTCAAAATTTGAACTGAGCCAGCACCTCACGTGCAAAGCACGAGAGCGCCAGCGCTCGGAGTTAAAACCCTGAGGCAGCGCCAAGAGTTAAAAACTGTGAGACAGCGCCTCACGTGCAAAGCACGAGAGCGCCAGCGCTCAAAGTTAAACTCTGAGGCAGCGCCTCACGTGCAAAACACGAGAGCGCCAGCGCTCAGGGTTAAAAACTTTGAGGCAGCGCAAGAACTAAAAGTTCTTCACCCTTGGATCAAAGATCCAACGGAGATCAGAGCACCGTTGGATTAATGATCCAATGGTGATTAAAAATCACCAAGACACAGAATTAAATTCTGATTGAGGAAATACTCCTCAAATCTTTCTAAACAAGAAAGATCGTGCTCTTTAAATCAGAGCACCGTTGGATCAAAAATTCAATGGTGATTAAAAAAATCACCAAGATATAGAATAAATTCTGTATGGAAAAATATTTTCCAATTTTGTTAAAAATAAGAAAAATGTCTTCTGTAAAACAGAAATTCTTGGATCAAAAATCCGACGGTGGATAAATTCCCCACATTAATTAAGAAATCCCTCAATGAGAGATTTCCTTAACTGAATCAACAAATCAGTCTCCCCTATATAAAGGACCCAAGACTTCAAGTCTTGTACAGAGAACCCCCATAAACTTCAAACTTCAGAGACGAGAGCGATTTCTTCTCAAGGTAAATAAAAATAAGAGAGATCACAGCATCTCCTCCATATTTAAGAGTTTAACTCTCATATTAGAAGAACGTAGTTCTTTTTCCAGATCTCAGATCTATAAGACAAAGTCTTTCATAAGTGAGAATCTAATTCTCGGAGAATTGAATCGAGCAGAATTGAAAATTCAGTGCTTAGCACTCCAAGTCTGGCGCTCAGCGCCGAGCGCTCTACGTGCTCCTCACGTGAGCGCTATCTTATAAGAAACGCTTAGCACTTAAAGTCTGGCGCTCAGCGCCAAGCGCTCCACGTGCTCCCCACGTGGGCGCTATTTAATAATAAAACGCTTAGCACTTAAAGTCTGGCGTTCGGCGCCAAAGCACTCCACGTGCCCCCTACGTGGGCGCTAATAGATTAAAGAGTGTCCTGTACTCAATAGTTGGTGCCGAGCGCTTCACGTGCTTCTCACGTGGGTGCTGTTTAACATAAAGCATTCCGTAAATAGAGCTCAACGCCATAAAGAGTGTTTAACACTCAATAAAAAACAAAGAAAGGGGGTAAGCATCAAAGCTCATATCAATGCTCAGCATTATTGAACAAAGGGGATTAAGCCCAAATAAATAATCAGGTGGGCTGAGCCCAAGGTTGGCCAAACCCCAAATCGACCGAGCCATAGGTCTTCTATTAAATTGGCCTTAGTGCCAAACGGGACTACCAAGTCCCTGACGAGTATTCTTTGGTTCAAGGGTACATCTCTCCACACTTTTGATACATGTCGTAATTCTTCAACGTCTTCATAGAGGTGGAGCGTCCTAATAAACAATAGCTCTTGGCGCACCCTCAAACTGATGAGTTAAAACTCTACGGACTATATTGTCCTTAAACTTATGGACCGTCATCAAATCAAAGGAATTCTCTTCCTATCCAGAGAAAGGTCTAAATTCTTCTAAATTCTTGTGATTCCCGGCCCGTACTAGATTCTTATAATAAGTATGATTCCATCCCACGTCCCTAAACTAAACTCAACTCCATGGACTATGATGTCCTTAAACTTATGGACCGCAACGTCCCTAAACTAAACTCTATGGGCTATGATGTCCTTAAAAACGGACTATGATGTCCTTAAACTTATGGACCGTAATGTCCCTAAACTAAAATGATGGAGCCCAAATGCTCTTTCGTTGGATCTAAATGATCCTAAAACCTTGTTAAGTAGATCTTAGTCTAAACTTAGACTAACGTATCTTTAACAAATATTTAAGTTGATCTTAATCTCAAACGAGATTAACGATCCATAAATCAAACCAAACCCAAATCTAAGAAAATACGGATTTAGACTAATCCCCGCCCTACAGGCGACAACATAAATTAGTCTTCGTATACAATCCACGGGCAACCAAAAATAAAACAAACACACACGACATGAAGTGATCTTCTGGAGCAGGAGAAAGTGGTTATCGCTACGCGGTAACGTAATTAACTGCAGGGGCTTGCGCCTGCAAGGAAAAACGTCCCCATAATAAAAAACCCTCGCAAACGAGGGGGAATCTGATGAAGTTTGCTACAACGGCCGCATGTGTTTAAACCTTTGATACACGGTGCCATAAATCAACTTGGCATCTTCGGAGAGGTAGATAGATAAAACCAAATAGCATCCGCCCCCAAATTCAGGCAAGACGACCTACGCGGTTTCGTCTCTGTTTTCGGCGGTAAACAGATTCTGGTACGTCCGGTGGGATCTTTTCCTCTTTCCACTCCACACTTTGTGTCGTGTTTCGCGAACAAATCGTGGTCTACTATGGTTACCTGTGGATTCGAGGTATTAAGATTTGGTATCTTGCTCCATGCAGAAAAGAAGATGATGCCAATGGCTTCTAACTGCACAAATTGCAACAACAACTGCCATTCCGTCCCTGCTGGAGGAGTAACTTATGGGCCCCAAGCGGCCTTCATCTACGCAATGCCGGTGGAACAGGTGACACATGCCATCACTGGATTGTTTTTCGGAACCATGCTCCCACCAATGAGCTTCAACACCCCAGTGCCATCACAGGAAGCTCCAAAAAAGTCGGTCTTCGATCGGCTTGCAACTACCACGGCCCCTCTCAATGGGTCGTCCAAGTCCACTGCCTCAGTCTTCGATAGGCTGCGCCTAAGCTCAAAGGGGTCCGCGAAGAGGCTCGCAGTACCAGAGAAGGTAATCCACTCCTGCTGTAGATGGGGTCGTCCAAACTACTTCCCTATTCGAAAGTCGGTCTTCGACAGGTTGACCATTCCTTCCCAGCGGATGTCAGTCTTTGACAGGTTGGCGCCAATAACAGCCTCTCCTCAAAGCATGGGCATGACGAAGCTGTTCCAACGATAAAGGTGATCCCGGCTACACGACATGCTTGACGTCGTCACTGGCGCCGAGTGAGGAAAGCTGGGGCAATTCCCCTTCTGGACTTATCCCACCAGCTCCAATGGCGGAAGTTGATGCCGTTGTTCCAACTGGGAACAGCTTTGAGCCGCTCAGGAGGGTGCACAAGAACTCTCCAACTGCCGTGTTGAAAAAGTCTCCTCCACCTGTGGAGAACGTTACAAAGGAAAACCCGGAACAACCCTCTCAGCGGTTGTCCTCCAAAATCCACAGGGTTTGGCGAAGAGTCCAAGACTCTGTGATCGACAAAGACTATTCCCGCCAACAGAAGAAAATGAAGGGCCGGCAAGAGGAGGATCATTCTGTCACCATGCTATAGAAGGCATCGTCTGCAAGGGTGCCTGTTGCAACCCTCTCAACTTTGATCGTTCATAAAAAGAGAAGGCCGGAGAAGATCCCCGTGTCTACGACAAATCTCAAGGGCACCGAACCTAAACGTCCTAAGTCTGGGAGCATGGTAGTATACACCGTCTACATGGCTTCCGGAAAAGAGGAAAGCCATGCTTCTGGGGGTCATCGACCACTTACGCGGTCCGTAACAAAGGCTCAGGAGTAACAGCAAAAACTTCAGGAGATGTTAACAAAGATGGCCGCGCTTACTGGGCAGAAAGAAAGCTCGGAAGTATCGTCGGATCAACGCCAGGAGCAGGAAACCGACGCCGAGTTCCTCCGAAAAATGCTCGAAAAGAAAGATAAAGAAGCCGCGGAACAAGCGGCTAATATAAAACAAATGGCGCTTCTGTTCCAAGATATGGTTGGGATGATGATCCAGCCGGACCCTCCAGCCGAAGATCCCCAATAATCATTGAAGACGGCAGAGGAGAGACATCAAACCCTCTTTCCGCTTTATCAGCAGCCAGGGAGGGGACGATCTCGAAAGCTGCGCTTGATGACTACATAGCTCAACAAATACGAGCTCATCAGGCAAGTGAAGCAACTGGCCAAGTCGTCCGAACTGGGCGACCATATCCAGGCTGGTACGATCAAATTAAGTACCCGCCGGGATATACGATCTCTAAATTTCACGTGTATAAGAGGACATGCAATCCGATCAGCATGTCGCTCAGTTCGGGGCTCTCTACGGCAATACTGGAGGTGATGACAAACTGCTACTTCGCCAGTTCGCCGGCAGCCTAGCAGAGACAACTTTTGAATGGTACTCGGAGCTTCCGAATGATTCCATCAAAACATTTACGGAAATGGAGTTGCTATTCACCCAGCGTTTCGCAAGCGCTAGCGAGTGCACCCCGATCATAGCATTGATAAATGCCAGGATGAAGCCAGAAGAGACATGGGTTCAGTGTGCGATTCGGTGGCGGAACCTATAATCGAGATGAGAACAACGCATAGAAGAAGCTCCTGTCGTGGGCATGTTCGTGGGGACCTTAGATCCACAGGCAACTATATCCCAGTTTATGATGTTTTTCAAGCCGACCACTTTCCAAGCCTTGATCGACAACCTGGTGGGCTCTAGACTGCCCTCCTCGAAAACGGAGCCTCGAAATGAAAATGGCAAAGGGAAAGCGACCTTCATCGCCAACGCTCAGCAACAGCCGAGTGATCCGAAGCTAGCTGCTCGCCAAAACGATAAACATCGATCACTCGGAGAAAAGCTGAGACGTCCTTACTCATTCCCTCGGGATAAAACGAGAAGACTATTCGAACTGGCGGTGCGCAACAGGCTCATCACTCTGCCGGATCCGAGACGCCCACTGCAACAAGACGATGTCAACAATCCCAATTACTGCCCCTACCATAGAGTAGTGGGTCACCCAATCAAAGATTGCTACGTTTTCAAAAACTGGATTGAGAACCAGTATCAACAAGGCAAATTCGCGCTGTTTGAAAACTGGAGGGTGAACCTGCCACAACCGCACGCTCCTAAAATGGTGGACACGCCGGGGGCATCATACTCATTTATAGAGCAAGCTCCATGGGAGGTTGTTCTTTCAGACAAGACTAAGAGAATGCTCAAGGATCTTCAAGCATGTCCAGCAATTAGATGGAAGAGCCTACTGGAGCTAGAGATCATTGAGGGGATGCTGAAACCGCGCCCAACGCCGAGAGTTGGTAGCAATGGGCAAAATACCCAGGCCCAGCCGTTAAAGTCTTCAAAGAAAAAGAAGACCAAAAAGCCCACGCAGTCTGATGACAAGCGCACAGACCTGCAAAAGTATATTGACGCGCTGGAAGAATATAACCAGAAGGCACGAATTCCGGTCACACTCCAAGAGTTTCTCAACCATATCCTTAAGGGCGGAGATGACGATTATGAGGCAGAAGACTCGTCAGAAGAATCCGAGGATTATGTGGCAAGTTGTCACATGATCTCTCATTCACCAATAAATGACGAAGAAGCTCACTCGGCATCAGAAGATAATATAGAGGAGCTGGGGGCAGGGTCGGTGCTAAAATCCTTGGAACCGTCAGACGAGATGATTGACATGTTGCTGAATGAAGCCCGTCAGAAGAGCAAAGCTGATCAAGAGCGTGAAATGGCCATATTTGAAAGGGCCAGGCATCGGCGTCAAGTTGAAGAAATCAGTGTAGGGATGAGTCGCAAAGCGCTCCAACCAGATCGAAACACGCCTGCAGCAGACAAAAACAGGCTTAAAACGAGGAAACGGTTCGCTAAAGCCCTGTCAATAGGAATGAAGCTGCCATCTTTCAAAGGAAATACTCCTGGTGGTATACACCTTGACGAAGCGGATGAATATCCTAACTACTGCTTATACCATCAGAGGATTGCACACCCAACTGAAGAATGCATGGCCTTTAAAAAGTGGTGGCAGTGATACGTTGCTCACCGACGACATTTCAAGAGGATGAAGCGCAGGACTTGTCGAGAGCAGAGAAGCACGACAGATGAACACAAAAGAACTGCCGGCAACTGTCACATGGTTGATTCTGGGGGATCGCAAGTTCTCACCTTCGGAAGCGATTCTGATGAAAAAATAGCTCTCGGCCTTCTTTTCAAGGAATCCACTTCAGGAAAAGAGAAAAAGATAAAGAACTATGAAAACATTCAGCTACGTAGTCGTATGTTGCCCGAAAAGAATCTCGGACCTACAAACAAGGGATCGAATAAAAAGGATAAAAGGAAAGAAAAAGTCCCTGAGGATTTTGCTCTCGATGACCGAGTCGTCGAAAAGCTGGCAGCCTAGGACCCGTCCAAGAAAGCAAAGTGGATTATAATGTCCTAGCACACCTGAGAAAGATACCCTCACAGCTAAGCATTTTGGATGCCCTTGTGTTGTCTAAAGAGGCACGAGATTCTCTGATCAGGGCCTTACAAGAGCCCGAGCAGTTTCAAGCTTTTCTTGCCGAAGAAAAGATGAAGGACGAGCTGGAAGAAGTGCACACAGCTGACATCACCTTCAGCGATGAAGACCCCCTCGGGACGTGCGAGCATAACTGTCCCCTGTATGTCACCGGGTATTGCCATGACATCAAGATAAGGAAAATCTTAGTTGACAACGGGTCCTCTGTCAACCTCCTAAATGTGAGGGTGCTAAAAGAAATCTGCATGAGCGTTCAGCATCTCGCTCGGGATAAAATCACCATCTCCGGGTTTGGCTCCCAGTCATCACGGACGCTCGGGTTTGTAATACCGACGTTACGCTTTGGGCTGCTCGTCATTGACATCAAATTTCATGTCATTGACGCCAAGACCTGCTACAACGCTTTGCTCGGCAGGCCTTGGTTACACGAGTACAATATCATCCCTTCTACACAACATCAGTGTATGAAGTATTTCAAAGATGGTCTCGAGTACACCGTGACGGGGGACTAAATCCATTCTCCGTAAATGAAGTCCGCAAATACGAAGATGCCAAGTACTTCCTACCAGACTTCGAAGACACGGAAAGATGTTATAAACTGGAGAACAAACAAAAATCTATCGCCACTATCCCGGTCTTGGAGAGCGATACTGAGGAGGAAGAAGAGATAGTCTATTCGGGGCCGTCCCAATGCAACAGGCCGGGACCATTGACCCCTATTCTGGTCTTTGGCAGCGACTATGAAGATGAAGTCAACTCAGTGTTTTCGGTCCGGCCATCAATGCAGGCCCTCACTGGAGATGATCAGAGTTTGCAAATCGCCATGATTCCGTGGCAGCATTACAGAGTGCTTGATACGCTTGAGACATATAGCGTGCAAGAGCTACAGACATTCTACGTCCCTCCCAGGCGAACATGTGAAAAAGCGATCCTATTCTATCGATCCTGGGAGACTAAAGTCGAAAGAGAAGTCTGGCATGGTGCCGATTTTGTGCTCGATAGGCTCCAACCCATCCGTATGCCCAGATACTACACGGAGGGATTGAGAAGGTTATTAAGATGCCAAGGCGTACCTTTCAAACAAACTGCTAGACAAGCTCAGTTCTACAACAGGATTTGGAACGTCCCCGGAACTCGGCGAAAATTGCCCGATGGGAAAATGGAAACGATTGGGTTTGGATATGTCCAGTCCAAGAAACGGGAGTAATTCCATGACTGCCATGTCATAAATGACCTCGATGAAGAAGGTGATGCTCCTTTAAAAGATGCTGACGTTGAACCAGAACGAGGTCCTGTCATAAAAATGCCGAGTCCGTCGTTTGAAGAACAAATGAACAAGCTAGTGAGGGAAGCGAGTCAAAAGGTTCGGAACGACCACAGCCGCGAAATGACCATTTACGAGAAAGCTAAGACGCAACGCCTCCTTCAGCAGGCTACGGAGGATGACGATGTCCTTCACCGTCAGCCCGCCATGCATTCCCAAGACAAGAAAAAGGCCCGACGCGGAGGCAAAAACAAGTTAAAGAACGGAAAAAACGTTCGATAACGGCAAAACGGATCCAAAAGGCCACGCGATCGAGAAAGGGTCAGCCGGAATCCGTCTCTTATAAAAAAGATGGGCTGAGCATATTCTTTCCCTCAAGACAAGACAAGGAGAATCTTCGACCTTGTCATGAAATATCAGATGATGACACTCCCGGAGTCTCGGCATCCCGATCAAGCAAACGAAGTTCATTACCCGGATTATTGCTCCTATCACCGAGCGATAGGGTATCCTCTTGAAGACTGCTTCATCTTCAAAAACTGGGTTGAAGACCAATATCAACTCGGCAGATTCGCTCTATCCAACAGTTGGAGGGTAGCCCAACCGCAAAAGCATGTGCCAAAAGCAATGTATATAGCAAGAGTAGAACCAAATCAACATCGGTCTTGGAAACGATCTTGTACCTATCATGTGATAATGCTGTCGGAAGAAGGAGAGCGCGAGAATATGGATGACCTCTCCCGGTGCTTCGAAAACGAGGATGAAGAGGAGTTGATCTCAGAATTTCCACCGGCGCCAAAAGAGTTGGAAGATGGAATACACACTACTGCGGATAACCTAAGGAAAATTGATTTGGGGACGGCAAACGACCCGCAGCCTACGTTCGTCAGCGAGCTGCTGACTAGAGAACAGGTGGCTACACTAAAAGGCGTGCTCATGCAGTATAAAGACTACTTCGCATGGAACTATTCCGAGATGCCGGAGCTAGATCCGGAAATAGCTGTGCATAAATTGGCGATATCTCCGGACGTCAAGCCAGTAAACCAGCACCAAGAAGGACGCGACTCGAACTTGAAATGAGTATCAACGTCGAAGTCAAGAAGCTAATCGACTCCGACTTCATCCAGGAAATTCAATACCCTGACTGGATCTCTAATATTGTCCCGGTGATGCAGAAAAATGGGACGGTGCGTATCTGCGTGGACTTTCGGGACCTCAACAAAGCCTGTCCGAAGGATGATTTCCCTGTTCCGATTACCGAGCTGACGATAGACAACACGTCTACTCACGAAGTCTTCTCTTTCATGGACGGCTCATCAGGGTACAATCAAATAAAGATGTATCCCGAAGACCAGAAGCATACCGCTTTCCGGACTCCTCTGGGCATATTCTGCTACCAAGTGATGCCTTTCGGTCTGAAGAACGCCGACGCTACCTACCAGAGGGTCATGACAAAGATCTTTGATGACCTCATACACGAGATTGTCGAATGTTATATTGACAATCTCGTGGTGAAAAGCAAATCGTACGAGAAGCATTGGAAGCATGTGAAGATAGTGTTTCAGCGCCATCGGAAGTATAACCTGAAGATGAATCCTCTGAAATGCGCATTCGGAATCTCCTCAGGCAAATTTCTAGGGTTCATCATACGGCACCGGGTATCGAAATAGATCAATCGAAGATCAAGACGATTATGGAAATGCCCACTCCAAGAACTTTAAAACAATTGCGGTCTTTACAAGGGAAACTCGTGTATATCCGACGGTTCATAACCAACCTTTCCGGAAAATGCCGTCCCTACAGTCACCTGATAAAGAAAGGGATCCCGTTCGTTTGGGATCACAAATGCCAAAACACACTGGACGAAATCAAGCAATACCTGCAAAATCCGCCGGTACTGACTGCTCCGGTGAAGGGAAAATCTCTCATTCTGTACACAACAGCCCTCGAAGGTTCGTTAGGCGCGTTATGGGCACGGGAGAACGATCAAGGGAAAGAGAGAGCCCTCTACCATTTGAGTCGAATTTTCCTGGGGGCAGAAACAACCGCTCCCCTATCGAAAAACACTGTCTGGCGTTAATCTTCGTGATAACGAAGCTTCGGCATTATGCTTTGGGGCATGAGGTCCATCTCATGTCAAAAGTGGATCCTCTCAAATATTTGATGTCAAGAGCCATACTAACTGGACGGCTCGCTAAATGGGCCCTACTCTTAATGGAATTCTCGATAACATACCGACCTTTTAAGGCAGTGAAAGGTCAGGCCATCGCTGACTTTCTTGCTGAGCATCCGATACCTGCCGACTCACCCCTAAATTGCGAATTGCCAGACGAGTATACGTTTGACACGATCGACGGGGAAAGAGGAGGGAGTGATACCCGATGGGAATTCTATTTCGATGGGGCATCTTCCACGAAGAAACGAAAGCACACCTCCTCCATAATCAAATCCGGGGTAGGCCTCATCTTCGTGACTCCACAAGGAGAGAATGCGCTTTGCCTTTTCCTTAACAGAGCCGAGGACAAATAATGAAGCAGAATATGAGGCTTTGATAGCAGGTCCTGAGATCGCTGTCGACATGGGAATCGAAGACCTCCTCATATACGGAGACTCCCAGCTGGTCGTTAGTCAAGTAAACGGTGACTATCAAACGTGCAAACCAAAGTTGGTAAAGTACGACGAAAGAGTACAACAACCGCTGACTCAAATTCCCTCCTACATTCTGGAAAGCATACCGCGTACAGAAAATAGCAAAGCGGACGCATTGACCAAACTCGCTAAAGAACTGGCCGACGAAAATCTCGATGCCGTGAGGATCGTTGTACAAAGCCGTCGGGTTCTTGCACCAGCAGAAACATCTCCGGAGTCGTCTGAAGAAAAGGAAGCGACCAAGCAAACAACCCTACAAGTAGAGGACCAAGAAAGGGCTAAGGATTGGAGAGAAGCCTTTATAAACTACTTCAAATCCCGTCGTACACCTGAAGATGCATCCTTAAGACATCAGCTCTTGAAACGAGCTCTGTCTTTCGTCTTCGTCAATGATACTCTATATAAGAGGTCGTTCGACTCTCTGTGGTTGAGATGCCTGGGACCGGAAAAAGCAAGGAGAGTCGTCCAAGAAACTCACGACAGACTCTGCGGTTCTCATCAAGCTGAGCCAAAGATGAAACTGAAGATTAAAAGAATGGGCTACCATTGGCCCACGATGATTCAGGACTGCCTCGAATACGCGAAGCAGCGCCACTCGTGCCAAATTCATGGGGACTTCATCCATCAGCATCCAAACCCGCTACACCCAACAGTGACTAGCTGGCCGTTTGAAATGTGGGGAACCGACATAATTGGGCCCATCGAACCAGCGTCATCCAAAGGACATCGATTCATATTGGCGACAACTGATTATTTCTCTAAGTGGGCAGAAGCAGCACCGCTAAAAGAAGTGAAGACGGAGAATATTCTCCATTTCTTCAAGACACACGTCATCTATCGGTTCGGCACTCCGCGACGGATTATCTCCGATAACGGGCCGGCCTATAGAAGTCACAGAATCAGCCGCTTCGCACAGCAGCATAACATAGATTGGAGATACTCTTCGGTCTATAATCCTCAAGTTAACGGTCTAGCTGAGACTTTCAATAAAACCTTGACAAAGATCATAAAGAAGACGATGTCCAAAAATAAAAAGGATTGGCACGAGAGACTCTATGAAGCTCTCTGGGTATATCGAACCACGTTCAAAACGGCTACGAATACAACGCCATTCACGTTGGTATTCGGCATAGAAGCGGTACTTCCCTTGGAGATAGAGCCACCCTCTCCACGAGTGGCTGTTCGGTACGAACTAACAGACGAAAAGAATGCTCATCTTCGGCTTGAGGAGCTCGACGCCCTCAATGAAACTCGTCTCATGGCGCAGCAAAACTTGGAGGCTTACCAAGCAAAGATGACACGCTCATACGAAAAATTAACTAGGCCGAGAACATTCCGCCAAGGCAAACTCGTGCTAGTGGTAAATAGACCTATGATTCCCAATCGTGCTAAACGGGGGAAATTCGAGCCAAACTATGAGGGCCCGTACATTATAGACAAAGTCTATCAAGGTAGGGCTTATTTGCTCATGGATATGCATGGCGAAAGACCCTTCCGGCCAATAAACGGCCGATTCCTTAAGAAGTACTACGCCTGATAAATCACGACTCAGGTCAATGATAGATGATGACGCCTATGTCCGCTCGCTATCTTTTTGAGTCAAGACTCTAAAGGTAGTATCCAATGATACCCCATCCCAAACACGGAAAACAACGGACCGAAACGTCCCTAAACTAACGATGGACCGCAATGTTCTGAAACTAACTACGGACCGAAACGTTTTTAAACTACCGCGAACCGCAGCATCCTTAGGCTAACACGGTGGAAAAAAATGGTACGTCCATAAGCGAAATAGGCACGGATGAAAACCTGAAAGGGCTCCGTAAGTAAAAACAGCAGGGCTATCAGTGAGTTTATGAAAACCCGAATGGGCGCAGACTCGTAAAAAATTCATGCACACTTGCAAGGTCCTTTCGACCTTATAAGGAGAAAATACATGCGTGAGATCCTTACGACTTACAAGGGAGCAACACACTTAGGGATCCCCACGATTCCTAAGGAGAAATTACACTTACGAGATCCTCACGACTCGTAAGGAGAATTACCTTATGAGACTCTGACGGCTCACAGGATTTAAAAGTCTTAAGATACATGGACCTGAACCTGTTCTTAAGCCATCATATCCCCAAATTGCCCTACAGGCGGTCAATATTGATCCTTGTATACAATCAACGGGCATAAATAAGCGTTCCCTCGCCCAGTTCCACCAATGGTGTGAAATTCCTTTATTTGGTGAACAACATTTGCAGGTCCTCTCGACGTGCAAGGAGAAAATGCTCTTGTGAGATCCTTACGACTCTCAAGAGAAAACGCACTTAGGAGTCCTTATGACCCCTAAGGAGAAATTACACATACGAGATCTTCACGACTCGTAGGGAGAAATACCTTTATGAGACCCTTACAGCTCACAAGTCAAAAGCCTTAGTCGTCAGGTCCCTAACCCTGTCTACTAAGCCACCTTTGTTCGATAGCGCCGAAGGCAAATGATAATTCGCTCCTGGCAATATCCCAGTTGTAGCGATACTGATGCCTAAATCGGTAACAAATTCTAAGGCCTTTCGCGGCAAGTGATGATTCACTCCTGACAATATTCCAGTCGCAGCGATGCTGATGCTAAGATTGGTATCAGATCTCAAGTTCCAAACTCGCAATAAAATTAGTGAGCCAAAATGCATATGAAATAGCCGAAATGTTTGGGCAACTCGCAATAAAAAGCAGCGAGTAAAAAGAAAAAATAGCCGAAATGATTAGGCACCGCGAAAAATAGCCGAAATGATTGGGCAATCGCGACTTTCATGATATAAAAAGCTGAAATGATAGAGTATCGAGGAAGGAGACAAAAAAAGAGATGAAACTTTTGCCCTACAGGTGAGTCCATACTAACCCTTGTATACAATCCATGGGCATAAACGAAAAGGGAACTACATTTCCCCATCGGGCTCTTTCAAACGGAGAGTCAGATCTTAAAGGCCACATCTACATTCTAGAGATCAGCAATGGCGTTTCTCCTCATTCCAGCAAGATACGAACGCGACACCACCAATCAGAACCACGACAAAGTCCCTAGTTCTAAGACTCTATGGTTCACAGACAACCTAGAGTCAACCCTGACACCGCAGAAAGCGGAGCAAGTCAACCCCGATACCGCGGAAAGCGGAGCAAGTCAACCCCGACATCGCAGAAAGCGGAGCAAGACAGCCAATGACCTCCCCGTCAGAACAACGCGCCGTCTCGGAAGCAAGACAGCCAATGACCTCCCCGTCAGAACAACGCGCCGTCTCGGAATCAAATCAACTCAGCGAAATCAGTGCCCTTAGCAAAAATCCCTCGATTCAGGGAAATCAGCGTCCTTGGCGAGAACCTCTCGATTCGCGTCGACCCGCAGGAAAATCAGTGTCTTTGCAGGAATCTCTCGATTTGTCTCGACCCTAGGGAAATCAGTGTCCTTGGCACAAACCTCTCGATTCAGGAAAATCAGCGTCCTTGGTCGAGAACCTCTCGATTTGCGTCGACCTGCAGAGAAATCAGTGTCTTTGCAGAAATCTTTCGATTCGTCTCGACCCCAAGGAAATCAGTGTCCTTGGCAAAAACCTCTCGATTCAGAGAAATCAGCGTCCTTGGCGAGAATCTCTCGATTCGCGTCGACCCGTAAGGAAATCGGTATCTTTGCAGGAATCTCTCGATTCGTCTCGACCTCCAGGGAAATCAATGTCCTTAGCAAAAACCCTTCGATTCAGGGACCTCTAGGGAAATTAGTGTCCTTGGCAAAAACCTCTCGATTCAGTGTCTTTGCGAGAATCTCTCGATTCGTCTCGACCTGCCGGGAAATTAGTGTCCCTGCGCATAAAGAAAATTCTCTTGTGGGATCCTTACGATTCTCGAGAGAAAACGCACTTAGGAGTGCTCACGACCCCTAAGGAGAAATTACACCTACGAGATCCTCTCGACTCGTAGGGAGAAAAGTCTTTATGAGACCCTTACGGCTCATAGAGTTGAAAAGTCTTAGGCAGCAGACCTGAACATGTTTCCTAAGCCATCGCTACCCTACAAAAAGGTTAAGATGGACTATTGTCTATCATCTATGGTCCACATTTACTAAAGTAACACGCCAACAACGCAGCAAAGTAAAGAAAGCGATAATATGAGATAAAATGTGCCTTTTATTCATGAATTTAATTGAGTACAAGATACATCACATAAAAGAATAAAAAAATGAAATGATGAATGAAAATGAATGCATGTTATTTATAGATTACAAATTTTCAGTCGATACAAAGGTGATTACTGAGAAGGAGGCATCTTCAGTAAGTCAGCAAGCCGCTCGCGCACTCCTCTCAACTCCTTTTCATGGTCAGCCACCGCGGCCAACTCCGCTTCAATTCGAGTCCGTTGATGCAAACATGATGAAAGCTTCTCATCGATTTCCTGCTGAGCAGCTTCGCAACTTTGCGTAACCCGCTCAGTGAAGTCAAGCTTCTGCCTCAGCGCCAGCCCATCAGAAATACATCGTTGGAGGTCTTCAAAAATAGATTTCAGCCGCGCAGCATTCGTTTTGACCTGGGCACGCAATTGGACAGACTCGTTGGAAGCCGCTTCATGTTCCTTTCGCTTCAGGGTCGTCTCTTGTTCAAAATGGCGGATGAAACGAACACTACTCTCGACCCACGCAGCCCGCTGGGCATTCAGAGATGATACTTCAGGAGCGGGACGCTTGAGCTCAATCTCATGCAGGCAAGCCTCGATTTTTCTGCAGTAATTAACCCAACACTCGACGACACCTTCGTCATGAAAGTTCACGAGCGTCGCCAGCATAGAATTAACCTCAACAGCAAAATCTGCAGCGAATGAGAGGGCCTCGGCGTCAAGATCCTTGACGAATTCGCTCAACATTCGCAGGCTAGTTACAGTGCCCCTGGAAGACGGGCGTTTAGCAAAGGGCCCTGCAGGTATTGGGATGCGAGACTCAGAGGGAGCTGGAGCCGGTGCGATTGCTGCAAAACAAATTATGGTCAAATATCGACTCGAGAGCTAAAGAAAATACACGAGCAACAGAGTCTACTATACCAGCTGTGACAGGCGGCAGGAGGGGGTGTCGGAGCCACGGCTATTCCTTCGCCTCTTCTTTCGACCCGTGACGCTATATTCAATATGAAGAAGAATTAGCAACGACATGGCTACCCGTAAAAGAAAGGAAATGATGTCGGTTAAAAGCTATACTTACCGACACCAGCGGATAAAACGATTTCTGACTGGAAGGAGAAATGCGGGTTCAGCACCTAATACAGATGGTCAAAAGGGACTCCTGCAAAGTTATGACAATATACTGTCAATACAAGGAGGATGATACCCACAATGAAACCGAAAAATCGCAAACCCATACCTTCCAGCATTCCAGAAGGTATAGGAGAAGGCGAGAGAACAACAACCGTCATAGCGGCGACCGGAGGTGCTTCAGATGGCACAATCTCAGCGTTCGCTGCACCTTCATCAGAAGAAGCCGAATGGGATCGAGAAATAAAACAGTGATGCAAGACTTACCTAATGGGTCATCGACCAAAACCGCGACGGAAGCATCACCAGGCATAGCGGCTTCTTCGCTCTTCTTCAGTGGGATAGTTTCTGCGTCCATGGCTTTATCCCCTGATTCGACAAGGGCCGTCGTGACGCTTGCGATACCCGCCGATACCAGGGAGCCACAAGAAGAAAGAGTGGCGGTTTGGGCAGTCCCAGACTCCCGAGAGAGAGTAGCCACTTCGGGCTCCGTGGTCGTCATCGTCTCGCTTGCCATCTCATCGCCAGGACTCGGCCCTGTAGGATATGGTATATAAGAATTTGCAGATCGAGTTCTAATAAAAAAACGGGCATTACGTACCTTGCGAAAGATTCTCGGTTGCATCCCGAGCCGCGTGCAACCTGTCTATGGGCAGTAGACAGGGCAGCTGGAGCACCTTCTGAAAGAATAGCGACAGATGGAGTGGTGCTTGAGCCTGCACCTACAGCCAAGGCAGCATCACGTTCTTTCGCTGCGCGCTTCCTGCATTTCCTTTTAGTTTGGGCTGTGAGAGCTGACCTTCTCAAGACCTCTGATAAAGGGACGTCGTCGTCCGAACCAAGCTTTGCCTCTGGAGCCGTTACGGCATCCTTTATCGGCTGCTTTAGCAAAGCCTTCTGCGGAGACGTTGGGAGAGCTGGGGCCACAACAACTGGCTCCGGAAATTTTGCCGTATCGCTGCTCGGGATTGGCACTACACTTGGAATTAACCCTAGTCAAGGTAGTCCCTACAACAAGATGAAAGAAAGGGTCAAAGCACGAATAAAGAAAGGGATAAAGGCATAATGAACGGAATTTTATTAAGGCCTAAAGAAGCGCGGGGCCTCTCTTTCTCTTCAAATGTTTTGAGGGAAGCCGCGAGAGCCTCTTCGGCAGAGATACCTGTTGAAGAATAAAGTGTCTGTAGAAGCATAATAAAAGAAGATAACCGTGAAAGAATGTAACCGAAGTATACCTGACTTCGCGATAGTGATCAGTGCCGTTTCATCGCGAGCCAGTCGCTCGGAAGCCACAAGGG
This sequence comes from Agapanthus africanus, assembly GCA_030015575.1. Lineage (NCBI taxonomy): Eukaryota > Viridiplantae > Streptophyta > Magnoliopsida > Asparagales > Amaryllidaceae > Agapanthus > Agapanthus africanus. Next base: position 764,760,465 of record JASDDO010000022.1, on the reverse strand, counting down.
CAGCCTGGAGATTAGTATCATCCGCAGGCACGATGAATAAACCCTCATTGGTCCCATACTCGCACAAACCCTCGCTATAAGGAGCATGTGACTCCTGGCCAAATATGACGTTAGCAGAAAACGACGACTTCATTTTCTTTTGCGAGCGAGCGCCGGCAGCCGATGACAGGAGCTTGCACTTGACGGGCATTTTTGGGCGACGAGTCACGATCTCCGTACCCACGCCAGACTTCGGAGACGCTGTAGCTACCGTTTCTACAGGAACACGGGGTAGAGGCTTCTCAGGAAAGGTGCATGGGACCGCAACCGCAGCAGCTTCTCTTAAGGAAGGACCGACAGTGGTCCGTCGCTTTAAAGGGACAGCTGGATTACCGGCAGGGACTGTATTCTTGCGATCGAGCAGTAACCGCCTTTCTTCCCTAATAACAGCACCTGTCGCATGCTGGTACCACGCCACGTATATGTTCGAGGCTTTTGGAGTGCAGCTCGGCTTACTGATAAAAAAGTTGGACCCGGAGTTTAGCCGCATGAAATGGTGCAGTGCGTTGCGGATACCCTCTTCCATAGCAACCGGTTCAGCTAAAAAAGCCTCTAGCGGGACACCCTGATCGTAGCTCGACTGTTGAGCGAAACGGTGCGGGTTGTACCTCATGAACAACGCCGAGTCGTTCTGCCTAAACACTGAAAAGCCCGGCCTGATTGAATACAAATGCAGAATCTCCCGAGCTTTCAATGTAGGAGCCCCGTCTTTGAAAGTATCACGCAGCGGCTGCATCGTTTTAGTGGATTCCTTGCCGATAGTTAGGACCTTATCGACGAAGGTCATGCTATCCCCGACCGTACGCGGGCGAAGGACCAGACCCCGGGCCTCTTGCTATGACAGATCTAAAGCAGAAGCGTCAACTAGGAACATAACCCGAGGGAAATTATAACTGTCGTAGAAACGGGGCCGTTTGTGGACTCCAAAAGCGCCGAGCACATGCAGCTCGATCTATGACTTGAAATAATACAGCGGGAGATTTACGAGCTGTACCCCCGGCTGAGTGGTGTCTGCCGCTAAGCTGAGGCCATGGTACAGGTGAGCCAGCCCAGCGATCCCAACGGCCACTCGCGTCCCGGCAACCATTCGGTGAGCCGGATAGAAGACGGATGGCCTCATGTATCGAGGGTGCATTGGGAGCACAAACCAGCTTAACCATAGGCCGAGGAACCCCAAAAAGAATGCCTCTTCGTCAATATCTGAAGCTGCGAGCTCTGCAAAGGGGATGACCGGGGTCTCTGGGAGGAAGAAATACCTTTGATCTGCTTCCGCTGTCGGCTGGCTATCTAAGCCAAAACCAAAAGGATCGTCAAGCTTGGCGAACTTCGCAACTTGTTTTGACAAGACTTCCGGACGAAGAAAGCGGGTGATGAAATCTGCGAAGCTGATCCCGTGCCCTCCGGACTCGTGAAATAGACTCTCATAAATATTCAACACTTTGATTAGACTCGGGAATCGATGTTGAATGTCATTCTTCGGGGTGAGACCCATCACCACTGATTTGGTGGTGAAGATGTACTCGTCAGGGGGAGTATTTCCTCGTAATGTTTCCCTCTAACGGGTAGGCCCGAAATTTCTGCAAATTCCTCCAAGGAAATCGAAACCTCCCGATCCGATAAAAGGAAAGTGTGAGTCGGCGTGTTCCACTGTTCCAAGAAAGGCTTGACTCACCATACGTGAGGCACGAGATACTGAAAAAGAGACGCGTAGATAGCCGGGTACAACCCGAGCTTCAGCAGCAGCGACTTTTTGGCTGACTAGATGTATCAAGCCCACTGTAAGTATTCGGCTGAATGGTGAGAAATCAAGCCTATCATGTATGCCTGTCCCCAAGGGCATGACTCGCCTTAACATATGCGCCGCCCCAGAATATCTGAAGCCATCGGCGGCTGCACGGGTATTGAGTCCATAGAGAGTTGGAGGCGTCCATCCGTAATCCAGTTAACCTCCTCCACAGCATAATTCACCGGGGGTGAGTCGGCATAGTGAACGGCTAAAACCGGCTCTGAAGGCGTCGCATAAGAGAAGCTGCGCCGACCCTGGATAATTTGGTTATACTACAATCCCCATAAGTGAATAGACTTCTACTCCGGGTCATGGTCTTTGATCAATGCAAAAACTTATCGATCCACGGGCGCGTCGGCATATGCACTCTCGGGGCGAGCAAATGGGAAAGAAGTGTCGAAAGACATAGTACCCGTGCAAAAAGGAACGAGGGTTACATGTCAATTCTACATTACAAATTCTAACATCCGGTACTTTAAATTTGTACCACCCTGCAATACAGGAAAAAGGAGACCAAGGGGGCCCACGGAATCAAAGTGACGGCTCATCATTGATGAGACAGCCAATCATTAAGGAGAAAATCCTAAGAAGATTCTCATTTAATGAGAAGCTCATTGGGCCAAGGAGTTAAACTCCCTTGAGAGCAGTGCTTTGCAAACAGAAATGACATCTGTCAAATTTAATCATGAAGGGAATAAAAATTCCCCAAAATTTTTAAGAGCCATGTTCTGTGAAAACGATGGAGTAATCCATCAGAACCCTGAAAAAGCAAAGCTTTTTACAGAGTAAGAACTCTAAGATCTTTAAGATCTACAAAATGAACTCTAAGAGTTCTTCATAGAGATGAACAGCGTTCTAATTAATGGGTTATGTAACCCTAAAAATCCATTTTTTAAATCTATGATCTAATAAGAGCAAAGCTCTGTTTAAAGGGGGTTCGATTATGATCCTTACCGAATTTGGATAGAATTCTAACTCTAAAAGGAATTTTCTTGGATAGAGATCTTAGCTCTGAAGGGGAGAATTAAATTCTCAGAAACAAGAAAGCAAGAAGATGAATATAAGTCATCTCAAGAGCCAAAGACCCTACTTATAGACGCTGGAAGACGGTCCAACTTTCAAGACGATCCAACGATGGAAAGGTTGCCACCGCTGCACTCATGTGTGAGCCACGCGAGCGCAACGGTGGGGGGCATTTGTTTCCCCCAATAAGAGAGCAAGGCTCTGTTCAAGAACTGAGGCAGCGCCACACGTGCAAAGCACGAGAGTGCCAGCGCTCGGAGTTAAAAATCCTGAGGCAGCGCCAAGAGTTAAAAACTCCGAGGCAGCACCTCACGTGCAAAGTACGAGAGCGCCAGCGCTCAGAGTTAAAAAACCCTGAGGCAACGCCAAGAGTTAAAAACTCTGAGGCAGCGCCAGCACTCAGGGTTAAAAACTCTGAGGCAGCGCCAGAACTAAAAGTTCTCCACATTTGGATCAAAAGATCCAACGGAGATGATAAATCATCAGAGCACATAATTAAATTCTGATTGAAAAAATACTCCTTAAATCTTTCTAATCCAATGGTGATTAAAAAATCACCAAGATACAGAATAAGTTCTGTATGGAAAAATATTTTCCAATCTTGTTAAAAACAAGAAAAATGTTTTCTGTAAAACAGAAGTCCTTGGATCAAAAATTCGACGGTGGATAAATTCCTCACATCAATTATGAAATCCCTTAATGAGAGATTTGCTTAACTAAATCAACAAATCAGCCTCTCCTATATAAAGGACCCAAGACTTCAAGCCTTGTACAGAAGAACCCCCATAAACTTCAAACTTCAGAGACGAGAGTAATTTCTTCTCAAGGTAAATAAAAATAAGAGAGATCAGAACATCTACTCCATATTTAAGAGTTTAACTCTTACATTAGAAGAACTTAGTTCTTTTTCCAGATCTCAGATCTATAAGGCAAAGTCTTTCATAAGTGAGAATTTAATTCTTGGAGAATTGAATCGAGCAGAACAGAAAATTCAGTGCTTAGCACTCCAAGTCTGGTGCTCACCGCCGAGCGCTCCACGTGCTCCTCACGTGGACGCTATCTTATAAGAAGCGCTTAGCGCCAAGCGCTCCACGTGCTCTTCACGTGGGCGCTATTTAATAATACAGCGCTTAGCACTTAAAGTCTGGCACCCAGCGTCAAAGCGCTCCACATGGGCGCTAATAGATTAAAGAGTGCTCTGCACTCAATAGTTGGCGCTAAGCGCCGAGCGCTCCACGTGCTTCTCACGTGGGCGCTGTTTAACATAAAGCATTCCGTAAATAGAGCCCAGCGCCATAAAGAGTGTTTAACACTCAATAAAAAAACAACAAAGAAAGGGGGTGAGCATCAAAGCTCATATCAATGCTCAGCATTATTGAACAAAGGGGATTAAGCCTAAATAAGTAATCAGGTGGGCTGAGCCCATGGTTGGCCAAACCCCAAATCGACCGAGCCTATATGTCTTCTACTAAATTGGCCTTAGTGCCAAACGGGACCACCAAGTCCCTGATGAGCATTCTTTGGTTCAAGGGTACATCTCTCCACACCTCTGATATATGTCGCTGTAATTCTTCAACGTCTTCAGAGAGGTGGAGGGTCTCAATAACCAATAACTCTTGGCGCACTCTCAAACTGATGAGTCAAAACTCTACGGACTATGATGTCCTTAAACTTATGGACCGTAATGTCCTTAAACTTATGGACCGTGATGTTGGACCGTGATGTCCTTAAACTAAAACGATGGAGCTCAAATGCTCTTTCGTTGGATCTAAATGATCCTAAAACCTTATTGAGTAGATCTTAGTCTAAAATTAGACTAATGTATCCTTAACAAATATTTTAGTTGATCTTAATCTCAAATGGGGTTAACGATCCTTAAATCAAAGCAAACCCAAATCTAAGAAAATACGGAGTTAGACTAATCCCCGCCCTACGGGCGATAACATAAATTAGTCTCCGTATGTAATCCACGGGCAATCAAAAATAGAACAAACACACACGACATGAAGTGATCTTCTGGACCAGGAGAAAGTGGTTATCGCTATGTGGTAACATAATTAACTGCAGGGGCTTGCGCCGGCAGGGAAAAGTGTCCCCACAATCAAAAACCCCTCGCAAACGAGAGGGAATCTGACGAAGTCTGTTACAACGGCCGCATCTGTTTAAACTTCCGATACACGGTGTCATAAATCAACTTGGCATTTTCGGAGAGGTAGACAGATAAAACCAAATAGCGTCTGCCTCCAAATTCAGGCAAGACGACCTACGCGGTTTCGTCTCTGTTTTCGGCGGTAAACATCGGCCATAAGAGATCCCTTATAATTACACGCTTATTCTTGAAAAAGGTTCAATCTAAGTTACATCTCACTTAAATTTTAAGTAGTAGATCTCAAAATTGGTTCCAACTTTTTGATTGCATGGATCATTTGATGGAAGAGGGGAAGTGTCGTGGCAATAAAGTGTATTTGAGCTCTGTATAACCATTTTGCAATATGTATATCGCAGTATTCTTTATTGCTTTCTATATTTTTCCATATATTATCCTATGTTCAATTTCTTTATATCCGGCTATCAAATGTATCGCGGTTTTTTGGCCTTGATTAAAAATATGCTACATCCAGTTGAGCCTTTTAAACCTTTTCATTATCCATCTCATCAACTACTTGCTCTGTCCTTGTTCCTTATATCATTGGCCCTTTTGCTTCACATGCCTTTTAAAATTTTCTACCAGTTTATTTTGCATATTTTCAGTAACTTTTGGGCATGGCACACATTTTATTGTCATGCCAAGTGATGCTTTAGCTAGAATTTCTATTAGGATCTCATGTACATTTTTAGGAACTTTGAGGCATGACACAACTTTCATGCTGTGATACCAAGTGATGCTTTAGCTAGAATTTCTTTCAGTTTCTATTGTATATTTTCAAGGACTTAGGGGCATGGCAGATGATTATCATGCTGTCATGCCAAGAGATGGTTTAACTGGCTTATTCGACAAGTGACATACGATACTTTCACTGTAGTTGGTTTGTATCATTCTTGTTGTCTTGCATCATCCTTGAGTTACGAGTCACTTTAGAGGACATCCTATACAATCAATGAAAAACTGTTATGATATAAATGGAATTAGTAAAATAGGTAATTTAGCATTGATTAAAAGCAAAAAAATTAAGTACACAAGCAAATCAAAGAGAGCAAGTGTGTACAGTTTCAGTGTAGAAGATAATGCATCATTCTAATGCTAATAAATGAATACATAACATAGGAGTAGACTAAAGGGTGAACAAATAATTTAACATGTACACATAGAAACACTAAATAAAAGCATGTGATTGTAGAATATCAAGCAATTCATTCTATTCAACACTAGAAAGAATGGTCTTAATATGAACTTGTGGGCTCCAATAGGGTAGAAAAGTTGGTAGAAAATGCAGAATTGTGATAAGGTGGTTTCAAGCTTAATCAAAGCAACCGACACAAGAGGGAGAGAAGACTAACCTTATTTCATAGAAAAGAGGTCGGTCCCTACATGAGTCTGAGAGTCCAACTTTACATTAAAAAAAGATATAGTTTTGTGCATGTGAAAAGAACAAAATAGCACAAACGAAAATACAATGCAACACATTGATGTAAATATGCCACTTATTCTACAAGAGGTGAATCCTGCACAATGTGTAAGGGCTTTGGATGACTTCATAATCGATTTTGAAACAAAAATTATAGAATGACCATTCTTGATGAATGGTTTGAGTATACCAAAGATTAAATAATTAATTAATTCCATTTTTAAGTTCGAAAAGCATTATAAATTGACGATATCAATTCATTTGTTTGTATTATGCATTTTCTTTTGATGTTAAAAATGAATATGCGTGTGTACAATAATCAATTTCATAGACGAAAATAAAAATATTATATGAATATCATGAAAATAAGAGGTAGACATATCATTATAAAGATTTGATTTCTATAATATTAAATGGAAAGACACATTTTCCAAAATCAGAGTAGAATTCAAAATGCTCATAAGCCAATAAAATTGATTTTCAAAGGACAGAAGTGAGATTTTTTCATTAGTTCTTTTTAAATTAAACTCAGTTATTTTAGTATTCGATTAATGTAAATAAGAAGTCAATGAGAATAATGAAATTTTTAAAAATTAATAAGCGCAATTTCAAGTCGATGGTGGATTTTCTGCAAAGGAGAATCATTGAAAATTTCTATTGATTTTTTGATTAAATATATTAATATCTATGAAACTCGGTTTGGGCCCACAACGTATGGGCTTCATACGAGCTTTCAATATAGTGGGATTCCATCCAAAAGACTCAAGCCTTGTGAAGGTTTATCCCTTCTTATATCTTATACCCATATGCATCTCACAAATTTTTCCGATGTGGAACTATATTTCCCACATTCTCAACACTCCCTCCCGTGTAAACATGCATGTGCAACGAGGACTTCAAGTGAGAGCACCCAAACCTTGTGCAACGTGGAAAAACTAACACACCTGATCCCTGATACCATATGAAACTCGGTTTGGATCCACAACACATGGCTCCATATAGGCTTTCAGTATAGTGGGATTCCATCAAAAGACTCAAACCTTATGGAGGTTTATCCTCTCTTATATCTTATACCCATATGCATCTCACAAATTTTTCTGATGTGGGGTTATATTCCGCACATTCTCAACAATATCTATTATCGTTTGTGATTTTCAAATGTTCGAGTATTTGGGAAAAATATATGAAACCGAACGGAGTACACTTAATATTCAAACATATTAAAGTAGAAGCCATTTTTACCATTCCTTGATATAGCCAATTTAAAATTTTCATTGAAAAATCCAGATTTTTATAGATAAAAATAAATAACAATCGAAAATTATAAATCATGAATCAAGTCATAATTTTTTTAAAGTAAATCTTTAAAATTGTTCAATATACCAAAAAGATTCAATATTCTTTAAGATTACAAAATAATGTCTAATAAAAATACCTAGAATTACTTGGAAAGATGAAATACAAAATATTTTAAAGCCATTTCCTATTTTAATGCCATCTTTTCTTGTTTTACCTGAATATGTTTTAGCTAATTCTCTTTTCTTTTTATTCTTATCTGTTAACTTTTGCTATTATTTCTCATGGCACTATAACTATTAAAAACTTAGAAACCTATGCAACCTAGTATGGACCAACCAACCTTATAATTCGACTTGATGAGAAAGAATCTATGGAAAGAAATTTGTATAAGTAGAGGTAAGTTGCATGATCGTAGGAATATTTAGATGAATTAATCTTTTTCCTTGTTCATAAGACATTCTTTTGAATGCTATTCCATAATAACCTTCTCCTTATTTTAAATACCTAATATTTAAATTTCAGTTTCTAACCAACTTATCTGAAAGCATAATTAAAAGGGCTAAATAGGAACTTCAGAAAATTTCAGCTGCTACAAAAGATTCTCTTCTTGCATTCAACTTTAGGAAGTATAGATGATTGCAAGTTTGATTAACCTACTATAATGGTGTGGCAATTTGCTAACTGGTAATGTGTGTGTGTGTGTGTGTGTATGTGTGTGTGAGAGAGAGAGAGAGAGAGAGAGAGAGAGAGAGAGATTCATTCCGTAAACCCAGTAAAGAATTGGAACTTTCTCCAACTATAAGTACAGTTATAATTGTATTCACGGGGCAAGCAAATTAAAAGAGGAAATTCACATAGGAAAGAGAGAATTATACTAGCGTAGGGCATTGCAAATTGAAAAAGGAAATTGGAGTATGAAACTGTAATGCAATTATAACCATATTATCACATTATCATTTATCACTGGTTATTGTATTCCATGTGCCCCTTCTAAGAATCTTCAATAAATTGTCATCTTCATATGCTATCTTGATATCAAAATGGCACATATTCTAAGGATCAGGCTCTCTGCATAATCCAGTTTTGCTATTAATGTAAGTTTACTCTGATATCTACTTGCAGGACATATCAATCACTCTATATTCTGGAAAAATCTCAAGCCTGCTAGTGTAAGTCAATGTGGAGATTCAATCTCTCATCCTTTGAATTTGGTTTCCTTCAACATAATCTAAATGGGTGCTGCTTAAATGATTTACAGGAAGGAGGTGGTGAACCTCCACATGGTGCACTTGGTTGGGCAATTGATACAGATTTTGGTTCATTGGACGCGCTAGTGCAAAAGATCAATGCAGAAGGAGCTGCTTTACAAGGCTCTGGCTGGGTGGTGAGTTTTCTTAAGCATGCTAGATAACTCTTTTTATCAATTTATTCTGACATGAGTGTTTCTCTGAATGATGTTTCAAGGAAAGACTTTCTTATTGCTGTGTTTGAATGATGTCAGTGGCTGGCTCTTGATAAGGAGACGAAGAAAATTAAGGTTGAAACCACTGCAAATCAGGTAAACCACATTATCTATATGTGAACTAGATGGATTTAGAAGCCTTATAAAGCATGAGTCAAATTTTTGTGTGTGCGCGTGCGTGCACGTCTCTCTCTCTCTCTGTGTGTGTGTGTGGGGGGGGGGGGGGGGAGAGTATCGGACTCAGATCCTTCCTACCTTTTAATTATTAGATATGTTTTGGATGTGTGCTAACAAATTTGAAGAGAATCACATGGTTGCTAGCACATATCTCAAAGCAAGTCCAATCACCATCTGCTGGTTCAACTTGTTGCATGTTTCCTTTGCAAACTCTCTGGTGGATTATCGTATTGGTTAACTTATGTGTAACCAATAAGATAATGGACTAAATCTAGGGCATGCATGCTAATAGCTTTGACTTCTCTTGCAGGACCCACTAGTAACTAAAGGGGCGAGTTTAGTTCCTTTGTTCGGGATAGACGTGTGGGAACATGCTTACTATCTGCAGGTAGATATTCTCACTTTGCATTAAATTTTACCAACCATCCGCATCAATTTCATTTTAATATGCTTTATAACTTAGTTTACCAGTTCAATTTTCTGTCTAATATGAACTTCTGAAGCAAACATACAATTATTCATTTTAATAGGGTATAATATTTTCAAATACTTCTGTAGGGTTTTGTTTTACCAATTTACTTTTTATGTCATTATAATTGGATAACTACACCTACATAAATGCAGACAATGGTTACTGTTGTACCTTTTCAGCGATTAATCCTCGCAAAATATAGCTATCATGTTATCACATTATTCATTACCCACCTTTGCAAGGTTATCTCAACCCTTTCTTATTTGTCCTGTCGCTCCCTGCCAAATTAACGATGAGCTTGTAAATATAATTATGCAATTGAGAATTCATTCCCATCCTTCTGGCGCTCCACAAAGTTTTCATGGTCCATTGATGACTTGAAGTAGGTTCATAAATGAACATCTAAGAAAAAAGTGGATATAATAAACTTAAATTTTAGACATGATGAGCTTGTAAATATAATTATGCAATTGGGAATTCAATGCAGGTTAGTGTAAAAACGTTCAGGTATGTTTTTACACTATGCAATTGATCCCCATGCTCTCCTTCTCCCTTTTACCACAGTGGCAGCTTGAACAAAATTTATATTTAGTGGCCCAAACTTTGTTCTGGGCTGTTGAAAACTCGGAAGTTATGTGATGAAATACCATAAGATGGAAAAGAGAAGGTAAGAGTTCCGGGAAGATTGAGAATAATTCAGGGAAGAATCTCAAACAAGACCAAAAAAACTTAATTCGTTAGCTAAACGTACATTTTTAAAGTTCATATAATTTCTTTTATAGGAGAAATTGACATAATAATTGTAAAACCAAAAAGACAGACTTCAATCTAACGAAAAACTATTCGATCTCAAAAGGTAAATGACTGAAAATCCAACACGGATTCAGACATCCATATCAGATTGTATCGGACACTCATCTAATGGTCGGAGACTAGGATGTTTAGAGACCACTTGGGGGATATTTTTTCCAGCACATCCTGAAATTTATATGGCATATTGGTATTCTAGATGTATTGAACATGCATCAACTACTAAAATTCTAAAACACTACTAACCTATATGTTACCAATCATAAATTTAATTCATGTATGCATCTATGTAATTTGCTTATATTTCTTAATATACATTAGTAAAGACTGTTAAACAAATTGGCTGGTTGACTCTAAATTTTCGTAAGGAGAAGATCCAGGATTTACATTTTATGCAGCAAAATTTATATGTATTTTGCCATTAGATTTGCTAAAATAATATTTCTTATGATTATGTATATGTATTAAATAAACAAAATTAATGTATCACGATGGATCATATCCTCCAGTTGATGATGTAATTCATTTGCAAACTGCCTTTGGAGAGAATGTGTAGATATCATGGTCACATTCACATCCGAAGTACATATAATACATTTACCCTAGCTGACAACCATAGAGGGAGCCAATGACCATGAACAATTACTATTTAACATGAGACTACAGGGAAGTTGCACAGAGGTCTTTTGGTATGGACTTGAAATAATATGAATATAGTATTGAGCTGTGTAATACGGTGGCGATTGAGTTTCTTTTTACTTCCGCTGTTTTACAATTTTCAAGTGAACTGTTAGCATGCAATTTTTTTATTTTAATTTTTTGACTTGCTTGACAATCTGGTATATTGGGCCATTCACAATTGAAGATGTACAGGCATTATGTATAGTTTGAACAAGTTACTCTTTGCATATTCTGTTCTTGGTATATTGGGCCATTCACAATTGAAGATGTACATGCATTAAGTATGGGTTGAACAAGTTACTCTTTGCATATTCTGTTGTTTCTTGGTGCTCGAGTTTGTTGTCATTACCTATAATCGCATGTTACGGAATGTTACTTAAGCTTGGTGCATGGATGCAGTACAAAAATGTGAGGCCAGACTACTTGAAGAACATATGGAAGGTTATCAACTGGAAGTACGCCAGCGAAGTGTACGGGAATGAGATTGCATGATGAAACTGCAGTTTCATTTAACCGGCTTCTTGTGAGGGCATTCTTCTGCGTCGAATAAGGTTTTGCTTTGGCTTGAACTGGGGTTTGTTTATGTTGCCCAGTTATGTACTAGACTTTTGTACCCTTAAAACTTTAGTTATAACTATAAGCCAATAAAATCTTTATGTTCTCCTCTGTTTCTTTTCTGTTTGTCAACTTTGGCTTCGATTGAAATTCTGAAACAAAAAGCAATGTAATGCGTGAAATGCCCAGGCAGCGGTCCATAAAAAATAAAAAAAGATGTGTAAGCCGAGATGGTATTTCACCAATTAAATAATTTTTTTGTGCCATGACTTTAAAATATAGAGTAAAGAAAGAGAGTAAATTAAGCTGGATGCTTCTCCATGATTTTATCAGTAGGAGGAAACGAAGTTGTTGGAGTATGGCTACTAGTTGGTATGTGGCCTTAGTTGCTGACTGGTTGGTGCCTAAAATATGAAGCAATTCCATGCGTTTAATACAAGCTATTATAAACAGGATCAATTTGCTTCCTCCATGCAAGCTTGCACCTTCAATTTCTCAAAAAAACCCTAATATATAAATAAACAAACATAGCATCAAGGAATCTATTCTTCACAAAATTAATTAATATTGCATGGGCCTTCATTTAATTATTCTAACCTGCTGAATCATTCCAATTATGAGAGGCCAATGTCATAACAATTTCTTGTGTTGTGATGCATGATAAAATCCTGTAACACTCACTGATTCACTATTTGTAGCTATTTTTTTCTCTTGATGCAACCTAGTTTGCTTAACTATTATTAGCTAAGAAAACAAACACTATTGATATTTGATGATACCTTAGAACTTGACAGCCCAATAAACATATATATCTCAATGATAAGGTTTCATATGTTTCTAGTGGCTACGTGCATCCTTTATCAATGTAGGGAATATTATCTTTCCATACTTTGCTAAAATACAATATAGAGTTAGAATAATTGTAATTTGCCATGTTTCTCTTGATCAAGAAATTATCTATTTGGACAAGACAACAAACCTCAAAACTCAAAGGTCAATGAGCTGGTGAGGCTTAATCCTTGTGCCCATATCTTGCCACATAATGGAATATTTGTTTAACGCAAGTATTCAAATATATTTTTATTTCTTCATGAAACATTGAAGTATGTTTTGTTAGACCTCTAGATTGCAGGCCCATGGTTTATGGTTCAAATATCAGACTGCTAGATCTTAACTTTAGTGCAACAAACTTCACAATGCATACATTATATACATCTAAATAGTGATATATACAACAATGTGTTTTTTGGGGTTCATCTTATCGAGATCATACTGTGTTTTATATTGACTTCAACTATTTAACATAGTTCTCATTCTTTATCCTAACTTAACTTGAGGCTGAGAAATAACAGTCAAAAATCATTTCAGCACGACAATGACCTAGTCAAACACATGTTAAGCAATTTTGACAACCGTCATTTTTATATCTTTTCCCTATTAAGTTTTCTGTAAAATAATTTAATATTTACTCTTGTCAATATATAAGAAAGCTTCGGAAAAGGCACTTGCTTAGGAGTTCGGGGTGTCTCCACTGATAAGTTTAGAAGAGATATCCTTTAAATTTCAAATTAAAAATTCTCTATTACGATTCAAATACATCAAATTAATGGATAAGGTGGTCATATATTTGAGCAGAATTTCTTCCTCTGTTTGAAGAGGTCATATTTAAGAAAACCACAGAAGCACTGGACCTACATTGAAGGAGTTTTAAAATGTTTTGTTAATCCATGTTTATTTTTGTCAATCTATGTCAATTGCCAAACTGTTTGTATGGTACACTGTACTTTAAATTTTAATCAAATCATTTATTTATATTTAGATTTTGTTGGCCAACATGGCATCAACATAATCATTACTATATTTGATTAAGAATGTGGCTAATCCCAATCTTCAGGACAGCTCATCGACATCAACTCTAACCTTCTACAATCAAATATAAGATAAGCTAGGAAAATACTTATAGCATCTTACACCATTTGTCGGCCGTCGAACTCAACTTTAGACTGAGAAAAGTATGAACAACAGAAAGACTTGCATTATCTCTAAATAACTATCCATGCCATCCTACGAAATTTTCTACACCCCAAAAAGCTTAAAAAGTTTGAAAAAAGATAGATTTGCAAGCCTGTTCACGGTAATAGTCATCCGACACCACCTCAGAAGATGATGGTATGCTAATGGCCAAATAGCTCAGCTTCTCCTTTCTCTTACCTTCAAATTTAGAAAAAGCGTGGCTGCCTCATAATTATGTCCCAAACTAGTATTATTATACTCTCTCAAAACCATAGGGTAAAATTTCTTGCTTCACATAAAAATATGCATGAAGATGAGGTTGTTATTGAGACCACCCCTTCTATTTTCTTTCAACTCCAGTGTTCTTTATTTTTTTCCTTAAAAAAAGGTGCATTGTCGGCAAAAAAGGAAAAAAAATACCAAGCGGCTTTTTCTGCCGACAAAAAACCCTGGCCTTGGAGAGCTTGTCAAAAACCCTAAAAGAGTTTTCGGTTGTCAAAAAAACCCTGCCTGCGGTATATCTACAGTTGCCTGCTATATCTAGTTAGTATGCGATCTCACAGATACTGTATGCAAAATTTTCAAGAGGATTCTGACAACCTATTAAATCCAATGGCATTTTATCAGCGGCTTGCGAGGTTTTGACAACCCCTCCCTCCACTCCCAATGTAAAATGAAAAGAAATTAAACCTTTTTTCCGCTCATTCTATTCTCTTCTTCTTTTTCTTGGACCCCACCAAACCTCTTTTCTCTCCCCCACCCTATTTATCCCCCTACACACACTCTCTCTCTCTCTCTCTCTCTCCCCCCCGCCCCCCCACCCAAACCATTTTGTTTGTTTTGTTCTCCCCACTCAATACTTGGGTTGTTCTAGAGAGAGAAAGAGTTGTGTTTCTTCTCCTCCTCCTCGAGTTGTGTTTCTTCTCCTCCTCCTCCTCCTCCTTCGTTTGTTTGAATTAGAGCTCAAATCAAGATGGGAAACTATAGGTTTAGGCTATCAAACATGATGCCAAACTCTTGGTTCTACAAGCTTAGAGACAACATGGCCAAATCAACCAAACCCCAAACCAAGAGAATTCCAAATCACCCTTCTTCATCAAATCAGTCCCCACAACAAAAACAAGCCTTCATCCCCAATAGAGCCTCCTACTACTTCCCAAGCTCCAACTCTCCTTCTCATCCCAAAGCATTAGACACCCATTTCCCCATTGACCCGCCAAGAAAATCCATCAAGAAAAGCCCAAGAAAAGCCACCAAGCCTTTCTCCTCTGCTTCATCCTCCTCTGCTTCAAACCTTATCATAGAATTTGATGATGACTCATTGTTTTCGACACGTCGACTGCCGCCTATCCAAACGAAGCCCGCGAGGAGAAAAGAAGCAGCTAAGGCGGAAGCTTTGGATAGCAAGCATATAATGTTGAAGAGAGCACAACAAGGGCCTCATAGGATCAAGGTGAGGCCAAGCTCTCCAAAGGTTGAGATAAAGAGAGTGAGAGCCAAGAGAGGTAGCGCTCAAAGGATCATGGTGAGTAATTCTAAGAGAATTGGTGAGAGCTTGGTTGTGGTGAAGAAGTCTTCAAACCCCAAGAGCGATTTTAGGGAGTCAATGGTGGAGATGATCATGGAGAATGATATCAAGGCTTCTAAGGATTTGGAGGAGTTGCTGGCTTGTTACCTGTCATTGAATTCAGTTGAGTATCATGACTTGATTGTCCAAGTGTTTGAGGAAATTTGGGTTGGGCTCAAAGAGGGGGAGAGAGGATTGTTGTGAGGTGAGTGCTTTTGGGGTAAAAATTTGTTAGTTATTATAGTTTGATTAAATGACATTGGTGACTTAAGTTGTGCTTGGTATTTTATTGTCTAGCTTTATTTATTTATTATCATTATTATTATTATTTTATTTTATTTTTGCATTTTATTTCTGCCTTGATTTATCTAGTAAAAAGTAAGATAATTATAGGGTTAAAGAATTTTAGAGAAAGTAGAATTATGGATTCAATGATTTTGGAATAGAGTGTCTGACGTTGCAACTTGGTAGATTCTATCATTTTATATTGAAGTTATGACGAGATTTGAGCTAATATTTTTATATACACCGGATCCCTTAGACGAAATATGAACTTTCATGTGTGAGGTTTTTCCTCCCCCTTTAGATCAGTTTTAAATGTTTGATATACCAAGCAATCAAAACTTCAAAACTATATGTCATGAAAATTGTTTTGGGTGATATAAGTCAATTATGCAAATTAGCACCAATACTAAAAACTAGATCACAACAATAATAGAGATTTCAAAAATATGGTGAATTACATCCTCATCATCACTATAATTCTATTTTAAAAGCACGAAAGGATATCATACTTCATTGTGCCCAGAGATGGTGCTCAAGTGACAAGCATTGGTCACAATATATAATGTGCCTTCAATTAATTTAAACACTTATTGTTGTGATCATTAGAATAAAAAAAATGAAGATAACCTTTGCCATTGAGCTATACTTCCAAAATATGTAGTTGAGAAGTCCATATCCCATATGTACATTGTTCATTTTTGCATCACCAGTATAATTAGGTATGCTATAACGCCATGTACAATTTATTCCAAAAATTAGTGCTATGTACAAAGCCAAATGAGTCTTCAGCTATCAAATGACAATTAAATGCAGGTGTGTAGCATAGGTTTTTACCTATTATCCTATGAAGTTGCTATCATTGCAGCCTTCATTTTAACACAATACTCGACATATGACGGTGGAATATTATTTTCGTAATCACAATTTTCCAAATTGATAAACAGACTAATATTGCTACAAATATCTCTTGGGAGAACGGTTTCAACAGAGGGAAAGGTTTCAACCGTTTCCCGAATTTTGAGAACCATTCTATGTATCGCGGTTCTCCAAACATCGAGAACCGTTAAAACCGTTCTTCTAAAATGTGGCGAATGGTTTCAACCGTTCTCAGGGGTTAACCGGGGGAACGAATTTAACCGTTCCCCGCTTTTGATATAATATTTTATTAAATCGGTTTAATTTCGGGAAACTGTTTAAACCGTTCTCCTAAAAAAGGGTTTGAACCGTTCTCTCAAAAAATACGTTTAAGGGTATTTTAAAAAAAATTCTGGAGATGGTTTGAACTGTTCTCCCAAAATTTACGTTTTTAAAAAAATTTACTCAAATTTCTGAAAACGGTTTAAACAGTTCTGGGAGGTAAATATTTTAAAAAAAATTATTTTATTGATCAGCAGCCCCTACCTTGACAATTAATAGTAATTCGAACACATAATATTATATTCAACAAAACAACAATATACTGGTAATATCTTCAAACAACGATAAGAACATCACAACAATGATATCATAACAACGATATTCTGATATTAAACAAAACAAAGTCAAACATCAATAATAAAAAACTATCAATAATTCGGAATACAATCCTAAATCAAATACTTAAAGTAATATTTAATAAAAATAAATGTCTAGAATCATAAACGAAATCCGCAATCAAAATACAATACTTAAGTTTTGTTTACCGCCGAAAACAGGGACGAACTGGGATGGATCGTGTTGCCTGAATTTAGAGACAGATGCTATTTGGATTTATCAGTCCACCTGTCCGAAAATACCAAGTTGATTTATGGCATCGTATATCTGAGGTTTGGACAGATGCGGCCGTTGTACCAGATTTCGTCAGATTCCTCCTCGTTTGCGGGTTTTTTGATTGTAGGGACGTTCTTCCCTGCAGGCGCCCTCGCAGTTAATTACGTTACCGCATCGCGATAACCGCTTTCTCCTGCTCCGGAAGTTCACTTCGTGTCGTGTGTATTTTTATTTGTTTAGGTTGCCGGTGGATTGTATATGGAGACTAATTTATGCCCGTAGGGCGTGCATTAGTCCAAATCCGAATATCTTAAATTTGAGTTTGGATTGATTTAAGAATCGTTGATCCATTTTGAGATCAAGATCGACTTAAATGTATACGAGCAGTTAGGGGCTTGGTTGGTTTTTTTGTTAAGAATATATTAGTCCAATTTGAGACTAAGATCTACTTAATAGGGTGTTAGGATTATTTTTGTTTTAGATCCAACAAGAGAGCATTTGGGCTCTGTTGTTTTAGTTTAAGGATGTCTCGGTCCCTTATCGCCATTTTGGAGGCGAAATTGTAGTTTAAGGATATTTCGGTCTGTTGATCATCATTTTTGAGACGAGATTTTAGTTTAAGCACGTTACAGGCCGTTGTTAGTTTAGGAATATTTCGGTCCATTGTTGCCATTTTGGGGTGACGGTTTAGTTTAAGAACGTCTCGGTCCGTTGATCACCATTTTTGAGGTGAGATTTTAGTTTAAGCACGTTACGGTCCATCGTTAGTGTTAGGGACATCCCGGTCCATTGTCGCCATTTGGGGTGACGGTTTGATTTAGAGTGTGCATGTCAGTTTGGGCAGTGCACCAAAAAGCTACTGGTTGTCGGGACCCGCCACCTCTGTGAAGACGCTGAGAAATTACAATGACATGTATTAGAGGTGTAGAGAGATGTACTCTTGAACTAATTCCCGTATTTGAGGAAAAAAGGAATCGGTGGTAAACCCAGAAATCATTAGTCGTATTTTGAGACTAAGATTTCCTCAGGAGAATGTGGGACGAATAACATTTTGGGATATTATCAGTTGGAAGATCGATAGTCATATTTGGGACTAAAATCAGTTTGGAAAGTATTGAGCACATGTGCTCGGTCCACTCAGTTTTCTTTTTATTTGAAAAAGAGTGCTAAGCACTTGTTTGGGCCCAGTCCCCCTTTTTTTATGTAAAAAGTGCTGAGCACCTATGTTAGTTCTGACGCTCACACATAACCATGTGGGGTTTTCAGTCATGGGGATTTGCCCAATAAGTGTTAAACATTTTATCCTTTTTTTGTCTTTTTATGGAGTGCTGAGCACTTTTTATGGCGCCCACGTGCGAAGCACGTGAGGCGCTGCCTGGTGAGTGTCAAGTATTTTTTATTCTGTGGCGTCCACATGAAGGACACGTGAGGCGTTGGGCGCTGGGCGCTGCTTGGTGAGTGTCAAGCACTTTTTATTCTGTGGCGCCCACGTGAGGGACACGTGAGGCGCTGGGCACCGCTCACTGAGTGTTAAGCACTCTTTTATTTGTAGCGCCCACGTGAGAGGCACGTGGGACGCTGGGCGCTGAACGCCAGTCACTGAGTGCTAAGCACTCTTTTATTTTGTAGCGCCCACGTGAGGGGCACGTGGGACGCTGGGCGCCAGTCACTAAGTGCTAAGCACTCCTTTATTTTATTTACCTAATTTTCCAAGAAGAGAGTTCTTCTTCTTCGAGAATTTAATTCTCTGTTCTTTCTGAAGCTTATGGGGGGTTCCTCCTTTTCAGACTTGAAGTCTTGGGTCCTTTATAGTAGAGATAGTTTGTTAATTAGTTGAAGAAATCTCTCATTAAAAGATCCTAATTGATTTTGGGGATTTACCCACCGTTGGATTTTTGATCCAAGGACTTCTGTTTTACAGAAAGTATTTTCTTTTTTTTTTTAACAAGATTAGAAAATATTTACCCATTCAGAATTTGTTCTGTAGATCGGTGATTCTTTAATTACCATTGGATTTTTAATCCAACGGTACTCTGTTTTACAGAAGGCAACCTTTCATGTTTAGAAAGATTTGAGGAATATTTTCTCTAAACAGAATTTAATTCTGCATCCTGATAATTTATCATCTTCGTTGGATCTTTGATCCAATGGTTCTGCTTAACAAATAGTAGAATTTAATTCTACAAGGTGCTGGCGCTCACGTGCTGTGCACGTGGGCTCTACTTAAGATTTTTGTGTGCTTTGCACATGGGTGCTGCTCATATAAAAGTTTTTAATTTTGGCGCTGGCGCCCTCGTGGAAGGCACGTGAGGCCCTGCTTAAGATTTTTGTGTGCTTCGCACACGGGCGCGGCTCATATAAGAGTTTTTAACTCTGGCAGTGGCGCCCTCGTGGAAGGCACGTGAGGCGCCGCCTCTTGAGTTTTGAACAGAGCTTTGCTATTTTATTGGGGGAAACAAATGCCCTCCCCACCGTTGCGCTCACGTGGCTCATACGTGAGTGCAGCGGTGACACCTTTTCCACTGTTTGATATTCTTGGAAGTTGAACCGTCCTCCTGTGCCTATAAGTAGGGCCTTTGGCCCTTGAGATGACTACTGTTCATCTTTCCTAACATTCTTCTTTCTCTGAGAATTTAATTCTTTTTTCAGAGTTCAGATCTTTGTTCAAAGCAACTCTCTTTAGAGTCAAAACTCTGTCAAAGTTTTGGTAAGAACCATGACCATGTCCTATCGTTTAAGGAATCTCTTCATGTTTTAAGGTTTTAACCCGTTAGCAGAACTTTGCTCTTCTTTCGTAGTGATTAGATCGTAGATCTAAAAAAATGTTTTAGAGTTTCTTAACTCGTTAATCAGAGCTTTGCTATTCTTTTATAAAGATCTCTTAGAGTTCTAAGATTTTTCTTGCAGATCTTGATGATCTTAGGATTTAACTTTGCCTTTTGAAGGTTCTGGGATGTTATCCCATTGTTCTACAGAGCTTGGCTCTGAAAATCTTTGGGGAATTATATTCCCTTCTTAATTTTCTTGACAGATTTGAAATCTGTTTGCAGAGCACAGTTCTCGAGGGAGTTTAACTGCCCCATCATTGATGGGGCGTTATCTTAATTTTGTGGGCCTTCTTGTCCCTTTCTTTTGAACTGCGGTGCAGTACAATTTTTAAGTACCAAAGAGTGTTAGATTCCTGAACATACTGTCGATAGCTAACCCTTCTCCTTTTGTGTAGGTACTATTCCTTTCGATTCCTCCTTTCCTTTCGTACGTTCAGAAAGCGCTTTTGCCGACGCGTCCGTGGATCGGGAAGTCTTTGCGCTTATTAAGGATCATGACCCAGAGCAAAAATCTCTTCACCTGTGGGGGTCATGGTATAGTCAGATTATCCGGGGTCGGCGCAGTTTTTCTTGTGCAGCGCCTTCGGAGCCGATCCCAGCTATTCATTATGCTGATCCGCCTCAAGTGACTTACGCCGTAGAAGAGGTTAACTGGATCTCGGAAGGTCGTCTTCAACCTTCCATGGCGTCGATACCCATACAGCCACCGATGGCCTTGGACATTTTGGGGCGACGCATATGCCAAGGAGAGTCGTGCCCTTGGGGGCAAGTTTATATGATAGGATTGATGTCCCGTCATTCGGCCGGCTATCTACAGTGGGCCAGGTATATCCTGTCGGCCAAGAAGTCGCTGCTATTAAAGACCGGGTTGTACCCCGCAATCTACGCGTCTCTTTTTTATTACCAAGCTCCCCATGTGTGGTGGATCAAGTCTTTTTGGGAAAAATGGAATATCCCGACCCATACCTTTCTCTTATCAGTTCGGGAAGTTTCGATTTCATTGGAAAAGATCGCAGAGATCTCCGGCTTATCCGTCAGAGGGGAGCACCATGAGGAGATTCTTCCCCCCGATAAGTACATCTTCGCCACTAAGTCAGTGGTAATGGGTATGACCCTGGAGAACGCCATTCAATATCAATTCCCTAACTTGATCAAGGTGTTGAATATGTACGGGAATCTATTCCTGGAGTCTGGCGGGCATGGGGTTAGCTTCGCGGATTTTATCGCTCGTTTTCTTTGTCCGGAAGTTTTGTCTAAGTAGGCCACGAAATTTGCTAAATTCGACGACCCGTTCGGGTTTGGTTTAGATAACTTGCCGATAGCGGAAGCGAATCTAAAGATTTTCTTTATTCCGGACACTCCAGTTGTCCCCTTTGCGTTGATCGCTGCCCCGAGTGTTGAAGAAGAGTCATTCTTTTTGGTGTTCATTGGCCTGTGGTTGAGTTGGTTTGCGCTTCCCACACACCCCCGCTATATGAGGCCGTCTGTCTTTTATCCGGCTCATCGCATTGTCGCGGGGACACGCGTGGCCGTTGGGATCGCGGGGTTAGCTCATCTATACCATGGCCTGAGTTTAGCAGCTGACACTACTCAGCCGGGGGTAAAGCCCGTGTATCTCCCATCGCATTACTTCACATCATGAATTGAGATGCACATGCTGGGTGCCTTTGGTGTGCACAAACGACCCCAGTTCTACGAAAGCTACAACTTCCCCCGGGTTGTCACGCCCCGCTTCCCAGTGTACGGGAAGGGGACACGGCGAGCCCCGCTACGTATTTACTCAGAAGTAAACACGCTAAGTGTATCTAAGCCATATAAAGTAAAGTACACAAGAGACATGAATGTAAATGAACAACAACTTTATTTATTAAACATTCTTTTACAGGTACAACCGAAATGAAAATACATGAATAGAAAGCGATGCCTAAACAATGGCATAACTGAAATGAAATAAATATGTACAAGTTCCTACAGCTCTGGGTCAAATGCTAACTGCTCCAAATCTTCAGCTCCAATGAGTCCGAATCACCTGACAACATTCCAAAGAAAGAAGAAATGAATGTTGTCAGCGAACAATCACTCGGTAAGTTCCAAAGAAGAGTAGAAATAGAATAGACAGAAAGAGAATATAACTATTAATGTTTGACTATATTGTTGACGCTGTTGTTTGTAGTTTGGTACAGAATATGCCAGTGTATACGAGAAGAGTCCCACTATTCCGGAGACTAAGGTATACGGAGCATAAGGAACCGTTCAGCCACGGTACAACGACAATGGATATTCAAGTTAGGTGTATTAAGGTTACAGTCTCATGCCACTTCTAACACATTCTGTACCAATCTACCCCTTTAAAACCCCGCGATGTCTTTTGCATTAATTGTATTGTTTTGTTATATAGATGGATGACTTGCCGAAATCATGATATTAGTAAATGGAATGGATATAAATGGAGAGTCATGTAGACGGAGTATATCCATGGTTCGGTTCAGTCACTATAGATTGATAAAGATTGAATAGACGGATTCATGTTGTATTGTAGTTTATACTTGAATTATATTCAAGTCAGATTGATTAGATTGAGACTCAGTCTGAGTCGGATACTTTGAAAAGAAATTAAAATCCTGAATTAGTTTTGATGTTATCGGTAACTGCTGTACATGGACGGCAGGATTTGTGTCTTTTTCCAAGACAATTACCGTGTTGATAACATCGTTTGTTAGATTTGTCTACCGCCGAAAGCCGGGAAGACAAACGTCTCGCCTGAATTTGGGGGCAGATGCTATTTGGTTTTATCCGTCCACCTCTCCGAAGATGTCAATCTTGGTTGAAGTACACTATGACGCAGGATGGGAATGAGCAAAGTGTTGAATTGAATCGTACCAGTCTAGTTAATTTATGGCACCATGTATCGAAGGTTTAGACGGATACGGCTGATGTAGCAGATTTCGTCAGATTCCCCTTCATTGTGAGGGGTTTTTGATTGTGGGGACGCTCTTCCCTGCAGGCGCAAGCTCTTGCAGTTAATTACGCTACCGCATCGCGGTAACCACTTTATCCTTCTCCAGATGGTCACTTCGTGTCGTGCATGTTTGTTTTGTTTTTGGTTGCCCATGGATTGTATACGGAGACTAATTTGTGTTGTCGCCCGTAGGGCGTGGATTAGTCCAAATCCGTATTTTCTTAGATTTGGGTTTTGGGTTGGGTTTAAGGATACGTTAGTCTCATTTAAGACTAAGATCAAGTTAAACGTTTGTTAAGGATACGTTATTCTAATTTTAGACTAAGATCTACTTAACAGGATCATTTAGATCCAACAAAAAAGTATTTGGGCTCTATTGTTTTAGTCTAGGGTCTTTGCGGTCTAGTTTAAAGACGTCATAGTCTGTAAAGTTTAAGGACATCATAGTCCATGAGTTTAAGAACCTCACAGTCCATAAGGTTTAAGGACATCATAGTCCAGTTTAAAGACATCATAGTCTATAAGTTTAAGGACCTCACAGTCCATAGAATGTCTGGTTGTTGGGACCCGTCACCTCTCTGAAGACGTTGAAAGATTACAACGACATATATCAGAGATATGAAGAGATGTACCTTCGAACCAATGTTGGTTGGAAGGTTCTGGGAATCACTTTGAATGCCATATGAGATGATCAGTTTTGGAAGACAAGAGTATAATTGGGGTTCAGTTTCAAGAGATTTTGCCTCTGGAAGACTTAGCTAATTTGGGCTAAGATTGGCTCGAATATAGTGTTAAACACTAGAATACATTCGGCGCTCACGTGCTCCCACGTGAGGCGCTTAAAGTAGTGTTAAACACTAAAACTGAAGCGCTCACGTGGGGTCACGAGAGGCGCCTGAAGATTGGGCCTTCCTTCTTTTATTTTACTCTCAGAGTATGCATATAAGTGTTAAACACTTGACCTTTATGACTATCACGTGTGGGCACGTGATGGGTATCCATGCGTTGGATATTAATCTTTCAGTTTTACTCCATTTTCTCTTTAAAATGGTGTTTGTCAGGGGTCACGTGGGGACACCTGAGGCATTCTTTAGCCGGGTATTGCCTTTGGGCAGAATCCTCTTTTGTCTAATAATTGCTAGGGGTCACGTGGGAACACGTGAGACGCCCAAAAAGTGAAACTGCCTTGGCCTTTCTCCCTTTTATTTTGAGGAGCTTTTTAAGGGTCACGTGGGAGCACGTGATACACCCTAAAAGGAGAAACTGTCTTGATTGTTTTCCCTTTTCCCTTTTAAATAAGTGTTAAACATTTTGGAAAATCTCTTTTTCTGGTTTAAGGAGGGGGTCACGTGTTACCACGTGATCATGTTGGGTACTGATCTCTTTTACGTGCATAGAGAGTTAAATCGCTTATTTAAGAATTAAATTCTTTTGATAGGGTTAAACCCTAATTTTATTTAGAGGAATTAAATTCCTATATATTTGAAAGAATTAAATTCTTTAAACCCAATTCTCTCTCTAAGTTTTGGATCTGCATGGCAGAATCTCCCCGATGAGAATTAAATTCTCAACTTGTGGGGAGATCTGCTTCTGCAGATTTTCAACCAGAGTAAGAACTAAGTTCTTTTTAGAAGAGTTAAACTCTTGGTTTGAAAATTAAATTATCCTTTTGTTTTGTGGGAGCTTATAGAATGATCTCCTTTTTTCTCTTACCTAGAGTTTTCTTTCTCTGAAGAGATCTTCTTTTCTTTCTGGAGAATTAAATTCTCTTTTTTTCTTCTGTATTCTCTCTCTGTTGTTGTATTCTCTGTTTCTCTTCTCTTCTTGGCTCCTATTTATAAGAGAAAGAAAAGTCAGTTTGTTCAGCCGATCTCTTATTGAGAGATTTTGATTGATTTTATAACTAACATGATCTTTTAGATCATTCGGTGAATTTTATTCACCATTGGATTTTTAATCCAAAAGATATTTTATTTGTTGTTCCTGGCAAATTTTACAAAAATATTTCTTTGTATAGAATCTTTCTATAAATTGGTGATTTTTAATCACCATTGGATTTTTAATCCAACGGTGCTCCACTTTATAGAGTGCAATCTTTTCTGTTTGGAAAGATCTGGGGAAATATTTTTCCAATTAGGGCTTTTGATTTCCTTTTAATTTAATTCTATTTGTTCAGAGGGTTTAAGAGTCTATCACGTGTCAGCACGTGACCTTATCAATTGGTTCAGACTTCAGAGGGATCAGGAATCCATCACGTGTTGGCACGTGACCCCACTGATAAAGCATTTAATTAGAATTTTAATTCTATTAGTTCAGAGGGTTTAAGAGCCCATCACGTGTTGGTACGTGACCCCATCAATTAGGCATTCAGGTGCGGATAGACTTTGCTCATAAAAGGTTACGTGTCTGCACGTGAGGCCCGGTCACGTGTGGACACGTGACCTTACCAATTAGGCATTCAGGCGCAGATAGACTTTGCTCATAAAAGGCCACGTGTCTGCATGTGAGGCCCGGTCATGTGTGGACACGTGACCTTACCAATTAGGTATTCAGGCGCAGATAGACTTTGCTCATAAAAGGTTACGTGTCTGCACGTGAGGCCTGGTCACGTGTGAGCACGTGATGCCCCATTTGGGGGTTTTTCTTGCTACTTTAATTGTATTTTATTCAGTTCCCATGAGAGAACAAATGCCCCCACAGCGTTGTTCTCACGTGTTTGCACGTGAGTGCAACGCTGTAACCTTTGTGACCGTTGGATTTGCCTAGGGAACGGGGAAGATGAACCGTTTCCTATCACGTCCTATAAATGCAGCGGTCTCATCAGCAACGCCTCCATTCCTTCATCATCTTCTTTTTTCAATTTCTTGCCTTGAGAATTTAATTCTCTTTCTCAGAGCTCAGTTCTCTGTTTAACGAAACAAAATCTAGAGTTTAACTCTGTCAACAAAAAGAATCCTTTTTCAGGTAAGGATCTTGAACAGCCGAGGAAATTTTCTTCTCCTTTTATAAAATTCTCTTTGGATTTTAAATCCACACCAAGGGTTTTTCCCTTTAATAAGAACTCATCTTTCCAAGCTCTAAGAATGCACGATCTTTAGGTAGTAAACCCCCAATGTTAGGCGTTTTTCTGATCTCAGGGGATTGATGATGGTACTTGTTTTTTTTCTGGAATTTAATTCCATTCCAAAGAGCTTAGCTTTGAAAATTTTCTTGGAATTTAATTTCTCTGTTCAGAAGGAATTTAATTCCCTTAGAGAACTTAGTTCTAATAAGAAGACTTCTTGGGATTTTTATCCTCAGTTGTTCTTGACAACAAAATTTTAGGAGAGATTTTGCTTGATTTGCACAGAGTTCATGATGGGCTTTTCCTTGGGGAAATGTGCAGAGATGTTTGAAATCCACTTGTTTATTTATTGAGAATCTTCCTTTTGTTCTCATAATGATTACCCTGCCTTATCATTAGTGAGCCCCATGTGTTTTGCAACCAATGGTCCCATGAAATAAGCTACTTGTCGTTTTCTTCCACTGTCTTTATATATATACATGTGTGGGTTTCATTAACAGTTTTCACTTCCTTTATTTTAGGAACAATGGCTTTTCTTCCATACTTCCCTTTTACCCGCTCAGAGGCCGCTTTTCCTCAATCACCGTCTGACGAAGAAGCGATGGCAATGATTAAGGCTCATGACCCGGATTGCACCAACCTGCTTTTGTGGGGAACCTGGTATGGGCATATCATTCGGAGCCGCCGCAGCTTTCTTTGCGAGGTGCCAATGGAGCCTCTCCACCCATTCTTGCCGATGGAGCGTCCGCAGTCTGCCTTTGCCGTGGAGGTGTTGGATTGGACTCCTACGGCCGGCTTGAGCCATCGACAACTGGGATACCAAACCACCCCTTGCCAGCCATAGATATCTTGGGGCGTCGTATTTGCCAAGATGAAGCCCAGCCTTGGGGACAAGTCTATAAGATATGGCTTACCCCTCTCCATCCAACAGGCTACCTTCTTTGGTCTCGTTATATCTTGTCTGCCCATCGTGCGCGACTGCAGAAGGTCGAGCTTTATCAGGCGGTGTACGCGTCTCTCTTTCATTATCAGTCTCCCTATGTTTGGTGGGTTAAAGCTTTCCTAAATCAATGGAATCTTCCCACCAACACTTTCTTATTGGGGGATCGCGAAGTTTCGATTTCTTTGGAAAAGTTTCACGACATTTTTGGATTGCCGATCAGGGGAGCGCCCTATGAAGAATTGCTGCCTCCTGATGAGTATGCATTCACAACTGTGCCTGTTACGCTCGACGGCTTGTCGACCGAAAATGCCGTCCGTCACAAGTATCCAAGTCTAATCAAGACTCTGGGTATTTTTGAGAAGCTGTTCGCAGAGTCAGAGGACAAGGGTGTCACTTTTAAGAGTTTTATCGCCTGCTTCTTTCGTGGAGACGTTCTATCAAAGGAAGCTCCTAAGTTCGCGAATATTAACGACCCCTTCGGGTTTGGGCTAAATAAGCTACCGGCCAGAGAAGAAGATTTTCCCCAGTTTTACATCCCAATCTTGTCGGCCGTACCTTTTGAGTCGATTGCGGCTCCCGGTATGGATGAAGAAACTTTCTTCGTCAGTTTTATCAGCCTTTGGCTCAGTTGGTTTGTCGTTCCAACACATCGTCGCTTTATAAGAGCCTCGGTCATTTATCCTGCTCATCGCATTGCTGAAGGGACACGACTAGCCGTAGGCATTGTAGGGTTATCGCACTTGTACCATGGGCTGAGCACTGCGGCCAATACCTTGACCCCGGGTGTGGATGTGCTGAGTTTCTCTGTTCATTATTTCCTGAGGCGGTAAATGCGGGCCTGACTCCACCCACAGTTGGTATGCCGATGCGCACTAGAGCTCAGGCAAGGGCTTCTGATGAGGCGTCGGTAGCAGTTTCATCAGTTGCGGCGTCATCGATGGCAGTGTCATCATCGATAGCACCGCCACAAGAGAATACTGGAGGTGAGGTTGGGCAACGTCGCACCAAAGCGCCGAAGGGAAGGAAGCGATCATCTTCCAGCGCCAATTCCGAATCGAAGCGGAGGAAGAAGACAGTCACCGGTCTGCTTGACTTTTTAACGGAATCCGAGCCTATCATTCAAGACTAACCAATATCTATGCAAGAGCCGGATGATGGTCTTCTTTTTCCAGGTTCATCTGCCGAGGAAGCCGCACAATTGGCTGAGGCTATAAGGCATTCCCAGGATGAGACCGAGAACGTGCGCGTCTCGAAGAGTTCCTATCCTGCTGTAATATTCTATGAATATCCTCCATCTATATGGAGAGTATTTATAGGTCCTCTGGAGTAGGGAGGCGAGATAGCCCTCAAACAGCCTATCTCCGCTGCTTTTGAAGATGAGTTGTCATTATGGATTGGCGGCTATGAATCTACCCTAGAACCCCGTCAAGCATACATTCTTAGGAAGGAACGTCGGCTTGAAAAAGCTATACTCGAGGCATCTTGGCGTAGCAGTATGCACGTTTTCTGTATTTTTCCTTCGGCAAGTAATTTGTTTTGTTTTCTATGTCTTCTTATTTTCGTAAAACTTTGCAGGGACTTCGGCCATGGCAGAGAATCTGAGCTCGAGTACATCTTGACCGTGGACTCTGTAAATATCCCCGATGAGACACCAGCAGGTATGGAAGGGGTCGCTATAGTTGCTATTCCTGTTGCAGAGCTTCCATTGGCGGCTCCTGTTCCCCTTGTGCCCATTCACCCTGAAGAGGTGTCCCTTCCGGCCGTGGATTTAATGGACCTTTCTGGTGATGGCCTGGAGATGGTGGAACAGGTAATTGAGATCGCTGTCCCTGAACTGGTGGCCGCTGCTCCTCAACTGATAGCCGTCACATTAGCAAATGTCTCCGATGATGTGCCTGAGGGTATGGAGGAGGCTGCCGAAACTGCTATCCCTCCTGTTCAAAGCGGGAGGAGTATCGAAAGTATTCTTCTATCTTTTATTTTAACGATCTCTTCATTATCTGAACCCTTCCCTCTTTTCAGAATTACGCGGATTGGCGGCGTCTATCGCTGATCTGCCTCCTAGAAAATCTTTTCAGCGTTGCTCGAGATGGCCGATCCGCAGGCAATATCCCCACAACGCATCGTCCTCTCTTCCAGGCAAGGTTAGTGTTATTTGCCCCTCCTCATGGCATTATTATTATTTCGTATAACGATGCTAATGTCTTCTGTAGTTCTGGAAGCTGACGACGAATTTGAGATCCTCGACGGGCCTGGAGATCTTTTAAACCCTTCTTGTATGACTGTGGGTAAGTAAAGTTTTGACTTTGTTCCATCTGCTCTTTATTTGTAAATCTCGCTGACTGTTTATGAATCTTAACAGCTTGCCCATTCTTACCCCGTTGGAGTCTCGCATCATTATGCCACCTGGCCCTTATGCTTTACGTGTATCTGAACGGACGGCGAAGCAAAGCCTTCACTCTTTGTCGGCTCTCATTGAAGATCTTCGTGCTGGTAGCTTGATCACGGCCGAAGAATTTGCTGCTGAAGCCAACATTTCTCTTCCCTTTCTTGCTGCTTACCATGATGAGACATTAGTGCATGTCTGGGTCGAGTTTTGTTGTCGAGTGTAGGCTTGCTTACATAGTCTTGAGTGCACGCATCTTCTTTCAGAGGTCGTGGCTGCAAAGGCGAGCTTGCGGGGGCTGGTTGAACGGTGTGCCGCAAATATGCAGTCATGTGAGAAGATACTCAACCGAAAGTTTTCGGAGAGGGAGCTGGCTTCCAATGCGCTTGGGGAACTTCAAGCTGAACTCACGGCCAAGACCACTCGTGCGTATGAACTTTGGCGGGTGCTTCAAGAAGCTATTAGGGAGGTGGTAGCTATTGGCATGAGTGGCACTGCTTCGCGTATTCGAGACAGTCTTGGATCATCGTGGGCCAATAGTTGCCCATCCTTTTGATCTTCAGTTTCATCTTCGGTCCGGCTTGGTGAGAACCGTAGAGTCCGTCGTGAGTTTCTTGGACGACTCTCTTTGCTTCTTTAGGTCCCAGGTATCTTAGCCATAGAGAATCAAATGATCTCTTATATAGAGTGTCATTGACGAAGGCGAAAGACTGAGCTCTTTTCATGAGCTGATGTCTCGAGGACGCATCTTCAGGTGTTCGACGAGATTTGAAGTAGTTTATAAAAACTTCTCTCCAATCTTTAGCCTTTTCCTGGTCTTTTGTTTGTAGGGCCATTTGCTCGGTCGCTCCTTTTTCTTCGGACGACTCCGGAGATATTTCTGCTGGTGCAAGAACCCGACGGCTTTGCACAACGATCCTTACGTCATCGAGGTTCTCGTCGGCCAGTTCTTTAGCAAGCTTGGCTAATGCATCCGCCTTACTATTTTCCGCGCGCGGTATGCTTTCCAGAATGTAGGAAGGGATTTGAGTCAGCAATTGTTGCACTCTCTCGCCGCACTTCACCAACTCTAGTTTGCACGTTTGATAATTGCCGTTTACTTAGCTAACGACCAGCTGAGAGTCTCCATATATGAGGAGGTTTTCGATCCCCATGTCGACAGCGATCTCAAGTACTGCTATCAAAGCTTCATATTCGGCTTCATTGTTTGTCCTCGGCTCCGTCAAGGAAAAGGCAAAGCGCATTATCCCTCCTTGTGGAGTCACGAAGATGAGGCCTACCCCAGACTTGATTATGGGGGAGCTGTGCTTTCGCTTCTTCATGGAAGATGCACCGTCGAAGTAGAGTTCCTACCGGGTGTTACTTGCTCCTTTCTCCTCGTCGATTGTGTCAAACGCGTGCTCATCTGGCAATTCGCAATTTAGGGGTGAATTGGCAGGTATAGGATGCTCAGCGAGGAAGTCAGCGATGGCCTGGCCTTTCACTGCTTTGAGAGGTCGATAAGTTATCGAGAATTCCATTAAGAGTAGGGCCCATTTAGCGAGCCGCCCTATTATTATGGCTCTTGACATCAAATATTTGAGAGAATCCACCTTTGATATGAGATGGACCTCATGCGCCAACACATAGTGCCTGAGCTTTGTTATCGCGAAGATTAATGCCAGGTAGTGTTTTTCAATGGGGGAGTAATTATTTTCTGCCCCCAGGAGAACTCGACTCAAGTAGTAGAGGGCTCTTTCCTTCCCTTGATCATTCTTTTGTACCCATAACGCGCCTAAGGAACCTTCAAGGGCAGTTGTATACAGGATGAGAGGCTTTCTCTTGACCGGAGCGGTCAGCACCGGCGGATTCTGCAGGTATTGCTTGATTTCGTCCAGTGCGCTTTGGCATTTGCGATCCCAGACGAACGGGGTTCCCTTCTTCATCAAGTGACTGTAGGGACGGCATTTGCCAGAAAGATTGGCTATGAACCGCCGAATATACGCAAGATTCCTTTGGAGAGACCGCAGTTGCTTGGGAGTTCTTGGCGGGGGCATTTCCATGATCGCCTTGATCTTCGATGGGTCTATTTCGATGCCTCGATATTGTACGATGAATCCTAGGAATTTGCCCGAGGAAACTCCGAACGCGCATTTGAGAGGGTTCATCTTCAGATTGTATTTTCGAAGACGTTGGAGCACTATCTTCAGATGCTCCCAATGTTCCTCGTACGATTTGCTTTTAACCACGAGGTCGTCGATATAGCATTCGACGATTTCATGTATGAGGTCATCGAAAATCTTCGTCATGGCCTTCTGATAGGTGGCACCGGCGTTCTTTAAGCCGAAAGGCATCACTTTGTAACAGAATATTCCCAGGGGAGTCCGGAAAGCGGTATGCTTCTGGTCTTCGAGATGCATCTTTATTTGGTTGTACCTGATGAGCCGTCCATGAAGGAGAAGACTTCGCGAGTGGACGTGTTGTCTATCATCAGATCGGTAACTGGTACGGGAAAATCATCCTTCGGGCAAGCTTTGTTGAGCTCTCGAAAGTCTACGCAGATGCGTACCGTTCCATTTTTCTTCATCACTGGGACGATGTTGGCAATCCAGTCAGGGTACTGAACCTCTTGGATGAAGCCGGAGTCGATTAGATTCTTGACCTCGGCGTTGATGTTCATTTCAAGTTCGAGCCGCATTCTCCTTGGTGCTTGCTTAACTGGCTTGACGTCCAGAGATATCGCCAATTTATGCATCGCTATTTCCGGATCTAGTCCCGGCATTTTGGAGTAGTTCCACACGAAACAATCTTTATACTGCATGGGAATGTCTTTGAGTGTAGCCACCTGTTCTTTAGACAGCAGCCCACTGACGAACGTTGGCCGTGGATCGTCTGCCGTCCCCAAGTCGATTTTTCTGAGGTTATCTGCAGTAGTATGTATCCTATCTTCCAGCTCTTTTGGCGCCGGTGGAAACTCTGAGATCACTTCATCATCATCGTTTTCGAAGCACCAGGGGAGATCATTCATATCCTCAGGCACTCCTTCTTCTGACATCATTATCTCGTGATAGGTACGAGATCGCTTCCAAGACCGATGTCCGGCTCTACTCTCGCTGCATATGTGGCTTTGGGTTCATGCTTCTATGGCGGGGTTACCCTCCAACTGCTGAATAAAGCGAACCTGCCTTGCTGATACTGGTCTTCTACCCAGTCTTTGAATGTGAAGCAGTCTTCGAGAGGATGTCCTATCGCTAGGTGATAGGAGCAATAATCCGGGTGATGAACCTCGTTTGCTTGCTCAGGGTGTTTGGACTCCGGGAGGGTAATCATCTGATGTTTAATGACAAGACTGAATATCTTTCTTGTCTTGTCTTGAGGAAAATAATATGCTCGACCCATCTTCTTTATAAGAGACGGATCCCGGCTGCTCAATTCTCGATTGCGAGGCTTCTTGGACCCGCTTTGTTGGTGTCAGACATTTTTTCCGTTCTTCAGTTTATTTTTACCTCTGCGTCAGGTCTTTTGTATGACGGGCTGGCGACGAAAAGCATCGTTATTCTTTGTAGCCTGCTGAAGGAGGCGCTGTGTTCTGGCTTTTTCGTAAATGGCCATTTCGCGGCTATGGTCATCCCAGACCTTTTGACCCGCTTCCCTTATTAGCTTGTCCATCTGTTCTTCGAACGACGGACTTGGAACTTTCATGGCGGTACTATTTTGGTTCAACTGCAGTGTTTTTTAATAGAGCATCTCCTTCTTCATCGAAATCATGTATAACGTAGCAGCCATGGAATCGCTCCTGTTTCTTGTATTGAACATATCCAAGTCCGATCGTTTCCATTCTCCCGTTGGGCAATTTTGGCTGAATTCCGGGGACGTTTCAGATCCTGTTGTAGAATTGAGCTTGTCGAGCAGTCTGTTTGAAGGGTACGCCTTGGCGCCCCAACAACCTTTTTAATCCTTCTGTGTAGTATCTGGGCAGACGGATGGGCTGGAGCCTGTCAAGCTTAGAATCGGCGCCATGCCAGATTTCTTTCTCCATTTTGGTTTCCGCGGATCGATAAAAGAGGATCGCCTTTTCATCTTTTCGCCTGGGAGGGACGTAGAACGTCTGCAGTTCTTGCACACTGTAGATATCAAGTGCGTCGAGCTCTTTGTAATTCTCTTACGGAACCATGGCGATCTGCAAACTCTGATCATCTCCAATGAAGGCTTGCACTGATGGACGAGCCGAGAATACTGCGTTGACCACGTCTTCAGAGTCACTGCCAAAGACCAGAATAAGGGTGGATGGTCCCGGCTTGTTGCATTGGGGTGACCCTGAATAGACTATCTCTTCTTCCTCCTCGGTATCTCTCCCGAAGACTAGAATGGTGGTGATAGCTTTTTGCTTATTCTCCGGTTTATGGCATCTTTCCGTGTCTTCAAAGCCTGGCAGAAAGTACTTTGTGTCCTCGTATTTGTGGACTTCATTCACGGAGAATGGGTTCATCTCCCCTGTCACGGTATACTCGAGACCATCTTTGAAGTACTTCATACACTGATGTTGTGTAGAAGGAATAATGTTGTACTCGTGTAACCAAGGCCTGTCGAGCAAAGCGCTGTAGCAAGTCTTGGCGTCAATGACGTGAAACTTGATGTCAGTTACGAGCAGCCCAAAGCGTAACGTCAGTATCACAGACCCGAGCGTCCGTGATAATTGGGAGTCGAATCCGGAGATAGTGATTTTATCCCGAGCAAGGTGTTGAATGCTCATGCAGATTTCTTTTAGCACCCTCACATTTAGGAGATTGACATAGGACCCATTGTCAACTAGGATCTTCTCTATCTTAATGTCATGGCAATACCCGGAAACATATAGGGGACGGTTGTGCTCGCATGTTCCGAGGAGAAGATTTTCATCGCCGAAAGTGATGTCGGCTGTGTGAATTTCTTCCAGCTCGTCCTTCATCTTTTCTTTGGCGAGAAAAGCTTGAAACTGGTCAGGCTCTTGTAATGCCTTAATCAGAGAATCTCTCGCCTCTTTAGATAGCATAAGGGCGTCGAGAATGATTAGCTGCGAGGGTATCTTCCTCAAGTGTGCCAGAACGTTGTAATCCACCTTGTTTTTCTTGGGCGAGTCCTTGACTGCCAGCTCTTCGACGACTCGGTCATCGAGGGTGATATCCTCAGAGACCTTTTCTTTCCCCTTATTTTTTTTGTTCGATCTCTTGTTTGTAGGTCCGAGATTCTTTTCAGATAGCGTGCGATTGCGCAGCTAAATGTCTTCACAGGTCTTCATCTCTTCTGCTTCAGAGATGGATTCCTTGAAGAGAGGACCGAGGGCTATTTCTTCATCCGAATCGCTCCCGAAGGTGAGAACTTGCGATCCCCCGGAATCAACCATGTGACAGTTGCCGGTAGGTTTTTTGCTTTCTTCTATCGTACTTCTCTGTTCCCGATGAGCCTTGCGTTTTATTCGCTGAACGTGTTGTCGGTGGGCGACATATCCCTGCCACTAGTTTTTAAAGGCCATGCACTCTTCGGTAGGGTATGCAATCCTCTGATGGTATAAGCAGAAGTTAGGATGTACGTCCGCTTCATCAAGATGTATACCGCCGGGAGAATTTCCTCTGAAAGAGGGCAACTTCATTCCCTTTGACAGGGCTCTAGCGAATCGTTTCCTTGTCTTAAGTTTGCTTTTGTCTGCGGCGAACGTGCTTCGATTTGGTTGGAGTGCCTCAACCTTTTCTTTCAGTCCCCGGCGTTTGGCTTTTTCGAATATAGCTAGTTCACGCTCTCAATTGGCTTTGCTTTTCTGATGCGCCTTGTTCAGGAATACGTCAATCATCTCGTCTGACAGTCGTAGGAGTTCTGGTTCAGGATTTGCCCCCTTTTTCTCTACATCAGGAGCTTCTTCACCATCTACCGGCGAATGAGAGATCATATGGAAGCTTGCCACATAATCCTCAGGTTCATTTGACAAGTCTTCTCCCTCA
Organism: Agapanthus africanus; assembly: GCA_030015575.1. Lineage (NCBI taxonomy): Eukaryota > Viridiplantae > Streptophyta > Magnoliopsida > Asparagales > Amaryllidaceae > Agapanthus > Agapanthus africanus. Next base: position 764,724,847 of record JASDDO010000022.1, on the reverse strand, counting down.
TCTTTGTCGCTATCTCCGTCTTCAAGGATGTGGTTGAGAAACTCTTGAAGCGTGACCGGGGTTCGCGCCTTCTGGTTATATTCTTCCAATCAATATATTTTTTCATGTCCGTGTTCTTGTCACCATGCTTCACGGGCTTTTTGACCTTCTTCTTCTTCTTTGAAGACTTTGATGGCTGGGCCTGAGCGTTTTGATTATAGCTACCCATTCTTGGAGTTAGGCGCGGCTTCAGCATTCCCTTAATGATCTCGGGTTCCAGCGGACTTTTTCACCTGATTGTCGGGCATGTTTGGAGATCCTTCAGCATTCTTTTCGTCTTAGCTGAAAGGGCCACCTCCCATAAGGCTTCCTCTATAAGTGAGCATGATGCCCCCGGCGTGTCCACATTTTTAAGAGCGTAAGGTTGTGGTGGGTTCACCTTTCAGTTTTCGGATAACGCGAACTTACCCTGTTGGTACTGATCTTCAATCCAACTTTTGAAGATGTAACAATCTTCGATTGGATGACCCAATATTCGGTGATAAGGGCAGTAATTAGGATTGTTAATGTTTCCTGGTTGCGTTAGGCATCTTGGCTTCGGTAGAGTGATGAGCCTGTTGCGCAGCGCTAGCTCGAATAACCTCTTCGTCTTATCCCGAGAGAACGAGTAAGGGCGTCTCATCTTTTCTCCAAGGGATCGCTGTCTATCATTTTGGCGATCAGCTGGTTTTGGACTACTAGGCTGCTGTTGAGCATTGGCGACAAAGGTCGTTTTCCCTTTCCCCTTTTCGTTTTGAGGCGCCATTTTCGAGGAAGACGGTCTATGACCCATCTGATCCATTTGGGCCAGTTTGTCAATCAAGGCCTGGAAGGTAGTCGGCTTGAAAAACATCATGAATTGGGATATGGTCGCCTGTGGATCAAGAGTACCCACGAACATGCCTACCGCAGGAGCTTCTTTGATGCGTTGTTCGCACTTCGACTATAGATTCCGCCACCGTATCGCGTACTGCACCCATGTTTCGCCCGGCTTCACCCTGGCGTTAATTAATGCTGTGATGGGGGTGCGTTCGCTAGTGCTTGCGAACCTTTTTGTAAACAATAACTCCATTTTTGCAAATGTCTTAACGGAGTCGTTCGGGAGCTCGAAGTACTATTCAAATGCTGTTTCCGACAAGCTGCCAACAAACTGGCGAAGCAGTAGCTTATCGTCACCTCCGGTGTTGCCGCACAGAGCCCTGAATTGAGCCACGTGTTAGTGTGGATTTCCCGTTCCCTTATATACGTGAAATTTAGGGATCGTATATCCCGGCGGGTACTTTATTTGGTCGTACCAATCCGGATAGGGTCGTCCAGTCTTAACAATTTGCCCGGCCGCTTCACTCGCCCGATGAGCTCGTATATGTTGAGCGGTATAGTCATCCAGGACGGCTTTGGAAATGGTCTCTTCCTTGGCTGCTGAACAAGACGGAAGAGGGTTCAATGTCTCTCCCCTATCGTCTTCAAGGATAATCGGAGGGTCTTCAGCTGGAGGATCCGGCTGTAACATCATCCCGACCATATCTTGGAATAAAAGCGCCATTCATTTTATGTTGGAAGGTTGTTCCGCTGCCTCTTTGTCCTTCTTCTCGAGGATTCTGCGGAGGAACTCAACATCGATTTCTTGTTCATGACGCTGCTCTGACGACGTTTCCGGGCTTTCTTTTGGCCCAGTAAGTGCGTCCATCTGTGTCAACATTTCCTGAAGCTTCTGTTGTTGCTCCTGGGACTTTGTTACAGATCTGGTGAGCGGTCGATGGCCCGTAGAGAGACGTCTATCCTCTTTTCCGGATGCCATATAAACAGTGTGCACCACCTTGCCCCCAGACTTAGGGTGTTTGGATTCAGTACCTTTGAGATTCGTCGCAGACACAGAAATTTTCTCTGGCCTTCCCCTTTTGTGAGCGGTCGAAGTTGGTGAACCGTTGCAGCGGGCACCCAAATAGATGGCATCTCCTATGGTATGACAGGATGGTTCTTCTCCTTCCGAACTTTCATCTTCTTTGGTTGGCGGGAGTAGTCTTGGTTGATCACCGAGTCTTGGACCTGTCGCCAAACTTTATGAATTTTAGAGGACAGCCGCTGAGGGGGCTGCTCTGGCTTCACCTTTGTAGCGTTCTCCATAGGTGGAGGAGATCTTTTTAGCACGACCTTTGGAGAGTTCTTGCGTACCCTCCTAAGTAGTTCATAGTTGTTCCCAGTTTGAACAACAGCATCAATTTCCACCATTGGAGCTGGCGGAGTTAGTCCAGAAGGAGAGCTCCCCCAGCCTTCCTTACTCGGCGTCAGTGACGACGGCGAGCATGTCTTGCTGATGGGACCGGCTCAGTTATGGGGGTAGCTTCGTCATGACCCCTGTTCTGATGAGGAGCTGTTGTTATAGTTAGCCTGTCAAAGACCGACGTCCGCTGAGAAGGGATGGCCAATCTGTCGAAGGCAGACTTTCACGCAAGGGAAGTGGGAGATGAAATGGCCAGTCTTGCAAAGACCGACCCCTTAGCAGGAGAAGCCGCTTTAATGACTTCAGGTGCAGGAATGGCTATCCGCTTCGGGATGGCCGCCTCAGGTATCGTGGGCTTCTTCATAGGCCCACTTGAGCTTTGGCCCAGTCTGTTGAAAACTGAGGCACTGGACTTGGGCGACTCGTTGAGAGGGGCCGCGGTAGTTGTAAACTGATCAAAGACCGACTTCTTCGGAGCTTCTTGCGATGGTAATGGGGCGTTGAAGCTCATTGGTGGGAGCACGGTCCCAAAGAATAGCCCTGTGGTGGCTTGTGTCACCTGGTCCACCGGCATTGTAAAAAGGGAGGCCGCTTGAGTCCCGTAGGTCACTCCTCCAGCAAGGACGGAGTGGGAGTTGTTGCAGTTGTTGCAGTTTGTGCAGTTGGGAGCCATTGATCTTCTGTTTTCTGCACGGAGCAAGACACCAAATCTTAGTACCTCGAATCCAAGGGCAACAATAGCAAACTGCGATTCGTTCGCGAAACACGACACACGAAGTGTGGAGTGGAAAGAGGAAAAGGTCCCACCGGGCGTGCCAGAATCTGTTTACCGCCGAAAGCCGGGAAGACAAACGTCTCGCCTGAATTTGGGGGTAGATTGTCATGCCCCGCTTCCCAGAGTGCGCTAAGATCGGTACGTGACAGAGCCAACCATGCTGTCTGTGGCTAGAAAATATCCTTCCACAGTCACATTACGACTGTCTATAAGATATCAAAAACAGTAGAAATAAGTAATCTATCTAGTACATGTCCATATGCCAGAATAAACGAGTCAAGAAATAATATGCGGAAGCAATAAATCCAATAAACAATAACAATCTGGAAAGTACGTCCCAAATACGGGTGCACATCAGGAAATGGAAATGCTGAAAGAAAACTAAACTAAAAATACTAACAGGGTCCTCACTGCTCGGCCTATTGGCTGAAATACTCCTGACCGGCCCGCGACAAGGATAGCGGATCTGGGCCAAGCAAAACCCAGACGTCAGCGCGTCATAATATCAACAATAATATAATCAGGGGTAACAAGATATGCAGGCATGGGTGTGAACAATAATAAAAGTATAACAGTAACATGAATAAGGAACAGTGAAGGGTATAAGCACATGTGACGTGCGGTGAGTAAAACTAAACTGTGCTACTGGGTTAACCACTCTCAAGTCTGTGAAATCAATTTAATGAATTGTCGATATAACTCAATAGTATCCCGTGCATATCCGGGACCATGGTCCAGACTCTCGGGGCTGAATCCGAGACGTGCCGCTAAGCACAAACAGGAAACATGTACAGACGAATGATGTCAGCAACATCATCCCGGGACTGGCCTAGCCCTCAAAACTGATCAGTATAAGCGTCGAACTGTTGAGTTACAAGTCAGGTTTCATTATTGATTTCCCCTTACCCCCAAGTTATGTGTTCAAATCAGGTATTGATAAATCCGGAGCTAATGCCAACACAGGATCAAGCAGGTACATGTTTGTCTATACAGATAACAGGATATGTCCATCGAGACAACATGTCAGGATTGCCAGCATTAGAAACAGAATCAGGTAATATGTCAAATAGTGATATATCAGGTCATGTCAGGTAGTGTACATGTATCAAGTAGGTGCCCAACAGTAAAATGTAGCAAGTATCGAATCACGGTAAAGGTACGGATATACGGTGAAAGCATGGATGCACAAATATCTATCAGGAGTTACATCATGACTATGTAGGGTGCACATTATCAAGCATGGGGTGTTAATGTAACAATAATATGAATTAATATAATATGGCATGCAACTGGATATGCAGAATTAATGGTATGGATACACAATAAATCATGGATGCTCAAATATCTATCAGGGGTTACAATTACAGCTTCATGACTATGTAGGATGCACATTATCAAACATGGGATGTTAATATAACAGTAATATGAAATAATGTGACATGGCATGCAACTAGTTATAATTAATGGTATGGGTGCACAAATATCGATCAGGGATCACATTTACAGCTCTAAAATTATGTAGGATGCACACTATCAAGTATGGGGTACTAATGTAATAGTAATATGAATTAATGTGATCTGTAGATGCAGTTACATATATAATAAATGATATGGATACATACAGGTATCCGAAAACAGTAACACATGAGTATGGATGTACAATGAAATCAACATGTGATATTTTTATTCATACGGATGCAAGATAAGTATTATAGTATGTAGAAAGATGAACTTGCTTGAACGAATCACACGACGGGGTGTAAACGTAGCGTCCGACGTCGGGTAAACGTCGCAAAACCACACGCGCGCACGGGATAGGACCAGGCAAAGCAAGAACACGGCCACGCTGGCTCGGAACGTCCTCTGGGTCGGTCTGAACGTCAGCGACGGCAAGTCCGGCGATCACCAGAAAACAGAATTAAGAAACACGATCAAGAAAAAGAAAGAAGAAAGAAACTGGGGTTCTCTTGGTATGGCTCTGGGTTTTTGTGTTTGGGGACAGAGGACAGGCGAGAGGGTTGTTGACGACGGGTTGGGGGTTTTCCGACCAGGTTTCACGGCCAAAGGCAGTGTGTTCTAGGGTTCTCGTCAGGTTCTTGGGTTTGCAGGGGAGGAGCTCGGGAAAGTAGGGGGTGTCAGGTGTGATGAGGGATAGGAAGAGGAGTTAGTGGTGATCGGGATAGTGACGACTGGGGTCGGAGCTCCGACGGTGAGGTGTGCAGACGTGGTCAGAGGCTGTGGTTGCAGTGGGTTCTTGGGGTCGTGCAAGGGTTGAGAGCGATGGGGTGAAGGAGGAAGGAGAGAGAGAGAAGGTCGAGATCGGGGAGAGGTGTTCAACGGCGGTGGAGGCGAGCTCTGGTGAGGGTGGAGGTTTGGTGGGTGCAGGCTCAGGTTGGCGGGGATTGGCTGGGGTGTTGGTGAGAAGATGGAGGAGAGAAGGAGAAGAAGACGAGAGAGGTGAGGTGAGCGGAGGTGGTGTCGACGGCGACGAGGGCAGAGACGACGAGGCGTAGAAGTTGGGTTAGGGTTGCATGGGTTCTCGTCACGGGTTTAAATAGAGAAGGAAGAAAGAAAAAGAAGAGAAGGGAGGTGAGCGTAAGGAACAAGGGAGGTGACGGGAATCGAGAAGCGCACAGTAACTGCGAGAGGAGAGAGAGAGGGAGAGAAAGAGAGAAAGAAAGAGAGAGAGAGAGAGTCTGTGCATTTTAAAAAAAGATTTCTTTTAAAAATTTAAAAAGGTTATTCGTTTAAAAATTTAAACAAAAGTCTTTAACAGTTAAAAAAATATATTATTAATAAAATCTGATATTTTGGCTAATACAAAAATAGTCCAAAACACGTCCGAGGCAGGTCTAAAAATCCAGTTTTAAAATACGGAAAATATACGTGTCAACCAAAACTAAAATTGGTTATCCGGGTAACGAAAATGCATACCCCCAAGAACGGATGCACGCACGTGCACGTAGCCATCCAAATGAGTCCGTTTCACCGAACGGGACGAGAACAAGATGCGCGGATGCTACGACAGGGTTAGGGGTATCATGCAGGCCATGCTATATATTTTGAAAATATTTTATTAGACTTTAAATGTTATATTGAAAAATGCAGATGCCGTATAAAATGCCAGTATGCAGTATATAAAAAAAATGAAAGTGCACGGATCCACATAACAAGCCGGGATAAATCATAAACAGGAATCAAGACGGGTTTCCAGTGAGCAGGTCGGGTCAGATGCAAATACAGATGCCAATTATACTATTCGCACCCAAAACACAATAAATCTAGAAATAGCCATAAATAAAGAAATACCCAAAATAAAACTGGTATAAATGAACTAGGGTGTTATATTATACCCAACTACAAGAAGAATTTCGTTCTCGAAATTCCCGGAACAAGAAAAGATAAACAAACATGAATCTAAGAAAAGAGATATGGAAAATTCTGTCGAATCTCTTCTTCTTGTTCCCAAGTCGATTCTCCGTGCAAGCGATTTCCCCAAGAAACAAGTACGAGAGGGATAACCTTATTCTTAAGAACCTTTACTCTTCGATGAACAATCGACATCGGTCGTTCTTCAAAAGTCAAATCCTCCTTTACAGTCAGCTCCGAATGATCTAGCACGTGTGTTTTATCTTGAATATACTTACGGAGTTGAGATACATGAAACACGTCATGAACATTCACCAAATATGGTGGTAAAACCAATCGATAAGCCACTTCTCCAACACGCTCCATAATCTCGAAAGGCCTCACGAATCGAGGACTAAGCTTGGCTCGACTCCCAAAACGAATCACTCCTCTAGTCGGTGATATCTTTAAGAGTACCAGATCACCAACAGCGAACTCTAGAGGTCTTCTCGATGTATCGGCCCAACTCTTCTGCCGATCTTGTGCCGCCTTCATATGATTTCGGATAGTATTAACTTTCTCCACGGTTTGCACGATCAAATCCGGTCCCAACAATCTTCGTTCTCCAACACCGTCCCAACAAACGGGTGAGCGACACATGAGACCATACAATGTTTCGAATGGAGCCATATGAATAGTCGCCTGAAAGCTGTTATTGTACGAAAACTCCACCAAGTGTAGATAATCCTCTCACGAACCCTTGAAGTCTAACATGCAAGCCCTCAATATGTTTTCAAGAGTTTAGATTGTTCTCTCCGACTGGCCATCTGTCAGGGGATGATAAGCAGTGTTAAACTTTAATCGCGTCCCAAACTTTCCTGTAAACTCCTCCAGAAGTGCGATAAGAATCAGGTATCACGGTCGGAGATGATGCTTACAGGTACACCATGCAATCTCACAATCTCCTGCATTTGGGGGTAGATGCTATTTGGTTTTATCCGTCCACCTTTTCGAAGATGCCAAGTTGATTTATGGCACCATGCATCGAAGGTTTAGACGGATGCGGCCGATGTAGCAGACTTCGTCAGATTCTCCCTCATTATGAGGGTTTTTTGATTGTGGGAACGCTCTTCCCTGTAGGCGCAAGCCCCTGCAGTTAATTATGCTACCGCATCGTGGTAACCACTTCTCCTTCTCCAGATGGTCACTTCGTGTCATGTGTGTTTGTTTTGTTTTTGGTTGCCCGTAGATTGTATACAGAGACTAATTTGTGTTGTCGCCCGTAGGGCATGGATTAGTCTAAATCCGTATTTTCTTAGATTTGGGTTTTGGGTTGGGTTTAAGTATATGTTAGTCTCATTTGATACTAAGATCAACTTAAACGTTTGTTAAGGATACGTTAGTCTAATTTTAGACTAAGACCTACTTAACAGGATCATTTAGATCCAACAAAAGAGCATTTGGGCTCTATTGTTTTAGTTTAAGAACTTTGCGGTCCAGTTTAAAGACGTCATAGTCTGTAAAGTTTAAGGACATCATAGTCCATGAGTTTAAGGACCCCACAGTCCATAAGGTTTACGGATATCATAGTCCAGTTTAAAGACATCATAGTCTATGAGTGTAAGGACCTTACAGTCCATGGAATGTATGGTTTTTGGGACCCGTCACCTCTCTGAAGACGTTGAAGGATTACAACGACATATATCAAAGGTATGAAGAGATGTACCCTCGAACCAATGTTGGTTGGAAGGCTCTGGGAATCACTTTGAATGCCATATGAGATGATCAGTTTTTGAAGACAAGAGTATAATTGGGGTTCAGTTTCAAGAGATTTTGCTTCTGAAAGACTTAGCTAATTTGGGCTAAGATTGGCTCGAATATAGTGTTAAACACTAGAGTACATTCGGCGCTCACGTGCTCTCACGTGAGGCGCTTAAAGTAGTGTTAAACACTAAAACTGAAGTGCCCACGTGGGTTCACGTGAGGTGCCTGAAGATTGGGCCTTGCTTCTTTTATTTTACTCTCAGAGTATGCATATAAGTGTTAAACGCTTGACCTTTATGACCATCACGTGTGGGCACGTGATGGGTATCCATGCGTTGGATATTAATCCTTCAGTTTTACCCCATTTTCTCTTTAAAAGGGTGTTTGTCAGGGGTCACGTGGGGACACTTGAGGCATTCTTTAGTCGGGAATTACCTTTGGGCAGAATCCTCTTTTGTCTGATAGTTGCTAGGGGTCACGTGGGAACACGTGAGACGCCCAAAAAGTGAAACTGCCTTGGCCTTTCTCCTTTTTATTTTGAGGAGCTTTTTAAGGGTCACGTGGGAGCACGTGATACACCCTAAAAGGAGAAACTTTCTTGATTGTTTTTCCTTTTCCCTTTTAAATAAGTGTTAAACACTTTGAGAAATCTCTTTTTCTGGTTCAAGGAAAGGGGGTCACGTGTTACCACGTGATCATGTTGGGTACTGATCTCTTTTACGTGCATAGAGAATTAAATCTCTTGTTTAAGAATTAAATTCTTTTGATAGGGTTAAACCCTAATTTTATTTAGAGGAATTAAATTCCTATATGTTTGAAAGAATTAAATTCTTTAAACCCAATTCTCTCTCTAAGTTTTGGATCTGCATGGCAGAATCTCCCCGATGAGAATTAAATTCTCAACTTGTGGGGAGATCTGCTTCTGCAGATCTTCAACCAGAAGAAGAACCAAGTTCTTTTTAGAAGAGTTAAACACTTGGTTTGAGAATTAAATTCTCTTTTTGTTTTGTGAGAGCTTATAGAAGGATCTCCTTTTTTCTCTTACCTAGAGTTTTCTTTTTCTGAAGAGATCTTCTTTTCTCTCTGGAGAATTAAATTCTCTTTTTTTTTTCTTCTGTATTCTCTCTCTGTTGTTGTATCCTCTATTTCTCTTCTCTTCTTGGCTCCTATTTATAGGAGAAAGAAAAAAATCAGTTTGTTCAGCCGATCTCTCATTGAGAGATTTTGATTGATTTTATAACCAACATGATCTTTTAGATCATTCGGTAAATTTTATTCACCATTGTATTTTTAATCCAAAAGATATTTTATTTGTTATTCCTGGCAAATTTTAGGAAAATATTTCTTTGTATAGAATCTTTCTATAAATTGGTGATTTTTAATCACCATTGGATTTTTAATCCAACGGTGCTCTATTTTATAGAGTGCAATCTTTTCTGTTTGGAAAGATCTAGGGAAATATTTTTCCAATTAGGGCTTTTGATTTCTTTTTAATTTAATTATATTAGTTCAGAGGGTTTAAGAGTCTATCACGTGTCAGCACGTGACCTTATCAATTGGTTCAGACTTCAAAGGGATCAGGAACCCATCACGTGTTGGCACGTGACCCCACTGATAAAGCATTTAATTAGAATTTTAATTCTATTAGTTCAGAGGGTTTAAGAGCCCATCACGTGTTGGCACATGACTCCATCAATTAGGCATTCAGGCGCGGATAGACTTTGCTCATAAAAGGTCACGTGTCTGCACGTGAGGCCCGGTCACGTGTGGACACGTGACCTTACCAATTAGGCATTCAGGCGCAGATATACTTTGCTCATAAAAGGTCACGTGTCTGCACGTGAGGCCCAGTCACGTGCGGACACGTGACCTTACCAATTAGGTATTCAGGTGCAGATGGACTTTGCTCATAAAAGGTCACGTGTCTGCACGTAAGGCCTGGTCACGTGTGAGCACGTGATGCCCCATTTAGGATTTTTTCTTGCTGCTTTAATTGTATTTTATTTAGTTCCCATGAGGGAACAAGATTGTCTACCTTAGATAGGCAAGCACTCACATTCTCCGGCTCCTTGAGGCTCAAGAGAATTGGTCCCTCATAAACCTATATTTACTAGGGTCTTTATTGTAAATTAGTATAACTTGAGGGGGTTTTATGTAAAAAGAATTTTGATATAATTTAAAAATACACCTCAAGCATTTAATTATCGTTTTTAGGGTTTTCATAGATGTATATTTTATAGAAGTGAAATTTCTAGTGAGTAGAACCTAGTTTTCATTGTATGTGGTATTTTATTGAAATATCGATATTGTTTTGTATCTGCATGGTATTTTCATGTAATGGTGATTCCTTTGATTTAGAAAACTTGGAATATTTATATAATATAAATAGAATATATATTTTGATAATAGTTATATATATAGTTAATAAAAATAAATTTTATTTAGTTTTGTAGAAATCTCATTTTCTAAAGGAAAATGCATTAAAAATTCCATCGAGATCGAATGCTCCTTTCGGAGGTCTGCATCTCGCTCTACTAGGTCCGAGGATGTGCGATAATCCGCATCATCCCAAATGGGATCCCCAAAAGTGGGTTGTAGAGGCGCAATTGCAAAGAATTGATTAATACACATTTTAAAGAGATGGTTTTGCAAGTTTGATGGTATTTATTTGTAATGTCATATTATGCAATAACTATATTCCTAAAACTTCATCATGCTATGTCAAAGAAGTGTGTTGTGATGAGTTAGGTCATTACCTCATGAGTTATCTAAAGGTAATACAAATATTATGTGAATTATGGCGAAATGTAAAGTATGTGATATTTTACCGTAAAAACACAATAAAAATTGCATAAATGATTCTTTTGAGATGAAACTTGTTTTATTGTATTTGTTAATGTTTGTTAAACATTATATGAGAGTATGGTATTTTATTGATTAAGAAAAATAGAGTTTTAAAGAAAAACCGAGTCGGAAGTCGGATTAACTCCGCTTCAGTCGGGTTTTAGAAATTAAAGTTTTTAGAGTAGAAGATGAGAGGGGGAGAGGGGAATTACTATCTAGGGAACAAGAGAAGAGAGAGGGGAAACTAAGGAAGGTGTCAGAGCGTCGTTTCGTCTCTGGAATCTTCTCGGAACTTCGCCGGAACTTCGCCCTTCACTAACTTCACTTGCACACTAAAAAGACTTGAAATTTTTTGAGAGTTTTGGCAGGGAATTTCTGAGTGAGGATGAGTGAAATGGAGTGTGGTATTTATAGAGAAAATTAGGGTTTAGAGGGTTAAAGAATGCATTAAAAATAAGATTAAAGGGTATCTTTATTATTCTCTGGATAAATTCAGAGTAAACAAACAACATGGGAGTAGTGGAGTAGGCCAAGGGTTGCTCGGGCAAAAATCTCAAGGCATTACCTATGGGGGGAACCAGCGGTACAGGGTTTTTTTGATGTTTTTGCCAGTCGAAATCTGGTGGAATGGGGTTGGATTTGTGCGATGTGTCCCCGTCGCCTCATATACCCTCGTGCACATGTTTATTTATTCTGTAACTTATCATATTACGTGTAGTACACGTGCAAACCCTTGGGCTTCTAAAAGATTAAAAGAAAATTAAATAAAAAGATAATGTGGCTGGGGGGAATCGATCATAGGGGCTATGTCTCAGCAGTGCAGGGCTTTACTAATGAGCTACAAGTGTTTTCTTGCTGTTCAAAAGTAAAACAAATACTTATAGTATACACAGGATTGCAAATACGCTAATTGTATATTAACTTTTAAACAATTTTCTGTACATTGAAATTGGAGTTGTTACAACCTACCCTCCTTACAAAAATTTCGTCCTCGAAATTTACAATTATTTTAAGGACTAGTTTACAAATAAATGAGGGTATCTTGGACACATCTGTTCATATCAGATTTTTGCATTTTTATACCGCCCAATTTTTATCACATTGCTTATCGGTAGGTACTCTTGAGCCGTGTTTACTAGTTAATTGCAGGATACAGGTTCTCAGCCCTAAACAATGAAATTCATGGAAAAGCACGACAAATTCCGGATTACTGCCAACCACAGATAAAACACGGGTCTCCGCTCTCTATCCGTATGTTATCACACACCAGTTTAAGGGACAAAATGGCAAATCGATGTCATTTTCATGCACAAAGCTCAATGTCAACACAAGATCCAACATATCTATGCGGAGCTCAAGAAAAATCATGGCAAAAGATCCACATCAAATCACCTTTTGATCTACTAAAATTCTGGAAGAAATGTGAAAAGATTCTGAGAAACCACATACACCAAACTGAAGATAACAGCAAACCAGGGAAGCCGTCAAAAAATAATGACCCAACTCCCCATAATGGCCGCGAAACCGCGGCATAAGCATGCTTAGGCCGCGGAACCGCGGCCTGACTAAGACGGCAGTACCTGAGGTTTTAGGGGTATTTTTGTCATTTTATATGGAGGCAGATTCTTGCCCTAGGTTTCCAGTTCCCTGCCTATAAATAGCCTAGAACATTGCCAAGCCAAGAGTGCTTATTCTTGTATTTAGATTTTAGGATATATGTTGTTGTTCTTCTTCCTCTTCTCATCTCTTCTCCATTAAAACCTTGTAGTGAGCTTTTGTGAGTGAAGTGAAAAACCTTGTAGTGAGCTTTTGTGAGTGAAGTGATGAATAAAAGAGTTCTTTTCTTTATCATACTTGTCTTGTTCTTTTGTTAATTATAATTGCTTATAATTTTCATTTGCTAATCTAGTTGTTGTTATTTGTTTTTTTTTTTGTTTCTTTCTTGTTCTCTTTTTCTTTATCCTTAACAACAACAATGATGCTTAAGCTTGATCCTTGCCAAGGTGAGGTCTCAAATAAGTTAGTTGTAATCTCGTAACCTCTTTCTTTCTATCTTCCTCCTTTTGTGTTATTTTCTTTTTCTTGTAATGGGTGAGTAGTTTTCTTACTTGTTAGGGTAGGATAAGGAAAGTTTGAGAAAAGGAAATCTCTCTCACTCTTTCCTTGCCCAACATCTTAATTTGGACTCCCGTTAATTGAACCACAATCCGCTCCCTACGGCACCCTATCCTACATGATAGCGGTGATTCCTTAGTGAATTTGATCAGTCGAAAATACTGCATTTTTAACACGTCAATTTCCCTATCATTTGCACTCATCTAGAAGTGTTCGGTATTCATATTGCACATATTAGCAAAACATCCTGAAATACCAGATTACACGTGTTATACTCTAAAACCGGCATTTTTAGGAAAATTGACTGTTTATCATGGCATTGCATCATCCCTGTATTGCGCAACACTTGTTTCGAAGTCTGTGCAGGAAATTCCAGAAACCGAGCCAAATTGTTAAAAGTGCTGATAAAAAATTACGCCAAGTCTAAGATGTTTGATCTGGCATTAATACAGAGAGAGTTATACAATTCAACATATCAGATAAATACCCCAAAGTCAGTACAAAGCAGCAGAAGAAAGACCAATCCCCAAGGCTTCACAGGAGCCGCGGATCCGCGGCCTGAGCCGGCTTGCGCCGCGGATCCGCGGCGGCTTGATGGCTTCAGATGAGCAATTTTCTGCATGTGCCTTATTGTAACGGCTAAAGCTTCCAGAAGAGTCCAGATTGTCTACGTGGCTTCATCTAGAAGGCTCGGCCTAACAAACTATTTCTAGAAGGCTCTCTTTAACAAACTTTTGGAGGGAAATTCAAATTTGAAATCCTAGATCTAGGGTTTTGGATGGTCTATAAAAGAGAGCCTAGATCTAGGGTTAAAGGCTAATCTCTAATCTCCCCTATTTCTAGCACAAGTTGAGTGACACAACTTGTGCCTCAAACCCTAATCCTAATTCCAATCCAAGATCAAGATCTTTGAGTTCAATCAAAGCAAGAAGCCTTCAACCTTTTAGGAGCGGAGCCGATCTTCAATCGAGCAAGTGATCCAAGCCGATCTGCGACTCAAGAAGACGAGCGAAGCCAAATCGACGATCAAGTTCTTCCTCTTGTAGTTCTTGAGTGAATTGTAAACGGAATTGTTGATAAATAAAATGTGAAATTCTTTAATCTTGCTTTCTTTAAATTCTTGCATCATGATTCGATCTCAATTTGTGATTGTGGTTCTTGTTGTGATGTTTGAGTAAAACTCTGCTCGTAAAGGAGTCGAGACGATCAATAGAATGATGATGTAACAAATCTTAAAACGATTCTTAAGTCCTACGAGTTTTGTAAACCCTCGCAAATTGAAGAATCGACGACATAGTTTCGTTGCGATGCTTTCTTGATTGTGATCGCTCGAAATTAGGGAACCACGATCGATTCTTGAATTTACTAGAGGCTAGAATGTGAATGATATTGACGAAGGAACAAGGGATAGATGATGAAACCCTAGTTTCATAAGAAATCCCTAATTCTCGTTGATCATCATCGATCTAGTATCAATTCATCGATGGATAAGAATACGTAATCGCTAGATTTCATCACATCTATAGATCCGATCGATTCCTACGAGCCTCATTTCGATTCTTGATATTTGGATTGGAAATCATCACATCTCAATTCTTGATTTTAATGTTTTCTTGTTATTAGATCTAGATTTTTCTAATTCTTGAACTTCATTTTATAAATCATGAATTGTCTTTTCTTTTCTTCTCTTTAATTTTTGATTCATCTAATTCGAAATACGAACGGATTACACTTTCCCTGTGGACGATCCGCACTTACTAACGCGCTACAATCGACACCGTTATTGATTGCGGTCAAATAATTTTTGGTTGTGATTTCTATACAATTTTCTAAACATAACACAACAAGAATTCGAAATCAATCAAATGGCACCGTTGCCGGGGATAGTGCGCTAGTCATTCGTTTTTGAAATTTGAGCTGAAAAGTTTATTCCATCTTTATTTTTAGATCAAGACCGGTTGTGGTTGAATTAACCGGAGGTTAAGGCTAAGAGCCAAGAACGGACGGTCAAGCACCAAAAGGAAGAACTTAAGCGTTGGAAAGCCTAGCTTATACTCGCAAGTTCCTTCCTAGTCGTGCTAATCCCCGTTGTTGCCGATTACCGTGACACCGATATTAAGAGTGGCAACGAAAGAAGTGAGCGACTCCTAACTCAAACTAACCTAATCCTAACCTTAACAAGCTCTCTTTATATATCATTTTAGCACATAGTTAATCTCAAAACAAACCTGGACATTTGGACTTAACTCGTTAAAGCACATAGAAAAAGATCCCCATCTCCCTGCGGACGACCCGTACTCAACCGGCTAGCTACAAGCGAAACCGTCTTGATTGCGGTAATTAACTAAGCACGCAAAAACTCTAACAATCAAATGGCGCCATTGCCGGGGAGACGGTAGTTTATTTCTTTGTGTAATTTCGGGTTAATTTGTGAATATAAATCTAACCGAAAAACAAAACAAAAAAATATACATTGTAAAAAAAAAACCATCTCGTTATTTTTGATTAGTATTTATGCAAGTGTGCAGGATAAAAAGACGGTCGAGTTCAGTGCTAAAGACGTGGGAAGTTAGACCCATATCTCGCGGCTACACCGCGACGGATCAAGACGGAGCCAACGGACTACTGTAAAAATCTGGAGCAGATACAGTGAGCAAATCAAGATTCAGGAGATCCAGACAAGCATAGGACACCCAAAACAGCACAGACCAGAAATTGGAAGCTCCAACCCCTCAACATAGCCGCGGAACCGCGGCATTAGAGCTCTATTGCCGCGGAACCGCGGCCATTTGTGGCTTTCGTTTCCCAAAACTCCCTGTAAGTGTCTCTAGCCTCGTTCCCACTCCTCTGAACTCCACTGAACTGTGTTTTCTGCAGCATTCTTTGCGCAAATTCTCTTCCCCCTTCCAATAAATTGTTTTTGTGCAGGATTCTTTGTGCCGCGCTAAAAAAATAAAAATTGATTACAGTTGATTGTTACTGCTTTGCATATATTAATACGGACTTTAAGGGGCTTGAAACCAATCCAGATTGGGTGAGGATTTCATCACCCTTCCCAGGAACCCAGAAATCACAAAAAGCATGTGCATTGACCATTGTTTAATTAAAAAATACCAGACTCAGCCCTAAGGACTTCGCGCTCAATAGGACAGAGGACTAGTTACAGGCATCGGCCGTTTATCCTATCCTGATTTTGCGGTGTCTAGGCAAGTGTGTCCAAGGCAAGTGGTTACTTAATTAGGACCACTACTTACGTAGTGGGGAGTCTCCCACTTACCTGACACTTACCTGGCTGCAATTGGCGGAGAAGAGGCTGTTTAAGGTCCTATTTCTAGCCCTTTGGAACAGTTAGGAGCTGTCTAGCTGACCTAGGTGACCCTAGATCTAGGTGTGATTGCGCATATTTTGTCTGTGATTGTTTGAAACCGTGATTCCGTACATATTTCTGTAAAGTTCTTTCTAAAAAAAAAAGAAAAAAAAACACAAAAACTAAAAACTTTTATAAAAACTTGCCCTTTGTCGCCAGAATCCATTTTTTCACCCACCTCCTATCGTATTTCTCCATTGACGTTCTCTTACCCTTTCCTTCTCCGCTTTGACTGCACTAAACTCGTTTAGTGTATGTCCGCTTGGACTCGGGACACTAGCGCCCGCCTAGTCCACGTTACGTTAGTCGCTACCGACTACGCGATCGACTCAGACGTCGAAACTCCTTCCACGCCTCTTTCATCCTTACCTTTGCCGGCCAACTCCGACGTTGACCGGAATTCTGTTCATACATCCTCACCTTCACCATCACCAACCTCTTCTTCCGCGATGTCAGGATTTAATCCAAACATCCCTTTGACTCCTCCGGGATTGATTCCACCTCCTATGGATGCGAATAACCCACCACCACCGCCTGTTGTAGCGCCACAGCGAATCGCGCTCCAGGATCGTTTCTACCCCACCCGTTCTGCACTTCCCACCTGTCTTTCCCTTCCACCGGCCAATGGGGATAATTTTGAAATTAAGCCCCACTTCATTAACATGCTTCCGAAATTTCATGGGCTTGAATCTGAAGATGCCTATATCTTCATCAACAAGTTTCAAAATGTTTGTGCCATGATGAAAACGACCCAGCTGTCGGACGATGCTATACGGCTACGGGTCATTCCGTTCACTTTGTGCGATCTTACTGAAAAGTGGCTGTATAGCAATGCTTCCCACTCCATAACCAGTTGGGACGAATTTGTGAAAGCGTTTCTCAAGAAATTCTATCCGAATCATAAAACCGCGAGGATCCGTAACGAAATCAACCAATTCCCCCAGCTTCCTACTGAACCCTTCTGGAAGTGCTTTGACCGGTATAAAGACCTTCTTGTTCAGTGCCCTCACCACGGTATTGAGAAATGGCAACTTTGCCAAACCTTATACGAGGGCCTGAACCCAGCAACCAAGCAGTTGTTTGAAACCATTTGTCAGGGCCACTTCCTATCAAAATCTGACGAAGAAGCGTGGCAATTCTTCGACGACCTTGCGGAACAAACGCTTCAATGGGAGAGCACCAGACCAACTTCTTCTTCTTCTTCCTCCACTTCTACTGGTCAGTCTAGGGTAGGCATTCACCAACTTGATGTCTCTATTGCGATGAAAGCTGAAATGGCTGCAATAACGAGAAAACTTGAAGCGATAGAGAGCAAATTTTCATCTCCTGCTCCTGCCCCTGTTCTTTCCCTTCGTACCATTTGTGCTTGTTGTTCCGATCCTTCTCACTTAACCGAAGAGTGTCCTTACAATCCACCATCCCAAGGACAGGATCAGGTTAATGCTGCATTTTAGCAAAGACCGAGAAATGATCCATACTCTTCCACCTACAATCCCGGTTGGAGGAACCACCCCAATTTCGCCTGGAATCAGAATCAGCATCAATTCCAAGGCAACAATTTCCAGAGGCCCCCTCCTCCGCAATAACAAGCGCAACAACAAACTCAACATCAGTTTTAGCAGCCCTTCCAACCCCAACCTTTTCAAAATCAGACGAACAACTTTGCACCCAACAATTCTTTTCCGCAAAACAACTTTGTTCCGTCAAACAACGATAAGGTTTCCTCGCTAGAACGAAGTCTGGAGGCGTTCGTTAAACAATCGACACAATCCACCGCAAACATCCAGTCGTCTATTCAGTCATTGGTGCAACACACTGCTGCACACGGGCAAAGCATCAAGACCATCGAAGCCCAGATTGCACAGCTAAATGCGGCGTTAAGCGAGCGAGAAAAGGGGAAGCTTCCATCTCAACCACTCCCAAATCCCGGTCACCCACATAATGTACATGTTGCTCTTGAACAACAAAACCATAATGTGAGTGCCGTGACTACATTAAGATCGGGAAGGATGCTGCAAAACAATATTGGCACACGGATCGACGATGACACCCCGGCCGCTTCTTCTTCTTTTTCTTCTTCTCCTTCGTCTTCTGAGCCTATTCTCCATTCTTCAAAAGGCTCTTCCTCTTCTTATGCCCTAAACGGACCCATTTCTCACTCCACGAAAACACCAGCTCTGGGATCCGTTCCAACTCCACAATCTCCTCCACAAGCATTGGACTTAACCAATTTTAAAAACGTTCCATTTCCAAACCGGTTGAGGTCTAATAAACAAAATCCACAAATGGAGAAGATTCTGGAGTTGTTTAAGCAGGTTAACATTAGCATTCCCCTTTTAGATGCTGTCCAACAAGTCCCTTCCTACGCCAAAATCTTAAAGGACTTGTGCACGAAAAAGAGGAAATCTCAGGTACCCAAGAAAGTTTTCTTGGCTAGTGCTGTGAGTGATGCTCTTACCCAATCTTTACCTCAAAAACGGAAGGACCCTGGCTGTCCTATGATTTCTATTACCATTGGGGATAAGAACATCAACCGCGCCCTATTAGATCTTGGTGCCAGTGTTAACCTTCTTCCGTACTCAGTATATGAGCAACTAGGTGTAGGAGAGCTGAAACCCACACACTGCACTCTCCAAATGGCCGACCGATTAATCACCCATCCTAGGGGTGAGCTAGAGGATGTGTTAATCAAGGTTTGGGACTTCATATTCCCCGTTGACTTCATTGTATTAGACACACAGCCTATAGCTAACCCCCGGAATCAAATTCCGGTGATACTCGGTCGCCCATTCCTTGCAACCTCAAATGCTGTGATCAATTGTCGAAATGGTTCGATGAACCTATCTTTTGGAAACATGACAATTGAACTCAACATTTTTAGGTTGGGGAATCAGCCCTCCGAACCTAATGCTCATATACTAGACGTATGCTCAATCCAGGAGATCACCCCGGAAGAGTGTGAATTCGAGGAGTTTTTGTTCGATCACGATAACCTTAACGCCACTAGTGCGTTCCTCGTCGAACCTGCTGCTGTTTCTGCGCCCGACAATGACTACGAGTGTTTCACTTTCTCGAACGATCTTACCCACTCACCACCCGAGTTTGAATCCTTCGAATTTCCGGATGAGTTACCTGAACCATCCAACTCGGTCGCTTACACTCGTTTTGAACCTTTGCTGGAATCCTTTGAGTTTGAGACCTTTTCACCAATCTTGCCTTCAATCGTTTCACCTCCGACGCTCGAACTCAAGCCTTTGCCGTCTCACCTTAAGTACGCTTACTTGGGTGAGAACGAGACCCTCCCTGTTATCATCTCGGCTTCTCTAGCTCCAGAGCAAGAGAAAGCCCTTCTTACGGTCTTGCACAGCAATAGGCAAGCTTTTGGCTGGTCAATGGCGGACATCAAGGGGATTAGTCCCCTGATCGTTGAACATCACATTCATCTGATGGATGATGCCAAACTAGCCAGGGATCCACAAAGACGACTCAACCCAGTCATGAAGGAGGCTGTAAAAAAGGAGATCGTAAAATGTCTGGATAGTGGTATCATTTACCCTATCTCTGATAGCCACTGGGTTATCCCCATTCACGTTGTCCCCAAGAAATCAGGCATAACGGTCATAACCAACGAGGCGAACGAGTTAATCCCTACTCGCACCCAGATTGGGTGGCGAGTATGCATCGATTACAGAAAACCCAACGCCGCAACGCTGAAGGACCACTTTCCGCTACCTTTCATTGACCAGATGCTTGAACGATTGGCCGGACACGAGTACTACTGCTTTCTTGATGGCTACTCCGGCTATAATCAGATTCCCATCGCCGAAAAAGACCAGGACAAGACCACATTCACTTGTCCTTTCGGCACGTTTGCATATCGTCGCATGCCCTTTGAGTTATGCAATGCGTCCTCTACCTTCCAGCGGTGTATGATGGGAATCTTCTCAGACATGGTGGAAAAATTCCTGGAGATCTTCATGGACGATTTCTCCATCTTCGGCGATTCCTTTAATGAGTGTTTGCTGCATCTCGACGCTGTTCTTACCCGATGTAAGGACAAGAACCTCATTTTGAATTGGGAGAAGTGCCACTTCATGGTACGCGAAGGTATTGTCTTAGGGCATATCATTTCGCAAAATGTCATAGAGGTTGACAAAGAGAAGATTGAGGTCATTTCCAATCTCCCTCCTCCCAGATGCGTCAGAGACATCCGAGCCTTCCTTGGCCATACCGGTTTCTATAGACGGTTCATCAAGGACTTTAGAAAGATTGCTAGGCCCTTGACTCTTTTGCTGGCCAAGGACACGTCATTCGACTTCAACTCGAGCTGTGTGACTGCGTTCGAGTCATTAAAAAGCTCACTCACTTCTGCTCCCATTCTTTCTTCTCCTGACTGGACGCACCCATTTGAGATTATATGCGATGCATCCGACTTTGCCATCGGTACTGTCCTTGGACAACACATCAACAAGATGCCGCACATAATCTTTTATGCTAGACGAACCCTGAACGACGCCCAACTGAATTATACAACAACCGAGAAGGAATTCTTGGCTGTTGTATTTGCTTTAGAAAAGTTTAGGCCCTACCTCATCGGCTCTCCAGTCATTGTCTACACAGACCATTCTGCTCTGCGCCATCTTTTTGCGAAGAAAGATGCAAAATCTCGGCTGATACGTTGGATCCTCTTGCTTCAAGAGTTTGACCTTGTCATCAAGGACAAAAGAGGATGTGAAAATGTAGTCGCCGACCATCTCTCACGACTTCCTTCTTCGTCGTCGCTTCAAATTCCGATCAACGACGTTTTTCCGGATGAACAGCTCTTGACAGTATCTTGCGAACCCTGGTTCGCAGATATTGTGAACTATTTAGCCACAGGATTACTACCGACTGAATGGTCAAGTTAGGACAGACTTTGCTTCTTATCCCAAGTAAAACACTTTTACTGGGACGAACCCTATCTGTTCAAGTACTGTCCCGACCAGATTATTCGTCGGTGTGTCCTTGACGATGAATTCAAGAGTGTGCTGTCGTTTTGCCACGATCAAGCATGTGGCGGGCATTTTGGCCCCAGAAAGACAGCTGAGAAGATCTTGCAGTGTGGTTTCTACTGGACACAACTCTTCAAAGACACTCATGACTACTGCAAGACTTGCTCCCGGTGCCAACACTTGGGCCGAATATCCAGGAGGAACGAGATGCCGCTCCAACCAATCTTGGTTGTGGAGATTTTCGACGTTTGGGGGATAGATTTCATGGGGCCGTTTCCCAGCTCTTTTGGGAACTTGTACATCCTTCTTGCTGTTGATTACGTCTCTAAGTGGGTCGAGGCTGTGCCCAGCTGGACTAACGACAACAAGGTTGTTGTTAGGTTTCTTAAAGAAAACATTTTCTCCCGGTTTGGGCACCCCCGAGCGATCATTAGCGACAATGGAACTCATTTTTGCAATAAGACTTTCGAGGCCTTGATGCGGAAATATTCCATTAATCATAACCTACGCCCTACCACCCCCAAACCTATGGGCAAGCCGAAGTTTCAAATCGGTAAATCAAGCAGACACTGGAGAAGACGGTTTCCAAGAACCATAAGGATTGGTCGTTGAAACTCACTGATGCCCTTTGGGCATTTCGAACTGCTTATAAGACCGATCTTGGCATGTCTCCCTATCGGCTTGTGTACGGAAAGGCTTGCCACCTCCCTGTGGAAATAGAGCATCGCGCATTTTGGGCGATAAAGGAGCTGAATCTGTCTCTCGAAGATGCGGGCAGCCATCGGAAGCTGCAGTTGAACGAATTGAGCGAGCTTAGGGATGAGGCTTACGAAAACGTGGTTGTCGTTAAGAACCGAACGAAAATGTTTCACGATAAACACCTTTTGCGCAAAACATTCGTACCTGGTCAACAGGTACTGCTTTACGACACCCGGCTACATTTCCATCCAGGTAAGCTCAGATCTCGCTGGAAAGGGCCATATTTTGTGCGGAATGTGTATCCGCATGGCGCAGTGGATTTGGAGAATCCAATGGACAGTTCATTTTTCAAAGTAAATGGACATCGACTAAAACCGTACCTTAGCGCCGAACTAACAGAGGAGCTCCTGATCTTACAGGAGCCGGTTTACCCTGCATAATCTTCCTCTGCCTACCACCAAACTTCGGTTATCCATCCAAGAACAGTGGACACTATTCCAAATAAGTTTGGGGGTATGTTTATACCATTTTGTATATATTTGTGGATATTCTTTTCCATTTTTACTATTTTTCTTTTCTTTAAAAACAAAAACAAAAAAATTGTGTATATCTAACCGACAATTTTGACCCTTCAATGATCTCTTCATGCAATGATAGTGCGGACACTGTCCAGTTTAAGTTTGGGGGTACGATCGGTACGCATTTCTAACCTTCGCATTCATATGTATATTTTGCATCTGCATACTAAAATCCATAAAATCCATAAAAATCAGAAAATTTTCTAAAAACATAAAAACTTTTTTGTCAAGTTAGCTAGTGGGAGAACTCAGATTCAACATTTCGACGGTTTTGTTTGATAAGATAAGAATAACTAAATCTTATTTTTAGATTTTGAAAACCTGAAAGATAACTCTCCTTTGAAGTTAACTATAGCTGATATACGTCTTTATATCACACTACACGTATCGTGAGTTTTGGAAATTAGATGACAAGTCTATTATGTCTAAAAACTTTTAAATGGATAAATGATTTTCTGAGGATTAAATAGGTTTGTTCTGAAATAAGTAATATCAAGAATAGTTTATGAAGTGAAGCGAATATGAAGGAATGTTATTGATGCCTTAATTGGAACTAATTCTGAAAAATAACCCATCTGAAACTTGATTGGAATGATTACACACCTAACCCACCGAACACGTCTTTTATCCCAAAAAATAATTAAACTGCCGGTTATATCTCCGTTCGTATTGAATCATCATGATTTTCACGCTAAATTGTCTTTTGTTTTTGGACCTAGGTAACTTGAGTAATTAAGTCCGCTGGGGTGTCTCTACACCTAATGCCCTAAAGCCAACTGGTTTGGGTGCATTGGCCCAAAGCTCGTTAAGAAACCTAGAAAGACCAGATTAAAACAAAGTCAAGCAAGTGTTCTCTCCGAGTTAAAATTCCTAACGGTTCTTTGTGTGAGAATAATCTTGACAAAAGACAGGTTTTTATAAAAAAATATCTCTAGCGGAGAAATGAAGGTTTTATTCTATGATAAAGACTATTGCACGTTCACAGAGGTGTGTATGAAATGAAAACAAGAAAAAGGTGGAGTGAAAAATAAGACCTGGTTTCCTGTTAAGGAAGATAGAAATTCTGAAATTGAAACCTTACTGGAAAACGAAACTTGAAAAATACTTAACTCTTTATAAAACTTATGTGATCCTTTTAAAATTTTTATCTGGGCTTTATTGTGTGACATGATGACTTTAATCGATCCTTCTGGAACTTAACGACACTATTTGCACTGCACGTAAAGACATATAAAATCTTAAGTTAAATAAGAAGCGATGTGTGAAAAATAAAGGTTCGATAGTCTAGACTTAGGATAATAGAATTGTTATTTTCTGAAACAAAACCCTTGGGTTTGGATCATAGTTATTTTGCAAAACTAAGCTTGACGGTATTTTGTGGGTAGTATCCGCTGAAAACCCTCAGGAGACAACACTCCTCCTACTAGAGACACCTAGAGGTTTAACGGCTTGTTGCACATGCTCAGTGCAATCGCGTTCCCTGTGAAAGTGAGGTTAGGAATTTTTGTGAATAAATTGGCTTTGCTCGGGACGAGCAAATGATAAGTTTGGTGGTATTTGTTCATATCAGATTTTTGCATTTTTATATCGCCCAATTTTTATCACATTGCTTATCGGTAGGTACTCTTGAGCCGTGTTTGCTAGTTAATTGCAGGATACAGGTTCTCAGCCCTAAACAATGAAATTCATGGAAAAGCACGACAAATTCCGGATTACTGCCAATCACAGATAAAACACGGGTCTCTGCTCTCTATCCGTATGTTACCGCACACCAGTTTAAGGGATAAAATGGCAAATCGATGTTATTTTCATGCACAAAGCTCAATGTCAACACAAGATCCAACATATCTACGCGGAGCTCAAGAAAAATCATGGCAAAAGATCCACATCAAATCACCTTTTGATCTACTAAAATTCTGGAAGAAATGTGAAAAGATTCTGAGAAACCACATACACCAAACTGAAGATAACAGCAAACCAGGGAAGCTGTCAAAAAATAATGACCCAACTCCCCATAATGGCCGCGGAACCGCGGCATAAGCATGTTTAGGCCGCGGAACCGCGGCCTGACTAAGACGGCAGTACCTGAGGTTTTAGGGGTATTTTTGTCATTTTATATGGAGGCAGATTCTTGCCCTAGGTTTCCAGTTCCCTGCTTATAAATAGCCCAGAACATTGTCAAGCCAAGGGTGCTTATTCTTGTATTTAGATTTTAGGATATATGTTGTTGTTCTTCTTCCTCTTCTCATCTCTTCTCCATTAAAACCTTGTAGTGAGCTTTTGTGAGTGAAGTGATGAATAAAAGAGTTCTTTTCTTTATCATACTTGTCTTGTTCTTTTGTTAATTATAATTGCTTGTAATTTTCATTTGCTAATCTAGTTGTTGTTATTTGTTTTTTTTTGTTTCTTTCTTGTTCTCTTTTTCTTTATCCTTAACAACAACAATGATGCTTAAGCTTGATCCTTGCTAAGGTGATGTCTCAAATAGCTAGTTGTAATCTCGTAACCTCTTTCTTTCTATCTTCCTCCTTTTGTGTTATTTTCTTTTTCTTGTAATGGGTGAGTAGTTTTCTTACTTGTTAGGGTAGGATAAGGAAAGTTTGAGAGAAGGAAATCTCTCTCACTCTTTCCTTACCCAACATCTTAATTTGGACTCCCTTTAATTGAACCACAATCCGCTCCCTACGACACCCTATCCTACATGATAGCGGTGATTCCTTAGTGAGACCGGTTGTGGTTGAATTAACCGGAGGTTAAGGCTAAGAGCCAAGAACGGACGGACAAGCACCAAAAGGAAGAACTTAAGCGTTGGAAAGCCTAGTTTATACTCGCAAGTTCCTTCCTAGTCATGCTAATCCCCGTTGTTGCCGATTACCGTAACACCGATATTAAGAGTGGCAACGAAAGAAGTGAGCGACTCCTAACTCAAACTAACCTAATCCTAACCCTAACAAGCTCTCTTTATATATCATTTTAGCACATAGTTAATCTCAAAACAAACCTGGACATATGGACTTAACTCGTTAAAGCACATAGAAAAAGATTCCCATCTCCCTGCGGACGATCCGTACTCAACCGGCTAGCTACAAGCGAAACCGTCTTGATTGCGGTAATTAACTAAGCACGCAAAAACTCTAACAATCAACATCTCATCTTCCTTTTCCTATGTTGATTCTCCTGGTGAATCTTTTCTCCACATCACTCGAACCAAGTTGACTTCCTTGTTCCGAAGTGACTTCACCTTTCTATCCAGGATCTCAACAGGTTGTTGCTCACAAGATAAATCTGGCTGTACAGTGAGCTTGGAGTGATCAAGAATATGGCTGGGGTCACTCACATACCTTCTGAATTGGGATATGTGGAACACATTATGCACTCCTTCCAATGAAGGTGGAAGTGCCAAGCGATATGCCACTTCACCGACTCGTTCGAGTATGTTGAGCGGTCCAATATACTTCGGACTAAGCTTACCCCGTCTTCTAAAATGAATCACTCCATGGTTCGGAGATATCTTCAGAAATACATGTTCTCTCGGTTGGAACTCCAAGTGACGGCACTTTGCATCAGCCCAGTGCTTCTGTTGATCTTGGGCTATGCGCATTCTTTTCTTGATAGTACGAACCACATCGACAGTTGCTGTAAGTCTACGGTAGCGCCCCGGCCGTCAATCCGAGGCCAAATGCGGAACAAAAACTTTTTACGAAACCGGCGCTATCGTAGTCTTTCACTCGGATCTAACCATTAATACTAAACTAGCTAACTAGAAAGAAGATAGAATGGCTATACCGATCGATTCGTGTCCTTCGGTCTTTAGCCACCATGCTTAGCTTCTCGCGGCATCTCCGATCTCGCTCGATCTCCGGTCTCCTCGTCGAAAGGGCACCACGTCAAGAAGCCTTTTACGGGCTCCCGCTTCAAACTGAAGCAACTCGGATATGAAGTTTGCTAGCCGACATGTCTAAGGTGAAGTAGAGAATGTGTGTGATAACTTTTTCTCTAAACATCCATTGATTCTCAACACATGAGATTGTATGGATGGAGGTTGAAGATGAAGCCATTAATGGAGATTGTGAGCTCAAGAAGAAAGAGGAAGAAGAAGAGCTTTCTTTTGTTATTGTGTTGGAATGAATAATGAGAGTGCTAGAATCAAATCTCAAGACCAACCCCAACCCAAGCCTCATGGCTGCTCCTTCTCTCTCCTCATATCATTTCAACACAATCATCAATCAAAAAGGTAACATTTGCACAAATAAAAAGACCATGAGTCATCACCCATGCATATGCCACAATTAATGCTCCTCATGATGACTTGAGCTCATAATTACCACTAATAAATATTAATCCAAATGTTTAATCCAAAAAAAAGAATGGCAACATCTAAAGTAAGCTCGTGACGGATCACAAGGATACTCCTCACCTGTATATACATACCTGCATCTGCATTCCGACTGAATGCGAATACAATAAGACGAAAGAAATCCAACAAATCTAATACTAGGATCTGGCTTAAACTAAAGCCCACTAGTATGATTCGTCCGATCATGATCCGTGCACAAGTGCACGTATATGATCGAACCCTGCCATAATACCATATGGCCTCTACAACGTTTCGCCCGAAACTTGGGAAAACTATCTGTGGGGGACTCTCAAGACTCGTCAATACACTGGTAGTGGGTTTAACCACAAGCACGTCAGTGGTACTAGCTATATGTAACGGCTACCGATGTATTGACCAAAAAGGGAGGCTGATGAGCGAACTCATCCAGGAACCTTTACTGAGCCTGTCAGTGACAATATCCGTACATTCCGGTCCGTTCGTCTATGAGCATCGCATGTCGGGCCTAGGGGGCTGGTAAACGTCAGACCCCCAAAAGCGGTACAAGTCGTGTCGGAGCGTAGCCGAGAACACCCTAAGATACTACTGGAATACCTACCTGTAAATCTCATTTGTCTTGGCCAAGGACTTCGTGTAATGGCTCTCCTAGACACAGCGCGATCTCATCCCCAATACTGGGAGAGACGAATCCCCTGCCGATCTGCTCACTGCCTCCATGTGGCTCGGGACTGTACCCAACTAAAACCTGTTTGCACGACTCCTTTGAGCCGTGGTAGGGTAGTAATCAAAGCACAGTGGGAACTCACACGAGACAAATGACGATATCAGGTCGATAAACTAACCTGTACACATGTCACCAGGGAACTGCTATCTGACGCTAGGTATATCACCAACTAGCATGTTCCCGGCGAGTCCGTCCGGTGTACTCATAACCCAATGAGCCCCTGTATACATCTTAGGTGAACCAACTGACACCAATGGCTTGTGAGACTGGCCATCGCCCCTCGTCGGGGTCTCGACTGTATACACTAGTCTACTGATGGAGTATCGATGCCCAGTCTCGAAACTCCCATGACTAGGGACACTTTAAAGATGTGCTTATAGACTACCCAACTCTCACGTATATGATCTCCATCATACTGCTGGTAGTCAAGCAAGAATCCTAAGGGCTCTATCAACATGTAATAGTGATTTGTAATATCACCTAAAGTATGTACACGATGATAAAGATAAACCAGATAGCATACTATCATCCTGAGTAAGACTGTCCTACCGGTATAGGTCCTCCCTCAATCATTGCAATCACGTGTCTGCGATCCAATAATTGACTTGAAGGCACTATAGCCAACAATCTCCCACTTGCACTTAAGGCTAATTATTGCGATGTCGCATACTCACAGCCCCGTGTGATACCGAACACCCAACTCCTCTACTAATCAGTTTCACAAAGATCGTTTGTAAAACTATTTCTTTCGAGAAATAACCTCAGTGAGTGGATCCGCTCAGATGTTTCTTTCTATGTCTCTCTTTATCTTAAGTTCGTAGAGAAAGCCATCTCCTGAATTGAGCAATACCTGTCTTAGATATGTCTGGATATATGATGGGACCTAGTTCACAAATGAACTCCAAACCCAGAAAACTTCTTAGACTGTATCGTCAACTGAATTTAATCAGTATCCTGCGCCATACTTCCCTCAGTATCCGCTTGGACCACCTGTCCAAACTACTGCCCCTCGTCAGAGGGAAAACTATAACTCTGACAGTCACTCTGTCACCCAGGTCACCTTGGAAGCCTGGAATGATAACCGTCTCCCGAAGGAAGCTGCCGTTATCAAATCCCTAGAACATCCACTTATGTTCTAAAATTGCTCCCGAACGTTCCTCTAGGATTGGATCAATATCTCAACTTATTGCATCTAGTGAAAAAACAACATCTGGTGTGGTACTTAACATCTCATGATTGACTCAATTGCCTAAGCAAGTGATATTCCAATCATCTCTTTAGTCTGTAAGACACCTTTAGAGAGGGTGACTCCATTACCTATAGGTATACTACCGTGCCAGGAGTCGTCCATTCTAAAATACCTTTAGAATACTGTCTAAGTACCCAGATTGGGACACTACCCAAATCTAGATCTAAAACCATGGATCTAATAACCAGAATGCCTGATATAATATCCAAATCCTATATGAAGAAACCACTGTGTGACAACCACAGTATAACCGATCGTAGTATAGGAATTTCACTTCCTACAACGTGCATGTCATCCAAATACCAGGACATCACACCCTACTACCTTCTTAACAGATCCATCCTCTATTCTTATGAAGTTAAAACCTATGACTGTCATATCAAAAATAGATGATCTATCTTCGCTACATCTGCTTTAGTCTATAAATAGACATAAGCTACTTGTCCACTATGCTTCCGCTGCTCCTACTGACTACGACAACCCTTTGGCAGAGTCATATATACGTGCACTTCTAAAGCTAGTTTAGAATGACGCTATACTCATCCTCATGCCGAGTCTCATGATCTGGAACAGCAGTAATGGCAAGTCTGGTTAAACAAGAACCTCCCTGTCACCGTCCTTGAGGCTACCGGAGTACCTCTCGGGTGCTTGAGATTACCCACCATATCTGCGGAGTGGCTAATGGAATGTCAATCCTCATTGAATCTTTAGGTCGTATTAAATTTTCAGTAATCGTTTGCGGTTCTGGAATCACTTCCAGTTCTACCATACTCCCACTACTGTTTTCTGAAAAAATCCATTTTACTAAAACTGTGGCGAGTCAAGAACAATATCATTATTGATCTTCCAGATGGTAGAAAGTTAACCCTCATCACAGCTTGGGAAAACCCACAAATTGCCATTACTGAAACGTGCCTTGAGTTATCCAGAGTCTGGTTTTAAGCATAAGCCGGATAACTCCATATACCTTAACATCGTTAAGATATGATCCATTCTATATACAATATAGAAACAGAGGCACTGATTTAATTGGAACCAGATTCAAATCATGCAGCCGTCTCCAGTGCATGTCAACTAAATGGAGAGGCCAATCAATATCACTCAACTTAGGAGTGCATCCAATTATGAGTAACCTGAAAAAGAGAAGCAAGTTCTCAAAATCATTACTATCAACCGAATACCAAACACAAGTATCTACATCTACGATTACCTTGAAGAATCCAGATACTTGCAACATGTGGTTCTCTACTTTACTCTTATACCTATAACTTCTCAAAACTCATACTTTGTATTTCTACGAAACTCATGTCTAAAACTAGAGAAGTCACAAGTAAACAGAATATAGTATAAGGACCAACCCCTCTGTCCTAATGGACACTGGACAACATACAATATTTTGTATAAGTCCCCTGAGTTTAATAACTCAAAATCCTGTGCGTTGTAGGTTGAGGACTGTACTTATAGTCAAGAAGAATTACACCGCTGTTAAATGCTCCTTACCTAACCATCAACTGATATAGGTAAATGTCATAGACATAATTTCAAAAAGTTATATCTCACTTTATAAAGTAAACGTACAGATATATCAATTTGAAATTGGTGCATAACAACGGATATTCAAAACCAAATATTTGCTGTCCGGCAAAAACCCAGGTGATTTCCTCAAATATCACTAATTACAACGAATTCTGATATAATGAGGACGATCACCTAATTCCCAATAATTTACTCCCACTCATTATCTGTAAAACCATACAGATATGAGAATAAAACCTGGTAAATACATACCCTGGAGTAAAGATCTAATTGGGAAATCAGTTTTCTATTAACAACGCACAGTGAAACTGAAACATGTAAATATTTCGAAGGGGTATCCGGATATTCCTAGTAATGTCTCTTCCACTATCCAGATTCATGACTGTAACCGTATATTTCCTTTCCATCTCTCCAAATCCCTTTATTTGTCTTTATTCATTTCCTTCTGTACACTTCATTAGGCTAAGTGGTTTTCTTCCTTCCCTACCGTTTGACACTAGCCTATGGTTTGGAAGAAGACTATCCAATAAGCGTAACAGGTGTACTGTCCTAATCCTAGGAGCACTCACAATCTGAGAGAAGGTAAGATAAAAGACAACTGAATAAACCTTATTCCTATTTCTCCTGAACCGGAATCCATCCTCGAACTGGAACAAGTTCCATCGAGTTCGTATATAACCAAATGATGGATTATCCAATAACTGTGGATCGTCGTGGTGATACGGGGTGTTCTGGAGAAATACAAAGGTGAAGTAGGAATGGCGATGAAATACTCGGTTTGGTCGTGAATGATAGCAGTTGCAATTTACTTTGCCTTCTTTCTAATCCTTTTATTTGTCTTTACTTATTACCTTCTGTACACCACACATAAGCTAATTGGTTTTCTTCATTCCCTACCTTTCGGCACCTGCCTATGGTTTGAAAAAAGACTATCCAATAAGCGTAATAGGTGTACTGTCTCCTAATCCTAGGAGCCGTCACAACCTGAGAGAAGGTAAAAGGAAAAGACAACTGAATAGTCCTATTCAATCTCTCCAGAACCAGAATCCATCCTCGAATCTTGAACAAGTTCCTTCGAGTTCGTATATAACCATACGATGGATTTATCCAATGGAAGTGGATGTTCGTAGTGATACGAGGTGTTCTGGAGAAATGCAAAGGGTAAAAGAAGGAGTGGCAATGATGTATGCAACTCAGACAATCCAAAAGCCAGTGTTTTAAGAAAGTTCGGTTAACTTGGTCACTGAGTCATAGTCTAGGGTCGGGACATGGTCACTGCAACAGAGAGAGAGAGAGAAATGAAACACTTTGCGTGCACTCTAACTTAGATCAGAATGGTTAATCACTTTATTTAATCAGGATGTCTCCCACTGTATCCTCAAATTCTCCTCCAAACCTGAAAGAAGAATTAGTCGGGATCACCCGAGGAGTAAACCAACTCATCAGTGGGAATCGGGATCCAACTATCATCGCATGATAACATGATGGAATCCACACACGTTATCACACTCCAGAAGGTATGCGCATGCCTGGCAAGTTTCAGTTTCTTTAGAAACTCCTGATGTGATTTTTACCCCATGCTCTTATGACCTTGACGAAGGCCAACATATCATAAGTCACATGTCATGTTTTACCCGTCATTATCCAGGTTAATTTGAACCCACCCGTACATACCCTTGACGAAGTCCAAAATAGTAGTATGACTGTCCCAAACCAACGCATCTATCTATGCAATAGAAAAGTAAAAAATAGCTATCATACACTATGCCTTGACGAAGGCCAACATACATAGTATGAATACTAAGTGCTACCTGTCTAAAATGACGGAGGGCTATGAATGGTTTTTGGTGAAAAACCTTTAACGTAATGAACTTGATATCGTTGAAGGAACCGAATAGCTTTTTACAAATATATAGTGGCGAAAACCTTTGCTAAAGAGGTCATTCCCGGTGAAGGGATCTCGGCTCTTTCCCCATAGAATGAGGTGCAGGATATTTCAAACTGAATACCGTGATGCAAAGTAAAAAGTAATCGACTATAGTGAAGTTATTACCCTAACGCAAACCTCTGTCCAAGGGGTCACTCCCGATGAAGGGATCTCGGCCCTTGCCTCATCGAATGAGCTGCTGGATATTCATAACCGAATACCACTGTGCAAAACAAAAGAGAACGTTCTTATAATAACAGCTTTTTGAAAATTGTTCCAACAACGTCAAATATGTTTGTTTTCCTTATATTGATCTGAATCAACGCAGTCCCATCAATTAATCACACCAATAAAGAACGAAAATATGATGTACGTATATGCCATCCGCATTCGCCACTGGGTCCCGTCATCATCCGTTAGGTTACTTAACTAACGACAGAGCGGGGACTGGACTGGCGCGGGTGTAAAATATATACAACATCTACTAGTATATATATCAATATATAATAATCGCTCCAGGCGTGATAAATGCAACATCACAGAAAAATAATAAGCATCACAGAACAATACAGATAATCTGGGAGCCCCGGGTTTCCTTTGAGCCGCAAGTGAAACCCGACGTTCCCCTGGTCGTGTGGATAGCTTGTGCAATGGAAACCTAGACCCCTACGAGTGCGGCAAGTTACCTGCCAAAACCTGAAGCGAGGCAGCCCCCTTCAGCAAAGTGAATGGACCACCCAGCACTTCACGAAATCCGGTAACTTGAGCATCCCTCCTTGGGTCAACCTATACCCCATACGAGTGCGGTGAATAGCCCGCCAATTCTAGAGTGAAGCCCCTTCCGTCTTAAAGCCATGAGATGTGAGCCCGTTGCCCTCTAGAACCCGGCTACCCGTGCACTCTACCGCGGGGTAATCCTAGTACAGAAAAGAAAATATGTACAACGGTGACATCGACCTCAACCCGGTCGTGCCCCAAAAGAATAATATACAAACATGCAGTGACGGCAGTCCACATGTCGGATGCTCGCCCCGCGATATCAAATGTACAAATAAAACTAAACTGTACTAATATTGCACCAAGCTATCCACCACGACAAATCCGCAACATCACAGCACAACATAGAATATCAACGTGAATGTCACGTTCGCAAATCCGTCTAAAAGAGCTATAGCAATTAGACAAGATTTACCGCTCGAATGATATTCACGGTCGTATATATAATGTAAGCACTGTGAACTAACGTATTTAAAATTTCGATCGACAAAATTTCCCGAAGTGGGCCCCAAGTACAAATCCAGCATTCAAAATAATCTGGGCCAAAACTAAATATTCCAGAAACCACAATTCCAAGTGAAAGACCACCTAAAGAAAAATGGTGCAATGAAGCCCTAGAACGGCGGCGGAACCGCGACCAAAACGTGGGTAAGGCCGCGGTTCTGCGGCGTTCCTGTGAGATCACTCTACCAAATTTCTACAGTGGTCTTAGAAAAGCCTGCATGATTTTCTGAAATACCCAAAATAATTTTTAGACCACAAAAAAAATTCGACAAAAACTTCATGAAATGGAATCGCGGTTTTGGAAATTTCGTTCGATCGATATTTTAAACAAGTTAGAACAAGCTAGTAAAGGTTAATAGCGTTGCTCTGATACCATGTAAGTCTACGGTAGCGCTCCGGCCGTTCGAGGCCAAATGCAGAACAAAAACTTTTTACGAAACCGGCGCTATCGTAGTCTTTCACCCGGATCGAACCATTAACACTAAACTAGCTAACTAGAAAGAAGATAGAATGGCTATACCGATCGATCCGTGTCCTTCGGTCTTTAGCCACCATCCTTAGCTCCTCGTGGCATCTCCGATCTCGCTCGATCTCCGGTCTCCTTATCGAAAGGTCACCACGTCAAGAAGCCTTTTACGGGTTCCTGCTTCAAATCGAAGCAACTCGGACATGAAGTTTGCTAGCCGACATGTCCAAGGTGAAGTAGAAAATGTGTGTGATAATTTTGTCTCTAAACATCCATTAATTCTCAACACATGAGATTGTATAGATGGAGGTTGAAGATGAATCCATTAATGGAGATTGTGAGCTCAAGAAGAAAGAGGAAGAAGAAGAGCTTTCTTTTGTTATTGTGTTGGAATGAATAATGAGAGTGCTAGAATCAAATCTCAAGACCAACCCTAAGCCTCATGGCTGCCCTCTCTCTCTCTCTCTTCATATCATTTCAACACAATCATCAATCAAAAAGGTGACATTTGCACAAATAAAAGGACCATAAGTCATCACCCATGAACATGCCACAATTAATGCTCCTCATGATGACTTGAGCTCATAATTACCACTAATAAACATTAATCCAAATGTTTAATCCAAAAAGAGAATGGAAACATCTAAAGTAAGCTAGTGACGGATCATAAGGATGCCCCTCACCTGTATATACATACCTGGATCCGCATTCCGACTGAATGCGAATACAATGAGACGAAAGTAATCCAACAAATCTAATACTAGGATCTGGTTTAAACCAAAGCCTACTAGTATGATCCGTGCACAAGTGCACGTATATGATCGAACCCTGTCATAATACCATACGGTCTCTACAACGTTTCGCCCGAAACTTGGGAAAACTATCTATGGGGGACTCTAAAGACTCGTCAATACTCTGGCAGTGGGTTTAACCACAAGCACGTCAGTGGTACTAGCTGTACGTAACGGATACCCATGTATTGACCAAAAAGGGAGGCTGCTGAGTGAACTCATCTAGGAACCCTTACTGAGCCTGTCAGTGACAATATCCGTACACTCCGGCCCGTTCGTCTATGAGCATCGCATGTCGGGCCTAGGGGGCTGGTAAACGTCAGACCCTCAAAAGCGGTATAAGTCGTGTCGGAGTGTAGCCCAGAACACCCTGAGATACTACTGGAATACCTACAAGTAAATTTCACTTGCCTTGGCCAAGGACTTCATGTAATGGATCTCCTAGACACAGCGCGATCTCACCCCCAATACCAGGAGAGACGAATCCTCTGCCGATCTGCTCACTGCTTCCATGTGGCTTGGGACTGTACCCAACTAAAACCTGTTTGTACGACTCCTTTTAGCCGTGGTAGGGTAGTAATCAAAGCACAGTGGGAACTCACACAAGACAAATGGCGATCTCAGGTCGATAAACTAACCTGTACACATGTCACCAGGGAACTGCTATCTGATGTTAGGTATATCACCAATTAGCATGTTCCCGACGAGTCCGTCCGGTGTACTTATAACCCAATGAGCACCTGTATGCATCTTAGGTGAACCAACTGACACCAATGGCTTGTGAGACCGGCCACCGCCTGTTCATATCATAATATTGCAGTTTATATTCCCCAATTCTTATTCGTTTTATAATTAAACAGGTGCTTTTGACGCATGTCTGCTGCATGTTACAGTTTACTGGTTTTTGGAGCGAAAACAGTGAAAAAAGACACAAGACAACAGAAAATGGACTTTTTACCAACAAATAGAAGGATCCTAGTCAAGCCTAGACGAAGAACAGTGTAAGGTCCAAAATGTCAAGGCAAACGGTTAAAAGATCGCTACATGTTTTTCACTGAAAGATCTGGAGAAGAATAAGAATCCAAACAGAGAAATGAGATGAAGAAATAACAAGCCCAGACAACTACAAACAAGCCCAGAAAAGATGGTGAGATGATCTCACCAAAGGGCCGCGGAACCGCGGCCCAAGCCCACTAATGCCGCGGTTCCCTGGCCATTTAAAGCCCGTGTCGGTGCAAATTTTCTGTGTCGGTGCGACGGTGCGGGGGTTTAGATTTTTCGTGGGAAAATCTGTAATTGTACATGTGCGAATCCCGTAACCCTAAATTCTCCTGTTTACTTATAAATTGTAATCAAAAATTGTAAAACCCTATGCCTCTTTTCATTTCACAAATTCAGATCTGTTCTGTATTATTGCTTGGAGAGAGCCATCAATAAAAATTAGTAAGTTGCTTTTAATTCTTTGTTTTAATTCTCTTTTAATTAGAATGTCTTTTAATTCCCTAATGAGCGAGTAATCTCCTCGCTTGTTAGGGTTAGCCTTAGGGAAAGGTTTGAGAGATGAGATCTCTCACCCCTTTCATGCCCCTTCACAACTAAGAATTAGAACTCCATGCATACACGCACACACCGCGCCCGACGGCATCCTACCTCTCGAGGTAACGATGACACCGTAGTATAAAGGCCCGGTTGCGCGTGTTTTCCATGGAGGTTAGGGTAATTATCGATAAAGGAAGGACAAGAATCTAGAGGAAGAAACATCTTCCCAAAAGATTCTAATCCACTTTATTGATAATTACTATAACATCTAATAGATCTAAAATAAGGCATTGAAAGCGGTGAGGGAACCTTTAATCTCCCAACTTCCCCTAAGCCTAACCCTAGCAAGACTTTAATTTAGATTAATTTAGTTTATTGATAGATCTAGGTTTTTTTTAGATTTAATAAATCAATTCAAACAACATTTGGAATCAACTCGTAAAAACACATTAAAAAAATTACACATCTCTGTGGATCGACCCGTATTCACCGGCTAGCTGCAAAGCGACGCCGTTTCTGATTACGGTTAACAAGTATTTTTGGATTAATCAAATGGCGCCGTTGCCGGGGATGGCGTAAAATTTCTTTCTGTGTAATTTCGGGTTGATATAAATTTTAAAAAAAATTATAAAAATCTGAAAATAAAAAAGAAATAAAAAATTATCAATTTTGATCTGTTTGAAGGGTGTATCTTTTGAATCTTGCAGGAACAGCAAAGAATCGCGGATCTGGAAATTCACAGAGGGAAAAACAAAATAAATCATATCAGAACAGAGAGGGAAGATCACAACAGAGCCACAAATTTTTTTTGAGCAACTGATCTCCTCATCCCGCCGCTCTTCCGCGGCAAAACTACCCCCCAGACCGCGGTTCCACCGCTACTTGGCCACGTCAGCACACCAAATTTTCTGGGTTTGTTTCTCCTTCTTCCCTCTGTCAACCTACAATATATCCACTGTGAAAATTTTCTGCAGGGTTTCTTTGCGCTAAAAATCTTCTCTCCCCTTCTAAATAACAGATTTTCTGCAGGTTTCTTTGCGCCGCGCTAAAAAAATTGATTGCAAGTGAATTTACAGTTTTGCATAATTTAATCGGACTTTAAGGGGCTAATTGACCAAACTCAGATTGGGTGGGGATTTCATCACCGTTCCCAGGACCCCAGAAATCACCTTAAAGCATTTTGCATCGACCACAATTAATTAAAAAATATTAGACTCAGCCCTAAGGACGTCGAGCTCAACAGGAAAAAGGACTAGTATAGGCATCGACCGTTTATCCTAACTGACTTTGCGGTGTCTAGGCAAGTGTGTATAGGCTAGTGGTTATTAATTAGGCCCACTACTGTGGTTCCTTCCCACTTACCTGGCCGCAAGTGTCGGTGAAGAGGCGGTTTGAGGTCCTATTTCTAGCCCTAGTTAGGAGCTGTCTAGCAGACCTAGGTGACCCTAGATCTAGGCCTGATTGTGCATGTGTGGTTGATACATTTGTGTCATAGTCCCTTTTCAAAAACCTCTTTGCAAACATTCTCACATAAAAAAAAAAGAAAAATCTTTTCAAAACTTGCAACTTGTCGCTAAAGAAAACTTGCAACTCACTTCCATCACTTCTTCTTCTCATTGACGTTATCTTACCTCCACATTCTATTTTTTTTTCTTTTTTCTGACTACACTACCCCTTTTAGTGTATGTCACTTTGGACTAGGGATACTAACGCCCGATTAGTCCGTGTTTCGTTGGTACCGACCGACGAACCTTTCGACACCGAAGTCGAAATTCCCTCCATTTCCTTACCTCCACCTTCCAATTCTTCTTTCGAAGGTATGTCGGGATTCAACGCCAACGATACCTTACCGACGGGAATGATTCCACCTCCGTTAGGTGCGAATAACCCGAATCTTCCGCCTGTTGCAGCGCCCCCACGCGTTGCGCTCCAGGATCTCTTTTACCCCGTCCGCACGTCTTTACCTACATGTCTTTCACCCCCACCGGCAAATGGGGACAATTTTGAAATAAAACCACAATTCATCAATATGCTGCCAAAATTTCATGGTTTGGAATCTGAAGATGCATATATCTTTATCAATAAATTCCAAAATGTGTGCGCTATGATGAAAACGACCCAATTAAGTGATGACGCTATAAGGCTAAGGGTCATTCCTTTTACCTTATGTGACCTAGCCGAGAAGTGGCTATACAGCACCGCATCACATTCCATTAGAAATTGAGACGAGTTTGTGAAAGCTTTTCTGAAAAAGTTATATCCTCATCACAAAACAGCTAGAATCCGTAACGAGATTATACAATTTTCACAGCTTCCTTCCGAACCATTTTGGAAGTGCTTCGAGAGATTTAAAGACCTACTCGTTCAATGCCCTCATCATGGGATCGAAAGTTGGCAACTTTGCCAAACATTATACGAGGGATTGAACTCGGCAACGAAGCAGTTGCTAGAAACCATATGTCAAGGTCATTTTCTCTCCAAGTCTAGCGACGAAGCGTGGCAGTTTCTTGAGGATCTTAGTGAGCAAACAATTCAGTGGGAGAGTACCAAGACCACACCATCTTCTTCTAGTGGTCAATCTAGGGCAGGCATACATCAAGTAGATATGTCGATTGCTATGAAGGCCGAGATGGCCGCACTTATGAAAAAGCTAGAAGCCATTGAGACCAAAATCTCATCGCCTTCTCCTGCTCCTGTTATGCCTCCACGAACTGTTTGTGCTTGTTGTGCGGATCCATCGCATCTAACCGAAGAGTGTCCTTATAATGCATCTACTCAAAGACAGGATCAAGTCAATGCTGCATTTCAGCAATGACAAAGAAACGATCCGTACTCTTCGACATACAATCCGGGGTGGAGGAGTCACCCAAATTTCGCTTGGAACCAAAATCAACAAGTCCAAGGAAATAACAATTTTCAAAGACCTCCTCCTCCACAACAACAACAAGCACCTTCACAAACTCAAAACCAGCAACCTTTCCAACAACAACCTTATACAAATCAAACGAACAATTTGGTTCAACCAAATGATGATAAGGTTATCTCGCTAGAAAAAAGTCTAGATGCATTTCTCAAGCAATCTACAGAATCCGCAGCAAGATTTGAAAATTATGTTCAGTCTTTGATGCATAACAATGCTTCACACGATCAAAGTATCAAATCTATTGAGGCACAAATTGCACAATTAATTGCTGCGTTGAGCGAGAGAGAAAAGGGAAAGCTTCCATCTCAACCATTACCAAATCCCGGTCACACACAAAACGCATATCACAATCACAATGTAAATGCGGTGACCACGTTGAGATCCGGAAGAGTGTTGCAGAATAATGTGGGTACTAGTGATGACATCCCCGCCGGTGGTTCTTCTTCTTCTTCCTCTTCTGCTCCATCGTCATCTTCTCCTTCTTCTCCTTCTTTTTCACCCTCATCTCCTCCGCTAGAGCCTATTCTCCATTCTTCAAAAGGCTCTTCTTCTTCTAATCCGAACGGACCCACACTGGGATCCGTTCCTACTCCACATTCTACTCCACAGACATTTGACTCAACGAATTTTCAAAATGCTCCATTTCCAAACAGGTTGAGTCCTAATAAACCAACTGCACAAGTGGAGAAGATTGTGGAGTTATTTAAGCAGGTTAGCATAAATATACCTCTTTTGGATGCAATCCAACAAGTCCCTTCATACGCGAAAATCTTAAAGGGCTTATGCACCTCGAAGAGAAAGTCATCTCAAGTACCCAAGAAAGTGCTAGTGGCTAGTGCAGTGAGCAGTGCTATTAACCACCCTCAAACCTTACCCCAAAAACGAAAGGACCCCGGCTGTCCTACGATTTCAATCACAATTGGGGATAAGAAAATTAATCGAGCACTTTTAGATCTTGGGTCTAGTGTTAACCTGCTTCCCTACTCCGTGTACGAACAATTAGGGGTTGGAGAGTTAAAACCCACTCGTTGTACTCTCCAAATGGCAGATCGATCAATCACCCATCCAAGGGGTAAGTTAGAGGATGTGTTGATCAAAGTTGGGGAGTTCATATTCCACGTCGATTTTATTGTTATGGATACACAACCTGTTGCTAACCCACGGAACCAAATTCCGGTGATCCTCGATCGACCATTTTTGGCCACTTCCAATACTGTAATAAACTGTCGCAATGGCTCCATGACTCTATCCTTTGGGAAGATGTCTAGCGAGTTCAATATTTATAAGATAGGAAGTCTGCCCCCCGTGCCTAAAACTAGTACACGAGAAGTTTGCTCTGTTCATGAAATCACGCAGGAGGACCGCGAGCTTGAAAGATTCTTGTTTGATGAAAACAGTTTTGACGCCACTAGTGCGTCCCTCCTTGAGCCTACCACCGTTGACACAACCGATATGGATTATGAATGTTTCACTTTTTCGGATGATGACGACTCACAGCCCGAATATGAGTCTTTTGAATTTGTGGATGAGTTAGTTGAACCATCCGAATCGGTTGTTTGCAGTGATTTCGAACCTGTGTTGGAGTCCTTTGAGTTCGAGGTAGATTCCGCAATGATTCTTTCGCCTCCGAAACTCGAACTCATGTCCTTACCGCCTCACCTTAAATATGCTTACATAGGTGAGAATGAGACCTTTCCCATTATCATATCGGCTTCTCTAGCCCTTGAGCAAGAGAACGCCCTTTTAATGGTCTTACAAGATAGACGGCAAGTTTTCGGTTGGACTATGGCGGACATCGAGGAGATCAGTTCCCTTATAATTGAATATCATATGAAATTGATGGATGATGCCAAGTCAATAGAGGACCTATAGGAACATTTTGGGGGTATTGTGGTTAGTCAACCTCCTCCTTTAGAAGTTGAACCACCCCCATTTCTTTTAATAAGCTACGAGAATGCCAACATTCCACTGATTGCTGATCATTCGTATTCTCGTTTTGATTCATCACCACCTCCTGTCTATTCACCTCCATACCTTCCATACCACCACTTCTATCTTCCCCAATTCTTTGTGGATCGCTACAACTTATTCTTCCACCAACTGATACTCTTTACTGATAAATTTTTCAACCGGTTGGTGTTAACGTTTGGTCTATGCAAGGTTTGGCAGTAATGTCTAACAAAGTTTAAATGAAGTTTGGGGGAGGGCCTTTCTGTATATATTTTTGTTTTCCTTAATTATAAAAAAATTATAAATAAATAAACAGGGAAGTGCCGGTATTTTGACCCTCTTGGTTTAGCATGACAGTGAGGACACTGTCAAGTTCAAGTTTGGGGGTATGCTCGGTATGTCTTCTTCCTTCGCATTCATTTGTACATATTTTTGCATTTGCATATTTATTTGAAAACCCATAAAAATTTGAAAAATTTCAAAAATTATAAAAATATTGTATTCAATTTTGGCCATATTTGATTTGAGTTTGACAGATAGGTTAACTGGCTAGGAACAACTAGATCTTAGACTTAGTAAATTAAAAACCCTAAAAATAACCTTCCTTAAAATTTAACGGTAGAAAGTATATGCCTTGTAGTTTATTTAGAAATAGGCAAATTTTAGGTTGACTTCTTGGGCTAAGTCAAAATGAGGGAAGAGTATTGATGTTCTTATTAGAGTATAAGTTTGAAAAATAGTTCCTAGCTTAAGTCTAGACTCTGAAAACGTTTACCCTACAAATTGCACAATCACGTACCTTGAAACTTGGAATAGTAGAAGAGACATTGAAATGCTCTTGTCTAAAGTCCTTAGTCTGAAGAAAAAAAAAGAAAAAAAAAGTGTGAATAAAGAATAAAAAAATGGACACTGGTTTTTGTGATTACTTAAGGCTGCAAAAATAGAAAAATATTTAGCGAGGATGCTTCATCACCTAGTGCCTTAGACCAACTGGTTTGGGAGTCACTGCTAAAAGCCTTGGGTGTTGCAAAACTAGGAAGTACACTTTAAAGTGCTAACGCATCTTGTAATCGGTTGTTGGTACCTCAAGAAGTATTAACGGTCGCATGAAGGATGTGTAAGCAAATTTCATTTAAAAAATTCACTAATTAATAAGTGCTTTGGACAATGGACGAGAGTACGATTGCTTGATTTGAATTTCCAAGTGTAGGGGTGATCTATACACACACGTGGGGATATGTGATTAGAGTTTAGATAAGAGAAAGGAATGAAAGATAGAACTTGTATCTTTAATAGAGTTGATAGAAATTCCTAAGTGAAGATGAAACCCTAGAAGGAAGACTTAAGAGATGCCGAAAGCTAAGTAGGTCTACATAACATATATAATCTTAAGTTAGATGATTAGGAAGTGTGAAGAATGTGGGTGGATGATTCGCGAGTCAAAAGATAATAGAATTCCTTGTTAGAAAACCTAATTGGAGAACAAAAGTAAATGGGCCGAGTTGATAGGATTTTTTGGGTGCAATCCGCTGAAAACCCTCAGGAGACAACACTCCTCCTACTAGGGACACCTAGAGGTTTAACGGCTTGTTGCACGTGCTCAGTGCAATCGCGTTTCCCTGTGAAAGTGTGGTTAGGATTTTAGTGAATAAAAAAAATAAGTTTGCTCGAGGACGAGCAAAAGATAAGTTTGGGGGTATTTGTTCATATCATAATATTGCAGTTTATATTCCCCAATTCTTATTCGTTTTATAATTAAACAGGTGCTTTTGACGCATGTCTGCTGCATGTTACAGTTTACTGGTTTTTGGAGCGAAAACAGTGAAAAAAGACACAAGACAACAGAAAAGGGACTTTTTACCAACAAATAGAAGGATCCTAGTCAAGCCTAGACGAAGAACAGTGCAAGGTCCAAAATGTCAAGGCAAACGGTTAAAAGATCGCTACATGTTTTTCACTGAAAGATCTGGAGAAGAATAAGAATCCAAACAGAGAAATGAGATGAAGAAATAATAAGCCCAGACAACTACAAACAAGCCCAGAAAAGATGGTGAGATGATCTCACC
Source organism: Agapanthus africanus (assembly GCA_030015575.1). Classification (NCBI taxonomy): domain Eukaryota; kingdom Viridiplantae; phylum Streptophyta; class Magnoliopsida; order Asparagales; family Amaryllidaceae; genus Agapanthus; species Agapanthus africanus. The sequence continues at coordinate 764,681,339 of JASDDO010000022.1, read as the reverse complement.
AAAGGGCCGCGGAACCGCGGCCCAAGCCCACTAATGCCGCGGTTCCACGGCCATTTAAAGCCCATGTCGGTGCAAATTTTCTGTGTCGGTGCGACGGTGCGGGGGTTTAGATTTTTCGTGGGCAAATCTGTAATTGCACATGTGCGAATCCCGTAACCCTAAATTCTCCTGTTTGCTTATAAATTGTAATCAAAAATTATAAAACCCTATGCCTCTTTTCATTTCACAAATTCAGATCTGTTCTGTATTATTGCTTGGAGAGAGCCATCAATAAAAATTAGTAAGTTGCTTTTAATTCTTTGTTTTAATTCTCTTTTAATTAGAATGTCTTTTAATCCCCTAATGAGCGAGTAATCTCCTCGCTTGTTAGGGTTAGCCTTAGGGAAAGGTTTGAGAGATGAGATCTCTCACCCCTTTCATGCCCCTTCACAACTAAGAATTAGAACTCCATGCATACACGCACACACCGCGCCCTACGGCATCCTACCCCTCGAGGTAACGATGATACCGTAGTATAAAGGCCCGGTTGCGCGTGTTTTCCATGGAGGTTAGGGTAATTATCGATAAAGGAAGGACAAGAATCTAGAGGAAGAAACATCTTCCCAAAAGATTCTAATCCACTTTATTGATAATTACTATAACATCTAATAGATCTAAAATAAGGCATTGAAAGCGGTGAGGGAACCTTTAATCTCCCAACTTCCCCTAAGCCTAACCCTAGCAAGACTTTAATTTAGATTAATTTAGTTTATTGATAGATCTAGGTTTTTTTTAGATTTAATAAATCAATTCAAACAACATTTGGAATCAACTCGTAAAAACACATTAAGAAAATTACACATCTCTGTAGATCGACCCGTATTCACCGGCTAGCTGCAAAGCGACGCCGTTTCTGATTACGGTTAACAAGTATTTTTGGATTAATCACCGCTCCTCGTCGGGGTCTCGACTGTATACACTAGTCTACTGATGGAGTATCGATGCCCAGTCTCGAAACTCCCATGACTAGGGACACTTTAAGGATGTGCTTATAGACTACCCAACTCTCACGTATATGATCGCCATCATACTGCTGGTAGTCAAGCAAGAATCCCAATGGCTCTATCAACATGTAATAGTGATTTGTAATATCATCTAAAGCATGTACACGATGATAAAGATAAACCAGATAGCATATTATCATCCTGAGTAAGACTGTCCTACCGGTATAGGTCTTCCCTCAATCATTGCAATCACGTGCCTGCGATCCAATAATTGACTTGATGGCACTATAGCCAACAGTTTCTACTATCATGTCAGGTCCAAGGAGTTTTCTATCTTCGATGTCGTACCAACTTAATGGCGATCGACACGTCCTTCTATAAAGTGCTGCAAAAGGTGCCATTCCGATACTTACTTGGTAGCTATTGTTGTATGAAAACTCCATAAGATGTAGGTGATCTTCCCACGATCCTCCGAAGTCTAGCATACACGCTCATAGCATATCTTCTAAGATCTGAATAGTTCGCTCAGATTGACCATCTGTTTGTGGATGATAAGCTGTGCTGAAGTTTAGACTTGTTCCCAAGCTAGCTTGCAGACTTTGCCAAAATTGTGATCGGAACCTGGTGTCACGATCGGAGACAATGCAGACCGGTACTCCATGTAATCTTACGATTTCTTGGATGAGTTCATTGGTATCAGAGATAGTACATTTTGAAGAGTTTAAATCTTACTTAGATTCTTACTTCCATGTATGCTAGTGTCTCAGTAGATTGGCCAACTCGAAATGGGATGAAGTGAGCCGACTTTGTAAGTCGATCCATAATAACCCATACCGCATCGTTATCATTTGTGCTGCGAGGAAGTGCAGTCACGAAATCCATTGTGACGTGTTGCCACTTCCATTCCGGGATAGGTAACGGTTGAAGTAATTCAGCAGTCCTGTGATGATCAGCCTTTACTTGCTGACACACTAAGCATTTAGTGACGCTTCTGGCTACTTCACGCTTCATTCCATGCCACCAGTAATTTTTACGTAGATCTTTGTACATCTTTGTACCTCCATGGTGTACCGAATAAGGAAAGATGTGAGCTTCTTTCATCAATTCTTCTCGCACAGAACCTTTAGGTACACACAATCTACTGCTGTATCTCAAAGATCCGTCTTCATGGATGATGAAGTTTTTTCGAAGTCCACTTTCCACTTGTTCTTTGATCTTTTGCAACTTAGCATCACTTGCTTGAGCTGCTTTGATCAGATTGATAATGGTAGATTGAACTTGTAAGTTCATCAAATTTGAAGCGTTACCTGGCATGACTACTTCAATCTCCATTTGATGCAAGTCTTGTTGAAGCTTACACTGTGCGGTGAGATTCAGTGCTAATGGTTGGCAACTAAGAGCATTAGGAACTACATTCACCTTCCTTGGATGATATTATAGGTTGATGTTGAAATCCGCCATAAGTTCTAACCATCTTCTCTGCCGCATATTCAACTTTTTCTGAGTAAACACATATTTCAAACTCTTGTGATCTGTGTATATGTCCGCTCGTTCACCAAGAAGATAATGGCGCCAAATCTTGAGAGCAAAGATTACGGCCGCCAATTTTAAATCATGAGTCAGATAATTGTGCTCATGAATTTTCAGCTGTCTTGAGCATAAGCTACAACTCTGCCGTGCTGATGTAGAACACATCCTAATCCCTTACCGGATGCATTGCAATGCACTTCAAAACCTCCAGATTGGTCCGGTATTACGAGAATATGTGCTGACGTCAATCTTCACTTGAGTTCTACGAAAGCTTGTTCGCATGCTTCTGACCACACGAAATCTTCATCTTTACGCGTGAGCTTGGTCAGGGGTGTTTCAATCTTTGAAAATCCTTCAATGAATCTTTTGTAATATCCTGCTAGACCTAAGAAATTTCGAATGTCCTTCACTGACTTCGGTGTCGGCCATTCGCTTACTGCTGAAACTTTAGCTGGATCTATAGAGATTCCATCGCCTGATACGATATGTCCGAGAAAACCGACTTGATCTAGCCAAAACTAGCATTTGATGTACTTGGCGTAGAGTTGATGCTGTCATAGAGTTTTCAGGACAATTCGTAAGTGCTCGGCATGTTCTTTCCGACTCTTAGAATACACCAGGATGTCGTCGATGAAGATGAAGACAAACCTGTTTAGGTACTCTTGGAAAACTTGATTCATTAGGTTCATGAATATAGCTGGTGCGTTGGTCACTCCAAATGGTATCATGATAAATTCGTAATGTCTATAATGAGTTCTGAATGCCATTTTATGGATATATGATTCTTTGACCTTCACTTAATGATAACCCGAACGAAGATCTAACTTGGAGAAAACGCAAGATCCACTTAGCTGATCGAACAGATCGTCGATGCACGGGAGTGGATACTTGTTCTTTATAGTTACATTATTCAGAGCTCTATAATCAATGCACATTCGATATGAAATTTCCTTCTTCTTCATAAGTAGAACTGGAGATCCCCAACTTGTGGTGCTGGGACGAATTCATCCTTTCGCCAATAATTCGTCCAACTGAGTTCAGACTTCCTTCAAACCTTCAGGACTTAACCAATACGGTGCTTTGATCACCGGTTGTGCTCCATGTATTAAATCAATGCTGAATTCAAGAGCTCGATCGGGAGGCAAACCTGATATGTCTTCAGGAAATACATCGTCGAATTCTCGAACTATCTCTGGTTTTGATCCTTCCTCTGCTTGAAGTGCTGCAATCACCGCCTTCTTCGGTTTTGCCTTCTATGTGCTTGGCTCCAGGGTACGGTCTCCACTTTTGAAATAAAAGACCGGATGCTCTGGAATCTCGAATACTATCCTCCTTTGACGACAGTCAATGGTAGCATAGAATGTTCCGAGCCAATCCATACCTAAGACGACATCAAAATTCGGTATGTCCAGCACCTTGAAGTCAACATAGAATTCTCTGCTGCAGACGACCACTGGACACAGATCGTATCCTATTACTGCCTTTAGAACGCCGTTCCCTGAACTGACATTCTAGCTGGATACAAGAGGTTTGACTAGAATCGTATGAGTTCGGATGAACCGTTGCAACATAAAGCAATGAGATGCTCCAGTATCGAAGAGTGTTAGTGTAGGAAGTGGGGCTACTAAGATTGTACCTAAGTTATGTGGGATAGTTTAGGTATAATGAAAATGTATCGATATGTATATATAGATGGGAAAATAAAGCTTGAAGGGAAAATGTTACCAGTGATGACTTGGCCAGTGGCTTCAGCCTCTTCCACAGTCATTGTGAAAGCCTGTCGCCTCGGCACATTCCTTCTTGCTTGAGGAGCATTCCTCTGCCCGTTCCTTTGTACTTGAGGTACGATCCTTTGAGCTTGATGGAACTGACGAGGAGGAGGTGCAGTAGGTCCATGAGGATATGGAGCAGGTAGTGCGAGTCGTGGAGAAGTTGCCTGGATGGCTGGGCGCTAATGATAAGCAATTGCTGGCCTGGGTGCAGCATTTGGGTTGTGTCTACGAGGATAAGACCCAATGTCATGAGTATCCGAACCGCAGACTAAGCAAAGATGATTTGCACGCCGGCAGTCTTTCGCCAAATGTCCATCTCTCTTGTAGTAAGTGCAAAAGGCTGGGTTAGGTCGGTTGTTCGGTACTCCCGGTCTCCTGGGCATAAATTGTGGCCTTGAAGAGGCTCCTCCTACCATCTGAGTGGCAGGACGCTGTTCTTCGCCGAATACAGAGATGAGATAGCGTAGTTTCATCTTGCCTGAATTTGGGGGTAGATACTATTTGGTTTTGTCCGTCCACCTTTTCGAAGATGCCAAGTTGATTTATGGCACCGTGCATCGGGGGTTTAGACGGATGCGGCCGATGTAGTAGACTTCGTCAGTTCCCCCTCATTGTGAGGGGTTTTTGATTGTGGGGACGCTCTTCCCTGCAGGAGCAAGCCCATGCAGTTAATTACGCTACCGCATCGCGGTAATCACTTTCTCCTTCTCCAGATGACCACTTCGTGTTGTGTGTATTTGTTTTATTTTTGGTTGCCCATGGATTGTATACGGAGACTAATTTATGTTGTTGCCCGTAGGGCGTGGATTAGTCCAAATCCGTATTTTCTTAGATTTGGGTTTTGGGTTGGTTTTAAGGATTGTTAATCTCATTTGAGACGAAGATCAACTTAAACGTTTTTTAAGGATACGTTAGTCTAATTTTAGACTAAGATCAACTTAACGTTTGTTAAGGATACGTTAGTCTAATTTTAGACTAAGATCAACTTAACAGGATCATTTAGATCCGACAAAAGAGCATTTGAACTCTATTGTTTTAGTTTAGGGACTTTGCGGTCCAGTTTAAAGACGTCATAGTCTGTAAAGTTTAAGGACATCATAGTCCATGAGCTTAAGGACCCCATAGTCCGTAAAGTTTAAGGACATCATAGTCCATGGTAGTTTAGAGATATCATAGTCTGTAAAGTTTAAGGACATCATAGTCCATGAGTTTAAGGACCCCACAGTCCGTGAAATGTCTGGTTGTCGGGACCCGTCACCTCTTTGAAGACGTTGAAAGATTATAACGATAAATATCAGAGGAGTGAAGAGATGTACCATTGAACCAATATTGGTTGGGAGATCTGTAGTCCAATTTGGGACTAAGATCAAAGATTTATGAGCATATGGGCTCAATTAATCTAAATGAGGGATCTGTGGCCAACTGGGGCTCGGCCCACTCAGTTAAAATGTTGAACATTTAGCAATGCTGAGCATTGGTTTGGATTTTGACAGCTTTTTTGTCTTTTATTGAGTGTTGACCACTTATCATAGCTCTGGGGCTTTATTGTTTAAAGAACAGTTTATGTTCTCTCAGCAGACACGTGAGGAGCACGCGGCGCGTTTGGCGCTGAGCGCCGGCCAATGAACGCAGAGCACTTTTGTCAAGTAGCGCACACGTGAGAAGCACGTGGCGCGCTTGGTGCTATGCGCCAGATAATGAGCGCAAAGCACTTCTGTCAAGTAGCGCACACGTGAGGAACACGTGGCGCGCTTGGCGCTATGCGCCAGATTCAGAGCACTATGGTGCTTTTTGTGAGATAGCGCACACGTGAGGAGCACGTGACGTGCTTGGTGTTGTGCGCCAGTTAATGAGCGCAGATCGCTTCTTTAAATTTAGAGCGCTAAGGCTCTGCAGCGCTGTGCGCTAGATTTGGAGCGCTGAGACGCTTCTTTTAATTGGAGCGCTAAGGCTCTTCTTTTAATTGGAGCGCTAGTGCTCTTTTTTAAGCAGCTATGCTTTCTGAGAATTAAATTCTCTCTTATAAGAGACTTTGTCTCATGGATTTAAGAACAAAGTTCTTATTTTATAAGAGATGTTTTCAATCTCTTATATTTTTGGTGAAAGGCTTTGCCTTTATGGATCTGTGATCTTAAGAGAATTAAATTGTTCTCCTCCCTTTTTATAATGAGATGTTATGATCTCTTTTGTGTAAGACAGTTTGTCTTATAGATTTATGATCTGGTATAAGAACTAAGTTCTTTTTATGATGAGATACTTTGATCTCTCTGTTTTTATCTTGAAGAAAAGTTCTTCTTCTGCTAAGAGTTTTGCTCTTCTCTCTAAACTTTCTCAAAATTTATGTGTGGGTTCCTCTATATGAGACTTGAAGTCTTGGGGCCTTTATATAGGGCAAGCTGATTTGTTAAATCAGTTGAAGAGATCTTTTCTCTAATTGATTTGGGGATTTCCCTACCGTTGGATCTTTGATCCTAGAGCTTCTGTTTTACAGAAGCTAATCTTCTTGTTTTTAAGAAGATTGGGAAATCTTTTCTCATGCGGAATTTATTCTGCACCATTGTGATTTTTAATCACCATTGGATCATTGATCTGACGACGCTCTGATTTACAGAGAAAAATCTTTTTGTTTGGAAAGATTCTGAAGAATGTTTTCTTAACAGAATTTTATTCTGGTCAATTGATGATTTTTAATCATGTTCGTTGGATTTTTGATCCAATGGTGGAGAACATTTAGTTCTAGCGCTAGCGCACTCATGCTTTGCATGTGAGCGCTGCTTTAGAGCGCTGGCGCTCTTAGCGCCAGCGCACTCGTGCTCTGCACGTGAGCGCTGCTTCAGAGCGCTGGCGCTCTTAGCGCAAGCGCACCCGTGCTTTGCCGTGAGCGCTGCTTGCTGACGCTTTTATGAAGCATTGCTTCATTTCAAATTTTGAAAATTTGAACAAAGCTTTGCTCTGATTGGGGGAAACAAATGCCCCCCACCGTTCCGCTCACGTGGCTTACACGTGAGTGCAGCGGTGGCAGCATCTGCGCCCTTAGATCAACTTAGAAGTTGAAACGGCTCTCAGTGCCTATAAATAGGGCCTTTAGCCCTTTGAGATGATCTCTGTTCATCTTCTTATTTTTTTCTGAGAATTATTTCGCCTTCAGAGTATAGATCTTCGTCTTAAGAATTTTCTTAGGGACAGAACTCTGTCAAAAATTTAGGTAAAGGTTAAATCTTTCTAAGGTTTCCCCCATTAACAGAGCTTTGCTCTTTTCAAATCATATAGATTTTTAGGGTTTCTCAATAGAGCTTTGCTCTTCATTGATCTAAAGAGATCTTTCTTAGGACTTCTTAACCCATTAACAGAGCTTTGCTCATCTCCAAGATATAATCTTTTTAGGGTGATTTTAACCCATGAACTGGAATATTGTTCATGAAGAACTTAAGGGTTTATTCACAGATCTTGAAGATCTTGGAGTTTTTACTCTGTAGAAGCTTTGCTTTTTAGGGTTTCTTGATGGATCGTTTCATCTTCCTTACAGAGCATTGCTCTTTAGAAATTTTGGAGGGGAATTTTATTCCCCACATAATTGATTTTGACAAGTGTCACTCTTGTCTGCAGAGCGTTGCTCTCGAGGAGTTTAACTCATTGACTCGAGAAGTCTCTTATTAAATGAGAATCCTTTTTAGGATCCTTCCTTAATTGCACAAATTTGAATCTGTTGAGTGTTTGTTTTCTTCATGCGGATATCAAGAGTTGTCTGAATCCCCATGTTTTGATCAGTCTGTCCGCTAAACTCTCACTGATTTTCATTTTTAGGTACTATGGCCGCTCATTAGTATGACCTTGACGAAATTATTTCTTATGGGGACATTCGCGCATTAGGCCGCTGCCAAAATCAAGAGTTCACCAACGCTTAGTGCGCCGAAATCATGTGTCGCTTTGATGAATACAATGGTCGACTGCTTCCTCGCCGTTCCGCTCTTTTGAAGCTCATTGTGAGAGCGATCTGGGAAGCACTTCCTTTGTTCTATGCAGGCATGCCGCTTAAGGCATTGGATGATGCCGAAGATAAGGTACACTCAGTGTATCTGATGGGCCTAATTTCAAAGAAAAGGTGAGACAATCTTGTTGATATTCTGTATCAAACTTTCCAACAGGCTACGATAATCGCTGCCTATCGAAGGATGGAGGACATCAGTGAAGATCCTGACGCTTGCGAGCGTGAGAGGAAGCATACGAGAATGGTCAGAGAGGCCAGAAACATTTTAGATGGCCTTACTTTTGAATTTCTGAATCCATGTCCTGGATCTGATGTCTTGCCATTGTAAACATTTTAATGATGCTTTTGTTTACTGTTTTCATCAATGTAAGAATTTTCTGAAGTATGAATGGAAAATTTCGCGTTTCCGTTCTTTTATTTTCTGCGTTAAACCTTCTCATATATACATAAATGGGCGCGTTCTGAATGCTTAACTGAATGCGAATCAAATGTTCTCTTTATTGTCTTGCATGGTATGTGGTTGATACCTGTAGGTTATGTCTTTTGTTTTGACTTGGCGCGAAGCAGTTTACGCGTTCTTGAATAGCACCTCCATTTTTCTAGCATGTAATTTCGGCAAAGTTGGTCTGTAGGTAATAGTTCATTTTGAACTCTTTGCAGGATAGCGACGGCTTAGGAAACAGGGTTAGGATCTGCTGCCTAAGACTTTTCAATTTTATGAGCCATGAGGGTTTCATAAGGATTTTTTTCCCTACGAGTCGTGAGGATCTCGTAGGTGTATTTTCTCCTTAGGAATCGTGAGGATTCCTAAGTGTTCTTTTCTCTTGAGAGTCGTAAGGATCTCACAAGAGAATTTTCTTCCTTACAAGTCGAGAGGACTCGTAAGTGATTGATGAGTTGACCTGCACCCGAATCAAAGCATTGCTATGACGGGGAGGTCGAGGGTTGACTTTGGCCGTTTTCCACGGGGTCAGGATTGACTTTAGCCGTGTTTCACAGGGTCGGGGGGGTTGACTTTAGCCATATGGGGTCAGGATTGACTTTAGCCATACGGGGTCAGGATTGACTTTAGCCATAGGGGGTCAGGATTGACTTTAGGCATACGGGGTCAGGGGTTGACTTTGGCCATATGGGGTCAGGATTGACTTTAGCCATACGGGGTCAGGGGTTGACTTTGGCCATATGGGGTCAGGATTGACTTTAGCCATACGGGGTCAGGGTTGACTTTGGCCATACAGGGTCAGGATTGACTTTGGCCATACGGGGTCAGGATTGACTTTAGCCATACGGGGTCAGGATTGACTCTCGGTTGTCTGTGCACTGCCGAGTCCTGGAACTAGAGACTTTGCCATGGCTCCACTTTGTTGACGTTACGTCTACTATAACGAGACGAATATCGTGGTGGTCTATAGGTTGTCTGTGAACCGTTGAGATTTGGAACTAGGGACTTTGCCATGGCTCCGAGGTTGATTGTCACGTCTGAATCCTGCTGGAACGAGAAGGAACGCTGTTGTGCGTCTCCCGGCTGTTGATGTGGCCATCGAGACTTGGAACTAGGGACTCTGCCATGGTTCCGAGATAGTCTCTAGGCTGTCTGTGAACCTTCGAGATTTGGAACTAGGGGACTTTGCCATGGCTCCGTTTGTTGACGTCGTATCTGCTTCCGGTTGGAATGAGAAGGAACGCCGTTGTTGATCTCTTGAGATGCAGATGTTGCCATCGATACTTGGCTCTCTTTCTGATGGAGCCTGGTGGGATGATATGGTTCTCTCTTTGTTTGTGCCCCTGGATTGTATGCAGGGATCGATGTGATCTCACCTGTAGGGCAAAAAGTTTCATTTCATTTTTTTTTCTTTCCGCGATACTCTATCATTTCAGATTTTATATCCGAAAGTCACGATTGCCCAATCATTTCGGCTATTTTTCGCGGAGCCCAATCATTTCGGCTATTTTTGTTTTTTACTCGCTGCTTTTTATTGCGAGTTGCCCAACCATTTCGGCTATTTTGTATGCATATATTTTTACTTGCTGATTTTGTTGCAAGTTGCCCTATCATTTCGGATATTTCATATACATTTTTGGCTCGCTGATTTTTATCGCGAGTGTGGAACTTGGAATCTGGTGCCAATCTCAGCATCAGCATCGCTACGACTGGAATATTGCCAGGAGCGAATCATCATTTGCCGTGAAAAGACTTGGGATTTGATACCGATTTAGGCATCAGCATCGCTACAACTGGGGTATTGCCACGAGCGAATCATCATTTGCCTTTGTTGGTTCGAACAAAGGTGGCTTAGCAAACAGGGTTAAGATCCTGTCGACTAAGGCTTTTTGACTTTACGAGCCGTAAGGGTCTCATAAAGGTATTTCTCCCTAAGAGTCATGAGGATCTCGTATGTGCATTTTCTCCTTAGGAATCGTGAGGATTCCTAAGTGTGTGTTCTCTTATAAGTCGTAAGGATCTTACAAGAGTGTTTTCTCCTTGCAAGTCGAGAGGAACAACAAGTGTTTGTTGACCGTGTGAGCATATCTCTAGTCGCTGGTAGGACTCTATTAGGGAAATATTTATTCGTGCCCGTGGATTGTATACAAGGGTCAATATTGAACCGCTTGTAGGGCGGTTTGGGAAATGTGATGACTTAAGAACATGTTCAGATCCCTGTAGCTTAAGGCTTTTGAATCCTATGAGCCGTGAGGGTCTCAAAGGGGAATTCTCCTTACGAGTCGTGAGGATCTCGTAAGTATAACTTCTCGTTAGGAATCATGGGGATCCCTAAGTGTGTTGCTCCCTTGTGAGTCGTAAGGATCTCACGCAGGTATTTTCTCCTTATAAGGTCGAGAGGACCTTACAAGTGTCTTTTAACGAGATTGCGCCCTTTTGGGTTTTCACAAACTCCCCGGTAGCCCTGCTGTTTTTACTCACGGAGCCCTTTTGGATTTTCATCCGTGCCCATTTCGCTTATGGACGTACCTTTTTTTGTGTGTATAACGCGTCACCCCTAGGATGCTGCGGCTTATAGTAGTTTAACGATGTTTCGGTCAGTAGTTAACGGTAGGACGTTTCGGTCCATCGTTAGTTTAGGGACGTTTCGGTCCATAGTAGTTTATAGACGTCTCGGTCATTAGTTAGTTTTAGGACATTTCGGTCCATCGTTAGTTTAGGGACATTTCGGTCCGTCGCACGTTTTCGAGGCGAGGTTTCGTCGGATACTACTTATAGAGTTCAGTCTGGGGAAGATAGCGAGCGGACATAGGCGTCGTCATCTACTGTTGACCTAGGCCGTGACTCGTCAGGCGTAGTATTTTTTCAAGAACCGGCCATTTATTGGCCTGAAGGGTCTTTCGCCATGCAGATCCATGAGCAAGTAAGCCCCATCCTGGTAGACTTTGTCTATGATGTATGGGCCTTCATAATTCGGCTCGAATTTCTCCCATTTGGCACGATTGGGGATCATAGGTCTCTTGACCACTAGCACGAGTTCACCTTGGCGGAATGTTCTCGGTCTAGTCAATCTCTCGTATGAGCACGTTATTTTTTCTTTGTAAGCTTCCAAGTTTTGCTGCTCCATGAGCCGGGTTTCGTCAAGGGCGTCGAGCTCCTTAAGCCGAAGATGAGCATTCTCTTTGTCTGTTAGCTCGTAGTGAACTGCCACTCGCAGAGAGGGTAACTCTATATTTAAGGGAAGTACTGCTTCAGTGCTGAATACCAATGCGAATAGCGTTGTATTCGTGGCCGTCTTGAACGTGGTCCGGTAGGCCCAGAGAGCTTCATGCAATCTCTCGTGCCGGTCTTTTCTGTTTCTGGACACCGTCTTCTTTATGATCTTTGTCAAGGTCTTGTTGAAGGCCTCAGCTAGACCGTTTGCTCGGGGATTATAGACCGAAGAGTATCTCCAGTCTATATTATGTTGTTGTGCGAAGCGGCTAATTTTGTGGCTTCTGTAGGCCGGCCCGTTATCGGAGATAATCCGTCGCGGAGTGCCGAACCGGTAGATGACGTGTGGCTTGAAGAAATGGAGGATGTTCTCCGTTTTCACTTCTCTCAGCGGTATCGCTTCTGCCCACTTAGAGAAGTAATCGGTTGTCGCCAATATGAACCGATGTCCTCTGGATGATGCTGGTTTGATGGGCCCGATTATGTCAGTTCCCCACATTTCGAACGGCCAGCTAGCCACTGTCGGGTGTAGCGGATTTGGATGCTAGGGGATAAAGTCCCCGTGAATCTGGCACGAGTGGCACTGCTTCGCGTATTCGAGGTAGTTTTGGATCATTGTGGGCCAATAGTAGCCCATCCTTTTGATCTTCAGCTTCATCTTTGGGCAGGCTTGATGAGATCCGCAGAGTCCGTCGTGTATTTCTTGGACAACTTTCCTCGCCTCTTCTAGTCCCAGGCATCTTAGCCACAGAGAGTCGAATGATCTTTTATACATCGTGTCATTGACGAAGGCAAAAGAAAGAGCTTTTTACATGAGCTGATATCTTGAGGACGCATCTTCAGGTGTGTGACAGGATTTGAAGTAGTCTATAAAGATTTCTCTCCAATCCTTGACCTTTTCCTGGTCCTCTATCTGTAGGTCCGCTTGCTTGGTCGCTTCCTTTTCTTCAAACGCCTCCGAAGATATTTCTGCCGGTGCAAGAACCCGACGGCTTTGCACAATGATCCTCACATCATCGAGGTTTTCGTCAGCCAGTTCTTTAGCGAGTTTGGCTAACGCATCCGCCTTGCTATTCTTCGCTCGCGGTATGATTTCTAGGGCGTAGGAAGGGATCTGAGTCAGCAATTGCTGCACTCTCTCACCGTATTTTACCAACTCTGGTTTGTACGTTTGATAGTCGCCGTTTAATTGATTAACGACCAGCTGGAAGTCTCCGTATATGAGGAGGTTTTCGATTCCTATGTCGACAGCGATCTTAAGACCTGCTATCAAAGCTTCATACTCGGCTTCATTGTTTGTCCTCGGCTCTGTCAAGGAAAAGGTAAAGCGCATTATCCCTCTTTGTGGAGTTACGAAGATGAGGCCTACCCCAGATTTGATTATGGGGGTGCTGTGCTCTCGCTTCTTCATGGAAGATTCCCCATCGAAGTAGAGTTCCCATCGGGTATCACTCCTTTCTTTCTCCCCGTCGATCGTGTCAAACACGTGCTCGTCTGGTAATTCGCAGTTCAAGGGAGAGTCGGCAGGTATTGGATGCTCAGCGAGGAAGTCGGCGATGGCCTGGCCTTTCACTGCCTTGAAAGGTCGATAAGTTATCGAGAACTCCATTAAGAGTAGGGCCCATTTAGTAAGCCGTCCCGTTAGTATGGCTCTTGACATCAAATACTTGAGAGGATCCACTTTCGATACGAGATGGACCTCATGCGCCAACGCATAGTGCCTGAGCTTCGTTATCGCGAAGATCAACGCCAGGCAGTGTTTTTCAATGGGAGAGTAATTATTTTCTGCCCCCAGAAGAACTCGACTCAAATAGTAGAGGGCTCTCCCCTTCCCTTCGTCGTTTTCTTATGCCCATAATGCGCCTAGAGAACCCTCAAGGGCGGTTGTATACAGAATGAGAGGCTTTCTCTTGACCAGAGCGGTTAGCACCAGAGGATTCTGTAGGTATTGATTGATTTCGTCCAGTGCGCTTTGGAATTTGCGATCCCAAATGAACGGGGTTCCTTTCTTCATTAAATGACTGTAGGGTGGCACTTGCCGGAGAGATTGGCTATGAACCGTCGGATATATGCGAGCTTTCCTTGGAGAGACCACAGTTGCTTGAGTGTTCTCGGCGGAGGCATTTCCATAATTGCCTTGATCTTCGACGGGTCTATTTCGAAGCCACGGTGTCGCATGATGAATCCTAATAATTTGCCCGAGGAAACTCTGAACGCGCATTTATGAGGGTTCATCTTCAAGTTGTATTTCCGAAGACGTTGGAACACTATCTTCAAATGCTGCCAATGTTCCACATACGATTTGCTTTTAACCACGAGGTCGTCGATATAGCATTCGACGATTTCATGTATGGGGTCATCGAAAATCTTCGTCATGGCTCTCTGATAGGTAGCTCCGGCGTTCTTCAGACCGAAAGACATCACTTTGTAGCAGAATATGCCCAAAGGGGTCCGGAAAGCGGTATGCTTCTGGTCTTTACGATGCATCTTTATTTGATTATACCTTGATGAGCCATCCATGAAGGAGAAAACTTCATGAGTGGACGTGTTGTCTATCATCATCTCGGTAACCGGTACGGGGAAGTCATCCTTCGGACATGCTTTGTTGAGGTCCCGAAAGTCTACGCAGATTCGTGCTGTCCCATTTTCTTCATCACTGGGATGATGTTGGCAATCCAGTCAGGGTACTGAACCTCTTGGATGAAGTCGGAGTCGATTAGCTTCTTGACCTCGGCGTTGATGCTCATTTCAAGTTCGAGACGCATTCTTCTCGGTGCTTGTTTGATTGACTTGATGTCCGGAGATATCGCCAATTTGTGGACGGCTATTTTTGAATCTAATCCTGGCATCTCGGAATAGTTCCATGCGAAGCAATCTTTATACTACATGAGCACGTCCTTGATCGTAGCCACCTTTTCTTCAGACAACAGCTCACTGACGAACGTCGGCCGTGGGTCGTTTGCCGTTCCCAAGTCGATTTTTCTGAGGTTATCTGCAGTAGTATGTGTCCCATCTTCCAGCTCTTTTGGTGCTGGTGGAAATTCTGAGATCACCTCGTCTACGTCCTCATTTTCGAAGCACCAGGAGAGGTCATCCATATCCTCGCCTATTCCTTCTTCTGACATCGTTATCACGTGACAGGTACGAGATCGTTTCAAAGACCGATGTTGATCTGGTTCTACTCTCGCTATGTACGTTGCTTTCGGCACATGCCTTTGCGGTGGGGCTATCCTCCAACTTTCGGATAGAGCGAATCTGCCGAGTTGGTATTGGTCTGCAACCCAGTTTTTGAATGTGAAGCAGTCTTCGAGAGGATGTCCTATCACTCGGTGATAGGAGAAATAATCTGGGTGATGGACCTCGTTTGCTTGTTCGGGGTGCTTGGATTCCGGGAGGGTAATCATTTGATATTTAATGATAAGACTGAATATCTTCCTTGTCTTGTCTTGGGGAAAAGAATATGCCCGACCCACCTTCTTTACAAGAGACGGATCCTGACTGCTCAATTTTCGATCGCGAGGCTTCTTGGACCCGCTTTACTGCTGTCGAACATTTTTTCCGTTCTTCAGTTTGTTTTTGCCTTTGCGTCGAGTCTTCTTTGTGACGGGCTGACGACGAAGGGCATCGTCATTCTTTGTAGCCTGCTGAAGGAGGCGCTGCGTCCTGGCTTTCTCGTAGATGGCCATTTCGCGGCTATGATCATCCCGGACCTTTTGACCCACTTCTCTTATTGGCTTATCCATCTGTTCTTCAAATGATGGACTTGGTATTTTCATGGCAGGACCTGATCTTAATTCAGGGTTAGCGTCTTTTAAAAGAGCATCCTCTTCTTCATCGAATCATGTATGACGTAGCAGCCATGGAATCGCTCCCGTTTCTTGGATTGAACATATCCAAGACCGATTGTTTCCATTCTTCCATTGGGCAACTTTTGCTGAGTTCCAGGGATGTTCCAGATCCTATTGTAGAACCGAGCTTGTCGAGCAGTCTGTTTGAAGGGTACGCCTTGGCGCCTCAACAGCCTTTTTAATCCTTCTGTGTAGTATCTGAGCAGACGGATGGGCTGGAGACTGTCAAGCGTAGAATCGGCACCATGCCGGATCTATTTCTCCACTTTGGTTTCCGTGGATCGATAAAAAAGGACCACCTTTTCATCTTTTGGCTTGGGAGGGACATAGAACGTCTGCAGTTCTTGCACACTGTAGGTATCAAGTGCGTCGAGCTCTTTGTAATGCTCTTGCGGAACCATGGCGATCTGCAAATTCTGATCATCTCCAATGAAGGCTTGCACTGATGGACGAGCCGAGAATACTGCGTTGACCTCGTCTTCAGAGTCACTGCCAAAGACCAGAATAGGGGTGGACGGTCCCGGCTTGTTGCATTGGGGCGGTCCTGAATAGACTGTCTCTTCCTCCTCCTCGGTATCGCTCCCGAAGACCGGAATGGTGGTGATAGCTTTTTGCTTATTCTCCGGCTTATGGCACCTTTCCGTGTCTTCGAATTCTGGCAAGAAGTATTTTGCATCTTCGTACTTTCGGACTTCATTCACGGAGAATGGGTTCAGCTCCCCTGTCATAGTGTATTCAAGTCCATCTTTGAAATACTTCATACACTGATGTTGTGTAGAAGGGATAATGTTGTACTCGTGTAACCAAGGCCGGCCGAGCAAAGCGTTGTAGCAAGTCATGGCATCAATGACATGGAACTTGATATCAGAGACGAGCAGCCCAAAGCGTAACGTCAGTATCACAGACTCGAGCGTCCGTGATGACTGGGAGTCGAACCCGGAGATAGTGATTTTATCCCGAGTGAGGTGTTGAACGCTCGTGAAAATCTCTTTCAACACTCTCACATTAAGAAGGTTGACGGAGGATCCATTGTCGACCAGGATCTTCCCTATCTTGATGTCATGACAGTATCCGATGACGTACAAAGGACGGTTATGCTCGCATGTTCCGAGGAGGAGGTCTTCGTCGCTGAAAGTGATGTCAGCCGTGTGCACTTCTTCCAGCTCGTCCTTCATCTTTTCTTCGGCGATGAAAGCTTGAAACTGGTTAGGTTCTTGTAGTGCCTTGATCAACGAATCTCTCGCTTCTTTAGATAGCAGAAGGGCGTCGAGAATGCTTAGCTGCGAGGCTATCTTCCTCAAGTGTGCCAGAACGTTGTAATCCACCTTGTTTTCTTGGGCGGGTCCTTGGCTGCCAGCACTTCGACGACTCGGTCATCGAGGGCGATGTCCTCAGGGACTTTTTCTTTTCCCTTTTCCTTTTTGTTTGATCCCTTGTTTGCGGGTCTAAGATTCTTTTCAGGTAGCGTGCGATTGTGCAGCTGAATGTTCTCGCAGGTCTTCATATCTTCTGTTTCAGAGATAGATTCCTTGAAGAGAGGGCCGAGGGCTATTTCTTCATTGGAATCACTCCCGAAAGTAAGAACTTGCGATCCCCCGGAATTAACTATATGACATTCACCGGTAGTTCTTTTACGCTCATCTGTCGTGCTTCTTTGTTCCCGACGAGTTTTGCACTTCATCCGCTTGAAATGCTGCCGATGAGCAACATATTCCTGCCACCAGTTTTTAAAGGCACTGCATTCTTCAGTAGGGTGTGTGGTCTTCCGATGGTATAAGCAGTAATTTGGGTGTGCATCCTCTTCGTTAAGGTGGATCCTATCAGGAGTGTTTCCTTCGGAGGGTGGCAGCTTCATCCCCATCGATATGGCTTTGGCTAACCTTTTCCTCGTCTTGAACCTGCTTTTATTTGCGGCGGATGTGCTTTGATCTGGTGGGAGTGTTTTAACCCTTTCGTCCAGTCACCGGCGTTTGGCCTTTTCAAATATGGCCATTTCGCGTCCTCGATCAACTTTGCTTTTCAGAAGAGCTTCGTTCAGGAATGCGTCGATCATCTCGTCTGACGGTCCTAGGAGTTCCGGTTCGGGATCTGCCCCCCGTTTCTCTGTATCAGAAACTTCTTCACCATCTACTGACGAGTGAGAGATCACGTGGAAGCTTGCCACATAATCTTCAGGTTTGTCTGACGAGTCTTCTCCCTTATCTTTCTCGCTATCTCCGTCTTCAAGGATGTGGTTGAGAAACTCTTGGAGTGTGACCGGGGTTCGCGCCTTCTGGTTATATTTCTCCAGCGCGTCAATATATTTTTGCAGGTCCGTGCGCTTGTCATCAGGCTTCACGGGCTTTTTGGTCTTCTTCTTCTTCTTCGAAGACTTTGACGGTTAGGCCTGAGCGTTTTGATTATCGCTACCAATTCTTAGAGTCAGGCGCGGCTTCAGCATTCCCTCAATGATCTCGGGTTCCAGCGGACTTTTCCACCTGATTGCCGGGCATGTTTGGAGATCTTTTAGCATTCTTTTCGTCCTGGCTGAAAGAGCGACCTCCCATGGAGCTTTTTCTATAAAAGAGCATGATGCCCCCAGTGTGTCCCCCCTTTTAAGAGCGTGCGGCTATGGCGGGCTTACTTTCTAATTCTCGGACAATGCGAATTTGCCCTATTGGTATTGGTCTTCAATCCAGCTTTTGAAAACGAAGCAATTTTCGATTGGATGGCCTACCACTTGGTGATAGGGGCAATAATTGGGATTATTGGCCTCACCGGGTTGCAATGGGCGTTTTGGATCCGGCAAGGTGATGAGCATGTTGCGCACTGCCAGCTCGAACAGTCTTCTCGTTTTATCCCGAGGAAACGAATAAGGGTGCTTCAGTTTCTCATTGAAGAATCGCCGTCTTTCATCTTGGCGATCAGTTGGCTTTGGACCACTGAGCTGCTGCTGAGTATTGGCGACGAAGGTCGCTTTCCCTTTTCCCTTTTCGTTTCGAGGCTCCATCTTCAAAGAAGACGGTCTATGACCCATCTGATCTATTTGGGCCAGCTTGTCAATCAAGTCCTGGAAAGTAATTGGCTTGAAGAACATCATGAATCGTGAAATGGTCGCCTGAGGGTCGAGGGTCCCTACAAACATGCCTACTGCAGGCGCTTCTTCGATGCGCTGCTCGCACTTCGACCATAGATTCCGCCACCGTATCGCATACTGTACCCATGTTTCTCCTGGCTTCACTTTGGCGTTAATTAACGCGGTGATCGGGGTGCGCTCGCTAGCGCTGGCGAAACGTTGGGTGAACAGCAATTCCATCTCCGTAAAAGTTTTGACGGAGTCGTTGGGAAGCTCTGAGTACCATTCAAACGCCATCTCCGCCAAGCTGCCGACGAATTGGCAAAGCAGTAGCTTATCATCCCCTCCAGTGTTGCCGCAGAAAGCCCTGAACTGAGCGACATGTTGATGGGGATTGCCTGTCCCCTTGTACACATGGAATTTAGGAATTGTGTATCCTGGCGGGTACTTTATCTGATCATACCATCCTGGATATGGTCGCCCAGTTCTGACGACTTGGCCGGTTGCTTCATTCGCTTGATGAGCTCGTATTTGCTGAGCTATATAATCATCGAGCATGGCTTTGGAGATGGTCTCCTCCTTGGCTGCTGACAGAGCCGGCAGAGGATTTGATGTCTTTCCTTTATCATCTTCAATTATTACCGGAGGATCTTCGGCTGGAGGGTCCGGCTGGATCATCAGGCCCACCATATCTTGGAATAAAAGGGCCATTTGTTTTATGTTGGCCGCTTGTTCCGCAGCCTCTTTGTCCTTCTTCTCAAGCATTCTCCGAAGGAATTTGACATCCATTTCTTGCTCATGACACTACTCCGAAGATGTCTCCGGGCCTGCTTTTGGTCCAGTAAGTGCAGCTATGGCTGTCAGCATTTCTTGGAGCTTCTGTTGTTGTTGCTCCTGAGTCTTAGTCACAGACCATGTAAGTAGTCGGTGACCCATAGAGATACGGCTATCCTCTTTTCCAGAAGCCATATAAACAGTATGCACCACCATGCCCCCAGACTTGGGGCGTTTAAATTCAGTGTCCTTGTGATTTGCCAAAGACGAAGGGATCTTCTCCGGCCTCCTTCTTTTGTGGGCGGTCGAAGCTGAGGGAGCCGTTGCAGCGGGCACCCAAATAGATGACACCTTCTGTGACTTGACAGGGTGATCCCCTTCTCGCCGAACTTTCATCTTTTTCTGTCGGCGGGGGTAGTCTTGATCAATCACGGAGTCTTGGACCTGTCGCCAGACCTTGTGAATTTTGGAGGACAGCCGCCGAGGGGGTTGTTCTGGCTCTACTTTTGTAATATTTTCCATAGGTGGAGGAGATCTTTTCAGCACGGCAGTCGGAGAGTTCTTGTGGACCCTCCTGAGTGGTTCAAAGCTGTTCCCAGTTGGAACAACAGCATCAACTTCCACCGTTGGAGCTTGTGGGGTGAGTCCGGAAGGGGAGCTGCCCCTAGCTTTCCTCACTCGGCGCCAGTGGCGACGTCGAGCATGGCGAGCGGCCGGGACCACCTCCATTGTTGGATCAGCTTTTCCATGCCCCTGTTCTGCTGAGAGCCTGTTATTGGCGTCAGCCTGTCAAAGACAAACGTCCGCTGAGAGGGAATGGTCAACCTGTCGAGAGCCGACCTTCGAGTAGGGAGAGCAACTTGGACGACCTCAACTGTAGCAGGAGTTGGAGTGTCCTTCTCTGGTATTGCGAGCCTCTTTGCGGGCCTACTTGAGCTTTGACCCAGCCTGTCGAAGACTGGGGCATTGGAGCTGAAAGACCCGCTGAGAGGGGCCGTGGTGGTTGCAAGTCGATTAAAGACCGACTTCTTCACGGCTTCTTGTTATGGCATCTGAACGTTGAAGCTCGTTGGTGAGATCATAGTCCCGAAGAATAGCCCAGTGGTGGCTTGTGTCATCTGGTCCACCGATATTGTAAAAAGGGAGGCCGCTTGAGGCCCGTAGCTCACTCCTCCGGCGGGGATGGAGTGAGAGTTGTTGCAGTTGTTGCAATTTATGCAGTTGAAACCCATTGATCTTCTAAATTCTGCACAGAGAAAGACACTAAATCTTAGTATCTCGAATCCAGGGGCAACCATAGCAAACCGCGATTTGTTCGCGAAACACGACACATGAAGTGTGGAGTGGAAAGAGGAAAAGGTCCCACCGGGCATGCCAGAATTTGTTCTCCGCCGAATACAGAGATGAGACTGCGTAGGTTCGTCTTGCCTGAATTTGGGGGCAGATGCTATTTGGTTTTATCCATCCACCTCTCCGAAGATGCCAAGTTGATTTATGCCACCGTGCATCGGAGGTTTAGACGGATACGGCCGATGTAGCAGATTTCGTCAGATCCACCCTCATTGTGAGGGGTTTTTGATTGTGGGGACGCTCTTCCCTGCAGGCGCAAGCCCCTGCAGTTAATTACACTACTACATCGTGGCAACTACTTTCTCATTCTCCAGATGGTCACTTCGTGTCGTGTGTGTTTGTTTTATTTTTAGTTGCCCATGGATTGTATACGGAGACTAATTTATGTTGTCGCCCGTAGGGCGTGGATTAGTCCAAATCCTTATTTTCTTAGATTTGGGTTTTGGGTTGGGTTTAAGGATCGTTAATCTCATTTGAGACGAAGATCAACTTAAACGTTTGTTAAGGATACGTGAGTCTAATTTTAGACTAAGATCAACTTAACAGAATCATTTAGATCTGACAAAAGAGTATTTGAACTCTATTGTTTTAGTTTAGGGAATTTGCGGTCCAGTTTAAAGACGTCATAGTCTGTAAAGTTTAAGGACATCATAGTCCATGGGTTTAAGGACCCCACAGTCCGTAAAGTTTAAGGACATCATAGTCCAGGTAGTTTAGAGACATCATAGTCTGTAAAGTTTAAGGACATCATAGTCCATGAGTTTAAGGACCCCACAGTCCGTGAAATGTCTGGTTGTCGGGACCCGTCACCTCTTTGAAGACGTTGAAGGATTACAACGGCAAATATCAGAGGAGTGAAGAGATGTACCGTTGAACCAATATTGGTTGGGAGATCTATATTCCAATTTGGGACTAAGATCAAAGATTTATGAGCATATAGGCTCAATTAATCTAAATGAGGGATCTGTGGTCAACTTGGGCTCGGCACACTCAGTAAAAATGTTGAACATTTAGCAATGCTGAGCATTGGTTTGGATTCTGACAGCCTTTTTGTCTTTTATTGAGTGCTGAGCACTTATCATAGCTCTGGGGTTTTATTGTTTAAAGAACAGTTTATATTCTCTCAGCACACACGTGAGGAGCACGTGGCGCGTTTGGCGCTGAGTGCCAGCCAATGAGCGCAGAGCGCTTCTATCAAGTAGCACACACATGAGGAGCACGTGGCGCGCTTGGTGCTATGAGCCAGATAACGAGCGCAATACGCTTCTGTCCAGTACCGCACATGTGAGGAGTACGTGGCGCGCTTAGCACTATGCGCCAGATTCAGAGCGCTATGGCGCTTTTTGTGAGATAGCGCACACGTGAGGAGCACGTGGCGCGCTTGGCGCTGTACGCTAATTAATAAGCGCAGAGCGCTTCTTTAAATTTAGAGCGCTAAGGCTCTGCAGCGCTGTGCGCTAGATTTGGATCGCTGAGGCGCTTCTTTTAATTCAAGCGCTAAGGCTCTTCTTTTAATTGGAGCGCTAAGGCTCTTTTTTTTAAGCAGCTCTGCTTTCTGAGAATTAAATTCTCTCTTATAAGAGACTTTGTCTCATGGATTTAAGAACAAAGTTCTTATTTTATAGAGATGTTTTCAATCTCTTATGTTTTTGGTGAAAGGCTTTGCTTTTATGAATCTGTGATCCTAAGAGAATTGAATTATTCTCCCTCCTTTTTATAATGAGATGTTATGATCTCTTTTATGTAAGACAGTTTGTCTTATAGATCTATGATCTGGTATAAGAACTAAGTTATTTATATGATGAGATGCTTTGATCTCTCTGTTTTTACCTTGAAGAAAAGTTCTTCTTCTGCTAAGAGTTTTGCTATTCTCTCCGAACTTTCTTAAAGTTTATGGTGGGGGGGGGGTTCCTCTATATGAGACTTGAAGTCTTGGGGCCTTTATATAGGGCAAGCTGATTTGTTGAATCAGTTGAAGAGATTTTTTCTCTAATTGATTTGGGGATTTCCCCACCGTTGGATCTTTGATCCTAGGGCTTCTGTTTTACAGAAGACAATCTTCTTGTTTTTAACAAGATTGGGAAATCTTTTCTTATGCGGAATTTATTCTGCACTATTGTGATTTTTAATCACCATTGGATCATTGATCCGACGGCGCTCTGATTTACAGAGCAAAATCTTTTTGTTTGGAAAGATTCTGAAGAATGTTTTCTTAACAGAATTTTATTCTGGTCAATTGATGATTTTTAATCATGTTCGTTGGATCTTTGATCCAACTGTGGAGAACATTTAGTTTTAGCGCTAGCGCACTTGTGCTTTTGCACGTGAGCGCTGCTTCAGAGCGCTGGCGCTCTTAGCGCCAGCGCACTCGTGCTATGCACGTGAGCGCTGCTTCAGAGCGCTGGCACTCTTAGCGCTAACGCACCCGTGCTCTGCACGTGAGCGCTGCTTGCTAGCGCTTTTATGAAGTGCTGCTTCATTTCAAATTTTGAAAATTTGAACAGAGCTTTGCTCTGATTGGGGGAAACAGGCGCTTCATCCTGGCAGAATGAGGTCTGCCCCTCATCTTCACCACTGCCTCATATCGGCGGGCAGCTTTCAGGGCCATCTCATGAGTTGGAAAATCCCCTGTAGCTAAAGCTGCTTGGATTTCCGAATCTAACCCTTGTTGAAATCTTCTAGATCTGATCTCAGCAGTTGGTATCAAATGTGCCGCAAATCTGTTAAGATATTGTGTTAGCTGTGTAATATGTGATATTAGAAAATCAAATATTGAGACATATTTTACCTACCGAGCATGGTAAACTCAGCGTCATACTCATCTACTGACTTGGTCCATATCGAACCCTGTTGTAGATGAACAAATTGCTGCTCCATGTCAAATCGGGCAGTCTCTGGGAAGTATTTCGCGTCGAACATGTCGCGAAAAGTCCTCCATTCGATAGGTTGGTCAAGACGGCTTTCTTCTGCCTTCCACCAGACCCGTGCATTGTCAGTGAGCTGCAGCTTTGCAACTCGAACTCAAGCGATCTCTGGCACTTATGCCGCTCCCAGGTCATCCTCAATACTCTGAGCCCATTTCTCAGCTTCCAAAGGGCTCTCTTTCTCCGAGAATTGCTTGGGGTGTAAAGCTTGGAATTGCTTCACCCCAGGTGTTTCCACTTCTGGACGGTTCATTAAGATAGCAGTCTGCTGCTGCTGTCCCTCTAGGAGGCTGCGGACCGCCTCAAGCTGTATCGTCTGCTCATTTATTGGAGCAGCGACGATAGGTGTAAGCGGTAGAGGTGGTGTGTTGTTGAAGTAGGTGCTCGTGTTGTTTGGGGAATCCATAACCTTGAAAGAAAAATTTGGGTTAGGACAGATTCAAGATATATGAAATTGGAAGATTCAAGGAATATGTAAAGAATGTTTTTAGTTGCTGATTCTTGTGTTATATTGCTTAGGACTTAATGCAGAATTAACCCGCATGTCCATGCAGAACTGACCTGCATGTCCATACAGAGCTGACCTGCATGGGCCGCCAAAAAAACCTGTCACGTCCCGCTTTCCAGTGTACGGGAAGGGGACGCGGCGAAGCCCGCTAGTATTTACTCGGAAGTAAACACGATAAGCGTATCTAAGACATATAAAGTAAAGTACACAGCAGCCAGGAATGTAAATGAACAACTTTATTTATTAAACATTCTTTTACAGGTACAGCTGAAATGAAAATACATGAATAGAAAGCGATGCCTAAACAATGGCATAACTGAAATGAAATAAATATGTACAAGTGGCTACAGCTCTGGGTCAAATGCTAACTGCTCCAAATCTTCAGTGCTGGGCTCGATCCCCAATGAGTCTGAATCACCCGACAACATTCCAAAGAAAGAAGAAAGGAATGTCGTCAGCGAACAATCACTCGGTAAATCCCAAAGAAGAGTAGAGATAGAATAGACAGAAAGAGAATATGACTATTATTGTTTGATTATATTGTTAACGCTGTTGTTTGTAGCTTGGTACAGAATATGCCAGTATATACTAGAGGAGTCCCACTATTCCGGAGACTAAGGTATATGGAGCACAAGGAACTGTTCAGCCATGGTACAACGACAATGGGTATTCAGGTTAGGTGTATTAAGGTTACAGTCTCGTGCCACTTCTAACACATTCTGTACCAATCTACCCCTTTAAAACCCCGCGATGTCTTTTGCATTGATTATATTGTTTTGTTATATAGATGGCTGACTTGCCGAAATCATGATATCAGTAAATGGAATGGATATAAATGGAGAGTCATGTAGACGGAGTATATCCATGGTTCAGTTCAGTCACTATAAATTGATATAGATTGAATAGACGGATTCATGGATTCATGTTGTATTTTAGTTTATACTTGAATTATATTCAAGTCAGATTGATTAGATCGAGACTCAGTCTGAGTCAGATACTTTGAAAAGAAATTGAAATCCTAAATTAGTTCTGATGTCATCGGTAATTGCTGCACATGGACGGTACTATTTATGTCTTTTTCCAAGACAATTACCATGTTGATAACACCGTTTATTAGATTGTCTACCTTAGATAGGCAAGCACTCACATTCTCCGGCTCCCTGAGGCTCAAGAGAATTGGTCCCGCTTAAACCTATATTTACTAGGGTCCTTATTGTAAATTAGTATAACTTGAGGGGGTTTTATGTAAAAATAATTTTGATATAATTTCAAAATACACCTCAAACATTTAATTATCATCTTTAGGGTTTTCATAGATGTATATTTTATAGAAGTGAAATTTCTAGTGAGTAGAACCTAGTTTTCATTGTATGTGGTATTTTATTGAAATATCGGTATTGTTTTGTATTTGGATGGTATTTTCATGTAATGGTGATTACTTTGATTTAGAAAACTTGGAATATTTATATAATATAATTAAAATAGATATTTTGATAATAGTTATATATATAGTAAATAAAATTAAATTTTATTTATTTTTGTAGAAATCTCATTTTCTAAAGAAAATGCATTAAAAATTCCATCGAGATCGAATGCTCCTCTTGGAGGTCTGCATCTTGCTCTACTAGGCCCGAGGATGTGCTATAATCCGCACTATCCCGAAAGGGGTCCCCAAAAGTGGGTTGTATAGGCGCAATTGTAAGGAATTGATTAATACACTTTTTAAAGAAATGGTTTTGCAAGTTTGCTGGTATTTATTTGTAATGTCGTATTATCCCATAACTATATTCCAAAAACTTTATCGTGCTATATCAAAGATGTGTGTTGTGATGAGCTAGGTCGTTACCACGTGAGTTATGTAAAGGTAATACAAATATTATGTGAATTATGGCGAAATGTAAAGTATGTGGTATTTTACCGTAAAAATACAATAAAAATTGCATAAATGATTCTTTTGAGATGAAACTTATTTTATTATGTTTTTTAATGTTTGTTAAACATTATATGAGAGTATGTTATTTTATTGATTAAGAAAATAGAGTTTTAAAGAAAAACCGAATCGGAAGTCAGATTAACTCCGCTTCCGTCGGGTTTTAAAAATTAAAGTTTTTAGAGTAGAAGATGAGAGGGGAAGAGTGGACTTACTGGCTAGGAAACAAGAGAAGAGAGATGGAAAACTAAGAAAGGTTTCAGGGCGTCGTTTTGTCGTCGGAATCTCCTCGGAAATTCGCCGGAATTTCGCCCTTCGCTAATTCCACTTGCACATTAAAAGGACTCGAGAATTTTTGAGAGTTTTGGCAGGGAATTTCTGAGTGAGGATGAGTGAAATGGAGTGTTGTATTTATAAGGAAAATTAGGGTTTAGAAGGTTAAAGAATGCATTAAAATTTGCATTAAAAATTGGATTAAAGGGTATTTTATTGTTCTCTGGATAAATTCAGAGTAAACAAACAACATGGGGGTAGTGGGGTAGGCCATGGGGTGTTCGGACAAAAATCTCAAGGTATTACCTACGGGGGGAACCGGCGGTACCGTTTTTTTTTATATGTTTTCGCTGGTCGAAATCCGGTGGAATGGGGTTAGATTTGTGCCATGTGTCCCCGTCGCCTCATATACCCTCATGCACATGTTTATTTATTCTGTAACTTATCATATTACATGTAGTGCACGTGCAAACCCTTGGGCTTCTAAAGGATTAAAAGAAAATTAAAGAAAAAGATAATGTGGCTGGAGGGAATCGATCATAGGGGCTAAGTCACAGCAGTGCAGGGCTTTCCTAATGAGCTACAAGTGTTTTCTTGCTGTTCAAAAGTAAAACAAATACTTATAGTAAACACAGGATTGAAAATAACCCAATTGTACATTAACTTTTAAACAATTTTCTGTACATTAAAATTGAAGTTGTTACACGGGTCATATACCTAGTCGACGCTTCCACTCCAGACCCATCACAGAGAGAGGCTCGGAGATTGCTCTTTCGGCCATGCATGGTTGGGGACAGTATGACCTTTGTCAATAAAGTCTTGACTATCGGCAAAGAATACACCAATGTGGTCTAACCATTGTGCAATACTTTTAAAGATGGGGCTTCTGCATTGAGGGTCCGAGAGGTTATGCACCTGTACTCTATCAGGCAGGGCTTCCTAGTGTTTAGACATAACGCCTCGGTGCTGTTCATAAGGTACAACCCGCACCGCTTCACTCAACAGCTGGGTTATAATCAAGGTGTTCCTCTTGAGGCATTCTTAGTCAAGCCGGCTGCTACGGAGGAGGGTATTCGCAGCGCGCTGTTTCATTTTATACGATTAAATACGGGGTCCCATTTCCTTGTCAGCGAACCGAGTTATGTGCTGAAATCTTCGAACGCTTACATGGCGTGGTACCAGCATGCGACCGGTGTTGTTGTTAGGGAGGAGAGGCGGCTGCTACTCGCCCATAAGGATGTCGTCCCAGCCAGTAATTCAGCGGTCCCTTTGAAGCGACGAGCATCCGTTCGCCCTTCTTTAAGAGAAATCACTACGGCTATAGTCCCACGAGGCCGGATGTTCCTGCAACTGCGGTAGCCATGGCGTCCTTGGACTTGGGTATTGGTTCGAAGATCAGGACCCGCCGTCTGAAGGTGCCTGTCAAGCGAAATTTTTTACCGTCGGCTGTTGGCGTCCGTTCGTAGAAGAAGAAGAAGTCTCTATTATCTGCTGCTGTGGTATTTGGCCAGGAGCTCCATGCTCCCTATAATGAGGGTTTGTTTGGTCTCTATGCGGAGTTGGGTATACTTCATTTATATTCTTCTGCACCTATCCCTTCCCCCCTTATTATGCTTTTTATTAACGCTCTCTTCTTCAATAGGTATTTCTGCCGAAGAGGCTCTCACGACTTCCCTCAGAACGTTCGAGGGGGAAGAGAGGTTCCGCGCTTCTTTAGGCCTTGGTATAATTCGTTTCATTACACCTTTACTCTTTTTATTCATAATCTGACCCTTTTCTTCACCTTATTGCAGGAACTACCAAAACCTAAGTTGTTTCAAGTGTTGTGCCAAATCCTAAGCGGTGATGTAGCAAAGCTTCCAGAGCCACCGATCATGGCCGCAGCCCTCCCAAGGCCACCACAGGAGGCGTTGCTGAAGCAGCCGATGATGGATGTCATAGCGGATCCGGAGGCTGAACTCGATTTGTACGACGACGTCTCCCTGTTGGAAGTGTTAAGGAGGTCGGTTCACACTGTCCAGGCCGATAGGAAGCGTAGAAAGCGCACTGTGAGAGAACGCGAAACTGTCTTAGCCGAGGGTGCAGGTTCGAGCAATGTCCCATCTTCTAACATCCCCCTAGTAGACGCTCATTCCACTTTGTTTACCGCCCATAGATAGCTTGCGCGTGCAGCTCGGGAGGAAACTGAACAGCTACTTCAAGGTAATGTAACGCCCATTCCCTTATTAGAACTTAGTCCTCGAATCATGACATACGCATTTTCTTTTAAGTAGGGACGAGTCCTGACGGTGGCATGGCAGGTGAGACGCCGATGATTACAGAGCACGAAGCGACCACTCTTTCTCGGCAATTTAGGACTGCCCAGACTGCTGCTCTTTCTCTTTGTGGCTCCTTGGTATCGGTGGGTGTCGTAAGCATTATGACAGCCCCTGTCGAGTCAGGGGATGAAGCTATGGGTGCGGAATCTACTCTTCCGAGGGAAAATGAGGAAGCCGTTACACTTGGTGACGCTTTCGGCACGCTTTCGGTCTCTGACCTATCAGGTACTCCTGGGGTTATTATCTTTAGTTTTTAATCTTGTTAAGACCCTCTAATGATATTTCGTTTGTCTTGAGCGTAGGCGCGGTAAACCCTGAAACTGTGTCGGCTGAAGAATTATTGCCGGCCGCCACTTTGACGGTCACGGTTCCTTCGCTTTCTTCTGCGCCTCCTTAAATTTTGGAAGGTAAGGGTTTCTCACTTAATTACTTTACTGTGGATACAATTCTCTTTGTAATGACTATATATTGTCGTGACTCTGCAGGAGTACTTTTCGACCACTTATACTAGGTGCTAAACCCGCATTTTTCCTTTCAATCGAAAGTCGTTCCACCTTCCGGTATTGGTTAGTATATTCTTCACCCAGTGTTTCTCCTTTTTATGAGTAGACTTCTTATTGCTAAGCTTTCCTTATATTGACTACAGTATCACGGCTCGGAGGAAGCGAAAGAATAGCCACGCCTCCGGTGCTCCCTGTTTTGACACCTTCAACAGCTGGTACGGTAGATCTCGTTCGTCAAGTGTCTTCTTTCAAGTTGAAATCTAACCGTGATTTATTTTGTAGCGATTACACCGGCTTCAGCTCCTTTTGAGTCCCTCATTTCTACACTCACGGGGCCCTTCGCTAAACGTCCATCTTCCATGGATGCAGTGAATAGCCAGAGAATGTTAAGCGAGTTTATTGAAGATCTCGACGCTGAGGCCCTCACCTCTGCTACGGATTTTGCCGATGAAGTCAATCCAACGCTGGCGATGCTCGTGAATTTCCATAATGAAGATCTCACCGGTTCTTGGGTTGATTATTGCAGGAAGATGGAGGCTTGCCTGCGTGAGATCGAGCTTAAGCGTATCGCTCCTGAGGTATTGATTTTGAACTCTCAACGGGTTGCGTGGGTCGAGAAGAGCGTCTCTTTCATTCAATATTTTGAATAAGAGTCAGCCCTAAGGCGGAAGGATCATGAGGCGGCTTCTGGCGAATCCGTCCAATTGCGCGCCCGGATTGAAGTGAATGCTGCTCAACTGAAAGCTATTTTTGAAAACCTCCAACGATGTATTTCTGACGGGCTGGCGCTAAGGCAGAAGTTTGACTTCATTGAGCGGGTCACACAGGATTGCGAAACTGCCAAGCAGGAAATCGATGAGAAGCTTTCATCCTGCTTGCAACAACGGGTTCAAATCGAAGCAGAATTGGCCGCCGTAGCTGAACGCGAGAAGGAGTTGAGGGGAGTGTGCGAGCGGTTCGTCAGTTTGTTGAAAACACCTCCTCCTTAATAAGTGTCATTGTACCCCCCATTCTTGTACTGATTGTATTTCTTAAACTTCTATTCATGAATAACATGTATTCATTTTGATTCCTGAATGAAACGTATCTTGTATTCACTTAAATCCATGAATAAAAGACATATTTTATTTCATACTGGCATTTCTCTTTTCTTCGATGTCTTGATTTGGTGTGAAGTAGTTTATATACTCATTTCGGAGTTTGTAGTTTATTCACTCATTCCGGAGTCTTTAGTTTATGAACTTATTTTGGAACTTGTAGTTTATTCATTCATTCCAGAGTCTCTAGTTTATGGACTCATTTCGGAGTTTGTAGTTTATGGACTCATTTCGGAGTTTGTTTAGTTTACTTCCATTGGACTTGTAGGCAAACTTATCCTAACATCATAGATAACCCCTGCTCTTTGAGATAGAGGTCCGTTAGGTTTTGTGGTACTAGGGTTTTTAGTCCGTGGTACCATTGTGTTGGCTAATGCATTCCCCGATATGCAGTCTTTATGCTGCTGTTCGAGTAGCCCCACGATTGTCGTATCTCTGATCCCTTCGGGGGCTGGACAAGACATCTTCAAGTAATCTCCTTAGGTAGTTTGATCTCGGAAGAGCAAGCGTTAGGAATTTTGCCATGCCGCTTTTTACTTGAGATTAGGCTCAGTTTGGGAGCCCCGATGAGTCATAACCACTCCGCACTGGTGTGGGATGATCTCCGATAGTCTTTCGGGTTTTATTTGAGTTGCCGTCAAGACCTTAAAGCTAGGGATTTGGCCTTCGCTTCATTTGTCGACATCGCGTCTGCTGTAATGAGACGAATGTCAAGATGATCTCGAGGTTGTTTTGTGAACCGTCGAGACTTAGAATTAGGGACTTTGCTATGGCTCCGTTTTGTTTTGACCCTGGGTTCGTTTGTTAACGTTGCATCTACATCCTGCTGGAGTGAGAAGAAACGCCGTTGTTGACACTGCGTCTGCTGTAATGAGATGAGTGTCGAGGTCGTATATAGGTTGTTTTTGAACCATCGAGGCTTGGAACTAGGGACTTTTCCATGGCTCCGCTTTATTTTGACTCTTGGGTCGTTTGTTGATATTGCGTCTGCATCCTACTGGAGTGAGAAGAAACGCCGTTGTTGACACTGCGTCTGCTGTAACGAGATGGATGTCGAGGTGGTCTTTAGGTTGTTTGTGAATCGTCAAGGCTTGGAACTAAGGACTTTGCCATGGCTCTGCTTTGTCTCGACCCTGGGGTCGTTGGTTAACGTTGCGTCTGCATCCTGCTGGAGTGAGAAGAAACGCCGTTGTTGACACTGCGTCTGCTGTAACGAGACAAATGTCGAGGTGGTCTCTAGGTTGTTTGTGAACCGTCAAGGCTTGGCACTAGGGACTTTGCTATGGCTCCGCTTTGTTTCGACCCTGGGGTCATTTGTTGACGTCGCGTCTGCATCCTACTGGAGTGAGAAGAAACGCCGTTGTTGACACTGGGTCTGCTGTAACGAGATGAGTGTCGAGGTGGTCTCTAGGTTGTTTGTGAACCGTCGAGACTTGGAACTAGAGACTTTGCCATGTCTCCGCTTTGTTTCGACCCTAGGGTCGTTTGTTGACGTCGCGTCTGCATCCTGATGGAG
Organism: Agapanthus africanus; assembly: GCA_030015575.1. NCBI lineage: Eukaryota > Viridiplantae > Streptophyta > Magnoliopsida > Asparagales > Amaryllidaceae > Agapanthus > Agapanthus africanus. The sequence goes on along the minus strand of JASDDO010000022.1, from coordinate 764,649,315 downwards.
TTAGAAGGAACGCCGTTGTTGACACTATGTCTTCTATAATGAGATAGGTGTCAAGGTGGTCTCTAGGTTGTTTGTGAACCGTCGAATCTTGGCTCTCCCTTTGACGGAGCCTAGTGGAAAAATATGGTTCCCTTTTCGTTTATGCCCATAGATTGTATACAGGGGTCGGTGTAGACTCCCTATTTTTTTCTTTTTACTCACTGTTTTTTATTGCGAGTTGCTCAAACATTTCGGCTGTTTTTATATGCATATATTTTGCTCGCTGATTTTTATTGCGAGTTGCCCCATCATTTCGGCTATTTCATATGCATTTTTTGCTTGCTGATTTTTGTTGTGAGTATGGAACTTGAGATCTGATACCAATCTTGGCATCAGCACCGCTGCAACTGGAATATTTCCAGGAGCGAATCATCATTTGCCGTGAAAGGACTTGAAAATTGACACCTGTTTAGGCACCAGCATCGCTGCGCCTGGAATATTGCCAGGAGCGAATCATCATTTGTCTCGAAAGGACTTAGAATTTGATATCAATTTGGGCATCATCATCGCTACCACTGGAATATTGCCAGGAGTGAATAATCTTTTGCCTTTGCTTATTTGAACAAAGGTGGCTTAGTAGACAGGGTTAGGATCCTATCGACTAAGGCTTTTGACTTTATGAGCCGTAAGGATCTCATAAAGGGTTTTCTCCCTACGAGTCGAGAGGATCCCGTAGGTGTAGGTTCTCCCTAGAAGTCGTGAGGACTCCTAAGTGATATTTTCTCCTTCAAGTCGTAAGGATCTTACAAGAGTGTTTTCTCCTTACAAGTCGAGAGGACTTATAAGTGTCGTTCACCATATGAGGACATTCCTCGTCACTGGTGGGACTTGGTGGGGGAAATCATTTATTTATGCCCATGGATTGTATACAAGAGCCAGCATTGTACCGCTTGTAGGGCAACTTGGGGGATACGACGGCTTAAGAACAGGTCTAGGTCTATGTAGCTTAAGGCTTTGAATCCTATGAGCCATGAGGGTCTCATAGGGGGAGTTCTTCTTACGAGTCGAGAGGATCTCGTAAGTGAAAATTTTACGAGATTGCGCCCATTCGGGTTTTCACAAGCTCACCGGTAGCCTTGCTGTTTTTACTCACGGCATCCTTTCGGGTTTTCGTCCGTGTCCATTTCGCTTGTGGACGCACCGTTTTTTTAACAACGAGATTGCACCCTTTCAGGTTTTCACAAGCTCGCAAGTAGCCCTGCTGTTTTTACTCACGGCGCCCTTTCGGGTTTTCATCTATGCCCATTTCACCTGTGAACGTACCATTTTTTTTGACTTGGGTTGCAGTCTTTGCCGTTGGAGGTTTGATTGCAACATAGATCCCAAGAGAAGATATCGCCGTATATGGGGCGATGCGCCATGTTTGAGGCGGGGTACTAATTTAGGGACATTTCGGTCCATTACCAGTTTAAAGACGTAGTGGTCCATTGCCTGTTTAAGGACGTAGTGGTCCACTATCCCCATTTTTGAGGTGAGGTTTTAGTTTAAGGACATTACGATCCGTTGTTAGTTTAGGGACATCTCGATCCATTATCGCCATGTTTGAGGCGACGTTTTAGTTTAAAGACATTATGGTCCATTGTCGCCATCTTGGAGGCAACGGTTTGTTTAAGGATATTTCGGTCCGTTATCTCCATGTTTGGGGCGGAGATTTTGTTGGATACTACTTTTAGAGTTTTGACTCAGGAAGATAGTGAGCGGACACGAGCGTCGTCATCTATCATTAACCTGAGTCGTGACTTGTCAAGCGCAGTATTTCTTAAGGAACCGGCCGTTTATTGGCCGGAAGGGTCTTTCGCCATGCATATCCATGAGCAAGTAGGCCCCACCTTGGTAGACTTTGTCTATGATATACGGGCCCTCATAGTTTGGCTCGAATTTCCCCCATTTTGCATGGTTGGAGATCATAGGTCTTTTGACAACTAGCACAAGTTCGCCTTGGCGGAATTTTCTTGGCCCGGTTAGTCTTTCGTATGAGCGCGTCATCCTTGCTTTGTAAGCTTCTAGGTTTTGCCGTGCCATGAGGCGAGTTTCATCGAGGGCATCGAGCTCCTCAAGCCAAAGATGGGCATTTTCTTCATCCGTCAGCTTGTATCGAACTGCCACTCTTAGAGAGGCCAGCTCTATCTCCAAGGGAAGTACCGCTTCCGTGCTGAATACCAACGCGTATGGCATTGTATTCGTGGCCGTTTTGAATATGGTTCGATACGCCCAAAGAGCTTTATGCAGTCTCTCGTGCCAGTCCTTTTTATTTCTGGACACCGTTTTCTTTATGATCTTCGTCAAGGTCTTGTTGAAAGCCTCAGATAAACCGTTAACTCGGGCATTATAAACTGAAGAGTATCTCCAGTCTATATTATGCTGCTGTACGAAGCGGCTGATCTTATAGATTCTGCAGGCCGGCCTATTATCCGAGATGATCCATCAAGGAGTGCCAAATCGGTAGATGACATGTGTTCTGAAGAAATGGAGGATGTTCTCCATTTTCACTGTTCCCCTCCGAACAGCGGCCAATACATGGACGTCTTGCCTGAGATTCGGGGCAGATGCTATATGGTTTTATCCGTCTACCTCTCCGAAGATGCCAAGTTGATTTATGGCACCGTGTATCGGCGGTTTAGACGGATGCGGCCGATGTAGCAGACTTCGTCAGATTCCCCCATACTAGAGGGGTTTTTGATTGTGGGGACGCTCTTCCCTGCAGGCGCAAGCCCCTGTAGTTAATTACGCTACCGCATCGCGGTAACCGCTTTTTCCTTCTCCAGAATTTCACTTCGTGTCATGTGTCTTTGTTTTGTTTGTGGTTGCCCGTGGATTGTATACGGAGACTAAGTGATGCCGTCGCCCGTAGGACGTGGATTAGTTCAAATCCGTATTTACTTAGATTTGGGTTTGGTGTTTTAGTTTAAGGATACGTTAGCCGTATTGAGGCTAAGATCAACTTAAACGTTCGTTAAGGATACGTTAGTCCTGTTCGAGACTAAGATCAACTTAACATGGTGATCCATTTAATATATGGCCGTCGGGACCCGTCACCTCTCTGACGTCATTGAATGATTACAACGATAAGTGTCAGAGGAGTTCAGAGATGTACCTTCGAACCAAAGTTGATTAGGGGACATGTAATCTGATTGAATGTTTAAGGATGCGTTAGCCAGATTTGAGGCTAAGATCGACTTAAACGGGACCGTTTAGATCTAGAAAAAGAGCATTTGAAGGCTCTACTGTTCTAGTTTATGGACATAGTGGTCCATAGGTAGTTTAGGGACATTGCGGTCCATTGCCAGTTTAGGGACGTGGTGGTCCATGTTCCAGTTTAGGGACATAGGGGTCCATGTTCCAGTTTAGGGACATAGGGGTCCATTGGTAGTTTAAGGACGCATAAGTCCACGAGTTTAAGGACCCCGCAGTCCATAAGGGTGTGTGGTCATCGGGACCTGTCACCTCTCTGACGTCATTGAAGGATTACAACGATAGGGGTCAGAGGAGTTCGGAGATGTACCCTCGAACCGGATGTAAATTGATTTAGGAGAGCAGCCGTGCTCAGTCAATTTAGTTTGAGGACTTACGGCCATGATTGGGCTAAGTCCAGTTGAAAAATGTTCAACACTTTCATTTGCATTTGGCATATTAGGCCTTTACTAGGGCTTTGCCCCCTTTTTAATAATGCACTGCATTTTTTGTTTTGTTTGGGCTCTGCCTTTTTATAAATGATGCAGGGCATCTATTTTGTTTGGGTTCTGCCCTTTTAATGCATTGCATTTTGTTTTGGCCTGCTAAGCCTTTTTGATTTAAGCTTGGCCCTTTAATAATGCGCTGTATTAATTAATCTGACAGAGTGCCACGTGGCTTGTCAGACGCTTTGCGCTGATTAAGGAGCGCAAGGCCCAAGTCCATATGGAGATGACACGTGTCATGCTCTGGTGAGCACAAGCGCAGTACGCTGTGCCAGTGCTGCGCTGTTGTGTTTCTGACACGTGGCGTGCTCTGCTGGGTTGCGCCAATTCATGAGAGCAGTGCTCTATTTTAACAACGCATAGCGCAGATCGTTCTGGAGCTGACACGCGGCGCTTTCTGGTGGCTTGCGCCAACCCAGTAGTGCAACAGTGCAGATTTACAAGTGCAAGGCACTGTTTTATTATTTTGATCAATTTTAGGTCAAAGAAAACAAATTTTCTTGTTTTCAAAGAACCAGCGGTTCATCAAAAGGCAATGCCTTTGTTGTTTATTATATTTTTTATCGAAGATCCTTGATCTTGTTCTTAGATCAATGATCTTTTCAGAAGAAATTCTTCTTTTTTATTCAAAGGGTTTACCTTTTTCTCTGTTTGAGTTCTTCTCAAAATTTTCTTTAGAGGAGTTCTCTCTCTCCTCTTCTCCCTTTTGAGTTGGGGTCTAGGGGCCTTTTTATAGTGCTATTTGGTTTGTTAAATTAGTTAAAGAGATCTTTTTCTGAGTGATTTGGGGAATTTTCCCCACCGTTGGATTTTTGATCCAAGGGCTTCTGTTTTACAGAAGACAATCTTCTTGTTTTTAACAAGATTGAGAATGATCTTTCCAGAATTTTTCTGTTTGGCGCAAGCGCACCTACGCTTGACACGTGTCGCGCAGCGTAGAGCGCAGCGCAACTGCGCTTGACACGTGTCGCACAGCGCAGAGCGCAGCGCATCTGCGCTGCCATATGGCGCGCAGCGCAGAGCGCAGCGCAACTGCTCTGCCACGTGGCGCGCAGCGCAGAGCACAAGTCAGCTGAAGCGTTGCTTCATTTTAATAGAGCCATGCTCTTGACTGAGTGCGCTGCGCTCCCTGCGCTGGCGTGTCTGATTTTGACACGTGGTGCTCTGCGCGCAGCGCAGGTGATCTGAAGCGTTGCTTCATTTATTTTAATTTTAATTTTCAAAACAGAGCTTTGATCTGATTGGGGGAAACAGAAGCGTTGCTTCGTTTCCCGCCTTGGAATTTAATAGAGCTTTGCTCTGATTGGGGTAAACAAATGCCCCCCCACCCTTGTGCTTACGTGGCCCCCAAACTTGAGCGCAGCGGTGGCAGAATTCCAACCGTCGCGGCAACTTTTGGAAGTTGAAAGGGCATTTGATGCCTATAAATAGGACCTTTGGTCCCTTAGATGATTTTCATCTCTTCATAGGAATTTTATTCAGAGCCCTGCTATTTTGTTTAAGCACTTTTAATTCGAACTTTAGGTAAAACTTAATTTGGATTAAATTAAATCAATTTTAAGAGCCTCGCTCTCAATAGATCCCTGATCTAAAGAAGAGCCATTTAGGGTTTCACTTAGCAGAGCTTTACTCTAAAGGGGTCTAAGGAGAACTAAGGAGAACCCTATTAGGGTTCCATTAGAGCTCTGCTCTCTAAAAGATTTTCTTGGGATTTTCTTAATTTATCAATGGAGCTTTGCTCCTTCCAAATCATATAGAAGAACTCTTAAGAATTCTGCATGGATCTTGGAAGTTAAAGATGGCATTTTATATTATTATTATTATATCACCTTTGAAGAGCAAAGCTCTCAATGTTTTTAGGGGATTTTCCACAAATTCTCCTAATTACTGATTTTGACAGGTGTCACTCCTGTCTGCAGAGCATTGCTCTCGAGGAGTTTTAACTCCCCTTTTATCATTGCTAATCTTCCAATGATGTTTCCTTCAGGTATTATGGCGGTGCGTCTATACAGTCTGCATGAATTTATCACCTACGAGAATATCCGTGTACATGGTCGTCAACAAGACCAGGAGTTTACGGATGCCCAGTGTGCGGAGGTCATGGGTCGTCTGAACGCACGTGTTGGTTGGCTGCTCCCCCGCCGCTCTGCTCTCTTAAAAGTCGTGCTGGGAGCAATTTGGAGGGCACTCCCGGGGTTCCACGAGGCCCTACCGCTCAATGCGCTGGACGATGCCGAAGACAAGGTGCATTCAGTGTACCTGTCGGGGTTGATCTCAAAGAAACGGCGGGATAGCCTTATCGACATCCTGCATCAAATTTTCCAGCAGAAGACGATAGTCGCTGCTTATCGAAGGCTGGGGGGCCTCGCCGAGGATCTTGACACACAGGAGCGCGAGAGGTTGCGCACGAGAATAATCAGAAAGGCCAGAAGAACTCTGAATGGCCTTACTTTTGAATTCCTCAATCCATGCCCTGAATTTGAGGTTATTCCATTGTAATAATGTTTCTCATTTATTGCTTTTTATGATTGTAAGAGCTTTTGGCAATATTAATGGAAATTTTTTATCCCAGCTTGTCTTTATTTTGCGTTCTGAGTCTTTTGCCTATGCATGAATGAGTGTGTCTCGAATGCTTGCTCCAATGCAAATCAGATGTTCTCTTTGTCGCTTTCTTTTTTCTCTTATTATCAGCATGCTGTCTTGATAAACACGGTTGACAGATAATAGAGTAAGCATCTTGGATTGGCTTCTTCAAAAGGCAGCGACGGCTTAGGCCGCAGGTTCAAATCTGTTGCTTAAGACTTTTCAACTTTATGAGCCGTGGGGGTCTCATAAAAACTTTTCTCCCTACGGATCGAGAGGATCTCGTAGGTGGATTTTCTTCTTAGGAATCGTGAGGATTCCTAAGTGCATTTTCTCTTATCAGTCATAAGGATCCTATAAGAGAATTTTCCCTCTTACGCGTCGAGAGGACCCGTAAGCGGTTGTTTCCCTCCTTATCAAGATTCGAGTTTGGAGAGTGAGACCCGTGGATAGTATGCAAGAGATCATTTTGGGCCGACTTGCAGGATCCCGGTGCTTAGGAAACAATTTTTTTCTTTTTTCTTTTTTTTAATCCTTATTGCCTAAGGCTTTATCTTACGAGTCGAGCCGCATCAAGAAGTTCTCGCAAAGACATCAATTTCTTCACAAGTCGAGACGAATCGAGAATTTCTCGCAAGAATATCCTAACGTCGCAGTTAACCTCTGCTCTTTATGACAGAAGTCCGTTAGGGTCTGTGATACTCAGGGTTTTGGCCGTCGTACCGTCGCATAAGCTGATATATTCCTCGATAGGCAATCGTGCTGTTCGAGCAGCTCTGCGACTGCTGTGTCTCTGATCCCTTCGGGGGCTGGACAAGGCGTCTTCAAGCAATCCTGACCGTCGGAAGAGCAAGCGTTAGGTATTTTGCCATGCCGCTTTTTACTTGAGGTTAGGCTCATTTTGGTGAGCCCCGATGAGTCATATCCACTCCGCGCTGGTGTGGGATGATCTCCGATAGTCTTTCAGGTTTTATGTGAGTTGCCGTCAAGACCCTGAAGCTAGGAATTTGGCCTTTGCTTCGCTTGCTGGCATCGCGTCTGCTGTATCGAGACGAATGTCGCGGTGGGAACTAGGGATTTTGCCGTGGCTCCGTTTGTTTGATTGTCGCGTCTGAACCCTGCTGGAGAAAGACCGCTGGGGTGACATCTCGTCTGCTGTATCGAGACGAACGTCACAGTTGTCTCTAGGTTTCTTGTGAACCGTCGAGGTTTGGAACTAGGGATTTTGCCGTGGCTCCGTTTGTTTGATTGTCGCGTTCGAACCCTACTGGAGAAACAACATTAGGGTGACATCTCGTCTGCTGTATCGAGACGGACGTCGTAGTTGTCTCTAGGTTGCTTGTGAGCCGTCGAGGTTTGGAACTAGGGATTTTTCCGTGGCTCCGTTTGTTTGATGATGTTGCGTCTGCTGTGTCGAGACGAACGTCGAAGTGGTGACCATCCCGCACTGGTGTGAGATGATCTCCAGTTGTCTTCCAGGCTTTATATGACTTGCCGTTAAGACCTTGAAGCTAGGAATTTGGCCTTCGCTTCGTTTGTTTTGTCATGTCCAAATCCTGTTGGGGGAAGGACACTGGCGTTGACATTGCGTCTGCTGTAATGAGACGAATGCTGAGGTGGAGCTGGGATTTTGCCGTCACTCCGCTTTATTGACTATGGGGTCTTTTGTTGACGTTGCATCTACATCTTGATGGACTGCGAAGGAACGCCGTTGCTAACATCTCGTCTGCTGTATCGAGACGATTGTTGCAATGAAGCTGGGATTTTGCCGTTGCTTCGCTTTATTTCGACCGCGAGGTATTTTGTTGGCGTTGTATCTGCATCTTGATGGACTGCGAAGGAACGCCTTTATTGATTCTTAGGCTGTAGATGTTGCCATTAAAATTTGGAACTAGGGACTATGCCGTGGCTCCATTTCATTGCGACTCTGAGGTCGGTTGTTGATGTCAAGACCCTGAAGCTAGGGATCTTCTTTTTGCTCTGTTTGTTGACATTATGTTTGCAATATTGTGACAAATGTCGAGATTGTCTCTAGGTTGTTTATGAACCGTCGAGATTTGGCTTCGCTTTCCGATGGAGCCTGTTGGGAAGGTATGGTTCCCTCTTTGTTTGTACCCCTGGATTGTATGCAGGGATCGATCTGATCTCACCTGTAGGGCAAAAGTTTCATCATCATCATTTTTTTTATATTATTGTTTTATTTCCGCGATGCTCTATCATTTCAGCTTTTATATCGCGAAGGTCGCGATTGCCCAATCATTTCGGCTATTTTTCGCGGTGCCCAATCATTTCGGCTATTTATTTTATTTTTACTCGCTGCTTTTTATTATTGGTCGCCCAATCATTTCGTCTATTTCGCATACATACATTTTACTTGCTGCTTTTTATTGCAATTTGCCCCACCATTTCGGCTATTTCGTATGCATGTGTGGCTTACTGGCTTTTCGTCGTAAACCTAAAATTAGACATCGATTTCGGCATCAACACCGCTACAACTGGGATATTGCCAGGAGCGAATCATCATTTTCCTTTGTTAAGGTTTGAACAAAGGTGGCTTAGTAAACAGGGTTAGGATCCTGTCGACTAAGGTTTTTGACTTCATGAGCTGTAAGGGTCTCACAAAGGTATTTCTTCCTACAAGTCATGAGGATCTTGTAGGTGTGTTTTCTCCTTAGGAATCATGAGGATTCCTAAGTGCATGTTCCCCTGTAAGTCGTAAGGATCCTATAAGAGGGTTTCCTCCTTGTAAGTCGAAAGGACTCACAAGGGTTATTCACCATGCGAACATATCCCCAGTCTCGGATGGGACTTAGTTAGGGAAATGTTTATTCGCGCCCGTGGAGTGTATATAAGGGTCAGTATTGAGCCGCTTGTAGGGCAGTAGTGGAATGTTGTAGAAGTTGCTTAAGAACAGGTTCAGGTCTCTGTAACTTAAGACTTTCAAATCTTATGAGCCGTGAAGGTCCCATAAGAGAGTTCTCCTTACGAGTCGTGAGGATCCCGCAAGTGTATTTTCTCCTTAGGAATCGTGAGGATACCTAAGTGTGTTGCTCCTTTGTGAGTCGTAAGGATCTCACGCGGGTGGTTTCTCCTTACAAGGTCGAGAGGACCCTGTAAGTGTCCTTTCATGAGGTTGCGCTCTTTCGGGTTTTCACAAACACTCGCCGGTAGTCCTGCTGTTTTTACTCACGAAGCCCTTTCGGGTTTTCATCCGTGCCTATTTTGCTTATGGACATACCGTCTTTCTTCTTTTTTTTCTTCTTTTTATTTTTTTTAACGAGGTTGCGCCCTTTCAGGTTTTCACAAACACTCGCCGGTAGCCCTGCTGTTTTTACTCACGGAGCCCTTTTGGGTTTTCATCCGTGCCCATTTTGCTTATGGACATACCGTTTTTTTTAGCCTGAGGATGCTACGGTAGTAGTTTAAAGACGTTTCGGTCGCTTGCAAGTTTTAGGACATTGCGGTCCATCATTAGTTTAAGGACGTTTCGGTCCGTCATTAGTTTAAGGACGTTTCGGTCCGTGGGCTTTCTCTATGACTGAGCATGATGCCCCCGACGTATCCATCTTTCTCAGAGCATGCGGTTGTGGAGGGCTTACCCTCCAGTTCTCGAAGATGACGAACTTGCCCTGTTGGTATTGGTCTTCAACCCAGTTTTTGAAGACGTAGCAATTCTCAATCAGGTGACCTACCGTTTGGTGGTAAGGGCAATAATTGAGATCGTTAATACCACCTGGCCGCAACGGACGTTTCGGACTCGGCAGATTGATGAGTCTGTTGCGCACTGCCAGCTCGAACAGTCTCTTTGTTTTATCTTGAGGAAACGAGTAAGGACGTTTCAACTTTTCATGGAGGGGTTGCCGCTTGTTATTTCGGCAAACAACCGGTCTAGGGTCACTCGATTGCCGTTGAGTATTGGCTACGAGGGCTATTTTTTCCTTCCCTTTATCCTTTTTGCTCGATCCTTTGTTTACGGGGCCGAGATTTTTTTCCAGTAGCGTGCGACTGCACGGCTGAACGTTTTCGCAACTCCTCAATTCTTTCATTTTTGAAATGGATTCCTTGAGGAGAGGGTTGAGGGCAGCTTCTTCGTCAGAGTCGCTTCCAAAGGTGATAATTTGCGATCCCTTGGAGTCGGCTATATGACAGTCGTCGGCGGTTCTTTTGCGCTCATCTATCACATTTTTCTGATGTCTACGAGCTTCACACTTTGTCCTGTTGCAGTGTTGCTTTTGAACGACGTATCCTTGCCACCAACACTTAAAGGAGTCGCAGTCTTCGGTAGGATGTATGATCTTCTGATGATATAGGCAGAAGTTAGGATGCATCTCTACTCCACCGAGAGTATTTTCTTCAGAGGGTGGTAGCTTCATTCCCACTGATAGGGCTTTGGCGAACCTTTTCCTTGTCTTGAATTTGTTTTTATTCGCAGCGGATGACTTTTGATTTGACGGAGCCGCCTCGACTCTTTGGTCTAATAGTGGGTATTTGGCTCCTTCCAGTATGGCCATCCCATGCTCTTGATTGGCTTTAACTTTGAGACGAATCTCATTCAGGAAGGCATCGATCAACTCGTCTGACGGCTGTGGAATTTCTGGTTCAGGGTTCGCCCTCGGTTTCTCGGCGCAAGGAGCATCTTTATCATCCACCAATGAGTGAGAGATCACATGACAAGTCATTATGTAGTCTTCGGATTCACCTGATAAGTCTTCTCCATCGTTTTCGTCCTCGACAAAAGAACAAGTTGCCCCCGGCGTGTCCGTTTTCTTTGGAGAGTGCGGCTGTGGTGGGTTCACCTTCCAGCTTTCAGACAGCGCAAACTTGCCTTGTAGGTACTGATCCTCGAACCATCCCTTAAAGACGAAACAATTCTCGATCGGGTGACTTACCGTTTGGTGGTAAGGGCAATAATTGGGATTATTAAGATCGCCTGGCTGCGGCAGACGCTTTGGACTCGGCAGATTGATGAGTCTGTTGCGCACTGCCAGCTCGAACAGTCTTCTCATTTTATTCTGAGGAAATGAGTAAGGACGTCCTAGTCTCTCCTCGAGGGATGGGCGTGGACGCATGCTATTTTGGCGAACGACCGACTTTGAGTTGCTCGGCTGTTGTTGAGCATTGACGACGACGATCGCTTTCCTTTTCCCTTTCTCATTTCGAGAATCTGGTTTTGGAGGAGAAGGTCCATGGCCCATCTGGTCCATTTGGGCTAACTTGTCGATCAAGGCTTGGAAGGTGGTCGGCCTGAAGAACATCATGAATTGCAAGATGGTCGCTTGCGGATCAAGGGTACCTACAAACATGCCTACTGCAGAAGCCTCTTCTATACGTTGTTCGCATTTCAACCATAGGTTCCGCCATCGCGTTGCGTATTGGACCCACGTTTTGCCGGGCCTTATCCTGGCATTTATCAGTGCTGTTATCGGGGTGCGTTCACTAGCACTCGCGAATCTTTGTGTAAATAGTAGCTCCATCTCCGCAAATGTTTTGACAGAGTTGTTAGGTAGCTCCGAATACCATTCAAAGGCTGTTTCTGCTAAGCTGCCGACGAATTGGCGAAGCAACAATTTGTCATCGCCTCCAGTATTGCCGCATAAGGCCCTGAATTGAGTGACATGCTGATGCGGATTCCCTGTCCCTTTATATACGTAGAACTTAGGGATCGTATATCCCGGCGGGTAACTGATTTGGTCATACCAGCCCGGGTACGGTCGCCCCATTTTTACGACCTGACCGGCTGCTTCAGTCGCCTGATGAACCTGGATCTGCTGAGCTATATATTCGTCCAGGTCAGCCTTGGAGATTGCCTCCTCCTTGGCTGTTGACAGAGCCAGTGGAGGATTTGACGTTTCTCCCCTATCGTCTTCAAGGACGATCGGGGGATCTTCAGCTGGAGGATCTTGTTGGATCATCATTCCCACCATGTCCTGGAACAGGAGGGCCATTCGCTTTATATTGGCTGCTTGTTCAGCAGCATCTTTATCCTTCTTCTCCAATATCCGGCGAAGGAATTCAGCATCAGTTTCTTGCTCCTGGCGTTCATCCGAGGACGCTTCGGGACTTTCTTTTAGCCCAGTAAGTGCAGCCATCGCGTTCATCATTTCCTGGAGCTTTTGCTGTTGCTCCTGAGCTTTGGTCACTGACCGTGTAAGCAGTCTATGACCTGTAGATGCACGGCTGTCCTCTTTTCCCGATGCCATGTATACTGTATGAACTATTATGCCCCCGGACTTAGGGCGTTTAGGTTCACTGTCCTTGGCATTTGCCACGAGCGTGGGAATTTTCTCTTGCCTCCTTCTCTTGTGGGCCACTGAAGTTGAGGGGGCCGTTGCAGCAGGCGCCCTGGTGGTGGTCGTCCTTTGCTGTTTGTCCGGACGGTTCTTTTCTTCTTGCACTTTCGCTCTTTTCTGCTGACGAGAGTGACCTTGATCAATTACGGAGTCTTGAAGCCTCCGCCATACTTTATAAATTTTGGAGGATAGCCGCTGAGGGGGCTGCTCCGGCTTCGTTTCCGGAACCCTCTCCGCAGGTGGAGGAGATCTTTTCAGTATGGCAGTTGGAGAGTTCTTGCGCACTCTCCTTAGTGGTTCAAAGCTGTTCCCAGTTGGAACAGCAGCATTAACTTCCACCACTGGAGCAGGTGGAGTTAGCCCTGACGGGGAGTTGCCCCCGGCCTTCCTTACTCGTCGCCAATGGCGATGTCGAGCATGACGAGCCGTTGGGACTGGCTCAGCGATAGAGACAGCTTCTTTTTGCCCCCTGTCTGAATGAGGTGCTGCCGGTGTCAGCCTCTTAAAGACCGATGTTGTCCTTTGAGTGTCGATATTCAATCTGTCAAAAACAGATCCTCGAGCAGGGGCAGGAGCCGGAATAGACAGCCTTGAAAAGACTGACTCTTTGACAGGAGAAGCCGCCTTGACGACTTCTGGAGCAGCGGTTGTTGCCTTCCTCGGGACAACCACTTTAGAGTTCATGGGCTTCCTGGCGTGCCCATCAGAGTTCTGATCCAGCCTGGCAAAGATAGAGGCTGTTGATTTGATATTGGACGACCCGTTGGCAGGGGCCGTTATAGCAGTGAGCCGATCGAAGACCGACTTCTTGTTCGCTTCTGGTGCAGAAATGGGCATGGTGAAGCTTGCAGGCGGGATCATGGTCCTGAAAAACAGACCGGTGGTGGCCTGTGTCAGCTGTTCTATCGGCATGGCCATGATGGAGGCCGCTTGAGGCCCATATGCTACACCTCCAGGTGAGGTGGAGCGTCGGTTGCATTTGCACTTTGAGCAGCTCGAGCAGTTGGAGGCCATTGATGCTTGATTTCTGCGCCAGACAAAAGACCAAATCTTAGTAACTTGAAACCCAAAGGCAACCATTAACAAACCGCGATTCGTTCGCGAAGACGACACATGAAGTGTGGAGTGGAAAGAGGAAAAGGTCCCACCGGGCGTGCCAGAATCTGTTCCCCTTCGAACGGCGGCCAAGACATGGACGTCTTTCCTGAGATTCGGGGCAGATGCTATATGGTTTTATCCGTCTACCTCTCTGAAGATGCCAAGTTGATTTATGGCACCGTGTATCGGCGGTTTAGACAGATGCGGCCGATGTAGCAGACTTCGTCAGATTCCCCCTCACTAGAGGGGTTTTTGATTGTGGGGACGCTCTTCCCTGCAGGCGCAAGCCCCTGCAGTTAATTACGCTACCGCATCGCGGTAACCACTTTCTCCTTCTCCAGAATTTCACTTCGTGTCATGTGTGTTTGTTTTGTTTGTGGTTGCCCGTGGATTGTATACGGAGACTAAGTGATGATGTCGCCCGTAGGACGTGGATTAGTCCAAATCCGTATTTACTTAGATTTGGGTTTGGTGTTTTAGTTTAAGGATACGTTAGCCGTATTGAGGCTAAGATCAACTTAAACGTTCGTTAAGGATACGTTAGTCCTGTTTGAGACTAAGATCAACTTAACGTGGTGATCCATTTAATATATGGCCATCGGGACCCGTCACCTCTCTGACGTCATTGAAGGATTACAACGATAAGTGTTAGAGGAGTTCAGAGATGTACCCTCGAACCAAAGTTGATTAGGGGGCATGTAATCTGATTGAATGTTTAAGGATGTGTTAGCCAGATTTGAGGCTAAGATCGACTTAAACGGGACCGTTTAGATCCAACAAAAGAGCATTTGAAGGCTCTACTGTTCTAGTTTATGAACGTAGTGGTCCATAGGTAGTTTAAGGACATTACGGTCCATTTCCAGTTTAGGGACGTGGTGGTCCAGTTCCAGTTTAGGGACATAGGGGTCCATGTTCCAGTTTAGGTACATAGGGGTCTATGTTCCAGTTTAGGGACATAGGGGTCCATTGGTAGTTTAAGGACGCATAAGTCCACGAGTTTAAGGACCCCGCAGTCCATAAGGGTGTGTGGTCATCGGGACCCGTCACCTCTCTGACGTCATTGAAGAATTACAACGATAGGGGTCAAAGGAGTTCAGAGATGTACCCTCAAACCGGACGTAAATTGATTTAGGAGAGCAGCCGTGAGTCAGTCAATTTAGTTTGAGGACTTACGGCCATGATTGGGCTAAGTCCAGTTGAAAAATGTTCAACACTTTTATTTGCATTTGGCCTATTAGGCCTTTACTAGGGCTTTGCCCCTTTTTTAATAATGCACTGCATTTTTTGTTTTGTTTGGGCTCTGCCTTTTTATAAATGATGTAGGGCATCTATTTTGTTTGGGCTCTGCCCTTTTAATGCATTGCATTTTGTTTTGACCTGCTAGGCCTTTTTGATTTGGGCTTGGCCCTTTAATAATGCGCTCTATTAATTAATCTGACAGAGTGCCACGTGGCTTGTCAGGCGCTTTGTGCTGATTGAGGAGCGCAAGGCGCAAGTCCATATGGAGGTGACACGTGTCATGCTCTGATGAGCGCAAGCACAGTGCGCTGTGCCAGTGCTACACTGTTGTATTTCTGACACGTGGCGTGCTCTGCTGGGTTGCGCCAATTCATGAGAGCAGTGCTCTATTTTAACAGCGCATAGCGCAGATCGTTCTGGAGCTGACACGTGGCGCTTTCTGGTGGCTTGCGCCAACACAGTAGCTCAACAGTGCAGATTTACAAGTGTAAGGCACTGTTTTATTATTTTGATCAATTTTAGATCAAAGAAAACAAATTTTCTTGTTTTCAAAGAACCAGCGGTTCATCAAAAGGGAATGCCTTTGTTGTTTATTATATTTTTTATCGAAGATCCTTGATCTTGTTCTTAGATAAATAATCTTTTCAGAAGAAATTCTTCTTTTTTATTCAAAGGGTTTATCTTTTTCTCTGTTTGAGTTCTTCTCAAAATTTACTTTAGAGGAGTTCTCTCTCTCCTCTTCTCCCTTTTGAGTTAGGGTCTAGGGGCCTTTTTATAGTGCCATTTGGTTTGTTAAATTAGTTAAAGAGATCTTTCTCTGAGTGATTTAGGGATTTTTCCCCACCGTTGGATCTTTGATCCAAGGGCTTCTGTTTTACAGAAGACAATCTTCTTGTTTTTAACAAGATTGAGAAAGATCTTTCCAGAATTTTTCTGTTTGGCGCAAGCGCACCTACGCTTGACACGTGTCGCGCAGCGTAGAGCGCAGCGCAACTGCGCTTGACACGTGTCGCGCACTGCGCTTGACACGTGTCGCATAGCGCAGAGCGCAGCGCAACTGCGCTAGCGCATCTGCGCTTCCACGTGGCGCGCAGCGTAACTGCGCTAGCGCAACTGCGCTGCCACGTGGCTCGCAGCGCAGAGCGCAGCGCAACTGCGCTAGCCCAACTGTGCTGCCACGTGGCGCGCAGCGCAGAGCGCACGTCAGCTGAAGCGTTGCTTCATTTAATAGAGCCTTGCTCTTGATTGAGTGCGCTGCGCTCCCTACGCTGGCGTGTCTGATTTTGACACGTGGCGCTCTGCGCACAGCGCAGGGGATCTGAAGCGTTGCTTCGTTTGTTTTAATTTTAATTTTCAAAACAGAGCTTTGCTCTGATTTGGGGAAACAGAAGCGTTGCTTCGTTTCCCGCCTTAGAATTTGAACAGAGCTTTGCTCTGATTGGGGTAAACATTCACTTCTTTTAGTGGTACTTCTTCTGCCCACTTAGAGAAGTAATTGGTTGTTGCCAATTTGAACGGATGTCCCTTGGATGATGCTGGTTCGATGGGCCCGATTATATCGGTTCCCTATATTTCGAATGGCCAACTAACCAGTGTTGGGTGTAGCGGATTTGGATGCTAGTGGATGAAGTCCCTGTGAACCTGGCATGAGTGACACTGCTTCGCATATTCGAGCCAGTCCTGAATCATTGTGGGCCAATAGTAACCCATTCCCTTGATCTTCAGCTTCATCTTTGGTCCAGCTTGATGAGAACCGCAGAGTCCGTCGTGGGTTTCTTGGACGACTCTCTTTGCTTCTTCTGGTCCCAGGCATCTCAGCCATAGACAATCAAATGATCTCTTATATAAAGTATCATTGACGAAAGCGAAAGACAGAGCCCGTTTCATGAGCTGATGTCTTGATGACGCATCTTTAGGCGTTCGATGGAATTTGAAGTAGTCTATGAAGACTTCTCTCCAATTTTTAGCCTTTTCTTCATCTTCTATTCGGAGGACCGCTTGTTTGGTCATTTCTTTTCCTTCAGATGGCTCTTTTGAACCCTCTGAAGATATTTCTGTTGCCGCGAGAACCCGGCGGTTTTGCACAACGATCCTTACGTCATTGAGGTTTTCGTCGTCCAGTTCCTTAGCATGCTTGGCTAGTGTATCCGCCCTGCTATTTTCGGCACGCGGTATGCTTTCCAGGATGTAGGAGGGGATTTGTGTCAGCAGTTGCTACACTTTTTCACCATACCTTATCAGTTTTGGCTTGCACGTCTGATAGCCACCATTTAATTGGCTAACAACCAGCTGGGAGTCTCTATATATAAGGAGGTTTTCGATTCCCATGTCGACAGCAATCTCAAGACCCGCTATCAAAGCTTTGTACTCAGCCTCGTTGTTTGTCCTCGGCTCTGTTAAGGAAATGGCGAAACACATTATCCCTCCTTGCGGAGTCACGAAGATAAGGCCCATCCCAGTTTTGATTATGGGGGTGATTTGCTTTCGCTTCTTCAAGGAAGATACTCCGTCGAAGTATAGTTTCCATCAGGCATTATTTCCTTCCTTCTCCCCTTTAATTGCGTCGAACGCATGTTCATCTGGCAATTCGCAATTTAAGGGAGAGTCGGCCGGTATCGGATGCTCAGCGAGAAAGTCGGCAGTGGCCTGGCCTTTCACAGCTTTGAGGGGTCGATACGTTATCGAGAACTCCATCAAGAGGATGGCCCATTTGGCAAGCCTTCCTGTTAGTATGGCTCTTGACATCAAATAATTGACAGGATCCACCTTTGATATGAGATGGACCTCATGTGCCAAGGCATAGTGCCTGAGCTTCGTTATCGCGAAGATCAGTACCAGACAATATTTTTCGATGGGGGAGTAGTTATTTTCGGCCCCCAGAAAAACTCGACTCAAATAATAGAGAGCTCTCTCCTTCCCTTGGTCGTTCTCCTGTGCCCATAGCGCACCTAAAGAACCTTCAAGGGCTATTGTGTACAGGATGAGAGGCTTTCCTTTGATCAAAGCGGTCAGTACCAGCGGATTCTGCAGATATTTCTTGATTTCGTCCAGTGCACTTTGGTATTTATGATCCCAAACGAACTGGATCCCTTTCTTCATTAAATGTCTGTAGGGGCGGCACTTGCCAGAGAGGTTGGCTATGAACCACCGGATATACGCGAGTTTTCCTTAGAGAGACAGCAATTGTATGAGAGTTCTTGGTGTTGGTATTTCCATAATCGCCTTGATCTTCGATGGGTCTATTTCGATGTCTCGGTGTCGTATGATGAATACTAGGAATTTGCCTCAGGAGACTCCAAACGCACATTTCAGAGGATTCATCTTTAGATTGTATTTCCGAAGACGCTGGATTCAGATGTTCCCAGTGCTCCTTGTACGATTTGCTTTTCACCACAAGGTCATCAATATAGCATTCAACAATCTCATGTATGAGGTCATCGAGGATCTTCGTCATGGCCCTCTGGTAGATAGCACCAGCGTTCTTCAGACCGAAGGGCATCACCTTGTAGCAAAATATGCCTAGCGGAGTCCAGAAGGCAGTGTGCTTTTAGTCTTCAGGATGCATTTTTATTTGATTGTAGCCTGAAGATCAATCCATGAAGGAGAAGACCTCATGAGTGGACGTGTTATTGATCATCAGCTCGGTAACAGGTAATGGGAAGTCTTCCTTCGGACAAGCTTTGTTAAGGTACCGAAAGTCCACGCAGATGCACACTATCCCATTTTTCTTCATCACTGGAACAATGTTGGCAATCCAGCTAGGATACTGAACTTCTTAGATGAAGCCGGAGTCAATTAGTTTCTTGACTTCGGCGTTGATACTCATCTCGAGCTCGAGCCATATTCTTCATGGCGCCTGTTTGATTGGCTTAACGTCTGGCGATATCGCAAATTTATGCACCGCTATTTCTGGATCTAGTCCTGGCATCTCGGAATAATTCCATGCGAAGCAATCTTTATATTGTATAAGCATGTCTTTTAGTGTGGCCACCTACTTTTTAGACAGCAGCTCACTGATGAACGTTGGCCTCGGATCGTTTTCCGTTCCCAAGTCAATTTTCCTTAGGCTGTCCGCCGTGATGTGTATCCCATCTTCCAACTCTTTTGGCGCCGGTGGAAATTCTAAGATCATCTCGTCCTCATTCTCATTTGAGAAGTACTGGGAGAGGTCATCCCTATTCTTGTGCTCCCCCTCCTTTGAGAATGTTATCACGTGGCAGGTACGAGTTCGTTTCCAAGCTCGATATTGATATGGACTTACCCTCGCAATATAGGTTGCTTTTGGCTTGTGCTTTCATGGTGGGGTTACCCTTTGACTGTCGGATAGAGCAAACATGCCTTGCTGATGCTGGTCTTCGATCCAGTCTTTGAAGGTGAAGCAGTCTTTAGGAGGATGACCTGTTGCTCGGTGGTAGGAGCAATAATCCGAGTGATGGACCTCATTTATCTGTTTGGGGTACCGAGGCTCCGGGAGTGTCATCACTTGATGCTTAATGACAAGGTCGAATATTTTCCTTGTCTTGTCTTGAGGGAAAGAGTATTTCTGACCCATCTTCTTCATAAAAGATGGATTCCAGATGTCTTTTTCTTGATCGCGTGGCTTCTTGGATCCGCTTCGCTGTTTTCTAAAGTCATTCTCGTTCTTCACCTTGTTGTTGCTTTTGCGTCGGGCTTTTTCCTTGCCACGGGAGCGTACAGCGGGCTGAGGGTGAAGGGCATCGTAGTCTTCTCTTTCCGCAGACTGCTGAGTATTCTTAGTTCCAACCACCTGGGATGCCGCGTCCTGGCTTTCTCGAAAATGGCCATTTCGTGGCTGTGGTCATCCCGAACCTTTTGACCTGCTTCCCTTATTAGCGTAGCAACCTGCTCTTCGAATGACGGACTTGACGTTCTTATGGCGGGATCTCACTCTGGTTCAATGTTATGACCATTTGGGAAAACGTTCCATTTTTTACGGAAGCCATTTATGACGCGGCAATTGTGGAATCGCTCTCGTTTACTTGACCGAACGTATCCAAGCCCAATCGTCTCCATTCTCCCGTTGGGCATCTTTCGTTGAGTCTCTGGAACGTCCCAAATCCTTTTGTAGAACTGGTCTTGTCGAGCGGTTTGTTTGAAGGGTATACCTTGGCATCTTAATAGCCTTTTCAATCCCTCTATGTAATATCTGGGTAGACGGATTGGTTGAAACCTGTCAAGCGTAAGCTCGGCACCATGCCAGACTTCTTTTTCCTCTCTGGTTTCCGCAGACTGATAGAAGAGGATCGCCTTTTCACCCTTCACCTGGGAGGGACATAGAAAGTCTGCAGCTCTTGTACGCTGTATGTATTGAGCGCATCAAGTTATTTATAATGTCGTGGTGGAACCATGGTGATTTGTAAGCTCTGATCAGCTCCAGTAAGGGTTTGTGCTGACGGGCTAATGGAGAACACGACATTGATTTCGTCCTCAGAGTCACTGCCAAATACCAAAATAGGAGTAGATGGTCCTGGCCTGTTGTCTTGGGGTTGTCCTGAGTAAACTATTTCTTCATCTTCCTCGGTATCGCTTCCAAAGACCGGGATGGTGGCGACGACTTTTTGTTTATTCTCCGGCTTATGACATCTTTCCGTGTCTTTAAAGTCTGGTAGGAGGTACTTTGCGTCTTCATATTTGCGGACTTCATTTACGGAGAATGGATTTAGCTCCCCCGTGATGGTGTATTCGAGGCCATTTTTGAAATACTTCATACACCGGTGTTGTGTAGAAGGGATGACGTTGTACTCTTGTAACCAAGGCCGGCCGAGCAGAGCGTTATAGCAAGTCTTGACGTCGATGACATGAAATTTGATGTCAGTGATGAGAAACCCAAAGCGTAATGTCAATATCATGGACCTAAGCGTCTGTGATGACTGCGAGTCAAAGCCGGAGATGGTAATTCTATCCCGAGCCAGGTGCCGAATGTTCATGCAAATCTCCTTCAGCACCTTTACGTTGAGAAGGTTGACGGGGGACCCATTGTCGACCAGGATCTTCCCTATCTTGATGTCGTGGCAGTACCCGGTGACATATAGAAGGCAGTTGTGCTCGCACGTTTCGAGGAGGAGACTTTCATCGCTGAATGTAATGTCAGCTGTATGAACCTCTGCCAATACGTCCTTCATCTTTTCTTCTGCAAGGAAACCTTGGAACTGATCAGGCTCTTGCAATGCCTTGATCAGAGAAGCTCGTGTCTCTTTGGACAGGAGGAGAGCATCCAGTATGCTCAGTTGTGAGGGTATCATCCTCAGATGTGCCAGGACATTAAAATCCATCTTGTTTTTCTTAGGCGGGTCCTTCGCTACGAGCTCTTTGACTACTCTATCAACGAGGGCAATTTCCTCAGGGACTTTTTCCTTCCCATTGTCCATTTTGATCGAACCTTTGTTTGTAGGCCCGAGCTTCTTTTTAGGCAACGTACGGTTATGCAGCTGAATATTCTCGCAGTTCTTCTCCTCTTCTTCTTTCCAAGAGGTGGATTCTTTGAAGAGAGGGCCGAAAGTTATTTCTTCCTCAGAATCGCTCCCGAATGTAAGAACTTAAAATTTTCCTTTTATCGAACTGGTATCAATCATGTGACAGTTTCCAGTCGTTCCTTCACGCTCATCTGTCACGCTTCTTTGTTGTCGACGGGTTTTTCTCTTCATCCGCTTGAAGTGTTGACGGTGAGCAACGTATCCTTGCCACCACTTCTTGAAGGCATTGCACTCTTCGGTGGGGTGTGTAACCCTCCGATGGTATAAGCAGTAGTTTGGATGTACATCTGCTTCGTCGAGGCACGTACTCTCGGGAGTGTTTTTCATGAGAGGGGCAGCTTCATTCTCATTAACAAGGCTTTGACGAACCGCTTCTCCTCTTTGATCCTGCTCTTGTTTGTAGCAGGTGTGCTTTAGCTTGGGTGGAGTACTTTTCGAATCACCCTTACCGCGGCTTCTTCATCCTGATGCCGACGCTTGGCCTTTTCGTATATGGCCATTTCATGTTCTTGGACAGCTTTGCTCTTTTGAAGGGCTTCGTTTAGCAGCCTATCAATTGGGTCTTCTGACAGTTCCAGGGATTTTGGCGCCGGTCCTGCACCCAGTTCCTCTGCGTTGCTTTTCGACGCCGAGGGAGTTTCTTCATTATTTAACGACGAATGAGAAACCATGTGGAAACTTGCTACACAATCCTCGGGTTCTTCCGACGAGTCATTTCCCTTATCATTGTCATTATCTCCGTTCTCAAGGATATGGTTGAGAAACTCTTCGAGGGTGACTGGGGTCCGCGCTTTTTGGTTGTACTCTTCCAGAGCATCGATGTACCTTTGCAGGTCCGTGCGCATGTCGTCATACTCGGTAGGCTATACAGTCTTCTTGGCCTTCTTCTTTTTCTTCGAAGACTTCGAAGGCTTGGCCTAGAGGTCTTGCCTATCGTTACCAGTTTTCGGTGTTGGGCGCGGTTTAAGCATCCCCTCAATGATCTCGGGCTCCAGCGGGCTTTTCCATTTGATCGCCGAACATGCTTGAAGATCCTTCAGTATTCTTTTAGTTTTAGCTGAAAGGACCACTTCCACAAACGAGCATGATGCCCCCGGCGTGTCAACCTTTTTAGGAGTGTGCCTCTGTGGCGGGTTCACCCTCCAGTTTTCAGACAGCGCAAACTTCCCTTGTTGGTACCGGTCCTCGACCCAGTTTTTGAAGACGTAGCAATTCTCAATTGGGTAGCCCACTATTCTGTGGTAGGAGAAGAAGTTGGGATTGTTGAGGTCACCGGGCTGCAGTGGACGTCTCGGATCCAACAGTGTGATGAGTTTGTTGCGCATTTCCAGTTCGAACAATCTCCTCGTTTAATCATGGAGGAACGAGTAAGCACGTCCTAGCTTCTCTTTCATGGATTGGTGCAGGCGCGCATTGTTTTAGCGAGCAACTGGTTTTGGGTCACTCAGTTGTTGTTGAGTGTTGGCAACGAAGGCTGCTTTCCCTTTACCCTTTGTATTCCGAGGGTCCATTTTTGAAGAGGGAGGCTCATGGCCCATTTGGGCCAGCTTGTCGATCAAAGCCTGAAAGGTGGTCTACTTAAAGAACGTCATGAACTGGGACACAATCGCTTGAGGATCAAGAGTCCCTATGAACATTCCCACGGCAGGAGCCTCTTCGATGCGTTGTTCGCATTTCGACCATAAGTTCCGCCACCGAATTTCGTATTGAACCCAGGTCTCTCTTGGCTTCACCTTGGCATTAATTAATGCCTTGATCGGGGTGCGTTCGCTTGCGCTTGCGAACCACTGTGTGAACAGCAGCTCCATTTCTGTGAATGTTTTGACGGAGTCATTTGGGAGCTCCGAATACGATTCAAATGCTGTTTCCGGCAGGCTGCCAATGAACTGGCGAAGCAGCAATTTATCGTCGCCTCCAGTATTTCCATATAGAGCTCTAAATTGAGCGACGTGCTGATGAGGATTGCCTGTCCCCTTATACACATGGAATTTGGGTATCGTATATCCCGGCGGATACTTGATCTGATCATACCAGCCCGGATACGGTCGCCCAGTTCGGACGACTTGGCCAGCCGTTTCACTCGCTTGATGAGCTTGTATTTATTAAGAGATGTAATCCTCAAGGGTATCTTTGGAGATCGTTTCCTCCCTGGCCACTGATAGGGCCGGAAGAGGGTTCGATGTTTCTCCTCTGTCGTCCTCGATGATTATCGGTGGATCTTCGGTTGGAGGTTCTGGCTGGATCATCATTCCAAGCATGTCCTAGAACAAATGCGCCATCTGCTTTATATTAGCAGCTTGTTCCGCGGCCTCCTTATCTTTTCTTTCTATCACCCTTCGCAGGAACTCTGTATCGGTCTCTTGTTCCTGGCGCTGTTCGGACGTTTCTTCCGGGCTTTCTTTTTGTCCGGTGAGTGCTGCCATTTTCGTCAGCATCTCCTGGAGCTTTTATTGTTGCTCCTGAGCCTTTGTTAATGACCGAGTTTGCGGTCGATGACCCACGGAAGCATGGCTTTCCTCTTTCCCGGAAGCCATGTAAACCGTGTGCACTATCATGCCCCCAGACTTGGAGCGTTTGGATCCATCACCTTTGGAATTTGCCGCCGGTGGTGGGAGATTCTCTGGCCTTCTCTTTTTGTGGGAGGTCGAAGTTGAAGGAGCCATTGTAGCAGACACCTGCGAGAAAGAAGTCCTTCGCTGTATGGTGGAGGGATGACTTTCCTCTTGTCGAACCTTCATTTTCTCTGGTTGACGAGAGTAGTTCTTGTTGATCATAGAATCTTGGACTTTCCGTCAGACCCTATGGATTTGGGAGGACAGCCACTGAGGGGGCTGCTCCGGCTTTGCTTGCGTCATATTTTTAGCAGGAAGTGGAGATTTCTTCAGCATTGCGGTCGGAGAGTTCTTTCGCATCCTCCTAAGCAGTTCAAAGCTGTTCCCGGTTGGAACAACAGTGTCAACTTCCACCATTGGAGCTGGTGGAGTAAGTCCAGAAGGGGAGTTTCCCCCAGCTCTTCTCACTCGGCGCCAGTGACGACGTCGAGCATGCCTTGCAGATAGGATCACCTTAGTTTTGGAAGCGGTTTCGTCATGCCCCCTGCTTTGGTGAAGGGCTACTGCTGGTGCCAGCCTATTGAAGACTGACGTCCGTTGAGAGGGGGCGATCATTCTTTCGAAGGCCGACTTTCTGGTAGGGGAAGCACTTTTGACGACTTCACCCGTAACAGGAATTGGAATGGCTATCCGTTTGGGGATAACCCCTTCAGGTATCGTGAGCTTCTTTGCAGACCTACTTGAGCTTTGGCTCAGCCTGTTGAAGGCTGAGGTGGCAGACTTGGATGACTCGTTGAGAGGGGCCATGGTGGTTGCAAGTTGATCGAAGACCGACTTCTTAGGAGTTCCTGTAGTGGCACTGGGGTGCTGAAACTCGCTGGCAGGAGCATGGTCCCAAAGAACAATCCAGTGGTGGCTTGAGATACTTGCCCTACCGGCATTGCAAAGATGGAGGCCGCATTCAGCCCGTACGTCACTCCTCCAGTCAGGGCGGAGCGGGAGTTTCTGTTGCAGTTTGTGCAGCTAGAAGCTATTGAACTTTTTCCTGCACAGGAGAAAGACACCAAATCTTATTACCTCGAATCCATAGGCAACCATAGCAAATCGCGATCTTTTTTGCAAAACACGACACACGAAGTGTGGAGTGGAAAGAGGAAAAGGTCCCACCGGGCGTGCCAGAATCTGTTTACTGAGGAAAACAAGAACGAACCGGGATGGATCGTTTTGCCTGAATTTGGGGGCAGATGCTATTTGGATTTATCCGTCCACCTCTCCGAAAATGCCAAGTTGATTTATGGCACCGTATATCGGAGGTTTGGACAGATACGGCCGTTGTAGGAGATTTTGTCAGATTCCCCCTCGTTTGCGAGGGGTTTTTGATTGCGAGGACGCTCTTCCTTGCAGGCAAAAGCCCCCACAGTTAATTACGTTACCGCACCACGATAACCACTTTCTCCTACTCCGGAAGTTCACTTCGTGTTGTGTGTGTTTTTATTTGTTTAGGTTGCCCATGGATTGTATACGGAGACTAATTTATGTTGTCGCCCGTAGGGCGTGGATTAGTCTAAATCCGTATATCTTAGATTTAGGTTTGGGTTGATTTAAGGATCGTTGATCCGTTTTGAGATCAAGATCGACTTTAAATGTATACGAGCATTTGGGGGCTCGGTTGGTTTTTTGTTAAGGATACGGTAGTCCAATTTGAGACTAAGATCTACTTAACAGGGTGTTAGGATCATTTTTGTTTCAGATCCAACAAGAGAGCATTTGGGCACTGTTGTTTTAGTTTAAGGACGTCTCTGTCCCTTATCGCCATTTTGGAGGCGAAGTTGTAGTTTGAGGACATTTCGGTCTGTTGATCACTATTTTTGAGGTGAGGTTTTAGTTTAAGGACGTTACGGCCCGCTGTTAGTTTAGGGACATCTCGGTCCATTGTTGCCATTTTGGGGTGACGGTTTAGTTTAAGGACGTATCGGTCCGTTGATCACCATTTTTGAGGTGATGTTTTAGTTTAAGGACGTTACTGTCCATCGTTAGTTTAGGGACATCTCGGTCCATTGTCGCCATTTTGGCTGATGGTTTGATTTGGGGTGTGCACGTCAATTTGGGCAGTGCACCAAAAAGCTGCTGGTTGTCGGGACCCACCACCTCTCTGAAGACGCTGAGAAATTACAACGACATGTATCAGAGATGTAGAGAGATGTACTCTTGAACCAATTCCCGTATTTGAGAGAAAAAGGAATCGGTGGTAAACCCAGAAATCATTAGTAGTATTTTGAGACTAAGACTTCCTCAGGGGAATGTGGGACGGATATCGTTTTGAGATATCATCAATTGAAAGATCGATAGTCGTATTTTGGACTAAGATTAGTTTGGGAAGTATTGAGCACATATGCTCGGTCCACTCAGTTTTCATTTTATTTTAAAAAGAGTGCTAAGCACTCGTTTGGGCTCAGTCCCTTCTTTATGCAAAAAGTGCTGAGCACCTATGTAATTTGACGCTCACACATAACCATATGGGGTTTTCATTCATGGGGATTTGCCCAAGAAGTGTTAACACTTTACCCTTTTCTGTCTCTTTATGGAGTGCTGAGCACTCTTTATGGAGTGCTGAGCACTCTTTATGGTGGCCACGTGCGAAGCACGTGAGGCGCTAAGCGCTGCCTAGTGAGTGTCAAGCACTTTTTATTTCGTGGCGTCCATATGAGGGACACGTGAGGCGCTGGGCGCTGCCTGGTGAGTGTCAAGCACTTTTTATTCTGTGGCTCCCACGTAAGGGACCCGTGAGATGCTGGGCGCTGCCTGGTGAGTGTCAAGTAGTTTTTATTCTGTGGCACCCACGTGAGGGACATGTGAGACACTGGACGCTGCCTGGTGAGTGTCAAGCACTTTTTATTCTGTGGCGCCCACGTGTGGGACACGTGACGAACTGGGTGCTAGGCACCGCTCACTGAGTGCTGAGCACTCCTTTATTTTGTAGCGCCCACGTGAGAGGCACATGGGGCGTTGGGTGCTGAGCGCAAGTCACTGAATGCTAAGCACCCCTTTATTTTGTAGTGCCCACATGAGGGCCACGTGAGGCACTAGGTGCTGAGCGCCAGTCACTGAGTGCTGAGCGCCAGTCACTGAGTACTAAGCACCACTTTATTTTATTTACCTAATTTTCCAAGAAGTGAGTTCTTTTTCTTTGAGAATTTAATTCTCTGTTCTTTCTGAAACTTATGGGGGGGTTCCTCCTTTTCAAACTTAAAGTCTTGGGTCCTTTATATAGTAGAGGTAGTTTGTTAATTAGTTGAAGAAATCTCTCATTAAGAGATCCTAATTGATTTTAGGGATTACCCACCGTTAGATCTTTTATCTAAGGACTTCTGTTATACAAAAAAGTATTTTCTTGTTTTTAACAAGATTAGGGAAATATTTACCCATTCAGAATTTATTCTGTAGATCGGTGATTCTTTAATCACCATTGGATTTTTAATCCAACGGTACTCTGTTTTACAGAGGGCAACCTTTCTTGTTTAGAAAGATTTGAGAAATATTTCTTCTAACAGAATTTAATTCTTCATCCTAATGATTTATCATCTCCGTTGGATCTTTGATCCAACGGCTCTGCTTAACAGAGAGTAGAATTTAATTCTACAAGGCGCCGGCGCTCACGTGCTGTGCACGTGGGCGCTGCTTAAGATTTTTGTGTGCTTGCACACGGGCGCTGCTCATATAAGAGTTTTTAACTCTGGCTCTAGCGCACTCATAGAAGGCACGTGAGGCGCTGCTTAAGATTTTTGTATGTTTTGCACACGGGTGCTGCTCATATAAGAGTTTTTAACTCTGGCGCTGGCGCTCTCGTGGAAGGCATGTGAGGCACTGCCTATTGAGTTTTGAACAGAGGTTTGCTCTTTTATTGGGGGAAACAAGTTTGAAAAGTCGCAACGATCCGATTAATTATCTAGATACCGCACCCGGTGAAGGACCCCCCGGCCCATACATGTCACCACCCATCCACTCCGGATACATATGCCGATAGTACTCATCTTGTTCCTCCTTTTGCTTTGGTGCTGCCTCGGCCCGTTCTTCGTATGCTTCAAGATGGGTTTTGACTTGAGCATTGATACAGGCATCGATTTCTGCAATTAGGTTGCGTCGCTTTTCTTCTAATTCTTTTCTCAAGAGTTCCAGCAGCGCATCCGCCGAGCCGGATGCCCGTGACTGCATCTGGGTGATGGAAAATTTGCAAATACTTGTAGAACTCGTACGACGTAGCATGCCCCCACTTCCTAATCCCCTATCGTGTCCATCATGATGTCCCTTGGATATCTCATCTAAGATAGGGTTAATCATATGTATCGGGGTATCGGGACCAACGCTTATACCAATTGTTTTCTCCTCAACCGCTTTCTGCAAATGTTCCATCCAGTTAAATTTTATATATTTTAAGGTTCAAACAGAATCAAAATAGTTATTAACTATATGAAATTGAAGAATAAGCACAACTTACCCTATATTTTCGAGACAATGGATCTTAGCCAGAACACGTCGAAATCCATTCTTTGAATTGATTGTAACCGGTTGGATTTTTGTTTTCTGCATTCAATAAACAATAATAAAAATAAATCACATGATAGGTAATAATATTTTGAAAAAGTTCAATGCGATCATTAACTTAAAAATTTAAATTACTAACCATCCTCCAATTGACGTTTTCTAACAGTAACTTCTCACTAGTCAAATTAGAACGCAGACATTTCCTACATTCCCTATTTTTTTGTTGCGTTTTGATTCGTCCTTCAAATTAACAATTTTTTTATTACTAATAATATCTTTTCTACATTGGACTTTGGTATTGTTAGGATCAAAAGTTTGGTTAATAAAAAAACACACACGCACATATACGAATTTAAAATCATATATACCGGTTTTTCGTGGTTATCATGTAAGCGGCCAATTTTTCCTTTTGTTCCCTCCGCATCCATGTTCCGATGTCTTTCATGAGCTCTGTTTGCTCTTGCGAAGTATTTGCATCAATCCATTTGCCGAGAAATTTTGTTTTAAGCCAATTACGTTGCCTTTTTTCTTAAGCCTATACTCGGTCCACTATGTGCTTCAGCAACAATTCTATATCAAATGAAACAGTACTGTAGTCGTCATCTATACCGATATATCTGTAGTGGTCATTGGACTGAAATAAAAGAATAAGAAGCTAATTTATTTTGAATAAGTACCAAATTATATATATTTGATAATAACTTGATTAAGCATGTGCTGTTAAAAATAATTGATGTGGATTTTATTAGTTCTCAAATTTTAACCGTAAGTATACAGTTTATCGCAGTTGTACTTGAGGATCGTTCCCACAGAGAGGTGTGCTAACTACTTTTAAATTAAGTTAAAGAGTTAGATTTTTTTAAAAAATCTAAACATTTAAATACAAAATAAAATAAAAGTTGGTTTTCAAGAGAGTGAAAAATCTATGGTTTTTATTTGCTTTTCTAATGTGGTGGTTTATATGATAAACTTTTATTCTCTTTCCTAATTTTAACTAATGATCTATTAATAACATAAAAGTATAAGATAATGTTTCCCCCAATCAGAGTAAAGTTTTGTTCAAAATTTTAAATTTTGAAATGAAGCAATGCTTCATAGCAACGCCAAGTGCGCTGCGCCCTAAGTAGCGCACCATGTGCAAGGCACGTGTGCGCTAGCTTTAAAAGCGCTGCACTTAAGCAGCGCACCACGTGCAAAGCACGGGTGCGCTAGCGCTGGAACTAAAAACTCCTCACCGTCAGATCAAAGATCTAATAAAGATGATAAATTATCAATTAACCAGAATAAAATTCTGTTAAGGAGAGATTCGTCAGAATCTTTCCAAACAAAAAGATTGTGCTCTGTAAATCAGAGCACCGTTGGATCAATGATCCAAATGTGATTAAAAATCACCAAAATACAGAATAAATTTTGTGTGGGAAAAGATTTCCCAATGTTGTTAAAAACAAGAAAATTGCCTTCTGTAAATCAGAAGCCCTTGGATCAAAGATCCAACGGTGGGGAAATCCCCAAATCAAACGGAGAAAAGATCTCCTTAACCGATTGAACAAGTTAGCTCGCCCTATATAAAGGCCGCAAGACTTCAAGTCTCATATACAGAAACATACAGAGGAACCCCCTATAAACTTTGAGAAATCTCAAGAAAGAAGAGCCAAGCTTTCTTCAAGGTAAAAATAAACAGAGAGATGAAATCATCTCATATTAAAAAGAAGAATTCACTTCTTTCTCACAGATTATAGATCTATAAGACCAAGGTCTTTTACAAAGGGATTAAAGGATCTCATCATAAAATAAAAAGAAGAACATAACACTTCTCACAGATCATAGATCTATAAAATAAGGGGGGGAGAATAAGTCAATTCTCTTAGGATCACAGATCCATAAAGGCAAAGCCTTTCATCAAATAAGAGATTGAAACTTCTCCTACAAAATAAGAACTTTGTTCTTAGAACCTTGAGACAAAGTCTTTTCTAAACGAGAATTTAGTTCTCAGATCAAAAAGCTGATTAGATAGCGCTTTGCGCTCATAAACTAGCGCTCTGCGCTCTTGGACTGGCGCTCAGCGCTAAGTGCGCAATGTGTTTCCCACGTGTGCGCTACTTGAACAGAAGCGCTTTGCGCTCTTTAGACCAGCGCTCAGTGCCAAACGCGCCACGTGCTTCCCACATGTGCGCCACTCAGCAGAAGCGCTTTGCGCCCATAATCTGGCGCTCAGCGCCAAGCGCGCCACGTGCTCCTCACGTGTGCGCCACTCAGCAGCAGCGCAATGCGCTCATAATCTGGCGCCCAGCGCCAAGCGCACCACGTGCTACTCACGTGTGCGCCACTCAGCAGAAGCGCAATGCAATCATAAACTAACACTCTGCGCTCTTTGACTGGCGCAAAGCGCCAAGCGCGCCACGCGCTCCTCACATGTGCGCTAAACGAACATAGATTGCCCTATAAGTAAAGCCCAGAGCTATGATGAATGCTCAGCATTCAGTAAAATACAAAAATATTGTCAGAACTCAAACCAATGCTCAGCATTGTTAAATGTTTAACATTTTAACTGAGTGGGCCAAGCCCAAGTTGGCTATAAACCCTCATTCAGATTAACTGAGCCCATGTGCTCATAAATCTCAGATCTTAGTCCCAATTTGGACTATAGATCTCCCAAACAAAATTGGTTCAAGGGTATATCTCTTCACTCCTCTGATATTTTTTGTTGTAATCCTTCAACGTCTTCAGAGAGGTGACGGGTCCCGATAACCATACATTCAATAGACTATGACGTCTTTAAACTGGACTGTGGGGTCCTTAAACCCATGGACTATGATGTCCTTAATCTCGAACTGTGGTGTCCTTAAACCCATAGACTATGATGTCTTTAAATTGGAATGTGGGGTCCTTAAACCCATGGACTATGATGTCCTTAACCTTGGACTGTGGGGTCCTTAAACCCATGGACTATGATGTCCTTAACCTCGGACTGTGGGGTCCTTAAACCCATGGACTATGATGTCCTTAACCCTGGACTGTGGGGTCCTTGAACCCATGGACTATGATGTCCTTAACCTTGGACCATAATGTCCTTAAACTAATTATTGACCGTAATGTCCCTAAACTAAACAATAGAGCCCAAATGCTCTTTTGTTGGATCTAAACGATCCCGTTGAGTAGATCTTAGTCTAAAATTAGACTAACGTATCCTCAACAAACGTTTAAGTTGATCTTAGTCTCAAATGAGACTAACGTATCCTTAAAACCAACCCCAAAACCAAATCAAATAAAATATGGATTTGGACTAATCCACGCCCTACGGGCGACAACATAAATTAGTCTCCGTATACAATCTACGGAAAACCAAAAACAAAACAAACACCCACGACACGAAGTGACCATCTGGAGAAGGAGAAAGTGGTTACCGCGATGCGGTAGTGTAATTAACTGCAGGGGCTTGCACCTGCACGGAAAGCGTCCCCATAATCAAAAACCCCTCAAATGAGGGGGAATTTGACGAAGCCTGCTACATAGTTCGCATCCGTTTAAACCTTCGATACACGGTGTCATAAATCAACTTGGTATCTTCGGAGAGGTGGACGGATAGCACCAATTAGTATCTGCCCCCGAAATTTAGGCCCTTACGTCCCAACGTCCCGGTCGCGTCTTTCGGCGGAGAACAGATTCTGGCACGCCCGGTGGGACCTGTTCCTTTTTCCGCTCTATATTTCGTGTGTCGTGTTTCGCGAACGAATTGCGGTTTGATATGGTTGTCCCTGATTCGAGGTACTAAGATTTGGTTTCTTGCTCCTTGCAGAAAACAGAAGATCAATGGCTTCAAACTGCACTAACTGCAACTGCAACTCTCGCTTCGTTCCATCCAGAGGAGTGACTTATGGGCCCCAAGCAGCCTCCATCTTCGCTATGCCGGTAGAACAGGTGACTCATGCCACAATGGATTGTTTTTCGGGACCATGCTCCCGCCAACGAGCTTCAGCTTCCCTGTACCATCGCAAGAAACTCCTAAGAAGTCGGTCACTTTGATCGGCTTGCAACTACTGCGGCCCCTCTCAACGGGTCGCCTAAGTCCACTGCCTCAGTTTTTAACAGATTAGGCTAAAGCTCCAGAGGGCCCACGAAGAAGCCCGCAATTCCTGAAGATGTTATCCCTAAGCGGTTAGCCATTCCTACTCCTGAACTCCCCAAGACGGCTTCTTCTGCTAAGGGGTCGGTCTTCACGAGACTGGCCATTTCAGCCCCTACTCTGCGTGAAGTCATGAAGGCTGTTTCCCCTATTCGAAAGTCAGCCTTCGCAAAAATGACTACCCCCTCTCAACGGGTATCAGTCTTCGACAGGCTAACACCAATAACAGTCTCTCCTCAAAGCAGGGGCATGAAGAAGCTCATCCAACAGCGGAGGTGATCCCGGCCACAAGACATGCTCGACGTCGCCACTGGCGCCGAGTGAGGAAAGCTGGGGGCAATTCCCCTTCTGGACTGACTCCGCCAGCTCCAATGGTGAAAGTTGATGCTGTTGTTCCAACTGGGAACAGCTTTGAATTACTTAACAGGGTGCGCAGGAACTCACCAGCTGCTGTACTAAAAAGGTCTCCTCCACCTATGGAGAATGCCCCAAAGACGAAGCTAGAGCAGCCCCCTCAGCGCCTGTCCTCTAAAATTTACAAGGTCTGGCGTCAAGTCCAAGACTCGGTGATTGATCAAGATTATCCCCGCTGACAGAAAAAGATAAAGGTTCGGCAAGAAGAGGACCATCCTGTCAAGCCACAGAAGGTGACAGCTACTTGGGTGCCCGCCACAACGGCTCCCTCAGCTTCGAACGTCCACAAAAGAAGGAGACCGGAGAAGATCCCCGCATCTTTAGCAAATCGCAAAGACACCGAACCTAAACGCCCCAAGTCTGGGAGCATGGTGGTGCACACCATCTATATGGCATCCGAAAAAGAGGATAGCCGTATCTCCACAGGCCATCGACCGCTTACGCGATCAGTGACTAGGGCTCAGGAGCAACAACAACAAAAGCTCCAAGAAATGCTAACAGCTATGGCCGCACTCACTGGGCCAAAAGAAAGCCCAGAAGCGTCATAAATAGGAAACCGATGCTGACTTCCTCCGCAGAGTCCTCGAAAAGAAGGACAGAGAAGCAGCAGAACAAGCGGCTAATATAAAACGAATGGTGCTTCTCTTCCAAGACATGGTCGGGATGATGATACAGCCGGATCCTCCAGCCGAAGATCCTCCGATTATCCGCGAAGACGACCGAGCGGAAACGTCAAACCCTCTTCCGGCTTGTTCAGCAGCCAAAGAGGAGACCATCTCAAAAGATGCCCTGGATGATTACATTGCTCAGCAGATACGAGTTCATCAAGCGAATGAAGCGGCTGGGCAAATTGTTAAAACTGGATGACCCTATCCGGGTTGGTATGACCAAATAAAGTACCTGCTGGGATACACGATCCCCAAATTCCACGTATATAAGGGAACGTGAAATCCGCATCAGCACATCGCTCAATTTAGAGCCTTGTGCGGCAATACCGGAGGTGACGATAAGCTACTGCTTCTCCAATTCGTTGGTAGCTTGTCAGAGACAGCATTTGAGTGGTATTCGGAGTTGCCCAACGACTCCGTCAAAACATTTGCAGAGATGGAGCTGTTATTCACCCAACGTTTTGCGAGCGCTAGCGAACGTACCCCAATCACGGCATTGATCAATGCCAGGGTGAAGTCGGGAGAAACTTGGGTTCAGTACGCGATACAGTGGCGGAATTTATGGTCGAAGTACGAGCAGCGCATCGAAGATGCTCCTATGGTAGACATGTGCGTGGGTACTCTTGATCCTCAGGCGACCATTTCAAAATTCATGATGTTTTTCAAGCCGACCACTTTCCAGACCTTGATTGACAAACTGGCCCAAATGGACCAGATGGGTCATAGACCTTCCTCTTCGAAGTCGGAGCCCATGAAGCGAAAAAGGGAAAGGGAAAGCGACCTTCGTCGCCAATGCTCAACAGCAGCCTAGTGGCCCAAAACTAACTGATTGCCTAGACGAGAGACGGCGATTCTTTAATGAGAAAATGAAGCGTCCTTATTCGTTTCCCCGGGATAAAACGAGGAGATTGTTTAAACTAGAGGTGCACAACAGGCTCATTAATTTGCTGAATCCAAAACGCCTATTGCAACTCGGTGAGGCTAATAATCCCAATTATTGCCCCTATCACCAAGCGATAGGCCATCCAATTGAAGATTGCTTCATCTTTAAAGGCTGGATTGAAGACCAATACCAACAGGGCAAATTCGCATTGTCCGAGAATTGGAAAGTAAGCCCGCCTCAACCGCACGCTCTTAAAAGGGGGGACACACCGGGGGGCATCGTGCTCTTTTGTAGAAGAAACTCCATGGGAGGTCGTTCTTTCAGCCAAAACAAAGAGAATGCTGAAGGATCTCCAAACATGCCCGGCGATCAGATAGAAAATCAGGTAGAACCAGAGATCATCGAGGGAATGCTGAAACCGCGCCCAACTCTAAAAATTGGTGGTGATAGTTAAAGCGCCCACACCCAGCTGTCAAAGTCTTCGAAGAAGAAGAAGAAGACAAAAAAGCCCGTGAAGTCTGGTGACAAGCGCACGGACCTGCAAAAACATATTGACACGCTGGAAGAATATAACCAGAAGGTGCGGACCCCAGTCATGCTCCAAGAATTTCTCAGCCACGTCCTTGAGGACGGAGATGACGACAATGGAGAAGACTCGTCGGATGAACCTGAGGATTATGTGGCAAACTGCCATGTAATCTCTCACTCGTTAATAAACAGTGGAGAAGCTCTGGATGCAGAGAAACCGGGGGCAGATCGTGAGCCGGAACTTCTAGGATCGTCAGACGAGATGATTGATGCATTCCTGAACGAAGCCCTTCTGAAAAGCAAGGCTGATCGAGAGCGCGAAACGGTAATATTTGAAAAAGCCAAGCGCCGGCGACTGAACGGAAAGATTGAAGCACCCCAACCAGATAGGAGCACTTCGGCCGCCAGCAAAAGCATGTTCAAGATGAGGAAAAGGTTCGCTAAAGCCATATCGATGGGAATGAAGCTGCCACCCTCCGAAGGAAACACTTCTGATGAGATACACCTTAATGAAGAGGATGTACATCCTAATTACTGTTTATATCATCAAAGGATTGCGTACCCCACCGAAGAGTGCAACGCCTTTAAAAATTGGTGGCAAGGGTATGTCGTTCACAGGCAACACTTCAAGAGGATGAAGCGTGAAGCTCGTCGAGAGCAGAAAAAGGCGACAGACGAGCGAGGAAGAGCTGCCGGCAACTGTCACGTGGTTGAGAGCAGGGGATCGCAAGTTCTCACCTTCGGGAGAGACTCTGACGAAGAAATAGCCCTCGGCCCCCTCTTCAAAGAATCCATCTCAGGAAAAGAGGAAGAACCAAAGAGCTGTGAGAACATTCAGCTGCGCAATCGCACATTACCTAAAAAGAATCTCGGACCCGTAAACAAGAGGTCAAACAAAAAGGATAAGGGAAAAGAGAAAGTCCTTGAGGATATCACACTCGATGACCAAGCCGTCGAAGAGCTGACAGCCAAGGATCCACCCAAGAAAAACAAAGTGGATTACAACGTTCTGGCACACCTGAGGAAGATACCTTCACAGCTAAGCATTTTCGACACCCTTCTGCTATCCAAAGAGGCGAGAGATTCTTTGATCAAGGCACTACAAGAGCCCGATAAATTCCAGGCTTTCCTCGCCGAAGAAAAGATGAAGGATGAGCTGGAAGAAGTGCACACGGCCAATATCATCTTCGGCGATGAAGATCTCCTCCTCGGGATGTGCGAGCATAACCGTCCCCTTTATGTCTCTGGATACTATCATGATATTAAGATAGGCAAGATCCTGGTTGACAATGGGTCCTCCGTCAATCTCCTCAATATAAGAGTGTTGAAGGAAATCTGCATGAGCATACAGCACCTCGCTCGTGATAAAATCACCATCTCCGGGTTCGACTCCTAGTCATCACGGACGCTCGGGTCTGTGATATTGACGTTACGCTTTAGGTTGCTCGTCACGGACATCAAGTTTCATGTCATTTACGCCAAGACTTGCTACAACGCTTTTCTCCGCAGGCCTTGGTTACACGAGCACAACATCATCCCTTCTACACAACATCAGTGTATGAAGTATTTCAAGGATGGTCTTGAGTATACCGTGACAAAAGAACTGAACCCATTCTCCGTGAATGAAGTCCGAAAATACGAAGTTGCAAAATACTTTCTGTCAGACTTTGAAGACATGGAAAGGTGTCATAAGACGGAAAATAAGCAAAAAGCTATCACCACCATTCCGGTCTTCGGGAGTGATACCGAGGAGGAGGAAGAGATAGTTTATTCAGGGCCGCCCCAATGCAATAAGCCGAGACCGTCCACCCCGATGTTAGTCTTCGGCAGCGACTCGGAAGATGAGGTCAATGCAGTATTTTCTGTTCGGCCATCAATACAAGCCTTCGCTGGCGATGATCGGAGTTTGCAGATCGCCATGGTTCCGCAGGAGCACTACAAAGAGCTCAACGCACTTGATACCTACAGTGTGCAAGAACTGCAGACGTTCTACATCCCTCCCAGGCGAAAAGATGAAAAGACGATCCTCTTTTCTCAATCCATGAAAACCAAAGTGGAGAAAGAAATTTGGCATGGTGCCGATTCTACGCTTGACAGGCTCCAGCCTATCTGTCCGCCCAGATACTACACAGAAGGATTAAAAAGGCTGTGGAGGCACCAAGGCGTACCCTTCAAACAGACTGCTCGAAAAACTAAGTTCTATGATAGGATCTGGAACGTCCCCGGAACTCAGCGAAAATTGCCCAACGGGAGAATGGAAATGATCGGGCTTGGATATGTTCAATCCAAAAAACGGGAGCGATTCCATGGCTGCTACGTCATACATGACTTCGATGAAGAAAGAGATGCCCTGTGGGAAGATACTAACCCTGAACCAAAACGAGGTCCCGTCGTGAAAGTGCCAAGTCCGTCATTCGAAGAACAGATGGACAAGCTAATAAGGGAAGCGGGTCAAAAGGTCCGGGATGATTATAGCCGCGAAATCACCATCTATGAGAAAGCCAAGACGCAGCGTCTCTTTCAGCAGGCTACGAAAAATGACGATGCTCTTCGTCGCCAGCCCATCATACAAAAGACCCGACGCGGAGGCAAAAATAAACTGAAGAACGGAAAATATGTTCGACAGCAGCAAAGCTGGTTCAAGAAGCTGTTAGTGTATATGCCCTAGAGGCCATTACCGTATCATACTATTTTGTATATTACTTAATGGAAGCTTGGGATATTCACCTTGTATATACAATCTTGCTCAAAATAGTAGTATGCTACTTGGTTTGTTTCTACTTCAATGTGTACATGTGTTTATTTTATTATATCACCTATACGCATTAGTGGAGCCCTTAGGATCTTTGCTTGATTACCAGCGTTGTGATGGCAGTCACACTAGTGGGGGCTGGGTAATCTATAAGCACATCCTTATGCAGGTCCCTAGTCGCAGGACTATCGAGACAGGGCATCGATACTCCGGAGTAGACTAGCGCATGCGCTTCTCATCCCAGTGTGGGAGATGGTCTGTCCCACAGCCATCAGTACGTCGTACTGGAGATAGTATGCGGGTGCTCGTTAGGTTACGAGTACACTGGACAGGACTCGTCGGGAACTGACCGGTTGGTATTATACCTATCGTCAGTTATCAGTTCCCAGGTGACATGAGTATAGCTTAGTCCGCTGACTTGACACTGTCACTTCGCCTCGAGTGTGTTCCCACTGTACTTAGATTACTACCCTACCACGGCTCAAAGGAGTCGTGCAAACAGGTAGTAGTTGGGTGCAGTCCCGAAGCACTTGGAGGCAGTGACGGTTAGACAGGATTCGTCTTTCCCGGTATTGGGGGTTGATATCGCGCTGTGTCTAGGAGAGCCATTACATGAGTAGTCCCTGGCCAGGGCAAGCGAGATATACTGGTAGGCTTCCAGTGTTATCTCAGGGTGTTTTGGGCTTCACTCCGACACGACTTGTACCGCTATTAGGGGACTGACGTTTACCGCCCCCTAGGCCCGCCATGCGATGTATCAGACGAACAGACCGGAC
Organism: Agapanthus africanus; assembly: GCA_030015575.1. Taxonomy (NCBI): domain Eukaryota; kingdom Viridiplantae; phylum Streptophyta; class Magnoliopsida; order Asparagales; family Amaryllidaceae; genus Agapanthus; species Agapanthus africanus. Next base: position 764,610,657 of record JASDDO010000022.1, on the reverse strand, counting down.
TGTACGGAGACTGTCACATTCAGGCTCAGTAGGAGTTCAGATGAGTTTCACCTCGTCAGTCTTCTTGTCGGCATCTACCTGGGGACCGTTACGCACAGCTAGTGCCTCTTGCGGTCTGTGGTTAAACCCACTGCCAGCGTAGTGTCGAGTCTTTAGAGTCCTACATAGAAAGCTATTCGCCTTTAGGCAAAAGAGTAGTGGTCGCATGCTTTTGCGACAGGGTTCGGTCACATCCGTGCACTTGTGCACGTACAGTGTCCGGACAGTTAACACTAGCGGGCTTTGGTTTAAGCCAGATCCTAGTGTACGTTTTGGGATTGATTTTATCTCGTTTGTATTCGTGTTCCTCGGAACGCGGATGCGGGTGTGTATGCACAGTTGACAGAGAGACAGGGGCAGAGTATTCTCATTGGGGTTGTTGACTGTTGACTGTTGACAGTTGACTGTTGACCATTGACTTTTGCTTAACCCTAATGAGAATAAGATATATGATTAACATTAATATTAATTAAGTATTATAGTGACATGGTTGTTGAGGGGTTGACTTTGTTGACTTGTTGACTTTGTTGACCGGTTGACTATGTTGGACTAGTTGACCATCATCATGACAATGGCTATCATTCCATGGCAAAGACTTTTGCTTGCTTGTTTATTTATGCAAAATGAGTGCATGAAATGATATAGCCATTTTGACTTAAACCATTTACACAATACTTGATTACTATTTTTGTTATGATGGCATTTGGATTATGAGAGGTGAGAATGAGAAGAGTATGGTTCATTCTATCATTTTGCTTTCTCTCTCTTGAGCTCTCTCATTCTCAAGCTCTCCCTCTTCCTCTTGCTCTCTCTACCTCAAGGCAAACCATTCTCATGTGTTGAGACTCATTTCCTTAGAGATAAAAAGACACCAAAACATTCCTCTACTCATTCTAGTTCACAAGGCCTAGCAAGCCAAGTGATCTAGTTTCTTCAAAGTTCGAAGAAGAAGCCAAAGGTAGAAACTTTCGGGTGGATCCATCTTCGGCGCAAGGAGACGACGAGGTGAAGCCGATCCGGACAACCATCGAGGCTTGAAGACGAAGGAGTTCAAGAAAGAAAGGTATAACCCCCTAACCGAGTAGTTAACAACTCCTAGTTAGGTTGTTAGTTAGATGTTTAACAAAGATCCGGTTTTGAGTCCATGTTACCGCCTCTAGATAAATTGTTTTTCACCAAATTCCGCAAGCCCGAAAGTACCGGGAGAGGTAGCATGGACTTACAGTGGTATCAGAGCCAAAATAAACTCTATCTAACATGTTAGCAAAGTAACTAGAAGATCGATCAAAGAAAAGGTCACGAAACGAACCCGATATGTCAAGTTTCTGCCGATTTTTTTTCTGTTAAAAAATTGATAAATTTCATCTTAAAAATCGGCTCAGGCTTTTTATTGAATAACCACAAAATTTGGTCCCACGAACCGATCAAAGCGCTGCGGAAACGTGGCGGGAGCACGCTCCCGCCGCGGTTCCACGGCCGAGTTGACTCGGCCGAGGTCCAAACTTTGTGCAGTGTATTTCTGGGGTTGTTTTGGGATTTTTGAAATATGTCTTTTCAGCCCAGATTTTCCAGAACGAAAATTTTATGTTTGGGGCCTAAAAATTTGTATTTTTGATCGAACTTCTAAAGACTTAAGCTGATGGGTTTTTTTATCTGTGATGTGACATTTGTATTGAACGTCTACTAATCGCTATATGTCGATTAGTGGGAGTTATACAAATCTGTGATCTGTAATGTCATTGGAATGTGTATATGAATTCATTGGATTGTCACGGGTGAATAGCCGGGGGTTGTGAGACGAGAGTTTTCTTTTCTTTCAATTCATGTAAATTTGTAAATTGATGTAATAATTATTTGTATGGCCGCACAACCGGGTCGGGGTTGTAGCCGTCATTGTATAATTTCTTTTTACTATTTTTGCTCCTAGGATAGACCCATGGAGGGGGTGCACAAACTACCGGGTATCCCGAAGTGCCGAGTGGCCTACTCACGGAGTTGAGGGAGGTTGCTTTGCTTCGGGTACTTGGCGGGTAGTTTGCCCACCCGTAGGGGTCTTGGGTGGGGTATTGGCTATTCACCGCGACCGTGTAATCTGCTTTTTGTTACAGGCTCGTACGAATTGCGGATTCCTAGTATATCCAATGTGTTCATCTGTGATCTGGAATGGCTATCATTGCAATATATCTATATATGATATTATTTAGGCGTTGCTTATGTTTTACAGCCGCGCTAGCCCAGCCCCCGCTCTGTCGTTAGTTAAGTAACCTAACGGGTAATGACGGGGCCCCGTGGTGAATGCGAATGGTATAAGCGTACGTCATATTTTGGTTGTTTTCTACAATGGTAGGATTAAATGATGGGACGCATTAAAAGAACTAATGCAAGAATATCACGCATTAAAAGAACTAATGCAAGAAAATAAACCAAGTAAAAGTCGTTGGAACACTTTCGAAAAAACCACTCAGTTCTTTTCAAAACCAACTTTTAAATGCGGAGCTTGAGCCACTCCTTTTAAAAGCTATCTCGTTCCATCGATTATATCAAGTTCACTACGTTCACGGTTTCGCCAAAACCATTCGTAGCCCTCCGTCGTTTCACATGAATAGTCAATAGTATTCAAGCTATGTTTGTTGGCTAAAGTCAAGGCATAGTGATTGGTAGCTATTGGGTATTCATGTGCAGCATAGATAGATGCGTTGGTTTGGAACAGTCGTACTGCCTTGTTGGCCAAAGTCAAGAGTAGGTGCGGGTGGATTCAAATTAACCTGGAGAACGACGGGTAGAACTTGACATGTGACTTATGATTTGTTGGCCAAAGTCAAGGTCATAAGAGCATGGGGCAAAAATCCACATCGGGAGTTTCAAAAGAACTGAAACTTGCTAGTGTTGCATACCATTTGGAGTGTGATGATTCTGGTAGGATTTCTTCAGTTTCGTCACGCGATGATATTTGGATCCCGATCCTACTGTGAGTATATGCTACTCGTCGGGAAATTTCTCACTTAACGATCAATGCTATAAACCAAGTAGGTGTCTAGAAAGGTGTTAGCGGGGCTACGCCCCCAGGGAAAAGAGGTTATTTAATTAAGAAACTTCGCGAAAGCGTTGGAAAACCTCCCTCGAAGTACCGACACTGGCCTGGCTGAACGGTTAAGCAAGTATTATGCGGTGAGATTGATCCCGACTAATTCTTCCTTTTTGGTTTGAGGATGGATTCGAGAGACAGTGGGAGCCATCCTGTTTAGATAAACTAAAAACCACTCTAAACTTGCAAGAGCATCATGCTGAGTGTTTCTTCTCTCTCCTAATTGCAGCGACCAATCGACATGACTGGACTTAAGTTACTTCTAGATAAAAACATACTGACAGGGCCAAACTACAAAGATTGGCTCAGGAATGTCAAGATGGCAATCACTTACGACAAGCTGGGGTATCTTCTTACCACCAAAGCTCCCCTGTCCCAGGTCCCAAAACCAGCGTCGCGGATAAGGAAATCCGTAAGACCTGGGAACTAGACTGCGCGAAGGCCAAGTGCCTCGTGCTTGCCTCTATGGACAACGAACATCAGAGGAGGCACGAGAATATGGACCTCGAATCCATATTTCTTCATACAAAAGAACTGTATGGAGAGCAATCTCGTATCGCAAGATACGAAGTGTCGAAGAAGTTATTTTCGGCAAGATTGGCCGTCGGATCATCGGTAGCGGAACACGTGCTTAAGATGATTAGTTACATTGAGGAGCTCGCGGACCTTGGGACCACGTTGGAGAATGAGCTCTGTACGGACTTGATTCTCCAGTCTCTTCCTTCCACTTACGCCCAGCTTATACTGAACTTCAACTTACAAGAAAAGGAAGTTGAACTTTCAGAACTCCTCAACATGCTGAGGAACGCAGAAGGCACCCTACAGAAAGGTAGGGAAACATCCACTTTGTTTGTAGGAGTATCTTCTTCTTCTAGGTCCAAGGCGAAAGCCAAGGGAAAGAAGAAGAAAGCCCCCGCCAAACCAAGGGGTGGTGTTAGTAAAGTGGATACGAAGGGAAGGGCAAAAGCAACTAAGAAAGTGGGGAAGCTTGTGGATAAGGAAGAATGCTTCTATTGTCATAAGAAGGGACACTGGAAGAATGATTGCAGGGCTTGGAAGGCCAGAACACAGGAACTGAAGCAGGTTGCGGCTTCAGCTTCAGGTGTGTATGTTATTGAAAACTGTCTTTGTAAGTCTACGTTAGCGCCCCGGCAGTCTACAGACGCCAAATGCGGAATAAAAACTTTTAACTTGGCGCTATCGTATACTTTAACCCGGATCTGCCATTATTGCTAAACTAACAAACTGTAAAGAGTGTAGAAAGGTTATACCGAACGATCCGAGTCCTTCGTTCTTTAACCATCATCCCACGCTCCGTTGCGGCTGCTCCGATCTCGTCGAACTCCGATATCCTCGTCGAGGTGGCACCACATCACTGATTCTTTAAACGGGCTCCCGCCTCTGACTTGAGGCAACTCGATCGTCAAGTTTGCTAAAAGAGACGACCAAGATTGATGTAGAGAATGAGTAGATGACTTTGTCTCGTTCCGTCCAAAACTGTGGACGGACGGTTAATGAAGTTGCCGAGGGAATTGAGTGATGGAATGAAATGAACTGTAAAATTCCATGCACCCCAAATACTATCATATCTTTTTACAACCATGAAAAACTATCAAGTGAGAGAGTGTGAGGAGGAGAGAGAGGGCCGGCCTTCTTATAGAAGAGGAGGAGGTGACCGTAGGAGAAAGAGAGTAACCATAGGATAAATATCATGTGTGAACACAAAATAAATATCCTTAGCTAAACAAGAAAGTAATGAAATCAAAGCATGAGTCACTTTGCCTTGTCACAAATTCTAGAACCTTCTAGAACCTTCTAGAAGCACGACTCACTCTCATCCAAGAAAAGATAAATCCGCCTTTAACCAAATGTTAAAAGACGGCTGATAGAAAACTGGAAACTGGCAACTTCCAAAAGTGATCCTGAAACAACTTTCAGGATAACCCCGAAACTCTATAAATATACCCGCATTTGTATTACGACCGAATACAAATGCAACCGAGACAAAGATATTATACCTACTCAATATAATACTCGGATCCGGCTTAAACCAAAGCCGACCAGTATTATCTGCCCGAAAAATAACACGTGCGTAAACGCACGTGCATTTTCCGAACCCTGCCATAAAACCATACGGCCTCTACAACGTTTCGCCCGAACTTGGGAAACTGTCTGTGGGGGACTCTAATGACTCGTCAGTACCCTGGCAGTGGGTTTAACCACAAACCGTCAGCTGCACTAGCTATGCGTAACGGTTGCCCACGGACTGACCTCAAGGGAGACTGATGAGCGAACTCAAGGGTGGCCGATGAGCTGACACATCCAGAAACCCTACTGAGCCTAACAGTGACAATGTATATACAGTCCGGTCCGTTCGTCAATGAGTATCGCATATCCGCCTAGGGGGCTAGTAACGTCAGACCCCCAGAAGCAGTATAAGTCGTGTCGGAGTGAAGCCCAATAACACCCTGAGATACTACTGGAGTACCTACCAGTAAATCTCCTGCCACGGCCGTGGGCTTTGTGTAATGGCTCTCCTAGACACAGCACGATCTCGCCCCCCAATACCGGGAGAGACGAATCCCCTGCCGATCCGCTCACGTGCCTCCATATGGCTCGGGACTGTACCCAAAAACTACCTGTTTGCACGACTCCTTTGAGCCGTGGTAGGATAGAAATCAAAGCACAGTGGGAACTCACACGAGACAAATGACGACCTCAGGTCGATGAACTAACCTGTACACATGTCACCAGGGAACTGCTATCTGACGGTAGATATAATACTAACTAGCAGATTCCCGGAGAGTCCTGTCCAGTGTACTCATAACCCAATGAGCACCTGTATACATCTTAGGTGATCCAACTGACACCAGTGGCTTGTGAGACCGGCCACCGCCCCTCGTCGGGGTCTCTACTGTATACACTAGTCTACTCCGGAGTATCGATGCCCTGTCTCGAAACTCCCACGACTAGGGACCACAATTAAGGATATGCATATAAACTACCCAACTCTCACGTATATGATCGCCATCATACTGTTGGTAGTAAAGCAAGATCCTAAGGGCTCTATCAAAGTGTAACATGCAATCAGTCACCTGAACATGTACACGACTGATAAAGGCAAACCAGATAGTATACTATCATCTCGAGTAAGACTGTCCTACCGGGATAGGTCCTCCGCAATCATTGCAATCACGTACCTGCGATCCAATAATTGACTATGAGGGCACTATCTCCAACAATCTCCCACTTGTACTCAAGGCTAATTATTGCAACGTCGACTACTCACAGCCCGTGTGAAACCGAACATCCAACTCCTCTACTAATCAGTTTCACAAAGCCCGTTTGTAAAACTATTGTGTTCGAGAAATAGCCTCATTGAGTGGATCCGCCTATAAGTATCTTTCTATATCTCTCTTAATCTCAAGTTCGCGGAGAAAGCCATCTCCCGAATTGAGTAGTACCTGTCTTAGAATATGTCTGGATATCTGATGGGACCTTAGTTCATAAATGAACTCCATATCCAAACTTCTTAGACTGTATGGATCACTGAACCTAATCAGTATCCGGCACCATGCCTCCCACAGTATTTTCTTGGATCACCTGTCCATAATACTGTCCCTCGTCAGAGGGAAAACTAAAACTCTGACAATCACTCTGTCATCCATGTCACCTTTGAAGCCTGGAATGATAACCGTCTCCCGAAAGAGGCTGCCGTTATCAAATCCGTAGAACATGTACTTATGTTCTAAAAACTGCTTCCTTATGTCTCTCCAGGATTGGATTAATACAAACTTATCGCATCTTGTGCAAAAACAACATCTGGTGTGGTACTTGACATCTCATGATTGACTCAATTGCCTAAGCAAGTGATCTGTCAATCATGCACATCCCTCTCCCCTTTAGTCTATACGACACCTTTGGAGAGGGTGACTCCATCACCTGCAGGTACACCACCATGCTAGGAGTCATTTATTCTAAAAACCATTAGAATACTGTCAAAGTACCCACATTGGGAAACTACCCAAATCCAGATCTAAAACTATAGATCTAGAAACCAGAATGTCAAATATTATATCCATATCCTGTCTGGAGAAACAACTGTGTGACGATCGGAGTACAACCGTTCGTAGTATAGGAATTTTACTTCCTACTCTGTGTATGTCATCCAAATACCATGACATCACACCCTACTACCTTCTTAACAGATCCATCCCCTATTCTGATGAAGTCAAACCTATGACTTTCACATCAAAAATAGATGATCTATCTCCGCTATAACTGCTCAAGTCTGTAAATAGACATAAGCTACTTGCCCACTATGCTTCCGATGCTCCCACTGACTACGACAACCCTCTGGCAGAATAATATACACGTACACTTCTAAAGCTAGTTTAGAACGACGCTATACTTATCCTCCTGCCTGGTCTCATAGTCTGGAACAACAGTAGTGTCAAGTCTGGGTAGATAAGAACCTCCCTGTCACCGTCCTTGAGGCTACCGAAGTATCTCTCGGGTGTCTGAGGTTACCCACCAAATCTGCGGAGTGGCTATTGGAATGTCAAACCTGATTGATTATATAGGTCCTATTAAATTTTCTGTAATCGTTCGCGGTTCTGGAATCACTTCCAGTTCTACCATACTCCCACTACTGTTTTCTGAAAAAATCCATTTTACTAAAACTGTGGCGAGTCAAGAACAATATCACTATTGATCTTCCAAATGGTAGAATATCAACCCTCGTCATAGCCAGGGTCAACCCACAAACAGCCATTACAGAAACGTGCCCTGAGTTATCCAGTGTCTGGTTTTAAGCATAAGCTGGACAACTCCCCATACCTTAATTTCTTTTAAGGTACGGTCCATTCTATATCCAATACAGAAACTTTGGCACTAATTTAATTGGATCCATATTCAAATGATGCAGCTGTCTCCAGTGCATATCAACTTAATGGAAAGAGGCTAATCAGCATTACTCAACTTAGGAATCCATCCAATTATGAGTAACCTGAAAGAGAAACACATTTCTCAAAACCATCACTATCTTCTGAATACCAATCACAAGAATCTACATCTTCGATCTCTTTGAAGAATCCCGATACTTGTGACATCTGGTTCTCTACTTTATTCTTATACCCACAACTTCTCAAAACTTAGACCTTGTATTTCTTCGAAACACTTGTCTAAATACTAGAGAAGTTATAAGTAAACAGAACATAGTACGAGGACCTACCCCTTTGTCCTGATGGACACTGGACAACATACAATACTCTGTATAAGTCCGCTGAGTTGAACAACTCATAACCTGTGCGTTGTAGGTGGAAAACTGTACCCTGGCGATTTCCTCAAATATCACCAATTACAACGAATTCCGATATAATGAGGATGATCACCTAATTCCCAATATCTTACTCCCACTCATCATCTGTAAAACCATACAGATATGAGAATGAAACCTGGTAAATACATACCCTTGGAGTAAGTGTCTAATCGGGAAAACAGTTTTCTTTAACAATGCACTGAAACATGAAAATGTTTCGTAGGGGTATCCTGGTATTCATAGCAATGCCTTTTCCATAATCCAATTCATGACTTCAACCGTATATTTTATTGCCATCTCTCCAAATCCCTTTATTTGTCTTTAGTCGTTACCTTCTGTACACCATCGTTAGGCTAAATGGTTTTCTTCCTTCCCTACCGTTCGGCACCAGCCTATGGTTTGGAAGAAGACTATCCAGTAAGCATAATAGGTGTACCCTCCTAAACCAAGAAGTACTCGCATCTCGAGAGAAGGTGATGATAAAAGACAACTGAATAATACCTTATTCTTTTAAAGGTGAAATAGGAGTGGCGATTAAGTACGCGGTTTTGGTCGTGAATGATTACAGTCGCAATTTACTTTGCCCTCTTTCTAATCCCTTTATTTTGTCTTTTGATATTACCTTCTGCACACCCTACTTAGGCTAATTGGTTTTCTTCATTCCCTACCTTTCGGCACCTGCCTATGGTTTGGAATAAGACTATCCAATAAGCGTAATAGGTGTACTCTCCTAAACCAAGGAGCTCTCGCAACCTGAGAGAAGGTGATAATAATAAAAAACAACTGAATAAACCAATTCTATTTCTCCTGAACCTGGATCCATCCTCGAAGAAGTCCCTTCGAGTTCGTATATAACCATACGATGGATCTATCCAATGGAAGTGGATATCCGTAGTAAAACGGGTGTTCTGAGAAATGCAAAGGGTAAAAGAAGGAGTAGCAATGACTTATGCAACATAGACAATCCAAAAGCCAGTATTTTAAGAAGGTTCGGTCAACCTGGTCACTGAGTCATAGTCTAGGGTCGGTCAAAGGTCGCTGCCAAAGAGAGAGAGAGAAAAGAAACACTCTGCGTGCACTCTAACCTAGATCAGAATGGTCATCACTTTATCTAATCCGAAAACCTCCCACTGTCCTGTCAAATTCTCCTCCAAACCTAAAGAAGAATCAATCGGGATCACCCGAAGAGTAAACCAACTCATCAGTGGGAATCGGGATCCAACTCTCATCGCATGATAACGTGATGGAATGCATCCACGTTACTCATACTCCAGAAGGTATGCGCATACTTGACAAGTTTCAGTTTCTTTAGAAACTCCCGATCTGATTTTTGCCCCATGCTCTTATAACCTTGGCTTTGGTCAAAATGTCATAAGTCACATGCCAAGTTCTACCCATCACTATCTTGTCAATTTGAACCCACCCGCACATGCCCCTGACTTTGGCCAATCGGCAGAACGACTGTCCCAAACTAACTCATCTATCTATGCAACAATTGAATACCCAGCAGCTACCAAACACTATGCCTTAACTTTGGCTAAAAAACATAGCTTGAATACTACTGAATACCCAAAAGAAGTGACGGAGGGCTACGGCTGGTTTTTGGCGAAAAACCTTTAGCGTAGTGAACTTGATATCGCTGAAGGAACCTGATAGCTTTTTAAAATATAGTGGCGAAAACCTTTTGCTAAAGAGGTCACTCCCGGTGAAGGGATCTCGGCTCTTTCCTCGTGGAATGAGGTGCAGGATATTCCACTGAATACCGCTATGCAAAGCAACATGTAATCGACTATAGTGAAGTTATTACCCTGACGCAAACTTCTGCCCAAGGGGTCAGTCCCGGTGAAGGGATATCGGCCCTTGCCCCGTCGAATGAGGTGCAGGATATTCCACTGAATATCGCTATGCATAACAAAAGAAACGTCTTTGTAACAACACTTTTTAAATTTGTTCCAACAACTAAAACAGGTTTGTTTTTACTTTGCATTGATCAGAATCAATGCAGTCCCATCAATCAATCACACCAGAAAAGAACGAAAAATAAAATGTACTTATATGCCATCCGCATTCGTCACTGGGTCCCGTCATCGCCCGTTAGGTTACTTAACTAACGAAAGAGCGGGGACTGGACTAGCGCGGTTGTAAAACATATACAACATTTAATAGTATATAAACCAATATACATAATCGCTCCAGGCGTGATAATATGCAACATTACAGAAAAGTAATAAGCATCACAGAACAATACAGATAATCTGGGATCCCCGGGTTTCACAGAGCCGCTGCTGAAACCCGACGTTCCCCTGTCGTGTGGATAGCCTGTGCAATGAAACCTAGACCCCTACGGGTGCGGCAAGTTACCCGCCAAAACCTGAAGCGAGGCAGTCCCCACAGCATAGTGAATGGAATACCCGGCACTTCACGGAATCCGGTAAATTGAGCACCCCTCCTTGGGTCAACCTGTACCCCCTACGAGTGCGGCGAATAGTCTGCCAATTTTAGAGTGGGACCCCTCTGCCTCTCAAAGCCATGAGATGCGGACCCGTTGCCCTCCAGAACCCGGCTATCCGTGCACTCCGTCTCGGGGCAAAACCTAGTACAGTAATGAAAAATAGTACAATAGGTACATCGACCGCAACATGGTCGTGCCCCAAAAGAATATTATACAACAGGCAGTGACGGCTGTCCACAAGTTGGACGCTCGCCCCGCAATATCAAATGTACAAATAAACTCAAACTGTACTACCATTGCACACTGCTATCCACCACGACAAATCCGCAACATCACAGCACAACACAGAACATCAACGCGAATGTCACGTTCGCAAACCCGTCTAAAAGAACTATAGCAATCGGACGCGGTTTACCGATCAAATGACATTCCCGGTCGGAGATATAATGTAAGCACTGTAAACTAACGTGTTTAAATTTTGATCGACCAAAGACCAAATATCAAAAAGTGGGCCCCACTGCTTACTGGTGAACAGTAACAAAACCTGGGCCAAAACGACATTTACCAAAAACCCCAAAATCCAACACAGAGCCCACTGACAAAATTTGGGAGCACGTGCTCCCCACGTGGCCGCGGTTGCGCGGCCAAACCATGGGTTTGGCCGCGTTTCCGCGGCAGCTTGGAGGGATCACGACCCCAAATTTTGTCGTGACTCTTAAAAGTTCCTGCTCTGATTTTTAAGACATCCAGAAATAATTTTTGAGACCGTTTAAAAACAACAGAAACTGTCGGCTTGGATTTTTGCAGTTTTCGATTTCCGGTCGGATCGAAGTTTTAAATGCGTTAGCACAAGTTAGCATAGCAAAATGGTGAGGCTCTGATACCACTGTAAGTCTACGTTAGCGCCCCGGCAGTCTACAGACGCCAAATGCGGAATAAAAACTTTTAACTTGGCGCTATCGTATACTTTAACCCGGATCTGCCATTATTGCTAAACTAACAAACTGTAAAGAGTGTAGAAAGGTTATACCGAACGATCCGAGTCCTTCGTTCTTTAACCATCATCCCACGCTCCGTTGCGGCTGCTCCGATCTCGTCGAACTCCGATATCCTCGTCGAGGTGGCACCACATCACTGATTCTTTAAACGGGCTCCCGCCTCTGACTTGAGGCAACTCGATCGTCAAGTTTGCTAAAAGAGATGACCAAGATTGATGTAGAGAATGAGTAGATGACTTTATCTCGTTCCGTCCAAAACTGTGGACGGACGGTTAATGAAGTTGCCGAGGAAAATTGGGTGATGGAATGAAATGAACTGTAAAATTCCATGCACCCCAAATACTATCATATCTTTTTACAACCATGAAAAACTATCAAGTGAGAGAGTGTGAGGAGGAGAGAGAGGGCCGGCCTTCTTATAGAAGAGGAGGAGGTGACCGTAGGAGAAAGAGAGTAACCATAGGATAAATATCATGTGTGAACACAAAATAAATATCCTTAGCTAAACAAGAAAGTAATGAAATCAAAGCATGAGTCACTTTGCCTTGTCACAAATTCTAGAACCTTCTAGAAGCACGACTCACTCTCATCCAAGAAAAGATAAATCCGCCTTTAACCAAATGTTAAAAGACGGCTGATAGAAAACTGGAAACTGGCAACTTCCAAAAGTGATCCTGAAACAACTTTCAGGATAACCCCGAAACTGTATAAATATACCCGCATTTGTATTACGACCGAATACAAATGCAACCGAGACAAAGATATTATACCTACTCAATATAATACTCGGATCCGGCTTAAACCAAAGCCGACCAGTATTATCTGCCCGAAAAATAACACGTACGTAAACGCACGTGCATTTTCCGAACCCTGCCATAAAACCATACGGCCTCTACAACGTTTCGCCCGAACTTGGGAAACTGTCTGTGGGGGACTCTAATGACTCGTCAGTACCCTGGCAGTGGGTTTAACCACAAACCGTCAGCTGCACTAGCTATGCGTAACGGTTGCCCACGGACTGACCTCAAGGGAGACTGATGAGCGAACTCAAGGGTGGCCGATGAGCTGACACATCCAGAAACCCTACTGAGCCTAACAGTGACAATGTATATACAGTCCGGTCCGTTCGTCAATGAGTATCGCATATCCGCCTAGGGGGCTAGTAACGTCAGACCCCCAGAAGCAGTATAAGTCGTGTCGGAGTGAAGCCCAATAACACCCTGAGATACTACTGGAGTACCTACCAGTAAATCTCCTGCCACGGCCGTGGGCTTTGTGTAATGGCTCTCCTAGACACAGCACGATCTCGCCCCCCAATACCGGGAGAGACGAATCCCCTGCCGATCCGCTCACGTGCCTCCATATGGCTCGGGACTGTACCCAAAAACTACCTGTTTGCACGACTCCTTTGAGCCGTGGTAGGGTAGAAATCAAAGCACAGTGGGAACTCACACGAGACAAATGACGACCTCAGGTCGATGAACTAACCTGTACACATGTCACCAGGGAACTGCTATCTGACGGTAGATATAATACTAACTAGCAGATTCCCGGCGAGTCCTGTCCAGTGTACTCATAACCCAATGAGCACCTGTATACATCTTAGGTGATCCAACTGACACCAGTGGCTTGTGAGACCGGCCACCGCCCCTCGTCGGGGTCTCGACTGTATACACTAGTCTACTCCGGAGTATCGATGCCCTGTCTCGAAACTCCCACGACTAGGGACCACAATTAAGGATATGCATATAAACTACCCAACTCTCATGTATATGATCGCCATCATACTGTTGGTAGTAAAGCAAGATCCTAAGGGCTCTATCAAAGTGTAACATGCAATCAGTCACCTGAACATGTACACGACTGATAAAGGCAAACCAGATAGTATACTATCATCTCGAGTAAGACTGTCCTACCGGGATAGGTCCTCCGCAATCATTGCAATCACGTACCTGCGATCCAATAATTGACTATGAGGGCACTATCTCCAACAGTCTTTCAATAAACTCTACTTCCTGGGTATTGGATACCGGATCAGGATCTCATATCTGTAATTCTTTGCAGGCGTTGAGAAACCGTAGGTTTTTGAAGGCAGGTGACATGACCCTCAAAGTTGCAAACGGAGATAGCATGGATGCTAAGGCCGTGGGGGACTATCACCTGGGAATGTCAGATGGACATGTTTTGGTTTTGCATAATTGCTTTTTTGTACCCAACGCAACTTGTAATATCATTTCTGTATCTTTGGTTTCTAAAGAAGGTTATGAATTTGCGTTTGTAAGCAATGTTGTAAACATTCACCTTAATCAAGTTCTGATTGGGTCAGGTACATTGAGCAATGGTATATACGTATTAAACCAACCAGAGATTTTCATTGTCCGGAATACACACAAAAGAAAGTCTCCAGAAATCAATCAGACTTTCTTATGGCATTGTAGACTGGGTCACATCAATGAGAGAAGATTGACTAAGTTACATACAGAAGGATATTTGAATCCGTTCGAATATCAATCGTATGCCACTTGTCAATCCTGTCTCAAAGGAAAGATGACAAAGACTCCGTTCACTGGACACGGAGTAAGAGCGAGCGAGCTCTTGGGACTCGTACACAGCGACGTGTGCGGTCCAATGTCTACACATGCGCGAAGCGGTTTTTCATACTTCATTACTTTTACGGATGACTTTTCAAGGTACGGTTATGTTTTCTTAATGAAACATAAGTCCAAAGCTTTTGGAAAGTTCCAGGAATATAAGAATGAAGTAGAAAAACAAACCGGCAAAAGTATCAAGATTCTAAGATCGGATCGAGGTGGTGAATACTTGAGTGCCGAGTTCCTGGACTATTTAAAAGAGAACGGAATTCTCTCTCAGCTTACTCCTCCATACACTCCGCAACATAACGGTGTATCGGAGAGACGGAACCGAACCCTATTGGATATGGTACGGTCCATAATGAGTAACGCTGAGTTACCGCGATCATTCTGGGGGTATGCGCTAGAATCAGCTGCATACCTTTTGAACCGAGTTCCCACTAAGACTGTGCCTACCACACCATATGAGATGTGGTGTGGGAAGAAACCCTATCTTAAGCACATTAAGACATGGGGATGTCCAGCTTTTGTCAAAAAGCAGCATGCGGACAAACTCGAGGCACGCTCAGTACAATGCAAGTTCGTAGGATATCCAAAGAACTCCAAGGGATATTTCTTCTACTGCGAAGAGGAACAAAAGGTTTTTGTTTCTCGTCATGCCTACTTCTTGGAAACTGAGTTTTTGGAAAACCAGATAAGTGGGAGCACAGTAGAACTGGAAGAAATTCCAGAACCACGAGCTATTACTGAAAGCTTAGTGGAACCAGAGGGTTCAAAAGAACAGGACATTCCTACGCCGCTCCCTAGGAGTAGTAGGCAGTCTCATCCGCCCGAGAGATACTACGGTTTTCTCATAGACGGGGATAGAGAGGATTGCATCATAGATTATGATGAGCCTACTAGCTTCCAGCAGGCCGTTCAGAGCGTTGACTCGGTAAAATGGCTGGATGCAATGCAGACCGAAATGGAGTCCATGTATACCAACAAAGTATGGACGTTGGACATTGCTCCAGACGGGGTAAAACCCGTAGGATGCAAGTGGATCTTCAAAAGGAAGATTGGTGTAGATGGACAGGTTGAGACCTATAAAGCTAGACTTGTTGCAAAGGGTTTTCGTCAAAAGACCTGGTTGGGACTATGACGAAACCTTTTCTTCAGTGGCTATGCTGAAATCCATTCGGATCCTTCTTGCCATTGCTGCCTTCCACGATTATGAGATTTGGCAGATGGACGTAAAGACCACTTTTCTAAATGGAAATTTAGAGGAGTGTGTCTATATGGACCAGCCAGAGGGTTTCATTCAGAGTGGGAGCAGCGGAAAGGTGTGCAAGTTGCTTAAGTCCATCTACGGACTAAAGCAGGCATCGCGGAGTTGGAACATCTGTTTTGATGAGACGGTCAAGGAATTTGGCTTTATCAAAAATCCAGATGAACCATGCATCTATAGTAGATTTGTAGCGAGAACTGTAGTATTCCTCGTTTTATACGTGGATGACATTCTCTTGATAGGAAATGACATTCCTATGCTACAATCTGTCAAGGGGTTCTTGTCACACAGGTTCTCCATGAAAGACCTGGGTGATGCCTCATACATCCTGGGGATCCGGATCCATCGTGATAGATCCAAGAGGATATTAGGACTTTCACAGTCCAGGTACATCAACACCATACTGAAAAGATTCAGTATGGAAGATTCAAAGCGCGGTAACCTACCGGCTTGTCACGGGATCACCCTCTCTAAAGAGATGTCTCCCAAGACTGATTTGGAGAGGGATCGCATGTCTATTATACCCTACACTTCTGCGGTAGGCTCTATAATGTATGCGATGTTGTGTACCAGACCGGATGTAGCTTATGCACTTAGTGTAGTAAGCCGGTATCAGTCAAACCCCGGGAAGAAACACTGGATAGCGGTAAAGAACATTCTCAAGTACCTGAGAAGGACTAAGGAGATGTTCTTGGTATATGGCGGAAAAGACCTCCAGATCGAAGCCTTTGCTGACTCCAGCTTCCAGAGTGACAAGGATGATTCTAAGTCCATGTCGGGTTTTGTCTTTACCCTCAATGGAGGGGCGGTGTGTTGGAAGAGTTCCAAACAGGAAACCGTTGCAGACTCGACGATGGAAGCGGAATACATCGCTGCATCTGATGCCGCAAAAGAAGCTGTCTGGATGAGGAAGTTCTTGAAAGAACTTCAGGTGGTTCCGTCCATTGTTGATCCAATACCTCTGTATTGCGACAACAACGGGGCTATAGCTTTAGCGAAGGAACCCAGGTCCCATCAGAGATCCAGACACATCTTGAGGCGGTATCACCTGATCAGGGAGATCGTGGATCGCCAGGAGATCGAGGTTCGGAGGGTTGCTTCAGAAGATAACACTGCAGATCCATTCACCAAGGCCTTGCCCCAGACTCAGTTCGAGCGGCTGATCGAGATGATAGGTCTTCGATACGCCAGTTCATGGCCTTAGTGCAAGTGGGAGATTGTTAGTGTATATGCCCTAGAGGCCATTACTGTATCATACTAGTTTGTATATTACTTAATGGAAGCTTGGGATATTCACCTTGTATATACAATCTTGCTCAAAATAGTAGTATGCTACTTGGTTTGTTTCTACTTCAATGTGTACATGTGTTTATTTTATTATATCACCTATACGCATTAGTGGAGCCCTTAGGATCTTTGCTTGATTACCAGCGTTGTGATGGCAGTCACACTAGTGGGGGCTGGGTAATCTATAAGCACATCCTTATGCAGGTCCCTAGTCGCAGGACTATCGAGACAGGGCATCGATATTCCGGAGTAGACTAGCGCATGCGCTTCTCATCCCAGTATGGGAGATGGCCTGTCCCACAGCCATCAGTACGTCGTACTGGAGATAGTATGCGGGTGCTCGTTAGGTTACGAGTACACTGGACAGGACTCGTCGGGAACTGACCGGTTGGTATTATACCTATTGTCAGTTATCAGTTCCCAGGTGACATGAGTACAGCTTAGTCCGCTGACTTGACGCTGTCACTTCGCCTCGAGTGTGTTCCCACTGTACTTAGATTACTACCCTACCACGGCTCAAAGGAGTCGTGCAAACAGGTAGTAGTTGGGTGCAGTCCCGAAGCACTTGGAGGCAGTGACGGTTAGACAGGATTCGTCTCTCCCGGTATTGGGGGTTGACATCGCGCTGTGTCTAGGAAAGCCATTACACGAGTAGTCCCTGGCCAGGGCAAGCGAGATATACTGGTAGGCTTCCAGTGTTATCTCAGGGTGTTTTGGGCTTCACTCCGACACGACTTGTACCGCTATTAGGGGACTGACGTTTACCGCCCCCTAGGCCCGCCATGCGATGTATCAGACGAACAGACCGGACTGTACGGAGACTGTCACATTCAGGCTCAGTAGGAGTTCAGATGGGTTTCACCTCGTCAGTCTTCTTGTCGGCATCTACCTGGGGACCGTTACGCACAGCTAGTGCCGCTTGCGGTCTGTGGTTAAACCCACTGCCAGCGTAGTGTCGAGTCTTTAGAGTCCCACACAGAAATCTATTCGCCTTTAGGCAAAAGAGTAGTGGTCGCATGGTTTTGCGACAGGTCGCATGGTTTTGCGACAGGTCGCATGGTTTTGCGACAGGGTTCGGTCACATCCGTGCACTTGTGCATGTACAGTGTCCGGACAGTTAACACTAGCGGGCTTTGGTTTAAGCCAGATCCTAGTGTACGTTTTGGGATTGATTTTATCTCGTTTGTATTCGTGTTCCTCGGAACGCGGATGCGGGTGTGTATGCACAGTTGACAGAGAGACAGAGGCAGAGTATTCTCATTGGGGTTGTTGACTGTTGACTGTTGACAGTTGACTTTTGCTTAACCCTAATGAGAATAAGATATATGATTAACATTAATATTAATTAAGTATTATAGTGACATGGTTGTTGAGGGGTTGACTTTGTTGACTTGTTGACTTTGTTGACCGGTTGACTAGGTTGGACTAGTTGACCATCATCATGACAATGGCTATCATTCCATGGCAAAGACTTTTGCTTGCTTGTTTATTTATGCAAAATGAGTGCATGAAATGATATAGCCATTTTGACTTAAACCATTTACACAATACTTGATTACTATTTTTGTTATGATGGCATTTGGATTATGAGAGGTGAGAATGAGAAGAGTATGGTTCATTCTATCATTTTGCTTTCTCTCTCTTGAGCTCTCTCATTCTCAAGCTCTCTCTCTTCCTCTTGCTCTCTCTACCTCAAGGCAAACCATTCTCATGTGTTGAGACTCATTGCCTTAGAGATAAAAAGACACCAAAACATTCCTCTACTCATTCTAGTTCACAAGGCCTAGCAAGCTAAGTGATCTAGTTTCTTCAAAGTTCGAAGAAGAAGCCAAAGGTAGAAGCTTTCGGGTGGATCCATCTTCGGCGCAAGGAGACGACGAGGTGAAGACGATCCGGACAACCATCGAGGCTTGAAGACGAAGGAGTTCAAGAAAGAAAGGTATAACCCCCTAACTGAGTAGTTAACAACTCCTAGTTAGGTTGTTAGTTAGATGTTTAACAAAGATCCGGTTTTGAGTCCATGTTACCGCCTCTAGATAAATTGTTTTTCACCAAATTCCGCAAGCCCGAAAGTACCGGGAGAGGTAGCATGGACTTACAGAAGCCACGCGATTGAGAATCGAGCAGCCGGGATCCGTCTCTTATAAAGAAGACGGGTCGAGCATATTTTTTTCCCCAAGACAAGACAAAGAAGATATTCGATCTTGTCATAAAACATTAGATAATGTCGCTCCCAGAGTCCAAGCACCCTGAGCAAGCCGGTGAGGTCTCTCACCCAGACTATTGCTCCTATCATCGAGCAATAGGTCATCCTCTCGAAGACTACTTCACATTCAAAGACCGGGTAGAAGACCAATATCAGTAAGGCAGGTTCGCTCTATCCAGCAGTTGGAGGGTAACCCCACCACAGAAGCATGAACCAAAAGCCGCACATGCAGCGAGAGTAGAGCCGGATCGACATCGGTCCTGGAAGCGATCTCGTACCTGTCACGTGATAACGCTGTCAGATGAAGAACCCGAGAATATTGATGACCTCACCTGGTTCTTCGAAAATGATGATGACGAGGTGATCTCAAAGTTTCCACCGGCGCCAAAAGAGCTGGAAGATGGGATACATACTACTACAGATAACCTCAAGAAAATTGACTTGGGGATGGCAAGTGACCTACGGCCGACGTTCGTCAGTGAGCTGTTGTCTGAAGAAAAGGTGGCTATGCTTAAAGACATGCTCATGCAGTATAAAGACTGCTTCGCATGGAACTATTCCGAGATTCCAAGACTAGATTCAGAGATTGCTGTGCACAAATTGGCGATATCTCCGGACATCAAGCCAGTCAAACAAGCGCCGAGAAGGCTGCGGCTCGATCTTGAGATGAGCATCAATGCCGTGGTCAAGAAGCTAATAGACTCCGACTTCATCCAAGAAGTTCAATACCTTGACTGGATTGCCAACATCGTCCCAGTGATGAAGAAAAATGGGATAGTGCGCATATGTGTGGACTTTCGGGATCTCAACAAAGCTTGCCCGAAGGACGACTTTCCAGTATCGGTCACTGAGCTGATGATAGATAATACGTCCACTCACGAAGTTTTCTCCTTCATGGACGGCTCATCAGGATACAATCAGATAAAGATGCATCCCGAGGATCAAAAGCATACTGCTTTCCGGACCCCTTTGGGTATATTCTGTTACAAGGTGATGCCCTTTGGTCTAAAGAATGCCGGAGCCACCTATTAGATGGCCATGATGAAGATTTTTGATGACCTCATACATGAAGTCGTCGAATGCTATATTGATGACCTCGTAGTTAAAAGCAAATCATATAAGGAATATTTAGAGCATCTGAAGATCGTGTTTCAGCGCCTTCGAAAATACAATTTGAAGACGGACCCTCTCAAATGCGCGTTCGGAGTTTCCTCGGGCAAGTTTCTAGGATTCATCGTCCGACACCAAAGCATCGAGATAAACCTGTCAAAGATCAAGGCGATCATGGAAATGCCGCTGCCAAGAACTCTCAAGCAACTGCGGTCTCTCCAAGGAAAGCTCGCATATATCCGGCGATTCATAGCCAATCTCTCCGGCAAATGCCGTCCTTACAGTCACCTAATGAAGAAAGGGACTCCTTTCGTCTGGGATCGCAAGTGCCAAAGTGCAATAGACGAAATCAAGCAATACCTGCAGAATCCTCCGGTGCTAACCGCTCCGGTCAAGGGAAAGCCTTTCATTTTGTATACAACCGCCTTCGAGGGTTCTCTGGGCACATTATGGGCACAAGAAAACGATCAAGGGAAAGGGAGAGCCCTCTACTACTTGAGTCGAGTTTTCCTGGGGGCAGAAAGCAACTACTCCCCCATCGAAAAACACTGCCTGGCGTTGATCTTCGCGATAACGAAGCTCAGACACTACGCGTTGGCACATGAGGTTCATCTCATATCAAAGGTGGATCCTCTCAAATATTTGATGTCAAAGGCCATATTAATGGGACGGATCGCTAAATGGGCCCTGCTCTTGATGGAGTTCTCGATAACTTATCTTCCCCTCAAGGCAGTGAAAGGCCAGGCCATCGCTGACTTCCTCGCTGAACATCCGATACCTGCCGATTCTCCTTTGAACTGCGAATTGCCCGACGAGCACGCATTTGACATGACCGACAAGGAGGAAAGAGAGAATGATACCCGGTAGGAACTCTACTTCGTTGGAGCATCTTCTATGAAGAAGCGAAAGCACAACTCCCCTATAATCAAATCTGGAGTGTGCCTCATCTTCGTGACTCCACAAGGAGGGATAATGCGCTTTGCCTTTTCCTTGACAGAGCCGAGGACGAACAATGAAGCCAAATATGAAGCTTTGATAGCAGGTCTTGAGATCGCTGTCGACATGAGAATTGAAAACCTCCTCATATACGGAGACTCCCAGCTGGTCGTTAGTTAAGTAAACGGCGACTATCAGACGTGCAAACCGGAGTTGGTAAAGTACGGTGAAAGGGTACAACAACTGCTGGCTCAAATCCCTGCCTATGCCCTGGAAAGCATACCGCGCGCGGAAAATAGCAAGGTGGATGCACTAGCCAAGCTCGCTAAAGAATTGGCCGACGAGAATCTCGATGACGTGAGGATCGTTGTACAAAGCCGTCGGGTTCTTGCACCGGCAGAAATATCTCCGGAGTCGTCCGAAGAAAAGGGAGCGACCGAGCAAACGATTCTACAAATAAAGGTGCAGGAAAAGGCTAATGATTGGAAAGAAGTCTTTATAGACTACTTCAAATCCCATTGAACACCTGAAGATGCGTCCTTAAGACATCAGCTCATGAAACGAGCTCTATGTTTTGCCTTCGTCAATGATACTCTGTATAAGAGATCGTTCGACTCCCTGTGGCTAAGTTGCCTGGGACCTGAAGAGGCAAAGAGAGTCGTCCAAGAAACCCACGACGGACTCTGCGGTTCTCACCAAGCCGGGCCGAAGATGAAGCTGATGATCAAAAGGATGGGCTATTATTGGCCCACAATGATCTAAGACTGTCTCGAATACGCGAAGCAGTGCCACTCATGCCAGATTCATGGAGACTTCATCCACCAGCATCCAAATCCGCTACACCCAACAGTGGCTAGCTGGCTGTTTGAAATGTGGAGAACTGACATAATCGGCCCCATCGAACCAGCATCGTCCAGAGGACACCGGTTCATATTGGCGACAACTGATTACTTCTCCAAACGGGCAGAAGCAGTATCATTGAAGGAAGTGAAGACGGAGAATATTCTCCATTTTTTCAAGACACATGTCATCTATCAGTTCGGCACTCCGCGATGGATTATCTCCGATAATGGGCCGGCCTACAGAAGCCACAAAATCAGCTGCTTCGCACAACGATATAGATTGGAGATACTCTTCAGTCTATAATCCCCGAGCTAACGGTCTAGCCGAGACTTTCAACAAGACCTTGACGAACATCGTGAAAAAGACGGTGTCCAAGAATAAGAAGGACTGGCACGAGAGACTGCATGAAGCTCTCTGGGCGTATCGAACTACGTTCAAAACAGCCACGAACACAACGCCATATGCATTGGTATTCGGCACAGAAGCGGTACTCCCCCTTGAGATAGAGTTATGCTCTCTACGAGTGGCGGTTTACTATGAGCTAACAGACGAAGAAAATGCTCATCTTTGGCTTGAGGAACTTGATGCCCTCGACGAAACTCCACTCATGGCGCAGCAAAACTTGGAGACTTATAAAGCGAAGATGACGCGCTCATATGAAAGATTGACTAGGCCGAGAACATTCCGCCAAGGCGAACTCATACTAGTGGTCAAAAGACCTATGATCCCCAATCGTTCCAAGCGAGGGAAATTCGATCCGAACTATGAAGGCCCGTATATCATAGACAAAGTTTACCAGGGTGGAGCCTATCTACTCATGGACATGCATGGTGAAAGACCTTTCAGGCCAATAAACGGTCACTTTCTGAAAAAATACTACGCCTGACGGGTCACGGCCTAGGTTAACGATAGATGACGACGCCTATGTCCGCTCGCTATTTTCCTAAGCCCAAACTCTATAAGTAGTAACCGGCTACGGACCGAAACGTCCCTAAACTAACTATGGACCACTATGTCCTAAAACTGGCTGTTGACCGATACGTCAATAAACTACTATTGACCGCAGCATCCCAAGGCTGATAAAAAAAGCAGTACGTCCATAAGCGAAATGGGTACGGATGAAAACCCGAAAGGGCTCCATGAGTAAAAACAGCAGGACTACCGGCGAGTTTTGTGAAAACCTGAATGGGCGCAATCTCGTTAAAAGACACTTGCAAGGTCCTCTCAATCCTGTAAGGAGAAACCACCTGCGTGAGATCCTTACGACTTACAAGGGAGCAACACACTTAGGGATCCCCACGATTCCTAAGGAGAAATTACACTTGCGAGATCTTCACGACTCGTAAGGAGAACACTCTTATAAGACCCTCACGTCTCATAAGATTCAAAAATCTTAAGCTACAGGGATCTGAACCTGTTCTTAAGCAGTCATACACCCTGATTTTGCCCTACAAGCGGTTCAATGCTGACCCTTGTATACAATCCATGGGCGCGAATAAACATTTCCCTAACAAAGTCCCACCTGCGACTAGGGATATGTTCACACAGTGGACAGCCCTTGTAAGTTCTCTCGACTTATAAGGAGAAAACACTCTTGTAAGATCCTTACGACTTATAAGAGAACACATACACTTGGGAATCCTCACGATTCTTAAGGAGAAAACGTACTTACGAGATCCTCACGAATCGTAGGGAGGAATACCTTCATGAGACCTTTACGACTCATGAAGTTAAAAGCCTTAGTCGACAGGATCCTAACCCTGTTCGCTAAGCCACCTTTGTTCGATATCGACAGAGGAAAATGATGATTCGCTCCTGGCAATATCCCAGTTGTAGCGATGCTGATGCGTAAATCGGTATCAAATCCTAAACTCGAAGCGAAAAGCCAGCGATCCACAAATGCATATGAAATAGCCGAAATGATGGGGCAACTTGCAACAAAATCAGCAAGTAAAAATGTATGCATGCAAAATAGCCGAAATGGTTAGGCAACTTGCAATAAAAAGTAGCGAGTAAATAAAACAAATAGCAGAAATGATTGGGCACCGTGAAAAATAGCCGAAATGATTGGGCAATCACGATTTTCGCGATATAAAAGCTGAAATGATAGAGCATCGCGGAAAGAAAAATGTATAAGATGAAACTTTTTGCCCTACAGGTGAGATCACATCGATCCCTGTATACAATCCAGGAGCACAAACAAAAAGGGAACCATACCTTCCCATCAGGCTCCATCAGAAAAAGAGGCCAGATCTCGACGGTTCACAGACAGCCTGGAGATCATCTCAACATTCGTCTCATTACAACAGACGCAACATCAGCAAATCGGAGCCGCGGCAAAGTTCCCAGTTCCATGACTCAGCGGTGCACAGACAACCGAGAGTCAACCCCCGACTCCGTGAAATGCGGATAAAGTCAACCCCTCCTGGTCTCATGGAACACGGCTAATGTCAATCCTGACCCCGTGGGAAGCGCCCAGAGCAAATCTTGGTCTCGTGGAACACCGCTAATGTCAATCCTGACCCCGTAGGAACTGCCCAGAGCAAATCCTGGTCTCATGGAATACGGCTAATGTCAATCCTGACGCCGTGGAAGCGCCTAGAGCAAATCCTGGTCTCGTGGAACACGGCTAATGTCAATCCTGACCAGGTGGGAAGCGCCCAGAGCAAATCCTGGTCTCGTGGAACACGGCTAATATCAATCCTGACCCCGTGGGAAGCGCCCAGAGTAAATCCTGGTCTTGTGGAACACGGCTAATGTCAATCCTGACCCCGTGGGAAGCGCCCAGAGAAAATCCTGGTCTCGTGGAACACGGCTAATGTCAATCCGGACCCCGTGGGAAGCGCCCAGAGCAAATCCTGGTCTTGTGGAACACGGCTAATGTCAATCCTGACCCCGTGGGAAGCGCCCAGAGCAAATCCTGGTCTTGTGGAACACGACTAATGTCAATCCTGACCCTGTGGGAAGCGCCCAGAGCAAATCCCGGTCTCGTGGAACACGGCTAATGTCAATCCTGACCCCGTGGGAAGCGCCCAGAGCAAATCCTGGTCTCGTGGAACACGGCTAATGTCAATCCTGACCCCGTGGGAAGCGCTCAGAGCAAATCCTGGTCTCGTGGAACACGGCTAATGTCAATCCTGACCCCGTGGGAAGCGCCCAGAGCAAATTCTGGTCCCGTGGAACACGGCTAATGTCAATCCTGACCCTGTGGGAAACGCCTAGAGCACCTCCTGACTCCGTGAAATGCGGATAAAGTCAACCCCCTGACCCCGTGAAATGCGGATAAGGTCAACCCCTGACTCCGTGAAATACGGATAAAGTCAACCCCTGACTCCGTGAAATGCGGATAAAGTCAACCTTCGACTTCCCCGTCAAAGCAATTCTTTGATTCGGGAGCAAGTCAACTCATCAACCACTTACAAGTCCTCTCGACTTATAAGGAGAAAATTTTCTTGTGAGATCCTTACGACTCTCAAGAGAAAACGCACTTAGGAATCCTTACGATTCCGAAGGAGAAAATACACCTACGAGATCCTCTCGACCTGTAGGGAGAAAATTCTTTATGAGACCCTCACGGCTCATAATGTTGAAAAGTTTTAGGTGACAGATCCTAACCCTGTCTCCCAAGCCATTATTGCCTCGCAGAAAGGTCAAGGTGGATTTTCTGCAGGCCACACTCTCCCAAGTCAAACATCGACAAAAAAGGAAGAAAACACTTACAACTCCTCTCGACTTGTAAGGAAGAAAATTCTCTCGGGAGATCCTTACGACTCTCAAGAGAAAACACACTTAGGAATCTTCACGATTCCTAAGAAGAAAATACACCTACGGGATCCTCTCGACTCGTAGGGAGAAAAGTATTTATGAGACCCTCATGGCTCATAAAGTTGGAAAGCCTTAGGCGACAGATCTGAACCTGTTTCCTAAGCCATCGTTACCCTGCAAAGAGTCCAAGTTGGACCGTCAATTACTATCTATAGGCCACACTTGCTAAAATCACATGGCAACGACACAACAAAGAGAAGAAAGCGACAGTAAGGAAAACATTTGATTCGCAATCAGTTAAGTGTTCAAAGCGTACTCATTCGTGCATGTGCGAAAAGGTTTAATTCATAAACACATGGAAATGGAAAAGCTTGCTATTCATACTTCAGAAAATTCCTACATTGATGAAAACAGTAAACAAAAACGTAATTAAAATGTTTACAAAGGAAAGACATCAAATCCAGGACATGCATTGAGAAATTAAAAAGTGAGGCCATCCAAAATTTTTCGGGCCTCTCGGACCATCTTCGTGTGCATCCTTTCATGACCACAAGCGTCAGGATCCCCACTGATGTCCTTCACCCTTCGATAGGCAGCGAGTATCGCCGCCTACTGAAAAGCTTGATGCAGGATATCAACAAGGTTGTCTCGCCTTTTCTTTGAGATTAAGCCCATCAGATACACTGAGTGCACCTTATCTTCGGCATCGTCCAATGCTTTAAGCGGCATGCCGGCATAGAATAGAGGAAGTGCTCCCCAGATCGCTCCCACAAAAAGCTTCAAGAGAGAGGAACGACGAGGAAGCAGTCGACCATTGTATGCATCAAAGCGACCCATAATTTCAGCACACTGGGCGTTTGTAAATTCCTAGTTTTGAGAACGGCCGAGTGCGCGAATGTCTCCATAAGAAATAATCTCATCGAGATCATACATATGAGCGTCC
Organism: Agapanthus africanus; assembly: GCA_030015575.1. Taxonomy (NCBI): domain Eukaryota; kingdom Viridiplantae; phylum Streptophyta; class Magnoliopsida; order Asparagales; family Amaryllidaceae; genus Agapanthus; species Agapanthus africanus. Next base: position 764,583,815 of record JASDDO010000022.1, on the reverse strand, counting down.
ATAACGTCGGAAAAGGAAAATCAGTGAGAGTTAGTGGACAGACAGACTAAGAAAAAGCTTATTGAAATAGACACGGGGTTTAAATAACTCTTGATATCCCCAAGGAGGAAATAAGTACTAATTAAATCCCCCAATGAATTTAATTCTGTGCAATTAAGAAAGGAATCCTAAAAAGGATTTCGCATTTAATAAAAAGGTTCCTCGAGCCAAGGAGTTAAACTCCTCGAGAGCAATGCTCTGCAGATGGGAATGACACCTGTCAAATTCAATTATGAGGGGAATTAAAAAATTCTCTGAGAATTCTAAGAGCCTTGCTCTGTAAAAATGATGGAATAACCCATCAGAAAAACTGAAATAAATTTTTTTTAATGAATTAAAATTCTGAGATCTTCAAGATCCATGAACAAACTCTTAAGGTTTCTTCATAAGAGATTAATAAATCTACGTGATTTGAAAAGAGAAAAGCTCTGTTAATGGGTTAAGGGACCCCAAGAAAGATCTCTTTAGATCTATGAGAGCAAACCTCTATTAAAGACACCCTAAAAGGGTTTTCTTTAGATCTAAGATCTATGATGAGCAAAGCTCTGTTAATGGGTAAAACCCTAAAAACATTTTGAGATCTATGATCTGAGGAAGAGCAAAGCTCTATTGATAAAGTTCAAATCTTACCAAAAATTTAGCAGAGTTTTGACTTTTGAAGGTTCTTAAAATAAATAGCTATGCTCTGAAAGAGAATAAAAATTCTCAGAAGACAAAAATGAAGATGAACAGAAATCATCCTCAGGGCAAAGGGTCTTATTTATAGGCGCTGAGAGCCGTTTCAACTTCTGAGTTGATCCAAGGGCCGAGATGCTGCCACCGCTGCACTCACATATGGGCCACGTGAGCGCAACGGTGGGGAGGGCATTTGTTTCCCCCAATCAGAGCAAAGCTCTGTTCAAAATTTTAAATTTTGAAATGAAGCAATGCTTCATAGCAGCGCCAAGTGTGCTGCGCCTTAAGCAGCGCACCTCGTGCAAGACACGTGTGCACTAGCGCTAAGAGCGCTGCACTTAAGAAGCGCATCACGTGCAAAGTACGTGTGCGTTAGCGCTAAGTACGCTGCACTCTAAGCAGCGCACCACGTGCAAAACACGGGTGCACTAGCGCTGGAACTAAAAGCTCCTCACCATCAGATCAAAAAGATCTAATAAAGATGATAAATCATCAATTAACCAGAATAAAATTCTGTTAAGGAGAGATTTCTCAAAACCTTTCCAAACAAAAAGATCGTGCTCTATAAATCAGAGCACCGTTGGATCAATGATCCAAAGGTGATAAAAAATCACCAAAATATAGAATAAATTCTCTGTGGGAAAAGATTTCCCAATCTTATTAAAAAAAAGAAAATTGCCTTCTGTAAATCAGAAGCCCTTGGATCAAAGATCCAACGGTGGGGAAATCTCCAAATCAAACGGAGAAAAGATCTCCTTAACCGATTGAACAAATCAGCTCGCCCTATATAAAGGTCTCAAGACTTTAAGTCTCATATACAGAAACATACAGAGGAACCCCCTATAAACTTTGAGAAATCTCAAGAAAGAAGAGCCAAGCTTTCTTCAAGGTAAAAATAAACAGAGAGATGAAACCATCTCATATTAAAAGAAGAATTCACTTCTTTCTCACAGATCATAGATCTATAATACCAAGGTCTTTCATAAAAGGATTAAAGGATCTCATCATAAAATAAAAAGAAGAACATAACTCTTCTCACAGATCATAGATCTATAAAATAAAGGGGGGGGGGAGAATAAGTCAATTCTCTTAGAATCACAGATCCATAAAGGCAAAGCCTTTCATCAAAATAAGAGATTTAAACATCTCCTAAAAAATAAGAACTTTGTTCTTAGAACCTTGAGTCAAAGTCTCTTCTAAACGAGAATTTAGTTCTCAGATCATAAAGCTGATCAGATAGCGCTTTGCGCTCATAAACCAGCGTTTTGCGCTCTTGGACTGGCGCTCAGCGCCAAGCGCGCCATGAGCTTCCCATGTGTGCGCTATTTGAACAGAAGCGCTTTGCGCTCTTTGGACTGGCGCTCAGCGCCAAGCACGCCACGTGCTTTCCACGTGTGTGCCACTCAGCAGAAGCGCAATGCGCTCATAATCTGGCGCTCAGCGCCAAGCGCGCCACATGCTCCTCACGTGTGCGCTACTCAGCAGAAGCGCAATGCGCTCATAATCTGGCGCCCAGCGCCAAGCGCACCACGTACTCCTCACGTATGCGCCACTCACCAGAAGCGCAATGCGCTCATAAACTAGCGCTCTGTGCTCTTTGACTGGCGCAAAGCGCCAAGCGTGCCACGTGCTCCTCACGTGTGCGCTAAAAGAACATAGATTGCTCTATAAGTAAAGCCCAGAGCTATGATGAATGCTGAGCATTCAGTAAAAGACAAAAATATTGTCAGAACTCAAACCAATACTCAGTATTGTTAAATGTATAACATTTTAACTGAGTGGGCCAAGCCCAAGTTGGCCATAAACCCCTCATTCAGATTAACTGAGCCCATGTACTCATAAATCTCAGATCTTAGTCCCAATTGGACTATAGATCTCCCAACCAAAATTGGTTCAAGGGTACATCTCTTCACTCCTCTGATATTTTTCGTTGTAATCCTTCAACGTCTTCAGAGAGGTGACAGGTCCCGATAACCATACATTCCATAGACTATGACGTCTTTAAACTGGACTGTGGGGTCTTTAAACCCATGGACTATGATGTCCTTAATCTCGAACTGTGGGGTCCTTAAACCCATAGACTATGGCGTCTTTAAATTGTACTGTGTGGTCCTTAAACGCATGGACTATGATGTCCTTAACCTTGGACTGTGGGGTCCTTAAACCCATGGACTATGATGTTCTTAACCTCGGACTGTGGTGTCCTTAAACCCATGGACTATGATATCCTTAACCCTGGACTGTAGGGTCCTTAAACCCATGGACTATGATGTCCTCAATCTTGGACCGTAATGTCCTTAAACTAATTATCGACCGCAATGTCCTAAACTAAACAATAGAGCCCAAATGCTCTTTTGTTGGATCCAAACGATCCCGTTGAGTAGATCTTAGTCTAAAATTAGATTAACGTATTCTTAACAAACATTTAAGTTGATTTTAGTCTCAAATGAGACTAACGTATCCTTAAACCAAACCCCAAACCCAAATCTAATAAAATACGGATTTGGACTAATTCACGCCCTACGGGCGACAACATAAATTAGTCTCCGTATACAATCTACGGGCAACCAAAAACAAAACAAACACCCACGACACGAAGTGACCATCTGGAGAAGGAGAAAGTGGTTACCGCGATGCTGTAGCGTAATTAATTGCAGGGGCTTGCGCCTGCAGGGAAGAGCGTCCCCATAATCAAAACCCCCTCAAATGAGGGGGAATCTGACGAAGTATGCTACATTGGCCATATCCATTTAAACCTTTGATACATGGTGTTATAAATCAACTTGGCATCTTCGGAGAGGTGGACGGATAGCACCAATTAGCGTCTGCCCCCGAAATTCAGGCCCTGACGTTCCAACGTTCCGGTCGCGTCTTTCGACGGAGAACAGATAAATTATTTTATTTAATCTTATCCTATCAATTATATTATATCAATTAGATTTAAGTAAAAACCCTTAATTCTAGTTTATTAAAATTATCTAATTTAACCATCTATGCACATCTGTAGGTCATGAATCTACAAATACCATATTTTAGGTTTTCCTAGATTAAATTAATTAACTAAATTGAATATCTATAATCTATAATTATCTCTACCGTCCCTAATTAAGTTTCTAGGATGTCATGCTATCATCAACCTAATTAGTTTATAGGTTTCTTATCTATCCCTAATTTTTACTTAAAGCTGTCAATTTTTCATAAAAATTAGATTTTTTAGATTAAGAACAAAGAGAGATAAATATATATAGGTTAAGAAACATTCATATTAAAACAAGAATAAAAGTTATAAAAATATCACACCACAAAATATAGCAAATAAAAAATAGCTAGAAGAAGATTAATCACTCATTATATTTAGAAAAAACAGAATTTTATTCATAATAAAATAACTTATAACTTTGTTCAGATCTCTTCAATCAAGAGAGAGATATGAAACCTTAAGGTTATACAGGTGCTTATATAAGGTTAAGAAAAATTAGAGAACAAGTAATAGAAGATACAAGAGAATGTACTTGCTGATAATTTAATCTAATTGCTCTATTGAACATTATTGCGAGCCTTTAGAATATTTACAAGACAAAACCCTACATCTCATATTAATCTATATAGAAAGACGATCGTGTCTATAAAAATTCTCATTGAACAGACCAAAATCGACCGCTGATCTGCCGCCGTATTTTTTGGTTTCGTGGCTCCAGATTTTTCTGTGGTTTTATAGTCAAATTAGATGATTTTTTAGCACACAAAATCTTGAATATCTCGCTATATCTCTGTAGTTGCGTTGATCTCCGAATTGTTCCCAAATTTGGGATATACTTAAGTTAATTTGTTGTTTTTGATTTGATTTGGTTTTTTCAACTGATTTGTTGTTGTGATGATTGATTCACCCCTATTTGTTGTAACCTTTACTGATTTGTAATGATATTCCCAAATTTTTTTCAAATTTGCAAATTATCTTTTGATTTTCTGAATAATTCCCTTAAGTCTCCATTATACGCATGTAATCCTCATTTTAGCACAATTTTTCGTATTTTTACATCCAAGCTCTGTTATCTGTAATAATTCACAAAAGATATCCGGACAAGCATAAAATATGATAATAAAATGATAAATGAGTTAGAAAAATATGCAATAAATTATACCCATCAAATACCCGCACACTTATCTTTTGCTAGTTCTCGAGCAAATCTAGGATTTCAAAATCTAAATTAAACTACTATCTAACTAAATTCTACTCCTACTCCTATTCCTATAAAAGAAAATAAAGGAGACAAAACTAAGAAAATGAAAACTATGTACAAATATAGAAATAGATAAGAAAAATACGAAAAATAAGAGTTTAAACTTTACTAGATTTTTAGTCGTCATGAATCATGCCTTAATAGACTTTGATCTATACCGGAAATTACTTTCTCATCATTCTTCCAATCATTCCTACCTATTTTTCTTCCAAACATGATCATATACCCCCTACGTGTGTGAAAAAAATCATCCCTGCACTCAGAGAATTCAATTCAAGCTCTCATACTCTTGCCCTTAACTCCTTATTACCTTTTTAATTGGCGTATCAAATTGATAGATTTGTTCCCATATTTTTCATGCGACCGTTAATGCATCGTGAGACACTAACCAACCGATTACCGAATGCGATCACTTATTGGGCGTAAATAGCAGTATCCTAATCTTACAACACCTAAGACACAACAATGATTCCAAACCAGTTGGTCTAAATCACTAGGTGATGAAGCAGCCTCGCTGAATTTTTTTATGCTACCTTGATAATTGTAAGACAGTGTTCATTTTTTTGGTGATATTAAATTTTTTTCCATACTAGGGCATTACAGACAAGAGTATAACAGGTCTCTTCTATTATCCCAAGTTTCAAGATGTGTGCATGTGCGTATAGTAGGGTATCAACGTTCAAATGTTTGGACTCAAAAATATGTTCCACTTGCATTTTCTTAAGCCTAGTAACTCGTTTATGATACTATCCTTTTGGGAACAGGCTCATGACAACTTATTACTAGATCCATTAAACCATCCATTTTTTTTATTTTTCTTCAAATCTCTTTCTCTTTTTTATATATATTTTTCATTTTTTCATTTCTATTTGCAAAATTTTCTAATTTTCTAATTTTTTTTATTTTTTTATTTTGAAAACTAAAAACTATGTACAAAACCACCCCCCCACACTTGAACTTGACAGTGCCCTCACTGTCTACCGCGCTCTTTCCTAAAAAACTAATAAACCAATGATATACATATGTTACAAATGATGGATTTTAAAATATTTTCAGGTGTATTCCGGCTCATGGAGATCCATGAGCCCCGCTTCATTATTCGCAGAAAATTCTAAAAACGGTTTCAATCTTTGACCATTAATTTTGAACACCTCATCAGTTTTAGGATTTTCAATCTCGATAGCTCCATGTGAAAAACCGTTTTTGACAATAAACGGCCCGGTCCATTGCGATTTTAATTTTCCAGGAAAAAGATACAATCGCGAATCATATAGTACAAATTTTTGGCCCATTTGAAAATCTTTTCGTAAAATGTTTTTATCATGGAAAATTTTCATTTTTCTTTAAAAATCTTGGTATTGTCATAAGCATCGTTCCTAATTTTCTCTAATTCATTTAGTTGCAACTAGATAAACCATTATTAGTACGGATACAGACGGATACTATAAAACTGTAAATCGGTAATTTCTGCTGAATAGTAAAACACATGCATTAAAATTTATCAAATAATTATTGATATAATAAAATAGCATGTTGCAAGTTTAGAACTTGCTAGATCGAATCTTACGTCGAGATACGGATGTCATGTTCCGATGTCGAAATAAAATCACGATGCAAAACTTACTCACGCAGGACTGGACCTGGCCGAGCAGCTGCGTGACATGGTAATTGGGCTAGAAGACGATGGCGACTGGGTGGTATGGATCGTCGGCGACGTGCGCAACTCCGGCGATCAATCGGAAAAAGAAAATAATGAAAGACAAGAACATAAGAAGAAGAAGAGGAGGCGGTGGCTGTTGGGGTTTGCTGGTGTTCTGTGGATTTAGCGAGGGCAAGGAGAGGGGATGAGGCGGTCGGCGGCGAGGTGGGTGATGGGTTCTGGTGTGATCGGGGATTAACAAAGGAGAGAGAAGAGGGTGTGATGGTGGTCTGGGGTTGCCAGGAAGATGAGGAGGAAGGTGACGGGGTGATGGTGGTGGTCGGGTTCCGGCGATGAGGTCGGTGGCGAGAGGGTGATGGTTTCTTGGCTGTGGAGGTCGGGCTTGGGGTCGTCGGGAAAAGGAGGTGGAGAAGATGGTGATGTTAGCGAGGAAGAGGAGATGAGGACGAGGACGAGAGGAGGATGGAGACGATGAGAGGGCGGCGACGGCGAAGAGCTGCGACGGGGAGAGGTTGAGGGAAGTGGGTTCGGTCGTCGGGGTTCTTCAGTCGAGGTCTTGGGAACGGGGAGGAAGAGGACGAGAGGAAGGTGATGGGGAGGAGATGGGGGTGAACGGCGGCGAGGGGCGTGGATTAGGGTTCTACGGTTATGAGCGAGAGCGGGGAGAAGAAGCAACGAGGGAGAGAGGTAAGGAGAGAGAGGGGGTGTTTTAATATATTATATATAGAGAGAGAAAGAGTGGGGACGGAGGAGAGACAGAGAGAGACGAGAGAGATAGAAAGATTTTATTTATTTAAAATAATTAATATATTATATATATTTATATATAACAGTATATATATATATTAGTTATATATATATATATAATGAGATTTTACACATAATACCAGATTGCTCCGAATATATTATGAGATTTTACACATAATACCAGATTACTCCGAATATTACCCGTATCCCTTAAAAAATCTATTTTTTAAATATGAAGAATATACGTAAGTATTTAAACCATAATACAATATCCTGCAATTAAAAACATATACCCCCAAATACGGATCTACGTAAATATACGTAGCGATCAAATAATCTGTCTGTCTAACTCTTAGGATACGAACATGATATATGTGTGCAACCACATGATATGGGGTACTATGACATGCAAGGCTAGATAAAAATATATTTTTTGGTTTTATATTGTATTATGAAAAGATATTTAGTGTCTAGAAATATTATATATGTATATATATCTATATTTGCATGGATATACAGTATTAGCAAATATTTGATGTAATCTCGAGCCATGTTGGGTTCAAACATGCGGGTCGGGTCAGATAATAACCGCAGTTACTAATTGCACCATTCGGAACCCAAAACAACAATAATCAAGAATTTTGCCATAAAATTTGAAATACCCCAAACAAATAGTATAACAGGACTAGGGTGTTACATTATACCCAACTATAAAAGAATTTCGTCCTTGAAATTCACGGAACAAGAAAAAGACAAGAAAACACAGATCTAAGAAAATATATGTGTAAACTTCTGTCGAATCTCGTCTTCACGTTCCCAAATATATTCTCTGTATGAATGATTCCCCGATGAAACGAGAACTAGTGGGATAACTTTATTATTGAGCACTTTTCTCGTCGATCCACAATCGCCATTGATTGCTCTTCATATATTAAATCATCCCTTATTGTCAGTTCCGAGTGTAATAAGACGTGCATCTCATCTCGAACATACTTTCGGAGTTGAGATACATGAAACACGTCATGAACACCCGCCAAGGATAGTGGTAAAGACAATCGATAAGCTACCTCTCCAACAAGCTCGATAATATCGAAAGGCCCCACGAATCGAGGACTAAGCTTGCCTCGACTACCAAATCGGATCACTCCTCTGGTCGGTAATATCTTTAAGAATACAAGATCACCAACTGTGAACTCCAGAGGTCTTCGTCCAGTATTAGCCCAACTTTTCTGTCGATATTGTGCCACCTTCATATGATTTCGGATCACGTTAATTTTCTCCACTGTTTGCACAATAAGATCCGGTTCCAATAATTTTTTCTCTCCAACATCGTCCCAACAGATAGGCGAGCGACACTTACGGCCGTATAATGCTTCGAATGGAGCCATCTGTATAGTCTCCTGAAAACTGTTATTATAAGAAAACTCCACTAAGTGCAAATGATCTTCCCATGAACCCTTGAAGTCTAACATACATGCTCTCAACATATCTTCAAGAGTTTGGATCGTTCTTTCAGACAGGCCATTGTTTACCGCCGGAAACAGAGACGAACCGGGATGGATCGTCTTGCCTGAATCTGGGGGCATATGCTATTTTGGTTCATCCGTCCACCTCTCCGAAGATACCAAGTTGATTTATGACACCATATATCGGAGGTTTGGATAGACGTGACCGTTTTAGCAGACTTTATCAGATTCCCCCTCATTTTATGAGGCTTTTTTTTGATAGTGGGGATGCTCTTCCCTGCAGGCGCAAGCCCCTGCAGTTAATTACGTTACCGCATTACAATAACCACTTTCTCCTTCTTCAGCAGTTCACTTCGTGTCGTATGTGTTTTTGTTTGTTTTGGTTGTCCGTGGATTGTATACATAGACTAGTTTATGTCGTCGCCCGTAGGGTGCGGATTAGTCCAAATCCGTATATTTTAGATTTGGGTTTGGTTCAAGGATTTGCTTGACGGGGTTTTGAACTTAGGTTTTATATTCCTTCTGTTCAGAATCAATTTTGCTTTCTTTAAGGACCGTTAATCTAGTTTGAGATTAAGATCAACTTAAATCTATATGTGAGCATTTTGGTTCAGTTTGTTCTTGCTAAGGACGCGTTAGTCTTATTTGAAACTAAGATCAACTTAACGACTTTCTAAGATCATTTTTGCTTTAGATCCAGCAAAAGAGCGTTTGGGCTCAGCTGTAAAAAACTTCAGAGACATAGCCAATTTGGGTTTAGTCTACTCGGTCTTTTTTTATTCAAAAGTACAAAGCGCTCATTTGGTGTCAGGACCCGGCTCTTGCTCACTGAACAAAATGCCATGCCAAGTGTCATGCCAAAAGGGTGGGGGCCACCTCTTGAATCCATGGGGGCCACCTCTTGAGTCCGTGTGACCCACTGTAGAACAATGGGGACTCTTTAGAATACACCCCGAAAGAGGGCAGATCTGTACTATAAATGGAATGATACCACTCTTCGATACAGAGGCGCTTTTTAAGTGAATCGGCATTACAGGAGATTGAGAACTTCGTAGTTAAGCGTGCTCGAGCCAGGAAAGTTCTGGGATGGGTGACCTCCTGGGAAGTGGCCCCTAGTCGGGTCCGGTTCGCTCCGAAAGGAAAAAACCGTGCGGTTTTGGCCAGAGCGGACAATACTCTCTGTATTGGGGATAGGGCATGACAGAATGGTGTCAGAGCTGGTCCCTCAACAGTAGGTATGTGGTTCGAGGAAGAACCATTGTTCAACGGTGGGGAGAATGTCGGGACCCGGTTCTTGCTCACAAAACAAAATGCCATGCCAAGTGTCATGCCAAGAGGGTGGGGGCTACCTCTTGAATCCGTGGGAGCCATCTCTTGAGTCTGTGGGACCCATTGTAGAACAATGGGGACTCTTTAGAATACATTCCGAAAGATGGCAGATTTGTACTATAAATGGAATGATACCACTTTTCAATACAGAGGTGTATTTTAAGTGAACCGGCACTACAAGAGCTTGAGAACTCCATAGTTAAGTGTGCTCGAGTCAGGGAAGTTCTGGGATGGGTGACCTCCTGGGAAGTGGCCCCGGGTCGGGTCTGGTTCGCTCCGAAAGGACAAAACCATGCGGTTTCGGGCAGAGCGGACAATACTCTCTGTATTGGGGGTGGGGCGTGAAATTTGGGCTCTATTTGTTCAGCCCCTTTGTTTTTATGAAAAATTGCTAAGCACTTGTTTGAAGCTCTGGCGCTCACATGGGTATCATGTGAAGCATTCGGTTACGGGCGCTGCCCAATGAGTGTTGATTAGTATAAAATATTGCAAATTTGAATGATTATTTTCCCTACTATTGTTAAGTTCTAAAAAGTGTTTATTGTAATTATAGAACATATGAGGGTTTTTGTGTAAAAAGTTTATTATCATATATTTTTACATTATAACTAACATAATGAGGGAAAATACACGCATATAATATTTATATAAAATATTAGTAATTAAAATATGTATATCATATCAAATATTTCTAATCAATATTCTTAACATATAATATCATATAAAATAGTTAGGATAATATCTCAAAAATATTACTAACACCATGACTTGAGATATTGTCCAAATATTAAATCAGGACTGGAATCCAAGAGGTCCGAGATGTCGGGATCAAATCTGCCGAAATATGGAAGCAAATCGTAAGATTTAGCAACGGAAGAAACTCAGTGCATTAGTTTCAGAATCCAGATATCGAAGTGATCTCCAAATGTCAACAAAAGAGAGTAGAAAAAATCCCAGGTGATGATTCCACCAAAGCACCGCAGTTGGGTGGCCAAATACTATGATTTGCGGCAGATCCGCGGTATGATGATAGCCGTTGGATGAGAGATTTTTGGGATTGGATCGTATCAGCATATAATCTCAGATGGTATCTAGGGTTTCTAGTTTCTATGACTATATATAAGACCGAGAGCTTCACATCTAAAATCAAACCGAAGAGATCAAGAGGTCCAAAACGATCCACGCATTCAGGTGATCATCAGCTAGTCATCTATCTCTAACAAGAGAGAAAGAGAGAGAGAGAGAGAGAGAGAGAGAGCAAAAACTAGGATTCTTTGTAATCTACTTTCAAAAAGGAGAGTTGTATGAAATAGTTGATTAATAAAGGTAGATCTTAGATTTTTTTTTTGCATTTACCTTCTGCACTTACTTTCTGCACTTACTTTCTGCATCTTAATCATGTTTTCATTCTTCTTCAACCTTTCTTCTATTTTAAACATGAGCGAGTAATTCCTAGCTTGCTAGGCTTCATAGGCTAGGGTAGATCAATGGATGATAAAATAATTTAACTTCTTTTATACATTTTAAAATCTATAAACTTTAGCATCTTGTTTTTTCTCAAGGGTTAAGAGTGGGGAAACTCTAGTTTCTTCCAAAAGAACCCTAATCTATATTCATCACTATCGATCTAGTTTTAAACTATGAGTCATTTTTAATTATTCATCCATTACTACTAAGTCCTATGAATCCTACAAGTCTCTTCTTCATAAATCTTACATCCGTAGTATATCCGTAACTACAACCAATCATCCTTCTTCCATCAACTCGTCTAATGCAAGAAAAAGATTCATGTTTTCCTGTGGACGACCCGTACTCACCACGGCTAGCTACTAGCGACACCGTCTTGATTGCGGTTACTTTACGAAAACACTTTTTAAATGATCAATCAAGTGTTGAACACTTTTGTCGTTTTGACTAATTATGAAGTGCTAAGAACTTTCTATGGCATCCACGTGAGGTGTACGTGCGGCGCTGAGGCGCTGCCCAATTAGTGCTAAGCACTCAGCCTTTTTGGCTACATATGAAGTGCTAAGCACTTTTTATATGGCGCCCACGTGAGTAGCACGTGCGGCGCTGGGCGCTGAGTGCTAAGCACTAAGCGGTCTTCGGCTGTATATGGAGTGCTGAGCACTTTTATTCAGCGCTCACGTATGTTTCACATGAGGCGCCGACCTTCTGTTTTGAGCGCCCGCGTGTTTTTTACATGAGGAGCTAGGCGCTGTTAAAAGGGATGCCCACGTGGGAAGAATGTGAGGTGCTAGTCCTTTTATTTTTTTATATGGAGATTTAATCTCTAGTGATGTTTTTAGAGAGGTTAAAATTCTGTCCATGGTATTTTGACCATTAACGCTCACCAAAATCACTATTTTTGAGGATTTCGGGTTGAGTTTTTAAATACCAAGTTCTTGATTTGAAGGAACTGAGTTCCTGGGGTTTTATAGACTCCATCTTCTTTCTTTTTAAATTTGTTCTTCCCTGAAAGTTTGATTCTCATGAACAAGATCTTCCCGATGAGAATTAAATTCTCAACTTTTGGAAGACTTGTCTTGTGGATCTCAGATCCAGAGAAAAAACAATGTTCTTTTAAAAGGGTTAAACCCTTAGATGTGATATAATGTGTAAAGGAGATCCTTTGATCTCTTTTCTTTACCTAGGGTTTTGAGAAGGAAGATTTTCTTCTTTGAGAATTGAATTCTCTGTTCTTTTTGAGAGCTCACAGTATTTTTGCAGAAGCTTATAGGGGTTCCTTCTCTTTATCTATCTGTATGGGTATCTGCCTCTGAGACTTGAAGTCTCGGTTCCTTTATTCAGTAGAGGTGGATTGTTAATTAGTTTTGAGAAAATCTCTCATTGAGAGATTCCAATTGATTTAATTGGTCTCAAAATTGATTTGAGGAATTTCACCCACCGTTAGATCTTTGATCTAAGGACTTCTGTTTTACAGAATATGTTGTTATTATTTTTAAAAAGATAGGGGAAATATTTTCCCATACACAGAATTTATTCTGTCAAGTGGTGATTTTTAATCACCATTAGATTTTTAATCCAAGAGTTCTCTGTTTTACAGAGAGCAATCTTTTTTCTGTTTAAAAAGATTGAGAGAATATATTCCCAAAATAGAATTTTATTCTATGATTGGATCATTGATCCAACCGAGAGTATCTTTCTTATTTAGAAAGATTTGGGAGATATTTTCTCCTCAAAGAATTTGATTCTATATTTTGATAATTTATCATCTCTGTTGGATTTTTGATCCAACGGCTCTCTTTAACAGAGAGTATCTTAACTTTTTGTTAGGGAAACGTAGAATTTAATTCTACTTGGATGCCGACGCTCACGTGTTGTGCACATGGGCGCCACTTAAGAATTTAATTCTTATGATGGGTATTCCTGTGCTTTGCACATTGGCGTCCGCGTGATGAGCACGTGTGGCGCCATATAAGAATTTTATTCTAACTCAGAAAGTGTTTCTGTGCTTTGCACATTGGCTCCGGCATGAGGAGCACGTGCGGCGCCGTATGAGAATTTAATTCTTACCCAAAAGCTTTTTCTGTGCTTTGCACATTGGCGCTGGCGCCCTCGTGAGAAGCACGTGGGGCGTTGCCCCACTAAATTCAACAGAACTTTGCTCTTTTAATATGTTTAAATATTGGGGGAACAACCATCTATCTGAGGATCATAGGCTATGCTAAGTTTGAAGCGAGGTCCCAAAATTTCCTGTAGACTCTTCTAGAAGTGTGATAGAAATCGAGTATAACGATCCGAAACGATTCTTACAGGTACTCCATGCAATCTTACAATCTTCTGCATGTACTGCTTTGCCAAAGCCACTGTTGACTGATCAACTCGAAACGGTATAAAATGAGCTATCTTGGTCAATCAATCGACAATGACCCAAACTACATTATTGCCTTTCGGACTCCGTGGTAAAACTGTCACGAAATCCATGGTTATATGTTCCCACTTCCATTGAGGAATCGGAAGTGATTGCAACAAACCAGCTATCCTTTGATATTCAGCCTTGACTTGCTGATATACCAAGCACTTCAATACGTAGCGAGAAATCTCCCTTTTCATGCTTTCCCGCCAAAAATGTTGTCGCAGATCTCTATACATCTTTGTGCCTCCCGGATGTACGAAATATGCGGAACTATGAGCCTCCTTCATGAATTCTTCACGAACATCTCCTTTAGGCACACATAAACGACTCCCATATCGTAACGAACCATTTTCATAAATCAACAAATCTGTTCGAAGTCCCGCTTCTACTTGTTCTCAAAACTTTTGCAATCTTGGATCGTGTGACTGTGCTGCTTTAATTTTATCGATCAAGGATGATTGTACTTGTAATTGCATCAACTGTCCTGAAGAATTTGGTAGTACAATCTCCAATTCGAACCTTTGAAGATCAGCTATAATCTCCTTCTGTGCTGTCAACATCTGTATCGCTGGCAACCGACTTAGAACATCCAGCGCTACATTAATTTTCCCTGGATGGTATTTTAGATCAAGATCATAATCAGCCATCAGCTTTAATCATCTACACTGCCTCATGTTGAGCTCTTTCTGGGTGAACACATAATTTAGGATTTTGTGATCGGTAAACACTTCAACTCTTTCGTCCAATAAGTAGTGTCTCTAAATCTTCCAAGCGAAAATCACTGCTGCTAACTCCAGATCATAAGTTAGGTAGTTCTTCTCATGAATCTTCAATTGTCTCGACGCATAAGCTATGACCTTCTCATGCTGCATTAGAACACATGATAAGACTTTCCCAGATGCGTCGCTGTGAATAACTAACACTTCAGAACCATCTGGCACTGTCAGAATAGGAGCGGTGATCAATCTTTGCTTCAACGCTTCAAAAGTTGACGCACATTTCTTGGTCCATATGAACGGTACCTCCTTTCTTATTAGCTTGGTCAATGGTTCTGCTATTCGAGCGAAGTTCTCCACAAACCTTCTATAGTATCCGGCAAGCCTAAAAAAACTTCTGATCTCTCCTATATTCTTTGGAATTGGCTAATCATGAACAGCTGCAATTTTTTCAGAGTCAACGGAAATTCCATCTCCGAATACAACATGACCCAAGAACTTCACTTCTTCGAGCCAAAACTCTCACTTGCTCATCTTAGCATATAACTTTTCTCGTCTTAACGTTTGCAGTGCGATCCTCAAGTGTTCTGCATGCTTTTCTTTGCTCCTCGAATAGACCAGAATATCATCAATAAACACCACTATGAACTGGTCCGAGTACGGTGAAAAGATTCGGTTCATCAAGTCCATAAATATTTTCGGTGCGTTAGTAACTCCAAATAGCATCACTAAGTACTCGAAATGCCCATATCTAGTTCGGAACGCTGTCTTGCAAATATCTTCTGATTTCACCTGAACTTGATGATACCCCGATCAAAAGTCCAACTTTGAGAATACCCTCACGCCACTGAGTTGATCGAATAATTTGTCTATGCGAAAGATTAGGTACTTATTCTTAATAGTCACCTGATTCAATTCTCGATAGTCGATGCACATCCGTCGTGTGCCATCTTTCTTCTTGAATAAAAGAACTGGAGCTCCCCATGGTGAACCTCTGCTATGAATCCAACCCTCCTTTAGTAACTCGGCAACTTGTTTCTTTACCTTTTCCAGTTCCACCGGCGCCATTGGATAATAAGCCTTTGAAATCGGCGCTGCTCCAGGAATAAGATCAATTGCGAACCCCACATCTCGTTTTGGTGGTAAACCCGAGATGTCTTCGAAAACATCCATAAAGTCCCGAACTACTGCTGGTGCTTCTTCCTTGTTTACTTCCATCAACGAAAGAATGGCATTAGTCGGCCTAGCCCTAAATTCGAATGGCCCGACAAATCTGCTACCTCCTAATAATATGAACTCCGGATGTCCGGAGATCTGGAAAATCACTTTTTTTACCTTACAACCAATGTGAGCATGGAAAATGCCAAGGAAATCCATCCGCAAGACAACATCATAGCTGCCAGTATCAATCACCAAGAAATCCACGAATAACTCCCATCCGCAGATAACAATCGAGCAACCCTTGCACTCACTACTAGATATAATTCTCCCATTCCCAGTATGTATGTCCCAGTAACTAGACTGGTCCATGTCTGGAATAGAGTGTGCACTAATAAACTTGGACGACATGAAGCAATGGGATGCACCTGAATCGAATAATGCCAATGTGGGAAAATTATAAACAAGTACGATACCTGAAACAATATCGTCTGAAGCTTTGGCCTCTACGGCCGTCTATGTGAAGTCATGTGCTTGGTTAGGCCCCTGAGTAATATGCTTCTGCAGTCCTCTTGGAGCATCACCTATCAACCGAACTCTCGATAGAAAAGTATTAATTCGATGATCAGCAGCTCCGCAAATCAGACACTGCCCAAGCCTCATCCGGCACTCCCTCCGGAAATGACCCGGTCGTTGGCAGTAATCACAAATCACATCCTTCTTCTGTGTTGAAAAAAAGGTCCTTTTCATAGGTATTGTCCCCTGTTTATTTATCGGAATGCCTCTACATACAGGAGCTCTAGTTGGTGTATACGGAGTCTTCCGCACCACAACAGCTTGCTATTAAGTACCCTTTACTCTCACTGATAAACTCTGTTGTTCTCTAGCCACCTTAATAACTTGAGAGAAGGTGGTTAATCCCAGAGATATAATGTCTCTGGATCTCCACATCCAAGCTACGCATAAACCGCCGTTCCCTATCTTCCTCATTGGCAACCAAAGGCCCCGCAAATCGACTGAGCCGGGTCCACTCAGCCGCATGTGGATCAACGGATCCGCCATTCTGCTTCAAGCCAATGAACTTCTCTTCCATTTCCTCCCGAGCAGATAGCAGAAATAACTTCTAACTGATCGTCTTGGTCAGACGGGAATCCTCTACAAGCCACCACTTGCGAGCGTAATCCACCAATTGGATGCGTACTACATCCACCTTTTTATCATCTGGAATCTGCGCAGCAATGAGCAGGTTCTCTGTATCAACTAGCTATTGCTCTGCTGGTAATGTCTCCTCCAATCTAGTAAATGTGGACGGACTGAGCTTTCTAAAGTCCGCCACGATGCCCTCTTGCTGTGTTGGCCAGGGTGCTGCTGCAACTACGGACTGCTGGACCGTCCGCAGACCCTCCTAAAAAGCCTCGGCCTACCGCCAATTTAACTTAGTTTGCCGCTTCTGGTTTTCAAACATACTACATACCACTCCAAGCAATGCACCGTTATCTGACCGCAAATCTCTATCCTCCATGATTATGAAGCCAAGACACTGAAGGGGATTAGTAACGGTAAACATGATTCAATATACAAGATATTGATAGCTATAGATTCAAGAATGGTAAGGTAGTAATGTGGCAGACATATTCCTAATTCCGAATTTTCTGGTTAGTGTATTGGGTTCAATACCTAACTACAAAAGAACCAAACCTGAATAACCCTAAATCCTAAGGCTTTGTTACCAAACAAACCCTGTCATGCCCCGCTTCCCGAAATACATAAACACGGCATGTGACAGAGCCAACCATGTTACCTATGGTTAGGAATAATCCCTCCATAGTCACAATACGGCTGTTAATTGGATATCAAGAACTGTAAAATAAAATCTAGCTAACACATGTCAATCTGCCATAATAAAGAAAATAAAAAAATGCATATAGCGGAAATGAATCAAGTTCTAAATAAAAATAATATCTGAATCATGTCCCTTATGGGCTCACATTAATAAAAAATAAAACTACGGAAATAAATAAACTAAGCATCTCTAAACTAAATAGCTAGCTCCTCAGTGCTCGGCTTGCTTACTAAAGTACTCCTGATATGCCTGCGATAATGTCAGAGGAACTAGGCTATGCAAAACCCAGACGTCAGTGCGTCATAATATCAAAAATAATAGTAATAACCAAGATAGGATGATATGATTAAACAAGAATGTAAATAATAAATACAAGTATAAATAGTGAGCTATATGTATGTGATGTGTATCCTAAAATCTGTGCTTCTAGGTTATCTATTCTATAAGTCTTTGAAATCAATTAATGTAATTCTCATCGTAACTTTACAGTATATATCCCGTTCAAACCCCCACGGGACCATGGCACAATATATCCCGTTCATACCCCCACGGGGCCACGGCACAATAAACAATGGTTATTCTGTTCATGTCCGAAATCACGGTAAACAATAAAAATATCCTCTTGAGTTATGTTTCGGTTATATTCTTGATTTCCCCCTTTCCCCCACGTTTTGTGTTCAAGTCAGGTGTTTACTGCCGAAAGCCGGGAAGACAAACGTCTTTCCTGAATTTAGGGGCAGATGCTATTTGGGTTTATCTGTCCACCTCTCCAAAGATGCCAAGTTGATTTATGGCACCGTGTCTCGGAGTTTTGAACGGATGCAACCATTGTAGCAGACTTCGTCAGATTCCCCCTCGTTGGCGAGGGTTTTTTTGATTGTGGGGACGCTCTTCCCTGCATGCGCAAGCCCCTGCAGTTAATTACGTTACCGCCTAGCGATAACCACTTTCTCTTGCTCCAGATGTTCACTTTGTGTCGTGTGTGTTTGTTTTATTTTTGGTTGCCCATGGATTGTATATGGAGACTAATTTGTGTTGTCGCCCGTAGGACGTGGATTAGTCCAAATCTGTATTTTCTTAGATTTGGGTTTGGTTTGATTTAAGGATCGTTAATCTCGTTTGGGATTAAGATCAACTTAAATGTTTGTTGAGGATACATTAGTCTAATTTTAGATTAAGATCTACTCAACAGGATTTTTAGGATCATTCAAACCCAACAGAAGAGTATCTGGACTCTATATTGTCTTAGTTTAAGAACGTTGCGGTCCATGGAATCGTTGGTTGTCAAGACCCGCCACCTCTCTGAAGACGCTGAAGAATTACAACGACATGTATCAGAGGTGTGAGAAGATGTACCTTTAAACTAATGTCAATTGGGAGATCTGTAGTTGTGTTTGGGACTAAGACCAATTTGGAACATGATGAGCACATAGGCTCGGTTGATCTGAGTTGGGGATTTGGTCAACTTGGACTCAGCCTATTTAATCTTTGAATAAAGTGTTAATCACTTATTTGGGATCAGTCCCTTTTCTGTGCAAACAGTGCTGGGCATTGATATGGGTTCTGACGCTCACCCTTTACTTTACCCCATTTTTTTGTTTTTTTATGGAGTGTTAAACACTCTTTATGGCGCTAGGTATTGTTTGATGAGTGCAGAGCACTTTATATTAAGCAGCGCCCACGTGATGGGCACGTAAGGCGCTTGGCACTGAGCGCAAACCAAATACTGCTAAGCACTCTTTATTTGAGCAGCGCCCACGTGAGGGGCATGTGAGGCGCTTGGCGCTGAGCGCCAACTATTGAGTGCTAAGCACTCTTCATCTGAACAGCGCCCACGTGAGGGGCACGTGAGGTGCTGTTTCTTTCTTTGTGCATTTTTCTGAAGATGTTCAATTCTCTGTTCTCCCCTGGATCTTCGATCCCCAAGAACAAATTCATCCCCACGAGAATTATATTCTCATTTGTGGGAGACTTGTCTCATGGGTCTCGGATACAGGGGAAAGAACTATGTTCTTTATGAGGGTTAAACTCTTGAATATGCAGATGAGATACTATGATCTCTATTATTTTTATTTACCTTGAAGAAAGTTCTTCTTCCTTCTCCTCTCTTAAAACTTTCTTTTTTTCTTACTCTGCTTTTTTGAACTTGAAGTTTATGAGGGGGGTTCCTCTTTATAAGACTTGAAGTC
The DNA here is from genome assembly GCA_030015575.1 of Agapanthus africanus. Taxonomy (NCBI): domain Eukaryota; kingdom Viridiplantae; phylum Streptophyta; class Magnoliopsida; order Asparagales; family Amaryllidaceae; genus Agapanthus; species Agapanthus africanus. Next base: position 764,563,872 of record JASDDO010000022.1, on the reverse strand, counting down.
TTGGGTCCTTTATATAGTAGAGGCCGATTTATTGGTTTAGTTAAAGAAATCTCTCATTGAGAGATTCTTAATTAATTTGGGGATTTTATCCACTGTTGGATCTTTTGATCCAAGAACTTCTGTTTTACAGAAGATATTTATTGTTTTTAACAAGATTGAGAAATATTTTTCTATACAAAGTTTATTCTGTAGTTTAGTGATTTTTAATCACCATTGGATTTTTAATCCAACGGTGCTCTGTTTTACAGAGAGTAATCTTTCTCGTTTAGAAAGATTTGAGAAATATTTCCTCAACAGAATTTAATTCTGTATTTTGGTAATTTATCATCTCCGTTGGATCTTTGATCTAATGGCAGGGAACTTTTAGTTCTGGCACCGGCGCCCTCGTGCAAGGCATGCGAGGCGCTGCCTCAGAGTTTTTAACTCTTGGGCGCTGGTACCTTCGTGCAAGGCACGTGAGGCGCTGCCTCAGAGTTATTTTAACTCTAGGGCGCTGGCTCCCTCGTGCAAGGTACGTGAGGCGCTGCCTTAAAGTTTTTAGCTCTTGGACGCTGGCGCCCTCGTGCAAGGGACGTAAGGCGCTGCCTCAGAGTATTTAACTCTTGGCGCTGGCGCCCTCGTGCATGACACATGAGGCGTTGCCTCTTTTCAAATTTTGAATAGAGCCTTGCTCTTTTATTATTGGGGGGAAACAAATGCCCTCCCACCATTGCGCTCACGTGGCTTACACGTGAGTGCAGCGGTGACAGCTTTTCCACCGTTGTATCTTCTTGGAAGTTGAATCGACTTCCCCTGCCTATAAGTAGGGCCTTTGGCGCTTGAGATGACTGTTGTTCATCTTCTTCTCTTCTTTCTTCTTCTGAGAATTTAATTCTCTTTTCAGAGCTTAGATCTCTGGCCAAAGAAATCTTTTCTAAAGTTAGAACTCTGCCCAAAATTTTGGTAATGATCATAATCGAACCCATTAAACAGAGCTTTGTTCTTCTTGGATCCCAAATCTTTAAAACGTATTTTTAGGGTTATTTAACCCGTTAATGAAAACAGAGCTTTGCACTTCTTAGATCGCAGATCTTAAAATTTATTTAGGGTTTCTTAACCCGTTAATGAAGAACTCTTAGAGTTTTAAGGATTTTTTTCTTCGGATCTTTAAAGATCTTGGGGTTTTACCCTGTACCATTGTTTTTACAAAGCATAGCTCCTTAGAAATTTTTGGGGAATCTTATTCCCCTCTTAATTATATTTGACAGATATGATTTTTGTCTGCAGAGCACTGCTCTCGAGGGAGTTCAACTCCTTGGCCCGATGAGTTTCTCATTAAATGAGAATCCTTTTAGGATTCCATCCTTAATGAGTAGCTGTCTCATCAATAATGAGCCGTCACTTTGATTTTGTGGGTCCCCCTTGATCCATTTCTCCTGCATTGCAGTGTGGTACAATTTTAAAGTACCAAGTGTTAGAATTCAGATTGTAGAGTTGGCAACTAACCCTCGCCCCTTTTTTTGTGCAGGTACTATGGCTGCTTATCTGTATGATCTTGATGAAATTATCTCCTATGAAGACATTCGCGTCCAAGGCCCCTGTCAAAACCAGGAGTTTACGAATGCCCAATACGCTGAGGTTATCCGTCGCTTCAATGAATACAACGGTCGACTACCCCCCCTTCATTCCACCCTTTTGAAGATCATCGTGGGGGCGATTTGGGAAGCACTTCCTGAATTTAACAAAGCCATGTGGCTTGAGGCACTTGATGATGCCGAAGACAAGGTGTACTCAGTATATCTGATGGGCTTGATCTAGAAAAGGCGGCGAGACGATCTTGTTGATATCCTGCATCAAGTTTTCCAACAGACGACGATAATCTCTGCCTACCAGAGGATGGATGATATCAGCGAGAATCCTGACGCTTGCATTCGTGAGAAAATACACACGAAAATGGTCAGAGAAGCCAGAAGCATTTTACTCGGCCTTACTTCTGAATTCCTCAATCCATGTCCGGAATTTAGTGTTTTACCATTGTAAACATTTTTTTATACCATGTATAAGTTCCTGGAGTATGAATGACAAAACTTCCTCTTTCCCCCTTTTTTTAATCCTCACATATTTCTTGCATGAAGTGTCGTTATACTGTTATTGGCATTCACGTGTTTTGCGCATGAGGCGCTGTTGAGGATTTTAATCCTGAACTAGTGCCAGCGCTCACGTGTTATGCACGTGCGACGCCGCTTTAATCTCCAAAAAGATCAATGCGGGTGCTTACGTGTCATGCACGTGAGGCTCTGCTGATGAGGTCGTGTCACCTCCCTACTTTGATTCCAATGAGTCACCCCTTTCTTTTCCCATGCCTCTTTTTTAGGCCTTGGAAATAGCTCCATTATGCACGACATTTTCTGTGCATAGCTTTGAATGCTTCTCTTTATAACCCGAAGCTACGTCTACCTCTTTCTTCACACAGAGAGAACCATTTAGACCTTAGGGTGATCATTTTGAGAAACTAACCAAATGTTATGGCTTGCAACCATCCCCATGCTCGTCGGCAACCCTGGGAGGTACCTATCGAGGAGATTATTCCTCGTTTTGCCGCGCGGTTAGCGGATCCTCTTTTCACTGATGACCAATGTGACGCGGCACTATACGAACTCTTGGCTCGTAGGGGCTCTCCTCTTCCTATGGGTTCCATTTGGCTCAGGATGATTTTCTTGTCCGTGCTTGCTGATATCCCCCCTCATCCGGTGGAGATGACTCCGGCGATTTTCGATACGGCGGAGGACAAAATTGAGTGTTTCCATAAGGCACACTTAATTACTCAGCCTATGAAGGATCGTTTGGTTCATTTACTGAGTCAGATATGAGCTCGGCAGGCCATCATGTCTGCTTTCATCGACGAGCACGGTGCTAATCGGTGGGGAGCAACTCCTCGCGAAGACTGTCGTTTCGACATGGTGGAGAGGGCAGAGAGAGATTTGGAGAACTTTAGTTATTGTTTTGTTAACCCTTGTATCTCTGATCGCATATTTAGTGATCTCTTTCCTGTACAGTAGTATATTTGTTTCAATGTATTTCTTTTATTATTTCCTGTTGAATGTTTTCTGTTCATTATATATTCGTACGTGTATCTCGCCCCTGTACATGAGCTTTATACTTTACCCTTAAGAATTTTTGCTAAGTGTGAGTGCCATTGTAGTGTCGTACATAAATCAGCACGTTTTGGACACCATTTCCATTTAAGCAGGCACACAGTCGTGAATGCATGCTTAGTGGGGTGTGAACCAAAGATTCTCCTTACCGTCTTGCACAGTACATGGTTGGTGCTCGTGGGTTGCGCCTTTCTGTTTTGACTGGACGTGAAGTAGTTTATATACTCATTTTGGAGTTTGTTTAGTTTACCTCCCTTGGGCTTATAGGAAAACTTGTCCTAACTTCATAGTTAACCCTCGCTCTTTACAAAAGAGGTCCGTTAGGGTGTGTGGTACTAGGGCATTCCCGATACGCAGTCTTGCTGTCGTGTTTCTGCTCCCTTTGGGGCTGGACAAGGTACCCTCGAATAATCTCCCAGGTCATATTACCGTTGGGAGAGCACATCCTCCATAGAAATCGTGAGGATTTCCAAGCGTTCATCGCCTCTTTGAGTCTCCAGGATCTCACTTGGATTTTTTTATATACTGGCGTGTCCCTTTAGCAAATGCGTCCTGTAAACTGTCTATCTTGATCTCCTTGCAGGGCAGCGATGGCTTAGAAAACAGGTTCAGATCTGCCGTCTAAGACTTTTCAATTTTATTAGCCGTGAGGGTCTCATAAAGAATTTTCTCCCTACGAGTCGTGAGAATCCCGCAGGTGTGTTTTCTCTTTAGGAGTCGTGAGGACTTCTAAGTGCGTTTTCCCTTGAGAGTCGTAGGGATCTCGCAAGATAATTTTCCCCCTTACAAGTCGAGAGGACTCGTAGGTGGTTGTTTCCCTCCTTGTCGATATTCGACTTTGGAGAGAGTAGCCCGTGAATAGTATGCAATAGTCTATCTTGGACCGACTTGCAGGGCCCAGTACTTAGGAAATAGGTCCTTATCCCCATTGCCTAAGGCTTTTCCTACGAGTCGAGACGAGTCGAGAAGTTCTCGCAGGAACATTATTTTTCCCACGAGTCGAGATGAATCGAGAAGATCTCGCAAGGATGTCCTAACGTCACAGTTAACTCCTGCTAATAGAAGTCCGTTAGGGTCTATGGTACTACGGTTTTTTACCCGTCGTACCGTTGCGTTGGCCGGTGTATTCGTTGATGCGCAATCTTGCTGTTCGAGTAGTCCCGCGACTATCGTGTCTCTGATCCCTTCAGGGGCTGGACAAGACGTCTTCAGGTAATATTCAAGGGGATATTATTGTCGAAAGAGGAAGCGTTAGGGATATTCCATGCCGCTTTTTACTTGAGGTTAGGCTCAGTTTGGGAGCCCCGATGAGTCACGACCACTCCGCGCTGGTGTGGGATGATCTCCGATAGTCTTTCAGGTCTCATTTGAGTTGCCATCAAGACCCTGAAGCGAGGGATTTTCCTTGGCTTCGTTTGTTGACATTGTGTCTGCAATATTGCGACGAATGTCAAGGTTTTCTCTGGGTTGTTTGTGAACCGTCGAGATTTGGAACTAGGGGACTTTGCCATGGCTCCGTTTGTTGATGTCGCGTCTGCATCCTGCTGGAGGGAGGAAGAACGCTGTTGTTGATCTCTAGGTTGTAGATGTTGCCATTGAGATTTGGAACTAGGGGATTTTGCCGTGGCTCCTAGGTAGTCTCTAGCTTGTCTGTGAACCGTCGAGATTTGGAACTAGGGGACTTCACCATGGCTCCGTTTGTTGACGTTACGTCTGCATCCTGCTGGAGGGAGGAAGAACGCTGTTGTTGATTTCTAGGATGTAGATGTAGCCATCGAGATCTGGCTTCCCTTCGACGAAGCCTGCCGGGACGATATGGTTCCCTTTCCATTTATGCCCATGGATAATATACAGGGGTCGATTTGATGTCACCTGCAGGGCAAAAGTTTCATTTCATTTTTTATTTCTTTCCGCGATGCTCTATCATTTCAGCTTTTTATAACGCGAAAGTCACGATTGCCCAATCATTTTGGCTATTTTTCATGATGCCCAATCATTTCGGCTATTTTTCTTTTTCTTTACTCGCTGCTTTTTATTGCGAGTTGCCCAAACATTTCGGCTATTTTTATATGCATATATTTTGCTCGCTGATTTTTATTGCGAGTTGCCCAAACATTTCGGCTATTTCATATGCATTTTTGCTCGCTGATTTTTCTTGCGAGTATGGAACCCGAAGTCTGATACCAATCTTAGTATCAGTATCGCTGCGACTGGAATATTGTCAGGAGCGAATCATCATTTGCCGTGAAAGGGCTTGGGATTTGATACCAATCTAGGCATCAACATCGCTACCACTGGGATTGTTGCCAGGAGCGAATCATCATTTGCCTTTATCGATTTGGACAAAGGTTGCTTAGCAAATAGGGTTAGAATCCTGTCGACTAAGGCTTTTGACTTCATGAGCCGTAAGGGTCTCATAAAGGTGTTTCTCCCGACGAGTCATAGGATCTCATAGGTGTGCTTTCTCTTTAGGAGTCATGAGGATTCCTAAGTGCGTGTACTCTTATAAGTCGTAAGGATCTTACAAGAGTGTTTTTTTCTTATAAGTCGAGAGGACTTACAAGTGTCGTTCACCACATGAGGACATTCCTCGTCGTTGGTGGGACTTGGTGGGGGAAACGTTTATTTATGCCCGTGGATTGTATACAAGGGCCAATATCGGACCTCCTGTAGGGCAATCCGGGGAATGTGATGGCTTAAGAACAGGTTCAGAACCCTGTAACTTAAGGCTTTCGAATCCTATGAGCAGCGAGGGTCTCATAAGGGGGATTCTCTTTACGAGTCATGAGGATCTCGTAAGTGTAATTTCTCTTTACGAATCGTGGGGATCCCTTAGTTTGTTGCTCCCTTGTGAGTCGTAAGGATCTCACGCAATTATTTTCTCCCTACAAAGGTCGAGAGGACCTTGCAAGTGTGAATGAATTTTTTTACGAGTCTGCGCCCTTTCGGGTTTTCACGAACTCGCCGGCAGTCCTGTTGTTTTTTACTCACGGAGCCCTTTCGGGTTTTCATCCGCGACCATTTCGCTTGTGGACGTACCTTTTTTTTTGCACGGAGGGACTTTGCCAACTAGGGTAGCTGTGGAGCCAGAGGGACTTAAGTTGCAATCCTCGGTGTTAGGACTTGTGGACCTTGATTCCACTGTCTCCATGTTTTGAGGCAGCGAATTTAGTTTAAGGACATCACGGTCCATTGTTTAGTTTAAGGAAATCACGGTCCATTATTAGTTTAGGGACATCCCGGTCCATTGTTAGTTTAAGGATCTCGGGCCACCGTTAGTTTAAAGACATCTCGATCCATAGCTAGTTTAAGGACGTTGCGGTTTGCTGGGATTTTGAGGCGAGGTTTCGCTGGATACTACTTATAGGGTTTGGACTCAGGAAGACAGCGAGCGGACACGGGCGTCATCATCCATTATTAACCTCAGCCGTGACTTGTCAAGCATAGTATTTCTTAAGGAACCGACCGTTTATTGGCCGGAAGAGTCTTTCGCCATGCATATCCATGAGCAAGTAGGCCCCACCTTGGTAGACCTTGTCTATGATATACGGGCCCTTATAGTTCGGCTTGAATTTCCCCCGTTTAGCACGATTGGGGGATCATAGGTCTTTTTATGACTAGCACTAGTTCGCCTTGGCGGAATGTTCTCGGCCTAGTCAATCTTTTGTATGAGCGTGTCATCCTTACGTTGTAAGCTTCTAGGTTTTGCTGCGCCATGATACGAGTTTCCTTGAGAGCATCGAGCTCCTCAAGTCGAAAATAGGCATTTTCTTCATCCGTCAGCTCGTATCGAACCGCTACTCGTAGAGAGGGTATCTCTATCTCCAAGGGAGGTACTGCTTCCGTGCCAAATACCAACGCGAATGTCGTTGTATTCGTGGCTGTCTTGAACATGGTTGTTCTCCGCCGAATACAGAGACGCGACCGCGTAGGTTCGTCTTGCCTGAATTTAGGGGCAGATGCTATTTGGTTTTATCTATCCACCTCTCCGAAGATGCCAAGTTGATTTATGGCACCGTATATCGGAGGTTTAGACGGATGCGGCCGTTGTAGCAGACTTCGTCAGATTTCCCCTCGTTTGAGGGGTTTTTGATTGTGGGGATGCTCTTCCCTACAGGCGTAAGCCCCTGCTGTTAATTACACTACCGCATCGCGATAACAACTTTCTCCTTCTCTAGATGGTCATTTTATGTCGTGTGTGTTTGTTTTGTTTTTGGTTGCCCGTGGATTGTATACGGAGACTAATTTATGTTGTCGTCCGTAGGGTGTGGATTAGTCCAAATCTGTATCTTCTTAGATTTGGGTTTTGGGTTGGGTTTAAGGATCGTTAATCTCATTTCAGATTAAGATCAACTTAAACGTTTGTTAAGGATACGTTGGTCTAATTTTAGACTAAGATCAACTTAACAATTTGTTAAGGATACGTTAGTCTAATTTTAGACTAAGATCTACTTAACAGGATCATTTAGATCTAACAAAGGAGCATTTGGACTCTTTGCGGTCCAGAAGTTTAATGACATCATAGTCCAGGGAGTTAAAGACATCATAGTCTAGTTTAGAGACGTCATAGTATGTAAAGTTTAAGGACATCATAGTCCATGAGTTTAAGGACCCCACAGTCCATAGAGTTTAAGGACATCATAGTCCATGAGTTTAAAGACCCCATAGTCCGTGGAATGTCTGGTTATCGGGACCCGCCACCTCTCTGAAGACGTTGAAGGATTACAACGACAAATATCAGAGGAGTGAAGAGACGTACCCTTGAACCAATATTGGTTGGGTGATCTGTAGTCCAATTTGGGACTAAGATCAAAGATTTATGAGCATATGGGCTCAATTAATCTGAGGTAGAGTTCTGTGGCCACTTTGGGCTCGGCCCATTCAGTTAAAATGTTGAACATTTAATAATGCTGAGCATTGGTTTGGGCTCTGACAATCTTTTTGTCTTTTATTGAGTGTTGGGCACTCATCATAGCTCTGGGGCTTTGTCATCTAAAGAACTATTTATGTTCTTTCAGCGCACATGTGAGGAGCACGTGGCGCGCTTGGCACTGAGTGCCAGCCAATGACCGCAAAGCACTTTTGTCAAGTAGCGCACACGTGAGGAGCGCGTGGCGCGCGTGGCGCTATGCGCCAGATAATGAGCACAAAGCGCTTCTGTCAAGTAGCGCACACGTGAGGAGCACGTGGCGCGCTTGGCGCTATGCCCCTGATTCAGAGCGCTATAGCGCTTTTTGTGAGATAGCGCACACGTGAGGAGCACGTGGCGCGCTTGGCGCTGTGCGCCAGTTAATGAGCACAGAGTGCTTCTTTAAATTTAGAGCACTAAAACTCTGCAGCGCTGTGCGCTAGATTTGGAACGCTGAGGCATTTCTTTTAATTGGAGCGCTAAGGCTCTTCTTTTAATTGGAGCGCTAACGCTTTTTTTTAAGCAACTCTGCTTTCTGAGAATTAAATTCTCTCTTATAAGAGACTTTGTCTCATGAATTTAAGAACAAAGTTCTTATTTTATAAGAGATGTTTTCAATCTCTTATGTTTTTTATGAAAGGCTTTGCCTTTATGGATCTGTGATCCTAAGAGAATTGAATTATTCTCCCCCTTTTTATAATGAGATGTTATGATCTCTTTTGTGTAAGACAGTTTGTCTTATAGATCTATGATCTGGTATAAGAACTAAGTTCTTTTTATGATGAGATACTTTGATCTCTCTGTTTTTACCTTGAAGAAAAGTTCTTCTTCTGCTAAGAGTTTTGCTCTTCTCTCTGAACCTTCTTAAAGTTTTGCGGGGGGGGGGGGTTCCTCTATCTCAGACTTGAAGTCTTGGGGTCTTTATATAGTGAAGGCTGATTTGTTCAATCAGTTAAGGAGATCTTTTCTCTAATTGATTTGGGGATAGTTCCCCCGTTGGATCTTTGATCCAAGGGCTTCTGATTTACAGAAGGCAATCTTCTTATTTTTAACAAGATTGAGAAATCTTTTCTCATGCGGAATTTATTTTGCACAATTATGATTTTTAATCATCATTGGATCATTGATCCAACGGTGCTCTGATTTACAGAGAAAAATCTTTTTGTTTGGAAAGATTCTGCAGAAAGTTTTCTTAACAGAATTTTATTCTGGTAACTTGATGATTTATCATCTAGCGCTAGCGCACTCGTGCTTTGCACGTGAGCGCTGCTTCATAGCGCTGGCGCTCTTAGAGCTAGCGCACTCGTGCTCTGCACGTGAGCGCTGCTTTAAAGCGCTGGCGCTCTTAGCGCCAGCACACCTGTGCTTTGCATGTGAGTGCTGCTTGCTGGCGCTTTTATGAAGCGCTGCTTCATTTCAAATTTTGAAAATTTGATCAGAGCTTTGCTCTGATTGGGGGAAACAAATGCCCCCCCACCGTTGCGCTCACGTGGCTTACACGTGAGTGCAGCGGTGGCAGCATCTGCGCCCTTAGATCAACTTAGAAGTTGAAACGGCTTTCAGTGCCTATAAATAGGACCCTTGGCCCTTGAGATGACTTCTGTTCATCTTCTTACTTTTTTCTGAGAATTATTTCTCCTTCAGAGCATAGCTCTTCGTCTTAAGAATTTTCTTAGGGACAGAACTCTATCAAAAATTTAGGTAAAGATTAAATCTTTGAAGGGATTAGTTAATAATCTAGGGTTTCACCCATTAACAGAGCTTTACTCTTTTCAAATCATATAGATTTTTAAGGTTTCTCAATAGAGCTTTGCTCTTCATAGATCTAAAGAGATCTTTCTTAGGATTTCTTAACCCATTAACAGAGCTTTGCTCTTTCCAAATTATATAGATTTGTTAATCTTTCATGAAAACTCTTAGAGTTTGTTCATAGATCTTGAAGATCTCGGAATTTTTTGATTCATTAAAAAGCTTTGCTTTAAGTTTCCGGATGGGTTATTCCATAATTTTATAGATCATGGCTCTTCAATATTTTTCTTGAGGAATTTTATTCCTTTCATCATCAGAGCTGAAAGATGTCACTCTGTTGTAGAGCGTTTCTCTCAATGGGAGATTTACTCCTTGGCCCGAGGGATCCTCATGAAATGAGAATCTTTTGAGGATTTCCTCATTTAATGACAGTCTCATCAAATGATAAGACTATTTTATTAATGATGAATTGTCATCTAGATTGTGTGGGTCCCCTTTGGTCCCCTTTCACTGCATTGCAGTGTGGTACGAAATTAAAGTACCAAGTGCCAGGACTTGAGCAGTAGCATTGACGGCTAATTTTTTTCTTTTTCGCGTAGGTACCATGTCTTTCGATACTTCGTTTCCCTTTGTCCGTTCAGAAAGCCGGTTCCCTGCAGCGCCAGTAGACCGAGAAGTTGTCGCACTGATCAAGGATCACGACCCAGAGCGGAAGAATCTCCATTTATGGGGAATATGGTATAACCAGATCATCATGGGTCGGCGCACCTTCTCTTACGCAACACCTTCAGAGCCCAGTTCGGCAATTCATTATGCTGACGTACCCTCGGTGAACTATGTCGTGGAAGTGGTTAATTGGATTTCAGAGCGTTGCCTTCAGCCCTCTATGGCTGCAATACCTGTACAACCGCCGATAGCTTTGGACATTCTAGGGAGGCGTATATGCCAGGGTGAGTCACGCCCTTGGGGACATCCATACAACATAGGCTTGACTCCCCGTCACTCAGCTGGATATCTGCAGTGGGCCCGATACATCTTATCGGCAAAGAAGTCAAAGCTGCTGAGGCTTGGGTTGTACCCCGCGATCTATGCTTCTCTGTTCCAGTATTCCACACCTCCAGCATGGTGGGTCAAAGCCTTTTTGGAACAATGGAACGTTCCAACTCACACCTTCCTTATGCTAGATCGGGAAGTTTCCATCTCTTTGGAGGAGTTTGCGGATATCTCCGGCTTGCCTTTCAGAGGGGAGCATTATGAGAAGATCTTTCCCCCTGATGAGTATATTTTCGCTACCCGATTGGTGATGACGGGTATAACCCCAAAGAATGCCATTCAGCACCGATTCCCCAGCTTGATCAAGGTGTTAAACATTTACGAGGGCCTATTTCTTGAATCTGGAAGCCATGGGGTTAGCTTTGCGGACTTCATCGCCCGTTTTCTTCTCCCAGAAGCTTTATCGCAACAAGGTGAAAGGTTTGCCAAACTTGATGATCCTTTCGGTTTTGGCTTGGATAGCCGGCCGATAACGGAAACCGATCAAAAGAGTTTCTTCCTTCAAAACGTCGCGGTCGTCCCCTTTTCAGAAATCGCCGCTTAGGAAATCAATGAAGAAGAGTTCTTTCTAGGGTTCCTCGGTTTGTGGTTAAGCTGGTTCGCGCTTCCCATGCAACCTCGCTACATGAGGTCGTCTGTCTTCTATCCAGCTCATTAGATAGTTGAAGGGAGACAGGTTGCTGTTGGGATTGCCGGGCTGGCTCATTTGTATTACGGCCTTAGCTTGGCGGCCGACACTATTCAACCGGGGGTGCAGCCCGTGAACTTCCCAATGCATTATTTTACTTCATGGCTCGAGCTGCATGTGCTCGGTGCTTTTGGAATGCACAAGCGGCCTTATTTCTATGAAACTTGCAATTTTCCACGGATCATGCGGCTGGTCGATGCTTCCACTTTGGAACCTGTTAGGCCAAGGCAGCACCTCGGCCGTCTTTCCTCGGCCAAAATGCGGAAACCAAAACTTTTCTTAAAACAGAAACCGGCGCTACCGCGGACTAAAACCTGGATCGAACCATTAACCTAATTCTAGCAAACTAGAGAAAGGGTAGAGAGCTATACCGAGCGATCCGTGTCCTTCGGTCTTCGGCTTCCACTCCGATCTCCTCACGGAATCTCCGGTCTTCATCTCCTCGTCGGAACGGGCACCACATCGCCGGGTTCTTTTACGGGCTCCCACCTCTGGACCGAGGCAACTCGAGCACGAAGTTGGCGAGTCGATGTGCCCAAGGATGCTGTAGGCTAAGTGTAGTAAGCTTGTCTCATGGGGTTGTGAAGTTGCCTTTTGATGGAGGAAATGAACTTGTAAATGAACTTGGGAATTTAGTAGCAAGCAAAGAATATGAGATGATGAAATTTCCCCACTCACAAAATGAACCTCTCTCCCTCTCATAATGTGGCCGGCCATGCATAAATGGGAGAGGGAAAAATAAATGCAAGGGAGGTGAGCACAAGAGAGTGTGCGGTGATCATAAAGAAATGTGAAGATAATGAGGAAATAATATCACATCAAGGCCAAATCATTTCTCATCTCATTAAAGCAAACCATGATGGATGAAAAAGCAAAGATGCTAGAACCATCATAATTCCTCATTTACAAATAAACCCTCCACAATTGCTAATTTGCAAATATGCAAATTAGCCCCTCCATCAGAAAAATCCGGCCGTGAAGGAACAAAGGAAAACTGGCCGGAATGGAATACAAACTGGCAACTTCAGAAAACTGATCCCGTAATAAATTACAGGAAAACCCCGCGACTGTATATACATACCCGCATTTGTATTCCGACCGAATACAAATGCAAAGAGACAAAATCTACACTGTACAATATTAGGATCCGGCTTAAACCAAAGCCCGCTAGTATTATCCGTCCGATCATGATCCGTGTAATACCGCACGTATAAGATCGAACCCTGCCATATATCTATACGGCCTCTACAGCGTTTCGCCCGAAACTTGAGAAAACGGTCTGTGGGGGACTCTAAAGACTCGTCAATACTTTGGTTGTGGATTTAACCACTAGCACGTCAAAGGTATTAGCCATACGTAACGGGCTACCAGGTATTGACCAAAAGGGAAGTCTGTGAGCGAACTCATGCCGACACCCTACTGAGCCTGTCAGTGACAATATCCGTACAGTCCGGTCCGTTCGTCTATGAGCATCGCATGGCGGGCCTAGGAGGTTGGTAAAAGTCATACCCCCAAAAGCGGTACAAGTCGTGTCGGAGTGTAGCCCAGAACACCCTGAGATACTACTGGAACACCTACCAGTAAATCTCCTGCCTCGGCCGAGGGTTTTGTGTAATGGCTCTTCTAGACACAGCGCGACCTCATCCCCAATACCGGGAGAGACGAACCCCTGCAGATCCGCTCACTGTCTCCATGTAGCTCGGGACTGTACCCAACTAAAACCTGTTTGCACGACTCCTTTGAGCCGTGGTAGGGCAGTAATCAAAGTACAGTGGGAACTCACACGAGACAAATGACGATCTCAGGTCAATGAACTAACATGTACACATGTCACCAGGGAACTGCTATCTGACGTCTGGTATAAGACCAACTAGCATGTTCCCGGCGGGTCCTGTCCGGTGTACTCATAACCCAATGAGCACCTGTATACATCTTAGGTGAACCAAATGACACCAGTGGCTTATGAGACCGGCCACCGCCCCTCATCGGGGTCTCGACTGTATACACTAGTCTACTCTGGAGTATCGATGCCCTGTCTTGAAAACTCTCACGACTAGGGACTTTTTAAGGATGTGCTTATAGACTCCAGCTCCCACGTATATGATCGCCATCATACTGCTGGCCATCAAGCAAGAATCCTAAGGGCTCTATCAACGCGCAATAGTGACCTGTAAGGTCACCTGAAACAGTACACGATGATAAAGATAAACCAGATAGCATACTATCATCTTGAGTAAGACTGTTCTTCCGGCATAGGTCCGCCCTCAATCATTGCAATCACGTGCCTGTGATCCAATAATTGACTCTGAGGGCACTATATCCAACAATCTCCCACTTGCACTCAAGGTTAATTATTGCGATATCGTATACTCACAGCCCGTGTGATACCAAACACCCAACTCCTCTACTAATCAGTCTCACAAAACCCGTTTGCGAAACTAATGCGTCCGAGGAATAGCCTCAGTGAGTGGATCCTCTTAAATGTTTCTTTCTATGTCTCTTTTTATCTCAAGTTCGCGGAGAAAACCATCTCCCGAAATGAGCAATACCTGTCTTAGAATATGTCTGCATATCTGATGGGACCTAGCTCATAAATGAACTCCAAATCCAAACTTCTTACACTGTATCGTCAACTGAACTTAATCAGTATCCTGCGCCATGCCTCCCTCAGTATCCCCTTGGATCACCTGTCCAAAACACTGCCCCTCGTCAGAGGGAAAACTATAACTCTGACAGTCACTCTGTCATCCAGGTCAACTTGGAAGCCTGGAATGATAACTGTCTTCCGAAGGAGGATGCCGTCATCATATCCCTAGAACATCAACTTATGTTATAAAACTGCTTCCGAACGTTCCTCCAGGATAGGATCCATATCACCTTATTGCATCTAGTGCAAAAACAACATCTATATCCTATGTGGAGAAACCATTGTGTGACAACCAAAGTATAACCGATCGTAGTATAGGAATTTCACTTCCTACTCTATGTATGTCATCCTAATACCAGGACATCACACCTTACTACCTTCTTAACAGATCCATCCCCTATTCTGATGAAGTCAAACCTATGACTGTCATATCAGAAATAGATGATCTATCTCCGCTATATGTGCTTTAGCCTATAAATAGATATAAGCCACTTGTCCATTATACTTCCGCTGCCCCCACTGACTACGACAACCCTCTGGCAGAGTCATATACACGTGCACTTCTAAAGCCAGTTCAGAACGACTCTATACTCATCTTCCTGCCGGGTCTCACAGTCTGGAACAACAGCAATGGCAAGTCTGGGTAAACAAGAACCTCCCTGTCACCGTCCTTGAGGCTACCGAAGTACCTCTCGGGTGCTTGAGGTTACCCACCATATCTGCGGAGTGACAAACAGAATGTCAAATCAGATTGAATCTTTAGGTTCTTATCAAATTTTTAGTAATCGTTTGCGGTTCTGGAATTACTTCCAGTTCTACCATACTCCCACTACTGTTTTCTGAAAAAAGCCATTTTTATTAAAACTATGGCGAGTCTAGAACAATATCACTATTGATCTTCCGGATGGTAGAAAGTCAACCCTCGTCATAGCCCGGGTCAACCCACAAACAGGCATTACAGAAACGTGCCTTGAGTTATCCGGAGTCTGGTTTTAAGCATAAGCCGGACAACTCCCCGTACCTTAATATCGTTAAGATATGAACTGTTCTATATCCAATACAGAAACAGAGGTACTGATTTAATTGAACCAGATTCAAATCATGCAGCTGTCTCCAGTGCATGTCAACTAAATGGAGAGAGGCCGATCAGCATTACTCAACTTAGGAGTACTTTCAATTATGAGTAATCTGAAAGAGAAGCAAGCTCTCTTAATCATTACTATCAACTGAATACCATACATAAGTATCTACATCCTCGATCACCTTGAAGAATCCCAATACTTGCAATACCTGGTTCTCTAATTTATTCTTATACCTATAACTTCTCAAAACTTAGACCTTGCATTTCTACGAAACACATGTCTAAGAACTAGAGAAGTCATAAGTAAACAGAATATAGTACGAGTACCAACCCCTCTGTCCTAATGGACACTGGACAACATACAATACTCTGTATAAGTCCCCTGAGTCTAATAACTCAATCCCTGTGTTTCGTAGGTTGAAAACTGTACTTATGGTTAAGAAGAATTACACCGCTGTTTTAATGCTCCTTACCTAACTATCAACTGATATAGGCAAATGTCATAGACATAATTTTAAAAAGTTATATCTCACTTTATGAAAATAAACGTACAGATATATCAATTTGAAATTGGTGCATTACAACGGATATTCAAAACCAAATATTTGCCGTCCGGCAAATAGCCCAGGCGATTTCCTCAAATATCACCAATTACAATGAATTCCGATATAATGAGGATGATCACCTAATTCCCAATAATTTACTCCCACTCATCATCTGTAAAACCATACAGATGTGAGAATCATACCTGGTAAATACATACCCTGGAGCAAGTGTCTAATTGGGAAATCAGTTTTCTTTTAACAGTACACAGTGAAACTGAAACATTGAAATGTTTCGAAGGGGTATCCTGGTATTCCTAGTAATGCCTCTTCCATTATCCAGATTCACAACTGTAACCGTATATTTCTTTACCATCTCTCCAAATCCCTTCATATGTCTTTAGTCATTACCTTCTGTATACCCCTTTAGGCCAAATGGTTTTCTTCCTTCCCTACCGTTCGGCACCAGCCTATGGTTTGGAAGAAGACTATCCAATAAGCATAATGGGTGTACTGTCCTAATCCCAGGAGTACTCGCAACACGAGAGAAGGTAAAGATAAACGACACCTGAATAAACTTTATTTTTATTTCTCCTGAACCAGAATCTATCCCCGAACTGGAACAAGTTCCTTTCGAGTTCGTATATAACCATACGATGGAATATCCAATAAACTGTGGATCTTCGTAGTGATACGGAGTGTCCTGGAGAAATACAAAGGTGAAGTGGGAGTGGTAATGAAATACTTGGTTTGGCCGTGAATAGCAGTCGCAATTTACTTTGCCCTCCTTCTAATCCCTTTATTTGTCTTAACTTAATACCTCATGCACACCAACGTTAGGCTAATTGGTTTTCTTCATTCCTCACCGTTCGGCACCTGCCTATGGTTTGGAAGAAGACTATCCAATTTGCGTAATGGGTGTACTGTCCTAATGCAAGGAACACTCGAAACCTGAGAGAAGGTAAGAGGAAAGGACAACTGAATAGTCCTATTCGTTTTCTCCAGAACCGGAAACCATCCTCGAATAAATTCCTTCGAGTTCGTATATAACCATACGATGGTTTTATCCAATGGATGTGGACGTTCGTAGTAATACGGGGTATTCTGGAGAAAAGGGTAAAAGTAGGAGTGGCAAAGAGGTTTGCAACTCTGACAATCCAAAATCCAGTGTTTAAGAAGGTTCGGTCAACTTAGTCACTGAGTCATAGTCAAGGGTCGGGTCATGGTCGCTACCAAAGAGAGAGAGAAAAGAAACACCCAGCGTGCACTCTAACCTAGATCAGAATGGCTACCAATTTATCTAATCAGGAAACTTCCCACTGTAACCTCAAATTCTCCTCCAAACCTGAAAGAAGAATTAGTCGGGATCACCCGAGGAGTAAACCAACTCATCAGTGGGAATCGGGATCCAACTATCATCGCATGATAACGTGACGGAATCCACTCACATTATCACACTCCAGAAGGTATGCGCATGCCTGGAAAGTTTCAGTTTCTTTAGAAACTCCCGATGCGTGTTTTTACCCCTAGGACCCAAGTGACCTTGACGGAGTCAACAAATCAAAGAGTCCTAGTCAAGTTCAACCCGTCATTATTCTGGATTGCGTTAAACCCACCCGTATGTGCCATTGACTAGGTCAACAAGGCCGCACGACTGTCCTAACCAATCCCACTTATGCAACAAAAAAGTACCACTTAGCTACCGAACACTACGTCTTGACTAGGTCAATAAACGCAGCACGAATACTAAATAATACCCGTAAGAAATGACGGAGGGCTACGGTTGGTTTTTGGCGAAAAACATTTAACGTAATGAACTTGATATCGTTGAAGGAACTGCATAGCTTTTTGTAAAAATATAGTGATGAAAACCTTTGCTAAAGAGGTCACTCCCGGTGAAGGGATCTCGGCTCTTTCCCCGTAGAATGAGGTGCAGGATATTCCAACTGAATACCACGATGCAAAGCAAAAGGAAATCGGCTATAGTGAAGTTATTACCCTGACGCAAACTTCTGTCCAAGAGGTCACTCCCGGTGAAGGGATCTCGGCCCTTGCCTCGTCGACTGAGGTGCTGGATATTCATAACCGAATACCACTGTGCAAAATAAAAGAGAACGTCCTTACAATAACAGCTTTTTGAAAAATGTTCCAACAACATCAGAATATGTTTGTTTAGCTTGCATTGATCCGAATCAATGTAGTCCCATCAATTGATCACACCAATAAAGAACGAAAATAATGATGTACGTATATGCCATCCGCATTCGCCACTGGGTCCCGTCATCACCCGTTAGGTTACTTAACTAACGACAGAGCAGGGACTGGACAAGCGCGGATGCAAAACATATACAACATCTACTAGTATATATATCAATATATAATAATCGCTCAAGGCGTGATAAAGTGCAACATTATAGAGAGTAATAAGCATCACAGAACAATACAGATATCTGGGATCCCCGGGTTTCATAGAGCCGCTACTGAAACCCGACGTTCCCCTGGTCGTGTGGATAGTCTGCGCAATGAAATCCTAGACCCCTACGGGCGCGGCAAGTTACCCGCCAAAACCTGAACCGAGGCAGCCCCCTTCAACAACGTGAATGGACCACCCAGCACTTCACGGAATCCGGTAACTTGAGCACCCCTCCTTGGGTCAACTTGTACCCCCTACGAGTGCGGCGAATAGCCCGCCAATTCTAGAGTAAAGCCCCCTCCGTCTCAAAACCATGAGATGCGGGCCCGTTGCCCTCTAGAACCCGGCTATCCGTGCACTCCACCGCGGGGTAATCCTAGTACAGAAAGTAAAATATACATGCAACGGGTACATCGACTTCAGCCTGGTCGTGCCCCAAAAGAATAATATACAAACAGGCAGTGACAACAGTCCACATGTCGGACGCTCACCCCGCAATATCAAATGTACAAATAAAACAAAACTGTACTACCATTGCATCCAGGCTATCCCCAACGACCAATCCGCAACATCACAGTACAACACAGAACATCAACATGAATGTCATGTTCGCAAATCCGTCTAAAAGGGCTATAGCAGTTAGACAGGATTTACCGATCAAATGACATTCACAGTCGCAGATATAATGTAAATACTGTGAACTAACATGTTTTAAAAATTTCGATCGACAAAATTTCCCGAAGTGGGCCCCAAGTACAACTGCAACACTCAAAATAATCTGGGCCCAAACAGAATATACCAAAAATCCCAATTCCAACATAGAGAGCCCCTGAAGAAATTTGGTGAGATGAAGCCTCATAATGGCGGCGGAACCGCGGCCAAAAAGGGGTTATGGCCGCGGTTCCGCGGCGTTACTGTTGAGTCGTGTTACCAAATTTCTACAGTGCTCCTAAAAAACCCTGCCTGATTTTCTGCAATGCACCAAAATATTTTTTGACCACAGAAAAATTTCGACAGAAACTGAACTTTGAAAATGCGGGTTTTTGGAATTTTCGTTCGATCGAAGTTCTAAACACGTTAGAGCAAGCTAGACTAAGTTAATGGCGTGGCTCTGATACCATGTTAGGCCACGGCAGCGCCCCGGCCGTCTTTCCTCGGCCAAAATGCGGAAACCAAAACTTTTCTTAAAACAGAAACCGGCGCTACCGCGGACTAAAACCAGGATCGAAACATTAACCTAATGCTAGCAAACTAGAGAAAGGGTAGAGAACTATACCGAGCGATCCGTGTCCTTCGGTCTTCGGCCTCCACTCCGATCTCCTCGCGGAATCTCCGGTCTTCATCTCCTCGTCGGAACGGGCACCACATCGCCGGATTCTTTTACGGGCTCCCACCTCTGGACCGAGGCAACTCGAGCACGAAGTTGGCGAGTCAACGTGCCCAAGGATGCTGTAGGCTAAGTGTAGTAAGCTTGTCTCATAAGGTTGTGGAGTTGCCTTTTGATGGAGGAAATGAACTTGTAAATGAACTTGGGAATTTAGTAGCAAGCAAAGAATATGAGATGATGAAATTTCCCCACTCACAAAATGAACCTCTCTCCCTCTCATAATGTGGCCGGCCATGCATAAATGGGAGAGGGAAAAAGAAATGCAAGGGAGGTGAGCACAAGAGAGTGTGTGGTGATCATAAAGAAATGTGAAGATAATGAGGAAATAATATCACATCAAGGCCAAATCATTTCTCATCTCATTAAAGCAAACCATGATGGATGAAAAAGCAAAGATGCTAGAACCATCATAATCCCTCATTTACAAATAAACGCTCCACAATTGCTAATTTGCAAATATGCAAATTAGCCCCTCCATCAGAAAAATCTGGCCTTGAAGGAACAAAGGAAAACTGGCCGGAACGGAATACAAACTGGCAACTTCAGAAAACTGATCCCGTAATAAATTACAAGAAAACCCCACGACTGTATATACATACCCGCATTTGTATTCCGACCGAATACAAATGCAAAGAGACAAAATCTACACTGTATAATACTAGGATCCGGCTTAAACCAAAGCCCGCTAATATTATCCGTCCGATCATGATCCGTGCAATACCGCACGTATAAGATCGAACCCTGCCATATATCCATACGGCCTCTATAGCGTTTCGCCCGAAACTTGAGAAAACGGTCTGTGGGGGACTCTAAAGACTCGTCAATACTTTGGTTGTGGATTTAACCACTAGCACGTCAGAGGTATTAGCCATACGTAACGGGCTACCAGGTATTGACCAAAAGGGACGTCTGTGAGCGAATTCATGCTGACACCCTACTGAGCCTGTCAGTGACAGTATCCGTACAGTCCGGTCCGTTCGTCTATGAGCATCGCATGGCGGATCCGGTGCCCACACTGTTTTTGCTAAACCAAAAGCGGTACAAGTCGTGTCGGAGTGTAGCTGGAATACCTACCAGTAAATCTCCTGCCTCGGCCGAGGGCTTTGTGTAATGGCTCTCCTAGACACAGCGCGACCTCATCCCCAATACCGGGAGAGACGACCCCCTGCAGATCCGCTCACTGCCTCCATGTGGCTCAGGACTGTACCCAACTAAAACCTGTTTGCACTACTCCTTTGAGCCGTGGTATGGCAGTAATCAAAGTACAGTGGGAACTCACACGAGACAAATGACGATCTCAGGTCGATGAACTAACCTGTACACATGTCACCAGGGAACTGCTATCTGACGTCTGGTATAAGACCAACTAGCATGTTCCCGGCGAGTCCTGTCCGGTGTACTCATAACCCAATGAGCACCTGTATACATCTTAGGTGAACCAACTAACACCAGTGGCTTGTGAGACCGGCCACCGCCCCTCGTCGGGGTCTCGACTGTATACACTAGTCTACTCTGGAGTATCGATGCCCTGTCTCGAAAACTCCCACGACTAGGGACCTTTTAAGGATGTGCTTATAGACCCTAGCTCCCACGTATATGATAGCCATTATACTGCTGGCCGTCAAGCAAGAATCCTAAGGGCTCTATCAACGCGCAATATTGACCTGTATGGTCACCTGAAACAGTACACGATGATAAAGATAAACCAGATAGCTTACTATCATCTTGAGTAAGACCGTCCTTCCGGCATAGGTCCTCCCTCAATCATTGCAATCACATGCCTGCGATCCAATAATTGACTCTGAGGGCACTATATCCAACAGAACCAAATCAGCGAGATGCTCGGGGTATGATTCTTCGCCCGCGTACAGTCGGGGACGGCATGACCTTTGTTGATAAGGTCATGACCATAGGTAGGGAATTCGCTAAGACGGTGCAGCCGCTGCGGGACACCTTTAAGGACGGAGCTTCTACCTTGAAAGCTCGTGAGATTCTCCATTTGTACTCGATCAGGCCGGGCTACTTGTTGTTCAGGCAGAACGACTCGGCTTTGTTCATGAGATATAACCGCCACCGTTTTGCCCAGCAATCAAGCTATAATCAGGGCGTCCCGCTCGAGGCATTCTTGCCAGAACTGGTTAATACTGAAGAGGGCATCCGGAGCGCTTTGCACCACTTCATGCGCCTAAACACAGGGTCAAATTTCTTCATCAGTGAGCCGAGTTGTGTTCCGAAAGCCCTGAACGTATACGTGGCGTGGTATCAACACGCGATGGGTGCTGTTATCAAGGAGGAGAAGCGACTGTTGCTTGATTGCAGGGATGCAGCCCTGGCTGGTAATCCGACCGTTCCCCTAAAGCAGCAGACCATCGTTCATCCTCACTTGAGAGAGGCTGCTGCGATTGTGGTCCTGCGCGCCATATCTGAGCTTCCCCTTCCTCGTGCTCCCGTGAAAGCGGTGGCTGTGGCATCTCCCGAGTCTGGCGTGGGTTCGGAGATCAGGACTCGTCGTCCAAAGGTGCCTCTAAGCGTAAGCTTGTGCTAGCGGCTACCGGCACTCGCTTGCAAAAGAGAAAGAAGTCAATACTCTCTGCAGACGTTGTATTCGGCCAGGAGCCTCATGCTCCTTACAGGGAGGGCATAAGTGAATACGGGACTGATTGGTCGAATATTTTGCTTATGCGTGTGCGTTTTGAAATCAAAGAATTAACCGCAATCAAAAACGGTGTCGCTTGGTATCTAGCCGGTTGAATACGGGTCGGTCTACAGGGATTTTGTGTATTTTCTAGTTGTTCTAACGAGTCAATTCCAATTGTGGTAGGTTTAATAATCAATAAAAACTAAAGTTGAGTTTGCTTAGGATTAAAACCCTGCTAGGGTTAGGTTTAGGTTGGTTTAGAAAATTAATTATTCTCACCGCTTTCTATGCCCTAATTAAGAACTTTTAGGTGTTAAGGTAATAGTTAACAAAGGGGATTAGCACGATCGGGAAGAAACTAGGTTTCTTCCTCTAGGTCCTTGTCCGTCCTTTCTTAACTCTTACCCTAACCTCCATGGAAAACATACACAACCGGTCTTTAACTATGGTATCACTGCTACCTCGTGGGATAGGGTGCCGTAGTAAGCGGTGTGTGTATGTATGCATAGAGTCCTACTTTAAAATGTATAATGGGCAAGAAAGAGGTGAGAGATTTTTCATCTCTCACCTTCCCCAAACCTAACCCTAACAAGTGAAGAACTACTCACCCATTAGGGAATTTATAAAAGAGTTCATTTTTTATGGTTTTAATTTAACAACGACGACAGATAAAAAATTTATAACTGCGGCAGAGAGATAAAATTGCTAGAGAAATAAGTAGGGCAGAAAAGAAACTTACTTTTTTATTTGATGCACTCTTCGACAATTACAGGGAATAAAAATTCTAAACTAGATAAATAAAAAGAGGCACCCAAAAAGAGGCACGCCCCAAAAAGAGCTGTAGGATTCCTATTTATAGATAATAGAAATCCTAGGGTTTACATCTGATCCATATCTAGAATTACAAAAATACCCTAAGAAAACCGGGTCAACGCACCGACTCCGCCGACACGCATCGACACGCGCCGACACGTACACAGCACGGCCGTGGATCCGCGGCCATAAGCATGGTTTGGCCGCGGTTCCGCGGCCATATACTGGGCTTGCTAGCTCATTTTTCTAGGGTTGCTTTCTGTTACTTTTTCCTTCTATTTTCTTCACTTGGTTCTTCAGAATATCTTCTAGTTTCTTCCAGATTTCCACAGTGCGGAATGTTGTGGACTTTTACCGTTCGCTTCACGTTGAAGTCTTGAATCTTTGTGCTGCCTTCGTACTTTATGCAATTGAACTGCTCATTGATCTTCACTTGTTCCTTAAACTGTAGGCGGCATTATAAAGATTCTTCTATTTGTTGGTCGTAGTCTCACTTTTGTAGCGTTTTTCACCATTTTTACTATATTGTTCCGAGAACCTGTAACCTGCAACTATTTAACAGACATGGATCAAAAGCACCTATTTATTTGCAATATGATTAAGAATGGGGAATATAATAATGCAAAATTATGATATGAACAAATACCCCCAAACTTATCTTTTGCTCGTCCCGAGCAAAACTAGTTTTATTCTCGAAAAAGCCTAGCCTCACTTTCAAAGGGAAACCCGATTGCACTGAGCTCGTGCAACAAGCCGTTAAACCTCTAGGTGTCCCTATTAGGAGGAGTGTTGCCTCCTGACGGTTTTCAGCGGATACTACCCACAAAATCATATCAATTTGACCTATTGACTTTTATTCTTCAATTCTGTGTTCTAGCAAGAAATTCTATTATCTTCAACTCAGAAATTATCAACCCATATTTTTCACGCTTCCTTATCATTTAACTTAAGATTGTATATGTTCTGTAAATTTGCTTAGCTTTTAGCATTTTTTGAATTTTCCTTCTATGGTTCCATCTCAACTTAGGAATTTTTATCATCTCTACTAAAGATATAAGTCCTATTTTTCATTTCTATTTCTCATCCAAACCCCAATCATATACCCCTACGTGTGTGTATGTATCACCCCTACACTTGAAAATTCAATTCAAGCTCTTATACTCTTGTGCATCGTCCAAAGTACTTTTAGTTTGTGAATTTTAGATCAAATTGCTCACACATCTTTCATGCGATCGTCAATACTTCTTGAGGTACTAACGACCGATTACGAAATGTGTTTGCGCATTAAGATGTAATTCCTCGTCTTATAATACTTAAGGCTTTAGCAGTGACTCCCAAACCAGTTGGTCTAAGGTACTAGGTGATAAAGCACCCTCGCTATATATATATTTTTATTTTACGCAGCCTTAAGTAATTACAAAACCAGTGTTCAATTTTTTTTTTAATCTTTTTATTCACACTCATAATTTTATTTTCCTTCATACTAGACAAGAGCATTTCAAGGTATCCTCTACTATTCCAAGTTTCAAGGTTCGTGTTTGTGCAAGTTGTAGGGTATATATTTTTAGAATTTAGACTTAAGGTTGGGAATTATTTCTCAGACTTACACTTTAATAAAAATTTCTATACTCTTCCCTTATTTTGACTTAGCCTAAAAAGTGAACTCAAAATTTGCCTATTTCTAAGTAAACTATAAGGACATATTTTCTACCGTTAAATTTTAAGAAAGCTTATTTTAAGGATTTTTTATTTACTAAGTTTAGGATCTAGTTTTTCCTAGCTAGTTAACCGTCTAGTCAAACTTAAGTCGATTATGGCCAAAATTGAAATTTTCAATTTTTATAATTTTTAAAATTTTTCAATTTTTATGGGTTTTTTTTAAAATAAGTATGCAAATGCAAAAATATACACATGAATGCGAAGGAAGAAAGCTTACCGAGCACACCCCCAAACTTAAACTTGACAGTGTCCTCACTGTCAGGCTACACCAAGAGGGTCAAAATTTTCGGCACTCCCCTGTTTATTTTTTATTTATTTATTTTAATTATTAACAGAAAAAGAACAAAAAATATATAAACACAAAAAGGTTCCCCCCAAACTTAAGTGAAACAGTGTTTCCACTGTTTAAGCGTTAACGTTCAGAGTTAGGGGGGAGAAAAAACACAGTATCAAGCTATACAAGACCTTACACAGGCCAAAGGTTAGTACCAACCATTCAAAATTTTATCATTATAATGGTGTGGTTGGTGAAAGAATGGAGTGTAGAGAAAAGAAAAGAAACACACGAGATCATGTGGAGATAGAAGCAGTATACGGTCTCGGTGGAGGAGAAGAATGGCGGAAGGGAAAAAGAAATGGTGGTGGTTCGACTTCTTCAGGGGTAGGTTGATTAATCACAAAATCCGTGTCGTTTAAGAATGCGACTTCGTCGGCGAAAATATCTTCAAAACTTTTATCGAAGGTTCGATTGAACGTTTCAATGTCAATAAGTGTCACGCCAGAATTCAACACACTTGATTTTTCAAAAATTATGAAGGTAGGATAGTCGTAAGGCTCATTTACCTTATTTTCAAAAGAGTCTAAATCAAGTTGTTTTCCTAAAATTTTTGAACTCAAAATATCGGATTGTGATTCATTAACACTCGGTATCATTAAAGGAAGATTAGAAGAAGAACCAGAGAAAGTGGGAGAAAGAAGTTGAATACGAACTTGAGGGTAGAGATGGAGTGTATAAATTAGCACATTTTGTAATGACCGATGTGTAAAAAGCGATTGTGCTAATCTATCAACCCACTGAGAAATGAGGTCAAATCCCTCAAGATTCGTAAGCAAACATGGGTACGTCGAACTTGGTAAACCAGATATTGGAAATGAAAGCGATATGGTCTCGTGCGCGGTCGGAACGATGGAAAGGACGAAGGGGAGTGATTTAAGAAGGGTCACAGTTAAAGGTTCAGGAGGGTGTACACAGTCAGTAGAAAGAACAGGATGAATTGGAAAATACGACTCATTAAACAAAACTGGTTTATCCTCAATAATTTGCTCAATATTCTCCTCAAAATTTAGCTTATCCATACCATTCTCATCAAAATTAAGGCGCATATGAAGTTCGGGAAAAACATTTAATGATTTGGGATGATGAATTGGAGAGAAAAACTCGGCCAAATCTATGGGTTCATCATCCATATTATTCCATGCGTCAATATCCTCAATCAAGTGAAAATCAATTTTTTCGGATACCTCATCAAAAGTATGGATATTTATCAATTCAGGTTCTAGATTGGAGGTGTAGAGGTCAATTGGTGATGGTTTCAATCGAAAGGGACCCTTCACAATCTGGCAAATCAAGCACTACAAAGTCACACAACTCATTAAATGTTTTATTTTCAACTGGTGAATCATTTAGGACACTTGATAGACATTCAAAACCGGGGTTGTGAGATTCAATTGGGGATGGGTAGGTTTGATTTGGAAGGGTGCACAGCTCACTCTCTTCACTCAAATTCTCAATCTGCCCAACCGCCTCATCATACATTGGAAAACTTGGAGCTAGTTGGAAACTAGCTACCGGGTCACTAGGTTGTAATAGGGCGGCAATGGACGCATCCAAATCCTTCATCTGTTGGTTTGTTGCTACAATATAAGCTTCCAACGAATGTTCTAGACTAGACATGGGTTGTGAAGGGGTTTCAGTAAAAGATTCAAAATTGTTCGGATTCTGGAAACTCCCAAATGGCTGTGTAGAAGCAATGTCTAGGGTGTTAGTGTATATGCCCTATGGGCCATTATTGTATCATACTTGTATGTATATTACTTAATGGAAGCTTGGGATATTCACAGTTGTATATACAGTCTAGCTAAAAATGGTAGTATGCTACTTGGTTTGTGTCTACTTTAATATGTGCATATGTTTCTTGTAACGTATCACTTATACATATTAGTAGAGTCCATAGGATCTTTGCTTGATTACCAGCGTTGTGATGGCAGTCACACTAGTGGGGGCTGGGTAGTCTGTAAGCAACATCCTATACAGGTCCCTGGTCGTTGGATTATCGAGATAGGGCATCGATATTCCGGAGTAGACTAAGTGTGTACGCTTCTCATCCCAGTTGGGGAGATGGTCTGTCCCACAGCCATCAGTACGTCGTACTGGAGATAGTATACAGGTGCTCGTTAGGTTACGGGTACACCGGACAGGACTCGCAGGGGAACTGTTGGTTGGTATTATACCCGTCGTCAGTTAATAGTTCCCAGGTGGCATGAGTACAGCATAGTCCGCAGACTTGACACTGCTACTTCGCCTCGAGTGTGTCCCACTGTTCTTATATTGCTACCCTACCACGGCTCAAAGGAGTCGTGCAAATAGGTAGTAGTTGGGTGCAGTCCCGAGCACTTAGAGGCAGTAGTGGTTAGACAGGATTCGTCTCTCCCGGTATTGGGAGATGATATCGCGCTGTGTCAGAGAGCCATTACGCAAAGTCCCTGGCCAGGGCAAGCGAGATTTACTGGTAGGTTCCAGTAGTTTCTCAGGGTGTAATGGGCTACGCTCCAACACGACTTATACCGCTATTAGGGGACTGACGCTTGCCGCCCCCTAGGCTTGATATGCGATAGTCTTAGAGGAACAGACCGGACTGTACGGAGATTGTCACATCAGGCTCAGTAGGAGTTCGGATGGGTTTACTCATCGGCCTTCTTATCGACATCTACCCTGGGACCGTTACGTACAGCTAGTGCCGCTTGCGGTCTGTGGTTAAACCCACTGCCAGCGTAGTGTCGAGTCTTTAGAGTCCCACACAGAGGGTTTCCCTGCACCAGGCGAAACGATATAGAGGTCGTATGGTTTTACGACAAGGGTTTGGATGCATACGTGTTTAAACGCACGTACGACGTTCGGACAGTTTTTACTAGCCGGTTTTGGTTTAAGCCAGATTCTAGTATCGAGTTATTGGATTTATACAGTCTAAAGTTTTTCCGTATTTTCACGGATAGGAGGGGCGTTCTCGTAATTTGTCGGGAAGCTTCTAGAAGGATGATGACATGGAGGGTAAGGTGGCATTAGCATTTAATGAATTTGTAACTCACTTAGATGAATCATTCAAGTGAGTTAATGAAGCATTTATTGCTTAATGACTCACTTGATGATTCATTGTATCTATTTAATGAAGCATGATGATAATGCATTTTGAATTATTCATTTTTATTTTCTTATGCTTCATTATATATTAGAAGTGAGAAGCTTTTTCATTCATTCTCATCATCACCTTCTCTCTCCTCAAGCTCTCTCTCTCTTCAAACCCTAACCCTAACCTCTCATGTGTTGAGATCAAGGGTTAGCTAGACTAATATATCCATAACCTCACTCTATATCTCCTAGGTAGCTTAGATTAGCACTTTGAGCAACCTAGTTATCTCAAGTTAGAGATCAAGCTTGGCGTAGGAGCTCTCGGGTGGATCGTCTTTGACTCGAGGAGGCCGTTGAGGTGCCGATGTTCCAAGGAGCCTACGAGGAGTGGAGGACAGCGATGAAGACCCGAAAGACATGTAACGTGAGGTATAACTTCGAATCCGAGTAGTTAAACCTCTCGTAGTTTGCTAGTAACGGTTTAGACACGATTCATGCGCTCAAGTCCGTGTTACGAAGCTTTGATAATCGTTTTTCATATATTCCGCCTCCCCGTAAGTTCGTGGGGTGCGTGACATGGACTTACAGTGGTATCAGAGCCAGCTTAAACCATTACTAGCTTGTTAGCAACTAATTAGAAGTTCGATCGACAGAAAAACACGAAAACAAAACTCGGAACCCTAACAGTTTCTGTAAATTTTAAACGTGTCGAAAAAATATTTGATATGCCTTAAAATTCACAGCAGGGAAAAATAGGAAAACTGGGAAAATACGAGCTCTCAACTCCTTTAGATGGCCGCGGATCCGCGGCATAATAGTGCTTTTGGCCGTGGATCCGCCGCCGAGTCAACTCCGAGTTGACTCGGATTTTCACAGTAATTCATATTTTAGTGTGTTTTGTTTCCCTGTATATTCTGTTTCTACCCAAGTTACTTCAGTACGGGCTTGCTTTTGGGGTAGACACGGAAAATGGTGATCGATCGATGTTCTAAGATATTTGCTAATTGGGTTTTTATCTGTAATGTTTAATGTGTTCGTAAACCTCCCCTAACTGCTAGTATGTCGGTTGGCAGGGGGTTGCACATTTCTGAAATATTTACTGTTTGTGTATATGAACTGTATTGGACTGTTGTGATGATTAGCCGGGGGTTTGAGATGTGTTTTATATTCATTCATTCGATGTAAATGTAATATGATGTAATATTCTTTTGCGGGGTACATCCAGGTTGCGGTTGTAGCCACCGTTGTATTATTTCTTTTTACTGTTTTTTGCTCCTAGGATAGACCCAAAGTGGGGTGCACAAACTACCGGGTACGTTGAAGTGTTTAGTGGCCTACTTACGTTGTTGAGGGAGACTGCTTCACTTCGGATACTCGGCGGGTAGTTTGCCGTACCCGTAGGGGTCTACGGTGGGTAATGGCTATTCATCACAACTGTGTAATCCGTTTTTTATTGCAGGCTCAAAGCAAATGCGGATTGCTAGTATATCCAATAAAGTTCATCAGTGATCTGGAATGCTTATTATTGCGTCTGACGAATGTACAATATCTATATATGATAGCTATTAGACGTCACTTATGTTTTACACCCGCGCTAGCCCAGCCCCCGCTCTGTCGTTAGTTAAGTAACCTAACGGGTGATGACGGGACCCAGTGGCGAATGCGGATGGCATAAGAGGACGTGGTATTTTCGTTGTTTTCTGCAATGATAGGATAAATGTTGGGACGCATTATTATAATGCAAAGAAAATAAACCAAAAATGAATCGTTGGAACAGTTTAAAAGAAAACTACTCGGTTATTTTTAAAACAGATGATATTTTTTAATTACGGATCTTTAACCACTCCTTTTAAAAAGCTATCAGGTTCCTTCGGTTATATCAAGTTCACTACGTTCACGGTTTTTCCAAAACCAGTCGTAGCCCTCCGTCATTTCATATGGATAGTCAGTAGTATTCAAGCTATGTTTGTTGGCTTTCGTCAAGGCATAGTGTTTGGTAGCTGCTGGGGTATTCGTTTGTTGCATAGATAGATGTGTTGGTTTGGGACAGTCGTATTACCTTGTTGGCTTTCGTCAAGGGTATGTACGGGTGGGTTCAAATTAACAAAGATAATGATGGGCAGAACTTGACATGTGACTTATGATTTGTTGGCTTTCGTCAAGGTCATAAGAGCATGGGGAAAAAATCCACATCGGGAGTTTCTAAAGAAACTGAAACTTGCTAGAGCTGCATACCATTTTGGAGTTTGATGAATGTTGGTAGGATTCCTTCAACATTATCATACGATGATATTTTGGATCCCGATCCTACTGTGAGTATATACTATTTATTAGGAGATTCGTCACTTAAACGATCAATGCTATAAACCAAGTAGGTGCCTAGAAAGGTGCCAGCGGGATTACGCCCCCAGAGAAAAGAGGTTATTTAATTAAGGAAATTCGCGAAAGCGTTGGAAAACCTCCCTCGAAGTATCGACACTGGCCTGGCTGAACGGTTAAGCAAGTATTGTACGGTGAGAATAGTCCTGGCTAATTCTTCTTTTATGGTTTGAGGAAGGATTCGAGAAACAGTGAGAGCCATCCTGTTTAGATAAATTAAAAACCACTCTAAACTTGCAAGAGTATCATGCTAAAAGTGTTTTCTTTTCTCTCTCTTAATTGCAGCGACCTTGTGACCACGACTAGGTTACATCTAGATAACAAATTGACTGAATCTGACTTATATGACTGACAAAGGTCTGCCTAGATGTCCATTGCCTATGACAAGCTGGAACACCCTATCACTACTCAAGATCCCGCCGTCCCAGGTCCAGTTTCCACCGTCGCGGATATGGATATCCGTCAGACAAGGGAAAAGGATAAAACGAAAGCCAAGTGCCTCGTGTTAGCTTCAGTTGATGGTGTATACCAGAAGCAGCATGAGAAGATGGACTTAGTTTCCATCTTTCTCCATAACAAAGATTTATATGTAGAGCAATCTCATATCGCAAGATATAAGACCTCGACCGAATTAAATCAAGCGAGATTGGCCGTCGGGTCATCTGTAGGGGACAACGTCCTTACAATGACTAGCTATATTGATGAACTCCAGGACCTGGAGACCACGTTGGGAAACAGGTCAGATACTGACTTAGTTCTTCAGTCTCTGCCTTCTACCCTGAAGGAAACCAGGGAAGTAGAAAGAAAGAGAAGGGCAAAAGTTTCGGGACTGAATGTAGTAAAAGTGGGACATTCCTATTGTTACGGGATTGGGCATTGGCAGAATGATTGCAAGGTTTTGGAAGCCAGTAACCAGGATACGAAGCATGTTGTAGCTTCGGCCTCAAGTGTATTTGTAATTGAGAACTGTTTGTCAATTAACTCTACTTCTTGGGTACTAGATACCGGATCAGGATCTCATATCTGTAATTCATTACATGCTTTGAGAAACCGTAGAGTTATAAAGTTAGGTGATTGGTCTCTCAAAGTTGCAAACGGAATGACAGTGAACGCCGAATCCGTGGGAGAATATCGCCTAGGTTTGACAAGTGGGCATATATTGATTTTACATAACTGTTTATATATACCTAGTATGACTTGTAATATCATATCAGTGTCCTCACTTTCGAGAGAGGGATATGATTTTACATTCGTAAGCGATGTAGTTAACATCTACCTAAATCAAGTTCTGATTGGCTCAGGTACATTAGATAACAGTATATACGTATTAAGTCAAGCTCAGGTTTTCAATGTCCAGAACACACTTAAAAGAAAGTCTCCGGAATTAAATCAGGCTTTCTTATGGCATTGTAGACTAGGTCACATCAATGAGAGAAGGTTGAATAAGTTACATACAGAAGGATATTTGAATCCGTTCGAATATCAATCTTATGCTACTTGTGAATCTTGTCTCATGGGAAAGATGACAAAGACTCCGTTTACTGGACACAGAGTAAGAGCGAGCGAGCTCTTGGGACTCGTACACAGTGACGTGTGTGATCCAATGTCTACATATGCGCGAGGTGGTTATTCCTACTTCATTACTTTTATGGATGATTTCTCTAGGTATGGATATATCTTCTTATGAAGCAAAAATCCGAGGCTTTTGAGAAATTCCAAGAATATAAGAATGAAGTGGAAAAACAAACAGGCAAGAGTATAAAGACACTGAGATCTGATCGAGGTGGTGAATACGTGAGTGCCGAGTTCCTGGATTACCTAAAAGAGAATGGAATTCTCTCTCAGCTTACTCCTGCATACACCCCACAACATAACGGTGTATCAGAAAGACGGAACCGAACCCTATTGGATATGGTTCGTTCTATGATGAATAACGCTGAGTTGCCGCGATCATTCTAGGGATATGCACTAGAATCAGCTGCATACCTTTTGAACCGAGTTCCAACTAAGACTGTGCCTACCACACCATATCAGATATGGTGTGGGAAGAAACCCTATCTTAAGCACATTAAGACATGGGGATGTCCAGCTTTTGTAAAGAAGCAGCATGCAGACAAGCTCGAGGCACGCTCAGTAAAGTGCAAGTTTGTGGGATATCCAAAGAACTCCAAAGGATATTATTTCTATTACGCAGAGGAACAAAAGGTTTTTTTTTTCTCGTCATGCCTGCTTCTTGGAAACTGAATTTTTAGAAAATCAGATAAGTGGGAGCGCAATAGAACTGGAAGAAATTCCAGAACCACAAACTACTACTGAAAGTTTTGTAGAACCAGTAGTTCAAGAAGAACATGACATACCAGCGCCTATCCGCAGAAGTAGTAGGCAGTCTCATCCGCCTGAGAGATACTACGGTTTTCTCATAGATGGGGATAGAGAGGATATCATCATTGATGATGATGACCCTACTAGCTTCCAGCAAGCCATTCAGAGCGTCGACTCGGTAAAATGGATGGATGCAATGCGGACCGAAATGGAGTCCATGTACACTAACAAAGTATGGACTTTGGACATTGCTCCAGATGGGGTAAAACCCGTAGGATGCAAATGGATCTTCAAAAAGAAGATTGGTGTAGATAGACAGGTTGAAACCTATAAGGCTAGACTTGTTGCAAAGGGTTTCCGTCAAAGACCTGGTTTGGACTATGACGAAACCTTTTCTCCAGTAGCTATGCTCAAATCCATTCGGGTCCTTCTTACTGTTGCTACCTTCCACGATTATGAGATTTGGCAGATGGACGTAAAGACGGCCTTTCTAAATGGTAATTTGGAAGAGTGCGTCTATATGGATCAGCCAGAGGGATTCATTCAGAGTGGGAGCAGCGGTAAAGTATGCAAGTTGCTTAAGTCCATTTATGGACTAAAGCAAGTATCGCGGAGTTGGAATATCTGTTTTGATGATGCTGTCAAAGAATTCGACTTTATCAAAAATCCAGATGAACCATGCATATGCAGTAAGATTGTAGGGAGAGCTGTAGTATTTCTCGTCTTGTACATGGATGACATTCTCCTAATAGGAAATGATATTCCTATGTTGCAGTCAGTCAAAAGATTCTTATCACAGAAATTCTCCATGAAAGACCTGGGTGATGCCACCTACATTCTGGGGATCCGGATCTATCGTGATAGATCAAAAAGGATGTTGGGACTTTCACAGTCCAGGTACATAGACACCATAGTGAAGAGATTCAAAATGGATGATTCTAAGCGCGGTAACCTACCGGCTTGTCACGGAATCACCCTCTCCAAAGAGATGTCTCCCAAGACTGATTTGGAAAGGGATCGCATGTCAATTATACCCTATGCTTCTGCGGTAGGCTCTATAATGTATGCGATGTTATGTACCAGACCAGATGTAGCATACGCATTGAGCGTTGTAAGCCGGTATCAGGAAAACCCAGGGGAGAATCACTGGATAGCAGTAAAGAACATTCTCAAGTACCTGAGGAGGACTAAGGAGATGTTCTTGGTGTATGGCGGAAAAGACATCCAGATGGAGGCCTTTGCCGACTCCGGCTTCCAGAGTGACAAAGATGACTCCAAGTCCTTGTCGGGTTATGTCTTTACCCTCAATGGAGGGGCAGTCTGTTGGAAGAGTTCCAAGCAGGAGACCGTTGCTGACTCAACAATGGAAGCGGAGTACATAGCTGCTTGCGATGCCGCAAAAGAAGCTGTCTGGATGAAGAAGTTCCTCACAGAACTTCAGGTGGTTCCTACCAGTGTTGATCCAATACCTCTGTATTGTGACAACAACGGCGCTATAGCTTTAGCGAAGGAACCCAGGTCCCATCAGAAGTCCAGACACATCTTAAGGCGGTATCACCTGATCAGGGAGATCGTCGATCGCCGGGAGATCGAGGTAAAAAGAGTAGAGATGGAGAATAACATTGCTGATCCATTCACAAAGGCCATTCCTCAGACGCAGTTCGAGAGGCTATTCGAGATGATAGGTCTACGATATGCCAGCTCATGGCCCTAGTGCAAGTGGGAGATTGTTAGTGTATATGCCCTAGGGGCCATTATTGTATCATACTTGTATGTATATTACTTAATGGAACCTTGGGATATTCATAGTTGTATATACAGTCTTGCTAAAAATGGTAGTATGCTACTTGGTTTGTGTCTACTTTAATATGTGCATATGTTTCTTGTAACATATCACTTATACATATTAGTAGAGCCTATAGGATCTTTGCTTGATTACCAGCGTTATGATGGCAGTCACACTAGTGGGGGCTGGGTAGTCTGTAAGCAACATCCTATACAAGTCCCTGGTCGTTGGATTATCGAGATAGGGCATCGATATTCCAGAGTAGACTAAGTGTGTACGCTTCTCATCCCAGTTGGGGAGATGGTCTGTCCCACAGCCATCAGTACGTCGTACTGGAGATAGTATACAGGTGCTCGTTAGGTTACGGGTACACCGGACAGGACTCGCAGGGGAACTGTTGGTTGGTATTATACCCGTTGTCAGTTAACAGTTCCCAGGTGACATGAGTACAGCATAGTCCGCAGACTTGACACTGCTACTTCGTCTCGAGTGTGTCCCACTGTTCTTAGATTGCTACCCTACCACGGCTCAAAGGAGTCGTGCAAACAGGTAGCAGTTGGGTGCAGTCCCGAGCACTTGGAGGCAGTAGTGGTTAGACATGATTCATCTCTCCCGGTATTGGGAGATGATATCGCGCTGTGTCAGAGAGCCATTACGCAAAGTCCCTGGCCAGGGAAAACGAGATTTACTGGTAGGTTCCACTAGTTTCTCAGGGTGTAATGGGCTACGCTCCGACACGACTTATACCGTTATTAGGGGACTGACGCTTGCCGCCCCCTAGGCTCGATAAGCGATAGTCTTAGACGAACAGACCGGACTGTACGGAGATTGTCACATCAGGCTCAGTAGGAGTTCGGATGGGTTTCTTCATCGGCCTTCTTATCGACATCTACTTGGGGACCGTTATGTACAGCTAGTGCCGCTTGCGGTCTGTGGTTAAACCTACTGCCAGCGTAGTGTCGAGTCTTTAGAGTCCCACACAGAGGGTTTCCCTGCTCCAGGCGCAACGATATAGAGGTCATATGGTTTTACGATAAGGGTTTGGACGCATACGTGTTTAAACGCACGTACGACGTTCGGACAGTTTTTACTAGCCGGCTTTGGTTTAAGCCAGATTCTAGTATCGAGTTATTGGATTTATACAGTCTAAAGTTTTTCCGTATTTTCACGGATAGGAGGGGCGTTCTCGTAATTTGTCGGGAAGCTTCTAGAAGGATGATGGCATGGAGGGTAAGGTGGCATTAGCATTTAATGAATTTGTAACTCACTTAGATGAATCATTCAAGTGAGTTAATGAAGCATTTACTGCTTAATGACTCACTTGATGATTCATTGTATCTATTTAATGAAGCATGATGATAATGCATTTTGAATTATTCATTTTGATTTTCTTATGCTTCATTATATATTAGAAGTGAGAAGCTTTTTCATTCATTCTCATCATCATCTTCTCTCTCCTCAAGCTCTCTTTCTTCAAAGCCTAACCCTAACCTCTCATGTGTTGAGATCAAGGGTTAGCTAGACTAATACATCCATAACCTTACTCTATATCTCCTAGGTAGCTTAGATTAGCACTTTGAGCAACCTAGTTATCTCAAGTTAGAGATCAAGCTTGGCGTAGGAGCTCTCGGGTGGATCGTCTTTGACTCGAGGAGGCCGTTGAGGTGCCGATGTTCGAAGGAGCCTACGAGGAGTGGAGGACAGCGATGAAGACCCGAAGGACATGTAACGTGAGGTATAACTTCGAATCCGAGTAGTTAAACCTCTCGTAGTTTTCTAGTAACGGTTTAGACACGATTCATGCGCTCAAGTCCGTGTTACGAAGCTTTGATAATCGTTTTTCATATATTCCGCCTCACCGCAAGTTCGTGGGGTGCGTGACATGGACTTACATAGGGAAGGTGCGAAAGTCGGGTAGGATTGGTAGGAATTGAATGGTTGGACAGGAGTAGGATCAACATTTGGATAAAAAGGTGAATGGAATTGTTGATCCTAAGAACGGGAAGTGTTGAAAGGAGTGAAAGATCGGCTACGAGATTGTTCAATATGTTCAGCAATAGACATGGGTTTCGGAGTTACAACAGAACTCGAAGAAGGAGTATCAACGTAAGAAGGTGGTGAAGGTTGAAATGGTTGATACAAAGTGGATTGCGGAGTCCAACTGTTTCTCCTAGACGCTTCTATTCGATCTTTCAAAGAAATTTTGGGCATGGAGGGGTCGTCCGTAATTCGACCAAAACAATGCGCGTAGGAAGCAATGTTTGGATGAGGGTACCAAAGTTCGGCAAGAGTTTTGCGAGGTGGGGTACCCATGATGTAAGAAAGGAGAAGAAAAAGAATGTGATGATTTTTATTTTTATTTTTTTATTAAAAAAAATTTATTATAATTTTTTTAGAAATTGTTTGTTTTTGGGTTTTTGAAATTTTTGAAAGTGTATTTTTTTTAGAAAGAGTTTTTGCAAAATTTGTACGGACTACTACAAACTTTTAAACAGTCACAATATAAGCATGCACAATCAAGCCTAGAGCTAGGGTCTCCTAAGTCAACTAGACTGCTTCTAACTGTTCCAAAGGGCAAGTTGTGAGATCCTCAAATCGCCTCTTTACCGCCAATTGTGCCCAGGTAAGCATAAGTAAAGAAAGGAAGGATCCGCTCATGAATCACCGTGAGACGGGCCTTTTAAAATTACCTTTCCTATTTGTTTGGCCTAGGCACCACAAAGTCTGGTTTGGATAAACGACCGATGCGTACAACCTTTCCTTTGTCCTAATGAGCACGGCAGTCCTTATTGGCTGAGTCTGATATTTTTTAATTAACTCGAGGGTTGATACAAAATGCTTTTTGTGATTTCTGGGGTCTTAGGAAGGGTAATGAAATCCCCACCCAATCTTGATTGGTGTTATAGCCTCTTAAAAGTCCGTTTTAAAAATGCAAAGCAGTAAGCAAACAAAAATCTAAAACATTTTTACGATTTTTTTTTTAATTTTGCAGCGCAAAGAATCCTGCACAAAAACAATTTATTGGAGAAGGGGGTGAAGTTTTGCGCAAAGAACCCTGCAGGAAAAATTTTTTAGAGGAGTTCAGGGGGTTACAGAGAAGACAAGAATGTTTACAGAGAAGATTCCACTTCCTGACGTCAGCAAAAGGCCACGGATCCGCCGCCAAATGCCTCTTTGTGCCGCGGTTCCAAGGTGGAATCGTCGGTTCAGATCCAAAAAATTCTGTTATGTTCTGTTCTGATTTTCCTCTGTCTGTTCAGATCTTCTGTTTCTTAATTTGTTCACCGGGATTTTTCAGATCTGAATCTGTCCGTCTTCTTTTCCTGCACACTTGCACAAAAACCTTTCAAGAAGAACAAGATGATTTTTATTTATTTATTTTTTTTTGTTTTAAAATTTTTCAATTTTTATAATTTTTAAATTTTTTATTTTTTTATTTTTATTATTATTATTTTTTTAACCTGAAATTACACAAAGAAAGAGACTACCGTCTTCCCGGCAACGGCACCATTTGATTGGTCAAATGTTTTGCTTATGCGTGTGCGTTTTGAAATCAAAGAATTAACCGCAATCAAGAACAGTGTCGCTTGGTAGCTAGCCGGTTGAATCCGGGTCGGTCCACAGGGATTTTGTGTATTTTCTAGTTGTTCTAACGAGTCAATTCCAATTGTGGTAGGTTTGATTATCAATAAAAACTAAAGTTGAGTTTGATTAGGATTAAAACCTTGCTAGGGTTAGGTTTAGGTTGGTTTGGAAAATCAATTATTCTCACCGCTTTCTATGCCCTAATTAAGAACTTTTAGGTGTTAAGGTAATAGTTAACAAAGCGGATTAGCACGATCGGGAAGAAACTAGGTTTCTTCCTCTAGGTCCTTGTCCGTCCTTTCTTAACTCTTACCCTAACCTCCATGGAAAACATACACAACCGGTCTTTAACTATGGTATCACTGCTACCTCATGGGACAGGGTGCCGTAGTGAGCGGTGTGTGTATGTATGCATAGAGTCCTACTTTAAAATGTATAACGGGCAAGAAAGGGGTGAGAGATTTTTCATCTCTCACCTTCCCCAAACCTAACCCTAACAAGTGAGGAACTACTCACTCATTAGGGAATTGATAAAAGAGTTCATTTTTTTTATGGTTTTAATTTAACAACGACGGCAGATAAAAAATTTATAACTACGGCAGAGAAATAAAATTTCTAGAGAAATAACTAGGGCATAAAAGAAACTTACTTTTTTATTTGATGCACTCTTCGACAATTACAGTGAATAAAAATTCTAAACTAGACAAATAAAAAGAGGCATCTCGAAAGAGGCACCCAAAAAGAGGCACGCCCCAAAAAGAGCTGTACGATTCCTATTTATAGATAATAGAAACCCTAGGGTTTACATCTGATCCATATCTAGAATTACAAAAATACCCTAAGAAAACCGGGTCAACGCACCGACTCCACCGACACGCACCGACACGCGCCGACACGTGCACAGCACGGCCGCGGATCCGCAGCCATAAGCATGGTTTGGCCGCGGTTCCACGACCATATAGTGGGCTTGCTGGCTCACTTTTCTAGGATTTCTTTTTATTGCTTTTTCCTTCTATTTTCTTCTCTTGGTTCTTCAGAATATCTTCTTGTTTCTTGCAGATTTCCACAGTGCAGAATGTTGTGGACTTTTACCGTTCGCTTCGCGTTGAAGTCTTGAATTTTTGTGCTGCCTTCGTACTTTGTGCAATTGAACTGTTCATTGATCTTCACTTGTTCCTTAAACTATAGGTGGCATTATAATGATTCTTCTATTTGTTGGTCGTAGTCTCACTTTTGTAGCGTTTTTTCACCATTTTTACTGTATTGTTCCGAGAACCTGTAATCTGCAACTATTTAACAGATATGGATCAAAAGAACCTATTTATTTGCAATATGATTAAGAATAGAGAATATAATAATGCAAAATTATGATATGAGCAGGGACCAATGAAGGCTTATTCATGGTGCCGGATGATACCGACCTCGAAGCTGCTATTGCAGCTTCCGTACTATTAGCTAGCAACAAAGCGGGACTGATTACCCTTGCACAGTCAGGTAGACTTCAGTTGTATCTTTTCACCGTTACATTTTATTATGTTGCTTTGACTGACACTTCTTCTTCAACAGGTATCTCCGCCGAAGAGGCTCTTGCAGCTTCCCTCAAGACTTTTGAGGAGGAGGAACGGCTTCGTGCTTCCTTGGGCATTGGTACATTTTAACTCATTGTGCCCTCATTCTCTTTTTCTTCATGGGTAGTCTGACTCTTTTTTTTATTGCAGGGACTACCTCGACCCAGGTTATCCCGAGTGCAGTGCCAATCCTACGGGGCAGCGTTGCAACGCTCCCAGGGCCGACTGCCGAAGTCCCGGTTCTCTTAGTATCGCCGAAAGAAGCTTTGCTTCAACAGCCGATGACGGAAGCCATAGAGGTTCCAGAGGCAGAACTTGGTTCAAACGATGACGGATGTCTTGAGGAGGTCAGCTCTGACGGCTCAGGTTGAAAGGAAGCGCAAGTGGCGTGCAGCGAAAGAACGTGATGCCTCTTTGGCTATAAGTGCAGGCTCAAGCGTTATTCCATCCGTCACTATTTTCTCCGAAGATGCTCCAGCTGCCCTGTCTACCATTCATAGACAGGTTTTGCGCGCGGCTCGGGAGACCATCGAAAAGCCTTCTTAAGGTAACGTAACACTGGGTCCTTTTATTAAAGTTTGATCTTCAGATTCTCATATATCATACCCTGCAGGGCCAAGTCCTGATGAGGAGGTGGTAGGGAAGATGATGGCAACCACCGAGCCTGAAGTGGCTACTCTCTCCCAGGAGTCTGGGACTGCTCCAATTGCCGCTCTTTCCACCTGCAGTTCCCTGCCATCGCCTGGCATTGCGAGTGTCACGACGGCTCCTGTAGAATCAGGGGACGAAGCCACGGGCGGCGAAACCATCCCCTCCGAATGAGATCGAAGAAGTCGTGATGCTTGGTGATGCTTCCGTCACAGTTTTGGATGATGACCTGTCTGGTAGGTCTTGGGTCGCTGTATTCTTTTCGTTTTGCATTCGCTTCTGATGACATTTTGTTCCTTTCGAATATAGGTGTGGTGAGCGCTGAGGTTGTGCCACCCGAAGAAGCACCACCAGCTGCCGCTCTGACGGTCGCTGCCCCTTCGTCTCCTCTTATATCCTCTCAAATACTGGAAGGTATGGGTTTGCGATTAATTTAAATCGGGGATAGTATCTTTCGTTTACTGACCATGTATCATCGTAATCTTGCAGGAGTTCTCTTTGATCATCTATATCAAGTGCTGAACCCGCACTTCTCCTTCCAGTCGGAAGTCGCTTTGCCTACCGGTGCCGTTGAGTATAGTTTTTTTATATAAAAAAACGATGTCTTTTCCTCTTTTTGACGGGCAGCCATGTCATTGCTAATTCTTCTTTGTATTACTTATAGCTTTACAAATTGAAGGAGGGGACGAGGGCGTCGTCGCGCCACCAGTACTCCCAGCTCTGCCCCCTGTTGCAGCCGGTATAGTAGACTCTATTTTTCGTGTATTTTCTTTATTTCTTGAGCCGACATCTGACTATGATTTATTTTGCAGCGGTTGCACCGATTCCATCTACCTTCGTGTCTCGAATTCCAATGACGGCAGGGCCCTTTGTTAAATGCCCATCTTCCAGGGGTACCGCGAACAGCCTGTGAATGTTAAGTGAGTTCGTTGAGGATCTTGACGCCGAGGCTTTTGCATCTATTGCAGATTTTGCTGCTGAGGTTAATCTTATGCTGGCGATGCTCGCGAACTTCCACAGCGAGGGTGTCGTCGAGTCTTGGGTTAATTATTTTACGAAGATCGACGCCTGTCTATATAAGATTGAGCTCAAGCATCCTGCTCCAGAAATGTTGGCTTTGAACTCCCAGCGGGCTGCATGGGTTGAGCAGAGCATGTCCTTCCTCCGCCATTTTGAACAAGAAGCGACCTTGAGGCAGATGGAACGCGAGGTGGCTTTAGGTGAATCTGCTCGGCTGTGCACCCAAGTTGAAGCGAATGCCGCGCAACTGAGAGCCGTCTTTGACAATTTGCAGCGATGCATTTTAGACGGGCTGACATTGAGGCGAAAGCTCGACTTCATTGAGTAGGTTACGCAGAGTCACGAAGCTGCCCAACGAGAAATCGATGAGAAGGTTTCATCATGTTTGCAGCAACGGGCTCGAGTCGAAGCAGAGCTGGCCGCGGCGGCTGATCGTGAAAAGGAGTTGAGAGGAGTGCGCGAGCAATTGACTGATTTATTGAAAATGCCTCCTTCTCAGTAGCTATTCTTGTAATTTTTGGAATAACATGTATCCATTTTTTATTCTTTTATATGATTCATCTTGTACTCCATTGAATTTATGAATAAAAGATACACATTTCTTTCTCCCACTGTTGCTTTCTTCTCTTTACTGTGTTGTTGCCATATGATTTTAGCAAGTGTGGCCTGTAGATAGTATGTAGCTGTCCATCGTGGACTCATTGCAGGGTGGTGATGACTTAGGAAACAGGGTTAGGATCTGCCAC
The DNA here is from genome assembly GCA_030015575.1 of Agapanthus africanus. Taxonomy (NCBI): domain Eukaryota; kingdom Viridiplantae; phylum Streptophyta; class Magnoliopsida; order Asparagales; family Amaryllidaceae; genus Agapanthus; species Agapanthus africanus. The sequence goes on along the minus strand of JASDDO010000022.1, from coordinate 764,521,639 downwards.
CTAAGACTTTTCAACTTTATGAGTCGTGAGGGTCTCACAAAGACTTTTCTCCCTACGAGTCGAGAGGATCTCGTAGGTATATTTTCACCTTAGGAATCGTGAGGATTCCTAAGTGTGCTTTTCTCTTGAGAGTCGTAATGATCTCACAAGAGAATTTTCTTCCTTACAAGTCGAGAGGACTCGTAAGTGATTGATGAGTTGACCCGCTCCCGAATCAAAGCATTGCTTTGACGGGGAGGTCGAGGGTTGACATTGGCCATTTTCTACAGGGTCAGGATTGACTTTGGCCGTGCGGGGTCAGGGGTTGATTTTAGCCATATGGGGTCAGGATTGATTTTAGCTATACGGGGTCAAGGGTTGACTTTGGCCATATGGGGTCAGGATTGACTTTAGCCATACGGGGTCAGGGGTTGACTTTAGCCATACGGGGTCAGGATTGACTTTGGCCATATGGGTCAGGATTGACTTTGGCCATCCGAGGTCAGGATTGACTTTGTCATATGGGTTCAGGATTGACTTTAGCCATACGGGTTCAGGGGTTGATTTTGGCCATATGGGGTCAGGATTGACTTTAACCATACGGGGTCAGGGGTTGACTTTAGCCATATGAGGTCAGGATTGAGTTTAGCCATGCGGGGTCAGGGGTTGACTTTAGCCATATGGGGTCAGGATTGACTTTAGCCATACGGGGTCAGGATTGACTCTCGGTTTTCTGTGCACCGCCGAGTCCTGGAACTAGGGACTTTTCCATGGCTCCGCTTTGCTGACGTTGTATCTACTGTAACGAGACGAATGTCGTGGTGGTCTCTGGGTTGTCTGTGAACCGTCGAAATTTGGAACTAGGGACTTTTCCATGGCTCCGAGGTTGATTGTCGCGTCTGAATCCTGCTGGAATGAGGAGGAACACTGTTGTGGGTCTCCCGGCTGTAGATGTGGCCGTCGAGACTTGGAACTAGGGACTCTGCCGGTTCTGAGATTGTCTCTAGGCTGTCTGTGAACCTTCGAGATTTGGAACTAGGGGACTTTGCCATGGCTCCATTTGTTGACGTTGTATCTGCTTCCGGTTGGAACGAGGAGGAACGCCATTGTTGATCTCTAGGTTGTAAATGTTGCCATCGAGACCTGGCTCTCTTTCTGATGGAGCCTGGTGGGATGATATGGTTCCCTTTTTGTTTGTGCCCCTGGATTGTATACAGGGATTGATGTGATCTCACCCGTAGGGCAAAAAGTTTCATTTCATTTTTTTTCTTTCCGCGATGCTCTATCATTTCAGCTTTTATATCGCGAAAGTCGCGATTGCCCAATCATTTCGGCTATTTTTCGCGGTGCCCAATCATTTCGGCTATTTTTGTTTTTTACTCGCTACTTTTTATTGCGAGTTGCCCAACCATTTCGGCTATTTTATATGCATATATTTTTACTTGCTGATTTTGTTGCAAGTTGCCCCATCATTTCAGCTATTTCATATGCATTTTTGGCTCGCTAATTTTTATCGCGAGTGTGGAACTTGGAATCTGGTGCCAATCTCAGAAATATTGCCAGGAGCGAATCATCATTTGCCGTGAAAGGACTTGGGATTTGATACCGATTTAGGCATCAGTATCGCTACAACTAGGATATTGCCAGGAGCGAATCATCATTTGCCTTTGTCGGTTCGAACAAAGGTGGCTTAGCAAACAGGGTAAAGATCCTGTCGACTAAGGCTTTTTGACTTTACGAGCCGTAAGGGTCTCATAAAGGTATTTCTCCGTACGAGTCGTGAGGATCTCGTAGGTGCATTTTTTCCTTAGGAATCGTGAGGATTCCTTAGTGTGTGTTCTCTTATAAGTTGTAAGGATCTTATAAGAGTGTTTTCTCCTTGCAAGTCAAGAGGACCTACAAGTGTTTGCTCACCGTGTGAGCATATCCCTAGTCGCTGGTGGGACTCTGTTAGGGAAATGTTTATTAGTGCCCGTGGATTGTATACAAGGGTCAATATTGAAATGCTTGTAGGGCAAAATCGGGGCGTCTGACGGCTTAAGAACAGGTTCAGATCCCTGTAGCTTAAGGCTTTTGAATCCTATGAGCCGTGAGGGTCTCAAGGGGGAATTCTCCTTACGAGTCGTGAGGATCTCGTAAGTGTGTTTTCTCCTCAAGAATCATGAGGATTCCTAAGTGTGTTTCTCCTTTGTGAGTTGTAAGGATCTCACGCAGGTAGTTTTCTCCTTACAAGGTCGAGAGGACCTTGCAAGTGTCTTTTAACGAGATTGCGCCGTTTTGGGTTTTCACAAACTCGCCGATAGTCCTGCTGTTTTTACTCACGGAGCCCTTTTGGGTTTTCATCCGTGCCTATCTCGCCTATAAATGTACCGCTTTTTTTTGTCAGCCTTGGGATGCTGCGGTCCATAGTAGTTTATAGACGTCTCGGTCAGGCGTAGTATTTCTTCAAGAAACGGCCGTTTATTGGCCTGAAGGGTCTTTTCGCCATGCATATCCATGAGCAAGTAAGCCCCACCCTGGTAGACTTTGTCTATGATATATGGGCCTTCATAATTCGGATCGAATTTCCCCTGTTTGGCACGGTTGGGGATCATAGGTCTCTTGACCACTAGCAAGAGTTTGTCTTGGCGGAATGTTCTCAGCCTAGTCAATCTCTCGTATGAGCGTGTCATCTTTGCTTTGTAAGATTCCAAGTCTTGCTGAGCCATGAGCCGGGTTTCGTCAAGGGCGTCGATCTCCTCAAGCCGAAGATGAGTATTCTCTTCGTCTGTTAGCTCGTAATGGACCGCCACTCGTAGAGAGGGTAGCTATATCTCCAAGGGAAGTATTGCTGCAGCGCCGAATACCAATGCATATAGCGTTGTGTTTGTGGCCGTTTTGAACGTAGTTCGATACGCCTAGAGAGCATCATGCAGTCTCTCGTGCCAGCCTTTTTTATTTTTGGACATCGTCTTTTTCACGATCTTCGTCAAGGACTTGTTGAAAGCCTCATCCAGACCGTTAGCTCGGGGATTATAGACCGAAGAGTATCTCCAGTCTATATTATGTAGCTGCGCGAAGCGGCTGATTTTGTGACTTCTGTAGGCCGACCCGTTATCGGAGATAATCCGTCGCGGAGTGACGAACCGATAGATGACGTGTGTCTTGAAGAAATGGAGGATATTCTCCGTCTTCACTTCTCTTAATGGTACTGCTTCTGCCTACTTGGAGAAGTAATCAGTTTTCGGCAGTATGAACCGATGTCCTCTGGACGATGCTGGTTCAATGGGCCCGATTATGTCAGTTCCGCACATTTCGAACAGCCAGCTAGCCACCGTCGGGTGTAGCGGATTTGGATGCTGGTGGATAAAATCCGTGAATCTGGCACGAGTGGTACTGTTGTGTGTATTCGAGGCAGTCTTGGATCATTGTGGGCCAATAGTAGCCCATCCTTTTGATCTTCAGCTTCATCTTTAGCCCGGTTTGATGAGAACCGCAGAGTCTGTCATGAGTTTCTTGGACGACTCTCCTCGTTTCTTCCGGTCCCAGGCATCTTAGCCACAGGGAGTCGAACGATCTCTTATACAGAGTATCATTGACGAAGGCGAAAGAAAGAGCTCTTTTCATGAGCTGATGTCTCGAGGACGTATCTTCAGGTGTTCGACGGGATTTGAAGTAGTCTATAAAGACTTCTCTCCAATCCTTGACCTTTCCCTGGTCCTCTATCTATAGGGCCGCTTGCTTGGTCGCTTCCTTTTCTTCAAACGACTCCGGAGATATTTCTGCCGGTGTAAGAACCTGACGGCTTTGCACAACGATCCTTACGTCATCGAGGTTCATATCAGCCAGTTCTTTAGCAAGCTTGGCTAACGCATCTGCTTTGCTATTTTCCGCACACGGTATGCTTTCTAGGGTGTAGGAAGGGATTTGAATCAGCAATTGTTGCACTCTTTCGCCGTATTTCACCAACTCTGGTTTGCACGTTTGATAATCGCCGTTTACTTAGCTAACGACCGGCTGGGAGTCTCCGTATATAAGGAGGTTTTCGATCCCCATGTCGACAGCGATCTCAAGTCCTTCTATCAAACCTTCATATTTGGCTTCATTGTTTGTCCTCGGCTCTGTTAGGGAAAATGCAAAGCGCATTATCCCTCCTTGTGGAGTCACGAAGATGAGACTTACCCTAGACTTGATTATGAGGGAGCTGTGCTTTCGCTTCTTCATGGATGATACCCCGTCGAAGTAGAGTTCCCACCGGGTGTTACTCTCTCCTTTCTCCCCATCAATTGTGTCAAACGCGTGCTCGTCTGGAAATTCGCAATTTAGGGGTGAATCGGCAGGTATAGGATGCTCGGCGAGGAAGTCGGCGATGGCCTGGCCTTTCACTGCCTTGAGAGGTCGATAAGTTATCGAGAATTCTATTAAGAGTAGGGCCCATTTAGCGAGACGCCCTTTTAGTATGGCTCTTGACATCAAATATTTGAGAGAATCCACTTTTGATATGAGATGGACCTCATGCGCTAACGTATAGTTTCTGAGCTTTGTTATCACGAAAATTAACGCTAGGCAGTGTTTTTCAATGGGGGAGTAGTTATTTTCTGCCCCCGGGAGAACTCGACTTAAATAGTAGAGGGCTCTCTCCTTCCCTCGGTCGTTTTCTTATGCCCATAGCGCGCCTAAGGAACCCTCAAGGGCGGTTATGTACAGAATGAAGGGCTTTCCTTTGACCAGAGCGGTCAGTACCGGCTGATTCTGCAGGTATTGCTTGATTTCGTCCAGTGTGCTTTGGCATTTGTGATTCCAAACGAATGGGGTTCCCTTCTTCATTAAGTGACTGTAGGGACGACATTTGCCAGAAAGATTGGCTATGAACCGCCAAATATATGCGAGCTTCCCTTGGAGAGACCGCTGTTGCTTGAGAGTTCTTAGCGGGGGCATTTCTATGATCGCCTTGATCTTCGACGGGTCTATTTCGATGCCTCGGTGTCGTACGATGAATCCTACGAATTTGCCTGAGGAGACTCCGAACACGCATTTGAGAGGGTTCATCTTCAAGTTGTATTTCCGAAGACGTTGGAACACTGTTTTTAGATGCTCCCAATGCTCCTCGTGCGATTTGCTTTTTACACAAGGTCATCGATATAGAATTCGACGACTTCATGTATGAGGTCATCGAAAATTTTCGTCATGGCCCTCTGATAGGTAGCGCCGGCGTTCTTCAGACCGAAAGGAATCACTTTGTAGCAGAATATACCTTAAGGGGTCCGGAAAGCGGTATGCTTTCGGTCTTCGAGATGCATCTTTATTTGGTTTTACCCTGATGAGCCATCCATGAAGGAGAAAACTTCGTGAATGGACGTGTTGTCTATCATCAGCTCGGTAACCGGTACGGGAAAGTCATCCTTCGGACATGCTTTGTTGAGGTCCCGAAAGTCTACGCAGATGCGTACTGTCTCATTTTTCTTCATCACTAGGACGATGTTGGCAATCCAGTCAGGGTACTGAACCTCTTGGATGAAGCCGGAATCGATTAGCTTCTTGGCCTCGGCGTTGATGCTCATTTTAAGTTTGAGCCGCATTCTTCTCGGCGGATGTTTGACTGGCTTGATGTCCGGAGATATCGCCAATTTGTGGACAGCTATTTCTGGATCTAATCCTGGCATCTCGGAATAGTTCCATGAAAAGCAGTCTTTATACTGCATGAGCACGTATTTTAGCGTAGCTACCTGTTCTTCGGACAACAGTTCACTGACGAACGTAAGCCTCAGGTCATTTGCCGTCCCCAAGTCGATTTTTTTAGGTTGTCCACAGTAGTATGTATCCCATCTTCCAGCTCTTTTGGCGCTGGTGGAAACTCTGAGATCATTTCGTCATCATTGTTTTCAAAGCACCAGGAGAGGTCATCCATATCTTCGGGCACTCCTTCTTCCGACCTCATTATCACGTGACAGGTACGAGATCGCTTCCAAGACCGATGTTGATCCGGCTCTACTCTCGCTGCATATATGGCTTTCGGTTCATGCTTCTGTAGCAGGGTTACCTTCCAACTGCTGGATAAAGCGAACCTGCCTTGCTGATACTGGTCTTCTACCCAGTCTTTGAATATGAAGCAGTTTTCGAGAGGATGTCCTATCGCTCGGTGATAGCAGCAATAATATGATGAACCTCACTTGCTTGTTCAGGGTGCTTAGACTCCGGGAGGGTAATCATCTGATGTTTAATGACAAGACTGAATATCTTTCTTGTCTTGTCTTAGGGAAAAGAATATGCTCGACCCATCTTCTTTATAAGAGACGGATCCCGGCTGATCAATTTTCGATCGCGAGGCCTCTTGGACCCGCTTTGCTGCTGTCGAACATTTTTTCCGTTCTTCAGTTTATTTTTGCCTCTACGTCGAGTCTTCTGTATGACATGCTGGCGATGAAGGGGATCGTCATTTTTCGTAGCCTGCTGAAGGAGGCGCTGCATTCTGGCTTTTTCGTAGATGGCCATTTCGCGGCTATGGTCATCCCGGACCTTTTGACCCGCTTCCTTTATTAGCTTATCCATCTGTTCTTCGAACGACGGACCTGGCACTTTCATAGCGAGATCTCGTTTTGGTTCAGGGTTAGCGTCTTCTAACAGAGCATCTCCTTCTTCATCGAAATCATGTATAACGCAGCGACCATAGAATCGCTCCCGCTTCTTGGATTGAACATATCCGAGCCCGATCGTTTCCATTCTCCCGTTGGGCAATTTTCGCTGAGTTCCGGGGACATTCCAGATCCTGTTGTAGAACTGGGCTTGTCGTGTGGTCTGCTTCAAGGGTACGCCTTTGCACCTCAACAGCCTTCTTAATCTTTCTGTGTAGTATCTGGGCAAACAGATGGGCTGGAGCCTGTCAAGCGTAAAATCGGCACCATGCCAGATCTCTTTCTCAACTTTGGTTTCCGTGGATCGATAAAAGAGGATCGCCTTTTCATCACTTCACCTGGGAGGGATGTAGATCGTTTGCAGTTCTTGCACACTATAGGTATCATGTGCGTCGAGCTCTTTGTAGTGTTGCCGCGGAACCATAGCGATTTGTAAACTCCGTTCATCTCCAATGAAGGCTTGCACTGATGGACGAGCCGAGAATACTGTGTTGATCTCATCTTCAGAGTTACTGCCAAAGACCGGAATAGGGGTAGACGGCCCCGGTTTGTTGTATCGGGGAGGTCCTGAATAGACTATCTCTTCTTCCTCCTCAGTATCGCTCCCGAAGACCGGGATAGTGGTGATAGCTTTTTGCTTATCCTCGGGTTTATGGCATCTTTCCGTGTCTTCAAGGTCTTATAAGAAGTATTTTGCATCTTCGTACTTTCGGACTTCGTTTACGGAGAATGGGTTCAGCTCCCCTGTCACAGTGTATTCAAGCCCATCTTTGAAGTACTTTATACACTGATGCTGTGTAGAAGGGATAATGTTGTACTCACGTAACCAAGGTCGGCCGAGCAAAGCGTTGTAGCAAGTCTTGGCGTCAATGACGTGGAACTTGATGTCAATGACGAGCAACCCGAAGCGTAACGTCAGTCTTACAGACCCGAGTGTCCGTGATGACTGGGAGTCAAACCCGGAGATAGTGATTTTATCCCGAGCGAGGTGTTGAACGCTCAAGCAGATTTCTTTTAGCACCATCACATTTAGGAGATTGACAGAGGACCCGTTGTCAACTAGGATCTTCCCTATCTTAATGTCATGGCAATACCCGGAGACATATAGGGGACGGTTATGCTCACATGTTCCGAGGAGGAGATCTTCGTCGCCGAAAGTGATGTCAGCTGTGTGAATTTCTTCCAGCTCGTCCTTCATCTTTTTTTGGAGAGGAAAGCTTGAAACTGGTCAGGCTCTTGTAACGCTTTGATCAGAGAATCTCTTGCCTCTTTAGATAGAAGAAGGGCATCAAGAATGCTTAGCTGCGAGGGTATCTTCCTCAGGTGTGCCAGAACGTTGTAACCCACCTTGTTTTTCTTGGGCGAGTCCTTGGCTGCCAACCCTTTGACGACTTGATCATCGAGGGCGATATCTTCAGGGACTTTTTCCTTCCCCTTATCTTTTCTGTTCGATCCCTTGTTTGTGGATCCGAGATTCTTTTCGGGTAGCGTGTGATTACACAGCTGAATGTTCTCGCAGGTCTTCATCTCTTCTGTTTCAGAGACGGATTCCTTGAAGAGAGGGCCGAGGGCTATTTCATCATCAGAATCACTCCCGATGGTGAGAACTTGCAATCCCCCGGAATTAACCATGTGACATTCACCGGTAGTTCTTTTATGCTCATGTGTCGTGCTTCTTTGTTCCCGACGAGTCTTGCGCTTCATTCGCTTGAAATGCTGCCGGTGAGCAACGTATCCCTGACCCTAGTTTTTAAAGGCCATGCGCTCTTCGGTAGGGTGTGCAATCCTCTGATGGTATGAGCAGAAGTCAGGATGTACGTCTGCTTCATCAAAATGTATACCGCCAGGAGAATTTCCTCTGAAAGAGGGCAACTTCATTCCTTTTGACAGGGCTCTAGCGAATCGTTTCCTTGTCTTAAGTTTACTTTTGTCTGTAGCGAACGTGCTTCGATCTGGTTGGAGTGCCTCAACCTTTTCATCCAGTCACCGGCATTTGGCTTTTTCGAATATAGCCAGTTCGCGCTCTCGATCAGCTTTGCTCTTTTGACAGGCTTCATACAGCAGCATGTCAATCTTCTCGTCCGACGGTTCTAGGAGTTCCGTTTTGGGATCTGCCCCCAGTTTTTCTGCATCAGGAGCTTCTTTGCCTTTTATCGAGTGAGAGATCATATGGCAGCTCACCATATAGTCTTCAGGCCATTCTGAAGAATCGTCTCCTTCATCGGCGTCATTGTCTTTATTCACAAGAACATGCTTAAAGAATTCGTCCAACGTGATTGGGGTCCGTGCCTTCTGGTTATATTCTTCCAGTGCATCGATGTATTTCTGCAGACCTATACGGCTGTCTTCGGGTTGGACGGGCTTTTTGATCTTCTTCTTCTTCGAAGACTTTGACGGCTGGGCCTGAGCGTTTCGATTATCACTACCAACTCTTGGCGTTAGGCTTGGCCTCAGCATTCCTTCAAAGACTGATAGAATACGATTTCGGATTGTGTAGTATGAAAATGAATAGAGAAATCACAACCAAAAATTATTTGACCGCAATCAATAACGGTGTCGAATGTAGCGCGTTAGTAAGTGCGGATCGTCCACAGGGAAAGTGTAATCGTTCGTGTTTCGAATTAGATGAGTTGAAACTTTAAGGAAAAGAAAAGAAAACAATTCATGATTTGTAATTGAATTTCAAGAATTAGAAAATTTAGATCTAATAACTAGAAAACATTAAAATCAAGAATCGAGAATTGCGAAGTGATGATTTCCAATCCAAATATCAAGAATCGAAGTGAGGCTCGTAGGAATCGATCGGATCTATAAATGTGATGAAATCTAGCGATTACGTATTCTTATCCATTGATGAATTGATACTAGATCGATGATGATCGACGAGAATTAGAGATCTCTTGTGAAACTAGGGTTTCATCATCTATCCCTTGTCCCTTCATCGATATCATTCACATTCTAGCCTCTAGTAAATTCAAGAATCGATCGTGGATCCCTAATTTCGAGCGATCACAATCAAGAAAGCATTGAAATGAAACTAGGTCGTCGATTCTTCAATTTGCTAGGGTTTAAAAAACTCGTAGGACTTAAGAATCGTTTTAAGATTTGTTACATCATCATTCTATTGATCGTCTCGACTCCTTTACGAGAGGAGTTTTACTCAAACATCACAACAAGAACCACAATCACAAATTGAGATCGAATCATGATGCAAGAATTTAAAGAAAGCAAGATTAAAGAATTTCACCTTTTATTTATATCAACAATTCCGTTACAAATCGCTCAAGAACTATAAGAGGAAGAACTCGATCGTCGATTTGGCTTTGCTCGTCTCCTTGAGTCGCGGATCGGCTTGGATCACTTGCTCGGTAGAAGATCGGCTCTGCTCCTAAAAGGTTGAAGGCTTCTCGCTTGATTTGGTACTCGGGATCTTGAATTTGGCTTTGGATTAGGGTTAGGGTTTCGCACAAGTCGTGTCACTCAACTTGTGGATGGAAGATGAAGAGAGAATGATGAATTAGAGATTGAACCACCATTAACCCTAGATCTAGGCTCTCTTTTATAGACCATCAAAACCCTAGATCTAGGATTTCAAATTTGAATTTCCCTCCAAAAGTTTGTTAAAGAGAGCCTTCTAGAAATAGTTTGTTAAGCCGGGCCTTCTAGATGAGCCACGTGGAGTTTCTATAATGTTCTGGAAGCTTGGGCCGTTAGCTTAGACACGTGTAGGAAATATGGGGAATTGCTGACGTCATCACGCCGCGGATCCGCGGCGCAAGCGGGCTCCCGTCACGGATCCGCGGCTCTTTGTGGGCCTTGGGGCTTGATAATTTCTTGTTTTTCCTTTTTTGACATTTGGGCCTTGTTTTGATATGTTGAATTTCCAAATGAGTCCTTGATCACTGCCAGATCTCTAGCCTTTGAGTTGGCGTAATTTTTGATCAGCACTTTTGACAATTTGGCTCGGTTTCTGGAATTTCCTGCACAGACTTCGAAACAAGTGTTGCGCAATACATGGATGATGCAATGCCATGATAAACACACAATTTCCCTCGAAATGCCGGTTTTAGAGTATAACACATGCAATCTGGTATTTCAGGACTGTTTTGCTAATATGTGCAATATGAATACCGAACACTTCTAGATGAGTGCAAATGATAGGGAAATTGCCGTGTTAAAAATGCAGTATTTTCGACTGATCAAATTCCCCCAAACTTATTTTCGGTCGTCTCGAGCGAACTGTTTTATTAAAAAGAGAAGAAGAAAATAAAGAAAGAGAAAAACTAACTAGCACACTTTCGTAGGCAACACGATTGCACTGAGCATGTGCAACAAGCCTTAAAACTTCTAGGTGTCCCTAGTAGGAGGAGTGGTTTCTCCTGAGGGTTTTCAGCGGATTGCACCCCTAAAATTCAATAATAAAAGAAAGATCATGAATATTACATTTAAAGAAAAGAATTGTAAAAGAAAAGCTTTGAAAATTAGGGTTTCCAATTAAGCTAGCTTTTCGGTTGTCATGAGCCCTATCACATGTTAGAAATCACGTCCTCCCTCAATAAAACATCGTCTTATTTTTCATTCCTATCTTTCTTCTAAGCATCGATCATATCACCCTGCGTGTGTGTAAGGAACATCCCTACACCCGGAGAATTCAATTCAAGCTATCATACTCTTGCCCATCAGCCTCAGTACTTTTTAATTAATGAATATTTAGATGAAATTGCACACACACTTTCATGCGACCGTTAATACTTCTTGAGGTACTAACCGACCGATTACTCATGTGTTTGCTTATTTGGTGTTTTTCCTCGTCTTGCACCACCTAAGGTTTAGCAGTGACTCCAAGACCAGTTGGCCTTAGGGCACTAGGTGAAGAGGCACCCTCGCTATATTTTTTTATTGCTGCCTTGGCGATAACAAAACCATTGTCCATTTTTCTCACCACTTTATATTTTCTTCATTTTTTTTATTTCCTTCATACTTTGGTTTTTAGACAAGAGCATTTCAAGATATCCTCTACTATCCCAGGCTTTAAGACGTATGTAAGTGCGAATAGCAGGGTATCAAAGTTCAAAATGTTTGTCTTCCAGAATAGGAACTATTTTTCAGACTTATTTTTATCCTCAGATTAGTGACTTCTTCATCTTACTAACCCTTGGGACAATGGCTCATAACTACTTATTACTAGTTCGTATAAGAAAACTTCTAATTTTCTTGGTTTTTTTAAATTTTTCCAATCTCATGGATGTAATTTTTCACTATCTAATCGTTTATTATCTTATTTATGTACAAATATTTTAATTTTTTTGAAATTTTTTCAATTTTTATAGGTTTTCAAAAAAAATGTTTTGTGCTTATGCAAAGTGATATGCAAATGATGCGAAAATAAGCACAAACCTCCCCCAAACTTGTTTTCAACAGTGTCCTCACTGTTGCCTTCTGCTAAATCTCGAAAAACCTATAAGGCTGGGAGGAATTTATTAGTGGGGGCAAAATATTTAAGTGAAGAACCTCCCCCAAACTTATTTTTGGCTCAAAATTTTGTAAAAATTTTCTTTTCAAGAGCCCGATTATACCCCCCCAAACTTGAGTTAAACAATGTTAAGCTTTGAAAATCACATGAGGGGGTCAAAAATCATTGGTCGATGCCAAGCTTTGCAAAGACCGAAAGTTAACACCAACCATTCAAAAATTTTATTAATGCAGTGCTCTGGTTAGTGGAAGAAGAAGTGGGGAAAGGGTAAGGGGTGGAATAGAATGTGTGTACGTCTCATTTTGGAGAGACGATACACTGAATGTGATGGATTACTCGCATTCTTTTTACAGTCCAAAAGAAGGGGTGGCGGTTCAATTTCATTGTTTTGATGTGGATTCATCACAACACCCGTGTCATTCAAAAATGCGAGTTCTTCAGCGAAGATCTCCTCAAAAGTTCCATCAATACCCCGGAGAATAATGTCATCACAAAGCGCGGGTGATCTTCAGACTCTAAAAGCAGTTCATAATCAGTGTTAGTTGTTGACCCGGACATCTCAGTGGAAGAGTCTGTATGTGTATGATACATAGTTGGGTCAAACAACAACGTATGAAAAGAGTCAAGATCAGTATCATGTGGATCGTCAAATTCGCTGCTGTCGACATCCATTAAGTCGACAGAACAGACCTGAGCAGTAGGTTTGGAGGGTACACTTCCCAACTTGTAAATTTTCAGTTCAATTGACCTATTCCCGAAAGATAGGAACATAGAACCATTACGACAGTTGATGATAGCGTTGGAAGTGGCCAAAAAGGGGCGACCTAAAATCACCGGAATTTGATTCCGTGGGTTCACTACAGGCTGTGTATCAATTACAATAAAGTCCACAGGGAATATAAATTCCCCGATTTTTATTAACATATCCTCCAGTTCACCCCTAGGTTTGGTGATTGATCGGTCAGCCATCTGAAGAGTGCAATGAGATGGTTTCAACACTCTGATACCTAGTTGCTCATAGACTGAATATGGAAGCAAGTTAACACTAGCGCCAAGGTCTAGTAGAGCACGGTTGATGTGTTTATCCCCAATAGAAATATAAATAGTAGGACATCCAGGGTTCTTACGTTTTCGTTGTAATTGTTGGGGGAAAGACGTGTCTACAGTCTTTGCCATGAATATCTTCTTGGGCACTTGAGTCTTCCTCTTCCTAGTGCACAAGTTCTTAAGAGTTTTCGCATAGGACGGAACTTGTTGGATGGCATCTATGAGAGAGATGTTGATGTTAACTTGCTTAAAAATGTGCATAATCTTCTCCATATGTGGACTCGATGTGTTAGCCCTTAACCTATTAGGATAAGGTGCTTTAGCAATAAGCGCTGGGTCCATCATAGGAGAAGGGAGTGAGGGTAGACGTGATCCCAAAAGAGGAGTGGGGATCGTCTGTGGAGAACTAGAAGAAATGGGCTGAGGTGGCGAGCCTTTTAGGAAACGAAGAATAGGCTCGCAAGAAGGTGGTGGGGTAGAAGAACTGGGGTCAGAATTAGAAGTAGAAGTGGAAGGAAATGTCTCAGCCGGGGTATCATCGATAGATTTTTCTGTGTCATCAATTTCTTCCCCAACGTGATTGTCAAGCACTCTTCCAGATCTCAACATGATTGCATCCACATGATGTGAATAGCCAGGATTGGGCAAAGGTTGAGCTGGAAGTTTCCCTTTCTCTTTTGCACTCATTTCGGCTTATAGTTGTGCAATTTGTGCTTCCATCGATTTGATATTCTCATTTTGAGAGACAATGATCTTCATCACATTCTCGACGGAAGATTGCAAACTTTCCGTCCCTTGGATGGATTGTTTCATGAAAGTATCCAAGGTTTGTGCTACTGCAGAGGTATTATCTGTACCTGTCAATTGCAAAGAGTTTTCATGTGGTGCAAAAGTGTTGGCCGGATTTTGGAAGTTTTGTGCTTGGAAGGGGTGCTGACTCAATTGAAGTGGTGGTTGCTGTTGTGGTGGAGGGACCCTTTGAAAATTGATTTGGGTTGGAACCGTCTTTTGAGATTGTGATTGGTTCCAAGCAAAATTAGGGTGATTCCTCCAACCCAGATTATATATGGAAGACGATGGATCGTTTCTACGTCTTTGAAAGGCAGAATTGATATGACCTTGAAACGGAGAATTTCGTGGACATTCTTCAGTCAAATGAGAAGGATCAGAAAAACATCCACATACAGTTTTGGAGAGTGACATTTGATTTAGGGCGGCTAAAAATTTGTTTTCCATAGTGTCGAATTTCTTATGTAAAGCTGAATTTTCAGCTCTAACTCCTATGGAAATATCATTGCCATCCCTAGACGATTGACTCACACCCTCCTACTGTAAAGATTTTTCAGCGAAATCTTCTAGAAATTTCCAGGCTTCCCCATCATCTTTGGTCATTAAGTTGCCTTGACACATGGATTCAAGGGTCTGTCTTGTGTTAGGATTAATGCCCTCATAAATGATTCGGCACAATTTCCATCTAGGGATTCCGTGATGTGGACATTGGACTAACAGATCCTTGAAGCATTCAAGACATTTTGAAAATGGTTCATTTGGAAGCTGGGTGAATTGATTTATTTCGCTACGGACTCGAGCTGTTTTATGATGTGGGTAGAATTTCTTAAGGAATGCTTTGACGAAGTCTTCCCAATTTGAAATGGAATGTGCGGTAGTGTTATACAGCCACTTCTCGGCTATATCGCACAAGGTGAATGGGAGAAGACGTAGACGCATAGCATCCATAGAAAGCTGTGAGGTACCCATCATTGCGCATACATTTTCAAATTTGGTGATAAAGGCATATGCGTCTTCAGACTCGAGACCGTGAAATTTTGGTAGAAGGTTGATGTATTGGGGTTTAATCTGAAAATTTTCCCCGTTGGCTGGTGGAATGGAAAGACAGGTGGAAAGAGGACCTCGTGTAGGATAGCATCTCTCTTGGAGAGAGATGCAGGGTGGATTCTGCGCACCAACGGACGGTGGCAGAGTAGTGGTAAAGAAGTTCGATGGAGACGGATCCATCAATGTGGGTGTGGTGGTGGGTAAAGAAAAGGTAAATGTAGAAATACCGAATTTAGGGTCGATCGGGGGAACGCGGACAAGTCGGGCACTAGAATCCCGTGTCCAGCCTATCTTGCACTAAAAAGGGTTAGTACAAGTGGCAGCGTGACTTATAATTAGGGAAAATGATGAATGTGTTGGTGTTAGTTTTGAAAAAGATACGGATTTTTGAAAAAATGATGCGATCACAACAAATGCAACAAGCAAAATCCTAATTCTAGTGGTCGCCTAGGTCAAAGCTCTAGACCGCTCCTAACTGCCAAAAAACAAGTCGCAGGATAAATCCTCCACTGCCTCTTTGTCTCCCCTGTGGCCAGGTAAGTGCCAGGTAAGTGGGAGGTTCTCCACTACGTAAGTAGTGGGCTTATTTAAGTAACCACAAGCCTTTGACACACTTGCCTTAGACACCACAAAAGAAACGCGGATAAGCAATGAATTACCCATGGCCTTCTTCTGTCCTAAGTGAGCGCGACGGTCCTTAGAGTCATATCTAGATCTTTTTTAGTTAATAAGGATAAATGCGGATGCAATTTTGCGATTTTTAGGGCTTAGGAAGGGTAATGAACTCCCCACTTAATCTGGATTTGGCCGTGCCCCTTAATTTCCGTATTATTATGCAAACAACTACAAAATAAAAAACACGCACAATTTAATTTTGCTTTTTGCGGCGCTGCGAATTTTTGCAAAGAAGCCTGCAGAAATTTGTTATTTGGAGCAGACAGAGAAGGAGATAAGAAAGTAAGAGGCTCACTGTGAAAAACTTGTGCAGAGAAGACCCTACCAAGGCGCGGAACCGCCGCAATAAGTGGTCAATACCATGGAAACGCGGTTGTAGGTGATGTTCACTGTACCAAAATTCAACAGCAAGCTGTTGTTCACTCCTTGAGCTCTCTGGAAATGTCTGAAATTTTTTTCTCCAGCTCCAATGATTCTAGATTTCCTCGCAATCAAATCACAACAACACGTATTAGTGTTTGCGTGAATTTTGATCTAAAAATTATAATGGAATAAATCTTTCAACTCAAATTTCAAAATACGAACAATTAGCACACTATCCCCGGCAACGGCGCCATTTGATTGATACGATTTCGGATTGTGTAGTATGAAAATGAATAGAGAAATCACAACCAAAAATTATTTGACCGCAATCAATAACGGTGTCGAATGTAGCGCTTTAGTAAGTGCGGATCATCCAAAGGGAAAGTGTAATCGTTCGTGTTTCGAATTAGATGAGTTGAAACTTTAAGGAAAAGAAAAGAAAACAATTCATAATTTGTAATTGAATTTCAAGAATTAGAAAATCTAGATCTAATAACTAGAAAACATTAAAATCAAGAATCGAGAATTGAGAAGTGATGATTTTCAATCCAAATATCAAGAATCGAAGTGAGCCTCGTAGGAATCGATCGGATCTATAGATGTGATGAAATCTAGCGATTACGTATTCTTATCCATCGATGCATTGATACTAGATCGATGATGATCGACGAGAATTAGGGATCTCTTGTGAAACTAGGGTTTCATCATCTATCCCTTGTCCCTTCATCGATATCATTCACATTCTAGCCTCTAGGAAATTCAAGAATCGATCGTGGATCCCTAATTTCGAGCGATCACAATCAAGAAAGTATCGCAACGAAACTAGGTCGTCGATTCTTCAATTTGCTAGGGTTTACAAAACTCGTAGGACTTAAGAATCATTTTAAGATTTGTTATATCATCATTCTATTGATCGTCTCGACTCCTTTACAAGCGGAGTTTTACTCAAACATCACAACAAGAACCATAATCACAAATTGAGATCGAATCATGATGCAAGAATTTAAAGAAAGCAAAATTAAAGAATTTCACCTTTTATTTATATTAACAATTCCGTTACAAATCGCTCAAGAACTACAAGAGGAAGAACTCGATCGTCGATTTGGCTTTGCTCGACTCCTTGAGTCGCAGATCGGCTTGGATCACTTGCTCGGTTGAAAATCGGCTCTGCTCCTAAAAGGTTGAAGGCTTCTCGCTTGATTTGGTACTCGGGATCTTGAATTTGGCTTTGGATTAGGGTTAGGGTTTCGCACAAGTCGTGTCACTCAACTTGTGGATGGAAGATGAAGAGAGAATGATGAATTAGAGATTGAACCAACATTAACCCTAGATCTAGGCTCTCTTTTATAGACCATCAAAACCCTAGATCTAGGATTTCAAATTTGAATTTCTCTCCAAAAGTTTGTTAAAGAAAGCCTTCTAGAAATAGTTTGTTAAGCCGAGCCTTCTAGATGAGCCACGTGGAGTTTCTACAATGTTCTGGAAGCTTGGGCCGTTAGCTTAGACACGTGTAGGAAATATTGGGAATTGCTGACGTAATCATGCCGCGGATCCACGGCGCAAGCGGGCTCCCGCCGCGGATCCGCGGCTCTTTGTGGCCTTGGGGCTTGATAATTTCTGGTTTTTCCTTTTCTGACATTTGGGCCTTGTTTCGATATGTTGAATTTCCAAATGAGTCCTTGATCACTGCTAGATCTCTAGCCTTTGAGTTGGCGTAATTTTTGATCAGCACTTTTGACAATTTGGCTCGGTTTCTGGAATTTCCTGCACAGACTTCGAAACAAGTGTTGCGCAATACAGGGATGATGCAATGCCATGATAAACACACAATTTCCCTCGAAATGCCGATTTTAGAGTATAACACATGTAATTTGGTATTTCAGGACTGTTTTGCTAATATGTGCAATATGAATACCGAACACTTCTAGATGAGTGTAAATGATAGGGAAATTGCCGTGTTAAAAATGCAGTATTTTCGACTGATCAAATTCCCCCAAACTTATTTTCGGTCGTCTCGAGCGAACTGTTTTATTAAAAAGAGAAGGAGAAAATAAAGAAAGAGAAAAACTAACTAGCACACTTTCGTAGGCAACACGATTGCACTGAGCATGTGCAACAAGCCTTTAAACCTCTAGGTGTCCCTAGTAGGAGGAGTGTTGTCTCCTGAGGGTTTTCAGCGGATTGCACCCACAAAATCCAATAATAAAAGAAAGATCATGAATATTA
Source organism: Agapanthus africanus (assembly GCA_030015575.1). Classification (NCBI taxonomy): domain Eukaryota; kingdom Viridiplantae; phylum Streptophyta; class Magnoliopsida; order Asparagales; family Amaryllidaceae; genus Agapanthus; species Agapanthus africanus. The sequence continues at coordinate 764,503,429 of JASDDO010000022.1, read as the reverse complement.
CATTTAAAGAAAAGAATTGTAAAAGAAAAGCTTTGAAAATTAGGGTTTCCAACTAATCTAGCTTTTCGGTTGTCATGAGCCCTATCTTAATAGTCATGAAAATATGTTAGAAATCACGTCCTCCCTCAATAAAACATCATCTTATTTTTCATTCCTATCTTTCTTCCAAACATCGATCATATTACCCTGCGTGTGTGTAAAGAATATCCCTACACCCGGAGAATTCAATTCAAGCTATTATACTCTTGCCCATCAGCCTTAGTACTTTTTAATTAATGAATATTTAGATGAAATTGCACACACACTTTCATGCGACCGTTAATACTTCTTGTGGTACTAACCGACCGATTACTCATGTGTTTGCTTATTTGGTGTTTTTTCTCGTCTTGCACCACCTAAGGCTTAGCTGTGACTCTCAGACCAGTTGGCCTTAGGGCACTAGGTGAAGAGGCACCCTCGCTATATTTTTTAATTGCTGCCTTGGCGATAACAAAACCAGTGTCCATTTTTCTCACCACTTTATATTTTCTTCATTTTTTTTTATTTCCTTCATACTTTGGTTTTTAGACAAGAGCATTTCAAGGTATCCTCTACTATCCCGGGCTTCAAGACGTGTGTAAGTGCGAATAGCAGGGTATCAACGTTCAAAATGTTTGGCTTCATGAATACGAACTATTTTTCAGACTTATTTTTATCCTCAGATTAGTGACTTCCTTCATCTTACAAACCCTTGGGACAATGGCTCATAAGTACTTATTACTAGTTCGTATAAGAAAACTTCTAATTTTCTTGGTTTTCTTAAATTTTTCCAATCTCATGGATGTAATTTTTCACTATCTAATATTTTATTATCTTATTTATGTACAAAATGTTTTTATTTTTTTGAAATTTTTTAAATTTTTATAGGTTTTCAAAAAAAAAATGTTTTGTGCTTATGCAAAGTGATATGCAAATGATGCGAAAATAAGCACAACCCCCCTCCCCCAAAACTTGTTTTCAACAGTGTCCTCACTGTTGCCTTCTGCTAAATCTCGAAAAACCTGTAAGCCTGGGAGGAATTTATTAGTGGGGGCAAAATATTTAAGTGAAGAACCTCCCCCAAACTTATTTTTGGCTCAAATTTTTGTAAAAATTTTCTTTTCAAGAGCCCGATTATACCCCCCAAACTTGAGTTAAACAATGTTAAGCTTTGAAAATCACATGAGGGGGTCAAAAATCATTGGTCGATGCCAAGCTTTGCAAAGACCGAAAGTTAACACCAACCATTCGAAAATTTTATCAATGCAGTGATCTGGTTGGTGGAAGAAGAAGTGGGGAAAGGGTAAGGGGTGGAATAGAATGTGTGTGCGTCTCATTTTGGAGAGACGATGCAGTGAATGTGATGGATTACTCGCATTCTTTTTATAGTCCAGAAGAAGGGGTGGAGGTTCAATTTCATTGTTTTGATGTGGATTCATCTCAACACCCGTATCATTCAAAAATGCGAGTTCTTCAGCGAAGATCACCTCAAAAGTTACATCAATACCCCGGAGAATAATGACATCACAAAGCGCGGGGTGATCTTCAGACTCTAAAAACAGTTCATAATCAGTGTTAGTTGTTGACCCGGACATCTCAGTGGAAGAGTCCGTATGTGTATGATACATAGTTGGGTCAAACAACAACGTATGAAAAGAGTCAAGATCAGTATCATGAGGATCGTCAAATTCGCTGCTGTCGACATCCATTAAGTCGACAGAACAGACCTGAGCAGTAGGTTCGGAGGGTACACTTCCCAACTTGTAAATGTTCAGTTCAATTGACCTATTCCCGAAAGATAGGGTCATAGAACTATTACGACAGTTGATGATAGCGTTGGAAGTGGCCAAAAAGAGACGACCTAAAATTACCGGAATTTGATTCCGTGGGTTCGCTACAGGTTGTGTATCAATTACAATAAAGTCTACAGGGAATATAAATTCCCCGATTTTTATTAACACATCCTCCAGTTCACCCCTAGATTTGGTGATTGATCGGTCAGCCATCTGAAGAGTGCAATGAGATGGTTTCAACACTCCGATACCTAGTTGCTTATAGACTGAATATGGAAGCAAGTTAACACTAGCGACAAGGTCTAGTAGAGCACAGTTGATGTGTTTCTCCCCAATAGAAATAGAAATAGTAGGACAGCCAGGGTCCTTACGTTTCCGTGGTAATTGTTGGGAGAAAGCCGTGTCTACAGTCTTTGCCAAGAATATTTTCTTGGGCACTTGAGTCTTCCTCTTCCTAGTGCACAAGTTCTTAAGATTTTTCGCATAGGACGGAACTTGTTGGATGGCATCTAGGAGAGGGATGTTGATGTTAACTTGCTTAAAAATGTCCATAATCTTCTCCATATGTGGACTCGATGTGATTGCCCTTAACCGATTAGGATAAAGTGCTTTAGCAATAAGCGCTGGGTCCATCATAGGAGAAGGGAGTGAGGGTAGACGTGATCCCAAAAGAGGAGTGGGGATCGTCTGTGGAGAACTAGAAGAAATGGGCTGAGGTGGCGAGCCTTTTGGGAAACGAAGAATAGGCTCGCAAGAAGGTGGTGGGGGTAGAAGAACTGGGGTCAGAATTAGAAGTAGAAGTGGAAGGAAAGGTCTCAGCCGGGGTATCATCGATAGATTTTTCTGTGTCATCAATCTCTTCCCCAACGTGATTGTCAAGCACTCATCCAGATCTCAACGTGAGTGCATCCACATGATGTGAATAGCTAGGATTGGGCAAAGGTTGAGCTGGAAGTTTCCCTTTCTCTCTTGCACTCATTTTGGCTTTTAGTTGTGCAATTTGTGCTTCCATCGATTTGATATTATCATTTTGAGAGACAATGATTTTCATCACATTCTCGACGGAAGATTGCAAACTTGCCGTCCCTTGGATGAATTGTTTCATGAAAGTATCCAAGGTTTGTGGTAGTGCAGAGGTATTATCTGTACCGGTCAATTGCAAAGAGTTTTCATGTGGTGCAAAAGTGTTGACCGGATTTTGGAAGTTTTGTGCTTGGAAGGGGTGCTGACTCAATTGAAGTGGTAGTTGCTGTTGTGGTGGAGGGACTCTTTGAAAATTGTTTTGGGTTGGAACCATGTTTTGATATTGTGATTGGTTCCAAGCAAAGTTAGGGTGATTCCTCCAACCCTGATTATATGTGGAAGACGATGGATCGTTTCTAGGTCTTTGAAAGGCAGAATTGATATGACCTTGAAACGGAGAATTTCGTGGACATTCTTCCGTCAAATGAGAAGGATCAGAACAACATCCACATACAGTTTTGGAGAGTGACATTTGATTTAGGGCGGCTAAAAATTTGTTTTCCATAGTGTCGAATTTCTTATATAAAGCTGAAATTTCAACTCTAACTCCTATAGAAATATCATTGCCATCCCTAGACGATTGACTCACACCCTCCCACTGTAAAGATTTTTCAGCGAAATCTTCTAGAAATTTCCAGGCTTCCCCATCATCTTTGGTCATGAAGTTGCCTTGACACATGGATTCAAGGGTCTGTCTTGTGTTAGGATTAATGCCCTCATAAATGATTCGGCACAATTCCAATCTAGGGATTCCGTGATGTGGACATTGGACTAACAGATCCTTGAAGCGTTCAAGACATTTTGAAAATGGTTCATTTGGAAGCTGGGTGAATTGATTTATTTCGCTACGGACTCGAACTGTTTTATGATGTGGGTAGAATTTCTTAAGGAATGCTTTGACGAAGTTTCCCAATTTGAAATGGAATGCGCGGTAGTGTTATACAGCCACTTCTCGGCTATATCGCACAAGGTGAATGGGAGAAGACGTAGACGCATAGCATCCATAGAAAGCTGTGAGGTACCCATCATTGCGCATACATTTTCAAATTTGGTGATAAAGGCATATGCGTCTTCAGACTCGAGACCGTGAAATTTTGGTAGAAGGTTGATGTATTGGGGTTTAATCTGAAAATTTTCCCCGTTGGCTGGTGGAATGAAAAGACAGGTGGAAAGAGGACCTCGTGTCGGATAGCATCTCTCTTGGAGAGAGATGCGGGGTGGATTCTGAGCACCAACGGACGGCGGCAGAGTAGTGGTAAAGAAGTTCGATGGAGACGGATCCATCGATGTGGGTGTGGTGGTGGGTAAAGAAAAGGTAAATGTAGAAATACCGACTTTAGGGTCGATCGGGGGAACGCGGACAAGTCGGGCACTAGAATCCCGTGTCCAGCCTATCTTGCACTAAAAAGGGTTAGTACAAGTGGCAGCGTGACTTATAATTAGGGGAAATGATGAATGTGTTCGTGTTTGTTTTGAAAAAGATACGGATTTTTGAAAAAAATGATGCGATCACAACAAATGCAACAAGCAAAACCCTAATTCTAGTGGTCGCCTAGGTCAAAGCTATAGACCGCTCCTAACTGCCAAAAGACAAGTCGCAGGATAAATCCTCCACTGGCTCTTTGTCTCCCCTGTGGCCAGGTAAGTGCCAGGTAAGTGGGAGGTTCTCCACTACGTAAGTAGTGGGCCTAATTAAGTAACCACTAACCTTCGACACACTTGCCTTAGACACCACAAAAGAAACGCGGATAAGTAATGAATTACCCACGACCTTCTTCTGTCCTAAGTGAGCGCGACGGTCATTAGAGTCATCTCTAGATCTTTTTTAGTTAATGAGGGTAAATGCCGATGTAATTTTGCGATTTTTGGGGCTTAGGACGGGTAATGAACTCCCCACCTAATCTGGATTTGGCCGTGCCCCTTAATTTCCGTATTATTATGCAAACAACCACAAAATCAAAAACACGCAACATTTAATTTTGCTTTTTGCGGCGCTGCGAATTTTTGCAAAGAAGCCTGCAGAAATTTGTTATTTGGACTAGACCGAGAAGGAGATAAGAAAGTAAGAGGCTCACTGTGAAAAACTTGTGCAGAGAAGACCCCACCAAGGCGCGGAACCGCCGCAATAGGTGGCTAATACCGCGGAAACACGGCCGTAGGTGATGTTCACTGTACCAAAATTCAACAGCAAGCTGCTGTTCACTCCTTGAGCTCTCTGGAAATGTCTGAAATTTTTTTCTCCAGCTCCAATGATTCTAGATTTCCTTGCAATCAAATCACAACAACATGTATTAGTGTTTGCGCGAATTTTGATCTAAAAATTATAATGGAATAAATCTTTCAACTCAAATTTCAAAATACGAACAATTAGCACACTATCCCCGGCAACGGCGCCATTTGATTGATACGATTTCGGATTGTGTAGTATGAAAATGAATAGAGAAATCACAACCAAAAATTATTTGACCGCAATCAATAACGGTGTCGAATGTAGCGCGTTAGTAAGTGCGGATCGTCCACAGGGAAAGTGTAATCGTTCGTGTTTCGAATTAGATGAGTTGAAACTTTAAGGAAAAGAAAAAAAAACAATTCATGATTTGTAATTGAATTTCAAGAATTAGAAAATCTAGATCTAATAACTAGAAAACATTAAAATCAAGAATCGAGAATTGAGAAGTGATGATTTCCAATCCAAATATCAAGAATCGAAGTGAGGCTCGTAGGAATCGATCGGATCTATAGATGTGATGAAATCTAGCGATTACGTATTCTTATCCATCGATGAATTGATACTAGATCGATGATGATCGACGAGAATTAGGGATCTCTTGTGAAACTAGGGTTTCATCATCTATCCCTTGTCCCTTCATCGATATCATTCACATTCTAGCCTCTAGGAAATTCAAGAATCGATCGTGGATCCCTAATTTCGAGCGATCACAATCAAGAAAGTATAGCAACGAAACTAGGTCGTCGATTCTTCAATTTGCTAGGGCTTACAAAACTCGTAGGACTTAAGAATCGTTTTAAGATTTGTTACATCATCATTCTATTGATCGTCTCGACTCCTTTACGAGCGGAGTTTTACTCAAACATCACAACAAGAACCACAATCACAAATTGAGATCGAATCATGATGCAAGAATTTAAAGAAAGCAAGATTAAAGAATTTCACCTTTTATTTATATCAACAATTCCGTTACAAATCCTCAAGAACTACAAGAGGAAGAACTCGATCGTCGATTTGGCTTTGCTCGTCTTCTTGAGTCACGGATCGGCTTGGATTACTTGCTCGGTTGAAGATCGGCTCTGCTCCTAAAAGGTTGAAGGCTTCTCGCATGATTTGGTACTCGGGATCTTGAATTTGGCTTTGGATTAGGGTTAGGGTTTCGCACAAGTCGTGTCACTCAACTTGTGGATGGAAGATGAAGAGAGAATGATGAATTAGAGATTGAACCACCATTAACCCTAGATCTAGGCTCTCTTTTATAGACCATCAAAACCCTAGATCTAGGATTTCAAATTTGAATTTCCCTCCAAAAGTTTGTTAAAGAGAGCCTTCGAGAAATAGTTTGTTAAGCCGAGCCTTCTAGATGAGCCACGTGGAGTTTCTACAATGTTCTGGAAGCTTGGGTCGTTAGCTTAGACATGTGTAGGAAATATGGGGAATTGCTGACGTCATCATGCCGCGGATCCGCGGCTCTTTGTGGGCCTTGGGGCTTGATAATTTCTGGTTTTTCCTTTTCTGACATTTGGGCCTTGTTTTGATATATTAAATTTCCAAATGAGTCCTTGATCACTGCCAGATCTCTAGCCTTTGAGTTGGCGTAATTTTTGATCAGCACTTTTGACAATTTGGCTCGGTTTCTGGAATTTCCTGCACAGACTTCGAAACAAGTGTTGCACAATACAGGGATGATGCAATACCATGATAAACACACAATTTCCCTCGAAATGCCGGTTTTAGAGTATAACACATGCAATCTGGTATTTCAGGACTGTTTTGCTAATATGTGCAATATGAATACCGAACACTTCTAGATGAGTGCAAATGATAGGGAAATTACCGTGTTAAAAATGCAGTATTTTCGACTGATCAATGACCTCGGGTTCTAGCGGATTTTTCTACCTGATTGCCGGGCATATGTGAAGATCCTTCAGCATTCTTTTCGTCTTGGCTGAAAGAGCGACCTCCCATGGAGATTCTTCTATAAAAGAGCACGATGCCCCCGTTGTGTCCACCTTTTTATGAGCGTGCGGCTGGGACGGGCTTACTTTCCAATTCTCGGACAGTGCGAATTTGCCTTGATGGTATTGGTCCTCAATCCAGCCTTTGAAAATGAAGCAATCTTCGATTGGATGGCTTACTGCTCGATGGTAGGGGCAGTAATTAGGATTGTTGGTATCGCCTGGCTTCAGTGGACGTCTTGGCTCTGGCAGATTGATGAGTCTATTGCGCACTGCCAGCTCGAACAGTCTCCTTGTTTTATTCCGGGGAAACGAGTAAGGACATCCCGGTCTCTCCTCGAGATATTGGCATGGACGAACGTTGCTTTGGCGAACAACAGGTTTTATGTCGCTCGGCTGTTGTTGAGCATTGGCGACAAAAGTGGCTTTCCCTTTGCCCTTTTCATTCCACGGTTCTGTCTTTGAAAAGGAAGGCTTATGACCCATCTGGTCCATTTAGGCCAGCATATCAATCAAGGTCTGAAAGATAGTCGGCTTGAAGAACATCATGAACTGGGATATTGTCGCCTGCGGATCGAGGGTTCCTATAAGCATGCCCACTGCAGGAGCCTCTTCTATGCGTTGTTCGCATTTCGACCATAGGTTCTGCCACCGTATCGCGTACTGAACCCATGTTTTCCCTGGCTTCACCCTGGCATTAATTAGTGCGGTGATCGGAGTGCGCTCGTGAATCTTTGCGTAAACAGTAGCTCCATTTCTGCAAATGTCTTAACGGAGTCATTCGGGAGCTCAGAGTACCATTCAAACGCTGTTTCCGACAAGATGCCAACAAACTGGTGAAGCAATAGCTTATTGTCACCTCCTCTGTTGCCGCACAGAGCCCTGAATTGAGCCACGTGTTGGTGTGGATTTCCCGTCCCCTTATATACGTGGAATTTAGGGATCGTATATCCTGCCGGGTACTTTATTTGATCGCACTAACCCGGATAGGGTCGTCCAGTCTTAATAATTTGGCCGGCCGCTTCATTCGCCTGATGAGCTCGTATCTGTTGAGCGATATTGTCATCCAGGGCATCTTTAGAAATGGTCTCCTCTTTGGCTGCTGGACAAGCCGGAAGAGGGTTTGATGTCTCCCCTCGGTCATCTTCAAGGATAATCGAAGGGTCTTCAGCTGGAGGATCCGGCTGTATCATCATTCCGACCATATCCTGGAATAAAAGCGCCATTCGTTTTATGTTTGCATCTTGTTCCGCTGCCTCTTTGTCCTTCTTCTCGAGAATTCTGCGGAGGAACTCAGCATCGGTTTCTTGTTCACAACGCTGCTCTGACGACGTCCCCAGGCTTTCTTTTGGCCCAATGAGTGGGGTCATCTGTGTTAGCATCTCCTGGAGCTTCTGTTGTTGCTCATGAGCTTTTGTTACCGATCGGGTGAGCGGTCGATGGCCCGTAGAGATACGGCTATCTTCTTTCCCGGATGCCATATAGACAGTGTGCACCACCATGCCCCCAGACTTAGGGCGTTTGGGTTCAATGTCTTTGAGATTCGTCGCAGATACAGAAATTTTCTCCGGCCTTCCCCTTTTGTGAGCGGTCGAAGTTGAGGGAACCATTGCAGCGGGCACCCAAATAGATGATATCTCCTGTGGTATGACAGGATGGTCCTTCGGTATGACAGGATGGTCCTTCTCCTGCCAAACTTTCATCTTTTTCGATTTGCGGGAGTAGTCTTGGTTGATCACCGAGTCTTGGATCTGTCGCCAAACTTTTTAAATTTTAGAGGACAGCCGCTGAGGGGGCTGCTCTGGCTTCACCTTTGTAGCGTTCTCCATAGGTGGAGGAGATCTTTTTAACACGGCCGTCGGAGAGTTCTTGCGTACCCTCCTAAGTAGTTCAAAGCTGTTCCCAGTTGGAATAGCATCATCAATTTCCACCATCGGAGCTGGCGGAGTTAGTCCAGAAGGAGAGCTGCTCCCAGCTTTCCTTACTCGGCGCCAGTGGCGACGGCGAGCATGTCATGCTGACGGGACAGGCTCAGTTATAGGGGTGGCTTCATCATGCCCCTGCTCTGAGGAGAGGCTGTTATTGGCGCCAGCCTGTTGAAAACTGACGTCTGTTGAGTGGGGATGGCCAATCTATCGAAAGCAGACTTTCATGCAGGGGGAGCAATTTTGATGACTTCGCCTGGAACGGGAGCTGAAACAGTCAGTCTTGCAAATACCGACTCCTTAGCAGGGGAAATCGCTCTGATGACTTCAGGAACAGAAATGACTATCCGCTTTGGGATGACCGCTTCAGGTATCGCGGGCTTCTTCCCGGGCCCACTGGTGCTTTGGCCCAGTCTATTGAAAACTGAGACACTAGACTTGGGCGACCTGTTGAGAGAGGCCGTGGTAGTTGTAAGCCGATCAAAGACCGACTTCTTCGGAGCTTCTTGCGATGGCATTGGGGCGTTGAAACTCATGTTCGGGAACATGGTCCCAAAGAATAGCCCTGTGGTGGCTTGCATCACCTGGTCCATCGGCATCGTAAGAAGGGAGGCTGCTTGAGGCCCGTAGGTCACTCCTCCGGCGGGGACGGAGTGAGAGTTTTTGCAGTTGTTACAATTTGTGCAGTTGAAATCTATTGATCTTCTGTTTTCTGCACGGAGAAAGACACCAAATCTTAGTACCTCGAATCCAGGGACAACCATAGCAAACCGCGATTCGTTCGCGAAACACGACACATGAAGTGTGGAGTGGAAAGAGGAAAAGGTCCCACTGGGCATGCTAGAATCTGTTCTCCGCCGAATACCGAGACGTTACCGCGTAGGTTCGTCTTGCCTGAATTTGGGGGCAGATGCTATTTGGTTTTATCCATCCACCTCTCCGAGGATGCCAAGTTAATTTATGGCACCGTATATCGGAGTTTTAGACGGATGCGGCCGTTGTAGCAGACTTCGTCAGATTCCCCCTCGTTTAAGGGGTTTTTGATTGTGGGAACGCTCTTCCCTGCAGACGCAAGGCCCTGCAGTTAATTACACTACTGCATCGCGGTAACAATTTTCTCCTTCTCCAGATGGTCACTTCCTGTCGTGTGTGTTTGTTTTATTTTTGGTTTCCCGAGGATTGTATACGAAGACTAATTTATGCTGTCGCCCGTAGGGCGTGGATTAATCCAAATTCTTATTTTCTTAGATTTAGGTTTTGAGTTGGGTTTAAGGATCGTTAATTTCATTTGAGACTAAGATCGACTTAAACGTTTGTTAAGAATATATTAGTCTAATTTTAGACTAAGATCAACTTAATAATTTGTTAAGAATACGTTAGTCTAATTTTAGACTAAGATCTACTTAACAGGATCATTTAAATCCAACAAAAGAGCATTTGGGCTCTTTGCGGTCCAAAAGTTTAAGGACATCATAGTCCAGGGAGTTTAAAGACATCATAGTCTAGTTTAGAGACGTCATAGTCTGTAAAGTTTAAGGACATCATAGTCCATGATATTAAGGACCCCACAGTCCGTAGAGTTTAAGGATATCATATTCCATGAGTTTAAGGACCCCAAAGTCCATGGAATGTCTGGTTGTCGGGACCCACCACCTCTCTGAAGATGTTGAAAGATTACAATGACAAATATCAGAGGAGTGAAGAGATGTACCCTTGAACCAATATTGGTTGGGAGATCTGTAGTACAATTTGGCACTAAGATCAAAGATTTATGAGCATATGAGCTCAATTAATTTGAGGTAAAGTTCTATGGCCACTTTGGGCTCGGCCCATTTAGTTAAAATGTTGAACATTTAACAATGCTGAGCATTAGTTTGGGCTCTGACAATCTTTTTGTCTTTTATTGAGTGCTAGGAACTCATCATAGCTCTGGGGCTTTGTTATTTAAAGAACAATTTATGTTCTCTCAGCACACACGTGAGGAGCACGTGGCGCGCTTGGCACTGAGTGCCAGCCAATGAGCGCAGAGCGCTTCTGTCAAGAGTGCACATGTGAGGAGCACGTGGCGCGCTTGGCGCTATGCACCAGATAATGAGCGCAAAGCGCTTCTGTCAAGTAGCGCACACGTGAGGAGCACGTGGCGCGCTTGGTGCTATGCGCCAGATTCAGAGCGCTATAGCGCTTTTTGTGAGATAGCGTACACGTGAGGAGCATATGGCGCACTTGGTGTGGTGCTCTAGTTAATGAGCGCAGAGCGCTTCTTTAAATTTAGAGCGCTAAGGCTCTGCAGTGCTATGCGCTAGATTTGGAGCGTTGAGGCGCTTCTTTTAATTGGAGCGCTAAGGCTTTTTTTTAAGCAGCTCTGCTTTCTGAGAATTAAATTCTCTCTTATAAGAGACTTTGTCTCATGGATTTAAGAACAAAGTTCTTATTTTATAGGAGATGTTTTCAATCTCTTATGTTTTGATGAAAGGCTTTGCCTTTATGGATCTGTGATCCTAAGAGAATTGAATTATTCTCCCCCTTTTTATAATGAGATGTTATGATCTCTTTTGTGTAAGACAGATTGTCTTATAGATCTATGATCTGGTATAATAACTAAGTTCTTTTTATGATGAGATACTTTGAACTCTCTGTTTTTACCTTGAAGAAAAGTTCTTCTTCTGCTAAGAGTTTTGCTCTTCTCTCTGAGCCTTCTCAAAGTTTATGGGGGGGGGGGTTCCTCTATCTCAGACTTGAAGTCTTGGGGTCTTTATATAGTGAAGGTTCATTTGTTCAATCGGTTAATGGGATCTTTTCTCTAATTGATTTGGCGATATTTCCCCCGTTAGATCTTTGATCCAAGGGCTTCTCATTTACAGAAGGCAATCTTCTTGTTTTTAACAAGTTTGGGAAATCTTTTCTCATGCGGAATTTATTCTGCACCATTATGATTTTTAATCACCTTTGGATCATTGATCCAACGGTACTCTGATTTACAGAGTAAAATCTTTTTGTTTGGAAAGATTCTGAAGAATATTTTCTTAACCGAACTTTATTCTGGTAACTTGATAATTTATTATTTTCGTTGGATTTTTGATCCAACGGTAGGGAACATTTAGTTCTAGTGCTAGTGCACTCGTTCTCTGCACGTGAGCGCTGCTTCAGAGCGCGGGCGCTCTTGGCGCCGGCGCACTCGTGCTCTGCACGTGAGCGCTGCCTCCGAGCGCTGGCGCTCTTAGCGCAAGTGCACCCGTGCTTTGAACGTGAGCGCTGCTTGCTGGAGCTTTTATGAAGCGCTGCTTCATTTCAAATTTTCATAATTTGAACAGAGCTTTGCTCTGATTGGGGGAAACAGGGGTCCGATAAGTCCAGAGAGCTTCATGCAATCTCTCGTGCCAGTCCTTTTTATTTCTGGACACCGTTTTCTTTATAATCTTTGTCAAGGTCTTGTTGAAAGCCTCAGCTAGACCGTTAGCATGAGGATTATAGACCGAAGAGTACCTCCAATCTATTTTATACTGCTGTGCGAAGCGGCTGATCTTATGGCTTCTGTAGGCCGGCCGATTATTCGAGATAATCCGTCGCAGAGTGCCGAACCGGTAGATGACATGTATCTTGAAGAAATGGAGGATGTTCTCCGTCTTCACCTCTCTTAACGGTATTGCTTCTGCCCACTTAGAGAAGTAATCGGTTGTCGCTAGTATGAACCGATGTCCCCTAGATGATGCTGGTTCGATGGGCCCGATTATATCGGTTCCCCACATTTCGAATGGCCAGCTGGCCAATGTTGGGTGTAACGGATTTGGATGCTGGTGGATGAATTCCCTATGAATTTGGCACGGGTGACATTGCTTCGCATATTCGAGGAAGTCCTGAATCATCGTGGGCCAATACTAACCCATTCTTTTGATCTTCAGCTCCATTTTTAGCCAAACTTTATGAGAACCGCAGAGTCCGTCATGAGTTTCTTGGACGACTCTCCTTGCTTCTTCTGGTCCTAGACACCTTATCCACAAACAATCGAACGATCTCTTATATAGAGTATCATTGACGAAGGCGAAAGACAGAGCTCGCTTCATAAGCTGATGTCTTGATGATGCGTTTTCGGGCGTTCGATAGGATTTGAAGTAGTCTATGAAGACTTCTCTCCAATCCTTCACCTTTTCTTCATCTTCTAATTGGAAGGCCTCTTGTTCGGTTGCTTCCTCTTCTTTAGACGTCTTCGGAGATACCTTTGCTGGTGTGAGAATCCGGCGGCTTTGCACATTGATCCTTACGTCATCGAGGTTTTCGTCGGCCAGTTCTTTAGCGAGCTAGGCTAACGCATCCGCCTTGCTATTTTCCACACACGGTATGCTTTCCAGGGTGTAGGAGGGGATTTGTGTCAGCAATTGCTGCACTATTTCTCCATATTTTACCAACTCAGGTTTACACGTCTGATAGTCGCCATTTACTTTCCTGACGACCGGCTAGGAGTCTCCATATATGAGGAGGTATTCGATCCCCATGTTGACAGCAATCTCGAGACGTGCTATCAAAACTTCAAACTCTTCCTCATTATTTGTTCTCGGCTCTGTTAGGGAAAGGGTAAAACACATTATCCCTCCTTGTGGAGTCACGAAGATAAGGCCCACCCCGGGTTTAATCACAGGGGTGTTTTGCTTTCGCTTCTTCAAGGAGGACGCTCATCGAAGTAAAGTTCCCATCGGGTATCACTCCCTTCTTCTCCCCGTTGATTGTTTCAAACGCGTGTTCGTCCAGCAATTCGAAGTTTAAGGGAGAGTCGGCGGGTATCGGTTGTTCAGCGAGAAAGTCGGCGATGGCCTAGCCTTCCTTTTAATACTGCCTTGAAGGGTCGATATACTATCGAGAACTCCATCGAGAGGAGGGCCCATTTGGCAAGCCTTCCTTTTAATATGGCTCTTGACATTAAATACTTGAGAGGATCCACTTTTGATATGAGATGGACTTCATGCTCCAGAGCATAATGTCGAAGCTTCGTTATTGCGAAGATCAGTGCCAGGCAATGTTTTTCGATGGGGAGGTAGTTGTTTTCTGCCCCCAGGAAAACTCGACTCAAATAATAGAGAGCTCTCTCCTTCCCCTGGTCGTTCTCCTGTGCCCATAGTGCGCCTAAAGAATCTTCTAGGGCTGTTGTGTACAGGATGAGGGGCTTTCCCTTAACCGAAGCGGTCAGTACCGGCGGGTCCTGCAGGTATTGCTTGATTTCGTACAGTGCACTTTGGCATTTACGATCCCAAACGAATGGGGTCCCCTTCTTCATTAGATGACTGTAAGGGTGTCATTTGCCGGAGAGGTTAGCTATGACCGCCGGATATACACGAGCTTTCCTTGAAAAGACCGCAGTTATTTGAGAGTTCTTGGCGCAGGCATTTCCATAATCGCATTAAACTTTGATGGGTCTATTTCGATGCCTTGATATCGTACGATGAATCCTAGGAATTTGCCTTAGGAAACTCCAAACGCGCATTTCAGAGGGTTCATCTTCATGTTGTACATCCGAAGGCGGTGGAATACTATCTTCAGATGCTCCCAGTGCTCCTCGCACGATTTGCTTTTCACCACGAGGTCGTCGATATAACATTCGACAATCTCATATATGAGGTCATTGAAGATCTTCGTCATGGCGCTCTGGTAGGTGGCGCCAGCGTTCTTCAGACCGAAGGGCATTACTTTGTAGCAAAATATGCCCAGCGGAGTCCGGAAAGCAGTGTGCTTTCGGTCTTCAGGATGCATCTTGATTTGGTTGTATCTTGAGGATCCATCCATGAAGGAGAAGACTTCATGGGTGGATGTGTTATCGATCATCAGCTCGGTAACAGGCACTGGGAAGTCATTCTTCGGACAAGCTTTGTTGAGATCCCGAAAAACTACGCAGATGCGTACTGTCCCATTTTTCTTCATTACTGGAACGATATTGGCGATCCAGTCAGGGTATTGAACTTCTTGGATAAAGCGGAGTCGATTAGCTTCTTGACTTCGGCATTGATACCCATCTCAAGCTCGAACCGCATTCTTTTTGGTGCCCGTTTGACTGGTTTGACATTAGGGGATATCGCCAGTTTATGCATAGCTATTTATGGATCTAGTCCCGGCACCTCGGAATAGTTCCACGCGAAGCAGTCTTTATACTGCATAAGCACGTCCTTTAGCGTGGCCACCTGCTTTTCAGACAGCAGCTCACTGATGAACATTGGCCTCGGCTCATTTTCTGTCCCCAAGTCGATTTTTCTTAGGTTGTCTGCTGTGGTGTGTATCTCATCTTCCAGCTCTTTTGGCGCCGGTGGAAATTCTGAGATCTCCTCGTCTTCATCTTCATTTGCGAAGCAATGGGAGAGGTCATCCATATTCTCATGCACTCATTTCTTTGAGAACGTTATCACGTGGCAGGTACGAGTCCGTTTCCAAGACCGATTTTGATCTGGTTCTATTCTCTCCCTATAGATTGCTTTTGGCTCATACTTTCGTGGTGGGCTACCCTCCAACTGTCGGATAGAGCAAACCTGCCTTGCTGATACTGATCTTCAACCCAGCCCTTGAAGGTGAAGCAGTCTTCAATAGGATGTCCTACTACTTAGTTGTAGGAGCAATATTCAGGTTGATAGACCTCGTTTTTTTGTTCGGGATATCGAGAGTTCGGGAGGGTCATCATTTGATACTGTTCGCCGTCGAAAGACGTGACCGGGATGTTGGGACGCCCGGCCTGAATTTTGGGGGGCAGATGCTATTTGGTTTTATCCATCCACCTCTCCGAAGATGCCAAGTTGATTTATGGCACCATGTGTCGAAGGTTTAGATGGATGTGGCCGATGTAGCAGACTTCGTCAGATTCCCCCTCATTATGAGGGGTTTTTTTTATTGTGGGGACACTCTTCCCTGCAGGCGCAAGCCCCTGCAGTTAATTACACTACCGCATCACGGTAAACACTTTCTCTTTCTCCAGATGGTCACTTAGTGTCGTGTGTATTTGTTTTGTTTTGGGTTGCCCGTGGATTGTATACGGAGACTAATTTACGTTGTCGCCAGTAGGGCGTGGATTAGTCCAAATCCGTATTTTCTTAGATTTGGGTTTGGTTTGGGTTTAAGGATTGTTAATCTCATTGAGATCAAGATCAACTTAAACGTTGTTAAGGATACATTAGTCTAATTTTTAAACTAAGATCTACTCAACGGGAGGTGGGGGGTAGGGAAGATTGGAATCATTTAGATCCGACAAAAGAGCATTTGGACTCTATTGTTTTTAGTTTAGGGACATTGCGGTCCAGTGGGTTTAAAATTTTTTAATCTTATTGAGATTAAGATCAACTTAAACGTTTGTTAAGGATACATTAGTCTAATTTTTAAACTAAGATCTACTTAACAGGGTTTTGGGATCGTTTAGATCCAACAAAAGAGCATTTGGACTCTATTGTTTTAGTTTAGGGACATTGCGGTCCAGTGGGTTTAAGGACATCATAGCCCATAGAGTTAGAGATATCATAGTCTGTAAAGTTTAAAGTCATCATAGTCTATGAATTTAAGGACCTCATAGTCCATAAAGTTTAAGGACATCATAGTCCATGAGTTTAAAGACCTCATAGTCAATAGGGTTTAAGGACATCATAGTCCATGAGTTTAAGGACCTCATAGTCCATGGGATTCAGGGATGCATCAATAGTTATTGGTTATTGGGACCCTCTATCTCTGAAGACGTTGAAGGATTACAACGACATGTATCAGATGTATGAAGAGATATACCCTTGAACCAATGTCCCGATTTTGTGAAGTGGGATGAACATTAGTTTAGATGTCATCTGTTACGAGTTTATTAGCTGTCTTGAGATCGACTTTGGAAACCCCGAGCATGTAGGGCTCAATTGATGGTCATTAGAATATTTGATCTGATTCTGGCTAATGTTATCCCTTTATAGTGTTCAACACTAGAGTTTCTTTTTTTCTTTTTCTCTATGGAGAATTAAATTCTCTTTTCTTTTAAGCTTACGAAGGGTTTTCTCTCTTTTTTATCTTCTCTTTTCTCTGTCTATCCTCCTCTCTCCTCCTTTTTTCTTCTTTTTCTCTTGACTCCTATTTATAGGAGAAAGAAAAGAATCAGTTTGTTTGGCCAAATCTCTTATTAAGAGATTTTGATTGATTTTATAACCAACCAAAATGATCTTTTAGATCAATCGGTGAATTTTATTCACGATTGGATTTTTAATCCAAGCACTTCTGTTTTACAGAAGATATTTCTCACGAAATTAGGAAAATATTTCCCTCCACAGAATCTTCTTCTGTAAATTAATCACCATTAGATTTTTAATCCAAAGGCGCTCTACTTTGCAGAGCGCAATCTTTATTGTTTAGAAAGATCTAGGGAAATGTTTTCCAAATGGGGTTCTGACCTCTTTTATCTTAGAATTTAATTCCATCGGTTCAGAAAGTATAAGGGCTCATCACTTGTAGCACGTGACCCTTCAAAGCATTAAGCATATCAAAAAGCGTCACGTGCTACCACGTGACATCTTCTGGACAATTGTTTTTTAAGAAGGCGCTTATATACTTTGTATATAACAGTTACGTGTCTGCACGTGAGGCTCAGTTTTAGCTTCAGTTTTAGCTTTGCTTTATCATGCGCAGCGCCTATCACGTGTGGGCACATGATGCTCCACTTGGGGATTTTCTCTGTTGCTTTATTTGTTTATTTATTTTCTGTGAGGGAACAAATGCCTCCACAGCGTTGTTCTCACGTGATTTACACGTGAGAGCAACGCTGTCACTTTTACAGCCGTTGGATTGTTCCAGGGGAATGGGAAGATGAACCGCCCTAGTCATGTCTTATAAATGCAAGGGTTTGGTTCCTTAGGCAGCCACTGTTTCTTCATCTCCTTCCTATTTTATTTTCTTTGAGATTTTAATTCTCTTCCTCAGAGCTTAGTTCTCCGCCATTGCAAATCCAGATTTAAACTCTGTCCAAAGAAACACTTTTTCAGGTAACACTTTGTTCATCAGAAAACTTTCCTTCTTTGAGAAAGCCTCTGGATTTTAAATCCATTATGAGAGCTTTGCTCTCCTCAGAAACCCGAACGTTTCCCTCTGGTTTTGAAGATTCATTGGATTTTTGTTTCTCATGTATTTTTATGAATTCTTAGAATTTAATTCCATTACTTAAAGGAATTTAATTCCTCCAGCGAAGAGCTTAGCTCTGAAAGATCAATGGGACCCTTCGGGAATTTTATTCCCTGGTGTTCTTGAAAATCTTTTCATAGGATTTTACCCTTATTCGCACAGATTTGAATTTTGTTGGTTGCTTAACAGAACTTGTCTTCCCAAGAATTTGTTTGAATCCCAATGCTTGTTCAGTGAGGGTCTTCTTTATTACTAATCTTTCACTGATGTCTCTTTTCAGACACTATGGCTACTCATCTGTATAGTCTTAGCGAATTTATTTCTTACGAGGACATTTGCGCACAGGGCCGCTGTCATAACCAGGAGTTTACAAATGCCCGATGTGCTGAGATTATAAGTCATTTCAATACACACAATGGTTGACTACTTCCTTGTCGTTCCGCTCTTTTGAAGATTGTAGTGAGAGCAGTTTGGGGAGCACTTCCTGGATTTCACGAAGCTATGCCGCTTGAGGCACTGGATGATGCAGAAGATAAGGTGCACTCAGTGTATCTGACATACCTGATCTCAAGGAAACGGTGAGATAATCTCATTGATATGTTGCATCAAGTTTTCTAATAGACGACGATAATCGCTGCTTATCAGAGGGCGGAGGATATTGGCGAGGATCCTGACGCTTGTGATCGTGAGAGGATGCACACAAGAATGGTCAGAAAGGTCAGAAACACTTTAGATGGCCTTACTTTTGAATTTCTCAATTCATGTCCCGGGTTTAATGTTTTACCATTGTAAATATCTCCTATTATTTTTGTATGAATCTTCGGAGAATGAATGATAAAAATTTTCTTTCTTTTTTATGTTCACACGCGTTCTTTATGAAGTTTTGTCACACTGTTGTTGGTGCTCAAGTGTTTGGCGCGTGAGGCACTGCTGGGGATTTCATTCTTGCATTGGCGCCCGCTCACGTGCCATGCTTGTGTGGGGCCTTTTTAATCTCCGATAAAGATTAAGGATGATGCTTACGTGCTATGCATGTGGGGATCTGTTGATGGGGTCGTTTCGTCTCCCCACACTGATTTCAATGAGTCACTTCTTTTCATTTGCAACGCTCTCCCCTTTTTTCGGGCCTTGGGAATAGTTCCACCATGCACAACATTTTCTGTGCATAGCATTGAATGCTCTTCTTTATAACTTGAAGCCATGCTTTTCTTCCTCTCTTTACAGAGAAACCTATTTATACCTTAGGGTGATCATCTTGAGAAAATGACTAAGTGTTATGGCTTGCAACCGCCCCCATGCTCGTCGACAACCATGGGAGGTGCCCGTCGAGGAGATGATTCCTCATTTTGCTGCGCGGCTAGTGGATCCTCTTCTTACCGATGCCGAATGTGACGCGGTAACATATGAACTCCTAATTCGTAGGGGTTCTCCCCTTCCTATGGTTTCCATTTGGCTACGGATGGTCTTTTCATCCGTGCTTGCCGACATCCCTCCTCATCTGACAGAGATGACTCCGGCGATCCTCGATGCGGCAGAGGACAAGATCGAGTGTTTCTACGAGGCGTGCTTGATTACCTAGGCTTTGAAGGATCGCTCGATTTATCTACCGGGTCAGATAAGAGCCCGGCGGGCTGTCATGTCCGCTTTTGCTGATGAGCATGGCGCTAATCGGTGGGGAGCAACTCTTCGCGAAAACCGTCGTTTCGACGTGTAGGAGAAGGCAGAGAGGGAGCTGGAGAATTTTGTAATTCGTTTTGTTAACCCTTGTATCACCGATCCTTTGTTTGGTGACCTTTTCCCTGTAGCGTAGTATCTTTAAATCAATGTATTCCTTTTATCATTGGCTGTCAAATGCTTTTCTACTGAATTTTCTTTTCGTCATATATTCGTACGTGCATCCCGCCTGAGTACATGAGCGTTATACTTGACCCCTGGGAATTTCCTTTAGGTGTGAACATCGTCATCGTGTTGTCTATAAATCGGCGCGTTCTAGATACCATAGGCATATAGTCGTGAACGCATGCTTAAAGGGGTACCTACCGAAGACCTTCCTTGTTACCAGAAAGAAAAAAAAGTTTGTGCATGTTTTGGATTGAGGATTGGCGTCGAGTGGAGGTCTGTTTATACGATCTCGAGTGCATACGCCTTCCTTCCGAGGTTGTGGCTGCAAATATGAGCTTGCGGGGGCTGATTGAACGGTGCGCCGCGAATCTACAATCATGTGAGAATAGGCTTAACCGGAAATTCTTGGAGGGGGAGCTGGCCTCGAATGCTTTGGGGGAACTTCAAGCTGAGCTCACTGCTAAGACCAACCGTACATACGAACTTTGGCGAGTGCTCCAAGAAGCTATATCAGGGAGGTGGCGGCTGTTGATAAAGCCGTCATCTTTACCCGGGAGATGGTTGAAGCTCACAAAGTTTCCAGAAGGGAGCTTGAAATTCGGCTCGCCTCGTATCAAGCTCAACAGTCTCAGGTGGAGACCCGTCTCGTGGCGATAACCAAGCTTGAAGCCGAGGCCCAGCGAAAAGGCGATGAATTGAGGAGCTTATTGTATCGTCCGCCGGCTTAATGAATTTTTATAAAAATTTTCTTTTCTTGTGTCCGCACCTGATTGAGAGGGTATTTTGTATTCATTTTGATTCTTTTCATGATATGTATCCTGTATGCACTTTGAATTCATGAATAAAAGACATATATTTTTGTTTATCTCATGCTTGCATGTAGCTCTGATGGATGTGGTCCATATGTAGTTTATCTGGATCTTTTTGCACGGTAGCGATGGCTTAGGCAACAAGGTTAGGATTTTCCACCCAAGACTTTTCAACTTTATGAGCCGTGAGGGTCTCATATAGATTTTTCTCCCTGCGAGTCGTAAGGATCTCGTAGGTGTATTTTATCCTTAGGAATCGTGAGGATTCCTAAGTGTGCTTTCTCTTGAGAGTCGTAAGGATCTCACAAGAGAATTTTCTCCCTTACAAGTCGAAAGGACTTGTAAGTGGTTGATGAGTTGACTTATCTCCAAGTCAAAGCATTGCTTTACAACAGGGAGATCAGGGTTGACATGTATCCATGTCAAAGCATTGCTTGACGACAAGGAGGTCAGGGTTGACATGTATCTGAGTCGAAGCGTTGCTTGACAATAAGGAGGTCACGTGTTGACATTTATCCAAGTCGAAGCGTTGCTTTATGACAAGGAGGTCAGGGCTTGACATGTATCCATGTCGAAGCATTGCTTGAAGACAAAGAGGTCAGAGGTTGACATGTATCCGTGTCGAAGTGTTGCTTGACGACAGGGAGGTCAGGGGTTGACATGTATCCAAGTCGAAGCGTTGATTTACGACAGGAAGGTCAGGGGTTGACATGTATCCATGTCGAAGCGTTGCTTTACGACAAGGAGATCAGGGGTTGACATGTATCCGTGTTGAAGCGTTGCTTGACGACAAGAAGGTCAGGGGTTGACATGTTTCCGTGTCGAAGCGTTGCTTGACGACAAGGAGGTTAAGGGTTGAAATGTATCCGTGTCGAAGCGTTGCTTTATGACAATGAGATCGGGGTTGACATGTATCCGTGTTGAAGCATTGCTTGACGACATGGAGGTCAGGGGTTGACATGTATCTGTGTCGAAGTGTTGCTTGACGACAGGGAGGTCAGGGGTTGACATGTATCTAAGTCGAAGCGTTTCTTGACGACAGGGAGGTCAAGGGTTGATATGTATCCATGTCGAAGCGTTGCTTGACGACAGGGAGGTCAGGGGTTGACATGTATCCAAGTCGAAGCGTTGCTTGACGAGAGGGAGGTCAGGGTTAACATGTATCTATGTCTAAGCGTTACTTGACGACAGGGAGGTCAGGGGTTAACATGTATGCAAGTCGAAGCGTTGCTTGACGACAGGGAGGTCAGGGGTTGACTCTAGGTTGTCTCTGCACCATAGAGTCTTGGAACTGGGGACTTTGCCGTGGCTCCGATTGATGATGTCGTGTCCGTGCTCTGTTGGCATGAGGAGGAACGCCGTTGTTGGTCTCTAGGCTGTAGAGGTGACCGTCGAGATTTGGAACTAGGGACTTTGCCATGGCTTCGCTTCGTTGCGACCTTGAGGTCGGTTGTTGACGTTGCGTCTGCATCCTGCTGGAGTTGAGAAGGAACGCCGTGTTGGTCATCTGGTATGCAGATATTGCCGCTGAGACCTGACTCTCCCTTTGGTAGAGTTTGTCGGGGCAAGTGGTTTCCTCTTTGTTTATTCCGATGGATTGTATACAGGGGTCAATATGGACTTACCTGCAGGGCCAAAGTTTCATTCATTTTTTTTATATTTATTTCTGCGACGCTATATCATTTCAGCTTTTCATATCGCGAAAGTCGCGATTGCCCAATCATTTCGGCTATTTTTCGCGGTGCTCAATCATTTCGGCTATTTTTCTTTTTTACTCACTGCTTTTTATTGCGAGTTGCCCAATCATTTCGGCTATTTTTATATGCATATATTTTACTTGCTGATTTTGTTACAAGTTGTCCTATCATTTCGGCTATTTCATATGCATTTCTTTTACTTGCTGATTTTTTTGCAAGTATGGAACTTGGAACCTGATGCCAATCTTAGCATCAGCATCGCTGCGATTGGAATATTGCCAGGAGAGAATCATCATTTTCCGTGAAAGGACTTGAAATTTGATACCGATTTAGGCATCAGCATCGCTACCACTGGGACATTGCCAAGAGCAAATCATTATCTGCCTCTGTCGATTCGAACAAAGGTGGCTTAGCAAACAGGGTTAGGATCCTGTCGACTAAGGCTTTTGACTTCATGAGCCGTACGGGTCTCATAAAGGTGTTTCTCCCTACGAGTCGTGAGGATCTCATAGGTGTATGTTCTCCTTAGAAGTCGTGGGGACTTCTAAATGATGTGTTCTCTTACAAGTCGTAAGGATCTTACAAGAGTGTTTTCTCCTTATAAGTCGAGAGGACTTATAGGGGTCGTTCACCAAATAAGGGGATTTCACGCCATCGGCGGAACTTGGTGGGGGAGACGTTTATTTATGCCCGTGGATTGTATACAAGGGTAAATATTGAACCGTTTGTAGGGCAGACTAGGGATTGTGATGATGGCTTAAGAACAGTTTTAGATCCCTGTAGCTTAAAGCCTTTGAATCCTATGAGCCGTGAAGGTCTCATAAGGGAATTCTCCTTACGAGTCGTGAGGATCTCGTAAGTGTAACTTCTCCTTAGAATCGTGGGGATCCCTAAGTGTGTTACTCCCTTGTGAGTCGTAAGGATCTCACGCAGGTATTTTCTCTTTACAAGGTCAAGAAGATCTTGCAAGTGTCTTTTAACGAGATTGCGCCCTTTCTGGTTTTCTCAAACTCGTCGGTAGCCCTGCTTCTTTTACTCATGGAGCCCTTTCGGGTTTTCATCCGTGCCTATTTCGCTTATGGACGTACCCCCTTTTTTTGCGTCAGCCTTAGGTTGCTGCGGTTTGTAGTAGTTTACGGACGTTACGGTCCGTAGTCAGTTTTAGGATATTTCGGTCCGTTGTTAGTTTTAGGACACCTCGGTCCGTTGTTAGTTTTAGGACATTTCGGTCCATCGTTAGTTTTAGGACGTTGCGGTCCATTGTTAGTTTTAGGACATTTCGGTCCGTTGTTAATTTTAGGACATTTCGGTCCATTGTTAGTTTTCGGGGTGAGGTTTCGCCGGATACTACTTATAGAGTTTGGACTCAGGAAGATAGCGAGCGGACATAGGCGTCTTCATCTATCATTGACCTGGTTTATGACTCGTCAAGCGTAGTATCTTTTCAGGAACCTGCCATTTATCGGCCGAAAGGGTCTTTCGCCGTGCATATCCATGAGCAAGTAAGCCCCACCTTGGTAGACTTTGTCTATGATGTACGGGGCCTCATACTTTGGCTCGAATTTCCCCCGTTTGGCACGATTGGGGATCATAGGTCTCTTGACCAATAGCACAAGTTCGCCATGACGAAATGTCCTCGGTCTAGTCAATCTTTCGTATGAGCGCGTCTTTTTTGCTCTATATGCCTCCAAGTTTTGCTGCACCATGAGCCGAGTTTCATCGAGGGAGTCAAGCTCCTCGAGCTGAAGATGGGAATTCTCTTCGTCTGTTTGCTCATAATGAACTGCCACTCGTAGAGAGGGTTTCTCTATCTCGAGGGGGAGTACTGCTTCAGTGCCGAACACCAATGCATATGGCGTTGTATTTGTGGCCGTTTTGAACGTGGTCCGGTACGTCCAGGGAGCTTCATGCAGTCTCTCATGCCAGTCCTTCTTATTTCAGGACACCATCTTCTTCATGATCTTCGTCAAGGTCTTGTTGAAATCCTCAGCTAGGCCATTAGCTTAGGGATTATAGACCGAAGAGTATCTTCAGTCTATATTATGTTGCTGTGCAAAGCGGCTAATTTTATGGCTTCTGTAGGCCGGTCCGTTATCGGAGATAATCCGTCGCGGAGTGCCAAACCGATATATGACATGCATCTTAAATAAATGGAGGATATTCTCCGTCTTCACTTCTCTTAGCGGTATGGCTTCTGTCCACTTAGAGAAGTAATCGGTCGTCGCCAATATGAACCGATGTCCTCTAGATGATGCTGGTTCGATGGGCCCGATTATGTCAGTTCCCCACATTTCGAACGGCCAGCTAACCACCATTGGGTGTAGCGGATTTGGATGCTGGCGGATGAAGACCCTGTAAATTTGGCACGAGTGGCACTGCTTCGCTTATTCGAGACAGTCTTGAATCATCGTGGGTCAATAATAGCCCATCCTTTTGATCTTCAGTTTCATCTTCGGCCCGGCTTGATGAGAACCGCAGAGTCCGTCGTGAGTTTCTCGGATGACTTTCTTTACTTCTTCTGGTCCTAGGCATCTTAGCCACAAAGAGTCGAATGATCTCTTGTACAGAGTATCATTGATGAAGGTGAAACACAGAGCTCGTTTCACGAGCTGATGTCTTAAGAATGTATCTTCAAGCGTTCGACGGTATTTGAAGTAGTTTATGAAGACTCCTCTCCAATCCTTAGCCTCTTCCTGGTCTTTTATTTAGAAGGCCGTTTGCTTGGTCATTTCCTTCTCTTCGGATGACTCCAGAGATATTTCTACTGGCGCAAGAACCCGACGGCTTTGCACAACAATCCTCATGTCATCAAGGTTTTCGTTAGCCAGTTCTTTAGCAAGTTTGGCTAACGCATCCTCTTTGCTATTTTCCGCACGCGGTATGCTTCCCAAGGCTTAAGCAGGGATTTGATTCAGCAATTGTTGTACTCTCTCGCCGTACTTCGCCAACTCTGGTTTGCACATTTGATAGTCGTCGTTTTCTTGACTAACGACCAGCTGGGAGTCTCCGTATATGAGGAGGTTTTTGATTCCCATGTCAACAGCGATCTCAAGACCTTCTATCAAAGCTTCATATTCGACTTCATTGTTTGTCCTCGGCTCTGTTAAGGAAAAGGCAAAGCACATTATCCCTCCTTGTGGAGTCACGAAGATGAGGCCTACCCCAGATTTGATTATGAGGGGGCTGTGCTTTCGCTTCTTCATGGAAGATGCCTCATCAAAGTAGAGTTCCCATCGGGTATCACTTTCTCCTTTCTCCCTGTTGATCATGTCAAACGCATGCACGTCTGGCGGTTCGCAATTTAGGGGTGAATCGGCAGGTATTGGGTGCTCAGCGAGGAAGTCGGTGATGGCCTGGCCTTTCACTGCCTTGAGGGGTCGATATACTATCGAGAACTCCATCAAGAGGAGAGCCCATTTAGCGAGTCGTCCCGTTAGTATGGCTCTTGACATCAAATACTTGAGAGGATCCACTTTTGATATGAGATGGACCTCATGCGCCAGAGCATAGTGTCTAAGCTTCGTTGTTGTGAAGATTAACGCCAGGCAGTGTTTTTCGATGGGGGAGTAGTTGTTTTCTACCCCAAGGAGAACTTGACTTAAATAGTAAAGGGCTCTCTCTTTTTCTTGGTCATTCTGCTGTGCCCATAGCGCGCCTAAAAAACCTTCAAGGGCTGTTGTGTATAGAATGAGAGGCTTTCCCTTGACCGGAGCGGTCAGTACTGGCGGATTCTGCAAGTATTGCTTGATTTTGTCTAGTGCGCTTTGGCATTTGCGATCCCAGACGAAAGAGGTCCCCTTCTTCATTAAATGACTGTAGGGGCGGCACTTGCCGGAGAGATTGGCTATGAACCGTCGGATATATGCGAGCTTCCTTGGAGAGACCGCAATTGCTTAAGAGTTCTTGGCGGAGGCATTTCTATGATCGCCTTGATTTTCGACGGGTCTATCTCGATGCCTAGGTGTCGTATGATGAATCCTAGGAATTTACCTGAGGAGACTCCGAACGCGCATTTGAGAGGGTTCATCTTCAAGTTGTATTTCCGAAGGCATTGAAACACGATCTTCAGATGCCCCTAATGTTCCTCGTACGATTTGCTTTTAACTATGAGGTCGTCGATATAGCATTCGACGATTTTGTGTATAAGGTCATCAAAGATCTCATCATGGCCCTCTGATAGGTGGCGCCGGCGTTCTTCAGACCGAAAGGCATCACTTTGTAGCAGAATATGCCCAGAGGAGTCCGGAAAGCGGTATGCTTCTGATCCTCGGGATGCATCTTTATTTGATTGTACCCTGACGAGCCGTCCATGAAGGAGAAGACTTCGTGAGTGGACATGTTATCTATCATCAGCTTGGTAACCGGTACAGGAAAATCATCCTTCGGACAGGCTTTGTTAAGGTCCCGAAAATCCACGCAGAAGCGTACCGTCCTATTTTTCTTCATTACTGGGACAATGTTGGCAATCCAGTCGGGGTTCTGAACTTCTTGGACGAAGCCGGAGTCGATTAGCTTCTTGACCTCGGCGTTGATGCTCATTTCAAGTTCGAGCCGCATTCTTCTCAGTTCTTGTTTGATCGGCTTGACGTCCGGAGATATCGCCAATTTGTGCACGGCTATTTCTAGATTTAGTCCCGGCATCTCGGAGTAGTTCCATGCAAAGCAGTCTTTATACTGCATGAGCACGTCTTTGAACGTAGCCACCTTTTCTTAAGACAACAGCTCACTGACGAACATTGGCCGTGGTCGTTTGCCGTCCCCAAGTCGATTTTTCTGAGGTTATCTGCAGTAGTATGTATCCCATCTTCCAGCTCTTTTAGCGCCGGTGGAAATTCTGAGATCAACTCATCTTCATCTTTATTTTTGAAGCACCAGGAGAGGTTATCCATGTCCTCGGGCACTCCTTCTTCTGACAGCGTTATCACGTGGCAAGTACGAGATTGTTTCCAAGACTGATGTTGATCCGGTTCCACTCTTGACGTATAAGTGGCTTTCGGTACATGCTTTTATGGTGGGGTTACCCTCCAACTGCTGGATAGAGCAAACCTGCCGAGTTGATATTGGTCTTCGACCCAATTCTTGAAAGTAAAGCAGTCTTCAAGAGGATGACCTATTGCTCGGTGATAGGAGCAATAATCTGGGAGATGAACTTCGTTTGCTTGATCGGGATGCCGAGACTCCGGGAGTGTCATCATTTTATGTTTCATGACGAGGTCAAAGATTTTCCTTGTCTTTTCTCGGGGGAAAGAATATGCTCGGCCTATCTTTTTCGTTAGAGACGGATTCCGGCTGACCTTTTCTTGATCATGTGGCCTTTTGGATCCATTTTGCCGCTGTCGAACGTTTTTTCCATTCTTCAACTTGTTTTTGCCTCCGCGTCGGGCCTTTTTCTTGTCTTGGGAATGCATGGCGGGCTGACGGTGACGGGCATTGTCGTTCTCCGTAGCCTGTTGAAGGAGGCGCTGCGTCCTGGCTTTCTCGTAAATGACCATTTCGCGGCTGTGGTCATTCCGAGCCTCTTGACTCGCTTCCCATATTAGCTTGTCCATCTGTTCTTCAAATTACGGACTCGGCATTTTTATGGCAGGTCCGCATTTTTGTTCGACGTCAGCTTCTTTTAAAAGAGCATCCTCTTCTTCATCAAGGTCTTTTACGACATGGCAGCCATAGAACTGCTCCTGTTTCTTGGACGGAATATATCCATGCCCGATCGCTTCCATTTTTCCGTTGGACAATTTTCGCTGAGTACCGGGGACATTCCAGATCCTGTTGTAGAATTGGGCCTGTCGCGCGGTTTGTTTGAATGGTACGCCTTGGCGCCTCAACAGCCTTTTTAATCCTTCTGTGTAGTATCTGGACAGACGGATGGGCTGGAGCCTGTCAAGTGCAGAATCGGCACCATGCAAGATTTCTCTCTCCACTTTAGTCTCCGTGGATCGATAGAAGACGATCTCCTTTTCATCTTTTCGCCTGGGAGGGACATAGAATGTTTGCAGCTCTTGCACACTATATGTTTCAAGCGTATCAAGCTCTGTGTAGTGCCGTCGCAGAACCATAGTGATTTGCAAGATTTGATCTTCTTCAGTGAGGGTCTGCATTGATGGCCGAACCGAGAACACTGCGTTAACTTCGTCTTCAGAGTCGCTACCAAAGACCAGAATAGGGGTAGGTGGTCCCGGCTTGCTGCATTAGGGTGGCCCTGAATAAACTATCTCTTCTTCCTCTTCAGTATCGCTCCTAAAGACCGGAATAGTGGTGATAACTTTCTGCTTATTCTCCAGTTTACGGCATCTTTCCATGTCTTCAAAGTCTGGCAGGAAATACTCTGCATCCTCGTACTTTCGGACTTCATTTACGGAAAATGGGTTCAGTTCCCCTGTCACGGTATACTCAAGACCATCTTTGAAGTATTTCATACACTGATGCTGTGTAGAAAGGATGATGTTGTACTCGTGTAACCAAGGCCTGCCGAGCAAAGCGTTGTAACAAGTCTTGGCGTCAATGACGTGAAACTTGATGTCAGTGACGAGCAGCCCAAAGCGTAACGTCAGTATCACGGACCCGAGCGTCCGTGATGACTGGGAGTCGAGTGATTTTATCCCGAGCGAGGTGCTGAACGCTCTTGCAAATCTCCTTCAACACTCTTACATTGTGAAGGTTGACGAAGGACCCATTGTCAACCAGGATCTTTCCTATCTTGATGTCATGGCAGTATCCGGTAACATACAAGGGACGGTTGTGCTCACATGTTTCGAGGAGGAGATCTTCGTCGCCGAAAGAGATGTCAGCGGTGTGCACTTCTTTCAACTCGTCCTTCATCTTTTCTTCGGCAAGGAAAGCTTGGAACTGCTCGGGCTCTTATAGTGCCTTGTTAAAAAAATCTCCTACCCTTTTAGATAGCAGAAGGGCATCGAGAATGCTTAGCTACGAGGGTGTCTTCCTCAGGTGTGTCAGAACGTTGTAATCCACCTTGTTTTTCTTGGGCGGGTCTTTGGCTGCCAGCTCTTCGACGACTCGATCATCGAGGGCGATATCCTCAAGGAATATTTATTTCCTCTTATATTTTTTGTTCGATCCCTTGTTTATGGGTCCGAGATTCTTTTCGGGTAACGTGCGATTGCGCAGCTGAATGTTCTCGCAGGCCTTCATCTCTTCTGTTTCGAAGATGGATTCCTTGAAGAGAGGGCCAAGAGCTATTTCTTCATCAGAATCGCTCCCGAAGGTAAGAACTTGTGATTCCCCGGAATCAACCATGTAACAGTTACCGGCGGTTCTGTTGTGCTCATCGGTCGCGCTTCTTTTTCCCGACGAGTTTTGCGCTTCATCTGCTTGAAATGCTGTCGGTGAGCAACGTATCCCCGCCACCAATTTTTAAAGGCCATGCATTCCTCGATAGGGTGTGTGATTTTCCGATGGTATAAGCAGTAGTTTGGATGTGCAACTAGTTCGTCGGGGAACGTATTTTTTGAAGTGCCTTCTTTGAAAAGTGGCAACTTCTTTCCCATCGACAGAGCTTTAGCGAATTGCTTTCTTGTCTTAAACCTGCTTTTGCTGGCGGCAAAAGGGCTTCCATCCGGTTGGGGTACTCTATGGCTTCTCAATACCGGAGCTTCTTCAACGTGACGCTGACGCTTGGCCCTTTCAAATAAGGCCATTTCACGCTCTCGATCAGATTTGCTTTTCTGAAGAGCTTCGTTCGGGAATATGTCAATCATCTCATCTGACGGTTCCAAGAGTTCTGGTTCTGGATCCTCCCCCAGTTTCCTTGCATCAGGAGCTTCTTTTATATTTATTGATGAGTGAGAGATCATGTGGCAGCTTGCCACATAATCCTTGAGCTCTTCTGAAGAATCGTCTCGTTTATCAGCGTCATCGGCTTCATTTTTAAGAACATGCTTAAAGAATTCATCCAACGTGATTAGGTTCCATGCCTTCTGGTTATATTCTTCCAGCACATCGATATATTTATGCAGACCTGTACGGCTGTCTTCGGGTCGGACGGGCTTCTTGGCCTTCTTCTTTTTCTTTAAAGACTTTGGAAGCTTGGCATGAATGTTTTGTCCACCTTCACCAACTTTCAGTGTTGGGCGCGGCTTCAGCGTCCACTTAATAATTTCAGGCTCCAGCGGGCTCATCCACCTAATCGTCGGACATGCATGGAGATCTTTCATCATTCTTTTCATTTTGGCTGAAACAGTGACCTCCCATGGAGCTTCTTCTATAAAAGAGTATGATGCCCCCGGCGTGTCCACCTTTTTAGGAGCGTATGGCTGGGGCGGGCTTACCTTCCAATTCTCAGACAGCGTGAATTTGCCCTGTTGGTATTGGTCTTCAATCCAGCCTTTGAAAATGAAGCAATCTTCGATTGGATGGCTTACTGCTCGGTGGTAGGGGCAGTAATTAGGATTGCTGGCATCACCTGGCTGCAGCGGACATCTTGGATCTGGCAGATTGATGAGCCTGTTGCGCACTGCCAGCTCGAACGGTCTCCTCGTTTTATCCCGGGGAAATGAATAAGGGCGTTTTATCTTCTCGTTGAAGAATCGCTGTCTATCGCTTTGGCGATCAGCTGGTTTTGGACCACTGGGCTGCTGCTGAGTATTGGCGACAAAGGTCGCTTTCCCTTTCCCCTTTTTGTTTTGAGGCTCCATTTTCGAGGAAGACGGTCTATGGCCCATCTGCTCCATTTAGGCCAGCTTGTCAATCAAGGCCTGAAAGGTAGTCGGCTTGAAAAACATCATGAACTAGGATATGGTCGCCTGCGGATCAAGGGTACCCATGAACATGCCTACTGCAGGAGCTTCTTCGATGCGTTGTTCGCATTTTGACCATAGGTTCCACCACCGGATTGCATACTGAACCCATATTTTGCCTGGCTTCACCCTGGCATTGATCAACGCTGTGATTGGGGTGCGTTCGCTAGCGCTTGCGAAACGCTGGGTGAATAGCAATTCCATCTCCGTAAAAGTTTTGACGGAGTTGTTGGGAAGCTTTGAATACCATTCGAATGCCGTCTCCGCCAAGCTGCCGACGAATTGGCGAAGCAATAGCTTATTGTCACCTCCGGTGTTGCCGCACAGAGCCCTGAACTGAGCGACATGTTGTTGGGGATTGCCTATCCCCTTGTATACGTGGAACTTAGGAATCGTGTATCCTGGCGGGTACTTAATCTGATCGTACCGGCTTGGATATGGTCGCCCAGTTCTGACGACTTGGCCAGCGGCTTTGTTCGCTTGATGAGCTCGTATATGTTGAGCAATATAATCATCGAGCGTAGCTTTCGAGATTGTTTCCTCCTTTGCAGCTGAAGAGGCCGGAAGAGAGTTTGATGTCTCTCCTCTATCGTCTTCAATTATTACTGGAGGCTCTTCGGCTGGAGGGTCCGGCTGGATCATCATGCCTACCATATCTTGGAACAATAGCACCATGTGTTTTATGTTGGCCGCTTGTTCCGCAGCCTCTTTGTCTTTCTTCTCGAGCATTCTTCGGATGAATTCGGCATCAGTTTCCTGTTCTTGGCGCTGCTCTGACGATGTCTCCGGGCTCTCTTTTCGCCCAGTGAGTGCGGCCATCTGTGTCAGCATCTCCTGGAGCTTTTGTTGCTGCTCTTGAGTTTTCGTCACAGACCGTGTGAGCGGTCAATGACCCGTAGAAGCACGGCTTTCCTCTTTCCCGGAAGCCATATTAATGGTGTGCAACATCATGTCCCCAGACTTAGGACATTTGGATGCAGCGCCTTTGAGATTCATCGCAGACACAGGGATTTTATCCGGCCTTTTTCTTTTGTGGGCGGTCGAAGTTGAGGGGGCCGTTGCAGCGGGCACACAAGTAGATGACACCTTTTGTGGTACGACATGGTGGTCCTTCTCTTGCCGAACTTTCCTCTTCTTCGATCAGCGAGAGTATTCTTGGTTAACCATAGAGTCTTGGATCCTTCGCCAGACCCTATGAATTTTGGAGAATAGCCGCTGAGGGGGCTACTCCAGCTTTGCCTTTATAGCATTCTCCACAGGTGGAGGAGATCTTTTTAGTACGGCGGTCAGAGAATTTTGGCGCACCCTCTTAAGTGGTTCAAAGTTGTTCCCAGTTGAAACAGCAGCATCGACTTCCACCGTTGGAACTGGTAGAGTCAGTTTGGAAGGGGAATTGCCCCCAGC
Organism: Agapanthus africanus; assembly: GCA_030015575.1. Classification (NCBI taxonomy): domain Eukaryota; kingdom Viridiplantae; phylum Streptophyta; class Magnoliopsida; order Asparagales; family Amaryllidaceae; genus Agapanthus; species Agapanthus africanus. The sequence goes on along the minus strand of JASDDO010000022.1, from coordinate 764,470,869 downwards.
TTTCCTCACTCGACGCCATAGACGACGTCGAGCATGCCTTGCAGACGGTATTGGTTCAGCTATGGTGGTGGCTTCATCATGCCCTCTGCTCTGGTAGAGGGTTGCTGCCGGTGTCAGCCTCTTGAAGACCGATGTCTGCAGAGAAGAAACGTCCAACCTATCGAAGACTGATTTTTGAGCAGAGAAAGCAGCCTTAGTGATCTCGCCCGAAGTGGGAGTTGGAGCGGACAGTCTAGCGAAGACCAATCTCTTAGCAGGAGAAGCCTCTCTGATGATTTCATTTGTTAGAACAGGGATGGCTATCCGTTTCGGGATAACCCTCTCAGGTATCGCGGGCTTCTTCACGGGCCCATTGGAGTTTTGGCACAGTCTGTTAAAGACTGAGGCGTTGGATTTGGGAGACCCGTTGAGAGGGGTCGCGGTAGTCGTAAGCCGATCAAAGACCGACTTCTTCGGAGCTTCTTGCGACGGAAATGGGGCGTTGAAGCTCATTGGTGGGAGCATGGTCCTAAAGAACAGCCCAGTGGTGGCTTGCGTCACCTATTCAACTGGCATCGTAAAAACGGAGGCCGCTTGAGGCCCATAGGTCAATCCTCCAGTAAGGACGGAGTGGGAGTTATTGCCGTTGTTGCAGTTGGTGCAGTTGAAAGCCATTGATCTTCTGTTTTCTGCACGAAGCAAGACACCAAATCTTAGTATCTCAAATCCAGGGGCAACCATAGCAAACCACGATTCGTTCGCGAAACACGACACACAAAGTGTGGAGTGGAAAGAGGAAATGGTCCCACCGGGCGTTCCAGAATCTATTCGCCGCCGAAAGACGCGACCGGGACGCTGGGATGTCCGGCATGAATTTTGGGGGGCAGATGCTATTTGGTTTTATCCGTCCACCTCTCCGATGTTGCCAAGTTGATTTATGGCACCATGTATCGAGGGTTCAGACGGATGCGGCCGATGTAGCAGACTTCGTCAGATTTCCCCTCATTGTGAGGGTTTTTTTTATTGTAGGGACGCTCTTCCCTGCAGGCGCAAGCACCTGCAGTTAATTACGCTACCGCATCGCAGAAAGCACTTCTCCATCTCCAGATGAGCACTTCTTGTCGTGTGTGTTTGTTTTGTTTTGGATTGCCCGTGGATTGTATACGGAGACTAATTTATGTTGTCGCCTGTAGGGCGTGGATTAGTCCAAATCCGTATTTTCTTAGATTTGGGTTTGGTTTGGGTTTAAGGATCGTTAATCCCATTAAGATCAAGATCAACTTAAACGTTGTTAAGGATACGTTAGTCTAATTTTTAGACTAGGATCAACTCAACGGGGGGAGGGGGTTTGGAATCATTTAGATCCAACAAAAGAGCATTTGGACTCTATTGTTTTTAGTTTAGGGACATTGCGGTTCAGTGGATTTAAGAATTGTTAATCTCATTGAGATTAAGATCAACTTAAACGTTTGTTAAGGATACATTAGTCTAATTTTTAGACTAAGATCTACTTAACAGGGTTTTGGGATCGTTTAGATCCAATAAAAGAGCATTTGGACTCTATTGTTTTAGTTTAGGGACATTGCGGTCCAGTGGGTTTAAGGATTGTTAATCTCATTGAGATTAAGATCAACTTAAACGTTTGTTAAGGATGCATTAGTCTAATTTTTAGACTAAGATCTACTTAACAGGGTTTTGGGATCGTTTAGATCCAACAAAAGAGCATTTGGACTCTATTGTTTTAGTTTAGGGACATTGCGGTCCAGTGGGTTTAAGGACATCATAGCCCATAGAGTCAGAGACATCATAGTCTATAAAGTTTAAAGACATCATAGTCTATGAGTTTAAGGATCTTATAGTCCATAAAGTTTAAGGACATCATAGTCCATGAGTTTAAAGACCTCATAGTCCATAGGGTTTAAGGACATCATAGTCCATGAGTTTAAGGACCTCATAGTCCATGGGATTCAGGGATGCATCAATAGTTATTAGTTATTAGGACCCTCTATCTCTGAAGACGTTGAAGGATTACAACGACATGTATCAGAGGTATGAAGAGATGTACCCTTGAACCAATGTCCCGATTTTGTGAAGTGGGATGAACATCAGTTTAGATGTTATCTGTTAGGAGTTTATTAGCCGTCTTGAGATCGACTTAGGAAACCGCGAGCATGTAGGGCTCAATTGATGGTCTTTAGAACATTTGAACTGATTCTGGCTAATGTTAGCCCTTTATAGTGTTCAACACTAACATGTTTACTCAGCGCTCACGTGCTCCCACGTGATGCATACAGAATGGTGTTAAACATTAAAATTCAGAGGCGCTCATGTGGGATCACGTGAGGCATTTGAAGTAATTCTTTTGTTCTTTTCTGAGCGTTAAGTGCTATTGTGTCACGTGGGAACACGTGAGGCGCCTCAAAAACGGAAATTGCCTTTTATTTATTCCCTTTTGCTTTGTAAGAGCTAAGCACTACTATGAGGTCATGTGTGATCACGTGAGTCAATTTCTTTTATTCTCTTTTTGTTCATCATAGGCGCTCACGTGGGAGCACATGATCGGCAATTATCATGTTAGGTGCCAATCTTTTACGTGCATGGAGATCCTAAGCTTTGAGACTTTCGAGCCCACTATTTTATGAGAATTAGATTCTTAAGACATAGTTTTTCTCTTAGGTTTGGGATCTGTCGGACAGAGTCTCCCTGATGAGAATTAAATTCTCAACTTGTGAGGAGGTCTGCTTCTGCAGATCTTTTCCATAAGGGATAACTAAGTTCTCATATGAAGGGTTAAACCCTTGTTTCATCAGAAGAATTAAATTCCTATATACTTTTTGGGAGAATTAAATTCTCTGAACTTAGATCTCCCTCTAGGTTTTGGATCTGTATGGCAAAATCTCCCCGATGAGAATTAAATTCTCAACTTGTGGGGAGATCTGCTTCTGTAGATCTTAACCAGAGGAAGAACTAAGTTTTTTTTAGAAGAGTTAAACTCTTATGAAGGTGAAAAAGAGAGGGGATATTCTCTGTGTTTTGTTCCTTCTCTTATCTAGAGTTTCTTTTTCTCTTTTTCTCTCTAGAGAATTAAATTCTCTTTTCTTTTAAGCTTACGAAAGGTTTTCTCTCTCTTTTATCTTCTCTTTTCTCTGTCTATCCTCCTTTTTTCTTCCTTTTCTCTTGGCTCTTATTTATAGGAGAAAGAAAAGAATCAGTTTGTTCGGTCAAATCTCTTATTAAGAGATTTTGATTGATTTTATAACCAACCAAAATGATCTTTTAGATCAATCGGTGAATTTTATTCACCGTTGGATTTTTAATCCAAGAACTTCTGTTTTACAAAAGATATATCTCACACGATTAGGAAAATATTTCCCTCCACAGAATCTTCTTCTGTAAATTAATCACCATTAGATTTTTAATCCAACGGCGCTCTGCTTTGCAGAGCGCAATCTTTCTTGTTTAGAAAGATCTGGGGAAATGTTTTCCAAATGGGGTTCTGACCTTTTTTATCTTAGAATTTAATTCCATCGGTTCAGAAAGTATAGGGGCTCATCACGTGTAGCACGTGACCCTTCACAGCATTAGGCATATTAAAACGCGTCACGTGCTACCACGTGACTTCTTCTGGCCAATTGTTTTTTAAGAAGGCGCTTATATACTTTGTATATAACAGTCACGTGTCTGCACGTGAGGCTCAGTTTTAGCTTTACTTTATCATGCGCAGCGCCTATCACGTGTGGGCACGTGATGCTCCACTTGGGGATTTTCTCCGTTGCTTTATTTGTTTATTTATTTTCCGTGAGGGAACAGATACTTCATGACAAGGCTGAATATTTTTCTTATCTTGTCTTGAGGGAAAGAGTATTCCCGACCCATCTTCTTCATAAAAGATAGGTTCCAGCTGACTTTTTCTCGCCCGCATGGCTTCTTGGATCCGCTTCGCTGTCTTTGAACACCGTCCCCTTTCTTGATCTTATCATTGCTTCTACGTTGGACTTTTCCCTTGCCGCGAGAGCGCACAGCAGGATGAGGGTGAAGGGGATTGTCATCCTCTGTAGCCTGCTGAATGATACGTTGCTTCCTGGCTATTTTGTAAATGGCCATTTCGCGGCCGTGGTCATTCCGAACCTTTTGACCTGCTTCTCTTATTAGCTTGTCAAACTGTTCTTCGAATGACGGGCTTGGTATTCCCACTGCGGGATTTCGCTCTGTTTCAATATCAGTGCTATCTGGAAAGGCATTCTCTTTTCCACCGAAATCATTTATAACATGGCAGCTATAGAACCGCTCCCGTTTCTTGGACCAAACATATCCAAGACCAGTCGTCTCTATTCTCCCGTTGGGCATCTTCCGCTGAGTCCCAGGAACGTCCCAAATCTTGTTATAGAACTGGGCTTGTCGAGCAGTCTGTTTGAGGGGTACTCCATGGCGTCTCAATAGCCTTTTCAGTCCCTCTGTGTAGTATTTGGGCAGACGAATTGGTTGAAGCCTGTCGAGCGCAGGTTCAGCACCGTGCCAGACTTCTTTCTCCCCTTTAGTCTCCGTTGATTAGTAGAAAAGGATCTCCTTTTCACCTCTTTTCTTAGGAGGGACGTAGAAGGTCTGTAGCTCTTGCACGTTGTACGTATCAAGTGTATCAAGTCTTTGTAATGCCGCTGTGGAACCATGGTAATTTGTAAACTCTGGTCAGCTCCAGCAAAGGTCTGCATTGACGAGCGGATGGAGAACACCGTGTTGGCCTCGTCCTTAGAGTCACTGCCAAAGACCAGAATCTGAGTAGATGGTCATGGCCTGTTGCATTCGGGTGGTCCCGAGTAGACCATCTCTTCTTCTTCTTCGGTATCGCTCCCAAAGATCGGGATAGTGGCGATGGCATTTTGTTTATTCTTCGGTTTGCGACATCTTTCCATGTCTTCGAAGTCTGGTAAGAAGTACTTTGCGTCTTCATATTTGCGGACTTAATTTATGGAGAATGGGTTCAGCTCCCCTATAACTGTGTACTCGAGGCCGTCCTTGAAGTACTTCATATACTAATGTTGTGTAGAAAGAATGATGTTGTACTCATGTAACCAAGGCCTGCCGAACAAAGCATTGTAGCAAGTTTTGGCGTCAATAACATGGAACTTGATGTCAGTGCCGAGCAGCCCGAAGCGTAGTGTCAGTATTACAGACCCGAGCGTTTGTCTTGACTGCGAGTCAAACCCGGAGATGGTAACTTTTTCCCGAGCCAGGTGTTTAACATTCATGCAAATCTTCTTCAACATTCTCCTATTGAGAAGATTGACGGAGGACCCGTTGTCAACCAGAACCTTCCCTATCTTGATGTCATGGCAGTACCCAGCGACATACAGAGGACGGTGGTGCTCACACGTTCCGATGAGGAGATCTTCATCGCCGAATGTGATGTCAGCTGTATGAACCTCTGCCGACTCGTCCTTCATCTTTTCTTCCGTAAGGAAAGCTTGGAACTGCTCGGGCTCATGTAACGCCTTGATCAGGGAATCTCGTGCCTCCTTGACAGGAGAAGGGCATCCAAAATGCTTAATTGTGAGGGTATCTTCCTCAGATGCACCAGGACATTGTAATCCACCTTGTTTTTCTTAGGTGGGTCCTTAGCTGCAAGCTCTTCGACGACTCTATCATCGAGGGCAATCTCCTCCGGGATTTTTTCTTTCCCTTTGTCCCTTCTGCCCGAACCTTTGTTTGAAGGTCCGAGATTCTTTTCAGGAAACGTACGGTTACGCAGCTGAATGTTCTCACAGTTCTTCATCTCCTCTTCTTTTTCAGAGGTGGATTCCTTGAAGAGAGGGCCGATGGCTATTTCTTCGTCAGAATCACTCCAGAAGGTAAGAACTTGAGGTTTTGCTCTTATCGGGATAGCATCAACCATATGACAGTTACCGGCTGTTCCTTCATGCTGGTCTGTCGCGCTTCTCTGTTCCCGATGGGCGTTGCGCTTCATTAGCTTGAAGCATTGTCTATGGGCAACGTATCCCTGCCACCACTTCTTGAAGGCATTGCACTCTTCAGTAGGGTGCGTGACCTTCCAATGGTACAAGCAGTAGTTCGAATGTACATTCGCTTCATCGAGGCACGGACTCTTAGGAGTATTTCCTTCGAAAGGAGGCACCTTCATTCCCATTGACAGAGCTTTGGCGAACTGCTTCTCTACCTTGATTCTACTCTTGCTTGTGGCAGGTGCGCTTCGATCCGGTTGGGGTACTTTATGACTTCTCATTATCGGGGCTTCTTCATCTTGACGCCGACGCTTGACCTTTTCGTATATGGCCGGTTCACGTCCTCGGTCAGCTTTGCTCTTTTGGAGGGCTTCGTTCAGCAGCTTGTCGATCAGGTCATCTGACGGTTCCATGGATTTTGGTTCTGGATCTGCCCCCAGTTTCTCTACGTCAGGAGCTTCCTTGCCACTTATCGACGAGTGAGAGATCATGTGGCAGCTCGCCATGTAATCCTCGGGCTCTTCTGAAGAATCATCTCCTTCATCAATGTCACTGTTCCCATTCCCAAAAACATGCTTAAAGAATTCTTTCAATGTGACTGGGGTCCACGCTTTTTGGTTGTATTCCTCCAGTGCGTCGATGTACTTTTGCAGACCCGTACGATTGTCATCGAGCTGAATAGCCTTCTTGGCCTTCTTCTTTTTCTTTAAAGATTTTGGAGGCTTGACCTGTGTGTTTTTCCCATCGCTACCAACTTTCGGTGTTGGGCGCGATTTCAGCATCCCGTCAATGATCTCGGGCTCCAGCGGGCTTTTCCACCTGATTGCCGGCCATGCTTGAAAATCCTTCAGCATTTTTTTAGTTTTAGCCGAAAGGACAACTTCCTATGGAGCTTCCTCTACAAACGAGCATGATTCCCCCGGCGTATCCACTTTTTTAGGAGCGTGCTACTGTGGCGGGTTTACCTTCTTGTTTTCGGACAGCGCGAACTTGCCTTGTTGGTACTGGTCTTCAACCCAGTTTTTGAAGATGTAGCAATCTTCGATCGGGTGGCCCACTATTCGGTGGTAGGGGCAGTAATTAGAATTGTTGACGTCGCCCGGTTGCAGTGGGCATCTCGGATCCAGCAGAGTGATGAGCCTATTGCGCACCGCCAGTTCGAATAGTCTCCTCTTTTATCCCGGGAGAACGAGTAAGGACGTCTCAACTTTTCTTCGAGGGATCATGGTTTGTTGTTTTGGAGAGCTACCGGTTTCGGGTCACTCGGTTGTTGTTGAGCGTTGGCGACGAAGGTCGCTTTCCCTTTACCCTTTTCATTCCGAAAATCTGTCTTTGAAGAGGACGTCCTATGGCCCATCTGGTCCATTTGGGCTAGTTTGTCAATCAAGGCTTGGAAGGTGGTCAGCTTGAAGAACATCATAAACTGGGATATAGTTGCCTGAGGATCAAGGATCCTCAAGAACATGCCCACATCGTGAGCTTCTTCTATGCGCTGTTCACACTTTGACCATAGGTTACGCCACCGAATTGCGTATTGAACCCAGGTCTCTCCCGGCTTCACTCTGGCGTTGATTAATGACGTGATTGGAGTGCGCTCGCTTGCGATTGCGAATCACTGTGTGAACAATAGTTCCATCTCCGTAAATATCTTGACAGAGTCATTTGGAAGCTCAGAGTACCATTCAAATGCCGTCTCCGACAAGCTGCCAACAAATTGGCGAAGCAACAGTTTGTCATTGCCTCCGATATTACCGCACAAAGCTCTGAATTGAGCAATGTGTTGGTGCGGATTGCCCGTCCTCTTATACACATGGAATTTGGGGATCGTATATCACGACGGGTACTTAATTTAGTCGTACCAGCCTGGATAAGGTCGCCCAGTTCTGACGACTTGGCATGCCGCTTCGTTCGCTTGATGAGCTCGTATTTGTTGAGCTATGTAGTCATCAAGGGTAGCTTTGGAGATCGTCTCCTCCCTGGCTGCTGATAAAGCCTGACGATGGTTTGATGTCTCCCCTCTGTCATCTTCAATGATCATTGGAGGATCTTCGGCTGGAGTATCCGGCTGGATCATCATTCTCACCATGTCTTGGAACAGAAGCGCCATTTGTTTTATGTTAGCCGCTTGTTCCGCGACCTCTTTGTCTTTCTTTTCAAGAACCCTCCGTAGGAATTTGACGTCGGTCTCCTGCTCCTGGCGTTGTTCCAACGATACTTCCAGGCTTTCTTTCTGCCCAGAAAGTGCGGCCATCCTTGTCAACATCTCCTGGAGCTTTTGTTGTTGCTCCTGAGCTTTCGTCACAGACCGTTTGAGTGGTCGATGACTCATGGAAGCACGACTATCCTTTTTTTTCAGATGCCATGCAGACGGTATGCACAACCATGCCCCCAGACTTGGGGCGTTTGGGTCCACTGCCTTTTATATTTGCCGCCGGTGGTGGGAAATTCTCAGGCTTTCTCTTTTTGTGGGAGACCAAAGTTGAGGGGGCCGTTGCAGCAGGCACCAACGCAGATGACACCTTCAGTGTTACGACGGAGGGATGGTCCTCCTCTTGCCGAGCCTTCGTATTCTTCAGCCGGCGAGGGTAATTTTTGTCAAACACAGAGTCTTGGACTTTCCGCCAGACTCTATGGATCATGGAGGTCAACCGCTGAGGAGGCTGTTCCGGCATCACCCGTGTTGTGTTTTCGACAGGCGGAGGAGACTTCTTCAGTATGGTGGTTGGAGAGTTCTAGCGCACCCTCCTGAGCAGCTCGAAACTGTTCCCAGTTGGAACATCAGCATTAATTTCCACCATTGGAGCTGGTGGGGTAAGTCCAGAGAGGGAACTTCCCCAAGCTTCCCTCACTCGGCGCCAGTGGCGTCGTCGAGCATGTCGTGTAGATGGGACCACCTCTGTTGTCGGAGCGACTTCGTCATGCCTTCTGCTATGATGGGGTGTTGTTGGTGTCAGCTTGTTAAAGACCGACGTCCGCTGAGAGGGAATGGTCAATCTTGCAAAAGCCGATCTTTTGATAGGGGAAGCAGCCTTGGTGACTTCATCCGAAGCGGAAGTTGGAACGGCCAGTCTTATGAAGACCGATCCTTTAGTAGGAGAAGCCCCTTTGACGACTTCGTCTGTCGGAACGGGAATGGCTATCCGCTTCGGGATAACCCCTTCAGGTATCACGGGCCTCTTTGCGGGCCCACTTGAGCTTAGGCTCAGTCTGTTAAAGACTGAGGCGTTGGAATTGGATGACCCGTTGAGAGGGGCCGCGGTGGTTGCATGCCGATCGAAGACTGACTTCTTCGAAGCCTCATGTGATGTCACTGAAGCATTAAAGCTCGTTGGTGGGAGCATGGTCCCGAAGAACAATCCAGTGGTGGCCTGAGTCACCTGTTCCACCGGCATTGCAAAGATAGAGGCCGCTTGGGGCCCATAGGTCACTCCTCTGGCGAGGACAGAGTAAGAGTTGCTGTTGCAGTTAGTGCTGCTGGAGGCCAACGATGTTATCTTCTTTTCCTGCATGGAGCAAGACACCAAATCTTAGTACCTCGAATCCAGGGGCAACCATATTAAACCATGATTCATTCGCGAACACGAGACACGAAGTGTGGAGTGGAAAAAGGAAAATGTCCCACCGGACGTGCCAGAATCTATTTACCGCCGAAAGTCGGGAAGACAAACGTCTTTCCTAAATTTAGGGGAAGATGCTATTTGGGTTTATCCGTCCACCTCTCCGAAGATGCCAAGTTGATTTATGGCACCGTGTCTCGGAGGTTTGAACGAATGCAGCCGTTGTAGCAGACTTCGTCAGATTCCCCCTCGTTGGCGAGAGGTTTTTTATTGTAGAGACACTCTTCCCTGCAGGCGCAAGCCCTTGCAGTTAATTACGTTATAGCATAGCGATAACCACTTTCTCCTGCTCCAGATGTCCACTTCGTGTCGTGTGTGTTTGTTTTATTTTTGGTTGCCCGTAGATTGTATACGAAGACTAATTTGTGTTGTCGCCCGTAGGGCATGGATTAGTCCAAATCCGTATCTTCTTAGATTTGGGTTTAGTTTGATTTAAGGATCGTTAATCTCGTTTGGGATTAAGATCGACTTAAATGTTTGTTGAGGATACGTTAGTCTAATTTTAGACTAAGATCTACTCAACTGGATTTTTGGGATAATTCAAACCCAACAGAAGAGCATTTGGACTCTATATTGTCTTAGTTTAAGGACGTTGCGGTCCATGGAGTCGTTGGTTGTCGAGACCCGCCACCTCTCTGAAGACGCTGAAGAATTACAACGAAATGTATCAGAGGTGTAAGGAGATGTTCCTTTAAACTAATGTCAGTTGGGAGATCTGTAGTTGTGTTTAGGACTAAGACAAATTTGGAATATGATGAGCACATGGGCTCGATTGATTTGAGTTGGGGATTTGGTCAACTTGGACTCAACCCATTTAATTTTTGAATAAAGTGTTCAACACTTATTTAGGCTCAGTCCCTTTTCTGTGCAAACAGTGCTGGGCATTGATATGGGTTCTGACACTCACCTTTTACTTTACCCCCTTTTTTGTTTTTTATGGAGTGTTGAACACTCTTTATGTCACCCACGTGTAGAGCACGTGAGGCGCCTGGCGCTAGGTGCTGTTTGATGAGTGCAGAGCACTTTATGTTAAGCAGCGCCCACGTGATGGGAACGTGAGGAGCTTGGCGCCAACCAAAGAATACTAAGCACTCTTTATTTGAGCAGCGCCCACGTGATGGGCACGTGAGGCGCTTGGTGCTGAGCGCCAACTATTGAGTGCTAAGCACTCTTTATCTGAGCAGCGCCTACGTGAGGGGCATGTGAGGCGCTCGCTATTTCTTTCTTTGTGCGTTTTTGTGAAGATGTTCAATTCTCTGTTCTCCCCTGGATCTTCAATCCCCAAGAACGAATTCATCCCCATGAGAATTAAATTCTCATTTGTGCGAGACTTGTCTCATGGGTCTCGGATCCAAAGGAAAGAACTATATTCTTTATGAGGGTTAAACCCTTGGATATGCAGATGAGATATTATGATCTCTATTATCTTTATTTACCTTAAAGAAAGTTCTTCTTCCTTCTCCTCTCTTAAAGCTTTCTTTTTTGTTTGCTCTGCTTTTTTGAACATGAAGTTTATGGGGGGTTCCTCCTTGCAAGACTTGAAGTCTTGGGTCGTTTATATAGTAGAGGTCAATTTGTTGATTTAGTTAAAAAAATCTCTCATTGAGAGATCCTTAATTGACTTGGGGATTTTATCCACCGTTGGATCTTTGATTCAAGGACTTCTATTTTACAGAAGATATTTCTTGTTTTTAACAAGATTAAGAAATATTTTCCCATACAGAGCTTATTCTGTAACTTGGTGATTTTTAATCACCATTGGATTTTTAATCCAACGGTGCTCTGTTTTACAGAGAGTATTCTTTCTCGTTTAGAAAGATTTGAGGAATATTTCCTCAACAAAATTTAATTCTGTATTTTGATAATTTGTCATCTCTGTTGGATCTTTGATCCAATGGCAGGGAAATTTTAGTTCTGACGTCGGCGCCCTCATGCAAGGCACGCGAGGCGCTGCCTCAGAGTTTTTAACTCTTGGGCGCTGGCGCCCTCGTGCAAGGCACGCGAGGCGCTGCCTCAGACATTTTAACTCTTGGGCGCTGGCGCCCTCGTGCAAGGTACGTGAGGCGCTGGCGCCCTCGTGCAAGGCACGTGAGGCGCTGGCGCCCTCATGCAAGGCACGTGAGGCGCTGCCTCAGAGTTTTTTTTAACTCTTGGACGCCGGCGCCCTCGTGCAAGGCACGTGAGGCGCTGCCTCAGAGTTTTGAACTCTTGGGGGTTGGCGCTCTCGTGCAAGGCACGTGAGGCGCTGCCTCAGAGTTTTTAACTCTTGGCGGTGGTGCCCTCGTGCAAGGCATATGAGGCGTTGCCTCTTTTCAAATTTTGAATAGAGCCTTGCTCTTTTATTATTGGGGGGAAACATCAGGTATTGATGATATAAAACTAATGCCAACACAGGATCAAGCATGTACAGGTCTTGTCTATACAGACAACAAGCCACGTCCGTCGGGACAATAAATCAAGATTGTCGGCATTAGTAATAAAATCCAAGTAACAAGTCTGACAGTGTGTCATGAACATATCATATAATGTATATTAACCAAAATATATACCAATGTAAAACTGTAATCAATATTGAAACATGGTAAACACAACTAATGCCAGAATGCATATGTACCTATTTGTAACAACCGTTATACGTCCATTACTATGTATATTGCAATCTAGATAACATACTGAACTGATATAGTAGTATGATAATATTGTGATGATCCGGCATGCAACTAGATAAACCATTATTGGTACGGATACAGACGGATACTATAAAACTGTAAATCGGTAATTTCTGCTGAATAGTAAAACATATTCATTATAATTTATCAAATGAATATTGATATAATAAAATAGTATATTGCATGTTTAGAACTTGCCTGATCGAATCTCACGTCGAGATACAGATGTCACGTTCCGACGTCGAAATAAAGTCACGACGCAAAACTTACGCACGCAGGACTGGACCTGGATGAGTAGCCGCGTGACGTGGTAACTGAGCTAGATGACGACGGTGACTGGGTCGTCTGGATCGTCGGCGACGTGCGCAACTCCAGCGATCGATTAGAAAAAGAAAGAAAAAGAAAAGAAAAGAAAAAAAGAGAAGAATGGAAGAAGAATAAGAGGAGGAGGTGGCTGTTGGGATTTGCTGGTGTTCTATGGATTTAGCGAGAGCAAGGAGAGGGGATGAGACGGTCGGAAGCGAGGTGGGTGATGGGTTCCGGTGTGATCGGGGATTAGTAGAGGAGGGAGAAGAGGGTGTGGTGGTGGTCTCGGGTTGCCGGGGAGACGAGGAGGAAAGTGACGAGGTGATGGTGGTGGTCAGGTTCCGGCGACGAGGTCAGAGATGAGGGGGTGATGGTTTCTCGACTGTGGAGGTCGGGCTTGGGGCTTAGGGTCGTCGGGAAAAAGAGGTGGATAAGATGGTGATGGTGGCGAGGAAGAGGAAGTGAGGATGAGGACGAGAGGGGGACAGCGACAATGAGAGGGCGGCGGCGACGAGGAGCTGCGACAGGGAGAGGTTGAGGGAAGTGGGTTCGGTTGTCGGGGTTCTTCAGTTGAGGTCTTAGGAACGGGGAGAAGGAGGACGAGAGGGAGGTGATGATGAGGAGATGGGGGCGAACGACGATGAGGGGCGGCGAGGGGCATGGGTTAGGGTTCGTCATTCGCGGGCGAAAGCAGGGAGAAGAAGAAACGAGGGAGAGGGAGAGGGAGAGAGAGGGTGTTTTAATATATATATATATATATAGAGAGAGAGAGAGAGACAGAGAGAGAGTGGGGACGGAGGAAGAGTGAGACAGAGGGAGAGAGAGATTTTATTTATTTAAAATAATCAATATATTATATATATATATATATATATTTATATATAACAGTATATATATATTAGTTATATAAAATATTATATATATTGTGAGATTATACAGATAATACCAGATTACTCCGAATATTATCCGTATTCCTTCAAAAATATAGTTTTTAAACATGAAGAATATACATAAGGATTTAAACCATAATGCAATATTCTGCAATTAAAAACATATACCCCCAAATACGGATCTATGTAAATATACATGGAGATAAAATAATTTGTCTGTCTAACTCTTATAATTTGTCTGTCTAACTCTTAGGATACAAACATGATATAAGGGCACAACCACATGATATAGGATATTATAACATGCAAGGCTAGATAAAAATATATTATTTGGTTTTATATTGTATTATAAAAAGATATTTAGAGTCTAGAAATATTATATATGTATATATATATATATATAGATTTGCATGGATACACTGTACTAGCAAATATTTAATGTAATCTCAAACCATATTGGGTTTAAACATGCGGGTCGGGTCGGATAATAACCACTGCAATTAATTGCACCATTCGGAACCCAAAACAACAATAGTCAAAAATTTTGCCGCAAGATTTGAAATACCCTACATAAATAGTATAATAGTACTAGGGTGTTACAGTTCACAAGTTTTACAAAATTAATATGCATCTTTAAATATCATGGACCAATAACACCCACTTTGTGAAACTTTTTCTGCCGTCTTTTTAGCCCCAAAATGGCCCCCACTTACATGATCGTGACAAAATGAAAGAACACTACTGTAACACCCTAGTTCATTTATACCAGTTCTGGTCAAGTATTTCTTTATTTATGGTATTTTCCTGATTTACTGTGTTTTTGTTAATTATATGTATGCCCTAGAGGCCATTACTGTACATACGTTGTATATTGTAGTGGATGCTTGGACATATATAGGGAGGACTTTCTTGCTCGACATGATATTATACTATCTGGTTATTCTTTATCTTCACATGTACGCTGATTGTCTCTATGTCACATGTTGATAAAGCCCATAGGATGAGTACTTGACTACCAAGACTATGATGCAGATCATACTAGTGGGAACAATGTAGTCACCAAGTACATCCTTCAAATGTTCCTAGTTATAGGAGTACCGAGATAAGGCATCGATACTCCAGAGTAGACTAGCGTATGCGCTTCTTGACCCATATGATGGGCGATGGATGATCCCATATCCATTGGTGTTTGACATCAGAGAAGGTATACGGGTGCTCAGTGGAGACTGGGTACACTGGACGGACTCGCCGAGAACTCCCAGATGGTATCATACCTCACGTCAGATGGCAGTTCTCTGGAGACACTGGTACAGGTTAGTCTGTAGACCCGAGATCGTCATAGAGTCTTGTGTGATTCTCACTGTGCTTTGATTTCTATCATACCATGTCCAAGAGAGCGTGCAAAAAGGTGGCTTTTGGGTACAGTCCCGAATCACATGGAGGTAATGAGCGATAGGAGGGGATTCGTCTCTCCCGGTATAGGGAGTTGATGTTGCGCTGTGTTCGATTGGCTATAACTAGAAATCCCTGGCCAGGGTTGCTGAGATTTACTGGTAAATGTTATCAGTAGTTTCTCGAACTGTTACAGACCTCATATCGACACGACTTACAAAGCTACTGGGGTCTGATGTTTACCACCCCTAGGCGAGATATGCGACATATCAGACGAAGAGATCGGACTGTACGGGAGTGTTACTGATTGGATTCATGGGAGAAAGTACAGGCTTTCTTGTTGATCTTCTGATCGCTCAATACCTGGGTGGCTATTACGTTTAGCTGACCGCTTGCAGCTTGTGGGTGTTTGATATGATCATCACCTACTGCCGGCGTATTGACGATTCTTTAGAGTCCTACACAGAGGTTTCTTGATTCAGGCAAAACGGATTAGGAGCACATATATGATATGTGCGGGACCGAGAACAATACGTGTATGTGATACCGTATTAGATTCTCGCGATATGAGATATCGGCCGGGTATATGTGATATAGCCGGGTCATCGGATCAAGTGTTGATTCGATGAACTGATACAGATTATATTAGTCGGTTATTTGTGAAATAGCCGGATTATCGGATCAAGTGTTGATTTGATAATTTAATGTATAATTATATATTTGATATATTAAATTATATTAACTAATATAAGCTCACTAAAAGATTCTTTTTCTCACTCGGGTAATACATTGATATATATGCGATATATGTTAATTGTGTTATTTTATTTTGTTACAATAAATATTGTATATGTGATATATAATATTGTAACATGTTAGGGTTATTTATGCAACATGTTTAGTGGAGATTAAACGAGGTTAGGGTTTGATTTGGGTTAAACTTTTCTAGAAGTTTCTAGAAGCTTTTATTTTGTTTCTTGCAAAGATATTTAGTTTAGATATTTTGCAAGATATTCGTTAACCCAACCCAAACCTTTAACCCTAGTAAACTCTCTACAATGGTTAAGTCTTCTCACTTGAACCGTGGTTGCATTTCTAAGCTTACACCACTTTCATTATTCATCACAAAAGAAATAGATCATCTTCTTCCTTCTTCTTCTTTGCTTGAAAAGCTTTCTAGCTTTTTGAGTGGTGATGAAAATGAGTGAGATTAAGAAAATAAAAGAGAGCTAAATTCCTACTTCATCATCCTAATCTATCCTAGCCATTTAGATTAAGGTGTTCACTTCATTTAGTGGGTGAGAGCTTGTGTTAAAGAAACTTCAAGATAGATCATCTCAGTTATCGAAGATCGGAAGAAAGCTTGCATCTTTCTCTTCGTGGAGCCTCTCCAGAGTCCGGGAACATGATGATCACAGCGAAGGGACCTCAACACGGAGCTTTAGAAGTGAAGGACCGGACTACAAAGGTTGTAATCCCAAACTCTTAGAAGTAAAATTGTTTACTTGCTTTGTTTCGCCTAATCTCTAGTTTAAAGATCTTGGTTAGGCTTATTCGGCACGTCTAAATTTTAAATCGGGCATGGTTGATGCCTTATAGACCCTTGTGAGAGTGCCTAGCATCCCTACAGTTTTGGGTGAGAATAGTGTATTTGATATTTGTATTGCATCCGACCCGACCCGCTTGCTTGAAACCTGTCTTGATTCATGTTTATGATCTATCCTGACTTGTTACGTAGACTCATGCACTTTCATTTTTATTTATACATTGCATACTCGTATTATATCTGGCATCTGCATTTTATATAACATTTCAAGTCACATAAAATATTTTAAATATACATTGCATGGCCTGCATGATACCCCTAACCCTGTGGTAGCATCCGCGCATCTTGTTCTCGTCCCGTTCAGTGTAACGGACATGTTTGGATGGCTACGCGCACATACGTGCATCCGTTCTTGGGGGTATACATTTTCGTTACCCGGATATCCAATTTTAGTTTTGGTCGACATGTATATTTTTCATATTTTGAAACTAAATTTTTAGACCCGATCCGGGCGTGTTTTGGTCTAAAGTTTGTATTTACCAGAAAATCAAATTTTATTAATTTAATTTTTTTATTAAAAATTAACACAGTTTAAATTTTTATAACTAAACATATTTTTTTAAATTTAAAATCTTAACTTATACAACAACCTCTCACTCTCTCTTCCTTTCTTTCTCTTTCTCTCTCCCGCAGCACTCTCTCTCCCCACTCTATCTCTCTCTCCCTTTCTCTCTCCTCTCGAATGCCTCTCTCTCCTCTTGCGAACACTGTTTGCTCCTCGAGTCGCGTCACCGCCCTCCGCATTCTCGTCACCTCCCTCGTCTTCTTTTCTTCTCCCTCTTCTTTTTAAACTCGAGCACCCACGAGAACCCATACAAAGAAACCCTAGCGCCCCGTGCCTCACTACCCTAAACCTCAAAACTCAACCCTCATCTCCATCCTCTTCTCCTCCTCCTCCTCCTCGTCATCATCTTTTTCTTCTTCCTCCTCCTTTCCCGAGAGCCTGCACACACCAACCCTAACCCACAGAACCCTGCACACCCAAACCCTAGCTCCTCAATCCATCTCGTCGCCGACCACTTCATCGTCACCTCACCCCATTCTTCTCTCCTCCTCTTCCTCTTCCCTTCTCCAACAACCAAGCCTCACCTGCATACCCACTGCCTTTGCCAAACCCCCACTGCACCTTGCCTAGCCGGAGCTCCGCTAACCCGACCCTGACCTCAACCACCTACATCACCTCTCTTCTGTTTCCTGAGCACCAACCCCAGTGAGCACCAACCCCTTCTTCTCTTTCTTCTTCTTCTTCTTCTTTTTCTTTTTCTTTTCTTGATTCTTGATCTTTTCCAGCGATCGCCGGAGTTGCGTCGACGTTGCCGATCCGATGATCCAGTAAACGTACCTTGCCTACGTGACCACCCTCTTGCCTTGCCTGGACCCGTCCCGCGTGCCGTGTGTGCGTTGCGATGATTTACCGACGTCGGACATGCCGTGCATTTCCGTTGTGTGATCCGATCGAGGCAAGTTTATCTTGCTACATGCTATGATATATTTTACAACCATACTAATAATAATATTTAATATTTAGTGTATTGTACATCCTCTGTTATCATTTTACTGTTTTCGGATACCCGTTTGCATCCATATCATTTAAAATATATATAACTGTATCTATAGATCATATTAATTCATATTATTATTGTAGTAATACCCCATGCTTAATAATGTGCATCCCACATAGTCTTGGAACTGTAAATGTAACCCTGATCAATATTTGTGCATCCATACCATTAATTTTATATCTATTCGCATACCATGTCACATTATTACATATTATTATTTTATTAGCACTCCATGCTTGATAATGTGCATCCTACATAGTCATGATGTAACCCCTGATAAATATTTGTGCATCCATGTTTTTATCGTGCACCCGTACATGCTACAGTTTTATTATGAGCATCCACTTGACACATGTGCACTACCTGACATGACCTGATATATCACTATTTGACATGCTACCTGATTCTGTTTCTAATGCCGACGATCCTGGCATGTTGTCCCGATGGACATATCCTGTTGTTTGTATAGACAAACCTGTACCTGCTTGATCCTGTGTTGGCATTAGCTCTAGATTTATCAATACCTGACTTGAACACATAACTTGGGGGTATGGGGAAATCAATGATGAAACCTAACTTGTAACTCGACAGTTCGATACTTATACTTATCAGTTTTACGGGTTAGGCCAGCCCCGGGATGATGCTGCTGACATCATTCGTCTGTACATGTTACCTGTTTACTGCCTAGCGGCACGTCTCGGATTCAGCCCGAGAGTCTTGACCGTGGTCCCGGGCATGCACGGGATACTATTGAGTTACATCGACGATTCATTAAATTGATTTCACAGAATTGAGTGTAGTTACCCAGTAGTTTAGTTCAGATTAGCCACTGCATGTCACATATGCTTTTACCCTTCATTGTTCCACATTCGTGTTACTGTTATACCTTTATTACTGTTCATACTCATGCCTGCATGTTTTTCTACTCCTGATTATATTATTGTTAATATTATGAAGCACTGACGTCTGGGTTTTGCATGGCCCAGATCCTCTACCTTTGCAGCAGGCTGATCAAGAGTATTTCAGTGCACAGGCCGAGCAGTGAGTACCTGTTAGTATTTTAGTTTAGTTTTCTTTCAGTATTTTCATTCCTAATGTGAGCCCGTATTTGGGACGTACATTCCAGATTATTATTGTTTATTGGATCTATTACTTCCGCATATTATTTCTTGACTCGTTTATTCTGGCTCATGGACATGTACTAGATAGTTTATTTTATTTCTACTATTCTTGATATCTTATAGACAGCCGTAATGTGACCGTGGAGAGATGTTTCCTAGCCACAGGTAGTATGGTTGTCTCTGTCACGTGTCGATCGTAGCGCACTCTGGGAAGCGGGGCGTGACAGGGTTTGTTTGGTATCAGAGCCATAGGATTTAGGTTAATCGGGTTTGATTCTTTTGTAGTTGGGTATTGGACCCAATACACAAATCAGAAAACCCGTAATTAGGAACATATCCTGCCACATTGTTATCATGATTCTTGAATCATATCTTTTCCTGGACCCTTGTCTTGACGATATGCAAACAACTTTTCATCTCGGCTTGAAACCTTTTGGTTCCCTATTGTTTCTCCTTGTTCCTTTGATTCTGATATTAGGATTTGGGCGACTTGAGTGGAGTTATGTGATTGTAACTATGTACCGCGGTATGGTTATAATATGGTACTCTATTTAAGTAACTTGGAGTTTTAGTCTTGATTCATATCCTTGATTTATGGTCATTATTCATCACAAGTTTTGAATCTTGTTTATCATACTAATCCTCTTCGGTGTCTTGGTTGCAGGATCATGGCAGACAGGAATCTACGATCGTACCAGAGGCGTGTTGATGACACCGCTTTGGTTGGAGTAATTTTTGGCATGCTTGAGGACCTGAAGCGGCAGACTGAGCTGAACCAACGGCAAGCCGAGGCTTTTCAGGAGGGTTTGCGGACCGTCCAGCAGTCCGTAAACAATGTTGTGGCCAAACCAGTAGAGCGTATGGGTACCGTGGTGGATTTCAGGAGACTTTGTCCGTCTATTTTCACTGGTTTGGAGGAGCAGTGGCTAGTCGATATGGAGAATCTGCTCTTTGCAGCACAGATTCCAGAGGACAAGAGAGTGGATATCGTACGCATCCAATTGGTGGACTATGCTCGCAAGTGGTGGCTTGTGAAAGAGACCCGTTTGCCCAAGCCGATCAGTTGGGCAACTTTCTCGCAGAGTTTCTTGGAGAAGTTCTTTCCGCAGACTGCACGGGAAGAAATGGAAGAAAGGTTTATCAGCTTGAAGTAGAATGGCGGATCCGTGGATGTTCATGTAGCTGAGTGGACACGGCTCAGTCGATTCGCTGGACCTTTGGTGGCCAAAGAAGCTGATAGGGCACAAAGGTTTATGCGCAGTTTAGATGTGGACATCCAGAGGCACATTATATCTCTGGGTTTGACCACTTTCTCGTAAGTGCTTAAAGCGGCCAGAGAGCAGCAGAGCTTATAAGTGAAGACCGGGAATGCGCAGCAGCAGGCGATTGTGGTACGGAAACCGGCGTTTACACCGAACCGAGCGGCTATACGCAGAGGTATTCTAGTGAACCGACATGGCATGGTGCCGATGAAGAAGCCCGTCGTAGCCAATCAGAGAAAGAGCGTGATTTGTGACTACTGCCATTTACCCGGACATGTGCAGAGGGAGTGTCGAAGGATGCGGGGACTTTGTTTGGTTTGTGGATCAGCGGATCATACTATCAATGCTTGTCCGTCGAAGCTACGTTTGAAGGAAGATACTCAGAGGCCACCGCACAGGCAGTTTCAGGGGCAGAAGCAGATAACTCAAGGACCCAATCAAGCTCGAGCCTTTACCCTGAGGACTGAAGAGGCCAAGGCTTCAGATGAAGTTGTTTCAGGTATCCTACTTGTTCATGATTTTCCCGCATTGGCATTATTCGATTCTGGTGCATCCTATTGTTTTATGTCGTGCAAGTTTATTGCTGCACATTCAATTTATTGCACGACCCTGTCTAGTTGTTGGGACATACACACTGGGAATGGGAAGATCATATCTAGTAGTGAGTGCAAGGATTGTTCGGTTGTTATTTGCGAACGAGAGTTATTTGTAGATTTCTTGGTTATTGATACCGGCAGCTATGATGTTGTCTTGGGAATGGATTTCCTCGGCACTTTCCACGCTCATATTGATTGTAGGGCAAAGAAAGTGATTTCCAGATTCCCGGACATTCGGAGTTTGTTTTCGCTGGAGGAAGCAGTTCTGTCGAGCCAGTGGAGTTTAGGGCTAGGCCGACAAGCACCGTTCTTGCGTCGATGGAAGTTGATAAGGAGGAAGCGCCAGCTGTAGTTCGAGAGTTCATGGACGTGTTCGAGGACATCTCGAGTTTACCGCCAAAACGAGATGTGGAGTTCGCGATCGATCTTGTTCCTGGTGCAGCGCCAATCTCAAAGGCGTACTATCCAATGGCACCAGTGGAGTTGGAAGAAGTCAAGAAGCAGGTTACCGAATTGCTAGAGAAGGATTGTATTCGTAGCAGTAATTCACCTTGGGGAGCTCCAGTTCTTCTAGTCAAGAAGAAAGATGGCGCAAGGAGGATGTGCATCGACTATCGAGAATTGAACCGGGTGACTATTAAGAACAAGTACCCGATCCCTCGCATTGGCGAATTGTTCGAGTAACTTAATGGCATGAGGGTATTCTCGAAGATGGATTTGCGGTCCGGATATCATCAGGTCCGAGTTAAATCAGAGGATATTTGCAAGACTGCATTCCGAACTCGGTATGGACATTACGAGTATTTAGTGATGCCATTGGGAGTCACGAATGCACCGGCGATATTTATGGACTTGATGAACCGAATCTTTTCACCGTTCTTGGACCAGTTTATAGGGTGTTCATCGATGATATTCTGGTCTACTCGAGGAGCATTGAAGAGCATGCGGAACACTTGAAGATCGCACTGCAGACATTGAGGCAAGAAAGATTGTATGCAAAGATGAGCAAGTGTGAGTTTTGGCTTGAAGAAGTGAAGTTTTTGGGTTATGTTGTATCTGGAGATGGAATCCCCGTTGACCTTGAGAAGATTGCAGCAGTTCAAGATTGGCCGATTCCGAAGAATGTAGCAGAGATCAGAAGTTTTCTGGGACTTGCAGGCTATTACAGAAGGTTCGTGGAGAATTTTGCTCGTTTGGCTGAGCCTTTGACCAAGCTTACGCGCAAAGAAGTACCGTTCGTATGGACGAATAAGTGTGCGTTATCTTTTGAGGCGTTGAAGCAAAGGTTGATAACCGTTCCTATTTTGACCGTACCAGACGGTTCCGGAGGATTGGTGATTCACAGCGACGCATCTGGGAAAGGTTTGGGATGTGTTTTGATGCAGCATGGGAAAGTTATAGCTTACGCATCGAGACAGTTGAAGACCCATGAGAAGAATTACCCAACACATGATTTGGAGCTTGCAGCAGTGATTTTCGCTTTGAAGATTTGGAGACACTACTTATTGGGCGAAAGGGTCGAAGTATTCACCGATCACAAAAGCCTGAAGTACGTGATCACACAGAAAGAGCTTAATATGAGACAGCGTAGATGGTTGGAGCTGATGGCTGACTACGATCTTGATCTTAAGTACCATCCGGGGAAAGTTAATGTTGTGCCGGATGCGCTTAATCAGTTGCCAGCAATTCGGATGTTGACTGCACAGAAGGAACTTATCGAAGATTTTCAGAGATTCGAGTTGGAGATCGTGCTACCGCATTCCTCGGGACAGTTGATGCAGCTGCAAGTACAGTCGTCAGTGATCTAGAGTATTAAAGCAGCGCAGTCGTCGGACCCAAGATTGCAGAAGTTTCGAGAACAGGTTGAAGCTGGACTTCGAACGGACTTGTTGATTCATGAAGATGGTTCGTTACAATATGGTAGCCATTTGTGTGTGCCAAAAGGAGATATTCGCGAAGAAGTTATGAAGGAGGCACACAATTCTGCGTATTCCGTACATCCAGGAGGCACGAAGATGTACTGCGATCTAAGACAGCATTTCTGGTGGGAAGGCATGAAAAGGGAGATTTCTCGCTTTGTAGCAAAGTGCTTGGTGTGTCAGCAAGTTAAGGCTGAACATCAAAGGGTTGCTGGTTTATTGCAACCACTTCCGATTCCTCAATGGAAGTGAGAACATATAACCATGGATTTTGTGACAGCTTTACCGCGGAGTTGTTCATATCAGAATATTGCATTATTATATCGCCCATTCTTAATCATATTACAAATAAATAGGTGCTTTTGATCCATGTCTGCTAAATAGTTACAGGTTACAGGTTCTCAGAACAATTCGGTGAAATTCATGTAAAGACATTACAAAAGAGAGACTACGACCAACAATAGATGAATCCATATGATGTCGCCTACCAGTTCAAGGAACAAATGAAGATCAGTAGACAGTTCAATGCACAAAGAACAAGAGCATCACAAGATTCAAGACTTCAACGCGAAGCTCACGGTGAAAAGTCCACATCATCTGCACTGTTGGAAGTCTGGAATAAACTAGAAAAGATTCTGAGGAACCAAGTGAAGAAAACAGAAGGAAAAAGCAACATGAAGCAGCCCTGAGAAGTTGAACTCAAGATCTCACCATATGGCCGCGGAACCGCGGCCAAACATGGCATTCTGCCGTGGATCCACGGTCGTGCAGTGCACGTGTCGATCCACGTGTTGGTGGGTGCCGGTGCTTTGACCCGGCTTTCTCAGGGTATTCTTGTAATTTCAAATGTGGATCAGATGTAAATCCTAGGGTTTCTCCTATCTATAAATAGGAAAACCAGAAGCCTAATTAGGCATGCCTCTTTTTAATTTCTTAGATTAAATTTTATTTCCATTGTAATCGTCAAGAGGTCATCAATAAAAGTAAGTGTTTTTCATTTTTATCTTGCGTTCTTCTTAATTGAAATTTATTTTTGTGCAATTTTTTTATCTGTCTTTATTTATCTGCAAGTTAATTAGTTAATTAAAAAGAAAATTATAAAAATGAATTTGATTGTAACTTCCCTAATGAGTGAGTAATTTCTCACTTGTTAGGTTTAGGATTGGGTAGGTTTGAGAGATGGAAATCTCTCACTCTTTTCTTGCCCTTATAATATTTTAATTAGGACTCTATTTGAATCAAACACACACTGCTCACTACGGCACCCTATCCTACGAGATAGCGGTGATTCCATAATTAGACTGGTTGTGGTTGATTTACATAAAGGTTAGAGCTAAGAGTTAAGAAAGGACGGACAAGGACCAAAAGGAAGAAACGAAGTTTCTTCCTAGTCGAGCTAATTCCCTTTGTTGACTATTACCCTAACACCTATATTCTTAATTAGGGCAAAAGAAGCAGTGAGTAGAGTTCTTTTTCCAAACTAATCTAATCCTAACCCTAGCAAGGTTTTAAATCAAATTAATTTCAATCTTAGTTTTTTAAATCAAAACCTACCAAAAATAGGACTTAACTCGTAAGAACTTAAGAAAAGAACACGTTTTCTCTGTGGACCGACCCGTACTCAACCGGCTAGTTACCAAGCGACACCGTTATTGATTGCGGTAAATTCTTGATCTATCTTTTAAAACGCACATACGCAAAAAACTCCAAACCAATCAAATGGCGCCATTGCCGGGGAAACGGTAGTTAATTTCTATTTGTAATTTCGGGTTAATTGAAATTTTAAAAAAAATTATAAGAATTGAAAAAAAAATTAAAATAAAAATCATCTTTTTATTTTTTAAAGGTTTTTGTGCAAGTGTGCAGGCTTGGAGCAAACACTAATTCAGATCTGGAGCAAGCCCAGTGAACAAATCAAGAAACAGAGGATCTGAACAGACAGAGGAGAACCATAACAGCAAACAGTAAAATTTTGGAGATCCAAACCAACCAAACTGCCGTGGAAACACGGCATAAGAAGGAGTTTGACCGCGCTTTCGCAGTCAATTGCTGACGACAGCACCCCAAAATTTTCTACAAGTATTTTTTGTCCCATCTCCAACCTTGATCTCCACTGAAAATTTTTCCTGCAGGGTTCTTTGCGCAAAATCTTTCTCCCTCTCCAATAAATTGTTTTTGTGCAGGATTCTTTGCGCTGCCAAATAAAAAAAATTTCGCAAGTGTTTTTGGTGTGTTAACTGCTTTGCATAATTAATACGGACTTTTAAGGGGCTATAACACCAATCAAGATTAGGTGGGGATTTCATTACCCTTCCTAAGACCCCGGAAATCACAAAAAAGCATATGCATCAACCCTCGAGTTAATTAAAAAATATCTAGACTCGGCCAATTAAGAACTGTCGCGCTCATTAGGACAGAGGAAGGTTGTGGGCATTTAGTCGTTTATCTAAACCTGACTTTGTGGTGTCTAGGCTAGACAAGTGGGAAAGGTAATTTTAAAAGGCCGGTCTCACGGTGATTCGTGAGCGGATCCCTCCTTTCTTCACTTGTGCTTACCTGGCCATAATTGGCGGTGAAGAGGCGATTTGAAGGATATCTCACAACTTGTCGCTTTGGACCAGTTAGGAGCAGTCTAGTTGACTTAGGAGACCCTAGCTCTAGGCTTGATTGTGCATGCTTAAATTGTGACTGTTTGAAAGTGTAAGAAAAATCTTTTGCAAAACTCCTTATAAAAAAAAACAATTTTTTTACAAAAACTTGCCATTTGTCGCTAGAAATCCATTGCACCTAACTTTCACCCACATTTCCCCATTGACGTTCTCTTACCCTCACATTATGCTTTTCTACTACACTACAACTCGGTTAGTGTATGTCCGGTTGGACTAGGGACACTAGCGCCCGTTTAGTCCGTATCTCGTTAGTCCTTACTGACGACGAGTTCGACTCCGAAGTCAAAATTCCCTCCACTTCTTTACCTTCATCTTCATATTCATCATCTTCTAAGGAGATGTCACGATTCAATCTTAACAGCCCCTTACCTACTTCGGGACTGATTCCTCCTCAACTGGGTGCGAATAACCCACAACATCCTCCTGTTGAAGCGCCCCAGTGAATCGCGCTCCAGGATCTTTTCTATCCAACCCGCTCCGCACTTCCTACTTGTCTTTCACTTCCACTGGCTAATGGGAATAATTTTGAAATTAAGCCCCACTTCATCAATATGTTGCCCAAATTTCACGAGCTGGAATCCGAAGATGCCTATATCTTTATTAACAAATTCCAGAATGTTTGTGCAATGATGAAGACGACCCAACTTTCCGATGATGCTATAAGACTACGAGTCATTCCCTTCACTTTATGTGACCTAGCTGAAAAATGGCTATATAGTACAGCATTGCATTCCATAAAAAGTTAGGAAGAGTTTGTTAAGGTTTTTCTTAAAAAGTTTTACCCACATCACAAGACCTCGAGAATTCGCAATGAAATTAACCAATTATCCCAGCTTCCTTCCGAACCTTTTTGGAAGTGTTTCGAACGATTTAAAGACCTTCTTGTTCAGTGCCCTCATCACGGTATTGAAAGATGGCAACTTTGCCAAACTTTATACGAAGGACTGAACCCAGCAACTAAGCAGTTGCTGGAAACCATTTGTCAAGGTCATTTTCTTACCAAATCTGCGAGGAACCTTGGCAATTTCTCGACGATCTTGCTGAACAAACGCTTCAGTGGGAAAGCATTAGACAGACCGCTTCGTCAACTTCATCTACTTCATCCGGTCCGTCTAGGGCAGGTGTTCACCAACTTGATATGTCAATTGCAATGAAATCCAAAATGGCCGCAATTACACGTAAACTAGAAGCAATTGAGAGCAAATTCTCATCGCCTTCTCCTGCCCCCGCTTTACCCCCACGCACTATATGCGCTTCTTGTTCAGATCTGTCCTATTTGACCGAAGAGTGTCCTTACAACCCACCTGCTTAAGGACAGGATCAAGTCAATGCTGCCTTTCAGCAGAGACAAGGAAATGATCCATACTCTTCAACTTATAATCCTGGTTGGAGGAACCACCCTAATTTTGCTTGGAATCAAAATCAACAACAATTCCACGGCAACAACAATTTCCAAAGGCCTCCTCCTCAACAACAAACCCCTCAACAAACTCAATATCAGCAACCTTTCTAACCCCAACCTTACCAAAATCAAATGAACAATTTTGCACCAAACAACTCTTTTCCTCAAAACAATTTTGTTCCACCAAATAACGATAAGGTTTCCTCGCTAGAACGAAATCTGGATGCGTTTCTAAAACAATCTACGCAATCCTCAGCCAACATCCAGTCTTCCATTTAGTCTTTGGTGCAACACACTGCATCACATGGGCAAAGTATCAAAACCATTAAAGCCAAATTGCACAACTGAATGATGCTTTAAGCGAGCGAAAGAAGGGGAAACTTCCATCTCAACCACTGCCAAATCCTGATCACACACAAAATGCACATGTTGCTCTTGAACAACAAAATCATAATGTGAGTGCCATGACTACATTAAGATCTGGAAAGGTATTGCACAACAACGTTGGCACTAATAATGACACCCCGGCCGCCGCTTCTTCTTCTTCATCATCTTCTTCAGAGCATGTACTTCATTCTTCACAAGGCTCTACTTCTTCTACTGCTCTGAATGGATCCACATCGAACTCCACGAAAACATCAACACTGGGATCCGTTCCAACTCCGCAATCTGCTCCACAAACATTGGACTCAACAAATTTTCAAAATATTCCATTTCCAAACAGTGTCTTTTGCGTATGTGCCAGTAGGGGTCTTTTGCGTATGTGCGTTTTAAAAGATAGATCCAGAATTTACCGCAATCAATAACGGTGTCGCTTGGTAGCTAGCTGGTTGAGTACGGGTCGGTCTACAGAGAAAACGTGTTCTTTTTTTAAGTTCTTACGAGTTAAGTCCTATTTTTGGTAGGTTTTGATTTAAAAAACTAAGATTGAAATTAATTTGATTTAAAACCTTGCTAGGGTTACGATTAGATTAGTTTGAAAAAAGAACTCTACTCACTGCTTCCTTTGCCCTAATTAAGAACATAGGTGTTAGGGTAATAGTCAACAAAGGGGATTAACACGACTAGGAAGAAACTTCGTTTCTTCCTTTTGGTCCTTGTCCGTCATTTCTTAACTCTTAGCCCTAACCTCTATGTAAATCAACTACAACCGGTCTAACTAGGGAATCACCGCTATCTCGTAGGATAGGGTGCCGAAGTGAGCGGTATGTGTTTGATTCAAATAGAGTCCTAATTAAAATATTATAAGGGCAAGAAAAGAGTGGAAGATTTCCATCTCTCAAACCTACCCAATCATAACCCTAACAAGTGAGGAATTACTTACTCATTAGGGAAATTACGGTCAAATTCATTTTTATAATTTTCTTTTTAATTAACTAATTAACTTGCAGATAAATAAAGACAGATAAAAAAATTGCAGAAAAATAAATTTCAATTAAGAAGAACGCAAGATAAAAATGAAAAACACTTACTTTTATTGATGACCTCTTGACGATTACAATGGAAATAAAATTTAATCTAAGAAATTAAACAGAGGCATACCAAATTAGGCTGTAGGCTTTCCTATTTATAGATAGGAGAAACCCTAGGTTTTACATCTGATCCATATTTGAATTTACAGAACTACCTTAAGAAAGCCGGGTCAAAGCACCGACACCCACCGACACGTGCACCGACACGTGCACTGCACGGCCGCGGAACAGCGGCAGAATGCCATGTTTAGCCACGGATCCGCGGCCATATTGGGGGTTCTCTGTCTCAACTTTTCAAGGTTGCTTCATGTTGCTATTTACTTCTGATCTCTTCACTTGGTTCCTCAGCATCGCTTTTATTTTCTTCCAGATCTTCAAAGTGCAGAATGTTGTGGACTGTTTGCCGTGAACTTCGCGTTGAAGTCTTTAATCCTGTGCTGCCTTTGAACTTTGTGCATTGAACTGTTCACTGATCTTCATTTGTTCCTTAAACTGGTAGGCGGCATCATACAGTTTCATCTATTTGTTGGTCGTAGTCTCACATTTGTAGCGTCTTTTCATGAATTTCACTGTATTGTTCTGAGAACCTGTAACCTGCAACTATTTAGCAGACATGAATCAAAAGCACCTATTTATTCGTAATATGATTAAAAATGGAGAATATAATAATGCAAAATTCTGATATGAACAGGAGTCCAAATGGCAACAATGCAGTTTGGGTGATTGTTGATCGATTGACTAAGGCAGCTCATTTCATACCAATTCGAGTTGGTCAGACAACGGAAGCGTTAGCAGAACGGTACATGCAAGAGATTGTGAGATTGCATGGAGTACTTGTGAGTATCGTGTCCGACCGTGACACCCGATTTTTATCACACTTTTGGAGGAGTTTACAGGAAAGTTTAGGGACTCGATTGAAATTTAGCACAGCTTATCATTCTCAGACAAATGGCCAATCGGAGAGAACGATCCAAACTCTTGAAGATATGTTGAGAGCTTGTATGTTGGACTTCAAAGGTTCATGGGAGGATCATCTACACTTAGTGGAGTTTTCTTACAATAACAGTTTTCAGGCGACTATTCAGATGGCTCCATTCGAAGTGTTTTATGCTCGCAAGTGTCGCTCACCTTTTTGTTGGGATGATATTGGAGACCGAACATTATTGGGACCGGATTTGATCGTGTAAACCGTGGAGAAAATTAGTACCATCCGAAATCACATGAAGGCAGCACAAGATCGGCAGAAGAGTTGGGCCGATACATCGAGAAGACCTCTAGAGTTCGTGATTGGTGATATTATATTCTTGAAGATATCACTGAGTAGAGGAGTGATTCGTTTTGGGAGTCGAGGCAAGCTTAGTCCTCGATTCGTGGGGCCTTTCGAGATTATGGAGCGTGTTGGAGAAGTGGCTTATCAATTGGCTTTACCATCATTTTTGGCGAGTGTTCGGGACATGTTTCATGTATCTCAACTCCGTAAGTATGTTCTAAATGAAACACACGTGCTGGATCATTCGGAGCTGACTATAAGGGAGGATTTAACCTTTGAGGAGCGATCGATATCGATTGTTGATCGAAAAGAAAAGGTCCTTAAGAACAAGATTATCCCTCTCGTACTTATTTCTTGGGGAAATCGATCGCATGGAGAATCGACTTGGGAACGAAAAGACGGGATTCGACAAAAGTTTCCACACCTATTCTTATAGATTCTTGATTGTTTATTTTTTTTTGTCGTAGGAATTTCGAGGACGAAATTCTTTCTGTAGTTGGGTATAATGTAACACCCTAGTTCATTTATACCAGTTCTAGTCAAGTATTTCTTTATTTATGGTATTTTCCTGATTTACTGTGTTTAGGGTGCGAATAGTGTATTTGACATTTGTATTGCATCCGACCCGACCCGCTTGCTTGAAACCTGTCTTGATTCATGTTTATGATCTATCCTGACTTGTTACGTAGACTCATGCACTTTCATTTTTATTTATACATTGCATACTCGCATTATATCCGGCATCTGCATTTTATATAACATTTCAAGTCACATAAAATATTTTAAATATACATGCATGGCCTGCATGATACCCCTAACCCTGTGGCAGTATCCGCGTATCTTGTTCTCGTCCTGTTCAGTGTAACGGACTTGTTTGGATGGATACGCGCACGTACGTGCATCCGTTCTTGGGGCTATGCATTTTCGTTACCCGGATATCCAATTTTAGTTTTGGTCGACATGTATATTTTTCATATTTTGAAACTAAATTTTTAGACCCGACCCGGGTATGTTTTGGTCTAAAGTTTGTTTTTACCAGAAAATCAAATTTTATTAATTTAATTTTTTTTATTAAAAATTAACACAGTTTAAATTTTTATAACTAAACATAGTTTTTTAAATTTAAAATCTTAACTTATACAACAACCTCTCACTCTCTCTCTTCCTTTCTTTCTCTCTCTCTTTCTCCCGCAGCACTCTCTCTCCCCACACTCTCTCTCTCCCCTTCTCTCTCCTCTCAAACGCCTCTCTCTCTCCTCTTTCGAACACTGTTCGCTCCTCGAGTCGCGTCACCGCCCTCCGCGTTCTCGTCACCTCCCTCCTCTTCTTTTCTTCTCCCTCTTCTTCTTAAACTCGAGCGCCCACGAGAACCCATACCAAGAAACCCTAGCTCCCCGTGCCTCATTGCCCTCAACCTCAAAACTCAACCCTCATCTCCATCCTCTTCTCCTCCTCCTCGTCATCATCTTTTTCTGCTTCCTTCTCCTTTCCCGAGAGCCTGCACACACCAACCCTAACCCACAGAACCCTGCACACCCAAACCCTAGCTCCTCAATCCATCCCGTAGCCGACCACCTCGTCGTCACCTCACCCCATTCTTCTCTCCTCTTCCTCTTACCTTCTCCAACAACCAAGGCTCACCTGCACACCCACTGCCATTGCCAAACCCCCACTGCACCTTGCCTCGCCGGAGCTCCACTAACCCGACCCTGACCTTAACCACCTACACCACCTCTCTTCTGTTTCCTGAGCACCAACCCCAGTAAGCACCAACCCCTTCTTCTATTTCTTCTTCTTCTTCTTCTTTTTCTTTTTCTTCTCTTGATTCTTGATCTTTTCCAGCAATCGCCGGAGTTGCGTCGACGCTGCCGATCCGACAATCCAGTGAAGATACGTTGCCAGCGTGACCACCCTCTTGCCTTGCCTGGACCCGTCCCGCGTGCCGTGTGTGCGTTGCGATGATTTACCGACGTCGGATGTGCCGTGCGTATCCATCGTGTGATCTGATCGAGGCAAGTTTATCTTGCTACATGCTATGATATATTTTACATCCATACTAATAATACTATTTAATGTTTAGTGTATTGTACATCCTCTGTTATCATTTTACTATTTTCGGATACCCGTTTGCATCCATATCATTTAAAATATATATAACTGAATCTATAGATCATATTAATTCATATTATTATTGTAATAACACACCATGCTTAATAATATGCATCCCACTTAGTCTTGGAACTGTAAATGTAACCATGATCGATGTTTGTGCATCCATAGCATTAATTTTATATCTATTCGCATACCATATCACATTATTGCATATTATTGTTTTATTAGCACTCCATGCTTGATAATGTGCATCCTACATAGTCATGATGTAACCCCTGATAAATATTTGTGCATGCATACTTTTATCGTGCACCCGTACTTGCTACAGTTTTTTTATGAGCATCCGCTTGACACATGTGCACTACCTGAAATGACTTGATATATCACTACTTGACATGTTACCTGATTCTGTTTCTAATGCCGACAATCCTGACATGTTGTCTCGATGGACATATCCTGTTGTCTGTATAGACAAACCTGTACCTACTTGATCCTGTGTCGGCATTAGCTCCAGATTTATCAATACTTGACTTGAACACATAACTTGGTGGTATGGGGAAATCAATGATGAAACCTGACTTGTAACTCGACAGTTCGATGCTTATACTGATCAGTTTTACGGGCTAGGCCAGACCCGGGATGCTGCTGCTGACATCATTCGTCTGTACATGTTACCTGTTTACTGCCTAGCGGCACGTCTCGGATTCAGCCCGAGAGTCTTGACCGTGGTCCCGGGCATGCACGGGATACTATTGAGTTACATCGACGATTCATTAAATTGATTTCATATAATTGAGAGTAGTTACCCAGTAGTTTAGTTCGGATTACCCATTGCACGTCATATATGCTTTTACCCTTCATTGTTCCACATTCGTGTTACTGTTATACCTTTATTACTGTTCATACTCGTGCCTGCATGTTTTTATACTCCTGATTATATTATTGTTGATATTATGACGCACTGACGTCTGGGTTTTTCATGGCCTAGATCCTCTACCTTTGCAGCAAGCCGATCAGAAGTATTTCAGTGCACAGGCCGAGCAGTGAGGACATGTTAGTATTTTAGTTTAGTTTTCTTTCAGCATTTTCATTCCTGATGTGAGCCCATATTTGGGACGTACATTCCAGATTATTATTATTTATTGGATCTATTGCTTCCGCATATTATTTCTTGACTCGTTTATTCTGGCTCATGGACATGTACTAGATAGTTTATTTTATTTCTACTGTTTTTGATATTTTATAGACAGCCATAATATGACTATGGAGAGATATTTCCTAGCCACTGGTAGCATGGTTGGCTCTGTCACGTGCCGATCGTAGCGCACTCTGGGAAGCGGGGCGTGACAACTACTATTTTCATCATTAGGTACACACCGCCGAATGATTTGGTCATTGCACTATTTAAACAAATAAGGATCATCCCAAAAGAAATATTTTACTTGGGAGTGAAACTTATATCGATCTTCTTTAGACCATTTAGGCAGTGTCATTTACGTGACGAGAAAATTAACTATATGCGCGAACCATGGTTCACTAGCGGTTGTGTATAACTATTCGTCGGGAAAATGGTCATTTATAGGAAGTTCTTGTATAGGTGCAAGTGGTAAACGTAATAAGCGATCGGCCACAATATTTTCGGATCGCTTTCTGTCTTTTATTTTAAGGCTAAACTCTTATAATAAAAGGATCCATCTAAGAAATCGGGCTTTAGCATCTTTCTTAGAAATAAGATGTCTAATGGTCGATTGATTCATGTAGATCGTAGTGTGTGAACCGATGAGATATGACCTAAACTTTTCAAGTGCGTATAGAACAGCTAAAAATTCTTTTTTGGTGGTGAAATAGTTTAACTGGGCATCATTTAGGGTCCTACTCGTATAATGGATGACATGTGGCATCTTGTTAATTCGTTGTTCTAAAACAGCTCCAATTGCAAAATCTGATACATCACATATAATCTCAAAGGGCTCACTCCAATTAGGAGTGTGAATAATAGGAGAGGATGTAAGCTCCTTCTTCAATTGCTCGAAAGATTTGAGGCAATCGGAACCAAATTCAAAAGGTGTATTCTTGGTAAGAATTAAATTCAAGAGTCTAGCAATCTTACTAAAGTCCTTAATAAACTGTCTATAAAATCCTGCATGCCAAAGGAATGACCTAATGTCCTAAACGGTTTTGGGAGGGGGTAGATTATAGATTATATCTACTTTAAATTTATCTACCTTAATGTCTTTGCGTGAAATAATGTGGCCTAGTACAATGCCTTATTTGACCATAAAATGGCATTTCTCCTAATTGAGTGTTAAATTCTTTTCTTTGCACTTTTGGAGTATTAACTCCAAGTGGTGTAAACACTCATCAAATGTATCCCCATAAACTGAAAAATCGTCCATAAAAACCTCAAGAAAACATTTCACCATGTCGGAAAATAGGCTCATCATGCATCACTGAAAAGTGGCGGGTGTATTACATAGTCCAAAAGGCAACCATCTATATGCAAATGAGCCAAATGGACATGTAAAGGTGGTCTTTTCTTGGTCGTCGGGCGCAATGGGTATTTGGTTATAACCGGAGTATCCATCTAGAAAACAATAATACTCATGACCGGCTAACCTTTCTAGCATTTGATCGATAAAAGCAACGGAAAGTGATCTTTCCTAGTTGCGGTATTAAGCTTATGATAGTCAATGCACATACGCCACCCGGTTTGAATGCAAATAGGGACTGGCTCGTTCATGTGGTTTTCAATGGCAGTAATACCCGACTTTTTAGGTACCACATGAATTGGGATAACCCATGTGCTATCATAAATAAGGTATATTATACCACTATCAAGACATTTAATTATGTCTTTCCTCACTGCCTCTTTCATAATATGATTCAAACGGCGTTGAAGATCTCTAACTGGGTCACGTCCCGCTTCCCGGTGTACGTTAAGAGGACGCGACTGGTCCGCTACGTATTTACTCAGAAGTAAACACGCTAAGCATAACTAAGCAATATAAAGTAAAATGTATACAAGAGACATGAATGTAAATAAACAGAAACTTTTATTTATTAAACATTTCTTTACAATACAACAGGAAATATAAATACAAGTCTGGAATGCAATGCCTAAACAATAGCTTAAACTGAATGAAAAGTAAGTACAAGTAAAGTCAATGCTCAGGGTCTTCTGTGAACTGCTCTAAGTGCTCCTGGCTGGTCTCGAACTCTTCGGAGTCGGGTCCTCCTGACAACATTCCGAAGAAAAAGAGAAATAGGAATGTCCTTAGCGAACAATCACTCGGTGAGTCCCAAAGAAAGAATGAGAAGAATAGACAGAGAATAAAACAGGTGAGGTAACTAATACTATATTTTTTATACTAACGTAGTTGTTGTACCTTGGTACAGAATATACCAGTGTATACGAGAGGAGTCCAACTTACACCGTGGAATTTGGTAACCCGTAGTACAAGGCACCGTCGAAAATACCACGGAACAACGACATGGATGTAATAACGTCTTTTAGTGACCACCTCATGCCACCTTTAACATATTCTGTACCAGTCTACCCCTTTATAAACCCCGTAATATTTATTGTATTGATTGTATTGTATTGTCTTGAAGTAAATGGAAGACTTGCCGAAACCATGATATCAGTAAATGGAATGGATATAAATGGATAGTCATGTAAACAGAGTATATCCATGGTTCGGTTCGGTCAATATAGATTGATATAGATTGAATTCTGGCATTCATGAATTCATGTTGAAATGGAATTATACTTGAATCGAATTAAAGTCAGATTATAATCAGATTTGATCGTGACTCAAACTGAGTCAGGCTTGAAGTCCTGATTGTTTTGGAGTTATCGGTAACTGCTGCACATGGACGGCAAGATTGGTGTCTTTTTCCAAGACAATTACCGTATGATAACTCCGTTATTATATTGTCTACCTTAGATAGGCAAGCACCCATATTCTCCGGCTCCCCGAGGCTCAAGAGAATTGGTCCCGCTTAAACCTATATTTACTAGGGTCCTTATTATAAATTGATATAACTTGAGGAGGTTTTATGTAAAAATAGTTTTGATATATTTTCAAAATACACCTCAAGTATTTAATTATCATCTATAGAGTTTTTTAAGTGTATATTTTATAAAAGTAAAATTTTCTAGTGAGTAGAACCTAGTTTTCATTGTATATGGTATTTTAATGAAATATTGGAATTTGCATTGTATTGAAACGGTAGTTTCATGTATTGGTGATTCCTTTGATTTAGAAAACATGGAATATTTTTATAATATATTTAAAATAGATCTTTTGATAATATTCATATATATATTTATATATTAAATAAAAATAAATTTTATTTAGTTTTTAGAAATCTCATTTTCTTTAAAATTGCATTAAAAATTCCATCGAGATCGAATGCTCCTTGCGGAGGTCTGCATCTCGCTCTACTAGGCCCGAGGATGTGTGATAACCCGCACCATCCCGATCGGGGTTCCCCAAAATGGGTTGTAGAGGAACAATTGCAAGGAATTTAATTAACACTCTTTTTAAAGAAAACGGTTTTTAATTATTTAAGGTATTTTTTCGTAAAAGCGTATTATCCCATAATCTAGAATCCCAAAACTCATCGTGCTATATCAAAAATGTATGTTGTAAAGAGGTAGGTCATTACCTCGTGAGTTATCTAAAGGTAATACAGTTAAAAGTGGATAACAATATCGTTTGTAAACATGATAGTATTTTACTGTAAAAGTGAAATAGAAATTGCAACATGACTTATTTTGCATTGAAACTTGTTCTAATATATTTATTTATATTTGTTAAAGATTATAAGAGAATATGGTGATTTATTGTTTAAGAAAAATGGAGTTTTTTTTAAAGAAAAGAGAGTCAGAAGTTGGAATAACTCCGCTTTCGACGAGTTTTGAAAAGAAGATGTTTTAGAATAGTAGAAGAGGATAGGAGAGGGTACTTACAAGCTACAAAGATAGAGGGGAGGTAGGGTAAGACTATGGAACCGTCGGGGTATCGTTTCGTCGCCGGAATCTCCTCGAAACGTCGTCGAAACTTCGCCCTTTGCTAACTCCACTTGCACAACTTAGGACTTGGAAATTTTATACGGTTTTTGTAATGAAATTATGAGTGAGGAGGGGTGAAATGTGGTGTGGTATTTATATGGAAACTTAGGGTTTTGAGGGTTAAAGAATACATTAAAAATATGCATTAAAATTTGACTTAAAGAGTGAAATTACACTCTCTGGATGAATACAGAGTAAACAAACAATATGGGGGTAGTGGGGTAGGCGAAGTGGTACTAGGGTGAAAAATTGGGGACTATCCCCTACGGGGGGCCCGGCGGTGCCATCCACGAAGGCAATCACGCCGGCTATCTCAGTGGTTGGGGTGCTCGGATGCTTGCCACGTGTCTCTGTCGCTTCGACTAGCCTATTGCACATGTTTGTTTAATCTGTGACTCTTCATTTTATATGTTGTGCACGTGCAAATCTTTGGGCTTCTAAAAGATTAAAAGAAAATACAATAAAAATAATATGTGGCTGATGGAATTCGAACACAAGGGCTACATCACAGCAGTGCAAGGCTTTACCAATGAGCTACAAGTGCTTTCTTGCTGTTCAAAAGCAAATCAAATTTATAACTTGTGCTAAGGCTTAGATATTCCTTTCTGTATTTTGGAAAAAATTTGTACAGAAAGGTTAGAGTTGTTACAAACTGACTTGGCATTGTCTATCAAGTGAATTATATGTTGCACTATAGCATGGCTAATTCCCTTGATATCCGCCATAGTCCATCCAATAGCCACTTTATTAGTCTTAAGAATAGATAGTAAAGCCTCCTCATTCTCCTTAATAAGTTCAGCAGAAATTATAACTGGGAGCGTATTATTTAAACCTAAATAGGAATATTTTAGGTTTGATGGGAGGGGCTTGAGCTCTAACTGGGTTCAAGAAAAAGTGGCTCAAGTGGGGCCCTTCCCATGTAGGCTATTGGGAGAAAATCATTAAAAGCAACAACTTCTTTGTTACTAAGTTCCTCCTCTATGCAATATTCTGTAAAGCAATTATCTAAGGCAATTTCTTCATCATTAGAAATATCATTAATTAAGTTGACTTCAAAAGGCTTATAGGGATCACTTGGCTAATTTGCTAGGTTAAAAATATTAAGATCAATTGTCATGTTCCCAAATGATAGTTTCATAGAACCATTACGACAATTGATCAATGCATTCGAAATGGTTAGGAAGGGCCGACCTAGTATGACAGGAATTTGATTCCTAGGGTTAGTGATGGATTGTGTTTCTATCACGATAAAATCTACGGGGAATATAAATTCCCCAAGTTTAATCAACACGTCATTGATCTCACCAATAGGAGTCTTGATGGACCAGTCGTCTAGTTGCAAAGTGATCTTAGGGGGTTTAAGCTCACCTAACCCTATAACTACTCATATACAGAATATGACAAAAGATTAGCACTAGCACCCAAGTCCAATAAAGCTCTATTATGACCTTTTCGCCTATAATCCAAAATATAGTAGGACTACCGGGGTCCTTATACTTTACGGGCATAGCATTTCTCAGGATGTCACAAATATTGTCTACTAAAAAGACCATCTTAAGCACTTTAGTTTGTCTCTTATTCGTGAATAAATCTTTGAGATATTTTGCATATGAAGGAATTTGGTCAATCATGTCCAAAAGTAGGACATTGACCTTTACTTGTTTAAATATCTCCACCATCTTTTCTACCTTAGCAGCTTGCTTCTTGGCCTTTAAACGTTTTGGATATGGTGCTTTAAGCTCAAGAGGGGTATCTATAGAAGATGGGTGGGATGGAGATGTGCGTGCATCAATAGATGCTTGTTGTGTAAGCGGGGTAGGAGACTGCTGCTCCTTATTAGCCGGGATCTCTTCCGAATCTTCGAGCATCCTAACCTGATTATCAACCTATTTACCCGATCACAAGGTAATTATGGCATTTGCTTGCACTGGATTTGTACGTGTATCTTTTGGATTCGTAACAAGTTGACTAGGTAGGGTTCTTTGCTCACGTCCTTCTAATGCTGTAACTAACTGACCAATTTGCCTTTATATATTAGAGATTGATTGTTTAATTGGTGTTATCTCATTTTGAAAATAGGTGGCCATTTTCTTCTCAACGTTAATATAATTATTCTCATTCCCACTCCTTTGATAAGCATTAGGTTGGGCAGGATTGGATGGAGAACCTTATCTTTGATTTTGGAATTGTTGGCTAGTGTTACCTTAATTCCATTGCAAGTTAAGGAGGTTCCTCCATCCTTGGTTGTAGTTTTGAGAATAAGGATTATTATTTTTTTATGTTGGTAGATAGCATTAGTGGTCTTTTGACCTTGAGGACCATTTAAAAGAGGGCATTCTTCTGAAAGGCATAAAGAGTCTTGACAGTTAAAACAAGGAGAGGGTTGACTGACTTGAGCAACGGGGGTAGGGGTAGTTGATTGCTTTTCTATTGATTTCTGAATGGCAGCCAATTGGGCTTGCATTCAAATTGTAACTTCAACCGTGTGGATCCCACCCTTAGACTTAGTTGACCCTCTCACACTAGAACTCTCCCACTGCATGGTCTTATCGGACAATT
Organism: Agapanthus africanus; assembly: GCA_030015575.1. Taxonomy (NCBI): domain Eukaryota; kingdom Viridiplantae; phylum Streptophyta; class Magnoliopsida; order Asparagales; family Amaryllidaceae; genus Agapanthus; species Agapanthus africanus. The sequence continues at coordinate 764,431,432 of JASDDO010000022.1, read as the reverse complement.
ATTCTAAAAAATCCCATGCCTCATCATCTTTCTTCATCATAAAATTCCCTTGACACATGGATTCAATCATAAACTTGGATTCTATGTCATCATAGACTATTTGACATAGCTCCCATTTAGCTATACCATCAAGGGGCATTTTATGAGAAAATTCTTGAAACATTCGAAATACTTCCAAAAAGATTCTCCATGTTTTTGCGAAAAGTCCTAATTTCGTTTCGAAATTTAGCGGTTTTAAAATGCGGGTAGAACTTTTTAAGAAATGTCTTCATAAATTCATCCCATATCCTAATTGTATTGGCCGGCACACTGTAAAGCCAATGCTTAACTTTATCAGTGAGGATAAAGGGAATAAGTCTAAGCTTAACTGCATCTTGGTTCAACTGGTTAAGTTTAAACATTTGACATAAATCCTCAAACTCCCTTATGAATACATAGGCGTTTTCGGATTCTAAATCATGAAACTTAGGAAGTGAGTTTATGAAAGCAGATTTTATTTCAAAGTCACCGGCTGCTATCAGTAATACTATGCATGATGGAAGTGATATGCGGACATGATAGCATCTATCCTGTAGGGTAGGTGTAGCGGAGACGATTTCAGCCATAGTATCTATAAAATTAAGACAAGTCAAACGCTTTTTTCGTATTGACCCCACACGTGCATACACCGTACATAAAAGTTTTTTTTATTTTAATGCAAAAATTAAGATTACTGGAGACTCTAGCAAATCACTAACACAGTGAGCAAACAAACCTAGATCTAGGGTTACCTAGGCCAAGTTACGAGACCCGCTCTTAACTGCCAGGAGACAAATTGCGGGATAGATCCTCTAACAGCTTTTTAACAACCTTGAAGTCAAATCAGTGCCAGTTAAGTAGGAGGGTTCCGCTATACGAATCACCGAAATAGCGGGTCTTAATTAAATAACCATAACTAGTCACACGTCACTAGAAACCTTAAAATTGAATCGGATAACTGTTAGATTGCCTACAAGCTCCTCTTGTCCTATTAAGCGCGATATGTCCTTAAGGGATGAAGTCTAGATTTTTTTTAAATTACTGTAGGTCAATGCGGATGCTTAGTTGTGATTTGTGGGGCCTAGAAAAGATGATGAAATCCCCACCTAATCTGGATTTGGGTTGTTGCCCCTTAGAATCTTTTAAAATATGCAATGCAGTCTAAAACAATCAAAGATCTAAAATATAAAATTATTTTGTAAGTGCAAAGAATCCTGCAAAAATCTTTTAGTTGGAATCAAATTGAGATTTGTGGAAGAACGAGATCTTGCCTAGATTTAGCTCTGTTCGTCTTAATCTTCTCTTCTAGTAAGTTTGTCTCGATTCCTGAAATATCACAGAATCAAGTAAACTAAATATAATTTAATTTACAACTAAAAGCTAAAACTTAAATTTAAATATAATTAAACTATACCTCCTTGACAACGGCGCCAAAAATTTGATGTGGATTTTATTAGTCCTCCAATTTTAACCACAAGTATACAGTTTATCGCAGTTGTACTTGAAAATCATTCCCACAGAGAGGTGTGTTAACTACTTTTAAATTAAATTAAAGAGTTAGATTTTTTTTTAAAATCTAAAGATTTAAATACAAAATAAAATAAAATTTGGTTTTTAAGAGAGAGAAATCTAGAGTTATTATTTGCATTTCTAATGCGGTGGTTTATATGATAAACTTTTATTCTCTTTCCTAGTTTTAACTAATGATCTATTAATAACATAAAAGCATAAGATAAATTATTTTATTTAATCTTATCCTATCAATTATATTATATCATTTAGATTTACTTTAAAACCCTAATTCTAGTTTATTAAAATTATCTTATTTAACCATCTATGCATATTTGTAGGTCATGAATCTATAGCTACCATGTTTTAGGTTTTTCTAAATTAAATCAATTAACAAGATTGAATATCTATGATCTATAATTGAATATCTATGATCTATAATTATATCTACCATTCCTAATTATGTTTCTATATTGTCGTGCTATCATTAACCTAATTAGTTTATAGGTTTCTTATTTATCCCTAATTTTTACTTAAAGGTGTCAACTTTTCATAAAAAATAGATTTTTTAGATTAAGAACAAAGAGAGATAAACATATATAGATTAAGAAACATTCATATTAAAGTAAGAATAAATGTTATAAAAATATCACACCACAAAAGACAGCAAATAAAAAACACCTAGAAGAAGATTAGTCACTCATGATATTAAACAAAAACAGAATTTTATTCATAATATAATAACTTACAACTTTTTCCAGATCTCTTCAAATTTGAAAACCCTAGTTCTGTATCAAGAGAGAGAGATGAAACTCTAAGACTATACAAGTGCTTATATAGGGCTAAGGAAGATTGAAGAACAAATAATAGAAGATACAAGAGAATCTACCTGCTGATAATCTAATCTAATTGCTCTGTTGAACGTTGTTGTGAGTCTTTAGAATCTTCAAAAGATGAAACCCTACATCTTATATTAATTTATGTAGAAAGATGATCGTGCCCATAAAAATTCTCACTGAACGGCCCAAAATCGACCGTTGATCCGCCGCCATTTTTTTGGTTTCGTGGCTCCAGATTTTTTCTGTGGTTTTATCGTCAATTTAGATGATTTTTTAGCACATAAAATCTTGAATAACTCGCTATATCTCTGTAGTTGCGCCGATCTCCGAATTGTTCCTAAATTTGGGATATAATTAGGCAGGTTAATTTGTTGCTTTTGATTTTATTTGGTTTCTTCAACTGATTTGTTGTTGTGATGATCGATTCACCTCTATTTCTTACAACCATTGCTGATTTGTAATGATATTCCAAAATTTGTTCCAAATTTGCAAATTGTCTTTTGATTTTCTGAATAATTCCCTTAAGTCTCCATTTTACGCACGTAATCCTTATTTTAGCACAATTTTCCATCTTTTTGCATCCAACCTCTGTTATCTGTAATAATTCATAAAAGATATCCAGAAAAGCATAAAATATGATAATAAAATGATAAATGAATTAGAAAATGTGCAATAAATTACACCAATCAATAATCTCCTCACATGATCTTCTTCCTCAATAAAACACTCTTGATGCAGCAGATAACGATCATAGTGCAACGCCTCCTCGCTAATATAATAGCTGAACTTTGAGGAGTAGTCCCCAACTGGCTTACCACGGGGTAATTTCTAAGATCCATAGGTCATCTCCTCATTTGGGGAAACAACTTCGTCACGCCTCGTTTCTCTGTAGACGGAGACGTTGATGTAGTAAGCCCGCGGCATATTTATTCAGAGAAGAATGCTCTTTAAATAAATATGCTAAGCGTATTGAAACAAAAGTACACAATGCAAGAATAAATGGAGACTGAAAATTTTTCAACAAACTTCTTTATTTATATTCAAACTTGAAACATTTACAATACAAGAGCTTAACTACAAGAACAGAAATGTCTAAACAAGTGGCATACTTAAATTGAAAGAAAAGATAAGCTAAACTAAGTCTGAATAATGATCTGGTCATAATTCTCCTTAGTGGCGTCTACTTCCTCCGTCTCAACAGTACCTGATGAACATTCTAAGAAAACAATGATAGGTGGAATGTCCGTCAACGAACCAACGCTCGGTATTTCCCAAAGGTAGATAAATATGAAAAGTAATAGGTATAGCATAAAATGAAGTAATATAAATGACGAGTAAAAGTGTGTGTAAGTGAACATGGGTATATGTTCTATAGGTCTTGATTGTCGTGAAAAGTGTGTTGTAAATAACCGCAATCAAGACGGTGTAGCAAATAGCTAGTCTCGATGAGTACGGATCGTCCGCTGGAAAACGGTGAATTTCTTATCTTTCTTTAGACGGGTTGATAGAAGAAAGGTGAGATGTTTTTCGTTTAAATTAGGATAGTTAGAAAATTTTATAATAGAAAGGCTTGTAGGGTTTATAGGACTTAGCAGTTAATGGATGAAATAAAAAAATTAATTCTTTTTATCTTTTAATTATTTAATACTAGAAAGATAGAGATGAATGTTGATTAGGATTTTTGGAGGGAATTAGGGCTTTCCACTACTGCCCCTTATCCTTCCATTGATCTCTATTTATCTCAAGCCGTTAACAAAACGATTATTAACGAATCTCGAATCATGATCGTGAATATAATGAATTGATAGCGCGCCCGATAAGAGGGTTAACATTCATTTTGCTAAAATTTATAAATATTAAAACTTTTAAAAAGTTAGTTTTCATCCATTATTCTACCCTATCCTATAAACCCTGGCAAGCAAGAACTTACTCGCTCATGGATATTAGCGATTTAAAAGAGAGGTGGAAGATGAATGAAACCATAATTGTCATGCCCCGCTTTCCAGTGTACGGGTGAGAAGACGCGACGAGGCCCGCTACGTATTTACTCAGAAGTAAACACGCTAAGCGTATCTAAGTAATATAATGTAAATATATACAAGAATACATGAAATGTAAATGAACAACAATTTTTATTTATTAAACATTTCTTTACAAGTACAACTGAAAATGTAAATACAGAAATGGAAAGCAATACCTAAACAATGGTATGAACTGAAAAGAAAATATATACAAGTATCTAGAGCTCTGGGTCAATGGCAAACTACTCCAAGTCTTCAGTACTGGGCTCGACCTCCAGAGAATCCGATCCACCTGACAATATTCTAAAGAAAAAGAGAAGGAATGTCGTCAGCAAATAATCGCTCGGTAAGTCCCAAAAATAGGTAGAACTAGAATAAACAGAAAGAATATAACTGTATACTATCTGATTGTTATGTTAACGCAGTTGTTTGTAACTTGGTACAGAATATGCCAGTGTATACGAGAGAAGTCCCGCTATTCCGGAGACTAAGGTATACAGAGCACAAGGAACCGTTAAGCCACGGGACAACAGCAATGGATATTCAGGTTAGGTGTATTAAAGTGACCGTCTCGTGCCACTTCTAACACATTCCGTACCAGTCTACCCATTTAAAACCCCGTAATGTATTTTGTATTGATTGTATTGTTTTGTTTTATAGATGGAAGACTTGCCGAAAAGATGATATCATGTAAACGGAATGGATATAAATGAATAGTATTGTAATCAGAGTATATCCATGGTTCGGTTCGGTCGAGTCATGTTGATATAAATTGAATTCTGGTATAAATAGATTCATGTTGAAATGGAGTTATACTTGAATCATATTCAAGGATAGATTGGTTTCATATTCTACTGAAACTCGGCCTGAGTCAGACACTTTACAACGAATTGAAGTTCTGAGTTAGTTTTGATGTTATCGGTAACTGCTGCACATGGACGGCAGGATTTGTGTCTTTTTCCAAGACAATTACCGTATTGATAACACCGTTTTTAGGTTGTCTACTTTAGATAGGCAAGCACCCATATTCTCCGGCTCCGTGAAGCTCAAGAGAACTGGTCCCGCTTAAACGTATGTTTACTAGGGTCCTTATTGTAAATTAATATAACTTGAGGGGGTTTTATGAAAAATAGTTTTGATATAGTTTCAAAATAAATCTCAAGTATTTAATTATCGTATTAATGGTTTTCATGGATGTAAATTTTGTAATATGAAGTTTTTTAGTGAATAGAACCTAAATTTCATTATATATGGTATCTTAGTATAATATTGGAATTGTATTGATTTGTAATGGTAGTTTCATGAAATTTGTGATTCCTTAGAAAAGACATGGAATACATATAATATATTTAAAGTAGGTATTTTGATAATATATATATATATTAGTAAAAATAAATTTTATTTATTAAGTAGAAATCTCATTGTTCTTAAAAATTGTATTAAAAATTCCATCGAGATCGGATGCTCCATGAGGAGGTTTGCATCTCGCTCTATGTCACGACCCACCCCCAATACAGAGAGTATTGTCCGCTCTGACCGTAGCCGCACGGTTTTGTCCTTCGGGGCGAACTGGACCCGACCAGGGGCCACTTCCCAGGAGGTCACCCATCCCAGGACTTCTCTAGCCCGAGCACGCTTAACTACGGAGTTCTCAAACTCCTGTAATTCCAGTTCCCTTAAAAGGCGCCTCTGTATTGAAGAGCGGTATCATTCTATTTATAGTACAGATCTGTCCTTTTTCGGAATGTATTCCGAAAATTCCCCATTGTTTTACAGTGGGTCCCCATGCATATCTGGTATAAATGGGTATACCGGATAATACATGGGGTATTACATTCTCCCCCACTTAGAACAATGGTTCGTCCTTGAACCACAGACCTACTATTGAGGAACCAGCTCTGATACCATTCTGTCACGACCCACCCCCAATACAGAGAGTATTGTCCGCTCTGACCGTAGCCGCACGGTTTTGTCTTTCGGGACGAACTGGACCCGACCAGGGGCCACTTCCCAGGAGGTCACCCATCCCAGGACTTCTCTGGCCCGAGCACGCTTAACTACGGAGTTCTCAAACTCCTGTAGTTCCAGTTCACTTAAAAGGCGCCTCTGTATTGAAGAACGGTATCATTCCATTTATAGTACAGATCTGTTCTCTTTCGGAATGTATTCCGAAAATTCCCCATTGTTTTACAGTGGGTCCCCATGCTTATCTGGTATAAATGGGTATACCGGATAATACATGGGGTATTACACTCTACTAGGCCCGAGGATGTGCGATAATCCGCACCATCCCAATCGGGGTTCCCCAAAATGGGTTGTAGAGGCAAATTTGCAAAGAAATAAATAATACGCTTTTAAAGAAAACGGTTTTTGAATGTTTATGGTATTTAAATGTAAAATCGTATTTTCCCACAAACTAATATTCCAAAAGTCATCGTGCTATGTCAAAAATGTGTGTTGTGATGAGGTAGGTCATTACCTCATGAGTTTTTTAAAGGTAATATGGGCAAAGTGAATAAGCAATACCGTATGTAAACATGATGGTATTTTACCGTAAAAATGAAATAGAAGTTGAAATACATGTTATTTTGAGATGAAACTTATTCTAATGTGTTTGTTTATGATTGCTAAACAATATACAACAAGATGGTGAATTTTTTCTAAAGAAAAATTGTGTTTTTAGTTAAAATAGAATCGGAAGTCGGATTAACTCCGCTTCCGACTAGTTTTGAAGAATGAAATCGTTTTAATAGAAGAGAAGGGGGAAAGAGGAAACTTACAGATTAGAAAGAAAGGGAAGAGGTAGTGTGAACTTAGGAAGGCGTTGGGGAGTCGTTTCGTCGCCGGATTCTTCCCGAAACGTCGCCGGAATTTTGACCTTTGCTAACTCCACTTGTACAACTTTTTGGACTTAGAATTTTTAGAGAGTTTTAGCATGGAATTTCTGAATGAGGATGGGTAAAATGTAGTGTGGTATTTATAGGGAAAATTAGGGTTTAGGGTAATGAATTGAGAATTAAAAATATGCATTAAAAATGGATTTACGAGAGGAATTATCACTTTATTGATAAATGTAGAAAAATCAAACAGGCTAGGGTTAGTGGGGGGAGTCCAAGGGGTGTGGGGTTAAAATTTGAGAGCATTAGCAACGAGGGGGCCCGGCGGCGTCAGCTTATTTGCTAATCTCCCCAGCCAAATTCAGAGGGTAGGGCTTGGATCTTTGACACCTGTCCCTGTCTGTTCATATATCATTTCTCACATATTTGTTTACTTTGTGAATTTTTATTTTACGTGCAGTGCGCGTGCAAACCTTTGAGCTTCTAAAAGTTTAAAAGAAAAATCAAGAAAAAATATATGTAGCTGGGAGGATTCGAACACAGGGGCTATGTCACAGCATTGCGAGGCTTTACCAATGAGCTACAAGTGTTTTCTTGCTATTCAAAAGCAATTCAAATACTTATAACATACTCAGGATTGTAAATACTCCATTTGTACATTAACTTTTAAACAAATTTTCTGTACACTGAAACAGAGTTGTTACAATAATTAAAAGTGCAGAAAGTAATTGCGGAAAGTAATACAGGAAAGTAATGCAGAAAAGCAATGTGGAAAGTAAATGCGACAAAAATTAAAAGAAAAGACTACCTTTATTGCTCAACTAGTGCATTACAAATTGCTCTCTGAAAATCTAAATTACAAAACCTAGTTGCTCACTAGATTTCTCTCTTGATTGAGAGATAGATGAATAGATGATTAGATAGATAGCTCTCGGTCCTTTTATAAGCTCTGGAATGTGAAACCCTAAATGACATATTGAAGTGTGTGAAATTACGATCATGACCCTGAACTTTCAGATCCTACGGCCGCTAAATGACCGCTGAACTGCCGCCTATAGCCCTATTTGACCGCGCTTCCACCACCGTTTGGTGGGATTGTGATTTAGGAATTTTTTCTTGGCTTTTTCTCTCGATATTTAGAGATCTTTGTGATATAAAGATTATGAAAATATTTCTCTTAGTCTCTGCCGTTGCTAGATTTCTCGATTTGCATCTAATATTTGGCAGATTTGATTTGATATTTTGATTGGATGTGGATCTCCAACTTAGATTTCAGACCTGAGCTAATCTTATTATAATACCTGCACAATATCTCAAATCAAATTGTTAGTAGTATTTTTTTATTTTTGAGATATTATTCCAACCATTTATATGATATGATATGTTAAGAATATTGATTATGATTATTGGATATGATATGCATATTTTAATATGAATATTTTATTTAAATATTATATGCATATATTTTCCCTAATTATATTAATTATAAATGAAAAACATATGATAATAATCTTTTTATAAATAAACCCGCATATGTTCTTTATTTACAATTAACACCTTTTAGTAGTTAATAATAATAGGGAAAATGTTCATACAAATGTGGAATAAATTAGACTTATCAAATATCCCTAAACTTATCTTTGATCGTTCCGAGCAAACTATTTATTAAAAGAAAAAGAAAACCTAGCACACTTTCGTAGGCAACATGATTGCACTTAGCTCGTGCAACAAGCATTTAAACCTCTAGGTATCCCTAGTAAGAGGAGTATTGTCTCCTGAGGGTTTTTCAGCGGATTACACCCACAAAATCCCAAAATAAAATAAAGAAAATAAAAATTACATGCAAAGATAAGAAACATATAAAAGAGAAAAAAAACTTGAAATTAAGAGTTTCAAACTATACTAGTCTTTTAGTTGTCACGATCCCTATCTTAATAGTTTTGAAAAGATGTCAGAAATCACATCATCTCTCAATAAAACATGGTCTTTAGTTTTTCCCCCTATCTATCCTCCAAATATCAATCATATACCCCCTACGTGTGTATAAAAGACATCCCTACACATGGAGAAATCAATTCAAGCTATCATACTCTTTATTCATATTCCTTAGTAATTTTTAGTCGGTAAATGTTTTTAGATGGATTTGCTCACACATTTTTTGTCACGCCCCGCTTCTCGGTGTATAGGCAGAGGGCGCGATGGGGTCCGCTACGTATTTACTCAGAAGTAAACACGCTAAGCATATCTAAGCAATATAAAATAAAATGTACACAAGAGACAAAATGTAAATGAACAACAACTTTATTTATTAATATTCTTTTTATAATACAACTGAAATGGAAATACATGTACTGAAAGAAATGCCTAAACAATGGCATAACAAAAATGAAAATGAAATGTACAAGTAACTAGAGCTCCGGGTCAAAAGCTAGCCGATCCAAGTCCTCGCTAGTGGGCTCTGTCTCCAGAAGGTTCGATCCACCTGACAACATTCTAAAGAAGAAGAGAAATAGGAATGTCGTCAGCGAACAATTGCTCGGTAAGTCTCAAAGATGAGGGAGAAGTAGAATAGACAGAGAGAGTATAGTTTCATAATGTTTTATTATAATATTAGCGCAGTTGTTTGTATATTGGTACAGAAAATGCCAGTGTATACGAGAGGAGTCCCACTTACACTGGAGATTTTGGTAACCCGTAGTACAAGGCTTCGTAGATAATACCACAGAACAACGACATGGATGTAATTACGTCTTAAGTGACCACCTCGTGCCACTTTTAACATGTTCCGTACCAGTCTACCTCTTATAAACCCCGTAGTGTTTATGTATTGATTGTATTGATTGTATGGATTGTATTGTCTTGTCTTGTATTATAAATTGTATAGATGGATGACTTGCCGAAACCATGACATCAGTAATGGAACAGATATAATGGATGAACATGTAAATGGAGTATATCCATGGTTCGGTTCGGTCAAGTTGAATAGATTGAATAGATTGAGTATATGGATTCATATTGAATTGTGGTTTTATACTTGAATCACATTCAAGTCAGATTGATTATATTTAGACTCAGTCTGAGTCAGATAATTAGAAAAGAAATTGAAGTCATGAATTAGGTTTTGATGTTATCGGTAACTGCTGCACATGGACGGCAGGATTTGTGTCTTTTTCCAAGAAAATTACAGTGTTGATAACACCGTTTGTTAGATTGTCTACCTTAAATAGACAAGCACCCATATCTCCGGCTCCCTGAGGCTCAAGAGACTGGTCCCGCTTAAACCTATGTTTACTAGGCTTCTTATTGTAATTTAGTATAACTTGAGAGGGTTTTATGTAAAAATAATTTTGGCATAATTGCAAAGTACGCCTCAAACATTTAATTATCGTCTTTAGGGTTTTCATAGATGTATATTTTACAGATGTGAAATTTCTAGTGAGTGGAACCTAATTTCATAGTATGTGATATTTTCTTGAAATATTGCACTTGTGTTGTATTTGGATGGCATTTTCATGTAATAGTGATTCTGTAGATTTTTTAAAAAACTTGGAATATTTATATAATTAAAATAGATATTTTGATAATAAATATATAGATATTTAATAAAAGTAATTTATTCATTTTCTTATAGAAATCTCATTTTCTAAAGAAAAATGTATAAAAATTCCATCGAGATCGAATACTCCTTGCGGAGGTTTGCATCTTACTCTACTATGCCCGAGGATGTGCGATAATCCACACCATACCGAACGGGGTCCCCAAAATGGGTTGTAAAGACGCAGTTGCATGGAAATATTTAATACACCTTTTATAGAAAACTGTTTTGTAAGTTTAGGGTATTTATATGTAAAGTCGTATTTTCCCGTATTCTATTGTCTCAAACTTCATCGTGCTATGATAGAGATGTGTGTTTGTCATGAGATAGGTCATTACCTCGTGAACTATCTATAGGTATTGCAAGGAATAAAGGTTATAATGTCGAAATGAATAGTTTATGGTATTTTTATGTAAAAATGCGATAAATATCACAAAAATGATTATTTTGATGTGAAACTTGTTTTATTGAGTTTGTTAATGTTTATTAATCAACATAAGAGAATATGATTTTATCTTTTTAAAGAAAAGTGTAGTTTTTAAAGAAAACTGAATCCCGCTTCCGTCGAGTTTTGGAAATGAAACTTTTTAAAGAAAAAGATAAGAAGGGAGATGGGAATTACTGGCTTTGATGAGAGGGGGGAAGCAGAAGGAGGTCTAGAATTCGTTGATACTTCATTGCCGGAAACTCCTCGTATCGTCGCCGGAACTTTGTCGGAACTCCGCCCTTTGCTAACTCCACTTGCACAATATATAGACTTGGGAATTCTTGAGAGTTTTGGCAGGGGTTTGTGTGTGAGGAAGTGTGGAATGAGGGGTGTTATTTGTAGGAAAATCTAGGGTTTAGGATAGTGAATGTGTGCATTAAAATTTGTAATAAAATGGGATTTAAATTGGTGATTTAAATTCTCTGTGTGAATGCCGAGAAAACAAGCAGTGTGAAAAGAAGTGGGGTAGGCCAAGGGTTGCAGAGAAAAGAATTAGGAGCATTAGGGACGAGTATGACCGAAGGCGCCGGCCTTTTTGAACTTGTCGCCGGGTCTTTACCGTCAGCTGTGGGTTGGGTTTGGTGCAGAGTGTTGGGGTCGTTTGGTATTCTTCAGTGTATGTGTTTGTTTAAAGTGTGACTCTTTAGTTTATGTGCAGTGCTTGTGCAAACTCTTGGGCTTCTAAAAGTTTAAAAGAAAATTAAAATAAAAAGATAATGTGGCTGATTGGATTTGAACTCGGGTGCTTTGTCTCAGCATTGCAAGAATTTACTAGTGAGCTACAAGTTATTTCTGCTGTTCAAAAGCAATTCAAACTTATAACTTGTGCTCAAGCTAAGGTACCCATTTCTGTATTTTTGAAAAAATTGTACAGAAAGTTTAGGGTTGTTACATTCTTCATGCGACCGTTAATACTTCTTGAGATACTAACTAACCGATTACCGAATGTGCTCACTTATTAAGACATAATTATTAATATCCCAGTTTTGCAATACCCAAGGCTTAGCAGTGACTCCCTAACCAGTTGGTCTAACGCACTAGGTGATAAGGCAGTCTCGCTATATTTTTTTATGCTGCCTTACGTAATTACAAAAGCAGTGTTCATTTTTCTCTTTAATTTTTTTATGCACCACTTATATTTTGTTAATTCTTCATACTAAGGCATCTAGGCAAGAGTATTTCAAGGTGTTCTCTACTATCCCAAGTTTCAAGATGTGTGCAAGTGCGTATAGTACGGTATCAACGTTCAGAAGATTGGACTCAAGAATTAGGACTATTTTTCATACTTATTTCTATCCGTAGATTAGTGATTCCTTTTGTTGGGGTAAAAATTTACACCCCGGTTGACCAAGTCAAAATCAAAGTCAACCCCAAACCAAGTGGGCCCAAGCCCAGATCCAGTGGGCCCATACCCGGGTCGAGCCCGAACATGAAGCGGCCGGTCTCCCACCACGCCAAGATAAAAATTTTGTAATAAATAATTTTGTTGTATTTCTTTTATTTTATTTTATGGATAAATGTAAGAAAAATAGGCATAAAGCCAAATTTTTGTAAAGCCCATGGCTTATGTGCAAAAAGAAATTGCACATGAGCCATGGAATGGGCAAAATGCCATTTTTTGAAGCCCAAGCGGCTATGTATAAAGTGTACAGCCTATAAAGGCAAAGATAATGAAATATCTCAACAACTTTTCTCTCTCTCTCTCAAAAATTTTTCAGATCTGAGATCTTTTCTTCTTCTTCAAGATTCCAAAATCTTCTTTTTACTCTTGAATTAAATCAAGAGTTTTACTCTTCTTTTTACAAAACAAATTAGTTTTTCACCACAAAACCCATAAAGGGGAACTCAGATCTTCCATTAGATCTCAAAAAGAAGAGATTTTTAAAAAATCCCATATCTCTTGATCTTCAAGATCCAGCTAACAGAGGAGGAAGAAGAAGAACATCTTTCACTAAACCCAAAAAAAACACACACACACACACACACTCAGGAGTCCAACTCCTCTCTGATTTCTCTTCCGAGAAAAATTTTTAGGCTAAAAGCCTCTTTTTCTCTCCGGCGCTCAAGCGCAGAGCGCCCGCGTGCCGACACGTGGCGCGCTTGCACTCAAGCGCTCAACTCTCGAGCGCAAAGCGCCCACGTGGCGTGCTTGCACTCAAGCGCAAGCGCCCGAGCGCAAGTCGCCCCGGTGCCGACACGTGGCGTGCTTGTGCTCCAGCGCAAGCGCTCGAGCGCAAGTCGCCCCGGTGCCGACACGTGGCGCGCTTGTGCTCCAGCGCAAGCGCTCCCCCGTGCCGACACGTGGCGCGCTTTCGCTCAAGCGCCCAGCGCAAGTCGTCCCTGTGCCGACACGTGGCGCACTTGCGCTCGAGCGTCAGGCGCTGAAGCGCAAAACGCTCATGTGCCGACACGTGGCGCGCGTGCGCTCAAGCGCCCAGCGCTCAAGCACTGAGCGCCCACGTACCAACACGTGGCATTCTAGCGCCTGAGCGCACAGCACCTAGGCGCACAGCGCCCAAGGTGCTGCCCCCACGCATCCTTTGGATGTCTTTTCCCCTTTTTATATATATACATGTATATCTATACATATGTATACATATATACATATACACATACTCCACGACATTGTCCCTGTTAGAAAAAAATTTCTAACGGGGCGCTGCCCTGCACCCCGCAAGGGGGCTGCTAGCCTCCTTGACCTCCAGCCCGCTATCCGGGTAGCGGGACCCCCGTAAAAACTCTGCGTGGCTCTCGATATATTTAAACCCCCCCCTCCGAAACAAAACACACGTACACTGCACATTGAGTTCGTATGACCAGTTTAACCCGTTGATCGGAGGTTCCCTCGCCCCAAAGGCGGGGGGTAATTAACGGCAGCTTAGTCCGCGGCTGCCGGAGATTCGGATCCCCATAATCATTAAACCCCGGCCTACCATAGGCAGGGGGAATCTGTAATACGCCTGATAAGCGCGTGCGTATTCCCATCTCAATGGGGTGACGAAAAACACCCTACAGATTTTGGCACGCCCGGTGGGACCCTTCTCTCCTTCCATATTTCGGGTTAAACGTTCATGCGAACTCAATCAATATACATATCGATTGTCTATACTGAAATGATGTTTTCTTTTCGTGCAGCAATCAACTTTCAATGACAATGTCTCCCAAGACGAATTCAACTTCCAAAGCGACCCCAATTCCGTACGTGGTCAAGGTCAACGCTCGTGTGGTTCTCCCCGCAAGCCTCAGTCAACAGTGGGAGGAACCGCCCCGCCAGTTTGGCTCCGTCATCATCTACCCTGCCGGAAGCGCTCATCTGGTGGAGATCCCGGCGAAACAGGTGGCCAAGCCGGTCTCAAGGGGCAAGAGGCCGAATGTCGTGATCGCCAAGGCACCACAACTGAAACTTAAGACGGTGTCTGAACGATTCTCTGGTGCTCCAGCAGGGGGCAAGAACTCCGGTACAAAGGGAAACATCAAATGTTGTGGACGAGCTCATGTGATGACTCCAACAAATGCACAATCGAGCGTATCTCCAAGGCCCTCATTCGCCCGGTCTGCGGCGTCTTCCCAAAGAGCCGAAGTCTGCCAGGTGCTTAGAACAGAAAAGTTAAGGCAGAAGCGGCTCAGGTATCGAGCCAACAAGAGGGCCAATGCTTCGGCTAAATGGAATCGTATGAAGTTCCAAGTGTAGGGTTGCCCGGCGACGACGGCTGAGTCGAACGTAAGAATCAGCAATTCCTTCGAGCCTCTGAAGTGGGTTCAGAAAAATGCCATGACCACCAGAATCAAGAAGACAGCGGTCCGAACAGTGCTACAAAGAGACGTGTCCCGGCCCCAACAGAAAAAGTATGACACTGTCTCTTCAAGCGTCTATCAAGCACTCTGTGCCGCACGAAAGCAGCGGGGCAAACCCAGAAAAGAAGCGCCAGCACCATTCAAGAACCTGGTTAGGCCAGCCGCCTTCAATCGACTACCAGCTACCGAAACAAGGGGGTCAAGACAGCGATCCGTGAAATCAGCTGCCAATGATAGAAAGACGGCCGGATATATCATCCATACGGTCTATATGGCGGGCGGGCGCCCCAGCGACAACCTTCGCAGCAAAAGCAAGGATGGGGCCACCACATCCCAAGCCCAATCTAGCCTGAATGTGGTTGCCGCTGCCCAAGAACAGCCGCCCCCGCTGGATGAAGAAAACCCTCTCGATGAGGATGATAGGCAGAAAGACCCCTCGGTCCATGCAGAGTCAAGCTCGGACAGCAAGGAAGAGCCGACTTTCCGCCCCAGGACTGCGGAGCAAGAGCTGCTTCAAGAGCTTCGAAAACAGCTCAGGAGCAAAGATAAAGATATGGCCAAGCTCTATTAGAAGATTGACGACTTAACGAACGTGATGATGCAGCTTACGGCTCAAATTGCTCAAGCGCCTCCCAATCAAGCGCAAGCCGCTACTAATCAGCCGGGTGATGACAATTCGAGGCAGCCAATGCCTGTTCCTTCAGGTCCAAGACTGGTCGAGCCACATGAAAGCCGGCCACACTCCGCTTCTGGGGACGCCTTGGCCCCAGATAGCACTATCCCGCTAACACAGGATCGGATAATGGATTTGGTCACCAGTAAGGTTAAAACATTGGTGGCCGAAGCTGAAGCTCAGAAAGAAATCGGCAGTAGTGGGCAGCTATACCCCGCGCAGTACGATCTGATTGAGTTCCCAAGTGGCTACGTCATTCCTAAGTTCGGAAGATTTGATGGAACAGGGAATGCAAATCAGCACGTCGCCCACTTCAAAGCATCGTGCGGAAATACAGGGGGCAATGACACGCTCCTTCTTCGTCAGTTTGTCAACAGCCTGACCGGTGTCGCTTTCGACTGGTACGCGAGCATACCAGACGGGTCCGTCATTACCTTTGCCCAAATGGAGTCTCTGTTCTGGCAAAGCTTCATGAGCATCAGTGATAAAATCTCCATTGCCGACCTTGTGAGGACCAAGCCGGGGAAGAATGAAAGCAACACTGACTTTATCGCCCGATGGCGTAATCTCACGGTCAAGTGCGAACCGCCATTGGAACAGGACCAGTCCGTCAGCCTTCTCATTGGGAACCTCAGCAATTGGATGGTCCCATTCTTGTGTACAGCGGGCCTCAAGACATTTCAGGAGCTAACCAAGAAAGTCCAAATGCTGGAACGCTCGAAGCAAGAGTCCCCGCCGGACACTCAGAGAGACAAAACTTGGAAAAGCAAGCGAGACAACAGCCGTAGAAGCGGGAGTTCCAGCAGTACCAATGTCTTCAATGCGTCCGACAATGAAGAAAAGCGAAGGGCGGGCGAATCCAAAACCAACCGGTCTCAAGAGCCATTGCTGGGAGGAGATGGGCCTTCCCTAGTGGAGAAGAAGAACAAGGTTTACTCTTTTAGAAGGGACAAGGTCCGTAAGATATTTAAAGATGCCTTGAACCGTACAATTGCCGGAGTCGAAAAGACCCCAAGAAGCAAAAATGACCGACAATCCCCTGTATTGCCCGTACCACCGAGTAGTGAGCCATGCGATCGAGGATTGCTATATCTTTAAGGACTGGGTCGAGAAGCAGTACAAGGCTGGAGAGATCGAGCTGTCCAAAAGCGTGTTGGTGAACAATCAAGTTGCAACCGCCAACTTTATACAGACAGAAGCTGAAGCCTTCTGGGAGCAGACTGCCGAACCCGCTGCCCTGAGAAATGAAACGGACTCATCGCGGCCTCCGTGGAGTACGCACATATCTAATAAGACGAAGAAGATGATAAAGCTACTTCGGAAAGAACCCAGGACGGAATGGGAAGGGCAGAAGAAGCCTACCAGTCCAGCTGCCAATGCGGCTCCATCAGGCTCAAAATCCAAGAAGCTCAAGAAGAAGAAAAGTGCAGCTCGGCGCGAAAAAGAGTCTGCAGGGAGATCGACCATTCAAAAATATATCGATTCCCTCGAAGAATATGAATAAAAGGAAAGAACATTGATTCAATTGAAGGAGTTCTTCCCTGTACAAGCGGCTGAAATTCTGGAGGAGTTAGAAGAAGACTCCAATGAAGAGATCCCAGTGGTGACCTGCTACGCCATCCATCTTTGCAGCGACTCCGAGGATGAGCTCTGTTTTCCCGAAGAGGACGAGGAGCTCACCACAAAGGCCAATCAAATCCAGCTCAGAAGCGGCAGGGCTCTACCGCCAAATCAGGGCAATGCCCCAAAAGGGAAGGAAAAACAAGTCGCTAATGAAGAAGATGGCAGAGAACCGGCTGATGAAAACATAAGTCCTTCCTCGGTGGAATATAATGTCTTGGCACATCTCCGGAAGCTCCCTTCTCTCCTGAGCATCTACGACGCCTTGGTCCTATCTAAGGAGCTTAGAGATGTTCTCATTCACGCTCTACAAAACCCCGAGCAGTATCAGGCTCACTTTGTGGAAATTAATATGAAAGAAGCTCCACACGCTTTGCATGCTGCCGCGGTCACCTTTAAGGATGAAGACTTGCTACTGGGAACGGCTGAGCATAATCGGCCGCTTTACGTGACCGGGTACAGCGACGGAGATCGGATTAATCGCATATTGATTGATCCGGGGTCTTCAGTGAACATCATGAACTTGCGGACGCTGAAGAGTTTGTCAATAGACGTCCGACACCTGTCAAGGGAAAGGATTGTCATTCAAGGCTTCAACTAAAATTGCCAGCAAGTTCTTGGGTCCATAGCTCTGCCAATCAAATTCGGGGATCTGCAAACTAAAGCTAAGATATACGTGATCGACGCCGACACGTCTTATAAGATTCTCTTCGGGCGGCCAAGGCTCCACGATTACGGCATCATTCCATCAACTCTCCATCAATGCATGAAGTATACTAAAAATGGTGAAGAAAGACGCATTGACGGAGACATCCAGCCGTTCGGTGTGCATGAAGTCCGCTATGAAGATTCTCGGTACTTTACAAACAACCAAAATGCTAAGCCACAACTGACTGAGGATAGACCGGCCCCAAGACTCAAAAGTAAATCTGTGCCGGTTGTCACTTTCAAAAGTAAAAACGCCCAAGTGTGCCCACATTTCGGTAGCGACACTGATGAGTCCAACGCTGGAAGCCCGCCCTTCCGTAAAACCCGCCCTCGTTTCGGCAGCGATACGGACGAATCTGTTACTGAAGGCCTATCTAGCAGCAAAGTCCGCCCTCATCTTGGCAGTGACACTGAAGAGTCAAATGAAGAGGACCTGCCGTGCAACAGCTGTGCAGATTGGACCCCCATGCAGCAAGCGAAACTACGAGAGACCTTTGAAGTTGCAGAAGGGTCCCTGGCCATCACAAGGGTGCCGGAACGGATGTGCAAAGAGCTCGACGCATTGTCAGTTTCTACCGTGGACCAGCTGAAAACTTTCTACGTGCCCGGGAGGGAAAATGGATAGAAGGGCATCCTGTTTTACGGGTCAAACCCCGTTGTGCATCCGGACGATCTTTCTGTCGCGTGCCTTCCCTATAAGAGAGGCATAAGAGCCGTCCTCAATCCCAGATACTATGCGCCCGAGATGCGGGAATACTTTAAGAAGTGCGGATGCCGGTTATATCAAACGGAGTCCGAAGCAAAGTTTTACGAAGGGCTATGGTATCCGCCCCAGGTCCGAGCGCTCATCGATGGACGAATTCCAGATAGACGGGGCATGGGCTACATTCAACCTGATTCCAAAGCGTGCTACATGGTCCATGTTGGTGAGGCCAGCGAAAGATCAAATGGTGATGACGAGATGGCCGAGCCAGAAGAAGCTCCTCAAGAGCTCGAAGATGGCGGACAAGCAACCTTTGACGAGCTAACCGAGATTGACTTAGGAACACCCGATAATCCAAGGCCGACCTACATCAGCTCGCTCTTGTCAGAGGAAATGAAAGCGCAGCTAATTGCCCTGCTGCATGAGTTTTTCGACTGCTTCGCATGGACATACAAAGAAATGCTTGGCCTTTCCCCTGAAGTGGCCGTACATAAGTTGGCTATATCTCCTGATGCTTAGCCAGTCAAACAAGCTACTCGAAGGATGAGAAGGGAACTAGAAGAAAAGGTTATCGAGGAAACTAAGAAGCTCATCGATGCCGGCTTCATCAGGGAAGAGAAATATGCGTACTGGATCGCATGCATAGTCCCAGTGAAGAAGAAAAATGGGCAGATCCGAGTTTGTGTCGATTTCAGGGACATCAACAAGGCATGTCCTAAAGACGACTTTCCGCTACCGGTCATGGAAATGATGGTCGATGACACCTCAAATTACGAGTTGTTCACCTTTATGGATGGCTCGTCTGGATACAATCAGATCAAGATGTCGCCTGAGGATGAGAAGCACATAGAATTTCGAACCCCGATCGGAATATATTGCTATAAGGTAATGCCATTCGGACTGAAGAACGCAGGTGCTACATATCAAAGGGCAATGACTAATATCTTTGATGACCTAATCCATAAAGTCGTCGAATGCTATGTTGATGATCTGATCGTCAAGACTAAAGCCAAGGCCGATCATATCCAAGATCTCAGGACCGTTCTCACCAGACTGAGGGAATACGATCTAAAGATGAATCCTCTGAAATGTGCTTTTGGCGTGTCATCAGGAAAATTCCTGGGTTTTATAGTCCAGCATCGAAGGATCGAAGTTGACCCATCAAAGATAAAAGCCATCATGGAGATGCCCTCTCCGAAGAGTCTGACGCAGCAAAGATCTTTTCAAGGCAAGCTTGCTTATATACGGAGGTTTATCTCAAATTTATCGGGGAGATGTAGGCCCTTCTCAAAGCTCATGAAGAAAGGAGCTCCTTTTATCTGGGATGCCGAATGTCAAGCAGCGTTCGAATGTATCAAACAATACTTGTTGCACCCTCCAGTGCTGGCCGCTCCCATTCCAAATAAACCGCTGATTCTCTACACTACCGTGCTGGACGAGTCACTCGGTGCGCTCCTTGCCCAGAATAACGAGGAGGGAAAAGAAAATGCCCTCTACTACCTCAGTCGAACTCTAGTCGGGGCAGAACACAACTACTTCCCAATCGAAAAGCAATGCCTGGCTTGAATATTTGCTGTGAAGAAGCTGAGGCACTATTTGCTTGCTCATCGGGTTATGCTGATCTCTAAGGTCGACCCGCTCAAACACTTGATGACCAAAGCAAGCCTAGCCGGCAGAATGGCAAGATGGGCTGTCATGCTACTTGAGTTTGACATAGTTTATACCCCTCAGAAAGCAGTAAAAGGGCAAGCTCTTGCAGACTTTCTCGCTGCTCATCCCATACCAGAAGGGTCGCCGCTAAATTGTGAGTTACCCGACGAACAAGTGCTGCACCTCGAGGAAGATGAGCCATGTTGGGAGCTCTAATTCGATGGGGCCTCATCAATAAGGAGCTCCGGCAGATCAAGCGTCCCGGAGGTAAAAGCGGGGATAGGATTGGTGTTCATCACGCCATCAATGGGAACCCTACGGCGTTCTTTTTCTCTCACCGAGCCTCGGACAAACAATGAAGCTGAGTATGAAGCTCTGATAGCTGGTTTGGAACTCGCCATAGAAATGGAAATCCTTCGGCTACGGGTTTACGGTGACTCCCAGCTTGTCGTCAACCAAGTAAGCGGCGACTATAAAATATACAAACCCGAGTTAGCTCGGTACAAAGGCCGGGTGGTGGAACTCATGAAACGGTTCACTCATATTGAACTAATGAGAATCCCCACAGCGTTGAACGGAAAAGCCGACATACTCGCTCGCTTAGCCAAGGAGCTGGCTGATCCTGACATGGACGAAATTCTGATCACAGTCAGGAGCCGGCAAATTCTACCCCCAGTCTCTCTACGAGAAGAGGAAAGCGCGGAACAGAAGAGCAGTCCCGCCGAAGAAGCATCGATCATCTGAGATGAGCCCGATTGGAGAGAACCCTTCATAGAGTACCTCCGATACGACAAGCTGCCCGAAGAAAAATCTGCAAGGATTCAGCTGAAGAAAAGAGCTCTCTGATACGTGTTTGTAAATGACACGTTATACCGCGGGTCATATGACCAACTCTGGCTCAGGTGTCTGTCATTGGCCGAAGCCCAAAAGGTCATGAAAGATGTTCACTCGGGCGTTTGCGGTGCTCACCAATCTGGCCCCAAGATGCGACTTCAAATCAAACGGCTTGGGTATTACTGGCCCACCATGATACGGGATTGCGGAGAGCATGCAAAGAAATGTCAGATCTGCCAAATCCATGGTGATTTCATTCACAAGCATCCCAATTCGTTGCATCCTACGGTGGCGTCGTGGCCCTTCGAAGTCTGGGGCACCGACATTGTTGGTCCAATTGATCCTCCGTCATCCAAAGGCCACCGGTTCATACTGGCCGCGACAGACTACTTCTCCAGATGGGCTGAAGCTGTCCCACTAAAAGAAGTCAAGACAAAAGATATTCTAACATTCTTCCAGCATAATATTCTATACCGCTTCGGTACACCAAGAAGAATCATTTCTGACAACGGGCCTTCTTTCAAGAGCTTCAATGTCTTAAGGTTCGCTACTCAGCACAAGATAGACTGGAGATATTCCTCCATCTATAATCCAAGAGCCAATGGGCTAGCTGAAGCCTTCAATAAGACTCTATGCAAGCTCCTGAGGAAAAATGCTTCAGCCAACAAGAGAGACTGGAATCTCAAGCTTCACGAGGCGTTGTGGGCATATCGTACCACGCACCGTACTCCAACTCAGTCCACTCCATACTCATTGCTCTTCGGAGTGGAGGCGATTCTCCCCCTCGAAATCGAGGTTCCAAGTTTTAGAACGGCCATCCAACACGAGTTGACGGAAGAGGAAAACGTGCTCCTTCGGCTTGAAGAGCTCGACGTGCTCGAAGAAAAGAGGTTCACGGTGAAGCAAAACCTGGAGCTATACCGAGCCCAAATGTCACGGGCCTATGACAAGATAACCCGTCTCCGCGCTTTCAAGAAAGGTGAATTGGTGTTGGTCCTCAAAAGACCGATTATCCCCAATCGACATGCCAAGGGAAAATTCGAGCCAAACTGGGAAGGACCATACGTCATCGAAAAAGTGTTTGACGGAGGATCCTACCAACTAATAAGTGCCGAGGGAGAAAGGCCCATGCCACCCATCAATGGCTGATATCTCAAGAAATACTACACGTGAATGCTCCAAGTCGTAGGCGAATTGAGCACATCAGCCCTACGGTCTGGATCACACATCCTGCAAAACCGTATACAATCCACGGGCGTAAACGACCCCCATATCTCCCAAATCCTGCCGGTGAGACTACTTTCAAAGTCCCACCAGCGGCAAAAACAAAAAATAAAAAAAAAGAAAAAAAAAGAAAAAAGAAAAAAGAAGAAAAAAAAAGGTATGTCCATAAGCAAAACGGGCACGGATGAAAACCCGAAAGGGCTCCGTGAGTAAAAACAGCAGGACTACCGGCAAGTTTGTGAAAACCTGAAAGTGCGCAAACTCGTGAAAAGAGATGAATACCCTCGCAAAGTCCTCTCGACCTTGTGAGGATAAAACCCCTACGTGAGATCCTTACGACTCACAAAGGAGCAACACACTTAGGAATCCTCACGATTCTTAAGGAGAATATACACCTGCGAGATCCTCTCGACTCGTAGGGAGAAAATGCTTTTATGAGACCCTCACGGCTCATAAAATTGAAAAGCCTTAGGTGATAGGGACCCAAACCTGTCTCCTAAGCCATCATTCCCCAATGGGCAATGGCAAATGATGAGTCGCTCCTGGCATTTCGCTTCAGTGTTAGCGGTGCTGGTGCCGACCAAAAACCCAAATCCCAAGTCCTCCCAAGGCAAATGATGAGTTGCTCCTGGCATCAGCATTCCAGTGCAGCAATGCTGATGCCAAACAAGATCCAAATTCCAAGTCCCCAGACGGCGAATGATGAGTCGCTCCTGGTACCATATTCCAGTGTAGCGATGCAGACGCCAACCAAAATCCAATTTCTCAAAATTCTCCAGCCCTACGGCCAGTCCCCAAATTGACTGCCGTATACAATTCACGGGCTCAAATAATTCTCGTCATACCCATACCCCACCACAATCACCAGTTACGCGGCTGGTCTCCGCCTTTGGAATTATGCTCCATTGAGAAAACCCACTCATGTGTCCTCACGATACATGAAGAGAACAAACCTTTGTGGGATCCTTACGACTCATAAAGGAAAAACACACTTAGGAGTCCTCACGACTCCTAAGGAGAAAATACACCTTCGGGATCCTTACGACTCGTAGGGAGAAAATTCTTTTATGGGACCCTCACGGCCCATAAAATTGAAAAGTCTTAGGTGATAGGGACCTAAACTTGTCTTCTAAGCCATCGCTCCCCCAACAGGAATAGGCAAATGATGAATTGCTCCTGGCACGTGTGCTCCAGTGTTAGCAACGCTGATGCCTACCCTAACCCCAAAATCCCAAACTCCAATCCAATAGACCCCTAAGTCTTTAAACTAGGAACAGATGACCCTTAAGTCGTTAAACTGGGAACAGATGACCCCTAAATCGTTAAACTGGGAACGAGGAAAATCTCCTCATGGCAGATGATGATTCGCTCCTGGTACCATATTCCAGTGCAGCGATGCTGATGCCAAACCAAAACCAAAATCCCCAAATCCTGTCATGACAAATGATGATTCACTCCTGGTACCATATTCCAGTGTAGCGATGCTGTTGTCAACCCAAATCACATCAAGTCAAACAACCAATGACCTCCCTGGCAGAATCAAATTCCACCTCAGAAACAAGTCAACTTCATCCCTGACACCGCAAGAAGCGGAGGAAGTCAAATCCAGCACCGACCGTCCAAGTCGCAAAAAGGGCAGAACCGACCGTCCACGTCGCTAAAAGGGCAGCACCGACCGTCCAAGTCGCAAAAAGGCCAGAGCCGACCGTCCACGTCGCTAAAAGGGCAGCACCGACCGTCCAAGTCGCAAAAAGGGCAGTACCGACCGTCCACGTCGCAAAAAGGGCAGCACCGACCGTCCAAGTCGCAAAAAGGGCAGAGCCGACCGTCCACGTTGCTAAAAGAGCAGCACTGACCGTCCAAGTTGCTAAAAGGGCAGCACCGACCGTCCAAGTCGCTAAAAGGGCAGCACCGACCGTCCATGTCGCTAAAAGGGCAGCACCGACCGTCCACGTCGCTAAAAGGGCAGCACCGACCGTCCAAGTCGCAAAAAGGGCAGAACCAACCGTCCACGTCGCTAAAAGGGCAGCACCGACCGTCCACGTCGCTAAAAGGGCAGCACCGACCGTCCAAGTCGCAAAAAGGGCAGAACCGACCGTCCAAGTCGCAAAAAGGGCCGCATCGACCGTCCATGTCGTAAAAAGGGCAGAGCCAGCTTCCCAAAAGGTGGGAACCGAATCAAGTTGCTTCCACGTGAAAGAAGATCCATCAATTTCATGCACACCACCCATATATGTGGTGTGCATTTATTGATGGGGGCAATTTGTTGGGGTAAAAATTTACACCCCGGTTGACCAAGTCAAAATCAAAGTCAACCCCAAGCCAAGTGGGCCCATGCCCGGGTCGAGCCCAAACATGAAGCGCCCGGCCTCCCACCACGCTAAGATAAAAATTTTGTAATAAATAATTTTGTTGCATTTATTTTATTTTATTTTATTGATAAATGTAAGAAAAATAGGCATAAAGCCAAATTTTTGTAAAGCTCATGGCTTATGTGCAAAAAGAAATGGCACATGAGCCATGGGATGGGCAAAATGCCATTTTTTGAAGCCCAAGGGGCTATGTGTAAAGTGTACAGCCTATAAAGGCAAAGATAATGAAATATCTCAACAAGTTTTCTCTCTCTCTCAAAAATTTTTCAGATCTGAGATCTTTTCTCCTTCTTCAAGGTTCCAAAACCTTCTTTTTTCTCTTGAATTAAATCAAGAGTTTTACTCTTCTTTTTACAAAACAAATTAGTTTTTCACCACAAAACCCATAAAGGGGAACTCAGATCTTCCATTAGATCTCAAAAAGAAGAGATTTTTAAAACATCCCATATCTCTTGATCTTCAAAATCCAGCTAACAGAGGAGGAAGAAGAAGAACATCTTTCACTAAACCCAAAAAAAAAACACACACACACACACTCAGGAGTCCAACTCCTTTCTGATTTCTCTTCCGAGAAAAATTTTTAGGCTAAAAGCCTCTTTTTCTCGCCGGCGCTCAAGCGCAGAGCGCCCGCGTGCCGATACGTGGCGCGCTTGCGCTCCAGCGCTCAGCGCTCGAGCGCAAAGCGCCCACGTGCCGACACGTGGCGCGCTTGCCCTCAAGCGCAAGCGCCCGAGCGCAAAGCGCCCACGTGGCGCGCTTGCGTTCAAGCGCAAGCGCTCGAGAGCAAGTCGTCCCGGTGCCGACACGTGGCGCGCTTGCGCTCCAGCGCAAGCGCTCAGGCGCAAGTCGCCCCCGTGCCGACACGTGGCGCACTTGCGCTCAAGCGCCCAGCGCTCAAGCGCAAGTCGCCCCCGTGCCGACACGTGGCGCACTTGCGCTCGAGCGTCAGGCGCTGAAGCGCAAAACGCTCACGTGCCGACACGTGGCGTGCTTGCGCTCAAGCGCCCAGCGCTCAAGCGCAGAGCGCCCACGTGCCGACACGTGGCACTCTAGCGCCTGAGCGCACAGCACCTAGGCGCACAGCGTCCAAGGTGCTACCCCCACGCATCCTTTGGATGTCTTTTCCCCTTTTTATATATATACATGTATATCTATACATATGTATACATTTGTACATACACACATACTCCATGACATTGTCCCTGTTTGAAAAAAATTTCTAACGGGGCGCTGCCCCGTACCCCGCAAGGGGGCTGCTAGCCCCCTTGACCCCCAGCCCGCTATCCGGGTAGCGGGACCCCCGTAAA
This sequence comes from Agapanthus africanus, assembly GCA_030015575.1. NCBI lineage: Eukaryota > Viridiplantae > Streptophyta > Magnoliopsida > Asparagales > Amaryllidaceae > Agapanthus > Agapanthus africanus. The sequence goes on along the minus strand of JASDDO010000022.1, from coordinate 764,405,240 downwards.
AACTCTGCGTGGCTCCCGATATATTTAAACCCCCCTCCAAAAAAAAACACACGTACACTGCACATTGAGTTCGCATGACCAGTTTAACCCGTTAATCGGAGGTTCCCTCGCCCCAAAGGTGGGGGGTAATTAACGGCAGCTTAGTCCGCGGCTGCCGGAGATTCGGATCCCCATAATCATTAAACCCTGGCCTACCCTAGGCAGAGGGGATCTGTAATACGCCTGAAAAGCGCGCGTGTATTCCCATCTCAATGGGGTGACGAAAAACACCCTACACCTTTATCTTACTAACCCTTGGGACAACAGCTCATGACTACTTATTACTAGTTTCGTTTTAAAATATCTAATTTTCTTGCATTTCTTAAATCCCTTCCTCTCTTTCATATATATTTTTCACTTTCTAACTTTTATTTTCAAAATTTATTATGCAATACAATATTTACACATGACACTAGCTTTTTAGTTGTCATGAGCCATATCTTAAAGGTCTTGAAAAGATGTCAGAAATCATATCATCTCTCAATAAAACACCGTCTTTAGTCTTTCTCTCTATCTCTTCTCTGAACATCGATCATATACCCCTACGTGTTTATAAAAGACATTTCTACACTTGGAGAATTCAATTCAAGCTATCATACCCTTTATCCATATTCCTTAGTACTTTTTAGTCGGTGGATGTTTTTAGATTGATTTGCTCACACATTCTTCATGCGGCCGTTAATGCTTCTTGAGGTACTAACCAACCGATTACCGAATATGCTCACTTATTAAGGCGTAATTATTAATATCCTAGTCTTGCAACACCCAAGGCTTAGCAGTGACTCCCTAACCAGTTGGTCTATGGCGCTAGGTGATAAGGCACTCTCGCTATATTTATTTATGCTGACTTAAGTAATTACAAAACCAGTGTTCATTTTTCTTTTTAATTTTTTTATGCACCACTTATATTTTGTTAATTCTTCATACTAAGGCTTCTAGGCAAAAGTATTTCAAGGTATTCTCTACTATCCCAAGTTTCAAGATGTGTGCAAGTACGCATAGTAGAGTATCAACGTCCAGAAGGTTAGACTTAAGAATTGGGACTATTTTTCAGGCTTATTTCTATCCGCAGATTAGTGATTTCTCCATCTTACTAACCCTTGGGACAACAGCCCATGACTACTTATTACTAGATTTGTTTTAAAACATCTAATTTTCTTACATTTTCTAAATTTCTTCCTCTCTTTCATATGTATTTTTCACTTTCTAACTTTTATTTTCAAAATTTATTATGCAATGCAATATTTACATATGATGCGTAGATATATACAAACCATCCATACAAACCATCCCCCCAAACCTGTTTGCAGTGTCCTCGCTGATGTTGTCCTGTAAGCTCAAAACCTGAACACTGGAAGGAATAGTTCAATAAGATGGTATAAAGAAGGGGTCAAGAGTTAATGACAGTAAATTCCTTCCCTAAACTTGTTCTTGGCTCACAATCGTGCAGAAATTTCCTTTCTTTCAAGAGCAATTTTAAAATACTTTTCTTCTCCCCCCCCCCTCCCCCCCAAACTTGAGTAAAACAGTGTTTACATTGCTAAGCATTGAAATTCAATATAAGAAGGGGTTAAATATTATCGGTCTATACAAAGTTTTATAGATCAAAAGTTAAAACCAACCACTTAAATATTTTATCTAGGTAACACCATGGTTGGTAAAAGAATGCGAAACGGATAGACGTGAAGAGGACTCGAGAATGTATAAGAATGGAGGTTGCATCATGTCTCAAGTAGAAGAAACGGAAATGAGAGTAACGAGAAGAGATGAAGTGGGGAGAAGATAAGAGGTATAATCGAAAGGTTTTACGTCTTGGTTGGTAGAGACGAAAAAGTGAATGTGAATGAAAACAAGAATTTGAAAGATAAGGAATGGGTGGAATAGTCGCATTTTCGTATGTGATAAGAAGAAGGGGTGGCGGTTTAACTTCTTCAGCCTCAAACCGAGGCGTACGAATTTCCGGTGGAGGTTGATTCATCACAGCATCCAAGTCATTAAGGAACGCGAGTTCTTCGGGGAAAATATTTTCGAAACTTTCATCGATGATGATCTCATCAGGAAGAAAGGAATCAGTGGAATAGGCAGATTCATTAGGAAGATTTAAAGTTTCAAGGTTAATGTGTTGCGCACATAGGTTCAAAACACTCGATTCGTCAAAAATTATGGAAGTAGGAGACTTGAAAAGCTCATCTACCTTATTTTCAAAAGAGTCTAACTCGAGTGGTCTTCCAAGAATCATAGAACTCGAAATATCGGAGTGTGGTTCATCAAATCTCGGTGGAATTGAAAGAAGATGGGAAGAACCAAAGAAATTGGGTAATGAAATGGGTAAACGAACTTGGGTGTCGAGCATTGTAAACCAGATATGGAAGATGAAGGCTGAATATCGTTTTGCATATCGGATAGGTCGGTGGTAAGAATAGGATCGGTTAAATGCATATGAAGATATTCACATTCAATGGAAGGGACATGATGAGTCAGTGAATTCAACTCATCTAACATAACGGGTTCATCTTCAAAGATATTCTCATCACCTATCTCAATAACACCTTCAGTTAAATCAAACGAATAGTTCTTTAAAAATTCATCAATTATACTATTCTCAATCAATGGAGCACTTGGTTCACTTGATGAAATTGGATGGTTTGAAATATGAAGTGTAGTCGGATAAGGATCGGTTTGATTTGGAATGGTGTAAAGCTCTCTTTCACATTCACTATTGGGCAAGTCAAACATGGTAGTCTCGGGCACCTCCTCAATTAGATTATTAAGCGGTTGATCATCAAATACATTCGGTTGGAGTTTAGGATGGAAGGTGTCGAGATCAAAAGAATAGGTTCTGGTTTGACTTTGAAGGATCCCTGATTCTTTCTCACTGCTTAATTCCAACTCTGCTTCAAGGCTAGACATGGTTTCTGAAGAAGTTTCAACGAAAGATTCTTTTTGAACCATGGTACTTCCTAATTGATGTTCAGAAGCACTGTCTAGATAAGATGCAAAAGTTGAGTAAGGTTGGAATGCGTTTAATTGTTAGCTATGGATAAGTTCAATGTGTTCCGCAATCAACATGTGTTTACGACTTGCCATATTAGCCTCAAGAGAAGTATCAACATGAGAGGGTGTGAAAGTTTGGTGTTGTTGATAAGAGTTAGAAGGGTGTATCCAAGTTTCATAAACAGAATTAGGATCAATATTGTGATATGAAGAATATTGAGATTGGGTGTTTAGTTGGCGACTGGTTATTGCTATTTGCTCAGCAATGGTCATGGGTGTAAAAGTTGCTCTATTCGCCTCAAAACGAGTATCAACATATTCATATGGAAATAATTATAATTTTTGTCCTAACGGTTTTGGAGCTGTGAAAGATATAAAACTTTGGCTATGGGCCTTCGCAATATACTCAGCAATGGACATGGTTTTAGAAGTTTCCTCACTACCCTTAAACGAATTATTAAGATAAGAAGGTGTTGAATTTTGACGCGGTTGATAAGACTTTGAGTGAGTTGTCCAACTGTTATTTCTAGCACGTTCTATCCTATCCCTTAAAGAAATGGTGAGGTCGGTATTTGTACCAAAGCAATTACGATAATAAGAAATATCTGGTTGTTTGTGGCAAAGCTCGGTAAGAGTTGGTCGGTTTGGGTTACCGATTATAAGAGAATGAAAAAAAAAAGGGTGAAATGGTAATAATTTTAAGCTTATTTTATTTTTGAAATTATTTTGCTTTGAAAGAGGGACTCAACGTTTGCATAAACAATACCTAGAATTAGGGTCACCTAAGTCAAATTACTAGACCGCTCCTAAACTTCCAAAGGACAAGACGTAGGATAAATCATCTATCACCTCCTTATCAATCTTGCAGTTAGGTAAGTTACAGGTAAGTGGGTGGAATCCTCTATACGAATCACCGAAATAGCGGGTCTAATTAAGTAACCGCTTTCCTTAGTCACACTTGCATTAGACACCACAAGAAAAATGCGGATAAGTAACAGATTACCCACGACTCTCTTTACTCCTAATTGAGCGCGACTGTCCTTAGAAGCTTGGTCATGATATTTTTTTTATTAATGTAGGGTTATGCATATACTCGTTTGTGATTTGTGGGGCCTAGGAAGGGTGATGAAATCCCCACCTAATCTGAATTTGGGTTTCTTACCCCTTAATATCCGTTTTAAATATGCAAAACAACCCAAAATCGAACACACGCAAAAAGATTTTTAGCGGCGCTGTTTATAAAGAATCATGCAGATAAAAACAATTTATTGGAGTTTTAGAGCAGAAAGGAAGACTATGGGATAATAACAAAAAAAATTGGGGGATCAACTCCCTAATTTGGCCGCGCTTCCGCCGCCTATTGCACCTATGGGTCGCGGTTCCGCCGCGTAGTGATGAGTTCTCCCCCTCAAAATTTGGCACTACACCCCTACGCTCCTCTACTCCTATTTATTAATCTTCGAATCTCTATTGGTTCGCTCCAAGTGCTCCAGATTTCTCACAAAACTAGCACAAAAATCGTTAAAAATACAAAATGTGGTTTTTTTATTTATATTATTATTTTTATGTTCTCTGATTTAATATAAGAAATCAACCCGAATAAGAAGAAAAATAATTACGACCCTCTGCCTAGCAACGGCGGCATTTGATTGTCACGAAAAGTGTGTTGTAAATAACCGCAATCAAGACGGTGTCGCAAATAGCTAGCCGTGATGAGTATGGGTCGTCCGCAGGGAAACAGTGAATTTCTTATCTTAGTTTAGACGAGTTGATAGAAAAAATGTAAGATGTTTGTCGTTTTAAACTAGGATAGTTAGAAAATTTTATAATAGAAAGGTTTGTAGGGTTTATAGGACTTAGAAGTTAATGGATGAAGTAAAAAAAATTAATTCATTTTATCTTTTAATTATTTAATACTAGAGAGATAGCGATAAATATAGATTAGGGTTCTTTGAGGGAATTAGAGTTTCCCACTACTGCCCCTTTTCCTTCCATTGATCTCTATTTATCTTAAGCCCTTAACAAAACGATTATTAACGAATCTCGAATCGTTGTCATGACTGTCATGAATTGATAGCGCGTCCGATAAGAGGGTTAACATTCATTTTTCTAAAATTTATAAATATTAAAACTTTTAAAAAGAATTTAAGTTATAGTTTTCATCCATTATTCTACCATATCCTACAACCCTAGCAAGCAAGAACTTACTCGCTCATGGATATTAGCGATTTAAAAGAGAAGTGAAAGATGAATAAAATCATAATTAAAAGTTTAGAAAGTAATTGCGGAAAGTAATGTAGAAAAGTAAAGCGGAAAATAAATGCCACAAAAATTAAAAGAAAAGACTACATTTATTGATCAACTAGTGCATTACAAATTGCTCGCTGAAAAACTAAATTACAAAAACCTAGTTGCTCGCTAGATCTCTTTCTTGATCAAGGATAGATGAATAAATGATTAGATAGATAGCTCTCGGTCCTTTTATAGGCTCTGGAATGTGAAACCCTAGATGACATATTGAAGTGTGTGAAATTACGATCACGGCCCTGAAGTTTCAGATCCTACGGCCGCTAAATGACTGCTGAACCGCCGCCTATAGCCCTAGATATTTGGAGATCTTTGTGAAATAAAGATTATGAAAATATTGCTCTTAGTCACTGCTGTTGTTAGATTTCTCAATTTGCTTCTTATATTTGGCAGATTCGATTTGATATTTTGATTTGATGTGGATCTCCTACTTAGATTTCAGACCTGAGCTAATCTTATTATAATACCTGTACAATATCTCAAATCAAATTGTTAGTAGCATTTGTTATTTTTGAGATATTATTCCAACCATTTATATAATATGATATCTTAAGAATATTGATTAGGATTATTTGATATAATATGCATATTTTAATATGAATATTTTATTTAAATATTATATACATATATTTTCCCTAATTATATTAATTATAAATGAAGAAACATATTATAGTAATCTTTTTATAAATAAACCCACATATGTTCTTTATTTACAATTAACACCTTTTAGTAGTTAATAATAATAGGGAAAATGTTCATACAAATGTGCAATAAATTTAACTGATCATGTTTTTATATGGTAACTATGTTAACATTAAGTCCAAGTGTGAATGTCAACGCAACTGTAGAAGTATTCACGAGCTCAAGAGTGGGCCCCAGGAGTAAGGAAACATGGGTCCATTTCATGTGTTAGCATCGGGACTTTAAGCTGTGGAGGAGTCGACCTGACTAAGATTCGAGTAAATAGAATTTGAGTAGCTTAATACGGGATTTCTGAAGTTCCATTCGATTCACACTTGTAACTACCCCTAGCACCCCGAGTATAATAGATTATAACTGTTTTATTGACTTAGTTGATTCGATTGGTTGATTATAATATATCTTGATCGCAACTATACATTGCAAAAGGTGAAGAATGAAGTCGAGTAAGTCAAGTAGAATGCGAGTTATGTCAGTTGCAATCCTAGATCGAATCAAGTTCAAGATTAGGTTCGAGTTTGAATTCGAGTTCAAATCAAATTCGAGTTTATATTCAGGTTATAGTCATATCTTGTTAAAATATTTAATCTTGTGAATTTCTTGAGTTTGGAAAATATCGATAACCGCTGCACATGGATGTCAGGATTTGTGTCTTTTCCAAAAACGATTATCATTTAATAATTTCCACCCTAAGATTACGATCTATATTTAGGGAGAGAAAACTAGTGCATCATTGTCTCCGGCAATCCCGAGAAAACTGACAAGAGAAAATGCCACTCAAATCAATCTGCAACCTAAATACGTAAGCTAGGCTACTCTTTTGATTTCTAGGGTATTTTAGTAAAAATGCCACTTAAAAATTCTTGAGGGTTTTCAATTCGTCTTAAAGCCTCGAAAAACTTTTTTAATAAAATATGTTATTTAAAAAATCAAGATTTTTGTATAAAAACGTATTTTATATTTTGTGGTATTTTAGTGTAAAAATCTAACTTTTAATGTTTATGATATTTTAATGAAAACTACCACTTTTGGAAACTTGATGACATTTTTGTGTAATTTTAATCTTTCATTTAGAAATATAGTTTTTAAAATTTGTTTTCATGAAAATAAATATTTATGATTTAGATCATTTTCCAATGATTTAATTTGCTTTAAAAGTCGTATTTCTTTAAAATCGTATTTTTATTTCTTTCGAGACCAAATTCTCTGTGAGTAGCTCTGCATCTCTCACTACTACAAATAGGGGTTGCCCCTACGGATTTATCCGTAGGAGCAAATCACTGCCCCTACGGATATATCCGTAGGGGCAAGAAATATCCCTATAGGTGCAAACGCCGTAGGTGCAAACGCCGTAGGTGCAAGTCTTAGCCTTGAACATACCCCTATGGACAAAAACTTACCCCTACGGCGTAATGTGTAACTCCTGTTGTCCCTACGGATTAGGCTGTAGGGACAAAAAACTTATTTAATTTATCGGTTTATAAAATAAATTAGTTGTCCCTACGGATAAGTCCGTAAGGGCAACTATTTGCCCCTACGGATACGTGCGTAGGATCTGATGTGTAGGAACAAAATATCAGGTATCCTGATATTTTGTCCCTACGGATACATGTGTAGGGGCATTTGTTTGCCCCTACGGACAATTCCGTAGGGATAAGTATAACCCCTATTACTAAGATCGTATGGGCAAAATATCAGGTATCCTGATATTTTGCCCCAACGGATAAATCGGTAGGGGCAAAGAAGGTCCCTACGGATTAATCCGTAGGGGCAATATTGGGCCCTACGGATTAATCTGTAAGTACATATTATCAGTTTTTTTTAAAAATGACTGCCTATTTTTTTCTAAAAATGACTGCCTATTTTTTTCTCGCCCTGTGCACGATAATATATACATCATATATAAAATTAATCAACACGCAGAATATATATCGCAATATTCATAATCATATCTCACGCATAATATACAAAAGAAATCAACAAAAGCAGAATATGATATCAATATAAACACGCAAACACCACCAATATCAATATCGTCCAAAATATATACAATATGTATCATATAAATAAATACATGTTTAAAATATAAGAATAAAAAAACTACCCTAGCTCGGTCCAGCTCCACCTCTGATAAACGCCATAATCTGGCGCGCCTGCTCCTCGGATATACCCTGAGTCAATAAATCATGCAATGCGGAGTGTGCGGGAGTCTGAGCGGGCTGTGGAGTTGTAGGAGTGGTCTGCGCAACCGCCGCCGAGTTAGTGGCTTGCGGAGCCGCAGCTGCGGGAGTCTGAGCGGGCAGTGGAGCTATAGGAGCTGTCTGCGGAACCGCGGCTGAGGTAGTGGCTTGCGGAGCCGCAGCCGAAGAAGATGCATGTGCAGGCTCGGCCGATGTATCCTGTCGCGTCTGGACCTACGTGTGTAATAAGTAAGAACTGTGTATTAGTCGAATTCGTATCATTATCAAGTTATTGCGAAACCCCAATCTATGTATACTTAGGGACTTAGTCCTCGTTTGGATATCTAGTTTGGAAAACCGTAGTTTATTTTAATTAGATATGTATGTATGATTAATCAAAGCTAAGTCTACAACCAAATAAGCTAAGGCTACGTACTAATATTGGATATGTTGCTATCTATAATATAGCATAATATTTTACTATTAAGTAGTATACATGCCAACATCTCCTTCAACTCCTGAACGGTGGCCTTCAAGCTCTCCAGTTTTTGCTGGAAACGTCGCTCACTGGAGACGGAGAAAGTAACCGCCGGAGTGGAGTCCAACCTCATATGGGTCCTGCTAGGGCCCAGTCCCCCGCCTCTCTCCCAACCTCCGTGGTGCCCTCCGTGTGCGGCGTCCAGGACTGGGGTCAGCAGCATCGGATCGTTCTGTCCAGTAAAATCGATCCCCGATGCCTCGGCCTGCTCAACCACCCGCTCCTTCACCCACATTAACCGGTAAAATATAAGTATATCATTTAAATTTGAACCTTTCAAAACTAAAATTTCAAATAGGGGTTGAATAAATATTAACACTTACGCAATACTCCTGGGTAGCGGCGTCGGGGTATCGAAGCTCACCCGTGGCGGGATCTGTCGAGGTGTCGTGGACGGAAAGATACGCGAACAGCACGCTCGGTGTACCACCCTGCCCCAGGGTCCGAGCTCTCTGCAATATTAGAAAATAACTCTTAATATTAGATATTGTTTACCCCAATCAGAGCAAAGCTCTGCTTTGAAAATTTAAAAATTTAATAAATGAAGCAACGCTTCAGATTATTTGCGCTGCGCAACACGCCACGTGTCAGGCGCAGATACGTCAGCGCAGCACCCAAGAGCGCGCACAATCAGAGCAAAGCTCTAATTAAAGGAAACAACGCTTCAGTTGCGCTAGCACTGCGCTGCGCGACACGTGTCAGCGCGGATGCGCTAGCGCAGTCGCGCTGCGCTTTGCGCCGCGCGACACGTGTCAGCGCGGTTGCGCTGCGCTGTGCGCTGCGCGACACGTGTCACACGCTGGGGTATCTGCGCCAAACAGAATTAAATTTCTAAGAAATCTTTTCTGTTCTTGTTAAAACAAGAAGGTTTTCTTCTGCAAAGCAGAAACCCTTGGATCAAAGATCCAACGGTGGGGAAAATTCCCCAAATCACTCAGAGAAAAATCTCTTTAACAAATTTAACTAATTTATGGGCACTATAAAAAGGACCCCAGACCTCAATTCAAAAGGAGGAACATCTTTCTAAAAAAAAAAGGAAGAAGGAGAGAAGAGAACTCTGAGAAACTCCTCAAGAATAAAAAAAAAAGGTAAAAACCTTTAGAAAAAAGAGAAAGTTCTCTTAGGAACAGATCATAGATCTAAAAACAAGATCAATGATCTTTAATAAAAATAAAATAAAAATAGTGCTTTGCACTTTTCATGAACCTTTGGTTCTCTGAGATAAGAAAAACAAGAAAAAACTTATTTTTCTTTGATCTAAATTAGATCAAGAAATCAAATAGTGCTTTGCACTTCTGTTCTTGAATCTAAAAGATTCTTGGTGCTTTGCACTTGCAAACTGCGCTGTTGCGCTCTTGGGAGAGCGCCACGTGTCAGCATCTAAACCACTTGCGCTAGAGCTTTGCTCTCTGGAGTTGGCTCAACTCACCAGAGCGCGCCACGTGTCAGCAGCGCAACAGCACAGCGCACTAGCGCAGCGCACTGCACTGTTGCGCTTGCGCTCACCAGAGCGCGCCACGTGCCAGCAGCGCAACAGCGCAGCGCACTAGCGCAGCGCACTGCACTGTTGCGCTTGCGCTCACCAGAGCATGACACGTGTCTTCACCACAAGCGCTTGCGCTCAGTGAGTGGCGCAAAGCGTCTAACAAATGCAATACAGGGCCAAGCCCAATTAAAAGACCAAACAGGCCTATTTAAATTGATGCTCTGCATCATTTATAAATGGGCAAAGCCCAAACAAAAATAATAAAATGCTATGCAGATGTCTTGCAGGGCCCAAAATAAATTGATGCTCTGCATCCTTTATGGGCAGAGCCCAAACAAGAAAGTAGAAGTAATGCAATGCATTATTTAAGTGTGGGCAAGGTCCTAGCACAGGTCTAATGGACTAAAAAATAAATAAAATATTGAACATTTTCAACTGGACTTAGCCCAATTCTGGCCGTAAGTCCTTAAATTAAATTGAACTGAGCACAAATGCTCTCTCTCAAATCAATTTATATCCGGTTCGTGGGTACATCTCCGAACTCCTTTGACATCCATCGTTGTAATTCCTCAACGACGTCAAAGAGGTGACGGATCCCAACGACCACACATCAATGCGGACTGCGGGGTCCTTAAACTCGTGGACCGAGACGTCCTTAAACTAATATTGGACCGAAACGTCCCTAAACTAATATTGGACCGGGACGTCCTTAAACTAATATTGGACCGGGACGTCCTTAAACTAATATTGGACCGAGACGTCCTTAAACTAACATTGGACTGAGACGTCCCTAAACTAATATTGGACCGAGACGTCCCTAAACTAATAATGGACCACCACGTCCCTAAACTAGAACAATAGAGTCTCCAAATGCTCTTTTGCCGGATCTAAACGATCCCGTTTAAGTTGATCTTAGCCCCAAACACGGCTAACGTATCCTTAAACATCCAAATGGATTATAAAACTCCAAATCGACTTTGGTTCAAGGGTACATCTCTGAACTCCTCTGACACTTATCGTTGTAATCCTTCAACGACGTCAGAGAGGTGACGAGTCCCGACGGCCATATATTAAATGGACTATCACGTAAAGTTGATCTTAGTCTTAAACAGGACTATCGTATCCTTAACGAACGTTTAAGTTGATCTTAGCCGCAACGCGACTAAGGCATCCTTAAACTAAAAACACCAAACCCAAATCTAAGTAAATACGGATTTGGACTAATCCACGTCATACGGGCGACGTTATTACTCAGTCTCCGTATACAATCCACGGGCAACCACAAACAAAACAAACACATACGACACAAAGTGAAATTCTGGAGAAGGAGAAAGTGGCTACCGCGATGCGGTAGCGTAATTAACTGCAGGGGCTTGCGCCTGCAGGGAAGAGAGTCCCCACAATCAAAAACCCCTCAAGCGTGGGGGAATCTGACAAAGTCTGCTATATCGGCCGCATCCGTCTAAACCTTCGATACACGGTGCCATAAATCAACTTGGCATCTTCGGAGAGGTAGACGGATAAAACCAAATAGCATCTGCCCCGAATCTCAGCGTCAGGACTTCGCAGTCATGTGCGCCGCCATTCGGAGGGGAACAGATTCTGGCACGCCCTGTGGGACCTCTTCCTCTGTCCACTCCACACTTCGTGTGTCGTGTTCGCGAACGAATCGCGGTTTACTGTGGTTGCTTGTGGATTCGAGGTACTAAGATTTGGTGTCTTGCTCCGTGCAGAAAACAGAAGATCAATGGCTTCAAACTGCACTGCCTACAACTGCAATTCTCGCTCGGTCCTTGCTGGAGGAGTGACTTATGGGCCCCAAGCGGCCTCCCTTTTCAAAATGCCGGTGGAGCAGGTGGCTCAAACCACCACTGGACTATTTTTTGGGACTATGCTCCCACCAATGAGCTTCAACGCCTTAATGACATTGCAAGAAGCTCCAAAGAAGTCGGTCTTCGATCGACTTACCACTGCCGCGACCCCTCTCAACAGGTCGCCCAGCTCCACTGCTTCAGGTTTTAATGGATTAGGCCAAAACTCCATCGGGCCCATGAAGAAGCCTGCCATACCAGAAGACGTTATCCCGAAGCGGATAGCCATCCCAGCTCCCGTTCTTGGCGAAGTCACCAAGGTTTCTTCCCATGCTCGGAAGTCCGCTTCTGACAGGTTGGCCGTCCCCGTTCAACGGACGTCGGTCTTTAAAAGGCTGGTACCAGCATATTCTGACCAACACAGGGGGGCATGAGGAGGTCACCCCTATAGCTGAAACAACTCCATTAGCACGACATGCTCGACGTCGCCACTGGCACCGAGTAAAGAAGGCGGGGGCAACTCCCCCTCTAGGATAACTCTGCCAGCTCCAACGGTGGGGACCGATGCTGCTGTTCCAACCGGGAACAGCTTTGAATTGCTAAACACGGTGCGCAGAAACTCTCCTACTGCGGTGCTGAAGCGAACCCCTTCACCTATGGAGAATACTCCAGAGAAGAAGCTAGAACAGCCCCCTCAACGACTGTCCTCTAAAATTTACAGAGTCTGGCGACAGGTCCAGGAGTCAGTGATTGATGAAAACTATCTCCGCCAACGAAAAAAAATGAAGGTTCGGCAAGAGAAGGATTACTCCGTCAAGCCCCAAAAACCAATAGTTACCCGGGTGCCCATTACAACGGCCCCCTTAACTCCAATCACTCAGAAGAAAAGGAGGCCGCAAAAAGCCCCTGTGAATATGGCGAAGCATAAAAGCGCTGAACACAAACGCCCCAAATCTGGGGCATGGTGGTGCACACTGTTTATATGGCTTCTGGAAAGGAGGAAAGCCGCACTTCTACGGGCCACCGACCGCTCACCCGATCCGTGACGAAAGCCCAGGAGTAACAACAAAAGCTTCAGGAAATGATGACTACAATGGCTGCACTCACTGAGCCAAAAGAAAGCTCTGAAACGTCTTCGGATGAGCGTCAAGAACAAGAAACCGACGCTGACTTTTTACGCAGGGTCCTCGAAAAGAGGGACAAAGAAGCTGCAGAGCAAGCGGCTAACATAAAACAAATGGCGCTCCTCTTCCAAGATATGGTAGGGATGATGTTACAGCCGGACCCTCCTGCTGAAGATCCTCCGATCGTCCTTGAAGACGACAGGGAAGAAATGTCAAATCCTCCACCGGCTCTGTCAACAGCCAAGGAGGAGACAATATCCAAAGCTGACTTGGACGAATATATAGCTCAGCAGATCCGGGTTCATCAGGTGAATGAAGCGGCTGGGAAAATTGCTAGAACCGGACGACCGTATCCGAGCTGGTACGACCAAATCAGTTACCCGCCGGGATATACGATCCCTAAATTCCACGTATATAAAGGGACAGGAAATCCACATCAACATGTCGCGCAATTCAGGGCCTTATGCGGCAACACTGGAGGCAATGACAAACTGTTGCTTCGCCAATTCGTCGGCAACTTAGCAGAAACAGCCTTTGAATGGTATTCGGAGCTACCTAACGACTCTGTCAAAACATTTGCAGAGATGGAGCTGCTGTTTACACAAAGATTCGCGAGTGCTAGTGAACGCACCCCGATAACAGCACTAATAAATGCCAGAATAAGGCCAAGCGAAACGTGGGTCCAATACGCAACACGATGGCGAAACCTATGGTCGAAATGCGAACAACGCATTGAAGAGGCATCTGCGGTAGGCATGTTTGTGGGCACTCTCGATCCGCAGGCGACCATCTCGCAATTCATGATGTTCTTCAGGCCGACCACCTTCCAGGCCTTGATTGACAAATTAGCCCAAATGGACCAGATGGGCCATAGACCGTCTCCTCCAAAATCAGATTCCCGAGATGAGAAAGGAAAAGGGAAAGCGATCGTCGTCGCTAATGCTCAACAACAGTTGAGCAACTCAAAGCCGGTCGTTCGCCAAAACAACGTGCGTCCATGCCCATCCCTCGAAGAGAGGCTAGGACGTCCTTACTCGTTTCCTCAGAATAAAACGAGAAGACTGTTTGAGCTGGTAGTGCGTAACAGACTCATCAATCTGCCGAGTCCAAAGCGTCTGTCGCAGCCAGGCGATCTTAATAATCCCAATTATTGCCCTTACCACCAAACGGTAAGTCACCCGATTGAGGATTGTTTCTTCTTTAAGGGATGGATCGAGGATCAATACATGCAAGGCAAGTTCGCGCTGTCTGAAAGCTGGAAGGTAAACCCACCACAGCCGCACTCTCTAAAGAAGACGGACACGCTGGGGGCAGCTTGTTCTTTAGTCAAGGATGAAAACAATGGAGAAAACTCATCGGATGAATCCGAAGACTACGTAGCGACTTGTCATATGATTTCTCATTCACTGACGGATGATAAAGAGGCTCCTTGCGCTGAGAAACCAATGGCGAATCCTGAGCCGGAGATTCTACAGCCATCAGACGAGTTGATCGATGCCTTTCTAAGTGAAATTCGTCTGAAAGCAAAAGCCAATCAAGAGCGTGAAATGGCCATACTAGAAAGAACCAAGGTATTCCCGTCAAATCAAAAGCCATACACTGAGGGTAAAAACAAATTCAAGACGAGAAAACGGTTCGCCAAAGCTCTATCAGTAGGAATGAAGCTACCGCCCTCTGAAGAAAATTCTTTCTCTGAGGTAGAGATGCACCCTAACTTCTGTTTATATCATCAGAAGATCATACATCCTACCGAAGACTGCGAGTCCTTTAACTGTTGGTGGCAAGGGTATGTCGCTCAAAAGCAACACTTCGACAGGACAAAGTGTGAAGCTTGTGGACATCAAAAAAATGCGATATATGAGTGCAAAGGAGCCGCCGCAAACTGTCATATAGCCGACTTCAAGTGATCACAAATTATCACCTTTGGAAGCGACTCTGACGAAGAAGCTATCCCCAACTTTTCCCTCGGGGAATCTATTTCGAAGATAAAGGAATTGAGAAGCTGCGAGAACGTTCAGCCATGTAATCGCACGCTATTCGAAAAAAATCTCGGCCCCGTAAACAAGGGACCGAACAAAAAGAATAAAGGAAAAGGAAAAATGGCCTTCATCGCCAGCGCTCAACAACAATTATGTGACCCCAGACCGGTTGCTCGCCAAAGCAACAAGCGGCAACCCCACCAGGAAAAGTTGAAACGTCCTTACTCGTTTCCTCAAGATAAAACAAGGGGACTGTTCGAGCTGGCAGTGTGCGACAGACTCATCAATCTGCCGAGTCCAAAACGTCCGTTGCAGCTAGGCGATGTTAATAATCCTAATTATTGCGCTTACCATCAAACGGTAGGTCATCTGATCGAGGATTGCTACGTCTTCAAGAACTGGGTTGAAGACCAATACCAACAAGGCAAGTTCACGCTGTCCGAAAATTGGAAGGTGAACCCGCCACAACCGCATGCTCCGAGAAAGATCGATACGCCGGGGGCATCATGGTCAGTCATAGAGAAAGACCCATAGACCGAAAAGTCAATAAACTAGATATTCGCCTCAAATACGGCGACGGCGGACCGAGATGTCCTTAAACTAATGATGGACCGCAATGTCCTAAAACTTGCAAATGACCGAAATGTCTTTAAACTACTACCGCAGCATCCTTAGGCTGACGAGATAAAAAAAATATATATAAAATATTTATAAAGAATATAAATAAAAAAAAGAAAGAGACGGTATGTCCATAAGCAAAACGGGCACGGATGAAAACCCGAAAGGGCTCCGTGAGTAAAAACAGCAGGACTACCGGCGAGTGTTCGTGAAAATCCGAAAGGGCGCGACCTCGTAAATAAAAAAAATAAAAAATAAAAATGAGACGGTATGTCCATAAGTGAAACAGGCACGGATGAAAACCCGAAAGGGCTCCGTGAGTAAAAACAGCAGGACTACCGGCGAGTGTTCGTGAAAACCCGAAAGGGCACAACCTCGTTAAAAGACACTTATAAGGTCCCCTCGACCCTGTAAGGAGAAACCACCCGCGTGAGATCCTTACGACTCACAAAGGGAGAAGCACACTTAGGGATCCTAAGGAGAAAATACACTTGCGAGATCCTCACGACTCGTAAGGAGAACTCTCTTATGGGACCCTCACGGCTCATAAGATTTGAAAGTCTTAAGTTACAGAGACCTAAACCTGTGCTTAAGCAACCCCCACAACTTTCGTTATGGCCCTACAAGCGGCTCGATACTGACCCTTGTATACAATCCACGGGCGTGAATAAACATTCCCTAACCAAGTCCCATCCGTGACTGGGGATATGTCCATACGGTGAACGACCCTTGCAAGTCCTCTCGACTTATGAGGAGAAAACCCTTTTGTAAGATCCTTACGACTTACATAGGAACATACACTTAGGAATTCTCATGATCCCTAAGGAGAAAACACACCTACGAGATCCTCACGACTTGTAGGGAGAAATACCTTTGTGAGACCCTTACGGCTCATGAAGTCAAAAGCCTTAGTCGACAGAATCCTAACCCTGTTTACTAAGCCACCCTTTGTTCGATATCGACAAAGGCAAATGATGATTCGCTCCTGGCAATATCCCAGTTGTAGCGATGCTGATGCCTAAAATGGTATCAAATTCCAAGTCCCTTCATGGAAAATGATGATTCGCTCCTGGCAATATTCCAGTTGTAGCGATGCTGATGCTGAGATTGGTGTCAGATTCCAAGTTCCACACTCGCGATAAAAAATCAGCGAGCCACACATGCATACAAAATAGCCGAAATGATGGGGCAACTTGCAATAAAAAGCAGCAAGTAAAAATGTATGCATGCAAAATAGCCGAAATGATTGGGCAACTCGCAATAAAAAGCAGCGAGTAAAAATAAAATAAATAGCCGAAATGATTGGGCACCGCGCAAAATAGCCGAAATTATTGGGCAATCGCGACCTTCGCGATATAAAAGCTGAAATGATAGAGCATCGCGGACATAAAAAATGATGATAAAACTTTTGCCCTACAGGTTAGATCACATCGATCCCTGTATACAATCCAGGGGCGCAAACAAAGAGGGAACCATACCTTCCCAACAGGCTCCATAAAAAAAAAGCAAAGCCAAATCTCGACGGTTCACAGACAACCTAGAGACCATCTAAGCATTCGTCTCGTTACAGCAGACGAGATGTCACCCCAACGTTCGTCTCGACACAGCAGACGCAACATCATCAAACAAACGGAGCCACGGCAAAATCCCAGCTCCACCCCGACGTTCGTTTCGATACAGCAGACGAATTGTCACCCCAGCGTTCTTCCTCCTACAGGATTCGGACGTGACAAAGCAAACGAAGCGAAGGCCAAATTCCTAGCTTCAAGGTCTTAACGGAGAGTCATATAAAGCCTGAAAGACAACTGGAGATCATCTCACACCAGTGCGGAATGGTCACCACTTCGACGTTCGTCTTGACACAGCAGACGCAACAATCATCAAACAAATGGAGCCACGGCAAAATCCCTAGTTCCAAACCTCGACGGTTCATCAGCAACCTAGAGACAACCTCGACGTCCGTCTCGATACAGCAGACGAGATGTCACCCCAACGTTCGTCTCGACATAGCAGACGCAACATCATCAAACAAATGGAGCCACGGCAAAATTCCAGCTCCACCTCGACATTCGTTTCGATACAGCAGACGAATTGTCACCACAGCGTTCTTCCTCCAGCGGGATTTGGACGCGACAATCAAACAAACGAAGCCACGGAAAAATTCCAGCTCCACCTCGACATTCGTTTCAATACAGCAGACGAATTGTCACCACAGCGTTCTTCCTCCAGCGGGATTCAGACGCAACATCATCAAACAAATGGAGCCACGGCAAAATTCCAGCTCCACCTCGACATTCGTTTCGATACAGCAGACGAATTGTCACCACAGCGTTCTTCCTCCAGCGGGATTCAGACGCAACATCATCAAACAAACGGAGCCATGGCAAAATCCCAGCTCCACCCCGACGTTCGTTTCGATACAGCAGACGAGTTATCACCCTAGCGTTCTTCCTCCAGCGGGATTCGGACGCGACAATCAAACAAATAGAGCCACGGCAAAATTCCAGCTCCATCTCGACGTTCGTTTCGATACAGCAGACGAGTTGTCACCCCAGCGTTCTTCCTCCAGCGGGATTCGGACGCGACAATCAAACAAACGGAGCCACGGCAAAATCCCTAGTTCCCACCGCAACATTCGTCTCGATACAGCAGACGCAATGCCAGCAAACGAAGCAAAAGCCAAATTCCTAGCTTCAGGGTCTTGACGGCAACTCACATAAAGCCCGAAATACTATCGGAGATCATCCCCACACCAGCGCGGAGTGGTTATGACTCATCGGGGCTCACCAAAATAAGCCTAATCTCAAGTAAAAAGCGACATGGCAAATTCCTAACGCTTGCTCTTCCGACGGTCAAACTGCCAAGGAGGATTGCTTGAAGACGTCTTGTCCAGCCCCCGAAGGGATCAGAGACACGGCAGTCGCAGGGCTACTCGAACAGCACGATTGCCTATCGAGGACTATATCAGCTTATGCGACGGTACGATGGCCAAAACCCTAAGTACCACCAACCTTAACGGGCTTCTGTCGTAAAGAGCAGAGGTTAAATGCGACGTTAAGATGTTCTTGTGAGAAACGCTCGATTCGTCTCGACTTGTGAAAAAATTGTCGAGGCGGCTCGACTCGTGAGATAAAGCCTTAGGCAGTGGGCATAAAAGAAACCTGTTTCCTAAGCGCTGGGACCCCGCAAGTTGACCCAAAACGGTCTCTTGCATACCATCCACGGGTCTCACTCTCCAACGTCGAACTTCGACAAGAAGGGGAACAACCGCTTACAAGTCCTCTCGACTCGTAAGAGGGAAAAATCTCTTATAAGATCCTTACGACTTATAAGAGAAAACACACTTAGGGATCCTCACGATTCCTAAGGAGAAAACCCACCTACGAGATCCTCTCGATCCGTAGGGAGAAAAGTCTCTATGAGACCCTCACGGCTTATAGAGTTGAAAAGTCTTAGGCAGCAGATCTGAACCTGCGGCCTAAGCCATCGCTATTTCTTAAGAAAGTCAAGATGCGTGCTCTATTATCCGTCAACCATGTTTATTAAGATAGCATGCCGATAATAAGAGAAAGAAGAAAGCTACAGAAAGAACATCTGATTTACATTTGATCAGGCGTCCGAGACGCATTCATTTATGCATGGGCAGAAGATTCAGGACGAGAAATAAGACAAGCTGAAATAAAAAAAAAAGGAGGGTTTCCATTCATATTGCTAAAAATTCTTACAATCACAAGAGCAATGAATAAGAAACATTATTCAAATTATTACAACGGTATAACCTCAGATCCGGGGCACGGATTGAGGAATTCAAAAGTAAGGCCATCCAGAGTTCTTCTGGCCTTTCTAATTATTCTTATGTGAAGCCTCTCGCGCTCCTCTGTGTCAAGATCCTCGGCAAGCCCTCCCGGCCTTCGATAAGCAGCAACTATCGTCGTCTGCTGGAAGATTTGGTGTAGGATGTCAACGAGGTTGTCCCGCCGTTTCTTCGAGATCAGCCCCGTCAGGTACACTGAATGCACCTTGTCTTCAGCATCATCCAGCGCATTGAGCGGCAGGGCCTCGTGAAGACCCGGAAGTGCTCTCCATATTGCTCCCAGCACGACTTTCAAAAGAGCCGAACGACGGGGTAGCAGCCAGCCACCGCTTGCGTTCAGACGACCCATGACCTCTGCACATTGAGCGTCTGTAAACTCCTGGTTTTGTTGACGACCATGTGCACGGATATCGTCATAGGTGATGAACTCGTGCAAACTGTATAGATGCACCGCCATTATGCCTGGAGGAAATACTACAGGAAGATTAGCGATAGAAGAAAAATAATATACATAGAGGGCTAAATTCCTAGAGAGCAAAGCTCTGTTCAGGGATTAAAAACCATGAACAAAAGCTTAATGAAACCCCAATGGGGATCTCTTTAGATCAAAAGATCTGTGAGAGCAAAACTCTTTGACTGAGATTAATTTAAATTAATTTGATTTACATTAATTTTACCTAAAAGTTTCTAACTTTGAAAATGAGCAAAGCTCTGCTAGTGAAGCCCCAATGGGGATCTCTTTAGATCAAAAGATCTATGAGAGCAAAGCTCTGCTGGTTAAAATTAATTAAAATTAATTTAATCAAAGAATCAATTTTACCTAAAGTTTTTCTAAAAACTTTGGAAAGGAGAGTAAAGCTCTGGAGTTCTTGAAGGCAAGAGCAAAGCTCTGAAGTTTTTTGAAAATAAAGATCTGAAAGATGATAAGCATCTGTGGGGGACCAAAGGTCTTATTTATAGGCATCAAGTGCCTCTTCGACTTCCGAAAATTGTCACGGCGGTTGGAATTCCGCCACCGTTGCGCTCACGTTTGGGGCCACGTAAGCGCAACGGTGGGGGGGCATTTGTTTACCCCAATCAGAGCAAAGCTCTGCTTTGAAAATTTAAAAATTTTATAAATGAAGCAACGCTTCAGATTATTTGCGCTGCGCAACACGCCACGTGTCAGGCGCAGATACGTCAGCGCAGCGCCCAAGAGAGCGCGCCCAATCAAAGCAAAGCTCTAATTAAAGGAAACAACGCTTCAGTTGCGCTGGCACTGCGCTGCGCGACACGTGTCAGCGCAGATGCGCTAGCGCAGTTGCGCTGCGCTGTGCGCCGCGCGACACGTGTCAGCGCGCTGCGCTGTGCGCTGCGCGACACGTGTCACGCGCTGGGGCATCTGCGCCAAACAGAATTAAATTTCTTAGAAATCTTTTCTGTTCTTGTTAAAACAAGAAGGTTTTCTTCTGCAAAGCAGAAGTCCTTGGATCAAAGATCCAACGGTGGGGAAAATTCCCCAAATCACTCAGAGAAAAATCTCTTTAACAAATTTAACTAATTTATGGGCACTATAAAAAGGACCTCAGACCTCAATTCAAAAGGAGGAACATCTTTCTAAAAAAAAAAGGAAGAAGGAGAGAAGAGAACTCTGAGAAACTCCTCAAGAATAAAAAAAAAGGTAAAAACCTTTAGAAAAAAGAGAAAGTTCTCTTAGGAACAGATCATAGATCTAAAAAAAAGATCAATGATCTTTAATAAAAATAAAATAAAAATAGTGCTTTGCACTTTTTATGAACCTTTGGTTCTCTGAGATAAGAAAAACAAGAAAAAACTTATTTTTCTTTGATCTAAATTAGATCAAGAAATCAAATAGTGCTTTGCACTTCTGTTCTTGAATCTAAAAGATTCTTGGTGCTTTGCACTTGCAAACTGCGCTGTTGCGCTCTTGGAAGAGCGCCACGTGTCAGCATCTAAACCACTTGCGCTAGAGCTTTGCTCTCTGGAGTTGGTGCAACTCACCAGAGCGCGCCACGTGTCAGCAGCGCAACAGCGCAGCGCACTGCACTGTTGCGCTTGCGCTCACCAGAGCACGCCACGTGTCAGCAGCGTAACAGCGCAGCGCACTAGCGCAGCGCACTGCACTGTTGCGTTTGCGCTCACCAGAGCATGACACGTGTCTGCACCACAAGCGCTTGCGCTCAGTGAGTGGCGCAAAGCGCCTAACAAATACAATACAGGGCCAAGCCCAATTAAAAGACCAAACAGGCCTAATTAAATTGATGCTCTGCATCCTTTATGGGCAGAGCCCAAACAAGAAAGTAGAAGTAATGCAATGCATTATTTAAGTGTGGGCAAGGCCCTAGCACAGGTCTAATAGACTAAAAAATAAATAAAATGTTGAACATTTTCAACTGGACTTAGCCCAATTCTGGCCGTAAGTCCTTAATTTAAATTGAACTGAGCACAAATGCTCTCTCTCTCAAATCAATTTATATCCGGTTCGAGGGTACATCTCCGAACTCCTTTGACATCCATCGTTGTAATTCCTCAACGACGTCAAAGAGGTGACGGGTCCCAACGACCACACATCAATGCGGACAGCGGGGTCCTTAAACTCGTGGACCGAGACGTCCTTAAACTAATATTGGACCGAGATGTCCTTAAACTAATATTGGACCGAGACGTCCTTAAACTAATGTCGGACCGAAACGTCCCTAAACTAATGTCGGACCGAAACGTCCCTAAACTAATAATGGACCACCACGTCCCTAAACTGGCAATGGACCACCACGTCCCTAAACTAGAACAATAGAGCCTCCAAATGCTCTTTTGCCGGATCTAAACGATCCCGTTTAAGTTGATCTTAGCCCCAAACACGGCTAACGTATCCTTAAACATCCAAATGGATTATAAAACTCCAAATCGACTTTGGTTCAAGGGTACATCTCCGAACTCCTCTGACACTTATCGTTGTAATCCTTCAACGACGTCAGAGAGGTGACGAGTCCCGACGGCCATATATTAAATGGACTATCATGTTAAATTGATCTTAGTCTTAAACAGGACAATCGTATCCTTAACGAACGTTTAAGTTGATCTTAGCCGCAACGCGACTAAGGCATCCTTAAACTAAAAACACCAAACCCAAATCTAAGTAAATATGGATTTGGACTAATCCACGTCCTACGGGCGACGTTATTACTCAGTCTCCGTATACAATCCACGAGCAACCACAAACAAAACAAACACACACGACACAAAGTGAAATTCTGGAGAAGGAGAAAGTGGCTACCGCGATGCGGTAGCGTAATTAACTGCAGGGGCTTGCGCCTGCAGGGAAGAGCGTCCCCACAATCAAAAACCCCTCAAGTGAGGGGGAATCTGACAAAATCTGCTACATCGGCCGCATCCGTCTAAACCTTCGATACACGGTGCCATAAATCAACTTGGCATCTTCGGAGAGGTAGACGGATAAAACCAAATAGCATCTGTCCCGAATCTCAGCGTCAGGACTTCGCAGTCGTGTGCGCCGCCATTCGGAGGGGAACAGATATATTAAAAAATAACTCTTAATATTACATTATATCATAAAGGCCGGTCTATTGTAATTTACCGATAACTCCATGCACGAGTAATATTCCTCGAGCCACTTGTATAAGTGGGGCGACCCCTCTTCGCTGACTTCCTATTCTCTTTATTTTGTTCGGCCTGTTTCTGCACAACACATTCACATTTAGTTTTTTCTAATTAAGCAACACAAAAAAATAAATTATATACTAAATAATGAATTACATTTAAAATACATACCTGTTTGCGATGAGAGTCGAAATATTCGCACAATAGAGGCCATGTATCTACGTCGACTCTCGCAAAGGCCGGAGTAGATAGGAGGGCCACTCTCTCTGCCTCGGGGGTCGCTATCCACAGGGAATAGCAGTCGGTCTTCAGCTCATTCCTGTTGTATCGGACCTTCGTCTGCATGTTCTTTATCAAGCCATTGTACAGAGCGTGAAGATCGAGCACCCTCCCAGGGTGATCGGGGTCGGGTACAGGCTGAAAATCGTAATCCAACTGAAAATACAAAAAAAAACATTGTTATTAGATTGCAAGTGTTAATAATAAATATATTGGATAAATCAAATGAAAATATATATTAATACCCGATACTGATCCCAGAAGAGGGCGAATGAGCGCCGGTGCTGATCGCCCCACTCAACGTGAAGTGGATAGTTCTTCACGAGCCGGCTCTCATCCCCCATATACCGGCCGAACCTCTCGGCATGATCGCTGGTATAGCGATCATGCCGGGGTGAAAAAGAGGGGGAATGCTGCCTCCCCTCTAGCTCTGTCGGGCCTCAGCCTGTGGGACTGATTTGGGCCTCGAGTCCCCCTCTCAGGATGGGGAGGCCCTGTGTTTGCAAGAAATATCAAGACAATCAATATTCAAACAAAGTTGTATTAAGAAATTAAGGTTTAACGAAAATTAAAGTGTGATATATACCTCCGGTGACTAAAGCACGAGACTGGGCCCGGGCAGCAGCACGAGCAGGACGATAATTCCTCCGGTGAGGAACAACCGATGACTCGGACGTGGACGCATCTCCAACTAGAAAATAAACATCGATAAAATTACATGGAGTTCATGTTTATTCTTAAAGGATATGTAAAATGAATAAATATTTTATATTTATTCATACAAACCTGCAAACTGAGCGGAGGGAATGGAAGTGACGGGAGTGGCCCCTGCACCAGACGAGGACGCACCACCTATAATTAGACAATCAAGTATCAGTTATATAAATAATTGCAAAAAGAATGTATATATCAATAATATAACATTCTAAATCAACATGTATACACTATAGGATATATAAACATACCGCAGGTATATGATATATAAACATACCTGTGTAGGGTTCCTAGGCACTCTTACAAGGATTAATAAGGCATCAATCGTGCCTGAATAAAAATTTAGACGTGCCGAACAACCCAAAGCCAGGATCTTTGCTAGATAATTAGGGTTACACATGTAAGTAAACATCTTTACAACTAAGAGTGAGGGATTACAACCTTTGTAGTCCGTTCCTTCGCTTCATAAGCTCCGAGTAGAAGTCCCTTCGCCGCGATCCACGATCTCCCGAACTCAAGAGAGGCTCCACAACTCGAACGATCCATGCTAACTTGTAGTCTTCTTTTTCTCCGATGATCTACCTCGAAGTTTCTAAAGCTCAAGCTCTCTCTCTCTCTCTAATGAGGTGAACACCCTAATCTAATTGGCTAGATTAGATGAAGATGATGGAGTAGTATTTGTGCTCTCTTTTCTTATCAAACTCTCACTCTTAATCATCACAAAATAAAAACCTAGAAAACTTTCTCAAAGCTCAAGGTTTAAGAAGAAGAAGAAATAATGGATAAAACCTTTTATGATGAATAATGAAATGATATATGATTAATAATGTAATCATGGTCAACTATGACAAGGCTAACTCATGTAGAGAATTAACTAAGGCTAAGGGTTTGGGTTGGGTTAAGAATGAGTCATAAGAAAATATCAACCATAATATCTTAGCTCATGACAAAAGAAAATCTTCTAGAAGGTTCATGAAAGAACTAACCCAATTCAAACCCTAACCTTGTTTAATCTCCACTAAACATGTTGCATTAGTAATCATATCATATTACAATAATATATATCACATATATATTATATATTTGTAACAAAAGAAAATAATACAATTAACATATATCGCATATATATCAATGTATTATCCGGTGAGAAAATGAATCAATAAAGCGAGCCAATATTAGATAATGTAATATAATATATCATATATATTATTATACATTAAATTATCGAATCAACACTTGATCCAACAATCCGGCTATATCGAATATAACCGACTAATATATCATGTACCGATTCATCGAATCAACACTTGATCCGATGACCCGGCTCATATCTAAATATCGCGAGAATATAATACGGTATCTCATATCGCATTATCCTCGGTCGTGCACATATCACATATGTGCCCCTACTCCGTTTTGCCTGAGTCAAGAAAGCTCTGTGTAGGACTCTAAAGAATCGTCAATACGCAGGTATCAGGTGATGATCATATCAAATACCCACAAGCTGCAAGTGGTCAGCTAAACATAACAGCCACCCAGGTATTGAGCGATCAGAAGATCAACAAGCTAGCATGTACATTCTCCTGTGAATCCAATCAGTAACACTCCCGTACAGTCCGGTCTCTTCATCTGATATGTTGCATATCTAGTCTAGGGGTGGTATACGTCAGACCCCAGTAACCGATAAGTCATATCGATGTGAGGCTCATAACGGGTCAAAAAACTACTGGTAACACTTACCAGTAAATCTCTATATCAGTCCTGGCCAGGGACTTCCAGTTATAGCCAATCGAACACAGCACAATATCAACTCCCTATACCGGGAGAGACGAATCCCCTCCTATCGCTTATTACCTCCATGTGATTCGGGAATGCACCCAAAAACCACCGTTTTGCATGCCTTCTTGGACGTGGTAAGGTGGAAATCAAGGTACGGTGGGAATCACACAAGACTCTATGACGATCTCGGGTCTACAGACTACCCTGTACCAGTGTCACCGGAGAACTGCCATCTGACGTGAGGTATATCACCATCTGGGAGTTCTCGGTGAGTCTGTCCAGTGTACCCAGTCTCCACTGAGCACCCATACACCATCCTTAATGTCAAACACCGATGGATATGGGATCATCCATCGCCCATCATATGGATCAAGATGCGTATACGCTAGTCTACTCTGGTGTATCGATGCCCTATCTCGACACACCCTTGACTAGGAACAGTTATAGGATGTACTCATCGACTACTGTGGCCCCACTAGTATGATCTCATCATAGTCCCAGTAGTCGAGTACATATCCTAAGGGCTTTATCAACATGTGAGAGTAAGACTGTAAACTAATATAAGTCAACATGTTAAGATAAAGTGAAACCAAATAGCATACTATCATGACGAGCAAGAAAGTCCTCTCTATATATATATCCAAGTATCCATTATAATATACATCATATGTACAACAGTGGCCTCTAGGGCATATACATAACTAACAATCTCCCACTTGCACTAAGGCCAGCTGTTGTAGTATCTTATACCTAGCATCCCGAATAATCTCTCAAACTGTATCTGGGGAATGACCTTCGTGAGTGGATCCGCAGTGTTGTCCTTCGTATCAACTCTCCTGACCTCGATCTCCCGGCGATCAACTATCTTCCTGATCAGGTGATACCGCCTCAGAATATGTCTGGACTTCTGATGGGACCTGGGTTCCTTGGCCAAAGCCACAGCTCCATTGTTATCGCAATACAAAGGTATTGGATGCTCAATGGACAGAACCACACCAAGTTCAGTAATGAACTTCTTTATCCAGACAGCCTCTTTGGCAGCATCGTTGGCAGCGATGTATTCAGCCTCCATCGTCGAGTCTGCAACGGTATCCTGTTTGGAACTCTTCCAACATGCCGCCCCTCTATTGAGGGTAAAGAGAAATCCCGTGTGCGACTTAGAGTCGTCCTTATCACTTTGGAAGCTCGAATCGGTAAAGGACTCCACCTGGAGTTCTCCGTTACCATACACCAAGAACATCTCCTTAGTCCTTCGTAAGTACTTGAGAATGTTCTTCACAGCTGTCCAGTGACTCTCTCCAGGATCTGCTTGATACCGACTCACTACACTTAGTGAGTATGCTATATCGGGTCTGGTACATAGCATCGCATACATGATAGAGCCTACTGCCGAAGCATAGGGTATCCCTTGCATGCGAGCTCTCTCCAAATCAGTCTTGGGAGACATCTCTTTGGAGAGAGTGAGTCCAGAGATCGTGGGTAGGTTCCCACGCTTGGATTCTTCCATACTAAACCTCTTTAGTATGGTGCCAATGTACCTGGATTGGGAAAATCCCAGTATCCTTTTAGATCTATCTCTATAGATCATTATTCCCAATATGCAGGAGGCATCACCTAGATCTTTCATTGAGAATCTTTGTGATAAGAAGAGCTTGACTGAGTGCAGCATAGGAACATCATTTTCTATCAAGAGTATGTCATCGACGTACAATACGAGGAAGACTACCTTACTCTCTGCAACCTTCTTATAAATGCAAGGTTCATCTACGTTTTTGATGAAGTCAAACTCTTTGACTACAATATCAAAGCAGATGTTCCAACTCCGCGATGCTTGCTTTAACCCATAGATAGATTTAAGCAGTTTGCATACCTTTCCGCTGCTCCCACTATCTACGAAGCCCTCTGGCTGAGTCATGTACACGCACTCTTCTAAATCACCGTTTAGAAAGGCGGTCTTAACATCCATTTGCCAGATTTTGTAGTCATGGTATGCAGTAATGGCAAGTAAGATCCGGATGGACTTAAGCATAGCCACTGGAGAAAAGGTTTCGTCATAATCTACACCTGGTCGTTAATGAAAACCCTTTGCAACAAGTCTAGTTTTGAAAGTCTCAACTTTTCCATCTACACCAATTTTCTTTTTAAAGATCCACTTGCTCCCAATGGGTTTTACCCCTTCAGGGGCATTTTCCAAAGTCCATACTTTGTTGGTGTACATGGATTCCATCTCAGATCGTATTGCATCCAGCCATTTCACAGAGTCGACACTCGTGATGGCCTGCTCGAAACTAGTCGGGTCATCATCTTCCATGATGCAATCCTCGCTCCCACCATCAATAAGAAAACCGTAGTATCTCTCAAGTGGATGAGAAACCCTGCTAGATCGGCGGAGAGGCTGGGGTTCGTCGGGTATTACTGAATCCTCTGGTTCCAATAAATCATCAGTTGCAGTTTGTGTTGCTGGAACTTCTTCTAGTTCTACCTCAGAGCCACTAATCTCTTTTGCAAGAAATTCCTTTTCTAAAAAGGTGGCATGTTGAGCAACAAACACCTTTTGCTCCTCACTGTGGTAGAAAAAATATCCATAAGAATTCTTCGGATATCCTACAAACTTGCAAAGAACTGATCGTGCCTCGAGTTTGTCCGGATTTTTCCTTTTGACATAGGCCAGACAACCCCATATCTTAACTCGTTTAAGATACGGTCTCTTCCCACTCCATATCTCATATGGTGTGGTAGGTACAGATTTAGACGGAACTTGATTCAATAGGTATGCTGCTGTCTCCGGTGCATACCCCCAGAAAGAAATAGGTAACTCAGCATTACTCATCATAGAGCGCACCATATCTAATAGGGTGGGATTCCTCCGCTCCGATACACCGTTGTGCTGTGGTGTATAAGGAGGAGTAAGCTGAGAGAGAATCCTATTCTCTTTTAGATAATCTAGGAACTCATTGCTCAAGTATTCTCCTCCTCGATCAGATCGAAGGATCTTAATACTTTTGCTCGTTTGGTTCTCTACTTCGTTCTTATATTCTCTGAATTTCTCAAAAGTTTCAGACTTGTGTTTCATCAGGAACACATGTCCGAATCTTGAGAGATCGTCAGTGAATGTAATGAAGTAGGAAGAACCGTTCCTGTGTGTGTAGAATGGGACCGCATACATCACTATGTACCAGTCCTAAGAGTTCTTTAACTCTTTCTCCGTGTCCACTAAACGGATTTTTGGTCATTTTACCTTTGAGGCATGAATGGCAAGTATCATAAGATGATAATTCGAACGGATTCAAATATCTATCCTTATGTAACTTAGCTAGCCGTGTCGCATTGATATGACCAAGTCTACAATGCCACAAGAAGGATTCGTTCATTTCTGAACTCTTCCTCTTGTGTGTGTTTTGTATATTAAGGACTGTATTTTGATTGAGAATGAATATGCCATTATGTAACGAGCCTGATCCAATCAACTTTTGATCTAGGAAGATGTTCATAACATTATCTTGTACTACAAAATTATATCCTTCTTTATTTAATAAAGAAACTGATATAATGTTGCACATCATGTTCGGTATATAATAGCACGCATTTAGAATCAGTGTATTACTACTTGGTAATACAAGGTGATATTCGCCAACTGCTTTGGCTGCAAAACTTGCACCATTCCCTACTTATACGGAATGATCACCTTTTCCCAGTTCTCTACCTTTACGTAGCCCACGTAATAATTTACATATGTGGGATCCTGATCCGGTATCTAATACTCAAGACGTAGGGTGAACTGAGAAACAGTTCTCAATAACTAACACATCCGAAGAAGATGCATCAGTATGCATGTTCTTTGTTTGGGCGGCGTGAGAATCCAGATATTCTCTTGTTTCTTGTTCAGTCTTATAACTCTTATAAGAAAGAACGGGACCAACGATCCCCTGCTCAGTATAATAAGCGGGTTCAGTCAATACATCCATATTATTATCTTGATTAAGTCCTGACATGGTCTCTACCTGGAGAGAGAGAGAAGGAATTACTTTAGCGTATGCTCTTGCAAGATTAGATTGGTTATTATCTTATCTGATCAGGATGTCTCCCACTTCTTTTTATCAAATCTTCCTTCAAACCCTAAAAGGTAAGATTAGCCGGGATTAATTACACCCTACAATTTCGTCAATCTTTCAGCCAGATCAGTGTCGGCACTTGAGCGAGGTTCCCCGTGCTTTCGCACGGACCTAATTAAAATAAACCTCGATTTCCCAGAGGCATAACCCCGTTAACACCTTTCTAGAAACCTACTTGATCGGCTAATTGTCCTGTGTAAAATTCTCCCAGGAGTAACTCTTACTCGTAGTGGGTATCAGGATCCATCTATCTCATAGAAGGTATGCAATCTCATTGCAAATTTCAACACTTGAAATTCCCGATAATATTTTGCCCATAGCGATCTATGACCTTGACAAAGTCAACAAACCATAAATCGCAAGTCAAGTTCAACCCGTCATTTCCCAATTGAATTAAACCCACCCGCATGACCCTTGACAAGGTCAACAAGGCTGTACGAATACCTTAATCCAATCACATCTCATGTTTTAGCAGATAAACATTAATTAGCTACCGTACACTGTGCCTTGACAAAGTCAACAAACGCAGCACGAATACTAAGCAAGATTTATCTGAAATGACGGAGGGCTACGACAGGTTTTTCAGAAAACCTATTGCGTAATGAACTTGATATCGTTGTAGAAACAAGTGATTTTGAAAAGGAGTGTTTTTGAGGCTTTTCTAGTTTCGCTAAAGAGGTCACTCCCGGTGAAGGGATCTCGGCTCTTTCCTCATCGAATAAGGTGCAGGGTATATCATATATACCGCTGTGCAAAGCAAGAACTATATAGGCTGTCAAAAACTAAACCGCGAGTTTGTAGCATCTGCCAATTTCGCTAAAGAGGTCACTCCCGGTGAAGGGATCTCGGCTCTTTCCTCATCGAATAAGGTGCAGAGTATATCATATATACCGCTATGCAAAGCAAAACTGTAGCCACCCTTTTTATAAAGTTTTGATTCTACAACATCTTTTAGGTTTCTTTTCTTTTTATTAATCTCATTAATATATCCCATCAGCTTTATGCTTCCTAAGCATCACAGAAGAAACGAAAGCAGTAATATTTATATATCAGCTTATATATATAGTAAAAGCATTCGTCTCAGGTAGCAATATGATCTCATCACAGAACATTGCAGCAGAAGAACATATATGAAATATTGGATATACTAGGATGTCCGTGTTTTAATACGAGCCTGTATAAAACACAGATTCCACGGTCGCGATGAATAGCCAAACCCACATCCCTAGACCCCTACGAGAGCGGCAAGTAACACTGCCAATTCTAGGGTTAGGAGACCCGGTCTCGACTCCTCGAGATGGCCTCCCACTGGACCCTAGAACCCGGTTAATTGTGCTCCCCTCCTTGGGTCTACCTAATGCGAAAAAGTAAATAATATACACTGGTGACATTAATCTCATCCTGGAAGTGCCCCAATAAAAGAATATTACATACAAATGAATTTTACATGAATGAAAATAAAAAACCCCATCTCACATAAAACCCCCGGCTATTCAGAACACGACGATCCAATATAACATATCACAGCAACACATAATATCTCATATCATCAACGTAAGTAAGTATGCATACACCGATCGTCGTTGATGTATAGCAACGAAAACCGGCAATACAACTACATACTACACTTACGGTCACAAAAAAGAAATTGTAAAACTACAACATCTGGAATCCACAATCACTTTAGACATCGTAAATCCGAAATATCACATACTTCGCATTTCATGCCTAACTATATGAATTCCACATATTGTATCACATTCCAGATAAATAGACAATATTAAACTTTCCGATCGGATAATCAAATACCCAAGATTTCCTAAATAGCTCAACACTTGAGCGGAGTTCAAATAATCCCAGAATATGTCACAGTACCAATGGTCCAGCCGTAGAAGGGTCAAGCCAACGCCTCACATGTGGCACGCCGTACTGCCCCAAACCCTAAGGTTTAGAGGCGGTTTTGACGGTCACATAATCGAGTTAAGCTTTGTGTTCTTCTAGAGAGTCCACCACATTACTTACACGTTTTCCGAAAGATTTAAACGCAAGAAAAATTCAACACTTGAAAGTTTTTCGTGCCGGGAAAAAATGAGTTAATGATATCCGTTCGAACATTTTAACAGTTTCTAAATAATCCGGAAAACAGAACGAAATTAAATTTTCCGATCGAATCAACGAATTCAAAATAATCCCCAGAACACTCAACACTTGAGTCAGATTAAAAATACCCAGAAATATGCAGGAACAGATACGGATATTACTGTACCAACACGTGTCCCCAATTCACTCCTTTGGCCGTGGAACCGCCACGGCAAGCATGTTCTTGCCGCGGTTCCGCGGCTCTTTAAGAGCCTTGGGGGCTCGTGTTTTAGGTTTATCCTTAGAATTCCCTGCTAAATTTTTTAAATATTTTTAATGCAGAAAAAATCACATTTTTACAAAATTTCAAGAGAGGGGGTCTATTTCGTCGTATCGGGGTTCGATCGGAGTTTTAACATCATATACACGTCGCCTAATGGTCTATCTAGGCTCTTATACCACTGTAGGGTTCCTAGGCACTCTAACAAGGATTAATAAGGCATCAACCATACCCGAATAAAAATTTAGACGTGCCGAACAACCCAAAACCGGGATCTTTGCTAGATACTTAGGGTTATACATGTAAGTAAACATCTTTACAACTAAGAGTGAGAGATTACAACCTTTGTAGTCTGCTCCTTCGCTTCATAAGCTCCGAGTAGAAGTCCCTTCGCCGCGATCCACGATCTCCCAGACTCAAGAGAGGCTCCACAACTCGAACGATCCATGCTAGCTTGTAGTCTTCCTTTTCTCCGATGATCTACCTCGAAGTTTCTATAACTCAAGCTCTCTCTCTCTCTCTAATGAGGTGAACACCCTAATCTAATTGGCTAGATTAGATGAGGATGATGGAGTAGTATTTGTGCTCTCTTTTCTTATCAAACTCTCACTCTTAATCATCACAAAATGAAAACCTAGAAAGCTTTCTCAAAGCTCAAGGTTTAAGAAGAAGAAGAAATAATGGATAAAACCTTTTGTGATGAATAATGAAATGGTATATGATTAATAATGTAATCATGGTCAACTATGACAAGGCTAACTCATGTAAAGAATTAACTAAGGCTAAGGGTTTGGGTTGGGTTAAGAATGAGTCACTTGAAAATATCAACCATAATATCTTAGCTCATGACAAAAGAAAACCTTCTAGAAGGTTCATGAAAGAACTAACCCAATTCAAACCCTAACCTTGTTTAATCTCCACTAAACATGTTGCATTAGTAATCATATCATATTACAATAATATATATCACATATATATTATATATTTGTAACAAAAGAAAATAATACAATTAACATATATCGCATATATATCAATGTATTATCCGGTGAGAAAATGAATCAATAAAGCGAGCCAATATTAGATAATGTAATGTAATATATCATATATATTATTATACATTAAATTATCGAATCAACACTTGATCCGACAATCCGGCTATATCGAATATAACCGACTAATATATCATGTACTGATTCATCGAATCAACACTTGATCCGATGACCAGGCTCATATCTAAATATCGCGAGAATATAATACGGTATCTCATATCGCATTATCCTCGGTCGTGCACATATCACATATGTGCCCCTACTCCGTTTTTCCTGAGTCAAGAAACCTCTGTGTAGGACTCTAAAGAATCGTCAATACGCCGGTAGCAGGTGATGATCATATCAAACACCCACAAGCTGCAAGCGGTCAGCTAAACGTAACAGCCATCCAGATATTGAGCGATCAGAAGATCAACAAGCTAGCCTGTACATTCTCCTATGAATCCAATCAGTAACACTCCCGTACAGTCCGGTCTCTTCATCTGATATGTTGCATATCTAGCCTAGGGGTGGTATACGTCAGACCCCAGTAACCGATAAGTCGTATCGATGTGAGTCTCATAACGGGTCGAGAAACTACTGGTAACACTTACCAGTAAATCTCTATATCAGCCCTGGCTAAGGACTTCCAGTTATAGCCAATCGAACACAGCACAACATCAACTCCCTATACCGGGAGAGACGAATCCCCTCCTATCGCTCATTACCTCCATGTGATTCGGGAATGCACCCAAAAACCACCGTTTTGCATGCCCTCTTGAACGTGGTAAGGTGGAAATCAAAGCACGGTGGGAATCACACAAGACTCTATGACGATCTCGGGTCTACAGACTACCCTGTACCAGTGTCACCAGAGAACTGCCATCTGACGTGAGGTATATCACCATCTGGGAGTTCTCGGCGAGTCCGTCCAGTGTACCCAGTCTCCACTGAGCACCCGTACACCATCCTTGATGTCAAACACCGATGGATATGGGATCATCCATCGCCTATCATATGGGTCAAGATGCGTATACGCTAGTCTACTCTGGTGTATCGATGCCCTATCTCGACACACCCTCGACAAGGAACAGTTATAGGATGTACTCATCGACTACCGTGGCCCTACTAGTATGGTCTCATTATAGTCCCAGTAGTCGAGTACATATCCTAAGGGCTTTATCAACATGTGAGAGTAAGACAGTAAACTATTATAAGTTAACATGTTAAGATAAAGTGAAACCAAATAGCATACTATCATGACGAGTAAGAAAGTCCTCTCTATATATATCCAAGCATCCATTATAATATATATCATATGTACAACAATGGCCTCTAGGGCATATACATAACTAACAACCTGGAAGTGCGGGAGTGGCCTTTATCCCTGATGTATGTACGTAAGAGCAAAAAGAATGTATGTATATTTATGATATAGCATTCTAAATCAATATACATGTACTATATGATATATAAACATACCTGGAGGTGCGGGAGTCGCCTCTGTCCCTGATGTGGATGCATCACCAATAGCTAAACAATCAAACATTGACAATATAAGTAATTTTGACATGAACATGCATGTATATCTATAATATTACATTCAAAATGAATATGCGTGCAATATACCTAGAGGTGTGGCAAAGTCCACACGGAAGGAGGCATCCGAAGGGGTCTCCGATCGGGGTGCAAGACCGGCCCTCTGAAGCTCCCTACGCAGCTCTCCGGGCGGCAGAACCGCTCTGCCTCTACCTCTGCCTCTACCGGTGCCGCGGCTGGAGCTCCTGCCGTCCCTTGCTGCTCCCGTCATCGTTATCAAATCTAGATAAAAGGATCGTGGACGCATTAGACAATCATTACAAGTATTGACTATATATGTATAGATCGTAAAATGTGAAGTAATAATATAACATTACTGATAACTTTTTTCGTTTCGTGGGCGCATTAGACATATCTACTTGGATTTCATCATCGATATCATTTCTAACCCACGTAACTTCATGATCAGCCGAAGACAACCCGTCTTTCGAAACAGACGGTCGAAGCACTCTAAGTTTTCTCTCTTCTTCATCCTCATCGCTGTTCTCGAATTCTGGGACATCGTAGACATCCCTGGATTTCCAACGGCATACGACACTCCATCCCGGATGCTTCAAACACTGTGAGTAGTATACGTGGAACACTTGGTTCGGAAAGATAAACACAAGTGAATGAAGATGTTTGCTTTATACATTCCTAACTTGTCCACACGGGACAAGTCTATCGGTTATCATACGATTGAATCTTCTCATCATATAGACTACACGACGGTTGTTAGTATCGAGCTATACCGTCCGATATTTAACAACCTTCGTATAGTTCTATGTCACGACGAACATCGAACGTATGTTAACCGATAGACGGGGACTAAGTGGCGCTTTGAGTTTCATATATGAGTATCGATGAGAATATGAAAGTTTCATATTATTATCGAGTATCATATATTGGTTTTAACTTGAACATTTAACATGAATAGGTTTTACGTTTACGTTTCGTTATTAAGAGTTTGAAATTTCAAGTTTAGAGTAAATTTTTCTTGAGTTTACGGTAAAGTTGTACGTTTACATTATCATCAAGTATCCTACTGCAATGAACTAGTGTATCCTACTAAATAAACTAGTGCACCATAAACCAAAATAACCCAAATTAATCTAATTAACCACAATTAACCATAATCGTTACCCTAACACAAATTATCCCAAATTAACCTAATTAACCCTAATCAATCCAAACTTAACCAAATTAACCCTAATCAACCCAAACTTAACTAAATTAACCCTAATC
Source organism: Agapanthus africanus (assembly GCA_030015575.1). Classification (NCBI taxonomy): domain Eukaryota; kingdom Viridiplantae; phylum Streptophyta; class Magnoliopsida; order Asparagales; family Amaryllidaceae; genus Agapanthus; species Agapanthus africanus. The sequence goes on along the minus strand of JASDDO010000022.1, from coordinate 764,368,939 downwards.
AATACCATAACCCTTTCAAATTATCACTAATTAACCCAAATTAACCCTACCCTCTAATTAACCCAAATTAACCCTAACCACTAACACTAAACCTGACCTAACCCTAACACTAATTACCATAACCCTAAGCCCAACTAATTAATCCCAACCCCAACATCAACCTTCGGTCCGTTTTGAAACCCAAGTTATTGTCATGAGTATTATCCAAAAGAAAAAAGATATCATACCAAGTTGTGAGTATTGTTTATTGGTTTTCGAATCAGCATATCAGTTAATACACTTAATTAGCGAATGTATAAGTTATGCAAACATCGAACGTGGAGCGAAAATGAAAAAGGGGTTTGATTGGATTCTTAAGAACTGATTGTACGTCAACTTCAGTGATTTTAACTCCAATATCACACTACCAACCAGGAGACGGCTGCAGTTATCTAAACAGCTGGCAGGTTCCAAAGTTAGCTTTAGCTTCGGCATACAATTTCTATGAGGTCAGCTTCAAAGCAGGTCAATCCCTCAGATATTCTGCTGCCACGTGTCACGCCCCGCTTCCCAGTATACGGCGAAGCGGACGAGACAAGGTCCGCTACGTATGTACTCAGAAGTACATACGCTAAGCGTAGCTAAGCAATATAAAGTAAATCACAAGAGACAAGAGATATAGGAATAACAACAACTTTATTAATAACATTATTTTGTACAATGCATGAAAAGTAAATACAACTGAAATGAAAAGCGATGCCTAAACAGTGGCATAACAGGAAATGAAAAATACTGGAAAGAATAAGGTACAATTATCTAGAGCTCTGGGTCTTCTTGGAACTGCTCCAAATCTTCACCGGTGGGCTCGATCTCAGCTTGGTCCAACGCACCTGACGACATTCAAAGAAGAAAGAAATAGAATGTTGTCAGCGAACAGGTCGCTCGGTAAGTCCCAAAGAATAAGAAGAATGAGAATGACAGGGTAACAGTATTTTCTAAAGTATTATATTGTTGAATATTATGGAACATTGTTTAACGCTGTTGTTTGTAGCTTGGTACAGAAGGATGCCAATGTATACGAGGGGGATCTCTATATGCTAGAGATCAGGGCAAAAGGAAAGTACAAGGAACCGTTATGCCACGGTACAAAGCAATAGGATTCAGGTTAGGTGTCTTAATCTGACCATCTCGTGCCACCTTTAACACCTTCCGTACCAATCTACCCCTTAAACCCCGTAGTGTTTTAACAGTATTGTAGTATTGGAATATGTAAATTGAGTGACTGACCAAAACCATGATATCAGTAAGCATGTTGTAACTGTATAATCAGGTAAATGGAATATCAGGATAATGAATGAATATCCATAGTTTGATTCAGTCAAAAAGAATATATTGTTAACTGGATTCAAGGTTTCATGTATTCAAATTGTGTTGGAATATAAAAGAATATAGATTGACTTGAATCGTATTCAAGTCAGAAATAGTCAGACTCTAACCCGAGTCAGACTAAAAGAAGATAATTTGAAGTTCAATATTAGCTAGGGGCCTTATTGTAATTTGTAAAACTTGAGGGGGTTTTATGTAAAAATACTTTTGTATAGTTTCAAAATACACCTCAAGTATTTAATAATCGTCTTTATTGTTATAATGAATTTGTATTTTATTTGTGTTATTCTAGTGAATATATCCTAATCAAAGTATTAATTGTTTTATCTGAAATTCATGGTATTTTAGTGTAACTTTTAATCTTGTAATTTTTTTTTTTTAGAAAAATGTGGAAACTTTATATTATGATAAAATAGGTGTTTAAATGATAATTATATATATATTAACACCTGAATAATTTTATATAAATATTTTATAAAAAAAATCTCATTTTCCCTAAATATCGTATTTTGAACCTTTCGAGACCGAATGCTCCTTGCGGAGGTCTGAATCTCACACTACTAGCCTGCGGGTGCACGATGAACCATACTATCTCTAACAGGTTCCCCAAAAGTGGGTTGTAGCGGCGCTTTGCTTAGGTTTAACAAACACTTTTCATTTGGGAAAACGGTTTTATAAATATAAGGTATTTATTTGCAAAAAATATAGTTTTCCGTATTTTAGTTGTTAGGGTTTCCTAAGCCAACTAGCCTACTTCTAAGGTCTAAACGATGAGTCATTAGAAGCCTCAAATCGCCTCTTCACCGTCAATTGCGGCCAGGTAAGTACCAGGTAAGTGGGAAGGAACCACAGTCGTGGGCCTAATTAAAAACCACTAGCCTTAGACACACTTGCCTAGGCACCACAAGACAGTTTAGATAAACGATCGATGTCCATGACCAATCGTGCTTTCATTTTATTAAAAGATTTTATTTAGAAATGTTTACAACTTAAAGCTTTAAATAAAGATTATAAAGATTAGGGTATTTTAGTGAAAAGTCCTGTAATTTCGTATTCTGTGTTTTGATATTTATCAATTAGGGTTATAATGAGTGTGTGTAGAGGTAGGTCATTACCTCGTGACTTATTTTAGGTTTTGGTGAAGTTTAAAGGTAAAACATGCTATGTTAAACTTAAAGGTATTATAGCGTAAGAATACGGTATTCGAAAACGTTATCATTTTATGTGTGAAATTTCATTCAAATTGAGTTCTATAAGTTTTGTGATCAAGATAAACATATTTATGAGTGAGGTAATTGATTAAACTAAGAAAAATGAACTTCATGGTATTTTTATGAAAAGAATACGGTTTTGCAAAGAAGCTATCATTTCATGTGAAAAAGTTTGATTAAATTGGTTTATGGGTGATTAATAGTCAACATGAATATGGGTAGATATTATGTATTAGGTGACAAGTGGAAATTTATAGAAAAGCCGAATCGGAAATCGGTTTGTCCGATTTCCGTCGGGTTCCAAAAAGTCGTATTTTTACAATTATAGAAAAGAGAGAGAGAAGAGGTGGGACTTACGGTTTGGACAAGCTAAGGAAGCTAAGGGATGTAGTGGTGGTCGATGCGTCAAAAACGTCGCGAAGGTTCTGATCCGGTCGCCGGAATCCGTCGTCGATTTCGGCAGCGCTTCGCTTCTTGCTCTTCGTACCGAGTTCTCAGGAATTTGGGAGAGTAGACTTAGAGTGGTGAGGTGAAATGGTAGAGGGTAGGGGTCTTTATATAGGGCTAGGCTAGGGTTAGGGTTAGGATAAAAAAATATTAAAAGAAAATATAAAAAACATTAAAAATTCATTAAAAATCATTAAACCTAGAAGTAAAAGGGATTTATTGGCCAAATCAAAACCGATCCAGGTATAATAAGTGTGCAAGAGGGTTGACCAAGTCAAGAGCCAACTTTTCTCAGTTGGTGACTCGGCCGTCCGGCCAAGTCCGACCGAGTCGGCCGATTCGCCGGCCGGCGACGCCGAGTCTGGCCGAGTCAGGCTTCCAGTGGCCGGGGATTTTCTGGGGGTACAATTTGGTATATTTACTTTTTGTTGTCCAGTACATATTTTGGGAGTTATGGCCTTTTTACCGTTGACTTCCAAAAAAAAATAAAACAAAATAAATACAAAAATAATATGGGGCATGGGATTTGAACTCCGGTGGCTTGGTTCAGCAGTGCAAGGTATTACCAATGAGCTACAAGCTCTTTCTTGTAATTATTGTGGTTTTTAATTACTTAAACTGATAGCAGCAAGAATAAATACTCCAGGTATACATTAAATTTTAAAGTAATTTCTTGTACACTAAAAATGGAGTTATTTCATTCTTGTAGCTTGTAATTAAAAACAAAAATAATTACCTAAATCTTGTGCTCAGGCTAAAATACCCCTTTGTGGATTTTAAAAAAAATATTTGAAAAATTTTGTATAGGAAAAAGTGTATAAGAAATTATGGTTGTTACACCACGTAGCACCACCTCATTGGTGCAGGGCAGCAGTTAGAGCTTCCATGTGACAACCCTATCCTTCCCCCCATCGGGCTTTCCTCCTCCACGTGTCACCTCGCCATGCTCTCTTCACGCACAACAAGAGTTGTTTTCAAAAAAAACAACCCTAAGCCCAACCCCAACCCCAACCCCAATTCCGAACCCTAACCCCAACCCCAACCCTAATTCCGAACCCTAACCCTAACCCCAACCCTAACCCTAATTCCGAACGCTAACCCCAATCCCAACCGCAACAGAACCCTAACCCTAACCCCAACCCCAACCCTAACCGACCCCTAACCCTAAACTTAACCCTAACCTAAACTGACCCGATGCCTAACCCTAACCCTAACCCGTACCTGAACCCTGCCCTGAACCTAACATCATCAAAAGAGGGAAATAAAAGCATTAAATTAGAAGTAAAAATTGAAGATTTACTAACCTGTTGGGCAGTGGAGGAGGCGACGGAGGAGGCGACGAGGAAGTCGACGAGGCTCGGGATCGAGGCGCTGGAGGAAGTCGACGAGGATGTTATGAGGAGACGACGGAGGAGGCGATGGAGGAGGCAATGAGGAAGTCGACGAGGCTCGGGATCGAGGCGCAGGAGGAAATCGATCGCGGACGCGGGAGAAGATGATAAAGATCTTTTGGGAACGGAGGGCTTTTCTGTGCCTTTTTTTATTATTAATTAACCCATATACATGCCACTACGGACATACCCGTAGGTCCGTTGTTTGCGGCTCCATAGGGCCAAACATCAAATTACGCTTAAATATTTTTAAATTAAAACGTAGAGAACCGTAGGGACAAGTATAGGTGTTAGTGTATATGCCCTAGAGGCCATTACTGTATCATACTAGTATGTATATTACTTGATGGAAGCTTGGGATATTCACAGTTGTATAGACAATCTTGCTCGAAATAGTAGTATGCTACTTGGTTTGTCTCTGCTTAAATGTGTACATGTGTTTCTTTTTGTATATCACCTATACGCATTAGTGGAGCCCTTAGGATCTTTGCTTGATTACTGGCGTTGTGATGGCGATCACACTCGTGGGGGCTGGGTAATCCACAAGCACATCCTTATGCACGTCCCTGGTCGTGGGATTATCGAGACAGGGTATCGATACTCCGGAGTAGACTAGCGTATGCGCTTCTCATCCCAGTGCTGGAGACGGTCTGTCCCACAGTCGTCAGTACGTCGTACTTGAGATAGTATGCGGGTGCTCGTTAGGTTACGAGTACACTGGACAGGACTCGTCGGGAACTGTTGGTTGGTATTATACCTATCGTCAGTTAACAATTCCCAGGTGACATGAGTACAGCTTAGTCCGCTGACTTGACACTGTCACTTCGCCTCGAGTGTATTCCCACTGCACTTTGATTACTACCCTACCACGGCTCTACTGAGTCGTGCAAACAGGTAGTAGTTGGGTGCAGTCCCGAAGCACTTGGAGGCAGTGACGGTTAGACAGGATTCGTCTCTCCCGGTATTGGGAGTTGATATCGCGCTGTGTCTAGGAGAGCCATTACACAAAGTCCCAGGCAAGGGCTAGCGAGATATACTGGTAGGTTTCCAGTGATGTCTCAGGGTGTTCTGGGCTACACTCCGACACGACTTGTACCGCTATTAGGGGACTGACGTACGCCACCCCCTAGGCCCGCCATGCGATGTATTTGACGAACAGACCGGACTGTACGGAGATTGTCACATACAAGCTCAGTAGGAGTTCGGATGGGTTTACCTCATCGGCCTTCTTATCGACATCTACCTGGGGACCGTTACGTACAGCTAGTGCCGCTTGCGGTCTGTGGTTAAACCCACTGCCAGCGTAGTGTCGAGTCTTTAGAGTCCCACACAGAGAGTTTCCCTGCACTGAGCGAAACGTGTAGAGGCCGTATGGTTTTACGGCAGGGCTGCGATCACTTACGTGCACTTGTGTGCGTATGCTGTTCGGGCAGGCAATACTAGTGGGCTTTGGTTTAAGCCGGATCCTAGTATTGCACGGATGGATTTGTTTTGTCTTCTGTGCATTCGCATTCTACGAAATGCGGATGCAGGTGTGTATGCACAGTGTTGCGGAGCGATGAAGGAGGAGGTGCCTCATTAGGGTTTTGGCAGTTGATTCGGCCAAAGCCGTTATGTGGCAGGCTCATTAGGGTTTTGGCAATTCGTTTGGTCAAAACCATTATGAGCCGCGGACATTCTTTACTAATCCTTTTAGTGATAATTTCGTGATGGCTAATTGCTTTGACCATTTGACCACCTTGACCACTCTTGACTTTGTTGACAAGTTGACCAAAGTTGACCATTGACCTTCATGAGAGGTCTACACTCTTCTTTGGTTTTCTTTTTCATTTTGGATTATGAAAATGGTCATGTCAATGTAGCCATCAACTTTATCATGATAGGATTAGTAATGATGATGTTTTGCATTATTGAACCATGGTTCATTTTCTTTAGCTCATAATTTATTTTTCATTCTCTCTCTTGCTCTTTCTCATGAGAAGAAAAGAAATGCTCCATGGTTGCTAGCTCTTCCTTCTTCCTCCTCTTGATTCATCTTTTGATCTCATGTGTTGAGAGAAAAAGATCCCACAAAGACAAACACTTCCATACATCTCCTCTACACATCCTAGGGCTTCTTGACTAGCAATCTCGTTGCCCTAGTAGCCTTGGCTCGAGGTGGAGCTCGGTGTACAACTCTCGAGTGGATCTTCTTCTACTCAAGAAGGCCGTGGAGGTGACCAAAGTCCGGATCAACCCTCGGAGCATGGATGGACAAACGGCGCAGCGGAGTGAAGACCCCAAGGATCGGTATCGTGAGGTATAACTTCTACGGCATAGTAGTTAACACCTCTTTTAATTTGCTAGTTTCTAGTTTAGCAAAGATCCGGCTTTTACGGTCCATGTTACCAAGTCTAGAAAAAATTTTGTTTTACCATTTCCGCAACCCCGAAAGTACCGGGAGAGGTAACGTGGACCTAACAGTGGTATCAGAGCCTGGCCAAACATAAACTAGTAAGTTAGCAAAGTGTTTAGAATATCGATCGGAAAAAAGTCGCAAAACGCGCCCGAGAAAAACCAAGTTTCTGTCGAATTTTTATACTGCTCTAAAAATAATTTAACATACATGAAAATTCGACTCAGGGTTTTCTAAAACCACAGCAGAAAACCGGTCCACTGAACCGACCAAACCGCCGCGGTTCCGCGGCAATAACATGCTTATTGCCGCGGTTCCGCGGCCGATTTGACTCGGCAGTGGACCGGGTTTTCTGCAGTGTTTTAGTTTGGATGTTTTGGGATTTTTAATACATGTTTTTTCTACCCAGATTTTCCAGAGAGCAAATTGACTTGTTGGGGTGGTTTCAAATCCGTATTTTGATCGATATTCCGTAGACTTTAGCTAAATGAATATTTTCCGTGATGTGATATATGTATTGAACGTCTACTAATCGCTATACGTCGATTAGTGGGGGTTATACATATCTGTGATCTGTAATGCTGATGGTTTGTGTATATGGACTCGTTGGATTATCGCGGATGAATAGCCGGGGTGGATGTGAGATGAGAGTTTCTTTTTCTTTCATTCATTGTAAAATTTGTAAATTGATGTAATATTATTTGTATGGCTGCACAACCGGGTCGGGGTTGTAGCCATCATTGTATAATTTCTTTTTACTGTTTTTGCTCCTAGGATAGACCCAAGGAGGGGTGCACAAACTACCGGGTATCTCGAAGTGCCGAGTGGCATACTCACGGGATGGGGAGGTTGCTTCGCTTCGGGTACTTGGCGGGTAGTTTGCCGCACCCGTAGGGGTCTAGGGTGGGGTATTGGCTATTCATCGCGACCGTGTAATCCGCTTTTCGTTGCAGGCTCGAACGAATCGCGGGTTCCTAGTATATCCAAAGTGTTCATCTGTGATCTGGATTGGCTATCATTGCTATATATATATCTATATATGATAACTATTTAGGCGTTGCTTATGTTTTTCAGCCGCGCTAGCCCAGCCCCCGCTCTGTCGTTAGTTAAGTAACCTAACGAGTGATGACGGGGCCCCGTGGCGAATGCGAATGGCATAAGCGTACGTCATATTTTGGTTGTTTTCTGCAATGGTAGGATTTAAATGATGGGACGCATTAAAAGAACTAATGCAAGAAAATAAACCTAAAAGACGTTGTTGGAACAATTTTTCAAAAGGCTGTTATTGCAAGGACGTTCACTTTTGTTTTGCATAGAGGTATTCGGTTATGAATGCCCAGCACCTCAGTCGACGAGGCAAGGGCCGAGATCCCTTCATCGGGAGTGACCCCTTGGACAAAAGTTTGCGTCAGGGTAATAACTTGACTATAGTCGATTAATTCTTTCTTTGCATCGTGGTATTCAGTTTGGAATATCATGCACCTCATTCGACGAGGAAAGAGCCGAGATCCCTTCACAAGGAGTGACCTCTTTAGCAAAAGTTTTTCGCCGCTATATTTTCAAAAAATGTATCACGTTCCTTCAACGATATCAAGTTTATTATGTTAACGGGTTTTCGCCAAAACCCAGCCGTAGCCCTCCGTCATTTCTTATAAGTTATACTTAGTATTCGTGCTGCGTTTGTTGACTATGTCAAGACGCAGTGAACGGTAGCTGAGTATTGCTTATCTGCTGGATACAATGTGATTGGTTAGGACAGTCGTGTAACCTTGTTGACTGTGTCAAGGGTTATGCGGGTGGGTTTAATGCAATCAAGATAATGACGGGTTGAACTTGAGTAGGACCCTTTGATTTGTTGACTGTGTCAAGGTCACTTGGGTCCTAGGGGAAAAAATCCACATCGGGAGTTTCTAAAGAAACTGAAACTTGCAGATTTAGCATACCTTCTGGAGTGTGGTGACTAGAGTGGATTCCATCTAGGTCATCGCACAATGATAGTTGGATCCCGATCCCACTGATGAGTTGGATTACTCTCGAGAGATTATTTCACTTAACGATCAATACTATAAACCAAGTAGGTGTCTAGAACGGTGTTAGCGGGGTTACGCCCCCAGGGAAAAGAGATTATTTAATTAAGGAACTTCGCGAAAGCGTTGGAAAACCTCCCTCGAAGTACCAACACCAGCCTGGCTGAAAGGTTAAGCAAGTATTGTGACGTGCGATTAATCCTGACTAATTCTTCTTTTAAGGTTTTAGGAAGAATTTGAAGAAACAGTGGGAGCCATCCTGATTAGATAAACTAATAAACCAATCTAATCCTGCAAGAGCGCATGCTGAGTGTTTCTTTTCTCTCTCTCCAGGTAGCAACCATTTCACACCCTAATCAAGATAATAAAATGTATCGCTTGACCGATCCGAATTCTTATTCGGGGCTGGGGAACGTTGGTTCGGCTCTAACTTGTGACAACAGTCATAAGTATGAGCAAGGAAAAGAGGATTGTATGGATTCCAAGGATACCCAGTTGAAGAAGAAGCATGGTTTTGCATCTATTTCAGATGTTCTTGTAATTGAGAACTGCTTTACGGTCAGCCCTACCTCCTGGGTACTTGATACCGGATCAGGATCTCATATCTGTAATTTATTGCAGGAACTGAGAAAAAGTAGGAGAGTTGCACCTGGTGATATGTCGCTCAGAGTAGCGAACGGAGCACAAGTAAATGCTGCAGCCGTCGGTGAATATCACCTAGTATTGCCAAATGGCAAGACTATGATTTTGAACGATTGCTACTATGTACCTTCCATGGTTTGCAATATCATATCAGTTTCTTTACTCGATAAAGATGGATATAACTTTGTTCTTGATAGAAATATCATGAAAATCTACCTTCATAAGGTAATGGTTGCAGAAGGTACACTGTGTAATGGTATCTACGTTCTAAATCAGAATACAGTTCTCAATATACAAAACACACGCAAGAGGAAGAATTCAGATACGAATGAATCCTACTTGTGGCATTGTAGACTTGGTCATATCGGAGAGAAAAGACTAAGTAAGTTGCATAAAGATGGACTCTTGAATGCGTTCGAGTTTTCATCTTATGAAACTTGTCAGTCTTGTCTCAAAGGGAAGATGACCAAATATCCGTTCACCGGACATGGAGAAAGGGCAGCAGAGCTCTTGGGACTCATACACAGTGATGTATGTGGTCCGATATCTATACATGCAAGGGGTGGGTTCTCGTACTTCATCACATTCACTGACGATCTCTCTAGATTCGGATATGTGTATCTTATGAAACACAAATCTGAAGCTTTTGAGAAATTCAAGGAATTCAGAAACGAAGTAGAGAACCAGACTGGCAAAAGTATCAGGATCCTCCGGTCTGATAGAGGAGGGGAGTACTTAAGCACGGAATTCCTAGATCACTTAAAAGAGAATGGTATTCTCTCTCGGCTTACTACTCCTTATACACCACAACACAACGGTGTATCGGAGCGGAGGAATCGTACCCTATTGGATATGGTTCGCTCCATGATGAGTAGTGCCAAATTTCCTCTTTCATTCTGGGGATATGCACTTCAAACTGCAGCGCATCTATTGAATCAAGTTCCTCCAAATCCATGCCTAAGACTCCGTATGAAATATGGAGTGGTAAGAGTTTGTATCTTAAACGTATTAAGATTTGGGGTTGCCCAGCTTATGTCAAAAAGCAGAACCCAGACAAACTTGAGGCACGGGCAGTTTTATGTAAGTTTGTGGGATACCCAAAAGATTCAAGTGGGTATCTATTCTACCATGCAGAGGAACAGAAGATAATTGTTTCCAAAAATGCCACATTTTTGGAAAAAGAATTTCTTGTTAAAAATATTAGTGGCAGCACGGTAGAACTGGATGAAATTCCAGAAACACGAACTTTAACTAAAGATTTGGAGGAACCGCTAGATTCAGTTACACCCAACGAACCTCAGCCACTCCGCAGATCTGGTAGGATTTCTCATCCGTCCGAGAGATACTACGGTTTTCTCATAGACGGGGATCGAGAGGATTGTATCTTGGAAGAAGATGACCCTACCAGTTTCAGGCAGGCCATTATCAGTAGGGACTCTGATAAGTGGCAGGAAGCAATGCAATCCGAAATGGAGTCCATGTACACCAATAAAGTGTGGACCTTGGATATTGCTCCACCTGGGGTAAAACCCGTTGGATGCAAATGGATCTACAAAAGGAAACTTGGTGTGGATGGGCAGGTGGAAACCTATAAGGCTAGACTCGTTGCGAAAGGTTTTCGTCAAAGAGCTGGTTTGGAGTATGACGAAACCTTTTCTCCAGTGGCTATGCTGAAATCCATTCGGATCCTACTTGCCATTGCTGCCTTCCATGACTATGAAATCTGGCAGATGGACGTTAAAACGGCTTTTCTAAACGGCTGTTTGGAAGAGTGCGTTTACATGGATCAGCCAGAAGGTTTCGTAGACAGTGGGAGCAGCGGGAAGGTGTGCAAGTTGCTTAAATCCATTTATGGATTAAAGCAGGCATCGCGGAGCTGGAACATCTGTTTTAATGAGGCAATCAAGGAATTTGATTTCATCAAGAACGAAGATGAACCTTGTGTCTATAAGAAGATTGTAGGACGAACTGTCGTGTTCCTAGTCTTGTACGTGGACGACATTCTTTTGATAGAAAATGACATTCCTATGCTACAATCGGTCAAGCTATTTTTGTCACAACGGTTCTCCATGAAGGACCTGGGTGATGCCTCGTACATTCTGGGGATCAAGATCTACAGAGATAGATCCAAGAGACTACTGGGACTTTCGCAGTCCAGGTACATAGAGACCGTACTAAAGAGATTTAGTATGGAGGATTCCAAGCGCGATAACATACCCGCATTGCACGGAATTACCCTCTCCAAGAAGATGTCTCCTAAGACTGACGAAGAGAGGGTTCGCATGAGCACTATACCCTACACTTCGGCGGTAGGATCTATAATGTATGCGATGCTATGTACAAGACCAGATGTAGCTTACGCGCTGAGCGCGGTAAGCCAGTATCAGTCAGACCCAGGTGAGGACCACTGGACAGCAGTGAAGAACATTCTCAAGTACCTGAGAAGGACTAAGGAGATGTTCCTGGTTTACGGTAATGGAGACCTCCGGATCGAGTCCTTTACCGATTCAAGCTTCCAGAGTGAAAAAGATGACAGCAAGTCTGTTTTTGTTTATCCTCGACGGAAGGGCGGTATGTTGGAGGAGTTCCAAACAGGATACCGTCGCAGACTCGACGATGGAGGCTGAATACATTGCTGCAAGCGATGCCGCAAAAGAGGCAGTCTGGATGAAGAAGTTCATTAGTGAACTTCAGGTGGTTCCGTCCATTGTTGACCCAATACCTTTGTATTGCGATAACAATGGGGCTATAGCTTTAGCGAAGGAACCAAGGTCCCATCAGAAATCCAGACACATCTTAAGGCGGTATCACCTGATCAGGGAGATCATTGATCGCCAGGAGATTGAGGTACGGAGAGTGGACACAAAAGACAACACGGCGGATCCATTCACGAAGGCCTTACCCCAGACTCAGTTCGAGCGGCTGATCGAGATGATAGGTCTTCGATACGCCAGTACATGGCCTTAGTGCAAGTGGGAGATTGTTAGTGTATATGCCCTAGAGGCCATTACTGTATCATACTAGTATGTATATTACTTGATGGAAGCTTGGGATATTCACAGTTGTATAGACAATCTTGCTCGAAATAGTAGTATGCTACTTGGTTTGTCTCTGCTTTAATGTGTACATGTGTTTCTTTTTGTATATCACCTACACGCATTAGTGGAGCACTTAAGATCTTTGCTTGATTACCGGCGTTGTGATGGCGATCACACTCGTGGGGGCTGGGTAATCCACAAGCACATCTTTATGCACGTCCCTAGTCGTGGGATTATCGAGACAGGGCATCGATACTCCGGAGTAGACTAGCGTATGCGCTTCTCATCCCAGTGCGGGAGACGGTCTGTCCCACAGCCGTCAGTACGTCGTACTTGAGATAGTATGCGGGTGCTCGTTAGGTTACGAGTACACTGGACAGGACTCGTCAGGAACTGTTGGTTAGTATTATACCTATCGTCAGTTAACAGTTCCCAGGTGACATGAGTACAGCTTAGTCCGCTGACTTGACGCTGTCACGTCGCCTCGAGTGTGTTCCCACTGCACTTTGATTACTACCCTACCAGGCTCTACTAAGTCGTGCAAACAGGTAGTAGTTGGGTGCAGTCCCGAAGCACTTGGAGGCAGTGACGGTTAGACAGGATTCGTCTCTCCCGGTATTGGGAGTTGATATCGCGCTGTGTCTAGGAGAGCCATTACACAAAGTCCCTGGCCAGGGCTAGCTAGATATACTGGTAGGTTTCCAGTGATGTCTCAGGGTGTTCTGGGCTACACTCCGACACGACTTGTACCGCTATTAGGGGACTGACGTTCGCCACCCCCCTAGGCCCGCCATGCGATTTATCAGACGAACAGACCGGACTGTACAGAGATTGTCACATACAGGCTCAGTAGGAGTTCGGATGGGTTTACCTCATCGGCCTTCTTATCGACATCTACCTGGGGAACGTTACGTACAGCTAGTGCCGCTTGCGGTCTGTGGTTAAACCCACTGCCAGCGTAGTGTCGAGTCTTTAGAGTCCCACACAGAGAGTTTCCCTGCACTGAGCGAAACGTGTAGAGGCCGTATGGTTTTACGGCAGGGCTGTGATCACTTACGTGCACTTGTGTGCGTATGCTGTTCGGGCAGGCAATACTAGTGGGTTTTGGTTTAAGCCGGATCCTAGTATTGCACGGATGGATTTGTTTTATCTTCTGTGCATTCGCATTCTACGGAATGCGGATGCAGGTGTGTATGCACAGTTTTGCGGAGCGATGAAGGAGGAGGTGCCTCATTAGGATTTTGGCAGTTGGTTCGGCCAAAGCCGTTATATGGCAGGCTCATTAGGGTTTTGGCAATTTGTTTGGTCAAAACCATTATGAGCCGCGGACATTCTTTACTAATCCTTTTAGTGATAATTTCGTGATGGCTAATTGCTTTGACCATTTGACCACCTTGACCACTCTTGACTTTGTTGACAAGTTGACCAAAGTTGACCATTGACCTTCATGAGAGGTCTACACTCTTTTTTGGTTTTCTTTTTCATTTTGGATTATGAAAATGGTCATGTCAATATAGCCATCAACTTTATCATGATAGGATTAGTAATGATGATGTTTTGCATTATTGAACCATGGTTCATTTTCTTTAGCTCATAATTTATTTTTCATTCTCTCCCTTGCTCTTTCTCATGAGAAGAAAAGAAATGCTTCATGGTTGCTAGCTCTTCCTTCTTCCTCCTCTTGATTCATCTTTTGATCTCATGTGTTTAGAGAAAAAGATCCCGCAAAGACAAACACTTCCATACATCTCCTCTACACATCCTAGGGCTTCTTGACTAGCAATCTCGTTGCCCTAGTAGCCTCGGCTCGAGGTGGAGCTCGGTGTACAACTCTCGAGTGGATCGTCTTCGACTCAAGAAGGCCGCGGAGGTGACCAAAGTCCGGATCAACCCTCGGAGCATGGATGGACAAACGGCGCAGCGGAGTGAAGACCCCAAGGATCGGTATCGTGAGGTATAACTTCTACGGCATAGTAGTTAACACCTCTTTTAGTTTGCTAGTTTCTAGTTTAGCAAAGATCCGGCTTTTACGGTCCATGTTACCAAGTCTAGAAAAAAAAATTCCATTTTCGCAACCCCGAAAGTACCGGGAGAGGTAACGTGGACCTAACAATAGGGACCTACGGATTAATCCGTAGGGGCAATAAATAGTCGCCCCTACGGATTCCTTTATGCGTAGGGGCAACCCCATATTGTAGTAGTGTCTCTCTACTATCCCAAAAACGTACGATAACCCGCACCATCCACAAACGGGTTCCCTAACGAGGGTTGTAGAGGCGTAATTGTAAAAGTTATTAAAATAGAGATTAAAAAAGTATTTATTTTTAAAGCGGGGGTATTTTAATGAAAATTGTTTCTTTTAGAATAAAATATTGTATCTAAAATATCGTGCTATGAATCATAATGTATGTGAGTGGGGTAGGTTGTTACCCCGTGAACTTTCTAAAGTTACATGTCAAAATAACGATAAAGGGTGCATGCAAAGTTCATAATAGTTTTGTGTAAAATTCGATATACATTCTATTTAACAAGAATTTCTAATTATGTACAAAGATAATTAAATGGACACTATTTTAAGATTGCAGTTAAAAATTTATCATGGTTTATCTAGCATAACAAGGGTAGTAAAATTTATTTTAAAGAGGCGGTGAATAAAACTCCACTTTTTACCGATATCGTTTTTTTAGAATGTTGAAGATGAATCGAATTGAGAGAGGAGGAGAAAGAGGAAGGACTTACAGGTTGTGCTAATCAAACCCCGAAAAGGATGTCTCGGTTGGTAAAACCGAGACTAAAAGGTATGAAAGATTGACCGATCGTCGCAATTCCACTTGAATAGGCTTAACACCTCTTAGACCTGAGAATTTTAAAGAATTTTTTAAGAGAGTTTTTTTTGTGCTATAGATTTCAGAATAGTGGAAGGCTAGAAAATGGGGTGGTATTTATAGGGTAAAATATAAGAGTATAGGAAATTAAAAATTGAATTAAAATGGATTTAATTGTATTAATGGAGGAATTGAAAGGGTTGTGCGGTCTCGGGTTTAATTCAGAGAAAATAAATAGGAAAAAGGAGTAGAGGAGAGTTAAAATGACACACAAACGAAACACGAATTTTTTTGGGGCTATCCAAACCGCTGGTGGCGGCCAATTGGTGGCCCATATTTGGCCACATGCTTCGATATTCGTGCCCTGTGTGTTAATCGTATTTAACACTTCATTTATCCAGTTTTTTTATCTGGAACTTTTCGTTTCTTCGTGTAATGCAAGTGCAACTTTTGGGCTTCCGAAAAATTAAAAAGAAAAATATAAAAGATAATTAGAGTTGACGGGATTCGAACAGGCTAAAGAATAGCAGTGAAGACTCTTAACCACTGAGATACAAATTGCTTCTTTTTTTTAATGAACAAATTTATCTTATAATTCCTAATCTGGCTGAAATGCCCTTTTCTTTATATTGACTGTGTTACAATTGTACAGAGATTTCAGCGTCGTTACAAACTTTGTGGATTAGCCCGTCTTCGAGGTTTTTCTTGCTACGAGTGTAAACAATATAAAATCATAAATTCATATATGAATACTTAGTAATTTTGATGCAAACACCAATTTATAAATTAATTACTAAATCAGATATACTTGAAGTAGAACCAGACGCATCATTATCTGATATAGAATCCGACCCGTGTGTACTCTCGTCAGCCCCCGATGCACTAAATCAATCACTATAAAAAATGAACTATTAGCCCATACAATAAATAGATACATTGTAAATGAATATAACTGTTAAAAATAGTAATACAATGTATATGTGCATTAAAATTTAAAGTAGCAAGCTAAAAGAAGTATATACCAAATTCAGGAGACCCGACTATTTCGACCTGGTCTATCGTATCCAAGTCTGTAGTGTATATCTGCTGGAGAGGAGAGGGGCCCTCATCAACATCACAGGCCTCATCGACACTATCATGGGACGTGTCATCCGCTAAATGTATACCCCTGTCCTTTTTCTTCCTAGATTTTCTCGCACTTCGGGAAGGAAGTTTTTTTAGTATCACGACCTAGGAAATATTTAAAATGTCAGAACTATATTTTATGACTCATTAGAATAGTCTAATAATTATATTAATTTTATTACCTTAATTGTTTCGGTTCTTGATTTGAATCTTTCTTATTTTATTTATCAAAATCCACTTGTGTCACTGCTAATGCATTGATATCTTGTCTAACCGATGTCTCATTTGATAAGTGAGGAAGAAGTTGGCCGGTACTAAATAAATTGATGCATTGTAACCGATGTCACACTGAGAAAAGCAATGACAAATTTGTCAGTCTCAAAAGTATTTAATCTCTTCCATTTTGATTTTTATTCTTGAACTCTTCTCAAATTTGAATGTTATATATAAATGTTTGGTTAGTGATATAGTACACTTCTTAAATTAGCTTTATAATGATATATATATATAGAGAGAGAGAGAGGTGGAGGGAGGGGTTAACCAGGAAAGAGGACATATGAGGGAATTTCCTCCTATGGCGTCGAAAAAATACATCATCCCTCATTTTTTCCGACGATTGGCACATATCATCTTCATCGTTGTCATCTAAAATGTGGGTACACCAAATTTCATATGATTCTACAACCTTTTCACCGTTGATTTAGTTGGTTCAAAATTAACGATTTACCGACAATAGAACTTTTTACATTGCTAAATCAACGGTGAAAAGGTTGTAGAATCACATGAAATTTGGTGTACCCACATCTTAGATGATAACGATGAATATGGTGGGTGCCGATCGGGGGAAAAAATCGGAGAGGGAGTATTTTTCGACGCCATAGGAGGAAATTCTCGCCTATGGCATCTTTCCTTCATTATATATATATATATATATATATATATATATATGAGGTTAATGCAGGAAATGTGCCATAAGAGGGTATTTCCTTCTATGGCGTCGGAAAAATGCACCCTCCGTGGTTTTTTCGACGATCGGCATACATCACATCCATCTTTATCATCTAAGATGTGGATACACCAAATTTCATGTGATTATACCATTTTTTCTCCGTTAATTTAGTTGGTGCAAAATTAATGGTTTACCGACAATAGAACTTTTTACATTGCTAATTCAATGGTGAAAAAATAGTGGAATCACATGAAATTTGGTGTATGCACATCTTAGATGATAACAATGCTGATCATGATGGATGCCGATCTTCGGAAAAAATGGTGGGGTTGTATTTTTTCGACGCAATAGGAGGAAATCTCCCCCTATGGCCTCTTTTCTCCATTATTCTCTTTATATATCTCCATTATTCTCTTTATATATATATATATATATATATATATATATATAAAAGTTATGTGCTTCTGTATAATCAAGCTTTATTTTTGACATCCAGTAATATGGTAAAATTCTGAAACTTGATTAAAATCATATTTATATCTTTTGATAAGGGTTTTTGCAAGGCAGTTCTGTGAGTTAAGGTACTGGTAAATGTGTGGCATGAATATAATGTAAAGGGACATTTGATATTATTTTTTCTGGTAAATATGTGGCATAAAGATAATGTATATTACACAAAAAGGGTTAAAGATAAAAATCTGGAACTTGATATAAGTGTTTGTTTCACCTTGAAGCAAACATTATATACAGCAAAAGGAAGAAACCTGGCATATTTCAATTTGGAAATATTAACAAAATTCATGAAAAGACACTTGGCATATTTCAACGTGATATCAACAAGAGAATAATGGAGAAAAGATGCCATAGGAGGAAATTCCCTCCTATGGCGTCGAAAAAATACCCTCTCCACCAATTTTTCCGACGATCGGCCCCCATCATCTTCATCGTCATCATTTAAGATGTGGGTACACCAAATTTCATGTGATTCTACAACTTTTTCACCGTTGATTTAGCAATGTAAAAAGTTCTATTGTCGGTAAACCGTTAATTTTGAACCCACTAAATCAACGGTGAAAAAGTTGTGGAATCACATGAAATTTGGTGTACCCACATCTTAAATGATGACGATGAAGATGATGGGGGCCGATCGTCGGAAAAATTGGTGGAGAGGGTATTTTTTCGACGCCATAGGAGGGAATTCCCTCCTATGGCCTCTTTCCTCCATTAATCTCTATTAACAAACTTCTTGAAAAGACACTTGACATATTCAATGTGGAAATATTAAGAAAATTTATCTCGGATCTAGAGAATATACCGTGGGCTTTTTGACGATTTAATATCGTATAAATTGCAGTTGTAAGATCTTCACGTTTGAATTAAATTTGTATCCATAGATATCTTGAAATTGTATCTGCCAAAAAATATTTTAAAACAAAGAAAGAAATATTGAGATTGTGTTTTAATTGTGACAATTCAAATTCATTAATATGAAATCTATAAGAATTCGACATCTTAGCTTCATATATATTTGTTCTTTTCCTTTCAGTTATGGTCAGAAACTTTGTACTTAGAAAATTTATATATCTAGCAAGTACAAAATTTCATTATAATTGGAACCATATATATATTTGACTTACACTTTGCTTAATATCATAAACTGATCACCATCATATGATATGTTGCTCTAGGACCTTCTATATGCTGCCATTTTTTTACAAAAACATCAATGTATATTGACATTGACAGATGCTAAGTTTCCTCTTTTTGATAAAATCCCTAGCCCATTAATTTAGAGACTTTTAAAATATTGAAAATTAAACCACAATAGAATAGATTAGTAGTAGTGTATATTTATCATAGATTTCTCCACAAATTTAAAAAAATTAAAAAAATTGGCTTGAGAAAGGATATCTATAGCGATCCAAGTCTTCAAAGAAAAGAATGCCATCGAGATTTAAGGAGATCAAAACGTGAGAAAGCTTGAGAGAAAAGAGACCCATCAAGACTTAAGAGTTACCAGTTTATCGGAAAAAAAAAATTTGGAGGCTAGGGTTTAAAGATAGATTTTGGTGAGAAAGGGGAGACGCCCTTGATTTTTAGTAGTTGTTTTTTTCCCCTCTTTTGGGCCGGATTGGGAAGTGGGGGAATGGTTAAACCCCTTCTCTAACCGTCCCGTTTTCTGTTTATAATTTTTTTAGGATGGAAGAGTAGGGGAATGGTTCAAACCATTTCCCAACGAAAAAGAGTCAGGGAACTGGTTTAACCATTCCCCCAACAAAAAATCTTTAGTTCCATCTAGAGGATCCCTTGACGAAATATGAACTTTCATTTGTGATGATGCTCGGTACTGAGCACTCCCCAGATCGTGACACATGGCAGATGACGTGTCCCAAAGTATACGGGAAAGGAGCAGGAACGACACATTGGAAGCATACCCCGTGACTTCGACCCGAGAATGTTCCCGACCTTCAGTGGCCTTCCCGACCACTCTTTTGCCCGCCTTACAAACAACCATTGGCCCGTCTCCGAGCCCACCCGCACGCCGAGTTCCCTCAGCCCTCCAAGCTCGCCTCCGAGCTATCACATGAACCAACCCTGCTCGGCCTCCCGCCCTTCTCCGAGCCTCCCGCCGAGCTTAGTTTTCTCGGTCTCATCGACCGACCCACAGCACAGGTCACAGGTATCTCCGCCACGGCTCCACGAATCACATATGACGCGAGATTTCCGCCGTCTACAATCCCGCGTTCCACGCCATCGCGTTCCCCCATTAACGAGCATATCTCGTCATTAATGGGAAATCTCATCTTTCACGCAGGCGTAACGCCAGGGGCGTAACGGCCGGCGTGAATCTCGCGCCCGCCAGCCCATGGCTGCCACTATATAAACCCCTCTCTTAGACAACTCAGGTAAGGCAATTTTTACCCCAATAAGCTGTTATACTGCCTAAATACTTCGACTAACTTGATCGTCGGAGGGTCCTCGGTGGTATAACCACCCCGGGACTTCCTTGCAGGTAGCTCGGTTTCATCCTCAAATCAAGCCCATTGAGATCCACACTCACCAAGGGGAAACCCTCATATCCAATCTCAGCCACTCATCACCACTCGCTGCGGATCAACGGAAGACAACATCTGAAGGAGATCCAGAGCACCATCAGTTGGCGTCGTCTGTGGGAATGACGAAGTGTCAGATCGCCTTCGAGCAATTGAAAGCACACCTGGTGACTCCCCCACTACTCACCCGGCCAGTCGAAAGAGATGAGCTATCGCTGTATCTAGTGGTGTCCGATCAATCTGCAGGTTTGGTGCTCGTCCGAGAAGTCGAGGGTGTCCAAAAGCCGGTCTACTATGTAAGCCACATCTTCAAGGACGCGGACGATGTACCCGGTCATAGAGAAGATTGTCTTGGCACTCATCGTGGCCTCGAGGAAACTAAGGCACTATTTCCAGGCGCACACCATCCTCATACTCACCGAACGCCCCTTAGGGGCTATTCTCGCCTCCCCCGAGTCTTCTGATCGTTTGGAGAAGTGGAGGTAGGAGCTGTCCCAATTTGACATCAAGTACCGTCCGAGGCAAGCTATTAAGGCGCAAGTCATGGCCGATTTTATCATCGAATGCACCATCCCTATCAAGGAGGCGGTTCCCGTTCCGGTCCCCGGATCCCAACCCTCGATCGAAGAAGGGCTCGACTCCGTCCCCGATTGGTTCCTTTACGTCGACGGGTCATCAACTGAGGAAGGCTGTGGCGCCAGCCTCATCATCCGGGGGCCGAACGAAACAGAGATGGAATATTCTTTGATGCTCGGATTCAAAGCCTCAAACAACACGGCTGAGTAAAGGCTCTACTCGCTGGACTATGGATCGCCTCCGGAGTGGGGCTGAAGACGATCTGAATCCGTAGCAACTCCGGTCTGGTCATGGGCCAAGTGACCGGCCGTTTCGAAGCACAGGAGCCCCTGATGGTGAAGTACATAGCCGAGGTAAGAAGGCTGCGAAAGGGCTTCGACGAAGTTCAAGTGGAGTAGATCCCCCGACACCTAAACGTCCAGGCCGACGCTCTGAGCAAGCTAGCTTCCTCTTACTCGGCCAACAACAAGAGAAATATCCTCTTCGAGGTCCTACCGCGGCCTAGTATGGAAGACGAAGCGACATCGCTCCAAGTTTACACAGCCCAGGAAGAGGACCGAGATTGGAGGAAGCCCATCGTCGAATTCCTGAAGGAAGGTATGCTCCTCGGAGATCGTGGGGAGGCCTGCCGCCTCCAAGCCAAATCCCGCCATTTCGTCTGGAGCAATGGGAACCTCTACAAGAAATCCTTCACACAACCCCTGCTTCGGTGCGTCGACCCCCATGAAGCCGACTATGTCCTCCGTGAGGTCCATGAAGGGGTCGGCGGAGCATACCAAAGGGCCCGCACCTTAGTCCAGAAGACGCTCCTCCAAAGATGTAGGGTTCCTAGGCACTCTAGTGAGGTCTCTCAAGCCATCAACCATGGCAATTTCAAAAATTATGGTGCCTACAAACCCTAAACTACGGATCGATAACTAGATGTCTAGGCGAACAATGAACTAGTTAACACTTAACTAATGAGAAAACGGAAATACAACCTTTGTAGATCCGGTCCTCCACCTCCACGGCTCCGCAACGAGGTTGTCTCTGCTGTCCAAATCAAATCCGGGCTCTAGAGTCGGCTTTGTCGGAGAAAGGGCAAGCTAGGTCGTCGATGTCCATGCCGAAGATGATCTACGTCGAGGCATCGCTAAATCAAGCTCCGACTTCACCAAGTCAAGAAACTTGTGAAGTAAACACACTCTACTACTTGGCAAGAGGTAGAGGATGAAGAAATAGGAAGTGGGTTAACTTTAGAATTGGATTTCTCACTCAAAAACATCAATCACCATTGATGAGGTAAGCTTTTCTTCACTTGAAGCAAGGAAGAAGAAGAAGAAATGTTATGATAAGTTTTATTCTAAAAAGAAAAGAATAATACATTCTTATCATCTTAGAACCATGGTTTAGTGTAGAGAATTAATCATGGTTGAGTGGTATGGTTAGGGTTAAGGATGAGATAAGAATAGTGGACTAAGTCAAAGCTTCATGAAGATTTAACAAAACAACAAAAGAAGCCACCATCCTTTTCTCTTTCTTATATTCATTTATCAAAAATAAATAGATAACTAAATAAGATAAATGAATAACTAAATTATAAACCCTAACCATTTCATTAACCAAGGTTTAATACTTTACACTTAACCAAAAAGCATGCATCATCAAACATGATACAAGCAAGTGCACAAAATCATATCGCATATGTAATGCGCACATCCGAGCGAGAAAATCCATTTTAAAGTGAACCGATACTAGTTAATGCAAAGTAATATATCAAATATATAAATATGCATTAAATCATTAAATCAACACTTGATTCAATGATCCGGTTATGTCGCACACAACCGAGTAGTATACAATATATCGGCTTATCGAATCAACGCTTGAATCGATAACTAGGTTATATCGCATACAACCATTCGATATATTTATCGCGAGAATAGAATACGGTATCACATACACGCATTATTCTCGGTCCCGCACATATCTCATATGCGCTCCTATTTCGTTTCGCTTGAGCCAGGAAACCTCTGTGTAGGACTCTAAAGACTCGTCAATACGCCGGCAGCAGGTGATGATCATATCAAACACCCACAAGCCGCAAGCGGTCTGCTAAACGTAACGGCCACCCGGGTATTGAGCGATCTGAAGATCGACGAGCAAGCCCGCTCACACTCCAGTGAATCCAACCAGTAACACTACCGTACAGTCCGGTCTGATCGTCTGATATGTCGCATATCTCGCCTAGGGGTGGTAAACGTCAGACCCCAATAGCTCAATAAGTCGTGTCGATATGAGGTCTATAACTGTTCGAGAAACTACTGGTAACACTTACCAGTAAATCTCAGCAACCCTGGCCAGGGATTTCCTGTTATAGCCAATCGAACACAGCGCAACATCAACTCCCTATACCGGGAGAGACGAATCCCCTCCTATCGCTCATTGCCTCCATGTGACTCGGGACTGTACCCAAAAACCACCGTTTTGCACGCCCTCTTGGACGTGGTAAGATGGAAATCAAAGCACAGTGGGAACCACACAAGACTCTATGACGATCTCGGGTCAACAGACTACTCTGTACCAGTGTCACCAGAGAACTGCCATCTGACGTGAGGTATAATACCATCTGGGAGTTCTCGGCGAGTCCGTCCAGTGTACCCAGTCTCTACTGAGCACCCGCATATTATCTCTGATGTCAAACACCGATGGATATGGGATCATCCATCGCCCATCTGTATGGGTCGAGAAGGTATACGCTAGTCTACTCTGGTATATCGATGCCCCGTCTCGATACACCCACGACTAGGGACTTTGAAGGATGTACTTATGGACTACCATGTCCCCACTAGTATGATCCGCATCATAGTCCAGGTAGTCAAGTACAGATCCTAAGGGCTTTACCAACATGTAACAGAGAGACAATCAGCATACACGTTAAGGTAAAGGGTAACCAGATAGCATACTATCATGTCGAGCAAGAAAGTCCTCCCTATATATGTCCCAGCATCCACTACAATATACATCCTATGTACAGTAATGGCCTCTAGGGCATACATATAACTAACAATCTCCCACTTGCACTAGGGCCATCTGTAGCAGTGGTTTGAAGTATCTCATACTCAACCATCCCATAAAAGTCTCTCTCTGGGAACAGGCCTTTGTGAGTGGATCCGCTGTGTTGTCCTCTGAGTCTACTCTCCTAACCTCGATCTCCTTGGAGATCAACCATCTCCATGATCAAGTGATACTGCCTTAGAATATGTCTGGATCACTGATGGGACCGGCGTTCCTTGGCATAAGCCACAACTCCATTGTCACACAATGGGAGGAACATAGTTCATCTCATGAACCATTATACACCCAAACAGCCTCTTTGGTAGCATCTTAAGTAGCGATGTATCCTGCCTTTTTCGTCTAGTATGTCACGGTATCTAGCTTGGAACTCTTCCAACATACCGTCCCTTTACTGAGGGTAAAGACAATGCCTGCGACTGACATTCAGTCGTCTTTATCACCCTGGAACCCTTCCAGTGATTCTCCCCAGGATCGATTGATACCATCTCACTACATCTAGTGAGTATCCTAACATCCATTTAGATCTATCTCATAGATCCAAAATCCAGGATTTAGTAGGTATCACTTTGATCCTAAGTGGAGAATCATTGTGATAAACGGAGATTGATCGAGCGTAGCATAGGAAACTCCTTTCCTATCAAGAGTATGTCATCCACGTACTCTACGAGGATCGTCACCATACTCCCTACTACCTTTTTGTTTATACAAGGTTCATCTACCATTTTGATGATGTCAACTTCTTTGACTAATCCATCAAAACAGATGTTCCAACTCCGCGATGCCTGCTTTATCCTATAAAGTATCTTGCACACGTTTCCGCTGCTCCCACTGTCTACGAGGCCCTCTGGCTGTGTACTTATAGACGCTCTCTTCTAAATCATCATTTAGAAAAGCAGTCAAGATACCCAACCACCAGATATCGCAGTCATGGTATATAGCCATGACAAGTAGGATCTGGATGGACTTAAGCATAGCTACTGTAAAAGGTTTCATCATTATCCACGCCTGGTCGATGACGAACACCTTTAACAATTCTAGCTTTGAAAGTCTCAACTTTTCCATGTACACCAAGTAATCTTCTCAAGATATACTTGCTCCTGATGGGGATTTAACCCTTCAGATATAGCAACTAAAGTCCATACTTTGTTGGTGTATAAGGATCCCATCTCAGATCGATAAACATCCAGCCATTCTTACAGAGTCTCACTCTTGATGGCCAGCTCGAAACTAGTTGGGTCATCATCTCATGATGCAATCCTCACTCCCACTATCATAGAGAAACCGAAGTATCTCTCAGGTGGGTGAGGAACCCTACTAGATCGGCGGAGAGGCTGAGGTTCGTTGGTATCTACTGAATCCTTTGGTTCTATCAAATCATGTGCTGTAGTTTGTATAGCTGGAACCTTTCCAGTTGTACATAACAGATCTTGCCTCGAGCTTGTCCGGATTTTGCTTTTAGACATAGGACGGACAATCCCCAAATCTTAACTAACTTAAGACATGGGTTCTTCCCATTCCATATCACATATGAAGCGGTAGGCAACTGATTTGATTAGAACCCTATTCAATAGGTATGCAGCTTCTCAAGTGCATAACTCCCAAAAAGGAAATAGGAAACTCAGTAGTACTCATCATAGAGCACACCTTATCATATAGGGTGAGATTGCTCCGCCCCGATATACCATCGTGCTATGGTGTATTCGGAGGAGTAATACTGAGAGAGAATCTCATTCTCCTTTAGAAAAGTCCAAGTATTTCCGTGCTCAAGTATTCTCCTCCTTGATCACATCAAAGGACATAATACTTATACCCGTATTTTGGTTCTCTACTTCTAACTTATATTCTGTGAATATCTCAAAAGGTTCGGACTTGTGTTTCAACAGGAACATATGACTGAATCTTGAGAGATTATCAGAGAATATAACGAAGTATAAAGAACCAGTCCTGGCATGTGTAGACAGGGGACCTACATACATCAACATGTATTATCCCAAGAGTTTACTAACTCTTTCTCTGTTTCTTAGTAAACAGGGCTATGGTCATCTTATCTTTGTGACATGATTGGCGAGTTGCACATGATGTAAATTCAAACTGATTTAAATATACATCTAAATGTAACTTCAGCCAGTCGGGTCGCATTGATCTGACCTAGTCTACAATACCTCAAGAAGAATTTGTTCATTTCTGAACTTTTCCTCTTGTGTGTGTTTCATATACTAAGAACTGTAGTTTGATTTAGAACATCAATGCTTTTAGATAACGTGCCTGAACCGATCAACTTTTGATATAGGAAATGTTCAAAACATTATCCAACTATACAAAATTTTACCGTTTCTTTACTGATAAAGAGACAGATAAGATTTTGTATATCAGGTTCGGTATCTAATAACATTCGTTCAGAATCAATGTACTGTAATACAGGGTGACAGTGACCGACAGACTTGGCTGCAACTCTTGCCCCGTTTTCTGTCTCATGAAACTTATCACCCGTTCTCAGTTCTCTACCTATCTGTAGCCCTATGTAACAAATTACATATCTGGGATCCTGATCTGGTATCACATACGCAGGACGTAAAGGATACTGAGAAACAGTTCTGTATAATGAACATACCCGAAGATGATGCATCAACATGCACTCTCTTCGTTTGGGCGGCACGGGAAATCTGGTATTCCCCAATTTCCTGCTCTGTCTTATAACAATTATAAGTTGGAGCGGGACCAACGTTCCCCAGCTCAGTAAAAAAGCGGGTTCGGTCAATATTCCGTTTTATTATCTTGATTAAGGCGTGATATGGTCGCTACCTGGAGAGAGAGAGAAGAAAACACTCAGCGTGCGCTCTGTCAAGAATAGATTGGTTATTATTTTATCTAATCAGGATGGCTCCCACTGCTTTTTATCAAATCTTCCTTCAAACCCTAAAAGGAAAGACTAGCCGGGATTAATTACACACTACAAGTTCGCCAATCTTTCAGCCAGGCCAGTGTCGGTACTTTGAGGGAGGTCCCCCGTGCTTTCGCACGAACCTAATTAATGTAAACCTCGGTTTCCCAGAGGCTTAACCTCGTTAACACCTTTCTAGACACCTACTTGATCGGCTAATTGTAATGTATAAAACTCTCCCAGGAGTAACTCTTACTCACAGCGGGTATCGGGATCCAACTATCTCATAGAAGGTATGCAATCTCATTGCAAATTTCAACACTTGAAATTCCCGATAATATTTTGCCCCTAGCAGCTTATGACCTTGGCTAAGGTCAACAAATCATAAGTGCTAGCCAAGTTCAACCCGTCATTTCCCGATTGAATTAAACCCACCCGCACGACCCTTGGCTAAGGTCAACAAAGTCGCACGACTACCCTAACTCAATCGCATGATATGCTTATACAGATAAGCACTAATCAGCTACCGCACACTACGCCTTGGCTAAGGTCAACAAACGTAGCACGAATACTAACCAGTACTTATCTGAAATGACGGAGGCCTACGACAGGTTTTTCTGAAAACCTATTGCGTAATGAACTTGATATCGTTGTAGGATCGAATGAATTTTAAAAATGGAGTGCTTTTGAGGCTTTTCTAGTTTTGCTAAAGGAGTTACTCCCGGTGAAGGGATCGTCGGTCCTTTCCTCGTCGAATGAGGTGCGGGATATATCACATATATCACTGTGCAAAGCAAAAACACTTAAAAGCAATCAAAATACAAACCGAGTGTGTAGCATCTGCCAGTTATTGCTAAAGGAGTCACTCCCGGTGAAGGGATCTCGGTCCTTTCCTCATCGAATAAGGTGCAGGATATATCACATAAACCGCTATGCAAAGCAAGAACTGTAGCTACCTGTTTTAATTTTGAAATTCGATTCTATAACATCTTAGGTTTCTTTTATTTCATTAATCACATTAATGAAGTCCCATCATTTAAGTACCTAATCATCACAGATAAATACGACGTACACTTATGCCATCCGCATTCGCCTCGATGTCCCCTCGTGCACCGTTAGGTTAGGTAACTAACGGCAGAGCAGGGCAGGGCTAGCGCGGGTGTAAAACATAAGTAACGCCTATATAATATATCATATATACTATATACTGTATCTATCACAGAACATCACATGATCACATCACAGATATCGCAGCAGAAGAATCATATGAAATATTGGATATACTAGGACGTCCGTGTTTTCAATACGAGCCAGTATAAAACACGGATTCCACGGTCGTGATGAATAGCCAAACCCACACCCCTAGACCCCTACGAGAGCGGCAAGCAACCCTACCAATTCTAGAGTTAGGAGACCCGGACTCGACTCCTCGAGTTGGTCTCCCACTGGACTCCAGAACCCGGTTACTTGTGCTCCCCTCCTTGGGTCTATCCTAGTGCGGAAAAGTAAATAATATACAACAGGTGACAACTCCCGCAACCTGGAAGCGCCCCAATAAAAGAATATTACATACAAGTTTTTACATGAATGAAAATGAAAAACACTCATCTCACATAAAAACCCCCGGCTATTCAAACACGACGATCCAATAACATATCCAGCAACACATAACATCACATGTCATCAACGTAAGTAAATATGCGTATCCCAATTGTCGTTGACATATAGCAACGAAACCGGCGATATCACATATTACACTTACGGTCACAGAAAAGAAAGTGTAAAACTACAACAGTTGGAATCCGCAATCTGCATAGACATCGCATGCCTAATCAAATGAATACCTTAGACATCACATGCCTAACAATTATAAACCCCGCATTTTAGTCTCAAAATCGAAAACTCTTTTCAATATCAAGTCGGGCAATTCAACAAGATTCCCGACATCCTGATCGAATGCTCGTCGCAAACTTCAGTAGACGGCCGCACCTCTGATACCGTCGACGAAGTGCACCAAGGCGGAACACCGCTACCGCGAGCACCCGGACGGATGCTTTCGGCGACGGGGTTCTCCTACAGTCACTTGGTCGGGGCTATGGAGTGAAGCTGTCTATTAAGTTTACCCGGCGAGTATCCGCGTACGCTACGTGATTGCGACGGACTTTTGATCACATCAAAATTCCGTAGCAACCGATCAAGTGAGACTAAACTGCTACGTTTATAACATTCATTCAGTTATCACATAACTACTTGTGAATTCCAATTATTGTATCCCATTCCAGATAAATAGAAAATGCTAAACTTTTCGATCGAACAATCGAACACCCAAGTTTTCCCGATACAGATCAACACATGAAATAAGTCTAACAACATTCAGTTCGTGCCTCATTACCGACGGTCCAGCCGTAGAAGGGTCAAGCCAACGCCTCACATGTGGCACGCCGTACTGCCCCAAACCCGAAGGTTCAAAGGGCAGTTCAAGACGGTCACATAATCGAGTTAAGGTTTATGTCTTCTAGAGGGACCATCGCGTTACTTACACTACTTAGAACGTCGTTAAACTTCGGAAAATCCAACGCTTGGAATTTTCCCGACAGGGGAAAAATTGGGTATTTATATCCGGTCGAACTTTTTAACATATTCTAAAATTTATCCGGAAAGCCACATAGACAAAATTTGATACCCCGATCGAAACACCGAATCCTCAAAACAACTGCAGAAAATTCAACTCTTGAATAAAATTTCAAAACATCCAGAGAACTCAGAACCAGAAACAATGAATTACAGTGTAAAAATTTGGGGCTGACGTCATCAATGTGCGGCTGATCCGCCGCAGAATGCAGGTATCTGCCGCTCTTCCGCGCTATGATGAACAGTTCATGACCCCAATTTTCCACCGTAATTCTTATATTTTTCTACTGAGTTCTCTGCATATTTTTAATTTGGAAAAATCACTGTTTTTGAAAAAAGTACAGAGAGCAATTTCCCGGGTGAGGTTTCGGTTCGATCGGACTTCAAATCGCGTCTAGACTTCGCCTAAGGCTCTAGCTAGTCTCTGATACCACTGTAGGGTTCCTAGGCACTCTAGTGAGGTCTCTCAAGCCATCAACCATGGCAATTATACATTCTTATCATCTTAGAACCATGGTTTAGTGTAGAGAATTAATCATGGTTGAGTGGTATGGTTAGGGTTAAGGATGAGATAAGAATAGAGGACTAAGTCAAAGCTTCATGAAGCTTTAACAAAACAACAAAAGAAGCCACCATCCTTTTCTCTTTCTTATATTCATTTATCAAAAATACATGGATAACTAAATAAGATAAATGAATAACTAAATTATAAACCCTAACCATTTCATTAACCAAGGTTTAATACTTTACACTTAACCAAAAAGCATGCATCATCAAACATGATACAAGCAAGTGCACAAAATCATATCGCATATGTAATGCGCACATCCGAGCGAGAAAATCCATTTTAAAGGGAACCGATACTAGTTAATGCAAAGTAATATATCAAATATATAAATATGCATTAAATCATTAAATCAACACTTGATTCAATGATCCGGTTATGTCGCACACAACCGACTAGTATACAATATATCGGCTTATCGAATCAACACTTGAATCGATAACTAGGTTATATCGCATACAACCATTCGATATATTTATCGCGAGAATAGAATACGGTATCACATACACGCATTATTCTCGGTCCCGCACATATCTCATATGCGCTCCTATTTCGTTTCGCTTGAGCCAGGAAAGCTCTGTGTAGGACTCTAAAGACTCGTCAATACGCCGGCAGCAGGTGATGATCATATCAAACACCCACAAGCCGCAAGCGGTCTGCTAAACGTAACGGCCACCCGGGTATTGAGCGATCTGAAGATCGACGAGCAAGCCCGCTCACACTCCAGTGAATCCAACCAGTAACACTACCGTACAGTCCGGTCTGATCGTCTGATATGTCGCATATCTCACCTAGGGGTGGTAAACGTCAGACCCTAATAGCTCAATAAGTCGTGTCGATATGAGGTCTATAACTGTTCGAGAAACTACTGGTAACACTTACCAGTAAATCTCAGCAACCCTGGCCAGGGATTTCCTGTTATAGCCAATCGAACACAGCGCAACATCAACTCCCTATACCGGGAGAGACGAATCCCCTCCTATCGCTCATTGCCTCCATGTGACTCGGGACTGTACCCAAAAACCACCGTTTTGCACGCCCTCTTGGACGTGGTAAGATGGAAATCAAAGCACAGTGGGAACCACACAAGACTCTATGACGATCTCGGGTAAACAGACTACTCTGTACCAGTGTCACCAGAGAACTGCCATCTGACATGAGGTATAATACCATCTGGGAGTTCTCGGCGAGTCCGTCCAGTGTACCCAGTCTCTACTGAGCACCCGCATATTATCTCTGATGTCAAACACCGATGGATATGGGATCATCCATCGCCCATCTGTATGGGTCGAGAAGGTATACGCTAGTCTACTCTGGTATATCGATGCCCCGTCTCGATACACCCACGACTAGGGACTTTGAAGGATGTACTTATGGACTACCATGTCCCCACTAGTATGATCCGCATCATAGTCCAGGTAGTCAAGTACAGATCCTAAGGGCTTTACCAACATGTAACAGAGAGACAATCAGCATACACGTTAAGGTAAAGGGTAACCAGATAGCATACTATCATGTCGAGCAAGAAAGTCCTCCCTATATATGTCCCAGCATCCACTACAATATACATCCTATGTACAGTAATGGCCTCTAGGGCATACATATAACTAACAAAAGATACTACTGGCCAACTATTTATCATGACGCTCAGAAGCTCGTCAGAAAGTGCAAGAGTTGCCAACTCCATGGCAGCATACCCCACCTTCCGGCTACCGAGCTTAATACCCTGACCTCCCCATCGTCGTTTGCCCAGTGGGGAATGGACATGATAGGCCAACTCTCTACAGGTATGAGCGGGCATAAGTACATCCTTGTTGCGGTGGACTACTTCACGAAATGGATCGAGGCCATCCCTATCATAAAACCGGACGCTACCACGGCCATCAAGTTCCTGCAGATTAATGTAATATTCCGGTTCGGGATCCCGAAGTGTATCATCACGGACCACGGGATGAATTTCGAGAACGAGAGAGTTAAAGAATTCTGCAGTGAATAGCATATACTGATGAAGTTCGCCGCCGCCGCGCACCCCCAGTGCAACGAGTAAGCCGAGGTCGCTAACAGGGACATCATTCGAGGACTTCGAGCTCACCTTGAAGGACGGCAGGGCAGTTGTGTCACGCCCCACTTTCCAGAGTGCGCTAAGATCGGCACGTAACAGAGCCAACCATGCTACCCATGGCTAGGAAACATCCCTCCACAGTCATATTATTGCTGTCTAGAAGATATCAAGAATAGGAAAATAAAATAAACTATCTAGTACATGTCCATGAGCCAGAATAAACGAGTCAAGAAATAATATGCGGGAGCAATAAATCCAATAAACAGTAACAATCTGGAAAGTACGTTCCAAATACGGGCTCACATCAAGAATGAAAATGCTAAAAGAAAACTAAACTAAAATACTAACAGGATCCTCACTGCTCACACTGACGGCGGAAATACTCCTGATCAGCCTGCGAAAGAGATAGGGGATCTGGGCCATGCAAAACCCAGACGTCAGTGCGTCATAATATCAAACAATAAAATATAATCAGGAGGTAACGAGATATGCAGGCATGAGTATGAACAGTAATGAGTGTATAACAGTAACACAAATATAGAACAGTGAAGGGTATAAGCACATGCGACGTGCGGTGAGTAACCTGAACTAAACTACTGGGTTAACTACTCTCAAGTCTTTGAAATCAATTTAATGAATCGTCGATGTAACTCAATAGTATCCCGTGCATACCCGGGACCATGGTCCAGACTCTCGGGGCTGAATCCGAGACGTGCCGCTAAGCACAAACAGGAAATATGTACAGACGAATGATGTAAGCAACATCATCCCGGGACTGGCCTAGCCCCCAAAACTGATCAGTATAAGCGTCGAACTGTTGAGTTACAAGTCAGGTTTCATCATTGATTTCCCCTTACCCCCAAGTTATGTGTACAAGTCAGGTATTGATAAATCTGGAGCTAATGCTAACACAGGATCAAGCAGGTACATGTTTGTCTATACAGACAACAGGATATGTCCATCGGGACAACATGTCAGGATTGTCGGCATTAGAAACAGGATCGGGTAACATGTCAAGTAGTGATATATCAGGTCATGTCAGGGAGGCACAGTGTATCAAATGGGTGCCCAACAGTAAAATGTAGCAAGTATCGAATCACGGTAACAGTACGGATGTACGGTCAAAGCATGGATGCACAATATCTATCAGGGGTTACATCATGACTATGTAGGATGCACATTATCAAGCATGAGGTACTAATGTAACAGTAATATGAATTAATATGGCATGCAACTAGATATATAATTAATGGCATCTAGATATATAATTAATGGTATGGATGCACAAATATCGATCGGGGGTTACATTTACAGCTCCGAAACTAAGTGGGATGCACATTATTAAGCATGGGGTGTTACTACAACAATAACATGAATTAATATGATCTGTAGATGCAGCTATATATATTTTAAATGATATGGATGCATACGGGTATCTGAAAACAGTAAAACTTTAATATAGATGTATAATGCAATCAATAGGTAATATTTGTATTCATATAGATGCAAGATACGTATTATAGTATGTAGCAAGATAAATTTGCATGCGACTAGATATGTAATAAACTGTACGGATGCGAACGGATATTGTAAAACTGTAACATTGGATGCATAACTAAACAAAAATGTAATATTATTATTCGCATGAATGCAAAATATAGTATTATAGCATGTAGCAAGATAAACTTGCCTCAGAAACAAAGGTCGATATGCAGGCGGTTTGATGCGACACGACACGATACGGTGTGTGAAACGGCACGACAGGGTGCTGGGTCTTGCGGTGACACGGGACTGGTGTGATGGTGGCACACAAGTGGCATGGGATGAGCACGAAGCGGGCATGACGTGGCACAGGAGCAGGGCACATAGCGTGACACGGTCCGAGCACGGTGATGACACGGTCTGGGTACGATGCATGGTCTGTTCGCGATCTGGTGCATGGTCTGGTGGAGGTCTGGTCGCGATCTGGTGATGATCTGGTGCATGGTCTGGTGGTAGTTTGGTCACGATCTGGACGCGATCTGGTGCATGGTCTGATCGCGATCTGGGCACGACACGGTCGTGACATGGAAGTGGTGATGGTATGATTTTGGTATTGTTGTGGTACTGTAGTGATGGTATGGTTCGTCCGGATCGTCGTCTGCGGCGTGGCTCCGGTGATGGCCGGAAAAAAGATCAAGAAAAGAAAAAAAAGAGAAAGAAATAAGAAGAGGAAGAAAGAAGAGAAGAACAGAGAGGAAAGGGGATGGTTTGGTGTTCTGGGTTCAGAGAGGAAGACGAGAGAGTCGTCGACGATGATGGACCGTCGACGTCGAGGTGCAGACGATGATTTTCAGGCAAGGACGGTGGGGGTTCAAGGTGGCTGTAGGGTTGCAGGGGCTCGAGAGGGTGCAGGGGTGTCGGGTTGAGTGAGGGGAGAGGAAGGAAAAGGTGGTCACGAGGACGAGGGCTGACGAGGGCGGAGTTCCGACGAGGTAGGAAGTGCAGGCGGGATTGCAGGGAAAGAAGAAGATCTTGGGGTTAGGAAAGGATGGTGTTGAGGAAGAGGAGGATAGGAGAAAGAGGAGATGAAAGTGATGACGGGGATGGTGAGGGTGAGACGGGGATGGCGAGGGTGAGTCGGCGATGCGGCAACGACGACGAGGTGGTGCGGCGATGGTTCGCAGATAATGGGTTCTTGGGGTTCGAGGGTATGCAGACTCGGGGTTAGTCGGGGAAGGAGAGGAGGTGAGGTGGACGGGGGTGAGGTGAGGTGAAGGAAGCAACGACGGCGAGCGATGGACGACGCGCGGGCGAGTGCAGGGGCGTGGAGGCGAAGACGGGAAGAAAAAAATTAAAAGAAGAAGATGATGAGAGAGGAACGTGGGGAATAGGGTTTTTAAAAATATAAATAAATATAATATATATATATATTTATTTATTTATTTATATTTATATATAGGGGAGAGATAGAGAGTCTGTTAGTAAAATTTAAAAAAACTTTTTTAAAAAAAAATTTAAAACGAAATAAATTATAAGAAACAGTTTAGAAATCCTAAAGATATAATATTAGGAAAAATTTGAGATTTTGGTTAATACAAAACTACTCCAAAATACGCCCAGGTCGAGTCTAAATTTATGGTTCGAAAATACGGATAATATACGTATCAATCAAAACCAAAATAGGATAACTGAGTAACGGAAAACTATACCCCCAAAAACGGATGCACTCAGCGTGCACGTAGCAATCCAAACGAGTCCGTTTCACTGAATGGGACGAGAACATGAGGTGCGGATGCTATCACAGGGCTAGGGGTATGATGCAGGTCATGCTATATATTTTAAAAATATTTTACCTGACTTTAAATGTTATATTGAAAATGTGCAGATGCCAGATAAAATGCCAGTATGCAGTAAATAGAAAAAATATGAAAGTGCACGGATCCACGTAACAAGTCGGGATAAATCATAAACAGGGATCAAGACGGGTTTGCAGCAAGCGGGCCGGTTCGGATGCAAATACAGATGTCATATACACTATTCGCACCCAAAATACCATAAATCAGGAAAAAATACCATAAATAAAGAAATACTCAAAATAGAACTGGTATAAATGAACTAGGGTCTTACATTATACCCAACAACAAAAAGAATTTCGTTCTCGAAATTTCAGGAACAAGAAAAGATAAACAAACATGAATCAACAAGAATACGAGTGGAAACTTCTGTTGAATCTCGTCTTCTCGTTCCCAAGTCGATTCTCCGTGCGAGCGATTCCCCCATGAAACAAGTACGAGAGGGATAACCTTGTTCTTAAGGACCTTTTCTTATCGATCAACAATCAACATCGATCGTTCTTCAAAAGTCAAATCCTCCCTTATAGTCGGCTCCGAATGATCTAGCACGTGTTTTATCTCGAATATACTTACGGAGTTGAGATACATAAAATGTGTCATGAACATTCGCCAAAGATGGTGGTAAAGCCAATCAATAAGCCACTTCTCCAACACGCTCAATAATATCGAAAGGCCCCACGAATCGAGAACTAAGCTTGCCTCGACTCCCAAAACGAATCACTCCTCTAGTCGGTGATATCTTCAGAAATACCAGATCACCAACAGTGAAATCTAGAGGTCTTCTCGATGTATCGGCCCAACTCTTCTGCCGATCTTGCGCTGCCTTCATATGATTCCGGATAGTATTAAGTTTCTCCACGGCTTGCACGATCAAATACGGTCCCAACAATCTTCGTTCTCCAACATCGTCCCAACAAACGGGTGAGCGATACTTGCGACCATACAATGCTTCGAATAGAGCCATCTGAATAGTTTCCTGGAAGCTATTATTGTACGAAAACTCCACCAGTGTAGATGATCCTCCCATGAACCCTTGAAGTCTAATATGCAAGCTCTCAACATGTCTTCAAGAGTTTGGATCGTTCTCTCTGACTGGCCATCTGTCTGGGGATTATAAGCGGTGCTGAACTTCAATCGTGTCCCCAAACATTCCTGTAAACTCCTCCAGAAGTGCGATAAGAATCGGGTATCACGATCAGAAACGATGCTCACAGGTAATCCATGCAATCTCACAATCTCCTGCATGTACCATTCTGCTAACACTTCCGTTGACTGACCAACTCGAAATGGTATGAAATGAGCTGCCTTGGTCAATCGATCAACAATCACCCAAACTGCATTGTTGCCCTTTGGACTCTGCGGTAGAGCTGTCACGAAATCCATGGTTTTATGTTCCCACTTCCATTGAGGAATCGGAAGTGGTTGCAATAAACCGGCTACCCGTTGATGTTCAGCCTTAACTTGCTGACGCACCAAGCACTTCGCTACAAAGCAGGCAATCTCCCTTTTCATGCCTTCCCACCAGAAATGTTGTCTTAGATCACGGTACATCTTCATGCCTCCTGGATGTACGGAATATGCGGAACTGTGTGCCTCCTTCATAACTTCTTCACGAATGTCTCCTTTCGGCACATACAAAAGGCTACCATAACACAACGAATCATCTTCATGAATCAACAAGTCCGTTCGAAATCTTTCTTCTACTTGTTCTCGAAACTTTTGCAATCTTGGGTCCTGTAACTGCTCTGCTTTAATATTATCGATCAATGACGACTGTACTTGTAGCTGCATCATCTGTCCCGAAGAATGCGGTAGCATGATCTCCAACTCGAATCTCCGAAAATCTTCGATAAGCTCCTTCTGTGCAGTCAACATCCGAATTGCTGGCAACAGACTAAGCGCATCCGGCACTTTATTAACTTTCCCTGGATAGTATTTTAGATCAAGATCATAGTCAGCCATCAACACCAACCATTTATGCTGCCTCATATTAAGCTCTTTCTGCGTGAACACATACTTTGTGATTGGTGTTCCCCGCCGAAAGACGCGGAGAGGACGTCATGAACGTCTCACCTGAATTTCGAGGCAGATGCTAATTGGTGCTATCCGTCCACCTCTCCGAAGATGCCAAGTTGATTTATGACACCATATATCGAAGGTTTAAACGAACGCGGCCGATATAGCAGACTTCGTCAGATTCCCCCTCGTTTGAGGGGGTTTTGATTGTGGGGACGCTCTTCCCTGCAGGCGCAAGCCCCTGCAGTTAATTACGCTACCGCATCGCGGTAACAAGTTTCTCCTTCTCCAGATGGTCACTTCGTGTCGTAGGTGTTTGTTTTGTTTTTGGTTGCCCGTGGATTGTATACGGAGACTAATTTATGTTGTCGCCCGTAGGGCGTGGATTAGTCCAAATCCGTATCTTCTTAGATTTGGGTTTGGGGGTTGAGTTTAAGAATATGTTAGCCTGATTTGGGACTAAGATCAACTTAAACGTTTGTTAAGGATACGTTAGTCTAATTTTAGACTAAGATCAATTTAACGGGATCGTTTAGATCCAACAAAAGAGTAATTGGGCTCTATTGTTTAGTTTAGGGACATTGCGGTCCATTGTTAGTTTAAGAACATTACGGTCCATTGTTAGTTTAAGGATATCTCGGTCCAATGTTAGTTTAAAGACATCACGGTCGAGGTTAAGGACATCATAGTCCGTGAGTTTAAAGACCTCACAGACAAGGTTAAAGACATCATAGTCCGTGAGTTTAAAGACCTCACAGTCAAGGTTAAGGACATCATAGTCCGTGAGTTTAAGGACCCCACAGTCCATAGAGTGTTTGGTTGTCAGGACCTGTCACCTTTCTGAAGACGTTGAAGGATTACAACGACAAATATTAGAGGAGTAAAGAGATGTACCCTCAAACCAGTGTGAATTGGTCGGAAGATCTGTAGTCCAATTTAGGGCAAAGATCTGTTAAAATATTCATGAGCAGATGGGCTCAATTGATATGAGTTGAGGACTTATGGCCAATCTTGGGCTAAGTCTAATCAGATTAAAATGTTTAACATTTTATTTAGGGCTGTTGAGCTTTTATTTGGGCTTGGCCCTTTTAACAATGGTGAGCATTGATCAAAATTCTGGGCTTATGAAAATACAGAATTTAATTCTGTCAGCGCAACACGTGGTGCGCTAGGCGCTTTGCGCCAATCAAAGAGCGCATTGCGCTTCTGCCAAGTAGCGCACATGTAAGGGATACGTGTCGCACTCAGCGCTAGGCGCTAGATAACGAGCGCATGATGCCAGTTTATGAGTGCTGAGCGTTAATCCATGAGCGAATTGCGCTTTTAATTTAGTGGCGCACACGTGAGTGACACATGGTGCGCTTGGCGCTGAGCGCCAGACCATGAGCGCAGTGCGCTATTTCAGAAGCGCAAAGCGCAAGTTGTCAATTGGCGCATACATGGTTGACACATGGCGCATTTGGCGGTGAGCGTCGGTCCAGGGAGCGCGAAAGCGCAGTTCAAGAGCGCAAGGCGCATTTCAAGAGTGTAAAGCGCATCTGATCAATTTTATGATCTGAGAACAAATTTATGTTCTTTTTAAAGAGATTTTGTCTCAAGATCTAAGAACAACAGTTCTTATTTTTGCAAGAGATATTTCCAATCTCTTATGTTGATGAAAGGCTTTGCCTTTTTAGATTCATGATCTGTGAGAAGAATTATGTTCTTCTTTATTTTATGATGAGATATTTTGATCTCTTTGTGAAAGACTTTTTGTCTTTGTAGATCTATGATCTGTTTAAAGAAAAGAATTCTTCTTTCTTAATCATGAGATGATTTCATCTCTGTGTTCATCATCCATCATTTTTACCTTGAAAAAATATCTTCTTGCAAGAGCTTGCTCTTTTTCTTTAAGTTTTTTCAAAGTTTATGAGGGGGTTTCTCTATATCAGACTTGAAGTCTTGGGGCCTTTATATTGGGCAAGCTGATTTGTTGAATCAGTTAAAGAGATCTTTCTCTGATTGATTTGGGAATGTTTCCCCACCATCGGATCTTTGATCCTAGGGCTTCTGTTTTACAGAAGGAAATTTTCTTGTTTTTAACAAGATTGAAAAAATCTTTCCATAACAGAATTTAATTCTGATTAATTAATGATTTATCATTATTATTAGATCTTTTAATCTAATGGTGGGGAGTTTTTTAATTCCAGCACTAGCGCACCCGTGCTTTGCACGTGGTGCGCTGCTCAGAACGCAGCGCACCTTGCGCTATTGCATCCGTTTTTGACACGTAGCGCGCTGCGCAGCACGCCTAGCACTAGTGCACACATGGTGTGCTGCCTAGGGCGTAGCGTACTTGGTGATGCATCTGAAGCATTGCTTCAATTTTGAAATTTGAATTTCAAACAGAGCTTTGCTCTGATTGGGGGAAACAAATGCCCTCCACCGTTGCGTTCACGTGGCCCACATGTGAGTGCAGCGGTGGCAGCATCTGCGCCCTTGGATCAACTCAGAAGTTGAAGCGGAATTTCAATGCCTATAAATAGGACCTTTGGTCCTTTAGATGATTCTGTTCATCTTCTTACTTAATTCTGAGAATTTTATTCTCTCACAGAGCATAGCTCTCCATCTTAAGAATTTTAAGAGTTAAAACTTTGCTAAAACTTAGGTAAAGATTAAATCGTTTAATAATCTAGGGTTTTACCAATTAACTGAGCCTTACTCTTCATAGATCTTTGATCTAAAAAAACCCTTTTAGAGTTTCATTAATAGAGCTTTGCTCTCTTGAACCCATAGATTTAAGGAGATCTTGTTTCAGGGTTTTTTAACCCATGAACAGAGTTTTGCTCATAAAGAACTCTTAGAGTTTGTTCATAGATCTTGAAGATCTCAGAATTTTTAATTCATAAAAAATATTGGTTTCAATTTTTCTGATGGGTTTTTCCATCATCATTTTTTTCAGAGCAAGGCTCTTAGCATTCTCGGGGAATTTCTTTAAATTCCCCTCATAATTGACTTTGACAGGTGTCACTCCTGTCTGCAGAGCATTGCTCTCGAGGAGTTTAACTCCTTGACCCGAGGGGTCGCTCATTAAATGAGATTCCTTTTTTAGGATTTCTCGCAAATTCGAATTTGGTAGGTGTCATAATTAGAATTTGTTTTCTCTATGCGGATATCAAGAGTCGTTTAAATCCCTGCGCTTGTTTTTAATAAGAATTTGCTTAATCAGTCTGTCCGCTAACTCTTACTGATTTTCTTTTTCAGGAGTTATGGACGCTCATATGTATGACCTTGATGAGATTATCTCTTATGGCGACATTCGTGTACTCGGTCATTCTCAAAACCGAGAATTCACAAACGCCCAGTGTGCCGAAATCATGGGTCACATTGATGCATACAATGGTCGACTGCTTCCTCGACGTTCCTCTCTCTTGAAGCTTATCGTGGGAGCGATCTGAGGAGCACTTCCTCTATTCTGTGCCGGCATGCCGCTTAAGGCATTGGATGATGCCGAAGACAAGGTGCACTCGGTGTATCTGATGGGCCTAATCTCAAAAAAAAGGCGAGACAATCTTGTTGATCTTCTGCATCAGGCTTTTCAACAGGCGGCAATACTCGACGCCTATCGGAGGGTAGAGGACATCAGTGAGGACCCCGACGCTTGTGATCGCGAGGAGAAGCATACTAGGATGTTCGAAAGGCCTGAAACATTTTAGATGGCCTTACTTTTGAGTTTCTCAATTCATGCCCTGGATTTGATGTCGTGCCTTTGTAAACATTCCAATTATATTTTTATTTGCTGTTTCCCTCAATGTAGGCATTTTCTGAAGTATGAATAGCAAGCCTTTTCGTTTCTATGTGTTTATTTTATACATCAAATTTTTTCGCACATGCATGAATGGGTATGTCTTGAACGCTTAACTTAATGTGAATAAAATGTTCTCTTCACTGTCGCATTCTTCTCTTTTCTTTATTGGCGGCATGTCACTTTAGTAAGCTTAACCTGCAGATGATAGGGAGAGCATTCCGTTTTGAATTCTTCGAGAGGTAGTGATGGCTTAGAAAGCAGGTTCAGATCTGCTGCCTAAGACTTTTCAACTTCATGAGCCGTGAGGGTTTCATAAAGACTTTTCTCCCTACGAGTCGAAAGGATCTCGTAGGTGTATTTTCTCCTTAGGAATCATAAGGATTCCTAAATGCGTTTTCCCTTATAAGTCGTAAGGATCTTACAAAAGAGTTTTCTTCCTTACGCGTCGAGAGGACCCGTAAGTGTTTAATGAAATTGACATTATCCGCATTTCACGGCGTCAGAAGTTGCTCTGAGTGTTTCCCACGGGGTCAAGGTTAACTTTGGCCGTGTTCCACGGAGTTGTTGGATGGCGTATTTCTGAGGCGGGGTCATGTAGATGACGTGTTTCCGCAACGGGGTCATTTGGATGACGTGTTTCCATGACGGGGTCATGTGGATGACGTATTTTCGAGACGGGGTCATGTGGATGACGTATTTCCGAGACGGGGTCATGTGGATGACGTATTTCTGAGACGGGGTCATTTGGATGACGTATTTCTGAGACGGGGTCTTATGGATGACGTATTTCCGAGACGGGGTCATATAGATGACTTATTTTTTCTGAGACGGGGTCATTTGGATGACGTATTTCCGAGACGGGGTCATTTGGATGACGTATTTCCGAGACGGGGCTATGTGGATGACGTATTTCCGAGACGGGGTCATGTAGATGACGTATGTCCGAGACGAGGTCATGTGGATGACGTATTTCCGAGACGGGGTCATGTGGATGACATATTTCCGAGACGGGGTCATTTGGATGATGTATTTCCGCGACGGGGTCATGTGGATGACGTATTTCCGCGACGGGGTCATGTGGATGACGTATTTCCGCGACGGGGTCATAGACGGGGTCATGTGGATGATGTATTTCCGCGACGGGGTCATGTGGATGGCGTATTTCCACTACGGGGTCATTTGGATGACGTATTTCCGTGACGGGGTCATATGGATGACGTATTTCCGTGACGGGGTCATGTGGATGACGTATTTCCGCGACGGGGTCATGTGGATGACGTGTTTCCGCGACGGGGTCATGTGGATGACGTGTTTCCGAGACGGGGTCATGTGGATGACGTGTTTCCAAGACGGGGTCATGTGGATGACGTATTTCCGAGATGGGGTCATGTGGATGACGTGTTTCCGCGACGGGGTCATGTGGATGACGTATTTCCGAGACGGGGTCATGTGGATGACGTATTTCCGCGACGGGGTCATGTGGATGACGTATTTCCATGACGGGGTCATGTGGATGACGTATTTCCGCGACGGGGTCATTTGCTGACGTATTTCCGAGACGGGGTCATTTGGATGACGTATTTCCGCGATGGGGTCATTTGGATGACGTTGCGTCTGTTGTAATGAGATGAATATCGAAGTGGTCCCCAGGTTGTCTGTGAACCATCGAGATTTGGAGTAGGGGCTTTGCCGTAGCTCCACGGTTGATTGCAGCGTCTGAATCCTGCTGGAATGGGGAGGAATGCTGTTGATGATCTCTAGGCTATCCCTGAACCGTCGAGATTTGGCTTCGTTTTCTGATGGAGCCTGGGGAGGGAAGGTGTGATTCCTTCTTTATTTGTGCCCTGGATTGTATACAGGGATTGATGTGATATCACTTGTAGGGCATAAATTTCATTTTTCTTTATTTCTTTCCACGATGTTCTATCATTTCAGCTTTTACATCGCGAAGGTCGTGATTACCCAATCATTTGGGCTATTTTTCGCGGCGCCCAATCATTTCAGCTATTTGTTTTATTTTTACTCGCTGCTTTTTTATTGCGAGTTGCCCAATCATTTCGGCTATTTTGCATGCATACATTTTTACTTGCTGATTTTGTTGCAAGTTGCCCCATCATTTCGGCTATTTCGTATGCATGCATGGCTCGCTAGCTTCTTTGCTACAAGCTTGGAGTTAGACGCCGATTTGGGCATCAGCACCGCTACAGCTAGAATATTTCCAGGAGTGAATCATCATTTGCCCCTGTCGATGTCGAACA
This sequence comes from Agapanthus africanus, assembly GCA_030015575.1. Classification (NCBI taxonomy): domain Eukaryota; kingdom Viridiplantae; phylum Streptophyta; class Magnoliopsida; order Asparagales; family Amaryllidaceae; genus Agapanthus; species Agapanthus africanus. The sequence goes on along the minus strand of JASDDO010000022.1, from coordinate 764,325,303 downwards.
AAGATGGCTTAGCGAACAGGGTTAGGATCCTGTCGACTAAGGCTTTTGACTTCATGAGCCGTAAGGGTCTCATAAAGGTATTTCTCCCTGCGAGTCGTGAGGATCTCGTAGGTGCATTTTCTCCTTAGGAATCATGAGGACTCCTAAGTGTATGGCTTCTCGTAAGTCGTAAGGATCTTACAAGAGTATTTTCTCCTTTTAAGTCGAGAGGACTTACAAGGGCTATTTATTGTGTAAACATATCCCTAGTCATGGATGGGACTTTGTTAGGAAAATGTTTATTCGCGCCCGTGGATTGTATACAAAGGTCAGCATTGAGCCGCTTGTAGGACGGCATTGGAGGTTGTGGTGGCCTCTTAAGAACAGGTTCAGATCTCTTAGCTTAAGACTTTTGAATCTTATAAGCCATAAGGGTCTCATAAGAGGGTTCTCCTTACGAGTCGTGAGGATCTCGTAAGTGTAATTTCTCCTTAGGAATCGTGGGGATCCCTAAGTGTGTTGCTCCCTTTTGAGTCGTAAGGATCTCACGCAGGTGGTTTCTCCTCACAAGGTCGAGAGGACCTTGCAAGTGTCTTTTAACGAGGTTGCGCCCTTTCGGGTTTTCACAAAAACTCACCGGCAGCCCTACTGTTTTTACTCACGGAGCCCTTTCGGGTTTTCATCCGTGCTTATTCTGCTTATGGACGTACCGTATTCTTTTTCTTCTTTTTTTTATTCTTTTATTCTTTTTTTTCGTATCAGCCTTGGGATGCTGCAGTCCACAGTAGTTTATCGACGTCTCGGTCAACAGCTAGTTTTAGGACGTAGTGGTCCATTGTTAGTTTTAATGACGTTTCGGTCCGTCGTTAGTTTAATGACGTTTCGGTCCGTTGTTGGTTTAAGGGCGTTTCGGTCCATAAACCGGCTACTACTTATAGAGTTTGGGCTTAGGAAGAGAGCGAGCGGACATAGGCGTCGTCATCTATCGTTGACCTAGGCTGTGACTCGTCAGGCGTAGTATTTCTTTAGGAAGCGACCATTTATTGGCTTGAAAGGTCTTTCACCATGCATGTCCATGAGTAGGTAGGCACCACCCTTCTAGACTTTGTCTATGATATACGGGCCTTCATAATTCGGCTCGAATTTTCCTCGCTTGGCATGATTGGGGATCATGGGTCTCTTGACCACAAGCACGAGTTCGCCTTGGTGGAATGTTCTCGGCCTAGTCAATCTTTCATATGAGCGCGTCATCTTTGTTTTATAAGCCTCAAGATTTTGTTGCGCTATGAGCCGGATTTCATCAAGGGCATCGAGCTCCTCAAGCCGAATGTGAGCATTTTCTTCGTCCGTTAGCTCTTAATGAACCGCCACTCGTAGAGAGGGTAACTCTATCTCAAGGGGGAGTACCGCTTCTGTGCCGAATACCAATGCATACGGCGTTGTGTTTGTGGACGTTTTGAACGTAGTTCGATACGCCCAGAGAGCTTCATGCAGTCTCTCGTGCCGGTCCTTCTTATTTTGGGACACCGTCTTTTTCACGATCTTCGTCAAGGTCTTGTTGAAAGCCTCAGCTAGACCGTTAGCTCGGGGATTATAGATTGAAGAGTATCTCCAGTCTATGTTATGCTGTTGTGCGAAGCGGTTGATCTTGTGGCTTCTATAGGCTGGCCCGTTATCGGAGATAATCCGTCGAGGAGTTCCAAACCGATAAATGACGTGCGTCTTGAAGAAATGGAGGATATTCTCCGTCTTCACTTCCCTCAGCGGTACTGCTTCTGCCCATTTAGAGAAGTAATCAGTTGTCACCAAAATGAATCGATGTCCTCTGGACGATGCTGGTTCGATGGGGACGATTATATCAGTCCCCCACATTTCGAACGGCCAGCTAGCCACTGTCGGATGTAGCGGATTCGGATGCTGATGGAGAAAGTCTCTGTGAATCTGGCACGAGTGGCATTGCTTCGTGAATTCGAGGCAGTCTTGGATCATCGTGGGCCAATAGTAGCCTATCCTTTTGATCTTCGGCTTCATCTTCGGCCCGGCTTAGTGAGAACCGCAGAGTCCGTCGTGAGTTTCTTGGACGACTCTATTTGCCTCGTCTGGTCCCAGGCATCTTAACCACAGAGAATCAAATGATCTCTTATACAGAGTATCATTGACGAAAGCAAAAGACAAAGCTCATTTCATAAGCTGATGTCTTGAGGATGCATCTTCAGGTGTTCAACGGGATTTGAAGTAGTCTATAAAGACTTCTCTCCAATCCGTAACCTTTTCCTGGTCTTTTATTTTCAGAGTCATTTTCTCGGTCGCTCCCTTTTCTTCGGACAACTCCGGAGATATTTCTGCCGGTGCAAGAACCCGACGGCTTTGCATAACAATCCTCACGTCATCGAGGTTCTCGTCGGCCAGTTCTTTAGCGAGCTTGGCTAGTGCATCCGCTTTGCTATTTTCTGCACGCGGTATGCTTTCCAAGGCGTAGGAAGGAATTTGAATTAGCGGTTGCTGCACTTTCTCGCTGTATTTCACCAGCTCTGGCTTGCACGTTTGATAGTCGCTGTTTACTTGACTAACGACCAGTTGGGAGTCTCCGTATATAAGGAGGTTTTCAATTCTCATGTCGATAGCGATCTCGAGACCTGCTATCAAAGCTTCATATTCGGCTTCATTGTTCGTCCTCGGCTCTGTTAAGAAGAAGGCAAAGCGCATTATCCCTCCTTGTGGAGTCACGAAGATGAGGCCTACCCCTGATTTGATTATAGGGGTGCTTTGTCTGCGCTTCTTCATGGAAGACGCTCCATCAAAATAGAGTTCCCACGGGGTATCATCCCCGTCAATCGTGTCAAACGCATGTTCGTATGGCAGTTCGCAATTCAAAGGAGCATCGGCAGGTATTGGATGCTCAGCGAGGAAGTCGGCGATGGCCTGGCCTTTCACTGTCTTAAGAGGCCGATAAGTTATCGAGAACTCCATCAAGAGCAGGGCCTATTTAGCGAGCCGCCCTGTTAATATGACCTTCGACATCAAGTATTTGAGAGGATCCACTTTTGATATGAGATGTACCTCATGTGCTAATCTGAGCTTCGTTATCGTGAAGATCAACGCCAGGCAGTGTTTTTCGATGGGGGATTAGTTTCTTTCTGCCCCCAGTAGAACTCGATTCAGATAGTAGAAAGCTCTTTCTTTCCCTTGGTCATTCTCTTGTGCCCACAGCATGCCTTAAGAACCTTCGAGGGCTGTTGTGTACAGGACGAGAGGTTTTCCTTTAACGGGAGTGGCCAGCACTGGGGGATTCTGTAGATGTTGCTTGATTTCGTCCAGTGCGCTTTGGCATTTGTGATCCCAAATGAACAGAATTCCCTTCTTCATTAAGTGACTGTAGGGGCGGCACTTGCCGGAGAGATTGGCTATAAATCGCCGGATATACGCGAGCTTCCCTTGGAGAGACCGCAGTTGCTTGAGAGTCCTTGGCGGAGGCATTTCCATAATTGCCTTGATCTTTGACGGATCTATCTCGATGCCTCGGTGTCGGACGATGAATCCTAGGAATTTGCCCGAGGAAACTCTGAACGTGCATTTGAGAGGGTTCATCTTCAAGTTGTATTGCCAAAGGCGCTGAAACACGATCTTCAGATGCCCTAAATGTTCCTCGTATGATTTTCTTTTAACTACGAGGTCGTCAATATAGCATTCGACAATTTCATGTATGAGGTTGTCGAAAATCTTCGTCATGGCCCTCTGATAGGTGGCGCCGGCGTTCTTTAGACCGAAAGGCATCACCTTGTAGCAGAATATGCCCAAAGGGGTTCGGAAAGCGGTGTACTTCTGGTCCTCGGGATGCATCTTTATCTGATTGTATCCTGATGAGCCGTCCATGAAGGAGAAAACTTCATGAGTGGACGTATTGTCTATCATCAGCTCGGTGACCGGTACTGGGAAGTCGTCCTTCGGGCAGGCTTTATTGAGATCCCGAAAGTCCACACATATGCGCACCGTCCCGTTTTTCTTAATTACTGGGACAATGTTGGCGATCCAATCAGGATATTGAACCTCTTGGATGAAGCCGGAGTCGATTAGCTTCTTGACCTCGGCTTTGATGCTCATCTCAAGCTCGAGCCGCATTCTTCATGGTGCTTATTTGATCGTCTTGACGTCCGGGGATATTGCCAATTTGTGTACAACAATCTCTGGATCTAGTCCTAGCATCTCGGAATAGTTCCATGCGAAGCAATCTCTATGCTGCATGAGCACGTCCTTTAGTGTAGCCACCCTTTCTTCAGACAGAAGCTCACTGACGAATGTCGGTTGCGGGTCACTTGCCGTCCCCAAATCAATTTTCTTGAGGTTATCTACAGTAGTATGTATTCCATCTTCCAGCTCTTTTGGCACCGGTGGAAACTCTGATATCATTTCGTCATCATTGTTTCTGAAGCACTAGGGGAGGTCATCCGTATTCTCGGGTTTTTCTTCTGACAATATTATCATATGACAAGTACGAGATTGCTTCCAAGACCGATGTTGATCCGGTTCTACTCTCATGGCTTTGGGTTCATGCTTCTGCGGCGGGGTTACCCTCCAGCTGTTGGATAGAGCGAACCTGCCTTACTGATACTGGTCTTCTACCCAGTCTTTAAATGTGAAGCAGTCTTAGAGAGGATGTCCTATTGCCCTGTGATAGGAGCAATAGTCCGGGTGAGAGACTTTGCCTGCTTGCTCGGGGTGCTTGGACTCCGGAAGGGTAATCATTTGATGTTTTATAGCAAGATCGATCAAGTATCTTCTTTGTCTTGTCTTGGGCAAAAGAGTATGCTCGACCCATCTTTTTTATAAGAGACGAATCCGTGCTGCTCGATTCCTGATCGCGTGGCTTCTTGGATCCGCTTTGTCGCTGTTGAACGCCTTTCCCGTTCCTTGGTTTATTTCTGCCTCTGCGTTGGGCCTTTCGTACAACGGGTTGATAAGGAGGAGCATTTTCATTTTGCACAGCCTATTGAAGGAGGCGTTGCGTTCTGGCTTTCTCGTAGATGGCAATTTCGCGATTATGGTTGTCTCGAAACTTTTGACCTGCTTCCCTTATAAGCTTGTCCATTTGTTCTTCGAACGATGGACTGGGCATTTTCACGGCGGGAGCTCGTTCTGGTTCAGGGTTAGCATATTCCCACAGAGCATCCCATTCTTCATCGAAGTCGTGTATAACGTAGCAGTCGCGGAATCGCTCTCGTTCCTTGGATTGAACATACCCAAGTCCGACCGTTTCCATTCTCCCATTGGGCAACTTCCGCTGAGTTTCGGGGACGTTCCAGATCCTGTTGTAGAATCGTGCTTGTCGAGCAGTTTGCTTAAGGGGTACACCTTGGCGTCTCAAGAGTCTCTTTAGTCCGTCCATGTAATATCTGGGCAAACGGATGGGATGGAGCCTGTCAAGTGTAGAATCCGTGTCATGCCAGACTTCTTTCTCCACTTTGGTTTCCCCGGATAGGAAGAATAGGATCGCATTTTCACCTTTTCGCCTGGGAGGGACGTAGAATGTCTGCAGTTCTTCCACACTGTAGGTATCAAGCGCGTCTAGCTCTTTATGATGCTTTGGCAGAACCATGGCAACTTGCAAACTTTGATCTTCATCAGTAAAGGCTTGTATTTATGGCCGGGCAGAGAATACGGCATTGACCTCATCTTCCGAGTCGCTGCCGAAGATCAACATAAGAGGAGACGGTCCCGTCTTGTTGCATTGGGGCGGACCTCTTCTTCCTCCTCAGTATCACTCCCGAAGACTGGAATAGTGGTGATAGCTTTGTTCTTATCCTCCGTTTTGCGACATCTTTCTGTGTCTTCAAAATCTGGCAGGAAGTATTTTGCATCCTCGTACTTTCAGACTTCGTTCACGGAGAACGGGTTTAGTTCCCCTGTCACAGTGTACTCGAGACATCTCTGAAATACTTCATACACTGATGTTGTGTAAAAGGGATAATGTTGTACTCGTGTAACCAAGGCCGGCCGAGCAAAGCATTGTAGGATATCTTGGCGTCAATGACGTGAAATTTAATGTCTGTGATGAGCAACCCAAAGCGTAGTGTCAATATTACAGACCCGAGCGTCCGTGATGACTGGGAGTCAAACCTAGAGATAGTGATCTTATCCCGAGCGAGGTGTTGAACGCTCATGCAGATTTCCTTTAACACCCTTACGTTAAGGAGATTGACGGAGGACCCATTGTCAACAAGGATTTTGCCTATCTTGATGTCGTGACAGTATCCGGAGACATATAGGGGACGGTTGTGCTCGCATGTCCCAAGAAGGAGATCTTCATGGCTGAAGGTGATATCGGCTGTGTGCACTTCTTCCAGCTCGTCCTTCATCTTTTCTTCGGCAAGAAAAGCTTGGAATTGTTCGGGCTCTTATAACGCCTTGATTAGAGAATCCCTTGCTTCTTTGGATAACAGAAGGGTGTCGAGAATGCTTAGCTGTGAAGGTAGCTTCCTCAAATGTACCAGAACATTGTAGTCCATCTTGTTTTTCTTTGGCGGGTCCTTGGCTGTCAGCTTTTCGATGGCTTGGTCATCAAGGATGATATCCTCAGGGACCTTTTCTTTCCCCTTATCTCTTCTATTTGACCCACTGTTCCAGGGCCCAAGATTCTTTTCGGGTAGCGTACGATTGCGCAGCTGAATATTTTCACAGGTCTTCGGTTCTTCCTTTTTTCCCGAGGTGGATTCTTTAAAGAGGGGGCCAAGAGTCATTTCTTCGTCAGAGTCGCTCCCGAAGGTGAGAACTTGCAATCCCCCAGCGTCGACCATGTGACAGTTACCGGTAGTTCTTCTACGCTCCTCGGTCGTATTTCTTTGCTCCCGACGAGTTTTGCGTTTCATCCGCTTGAAATTTTGCCGGTGAGCAACATATCCCTGCCACCATCTTTTAAAAGCGTTGCACTCTTCGGTGGGGTGCGCAATCTTTCGATGATATAAGCAGTAGCTAGGATGCATTTCCGCTTCACCAAGAAAGTTTCCTTCGAAGGGTGGCAGCTTCATTCCCATTGATATGGCTTTGGCGAACTTTTTCCTCGTCTTGAACCTGCTTTTATTTGCAGCGGACGTACTTCGATCTGGCAGGAGTGTTTCAATCCTTTCGTCCAGTCGCCGGCGTTTGGCCTTTTCAAATATGGCCATCTCACGCTCCCGATCAGCTTTGCTTTTAAGAAGAGTCTCGTTCAGGAATGCATCAATCATTTCGTCTGATGGCCCTAGAAGTTCCGGCTCAAGATTTTCCCCCAGTTTCTCTGTGTAAGGAGCTTCTTTATCGTCTATCGACGAGTGAGAGATCACATGGCAACTTGCCACATAATCTTCATATTCATTCGATGATTCTTCTCCATTGTCATCATCTCCGTCCTCAAGGACGTGATTGAGAAATTCTTGGAGTGTGACTAGGTCCGTGCCTTCTGGTTATATTCTTCCAGCGCGTCAATCTGTTTTTGCAGGTCTGTGCGCTTGTCACCAGTCTTCACGGGCTTTTGGGTCTTCTTCTTCTTCTTTGAAGACTTTGATGGCTGGGTGTGAATGCTTTGGCTATCACCACCAATCTTTGGAGTTAGGCGCGGTTTCAGCATCCCTTCGATGATCTCGGGTTCCAGTGGATTTTTCCACCTGATCGCCGGGCATGTTTGGAGATCCTTCAGCATTCTTTTAGTTTTGGCTGAAAGAGTGACCTCCCATGGAGCTTCTTCTACGAAAGAACACGATGCCCCTGGTGTATCCATCTTCTTAGGAGCGTGTGGCTGCGGCGGGTTCACCTTCCAATTCTCGGACATGGCAAATTTTCTCTGTTGGTATTGATCTTCAATCCAGCCTTTAAAGACGAAGCAATCTTCAATTGGATGGCTTACCGTTTGATAGTAAGGGCAATAATTGGGACTGTTAGCCTCGCCGGGTTGTAACGGTCGTTTTGGATTCGGCAGATTGATGAGCCTGTTGCGCATCGCCAGTTCGAACAGTCTCTTCGTTTTGTCCCGAGGGAACAAATAAGAACGCTTCATTTTTTCATTATAGTATCGCCGTCTCTCTTCTAGTTGATCCGTTAGTTTTGGGGCACTGGGCTGCTGTTGAGTATTTGCGACGAAGGTCGCCTTCCCTTTACCCTTTTCGTTTCGCGGCTCCGGCTTCGGAGGAGATGGTCTGTGACCCATCTGGTCCATTTGGGCCAGTTTGTCGATCAAGGCCTGGAACGTGGTCGGCATGAAGAACATCATGAATTGGGAAATATTTGCCTGAGGGTCCAGAGTGCCCACGAACAGGCCCACCGCCGGCGCTTCTTCGATGCGCTGCTCATATTTTGACCATAAGTTTCGCCATCGTATTGCGTATTGCATCCAAGTTTCGCCTGGCTTTACCCTGGCATTAATTAATGCGGTAATCGGGGTACGCTCGCTAGCGCTCGCGAATCTTTGTGTAAACAGCAGTTCCATCTCTGCAAATTTCTTGACGGAGTCGTTTGGAAGTTCAGAATACCACTCGAATGCCGTTTCCGACAAGCTGCCGACGAGCTAGCGAAGTAGTACTTTATCATCACCTCCGGTGTTGCCACATAGAGCCCTGAACTGGCCGACATGCTGGTGGGGATTGCACGTCCCTTTATATACATGAAATTTAGGGATCGTATATCTCGGCGGGTACTTTATTTGGTCATACCAGTCTGGATATAGTCGCTCAGTTTTAACAATTTGGCTAGCCGCTTCATTCGCCTGGTGAGATCGTATTTGCTGGGCAATGTAATCATCTAGAGCGTGTAGGGTTCCTAGGCACACACAAGAGGTTCCACAAGGCATCAACCATGCCATATTCAAATTTTTTATGTGCCGAACAACCCTTAGCAAGATCATTAACTAGAGTTTAGGCGAAACAAAATGAAAGTAAATCAAATTTACACTTAGTGAATGGAAATACAACCTTTGTAGATCCGGTCCACCACTTCTTTAGCTCCGCGATGACGTCCCTTCGCTAGGATCACCGGGATCCCGGACTCTTGCGATGGTTTCGTCGGAGAAATGAGCGGGCTAGGTCGTTGACTTCGATGCCGAAGATGATCTACGTCGAGGCAACTCTAACTCAAGCTCTATCTTCACTTGGTCATGAAACTTGTGAAGATAACACACTCTAATACATGGCAAGTGGTAGAGGATGAAAAAATAGGAAGTGGGTTCACTTTGGATTTGGATTTCTCACTTGGATTCATCACTTGATAATTTTCAAGTAAGCTTTCTTTTTCTTCATCAAGAAGAAGAAGAAGAAGAAGAAGAAGAGAATATCAATTATATTAAAAATCAAAAATCAAGTGAAGAGTTATCATAATGCAACCATGGGTGAAGTAAACTCATGTAGAGAATAAACTAGGGTTTAGGTGTAATGGTTAGGTTAAGGATAGAAACAAAATGGTCATGACTTTTCAAAACTTCAGGAAGCTTCAAGTAAAAACCAAAAGAAGCCACCATTTTATTTCTTACCAAAAATGAATAAAGAAAATAAATAAAACAAATTAAAACCTAACCATTAACCAAAAGATGGTTTAAAGCAAACATACACCCAAGTCTGCATGTATCTTCAAATATGATACAATCAAGTGCATAAAAATATATCACATATACTACTTGTGCACATCAAGTGAGAAAATCCATCTTAAGTGAACAATACTAGTCAATGTAAAGTAATATATCAAATATATAATTATACATTAAATCATTAAATCAATACTTGATTTAATGATCCGGTCATATCGCATATAACCGACTAATATCAAGTGTATCAATGTATCGAATCAACACTTGATTCGGTAACCCGGCTATATCACATATAACCGTCCGATGATACAAATCACGAGAATAGAATACAGTATCACATACTGGTATTATTCTCGGTCCCGCACATATCTCATATGCGCTCCTATTTCATTTCGCTTGAGCCAAGAAACCTCTGTGTAGGACTCTAAAGACTCGTCAATATGCCGGCAGCAGGTGATGATCATATTAAACACCCACAAGCCGCAAGCGGTCTGCTAAACGTAACGGCCACCCGGGTATTGAACGATCAGAAGATCAACGAGCAAGCCCGCTCACACTCCTGTGAATCCAACCAGTAACACTTACCGTACAGTCCGGTCTGATCGTCTGATATGTCACATATCTTGCCTAGGGGTGGTAAACGTCAGACCCCAATAGCTCGATAAGTCGTGTCGATATGAGCTCTATAACAGTTCGAGAAACTACTGGTAACACTTACCAGTAAATCTCAGCAACCCTGGCCAGGGATTTCCGGTTATAGCCAATCGAACACAGCGCAACATCAACTCCCTATACCGGGAGAGACGAATCCCCTCCTATCGCTCATTGCCTCCATGTGATTCGGGACTGTACCTAAAAACCACCGTTTTGCATGCTCTCTTGGACGTGGTAAGGTGGAAATCAAAGCACAGTGGGAATCACACAAGACTCTATGACGATCTCGGTTCAACAGACTACTCTTTACCAGTGTCACCTGAGAACTGCCATCTGACGTGAGGTATAATACCATCTGGGAGTTCTCGGCGAGTCCGTCCAGTGTACCCAGTATCCACTGAGCACCCGTATATCATCTCTGATGTCAAACACCAATGGATATGGGATCATCCATCGCCCATCTGTATGGGTCGAGAAGGTACACGCTAGTCTACTCTGGTATATCGATGCCCCGTCTCGATACACCCACGACTAGGGACTTTGAAGGATGTACTTATAGACTACCATGTCCCCACTAGTATGATCCGCATCATAGTCCAGGTAGTCAAGTACACATCCTAAGGGCTTTACCAACATGTAACAGAGAGACATTCAGTGTACACGTTAAGGTAAAGAGTAACCAGATAGCATACTATCATATCGAGCAAGAAAGTCATCCCTATATGTGTCCAAGCATCCACTACAATATACATCCTATGTATAGTAATGGCCTCTAGGGCATACATATAACTAACAATCTCCCACTTGCACTAGGGCCATCTGATACCAGTGGTTGCAGTATCTCATACTCAACCATCCCATAAAAGTCTCTCTCTGGGAAAAGGCCTTCGTGAGTGGATCCGCCGTGTTGTTCTCTGAGTCTACTCTCCTAACCTCGATCACCCTGGAGATCATCTATCTCCATGATCAGGTGATGCTGCCTCAGAATATGTTTGGGTCACTGATGGGACCAGGGTTCCTGGGCCAAAGCCACAGTTCCATTGTCACACAATGGTAGGAACCTAGTTCATCTTATGAACTATTGTACACCCAAACTGCCTCTTTGGTAGTATCATTAATAGCGATGTTACCAGCCCTTATCGTCTAGTATGTCACGGTATCTAGCTTGAAACTCTTCCAACATACCGTCCCTTCACTGAAGGTAAAGTGATTGTTTTAAATTTTCCGATTGTGTGTATCAAATCAAATAGTCCCCGGCAACGGCGCCATTTGATTGTAAAGAATTCTTGTTTGTGTAATTGGGAAATTGTAAAGAAATCACATCCAAAAATTATTTTTTGACCCCAATCAATTACGGTGTCAGTTATAGATCGTAAGCGAGTGCGGATCGTCCACAGGGATTGTGCGATTCATTTCAATGTTCGATTTGTTTGAATTGAAAAGTTAATTGCGAAGAAAAGAAAGCAACGATTCAAGATTTATCAATTGTTTCAAGTGTCACTATTCTATTCAAGAATCAAGAAAAAAGATAAACAATCAAGAATCGGGTTTCGATGATATTTCCAACCAAATGTCAAGAATCTAAATGAGGCTCGTAGGAATCGATCGGATCTATAAACGTGATGTAATCTTAAGATTTCGTGTTCTTGTCCTTCGAAGAATTTATACTAGATCGATGATGATCGACGAGAGTTAGGGCTTTCTCGTGAAACTAGGGTTTCATCATTTAACCCTTGTTCTTTCGTCGATATCATTCACATTCTAGCCTCTAGCAATTTCAAGAAACGATCGTAACTCCCCAATTTCGAGCGATATCAATCAAGAAAGCATCGCAACGAATTGGGTTGTCGGTTCTTGAACTTGCTAGGGTTTACAAAACTCGTAGGATTCAAGAATCGATTTAAGATATGTTACATCATCATTCTATTGATCGTCTCGACTCCTCGACGAGCGGAGTATTACTCAAACATCATCACACAGAAAGTATTCAAGAATTGAAAAGATATCATGATGCAAGAATTTAAAGAAAACAACATTAAAGAATATCACCATTTATTTATATCAACAATTTGATTACAGTCGCTCAAGAACTACAAGAGGAAGAACTAAATTGTCGAATTGGTTTCGCTCGGCTTCGTGAGTCGCGGATCGGCTTGGACCACTTGCTCTGTTGAAGATCGGCTCGGCTCATAAAAGGTTGCAAGGCTTCTTGCTTGATGGGGTACTCGGGATCTTGGCTTTTGATTGGAATTAGGGTTAGAGTTTCATACAAGCCTTCTCACTAGACTTGTGGAAGAAGAAGATGAAGAAAGATATAGAATGGCTCTAAAATGAACTAATGGAGGGATTTTTCCATGATCCTTTACAAGTGAGCCTAGGGTCTTATTTATAGATCTCCCAAACCCTAGGTCTAGGTTTGAAATTACAATTCCCTCCAAAAGTTTGTTGAGGCTTCTAGAAGGAGTTTGTTAGGCTTAGCTTAGGGTTTAAGCTAGGGTTTAAGGAGAAGTTTCTAGAATGATAGGCTAGTTTAGTGTTGATCCCAAAGCTTGCTGATCTGGCAGAAGTCTCTGGAGTCTTCTAGAACTTGAAGTATATGAGCTGAATGTGGTCCCTGAGTGAAGCATAGTACAGCAAAATTTGGTGGATGACGTGGCAAGACGGCCGCGGAACCGCGGCGCAAGCAGGCTCCGGCCGCGGTTCCGCGGTCATGTTGGAGGCTTGGGCTTTGAAACTTCTGGTGCTGCTTTGGACTGAAGTTTATGGCTTTATCTGACATGTTGAATTTTATTGTTCCTTCTAGATTGCTACCAGAACTGAAATCATTGGGTTGGCGTAATGTTTTGATCGGTACCGTATAAATTTTTGGCCTTTCTTCTGGATTTTCCTGCACAGATCTCAAAACAAGTGTTGCGCAATATAGGGATGATGCGATGCCATGTAATGCGGTCAATTTCCTTCATAGTGCCGGTTTTAGAGTCTAACACATGCCATTTGATATTTTGCGACAGTTTTGCTAATATGTGAAATATGAATACCGTACACTTCTAAATGAGTGCAAATGATAGGGAAATTGCCGTGTTAAAAATACAATATTTTCGACTAATCATAAAGACAATGCATGTGACTGACATTCAGTCGTCCTTATCACCCTGGAACCCTTCCAGAGATTCTCCCCAGGATCGATTGATACCATCTCACTACAACTAGTGAGTATCCTAACATCCAATTAGATCTATCTCATAGATCCAAAACCCAGGATTTAGTAGGTATCACTATGATCCTATATGAAGAATCCTTGTGATAAGCGGAGATTGACCGAGTGTAGCATAGGAAACTCCTTCCCTATCAAGAGTATGTCATCCACGTACTCTACGAGGATCACTACCGTACTCCCTACTACCTTTTTGTTTATACAAGGTTCATCTACCATTTTGATGATTTCAAACTCTTTGACTAACTCATCAAAACAGACGTTCCAACTCCGCATGCCTGCTTTATCACATAAAGCATCTTGTACACGTTTCCGCTGCTCCCACTGTCTACGAAGCCCTCTGGCTGTGTACTTACAGACGCTCTCTTCTAAAACATCATTTTAGAAAAGCAGTCATGACACCCAACCGCCAGATATCGTAGTCATGGTATGTAGCCGTGGCAAGTAGGATCTGGATGGACTTAAGCATAGCCACTGAAAAGGTTTCATCATTATCCACGCCAGGTCGATGATGAAAACCTTTAACATGTCTAGGTTTGAAAGTCTCAACTTTTCCATCTACACCAAGTAATCTTCTCAAGATATACTTGCTCCTGATGGGGATTTAACCCTTCAGATAAAGCAACCAAAGTCCATACTTTGTTGGTGTATAAGGATTCCATCTCAGATCGCTAAGCATCCAGCCATTCTTATAGAGTCCCACTCCTGATGGCCAGCTCGAAACTAGTTGGGTCATCATCTCATGATGCAATCCTCGCTCCCACTGTCATAGAGAAACAGAAGTATCTCTCAGGTGGGTGAGAAACCCTACTAGATCAGCGGAGAGGCTGAGGTTCGTTGGTTTCTATTGAATCCTTCAGTTTTACCAAATCATCTGCTGCAGTTTGTATAGCTGGAACCTTTCCAGTTCTACATAACAGACTTTGTCTCGAGCTTGTCCGGATTTTGCTTTTAGACATAGGCCGGACAACCGTAAATCTTAACAAACTTAAGATATGGACTTTTCCCTTTCCATATCATATATGAAGTGGTAGGCAACTGATTTGATTGGAACCATGTTCAATAGGTATGCAGCTTCTCATGCGCATAACTCCCAAAAGGAAATAGGTAACTCAGTAGTACTCATCATAGAGCACACCTTATCATATAGGGTGTGATTGCTCCGCCCTGATACACCGACGTACTGTGGTGTATACGGAGGAGTAATGCTGAGAGAGAATCTCATTCTCAGAATAGTCCAGGAATCCCGTGCTCAAGTATTCTCCTCCTTGATCACATCAAAGGACATAATACTTATACCCGTTTTTGGTTCTCTACTTCTAACTTATATTCTGTGAATATCTCAAAAGGTTCGGACTTATGTTTCAACAGGAACATATGTCTGAATCTTGAGAGATTATCAGAGAATGTAATGAAATACAAAGAACCGGTCTTAGCATGTATAGACAGGGGACCTACATACATCAACATGTATCAACCCAAGAGTTCACTAACTCTTTCTCTGTTTCCAGTAAACGGAGTTATGGTCATCTTATCTTTGTGACATGACTGGCAAGTTTCACAAGATGTAAATTCAAACTAATTTAAATATGCATCTAAAATGTAACTTAAGCTAGTCGGGTCACATTGATATGACCTAGTCTACAATACCTCAAGAAGGAATCGTTCAATTCTTAACTCTTCTTCTTGTGTGTGTTCCGTATACTAAGAACTGTAGTTTGATTTAGAACATCAATGCTTTTAGATAACGTGCCTGAACCGATCAACTTTTGATATAGGAAATGTTCAAAACATTATCCAACAATACAAAATTTTATCATTTCTTTACTAATAAAGAGACTGATATGATTTTGTATATCAGGTTCGGTATCTAATAACATTCGTTCAGAATCAATGTATTTGGAATACAGGGTGACAGTGACCAACAGACTTGGCTGCAACACTTGCACCGTTTTCTGTCACATGAAACTTATCACCCGTTCTTAATTCTCTACCTTTCTGTAGCCCTATGTAACGGATTACATATCTGGGATCCTGATCCGGTATCAAATACCCAGGACGTAGAGGATACGGAAAAACGGTTCTTTGTAATGAACACACCCGAAGGAGATGCATCATATGCACTTTCTTCGTTTGGGCGGCATAGGAATTCTGGTATTCCCCTATTTCTAGCTCTGTCTTATAACAATTATAAGTCGGAGCGGGACCAACGTTCCACAGCTCAGTATAACAAGCGGGTTCGGTCAATACATCCGTATTATTATCTTGATTAAGGCGTGATATGGTCGCTACCTGGAGAGAAAGAGAAGAAAACACTCGGCGTATGCTCTTGCAAGATTAGATTGGTTATTATTTTATCTAATCAGGATGGCTCCCACTGTTTTTATCAAATCTTCCTTCAAACCCTAAAAGGAAAGACTAGCCGGGATTAATTACTCGCTACAAGTTCGCCAATCTTTCAGCCAGGCCAGTGTCGGTACTTTGAGGGAGGTTCCCCGTGCTTTCGCACGGACCTAATTATAGTAAACCTCGTTTTCCCAGAGGCGTAACCCCGTTGACACCTTTCTAGACACCTACTAGATCGGCTAATTGTAAAGTGTAAAACTCTCCCAGGAGTAACAATTACTCGCAGTGGGTATCGGGATCCAACTATCTCATAGAAGGTATGCAATCTCATTGCAAATTTCAACACTTGAAATTCCCGATAATTTTGCCCTTAGCATCCTATGACCTTGACGGAGGTCAACAAACCATAGGCTACTAGTCAAGTTCAACCCGTCATTTCTTGATTGAATCAAACCCACCCGCACGACCCTTGACGGAGGTCAACAAGGCCGTACGACTACCCTAACCCAATCTGCATCATATGCATAAGCAGATAAATACTAGTTAGCTACCGCACACTACGCCTTGACGGAGGTCAACAAACGTAGCACGAATACTAAGTAGGACTTATCTGAAATGACGGAGGGCTACGACAGGTTTTTCTGAAAACCTATTGCGTAATGAACTTGATATCGTTGTAGAATTAAATGATTTTAAAATGGAGTGCTTTTGAGGCTTTTCTAGTTTTGCTAAAGGGGTCACTCCCGGTGAAGGGATCGTTGGCCCTTTCCTCATCGTATAAGGTGCAGGATATATCATATATACCGCTGTGCAAAGCAAAAACTATAGAAGCAATCAAAAGACAAACCGAGGGTTATAGCATCTGCCAGTTATTGCTAAAGGGGTCACTCCCGGTGAAGAGATCTCGGCCCTTTCCTTATCGAATAAGGTGCAGGATGTTCTATAAGGAACACCACGATGCAAAGCAAGAACTGTAGCTACCTGTTTTTGAAAATTCGATTCCACAACATCTTAGGTTTCTTTTCTTTCATTAATCATATTAATGAAGTCCCATCATTTAAGTCACCTAAACATCACAGATAAATACGACGTATACTTATGCCATCCGCATTCGCCTCGATGTCCCCTCGTGCACCGTTAGGTTAGGTAACTAACGGCAGAGCGGGGCAGGGCTAGCGCGGGTGTAAAACATAAGTAACGTCTATATAATATATCATATATACTATATGCAGTATCTATCACAGAACATCAAATGATCACATCACAGATATCGCAGCAGAAGAAACATATGAAACATTGGATATACTAGGACATCCGTGTTTTCAATACGAGCCAGTATAAAACACGGATTCCACGGTCGCGATGAATAGCCAAACCCACACCCCTAGACCCCTACGAGAGCGGCAAGCAACCCTACCAATTTTAGAGTTAGGAGACCCGGACTCGACTCCTCGAGTTGGTCTCCCACTGGACTCCAGAACCCGGTTACTTGTGCCCTCCTCCTTGGGTCCATCCTAGTGCGGAAAAGTAAATAATATACAATGGTGACATCTTCCGCAACCTGGAAGTGCCCCAATAAAAGAATATTACATACAAGTTTTTACATGAATGAAAATGAAAAACACTCATCTCACATAAAACCCCCGGCTATTCAAACACGACGATCCAATATAACATATCCAGCAACACATAACATCACATGTCATCAACGTAAGTAAACATGCGTATCCCAATTGTCGTTGACATATAGCAACGAAACCGGCGATATCACATATTACACTTACGGTTACAGAAAAGAAAGTGTAAAACTACAATAGTTGGAATCCGCAACTTGCATAGACATCGCATGCCTAATCAAATGAATTCCTTAGATATCGCATGCCTAACAATTATAAACCCCGCATTTTAGTCTCATTATCGAAAACACTTTTCAATATCAAGTCGGGCAATTCAACAAGATTCCCGACATCCAGAACGAATGCTCGTCGCAAATTTTAGTAGACGGCCGCACCCCTGATACCGTCGACGAAGTGCACCAGGGCGGAACACCGCTGCCGCGAGCACCCGAACGGATGCTTTCGGCGACAGAGTTCTCCTACAGTCACTTGGTCGGGGCTATGGGGAGTGGCTGTCTATTAAGTTTACCGACGAGTATCCGCGTACGCTACGCGATTGCGACGGACTTTTGATCACATCAAAATTCCGTGGCAACCGATCAAGTGAGACTAAACTGCTATGTCTATAACATTCAAATGTTGTTGATTCCAATTATTGTATCACATTCCAGATAAATAGAAAATGTTAAACTTTCCGATCGAACAATCAAACACCCAAGTTTTCCCGAAAAGCTCAACACATGAAATAAGTTTAAAAACATCCACTTCATGCCACAGTACCAACGGTCCAGCCGTAGAAGGTTCAAGCCAACGCCTCACATGTGGCATGCCGTACTGCCCCAAACCCTAAGGTTCAAAGGGCAGTTCAAGACGGTCACATAATCGAGTTAAGGTTTGTTGTCTTCTAGAGGGTCCATCGCGTTACTTGCACTACTTAGACGTTCTTAAACTACGGGAAAAAATCCAACACATGGAAGTTTTCCGACAGGGGAAAAAATGGGTATTTATATCCGGTCGAACTTTTTAACAGTTTCTAAAATATCCGGAATAACATAAACGAAGTTAAATTATCCGATCGAATTAACGAGTCCCCAATAAAACCGTAGAAAACTCAACACTTGAGTGGAATTAAAATATTCCGCGGCCAAAATTGTGAATTAGTCCCTCAAACTTCACTAATTTATTCTTAGGTCCTTTCTTGTCATTTTTTATCTTCGGCATCGAAGTCAACGACCTAGCCCGCTCATTTCTCCGACGAAACCATCGCAAGAGTCCGAGATCCCGGTGATCGCAGCGAAGGGACGTCAGCGCGGAGCTAAAGAAGTGGTGGACCGGATCTACAAAGGTTGTATTTCCATTCACTTAGTGTAAATGTGATTTACTTTCATTTAGTTTCGCCTAAACTCTAGTTAACGATCTTGCTAAGGGTTGTTCGGCACATAGAAAATTTGAATATGGCATGGTTGATGCCTTGTGGAACCTCTTGTGTGTGCCTAGGAACCATACAGTGGTATCAGAGCACAGTGGGAATCACACAAGACTCTATGACGATCTCGGGTCAACAGACTACTCTGTACCAGTGTCACCTGAGAACTGCCATCTGACGTGAGGTATAATACCATCTGGGAGTTCTCGGCGAGTCCATCCATTGTACCCAGTCTCCACTGAGCACCCGTATATCATCTCTGATGTCAAACACCAATGGATATGGGATCATCCATCGCCCATCTGTATGGGTCGAGAAGGTACACGCTAGTCTACTCTGGTATATCGATGCCCCGTCTCGATACACCCACGATTAGGGACTTTGAAGGATGTACTTATGGACTACCATGTCCCCACCAGTATGATCCGCATCATAGTCCAGGTAGTCAAGTACACATCCTAAGGGCTTTACCAACATGTAACAGAGAGACATTCAGTGTACACGTTAAGGTAAAGAGTAACCAGATAGCATACTATCATATCGACCAAGAAAGTCATCCCTATATATGTCCAAGCATCCACTACAATATACATCCTATGTATAGTAATGGCCTCTAGGGCATACATATAACTAACAGAGCGGCCTTGGAGATGGTTTCCTCTTTGGCTGCTGAAAGAGCCGGTGGAGGGTTCGATGTTTCTCCTCTGTCGTCTTCAATGATGATCGAGGGTCTTCAGCTGGCGGTTCCGGCTGTAACATCATCCCGTCCATGTCTTGAAACAAAAGAGCCATTCGTTTTATATTGGATGCCTGTTCTGCAGCCTCTTTCTCTTTCTTCTCGAGCATTCATCGGAAGAATTCGGCTGCCATGTCTTGTTCCTAACGCTGCTCCAAGATCTCTAGATTTTCCTTTGGCCCGGTGAGTGCGGCCATTGCGGTCAGCATCTCCTGAAGCTTCTGCTATTATTGTTCTTAAGCCTTCGTTATTGACCGGGTAAGCGGTCAATGTCCCGTAGAAGCATGGCTTTCCACTTTTCCGGAAGCCATATAAACAGTATGCACCATCATGCCCCCAGACTTGGGGCGTTTGGGCTCAGCGTCTTTGCGGTTTGCCGTATTTACAGGGGCTTTCTCCGGCCTCCTTCTCTTGTGAATGGTTGACGTCGAAAGGGCCATTGCAGTGGGCACCGAAACAGCTTTTGCCTTTTGTCTCTTGACAGGATGGTTCTCTTCTTACTGAATTTTCACTTTTTTCTGTCGGCGAGAGTAATCTTGATCAATTACTGAGTCCTGAACCAGTCGCCAGACTTTGTAAATTTTGGAAGAAAGCCGCTGAGGGGGTTGTTCTGGCTTCGCCTTCGATGCATTCTCCACGGGTGGAGGAGATTTCTTTAGCACTGCGGTAGGAGAGTTCCTGCGCACCTTGTTAAGCAGTTCAAAGCTGTTCCCGGTTGGAACAGCAGCATCGATCTCCACCGTTGGAGCTGGTGGAGTAAATCCAGACAGAGAGCTGCCCCCAGCCTTCCTTACTCGGCGCCAGTGATGACGGCGAGCATGTCACGTAGATGGTGTTGGTTCAGCTATGGGGATGGCTTTATCATGCCCCTGTTCTGGTGAGGCGCTGCAGGTACCAGCCTCTTGAAGACCGATGTCCGTTGAGCAGCAGTATCCAATCTGTCAAAGACAGACCTTTGAGCAGGAACGAGAGCCGGAGTGTCCAGCCTCGTAAAGACTAATCCTTTGATGGGAAAAGCTTCTTTAGTGACCATGAGAGCCGGAATGGCTATCCTTTTTGGGATGGCCGCTTCAGGTATCGTGGGTTTCTTGACGGGCCCATTGAAGTTCAGGCTCAGCCTATCGAAGACTGATGTTGTTGGCTTGGCATTGGATGACCCGTTGAGAGGGGCTGTGGTGGTAGTGAGCCGATCAAAGACCGACTTCTTCTGCACTTCTTGCGGCAGCGGGATGTTAACGCTCGCTGGTGGGAGCATGGTCCCGAAGAACAACCCGGTGGTAGCCTGCGTTACCTGCTCTACCGGCATTCTGAACAGGGAGGCCGCCTGGGGCCCGTAAGTTACACCTCTAGATGAGGCGGAACGGGAGTTGCAGTTGCAGCTGGAACATTTCGTGCATGTAGACGCCATTGATCTTTCATTTTCTGCACAGAGCAAGACACTAAATATTAGTACCTCGAACCCAAGGGCAACCATATCAAACCGCAATTCGTTCGCGAACACGACACATGAAGTGTGGAGTGGAAAGAGTAAAAGGTCCCACCGGGCGTGCCAGAATCTGTTCCCCGCCGAAAGACGCGGAGAGGACACGATGAACGTCTCACCTGAATTTCGGGGCAAATGCTAATTGGTGCTATCTTTCCACCTCTCCGAAGATGCCAAGTTGATTTATGACACCATATATCGAAGGTTTAAACAGATGCGGCCGATATAGCAGACTTCGTCAGATTCCCCCTCGTTTGAGGGGTTTTGATTGTGGGGACGCTCTTCCCTGCAGGCGCAAGCCCCTGCAGTTAATTACGCTACCACATCACGGTAACAACTTTCTCCTTCTCCAGATGTCACTTCGTGTCGTGGGTGTTTGTTTTGTTTTTGGTTGCCCGTGGATTGTATACAGAGACTAATTTATGTTGTCGCCCGTAGGGTGTGAATTAGTCTAAATCCGTATCTTCTTAGATTTGGGTTTGGGGGTTGGATTTAAGGATACGTTAGCCTGATTTGGGACTAAGATCAACTTAAACGTTTGTTAAGGATACATTAATCTAACTTTATACTTAGATCAACTTAACGAGATCGTTTAGATCCAACAAGAGAGTAATTGGGCTCTATTGTTTAGTTTAGGGACATTGCGGTCCATTGTTAGTTTAAGGATATTATGGTCTATTGTTAGTTTAAGGACATCTCGGTCCAATGTTAGTTTAAAGACATCACGGTCGAGGTTAAGGACATCATAGTCCGTGAGTTTAAAGACATCGCAGTCAAGGTTAAGGACATCATAGTCCGTGAGTTTAAGGACCCTACAGTCCATAGAGTGTTTGGTTGTCAGGACCCGTCACCTCTCTGAAGATGTTAAAGGATTACAACGACAAATATCAGAGTAAAGAGATGTACCCTTGAACCAGTGTGAATTGGTCGGAAGATCTGTAGTCCAATTTAGGGCTAAGATCTGTTAAAATATTCATGAGCAGATGGGCTCAATTGATATGAGTTGAGGACTTATGGCCAATCTTAAGCTAAGTCTAATCAGATTAAAATGTTTAACATTTTATTTAGGGCTGTTGAGCTTTTATTTGGGCTTGGCCCTTTTAACAATGGTGAGCATTGATCAAAGCTCTGGACTTATTAAAAGATAGAATTTAATTCTGTCAGCGCAACACGTGGTGCGCTAAGCACTTTGCGCAAATCAAAGAGCGCATTGCGCTTCTGCCAAGTAGCGCACATGTAAGGAACACGTGTTGCACTCAGCGCTAGGTGCTAGATGACGAGCGCATGATGCCAGTTTATAAGCGCATTGCGCTAATCCATGAGCGCATTGCACTTTCAATTTAGTGGCGCACACGTGAGTGACACATGGTGCGCTTGGCGCTGAGCGCCAGCCCATTAGCGCAGTGCACTATTTCAGAAGCGCAAAGCGCAAGTTGTCAATTGGCGCATACGTGGTTGACACGTGGCGCATTTGGCGCTAAACGCCGGTCCAGGGAGCGCAAAAGTGCAGTTCAAGAGCGCAAGGCGCATTTCAAGAGCGCAAAGCGCATCTGATCAATTTTATGATCTGGAACAAATTTATGTTCTTTTTAAAGAGAGTTTGTCTCAAGATCTAAGAACAACAGTTCTTATTTTTATAAGAGATATTTCCAATCTCTTATGTTGATGAAAGGCTTTGCCTTTTTAGATCCATGATCTGTAAGAAGAATTATGTTCTTCTTTATTTTATGATGAGATCTTTTGATCTCTTTGTGAAAGACTTTTTATCTTTGTAGATCTATGATCTGTTTAAAGAAAAGAATTCTTCTTTCTTAATCATGAGATGATTTCATCTCTGTGTTCATCATCCATCATTTT
Source organism: Agapanthus africanus (assembly GCA_030015575.1). Classification (NCBI taxonomy): domain Eukaryota; kingdom Viridiplantae; phylum Streptophyta; class Magnoliopsida; order Asparagales; family Amaryllidaceae; genus Agapanthus; species Agapanthus africanus. The sequence continues at coordinate 764,302,448 of JASDDO010000022.1, read as the reverse complement.
TACCTTGAAGAAATATCTTCTTGCAAGAGCTTGCTCTTTTTCTTTGAGTTTTTTCAAAGTTTATGGGGGGGGTTCTCTATATCAGACTTGATGTCTTGGGGCCTTTATATAAGGCAAGCTGATTTGTTGAATCAGTTAAAGAGATCTTTCTCTGATTGATTTGGGGATGTTTCCCCACCATTGGATGTTTGATCCTAGGGCTTCTGTTTTACAGAAGGCAACTTCTTGTTTTTAACAAGATTAAAAAAATCATTCCATAACAGAATTTAATTCTGATTAATTAATGATTTATCTTTATTATTACATCTTTTGATCTTAACGGTGGGGAGTTTTTTAATTCCAGAGCTAGCGCATCCGTGCTTTGCACGTGGTGCGCTGGTCAGAGCGCAGCGCACCCATTTTTGACACGTGGCGCGCTGCGCAGCGCACCTAGCGCTAGTGCACACATGGTGCGCTGCCTAGGGTGCAACGTACTTGGCGCTGCATCTGAAGCGTTGCTTCAATTTTGAAATTTGAATTTCAAATAGAGTTTTGCTCTGATTGGAGGAAACAATTGGTGAATACTTCGACCCTTTCGCCCAATAAGCAGTGTCTCCAAATTTTCAAAGCGAAAATCACTGCTGCAAGCTCCAAATCATAAGTTGGGTAATTTTTCCCATGGATCTTCAACTGTCTCGATGCGTAAGCTATAACTTTCCTATGCTGCATCAAAACACATCCCAAATCTTTCCCAGATGCGTCACTGTGGATCACCAATCCTCCGGAACTATTTGGTATTGTCAAAATAGGAGCGGTTATCAATTTTTGCTTCAACGCCTCAAAAGCTGACGCACAACTATCCGTCCATACGAACGGTACTTCCTTTCGCGAAAGCTTTGTCAAAGGCTCAGCCAATCGAGCAAAATTCTCCACGAATCTTCTGTAATATCCGGCAAGTCTCAGAAAACTTCTGATCTCCGCTACATTCTTCGGAATCGTCCAATCTTGAACTGCTGAAATCTTCTCAGGGTCAATGGCGATTCCATCTCCGGATACAATATGCCCCAAAAACTTCACTTCTTCAAGCCAAAACTCGCACTTGCTCATCTTTGCATATAATCTATCTTGCATCAACGTTTGCAATGCGATCTTCAAGTGTTCTGCATGCTCTTCTAGGCTCCTCGAATAGACCAGAATATCATCGATGAACACCACTATAAACTGGTCTAAGAACAGTGAAAAGATTCGATTCATCAAGTCCATAAATATCGCCGGTGCATTCGTGACTCCGAAAGGAATCACTAAATACTCATAATGTCCATACCGAGTTCGGAACTCAGACTTGCAAATATCTTCTGATTTAACTCGAACCTGATGATATCCGGACCGTAAATCCAGCTTCGAGAATACCCTCGCGCCACTGAGTTGCTCGAATAATTCGCTAATGCGAGGGATCGGGTACTTGTTCTTAATATTCACTCGGTTTATTTCTCGATAATCGATGCACATCCTCCTTGTGCCATCTTTCTTCATTACTAGAAGAACTGGAGCTCCCCAAGGTGAATTACTGCTGCGAATCCAACCCTTCTCTAGCAATTCAGTAACCTGCTTCTTGACTTCTTCCAACTCCACTGGTGCCATCCGATAGTACGCCTTTGAGATTGGCGCTGCACCAGGAACAAGATCGATCGCGAACTCCACATCTCGTTTTGGCGGTAAACCCGAGATGTCCTCGAACACGTCCATGAACTCTCGAACTACAGCCAGCGCTTCTTCCTTATCAACTTCCATCGACAAAAGAACGGCGCTTGTCGGCCTAGCCCTAAACTCCGCTGGCCCGACAGAACTGCTACCTCCAGCAAATACAATCTCCGGATGTCCGAGAATCTGGAAAATCACTTTCTTTGCCCTACAATCAATGTGAGCGTGGAAAGTGCCGAGAAAGTCCAATCCCAAGATAACATCAAACAATGGGATACACCAGAATTGAATAATACTAATGCGGGAAAATCATGAACAAGTAGGATACCAAAAACGACTTCATCTGAAGCCAAGATACAGAAGAAGATAAGCATGGTAAACAGGATTCGAGCTTGCGATAAAATATGAACTGATAAGCAATGAAACCGAGAGAAGCAAGATAATATCACGACCATAAATCAAGGAAGTGAATCAAGACTAGAACTCCAAGTTACTTAAATAGAGTACCGCATTGTAACAATGCTGCAGTTCATAGTTACAATCACATAACTCCATTCAAGTCGCCCAAATCCTAGTATCAGAATCAAAGGAATAGGACGGGAGAAACAATAGGGAATCAAAAGGTTTCAAGCCGAGATGCAAAGTTGTTTGCATATCGTCAAGACAAAGGTCAAGAAAAAGATATGACGCAAAAATCACGATAACAATGTGGCAGGACATGTTCCTAATCACGGGTTCTCTGATTCGTGTATTGGGTCCAATACCCAACGACAAAAAAATCAAACCCGATTAACCTAAATCCTATGGTTCTGATACCAAACGAACCCTGTCACGCCCTGCTTCCCAGAGTGCGCTAAGATCAGCACGTGACAGAGCCAACCATGTTACCTGTGGCTAAGAAACATCTCTTCACAGTCACATTACGGCTGTCTAGAAGATATCAAGAATAGGAAAATAAAATAAACTATTTAGTACATGTCCATGAGCCAGAATAAACGAGTCAAGAAATAATATGCGGAAGCAATAAATCTAATAAACAGTAACAATCTGGAAAGTACGTCCCAAATACGGACTCTCGTCGGGAATGAAAATGCTGAAAGAAAACTAAACTAAAATACTAACAGGATCCTCACTGCTCGGACTGACGGCGGAAATACTCCTGATCAGCCTACGAAAGAGACAGGAGATCTGGGCCATGCAAAACCTAGACGTCAGTGCGTCATAATATCAAACAATAAAATATAATCAGGAGGTAACAAGATATGCAGGCATGAGTATGAACAGTAATGAGTGTATAACAGTAACACGAATATAGAACAGTGAAGGGTATAAGCACATGTGACGTGCGATGAGTAACCTGAACTAAACTACTGGGTTAACTACTCTCAAGTCTTTGAAATCAATTTAATGAATCGTCGATATAACTCAATAGTATCCCATGCATACCGGGGACCACGGTCCAGACTCTCGGGGCTGAATCCGAGACGTGTCGCTAAGCACAAACAGGAAACATGTACAGACGAATGAAGTCAGCAACATCATCCCGGGACTGGCCTAGCCCCTAAAACTGATCAGAATAAGCGTCGAACTATTGAGTTACAATTCAGGTTTCATCATTGATTTCCTTTTACCCCCAAGTTATGTGTACAAGTCAGGTATTGATAAATCTGGAGCTAATGCCAACACAGGATCAAGCAGGTACAGATTTGTCTATACAAAAAACAGGATATGTCCATCGGGACAACATGTCAGGATTGTCGGCGTTAGAAACAGGATCGGGTAACATGTCAAGTAGTGATATATCAGGTCATGTCAGGAAGGCACAGTGTATCAAATGGGTGCCCAACAGTAAAAAGTAGCAAGTATCGAATCACGGTAACAGTACGGATGTACGGTAAAAGCATGGATGCAAAATATCTATCAGGGGTTACATCATAACTATGTAGGATGCACATTATCAAGCATGAGGTACTAATGTAACAGTAATATGAATTAATATGGCATGCAACTAGATATATAATTAATGGTATGGATGCACTAATATCGATCAGGGGTTACATTTACATCTCCGAGACTAAGTGGGATGCACCTTATTAAGCATGGGGTGTTACTACAACAATAACATGAATTAATATGATCTGTAGATGCAGCTATATATATTTTAAATGATATGAATGCATACGGGTATCCAAAAACAGTAAAAATTTAATATAGATGTATAATGCAATCAACAGGTAATATTTGTATTCATATGGATGCAAGATACGTATTATAGCATGTAGCAAGATAAACGTACATGCGACTAGATATGTAATAAACTGTACGGATGCGAACGGATATTGTAAAACTATAAAACTGTAACATTGGATGCATAACTAAACAATATGTAATATTATTATTCGCATGAATGCAAAATATAGTAGTATAGCATGTAGTAAGATAAACTTGCCTCAGAAACAAAGGTCGATATGTAAGGCCTGGTGCGACACGACACGATACGGTGTGTGAAACGGCACGACACGGTGCTGGGTCTTGCGGTGACACGGGACTGGTGCGATGGTGGCACACAAGTGGCATGGGCTGAGCACGAAGCGGGCATGACGTGGCACAGGAGCAGGGCATATAGCGTAACACGGTCTGAGTATGGTGATGACACGGTCATGGCATGGTCTGGGTACGGTGCATGGTCTAGTCGCGATCTGGTGCATGGTCGGGTGTTGGTCTGGTCGCGATCTGGAGACGATCTGGTGCATGGTTTGGTGGTGGTCTGGTCGCGATCTGGACACGATCTGGTGCACGGTCTGGTCGCAATTTGGACACGATCTGGCCGCGACACGGTCGTGACATGGAAGTGGTGATGGTATGATTTTGGTATTGTAGTGGTACTATGGTGATGGTATGGTTCGTCCAGATCGTCGGTGGCGGCATGGCTCCGATAATGGCCGGAAAACAGATCAAGAAAAGAAAAAAAGAGAAAGAAAGAAGAAGAGGAAGAAAGAAGAAAGAACAGAGAGGAGATGGGATGGTTTGGTGTTCTGGGTTCAGAGAGGAAGACGAGAAAGTCGTCGACGACGATGGGCCGTCGACGGCGAGGTGCAGGCGATGATTTTCAGACAAGGGCAGTGGGGGTTCAAGGTGGCTGTAGGGTTGCAGGGGCTCGGGAGTGTGCAGGGGTGTCGGGTTGAGTGAGGGGAGAGGAAGGAGAAGGTGGTCACGAGGATGAAGGCTGACGAGGTCGGAGTTCTCGCGAGGTAAGAAGTGCAGGCGGGATTGCAGGGAAACAAGAGGAGCTCGGGGTTAAGAAAGGAAGGAGTTGAGGAAGAGGAGGAGAGGAGAAGGAGGAGATGAAGGTGATGACGGGGATGGAGAGGGTGAGTCGGCAACGCGGGCAACGGCGACGAGGTAGTGGGGCGATGGTTCGCAGATAATGGGTTCTTGGGGTTCGAGGGTGTGCAGACTCGGGGTTGGTCGGGGAAGGAGAGGAGGTGAGGTGGACGAGGGTGAAGTGAGGTGAAGGAAGCGACCACGGCGAGCGATGGGCGACGCGCGGGCGACGGCAGGGGCGTGGAGGCGAAGGCGGGAAGGAAAAAATTAAAAGAAGAACATGAAGAGAGAGGAACGTGGGGAATAGGGTTTTTAAAAATATAAATAAATAATATATATATATATATATATATATATATACAGAGGAGAGAGAGAGTCTGTTAGTAAAATTTAAAAAATCTTTTTTTAAAAAATTTTAAAACGAAATAAATTATAAGAAACAGTTTAGAAAATCCTAAAGATATAATATTAGGAAAAATTTGAGATTTTGCTTAATACAAAACTACTCTAAAATACGTCCGGATCGGGTCTAAATTTATGGTTCGAAAATATGGATAATATACGTATCAACCAAAACCAAAATAGGATAACCGGGTAACAAAAAAGCATACCCCCAAGAACGGATGCACGCAGCGTGCACGTAGCAATCCAAACGAGTCTGTTTCACTGAACGGGACGAGAACACGAGGTGCGGATGCTACCACAGGGTTAGGGGTATAATGCAGGCCATGCTATATATTTTTAAAATATTTTACCTGAATTTAAATGTTATATTGAAAATGTGCAGATGCCGGATAAAATGCCAGTATGCAGTAAATAGAAAAAATATGAAAGTGCACGGATCCACGTAACAAGTCGGGATAAATCATAAACAGGGATCAAGACGGGTTTCCAGCAAGCGGGTCGGGTCGGATGCAAATACAGATGTCACAAACACTATTCGCACCCAAAATACCATAAATCAGGAAAAAAATACCGTAAATAAAGAAATACTCAAAATAGAACTGGTATAAATGAATTAGGGTGTTACAAGTTGGGTCGATGAATTACCTCGGGTCTTATGGGCCTTGCGCACATCGAAGAAGACCCCTACCCGAAAGACCCCCTTCAGTCTTTACTACGGCACCAAGGCAATGGTCCCAGCAGAGATCGGGCTGCCCAGCCACAGAGTCGAGCATTTCGATGACGAAGTAAACACCACGGCACTCCGGACAAATTTGGACATCTTGTTGGAAAAGCGGGACCGCGCACAGATTAGAGCCGCCGCTTACCAACAGCAAACTGCCCGCTACTACAACGCGTGAGTCAAACATCGCACCTTTAGGGAGGGGACTTGGTCCTGAGGCGGAACGAATTCGTTGATCAGGGCAAGCTGCATAAGTTTTCTCCGAAGTGGGACGGCCCTTTCCTCGTCTCCGAGATCCTGCCCGGCGAGGCCTACCGCTTACAAGATGCAACGGGTTATAGATTTCCGCGGCCTTACAATGCCAAGAAATTCAAGTTGTACCTTTAAAAAACATATCTATGAATACATATTTCTCCTTTTTCAATGCGATGTAAATTTTGCTAAGTTTTTTTTATAAAGAAGAAACGGTAGAACTTCGCAAAAAGGAGAACTTTATTTATTCATCAAAAGGTATTGTGGGCTCCTCAGCCTCACATAAAAAGAAAAATTACAACAGGGGGGAGTGGGGTCGAGAAAGTACTCCTGGTGATACTCCGAGGAGACCTCCACCAGCCGAGCCTTGGCCTCCACAACCTGCTCCTGCTTATGCTGGGCACGAACCCGGGACGCCAAGGAGACACCTGGCACTCCACCCGTCGAGCCCTAGCTCGTGATATGTCTCTTTTGGAAGCATTCCAAAATGAGGGCCAAGGATCGGTCATGCCTGGTCTTCGAGATGAGACCGATCAAGAAGATCGTACGCACCTTGTCGAGCGCCTCGTCCAACAGTTCCTTTGCAAGGGGGTTGTACAACCTCGGGGACCTCTTCCAAATTGCGTAAATTAGCAAGTGGAGGAAGGGAGATCGGCGAGGAAGGAGACGGCCGATGTGCTCCTCGATGCGCAGGACCAATTCCCTGTACCTCTCTTCGGAAACAGAATTTCGTATATATAGATGTCATCGGGAGTAATGATCTCTTCGATCGCATAAACACGCCCGGCCATCTCCAAAAGCAATGCTAAAAAGTTGGCATCTCTTTCTCTATTTATAGCCTCTGCAGAATCCCCGATAGTCCAAATTTGCACACGCATGGGCGCAAATCCTAAGATTCGCTCAATTTTTCCAATACCATACTACCACGCGGCGGGTATCCCGTGTTACTCGGAGAATCAAAGTCGGAACTACACGGATCCTGGGAAGCCTCGCCCCACCAATGCGCCCCTGCCACGTGCCGCCCCACGACAGTCACCCTTCCCGATATTTACACATCTCGGAAGGACTCTACGAGCCTCGAAAAACCGAGCAGCTACCCTGCTCGGTCTATCCTTAGGGGGTAACTTCTTACCCATCTACGCTAAGAATCTAAGCCCTCTCCAAGAGGAAAACGAGCAGCTACCCTGCTCGGCGCCAAGGATCAAAACCCTCGCCAAGAGGCAACCGAGCAGCTACCCTGCTTGGTCCATCCTTAATGGGTAATTTCTTACCCATCTACGCTATGGATCAAAGCCCTCGCCAAGAGGCAACCGAGCAGCTAACCTGCTCAGTCTATCCATGACTGGTAGTTCGCTACCTACCGACGCCAAGGATCAAAGCCCTCGCCAAGAGGCAACCGAGAAGCTACCCTGCTCGGTACATCCATGGCTGGTAGTTCGCTACCCACCGACGCCAAGGATAAAAGCCCTCGCCAAGAGGCAACCGACCAGCCACCCTGCTCGGTCTATCCTTGGCTGGTAAATTCTTACCTATATATGCTAAGGATCAAAGCCCTCGCCAAGAGGCAACCGAGCAGCTACCCTGCTCGGTCCATCCATGGCTGGTAGTTCGCTACTCACCGATGCCAAGGATAAAAGCCCTCGCCAAGAGGCAACCGAGCAGCTACCATGCTCGGTTCATCCATGGCTGGTAGTTCGCTACCCACCGACGCGAAGGATCAAAGCCCTCGCCAAGAGGCAATCGAGCAGCTACCCTGCTCGGTCCATCCTTAGCAGGTAACTTCTTACCCATCTACGCTAAGGATAAAAGCCCTTTCCAAGAGGCAATCGAGCAGCTACCCTGCTCGGTCCATCCATGGCTGGTAGTTCGCTACCCACCGACGCCAAGGATTAAAGCCCTCGCCAAGAGGCAACCGAGCAGCTACCTTACTCGGTCTATCCATGGCTGGTAGTTTGCTACCCACTGACGCCAAGGATCATAGCTCTCGCCAAGAGGCAACCGAGCAGCTATCCTGCTCGGTTTATCCTTAGTGGGTAATTTCTTACCCATCTACGCTAAGAATCAAAACCCTCGCCAAGAGGCAACCGAGCAGCTACCCTGCTCGGTCCATCCATGGACGGTAGTTCGCTACCCACCGATGCCAAGGATAAAAGCCCTTGCCAAGAGGCAACCGAGCAGCTACCATGCTCGGTCTATCCATAGATGGTAGTTCGCTACCCACTGACGCCAAGGATCAAAGCCCTCGCCAAGAGGCAACCGAGAAGCTACCCTGCTCGGTCCATCCTTAGCAGGTAACTTCTTACCCATCTATGCTAAGGATCAAAGCCCTCGCCAAGAGGCAACCAAGCAGCTACCCTGCTCGGTCCATCCATGGCTGGTAGTTCGCTACCCACCGACGCTAAGAATTAAAGCCCTAACCAAGAGGAAACCGAGCAGCTACCCTGCTCGTTCCATCCATGGCTGGTAGTTCGCTACCCACAGACGTCAAGGATCAAAGCCCTCACCAAGAGGCAACTGAGCAGCTACCCTGCTCGGTCTATCCTTAGCGGGTAACTTCTTACCCATCTACGCTAAGGATTAAAGCCCTCGCCAAGAGGCAACTGGACAGCTACCCTGCTCGGTCCATCCATGGCTGGTAGCTCACTACCCACCGACGCCAAGGACCAAATCCCTCGCCAAGAGGCAACCAAGCAGCTACCCAGCTCGGTCTTAAGAGCGGCAGTATTCGTTCTATCTCGACTTACCTTCAACGAGCGATTGCCACCTCGACTTTGGGGCCATAAACATGCCGGCCGTTATGCCCTTTCTCGGTCTATCCTCTGGGGGTAACTTCTTACCCATCTACGCTAAGGATCAAAGCCCTCGACAAGAGGCAACCGAGCAGCTACCATGCTCGGTCCATCCATGGTTGGTAGTTCGCTACCCACCGACGCCAAAGATCAAAGCCCTCGCCAAGAGGCAACCGAACAACTACCCTGCTCGGTCCATCATTAGCGGGTAACTTCTTACCCATCTATGCTAATGACTAAAGCCCTCGCCAAGAGGCAACCGAACTGCTACCCGGTCCATCCATGGCAGGTAGTTCGCTACCCACCAACACCAAGGATCAAAGCACTCGCAATAGGCAACCGATCAGCTACCCTGCTCGTTCCATCCATGGCTGGTAGTTCGCTACCCACCGACGCCAAGGATCAAAGCCCTCGCCAAGTGGAAACCGAGCAGCTACCTTGCTCGGTCTATCCTTAGCAGGTAACTTCTTACCCATCTACGCTAAGGATCAAAGCCCTCGCCAAGAGGTAACCGAGCATCTACCCTGCTCGGTCCATCCATGGCTGGTAGTTCGCTACCCACCAACGCCAAGGATCAAAGCCCTCGCCAAGAGGCAACCGAGCAGCTACCATGCTCGTTCAATCCTTAGTGGGTAACTTCTTTCCCATTTACACTAAGGATCAAAGCCCTCGCCAAGAGGCAACCGAGCAGCTACCCTGCTCGGTCCATCCATGGATGGTAGTTCACTACCCACCGACACCAAGGATCAAAGCCCTGGCCAAGAGGCAACCAAGCAGCTACCCTGCTCGGTCCATCCATGGCTGGTAGTTCGCTACCCACCGACGCCAAGTATCAAAGCCCTCGCCAAGAGGTAACCGAGCAGCTACCCTTCTCTGTCTATCCTTAGCGGGTAAATTCTTACCCATCTACGCTAAGGACCAAAGCCTTCGCCAAGAGGCAACCGGGCAGCTACCCTGCTCGGTCCATCCATGACTGGTATCTCACTACCCACCGAGGTCAAGGACCAAAGCCCTCGCTAAGAGGCAACCGAGCAACTACCTAGCTCGGTCTTAAAAGCAGCGGTCGCCGGTCCAACTAGACTTACCTTCAAAGAGCGATCGCCACCTCGACTTCGGGGCCATAAACATGCCGACCTAGCACCGGTCTTTGCACACTTTACAAATGACTGGATTTAACCCGACGCACGATCGCCAACTAAGGACCGGCTGCCGAAGAGACATTACTACAAACTGGAACATTGCTACAAACAAAACTTTCTGCAAAAGGCTTTATTCACAACTCAGAAGTCTTTACAAAGGTATTCTGAGCTCCTCAGCCTTACAACATCGCCCGAAGGCCTACAAAATCCCAAAACAAAAACAAAAATATACAAAAAGGAAGGGGCGGGAAAACTTAGGCCTCAGGGCTGGGAAGGACATCGACTTGCTCCGCGGCTACCTCGGGAGCCAGGGCGTCCGCTTGAGGGTCGACACCCATCGCAGGGACTTCGGCACTGGGAGCCGGGGCGACCACCTTCCCCCCGGCGACGCTTCCGGTGGCATCCCCCTGCCCTTCACCCTCGAGGGGGTACTCGAGCCGGAGCTTAGCGTCGGGAAACTCCGTCATTAGCGCCTTGACAGCATCAAGGGCATCATGCCAGACGAGGGCCGAGGCTTTGGCGAGGTTGGCGTAGAACTGATCCGACGTTCTGTAGGTCTCCACCGCCTTTGCAGCCCGGAGGTCGGCGTTCCTCACCGCCTCCTTCATCGCCTCATTCTCCCTCTTGAGGGTGTCCTGGGTCTTCTTCAGGGTGGCGGAGAGCACCCTAGCATCCTCCAACTTGGCCTCGACGGCCTTGTTGGACTCCATCATAACCCGGATGGTATCCCGGCGGTTGGAGTTCACCCGGTCCTCGGCTACCACCCGGTCTTTGAGGGCGGCGATCCTCTCCTTTGCCTCGCTCAGCTCCCGGCTCAAGCCCTCCTCCTGCGAGGTGTACTCGCCGGCGATCTGCATCGTCGGGGTAATCTTCTCGTCCTCCATGATGACGACGAGAGCGCAGTGCTGGAGGACCTGAGGAAAATAAAAGGAGGGGTTAAAAAGAAAAGGGGGGCACCCAATCTTGCAAATAAAAAGTACTGAATAAAAACCCGAGTGTGAGGTGAACACTGACCTGCACGGCCTCCTGGTCTATGGCCGCCATTTGGGCCCTGAAGGTCCCCCGAGGGATTTTGCCCCCGGCTGACCTTTCCATTTCCGAGAGTAGGCTGTCGGCGACGGAAAGCCCTGATGGTACCTCGAAGCGAAGCTCCCCTTCATCCATGAAGATCAGGGAAGCCGGGGTACGGGGCACCGTCCTATGGTGCCTCCTGAGAAGGGGCACGGGGACATCTTCATCGTCTCCGACCTCCAAGACCCGGGGCTCCTTCTCCCGTGCGTGTTTGCAGCTCTGCGCGCGGGAAGGCTCCAAGGTCCGGGGCATGCTCCATCGGTTCTGCAAGAAAGCGAAAATACAAATGAGTTAGCAATACCAGAAAAAAGTGGAAGAATACACAAGTCTAAACAGGTCGCCTAAAACTCCTAACTTACCCGCAAACTGAGCGGGGCTGAGCCTGGCCCAACTGAGGGCCTGCTCAGACAGCAACACATTGGCCCGAGGGACAGGCTCCCACTCCGACACCGCCACCGCGTCGGGATCATTCGACCGCCTCACCCGTGGGTAATTGGCCCTGTGCCACTGGATGGGCATAGGACAATCCTCACCCTCCAGTGCCCCGACAAACAAAAACTTCTCATTCCACTCGTGAATGGAAGAAGGTACTGCGACGACCCCCGACCCGGTCGCACCTCCCCGGTGCTTTCTAAAAAAAATGTATACCCGGCTCGGCTCGTCCTTACGAGTGTAGAGGTGGTTTTTGTAATAGAGAGAGGAAGGAGAATGTTCAGACTAAAAGGGATCTCCCGCAATTTCAACCGGATCAGGAACCCGAGGAGAATCCTCCAGGAGTTCGGCACTAACTGGCCCGGGACTAACTGAAAACAATGCAACCCCGCACTCATCTCGGGAGAGAAGGGCATGCGCATTTCGGCCCAAAAGGCCTCCAAGTATAAGACAATCTCCTTACCCTGTACCTGATCTGCCCTCTCTCCCTCTCCGGCCAAGCGAAGCGAGTAGCCGGGGGGAATGTGGAAGCGAGCCCGGATTGTGGTGAGCTCATCCACATGCCTCACAAGGAAAGGTATGTCGCGGACACTACGGGCACTTGCTTTGGGGTCCGTCCCCGCCGTACGACCTCAGGAAGCGCGACCAACCCTAACTTCCTGGGAAGATTCCGACCCGGACGAAGAAGAGGAAGCTGCAGAAGACTCCCTAGATTCTACCCGAACTATTTCTACGGACTCTTCAGAGGAAGACATCTAACCTGATCAAAAGAAGGGGTCCTCCGAGAAAAGAACGCAGGAAATCCGACCTAGAGGGAAGAGCGTCGAGCTAACACACGAAGGGAAGAGAAAATTATAGCGAAGTGTGGACCCTCGGGGGGATCCCACCTCTATATATAGCAGTCGGCGAACACATCCAGCGGCGCCAATCGTCACCCACCAAAATGACACTTCGCATTCAATGGCCATCAATGCTCTACCTGTCGCACGCACATTGGGCGCGTCCCATCGGGCGCAAAAACACCGGCGGCCCGTCACGTCAGCCAACCAACGTCGGACACGTGACCTGGCGCTCCGATGAACGTATGCCCGAATAAGCGCTTCCTCTTTAATGCAAGATCTCTTCCCTGATCCGCTGACGTCATCAAAAAAAATACGACTGTCACGCCCCGCTTCCCAGAGTGCGCTAAGATCGGCACGTGACAGAGCCAACCATGCTACCTGTGGATAGGAAACATCCCTCCACAGTCACTTTACGGCTGTCTATAAGATATCAAGAACAGTAGAAATAAAATAAACTATCTAGTACATGTCCATATGCCAGAATAAACGAGTCAAGAAATAATATGCGGAAGCAATAAATCCAATAAACAGTAACATCTGGAAAGTACGGAAATAACTAAACTAACTGGATACTAACAGGATCCTCACTGCTCGGCCTGACGGCGGAAATACTCCTGATCAGCCTGCAACAAAGGTAGAGGATCTGGGCCATGCAAAACTCAGACGTCAGTGCGTCATAATATCAAAAAATAATATAATCAGGAGGTAACAAGACATGCAGGCATGAGTATGAACAGTAATAAAAGTATAACAATATCACGAATAAGGGATAGTGAAGGGTATAAGCACATGTGATGTGCAGTGAGTAATCTAAACTGTGCTACTGGGTTATCATTCTAAAGTCTTCGAAATCAATTAATATAATCCTTATCGTAACCCATCGGTGATTATTCTGTAACGCCCGAAAAAACGACAAACAATAGGTATTCCGTAACGCCTGGAAAAACGACAAACAATAGGTATTCTGTAACGCCCGGAAAAACGGCAAACAATAGGCATCCCTTTGAGTTACGTTCGGTTACATTCTTGATTTCCCCATACCCCCAAGTTATGTGTTCAAGTCAAGTATTGATAAATCTGAAATCAATACCAACACAGGATCAAGCAGGAACATGTTTGTCTATATAGACAACAGGATATGTCCATCGGGACAACATGTCAGGATTGTCGGCATTAGAAACAGGATCGGTAACATGTCAAGTAGTGATATATCAGGTCATATCAGGTTGTGTACATGTATCAAGTCATGTCAAGTAGTGGTGTATCAGGTCACATCAAGTAGTGTATAGGTATCAAACGGATGCTCATAATAAAACTGTAACAGGTACGGGTGCACAAATAAAGCATGGATGCACAAATATTTATCAGGGATTACATCATGACTATGTAGGATGCGCAAGATCAAGTATGGGATACTAATGTAACAGTAAAATGAGATAATATGGTCTTGGCGTGCAACTAGATATGTAATAAACCGTACGGATACAGACGGATACTATAAAACTGTAAAATGGTAAAATTTGCTGAATATTAAAACACAAGCGCTGTTATTTATTAAATAGATATTGATATAATGATATTTATATGGATAACATATTCAAACCGATTAATAACTATAAAAGTGGTATTGATTAACTATGCATAAGAAAGTTCCGATCAGAAATTCAGCATCACCGTTGTTTGTAAAATAGCTTAAAAATAACAAACGTTCTCCAAAAGGGACGTGTCTTATACCAAAACAAAGATAATTCAATAAGGTTTTCATTTTTATAAGTTGAAGTATCTCAGATTGTTCCTACAAAAATCTATGAACATTCGAAATTGAAAGTTTGTTGCTGGAATTTCTCTGGACAGCAGTTTAGAGATATTTTCATTTACATTTTACGTTATTTAAACAATTTATTTTGCAAGTAAATATTTCATAGAGTTATAGTGTTCTGAGTTAGCTTCGTAACGAACTAAAGAACGTATACTAATAATTTTTCTATGATTTATAATAAATTTTATAAGGTAAGGTATACAAAAAATTTCATATTTGTCGTATCCGCTTTGCAACGACGTTTCATATGTAAACTATAATATTTTCAAACTATATTTTGTATAACATTATAAAATACAGATTATAAACTAATTAAAGATAATAATAAGAAATATTACGACGATATATATTTTTATGGATATAATTATAGCATGTCGTAAGCTATAAACTTTTATACATTTTATATTATAAAACCGATTAACGTTAAATAACTACGGTGTATAAATTATATAGATATAGCTGTATGATGATGATGTTCCCCTCCGAACGGCAACCAAGACATGGACGTCTTGCCTGAGATTCGGGGCAGATGCTATTTGGTTTTATTCGTCCACCTCTCCGAAGATGCCAAGTTGATTTATGACACCGTGTATCGGAGGTTTAGACGGATGCGGCTGATGTAGCTAACTTCGTCAGATTCTCTCTCGCTTGAGGGGTTTTTGATTGTGGGGACGCTCTTCCCTGCAGGCGCAAGCCCGTGCTGTTAATTACGCTACCGCATCGCGGTAACAACTTTCTCCTACTCCAGAATTTCACTTCGTGTCGTGGGTGTTTGTTTTGTTTGTGGTTGTCTGTGGATTGTATACGGAGACTAATTTATGTCGTCGCCCATAGGACGTGGATTAGTCCAAATCCGTATTTTCTTAGATTTGGGTTTGGGGTTTTGGTTTGAGAATACTTTAGCCATATTTGAGGCTAAGATCAACTCAAACGTTTGTTAAAGATACGTTAGTCCAGTTTGAGACTAAGATCAACTTAACGGGATCGTTTAGATCCGACAAAAGAGCAATTGGCACTATTGTTCCAGTTTAGGGACATAGTGGTCCATTACATGTATGGCCGTCGGGACCCATCACCTCTCTGACGACGTTGAAGGATTACAACGATAGATGTCAGAGGAGTTCAGAGATGTACCCTTGAGCCAAAGTTGATTGGAGGTCTTATAGTCCAATTTAGGACTAAAATCTGTTTGAATGTTTAAGGATACGTTAGCCATATTTGAGGCTAAGATCAACCTAAACGGGATCGTTTAGATCCGACAAAAGAGCGTTTGGGGGCTCTATTATTCCAGTTTAGGGACATAGTGGTCCAACATTCCCATTTTGGGGACGGATGTTAGTTTAAGGACACGTTAGCCATATTTGAGGCTAAGATCAACTTAAACGTTTGTTAAGGATACATTAGCCTAATTGCCAGATTAAGATCAACTTAACAGGATCGTTTAGATCCGACAAAAGAGCATTTGGGGGCTCTATTGTTCCAGTTTAGGGACATGGTGGTCCATTGCCAGTTTAGGGACATACTGGTCCAAGTTCTAGTTTAGGGACGTGGTGGTCCAAGTTCCAGTTTAGGGACATGGTGGTCTAAGTTCCAGTTTAGGGACGTGGTGGTCCATTACATGTATGGCCGTCGGGACCCATCACCTCTCTGACGACGTTGAAGGATTACAACGACAAATATCAGAGGAGTTCAG
The DNA here is from genome assembly GCA_030015575.1 of Agapanthus africanus. NCBI lineage: Eukaryota > Viridiplantae > Streptophyta > Magnoliopsida > Asparagales > Amaryllidaceae > Agapanthus > Agapanthus africanus. The sequence goes on along the minus strand of JASDDO010000022.1, from coordinate 764,286,281 downwards.
AGATGTACCCTTGAACCAATGAGTTGGTTGAAAGAGCAGATGTGCTCAGTTCAAGATGATTTGAGGACTTATGGCCAATTTGGGCTAAGTCCAATTAAGTTAGAAATATTGGCTCTTGTTGGACCATTAAACATTTGTCTGGGTTCAAACCAACATTATTTAGCAATGCTAAACATTTTCATCTTTGATTTTCTCAGTTCTGAGATTCATTTGGAGGAGGGACTTTTGCCTCTGGAAAATTAGCCAATTTGGCTAAAAGTAGTGTTAAACACTAAAGAACAACAGTGTTAAACACTGGAGATAGAACTCTCAAATTAGTGTTAAACAATAAAAGACAATCAGTGTTAAACACTGGAAATATAATTTTCAATTTAGTGTTAAACACTAGAAACAATCAGTGTTAAACACTGGAAATATAATCTTCAATTTAGTGTTAAACACTGGAAATATAATCCCTAAATTAGTGTTAAACACTAAAGAAAGAGAGGTCACGTGTGGACACGTGAGAGCGCCCAAAGGGGGGACCAGATCCCTTTCTTCGTTCTGCAATTAAGTGTTAAACACTTTTCATTTCCTGGCCATCACGTGTGGGCACGTGATAGGCATCCACCCATTGGATATTAAAGGGATTTGTTAGGGGTCACGTAGGGACACGCGAGGGCGCCCTAAATGTGGAGCCAGATCTCCTTTTGTTTTATCCTCAAATCTGCGAATAAGTGTTAAACACTTTTCATCTTTATTTTAGAGCATCACGTGTTGGCACGTGATAGGGATTTATGCATCGATAATTACAGCACTTGCTGAGGGGTCACGTGGGGACACGTGAGAATGCCCAAAACTTCTTTTCTTTTGTTTTTTCTTTCTGCATTTTGGGAGTCACGTGAGAGCACGTAAGGCATTGCCTCAAAGCTTCTTTTCTTCAGGGATCTCTTCAAGGATCACGTGGGGGCACGTAACCCTAGTTCTTTTCATGAACAGAGATCTTTTAAGAATTGAATTCAATGTAGGGTTAAACCTTAATTATGATTTTGGAGGAATTAAATTCCTATTGTGACAGAATTAAATTCTTATTTAGGATAAAACCCTGATTTCTTTTTAGAGGAATTAAATTCCCAGATATGTAAAAGAATTAAATTCTTGATTAGGGTTAAACCCTAGTTTTGTTTTAGGAGAATTAAATTCTCAAAACTCAATTCTCCTTCTAAGTTTAGGGTCTGCATGGCAGGATCTCGACCCGATGAGAATTAAATTCTCAACTTATGGGGAGATGTGCTCTGTGCAGATCTTCAACCAGAAGAAAAACTAAGTTCTTTTTTGTATAAGAGTTAAACTCTTGGATTTTGAGAATTAAATTCTCTGTTTGAAGTTTTGATTCCCTTTCTTTTCTCATCTAGGGTTTTTCTTTGTTGAGAATTAAATTCTCCTTTCTTTTCTTCCCTCTTGAGAATTAAATTCTCCTCCCTCTGTTTTTCTCTCCCAAAAAAGGTCCCTCCTCTTCTTTTCTTGGCTCCTATTTATAAGAGAAGGAAAAGAATCAATTTGTTTAGCAAATCTTTCATTGAAAGATTTTGCTTGTTTTCATAATTAATATGATCCTTTAGATCATTCAGTGAATTTTATTCACCGTTGGATTTTAAATCCAAAGATATTATGTTTGTTATTTCCAGTGAGATTTTAGGGAAATCTTTCCTTGTATCAAATCTTCCCATAAATTGGTGATATTTAATCACCATTGGATTTTTAATCCAACGGTCCCCATAATCCTTTTCCATTTGGAAAGAATTAGAAAAATTTAGAATTTTAATTCTATTTCGAAAGATTTTAGAGAAATTTAGAATTTTAATTCTATTAAACTGTAAGGCTTTCAAAGCCTGTCACGTGCTGGCACGTGACCCTTGGTCACGTGGGAGTACGTGACCCCCAAATTGGTTCCTTTAACAGCCGCTTGTTTATGTTGTTGTTTTAACCATCAGGTGTCAACACGTGACCATTGGTCACGTGTAAGCACGTGATACCTCGTTGAGGTATTTTCTGACTTTTAGAATTAAATTCTTTTAAGCTGTAAGGCTTTTAAAGCCTGTCACGTGCTGGCACGTGACCCTCAATTGAGTTATTTTTCAGCAGTTTGTTTTTATTTCGATTTTAACTATCACGTGTCAATACGTGACCATTGATCACGTGTGAGCACGTGATACCTCATTGAGGTAATTCCTGATTTTTAATCAGGGAACAGTGCATAGCATATTTGCTCATAACTTTTGATCCCGGATGAATTATGAAGCCCATAATATATTAAATCGAAGGGTTTTTTGAGATGCTTCTAATACCATCAGAATTTAATAGTTTCTCCTTTGGGAGTTTATCAAAATACAAGCCGGAAGATACTGGTTCGTATTTCCTTAAGCGTATCGCTGCCATTTGATACCTTGGACTCTTCTACGCAGAAATTTTTGGCGGGAACAAATGCCCCCCACTACTTTGCCCACGTAAGTATATACGTGGGTGAAGTAGTGTAAAGTTATGAGTAGCCATGGAATATAGGGCTTAGGAGACAAGTTTAGGGTCCTTGTAGCCTTAAGACTTTTCAACTTTATGAGCCGTGGGGGTCTCACAAAGACTTTTCTCCCTACGGATCGAGAGGATCTCGTAGGTGTATTTTATCCTTAGGGGTGGTGAGGACTCCTAAGTGTGTTTTCTCTTATAAGTCGTAAGGATCTTATAAGAGAATTTTTCCCTCTTACGAGTCGAGAGGACCCGTAAGCGGCTGTTTCCCTCTTTGTCGAGATTCGACTTTGGAGAGTGTGACCCGTGGATAGTATGCAAGAGACCGTTTTGGATCGACTTGCAGGGTCCCAGTTCTTAGGAAACAAGTTTTTTAATCCCCGCTGCCTAAGGCTTTTCCTCACGAGTCGAGACGAATCGAGCAGTTCTCGCAAAGACATTAATTTCCTCACTAGTCGAAACGAATTGAGCATTTCTCACAAGAATATCCTAACGTCACAGTTAACCTCTGCTCTTTACGACAGAAGTCCGTTAAGGTCTATGGTACTTAGGGTTTTAGCCGTCATACCGTCGCATCAGCTGATATATTCCTCGAGAGGCAATCATGCTGTTCGAGTAGCCCTGCGACTGCCGTGTCTCTGATCCCTTCGGGGGCTGGACAAGATGTCTTCAAGAAATCCTCCTAGGCAGTTTGACCGTCGGAAGAGCAAGCGTTAGGAATTTGCCATGCCGCTTTTTACTTGAGGTTAGGCTCATTTTGGAGAGCCCCGATGAGTCATAACCACTCCGCGCTGGTGTGGGATGATCTCCGATAGTCTTTCAGGCTTTATATGACTTTCCGTTAAGACCCTGAAGCTAGGAATTTGGCCTTTGCTTCATTTGCTGGCATCGCGTCTGCTGTATCGAGACGAATGTCGCGGTTGTCTCTAGGTTGCTGGTGAACCGTCGAGGTTTGGAACCAGGGATTTTGCCGTGACTCCTTTTGGTGATGTTGCGTCTGCTGTGTCGAGACGAATGTCGAGGTGGTGACCACTCCATACTGGTGTGAGATAATCTCTGATTGTCTTTCAGGTTTTATATGACTTGCCGTCAAGACCCTGAAGCTAGGAATTTGGCCTTTTGCTTCATTTGTTTTGGCGCGTCCGAATCCTGCTGGGGGAAGAACGCTGGGGTGACATTTCATCTGCTGTATCGAGATGATTGTCGAGGTGGTGACCACTCCGCGCTGGTGCGAGATGATCTCCGATTGTTTTTCAGGCTTTATATGACTTGCCGTCAAGACCCTGAAGCTAGGAATTTAGCCTTTTGCTTCATTTGCTTTGGCGCGTCTGAATCTTGCTGGGGGAAGAACGCTGGGGTGACATTTCATCTGCTGTATCGAGACGATCATCGAGGTGGTGACCGCTCCGCGCTGGTGCGAGATGATCTCCGATTGTCTTTCAGGCTTTATATGACTTGCCGTCAAGACCCTGAAGCTAGGAATTTGGCCTTTTGCTTCATTTGCTTTGGCGCGTCTGAATCCTGCTGGGGGAAGAACGCTGGGGTGACATTTCATCTGCTGTATCGAGACGATTGTCGAGGTGGTGACCACTCCGCGCTGGTGCGAGATGATCTCCGATTGTCTTTCAGGCTTTATATGACTTGCCGTCAAGACCCTAAAGCTAGGAATTTGGCCTTTTGCTTCATTTGCTTTGGCGCATCCGAATCCTGCTGGGGGAAGAACGCTGGGGTGACATCTCGTCTGCTGTATCGAGACGATCGTCGGGGTGGTGACCACTCCGTGCTAGTGCGAGATGATCTCCGATTGTCTTTCAGGCTTTATATGACTTGCCGTCAAGACCCTGAAGCTAGGAATTTGGCCTTTTGCTTCATTTCCTTGCATTGCGTCTGCTGTGTCGAGACGAACGTCGAGGTGGTGACCACTCCGCACTGGTGCGAGATGATCTCCGATTGTCTTTCAGGCTTTATATGACTTATCGTTAAGTCCCTGAAGCTAGGAATTTGGCCTTCACTTCGTTTGCTTGCATTGCATCCGCTGTATTGAGACGAATGTCGAGGTGGTGATCACTCCATGTTGGTGCGAGATAATCTCCGATTGTCTTTCTGGTTTTATATGACTTACCGTCAAGATGTTGAACCTAGGAATTTGGCCTTCGCTTCGTTTGCTTTGGTGTGTCCGGATCTTGTTGGAGGAAGGACGCTGTAGTGACATCCCATCTGCTGTATCGAGACGAATGTCATGGTGATGACCACTCCGCATTGGTGCAAGATGATCTCCGATCATCTTTCTGGCTTTATATGACTTGCCGTTAAAACCCTGAAGCTAGGAATTTGGCATTTCCTTCGTTTGCTTTGTCACGTCCGAATCCTGTTGGAGGAAGAATGCTGGGGTGACATCACGTCTGCTGTATCGAGACGAACATCAAGATGGTGACCACTCCGCACTGGTGCAAGATGATCTCCGAATGTCTTTCGGGCTTTATATGACTTGCCGTCAAGACCCTGAAGCTAGGAATTTGGCCTTTTGCTTCATTTGCTTTGGCGCGTCCGAATCCTACTGGGGAAGAACGCTGGGGCGACATTTCATCTGCTGTATCGAGACGATCGTCAAGGTGGTGACCACTCCGCGCTGGTGCGAGATGATCTCCGATTGTCTTTCAGGCTTTATATGACTTGCCGTCAAGACCCTGAAGCTAGGAATTTGGCCTTCGCTTCGTTTGCTTGCATTGCGTCCGCTGTATCGAGACGAATGTCGAGGTGGAGCTGGGATTTTTCCGTCACTCTGCTTTGTTTCGACCATGAGGTCTTTTGTTGACGTTGCATCTACATCCTGCTGGACTGCGAAGGAACGCCGTTGTTGACATTGCGTCTGCTGTAACGAGATGAATACTGAGGCGGTCTCTAGGTTGTCTGTGAATCGTCGAGATTTGGAACTAAGGACTATGCCATGGCACCGTTTTATGGTGTAGCATCTATGTCCTGCTGGAATGAGGAGGCACACCGTTGTTGGTCTCCAGGCTGTAGATATGGCCATTAAGATTTGGAACTAGGGACTTTGCCATGGCTCCGCTTCGTTGCGATTCTGAGGTCGGTTGTTGACGTTACGTCTGCATCTGGTTGGAGTGAGAAGAAACGCCGTTGGTGATCTCTAAGTTGTCGATATCGACGTCGAGACCCTGAAGCTAGGGATCTTCCTTTGCTTCATTTGTTGACATTTTGTCTGCAATATTGCGACAAATATCGAGATTGTCTCTAGGTTGTCTATGAACCGTCGAGATTTGGCTTCGCTTTCTGATGGAGCCTGTTGGGACGATATGGTTCCCTTCTTGTTCGCGCCCATGGATTGTATACAGGGGTCAATGTGACCTCACCTGCATGGCAAAAAGTTTCATCTTTCATTTTTTTAATTCTTTCCGCGATGCTCTATCATTTCAGTTTTTATATCACGGAGGTCGCGATTTCCCAATCACTTCGGCTATTTTTCGCGGTGCCCAATCATCTCGGCTATTTTTCTTTTTACTCGCTGCTTTTTATTGCGAGTTGCCCACTCATTTCGACTGTTTTTGTATGCATACATTTTTACTTGCTGATTTTGTTGTAAGTTGCCCCATCATTTCGGCTATTTCATATGCATTTTTTTTTGGCTCGCTGATTTTTTCTCGCGAGTAGGGGATTTGGGATCTGATACCAATCTTGGCATCAGCATCGCTGCGACTGGAATATTGCCAGGAGCGAATCATCATTTGCCGTAAAAGGACTTGGAATTTGATACTGGTTTAGACATCAGCATCGCTACGACTGGGATATTACCAGGAGCGAATCATCATTTGCCTCTGTCGATGTTGAACAAAGGTGGCTTAGTAAACAGGGTTAGGATCCTGTCGACTATGGCTTCTGACTTCATGAGCCGTAAGGGTCTCACAAAGGTATTTCTCCCTACGAGTCGTGAGGATCTCGTAGGTGTGTTTTCTCCTTAGAAATCGTGAGGATTCCTAAGTGCATATTCCCCTGTAAGTCGTAAGGATCTTACAAAAGGGTTTTTTCCTTATAAGTCGAGAGAACTTATAAGGGTTGTTCACCATGCGACATATCCCTAGTCACGGGTAGGACTTTGTTAGGGAAATGTTTATTCGCGCCCGTGGATTGTATACAAGGATCAGTATTGAGACGCTTGTAAGGCAATATCAAAGGTTGTGGGGGTTGGTTAAGAACAGGTTCAGGTCTCTGTAACTTAAGACTTTCAAATCTTATGAGCCGTGAGGGTCCCATAAGAGAGTTCTCCTTACGAGTCGTGAGAATCTCGCAAGTGTAATTTCTCCTTAGGAATCGTGAGGATCCCTAAGTGTGTTGCTCCCTTGTGAGTCGTAAGGATCTCACGCGGGTGGTTTCTCCTTACAAGGTCGAGAGGATCCCGTAAGCATTCTTTTAACGAGGTTGCGCCCTTTCGGGTTTTCACAAACACTCGCCGGCAGCCCTGCTGTTTTTACTCACGGAGCCCTTTCGGGTTTTCATCCGTGCCCATTTTGCTTATGGACATACCTTTTTTTTAACGAGTCTACGCCCTTTCGGGTTTTCACAAACATCGCCGGTAGTCCTGCTGTTTTTACTCACGGCGCCCTTTCGGGTTTCCATCCATGCCCATCTCGCTTATGGACGTACCGTTTTTTTTTACCACGTCAGCCTGAAGATGCCGCGGGTTAGGAGTAGTTTAACGACGTTTCGGTCATTTGCAAGTTTTAGGACATTGCGGTCCACTGTTGCCGTATTTGAGGCGAATTTCTAGTTTACGGACTTTTTGGTCCATGGGGCTTTCTCTATGAATGAGCATGATGCCCCCGGCATATCCATCTTTCTCGGAGCGTGTAGTTGTGGCGGGCTCACCTTCCAGTTTTCGGATAGCGCAAACTTGCCCTGGTGGTGTTGGTCTTCAACCCAGTTTTTGAAGACGTAGCAGTTTTCGATCGGATGGCCCAATACTTGGTGGTAAGGGCAATAATTAGAATTGTTGACATCATTCAGTTGTAGCTGGTGTTTCGGCTCCAATAGAGTGATAAGCCTGTTGCGCACTGCTACTTCGAACAGCCTCCTTGTTTCATCCCGGGGAAATGAGTAAGGACGTTTCAACTTTTCATAGAAGGGTTGCCGTTTGTTATTTTGGCGAACAACCGGTCTAGGGCTACTCGATTGTTGTTGAGCGTTGGCGACGAAGGCCATTTTTTCCTTCCCTTTATCCTTTTTGTTCGATCCCTTGTTTGCGGGGCCGAGATTCTTTTCGGGTAGCGTGCGATTGCATGGCCGAATGTTCTCGCAACTCCTCAATTCTTTCGTTTTAGAGATGGATTCCTTGAAGAGAGGGCCGAGGGCTACTTTTTTGTCGGAGTCGCTCCCGAAGGTGAGAACTCGCAGTCCCTCGGGATCAACCCTATGACAATTGCCAGCAATTCTTTTATACTCATCTGTCGTATTTTTCCGCTGTCTACGAGCTTCACACTTTTGTCCTGTTGAAGTATTGCTTGTAAGCGACATACCCTTGCCACCAACACTTAAAGGAGTTGCAGTCCTCAGTAGGATGTGCGATCTTCTGATGATATAAGCAGAAGTTAGGATGCACGTCCGCTTCATCAAGATGTATACCACCAGGAGAATTTTCTCTGAAAGAGGGCGGCCTCATCCCCATTGATATGGCTTTGGCGAATCGTTTCCTTGTCTTGATCCTGCTTTCATTTGCAGCGGATGTACTTTGATCTGGTGGGAGTGTTTCGACCCTTTTGTCCAGTCGCCGGCGTTTGGCATTTTCAATTATGGCCATCTCGCGCTCCTGATCAGCTTTACTTTTTAGACGAATCTCATCTAGAAAAGCGTCGATCATTTCGTCTGACGGCCACACGAATTCCGGCTCAGGCTCTGCCCCCAGTTTCTCAGTGCAAGGAGTTTTTTCATCGTCCGTAAATGAGTGGGAGATCACATGACAACTCGCCACGTATCCCTCGGATTCATCCGATGAGCTTTCTCCATCATCTTCCTCCTGAAAGACGTGGTTGAGGAACTCTTGGAGTGTGATAGGAGTCCGCGCCTTTTGATTGTACTCTTCCAGCGCGTCAATTTGTTTCTGTAAGTCCGTGCGCTTGTCTCCAGGCTTCACGGGCTTTTTGGACCTCTTCTTCTTCTTCTTTAAAGATTTCGACGGCTGGGTGTGAGTACTTGAGCCATCACCACCGATCTTTGGAGTTGGGCACGGCTTCAGCATCCCTTCAGTGATTTGGGGTTCCAGCGGGTTCTTCCACCTGACCGCCGGGCATGTCTGAAGCTCATTCAGCATTCTTTTGGTCTTTGCTGAAAGCACGATTTCCCACGGAGCTTCTTCAATGAAAGAACAAGTTGCCCCCGGTGTGTCCGTCTTCTTAGGAGTGTGCGGCTGTGGTGGGTTTACTTTCCACTTTTTGGACAGCGCAAACTTGCCTTGTAGGTACTGATCCTCGATCCATCCCTTAAAGATGAAGCAATCCTCGATCGGGTGGCTTACCGTCTGGTGGTAAGGGCAATAATTGAGATCGTTGACATCGCCTGGCTGCAACTGACATTTTGGATTCGGCAGATTAATGAGTCTATTGCGCACTGCCAGCTCGAACAGTCTTCTCATTTTATCCTGAGGAAATGAGTAAGGACGTCCTAGTCTTTCCTCAAGGGATGGGCGTGGATGCACGTTGTTTTGGCGAGCAACCGGCTTTGATTTGCTCGGCTGTTGTTGAGTATTAACAACGACCGCTTTTCCTTTCTTCTCATTTCGAGAGTCCAGTCTTGGAGGAGACGGTCCATGGCCCATCTGGTCCATTTGGGCTAATTTGTCGATCAAGGCCTGGAAAGTGGTCGGCCTGAAGAACATCATGAATTGCGAGATGGTCGCTTGCGGGTTAAGAGTGCCCACGAACATGCCCACAGCAGGAGCTTCTTCGATGCGCTGCTCGCACTTTGACCATAGATTACGCCACCGTATCGCATACTGGACCCAAGTTTCTCCAGGCTTCACCCTGGCATTGATCAATGCCGTGATTGGGGTGCGTTCGCTAGCGTTTGCGAAATGCTGGGTGAATAGCAACTCCATCTCTGCGAATGTCTTGACAGAGTCATTTGGGAGTTCAGAGTACCACTCAAATGCCATTTCTGACAGGCTGCCAACAAACTGGCAGAGCAACAATTTATCATCACCTCCAGTGTTGCCGCACATAGCTCTGAATTGAGCGACGTGCTGATGCGGATTTCCCATCCCCTTATATACGTGGAATTTGGGTATCGTATATCCCGGCGGGTACCTTATCTGATCATACCATCCTGGATACGGTCGTCCAGTTTTAACAATTTGTCCAGCCGCTTCATTCGCCAGATGAACTCGTATCTGCTGAGCGATGTAATCATCAAGCGTGGCTTTTGAGATGGTTTCCTCCTTGGCTGCTGAAAGAGTCGGATGAGGGTTCAATGTCTCCCCTCTATCGTCTTCCATAATGATCGGAGGGTCTTCAGCTGGAGGGTCCGGCTGTAGCATCATTCCTACCATGTCTTGGAAGAGAAGCGCCATTTGTTTTATGTGGACAGCTTGTTCTGCTGCTTCTCTGTCCTTCTTTTCGAGGATTCTCCGAAGAAACTCGGTATCAGTTTCCTGCTCACGGCGCTGCTCTGATGACGCCTCCGAGCTTTCTTTTGGCCCGGTGAGTGTGGCCACTTGCGTCAGCATTTCTTGAAGCTTCTGTCGCTGCTCCTGGGATTTCCTCACGGATCGGGTGAGCGGTCGGTGACCCGTCGAAGCACGGCTTTCCTCCTTTCCAGAAGCCATATAAGCAGTGTGCATCACTATGCCCCCAGACTTGGGGTGTTTGTGCTCAGCGCGTTTACGGTTCACCATGTTCACAGGGGCTTTCTGCGGCCTCCTTTTCTTTTGAGTGGTTGAAGTTAAGGGGGCCGTTGTAGTGGGCACCCAAGTAGCCGTTGCTTTTTGTGGCTTGACGGAGTAATCCTTCTCCTGCCGAACCTTCATCTTTTTCTGTCGGCGGAGATAGTTTTCATCAATCACCGACTCTTAGACCCGTCGCCAGACCTTATAAATCTTGGAGGATAGCCATTGAGAGGGCTGCTCCGGCTTTGCATCTGTAATACGCCCCGCAGGTGGAGGAGATCTTTTTAGCGTGGCAGTCGGAGAGTTCTTGCGTACCCCTCTTAGCGGTTCAAAGCTGTTCCCAGTTGGAACAGCAGCATCAACTTCCACCATCGGAGCCGTTGGAGTTAGCCCTGAAGGAGAGCTGCCCCCAGCCTTCCGTACTCGGCGCCAGTGACGACGGCGAGCATGTCGTGTGATTGGAGTTGGTTTAGCCGTAGGGGTGGCCTCCTCATGCCCCCTGTGTTGGTCAGAATTCGCTGGTATCAGCCTTTTAAAGACTGACGTCCGTTGAATGGGGACGGCCAACCTATCAAAAGCGGAGTTCCGAGTAGAGGAAGCAACCTTGGTGATTTTTCCTAGAACGGGAGCAGGGATGGCTATCCGCTTCGGGATAACGCCTTCTGGTGTTGCAGGCTTCTTCATGGGCCCGTTGGAGCTCTGGCCTAGTCTGTTAAAAACTGAGGCAGTGGAGTTGGGCGACCCGTTGAGAGGGGCCGCAGTAGTAGCAAGCCGATCGAATACCGACTTCTTGGGAGCTTCTTGTGACGGTACAGGAGCGTTGAAGCTCATAGGTGGGAGCATGGTCCCGAAGAATAGTCCAGTGGTGGCTTGAGTTACCTGCCCCACTGGCATCTTAAAAAGGGAGGCCGCTTGGGGTCCGTAAGTCACTCCTCCAGCAAGGACGGAGTGAGAGTTGCCGTCGCAGTTGGTGCAATTTGAAGCCATTGATCTTCTGTCTTCTGCACGGAGCAAGGCACCAAATCTAAGTATCTCAAATCCACATGCAACCACAGCAAACCGTGATTCGTTCGCGAACGTGACACACGAAGTGTGGAGTGGAAAGAGGAAAAGGTCCCACCGGGTGTGCCAGAATCTGTTCCCCTCCGAAAGACGGCCAAGACATGGACTTGCCTGAGATTTGGGGCAGATGCTAATAGGTGCTATCCGTCCACCTCTCCGAAGATGCCAAGTTGATTTATGGCACCGTGTATCGGAGGTTTGAACGGATGCGGCCGATGTAACAGACTTCGTCAGATTCCCCCTCGCTTGAGGGGTTTTTGATTGTGGGGACGCTCTTCCCTGCAGGCGCAAGCCCCTGCAGTTAATTACGCTACCACATCGCGGTAACAACTTTCTCCTTCTCCAGAATTTCACTTCGTGTCGTGGGTGTTTGATTTGTTTGTGGTTGCCCATGGATCGTATACGGAGACTAATTTATGTCGTCGCCCGTAGGACGTGGATTAGTCCAAATCCGTATTTTCTTAGATTTGGGTTTGGGGTTTTGGTTTAAGAATACGTTAACCCTATTTGAGGCTAAGATAAACTTAAACATTTATTAAGGATACGTTAGTCTAATTTGAGACTAAGATCAACTTAACGGGATCGTTCAGATCCGACAAAAGAGCATTTGGGCTCTATTGTTCCAGTTTAGGGACATGGTGGTCCATTGCCAGTTTAGGAACATGGTGGTCCAATAAAATGTATGGCTGTCGGGACCTATCACCTCTCTGAAGACGTTGAAGGATTACAACGACAAATATCAGAGGAGCTCAGAGATGTACTCTTGAACCAATGAGTTGGTTGAAAGAGCAGATGTGCTCAGTTCAAGATGATTTGAGGACTTATGGCCAGTTTGGGCTATGTCCAGTTATGTTTGAAATATTGGCCCTTTGGGCCATTAGACATTTGTCTAGGTTCAGCCCCTCATCATTCAGCAGTGCTAAACAGAGGTTTGGGGGTTCTGACAATCATTTTGTCTTTGATTTTCTCAATTTTGATATTCATTTGGAGGAGAGACTTTTGCCTCTGGAAAATTAGCCAATTTGGCTAAAAGTAGTGTTAAACACTAAAGAACAACAGTGTTAAACACTGGAGATAGAACTCTCAAATTAGTGTTAAACACTAAAAGACAATCAGTGTTAAACACTGGAAATATAATCTTCAATTTAGTGTTAAACACTAGAAACAATCAGTGTTAAACACTGAAAATATAATCCCCAAATTAGTGTTAAACACTAAAGAAAGAGGGGTCACGTGTGGACACGTGAGAGCGCCCAAAGGTGGGACCAGATCCCTTTTCTTCGTTCTGCAATTAAGTGTTAAACACTTCTTAATTTTCATAGCCATCACGTGTGGACACGTAATGTATACCCATGCCCAGTTTTATTAAAAGATTTATTAGGGGTCACGTGGTAACACGTGAGAGCGCCCAAGGGTGGGGCCAGATCTTCTCGCTTTGTTCTGCAAATAAGTGTTAAACACTTTTTGACTTTCTGTCCATCACGTGTTGGCACGTGATAAGAATTCATGCACTGATTTGTTAAGGCATTTATTAGGGGTCACATGGTAACACGTGAGAGCGCCCAGAGCCAACATTTCCTTTGCTTTAATTCTCGTCGTTTAGGAGGTCACGTGGGAACACGTGAGGCATTGTCTCAAAGTTAATTCCTTCTTATTTCCGGGGATCTCTTCAGGGGTCACGTGGGGACACGTGGCCTTAGTCTTTTGCATACATGGAGATCTTTTGAGATCTCTGTTATTTTTAAGAATTAAATTCTTTGTAGGGTTAAACCCTAATTATGACTTTGGAGGAATTAAATTCCTATTGTGCAAGAATTAAATTCTTAAGTAGGGTTAAACCCCGATTTCTTTTTAAAGGAATTAAATTCCCATATATGTAAAAGAATTAAATTCTTGATTAGGGTTAAACCCTAGTTCCATTTTTTTAAGAGGAATTAAATTCCTGTGGATTTGAGAGAATTAAATTCTCAATTAGGGTTAGACCCTAGTTCTGTTTTAGGAGAATTAAATTCTCATCTAGGTTTAAACCCTAGTTTTGTTTTAGGAGAATTAAATTCTCAAAACTCAATTCCCCTTCTAAGTTTAGGATCTGCATGGCAGGATCTCGACCCGATGAGAATTAAATTCTCAACTTATAGGGAGATGTGCTCTGTGCAGATTTTCAACCAGGAGAAGAACTAAGTTCTTTTTTGTATAAGAGTTAAACTCTTGAATTGAGAATTAAATTCTCTTTATTGAAGTTTTGATCCTTTTTCCCTTTCTCACCTAGGCTTTTCTTTGTTGAGAATTAAATTCTCCTTTCTCTGTTTTTCTCTCCAAAAAAAAGGTAGATCCCTTCTCTTCTCTTCTTGGCTCCTATTTATAGGAGAAGGAAAAGAATCAATTTGTTTTAGTGAATCTTTCATTGAAAGATTTGATTTGTTTTCATAATTAATATGATCCTTTAGATCACACAGTGAATTTTATTCACCGTTGGATTTTAAATCCAAAGATATTCTGTTTGTTATTTCCGGTGAGATTTTAGGGGAAATCTTTCCTTGTCTAAGATTTTTCCATAAATTGGTGATATTTAATCACCCTTGGATCTTTAATCCAGCGGTCCCCATAATCTTTTTCCATTTGGAAAGATTTAGAAGCTTTTAGAATTTTAATTCTTATTTGGAAAGATTTAGAGAAATTTAGAATTTTAATTCTATTAACCTGTAAGGCTTTCAAAGCCTGTCACGTGCTGGCACGTGCCCCTTGGTCACGTGTGAGCACGTGACCCCCAATTGAGTCCTTTTCTCAGCGTTTATTTACGCTTCAGTTTTAACCATCACGTGTCAACACGTGACCATTGGTCACGTGTGAGCACGTGATACCTCATTGAGGTATTTCTTTTAGCGATTTGTTTTTATTTCTGTTTTAACTATCACGTGTCAAAACGTGACCATTGGTCACGTGTGAGCATGTGACCCCCAATTGGGTCCGTCTTCAGCCGTTTGTTTTTTATTTTTATTTTAATTATCACGTGTCAACACGTGACCATTGGTCACGAGTGAGCACATGACACCTCATTGAGGTAATTCCTGATTTTTAATCAAGGAACAGTGCATAGCATATTTGCTCATAACTTTTGATCCCAGATGAATTATGAAGCCCATAATATATAAAATCGAAGGGTTTTTCGAGATACTTCCAATACCATCAGAATTTAATAGTTCCTCCTTTGGGAGTTTATCAAAATACAGGCCGGAAGATACTGTTCGCATTTCCTTAAGCGTATCGCTGCCATTTGATACCTTGGACTCTTCTGCGCAGAAATTTTTGGCGGGAATAAATGCCCCCACTACTTTGCCCACGTAAGTATATACGTGGGTGAAGTAGTGCAAAGTTATGAGTAGCCATGGAATTGAGGGCTTAGGAGACAAGTTTAGGGTCCTTGTAGCCTAAGACTTTTCAACTTTATGAGCCGTGAGGGTCTCACAAAGACTTTTCTCCCTACGTATCGAGAGGATCTCGTAGGTGTATTTTCTCCTTAGGGGTCGTGAGGACTCCTAAGTGTGTTTTCTCTTATAAGTCATAAGGATCTTATAAGAGAATTTTCTCTCTTACGAGTCGAGAGGACCCGTAAGCGGTTGTTTCCCTCTTTGTCGAGATTCGACTTTGGAGAGTGTGACCCGTGGATAGTATGCAAGAGACCATTTTGGATTGACTTGCAGGGTCTCAGTGCTTAGGAAACAGGTTTTTTAATCCCCGCTGCCTAAGGCTTTTCCTTATGAGTCGAAACGAATCGAGCATTTCTCGCAAAGACACTAATTTCTTCACGAGTCGAGATGAATCGAGCATTTCTCGCAAGAATATCCTAACGTCACAGTTAACCTCTGCTCTTTACAACAGAGGTCCGTTAAGGTCTGTGGTACTTAGGGTTTTGTCCATCGTACCGCCGCATCGGCTGATGTATTCCTCGATAGGCAGTTTTGCTGTTCGAGTAGCCTTGCGATTGTCGTGTCTCCGATCCCTTCTGGGGCTGGACAAGACGTCTTCAAGCAATCCTCCTAGGCATTTTGACCGTCGAAAGAGTAAGCGTTAGGAATTTTGCCATGCCGTTTTTTACTTAAGCTTAGGCTCATTTTGGAGAGTCCCGATGAGTCATAACCACTCCGTGCTGGTGTGGGATGATCTCTGATAGTCTTTCAGGCTTTATATGACTTGCTGTTAAGACCCTGAAGCTAGGAATTTGGTCTTTGCTTCGTTTGCTGGCATCGCATCTGCTGTATCGAGACGAATGTCGCGGTTGTCTCTAGGTTGCTGGTGAACCGTCGAGGTTTGGAACCAGGGATTTTGCCATGACTCCTTTTGGTGATGTTGCGTCTGCTGTGTCGAGACGAACGTCGAGGTGGTGACCACTCCGCACTGGTGCGAGATAATCTCCGATTGTCTTTCAGGCTTTATATGACTTACCGATAAGACCCTGAAGCTAGGAATTTGGCCTTTGCTTCGTTTGCTTGCATTGCGTCTGCTGTATTAAGACGAATGTCGTGGTTGTCTCTAGGTTGCTGGTGAACCGTCGAGGTTTGGAACTAGGGATTTTGCCGTGGTTCCTTTTGGTGATGTTGTGTCTGCTGTGTCGAGACGAACGTCGAGGTGGTGACCACTCCGCACTGGTGCGAGATAATCTCCGATTGTCTTCCAGGCTTTATATGACTTGCCGTTAAGACCCTGAAGCTAGGAGTTTGGCCTTCGCTTCGTTTGCTTTGGTGTGTCCGAATCATGTCGAAGGAAGGACACTGTTGTTGGCATTGCGTCTGCTGTATCGAGACGAATGCTGAGGTGGAGCTGGGATTTTGCCGTCACTCCGCTTTACTGACCATGGGGTCTTTTTTTTACGTTGCATCTACATCCTGCTGGACTGCGAAGGAACGCCGTTGTTGACATTGCGTCTGCTGTAACGAGATGAATGCTGAGGTGGAGTTAGGATTTTGCCGTCACTCCGCATTGTTTCGATCATGGGGTCTCTTGTTGACGTTGCATCTGCATCCTGCTGGACTGCGAAGGAACGCCGTTGTTGACATTGCGTCTGCGGTAACGAGACGAATGCTGAGGTGGAGCTGGGATTTTGCCGTCGCTCTGCTTTATTTCGACCACGAGGTCTTTTGTTGATGTTGCTTCTGCATCCTGTTAGACTGTGAAGGAACACCATTGTTGATATCTCGTCTGCTGTATCGAGACGAATGCTGAAGTGGAGCTGGGATTTTGCTGTCGCTCTGCTTTGTTTCGACCGTGAGGTCTTTTGTTGACGTTGCATTTGCATCCAGCTGGACTGCGGAGGAACGTCGTCGTTGACATCCCATCGGGCGTGCCAGAATCTGTTCCCCTCCGAACGGCGGCCAAGACATGGACGTCTTTCCTGAGATTCGGGGCAGATGCTATTTGGTTTTATCCGTCCACCTCTCCAAAGATGCCAAGTTGATTTATGATACCATGTATCGGAGGTTTAGACGGATGCGGCCGATGTAGCTGACTTCGTCAGATTACCCCTCGCTTGAGGGGGTTTTGATTGTGGGGACGCTCTTCCCTGCAGGCGCAAGCCCCTGCAGTTAATTACGCTACCGCATCGCGGTAACAACTTTCTCCTTCTCCAGAATTTCACTTCTTGTCATGGGTGTTTGTTTTGTTTGTGGTTGCCCGTGGATTGTATACGGAGACTAATTTATGTCGTCGCCCGTAGGACGTGGATTAGTCCAAATCTGTGTTTTCTTAGATTTGGGTTTGGGGTTTTAGTTTGAGGATACGTTAGCCATATTTGAGGCTAAGATCAACTCAAACGTTTGTTAAGAATACGTTAGTCCAGTTTGAGACTAAGATCAACTTAACGGGATCGTTTAGATCCGACAAAAGAGCAATTGGCTCTATTGTTCCAGTTTAGGGACATAGTGGTCCATTACATGTATGGCCGTCGGGACCCATCACCTCTCTGACGACGTTGAAGGATTACAACGACAGATGTCAGAGGAGTTCAGAGATGTACCCTTGAGCCAAAGTTGATTGGGGATCTTATAGTCCAATTTGGGACTAAAATCTGTTTGAATGTTTAAGGATACGTTAGCCATATTTGAGGCTAAGATCAACCTAAACGGGATCGTTTAGATCCGACAAAAGAGCGTTTGGGGGCTCTATTATTCCCGTTTAGGGACATAGTGGTCCAACATTCCCATTTTGGGGACGGATGTTAGTTTAAGGACACGTTAGCCATATTTGAGGCTAAGATCAACTTAAACGTTTGTTAAGGATACGTTAGCCTAATTGCCAGACTAAGATCAACTTAACAGGATCGTTTAGAACCGACAAAAGAGCATTTGGGGGCTCTATTATTCCAGTTTAGTGACATGGTGGTCCATTTCCAGTTTAAGGACATGGTTGTCCAAGTTCCAGTTTGGGGACGTGGTGGTCCAAGTTCCAGTTTAGGGACGTGGTGGTCCATTACATGTATGGCCGTCGGGACCCATCACCTCTCTGACGACGTTGAAGGATTACAACGACAAATATCAGAGGAGTTCAGAGATGTACCCTTGAACCAATGAGTTGGTTGAAAGAGCAGATGTGCTCAGTTCAAGATGATTTGAGGACTTATGGCCAATTTGGGCTAAGTCCAATTAAGTTAGAAATATTGGCTCTTGTTGGACCATTAAACATTTGTCTGGGTTCAAACCAACATTATTTAGCAATGCTAAACATTTTCATTTTTGATTTTCTCAGTTCTGAGATTCATTTGGAGGAGGGACTTTTTCCTCTTGAAAATTAGCCAATTTGGCTAAAAGTAGTGTTAAACACTAAAGAACAACAATGTTAAACACTGGAGATAGAACTCTCAAATTAGTGTTAAACAATAAAAGACAATCACTGTTAAACACTGGAAATATAATCTTCAATTTAGTGTTAAACACTAGAAACAATCAGTGTTAAACACTGGAAATATAATCTTCAATTTAGTGTTAAACACTGGAATATAATCCCCAAATTAGTGTTAAACACTAAAGAAAGAGGGCTCACGTGTAGACACGTGAGAGCGCCCAAAGGGGGGACCAGATCCCTTTCTTCGTTCTGCAATTAAGTGTTAAACACTTTTCATTTCCTGGCCATCACGTGTGGGCACGTGATAGGCATCAACCCATTGGATATTAAAGGGATTTGTTAGGGGTCACGTGGGGACACGCGAGGGCGCCCTAAATGTGGAGCCAGATCTCCTTTTGTTTTATCCTCAAATCTGCGAATAAGTGTTAAACACTTTTCATCTTTATTTTAGAGCATCGCGTGTTGGCACGTGATGGAGATTTATGCATCGATAATTACAGCACTTGCTGAGGGGTCACGTGGGGACACGTGAGAGCGCCCAAAGTTTCTTTTCTTTTGTTTTTTCTTTCTGCATTTTGGGAGTCACGTGGGAGCACGTGAGGCATTGCCTCAAAGCTTCTTTTCTTCAGGGATCTTTTTAAGGATCACGTGGGGGCACGTGACCCTAGTTCTTTTCATGAACAGAGATCTTTTAAGAATTGAATTCTCTGTAGGGTTAAACCTTAATTATGATTTTGGAGGAATTAAATTCCTATTGTGACAGAATTAAATTCTTATTTAGGATAAAACCCTGATTTTTTTTTAGAGGAATTAAATTCCCAGATATGTAAAAGAATTAAATTCTTGATTAGGGTTAAACCCTAGTTTTGTTTTAGGAGAATTAAATTCTCAAAACTCAAGCCCCCTTCTAAGTTTAGGGTCTGTATGGCAGGATCTCGACCCGATGAGAATTAAATTCTCAATTTATGAGGAGATGTGCTCTTTGCAGATCTTCAACCAGAAGAAGAACTAAGTTCTTTTTTGTATAAGAGTTAAACTCTTGGATTTTGAGAATTAAATTCTCTGTTTGAAGTTTTGATTCCCTTTCTTTTCTCACCTAGGGTTTTCTATGTTGAGAATTAAATTCTTATTTCTTTTCTTCCCTCTTGAGAATTAAATTCTCCTCCCTCTGTTTTTCTCACCCAAAAAAGATCCCTCCTCTTCTTTTCTTGGCTCCTATTTATAGGAGAAGGAAAAGAATCAATTTGTTTAGCAAATCTTTCATTGAAAGATTTTGCTTGTTTTCATAATTAATATGATCCTTTAGATTATTCAGTGAATTTTATTCACCGTTGGATTTTAAATCCAAAGATATTATGTTTGTTATTTCAGGTGAGATTTTAGGGAAATCTTTCCTTGTATCAAATCTTTCCATAATTTGGTGATCTTTAATCACCATTGGATTTTAATCCAACGGTCCCCATAATCCTTTTCCATTTATAAAGATTTAGAGAAATTTAGAATTTTGATTCTATTTCCAAAGATTTTAGAGAAATTTAGAATTTTAATTCTATTAAACTGTAAGGCTTTCAAAGCCTGTCACGTGCTGGCACGTGACCCTTGGTCACGTGTGAGCACGTGACCCCCAAATTGGTTCCTTTAACAGCCGCTTGTTTATGTTGTTGTTTTAACCATCACGTGTCAACACGTGACCATTGGTCACGTGTAAGCACGTGATACCTCGTTGAGGTATTTTCTGACTTTTAGAATTAAATTCTTTTAAGCTGTAAGGCTTTTAAAGCCTGTCATGTGCTGGCACGTGACCATTGGTCACGTGTGAGCACGTGACCTTCAATTGAGTTATTTTTCAGCAGTTTGTTTTTATTTCTGTTTTAACTATCACGTGTCAACACGTGACCATTGATCACGTGTGAGCACGTGATACCTCATTGAGGTAATTCCTGATTTTTAATCAGGGAACAGTGCATAGCATATTTGCTCATAACTTTTGATCCCGGATGAATTATGAAGCCCATAATATATAAAATCGAAGGGTTTTTCGAGATGCTTCCAATACCATCAGAATTTAGTAGTTCCTCCTTCGGGAGTTTATAAAAATACAGGCCGGAAGATACTGGTTCGAATTTCCTTAAGCGTATCGCTGTCATTTGATACCTTGGACTCTTCTGCGCAGAAATTTTTGGTGGGAACAGATGATGATGATGATGATGATGATGATACGGAAACATATAAATAAATTACATAAAGCATAGCATGTAGCAAGTTGTAAACTTGTCTCGATCGAATCACGCGACGGATACGCACGGCACGTCCGACATCGATAAATCGTCGCAACGCACACGCGGCACGCGGGACGGGTCCAGGCAAGTCAAGAGAGTGATCACACAGGCAAGGTACGTTCACTGGATCACTCGGATCATCAGCAACGAGCACGGCTCGGGCGGTGATCACCGGAATCAAGAAACAAAATCAAGAAAAAGAAAGAAGAAAGAAGAAGAGGCTGTGTATTAAATAAGGAAAGATTAAAAAAATAAATAAATAAAAAATATATAAATATATATATGCAAAGGAGAGAGAGAGAGAGGGGGGGTTATTAGTTTGTTAGAAAATTAGCTTAGATTTAAATTTATAAAATCTTTTATTAGTTAACTAAATTTAATTTGTATCAGTTTATAAAATTAATATTATATAAATAAAATTTGATATTCTGGTAAATACAAATATAGTCCAAAATATGCCCGGGTTGGGTCTAAAATTCAATTTCAAAATATGAATAATATACATGTCGACCAAAATTAAAGTTGAATATCCGGGTAACGAAAATGCATACCCCCACGGACGGATGCACGTAGCGTGCACATAGCCATCCAAATGAGTCTGTTTCACTGAACGGGATGAGAACAAGATGCGCGGATGCCACGACAAGGTTAGGGGTAGCAAGCAGGCCATGCAATGTATTTACAAAATATTTTACTTGATTTTAAATGTTATATTAAAGAAATGCAGATGCCAGATATAATACCAGTATGCAATATGTATAATATGAAAGTGCACGGATCCACGTAACAAGGCAGGATAAATCATAAAAAGGAATCAAGACGGGTTTCTAGCAAGCGGGTCGGGTCGGATGCAAATACAGATGTCAAATACACTATTCGCACCCAAAACACAATAAATCAGGAAAATACCATAAATAAAGAAATACTCGAATTAGAACTGGTATAAATGAACTAGGGTGTTACAACGACTAACTGCCCGGGAATCCGAGTCGACGCTGTCTTCAAATAAAAATTTAGCCCGGGTGACCGATTAGACCACTCTCGACCCGACCCATAAATAGATCAGTACGAAAGTGGGGGGCTAATGATGATGCTCGATATTGAGCACTCCCCAGATCATGACACGTGGCAGATGACGTGTCCCAAAGCTTACTGGAAAGGAGCAGGAACGGTACATTGGAAGTATGCCCTGGGCCTTCGACCCAAGGATATTCCCGACTTTCAGTGACCTTCCCGACCACTCCAGTGACTGCCTTACAAACAACCATTGGCTCGCCTCCGAGCCCTCCCGCACGCTGAGTTCCCTCAGCCTTCCAAGCTCGCCTCCGAGCTATCATATGAACCAACCATGCTCGGCCTCCCGCCCGTCTTCGAGCTTCCCGCCGAGCTTAGTTTTCTCGGTCTCATCGACTGACCCACAGCACAGGTCACAGGTATCTCCGCCATGGCTCCGCGAATCTCATATGACGCGAGATATCCGCCGTCTACAATCCTGTGTTCCACGCCATCGTGTTCCCCCATTAACGAGCATATCTCGTCATTAATGGAAAATCTCTCCTTTCACGCAGGCGTAACGCCAGGGGCGTAACGGCCGGCGTGAATCTCGCGCCCGCCAGCCCACGGCTGCCACTATATAAACCCCTCTCTCAGACGACTTAGGTAAGGCAATTTTTACCCCAATAAGCCGTTACACTGCCCAAATAGTTCGACTAACTTGATCGTCGGAGGGTCCTCGGTAGTACGTGTTGGATATAGTGCCCTCAGAGTCAATTATTGGATCACAGGCACGTGATTGCAATGATTGAGGGAAGACCTATACCGGTAGGACAGTCTTACTCAAGATGATAGTATGCTATCTGGTTTACCTTTATCATCGTGTACTTCTTTAGGTGACCTTATAGGTCGCTATTACACATTGATAGAGCCCTTAGGATTCTTGCTTGACGACCAGCAGTATGATGGCGATCATATACGTGAGAGCTGGGGTCTATAAGCACATCCTTAAAAGGTCCCTAGTCGTGGGAGTTTCGAGACTAGGCATCGATACTCAATTAGTAGACTAGTGTATACAGTCGAGACCCCGACGAGGGGCGGTGGCCGGTCTCACAAGCCATTGGTGTCAGTTGGTTCACCTAAGATGTATACAGGTGCTCATTGGGTTATGAGTACACCGGACAGGACTCACTGGGAACATGCTAGTTGGTATTATACCTAACGTCAGATAGCAGTTCCTGGTGACATGTGTACAGGTTAGTTCATCGACCTGAGATCGTCATTTGTCTCGTGTGAGTTCCCACTGTACTTTGATTACTACCCTACCACGGCTCAAAGGAGTCGTGCAAACAGGTTTTAGTTGGGTACAGTCCCGAGCCACATGGAGGCAGTGAGCGGATCGGCAAGGATTCGTCTCTTTCGGTATTGGGGGTGAGGTCGCGCTGTGTCTAGGAGAGCCATTACACAAAGCCCTCGGCCGAGGCAGGAGATTTACTGCTAGGTATTCCAGTAGTATCTCAGGGTGTTTTGGGCTACACTCCGACACGACTTGTACCGCTTTTGGGGGTCTGAATTTTACCAACCCCCTAGGCCTGCCATGCGATGCTCATAGACGAACGGACCGGACTGTACGGATATTGTCACTGACACGCTCAGTAGGGTGTCAGGATGAGTTCGCTCATCGACCTCCCTTTTGGTCAATACTTGGTAGCCCGTTACGTACGGCTAATAACTCTGACGTGCTAAGTGGTTAAATCCACAGCCAAAGTATTGACGAGTCTTTAGAGTCCCCCACAGACAGTTTCTTAAGTTTCGGGCGAAACGTTGTAGAGGCCGTATGATATATGGCAGGGCTCGATCTTATACGTGGGGTATTGCACAGATCATGATCGGACGGATCATACTAGTGGGCTTTGGTTTAAGCCGAATCCTAGTATTAGATTTGTTGGATTACTTTGGTCTCATCGCATTCACATTCAGTCGGAATGCGGATGCAGGTATGTATATACAGGTGAGGGGTATCCTTATGATCCGTCACGAGTTTACTTTAGATGTTGCCGTATCTTTTTATTGTGGCAAACATTTGGATTAATGTTTGCATATGGAAAGAATGAGCTAGAATTCATCATGGAATGCATTAAATGTGACATAGACATGTATCATGACTCATGGTCTATTTTTTAGCAAATATGTCACATTTGATGTTTGATTAGTGTTGATATGATGAGAGGAGAGAGAGAGGGGCTGCCTTGAGTGAGCTTGGTCTCATATTTTTAACACTCTCTCACTCTCATTCTATCACAAGAAAACAAAAGAAAAAGAAAGAAAGCCTTCTCTTCTTCTTCTTCCTCTAGCTCATAGCTTCCATTAATGGCAACACCTTCAACCTCCATCCAAGCCATGGATGCAAGTGGCAAAGTGATCACAAACATTCTCTACAGCATCTTGGACGCGTCGGCTAGCACACTTCGCGCCCGAGTTGCTTCAGATGAAGCGGGAGCCCGTAAAAAGACTCGATGATGTGGTGCCCTTTCCGACGAGGAGATCGAGACCGGAGATACCGCGAGGAGCTTGGGCTGGTGGCCGAAGACCGAAGGACACGGATCGCTCGGTATAGCTTTCCAACCCTCTCGCTAGTTTGCTAGTAGTAGGTTAATGGTTCGATCCGGGTTTTAAGCATACGATAGCGCCGGTTTTCAAGTTAAGAAAAAATTTCGTTTCCGCATTTTGGCATCGCAAAGACGGCCGGGGCGCTATCGTAGTGTTATATGGTATCAGAGCCATGCCATTAACCTTTACTAACTTGCTCTAACGTGTTTACAAGTTCGATCGAACGAATTTTCTAAAAACCGCATTTTCAAGTCACAGTTTCTGTCGAAATTTTTTTGTGGTCAAAAAAATTATTTGGTGTATTGCAGAAAATCAGGCAGGGTTTTTTAAGAAATCTGAGAAAATTTGGTGGGCTGATTTTACTGTAGCGCGGTGGATCCGCGGCCGTACTGTAGCCACAGTGCACCGAATTTCTTCAGTAGGTCTCTGACTTGGAAAAGGGGTTTCTGGTAATTTTATTTTGGGCCCAGATTTATTTGAGTACTGGGTATTGTGCTTGGGGCCCACTTCGGGAAATTTTGTTGATCGAAAATTTTAAATATGTTAGTTCACAGTATTTACATTATATCTGCGACCGTGAATGTCACTTGATCGGTAAATCCTGTCTAACTGCTATAGCTCTTTTAGACGGATTTGCGAACGTGACATTCACGTTGATGTTCTATGTTGTGCTGTGATGTTGCGGATTTGTCGTGGTGGATAACCTGGATACAATGGTAATACAGTTTGGTTGTATTTGTACATTTGATATTGCGGGGCGAGCGTCCGACATGTGGACTGCCGTCACTGCCTGTTTGTATATTATTCTTTTGGGACACAACCGGGCTGAGGTCGATGTACCCGTTATATATTTTACTTTCTGTACTAGGATTACCCCGCGGAGGGATGCACGGGTAGCCGGGTTCTAGAGGGCAACGGGCCCGCATCTCATGGCATTGAGATGGAGGGGGCTTTACTCTAGAATTGGCGGGCTATTCGCCGCACTCGTAGGGGGTACAGGTTGACCTAAGGAGGGGTGCTCAAGTTACCGGATTCCGTGAAGTGCTGGGTGGTCCATTCACGTTGTTGAAGGGGGCTGCCTCGCTTCAGGTTTTGGCGGGTAACTTGCCGCGCCCGTAGGGGTCTAGGATTTCATTGCACAGGCTATCCACACGACCAGGGAAACGTCGGGTTTCAGTAGCGGCTCTATGAAACCCGGGGATCTCAGATTATCTGTATTGTTCTGTGATGCTTATTACATTTCTGTGATGTTGCATTTTATCACGCCTTGAGCGAATATTATATATTGATATATATACTAGTAGATGTTGTATATGTTTTACACCCACGCTAGTCCAATCCCCGCTCTGTCGTTAATTAAGTAACCTAATGGGTGATGACGGGACCCAGTGGCGAATGCGGATGGCATATACGTACATCATTATTTTCGTTCTTTTGTGGTGTGATCAATTGATGGGACTGCGTTGATTCGGATCAATGCAAGCTAAAAAAACCTATTCTGATGTTGTTGGAACATTTTTCAAAATGCTGTTATTACAAGGACGTTCTCTTTTGTTTTGCACAGTGGTATTCGGTTATGAATATCCAGCACCTCAGTTGACGAGACAAGGGCCGAGATCCCTTCACCGGGAGTGACCCCTTGGACAGAAGTTTGCGTCAGGGTAATAATTTCACTATAACCGATTGCCTTTTACTTTGCATCGTGGTATTCAGTTGGAATATCCTGCACCTCATTCTACGGGGAAAGAGCCGAGATCCCTTCACCGGGAGTGACCTCTTTAGCAAAGGTTTTCGCCACTATATTTTTATAAAAAGCTATGCAGTTCCTTCAATGATATCAAGTTCATTACGTTAAAGGTTTTTCGCCAAAAACCATTCGTAGCCCTCCGTCATTTCCTACGGGTATTATTTAGTATTCGTGCTGCGTTTGTTGACCTAGTCAAGACGTAGTGTTCGGTAGCTAAGTGGTACTTGTTTGTTGCATAAATGGGATTGGTTAGGACAGTCGTGCGGCCTTGTTGACCTAGTTAAGGGCACGTACGGGTGGGTTTAATCCAATCCAGAATAATGACGGGTTGAACTTGACTGGCGGTTTATGGTTTGTTGACCTAGTCAAGGTCATAAGCCGCTTGGGGTAAAAATCACATCGGGAGTTTCTAAAGAAACTGAAACTTGCCAGATATGCGCATACCTTCTGGAGTGTGATAACGTGAGTGGATTCCGTCACGTTGTCATGTGATGATAGTTGGATCCCGATTCCCACTGATGAGTTGGTTTACTCCTCGGGTGATCCCGACTAATTCTTCTTTCAGGTTTGGAGGAGAATTTGAGATTACAGTGGGAGGTTTCCTGATTAGATAAAGTGATAACCATTCTAATATAGGTTAGAGTGCACGCTGAGTGTTTCTTTTCTCTCTCTCTTTGGCAGCGACCATGACCCGACCCTTGACTATGACTCAGTAACCAAGTTGACCGAACCTTCTTAAACACTGGCTTTTGGATTGTCTGAGTTGCATACCTCATTGCCACTCCTACTTTTACCCTTTTCTCCAGAACACCCCGTATTACTACGACGTCCACTTCCATTGGATAAAACTATCGTATGGTTATATACGAACTCGAAGGAACTTGTTCCAGATTCGAGGATGGTTTCTGGTTCTGGAGAAAACGAATAGGACTATTCAGTTGTCTTTTCCTTTTACCTTCTCTCAGGTTGCGAGTGCTCCTTGGATTAGGACGGTACACCTATTATGCTAATTGGATAGTCTTCTTCCAAACCTTAGGCAGGTACCGAACGGTAGGGAATGAAGAAAACCAATTAGCCTAACGAAGGTGTACAGAAGGTATTAAGTAAAGACAAATAAAGGGATCGGTAAGAGGGCAAAGTAAATTGCGACTGCTATTCACGACCAAACCAAGTATTTCATCGCCACTCCTACTTCACCTTTGTATTTCTCCGAAACACTCCGTATCACTACGAAGATCCACAGTTATTTGGATACTCTATCGTATGGTTATATACGAACTCGAAGGAACTTGTTCCAGTTCGGGGATGGATTCTGGTTCAGGAGAAATAGGAATAAGGTTTTATTCAGTTGTCTTTTGTCTTCACCTTCTCTCGGGTTACGAGTGCTCCTAGGATTAGGGGAGTACACCCATTATGCTTATTGGATAGTCTTCTTCCAAACCATAGGCTGGTGCCGAACGGTAGGGAAGGAAGAAAACCATTTGGCCTAAAGGGGTGTACAGAAGGTAACGACTAAAGACATATAAAGGGATTTGGAGAGATGGCGAAGAAATATACGGTTATAGTTATGAATCTGATAATGGAAGAAGCATTACTAGGAATACCCGGATACCCCTTCGAAACATTTACATGTTTTAGTTTCACTGTGTACTGTTAAAAGAAAACTGATTTTCCAATTAGTATTTGCTCCAGGGTATGTATTTACCATGTTTGATTCTCACATCTGTATGGTTTTACAGATGATGAGTGGGAGTAAGTTATTGGGAATTGGGTGATCATCCTCATTATATCGGTATTCGTTGTAATTGGTGATATTTGAGGAAATCGTCTGGGTTGTATGCCGGACGGCAAATATTTAGTTTTGAATATCCGTTGTTATGCACCAATTTCAAATTAATATATCTGTACGTTCATTTTTATGAAATGAGATATAACTTTTTGAAATTATGTCG
This sequence comes from Agapanthus africanus, assembly GCA_030015575.1. Classification (NCBI taxonomy): domain Eukaryota; kingdom Viridiplantae; phylum Streptophyta; class Magnoliopsida; order Asparagales; family Amaryllidaceae; genus Agapanthus; species Agapanthus africanus. The sequence goes on along the minus strand of JASDDO010000022.1, from coordinate 764,258,414 downwards.
GTGGCATTTACCTATATCAGTGGATGGTTAGGTAAGGAGCATTAAAACAGCGGTGTAATTCTTCTTAACCATAAGTACAGTTTTCAACCTACGACACACGGGGAATGAGTTATTAGACTCAAGGGACTTATACAGAGTATTGTATGCTGTCCAGTGTCTATTAGGACAGAGGGGTTGGTACTCGTACTATATTCGGTTTATTTATGACTTCTCTAGTTTTTAGACAAGGGTTTCGTAGAAACACAAGGTCCAAGTTTTGAGAAATTATAGGTATATGAATAAAGTAGAGAACCAGGTGTTGCAAGTATCGGGATTCTTCAAGGTGATCGAAAATATAGATACTTGTGTATGGTATTCAGTTGATAGTAATGACTATGAGAACTTGCTTCTCTTTCAGTTTACTCATAATTGGAAGCACTCCTAAGTTGAGTAATGCTGATTGGCCTCTGTCCATTTAGTTGACATGCACTGGAGACAGCTGCATGATTTGAATCTGGTTCCAATTAAATCAATGCCTCTATTTCTATATTGGATATAGAATAGTTCATATCTTAACAATGTTAAGGTATGGGGAGTTGTCCGGCTTATGCTTAAAACCAAACTCTGGATAACTCAAGGCATGTTTCTGTAATGGCTGTTTGTGGGTTGACCCGGGCTATGACGAGGGTTGACTTTCTACCATATGGAAGATCAATAGTGATATTGTTCTTGACTCGCCACAGTTTTAATAAAATGGACTTCTTCAGAAAACAGCAGTAGGAGTATGGTAGAACTGGAAGTGATTCCAGAACAGCAAACGATTACTGAAAATTTGATAAGAACCTAAAGATTCAATCTGGTTTGACATTCCATTGGCCACTTCGCAGATATGGTGGGTAACCTCAGGCACCCGAGAGGTACTCCGGTAGCCTCAAGGACGGTGGCAGGGAAGTTCTTGTTTACCCAGACTTTCCATTGCTGTTGTTCCAGACTGTGAGACCCGGCAGGAGGATGAGTATAGCGTTGTTCTGAACTAGCTTTAGAAGTGCACGTGTATATGACTTTGCCAGAGGGTTGTCGTAGTCAGTGGGAGCAGCGGAAGCATAGTGGACAAGTAGCTTATGTCTATTTATAGACTAAAGCAGATATAGCGGAGATAGATCATCTATTTCTGATGTGACAGTCATAGGTTTGACTTCATCAGAATAAGGGATGGATCTGTTAAGAAGGTAGTAGGGTGTGATGTCCTGGTATTAGGATGACATACACAGAGTAGGAAGTGATATTCCTATACTACGATCGGTTATACTTTGGTTGTCACACAGTGGTTTCTCCACATAGGATTTGGATATTATATCAGATATTCTGGTTACTAGATCTATGGTTTTAGATCTAGATTTGGGTAGTTTCCCAATCTAGGTACTTAGACAGCATTCTACAGGTATTTTAGAATGGACGACTCCTGGCACGGTAGTGTACCTGCAGGTGATGGAGTCACCCTCTCTAAAGGTGTCTTACAGACTAAAGGGGAGAGGGATGTGCATGATTGGCAGATCACTTGCTTAGGCAATTGAGTCAATCATGAGATGTTAAGTACCACACCAGACGTTGTTTTTGCACTAGATGCAATAGGTTGATATTAATCCTATCCTTGAGAAACGTTCGGAAGCAGTTTTAGAACATAAGTGGATGTTCTAGGGAAATGATAACAGCAGCCTCTATCGGGGGACGGTTATCATTCCAGGCTTCCAAGATGACCTGTATGACAGAGTGACTGTCAGAGTTATAGTTTTTTCTTCTGACGAGAGGCAGTATTTTGGACAGGTGGTCCAAGCGGATACTGAGGGAGGCATGGCGCAGGACACTGATTAAGTTCAGTTGACGATACAGTCTAAAAAGTTTGGATTTGGAGTTTATTTATGAGCTAGGTCCCATCAAATATCCAGACATATTCTAAGACAGGTATAGCTCATTTCGGGAGATGGATTTCTCCGCGAACTTGAGATAAAGAGAGACATAGAAAGAAATATCAGGGTGGATCCACTCACTGAGGCTATTCCTCGAACACAACAGTTTCGCAAACGGGCTTTGTGAGACTGATTAGTAAAGGAGTTGGATGTTCGGTATCACACGGGCTGTGAGTATGCCACATCGCAATAATTAGCCTTGAGTGCAAGTGGGAGATTGTTGGATATAGTGCCCTCAAAGTCAATTATTGGATCACAGGCACGTGATTGCAATGATTGAGAGAGGACCTATACCGGTAGAACAGTCTTACTCAAGATGATAGTATGCTATCTGGTTTACCTTTATCATCGTGTACTTCTTTAGGTGACCTTATAGGTCGCTATTACACATTGATAGAGCCCTTAGGATTCTTGCTTGACGACCAGCGGTATGATGGCGATCATATATGTGGGAGCTGAGGTCTATAAGCACATCCTTAAAAGGTCCCTAGTCGTAGGAGTTTCGAGACTGGGCATTGATACTACTTTAATAGACTAGTGTATACAGTCGAGACCCCGACGAGGGGCGGTGGCCGGTCTCACAAGCCATTGGTGTCAGTTAGTTCACCTAAGATGTATCCAGATGCTTATTGGGTTATGAGTACACCGGAAAGGACTCGCCGGGAACATACTAGTTGGTATTATACCTAGCGTCGGATAGCAGTTCCATGGTGATATGTGTACAGGTTAGTTCATCGACCTGAGATCGTCATTTGTCTCGTGTGAGTTCCCACTGTACTTTGATTACTACCCTACCACGGCTCAAAGAAGTCATGCAAACAGGTTTTAGTTAGGTACAGTCCCGAGCCATATGGAGGCGGTGAGTGGATCGGCAGGGGTTCGTTTCTCCCAGTATTGGGGGTGAGGTCGTGCTGTGTCTGGGAGAGCCATTATACAAAGCCCTCGGCCGAGATAGGAGATTTACTGGTAGGTATTCCAGTAGTATCTCAGGGTGTTCTGGGCTACACTCCGACACGACTTGTACCGCCTTTTGGGGTCTAAGTTTTACCAATCCCCTAGGCCCGCCATGCGATGCTCATAGACGAACGGACCGGACTGTACGGATATTGTCACTGGCAGGCTCAGTAGGGTGTCAGGATGAGTTCGCTCATCGACCTCTCTTTTGGTCAATACTTGGTAGCCCGTTACGTACGGCTAATATCTCTGATGTGCTAAGTGGTTAAATCCACAGCCAAACTATTGACGAGTCTTTAGAGTCCCCCACAGACAGTTTCTCAAGTTTCGGGCGAAACGTTGTAGAGGCCATATGATATATGGCAAGACTCGATCTTATACGTGCGGTATTGCACGGATCATGATCGGACGGATCATATTAGTGGGCTTTGGTTTAAGCCGGATTCTATTATTAGAATTGTTGGATTACTTTAGTCTCATCGCATTCGCATTCAGTCGGAATGCGGATGCAGGTATGTATATACAGGTGAGGGATATCCTTGTGATCCGTCACGAGTTTAGTTTAGATGTTGTCGTATCTTTTTGTTGTGGCAAACATTTGGATTAATGTTTGCATATGGAAATAATGAGCTAGAATTCATCATGGAATGCATTAAATGTGGCATAGACATGTATCATGACTCATGGTCTCTTTTTTAACAAATATGTCACATTTGATGTTTGATTAGTGTTGATATGATGATAGGAGAGAGAGAGGGGCTGCCTTGAGTGAGCTTGGTCTCATATTTTTAACACTCTCTCACTCTCATTCTATCACAAGAAAACAAAAGAAAAAGAAAGAAAGCCTTCTCTTCTTCTTCTTCTTCTTCTTCTTCCTCCTCTAGCTCATAGCTTCCATTAATGGCAACACCTTCAACCTCCATCCAAGCCATGGATGCAAGAGGCAAAGTGATCACAAATATTCTCTACAACATCTTGGACGCGTCGGGTGGCACACTTCGCACCCGAGTTGCTTCGGATGAAGCGGGAGCCCGTAAAAAGACTCGATGATGTGGTGCCCTTTCCGACGAGGAGATCGAGACCGGAGATGCCGCGAGGAGCTTGGGATGGTGGCCGAAGACCGAAGGACACGGATCGCTCGGTATAACTTTCTAACCTTCTCTCTAGTTTGCTAGTAGTTGGTTAATGGTTCGATCCGGGTTTTAAGCATACGATAGCGCCGGTTTTCAAGTTAAGAAAAATTTTCGTTTCCGCATTTTGGCCTCGCAAAGACTTTTGGCCTCGCAAAGACGGCCGGGACGCTACCGTAGTCTCACAGTACGACCACCCCGGAACTTCCTTGCAGGTAGCTCGGCTTCATTTTCAAATCAAGCCCATTGAGATCCACACGCACCAAGGGGAAACTCTCAGATCCAATCCCAGCCACTTATCATCACTCGCTGCGGATTAACCGAAAACAACATCTGAAGGAGATCTAGAGCTCCATCAGTTTGTGAGATGTATCTCTCCCCCCCGCCCCACCCCCACCCCCCCCCCCCAGATCAATTTTAAATGTTCGATAGGATTTGGATGGAGAAGTCGACTCTAATGCTATACCAAGCTATCAAAACTTCGAAACTATATATTTCATGAAAATTGTTTCCGGTGATATAAGTCAATTATGCAAATTAGCAGCAATACTAAAAACTAGATTGCAAAAATGATAAGGATTTCAAAAATATGGTGAATAACATCCTCATTATCACTATAATTCTATTTTAAAAGCTATTTTAAAAGCACTAAAGGATATCATACTTCGTTGTGCCCATAACAGAGATGCTGCTCAAGTGACAAACATTGACCACAATATATAATGTGCCTTCAATTAATATAGACACTTGCTGTGATCATTAGAATAAAAAAAAATGAAGGTAACATTTGCCATTGAGCTATACTTCCAAAATATGTTGTTGAGAAGTCCATATCCCAAATGTACATTGTTCCTTTCTGTATCACCAGTATAATTAGGTATGCTATAATGCCATGTACAATTTATTCCAAAAAGTATAGGAAAATGAAGGAAATATTATTATGTACTTGTGTGTTGTGCGCATGGTATGTTATGCGAGTGGGTTAGGCTTACATGTCAATTCAAAAAAAAAGGAATATATAATACAATCACAACAGAATTTTGTTTATATACGATTTTATTTGTGTACGGTATGTCCCAGTCCTGACCCGTCATCAAAGAAGATCCTTGGTAACACCAAAAAAGAAAAGGGAAAATTGGTTCTAGGCACATGGGATCAAATGGCGGTAGGATAGGTCCCTAGGGTTTATAAAGTATGGCAAAATTCAACAATACATACTTTTTCATTTTTCCTAGGTCCCTAGCATTTTTAAACCTTTGACCGATCCCATGGGTCCCTATATACGTGTTAGATCAACCATTCAAGGATGAAACCACCGTTTCCAAATTGCCATACATGGCAGTTAACTACTACACATACTCTATGTGTGGTAGCAGTTAAGAGAGAATGGCATTCTGATTATTTAACACATGACTTTTAAACATGAAAAGCATGGATTAACTACTACACGCACTCTATTTTTCCCGGGACTGGAATCATTTTTCCTAAAAGAAAAAGAAAATAGAATAGGAGATGAAGAATATCTTCTTGCCTTAAATTTAAGACCAAGAACACCCAGGACAGTACTAAAAGACTTAAATGCCATGTTTGCTTACACAACTGACCTAGGGAAAGTGGAAATATTGAATATGACACTATAGGGCATACGCACTTCTCCTATCAATTTCATTAATCCACTTGCATCTAATCCCTTTTTGATCAAGAGAAGGACTTCAAAAATGAGCAGAGAACATCCCCCACACGTGAGAATCCATTGACAGGCACAATTCTATCACACACCAACATTATCTTCTTTATTAAAAAAAGGAAAGAAAAACACAAGAAAAAAGAAGAAGAAAGTGAAAAGCAAGATGCTTTGAAAGCTTAAATTAGTTACCATCCAAAAGCTATAGGATACTTCCCCATTTATTTACCAATGCCAAAACCAGTGTCAAAGAGTCTTTTGTGAATCCAGCCCAATTGAAGAAAGTGATCATAAAAGGTCATATATGAAAAGTAACTATCAAGCCATGAGTCGAGTAAAATGGCCATAGGCTTTTACAAGTTACAGAGGGTGAAAAGGTAACTTTTATGAAGCATGTAAATGGAAATATTTTGGTGTAAATAATGTAGGGTGGTTTCAGCAGTTCACTACATGCTTAAGATCAACTTTATTTTTTTTTTCATTCCTTTTTATCGATTTGTTAAAATTATGCTACCTAATGACATTTGACTTCTTGTTGAAGTGCCATGTGATATTTAGAAAGATACTAAGATACACTGTGTAGTAGCTTGAATATTGAATTTACCAAAAACTGTTGTTGATAAATTCTATGGGCCGAGTAGACCGCATGCATGGGATGAGTCCTACCCACAACTAAATCCAAGACTCAACACTTTTGTTTTTCCCATTTCCAAACAATGGGTTGCGGTTGACAACAACCCCATATAGCTCATTCATAAATTTATCAAAGGTGGAAGGAATTGAGAAAGTCGTGCATGCTTTTCCTGTGTACCAATCAAGTTTGAATATTTTTCCTTTTTGAAATGGACTGCCATTTTTAAAAGATTTTATTGTGTGATGTATATTTCATTTTTGGATTTAAAGAAACCTGACACACAAGAAAGTTTTTTAAGGCTCATGCCTTGACACGGTCATGTTGGTTTTAAATCATTTATTAAACCTTTTCATTTATTTTTGTATTGTTGTATATTCGTGCATATGTATAGATATAGATTTATGGTAAAAACCCAAAATCATATATATTAAATAATTATAAAATCAATTATCAATCACTATTGTTGTTGTTGTTGTCGAAGCCGTCATCAGTCATATAATTCGTGAATAATTCGGCGAATTCGTGAATTTTTAATCAGCCAATTAATTCTCCGATTTAATGGCCACTGGCGAACGTTTCGAATAATTCGCCAATAATTCAAATAAACGGCGAATAATTCACAAAATCAGCGAATAATTCGCAATATCAAAACTCAGCGCCTCATATATTAATTTCTTGCTCGAAATCCTTCCCGAACATTTCCCGAATGCTTGCCGAATCTTTTCCGAATACCTGCCGATTTTTTCCAAATAGTTTCCCGAATCCGAATTTTCGACCTCGCCAAATAATTTCCGAACGGCGAATTTGTCACTATGGATGGTTGTTATTGTTAAAACTTGGTCAAGAATATAAGGCTGGTATTAAGGACAAAAAACCATATATATATATATATATATATATATATATATATATATAAAGAGAGAGAGAGAACGAGAGAGTGCAAATCTTATATGGCGGATTCGCGTTTTTAAAAACGAGAACCCTAAGAGTCGTTGAATCTTGTGTTTTAATCAACGGTTAAAATTAATTCAGTTTAATAAATCATTAATAAATGAAAAGTAAATATTCTACTTCCAAATATTGTGTAGGTAATACTAGAGGATTTGATATTTCTCTTAATTTTTTTCCTTCTAAAATCAAGGAGTAAAATATTTAACTTTCATTTATTAACGATTTATTACGCTGCATTAATTTTAACCGTTGATTAAAAACAAAAGATCCCATGGCCTTCATTCAGGTTCGCGTTTTTAAAAACGCAAACCCATCCGATAGGTTCAGTTATATATATATATATATATATATATATATATATATATTGAGAGAGAGAAAGAGAAATGTTCATAAGACCACATCTTTGGTTGGCATTTTATTAGAGATCATATCTCATAAATAAATGTCAATATAATTAATGAAAATCCCTGCAATTAATAGGCTAAAGATATTTATGAAGTACAAAATGGATGACTCCTTAGATTGCATCTAAGGATCACCTTAGTACCATATGACCATGTATATATAGGCTATCTGTATATTGGCTTTTGTCCTTAATATCCATCTTATATTCTTAGTCAAGTTTTAACAAGAATAATAATAATAGTGGCAGTAGCAGCAGCAATAATAATAATTGATTATAATAATAATAGTACCAATTTAACTATTGGGTTGAGAAGACAACATGAAAACCAATATCTACAATCAATATGACAGAAACCTACGGCTTATTTATTACAAAACACAAGCTAATGGTATACAATATCTACTTAGAAAATTTAACTTAAAAACAAAAAGAATACGCATCTCGACATAGACTTCTCTTTTGATATTGGATGGGAGCCGGGAGATACAGATCTAGATAAAGAATGTCTTGATGCCTTAACCCTTAGGGAAATACTGCACAAGCAGTTAACCTATATTAAGCCACGCTGTAATAACGTGAAATCTAAGACATCAAAAATTACAAACATTTGGCTGCGACTTCGTCTGTATCTAGGACTCTAACCAATGCTCCTATATATATGTAGATATAGATTTATGGAAAAAATCAAAATCTATATATACACATAGTTATATTTACAATTAATTTATATATTCACATATCTATAAGTTTATTTTTGTAATTTTCTATAAATACGTGTATTTATAGCAAAAACCCAAAATTATTTCTACACATGTATATATTTACAATTAATTAGTTAATACATCCAGGTATGTATAGATTTATTTATTATTCTCAATTACTATGTATATATATATAGAATAAATTCTTATATCATACACATATTTATATTTACAATTACTTAATATATTTCACATATCTATAGATTTATTTTTGTTACTATTATAATACTATTATTACTATTGTTAAAATATTACTATATAATTATTATTGTTGTTGTTGTTGTTGTTGTTGTTGTTGTTATTACTATTACTATAACTACTGCTGCTGCTGTTCCTCCTCCTCCTACTATTATTATCAATTACTATTATTAACATGACCAAGAATATAAGGCGGATATTAATGGCAAAAATCTAAATTTCAATTACTATATATAGATTAAGAATATATTTTTTGTCATATACATATTTATATTTATAATTACTTAATATCCATAGATTTATTTTTGTTACTATTATTACTACTATTACTATTGTTAAAACATTATATCATTATATATATATATATATATATATATATATATATATATATATGCGCGCTAATACATGCCTTATATTCTTGGTCATGTTAATAATAATAATAATAATAATAAAAGTGATAATAATAATAGTAATAGTAATAATAATAAGAAAAATAATAATAGTGATAATAATAGTAATAGTAATAGTAATAATAGTGCCAATTTAACTATTGGGTTGAGAAGACAACATGAGAACCAATATTCATAATTAATATGACAGGAACCTAAGGCCTATATATTACAAAACACAAGCTAATGATATACAATTTCTACTTATCAAATTTAACTTAAAAACAAACATAATGAAGAATACACACTTCGACATGGACCTCTCTTTTGATACTGGATGGGAGCCGGGAGATACAGATCTAGATAAAGAGCATCTTGATGCCTTAACCCTTGGGGAATTACTGCACAAGCAGTTAACCTATGTTAAGCCATGTTGCAATAACGTGAAATCTAAGACATTAAAAATTACAAATCTTTGGCTGCGACTTCGGTTGTATCTAGGACTACGAACAATGCTCCTATATATATGTAGATTTAGATTTATAGCAAAAATCAAAATCTATATATACACATATTTATATTTACAATTAGTTTATATATTCATATATCTATAGATTTATTTTTGTACTTTTATGTATATATGTAGACATAGACATAGATTTATAGCAAAACCCCAAATTTATATCTACACATGTCTATATTTAAAATTAATTAGTTAATACATCCATGTATCTATAGATTTATTTATTATTCTCAGTTACTATATATAGATATAGAATAAATTTTTATATCATACACACACTAGTAAAAAAGGGGGTTGCCCCTACGGATATTGGAATCCGTAGGGGCAAATTTAACTTGGCCCTACGGATTAATCCGTAGGGCTAAAAGGTTGCCCCTACAGGCCCAGAGGTCCAAGAATAAAAATATTAATTCTTAATTTGGTGTTTGCCCCTACGGAGCCGCAAACAAAGAACCTACGGTTATATCCGTAGGGGCAACTAAATATCAAATTACTAAAGCTCAGATCGATCGCCTACGCTCACAATTTCTTTCTCTCTCGATCTCGATCGCGCGCGAAAACAACTCCTCGTCGCCACCGTCGTCCTCCTCATCGCCACCGTCGTCCTCCTCGTCTCCACCGGCGTTCTCGTCGCCAGCGCCGTTCAGGTCGTCGCCAGCGCCGTTCGGGTCGTCGCCACCGCCGGTCAGGTGAGTAAATCTTGAGGTAAATTAAAGAATTTTTTGATTAACATACGTGCTGGGTCTGGGGTCGGGGGGTTGCGCGCACGCGAGTTGAGGTTCGGCAGGGGTCGCGGTCGGGGTCGGGGTCGGGGTTGGGGTTAGGGTTAGGGTTGGGGTTCGCTGCTGCTGGGGATGGGGCTGGGGTTAGGGTTTGCCTTAGGGTTGGTGTTGGGGTTTAGCTGGCCGCGCTGTGGTTAGGGTTAGGGTTAGGTTGGGGCTGGGCTGGGCTGGGGCTGGGGGCTGGGGGCTGGGGCTGGGCTGGGCTGGGGCTGGGGGCTGCCCCTGGGGCTGGGTGGGGCTGGGGCTAGGGTTAGGTTGGGGTTAGGGTTAGGTGGATTGATGACAACAAAATACATGAATGGATCGATGAATTTAGTAATGTTATGTGTCCCGCCAACATAGGAAATTCAAACGTATACTCCGTTTTCTCATCTTAAAACTAGCAACCAAAATGTGACTAAAAAATCTTTCTAAATATATTTGAAACACATTTATTAGTTGGGTTGAATATTTGTGATTCCATTATATTATATTGTAAGATGCAGAAATTGTATCCTAAAACTACTTGATCCAATCATCCAACAAATACATTCATAAGATACTTATTAATTTTCCTGTATCTTGTATTGAATCGTAAGATTGATTTGCATGTCGTAAGATATTTGACAACACTAGGATGTCTTTCATAAAACAGAAAGTAAATTGGTGCAGGGAGAAAGCTGCTTGATGGGTGGTGACTGGGTCCATTCTTTCTTCATAATCCCTTTCAACTCTATGCCTTTCAATTATTGTGGGAAAATTAGATATTACTTGAGTGATCATGATATCATTTTTTTTGAATATTTCTTCCGAGAATTTATGCATGGTCTTGACATTGAACTTTATCATACTCCTTAATATTACTTTACTGATTGATAATATTCAATAAGCTTATGTTGTTGACCCAAATTAAGTAAGGGGGTTAGTCAATTGGAATTGGTGTTTGGAACTTTGAAGTATATCTTTAATGGGATAGGTTTATTTGGTGTCAGTCAAATAAAATGAGAAGTAGAACCTTTTATTGTTAGTTATGAATGAATCTAATATTGGAAGTTGATGGTTTCAGTTAGAACTTTTTTGGTATATGATAGATTTCCGCCTACCAAAATCGTTCCATCCAAAAAGTGAATACAGTGGAACTTCTGTTCTCCTTGCCCATCCACTTTTTCTCTCTGGAAATTTGTAGTCTATATAACTATCTAAAATGTATTTGCTAATACAATTATTTTAACCTGACATACTAAAATATTATTATATTGTTTATGTTATCAATAAGTTATTAGTAGTATTCTCTTGATTGGTAAAAGGGGCATGGGCGTTCGCTCTATACATTCTTAATGGGATAGAAGCCTACCCCCCACAGCCGGAACACACACATACAACAAGAATACACAACAAACGCATAATTAGAGAGCGATTCGAGATGTTCGGGTTAAAACCAATATATGATACTCGATGATAATATGAAACCTTCATATCCGCATCGAAACTCATATATGAAACTAAAAGCGCCACTTAGTTCCCGTCTATCGGTTAACATACGTGCGATGCTCGTCGTGACCTAGAACTATACGAAGATTGTTAAATATCGGACAGTATAGCTCGATACTAACAACCGTCGTATAGTCTACGCGACGAGAAAATTCAATCGTATGGTAACCCATAGATTTGTCCCGTGTGGACAAGTTAAGAATGTATAAAGCAAACGCCTTCATTCACTTATGTTTTCATCCGTTTCGAGATATTTCGTCGGTACCTTTCCGCTGGTTCTCCGTGTACAAAGATAGATTAGATGTTCATTTCAACGTTGTTTCACAGCTTTGAAATGATTATCTATTCTATTACAGTGTACTCGGAGAACAGCGGGGAGGTGCTGCCGAAATTTACTCGAAACGGTTGAAAGCACAAGTGATGGGCGTTCGCTCTATACATTCTTAATGGGATAGAAGCCTACCCCCGACAACCGGAACACACACATACAAATGCATAACTAGAGAGCGATTCGAGATGTTCGGGTTAAAACCAATATATGATACTCGATGATAATATGAAACCTTCATATCCCCATCGAAACTCATATATGAAACTAAAAGCGCCACTTAGTCCCCGTCTATCGGTTAACATACGTGCGATGCTCGTCGTGACCTAGAACTATACGAATGTTGTTAAATATCGGACAGTATAGCTCGATACTAACAACCGTCATATAGTCTACGCGACGAGAAAATTCAATCGTATGGTAACCCATAGATTTGTCCCGTGTGGACAAGTTAAGAATGTATAAAGCAAACGCCTTCATTCACTTGTGTTTTCATCCGTTTCGAGATATTTCGTCGGTACCTTTCCGCTGGTTCTCCGTGTACAAAGATAGATTAGATGTTCATTTCAACGTTGTTTCACAGCTTTGAAATGATTATCTATTCTATTACAGTGTACTCGGAGAACAGCGGGGAGGTGCTGCCGAAATTTACTCGAAACGGTTGAAAGCACAAGTGATGGACGTTCGCTCTATACATTCTTAATGGGATAGAAGCCTACCCCCGACAGCCGGAACACACACATACAAATGCATAACTAGAGAGCGATTCGAGATGTTCGGGTTAAAACCAATATATGATAATATGAAACCTTCATATTCCCATCGATACTCATATATGAAACTAAAAGCGCCACTTAGTCCCCGTCTATCGGTTAACACACGTGTGATAATTTATTCTTTTCAACGACAAACGCACACACAAAGCATATACACGGATTTTCTCCTTTGTCAGTAACTATCCCGTTCTTATATTTCTCAATATAGTCAGCATAACTTACAATTTATATGTTATTCAGTCTAACATGGCCCATGAGTACGTCAGAGTTAAGGACTGGATGTATGTGGATTGGAAACAACGTATGCAACCTAAGTTTATCGCAGGAGTTGCTGCTTTCCTTGAATTTGCACGCGCACATAATAAGATCATAATAGAGAAGATTCTCTGTCCGTGCGATAGATGTGGAAATAAGTACTGGCAGAAGGTAGAATTGGCAGAGCTTCATATTGTAAAACATGGGTTTACTAGACTTTATTCAACTTGGAAATATCACGGGGAAGGAGAAGAATGCAGTACTGGGGTAGAAGAAGAAGTAGAACACGATAATGCGGCAGGAGAAGAAGAAGAATTCGGTAATACGGCAGGAGACGGAAATTTATTTCCATCAGAAGAAATGGAGGATATGGTAGAGGCTGCCCTAGGTGAATCTATTCGTACCGAAGATGACATTCCTTCCGGTCAGGGACCGCATGCGGATAAATATGAAAATTTCATGAATGATGCTAGGAAACCAATTTATGAGAATGCGAAGTATTCTACCCTCTCATGGTTCGTCCAACTTTTCCAGATTAAGTGCCTAAATGGATGGAGCAACAAGTCATTCACAATACTTCTTTCGTTCTTGAAAGATTCTATGCCTCCGGGAAATAATGTGCCCGAAAGCTGGTACGAAGCCCAGAAGATGATGTCTGATTTGGGTCTAAACTGCGAGAAGATTCAAGCATGTCCTAAAAATTGCGTGTTGTACCGGAAAGAGAATTCAGATTTGAAAGAGTGTCCAACATGCGGAGAGGCCAGGTATAAGCCGAAAGATTCTGATAAGAAGCCTGATATACCTGTGAAGATAGCACGATACTTTCCCATAACACAGAGGCTACAGAGGCTATTCAGGTGCAAGAAAACAGCCGAGGCAATGATTTGGCATCACCGTGCTCCTCCAAGCGAAAATGGAAAAATGAGCCATCCAAGAGATTCACCGGCATGAAAGGATTTCGATAGGAGGCACGCAATATTCAGTAGCGATCCTCGCAATGTCCGGCTCGGACTGGCTACCGATGGCTTCTGCCCATTCAACTATATGGCTGGAAGTCACAGTACATGGCCCGTTGTAATGATAATTTATAATCTGTCGCCTTGGTTGGCTATGGACCAATCATACTTTATGATGCCTCTTCTTATCGACGGACCAAACTCACCGGGGAACAATATCGACGTCTATCTCCGACCTCTGATCGAGGAGCTGAAAACTTTGTTCATTGATGGTGTAGAGACATATGATTCAAACACAAATACAACATTCATACTGCTTGCGGCTTTAATGTGGACAATTAATGACTTTCCTGCGTATGGAATGCTATCAGGTTGGTCCGTACATGGTCACAAAGCATGTCCTCATTTCCATGAACACACAACATCAAAATTTTTGAATTTTAGCAGGAAGGTTTGTTATTGCAGCCATTGACGTTTTCTGCCTCCAGACCACCCCTATAGGTTAGACACGATTCACTTTGATGGTCATCAGGAGCTTCTTGGGCCTCCATCCCCATTGTCCGGAGAGGACGTGACTGCTAAATGGGATGGTTACAATAACGTGACCTTCGGGATGGATCCGACGAAACAGGTCAAACCACAATCTTGGAACAAGTTAAGCATTTTCTTCGAGCTTCCGTACTGGTCTACAAATTCAGTGCGTCATTGTCTGGACGTCATGCATATAGAGAAGGGAGTATCAGAGCACATACTTAACTTGCTTCTGTGTAAAGACGGGAAATCGAAAGACAACATGAATGCCCGGATGGATCTACAAGAGTGGGGAATAAGAAGTGAACTGCATCCTAAACCGGTAGCGGGTAAACCGGGCAAGTTTGTACTTCCCAATGCCGCTTATCATATGTCACAACCGGAGAAGAAAAAATTCCTGCAGGTGTTGCATGATTTGAAAGTCCCCACAGATTTCTCAGGATCATTCAGCAAGAAAATAAAAATTGTGAAGGGCAACATCGATGGGCTGAAAAGTCATGATCACCATGTTATCGTGGAGCACCTTCTTCCATTAGCCCTCAGGACTTCTCTCCCCGACTCGGTTGGTCTAGTAATCAACGAGCTATGTTGTTTTTTCAGAGAGTTGTGTGCTAAAACACTGGAGGTTGCGACGCTGGATAAACTAGAAAATTCTATTGCGTTGATACTTTGCAAGTTTGAGCGTATTTTCCCACCGTCATTCTTCGATATCATAATACACTTGACGGTTCATCTTGCAACTGAGGCGAAGTTAGCCGGACCGGTACAATATCGATGGATGTATCCCGTCGAGAGGTACGTGTAATTTTTCGTTTCGCGCAATTTATAAATTTATTGTTGTCCTGTATGCCCGTGTTTATTTATTCAACATATTCTCATTAGGTACCTTTACACTCTTAAGAAGTATATACGCAATAAAAATCGACCAGAGGGTTCTATCATGCAAGGTTATCTTCTTGATGAAACAACCACATTTTGTTCCCGCTATCTGGACGAGAACATTGAGACAAGGCTTAACCGACCACGAAGAATTCAAGACGGGCCATATGGTAAAGCCGAGTATAAGAGGGTAGACACTATGTTTATCAACAAGATATACCGGTTTATCTTGCTTAATTGCGCATGTCTTGAACAAATTAGAGAGTAAGTTCTTTTGGATTAATTGTTATATCTGTGTTTGTGTGTGTATGAAATGACATAATATTAATGTCACAATTATTTGTCGAAAACAGAACTCATTTTAACGAGGTACGTGAGGGGCATCCTGATTGGAACGAAGAACGTTTGGAAAAATACCATCAGGATAATTTTTGTGATTGGATCACAGAGCATGTAAGTTATTCGAATTACATTTTATTGCTATCAGTTTTAATCTAAACTTGTATCGTTATATATTTATCGTAAAATTTTTTTTGTTAGATCCACGATCCGAACTTGTCTGCATCATTTGAGAGTGATTCAAGATGTTTAGCTCAATTTCCTAGTATGAAGGTTGCATATTACAAAGGATTTGGTGTCCTTGGATACAAATTCGAAGTTAAGGACATAGAAACATCTAGAACCACTCAGAATAGTGGGATTGCGACGGTAGGATCGGACGGTGTGATTTACTATGGGTACTTAAATTGTATACTCGGCATCCACTATCCCGGACGATCAGAACCCTTTTATATATTCCAGTGTACTTGGTACGATCCGCGAACCGATACAGACAGGTGGAGAAGCAGTCTTGGGACTTGGAAAGATGAATATGGATTGACCAGTGTGAACACACTTCGATTTTACGGTCAGGACGATCCGTTTATCTTTCCGAACCAAGCGTTCCAAGTATACTACTCACAGTGTTTGAAGCATCCGTGGTGGAGTGTTGTATGCCGATGGAAACCTAGAGATGTCTACGATGTCCCAGAATACGAGGACAGCGATGAGGACGAAGAAGAGAGAAGGCTTAAAGTGCTCCGACCGTCTGTTTCGTAGGACGGGTTGTCTTCGACCGATCATGAAGTTATGTGGGTTAGAAATGACATCGACGATGAAATCCAAGTAGATATGTATGATGCGCCCACGAAACGGAAAAGGTTATCAGTAATGTTATATTATTACTTCACATTTTACGCTCTAGATCATATATAGTCAATACTTTTAATGATTGTCTAATGCGTCCACGAATCGTTTATCTAGATTTGATGACGATGTCGGGAGCAGCGAGGGGCGGCAGGAGCTCCAGCCGCGGCAGAGGCAGAGGCAGAGCGGTTCTGCCGCCCGGAGAGCTCCGTAGGGAGCTTCAGAGGGCCGGTCTTGCACCCAGATCGGAGACCCCTTCTGATGCCTCCTTCCATGTGGATTTTGCCACACCTCCAGGTATACTGCACGCATATCCATTTTGAATGTAATATTACAGATATTCATGCATGTTTATGTCAAAATTACTTATATTGTCAATGTTTGATTGTCTAGTTGTTGGTGATGCGTCCACATCTGTGACAGAGGCCACCCCCGCTCCTCCAGGTATGTTTATATATCATATAGTGTATGTATATTGATTTAGAATGCTATATCATAAATACACACATTCCTTTTGCTCTTACTTAGCAATTTTTATTATTGTCTAGCTGTAGGTGGTGACACCACCGCACCTGCGGGTATGTTTATATATCCTATAGTGCATGCATATTGATTTAGAACGTTATATTATTGATCTACACATTCTTTTTGCAATTACTTATATAATCTATTTTTAATTGTCTAATTATAGGTGGTGCGTCCACACCTTCCACAGGGGCCACTCCTGCCGCTTCCATACCCTCCGCATCGTCTGCAGGTTAGTATGAATAAATTTAAAATATTTATTCATTTTACATATGCTCTATAGAACAAATATGAACTTCATGGAAATTTAGCGTCGATATTTATTTTATAGTTGGAGGGGATGCGTCCGGGTCCGGGACCCCGGTTGTTCCTCACCGGAGGAACTATCGTCCCGCTCGTGCTGCTGCTCGGGCCCAGGCTCGTGAGCTAGTCACCGGAGGAATATATCACACTTGAATTTTTGTTTAACCTTGATTTCTTAATACAACTTTGTCTTATTATTGATTGTCTTGATATTTCGTGCAAACGCAGGGCCTCTCCATCCCCAGAGGGGGACTCGAGGCCCGAATCAGTCCCATAGGCTGAGGCCTGATAGAGCTAGGGGGGAGGCAGCATTCCCCCTATTTTTTACCCTTGACTATCGCTATACCGGTCCTCATGCCGAGAGGTTCGGCCGGTATTTGGGGGACGAGAGCCGGATCGTGAAGAACTATCCACTTCACGTTGAGTGGGGCGAGCAGCACCAGCGCTCATTTGCCCTCTTCTTTGATCAGACTCGGGTATGTATTAATATATATTTTCATTTGATCTATCCAATATATTTATTATTAACACTTGCAATCTAATAACAATGTTTTTTTTGTATTTTCAGTTGGATTACGATTTTCAGCCTGTAGCCGACCCTGATCACCCGGGGAGGGTGCTCGACCTACATGCTCTGTACAATGGCCTGATGAAGAACATGCAGGCCAAGGTCCAATACAACAGGAATGAGCTGAAGGCCGACTGCTACTCCCTGTGGATAGCGACCCCCGAGGCAGAGAGAGCGGCCCTCCTATCTACTCCGGCGTTTGCGAGAGTCGACGTAGAGACATGGCCTCTATTGTGCGCTTATTTCGACTCCGAACGCAAACAGGTATGTATTTTAAATTTAATTCATTATTTATGATATAATTTATTTCTTTGTGTTTCTTAATTAGAAAACTAAATATTAATGCGTTGTGCAGAAACAGGCCGCTCAGAATATGGAGAACAGGAAGTCGGCGAAGAGGGGTCGCCCCACTTACACAGGTGGCTCGAGGAACATTACTCGAGCCATGGAGTTATCGGTAAATTAAGAGTTATTCTATAATATTCTGCAATATTAAGAGTTATTCTCTAATATTTCTAATATTAAGAGTTACTTTCTAATATTGCAGACATCTCGGACCGTGGCGTCAGGTGGTACACCGAGCGTGCTGTCCGCATATCTTGCCGTCCACGGCACCTCGACAGATCCCGCCACGGGCAAGCTTCGATATCCCGACGTCGCTACCCAGGAGTACTGCGTAAGTGTTAATATTTTTTCTACCCAAATTTGAAATTTTAGTTTTGGAAGGTTCAAGTTTAAATTTTATACTTATACTTTACTGCTTAATGTGGGTGTAGGAGCGGGTGGTTGAGCAGGCCCAGGCCTCGGGGATCGATTTTACCGGACAGAACGATCCGAGGCTGCTGACCCTAGTTCTGGACGCCGCACACGGAGGGCACCACGGAGGTTGGGATAGAGGCCGGGGATTGGGCCCTAGCAGGGCCCATATGAGGTTGGACTCCACCCCGGCGGTTACTTCCTCCGTCTCCAGTGACCGGCATGTCCATCAGGAACTGGATAGCTTGAGGGCCACCGTTCAGGAGTTGAAGGAGATGCTGGTATGTATACTACTTTATAGTAAAATATCATTTCATATTATATACATATCAACATATCCATAATTAGTACGTAGCTTGAGCTTATTTGGTTTTAGACTTAAGTTTGATTAATCATACATACATATGTAATTAAAATAAACAACGCTTTTCCAAACTACATATCCAAACAGGGTTTCGAAATAACTTAATAATGATACGAATTCGAATAATACACAGTTCTTACACGCTTCTTACACACGTTATGTCCAGACGCGACAGGGTAGATCGGCCGAGCCTCCACATGCATCTCCTTCGGCTGCGGCTCCGCAAGCCACTACATCGGCTGCGGTTCCGCAGACAGCTCCTGTAGCTCCACCGCCCACTCAGACTCCCGCAGCCGCGGCTCCGCAAGCGACTACCTCGACGGCGGCTGCGCAGACCACATCGCCAGCTCCACATGCCGCTCAGACTACCGCTCGCGACGCATTGCAGAGTGTATTGACCGAGGAGCAGGCGCGCGTTATTCTAACGTTATTCAGAGGTGGAGCTGGACCGAACTAGGGTAGCTTTTTGGTTCTTATTTTTTGAAACATGTATTTATTTATATCACATTGTACTACATTTTGAAACGATATTGATATTGGTTTGTATTTATATCATATTCAGTTTTTGGGTTTCTTTTGTATATTATATATATGCGTGAGATGTGATTATGAATACTGCAATATATGATTTGATTGATGTATATAGTATTGTGCACAGGGCGGGAAAAAATCGAGCAGCCCATTTTTAAAAAAAAAATACAGACAATATGTACCTACGGATTAAGCCGTAGGTATATATGTTGCCTCTACGGACATATCCGTAGGGGCAAACTATCAGGAAACCTGATATTTTTCCCCCTGATCTCAGTGCAGGGTGTTGGGAGTGCCCCTATGGATATTTCTGTAGGGGCCACTGTCTATCCCCTACGGAGTTATCCGTAGGGGCCAAATATCAGGTTTCCTGATATTTTGCCCCTACGGCATATTACCTACGGATATATCCGTAGGGGTATAATAAGGACCTACGGGTATATCCGTAGGTACATAAAATATATTCAAAAAAACATAAAAAAAATATATGATTTTATTGCCCCTACGGAGTAATCCGTAGGGGCAACAACACCTACAGATATATCCGTAGGTCAATATTTTGCCCGTAGGGGCAAGTTCAGGGCCTCAACTTGCACCTGCGGCCTTTGCACCTACGGGGTATTTTTTGGCCCCCATGCATATGTCCGTAGGGGCAGTGAGTTGCCCCTATGGATAAATCCGTAGGGGCAACCCTTATTTGTAGTAGTGACATATTTAGATTTACAATTACTTAATATATTTCACATATCAATAGATTTAATTTTGTTGCTATTACTTACTATTATTACTATTGTTAAAACATTACTATATAATATTGTTTTTTTTGTTTTTGTTGTTATTATTGTTGTTGTTATTATTACTATTACTATAACTACTACTACGATCACTATTATTATCAATTACTATTATTAACATGACCAAGAATATAAGGCGGGTATTAATGGCAAAAACCTAAATTTCAATTACTATATATAAATTTAGAATATATTTTTAATCATATACATATTTATATTTATAATCACGATTTATTTATTTTACTATTATTACTACTATTACTATTGTTAAAACATTATTATACATTATTGTTATTGTTATTATATATAGAGAGAGGGGGGTTGCCATTAATACATGTCTTTTATTCTTTGATGTGTTAATAACAGTAATTAATAGCAGCAACATGAGGAGTAGTGTGTATCTGTGTGTCATTAATACATGCCATATATATATACCTATCCCGTTACTTAGCCTGAGAGTTGATGGTACGCCCATCTTTCTGTAGAAGTAGAATGCCACAAAGAGGTTCACGCCAGTCTTCCTATTCCCGGAGCCGAGAAATCGATTTCTAGTGGCTAACTTTACCCAGAAGGTTCTTGGCCGTGTTAATAATAATAATAAAAGTGAAAATATTAATAGTAATAATAATAATAACAATAAAAATAACAACAATGATAATAATAATGGTAATAGTAACAATAACATTAATAATAACAATAATAAAGAGATTGTAAAGAGATTTTTTTTATATTAAACCTTTATATATGAATACATTTCAAAAAATATTACTAGAATTGAATCCGAAAAAGTAAAATGCTTGACGTGCCTATCCGGTACGTTTTACATAGGTTACCGACTTGATAATTGATTAAAGAAATGAAACGGGAGCTTAAGTTTCACATAGACTGTCGGGTTTGTTTTAGGATCGTGTCTCGCATGTGTTAGTGCATTAAATCTTTTGGACCGGCTGTTAGTTATATGTATGCCCTAGAGGCCATTACTGTACATGGATGTATATTGTAGTGGATGCTGGGACATATATAGGGAGGACTTTCTTGCTCGACATGATAGTATGCTATCTGGTTACCTTTTACCTTAACGTGTATGCTGTTTGTCTCTCTGTTACATGTTGGTAAAGCCCTTAGGATGTGTGCTTGACTACCTGAACTATGATGCGGATCATACTAGTGGAGACATGGTAGTCCATAAGTACATCCTTCAAAGTCCCTAGTCGTGGGTGTATCGAGACGGGGCATCGATATACCAGAGTAGACTAGCGTATACCTTCTCGACCCATACAGATGGGCGATGGATGATCCCATATCCATCGGTGTTTGACATCAGAGATGATATACGGGTGCTCAGTAGAGACTGGGTACACTGGACGGACTCGCCGAGAACTCCCAGATGGTATTATACCTCACGTCAGATGGCAGTTCTCTGGTGACACTGGTACAGAGTAGTCTGTTGACCCGAGATCGTCATAGAGTCTTGTGTGGTTCCCACTGTGCTTTGATTTCCATCTTACCACGTCCAAGAGGGCATGCAAAACGGTGGGTTTTGGGTACAGTCCCGAGTCACATGGAGGCAATGAGCGATAGGAGGGGATTCGTCTCTCCCGGTATAGGGAGTTGATGTTGCGCTGTGTTCGATTGGCTATAACAGGAAATCCCTGGCCAGGGTTGCTGAGATTTACTGGTAAGTGTTACCAGTAGTTTCTCGAAAAGTTATAGACCTCATATCGACACGACTTATCGAGCTATTGGGGTCTGACGTATACCACCCCTAGGCGAGATATGCGACAGATCAGACGATCAGACCGGACTGTACGGTAGTGTTACTGGTCGGATTCACTGGAGTGTGAGCGGGCTTGCTCGTCGATCTTCAGATCGCTCAATACCCGGGTGGCCGTTACGTTTAGCAGACCGCTTGCGGCTTGTGGGTGTTTGATATGATCATCACCTGCTGCCGGCGTATTGACGAGTCTTTAGAGTCCTACACAGAGGTTTCCTCGCTCAAGCGAAACGAAATAGGAGCGCATATGAGATATGTGCGGGACCGAGAATAATACGTGTATGTGATACCGTATTACATTCTCGCGATGAATGTGTCGTATGGTTATATGCGATATAACCTAGTTATCGAATCGAGGGTTGATTCGATAAGACGATACATTGGATACTAGTCGGTTATATGCGATATGACCGGATCGTTAAATCAAGTGTTGATTTAATGATTTAATGCATAATTATATATTTGATATATTACTTTGCGTTAACTAGTATTGGTTCACTTTAAATGGATTTTCTCACTCGGATTGTACACATTGTATATGTGATATACTTTTGTGCACTTCATTGTATCATGTTTGATGATACATATTTACTTGAGTTTGTGTAAAGATTAAACCATGGTTATTTAAATGGTTAGGGTTTTGTTTTTCATATCTATTTATTCATTTATTTATTTATTTTCTTTTTGGAAAAAGAAATGAGAAGAATGGTGGCTTTCTTTGTTTGTAGTTGAAGATTCATGAACCTTTGACTTTGTCCACCATTCTTATCTCATGCTTAACCTAACCATTTGATTTAACCCTAGTTTAATCTCTACACTTGACCATGGTTTAGATTATGATAAGTTTTGATTTTTCTTTTCATTTTTAATTAACTTATCATAATAATTTAGCTTCTTCTTCTTCTTGCTTCAAGTGAAGAAAGCTCTCTTCATCAATGGTGATTGATGTTTTTGAGTGAGAAATCCAATTCTAAAGTTAACCCACTTCCTATTTCTTCATCCTCTACCTCTTGCCATGTAGTAGAGTGTGTTTCCTTCACAAGTTTCTTGACTTGGTGAAGTGAGAGCTTGATCTTGCGATGCTTCGACGTAGATCATCTTCGGCATGGACATCGACGACCTAGCTCGCTTTTTCTCCGACGAAGCCGACTCTAGAGCCCGGATTCCTTTTGGACAGCGGAGACGACCTCGTTGCGGAGTTATGGAGGTGGAGCACCGGATCTACAAAGGTTGTATTTCCGTATCTCTTAGTTAAGTGTTAACTAGATTCCTTTTTCGCCTAGATTTCTAGCAAACGATCCGTAGTTTATTGTTTCTCGGCACGTTAGAATTTGAAATTGGCATGGTTGATGCCTTGTGAGATCTCACTAGAGTGTCTAGGAACCCTACAGTGGTATCAGAGCCTAGCTAGAGCCTTAGGCGAAGTCTAGACGGAATTTGAAACTCGATCGAACCCGAAACACCAAATCAATCTTGCTCTCTGTACTTTTTTGAAAACAGTGAGTTTTTCCAAATTAAAAATTGCTAAAAAATTCACCAGGGAAAAATAAGAATTACGGTGCAAAAAGTTTCTGGTGAACAGTAAATTTCGCGGCGGATCCGCGGCAGAAGCATGGCTTCTGCGGCGGATCAGCGGCCCCTTAATGACGTCAGCCCTGTTCCTTTGCACAGTAATTCCTAGTTCAAAGAGCTGAGTTTTCTGGGAATTTTTAATATTTATTCAAGAGTTGAATTTTTCTGCTGTATTTTTGGGGATTCGGTGTTTCGATCGGAGTATCAAATTTTGTCTGTGTGGCTTTCCGGATAAATTTTAGAATATGTTAAAAAGTTCGACCGGATATAAATACCCAATTTTTCCCCTGTCGGGAAATTTCCAAGTGTTGGATTTTTCCGTAGTTTAACGACGTTCTAAGTAGTGCAAGTAATACGATGGTCCCTCTAGAAGACAACAAACCTTAACTCGATTATGTGACCGTCTTGAACTGCCCTTTGAACCTTCGGGTTTGGGGCAGTACGGCGTGCCACATGTGAGGCGTTGGCTTGACCCTTCTACGGCTGGACCGTCGGTACTGAGGCACGAACTGAATGTTGTTAGACTTATTTCATGTGTTGATCTGTATCGGGAAAACTTGGGTGTTCGAATGTTCAATCGGAAAGTTTAACATTTTCTAATTATCCAGAATGTGATACAATAATTGGAATTCACAAATTGTTATGAGATAACTGAATGAATGTTATAAACGTAGCAATTTAGTCTCACTTGATCGGTTGCCACGGAATTTTGATGTGATCAAAAGTCCGTCGCAATCACGTAGCGTACGCGGATACTCGCCGGGTAAACTTAATAGACAGCCTCACTCCATAGCCCCGACCAAGTGACTGTAGGAGAACCCCGTCGCCGAAAGCATCCGTTCGGGTGCTTGCGGTGGCGGTGTTCCGCCTTGGTGCACTTCGTCGACGGTATCGGGGGTGCGGCCGTCTACTGAAGTTTGCGACGAGCATTCGATCAGGATGTCGGGAATCTTGTTGAATTACCCGACTCGATATTGAAAAGTGTTTTCGATAATGAGACTAAAATGCGGGGTTTATAATTGTTAGGCATGCGATGTCTAAGTAATTCATTTGGTCAGGCATGCGATGTCTGAGATGGTTGCGGATTCCAACTGTTGTAGTTTTATACTTTCTTTTCTGTGACCGTAAGTGTAATATGTGATATCGCCGGTTTCGTTGCTATATGTCAACGACAATTGGGATGCGCATATTTACTTACGTTGATGACATGTGATGTTATGTGTTGCTGGATATGTTATATTGGATCGTCGTGTTTGAATAGCCGGGGGTTTTTATGTGAGATGAGTGTTTTTCATTTTCATTCATGTAAAAAACTTGTATGTAATATTCTTTTATTGGGGCACTTCCAGGTTGCGGATGTTGTCACCATTTGTATATTATTTACTTTTCTGCACTAGGATAGACCCAAGGAGGGGAGCACAAGTAACCGGGTTCTGGGGTCCAGTGGGAGACCATCTCGAGGAGTCGAGTCCGGGTCTCCTAACTCTAGAATTGGCAGGGTTGCTTGCCGCTCTCGTAGGGGTCTAGGGGTGTGGGTTTGGCTATTCATCACGACCGTGGAATCCGTGTTTTATACTGGCTCGTATTGAAAACACGGACGTCCTAGTATATCCAATATTTCATATGATTCTTCTGCTGCGATATCTGTGATGTGATCATGTGATGTTCTGTGATAGATACAGTATATAGTATATATGATATATTATATAGACGTTACTTATGTTTTACACCCGCGCTAGCCCTGCCCTGCTCTGCCGTTAGTTACCTAAACTAACGGTGCACGAGGGGACATCGAGGCGAATGCGGATGGCATAAGTGTACGTCGTATTTATCTGTGATGTTTAGGTAATTTAAAATGATGGGACTTCATTAATGTGATTAATGAAATAAAAAAAACCTAAGATGTTGTAGAATTGAATTTCAAAATAAAACAGGTAGCTACAGTTCTTGCTTTGCACAGCGGTATATGTGATATATCCTGCACCTTATTCGATGAGGAAAGGACCGAGATCCCTTCACCGGGAGTAACTCCTTTAGCAATAACTGGCAGATGCTACACACTCGGTTTGTCTTTTGATTGCTTTTAAGAGTTCTGCTTTGCACAGTGATATATATGATATATCCCGCACCTCATTCGACGAGGAAAGGACCGACGATCCCTTCACCGGGAGTGACTCCTTTAGCAAAACTGGAAAAGCCTCAAAAGCACTCCATTTTAAAATTCATTCGATCCTACAACGATATCAAGTTCATTACGCAATAGGTTTTCAGAAAAACCTGTCGTAGCCCTCCGTCATTTCAGATAAGTAGTAGTTAGTATTCGTGCTACATTTGTTGGCCTGCGTCAAGGCGTAGTGTGCGGTAGCTAACTGGTGCTTATCTGCATAAGCATATGATGTGATTGGATTAGGGTAGTCGTGCGACTTTGTTGGCCTGCGTCAAGGGTCGTGCGGGTGGGTTTAATTCAATCAGGAAATGACGGGTTGAACTTGACTAGCGGACTATGGTTTGTTGGCCTGCGTCAAGGTCATAGGATGCTAGGGTGCAAAATCTTATCGGGAATTTCAAGTGTTGAAATTTGCAATGAGATTGCATACCTTCTATGAGATAGTTGGATCCCGATACCCGCTGCGAGTAAGTGTTGCTCCTGGGAGAGTTTTATACATTACAATTAGCCGATCAAGTAGGTGTCTAGAAAGGTGTTAACGAGGTTACGCCTCTGGGAAAACGAGGTTTACATTAATTAGGTTCGTGCGAAAGCACGGGGGACCTCCCTCAAAGTACCGACACTGGCCTGGCTGAAAGATTGGCGAACTTGTAGTGTGTAATTAATCCCGGCTAGTCTTACCTTTTAGGGTTTGAAGGAAGATTTGATAAAAAGCAGTGGGAGCCATCCTGATTAGATAAAATAAAACACCAATCTATTCTTGACAGAGCGCACGCTGAGTGTTTTCTTCTCTCTCTCTCCAGGTAGCGACCATATCACGCCTTAATCAAGATAATAATACGGATTATTGACCGAACCCGCTTGTTATACTGAGCTGGGGAACGTTGATCCCGCTCCAACTTATAATTGTTATAAGACAGAGCAGGAAATTGGGGATTACCAGAATTCTCGTGCCACCCAAACGAAGAGAGTGCATGCTGATGCATCATCTTCGGGTGTGTTCATTACAAAGAACTGTTTCTCAGTATCCTCTACGTCCTGGGTATTTGATACCAGATCAGGATCCCAGATATGTAATCTGTTACATAGGGCTACAGACAGGTAGAGAACTGAGAACGGGTGATAAGTTTCATGAGGCAGAAAACGGGGCAAGTGTTGCAGCCAAGTCTGTTGGTCACTGTCACCCTGTATTACCAATACATTGATTCTGAACGAATGTTATTAGATATCGAACCTGATATACCAAATCATATCACTCTCTTTGTTAGAAAAGAAAGGATATAATTTTGTATTGATGGATAATGTTTTGAACATTTCCTATATCAAAGGTTGATCGGTTCAGGCACGTTATCTAAAAGCATTGATGTTCTAAATCAAACTACAGTTCTTAGTATATGGAACACACACAAGAGGAAGAGTTCAGAAATGAACGAATTCTTCTTGAGGCATTGTAGACTAGGTCAGATCAATGTGACCCGACCAGCTAGAGTTACATATAGATGCATATTTAAATCAGTTTGAATTTACATCTTGTGAAACTCGCCAGTCATGTCACAAAGATAAGATGACCATAGCTCCGTTTACTGGAAACAGAGAAAGAGTTGGTAAACTCTTGGGATGATACATGTTGATGTATGTAGGTCCCCTGTCTACACATGCCAGGACTGGTTCTTTATACTTCATTACGTTCTCTGATGATCTCTCGAGATTCAGACATATGTTCCTGTTGAAACACAAGTCCGAACCTTTTGAGATATTCACAGAATATAAGTTAGAAGTAGAGAACCAATGAGGGTAAAAGTATTATGTCCTTTGATGAGATCAAGGAGGAGAATACTTGAGCACGGAATTCCTGGATTATTCTAAAGGAGAATGAGATTCTCTCTCAGCATTCCTCCTCCGTATACACCATAGCACGACGGTATATCGGGGTGGAGCAATAACACCCTATATGATAAGGTGTGCTCTATGATGAGTACTACTGAGTTACCTATTTCCTTTTTGGGAGCTATGCACTTGAGAAGCTGCATACCTATTGAATAGGGTTCAAATCAAATCAGTTGCCTACCGCTTCATATGTGATATGGAAAGGGAAGAACCCATATCTTAAGTTAGTTAAGATTTGGGGTTGTCCGGCCTATGTCTAAAAGCAAAATCCGGACAAGCTTGAGGCAAGGTCTGTAATGTAGAACTGGAAATGTTCCAGCCATACAAACTGCAACTGATGATTTGATAGAACCAAAGGATTCAGTAGATTCCAACGAACCTCAGCCTCTCCGCCGATCTAGTAGGGTTCCTCACCCACCTGAGAGATACTTCGGTTTCTCTATGACAGTGGGAGCGAGGACTGCATCATGAGATGATGACCCAACTAGTTTCGAGCTGGCCATCAGGAGTGTGACTCTGTAAGAATGGCTGGATGTTTAGCGATCTGAGATGGAATCCTTATGCACCAACAAAGTATGGACTTTGATTGCTATATCTGAAGGGTTAAATCCCCATCAGGAGCAAGTATATCTTGAGAAGATTACTTGGTGTATATGGAAAAGTTGAGACTTTCAAAGCTAGACTTGTTATAGGTTTTCGTCATTGACCAGGCGTGGATAATGATGAAACCTTTTCAAGTAGCTATGCTTAAGTCCATCCGGATCCTACTTGCCACGGCTACATACCATGACTACGATATCTGGCGGTTAGGTGCCATGACTGCTTTTCTAAATGATGATTTAGAAGAGTGCGTCTGTAAGTACACAGCCAGAGGGCTTCGTAAACAGTGGGAGCAGCGGAAACGTGTGCAAGATGCTTTATAGGATAAAGCAGGCATCGCGGAGTTGGAACATCTGTTTTGATGAATTAGTCAAAGAGTTTGACATCATCAAAATGGTAGATGAACCTTGTATACACAAAAAGGTAGTAGGGAGTATGGTGGTGATCCTCGTAGAGTACGTGGATGACATACTCTTGATAAGAAAGGAGTTTCTTATGCTACGCTCGATCAATCTCCGTTTATCACAAAGATTCTCCGTATAGGATCAAAATGATACCTACTAAATCCTGGATTTTGGATCTATGAGATAGATCTAATTGGATGTTAGGAATCTCACTAGCTGTAGTGAGATGGTATCAGTTGATCCTGGGGAGAATCACTGGAAGTGTTCCAGGGTGATAAAGATGACTGAATGTCAGTCACAGGCATTGTCCTTTCCCTCAGTAAAGGGACGGTATGTTGGAAGAGTTCCAAGCAAGATACCGTGACATACTAGACGATAAAGGCAGGATACATCGCTACTTAAGATGCTACCAAAGTGGCTGTTTGGGAGTATATTGGTTCATGAGATGAACTATGTTCCTCCCATTGTGTGACAATGGAGTTGTGGCTTATGCCAAGGAACGCCGGTCCCATCAGTGATCCAGACATATTCTAAGACAGTATCACTTGATCATGGAGATGGTTGATCTCCAGGGTGATCGAGGTTTGGAGAATAGACTCAGAGGACAACACAGCGGATCCACTCACAAAGGCCTGTTTCTAGAGAGAGACTTTTATGGGATGGTTGAGTATGAGATACTACAACCACTGCTATCAGATGGCCCTAGTGCAAGTGGGAGATTGTTAGTTATATGTATGCCCTAGAGGCCATTACTGTACATGGATGTATATTGTAGTGGATGCTGGGACATATATAGGGAGGACTTTCTTGCTCGACATGATAGTATGCTATCTGGTTACCTTTTACCTTAACGTGTATGCTGTTTTTCTCTCTGTTACATGTTGGTAAAGCCCTTAGGATGTGTGCTTGACTACCTGAACTATGATGCGGATCATACTAGTGGGGACATGGTAGTCCATAAGTACATCCTTCAAAGTCCCTAGTCGTGGGTGTATCGAGACGGGGCATCGATATACCAGAGTAGACTAGCGTATACCTTCTCGACCCATACAGATGGGCGATGGATGATCCCATATCCATCGGTGTTTGACATCAGAGATGATATACGGGTGCTCAGTAGAGACTGGGTACACTGGACGGACTCGCCGAGAACTCCCAGATGGTATTATACCTCACGTCAGATGGCAGTTCTCTGGTGACACTGGTACAGAGTAGTCTGTTGACCCGAGATCGTCATAGAGTCTTGTGTGGTTCCCACTGTGCTTTGATTTCCATCTTACCACGTCCAAGAGGGCGTGCAAAACGGTGGTTTTTGGGTACAGTCCCGAGTCACATGGAGGCAATGAGCGATAGGAGGGGATTCGTCTCTCCCGGTATAGGGAGTTGATGTTGCGCTGTGTTCGATTGGCTATAATAGGAAATCCCTGGCCAGGGTTGCTGAGATTTACTGGTAAGTGTTACCAGTAGTTTCTCGAAAAGTTATAGACCTCATATCGACACCACTTATCGAGCTATTGTGGTCTGACGTATACCACCCCTAGGCGAGATATGCGACAGATCAGACGATCAGACCGGACTGTACGGTAGTGTTACTGGTCGGATTCACTGGAGTGTGAGCGGGCTTGCTCGTCGATCTTCAGATCGCTCAATACCCGGGTGGCCGTTACGTTTAGCAGACCGC
The DNA here is from genome assembly GCA_030015575.1 of Agapanthus africanus. Lineage (NCBI taxonomy): Eukaryota > Viridiplantae > Streptophyta > Magnoliopsida > Asparagales > Amaryllidaceae > Agapanthus > Agapanthus africanus. Next base: position 764,227,750 of record JASDDO010000022.1, on the reverse strand, counting down.
TTGCGGCTTGTGGGTGTTTGATATGATCATCACCTGCTGCCGGCGTATTGACGAGTCTTTAGAGTCCTACACAGAGGTTTCCTCGCTCAAGCGAAACGAAATAGGAGCGCATATGAGATATGTGCGGGACCGAGAATAATACGTGTATGTGATACCGTATTACATTCTCGTGATGAATGTGTCGTATGGTTATATGCGATATAACCTAGTTATCGAATCGAGGGTTGATTCGATAAGACGATACATTGGATACTAGTCGGTTATATGCGATATGACCGGATCGTTAAATCAAGCGTTGATTTAATGATTTAATGCATAATTATATATTTGATATATTACTTTGCGTTAACTAGTATTGGTTCACTTTAAATGGATTTTCTCACTCGGATTGTACACATTGTATATGTGATATACTTTTGTGCACTTCATTGTATCATGTTTGATGATACATGTTTACTTGAGTTTGTGTAAAGATTAAACCATGGTTATTTAAATGGTTAGGGTTTTGTTTTTCATATCTATTTATTCATTTATTTATTTATTTTCTTTTTGGAAAAAGAAATGAGAAGAATGGTGGCTTTCTTTGTTTGTAGTTGAAGATTCATGAACCTTTGACTTTGTCCACCATTCTTATCTCATGCTTAACCTAACCATTTGATTTAACCCTAGTTTAATCTCTACACTTGACCATGGTTTAGATTATGATAAGTTTTGATTTTTCTTTTCATTTTTAATTAACTTATCATAATAATTTAGCTTCTTCTTCTTCTTGCTTCAAGTGAAGAAAGCTCTCTTCATCAATGGTGATTGATGTTTTTGAGTGAGAAATCCAATTCTAAAGTTAACCCACTTCCTATTTCTTCATCCTCTACCTCTTACCATGTAGTAGAGTGTGTTTCCTTCACAAGTTTCTTGACTTGGTGAAGTGAGAGCTTGATCTTGCGATGCTTCGACGTAGATCATCTTCGGCATGGACATCGACGACCTAGCTCGCTTTTTCTCCGACGAAGCCGACTCTAGAGCCCGGATTCCTTTTGGACAGCGGAGACGACCTCGTTGCGGAGTTATGGAGGTGGAGCACCGGATCTACAAAGGTTGTATTTCCGTATCTCTTAGTTAAGTGTTAACTAGATTCCTTTTTCGCCTAGATTTCTAGCAAACGATCCGTAGTTTAGGGTTTCTCGGCACGTTAGAATTTGAAATTGGCATGGTTGATGCCTTGTGAGACCTCACTAGAGTGCCTAGGAACCCTACACCGGCCATCTACTAATTCGGCTACCAATAGGTGATGAATAGTTAAGGATTGATACGTAGTATATACATGAAAGATAAAGATGGCCAGAGATATATAGTCTCACTACTACAATAAGAGGTTGCCCCTACGGCTTTATCCGTAGGGGCAAAACATTGCCCCTATGGATATATTCGTAAAGGCTAGAAAATTCTCCGTAGATGCAATCGTCGCAGGTGCAAGTCTTTGTCCTGAATATACCCCTACGGAGTAAAAAGTGCGCTTACGGTTTAATGTGTAGGAGACTATGTACCTACGGTGTATTCCGTAGGAACAAAATATTTATTTAATTTAGTGGTTTATAAAATAAAATAATTTCCCCTCCGGTGCTATCCGTAGGGGCAACTTCTAGCCCCTATGGAGTTAGCCATAGGTCGACATATAAGCCCTTACGGGTGTATCCATAGGGGCACGTGTAACTCCTGTTACTGAATCCATAGGGGCAAAATGTCAGTTATCTAGCCCCTACGGAGTTAGCCGTAGGTCTACATATAAGCCCCTGTGGGTGTATCCGTAGGGACACGTGTAACTCCTGTTACTGAATCCATAGGGGAAAAATGTCAGTTATCCTGATATTTTGTCCATACGGATAAATATATAGGGGCAAACTGTGGACCTACGGATTACTCCGTAGGTGCAACAGATGGTCCTACGGATTAATCCGTATGGACATAATATCAGGGTATTTTTTTAAGAAAGGGCTTCTTGTTTTTAACCCGTCCTGTGCACAATAATATATACATCATATAACCAAATACAGAAATATTCATAATCAACATCTCACGCATAAAATATAAAAGAAATTGATAAACAGAATACGATATCAGGATAAATCATCGTGAAAAAACAAACAACCACCAACCATTATCGTCCAAAATTTATACAATATGTATCAGATAAGTATATACATTCTAAAAAATATAAATAAAGCTACCCAAGTTCGGTCCAGCTTCTCCAACTCTGATAATCGACGTAATCTGGCGCATCTGCTCCTCGGTGCAGTCCCGAGTCGTCAAAAACTCGACCAATGAAGGAGCGGACTGTGCAGGAGTCTGAGCGGGCTGTGGAGCTGCAGGAGTGGTCTGCGCAACCGCAGCCAAGGCAGTGGCTTGCGGAGCCGCAGCCGAAGGAGATGCATGTGGATCCACAGCCGAAGTACCCTGTCGCATCTGTTCAATTAGTCGAATTAGAACTGTGTATTAGTCGAATTAGTTTCATTATCAGGTTATTATGAAACCCCAATCTAAGATTAATCAAAGTTATGTTTACAACTAAATAAGCTCAGGCTACTAATATTGGATATGTTACTATTTATAATATGATATAATATTTTACTATTAAGTAGTATACATACCATCATCTCCTTCAACTCCTGGACGGTGGTCTTCAAGGTGGCAACATCTTGCTCTAGACGTCGCTCAATGGGGGGGGTAAAGGAAGTAACCACCGGAGTATAGTCCAACCTCATATGGGCACTGCTAGGACCCAGTCCCCGGCCTCTCTCCCAACCTCCGTGGTGCCCTCCGTGTGCAGCGTCTAGAACTGGGGTCAGCAGCATCAGATCGTTCTGTCCAGTAAAATCGATCCCCGATACCTCCGCCTGCTCCACCACCCGCTCCTACACCCACATTAACCATTAAAATATAAGTATATCATTTAAATTTGAACTTTTCAAAACAAAAATTTCAAACCTGTTAGAATAAATATTAACACTTACGCAATACTCCTGGATAGCGGTGTCAGGGAATCGAAGCTCGCCCGTGGAAGGATCTGTCGAGGTGCCGTGGACGGCAAGATACGCGGACATCACACTCGGTGTACCACCTTGCGCCAGGGTCTGAGCTCTCTGCAATTCGCAAAAAATTTACATATATTATAAAATAACTCTTAATATTACATTATATCACAGTAGGTCTATTGTAATTTACCGATAACTCCATGGCACGAGTAATATTCCTTGAGCCACCTGTATAAGTGGGGCGACCCCTCTTCGCCGACTTCCTATTCTCTATATTTTGATCGGCCTGTTTCTGCATAACACATTCAGATTTAGTTTTCTAATTAAGCAACACAAAAAAATAAATTATATACTAAATAATGAATTACATTTAAAATACAAACCTGTTTGCGCTGAGAGTCAAAATATTGGCACAAGAAAGGTCATGTATCTACGTCGACTTTTGCAAAGGCCGGAGTATGTAGGAGAGCCGCTCTCTCTGCCTCGGGGGTCGCCATCCACAGAGAATAGCAGTCGATCTTCATCTCGTTCCTATTGTGTCGGACCTTTGATTGCATATTCTTCATTAGGCCATGGTACAGAGCGTGAAGATCGAGCACTCTCTCAGGGTGATCAGGATTGGGTACAGGCTAAAAGTCGTAATCCAACTGCAAATACAAAAATAACAATGTTGTTAAATTGCAAGTGTTAAATAATAATAAATATATTGGGTAAGTCAAATGAAACTATATATTAATACCTGAGCCTGATCCCAGAAGAGGGCAAATGAGCGCCGGTGCTGGTCGTCCCACTCAACGTGAAGTGGATACTTCTTCACGAGGCGGCTCTCATCCCCCATATACCAGCCGAACCTCTTGGCATAATCGCCGGTATAGCGATAATCAGGGGTAAAGAAGAGGGGGAATGCTGCCTCCCCCCTAGCTCTGTCGGGCCTCAGCCTGTGGGACTGATTCGGGCCGTGAGTTCCCCTCTCGGGATGGGGATGCCCTGCATCTATAAGAAATATCAAGACAATCAATATTAAGACAAAGTGGTATTAAGAAATCAAGGTTTAAATGAACATCTAATCTATCTTTGTATACGGAGAACCAGCGGAAAAGTACCGACGAAAGAACTCGAAACGGATGAAAACATAAGTGAATGCAGGTGTTTGCTTTATACATTCCTAATTTGTCCACACTCGACAAATCTATCGGTTATCATACGATTGAATTTTCTCGTCATATAAACTATACGACAGTTGTTAGTACCGAACTATACCGTCTGATATTTAACAACTTTCGTATAGTTCTATGTCACGACGAATATCGAACGTATGTTAACCGATAGACGGGGACTAAGTCGCGCTTTGATTTTCATATATCAGTATCGATGAGAATATGAAATTTTCATATTATTATCGAGTATCATATATTGGTTTTAACTTGAACATTTAACTTGAATAGGTTTTACGTTTACGTTTCGTTATTAAGGGTTCGAAATTTTTAGTTTAGGGTAAATTTTTCTTGCGTTTACGGTAAAATTGTACGTTTACGTTATTATCGAGTATCCTACTGAATGAACCGGTGCACCCTAAACCCTAACCCTAAATAACCCAAATTAACTTTATTAACCACAATTAACCATAATCGTTATCCTAACACAAATTATCCCTAATTAGCCCAAACTTAACCCAATTTACACAAATTAACCTAATTAACTCTAATCAACCCAAACTTAATCCAATTTACCCAAATTAACCCTAATCAACACACTAACCCTTTCAAATTATCAATAATTAACCCAAATTAACGCTAAACCTGAACCAAACCCTAACCCTAACCATACACTGAACCCTAACCCTAACAGTCACGACCCGAAGGTACGAAACGTGACTGACACTTAGATTACGAGACGTCTCAAGGCGTAACGTAACCTAAGTCAGCCAAAGCCCAGAAAATCTAAACCATAAACAATAAGAGTGAAGGAAAACCTTTCATGAAAACAATTTAAAAAATTTTAAGTTATATTAATCCCTTTTTAAAAACATCAAAATTTTCCGAAAATTTCAGCAGAGTCTCCTTTGTAAATACTAGCCTCCGAAATGGGTACAACAAAATATATAAACCTATAATGATATAATGGCATCCCCAAGCGGGAGCTAGCTCTTCGCCCAAGGCGGATCACAACCACACACAATATATATGCAATATCAAGCAAATAAGCATAAAGAAGCACAAAAATAAGAAAAACACAACATCGGCTCAAGTGAGCTCGACCCCAGAGAAACCACATATACACAAATCTCTCAGTCTCAACACTAGGTCGCATATACAAAATAAGAAGTGGTAGATGGAGAATATTAGATACAATGATAGTACAAAAGTGTCCTCGCAACCCACCTACGAGAAATGTCGCGAGTCTGAGCAAAAGAAGCCAATGAAAAGATACGCCCGCCGCTGCAAAGCTGACGGGTCCGACCTGCAAGACACTGTGGCACAACGGGGGTAAGTTGCCAGCTCGTGAGTAGCAAGTAACATCTAATAAGGCTATCGTAAGAATGCACGCAATGCGTCGCAATCTGCATATCTAAGTATAATGTGATGCTACTAATATGTATGCACATGGATGCAAAATCAATATGAAATCTTTAAGTGTTTAAATACGATGATCTTTGCATTCTTAACTTAGAAAAAAAATCTGTACAATAGCCAAGGTACCATCAATGAAATCATCCGAAAACCGTGTCAAGCATCGACACCAAATATGGAAATATATCTGTCTCAATGTCTCACTATATCAATGTCTCAATACCTCGGGCTCCGTCAGTCCGGATCGGCCCATATCATCAATCTCACGACAACGGTCGGTATCCTCCGGATATCCGCCGCGCCAGACATCACCGGTAAGTAGTCTTCCCCTACCAGGCTCATCGTCTACAACTCGATCTTCTTGCCCCGGGGTACCATACCGGGCCCACCATGTACCCGAGACGGTTCATCCACTCCTCGAATCGGGTCTCGAAATCCAACAGAAAACATGAAAACTCATGGTGGACGACCCATACATCACGAGAAAACCGCAACTTTATTTTAAAAATGATGATAATAAACTTTTGTTAAATTCTTGCGGTTTTCCCCAAAATCCAGAAATCTCATCAATACTGAAATCCTCAAGAAAATCATAATACCCAACATGTTGTATATGATAAATGCTTATGATATCAAAGGTATGCAATGTGATTTGTGGCTAGGAATCTATATAAGCATGATGATGAAGTGAGGTATATACATGCTATGCAATTCAATGTATCATGTATGATGCAAGTGTTTGATACTGAACTAAGCAGGTTCTATAGTGCTCGTGGCATGGCAATTACCAAAGGCGTGTGTGTTCACATAAATAGTGCACGTGCAACATGAGCCAATGGTAATGGTGTAAGTGTCCTAAGAGGTGATATCATACATAGGTATATAGATAACCATGCAATACCAGCAGACGAATAACTAGAAAGATATGCATATGAATGAGATGGTTAACTAACTAACTATGCATATGGTTTGCAAGTAATAAAGTGATCCTAACTATGGGGCACCTCGCGCCATCCAGATGATTTCCCTATAGATGTATACATCTACTCACCCGGACGCCTCGCTAATCTGATCCAACCACCGCTTTGCCTTTGCGCGCCGCGTCCGATATTTCCGCAACCGATCCTAAAATTGCACAACAAAAACATAAGATAACATATTCCTGAAATGACACAAGGTCACAAAATTAAAAGATCAACGCTCACAAGTTAGGCACTGTTCCCGCCAAAAATTTCTGCACAAAAGAGTCCCAGGCATCAAATGGCAGCGATACCCTTAAGAAAATGTGAATCTGTATTTTCCGGGCTGTATTTTGACAAACTCCCGAATAATAAACAGCTAAATTCTGATGGTATTGAAATCATCTTGAAAACCCTTCGATTTGATATATTGTGAGCTTCATAATTCATCCGGGATCAAAAGTTATGATCAAATGTCTATGCACATGTCATCTAAGGAAGAAGATGCGAACCAGTATTTTCCGAGCTGTATTTTGATAAACTCCAGAATGAGAAACAGCTAAATTCTGATGGTATCAAAAGTGTCTCGAAAAATCCTTCGATTTGATATATTATGGGTCTCATAATTCATCCGAGATCAAAAGTTATGAACAAATGTGCTATGCACGTGTAATCTAAAGTAATGCTCTACTACATGGGGAATGCATTTTTTAGTCCCACATCGGGAAAAGGAGATATGGTTTCTCTACCACTAAGGAGCTTAGTTCTCCATAGGAGCTTAGTTCTCCATATATAGAAGCCCTGTTTCTCCTCATAATGCGCATGTGCGCTACGTGCAACGCACGTGTGCCCGCCACTCACGCACCACGTGCAACGCACGTGCGCACCACATGAGAACATTTAATAATATTAAAAGGAGCTTAGTTCTCCATATAGAGAATCCCTGCTTCTCCTCATAATGTGCATGTGCGCTACGTGCAACGCACGTGTGCCCGCTACGCGCGCACCACGTCCAACGCACGTGCGCACCACATGAGAACATTTAATAATATTAAAGGGAGCTTAGTTCTCCATAGGAGCTTTGTTCTCCATATATAGAAGTCCTGCTTCTCCTCATAATACGCATGTGCGCTACGTGCAACGCACGTGTGCCCGCCACGCATGCACCACGTGCAACGCACGTGCGCACCACATGAGAATATTTAATAATATTAAAAGGAGCTTAGTTCTCCATATATAGAAGCCCTGCTTCTCCTCATAATGCGCATATGCGCAAGCTCCATGTGCGCTACGTGCAAATATGAGCGCCCAACACGTGCGACGCACGTGCGCCCAACACGTGCGACGCACGTGCGCGAACGCAAAGAAACCTTTTTCACCAGCGAGAAGCTTAAGCTCCAGCCTGTTCTTCCCCCTAATGAGTGAGCCATGGTTCAAAGGGTATATCCCTCCACACCTTCGATATATGGCACTGTAATCTCTCAGTGTCGTCGGAGAGGTGGTGGGTCCCAACGACCAATGATCCTTCTTTCTAAAATAAAAAAAAAGAAGAGAGATAGAGATACAGAACTCCTCTAAAACTTTGAGAAGAACTTGAAGAAGAAAAAGGTAAAACCTTTAGAAAAAAGAAGAATCTCTTCTAAAAAGATCAAAGATCTAAGAACAAGATCAAGATCTTCAATAAAAATAATAATAAAAAAGAAGTAATTTACTTCTTTGTTAGATCTTTTGATCTATATAAAGGCATTGCCTTTTGATGAACCATTGGTTCTTGATTTTGAGGTATAACCTCTTCAGAACAAGAAAAAACTTGTTTTTTGATCTAAATTTGATCAAGATGCGCTCTGCGCTATTGAACAGTGCCCTGCACTCTTAATTTGCCCTGTTGCGCCCCTTGGATTGGCGCAAGTCATTAGAGCGCGCCACGTGTCAATCTGCGCCTTGCGCTCCTAAAAACAGGGCGCTGCGCTCTTGGATTGGTGCACTGCACCAGAGCACGCCACGTGTCAGCAGCGCACTGGCGCAGCGCACTGGCGCAGCGCACTGCGCTAACAGACTTGCGCTCAACAGAGCGTGACACGTGTCACCTCCACATGCGCTGGCGCCTTACGCTCTTTAACCGGCGCAGAGCGCCTGACAGGCCACGTGACGCACTATCAGACCATTAAATGCTCTGCAGACCAGAACAAATGCTATGCATTATTAAAAATGGGGCAAAGCCCAATTAAAAGGCCTAACAGGCCTAATCTAAATGATGTGCATTTAATTAAAAAGCCCAATACTGTGCATTATTTTAAAAAAAAAGGGCAGAGCCTAAGCAAAGGCCTAAACAGGCCAATCATGAACAAAATGTTAAACATTTTCAAATGGACTTAACCCAATTCTGGCCGTAAGTCCTCAAGTTAAATTGAACTGAGCACAACTGCTCTCTCAAATCAATTTACACCCGGTTCAAGGGTACATTTCTGAACTCCTCTGATACTTTTCGTTGTAATCCTTCAACGTCGTCAGAGAGGTGACGGGTCCCGACAACCATATATTGCTACGGACTGTGGGGTCCTTAAACTCATGGACTAATGCGTCCTTAAACCCATATTTGTCCCCCAAAATAGGAACAATGGACCACCATGTCCCTAAACTGGCAATGGACCACCATGTCCCTAAACTGCAACAATAGAGCCCAAATGCTCTTTTGTCGGATCTAAACGATCCTGTTAAGTTGATCTTAGTCTCAAATTAGACTAACGTATCCTTAACAAACGTTTGAGTCGATCTTAGCCTCAAATATGGCTAACGTATCCTCAAACCAAAACCCCAAATCCAAATCTAAGAAAATACGGATTTGGACTAATCCACGTCCTACGGGCGACGACATAAATTAGTCTCCGTATACAATCCACGGGCAACCACAAACAAAACAAACACCCACGACATGAAGTGAAATTCTGGAGAAGGAGAAAGTTGTTACCGCGATACGGTAGCGTAATTAACTGCAGGGGCTTGCGCCTGCAGGGAAGATCGTCCCCACAATCAAAAAACCTCTCAAACGAGGGGAAATCTGACGAAGTCTGCTACATCGGTCGCATCCGTCTAAACCTCCGATACACGGTGCCATAAATCAACTTGGCATCTTCGGAGAGGTGGACGGATAAAACCAAATAGCATCTGCCCCGAATCTCAGGCAAGACGTCCCTGTCTTGGCCGCCATTCGGAGGGGAACAGATCCTAGCACGCCCAGTGGGACCTTTTCCTCTTTCCACTCCACACTTCGTGTGTCGTGTTTTTTCCGCGATCAAATAATCGCGGTGTGTATGTTTTTGGTTGCCCTTAGGGGAGTGGATATTGAAGCCGGCATTTCTTCTCTATGAAGAATGGCATTTGCTCCCACCCTAGCAACTTAGGCTCTGTCATATCCGGCGAAGTCAAGTATGGGTCACTTGCAGCCTCAAGTCTCTGCAATCCGGCTCTTCAAGAAATCAACGGGCTTCTTTTTGGGTCGATGCTCCCACCTCCCACCCTCGGTGCCTCAACGCCGATGGAGGAAGCCCAGAGGATGTCTGTCGTCCACAGGCAGGCTCCCCAAGCAGCAGCCTTGCCGACGGAATCAGTCCTCAAACAACTGGCACATGCCAAAGACCAAGGTCGACGCAGGGGGCAGAATATTCAAGCTCTTTAAGAAATCAATGGCTTCAAACTGCACTAATTGCAACAGCAACTCTCGCTCTGTCCCATTTGGAGGAGTAACCTACGGGCCCCAAGCGGCCTCCCTTTTCACTATGTCAGTGGAGCATGTAACTCAAGCCACCACTGGGCTATTCTTCGGGACCGTGCTCCCGCCAACGAGCTTCAGCGCTCCTGTACCATCGCAAGAAGCTCCCAAGAAATCGTTTTTTCAGCGTTCCTGTGCTTATTCACGCCCTACTTTGCATTATACTATATATAAGCACACACAAAAAAACTGTGATAATAAAAGACTAGAAAGTGAAAAATTATATTTAAAAGATAGGAATAGTTTAAGAAAAACAAGAAAGCTAGAGGTTTTCTTAAATGAAACTAGTAATAAGTAGTTATGAGCTGTTGTCCCAAGGGTTAGTAAGATGAAGGAAATTACTAATCTGAGGATAAAAATAAGCCTGAAAAATAGTTCCTGTTCTGGAAGCCAAACATTTGAATGTTGATACCCTACTATACGCACTTACACACATCTTGAAACTCGGGATAGTAGAGGATACTTAGAAGTGCTCTTGTCTAAAAGCCAAAGTGTAACACCCGAGCCCAATGCTACTATTTTCAGTTACTGTTTGAGCATAGTGTGGTACTCATTTCATTTAACTTGCTTGTTTGTTGCTTACTGTAAAATTTACCCGGCAAAGTCATTTCTACATATAACAAATTTTGGCATTTAAAATAAAATTGAAAATATTCATCTTGGCTTACTTGACACCCCTAGCCTCGTGGTAGCGTCTGTGCATTGTGTTCTCGTCTCGTTCAGTGAAACGGGTGAGTTTGGACGGCTACGCGCGTGTACATGTGTCCGTTTTGGGGGTATGCTTTTTAATCATAAAACACTTAATTTTAAAATTTGGATCCCGCTTAAAATCCTATTATTTCAATTTCAAATTTTTGGACTCGACCCGGGCGCGATTTGGAAATGTTTTATTTGGCGCCAAAATCCCAAATTTTTAATATTATTAAAACCATCGCATATATTTTTCTAACTAACATGATATCTTACTGTTCATTACCTATCTTTTAAATCTTTAAATTAACCTATATATATATATCCTACTGTTCCTTAAAATGTTTTGAATCTTTAATTAATATTTATCCCTAACTAACGATTCCCCTTTAGCCAATCACGTTCCTTTTAATTCCGTGGGCCCCCACCTGCAGCTCTCTTTCTCTCTCTCTCTCTTCTCTCTCTCCACTTTTTCCCTCTCTATCTCCCCCTCATATATTCTCTCGTACTTCTCTTTATCATTCTTTCTCTTCTTACTTCATATCTCGTTTCTCTTTTTTTTTAACTGTTCTTTTGTTGCCGGAATTCCGTCGTGCCGGTGACGCTTCTCGACGTTCCAGCAAGGTATCCCGACCTGTGTGGTTCCTTTGTTCGTCGTTTGGGTTCATTCCGTGAACCGTGCGCCCGTCGCGAGTTTTCCCCGCCGACGGTTAACGTTCCGTTTTCCCGATTCGCGACCTATCGAGGCAAGTTAATCTTGCTACATGCTATATAATTCATTTTATATCTATTTAAATAAATACCATACCTATAGTTTAAATCTAGTGCCCTATGTTTAATTTTATAACGTTCCGATGTTCCGTTTGCATCCGTTTATATCATATTAAATCTAGATCATGAAAACTTTTCTTGTGACATACTAGATTACATTATACTGCATCCATATCAATTAAAATATACATCGTCGTAATATTTCTTATTATTATCTTTAATTAGTTTATAATCTTCATTTTATGATATTATATATATTTAAAATATTATAGTTTACACATGAAACGTCGTTGAAAAAGCGGATACGACAAATCTGAAATTTACTGTACACCTTACCGTATAAAATTCATTATAAATCATATAAAAATCATTAGTATACGTTCTTTAGTTCGTTACGAAGCTAACTCAGAATACTATAATTCTATGAAATATTTACTTGCAAAATAAATTGTTTAAATAATATAAAATGCAAATGAAAATGTCTCCAAACTGCTGTCCAGGAAAATTCCAGCAGCAAACTTTCAACTTCGAATGTTCATAACTTTTTGTAGGGACAACCTGAGATGCTTATACTTATAAAACTGAAAACCTTATTGAATTATCTTTGTTTTGGTATAAGACACGTCCCTTTTTGAGAACGTTTGTTATTTTTAAGCTATTTTACAAATTAGGGTGACGCTGAATTTCTGAACGGAACTTTCTTGTGCATGGTTAATCAATACCACTTTTTTAGTTATTAATCGCTTTGAGTATGCTATCCATATTAATATTATTATATCAATATTTATATCACATATTGCTTAGTTGTACATCCCACATTACCATTTTATAGTTTTATTACTTTTCGGATACCCGTTTGCATCCATCGCATTTAAGATACATATAATTGCATCCATAGATCACATTACTACATAATAATGTGATATTAACGCTCCATGTTTAATAAATTGCATCCTAATTAATATTGGAACTATAAATGTAACCCTAATCGATAACTGTGCATCCATGTCCTTGAAATTATATCTATTTGCATATCATATTACATGTTCCAGTTTATTGTTCTGATAGTACTCATGCTTGTTTATTTATACACATGCTTATGTTAGTTTGATTATGAGCACCCACATGACATCTTGTGCTTCCTGACATAACCTGTTACACTTCCTACTATACCTGACATGGTACCGTGTACTGTTGACTTGACCTGATGTACCATGACTCGACCCGTTACCTGATCTTGTGTCTAATGCCAACAAACCTGATATGTAGTCCTCATGGACCGTTCCTGTTGTCTATCCAGACAAACCTGCTTTTACCTGATCATGTGTTGGCATTAGTCCTTGATTACTGAATACCTGACTTGACATACACAACTTGGGGGTATGGAGAAATCAAAAGTGTAAACTAAAGTGTAACTTAAAAGGGTATTGCTTGATCCATGGTCCCGGGGGGGGTAACGGGACAGAGCCATTCGTGACTCTTACATTTTCCTGATCCGTGGTCCCGGGGGGTAACGGGACAGAACCACTATTGGTTCACATATTCCTGATCCGTGGTCCCGGGGGGTAACGGGACACATCCTTTGAGTTACATGGAGGATTACTCAAATTGATTTCAAATACTTTAGAATAGAAAACCTGATAGAACAGTTTAGTTTACCCACTGCACGCTACCCTGTACTGGTATGATTCATATTATTGTTATTCTTGCTGTATTCATGTTTATATTACATTGCCTGCTACACTGTTCATATTATATTACTTGATGACATGACGCGCTAACGTCTGGGTTTTGCATGGCCCAGATTCCGTACCGCTGTTGCAGTCCGAGCAGGAGTACTTCAGCCAGCAGGCTGAGATGTGAGTTCAGTAGTAGTTAGTTTTATTTCCTGCATTTATTTCCTTATGTGAGCCCGCATTATGGGACACACTTTTCAGTTATTTGTATTGGATCATTTGCTTCCGCATTTATTTATTATTGACTCATGTTATTCTGGATTATGGACATGTTTTAGATAGTTTTATCTTGTTCTTGATATCTCTACAGCCGTAATGTGACTGTGGATGGATACTTCCTACCCACAGGTAGCATGGTTGGCTATGTCACGTGCCCAATCTAGCATACTCTGGGAAGCGGGACGTGACACAAAGTATGAAGAAAATAAAAGTGGAGAATAAAAGATAAAATGGTGAAGAGAAAAATGAACACTGGTTTTGTTATCACCGAGGCCGCAATAAAAAAATATAGCGAGGGTGCTTTATCACTTAGTGTCTTAGACCAACTGGTTTGGGAGCCACTGCTAAGCCTTAGGCGTTGCAAGACGAGAAAAAACACCTAATTAGCAAGCACATGAGTAATCGGTCGGTTAGTACCTCAAGAAGTATTAACGGTCGTATGAAGAATGTGTGAGCAAATTCCATCTAAATATCTATTAAAAAGTACTAAGGTAGATGGACAAGAGTATGATTGCTTGAATTGAATTCTCTGAGTGTAGGGATGTCCAGTTCACACACGTAGGGGTATATGATCAATGTTTGGAAGAAAGGTAGGAATGAAAACTAAAGGCAATGTTTTATTGAGGGATAATGTGATTTCTAACATTTTTTCATGACCATTAAGATAAGGCTCATAGCAACAGAAAAGCTGGTATAGTTGAAAACTCTTATTTTCAAGTTCTTTCTTTTATAGTTCTTATCTTTATATAACTTTTCCCATCTCTCTTTTATTATAGAATTTTGTGGATGTAATCCGCTAAAAAGCCTCAGGAGACAATACTCCTCCTACTAGGGATATGCTACTGGCGCCGAGTAAGGAAGGCTGGGGGAAACTCTCCTTCTGGACTGACTTCGCTGACTCCAACGGCGGAAATTGATGCTGCTGTTCTAACTGGGAACAGCTTTGAACCACTTAGGAAGGTCCGTAAGAACTCTCCGACCGCTATGCTGAAAAGATCTCCTCCATCTATGGAGAGCGCTACAAAGGTGAAGCCGAAATAGCCCTCTCAACGGCTGTCCTCTAAAATCTACAAGGTCCGGCGTCAAGTCCAAGACTCGGTAATTGATCAAGATTATCCCCGCCGAAAGAAAAAAGGTGAAAGTTCAGCGGGAAGAGGACCGTCTCATCAAGCCACAAAGGCGATAGCTACTTGGGTACTTCGACCGCTCACAAGAGAAGAAAGCCGTAGAAAATCCCTGGGTCTGCGACGAACTGCAAGACCACTGAACCCAAACACTCTAAGTCTGGGGGCATGATGGTACATACCGTCTATATAGCATCTGGAAAAGAGGATAGCCATGTCTTCACAGGTCATAGACCGCTTACGCGATCAGTGATTAAGGCTCAGGAGCAACAACAACAAAAGCTCCAAGAAATGCTGACAGCCATGGCCACACTTACGGGACCGAAAGCAAGCCCGGAGACATCCTCGGAGCAGCGCCGTGAGCAGGAAACTGATGCCGAGTTTCTTCAGAGAATCCTCGAAAAGAAGGACAAAGAGGAAGCGGAACAAGCTGCCAACATAAAACAAATGGCGTTCTTATTCCAACACATGGTCGGGATGATGTTACAGCCGGATCCTCCAGCTGAAGATCCTCCGATTATCCTCGAAGATGACCGAGTGGAGACGTCAAACCCTCCTCCAGCTCTTTCAGCGGCCAAGGAAGAGACTATCTCCAAGGCCATTCTGGATGATTACATCGCTCAGCAAATACGAGCTCACCAGGCGAATGAAGCGGCTGGGCAGAGCGTTAAAACGGGACGACCCTATCCAGGATGGTATGACCAAATAAGGTACCCGGCGGGATATACGATCCCCAAATTCCACGTATATAAGGGGACGAGAAATCCGCACCAGCACGTTGCTCAATTCAGAGCCTTGTGCGGTAATACTGGGGGTGACGATAAATTGCTGCTTCGCCAATTTTTTGGCAGCTTATCGGAGACAGCGTTTGAATGGTACTCGGAGCTTCTCGACGACTCCGTCAAAATGTTTACAGAAATGGAGTTGTTGTTTACCCAACGTATCGCAAGTGCTAGTGAACGCACCCCAATAACAGCATTGATCAATGCCAGGGTGAAGCCAGGTGAAACGTGGGTGCAGTACGCAATACGATGGCGGAACTTGTGGTCAAAATGTGAGCAGCACATTGAAGAAGCGCCGGCAGTGGGCATGTTTGTGGGCACTCTTGACCCTCAAGCAATTATTTCTCAATTCATGATGTTCTTCAAGTCGACCACATTCCAGGCCTTGATTGACAAACTGGCCCAAATGGACCAGATGGGTCATAGACCGTCTCCTCCAAACCCGGAGCCGCGAAATGAAAAGGGTAAAGGGAAAGTGATTTTTATTGCCAATACCCAACAACAACCGGACAACTTAAAGTCGGTCGTTCGCCAAAACAACGTGCGTTCACGCCCATCCCTCGAGGAGAGACTGGGACGCCCTTATTCGTTTCCCCAGGACAAAACAAGGAGATTATTTGAGCTAGCGGTGCGCAACAGGCTCATCATTCTCCCGAATCCAAAACGACCGTTGCAACCCGGCGAGGCTAATAGTCACAATTATTGCCCTTACCATCAAACGGTAAGCCATCCAGTTAAAGATTGCTTCATCTTTAAAGGCTGGATCGAAGACCAATACCAACAGGGCAAATTCGCACTGTCCGAGAATTGGAAAGTAAGCCTGCCTCAGCCGCACGCTCTCAAAAAGACGGACACACCGGAGGCATCATGCTCGTTTGTCGAAGAAGCTCCATGGGAGGTCGCCCTTTCAGCCAAAACGAAAAGAATGCTGAAGGATCTTCAAACATGCCCGGCGATCAGGTGGAAAAATCCACTGGAACCCGAGATCATTGAGGGAATGCTGAAACTGCGCCCAATTCCAAAAATTAGTGGTGATAATCATAGTGCTCACATTCAACCGTCAAAGTCTTCGAAGACGAAAAAGAAGAAATCCAAGAAGCCCGTGAAGCCTGGTGACAAGTGTACGGACTTGCAAAAACATATCGACGCGCTGGAAGAATACAATCAAAAAGCGCGGACTCCAATCACACTCCAAGAATTTCTCAGCCATGTCCTTAAGGACGGAGATGATGACAATGGAGAAGACTCGTTGGATGAATCTGAAGATTATGTGGCAAGATGCCATGTGATCTCTCACTCGTTGATAAACGACGAAGAAGCTCCTTACACAGAGAAGCTAGGGGCAGATCCTGAGCCAGAACTTCTAGGACCATCAGACGAAATGATCGATGCATTCCTGAATGAAGCCCGTCTTCAAAGCAAAGCTGATCGAGAGCGCGAGATGGCCATATTCGAGAAAGCCAAACGCCGACGACTAGATGAAAGGGTCAAAACACTCCCACCAGATCAAAGTACATCCGCCGCAAATAAAATCAAGTTCAAGATGAGGAAAAGATTCGCCAAAGCCATATCGATGGGAATGAAGCTGCCACTCTCTGAAGGAAACACTCCAGATGAAGCGGATGTACATCCTAACTACTGCTTATGTCATCGAAAGATTGCGCACCCAACCGAAGAGTGTAATGCTTTTAAAAACTGGTGGCAGGGATACGTTGCTCACCGGCAGCACGTTCAGTGATTGAAGTGCAAAGCTCGTCAGAAACAGAGAAGCACGACAAATGAGCATATGAAAACTGCCGGCAACGGTCACATGGTTGACGACAGAAGATCGCAAGCTCTCACCTTCGGGAGCAATTCTGAAGAAGAAATGACTCTCAGCCCTCTCTTCAAAGAATCTACCTCAGGAAAAGAGGAAAAAAGGAAGAACTGCGAGAACGTTCAGCTGTGCAATCGCACGCTACCCGAAAAGAATCTCGGACCCGCAAACAAGGGATCGAACAAAAGGGATAAGAGGAATGGAAAAGCAACCTTCGTCGCTAACGCTCAACAACAGCCGAGTAACCCGAGACCGGTTGTTCGCCAAAGCAACAAGCGGCAACCCCTCTATGAAAAGTTAAAACGTCCTTACTCATTTCCCCAGGATGAAACAAGGAGGCTGTTCGAACTAGCAGTGAGCAACGGACTTATCACTCTACCGGAGCCGAAACACCAGCTATAACTGAATGATGTCAACAATCCTAATTACTGCCCTTACCACCAAGTATTGGGCCATCTGATCGAAAACTGCCATGTCTTCAAAAACTGGGTTGAAGACCAATACCAACAGGGCAAGTTCGCGTTATCCGAAAACTGGAAGGTGAGCCCGCCACAACCACATGCTCCGAAAAAGATGGACATACTGGGGGCATCGTGCTCTTTCATAGAGAAAGCCCCATGGACCAAAAAGTCCGTAAACTAGAAACTCACCTCAAATATGGCAACGATAGACCGAAACGTCGTTAAACTAACGATGGACCACTATGTCCTAAAACTGGCTGATGACCGAAACGTCGTTAAACTACTCCCAACCCGCGGCATCTTCAAGCTAACGTGGTAAAAAAAACAGTACATCCACAAGCGAGATGGGCACGGATGAAAACCCGAAAGGACGCCGTGAGTAAAAACAGCAGGACTACCGGCGATATTTGTGAAAACCCGAAAGGGCGCAGACTCGTTTAAAAAAAACGGTATGTCCATAAGCAAAATGGGTACGGATGAAAACCCGAAAAGGCGCCGTGAGTAAAAACAGCAGGACTACCGACGATGTTTGTGAAAATTCGAAAGGGCGCAGACTCATAAAAAAACAAAACAAAAATAAACGGTATGTTCACAAGGAAAATGGGCACGGATGAAAACCCGAAAGGGCGCCGTGAGTAAAAACAGCAGGACTACTGGCGAGTTTTGTGAAAACCCGAAAGGGCGCAATCTCGTTAAAAGACACTTGCAAGGTCCTCTCGACCCTGTAAGGAGAAACCACCCGCATGAGATCCTTACGACTCACAAAGGAGAAATACACTTAGGAATTCTCATGATTCTTAAGGAGAAACTACGCTTATGAGATCCTCACGACTCGTAAGGAGAATTCCCCTTTGAGACCCTCACGGCTCATAGGGTTCAAAAGCCTTAAGCTACAGGGATCTGAACCTGTTCTTAAGCCATCACAACCTCCAATACTGTCGTACAAGCGGCTCAATGCTGACCCTTGTATACAATCCACGGGCGCGAATAAACATTTCCCTAACAAAGTCCCATCCGTGACTAGGGATACGTTCGCACGGTGAACAACCCTTGTGAGTGCTCTCGACTTATGAGGAGAAAACACTCTTGTAAGATCCTTACGACTTATAAGAGAACATACACTTAGGAGTCCTCACGATTCCTAAGGAGAAAACACACCTACGAGATCCCCACAACTTGTAGGGAGAAATACCTTTATGAGACCCTTACGGCTCATGAAGTCAAAAGCCTTAGTCGACAGGATCTTAACCATGTCTACTAAGCCACCTTTGTTCGATATCGACAGAGGCAAATGATGGTTCGCTTCTAGCAATATCCCAGTTGTAGCGATGCTGATGCCAAAATCGGTGTCTAATTCCAAGCTTGCAGCGAAAAGCCAACGAGCCACACATGCATACGAAATAGCCGAAATGATAGGGCAACTTGCAACGAAATCAGCAAGTAAAAATGTATGCATACAAAAACAGCCAAAATGATTGGGCAACTCGCAATAAAAAGCAGCGAGTAAAAATAAAATAAATAGCCGAAATGATTGGGCACCGCGAAAAATAGCCGAAATGATGGGGCAATCGCGACCTTCGCGATATAAAAAGCTGAAATTATAGGGCATCACGGAAAAAAATAAAGAAAAATGAAATTTATGCCTTACAGGTGCTATTACATCAATCTCTGTATACAATCCAGGGGCGCAAACAAAGGGGGAACCATACCTTCCTAACGTGCTCCATCATCAAGCGAAGCCAAATCTCGATGGTTCATAGACAACCTAGAGACAACCTCGACATTTGTCGCCATATTGCAGACACAATGTCAACAAACGAAACAATGGAAGATCCCTAGCTTCAGGGTCTCGACGTCAATATCGACAACTTAGAGATCACCAACGGCGTTTCTCCTCACTCTAACCAGATGCAGACGTGACATCAACAACCGACCTCAGAGTCACAACGAAACGGAGCCATGGCAAAGTCCCTAGTTCCAAGTCTTAATGGCTACATCTACAGCCTGGAGACCAACAACGGTGTGCCTCCTCATTCCAGCAGGACACAGATGTTACACCATCAAACGGAGCCACGACATAGTCCTTAGTTCCAAATCTTGACGGTTCACAGACAACCTAGAGACCATCTCAGCATTCGTCTCGTTACAGCAGACGAGATGTCAACGACGGTGTTCCTCCGCAGTCCAGCAGGATGCAGAAACAATGTCAACAAACGAAGTAAAGACCAAATTCCTAGCTTCAGGGTCTTGATGGCAACTCATATAAAGCCTGAAAGACAACCGGAGATCATCCCACACCAGCGCGGAGTGGTCACCACCTCGACGTTCGTCTCGATACAGCAGACGAAATGTCACTACAGCGTCCTTCCTCCAACAGGATTCGGACACGTCAAAGCAAACGAAGCGAAGGCCAAATTCCTAGCTTCAAGGTCTTGACGGTAACTCATATAAAACCCGAAAAACCACCAGAGATCACCCCACACCAGCGCGGAGTGGTCACCACCTCGACGTTCGTCTCGATACAGCAGACAAGATGTCACTAAGAGCGTTCTTCCTCCAGCAGGATTCAGACGCGACAATCAAACAACAGAGCTATGACAAAATCCCTAGTTCTAAACCTCGACGGTTCACCAGCAACCTAGAGACAACCGCGACATTCATCCCGATACAGCAGACGCAATGCCAGCAAACGAAGCAAAGGCCAAATTCCTAGCTTCAGGGTCTTAACGGAAACTCATATAAAGCCTGAAAGACAATCGGAGATCATCCCACACCAGCGCGGAGTGGTCACCACCTGACATTCGTCTCGATACAGCAGACAAAATGTCACTACAGCGTCCTTCCTCCAACAGGATTCGGACACGACAAAACAAACGAAGCAAATGCCAAATTCCTAGCTTCAGGGTCTTGACGGCAACTCATATAAAGCCTGAAAGACAATCGGAGATCATCCCACACCAGCACGGAGTGGTCACCACCCCGACGTTCGTCTCGGTACAGCAGACGAGATGTTACCACAGTGTTCTCCCTCCAACAGGATTCAGACGTGATAATTAAACAACAGAGCCACGGCAAAATCCCTAGTTCCAAACCTCGACGGTTCACCTGCAACCCAGAGACAACCGCGACATTCGTCTCGTTACAGTAGACGCGATGCCAGCGAACGAAGCAAAGGCCAAATTCCTAGCTTCAGGGTCTTGACGGCAACTCATATAAAACCTGAAAGACTATCGGAGATCATCCCACACCAGCGCGGAGTGGTTATGACTCATCGGGGCTCTCCAAAATGGGCCTAACCTCAAGTAAAAAGCGGCATGGCAAAATTCCTAACGCTTGCTCTTCCGACGGTCGAACTGCCTAGGAGGATTGCTTGAAGATGTCTTGTCCAGCCCCCGAAGGGATCAGAGACACGGCAGTCGCAAGGCTACTCGAACAAGCAAGGTTGCCTATCGAGGAACACATCAGCCAACGCGACGGTACGGCGGACAAAACTCTAGTACCACAGACCCTAACGGACCTCTGTCGTAAAGAACAAAGGTTAACTGTGACGTTAGGATATCCTTGCGAGAAATGCTCGATTCATCTCGACTCATGAGGAAAAGCCTTAAGCAATTAGGATAAGAACCGGTTTCCTAAGCACTGGGGCCTTGCAAGTCGGTCCAAAATGGACTTTTGCATACTATTCACGGGCCACACTCTCCAAAGTCGAATCTCGACAAGGAGGGAAACAACCGCTTACGGGTCCTCTCGACTTGTAAGAGGGAAAATTCTATTGTGAGATTCTTACGACTCTTAAGAGAAAACGCACTTTGGAATCCTCACGATTCCTAAGGAGAAAATACACCTACGAGATCCTCTCGACTCGTAGGGAAAAAAGTCTTTATGAGACCCTCACGGCTCATAAAGTTGAAAAGTCTTAGATGACATATCCTACCCCTGTCTTCTAAGCCATCACTATCTTATAAAGAGTTCAAGATTAACTGTTATCTACCATCTATGGGCCACACTTGCCAAAGCTACATGCCACTGAAATGGAGAATTTACTCATGAGCATATAAACTACTTCACGCCAGAGTAAAACATAAAGGAATAGAAGGGTACGGCTCATGGAGCTGAGGGTTTGGGACTATATCCCTTAAGAGTCGAGATTTGAGTCAATGATAAATGACGACGCTTGTGTCCGCTTGTTATCTTCTCAGATCAAGATTCTGAAAATTATATACCAACCCGAAACTGGTCATACATTATGAATTACACTGCACTACTTCACCCACGTATATACTTACGTGGGCAAAGTAGTGGGGGGTATTTGTTCCCGCCAAAAATTTCTGCACAAAAGAGTCCCAGGCATCAAATGGCAGCGATACCCTTAAGAAAATGTGAATCTGTATTTTCCGGGCTGTATTTTGACAAACTTCCGAATGATAAACAGCTAAATTCTGATGGTATTGAAATCATCTTGAAAAACCCTTCGATTTGATATATTATAAGCCTCATAATTCATCCGGGATCAAAAGTTATGAGCAAATGTCTATGCACATGTCATCTAAGGAAGAAGATGCGAACCGGTATTTTCCGAACTGTATTTTGACAAACTCCGGAATGAGAAACAGCTAAATTCTGATGGTATCGAAAGTGTCTCAAAAAATCCTTCGATTTGATATATTATGGGCCTCATAATTCATCCGAGATCAAAAGATATGAGCAAATGTACTATGCACGTGTAATCTAAAGTAATGCTCTACTACATGGGGAATGCATATTTTAGTCCCGCATCGGGAAAAGGAGAGATGACTTCTTTACCACTCCCATATAAATAAGAGGGGATACTTCTTAGAAAGGGTAGAGTTCAATTCTCAAGATTCAATACTCAAAGGAGCTTAATTCTCCATAGGAACTTAGTTCTCCATATATAGAAGCCCTGCTTCTCCTCATAATGCGCATGTGCGCTACGTGCAACGCACGTGTGCCCGCCACGCGCGCACCACATGCAACGCACGTGCGCACCACATGAGAATATTTAATAATATTAAAAGGAGCTTAGTTCTCCATATATAGAAGCCCTGCTTCTCTTCATAATGCGCATATGCGCAAGCTCCATGTGCGCTACGTGCAAATATGAGCGCACAACACATGCGACGCACGTGCGTCCAACACGTGCGACGCACGTGCGCGAACGCAAAGAAACCTTTTTCAGCAGCGAGAAGTTTAAGCTCCAGCCTGTTCTTCCCCCTAATGAGTGAGACATGGTTCAAAGGGTACATCCCTCCACAGCTTCGATATATGGCACTGTAATCTCTCAGTGTCGTCGGAGAGGTGGTGGGTCCCAACGACCAATGATCCTTCTTTCTAAAATAAAAGAAAAAGAAGAAGAGAGATAGAGATACAGAACTCCTCTAAAACTTTGAGAAGAACTCGAAGAAGAAAAAGGTAAAACCTTTAGAAAAAAGAAGAATCTCTTCTAAAAAGATCAAAGATCTAAGAACAAGATCAAGATCTTCAATTAAAAAATAATAAAAAAGAAGTAATTTACTTCTTTGTTAGATCTTTTGGTCTATATAAAGGCATTGCCTTTTGATGAACCATTGGTTCTTGATTTTGAGGTATATCCTCTTCAGAACAAGAAAAAACTTGTTTTTTGATCTAAATTTGATCAAGATGCGCTCTGCGCTATTGAACAGTGCCCTGCACTCTTAATTTGCGCTGTTGCGCCCCTTGGATTGGCACAAGTCATCAGAGAGCGCCACGTGTCAATCTGCGCCTTGCGCTCATAAAAACAGGGCGCTGCGCTCTTGGATTGGCGTACTGCACCAGAGCGCACCACGTGTCAGCAGCGCACTAGTGTAGCGCACTGGCGCAGCGCACTGCGCTAACAGACTTGCGCTCATCAGAGCGTGACACGTGTCACCTCCACATGCGCTGGCGCCTTGCGCTCTTTAACTGGCGTAGAGCGCCTGACAGGCCACGTGGCGCACTGTCAGACCATTAAATGCCCTGCAGACCAGAACAAATGCTACGCATTATTAAAAAAGGGGCAGAGCCCAATTAAAAGGCCTAACAGGCCTAATCTAAATGCTGTGCATTTAATTAAAAAGCCCAATGCTGTGCATTATTTTAAAAAAAAGGGCAGAGCCCAAGCAAAGGCCTAAACAGGCCAATCATGAACAAAATGTTAAACATTTTCAAATTGACTTAACCCAATTCTGGCCGTAAGTCCTCAAATTAAATTGAACTGAGCACAACTACTCTCTCAAATCAATTTACACCCGGTTCAAGGGTACATCTCTGAACTCCTCTGATATTTGTCGTTGTAATCCTTCAACGTCGTCAGAGAGGTGACGGGTCCCGACAACCATATATTGCTACGGACTGTGGGGTCCTTAAACTCATGGACTAATGCGTCCTTAAACCCATATTCGTCCCCAAAATGGGAACAATGGACCACCATGTCCCTAAACTGGCAATGGACCACCATGTCCCAAAACTGGTAATGGACCACTATGTCCCTAACTGGAACAATAGAGCTCAAATGCTCTTTTGTCGGATTTAAACAATCCCGTTAAGTTGATCTTAGTCTCAAATTAGACTAACGTATCCTTAACAAACGTTTGAGTCGATCTTAGCCTCAAATATGGCTAACGTATCCTCAAACCAAAACCTCAAATCCAAATCTAAGAAAATACGGATTTGGACTAATCCACGTCCTACGGGCGACGACATAAATTAGTTTCCGTATACAATCCACGGGCAACCACAAACAAAACAAACACCCATGACATGAAGTGAAATTCTGGAGAAGGAGAAAATTGTTACCGCGATGCGGTAGCGTAATTAACTGCAGGGGCTTGCGCCTGCAGGGAAGAGCATCCCCACAATCAAAAAAACCCCTCAGACGAGGGGGAATCTGACGAAGTCTGCTACATCGGTCGCATCCGTCTAAACCTCCGATACACGGTGCCATAAATCA
The DNA here is from genome assembly GCA_030015575.1 of Agapanthus africanus. Classification (NCBI taxonomy): domain Eukaryota; kingdom Viridiplantae; phylum Streptophyta; class Magnoliopsida; order Asparagales; family Amaryllidaceae; genus Agapanthus; species Agapanthus africanus. Next base: position 764,202,857 of record JASDDO010000022.1, on the reverse strand, counting down.
ACTTGGCATCTTCGGAGAGGTGGACGGATAAAACCAAATAGCATCTTTCCCGAATCTTAGGCAAGACGTCCCTGTCTTGGCCGCCATTCAGAGGGGAACATGCACAACGTGCACTAGGTGCGCGGAACACACACGAAAACCACTAAAACCTTAACTAAAATCGTCGTTTCGAAGCAACCGTCAAAACTAAAACCCGATTAAACCAAATTCCGCATTCACACACCTTAAATGTTATAGGAGATGCTAATAATATGGCCAACATCTCAAAATTAATTCACACCCTAATTATATAAAAACCTAGTAAGCACTAGAAATTCCAAATTCGTGCAAATATCGCGGATTAACAACAAAATGACCACTATCAAGCATAATCATCTCATCCACACAACTAGCTAGCCACAACACCTAATTTAACCCATTTGTAATGCTTCAAACCCTAATTATAAATTCAAACCCCTTTCTTGAATTTCCTAAACAAGCAATTACAACCAATTTCACACTTTAAATTTCAATTTTAGCATAATTAAACTACAATTTAACAATTAGATTAGAATTTTTACCTCACAAGTTTGAACCCTAGCTTGCTCTAGCCTCCAAAGATACCTCCTTTCTCCATGTTTTAAACAAATTTGGGTTTGAGAAGAGGTAGAATAGGGATTTGCTTAGAATTAGTGAAGGATTTTGTGGATTTTTAATGGATTTTGATGGAATTTTGAAGCAAAAATGAAATGGGGGAAAAGAGGGAACAGCAGCAGGAGCTCGGCGTGGGGAGGGAGTGGAGAGAGTGAGGGAAATTTGTAGAAATTTCCATGAGAAAAGAACCCCTCAAGTGTAATTAATGCTTATCACATCAACTTCTTATTTAAAATTTCATTTTAATTCATTTTGATTTATTTTTAAACCATTGAAACTACAATCTTAGAAAGTCTTGCTAACATTTTGTTACTACTAAATTTTAGTTTATAATGATTCTTAAGTATGTAATTTACCCATTTAAATTTGTATTTATCACTAATTTATTGTATATTTAAAAGCTTAAAATAATATTAAAAATAATTAATTAAGGAAAAAATTTTAAATGACTAGAAATTTTTAAGTGACAATTAATTAACCAATTCATAGCAATTTCTTATCTAAATTTTGTACAATTAGGCCTATATTGAAAAATAATTGTTTTGACATTTTACGGAAAATACTGATTATTTTACCGATTATCGAAAAACTACCTAAACGATTTTCGAAGCGTTACAATCTTCCCCCCTTAAAGAAATTCAGTCCCCGAATTTAAAATTTAACTACGCGTACCTTCAAAAAGATGGTATTTCTTCCTCATCTCGTCCTCGGTCTCCCAGGTGACCTCCTCGCTGTTCGGGCCACGCCAAAGAACCTTGACGGACGGTATAACCTTCGACCTCAATTTCTTCACTTGCCGATCCAAAATGACCACCGGCTGCTCGGTGAATGAAAGATCGCACTCCAGCTGGACCGTCTGGTGCTAAATCACATGAGAAGGGTTATGAAGGTACTTGCAGAGCATCGAAACATGGAACACGGGGTGAACATCTCGGAAGCCGGGCGGAAGAGCCAATCGATAAGCCACCGAACCTACACGCTCTAGGATCTCGAAGGGACCAACATATTTAGGACCAAGCTTCCCTTTCCGCCCGAATCTTATCACGCCCTTCATCGGAGAGACCCTCAGGAAACATGATCGCCAACAGCGAACTCGAGTCGGCGACGACGCCTGTCAGCATATGATTTCTGCCTACTCTGTGCTGCCCTCATCCTATCTCGAATTAGCTGGATCTTTTCGGTCATCTCCTGTACGATCTGCGGCCCCAAAATACTGCTCTCCCTGAGCTATGTCCAACATACAGGCGATCAACATCTCCTCCTATATAAAGCCTCGAAAGCTGCCATCGGAATCGTCTCCTGGAAGCTATTATTGTAGGAGAACTCGATCAAGGGCAAATGACGATCCCAGCTACCACCGAAATCTAAAACACAAGCTCTGAGCATGTCCTCAAGAGTCTGAATAGTACGCTCTGACTGGCCGTCAATCTGCGGATGAAAAGCTATGCTAAAACTCAATCGGGTGCCTAAAGCCTCCTGAAGTTTCTGCCATAATCGGGTGCCCAAAGCCTCCTGAAGTTTCTGCCATAATCGGCTGGTAAACTGGGTGCCCCGGTCGGACACGATGCAAGTCGGGACGCTATGCAGTCGCACGATCCCATCAATATAAACTTGGGCGTACTGAACAAATCCAAAAATGGTCTTCACTGGCAGGAAGCGAGCCGCTTTCGTCAGTCGATTTACAATCACCCAAATAGAGTCATACCCTCGACTGGTCCTGGGTAGACCCACAATAAAGTCCATGGAGACCTGTTCCCACTTCCACTCAGGAATGGGCAAAGGCTGTAACTCGCCGGCTGGCCTCTGGTGCTCGGCCTTGACTTGCTGACAAGTCAGGCATCTCGATACAAAGTCTGTAACATCCTTCTTCATCCCGTCCCACCAGTAAACCTCTCTCAAATCACGGTACATCTTGGTGGAACCTGGATGAACACTGCATACTGATCTATGTGCCTCCTTAAGAATATCACGCCTCAGTCCCCCAGAATCCGGTACGCACAGTCGAGTCCCAAATCAAAGTATCCCCTGATCATCAATCACGAACTCGGAAACTCTGCCCTGCCGAATCTGCTCAATAATCTCTAAAATACGGGCATCACCGGACTGTGCTTCGCAAATGCGGTCAAGTAACTATGGGCGTGCTCTGAAATAGGCCAGCTGTCCCCCTGTAGGAGTAAACTTGAACTGCACTCTGCTATCACATAAAACCTGCCAATCCGCCGTTGACCGCATCTGTACTGCGCTCAAACAAGATAAGCTACCTCCGGGCCTCCTACTCAAAGCATCTGCCACCACATTCGCCTTGCCCGGATGGTATAGAATCTCGCAGTCATAATCTTTCACCAACTCCATCCAACGGCGTTGTCTCAGATTTAGATCTCGCTGCTGAAAGATATACTTCAAGCTCTTGTGGTCAGTGAATATCTGGCACGACTCGCCGTATAGGTAATGTCTCCAGATCTTGAGTGCAAACACCACTGCAGCCATCTCTAAATCATGAGTAGGGTAGTTCTGTTCGTGTTTCCTCAACTGTCGAGAAGCATAAGCGATAACTCTGTCGTGCTGCATCAATACACAGCCAGCCCCACTCGAGAAGCATCACAATATACCACGAAACCGCCTGATCCTGAAGGCAATGATAACACTGGTGCAGTAGTCAGACGAGTCTTCAACTGCTGGAAGCTATCCTCACATGCCTCGGTCCAATCAAAAGGAACCCCCTTCTGGGTCAACCCGGTCAACGGTGCAGCAATACGGGAGAAATCCGGGACAAAACGTCGATAATAGCCGGCCAGACCTAGAAAGCTGCGAACTTCTGTAACTGATACCGGTCTGGGCCAACGCTGAACTGCCTCGATCTTCTTCGGGTCCACACAAATACCATCTCTCGTCACCACATGACCCAAGAAGTCGACACTGTCTAGCCAGAATGCGCACTTGGAAAATTTGGCGAACAGCTGATGCTCCTTCAAAGTCTGCAATGTGATACGCAAGTGCTGCTCGTGCTCCTCCCGGCTCCGAGAATATACCAAGATGTCGTCAATGAACACAATGATGAACTGATCAAGGTACGGCCTGAATACACGGTTCATCAAGTCCATAAATGCTGCTGGGGCATTGGTGAGCCCGAATGACTTCACCAAGAACTCGTAATGACCATATCGTGTACGGAAAGCGATCTTCGGAATATCCTCTTTCCGAACCCGCAACTGGTGATAACCTGACCGTAAATCAACCTTCGAGAAATAACCCGCACCCTGGAGCTGATCAAATAAGTCATCAATGCAGGGTAGGGAATATCTGTTCTGCACAGTAACCCAGTTCGGCTGACGATATTCAATGCATAAGCGCATACTGCTGTCCTTCTTCTTAACGAACAGGACGGGAGCACTCCAAGGTGATACACTTGGTCGGATAAGCCCCTTAATCAGCAAGTCATGTAACTGATCCTTCAGCTCTCTAAGCTCCACCGGGGTCATCCGATAGGGCGGTATAGAGATAGGCCCCGTGCCGGGGATCAAGTCAATGCAGAACTCAATCTCATGCTCTGGCGGCAGACTAGGCAGCTTATCAGGGAATACATCAGGAAACTCTCTCACAACAGGGACCTGGTCCAACGGAACATCTGTGGCGCTAGTATCACAAACATAGGCTAAGAATCCTTGACACCCTTTCCGCAATAGCTGACCAGCACGAAGAGAAGAAATCAAGATGGGAAGGGTAGCGCTACGATCTCCCTGAATAACAAGAACCGGCTCACCAGGAAAACTAAATCTGACTGCCTTCTCACGGCAGTCCATAGATGCATAACAGGTGGCTAGCCAGTCCATACCAAGAAGAACATCGAAGTCTAGCATATCGAGGAGAATCAAATCAACTGAAGAATCTCTCTCCCCGATACGAACGGGATACGATCGGTACACAAAACGAGCAATAAACGACTCGCCTACCAGAGTAATAACAACAAGCGGCTGATCTAACGAAGAAAGCTCTCGGCCCAACCTCGGTGCAAAGTATGTGGATACATAAGAATGAGTGGAGCCTGGATCAAATAATACCCGTGCATCAAAAGAACATACTGGCAGAGTACCTGTCACAACGACATTGGATGCCTGCGCATCCTGCGGAGTCAAAGCGAATACTCGGGCCTGTCCACCACTAATAGCTGGCTGTCCTCTGCCTCTGCCTCTATCGACTCGTCCTCTCTGAACATGTCTGCCACGCCCACGACCTCTAGGAGAATCTGCCTGGCGTGGAGCATTATCAGGGGTAGGAAGTAGAGCTCTCTGAGGAGGTGGTGAAGGTGGTAAGGTCACATGTGGCACTGTCGCCGTGCCCTGGCGCCCCATGGTACAGTCCCTGATACGATGGTACTGACTCCCGCATCAAAAACATCCTGGCGACGACTGTTGGGTCTGCGGATATGAACCAAATAACTGACCCCGTCTCAATCCTCTACCGCCACTATCTCCCAGAAAGAATCTATCACGGTGTCTACCCATCTGCCGTTGGGCTGGCGTATCAGTACGAATCATCTTCGACCCAGAAACGACAGGAGTCTCAGAAATACGCTCCTCCAAAAGTAAGGCTGCATCCATCGCGGATGCGTATGTGTCAAAGTGCTGGGTGCCGATGGCAAGGAATAACTGTGTGTCAAGCCCTCGTACAAATCTCTTTATCCTCTTCTCTTCAGTGTCTACTAGGTACGGAGCATATCGAGACAATTGAGTAAACTGTATATCATACTCAGACACTGTCATCCTAGGAGTCTTGCCTAAAGACTTAAAACTACGGGCTCGAGCATCTCGAACACTCTCCGGAAGAAAACGGGCAAGAAATGCAGCAGTGAACTCATCCCAAGTCATAGGAGGTAGACCTGCAGCTCGGCCTCTCTCTACTGAATCATACCACGTCTGAGCAAGGCCCTTCAGATGAAAACTCGTAAAATCCACCCACTTATCATCAAAACACCTCAACGAATGGCAAATCCTAGTCATCCTATCGAGAAATGCCTGCTGGTCCTCTGTCGCATCCGTGCCGGTTAAAAGCTGGAGGTCTCAGCCTCATGAACTCCTATAGTGACATGGGGATAGTCGCAGTAGTAGCAGGAGTAACCATCTGGGCATCAGGTACAATCATGGTCTGTGTGGTGGAAGGAACGTCCTCGGATCTCTGTGCCCGACTGGACTCAACTAGAAATCCCATCATCTGTCGCAACTCCTGCATACCGGCCTCTAATCTGGCAATACGGTCGGGAGAAGGCGGATCAATCTGACATTGAGGGGTAGGCGTATCATCTCGCTCGATCCTTGCCTCAGACGAGCCCGCTCGAAACTCATCCCTAGCGGCAGCCCGCTGAGCTCTCGTAGTATTTGGCAGCATTGAAGCTGGAATAAGAAACATGAGTGATAAGAACATTCCAATTAAATCAAGGAATGCATGGAATCAAGAGGGGAAATACAAGCAATTATGTCCTAAGGTCACTTAGGCGAAGTACCGTATCGTAGATATGCCGTGGAACATACCCACGCTACGCCACTCTGCTTAAGTCACCTACTCCATCTACCAAGGGTCGTCCTACACTCAGAAAGGTAAAACCTACGCTCTAATACCATCTTTGTCATGACCCGAAGGTACGGAACGTGACTGACACTTAGATTACGAGACGTCTCAAGGCGTAACGTAATCTAAGTCAGCCAAAGCCCAGAAAATCTAAACCATAAACAATAAAAGTGAACGAAAACCTTTCATGAAAACAATTTAAAAAATTTTAAGTTATATTAATCCCTTTTTTAAAACATCAAAATTTTCCGAAAATTTCGGCAGAGTCTCCTTTGTAAATACTAGCCCTCTAAATGGGTACAACAAGATATATAAACCTGTAATGATATAATGGCATCCCCAAGCGGGAGCTAGCTCTTCGCTCAAGGCGGATCACAACCACACGCAATATATATGCAATATCAAGAAAATAAGTATAAAGAAGCACAAAAATAAGAAAAACACAACGTCGGCTAAAGTGAACTCGACCCCAGAGGAACCACATATACATAAATCTCTCAGTCTCAACACTAGGTCGCATATACAAGATAAGAAGTGGTAGATGGAGAATACTAGATCCAATGATAGTACAAAAGTGTCCTCGCAACCCACCTACGAGAAATGTCATGAGTTTGAGCAAAAGAAGCCAATGAAAAGATACGCCCGCCGCTGCAAAGCTGACAGGTCCGACCTGCAAGACACTGTGGCACAACGGGGGTGAGTTGCCAGCTCGTGAGTAGCAAGTAACATCTAATAAGGCTATCGTAAGAATACACGCAATGCGTCGCAATCTGCATATCTAAGTATAATGCGATGCTACTAATATGTATGCACATGGATGCAAAATCAATACGAAATCTTTAAGTGTTTAAATACGATGATCTTTGCATTCTTAACTTAGAAAAAAATATCTGTACAATAGCCAAAGTACCATCAATGAAATCATCCGAAAACCGTGTCAAGCATCGACACCAAATATGGAAATATATCTGTCTCAATGTCTCACTATATCAATGTCTCAATACCTCGGGCTCCGTCAGTCCGGATCGGCCCATATCATCAATCTCACGACAACGGTCGGTATCCTCCGGATATCCGCCGCGCCAGACATCACCGGTAGGTAGTCTTCTCCTTCCAGGCTCATCGTCTACAACTCGATCTTCTTGCCCCGGGGTACCATACCAGGCCCACCATGTACCCGAGACGGTTCATCCACTCCTCGAATCGGGTCTCGAAATCCAACAAAAAATATGAAAACTCATGGTGGACGACCTATACATCACGAGAAAACCGCAACTTTATTTTAAAAATGATGATAATAAACTTTTGTTAAATTCTTGCGTTTTTCCACAAAATCCAGAAATCTCATCAATACTGAAATCCTCAAAACAATCATAATACCCAACATGTTGTATATGATAAATGCTTATGATATCAAAGGTATGTAATGTGATTTGTGGCTAGGAATCTATATAAGCATGATGATGAAGTGAGGTATATACATGCTATGCAATTCAATGTATCATGTATGATACAAGTGTTTGATACGGAACTAAGCAGGTTCTATACTCGTGGCATGGCAATTACCAAAGGCGTGTGTGTTCACATGAATAGTGCGCATGCAACATGAGCCAATGGTAATGGTGTAAGTGTCCTAAGAGGTGATATCACACATAGGTATATAGATAACCATGCAATACCAGCAGACGAATAACTAGAAAGATATGCATATGAATGAGATGGTTAACTAACTAACTATGCATATGGTTTGCAAGTAATAAAGTGATCCTAACTATAGGGCGCCTCGCGCCATCCAGACGATTTCCCCATAGATGTATACATCTACTCACCCGGACGCCTCGCTAATCTGATCCAACCACCGCTTTACCTTTGCGCGCCGCGTCCGATGTTTCCGCAACCGATCCTAAAATTGCACAATACAAACATAAGATTACATATTCCTGAAACGACGCAAGGTCACAAAATTAAAAGATCAACGCTCACAAGTTAGGCACAACGTGCACTAGGTGCGTGGAACACACACGAAAACCACTAAAACCTTAACTAAAATCGTCGTTTCGGAGCAACCTTCAAAACTAAAAACCGATTAAACCAAATTCCGCATTCACACCCCCTAAATGTTGTAGGAGATGCTAATAATATAGCCAACATCTCAAAATTAATTCACATCCTAATTATATAAAAAACCTAGTAAGCACTAGAAATTCCAAATTCGTGCAAACATCGCGGATTAACAACAAAATGACCACTATCAAGCATAATCATCCCATCCACACAACTAGCTAGCCACAACACTTAATTTAACCCATTTGTAATGCTCCAAATCCTAATTATAAATTCAAACCCCTTTCTTGAATTTCCTAAAACAAGCAATTACAACCAATTTCACACTTTAAATTTCAATTTTAGCATAATTAAACTACAATTTAACAATTAGATTAGAATTTTTACCTCACAAGTTTGAACCCTAGCTTGCTCTAGCCTCCAAAGATACCTCATTTCTCCATGTTTTAAACAAATTTAGGTTTGAGAAGAGATAGAATAGGGATTTGCTTTGAATTAGTGAAGGATTTTGTGGATTTTTAATGGATTTTGATGGAATTTTGAAGCAAAAATGAAATGGAGGAAAAGAGGTAACAGCAGCAGGAGCTCGGCCTGGGAAGGGAGTGGGGAGAGTGAGGGAAATGTGTAGAAATTTCCATGAGAAAAGAACCCCTCAAGTGTAATTAATGCTTATCACATCAACTTCTTATTTAAAATTTCATTTTAATTCATTTTGATTTATTTTTAAACCATTGAAGCTACAATCTTAGAAAGTCTTGCTAACATTTTGTTACTACTAAATTTTAGTTTATAATGGTTCTTAAGTATATAATTTACCCATTTAAATTTGTATTTATCACTAATTTATTGTATATTTAAAAGCTTAAAATAATATTAAAAATAATTAATTAAGGAAAAAAATTTAAATTACTAGAAATTTTTAAGTGACAATTAATTAACTAATTCCTAAAGGAAAAAAAATTAAATGACTAGAAATTTTTAAGTGACAATTAATCAACCAATTCCTAGCAATTTCTTATCTAAATTTTGTACAATTAGGCGTATATTGAAAAATAATTGTTTTGACATTTTACGGAAAATACTGATTATTTTACCGATTATCGAAAAACTACTTAAACGATTTTCGAAACGTTACACTAACCCTAGCCCAAGTCTTACCCTAACCCTAACCTTAACCCCAACTAATTGACCCTAACCCTAACTGAACCGAACCCTAACCTTATCCTCAACTGAACCCTAACCAACCCTACCCTCAACTGAACCTTAACTCTCCCCCCAACCGAACCATGAACCCTAATCCTAGCTCAAGTAGTAACCAAATAATCAACAAAAACAGAAATAAAAGCATAATTAGAAGTAAAACTATGAAATTTACTAACCTGTAGCCGGGCCGGCGATGGAGGAGACCGGAGACGGTCGACGACATAATCGGTGACGAGTCGCGGGCGGTGGCGACGAGGAAGTCGACGGTGATGTCGGGTACGACAACCCGAGCGTGGGAGGACGGTGGCGACGAGAGGCGCGCGCAGGAGATCGAGTGATGAGAGAGAGTATTTTTTTTGGGATCGAGGACTTTTCTGTGCTTTATTTTCTTATTAATAACCCATATACATACCCCTACGGATTAACCCGTAGGTCTTTCTTTTGTGGCTCCGTAAGACCAAATAACAAATTACGTTTTAATATTTTTAAATTAATTCGTATGGTACCGTAGGGACATTCATGGGGACCTACGGATTAATTCGTAGGGGCAAACTTTTATCGCCCACACGGATAACTATATCCATAGGGACAACCCCTTATTGTAGTGGTGTCTATATGCGAGGGTTGTTGCCTCCTCTCAATTGCGTTCCAAATTTATATCTACACATGTCTATATTTACAATTAATTATTTAATACATCTACTTATCTATAGATTTATTTATTATTCTCAATTACTATATATATATATATATATATATATATATATATATATATAAATTTTTATATCATACATTTATTTATATTTACAATTACTTGATATATTTCACATATCTATAAATTTATTTTTGTTACTATTATATTACTGCTATTACTATTGTTAAAACATTATTATATAATTATTATTGTTGTTGTTTTTGTTGTTGTTATTACTATTACCATAACTACTGCTACTATTATTATCAATTATTATTATTAGCATGACCAATAATATAAGGTGGGTATTAATGACAAAAACCTAAATTTCAATTATTATATAAAGATTTAGAATATTCTTTTTTATCATATACATATTTATATTTATAATTACTTAATATTTTTCACATATCTATAGACTTATTTTTGTTACTATTGTTACTACTATAACTATTGTTAAAACATTATTATTATTATTGTTGTTGTTGTTGTTGTTGTTGTTGTTTTATATATGTGTGTGTGTGTTTTTGCCATTAATACATGCCTTATATTCTTAGACGTGTTAATAATAGTAATTATTAATAATAGCTGCAGAAGCAGCAACAAACGTGTGTGTGTCATTAATACATGCCTTATATTCTTGGACGTTAATAATAATAATAATAATAATAATAATAATAATAATAATAATAATAAAAAGTGATAATAATAATAGTAAGGTAATAATAATAATAATAACAATAGTGATAATTGTAATAGTAATAGTAACCGTGATAATAACAATAATAAAGAGATTGTAAAGGGATTTTATTTATATTAAACCTTTATTTATGAATACATTTCAAAAAATATTACTAGAATTGAATCTGAAAAAGTAAAATGCTTGACGTGCCTATCCGGTACGTTTTACATAAATTACTGGATTGATGATTGACTAAAGAAATAAATCAGGAGCTTAAGTTCCATATAGACTGTCGGGTTTGTTTTAGGACCGTGTCTTGCATCTGTTAGTGCATTAATCTTTTGGACCGGGCATCTACTAATTTGGCTAGCAATAGGTGATGAATAGTTAAGGATTGATACCAAGTATGTACATGAAAGATAAAGATGGCCAGAGATGCGAGGGTTGTTGCCTTCTCAATGGTGTTGCAAGTGCCAGAAAAGGGATGATTAATGAGAGAAATAAATATTATGATCTTGTATCTTTTTGGTTAGAAAAAAGTGGGCCAGGACCTACATGAGAGAGAGTATTTTTTTTGGGATCGAGAACTTTTCTGTGCTTTATTTTCTTATTAATAACCCATATACATGCCCCTGCGGATTAATCCGTAGGTCCTTCTTTTGTGGCTCCGTAAGACCAAATAACAAATTACGTTTTAATATTTTTAAATTAATTCGTATGGCACCGTAGGGACAATCATGGGGACCTACGGATTGATACGTAGGGACAAACTTTTATTGCCCCCACGGATAACTATATCCGTAGGGACAACCCTTTATTGTAGTAGTGTCTATATGCGAGGGTTGTTGCCTCCTCTCAATTGCGTTCCAGATTTATATCTACACATGTCTATATTTACAATTAATTATTTAATACATCTACTTATCTATAGATTTATTTATTATTCTCAATTACATATAGAATAAATTATTATATCATACATTTATTTATATTTACAATTACTTGATATATTTCACATATCTATAAATTTATTTTTGTTACTATTATATTACTACTATTACTATTGTCAAAACATTATTATATAATTATTATTGTTGTTGTTTTTGTTGTTGTTATTACTATTACCATAACTACTAGTGCTACTATTATTATCAATTATTATTATTAGCATGACCAAGAATATAAGGCGGGTATTAATGACAAAAACCTAAATTTCAATTATTATATAAAGATTTAGAATTTTTTTTAGCATATACATATTTATAATTATAATTACTTAATTTTTTTCACATATCTATAGACTTATTTTTATTACTATTGTTACTACTATAACTATTGTTAAAACATTATTATTATTATTATTATTATTATTATTGGTTTTGTTGTTGTTGTTGTTATATATGTGTGTGTGTGTTTGCCATTAAGACATGCCTTTGGACGTGTTAATAATAGTAATTATTAATAATAGCAGTAGAAGCAGCAACAACGTGTGTGTCATTAATACATGCCTTATATTCTTGGACGTGTTAATAATAATAATAATAATAATAATAATAATAATAGTAAGGCAATAATAATAATAACAACAATAGTGATAATTGTAATAGTAATAGTAACAGTAATAATAACAATAATAAAGAGATTGTAAAGGGATTTTATTTATATTAAACCTTTATTTATGAATACATTTCAAAAAATATTACTAGAATTGAATATGAAAACGTAAAATGCTTGGCGTGCCTATCCGGTACGTTTTACATAGATTACTGGATTGATGATTGACTAAAGAAATGAATCAGGAGCTTAAGTTCCATATACACTGTCGGGTTTGTTTTAGGACCGTGTCTTGCATCTGTTAGAGCATTAATCTTTTGAACCAGCCATCTACTAATTTGGCTAGCAATAGGTGATGAATAGTTAAGGATTGATACCAAGTATGTACATGAAAGATAAAAGATGGCCAGAGATGCGAGGGCTGTTGCCTCCTCTCAATGGTGTTGCAAGTGCCAGAAAAAGGGATGATTAATGAGAGAAATAAATATTGTGATCTTGTATCTTTTTGGTTAGAAAAAAGTGGGCCAGGACCTACCCAGGCCGGTGCCTATGAAGCGCAGGCAGAAACATAGCGAGCGGTTGGACCTTGCCCCTGTTTGCTTTGTTTAGGGGTGTCAAACGGGTCGCGGTTCGGGTCACCTTTGACCCGTCCAAAATCGGGTTTGAGTCGTCCCAACCTATTTAATAATCGGATTAAATTTTTAAGACCTATAACCAACCTATTTAATATTCGGATCGGGTCTTCTTGACCGATTTAATGTTCGGTCAGGTCATAATCGGGTTATTCGAACCTACCTAAGTTGATTTATTAATTTTTTTTTAATTTTATGTATGATCAATATAAATTAACTATCACAAATTTGATACTTATTAATAAATTTGAAAATATTCCAAAAATAGAATCCAAAAGTAAGGAACTAGATGGAAAATGAAAGATTTGGGGGCAATATATTCCGGTCCAATCATATAAATCCGGATTTGCTCTTTTTTGTGTGATTGGCTCATGTTGTGTGTTTCATCTTATAATTATTGCTCATCTCAAAATTTCCATTTGACTAACCTATATAAATCGTACTATAATAGCGTTGATAAAAACAAGAAATGGCTTTGAGACATCAAATCACAAGAAACAAATAAGAATCCTGAATTCTCTGTAGCTCTGGAGATGTACAGCTCCATATTTAACAGAGATTTGAAACATGAGAGCAGATGAAATCCCATGTCTCAAGAGAGCAGCCCATCTTTCAAAAAGCTCAAACCAAAACACCAAGGAATGAAGGCAACATCACAGTTCTTCATTATATATAGGATAGGATCGGGACCACTTAATGAAAGGGCTATGGTACACATATATTGCTTCCAAAAGAATGGCAACTTATATAAATACAATATGGATCCGGTCCTAGGTACAACGTTGGATAAAAAAATTTATCCAAGAAATCAGGACCGTTCAACGTTAACCGATTCTTTAAGAAACGGTTAAGATTCAACAGGTCTTATTTAACCGTCACTTAAAACAGCGGTTGAAAATAAATATCAAACTACTACATAAGTAGTATTTTTTCTAGCGGTTGAGGAATATATATATTCTCCTAATATTTAAACATGATAAAAAGAGCTAAACTCTGTTAAATTTTAATGAGGCAGCGCCTCACGTGCTCCCCACGAGGACGCCAGCATCAGCACCAACCCCTTAGCATCAAATCCTATGGTGGCACCGCACGTGAAGCTCACGTGGACGTCAATGTGCAAAGCACATGAGCGCCTATCATATATAAAAATAAAATACTTAAATGGCGTCCACGTGCATGACATGTGAGCGCGGCGTCCAAGTTAAAATCAGGTAAAATTAAATTCCACATGGGGATGGGTCCCTGAAAAACTGGGATACTCTGTGTTAAACAGAACCATTGGATCAAAAATTTAATGGAGATGACAAACCATCAAAATATAGAATTAAATTTCTTATGAGAAAATATCTTCCAAATCTTTCTAATACTCTTGGTTGGATCAAAGAGCCAATGATAGAATTAAATTCTATTTTGGTAATATATTTCCTCAATCTTTCTAAATAAAGAAGAATTGCTCTTTATAAAATAGAGAGCTTTTGGATCAAAAATCCAATGGTGATTAAAATCACCGTTTGACAGAATAAATTATGTATATGGAAAAATATTTCTCCAATCTTGTTAGAAAACAAGAAAATATATTCTATAAAACAGAAATCACTGGATCAAAAATCCAACGGTGGATAAAATTTCCTAGATAATCTTTGAGACCAACTAAATCAATTCGTATCTCTAATTGAGAGATTTTCTCAAAACTAATTAATAATTTGCCTCTTCTATATAAAGGATCCGAGATTTCAAGTTTCACACACACAGGCATATAGAGAAGACTCACCATAAGCTTCTGTAAAAAAAAATACAGAAAGCTCTCCAAAAACTTCCACAAAAAGAACTGAGAATTTGATTCTCAAAGAAGAAGATCTTTCTCCTCAAAACCCCAGATAAAGAAAAATAGAGATCAAAACAACTCCTTTACCTATCTAAGGGTTTGACCATTCTTAAGAACTTAGTTTTTTCTCTGAATTTAAGATCCACAAGACAAGTCTTCCATAAGTTGAGAATGTAATTCTCATCGGGAATATCTTGTATTTTGATAATCAAAATTTCAGGGAAAAACAAGGATGAACAAAAAATAGAGTTCATAATGCTCTGGGAATTTAGTTCCTTCAAAACAAGAACCCAGTTTTTACAGAACCCAATCCTAGATCCTCAAAATAGTAATCTTGGTGATCGTTACAAAACAACAACAACTGAGCCTTTTATCCCAAGCATATGCGGTAGGCTACATGAACCAACATGAGAATCACGCCGGGTCCAGCACATGAATCCTCTGTCTCCACTCACTTCTATCGAACAATATACTTTCATTGAGTCCTTTGGCAACCATATCGTTTCGTATCACCTCCATCCATGTTTTCTTCGGTCTCCCTTTTGCCCTTTTGCCATTGCCCATATCGAGAGTATCTATTCGTCGAACCGGTGCTTCCATAGGTCTGCGTCGCACATGACCAAACTATCTTAGCCGGTTTTCCCGCATCTTCTCCTCCACAGGTGCTACACCAACTTTTGCACGAATATTCTCATTTCGCACCTTATCTTTTCTAGTGTTACCGCACATCCAACGAAGCATGCGCATCTCCGCTACGTGCATCTTCTGTGTATGATGCTTCTTAGGAGCCCAGCATTCTGTACCATATAATAAGGCAAGCCGAATAGCGCTCCGATAAAACTTCCCTTTCAATTTTAACGGAAAGTTACGATCACACAAAATCCCTGTTGCACTCCTCCATTTCAACCAACCAGCTTGGATCCTTTGATTAACATCACTATCGATCTCTCCATTCTTTTGGATGATGGAACCTAGATATCTAAACTGGTCGCTCGGTGATATCTCTTGCCCTTCCAATGTTATACCAATATGGTTTTGACTTCTCTGGCTACTAAATTTGCAGTGCATATATGCTGTCTTGGACCTGCTCAATCTGAATCCCCGAGATTCCAATGTTTGCCTCCATAATTCCAATTTGGCATTAACCCCTGATTTCGTCTCATTTACTAGAATAATATCATCAGCGAATAGCATACACCAAGGTACCTCATCTTGGATAGTTCTAGTAAGCTCATCCATCACGATGGTAAACAGAAATGGACTTAATGCAGATCCTTGATGTAAACCAATAGTGATCGGAAAATCACTCGTTAAGCCGTCGCAAGTTCTGACATTTGCCACTACTCCATCGTACATATCCTTGATTATATCAATATACTTCACGGGGACCCCCTTCTTCATCATTGTCCCCCATAATACCTCTCTAGGTACCTTGTCGTACGCTTTTTCTAAATCGATAAATATCATATGCAAATCTCTTCTCCTCTCTCGAAAACGCTCGACAAGTTGACGAAGCAAATGAATAGCTTCTGTCGTCGATCGTCCAGGTATGAACCCAAACTGGTTCTTTGTTATCTTAATATCCTTCCTTAGTCCGTGTTCAATCACTCTCTCCCAAAGTTTCATGGCGTCACACATCAGTTTTATTCCACGGTAGTTTGAGCAACTTTGAATGTCACCCTTGTTCTTGTAGATAGGTACAAGGATACTTTTTATCCATTCATTTGGCATCTTTTTTGTCTGCCAAATCTTATTAAACAGATCTGTCAGCCATTTAACGCCTATTTCTCCTAAGCATCTCCAAATCTCGATAGGAATCCCGTCAGGACCAACCGCTTTTCTTAAACTCATTCTGTTCAAAGCTTCTTTAACCTCAGGAAGTCTTATTTTACGCATAAAATCACGGTTTATATCTTGAGATTGAATGACAAGTCCATCCAAATTCTTAGTAAAGCTCTCATTGAACAATTTGTCAAAATAATCTCTCCATCTTTCCTTGATATTCTCGTCTCGAACTAAAACCTTCTGATTTTCATTTTTGACACACTTCACCGCACATAAGTCTCTAGTCTTCCTTTCCCGCATCCGAGCAATCCAGTATATATCATTTGCAGCCTCTTTAGTGTCTAATTTCTCGTACACCTCCTTATAGACCTTAGATTTAGCTTCCCGAACAGCTTTCTTAACATCCTTTTTAGCCATTTTGTACTTCTCAAATCTCTCCATATCTCTACTTTTCTTCAAATCTTTATAAGAATCCCTTTTAATTTTAATAGCAGCCTTTACATCTTCATTCCACCATGATATGTCCTTAGATGGTGGAGCACCACCTCTCGACTCACCAAATAGGTCTCTAGCTACCTTCTTGATACAACTAGCCATTTTGTTCCATATTTTGTCTGGATCATCTTCCGACTGCCAATCCGCTTCTTGTACTACACGATCTATAAAAGTCTTTTGGTTACCTTCTTTCAATCGCCACAATTTAATTTTAGGCTCTACCTTACGTCTAATCTTCCTAGGTTCTCTTCTAAATCGAAAATCTAGAACTAAAAGCCTATGTTGAGTGGTTACACTCTCACCTGGCACTACCTTACAGTCGATACAACAACCTCTATCTATTCTTCTTGTCAGAAAAAAGTCTATTTGACTAGCACTTGATCCGCTCCTAAAAGTGATAAGGTGGGACTCTCTTTTCCTAAACCAGGTGTTTGCTAAGATCAAGTCATAAGATAAAGCAAAATCTAGAATCGAGTCACCTGCTTCATTCCTTTGTCCGAAACCAAAACCTCCATGGATAGTATCAAACCCACTACGACTAGTACCTACATGTCCATTAAGATCACCACCAATAAATAACTTCTCTCCACTAGGTATACTTTGCACCACCTCGTCTAAATCCTCCCAGAATAGACGCTTACTAGCGTCATCAAGACCTATCTGTGGTGCATAAGTACTAATAATATTAAGGATCTCTCCACCTAGAATAAGCTTAACCAGTAAAATTCTATCACCTTTTCTCCTAATCTCAACTATATCCTCAAGCAACCGTCTATCTATGATTATGCCTACCCCATTACGATTTTTATCTCTACCCGTATACCAAAGCTTATAACCCCAAGGCTCTATGACTCTACTCTTTTCACCTACCCACTTAGTTTCTTGCAAACACATAATACCAACTCTCCTCCTAATCATCACCTCCACTAATTCTATTAGTCTACCCGTAAGGGAACCTATGTTCTAGGAAGCTAGACGGATCCTATGAAACCCTTGCTTATTTGTCACTACACCCGGGGTCCGATGTAGCGCGCCGTTTCTGGACGACGACCCTTGCTTATTTATCACTACACCCGGGGTCCGATGTAGCGCGCCGTCTCTGGATGACGACCCTTGCTTATTTGTCACTACACCCGGGGTCCGATGTAGCGCGCCGCATCTGGACGACGACCTAGAAGCCCTTGCATACTTAACAATACACCAGGGATCCGATGTAGCGCGTCGCTGAGTAGGGGACGCCCCAACGATATTCTTATTATGGTTCATGTCATAAAATATGACAAAGTTTTACGTTGGCTGTCATAAGCCTACCACAACCCTCACTCTTTCTCATCCGGACTTGGGACCGGCAACGGTGGGTTTAATCGTTAATGGTCAAAAAACCATCTTGGTGATCGTTAATGGTCAAAAAACCATTAACAGAGGTTTAATGTAACATTTCAAAAAAATAAAATATTATTTTTGGGGAATTTTTATAATTTAATAATAAAATATTGAATATTTTAAATAAAGCGGTATAATTAAATACCGATAGATTGGGAAATTTTTTGAAAATTATAGAAATTACTTAAAAGAGGGTGTTTTATGTGAATTATGCAAATTTTAAGTTTTTATGATTAATTATATGCTAATTTAGTGCTAATCGCGATTAAAAATCGCTAATCGGATTTTTAGCATATTTTGTGTAAAACATTCACTATATCATTTTACACTTATTACATATGTTTTCCATGGTTTTACTTCATGTTTTAAAGCATGGTTGTTGATTTATAGGAAAATAGAAGAGGAATAGAAAAGAAAAGAAAAAGATGAATAGAATATTAGGTATGGGTGAGAGAGAGAATGTGTAACACCCGAGCCCAATGCTACTATTTTCAGTTACTGTTTAAGCATAATGTGGTACTCATTTCATTTAACTTGCTTGGTTGTTGCTTACTGTGAAATTTACCCGGCAAAGTCATTTCTATATATAACAAATTTTGGCATATAAAATAAAATTGAAAATATTCATCTTGGCCTACTTGACACCCCTAGCCTCGTGGTAGCGTCTGTGCATTGTGTTCTCGTCCTGTTCAGTGAAACGGACGAGTTTGGATGGCTACGCGCGCGTAAATGTGTCCGTTTTGGGGGTATGCTTTTTAATCATAAAACACTTAATTTTAAAATTTGGATCCCGCTTAAAATCCTATTATTTCAATTTCAAATTTTTGGACTCGACCCGGGCGCGATTTGGAAATGTTTTATTTGGCGCCAAAATCCCAAATTTTAATATTATTAAAACCACCGCATATATTTTTCTAACTAACCTGATATCTTACTGTTCATTACCTATCTTTTAAATTTTTAAATTAACCTATATATATATCCTACTGTTCCTTAAAATGTTTTGAATTTTTAATTAATATTTATCCCTAACTAACGATTCCCCTTTAGCCAATCGCGTTCCTTTTAATTCCGTGGGCCCCCCACCTGCAGCTCTCTCTCTCTCTCTACTTTCTCTCTCTCTCTCTCATATATTCTCTCGTACTTCTCTTTATCATTCTTTCTCTTCTTACTTCATGTCTCGTTTCTCATTTTTTAAACTGTTCTTTTGTTGCCGGAATTCCGTTGTGCCGGTGACGCTTCTCGAGGTTCCAGCGAGGTACCCCGACTCGTGTGGTTCTTTTGTTCGTCGTTTGGGTTCATTCCGTGAACCGTGCGCCCGTCGCGAGTTTTCCCCACCGACGGTTAACGTTCCGTTTTCCCGATTCGCGACCTATCGAGGCAAGTTAATCTTGCTACATGCTATATAATTCATTTTATACCTATTTAAATAAATACCATACCTTTAATTTAAATCTAGTGCCCCATATTTAATTTTATAACGTTTCGATGTTCCGTTTGCATCCGTTTATATCATATTAAATCTAGATCATGAAAACTTATCTTGTGACATACTAGATTACATTATACTACAACCATATCATTTAAAATATATATCGTCGTAATATTTATTATTATTACCTTTAATTAGTTTATAATCTTCATTTTATAATGTTATACATTTGAAAATCTTATAGTTTACACATGAAACGTCGTTGAAAAATCGGATATGACAAATCTGAAATTTACTGTACACCTTATCTTATAAAATTCATTATAAATCATAAAAAAATCATTAGTATACGTTCTGTAGTTCGTTACGAAGCTAACTCAGAATACTATAACTTTATGAAATGTTTACTTGCAAAATAAATTGTTTAAATAACGTAAAATGCAAATGAAAATGTCTCCAAACTGCTGTCTAGGGAAATTCCAGCAGCAAACTTTCAATTTCGAATGTTCACAACTTTTTGTAGGGACAATCTGAGATGCTTATACTTATAAAACTGAAAACCTTATTGAATTATCTTTGTTTTGGTACAAGACCCGTCCCTTTTGGAGAACGTTTGTTATTTTTAAGCTATTTTACAAATTAGGGTGACGCTGAATTTCTGAACGGAACTTTCTTGTGCATGGCTAATCAATACCACTTTTATAGTTATTAATCGCTTTGAATATACTATCCATATTAATATTATTATATCAATATTTATATCACATATTGCTTAGTTGTACATCCCACATTACCATTTTGTAGTTTTATAACTTTTCGGATACCCGTTTGCATCCATCGCATTTAAGATACATATAATTGCATCCATAGATCACATTACTACATAATAATGTGATATTAACACTCCATGTTTAATAAATTGCATCCTAATTAATATTGGAACTATAAATGTAACCCTAATCGATAACTGTGCATCCATATCCTTGAAATTATATCTATTTGCATATCATATTACATGTTCCGGTTTATTGTTCTGATAGTACTCATGCTTGTTTATTTATACACATGCTTATGTTAGTTGATTATGAGCACCCACATGACATCTTGTGCTTCCTGACATGACCTGTTACACTTCCTACTTGACATGACATGGTACCGTACACTCTTGACATGACATGACACCTTTATACATTACCTTGCTTGACCTGATGTACCATGGCTTTACCTGTTACCTGATCTTGTGTCTAATGCCAACAAACATAACATGTAGTCCTCATGGACCGTTCCTGTTGTCTATCCAGACAAACCTGTTTACCTGATCCTGTGTTGGCATTAGTTTCTTGATTACTGGATACCTGACTTGACATACACATATAACTTGGGGGTATGGGGAAATCAAAGGTGAAATCTGACTTGTAACTCGACAGTTCACTACCTGTATTGAGTGTACACATTCCTGTTTTGTGCCTAGCGGCATGTCTCGGTTTCAACCGAGAATATTGTGGCCGTGGTCCCGGGTATGTACAGGATACTATCGAGTGTACACATTCTTGTTTTGTGCCTAGCGGCATGTCTCGGCTGCAGCCGAGAATATTGTGGCCGTGGTCCCGGGTATGTACGGGATACTATTGAGTTACATCGATGATTTATCAATTGATTTCAAAGACTTTAGAATAGAAAACCTGATAGAACAGTTTAGTTTACCCACTGCACGCTACCCTGTACTGGTATGATTCATATTATTGTTATTCTTGTTGTATTCATGTTTATATTACATTGCCTGCTACACTGTTCATATTATATTACTTGATGACATGACGCGCTGACGTCTGGGTTTAGAATGGCCCAGATTCCGTACCGCTGTTGCAGTCCAAGCAGGAGTACTTCAGCCAGCAGGCTGAGCTGTGAGTTCAGTAGCAGTTAGTTTTATTTCCTGCATTTATTTCCTGATGTGAGCCCGCATTATGGGACACACTTTTCAGTTATTTGTATTGGATTATTTGCTTCCGCATTTATTTATTATTGACTCCTGTTATTCTGGATTATGGACATGTTTTAGATAGTTTTATCTTGTTCTTGATATCTCTACAGCCGTAATGTGACTGTGGATGGATACTTTCTACCCACAGGTAGCATGGTTGGCTATGTCACGTGCCCAATCTAGCGTACTCTGGGAAGCGGGGCATGACAGAATGTGAAGGGGTTATCTTTGACTTGCATCTCACCATTTCCATCATTTTCCTCTCCCCTCTCTTTACTTGTTGCTGCTGCCGCCTCCTCTTCCACCCTCTTCAACCCTCTCAAATTATCACAATAAACACCTCAAAACCCATTATCTTTTTCATTAAAAAGATGCACAAGCTCAAGGGAAGCACATTGGACCAAGAAAGCAAGGATTTTGGCCACTTGGGGCAACTCAAGAATTTTCTTGAGTTGCCAAATGAGGTATTTTCTGAATCTTTAGCTTAGTTTTTCCATTTCTTTTACCCCCATGTTAGATTAGAACCGATATCGTGTGGTTTGGGTGAACTTTGAAAACTCTAGTTAGGGTTTAGGGAAATTTTGGGTAGTGATGTGTAATTGAGCTCAGTAGAAGCCACACAAACCCCCTAGTGCTAGAATTCAGACCTAAACCAGATACTAGAACCCCGGAATACGGATTTAGAAAAGCCGATATCGAAAAATTGTTGATTCTGTGAGGGTTAATTGAAATCTTCTATCACTCGGAGACTCTGAAAATTATTTTGCAAACACATAGAGATGTGCAGGCACCCAGGAAGCTAACCCTAAAACCCCAGCCCCTATCTCCCAATTCTGGCCGCAGATTTAATCTGTATGGCCACAAATTGCGGCCTGGGTCCCACCATTTTGACCCGTGTTGGTTCTGTAGCTTTATTTCCTGTAAACTATACCCTTGGTATATGCAAAATTGACCAATTTGACTTAGGGTGAAATCTGGGACCATTTTCAATAGTGGCTGTTTTGATTCGGGTTTCGTTTTGCGTATTTTGAATTATGGAATTCTAGTATTTTGTTTTACCTCGATCACTTGACGTTTGTACGACGATATCGAGAATTGTTTGATGGTTTTGAAAGCATAGTCCATAGGTTCTAACCTATAGGCCTTAGCGCGTCGTTTGGTTTTCTCGATGCGATTTTAAGATTCATTTGTGATTGTGATATCTTGTAGGTACCTTCTCGAGGGTTTCATACGAGGAAGAAGATGAAGGCGACACCGACACCGACACGCAGGATGCAAGGTGAGTAGATTATATCTACGGGGGAAGTCAGGTGGATGGCGTATAGCACCCCCGCAGTTCGATACGTAGTATACTGGATATATACTATATTTATATATATGATAGCGTTATGTGTGACATGGATATTCTAGATGTGATTAGGTGTACTATGGATAGAGTAGAGTTTAGAAGTAAACTAGTATAGTTTTCTAGATGTGAACCCTAGAATGGGTTTACACCCCCCCCACACACATACTTGCTTGTTATACTTATACCTGGACGATGAGGATAGTGTATAATATTTGGAGATAAGTCGATGAGATTGGGCATAGTGCTATGAGATCGGTGATATAATCTGATTTGTATTTGAGATACGACATGAGATTTTAGCGGGTCTTTGGACGTGTGTTCGACACACGCATTTATATTTACATAGATGGTATCGGTTTGTACTAAACTGAGATCAGTACCCCAGTTCATGTGATATGATGATAAAGATACCGGTTAATTGATGAGATAAATGTGATATTGACCTGTACCCAGATTTGGGATGCCGTACGATGATTTACCGTACGGGCTTTATATTGATGATAAGATCCGCACTCGTGACTCGAGGATATCATATGATATTGTATCGTACGCGGTACCTTTGAGGCGGGATCAACGACTATTATATATATATATATATATATATACATACATACATACATACATACATATATCGACTCAGATTTATGTGGTTTCCATACCCCTCCCGACTAGCTTGTTAGTTAGATCTGTAGTTGCATAGTAGATGCTAGACTAGACCCGAGTCATACCTATTTCAAAAACTAACGAATCGGGACTATTTTAAAGACAGGTAAAGGGATTCTACGGATATTTTCAAAAGACGCATCTTTTCTTAAAAACACCGCAGCCTTTATTTTTCCTAAAAACCCCGATTCGTCTTCTTTCAAACGGCAAAACAGTATGACATAGATACATTGATGTAGATACTGCACTGTTGTGTTTATTATTCATTGCCTCATATTCTTGCTTTTCGCATCGTATTGCATGTTTAAATATGTTTATTGTTATATTAAAACCATGTTGTTAGAACACTAGCACCATTATCGATGATGCATATGTTCTACGTACACCTGCTTGCCGGCTCATACACTTCATCATCGATAATTGCCATGTCACTACACAGTAGGATTGTTGCATCAGGATATGACCCTTGCATGATATACTAATATGCTTACATTTCCTTTATATGTCGCATACATCATGCTTATGATTATATGCATTGAGATATTTATTTTCATGAGATTTCTGGATTGGGGAACCGTGGTTATTTCAAAGGAGAATATGTAATGTTTTAAAAACCCGGTTTCTCTTGATATGATATTTCAGTGCGTCCACCATGCATTTTCTCGGTTCTGAGACGTGTGACATGTGAACCCGAATCGAGGAGCTGGATGAGTCCGATTGCGGGTACATGGTGGACCCGGTATGGTTCCCCGGGGCGAGAAATGTTTTTCGTGGAGCAGACGATGAGCCTGGCAGGATGGCGAGTACCTACTGGTGATAGTATTTGGGCCTGGCGGATATCCGGAGGATACCGACCGGAGTCGAGAGATGATATGGGCCGATCCGGACTGACGGAGCCCGTGAGCCCGATATATGAGGATTTACGTGCCGATACTGGGCATAGGTTTCATGATATTTTCGAGTGTTGATGCTAGACACTCAGGTTCCATGATTTTGATATGTCGCGAGGGACATGTGTTGATTTATATTCTCATACTTTCATGCTTATGCTTTTATGACTTTTACATGCATGATGTTGTTATGTCATTGGTTGACACGTGGACGAGATCCACATACATACAGACATTGATTACATAGTTGGATGATATCCACATACTCATAGACTTCATGTTATAGTTGACACCGATTACATTGATCATACCTCATATTTATGATATGTTGTTACCTGAAGCACTGACACGAGCACGTGGGATTACACTTATTTATAGATGTTTACTCTGGCCACCTTTTCGTGCTTCAGACTTATTCATTTTGAGGATATATTATTACTGATCATTTGACCTAGGATGAGTCATACATATGATTTGTGCTCTGCGATGTTTTCTATTCACGAGTTGGCAACTCACCCCCGTTGTGCCACAGTTCTTGCAGGTTTTGCCGTACAGGTTTCATTGCGGCTTTTCTGGCACACTGGTTCCTTTCTGGGTGATTGCTTTGGTAGGTAGGTTCACTCGCATCGTGACCACCATTGTACATATTTATTTTCAGTTGTATCTAGTGAATTCCATCAACCAAATTTGTATATTGTTTCATACTTAGAAAACCAGTTATGTATTATTTCGACGTTAGAGTCGCGCGTTATAGTATTATGGTTTTCATGCTGATTTTGAGTTTTGATCCTCGCCCTTCGGCGTTGTATATTATACTGTTTGCGTGGTTGTGACCGTCGATTGACGAAGAGCTAGCTCCCGCTTGGGGATGCCTTTTATCATTGTATATATATTATTCATGTTGTACCCCGTTTGGGGCCAGTATTTACTAAGGAAACTCTGCCGAAATTTTCAGAAAAGACTAGAGATTTTAAAAATGCATATTCGGCTTACTTATTTAAAAACCTTGTTTTTTTAAAGAAAAACGTATTTTGTTCACTTCTTAAAACTAGTTTTCCTTATTTACTCCTTAAAAATGGTTTTAGATTTCTGGGCTTTTGGCTTACTTGAATTAGATGGGGTCCTATAGGCTTCATATGTTTCAAGGGCCAGTCACGTGCTATTTTGGGAAGTGACAAAGTTGGTATCAGAGCGCTAGGTTAACCTTGGTTCGAGTCTAAGTTTGACTATACGGAGCCTAGAGTGTTTATATATACGGAACTTAGGCTTGACCTTACGGAACTTAGACTTAGTCGAGGGGGTATTATACCCGAACTTTCGTCGCGTAGGATGACCCTTGGTTGATGGAGTAGGTAGCTTGAGTAGAGTGACGTACCGTACGTATGTTCCACGGTATACTTACGATATGCTACTCCGCTTAAGAAACTTAGGATGTACATTTCCTTGCACAGTATTATATTCATTCCTATGATCTATCCTCATCGATATTGGTTATGATTTTGCTGCCACGATTACACGGGCAAAGAGAGCTACGTCTAGAGTTGCGTCAGCTTGAGCTCGTCACGGACGAGGACCGACCAGGGCGTGATTCCTGAGATGTACGATTGCATAGAGAGGCGTCATTTTAGTGTGTTTTCGCGCCATGAGCGTTTGACGGATCGCTTTTACGAGATTACTCGGACGTGCAGATCAGCACCAGAGGGTTGAGCCACTGATAGGGGTCAGCCAGAATGTAATGACCATTGATGTATCGCTTATTCATGATGATTGAGGCGCTGTTCAGCGTACGGACGAATGAGCCAGTTGTTACTGCAAATGATGAGATATCACCCAGATGTTGGAGCTACTGCAGCATGAGTATATACTTAGAGATATGATGGAAGGTCGCTAGTCACTCGAGGATGAATGATAAGGACATGTGGTTCGTTCGCTTACCCCGATGCGAGGTCATCAGATTGATTAATTCCAGCTAGAGACGACTTCATGCCGGTTCGTTGGTAGTCGATGGAGGCAATCGAATGTCAGAAACCTATATTCCAAGTGTAAAGTATTCGGAAAGACATGCAAGCGATTCTATGGACCTTCTTGAAGAATGAAATCCTAACTCGACATAATGACCGTGTGAAAGCCTTTGAACCTTAGGGTTTGCGGCAGTTCCGCGGTGCCATTAGTGAGGCTTGGGTTTGCCCTTCTACAGCTGGTTCACCGATACTGTGGTATGTACTCGATACTATTAAACTATATCCAAGATGTTGAGCTCTTGAGGGATTATGAGGTTTTGACGAATCGATCGAATGGTTCGACTTCATTCGGATGCTATGTGATGGGACACATTGCTTGGGAGACTACAGATACGAGTATAGCCGTTGGAGCGCAGTCCATGCAGCCACGAGAAGACGGGTCCGAATCAGTCGACATTGGAGCAGAGTGGAGTAAAGAGTTCGCACGAGATTTCGACGAGATGACGTTCCACTCCGCTGACATCAGAGATGTGATACGCATGCAGAGACGTTGTATATGGATATACCTTCCAGAAGGAGTCGCGATGAGTGTGCAGCCATTCCGGAACAAGAAACAGATATAGTAAAGATGATAACTTCCTGGCAGTTCGGCAGGAACGAGAATTGAGAGAGACCTCGATAGGACCTTTCTGGAATACCATACGAGAAGATTTGGACCCAGGAGTGGTCATATTGCGCACACCGAGCAGGCCAGAGTTCGGAATCGTCGACGAGAGAGTTGACCAGGTTCGGATAAAGGAGCTCAACCAGGTGCGTTGTAAGTTGATCAAGAATGGATCGCGAGATTGGTAATCCACAGAGAAAATAAGGGCCCAGAGATAGAGGACGCCAGACCGTGAGCAATAGGCAAGTAGATATCTTGCGCTACTAGCATTGGATGCACCGACACCTTTTCGACTTTGAAGGAGGATATATCGACGACGGTATTTATGATTTGTGATTTGGTGATTCGATTATCACGTATTCGTCACCTTGGATTTCGGTGTTTTTGGGCGATCTATTCGTATGATTTAGTCTCGATGACTGAGTTCCATGATATTTGTTTTCGTGCACCATGGTTGCACCTACTGGATATTCATATTTGTGCACAGTTGTTGCACCTGATATCGTTGTGCCTTGGTTGCACATGCTTATGACTTCATGGATTTCTTACCGTTGGGTTGATTTTGTGCACATGGTATGCACACGATTTGGCTTTTTGCACTCGGTATAGCTTATATGTGCTTGGAGTGCATTGATATGTGTTTTGTGCACGCAGTTGCACACGTTTATGATTTTCTTTACACTTGGGTACACTCGGTGTTGCTGCTTACGCATTTGAGTTGTTGTTTGGTATTTGTGCACAGGATGCACCGTATTTGTATTTCTTGCCCAGGACGCTCCAGTTTTATACTTCGTGCGTTTGTCGCACTAGTTTTATGTTTCATGCGTTTATCGCGCCAGATTTATATTTCGTGCCTTTGTTGCACCGGATTTATATTTTGTGCACTACGGTTGCACCTGACTTTGATTTGATGTCAATCGATATGTTGATTTTGATTTCATGCTTATGTCATGCATGCGATTTGACTTATGCTTTCGGCATAGTTTTCATACACTTTTAGTGTTTTGATTTGATTTGTGTACGCTGATGCACATAGTTGTGAGATTATATACCGCGGTATACCTGTTTTTGATTGAGCTGTATTGTATACCGTCGATGTTGATTCTAATATTGATGTTGATTTCTTGCACTCCGTGCATTTGATTTGGATTTTGCGCATGTTCGACGCTTGATATTGGATTTTATGATTTCGTGCATGTTGAATGCACATGATTTAGATTTTATTCGTGCATGATGGATACATCTGATTTGAATTTTCGCGCGTGTTGAGCGCATGTTTTGAGATACGATTTTGGTGCACACCCGATGCACTGAATCGGGATTCTCCGTGCATGTCAGATGCACCTGATTTTGCTGTCAGGCACACACGTTGCCTATGACAGATGTTTCGTGCACACCCGTTGCACCTAAATGTGGTTTCTGTGCACATGTATGGCACATATATGGATTTTGATTTCCGTGCGCACCAGACGCACAGGGTATTCTTATATACATTTAAGGATTGATGATTTCGGAGCCCTGACGACTTGGACTTTTTATTGAAATGTTTTAGAAATTGGGGGTTTAAATTTAAATTCGGGGACCGAATTTGTTTAAGGGGGGAAGATTGTAACATTTCAAAAAAATAAAATATTATTTTTGGGGAATTTTTATAATTTAATAATAAAATATTGAATATTTTAAATAAAGCGGTATAATTAAATACCGATAAATTGGGAAATTTTTTGAAAATTATAGAAATTACTTAAAAGATGGTGTTTAATGTGAATTATGCAAATTTTAAGTTTTTATAATTAATTATATGCTAATTTAGTGCTAATCGCGATTAAAAATCGCTAATCGGATTTTTAGCATATTTTGTGCAAAACATGCACCATATCATTTTACACTTGTTACATATGTTTTCCATGGCTTTCCTTCATGTTTTAAAGCATGGTTGTTGATTTATAGGAAAATAGAAGAGGAATAGAAAAGAAAAGAAAAGAAAAAGATGAATAGAATATTAGGTATGGGTGAGAGAGAAAATGTGAAGGGGTTATCTTTGACTTGCATCTCACCATTTCCATCATTTTCCTCTCCCCTCTCTTTACTTGCTGCTGCTGCTGCTGCCTCCTCCTCCACCCTCTTCAACCCTCTCAAATCATCACAATAAACACCTCAAAACCCATTACCCTTTTCATTAAAAAGATGTACAAGCTCAAGGGAAGCACATTGGACAAAGAAAGCAAGGATTTTAGCCATTTGGGGCAACTCAAGAATTTTCTTGAGTTGCCAAATGAGGTATTTTCTGAACCTTTAACTTAGTTTTTCCATTTTTTTACCCCCATGTTAGATTAGAACCGATATCATGTGGTTTGGGTGAACTTTGAAAACCCTAGTTAGGGTTTAGGGAAATTTTGGGTAGTGATGTGTAATTGAGCTCAGTAGAAGCCACATAAACCCCCTAGTGCTAGAATTCAGACCTAAACCAGATACTAGAACCCCGAAATACGGATTTAGAAAAGCCGATATCGGAAAATTGTTGATTCTGTGAGGGTTAATTGAAATCTGCTATCACTCAGAGACTCTGAAAATTATTTTGCAAACACATAGAGATGTGCAGGCACCCAGGAAGCTAACCCCAAAACCCCAGCCCCTATCTCCCAATTCTGGCCGCAGATTTAATCTGTATGGCAGCAAATTGTGGCCTGGGTCCCACCATTTTGACTCGTGTTGGTTCTGTAGCTTTATTTCATGTAAACTAGACCCTTGGTATATGCAAAATTGACCAATTTGACTTAAGGTGAAATCTGGGACCGTTTTCAATAGTGGTTGTTTTGATTCGGGTTTCGTTTTGCGTATTTTGAATTCTGGAATTCTAGTATTTTGTTTTACCTCGATCACTTGACGTTTGTACGACGATATCGAGGATTGTTTGATGGTTTTGAAAGCGTAGTATATAGGTTCTAACCTATAGGCCTTAGCGCGTCGTTTGGTTTTCTCGATGTGATTTTAAGGTGCATTTGCGATTGTGATATCTTGTAGGTACCTTCTCGAGAGTTTCATACGAGGAAGAAGATGAAGACAATATCGACACCGACACGCAGGATGCAAGGTGAGTAGATAATATCTACGGGGGAAGTCGGGTGGATGGCGTATAACACCCCCGCAGTTCGATACGTAGTATACTAGATATATACTATATTTATATATATGATAGCGTTATGTGTGACATGAATATTCTAGATGTGATTAGGTGTACAATGGATAGAGTAGGGTTTAGAAGTAAACTAGTATAGTTTCCTAGATGCGAACCCTAGAATAGGTTTACACCCACACACACACATGCTTGCTTGTTATACTTATACCTGGACGATGAGGATAGTGTATGATATTTGGAGATGAGTCGATGAGATTGGGCATAGTGCCATCAGATCGGTGATATAATGTGATTCGTATTTGGGATACGACATGAGATTTTAGCGGGCCTTTGGACGTGTGTTCGACACACGCATTTAGATTTACATAGATGGTATCGGTTTGTACTAAACTTAGATCAGTACCCCAGTTCATGTGATATGATGATAAAGATACCGGTTAATTGATGAGATAAATGTGATATTGACCCGTACCCAGATTTGGGATGCCGTACGATGATTTACCGTACGAGCTTTATATTGATGATAAGATCCGCACTCGTGACTCGAGAATGTCATATGATATTGTATCGTACGCGGTACCTTTGAGGCGGGATCACCGACTATATATATATATATATATATATATATATATATATCGACTCAGATTTAGGTGGTTTCCATACCCCTCCCGACTAGCTTGTTAGTTAGATCTGTAGTTGCATAGTAGATGCTAGACTAGACCCGAGTCATACCTATTTCAAAAACTAACGAATCGGGAGTATTTTAAAGACAGGTAAAGGGATTCTACGGATATTTTCAAAAGACGCATCTTTTCTTAAAAACACCGCAGCCCTTATTTTTCCTAAAAACCGCGATTCGTCTTCTTTCAAACGGCAAAACAGTATGACATAGATACATTGATGTAGATACTGCACTGTTGTGTTTATTATTCATTGCCGCATATTCTTGCTTTTCGCATCGCATCGCATGTTTAAATATGTTTATTGTTATATTAAAACCATGTTGTTAGGACACCAGCACCATTATCGATAATGCATATGTTCCACGTACACCTGCTTGCCGGCTCACACACTTCATCATCGATAATTGCTATGTCACTACATAGTAGGATTGTTGCATCAGGATATGACCCTTGCATGATATACTGGTATGCTTACATTTCCCTTATATGTCGCATACATCATGCTTATGATTATACGCATTGAGATATTTGTTTTCATGAGATTTCTGGATTTAGGAACCGTGGTTATTTCAAAGGAGAATTTGTATTGTTTTAAAAATCCGGTTTCCCTTTATATGATATTTCAGTGCGTCCACCATGCGTTTTCTCTGTTCTGAGACGTGTGACATGTGAACCCGAATCGAGGAGCTGGATGAGGCCGATTGCGGGTACATGGTGGACCCGGTATGGTTCCCCGGGGCGAGAAATGTTTTTCGTGGAGCAGACGATGAGCCTGGCAGGATGGCGAGTACCTACCGGTGATAGTATTTGGGCCCAGCGGATATCCGGAGGATACCGACCGGAGTCGAGAGATGATATGGGACGATCCGGACCGACGGAGCCCGTGGGCCGATCCGGACTGACGGAGCCCGATATATGAGGATTTACGTGCCGATGCTGGGCACAGGTTTCATGATGTTTTCGAGTGTTGATGCTAGACACTCAGGTTCCATGATTTTGATATGTCGCGAGGGACATGTGTTGATTTATATCCTCATACTTTCATGCATATACTTTTATGACTTTTACATGCATGATGTTGTTATGTCATTGGTTGACACGTAGACGAGATACACATACATACAGACATTGATTACATAGTTGGATGATATCCACATACTCATAGACTTCATGTTATAGTTGACACCGATTACATTGATCATACCTCATATTTATGATATGTTGTTATCTGAGGCACTGACACGAGCACGTGGTATTACACTTATTTATAGATGTTTACCCTGGCCACCTTTTCGTGCTTCAGACTTATTCATTTTGAGGATATATTATTGCTGATCGTTTGACCTAGGATGAGTCATACATACGATTTGTGCTCTGCGATATTTTCTATTCACGAGTTGGCAACTCACCCCCGTTGTGCCACAGTTCTTGCAGGTTTTGCCGTACAGGTTTCATTGCGGCTTTTCTGGCACACTGCTTCCTTTCTGGGTAATTGCTTTGGTAGGTGGGTTTACTCGCATCGTGATCACCATTGTACATATTTATTTTCAGTTGTATCCAGTGAATTCCATCAACCAAACTTGTATATTGTTTCAGACTTAGAAAACCAGTTATGAATTATTTCGACGTTAGAGTCGCGCGTTGTAGTATTATGGTTTTCATGCTGATTTTGAGTTTTCCTTTGAGTTTTGATCCTTGCCCTTCGGCGTTGTATATTATACTGCTTGCGTGGTTGTGACCGTCGATTGACGAAGAGCTAGCTCCCGCTTGGAGATGTCTTTTATCATTGTATATATATTATTCATGATGTACCCCATTTGGGGCCATTATTTACTAAGGAAACTCTGCCAAAATTTTCAGAAAAGACTAGAGATTTTAAAAATGCATATTCGGCTTACTTATTTAAAAACCTTGTTTTTTTAAAGAAAAACGTGTTTTCTTCACTTCTTAAAACTAGTTTTCCTTATTTACTCTTTAAAAATGGTTTTAGATTTCTGGGCTTTTGGTTTACTTGAATTAGATGGGGTCCTATAGGCTTCATATGATTTAAGGGCTAGTCACATACTATTTCGGGACGTGACATTTAATCTCTCTGAGAATATCAACAAAGATTAAATCTCCAAAAAAAAGTGGGAACTCAGCGCCTCACGTGAAAAACACGTGGGCGCCCAACACAGAAGGTCGGCACCTCACATGGAATACATGTGAGCGCTAAGTAAAAGTGCTTAACACTTCATATTCGGTCAAAACGGCTGAGTGCTTAGCACTGATTGGGCAGCGCCCAACGCTTCACGTGAAAAACACGTGGGCGCCGAACAAAATAAAATGAGATAGCGTCTCATGTGAAAAAACACGTGGGCGCTCAACAAAATAAAATGAGACAGCGTCGCACATGCTTCTCACGTGGACGCCATACAAAAGTACTTAGCACTTCATATTTAGTCAAAATGACTAAAGTGCTCAACACTTATTGGACAGCGCCCATGACTGAATGCTTCACATGTGTCACGCCTCGCTTCCCAGAGTACGCTAAAGTGGGCACGTGACATAGCCAATCATGCTACCTGTGGGTAGGAAGTATCCATCCACAGTCACATTACGGCTGTAGAGATATCAAGAACAAAATAAAACTATCTAAAACATGTCCATAATTTCAAGATAAATCATGAGTCAAGAATAATAAAATGCGGAAGCGAAAGATCCAATACAAATAACTGGAATGTACGTCCCATAATGCGGGCTCACATCAGGAATAAAATGCAGGAAAGAAAAGCTAACAACTGCTGACACTCACAGCTCAGCCTGTCGGCTGAAGTACTCTGCTCGGACTGCGACAGCGGTACAGAATCTGGGCCATGCAAAACCCAGACGTCAGCGCGTCAAGTCATCAAGTGATAACATAATAAACAGGGTAACAGGCAATGCAAATATAAACATGAATAAAGCAAGGGTAACAATAATATGAATCAGAGCAGTGCAGGGTAGTGTGCAGTGGGTAAACTAAACTGTTCTATCAGGTTTTCTGTTCTAAAGTCTTTGAAACCAAATTGATGAATCATCGATGTAACTCAATAGTATCCCGTACATACCCGGGACCACGGCCCCAGATTCTCGGGCTGAAACCGAGACATGCCGCTAGGCACTAAACAGGAATGTGTACAGATGAATGATGTCAGCAGCATCATTCCAAGGCTGCCCTAGCCTCTAAAACTGATCAGAACAAGTAGCGAACTGTTGATTTACAAGTCAGGTTTCACCTTTGATTTCCCCATACCCCCAAGTTATATGTGTATGTCAAGTCAGGTATCCCGTAATCAAGAACTAATGCCAACACAGGATCAGGTAAACAGGTTTGTCTGAATAGACAACAGGAACGCTCCATGAGGACTACATGTCAGGTTTGTTGGCATTAGACACAAGATCAGATAACGGGTCAGGTCATGGTACATTAGGTCAAGTCAAGCAGTATACGGTACCATGTTGGGTCAATCAAATGTGTGTAGCAAGTCAGGTCAAGATGTAAACGATATCATGGGTGTGCTCATACTCAGTCACATGATCAAGCATGGTCATCAACATATAGATTTAAGCAACGAATTAAACAATAAAGAAGCATCGACTAATTAGCAGCACAGTTATCAATTGTGTGTCCGAGGTGTTATCAACATTATAAGAATACAATATGACAGTTAGGGCCGTTAAATCATGTTAACCAGTTTAAGAATTTTATGAATGTAATGATATATATATATATATATATAGGTTCCATGGATGAAATCACAGTTTATGCAGGTTAAATGTACACGAGTGTCCGAATGAAGTAAAACGATAGAGAAAGTGCCATAGGCTACGTCATTAGTGAAAGTGTAATTAAAATATGTAAGTGTGGTTATTAGGTGTAATACAGTAATTGCAAACGGTAGATTTCAAGTGTGGAAGATAAAATGATATAATATGAAATTGAACACGAAAAATGGGAAATTAAAGTACTAAAGTTAAATTGCAGGTTTTAGGGTGTCAGCAATGTATATGTAAATATTGTTTAGCATGTAGCAAGGGGTACTTGCCTCGACGGGTCGCGAATCGGGAAAACGGAACGTTAAACGTCGGCGGGGAAAACTCACGACGAGCGCACGGTTCACGGAATGAACCCAAACGACGAACAGTGGAACCACACGGGTCGGGGTACCACGCTGGATCATCGGGACACGTCGCCGGCACGGTCGGATTCCGGCGAACCCAAAACAGCAACTATTGGAATTGTTATGAGATGCATGGAAATGAAGCAAGGAAAACGCAAGAGAATGGAGGGGATTCATGTTCGAGACTTACTCACTGGATTGCAGAGGATGGCAGCGTCGTCGGCGCGTCGTCAACGTAGTTCCGGCGACCTACAGGGAATTCAAATATTTAACAGAAAAGCAATCCTTGAGATGAACAGAAGATAGAGAGGAGGAAGAGAAGAAGAAAGTTGCTTACGGGGTCGCTAAGCTGAGGTTGCAGGGTTCGAAGTCGTCGGCCACGGATCTCCGGCGAGAAAGTCGGCAAGGCGACAAGGTTCACGTTGTGGGGTGGCTCGGCTAGAGTTCCTGCTAGGGTTGCAGGGTTGGACGAAGGAGAAGAGGACAGAGGAGAGGGAGAGAAGATGCGGGAGGAGGTGGAGACGGCGACGAAGGATGGTCGGCGGCTACGAGAAGGTGGTGATGGGTCCTCGGTGGGGATCAAGCGCAGGGTACTCGGGAAGGAGGGGAAAGGAGCAAGGAGATGCAGTGGGGATGACGAGGGCGAGGAGGCGAGAAGGCCGGCGATGCTGGCGTCGGCGTTGGGGCGAAGGCGAGAGAGGACGAGGCAGCTAGGGTTCACCGGGGTTTAGGTTTCTGTTGCGTGAAAAAGAAAAAGAAAGAGGAGGAAGAGAATATATATAGAGGAGAGAGAGAGAGAAAGATAGAGAGAGAGAGACGGGGGAGAGAGAGGAGAGAGATAGAGAGAGACGGGGAGAGAGAGAGGGATTGCGAGAGGAGAGAGAGAGGAGAGAGATAGAGAAGGGAGAGAGATCGAGAGGAGAGAGAAAATATAGGGGGAGAGAGAAAATTGGATTGTAGCTTGAGGGAAAGGAGAGAGAGAGAGAGTGTTGCGCTCGTGGGGCCCAAGGGAAAAAGAAAACGTTTGATTGGCTGGGGAAATAAAATTTTGGTTAGGAAAAGATTTCATAAAAGATTTAGGAATGGTAAAAATATTATATGGTTAAATTAAATATATTCGACGGTTTAAAAAATTAGAAATTGGGATTTGGCGCAAAGTAAAATATTTCCAAATTGCGTCCGGGTCGGGTCCAAAAATTCGAAATTGAAATAAGAAAATTTTAGGCGGGATCCAAAGTTTAAAATGAAGTATTTTACAACCAAAAAGCATACCCCCAAGACGGACACTCGTACGTGCGCGTAGCCGTCCAAACTCGCCCGTTTCACTGAACGGGACGAGAACACGATACACGGACGCTACAACAGGGTTAGGGGTGTCAAGTATGCCAAGACGAATATTTTTAATTTTATTTTAGATGTCTTAAATTGTTATATGCAGAAATGAATCGACGGGGTAAAAATTACAATAAGTAACGATCAAGTAAGATAAATGAAATAAAGGCCATACTCCAATCATAAGGTAACAGAAATTAGTAGCATTGTGCTCGATTGTTACAACATGATACACATGTGAGCGTCAGAGCCCTAAACAAGTGCTTAGAACTTTTACATAAAAAGAAAAGAGCTGAACAAATAAAACCCAAATAAGTGCTTAGCACTTTTAAATAAAAGAAAAAGAAAGAAGAAAAGACTGAGCAGATCAAGCCCAAATTGGCTAAAAGTATCTCTCTGAAATTTCTAGAATCTGAGCCCAAATGCTCTGTTGTTGGGTTTTAAATAAAATGATCCCTAAAATGTCGCTACACGAGACTAACATGTCCTTAATTAAAAATAAATTGAGCCCAAATGCTCATATATTTAAGTTGATCTTAATCTCAAACTTGATTAACGGTCCTTAAATAAAATAAAATATTCTTTGAACTAAAAGAATATATAACCTAAGTTCAAAACCCAAATCTAAAATATACGGATTTAGACTAATCCGCGCCCTACGGACGACGACACAAAATAGTCTCCGTATACAATCCACGGCCAACCTTATAAAAAAATAAACACGACACGACACGAAGTGAACTGCTGGAGTAGGAGAAAGTAGTTATCACAACGTGATAACGTAATTAACTGCAGGGGCTTGCGCCTGCTGGGAAGAGCGTCCCCACAATCAAAAACCCCTCACAAATGAGGGGGAATCTGATAAAGTCTACTATAACTGTCGCGTCTGTCTAAACCTCCGATATATGGTGCCATAAATCAACTTGGTATCTTTGGAGAGGTGGATGGGTAAGTCCAAATAGTATTTGCCCTCAAATTCAGGCTATACGTCCCAACGTCTCAGTCCGTTCTTTCGGCGGTGAACAGATTCTGGCACGCCCGGTGGGACCTTTTCCTCTTTCCACTCCACACATCATGTGTCGTGTTTTGCGAACAAAATCGTGATTCGCTATGGTTGCCCTTAAATTCGAGCTAATAAAACTTGGTGTCTTTCTCCAGTATAGAAAATCAATGGCGTCTCAATGCATTACATGCAACTCTCGCTCCACTTCAACCGAAGGAGTGACCTATGAGCCCAACGCGACCTCTATTTTCTTAATGCCAGTGGGGATTGTCACACAATCCACTACTGGATTGTTCTTTGGGGCCATGCTCCCACCTGTGAGCTTTGGTGCCTCAGCACCACAACAAGAAGCTCCTAAATGGTCAGTTTTCGATCGATTGGCAATCACAACGGCCCCTCTCAATGGGCCGTCGAAATCCAGTGTCTCAGTCTTCAACAGGACGAGCAAGAACTCAAACGGGCCCGTAAAGAAGCTCGAGATACCTGAAGGGCTACCCCAAAATGGATAGCCCTCCCAACTCCTGCTACAGGTGAAGCCGTCGAAAGCGCTTCCCCGATCAGATTGTCGGTCATCGAAAGACTGGCCGGCCCTCCTCAAACTTTAACAAGGACGCCGATCTTCAACACGCTGATGCCGATTGAAACTCCTCAGCAAAACCAGGGGCATAATGAAGCCGCTTTCAAAACTATGGCAGTCCCTTCAACAAGGCACGCTCGACGTCGTCACTGATGTCGAGTGAGAGAAGCTGGGGGAAACTCCCTCTCTGGACTCATTCCATCGGCTCCAATAGTGGAAATCGACGATGCTATTCTAACCGGGAACAATTTTGATCCGCTCAGGAGGGTACGTAAAAACTCCCCGACGGCGGTGTTAAAGAAATCACCCCCACTTGCAAAAGTTACAGTGCAGGCAAAGCCGGAGCAGCCTTATCAGCGGCTCTCCTCGCAAATTCATATAGTCTGGCTGGAAGCTAATGTAAAATTGTTCCGTCTCCTAAAGTCTGTTCTGATGAGAATAACGAACGAGGGGTAACAAGTGATTCAAAGTATAAAAATATTGAGTTT
Source organism: Agapanthus africanus (assembly GCA_030015575.1). Taxonomy (NCBI): domain Eukaryota; kingdom Viridiplantae; phylum Streptophyta; class Magnoliopsida; order Asparagales; family Amaryllidaceae; genus Agapanthus; species Agapanthus africanus. The sequence continues at coordinate 764,164,042 of JASDDO010000022.1, read as the reverse complement.
ATATCGTCAACTAGTGGAAGCAAATGTAAAAATGTCCCGTCTCCTAAAATCAGCCCTGATGAGAATAACGAACGAGATGTAAAAAGTGATTTAAAATATGAAAATTTTGAGAATACTACAAGTGATTTGGTAGAACCTGAAATTGGCATAATATTCAATTCACTAGACGATGCTTATGAATGTTATTTGGCTTATGCTCGAAACATTGGGTTTACTATCAGAGTTCGTTCTACTCGTCGTACAGTTCGTAGAAATGAAGCTATCTATAAACTATATGTGTTGGAGTGCCCTCAAAGCAATTATTGTAATTGCAGGTAGGCAATTATGATAATTGAAGGATGACCTATACGGTTAGAACAGTCTTGCTCGAAATGATAGTATACTATCTGGTTTGTCTTTATCATTTATATGAATATGTTTTGCTTGATATTACGTATCGATAATACATAATGATAAAACCCGCAGAATTCTTACTCGAATACCAGCGATATGATGGCGATCATATTGTGAGAGCTGGGTAGTCCATAAGCACATTCTTAAATGTCCCTAATCGAGAGAGTATCGAGAGTAGGCATCGATATTCCGGAGTAGACTAGTGTATACGTTTCTATACCCCGATAAGGGGCGGGAGACGGTATTACAGCCATTGGTGTGTTGCACCTAATATTGTATGCAGGTGCTCACTAGAGATGAGTACACTGGACAGACTTGCCGAGAACTTTCAGATGTTATTATACCTATCGTCGATAGCAATTCTCTAATAACATAAGTACATGGTAGTATTTAGACCTGAGATCATCATTTGTTTCGTATGAGTTCGCACTATACTTTGATTACTACCCTACCACGACTCTACTGAGTCATACAAATAGATTTTAATTGGGTACAGTCCCGAGCCACATGAATGCATTGATCGATCGGAAGGGATCCGTCTCTCCCGGTATAGAGAGTGGATGTCGCGCTGTGTTCAGTTAGCCATCACCATAAATCCCTGGTCAGGGTGGATAAGATTTACTCATATGAGATCAGTAGTTTCTCAGTTAGTAATGAGCTTGACACCGGCACGACTTATCGGGTTATTAGGGATCTGATATTATCTACGCCCAAACCCGGTATGCGATCCTCTTAGACGAAGAGACCGGACTGTACAGAGAGTGTCACTTATAGGCTCAGTAGGGATACGTATGAGCTTACTTGTCGATCTTCCATTCGTTCAATACCTGGGTAACCGTTACGTACAGCTAGAGCCACTGACGTGCTTATGATTATGGATTATATCCAGTAACTACTGCCAGCATATTGTCAAGTATTCAGAGTCCCACACAGAGGGTTTTTCGGTTCATGCGAAACTATATAGTGTGCATATTTTGATACGTATAGGAGTTCGATTAAAATATGTGTACTTGATACACATACTTTAATCGGACGTTTTGATAACAGTAGCAGATTTGAAAAATAGCCGGATTATCACATATATATAATATGTGAGCTAGTATTATTTCTCTCATTCTCTCTTTTGGTATTTGTATTTTGATAAGAATACGGTTATTTATATGAATACAGGTATTTTTATAAATACGGGTATTTGTACCTTGATACAAATATGGGTATTTGTATCTTTATACGGATACATGTATTTATATTTTTATACAGATACAGGTATTTTTATTTTGAAATGAATACGGGTATATGTATTTGATACATATACGGGAGTATATTTATGTGTGTATTCTTATACATTTTTTTCTATTCTCTTAGATGGAAAGGGAAGAGCATGGGCTTGTGTGGACTTGTGACTTATTAGAGTGAGTCGCATATTCATTCCCCTCTTTACTTAAGGATGAGAAGAGAGAAAAGAAAAGACATGCTTAGTTTTACATTCATGTCTCTCTTCTCTTCTCTTGTGAGTTTCTAAAAGAGAAAGAAAAATTGGAAAAGAGGAAAAGCAAGAGATTCATTTCACTACATCACTCACAATTTATTCCTAGAAATCTTAGGTTGTGAGTTGCTTCACTTTAGATATCTTGGTATGAAACTAGAGCTTGATTTTGGACTCTCTTGGGTGGATCATCTTCGACAAGGTCGATCGGCTTGCCACCTTGTTCCTGATGACTTCGGAGTCTAGCTAGAGTCTATGGAGCTTCGTAGAGTTCTTCCACAATTGGACGGACACGCTATAAAGGTAGCCAACCCTTCTAAACTCTAGTAGTTGCTCTTTTATGTTGCTAGTTTATTATTTGGAATCAATCGCTAGGTTCGGGTCCTCATGCTTGCATGAAATTTTTTGTTTCCGATTCTCTTCCGCATTAGTCATGAGCACTAGGAAACCCTTCAATATGAATGTAATAAGGCCGCAAAACCTAAACAGTTCAAGCTCGATATAAAAATTAAAATGTAACAACTCCAAATTCTATATACATAAAAATTCATTTAAAGTTAATGTACAATTAGGGTTGTTCCCCTCCGAAAGACGCGGCGGAGACGCGATGTACGTCTTGCCTGAAATTCGGGGCAGATGCTAATTGGTTTTATCCATCCACCTCTCCGAAAATACCAAGTTGATTTATGGCATCATGTATCGAAGGTTTAAATGGATGCGGCCGATGTAGCAAACTTCGTCAGATTCCCCCTCGTTTGAGGGGTTTTTGATTGTGGGGACACTCGTCCCTGCAGGCGCAAGCCCCTGCAGTTAATTACGCTACCGCATCGCGGTAACAAATTTCTCCTTCTCCAGATGGTCACTTCGTGTCGTGGGTGTTTGTTTTGTGTTTGGTTGCCCGTAGATTGTATACGGAGACTAAGTTATGTTGTCGCCCGTAGGGCGTGGACTAGTCCAAATCCGTATTTTTCTTAGATTTAGGTTTGGGGGGTTTGGGTTTAAGGATACGTTAGCCTCATTTGAGGCTAAGATCAACTTAAACGTTTGTTAAGGATACGTTAGCCTCTTTTTAGACTAAGATCAACTTAACGGGATCGTTTAGATCCAACAAGAGAGCAATTGGGCTCTATTGTTTAGTTTAGTGATATTGCGGTCGATTGTTAGTTTAAGGACATTACGGTCCGTTGGTAGTTTAAGGACATCTCGGTCCATTGTTAGTTTAAAGACATCGCGGTTGAGGTTAAGGACATCATAGTCTGTGAGTTTAAAGACCCCACAGTCCGACGTTAGTTTTAAGACATCACGGTCGAGGTTAAGGACATCATAGTCCGTGGATTTAAGGACTCCACAGTCCGACGTTAGTTTTAAGACATCACGGTCGAGGTTAAGGACATCATAGTCCGTGGATTTAAGGACTCCACAGTCCAATATTAGTTTTAAGATATCACGGTCGAGGTTAAGGACATCATAGTCCGTGGATTTAAGGACTCCACAGTCCGACGTTAGTTTTAAGACATCACGGTCGAGGTTAAGGACATCATAGTCCGTGGATTTAAGGACTCCACAGTCCATAAAATGTGTGGTCGTCGGGACCCGTCACCTCTTTGAAGACGTTGAGGAATTACAATGACAAATATCAAAGGAGTGAAGAGATGTACCCTTGAACCGGGGTAATTTGGTTGAACGAGCAGATGTGCTCGCTTCAAAATAAGTTGAGGACTTATGGCCAGAACTGGGCTAAGTCCAATTAAAATGTCTTAACGTTTTATTTTTGTTTTGGCTATTAAGCCTTTTACTTGGGCTGGTCCCTTTTTAATAATGCTAAGTATTGGGCTCTGTCATTTTGTCTGGTATTAAATGCATAGCATTTATCAGGAACAAAGTGGTGGTCTGACAGTGCGCCACGCGGCGCGTCAGGCGCTTTGCGCCAATTAAAGAGCGCATTGCACTAGCGCACATGAGGACGACACGTGTCATGCTCAGCGCTAAGCGCTGGTTCGTTAGCGCACTTGCGCTTTCCATCTATGAGCACTTTGCGCTAGTCTGTTGGCGCACCAGCGAGCGACACGTGACGCGCTTGGTGCTAAGCGCCAGTCTATGAGCTCAGCGCTCTGCTTCAGGAGCGCAAATCGCAGATTGTGTCTCTGATTGACACATGGCAAGTTCTGGCGCTGTGCGCCGATCCAATGAGCGCAAGGGCGCAGTTCATGAGTGCAAGGAACTTTTCAATAGCGCAAAGCGCATCTGATCGATTTTAAGATCACAGAACAACTTTTATGTTCTTCTAAGGAGGTTTTGCCTCGCGATTCGAAAACAACAGTTCTTGGTGTTTGATAAAAGGCCCTGTCTTTATAGATCAAAGATCTGTGGGCGAAGTAAAAATACTTCTTATATATATATATACTTTTTATAATTAGATCTTTTGATTTTATTATCAAAGACCTTGGTCTTCTTTTTAGATCTGTGATCTTTTTAGAAGAGGGTTCTTCTTTTTTGAGATGTTTTCATCTCTGTTTTTCAAGAATATAGTTCTTCTTTTACCTTGAGTATGAAGAAAACTCTTCTTTTCTTAAGAGCTCGCTCTTTTTTTTTTGCAGAGGGTTTTTCTCTCTTCTTCTTCTGTATTTCCTTCTCTTTTTTTTGTATCCTCCCTTTTTTTTAGACTTGAAGTCTAGGGTCCTTTATATAGGGCCAAATGATTTGTTAAATCAGTTTTAAGAGATCTTTCTCTTGATTGATTGGGAATACTTCCTACCGTTTGATCTTTGATCCTAAGGCTCCTGTTTGACAGAAGATGATCTTCTTGTTTTTAATAAGATTGAGAAATCTTTCCATGCAGAATTTGTTCTGTTTTTGGTAATTCATTATTTACCATTGGATCATTGATCCAGCGGTGCTTGTAACACCCGAGCCCAATGCTACTATTTTCAGTTACTGTTTGAGCATAATGTGGTACTCATTTCATTTAACTTGCTTGTTTGTTGCTTACTGTAAAATTTACCCGGCAAAGTCATTTCTACATATAACAAATTTTGGCATCTAAAATAAAATTGAAAATATTCATCTTGACCTACTTGACATCCCTAGCCTCGTGGTAGCGTCCATGCATTGTGTTCTCATCTTGTTCAGTGAAACAGCTGAGTTTGGACGGCTACGCGCGCGTACATGTGTCCGTTTTGGGGGTATGCTTTTTAATCATAAAACACTTAATTTTAAAATTTGGATCCCGCTTAAAATCCTATTATTTCAATTTCAAATTTTTGGACTCGACCCGGGCGCAATTTGGAAATGTTTTATTTGGCGCCAAAATCCGAAATTTTAATATTATTAAAACCATCGCATATATTTTTCTAACTAACCTGATATCTTACTGTTCATTACCTATCTTTTAAATGTTTAAATTAACCTATATATATATCCTACTGTTCCTTAAAATGTTTTGAATCTTTAATTAATATTTATGTCTAACTAACGATTCCCCTTTAGCCTATCGCGTTCCTTTTAATTCCGTGGGCCCCCACCTGCAGCTCTCTCTCTCTCCACTTTTTCTCTCTCTCTCTCTCTAATATATTCTCTCGTACTTCTCTTTATCATTCTTTCTCTTCTTGCTTCATGTCTCGTTTCTTCTTTTTTTTTAACTGTTCTTTTGTTGCCGGAATTCCGTCGTGCCGGTGACGCTTCTCGACGTTCCAGCGAGGTACCCCGACCCGTGTGGTTTCTTTGTTCGTCGTTTGGGTTCATTCCGTGAACCGTGCGCCCGTCGCGAGTTTTCCCCACCGACGGTTAACGTTCCGTTTTCCCGATTCGCGACCCATCGAGGCAAGTTAATCTTGCTACATACTATATAATTCATTTTATACCTATTTAAATAAATACCATACATATAGTTTAAATCTAGTGCCCCATGTTTAATTTTATAACGTTTCGATATTCCGTTTGCATCCGTTTATATCATATTAAATCTAGATCATGAAAACTTATCTTGTGACATACTAGATTACATTATACTGCAACCATATCATTTAAAATATATATCGTCGTAATATTTATTATTATTATTATCTTTAATTAGTTTATAATCTTCATTTTATAATGTTATACATTTGAAAATCTTATAGTTTACACATGAAAAGTCGTTGAAAAATCGGATATGACAAATCTGAAATTTACTGTACACCTTATCTTATAAAATTCATTATAAATCATAGAAAAATCATTAGTATACGTTCTTTAGTTCATTACGAAGCTAACTCAGAATACTATAACTCTATGAAATATTTACTTGCAAAATAAATTGTTTAAATAAAATGCAAATGAAAATGTCTCCAAACTGCTGTCCAGGGAAATTCCAGCAGCAAACTTTCAAATTCGAATGTTCATAACTTTTTGTAGGGACAACCTGAGATGCTTATACTTATAAAAATGAAAACCTTATTGAATTATTTTTGTTTTGGAATAAGACACGTCCCTTTTGGAGAACGTTTGTTATTTTTAAGCTATTTTACAAATTAGGGTGACGCTGAATTTCTGAACGGAACCTTCTTGTGCGTGGTTAATCAATATCACTTTTATAGTTATTAATCGCTTTGAATATGCTATCCATATTAATATTATTATATCAATATTTATATCACATATTGCTTAGTTGTACATCCCACATTACCATTTTATAGTTTTATAACTTTTCGGATACCCGTTTGCATCCATCGCATTTAAGATACATATAATTGCATCCATAGATCACATTACTACATAATAATGTGATATTAACACTCCATGTTTAATAAATTGCATCCTAATTAATATTGGAACTATAAATGTAACCCTAATCGATAACTGTGCATCCATATCCTTGAAATTATATCTATTTGCATATTATATTACATGTTCCAGTTTATTGTTCTGATAGTACTCATTCTTGTTTATTTATACACATGCTTATGTTAGTTTGATTATGAGCACCCACATGACATCTTGTGCTTCCTGACATGACCTGTTACACTTCCTACTTGACATGATATGGTACCGTACACTGCTTGACTTGACCTGATGTACCATGACCTGACCCGTTACCCGATCCTGTGTCTAATGCCAACAAACCTGACATGTAGTCCTCATGGACCGTTCCTGTTGTCTATCCAGACAAACCTGTTTACCTGATCCTGTGTTGGCATTAGTTTCTTGATTTCGGAATACCTGACTTGACATACACATATAACTTGGGGGTATGGGGAAATCAAAGGTGAAACCTGACTTGTAACTCGGCGGTTCACTACCTGTTCTGAGTGTACACATTCCTGTTTTGTGCCTAGCGGCATGTCTTGGCTTCGGCCGAGAATATTGTGGCCGTGGTCCCGGGTATGTACGGGATACTATCGAGTGTACACATTCCTGTTTTGTGCCTAGCGGTATGTCTCTGCTGCTGCCGAGAATATTGTGGCTGTGGTCCCGGGTATGTACGGGATACTATTGAGTTACATCGATGATTCATCAATTGATTTCAAAGACTTTAGAATAGAAAACCTGATAGAACAGTTTAGTTTACCCACTGCACACTACCCTGTACTGGTATGATTCATATTATTGTTATTCTTGCTGTATTCATGTTTATATTACATTGCCTGCTACACTGTTCATATTATATTACTTGATGACATGACGCGCTGACGTCTGGGTTTTGCATGGCCCTGATTCCGTACCGCTGTTGCAGTCCGAGCAGGAGTACTTCAGCCAGCAGGCTGAGCTGTGAGTTCAGTAGTAGTTAGTTTTATTTCATGCATTTATTTCCTGATGTGAGCCCGCATTATGGGACACACTTTTCAGTTATTTGTATTGGATCATTTGCTTCCGCATTTATTTATTATTGACTCCTGTTATTCTGGATTATGGACATGTTTTAGATAGTTTTATCTTGTTCTTGATATCTCTACAGCCGTAATGTGACTGTGGATGGATACTTCCTACCTACAGGTAGCATGGTTGGCTATGTCACGTGCCCAATCTAGCTTACTCTGGAAAGCGGGGCGTGACATGGTTCTTTTGGTATCAGAGCCATAGGATAGTCGGGTTGATTCTTTTGTAGTTGGGTATTGTACCCAATACACGAATCAGAATACCCGTGTTTAGGAAACATATCCTGCCACTTTGACCGTTTTACCATTCTTGAATCACATTCTACCTGATTATATCTTTTATGATGTGCAAACTTCCTTTGCATATCGATTCGAAAACCTGATTCCTTGTTATCTCTAGGACTTAGGCGACTTGGATGGAGTTATGTAATTGTGGCTATGATACCGCGGCATAGTTACAATGCGGTACTCTATTTAAGTATCTTGGAGTTCTAGCCTTGATCTATATTCAAAATCTATCATCATGCTAATGTTGGGTATTTTGAGTTTAGGATTATGGCCGGTAAGAAATTGAAGGCATACCAGAGGCGTGTGGACAAAGCCGCCAAGCTTGGAGTGATAAGAGGAATGCTGGAGAATCAAAGAAACAGACCGAGCTGATCCAGCAGCAAGCGGACTCGTTTCGGGAAGGTTTGCAGATCGTTCAGCAGTCTGTGAACAATGTTGGAGCTAGACCAGTTGACCGAGTAGGGACTGTAGCAGATTTCAGGCGGTTGGGTCCGTCTACATTTACTGGTTTAAAGGAGCCGTTGCCAGTGGAGTAGTGGCTAGTTGACATAGAGAACTTGCTTTTTGCGGCACAGATTCCAGATGACAAAAAAGTTGTTGTGGTACGCATTCAGCTAGTGGACTACGCCCGAGAATGGTGGCTTGTTGAGGAGACCCGCTTGCCCAATCCGATCAAGTGGGCGGATTTTTCTAAGAGTTTCCTGGAGAAATTCTTCCCGCGGACTGCACGGGAGGAAATGAAAGAGAAGTTCATCGGACTAAAGCAGAAGGGAGCACCCGTACATGTGCATGTAGCAGAATGGACGAGACTCAGTAGTTTCGCTGGACCTTTAGTTGCCAACGATACAGACAGGGCACGGAGGTTCATGCGCAGACTGGACATGGACATCCAAAGGCAGATTGTCTTCCTGGGTTTGACCACTTTCTCACAAATACTTGCAGCAGCCAAGAGCAGCAGAGTTTATCTGGGATGAAAGGGAGTTTGCAGCAGACAGCAGTTGCGTTAAGGAAGCAGTTCGGTCGGGCCAGTCGAGTTTAGGGTTAGGCCGATAAACAATATTCTTGCATCAATGGAAGTGATAAAAGTAAAGAGCCGGCTGTTGTTCGTGATTCTATGGACGTGTTTGAAGATATATCGGGTTTACCGCCGAGGAGAGACGTGGAGTTCGCAATTGATCTTATTCCTGGTGCAGCGCCAGTATCTAAAGCGTATTATCCAATGGCGCCAGTAGAGTTGGAAGAAGTAAAGAAACAGGTTGCTGAATTGCTTGAAAAGGGTTGGATTCGAAGCAGTAACTCGCCTTGGGGAGCTCCAGTTCTTCTAGTAAAGAAGAAGGATGGCACAAGAAGGATGTGCATCGACTATCGAGAATTAAACCGAGTGGCTATCAAGAACAAGTACCCGATCCCTCGCATTGGAGAACATTTTGAGCAGCTTAGTGGCGCGAGGGTATTCTCGAAGTTGGATTTACGATCCGGATATCATCAGGTCCGAGTGAAAACAAAAGATATTTGCAAGACGGCGTTCCGAACTCGGTATGGACATTACGAGTACTTAGTGATGCCCTTCGGAGTAACGAATGTGCCGGCAGTATTCATGGACTTGATGAACCGAATCTTTTCACCGTTCTTGGATTAGTTCATTGTGGTATTCATTGACGATATTCTGGTTTACTCGAAGAGTTTTGAAGAGCATGCTGAGCATTTGAAGATCGCACTGCAGACGTTGAGACAGGAGAAATTGTATGCGAAGATGAGTAAGTGCGAGTTTTGGCTGGAGGAAGTAAGGTTTTTGGGGCATGTTGTGTCTGGCGATGGCATTGCCGTCGATCCAGAAAAGATTGCAGCAGTTCGAGATTGGCCTATTCCAAAGAATGTTGCTGAGATAAGAAGTTTCCTTGGATTAGCCAGATACTACAGGAGATTTGTGGAGAACTTTGCTCGTCTGGCAGAGCCGTTGACCAAGCTTACGCGCAAGGAGGTACCTTTTGTATGGGCGGATAAGTGTGCGTTAGCTTTCGAGACGTTGAAGTAGGAGTTGATAACCGCCCCTATTCTGACCGTGCCAGACAATTCCGGAGGATTGGTGATTCACAGCGACGCATCTGGGAAAGGATTGGGATGTGTTTTGATGCAGCATGGGAAGGTTGTAGCATACGCATCGAGACAGTTGAAGACCCATGAGAAGAATTATCCAACTCATGACTTGGAGCTTGCGGCTGTAATTTTCGCTTTGAAGATTTGGAGACACTACCTTTTGGGCGAAAGAGTCGAAGTTTTTACAGATCATAAGAGCTTAAAGTATGTGTTCACACAGAAGGAGCTTAACATGAGGCAGCGTAGATGGTTGGAGCTGATGGCTGACTACGATCTTGATCTTAAGTACCATCCGGGGAAGGTTAATGTTGTGCCGAATGCGCTTAGTCGGTTACCAGTAATTCATGTGTTAACTACGCAGAAGGAGATCGTCGCAGATTTTCGAAGATTTGACTTGGAGGTTGTGCTACCGCGTTCTACGGGACAGTTGTTGCAGCTGCAAGTACATTCGTCTTTGATCGAGAATATTAAAGCAGCTCAATTGCAGGATCCTAGACTGCAAAACTTTCGAGAGCAGGTTGAAGCCGGGCTACGAACAGATTTATTGATCCACGAAGATAGTTCGTTGAGGTATGGTAGCCGTTTGTGTGTGCCAAAGGGTGATGTTCGTGAAGAGCTTATGAAGGAGGCACACAGTTCAGCTTATTCTGTACATCCAGGAGGCACAAGGATGTACCGAGATATTCGACAGCATTTCTGGTGGGAGGGCATGAAGCGGGAGATTTCTCACTTTGTGGCGAAATGCTTGGTGTGTTAGCAAGTTAAGGCTGAACATCAAAGGGTTGCTGGTTTATTGCAACCACTTCCGATTCCTCAGTGGAAGTGGCAACATATAACCATGGATTTCGTGACGGCTTTACCGCGGAGTCCAAAAGGCAACAATGCAGTATGGGTAATTGTTGACCGATTGACCAAGGCAGCTCACTTTATTCCTTTTCGGGTTGGTCAATCAACAGAGACTTTGGCAGAGCGGTACATGCAGGAGATTGTAAGATTGCATGGAGTACCGGTGAGCATCGTGTCCGATCGGGACACTCGGTTCTTATCACACTTTTAGAGGAGTTTACAGGAAAGTTTGGGGACTCGATTGAAGTTTAGCACAGCTTATCATCCTCAAACTGATGGTCAGTCGGAGAGAACGATCCAAACTCTTGAGGATATGTTGAGAGCATGCATGTTGGACTTCAAGGGATCTTGGGAGGATCATCTACTTTTGGTGGAGTTGTCTTACAACAACAGTTTTCAGGCAACTATTCAGATGGCTCCATTTGAAGCTTTGTATGGTCGTAAATGCCGTTCACCTGTTTGTTGGGACGATGTCGGTGAACGAAGATTATTGGGACCGGATTTGGTTGTGCAGACAGTTGAGAAGGTTAACCCTATCAGAAATCATATGAAGGCAGCACAGGACCGACAGAAGAGTTGGGCAGATACGTCAAGAAGACCTCTAGAGTTCACCGTGGGTGATTTGGTATTCTTGAAGATATCACCGACTAGAGGGGTGATTCGTTTTGGAAGTCGAGAAAAGCTTAGTCCTCGATTCGTTGTACCCTTGAGATCGTGGAGCGTGTTGGTGAGGTAGCGTATCGTTTGGCGTTACCGCAGTCCTTGGCAAATGTGCATGATGTGTTTCACGTATCTCAACTCCGTAAGTATGTTCGAGATGAAACACACGTTTTGGATCATTCGGAGCTAACAGTACGAGAAGACTTGACTTTTAAGGAGCGACCGATTGAAATCGTGGATCGAAGGGAAAAGGTTCTTAAGAACAAGGTTATCCCCCTTGTGCTTGTTTCTTGGGGTAATCGCTCGCATGGAGAGTCCACTTGGGAACGAGAAGATGAAATCCGGCAGAAATTCCCTCACCTTTTCTTGTAGTTATCTATCTTTGTATTCTTGGAATTTCGAGGACGAAATTCTTTTTGTAGTTGTGTATAATGTAACACCCGAGCCCAATGCTACTATTTTCAGTTACTGTTTGAGCATAATGTGGTACTCATTTCATTTAACTTGCTTGTTTGTTGCTTACTGTAAAATTTACCCGGCAAAGTCATTTCTACATATAACAAATTTTGGCATCTAAAATAAAATTGAAAATATTCATCTTGGCCTACTTGACACCCCTAGCCTCGTGGTAGCGTCCGTGCATTGTGTTCTCGTCCCGTTCAGTGAAACGGGCGAGTTTGGATGGCTACGCGCGCGTACATGTGTCCGTTTTGGAGGTATGCTTTTTAATCATAAAACACTTAATTTTAAAATTTGGATCCCGCTTAAAATCCTATTATTTCAATTTCAAATTTTTGGACTCGACCCGAGCGCGATTTGGAAATGTTTTATTTGGCGCCAAAATCCCAAATTTTAATATTATTAAAACCATCGCATATATTTTTCTAACTAACCTGATATCTTACTGTTCATTACCTATATTTTAAATCTTTAAATTAACCTATATATATATCCTACTGTTCCTTAAAATATTTTGAATATTTAATTAATATTTATCCCTAACTAACGATTCCCCTTTAGCCAATCGCGTTCCTTTTAATTCCGTGGGCCCCCACCTACAGCTCTCTCTCTCTCTCTCCACTTTCTCTCTCTCTCTCTCATATATTCTCTCGTACTTCTCTTTATCATTCTTTCTCTTCTTGCTTCATGTCTCGTTTCTCTTTTTTTTAACTGTTCTTTTTTTGCCGGAATTCCGTCGTGCCGGTGATACTTCTCGACGTTCCAGCGAGATACCCCGACCCGTGTGGTTCCTTTATTAATCGTTTGGGTTCATTCCGTGAACCGTGCGCCCGTCGCGAGTTTTCCCCGCCGACGGTTAACGTTCCGTTTTCCCGATTCGCGACCCATCGAGGCAAGTTAATCTTGCTACATGCTATATAATTCATTTTATACCTATTTAAATAAATACCATACATATAGTTTAAATCTAGTGCCCCATGTTTAATTTTATAACGTTTCGATATTCCGTTTGCATCCGTTTATATCATATTAAATCTAGATCATGAAAACTTATCTTGTGACATACTAGATTACATTATACTGCAACCATATCATTTAAAATATATATCGTCGTAATATTTATTATTATTATCTTTAATTAGTTTATAATCTTCATTTTATAATGTTATACATTTGAAAATCTTATAGTTTACACATGAAAAGTCGTTGAAAAATCGGATATGACAAATCTGAAATTTACTGTACACCTTATCTTATAAAATTCATTATAAATCATAGAAAAATCATTAGTATACGTTCTTTAGTTCGTTACGAAGCTAACTCAGAATACTATAACTCTATGAAATATTTACTTGCAAAATAAATTGTTTAAATAAAATGCAAATGAAAATGTCTCCAAACTGCTGTCCAGGGAAATTCCAGCAGCAAACTTTCAAGTTCGAATGTTCATAACTTTTTGTAGGGACAACCTGAGATGCTTATACTTATAAAAATGAAAATCTTATTGAATTATTTTTGTTTTGGTATAAGACACGTCCCTTTTGGAGAACGTTTGTTATTTTTAAGCTATTTTACAAATTAGGGTGACGCTGAATTTCTGAACGGAACCTTCTTGTGCATGGTTAATCAATACCACTTTTATAGTTATTAATCGCTTTGAATATGCTATCAATATTAATATTATTATATCAATATTTATATCACATATTTCTTAGTTGTACATCCCACATTACCATTTTATAGTTTTATAACTTTTCGGATACCCGTTTGCATCCATCGCATTTAAGATACATATAATTGCATCCATAGATCACATTACTACATAATAATGTGATATTAACACTCTATGTTTAATAAATTGCATCCTAATTAATATTGGAACTATAAATGTAACCCTAATCGATAACTGTGCATCCATATCCTTGAAATTATATCTATTTGCATATTATATTACATGTTCCAGTTTGTTGTTCTGATAGTACTCATTCTTGTTTATTTATACACATGCTTATGTTAGTTTGATTATGAGCACCCACATGATATCTTGTGCTTCCTGACATGACCTGTTACACTTCCTACTTGACATGATATGGTACCGTACACTGCTTGACTTGACCTGATGTACCATGACCTGACCCGTTACCCGATCCTGTGTCTAATGCCAACAAACCTGACATGTAGTCCTCATGGACCGTTCCTGTTGTCTATCCAGACAAACCTGTTTACCTGATCCTGTGTTGGCATTAGTTTCTTGATTTCGGAATACCTGACTTGACATACACATATAACTTGGGGGTATGGGGAAATCAAAGGTGAAACCTGACTTGTAACTCGGCGGTTCACTACCTGTTCTGAGTGTACACATTCCTGTTTTGTGCCTAGCGGCATGTCTTGGCTTCGGCCGAGAATATTGTGGCCGTGGTCCCGGGTATGTACGGGATACTATCGAGTGTACACATTCCTGTTTTGTGCCTAGCGGCATGTCTCTGCTGCAGCCGAGAATATTGTGGCTGTGGTCCCGGGTATGTACGGGATACTATTGAGTTACATCGATGATTCATCAATTGATTTCAAAGACTTTAGAATAGAAAACCTGATAGAACAGTTTAGTTTACCCACTGCACGCTACCCTGTACTGGTATGATTCATATTATTGTTATTCTTGCTGTATTCATGTTTATATTACATTGCCTGCTACACTGTTCATATTATATTACTTGATGACATGACGCGCTGACGTCTGGGTTTTGCATGGCCCAGATTCCGTACCGCTGTTGCAGTCCGAGCAGGAGTACTTCAGCCAGCAGGCTGAGCTGTGAGTTCAGTAGTAGTTAGTTTTATTTCCTGCATTTATTTCCTGATGTGAGCCCGCATTATGGGACACACTTTTTAGTTATTTGTATTGGATCATTTGCTTCCGTATTTATTTATTATTGACTCCTGTTATTCTAGATTATGGACATATTTTAGATAGTTTCATCTTGTTCTTGATATCTCTACAGTCGTAATGTGACTGTGGATGGATGCTTCCTACCTATAGGTAGCATGGTTGGCTATGTCACGTGCCCAATCTAGCGTACTCTGGGAAGCGGGGCGTGACAGTGCTTAAAGCACAATCTTGTTGTTTGGAAAGATTTTGTGAAATCTTTCCGTAACAGAATTTAATTCTGGTTAATTAATGATTCATCATTATTATTAGATCATTTGATCTAACGGTGGGAATTTTAATTCCAGCGCTGGCGCACCTACGTCCGACACGTGGCGTGCAGCGCAGAGCGCAGCGCAACTGTGCTAGCGCACCTGTGCTAGCGCACCTGTGTTAGACACGTGGCACGCAGCGCGGAGCGCAACTGCGCTAGCGCACCTGTATTTGACACGTGGCGTGCAGCGCAGAGCGCTGGATCCGAAGCGTTGCTTCAACTTTTTAATTTTTGAATTTTGAAAACAGAATTTTGCTCTGATTGGGGTGCGCTGCCTAGGGCTCAGTGCTCCTGGCACTGGCGTGTCTGCTTTTGACACGTGGTGCGCAGCGCACAGCGTGCAGGATCTGAAGCGTTGCTTCAATTTTTGAATTTTGAAATTCAAAACAGAGTTTTGCTCTGATTGGGGAAACAAATGCCCCCCCACCGCTGCGCTCACGCGGCATACACGTGAGTGCTGCGGTGGCAACATCTGAGCCCTTGGATCAACTCAGAAGTTGAAGAGACAGTTCAGTGCCTATAAATAGGACCTTTGGTCGTTTAGGTGATTATCATCTTCTTCTTGAGAATTTTCATTCAGAGCGCAGCTCTTTTGTTAAGAACTTTCAAGAGTCAAAACTCTTAGGTAAAATTTAGAGATTTTAATTTTAACAAATTAGGGTTCTTACCCATTAACAGAGCCTTGCTCTTCATAGATCTTTGATCTAAAGAAAAACCTTTTAGGGTTTTGCTCCATAGGTCTAAAGAGAGCTAAAGAGAACTAAAAAGAACCCTATTAGGGTTCCATTAATAGAGCTCTGCTCTCTAAAAGGATTTTTCTTGTGATTTCTTAATTCATTAACGGAGCTTTGTTCCTTTCAAACCATATAGAAGAACTCTTAAGAGTTTTTCATGGATCTTGAAGATTAAAGATGGAATTTTATTTTTGATGAATTATATCATTTTCTTAGAGAAAAGCTCTCAATGTTCTCGGGGGATTTCTTTAACTTCCCCTCATAATTGATTTTGACAGGTGTCACTCCTGTCTGTAGGGCATTGCTTTCGAAGAGTTTAACTTCCTGTGCCTGTTTTGAATAAGAAATTGCTTAATCAGTCTTTCTGATAATTTTGTTGATTTTCTTTTATAGAAACAATGGATGCTCACATGTATGATCTCGACGAGATTATCTCTTACGAAGACATCCGCTCACTCGGCCGTTCTCAGAATCGAGAATTCACAAACGCCGAGTGTGCCGAAATTATGAGTCGCTTTGACGCATACAATGGTCAACTGCTTCCTCGGCGTTCCCCTCTTCTGAAGCTTATTGTGGGAGCGATCTGGGAAGCGCTTCCTCTATTCTTTACCGGCGTGCCGCTTAGGGCATTGGATGTCGCCGAGGATAAGGTGCACTCGGTGTATCTGATGAGCCTAATCTCAAAAAGAAGGCAAGACAATCTTGTCGATCTCCTGCACCAGGCTTTTCAACAGTCGGCTATACTTGCTGCCTATCGGAGGGTGGAGGACATTCGTGGAGATCTCGACGCTTGTGATCGTGAAAGAAAGCACACTAGGATGGTTCACCAGGCCTAGAAAATTCTGGACAAGGTCACTTTTGAGTTCCTCAATCCATACCCCGGATTTGAGGTTTTGCCATTATAATGTCTTTGTTTATTGTTTTTATAATTGTAAGAATCTTTTTGCAATATGAATGGCAAATTTCTCATTTTAGCGTGTTTTATTTTATGTTCTAAGTCTTTTGCACATGCATGAATGGGGTATGCCTCGAACGCTTAATTAAATGGAAATCAGATGTTCTCCTTGTTGCTTTCTTTTCTTTGCTATGTTGCTGCCATGTGATTTTAGCGAGTGCGATCTGTAGGTAGCATACAACTGTTAGTCTTGTGCGCTTTTTAGGGCGGTGGGGGCTTAGAAAACAGGGTTAGAATCTGTCACCTAAGACTTTTCAACTTTATGAGCCGTGAGGGTCTCATACAGAATTTTCTCCCTACCGGTCGAGAGGATCCCGTAGGTGTAATTTCTCCTTAAGAATCGTGAGGATTCCTAATTGCGTTTTCTCTTGAAAGTCGTAAGGATCTCATAAAAGAATTTACTTTCTTACGAGTCGTGAGGACCCGCAAGTGATGGGTGAAGTTGTCCTTATCCGCATTTCACGGAGTTAAGGGTTGCTCTAGATGCTTCCCACGGGTTCACTGTCGTGTTTGGCGAGGACCAGGCTCCGCTCTGGGCGTTTTCCAGGATACCGTAGTTTAAAGACATCGCGGTCGAGGTTAAGGACATCATAGTCCGTGGATTGTAAGGACTCTACAGTCCGTCGTTAGTTTTAAGACATCACGGTCGAGGTTAAGGACATCATAGTCCATGAGTTTAAGGACCTCATAGTCTAATGTTAGTTTTAAGACATCACGGTCGAGGTTAAGGACATCATAGTCCGTGGGTTTAAGGACTCCACAGTCCAGTGTTAGTTTTAAGACATCACGGTCAAGGTAAAGGACATCATAGTCCGTGGATTTAAGGACTCCACAGTCTAATGTTAGTTTTAAGACATCACGGTCAAGGTTAAGGACATCATAGTCCGTGGATTTAAGGACTCCACAGTCCGATGTTAGTTTTAAGACATTACGGTCGAGGTTAAGGACATCACAGTCCATGAGTTTAAGGATCTCACAGTCCGATGTTAGTTTTAAGACATCACGGTCGAGATTAAGGACATCATAGTCCATGAGTTTAAGGACTTCACAGTCCGATGTTAGTTTTAAGACATCGCGGTCGAGATTAAGGGCATCATAGTCCATGAGTTTAAGGACCTCACGGTCCGATGTTAGTTTTAAGACATCACGGTCGAGGTTAAGGACATCATAGTCCATGGATTTAAGGACCCCACCGTCCGTGAAACGTGTGGTTGTCGGGACCCGTCGCCTCTTTGAAGACGTTGAGGAATTACAACGACAAATATCAAAGGAGTGAAAAGTTATACCCTTGAACCAAGGTAAAATTAGTTTAAGGACATTATGGTCTATTGTTAGTTTTAAGACATCACGGTCGAGGTTAAGGACATTATAGTCCGAGAGTTTAAGGACCTCACAGTCCGATGCTAGTTTTAAAACATCACGGTCGAGGTTAAGGCCATCATAGTCCGTGGATTTAAGGACTCCACAGTCCGTTGTTTGCTCTGGATGCTTCCCACGGGTTCACTACTGTGTTCGGCGAGGGCCAGGCTTCGCTCTGGATGCTTCACATGGGTTCACTGCCGTGCTCTGCGAGGACCAGGATCCACTCTGGACGTTTTCCACGGGGTCAGAAGTGACATAATCCGCATTCCACGTAGCCAGGAATTTTGCTATGGATGCTTCTCACGGGTTTGCTGTCGTGTTCGGCGAGGACCAGGCTCCACTCTGGATACTTCGCACGGGTTCACTGCCGTGCTCTGCGAGGACTAGGCTCCGCTCGGGATGATTCACACGGGTTCACTGCCGTGATCTGCGAGGACCAGGATCCGTTTTGGAGGTTTTCCACGGGGTCAGAAGTGACATAATCCGCGTTCCACGTAGCCAGGAATTTTGCTCTGGATGCTTCCCACGGGTTCGCTACCGTGTTCGGCGAGGACCAGGCTCCGCTCAGGATGCTTCACACGGGTTCATTGCCGTGCTCTGCGAGGACCAGGCTCCGCTCTGGATGCTTCACACGGGTTCACTGCCGTGATCTGCGAAGACCAGGATCCGCTCTGGACGTTTTCCACGGGGTCAGAAGTGACATAATCCGCGTTCCATGTAGCCAGGAATTTTGCTCTGGATGCTTCCCACGGGTTCGCTGCCGTGTTTGGCGAGGACCAGGCTCTGCTCTGGATGCTTCACACGGGTTCACTGCCGTGCTCTGCGAGGACCAGGATCCGCTCTGGACATTTTTCACGGGGTCAGAAGTGACATAATCCGCGTTCCACGTAACCAGGAATTTTGCTCTAGATACTTCCCACGGGTTCACTGCAGTGTTCGGCGAGGACTAGGCTCCGCTCTGGATGCTTCACACGGGTTCACTGCCGTGCTCTGCGAGGACCAGGATCCACTCTGGACGTTTTCCACGGGGTCATAAGTGACATAATCCGCGTTCCACGTAGCCAGGAATGGTTGAATTTTTCCACATTTCATGGAGTCGGAATTTGACCCTCGGTCATTTGTACACCGCCGAGTCATGGGACTGGGAGTTGCCGCTGTTCCGCTTTGCTTGATGTTCTGTCTGTTGTGACGAGACGAATGTTGAGATGACCTCCAGTCTATCTGTGAACCGTCGAGATTTGGCTTCTTCTTCTGATGAAACCTGGGGAGGAGGAGTGTGACTCGCTCTTCGTTTGCGCCCATGGATTGTATACAAGGATTAACATGATATCACATGTAGGGCATAAATTTCATTTTTATTTTTCAATTTTTTCCGCGATGCTCTATCATTTCAGCTTTTATATCACGAAGGTCGCGATTGCCCCATCATTTCGGCTATTTTTCGCGGTGCCCAATCATTTCGGCTATTTGTTTTGTTTTTACTCGCTGTTTTTTATTGCGAGTTGCCCAATCATTTCGGCTATTTTTCGCGGTGCCTAATCATTTCGGCTGTTTGTTTTGTTTTTACTCACTGCTTTTTATTGCGAGTTGCCCAATCATTTCGGCTATTTTGCATGCATACATTTTTTTACTTGCTGCTTCTGTTGCAAGTTGCCCATCATTTCGGCTATTTCGTATGCATGTGTGGCTTGCTAGATTTTCGCTGCAAGTTTGGGATTAGACACCGATTTCGGCATCAGCACCGCTACAACTGGAATATTTCCAGGAGAGAATCATCATTTACCTCTGTCGATATCGAACAAAGGTGGCTTAGCGAACATGGTTAGGATCCTGTCGACTAAGGCTTTTGACTTCATGAGCCGTAAGGGTCTCACAAAGGTATTTCTCCCTACGAGTCGTGAGGATCTCGTAGGTGTGTTTTTGTTAGTTGTATGTATGCCCTAGAGGCCAGTATTGTACAGATGTTGTATATTATATTGGATGCTTGGACATATATAGAGATGACTTTCTTGCTCGATATGATAGTATGCTATCTGGTTACTCTTTATCTTAACATGTACACTAGTCTCTTTATACTGTCTTGTAGTTACATGTTGGTAAAGCCCTTAGGATGTGTACTTGACTACCTGGACTATGATGCAGATCATACTAGTGGGGACATGGTAGTCCATAAGTACATCTTTCAAGGTCCCTAGTCGTGGGTGTATCGAGACGGGGCATCGATATACCAGAGTAGACTAGCGTATACGCTTCTCGACCCATGAGATGGGCGATGGATGATCCCATATCCATTGGTGTTTGACATCAGAGATGGTATACGGGTGCTCAGTGGAGACTGGGTACACTGGACGGACTCGCCGAGAACTCCCAGATGGTATTATACCTCACGTCAGATGGCAGTTCTCAGGTGACACTTGTACAGGTTAGTCTGTAGACCCGAGATCGTCATAGAGTCTTGTGTGATTCCCACTGTGCTTTGATCTCCACCTTACCACGTCCATGAGGGCGTGCAAAACGGTGGCCTTTGGGCACAGTCCCGAGTCACATAGAGGCAATGAGCGATAGGAGGGGTTTCGTCTCTCCCGGTATTGGGAGTTGATGTTGCGCAGTGCTCGATTGGCCGTAACAGGGAAGTCCCTGGCCAGGGCTGATCAGAGATTTGCTGGTAAGTGTTACCAGTAGTTTCTCGACCCGTTACGAGCCTCACATCGGCACGACTTATCGGGTTATTGGGGTCTGACGTTTACCACCCCTAGACTTGATATGCGACGTATCAGACGAAGAGACCGGACTGTACGGTAAGTGTTACTGGTCGGATTCGCAGGAGTGTGAGCGGGCTAGCTCGTCGATCTTCTGATCGCTCAATACCCGGGTGGCCGTTACGTTTGGCAGACCGCTTGCGGCTTGTGGGTGCTTGATATGATCATCATCTGCTACCGGCGTATTGACGAGTCTTTAGAGTCCTACACAGAGGTTTCCTGGCTCAAGCGAAACGAAATAGGAGCGCATATGAGATATGTGCAGGACCGAGAATAATGCGTGTATGTGATACCGCATTTCATTCTCGCGATATATGTTTCGATTGGTTATATTCGATATGACCTAGTTATCGAATCATTGATTCGATAAATCGATACATTGGATTCTAGTCGGTTATGTGCGACATGACCGGATCATTGAATCAAATGTTGATTTAATGATTTAATGCATAATTATATATTTGATATATTGCATTGCATTAACTAGTATTGGTTCACTTTAAACGGATTTTTCTCACTTGATGCACATTGTGTATGTGATATGCTTTAGTGCACTACTTTGTATCATGTTTGATGATACTTGATAATGTGGTTAAGTGTAAAGGGTTAAACCATGGTTAAGTGATGATTAGGGTTTGGGTTTTTCATTTATTTGGAAAGGATTAAGTTGAGAATGGTGGCTTATTTTGGAGCTATGTTGAAGCTTCTTGAAGCTTTGACAAAGTCCACCATCCTTATCTCATCCTTAACCCTAACCACTCTAACTAACCTTGGTTTTATCTCTACACTTGACCATGGTCAAGATATGATAAGTATTCATATTAGTTTTATTTTTAAAAATAGAAGACTTATCATTCTTGCTTCATCTTGATCTTCTTCTTCTTCTTCAAGCTTTCTACTTTAATGGCAACTTGAGATCTAGTGAGATAAATCCAATTCTAAAGTGAACCCACCTCCTATTTCTTCACCCTCTACCTCTTGCCAAGTTGTTTTGGGTGTTTTCTTCACAAGTTTCATAACTTTGTGAAGTCGGAGCTTGAGCTTGTGCAACCTCGACGTAGATCGTCTTTGACACGAAGCCGACGAACTATTCCGCACGTTTCTCCGATGAAGCCGTCACGAGAGTCCAAGGTTCAAGATGGACAGCGAGAGGACGCCCTCGTGGAGCTAAGGAAGTGGGTATCCGGATCTACAAAGGTTGTAGCATCTTAACTTTAGTTAAATTGTTAACTAGATTTATATTTCGCCTAGAATTCTAGTCTAAGATCCGTGTTAGGGTTTCTCGGCACCATAATTTTTGTAAAATGGCATGGTTGATGCCTTGTGAGACCTCTACTGTGTGCCTAGGAACCCTACAGTGGTATCAGAGCTACTAGACATTGGATGTCGACCTATGGGGGGTTCTCACTGTGTGACAGTGCGGCGAAGCATAGGCTCTTACCCCCAGGGTGTCCCGAGACCGGAAGGTGTTCCGGCGGGTTGTAGTCCTCGCGAGGGGGCATGCGTAAAAAGTAGCTGCTGAGGGACCCGTTGGTGCCACGGCGACCCCATTGGATGGGGTTGCTGCCTGACCTACAGTGGTATCAGAGCCTAGCTAGAGCCTTAGGCGAAGTCTAGACCGAATTTGAACTCCGAACGAACCCGAAACCCCAATACAAATTGCTCTCTGTACTTTTTCTGAAAACGTGGATTTTTCCAGATTAAAAATTGCCAAAAAATTCATCAGGGAATTTAGTGAGTTACTGTGAAACACGTGCTGATAAATCCACAACTTAGGCGCGGAACCGCGGCCCCCACTATAGACATAGCGGCGGTTCCGCGGCCACTGTATTGATTTAGCACGTGGCTTGCACAGTATTTCATGTAGTGTTGTGCTGAGTCTTCTGGAAATTTTTAGTATTCATTCAAGAGTTGAATTTTCTGGGGTTGTTTTGGGGATTCGGTATTTCAATCGGATTATCAAATTTCGTCTTTTGTGTATTTCCGGATAATTTCCAGAATATGTTAAAAAGTTCGACCGGATATAAATACCCAATTTTTCCCCTGTCGGGAAATTTCCAAATGTTGGATTTTTCTGTAGTTTAACGACGTTCTAAGTAGTGCAAGTAACACGATGGACCCTCTAGAAGACAACAAACCTTAACTCGATTATGTGACCGTCTTGAACTGCCCTTTGAACCTTCGGGTTTGGGGCAGTACGGCGTGCCACATGTGAGGCGTTGGCTTGACCCTTCTACGGCTGGACCGTCGGTACTGAGGCACGAACTGAATGTTGTTAGACTTATTTCATGTGTTGAGCTGTATCGGAAAACTTGGGTATTCGACTGTTCGATCGGAAAGTTTAACATTTTCTGTTTATCTGGAATGTGATACAATAATTGGAATTCACAAGTAGTTATGAGATAACTGAATGAATGTTATAAATCTAGCAATTTAGTCCCATATGATATTGAAAAGAGTTTTCGATAATGAGACTAAAATGCGGGATTTATATCTGATTAGGCATGTGATGTCTAAAGCAGTTGCGGATTCCAATTGTTGTAGTTTTACACTTTCTTTTCTGTGACCGTAAGTGTAGTATGTTCATATCGCCGGTTTCGTTGCTATACGTCAACGACAATTGGGGTATGCATACTTACTTACGTTGATGACATGTGATGTTATGTGTTGCTGGATATGTTATATTGGATCGTCGTGTTTGAATAGCCGGGGTTTTTTTTATGTGAGATGAGTGTTTTTCATTTTCATTCATGTAAAAACTTGTATGTAATATTCTTTTATTTGGGGCACTTCCAGGTAGCGGAAGTTGTCACCTTTTGTATATTATTTACTTTTCCGCATTAGGATAGACCCAAGGAGGGGAGCACAAGTAACCGGGTTCTGGGGTCCAGTGGGAGACCAACTCGAGGAGTCGAGTCCGGGTCTCCTAACCCTAGAATTGGCAGGGTTGCTTGCCGCTCTCGTAGGGGTCTAGGGGTGTGAGATTGGCTATTCATCACGACCGTGGAATCCGTGTTTTATACTGGCTCGTATTGAAAACACGGACGTCCTAGTATATCCAATATTTCATATGTTTATTCTGCTGCGATATCTGTGTTGTGACTCTGTGATGGATATAGTATATAGTATATATGATATATTATATAGACGTTACTTATGTTTTACACCCGCGCTAGCCCTGCCCTGCTCTGTCGTTAGTTACCTAACCTAACGGTGCACGAGGGGACATCGAGGCGAATGCGGATGGCATAAGTGTACGTCATATCTATCTGTGATGTTTAGGTATTTAAATGATGGGACTTCATTAATGTGATTAATGAAAGATAAGAAACCTAAGATGTTGTAGAATCAGATTTTAAAATAAAACAGGTAGCTACAGTTCTTGCTTTGCATAGCGGTATATATGATATACCCTGCACCTTATTCGATGAGGAAAGGACCGAGATCCCTTCACCGGGAGTGACTCCTTTAGCAGTAACTGGCAGATGCTACACACTCGATTTGGCTTTGATTGCTTTTAAGAGTTTTTGCTTTGCACAGCGATATATATGATATATCCCGCACCTCATTCGACGAGGAAAGGACCGAGATCCCTTCGCCGGGAGTGACTCCTTTAGCAAAACTAGAAAAGCCTCAAAATCACTCCATTTCAAAATCTTCATTTGATTCTACAACGATATCAAGTTCATTACGCAATAGGTTTTCAGAAAAACCTGTCGTAGCCCTCCGTCATTTCAGATAAAGACTATTTAGTATTCGTGCTGCGTTTGTTGACCTCTGTCAAGGCGTAGTGTGCGGTAGCTAACTAGTAGTTATCTGCAAAGCATGTGATGTGATTGGATTAGGGTAGTCGTACGACCTTGTTGACCTCTGTCAAG
Source organism: Agapanthus africanus (assembly GCA_030015575.1). Taxonomy (NCBI): domain Eukaryota; kingdom Viridiplantae; phylum Streptophyta; class Magnoliopsida; order Asparagales; family Amaryllidaceae; genus Agapanthus; species Agapanthus africanus. The sequence goes on along the minus strand of JASDDO010000022.1, from coordinate 764,139,073 downwards.
GGTCGTGCGAGTGGGTTTGATTCAATCAAGAAATGACGGGTTGAACTTGACTAGTGCACTATGATTTGTTGACCTCTGTCAAGGTCATGGCACACTAGGGGCAAAATATTATCGGGAATTTCAAGTGTTGAAATTTGCAATGAGATTGCATACCTTCTATGAGATAGTTGGATCCCGATACCCGCTGCGAGTAAGAGTTACTCCTGGGAGAGTTTTACACAGTGCAATTAGCCGATCAAGTAGGTGTCTAGAAAGGTGTCAACGGGGTTACGCCTCTGGGAAAACGAGGTTTACATTAATTAGGTTCGTGCGAAAGCACGGGGGACCTCCCTCTAAGTACCGACACTGGCCTGGCTGAAAGATTGGCGAACCTGTAGTGTGTAATTAATCCCGGCTAGTCTTTCCTTTTAGGGTTTGAAGGAAGATTTGATAAAAAGCAGTGGGAGCCATCCTGATTAGATAAGATAATAACCAATCTGATCTTGCACGAGCATACGCTAAAGTGTTTTCTTCTCTCTCTCTCTCCAGGTAGCGACCAGTTCATGCCTTAATCAAGATAATAATATGGATGTATTGACCGAACCCGCATGTTATACTGTGCTGGGGAACGTTGGTTCCGTTCTTTCTTATAAGAGTTATAGGAATGAACAGGATATAGGGGAATACCAGGATTCCCATGCCACCTGATTGAAGAAAGTACATGATGATGCATTTTCTTCGGGTGTGTTCGTTACTGAGAACTGTTTCTCCATTTGCTCTACGTCCTGGGTATTAGATACCGGGTCAGGATCCCATATAGGTAATCAGTTACATGGGCTCAGGAAAGGTAGAGAACTTGGGGAAGGTGATAAAGACATCAGAGTTGGAAATGGTGCAATTGTTGCAGCTAAGACTGTCGGGGAATATCACCTTGTATTACCAACTGGTAATACATTGGTTCTGAACGAATGCTATTACATGCCGAACCTGATATGCAACATTATATCGGTTTCTTTATTAAGCAAAGAAGGATATAATTTTGTATTACAGGATAATGTTATGAACATTTTCCGTAACCAAAAGTTGGTTGGATCAGGCACGTTGTGCAATGGCATTTATGTTCTAAATCAATCAACAGTTCTGAGCATAACAAGCACACACAAGAGGAAGAGTTCAGAACTGAACGAATCCTTCTTGTGGCATTGTAGACTGGGTCGCATCAATGTGACACGACTAGCTAAGTTGCATAAAGATAGATATTTAAATCCGTTTGAATTTTCATCTTATGACACTTGCCAGTCATGTCTCAAAGGCAAGATGACCAAAACTCCGTTTACAGGACACGGAGAAAGAGCTACCGAACTCTTGGGACTAATACATAGTGATGTATGCGGTCCCATGTCTACACATGCCAGGGATGGTTTTTCGTACTTCATTACATTCACTGACGATCTCTCAAGATACGGACATGTGTACTTGATAAGACACAAGTCTGAAGCTTTTGAGAAATTCAGAGAATATAAACAAGAAGTCGAGAAACAAACCGGAAAAAGTATTAAAATCCTTCGATCTAATCGAGGAGGTGAATACTTGAGCAATGAATTCCTGGACTTCCTAAAAGAGAATGGGATTCTCTCTTAGCTTACTCCTCCTTATACACCACAGCACAACGGTGTATCGGAGCGGAGGAATCGCACCCTATTAGATATGGTGCGCTCTATGATGAGTACAGCTGAGTTACCTATTTCCTTCTAGGGGTATGCGCTTGAGTCAGCGGCATACCTATTGAATCAAGTTCCAACTAAATCTGTACCTACCACACCATATGAGATATGGAGTGGGAAGAGACCATGTCTTAAACGAGTTAAGATATGGGGTTGTCTGGCCTATGTCAAAAGGCAAAATCCAGATAAACTCGAGGCACGGTCAGTTCTATGTAAGTTTGTGGGATATCCTAAACATTCAAATGGATATCTCTTCTACCACAGTGAACAACAAAAAGTGTTTATTGCTCAACATGCCACCTTTTTAGAAAAGGAATTTCTTGCAAAAGAAATTAGTGGCTCTGAGGTAGAACTGGAAGAAGTTCCAGAAACACAAACTATAACTGAAGATTTAGTGGAACCAGAAGATTCGGTAGTACCCGACGAACCTCAGCCTCTCCGCCGATCTGGTAGGGTTTCTCATCCACCTGAGAGATACTACGGTTTTCTCATTGATGGTGGAAGCGAGGATTGCATCATGGAGGATGATGACCCAACTAGCTTCGAGCAGGCCATCACGAGTGGGGACTCAGTGAAATGGCTGGATGCTATGCGGTCCGAGATGGAATCCATGTACACCAACAAAGTATGGACTTTGGAAGTTGCTCCTGAAGGGGTAAAACCCATTGGGAGCAAGTGGATCTTCAAGAAGAAACTTGGTGTAGATGGGAAAGTGGAGACTTTCAAAGCTAGACTTGTAGCAAAGGGTTTTCGTCAAAGACCAGGTGTGGACTATGACGAGACCTTTTCTCCAGTGGCTATGCTTAAATCCATCCGAATCATGCTTGCCATTGCTGCCTTTCATGACTACGAAATCTGGCAAATGGATGTTAAGACCGCCTTTCTAAATGGTGATTTAGAAGAGTGAGTGTACATGACTCAGCCAGAGGGCTTCGTAGACAGTGGGAGCAGCGGGAAGGTGTGCAAGCTGCTTAAATCCATTTATGGATTAAAGCAAGCATCGCGGAGTTGGAACATCTGCTTTGACGTCATTATCAAAGAGTTTGATTTCGTCAAAAATCCAGATGAACCTTGTATCTACAAGAAGGTGGCAGAGAGTAAGGTTGTCTTCCTCGTATTGTACGTGGACGACATACTCTTGATAGGAAATAATATTCCTATGCTGCAATCGGTCAAGCTCTTCTTATCACAAAGATTCTCAATGAAAGATCTTGGTGATGCCTCCTGCATATTGGGAATCAGGATCTATAGAGATAGATCCAAAAGGATATTGGGATTGTCCCAATCCAGGTACATTGACACCATACTAAAGAGGTTTAGTATGGAAGAGTCCAAGCGTGGGAACTTGCCCACGATCTCTGGAGTCACTCTCTCCAAAGAGATGTCTCCCAAGACTGATTTAGAGAGAGCTCGCATGCAAGGGATACCCTATGCTTCGGCAGTAGGCTCTATCATGTATGCGATGCTATGTACCAGACCCGATGTAGCATACTCACTAAGTGTAGTGAGCAGGTATCAAGCTGATCCTGGAGAGAGTCACTGGACAGCTGTGAAGAGCATTCTCAAGTACTTGCGAAGGACTAGAGATATGTTCTTGGTGTATGGTAACGGAGAACTTCAAGTGGAGTTCTTTACCGATTCGAGCTTCCAGAGTGATAAGGACGACTCTAAGTCGCAGTCGGGCTTTGTCTTTACCCTTTACGGAGGGGCGGTTAGCTGGAAGAGTTCCAAGCAGGAAACCGTGGCAGACTCGACGATGGAGGCTGAATACATCGCTGCCAACGATGCTGCCAAAGAGGCTGTCTGGATCAAGAAGTTCATTACTGAACTTGGAGTGGTTCCATCCATTGAGCATCCAATACCTTTGTATTGCGATAACAATGGAGAGGCGGCTTTGGCCAAGGAACCCAGGTCCCATCAGCGATCCAGGCATATTCTGAGGCGGTATCACCTGATCCGGGAGATAGTTGATCGCCGGGAGATCGAGGTCAGGAGGGTAGACACGAAGAACAACACGGCGGATCCACTCACGAAGGCCATTCCCCAGACACAGTTTGAGAGACTCTTCGGGATGCTCGGTATGCGATACTACAGCAGCTGGCCCTAGTGCAAGTGGGAGATTGTTAGTTGTATGTATGCCCTAGAGGCCAGTATTGTACAGATGTTGTATATTATATTGGATGCTTGGACATATATAGAGATGACTTTCTTGCTCGATATGATAGTATGCTATCTGGTTACTCTTTATCTTAACATGTACACTAGTCTCTTTATACTGTCTTGTAGTTACATGTTGGTAAAGCCCTTAGGATGTGTACTTGACTACCTGGACTATGATGCAGATCATACTAGTGGGGACATGGTAGTCCATAAGTACATCCTTCAAGGTCCCTAGTCGTGGGTGTATCGAGACGGGGCATCGATATACCAGAGTAGACTAGCGTATACGCTTCTCGACCCATGAGATGGGCGATGGATGATCCCATATCCATTGGTGTTTGACATCAGAGATGGTATACGGGTGCTCAGTGGAGACTGGGTACACTGGACGGACTCGCCGAGAACTCCCAGATGGTATTATACCTCACGTCAGATGGCAGTTCTCAGGTGACACTTGTACAGGTTAGTCTGTAGACCCGAGATCGTCATAGAGTCTTGTGTGATTCCCACTGTGCTTTGATCTCCACCTTACCACGTCCATGAGGGCATGCAAAATGGTGGCCTTTGGGCACAGTCTCGAGTCACATAGAGGCAATGAGCGATAGGAGGGGTTTCGTCTCTCCCGGTATTGGGAGTTGATGTTGCGCAGTGCTCGATTGGCCGTAACAGGGAAGTCCCTGGCCAGGGCTGATCAGAGATTTGCTGGTAAGTGTTACCAGTAGTTTCTCGACCCGTTACGAGCCTCACATCGGCACGACTTATCGGGTTATTGGGGTCTGACGTTTACCACCCCTAGACTTGATATGCGACGTATCAGACGAAGAGACCGGACTGTACGGTAAGTGTTACTGGTCGGATTCGCAGGAGTGTGAGCGGGCTAGCTCGTCGATCTTCTGATCGCTCAATACCCGGGTGGCCGTTACGTTTGGCAGACCGCTTGCGGCTTGTGGGTGCTTGATATGATCATCATCTGCTACCGGCGTATTGACGAGTCTTTAGAGTCCTACACAGAGGTTTCCTGGCTCAAGCGAAACGAAATAGGAGCGCATATGAGATATGTGCAGGACCGAGAATAATGCGTGTATGTGATACCGCATTTCATTCTCGCGATATATGTTTCGATTGGTTATATTCGATATGACCTAGTTATCGAATCATTGATTCGATAAATCGATACATTGGATTCTAGTCGGTTATGTGCGACATGACCGGATCATTGAATCAAATGTTGATTTAATGATTTAATGCATAATTATATATTTGATATATTGCATTGCATTAACTAGTATTGGTTCACTTTAAACGGATTTTTCTCACTTGATGCACATTGTGTATGTGATATGCTTTAGTGCACTACTTTGTATCATGTTTGATGATACTTGATAATGTGGTTAAGTGTAAAGGGTTAAACCATGGTTAAGTGATGATTAGGGTTTGGGTTTTTCATTTATTTATTTGTTTATTTATTTGGAAAGGATTAAGTTGAGAATGGTGGCTTATTTTGGAGCTATGTTGAAGCTTCTTGAAGCTCTGACAAAGTCCACCATCCTTATCTCATCCTTAACCCTAACCACTCTAACTAACCTTGGTTTTATCTCTACACTTGACCATGGTCAAGATATGATAAGTATTCATATTAGTTTTATTTTTAAAAATAGAAGACTTATCATTCTTGCTTCCTCTTGATCTTCTTCTTCTTCTTCAAGCTTGCTACTTTAATGGCAACTTGAGATCTAGTGAGATAAATCCAATTCTAAAGTGAACCCACCTCCTATTTCTTCACCCTCTACCTCTTGCCAAGTTGTTTTGGGTGTTTTCTTCACAAGTTTCATAACTTTGTGAAGTCGGAGCTTGAGCTTGTGCAACCTCGACGTAGATCGTCTTTGACACGAAGCCGACGACCTATTCCGCACGTTTCTCCGATGAAGCCGTCACGAGAGTCCAAGGTTCAAGATGGACAGCGAGAGGACGCCCTCGTGGAGCTAAGGAATCCGGATCTACAAAGGTTGTAGCATCTTAACTTTAGTTAAATTGTTAACTAGATTTATATTTCGCCTAGAATTCTAGTCTAAGATCCGTGTTAGGGTTTCTCGGCACCATAATTTTTGTAAAATGGCATGGTTGATGCCTTGTGAGACCTCTACTGTGTGCCTAGGAACCCTACAGTGGTATCAGAGCTACTAGACATTGGATGTCGACCTATGGGGGGTTCTCACTGTGTGACAGTGCGGCGAAGCATAGGCTCTTACCCCCAGGGTGTCCCGAGACCGGAAGGTGTTCCGGCGGGTTGTAGTCCTCGCGAGGGGGCATGCGTAAAAAGTAGCTGCTGAGGGACCCGTTGGTTCCACGGCGACCCCATTGGATGGGGTTGCTGCCTGACCTACAGTTTTCTCCATAGGAATCGTGAGGATTCCTAAGTGTATGTTCTCTTATAAGTCGTAAGGATCTTACAAGAGAGTTTTCCCCTTACAAGTCGAGAGGACTCACAAGGGTTGCTCATCGTGCGAACATATCCCTAGTCACGGATGGGACTTGGTTAGGGAGATGTTTATTCGCGCCCATGGATTGTATACAAGGGTCAGCATTGAGCCGCTTGTAGGGCAGTATTGAAGGTTGTGAGGGCTGCTTAAGAACAGGTTCAGATCCTTGTAGCTTAAGACTTTTGAATCTTATGAGCCGTGAGGGTCCCATAATAGGGTTCTCCTTACGAGCCGTGAGGATCTCGCAAGTGTAATTTCTCCTTAGGAATCGTGGGGATCCCTAAGTGTGTTGCTTCCTTGTGAGTCGTAAGGATCTCACGCATGTGGTTTCTCCTTACAAAGTCGAGAGGACCTTGCAAGTGTCTTTTAACGAGATTGCGTTCTTTCGGGTTTTCACAAAACTCGCCGGTAGCCCTGCTGTTTTTACTCACGGAGCCCTTTCGGGTTTTCATCCGTGCCCATTTTGCTTATGGACATACCGCTCTTTTTCTACTTTTTTTTATATTTCTAACGAGGTTGCGCCCTTTCGGGTTTTCACAAGACTCGCCGGTAGCCCTGCTGTTTTTACTCACGGCGCCCTTTCGGGTTTTCATCCGTGCCCATTTTGCTTATGGACATACCGTTTTCTTTTTTCTTTTTTTTATTCTTTTTTTTATCATCTTTGGGATGCCGCAATCCACCGTAGTTTATCGACATCTCGGTCAACGGCTAGTTTTAGGACGTAGTGGTCCGTTGTTAGTTTAAGGACGTTTCGGTCCGCTGTTAGTTTAAGGACGTTTCGGTCCGCCGTTAGTTTTAGGACGTTTCGGTCCGTTGTAAAGTAAGCCGGTTACTTCTTATAGAGTTTGGGCTTAGGAAGATAGCGAGCGGACATAGTCGTCGTCATCTATCATTGACCTAGGCCGTGACTCGTCAAGCGTAGTACTTCTTTAGGAAGCGACCGTTTATTGGCCTGAAAGGTCTTTCACCATGCATGTCCATGAGTAGATAGGCTCCACCCTGGTAGACCTTGTCTATGATATACGGGACTTCATAGTTCGGCTCGAATTTCCCCCGCTTAGCGCGATTGTGGATCATAGGTCTTTTAACCACTAGCACGAGTTCGCCTTGATGGAATGTCCTCGGCCTGGTCAGTCTTTCATATGAGCGCGTCATCTTTGCTTTATAAGCTTCTAGATTTTGCTGCGCCAGGAGCCGGGTTTCATCAAGGGCATCGAGCTCCTCGAGGTGAAGGTGAGCATTCTCTTCGTCCGTTAGCTCATAATGGACTGCCACTCGTAGAGAGGGTAACTCTATCTCGAGGGGGAGTACCGCTTCTGTACCGAATACCAACGCGTACGGCGTTGTGTTCGTGGCCGTTTTGAACGTAGTTCGATACGCCCAGAGAGCTTCTTGCAGTCTTTCATGCCAGTCCTTCTTATTTCGGGACACCTCTTCTTCACGATCTTTGTCAGGGTCTTGTTAAAAGCTTCAGCTAGACCGTTGGCTCGGGGATTATAAACTGAGGAGTATCTCCAGTCTATGTTGTGCTGTTGCGCGAAGCGGCTGATCTTGTGGCTTCTGTAGGCTGGTCCGTTATCGGAGATGATCTGTCGCGGAGTGCCAAACCGATAAATGACGTGTGTCTTAAAGAAATAGAGGATATTCTCCGTCTTCACTTCCCTCAGCGGTACTGTTTCTGCCCATTTGGAGAAGTAATCATTTGTCGTCAAAATGAACCGGTGTCCTCTGGACGATGCTGGCTCGATGGGGCCGATTATTTCAGTTCCCCACATTTCGAACGGCCAGCTAGCTACCGTTGGATGTAGTGGATTTGGATGCTGGTGGATGAAGTCCTCATGAATCTGGCATGAGTGGCATTGCTTCGCATACTCAAGGCAGTCCTGGATCATCGTGGGCCAATAGTAGCCCATACTTTTAATCTTCAGCTTCATCTTCGGCCCGGCTTGGTGAGAACCGCAGAGTCCGTCGTGAACTTCTTGGACGACTCTTTTTGCTTCTTCAGGTCCCAGGCATCTTAACCACAGAGAATCAAATGACCTCTTGTACAAAGTGTCATTGACGAAGGAAAAAGATAAGGCTCGCTTCATGAGCTGATGTTTTGAGGACGCATCTTCAGGCGTTCGACGGGACCCATTCTTCTTCATCACTGGGACGATGTTGGCGATCCAATCAGGATACTGAACTTCTTGGATGAAGCCGGAGTCGATTAGCTTCTTGACTTCGGTGTTGATACTCATCTCAAGCTCAAGCCGCATTCTCCTTGGTGCTTGTTTGATTGGCTTAACATTCGGGGATATTGCCAACTTGTGCACAACAATCTCTGGATCTAATCCTGGCATTTCGGAATAGTTCCATGCGAAGCAATCTTTATGCTGCATGAGCACGTCCTTTAGCGTAGCCACCCTTTCTTCAGACAACAGTTCACTAACGAATGTCGGCCGCAGGTCACTTGCCGTCCCCAAATCAATTTTCTTGAGGTTATCTGCAGTAGTATGTATTCCATCTTCCAGCTTTTATGGTGCCGGTGGGAACTCTGAGATCACTTCGTCATCATCGTTTCCGAAGCACCAGGGGAGGTCATCCCTATCCTCAGGCCCTTCTTTTGATAGTGTTATCATATGACAGGTACGAGCTCGCTTCCAAGACCGATGTTGATCTTGTTCTATTCTCGCTGATTTGGGTTCATGCCTCTGCGGCGGAGTTATCCTCCAACTGTCGGATAGAGCGAACTTTCCGAGATGATATCGGTCTTCGACCCAGTTCTTGAAAGTGAAGCAGTCTTCGAGAGGGTGTCCTATTGCTCGGTGATAAGAGCAATAGTCTGGATGAGAGACCTCGTTAGCTTGCTCGGGGTGCTTGGACTCCGGGAGTGTAAGCATTTGATGTCTTATGGAAAGATCAAGTATCTTCTTTGTCATGTCTTGAGGAAAAGAGTATGCTCGACTCATCTTCTTCATAAAGGACAAATCCAGACCGCTCGATTCCCGATCACGTGACTTCTTGGTCCCGCTTTGTCGTTGTTGAACGCCTTTTCCGCTCTTTGACTTGTTTCTGTCTCTGCGTCGGGCCTTTTGTACAACAGGTTGACAGGGAGGGGCATTTTTATTTTTCCCAGCCTGTTGAAGAAAGCGTTGCGTCCTGGCTTTCTCGTAGATGGTCATTTCATGATTATGGTTGTCTCGAACCCTCTGACCTGCTTCCCTTATAAGCTTGTCCATTTGTTCTTCGAACGATGGACTGGGCATTTTCACATCGGGGGCTCTTTCTGGTCCAGGGTTAGCATTCTCCCATTGAGCATCTCCTTCTTCATCAAAGTCATATACGACATAGCAGTCATGGAGTAGCTCCCGTTTCTTGGACCGAACATATCCAAGCCTGATCGCTTCCATTCTCCCGTTAGGCAACTTGCGCTGAGTTCCGGGAATGTTCCAGATCCTGTCATAGAACTTAGCTTTTCGAGCGGTCTGTTTGAAGGGTATCCCTTGGCGCTTCAATAGCCTTTTCAAGCTTTCTGTGTAATATCTAGGCAGACGGATGAGCTGTAACCTGTCAAGTATAAAATCCGTGCCATGCCAAACTTCTTTCTCCACTCTTGTTTCCGTGGATCGGTAGAATAGGATTGCCTGTTCACCTTTTCGCCTAAGAGGGACGAAAAATCATTGTAGCTCTTGCACGCTATAAGCTTCAAGTGCGTCGAGATCTTTGTAGTGCTCCCACGGAATCATGGTAATTTGCAAACTCTGATTATCACCAGCGAATGCTTGGATTGGCGGTCGAGCGGAGAATATAGCATGGAACCCATCTTCCGAGTCGCTGCCAAAGATCAACATAGAAGTGGACAGTCCCGGTTTGTTGTACTGGGGTGGACCTGAACAAACTATCTCTTCCTCTTCTTCAGTATCACTCCCAAAGACCGGAATGGTGGTGATAGCTTTGTTCTCCGGTTTGTGACATCTTTCTGTGTCCTCGAAATCTGGCAAGAAATATTTTGTATCTTCATACTTGTGGATTTCGTTTACAGAGAACGGGTTCAACTCTCCTGTTACGGTATACTCGAGACCTTCCTTAAAATATTTCATACACTGATGTTGTGTAGAAGGGATGATGTTGTACTCGTGTAACCAAGGCCGGCCGAGCATAGCGTTATAGCATGTCTTGGCGTCAATGACATGAAAATTAATATCCATGACAAGCAGCCCGAATCGTAATGTCAATATCACAGACCCGATAGTCCGCGATGACTGGGAGTCAAAACTGGAGATGGTGATTTTATTACGAACGAGATGCTGGACGCTCATGCAGATTTCCTTCAACATCCGCACGTTGAGGAGATTAACGGAAGACCCATTGTCGATCAGGATTTTGCCTATCTTTATATCGTGGCAGTACCCTGAGACATAGAGGGGACGGTTGTGCCCGCACGTTCCAAAGAGGAGGTCTTCGTCGCCGAAGGTGATATCGGCTGTGTGTACTTCCTCCAGCTCGTCCTTCATCTTTTCTTCGGCGAGAAAATCTTGGAATTGCTCTGGTTCTTGTAGCGCCTTGATCAACGAATCTCTCGCTTCTTTGGATAGTAAAAGGGCATCGAGAACGCTGAGCTGCGAAGGTAACTTCCTCAAGTGCGCCAGAACGTTGTAGTCCACCTTACTTTTCTTTGGCGGGTCCTTGGCGGTCAGCTCTTTCATGACTTGGTCATCCAGGGCGATATCCTCATAGACCTTTTCTTTTCCCTTATCTTTTCTACTCATGGGTCCGAGATTCTTTTCTGCAAGCGTGCGATTGCGCAGCTGAATGTTTTCACAGGCCTTCGGTTCTTCCTCCTTCCCCAAGGTGGATTCTTTAAAGAGAGGGCCAAGAGCCATCTCTTCGTCAGAGTCGCTTTCGAAAGTGAGAACCTGCGATACCCCGGCGTTAACCGTGCGGCAGTTGCCGGTAATTCTTTTATGCTCCTCGGTCGCACTTCTTTGCTCTCGACGAGTTTTGCGTTTCATCCGCTTAAAATGTTGCAGGTGAGCAACATATCCCTGCCACCATCTTTTAAAAGCGTCGCATTCTTCGGTTGGGTGCGAAATCTTTCGATGATATGAGCAGTAGGTAGTATGCATCTCTGCTTCACCGACAGTGTTTCCTTCGGAGGGTGGTAGCCTCATTCCCATCGATATGGCTTTAGCAAACCTTTTCCTCGTCTTGAACTTGTTTTTATCCGCGACGTATGTCTCTTGATTTGGCGGAAGTGTCTTGACTCTTTCGTCCAGTCGCCGACGCTTGGCATTTTAAAATATGGCCATCTCGCGCTCCCGATCAGCTTTGCTTTTCAGAAGAGCTTCGTTTAGGAATGCGTCGATCATCTCGTCTGATGGCTCTGGAAGCTCCGTGATTGTTATGAAATTCTTGTTTGTGTAGTAAAAGCAAGTATCGAATCAATTGTTTCCCGATAACGGTTTCATTTGATCGATAAAAGTATCTTGTATCGGTATTTAGAAAATTGTATAAAGAAATCACAACCAAAGAATTATATTTGACCGCAATCAATTACGGTATCAGTTGTAGATCGTAAGCGAGTGCGGATCGTCCACAGGGATTGTGCGATTCGTTACAATGTTTGATTTGTTCGAATTGAAAAGTTAATCAAAAAGAAAAGAAAGCATGATTCAAGATTTATCAATTGTTTCATGTGTCACTATTCTATTCAAGAATCAAGAAAATGATAAACAATCGAGAATCGGGTTTCGATGATATTTCCAACCAAATGTCAAGAATCTAAATGAGGCTCGTAGGAATCGATCGGATCTATAGACGTGATGTAATCTTAAGATATCGTGTTCTTGTCCTTCGAAGAATTGATACTAGATCGATGATGATCGACGAGAGTTAGGGCTTTCTCGTGAAACTAGGGTTTCATCTTTTGACCCTTGTTCTTTCGTCGATATCATTCATATTCTAGCCTCTAGCAATTTCAAGAAACGATCGTAACTCCCTAATTTCGAGCGATATCAATCAAGAAAGCATCGCAACAAAATTGGGTCGTCGATTCTTGAAATTGCTAGGGTTTACAAAACTCGTAGGAATCAAGAATCGTTTTTAGATATATTACATCATCATTCTATTGATCGTCTCGACTCTTCGACGATCGGAGTTTATTCACACATCATCACACAGAAAGCATTCAAGAATTGAAAAAATATCATGATGCAAGAATTTAAAGAAAACAAGATAAAAGAATATCACCTTTTATTTATATCAACAATTTGATTACAGTCGCTCAAGAACTACAAGAGGAAGAACTAAATTGTCGATCTGGCATCGCTTTTCTCCGTGAGTCGTGGATCGGTTTGGACCACTTGCTCTGTTGAAGATCGGTTCCGCTCATAAAAGTTTGAAGGGCATCTTGCTTGATTTGGTACTCGGGATCTTGGCTTTTGATTGGAATTAGGGTTAGGGTTTCACATAAGTCTTCTCACTAGACTTGTGGAAGAAGATGAAGAATGAGGTAGAATGGCTCTAAATTGGCTACTAAAATGAACTAATGGAGGGATCTCTTTACAAGTGAGCCTATGGTCTTATTTATAGATCTCCCAAACCCTAAGTCTAGTTTTGAAATTACAATTCCCTCCAAAAGTTTGTTGAGGCTTCTAGAAGGTAGTTTGTTAGGAGCTAGCTTAGGTTTTAAGCTAGGATTGTTTAAGCTTAGAAACCCTAGTTTGCTGATCTGGTAGAAGTCTCTGGAGTCTTCTGGAACTTGAAGTATATGAGATGAATGTGGGCCCTGAATGAAGAATTTTGATGCAAAGCTTAGGTGGTGACGTCGACAAACCGCCGCGGAACCGCGGTTTAAGCCGACTCCGGCCGCGGTTCCGCGGCCATGTTGGCTCCTTGGGACTTGGGCTCTTTGCAGTGGTCTTGGGATGATATTTGGGCCTTTCTCTGATGTGTTGATTTGTATATGTCCCTTTGGATTGATACCAGAACTGAAATCATTGTGTTGGCGTATCTTTTAGCGGTGTAGATTTGAGCAAGCTTCTGATTTTCCTGCACGGACTTCGAAACACGGGTTGCGATATATAGAAATGATGCCATGCTATGAAATGCAGTCAATTTCCCTCGAAATGCCGGTTTTAAGTTCTAACACATGCAATCTGATATTTTACGACTGTTTTGCTAATATGTGAAATATGAATGCCGAACACTTCTATATGAATGCAAATGATGAGGAAATTGCCAGCTAAAAGATGCAATATTTTCGACTAATCAAATTCCCCCAAACTTAATTTCGATCGTCTCGAGCGAACTTTTTATTAAAAAGAGAATTAGAAAATAAAGAAAGAGAAAAACTAACTAGCACACTTTCGTAGGCAACACGATTGCACTGAGCACGTGCAATAAGCCTTTAAACCTCTAGGTGTCCCTAGTAAGAGGAGTGTTGTCTCCTGAGGGTTTTCAGCGGATTGCACCCACAAAATCCAATAATAAAAGAAAGATCATGAATATTACATTTAAAGAAAAGAATCGTAAAAGAAAAGCTTTGAAAATTAGGGTTTCCAACTAAGCTAACTTTTCGGTTGTCATGAGCCCTATCTTAATGGTCATGAAAAGATTTCAGAAATCACGTCCTCCCTCAATAAAATATCGTCTTATTCTTCATTCCTATCTTTCTTCCAAATATCGATCATATAACCCTGCGTGTGTGTAAAGACATCCCTACACCCGGAGAATTCAATTCAAGCTGTCATACTCTTGCCCATCAGCCTCAGTACTTTTTAATTAATGAATATTTAGATGAGATTGCTCACACACTTTCATGCGACCGTTAATACTTCTTGAGGTACTAACCGGCCGATTACTCCTGTGCTTGCTTACTTGGTGTATTTTTCTCGTCTTGCACCACCTTAGGCATAGCAGTGACTCCCAGACCAGTTGGCCTTAAGGCACTAGGTGAAGAGGCACCCTCGCTATACATTTTTATTGCCCTCGGTGATAACAAAACCAGTGTCCATTTTTCTTACCACTTTATATTTTTTTATTCACTTTTCTTTTTCTTTTTATTTCCTTCATACATCGGCTTTAAGACAAGAGCATTTCAAGGTATCCTCTACTATCCCAGGCTTCAAGACGTGTGTAAGTGCGAATAGCAGGGTAGCAACGTTCAAAATGTTTGACTTCCAGAATAGAAACTATTTTTCAGACTTAGTTTTATCCTCAGATTAGTGACGTCCTTCATCTTACTAACCCTTGGGACAACAGCTCATAAGCACTTATTACTAGTTCGTACAAGAAAACTTCTAATTTTCTTAGTTTTCTTAAATTTTTCTAATCTCATGTATGTAATTGTTCACTATCTAAACTTTTATTATCTTATTTATGTACAAAAAGTTTAAATATTAAAATATTTTTATATTTGAAATTTTTTTTAAATTTTTTTTTTTGGGTTTTGAATTTTTTTTATTTTTATAGATTTTTAAAAGAAATGTTTTGTGCTTATGCAGATGATATGCAAATGATGCAAAAAATAAGCACAAACCTCCCCCAAACTTGATTTCAACAGTGTCCTCACTATTGCCAATCGCTATACCTACAAAAACTGTAAGCCTGGGGAGAATTATTAGTGGGGGCAAAATATATAAGTGAAGAACTTCCCCCAAACTTATTCTTTTTACTCACCTCCATTTAAAAGATGATGCAGTGATATGCTGGACATGAAGGTGAGACGGAGGAATTTTAATCCAAATAAACTGGCTCTTGTAAGAACAAGAGCTCCTCCGTGGGGTCAGTGGAAAAATACGGCTTTAGTCTATGTCCATTCACTTTAAAAAATGTGCCGTTTTTAACAGTTTCTACTTTTACTGCCCCGTGCGGGTATACAGACCACACAACAAAAGGTCCCTTCCACCGAGATCGAAGCTTACCCGCGTGAAGGTGTAAGCGTGAATCATAAAGAAGGACTTGTTGACCAGGTGAAAATGTTTTCCTCAAAATATTTTTATCGTGAAAAACCTTAGTCCTATTCTTTACAATTACAGCGTTATTATAAGCTTCATCGCGGAGTTCGCTTAGCTCATTAAGTTGCAGCTTCCGAAAGTTGCAGGCTTGATTTAGATCAAAATTTATTTCCTTAATAGCCCACAATGATTTATGCTCTATCTCGACGGGTAAGTGACATGCCTTCCCAAACACTATCCTATATGGAGACATCCCTAGGTCGGTTTTATATGCAGTTCTGAATGCCCAAAGAGCATCCGTCAGTTTGGTCGACCAGTCTTTTCTATTCTTAGCAACAGTCTTCTCCAGGATAAGTTTGATTTGTCTGTTTGAGATCTCAGCATGCCCGCTCGTTTGGGGATGATAGGGTGTAGAAAGTCGGTGGTTAATTGCGTATTTCCGCATCAGAGTCTCGAAAGACTTGTTGCAGAAATGTGTCCCATTATCGCTAATAATAGCGCGTGGGTATCCAAATCGCGAAAAGATATTCTCTTTCAAGAACTTAATGACAACTTTCTTGTCATTAGTGCGACATGGAATGGCTTCAACCCACTTTGAGACATAATCAACCGCCAGCAGTATGTACAAATTCCCAAAGGAGTTGGAAAAAGGACCCATAAAATCAATGCCCCAAACATCGAATATTTCAACAACCAGAATGGGTTGCTGAGGCATTTCATTTCTCCGGATATTCTACCCGTGTACTGACACTGTGTACAGGTTTTGCAATGCTCAAATGCGTCCTTGAATAAGGTCGGCCAATAAAATCCACATTGCAAAACCTTTTCCGCCGTCTTTTTAGGACCGAAGTGACCCCCACAGGCCTGATCATGACAAAAAGAAAGAACACTCTTGAACTCTTCTTTCGGGACACATCGGCGAATGATCTGATCAGGACAATATTTAAACAAATATGGATCATCCCAGTAAAAGTGTTTTACTTGGGATAGAAAACGGTATTTGTCATGTTTTGACCAATCGCTCGGTATAAGTCCCGTGACAAGATAGTTCACAATATCCCTGAACCATGGTTCAGCGGATACGTTCAAGAGTTGTTCCTCAGGAAACGAATCATTGATCGGCAGGATCACAAGGGAAGAAGAGATGCGTGAAAGATGGTCGGCTACTACGTTTTCACATCCTTTCTTATCTTTGATAACAAGATCAAATTCTTGTAATAGAAGGATCCAACGTATTAGTCGACCTTTTGCATCTTTCTTCGCCAGAAGATGTTTTAAGGCGGAATGGTCAGTGTACACAACTATAGGAGAGCCAATTAAGTAAGGCCTGAATTTTTCTAATGCAAATACAACCGCTAAAAGTTCTTTCTCGGTGGTTGTATAGTTGATTTGTGTATCGTTCAGGGTCTTACTTGCATAATAGATCACGTGTGACATCTTTTCAATGTGCTGTCCTAAGACTGCACCTACTGCAAAGTCGGATGCGTCACACATCAGCTCAAAGGGGTAGTCCCAATTTGGAGATGATAGAACGGGGGCTGAAGTGAGTGAGTGTTTAAGTGAGTCGAAAGCTGTCTCACAGTCCGAGTCAAAATGGAAGGTCGTATCCTTGGCCAGGAGAAGAGTTAAAGGTCTAGCAATTTTGCTGAAGTCCTTAATGAATCTCCTATAAAACCCGCATGGCCAAGGAAAGATCGAATATCTTTGACGCTTTTGGGATGAGGGAGGTTTTGAATGACATCTATCTTAGCTCTATCAACCTCAATGCCTTTCTGTGAAATGACATGTCCAAGTACAATTCCTTCTTGGACCATGAAATGACATTTTTCCCAGTTCAAAGTTAAGTTCTTCTCTTTGCAACGAGTAAGAAAAGCGTCCAGATTCGATAGGCAATCGGAAAAAGAGTCTCCAAAAATCGAGAAATCATCCATAAAGATCTCCAGAAATTCTCTACCATATCAGAGAATATCCCCATCATATACCGCTGAAAGGTAGCGGGAGCATTGCATAACCCAAAGGGCATGCGACTGTAAGCAAAGGTACCAAAAGGACAAGTAAAAGTGGTTTTATCTTGATCCTTTTTGGCGATGGAGACCTGATTATAGCCTGAGTATCCTTCCATAAAACAATAATACTCTCGTCCCGCTAAGCGTTCCAGCATTTGATCAATGAATGGTAGAGGAAAGTGGTCTTTCCTCGTGGCAGCATTGAGTTTTCTATAATCAATACATACACGCCACCCAGTTTGGGTGCGTGTCTGAATCAACTCATTTGCCTCATTGGTAATAACAGTGATGCCGGATTTCTTAGGGACGACATGTATAAGACTCATCCATTGGCTATCGGAGATGGGGTATATAATACCATTATCTAGGCATTTGACGATCTCTTTCATCACCGCTTCCTTCATGACGGGATTTAACCGTCTTTGTGGTTCTCGGGTTGGTCTGGCATCATCCATCACATGTATATGATGTTCAATAATCAAGGGACTAATCCCTTTGATGTCCGCCATACTCCAACCAAACGCCTCTTTGTTAGATCTCAATACCGATAAAAGTGCATTATCTTGTTCTGATGCTAGAGAAGCGGATATGATAACCGGTAAAGACTCATTCTCACCTAAATAAGCATATTTAAGATGAGAAGGTAAAATTTTGAGATCTAATTCAGGCGGAGAAATGATAGAAGGTGGGATCATCGAGTGATTTTTGGAATTACAAAGAAGCTCAGAGCCTGTGAAAGATACAGACTCGGGTGGAGAAAAGTCAGGAGTGCAGGACTCAAGTGTAAGAAAAGTGTCCTCACTAAGATCATGTGTGAGATCAAACAGAGGTGTGGTAATGTCGTCGAGATCAGTAAAGCATAGTTCCTCAGCTCCGCAACTATCGGGAGCGATTTCGTGGACAGAGCACACATCTAGAATATGAGCAGAGGGTTCTGATGGCTGACTTCCAACTTTATAGATATTTAGTTCAATGGTCATATTTCCAAATGATAAGTTCATTGAACCATTTCTACAGTTAATAACAGCGTTGGAAGTGGCAAGGAAAGGACGACCCAGAATCACCGGAATTTGGCCCCGGGGGTTTGCTACAGGCTGTGTATCGAGTACAATGAAGTCTACAGGGAAAACAAATTCCCCGACCTTTATCAACACATCCTCTAGTTCACCCCTTGGTTTGGTGATTGAACGGTCTGCCATTTGGAGAGTGCAGTGAGCAGGTTTCAGCTCTCCAATCCCTAATTACTCATATACAGAATATGGAAGTAGGTTAACACTTGCGCCAAGGTCTAAAAGAGCACGATTTATGTTTTTACCTCCAATAGAAATCGATATTGTAGGACATCCTGGGTCCTTACGTTTCTTTGGTAGCTGAGGAATAAAGGCAGTGCTAATATTATTAGACATGAAGACCTTCTTCGGCACTTGAGTCTTCCTCTTCCTAGTGCACAAGTCCTTAAGAATTTTCGCATAAGCGGGGACTTGTTGAATCGCATCTAGGAGAGGGATGTTGATGTTAACCTGTTTGAACATTTCTATTATTTTCTCCATATGTGGACTCGTTCTATTACCCCTTAACCGATTCGGGTAAGGTGCTTTCGCAATGAGCGTCGGGTCCATCATAAGAGAAGGAAGAGGGGGTAGACGAGGTCCCAAAAGAGGTGTGGGGACCGTCTGTGGAGAACTAGAAGGGCTATACTGAGGTGTCGAGCCTAGTGGGAAATGGAGAATAGGCTCGCGAGAAGGTGGTGTGGTAGAAGAAGAAGGATCAGAAGGAGAAGTGTGTGTGTGTGGAAAGGTCTCAGCCGAGGTGTTGATATGATTTTCAGTATCATCAATTCCTTCCCCGACATGATTGTTCAGCACTCTTCCCGATCTCAACGTTGTGACGGCATTTACATTATAATGCCCAGGATTCTGTAGGGGTTGAGAGGGAAGTTTCCCTTTTTCTCTCGCACTCATTTCGGCTTTAAGTCGTGCGATTTCAGCTTCCATCGTTTTGATACTCTCAGCTTGGGACGCTGAGTTTTTCTTTATCTCACTGACGGAAGATCTAACCTCAGCCGAAACCTCTATGAAATTTGACAAAAGTGATTTCATGGTTTGAGTGAATTGAGAGAACTCGTCATAACAGGTCATAGGATTAGACTGTGCAGGAGTGTTGACCTGATTTTGGAAGTTTTGTGACTGGTAGGGGTGCTGGGTGAGTTGAAGGAGTTGCTGTGGTGAAGGAAGAGCCCTTTGAAATTGATTCGTGTTTGGAACCGTGTTTTGAGATTGTTGTTGGTTCCAAGCGAAATTCGGGTGATTCCTCCAACCCTGATTGTACGTGGAAGAATATGGATCATTTCGAGGTCTTTGAAATGCGGCATTTGAATGCTCGTAACCTTGAAACGCAGAGTTTAATGAACATTCTTCCATTAAATGAGATGGATCAGAACAGCACCCACAAACAGTTTTGGGAAGCGACACTGGGTTTAGGGAGGCTGCTGCAAATTTGTGTTCCATAGCGTCGAGCTTCTTTTGCATTGTTGCCATCTCAGCTCGAACACCTATGGACACATCTATTTGGTGTACGCCACCCCTATTCAATGGTTGGGTTCCACTCTCCCACTGTAGTGATTTTTCAGCGAACTCTTCTAAATACTTCCAAGCTTCCCTATCATCTTTGGTCATAAAAGTACCTTGACACATGTTTTCAAGGCTCTGTTTAGTGTTTGGGTTAATGCCCTCATAAATGATTCGGCAAAGTTCCCATCTCGGGATGCCGTGATGCTGACATTGAACCAAAAGATCCTTGAAACGTTCAAAGCATTTAGAGAATGGTTCAGTAGGGAGCTGGGCAAATTGATTTAGTTCGCTACGGATTCGAGCTGTCTTTTGTATTGGGTAAAATTTCTTAAGGAATGCAGCGACGAATTCTTCCCAATTCGTAATAGAGTGTGCGGTAGTGTTATATAGCCACTTCTCGGCTATATCGCACAAAGTAAATGGAAGAAGTCGTAGACGCATAGCATCCACTGAAAGTTATGACGTACCCATCATTGCGCATACGTTTTCAAATTTGGTAATGAAAACGTAAGCGTCCTCAGTCTCGAGTCCGTGGAATTTGGGTAAAAGATTGATATACTGGGGCTTCATCTCAAAGTTATCCCCGTTGGCTGGTGGTGTGGATAAGCAGGTCGAAAGAGGACCTCGAATAGGGTAGCACCTCTCCTGGAGAGAGATGCGGGGTGGATTCTGCGTACCAACGGACGGCGGCAGATTAGGGTTAAAGAAGTTTGATGGATTAGGATCCATCGGAGTGGGTGTGGTAGTGGGTAAAGGAAAGGTAAATGGAGAAATATCGACTTCGGAGTCGATAAAGGGTACGCGGACTAAACAGGCACTAGAATCCCGTGTCCAGCCT
Organism: Agapanthus africanus; assembly: GCA_030015575.1. Taxonomy (NCBI): domain Eukaryota; kingdom Viridiplantae; phylum Streptophyta; class Magnoliopsida; order Asparagales; family Amaryllidaceae; genus Agapanthus; species Agapanthus africanus. The sequence continues at coordinate 764,118,377 of JASDDO010000022.1, read as the reverse complement.
ATCTTGCACTAAAAAGGGTTAGTACAAGTGGCAGCGTTGACTTATAATTAGGGGTATGAATGAATGCGGTGTTTGCTTTGAAAAAGAGACGGATTTTTGAAAAAATGATGCGACACAACAAATGCAGCAACAAAAACCCTAGAATCTAGTGGTCACCTAGGTCCGACTCTAGACCGCTCCTAACTGCCAAAAGACAAGTCGCAGGATAAAATCCTCCACTGCCTCCTTGTCCCCCTGTGGCCAGGTAAGTGCCAGGTAAGTGGGAAGGTACTCCACTACGTAAGTAGTGAGCCTAATTAATAACCACTAGCCTTCGACACACTTGCCTAGGCACCATAAGAAAACGCGGATAAGCAATGAATTACCCACGGCCTTCTTCTGTCCTAAGTGAGCGCGACGATCTTTAAAGTCATCTCTAAATATTTTTTAGTTAATGTGGGTCAATGCGGATGCAAATTTTGCGATTTTCGGAGCCTAGGAAGGGTAATGAACTCCTCACCTAATTTGGATTTGGCCGTGCCCCTTAATATCCGTATTACACAAATTTAATTTTGCTTTTTGCGAGCTGCGATTATTTGCAAAGAATTCTGCAGAAATTTGTTAGTTGGTGCTAAAAAGAGGAGAGAGGAGAAGGTAAGAAATTACCTGAAGAAATTTGGCACAGAGAAGGGTCCAAGGTGCCGCGGTTCCGCCGCAATAGGAGGCTCCCACCGCGCTTCCGCGGTCATTTAGTAGGATCTCTTCACTAAAATTTTTCAGAGAGTCTCTGTAGACTCCTTCTGCTTTCTGATATATTCAAAAAAAATTCTTCAATTGCCAAACAGCTCCAGATTTCCTTGCAATGAACCACGACAAATCGTATAGGGTTTGTACGAATTTTGATCTCAAAATAACAATGGAATAAATCCTTCAATTCAAACTTTAATAAGAAACGAATTAGCGCGTAATCCCCGGCAGCGGCGCCATTTGATTGAATAAGATTTCTTGATTGGATGTAAAAGTATCAATTCAAATGATCCCCGGCAACGGCGCCATTTGATTGATGTGAAATTATCTTGTTTGTGTAGTAAAAGCAAGTATCGAATCAATTGTTTCCCGATAACGGTTTCATTTGATCGATAAAAGTATCTTGTATCGGTATTTAGAAAATTGTATAAAGAAATCACAACCAAAGAATTATATTTGACCGCAATCAATTACGGTGTCAGTTGTAGATCGTAAGCGAGTGCGGATCGTCCACAGGGATTGTGCGATTCGTTACAATGTTTGATTTGTTCGAATTGAAAAGTTAATCAAAAAGAAAAGAAAGCATGATTCAAGATTTATCAATTGTTTCAAGTGTCACTATTCTATTCAAGAATCAAGAAAATGATAAACAATCGAGAATCGGGTTTCGATGATATTTCCAACCAAATGTCAAGAATCTAAATGAGGCTCGTAGGAATCGATCGGATCTATAGACGTGATGTAATCTTAAGATATCGTGTTCTTGTCCTTCGAAGAATTGATACTAGATCGATGATGATCGACGAGAGTTAGGGCTTTCTCGTGAAACTAGGGTTTCATCTTTTAACCCTTGTTCTTTCGTCGATATCATTCACATTCTAGCCTCTAGCAATTTCAAGAAACGATCGTAACTCCCCAATTTCGAGCGATATCAATCAAGAAAGCATTGCAACAAAATTGGGTCGTCGATTCTTGAAATTGCTAGGGTTTACAAAACTCGTAGGAATCAAGAATCGTTTTCAGATATATTACATCATCATTCTATTGATCGTCTCGACTCCTCGACGAGCGGAGTTTATTCACACATCATCACACAGAAAGCATTCAAGAATTGAAAAGATATCATGATGCAAGAATTTAAAGAAAACAAGATAAAAGAATATCACCTTTTATTTATATCAACAATTTGATTACAGTCGCTCAAGAACTACAAGAGGAAGAACTAAATTGTCGATCTGGCGTCGCTTTTCTCCGTGAGTCGTGGATCGGCTTGGACCACTTGCTCTGTTGAAGATCGGTTCCGCTCATAAAAGGTTGAAGGGCATCTTGCTTGATTTGGTACTCGGGATCTTGGCTTTTGATTGGAATTAGGGTTAGAGTTTTACACAAGTCTTCTCACTAGACTTGTGGAAGAAGATAAAGAATGAGGTAGAATGGCTCTAGATTGGCTACTAAAATGAACTAATGGAGGGATCTCTTTACAAGTGAGCTTAGGGTCTTATTTGTAGATCTCCCAAACCCTAGGTCTAGGTTTGAAATTACAATTCCCTCCAAAAGTTTGTTGAGGCTTCTAGAAGGTAGTTTGTTAGGAGCTAGCTTAGGTTTTAAGCTAGGATTGTTTAAGCTTAGAAACCCTAGTTTGCTGATCTGGTAGAAGTCTCTGGAGTCTTCTGGAACTTGAAGTATATGAGATGAATGTGGGCCCTGAATGAAGAATTTTGATGCAAAGCTTAGGTGGTGACGTCGACAAACCGCCGCGGAACCGCGGTTTAAGCCGGCTCCGGCCGCGGTTCCGCGGCCATGTTGGCTCCTTGGGACTTGGGCTCTTTGCAGTGGTCTTGGGATGATATTTGGGCCTTTCTCTGATGTCTTGATTTGTATATGTCCCTTTGGATTGATACCAGAACTGAAATCATTGTGTTGGCGTATCTTTTAGCGGTGTAGATTTGAGCAAGCTTCTGATTTTCCTGCACGGACTTCGAAACACGGGTTGCGATATATAGAAATGATGCTATGCTATGAAATGCAGTCAATTTCCCTTGAAATTCCAGTTTTAAGTTGTAACACATGCAATCTGATATTTTACGACTGTTTTGCTAATATGTGAAATATGAATGCCGAACACTTCTATATGAATGCAAATGATGAGGAAATTGCCAGCTAAAAGATGCAATATTTTCGACTAATCACTCCGGTTCAGGATTTGCCCCCAGTTTCTTAGTGCAAGGAGCTTCCTCATCGTCTATCGACGAGTGAGAGATCATATAAAAACCTGCTACATAAAACTCAAATTCATCTGACGAGTCTTCTCCATCATCTTCGTCCTCAAGGACATGGCCGAGGAACTCTTGGAGCGTGATTGGAGTCCGCGCCTTCTAGTTATACTCTTCCAGCGCATCGATCTGTTTCTGAAGGTCCGTGCCCTTGTCATCAGGCTTCACGGGCTTCTTGGATTTCTTTTTCTTCTTTGAAGATTTTGACGGCTGGGTATGAACACTTTGGCTATCGCCACCAATTTTCGGAATTGGGCGCGGCTTCAGCATCCATTCGATAATCTGGGTTCCAGCGGGTTCTTCCACCTGATCGCCGAGCATGTTTGGAGATCATTCAGCATCCTTTTGGTTTTGGCTGAAAGAGCCACCTCCCATGGAGCTTCATCAACAAAAGAGCATGTTGCCCCCGGTGTGTCTGTCTTCTTAGGAGCGTGCGGTTGTGGTGGCTTTACTTTCCACTTCTCAGACAGTGCAAACTTGCCTTGTAGGTACTGATCCTCGATCCATCCCTTAAAGACGAAACAATCTTCGATTGGATGGCTCACCGTTTGGTGGTAAGGGCAATAATTGGGATTATTCGCTTCGCCGGATTGCAATGGTCGCCTTGGATTCGACAGATTAATAAGCCTGTTGCGCATTGCCAGCTCGAACAGCCTCTTCGTTTTATCCCGCGGGAATGAGTAAGGGTGCTTCATTTTCTCATTGTAATAGCGCCGTCTCTCCTCCAATTGATCCGTTAGTTTTAGAGCACTGGGCTGCTGCTGGGTGTTCGCCACGAAAGTCGCCTTCCCTTTACCCTTTTCGTTCCGCGGTTCCGGTTTCGGAGGAGACGATCTGTGACCCATCTGATCCATCTGGGATAGCTTATCGATTAAAGCCTGGAACGTGGTCGGTTTGAAGAACATCATGAACTGTGAAATAGTTGCATGAGGGTCTAGGGTTCCCACGAACATACCTACCGCTGGTGCTTCTTCGATGCGCTGTTCGCACTTTGACCACAGATTTCGCCATCGGATTGCGTATTGAACCCAAGTTTCGCCCGGCTTCACCCTCGCATTGATCAATGCTGTTATTGGGGTGCGTTCACTAGCACTCGCGAATCGCTGGGTGAACAATAACTCCATCTCTGCGAAGGTTTTGACGGAGTCATTTGGAAGTTCGGAGTACCACTCAAACGCCATCTCCGATAAACTGCCGACGAATTGGCGGAGCAAAAGCTTATCATCGCCTCCGGTGTTGCCGCACAGAGCTCTGAACTGGGCGACGTGCTGGTGGGGATTGCCTGTCCCCTTGTACACATGGAATTTGGGGATTGTGTAGCCCGGTGGGTACTTTATCTGATCATACCAGCCTGGATACGGTTGCCCAGTTCTAATAATTTGCCCAGCCGCTTCATTCGCCTGGTGAACTCGTATCTGCTGAGCGATGTAATCTTCCAGGGCGGACTTGGAAATAGTTTTCTCCTTGGCTGCTGAAAGAGCCGGAGGTGGATTTGATGTTTCTCCTCTATCATCTTCAATAATGATTGGAGGGTCTTTGGTTGGAGGATCAGGCTGTATCATCATCCCGACCATGTCTTGGAAGAGAAGTGCCATTCGCTTTACGTTAGCTGCTTGCTCCGCGGCTTCTTTTTCCTTCTTTTCAAGGACTCTGCGAAGGAAGTCAGCATCGGTTTCTTATTCATAACGCTGCTCCGATGACGCCTCCGGGCTTCCTTTTGGTCCGGTGAGTGCGGCCATTGCAATCAGCATCTCCTGAAGCTTCTGCTGTTGCTATTCCTGAGCTCTGGTGATGGATCGGGTGAGTGGTCGGTGGCCCGTAGAAGCGCGGCTATCCTCTTTCCCGGATGCCATGTAAATAGTATGGACCGTTATGCCCCCAGACTTAGGGCGTTTGGGCTTAGTGCCTTTGACATTTGTCACAGGCATGGGGATTTTCTCCGGCCTTCTCCTCTTATGAGCGGTCGAAGTTGAGGGGGCCGTTGCAGTGGGCACCCAAGTAGCCGTCGCCTTCCGTGGCTTAACAGGACGGTTTTCTTCCTGTCGGACCTTTAGCTTCTTCTGCCGGCGGGGATAGTCTTGATCAACTACTGAGTTCCGAGCCTGCCACTAGACTTTGTAGATCTTAGAAGACAGCCGCTGAGGGGACTGTTCTTACTTTGCTTCCGCAACATTCTCCACCGGAGGAGGAGATTTTTTCAGTACGGCGGTAGGAGAATTCCTACGCACCTTATTCAACAACTCGAAGCTGTTCTCGGTTGGAACAACAGCATTAATTTCTGCCGTTGGGGCTGGTGGAGTTAGCCCAGAGGGGGAGTTGCCCCCGGCCTTCCTTACCCGGCGCCAGTAGCGACGTCGAGCGCGTCGAGCTGATGGAGTTGGCTCGGTGACGGGGATGGCTTCGTCTTGCCCCCTGTTCAGGTGAGGGGCTGTTGTTGGTGTCAGCCTTTTAAAGACTGATCTCCTTTGAGTAGCAGGAGCGGGAGTGGGAGTTGGGACAGTCAATCTTGTAAAGACCGACCCCTTGGCAGGAGAATCCGCTTTGATGACTTCAGGAGCAGGGTTGGTTACTCTCTTCGGAATAACCTTCTCTAGGATTGCAGGCTTCATTGTGAGCCCACAGGAATTTTGGCCCAGTCTGGCGAAGACCGAGGAGCTGAATTTGGACGACCCGTTGAGAGGGGCCGCAATAGGTGTAAGCCGATCAAAGATCGACTTCTTGGGAGCTTCTGGTACGGGCACGGGGGTGCTGGAGCTCATCGGCGGAAGCATGGTTCCGAAAAACAATCCCGTGGTGGCTTGAGTAACCTGTTCCACGGGCATCGTGAAATGGGAACAGCTTGGGGCCCGTAGGCTATGCCTCCAGTTGAGGCAGGACGTGGGTTGCAGTTGCATGTGGAACACTTTGAGCAGGTGAACGCCATTGATCCTTTGCTTTCTGCACCAAGCAAAACGCCAAATCTTAGTACCTCGAAACCCAAAGGCAACCATAAACAAACCGCGATTCGTTCGCAAACACGACTCACGAAGTGTGGAGTGGAAAGAGGAAAAGGTCCCACTGGGCGTGCCAGAATCTGTTCCACTCTGAAAGATGCGGTGAAGACGCGATGTACGTCTTGCCTGAAATTCAGGGCAGATGCTAATTGGTGCTATCCGTCCACCTCTCCGAAGATACCAAGTTGATTTATGGCATCATGTATCGAAGGTTTAAACGGATGCGGCCGATGTAGCAGACTTCGTCAGATTCCCTCTCGTTTGAGGGGTTTTTGATTATGGGGACACTCTTCCCTGCAGGCGCAAGCCCCTGCAGTTAATTACGCTACCGCATCGCGGTAACAACTTTCTCCTTCTCCAGATGGTCACTTCATGTCATGGGTGTTTGTTTTGTGTTTGGTTGCCCGTGGATTGTATACGGAGACTAATTTATATTGTCGCCCGTAGGGCGTGGACTAGTCCAAATCCGTATCTTTCTTAGATTTGGGTTTGGGGGGTTTAGGTTTAAGGATATGTTAGCCTCATTTGAGGCTAAGATCAACTTAAACGTTTGTTAAGGACACGTTAGCTTCTTTTTAGACTAACACCAACTTAACAGGATCGTTTAGATCCAACAAGAGTGTAATTGGGCTCTATTGTTTAGTTTAGTGACATTGCTGTCGATTGTTAGTTTAAGGACATTACGGTCCGTTGGTAGTTTAAGGACATCTCGGTCCATTGTTAGTTTAAAGACATCGCGGTCGAGGTTAATGACATCATAGTCTGTGAGTTTAAGGACCCCACAGTCCGACGTTAGTTTTAAGATATCAAGGTCGAGGTTAAGGACATCATAGTCCGTGGATTTAAGGACTCCACAGTCCGACGTTAGTTTTAACACATCACGGTCGAGGTTAAGGACATCATAGTTCGTGGATTTAAGGACTCCACAGTCCAATGTTAGTTTTAAGACATCACGGTCAAGGTTAAGGACATCGACATCATAGTCCGTGGATTTAAGGACTCCACAGTCTGACGTTAGTTTTAAGAAATCACGGTCGAGGTTAAGGACATCGAAATCATTGTCCGTGGATTTAAGGATTCCACAGTCTGACGTTAGTTTTAAGACATCACGGTCGAGGTTAAGGACATCATAGTCCGTGGATTTAAGGACTCCACAGTCCATAAAATGTGTGGTCGTCGGGACCGGTCACCTCTTTGAAGACGTTGAGGAATTACAACGACAAATATCAAAGGAGTGAAGAGATGTACCCTTGAACCGGGGTGATTTGGTTGAAAGAGCAGATGTGCTCGCTTGAAAATAAGTTGAGGACTTATGGCCAGAATTGGGCTAAGTCCAATTAAAATGTTTTAACGTTTTATTTTTGTTCTGGCTATTAAGCCTTTACTTGGGCTGGGCCCTTTTTAATAATGCTAAGTATTGGGCTCTATCATTTTGTCTGGTATTAAATGCATAGCATTTATCAGGAACAAAGTGGTGGACTGACAGTGCGCCACGCGGCGCATCAGGCGCTTTGCACCAATTAAAGAGCGCATTGCGCTAGCGCACATGAGGGCGACACGTGTCACGCTCAGCGCTAAGCGTCGGTTCATTAGCGCACTTGCGCATTCCATCTATGAGCGCTTTGCGCTAGTCTGTTGGTGCGCTAGCGAGCGACAAATGGCGCGCTTGGCTCTAAGCGCCAGTCTATGAGCGCAGCGCTCTGTTTCAGGAGCGCAAAGCGCAGATTGTGTCTCTGATTGACACGTGGCAAGTTCCGGCGCTGTGCGTCGATCCAATGAGCGCAAGGGCGCAGTTCATGAGTGCAAGGCACTTTTCAATAGCGCAAAGCACATCCGATCAATTTTAAGATCACAGAACAACTTTTATGTTCTTCTAAGGAGGCTTTGCCTCGCGATTCGAAAACAACAGTTCTTGTTTTTTGATAAAAGGCTCTGCCTTTATAGATCAAAGATCTATGGGCGAAGTAAAAATACTTCTTATATATATATATATTTATAATTAGATCTTTTGATCTTATTATCAAAGACCTTGGTCTTCTTTTTAGATCTGTGATCTTTTTAGAAGAGGGTTCTTCTTTTTTGAGATGTTTTCATCTCTGTTTTTCAAGAATATAGTTCTTCTTTTACCTTGAGTATGAAGAAAACTCTTCTTTTCTTAAGAGCTCGCTCTTTTTTTTTGCAGAGGGTTTTTCTTTCTTCTTCTTATGTATTTCCTTCTTCTCTTTTTTTTGTATCCTCCCTTTTTTTTAGACTTGAAGTCTAGGGTCCTTTATATAGGGCCAAATGATTTGTTAAATCGGTTTTAAAAGATCTTTCTCTTGATTGATTGGGGAATACTTCCCACCGTTGGAACTTTGATCCTAAGGCTCCTGTTTGACAGAAGATGATCTTCTTGTTTTTAATAAGATTGAGAAATCTTTCCATGCAGAATTTGTTCTGTTTTTGGTAATTCATTATTTACCATTAGATCATTGATCCAGCGGTGCTTAAAGCACAATCTTGTTGTTTGGAAAGATTTTAAGAAATCTTTCCTTAACAGAATTTAATTCTGGTTAATTAATGATTCATCATTATTATTAGATCCTTTGATCTAACGGTGGGAATTTAAATTCCAGCGCTGGCACACCTACGTCCGACACATGGCATGCAGCGCAGAGCGCAGCGCAACTGTGTAGCACACCTGTGTTAGACACGTGGCACACAGCGCGGAGCGCACCTGTATTTGACACGTGGCACGCAGCGCAGAGCGCTGGATCTGAAGCGTTGCTTTAACTTTTTAATTTTTGAATTTTGAAAACAGAGCTTTGCTCTGATTGGGGTGCGCTGCCTAGGGCTCAGCGCTCCTGGTGCTGGCGCGTCTGCTTTTGACACGTGGCGTGCAGCGCACAGCGCGCAGGATCTGAAGCGTTGCTTCAATTTTTGAATTTTGAAATTCAAAGCAGAGCTTTGCTCTGATTGGGGAAACAGGGGTATTTACAATTCCTGTGAATGCTATAAGTATTTGTTTTGATTTAGAACAGTAAGAAAGAGCTTGTAGCTCACTGGTAAAGCCTTGCACTGCTGAGACAGCACCAAAGTTCAAATCCTATCAGCCACATTATCTTTTTGTTTTATTTTCTTTTAACCTTTTAGAAGCCCAAGAGTCTACACGTGGAACACACGTAATAGGGTAAGTTATAGAATAATCAAACATGTTAAATAGGCTAGTTGAAGCGTCAGAGACACGTGGCCCCAATCCAGATCCTACCCCTCGGATCCGAACGGCGAGAATCCCTCCCAGATCGGTGCCGCCGGTTTTCTCTAGCCCAAACCCTAATTTTTTCTTTTGCCCTAGACCTTTGGACACCCCGCATAACTCCAGTATTATTTGTTTACTCTGCATATTTACAGAGCACAATAAAATTCATAATTAAACCTATTTTATTACAAATTTTAATACACCCATTCACTACACTAAACCCTAGCTTTTCCTATAAATACCATCCCTCATATCACCCCTACCCACTCACAAATCCCTGCCAAACCTCTCAAAAAATTTCTAAGTTCCTATAGTGTGCAGGTAGAGTTAACAAAGGACGAAAATCCGATGAAGTTTCGGCAACGATACAAGGAGTTTTCGGTAACGAAATGAAGCACCGACGAATCCTAGACCTCCTCCTACCTCTCCCCTCTCATCAAACCAGTAAGTCCCCCTTCTCTATCTCTTTTGCTTTTCCCAAACTCTTCATTCTTAAAACGTGTCGGAAGCGGAGTTATCCGGCTTCCGATTCTCATTTCTGTTAAAAATAAAACTTTTTCTCAATAACAAACCCTACAACTTTAATATATTGTTTAGTAATCATTAAAAAAGCCAATAGAACAATTTTGACATCAAAATGATAACCATAACAAGTTGTATTTCAATTTTATATTAAAATACCTTTATGTGTCATATCGACATATTTATACCTTTTAACCGTGTTATCTTTAGAAAACTCATGAGGTAAGGACCTACCTCCTTACAACACACATATTTAATATAGTACGATGGAATTTGGGAATATAGATTCGGGAAAATACGACTTTACATATAACTACCTTCAACTTATAAAGCCTTTTTCTATAAGAAGTGTATTTAACAAATCTTTGCAATTGCGCCTCTACAATTCACTATTGGGGACCCCCGTTCGGTATGGTGCTGATTATCCCACATCCTCGGGTTTGTAGAGCGAGATGGAGACCTCCTCACAGAGCATACGATCTCGAAAGATTTTTAATACATTTTTCTTTAGAAAATGTGATTTCTATTATAAATAAAACTTATATTTTTAATAAATAAATTTATATGTAATTAATATCAAAATATATATTTTTAATATTTATAATATTCTACTTTCCCAAAATCCAAGAAAAACATCCCAATTACAAGAAAATACCATACAATTCCAATATTTCAAATAAATACCTTATACTTTCAAAACTATGTCATATTCACTAGAAATTTCACATTGAATAAAAAAATATCTATGAAAACTCTAAAAACGATAATTAAATACTTGAGGTGTATTTTGAAATTATGCCAAAACTATTTTTACATAAAACCCTCTCAAGTTATACTAAATTACAATAAGGACCCTAGTAAACATAGGTTTAAGCGGGACTAGTCTCTTGAGCCTCAGGGAGCCGGAGATATGGGTGCTTGCCTATTTAAGGTAGACAACTTAACAAATGGTGTTATCAACAGGGTAATTGTCTTACAAAAAGACACAAATCCCACCGTCCATGTGCAGCAGTTACCGACAACAACTGAGCCTTTTATCCCAAGCATATGGGGCAGGCTACATGAACCAACATGAGAATCACGCCGGGTCCAGCATATAAATCCTCCGCCTCCACTCACTCCTATCGAACAATATACTTTCATCGAGTCCTTTGGCAACTATATCGTTTCGTATCACCTCCATCCATGTTTTCTTCGGTCTCCCTTTTGCCTTTTTGCCATTGCCCATATCGAGAGTATCTATTCGTCGAACCGGTGCTTCCATAGGTCTGCGTCGCACATGACTAAACCATCTTAGTCGGTTTTCCTGCTTCTTCTCCTCCATAGGTGCTACACCAACTTTTGCACGAATATCCTCATTTCGCACCTTGTCTTTTCTAGTGTTACCGCACATCCAACGAAGCATGCGCATCTCCGCTACGTGCATCTTCTGTGTATGATGCTTCTTAGGAGCCCAGCATTCTGTACCATATAATAAGGCAGGCCGAATAGCGTTCCGATAAAACTTCCCTTTCAATTTTAACGAAAAGTTATGATCACACAAAATCCCTGTTGCACTCCTCCATTTCAGCCAACCAACTTGGATCCTTTGATTAACATCACCATCGATCTTCCCATTCTTTTGGATGATGGAACCTAGATATCTAAACTGGTCGCTCGGTGATATCTCTTGCCCTTTCAATGTTATACCAATATGGTTTTGACTTCTTTGGTTACTAAATTTGCAATGCATATATGCTGTCTTGGACCTGCTCAATCTGAATCCCCGAGATTCCAATGTTTGCCTCCATAATTCCAATTTGGCATTAACCCCCGCTTTCGTCTCATTTACTAGAAAAATATCATCAGCGAATAGCATACACCAAGGTACCTCATCTTGGATAGTTCTAGTAATTTCATCCATCACGATGGTAAACAGGAATGGACTTAATGCAGATCCTTGATGTAAACCAATTGTAATCGGAAAATCACTCGTTAAGCCGCCGCAGGTTCTAACATTTGCCACTACTCCATCGTACATATTCTTGATTATGTCAATATAATTGACGGGGACCCCCTTCTTCATCATTGTCCCCCATAATACCTCTCTAGGTACCTTGTCGTACGCTTTTTCTAAATCAATAAATATCATATGCAAATCTTTTCTCCTCTCTCGAAAACGCCCGACAAGTTGACGAAGTAAATGAATAGCCTCTGTCGTCGATCGTCCAGGCATGAACCCAAACTGGCTCTCTGTTATCTTAATATCCTTCTTTAGCCTATGGTCAATCACTCTCTCCCAAAGTTTCATGGTGTGACACATAAGTTTTATTCCACGGTAGTTTGAGCAACTTTGAATGTCACCCTTGTTCTTGTTACCGATAACACCAAAACAATCAGGATTTCAAGTTCTTTTAAAAGTGTCTGACTTAGATGAGTCTCAACGTAATCAATCTAACTTGAATGTGATTCAAGTACAAAGTACAATACAACATGATTCAATACGAATCCATCTATTCAATCTAAATCAAACTGTATTGACCGAACCGAACCATGGATATAATCCATTTACATGTTCTTCCATTATATCTGTTCCATTACTGATATCATGGTTTCGGCAAGTCATCCATCTATACAATTTACAATACAAAACAATACAAACAATATAATCAAGATATCGTGGGGTTATAAGGGGTAGATTGGTACGGAAGGTGTTAAAAGTGGCACGAGACTGTAACCATAACATACATAACCTGAAAATCCATTGCTGTTGTACCGTGGCTGAACGGTTCCTTGTGCTCCATATACCTTAGTCTCCGGAATAGTAGGACTCCTCTCGTATACACTGGCATTCTTCTGTACCAAGCTACAAACGACAGCGTTAACATTAAATACAACATTATAACAATATACTCTCTATTCTGTTTATTCCATTCTTGTCTATTTACGGGACTTACCGAGCAATTTTTTCGCTGACGAAATTCTCTTTCTTCTTCCTTGGAATGCCGTCAGGTGTTTCAGACTCACTGGAGATCGAGCCCAGCAGCGAGGACTTGGACCAGTTTACTGAAGATACAGAGCTCTAGTTCACTTGTACATTACATTTCCTTTACATTTCTGTTATGCCACTGTTTAGGGATTGCTTTCATTCCATGTATTTACTTTTCAGTTGTATTGTAAAAAGAATGTTAATAAATAAAGTTGTTGTTTATTTACATCTTGTCTCTTGTGTACATTTTATTTTATATTGTTTAGATACACTTAGCGTGTTTATTTCTGAGTAAATACGTAGCGGCCTCGTCGCATTCCCTTTCCCATATACCGGGAAGCGGGGCGTGACATAAAATATCTTTTTCGGCGTTCCGAAGATATAATTATATTGGATCCAAGGGCGAAGCTCGTATATTTGTTGTTAAAAGAAAAGATCGATAGATAGTAACTTCTTACATGAAAGAGCACAACTATCCATTTGTACCGCTGTCAATGGTGCAATATCTATCTTGTCACAAAAGAATTTCCGAATTTGATATAAATCAAATTCATAATTTGAAGGATAGTGGGGTTGGTCCAAGCAAAACATATACGATAGTAGAATAAGGTCATGGCGGGGTAAAGAATCTTTGTTATGGGTTAAACGACGTGAAGAGTGAATTAAGAAAAATGTGTCATCAATCTATGAACGTATTGGACGTTCAAGCTATTTTAACTTATTTGCAATCCATTCAAGTTGAGAAGTTTAATTTTACTTACGTAGTAAAATATGACGAAAAAAATCATATCGATACACTCTTATTCGTGGATGTGCGCTCTAAAACTTCCTATAAAACTTTCGATGATGCAATTAATTTTGATACCGCGTATCGAAAGAACAAATATCAAATGCCCTTTACCCCATTCACTGGTATTAATCATCATTATAAATCATAAATATTTAGTTTGGCGTTAATGCGGAATGAGTCTGAAGTGTCTTTCACCTTTTCAGCAACGGTTAATTACGATGAATAATAAGGTCCCGCTATTTATAATCACCGATCAAGATCATGCTATGACAAATGCTATTGCCAAAATATTTCCAAACATAAAACATCATTATTGCATATGACACATTAGTCATAAGTATCCTAAGAAATTGCAGAGTTTATATCATCAGTATACTAGTTTTCGAAACGACTTTAAATATTGAGTAGATAAAAATTTGACAGTTGAGAAATTTGAAGATATGGGGTCTGCGCTAGATGAAAATTACCAAATTAGTAGGCATAAATGGCTTTCAATAATATACGGTATATGGGAGAAATGGATACCAGTTTATACAACAAGAAACTTTTCTACAGAAATGCGAACAACCGAGTATAGTGAGAGCATGAATATTTTTTTTGATGTTTATCTTAATTGGAACACCACAATTAAAGAGTTTGTTATGAAAATGAGAAGTACACTACAAATGCATTACGAGCACGAGAAAAGAATGGATTTTGATACGCTATGCAAAAATCATATGTGTTCAACAAATATGCCACTGGAATTAGATACGTCCAAAGTTTGCATTAAAAGTATTTTTGAAAAGATTCAATTAGAGATCCAGAAATCTCAATCATTTAATATGGAGAAAGTTTCAAAAATCGATGGGATAACCATATATAAATTCCACAACGTGTTATTTGGTCCGAAGAAAGACAAGCAAAGAGTATATTATATCCAATTTACGACAAAAGGGCAATTTTCCAAGTGCATTTTCAATCATTTTGAATCAACCAAACTATTATGTGTTAGCTATAGTGTCCTCAAGGTAATTATTTTAATTGCAGGTACGCGATTATAATAATTGAAGGTGAACCTATACAGATAGAACAGTCTTACTCGAGATGATAGCATGCTATCTGGTTTGTCTTTATCGTTGTGTGTATACGTTTACTTGCTATTATACGTCGTTAATACAGGATGATAAAACCCGTAGGATTTTTACTTGACTACCAGTATTATGATGGCGATCATATATGTGGGATCTGGGTAGTCCATAAGCATATCCTTAAATGTCCCTAATCGATAGGGTATCGAGATTGGGTATCGATATTCCGGAGTAGACTGGTGTACACGTTTCTAGACCCTGACGAGGGGAGATGGCCGATCTCACAAGCCATTGGTGTTTTTGCACCTATGATTGTATACAGGTGCTCACTTGAGGTGAGTATACCGGACGGACTCATCGAGAACTTCTAGATGGTATTATACTTATCGTCAGATAGCGGTTTTCTAGTGACATGAGTATAGGGTAGTCTTTTGACCGGAGATCATTATTTGTCCTGTGTGAGTTCCAACTGTACTTTGATTACTATCTTACCACGGCTTAAAGGAGTCGTGCAAACAAATTTTAGTTGGGTACATTCCCAAGCTACATGGAAGCAGTGAGCTATTGTCAGGGATTCGTCTCTACTGGTATTAGGAGTCGATGTCACATTGTGTTCGTTTGGCCATCACCATAAATCCCTAGCCAGGATGGATGGGATTTACTGATATGAGTTTAAAAGTTTCTCGGTAGGTGATGAGCTTGTCTCTGGCACAATTTATCGGGTTATTAGGGGTCTGACGTTATTCACCCCTTCTACCCGGCATGCGATACTTTTAGATGAAGAGACTGGACTGTACGGAGTTGCCACATTTAGGCTCAGTAGGTTACGGACGGACTTGATTTTCTACCTTCCTTTCGGCATATATCTGGGTAGCCGTTACGTACAGCTAGTGCCGCTGACGTGCTTATGGTTATGGATTTATCCAGTAACTTACTGCCAGCGTATTATCGAGTCTTTAGAGTCCTCCACAGAGGATTTTCCCGGTTCAAATGATATAATGTAGAGATAAGTTGGTACGTGCAGGGGTTCGATTAAAAACATGTACTGGCTACATGGATTTTAATCGGACGGTTTATAATACTAGCCGGCTTAGGATTAAAACGGATTAATAAATCATGTTTTGATTTAATAATTTACACACACACATTCTAATATTATGTTTACTATTCATTTTCTTTCATTGGCTTTTCGTATTTGTATGGATATGCGTATATATATATATATATTCGATATATATACCGGGGGTTGTATTCCATATTTATACGGAATACTTTCAGAAGGAGAACACCTCATTTCTCATTAATGATTTTCCACTTAGGAAAATCAATGAAATGAGGTGGCATGAGAGATGTAAAGTTGCATAACAGGGAGGAATGGCTTGGATATGTTTATAGTAAAAATGTTATGAAATATTTTTTTCATGGATTAAAAAATATAGCTCATTCTCTCATGCTCTCTACACTTAGCTCATTATGTTATGAAACATTCTCTCTCCTCTCATCTCTTCATCCTTCTTTAAGCTCTCTTGAGCTTTGTAAAATGAGAGAAAAAGATATTGACAAATCCCTACATCTCTCGTACTCTATCCCTATCAAGTTTAGATAGTGATTTGCATCCTCCAAGTTCACTTTGGAGTGAAACTGAAACTTGGATCGGTTACCCTCGGGTGGATTATCCTCGGTAAGGGCGGTCGTGTCTCAAGCTTATTCCTGACGGCTTACGGGGATATTAAAGGGGTCTTCCACGATTAGATGGACACGCATCAAAGGTTGTATGCTCATAATCTTGTATGTTTTGTTGCTAGTTTTAGTTTATGGATGAATACTTGGGTATTGGTGACTTGTGCTTACTTTAAAATTATTAAAATCCATTCCACATTGGCGGTGGCTCTCATTGTGCGTGCAAAAGCCACCAAACATGGTATCAGAACCAACCATACGCTTAAACAAGCTTTTGTGACTTCGGAATTCATCGCAAAACACGTTTTGTTCACGGCAGTTTTCCTTATGAAAAATTCAGCCTCTTTTTCTGTTCGTTTTAGCCACTGTTATGGCATTTTCTTCCGTGTACTCGATACCCGGAGCTCTCGTTTTCGAACGGGGACACCTTAGGGTATTGAGGGTGACCCATAGGGTCTCGGGAAACCATTTTTGAAACAGTATTTCAACTTAGGGGCTGTTTTCTTGTGGCTGAAAACTGTTATGTTGTTGCTGTCCAAAAACAGTATATTGTGGTTTTTCGATCCTCGCGGGCTCTTGGTTTGAACCTGTAAATCCCCGTTCTCCATCTATAAATTTTTCCTGTATATTCCTAGTCCCGATTGTTTTCTGATTTTTTCTCGTAATTTTCGTTAGTAGTTAGTTACTTGAGTTTCAACATTTAGATTAATCAAAACCCAAAACTTAAGACCAAAACCCAAACCAAATATATCATTTCTTTTTTATAAAATCCCAGCCCATATTTAAGTTCAGCTAAACAACAAATTAAATTAAAGTTTAACATCAAACTAAATAACCCTCAGCCCAAACTTCCTTTAAATTAAACAAATTATTTTCTTTGCCCGGCCCTGCATCCTTCCCTCAGCCCAAAAGAAAATCTAATAAAAAATTAAACCATTTGTTTAATCCTTCAGCCCACACCCCAACAACCCGACTCAGGCCAAAAATAAATTAAAATGAATTCAAAAACTGCCGGCCCAGCCCAAAACTTCCCCTTCAAGCCTTCACCCCAACCCGACCCGCGCCTCCTGACCCGACCCGACCCGCCAATATTCCCTTCATCTTCCCCAACGGTAACATTCCCCCGACCCACTCCCTTCGCCGCAGCCCACGCCCACGCCACGCCTTGCTGTTACCCCCTTGCATTCTCCTCCCCTCGTATCCCCTATCTTCCTCACACCCTCAATTCTCTCTCACTCTCAAAAACTCACCTCTTTCTCTATCCACAGAAAACCCCACCGAGCACCTAACTCCACTCATCCCACCGACGACAACGACAACCTCCTCGTCGACCCCTCACCCTCCTCTCCACCAACGGAGCTCCCTACGCTACCCCCTTCACCTTCAGCCGTCACCAAACTGCCCTGCACCCGAGCTCGACCACCACCTGCCCTCGACGCCGGTGAGCTTCTCGCCTCATCGTCGACGCCCCTGAACCCTCATCATCAGCAGTATCATCACCAACACCTCCAAAATTTACAAACCCGAGCCACTACTTCTTTCTCTCTCTCTCTCTTCAAAATACCATAACCCAAGTCTCGAGCTTCACTGTACACATCGCCGGAGCGACGCCGCCGACCGTCGGCGACCCCAGCACTTCCCAGGCGAACCACAGAGCACCCCCTCAACTTACAGTGACCGTGCAACATCTCCGGGAAGCTTCGACGTCAAACCCGTATCGCGAGCCGAGGCCGTGCAAACCAATCCACGCCGTTCGACGCGCGTTCGAGACGTTACCCGCCGCCGTACATCCACGAAACGTTTCCAGGAAAGTACTTTACTTGCTACGTGCTAATTTATTCATGTTACAAACCATAATTGTATAGATTCCATATTCACTAATTCCCGATAAACTATATGACGTAACTGCTCGATGCATGATTCCAGTGAAAATCCTCTTTCAATTTGACGGAACGTAAAGGAATTTGCTGGCCCATGTGATTTTGAATATGGTGTATAAATTTCACTGGATAATACGACTATTAACGACTAAAACGATTACCCCCAAGTATACCTGTAAAACTGGAAATTTCTTGTATCTGAAAACCGTTAAAATCACCATAAATTATGTACATACTGGAATGATGCGTTCGAGGGCTTAAATCGAAGACGACTCGACGAAATATAACCCTATGCAAGTTTCTAATGGTTTCTATACTTAAATTGTGACGATATTTGTTTCGGAGTGCGACTTTGGACTGCAGTCCAGAGCGACTCTGATTATTATTTACTGTCCTATAATGCGTGCCACCTTATTTCCTGAACTCGTATGTTGCGGAACTCTACTGTTTATTAAAGGTGAATCTGTTAGCTAGATAACACAAGTGGTTTCATTCTGTTTCATTGTCATTTGCTATTTAATCTGTAATTTAAAAGATGGGGACGTATAACAGTCCCAACAAAATCAGAATTGACATACTAGTATTGAACAGTGTATAACTCCTTACGTACAGAAGCGATTGAGAATCCGTCTATTGCGTTGAAAACCTTACTGAAAACCCTAGATTTAGTTAAACTGTAGCATCGCTAAATTCTGATCCCAACTGCGATTAAAATGCGTTCCGTAACGGACTTCCGATTCTGAAACCGGATTTCCAGCTGCGAACGCCTAAAATGAAATGGCCATAACTGGTGATCCCGAAACCCGATTAACGTGAAACCAAACTCGCTGGATAGATATTCAAACATATTATTTATTCCCCGTTCATCGTTTCGCTAAACTGTACACGTATGATTTATGATAAATTGTGCAAGTGGTTGAATACTGTTTTATGACATCTTAATCATGCTTTATATACTGTTTCCTCATCATATCATACTTATGTCACTGCATTGATAACCTAGTGATCATGTGCATTACCCAGTGTTAGGTATTAGTGATGATTGTGGCAAGTACGTTAGTGTTCGTGCATGAGTGAATAAGTGAAAGTGACACGTACTTGTACACAATCAGTGAACCTTATTATTCTATTGCATTGTCGACGTCTGTGAGACGCGTGTACGTGTGACTATAAGTGGTATGAGACACTTATGGAAGCTCTTGAATGGGTGTCACAGATAAGGCACCAGACACTGCCATTTATCTTGAGTATTAGTCGGGACGTGCTTGATGGAGATCCTGTCTCCAGTTCTCGTGCAGACTTGTCACAGACCGACTGGCATTTGAGATTATGATTAGCGTTTGATGTAAACCACGGGGTGTGGGGTAGTTTGAGTGTGAGTTCAACAGAATCTCGGGAGTCCCTTGCCGGCTTATATATATGGAGATATATGGAGATTTACAGGGTACATGATTATTACCGTGAGTTACATGTTGGGCCCGTGGTCTCTTGCCCTTGGGTCCTACCCTTGGGTGGAGGACACTCACGAGTGGTTGACTCTCACACTTGGACTGACGATAGGCTGAACTGTACAGTGAGACTTAGAGACTGATAGGGATAATGGCATTGATATACATTTCTTACTGTGTTGACATACTTGGCATACTATACTACTGCTTTACTGTTCATCTGATCTCCTAGACACTGCATTGGTTACTCCATGTTTATATGTTTACTGTCTTAGTTTACCGTTATACATCCATTATTACTCTACGAGTTACCACTTGCATTTATATGTTTATATTGCTATTGTGTCGCTCTGACGACCTGAGTATGCATGCTCAGTGTGAGGAGTGGATTTAGCCGGGACCAGGACCAGACACACATCACGGACATCTTGATTAGCTATCCAGAGTTATACCCTTTTGATTTCCATCAGGTCAGTTCTTTATATTGTTTTGTTTCAGTTACTGCATTTCTCATTACCTGCGCATTATTTACTGATTACCACGTAAAGCTAGAAGCCAAAATGTGACTACGGCAGGTTATTTCCTTGACCGTAGGAGCATGGCTGGCCTTGTCAACCCCTCGTATTCTGTATTTTGGAAAGCGGGGCGTGACATGGTTTAGTTGGTATCAGAGCCAGGTTTTGCTTCGATTGGGATTGCAGTTTTCCGTGTAGAGCTTGACAATGTAAGACATCCCTCGGTTTAGATTGTAAACTTGTTATTCTTGATCCTTATTCATATTGTGTAGTCTGTTATCTATCCGCTAGGGTTTCGGGTGACTTGGCAAAGTTACGTGGTTGTAATTGTGAACTACATCATGGTTACACTACCGTACTCTGTTTAAGTGACTTAGAGTCCTACAATTGATTTCCACTTGCAATGAAATTCATCACATCCGATATTCTTGAATCCTTGCCCAATCCGTAATATATTTTGATTATTATAGTTTGTGCCTTATATCGTCCTCAAAATTATTGTTTCAGGATCATGTCGTCCAACGATTCTTTCTCTATCTCCACTCCCCAGAATCAGACCATTGAGATTCTGAGTGTACTGCAAGGTCTGAAGGAAGCCCAGGAGCGAACGAACGACTTGTTAGCTGAAGGACTGAGAAGGCAGGTGAATCAGGCACCAGCGGGAGTCTCAAATTGTAAAGGGATCCCTGTTAGACGAGGAAAAGAGGGAAAGATGAAGCGCCCATTTGTTTCCCCGATATAGAAGCAGCAGAAGACCCAATGTTGTGGGTACTGTAAGAGACCAGGACATCTTCAGAGGGATTGCCGCCGCGCCCAAGGGAAATGTCTGATTTGCGGATCCAGGAAACATTTTATCAACGGTTGCCGAAAAAGGAAGGAGCTACAAGGAGGAGACTCGTCCACACTCTCCACTTCTACCAAGTGATGATTATTGCGTAGTTCGAACTTCGAGGGTAAGGCAGACCCAGCGCAGGATTCAACTCACGTGACGAGAATGCAGCGGCCTAGTAATCGAAGAAGAGTTATTATGTTTTCTGCTTTCAATAATAATACTGTTATATGTTTTCTGCTTTCAATAATAATGTCGTTACCCCTTTTGTAAAATTTCCTTTCGTTGGAAATCTTGTATCAGTCAAACTTTTAGTTGAATGCAATAAAACCTTGAATCGTCATGTATGTATCATTCTCTTGCATTTCCTCTTATTTATACTATTCATTACAGCAGCACTTTCTTATTTTGATTTTTCCGTCCTTGCCTACCGCGTATTTTCTTGTACTCTGTATCCTGGGTTATTTTTCTCAATATGTTCCACTATCTAAATCCTGATTCTTTCCTTTCAGGCCATGGCCCATCCTGGAGCCGCGCCGCATCTAGATGAGGATGCACAGTCATGCGTTTTCATAGACCGCACGCTGATGAGTTCTAACGATGAGGTCAACGGTCACCAGGTCATCTTCGAAAACAGCGATTCCGAGGACAAAGGAGCCGCCGCCCCTGAGGTTAACATGATAGATGATTCCGACGAAGAGGAAGGAGACCCTGAAGAGAACCCGATAGAGGAAGACCCGATAGAAGAAAATCTAGTGGAGGAAAACCCCATGGAAGAAAATCCAGAAGAAGAGAATCACATAGAAAAATACCTTGATGAAGAAGCTCCAGCGAGGGAAAAAGACCAGAAGAACAAGACCCTGCGGTGGAAGAACTCCCAATGACGGTCCCTGCGAGGCTCTATGGAAATGGACGCTCCTACCTGAGCACGCGAGCCTACCGTAACCTGCTGAACCTCCACAACTGCGACTGACGGAATTTTTAGAAGTTGTCTTATCTGGCCAAATAAATCTGTGTATAGTTTAGGGCCACATTTCGTTTTTGAGAATGCTTTGTTTAAAATCTTCTGGAATGAAATAAATTGCTGAGTTCGCTAATCTTTAAATTCTCTTGGTTCACTTGATGCTTGATTATTTCTCATATCCATTTATGTTTCTTGCTGAAATCCCTGACTGTCCACCCCTACTCCTTGTATTGTTTTAACCCTCGTTTCGATTAAAAAGTACCGCGCCCTGATCTTTGGGATGGGCCACCTTTCATCCTTCGTCTATGCTCCGTTTGAGATCCTTCTGAGAAGGGAAATTGATAGTAAATTTTCCGAGTTAGCTGATCCTTCGGATTTTTGATTCACATGATGTATTGACCGTTATCCTCCCCATACATTTGTTTCTTGTAGTCCCTTGCTGCTCACCCTTACTTCCTGTGCTGACCCGACCCCAATCTCTTTGACCTTCAGCCTAAAGCCGCCACACTCCGACCTTTGAATGAGCCACACTTCCTTGTAATCCTTACCCTAGCTAGCCCTATACATTTTTGTGCTTTTTTCCTATTACCCTAAATATATTTAGGGACATTATTATTCAAAATTTGGTTTTCAATATTTTGTATTTATCGAAGAGTGCGTTTTATTAACTATCCCGTTTTACGCATTTCAAGTACTTCACTACTTGCTTTCCATTATTTTTCGGTAGCGCAACCTTACATCGCGCATATTTTCGTTCCATGTTTCTTATTTTAACTATGTGAGTTTTTTAAGTTAATTGATTGATACATTATCCTAAAATGTTTTAACATACCGACTAATCTTTCACTACTTTATTGTCGTTACTTTATTTTCGGGTATTGTGCCTATGGTTACTATTATAAATGGTTGTGCCTTATACTTATTATTTCTGCTTTGCTACTTTTGATATACTTATATGTGTACATATTTGGGTTTCGATTTTTTATCGAACACGCCTTGATTATTATCGTTCGTTATTGTTATCTATATTCTCGTATACATGTAGTTGCCCTTATAGTTATTCCTGCCTTATACCTATTTAGACCTATCTTTTTGTATGTTGTTCTTATATATATATACCTTCAAAATTTTATCCACCCGTTTTAAGTAAATCACTATGTGTAATACCCAGCGCTTTTATACCAAAATTTGTACCTTTAATCCTATTTATTTCTTAATTATGAATTATATACCTTTTTATTTTATTTTATAAACTTATTGTTTATATTTTCAAAACCCAGACCCTATTATATAAACCCAATCTCTGGTATGAAAGAAACCCAATATCCGTCTTTAATAGAAACCCAACCTCATTCTTTAAGTAAATTCATTTTCCTTAGCCCAAATACTTCAGACAAAGCCAGCCCATGTTTTTCTCCCTTATTTTTAATAAACTCCCCAAGCCCACTCCCTTTTAAATTTCCCATTGAAATTCCTAATAAACTCCCCGAGCCCAGCCCCATACTCCTCAGCCCACTTCATTTATTTAAATTCTTATTTTTCTCAGCAGCCCACTCTCGGGCCCGCTCCATTCCCTCACCCACAGCCTGCTCACCAACACCCGACCCGGCCCACTCCCTTAATTCTCCAATTAAAATTTCCTTACAACCCCGGCCCAGCCCTTCTATCCCAATTTCCCTAATTCTTTTATATTGCGCCGGCCCGGCCCGCTCCCGCGTTCCTTTCTCCAAGCCCACGTTCGCTCCCTTACCCGACCCGACCTCCAGCTACTGTATATCTTCCTTCAATTTTCCAACGGCTAGTTCCCTATCTCGCGCGCGCGTTTCCTCCGCCTTCTCCGCCGCGACTCGCGCCCACGCGCTCGCGTGCCGTTTTCCCTCACGACGCACGCCTTGACCCTCCTCGTTGTCTCCCCTCCTCACTCCCATCATTTCTCTCTCTCCTTCCCTTCCTGTTTACCCTCGAACCCAGAAAACCCCTGCCTCGATCCCTCGCCATCACCACCGACGACTTCGTCATCACCCCCATCCACCAAAACTCCAACCACCACGAAACCCCCTGCTCTCTTCCTCCACTGCCCCCGAGCGACCTCGCCTGCACCCGCCTCGCCTGCACCCACTCGCCTGAACACCGAGCCGCCCCCGCACCATCGTTGTCGTCGTCGTCGTCATCATCATCGCCGCCGTCGCCTACTTCATCTCTCTCAGTCTTCTCTCCTCCTCTCTCAACCTCCCTGCATCACCCTCTCTCTCTCTCTCTCGTTCTCACTGTGCTGGCCCCCTCTCTCTCTGTCTCCCTTCTCTCTCTCTGGATCTCTCTCTCACTCACAGCTCTCTCTCTCTCTCACTCTCTCTCTCTCTGCATTCTCTAACTCCCTCTCATCTCACTCCCTCACTCTGCCCCTCTCTCTCACCCTCTCTCCCTGTGTCTCTTTTTCCCTTCTCTCTCTCTCAATCTAATTCTCCCTCTCTCTGCCTAACTCTCTCTCTCTGTCTCAGTCTCTCCATTTCCTACCAAACTACACCACCACTGGACGTTGCCCGAGCCCGCAACAGCCAACTCCGTCAAGCTCGAGCCAGGATCGAGGTTTTGCCACTTGGAGCCGTAGCCGTCGCGGTGCTTGCCCGTCACGCGTTCGTGCCTTTACCACTGCCGTGCATCGTCTAGACACCTCCAGGCAAGTTCTTACTTGCTTTCATGCTATTCCGTATATATTACAAATTAGAATCGTAGATATATTCCATGTTTTGCTTGATGTTATATATTGTCACAAAACTGTTCGATGCTTGTTCCCATAGAAAATCATTATCGTATTTGACGGAACTGGACATATTATATTGGCCCTTGTAGAGATGATTAACGTGTGCAAATTTCATTAGAAAATACGATTGTTAACAGTTAAAATGACTACCCCCAAGTTTGATCGTAAAACTGAAATTCTGTTGCACCTGAAAATAGTTAAATTCATCATAAATCATATACATATTAGATTGGTACGTTCGAGGGCTCAAATTGAAGCTAACTCGACGAACTTTAACCCTGTGCTAGTTTCCAGACATTCCTGTACTTAAATTAGGATGATAATTGTATCGGAGTGCGACTCTGGACTGCAGTCCAGAGCGACTCCAGTCATTGCTTGCTGTTCCGTATTGGACACCATAGGTTTTCCTTAACTCGTAGGTTGCGGAACTCCGCTGCTTATTGTAGGTAACTCTGTTAGCTAAACAACACAATTAATTTCATCCTGTTTCGTTATCATTTACTATTTAATCTGTGATTTAGAAGATCGGGACGCATAACAGTCCCGACAGAATCAGAACTGGCATATTAGGGTTAAACAGATTATAACTCCTAACGTATAGACGCGATGGAAGATCCGTTTGTTGCGTTGAAAACTTTACTGAAAACACTAGAATTCTTTCAACTGTAGAGTCGCTAAATTATGATCCCAACTGGGGTTAAAATGCGTTGCGAAATGGATTCCTGATTCTGAAATTGGATTTCCAGCCGCGTGCGCTTAAAATGAAACAGTTATAACTAATAATCCTGAAACCCGTTTGACCTGAAACAAAATTCTAAGGATAGATAGCTGAACATATTAAATACTACCTGTTTATCATTTCGCTAAATTATATACATATGTTTCATGATAAATCGTGCAGGTGATAGACTGCTGTTTTTATGATACCTTAGTTGTGCTTCTTATACTGTTCATGCATCATATCATACCTATATCATTGTAGTGATAACCTAGTGACATCGTGCATTTACCCAGTGTTAGATTTTAGTGTTGATTGCGGCAAGTACGTCAGTGTTCGTGTATTCGTGATTAAGTGAAAGTGATACGTACTTGTGCACAATCAGTGTCCCTTTTATTCTATTGCATTGTCGACGTCTGTGGGATGCGTGTACGTGTGACTATAAGTGGTATGGGACACTTATGGAAGCGCTTGCACGGATGTCACAGATAAGGCATCCGACACTGCCATTTATCTTAGGTATTAGTCGGGACGTGCTTGATGGAGGTCCTGCCTCCAGTTCTCGCGCAGACTTGTCACGGATCGATTAGTATTTAGGGTTATGGTTAGCGTTTGATATAGACCTCGGGGTGTGGGGTAGTTCAAGTGTGAATTCATCAGAATCTCGGGAGTCCCATGCCGGCTTATATATTTAGGGAGTTATATGGAGATTTACAGGGTATGTGCTATAGACACCGTGATACATTCGTTACATGTTGGGCCCGTGGTCCCTTGCCCTTGGGTTCTACCCTTGGGTGGAGGACACTCGCGAGTGGTTGACTCTCACACTTGGACTGACGATAGGCTTATTGACCTGTGCAGTGAGACTTAGAGACTGATAGGGTTACTGTCATTTACATTCATTCTATACTGTCTTGACATTCGTGACATATTGTTATACTGTTTTACTACTCCGCTGCATTTATCTCTGCTCATTTATATTCATGCTGTTATTGATTTACTGTTATTCATATCCTTCACCGCTGTTAGAACTGTTACTTGATTATATGCATTATATTGCTATTGTGTCGCTCTGACGACCTGAGTATGCATGCTCAGTGTGAGGAGAAGATTTAGCCTGGATCAGATCTAGACGTGCATCACAGACTTCTTGACTTGCCTTCCCGATTTACATTCATTTGTTCCACTTCAGGTCAGTCTTTACATTGTTCCTTTCAGTTACTGCATTTTCCCATTACCTGCGCATCATTTACTGTTTACCATGAAAAGCTAGAAGCCGAAGTGTGACTACGGCAGGACTTTTCCTTGACCGTAGGAGCATGGCTGGCCTTGTCTACCCCTCGTATTCCGTATTTTGGGAAGCGGGGCGTGACATGGTTTAGTTGGTATCAGAGCCCAGGTTTTTGCATCGATTGGGATTTCAGTTTTCCGTGTAGGGTTTGGCAATCTAAGACATCACTCAGTCTAGATTGTAAACTTGTCATTCCTGATCCATATTCATATCGTGTGTTCAGCTATCCATCCGCTATGGTTTCGGGTGACTTGACAAGGTTACGTGGTTGCAATTGCACTATCGTAATCTAATCAAGTGACTTAAAGTCATACAGTTGATTCTCCACTTATAATAAATTCAGCATCTCTGATATTTTTGAATTTTTGTCCTATCCATTTTGATTCGTAATCTTGTGACTTATATCATCCTCAAAATTGTTATTTCAGGATCATGTCTTCCAACGACTCTTCGTCTTTATCCGCTCCCCAGAATCAGACCGTTGAGATCCTGAGTGTGCTGCAAGATTTGAAGGAAGCCCAAGAGCGAACAAACGACTTATTAGCTGAAGGGCTGAGAAGACAAGTGAGTCAGACCCCAGCGGGAGTCTCCTATCATACAGGGATCTCTATTGGACGAGGAAAAGGGAAGAAGATGAAACGCCAATTTGTTTCCCCGCAACAGAAGTACCAGAAGAACCCCTGCTGTGGATATTGTAAGAGGCCAGGACACCTTCAGAGGGATTGTCGCCGTGCTCAATGGAAATGTCTGATATGCGGTTCCGACAAACATCTCATCAACGGATGCCCAGAAAGGAAAGAACTGCAAGGGAGAAACTCGTCCACACTCCCCACTTCTGCCAAGTGAGGATTGCCGCGTAATTCGGACTTCGACGATAAGGCGGATCAAACGCAGGATTCAACTCACGCGACGAGAATGCAATGTTATAGTAGTCGAAGAATAATTTTCATGTTATCTACTTTCAGTAATAATAATGTTGTCATCCTTTATGAATATTTCTTTCTGCTTGAAATCTTGTATCCTTTGAACTTTTAGTTGAATGCAATGAAATTTGAATCATAATATATGTATTATTCTCATGCTTTCTCTATGTCACATTCTATTCCTTATCACAGTATTTTCATTCGAATCTTTCAGTTCCTGCAACCGCATATTTTTCCTATATTGCGTACCCCGAGTTTTCCTTGATATATTCCACTGTCTAATCATGACTTCTCTTTCAGGCCATGGCCCACCCTGGAGCAGCGCCGCATCTAGACGAGGATGCACGGTCATGCGTTTCCTTAGAGCACACATTGACGAGTTCCGATGATGAGGTCGATGGTCCACAGGTCAACTTCGAAAACAATGATTCAGAGGACGAAGGAGCAGCCGCCCCAGAGTTCGGCATGATAGCTGATTCTGACGAAGAAGAAGTAGATCCTGAAGAGAACCTGATAGAGGAAGATCCCGAGGGAGATCCAATAGAAGAAAATCCAGTGGAGGAAGACCCATTGGAAGAGAACCCAGAAGGAGAGAATCACATGGAATCAGACCTCGATGAAGAAGTTCTATCCGAGGATGAAGGACCAGAAGATCAAGACCCTGCCACGGAAGAACTTCCTTTAGCGATACCTGCGAGGCGCTATGGAAATGGACGCCCCTACCTGAGCGCACGAGCCTACCGCAACCTGCTGAATCTCCACCACCGCGACTAACGGAACTTCTCTTGATGTTGTCTTTCTGGCCAAATAAAATATGTATAGTTTAGGGCCACTTATCGTTCTTGAGAATGTCTTGTTTCAATTTTCTTGAATGAAATAAATCTTCTGAATTCGTAAACCTTTTGATTATTGGTTCGTCTGATACTTGTTTATTGCCCGCATCCATTTATCGTTCTGCTGAGATTCCTGACTGTCCACCCTACTTGTTGTAAAGTTTTTTCGCCCTCGTTTCAATTGGAAGGTACCGCACTCTGATCCTTGGATTGAGCCACCATTCATCCTTCGTCTGTACCCTGTTTGAGATCCTTCTGGGAGGAGAATAGTTCCTGTGAAACTTCCGAAATCATTAACTCTTCAAATTTTGATTCGTGTGTTGTACCAGCTGTTGTTTCCCCCACACTTTTCCTTTTGTATTCTTTTGTTGCTCATCCTTACTTCCTGTGCTGACCCGATCCCAATCTCCTTGATCTTCAGCCTAAAGCCGACACACTTCAACCTCCTGGTTGAACCACACCCTCTTGTAATCACTACCCCAGCTAGCCCTATTCATATTGGTGATTTCTTTTACCCCATATATATATTTAGAGACATTATTATTCAAAACCTAGTTTACATTATTTTAAATTTAGCAAAGGGTGTGTTATTGATTTCTCTGTTTTATATATTTTGAGTATACTATTAGTATTCTCGCTTTCAGTAGCGCAACTTTACACAGCGCATACTCTTGGTCCCTTTTCTTAATTTCACTATACCAGCTCTTTCTAAAATATTTTGAACCTATTTTATCGATACCTTATCCTAAACTGTTTCAACCTACCGACAAATCTTTCACTACTTTATTACCGTTATCTTATTTCTAGTATTGTGTAGATGATTACTATTATAAGGGGTTGAGCCTTATACTTATTATTTCTGTTTGCTATTTTGATAGACTTAGTTGTGCGCATTTGTAAGTTTCGACTTTTATCGAACACATTCTGATTATCATTGTTCGTTATTGACACATATATTCTCGTATACATGTATTTACTCTTATAGTTATTTCTACCTTATATTTTTTAGACTTATCTTTTGTATGCTGCTCTGACATGCTTATACCTTCAAGTTTCCTTGTCCACGAATTCATAACAAATCCTTATATGTTAGTTTGCAATTATGGTAGCTTCCGTTTATGTTTCTATGACTTATTTTTTAAATTTCGAGGACGAAATTTTTGTAAGGGTGGTATGATGTAATACCCAGCGCTTTTATACCAAAATTTGTACCTTTAATCCTATTTATTTCTTAATTATGAATTATATACCTTTTTATTTTATTTTATAAACTTATTGTTTATATTTTCAAAACCCAGACCCTATTATATAAACCCAATCTCTGGTATGAAAGAAACCCAATATCCGTCTTTAATAGAAACCCAACCTCATTCTTTAAGTAAATTCATTTTCCTTAGCCCAAATACTTCAGACAAAGCCAGCCCATGTTTTTCTCCCTTATTTTTAATAAACTCCCCAAGCCCACTCCCTTTTAAATTTCCCATTGAAATTCCTAATAAACTCCCCGAGCCCAGCCCCATACTCCTCAGCCCACTTCATTTATTTAAATTCTTATTTTTCTCAGCAGCCCACTCTCGGGCCCGCTCCATTCCCTCACCCACAGCCTGCTCACCAACACCCGACCCGGCCCACTCCCTTAATTCTCCAATTAAAATTTCCTTACAACCCCGGCCCAGCCCTTCTATCCCAATTTCCCTAATTCTTTTATATTGCGCCGGCCCGGCCCGCTCCCGCGTTCCTTTCTCCAAGCCCACGTTCGCTCCCTTACCCGACCCGACCTCCAGCTACTGTATATCTTCCTTCAATTTTCCAACGGCTAGTTCCCTATCTCGCGCGCGCGTTTCCTCCGCCTTCTCCGCCGCGACTCGCGCCCACGCGCTCGCGTGCCGTTTTCCCTCACGACGCACGCCTTGACCCTCCTCGTTGTCTCCCCTCCTCACTCCCATCATTTCTCTCTCTCCTTCCTTTCCTGTTTACCCTCGAACCCAGAAAACCCCTGCCTCGATCCCTCGCCATCACCACCGACGACTTCGTCATCACCCCCATCCACCAAAACTCCAACCACCACGAAACCCCCTGCTCTCTTCCTCCACTGCCCCCGAGCGACCTCGCCTGCACCCGCCTCGCCTGCACCCACTCGCCTGAATACCGAGCCGCCCCCGCACCATCGTTGTCGTCGTCGTCGTCATCATCATCGCCGCCGTCGCCTACTTCATCTCTCTCAGTCTTCTCTCCTCCTCTCTCAACCTCCCTGCATCACCCTCTCTCTCTCTCTCTCGTTCTCACTGTGCTGGCCCCCTCTCTCTCTGTCTCCCTTCTCTCTCTCTGGATCTCTCTCTCACTCACAGCTCTCTCTCTCTCACTCTCTCTCTCTCTGCATTCTCTAACTCCCTCTCATCTCACTCCCTCACTCTGCCCCTCTCTCTCACCCTCTCTCCCTGTGTCTCTTTTTCCCTTCTCTCTCTCTCAATCTAATTCTCCCTCTCTCTGCCTAACTCTCTCTCTCTGTCTCAGTCTCTCCATTTCCTACCAAACTACACCACCACAGGACGTTGCCCGAGCCCGCAACAGCCAACTCCGTCAAGCTCGAGCCAGGATCGAGGTTTTGCCACTTGGAGCCGTAGCCGTCGCGGTGCTTGCCCGTTACGCGTTCGTGCCTTTACCACTGCCGTGCATCGTCTAGACACCTCCAGGCAAGTTCTTACTTGCTTTCATGCTATTCCGTATATATTACAAATTAGAATCGTAGATATATTCCATGTTTTGCTTGATGTTATATATTGTCACAAAACTGTTCGATGCTTGTTCCCATAGAAAATCATTATCGTATTTGACGGAACTGGACATATTATATTGGCCCTTGTAGAGATGATTAACGTGTGCAAATTTCATTAGAAAATACGATTGTTAACAGTTAAAATGACTACCCCCAAGTTTGATCGTAAAACTGAAATTCTGTTGCACCTGAAAATAGTTAAATTCATCATAAATCATATACATATTAGATTGGTGCGTTCGAGGGCTCAAATTGAAGCTAACTCGACGAACTTTAACCCTGTGCTAGTTTCTAGACATTCCTGTACTTAAATTAGGATGATAATTGTATCGGAGTGCGACTCTGGACTGCAGTCCAGAGCGACTCCAGTCATTGCTTGCTGTTCCGTATTGGACACCATAGGTTTTCCTTAACTCGTAGGTTGCGGAACTCCACTGCTTATTGTAGGTAACTCTGTTAGCTAAACAACACAATTAATTTCATCCTGTTTCGTTATCATTTACTATTTAATCTGTGATTTAGAAGATCGGGACGCATAACAGTCCCGACAGAATCAGAACTGGCATATTAGGGTTAAACAGATTATAACTCCTAACGTATAGACGCGATGGAAGATCCGTTTGTTGTGTTGAAAACTTTACTGAAAACACTAGAATTCTTTCAACTGTAGAGTCGCTAAATTATGATCCCAACTGGGGTTAAAATGCGTTGCGAAATGGATTCCTGATTCTGAAATTGGATTTCCAGCCGCGTGCGCTTAAAATGAAACAGTTATAACTAATAATCCTGAAACCCGTTTGACCTGAAACAAAATTCTAAGGATAGATAGCTGAACATATTAAATACTACCTGTTTATCATTTCGCTAAATTATATACATATGTTTCATGATAAATCGTGCAGGTGATAGACTGCTGTTTTTATGATACCTTAGTTGTGCTTCTTATACTGTTCATGCATCATATCATACCTATATCATTGTAGTGATAACCTAGTGACATCGTGCATTTACCCAGTGTTAG
This sequence comes from Agapanthus africanus, assembly GCA_030015575.1. NCBI lineage: Eukaryota > Viridiplantae > Streptophyta > Magnoliopsida > Asparagales > Amaryllidaceae > Agapanthus > Agapanthus africanus. The sequence goes on along the minus strand of JASDDO010000022.1, from coordinate 764,086,158 downwards.
ATTTTAGTGTTGATTGCGGCAAGTACGTCAGTGTTCGTGTATTCTTGATTAAGTGAAAGTGATACGTACTTGTGCACAATCAGTGTCCCTTTTATTCTATTGCATTGTCGACGTCTGTGGGATGCGTGTACGTGTGACTATAAGTGGTATGGGACACTTATGGAAGCGCTTGCACGGATGTCACAGATAAGGCATCCGACACTGCCATTTATCTTAGGTATTAGTCGGGACGTGCTTGATGGAGGTCCTGCCTCCAGTTCTCGCGCAGACTTGTCACGGATCGATTAGTATTTAGGGTTATGGTTAGCGTTTGATGTAGACCTCGGGGTGTGGGGTAGTTCAAGTGTGAATTCATCAGAATCTCGGGAGTCCCATGCCGGCTTATATATTTAGGGAGTTATATGGAGATTTACAGGGTATGTGCTATAGACACCGTGATACATTCGTTACATGTTGGGCCCGTGGTCCCTTGCCCTTGGGTTCTACCCTTGGGTGGAGGACACTCGCGAGTGGTTGACTCTCACACTTGGACTGACGATAGGCTTATTGACCTGTGCAGTGAGACTTAGAGACTGATAGGGTTACTGTCATTTACATTCATTCTATACTGTCTTGACATTCGTGACATATTGTTATACTGCTTTACTACTCCGCTGCATTTATCTCTGCTCATTTATATTCATGCTGTTATTGATTTACTGTTATTCATATCCTTCACCACTGTTAGAACTGTTACTTGATTATATGCATTATATTTCTATTGTGTCGCTCTGACGACCTGAGTATGCATGCTCAGTGTGAGGAGAAGATTTAGCCTGGATCAGATCTAGACGTGCATCACAGACTTCTTGACTTGCCTTCCCGATTTACATTCATTTGTTCCACTTCAGGTCAGTCTTTACATTGTTCCTTTCAGTTACTGCATTTTCCCATTACCTGCGCATCATTTACTGTTTACCATGAAAAGCTAGAAGCCGAAGTGTGACTACGGCAGGACTTTTCCTTGACCGTAGGAGCATGGCTGGCCTTGTCTACCCCTCGTATTCCGTATTTTGGGAAGCGGGGCGTGACACTATGTATTATTGTTCGATGTGGTAACTTTTCGCTTATTATTTTATAGCTTGCCGTCCTTTTAAATTTCGAGGACGAAATTTTCGTAAGGGGGGTATGATGTAAATCCCCGTTCTCCATCTATAAATTTTTCCTGTATATTCCTAGTCCCGATTGTTTTCTGATTTTTTCTCGCAATTTTCGTTGGTAGTTGGTTACTTGAGTTTCAACATTTAGATTAATCAAAACCCAAAACTTAAGACCAAAACCCAAACCAGATATATCATTTCTTTTTTATAAAATCCCAGCCCAAATTTAAGTTCATCTAAACAACAAATTAAATTAAAGTTTAACATCAAACTAAATAACCCTCAGCCCAAACTTCCTTTCAATTAAACAAATTATTTTCTTTGCCCGGCCCTGCATCCTTCCCTCAGCACAAAAGAAAATCTAATAAAAAATTAAACCATTTGTTTTATCCTTCAGCCCACACCCCAGCAACCCAACTCAGCCCAAAAATAAATTAAAATGAATTCAAAAACTGCCGGCCCAGTCCAAAACTTCCCCTTCAAGCCTTCACCCCAACCCGACCCGCGCCTCCTGATCTGACCCGACCCGCCTCTATTCCCTTCATCTTCCCTAACGGTAACATTCCCCCGACCCACTACCTTCTCCGCAGCTCACGCCCACGCCCACGCCACGCCTTGCCGTTACGACCTCGCGATCTCCTCAATCTCCTCCCCTCGTATCCCCTATCTCCCTCACACCCTCAATTCTCTCTCACTCTCAAAAACTCACCTCTTTCTCTATCCACAGAAAACCCCACCAAGCACCTAACTCCGCTCATCCCACCGACGACAACGACAACCTCCTCGTCGACCCCTCACCCTCCTCTCCACCAACGGAGCTCCCTACGCTACCCCCTTCACCTTCAGCCGTCACCAAACTCCCCTGCACCCGAGCTCGACCACCACCTGTCCTCGACGCCGGTGAGCTTCTCGCCTCCTCGTCGACGCCCCTGAACCCTCCTCATCATCAGCATCATTACCAACACCTCCAAAATTTACAAACCCGAGCCACTACTTCTTTCTCTCTCTCTCTCTTCAAAATACGATAACCCAAGTCTCGAGCTTCACTGTGCACATCGCCGGAGCGACGACGCCAACCGTCGGCGACCCCAGCACTTTCCAGGCGAACCACAGAGCACCCCCTCAACTTCTAGTGACCGTGCAACGTCTCCGGGCAGCTCCGACGTCAAACCCGTATCGCGAGCCGAGGCCGTGCAAACCAATCCACGCCGTTCGATGCGCGTTCGTGATGTTACCGCCGTCGTACATCCACGAAACGTTTCCAGGCAAGTACTTTACTTGCTACATGCTAATTTATTCATGTTACAAACCATAATTGTATGGATTCCATATTCACTATTTCCCGATAAACTATATGACGTAACTGCTCGATGCATGATTCCAGTGAAAATCCTCTTTCGATTTGATGGAACGTATGGGCATTTTCTGGCCCATGTGATTTTGAATACGGTGTATAGATTTTACTGGATAATACGACTATTAACGACTAAAACGATTACCCCCAAGTATACCTGTAAAACCGGAAATTTCTTGTATCTGAAAACCGTTAAAATCACCATAAATTATGTACATACTGGAATGATGCGTTCGAGGGCTTAAATCGAAACCAACTCGACGAACTATAACCCTATGCAAGTTTCTAATGGTTTCTATACTTAAATTGTGACTATATTTGGTTCGGAGTGCGACTCTGGACTTCAGTCCAGAGCGACTCTGATTATTATTTACTGTCCCATAATGCATGCCACCTTATTTCCTGAACTCGTATGTTGCGGAACTCTGCTATTTATTAAAGGTGAATCTGTTATCTAGATAACACAAGTGGTTTCATTCTGTTTCATCGTCATTTGCTATTTAATCTGTAATTTAAAAGATGGGGACATATAACAGTCCGAACAGAATCAGAATTGACATACTAGTATTGAACAGTGTATAACTCCTGACGTACAGACGCGATTGAGAATCCGTCTGTTCCGTTGAAAAGCTTACTGAAAACCCTATATTTCATTCAACTGTAGAGTCGCTAAATTCTGATCCCAACTATGATTAAAATGCGTTGCGAAACGGACTTCCGATTCTGAAACCGGATTTCCAGCTGCGAACGCCTAAAATGAAATGGCCATAACTAGTGATCCTGAAACCCGGTTAACATGAAACCAAACTCGCTGGATAGATATTCAAACATACTATTTATTCCCCGTTCATCGTTTCGCTAAACTGTACACGTATGATTTATGATAAATTATGCAAGTGGTAGAATACTGTTTTATGACATCTTAATCATGCTTTACATACTGCTTCCTCATCATATCATACTTATGTCACTGCATTGATAACCTAGTGATCATGTGCATTACCTAGTGTTAGGTATTAGTGATGATTGTGGCAAGTATATTAGTGTTCGTGCATGAGAGAATAAGTGAAAGTGACACGTACTTGTACACAATCAGTGAACCTTATTATTCTATTGCATTGTCGACGTCTGTGGGACACGTGTACGTGTGACTATAAGTGGTATGGGACACTTATGGAAGCTCTTGCATGGGTGTCACAGATAAGGCACCAGACACTGCCATTTATCTTGAGTATTAGTCGGGACGTGCTTGATGGAGATCCTGTCTCCATTTCTCGTGCAGACTTGTCACAGACCGACTGGTATTTGAGGTTATGGTTAGCGTTTGATGTAGACCACGGTGTGTGGGGTAGTTTGAGTGTGAGTTCAACAGAATCTCGGGAGTCCCTTGCCGGCTTATATATATGGAGATATATGGATATTTACAGGGTACATGATTATTACCGTGAGTTACATGTTGGGCCCGTGGTCCCTTGCCCTTGGGTCCTACCCTTGGGTGGAGGACACTCACGAGTGGTTGACTCTCACACTTGGACTGACGATAGGCTTAGTGACCTGTACAGTGAGACTTAGAGACTGATAGGGATAATGGCATTGATATACATTTCTTACTGTGTTGACATACTTGGCATACTATACTATTGCTTTACTGTTCATCTGATCTACTAGACACTGCATTGGTTACTCCATGTTTTTATGTTTACTGTCTTAGTTTACCGTTATACATCCATTATTACTCTACAAGTTACCACTTGCATTTATATGTTTATATTGCTATTGTGTCGTTCTGACGACCTGAGTATGCATGCTCAGTGTGAGGAGTGGATTTAGCCGGGACCGGGACCAGACGCACATCACGGACATCTTGATTAACTATCCAGAGTTATACCCTTTTGTTTTCCATCACGTCAGTTCTTTATATTGTTTTGTTTCTGTCACGCCCTGCTTCCCAGAGTACGCAAGATTGGGCACGTAACATAGCCAACCATGCTACCTGTGGGTAGGAAGTATCCATCCACAGTCACATTACGGTTGTAGAGATATCAAGAACAATATAAACAAACTAATCTAACACATGTCCAAATCCATAATAACAAGAGTCAATAAACAATAGTGCGGAAGCAAATGATCCAATACAATAAATAAACAGTATGTCCAATAATGCGGGCTCACATCTGGAAATGAAATGAAATAAATAAACTAATCACTAAGGACCCACAGTTCAGCCTGCTGGCTGAAGTACTCCTGCTCGGTCGTCGACAGTGGTAAGGAATCTGGGCCATGCAAAACCCAGACGTCAGCGCGTCATGTCAACCAAATAATATAATATAAACATGGTAATAAGCAATGCAGGTATGAACATGAATAAAGCAGTACTAGGAAATAACAGTGCAGGGTAATGTGCAGTGGTAACTAAACTGTCCTATCAGGTTTCTACTCTAAAGTCTTTGAAATCAATTGATGAATCGTCGATATAACTCAATAGTATCCCGTACATACCCGGGATCACGGCCACAATATTCTCGGCTGCAGCCGAGACATGCCGCTAGGCACAACAGGAAAGTGTACACTCGGTAGTACCCCGTACATACCCGGGATCACGGCCACAATATTCTCGGCCGAAACCGAGACATGCCGCTAGGCACAAAACAGGAATGTGTACACCCGAATAGGTAGTGAACTGTCGAGTTACAAGTCAGGTTCATCTTTGATTTCCCCATACCCCCAAGTTATGTATGTCAGGTCAAGTATTCAGTAGTCAAGGACTAATGCCAACACAGAATCAGGTAAAAGCAGGTCTGTCTGGATAGACAGCAGGAATGGTCCATGAGGACCCCAAGTCAGGTTTGTTGGCATTAGGCATGAGATCATGTAATAAGTCAGGTCGTAGTACAATAGGTTGAGTCAGTATGTACAGGGTGTCATGTCCGGTGTATCAGTATATGTGTCAGGTGTAGCAGGGTCGAGTCAATATGTACTGTGATCGAGTGTGTGCTCTCAACAGGTATACAGCAGCAAGAATTTAAAGTAAACAGTACTAATAGTCACTTAATCACAATGGTGCTTTGTATTATCTTTATTAACAGGTTCAAGCACCCTTGGGGTGCAATAATCATAAGGTAAAACAATATCAATAACTTACAGCAATGAAGCTATTAAACTAAAGCATAGATAACAGTCACATGGATGATCTAGCAAATTAAACAAGTACGTTCTAATTGGTTTAATTAGTTAAAGCATGGATTAATAGCATACCACTTAAATTCACGAAGCTACTATACTGATTTAATGTCAAGGAGAAATGCAACCGTCAATTCTAGTCATATTGTACTATCGATATCACCATCATTATGTTGTTGTATTATATAATATGATATTCAACTGCATAGCAAGACTAGATCTTGTATGCTAGCATGTTAGAGCAAGTATTCGGATACTTGCCTCGGCGGTTTTGTAAACCGGAAAGCACGGATGCAATGTCGGCGGAAACCACGAGACGGGTGCACGGGCCACGGATCGAGTCCTAACAGCGAACAGCGGGACCACACGGACCAGAGTACTTCGCTGGAGAGTCGGGTCCAAACGACGGCACGGCCGGAATCCGGCGAAAGTCAAAAAGGCGACGAAGTTAGCAAAACATACGATACCCGTATACTAAGACCAGCGGGGGTTGAACAATAATAGAAAGTTGAAGAGATGCTTACAGGGAAGAACCAGGGGCAACCACGACAAGTTCGACGGCGATGGGGCGCCGGCGAGGCAGCGACGGCGGCAGTCTTGGCTGAAAGTTGCTGTCCCTGATGGTGCTGCGACGAAAGGAGGTAATGGTCTAGTTCTGGTCACAGGGGAAGAGGAGGTGGTCGGAGGTGGCTCAGGCGACGACGACGAGGGTCGACGATAGCTTTCCCGACGACTGGAGAAGGTGGGATGCTAGGGTTCCGGTTAGGGTTTGGGCTTGGGTTAGGCTCGGTGTAAAGGGTGCAGGGATAGGGTTGAGTCGGGAAGGAGATAGTGGAGAGGAAGATGAAGGAGTCGTCGACGACGAGGGGCCGTCGACGGTGAGGTGCAGGTGGTGGAGGTTCTGGGATCGGGGAAAGGGTTTGCGGGTTCTTGGTTACAGGGATGAAGGTGATGTGGTGGTGGTTGTGGTGTCGAGGTCGCGGGGAGGTCGGCGGCGAGGCTGCGGCAGCTAGGGCAAGGCGACGTGGGGGTTGGGTTCTCGCGAGGTTCCTCGTCGTGGGTTTTCTGCAGTTGGGGACGTGAGGGAAATAAAAAAATAAAGGGAGAGGGAGAGAGATAGAGAGAGACGTAGAGAGGAAGCTGGCGGGGCCCACGAAGAAAAGGAGCTCGCGATTGGCTGAGGGGAAGGGAACAGTAAGATTTAAAAGATTAAAATTGATTTAATCGTTGGGTTTAGAAACAGAAAATATTTTATATGGTTAAATAATATTAAATTAAAATGGGTATTTCGGCGCTAAATGAAACATTTCCAAATCGCGCCCGGGTTGCGCCCAAATGTTTCAAATTCAAATTATAGGATTTTAAGCGAGTTCCAAATTTTAAAATGAGATGTCTTATGATTAAAATGCATGCCCCCAAGTCGGACACTCGCACGCGCGCGTAGACGTCCAAACTTGCCCGTTTCGCCGAACGGAACGAAATCTCGACGCGCGGACGCTACCACGCGACTAGTGGCGATGAGTAGGCCAATATGGATATTTTTAATTTCATTATAGGTGTTAAAATTTGTTATGTGCCAAAATGACCTAACCGGTTAAAATTTAGCAAAAAGCACCCAACAATCAGGATAAATGAAATGAGCAATGTATAACACTCAACTAGTACCAGAAATAGTATTATTGGGCTCGGGTGTTACAGTTTCAGTTACTGCATTTCTCATTACCTGCGCATTATTTACTGATTACCACGTAAAGTTAGAAGCCGAAGTGTGACTACGACAGGTTATTTCCTTGACCGTAGGAGCATGGCTGGCCTTGTCAACCCCTCGTATTCTGTATTTTGGGAAGTGGGGCGTGACAGAACCGAGAGCCCGCGACATGGATCTTGGGTACCCCAGGGAGTCCCTGAGGGCCTTATGTGGGGCCCAATCCCCGAGACCACCACTTGGTTGTCTCGGGAATTGGGCAGATCCGAGAGCACCCATTTGGGTGCTCTCGGTTCTTGATCCAAGCCTGAGACCACCAAGTGGTGTTCTTAGGGTATGGGGTACCCCCTAGACCCCATGCGGATCTCCGGAATGCTCTTGAACACCTCGTCGATTTTTCGGGCATGTTTGGGATCTTTCTGGATTCATGTTTTTGCAATATGATTGGTTTTTTGGATGTTGAAATGCACTCAATTTTCATCGTTTGGAATTTCGAGTGTGAGCTTCTGGGTGATGAATTATATGGTCATGGTTTTCGTATCTATGTATATGTATTGTTAAATATCGTCTAATTGCTATATGTTCGATTAGACGGGGTTGCACATATGTTTCTTGTGATGTTGGATATATATCTTGTGATGGCTTAGTCGGATTGTCATGATGGATAGCCCCTCGTGCAATGTGTTTGTAAAATTTTGATTTATATTATTGTATATTCATTTGTTCGGGACGATTCGCCGGATTGTGGCCGCCGTTTCCTCTTAATATATATTCTTTATGGGACACGTCCAGGATGCGGGCGCTCTTACCGTTGTATATATTCATTACATATAATAGAATGAACCCGCGGAGAAGTGCTCGAGTAGCCGGGTCCAAGAGTGTGTTAGGTGGTCATCTCACGGTAGTGAGTTCGAGTCATCTTGCTCTAAAATTGGCGGGTTGCTTTCCACACTTGTATGGGTTATAGGATCAACCCGCGGAGGAGTGTCCAAGTTACCGGATTCTAGAAAGCGACAGGTGACCGACTCATAATATTGAGGGCGGGTTATCCAGTTTCTAGAATTGGCAGGTAGCTTGCCGCACTTTTAAGGGTCTAGAATCGATATTGTACGGGCTATCCATACGACCGGGAACGTCGCGTTTTATTTGTGACTCAAATGAAACGCGACGGCTCCTAATTTATCCGCTATTCTATTTTGTTTGCCGCATGCCTGTGAAGGTATGTATGTATGTATGTATGTATGTGGGTCAAAATTTGCACCCCGGTTGACCGAGTCAAAGTCAAGGTCAACCCCAAGCCAGGTGGGCCCAAGCCCAGGTCAAGCGGGCCCATGCCCAAGTCGAGCCCGCGGCCAACCTCTTCCATGCCAAAATATAGATCATGTAATAAATAATTTTTATGTAATTTTTTATGCATGAATGTATGCAAAATGGGCATAAAAACAATTTTTTGTAAGCCCATGGCTTATATGCAAAAAGAAATGGCACATGAACCATGGGATGGGCAAATGCCATTTTTGTGAAGCCCAAGGGGCTATATGTAAAGTATGTAAAGTGTATAGCCTATAAAGGCAAGGATAATGAAAATATCCCAACAACTTTTTTTCTCTCTTGCGCTCAGGGAATCCGCTTTGAGAGAGAGAAAAAAGTTGTCGGGATATTTTATTATCCTTGCTTTTATAGGCTATACACTTTACATATAGCCCCTTGGGCTTCACAAAAATGGCATTTGCCCATCCCATGGTTCATGTGCCATTTCTTTTTGCATATAAGCCATGAGCTTGCAAAAAATTGGCTTTATGCCCATTTTGCATACATTCATGCATAAAAAATTACATAAAAATTATTTATTACATGATCTATATTTTGGCATGGAGGAGGCTGGCCGCGGGCTCGACTTGGGCATGGGCCTGCTTGACCTGGGCTTGGGCCCACCTGGCTTGGGGTTGACCTTGACTTTGACTCGGTCAACCGGGGTGCAAATTTTGACCCCAACAAAGTGCCCCACATCAGTAAATGCACACCACATATATGGGTCGTGTGCATGAAATTGATGGATCTTCTTTCGCGTGGAAGCGACTTGCTTTGGTTCCCACTTTTTAGGATGTACTGCCCTTTTTACGACATGGAGGGTCGACGCTTAACGCGTCTCCGAAACGGAGTGTCCGTGGTAGACGTTTCCCTGGCCCAGAGTGATTTAGTAGACGTGCCCTCACCACGGAGTGTCGCTGGTCGACGTTTCCCCAAGGTGGAGTGTCTGTAGTCGATGTGCCCCCGGCACCGAGTGTCTGCTTAACGTTTCCCCCAGGCGGAGTGTCGGCTGGTTGACGTGTCCCCGAGAAGGAGTGTCTGCTTGACGTTTCCCCGTTACAGAGTGTCGATGTTGGACGTTTTCCCAATGCAGAGTGTCTCTGGTCGACGTTTTCCCGGCATGGAGTGTCTGTGTTGGACGTTTCCCTGAGACGGAGTGTCGCTGGTCGACGTTTCCCCGAGGCGGAGTGTCTGTAGTCGACGTTCCTCCGGCACGGAGTGTCTGCTTGACATTTTCCCGAGACGGAGTGTCGGCAGGTTGACGTATCCCTGAGACGGAGTGTCTGTTGGTTGACGTGTCCCCGAGAGGGAGTGTCTGCTTGACATTTCCCCGTTACGGAGTGTCGTTGTTGGACGTTTCCCCGATGCGGAGTGTCTGTGTTGGACGTTTCCCCGAGACGGAGTGTCGCTGGTCGACGTTTCCCCGAGGCGGAGTGTCATTGTTGGACGTTTCCCCGATGTGGAGTGTCGCTGGTCGACGTTTCCCCGGCATGGAGTGTCTGTGTTGGACGTTTCCCCTATGCGGAGTGTCGCCGGTCGATGTTTCCCCGGCATGGAGTGTCTGTGTTGGACGTTTCCCCAAGACGGAGTGTCGCTGGTCGACGTTTTCCCAAGGCGGAGTGTCTGTAGTCGACGTGCCCCTGGCACGGAGTGTCTGCTTGACGTTTCCCCATTACGGAGTGTCGTTGTTGGACGTTTCCCCGGAATGGAGTGTCTGTGTTGGACATTTCCCCGAGACGGAGTGTCGCTGGTCGAAGTTTCCCCGAGGCGGAGTGTTTGTAGTCGACGTGCCCCCGGCACGGAGTGTCTGCTTGACGTTTCCCAGAGGCGGAGTGTTGGCTGGTTGACGTATCCCCGAGACGGAGTATCTGTTGGTTGATGTGTCCCCGAGACGGAGTGTCCGCTTGACGTTTCCCCGTTACGGAGTGTCGTTGTTGGACGTTTCCCCGATGCGGAATGTCGCTGGTCGACGTTTCCCCGGCATGGAATGTTTGTGTTCTGACACAGAGGTCGATGTTGGAATTGGTTGGTTTGATTTGTTTGATTTGAGTTGACATCAGCATCGCTACACTGGAATATGGTATCAGGAGCGAATCATCATCTGTCTTTGAGAGGATTTGGGGATATTGGTTTTGGTCGGCATCTGCATTGCTGCACTGGAATAATGCCAGGAGCAACTCATCATTTTCCACGGGAGGATTTGGGAATTGATGGCTTAGGAGACAGGTTTGGATCCCAATCACCTAAGGCTTTTCAATTTTATGGGCCGTAAGGGTCCCATAAAAGCATTTTCTCCCTACGAGTCGAAAGGATCTCGTAGGTGTATTTTCTCCTTAGGAGTCGTGGGGACTCCTAAGTGTGTTGCTCCTTTGTGAGTCGTAAGGATCTCATGCAGGAATTTTCTCCTCACAAAGTCAAGAGGACTTTGCGAGAGCATTTCATCTCTTTTTTTTTACGAGTTTGCGCCCTTTCGGGTTTTCACAAACTCGCCGGCAGTCTTGCTGTTTTTACTCACGGCGTCCTTTCGGATTTCATCCGTGCCCATTTCGCTTGTGGACATACCATTTTTTATTTTATTATTTTTTTAAATTTTTGGTGGGGCTTTGAATGTGGTCTCACCGGTAGGACTAGGGAGAGATTGGAATCGTTTTACGCCCGTGGATTGTATACGGTTTTGCAGGATTTATGATCCAGACCGTAAGGCCGGAAAAATTTCGAGATTTTGTTGGCGTCTGCATCGTTGCACTGGAATATGGTACCAGGAGCGACTCATCATTCGCCATTGGGGTATGTGATTTGGAATTTGGTTGGCGTTTGCATCGCTACACTCGAATATGGTACCAGGAGCGACTCATCATTCGCCACTTGGGGATTGGGAAGCGATGGCTGAGGAGACAGGTTTAGATCCTTATAGCCTAAGGCTTTTCAATTTTATGGGCCATGAGGGTCCCATAAAAGCATTTTCTCCCTACGAGTCGTAAGGATCCCGCAGGTGTATTTTCTCCTTAGGAGTCGTGAGGACTCCTAAGTGTGTTTTTCCTTTATGAGTCGTAAGGATCCCACAAATGTTGGAGATAGTGCCCTCAGAGTCAATTATTGGATTACAGGCACATGATTGCAATGATTGATGGAGGACCTATGCCGGTAGGACAGTCTTACTCAAGATGATAGTATGCTATCTGGTTTATCTTTATCATCGTGTACTGCTTCAGGTGACCTTACAGGTCACTATTACACGTTGATAGAGCCCTTAGGATTCTTGCTTGATGACCAGCAGTATGATGGCGATCATATACGTGGCAGCTGGGATCTATAAGCACATCCTTAAAAGGTCCCTAGTCGTGGGAGTTTCGAGACAAGGCATCGATACTCCAGAGTAGACTAGTGTATACAGTCGAGACCCCGACGAGGGGCGGTGGCCGGTCTCACAAGCCACTGGTGTAAGTTGGTTCACCTAAGATGTATACAAGTGCTCATTGGGTTATGAGTATACCGGACAGGACTCGCCGGAAACATGCTAGTTGGTCTTATACCAGACGTCAGATAGCAGTTCCCTGGTGACATGTGTACAGGTTAGTTCATCGACCTGAGATTGTCATTTGTCTCGTGTGAGTTCCCACTGTACTTTGATTACTAACCTACCACGCTCAAAGGAGACGTGCAAATAGGTTTTAGTTGGGTACAGTCCCGTGCCACATGGAGGCAGTGAGCGGATCTGCAGGGGTTCGTCTCTCCCGGTATTGGAGGTGAGGTCGGCTCTGTCTAGGAGAGCCATTACACGAAGTCCTTGGCCAAGGCAGAAGATTTACTAGTAGGTATTCCAGTAATATCTCAGGGTGTTCTGGGCTACACTCCGACACGACTTGTACCGCTTTTGGGGGTCTGACTTTTACCAACCCCGTAGGCCCGCCATGCGATGCTCATAGACGAACGGACCGGACTGTACGGATATTGTCACTGACAGGCTCAGTAGGGTGTCAGGATGAGTTCGCTCATCGACGTCCCTTTTGGTCAATACCTGGTAGCCCATTACGTATGGCTATTACCTCTGACGTGCTAGTGGTTAAATCCACAACCAAAGTATTGACGAGTCTTTAGAGTCCCCCACAGACCGTTTTCTCAAGTTTCGGGCGAAACGCTGTAGAGGCCGTATGGAGATATGGCAAGATTCGATCATATACGTGCGGTATTGCACGGATCATGATCGGACGGATAATACTAGCGGGCTTTGGTTTAAGCCGGATCCTAGTATTGTACAGTGTAGATTTTGTCTCATTGCATTTGTATTCGGTCGGAATACAAATGCGGGTATGTATATACAGTCGTGGGGTTTTCCTGTAATTTATTACGGGATCATTTTTTGAAGTTGCCAGTTTTTTGTTCTCATCATCACTCATCATTCTTTCATGCTTGATTTTTGGCTCACTCCCTCTCTCTTTTTCTTCCCCCTCTATCATTCATGGCCGGCCACACTACATGAGGGGTGGGCTGTCCAAAATTTAGGGATGAGAAATGGTCTCATTTTGCTTGTAAAATCCTATAGCTTAATCCAAAAAGCTTCATCTCATTTCCTCCACCAAAAAGGCAACTTCTTACAACCCCATGAGACATAGAGTTCCACACTATTCTACAGCAATTCTTGGACACGTCGACCCGCCAACTTCATGCCCGAGTTGCCTCGGTCCAGAGGTGGGAGCCCGTAAAAGAACCCGGCAATGTGGTGCCCTTCCGGCGAGGAGGTGAAGACTGGAGATTCCGCGGGGAGATCGGGACGATGACAAGAAGACCGAAGGACACGGATCGCTCGGTATATCTCTCTACCCTTTCTCTAGTTTGCTTGGAGTAGGTTAATGGCCCGATCCGTGATTTTAGTACACGGTAGCGCCGGTTCTAGTTTATAGAAAAGTTTTGTATTCCGCATTTTGGCCTCGGATTGACGGCCGGGGCGCCGCCGTGAACTTACACTGGTATCAGAGCCACGCCATTAACCTAGTCTAGCTTGCTCTAACATGTTTATAAGTTTGATCGATCGGATTTTCCAAAAACTGCGTTTTTCATGCATTAGTTTTCTGTCGAATTTTTTTTGGCTCGAAATTTTTTTTAGTACATTGAAGAAATACGTGCAGGGAATTCTAAGCATTCTGTGAAAATTTGATCGCGTGAAGTCACTTTTCCATCGTGGAACCGCGGCCAAACCCACGCATTGGTCGCGGTTCCGCCGCTACTTTGACTGTTCATTGCATCAAATTTTTACAGTGGGCTTCTGAGTTGAAAATAGGGTTTTTGGAATATTCTTTTTGGGCCCAGATTTTCTTTGAGTGCTACAGTAGTGCTTGGGGCCTACTTCGGTAAATTTGATCGATCGAAAATTTTAAACATGTTAGTTCAGAGTATTTACATTATATCTGCGACTATGAATGTAATTTGATCGGTAAATCCTGTCTAACTACAATAGCCCTTTTAGACGGATTTGCGAACGTGACATTCACGTTGATGTTCTGTGTTGTGCTGTGATATTGCGGATTGGTCGTGGGGGATAGCCTGGATGCAATAGTAGTACAGTTTTGTTTTATATGTACATTTGATATTGCGGGGCGAGCGTCCGACATGTGGACAGCCGTCACTGTCTGTTTGTATATTATTCTTTTGGGGCACGACCGGGCTGAGGTCGATGCACCCGTTGTATGTATATTTTACTTTCTGTACTAGGATTACCCCGCGGAGGGGTGCACGGATAGCCGGGTTCTAGAGGGCAACGAGCCCGCATCTCATGGCATTGAGACGGAGGGGGCTTCACTCTAGAATTGGCGGGCTATTCGCCGCACTCGTAGGGGGTATAGGTTGACCCAAGGAGGGGTGCTCAAGTTACCGGATTCTGTGAAGTGCTGGGTGGTCCATTCACGTTGTTGAAGGGGGCTGCCTCGCTTCAGGTTTTGGCGGGTAACTTTCCGCGCCCGTAGGGGTCTAGGATTTCATTACATAGGCTATCCACACGACCAGGGGAACGTCGGGTTTCAGTAGCGGCTCTATGAAACCGGGGGATCCCAGATATCTGTATTGTTCTGTGATGCTTATTACATTTCTGTGATGTTGCATTTTATCACGCCTTGAGCGAATATTATATATTGATATATATACTAGTAGATGTTATATATATTTTGCATCCGCGCTAGTCCAGTCCCCGCTCTGTCGTTAATTAAGCAACCTAACGGGTAATGACGGGACCCAGTGGCGAATGCGGATGGCATATACGTACATCATTATTTTCGTTCTTTATTGGTGTGATCAATTGATGGGACTGTATTGATTCGGATCAATGAAAGCTAAACAAACCTATTCTGATGTTGTTGGAACACTTTTCAAAAAGCTGTTATTGCAATGACGTCTCTTTTGTTTTGCACAGTGGTATTCAGTTGGAATATCCAGCACCTCAGTCGACGAGGCAACGGCCGAGATCCCTTCACCAGGAGTGACCCCTTGGACAGAAGTTTGCGTCAGGGTAATAACTTCACTATAGCCGATTGCCTTCTGCTTTGCATCGTGGTATTCAGTTGGAATATCCTGCACCTCATTCTACGGGGAAAGAGCCGAGATCCCTTCACCGGGAGTGACCTCTTTAGCAAAGGTTTTCGTCACTATATTTTTAAAAGCTATTCAGTTCCTTCGACGATATCAAGTTCATTGCGTTAAAGGTTTTTTGCCAAAAACCATTCGTAGCCCTCCATCATTTCAGACGGGTAGCACGTAGTATTCATGCTATGTTTGTTGACCTTCGTCAAGGCATAGTGAATGGTAGCTGCTTGTTACCTTTCTGCTGCATACATAGATGCGTTGGTTTGGGACAGTCGTATAGCCTTGTTGACCTTTGTCAAGGGCTTGTACGGGTGGGTTAAAATTAACCTGGACAATGACGGGTAGAACTTGACATGTGACTTATGATTTGTTGACCTTCGTCAAGGTCATAAGTGCATGGGGCAAAAATCAAATCGGGAGTTTCTAAAGAAACTGAAACTTGCTAGATATGCGCATACCTTCTGGAGTGTGATAACGTGAGCGGATTCCGTCACGTTATCATGCGATGATAGTTGGATCCCGATTCCCACTAATGAGTTGGTTTAGTCCTCGGGTGATCCCGACTAATTCTTCTTTCAGGTTTGAAGGAGAATTTGACGGTACAGTGAGAGGTTTCCTGATTAGATAAATTGGTAACCATTCTGATCTAGGTTAGAGTGCACGCTGAGTATTTCTTTTCTCTCTCTCTTTGGCAGCGACCATTGACCCGACCCTAGACTATGACTCAGTGACCAAGATTAACCGAACCTTCTTAAAACACTGGCTTTTGGATTGTCAGAGTTGCAAACCTCATTGCCACTCCTAATTTTACCCTTTTCTCCAGGACACCCCGTATTACTACGAACGTCCACGTCCATTGGATAAAACCATCGTATGGTTATATACGAACTCGAAGGAATTTATTCGATGATGGTTTCCGGTTCTGGAGAAAATGAATAGGACTATTCAGTTGTCTTTTCCTTTTACCTTCTCTGAGGTTGCGAGTACTCCTTGGTTTAGGAGATAGTACACCAGTTACGCCTATTGGATAGTTTTCTTCCAAACCTTAGGCTGGTGCCGAACGGTAGGGAATGAAGAAAGCCGATTAGCCTAAGTATGGTGTACAGAAGGTATTATGTAAAGACAAATAAAGGGATTAGAAGGAGGGCAAAGTAAATTGCGGCTGCTATTCACGACCAAACCAAGTATTTCATTACCACTCCCATTTCACCTTTGTTTTTCTCCAGAACACTCCGTATCACTACGAAGATTCACAGTTATTTGGATACTCCATCGTATGGTTATATACGAACTCGAAAGGAACTTGTTCCAGTTCGGGGATGGATTCTGGTTCGGGAGAAATAGGAATAAGGTTTATTCGGTTATCTTTTATCTTCACCTTCTCTCGCATTGCGAGTGCTCCTAGGATTAGGACAGTACACCCATTATGCTTATTGGATAGTCTTCTTCCAAATCATAGGCTGGTGCCACAAGGTAGGGAAGGAAGAAAACCATTTAGCCTAAGAGGGTGTACAGAAGGTAATGACTAAAGACATATGAAGGGATTTAGAGAGATGGCAAAGAAATATACGGTTACAGTTGTGAATCTGGATAATGGAAGAGGCATTACTAGGAATACCCGGATACCCCTACGAAACATTTCAATGTTTCAGTTTCACTGTGTACTGTTAAAAGAAAACCGATTTCCCAATTAGTCCTTGCTCCAGGGTATGTATTTACCAGGTTTGATTCTCACATCTGTATGGTTTTACAGATGATGAGTGGGAGTAAGTTATTGGGAATTGGGTGATTGTCCTCATTATATCAGAATTCTTTGTAATTGGTGATATTTGAGGAAACCACCCGGGTTGTTTGCCAAACGGCAAATATTTGGTTTTGAATATCCGCTGTTATGCACCAATTTCAAATTGATACATATGTACGTCTATTTTTATAAAGTGAGATATACCTTTTTGAAATTATGTCTGTGACATTTACCTATATCAGTGGATGGTTAGGTAAGGAGTATTAAACAGCGGTGTAATTCTTCTTAACCATAAGTACAGTTTTCAACATACGACACACAGGGAGTGAGTTATTAGACTCAAGGGACTTATACAGAGTATTGTATATTGTCCAGTATCCATTAGGACAGAGGGGTTGGTCCTCGTACTATATTCGGTTTACTTATGACTTCTCTAGTTCTTAGATAAGTATTTCGTAGAAACACAAGGTCTGAGTTTTGAGAAGTTATAGGTATATGAATAAAGTAGAGAAACAGGTGTTGCAAGTATCGGGATTCTTCAAAATGATCGAAGATGTAGATACTTGTGTAGGGTATTCAGTTGATAGTAATGATTAAGAGAACTTGCTTCTCTTTCAGGTTATTCATAATTGGAAGTACTCCTAAGTTGAGTAATGCTGATCTGCCTCTCTCCATTTAGTTGACATGCACTGGAGACAGCTGCATGATTTGAATCTGATTCAATTAAATCAGTGTCTCTGTTTCTGTATTGGATATAGAACAGTTCATATCTTGACATTGTTAAGGTACGGGGAGTCGTCCGTCTTATGCTTAAAACCCGACTCCGGACTACTCAAGGCACGTTTCTGTAATGGCTGTTTGTGGGTCGACCTGGGCTATGACGAGGGTTGACTTTCTACCATCTGGAAGATCAATAGTGATATTGTTCTTGACTCACCATAGTTTTAATAAAAATGGATTTTTTAGAAAACAGTAGTGGGAGTATGGTAGAACTGGAAGTGATTCCAGAACCGCAAACGATTACTGAAAATTTGATAAGAACCTAAAGATTCAATCTGGTTTGACATTCCATTGGCCACTCCGCAGATATGGTGGGTAACCTCAGGCACCCGAGAAGTACTCCGGTAGCCTCAAGGACGATGACAGGGAGGTTCTTGTTTACCCAGATTTGCCATTGCTGTTGTTCCAGGCTGCGAGACCCGGCAGAAGGATGAGTATAGCGTCATTCTAAACTAGCTTTAGAAGTGTACGTGTATATGACTCTGCCAGAGGGTTGTCGTAGTCAGTGGGAGCAGCGGAAGTATTGGTAGACAAGTGTCTTATGTCTATTTATAGACTAAAGCAGATGTAGCGGAGATAGATCATCTATTTCTGATGTGACAGTCATAGGTTTGACTTCATCAGAATAGGGGATGGATCTGTTAAGAAGGTAGTAGGGTGTGATGTTCTGGTATTTGGATGACACATACAGAGTAGGAAGTGAAATTCTTATACTACGGTCGGTTATACTTTGGTCGTCACACAGTGGTTTCTCCACATGGGACATGGATATTATATCAGACATAACGGTTACTAGATCTATGGTCTTAGATCTAGATTTAGGAAATGTCCCAATCAGGGTACTTAGACAGCATTCTAAAGATAATTAGAATGGACGACTCTTGGCACATTAGTATACCTGCAGGTGATGGAGTCACCCTCTCTAAAGGTGTCTTACAGACTAAAGGGGAGAGGGATGTACATGATTGGCAGATCACTTGCTTAGGCAATTGAGTCAATCATGAGATGTCAAGTACCACACCAGATGTTGTTTTTGCAGTAGATGCAATAAGTTGATAATAATCCAATCCTGGAAAACCAATCGTAAGCAGTTTTAGAACATAAGTGGATGTTCTAGGGATATGATAACGGTATCCTCCTTCGGGAGACAGTTATCATTCTAGGCTTCCAAGGTGACCTGGATGACAGAGAGGTTGTCAGAGTTATAGTTTTCCCTATAATGAGGGGCAGTACTATGGACAGGTGGTCCAGGAGGATACTGAGGGAGGCATGGCGCAGGATACTGATTAAGTTCAGTTTACGATACAGTCTAAGAAGTTTGGATTTGGAGTTCATTTATGAGCTAAGTCCCATCAGATATCCAGACATATTCTAAGACAGGTATTGCTCATTTCGGGAGATGGCTTTCTCCGCGAACTTGAGATAAAGAGAGACATTGAAAGAAACATCAAGGCAGATCCACTCACTGAGGCTATTCCTCAAACACATTAGTTTCACAAACTGGTTTTGTGAGACTGATTAGTAGAGGGGTTGGGTGTTCGGTATCACACGGGCTGGGAGTATGCGACATCGCAATAATTAGCCTTGAGTGCAAGTGGGAGATTGTTGGAGATAGTGCCCTCAGAGTCAATTATTGGATCACAGGCACGTGATTGCAATGATTGATGGAGGACCTATGCCGGTAGGACAGTCTTACTCAAGATGATAGTATGCTATCTGGTTTATCTTTATCATCGTGTACTGCTTCAGGTGACCTTACAGGTCACTATTACACGTTGATAGAGCCCTTAGAATTCTTGCTTAACGACCAGCAGTATGATGGCGATCATATACGTGGGAGCTGGGGTCTATAAGCACATCCTTAAAAGGTCTCTAGTCGTGGGAGTTTCGAGACAGGGCATCGATACTCCAGAGTAGACTAGTGTATACAGTCGAGACCCCGACGAGGGGCGGTGGCCGGTCTCACAAGCCACTGGTGTAAGTTGGTTCACCTAAGATATATACAGGTGCTCATTGGGTTATGAGTATACCGGACAGGACTCGCCGGGAACATGCTAGTTGGTCTTATACCAGACGTCTGATAGCAGTTCCCTGGTGACATGTGTACATGTTAGTTCATCGACCTGAGATCGTCATTTGTCTCGTGTGAGTTCCCACTGTACTTTGATTACTACCCTACCATGCTCAAAGGAGACGTGCAAACAGGTTTTAGTTGGGTACAGTCCTGAGCCACATGGAGGCAGTGAGCGGATCTGCAGGGGTTCATCTCTCCCGGTATTGGGGGTGAGGTTGCGCTGTGTCTAGGAGAACCATTACACGAAGTCCTTGGCCAAGGCAGGAGATTTACTGGTAGGTATTCCAGTAGTTTCTCAGGGTGTTCTGGGCTACACTCCGACACGACTTGTACCGCTTTTGGGGGTCTGACTTTTACCAACCCCCTAGGCCCGCCATGCGATGCTGATAGAAGAACGGACCGGACTGTACGGATATTGTCACTGACAGGCTCAGTAGGGTGTCAGGATGAGTTCGCTCATCGACGTCCCTTTTGGTCAATACCTGGTAGCCCGTTACGTATGGCTAATACCTCTGACGTGTTAGTGGTTAAATCCACAACCAAAGTATTGACGAGTCTTTAGAGTCCCCCACAAACCGTTTTCTCAAGTTTTGGGCGAAACGCTGTAGAGGCCGTATGGAGATATGGCAAGGTTCGATCATATACATGCGGTATTGCACGGATCATGATCGGACGGATAATACTAGCGGGCTTTAGTTTAAGCCGGATCCTAGTATTGTACAGTGTAGATTTTGTCTCATTGCATTTGTATTCGGTCGGAATAAAAATGCGGGTATGTATATACAGTTGCGGGGTTTTCCTGTAATTTATTACGGGATCAGTTTTTTGAAGTTGCCAGTTTGCTTTCCGTTTCGGCCATTTTCCTTTGTTTCCTTTCTTTGGCTGAAAATTGGTGGAGGGGGTTATTTGCAATTGTGCAATTAACAATAGAGGAGACTTTTTGTGGCACATGGTTGCTTCATGATTGTGCATCATCATTGCTTGACTTTTTGTGATAAGATGTGAGATGGTTGTTGAAGAGGAGACTTTGTTGTGATCATTGTTTTTGTTCTCATCATCACTCATCATTCTTTCATGATTGATTTTTGGCTCACTCCCTCTCTCTTTTTCTCCCCCCTCTATCATTCATGGCCGGCCACACTACATGAGGAGTGGGCTGTCCAAAATTTGGGGATGAGAAATGGTCTCATTTTGCTTGTAAAATCCTATAGCTCAATCCAAAAAGCTTCGTCTCATTTCCTCCACCAAAAAGGCAACTTCTTACAACCCCATGAGACATAGAGTTCCACACTATTCTACAGCAATTCTTGGACACGTCGACTCGCCAACTTCGTGCTCGAGTTGCCTCGGTCCAGAGGTGGGAGCCCGTAAAAGAATCCAGCGATGTGGTGCCCTTTCGGCGAGGAGGTGAAGACCGGAGATTCCGCGGGGAGATCGGGACAACGACGAAAAGACCGAAGGACACGGATCGCTCGGTATATCTTTCTACCTTTTCTCTAGTTTGCTAGGAGTAGGTTAATGGCCCGATCTGGGATTTTAGTACACGGTAGCGCCGGTTCTAGTTTATAGAAAAGTTTTGTATTCCGCATTTTGGCCTCGGATTGACGGCCGGGGCGCCACCGTGAACTTACAACAAAGGTTTGTTCTCCTCATGTATCGTGAGGACACATGAGTGGGTCTTCTCAATGGAGCATAATAACAAAGGCGGAGACCAGCCGCGTAACTGGTGATTGTGGTGGGGCATGGGTATGACGCGAATTATTTGAACCTGTGGATTGTATACGATAGTCAATTTGGGGACTAACCGTAGGACCGAAAAAAATTTGGGAAATTGAATTTCGGTTGGTGTCTGCATCGCTGCACTGGAATATGGTACCAGGAGCGACTCATCATTCGCCGTGTTTTTTTTTGTTTTTTACCGCGATTGCTCTATCATTTCAGCTTTTCTTATCGTGAAAATCGTGGTTGCCCTATCATTTCGGCTATTATTCGCGGTTGCCCCATCATTTCGGCTTTATTTTCATCTTTATTTTACTCGCTAATTTTTATTTCGAGTTGCCCCATCATTTCGGCTTTTCTTTATTTTTCTTTTATTTACACATTTTTTGTTTATTTACATATATATATATATATATATATATATATATATTTTAATCCCAGTTTAATGACTTAGTGGTCGATTATTCCCAGTTTAATGACATGGTGGTCAGCGGTTCCCAGTTTAAAGACTTAGAGGTCTATCATTCCCAGTTTAAGGATGTGGTGGTCGATTGTTCCCAGTTTAACGACATGGTGGTCGGTGGTTTGCTTATCCCAGCTCCTTGAACTTTGATCTTGGCGGGGCTGTGTTGATGACCGCAGCTCTGTGGCTTGTCGGTACATCTGACGACTGTGAGGCTTTCCCGAGTTTGTATTGGGTCTCCACCCAATCTTTAAAAACATAGCAGTCTTCAATGGTATGACTCACCATTCTATGATATGGACAGTATATGGGATTGCCGGTCATGTTCATCTCATGTGGCCTTTTTGGAATAGGCGGTCGAAGACCGTTGTTCAAGGCATCCACGAATATTTCGCGGACTTTATCCCTCCTGAAGGAGTATACTTTCTTCTTTCTCTCCATTGGAGTATGTTCCCTTACTGATGCTAGACCCTGAGAACGATCAGTCTTTGGTTCACCTATTGTCCGCTTACCACGGTCAGTGTACGTATCGGAGGGACTGGAGGTTGATCGCGTCCGTTTTTCATAAAGGTGTTCCGCTCTCTGGCTGGAGGGCGCATCGGTCGGCTGCTTCCGGATATCAATCCCCAGCTCACGAACCAAAATTTGATTTTGCTGTAATTGTAAACGGGCGACTTGGGTCGTGAGATCCGCCATGACATTTGCCAGCTCGTCGACTTTAGAATGGACCTTGGCCATCTTCTCATCCCTGTCCCGAAGTTGCCTTTGAAGCCATTAGAATAATGCTTGTTCTATAGTTCTGGGTATGACAACGGGGTCATCCCTATTGCCTGAACTTGATTCAGCATGAACCACGGGTTCCTTTGGCTCAATGGCCCGAGTGAGCTCTTCATCATTTGGATCGGCCCAATGTTGTATGGCAACAGCCGCGTCATTGTCATGGTTATAAGGCGTAAGAGGAATTGTTCCTCCGAGCTCCATCATATAGACCGTATGGGTTGTGCACCCGTCTATTGCTTCTTTATTGGCAATGTTGCTCGCTTGGCTCTTATCTTGTTTCCTTGGTCCGCTCTTTTTAGAGAAAGGCAGATGTCTGAGAGAATCAGGTCCCTGAAGGACTTCGGTCTTCGTTTGTATGAAGTTGGCGGTCGCAGCTTGATTGTTTGTTAACACGCTAGGAGATAATGATATTTCTCCCGCCTTGTATTGTTTCTTGACCCAATCCTTAAAGATGCAACAGTCTTCAATAGTGTGTCCCAGCACTCGGTGGTATGGGCAAAAGTTAGGATGATCAGCCCTGTTCGCTTCACTTAGCCTTTTTGGTTCTGGTAGCCGCAGGCCATTCTTCAGAGCATCTTAAAAAATTTTGTGGTCCTTGTCCCTTCGAAATGAGTAGACCTTATTTCTTCTTTCCGCCAAAGTTGGCTCTCGAGATTTGTTAGTTTTTGCTCCGCCCGCTCCCTGCTTATTTAGAGAATCGGTGCTGTTAGAACTTCCGCCTTTTCGGTTGTCGTCCCTCTAAGGTTTCGGTCTGTTTGTGAACTGAAGATCCAGAGCGGACTCGGGCTTTGAGCGTTCTAACGTTTGGACCTTTTTGGTCAGCTCTTGGAATGTTTTAAGGCCTGCGGTGCACAGGAAAGGTTTCATCCAGTCCTTCATATTTTCTATAAGAAGACTAACGGATTGGTCTTGCTCCAACGGCGGTTTACATTTGACAGAGAGATTGCGCCATCAGACTATAAAATCCATGTTGCTTTCGTTGTTCTTTGGCTCTGTCCTTACGAGGTCGGCAATGGTGATTTTTTCGCTGACACTCATGAACCTTTGCTTGAACATGGATTCTATTTGAGCGAACGTCGTGATCGAGTCATCTGGTATGCTTGCATACCAATCGAAAGCAACAACCGTCAAGCTATTAACAAACTGACGAAGAAGGAGCGCATCATTGCCCCCAGTATTTGCGCATGATGCTTTAAATTGGGCAATGTGCCGGTTCGCATTTCCCGTCCCATCGAACCTTTCAAATTTGGGGACGACATAGCCAGTGGGAAACTCCACAAGATCGTACCGAGCAGGATATGGTCTCCCGCTACTGCTGGCATCTTTTTGCTCTCCGGCTTCGGCTACCAATGTTTTGACTTTGTTGGAAACCAAATCCATGATTTGATCCTGAGTTAGCGGGTTGCTGTCATCGGCCGCCAAGACATTTCATGAGATAGGATGCGACCGGCCATCATGTTGTCCGCCCACCTTTGGATTTGAGGGAATAGGCATCGGCTGCCTTGGGACACCGTTTCCCGGTTCACGAGCAGAGCCCTGCACTTGATTAGGCGGCTGAGAGGCAAGTCGGGCCGTAAGCTGCATCACGACATTCGTCAAGTCATCAATTTTGGAGTAGAGTTCGGCCATTTCCTTGTCTTTGTTCCTGAGCTGCTTTCGGAGCTCTTGAAGTAGGTCTTGCTCCGCGGTCCTGGGGCGGAAAGTCGGCTCTTCCTCGCTGTCCGAGCTTGACTCTGCCTGGACCGAAGGGTCCTTCTTCCTATCGTCCTCATCGAGAGGGTTTTCATCATCTAGCGGAGGCGGCTGTTCTTGGGAAGCGGAAACCACATTCATGCCAGATTAGGCTTGTGATGTGGTGGCCCCATCCTTGCTTTTGCTGCGAAGGTTGTCGCTGGGGCGCCCGCCCGCCATATAGACCGTATGGATAATATATCCAGCCATCTTTTTATTTTCGGCGGCTGGCCTGACCAGGTTCTTGAATGGTGCCGGCGCTTCTTTTCTGGGTTTGCCCCGCTGCTTTCGTGCGGCACAGAGCGCCTGATAGACTCTTGAAGAGACAGTGTCATACTTTTTCTGTTGGGGCCAGGACACGTCTCTTTGTAGCGACGCTCGGACCGCTGTCTTCTTAGTTCTGGCGGTCATGGCATTTTTCTGAACCCACTTCAAAAGTTCGAAGGAATTGCTGGTTTTTACGGCCGATTCAGTCATCGTCGCAGGATGACTCTGCTCTTGGATCCTCACGAGATTCCACTTGACCGAAGTCTTGGCCCTCTTGTTGGCTCGATACCTGAGCCGCTTCTGCCTTAACTTTTCTGTTTTAAACATTTGGTATACTTTGGCTCTTCGGGAAGACACCGTAGACCGGGCGATGGAGGATTTTGGAGATACGCTCGAATGTGCATTTGCTGGAGTCATTGCCTGAGCTTGTCCACAACATTTGATGTTGCCCTTGGTACCGGAAGTCTTGCCCCCAGCTGGAGCACCAGAGAGTCGTTCAGACACCGTCTTAAGTTTCGGTTGTGGTGCCTTAGCTATCACAACGTTCCGCCTCTTGCCCCTTGAGACCGGCTTGGCTACCTGTTTTGCCGGGATTTCTGCCATATGAGCGCTTCCGGCAGGGTAGATGATGACGGAACCAAACTGGTGGGGCAGTTCCACCTACTGTCGATTGAGGCTTGCGGGGAGAACCACACGAGCATTGATCTTAACTATGTGCGAGATCGGGGTCGTGTTGGAAGCTAAATTCGTCTTAATAAAGGGGATTAGAACTATTCGGGAAGGTGTTTCTTCCTCTAGGTTCTTGTCCTTCCTTTATCAATCCTTACCCTAACCTCCATGGAAAACACGCTCAACCAGGCCTTTATACTACGGTATCACCGCTACCTCGTGGGATAGGGTGCCGTAGGGAGCGGTGTGTGCATCTATGCATGGAGTCCTATTAATTATATGTGATGGGCAAGAAAGGGATGAGAGATCTTCATCTCTTAAAAGCCTTCCCCAAAGCTAACCCTAACAAGCGAGGAGACTACTCGCTCATTAGGGAATTGAAGAACATTCTATCTATCTATCTATCTAGGGCAAGGAATTAAAGATCTATACAAGGGCAATTAAATAAAACTACTTACTATATTGATGGCTCTCTCCAAACATTTACACAAGACTTATCAGATTTGAATAGATGAAATGAAAAGAGGCATCGATGCTCTCCAGAAGAAATCTGAATTTTATTAATGAAGGGAGGCATACCTCAAAAGAGGTATTTGGGTTTCTATTTATAGAGGATAGAAACCCTAGGGTTACAATTGACTCGCATATCTGCTTTTACAAAAATACCCCCTAAGAAAAAGACCTAGTCAACGCTCCACGCACCGCCAGCATTTAGGTAATTTTTCTGCCAACACGGGCACAACTCGGCCGCGGTTCCACGGCCAATAGCATGCCTTGGCTACGGTTCCACGGCCAAGTTAGGAGATTGTGCTCTGTGTTTTTCTGGGGATTTATCTGCTGCATTTGGGTACTTGTTTCTTCAGGATTTTCTTCAGAATATCTTCTAATTCTCTTCCAGATCTTTCCAGTGAACATTGTAGTGGACTTTTGCCGTTGCTTCGTGACGAAGTCTTGAACCTTGCACTGCCTTGTACTTTGTGAACTGATCTTCGTGTAGGCTTGATCAAGATTCCAATATTTATTGTTCGTAGTCTCACTTTTGTCTCTTCTTTTGTCTTTTTCACTGTTTTTGTCCCGAGAATCTGTAACCTGCAACTATGTAGCATACATGGGTCAAAAGCACCTGTTTATTTGTAAAATGACTAGGACTGGGGAATATAATAATGCAATATTATGATATGAACACCGCTCTATCGGGTATCTTCTCTAAGCTCCCCGTAAACCGACTCACGGTGGCTTCCCGAAAAATGGATGCCCACCAAGTCCTCAAAATAGAGAAGCTAAGACAGAAAAGGCTCAGATACAGAGCCAACAAAAGGGCTAGGGCTCCTGCTATTTTGAACTTCGTGGGGTTCCAAGAATGAGATTACCCCCACAACAACAGCTGAATCGGGTGTAAGGCTCTCTAATCCTTTCGAACCGCTGAAATTGGTTCAAAAAAATACCATGACCGCAAGAGTCAAGAAAACGGCAATCCGGACCGTGCCTCCCAAGAACCCAGCCAGGCCAACCGTCTTCAGTCGTCCGTTCTCTCTCGAAGAGGAAGGGCCACGACGACGGTCTGAAAGATCAGCCTCCAAAAATAAAGAGATGGCTGGACATATGGTCTACACTACCTACATGGTGGGCACGCATAGAAAGAGCAAGGACGGGGCCACCACATCTCAAATCCAATCTGGTGTGAATGTGGCTGCCACTTCCCAAGACCAGCCTTCTCTGAAAGGTAATGAAAACCCTTCCAGTGAGGCTGATAAGCAGAAAGATCCTTCGTTTTATGAGGAGTCGGGCTCGAAAAGCGAAGATGGGCCAATCTTCCGTCCTAAGACCGCAGAGCAGCAACTTCTCCAAGAGCTCCAGAAACAACTCAGAAACAAAAACAAAGAAATGGCCAAGCTCTACTCAAAGATTGACGACTTGACAAACGTCGTCTTACAGCTCATGGCCTAAGTTGCCTCTCAGCCGCCCAATCAAGCGTTGTGTTCTGCTCATGAACCGAGAAATGGTTTCCCGAGGCAGCCGACGCCTATTCCCTCAAATCCAAAGGTGGGCGAGCCGCATAAAAGTCGGCCGCATCCTATTTCAGGAAATGACTTGACTACCGATGACAGCAATCCGCTAACGCAAGATCAAATCATAGATTTGGTCGACAACAAAGTTAAAACATTGATAGCCGAAACCGGAGTGCAAAAAGATGTCAGCAGTAGCAGAAGACCATATCCTGTTCGGTATGATCCGGTAGAATTTCCTAGTGGCTATGTCATCCCCAAGTTAGGAAGATTTGATAAGACGGGAAATGCGAATCAGAACATCGCCCACTTTAAAGACTCATGCGGGAATACTGGGGGCAATGATGCACTTCTCCTCTGCCAATTCGTTAATAGCTTAACCGATATCACTTTCGACTGGTACACGAGCATACCGGATGGCTCTGTTGCTACTTTCGTGCAAATGGAATCTTTGTTTCGACAAAGGTTCATTAGTGTCAGCGATAAGATCACCATTTCCGACCTCGTAAGGACTAAGCCAAAAAACAACGAAAGCAGCACGAATTTTATAACCCGATGGCACAATCTCTCCGTCAAATGTTAGCCACCGTTGGAACAAGACAATCCGTCAATATCCTCATCGGAAATCTCGGTACCTGGATGAGTCTTTTTCTATACACCGCAGGTCTCAAGACGTTCCAAGAGCTGGCCAGCAAAGTACAAATGTTGAAGCGCTTAAAGCAGGAATCCTCCTCAGATTCCTAAAATAACAATAAATTCTTGAGAAATTGAAAGGACAATAATCTCAAAGGTGGAAATTCCGATGATACTGAATCTTTTAACACTTCGGCTGACCGAAATAGGCGAGGGAGAAGCGGGCCCAATGTCAACCAATCTCGAAAGCCATTGTTGGGAGGGGGAGGAGAATCGCCTCTGAAAGAGATGCTGGATATGGTCTATTTTTTCAGAAGGGACAAAGTCCACAAGATATTCTAGGACGCCCTAAGAAACGGTCTACAATTGCCAGAATCAAAGATACCACAAGAAGCGAATATGACCGACGACCCCAACTATTGCCCCTATCATAGAGTGATAGGTCATTACATTGAGGACTGCTTCGTCTTCAAAGATTGGTTCGAAAAGCAATACAAGGCAGGAAAGATAGAACTGTCTAAAGGCGTGTTAGCGAACAATCAAGTTGTGACCACCAATTTCATACAAACGGAGACCGAAGCGCTTCGGGAATCTGCTACTCTCAATCGTCTGCTCTTCTTGGAAAGGAGAGGACCAAGGCAACAAGCCAAAAGCCCAACGAGCAATATTACCAATGAAGAAGTAGTAGACGGGTACACAATCCATACGATCTACATGGTGGAGCCCAGAAGAACAATTACTCCTACGCCTCATACCCATGACGATGACGTGGCTATTGCTACCCAACATCGGCTCGGTCTAAATAATGAAGAGCCCGGTCAGGCCATTAAGCCAAAGGAGCCCGTGGTTCCTGCGGAATCGAGCTCAGGCAGTAAGGATGACCCGGTTATCATACCCAAAACTATAGAGTAAGTATTATTCCAATGGCTTCAAAAATAGCTTCAGGACAGAGACGAGTAGTTGTCCAAGGTCCATTCTAAAGTCGACGAGCTGGCAAACATCAGGGCAGATCTCATGACCCGAGTCGTCCAATTGCAATTGCAGCAAAATCAAAATTTGGTTCATGAGCCAGAGATTGATATCCTGAAACAGCCAACCGATACCCCCTTTAGCCCAAGAGCGGAACACCTTTGCTAAAAACGGCCGCGATCAGCCTCCAGTCCCTCTGATTTGTACACTGAACATGGTAAGCGGATTGCAGGAGAACCAAAGACTGATCGGTCTCGAGGACCAGCATCAGGAAATGCACCTACTCTAATGGAGAGAAAGAAGAAAGTATACTCCTTCATGAGGGATGAAGTCCGCAAAATATTCAAGGACGTCTTGAACAAAGGTCTGCAACTGCCTATTCCAAAGAGGCCAAATGAAATGAACATGACCGGCAATCCCATATATTGCCTATATCATAGAATAGTGAGTCATACCATTGAAGACTGCTATATTTTCAAAGATTCGGTGGAAAAGCAATACATGGTTGGGAAAACCTCATAATCTTCGGATGTACCGGCAAGCCACAAAATTACAGTCATCAACACAGCTCCGCCAAGATCAAAGTTTGAGGAGCTGGGATAAGCAAACACACATGACCTCTACGTCATTAAACTTGGAAAAGTTGACCACAATATCGTTAAACTGAGAACAAATGACCTCCACCTCGTTAAACTGGGAACAGATGACTTCTACGTCGTTAAAGTAGGAACAGATGACCTCCACGTCGTTAAACTGGGAACAATCGACCCCTAAGTCATTAAACTGGGAGTGTAAAATAATTTGTAAAACAAAGCAGAAATGATGGGGCAACTCGCAATAAGAATCAGCGAGTAATTTAAAAATGAAAATAAAGCCGAAATGATGGGGCAACTACGAATAAATAGTCGAAATGATAGGGCAATCGCAACCTTCGTGATAAGAAAAGCTAAAATGATAGAGCAGTCGGGGTAAAAAAATGTGTATAAAAATAAATACTTCATACCCCTCCAAAGGCGAATGATGTGTCGCTCCTGAAACCATACTTCAGTGTTAGCGATGCAGATGCTAACAAAATTTCAAATCTCCGAATATCCCAATGGCGAATGATGAGTCGCTCCTGGTACCATATTCTAGTGTAGCAATGCAGACGCCAACCAAAATCCAAATCCATAAACGACGAATGATGAGTCGCTCCTGGTACCATATTCCAGTGTAGCGATGCAGACGTAACAAAAATCTCAATTCCTAAAATTCTCCCAGCCCTACTGTTGGTCTCTAAATTGTCTACCGTATACAATCTACGGGCTCAAATAATTCTCATCACACCCATGCCCCACCATTATCACCAGTCAAGCGGCCGGTCTCCGCCATCGGAGTTATGCTTCATTTGAAAAGACTCACTCATGTGTCCTCGCTATACATAAGGAGAACAAAACTTATGAGATCCTCTCGACTCGTAAGAAAACACCTTCGTAGGATCCTTACGACTTACAAAGGAAAAACATACTTGGGGGTCCCTACAACTCCTAAGGAGAAAAAACACCTACGAGATCCTTTCGAGTCATAGGAAGAAAATTCTTTTATGAGACTCTTACAGCTCATAAAATTGAAAAGCCTTAGGTGATAGGGACTTAAAGCTGTCTCCTAAGCCATCGCTCCCCAACAGGCAAAGCCAAATGATGAATTGCTCCGGCACCTGTTCTCCAGTGTTAGCAGCGCTGATGCCTACCCCAACCCTAAAATTCCAAACTTTTGATCCAATAGACCCCTAAGTCGTTAAATTGGGAACAGATGGCCCCTTGTTTCCCCAATAAAAGAGAAAAGCTCTGTTTAAAATTTGAAAGGCAGCGCCAAGATTTAAAAACTCTGAGGCAGCGCCACACGTGCCTTGCACGAGGCCGCCAGCGCCAAGAGTTAAAAAAACAATGAGGCAGCGCCTCACGTGCCTTACACGAAGGCGCCAGCGCCAAAGAGTTAAAAACTCTGATTTGTTTCCCCAATAAAAGAGCAAAGCTCTATTCAAAGTTTGAAAGGCAGCGCCTCACGTGCCTCGCACGAGGGTACCAGCGCCAGAACTAAAATCTCTCTGTTAAACAGAGCCATTGGATCAAAAATCTAACGGAGATGATAAATCATCAAAATACAGAATTAAATTCTATTGAGGAAATATTTCTCAAATCTTTCTAAACAAAAAAGATTACTCTCTGTAAAACAGAGTGCCATTGGATTAAAAAATCCAATGGTGATTAAAAATCACCCATATACAGAAAAAAATTTGTATCGGAAAATATATCCCTAATCTTGTTAAAAACAAGAAAAATATCTTTTGTAAAACAGAAGTCCTTGGATCAAATATCCTACGGTGGATAAAATCCCCAAATCAATCAGGATCTCTCAACGAGAGATTTCTTTAACTAAATCAACAGATGTGCCTCTACTATATAAAGGACCCAAGACTTCAAGTTTTATACAGAGAAACCCACCATAAGGTTTAGGGCAAGCAATAAGAAAGCTTTAAGAGGGAAGAAAGAAGAATACCTCTCTTCAAGGTAAATAAAAATAATAATATAGATCAGAGTATCTCATCTGCAGATCTAAGGGTTTAACCCTCATAAAAGAACTTAGTTCTTTTCCTGGATCTGAGATCCATGAGACAAGTCTCCCATAAATGAGAATTTAATTCTCATGGGGATGAACTTGTTCTTGGGGATCAAATATCCAGAAAAGAACAGAGAATTAAAATATTCGGAACAAAATATACAAAGAAAACCTAGTGCCAAGTGCCTCACGGGTTCCTTACGTGGGCGCTACTCAATAAAGAATACTTAGCACTCAATGGTTGGCGCTCAGCGCCAAGCTAGTCACATGCCCCTCACGTGGACGCTGTTCAATAAAGAGTGCTTAGCACTCAATAGTTGGCGCTCAGCGCCAAGTGCCTCACGTGTCCCTCACGTGGGCGCTGCTCAATAAGGAGTGCCTAAAACTCAATGGTTGGCACTCAGCACCAAGCGTCTCACGTGCTCCGCACGTGGGCGCCATAAAGAGTGTTTAACACTCCATAAAAATAAAAGAACAAAAAAAAAGAGGGGAAAGTAAAGCAAAGTATGAGTGTCAGAACCCATATGAATGCTCAGCATTATTTGCACAGAAAATGGACTGAGCCCAAGCAAGTATTTAACATTTTATTCAAAGACTGAGTGGGTTGAGTCTAAGTTGACCAAATCCTTAATTCAGATCAACCGAGCCTGTTTATCACAGAAAACTTCATCTAATACCACTCATTTATTATCTATTTTTTTGTATATATCGGTACTATTAACCAATGTCTGCTCAGTAATTACAGATTATAGATATCCATGACAAAATACTGGAAACACATTCAAAATCATGGATATAACGTTTGTGAGCCGACACTGCAACCAGAACTGCAAACCGATTGATGACCAAAGAGTTCTTATGGAAATAAATGTGTGCACACAATTTTGGTCTAACACAATGCATTTGTACACACAACTCTTTGGCATAGTCCATGGTAGGGCTGTCCATGGCACATATGATGTCACGCCCCGCTTCCCGGTTACGGCGAAGGGGACACGACGAAGCCGCTACGTATTTACTCTGAAGTAAATACGCTAAGCGTAACTAAGCAATATAAAACAAATATACACAAAAGACAAATGTAATGACACAACAACTTTATTTATTAACATTCTTTTTTACAATGCTTGGAAAGTAAATACATCTGAAAGAAAGCGATGCCTAAACAGTGGCATAACAGAAATGGAAAATACTGAAATGAAATAGGTTCAAGTGGCTACAGCTCTGGGTCTTCGGTATACTGCTCAAGGGCCTGTTTCGAATGCTCCTGAATGGTCTCGTGCTCTAGTGCGTCCGATCCACCTGACAACATTACAAAGAAGAAAGAGAAGGAATGTCGTCAGCGAACAAATCGCTCGGTAAGTCCCAAAGATGGGGGAGAAGTAGAATAGACAGTGAGAGAGAGAGTGTGTAACTTTTATAGTGATATGATATTGTTATAATGTTGTATTTAGTATTAACGCGTAAGTTCAAGGGTGAATGCCAACCAATCTCAAGAGTGTTCTCGAACCCAACAGGCTGTAATCCAGGGGTAAGGAACCACGGGCCCGAATCAATTGTTAGTAACGGGACTTCAACCTAGTGTTGAAGTATTCCAAACTCAACAGGCTGTAATCCAGGAGCAAGGAAACAAGGGCCCTCATGATAGCTGTTTCCCCAATCAGAGCGAAGCTCTGTTCAAATTCCAAGATTCCAAAATTCAAAAATTGAAGCAACGCTTCAGATTCAGCACGCTGCGCGCCACATGTCAAAAGCAGACACGCCAGCGCCAGGAGCGCTGCGCCCTAGGCAGCGCACCCCCAATCAGAGCAAAGCTCTGCTTCAAAATTCAAAATTTAAATTGAAGCAACGCTTCAGATCCAGCGCTCTGCGCTGCGCGCCACGTGTCAAACACAAGTGCGCTAGCGCAGTTGCGCTGCGCTCTGCGCTGCGTGTCACGTGTCAAACAAAGGTACGCTAGCGCAGTTGCGCTGCGCGCCACGTGTCAAATATAGGTGCGCTAGCGCAGTTGCGCTGCGCGCCACGTGTCGAACGTAGGTGCGTTCGCTCAAGGTGCGCCAGCGCTGGAATTAAAAATTCCCACACCGTCAGATCAAAAGATCTACTAATAATAAATTATTAATTGATCAGAACTAAAATTCTGTTATGTAAAGATCTTTCCAATTTTATTAAAACAAGAAGATTATCTTCTGTAAAACAAAAGCCTTAGGATCAAAGATCCAACGGTGGGAAATACTCCCAAATCAATCAGAGAAAGATCTCTCAAAACTGATTTAACAAATCATTTGGCCCTAAATAAAGGTCCTTAGACTTCAAGTTTAAAATATAGAGAATACAGAGAAGAAAAGAGAGAGAAAACCCCTCTGCACAAAAGAGCAAGCACTTAGAAAAAAGAAGATTTTTTCTTCATCTTCAAGGTAAAAAGAACTATGTCCTTGAATAATAGAGATAAAACCATCTCGTAAAAAGAAGAACCATCTTCTAAAAAGATCAAAGATCTAAGAAAAAGACCAAGGTCTTTAATAAAGAAAAGATCAAAAAGATCTAATCATAAAAAGACTAAAAGAAGTATTTTACTTCATTCACAGATCTTTTGATCTATAAAGGCAGACCCTTTTATAAAAACAAAAACTTTTGTTCTTGGATCTTGAGGGAAAAGCCTCCTTTGAAGAACATAAATTTGTTCTTTGATCTTAAAATTGATCAGATGCGCCTTGCGCTATTGAAAAGTGCCTTGCACTCATGAATTGCGCTTTTGCACTTCTTGGACCGGCGCTCAGCGCCAAAACCTGCCACGTGTCAACCAGAGTCACAATCTGCGCTTTGCGCTTCTAAAACAGAGCATTGCGCTCATGGGACGGCGCTCAGCGCCAAGCGCGCTACGTGTCGCTCACTGGCGCGCCAACAAAACTAGCACAACGCGCTAATGAATTAAGAGTGCCATGCGCTAATAAACTAGCGCTTAGCATTAAGCGCGACACGTGTCCTCTTCGTGTGAGCTACCTGACAGAAGCGCAATGCGCTGTTTAGCTGGCGCAAAGCGCCTGGCACGCCACGTGGCGCATTGTCAGAACACAATCTGTTCTGATGAAGACAAAAGATGTCAGACTTCAATGCTTAGCATTATTAAAAGGGCCGAGCCCAAATAAAGGCTTAATAGCCAGAACAAAAATAAAATGTTAAACATTTTTAATTGAACTTAGCCCAATTCTGGCCATAAGTCCTCAACTCATCTCGAATTGAGCACATCTGCTCTTTCAACCAACTCACATCGGTTCAAGGGTACATCTCTTTACTCCTCTGATATCTGTCGTTGTAATCCTTCAACGTCTTAAGAGAGGTGATGGGTCCCGACAACCACACATTCAACGGACTGTGGGGTCCTTAAACTCATGGACTATGATGTCCTTAACCTCGACCGTGATGTCTCAATACTAACAATGGACTGTGGAGTCCTTAATCCCATGGACTATGATGTCCTTAACCTCGACCGTGATGTCTTTAAACTAATATCGGACTGTGAGGTCCTTAAACTCATAGTCTATGATGTCCTTAACCTCGACTGTGATGTCTTAAAACTAACACCGGACTGTGAGGTCCTTAAACTCATGGACTATGATGTCCTTAACCTCGACCGTAATGTCTCAAAACTAATATCGGACTGTGGAGTCCTTAAACCCACGGATTACGATGTCCTTAACCTCGACCGTGATGTCTTTAAACTAACATTGGACCGAGATGTCCTTAAACTAACAATGGACCGTAATGTTCTTAAACTAATCGACCGCAATGTCACTAAAATAAATAATAGAGCCCAATTGCTCTCTTGTCAGATCTAAACGGTCCCGTTAAGTTGATCTTAGTCTAAAATTAGACTAATGTATCCTTAACAAACGTTTAAGTTGATCTTAGTCTCAAATGAGGTTAACGTATCCTTAAACCCAACCCCCAAACCCAAATCTAAGAAGATACGGATTTGGACTAATCCACGCCATACGGGCGACAACATAAATTAGTCTCCGTATATAATCCACGGGCAACCACAAACAAAACAAACACTCACGACACGAAGTGACCATCTGGAGAAGGAGAAAGTTATTACCGCGATACGGTAGCGTAATTAACTGCAGGGGCTTGCGCTTGCAGGGAAGAGCGTCCCACAATCAAAACCCCCTCAAACGAGGGGAATCTGACGAAGTCTGCTACATCGGCCGCATCCGTTTAAATCTTCGAAACATGGTGCCATAAATCAACTTGGCATGTTCGGAGAGGTGGACGGATAGCACCAATTAGCATCTGCCCCAAATTTCAGGCAAGACGGACCTGCGCGGTCGCGTCTCTGTGTTCCGAGGGGAACAGATTCTGGCACGCCTGGTGGGACCTTTTCCTCTTTCCACTCCACACTTCGTGTGTCGTGTTCGCGAACCAATCACGGTTGCTGATGGTTACCCTTGGGTTTCGAGGTGCTAAGATTTGGCGTTTTGCATGGTGCAGAAAGCGAAGGATCAATGGCGTCCACCTGTCCAAAATGTTCCAGCTGCAGCTGCAACTCGCGCTCGGCCTCATCTAGAGGCATAGCTTACGGGCCTCAAGCGGCATCCCTGTTCATGATGCCGGTGGAACAAGTCACCCAGGCTACTACTGGATTGTTTTTCGGGACCATGCTCCTGCCAACGAGCTTCACCGCTCCTGTACCAACACCAGAAGCTCCCAAGAAGTCAGTCTTTGATCGGCTTGCTACTACTACGACCCCTCTCAACGGGTCGTCCAGCTCCAGCTCCTCGGTCTTCGCCAGACTGGGCCAAAACTCCTGTGAGCCCATGATGAAGCTTGCAATCCCAGAAAAGGTTGTTCCGAAGAGGATAGCCATCCCTGCTCCTGAAGTCGTCAAGGCGGCTTCTCCTACAAAAGGGTCAGTTTTTACAAGACTGACTATTCCGGTTCCCACTACGGTTCCTGTCCCTGCTCAGAAGTCTGTTGTTGACCGGCTGGATACCGCTTCTCAATGGACATCAGTCTTCAAGAGGCTGACGCCGGCAACAACCTCCTACCTGGGTACGGGGCAAGACAAAACCATTACCATCGCTGAACCAATACCAACGGCTCGACACGCTCGACGTCGCCACTGGCGCCGAGTAAGAAAGGCCGGGGGCAACTCCCCCTCTGGGCTAACTCCACCAGCTCCAACGGTGGAAGTTAATGCTGTTGTTCCAACTAGGAATAGCTTTGAGCTGCTGAACAAAGTGCGCAGGAATTCGTCTACCGCCGTACTAAAAAGATCTCCACCGCCGGTGGAGACTGTCATAGAAATGAAGCTGGAACAGTCCCCTCAACGACTGTCTTCTAAAGTTTACAAAATCTGGCGACAAGTCCGAGAGTCGGTGGTTGATCATGACTATCCCCGCTGGCAGAAGGAGTTGAAGGTCCGACAGGAAGAAAACCGTCCTGTTAAGCCATAAAAGATGACGGCTATTTGGATGCCCACTGCAAAGGCCCCCTCAACTTCGACCGCTCATAAGAGGGGAAGGCCAGAGAAAATCCCCATGCCTACGACAAATATCAAAGGCACTGAGCCCAAACGCCCTAAGTCTGGGGGCATGGTGGTGCATACCGTCTATATGGCATCCGGAAAAGAGGATAGCCATATCTCCACGGGTCATCGACCGCTTACGCGATCCGTGACAAAAGCCCAAGAGCAGCAACAAAAGCTTCAGGAGATGATGACTGCTATGGCCGCGCTCACAAGACCGAAGCAAGCCCAGAGGCATCCTCGGAACAACGCCATGAGCAGGAAACTGATGCCGAGTTCCTTCGGAGAATGCTTGCGAAGAAGGACAAAGAGGCTACGGAACAAGCGGCCAATATAAAGCAAATGACCCTTCTATTCCAAGATATGGTGGGCAAGATGATCCAGCCGGATCCCCCAGCCGAAGATCCTCCAGTAATAATCGAAGATGATAGAGAAGAAACATCAAATCCACCTCCAGCTCTTTCAGCAGCCAAGGAGGAAACTATTTCCAAGTCCGTCCTGGATGATTACATCGCTCAGCAGATACGAGTTCACCAGGCGAATGAAGCGGCTGGGCAAATTGTTAGAACTGGGCGACCGTATCCATGCTGGTATGATCAAATAAAGTACCCGCCGAGCTACACGATCCCGAAATTCCATGTGTACAAGGGGACAGGCAATCCCCATTAACATGTCGCTCAGTTTAGGGCTCTCTGTGGCAATACTGGTGGAAATGATAAGCTTTTGCTCCGCCAATTCGTCGGCAGTTTGTCGGAAACGGTGTTTGAGTGGTACTCCGAACTTCCAAACGACTCCGTCAAAACTTTCGCAGAAATGGAATTGTTGTTCATCCAGCGATTCGCAAGTACTAGTGAACGCACCCCGATAACGGCATTGATCAATGCCAGGGTGAAGCCAGGCGAGACGTGGGTTCAGTACGCAATCCGATGGCGGAATCTGTGGTCGAAGTGCGAACAGCGCATCGAAGAAGCACCAGCGGTGGGCATGTTCGTGGGCACTCTAGACCCTCATGCAACTATTTCACAGTTCATGATGTTCTTCAAACCAACCACATTCCAGGCTCTAATCGATAAGCTAGCCCAAATGGACCAGATGGGTCATAGACCATCTCCCCCGAAGCGGGAACCACGGAACGAAAAGGGTAAAGGGAAGGCGATCTTCGTTGCGAACACCCAACAGCAGACCAATGCCCTAAAGCTAGCTGATCAACTTGAAGCGAGACGACGCTATTATAATGAGAAGATGAAGCGTCCTTACTCGTTCCCACGGGATAAAACGAAAAGACTATTCGAGCTGGCGATGCGCAACAGGCTTATCAATTTGCCGAATCCAAGGCGACCATCGCAACACGGCGAAGTGAATAATCCTAATTATTGCCCTTACCACCAAACGGTAAGCCATCCAATCGAAAATTGCTTCGCCTTTAAGGGTTGGATCGAGGATCGGTACCTACAAGGAAAGTTTGCGCTGTCTGAGAAGTGGAAAGTGAGCCCACCACAACCGCATACTCCTAAGAAGATGGACACACTGGGAGCAACATGCTCTTTTGTTGAAGAAGCTCCATGGGAGGTCGTTCTTTCGGCCAAAACCAAAAGGATGCTGAATGATCTCCAGACATGCCCGGCGATCAGGTGGAAGAGTCCGTTGGAACCTGAAATCATCGAAGGAATGATGAAGCCACACCCAACTCCAAAGGTTGGTGGTGATAACCAAGGTGTTCATATCCAGCCGTCGAAATTTTCAAAAAAAAAGAAGAAATCCAAAAAACCCGTGAAGCCTGGTGACAAGCGCACGAACCAACAGAAATAGATCGACGTGCTGGAAGAGTAAAACCAGAAGGCGCGAACTCCAATCACGCTCTAGGAATTTCTCGGCTACGTCCTTGAAGACGGAAATGATGGAGAAGACTCATCAGATGAATCTGAGGATTACATAGCAAGTTGCCATATGATCTCTCACTCGTCTACAGACGATGAAGAAGCTCCTTACACAGAGAAACTGGGGCCAAATCCCGAACCGGAGCTTCCAGGGCCATCAGATGAAATGATCGACGCATTCCTAAACGAAGCTCTTTCGAAAAGCACAGCTGATCAAGAGCGTGAGATGGCTATATTTGAGAAAGCCAAACGCCGGCGGCTGGACGAAAGAGTTGAAACACTCCCGCCAGATCAAAGTACATCCGTCACGAACAAAAACAAGTCCAAGACGAAGAAAAGGTTTGCTAAAGCTATATCAATGTGGATGAAGCTACCATCCTCCGAAGCGAATGCTCTTGGTGAAGGAGAAACACATCCTAGCTACTGTCTATATCATCGAAAGATTCCGCACCCCATCGAAGAGTGCAACGCTTTTACAAGATGGTGGCAGTGATATGTTGCTCACCGGCAGCATTTCAAGCGGATGAAACGCAAAACTCGCCGGGATCAAAGAAATACGACCGAAGAGCATAAAGGAACTACCAGCAACTATCGCGTGGTCAACGCTGGGGGATCACAAGTTCTCACATTCGGGAGCGATTCTGACAAGGAAATGGCTCTTGGCCCTCTCTTTAAAGAGTCCGCTTTGGGAAAAGAGGAAGAACCGAAGGCTTGCAAAAATATCCAGCTCCGCAATCGTACACTTCCAGAAAAGAACCTCGGACCCATAAATAGAAAAGATAAGGGAAAAGAAAAGGTCTCTGAAGATATCGCCCTAGACGACCAAGTCATGAGAGAGCTGATCGCCAAGGACCCGCGAAAGAAAAGTAAGGTGGACTACAACGTCCTGGCGCACCTAAGGAAGTTACCTTCGCAGCTCAGCATTCTCGACGGACTTTTACTATCAAAAGAAGCAAAAGATTCATTGATCAAGGTGCTACAAGAGCCAGAGCAATTCCAATCTTTCCTCGCCGAAGAAAAGATGAAGGATGAGCTGGAAGAAGTATACACTGCCGATATTACCTTTGGCGATGAAGATCTCCTCCTTGGGACGTGCGAGCACAACCATCCCCTATATGTCTCCGGATATTGTCACGATATCAAGATAAGCAAAATCCTGGTCGACAATGGGTCTTTCATCAATCTCCTCAACGTGCGAGTGTTGAAGGAAATCTGCATGAGCGTTCAGCACCTCGCTCGTGATAAAATCACCATCTCCGGGTTCGACTCTCAGTCATCACGAACTCTCGGGTCTGTGATACTGACACTGCGCTTTGGGTTACTTTTCACAGATATTAAATTTCATGTCATCGACGCCAAGACTTGCTATAACGCTTTGCTCGGCCGGCCCTGGTTACACGAGTACAACATCATCCCTTCTACACAACATCAGTGTATGAAATACTTCAAGGATGGTCTCGAGTATACTGTGCCAGGAGAGTTAAACCCATTCTCCGTGAACGAAGTCCGCAAGTACGAAGATGCAAAATACTTCTTACCAGACTTTGAAGACACAGAGTGATGTCACAAACCGGAAAACAAAGCTATCACCACCAGTCCGGTCTTCGGGAGTGATACCGAGGAAGAGAAAGAGATAGTTTATTCAGGGCCACCCCAGTACAATAAGCCGGGACCGTCCACTCCTATGCTTATCTTCGGTAGTGACTCAGAAGATGAAGTCAACGCCATATTCTCTGCTCGGCCTTCAATTCAAACATTCGCTGATGAAGAACGAAGTTTGCAAGTTTCCATGGTTCCGCCCAAACATCATAAAGAACTAGACGCGCTTGATACCTACAGTGTGGAAGAGCCGTAGACGTTCTATGTCCCTCCCAGGCGAGAAGGTGAAAAGGCGATCCTATTTTACCGATCCGGGGAAACTAAAGTGGAGAAGGAAATCTGGCACGGCGCGGATTCCACACTCGACAGGCTCCAGCCCATCCGTTTGCCCAGATATTACACAGACGGACTAAGGAGACTCTTGAAGTGCCAAGGCGTACCCTTCAAGTAAACTGCTTGACAAGCACGGTTCTATAACAGGATCTGGAACGTTCCTGGAACTCAGCAGAAATTGCCCAACGGGAGAATGGAAACAACCGGACTTGGGTATGTTCAATCCAAGAAACGGGAGCTACTCCGCGACTGCTACGTCGTACATGACTATGATAAAGAAGGGGATGCTCGGTGGGAAGATGCTAACCCTAAACCAGAAAGGGCTCCCGACGTGAAAATGCCCAGTCTGTCGTTCGAAGAACAAATGGACAAGCTTATAAGGGAAGCCGGTCAAAAGGTCCGAGACGACCACAATCGCAAAATGGCCATCTCCGAGAAAGCCAGGACGCAACGCCTTCTTCAACAGGCTGCGAAAGATGAAAATGCTCCTCCCTATCAACCCGTTGTACAAAAGGCACGATGCAGAGGCAGAAACAAACCAAAGAATGGGAAAGGCGTTCGACAGCGACAAAGCGGGTCCAAGAAGCCACGCGATCGGGAAGTGAGCAATTCGGATTCATCCCTTATAAAGAAGATGAATCGAGCATACTCTTTTCTTCAGAATAAAACATAGAAGATACTTGATCTTGCTATAAAACATTAACTGATCATACTCCCGGAGTCCAAGCACCCCGAGCAAGCCAACGAGGCCTCTCACCCAAACTATTGCTCTTATCACCGAGCAATAGGACATCCTATTGAAGACTGCTTCACCTTCAAGAACTGGGTCGAAGATCAATATCGACATGGCAGATTCGCTCTATCCAACAGCTGGAGGGTAACCCCGCCACAGAAGCATGAACCAAA
Source organism: Agapanthus africanus (assembly GCA_030015575.1). NCBI lineage: Eukaryota > Viridiplantae > Streptophyta > Magnoliopsida > Asparagales > Amaryllidaceae > Agapanthus > Agapanthus africanus. Next base: position 764,044,218 of record JASDDO010000022.1, on the reverse strand, counting down.
ATCTACGAGGGTAGAACCAGATCAACGTCGGTCTTGGAAGAGAGCTCGTACCTGTCACATGATAACTTTATCAGAAGAAGACCCCGACGGTATGGATAATCTCCCCTGGTGTTTCAAAAACAATGATGACGAGGTGATCTCAGAGTTTCCACCGGCGCCGAAAGAGCTGGAAGATGGAATACATACCACTGCAGATGAGCTCAATAAAATTGATTTGGGGACGGCAAGTGACCCGCGGCCGACGTTCGTCAGCGAATTGCTGTCTGAAGAAAGGGTGGCTACACTAAAGGACGTGCTCATGCAGCATAAAGATTGCTTCGCATGGAATTATTCCGAGATGCCAGGACTAGATCCAGAGATTGCTGTCCACAAACTGGCCATATCCCCGGACGTCAAGCCAATCAAGCAAGCACCGAGAAGAATGTGGCTCGAGCTTGAGATGAGCATCAACGCCGAGTTCAAGAAGCTGATCGACTCTGGCTTCATCCAGGAAGTTCAGTATCCTGACTGGATCGACAACATCGTCCCGGTGATGAAGAAAAACGGGATAGTACGCATATGCGTGGACTTTCGGGATCTCAATAAAGCCTGCCCGAAAGACGACTTCCCAGTACCAGTCACCGAGCTGATGATAGATAATACATCCACTCACGAAGTTTTCTCCTTCATGGATGGCTCGTCAGGATACAATCAGATAAAGATGCATCCCGAGGACCAGAAGCACACCGCTTTCCGGACCCCTTTGGGTATATTCTGCTACAAGGTGATGCCCTTCGGTCTAAAAAATGCCGACGCCACCTACCAAAGGGCCATGACGAAGATCTTCGATGACCTCATACATGAAATCGTCGAATGCTATATCGATGACCTCGTGGTGAAAAACAAATCATACGAGGAACATCTAGAACACCTGAGGATCTTATTTCAGCGCCTCCGGCAATACAACTTGAAGATGAACCCTCTCAAATGCGCGTTCGAAGTTTCCTCGGGCAAATTCCTGGGATTCGTCGTCAGACACTGAGGCATCGAGATAGACCCATCGAAAATCAAGGCGATCATAGAAATGCCTCCGCCAAGGACTCTCAAGCAATTGCGGTCACTCCAAGGAAAGGACGCGTACATCCGGCGATTTATAGCCAATCTTTCAGGAAAATGCAGTCCTTACAGCCACCAGATGAAGAAAGGAACCCCTTTCGTCTGGGATTACAAATGCCAAAGCGCGCTGGACGAAATCAAGCAGTACCTATAGAATCCGCCAGTACTGGCCGCTCCGGTCAAGGGAAAGCCTCTCATTCTGTATAAAACCGCCCTTGAAGGTTCCTTAGGCGCATTATGGGCATAAGAGAACGACCAAGGGAAGGAGAGAGCGCTCTACTATTTGAGTCGTGTTCTGCTGGGGGCAGAAAGCAATTATTCTCCCATCAAAAAACACTGCCTGGCATTAATCTTCGCGATAACGAAGCTCAGGCACTATGCATTGGTGCATGACGTCTGCCTCATATCGAAGGTGGATCCTCTCAAACATTTGATGTCAAAGGCCATATTGACGGGGTGGCTCGCTAAATGGGCCTTGCTCTTGATGGAATTTTCAATAACGTATCAGCCTCTTAAGGCAGTGAAGGGACAGGCCATCGCCGACTTCCTCGCTGAGCATCCGATACCTGCTGATTCTCCCTTGAACTGCGAATTGCCAGACGAACATGCGTTTGACACGATCGATGGAAGTGATACCCGATAGGAACTTTACTTCGATGGAGCTTCTTCCATGAAGAAACGCAAGCAAAGCACCCCCATAATCAAATCAGGGGTAGGCCTCATCTTCGTAACTCCACAAGGAGGGATAATTCGCTTTGCCTTCTCCTTAACAGAGCCGAGAACAAATAATTAAGCTGAATACGAAGCTTTGATAGCAAGTCTCGAGATCGCCATTGACATGGGGATTGAAAACCTCTTTATATACGGAGATTCCCAATTGGTCGTTAGTCAAGTAAACGGCGACTATCAAACTTGCAAACCAGAACTGGTGAAGTACGGTGAGAGGGTACAGCAACTGCTGACCCAAATACCTTCCTACACCTTTGAAAGCATACCACGTGCGGAAAATAGCAAGGCGGATGCATTAGCCAAGATCACTAAAGAACTGGCTGATGAAAACCTCGATGACGTGAGGATCGTTGTTCAAAGCCGTCAAGTCCTTGCACCGGAAGGAATTTTTCCAGAGACGTCCGAGGAAAAGGGAATGACCAAGCCAGTGGCTCTACAAATAAAAGACCAAGAAAAGGTTGAGAATTGGAGAGAAGTCTTTATAGACTACTTCAAATCCCGTCGAACACCTGAAGATGCGTCCTCAAGACATCAGCTTATGAAACGAGCTCTGTCTTTCTCCTTCGTCAATGATACTCTGTACAAGAGATCATTTGATTCTCTGTGGTTAAGATGCCTGGGACCTGAAGAAGCAAAGAGAGTCGTTTAAGAAACTCACGACGGACTCTGTGGTTCTCACCAAGCCGGGCCGAAGAAGCTGAAGATCAAACAGATGGGTTATTATTGGCCTACGATGATTCAAGACTGCCTCGAGTATGCGAAGCAATGCCACTCGTGCTAGATCCATGGCGACTTTATCCACCAGCATCCAAATCCACTACATCCAACGGTGGCTAGCTGGCCGTTCGAAATGTGGGGAACCGACGTAATCGGCCCCATCGAACCGGCATCGTCCAGAGGGCATCGATTCATTCTGGCGACAACTGATTACTTATCCAAATGGGCAGAAGCTGTACCGCTGAGGGAAGTGAAGACGGAGAATATCCTCCGTTTCTTCAAGACACACGTCATTTATCGGTTTGGAACTCCGAGACGGATCATCTCCGATAAAGGGCCAGCCTACCGAAGCCATAAGATCAGCTGCTTCGCTCAACAACACAACATAGACTGGAGATATTCCTCGATCTATAATCCCCGAGCTAACGGTGTAGCTGAGGCTTTTAACAAGACCTTGATGAAGATCGTGAAAAAGACGATGTCCCGGAATAAGAAGGACTGGCATAAGAGACTGCATGAAGCTCTCTGGGCATACCGGACTACGTTCAAGACGACCACGAACACAACGCAGTACGCATTGGTACTCGGTACAGAAGCGGTATTCCCCCTCGAGATAGAGCTACCCTCTCTACGAATGGCAATTCATTACGAGCTGACGGACGAAGAAAATGCTCACCTTCGGCTTGAGGAGCTCGACGCCCTTGACGAAACCCGGCTCATAGCACAACAAAACCTGGAGGCTTATAAAGCAAAGATGACGCGCTCATACGAGAGATTGACTAGGCCGAGAACATTCCGCCAAGGCGAACTCGTGCTAGTGGTCAAAAGACCTATGATCCCCAATCGTGCCAAGCGGGGAAAATTCGAGCCGAACTATGAAGGCCTGTATATCATAGACAAGGTCTACCAGGGTGGAGCCTATCTACTCATGGACATGCATGGAGAAAGGCCCTTCAGGCTAATAAATGGTGGCTTCCTAAAGAAATACTACGCCTAACGAGTCACGGCCTAGGTCAATGATAGATGACGACGACTATGTCCGCTCTCTATCTTCCTAAGCCTAAACTTTGTAAGTAGTAACCGGCTTCCTTAACAATGGACCGAAATGTCCTTAAATTAACAATGGACCGAAATGTCCTTAAACTAACAACGGACCGAAATGTCCTTAAACTGACGACGGACTGAAAACGTCCTTAAACCGACGACGGACCGAAACGTCCTTAAACTGACGACGGACCGAAATGTCCTAAAACTAGCCGTTGACCGAGATGTCGATAAACTACGGTGGATTGCAGCATCCCAAAGCTGATACAACAAAAAAAAGAGAATAAAGAAAAAGGAGGGAAAAAAGAAAACGGTATGTCTATAAGCAAAATGGGCACGGTTGAAAACCCGAAAGGGCCCCGTGAGTAAAAACTGCAGGGCCACCGGCGAGATTTGTGAAAATCCGAAAGGGCGCAACCTCGTTAGAATAAAAAAAAAAAAAAAAGAGAAGAAAATAAAATAGTATGTCCATAAGCAAAACGGGCACGGATGAAAACCCGAAAGGGCTCCGTGAGTAAAAACAGCAGGGCTACCGGCGAGTTTTGTGAAAACCCGAAAGGGCGCAATCTCGTTAAAAGACACTTGCAAGGTCCTCTCGACTTTGTAAGGAGAAACCACCTGCGTGAGATCCTTACGACTCACAAGGGAGCAACACACTTAGGGATCCCCACGATTCCTAAGGAGAAATTACACTTGCGAGATCCTCACGACTCGTAAGGAGAATCCTCTCATGGGACCCTCACGGTTCATAAGATTCAAAAGTCTTAAGCTACAGGGATCTGAACCTGTTCTTAAGCATCCCCCCAAACCTCCAATACTGCCCTACAAGCGGCTCAATGCTGACCCTTGTATACAATCCACGGGCGCGAATAAACATTTCCCTAACGAAGTCCCATCCGTGACTAGGGATATGTCTATATGGTGAACAACCCTTGTAAGTCCTCTCGATTTATAAGGAGAAAACCCTCTTGTAAGATCCTTACGACTTATAGGAGAACATAGACTTAGGAGTCCTCACGACTCCTAAGGAGAAAACGCACCTACGAGATCCTCACGACTTGTAGGGAGAAATACCTTCATGAGACCCTTACGGCTCATGAAGTCAAAAGCCTTAGTCGACAGGATCCTAACCCTGTTTACTAAGCCAACTCTGTTCGACATCGAAAGAGGCAAATGATGATTCGTTCCTGGCAATATCCCAGTAGTAGCGGTGCTGATACCGAAATCGGTGTCTAATTCCGAGCTTGCAGCGAAAATCCAGCAAACCACACATGCATACGAAATAGCCGAAATGATGGGGTAACTTGCAGACAAAATCAGCAAGTAAAAAGATATGCATGCAAAATAGCCGAAATAATTGGGCAACTCGCAATAAAAACCAGCGAATAAAAATAAAAAAGAGCCAAAATGATTGGGCACCGCGAAAAATAGCCGAAATGATTGGGCAATCGCGACCTTCGCGATATAAAAGCTGAAATGATAGAGCATCGCGGAAAGAAATTAAAAAATGCATGAAATTTATGCCCTACAGGTGATATCATGTCAATCCCTGTACACAATCCAGGGGCGCAAACAAAGAAGGAATCACACCCTTCCTCCCCAAGCTTCATCAGAAGGAGAGGCCAAATCTCAATGGTTCATAGACAGCCTAGAGATCATCTCAACATTCGTCTTATTACAATGGACACAACATCAAGCAAAGCGGAACAGCGGCAACTCCCAGCTCCAAGACTCGATGGTGTACAGATGACCGAGTGTCAAACTCCGACTCCGTGAAATGCGGATAAAGTCAACCCTTCCTGGTCACGTGGAAGGCGGATAATATCAACTCTGACCCCGTGTGAAGCATCTAGAGCGGAGCCTGGTCCTCGCCGAACACAGCAGTGAGCCCGTGGGAAGCATCCAGAGCAAAATTCCTGGCTACGTGGAACGCGGATAATATCACTCCTGACCCCGTGGAAAATGTCCAGAGCGGATCCTGGTCCTCTCATAGCACGGCAGTGAACCCGTGTGAAGCATCCAGAGCGGAGCCTGGTCCTTGCCGAACACGGCAGTGAACCCGTGGGAAGCATCCAAAGCAAAAATTCCTGGCTACGTGAAACGCGGATTATGTCACTCCTGACCCCGTGGGAAACGTCCAGGGCGGATCCTGGTCCTCGCAGAGCACGGCAATGACCCCGTGTGAAGTATCCAGAGCGGAGCCTGGTCCTCGCCGAACACGGCAGTGAACCCGTGGGAAGCATCCAGAGAAAAAATTCCTGGCTACGTGAAACGAGGATTATGTCACTCCTGACCCCGTGGGAAACGTCCAGAGAAGATCCTGGTCCTCGCAGAGCACGGCAATGACCCCGTGTGAAGCATCCAGAGCGGAGCCTGGTCCTCACCGAACACGGCAGTGAACCCGTGGGAAGCATCCAGAGCAAAAATTCCTGGCTACGTGAAACGCGGATTATGTCACTCCTGACCCCGTGGGAAACGTCCAGAGCGGATCCTGGTCCTCGCATAGCACAGCAATGACCCCGTGTGAAGCATCCAGAGTGAAGCCTGGTCCTCGCCGAACACGGCAGTGAACCCGTGGGAAACATCCATAGCAAAATTCCTGGCTACGTGGAACGCGGATTATATCACTCCTGACCCCATGGAAAACGTCCAGAGCGGATCCTGGTCCTCACGAAGTACGGCAGTGAACCCGTGTGAAGCATCCAGAGCGGAACCTGGTCCTCGCCGAACACGGCAGTAAACCCGTGGGAAGCATCCAGAGGAAAATTCCTGGCTACGTGGAACGCGGATTATGTCACTCCTGACCCCGTGGAAAACGTCCAGAGCGGATCCTGGTCCTCGTAGAGTGCGGCAATGACCCCGTGTGAACCATCTAGAGCAGAGCCTGGTCCTCACCGAACACGGCAGTGAACCCGTGGGAAGCATCCAGAGCAAAATTCCTGGCTACGTGGAACGCGGATTATGTCACTCCTGACCCCGTGGAAAACGTCCAGAGCGGATCCTGGTCCTCGCAGAGCACGGCAATGACCCCGTGTGAAGCATCCAGAGCGGAGCCTGGTCCTCGCCGAACACGGCAGTGAACCCGTGGGAAGCATCCAGAGAAAAATTCCTGGCTACGTGGAAAGAGGATTATGTCACTCCTGACCCCGTGGAAAACGTCCAGAACGGATCCTGGTCCTAGCAGAGCACAGCAGTGAACTCGTGTGAAGCATCCAGAGCGGGGCCTGGTCCTCGCCGAACACGGCAGTGAACCCGTGGGAAGCATCCAGAGTAAAATTCCTGGCTACGTGGAACGCGGATTATGTCACTCCTGACCCCGTGGAAAACGTCCAGAGCGGATCCTGGTCCTCGCAGAGCGCGGCAATGACACCGTGTGAAGCATCCAGAGCGAAACCTGGCCCTCGCCGAACACGGCAGTGAACCCGTGGGAAGCATCCAGAGCAAAAATTGGACTGTGAGGTCCTTAAACTCACGGACTATGATGTCCTTAATCTCGATCGTGATGTCTTAAAACTAACATTGGACTGTGAGGTCCTTAAACTCATGGACTATGATGTCCTTAATCTCGACCGTAATGTCTTTAAACTAATATCGGACTGTGGGGTCCTTAAACCCATGGACTATGATGTCCTTAACCTCGACCGTGATGTCTTAAAACTAACATTGGACTGTGATGTCCTTAAAACTCATGGACTATGATGTCCTTAACCTCGACCGTGATGTCTTAAAACTAACAACGGACTGTGGAGTCCTTAAATCCATGGACTATGATGTCCTTAATCTCGACCGCGAGGTCTTTAAACTATGGTATCCTGGAAAACGTCCAGAGCGGAGTCTGGTCCTCACAGAACACGGCGGTGAACCCGTGGGATGCATCCAGAGCAACCCCTGACTCCGTGAAATGCGGATAAGGACAACTTCATCCATCACTTGTGGGTCCTCACGACTCGTAAGGGAATAAATTCTCTTGTGAGATCCTTACGACTTTCAAGAGAAAACACACTTAGGAATCCTCACGATTCTTAAGGAGAAATTACACCTACGGGATCCTCTCGACCGGTAGGGAGAAAATTCTTTATGAGACCCTCACGGCTCATAAAGTTGAAAAGCCTTAAGTGACAGATCCTAACCCTGTTTTCTAAGCCATCACTACCTTACAAAGAGCACAAGATTGACAGCTATATACTATCTACAGACCGCACTTGCTAAAATCACAAGGCAACAACACAATAAGGAGAAGAAAGAACATCTGATTTGCATCTAATTAAGCGTTCGAGGCATACCCATTCATGCATGTGCAAAAGATTTAAAACATGAAATAAAACACGCTAAAATGAGAAACTTGCCATTCATACTGCGAAAAAGTTCTTACAATTATGAAAGCAGTAAACAAAAACATTATCAAAATAATTACAATGGCAAAACCTCAGATCCAGGGCATGGATTGAGGAACTCAAAAGTGACTTTGTCCAGAATTTTCTAGGCCTGGCGAACCATCTTAGTATACTTTCTTTTGCGATCACAAGATTCGGGATCCCCACGGATGTCCTCCACCCTCCGATAGGCAGCAAGTATGGCCGACTGTTGAAAAGCCTGGTGCAGGAGATCGACAAGATTGTCTCGCCTTCTTTTTTAGATTAGGCTCATCAGATACACCGAGTGCACCTTATCCTCGGCGGCATCCAATGCCCTAAGCGGCACGCCGGTACAGAATAGAGGAAGCGCTTCCCAGATCGCTCCCATAATAAGCTTCAGGAGAGAGGAGCGTCGAGGAAGCAGTCGACCATTGTATGCGTCAAAGCGACTCATAATTTCGGCACACTCGGCGTTTGTGAATTCCCGATTTTGAGAACGGCCGAGTGAGCGGATGTCTCCGTAAGAGATAATCTCGTCGAGATCATACATGTGAGCGTCCATTACTCCTGAAAAAGAAAATCAACAAAATTAGCAGACAGACTGATTAAGCAAATTCTTATTAAAAACAGGCACAGGGAGTAAAACTCCTTGAAAGCAATGCTCTGCAGACAGGAGTGACACCTATCAAAATCAATTATGAGGGGAATTTAAAGAAATCCCCCGAGAACATTGAGAGCCTTGCTCTGAGAAGAAGATATAATTCATCAAAAATAATATTCCATTTTTAATCTTCAAGATCCATGAGAAACTCTTAAGAGTTCTTCTATATGATTTGAAAGGAGCAAAGCTCCATTAATAAATTAAGAAATCATAAATAAAATCCTTTTAGAGAGCAGAGCTCTATTAATGGAACCCTAATAGGGTTCTCTTTAGATCTCTTTAGACCTATGGAGCAAAGCTCTGCTAGTGAAACCCTAAATGGGTTTTCTGAAGATCAAAGATCTATTAAGAGCAAGACTCTATTAATAGGTAAAACACTAACTCATTAAGATTTATTAAAATTTTACCTAAGTTTGGAAAGAGTTTCTTTACTACTTTTGAGAAATTCTCAAACAGAAGAACTGTTCTCTGAACAAAATTTTCAAAGAGAATGATAATCATCTAGAGGACCAAAGGTCCTATTTATAGGCGTTAGGACGTCTCTTCAACTTCTGAGTTGATCTAAGGTCTCAGATGTTGCCACCGCTGCGCTCACGTGTGGGCCACGCAAGCACAACGGTGGGGGGAATTTGTTTCCCCAATAATAGCGAAGCTCTGTTCAAATTCCAAGATTTCAAAATTCAAAAATTGAAGCAACGCTTCAGATTCTACGCGCTGCGCGCCACGTGTCAAAAGCAGACACGCCAGCGCCAGGAGCGCTGCGCCCTAGGCAGCGCACCCCCAATCAGAGCAAAGCTCTGCTTCAAAATTCAAAATTTAAATTGAAGCAACGCATCAGATCCAGCGCTCTGCGCTGCGCGTCACGTGTCAAACACAGGTGCGCTAGCGCAGTTGCTCTGCGCTACGTGTTACATGTCAAATACAGGTGCGCTAGCGCACCTGCGCTAGCGCCACGTGTCAAACACGGGTGCGCTAGCGCAGTTGTTCTGCGCTCTGCGCTGCGCGCCACGTGTCGAACGTAGGTGCGCTCGCGCAAGGTGCTCTCGCGCAAGGTGCGCCAGCGCTGGAATTAAAAATTCTCCTACCGTCAGATCAAAAGATCTACTAATAATAAATTATTAATTAATCAGAACTACAATTCTGTAATTGAAAGATCTTTCCAATCTTATTAAAACAAGAAGATTATCTTCTGTAAAACAAAAGCCTTAGGAACAAAGATCCAACGGTGGAAAATATTCCCAAATCAATCAGAGAAAGATCTCTCAAAACTGATTTAACAAATCATTTGGCCCTATATTAAGGACCCTAGACTTCAAGTCTAAAATATAGAGAATACAGAGAAGAAAAGAGAGAGAAAAACCCTCTGCAAAAAAGAGCAAGCTGTTAGAAAAAAGAAGATTTTTTCTTCATCTTCAAGGTAAAAAGAACTATATTCTTGAATAATAGAGATAAAACCATCTCGTAAAAAGAAGAACCATCTTCTAAAAAGATCAGAAATCTAAGAAAATGACCAAGGTCTTTAATAAAGAAAAGATCAAAAAGATTTAATTATAAAAAGACTAAAAGAAGTATTTTACTTCATTCACAGATCTTTTGATCTATAAAGGCAGACCTTTTTATAAAAACAAGAACTTTTGTTCTTGGATCTTGAGGAAAAAGCCTCCTTTGAAGAACATAAATTTGTTCTTTGATCTTAAAATTGATCAGATGCGCCTTGCGCTATTGAAAAGTGTCTTGCACTCATGAATTGCGCTTTTGCGCTTCTTGGACCGGCGCTCGGCGCCAAAACCTGCTACGTGTCAACCAGAGACACAATCTGCGCTTTACGCTTCTAAAACAGAGAATTGCGCTCATGGTCTGGCGCTCAGCGCCAAGCGTGCCACGTGTCACTCACTGGCACGCCAACAAACTAGGGCAACGCGCTCATGAATTAAGAGCGCAATGCGCTAATAAACGAGGGCTTAGCGCTAAGCGCGACACGTGTCCTCTTCATGTGCGCTACCTGACAGAAGCGCAATGCGCTCTTTAGCTGGCGCAAAGCGCCTGGCGCGCCACGTGGCGCATTGTCAGAACACAATCTGTTCTGATGAAGACAAAAGATGTCAGACTTCAATGCTTAGCATAATTAAAAGGGCCGAGCCCAAATAAAGGCTTAATAGCCAGAACAAAAATAAAATGTTAAACATTTTTAATTAGACTTAGCCCAATTCTGGCCATAAGTCCTTAACTCATCTCGAATTGAGCACATCTGCTCTTTCAACCAACTCACATCGGTTCAAGGGTACATCTCTTTACTCCTCTGATATCTGTCGTTGTAATCCTTCAACGTCTTCACAGAGGTGACGGGTCCCGAAAACCACACATTCTACGGATTGTAGGGTCCTTAAACTCATGGACTATGATGTCCTTAACTCCGACCGTGATGTCTTAAAACTAAAAATGGACTGTGGATTCCTTAAACCCATGGACTATGATGTCCTTAACCTCGACCGTGATGTCTTTAAACTAATATCGGACTGTGAGGTCCTTAAACTCATGGACTATGATATCCTTAACCTCGACTGTGATGTCTTAAAACTAACATCGGACTGTGATGTCCTTAAACTCACGGACTATGATGTCCTTAACCTCGACCGTAATGTCTTAAAACTAATATCGGACTGTGGAGTCCTTAAACCCATGGACTACGATGTCCTTAACCTCGATCGCGATGTCTTTAAACTAACATTAGACCGAGATGTCCGTAAACTAACAATGGACCGTAATGTCCTTAAACTAATCGACCGCAATGTCACTAAACTAAACAATAGAGCCCAATTGCTCTCTTGTCGGATATAAACGGTCCCGTTAAGTTGATCTTAGTCTAAAATTAGACTAACGTATCCTTAACAAACGTTTAAGTTGATCTTAGTCTCAAATGAGGTTAACATATCCTTAAACCCAACCCCCAAACCCAAATCTAAGAAGATACGGATTTGGACTAATCCACGCCATACGGGCGACAACATAAATTAGTCTCCGTATACAATCCACGGGCAACCACAAACAAAATAAACACTCACGACACGAAGTAACCATCTGGAGAAGGAAAAAGTTGTTACCGCGATGCGGTAGCGTAATTAACTGCAAGGGCTTGCGCCTGTAGGGAAGAGTGTCCCCACAATCAAAAACCCCTCAAACGAGGGGAAATCTGATGAAATCTGCTACATCGGCCGCATCCGTTTAAACCTTTGATAAATGGTGCCATAAATCAACTTGGCATCTTCGGAGAGGTGGACGGATAGCACCAATTAGCATCTGCTCCGAATTTCAGGCAAGACGGACCTGCGCGGTCGCGTCTCTGTGTTCGGAGGGGAACAATAGCTTGCTTGTGTTAGTACACATGGATTCATGATCTAGGGGGACTCTTGAGATTTTGTTGGATTCACGCATGAACTACCCCAATACCTCTTGTATGTATTGATAGTAATGATTGTACTGATGGTATTGTATTGATTGTATTATCTTGAATTGTCTAGATGGATGACTTACTGATACCATGATATCAGATATCAGTAAATGGATATAACTGGGGAATCATGTAGATGTATGAATCATGTAGATGGATGTATATCCATGGTTCGGTTCAGTCAATACAGATTGAATAGATTGAATATATGGATTCATGGATTCATGTTAAATTGTAGTTTGATACTTGAATCTCATTCAAGTCAGGTTGATTATAGTAAGACTCAGTCTGAATCAGATAATTATAAAAGAAATTGAATCCTGATTTTTTGATGTTATCGGTAACCGCTGCACATGGGCGGCGGGATTTGTGTCTTTTTCAAAGACGATTACCGTGTTGATAACTTCGTTTTTTAAGTTGTCTAACTTAAATAGGCAAGCACTCATATCGCCGGCTCGCTGAGGCTCAAGAGACTGGTCCCGCATAAACCTATATTTACTAGGGTCCTTATTGTAATTTATAAAACTTGAAGGTGTTTTATGTAAAAATAATTTTGTATAATTTACAAAATACACCTCAAGTTTTAATTATCGTCTTTAGGGTTTTCATAGATGTAGATTTTATATATGTGACATTTCTAGTGAGATAAACCTATTTTTCATAATACAAGGTATTTAGTAGTAAAGTATTGAACTTGTATGGAATTTCATGATATTTTCATGTAAAGTGATTCTTTTGATTTGGAAAAATTAGAATATTTATATTATATCAAAAATGGATATTTTGATAATACATACATATATATATATATATATATATATATATATATATATATATATATGTTTATATAAAATAAATTTTAATTTATTATTTTTTCTAGAAATCTCATTTTCTTAAGATATTTGTATTTCTAAATCTTTCGAGTCCGAATGCTCCTTGCGGAGGTCTGAATCTCGCACTACTATGTCCAGGGATGTACCATAATCCACACCATCCCAGACGGGTTCCCCAAAATGGGTTGTAGCGGCGCTTTGCATTTGTAAAAAATGCGTAATCGTGTAGAAAACGGTTTTAATAGTAAATGGTATTTAATTGTAAATTCATATTCCCGTATTCTAGGTTCCCCAAAAGTATTATGCTATGTTGCATATAAGTGTTGTGAAGAGGTAGGTTATTACCTCGTGATCTATTTAAAGGTATAGCAAGAAATATGATGTTTTAATGTTGAAACTAAACTACATGGTATTTTTCTGAAAAGGAGCGGTAAAAGTTACAAAATGAAATATTTTGCTATGAAACATGCTCAACTTGTTTTGTTAATGATTAGTAGTCAAGATGTAAGAGTTTGGAATGGTTGCGTTTAATGAAAATTGTACTTTTTAAAGAAAACCGAATCGGAAGTCGGATTAACTCCACTTCCGTTGGGTTTTAGAAATACAAGTTTTAAGAATAGAGAATAGAAGAGGGAGGAGGGACTTACGGGATTTCAGATTAGAGGAGAGGGAGAGGGATCGGTAGGAGGTGCCGGTGCGTCGTTTCGTCGCTGGGAACTCCTAGGGCCATCGTCGGAAATTCGCCCTTCGCTAACTCCACTTGTACACAAAATTTCTATAGAGTTTTCTTAAGAGTTTAGACAGAATTTGTGAGTGAGGGGGGGTGTTTAGGGGTGGTATTTATAGGGTAATCTAGGATTTAGGGTAGATGAAAAGTTGTATTGAAAATGTATTAAAAATTGTATTAAAAAATAGGTTAATGGGGGTTTTTAATGTCTCTGTTATTGTGCAGAGAAATTAAAGTATACGGGGGTTTTAAGAAGACCAAGAGGCACAAGAGTCATGAAGGCCAACTCGGATTTTGGCCGAGTTCACCCGGCCGAGTCGGGCCGGGGCTCGCTGCCACGTGTCCAATATCGTATGGTGATACTCCTAGGTCAGTTTGTTTTACATGTGACTTTTGAGTTTTACGAGTTATGCACGTGTAGGCCCTTAGACTTCTAAAAATTTAAAAAGAAATCAATATTAAAAATAATGTGGGTGATGGGATTTGAATCTGGTGCTTTGGTTTAGCAGTGCAAGGTCTTACTAATGAGCTTCAAGCTCCTTCTTGCTATTAAAAAACAAATCAAACTTATAACTTGTGCTCAGGCAAAAGTACATCTTTCTGTATTTTGAAAAATTTTGTACAGAAAGTTGTATGGAAAGTTTAGGGTTGTTACATTCTACCCTCCTTATAAAAATTTCGTCCTCGAAATTTGTAAAAGGAAAGTGTAACAGATTCAAGGAAAGTTAGGTGATAGAAGTACTGGATAGTGTATGAATAATTACAAAATGATGTAACAGTTTGAAAAGGTTAAAGAGGATTACCAGGATTACCCTGGCCAACCGTCTCAACTTCTACGGCAGCCAAAGTGTAAGCCTAGCGTCTTGGCACATTTCTTCGTGCATGCTGGTACATCGCTGGTTGTCGAGGTAAAGGTGGCCCATGTGGAGGTGGTGCAAAAAGAGCTAACCGAGTAGGTGGAGCTTGGATAGCTGGTCTAGTTGCGGAATTAGGATTAGTTCGGTTGTGTGGGCAAGTTCTATAGTATGTGAGGATGATCCACATATCAGTTAAAGACCGTTTGCTCGTCGGCAATCTTCCATCAGGTGTCCAGCTCTCCTACGATAGGTACAAAAGGCGGGCTGGGACTGTTGATTGGTCCTCCCAGTCTTCTTGGTACAAACGGTGGTCCTGATGAGGCTTCTCCTGCCATCTGGTTGGCAGGGTGCTTCACCCCGGCAGATTGAGGTCTGCCCTTCATCTTCACCATTGCCTCATATCTTCGAGCAGCTTTCAAAGCCATATCATGGGTTGGGAAATCCCCTGTAGTTAATGTAGCTTGGATTTCCGGGTCCAACCCCTGCTGAAATCTTCTAGCTCTGATCTTAGCAGTCGGTATGAGATGGGCTGCAAACCTGTTACGGTCTTGTGTTAGCTGTGTAGTATGTGATATAAAATCGAACATTAAGACATATCTTACCGACTGAGCATGGTGAACTCAGCGTCATATTCATCTACTGACTTGGTCCACATTGAACCTTGTTGTAGATGGATGAACTGCTGTTCCATGTCGAACCCGGCAGTCTCAGGGAAGTACTTAGCGTCGAACATGTTGCGGAAAGCCTTCCATTTGATGGGTTGATCAAGATGGGTTTCTTCCGCCTTCCACCAGACCCGTGCATTGTCCATGAGCTGCAGTTTCGCAACATGGACCCAAACTATCTCTGGCACTTGTGCTGCTGCCAGATCATCTTTAATGCTCTGAGCCCATTCCTCAGCTTCCAGTGGTCTCTCTTTTCCTAAAAATTGTTTGGGGTGCAAAGCTCTGAATTGTTTCACCCCAGGTGCTTCTGCCTCGGGACGGTTCATTAAAAGAGCAGTCTTCTGCTGCTGAGGCTGCAGATCGCCTCCAGCGGAACCGTCTGCTCGTTGATCGGAGAAGGGACGGCATGTGTGATTGGTAGTGGTGGTGGAGTGTTGTTGAAGTTGGTGCTGGTGTTGTTCAGGGAATCCATAACCTTGAATAAAAAGTTTGGGTTAGGACAGATTCAAAATATATGAAATGATAAGATTCAAGGAATATGAATTGTAAAGAATATTTTAGTTGCTGGTTCTTGTGTTTTATATTGCTTAGGGTTCCATACAGCTCTGAGCTGCATGGGCCGCCAACAAAACCTGTCACGCCCCCGCTTTCCGGTTTACGGCGAAGGGGACGCGACGAGGCCGCTACGTATTTACTTTGAAGTAAATACGCTAAGCGTAACTAAGCAATATAAAAAAAATATACACAAGAGACAAATGTAATGAAATAACAACTTTATTTATTAATATTCTTTTGTACAATGCATGGAAAGTAAATACATCTGAAGGAAAGCGATGCCTAAACAGTGGCATAACAGAAATAGAAAGTACTGAAATGAAATAGGTACAAGTGGATACAGCTCTGGGTCTTCGGTATACTGCTTAAGGGCCTGTTCCGAATGCTCCTGAATGGTCTCGTGCACTAGTGCGTCCGATCCACCTGACAACATTCCAAAGAAGAAAAAGAAGGAATGTCGTCAGCGAACAAATCGTTCGGTAAGTCGCAAAGATGGGGGAGAAAGAGAATAGACACACACACAGAGAGAGAGTGTGTGTGTGTAACTTTTAAAGTGATATGATATTGTTATAAGTTGTATTTAGTATTAACGCGTAAGTTCAAGGGTGAATGTTAACCAATCTCAAGAGTGTTCTCGAACCCAACAGGCTGTTATTCAGGGGTAGGGAACCACGGGCCCGAATCAATTGTTAGTAACGAGACTTCAATCTAGTGTTGAAGTATTCCAAACTCAACATGCTGTAATCCAGGAGTAAGGAAACACGGGCTCTCATGATAACTTGCTTGTGTTAGTAGACATGGATTCATGATCTAGGGGGACTCTCGAGATTTTGTTGGATTCACGCATGAAATACCCTAATACCCCGTGTATGTATTGATAGTAATGATTATACTGATGGTATTGTATTGTATTGTATTGCCTTGAATTGTATAGATGGATGACTTACCAAAACCATGATATCAGTAAATGGATATAACTGGGGAATCATGTAGATGTATGAATTATGTAGATGGATGTATATTCATGGATCGGTTCAGTCAATATAGATTGAATAGATCAAATATATGGATTCATGGATTCATGTTAAATTGTAGTTTGATACTTGAATCTCATTCAACTCAGGTTGATTAAAGTAAGACTCGGTCTGAATCAGACAATTATAAAATAAATTGAATCCTGATTGTTTTGATATTATCGGTAACCGCTGCACATGGGCGGCAAGATTTGTGTCTTTTTCAAAGAAGATTACCGTGTTGATAACACCGTTTGTTAAGTTGTATACCCTAAATAGGCAAGCACCCATATCTCCGGCTCCCTGAGGCTCAAGAGACTGATCCCGCTTAAACCTATATTTACTAGGGTCCTTATTATAATTTTTAAAACTTGAGGGGGGGTTTATGTAAAAATAATTTTGTATAATTTATAAAATACACCTCAAGTATTTAATTATCGTCTTTAGGGTTTTCATAGATGTAGATTTTATATATGTGACATTTCTAGTGAGATAAACCTATTTTTCATAATACATGGTATTTAGTTGTAAAGTATTGAACTTGTATGGAATTTCACGGTATTTTCATGTAATATGATTCTTTTGATTTAGAAAAGTTAGAATATTTATATTATATCGAAAATGGATATTTTGATAATACATACATACATACATATATGTGTGTGTGTGTGTTTATATAAAATATATTTTAATTTATTATTTTTTCTAGAAATCTCATTTTCTTAAGATATTTGTATTTCTAAATCTTTCGAGTCCGAATGCTCCTTGCGGGGGTCTGAATCTTGCACTACTAAGCCCAGGGATGTGCGATAATCCGCACCATCCCAGACGGGTTCCCCAAAATGGGTTGTAGCGGTGCTTTGCAAAGATTTGTAAAAAATGCGTAATCGTGTAGAAAACGGTTTTAATAGTAAATGGTATTTAATTGTAAATTCATATTCCCGTATTCTAGGTTCCCCAAAAGTATTATGCTATGTTGCATATGAGTGTTGTGAAGAGATAGGTCATTACCTCATGATCTATTTAAAGGTATAGCAAAAAATATGATGTTTTAATGTCGAAACTAAACTACATTGTATTTTTCTGAAAAGGAGCGGTAAAAGTTACAAAATGAAATATTTTGCTATAAAACTTGCTCAACTTGTTTTGTTAATGATTAATAGTCAAGATGTAAGAGTTTGGAACGTTTGTGTTTAATGAAAATTGTACTTTTTAAAGAAAACCGAATCGGAAGTCGGATTAACTCCGCTTCCGTCGAGTTTAGAAATACAAGTTTTAAGAATAGAGAATAGAAGAGGGAGGAGGGACTTACGGGATTTCAGATTAGAGAAGAGGGAGAGGGATCGATAGGAGGTGCTGGTGCGTCGTTTCGTCACCGGGAACTCCTAGGGTCGTCGTCGGAAATTTGCCCTTCGCTAACTCCACTTGTACACAAAATTTCTGTTGAGTTTTCTTGAGAGTTTGGACAGAATTTGTGAGTGAGGGGGGTCTGTGTAGGGGTGGTATTTATAGGGTAATATAAGGTTTAGGATAGATGAAAAGTTGTATTAAAAATGTATTAAAAATTGTATTAAAAAATAGGTTAAAGGGGTTTTTTAATATCTCTGTTATTGCACAGAGAAATTAAGGTATACAGGGGTTTTAAGAAGACCAAGAGGCACAAGAGTCATGAAGGCCAACTCGGATTTTGGCCGAGTTCACCCGTCCCCGCCGGCCGAGTCGGCCGAGTCGCCGGCCCGAGCCGGGCCGGGGCTCGCTGCCACGTGTCCAATGTCGTATGGTGATACTCCTGGGTCATTTTGTTTTATGTGACTTTTGAGTTTTCCGAGTTATGCACATATAGACCCTTAGACTTCTAAAAATTTAAAATGAAATCAATATTAAAAATAATGTGGGTGATGGGATTTGAACTCTGATACTTTGGTTCAGCAGTGCAAGGTCTTCCAATGAGCTACAAGCTCCTTCTTGCTATTAAAAAGCAAATTAAACTTATAACTTATGCTCAGGCAAAAGTACATCTTTCTGTATTTTGAAAAATTTTGTACAGAAAGTTGTACGGAAAGTTTACGGTTGTTATACATTGATCAGTCAAAAATATTGCATTTTTAACACAAAAATTTCCCTACCATTTGCACTCATCTAGAGGTGTTCGGTATTAATATAGCACATATTAGCAAAACAGCCGTAAAATACCAAATTACCTGTGTTATATATTAAAACCGACATTTCTGAGGGAAATTGAGTGTTTATCATTGCATCGCATCATCTTTGTATAGCGCAACACTTGTTTCGAGAATCTATGCAGGGAATTGCAGGAGAAGAGCCAAAATTGTCAAAAGTGCTGAGAAAATTACACCAAGTCCATAATTTGAGATCTGGCAGTGAACTAGAGGGAATTATAATATTATAGATGTCAGAAAAATACCATGAAGTCAGCACAAACATCTACCAGAATTTCCACACAGAAAGGCAACCAAACGGCCGCGGATCCGCGGCCGGAGCAGGGCTTGAGCGGCGGATCCGCGGCCACGTCATGCTGACGTCAGCATCTCTTTGTCTCAGGCTTCTCAATTCAAGGTGTACACTGCTTCAAGACACTTCAAACTCCAGAATTCTCCAGAAGTTTCTATCAGAACAGAAAGGCTCCTTGTTCAAGCTAATCATCCTCAAGCTTCCAAAGCAAGCTACTTAACTACTTAAGCCTAGAAGCTTCCCCCTAACCTCCAAGCTTATGAAGGAAGCTAAGCCTAACTAACTACCTCTAGAAGCTTCTACCTAACTACCAAGCTTACAAGGGAAGCTAAACTAAACCTAGCTTCTAAAGGAAGCTAATCCTAATCAAGGCTATAAAAGGAACCCTAAGGCTTCACTTCTAAGGTTGTTGATTCCTACATCAATTCCTAATACAAGTTGAGTGACACAACTTGTAAACCCTAATCCCCAATTCAAAATCCAAAGCCAAAAATCAAGAACACCGAGTACAAATCAAGCGAGAATTCAACCATCCTTTTGGAGCGAAGCCGATCTTCAACCGGGCAAGTGATCCAAGACGATCCGCGACTCACGAAGACGATGCGACGCTAAATTCGATGATCTCGTTCTCTCCTCAATTTCTTGTAGTGTTTGAGCGAAGTGTAACGAATTTTTGAATAACAAAGGTGAAAATTCTTTAATCTTGCTTTCTTTACATTCTTGCATCATGATTCGATCTCAATTCTTGATTATGTTTCGTGTTATGATGTTTGAGTAAAACTCCGCTCGTGAAGGAGTCGAGAGAATCAATAGATGATGATGATACAAATCTTGAAACGATTCTTAATTCCTATAAGTTTTGTAAACTCTTGTAAATTGAAGAATCGGCAACCTAGTTTCGAGCGATACTTTCTTGATTGTGTTCGCTCTTAATTAGTGATCCACGATCGATTCTTGAATTTACTAGAGGCTAGAATTTGAATGAGATTCATCGAAAGGACAAAGGATGAGATGAAGAAACCCTAGTTTCTTCGAAAGATCCTTAAACTTCGATTAATCGTCATCGATCTAGTATCAAATCATTAATGGATAAGAAAACGTAATCAATAGATTTCATCACGTCTATAGATTCGATCGATTCCTACGAGCCTCACTTCGATTCTTGATTATTGGATTGGAAATCATCAATTCTTGATTCTTGATTTGAATGTTTTCTTGTTATTAGATCTAGATTTTAATAATTCTTGAAATTCACTTTTAAATCTTGAATTGAATTGTCTTTTCTCTTTTCTTTAATTTTCAATTCATCTAAATTCAAATTCGAACGGATCTTACTTTCCCTGTGGACGATCCGCACTTGCTAACGCGCTACAATTGACACCGTTATTGATTGCGATCAAAAATTTCTTTGATTGTGAAACATCATTTCTTAAACACGACACATCGAGAAATCGAATCAATCACACATGATATGATGAATTGGGCACATGGGGGGACAAAAGTGATAAATGCTAAGAGGTGTGATGTGATATAAAGTATCAAATTTTCCCTCTAAATCCCTGAGTGCAGACCAGGTTCATATAGATAAATCAAGCAACACCAGTGGAGTTGTCGAGAGAACACAAGACCACATAACCAACACGAGCCCATGAGCTCGGATTTGGGCCAGCAACTTGCCCTATAAATCCGGTCTCGCCGGCCCCCTAGCCCCAATGGTCCACATCTTTCTTCTGTCCCTCTCTTGAAGTCACATCAAATTATTTTTATTGATTGTTTAATTTCATTTTGAGCCTATAAATACAGAACAGTGAGCAAGGGGGAGGGGCTCATTCTTTGTCCAAGTTTGTCCAATACTTCATACATTTTTGTTTCATTTTTCATTTTGTTCTTGTACATAGCTAGTCCCCCTTGAGTTCTTTGCCTTCTCTTGATCTTGCAGCCTCTTCATTGAGTTTGCAAGTTTAAGATTTGGTTATTAAACTGAAGGGTTTGTATCATTATTTGGAATCAATAAAGCTTTCATATTGCCTTCATTTTGCCTTAGGTGTAGGGTTCCAATCGACGGCAGCAAGCTTTCGGGAGGCATCGTCAACGCCATTTTCAAAAAATTGCCGTTGAAAGGAACTCTAAACTAGAATCGTTAACTAGAAACCAATACGGAAACAATAGTAAACCATTTACCATCTAAGTGAAATAGAAATACAACCTTTGTAGATCGGTCCTTCACTTCAATAGCTCCTTATTGTAGTCCCTTCGCGGCGATCGTGGTTCTCCCGGACTCTTGCAAGGCTTTACAAGGCGAAAAAGCGATCTTGCTTAAAGTCTTCGAAGCCGAAGATGATCTACGTGAGGGGATGCCAACTCAAGCTCCTACTTCACTAACTAAAAGATTAGTGAAGCAAACACGCTATACCAAAGTGCTAATCTAGTAGAGGATGAGGAAATAGGAAGTTGACTCACTTTAGAATTATTATTCTCACAATATTTTTCTCACTTTTTCAAACCCTAGAATCCTTTTTCTTTTGGAGGAAGAAGATGAAGAAAGAAGAAAAGAAATGAGATAATGATCAAGTGAGAGAGTGAACTATGGTGAGTGAGTATCATATACTAACTCATGTAGAGACATAACCATAGCTAATTGTGATGGTTAGGTTACTAAATATCTTAAGTAAAACAAAACTAATGGACTTAGTCAAAGCATCCACAAGTTTCCACTAGATTCATGCAATAATCTAATATTCCACTAATTTTGTTTTCACTTTAAATATTAAAACCCAATATCACAAATAGAATGGTGTAAGTCTCATACACATATGTATGTTGTATCAACCATGATATAAAAAGAAAAACACAATTTAATATATATCATATATATATATATATTAAGTGTGTACATGTGAGAAAAAATGCTTAAGTGAGCAAATGTTAGTTAATGTAAATTAGTATATCAAATATATAATTATACACTAAATTATTAAATCAACACTTGATTTAATAATCCGGCTATATCACATATAACCGACTAACATCCAATGTATCGACTTATCGAATCAACACTTGATTCGATAACCCGGCTATATCTCATATAACCGACCGATACAGAAAGTCGCAAGAACAAAATACGGTATTACATACACGCATTATTCTCGGTCCCGCACATATCACATATGGGTTCCCATTTCGTTTTGTCTGAGCCAGTAAAACCTCTATGTAGGACTCTAAAGACTCGTCAATACGCCGGCAGTAGGTGATGATCACATCAAGCACCCATAAGCCGTCAGCGGTACTAGCTGGACGTTACGGCTACCCGGGTATTGAGCGATCAGAAGATCAGCAAGCAAGCCCGCTCCAACTCCTACAAAATCTTGACGGTAACACTTGCCGTACAGTCCGGTCTCCTCGTCTGATATGTCGCATATCAAGTCTAGGGGTGGTAAACATCAGACCCCAATAACCGATAAGTCATGCCAATGTGTGGCTCATAACGGGTCGAGAAACTGCTGGTAACACTTACCCAAAAACCACCGTTTCGCACGCCCTCTTGGATATGGTAAGGTAGAAATCAAAGCACAGTGGGAATCACACAAGACTCTATGACGATCTTGGGTCTACAGACTAACCTATACAAGTGTCACCAGAGAACTGCCATCTGACGTGAGGTATAATACCATCTGAGAGTTCTCGGCGAGTCCGTCCAGTGTACCCAGTCTCCACTGAGCACCTGTATACCATCTCTGATGTCAAACACCAATGGATATAGGATCATCCATCGCCCATCTCATGGGTTGAGAAGCGTATACGCTAGTCTACATTGGTATATTGATGCCCCGTCTCGATATACCCACGACTAGGAACATTAAAGGATGAACTTATGGACTACCATGGCCCCACTAGTATGATTTGCATCATAGTCCTGGTAGTCAAGTACAAATCCTAAGGGCTTTACCAACATGTAATCATAAGACAGTATCAAGAGACAAGTATATATGTTAAGATAAAGAGCAAACAGATAGCATACTATCATATCGAGCAAGAAAGTCCTCTCTATATATGTCCAAACATCCAATATAATATACATCATATGTACAATACTGGCCTTAGGGCATACATACAACTAATAATCTCCCACTTGCACTAGGGCCAGCTGCTGTAGTATCGCATACCGAGCATCCTGAAGAGTCTCTCGAACTGTATCTGGGGAATAGCCTTCGTGAGTGGATCCGCTGTGTTATTCTTCGTGTCAACTCTCCTGATCTCGATCTCCCGGCGATTAACTATCTCCCGGATTAGGTGATACCGCCTCAGAATATGCCTGGATCGCTGATAAGACCTGGGTTCCTTGGCCAAAGCCACCGCTCCATTGTTATCACAATAAAAAGGTAGTGAATGCTTAATGGATGGAACCACTCCAAGTTCAGTTATGAACTTCTTGATCCAGACAACCTCTTTGGTAGCATCGTTGGCAACGATGTATTCAGCTTTCATCATCGAGTCTGCCACGGTCTCCTGCTTGGAACTCTTCCAGCATACCGCCCCTCCGTAGAGGGTAAAGACAAATCCCGAGTGCGACATAAAGTCGTCCTTATCACTCTGGAAGCTCGAATCGGTAAAGGACTCCACTTGGAGTTCTCCGTTACCATACACCAAGAGCTTCTCTTTAGTCCTTCGTAAGTACTTGAGAATGCTCTTCACATCTGTCCAGTGACTCTCTCCAGGATCTGCTTGATACCTACTCACTACACTTAGTGAGTGTGCTACATCGGGTCTGGTACATAGCATCGCGTACATGATAGAGCCTACAGCCGAAGCATAGGGTATCTCTTGAATGCGAGCTCTCTCCAAATCAGTCTTGGGAGACATCTCTTTGGAGAGAGTGAGCCCTGAGATCGTGGGTAAAAATCCACGCTTGGACTCTTCCATACTAAACCTCTTTAGTATTGTGTCAATGTATCTCGATTGGGACAATCCCAGTATCCGTTTAGATCTATCTCTATAGATCTTAATTCCCAAGATATAGGAGGCATCCCCTAGATCTTTCATTGAGAATCGTTGTGATAAGAAAAGCTTGACCGATTGCAGCATAGGAATGTCATTTCCTATCAAGAGTATGTCATCCACGTACAATACGAGGAAGACAACCTTACTCTCTGCTACCTTCTTGTATATACAAGGTTCATCTATATTTTTGACGAAATCAAACTCTTTGATAACGACGTCAAAGCAGATGTTCCAACTCCGCGATGCTTGCTTTAATCCATAAATGGATTTAAGCAGCTTGCACACCTTCCCCCTGCTCCCAGTAGCTACGAAGCCCTCTGGCTGAGTCATGTACACGCTCTCTTCTAAATCATTATTTAGAAAGGCTGTCTTAACATCCATTTGCCAGATTTCGTTGTCATGATATGCGGCGATGGTAAGCATGATCCGGATGGATTTAAGCATAGCCACTGGAGAAAAGGTTTCGTCATAGTCCATACCTGGTCTTTGACGAAAACCCTTTACAACAAGTCTAGCTTTGAAAGTCTCCACTTTCCCATCTACACCAAGTTTTTTATTGAAGATCCACTTGCTCCCAATGGTTTTTACCCCTTTAGGAGCATCTTCAAAAGTCCATACTTTGTTGGTGTACATGGATTCCATCTCGGACCGCCTTGCATCCAGCCATTTCACCGAGTCACTACTCGTGATGGCCTGCTCGAAACTAGTTGGGTCATCATCCTCCATGATGCAATCCTCGCTCCCACCATCCATGAGAAAACCGTAGTATCTCTCAGGTGGGTGAGGAACCCTACTAGATCGACAGAGTGCTGGGGTTCATCAGGAACTACCGAATCCTGTGGATCCACCAAATCTTCTATTGTGGTTTGTACAGCTGGAACCTTTTCTAGTTCTACCTCAGAGCCACTAATCTCTTTTGCAAGAAATTCCTTTTCTAAAAAGGTGGCGTGTTGAGCAACAAACACCCTTTGTTCCTCACTGTGGTAGAAGATATACCCTCGCGAATGCTTGGGATATCCAACAAACTTACACAAAACAGACATTGCCTCGAGTTTGTCCAGTTTTTGTCTTTTGACATAGGCCAGGCAACCCCATATCTTAATAAAATTAAGATATAGTCTCTTCCCCACTCATATCTCATATGGAGTGGTAGGCACGGATTTGGTAGGAACTCTATTCAGTAGGTATGCCGTTGTCTCCAGTGCATACCCCCAGAAGGAAATAGGTAACTCAGCTATGCTCATCATAGAGTGCACCATATTTAATAGGGTGCGGTTCCTCCGTTTCGATACACCGTTGTGCAGTGGTGTATATGGAGGAGTTAGCTGAGAGAGAATCCCATTCTCTTTTAGGAAGTCCAGGAATTCATTGCTCAAGTATTCACCTCCTCGATCAGATCGAAGGATTTTAATACTTTTCCCGGTTTGGTTCTCGACTTCTTGTTTATATTCTCTAAATTTCTCAAAAGCTTTTGATTTGTGTTTCATCAGGAACACATATCCGAATCTAGAGAGATCGTCAGTGAATGTAATGAAGTACAAAGAACCATCCCTGGCATGTGTAGACATGGGACCGCATACATCACTATGTATCAGTCCCAAGAGTTTAGTAACTCTTTCTCCGTGTCCAGTAAACGGAGTTTTGGTCATCTTGCCTTTGAGACATGACTGGCAAGTGTCATAAGATGAAAGTTTTAAAGGATTCAAATATCTATCCTTATGCAACTTAGCTAGCCGTGTCGCATTAATATGACCATGTCTACAATGCCACAAGAAGGATTCGTTCATTTCTGAACTCTTCCTATTGTGTGTGTTTGTTATGCTCAGAACTGTTGATTGATTTAGAACATAAATGCCATTACACAACGTGACTGATCCAACCATCTTTTGGTTCAGAAAAATGTTCATAACATTATCCAGTAATGCAAAATTATATCCCTCTTTACTTAATAAAGAAACCGATATAATATTGCATATCAGGTTCGGCATGTAATAACATTCGTTCAGAATCAGTGTATTACCAGTTGGTAATACAAGGTGATATTCCCCGACGGTTTTAGCTGCAACAATTGCACCATTTCCAACCCTTATGTCTTTATCACCTTCTCCAAGTTCTGTACCTTTTCTCATCCCATGTAACTGATTACATATATGGGATCCTGATCCGGTATCTAATACCCAGGACGTAGAGCAAATGGAGAAACAGTTCTCTGTAACGAACACACCCGAAGAAAATGCATCAACATATACTTTCTTCATTCGGGTGGCATGGGAATCCTGGTATTCCCATATATCATGTTCAGTCTTATAACTTTTATAAGAAATAATGGAACCAACATTCCCCAGCACAATATAACATGCGGGTTCGGTCAATACATCCATATTATTATCTTGATTAAGGCGTGATATGGTCGCTACCTGGAGAGAGAGAGAAGAAAACACTTTAGCGTATGCTCTTGCAAGATCATATTGGTTATTATTTTATCTAATCAGGATGGCTCCCACTGTTTTAATCAAATCTTCCTTCAAACCCTAAAAGGAAAGACTAGCCGGGATTAATTACACCCTACAATTTCGCCAATCTTTCAGCCAGGCCAGTGTCGGTACTTTGAGGGAGGTTCCCCATGCTTTCGCACGGACCTAATTAAGATAATCCTCATTTTCCCAAAGGCATAACCCCGTTGACACCTTTCTAGACACCTACCTGATCGGCTAATTGTCCTGTGTAAAACTCTTCCAGGAGTAACAATTACTCACAGTGGGTATCGGGATCCAACTATCTCATAGAAGGTATGCAATCTCATTGAAAATTTCAACAGTTGAAATTCCCGATAATATTTTGCCCCAAGCATCCCATGACCTTGACGGAGGTCAACAAACCATAGGGTGCAAGTCAAGTTCAACCCGCCATTTCTTGATTGAATCAAACCCACCCGCACAACCCTTGACGGAAGTCAACAAGGTCGTACGACTACCCTAATCCAATTTGCATCATATGCATAAGCAGATAAATACTAGTTAGCTACCGCACACTACGCCTTGACGGAGGTCAACAAACGTAGCACGAATACTAAGTAGGACTTATCTGCAATGACGGAGGGCTACGACAGGTTTTTCTGAAAACCTATTGCGTAATGAACTTGATATCGTTGTAAAAACAAGTGAATTTTGAAAAGGAGTGTTTTTGAGGCTTTCATTAGTTTTGCTAAAGAGGTCAATCCCGGTGAAGGGATCTCGGCTCTTTCCTCATCGAATAAGGTGCGGGATATATCATATATATCACTATGCAAAGCAAAACTCCAAAACCAATCAAAAGAAAAACCGAGTGTTGTAGCATCTGCCAGTTTTGCTAAAGAAGTCATTCCCAATGAAGGGATCTCGGCTCTTTCCTCATCGAATAAGGTGCGGGATATATCATATATATCACTATGCAAAGCAAAAACTGTAGCTACCCTTTTTGAAAAATTTGATTCTACAACATATTTTAGGTTTCTTTTCTTTCATTAATCACATTAATGAAGTCCCATCATTTGAGTCACCTAAACATCACAGATAAATACGACGTACACTTATGTCATCCGCATTCGTCTTGATGTCCCTTCATGCACCGTTAGGTTAGGTAACTAACGGCAGAGCGGGGCAGGGCTAGCGCGGGTGTAAAACATAAGTAACGTCTATATAATATATCATATATACTATATACAGTATCCATCTCAACATATCAAATGATCACATCACAGATATCGCAGCAGAAGAAACATATGAAATATTGGATATACTAGGAGGTCCGTGTTTTATTTTGAGCCTCTATAAAACACGGATTCCACGGTCGTGATGAATAGCCAAACCCACACCCCTAGACCTCTACGAGAGCGGCAAGCAATCCTACCAATTCTAGAGTTAGGAGACCCGGACTCGACTCCTCGAGTTGGTCTCCTACTGGACTCTAGAACCCAGTTACTTGTGCTCCCCTCCTTGGGTCTATCCTAATGCGGAAAAGTAAATAATATACATCAATGGCGACATCAACCCCAACCCGGAAGTGCCCCAATAAAAGAATATTACATACATTGAATTTTACATGAATGAAAATAAAAACTCTCATCTCACATAAAACCCCCGGCTATTCAAAACGTGACGATCCAATATAACATATCCAGCAACACATAACATCACATGCCATCAACGTAAGTAAATATGTGCATCCTAATTGTCGTTGTCATATAGCAACGAAACCGGCGATACCACATATTACACTTACGGTCGCAGAAAAACTAGACGATGTTAAACATTCCGATCGAATTAGCAAACACCCACAATTACCCAGAAAGCTCAACACTTGAACGTAGTTTAAAAGGATTCAGCACATGCCACAGTACCAATGAACCAGCCGTAGAAGGGCCAAACCAACGCCTCACATGTGGCACCGCTGAACCACCACAAACCCGAGGGTTCAGTGGCGGTTCTGACGGTCACATAATCGAGTTAAGTGTTTGTTCTTCTAGAGGGTCCATCGCATAACTTGCATGATGTTTGAAAGCTTTTTAACTACGGGAAAAATCCAACGCTTGGAAATTTTCCCGGCAAGGGTTAAAGCGGGTATTTGACATCCGATTGAACTTTTTAATATCGTCTAAAGTAACCCGAAAATAGTTAAAATTATGACTAAGAAACACTCCGAGTTGTCTTTGCATTGAGTTAATCATCACATGAAAAAGTAGCAAAAATAAACAACACCTGAAACCCCAAATCTCAGAGAACAGACCATGAAAAAATTTTGGGACCCTGAGGACATGCCCAGGGCGGCCTCCCCGGTTTTACCCCCCATGTGCTCGGTCCAAATCCAAACACTGGGTCCCAAACTTCTTCCATGCTCCTATGTTTGCTCAAAGATGATTCTGCACTTGTTTGAAAAAATTTTGGAGCTCGTTTTAAAATCGACAGAAACATGGAATTATGGTTTCAAGTTTCGGAGTTTCTTTCGTATTTGTAATCTAACATTATCCGTATAATTTTCTATCTAGGCTCTGATACCACTGTAGGGTTCCAATCGACGGCAGCAAGGTTTCGGGAGGCATCGTCCATGCCATTTTCAAAAAATTACTATTGAAAGGAACTCTAAACTAGAATCGTTAACTAGAAACTAATACGGGAACAATAGTAAACCATTTACCAGCTAAGTGAAATAGAAATACAACCATTGTAGATCGGTCCTTCACTTCAATAGCTCCTTGTTGTAGTCCCTTTGCTGCGATCGTAGTTCTCCTGGACTCTTGCATGGCTTCACGAGGCAAAAAAGTGATCTTGCTTGAAGTCTTTGAAGCCGAAGATGATCTACGTCGAGGGGATGCCAACTCAAGCTGCTACTTCACTAACTAAAAGATTAGTAAAGCAAACACGCTATACTAAAGTGCTAATCTAGTAGAGGATGAGGAAATAGAAAGTGGGCTCACTTTAGAATTATTATTCTCACAATATTTTTCTCACTTTTTCAAACCCTAGAATCCTTTTTCTTTTGGAGGAAGAAGATGAAGAAAGAAGAAGAGAAATGAGATAATGATCAAGTGAGGGAGTGAACCATGGTGAGTGAGTATCATATACTAATTCATGTAGAGACATAACCATGGCTAATTGTGGTGGTTAGGTTACTAAATATCTTAAATAAAAAAAACTAATGGACTTAGTCAAAGCATCCACAAGCTTCCACTAGCTTCATGCAATAATCTAATATTCCACTAATTTTGTTTTCACTTTAAATATTAAAACCCAATATCACAAATAGAATGGTGTAAGTCTCATACACCCATGTATGTTGTATCAACAACCATGATACAAAAAGAAAAACACAATTTAATATATATCATATATATATTAAGTGTGTACTTGTGAGAAAAAATGCTTAAGTGAGCAAATGTTAGTTAATGTAAATTAGTATATCAAATATAAAATTATACTCTAAATTATCAAATCAACACTTGATTTAATAATCCGGCTATATCACATATAACCGACTAACATCCAATGTATCGACTTATCGAATCAACACTTGATTCGATAACCCGGATATATCTCATATAACCGACCGATACAGAAAGTCGCAAGAATAAAATACGGTATCACATACACGCATTATTCTCGGTCCCGCACATATCACATATGTGCTCCCATTTCGTTTTACCTGAGCCAGTAAAACCTCTATGTAGGACTCTAAAGACTCGTCAATACGCCGGCAGTAGGTGATGATCACATCAAGCACCCACAAGTCGTCAGCGGTACTAGCTAGACGTAACGGCTACCCGGGTATTGAGCGGTCAGAAGATCATCAAGCAAGCCCGCTCCAACTCCTGCAAAAGCCTGACGGTAACACTTGCCGTACAGTCCGGTCTTCTCGTCTGATATGTCGCATATCAAGTTTAGGGGTGGTAAACGTCACACTCCAATAACCGATAAATTATGCCGATGTGAGGCTCATAACGGGTCGAGAAACTACTGGTAACACTTACCAGTAAATCTCTAAAACAGCCCAGGTCAGGGACTTCCCTGTCAAGGCAAATCGAGCACAATGCAACATCAACCCCCAATACCGGGAGAGACGAAACCCCTCCTATCGCTCATTGCCTCCATGTGACTCGGGACTGTACCCAAAAACCACCATTTTGCACGCCCTCTTGGACATGATATGGTGGAAATCAAAGCACAGTGGGAATCACACAAGACTCTATGACGATCTCGGGTCTACAGACTAACCTGTACAAGTGTCACCAGAGAACTGCCATCTGACGTGTGGTATAATACCATTTGGGAGTTCTCGGCGAGTCCGTCCAGTGTACCCAGTCTCCACTGAGCACCCGTATACCATCTCTGATGTCAAACACCAATGGATATGGGATCATCCATCGCCCATCTCATGGGTCGAGAAGCGTATACGCTAGTCTACACTGGTATATCGATGCCCCGTCTCGATACACCCACGACTAGGAACATTAAAGGATGAACTTATGGACTACCATGGCCCCACTAGTATGATCTGCATCATAGTCCTGGTAGTCAAGTACAAATCCTAAGGGCTTTACCAACATGTAACCATAAGACAGTATCAAGAGACAATTATACATGTTAAGATAAAGAGCAACCAGATAGCATACTATCATATCGAGCAAGAAAGTCCTCTCTATATATGTCCAAGCATCCAATATAATATACATCATATGTACAATACTGGCTTCTAGGACATACATACAATTAACATTGGGTTCTTAGCCTTCTCTTGATCTTGCAATCTCTTCATTGAGCTTGCAAGTTTAAGTTTAAGCTATTGAACCCATGGTTTGTAATGTGTTCTTTGGGTTCTTGGTAGTTTCTATCTCTTTTACTTACTTGCATTTTCATTCTAGCTTTACTTACTTGCTCTCTTATATTCTTGCCCTTTATTTACATGCAATTTAAATACCATGCCCTTTTCTTTCTTGTAATGTTGTCTTTTATTTTCTTTGTATCTTTTATTTGCTCTTTTTCCTTGTTGTTTGGATGGTTGTGAATATGTTGTTGTTAGGTTTTGTAAGTTAAAGTTTTCGTTTCTTATTTCGTTTGCCCCTTATTTTCCAATTGAACTCCGTCCAAACCTTACACAAGCGCTCTGTTAGGCAACCTACCCTATTAAGGTATCGGTGATCCCTAACCGCGACCGGTTGCGTTCGGATTGGCCGGAGGCGAAAGCAAGCGACAAGAACAGACGGACAACGGTCAATAAGCTGGATTTCACAAATACCGTGCCTAAGCACTCTAATCCACTTTGTTGCCGATTGCTCTAAGCTTTAATGGTCGAGTTCGGCATAAAGGATTAAGTACGGAAATCCATAACTTACACTAACCTAGCGACTACCAACAAATTTATACTTGCATATAAACACTTAGGGTAGAATCGAACATTCCGCCATGTGCATTAACTCGTTATAACAAGAACGTAAAATGCTTCGTCTCCCTGCGGACGACCCGTGCTCACCGCGGCTAGCTACACGTGACGCCGTCCTTGATCGCGGTTAAACTTTAGAACTTAAAAACATGGCATGCCAAAAGCTTGCCGATCAGAGCTCATGTGCTCATCATTTTCCAAATAGGTCTTAGTCCCAAACACGACTACAGATCTTCCAACGGACATTGGTTCAAGGGTACATCTCCTCACACCTCTGATACATGTCGTTGTAATTCTTCAGCGTCTTCAGAGAGGTGGTGGGTCCCGATAACCAATAACTCTTTGGTGCACTCTCAAATTGATGGGTACATCCCACAATGGGCCGAATTGTCCTTAAACAAGCAACGGACCACAACGTCCTTACACTAACACAATGGAGCCCAAATCCTCTTTTGTTGGGTCTGAATGATCCCAAAATTTTGTTGAGTGGATCTTAGTCTAAAATTAAACTAACGTATCCTCAAAAAACATTTAAATTGATCTTAATCACAAACGAGATTAACGATCCTTAAATCAACCCAAACCCAAATCTAAGAATATACGGATTTGGACTAATCCACGCCCTACGGGCAACAACATAAATTAGTCTCCGTATACAATCCACGGGCAACCGAAAATAAAATCAACACATATGACACGAAGTGACCTTCTGTAGCAGGATAACGTGGTTACCGCAATGCGGTAACGTAATTAACTGCATGGGCTTGCGCCTGCAGGGAAGAGTGTCCCCACAATCAAAACCTTCTCATAATGAGGGGGGATCTGACGAAGTCTGCTACAATGACCGCATCCGTCCAAACCTCCGATACACGGTGCCATAAATCAACTTGGCATTTTCGAAGAGGTGGACGGATAAATCAAAATAGCATTTACCCCCAAATTCAGGCAAGGCGTTTGTCTGCCCCATTTTCGACGGTAAACAGATTCTCGCACGCCCGGTTGGACCTTTTCCTCTTTCCACTCCACACTTCGTGTGTCATGTTCGCGAACAAATCGCAGTTTAATATAGTTGTCTTTGGATTCGAGGTACTAAGATTTGGTGTCTTGCCCCATGCAGAAAAGGAGATAACATTGATGGCCTCCAGCTGCACTAACTATAACAGCAACTCTCACTCCGCCCCGATTGGAGGAGTGACTTACGGGCCCCAAGCAGCCTCCATCTTTGCAATGCCAGTGGAATAGGTGACTCAGGCCACCACTGGACTGTTCTTTAGGACCATGATCCTGCCAGCAAGCTTCACTGCCCCAGTGCCATCACAAGATGCTCCGAAGAAGTCGTTCTTTGATCGACTTGCAACCACCACAGCCCCTCTCAACGGGTCGTCCAACTCTGCCACCTCGGTCTTTGAAAGATTGAGCCAAAGCTACAGTGGGTCTACAAACAGGCTCGCTATACCTGAAGGGGTTATCCCGAAGAGGATAGCCATTCCAGTTCCGGCAGGTGAAGTCGTCAGAAGGGATTCTCCTGCTAAAGGACCGGTCTTTGCAAGATTGGTCGTTCCAACTCCTGCTTCATGCGAAGTCACCAAGACTGCTTCCCCTATCAAAAGGTCGGCCTTCGCAAGATTGACCGCCTCCTCTCAACGGACGTCAGTCTTCAACAGGCTGGCACTAGCAGTAGTGTCACGTCCCGCTTCCCGGTATACGGCGAAGAGGACGGGATTGGTCCGCTACGTATTTACTCTGAAGTAAATACGCTAAGTATATCTAAGCAATATAAAAGTAAATACACAAGAGACAAGATATAATAAAACATCAACTTTATTTATTAACATTCTTTTGTACAATACATGAAGAGTAAATACAACTGAAATAAAAGCGATGCCTAAACAATGGCATAACAGAAATGTAAAGTACTGAAAGGAAATGTGCACAATGAAACTAAAGCGATGGGTCTTCAGCAAACTGATCCAAGTCTTCAGCAGTAGGCTCGATCTCTGACGTGTCCAAATTACCTGACGGCATTCAAAGAAGAAAGAAAGAGAATGTCGTCAGCGAACAGATTGCTCGGTAAGTCCCAAAGATAAGGGGAAAGTAGAATAGACAGAATAAGATGGTATCTTTTAAAGTTGTATTATCTTGTAGTAATGTTGTATTAACGCTGTTGTTCGTAGCTTGGTACCGAAGTATGCCAGTGTATACTAGAGGAGTCTCTATATGCCAGAAACTAGATGCAAGTATAGTACAAGGAACCGTTTATGCCATGGTACAACAAAAACTGGATTCATGTTAGGTGTATTAAGTCTTACAGTCTCGTGCCACTTTTAACACCTTCCGTACCAATCTACCCCTTAAACCCCGTAGTGTCTTGTTTGTATTGTATTGTATTATAAATTGTATTGATTGTTTAATTGGATGACTGACCGAAACCATGATATCAATAAACGGATGTAACTGTAGAATCATTTAAATGGAGTAACTGGAGAACCATGTAAATGGAATGTATATCCATGGTTCGGTTCAGTCAAGTTGTATAGATTGATAGATTGAATATATGGAATAATGGATTCATGGATTCGTGTTGGATTGTAATATTATAGATTGTAGATTATAAATTATATATTGTACTTGAATCATATTCAAGTCAGATTATAATGAGACTCGTCTGAGTCAGACAGTTAGAAAAGTATATTGAAGTCCCGATTGTTTTGATGTTATCGGTAACCTTTCGTGTCTTTTTTTTCAAAGACGATTACCGTATTGATAATACCGTTGTTAAGTTGTCGACCATAGATAGGCAAGCACCCACTTCTCCGGCTCCCTGAGGCTCAAGAGATTAATCCCGCTTACCTATATTTACTAGGGTCCTTAGGGTAAATTATCGAACTTGAGGGGGTTTTATGTAAAAATACTTTTATATACTTTTCAAAATACACGCCAAGCATTTATTATTCGTCTTTAGCATTGTAATGAATGTGGCTTTTATATTGTGATATTTCTAGTGAAAATATCCTAATTTTAAAAATAAAGGTATTTATCTGTAATATTGATTTGTATGGAATTCATGGTATTTTAGTGTAAAATT
This sequence comes from Agapanthus africanus, assembly GCA_030015575.1. NCBI lineage: Eukaryota > Viridiplantae > Streptophyta > Magnoliopsida > Asparagales > Amaryllidaceae > Agapanthus > Agapanthus africanus. Next base: position 764,009,053 of record JASDDO010000022.1, on the reverse strand, counting down.
GATTCTTGTGATATTGTAGAAAAGGTGGAATATTTATAATACTTCAAAAATAGATATGTTTATGTTATATATACATATATTTATATGAAAATAGCTTTTGTATATATCTATAATTTTCTAGAAATCTCGTTTTCTTAAGATGCCGTATTTTAAATCTCGCACTAATGCTCATTGCGGAGGTCTAAATCTCGCACTATTAAGCCCGAGGATGTGCGATAATCCGCACCCTCCCGAACGGATTTCCCAAATGGGTTGTAGCGGCGCTTTGCAAAGATTTGTATAAATACTAATCGTTAAGGAAAACGGTTTTTATTAATTATGGTATTTAAATGAAAAGGTGTCGTTTTCCCGTATTATATGTTTTAGGGTCTCCTAAGTCAATTAGACTCCTCCTAACTGGTCCAAAGCGATAAGTTGTGAGATACCTCAAATCGCCTCTTCACCGCCAATTGTGGCCAGGTAAGTACAAGTGAAGAAAGGAGGGATCCGCTCACGAATCACCGTGAGACAGGCCTTTTAAAGTTACCTTTCTCACTTGTCTAGCCTAGATACCACAAAGTCAGATTTAGATAAACGACTGAATGCCCACAACCTTATCCTATTTTCATAACAAGTGGTATTTATTTGTAAAGATGCATCAATACTAAATCTTTTAGAAATGGTCTTATTAAGTAAATGGTATTTAAATAAAAATGTTTGTTTTCCCGTATTCTAAGTTCTCAAGGGTATCGTGTTATGTTGCATATGAGTGTGTGAGGAGGTAGGTCGTTACCTCGTGATCTAGTTAAAGGTATATCAAGTTTAATGGGGTTAAATGTAGAATTGAAACACTGTGGTATTTAAGTGAAAAATAAGATAAATTGATATAGCCATCATTTTATGAAATGAAACTTGATCAATTTGGTTGATTAGTATTTAATAGTCAACATGAGAGAGTTTAAGCATAATTGTATTAACAAGAAGTGAAGTTTTCTAAGAAACCGAATCGGAAATCGGATTTGTTCCGATTCCGTCGGGTTTTGTAAATCCGTATATTTTTAAATAGAAAAGAGAGATAGAAAATGGGACTTACGGGCTTTGGAAAATAATGATAGTGAGATGGAAGGATAGGGATCGCCGGTGCGTCGCTTCATCGCCGATAGCTCCTAGAACGATCGCCGGAAGTTCGACGGGAATTTCACCGTAGCTTCGCTTCGTGCTCGTTTTCAAAGTACACAAGATCTGTTGAGAATTTTAGAGAGTTGACTCAGAGTTTTGGGTGAGAGGGTAGAGGGTAGGTGTGGTATTTATAGGGTTAGGCTAGGGTTAGGGTAGATGAAAGGTTAAAATGAAAAATATGATAAAATGTATTTAAAATGTATTAAAAGTGGAGTAATTGGGGTTTTAAAAGACCTATGGAAAAGGTCTGAGGCTAAAATTTTGCAGGTGCATAGGGAATGTGAAAAGACACAATTTTCATGTTGGGGCCGTCGCCGGAATCGGCCGACTAGGGGGTGACTCGGCCGTGACTCGGTTGGAGGACCGAGTCGGCCGAGTCGAGGCCGAGTCGGCCGATTCCCAGTCGAGTCAGGCGGCCGGGATCCCCCCCGACGGTTCATCTAACCTCTGGCAATGTTACATTTTTAGGTGTAGTGGGGTTTTTGTGAGATATGCACGTATAAACCCTTGGTATTCTAAAGGTTTTTTAAAAAATCAATATTAAAAATAATGTGGGGTATGGGATTTGAACTCTGGTGGCTTGGTTCAGCAGTGCAAGGTATTACCAATGTGCCACAAGCTCCTTCTTGTAATTAAGGAGTGAAATAGATACTTAAAATGGTAACAGCAACATTAAATACTCTAGGTATACTTTAAATTTAAAGCAAATTTATGTAAACTAAAAATGGAGTTGTTGTAGTCTATCCTCCTTACAAAAATTTCGTCCTCGAAATTTACAACTTTTATTTGAGGACTAGTTTACAAAGAGGTGTGGATATCTTGCACGCATTTCATCTTCTCTTTCCCAAGTGGACTCTCCTGGAGTGTCTTTCCTCCACATTACTCGGACCAAGTTGACTTTCTTGTTCCGAAGTGTCTTCACTTTCCTGTCCAGGATCTCCACAGGTTGTTACTCACAAGACAAGTCGGGTTGTATAGTGAGCTCGGAATGATCAAGAACATGGCTGGGGTCACTCACATACCTTCTGAGTTGGGATATGTGGAACACATTATGCACTCCTTCCAATGAGGGTGGAAGCGCAGCGGTATGCCATTTCACCGACTCGTTCGGGTATGTCGAACGGTCCAATGTATCTGGGACTTAGCTTACCCCGTCTTCCAAATTGGATCACTCCGCGGTTCGGAGATATCTTTAAGAATACATGATCTCCTGGCTAGAACTCCAATTGACGTCTCTTTGCATCAGCCCAGTGCTTCTGTCGATCTTGAGCTATGCGCATCCTTTCCCTGATAGTACGAACCAAATCAACAGTCGCTACTATCATCTCTGGACCAAGAAGTTCCCTATCTCCGATGTCGTCCCAACTTAATGGTGATCGACACTTCTTTCCATACAATGCTGCAAAAGGTGCCATTCCTATGCTTGCTTGATAGATGTTGTTATACGAGAACTCCACAAGATGCAGGTGATCTTCCCACGATCGTTTGAAGTCTAACATACACACTCTGAGCATATCCTCCAAGATCTGAATAGTTCGCTCAAACTGACCATCTGTTTGTGGATGATAAGCCGTGCTGAAGTTCAGACTTGTTCCCAAGCTTGCTTGCAGACTCTGCCAAAACTGCGATCGGAACCTGGTGTCATGATCGGAGACAATGCAGACCGGTACTCCATGAGGTCTCATAATTTCCTGTATGAGTTCATGGGTATCAGAGATAGTACATTCTGAAGAGTTTAAATCTTTAAATAGATTATTACCTCCATGTACTTCTTTGCTAGTGTCTCAGTTGATTGGCCAACTCGAAATGGAATGAAGTGAGCCAACTTTATGAGTCGATCCACAATGACCCATACGGCATCGTTACCCTTTGTGCTGCGAGGAAGAGCAGTCGCAAAATCCATCATGATGTGTTGCCACTTCCATTCTGGGATTGGTAACGGTTGAAGTAGTCCAGCTGTCCTGTGATGTTCAGCCTTTACTTGCTGACACACCAAACATTTTGCGACACTTCTGGCTACTTCACGCTTCATTCCATACCACCAATAATTCTGACGTAGATCTTTGTACATTTTGGTACCTCCAGGATGTACTGAGTAGGGAGAGCTGTGAGCTTCTTTCATTAACTCTTTCCGTACAGGACCTTTTGGTACACACAATCTGCTGCCGTATCTCAAAGATCTGTCTTCATGGTTGATGAAGTCTGTTCTGAGTCCATTCTCCACTTGTTCTCTGATCTTTTGCAACTTAGCATCACTTGCTTGAGCCGCTTTGATCTGATTGACAATAGTTGATTGAACTTGTAAATTCATCAAACTTGAAGCGTTACCTGGCATGACTACCTCAATCTCCATCTGATGCAAGTCTTGTTGAAGCTTCCACTGAGCGGTGAGATTCATCGATAATGGTTGGCGACTAAGTGCATCAGGTACCACATTCACGTTCCCTGGGTGATATTGCAAGTTGATGTCAAAGTCCACCATGAGTTCTAACCATCTTCTCTGCCGCATATTCAACTCCTTCTGAGTAAACACGTACTTCAGGCTCTTATGATCTGTGTAGATGTTCACTCGTTCACCAAGTAGATAATGGCGCCAAATCTTGAGAGCAAGGATGACGGCTGCCAACTCCAGGTCATGCGTCGGATAATTGTGCTCATGAGTCTTCAGTTGTCTTGAAGCATAAGCCACAACCTTACCGTGCTGATGTAGAACACATCCTAATCCCTTGTCGGATGCATCGCAATGCACTTCGAATCCTCCAGATTGATCCGGTATGACGAGAATAGGTGCTGATGTCAACCTTGACTTGAATTCTACGAAAGCTTGTTCGCATGCTTCTGACCACACAAAATCTTCATCTTTACGTGTAAGCTTAGTCAAGGGTGTTGCTATCTTCGAAAAGCTTTCAATGAACCTTTTGTAATATCCAGCTAAACCGAAGAAACTCCGAATGTCCTTCACTGACTTTGGTGTAGGCCATTCGCTAACTGCTGAAACTTTTGCTGGATCCACAGAGATTCCTTCGCCTGATACGATATGTCCAAGAAAACCAACTTGCTTTAGCCAAAACTCTCACTTGCTGTACTTGGCATAAAGCTGATGTTGTCGAAGAGTTTCCAGGATAATTCGTAGGTGCTCTGCATGCTCTTTCCAACTCTTAGAATACACCAGGATGTCGTCGATGAAGATGACAACAAACCTGTCTAAGTACTCCCGGAAAACTTGATTCATTAGGTTCATGAATATTGCTGGTGCGTTGGTCACTCCAAATGGCATCACTAGAAATTCGTAATGTCCATAGCGAGTTCTGAAAGCTGTTTTGTGAATATCAGCTTCCTTGGCCTTCACCTGATGATAACGTGAACGAAGATCCAATTTAGAGAACAAACAAGATCCACTTAGCAGATCGAATAAATCGTCGATGCGCGGAAGTGGATATTTGTTCTTTATCGTGACTTCGTTCAAGGTTCTATAATCGATGCACATTCTGTATGAACCTTCCTTCTTCTTCATAAGTAGTACAGGTGCTCCCCAACTTGAAGTGCTGGGACGAATCCATCCTTTCTCCAATAATTCGTCCAACTGTGTTCGGACTTCCTTCAAACCTTCCGGACTTAGTCTATAAGGTGCGTTGATCACCGGTTGTGCTCCTGGTACTAAACCAATACCGAATTCAAGAGCTCGGTCGGGAAGCAAACCTGATATATCGTCAGGAAATACATCGTCGAACTCTCGAACCACAACTGGTCTTGATTCTTCCTCCGCTTGAGCTGCTGCAACTACTGCTTCCCTTGACTTCGCTTTGTAGGTACTTGGCTCCAGGGTACGGTCTCCGCTTTTGAAATAGAAGACCGGATGGTCTGGAATCTCGAATACTACCCTCCTTTAACGACAGTCGATGGTAGCATAAAAAGTTCCAAGCCAATCCATTCCTAGAACCACATCGAAGTTCGGTATGTCCAGTATTTTGAAGTCGGCATAAAACTCTCTGCTGCAGACGACGACTGGACACAAGCTGTATCCCATGGTTGCCACGCCATTTCCTGAAATGACATTCCAGCTGGATACAAGCGGTGAGACTGGAATCGCATGGGTTCGGACGAACCGTTGCGACACTAAAGCAGTGAGATGCTCCAGTATCAAACAGTGCTAGTGCAGGTAGTGAGGCTACTAGGATTGTACCTAAGGTATGTGGGATATGTTTTAGGTATAGGGAAAAGTATGTAAATAAGTAGCAAGATTGAAAAGAAAGGTTTGAGAAGAAAAGTTTACCAGTGATAACTTGGCCAGTAGCCTCAGCTTCTTCCACGGTCATCGTGAAAGCCTGGCGCCTTGGTACATTCCTCCTGGCCTGAGGAGCATTCCTCGGAACGTTCCTTTGAGCTTGATGGAACTGACGAGGAGGTGGTGCAGCTTGTGGTCCTCAGGGTGGTGCAGGTAGTGCAAGTCTTGGAGCAGGGGCTTGGATGGCTGGACGCTGTGGGTAATTGTTTGCTGGCCTGGGTGCAGCAATTGGATTTTGTTTATGAGGACAAGATCCAATACCATGAGCAGCTGAGCCGCAGATCAAGCAAAGGTTGTTCGCACGTCGGCAATCTTTCGCCAGATGCCCATTTCTCTTGCGGTAGTTACAAAAGGCTAAGCTGGGCCTGTTGATTGGTGCTCCTGGACGTCTTGGCACAAAAGGTGGTCTGGACGAGGCTCCTCCTGCCATTTGGTTGGCAAGGCGCTTAACTCCTGCAGACTGAAGTCAGCCCCTTTCTTTTATCACTGCCTCATAACTGCGCGCAGCTTTCAGAGCATCCTCATGAGTTGGAAATTTCCCTGTGGCTAGTGCAGCCTGAATTTCCGTGTCCAAACCTTGTTGAAAGCGACGGGCTCTAATATCATCCGTCGGTATCAAGTGTGCCGCGAATCTGTTTAAAGGATTGTGTTAGCTGTGTAGTATGTGATATTTAAAAATTGAACTATTGTGACATATCTTACCGACTTAGCATGGTGAATTCGGCCTCATACTCATCTACTGACTTTTCCCACATCGAACCTTGTTGTAGATGAATGAACTGTTGTTCAATGGCAAACCTGGCAGTCACATGGAAGTACTTCGCGTCGAACTTATCGCGAAAAGTCTTCCATTCAATAGGCTGTACAAGGCGGCTTTCTTCCGCCTTCCACCAGTTACGAGCATTGTCCGTGAGCTGCAGTTTCGCCACACGGACCCAAGCTATGTCTGGCACTTGTGCTGCCGCCAGATCATCCTCTATGCTTTGTGCCCATTCCTCGGCTTCAAGTGGGCTTCCCTTTCCAGAGAACTGCTTGGGATGTAAAGCCCTGAATTGCTTTACCCCAGGTGTGTCGGTCTCGGGATGGTTCAGAAGTTGTTGCTATCCCTCAAGAAAGGTGCAGATCGCCTCAAGTAGAACCGTTTGCTTGGTGGGTGGCACAGGAACAGCAGGTGTGAGAGGTAGTGGTGGAGGTGTGTTGTTGACATTGGTGCTGGTGTTGTTCGGGGAATCCATAACCTTGAAGAAAAATTTGGGTTAAGACAGATTCAAGTACATGAAATGATAGGATTCAAGGAATATGAAATTGTAAGATTCAAGGAACATGAATTGTAAAGAATGTTTTAGTTGCTAGTTCTTGTGTTATATTGCTTAGGTTTGTTCACGCAGAACAGAACTGCATAGTATGGTCCTATACAGCTCTGACCTGCATGGGCCACCAACAAAACCTGTCACGCCCCGCTTCCCGGTATACGGCGAAGAGGACGGGACTGGTCCGCTACGTATTTACTCTGAAGTAAATACGCTAAGCGTATCTAAGCAATATAAAAGTAAATACACAAGAGACAAGATATAATAAAACAGCAACTTTATTTATTAACATTCTTTTGTACAATACATGAAGAGTAAATACAACTGAAATAAAAGCGATGCCTAATCAATGGCATAACAGGAATGTAAAGTACTGAAAGGAAATGTGTACAATGAAACTAAAGCGTTGGGTCATCAGCAAACTGATCCAAGTCTTCAGCAGTAGGCTCGATCTCTGACGTGTCCAAATTACCTGATGACATTCAAAGAAAAAAGAAAGAGAATGTCGTCAGCGAACAGGTCGCTCGGTAAGTCCCAAAGATAAGGAGAAAGTAGAATAGACAGAATAAGATGGTATCTTTTAAAGTTGTATTATCTTGTAGTAATATTGTATTAATGCTGTTGTTTGTAGTTTGGTACCGAAGGATGCCAGTGTATACGAGAGGAGTCTCTATATGCCAGAAACTAGAGGCAAGTATAGTACAAGGAACCGTTTATGCCACGGTACAACAGCAACTGGATTCATGTTAGGTGTATTAAGTCTTACAGTCTCGTGCCACTTTTAACACCTTTCGTACCAATCTACTCCTTAAACCCCGTAGTGTCTTGTTTGTATTGTATTGTATTATAAATTGTATTGATTGTATAATTGGATGACTGACCGAAACCATGATATCAGTAAACGGATGTAACTATAGAATCATGTAAATGGAGTAACTGGAGAACCATGTAAATGGAATGTATATCCATGGTTCAGTTCAGTCAAGTTGTATAGATTGATAGATTGAATATATGGAATAATGGATTCATGGATTCGTGTTGGATTGTAATATTGTAGATTGTAGATTCTAAATTGTAGATTGTTCTTGAATCATATTCAAGTCATATTATAATGAGACTCATCTGAGTCAGACAGTTAGAAAAGTAAATTGAAGTCCTGATTGTTTTGATGTTATCGGTAACCTTTCGTGTCTTTTTTTTCAAAGACGATTACCGTATTGATAACACCGTTGTTAAGTTGTCTACCATAGATAGGCAAGCACCCACTTCTCCGGCTCCCTGAAGCTCAAGAGATTGGTCCCGCTTACCTATATTTACTAGGGTCCTTAGGGTAAATTATCGAACTTGAGGGGGTTTTATGTAAAAATACTTTTATATACTTTTCAAAATACACCCCATGCATTTTTTATTCGTCTTTAGAGTTGTAATGAATGTGGCTTTATATTGTGATATTTCTAGTGAAAATATCCTAATTTCAAAAATAAAGGTATTTATTTGTAATATTGATTTGTATGGAATTCATGGTATTTTAGTGTAAAATTGATTCTTGTGATATTGTAGAAAAGGTGGAATATTTATAATACTTCAAAAATAGATATGTTTATGTTACATATACATATATTTATATGAAAATAGCTTTTGTATATATCTATAATATTCTAGAAATCTCGTTTTCTTAAGATGCCGTATCTTAAATCTTTTGAGACCGAATACTCCTTTCGGAGGTCTGAATCTCGCACTACTAAGCCCGAGGATGTGCGATAATCCGCACCATCCCGAATGGGTTTCCCAAATGGGTTGTAGCGGCGCTTTACAAAGATTTGTATAAATATTAATCGTTAAGGAAAACGGTTTTTATTAATTATGGTATTTAAATGAAAAAGTGTCGTTTTCCCGTATTTTATGTTCTAGGGTCTTCTAAGTCTACTAGACTACTCCTAACTGGTCCAAAGCGGCAAGTTGTGAGATACCTCAAATCGCCTCTTCACTGCCAATTGTGGCCAGGTAAGTATAAGTGAAGAAATGAGGGATCCGCTCACAAATCACCTTGAGACAGGCCTTTTAAAGTTACTTTTCTCACTTGTCTAGCCTAGACACCACAAAGTCAGGTTTATATAAACGACTGAATGCCCAAAACCTTATCCTATTTTCATAATAATGGGTATTTATTTGTAAAGATATATCAATACTAAATCTTTTAGAAATGGTTTTATTAAGTAAATGGTATTTAAATGAAAATGTTTGTTTTCCCGTATTCTAAGTTCTCGAGGGTATCGGGTTATGTTGCATATGAGTGTGTGAGGAGGTAGGTCGTTACCTCGTGATCTACTTAAAAGTATAGCAAGTTTAATGGGGTTAAATATAGAATTGAAACAATATGGTATTTAAGTGAAAAATACGATAAATTGAAATAGCCATCATTTTATGAAATGAAACTTGATCAATTTGGTTGATTAGTGTTTAATAGTCAACATGAGTGAGTTTAAGCATAATTGTATTAACGAGAAGTGAAGTTTTATAAGAAACCGAATCAGGAATCGAATTTGTTCCGATTCCGTCGGGTTTTGTAAATCCGTATTTTTTTAAATAGAAAAGAGAGATAGAAAATAGGACTTAAGGGTTTTGGAAAATAATGACAGTGAGATAGAAGGAGAGGGATCGCCGGTGCGTCGCTTCGTCGCCGAGAGCTCCTAGAACGATAGCCGGAAGTTCGCCGGGAATTTCACCGTAGTTTCGCTTCGTGCTCGTTTTCAAAGTACACAAGATCTCTTGAGAATTTTAGAGGGTTGGCTCAGAGTTTTGGAGTGAGAAGGTAGAGGGTAGGGGTGGTATTTATAGGGTTAGGCTAGGGTTAGGGTAGATGAAAGGTTAAAATGAAAAATGTGATAAAATGTATTAAAAATGTATTAAAAGTGGAGTAATTAGGGTTTTAAAAGAGCTCTGAAAATGGGCTGAGGCTAAAAGTTTGCGGGTGCATAGGGAATGTGAAAAGACACAATTTTCATGTTGGGGCCGTCGCCGGAATCGGCCGACTCGGGGGTGACTCGGCCATGACTCGGTCGGAGGACTGGGATTTGAACTCTGGTGGCTTGGTTCAGCAGTGCAAGGTATTACCAATGAGCCACAAGCTCCTTCTTGTAATTAAGGAGTAGAATAGATACTTGAAGTGGTAACAGCAATATTAAATACTCCAAGTATACTTTAAATTTAAAGCAAATTTATGTACACTTAAAATGGAGTTGTTACAAGTAGACCTTCACCAGAGCGAGGAGCATGACGAAGCCGCTCTGACGACAAAGGTGGTCCCGTCTGCACGACATGCTCGACGTCGTCACTGGCGCCAAGTAAAGAAAGCTGGGGACAGTTCTCCCTCTGGACTTACCCCACCAGCTCCAATAGTGAAAATTGACGTTGTTGTTCCAACTGGGAACAGCTTCGAGCTGCTCAGGAGGGTGCGCAAGAACTCTCCAACCGCTATACTAAAGAAGTCTCCTCCGCCTGTTGAAAACACAACGCAGGAAAAACCGGAACAGCCTTCTCAGCGGCCGTCCTCTAAAATCCACAGGGTCTGGCGGAAAGTCCAAGAATCTGTTATTGACAAAAATTACTCTTGCTGACTAGAGAAAAAGAAGGCTCAGCAGGAGGAGAACCACCCCTCCGCTATATAACGGATGGCCTCGTCCATATGGGTGCCTACTGCAACGGCCCCTTCAACTTCGACCTCCTATAAGAGGAGAAGGCCGGAGAAGATCCCTTTGCCTGCGGTAAATTTCAAAAGCAGTGGACCCAAATGCCCCAAGTTTCGGGGCATGGTAGTACACACGGTGTATATGGCTTCCGGGAAAGAGGAAAGTCGTACTTCCATGGGTCATCGACCACTCACACGGTCTATGACGAAAGCTCAGGAGCAACAACAAAAGCTCCAGGAGATGCTGACAATGATGGCCGTACTCACTGGACAGAAAGAAAGCCCGGAAGCAACGTCTGAGCAGCGCCAGGAACAAGAGTCCGACACTGAGTTCTTGCGAAGGGTGATGGAAAGAAAGGATAAAGAGGCCGCGGAACAGGCCGCTAATATAAAACACATGGCGTTTCTGTTCCAAGACATGATTGGGATGATGATCCAGCCGGAACCTCCAGCCGAAGATCCACCAATAATCATTGAAGACGACAGAGGGGAGACATCAAACCCTCTTCCGACTCTATCAGCAGCCAGGGAGGAGACGATCTCCAAAGCTGCCCTTGACGACTACATAGCTCAACAAATACGAGCTCATCAAGTACGCGAAGCGGCTGGCCAAGTCATCAGAACTGGACGACCTTATCTAGGCTGGTACGATCAAATCAAGTACCCACCGGGATATACGATCCCTAAATTACACATATATAAGGGGACATGCAGTCCCCATTAGCACGTCGCTCAGTTCAGAGCTCTATGCGGCAATACTGGAGGCGGTGACAAACTGCTGCTTCACCAGTTCGTTGGCAGCTTGGCGGTGACTGCATTTGAATGGTACTCGGAGCTTCCGAATGACTCCATCAAAACATTTACAGAGATGGAACTACTATTCACACAGCAGCTCGCAAGCGCAAGCGAGCGCACCCCAATCACGGTATTAATCAATGCTAGGGTGAAGCCGGGAGAAACCTGGGTTCAGTATGCAATTCGGTGGCGGAACCTATGGTCAAAATGCAAACAGTGCATAGAAGAAGCTCTACCCGTGGGCATGTTCGTGGGGACCCTTGATCCTCAGGCAACTATATCCCAATTTATGATGTTCTTCAAGCCGACTACCTTACAGGCCTTGATGACAAGCTGGCCCAAATGGACCAAATGGGCCATAGGCCGTCCTCTTCGAAAACGGATTTCCGGAATGAAAAGGGCAAAGGGAAAGCGACTTTCGTTGCCAACGCTCAACAACAACCGAGTGACCCAAACCCGTTGCTCGCCAAAGCAACAAACTACGATCCCTCAAAAAGAAGTTGAGACGTCCTTACTCGTTTTCTCGAGATAAAACGAGGAGACTGTTCGAATTGGAGGTGCGCAACGGGCTCATCACTCTGCCGGATCCGAGACCCCCACTACAGCCCTGTGACGTTAACAGTCCCAACTACTGCCCCTACCACAGAGCAATGGGCCACCCAATCGAAGATTATTACGTCTTCAAAAACTGGGTCGAGGACCGGTACCAACAAGGCAAATTCGCTCTATCCGAAAACTGGAAAGTAAATCTGCCTCATCAGCACACTCCTAAAAAGGTGGATACGCCGGGGGCATCATACTCATTTATAGAAGAAGCTCCGTGGGAAGTTGTCCTTTAGGCTAAAACTAAATGAATGCTGAAGGATCTTCAAGCATGCCCGACAATCAGGTGGAAAAGCCTGCTGGAGCCTAAGATCATTGACGGGATATTGAAACCGCGCCCAACACCGAAAGTTGGCAGCGATGGGAAAAACACCCAGGTCAAGCCTTCAAAGTATTCGAAGAAAAAGGAGAAGACCAAGAAGCCCGTGCAGCTTGACGACAAGCGCATAGACCTTCAGAACTACATTGACTCGCTGGAGGAATACAACCAAAAGGCGCGGACCTTAATCACACTAGAAGAGTTTCTCAACCACATACTTCAGAACGGAAACAGTGACAATGACGAGGGAGACAACTCGTCAGAAGAACCGGAGGATTATGTCGCGAGTTGCCACATGATCTCTCATTCGTCAGTGAAAGGCAAAGAAGCTCCCTCAGTGTTAGAAAATAACGTAGAGAAACTGGGGACAGAACCGACATCAAAATCCCTGGAGCCGTCAGACAACTTGATTGACTGGCCGCTAAACGAAGCCCTTCAGAAGAGCAAAGCCGACAGAGAACGTGAAATGGAAATATACGAAAAGGCCAAGCGTCGGTGTCAGGATGAGGAAGCTGCGGCAAGGAAGAGTCACGAAGTTCTCCCACTGAATCGAAGCATACCCGCGACAGACAAAAGCAAGTTTAAGACGGGGAAACGGTTCACCAAAGCCTTGTCAATGGGAATGAAGCTGCCACCTTTCAGAGGAAATACTCCCGGGAGTATGTGCATTGATGAAGTATATGTACATCCGAAATACTGCTTATACCATCAGAGGGTCATACACCCTACCGAAGAGTGCAATGCTTTCAAGAAGTGGTGGCAGCGATATGTTTCCCACCGACAACACTTCAAGCAAATGAAGCACAAAGCCTGTCGGGAACAGAGAAGCACGACAGATGAGCGTAAAGGAATAGCCGGTAACTATCATATGGTTGATTCCATTTCGACAAAAGGGAAATCTCAAATTCTTACCTTAGGGAGCAATTCTGAGGAAGAAACAACCCTCAGCCCTCTCTTAAAGGATTCCACCTCCGAAAAAGGGGAGGAGGAGAAGAACTGCGAGAACATTCAGCTGCGTAGCCACACGCTGCCTGAAAAGAATCTCGAACCTACAAACAAAAGTTCGAGCAAAAAAGACAAAGGGAAAGAGAAAATCCTTGAGGAAATTGCCCTCGATGATCGAGTTTTCAAAGAGCTCGCAGCCAATGACCCGCCTAAGAAAAATAAGGTGGATTATAATGTCTTAGCACATCTGAGGAAAATGCCCTCGCAATTGAGCATACTGGATGCTCTCCTCTTGTCCAAAGAGGCACGAGATTCCCTGATCAAGGATTTGCAAGAGCCTGATCAATTCCAAACTTTCTTAGCTGAAGTAAAGATGAAGGACGAGCTGGTAGACGTTCACACAGCTGACATCACATTCAATGATGATGATCTCTTTCTCGGAACGTGCGAGCACAACCGTCCTCTATACGTCACCGGGTATTGCCACGACATCAAGATAGGCAAAATCCTTATCGACAACGGATTCTCCGTCAACCTTCTCAACGTGAAAGTGCTGAAGGAGATCTGCATGAACGTTCAACACTGAGCCAGAGACAAAATTACCATCTCCGGGTTTGACTCCCAGTCATCACGAACGCTCGGGTCTGTAATACTAACGCTACGTTTCGGGCTGCCCGTCACTGACATAAAATTTTATGTCATTGACGCCAAGACTTTCTACAACATTTTGCTCGGCAGGCCTTGATTACACGAATACAACATCATCCCTTCTACACAACATCAGTGTATAAAGTACTTCAAAGACGACCTTGAGTACACAGTTACAAGGTTGCTGAACCCATTCTCCTTAAATGAAGTCCGCAAATATGAAGACACAAAATACTTCCTACCAGACTTCGAAGACACGGAAAGATGTCATAAGCTAGAGAATAAGCAAAAAATCGTCGCTACTATCCTGATCTTCGGAAGTGATGCCGAGGAGGATGAAGAGATGGTTTATTCAGGGCAGCCCTAATAAAATGGAACCAGACCATCTACCCCTATTTTAGTCTTCGGCAGCGACTCTGAAGACAAAGCCAACGTGGTGTTCTCCGTCCGTCCATCAATGCAGACCTTCGCTGAAGCTGTTCAGAGTTTGCAAATCACCATGGTTCTGCAGCAGCATTACAGGGAACTTAATGCTCTCGATACATACGGTGTGCAAGAGCTGCAGACCTTCTACGTTCCTCCTAGGCGGTGAGATGAAAAGGCGATCCTCTTCTACCAATCTACGGAGACTAAAGTGGAAAAAGAAGTCTGGCATGGTGCCGATTTTACGCTTAACATGCTTCAAACGATCCGTCTGCCCAGGTAGTACGCAGAGGGATTGAAGTGGTTATTAAGATGCCAAGGCGTACCCTTCAAACAGACCGCTCGGAAAGCCCAGTTCTACAACAAGATTTGGGAAGTTCCCGGGGCTCAGCAAAAGATGCCTAACGGAAGGATGGAAACGACCGGTCTTAGATGCGTTGGGTCTAAGAAACGGGCAATTCCATGGTTTCCATGTCATAAATAACTCCAGTGAAAAAGCGAATGCATTTCCAGATAGCGCTGATATCGAACCAGAGCGAAATCCCGCCATGAGAATACCAAGCCTGTTATTCGAAGAACGAATTGACAAGCTAATAAAGGAAGCGGGTCAAAAGGTTCGGGATGACCACAACCGCGAAATGACCATTTACGAGAAAGACAGAACACAACGTCTCATTCAGCAGGCTACGAAGATGACGATGCCCTTCACCCTCAGCCCGCTGTGCGCTCTCGTGGCAACAAGAAAGCCCGACGTAGAAGCAACAACAAGGTGAAGAACGGGAATGACGTTAAAAAACAGCGAAGTGGATCCAAGAAGCCACGTGATCGAGAAAAAGTCAGCTGGAATCCGTCTTTTATGAAAAAGATAGGTCGGGAATATTCTTTCCCTCGAGACAAGACAAGGAAAATCTTCGTCCTTTTCATGAAACATCAGATGATGACACTCCCGGAGTCCAGGCACCACGAACAAGTAAATAAGGTCTATCACCCGGATTATTGCTCCTACCACCTAGCAATAGGACATCATCTTGAAGACTGCCTCACCTTCAAAGACTGGGTTGAAGACCAGTACCAGCAATGCAGGTTTGCTCTGTCCGACAATTGGAGGGTATCCCCACCACGGAAGCGTGAGCCAAAAGAAAGCAGCATTGCGAGGGTAAGTCCAGATCAACATCGAGCTTTGAAACGAGCTCGTACCTGCCACATGATAAAACTGTCGAAAGAGAGAGAGCATGAGAATGTGGACAACCTCTTCCGGTGCTTCGCAAATGAAGATGAGGACGATGAGATCTCAGAATTTCCACCGGCGCCAAAAGAGATGGAGGATGGGATACATACCACGGCCGACAACCTGAGAAAAATTGACTTGTGGACGGCAAACGAGCCAAGGCCAACGTTCGTCAGCAAGCTATTGTCTGAAGAGTAGGTGGCTACACTAAAAGATGTGCTTATGCAGTATAAAGACTGCTTCGCGTGGAACTATTCCGAGATGCCGGGACTAGATCCAAAAATAGCCGTGCATAACTGGCAATATCACCGGACGTCAAGCCAGTCAAACAAGCACCAAGAAGAATGCGGCTTGAGCTTGAGATGAGTATCAATGCTGAAGTCAAGAAGCTAATCGACTCCGGCTTCATCCAAGAAGTTCAATACCCCGACTGGATCGCCAACATCATTCCGTTAATGAAAAAAGATGGGACAGTATGCATCTACGTAGATTTTCGAGATCTCAACAAAGCTTGTCCGAAGGATAACTTCCCAGTGTCTGTTAGCGAGCTGATGATCGATAACACATCCACCCGTGAAGTCTTCTCCTTCATGGATGGATCTTCGGGGTATAATCAAATAAAGATGCATCCTAAAGACCAAAATCACACTGCTTTCTGGAATCCGCAGGGCATATTCTGCTATAAAGTGATGCCCTTCGGTCTGAAGAACGCTGGCGCTACCTACCAGAGGGCCATGACGAAGATCTTTGATGACCTTATACACGAGATTGTCGAATGTTATATCAATGACCTCATGGTGAAAAGAAAATTGTACGAGGAGCACTGGGAGAACTTGAAAATAGTGTTACAGCGGCTTCGGAAATATAATCTGAAGATGAACCCTCTGAAATGCGCGTTTGGAGTCTCCTCAGGCAAATTCCTAGGATTCATCGTGCGACACCGAGGCATCGATATAGATCCATCAAAGATCAAGGCGATTATGGAAATGCCCTCGCTAAGAACTCTTAAGCAACTGCGGTCTCTCCAAGGAAAGCTCGCGTATATCTGACGGTTCATAGCTAACCTCTCAGGAAAATGCCGCCCCTGCAGCCATCTAATGAAAAAGGGGACCCCATTCGTTTGGCATCGTAAATGCCAAAGTGCACTGGATGAAATCAAGCAATATCTGCAGAACCCGCCAGTACTGACCTCTCCGGTCAAGGGAAAGTCTCTCATCCTGTACACAACAGCCTTTGAAGGTTCTTTAGGCGCACTATGGGCATAGGAGAACGACCAGGGGAAGGAGAGAGCTTTCTATTATTTGAGTCGAGTTCTCCTGGGGGCAGAAAACAACTACACCCCCATCGAAAAGTATTGCCTGGCACTGATCTTCGCAATAATGAAGTTTCGACATTATGCCTTGGCATATGAGATCCATCTCATATCCAAGACGGATCCTCTCAAGTATTTGATGTCAAGAGCCATACTAACGGGAAGGCTTACCAAATGGGCCTTCCTCTTGATGGAGTTCTCGATAATATATCGACCCCTCAAGGCAGTAAAAGGCCAGGCCATCGCCGACTTTCTCGCTGAGCATCCGATACCAGCCGACTCTCCCTTAAATTGCGAATTGCCAGATGAACACGCGTTCGACGCAATCGATAGAGAGGAGGAAGGAAGTAATGACCGTTGTGAACTCTACTTCGATGGAGCATCTTCCATGAAGAAGCGAAAGCAAAACACCCCCATAATTAAATCTGGGGTAGGCCCTATCTTTGTGACCCTGCAAGGAGGGATAATGTGTTTGGTCTTTTCATTGACAGAGCCAAGAACAAACAATGAGCGGAATATGATGCTTTGATAGCAGGTCTTGAGATCGCTGTCGACATGGGGATCGAAAACCTCCTCATATATGAAGACTCCCAGCTGG
This sequence comes from Agapanthus africanus, assembly GCA_030015575.1. Taxonomy (NCBI): domain Eukaryota; kingdom Viridiplantae; phylum Streptophyta; class Magnoliopsida; order Asparagales; family Amaryllidaceae; genus Agapanthus; species Agapanthus africanus. Next base: position 763,991,741 of record JASDDO010000022.1, on the reverse strand, counting down.
TCGTTAGCCAAGTAAATGGTGACTATCAGAAGTGCAAGCCAGAGTTAGTAAAATATGGCGAAAGGGTGCAGCAACTGCTGACTCAAATTCCATCCTATGTCCTGAAAAGCATGCCGCGGGCGGAAAATAGCAAGGCGGATTAGCCAAACTCGCTAAAGAACTGGCTGATGAAAATCTTGATGACATAAGGATCATTGTGCAAAGTAGCCGGATTCTCGCGCTAACAGAAATATCTCCGGAGTTGTCTGAAAGAAAAGAAGCGACCAAACAAGCTGCCTGCCAAATAGAAGACGAAAAAAAGATTAAGGATTGGATAGAAGTCTTCATAGACTACTTCAAATCCCATCGAACTCGTGAAGACGCGTCGTCAAGATATCAGCTTATGAAGCGAGCCATGTCTTTCGCCTTCGTCAATGATACTCTTTATAAGAGATCATTCGACTGCCTGTGGTTGAGATGCCTGGGACCAGAAGAAGCAAAAAGGATCGTTCAAGAAACTGACGACGGACTCTGCGGTTCTCATTAGGCCGGACCAAAGATGAAGCTGAAGATCAAAAGAATGGGTTACTATGGGCCCACAATGATTCAGGACTGTCTCGAATATGCGAAGCAGTGTCACTCCTGCCAAATTCACGGAGACTTCATCCACCAGCATCCAAATTCGCTACACCCAACGTTGGCTAGCTGGCCATTCGAAATATGGGGAACCGATATAATTGTAGGATTGCTTGGTACGACAGGAAGGTTTCGGGAGGCATCGTCCATGCCATTTTCAAAAATTTGCCGTACAAAACAATCCTAACCGTAGAATCTTAACTAGTGATTTAGACAATACAATATGTAATCTACTTTACAATTAAGTGAACTAGGAATACAACCTTTGTAGACCGGTCCTTCACTTCAATAGCTCCTTGTAGTAGTCCCTTCGCTCCATGTAGTGATCTTGCAGACTTTAGAGTGGCTCCACAAGAAGAAAGCAACGAGCTTGCACGAAGTCTTCGAGACCGAAAATGATCTACGTCGAGGAGACACTAACCAAAGCTACCTCTTCACTAATGTGGGATTAGTGAAGCTAACACCCTAAACTAAATTGCTAATTTAGTTGAGAATGATGAATATGGATTTTTTCTCACTTTAAAATTACTTTTCTCACTAATTTTCCTCACCTCTCATAAACCCAGAGAGCTCTCTCAAGTGTTGAGGAAGAAGAAGCAAATAATAGATGAGAGAGTGAATGGAAACCATGGGTGAGAAAATACCTAATATAACTCATGTAGAGACTTAACCATGGGTTTAGATAATGGTTAGGTTAATAAATATCTAGTGTAAGACAAAACTAGTGGACTAAGTCAATGGGTCTCCAAGCTTCTCCAAGCTTCATGCTATGTGACCAATTTCCAACTAATAATTGATTTACTCTAAATAAATAAATCTTTCATTATCATTAGCATGGTGTAAGTCTCATACACCCATGTTGTATGTGGCATCAAGCATGACACAAAAAGAAAACACAAATAACATATATCACATATATATTAAGTATGCACATATGAGAAAAATAAATACTTAAGTGAGCTAATATTAGTTAATGTAAATTAATATATCAAATATATGATTATACATTAAATCATTAAATCAACACCTGATTTAATAATCCGACTATATGTCATATGACCGACTAATATTATTTGTATCAACTTATTGAAACAACACTTGATTCGATAAACCGGCTATATCTCATATAACCGACCGATACAGTATCGACTTATCGAATCAACATTTGATTCGATAACCCGGCTATATCTCATATAACCGATCGATACCTTATATCACGAGAATAGAATACGGTATTACATACTCGTATTAATCTCGGTCCCGCACATATCACATATGTGCTCTTACTTCATTTTGCCTGAGCCAGTGAAACCTCTGTGTAGGACTCTAAAGACTCGTCGATACGCCGGCTGTAGGTGATGATCACATCAAGCACCCACAAGCCATCAGCGGTACTGGCTGAACGTAACGGCTACCCTGGTATTGAGCGATCAGAAGATCAACAAGCAAGCCGGCTCCTACTCCTGAAAAGCCTGTCAGTAACACTACCGTACAGTCCGGTCTTTTCGTCTGATATGTCACATATCTAGTCTAGGGGTGGTAAATGTCAGACCCCAGTAACCGATAAGTCGTGCCGGTGTAAGGCTCATAACAGGTCGAAAAACTACTGATAACACTTATCAGTAAATTACGGAGCATCCTTGGCCAGGGACTTATCGTTATGGCCAATCGAGCTCAGCGCAACATCTACCCCTAATATCGAGAGAGACGAATCCCCTCCTATCGCTCATTGCCTCCATGTGATTCGGGGCTGTACCCAAAAGCCACCATTTTGCACATTCTCTTGAACGTGGTAAGGTGGAAATCAAAACACAGTGGGAATCACACAAGACTCTATGATGATCTCGGGTCTACAGACTAACATGTACCAGTGTCACCAGAGAACTGCTATCTGACGATAGGTATAATACCAGCTAGGAGTTCTCAGCGAGTCCGTTAAGTGTATCCAGTCTCCACTAAGCACCCGTATACCATCTTTGATATCAAACACCAATGGATGTGGGATCATCCATCGCCCATCATATGGGTCAAGATGCGTATACGCTAGTCTACTCTGGAATATCGATTCCCTGTCCCGATACACCCTCGAATAGGAACAATTATAGGGTGTACTTGTGGACTACCCTTGGCCCCACTAGTATGATCTCCATCATAATTGGATCTAATATATTAAATGTGATATAAAACAAAACAAAACATAAACACTACTTACATAATCGAGAAGTAACTAACGGTTAATCTTGATTTTAGGATCACATATCGTAGTTTATTGACTGGGGGTGTATTACCTTCCTGGTAATAGCAATTTACCAAGCAACATAATCGTTAGCCACTTTCTCAACTTCCGCTATACTAGCATCAAATTTAACCCATTTTGTTTCGATATCAATTTGGGCTTTGCCCCACAAATTGATGTACTCCGAAACCATATGGTTTCTTCTTTGTTGGCTTCTCCTTCTCAGTTTGTATAGGTTGAATGTCAACGGGTACCCTCTAAATACCGTCAAACTATCGGATTATCCTTTCATAATATTGCCACCGAACAATATCGAAATAGAAGAGAGGAACCCGTAACAATCCAAAGTGTCTACTGAGAAGGAAAAATTCTTCGGATGCACCAACATACTCAGTGTATGGATCCCATGTGAACTGTCATTAAAGGAACGATAAAAAATATTTATCATTATTCATAAGAAATTAAACAAATGTCGTTAAATTAAGCAACGAAATAGTAATTACCTATTCATTCAAATTATCAAGCATTCCCTGGGATAAAGTTTTATGATGATGGGGAAATCGATGTGTACATACACCCTATTGTCTAGCAAGAGGTCTAATATCCTTGATGCTACTATCGGAGATAGGCCGGATGACTGAAATTCTTGTATATGCCCTTGTTTATCCCTAGAGCTTAGGCGACTTGAGTGGAGTTATGTGATTGTAACTATGATACTGCGGCATAGTTACAATGCGGTACTCTATTTAAGTAACTTGGAGTTCTAGCCTTGACTCATATCCTTGATCTATATGTTGAATCTGTTATCGTACTAATACTCTTTGGTGTTTGGTTGCAGCATCATGGAAGCCAGGAATCTACAATCGTACCAGAGGTGTATGGATGACGCTACTTTGCTTGGAGTAATTCGTAACTTGCTTGAGGACCACAAGCAGCAGACCGAGCTGAAGCCGGCGTTTGCACTAAACCAAACGTCCGTACGTAGAAGTGTTCCGGTGAACAGACGCAGCGTAGCACCAATGAAGAAAACAATTGTGGTTGATCGGAAGAGGAGCATGATTTGTGACTACTGCCATATACACGGACATGTGCAAAGAGATTGCCGAAGGAAACGGGGACTCTGTTTGGTTTGTGGTTCGGCGGATCACACTATCCATGTTTGTCCGTCGAAACTTCATAAGGAAGAGAATGTTCGGAGGCCAGTGTTACCCAAGAAAAGGGGAAGGATGTTGTGCAACTTCTGCTAACGACCAGGTCATTATCGAAGAGACTGTCGTAAGAAGCTTGGACTATGTCTGATTTGTGGATTGGTGGATCACACCATCGATAGTTGTCCGTCAAGGCTAAGATTGAAGGAAGATACTCGGGAGCCGCCGCAAGAGCAGCTTCCAGATCAGGAGCAGTTAACTCGGGGAGCTAATCAGGCTCAAGCTTTTCCCTTGATAGCTGAAGAGGCTAAAGCTTCGAAGGAAGTCGTTTCAGGTACCCTATTTTTTCATGGTTTTCTCGCATTGGCGTTATTCAATTCTAGTGCATCCCATTGATTTATGTCGTCCAAGTTTATTGCTTTACACTCGATGACTTTCACGACCCTGTTTAATTTTGCGACATACACACTGGGAATGGGAAAATCATAACTAGTAGAGGGTGTAAGGTTGGTTTCGTTGTTGTTGGCGAACGGGAGCTATTACAAAGGTCTTGGAAGTTGTTACTGGTAGAATTGATGTAGTCTTGGGAAAGGAATTTTTCTGCACTTTCCACGCTCACATTGAGTGTAGAGTGAAGAAAGCGAATTTCCTGATTCCCGGACACCCAGAGGTTGTCTGAAGGAAGCAGATCTGTCGGGCCAGTCGAGGTTAGGGCTAGGCCGACAATTAATGATCTTTCGTCGATGAAGGTTGCTAAAGATGAAGCGCTAGCTGTTGTTTAAGATTTCATGGATGTGTTCGAGGACATATCAGGTTAATCGCCGAGGCAAGACGTGGAGGTCGCAATTGATCTTATTCCTGGTGCAGCGCCAGTATCTAAAGCGTATTATCCATTGGCACCAGTGAGTTGGAAGAAGCTATGAAGCAGGTTACTGAATTGCTTGAGAAGGGTTGGATTCGCAGCAGTAACTCTCCTTGGGGAGCTCCAGTTCTTCTAGTAAAGAAGAAAGATGACACAAGGAGGATGTGCATCGACTATCGAGAATTAAACCGGGTGATTATTAAGAACAAGTACCCGATCCCTCGCATTGGCGAACTATTTGAGCAGCTTAGTGGCGCGAGGGTATTCTCGAAGCTGGATTTACGATCCGGATATCATCAGGTCCGAGTGAAAGCAGAGGATATTTGCAAGACGGCGTTCCGAACTCGGTATGGATATTAAGAGTACTTAGTGATGCCCTTCGGAGTAACGAATGCATCGGCGATATTCATAGACTTGATGAACCGAATCTTTTCACCATTCTTGGACCAGTTTATTGTGGTGTTCATTGACGATATTCTGGTCTATTCGAAGAGTATTGAAGAGCATGCAGAATATTTGAAGATCGCACTACAGACGTTGGGACAAGAGAAGTTATTGCGAAGATGAGCAAGTGCGAGTTTTGGCAGGAAGAAGTAAAGTTTTGGGTCGTGTCGTGGCTGGCGATGGAATCACCGTCGATCCCGAAAAGAATTGCAGCAGTTCGAGATTGGCCGATTCCGAAGAATGTTGCGGAGATAAGAAGTTTCCTTGGACTCGCCAGGTATTACAGAAGATTTGTGGAGAACTTTGCTCGTCTGGCGGAGCCGTGACCAAGCTTACGCGCAAGGAGGTACCATTATATGGACGAATTATTGTGCGTCAGCTTTTGAGACGTTGAAGCAGAAATTGATAACCGCTCCCATTCTGACAGTGCCAGACAGTTCCGGAGGATTGGTGATTCACAGCGACGCATCTGGAAAAGGATTGGGATGTGTTTTGATGCAGCATGGGAAGGTTGTAGCGTACGCATCGAGACAATTGAAGACCCATGAAAAGAATTACCCAACTCATGACTTGGAGCTTGCGGCGGTGATCTTCGCTTTGAAGATTTGGAGACACTACCTTTTGGGCGAAAGGGTCGAGGTTTTTACTGATCACAAAAGCTTGAAGTATGTGCTCACACAGAAGGAACTCATTGAAGACTTTTGGAGGTTTGATTTAGAGGTCGTGCTACCGCATTCTTCGGGACAGTTGATGCGGCTGTAGGTACATTCGTCGTTGATCGAGAATATTAAAGCAGCGCAATCGCAGGACCCTAGATTGCAAAAGTTTCGAGAACAGGTTGAAGCTGGACTTCGAACAGACTTACTGATCCATGAAGATGGTTCGTTGAATTATGGTAGCCGCTTGTGTGTGCCAAAGGGAGATATTCGCGAAGAACTCATGAAGGAGGCGCACAGCTCAGCTTATTCCGTACATCCAGGAGGCACGAAGATGTACCGTGATATACGACAGCAATTCTGGTGGGAAGGCATGAAATGGGAGATTGCCCGCTTGTGGCAAGGTGCTTGGTGTGTCAGCAAGTAAGGATGAACATCAAAGGGTTGCTGGTTTATTGCAACCACTTCCGATTCCTCAGTGGAAGTGGGAACATATAACCATGGATTTCGTAACAGCTCTACCGCGGAGTCCAAAAGGCAACAATGCAGTATGGGTGATTGTTGATCGTTTGACCAAGGCAGCTCATTTCATTCCTTTTTGGGTTGGTCAATCAACAGAAACTTTGGCAGAGCGGTACATGCAGGAGATTGTAAGATTGTATGGAGTACCGGTAAGCATCGTGTCCGACCGTGACACTCTATTCTTATCACATTTTTGGAGGAGCTTACAGGAGAGTTTGGGGACTCGATTGAAGTTTAGCACAGCTTACCATCCTCAAACAGATGGCCAGCCAGAGAGAACGATCCAAACTCTTGAAGATATGTTGAGAGCTTGCATGTTGGACTTTAATGGTTCATGAGAGGATCATCTACATTTAGTGGAGTTCTCTTACAACAACAGTTTCCAGGCAACTATTCAGATGGCTCCATTCGAAGCTTTGTATGGTCACAAGTGTCGTTCACCTGTTTGTTGGGACGATGTCGGTGAACGAAGATTGTTGGGACCAGACTTGGTTGTGTAGACCGTTGAGAAAGTTAATGCTATCCGGAATCATATGAAGGCGGCATAAGACCGACAGAAGAGTTGGGCAGATACGTCGAGAAGACCTCTAGAGTTCGCCGTGGGTGATTTGGTATTCTTGAAGATATCACCGACTAGAGGGGTGATTCGTTTTGGAAGTCGAGGAAAGCAGTCCTCGATTCGTTGGACCCTTTGAGATCTTGGAGCGGGTTGGTGAGATAGCGTATCGATTGGCGTTACCGCAATCCTTGGCGAATGTTCATGATGTGTTTCACGTATCGCAACTTCGTAAGTATGTTCGAGATGAAACATATGTGTTGGATCATTCGGAGCTGACGGTACGAGAAGACTTGACTTTTGAGGAGCGACCGGTTGAAATTGTAGATCGAAGGGAAAAGGTTCTTAAGAACAAGGTTATCCCTCTTGGACTTGTTTTTTGGGGCAATCGCTCACATGGAGAGTCAACTTGGGAGCGGGAAGATGAAATCTGGCAGAAGTTTCCCCATCTTTTCTTGTAGTTATTGGTCGTTTATCCTTTTGTGTTCTTGGAATTTTGAAGACGAAATTCTTTTTGTAGTTGGGTATAATGTAACAACCGAGTCTAGATATACAAATTCCAGTTACCGTATGTGTGGTGTGTGGTATTTATTTCATTTATCATGCTTTGACAGTTACTAGTTATAGTTTACCCCGAAATTACATATGTTTGCATATAACAATTAAGTTACTTAAAATAGTTTAAAAATACTTGTCATGGCCTGCTTGTTATCTCTAACCCTGTGGTAGCGTCCTTGCATCGTGTTCTCATCCCGTTCAGTGAAACGGACGTGTTTGGACGACTACGCGCACGTACGTGCGTCCGTTCTTGCGGGTATGATTTTTCATTACATAATCCTTCATTTTAATTTTTGGAGCCTGCCAATAATTCTCGTATTTCAAATTCAAAATTTTGGACCCGACCCGGGTGCTTTTCTGAAATGTTTTACATCCCGCTAAAATTCAATTACTCAAATTTTTAAATTCAAATTCGAATTTTACCTCTTCTAATTCATTTTCAGATTTAAGCTGGCACAATCTTTTAAAGCTATTAGAAAATCTTTATCTATTTCTTTTTCCTAATCTTCTCTCACCCCCTCAACCAACCAGGAAATCTTTTCATAAATTTTCCTAATCTAAATTTTCACTCCCCGAGCCAATCAAAAAAACCCCATTCTTATTTACCCGGCCCCACATTTTTCCACAGCTCTCTCTCTCTCCCCTTTCTCTTTCTCTTTCTCTCTCATCCCACAAAAAAACAAGTTTATATCTCCTCTCGCGATCGTCTTTCTCTCTCCTCTCGCAGAATTCTCTCTTTCTCTCTCCCCTCGTATATATCGTTCATCCTCCCTGTTCTCTCAAACCCATATCCAAAACCTAGCCCTAGCTTCGCCGCTCCATTTCCACCGACCTCAACTCGTCGTCGCCACCATCGTCTCGCCCTCGTGACTTCCCTCTCCATCTCCTTCCTCTCCTTTCTTCATTCCAACCATCCCCATGAAACCCACTGCACCCCGGCGAGGCCACCTGCAGCAACCTCCTGCGAGTCCAATCTCTCCGGTAACTCACCGTCGTCGCCCTCGTCACCTCCTTACATTCCTTTCCATTTCCCGGCACTGCAAACCGTCATCACCACCCTCTGCTAACCCTACATCCACAACAACATCCTAGCAACCCACTACCCTTCGCCGGAAAATCACCACGCCGGCAACCCTCGTCGTCGTCGTCCCGTGCCGACTCCCCTGAAATCCCAGAACACCCTACCACGGTACGATCTTCTTCTTCGTCTCTTTTTCCACTTTCCTTATGAAATCTTTTCTTAACTGTTCGCTGTTTTCTTGGAGGCCGGAATTCGACCGTGCCGGCGACGATCCCCGACGATCCATCTTGGACCTCTGACCCGTGTGATTCCACTGTTCGTCGTTTGGACTCATTCCGTGCACCGTGCGCGCGTCGCGGCTTTTCCTACCGACGCCAGACGTTCCGTTTTCCGTATTGCGATCCGTCGAGGCAAGTGAAACTTGCTATATGCTATTCAAAACTATTCTTATACTAATTTATTTATTTTCCTATTAAATCTCTAAATAGAATCGAAAGTTTTGGATTTCAAATTAACTGTATAACGTTCCGTTTACATATTTTCTGATCTCGAACTTGAAACTTAATTGTTGCATCTAGTTGTTTATACCTAGAAATCACCTATAAATGTTATGTTCCCCTCCGAAAGACGGCGCACAAGACTGCGAAGTCCTGACGCTGAGATTCGGGACAGATGCTATTTGGTGCTATCCGTCCACCTCTCCGAAGATGCCAAGTTGATTTATGGCACCGTGTATCGGAGGTTTAGACGGATGCGGCCGATGTAGCAGACTTCGTCAGATTCCCCCTCGCTTGAGGGGTTTTTGATTGTGGGGACGCTATTCCCAACAGGCGCAAGCCCCTGCAGTTAATTACGCAACCGCATCGCGGTAACCACTTTCTCCTTCTCCAGAATTTCACTTCGTGTCGTGTGTGTTTGTTTTGTTTGTGTTTGCCCGTGGATTGTATACGGAGACTGAGTAATGCCGTCGCCCGTAGGACGTGGATTAGTCCATATCCGTATTTACTTAGATTTGGGTTTTGTGTTTTTAGTTTAAGGATACATTAGCCGTATTGAAGCTAAGATCAACTTAAACATTCGTTAAGGATACGTTAGTCCTGTTTGAGACTAAGATCAACTTAACGTGGTGATCCATTTAATATATGGCCGTCAGGACTCATCACCGCTCTGACGTCGTTGAAGGATTACAACGATAGGTGTCAGAGGAGTTCAGAGATGTACCATTGAACCAAAGTCGATTTGGAGTTTTATAGTCCATTTGAATGTTTAAGGATACGTTAGCCGTATTTGGGGCTAAGATCAACTTAAACGGGACCGTTTAGATCCGGCGAAAGAGCGTTTGGAGGCTCTATTGTTCCAGTTTAGGGACGTAGTGGTCCATGTTCAAGTTTAGGGACGTGGTAGTCCATATTCCAGTTTAGGGACATGGTGGTCCATGTTCCAGTTTAAAGACGTGGTGGTCCATTATTAGTTTAAGGACGTTTCGGTCCGATATTAGTTTAAGAACGTTTCGGTCCAATATTAGTTTAAGGACGTTTCGGTCCACGAGTTTAAGGACCCCGCAGTCCATGTTGATGTGTGGTCGTCGGGACCCGTCACCTCTCTGACGTCGTTGAAGGATTACAACGATAGGTGTCAGAGGAGTTCAGAGATGTACCCTTGAACCGGTCGTAAATTGATTTAGGAGAGCAATCTCGCTCAGTCAATTTAGTTTGAGGACTTACGGCCATGATTGGGCTAAGTCCAGTTGAAAAATATTCAACGCTTTTATTTGTTTTTGGTCTGTTAGACCTGTGCTAGGGCTTGGCCCATTTTTAAATAATGCATTGCATTATTTTCTTCTTTTTTTTGTTTGGGCTCTGCCCATAAAAGATGCAGAGCATCAATTTATTCTGGGCTCTGCTCATTTATGAATGATGCAAGGCATCTACTTTGTTTGGGCTCTGCCCCTTTTTAAAATGCATAGCATTTTTATTATTTTGTTTGGGCTCTGCCCATTTATAAATGATATAGAGTATCAATTTAATTAGGCCTGCTTGGTCTTTTTGATTTGGGCCCGGCCCTTTAAGAGATGTCTTGTATTTATCAGGCGCTTTGCGCCAATCAGAGAGCGCAAGCGCTTGTAGTGTTGACACGTGTCGCGCAAGCGCAGTGCGCTGCACCTGCGCTGCTGACACGTGGCGCGCTCTGGTGGCTTGCGCCAATCCAGGAGCGCAACAGCGCAGTTTGCAAGTGCAAGGTACTATGATTTAAGAATCTTTTAGACTCAAGAACCAATGGTTCATAAAAGAAGTGCAAAGCACTATTCGTTTCCTTGATCTAATTTAGATCAAAGAAAAAACAAGTTTTTTTTCTTTTTATTTCAGGAACCAAAGGTTCATAAAAGTGCAAGGCACTATTCTTTATTTTGTTTTTCTTATTTTAAAGAACCAGTGGTTCATAAGAAGTGCAAAGCACTGTTTATTATGTGAAGATCATTGATCTTGTTTTTAGATCAATGATCTATTAGAAGAAATTTCTTCTATTTTGTGAAGGTTTTTACCTTTTTCTTGAAACTTTTTCAGAGTTCTCTCTGTTTGAAGCTCTTGATTTCTCAAAAGTGTTGATCCCTTTGAATTGAGGTCTAGGGGCCTTTATATAGTGCCCATAAATTTGTTAAAGAGATTTTTCTCTGAGTGATTTGGGGAATTTTCCCTACCGTTGGATCTTTGATCCAAGGGCTTCTGTTTTACAGAAGAAAATCTTCTTGTATTAACAAGAACAGAAAGATTTCTTTAAAATCTTAATTTTGTTTGGTGCAAACGCCCCAGCGCGTGACACGTGTCAAGCAGCGCACAGCGCAGCGCAACTGCGCTAGCGCATCTGCGCTGACACGCGTCGCGCAGCGCAACTGCGCTAGCGCATCTGAGCTGACACGCGTCACGCAGCGCAGCGCTTGTGCAACTGAAGCGTTGCTTCCTTTAATTTTACTTAAAATAGAGCTTTGCTCTGATTGGGTGCGCTGCTTTGGGCGCTGTGCTGACGCATCAACTTCTGACACGTGGCGCGTTGCGCGCAGCGCGAAGAATCTGAAGCGTTGCTTCATTTATTAAAATTTAGATTTTCAAAGCAGAGCTTTGCTCTGATTGGGGGAAGATGAAGCGTTGCTTCATCTCCCGCCTTGGAATTTGAACGGAGCTTTGCTCTGATTGGGGTAAACATGTTAGACCACATGATCTCAAATATTTTATAGACGTGATACCCTTTTTCTCTAGTATTAACCTATTGGACATCCGTGTGCATCTTAAACCGGTTTAATTACAATTGCATCCATTGAACAGATTATACATATCGTCGCATCCCTAGATTACTCAATACTTATTAACCTGGTTTTTAGCATTCACATCTGTCATACTGTATTCATATAATGCTGACACCATATCTTAAACAAAAACTGATAACTGTACAGCTAACTAGTTTAATCTGCTTTATTGCTTAACCTATTACATGTGCCAATTTATTGTGTTGTTGATACCCATGCTTGTTTATTTATAACCATGATCATGCTAGTTGATTATGAGCACTCACATAATATCTTTTACACCCGGACATGACTTGCTACACACATATTACTTGACCCGACATGGTACCGTACACTACTTGGCTTGACCTGTTGCCTAATCTTGTGTCTAATGCCAACAAACCTGACATGTAGTCCTCACGGACCGTTCATGTTGTCTATCCAGACAAACCTGCTCCTACCTGATCCTGTGTTTGCATTAGTTCTTGATTACTGAATACCTGGCTTGACATACATAAGTTGGGGGTATGGGGAAATCAATGATGAAATCCTGACTTGTAACTCGACAGTTGCTTGCTTTTACTGATCAGTTTTTGAGGCTAGGCCCACCTCGTGACAATGCTGCTGACATCGTTGGTCTGTACCCTTTTCCTTTTAGTGCCTAGCACCACGTCTCGGTTTCAGCCCGAAAGTCTTAAACCGTGGTCCCGGGCATGCACGGGATACTATTGAGTTACATCGACGATTCATCAAATTGATTTCAAAGACTTGAGAGTAGATAACCCATTAGACCAGTTTAGTTTACTCACTACACACTACCCTTCACTGCCCTGATTTATATTGATGTTACACCTGCTTTACCATTATGATTATACTTGCATGTCTTGTTACCATGTTTATATTTTATTTCTTGATGACACGACGTGCTTACGTCTGGGTTTTGCATGGCCCAGATTCCGTACCTTTGCTGCAGTCCGAGCAGAAGTACTTCAGCCAGCAGGCTGAGCAGTGAGGTTTCAGTAGTAGTTAGTTCTTTTATTTTCTGCATTTTATTCCTGATGTGAGGCCGCATTATGGGACATACATTCCAGTTATTTTGTATTGGATCTCTTGCTTCCGCATTTTTATTATTCTTGACTCATTTTATCTTGGCTTGTGGACATGTATTAGATAGCTTTATTTCTGTTCTTGATATCTCTACAGCCGTAATGTGACTGTGGATGGATACTTCCTACCCGCAGGTAGCATGGTTGGCTATGTCACGTGCCCATCTTAGCGTACTCTGGGAAGCGGGGCATGACACATACAAAATCTCATTTGGTATTTTATGGGTTCTCATTCGACACGGAAATGTTACGGAATATTAAAAACCTATCATAATTAAAAAGTAAGTGAGAAATACTTAATCAATTTCTACTAGAAATGCTAGTAATTATTTCATATGTAATGATCTCTAAATTAATGACCAAAACAAAATTCCATATGATGATTATGCATTGCTTGATGCTCACATGTTTAATTATAGCATGGATTTTCATATACATCCCATACACAAATTTAGAATCTAAGCTGCAAAGTAGACAACTACAATACCCTATACATCATGAAACTTATTCATGAAAAAGAGATTTGAGGTTTAACAGCCATTTGCTTAATCAATAATGAAAATTGGTTAATACATGATAAGTTAGGGTTCCAAAATCGATCTAAGAAATATGAGAATACCCAGCAATTCAAATTACAGGAAAAATGCCCAAATTACATCTGAGAAGCCTAACAAAAATCCTCCAAATATTAACAAATGCTATACAAATTAAAGTAAATTAATTACCTTATGAGATCGATGCACGAATCATTTGAATTCCAGCAAGCTCGCAGTTTAAATCACAGTAAAATCCGTCTTTGATTTGGATCCCTAACCCTTAAACCGCGAAAAACGTGCTAATGATGTTCGAGTGGTGTCTCTTTTTATTAAATTGTAACCGCTAGTTAAAATAGTGGTTTAACCTGAGTCGTTCTATAATAACCGCTAGTTAAAGTAGTGGTTAAAATTAACGGCTTAGATTTGTTGAATAAATCGATTTATCCAACGCTGTATAATGTTCCGTTAAATATGAGAAGAGTTAACATATGTGAATGGTACTCTCTGGGCCTTGCAATTAGATGTGATGGCATGCAGAAGAGAAAGCTTTGGTCTCAATCCTCAAATCAACAACTGACATTTGCAATCAATACCATAGGGATCTTCTCTTAGGGTAGCTTTTGTTGTTTCCAGCTTTGGTTGATTAGTTGTAAATTCCCATGGCACATCATTATGGATGTTGTTTTAATCATCAAATGGTTCGCTTTCGAGTAGGGATGCAAGTCGAGTCGGATTCAAATTAAAGCTGATCGGATCTAACATTATATTTATTTGAACATGTTCGATGGGTTCTTATTTAAATCTAATACGTATTTTAAAACAGAAATCCTTGAGATTTCCGTCTTGTATACATGTTTGAGTAGTGATGATGCTTGATATCGGTGATCTCCCAGATCATGACACGTGGCAGATGACGGGTCCCAGGGCTCATAAGAGAGGACCTACAGTGGCCGACCAGACCACTCCTGTGCCCGTCCTACAAGCAAACGCTGGATCACCTCCGAGCCCCTGCACAATTGGTCTCCTCGGCCTACCAGCTCGTCTCCGGGCTACCACAGAACCAAGATACCTCGGCTCTCCCGCTCGTCCGCGAGCTCTCCCGCCGAGGTCATCTTCCTCGGTCTCATCGACCGACCAACGGCACCGCTCACAAACACAACCGCCATCGCACGAATCTCGCCATGCACGAGATATCCACCGGCCACATCCCACGTTCCACGCCATCACGATCCCTCATTAACGAGCCTGTCTCGCCATTAATGGGAGATCCCGCTCATTACACGGGCGTGACGTCAGGAGCGCAACTGCCGGCGTGATTCTCACGCCTGCCCTGCCTGCTGCCACCGCTATATAAACCCCTTCTTCAGACGGTTCAAGTAAGCCATTTTTACTCCACTAAGCCGTTACTCTGCTCGGATCTCTAGTCTAACTTGACCGTCGGAGGGTCCTCGGTGGAACAACCACCCCGAGACTTCCTTGCAGGTAGCTCGGCAACCACAATCTCAAACCCATTGAGATCCACACGCTTCAGGGACGACAGCCTCCAGATCCAATCTCAGCCACCCATCGCCGCCATCAGCTGATCAACGGAAGGAAACATCTTAGCGCGATCCAGGTCACGTCAGCTGGCACCGTCTGTGGGAACTCCTTGATTCCACAAAAACAAAAGTTCACTTACCGATTTCAATCCAATGGCGAGCGATCATCACGAAGATCTAAGCACTAGCTGCCGCCTCCCCCTCAATAGAGGCGCGGACGAACCTCCTCCGCTGAATGCCAATAGCGCCCTTGCCGGCCGAATAGACCGACTCACGTCCTTCGTGGAGGCGCTCATCCGTGTCCAAACGACAGGGCAAGATCCCCAGGTCGCCATTCCCCCGTCTTGGGACCGGGACCCCTACAGGGGAAGAGAAGACTCCGTCCACATCGGCACTGCCGACCACCGCGTCACTACCTCCCACGGCCGTAGATCTCCCGGGCCAATACGTTCTGAGCCCCGCTGGGTGCCTCACAGTTCAAATCCGAGGTCCGTCGCCAGAGCGCTTCGTCCCGAGATCCTTCGCGCACCTGTCCCTCCCGAGGAGATGTCTGTCAGCTCGCCTGTTACCAAGCCTGACCGACACCCCCGCCCTCGACGAGGTCGCACAGACGAGACTCACCACGGCGGCTCGAAGACTACCTCACTGGGGGATCTAAGGAACCTCATTGAGGGAAACAGGGCCGAGGCCAGATGCAGGCCTCCAACAGCATAGGCCTGGGATCATAATGTGCCGAGTCATCAGGGTACCACGGTCGACTCTACGCCCTCGAGAAGAAGATCGAGGGTCTGCATCGGGAGGGTCGCCGTTCGAGCGACGGGGCTAAGTACGCCGCCAACTCACTAACCAAACCATTCGCCGAGGAGATGCTCGCTGTCCATGTCTCCTCTCGCAACAAGCCCCCAAAGGTCTCCCTCTTCGATGGCAAGTCTTACCCGAAGGACCATTTGGATGTGTTCACCGCAGGGATGAACTTCCAAGACAACTCCGACGCCGTCCAGTGCCGGGCTTTCCCGGCCACTCTCATCCTCTCCGGGCGAGACTGGTTCCGAGAACTCGAGCCGTGCTCGAGCTCAACTTTCAATGAGCTGGCCACCTAATTCCTCGGCCACTTCGTCGGGAACAGGCGGCAAAAATGCACCATCGTCCACCTCTTCATGATCAAGAGTGTGGATAAAGAGATGTTCAAAGCATACGTCACCCGCTTCTACAACGCCCTTCTCGAGGTCCCCGAGCACCGGGACGAGACGGTCATCATGGCACTAAGGTGTGGTCTTAGGCAAAAGGAGTGGTTACGCTCTTTTGCGCTAGCGTAACCTAAGACCATGGCCGAGGTAAAGGCCTGGACCGAGCGCGAGGTCCAGCTCGAATCCGAGGTAAGCGCAAATCTCCCCCGGGCAGAGCAAACCGACCAGAACAAGGGGGCAAGAGAAGAGAGAATAGGACCTGAACGGCAAAAGTCCTATCTCCCAAAGTTCCAGGAGTACACACCGCTCAATGTCTCCCGGGCAGTGCTACTAGAAGAGGCTAAGGGCGAGGGGTTCTTCAAGCTCCCCCCGATCCCGCGAATGGCCTAAAAGCGAACCCGGGGCCCCTACTGCGGGTTCCACAGGTCGCTAGGCCACTCCACGGAGAGTTGTAAGCAGCTTCGAGACTACATCGAGGAGCTCATCCATTCGGGGCACCTAGCAACGTACTTGAGGGACAAGCGGCAAGCTGACCGCAAGAAGGAGCAGCGTCCCCCTCCAGCCGAGCTGACCATCGGCCAGATCATAGTAGTGTCAGCGGAGGATATGTCTGGTACCCATGAAGTTCGGTACCCTATGCCGGGCATAGAAGCCAATAAACATCCGGGGGGCTCAAGCAATGTACATCTTTCTTGAGATCTTTTTTTATATAATAAAGGGATCAATAAAGCATTGTAGAAAAGAAAAAGAATCTTATTCATTCAAGAGGTACTATAGGCTCCTCAGCCGTACATAAAAAAAATATATTACAACAGCGGGGGAATGGGGTACAGAGAGCACTGTTCGTGGTACTCTGAGAATATTTCCGCCAGCCGAGCCCTCGCGGCGTCTAACCTCTCCCTTCGATGACCCCCACTAGCGTCGGCATCGAGCCTCAAGTGGTAGCACTCAAAGACGAGCGCCTCCGAGCGATTTAGCCGGCTCGCAGAGATCAAGCCGAAACGCCTCAGAGATCTCAGCTTGCCAATGGCCTCGTCTTTTAGCTGCTCAGATAAGGGGTTGTAGAGCCCTGGAGACGCCCTCTAGATGGAGTACATCAACACCTGTAGTAGGAAGGAGCGCCGGGGGAGCAATCGACCGAAATGATCCTCGATTCTTCCTATCACCAACTGCACCGTGTCATCAGTGCAGTACTGATCGTAGAGATACATGTCCTTGAAGCTTATGATATCGGGGATGGTGAAAGGGAAGTCCTCCATTCTTGCGTTCTGGGTGTGAGGAAAGAAGTCATTAAAGATCTCTCCATTTTATAGCCCACAATGCCCTCGGAGTTCAACGGTCGCCCGCAACTGTGCCGCCACGCAGCAGACATCGCACCGCTCAATGTGAAATCGAAACGACGCGGCCCTGGCGCTTCGCCTCCTCCACGCGTTCGTGGCACGTGTCACTCGCGACTGTCCATCTTCCCAAAGCCCTCACGAAGAGGCAGCCCAGCAGCTACCCTGCTCGGTTATCCCTAGCCGGTAGCTCGCCTACCCCACAACGTCAGGGATCTAAGCCCTCACTAAGAGGCAACCGAGCAGCTTCACTGCTTGGTTCATCCTTGGCAGGACTCCTACAGCCCCTCCAGCGCCAAGGACCTAATCCCTCACCAACAGGCAGCCCAGCAGCTACCCTACTCGGCTATCCCTGTCCGGTAGCTCGCCTACCCCACAACGCCAGGGATCTAAGCCCTCACTAAGAGGTAACCGAGCAGCTTCACTGCTTGGTTCATCCTTGGCAGTCCTCCCACGGCCCCTCCAACGCCAGGGATCTAAGCACTCACTAAGAGGTAACTAAGCAGCTTCACTGCTTGGTTCATCCTTGGCAGGATTTCCACGGCCCCTCCAGTGCCAAGGACCTAAGCCCTCACCAAGAGGCAGCCCTGCAGCTACCCTGCTCGGCTATCCCTAGCTGGTAGCTCGCCTACCCCACAACGCCAGGGATCTAAACCCTCACTAAGAGGCAACCGACCAGCTTCACTGCTTGGTTCATCCTTAGCAGGCCTCCCACGGCCCCTCCAATGCCAGGGATCTAAGCCCTCACTAAGAGGCAACCAAGCAGCTTCACTGCTTGGTTCATCCTTGGCAGGCCTCCCATGGCCCCTCCACCGCCAAGGACCTAAGCCCTCACCAAGAGGCAGCCCTGCAGCTACCCTGCTTGGCTATCCCTGGCCGGTAGCTTACCTACCCCACAACGCCAGGGATCTAAGCCCTCACTAAGAGGCAACCAAGCAGCTTCACTGCTTGGTTCATCCTTGGTAGGCCTCCCATGGCCCCTCCAGCGCCAAGGATCGAAGCCCTCACCAAGAGGCAGCCCTGCAGCTACCCTGCTCGGCTATCCCTGGCTGGTAGCTTTCCTACCCCACAATGCCAGGGATCGAAGCCCTCACCAAGAGGCAGCCCTGCAGCTATCTTGCTCGGCTATCCCTGGCTGGTAGCTTCCCTGGTCCCTGGCTGGTAGCTTCCCTACCCCACAACGCCAGGGATCAAACCCCTCGCCAAGAGGCGCCGAGCAGCAACCCTGCTCGGCCATCCTTAAGGACAAAAAGCCCTCGCCAAGAGACACCAGGCAGTAACCCTACTCGGCCATCCTTAGTAGGCCACTAATGGCCCCTCCCGTGCTAAGGATGAAAAGCCCTCGAAAGAGGCAACCGGGCCCACCCTTGCTCGGTTATCCGTGGTTGTAGCTCCCTACCCCAACAAACCAGGGATCAAAGCCCTCGCCAAGAGGAAACCGGACCCGCCCTTGCTCGGTTATCCCTGGCTGGTAGCTCCCTACCCCAACAAACTAGGGATCAAAGCCCTCGTCAAGAGGCACCGGGCAGTAACCCTGCTCGGCCCGTCCTTAAGGATCAAAGCCCTTGCAAGAGGCAACCGGGCTCTCCCTTGCTCGGTTATCCCTGGCTGGTAGCTCCCTACCCCCAACAAACCAGGGATCAAAGCCCTCGCTAAGAGGCACCGAGCAGCTACCCTGCTCGGCCCCGTCCTTAGTAGGCCACTTACGGCCCCTCCCGCACTAAGGATCAAAGCCCTCGCAAGAGGCAACCGGGCCCGCCCTTGCTCGGTTATCCCTGGCTGGTAGCTCCCTACCGCAACACACCAAGGATCAAAGCCCTCGTCAAGAGGCACCGAGTAGCTACCCTGCTCAGCCCTGTCCTTAGTAGGCCACTTACGGCCTCTCCCGCACTAAGGATCAAAGCCCTCGCAAGAGGCAACCAGGCCCACCCTTGCTCGGTTATCCCTGGCCGGTACCTCCCTACTCCAACACCCTAAAGATCAAATCCCTCACCAAGAGGCACCAAGCAGCTACTCTGCTTGGCTACGTCCTTAGTAAGCCTCTCACGGCCCCTCCCGCGCTAAGGAACAAAATCCCTCGCATAAGGGATCTGAGCGGCTACCATGCTCGGCTATCCCCGGCTGCCAATTCACTACCTTACAACTCCAGAGATCAAAGCTCTTGCCTAGAGGCCCCGGGCAGCTACCCTACTCGGTCTATCATCAACATACCTCTCCGAGCCTTCCATGCTAAGATACATGATTTCACCAAGAGGCATCTGGTTCTACGTCTAAGCGATCTCCACCTCGACTTCGGGGCCATGGAGATACCGTCCCCCCGCCGGTCTTTGCACACTCGGCAAACGAACATATTCAACTCGATGTGTGATCCCTAGACAAAGAACCGACATAAAACGAAAGCAGTACTGCGCAAATACAAGTGTCTACCGACAAAGGAAAATACAAGCACAAACACTACTGCAAAAACAAAAATCTTTATTCACAAAGCAAAAAGTCTTTACAAGGGTATTGTGGGCTCCCCAGCCTTACAAAATGCCCGGAGACCTACAAAATTCCCGAGGCAACAAAAAGAAGAAAAAAAAAAGAAGACAAAGGGCTTCAGGCCACAGGGGCAGGCACAATACCGGGAAGCTCAGCGCCCGCCATAAGAGCCTCGGCGTCGCCCTCGCAGGTATCTCTTCCCCGACCTCATCTCCGGGGACGTCCCCCTGCTCGTCATCCCCACGAGGATATTCGGCCCGGAGCTCCTCGTCAGCAAACTCCGACATCCGAGCTTTGACGGCGTCGAGGGCCTCGTGCCAGATGGCGGTGGTGGCCGAGGCTAGGACGGTGTAGAACTGTTCCGACTTCTGGAAGTTCTCCACCACTTTCGCCGCTCAGAGGTCGGCTCGCTTCGCCGCATCTACCGCAGCCTCCAACTCCTTTCGGAGGGTGCTCTCGGACTTCTTCATGGTGTCGACGAGTACCCTTGAGTCCCGTAGCTTGGCCTCGGCAGCATGGGCGTCCTCACGGAACCTAGAAACCTCCTGCTTCGAGGCCTCCACCTCCTGGTTCGCGGCCGCCGCCTCCTCCTTCGCGGCTGTTTCCCCCAATCAGAGCAAAGCACTGTTCAAAATTCAAATTTTGAAATGAAGCAACGCTTCAGATGCACTGCCAAGTGCGCCGTGCCCTAAGCAGTGCACCACGTGCAAAGCACGAGTGTGCTAGCGCTGGGTGCGTTGCGCTCTAAGCAGCGCACCACGTGCAAAGCACGTATGCGCTAGAGCTGGGTGCGCTGCGCTCTAAGCAGCGCACTAAGAATGCGCTAGCGCTAGGTGCGCTACGCTCCAAGCAGCGCACCACGTGCAAAGCACGGATGCGCTAGCGCTAAGTGCGCTGCACCCTAAGCAGCGCACCACGTGCAAAACACGGGTGCACCAGTGCTGGAACTAAAAGCTCCCCACTGTCAGATCAAAGATCCAATAATAATGATAAATCATTAATTAAACAGAATTAAATTCTGTTAAAGAAAGATTCTTCAAAATCTTTCCAACCAACAAGATTGTGCTCTGTAAATCAGAGCACCGTTGGATCAATGATCCAATGGTAATTAAAAATCACCAAAACACAGAATAAATTCTGTATGGAAAGATTTCCAAATCTTTGTTAAAAAAACAAGAAGATTGCCTTCTGTAAACCAGAAGCCCTTGGATCAAAGATCCAACGATGGGAAATTCCCCAAATCAATTGGAGAAAAGATCTCCTTAACTGATTGAACTGATCAGCTTGCCCTATATAAAGGCCCCCAGACTTCAAGTCTCATACAGAGAAACCTCCACATAAACTTTGAGAAATTCAAAGACAAGAGCAAGCCCTCAGAAGAAGAAACTTTCTTCAAGGTAAAAAGAAAAAAAGAACAAAGAGATGAAATTATCTCATATAAAAGAAGAATTTACTTCTTTTTTTAAGATCATAGATCTATTAGACCAAGGTCTTTTATAAAGAGATAAAAAGATCTCATCATAAAATAAAAAGAAGAACATAACTCTTCTCACAGATCATAGATCTATAAGACAAATTGTTTTCTACAAAAAGAGATCATGAACATCTCATTATAAACAGAGACGGGAAAAGAATAATTCAATTCTCTTAAGGATCATAAATCCATAAAGGCAAAACCTTTCATCAATACAAGAAATTGAAGCATCTCTTATAAAATAAGAACTTTTGTTCTCAGAATCTTGAGACAAAGTCTCTTTTGGGATCAAAAAGTTGATCAATTAGCGCTTGCGCTCATAAGATAGCGCTCTTCGCTCAAAACTAGCGCACAGCGCCAAGCGCGCCACGTGCTCCTCGCGTGTGCGCTACTTAACAGAAGCGCCTCAGCGTTCAAAGACTAGCACAAAGCGCTGCAGAGCCTTAGCGCTCCAAATATAGCGCACCGCGCTCATTGACTGGCGCTCAGCGCCAAGCGCAACACGTGTCCCTCACGTGTGTTCTACTAAATTAATAGCGCAATGCACTCATAAACTGGTGCAATGCGCCCATCATCCGGCGCTTAGCGCCAAGCGCAACACATGTCCCTCAGGTATGCGCTACTTAGCAGAAGCGCACTGCGCTCTTTGACTGGCGCAAAGCACCAAGCGCACCATCTGCTGCACTGATAGAACATAAATTGTTCTTTAATAAGCCCAAGGCTATGAGGAATGCTCAGCAATCAGTAAAAGACAAAAACACTGTCAGGGCCAAGCCCAAATAAAGGCTCAACAGCCCAAAATAAATGTTAAACATTTTAACTTAATTGGACTTAGCCCAAGATTGGCCATAAGACCTCAACTCAGATTAATTGAGCTCACATGCTCACAAATCTTTTGATCTTAGTTCCAACTGGACTACAGATCTCCCAACCAAAACTGGTTCAAGGGTACATCTCTGAACCCCTCTGATATATGTCGTTGTAATCCTTCAACGTCTTCAGAGAGGTGACGGGTCCCGACAACCATACATCCCATAGACTATGACGTCTTTAACCTCGGACTGTGGGGTCTTTAAACCCATGGACTATGATGTCCTTAACCTTGGACTGTGGGGTCCTTAAACCCATGGACTATGATGTCCTTAACCTCGGACTGTGGGGTCCTTAAACCCATAGACTATGATGTTCTTAACCTTGGACTGTGGAGTCCTGATTTAATGATTTTTAGGATGTGTATGTTGGAAAATTGTAAAGAAATCACAACCAAAAATATTTGACCGCAATCAATAACGGTGTCGGATATAGCGCGTTAGTAAGTGCGGATCGTCCACAGGGAAAGTGTAATCGTTCGTCTTTTGAATTAGATGAATTGAAATTTTAAAGGAAAGAAAACAAAACAATTCAAGATTTGTATTTGAAGTTCAAGAATTAGAAAATCTAGATCTAATAACAGGAAAAAGATAGAATCAAGAATTGATAGTTTGATGATTTTTCCAACCAAATATCAAGAATCTAAATGAGGCTCGTAGGAATCGATCGGATCTATAGATGTGATGTAATCTTACAATGACGTATTCTTATCCTTCGATGAATTGATACTAGATCGATGATGATCGATCGAGAATTAGGGATTTCTTATGAAACTAGGGTTTCATCTTATCCCTTATTCTTTCATCGATATCATTCACATTCTAGCCTCTAGTAAATTCAAGAAAAGATCGTAGATCCCTAATTTCGAGCAATCACATTCAAGAAAGCATCGCAACGAAACTAGGTCATCGATTCTTGAACTTGCTAGGGTTTACAAAGCTCGTAGGACTCAAGAATCGTATTAAGATTTGTTACATCGTCATTCTATTGATCGTCTCGACTCCTTTACGAGCGGAGTTTTACTCAAACATCATCAAGAACTACAATCATAAATTGAGATCGAATCATGATGCAAGAATTTAAAGAAAGCAAGATTAAAGAAATTCACATTTTATTTATATCAACAATTTCATTACATTCGCTCAAGAACTACAAGAGGAAGAACTCGATCTTCGATTTGGCTTCGCTCGTCTCCGTGAGTTGCGGATCGGCTTGGATCACTTGCCCGATTGAAGATCGGCTCGGCTCCTAAAAGGTTGAAGGCTTCTTGCTTGATTGGTACTCGGGATCTTGAATTTGGAGTGGAATTAGGGTTAGGGTTTCGCACAAGCCTTGTCACTAGACTTGTGGAAGAAGATGAAGAATTAGAATGATGAGAGAAGACTAACTAATGATTGATTAAAGATCTTCCTCAACCCTTAGATCCAGGCTCCTATTTATAGATCTCAAAACCCTAGATCTAGGATTTGAATTTTAAGTTTCCCTCCAAAAGTTTGTTGAGGAAATTTGAATTTCCCTCCAAAAGTTAGTTAGAGGAGAAGCATCTAGATGTGATTAGTTAGGAGGGAGCTTCTAGAAGAGATTAGTTAGGAGCTTAATTAGGATTAGCTTTGCTTAATGATCTTTGCTGATCTGGCAGTAGCTTCGCGAGAATTCTGGAATTTGACATATCTTTCTGAGCTGTAGGCCTTGAGATATGAATTTTGCACTAAAAATAATTTGCTGATCTGACCAAACCGCCGCGGAACCGCGGCGCAAGCCGGCTCCCGTCGCGGTTCCGCGGCGCTTTAGAGGCTTCAGGGCTTGCAACTTCTGGTGATGATTTGGGCTGACTTGTGGGCCTTTCTTTAATATGATTATTTGTATATTTCCTTCTGAATTGCTACCAAATCTGAAAACATGGAGTTGGTGTACTTTTGATCAGCTTCTTTTGACTTTGCTCCTGCAATTTCCTGCACAAATCTCAAGACAAGTGTTGCGCAAATACAGAGATGATGCGATGCCATGAAATGCGGTCAATTTCCTTTATAGTGCCAGTTTTAGAGTCTAACACATGCAATCTTATATTTTATGACTGATTTGCTAATATGTGAAATAAGAATACCGAACACTTCTAAATGAGTGCAAATGATAGGGAAATTGCCGTGTTAAAAATACATTATTTTCGACTGATCAGGTCCTTAAGCACATGGACTATAATGTCCTTAACCTTGGACCGAGATGTCCTTAAACTAACAGTGGACCACCATATCCTTAAACTGGTAATGGACCGTGATTGTAGAGATTTTGCATGCGTGCACTTTTAAAATCAAAGTTAAGAAAACCACAATCAATAACGGTGTCTCTTGGTAGCTAGCCGGTTGAGTACGGGTCGGTCCACAGGGAAAACGTGTCTTTTCTTATTGTTCTAACGACTCTATTCCTATTTGTGGTAGGTTTTGATTTTTATAAAAACTGAAATTGAAATTGATTTGGATTAAAACCTTGCTAGGGTTAGGATTAGGTTAGTTTGGAAAGTTAATTCTACTCGCCGCTTTCTTTGCCCTAATTAAGAATTTAGGTGTTAAGGTAATAGTTAACAAAGGGAATTAGCACGACTAGGAAGAAACGTAGTATCTTCCCTTTGGTCTTTGTCTGTCCTTTCTTAACTCTTATCCCTAACCTCTATGTAAATCAACCACTACCGGTCTAACTAGGAAATCACCGCTATCTCGTAGGATAGGGTGTCGGAGTAAGCGGTGGAAGGTTGTTTTACATAGAGTCCTAATTTATAAAGTTATGAGGGCGAGAAAGGAGTGAGAGATTTCCATCTCTCAAACCTACCCAATCCTAACCCTAACAAGTGAGGAACTACTCACTCATTATGGAATTAACAATGGAATTCGTTTTTTTATTTTTCTTTTTAATTATCTAATTAACGTGCAGATAATAAAAGATAGATATGAAAAATTGCAGGAATATAAATTGCAAATAAGGAAAATTCAGAATAAAAAATTACTTTTATTGATGCACTCTTTGACGATTACAATGGAATGAAAATTTTAATCTTGAATTAAAAAGAGGCATGCCTAATTAGGCTTTAGGGTTTCCGATTTATAGATAGGAGAAACCCTAGGGTTTACATCTGATCCATATCTGAAATTACAAGACTACCCTAAGAAAACCGGGTCAATGCACCGACTCCCACCGACACGCACCGACACAGGCTCTGCACAGCCGCGGAACCGCGGCCATAAGCCTTGTTTGGCCGTGGACCCGCGGCCATATGGTGAGGTCTTGAGTTTATTTTTTCAGGGCTGCTTCATGTTGCTTTTTCCTTCTATTTTCTTCACTTGGTTCTTCAGAATCTTTTCTAGTTTCTTCCAGATTTCCACAGTGCAGAATGTTGTGAACTTTTACCGTTCTCTTAGTGTTGAAGTCTTGAATCTTGTGCTGCCTTCGTACTTTATGTAATCGAACTGTTCATTAATCTTCATTTGTTTCTTAAACTGTAGGCGGCATCATAAAAATTCTCCTATTTGTTGGTCGTAGTCTCACTTTTGTAGCGTTTTTTCACCATTTTCACTGTATTGTTCCGAGAACCTGTAACCTGCAACTATTTAGCAGATATGGATCAAAAGCACCTATTTATTTGCAATATGATTAAGAATGGGGAATATAATGAAGCAAAAATCTGATATGAACAGACCGCAATGTCCTTAAACTAATTATGGACCGCAAAGTCCCTAAACTAAACAATAGAGCCCAAACGCTCTTTTGTTGGATCTAAACGATCCCGTTAAGTTGATCTTAGTCTAAAAATTAGACTAACGTATCCTTAACAAACGTTTAAGTTGATCTTAGTCTAAAAATTAAACTAACGTATCCTTAATAAACGTTTAAGTTGATCTTAGTCTCAAATGGGACTAACGTATCCTTAAACCCAACCCCAAACCCAAATCTAAGAAAATACGGATTTGGACTAATCCACGCCCTACGGGCGACAACATAAATTAGTCTCCGTATACAATTCACGGGAAACCAAAAACAAAACAAACACACACAATACGAAGGAGAAGGAGAAAGTGGTTACCGCAATGCGTTAGCGTAATTAACTGCAGGGGCTTGCGCCCGCAGGGAAGAACGTCCCCATAATAAAAAAAACCCTCAAATGAAGGGGAATCTGACGAAATCTGCTACATCGGCCGCATCCATTTAAACCTTTGATATACGGTGTCATAAATCAACTTGACATCTTCGGAGAGGTGGACGGATAACACCAATTAGCATCTGCCCCGAAATTCAGGCCAGACGGACCTGCGCGGCCGCGTCTCCGTATTTCGGCGGGGAACAGATTCTGGCACACCCAATGGGACCTTTTCCTCTTTCCACTCCACACTTTGTGTATCGTGTTCGCGAACGAATCGTTGTTTGACATGGTTGCCCTTGGGTTCAAGATACTAAGATTTGGTTTTGCTCCCGTGCAGAAAACAGAACATCAATGGCCTCCAACTGCTCCAGCTGCAACTGCAACTCCCGTTCTGCCTCATCTGGAGGTGTAACCTACGGGCCCCAAGCATCCTCCCTGTTCAAGATGCCAGTGGAGCAAGTAACTCAGGCCACCACTAGGCTGTTCTTTAAGACTATGATCCCACCGATCAATTTCAGTGCCTCGTTGTTGTCGCAAGAAGCCCCAAAGAAGTCGGTCTTTGATCGACTCACCACTGCGGCCCCTCTCAACGGGTCGTCCAACTCCACTGCCTCAGTTTTTAATAGACTGGGCCAAAGATCCAAAGGGCCCATGAAGAAGCCCGCAATACCAAAAAGGGTTATTCCAAAAAGGATAGTCATTCCTGCTCTCGAAGTCGTCAAAGCGGCTTCTCCCACCAAAGGGTCGGTCTTCACAAGACTGACTATTCCGGCTCCCGCTCCTGACGAAGTCCTCAAAGCTGCTTCCCCTGCCCAGAGGTCTATCTTTGATAGATTGGACATTGCTGCTCAACGGACATCGGTCTTCAAATGGCTGATGCCGGCGAAAACCCTTCGCCAAAACAGAGGGCATGATGAAGTCACCCCTACAGCTGAGACAATCCCATCCACACGACATGCTCGCCGTCGCCACTGACGCCGAGTGAGGAAGGCTGGGGGTAGCTCCCCTTCTGGATTGGCTCCGTCAGCTCCTATGGTGGAAATCGATGCTGCTGTTCCGACTGGGAACAGTTTCGAACCGCTTAGGAGGGTTCGCAAGAACTCTCCAACTGCCACGTTGAAAATATCTCCTCCACCTGTGGAGAATGCTACAGAAAAGAAGCCGAAGCAACCCCCTCAGCGGCTGTCCTCCAAAATTTACAAAGTCTGGCGACAGGTCCAGGAATCGGTGATTGACCAGGACTACTCTCGCCGACAAAAGAAGATTAAAGCTCGGAAAGAAAGGAGCCATCCCGTGGTACCACAAAAGATGTCATCCATATGGATGCCCGCTGCAACGGCTCCCTCAATTTCAACCGCTCATAAGAGAAGGAGGCCGGAGAAAGCCCCCGTGACCGCGGTGAACCACAAGGATGCTGAATCTAAACGCCCCAAGTCTGGGGGCACGGAAACACATACCGTTTATATGGCTTCCGGAAAAGAGGAAATCCGTGCTTCTACGGGTCATCGACCGCTTACTCGATCGATAACAAAGGCCCAGGAGCAGCAGCAGCAGAAACTTCAGGAGATGCTGACTGCGAAGGCCGCACTCACTGGGCCGAAAGAAAATCCAGAGACCTCGGAGCAGCGTCGGAAACAAGAAACTGATACTGAATTCCTCCGAAGAATGCTCGAGAGGAAAGAAAAAGAGGCCGCGGAACAGGCGGCCAACATAAAACGAATGGCTCTTTTGTTTCAAGACATGGCCGGGATGATGTTATAGCCAGAACCTCTAGCTGAAGACCCCCCGTTATCATTGAAGACGACAGAGGGGAGACATCGAACCCGCCTCCGGCTCTTTCAGCAGCCAAGGAGGAAACCATCTCCAAGGCCGCTCTGGATGATTACATCGCTCAGCAGATACGAGTTCACCAGGCGAACGAAGCAGCTGGGCAAATTGTTAAAACTGGACGACCCTATCCAAGTTGATATGACCAAATAAGGTACCCGCCGGGATACACGATCCTTAAATTCCATGTATATAAAGGGACGAGGAATCCGCATCAGCACGTCGCTCAATTCAGAGCCTTGTGCGGCAACACCGGAGGTGATAATAAACTTCTGCTCCGTCATTTCGTCGGCAGCTTGTCGGAGACAGCGTTCGAATGGTACTCTGAACTTCCGAACTGTTGGGGTAAAAATTTACACCCCGGTTGACCGAGTCAAAGTCAAGGTCAACCCCCAAGCTAGGTGGGCCCAAGCCCAGGTCAAGCGGGCCCATGCCCAAGTCGAGCCCGCAGCCAGCCTCCTCCATGCCAAAATATAGATCAAGTAATAAATAATTTTTATGTAATTTTTTATACATGAATGCATTCAAAATGAGCATAAAGCCAATATTTTGTAAGCCCATGGCTTATGTGCAAAAAGAAATGACACATGAGCCATGGGATGGCTAAAATGCCATTTTGTGAAGCCAAGGGGCTATATGTAAATATGTAAGCCTATAAAAGGCAACATGATGATGAATAAAAAGGAACACTTTTTCCATTCTCTCAAAAACCTAGGGTTTGTACATCTTTCCCTTTTCTGAAGGTTTCAAACCTTTTTCTTTCTTTGAATTAAATCAAGAGTTTTACTCTTCCTTTTCCAAAACTAAATAGTTTTTCACCATAAAACCTACCAAGGGGAGCTTGGATCTATCATTAGATCTCAAAAGAAGAGATTTTTAGATCTCACATCTCTTGATCTTTAAGATCCGGCCAAACCACAGGAAGAAGAAGAAGAACCCCCTTAATCAGCTTCAACATATCCTAGGAGTTTAACTCCATATATATATATAAAATAAATATTTCCTTTCTGAAGCATAGCTTCTGGTTTCTGGGGCTAAAAGCCTTCTTTTCCTCGCCGGCGCCCAAGCGCTCAAGCGCCGAGCGCCCACGTGCCGACACGTGGCGCGCTAGCGCTCGAGCGCAAAGCGCCCACGTAACGACACGTGGCGCGTTTGTGCTCCAGCGCCCTTGCGCTCGAGCGCAAAGCGCCCACGTGCCGACACGTGGCGCGTTTGCGCTCCAGCGCCCTTACGCTCGAGCGCAAGGCGCCCGCGTGCCGACACGTGGCGCGCTTGTGCTCCAGCGCGCTGCGCGCTATGCAGCGCAAGGCGCCCGTGTGCTGACACGTGGCGCGGTTGCGCTCCTGCGCTCTGCGCCCGAGCGCAAGGCGCCCGCGTGCCGACACGTGGCGTGCTTGCGCTCCAGCGCCTTGCGCTCAAGCGCAAAGCGCCCACGTGTCGACACGTGGCGCTCTTGCGCCTGAGCATACAGCACCTAAGCGCTCAAGGCGCTGGTCCTACGCATCCCTTAGATGCCTTTTCCCCCTCTTTTTATGTACATACATATACATATACATATGTATACATATTTGCACACACACTTGCTCCACGATACCGTCCCTGTTAGAAAAAAATTTCTAACAGGGCGCTGTCCCGCACCCCGCAAGGGGGCTGCTAGCCCCCTTGACCCCCAGCCCGCTATCCGGATAGCGGGACCCCCATAAAAACTCTGCGTGGCTCCCGATATATCCAAAACCCCTTTTCAAAACACAACACACGCACACCGCACATTGAGTTCGCATGACCAGTTTAACTCGTTAATCGGAGGTTCCCTCGCCCTAAAGGCGAGGGGTAATTAACGGCAGCTTAGTCCGCGGCTGCCGGAGATTCGGATCCCCACAATCAATAAACCCCGGCCTACCCCAGGCAGGGGGAATCTGTAGTACGCCTGACAAGCGTGGGCGTATTCTCATCTCAATGGGGTGACGAAAAACACCCTACAGATTCTGGGACGCCCGGTGGGACCAATCTCTCCTCCCATATTTCGGGTTAAACGTTCATGCAAACTCAATCAATATACATATCTATATTTATACTAAAATAATGCATTTTTCATGCAGGATTTTCAAGCAATCACCTTTCAACAATGTCTCCGAAGATAACTCAGCTCCCATCTCATACACGATGAAGATGGACTCCAGAACGGTCCTTCCGGCCAGTCACGGGCGACAATAGGAGGAGGAGCCGCTACAATTTGGATCTATTATGTTCGTGTCGGCTAATGCTATCCCTGCACCTTAAGCTCCGGTAACCGACAAACCGGCCTCGAAAGGCAAGAGGCCAAATGTGGTGGTCTCGAAGGCACCCCAACCCAAACACAAATCGGTGTCCGAACGGCTTTCCATGGCCCCAGCTGGGGGCAAAGCCGTCAGAACAGAAGAGGTTGCCAGACGTCACGGGCAAGCCCAGGCGATGCCTCCGACGGACAAACGGGCGGATGTCTTCTCAAGCCTCCCCATCACTTGGCCTATGGTGGCTTTCCGGAGAGCAGAAGCCTGCCAAGCTCTCAAGGCAGAAAGGCCGAAGCAGAAGCGGCTCAAATATAGAGCCAACAAAAGGGCTAGGGCTCTGGCCATGTTAAAATTTATGAATTTCCAAAGCCCGGACCGCTCCATGAAACCAGCTGCCAGTGATGAAAGAATGGCCGAATGTGTTATCCACACTGTCTACATGGCCGGACATGAAGAAACGAACCCTCCTCTTCTTCACAGCCATGGTGATGATATGGTTGACGCTACCCAGCATCGGCTCGATCTAAATGATGAAGAGCCCGTTCAGGCCGATAAGCCAGAGGAGCCCGTGGTTCCTACGGAATTGAGCTCAGGCAATAAAGATTACCCGGTTGTGATACCCGGAACTACAGAACAAGCATTATTCCAATGGCTTCAAAGGCAATTTCAGGACAGGGATGAGAAGATGGCCGAGGTCTATTCCAAAGTTGACGAGCTGGCAAACGTCATGGCAGATCTCGTGACCCAAGTCGCCCGATTGCAATTACAGCAGAATCAAATTTTGGTTCATGAGCCAGGGATTGATACCCGGAGGCAGCCAACTGATACCCCTTTCAACCTAAGGGCGGAGCGCCTTCGCGGAAAACGGCCGCAATCAGCCTCCAGTCCCTCCGACACATACGCCGGGGGGGAATCGCCTCTGAAAGAGAAACTGGAGAAAGTCTATTCCTTCAAAAGGGAAAAAGTCCGCAAAATATTCATGGACGCCTTGAACAACGGTCTGCAACTGCCTGTTCCAAAGAGACCACAGGAAATGAACATGACCGGCAATCCCGTATACTGCCCATATCATAGAGTGGTGGGTCATACCATCGAAAACTGCTATATTTTCAAAGATTGGGCAGAGGACCAATATAAGCTTGGAAAAACCTCACAATCCTCGGATGTATCGGCAAGCCACGGAGCTAGGTCATCAACACAGCTCCGCCAAGATCAAAGTTCAAGGAGCTGGGATAAGCAAAGATGACCCTCACGTCGTTAAACTGGGAACCGTCGACCTCTAAGTCGTTAAACTGGGAATGTAAAAAAAATATATATGTATGTAAATAAACAAAAAATGTGTAAATAAAGGAAAAATAAAGAAAAGCCGAAATGATAGGGCAACTCGCAAAAAAAAATCAGCAAGTAAAGATAAACATGAAAATAAAGCCGAAATGATGGGGTAACCGCGAATAAATAGCCGAAATGATAGGGCAATCGCGACCTTCGCGATAAGAAAAGCTGAAATGATAGAGCAATCGCGGTAAAACAAAAAAAAACAACAAAACAACTGGCGAATGATGAGTTGCTCCTGGTACCATATTCCAGTGCAGCAATGCAGACGCCAACAAAAATCCATTTTTTCAAAATTCTTCCGGCCCTACGGCCAGTCCCCAAATTGACTGCCGTATACAATCCACGGGCTCAAATAATTCTCATCATACCCATGCCCCACCGTAATCACCAGTTACGCGGTTGGTCTCCGCCTTTGGAGTTATGCTCCATTGAGAAGACCCACTCATGTGTCCTCACGATACATGAGGAGAACAAACCTTTGTGGGATCCTTACGACTCACAAAGGAAAAACACACTTAGGAGTCCTCACAACTCCTAAGAAGAAAATACACCTGCGGGATCCTCACGACTCGCAGGGAGAGAATGCTTTTATGGGACCCTCACGGCCCATAAAATTGAAAAGCCATAGGCGATAGGGACCTAAACCCGTCTCTTGGCACCTCTGCTTCAGTGTTAGCAACGCTGATGCCGGCCCCTACCCCAAAATTCCAAGCTCGCCATCAATAGACCCCTAAGTCTTTAAACTGGAAACAGATGACCTCTACGTCGTTAAACTGGAAACAGTAGACCTCTAAGTCTCTAAACTGGAAACAGATGACCACCAAGTCGTTAAACTGGAAACAGATGACCTCTAAGTCGTTAAACTGGAAACATTAGACCTCTAAGTCTTTAAACTAGAAATAGAAGACCTCTAAGTCTTTAAACTGGAAACAGATGACCGCTAAGTTGTTAAACTGGGCACAATAGACCCCTAAGTCTTTAAACTGGAAACAGATGACCTCTAAGTCGTTAAACTAGAAACAGTAGACCTCTAAGTCTCTAAACTGGAAACAGATGACCAACAAGTCGTTAAACTGGAAACAGATGACCACCAAGTCGTTAAACTGGAAACAGATGACCTCTAAGTCTTTAAACTGGAAACAGATGACCTCTAAGTCTTTAAACTGGAAACAGATGACCTCTAAGTCGTTAAACTGGAAACAGTAGACCTCTAAGTCTCTAAACTGGAAACAGATGACCACCAAGTCGTTAAACTTGAAATAGATAACCTCTAAGTCGTTAAACTGGAAACAGTAGACCTCTAAGTCTCTAAACTAGAAACAGATGACCACCAAGTCGTTAAACTGGAAACAGATGACCTCTAAGTCGTTAAACTAGAAACAGATGACCACCACGTCGTTAAACTGGAAACAGATGACCGCTAAGTCGTTAAACTGGGCACCACAGACCCCTAAGTCTTTAAACTGGAAACAGATGACCGCTAAGTTGTTAAACTGGAAGCAGTCGACTTTTAAGTCATTAAACTGGGAACGAGGAAAATCCACTCATGTGTCCTCACGATACATGAGGAGAACAAACCTTTGTGGGATCCTTACGACTCACGAAGGAAAAACACACTTAGGAGTCCCCACGACTCCTAAGGAGAAAATACACCTGCGAGATCCTTACGACTCGCAGAGAGAAATAGCTTTTATGGAACCCTCACGGCCCATAAAATTGAAAAGCCTTAGGTGATAGGGATCTAAACCTGTCTCCTAAGCCATCACTCCCATACCCCAATGGCGAATGATGAGTCGCTCCTGGTACTACATTCCAGTGCAGCGATGCAGACGCCAACCAAATTCCAACTTCCATACCCCAACGGCGAATGATGAGTCGCTCCTGGTACTACATTCCAGTGCAGCGATGCAGAAGCCAACCAAATTCCAACTCCCATACCCCAACGGCGAATGATGAGTCGTTCCTGGTACCATATTCCAGTGCAGCGATGCAGATGCCAACAAAGTCCCGAAAATTTTCCGGCCCTACGGTCTGGATCATACATCCTGCAAAACCGTATACAATCCACGGGCGTAAAACAATTCCCAAATCCTCCCGGGGCAAATGATGAGTTTCTCCTTGCATTATTCCAGTGCAGCAATGCAGATGCCAAACAAAAACCAATTCCCAAATCCTCTCGGGGCAAATGATAAGTTGCTCCTGGCATTATTCCAGTGCAGCAATGCAGATGCCAAACAAAAAAAACAATTCTCGAATCCTCTCGGGGCAAATGATGAGTTGCTCCTGGTATTATTCCAGTGCAGCAATGCAGATGCCAAACAAAAAAAACCAATTCCCAAATCCTCTCGGGGCAAATGATGAGCTGCTCCTGGCATTATTCCAGTGCAGCAATGCAGATGCCAAACAAAAAAAACCAATTCCCAAATTCTCTCGGGGAAAATGATGAGTTGCTCCTGGCATTATTCCAGTGCAGCAATGCAGATGCTAAACAAAAACCCCAATTCCCAAATCCTCTCAAAGACGGATGATGATTCGCTCCTGGTACCATATTCCAGTGTAGCGATGCTGATGTCGACTCAAATCAAACAAATCAAACCAACCAATTTCAACATCGACCTCTGCGTCAACAAGTGCCACTCCATGCCGGGGAAAAGTCAACCAGTGACACTCCGCGCCGGGGAAAAGTCGATCAGCGACACTCCATGCTGGGGAAAAGTCAACCCGCGACACTCCGCGCCGGGAAAAGTCGATCAGCTACACTCTGTGCCGGGGAAAAGTCAACCCGACACTCCGCGCCGGGGAAAAGTCGATCAGCGACACTCCGTGCCGGGGAAAAGTCAACCAGCGACACTCCGCGCCGGGGAAAAGTCGATCAGCGACACTCCGTGCCGGGGAAACGTCAAGCAGACACTCCGTGCCGGGGAAACGTCCAACAGCGACACTCCGTCTCGGGGATACGTCAACCAGCAGACACTCCGTGCCGGGGACACGTCGACCAGCGATGCTCCGTCTCGGGGAAACGTCAAGTAGACACTCCGTCTCGGGGACACGTCAACCAGCCGATACTCCGCCTCGGGGAAACGTCGACCAGTGACACTCCGCGCCGGGGGCACATCAACGAAATCACTACGGGCTAGGGAAACGTCTACCACAGACACTCTGTCTCGGAGACGTGTCAAGCGTCGGCCGTCCATATCGTAAAAAGGGCAGTGCGTCCCAAAAAGTGGGAACCAAAGCAAGTCGCCTCCACGCAAAAGAAGATCCATCAATTTCATGCACACGACCCACATGTGCGGTGTGCATTCATTGATGAGGGGCAATTTGTTGGAGTAAAAATTTACACCCCGGTTGACCGAGTCAAAGTCAAGGTCAACCCCCAAGTTAGGTGGGCCCAAGCCCAGGTCAAGCAGGCCCATGCCCAAATCGAGCCCGCATCCGGCCTCCTCCTTACCAAAATATAGATCATGTAATAAATAATTTTTATGTAATTTTTTATACATGAATGCATGCAAAATGGGCATAAAGCCAATATTTTGTAAGCCCATGGCTTATGTGCAAAAAGAAATGACACATGAGCCATGGGATGGCTAAAATGCCATTTTGTGAAGCCCAAGGGGCTATATGTAAATATGTAAGCCTATAAAAGGCAACATGATGATGAATAAAAAGGAACACTTTTTCCATTCTCTCAAAAACCTAAGGTTTGTACATCTTTCCCTTTTCTGAAGGTTTCAAACCTTTTTCTTTCTTTGAATTAAATCAAGAGTTTTACTCTTCCTTTTCCAAAACTAAATAGTTTTTCACCATAAAACCCACCAAGGGGAGCTTGGATCTGTCATTAGATCTTAAAAGAAGAGTTTTTTAGATCTCATGTCTCTTGATCTTCAAGATCCTGCCAAACCACAGGAGGAAGAAGAAGAACCCCCTTAATCAGCTTCAACACATCCTAGGAGTTTAACTCCATATATATATATATATATATATATATATATATATATATATATATATATATAATAAATATTTCCTTTCTGAAGCATAGCTTCTGGTTTCTGGGGCTAAAAGCCTTCTTTTCCTCGCCGGTGCCCAGCGCCGAGCACCCGCGTGCCGACACGTGGCACGCTAGCGCTCGAGCGCAAAGCGCCCACGTACGGACACGTGGCGCGTTTGCGCTCCAGTGCCCTTGCGCTCGCGCCCACGTGCCGACACGTGGCGCGTTTTCGCTCCAGCGCCCTTACGCTCGAGCGCAAAGCGCCCGCATGCCGACACGTGGTGCGCTTGCACTGAAGCGCACTGCGCCCGAGCGCAAGGCGCCCGCGTGCCGACACGTGGCGCGCTTGTGCTCCAGCACTCTACGCCCGAGCGCAAGGCGCCCGCGTGCCGACACGTGGCGCGCTCTCCGCCCGAGCGCAAGACGCCCACGTGCCGACACGTGGCGCGCTTGTGCTCCAGCGCCTTGCGTCCAAGTGCAAAGCACCCACATGTCGACACGTGGCGTGCTTGCGCTCGAGCGCCCAGTGCTCATGCGCAAAGCACCCACGTGTCGACACGTGGCGCGCTTGCGCCTGAGCGTACAGCACCTAAGCGCACAGCGCTCAAGGCGCTGGCCCCACGCATCCCTTGGATGACTTTTCCCCCTCTTTTTATGTACATACATATACATATACATATGTATACATATTTGCACACACACTTGCTCCACGACACTGTCCCTGTTAGAAAAAAATTTCTAACGGGGCACTGTCCCGCACCCCGCAAGGGGGCTGCTAGCCCCCTTGACCCCCAGCCCGTTATCCGGATAGTGGGACCCCTGTAAAAACTCTGCGTGGCTCCCGATATATCCAAAACCCCTTTTCAAAACACAACACACGCACACCGCACATTGAGTTCGCATGACCGGTTTAACCCGTTAATCGGAAGTTCCCTCGCCCCAAAGGCGAGGGGTAATTAACGGCAGCTT
Source organism: Agapanthus africanus (assembly GCA_030015575.1). Classification (NCBI taxonomy): domain Eukaryota; kingdom Viridiplantae; phylum Streptophyta; class Magnoliopsida; order Asparagales; family Amaryllidaceae; genus Agapanthus; species Agapanthus africanus. The sequence continues at coordinate 763,954,796 of JASDDO010000022.1, read as the reverse complement.
AGTCCGCGGCTGCCGGAAATTCGGATCCCCACAATCAATAAACCCCGGCCTACCCCAGGCAGGGGGAATCTGTAGTACGCCTGACAAGCGCGCGCGTATTCCCATCTCAATGGGGTGACGAAAAACACCATACACGAACGACTCTGTCAAGACATTTGCAGAGATGGAGCTGCTGTTTACCCAGCGTTTTGCAAGTGCTAGCGAACGCACCCCGATCACAGCATTGATTAACGCTAGAGTAAAGCCAGGTGAAACATGGGTGTAATACGCAATACGATGGCGGAATGTATGGTCAAAGTGCGAGCAGCGCATCGAGGAAGCGCCTGCAGTGGGCATGTTCGTGGGCACTCTTGACCCTCAAGCAACTATTTTCCAATTCATGATGTTCTTCAAGCCCACCACCTTCTAAGCCCTGATTGACAAACTGGCTCAAATGGACCAGATGGGCCACACGCCTTCCTCTTCGAAACCGGAGCCGCGGAATGAAAAGGGGAAAGGGAAAGTGGCCTTCATTGTCAATGCTCAACAGTAGCCCAGTGGTCCAAAATTAATGGATCGCCTAGACGAGAGACGGTGATACTATAATGAGAAAATAAAGCATCCTTATTCGTTTCCACGGGACAAAACAAGGAGATTGTTCGAGCTAGCGGTGCGCAACAGGCTCATTAATTTGCCAAATCTAAAACGCCCATTGCAACCCGGTGAGGCTAATAGTCCTAATTATTGCCCCTACCACCAAGCAGTAAGCCATCCAATTGAAGATTGCTTCGTCTTTAAAAGCTGGATCGAAGACCAATACCAACAGGGCAAATTCGCACTGTCCGAGAATTGGAAAGTAAGCCCGCCCCAGCCGCATGCTCTCAAAAAGACGGACACACCGGGGGCATCGTGCTCTTTTGTAGAAGAAGCTCCATGGGAGGTCGTTCTTTCAGCCAAGACGAAAAGAATGCTGAAGGATCTCCAAACATGCCCGGCGATCAGGTGGAAAAATCCACTGGAACCCGAGATCATCGAGGGAATGTTGAAACTGCGCCCAACTCTAAAAATTGGTGGTGATAGTCAAAACGCTCACACCCAGCCGTCAAAGTTTTCAAAGAAGAAGAAGAAGACCAAAAAGCCGGTGAAGCTTAATGACGAGCGCACGGACTTGCAAAAACATATCGACACGCTGGAAGAATATAACCAGAAGGCGCGGACCCCAGTCACACTCCAAGAATTTCTCAGCCACGTTCTTGAGGACGGAGATGATGACAATGGAGAAGACTCGTCGGATGAGCCTGAAGATTATGTGGCAAGTTGCCATGTGATCTCTCACTCGTCGATAAACGATGAAGAAGCTCCTTACACAGAGAAACTGGGGGCAGAGCCTGAGCCTGAGCTTCTAGGACCATCAAACGAAATGATTGATGCATTCCTAAACGAAGCTCTTTTGAAAAGCAAAGCTGATCGGGAGCGCGAGATGGCCATATTTGAAAAGGCCAAACGCCGGCGACTGGACGAAAGGGTCAAAACACTCCCACCAGATCAAAGTACACCCGCCGCAAATAAAAATAGGTTCAAGATAAGGAAAAGGTTCCCCAAAGCCATATCAATGGGAATGAAGCTACCACCCTCCGAAGAAAACACTCCTGATGAAGCGGATGTACATCCTAGCTACTGCTTATATCATCGAAAGATTGTGCACCCCACCGAAGAGTGCAACGCTTTTAAAAGCTGGTGGCAGGGATATGTTGCTCACCGACAGCATTTCAAGCAGATGAAACGCAAAACTCATCGGTAACAAAGAAATACGACCGAGGAGCGCAAAAGAACTACCGGCAATTGTCACATGGTTGATAGCAGGGGATTGCAATTTCTCAACTTCGGGAGCGACTCTGACGAAGAAATAGCCCTTGGCCCTCTCTTCAAAGAACCCACATCCGAAACGGAAGAAATGAAGACCTGTGAGAACATTCAGCAGCGCAATCGTACGCTACCAGAAAAGAATCTCGGACCAGCAAACCAAGGTTCAAACAAAAAGGATAAGGGGAAAAGAAAGGTCCCTGAAGATATCGCCCTCGATGATCAAGTCGTCAAAGAGCTGATAGCCAAAGACCCGCCAAAGAAAAACAAGGTAGACTATAACGTTTTGGCATACTTGAGGAAGCTACCTTCGCAGCTAAGCATTCTTGATACACTTTTGTTATCAAAAGAAGCAAGAGATTCTCTGATCAAGGCGTTACAAAATCCCAAACAATTCCAAGCTTTCCTCGCCGAAGAAAAAATGAAGGACGAGCTGGAAGAAGTGCACACGGACGATATCACCTTCGGTGATGAAGATCTCCTCCTCGGGACATACGAGCATAACCATCCCCTCTATGTCTCCGGATACTGTCATGATATCAAGATAGGCAAAATCCTGGTTGACAATGGGTCCTCCGTCAATCTCTTCAATGTGAGAGTGTTGAAGGAAATCTGCGTTCAGCACCTCGCTCGTGATAAAATTACCATCTTCGGGTTTGACTCCCAGTCATCACGGACGCTCGGGTCTGTAATATTGACATTACACTTTGGGCTACTCGTCACGGACATCAAGTTTCACGTCATTGACGCTAAGACATGTTACAATGCTTTGCTCAGCAGACCTTGGTTACATGAGTACAACATTATCCCTTCTACACAACATTAGTGTATGAAGTACTTCAAAGATAGTCTCGAGTACACTGTGACGGGGGAGTTGAACCCATTCTCCGTGAATGAAGTCCGAAAGTACGAAAATGCAAAATACTTCTTACCAGATTTTGAGAACACGGAAATATGTCACAAACCGAAGAACAAAGCTATCACCACTATTCCGATCTTTAGGAATGATACCGAGGAGGAAGAAGAAATAGTTTATTCAGGGCCGCCCCAATACAACAAGCCGGGACCATCCACCCCTATGTTGATCTTCGGCAGCGACTCAGAAGATGAGGTCAATGCCGTATTCTCTGCTCGGCCATCGATACAAGCTTTCGCTGATGAAGATCAAATTTTGCAAGTTGCCATGGTTCCACAAGAGTATTACAAAGAGCTTGATGCACTTGAAACTTATAGTGTGCAAGAACTGCAGACATTCTATGTCCCCCCCCAAGCGAAAAGGTGAAAAGGCGATCCTATTCTACCGATCCGGCGAAACCAAAATGGAGAAAGAAATTTGGCATGATGCCGACTCGACACTTGACAGACTTCAGCCCATCCGTTTGCCCAGATACTATACAGACGGATTAAAAAGACTGTTGAGGCACCAAGGCGTACCCCTTAAGTAACTGCTCGACAAGCCCAGTTCTATAACAGGATCTGGAGCGTCCCCGGAACTCAACGAAAGTTGCCCAACGGGAGAATGGAAACGATCGGGCTTGGGTATGTTCAATCCAAGAAACGAGAGCTATTCCGCGACTGCTACGTCATACATGACTTCGACGAAGAAGGAGATGCTCTGTGGGAAGATGCTAACCCTGAACCAAAACGAGCTCCCGTCATGAAAATGCCAAGCCCATCGTTCGAAGAACAAATGGACAACCTTAAAGGAAAGCGGGTCAAAAAGTTCGAGACAACCATAATTGCGAAATGGCAATCTACGAGAAAGCCAGGACGCATAGCCTCCTTCAGCAAGCTGCAGAGAATGACGATGCTCTTCGTTAGCCCTGCATACAAAAGACCTGACACAGGGGTAAAAATAAACCCAAGAACGGAAAAAGCGTTTAGCGACGAAGCGGGACTAAGAAGCCACGTGATCAAGAATCGAGCAGCCAAGATTCCTCTCTTGTAAAGAAGATGGGTCGAGCATACTCTTTTTCCCAATACAAGACAAGAAAGATACTTGATCTTGTCATAAAGCATCAGATGTTACCCTCCCGGAGTCCAAGCACCCCGAGCAAGCAGGTGAAGTTAATCATCCGGATTATTGCTCCTATCACCGAGCAATAGGACATCCTCTCGAAGACTGCTTCACATTCAAAGACTTGGTAGAAGACCAGTATCAGTAAGGCAGGTTCGCTCTATCCAGCAGTTAGAGGGTAACCCCACCGCAGAAACATGAACCCAAAGCCACGAGAGTAGAACCAGATCAATATTGGTCTTGGAAGCGATCTCATACCTGTCATGTGATAATGCTGTCAGAAGAAGGAACATGCAAAGATATGGCTGATCTCCCCTGGTGCTTCGAAAACGATAATGATGAGGTGATCTCCGAGTTTCCACCGGCGCCAAAAGAGCTGGAAGATGGGATACACACTACTGTAGATAACCAAGGAAAAATTGACTTGGGGAGGGCAAGTGACCCACGGCCGACGTTCGTCAGTGAACTATTGTCTGAAGAAAAAGTGGCTACGCTTAAAGATGTGCTCATACAGTATAAAGAATGCTTCGCATGGAACTATCCCGAAATGCCGGGACTCGATCCAGATGTTGCTGTCCACAAATTGGCGATTTCTCCGGATGTCAAACCAATCAAACAAGCACCGAGAAGAATGCGGCTTGAGCTTGAGATGAGCATCAACGCCGAAGTTAAGAAGCTAATCAACTCCGGCTTTATCCAAGAGGTTCAGTATCCTGACTGGATCGCCAACATCGTCCCAGTAATGAAGAAAAATGGGACGGTGCGCATATATGCGTAGACTTCCAGGATCTCAACAAAGCTTGCCCGAGGGACGAATTTCCAATACCAGTCACCGAGCTGATAATAGATAATACGTCCATTCATGAAGTTTTCTCTTTCATGGATGGCTCATCGGGATACAATCAGATAAAAATGCATCCCGAGGACCAGAAGCATACCGCTTTCCGGACCCCTTTGGGCATATTCTACTACAGAGTGATGCCTTTCGGTCTAAAGAACGCCGGTGCCACCTATCAGAGGGCCATGATGAAGATCTTCGACGACCTCATACATGAAATCGTCGAATTTTATATCGACGACCTCGTAGTTAAAAGAAAATCATACGAGGAACATTTAGAGCATCTAAAGATCGTATTTCAGCGCCTTCGGAAATATAACTTGAAGATGAACCCTCTCAAATGCGCGTTCGGAGTTTCCTCATGCAAGTTTCTAGGATTCGTCGTCCGACACCGAGGCATCGAGATAGACCCGTCGAAGATCAAGGCGATCATGGAAATGCCTCCGCCAAGGACTCTCAAGCAACTGCGGTCTCTCCAAGAAAAGCCCGCGTATATCCGGCGATTTATAGCTAATCTCTCGGGCAAGTGTCGTCCTTACAGTCACCTAATGAAGAAGGGAACCCCGTTCGTCTGGGATCGCAAATGCCAAAGAGCACTGGACAAAATCAAGCAATACTTGCAGAATCCGCCAGTATTGGCCACTCCCGTTAAAGGAAAACCCCTCGTCCTGTATACAACAGCCCTCGGAGGTTCCTTAGACACGCTGTGGGCACAAGAGAACGACCAAGGGAAGGAGAGAGCCCTCTACTATTTGAGTCGAGTTCTACTGGGGGCAGAAAACAATTATTCTACCATCGAAAAACACTGCCTGGCGTTGATCTTCGCGATAACGAAGCTCAGACACTACGCGTTGGCACATGAGGTCCATCTCATATCGAATGCGGATCCTCTCAAATATTTGATGTCAAAGGCTATATTAACGGGATGACTCGCTAAATGGGCCCTGCTCTTGATGGAGTTCTCGATAACTTATCGACCCCTCAAGGCAGTGAAAGGCCAGGCTATCGCCGATTTCCTCGCTGAGCATCCGATACCTGCCGACTCTTCCTTGAACTACGAATTGCCAGACGAGCACGCGTTTGACACGATCGACGGTGAGAGAAGAGAGAATGATACCCAGTGGGAACTTTACTTCGATGGAGCATCTTCTATGAAGAAGCGCAAACAAAGCACCCCCATAATCAAATCTGGGGCGGGCCTCATCTTCGTGACTCCACAAGGAGGGATAATGCGCTTTGCCTTCTCTTTAACAGAGCTGAGGACGAACAATGAAGCCGAATGTAAAGTTTTTATAGCAGGTCTTGAGATCGCTGTCAACATGGGAGTCGAAAGCCTCCTCATATACGGAGATTCCCAACTGATCGTTAGTCAAGTAAACGGCGACTATCAAACGTGCAAGCCTGAGTTGGTGAAGTATGGCGAGAGAGCGCAGCAACTGCTGACTCAAATTCCTTCCTACACCCTGAAAAGCATACCGCGTGCGGAAAATAGTAAGGCGGATGCATTAGCCAAACTCGGTAAAGAACTGGCCGACGAAAACCTCGATGATGTGAGGATCATTGTGCAAAGTCGTCGGGTTCTTGCACCGGCAGAAATGTCTCCAGAGTCGTCCGAAAAAAAAGGAGCGACTGAGCAAGCGACCCTACAAATAAAAGACCAGGAAAAGGCTAAGGATTGGAAAGAAGTCTTTATAGACTACTTCAAATCCCGTCGAACGCCTGAAGATGCATCCTCAAGACATCAGCTCACGAAACGAGCTCTATCTTTCGGTTTCATCAATGATACTCTATACAAGAGATCATTTGATTCTCTGTGGCTAAGATGCCTGGGACCTGAAGAGGCAAGGAGAGTCGTCCAGGAAACTCACGACGGACTATGTGATTCTTACTAAGCCGGGCCGAAGATGAAACTAAAGATCAAAAGGATGGGCAACTATTGGCCCACGATGATCCAAGACTGTCTCGAATACGCAAAGCAGTGCCACTCGTGCAAAATTCACGGGGACTTTATCCACCAGCATCCAAATCCGCTACATCCAACGGTGGCTAGCTGGCCGTTCGAAATGTGGGGAACCGACATAATCGGCCCCGTCGAACCAGTATCGTCCAGAGGACATCGGTTCATACCGGCAACAACCGATTATTTCTCCAAGTGGGCAGTAGCAGTACCGCTGAGGGAAGTGAAGACAGAGAATATCCTCCATTTCTTCAAGACACGCGTCATTTACCGGTTCGGCACTCCGCGATGGATTATCTCCGATAACGGGCCAGCCTATAGAAGCCACTAGATCAGTCGCTTCGCACAACAGCATAATATAGACTGGAGATACTCTTCGGTCTATAATCCCCGAGCTAACGGTCTAGCTGAGGCTTTTAACAAGACCCTGACGAAGATCGTGAAAAAGGTGGTGTCTTGAAATAAGAGGGACTGGTACGAAAGACTGCATGAAGCTCTCTGGGCATATCGAACTACGTTCAAAACAGCCACGAACACAACGCCGTATGCATTGGTATTCGGCACAGAAGCGGCACTCCCTCTCGAGATAGAGTTACCCTCTCTATGAATGGTCGTCCACTACGAGCTAACAGACGAAGAAAATGCTCACCTTCGGCTTGAGGAGGTCGACGCCCTTGATGAAACCCGTCTCATGGCGCAACAAAATCTGGAGGCTTATAAAGCGAAGATAACGCGCTCATACGAGAGATTGACTAGGCTGAGAACATTCCGTCAAGGCGAACTCGTGCTAGTGGTCAAAAGACCTATGATCCCCAATCATGCCAAGCGAGGAAAATTCAAGCCAAACTATGAAAGCCCGTATATCATAAACAAAGTTTACCAGGGTGGAGCCTATCTACTCATGGACATGTATAGCGAAAGACCTTTCAGGCCAATAAACGGTCGCTTCCTGAAAAAATACTATGCCTGACAAGTCACGGCCTAGGTAAACGATAGATGACGACGCCTAGGTCTGCTCGCTATCTTCCTAAGCCCAAACTCTAAAAGTAGTAGCCGGCAAACGGACCGAAACGTCCTTAAACTAACAACGGACCGAAATGTCCTAAAACTAACAACGGACCGAAACGTCCTTAAACTAACGACGGACCACTATGTCCTAAAACTGGCTGTGGACCGAAACGTCCTTAAACTAACAACGGACCGAAATGTTCTAAAACTAACAACGGACCGAAACGTCCTTAAACTAACGACGGACCACTATGTCCTAAAACTGTCTGTTGACCGAGACGTCGATAAACTACTACGGACAGCAGCATCCTAAGGCTGACACAAAAAAATAAAATAAAAAAAGAAAACGGTATGTCCATAAGCAAAATGGGCACGGATGAAAACCCGAAAGGGCTCCGTGAGTACAAACAGCAGGACTGCCGGCGAGTTTTGTGAAAACCCGAAAGGGCGCAACCTCGTTAAAAGACACTTGCAAGGTCCTCTCGATCTTGTGAGGAGAAACCACCTGCGTGAGATCCTTACGACTCACAAGGGAACAACACACTTAGGGATCCCCATGATTCCTAGGGAGAAAACACACTTACGAGATCCTCACGACTTGTAAGGAGAATTCCCCTTTAAGACCCTCACGGCTCATAGGATTCAAAAGCCTTAGGCTACAGGGATCTGAACCTGTTCTTAAACAGTCATACACCCTGATTTTGCCCTACAAGCGGTTCAATATTGACCCTTGTATACAATCCACTGGCGCGAATAAGCATTTCCCTAACAAAATCCCACCAGCGACTTGGGATATGTCTATACGGTGAACAACCTTTGTAAATCCTCTCGACTTATAAGGAGAAAATACTCTTGTAAGATCCTTACAACTTATAAGAGACAATACACTTAAGACTCCTCACGATTCTTAAGGAGAAAACGCACCCACGAGATCCACACGACTCGTAGGGAGAAATACCTTTATGAGACCCTTACGGCTCGTAAAGTTAAAAGCCTTAGTCTACAGGATCCTAACCCTGTTCACTAAGCCACCTTTGTTCGACATCGACAGAGGCAAATGATGATTTGCTTCTGGCAATATCCCAGTTGTAGTGATGCTGATGCCGAAATCGGTGTCAATTCCCAAATTCACAGTGAAAAGCCAGCGAGCCACAAATGCATACGAATAGCCGAAATGATGGGGCAACTTGCAACAAAATCAGCAAGTAAAAAAGTATGCATACAAAATAGCCGAAATGATTGGGAAACTCGCAATAAAAAGCAGCGAGTAAATAAAAACAAATAGCCGAAATGATTGAGCACCGTGAGAAATAGCCGAAATGATTGGGCAATCGCAACTTTCGCGATATAAAAGCCGAAATGATAGAGCATCGCGGAAATAAAAACGTATAAAATGAAACTTTTTGCTCTACAGGTGAGATTACATCGATCCCTATATACAATTCAGGGGCACAAACAAAGAGGGAACCATACCTTCCCCCTAGGCTTCATCCGAAAGAGAGCCAAGTCTCGATAGTTCACAAACAGCCTGGAGATCATCTCAACATTCGTCTCATTACAACAGACGCAGCATCAGCAAAGCGGAACCGCGGCAACTCCCAGTTCCATGACTCGGCGGTGCACAGACAACCGAGAGTCAACCCCCGACTCCGTGAAATGCGTATAAAGTCAACCAATCCTGGTCTAGTGGAACACGGCCTATGTCAATCCTGACCCGTGGGAAGCGTCCAGAGCGGATCCTGGTCCTTGCGGAACACGGCTTATGTCAATCCTGACCCTGTGGGAAGCATCCAGAACAAATCCTGGTCTACTGGAACACGGCCTATGTCAATTCTGACCCCGTGGGAAGCGTCCAGAGCGAAACCTGGTCCTTGCGGAACACGGCTATGTCAATCCTAACCCCGTGGGAAGCATCTAGAGCAAATCCCGGTCTAGTGGAACACGGCCTATGTCAATCCTGACCCCGTGGAAAGCGTCCAGAGCGAAACCTGGTCCTTGCGGAACACGGCTGTCAATCCTGGCCCCGTAGGAAGCATCCAGAGCAAATCCTGGTCTAGTGGAATACGGCCTATGTCAATCCTGACCCCATGGGAAGCGTCCAGAGTAGAACCTGGTCCTTGCGGAACATAGCTATATCAATCCTGACCCCGTGGGAAGCATCCAGAGCAAATCCTAGTCTAGTAGAACACGGCCTATGTCAATTCTGACCCCGTGGGAAGCGTCCAGAGCGGAACCTGGTCCTTGCGGAACACGGATATGTCAATCCTGACCCCGTAGGAAGCATCCAGAGCAAATCCTGGTCTACTGGAACACGGCTATGTCAATCCTGACCCCGTGGGAAGCATCCAGAGCAAATCCTGGTCTAGTGGAACACGGCCTATGTCAATCCTGACCCCGTGGGAAGCGTCCAGAGCGGAACCCGGTCCTTGCAAAACACGGCTATGTCAATCCTGACCCCGTGGGAAGTATCCAGAGCAAATCCTGGTCTAGTGGAACACTGCCTATGTCAATCCTAACCCCGTGGGAAGCGTCCAGAGCGGAACCTGGTCCTTGCGAACACGGCTTATGTCAATCCTGACCCCGTGGGAAGCATCCAGAGCAAATCTTGGTCTAGTGGAACACGGCCTATGTCAATCTTGACCCCGTAGGAAGCGTCCAGAGCGGATCCTGGTCCTTGCGGAACACGGCTATGTCAATCCTAACCCCGTGGGAAGTATCTAGAGAAAATCCTGGTCTCGTGGAACACGGCTAGAGTCAATCTCGACCCCGTGGGAAACGCCCATAGCAACTTTTGACTCCGTGAAATGCGGATAATGTCAACCTCATCAATCACTTACGGGTCCTCTCCACCCGTAAGGAAGAAAACTCTCTTGTGAGATCTTTACGACTCCCAAGAGAAAAAAAAACACTTAGGAATCTTCATGATCCCTAAGGAGAAAATACACCTACGAAATCCTCACGACTCGTATGGAGAAAAGTCTTTATGAGACCCTCACGGCTCATGAAGTTGAAAAGCCTTAGGCAGCAGATCTGAACCTGCTTCCTAAGCCATTGCTACCTCTCGAAAAGTTCAAGATGGAATGCTCTCTATCATCTATAGTCTACGCTTACTAAAATAACATGCCGGTAACAAAGAAAAGAGAAGAAAGGAAGAGATAACACAAGATAGTACGACAGAGATGTATCTTTTATTTATAAAGTCAAATTGAGTACAATTTACATCATATGAAAGGATAAAAAAATGGATACATTTTATTCAAAAATTACAAATGGTGCAAAAACAACTATTGGAAGGGAATTGTTTTCAATAGACCAATCAGTTGCTCGCGCACTTCCCTCAGCCCCTTTTCACGGTCAGCTGCCACGGCCAACTCTGCTTCAACCTGAGCTCGTTGCTGCAAGTAAGATGAAAGTTGCTCATCAACGAACCGCTGAGCTGCCACACGACTCTGCGCACCCCGCTCAATGAGGTCGAGCTTCTGCCTTAGCGTTAGCCCGTCAGAAATACATCGTAGAAGGCTCTCAAAGATAGCTTTCAGCTGTACAGCGTTTGCATCAACTTGAGTATGCAATCGAGCAGATTTGCCTGAAGTCTCTTCGCACTCCTTACGCTTTAAGGTCACTTCTTGTTCAAGATAACAGAAGTAGGGAGTGCTCTGCTCGACCCACGCAGCCCGCTGAGAGTTCACAGCCAGGATCTCGGGAGCAGGACGTCCGAACTCGAGCTCATGCAGGCGGGCCTCAATTTTCCTGCAGTGATTAACCCAAGACTCAACGACGCCCTCACTATGAAATTTCACGAGCGTCGCCGGCATAGGATTAATCTCAGCAGCAAAATCTACAGCAAGGGCAGGGGTCTCTGCGTCAAGCTCCCGAGGTGATCGCTCAACATGCGCAGACTATTCACAGCGCTTTTTGAAGATGGACGTCTGGAAAAGGGACCCGCTGGCATTATGATTCAAGACTCGAACGAAGCTGAAGTCGGTGTCCTTGCTGCAAAACAAATCATAGTCAAATAACGGTTCAAGAAATAGAGAAGCTACATGAACAATGGAGTTTACTATACCGGCTGCGGCAGGTGGCAAGGCCGAGAGTACCGGTGGTGCAACTGTTCCTTCGTCTCCTCCTTCAATCTATAATGCTGCAGTCAAAACAAAAAAGAATTAGAAATTTGGCTGCCTATAAAAGAAAAGAAAAGACATTATTTAAAGGCTATACTCACCAGCGCCACTAGATGAGGCAATCTCCGACTGGAAGGAGAAATGTGGATGCAGCACCTGATACAGGTGATCAAAAAGGACTCCTGCAAGGATGTAGTAATGCGATGTTAGTACATAAAGTATATTGCCTACAATGAAACCGATGGGTCATAAGTCCGTACCTTCCAGCATTTGGGAGGACACGAGAGAAGGCAAAGGGGCGGCCACCATCAAAGCAGCAACTGGTGATGCTGCCTCGGGTGGCACAACCACAACGCTCACCACACCTGCATCAGAAACAAGAAAAGTATTGTCAGAAGAGATTGAAAGGAATTGCAGAATAAAAAAGAAAGCAATAACCTAAAATCTACCTGGTGAGTCGCCGGTCAGAACCGCGACAAGGGCGTCACTTGATGCAACGACTGCTTCACCCTCCTCCATCGGAATGGTTTCGCCACCCGTAGCTTCATCTCCCGACTCCACGAGAATCGTCGTGACACTCGCAGCACCCGGAAACGGCAAGGAACCGCAAGGTGAGAGAGTAGCAATTGGGGCAATTCCAGACTCTTAAGAAAGAGTGGCTACATCAAACTCGGTGGTTGCCGCCATCTCACCCACCACTTCCTCATCAAGACTCAGCCCTACAGGATAGGATATATGAGAATTTGAAAATTAAAACTTTGACAAAAGAACTCAATGTTACGTTACCTTGGGTCGGTCTTTCAACCGCTTCCCGGGCCGCACGTGCTGCCTGTCTGTGAGCGGTAGACAGGGCGGCCAAAACACCCTCTGAAGGAGTAGGGGCAGGGGTAGCAGCGCTCGAGTCTGCACCCGCGGCCAAGGCAGAGTTACGCTCCCTTGCTGCGCGCATTCTGCGCTTCCTTTCCACCCGGGCCATGAGGGCTGATCTTCTCAAGACCTCCGTCAAGGGGACGTCATCGTCCGCGCCAAGTGTTACCTCTGGAGCCGTTATGGCATCCGTCATCGGTCGCTTAAGTAAAGCCTCTTTTAGCAGTGCTGAGGAGGCCGGGACTTCGATAGCCGGCCCTGGAAGCATCTCTGCATCATCCTGCGGAATTGGCATTGTAGTCCCTGCAATAAGATAAAAAAGGGATCAGATTGTCCATAAGAAAGGCGAATGAAGACGCAATGAGCCAAAATATACCAACGCCCAGCGAAGCGCGAATCCTCTCCTCCTCCTCAAAAGTCTTGAGGGAAGCCGCGAGAGCCTCTTCAGTGGAAATGGCTGTTAGAGAAAGAATGTCAGTCAAAACATGATAACAAAAACATAGCAGCAAAAAGGAACGATTGAAGCTTACTTAATTGCGCGAGGATGGCCAGTCCCGCTTTGTGGATTGTTAATCGCTCAGAAGCTGCAATGCCAGCCTCCAGATCAGTATCCTCCGGCGCTATGAATAGACCCTCGTTGGTCCCATATTCGCTCAGGCCCTCGCTATAAGGAGCATGAGGCTCCTGGCCGAGTACAACGTCTGTAGAGAGAATCAATTTCTTCTTCCTCTTCTGCGAGCGAGCGCCCGTAGCCGCTAGCACAAGCTTACGCTTAGTGGGCACCTTGGGACGACGAGTCCCGATATCTGAACCCACACCAGACTCAGGAGACGCCACGTCACCGTTTCCACGGAAGCACGGGGTAACGGTAGCTCAGGCCTATCATGTGGGACCTCAACCGTAGCAACTTCTCTTAAGGGAGGACAGACAATGGTCTGTCACTTCAGAGGGACGTTTGGATTACCGGTGGGGGTGCACCCTTGCGGTCGAGCAACAATTTCTTTTCCTCCCTAATGACGGCACCCATTGCGTGTTGATACCACGCCACATATACGTTTAGGGCCCTAGGAACACAACTTGGTTCACTAATGAAGAAATTGGACCCTGTGTTTAAGCACATGAAGTAGTGCAAAGCGTTCCGGATACCCACCTCAGTATAAACCGGTTCTGCCAGGAATGTCTCGAGCGGGACGCCCTGATTATAACTTGATTGCTGGGCAAAACGGTGGGGATTATATCTCATGAACAGAGCCGAATCGTTCTGCCTGAACACTAAATATCCCGGCCTGATGGAGTATAGATGGAGAATTTCCCGAGCTTTCAGGGTAGAAGCTCCATCCTTAAAAGTGTCCCGTAACGGCTGCACCGTCTTAGCGGACTCCTTACCAATGGTCATAACCTTATCAACAAAGGTCATGCCGTCCCCGACGGTACGTGGGCGAAGGATTACACCCCGAGCCTCTCGCTGACTTGGCTCCATAATGGAAGCATTGACTAGCCGTATGATCCGTGGAAAATTGCAAGTTTCATAGAAATGAGGTCGCTTGTGCATTCCAAAGGCACCGAGCATATGCAATTCAAGCCATGAGGTAAAATAATGCATCGGGAAGTTCACGGGCTGCACCCCCGGCTGAGTAGTATCGGCCGCCAAACTAAGGTCGTGATACAAATGAGCCAGCCCGGCAATTCCAACAGCAACTTGTCTCCCTTCAACCATCCGATGAGCTGGGTAGAAGACTGACGGCCTCATGTAGCGAGGGTGCATGGGAAGCGCGAACCAGCTTAACCACAAACCGAGGAACCCTAGAAAGAACACTTCCTCATCGATGCCCGGAGTAGCAATTTCTGAAAAAGGGACGATCGCGACATTTGGAAAAAAGAATCCCTTTTGATCAGCTTCCAATATTGGCCGACGATCCAAGCCAAAGCCAAAAGGATCATCGAGTTGGGCAAACTTTTCACCTTGTCGCGATAAAACTTCTGGGCAAAGAAAACGGGCAATGAAGTCCGCAAAGCTAACCCCATGGCTTCCAGATTCAAGAAATAGGCCTTCGTAAATGTTTAGCACCTTGATCAAGCTAGGGAATCGGTGCTGAATGGCACACTCTGGGTTTAGACACGTCAGTTTCCCCCAATCAGAGCAAAACTCTGTTCAAAATTCAAATTTTGAAATGATGCAACGCTTCAGATGCACCGCCAAGTGCGACGTACCCTAAGCAGCGCACCACGTGCAAAGCACGAGTGCGCTAGCGCTGGGTGCGCTGTGCTCTAAGCAGCGCACCACGTGCAAAGCACGTGTGCACTAGCGCTGGGTGCGCTGCGCTCTAAGCAGCGCACTGTAAGTCCGCGGTGGAGCCCCGGCCGTCGATCCGACGCCGGAAATGCGGAAACGAAAAACTTTGCAAACTAGCAAACCGGCACCACCGCGCACTTTTAATCCAGATCGGGCCATTAACCTAGCTACTAGCAAACTAGAAGAGAGTAGAGAAGTATACCAAGCGATCCGTGTCCTTCGGTCTTCGTCTCCACTCCAATCTCCTGCGGAATCTCCGTTCATCTCCTCCTCGTCGGAAAGGGCACCACGTAGACGAATACTTTTACGGGCTCCCACCTCTTGACCGAGGCAACTCGGGCGTGAAGTTGGCTAGCCGACGCGTCGAAGGTTTGCTGCAGGCTAGTGTATGAAACTTGTCTCTTGGGGTTTGGTTGCCTTTGATGGAGGTATGGAATGAACTTTGGAGTGATGAGGAATTTTGTAGCAAGCTCGAAATGTAATGAATCATTTTCCTTCACTAAAATGAAAACTCTCTCTCATCTCTCACAAAAGTGGCCGGCCTCTCCATGTTATGGGAGTGGGATAAAAATGGTGGAGGGAATAATAAATCAAAAAGAGAAATGAGAGATAAGCATAAGAAAATAGTCACCTCAAAGTCATTTTAACTCTCATCTCACTCAAATCCCATAAATGCAAAAGAGATGATAAGAAAAGGATCTCATGATGAAGCCACACATTTACAATAAACCCTCCCACAAAATGTTAATTGCAAACTGCAAATAACACCCTCCAACGATAAAGTCCGGCCGTGAAGGAACAAAGGAAAACCGGCCGGAACGGAATGCAAACTGGCAACTTCAGAAAACTGATCCCGTAATAAATTTCAGGAAAACCCTGCTACTGCAAATACATGCCCGCATTTATATTCCCACTGAACACAAATGCAAAGAGACAAAACTACACTTTCTAATACTAGGATCCGGCTTAAACCAAAGCCGGCTAGTAAAAACCGTCCGATCACGATCCGTGCAATACCGCACGTATCTGATCGAACCCTGCCATATCTCCATACGGCCTCTACAGCGTTTCGCCTGAAACCTGAGTAACTGAGTGTGGTGGACTCTAAAGACTCGTCAATACTATGGCTGTGGATTTAACCACTAGCACGTCAGAGGTATTAGCCATACGTGACGGGCTACCAGCTATTGACCAAAAGGGGCGTCGATGAGCGAACTCATCCTGACACCCTACTGAGCCTGTCAGTGACAATATCCGTACAGTCCGGTCCGTTCGTCTATGAGCATCGCATGGCAGGCCTAGGGGGTTGGTAAAAGTCAGACCCCCAATAGCGGTACAAGTCGTGTCGGAGTGTAGCCCAGAACACCCTGAGATACTACTGGAATACCTACCAGCAAATCTCCTGCCTTGGCCAAGGACTTTTCATGTTCTGGCTCTCCTAGACACAGCGCGACCTCACCCCCAATACCGGGAGAGACGAACCCCTGCAGATCCGCTCACTGTCTCCATATGGCTCGGGACTGTACCCAACTAAAACCTGTTTGCACGTCTCCTTTGAGCGTGGTAGGGTAGTAATCAAAGCACAGTGGGAACTCACACGAGACAAATGACGATCTCAGGTCGATGAACTAACCTGTACACATGTCACCAGGGAACTGCCATCTGACATCAGGTATAATCCCAACTAGCAGGTTCCCGGCGAGTCCTGTCCGGTGTACTCATAACCCAATGAGCACCTGTATACATCTTAGGTGAACCAACTGACACCAGTGGCTTGTGAGACCGGCCACCGCCCCTCGTCGGGGTCTCGACTGTATACACTAGTCTACTCTGGAGAATCGATGCCCTGTCTCGAAACTCCCACGACTAGGGACCTTTTAAGGATGTGCTTATAGACCCCAGCTCCCACTTATATGATCGTCCTCATACTGCTGGAAGTCAAGCAAGAATCCTAGGGGCTCTATCAACGTGTAATAGCGACTCGTAAGGTCACCTAAAGCAGTACACGATGATAAAGATAAACCAGATAGCATACTATCATCTCGAGTAAGACTGTCCTACTGGGACAGGTTCTCCTTCAATCATTGCAATCACGTGCTTGTGATCCAATAATTGACTCTGAGGGCACTATCTCCAACAATCTCCCACTTGCACTCAAGGCTAATTATTGCGATGTCGCATACTCACAGCCCGTGTGATACCGAACACCCAACTCCTCTACTAGTCAGTCTCACAAAGATCATTTGCGAAACTATTGCGTTCGAGGAATAGCCTCAGTGAGTGGATCCGCTTTGATGTTTCTTTCTATGTCTCTCTTTATCTCTAGTTCGCGGAGAAAGCCATCTCCCGAAATGAGCAATACCTGTCTTAGAATATGTCTGGATGTCTGATGGGACCTAGCTCATAAGTGAACTCCAAATCCAAACTTCTTAGACTGTATCGTCAACTGAACTTAATCAGTATCCTGTGCCATGCCTTCCCTCAGTGTCCACCTGGACCATCTGTCCAAAATACTGCCCCTCATCAGAGGGAAAACTATAACTCTGACAGCCACTCTGCCATCCAGGTCACCTTGAAAGCCTGGAATGATAACCGTCTCCTAAAGGAGGCTGTCGTTATCATATCCCTAGAACATCCACTTATGTTCTAAAACTGCTTCCGATTGTTTCTCCAGGATTGGATGAATATCAACTTATTGCACCTACTACAAGAACAACATCTGGTGTGGTACTTGACATCTCATGATTGACTCAATTGCCTAAGCAAGTGATCTGCCAATCATGCGTATCCATCTCCCCTTTAGTCTGTAAGACACCTTTAGAGAGGGTGACTCCATTACCTGCAGGTACACCACCATGCCAGGAGTCGTCCATTCTAAATACTCTTAGAATGCGGTCAAAGTACCCAGATTGGAAAACCACCCAAATCTAGATCTAAAACCATAGATCTAGTAACCAGAATGTACGATATAATATCCAAGTCCTGTGTGGAGAAACCACTGTGTAACGACCAAAGTATAGGAATATTACTTCCTACTCTGTGTATGTCATCAAATACCAGGACAGCACACCCTACTACCTTCTTAACAGATCCATCCCCTATTCTGATGAAGTCAAACCTATGACAGTCACATCAGAAATAGATGATCTATCTCCGCTATATCTGCTTTAGTCTATAAATAGACATAAGCCTGATGTCCACCAATGCTTCCGCTGCTCCCACTGACTACGACAACCCTCTGGCAGAGTCATATAGACGTAAACTTCTAAAGCTGGTTTAGAACGACGCTATACTCATCCTCCTGCCGGGTTTCACAGTCTGGAACAACAGCAATGGCAAGTCTGGGTAAACAAGAACCTCTCTGCCACCGACCTTGAGCATACCGAAGTACCTCTCGGGTGCCTGAGGTTACCCACCATATCTACGGAGTGGCCAATGGAATGTCAAACCAGATTGAATCTTTAGGTTCTTATCAAATCTTCAGTAATCGTTTGCGGTTCTAGAATCACTTCCAGTTCTACCATACTCCCACTACTGTTTTCAGAAAAATTCCATTTTTAATAAAACTGTGGCGAGTCTAGACCAATATCACTATTGATCTTCCAGATGGTAGAATATCAACCCTCGTCATAGCCCGGGTCAACCCACAAACAGCCATTACAGAAACGTGCCTTGAGTCGTCCAGTGTCTGGTTTTAAGCATAAGCCGGACAACTCCCCGTATCTTAACAATGTCAAGATATGAACTGTTCTATATCCAATACATAAACAGAGGCACTGATTTAATTGAACCAGATTCAAATCATGCAGCTGTCTCCAGTGCATGTCAAGTAAATGGAGAGAGGCCGATCAGCGTTACTCAACTTAGGAGTGCTTCCAATTATGAGTAACCTGAAAGAGAAGCAAGTTCTCTTAACCATTACTATCAACTGAATACCATATACAAGTATCTACATCTTCGATCACCTTGAAGAATCCCGATACTTGCAATACCTGGTTCTCTACTTTATTCTTATACCTATAACTTCTCAAAACTCAGACCCTGTGTTTCTACGAAACACTTGTCTAAGAACTAGAGAAGTCATAAGTAAACTGAATATAGTACGAGGACCAACCCCTCTGTCCTTATGGACACTGGACAATATACAATACTCTGTACAAGTCCCTTGAGTCTAGTGACTCATTCACTGTGTGTCGTAGGTTGAAAACTGTACTTATGGTTAAGAAGAATTACACCGCTGTTCAATGCTCCTTACCTAACCATCCACTGGTATAGGTAAATGTCATAGACATAATTTCAAAAAGGTACATCTCACTCTATAAAAAAGAGACATACAGATATATCAATTTGAAATTGGTGCATAACAACGGATATTCAAAACCATATATTTGCCGTCCGGCAAACAACCTAGGTGACTTCCTCAAATATCACCGATTACAACGAATCCCGATATAATGAGGATGATCACCCAATTCCCAATAACTTACTCCCACTCATTATCTGTAAAACCATGCAGATGTGAGATTCATACCTGGTAAATACATACCCTGGAGCAAGTATCTAATTGGGAAATCAGTTCTCTTTTAACAGTACACAGTGAAACTGAAACATTGAAATGTTTCGATGGGGTATCCGGGTATTCCCAGTAATGCCTCTTCCATTATCCAGATTCATAACTATAACGGTATAATTCTTTGCCACCTCTCCAAATCCCTGTATATGTCTTTAGTCATTACCTTCTGTACACCCCTTTAGGCCAAATGGTTTTCTTCCTTCCCTACCGTTCGGCTCCAGCCTATGGTTTGGAAGAAGACTATCCAATAAGCGTAATGGGTGTACTGTCCCAGTCCTAGGAACACTCGCAATGCGAGAGAAGATGAAGATAAAAGACAACCGAATAAACCTTAGAAATAGGTGATTTAGGATTGGCGAAGAAATACTTGGTTTGGTCGTGAATAGCAGTCGCAATTTACTTTGCCCTCTTACTAATCCCTTGCTTTGTCTTAACTTAATACCTTCTGTACACCGTTTAGGCTAATTGGCTTTCTTCATTCCCCACCGTTCGGCACCAGCCTATGGTTTGGAAGAAGACTGTCCAATTTGCGTAATAGGTGTACTATCTCCTAAACCAAGGAGTACTCGCAACCTGAGAGAAGGTAAAAGGAAAAGACAACTGAATAGTCCTATTCGTTTTCTCCAGAACCGGAAACCATCCTCGAATTCCTTCGAGTTCGTATATAACCATACGATGGTTTTGTCCAATGGAAGTGGACGTTCGTAGTAATACGGGGTGTCCTGGAGAAAAGGGTAAAAGTAGGAGTGGCAATAAGGTTTGCAACTCTGACAATCCAAAAGCCAGTGTTAAGAAGCTTTGGTCAACTTGGTCACTGAGTCATAGTCTAGGGTCGGGTCAATGGTCGCTGCCAAAGAGAGAGAAAAGAAACACTCAGCGTGCACTCTAACCTAGATCAGAATGGTTATCACTTTATCTAATCCGGGAACCTCCTACTGTAACGTCAAATTCTTCCCCAAACCTGAAAGAAGAATTAGCCGGGATCACCCGAGGAGTAAACCAACTCATCAGTGGGAATCGGGATCCAACTATCATCGCATGATAACGTGACGGAATCCGCTCACGCTATCACACTCCAGAAGGTATGCGCATATCTGGCAAGTTTCAGTTCTTTTGAAACTCCCGATGTGGAATTTTGCCCCATGCTCTTATGACCTTGGCGTGAGGTCAAAATATCATAAGTCACATGTCAAGTTCTACCCGTCATTGTCCAAGTTAATTTGAACACATCCGTACATACCCTTGACGTAGGCCAAAATAGTAGTACGACTGTCCCAAACCAACGCATCTATCTATGCAACAGATAAATATCCGGCAGCTACCAATCACTATGCCTTGGCGTGAGGTCAAAATACATAGCTTGAATACTACCGAATATTTAACTGAAATGACGGAGGGCTACGAATGGTTTCTGGCGAAAACCTTTAACGTAATGAACCTGATATCGTTGAAGGAACTGATAGCCTTTAAAAATATAGTGACGAAAACGTTTGCTAAAGAGGTCACTCCCGTTGAAGGGATCTCGGCTCTTTCCCCGTAGAATGAGGTGCAGGATATTCCAACTGAATACCACGATGCAAAGCAAAAGTAATCGGCTATAGTGAAGTTATTGCCCTGACGCAAACTTCTGTCCAAGGGGTCACTCCCGGTGAAGGGATCTCGGCCCTTGCCTCGTCGACTGAGGAGCTGGATATTCATAACCGAATACCACTGTGCGAAACAAAAGAGAACGCCCTTGCAATAACAGCTTTTTGAAAAATGTTCCAACAACATCAGAATAGGTTTGTTTATCTTGCATTGATCCGAATCAACGCAGTCCCATCAATTGATCACACCACAAAAGAACGAAAATAATGATGTACGTATATGCCATCCGCATTCGCCACTGGGTCCCGTCATCACCCGTTAGGTTACTTAACTAACGACAGAGCGGGGACTGGACTAGCGCGGATGCAAAACATATACAACATCTACTAGTATATATATAATATATAATTTTCGCTCAAGGCGTGATAAAAAGCAACATCACAGAAATGTACAGCATCACAGATCAATACAGATATCTGGGATCCCCGAGTTTCATAGAGCCGCTACTGAAACCCGACGTTCCCCTGGTCGTGTGGATAGCCTGTGCAATGAAATCCTAGACCCCTACGGGCGCGGCAAGTTACCCGCCAAAACCTGAAGCGAGGCAGCCCCCTTCAGCAACGTGAATGGACCACCCAGCACTTCACGGAATCCGGTAACTTGGGCACCCCTCCTGGGTCAACCTATACCCCCTACGAGTGCGGCGAATAGCCCGCCAATTCTAGAGTGAAGCCCCCTCCGTCTCAACGCCATGAGATGCGGGCTCGTTGCCTTCTAGAACCCGGCTATCCGTGCACCCCTCCGCGGGGTAATCCTAGTACAGAAAGGAAAAAATACATACAACGGGTACATCGACCGCAACCTGGTCGTGCCCCAAAATAATAATACAAACAGGCAGTGACGGCAGTCCACATGTCGGACGCTCGCCCCGCAATATCAAATGTACATATAAAACAAAACTGTACTAACATTGCATCCAAGCTATCCCCCACAACCGATCCGCAACATCACAGCACAACACAGAACATTAACGTGAATGTCATGTTCGCAAATCCGTCTAAGAGGGCTATAGCAGTTAGACAGGATTTACCGATCGAGTGACATTCACGGTCGCAGATATAATGTAAATACTGTGAACTAGCATGTTTAAAATATCCGATCGAACAAATTTACCGAAGTGGACCCCAAACAGTACTGTAGCACTTACAGAAAATCTGGGCCCAAAAAGAATATCCCAAAACCCCTATTTCCAACTCAGGAGCACTCTGCAAAAATTTGGTCAAATGAAGAGTCAAAAGCGCGGCGGAACCGCGGCCCAAGCATGGGTTTGGCCGCGGTTCCGTGGTCGTATGGTGAGATCACTTGACCAATTTTTCACAGATTGCTTATATGTCCATGCACAGTATTCTGAAACAACCTGAAAAAATTTTGGAGCCAAAAAAAATTCGACAGAGAACAGATGCATGGAAAATACGGTTTTTGCGATTTTTGTTCGATCGGGTTTTAAACATACTAGAGCAAGCTAGGCATGGTTAATGGCGTGGCTCTGATACCAATGTAAGTCCGCGGCGGCGTCCCGGCCGTCGATCCGACGCCGGAAATGCGGAAACGAAAAACTTTGCAAACTAGCAAACCGGCACCACCACGCACTTTTAACCCGGATCGGGCCATAAACCTAGCTACTAGCAAACTAGAAGAGAGTAGAGAAGTATACCAAGCGATCCGTGTCCTTCGATCTTCGTCTCCACTCCAATCTCCTGCGGAATCTCCGTTCATCTCCTCCTCGTCGGAAAGGGCACCACGTAGACGAATACTTTTACGGGCTCCCACCTCTTGACCGAGGCAACTCGGGTGCGAAGTTGGCTAGCCGACGCGTCCAAGGCTTGCTGCAGGCTAGTGTATGAAACTTGTCTCTTGGGGTTTAGTTGCCTTTGATGGAGGTATGGAATGAACTTTGGAGTGATGAGGAATTTTGTAGCAAGCTCGAAATGTAATGAATCATTTTCCTTCACTAAAATGAAAACTCTCTCTCATCTCTCACAAAAGTGGCCGGCCTCTCCATGTTATGGGAGTGGGATAAAAATGGTGGAGGGAATAATAAATCAAAAAGAGAAATGAGAGATAAGCATAAGAAAATAGTCACCTCAAAGTCATTTTAACTCTCATCTCACTCAAATCCCATAAATGCAAAAGAGATGATAAGAAAAGGATCTCATGATGAAGCCACACATTTACAATAAACCCCCTCCACAAAATGTTAATTGCAAACTGCAAATAACACCCTCCAACGATAAAGTCCGGCCGTGAAGGAACAAAGGAAAACCGGCCGGAACGGAATGCAAACTGGCAACTTCAGAAAACTGATCCCATAATAAATTACAGGAAAACCCCGCTACTGCAAATACATGCCCGCATTTGTATTCCCACTGAACACAAATGCAAAGAGACAAAACTACACTTTCTAATACTAGAATCCGGCTTAAGCCAAAGCCGGCTAGTAAAAACCGTCCGATCACGATCCGTGCAATACCGCACGTATCTGATCGAACCCTGCCATATCTCCATACGGCCTCTACAGCGTTTCGCCCGAAACCTGAGTAACTGAATGTGGTGGACTCTAAAGACTCGTCAATACTATGGCTGTGGATTTAACCACTAGCACGTCAGAGATATTAGCCATACGTGACGGGCCACCAGCTATTGACCAAAAGGGACGTCGATGAGCGAACTCATCCTGACACCCTACTGAGCCTGTCAGTGACAATATCCGTACAGTCTGGTCCGCTCGTCTATGAGAATCGCATGGCGGGCCTAGGGGGTTGGTAAAAGTCAGACCCCCAATAGCGGTACAAGTCGTGTCAGAGTGTAGCCGAGAACACACTGAGATACTACTGGAATACCTACCAGCAAATCTCCTGCCTTGGCCAAGGACTTTTCATTTCTGGCTCTCCTAGACACAGCGCGACCTCACCCCCAATACCGGGAGAGACAAACCCCTGCAGATCCGCTCACTGCCTCCATGTGGCTCGGGACTGTACCCAACTAAAACCTGTTTGCACGTCTCCTTTGAGCGTGGTAGGGTAGTAATCAAAGCACAGTGGGAACTCACACGAGACAAATGACAATCTCAGGTCGATGAACTAACCTGTACACATGTCACCAGGGAACTGCCATCTGACATCAGGTATAATCCCAACTAGCAGGTTCCCGGCGAGTCCTGTCCGGTGTACTCATAACCCAATGAGCACCTGTATACATCTTAGGTGAACCAACTGACACCAGTGGCTTGTGAGACCGGCCACCGCCCCTCGTCGGGGTCTCGACTGTATACACTAGTCTACTCTGGAGAATCGATGCCCTGTCTCGAAACTTCCACGACTAGGGACCTTTTAAGGATGTGCTTATAGACCCCAGCTCCCACTTATATGATCGCCCTCATACTGCTGGAAGTCAAGCAAGAAACCTAGGGGCTCTATCAACGTGTAATAGCGACTCGTAAGGTCACCTAAAACAGTACACGATGATAAAGATAAACCAGATAGCATACTATCATCTCGAGTAAGACTGTCCTACTGGGACAGGTTCTCCTTCAATCATTGCAATCAAGTGCCTGTGATCCAATAATTGACTCTGAGGGCACTATCTCCAACACGCACCACGTGCAAAGTACGGATGCGCTAGTGCTAAGTGCGCTGCACCCTAAGCAGCGCACCACTTGCAAAGCATGGGTGCGCCAGCGCTAGAACTAAAATCTCCCCACCGTCAGATCAAAGATCCAATAATAATGATAAATCATTAGTTAAATAGAATTAAATTCTGTTAAAGAAAGATTCTTCAAAATCTTTCCAAATAACAAGATTGTGCTCTGTAAATCAGAGCACCGTTGGATCAATGATCCAATAGTAATTAAAAATCACCAAAACACATAATAAATTCTATATGGAAAGATTTCCCAATCTTTGTTAAAAAAACAAGAAGATTGCCTTCTGTAAACCAGAAGCCCTTGGATCAAAGATCCAATGATGGGAAATTCCCCAAATCAATTGGAGAAAAGATCTCCTTAACTAATTGAACTGATCAGCTTGCCCTATATAAAGGCCTTCAGACTTCAAGTCTCATACAGAGAAATCTCCCCATAAACTTTGAGAAATTCAAAGACAAGAGCAAGCTCTCAGAAGAAGAAAACTTTCTTCAAGGTAAAAAGAAAAAAAGAACAAAGAAATGAAATTATCTCATATAAAAGAAGAATTTACTTTTTTTTTAAGATCATAGATCTATAAGACCAAGGTCTTTTAAAAAGAGATAAAAAGATCTCATCATAAAATAAAAAGAAGAACATAAATCTTCTCACAGATCATAAATCTATAAGACAAATTGTCTTCTACAAAAAGAGATCATGAACATCTCACTATAAACAGAGAGGGGGAAGAATAATTCAATTCTCTTAAGGATCATAGATCCATAAAGGCAAAGCCTTTCATCAATACAAGAGATTGAAGTATCTCCTATAAAATAAGAACTTTTGTTTTTAGAATCTTGAGACAAAGTCTCTTTTGGGATCAAAAAGTTGATCAATTAGCGTTTGCGCTCATAAGATAGCGCTCTGCACTCAAGACTGGCGCACAGCGCCAAGTGCGCCACATGCTCCTCACGTGTGCGCTACTTAACAGAAGCGCCTCAACGCTCAATGACTAGCGCAAAGCGCTGCAGAGCCTTAGCGCTCCAAATATAGCGCACTGCGCTCATTGACTGGCGCTCAGCGCCAAGCACGACACATGTCCCTCACGTGTGTGCCACTAAATTAATAGCGCAATGCGCTCATAAACTGGCGCAATGCGCCCATCATCCGGCGCTTAGCGCCAAGCGCAACACATGTCCCTCACGTATGCACTACTTGGCAGAAGCGCACTGTGCTCTTTGACTGGCGCAAAGCGCCAAGCGCACCATGTGCTGCACTGATAGAACATAAATTGTTCTTTAATAAGCCCAAGGCTATGAGGAATGCTCAGCATTCAGTAAAAGACAAAAACACTGTCATGGCCAAGCCCAAATAAAGGCTCAACAGCCCAAAATAAATGTTAAACATTTTAACTTGATTGGACTTAGCCCAAGATTGGTCATAAGTCCTCAACTCAGATTAATTGAGCCCACATGCTCACAAATCTTTTGATCTTAGTCCCAACTGGACTACAGATCTCCCAACCAAAACTGGTTCAAGGGTACATCTATGAACCCCTTCGATATATGTCGTTGTAATCCTTCAACGTCTTCAGAGAGGTGACGGGTCCCGACAACCATACATCCCATAGACTATGACGTCTTTAACCTCGGACTGTGGGGTCCTTAAACCCATGGACTATGATGTCCTTAACCTCGGACTGTGGGGTCCTTAAACGCATGGACTATGATGTCCTTAACCTCGGACTGTGGGGTCCTTAAACCCATGGACTATGATGTCCTTAACCTTGGACTATGGGGTCCTTAAGCCCATGGACTATGATGTCCTTAACCTTGGACCGAGATGTTCTTAAACTAACAGTGGACCACCATGTCCTTAAACTGGTAATGGAGCGCAATGTCCTTAAACTAATTATGGACCGCAAAGTCCCTAAACTGAACAATAGAGCCCAAATACTCTTTTGTTGGATCTAAACGATCCTGTTAAGTTGATCTTAGTCTAAAAATTAGACTAACGTATTCTTAACAAACGTTTAAGTTGATTTTAGTCTAAAAATTAGACTAACGTATTCTTAACAAACGTTTAAGTTGATCTTAGTCTCAAATGGGACTAACGTATCCTTAAACCCAACCCCAAACCCAAATCTAAGAAAATACGGATTTGGACTAATCCACGCCCTACGGGCGACAACATAAATTAGTCTCCGTATACAATCCACGGACAACCAAAAACAAAACAAACACACACGATACGAAGTGACCATCTGGAGAAAGAGAAAGTGGTTACTGCGATGCGGTAGCGTAATTAACTGCAGGGGCTTGCGCCTGCAGGGAAGAGCGTCCCCACAATCAAAAAAAAAACCTCAAATGAGGGGGAATCTGACGAAGTCTGCTACATCGGCCGCATCCGTTTAAACCTTCGATATACGGTGTCATAAGTCAACTTGGCATCTTCGGAGAGGTGGACAGATAGCACCAATTAGCATCTGCCCCGAAATTCAGGCAAGACAGACCCGCGCGGTCGCGTCTCCATGTTTCGGCGGGGAAAAGATTCTCCAAGACGGACCCGCGCAGTCGCGCCTCCGTGTTTCGTCGGGGAACAGCGGCCGCCGCCTCCTGCTTCCCTGCCGCCACCTCGCCCTCAAGGGCAGCGACCCTCGCCATTGCCGCCTCTAACCCCGCTTCGAGGTCTCCTCCAGCGAGGAGAGATTGCCCGCGGCCCGCATCGCTGGGGCTATTTCATCCTCCTCCATCCGGACGACGAGAACGACATGCTGGAGGACCTGAAGAAATCAGAAGGGGGTCAGAAAGGAAAAGGAGTATCAAATCTCGCGAATGATGAGACGCTAAAGTGAAAAATTGAGTGAAGTACGAGCACTAACCTGCATGACCTCTTGGGCGATGGACGCCATTTGCGCCTTCAAAGTCCCCCAGGGACCTTGCCCCCGGCTGACCTCTCCATGTCGAACAGCAAGCTGTCAGCGACGGAAAGCCCCGAGGGCACCTTAAAGCGGAGCTCCCCCTCATCCACCAAGATCGGGGAGGCCGGGGTCCGTGGGACTGCGCGGGGGAACCTCTTAAGGGCCGACGGCAGAGGGCTAGTCTCTACCTCCGAAGCTGGGGCCTCCTGCCCCCGAACCCGCTTTCGGCTCGGCGCCTCGCTGGACTCCGAGGTGTGATCCTCACTCGATCGTGGAGGCGGGGCGGATGCTGGGGGAGACGGGATCGTCGTCCGACGAGAAGAGCTGGCCCCTCCAGCCTTCGACCCCTTCTTTGGCTTACGCATGGCTGCTCGAAAGTAGCTCAGGTTCATAGGTTCTGCACAAGGCAAGGTACAATGAAGTTAGCAACACAAACAAAAATGAAAATCAATGCAAGCCTAACAGAACGCCTATGAGCTCCTAACTTACCGACGAACTGGGCGTGGCTGAGCCCGGCCCAACTAAGGGCCCGCTCGGAAAGCAGCACGTCAGCCCGGGGAATGGGCTCCCACTTCGCCACTCTCACCGCGTCAGGGTCGTTAGACGGGCTTCCCCGCCGACACCTATTCCTAGACCAGTGGGTGGGCATGGGCCAGTCCTCACTTTCCGGCGGCCCAACGAAGGAAAACTTCTTCTTCCAATCGTGGATGGAAGAAGGCAGGGTGACGACACCCGACCTGGGTGCACTCCCCCGTCGTTTCCTAAAGGAGAGATAAACCCACCTTGGGTCGCCCGCACGGGTGCCGGGGTGGCCTTTGTAAACAAGAGAGGAGACAAAGATGGACAGACCAAAAGGAATCATCTGCAACTTCAAGCGGATCAGGAACCCAAGGAGAATCCTCCATGAGTTCGGCACTAGCTTGCCCGGGGCTAGCCCAAAGTAATTTAGTGCCCTAACAACCTCGGGATAGAAGGGCAGGCGCATTCTGGCCCAAAAGGATTCCAGGTACAAGGCAATCTCTTTACCCCGTACCTGATCCGCCCTCTCTCCTTCCTCGGCCAAACGTAGAGTGTAGCCGGACGGGATATGGAAACGAGCCCGAGCGGTGGCAAGCTCGTTCTCATAGCTCACCAAGGATGGCACGCCAGGGGAATCCGCCACCTCCGCTCGGGGATCCGCCCCTGACGTGAGGCCCCGGGAAGAAGATCTTACCATAACTTCCCGGGAAGGCTCCGACTCGGCGGAGGGATCCCTAGAATCTACCCTGACGACATTTACAGACTCCTCAAAGGAAGACATCTAACCTGATAGAGAAGTCATCGGCAACGCAGAAATCCGACCTAAGAGAAGAGTGCCGAGCTTACAAGAGTGAGGGAAATATAAAGAGAGATAGGCCCTGAAGAGGACCCCACCTCTATTTATAGCCACCGGCGTCCTCATCCCACGGCGACAGTCGACTCCCGCCAAAACAGCTCTTCGCATTCGACGACCACGATCGCTCCACCTGTCGCACGCACATTGGCCAGATCCCATCAGACGCCAGAGGTCTGCGACCCGTCGCGTCAGCCAACCAACGCCCGGCACGTGGTTTGTCGCTTCAGCAAAAATACGCGCGATCCGGCGCACCCTCTTTAATGCAGAGATCTCTTCCTGATTCGCTGACATCATCCAGAAAATACAACAGGTTACCCGGGGACACGCCTGACAATATCTTTGAAAGGAAGCTCACCTCGGGTGACCCGGCAGACCACTCTCGACCCGACCCGTCAGTTGGTCAGGACGAGAGTGGGGAGCTAATGATGATGCTCGATATCGGTGATCTCCCAGATCATGACACGTGGCAGATGATGTGTCCCAGGGCTCACAAGAAAGGACCTACGGTGGCCGACCAGACCACTCATGTGCCTGTCCTACAAGCAAACACTGGCTCATCTTCGAGCCCCTGCACGATTGGTCTCCTCGGCCTACCAGCTCGTGCTACCACAGAACAAAGATACCTCGGCTCTCCTGCTCGTCCGCGAGCTCTCCCACCGAGGTCATCTTCCTCGGTCTCATCAACCGACCAACGGTACCGCTCATAGGCGCAACCGTCATCCCGCGAATCTTGCCATGCACGAGATATCCGCCGGCCACATCCCACGTTCCACGTCATCACGATCCCCCATTAACGAGCCTGTCTCGCCATTAATAGGAGACCCCGCTCATCACGCGGGCGTGACGTCGGGAGCGTAACTGCCGGCGTGATTGTCGTGTCTGCCCTGCCTGCTGCCACCACTATATAAACCCCTTCTTTAGACGGTTCAAGTAAGCCATTTTTACTCCACTAAGTCGTTACTCTGCTCGGATCTCTAGTCTAACTTGACCGTCGGAGGGTCCTCGGTGGTACAACCACCCCGGGATTTCCTTGCAGGTAGCTCGGCAACCATAACCTCAAACCCATTGAGATCCACACGTTTCAGGGGCGACAGCCTCCAGATCCAATCTCAGCCACCCATCGCCGCCATGAGCAGATCAACGAAAGGTAACATCTTGGTGCGATCCAGGTCGCGTCAAGTAGTTTGAAATAAGAGTTCTATTTAAAATAGTGATAGTATAGCATAGAGAAAGGCTCAAGCTTTCAAAAGAAACTAGAAAAAGAAAAAACAGAAAGCCTAACAAACACAGGATAAGAAATGACGAGCTGCTCTTATTTATAATAGGAATGACCAAATTTGGTTTTTTTCCTCTTGGGATATACTCAAAATAACTATATTACGACCGTTTTTCTAGTTAAGTCGGTTATGATATAAAAAATAGAGAAGGAAATGGTTGATATACCAAACAATACCTGAAAGTTTTCATGTATTTGTCAATCACGGGTATAATATAACGTTAAGTAATGTTTGCTTGATTTACATTGTCATTTTGCAAGACAACAACTTAAATTTTTCGATAAAGCGCTTCTTGATATGTTATGAAATGTTACTAGAGAACCAAGTTTTCAAAGGTTTTGAGTTCAAACAACTTTCATTGTCGATTTAAATATGTGCTGATTGCAGAAACCCTTCTACACTATAGGGAATCGGGCACGTGACCAGTCCAACTAAAATATCAAAATAAGTATCTAAAACCTCTTTGTCTAAATTTATTATTCTTGTCCCAATTTGCTTTTACTCTCTCTCTCTCTCTCTCTCTCACATTGAGAATTACATCTTTTTTACATAAAAATATTATAAATATTCGTTTACATCCATTTTCCCTCTCACTAGGTGGTCAGGGAAAAAACATATATAGTTACTTTGCAAATCCTAGACGAAAGGAAAGCATGATTAATTTTCTTTGGGCAATTCCTTAACACAAAACATTTTAGAAACCAGATCTATGGAGAATATTAATTTAGGGTTTTGAACTTACTTATTGTATTGAATATTACAGAGATATATGTAATTACAGGTATATGATTAGAAATAAAATCAAATAAGATCTAAAGGGATTTCTTCTCATCTTGCCATGATTCGAGGAACAGATATATTTCCATGCTCGTATTTAACAGGCGTCTGACTTATATTCGTCAGACGTCAGCATGCTCTCTGGTTTTGTTGAAGACTCATGTCCAGACGTCTGGAACTTCTTTATCAGACGTTTGGCCTTGCTTTGTTATTTGGGTAGACATCTGTCATGCCCTTCTTCAAACGTCTGGCCCTGCTATGTTATTTGGACACACGTCTGCCACTCTTCTTCGGACGTATGTCGTCGTCTTGGGCATATGTCACTAACACGCCCCCACAAGATTGAGGCTCCATTGGAGACTCCAATCTTAGAGTGAAGTTTGAGAAATTGCATACGTCCAAGTGCTTTTGTGAGGGCGTTCGCAAGTTGATCATGAGTGCTGATGTGGCAAACATGAATGATTCCATCTGCAATGCACTCCCGAATGAAGTGGTAGTCAAGAGTAATGTGCTTCATTCGAGAGTGGAAGATAGGATTCGCACTGTGATATGTAGCCCATGTATTGTTACAGTATAGAGATGGTGGTTTTTTGAGGAGTATCTTGAGTTCATGTAGAAGATTTTTCATCCATAGTACTTTGCCCGTGGCATTCGCAAGGACTTTGTATTCAGTTTCCGAGGAGGATCGAGAAACAGACTTTTGTCGAGTCGATTTCCATGATATTGGATTCGAGCCTAGGTAGAGGATATATGCAGTGGTGTAGCGGTCGTCATCACGACTGCCACCCCAGTTAGAGTCAGTGAAGGTCTGAAGAGTCAGAGGGATCCTTTGCGGAGGTAAATATCATTATGTATTGTGCTTTTGAGCTAACGAAGAACGTGTTTGAGTGCCGTTCATTGAAGTTCAGTGGGAGAGATACATAAATTGTGAGAGACGATTGTCGAAAAATAAGACGTTAGGGCCGAGTGAGGAAGAGGCATTGGAAAGCACCAACGAATTCACTAGTACTATACATTGGTGGTAAGAACCCAAATCCCTGCAATGCATGGCTGTGCAGAGAGACAAGTCCTATGTTTCACTATTCACACTTTTTTTATGGAAATCAACTCTCTTTGGGGGTTGAACTTGCAATATGTCATATTGAAAAGAAAGTTGATACCAACTAAACCGAAATAGGTTCAGTATCACGCTTGCTATGGTAATAAAAAAAGAGGGAGAGAAAAAAGGCATTTATTCTTTTAAACTTTTAGGCCTCAATTTGCTCCAATTTTTTGTACCTATATTCATGGTGCAACGTGTCTCCGTATTTTAATTGCCAATCGATGTATGTTGAGTTCCTTTCATGCGTGAGATTGAAAGCTCCACATGTAAAAAAAACCCCAAAGACTTCGTGGTCCTAGGTTTCATACTTATGCACGTGACTGCCATACCATTTCGGACCATGCATTGTTGAATGCGACGAATCATGTAATGTCATGAGCAGCAAATATTTACTCTCATAGGTGAATGGCTCTCACGTTCTATTCCTGATAGGATCACATTCAAAATAAAGTTCATAAAAAGGACATAATCTTTATTCATTTGCTTTGCTTGCATGATTCCAAACCCATCACCTTCGATTCTTTTGCTTTCCAGACCGCAGCACTTATATGATAGCGTAAATTGTTTATGTAACACTTGGAGGTTTTCCAAGGAATGCAAACGGAACGGATTTTGCGCATAAACAGGTGTCATCATTGCTATATTTTGTAATCCTTGGCAAAGATAACATCAGACAAAAGTTGGCTATTCTTAAGTATATGAAACGAGTTTTGGTATGGTGGAAGGGGATTTCACACTTACAATTACAAATTCAAAGGGGATTTCATACTGTCGAAGAGTCATCTTGTTCAAATCTGATAATGTTTTGACTTGTTGCAGTGGAGTAATATGCTTTTAGTTCTTTATTGTCTCATTATTTTTGCCATATATCTCATTTGGTTCCCAAAAAGATAAACAAAAACAAAATGGACCCTGATTTGAAATAATATCGACTCGTCTTTAGAGATATCAAAAGACAAAAGAGTAAGGATCCTCCGGATCCCCATTAATTGGCTTGATGGGACTTTTAACAATTAACTAGAGCCAGGGTTGGTAGGGTGTCAATCACCCATCTTTTTCTCATTTTCAATCTTTTCACAACGGTTACTAGCAAATTTATCCACCCTTAAACCAATAAAAATTTCTTTTAAACATAAGATCTAAGAGGCATCCAACAAAACAATACATAAAAAGGGTGCATTGTTGGATTGCTATCGTAAGAAAACAGCAATAATATACAGTAGTTATAAAAAAAACCAGTTTCTCTCTATCAAAACTTTCTTTACTATGAAACTGGTTGAGAGATCATCAGTGCAATATAGCAAGTAAACATTAGAGGGTGTTAATTATATGCAAGTAGCACTTGTTCAAATCAAAGTGTTGCATACAAAACAAAATGAAAACTATATACCGGCTAGCCCTAACCCCTGATGCACGGCTAAAATGCAAAACCCAAGTATAAAAATAAAACAAAATACCAACATAAAGTACAAAAACTACAAACCTATATTTTAAAATATTCTAAACTGTCGTGCACATCTCAGGCCACCTCAACACGAAGAAAAACCTGAAATCAATGCAACAAAATTAATTTGGTTCCACGTAAGTTTTTCTCTTCTCAAAACACGGCCATCATTTGTATTAAAAGAAAGATAAATCCATAGAGGGGCCCACATGGCATTCAAGAATCCAAACATGGCCAAATGCACCTCATATTTGTCCTAGCCTATGGGGCTATGACTCATATATAGATATTAACTTGTAGAAGATTCTCTCTGATGATTGGAATCCAAATAGTTTGAATGCTGCACTCAACTGCAGCATGGATTTTTGCCTGGAACCATTGGTGTGGGACACAATATCACCGAGAAAATTTTAACCTAATTCTAGATTTCTGCATGTTGAAATCCCCAAGGGCCGTTTTATGTGGTAGATATTTTTTCTTTCATGTACCTGAAACAATGGTGACCAAGGGGGCTGCATCCTGCTGTCTAATCTTCTATAGTTCCCTGATTTTGAACTTTTTGGCCTTTCATTAATTATATTACTTTTTAAAAGTCTCCTTAATTTGATTCATTATTTAGGCTAGACACTAGCTAGATGATCTATAGAGTTTTGGAAATTTAGTGCGACACTATGAAGTTTTAACATTACCGTGACAAATTGCATATAGATCCAGCAATATTGAGCATGGGATGCGTCACGTTTGATTTTCTCCCTTCTGTTTTAATGGACAGTAAAACAGATAAATAGAAATCCATTGTTGATCATACAGGTTTTTGTAAACGTGTTATGAAAAAATACAGAAACACAGTAAAAGGGTGAATTACTATTCCAGATTCGGCAAGAAGAAGAAGAAGAAAAAGAAGACAAGCTAACCGTTAAAATTTAAATTTAAAGGTCGGAGGATAATTTTTTTGTACCAATCACTGCACATGACCAAAAGCAATCGGCCATAAAAGATCAACCTAGTCCGAGCACGAGCTTAGCTCAAACATACCACGTTCATGTCTATTTATTTGTTTATTTTATCAAGCTTCAATTTATATTAAGGTTTGTCTCGTTCAATTATAGAGGTGCTTGCATGATCAGGCCGATACTGCTTTGAGCTCCTTAAAATAGTAATGAGACTTTTGCATGTGCAAAAATACTAGCATGTATGTACAATGCTCACATAGTTAGGATTTTTTTTTAACGAGGCTTTTGGATAAATTTGTGATGTATGTGACAAGCTAAACTAAAGCTTCAAAGAATAATCAATTCCAAATTTCCAAATATATGTGAAGAGATCTTGAAAAGTTCTCCTAGTATCGATTTGTGGCTTATATATATATATATATATATATATATATATATATATATATATATATATATATATTTGTGTGTCTGTGGCCAACAAAAAGAATCCAAATGCTTTGAGGCTTGAAAAGAGCCAGGTCCCCACCTACGCACCCACACTCAAACCCTGACCTGCATGGATTCAAAGTTAATAAAAACAAAACATAGAAATATAATCTAAATTTGTTTCTTTGTTCAAAATGGGATCCTACATATCCATAAAATTTAATTGAGGAAACTAAAACTACATTAAAATAACATGACATTGTCTCGGATTTCCAAATAAATACCGTATACTCTGTTTATTACAGATATATAATATTACAAGCTTTATATGTCAGTTACATATAATTATACCGTCTGTTATTTTTTATTCCAGTGTTGTACTATTAGTGATCATGTAACATTATTCTCACATTAGTGTCCTTCCTATGCTGTTATAATGCACATTTCTTTTTTCGCCTTTTTTTTTATGAACATATGGTGATATGCTTTTACGTTTACTTATTTCAATTATATTCTTCTTATTTCGTCATGATTTAGCGAGGAATTGAAAGAGAGAAGGAAAGTAATCAAGAATATTAAAAGGTGTAGTGATTTTATTTTTTCCTTCTCCTTTTGAAGAGGAAAAAGGCCAATGGATAATTCCTGGTTTAATAAGTGATGAATTAAAAAAAATAATAATGTTTCAATAAGACACTTTTTGACCTTGCCATTTGCCTTTGGGTCCATGGTAGTTTATATGTGAGATGTAAAGTTTATTATGCTTATCTAAAAAGGAAGAATGATGAAAGGTCAAGATATTTTAGTGTAGCCGAGCTTATAATCTATTGCTAGCTTTATATTAAATCATTTTTTAATTCGCCAAAAGACGAAGGACTCATAAATGGTTTTTATGATCTGTAAATTTTATGAAATAAAAGACACGGAAGAAAAAAGAGAAGATGATATATTTGTTATCGAAATTAAACTTTGAGGCGCGGGTAATAACAAGAGCTGCAGAGGGGCGAAGATCAAGTAGGAGACGGGGCTTAATTATTTTTATTAAAAACAGAAATTGAATATTGACAAAAGGTAAAATCGTCTTTAAAGTCAAACCTTAATAACTCAAAAGTGCGGAAATGTCCCAAATTAAAAAATAATTTTAAAAACAACTATTGAGGAGAATAATGTCGAATTTGCACTATAATCTTCCAAACCTGTTGGACCCTTCGTAGAGCTATGCGATGTTGTTCTCAAACATGTATAGAAATAGTGATTATGGTGCTCGGATAAAAAAAAATGATCCTAAATTTAGTATAATTTTTCTGCATTTTTGAACTTGTTTCGGTCCAAATAATCTTATGGAAAATGTCACAAATATTATTCTGGAAAATGGCAAAAATATTCTTCTGCTACTCCGTCTGTATCACACATGTGTTGGGATGTGTCTCGTATCCGTTTGCGCATGTAGAGTAAGTCCGACTTGGTAAAACTATACGTACTTCTATTGACAGAAGTTGGGATAGCAAGGCCAAGATGTACTCTCTTTAGGTTTGGGTGTGCCTCCCTCTCTTGTGTGGAGAGAAAAGAAAGGAAGATTGGTGATTACGTATATTATAAGTCTGACTCATATTTTATGTTTGAGCCAAGACCCATTTTTATTAGGGACTTCTTCACACTATGATGTAAGTCCAGTCCAGCCCCCTCCTAGGCCTACGGCCCACAATAATGGTCGAAGAATCCAGCCCAGAAACCAAAGTAAAACAGCCCACAATAAAGGTTGAACTTCCGGCCCATAAGAGCAAATCTACAAAGGAAATTTTCTTTTCTGTTTCCATTCACTTCACATTGCATGCATTTTGAGAGAAAAAAGATATCTGCTTATTTTCTTTTATGTTTTCTTTTCTATTAGCACGTGACCAAAATATTAACAAATGGTCGATTTAATTTTTTTCCCTTTTGTCTGAAAAGTCTTGTAAGATAGATATATAGATAGATACGATACGATAATATAATAATTTACTTAGATTTATTTTACATAGATAGATAGACAAGAATTAAAGCAGGAAACATATAAAAATCTATGGATCCAGTTTTTATATGAGAAAATAAATTGGTTATTCTTAGCTAATTAATAGCTAACAGCCACTTATTTTTTGCTGTCATGAGTTTGTTTATCAAATCATGATCTTCTGAGTATTTAATTGCACGCAGTCAAGGAAATCACATGCATCGCTTTACTAGAATTAATGTCGCTAATAGTATATATATAACAGCATGGGCAAAATGGTAGCATGGACCCCCTTAAACATTTTACATACATCTTACACAAATCAACATACTTTATTGGAGGAACAAACATATACCTAAAAAAGGGCAAAGTATATATATGTCGAGCACAAAATTTAATTCAAAATCAAATATATTTTTGTAACCTATTCACGTATACATATACATATGCGCTTATATATATTTACATCTTGCAACTAAAAAAATCCGAGGAAAACATATAAATTTACCAACAAAAGAACATCAATTTTCCTTTCAACTCCTCCTAGTTAATTATGCAACTGGTTGATCCCTCCGCTGGGTCCCGACGGCGGTGTCGACCCCTTCGGCAAAAGATTAAGAAACAACGGCGCGTAATTCGTCGAGAATCCAGCGGACTTCAACGTATTCGTCTGCTCTACATCTCTCAACAGCCTTGCGTCGACCGATAGCTGAGATGTGAATATAAGGCACAGTAAAAAGAAGAAGAAGATTGTTTTCTTGAATATTTGAAGAGTTTCCATCGATATATATATATTTTTTAACTTTAGATGAAAGAAATAAGAATGAGAATACGAGGACAGAGCTTGGCGTTGTTTGAAGGAGGGGTTGTTTTAATTTATAGGGTGCAAAGCAAGTCGTGTGTTGAAGAGTTCAAACTTGGAAAGGAAGAAGAGGACAAGAGACGTGGAAAGTTGATGGTTTGACTTTGTAGAAATTAAGTTGATTTTTAGATTTACATAATTTCTTTCCACTTGTTCCACACCCCCCCCCCCCACCCACGCCCACCCCACCAAATCGATTGATATAAAAAAAAATTGTGCAAAAGCCAGACAATAAGATAGACCTAGGAGCATCCTGCCTTAGAAAGAGAAAAGGATGAGATTTTTATGACATCTTCGGATAGTTTTGTAGGATCCATGATAGTATTTTTTTCTCTTTCATGACCAGATATGTGCATCCGGTACATTGAAGAATTTTTTGGTAGGTTAAGAAAGTTTGTTAGGATATGGATAATTAAACTTTTCATTTATTAATGTCCATGAAGTTATCAATCTTTCTGCCGCTAATTTCCTATTTATGCTAGAAACAAAAATTGATACTATTTTTACTAGTGTTTTGGTAACTACAATGCACATGACTAAATTACTAAATTTACAAGTGATTTCTTGATTGGATAACTTAAATATATCTATGTTTTATTATTTTAAAAGTTTACTGAGGCTGCGAATGCTTATTTGTAGATAACTTAAATATATCTATGTTTTCTTTAGCCTTTTAAATTACCGATTTTAGCATATTGGACTTGAAACATCTTAAATTTTCTAATTTTCTTGAATATTTATAATTTGAATTAAATATAAAAGCACCAAATTTAGCCTTTCTGGATATAATAGCGGAGATAATAATAGAATTTTTTCTTTTCAATTTTTTTTTTAATTCTTTCAATCTTTAAAATGCGATCAGTCAATCAATGTTAGTACACGTCGAGATTCTAGATTTGCCTAGATTATAGGTTTAGAGAATTTACTTGACTGTTATTGATGATACTCATAAATGGGAACTCTCCAGATCATGACATGTGGCAGATGACGGACCCGGGGCTCACGGAAACAAGACAAGCACTGTACATTGGAGGCATTCCCCGGGCTATCGTCCTGAGGTATGACCCGACCTTCGATGGATCCCTGAACACTCCTATACACGCCTTACGAATAACCATGGGCTCGCCTCCGAGCCCTCCTACACGCTGAGCTTCCTCAGCCCTCCCGACTCGCCCCTGAGCTATCACAGAACCGAGCTTTCTCGGCCTCCCACTCACCTTGAGCCTCCCGCCGAGCTAAGCATCCCCGGTTCTACCGAGCAACCCAGAACGCAGATCGCGAGCACCTCCACCACGGCTCCGCGGATCTCACCAGGCGCGAGATATCCGCCATCCCGCGATCCCACGTTCCACGCCGTCGTATCCCCCCCCCATTAACGAGCGTATCTCGTCATTAACGGGGGGATCCCGTCATTCACGCAGACGTAACGCCACGGGCGTAACCGATGGCGAAGATCTCGCGCCAGTTCGCTCTAAGCGACCACAATAAAAAACCATTTCCCAGACGACTCAAGTAAGGCAATCTTATTCCAATAAGTCGCTACTTTGCCCAAATTTCTCGGCTAACTTCATCGTCGGAGGGTCCACGGTGGCACAACCATCCCGAGACTTCTTTTGTAGATGGCTCGGCTTCGTCTCAAAACAAGCCCACTGAGATCCACATGCTTAAGGAGGCAACTCTCAACACCAATCTCAGACGTTCACCAACGCTCGCGACAGATCGACGGAGGACATCTGAAGGAGATCCTAACCTCCATCAGCTGGCGCCGTCTGTGGGAAACTGACCTTGTTCCTTCCACTCATCGAAAATTGATTTTCCGCTCTCGACTTCATGGCGAGTGAACACCGTGACGATCCGAGCACAAGCCGTCGCCTTCCCCCACAACGGAGGCACGGACGGATCCACTCCTCCCCCAAACGCCATCCACGCCCTCTTGGTACGGATCGACCGGCTCGCGTCCATGGTGGATGCCCTTGTTCGCGTCAAACGGTGGGCCCAGCCCCCCAGGTCGTCGTTCCCCGCCCGGGGATCACGACCTCCGCACAGGGGGATGACACCGCCCACGATGGTACCACTGAACAACGTCTTGCTCACTCCGGCGACCACAGGCCCCCAGCGGCGACCGATCCAATGACCCGCTGAGCGCCACACTGCTCTACGCCACGGTCTCGTGAAAGTGCCCATCGCCCCGAGGCCCACTGCGTTCCCGTCCCTCCCGAGGAGGTGTCGGTCAGCTCGCCTGCTCCTAGGCATGGCCGGCACCCTCTCCCTCGACGGGGTCGCACGGGCAGCACTCGCTGCAAATACTCAAGAATGACCTCGCCAGGGGACCTAAGGAATTTGATAGAATGGAACCGGAGTCGCAGCCAGACGCAGGCCGCAAGCGGGAAGGGCCACTACTCCGACTACGCCGAATCCTCTGGGTACCATAACCATCTCGACGTCCTCGAAATGAAAATCGAGGGTATACATCAGGAGGGTCATCCATCGAGCGAGGGGGCTAGGTATGCCGCCGACTCGCTTATAAACCCCTTCATCGAAGAGCTGCTCGCTACACGCGTCTCGTCCAGAAACAAACCTCCTAAGGTGGCCCTCTTCGATGGGAAGTCTGACCCGAAGGACCATCTGGATGCATTTACGGCGGGCATAAGCTTCCAGGATAACTCCAACGCTGCCCAATGCCGAGCATTCCCCTCCACTCTCATCCGGGCTGGACGAGACTGGTTCCGAGGACTCACGCCACGCTCCATCTCTACCTTTGATGAGCTGGCCGCCCAGTTCCTCGAACATTTCGTCCGGAACAAACGACAGAAACATACTGTCGATTGGCTCTTCACCATAAAGAGCGGGGATAAGGAATCCTTTAAAGGATGCGTCACTCGCTTCTACAACGCTCTTCTCGAAGTTCCCGAGCACCGGGACGAAACTGTCACCACTGCTCTGAAGTCGGGTCTTAGGCACAAGGAGTGGCTCCGCTCCTTTGCATTAGCGCAAGCTAAGACCATGGCCGAGATAAAAGCTTAGACCGAGCGAGAAATCTAACTCGAGTCTGAGGTAAACCCAAACCTACCCCGGGGCAACCAGGCCGACCAAAAGAAGAAGGGTAGAGAAGAGAAGAAGAAGGTCGACCGGCCAAAGCCATACTCCCCGAAGTTTCAGGAGTATACTCCACTCAACATCTTTCAGACCGAGCTGTTAGAGGAGGCGAAGGGCGAGCGATTCTTCAAGCTCCCTCCGGTCACCAATAGAGCAGCTAAATGAACCCGGGGCCCGTACTGCGCCTTCTATAAGTCGCAGGGGCACCCGACCGAGAACTGTAAACAACTCCGCGACTGCATCGAGGAGTTGATCCGCTCGGGCCACCTGGCAAAATACCTGCGGGAAAAACGAAAGGCAGACAGGTAGCACGACAACCACCCTCTCCCGGCGAATTAACGATCGGCCAAATCATAGTCGTTTCTTCGAGGTGTGCACATGGGGCTGGCATGATTCGCCGCCTCCTACCCGTCGAAGGAACAAGCGACCAGCCCCAGAAGAAATGCAAGATCGCCGAGCCCATCATCTTCACCGATGAAGACCTCCACGGTATATCCTTGCCTCACAACGACCCCCTCGTGATTACGGCACGGGTCCACCACTACGAGGTTCAAAAGATATTGGTCGACTCAGGAAGCTCGACAGATATCCTTTTCTATGATAGCTTCAAGCGTATAGGGCTCGGCCCATCAGACCTACGGCCAAAAGCCCACATCCTGTCGGGGTTTACCAACCACTCCATCCCGGCCGAGGGAGTGGTTACCCTCCTTTTTAACATTGGGGAAGCGGGCCGTGCGAAGACCGTACCGGTGGAATTCATCGTCGCCAGGATCCCCTCATCCTACAACATCCTCCTGGGGCGCCCGACGCTAAACTCTCTTCGGGCTCAAATCTCAAAATACCGCCTCGCGATCAAGTTTCCGTTGGATCAAGGTGGGATAGGTCGGGCCTACGAGAACCAGCAAATCGCCAAGATTTGCTTCACAGCGACATCCACCACTGAAGAGCAAAGCGACGACCTCGGAAACGCAAATGATTTCCATGGGTCTTTGGATACTCGTGACGAACAGAAGGAAATCCGAGGGTCCCCAGTGGAGGCGCTAACAGAGGTCCCCCTCATCGAGGGGAACAAGGTATGAACTATCCAGATCGGATCCCTTTTAACGGGAGCCCGACGCGAAGACTTGATCCACTTTCTCCGAGAAAACTCGGACGTGTTCGCCTGGACGCCTGCTGACATGCTCGGGATCGACCCTAAGGTAATCTCGCACAAGCTCAGGGTCGACCCGACGGCCCGACCCGTCAGACAAAAGAAGCGAAGTTTCGCTCCGATCAAACAAAAGGCGATCGAGGACAAAGTTGATAGGTTGCTTGCAGCCAACTTCATTCGAAATGTGGCCTACTCAGAATGGCCGGCGAATGTGGTCATGGTTAAAAAGGCGAGCGGAAAGTGGCGCATGTGTATCGACTTCATAGATTTGAACAAGGCCTGCCCGAAAAACAACTATCCCTTCTCTCAGATAGACCAGCTTGTGGACAGCTCGGCAGGCCACGAATTGCTCAGTTTCATAGACGCTTTCTCTGGATACAACCAGATCCGTATGAACTCGATAGATGAAGAGCTAACCGCGTTCACCACGGACCGGAGGGTATATTGTTACAAAGTGATGCCCTTCGGCCTCAAAATGCCGGGGCTACATACCAGCGCCTGTTTAACAAAATGTTCAAACCGCAGATTGGGAGGAACATGGAGGTTTACGTCGACGACATGCTCGTGAAATCAACCTCATCGGACGAGCACGGTAAGGATCTTAGCGAGACATTCGACATCCTCTGTAAGTACAAAATGAAGCTGAATCCAGCCAAGTGCATGTTCGGAGTCACTAGCGGGAAATTCCTCGGGTTCATGGTTACCCACCGAGGAATCGAAGCTAACCCAAAGAAGATCAGCGCCATTCTCAACATGGCCACGCCAAAGAGCAACGTGGAGATCATGCGACTCACGGGGAGAGTGGCCGCTCATAGTCGCTTTTATATCGAGATTCGGAGAAAAGTGCCTCCCATTCTTGAAAGCCCTGAGAAAGATCCCAAGGTTCGAATGGTCGGAAGAGTGTTAAAACGTTTTCGAGCAACTCAAAGTGCACCTGGCAACTCCCTCACTACTCACCCGGCCAATCGAAGGAGACGAGTTGTTACTGTACCTTGCGGTATCCGATCATGCTGCTGGCTCGGTGCTCGTCCGAGAAGTCGAAGGAGGACAGAAGACGGTCTACTACGTGAGCCATGTCTTTAAAGACGCATCCAAAAGGTCGGTCATTGACCTATGGCCTAACATTTGCATCGAGGAAGAGACCGACAAACTCAATTACTCACACAAGAAAAACATTGCCACACGGAGGAAGATAAACCCAGTTTTATTTATGTTCTAAAAGCCTTTACAGGGTATTCGGGGCTCCTCAGCCTTACAAAAATTGCCCGGAGGCTTACAAAATTTTTCGGATCTAAAAGAAAAAAAGAGGAGCTCAGGCAGCAGACTTCGCCGGGACCTCGCCTTGTTCGGCACGGCCCTCAGGCGTCGGGGCTTCTGTTTCTGTATCCGCCCCGCCTCCGGCGCCAGCCGCCTGCGGCGCTTCCACGGAGAGAGGGACCCGAGCAAGGAGCTCACCGTCGTCAAACTCCGGTATCAACTCCTTGACAGCATCAAGGGCTGCATGCCAAACTGTCATGACCCGGAAATGGCATGTAACTGGCACTTGAATCATATGAAGTCTATAGGACCCCATCTAAGTCAAGTAAGCCAAAATCCCAGAAATCTAAACCATTTTAAAGAAGGAGTGAAGAAAACTTAT
This sequence comes from Agapanthus africanus, assembly GCA_030015575.1. Lineage (NCBI taxonomy): Eukaryota > Viridiplantae > Streptophyta > Magnoliopsida > Asparagales > Amaryllidaceae > Agapanthus > Agapanthus africanus. The sequence continues at coordinate 763,911,006 of JASDDO010000022.1, read as the reverse complement.
TTTTAAAGCAAAAGGTTTTAATAACATAAGCCAAATATGCATTTTAAAATCTCATGTCTTTTCTAAAAATTTCAGCAGAGTTTCCTTTATAAATACTGGCCCCAAAAGGGTACAACATGCATAATATGAATAAAGGCATCCCCAAGCGAGAGCTAGCTCTTTGTCAATTGACGGTCACAACCACGCAAGCAACAATATATACAACGCCGAAGGGTGAGGATCAAAACTCAAAAGGAAACTCAAATCATTAAGAAAACCAATAATACTACAAGCGCGACTCTAAGGTCGAAATAATATACACTGGTCTTCTAAGGTTATCAAATACATATATAAGTCTGGTTGATGGAGTTTCTAAATACAACAGAAATAATATAAAGGTACAATGGTGGTCACGATGCAAGTGAACCCACCTACCAAAGCAATCACCCGAAATTAAGCAGTGTGTCAGCAAAGCCGCAACGAATCTTTACGGAAAAACCTGCAAGAAACTATGGCACAACGGGGGTGAGTTGCCAACTCGTGAGTAGAAAACATCACAGAGCAGAAATCGTATGTATGACTCAATCCTAGGTCAATACGATCATAATATATATATTCTCAAATGATAGTATGGCCTGAAGCATAATATAATGGCAAGGGTTAACATGCATAAGTGTAATCCCATGTGCTCGTGGCATTGCCTCAGGTAGCAATATATCGTAAATATGAGGTATGAATGCGGTATAATGAAAACAGAATAAATCATGAATGAGAAAACCGTTTTCTTAATATAGTGAGATTTCTGTATAAACATTTAGGTATCATCAATGAAATCATCAGAAAATCAGTGTCAAGTATCGACACAAAATATATATCTCAATATCTCAATATCTCAGGCTCCGGCTATCCGGACTGGCCTATATCATCAAATCTCAATATCTCAGGCTCCGACTATCCGGACTGGCCTGTATCATAAATCTCAATAAAATCACCGGTCAGCAATGCTCCCCTGTCACAGGCTCAAACGCCATTCTCTGCGATCTTCTCGTCCCGGGGTACCACACCGGGTCCACCATGCACTCACAGACGGTTCATCTTCTCCTCGAATCGGGTGTATGATATTGCTCAAGAGCCGAGAAAAATCATGGTGGACATATCACAATCATAACATGAAAAAACCACACTTTTATCTTTTAAAATGATAAAAGAGTTTATTAAATCTTGCGGTTTCTCCAAATCCAGAAATCTCATGGAAAATCCGAAATCCAAAATAAAAGTCCATAATAATGAATACTGGGCTCCGGCAATCCGGACTGGCCCTTATAATATTGCATGACTAATGGATATAAAAATATGCATGAAATATCAAGCAATGAATGCAATAATGAACTAACATATGAAACAATAACATATAGGAACTATCAACTAGTAAGCTATGTCAATGAAATAATATTCTCTAAGGTGTACGTGACATAGCAATTACCGATGAAGATGTGTGTGAGCCGGCAAGCATGTGTACGTGGAGCATACACATCATCGGTAATGGTGCTGCTGTCCTAAAAACAGGTTTTATCATTACTAACGAAAATACATATAAGTATGCAATGCAATGCGAACAGCAGAATAAATAGCAAATGAATAGCAAATGCAGCAATAAAGAAATATACATTCCTATATACGAGTCATATAGTTTTTGGTATCTGAAATTGCACGAATCGTGGTGTTTAGAAAATAAGGCTACGGTGTTTTTTATGAAAAAGTACATCTTTTGAAATATCCGTAGTATCTCTTGGCCTGTCTTTAAAATACTCACGATTCGTTAGTTTTTGAAATAGGTATGACTCGAGTCTAGTCTAATATCTACAAGTAAACTACAGGACTAAACTAACAGACTAATCGAAAAGGATAAGGAAAACCACCTAAGTCTGAGTCGATATATATATATATATATAGTCGGTGATCCCGCCTCAATAGTATCCCATACGATACACTATATAATATGATATTCTCGAATCAAGAGTGCGGGTCTATCATCAATATAGCTCGTACGGTAAATCCATCGTACGGCATACCAAATCTGGGTACGGGTCAATCTCACATTTATCTCAATATTCAACTGGTATCCTTATCATCACATATCATGAACCTGGGGGTACTGATCTAAGTCTAGTACAATACTGATATCATCTACATATATATATATATGCGTGTGTATGAAACACATCGCCCAAGGACCCGCTATAATATCGTGTCGTATCTCAATATACGAACCGCATCATATCACCGATCTCATGGCACCATGCTCAATCTCATCGACTCCTTTCCAAATACCATATACTATATATATATATACACACACACACACCTATGCGTGTATATATATATACATATCCCCATATACACACAAGTAAATAACATTGTAGGGTGTTTTCGTCATCCCATTGAGATGGAAATATGCGCGCGCTTGTCAGGCGTACTACAGATTCCCTCTGCCTAAGGTAGGCCGGGGTTTATTGATTGTGGGGATCCGAATCTCCGGCAGCCGCGGACTAAGCTGACGTTAATTACCCCCCGCCTTTAGAGCGAGGGAACCTCCGATTGACGGGTTAAACTGGTCATGCGAACTCAATGTGCAGTGTACGTGTGTTTTGTTTTGGTGGGGGCTTGGATATATTGGGAGCCACGCAGAGTTTTTACGGGGGTCCCGCTACCCGGATAGCGGGCTGGGGGTCAAGGGGGCTAGCAGCCCCCTTGCGGGTTGCGGGGCAGCGCCCCGGCCTAAAAAAATTTTAGGAGGGACAATGGTGTATAGTGTGTGTGTGTGTGTGTGTGTATACATACATATATATATATATATATATATATATAAAGAAAGGGAAAGGGCATCCAACGGATGCGTGAGAAAAAGCGCCAGCGCACCACGTGTCAGCACGTGGGCGCTCGGGCGCTAGCGCTTTGGGCGCTAGCGCTCTGAGCGCAAGAGCGCTAGCACTTTGGGCGCTAGCGCTCCACGTGTCAGCATGTGGACGCTCGGGCGCTGGCGCTCTGGGCGCCGGCGCTCTGAGCGCACCACGTGTCAGCACGTGGGCGCTCGGGCGCTAGCGCTCTGAGCGCAAGAGCGCTAGCGCTCCACGTGTCAGCATGTGGGCGCTCGGGCGCTAGCGCTCTGAGCGCAAGAGTGCTAGCCCCCACGTGTCAGTACGTGGGTGCTCGGGCGCTAGCGCTCTGAGCGCAAGAGAGCTAGCACTCCACGTGTCAGCACGTGGGCGCTCGCGCGTTAAAAGGGACTTGGTCTCTGCAATGGGAGTTGTACTCTCAGAAAGGAGCACTTATTATTTTGTGTGTGTGTGTGTGTGTGTATATATGAGGAGTTAAACTCCTAAGATATTTTGAAGCCGATGACGGGGCTTCTCTCCTTGAGCCCTGGTTCTTTCCCCAAAGTGGGGTTTCTGGAGAGGGGTCTCCTTCTTCTTCCCTTATTGGCCGGATCTTGAAGATCAAGAGATGTGAGATTTTAAAAATCTCTTCTTTTTGAGATTTAATGACAGATCCAAGTTCCCCTTTGTGGGTTTTGTGGTGAAAAACTATTTAGTTTTGGAAAAAGAAGAGTAAAACTTTTGATTTAATTCAAAAGAAAGAAAAAGGTTTGGAACCTTCAGAAAGGGGAAAGAGGCACAAACCCTAGGTTCTTTTTTGAGAGAATGAAAAGTATCATTTATTCATCATCATGTTGCCTTATATAGGCTTACATATTTACATATAGCCTCTTGGGCTTTACAAAATGGCATTTTGCCATCCCATGGCTCATGTGCCATTTCTTTTTGCACATAAGCCGTGGGCTTTACAAAAATTTGGCTTTATACCCATTTTGCATACATTCATGCATAAAAAAAATTACATAAAAATTATTTATTACATGACCTATATTTTGGCATGGAGGAGGCTGGCCGCGGGCTCGACTTGGGCATGGGCCCGCTTGATCCGGGCTTGCGCCCACCTAGCTTGGGGTTGACCTTGACCTTGACTCGGTCGACCAGGGGTGCAAATTTTGACCCCAACGAAGTGCCCCCCATCAATAAATGCACACCGTACATTTGAGTTGTGTGCATGAAATTGATGGATCTTGAAGCTGAACTTCGAGGTGGAACATCATTCCGGGGGCTGAGCATCATCCCGGGGAGCATGATTCCCAGGGATCGGAGCATCATTCTGATTCGCGGAGCATAATTCCAAGGTCGAAGTATCCCTCGGGGAGCATGATTCCCGGGGATCGGAGCATCATTCCGATTTGCGGAGCATAATTCCAAGGTCGGAGCATCATTCCGAAGAGTCGAAGCATAATTCCGAAGAGTAGAGGCATGATTCCAAGGATCGGAGCATCATTCCGAAGAGCGGAGCATGATTCCAAGGATCGGAGCATCATTCCGATGAGCGGAGCATCATTCCAGGGATCGGAGCATCATTCCGATGAGCGGAGCATGATTCCAGAGATCGGAGCATCATTCCGAAGGGCGGAGCATGATTCCCGAGATCGGAGCATCATTCCGAAAAGCGGAGCATGATTCCAAAGATCGGAACATCATTCCGAAGGGTGGAGCATGATTCCAGGGATCAGAGCATCATTCCGAAGGGCGGAGCATGATTCCAAGTATCGGAGCATCATTCCGAAGGGTGGAGCATGATTCCAGATATCGGAGCATCATTCCGAAGAGCGGAGCATGATTCCAGGGATCAGAGCATCATTCCGAAGGGCGGAGCATGATTCCAGAGATCGGAGCATCATTCCGATGGGCGGAGCATGATTCCAGAGATCGGAGCATCATTCCGAAGGGCGGAGCATGATTCCAGAGGATCGGAGCATCATTCCGAAGGGCCGGAGCATAATTCCGAGGGTCGGAGCATCATTCTGACGAGGAGGTCGCTGGTTGATTCCGAGCCGAAGCATAATTCCGACAGGGAAGGTAGATACACCGAGGCGAAGCTTGATTTCTACACGGGATACACTCTGAGACGTAGCATGATTCCGGCGCAGAGCTTGTTGGCTGACTTGATTCCGAGACAGAGCTTAATTCCGATGGGGAAGGCAGATACACCGAGGCGAAGCATGATTTCGACACGGGGTGCACATTCTGAGACGAAACATGATTCCGATGCAGGGCTTGCAGGTTGACTTGATTCCGAGGCGAAGCATAATTCCGACGAGGAGGTCGTTGGTTGATTCCGAGACGAAGCATAATTCCTACAGGGAAGGCGGATACACCGAGGCGAAGCTTGATTTCGACGCGGGGTACACTCTGAGATGGAGCATGAATCTGACGCAGAGCTTGTTGGCTGACTTGATTCCGAGACGGAGCTTAATTCCGACGGGGAAGGCAGATACACCGAGGCGAGGCTTGATTTCGACGCGGGGTACACTCTGAGATGGAGCATGACTCCGACGCAGAGCTGGTTGGTTGATTTGATTCCGAGGAGGAGCATAATTCCAGCAAGGAAGGTAGATATCCCGAGGCGAAGCATGATTTCGACACGGGGCAAATTCTGGGACGGAGCATGATTCCACCGCAGAGGTCGTTGGTTTGATTTGATTTGGGTTGACATCAGCATCGCTATACTGGAATATGGTACCAGAAGCGAATCATCATTTGTCATGAGAGGATTTGGGAATCGGTTTTTTGCTTGGCATCAGTATCGCTACACTGAAATATGGTACCAGGAGCGAATCATCATTTGCGCTTGCTTATCAGGAAGCGATGGCTTAGGAGACAGGTTTTAGGTCCCTATCACCTAAGACTTTTCAATTTTGTGAGCCGTAAGGGTCTCACAAAGCATTTTCTCCCTACGGGTCGTAAGGATCCCGTAGGTGTATTTTCTCCTTAGGAGTCATGGGGACTCCTAAGTGTGTTGCTCCTTTGTGAGTCGTAAGGATCTCACGCGGGAATTTTCTCCTCACAAAGTCGAGAGGACTTTGCGAGTGCATTTCATCTCTTTTTCACAAGTTTGCGCCCATTCGGGTTTTCACAAACTCGCCGGAAGTCCTGCTGTTTTTACTCACGGAGCCCCTTCGGGTTTTCATCCGTGCCCATTTTTCTTGTGGACATACCATTTTATTTTTATTTTTATTTTTTATTTTTTTTTCATTTTTCATTTTTTTTCTTGGACTTTGAATGCGGTCTCACCAGTAGGACTTGGGAGAGATTGGGATCGTTTTACGCCCGTGGATTGTATACGGTTTTGCAGGATGTATGATCCAGACCGTAGGGCCATAAAAATTTCGGGACTTTGTTGGCGTCTGCATCGCTGCACTGGAATATGGTACCAGGAGCGACTCATCATTCGCCACTTGGGGATTTGGATTTGGAATTTGGCTGGCGTCTGCATCGCTGCACTGGAATATGTTACCAGGAGCGACTCATCATTCGCCACTGGAGGATTTGGATTTGGAATTTGGCTAGCGTCTGCATCGCTGCACTGGAATATGGTATCAGGAGCGACTCATCATTCGCCACTTGGGGGTTGGGGAGCGATGGCTTAGGAGACAGGTTTAGATTCCTACCACCTAAGAATTTTCAATTTTATAGGCCGTGAGGGTCCCATAAAAGCATTTTCTCCCTGCGAGTCGTAAGGATCTCGCAGGTGTATTTTCTCCTTAGGAGTCGTGGGGACTCCTAAGTGTGTTTTTCCTTCGTGGGTCGTTAGGATCCCACAAAGGTTTGTTCTCCTCATGTATCGTGAGGACACATGAGTGGGTCTTCTCAATGGAGCATAATTCTAAAGGCGGAGACCAGCCGCGTAACTGGTGATTGTGGTGGGGCATGGGTATGACGAGAATTATTTGAGCCCGTGGATTGTATACGGCAGTCAATTTGGGGACTGGCCGTAGGGCTGGAAGAATTTTTGGAAATTGGATTTTGGTTGGCGTCCGCATCGCTGCACTGGAATATGGTACCGGGAGCGACTCATCATTCGCCACTGTTTTTTTTTACCGCGATTGCTCCATCATTTCAGCTTTTCTTATCGCGAAGGTCACGATTGCCCTATCATTTCGGCTATTTATTCGCGGTTGCCCCATCATTTCGGCTTTATTTTATTTTTCTTTTATTTACACATTTTTTCTTTATTTACATATATATATATATATATATATATATATATATTTTACATTCCCAGTTTAACGACTTAGAGGTCGATTGTTCCCAGTTTAACGACGTGGTGGTCATCGGTTCCCAGTTTAAAGACTTAGAGGTCTATTGTTCCCAGTTTAATGACGTGGTGGTCGATTGTTTTTAGAAAAAGGCAGATATCTGAGAGAATCAGTTTCACGAAGAACTTCGGTCTCCGTTTGTATGAAATTGGCAGTCGCAGCTGGACTGTTTGTTAACACGCCTTTAGACAGTTCTATCTCTCCTGCCTTATATTGCTTCTCGACCCAATCTTTGAAGACAAAGCAGTCCTCAATGGCATGACCTATCACTCTGTGATAGGGGCAGTATTTAGGGTCGTCGGTCATATTCGCTTCCTGCGGTTTTTTTGACTCTGGCAGTTGTAAACCGTTTTTCAGGGCGTCTTTGAATATTTTACGGATTTTGTCCCTTCTAAAGGAATATACCTTATCTGGCTTCTCTTTGAGTGGAGATTCTCCTCCCTCTCCGAACACTGGCTTCCGAGGCCGGTTGGCGCTAGGCCCGCTCATCCCTTGCTTATTTCGGTTAGCCGAAGTGTTGAAAGATTCAGAATCATCGGAGTTTCCGCCTTTGCGATTATCGTCCTTTCGGTTTCTCCAGGACCTATTGTTATTTTGGAAATCCGAGGACGACTCCTGCTTTGAGCGCTCCAGCATCTGAACTTTCCTGGTCCGCTTTTGGAATGTTTTGAGACCCGCAGTGCATAGAAACGGGGCCATCCAATTGTTAAGATTTCCGACGAGGAGACTGACAGATTGGTCCTGCTCTATCGGCGGTTCCCATTTGACGGAGAGATTGCGCCATCGGGTTATAAAATCTGTGCTGCTTTCGTTGTTCTTTGGCTTGGTCCTTACGAGGTCGGCAATGGTGATCTTATCGCTAACGCTCATGAACCTCTGCCGAAACAGAGACTCCATTTGGACGAAAGTTGTGACGGAGCCATCCGGTATGCTCGCGTACCAGTCGAAAGCAACATCGGCCAAGCTATTAACGAACTGGCGGAGGAGAAGCACGTCATTGCCCCCAGTATTCCCGCATGAGGCTTTAAAGTGGGCGATGTGCTGATTCGCATTTCCCGTCCCATCGAATCTTCCGAATTTGGGGATGACATGGCCGCTAGGAAATTCTACCAGATCATACTGAGCAAGATATGGTCTCCTACTACTGCTGATATCTTTTTGCGCTTCGGCTTCAGCTACCAATGATTTGACTTTGTTGGCAACCAAATCCATGATTTGATCTTGAGTTAGCGGGCTACTGTCATCGGTAGCCAAGACATTTCTTGAGATAGGATGCGACTAGCTTTCGTGCGGTCCGCCCACCTTTGGATTTGGGGGAACGGGCGTCGGCTGTTTCGGGACACCATTTCCCGGTTCATGAGAGCCCTGCGCCTGATTGGGCGGCTGAGAGGCAAGTTGGGCCGTGAGCTGTAAGACGACATTTGTCAAGTCGTCAATTTTTTAGTAAAGCTTGGCCATCTCTTTGTCTTTGTTTCTGAGCTGCTTTCGGAGCTCTTGGAGAAGTTGCTGCTCTGCGGTCTTAGGACGGAAAGTTGGCTCATCTTCGCTTTCCGAGCCTGACTCCTCATGAATTGAGGGCTCTCTCTGCCTATCAGCCTCATCGAGAGGGTTTTCATCATCCAGCAGAGGCGGCTGTTCTTGAGAAGTGGCAACCACATTCAAGCCAGATTAGATTTGAGATGTGGTGGCCCCGTCCTTGCTCTTGCTGCGCGTGCCCACCATGTAGACAGTGTGGACCACATATCCAGCCATTTCCTCGTCTTTGGCGGGGTAACCCTGTTCCTCAAACCTCATGAGGTTCAGCCTAGCAGGAGCCCTAGCCCTTTTGTTGGCTCTGTATTTGAGCCTTTTCTGCCTTAGCTTCTCAATTTTAAGGGCCTGGCGGGCATCTGTTTCCTGGGAAGCCACCGTGAGTCGATTAGCGGGGAGTTTAGAGAAGACACCCGATCGAGCAGTTGTCAAGGGCACCGCCGGAGCTTGCTCGGGATGCCTTGTTGCTTTGCTGGTGTTGATGGCCTTGCCCCCAGCTGGGGCCAAGGAAAGTCGTTCAAACACCGACTTGCGTTTGAGTTGGGGCATCTTCGAGACCACCACATTTGGCCTCTTGCCTTTCGAGACCGGCTTGTCTGTCACCGGGCCTTGAGGAGCAGGGATGGCATTAGCCGAGACAAACAGGATAGAGCCGAATGGTAACGGCAGCTCTTCCCATTGTCGCCCGAGACTGGCCGGAAGGACCGTCCTGGCGTCCATCTTCATCGTGTAGAAGATGGGAGCTGAGTTCATCTTCGGAGACATTGTTGAAAGGTGATTGCTTGAAAATCCTGCATGAAAGAGCATTATTTTAGTATAAATATAGATATGTATATTGATTGAGTTTGCATAAACGTTTAACCCGAAATATAGGAGGAGAGATTGGTCCCACCGGGCGTGCCAGAATCTGTAGGGTGTTTTTCGTCACCCTATTGAGATGGGAATATGCGTGCGCTTATCAGGCGTACTACAGATTCCCCCTGCCTAGGGTAGGCCGGGGTTTATTGATTGTGGGGATCCGAATCTCCGGCAGCCGCGGACTAAGCTGACGTTAATTACCCCTCGCCTTTGGAGCGAGGGAACCTCCGATTGACGGGTTAAACTGGTCATGCGAACTCAATGTGCAGTGTACGTGTGTTTTGTTTTGGTGGGGGATTGGATATATCGGGAGCCACGCAGAGTTTTTACGGGGGTCCCTCTACCCGGATAGCGGGCTGGGGGTCAAGGGGGCTAGCAGCCTCCTTGCGGGTTGCGGGGCAGCGCCCTGGCCTAAAAAATTTTTAGGAGGGACAGTGGTGTATAGTGTATGTGTGTGTGTGTGTATACATACATACATATATATATATATATATATAAAGAAAGGGAAAGGGCATCCAAAGGATGCGTGAGAAAAAGCGCCAGCGCTCCACGTGTCAGCGCGTAAGCTCTCGGGCGCTCACGCTTTGGGCGCTAGCGCTCTGAGCGCAAGAGCTTTGGGCGCTAGCGCTCCACGTGTCAGCACGTGGGCGCTCGGGCGCCAGCGCTAAAGCGCTGGCGCTCTGAGCGTAAGAGCGCGAGCGCTTTGGGCGCTAGCACTTCACGTGTCAGCACGTGGGCGCTCGGGCGCTAGTGCTCTGAGAGCAAGAGCGCTAGCGCTCTACGTGTCAGCACGTGGATGCTAGTGCTCTGAGCGCAAGAGCGCTAGCCCCCACGTGTCAGCACGTGGGCGTTCGGGCGCTAGCTCTTTGGGCGCTAGCGCTTTGAGCGTAAGAGAGCTAGCACTCCACGTGTCAGCACGTGGGGCGCTCGCGCGCTAAAAGGGACTTGGTCCCTGCAATGGGAGTTGTACTCCCAGAAAGGAGCACTTATTAGTTTGTGTGTGTGTGTGTGTGTGTATGAGGAGTTAAACTCCTAAGATAATTTGAAGCTGATGACGGGGCTTCTCCCCTTGAGCCCTGGTTCTTTCCCCAAAGTGGGGTTTCTGGAGAGGGGTCTCCTTCTTCTTCCCTTGTTGGCCGGATCTTGAAGATCAAGAGATGTGAGATTTTAAAAATCTCTTCTTTTTGAGATCTAATGACAGATCCAAGTTCTTCTTTGTGGGTTTTGTGGTGAAAAACTATTTAGTTTTGGAAAAGGAAGAGTAAAACTCTTGATTTAATTCAAAAGAAAGAAAAAGGTTTGGAACCTTCAGGAAGGCGAAAGAGGCACAAATCCTAGGTTCTTTTTTGAGAGAATGAAAAGTGTCCTTTATTCATCATCATATTGCCTTATATAGGCTTACATATTTACATATAGCCCCTTGGGCTTTACAAAATGGCATTTTGCCATCCCATGACTCATGTGCCATTTCTTTTTGCACATAAGCCGTGGGCTTTACAAAAATTTGGCTTTATGCCCATTTTTCATACATTCATGCATAAAAAAAATTACATAAAAATTATTTATTACATGATCTATATTTTGGCATGGAGAAGGCTGGCCGCGGGCTCGACTTGGGCATGGGCCCGCTTGACCTGGGCTTGGGCCCACCTGGCTTGGGGTTGACCTTGACTTTGACTCGGTCGACCAGGGGTGCAAATTTTGACCCCAACAAACATGTATGCAAGTGTGTGTGCGCGTGTATGTAAACCTTATTCTAGGGTGTTCGTGACTAAGAAAGTAACTAGCTACATTATCATCCAAATACACTAAACCAACCCAAAGTCATCTAAAACATGTCTAGCTACATATACACATATCATAATACATAAGTATATATATATATCATAACGCATATGCGTTTTATACTACGAAACTGCGGGGGTGCTATACGCCATCCACCCGACTTCCCCCGTAGATATATATCTACTCACCTTGATCCTTACTTGCCGATATCGATGTCGCCACGCGCTTGCTTGTCGTCTCGAAGTTCTCGTGGGGGTACCTACATTTCATCACACATCGTATAGCATTAAAATCCAATTCGCAATCGAAACGACACACGAATCACTCATAGGTTAAAACCTATTGTCTACTCACGCAAATCAACCAAATAACACTCGATATAGACGTACAAACGTCAAGTGATCGAATACAATACCAAATATCAAAACTTGAATTCATAAACATCACAGAATGCAAAGCAGCAACAAAAGAAAATGGTCCCAGATTTTGTTTCAGGTGAAAACAAGGTGCACAAACAGTACCGGGGTGATGTACAGGGTGTATATATCTACAGAAGAAACCAGGACCCCAAAATCCCACATGTGGCCGGCCACTACCCCCTGAAATACGGCCAGCTCGGTTCTGGTAGCTTGGATTGGGTTCGTTTTGGCAGGGTGGTCTCGTAGTACTCTAACTGGGTCTATGAAGTTGTTTGGTTTTCCAGTAAAAGTCCCAGGTTATCCCAGATTCCCTGCACCCTTAATTTAAACACAAACCGACATGAAAGTTTCTAAATTCTGCATTTTTGGGTTTGTTTCAGTTTGGCCTGGGTTTCTAGCACTAAGGGGGGGTTTAAGGTCGCCACTAAGCTCAATTTCACCATCTCACTTCAAGGATTCCTCAAAACCTCTTCTAGGAATTTTCTAAGTTCACAAAACCACACAATATCGATTCTAAACTAACATGGATGCTAAAGGAATTCAAATAATACACAAATGATGAAGAATATACCTCATTTGGCAACTCAAGAAATTTCTTGAGTTGCTCCAAGTGCCCAAAATCCATCCTTTCTTGGTCCAAAGTGCTTGTAGGGTGCTTGTGCATGTTTTTTGTGAATTGAAGATGATGTTTTGAGTTGCTTTGGGGTGTGTTATGAGGTGCTAGAGGAGGGGGATGAAGGAGCTCAGCCATGGAAAGAAAGAAAAGAGAAAGATGAAGATGGAGAATGAAACAAATAGGTTTTGGTCAATGGAAGACACCTCACACCTCTCTCTCTCATGTCCATCCCTCTTTGTTTAATGATTTTCTTTTTCTTTTCCTTTTTCTTTTCTTCTCCCAATAAATACAAAGCCATGCATGATAAAAAGAAAAGACCATGTAGGAAAATGTAACAAAATGTAATATGGTATGGTGCATGTCATGTGCACAAAACCGGATTAATGCAAAATTAGCGATATTTAATCGCGATTAGCATTAAAATGGAATATAATTAATCATAAAGAATTTATAATTGCTTAAATCATATAAAACACCCTCATTCCAGTAATTCCTATAATTTTCCAAATATTTTCCACTTAATCGGTATTTAATTATACCGTATTATTAAAATGTTCATAATATTTATTACTTAATTATAAAAATTCCTAAAAATAATATTTTATTTCTCTGAAATGTTACACAAACGATAGCGGAGACTTCGTCGAGTTCGGTGTAGAACTGGTCTGACGCCTTGTACGCGTCCACCGACTTGCGGGTCCGAAGCTCGGCGATTTTCGCCGCCTTAAGCACAGATCCGGTCTCTCTCTTGCTGGCGTCCCTCACCTTCTTCATTAAGGCGTAGCGCTTACCCAGCTCCTCCAACTTGCCTTCCATGGCACAGTGGGACTCGCCCATGAGCCGGTAGGACTCCTAGCACTTGGAGATTGTGAGCTCCCCGGCGGCCAACCGGGTCTCAAGGGCTCCTGCCGCAGCTGAAGGCGCAGATCCTCTGCCTCCGAAGACGATTCTCCCACCTTCCTCATGGCCGGGACGATCTCCCTGGCTTCCATGTTGACAATGAGGGCGCAATATTGGAGGGCCTAAGGGAAGCAACATATGGATTTAGAGGTGTCCGGGCTAAGAGAGGGCAATTAAGATAACACTTAAACGAATACCGACCTGAACAGCCTCCTGAGCGATGGCGGCCACTTAGGCCTTCAGGGTCCTGGGCGGAATCTTTCCCCCGGCCGACTGCTCCATGTCTACGAGCAAGCTGACGGCGACGGAAAGCCCCAAGGGGACCATCAAGCAGACGCCCCCCTCCTGCACCGGAATCCCCTCGGGGATATCAGTCGACGGCGTGCGGGAGACCGTCCTTTTTGTCACGCCCCACTTCCCAAAAGAAGGTGAAGAGTGGCGTGGCACGGTCCGCAACCTAACTATATTGAAGGTGGTCTATTCAATACAGTTATGTTAAGCGTAAGAATAATCATAGTATGCAGGGTATGTGCCAAAATAAAACAATAAAAGCGAAAGGCATTTATTTCCATTAACCAACTTTATTACATTCCCAGAGAAAAAGCAAAGCAAACTAATTTGGTTTAATTACATCAAATAAACAAAGCCCTAAAGAAGTGGGCGTCAAGGAAAGCTAATTAATCCTCCGATACCAACTCTGCATAATCTTCGTTAGTCGGTTCCTCGCCTAGATCTTCATTATAAAACTCATCCCCATCTAACGGACATTCCAAAAGGGAAAAAGAGAGAAAGTCCGTCAGCGAGTTATACTCGGGTAGGATTGCCTCATAAGGAAATAGGAGTATAAAAATGAACAGGTGTATATAAGAGTATGATGTATGCATGCAGACATAAAGTAAGGGATGTAAATGTTTGAAATGAACAAACTTAAGACGTTTTGAAGAGAGGTATATATGAGCATGAGTATGTTGTAAGTTATATGTAGATAAGTAGTAGGAAGTATAGGTGAAGGTAAAAGTTCGTATTAGTTTGTTAAACAAGGGTCCGGATACTCGCGATTATTCCGTTGTGGCCACGGAACAACAACTGGGGAAGTGAAATGTACCGTTTCACTTCCCGGGATCATGATCGAGTAGTAGGGAATCCGAGTTCCGAATTATCCTTGCCTAATCAAACTACCCATCCCCGTTATTCAGTGCAGAGGTCTAGAGTTAGTGCGTATACCTCTAGGCATGGAATTTCCACATTGTATAGTCGTCCACATTTTGGACTGTTCACCCGGAATATCGGGATCTTCATATTTGTATAGTCGTCCACACATTGGACTGTTCATCTGGAATATCGGGATCTTCATAAGTATTCCATACCTAGGTCCGCGCATTCTAACCCTAGCCGTACCATATTTTGTATATGTCATGTTGTCATAAACTGGAAATTAAAAGTATTGATCTCGTTTAATATGGCCTTCCACAACCACTCGTTTCATTTTCTAAAGTTCGTAAAGTACTTCGTGTCATCTTAGGGAAATGCTTAGTAAAAAGAATAATAGTGTTTAATTATCTTTTATTACTTCTAAGAAAACCAATGTGGTTTGGAATATTTATCATTTTGGAAAAATATAATGTTTTACGGAAAATATCATTTTCGATAAAAGGTTGTGGTGTTTATTTGAAAATCTTTTGCAAGAGATTTTTATAAGGACAAGTTGCAAGAGATTTGTATTTAAAAAAATCTAGACTGCTCCTAACTGTTCCAAAAGGACAAGTTGTGAGTTCCTCAAATCGCCTCTTCACCGCCAATTGTGGCCAGGGAAGCACAAGTAAGGAAATGAGGGATCCGCTCACGAATCACCGTGAGACGGACCTTTTAAAATTATCTTTCCCACTTGTCTAGCCTAGGCACCACAAAATCTGGTTTAGATAAACGACCGATATCTACAACCTTTCCTTTGTCCTAAATTGGTGTTATTTTAAAATTACCTTTTAATAAGGTACTAAATATTCCTTTTGAAAAGATATCGTTATACGGATTATGATCCTTATTGAAAACGGCCCTTCAATAAAGGTCAAGGTATTTAAATGAAATTAATAATTTTATGAAATTATAGTGTTTTAGATTCGGGGTAACGTTTTAGAAAATACGTTCGTTTTGGAAAAACCATAAGTCGTTATTTAAATTTAGTATTTTTTTCTTTAAAAAGGTTGAAGAGGGTTTAACAATATTATAGTAGTTGATGAAAAAGTGTAAGTAAAATATACGTATGCCGTACCTAAAATATTTATTTCACATATTTTATCTCTTATGGATATTTTAAACAAATATGATATTTTAATTAAACGATGGTATTTTGTGGAAGTAACCTATTTCGAGATCATTTTGATAGTATGGGTAAGTGTGGGCATGTCAGAGGTGAATTGACAATTCATGGGTTATGACATTAAGCATATCAGATTCCAGGTAGTGTGAGAGTGCAATATATTTTTGTGTATATAAGAGATTAAACATCGTTTTAAAATATGGGTTAACATTATCATTATTGGGGGTACAAGGAATAGGCAAACATGAATATCATAACGACATTTTAAATAGAGGGTTGGAACTAGGTTATTGAGAAAGAAGAAGGTGACAGGAAAAGGGGAGAGAGGCGGATCTTACCTTTGATTAGAGTTTAGAGGTAGACGTAGACGGTTGAAGACGTAGGCTTGTGCAAAACTCCTCAAAAAGCTCCATGGCCCGATTTTTCCTCGGCGATTGGGTGGAGCCGTAGCGTCGGCGTCGTCGATACGAAGGCACCGATATTTTTTTCAGAATTTTTGGAGTTCTGAGGTGTAAGAATTTTAGGTTTGAAGTGCCTATTTATAGGGTTTTAGTGGCAATAGAAAAATCCAAAAATTTCGTTAAAATCCCATCAAAATCCGCGCTGCCAATGATTTGCGAATCATCTGTTGATGATTGCGCCCGCCGCCTCTGCTTCGTGGCCGTTGGATTTTGATCCAACGGCCGAGATCGCGCCGCCGAGCCCACCGCCGCCTGCCACGTATCGCCACGCGTTACGCGTGCGTCTGCGTGTGGAGACCATGCGTTTTCGCGTGGTTCCCACCAAGTGGGCGCCGCCGCGAGGGTCTGGGCCGTTGGATCCTGTGATCCAACGGTCCAGGTTAAAGGGTTTAAAACAAATTAAAAATAAAAATCAATGAAAATAAAAAATTCAGCAGATAATTTTAAAATATTGATTTGGCATTAAAAATTTGGTAAAAATGTTTAAAAATATGTAAAAATTATGGAAAAATTTCAGAAATTATATTTTATTATTATCTTTAGTATAAAAATAATTTTGGGCTAAAACTAAATAATATATTCATTCCTATGGTTTTAGCTAATTATTAAAATTATATAATATCTAGTTTATCCTTTAAAGTATTTTTAATTACGAATTAATTACTTTAATTGATAATAAAAATATGTTGATTATTTTAAGGCATTATAAAATTTTATTCAAACATTGTAAGCCTATAAAAATAATAAATAGATTTTAGAAAATTCCTTTAATCATATTTTGATACTTTGAAAATTATTAACATTACTTTAAAAATTGTTCTTCTATCAACGAAACACGTAAATAATTATTTGATAGTAGAAATATGTTTTATTAGGTATTAGAAAATACGGTCTCTACCCTCCTTAAAATAATTTCGTCCTCGAAATTTCAGAAGATAGATCAAGAAAAAAGTCATTAAGAAGGGATTATCGCGGTTAAATATTTTGGGCCCCGCTCTCTCGTCCCATTTTCTCGCTTCCGTGTATGTCTGTCTAGTAGTTCTTTCTCCACATAACTCTAGCCCGCTGGATTGTCTTGTCCCTCAAGGTTTCATCCTTCTGGTATCCCGACCGGTTGCTGCTTGTAGATTACGCCAACCTTTCCATAATCTCGGAATGATCAAAAGTATGACTAGGGTTGCCAGCATATCCTCCAAGAAAAGTAGCAAAAGCAGGCTATACACAAACCCACCTTCTCCTTCCAAGATGTTAAACAGCCGATGAGTTGTGGGCTGAGCTTTCCGCGCGCTCGCTGCATGTATCATTATCTCCACTTTTTCTGCCCTTATCTCAATCTTACAAATTCTCCATCTTCAGGATCGTCCCAACCGATTGACACTTCTCCTGTAAAAATTGACCCCTATTATCTGCTTCATGTGCTTCGACCATCCATGTCCACACGATCTTCTTATAGTAGTGTTTTATATCTTCAAGATGAACATCACAATTGCCAGCTCTAGATCCGAACATGATAGTTGCGTCCACAAGTCGTTAGTTGCCTTGACGCATATGCAACTATATCGCCGCGCTGATACATCGCACCACCAATTCCCTTCTCCGAAAATCATAGTTGATGCTTAAAACTTCTGGGTTTGCTAAGAATTGCAAGAATGGTTGTGATAGTTACGATCTACCCTCCTTAGAATAATTTCATATTTGAAATTTTCAAAGGAGTAGCCACTACCAGGCACGGAAATCAGTAACGCTGTCAGGAATCCTCTTTACTGCATGTGTCGCTCCCGCGAGTTGGTGTATCACTTGATGCATGAAAAGTCTCTGAAGGGTTTTGGTACAAGGAATCGGAAAATGTAAAATCAGTAGTTGCTTCCAGATAGAAAGGTTTGGAAGTTGAAGGGAGAATGTGAATTGATGGAAAACTTGGAGATATAACATAAAGGCAACTAGTCGAAATTACGAAAACTAGAGGAATTATGGTGAGTCCAACTAAAATTTGCATCGAAAGATAAATAAGAATGGTATCGAAAGAAAGGTTGAGAAAGAGTACCTCTGTTGTCTTTCCACGTAACATCAGCCTTCTCGGCTGTCATGGTGATGGTCTGACGTTTGGGTCCATTCCTTTGCGCTTGCTGAAAAACACGCTCCTGTGATGGTAAGGGTGGTCCCTTTAGTGATTCCCCTTGACCAGTTGGTTGAGTGGCGGAAGGTGGCCGGTTTCCATGTGTTTGTGCCCCATAGTTAGCCGGCTGGTTGACGAGGCCTGATTGTCTCCCTCTCTGAGGACAGTCCCCAATAGCATGATCCGGAGACCCATAGACTATGCAAAGTTTGTTCAAGATGCGACGGTCTCTCCTGAAGTGTCCGGCTCTACCGCAATGGTTGCATATAACGGATGGTTTTCCGAAGATAGTTGGTCCTGCGGGTCTCTTGGGTTGTTGTCTCCCGTTGAATCCGGAAGATGATCCTTCAAGAATTTGATTGGCTGGTCGCTTAATGCCACACAAACGGTCATCCTTCCTCATCCGTCTCTGAAGGTCTTCAAAGTTTCATGCCGCCTCTAAGATTTCATCATAAGTTGATAAGGTAGCAAAAGACATGGAGGACTGCGTCTTCAGGTCCAATCCTTGTCAGAATCTCTTAGCATAAAGTTCTGGGGTTGCCACCAGGTGATGCACAAACTGACTTAATCTCGCGAACTCCAAAGCGTACTTGTCCACCGATTTATCCCACATACTCCCCTGTTGGAACTGTATAAACTCCCATTCCATTTTTAGGTGTGCTACGACGGGAAAGTATTGAGTGTCGAACCGTCGTTTGAATGTTTCCCAGTCGACGGGCTCTTTCAACCTGCTTTCCTCGGCCTCCCACCATATTCGGGCATTATCAGTGAGTTGTAGTTTGGCAATGTTCACCCACGCGTCCTTCGGAATTTGGGCGGCACCGAGGTCGTTGATTGTTCCCTTGAGCCATTCCTCAGCTTCTAAGGGAGTTTCCTTCCCTGAGAAAGTCTTAGGTGGAGTGATCTGAACTGTTTCACTCCCGTCGATCCTTGAGGAACTGGGACCAGTGCCTGCTTTAAAATTTCTGCTTGTTGCTGCCTACTCTCTGGCAGCTCTTGATGCAGGGCAGCTGTCTGCTGCTGCTGTTGCTCCAGTAGTCCTTGCATCATTTGTAGCATCGCTACGTGTTAAGCAGTGGCTTCATTGTCTCCGTTTCCCCTTCGGTTGCGGTGATGGTGTCGTCCAGCCATGGATATCTGAATCAAAAGGGGTTAGGCTATAACCGGAGGCGAAAGACATAGAATAATAACTTGCAGTAAGAGTAACAATTCACGCAAGAGGAAACTAGCAAGGAATAACAAAAACGAGAGACACGAGAGTGCAATTGTCGAAATCAAGATTTTATTAACAATGCTAACGGAAATACAAGGAATTATTAAATAGGGTCCTACTTCTATACACATTTTATTCGGCTCACTAAAAGCTAAGAGCTAAACAGGTGCCATTCGTCCATCAATTATGAGGCAGAAACTGCGCGTTATTGGCTCGGCGTTTGTTGATCTTTCTTGCAAAACTGTGAAAGAAGGGAGAGCCTGGTACATCCCGACGGTAGAGTTGCGGAGGGGTACGACGAACACATCGATAAGTATGCCCCCGAATATAGAGGGTCTTCCCAATGAACCACATGTGTGGCCCGTATTCTCTTGGTTCTTCTTCTTCCACTGGAATTTCCTCCTCAGCGGGGGCCTCCTCTTCGGGATCCTCCTCCTCCTCAGATTCTTCTACCTCCATGGGATCTTCCTCTTCCTCAACGGGATCTTCCTCTTCAGCAGGGACGTCCTCTTAAGGTTCTTCCTCTTCCTCGGATTCCTCCTCCTCGACGTGATTTTCCTCTTCTACTGGGGGCTCTTCTCCTCCATCTTCCATATCGTCCTTGGGGATATTTATTTGGGGACCTATTACTTCGTCGTCCGAATACCCAAGCGTAGCTTCAAAGGTGATGTCTGACATGTTGTCCTCATCCGGAAGATGTGCCGTGACCTGAGAAGGACGGTCATGGTCAGGATACAAAGATGTCAAGCAAAGGACGAGGAATGGGAAAACTTTATGAAATTGATACAAGCGGATGGGATTCACAAATATAATAAGTCAGTTAACGGTTTCATTTTAGCACACAAGACATGACCTGCATGGACCACCACAAAAACCTGTCACGCCCCACTTCCCAAAAGAAGGTGAAGAGTGGCGTGACACGGTCCGCAACCTAACTGTATTGAAGGTGGTCTATTCAATACAGTTACATTAAGCATAAGAATAATCATAGTACGTAGGGTGTGTACCAAAATAAAACAATAAAAGCGAAAGGCATTTATTTCCATTAACCAACTTTATTACATTCCTAGAGAAAAAGCAAAGCAAACTAATTTGGTTTAATTACATCAAATAAACAAAGCTCTAAAGAAGTGGGCGTCAAGGAAAGCTAATTAATCCTCCGATGCCAACTCTGCATAATCTTCGTTAGTCGGTTCCTCGCCTAGATCTTCATCATAAAACTCATCCCCATCTAACGGACATTCCAAAAGGAAAAAAGAGAGAAAGTCTGTCAGCAAGTTATACTCGGGTAGGATTGCCTCATAAGAAAATATGAGTATAAAAATGAACAGGTGTATATAAGAGTATGATGTATGCATGCAGACATAAAGTAAAGGGTGTAAATGTTTGAAATGAACAAACTTAAGACGTTTTGAAGAGAGGTATATATGAGCATGAGTATGTTGTAAGTTATATGTAGATAAGTAGTAGGAAGTATAGGTGAAGGTAAAAGTTCGTATTAGTTTGTTAAACAAGGGTCCGGATACTCGCGATTATTCCGTTGTGGCCACGGAACAACAACTGGGGAAGTGAAATGTACCGTTTCACTTCCCGGGATCATGATCGAGTAGTAGGGGAATCCGAGTTCCGAATTATCCTTGCCTAATCAAACTACACATCCCCGTTATTCAGTGCAGAGGTCTAGAGTTAGTGCGTATACCTCTAAGCATGGAATTTCCACATTGTATGGTCGTCCACATTTTGGACTGTTCACCCGGAATATCGGGATCTTCATATTTGTATAGTCGTCCACACTTTAGACTGTTCACCCGGAATATCGGGATCTTCATAAGTATTCCATACCTAGGTCCGCGCATTCTAACCCTAGACGTACCATGTTTTGTATATGTCATGTTGTCATAAACTGGAAATTAAAAGTATTGATCTCGTTTAATATGGCCTTCCACAACCACTCGTTTTATTTTCTAAAGTTCGTAAAGTACTTCATGTCATCTTAGGGAAATGCTTAGTAAAAAGAATAATAGTGTTTAATTATCTTTTATTACTTCTAAGAAAACCCATGGGGTTTGGAATATTTATCATTTTGGAAAAATATAATGTTTTACGGAAAATATCATTTTCGATAAAAGGTTGTGGTGTTTATTTGAAAATCTTTTGCAAGAGATTTTTATAAGGACAAGTTGCAAGAGATTTGTATTTAAAAAAATCTAGACTGCTCCTAACTGTTGCAAAAGGACAAGTTGTGAGGTCCTCAAATCGTCTCTTCACCGCCAATTGTGGCCAGGTAAGCAAAAGTAAGGAAAGGAGGGATCCGCTCACGAATCACCGTGAGACGGGCCTTTTAAAATTATCTTTCCCACTTGTCTAGCCTAAGCACCACAAAGTCTGGTTTAGATAAACGACCGATGTCTACAACCTTTCTTTTGTCCTAAATTGGTGTTATTTTAAAATTACCTTTTAATAAGATACTAAATATTCCTTTTGAAAAGATATCGTTATACGGATTATGGTCCTTGTTGAAAACGGCCCTTCAATAAAGGTCGAGGTATTTAAATGAAATTAATAATTTTATGAAATTATAGTGTTTTAGATTCGGGATAACGTTTTAGAAAATACGTTCGTTTTGGAAAAACCATACGTCGTTATTTAAATTTAGTATTTTTTTCTTTAAAAAAGTTGAAGGGGGTTTAACAATATTATAGTAGTTGATGAAAAAGTGTAAGTAAAATATACGTATGTCATACCTAAAATATTTATTTCACATATCTTATCTCTTATGGATATTTTAAACAAATATGATATTTTAATTAAACGAGGGTATTTGTTGGAAGTAAGCTATTTCGAGATCATTTTGATAGTATGGGTAAGTGTGGGTATGTCAGAGGTGAATTGACGATTCATGGATTATGTCATTAAGCATATCAGATTCTAGGTAGTATGAGAGTGCAATATATTTTTGTGTATAGAAGAGATTAAACATCGTTTTAAAATATGGGTTAACATTATCATTATCGGGGGTACAAGGAATAGGCAAACATGAATATCATAACAACATTTTAAATAGGGGGTTGGAACTAGATTATTGAGAAAGAAGAAGGTAGCAGGAAAAGGGAAGAGAGGCGGATCCTACCTTTGATTAGAGTTTAGAAGTAGACGTAGACGGTTGAATACGTGAGCTTGTGCAAAACTCCTCAAAAAGATCCGCGCCCCGATTTTTCCTTGGCAATTGGGTAAAGCCGTAGCGTCGGCGTCGTCGATACGAAGGCACCGGTATTTTTTTCAGAATTTTTGGAGTTCTGAGGTGTGAGAATTTTAGGTTTGAAGTGCCTATTTATAGGGTTTTAGTGGCAACAGAAAAATCCAAAAATTTCGTTAAAATCCCATCAAAATCCGCGCTGCCAATGATTTGCGAATCATCTATTGATGATTGCGTCCGCCGCCTCTGCTTCGTGGCCGTTGGATCTTGATCCAACGGCCGAGATCGCGCCGCCGAGCCCACCGCTGCCTGCCACGTGTCGCTACGCGTTATGCGTGCGTCTGCGTGTGGAGACCACGCGTTTTCGCGTGGTCCCCACCACGTGGGCGCCGCCGCGAGGGTCTGAGCCGTTGGATCTTGTGATCCAACGGTCCAGGTTAAAGGGGTTTAAAAAAAATAAAAGTAAAAATCAATGAAAATAAAAAATTCAGTCGATAATTTAAAAATATTGATTTGGCATTAAAAATTTGGTAAAAATGTTTTAAAATACGTAAAAATTATGGGAAATTTCAGAAATTATATTTTATTATTATCTTTAGTATAAAAATAATTTTGGGCTAAAACTAAATAATATATCCATTCCTATGGTTTTAGCTAGTTATTAAAATTATATAATATCTAGTTTATCTTTTAAAGTATTTTTAATTACGAATTAATTACATTAATTGATAATAAAAATATGTAGATTATTTTAAGGTATTATAAAATTTTATTAAAACATTTTAAGCCTATAAAAACAATAAATAGATTTTAGAAAATTCATTTAATCATATTTTGATGCTTTGAAAATTATTAACATTACTTTAAATATTGTTTTTCTATCAACGAAACACGTAAATAATTATTTGATAGTAGAAATATGTTTTATTAGGTATTAGAAAATACGGTCGTTACACTTTTCCTCTTGATGGGGACCTCGGTCACCTCCTCCTCCTCCCTGGCCCGAGGTTCCGGGTCTCGTGCGTGCTTCTAGCTGCCCTCGCGACGGTCATCGGGGGCCCGGGGCGCTAAGGAGGACTTTGCCGGTGGGGACGGTTTCAGGGCCGAGCTCGGACCTGCTCGGGACAAGACCATACCCCCCGGCCTTCTTCTGGGCCGTGGCGGATATGGCAGCTAGAATCTTGGACCGGTCTATGTGTCCTGCAAAGGAAGAAAGCACAGAGAAGTTAGTGATGCAAGAAGGGCAAAAGGTAAAATACTCAAGTCTAAACAGGTCGTCCAATCTCCTAACTTACCTACAAAGCGCGCGGGCTGAGCCCAGTCCAGCTAAGGACTTGCTCGGAAAGCAAGACGTCGGCCGGCTGGATCGGCTCCCACATGGACACCGCCCTCGTCTCTGGAGAGGACGACTGCTTCGCCCGTGGGTAGTCGGCCCTATACCACTGTACAGGCACAAGCCAGTCCTGACCCTCGGGTGGCCCGACGAATACAAATTTCTCCTTCCAGTCATGAATGGAAGAAGGAACGACCACCACACCTGACCCGGCTACCCCACCCTTGCGTTTTTTAAAGGAAAAATACACCCAGGTCGGCTCGTCCTTGCTGATGCCAGGGTGATTTTTATAGCAGAGAAAGAAAGTAAGAAAGGTCAAGCTGAAGGGGGTGTCCTCAAACTTCAACCGGACTAGAAACCCGAGGAGGATTCTCTATGAGTTCGGCGTAAGCTGGCCCAGCGAGAGTTGGAAACAACGAAACATCCCGCATAACTCGGTTGGAAAGGGTAGACGCATTCCCGCTCGGAATGCCTCCAAATACAGGGCAATCTCCTTCCCTTGCACCCGGTCCGCCCGTTCGCCCCCCTTTTGCCAAACGGAGCGAATAGTTAAAGGGGATATGGAAACGAGGCCGAATCTCGGCAAGCTCGTTCAAATCCCTCAAGACGGAGGGTGCATCGCGGGCATTCCTAATGCACACCTTAGGGACCCTCGTCGCAGCCGGGCGGCTAGCGACGCGGGTAGCCCTGACTCTACGGGACGGGCCCGACGATGAGGAAGCAATAAGGGAATTCTCTTGGCCGACAGCAGCCGAAGAGGTGGAAGACTCCCTAGACTCTACCCTAACTATTTCAACAGACTCATCGGAAGAAGACATCTAACCTGATTCAAAGGAAGGAGTTCTCCGAGAAAAGAGCGCGAAGGATCCGATCTAAAGGATGGAGCGCCGAGCAATCTCTCGCAGCAAAGGAAAATAGTGGCGAAATTATGAACCCTACGGGGATCCCACTTCTATTTATACTGCTTGAGGGAAGCATCCGACAGCTCAGATCATTTCCCGCCAAAACGAAACTTCGCGTTTGCCAGCTGTCGAAGCCCCCACGTGTCGAACGGCCATTGGAGACGTCCCTTCGGTCGCACACGACAACGACAGCCTGTCATGTCCGCCAATCCGCGTCGGACGCATGGCCTGTGCCTCAACTAATGTACAAGCGAATCGGTGCCCCTCTTTAAATGTACGATCCTTTCCCCTGATCCGCTGACGTTATCCAAAATACGCGCAGAGATCCAAGCGCCCGGGATATGACACGTGGGCTCAAAGATCTGAACGACGCAACCGCCCTACGCCGAGTTGCCCCGGAAATCCGTGCCGACAAATTCTTGACAACAAGCTGAGCCCAGAAAACCGATCAGACCACTCTCGACCCGACCCATAAATAGGTCAGGACGAGAGTGGGGGGCTAATGATGATACTCATAAGTGGGACCCCCCAGATCATGACACGTGGCAGATGACGGGCCCCGGGGCTCACGGATGTAGGGCAAGCACTGTATATTGGAGGCATTCCCCGGGCTGTCGTCCCGAGGTATGACTCGACCTTCGATGAATCCCTGAACACTCCTATGCACGCCTTATGAATAACTATTGGCTCGCCTCCGAGCCCTCCTACACGCCGAGCTTTCTCATCCCTCCCGGCTCGCCTCCGAGCTATCACAAAACCGAGCTTTCTCGGCCTCCCGCTCACCTTGAGCCTCCCACCGAGTTAAGCATCCCCGGTTCTACCGAGCAACCTAGAACACCGATCGCGAGCGCCTTTGCCACGGCTCCGCGGATCTCGCCAAGCGCGAGATATTCACCACCCCACGATCTCGCGTTCTACGCCGTCGTATCCCCCCATTAACGAGCGTATCTTGTCATTAACGGGGGGATCCTATCATTCACACAGGCGTAACGTCAAGAGCGTAACCGACGTCGAAGATCTCGCGCCAGCTCGCTCCATGCGACCACTATAAAAAACCCTCTCCCAGACGATTCAGGTAAGGCAATTTTATTCCAATAAACCGCTACTCTGCCCAAATTTCTCAGCTAACTTGATCGTCGGAGGGTCCACGGTGGCACAACCACCCCAGGGCTTCTTTTGCAGATAGCTCGGTTTCGCCTCAAAACAAGCCCACTGAGATCCACACACTCAAGGATGCAATTCTCAACACCAATCTCAGCCGTTCACCAATGCTCGCGACAGATCGACGGAGGACAACATCTGAAGGAGATCCTAACCTCCGTCAGCTATAGATTTCAACAGTAAACTATTATTTTTGAAAATTTAAATAGTAAAGATCTTTACTATATAATAGAACATGCTATTCCAATTTTAGATTCTAATTATAACAATCCTTAAAATTTTAGTGCATCAACATCTATCTATATAATTTTTTCCCAAGAATTTCAGCATCAGTGCTCTGTTCATTGTTGACTTTGTTCAATATAGGCATGATAATATATATATATATATATATATATATATATATATATATATATCTCAGTGTGTCTGCAGTAATGTTAGTGGGTAAGTAATTAATGCTGAGATTCGTTAAATAAAATCTAAATATTGTCCGCGAAGGGACTCAACGAAAAGCGAGGGAAGAAAAGTGGCAACCAAACAAGCTCCATACTTGCACTACGCACCGACACTTTCGCGACACTTCCGCGCAGCAGCAGCCGTACACCAAACATGGACCCAGGTAACCATCTGTGGGACCCACCTTCCCCTTTCTCCAATTCCCTACTCTCTTCCGATAAATCTTCAATTCTTAGTTTGAGAAAAATTCTCAAATTCGGTTCTTGTGAAAGTCGTATCCGAAAGAAAAATAGTTTGTGGCCACCATAGCCGAACCTGAACGTTCTTTTTCAGCAAACCGACATTTGAAAGTTTGAAGATATTTTTACCGGTTGTTATCTTGTGTTATTAGGTTAGATTAGCGGTAATGTTTAGTTTGACAACAATGATAAATATATATATATATATATAGATAGAGAGAGAGAGAGAGAGAGAGAGAGAGAATTTGAATGTCGAGATAGTATCTTGTATCCCATTAAACATCCATATTTGCAATAAGATAGTTTAGATATCAACTTTTTTGTGGTAATTTTATGTAGCACAATCAAACTTTGAGGGTTTTTGAGACATCACTGTTTAACTTTAAAAAATTGTCCTTGGCCTTTCTGAAACTAGCAATTTTGCAACAAAAAAGTTTTGGCCATGTTTCGGAATGGAGTTTAGATAACCATAGCTTATTTTTAAGTGGAGATAGAGAAATGCAAACTGTGGTCTGCAAGCCTCAAACTCCAAAAACGGAATAATCTAAACTTTGATTAGATTGGAATTTAGGTTACCGCCATTTTCTCGCATTTAAAGATGAGATAGCTATAATTTTCTTAATTCCAAAACGAGTCCCAAACATAGCAAAGTTATGATTTTAGAGTTGAGTCTTTTTAACTCCATGAAACCATAGTTTAGAAAACTTAACTCCATTCTCAAACAGGGCCTTAGTTTTTTCCAACTTAAAGGTATGAGTGGATTAAACAACACTAAAATGGTCTTCTACGGGGATTGGACAGCCAAAAATAAACCGAGTACGACATTTTGGGGAAAAAAACACCCTTCTAAACATACTCTTCAAGTGGAGGTTCATGACATTTTAAAAGTTTACCGGTGCCATCTTTTAAATCTTTGAAATTAAATATGGTGGTGATTTATAAAATTTACCATAACCTTTTGTGCTTAGATGATTTTGGTCTCCCTCGGTAGGGTTCGTTGTTGACCGAGGGCCATGCATGTTGGACTTGCATTAATGAGTGTTGATTATGAGCCGTGCAAAATGGAAGACATGGACGGTTGATGGGCGGCATGAATTTGATGGATATGTTTGATAAAGCTCCTGACATTCCCATTTCGGAAGAGGGATCTGGAGATCCCATAGAAAAGATGTCCATAAATTAACTTTTTCAGGACAAATTCCGTTGGGTATGTGTATGATGTGCATGGAAATTTAAGGCTTGCAAATCAATGTCCGAATTTGTTAATTTTGGGCAAGCTTTATGAAGAAAGGGAATATTTGTTGAGGATAATATATAGTACCGGTTGATATAAGAGTTAGTACATCTTTTATGGTTTGCACTTCATAATTTTTTTAATTTTCTGTACAAGGAAGTGATGAGAGCTGGTAAGTCATGAGGCTGTGAGAATAAGCCCATAAGTTCAAATCATACAGTCAAAATAATAATAATAATAATAATAAATAATAATAATGAAAGTAAAAGAAAATGACTTTACAGGAAGATGGTGTGTTCCACATGAATTCAACCTCAACTGAAAAGGCTGTTCTTGTATCATATATTCAATCAAAGGTTTTTTCCGATTGATCTCTCGTGGATGTTTCTCGGAGAAAATTAGTAACAACAATAATCTTATGTTCTGTATAAGTCTTTTTTTTTTTTGAGAGTTAAAAAGTTGTAAGGAAATAGAATGCCTATATATGTAATCCAAATGTCTTCGACAGCTGATATATATTATATACATCTTGATTTGGCGAGATATATTTAACTAATTTAAAATGTGTAATCAATTACTAATTAGCCTCTTTACATTTATGACGATACAAGAGAGAGAGTTAGAGACCCTGTAGAATTTGCGCCTTTGATTTGTGGCTCTCAATTATTAATTTGTGTCCACGATTGATCATTAAGCTCACCAACTAAACAGCTTAATTATTCTTGCCTGCCAGTTAGAATGAATTATATAAAGCTAAAAACAATGGATCATGTGTTTTCCACTGAATTGACCTTGAATTATTTTGAGAATTTTCTTTACTTTTAATTACAACCAGCAAGCTAAAAACAATGGATCATGTAATTACAACGAGCATCTCATGCTATCTGATAAAATTTTAAATTAATTTTTATTATAGGTTATAATAAATATAACTATATATTATTATTATTTCTATTAACAATAGGAGGAAGGTTGGGCCCCAACCAACACCTCCTTACTAGAGTGTTTATATTGAAATTAAGCGATGTTAAATTTAACACCAAATTTAGCCCCCTGATAATTAAATTCCGCTTCCGTTTCAGTCTGCAAACTTATTTTTTTATGTATCAGACTATATCAATATACAAGACAAAAAACTTTATAGAGAAAAATTACATCAAAAAACTTTGGCACCATATATTAGTCAGCATTATTAGAATCTAAAGTGGTTTTTTGCTTTGAATTACTCACCTGTTTTATTAATTCATTTGGATTACAAAGTCTAATCGTCTCCAAAGTCTCCACTTCCTTTGATATAAACAGACAAATCTTTATCATGAACACCATGTAATCTTTCTTAGGAAATTGTAATTGTTATCAGAAATAATAATAATCATTGAGATTCTAACAAGAGATCTGAGACTCAAACTCCGTTTGTATAAAATTACGATCTATGGATCTATTATTATGGTTCCAAGCTTATAAGGTATGATATGACCAAATATGATAAGATTTGGTGCGATGCATATGGTATAATATTTGTGTAATTTGATCTTGTGTATAGCATAAAATGTTTATATGATTTGAATAAAGGATACATATATTACATAATATTTGCAAGATTTCGTTAAGTATGATTGCTATGATCGAGAATTCTTTTCCTTGCTATTGGATGAACTGCAGTTGGATGATTGATTGTGGTTGATCCATTCTGATATTTGTACTATATCAGATACACGATTTGCGCTGGACTAAAGAAAATTTATTGGAAAACAATCGGGCATTGGATCGTCGATCCTACCTGTAGGCTCTCGGGTAACTGCAATGTAAAGATACATGATTTTTCTTTTCTGTCTACTAGTTGTGAAAATAAAATCCTTTGTGCTAACCATTCTTGACACATCTAGATACAAATACTTGCTACATGCGAATTTTAAAAACACCCCATTGCCTTTTCTTTTTCTTTTTTTCTCCTTTGTTCCTTGCTGTTTGATTTTTTGGGCCCAATGGTCCATTTTCTCTCTCTCTTTCTTATATACCACCCATTATTTTTTTATATTACTCAACTCCCAAAATTCTTTAATTTTTTTATCAAATACTCAGGTGGCTTTAGATTTATTTTTTCAATTTAATATTTTATTAAATACCAACGTTACTCTTCCGTCATCATCATCTTCTTCTTCTCCATCATCATCATCGCAATCATAACCCAACAAAACTTCACCTATATCTTCATTCTTCTCATATTTTCATCTTAGTCATTCTAATTCTCCTATCTTCTTTTTTGTTCTTATAAACTCTTTGTGTTTTATCATCACCTTCTCTTCTTTATTCACTTTCAAATTAAGAAACCCTAATATAAAAAAACACAAGTTTTAGTAAATTCTACAAACTTAGCATTTTGCAATTCTTAACCTAAAATTATCCAAATCAAAACATGAATCAATCAAATTTTATAAGAAAACCCAACTAGATCATACAATCTTTTCTTGGGGGAAAATTTAAGGGCATGTAAGAAATAAGAAGGGAATGCGAGGATATTTACGTTTTAAAACTATCAGTCAAAGTTAACTATCATTTAATGGTGTCGGGGGATATTTTAAAAAATTTAAAGAATTTTACAGGGTAGGTATGGAAGAATAATGGGGGTTCATCAAATTATCATAAAATTTTAGGTGAATATAAAAAGACCCTTCGTACATATATTTTAATTAAATATTTAAATAAAGGACATTTTGAGAATCATTTGAAGTTGAGAGGATAAAGTGCCGGTTTCAAAAAGTAAATTGTATTTTCTGCTATTGGGATAATTATAAAGAGTATTTCCCCCCATTTAACCTATTATTCATAACAATAAAGCCAGTACAATTTACAAAAAAAGATGATTGCTGATAATATGAAAACTTTTTTGGCATCAAAATAATATTTCTAAAGTTTTTGATAGTTTAGTTCAAAGAGAAAAATATATTGTCAGTTTCATTCTTAGAACAGTAACAAATTTAATCTTAAGTATCCCATACATATTTATAGCTATGATTATCAGGGATAACGAGGAAAGCTTGGCTATAATCCCCGTATGACACAACTGCAATATTACAAGACTACAACACAAACCCTGAAACTTAATTGGGTAATGTACGTCGATGACCTTTCCGGCCATTGCGGAAAAGGAAGCGTGAATTATTATTATTATTATTATTTTTTTATTTTTATTAAAAACCGGAAAAGCCCATTTGGATTGATTATCACATGAGAAAAGTTTGGGCCTAGCCCATTACACCCAAGCCCAGTGAGAGGGTATATATATATAAACACCAAAAAGTGAAAATCTTAGGGCAAACACATTTTTTCCAAGCGGTTAAAATCTCCTTCAATGTTTTTCTCTCGAAGATGCTGAACTCGAAAATTCTTTTGTTTCTTAAAAGTTTTTTGTAAATCCTTGAGCTCTACTTTGAAATCTTCCAAGATCATCTCAAAGGTGAGATAAAAGGTCCCAAATTTTTTTACTTTTAACCTTTTTTGCACTGTAAACTTTCAGATCTGAGATCTTGTCTTTGAAATTTATGCTTACACTTTGTAAAATCTTCAAAAATGAGTTTTTTCCTTCTGAAATCCATGCTCTTCATGCGGATCTATCCAGGTAAGATTCAGGTAATCTAAAAGTCATTTGTTTTTTCTCATGTATGCAGCAACTTCTTCAAAACTTTCTTAATTAAGCCAATAAATCTTCCATCAGCCGAAAACAAAGCCAACTTTCATAAAGGCCTACAAAAAATACCAGCTTTTAACTGCAAATTTTTGAACTCGATACTTTTTGCCGCTTCTTCTGTACAGGAACTCTTTCAGATCTAAGAATTGATGTCACGTCCCGCTTCCCAAAATATGGCATAGGAGGGATTATTAGGCCATCCATGCTCCTACGGTCAGAGAATAATCCCGCCGTAGTCACACTTCGGAGCATTACATCGTAGTCGATAAACAGTGCCGGAGTAAAAGAAAATCACAGTTCACAACTTTATTACATTGCAATTTAAAAGAGTTCGATATACATTTATTTTACAGAATAAACAACTAACCAATAAAACAAGTACAGAAATCAAAGGTAATAGCGCTGGTGATGCAGTCTAGATCTTCACGATTTCGAAGGATAGATCATGCTCCTGGGCTGCATCCATTTAGTCATCTGAGCATTCACACTCAGGGCGACACATATAGCAATAAATATATAATATGGGCGTGCAGTATTATTAAGCATGAGAAGTACAATGAATTGCAGAACATGCGTATAATAATATCAACTGAATATGAATAGTGAAATGTGAGTATCATGTCAGTGAACTGGGCAATGCATATGTCACTACTTAACGGTCACTAAGTCAATGAAATCAAATGGTGGAGATGATGTCCGTGTTTAACAAGGGTCTCGTGCATGTCCGAGACTAGGTCCACTGTGTCCGGGACATGACCCAGTCAGCCGTGCCGCTAGGCCCACGACCTAAAATATATATATATAGCGAATGATCATCCTCTAAATCACTATACCTCATTAATTAAGAGTTCAATTCCACTTTGATTTCCCCATTCCCCAGATTATTGTATGTATTCATGTATTAGATAGGTTGTGAACAAATACGTATCACTGTCACTTTCAATCACCTTTCCACTTGTCACTATCATTGTTGTTTTGTCATAACACAATCACTAACACTAATATATATCGACAATGCAGAACAGTCGCTAGGTCTCAATGTGAACGATCACTATGCAGCAGGTATAAATCAAGCATGAAAATATGCAGAAATGCACTGAACATGTATTCACTATTCTATAACGACCAATACCATGTAACTTGTAAAATTTACAGTAAATCATACGCCTAGAATCGACCAAAATAATATAAAGGGCGTATGAAGTACACTTTATTATCTAAACTGTAAAATTTATTTCAGGTCAATCGGGGTTCAGGTTTGGGAAATTTGATCAATTTACGGCAGCGATCGATTTCTGGAATTCCAGTTTCAGAACTGAAAGCCCAACTTTGTGCGCATTTTACCAGCGATTATGTTCAGATTCAGGTATTTCCCTAGCTGAATAAAATCTAGTTCTGTCAGTTAAGTTTCCAACGCATCAAATGGATTATCAATCGCACCTCTATATCAGAAGTTATGCTCAGTTTAATGTGACGGTGTAAGGAATATTACTGCAGAAACTGCAGAACATAGCGACATTCTAAAATACAATTTAAATATCAAACGACCGTAAAAATACACGGGATCAAATTCAGTTGTTATCTAATTAAGTTATCTACGCGAACATATGGGGCTCCGAGCATTTTCAATTTTATGCAGGTATGTACAGTGCTTAGATTCAGGTTTCCCTCGTAAAATGCCTCCTCGGACTGTAGTCCAGAGTTGCATTCCTTCTCACTTTTCAGGGTCATGAAATTGCATTATTCCAAAGATAATTACATAGAGTTATAGGTTATCTAGTTAGGTTCGATACGAACCCTTGAACACCATGATTAGAATTATATTCAAATAACTATAAATTTTACAACGTGACACGTACGGTGATTTTCAGATTTGACGTAACCAGTTGGATGCCCTTTTTCATTTGATGTCTCAATTATTTAATCCCAACTTCTTACACGTCACTAGTTAACATCAATCGAATCTTCCAATAGTAAATTTGGGGATTTTTAATAGGGTGATCGCATCGAGCACTCGGTGCGTGTTTGTGGATGTTATCTATTTTGTTTACACACACACACCTCATACATTTTCTGACCAATTAAGTTACTAATCTGTGTTTATTAAATTAGGTATGCACATAGCATGATTTGAACAAGTGAAGGAGGTTCACTTGCCTAATACGACGGCAGAACGACGACGATCGCACGAACACGGCACGATCACGACAGGGGCATGGCTACAAGCACTGCACTTCACGGCTGCGACAGCGATCAACTGGCTCGGCCACGGGCTCTGGAGAAGAGGGTGCTAGGCTCTGGCTCTGGGGAAGGTCGACGGCGAGGTAGGCAGCCGGAGGTGCTCGTCGTGGCGACCGCAGTGGGTTCGGGCATCGGCTGGAGGCAATGGGTGCAGGGGCTCAGTGTCGTGGATGGGGTTTCCGGCGTTTAAGTTGGTCGGGGCTCGTCGGCGAGGTGCAGGGGCGCAGCCTGCAGTGGCACAGGTGATGAGGTGGTGATGCCCCGGTGGCGGCCTCGACAGCGAGGGGATCTTGGAGCTCGGGTGTGCAGTGGCTTGGGGATGGTGAGTAGGGGAGGAAGAAGTCGATGGCTGCGGGTGCAGGGATGAGGGTGTTGGGTGCTTGGAGGTCGTGGAGTCGATGGGGCGATGGAGGGGAGTGTTGTGGTGTGCGGGGGAGCTCGGTCACGGCGGTGCTCAGGCGAGGGTGCTGGGTTGAGGTAAGGGAACGAGAAGAGGCTGGGGAGGCTCGTTAGGGTTGAGTTGGAGGAGGTGAGAAAATGAAAACGAGGGGGAAAAGAAAGGGAGCTCAGTCGTCGTGGGGAGGGAGAGCCGTTGGAGGAAGCGAGGACGTGGGCGGATCTTGAGATGGCGGCGCGAGAAGGGAGGAGTCAAGGGGGAAGAGCCGTTGGGGGAGCGTGGGCGCGGTCGTCGCGGGCGTGAGAAGCGGGGGACGTTGGAGGTGACACGAGGGAGTGGCGGGAAAACGAAGACGAGGGGGTGAAGAGGGAAAACGGGTCAGGTCGGGTAGAATAGGATTGGGTTTGGGTTGGGTTTAGAGTTTAGGAATTTAGGTTTAGATTTTAGATAAAGAAAATTATATAAAATTCATAAAAATAGAAAAATTCAAGGAAAAAATCTGGAAAAATATACGAAAAATTTTATTCGGGACCGGGGATTTACATCATACCCTCCTTACAAAAATTTCATCCTCGAAATTAAAACGAAAACAACGGAACAACACACTATACAAACAGATGCGGAAAACGTGCACGGATGTCCTCCTTACGTTCCCAGGTAGACTCCCCTGGAGAACGACCACCCCAAGAAACTCGAACCAGGGGAATGACTTTGTTCTTCAGCACTTTTTCCCGACGATCGAGAATGATGGTAGGCTGCTCCTCGTAGGACAGATCAGTGCCCAAAGTTAACTCCGAATGATCCAGAATATGGCTGTTGTCCCGAACATAGCGCCTCAACTGAGATACGTGAAAAGTGTTGTGCACACTAGCTAGTGATGGAGGTAAAGCAAGTCGATAGGCCACCTCTCCCACTCGCTCTAGCACCTCAAAAGGTCCGATGAATCGGGGACTGAGTTTCCCGCAACCTCCAAACCTGATAACACCGCCGGTAGGAGAAATCTTCAGAAATACATGATCTCCGACCTCGAATTCTAGCGCTCTCCAGCTGGCATCTGCCCAACTCTTCTGTCGGTCCTGAGCCGTGTTAATGCGCTGTCTGATCATCTGTATCTTGTCTACCGTCTGAACAATAAGTTCGGGGCCCGGTAATCTCCGCTCCCCTACGTCATCCTAACAAACAGAGGATCGACATTTCCGTCCGTAAAGTGCTTCGAATGGAGCCATCTGGATGCTAGCTTGGAAACTGTTGTTATAAAAAAACTCCACCAGATGAAGGTGATCCTCCCAAGAACCCTGGAAGTCTAGCATACAAGCCCTTAACATGTCCTCGAGCGTCTGAATAGTACGCTCGGACTGTCCGTCCGTCTGTGGATGGTAAGCCGTGCTAAACTTGAGACGTGTACCCAGACTCTCCTGTAAGCTCTTCCAAAAGTGGGAAACAAATCTGGTGTCTCGATCCGACACTATACTGACCGGAACTCCGTGAAGTCGCACTACCTCTTGCATGTATTTCTCCGCAAGCGACTCTGTCGACTGTCCCACACGGAAGGGTATAAAGTGTGAAGCTTTCGTAAGACGGTCGACGATAACCCAGATGACGTTGTTTCCCCTAGGGCTCCGTGGTAAGGCAGTCACAAAATCCATAGTGATGTGCTTCCACTTCCACTCGGGTATCGGAAGCGGTTGCAACAGTCCAGCCGTTCTCTGGTGCTCTGCTTTTACTTGCTGGCACACTAAATACCTGGATACGAACCGTGCAATCTCTCGCTTCATCCCGTTCCACCAAAAGTGTTGCTTTAGATCCCGATACATTTTCGTGCCTCCCGGATGCACAGAATAAGCCGAACTATGAGCCTCGGCTAATACCTCTTCTCGAACGTCTCCTTTAGGGACGCAGAGTCTGCTACCGAATCTCTGAGAACTGTCTCGATGTATGAGTAAGTCCGTCCTTAGCCCGGCTTCCACTTGTTTTCTGAACTTCTGCAATCGAGGATCATCGGCTTGTGCAGCCTTAATGAGATCTACAAGAGAAGACTGTACCTGTAACTGCCAGAACTGGCTGATTGCACTCGGCGTAACAACCTCCAGTTCGAGCTTCTGAAAATCCTCAATGATGCTCTTCTGATTGGTCAACATCATGACTGTTGGCTTGCGACTGAGAGCGTCTGGTACGACATTTACCTTCCCCAGGCGATACTGTAAGTCCAAATCGTAGTCCGCAATTAATTCTAGCCATCGGCGTTGCCTCATATTCAGTTCTCTCTGAATGAACACGTACTTCAGACTCTTGTGATCCGTGTACACTTCCACCTTTTCGCCCAACAAGTAATGTCTCCAGATCTTCAATACGAAAACCACTGCGGCCAACTCCAAGTCGTGTGTTGGGTAGTTCTTCTCATGATTCTTCAGCTGTCGTGAGGCATATGCAACTACCCGACCGTGCTGCATTAAGACTCAGCCTAGGCCTTTCCCCGAAGCATCGCTATGTATCACCAACCCACCTGAATTATCTGGTACTGTAAGGATAGGTGCCGTGGTCAATTTCTGCTTCAGTACCTCAAAAGCCTGAGTATACTCCTCCGTCCATACGTACGGTACTTCCTTCCGCGTCAGCTTCGTCAAAGGTTCAGCGACTCGTGCAAAGTCTTGAACGAACCGCCGATAATATCCTGCCAATCCCAGGAAGCTTCTGATCT
This sequence comes from Agapanthus africanus, assembly GCA_030015575.1. Taxonomy (NCBI): domain Eukaryota; kingdom Viridiplantae; phylum Streptophyta; class Magnoliopsida; order Asparagales; family Amaryllidaceae; genus Agapanthus; species Agapanthus africanus. Next base: position 763,874,066 of record JASDDO010000022.1, on the reverse strand, counting down.
CAGCCATTGACTTCGGAATCGGCCAATCTCTAACCGATTATATCTTCGCTGGGTCCACTGAGATGCCTTCGCCTGAAACGACGTGTCCCAAGAACTGCACTGTGTCGAGACAGAACCCACACTTGCTCAATTTTGCGTATAGCTTCTCTTCCCGAAGAATTTGTAATATTGTCCGTAAGTGTTCGTCATGCTCCTCCTGGGTCTTAGAGTAGACTAGTATGTCGTTGATGAATACAATGACAACCGTGTCCAAGTATTTCACAAATACCCTATTCATCAGATCCATAAATATAGCTGGAGGATTGGTAACACCGAACGGCATCACGAGAAACTCATAATGCCCATATCGTGTCCTGAAGGCCGTCTTGCATATATCTTCGGCTGTTACTCTGATCTGGTGATAGCCCGAATGAAGATCCAGCTTCGAAAATACCTTGGCCCCATCCAACTGATCAAATAAGTCGTCGATACCGTTCTCCGCCGAAAGACGCGACCGGGACGTTGGGACGTCCGGCCTGAATTTTGGAGGCAGATGCTATTTGGTGCTATCCGTCCACCTCTCCGAAGATACCAAGTTGATTTATGACACCATGTATTGAAACTTTAAATGGATGCGGCCGATGTAGCAGACTTCGTCATATTCCCTCTCGTTGAGAGATTTTTGATTTGTTCCCGCAAAAAATTTCTGCGCAAAAGAGCCCAAGGTATCAAATGGCAACGATACACGCTTAAGAAAATGCGAACCAGTATTTTCCGGGATGTATTTTGATAAACTCCCGAATGAAAAACAGCTAAATTCTGATGATATCGAAAGCATCTCGAAAAAATCTTCGATTTGATATATTATGGGCCTCATAATTCATCCGGGATCAAAAGTTATGAGCAAATGTGCTACGCATGTGTAATCTAAGGAAGAAAATGCGAACCGGTATTTTCCGGGCTGTATTTTTACAAACTCCCGAATGAGAAACGGCTAAATTCTGATGGTATCGAAAGCGTCTCGAAAAATCCTTCGATTTGATATATTATGGGCCTCATAATTCATCCGGGATCAAAAGTTATGAGCAAATGTGCTACGCACGTGTAATCTAAAGTAATGCTCTACTCCATGGGGGATGCATTTTTAGTCCCACATCGGGAAAAAGAGAGATCCCTTCTCTACCACTCCTATATAAATAAGAGGGGATAGCTCTTAGAAAAGGTAGAGAATTCAATTCTCAAAGGAGTTTAGTTCTCCAAGTTAGGGTCATAGCTGCCCCTCATAATGCGCATATGCGCAAGCGCCACGTGCTCAAACGCCACGTGCGCCATGTGCAATGCACGTGCGCCCGCCACATGCGCGCCACGCGCAACGCACGTGAGCCAAACATGTGCAACGCACGTGGGAGAATTTAATTCTCAAAGGAGCTTAGTTCTCCATGTTAGGGCCTTAGCTGCCCCCCATAATGCGCAAGCGCCATGTGCGCCACGTGCAATGCACGTGCGTCCGCCACATGCACGCCACGTGCAACGCACGTGAGCCAAATATGTGCAACGCGCGTGGAAGAATTTAATTCTCAAAGGAGCTTAGTTCTTCATAGGAGCTTAGTTCTCCAAGTTATGGCCTTAGCTGCATCCCATGATGTGCAAGCGCCACGTGCGACGCACATGCACCTACTATGTCCGATGCACATGCGACACACGCGCGCGAACGTAAAGAGCCCTTTTTCAGCAGTTAGGAGTTTAAGCTTCAACATATTCTTCCTCCTGATAAGTGGGACATGGTTCAAAGGGTACATCCCTCCATACCTTCGATATATGGCGTTGTAATCCCGCAGCGTCGTCGGAGAGGTGGTGGGTCCCAACGACTAATGATCTCTCTTTCCAAATAACAGAGGGGCCCCAAAAAACTCTAAGTTCAAAAAGAGGGAGAGGGGAAGAAAAATAGAGAGAGAATTTAATTCTCTAAAGAAGAGGAACCCCTCCTAAAAGCTCTCACAAAAAAGAGAATTTAATTCTCAAACCAAGAGTTTAACTTCTTCTCAAAAGAACTTAGTTCTTCCTCTGGTTAAGATCTGCAGAAGCAGATCTCCCCACAAGTTGAGAATTTAATTCTCATCGGGGAGATTCTGTCATGCAGATCCAAAACCTAAGGGAAAGAACTGAGTCCAAAAGAGTTTAACTCTTACAAAACATATGGGAATTTAATTCCTCTAAAACTAGGGTTTAACCCTTTAAAAAGAAATTAAACCCTGCAAAGAACAAAGGAGAACTTGATTCCTCAGAACCATAGAAGAACAGCCTGGTGATGCATATTAGTGTTCAATGTTACACAATAAAAGCTCACGTGATCCCATGTGAACACCTTTGAGGAACAAAAAGGGAAAGAATGAGATCTAGTCACGTGACCCCTTGAGAAGTGCTCAGCACTTACAAAAGAGAAAAGGGAATAAACCCTATTTTTGAGATCAGGTCACGTGCTCCCACGTGACCCCTGAACAAAGCCCTTTAGAAGAAAAATAGGGAATAAACCCAAGGCAGTTTCTATTTTGGGGCACCTCGCATAACATCACGTGATCTCTTAATAGTGCTTAGCACTTTTTCAAAAGGGAATAAAATAGAGGCAGCTTTCAGTCTTTGGAGACGCCTCACTTGATCCCACGTGACCCCCAAGCAGTGCTTAACTTTTATAAAGCAGAAAGGGAATAAATCAAAGGGCAGTTTCCATTCTTGGGACGCCTCACATGATCCCACGTGACCCATAGTGCTTAGCATTCAGAAAAGAAACAAGAGAATAAACCCAAAGGAGCAGCGCCATTTTCAAGCGCCTCACATGACCCCACGTGAGCGCATCAAATTCTTAGTGTTTAACACTACTTCAAGCGTCTTACATGACCCTACGTGAGCGCATCAAATTTTTAGTGTTTAACACTACTTCAAGCGTCTCACGTGACCCCATGTAAGCGCAACAAATTCTTAGTGTTCAACACTACTTCAAGCGCCCCACGTGAGCGTCTCAAATTCTTAGTGTTTAACACTATTTCAAGCGCCTCACGTGGGAGCACGTGAGCGTTGATCATACACCAGTGTTTGACACTATGAGAGGCCAACATTAGCCCGAATTAACCAAGTCTCCTGAAGCCAAGACCTTTTTTGGTCATCAATCAGCCGAGCCCTCATTATACCCAGGTTTTCTCAAAATTGATCCGAGTCTCAGAAATAACTAATGAACTCCTGGCATCTAAGATGATGTTCATTCCACCATGATCTCTTCCCTCGATCTGGAATTTGGTTCAAGGGTACATCTCCCCACACCTCTGATACATGTCATTGTAATTCTTCAACGTCTTCAGAGAGGTGGAGGGTTCCAATAACCAATAACTTTTGGCGCACCCCCAAACTGGTTAAATCAGAACTCCATGGACTATGAGGTCCTTAAAACCATGGACTATGATGTCCTTAAATTTTACAGACTATGAGGTCTTTAAACTAGACTATTATGTCTTTAAACTGGACTATGAGGTCCTTAAACTCATGGACTATGATGTTCTTAAACTTTACGGACTGTGGGGTCCTTAAACTCATGGACTATGATGTCCTTAAACTTTACAGACTATGATGTCTCTAAACTACCATTAACTGTGAGGTCCTTAAACTCATAGACTATGATGTTTTTAAACTGGACCGCAATGTCCCTAAACTAAATAATAGAGCCCAAATGCTCTTTTGTTGGATCTAAATGATCCTGTTAAATAGATCTTAGTCTAAAATTAGACTAACGTATCCTTAACAAACATTTAAGTTGATCTTAATCTCAAACGAGATTAACGACCCTTAAATCAATCCAACTACAGATCCCCCAATCAATATTGGTTCAAGGGTACATCTCTTCACTCCTCTAATATTTGTCGTTGTAATCCTTCAACGTCTTCAGAGAGGTGACGAGTCCCGACAACCAGACATTCCACGGACTGTGGGGTCCTTAAACTCATGGACTATGACGTCCTCAAACTTTACGGACTGTGGGGTCCTTAAACTCATGGACTATGATATCCTTAACCTTGGACTGTGGGGTCCTTAAGCCCATGGACTATCATGTCCTTAACCTCGGACCGCAATGTCCCTAAACTAAACAATAGAGTCCAAATGCTCTTTTGTTGGATCTAAATGATCATGTTAAGTAGATCTTAGTCTAAAATTAGACTAACGTATCCTTAACAAACGTTTAAGTTAATTTTAGTCTCAAATGAGATTAACGATCCTTAAACCCAACCCAAACCCAAATCTATGAAAATACGGATTTTGACTAGCCCTACAGGCGACAACATAAATTAGTCTCCGTATACAATCCACGGGCAACCAAAAAACGAAATAAACACACACGACACGAAGTGACCATCTGGAGAAGGAGAAAGTGATTACCGCGATGCGGTAGCGTAATTAACTGCAGGGGCTTGCGCATGCAGGGAAGAGCGTCCCCACAATCAAAAACCCCTCAACGAGGAGGAATCTGACGAAGTCTGCTACATCGGCCGCATCCGTTTAAACCTTCGATACATGGTGTCATAAATCAACTTGGCATCTTCGGAGAGGTGGACGGGTAGCACCAAATAGCATCTGCCCTCGAATTTCAGGCCGGACGTCCCAACGTCCCGGTCGCGTCTTTCGGCGGAGAACAGATTCTGGCACGCCCGGTGGGACCTTTTCCTCTTTCCACTTCACACTTCGTGTGTCGTGTTTTTCCGCGATTAAATAATCGCGGTGTGTATGTTTGCGGTTGCCCTTAGGGGAGGGGATACTGAAGCTGGCGTTTCGTCTCTATGAAGAATGGCGTTTGCTCCCACCTTAGCAACCCAGGCTCTGTCATATCTGGTGGAGTCAAGTACGGGCCACTTGCAGGCTCAAATCTCTGCAATCCGGCTCTTCAAGAAATCAACAGTCCGGCTTCTTTTTGGATCGATAAAACCACCTCCCACCCTCGGTGCCTCAACGCCGATGGAGGAATCCCAGAGGAAGTTTGTCTTCCACAAGCTGGTTCCCCAAGCAGCTGCTTTGCCGACAGAATCAGTCCTCAAACAACTGGCACATGCCAAGGACCAAGGTCGACGCAGGGGGCAGAATATTCAAGCTCTCAAAGGAAACAGGGGGCAGGCTCAGAAAAATCCTGAAGCTAATCAAATCCCGGCCGTAAGAAACGGCCAACGTCGATATCGGCATCATACAAAATGAGCTGGGTGAAGTTCTCCGTATGGTCCTGTTTCAACCCCAGTGGCGAATGTTGTTCCAACCGGGAACAGATTCGAATTGTTGCGAAGGGTCAGACAAAATTCTCCTACCGCAATACTGAAGAAGTCTCCGCAGCCCATGGAGATCCCACGAGAGCATAAACCAGTTCGCTCCCTAAAGCAACTTTCTTCATCTATATATAAAGTACGGAAGCAAGTGAAGATCTCTATCGTCAACCGCAGCTCTTCCCCTAAACGTCAGACAAATTCTGACAAATCCTCTTTCAAATACAAGGAGACTCATCCCAAGACGGATCCCGATACAGCGGTTTCTCCCAAAACCAAAGCGGCTTTTCACAAAAAAGAGAGGCCCAATAAAGCTCAAGTGCCCGAAGCAAACTCCAAAGACCAAAACTCCAAACGCCCCAAGCCTGGGACATCGTAGTTCATATAGTCAATGTGGTGAATTCCAAAGACAAAGTTCGAGCTTCTACTAGTCACCGACCTCAAACTCGGTCCTTAACAAAAGTTCAACTGCAACGTGAAAAGCTGCAGGAGATGCTTGCTCAGGCGGCAGCAAACGTTAATCCATCGTCTAAGGCAAATCCCGAAGACGCACCTGGAGAAAGAATAGAGAAGAAGTCGGATATTGATTTCCTAAAGCGCGCTCTGAAAAAGGGAGATGCAGAAGCGGCAGAAATGTCCACTAAAATGAACCAGATGGCCCTTCTGATTCAGAATATGGCTGGAATGATGGTTCAATTGGAACCACTGGCAGACGAACTGCCGGTAGTCGGTCTTAAAGATAAGGATGACATTTCAAATCCTCTGCAAAGCTCATCAATGGCTGAGGAGGAAATGATTCCTAAAAGCAAAGCTGGACACATATATCGCTCAGCGAATCGAAGCTCACTACGCCAGTGAAGCCGCAAATAGATCAATCAAGATTGGTCGACCGTATCCGACATGGCACAATCAAATACAGTACCCGCCAGAGTACACACTTCCAACATGCCATATGTACAAAGGAACTGAAAATTCTCGCCGGCACATTGCGCTATTTGAACTCATGTGCGGCAATACTGATATACTTCTCCTCTGACAGTTCATCGGCTGTCTGGCGGGCATTGCCTTCGAATGGTATGTGGAACTCCCGAATGACTCTATGAATACCTTCGACGAAATGGAGATGCCCTCCTGTCAGAGATTCTCTAGTGTGAATAAACGCACTACCATGACGGCACTGGTCAACGAAAGGGTTAGACCGAATGAGACTTGGGTTCAATGTGTTACCCGATGGCGAAATCTCTGGTCAAATATAAGCAACGCATCAATGAAGTTGCAACCATGGGAATGCTCATAGCCACCCTTGACCCAAATTCAAAGGCGTCCTCGTATATGGCCCTCTTCAAGCCAACGACTTTCCAAGAACTCATGGACAAAATGGCTCGATTGGATCGGCTGAGTCAAGACCCTTTATCATCTGATGAAGATGAATGAAAAGCGGAGGTAAGGTGGTATTTGCCGCCAACGCTCAACAAAAAAAATGAGCGACTTTGAACCAACCTGTCACCAAAAATAGCGACGGCGTGGGTACTCACTCCCCCCGAGGTATACAGAGGGGGCATATTTCTCACTGAAGAAAGAATCTTTACGTAAGATGGTCCTTTCTTCTCAAAGAATAGAAAGGATACCAAGGGGCTTACAAACGAGTCCTGCAATCAAGTGGAATATCCCACTTGAAATCCCAAAGAAAAACGGTATGTCCACAAGCAAAATGGGCACGGATGAAAACCCGAAAGGGCGCCATAAGTAAAAACAGCAGGACACCGGTGATGTTTGTGAAAACCCGAAAGGACGCAGACTCGTTAAAAAAAACGGTATGCCCACGAGAAAAATAGGCACGGATGAAAACCCGAAAGGGCTCCATGAGTAAAAACAGCAGGGCTACCGGCGAGTTTGTGAAAACCCGAAAGGGTGCAATCTCGTTAAAAGACACTTGCGAGGTCCTATTGACCTTGTAAGAAGCAAACTACCTGCGTGAGATCCTTACTACTCACAAAGAAGCGACACACTTAGGGATCCCTATGATTCCTAAGGAGAAATTACACTTACGAGATCTTCACGACTCGTAAGGAGAACCCTCTTATGAGACCCACACGGCTCATAGGATTCAAAAGCCGTAAGCTATAGGGATCTATTGCCCTACAAGCGATTCAATATTGACCCTTGTATACAATCCGCGGGCACAAATAAATGTTTCCCCAACAGAGTCCCACCACTGATGAGGGATATCTTCATATGGCGAACGACACTTGTAAGTTCTCTTGACTTATAAGGAGAAAATACTCTTATAAGATCCTTACGACTTATAAGATAACACACATTTAGGAATCCTCACGATTCCTAAGGAGAAAATGCACCTACGAGATCTTCATGACTCGTAGGGAGAAATATCTTTATGAGACCCTTACGGATCATAAAGTCAAAAGCCTTAGTTAGCAGGATCTTAACCCTGTTTTCTAAGCCACCTTTGTTCGACATCGACAGAGGCAAATGATTCGCTCCTGGCAATGTCCCAGTGGTAGCGATGTTGATGCCTAAATCGATATCAAATTCCAAGCCCTTTCGAGGTAGATGATGATTCGCTCCTGGCAATATTCCAGTCGCAGCGATGCTGATGCTAAGATTGACACCAGATTCCAAGTTCCATACTCGAGGCGAAAAGTCAACGAGCTAAAAATGCATATGAAATAGCCGAAATGATGGGGCAACTTGCAACAAAATCAGCAAGTAAAAAAAATATGTATATGAAATAGCCGAAATGATTGGGAAATCACGACTTTCGCGATATAAAAAGCTGAAATGATAGAGTATCGCGGAAAGAAATAAAAAAGAATGATGAAATAATGAAACTTTTGCTCTGCAGGTAAGTCCATACTGGCCCTTGTACACAATCCATGGGCATAAACGAAAGGGAGCCGCATTTCCCCACCAGACCTTGTCAAAGGGAAAGTCAGATCTCGACGGCAACATATGCATCCCAAAAGAACAACAAAGGCGTTCCTCCTCATTCCAGCAGGATTCGGACGCGACGTCAACAAGGCGGAGCCACGGCAAAGTCCCTAGTTCCAAGACTCTACAGTCCACAGACAATCTAGAGTCAACCAATGACCTCCCCGCCGGATCAACGCTCCGTCTCGGAAACAAGTCAATCGACCCCAGGAAAATCAGTGTCCTTGGCAAAACCTCTCGATTCAGGGAAATCAGCGTCCTTGACGAGAGCATCTCGATTCGCGTCGACCCGCAGAGAAATCAGTGTCTTTGCAGGAATACCTCGATTCGTCTCAACTCCGAGGAAATCAACGTCCTTGGCAAAAGCCTCGATTCAGGAAAATCAGCGTAGTTGACGAGAGCATCTCGATTCACGTCGACCCGCAAGGAAATCAGTGTCTTTGCAGGAATCTCTCGATTCGTCTCAACTCCGAGGAAATCAGTGTCCTTGGCAAAAACCTCGATTCAGGGAAATCAGCGTCCTTGACGAGAGCATCTCGATTCGCGTTGATCCGCAGAGAAATCAGTGTCTCTGCAGGGATATACGACGTCAGCAAAACGGAGCCATGGCAAAGTCCCTAGTTCCAAATCACGACGGTTCATAGACAACCTAGAGACTACCTCGACATTCGTTTCATTACAGCAGACGCAACGTCAGTAAAGCGGAGCCATGGTAAAGCCCCTAGTTCCAAATCTCGAAGGTTCACAGAAAGCCTAGAAACTATCTCGGAGCCGCGGCAAAGTTCCTAGTTCCATGGCTCGGCGGTGCACAGACAACCGAGAGTCACCTTCGACCCCCCCGTCAAAGAAATGCTTTGATTCGGGAGCAGGTCAACCCATCAATCAGTTACGAGTCCTCTCGACTTGTAAGGAAGAAAATTCTCTTGGGAGATCCTTACGACTCTCAAGAGAAAAACACACTTAGAAATCCTCATGATTCCTAAGCAGAAAATACACCTACGAGATCCTCTCGACTCGCAGGGAGAAAAGCCTTTATGAGACCCTCATGGCTCATAAAGTTGAAGAGTCTTAGGTGGCAGATCCTAACTCTGTCTCCTAAGCCATCACGGCCCTGCAAGTCAGTCTAAGATGGGTGCTTGCATACTATTCACGGCCACGCTCTCCGAAGCCGGACATCGACAAGGAGGGAAACAACCACTTACGAGTCCTCTCAACTTGTAAGCGGGAAAATTCTCTTGTAAGATCCTTACGACTCTCAAGAGAAAACACACTTAGGAATCCCCACGATTCCTAAGGAGAAAATACACTTACGAGATCCTCTCGACTTGTAAGGAGAAAAATCTTTATGAGACCCTCACGGTCATAAAATTGAAAAGTCTTAGGCAACAAACCCGAACCTGTTTCCTAAGCCATCACTACCTTACAAAGAGGTCAAGATGGACTATTTACAGGCCACATTTGCCAAAATTACATGCCAGAGAAATGGAGGTGCTACTCAAGAGTGCGTAAACTGCACTGCGTCAAATCGAAATGAAAAGGCGTAAACTACGGACGTCAACTACATACTATGAATGACAGTAAGAAGAACATTTGATTCGCATCCAGTTAAGCGTTCGAAGCGTACCCATTTATGTATGTGCGGAAAAGGTTTAGTGCATAAAATAAACACGCGGAAATAAAAATTGTCTATTCATACTTCAGAAAATTCTTACAGTGATGAAAACGGTAAACAAAAACATCATTAAAATGTTTACAAAGGCAATACATCAAATCCAGTACATGGATTGAGAAATTCAAAAGTTAGGCCATCTAAAATGTTTCGGGTCTCTCGGACCATTCTCGTATGTTTCCTTTCACGACCACAAGCATCAGGGTCCTCACTGATGTCCTCCGCCCTTCGATAGGCAGAAATTATTGTCGCCTGTTGAAAAGTTTGATGTAGAATATCAACAAGATTGTCTCGTCTTTTCTTTGAGATTAGGCCCATCAGATACACTGAGTGTACCTTATCTTCTACGTCATCCAATGCTTTAAGCGGCATGCTGTCATAGAATAAAAGAAGTGCTTTCCAGATCACTCTCACAATGAGCTTCAAAAGAGCGGAACGACGAGCAAGCAGTCGACCATTGTATTCATCAAAGCGACGCATCATTTCGGCGCACTGAGCATTTGTAAACTCCTGGTTCTGACAACGGCCTAGTGCGTGAATGTCTCCATAAGAAATAATCTCGTCGAGATCATACAGATAAGCGGCCATAACATCTGAAAAGGAAAATCAGTGAGAGTTTAGTGGCCAGACTGATAAAGAAAAAGCTTATTGAAATAGACACGGGGATTTAAACAAATCTTGATATCCTCAACGAGAAAATAAGTTCTGATTAAGAGACGCAACAAATTCAAATTTGTGCAAATAAAGAAGAAATCTTAAAAAAAGATTCTCATTTAATGAGAGACTCTTCGGGTTAAGGAGTTAAACTCCTTGAGAGCAATACTCAGCAAACAGGAGTGACACCTGTCAAAATCAATTATGAAGGGAATAAGAAAAAAAAATTCCCCGAGAATTCTAAGAGCCATGTTCTGCAAGGAAGATGGAATAACCCATCAGAAACCCTAAAAGTAAAGCTTTTAATGAATTAAAAATTCCATGATCTTCAAGATCCATGAACAAACTTTAAGAGTTCTTCATGAAAGATTAACAAATTTATATGTTTTGAAAAGAGCAAAGCTCTATTAAGAAATCCTAAAAATCTATATGATTTAAAAAGAGCAAGGCTCTGTTAAGGGTTGAAACCCTAGATTACAAAGTAATCCCGTCAAAGATTTAATCTTTACCTGAAATTTTCGACAGGGTTCCGTCTCTAAGAGAAGTTCTAAAAACAAAGAGATGTGCTCTAAAGGAGAATTAATTCTCAGAAAAACAAATAAGAAGATGAACAGAGGTCATCTCAAGGGCCAAAGGCCCTATTTATAGGCACTGAGAGCCGTTTCAACTTCTGAGTTGATCCAATAGCATAGATGCTGCCACCGCTGCACTCACGTGTAGGCCACGTGAGCGCAACGGGAGAGGGGCATTTGTTTCCCCATTCAGAGCAAAGCTCTATTCAAATTTTAAAATTTGAAATGAAGCAGTGCTTCATAGCAGCGCCAGCGCTGAGAGTCAAAGACTCTGAGACAGTGCTCACGTACAAAACACATGAGCGGTAGCGCTAAGAGCGTTGCATTCTACGTAGCGCACCACGTGCAAAGCACGCGAGCGCTAGTGCTAAGAGCGCTACACTCTAAGCAGCGCACCACGTGCAAAGCACGTGAGCGCTAGCGATAGAACAAAATGTTCTTGACCCTTGGATCAAAGATCCAATGAACATGATTAAAAATCATCAATTGACCAGAATAAAATTCTGTTAAGGAAACATTCCCCAGAATCTTTCCAAACAGGAAAGATTATGCTCTGAAAATCAGAGCACCGTTGGATCAATGATCCAATGGTGATTAAAATTTACCAAAATACAGAATAAATTCTGTATGGGAAAAGATTTCCCAATCTTGTTAAAAACAAGAAAATTGCTTTCTGTAAAACAGAAGCCCTTGGATCAAAGATCCAACGGTGGGGAAATCCCCAAATCAATTAGAGAAAAGATCTCTTCAACCGATTCAACAAATCAGCCTACCCTATATAAAGGCCTCAAGATTTAAAGTCTGATACAGAGGAACCCCCCACAAATTTTGAGAAAATTCAGAGAGAAGAGCAAGCTCTTTGTAGAAGAAGAATTTCATCAAGGTACAATAAAGAGATCAAAGTATCTCATCAGAAAAAGAACTTAGTTCTTATGCTAAATCATAGATCAATAAGGAAAATGTCTTTCACAAAGAGATCATAACATCTCATTATAAAAAGGGGGGAGAATAATTCAATTCTCTTAGGATCACAGATCCATAAAGGCAAAGCATTTCACCAAAAACATAAGAGATTGAAATATCTCCTATAAAATAAGAACTTTGTTCTTAGAGCCATGAGACAAAGTCTCTTACAAGGGAGAATTTAATTCTCAGAGAACAGAGTTGCCTAAAAAGAGCCCTAACGCTCCAATTAAACGAAGCGCTTCAGCACCCCAAATCGAGCGCACAGGGCTGCAGAGCCTTAGCGCTCCAAATTTAAAGAAGCACCTTAGCGCTCATTATCTGGCGCACAGCGCCAAGCGCGCCATGTGCTCCTCACGTGTGCGCTACTTAACAGAAGCGCTCCGCGCTCATTGACTGGCGCTCAGCGCCAAGCGCGCCACGTGCTCCTCACGTGTGCGCTACTTAACAGAAGCGCTCTGCGCTCATTGACTGGCGCTCAGCGCCAAGCGCGCCACGTGCTCCTCACGTGTGCGCTGAGGGAACATAAACTGTTCTTTAAATAAAGCTCCAAAGCTATAATGAGTGCTCAGCACTCAATAAAAGACAAAAACAATTGTCAGAACTCAAACTAATGCTCAGCATTTTATCCGAATGGGCCGAGCCCAAGTTGGCCACAGATCCCTAATTCAGATTAATTGAGCCTATATGCTCACAAATCTTTAATCTTAGTCCCAAATTGGACTACAGATCTCCCAACCAATATTGGTTTAAGGGTACATCTCTTCACTCCTCCGATATTTGTCGTTGTAATCCTTCAACGTCTTCCGAGAGGTGATGAGTCCCGACAACCAGACATTCCATGGACTGTGGGGTCCTTAAATTCATAGACTATGATATGATGTCGTTAAACTCAATGGACTATGATGTTATTAAACCCACTGGACCGCAACGTCCTTAAACTAAAACAATAGAGCCCAAATGCTCTTTTGTTGGATCAAAATGATCCTGTTAAGTAGATCTTAGTCTAAAATTAGACTAACGTATCCTTAACAAACGTTTAAGTTGATCTTAGTCTCAAATGAGATTAATTATCCTTAAACCCAACCCAAACCCAAATCTAAGAAAATACGGATTTGGACTAATCCCCGCCCTACGGGCGACCATATAAATTAGTCTCCGTATACAATCCACGGGCAACCAAAAACAAAACAAACACACACGACACGAAGTGACCATCTAGAGAAGGAGAAAGTGGTTACCGCGATGCGGTAGCGTAATTAACTGCAGGGGCTTGCGCCTGCAGGGAAGAGCGTCCCTACAATCAAAAACCCCTCACAATGAGGGGGAATCTAACGAAGTCTGCTACAATGGCCGCATCTGTCTAAACCTCCGATACACGGTGCCATAAATCAACTTGGCATCTTCGGAGAGGTGGACGGATAAAACCAAATAGTATCTGCCCCCAAAATTCAGGCCGGACGTCCTAACGTCCCGGTCGCGTCTTTCGGCGGTGAACAGATTCTGGCACGCCCGGTGGGACCTTTTCCTCTTTCCACTCTACACTTCATGTGTCGTGTTTTTCCGCGATCAAATAATCATGGTATATATGTTTGTGGTTTCCCTTAGGGGAGGGGATACTGAAGCCGGCATTTCGTCTCTATGAAGAATGGCGTTTTCTCCCACCTTAGCAACTTAGGCTCTGTCATATCTGGTGGAGTCAACTACGGGCCACTTGCAGGTTCAAATCTCTGCAATCCGGCTCTTCAAGAAATCAACGGGCTTCTTTTTGGATCGATACTCTCACCTCCCACCCTCGGTGCCTCAACGCCGATGGAGGAATCCCAGAAGAAGTCTGTCTTCCACAGGCTGGTTTCCCAAGCAGCAGCTTTACCGACGGAATCAGTCCTCAAACAACTGGCACATACCAAGGACCAAGGTCGACGTAGGGGGCAGAATATTCAAGCTCTCAAAGGAAACAGGGGGCAAGCTCAGCAAAGTCCTGAAGCTAATCAAATCCCGGCTGTAAGAAACGGCCAACGTCAATATCAGCATCATACAAAATGAGCTGGGGGCAGTCCTCCGTATGGTCCTGTTCCAACCCCAGTGGTGAATGTTGTTCCAACTGGGAACAGCTTCAAACTGCTGTGAAGGGTCAGACAAAATTCTCCTACCGCAATACTGAAGAAGTCTCCGCGGCTCATGGAGATCCCACGAGAGCAGAAACAAGTTCGCTCCCTGAGACAACTTTCTTCATCTATATATAAGGTATGGAAGCAGGTGAAGGGGACTCACCCCAAGACGGATCCTGATACAGCGGTTCCTCTCAAAACCAAAGTGGCTTTTCACAAAAAAAAGGAGGCCCAATAAAGCTCAAATGCCCGAAGCAAACTCCAAAGGCCAAAAACTCCAAACACCCTAAGCCTGGGGGCATGGTAGTTCACATAGTCTATGTGGTGAATTCCAAAGACGAAGTTCGAGCTTTTACTGTTAGTTATATGTATGCCCTAGAGGCCATTACTATACATAGGATGTATATTGTAGTGGATGCTGGGACATATATAGGGAGGACTTTCTTGCTCGACATGATAGTATGCTATCTGGTTGCTCTTTACCTTAACGTGTATACTGATTGTCTCTCTGTTACATGTTGGTAAAGCCCTTAGGATCTGTACTTGACTACCTGGACTATGATGCGGATCATACTAGTGGGGACATGGTAGTCTATAAGTACATCCTTCAAAGTCCCTAGTCGTGGGTGTATCGAGACGGGGCATCGATATACCAGAGTAGACTAGCGTGTACCTTCTCGACCCATACAGATGGGCGATGGATGATCCCATATCCATTGGTGTTTGACATCAGAGATGATATACGGGTGCTCAGTAGAGACTGGGTACACTGGACGGACTCGCCGAGAACTCCCAGATGGTATTATACCTCACGTCAGATGGCAGTTCTCTGGTGACACTGGTACAGAGTAGTCTGTTGACCCGAGATCGTCATAGAGTCTTGTGTGGTTCCCACTGTGCTTTGATTTCCATCTTACCACGTCCAAGAGGGCGTGCAAAACGGTGGTTTTTGGGTACAGTCCCGAGTCACATGGAGGCAATGAGCGATAGGAGGGGATTCGTCTCTCCCGGTATATGGGGGTTGATGTTGCGCTGTGTTCGATTGGCTATAACAGGAAATCCCTGGCCAGGGTTGCTGAGATTTAATGGTAAGTGTTACCAGTAGTTTCTCGAACAGTTATAGACCTCATATCGACACGACTTATCGAGCTACTGGGGTCTGACGTTTACCACCCCTAGGCGAGATATGCAACATATCAGACGATCAGACCGGACTGTACGGTAGTGTTACTGGTCGGATTCACTGGAGTGTGAGCGGGCTTGCTCGTCGATCTTCAGATCGCTCAATACCCGGGTGGCCGTTACGTTTAGCAGACCGCTTGCGGCTTGTGGATGTTTGATATGATCATCATCCGCTGCCGGCGTATTGACGAGTCTTTAGAGTCCTACACAGAGGTTTCCTGGCTCAAGCGAAACGAAATAGGAGCGCATATGAGATATGTGCGGGACCGAGAATAATGCGTGTATGTGATACCGTATTCTATTCTCGCGATAAATATATCGAAAGGTTGTATGCGATATAACCTAGTTATCGATTCAAGCGTTGATTCGATAAGCCGATATATTAGATACCAGTCGGTTATGTGCGCATGACCGGATCATTGAATCAAATGTTGATTTAATGATTTAATGCATATTTATATATTTGATATATTGCTTTGCATCAACTAGTATCGGTTTACTTAAGATGGATTTTCTCGCTCGGGTGTGCGCATTGTATATGCGATATACTTTTGTGCACTTGCTTGTATCATGTTTGATGATACATGTCATGCTAGGGTTCAAGTGTAAAGATTAAACCTTGGTTAATGAAATAGTTTAGGGTTTCTTATTTGTTATTCATTTATCTATTTATTTATCCTTTTTATTTTTGATAAATGAATAAATGAAAATGAGAAAAGAATGGTGGCTTCTTTTGTTGTTTTGTTAAAGCTTCATGAAGCTTTGACTTAGTCCACTATTCTTATCTCATCCTTAACCCTAACCATACCACTCAACCATGATTAATTCTCTACACTAAACCATGGTTCTAAGATGATAAGAATGTATTATTCTTTTCTTTTTAGAATTATCTTATGATAAGCTTTCTTCTTCTTCTTCCTTGACTTCAAGAAGAAAAGCTTTACCTCATCAATGGTGGATTGATGTTTTGAGTGAGAAATCCAATTCTAAAGTTAACCCACTTCCTATTTCTTCATCCTCTACCTCTTGCCAAGTAGTAGAGTGTGTTTCCTTCACAACTTTTCACGGTTTGGTGAAGGTGGAGCTTGATTCATCGATGCTTCGACGTAGATCATCTTCGGCATGGACATCGACGACCTAGCTTGCCCATTCTCCGACGAAGCCGATCCTAGAGCCCGGATTTGATTTGGACAGCGGAGAGGACCTCGTTGCGGAGCTATGGAGGTGGAGCACCGGATCTACAAAGGTTGTATTTCCGTATTTTATATAGTTAACTGTTAACTAGTTCTTGTTCGCCTAGATATCTAGCAAACGATCCGTACTTTAGGGTTTGTAGGCACCATAATTTTTGAAATTGCCATGGTTGATGGCTTGGGAGACCTCACTAGAGTGCCAAGGAACCCTGCAGTGGTATCAGAGCCTAGCTAGAGCCTTAGGCGATCCCCGGACGGAATTAGAAACCCGATCGAACCAAAATCCCATTGCAAAATTGCTCTCTGTACTTTTTTCAAAACTGTTGATTTTTGGAAATTAAAAATATCCAGAAAAACAAGCAGGCTTTTTTAAGAATTACTGTGAAATTTGGTACCCTAATTCCACAAAATCGCGGCGGAAGCGCCGCACAAAGGGGGTTTGCGCGGCTGAAGGGCCGCCAATAAGAAGCCGACACGTGTCAAATTTCACAGTAACTCGTAAAATTCAATGCTCATTTTCCTGGAATATTTAAACTGAACTCAAGAGTTGAGTTATTCTGAGTTGTTTTGGGAATCATTGTTTCGATCGGAAAGTCTAATTCTGTCCATGTGTTTTCCGGATAAATTTTAGAATATGTTAAAAAGTTCGACCGGATATAAATACCCGATTTTTCCCCTGTCGGGAAATTTCCAAGTGTTGGATTTTTCCGTAGTTTAACGACGTTCTAAGTAGTGCAAGTAACGCGATGGACCCTCTAGAAGACAACAAACCTTAACTCGATTATGTGACCGTCTTGAACTGCCCTTTGAACCTTCGGGTTTGGGGCAGTACGGCGTGCCACATGTGAGGCGTTGGCTTGACCCTTCTACGGCTGGACCGTTGGTACTGAGGCACGAACGGAATGTTGTTATACTTATTTCATGTGTTGATCAGTATCGGGAAAACTTGGGTGTTCGATTGTTCGATCGAAAAAGTTTAACATTTTCTGTTTATCTGGAATGGGATACAATAATTGGAATTCACAATAAGTTATGAGATAACTGAATGAATGTTATAAACGTAGCAATTTAGTCTCACTTGATCGGTTGCCACGGATTTTTGATGTGATCAAAAGTCCGTCGCAATCACGTAGCGTACGCGGATATTCGCCGGTAAACTTAATAGACAGCCTCACTCCATAGCCCCGACCAAGTGACTGTAGGAGAACCCCGTCGCCGAAAGCATCCGTTCGGGTGCTCGCGGTAGCGGTGTTCCGCCTTGGTGCACTTTGTCGACGGCGTCGGGGGTGCGGCCGTCTACTGAAGTTTGCGACGAGTATTCGATCAGGATGTCGGGAATCTTGTTGAATTGCCCGACTTGATATTGAAAAGTGTTTTCGATAATGAGACTAAAATGCGGGGTTTATAATTGTTAGGCATGCGATGTCTAAGTAATTCATTTGGTCAGGCATGCGATGTCTGAGGATATTGCGGATTCCAACTGTTGTAGTTTTACACTTTCTTTTCTGTGACCGTAAGTGTAATATGTGATATCGCCGGTTTCGTTGCTATATGTCAACGACAATTGGGATGGATATATTTACTTACGTTGATGACATGAGATGTTATGTGTTGCTGGATATGTTATATTGGATCGTCGTGTTTGAATAGCCGGGGGTTTTTATGTGAGATGAGTGTTTTTCATTTTCATTCATGTAAAAACTTGTATGTAATATTCTTTTATTGGGGCGCTTCCAGGTTGCGGAAGTTGTCACCTGTTGTATATTATTTACTTTTCCGCACTAGGATAGACCCAAGGAGGGGAGCACAAGTAACCGGGTTCTGGAGTCCAGTGGGAGACCAACTCGAGGAGTCGGGTCCGGGCCTCCTAACTCCAGAATTGGTAGGGTTGCTTGCCGCTCTCGTAGGGGTCTAGGGGTGTGGGTTTGGCTATTCATCACGACCGTGGAATCCGTGTTTTATACTGGCTCGTATTGAAAACACGAACGTCCTAGTATATCCAATATTTCATATGTTTATTCTGCTGCGATATCTGTGATGAGATCATGTGATGTTTCTGTGATGGATATAGTATATAGTATATATGATATATTATATAGACGTTACTTATGTTTTACACCCGTGCTAGCCCTGCCCTGCTCTGCCATTAGTTACCTAACCTAACGGTGCACGAGGGGACATCGAGGCGAATGCGGATGGCATAAGTGTACGTCATATCTATCTGTGATGTTTAGGTACTTAAATGATGGGACTTCATTAATGTGATTAATGAAATAAAAGAAACCTAAGATGTTGTAGAATCGAATTTCAAAATAAAACAGGTAGCTACAGTTCTTGCTTTGCACAGAGGTATATGTGATATATCCTGCACCTTATTCGATGAGGAAAGGACCGAGATCCCTTCACCGGGAGTGACTCCTTTAGCAATAACTGGCAGATGCTACAACCCTCGGTTTGTTTTTTGATTGCTTTTAAGAGTTTTTGCTTTGCACAGTGATATATATGATATATCCCGCACCTCATTCGACGAGGAAAGGACCGACGATCCCTTCACCGGGAGTGACTCCTTTAGCAAAACTAGAAAAGCCTCAAAAACACTCCATTTCAAAAATTCATTCGATCCTACAACGATATCAAGTTCATTACGCATTAGGTTTTTAGAAAAACCTGTCGTAGCCCTCCGTCATTTCAGATAAGTACTAGTTAGTATTCGTGCTACGTTTGTTGACTATGTTAAGGCGTAGTGTGCGGTAGCTAACTATTGGTTATCTGTATTAGCATATGATGCGATTGGATTAGGGTAGTCGTGCGACTTTGTTGACTATGTTAAGGGTCGTGCGGGTGGGTTTAATTCAATCGGGAAATGACGGGTTGAACTTGACTAGCACTTATGATTTGTTGACTATGTTAAGGTCATATAGCTGCTAGGGGCAAAATATTATCGGGAATTTCAAGTGTTGAGATTTGCAATGAGATTGCATACCTTCTATGAGATAGTTGGATCCCGATACCCGCTGCGAGTAAGTGTTACTCCTGGGAGAGTTTTATACATTACAATTAGCCGATCAAGTAGGTGTCTAGAAAGGTGTCAACGGGGTTAAGCCTCTGGGAAAACGAGGTTTACATTAATTAGGTTCGTGCGAAAGCACGGGGGACCTCCCTCAAAGTACCGACACTGGCCTGGCTGAAAGATTGGCGAACTTGTAGTGTGTAATTAATCCCGGCTAGTCTTTCCTTTTAGGGTTTGAAGGAAGATTTGATAAAAAGCAGTGGGAGCCATCCTGATTAGATAAAATAATAACCAATCTATTCTTGCAGAGCGCACGCTGAGTGTTTTCTTCTCTCTCTCTCCAGGTAGCGACCATATCACGCCTTAATCAAGATAATAATACGGATTATTGACCGAACCCGCTTGTTATACTGAGTTGGGGAACGTTGGTCCCGCTCCAACTTATAATTGTTATAAGACAGAGCAGGAAATTGGGGATTACCAGAATTCCCGTGCCGCCCAAACGAAGAGAGTGCATGCTGATGCATCATCTTCGGGTGTGTTCATTATACAGAACTGTTTCTCAGTAACCTCTACGTCCTAGGTATGTGATACCGGAACAGGATCCCAGATATGTAATCTGTTACATAGGGCTACAGATAGGTAGAGAACTGAGAACGGGTGATAAGTTTCATGAGACAGAAAACGGGGCAAGTGTTGCAGCCAAGTCTGTTGGTCACTGTCACCCTGTATTACAATACATTGATTCTGAACGAATGATATTAGATACCGAACCTGATATACAAAATCATATCTGTCTCTTTATTAGTAAAGAAACGATATAATTTTGTATTGTTGGATAATGTTTTGAACATTTCCTATATCAAAAGTTGATCGGTTCAGGCACGTTATCTAAAAGCATTGATGTTCTAAATCAAACTACAGTTCTTTAGTATACAGAACATACACAAGAGGAAGAGTTCAGAAATGAACGAATCCTTCTTGAGGTATTGTAGACTAGGTCATATCAATGCGACCCGACTGGCTGAGTTACATTTAGATGCATATTTAAATCAGTTTGAATTTACATCTTGTGAAACTCGCCAGTCATGTCACAAAGATAAGATGACCACAGCTCCGTTTACTGGAAACAGAGAAAGAGTTAGTAAACTCTTGGGATGATACATGTTGATGTATGTTAGGTCCCCTGTCTACAAATGCCAGGACTGGTTCTTTGTACTTCATTACGTTCTCTGATGATCTTTCGAGTTTCAGACCTATGTTCATGTTGAAACACAAGTCCGAACCTTTTGAGATATTCACAGAATATAAGTTAGAAGTAGAGAACCAAAATACGGGTATAAGTATTATGTCCTTTGATGTGATCAAGGAGGAGAATACTTGAGCACGGAATTCCTGGATTATTCTAAAGGAGAATGAGATTCTCTCTCAGCATTACTCCTCCGTATACACCATAGCACGATGGTATATCGGGGCGGAGCAC
This sequence comes from Agapanthus africanus, assembly GCA_030015575.1. Lineage (NCBI taxonomy): Eukaryota > Viridiplantae > Streptophyta > Magnoliopsida > Asparagales > Amaryllidaceae > Agapanthus > Agapanthus africanus. The sequence continues at coordinate 763,853,010 of JASDDO010000022.1, read as the reverse complement.
TCACACCCTATATGATAAGGTGCGCTCTATGATGAGTACTACTGAGTTACCTTTTTCCTTTTGGGTGTTATGCACTTGAGAAGCTGCATACCTATTGAATAGGGTTCGAATCAAATTAGTTGCCTACCATTTCATATGTGATGTGGAAAGGGAAGAGCCTATGTCTTAAGTTAGTTAAGATTTAGGGTTGTCCGGCCTATGTCTAAAAGCAAAATCCGGACAAGCTCGAGGCAAGGTCTGTTATGTAGAACTGGAAGTGTTCCAGCTATACAAACTACAGCTGATGATTTGATAGAACCAAAGTATTCAGTAGAAACCAACGAACCTCAGCCTCTCCGCCGATCTAGTAGGGTTCCTCACCCACCAGAGAGATACTTCAGTTTCTCTATGACAGTGGGAGCGAGGATTGCATCATGAGATGATGACCCAACTAGTTTCGAGCAGGCCATCAGGAGTAAGACTCTGTAAGAATGGCTGGATGTTTAGCGATCTGAGATGGAATCCTTATACACCAACAAAGTATGGACTTTGGTTGCTATATCTGAAGGGTTAAATCCCCATCAGGAGCAAGTATATCTTGAGAAGATTACTTGGTGTAGATGGAAAAGTTGAGACTTTCAAAGCTAGACTTGTTAAAGGTTTTCGTCATTGACCAGGCGTGGATAATGATGAAACCTTTTCAAGTAGCTATGCTTAAGTCCATCCAGATCCTACTTGTCACGGCTACATACCATTAATACGATATCTGGTGGTTGGGTGTCATGACTGCTTTTCTAAATGATGTTTTAGAAGAGTGTGTCTATAAGTACACAGCCAGAGGGCTTCGTAAACAGTGGGAGCAGCGGAAACGTGTGCAAGATGCTTTATAGGATAAAGCAGGCATCGCGGAGTTGGAACATCTGTTTTGATGAATTAGTCAAAGAGTTTGACATCATCAAAATGGTAGATGAACCTTGTATAAACAAAAAGGTAGTAGAGAGTATGGTGACGATCCTCGTAGAGTACGTGGATGACATACTCTTGATAAGAAAAGAGTTTCTTATGCTATGCTCGATCAATCTCCGCTTATCACAATGATTCTCCATATAGGATCAAAGTGATACCTCCTAAATCCTGGATTTTGGATCTATGAGATAGATCTAAATGGATGTTAGGATACTCACTAGATGTAGTGAGATGGTGTCAATCGATCCTGAGGAGAATCACTGGAAGTGTTCCAGGGTGATAAAGACGACTGAGTGTCAGTCACAGGCATTGTCTTTACCCTCAGTAAAGGGACGGTATGTTGGAAGAGTTCCAAGCTAGATACCGTGACATACTAGACGATAAAGGCTGGATACATCGCTACTTAAGATGCTACCAAAGAGGCTGTCTGGGTGTAAAATGGTTCATGAGATGAACTATGTTCCTCCCATTGTGTGACAATGGAGTTGTGGCTTATGCCAAGGAACGCCGGTCCCATCAGTGATCCAGACATATTCTAAGGCAGCATCGCCTGATCATGGAGATAGTTGATCTCCAGGGTGATCGAGGTTTGGAGAGTAGACTCAGAGGACAACACAGCGGATCCACTCACAAAGGCCTGTTCCCAGAGAGAGACTTTTATGGGATGGTTGAGTATGAGATACTTCAAACCACTGCTACAGATGGCCCTAGTGCAAGTGGGAGATTGTTAGTTATATGTATGCCCTAGAGGCCATTACTATACATAGGATGTATATTGTAGTGGATGCTGGGACATATATAGGGAGGACTTTCTTGCTCGACATGATAGTATGCTATCTGGTTGCTCTTTACCTTAACGTGTATACTGATTGTCTCTCTGTTACATGTTGGTAAAGCCCTTAGGATCTGTACTTGACTACCTGGACTATGATGCGGATCATACTAGTGGGGACATGGTAGTCTATAAGTACATCCTTCAAAGTCCCTAGTCGTGGGTGTATCGAGACGGGGCATCGATATACCAGAGTAGACTAGCGTGTACCTTCTCGACCCATACAGATGGGCGATGGATGATCCCATATCCATTGGTGTTTGACATCAGAGATGATATACGGGTGCTCAGTAGAGACTGGGTACACTGGACGGACTCGCCGAGAACTCCCAGATGGTATTATACCTCACGTCAGATGGCAGTTCTCTGGTGACACTGGTACAGAGTAGTCTGTTGACCCGAGATCGTCATAGAGTCTTGTGTGGTTCCCACTGTGCTTTGATTTCCATCTTACCACGTCCAAGAGGGCGTGCAAAACGGTGGTTTTTGGGTACAGTCCCGAGTCACATGGAGGCAATGAGCGATAGGAGGGGATTCGTCTCTCCCGGTATATGGGGGTTGATGTTGCGCTGTGTTCGATTGGCTATAACAGGAAATCCCTGGCCAGGGTTGCTGAGATTTAATGGTAAGTGTTACCAGTAGTTTCTCGAACAGTTATAGACCTCATATCGACACGACTTATCGAGCTACTGGGGTCTGACGTTTACCACCCCTAGGCGAGATATGCAACATATCAGACGATCAGACCGGACTGTACGGTAGTGTTACTGGTCGGATTCACTGGAGTGTGAGCGGGCTTGCTCGTCGATCTTCAGATCGCTCAATACCCGGGTGGCCGTTACGTTTAGCAGACCGCTTGCGGCTTGTGGATGTTTGATATGATCATCATCCGCTGCCGGCGTATTGACGAGTCTTTAGAGTCCTACACAGAGGTTTCCTGGCTCAAGCGAAACGAAATAGGAGCGCATATGAGATATGTGCGGGACCGAGAATAATGCGTGTATGTGATACCGTATTCTATTCTCGCGATAAATATATCGAAAGGTTGTATGCGATATAACCTAGTTATCGATTCAAGCGTTGATTCGATAAGCCGATATATTAGATACCAGTCGGTTATGTGCGCATGACCGGATCATTGAATCAAATGTTGATTTAATGATTTAATGCATATTTATATATTTGATATATTGCTTTGCATCAACTAGTATCGGTTTACTTAAGATGGATTTTCTCGCTCGGGTGTGCGCATTGTATATGCGATATACTTTTGTGCACTTGCTTGTATCATGTTTGATGATACATGTCATGCTAGGGTTCAAGTGTAAAGATTAAACCTTGGTTAATGAAATAGTTTAGGGTTTCTTATTTGTTATTCATTTATCTATTTATTTATCCTTTTTATTTTTGATAAATGAATAAATGAAAATGAGAAAAGAATGGTGGCTTCTTTTGTTGTTTTGTTAAAGCTTCATGAAGCTTTGACTTAGTCCACTATTCTTATCTCATCCTTAACCCTAACCATACCACTCAACCATGATTAATTCTCTACACTAAACCATGGTTCTAAGATGATAAGAATGTATTATTCTTTTCTTTTTAGAATTATCTTATGATAAGCTTTCTTCTTCTTCTTCCTTGACTTCAAGAAGAAAAGCTTTACCTCATCAATGGTGGATTGATGTTTTGAGTGAGAAATCCAATTCTAAAGTTAACCCACTTCCTATTTCTTCATCCTCTACCTCTTGCCAAGTAGTAGAGTGTGTTTCCTTCATAACTTTTCACGGTTTGGTGAAGGTGGAGCTTGATTCATCGATGCTTCGACGTAGATCATCTTCGGCATGGACATCGACGACCTAGCTTGCCCATTCTCCGACGAAGCCGATCCTAGAGCCCGGATTTGATTTGGACAGCGGAGAGGACCTCGTTGCGGAGCTATGGAGGTGGAGCACCGGATCTACAAAGGTTGTATTTCCGTATTTTATATAGTTAACTGTTAACTAGTTCTTGTTCGCCTAGATATCTAGCAAACGATCCGTACTTTAGGGTTTGTAGGCACCATAATTTTTGAAATTGCCATGGTTGATGGCTTGGGAGACCTCACTAGAGTGCCAAGGAACCCTGCATTTACTAGTCACCGACCTCAAACTCGGTCCTTAACAAAAGTTCAACTGCAACGTGAAAAGCTGCAGGAGATGCTTGCTCAGGCGGCACCACCCGCTAATCCATCGTCTAAGGCAAATGCCGAAGACGCACCTGGAGAAAGAATAGAAAAGGAGTCGGATATTGATCTCCTAAAGCGCGCTCTGAAAAAGAGAGATGCAGAAGCGGCAGAAATGTCCACTAAAATGAACCAGATGGCTCTTCTGATTCAGAATATGGCTGGAATGATGGTTTAATCGGAACCACTGGTAGATGAACTGCCGGTAGTCGGTCTTAAAGATAAGGATGACATTTCAAATCCTCTGCAAAGCTCATCAATGGCTGAGGAGGAAATGATTCCTAAAAGCAAAGCCGAACGAATATATCGCTCAGCAAATCGAAGCTTACTACACCAGTGAAGCCGTAAATAGATCAATCAAGACTGGTCGACCGTATCCGACATGGCACAATCAAATACAGTACCCGCCAGAGTACACACTTCCAACGTGCCACATGTACAAAGGAACTGAGAATTCTCGCTGGCACATTGCACGATTTGAACCCATGTGCGGCAATACTGATATACTTCTCCTCTGACAGTTCATCGGCTGTCCGGCGGGCATTGCCTTCGAATGGTATGCAAAACTCCCAAATGACTCCATGAATACCTTCGACGAAATGGAGATGCCCTCCTGTCAGAGATTCGCTAGTATGAATAAAAGCACTACCGTGACGGCACTAGTCAACGAAAGGGTTAGACCGAATGAGATTTGGGTTCAATGTGTTACCCGACGGCGAAATCTCTGGTCAAATACAAGCAACGCATCGATGAAGTTGCAGCCATGGGAATGCTCATAGACACCCTTGACCCAAATTCAAAGGCGTCCTCGTATATGGCCCTCTTCAAGCCGACGACTTTCCAAGAACTCGTGGATAAAATGGCTCGGTTGGATCAAATGGGTCAAAATTCTTTCTCATCCGATGATGACGAGTGAAAAGCGGAGGCAAGATGGCGTTTGTCGCCTACGCTCAATAAAATAAGCGGCTCTGAATTAACATGTCGCCAAAATAGCGACGATGTGGGTACTCGTTCCCCCTCGGGATATACGCAGGGGGCATATTTCTCACTGGCGGAAGAATCTCTATGTAGAATGGGCCTTTCTTCTCAAAGGACAAGAAAGATATTAAGGGGCCTACAAACAAGTCCCACAATCTAGTGGAATGCCCCGTTCAAAAAAAACGGTATGTCCACAAGCAAAATGGACACGGATGAAAACCCGAAAGGCTCCGTGAGTAAAAACAGCAGGACACCGGTGATGTTTGTGAAAATCCGAAAGGACGCAGACTCGTAAAAAAAACGGTACGTCCGCAAGAAAAATGGGCACGAATGAAAACCCGAAAGGGCTCCGTAAGTAAAAACAGCAGGGCTACCGGCGAGTCTGTGAAAATCCGAAAGGGCGCAGACTCGTAAAAAATTCATGCACACTGGCAAGGTCCTCTCGACCTTATAAAGAGAAAATACCTGCGTGAGATCCTTACGACTCACAAGGGAGCAACACATTTAGGGATCCCCACGATTCCTGAGGAGAAACGCACCTACGAGATCCTCACGACTCGTAGGGAGAAATACCTTTATGAGACTCTTACGGCTCGTAAAGTCAAAAAGTCTTAGTCAACAGGATCCTAACCCTGTTTGCTAAGCCACATTTGTTCGACATCGACAGAGGCAAATGATGATTCGCTCCTGGCAATGTCCCAGTGGTAGCGATGTTGATACCTAAATCGGTATCAAATTCCAAGCCTTTTCATGGCAAATGATGATTCGCCCTGGCAATATTCCAGTCGTAGCGATGCTGATACTGAGATTGGCACCAGATTCCAAATTCCACACTCGCGATAAAAATCAGCGAGCCAAAAATGCATATGAAATAGCCGAAATGATGGGGCAACTTGCAACAAAAATCAGCAAGTAAAACATATGCATACAAAATAGCCAAAATGATTGGGCAACTCGCAATAAAAAACAGCGAGTAAAAAGAAAAACAGCCGAAATAATTGGGCGCCACAAAAAATAGCCGAAATGATTGGGCAATCGCGACTTTCGCGATATAAAAGCTGAAATGATAGAGCATCGCGGAAAGAAAACAAAAAATATATGAAATGAAACTTTTGCCCTGTAGGTTAGTCCATACTGACCCTTATATACAATCCATGGGCATAAACAAAAAGGGGACCGCATTTCCCTACCAGACCTTGTCAAAGGGAGAGTCAGATCTTGACGGCAACATCTGCATCCCAGGAGACCCCCAACGGCGTCCCTCCTCATTCCAGCAGGATACGGACGCGACATCACCAATCGGAGCCACGACAAAGTCACCGGTTCCAAGACTCTATGGTTCACAGACAATCTAGAGTCAACCCGACACCACAGAAAGCGGAAATACGTCGGCCAATGACCTCCGTCTCGGAAATACGTCATCCAATGAGACATCTCGGAAATACGTCAACCCTGATACCGAAGAAAGTGGAGTACACCGCAGGAGGCGGAGCACGTCAACCTAGATACCGCAAAAAGCAGAACAAGTCAACCGACCCTAAGGAAATCAGTGTCCTTGGCAAAACCTCTATTCGCGTCGACCCGCAGAGAAATCAGTGTCTTTGCAGGAATACTTCGATTCGTCTCAACCCTCGAGGAAATCAGTGTCCTTGGCAAAAACCTCGATTCAGGGAAATCGGCGTCCTTGACGAGAGCATCTCGATTCACGTCGACCCGCAGAGAAATCAGCGTCTCTGCAGGAATATACGACGTCAGCGAAACGGAGCCATGGCAGAGTCCCCAGTTCCAAGTCTCGATGGTTCACAAACAACCTAGAGACCACCTCGACGCTCGTCTCGTTACAACAGACGCAGTGTCAACAACAACGTTTCTTTTCACTACAGCAGGATGCAGACGCGACGTCAACAAGCGACCCCAAGGTCAAAACAAAGAGGAGCCACGGGAAAGTCCCCAGTTCCAAGTCCCGACGGTTCAAAAACAACCTAAAGACCACCTCGACGTTCGTCTCGATACAACAGACGCGGCGTCACCCCAGCGTTCTTCCCCCAGCAGGATGCAGACGCGACACAAAACAACGGAGCCACGGCAAAGTCCCTAGTTCCAGGTCCCGACGGTTCACCAACAACCTAGAAACCACCTCGACGTTCGTCTCGATACAACAGACGCGACGTCATCCCAGCGTTCTTCCCCCAGCAGGATGCAGACGCGACACAAAACAACGGAGCCACGGCAAAGTCCCTAGTTTCAGGTCCCGACGGTTCACCAACAACCTAGAGACCACCTCGACGTTCGTCTCGATACAGCAGACGCGATGTCACCCCAGTGTTCTTCCTCTAACAAGATGCAGACGCGACACCAACAACAGAGCCATGGCAAAGTCCCTAGTTCCATGCCTCGACGGTTCACCAACAAGCTAGAGACAACCGCGACATTCGTCTCCATACAGCAGACACAATGTCAGCAAACGAAGCGAAGGCAATATTCCTAGCTTCGGGGTCTTGGTGGCAACTCATATAAAACCTGAAAGACTATCGGAGATCATCCCACACCAGTGCGGAGTGGTTATGACTCATCGGGGCTCCCAAACTGAGCCTAACCTCAAGTAAAAAGCGACATGGAATATCCGTAACGCTTGCTCTTTCGATGGTAATACTACCAGGAAGATTGCTTGAAGATGTCTTGTCCAGCCCCCGAAGGGATCAGAGACACGACAGTCGTGAGGCTACTCGAACAGCAAGATTGCCTATTGAGGAATACATCAGCCAACGTGACGGTACGACGGGTAAAACAAAAACCCTAGTACCACAGACCCTAACGGATCTCTATCGTAAAGAGCAGAGGTTAACTGTGACGTTAGGATATCCTTGCGAGAACTTCTCGATTCGTCTCGACTCGTAAGGAAATTAGTGTCCTTGCGGGAACTTCTCGACTCGTAGGGAAAAGCCTTAGGCAATGGGGATAAGGACCTGTTTCCTAAGTATTGGGGCCCTGCAAGTCGGTCCAAGATGGACTCTTGCATACTATTCACAGGCCACACTCTCTGAAGTCGAATCTCGACAAGGAGGGAAACAACCACTTACGAGTCCTCTCGACTTATAAGCGGGAAAATTCTCTTGGGAGATCTTTACGACTCTCAAGAGAAAAACACACTTAGAAATCCTCACGGTTCCTAAAGAGAAAATACACCTACGAGATGCTCTCGACTAATAGGGAGAAAAGTCTTTATGAGACCCTCATGGCTCATAAAGTTGAAAAGTCTTAAGTGCAAGATCCTAACCCTATCTCCTAAGTCATCACTGCCCTGCAAAGAGGTCAAGATGGACTATCTATGAGCCACACTCTCCGAAATCGAATATCGACAAAGAGCGAAACAATCACTTATGAGTCCTCTCAACTTGTAAGGGAGAAAACTCTCTTGTGAGATCCTTACGACTCTCAAGAGAAAACACACTTAGGAGTCCTCACGACCCTTAAGGAGAAAATACACCTGCGCGATCCTCTCGATCTGTAGGGAGAAAAGTGTAATACCCGTTCTTCATCTACGCCAATACCTGTATTCAAAACAAAATATTGTACCCATTTTACGTTTTATATTAATTTATAATTATTTTGCTTTCCTATGAACCCAACCAAAAGGATCGGTCCTTCACTTGCTGATCGTTCGCGAGTCGAACTCCTCCTGTGGAACCGAAGCTATGACTGCCGCCTAGATCGGGAGCTTTGCTTTCTCTCATTCGGCTAAGCCTAAGTCCATATCTAAATCCCACACTTTTCTTTTAAATTTTATTGAGCCCAAGCCCAACAACCCAAATCCTTATTTCAAAAACAACAATTATATTCAAATTATCTACTCTTTCCTTCCTTTTCAAAATTCAAATTTTTATACCCTCAATTAAACCCAAATCTTACCCAATTAAATTATCATTAAAATCCTATTAATTTACATTCCCGTTACTCACTGTTCCTCTCTCCTTTAATTTCTTAATTATTAATATTCCCCACGATTATTTCCTCTCTCTTCCTTAAATCCCTCCAACAATATTATTCACGTTCTCTCTCTCTCTCTTTATTCTCACTCCCCTCTTTTTTCCCCACCATCTCCCTCGTTCTCCTTTCTCCTCCTCTCTTTCCGCTCCCTCTCCCGACCCACACCCACGCCCACACCACACCGACGCCGCGCTCGCCCCGCCACCATCGCTGGTATCACCCTCACCCCTCTCTTCTCTCTCCAAAACCCCGAGCCCCACTTCACCTCCCCGATCCCCACCTCGACTGCACACCCGACCCAACCTCTCTCTCCTCACCATTGTTCCAACCACCGCCGAGCTCCCCTCCACCTCGCCTGCCACCACCGACCACCGTGCGACTTCAACGACGCACCCACCACCATCGACGACCCACCACTCCTCCCCACTCCTTCCTCCTTTCACAGCCGTGACACACCAACCGCGGCCGAGCTCCCTGCAACTCCGGCGACCATCGCCTGCAAGCTCCGGCAGTCCACCAGCGCAACCACCAACGTCGAACTCCCCGCTGCACAACGGCGAGCCTTCACCCCCTCCTTTTCTGGGACCGAACACACCTTGCAGCCGTTACAATCGCCGTCGCCATTGCCGTTGTCGCCGTTGACAGCGTCGCCTCTGTCACCGTGGGTATCACCGCCATAGCCGTTGCCGCTATCATCGTCTTTAAGCAAGTGATCATCACTTGCTTCACATGCTATTAGTTTCTTCTCACATAGTTATATATATTGTATTTAACAATCAAGTTAATTAGAAAATCATAGATTTTTGATAAGTCTTACAGTCCCCTGTTTATGAATAGATTGGCATAGTTTATAAGTCGAGCCTTTTATTTGGCTCTAACCACATTACGAAGATATATTGACCGATTAAACGAAACAAAAGTTCTGATTGCCATACATTTAAACAAGTAGTTGATACTAAACGTTACGTGAAAACCTAGCTGTAAATGGCGGAACTTGTGTTCGTTAAAGCCGATTACTATTTACATAGGTACTGCAGATATTTGGTTGAAAATCATTATTGTTTCATCCATAAAATGTTACCCCGATAACCATTGCGGAATCAGAATTTTTCTGAACACACTAGACCGTTAAATTCACGATAAATCTTTTACAAGCCGGATTTGAGCGTTCCATGGCTCGTACTGAAGATAACAAATTAACCTGAAGTACTCTATAATTTATTTCAAAATTTGAACTACTTATGATAGAGAAAACTGGGGAGAATTACGACCCTGGACTGCAGTCCAGAGCAGTAATCCCAGTTCACCCTTGTTTTGAGATCACCGTATAACATTGCTCAAATGCGAAAATATGCGGAACCCTATATCGTTACGTATAAAATTTAGTTAGATTTCTTACCCCACTATTTTCACTGGATTCCTTAACTGTATGATATTTTTAACACATTTTATAACGACGATGTGTTCTGCTGAATTCTGCAGTGGCAGATTTTACACATCGAACTTAACCTGACCATAACTCCCTGTTGAAATAGAATATTAATGATCCTCCAATTGCGTTGGAAACATAACTGATAACCCTAAAAAAATTTCAACTATAGTGTCGCCTAATTTTAATCCCAACAGGGTGAAAACTGTGTTGCAAAATGGACTTTCAGTTCAGGAACTGAATTTTCAGTAGCGAACACTTAAAATGAAACGAATGTAATTTGCGAACCCGAAACCCGACCGACTTGGAATAAATTTCGTTGAACTTCCGACTGAGTTTACTTGTTACCTCTTTTATATCATTTTATTTAATTTTGAACGTATGATTTAATGTGATTTTTATGAGTTCATAAGATGCATAATAACTTCCATTGCACATGAATGTTTAGTGGCATAAATGCACATATTATACCCGGCCGTAATACCTCTAGTAATAGTGCGCTTCATTATTAAGTTTCAGTGTACCATGCATTGTCGAGCGTGAATGGTATCGGTCTAGGTGTGTCAAGTACGCCAGTGAAAAGTGAATGGTTCGTGATAGTGACAATACAGTGAACAGTGAATAAAACCGCGTTATTGGTGCGTACTTGTACACAACTAGCCTATACCCATAAATAGTGAAACCTGGGAAAAAAGGGGGAAATCAAAGTAGAAAGGAAATTGTATTTAACGAGGTCAGTGTTTTAGAGGATGATCATTCGAACAGCGACTCTTATATATTAGGTTGGACCTAGCGGTCCGGCTGACAGGGTTATGTCCCGGGCATCGTGGGCCGTAGTCTCGGGTATGTACGAGACCCTCGTTAAACATGATCACTCCTTTCCACATTTCGATTTCAAAATGACTTAGAGACAGATAGGGACGCAGAGCATACCTTACATCAGTTCACGACATATTGATTGTCTGCATTTATTACCTCCACCGTTATTGCTTTATTTTCTTGTCTTTCATGATTATTATAATATTGCTATTGCATCGCCCTGACGACCTGAGTATGCATGCTCAAAGATTGCAGAGGACCGGATTCAAGAGTCAGACCTATTCTTCGAGCTTGCAGAGATCTAGACGGTCGTGCCCCCAGTACTTTTACTGTTTTCCATAAATCAACCTTGTATTCGTACTTGGTTAGTAGTTTCTTTTATTTCATCCTATTGTAAACTGTAAACAATGAAAGTTGGTGTAATAAACTAGTATTGTTTTCCTTTATTTCTGTGCTGTATTTACTGATTACCATATAATGCTAGAAGCCGATATATGACTACGACATGATTCTTCCTTGATCGTAGGAGCATGGCTGGCCTTGTCACCCTTGTATTCCGTATTTTGGGAAGCGGGGCGTGACATGGTTTAGATGGTATCAGAGCCGTGTTTAATATTAAAGGATAACATTAACTACGCTTTATTATATGTTCACTTCACTACTTCTCGCTTTCATCCTCGAATCTAATCATATCCATTCATCTATTTTCAGCGACATGACTTCACCGAATGATCTCTCCTCGGACTCTAGTTCTCAGGATCGCACAGAAAGAAAGGATCCTGAATGCACTAACGACTCTTGCGGAAGCCCAAGAGAGAAAAACGGACTTACTTACCGAAGGACTCAGGGCGATTACCGCATTAAGGGGATCCACCGCTCTCATTACTGCTCCCGAGGGCACCGTTACACCAGTTTTGCCTGCCAGGACTGGCACAGTGTCGGATTTTCGGAGGTTACACCCAGCTGTGTTTACGGGACTAGCCGAACCACTCGAAGCCGAACAATGGCTGGTCAATGTGGAGAACCTACTTACGGCCGCACGGGTACCTGATGAAGAGAAGGTGAATGTAATAAAGATTCAGCTAGAGGGCGAAGCCCGTACTTGGTGGTCCGTCGAAGAGAGCAGACACGATGGGCCGATCGAGTGGAGCAAGTTCAAAGAGTGCTTCTTAGACCACTACTTTCCCCCCACCGCCAAGGCAGAGATGGAAGAGAAATTTATCTTACTGAAGCAGAACGGCCGTCCTGTTGACTTGTATGCAGCAGAATTCAACCAGCTAAGCCGATTCGCTTCATATATGGTCGCTTCAGAGGACACCAGGGCCAGGCGTTTCTTACAGGGACTTGACTTTGAGCTGCAACAGTTGATTGCGTCACTCGAGTTGCAGACATTCGCGCAGGTGCTCAACGCTGCACGAATTCAGGAGAAGCTAATTAGTAAATTCAGGGGGCCCAGCCCAAGTGATAGGAGGCACCCAGTTGTTCCTGCACGGACTCACACACCGTCTCGAGGGGTTATACCAGTTCACAGGCCAGGAACGACACAGATGAAGCATCCCTTCGTACCCCAGTATCGTCCACAGAGTAATGCCTTAGTCTGCGGCTACTGCCATAGGGATGGACATACCCAGAAGGACTGTCGCCGTGCTAAAGGACAGTGTTTAATTTGCGGATCCAATCAGCACCGGGTGAGTGGGTGTCCTCAGCGAGCAGAGCTACAGGGAGGGCCTGGACCGCAACAGCAGAGGTCACTAGAGCAGAGGCAAACCAACACAGGCCGTGGTCAAGGGAGGGCTTTCACCCTAACCGCTGAGCAGGCAGAGGCCTCAGGAGAAGTTGTTACAGGTATTCTACTCGTACATTCTATGCCAGCTAGAGTACTATTTGATTCTGGAGCATCACACTGTTTCATATCTACATATTTTGTTGATACGCACTCCATACCACACGAGCCATTAGCCAAGGGATGGGAAATACATATGGGTAATGGTATTATAGTATCCAGTCGAGAATGTAGATCTTGTCCAGTAGTAGTTTGTGGTAGGGAATTCTACGCGAATTTCCTTTTAATCGGAACGGGCAGCTATGACGCAATTCTCGGGATGGATTGGATGAGTACATTCCACGCGATTATTGATTGCCGGGCCAGGAATGTGACTTTCCGCATTCCCAATCACTCGGAATTTGTCTTTGAAGGAGGAAGCGAGTCTTTGGAGCTAGCCAAGTATAGAGCCAAACCGGAAGTATTGACGGCTATGGAGGTTGATGAAGACCCCGCACCAGAAATCGTTCGGGATTTTCTTGACGTTTTTCCTGAAGATTTACCAGGCCTACCACCTCCACGTGTTTTGGGATTCTCGATAGATTTGATCCCAGGTACATCTCCAGTTTCCAAGGCACCGTACAGAATGGCACCAGTGGAGTTAGCTAAATTGAAGAAACAAATTGAAGAACTCATGGAGAAAGGATTTATTCGCCCAAGCACTTCGCCGTGGGGTGCACCAGTCTTGTTGGTGAAGAAAAAAGATGGGTCACTACGAATGTGCATAGACTACCGGGAGCTGAACAGAGTAACGATAAAGAATAAATACCCCATTCCACGCATCGACGATTTATTTGATCAGTTGGGTGGTGCCAAGGTATTTTCGAAGCTGGACCTTCGTTCGGGTTATCACCAGATCAGAGTAACGGCTGAAGATATATGCAAGACGGCTTTCAGGACCCGATACGGACACTATGAGTTTCTAGTGATGCCGTTCGGCGTCACCAATGCCCCAGCTATATTTATGGATTTGATGAATATAGTGTTTGCAAAATATTTGGACACTTTTGTCGTGGTATTCATCGACGACATACTAGTCTACTCTAAGACTCAAGAGGAACACGTCGAACACTTGCGAACGGTACTACAAATTCTTTGGGAAAAGAAGCTATACGCGAAATTGAGCAAGTGTGAGTTCTGGCTCGACAAAGTGCAATTTTTGGGACACGTTGTTTCGGGCGAAGGCATCTCAGTGGACCCAGCAAAGATAGAATCCGTTAGAGATTGGCCGACACCGAAGTCAGTGGCCGAGATCAGAAGCTTCCTGGGTTTGGCGGGATATTATCGGTGGTTCGTTCAGGATTTTGCATGAGTCGCTGAACCTCTGACAAAACTGACGCGGAAGGAAGTACCGTACGTATGGACGGAAGAATGTACTCGGGCTTTTGAAGTACTGAAGCAGAAGTTTACCACGGCACCTATTCTTACCGTGCCAGACAATTCGGGTGGTTTGGTGATACATAGCGATGCTTCAGGAAAAGGCTTAGGCTGCGTTCTGATGCAGCACGGTCGGGTAATTGCTTATGCCTCAAGACAGCTAAAGAATCACGAGAAGAACTACCCAACACACGACTTGGAGTTAGCCGCAGTATTTTTCGCATTGAAGATTTGGAGACATTACCTACTGGGAGAAAAGGTGGAGATGTACACAGATCACAAGAGTCTGAAATACGTGTTCACTCAAAGAGAACTGAATATGAGACAACGCCGATGGCTAGAACTAATGGCGGACTACGACTTGGACTTACAGTATCATCCGGGAAAGGTAAATGGCGTACCTGATGCCCTCAGTCGCAAGCCAGCGGTCATGATGTTGACCAGGAAGAGGAGAATCATTGAGGATTTTCAGAAGCTTGAACTAGAAATTGTTACACCGAGTGCAATCAAACAGTTTTGGCAGTTACAGGTGCAGTCTTCCCTTGTAGATCGTATTAAGGCTGCGCAAGCTGACGATCCTCGACTGCAGAAGTTCAGAGAGCAGGTTGAAGCCGGGCTGAGGACAGACTTACTTATACCTCGAGACGGTTCTTTGAGATTCGGTAACAGACTCTATGTTCCCAAGGGAGATATTAGAGAAGAAGTGCTAGCTAAGGTTCACAGCTCAGCTTATTCTGTACATCCGGGAGGCACGAAGATGTATCGAGATCTGAGGCAGCATTATTGGTGGAACGGGATGAAACGAGAGATTGCACGGTTTGTATCCAAGTGCTTAGTGTGTCAGCAAGTAAAGGCTGAACATCAGAAAATGGCTGGACTACTGCAACCACTCTCAATACCGGAATGGAAATAGGAGCACATCACTATGGATTTTGTGGCCGCTTTACCGCGGAGTCCACGAGGCAACAACGCCGTTTGGGTTATTGTAGACCGACTTACAAAAACAGCACACTTTATACCCTTCCGGGTGGAGCAATCGACAGAGTCGCTTGCGGAGAAATACATGCAAGAGGTAGTGCGACTACACCGGGTTCCGGTAAGTATAGTATCAGATCGGGACACCAGATTCATTTCGCACTTTTGGAAGAGCTTGCAGGAGAGTCTTGGTACACGTCTCAAGTTCAGCACGGCTTACCATCCACAGACGGACGGACAGACCGAGCGTACTATTCAGACGCTCGAGGACATGTTGAGGGCGTGCATGCTTGACTTTCAAGGTTCTTAGGAGGATCACCTCCATCTAGTGGAGTTTTCTTATAACAACAGTTTCCAAGCGATCATCCAAATGGCCCCATTCGAAGCACTGTACGGACGGAAATGTCGATCTCCTGTTTGTTGGGATGACGTGGGTGAGCGAAGACTATTGGGTCCCGAACTTATTGTTCAGACGGTAGATAAGGTTCAGATGATCAGACAGTGCATTAAGACGGCTCAGGACCGACAGAAGAGTTGGGCGGATACTAGCAGAAGAGCACTAGAATTCGAGGTCAGAGATCATGCGTTTCTGAAGATTTCTCCTACCCGTGGTGTTATCAGGTTTGGAAGTCGCGGGAAACTCAGTCCCCGATTCATCGGACCATTCGAAGTTTTGGAACGGGTCGGAGAAGTGGCTTACAGACTTGCCTTACCCCCTTCGTTAGCGGGCGTACACAACACATTTCATGTGTCACAGTTACGGCGCTACGTCCGAGACGATGGTCATGTTCTCGATCATTCTGAATTGACCTTGGGTGCCGATTTGACTTATATGGAGCAGCCTACTACTATACTCGACCGTAAAGAGAAGGTACTGAAGAATAAAGTCATTCCGTTAGTCCGAGTGTCTTGGGGTGGCCGTTCACCGGGGGAAACTACCTGGGAACGTGAGGACGATATCCGTTCACGATTCCCACATCTTTTCGAGTGACCGTTTTGTATCGACGTTTTCTTTTCGTTCCTTTAATTTCGAGAACGAAATTTTTTGTAAGGATGGTGCGATGTAATACCCGTTCTTCATCTACGCCAATACCTGTATTCAAAACAAAATATTGTACCCATTTTACGTTTTATATTAATTTATAATTATTTTGCTTTCCTATGAACCCAACCCTAAGCCCAAGTCCATATCTAAATCCCACACTTTTCTTTAAATTTTATTGAGCCCAAGCCCAACAACCCAAATCCTTATTTCAAAAACAACAATTATATTCAAATTATCTACTCTTTCCTTCCTTTTCAAAATTCAAATTTTTATACCCTCAATTAAACCCAAATCTTACCCAATTAAATTATCATTAAAATCCTATTAATTTACATTCCCGTTACTCACTGTTCCTCTCTTCTTTAATTTCTTAATTATTAATATTCCCCACGATTATTTCCTCTCTCTTCCTTAAATCCCTCTAACAATATTATTCACGTTCTCTCTCTCCCTTTATTCTCACTCCCCTCTTTTTTCCCCACCATCTCCCCCGTTCTCCTTTCTCCTCCTCTCTTTCCGCTCCCTCTCCAGACCCACACCCATGCCCATACCACACCGACGCCGCGCTCGCCCCGCCATCATCGCCGGCATCACCCTCGCCCCTTTCTTCTCTTTCCAAAACCCCGAGCCCCACTTCACCTCCCCGATCCCCACCTCGACTGCACACCCGACCCAACCTCTCTCTCCTCACCATTGTTCCAACCACCGCCGAGCTCCCCTCCACCTCGCCTGCCACCACCGACCACCGTGCGACTTCCCCGATGCACCCACCACCGTCAACGACCCACCACTCCTCCCCACTCCTTCCTCTTTTCACAGCCGCGACACACCAACCGCGGCCGAGCTCCCTGCAACTCCGGCGACCATCGCCTGCAAGCTCCGGCAGTCCACCAGCGTAACCACCAACGTCGAACTCCCCGCTGCACAACGCCGAGCCTTCACCCCCTCCTTTTCTAGGACCGAACACACCTTGCAGCCGTTACAATCGCCGTCGCCATTGCCGTTGTCGCCGTTGACAGCGTCGCCTCTGTCACCGTGGGTATCACCGCCATAGCTGTTGCCGCTATCATCGTCTTTAGGCAAGTGATCATCACTTGCTTCACATGCTATTAGTTTCTTCTCACATAGTTATATATATTGTATTTAACAATCAAGTTAATTAGAAAATCATAGATTTTGGACAAGTCTTACAGTCCCCTGTTTATGCATAGATTGGCATAGTTTATAAGTCGAGCCTTTTATTCGGCCCTAACCACGTTACGAAGATATATTGACCGATTAAACGAAACAAAAGTTCTGATTGCCATACATTTAAACAAGTAGTTGATACTAAACGTTACGTGAAAACCTAGCTGTAAATGGCGGAACTTGTGTTCGTTAAAGCCGATTACTATTTACATAGGTACTGCAGAAATTTGGTTGAAAATCATTATTGTTTCACCCATAAAATGTTACCCCGATAACCATTGCGGAATCAGAATTTTTCTGAACACACTAGACCGTTAAATTCACGATAAATCTTTTACAAACCGGATTTGAGCATTCCATGGCTCGTACTGAAGATAACAAATTAACCTGCAGTACTCTATAATTTATTTCAAAATTTGAACTAGTTATGATAGAGAAAACTGGGGAGAATTACGACCCTGGACTGCAGTCCAGAGCAGTAATCCCAGTTCACCCTTGTTTTGAGATCACCGTATAACATTGCTCAAATGCGAAAATGTGTGGAACCCTATATAGTTACGTAGAAAATTTAGTTAGCTTTCTTACCCCACTAGTTTCACTGGATTCCTAACTGTATGATATTTTTAACACATTTTATAACGACGATGTGTTCTGCTGAATTCTGCAGTGGCAGATTTTACACATCGAACTTAATCTGACCATAACTACCAGTTGAAATAAAATATTACTGATCCTCCAATTGCGTTGGAAACATAACTGATAACCCTAAAAATTGTTCAACTATAGTGTCGCCTAATTTTGATCCCAACAGGGTGAAAACTGTGTTGCAAAATGGACTTTCAGTTCAGGAACTGAATTTTCAGTAGCGAACACTTAAAATGAAACGAATGTAATTTGCGAACCCGAAATCCGATCGACTTGGAATAAATTTCGTTGAACTGACGACTGAGTTTACTTGTTACCGCTTTTATATCATTTTATTTAATTTTGAACGTATGATTTAAAATGATTTTTATGAGTTCATAAGATGCATAATAACTTCCATTGCACATGAATGTTTAGTGGCATAAATGCACATATTATACCCGGCCGTAATACCTCTAGTGATAGTGCGCTTCATTATTAAGTTTCAGTGTACCATGCATTGTCGAGCGTGAATGGTATCGGTCTAGGTGTGTCAAGTACGCCAGTGAAAAGTGAATGGTTCGTGATAGTGACAATACAGTGAACAGTAAATAAAACCGCGTTATTGGTGCGTACTTGTACACAACTAGCCTATACCCATAAATAGTGAAACCTGGGGAAAAAGGGGGAAATCAAAGTGGAAAGGAAATTGTTTTTAGCGAGGTCAGTGTTTTAGAGGATGATCATTCGAACAACGACTCTTATATATTTGGTTGGACCTAGCGGTCCGGCTGACAGGGTTATGTCCCGGGCATCATGGGCCGTAGTCTCGGGTATGTACGAGACCCTCGTTAAACATGATCACTCCTTTCCACATTTCGATTTCAAAATGACTTAGAGATAGATAGGAACACAGAGCGTACCTTACATCAGTTCACGACATATTGATTGTCTGCATTTATTACCTCCACCGTTATTGCTTTATTTTCTTGTCTTTCATGATTATTATAATATTGCTATTGCGTCGCCCTGACGACCTGAGTATGCATGCTCAAAGATTGCAGAGGACCGGATTCAAGAGTCAGACCTATCCTTCGAGCTTGCAGAGATCTAGACGGTCGTGCCCCCAGTACTCTTACTGTTTTCCATAAATCAACCTTGTATTCGTACTTGGTTAGTAGTTTCTTTTATTTCATCCTACTGTAAACTGTGAATAATGAAAGTTGGTGTAATAAACTAGTATTGTTTTCCTTTATTTCTGTGCTGTATTTACTGATTACCATATAATGCTAGAAGCCGATATGTGACTACGACAAGATTCTTCCTTGATCGTAGGAGTATGGCTGGCCTTGTCACCCTTATATTCCGTATTTTGGGAAGCGGGGTGTGACACTTCTTTTTATCATTTGTTTATTGCTTCATAATCATGTTTGCCGCAACATATATTATATATATCTTCATTATATTATAGGATCGTAAATTGTAAACATTTCCAAATTTTATTCATGCGGTTGCCTTTGTACGCCTTTTCTTTATCATAGTATGTCATGTCTGAAAAGGTTAATGAAATGAGTATAATTTATGCGATGAAAAAACTTCTTTACATAATTGAAAATAAGGCTAAATTGCAAAAAGAAAAAAAAAACCTTCAGCTACTATTTGAGTTTTTGCGATAACTACCTACATTTATCTAAATCAGAGAAAACCCGTCCGATTTACACATGTTTGCTACCTTAGGTTGTTAATAGACGTTTGGTATGAACCAAAGTACCCTTAAGTGGTCTTTACCCTTTACCCACCAACTTTTATTCTTGCCATTCATATCACCCACTGTAAAATATGAAGAATGGTTTGTTTTTCCAAAATTTGCTCGAGATGAAACCCTAGATCCAAGATGAAGACCCAAAAGCCGCATCATTGATTAATTCTAAGGCTAAGGAACCTTTTATTTGGACACTAGCCCGTCAGCCCTAATCTATGGATGCAACACAACCATGCACACATCACACATACACAAACACACATAGGAGGATTCACGAATTTGCCTCAAATGTGTTATATTGTGGCCACTTATACTACTGGAGATCGAATCCATGTATTCTTCCTAGAGAGTGAAGTGCCATGCCAACTGAGCTATTGCTCATTGGTTGAGGCTTGGGAACTTGTTGAAGCTTCTTCTACTTCTAATCGACCGTTCTATAAGTTTATTCATAGGGGAATTAGATGTTGACAGTACGAGGAAGATGAAGACATGATTTGCCCTAGACACAGAGGGAGGGGGGAGTAGAATTCACTTAAAGGGGTTGAAGATGCCATTTAAGAATATGAAAATATCAAAGTTTTGAGGGCGGGATATCACTTACTGCCTAATTTGCATATAACCGTTGTATCGCAGATCCAGCGGTGAAAAACATGAGAGGAGAAGATTCCCTCTCCTGTTACCAGTATAATAGTCCAACTCCTAAAATTTAATTCTAAAATCATAATATTTGAGTCATTGATTTTTGACCATAAACTATCTACAAAAAATTAGTATCTATATATATCATATCCTTTGTCTTTCCATATATATTCCATAAAAGACAAAGATTAGCAACATTTTCCTCATAAGTATTTGAACAACGATTCTTTCCAAATATCATCTAATCAAAATTTTATTTTATATATACCAGCTAATTTTGGCTCTGGTAGAGTTTCCCATTGTTTATTCCTCATCACACCACTTGTACACGTATCGACTCTTGCAATATGTCATCACGCAATCATCTTTTTTCCTTATAGTATCATCTATTAAGAGATTGAGTAATTTAATGCTGAAATCGACTAAACTCATTTCATTTACAATGTGAGATGAAATCTGCCCAAATCATAATTTTTGGGCATTGTATGTGCACACATTGCACATTGATACTTGTGCATTTTATGATGGGTGTCAATCTTTAGTCTTGAATAAAATTACTAACTTTGAAATCTCTATGTGCTATATACCCTTTAGCAGCAATTTCCCCCCCCTTACAAACACTCGCATTTTTAACTCTTGGAATACTTGCATTTTATTTATTTGTTTACGGAAAAAAGTTTCATACACAACACTTCTCTACACAACAAACTACACGGCACTCTCAAAATCAACAGGTTCCGCACTTGTGATGGGACCCACACCAAATGCAGGAGTGTGTTGCGTAATTTGGTGATGTGGTTGACTGTGGCTAATTCGTTGGGGTCACACAGAGGCATGAGATAGGATCAAATATCATCATGGCTATATGGTGTTGCGGTTGACCGCGGCTAATTCGATGTGGTGGTGCAGTGCCGGATAGGACAAAATCATAGGATGGATCCTTGGAATTTAATTGGGGTGGGACCTTTGGGGGTTTGGGCTACGGGGGCGGACCATTTAATTCTTTCAACATATTCCAAAATTTTCATAGTTTGGTCCCTTCCATGCAAATCACATTAACTAGTTAGATTTTGTTTTAAGCCATGGAGTTCAGTTAGGGTAACACTTGTTATAATCCAGAATATACAAATTTGTTTAAGTCACATATTCGATAAAAAAAATTAATTCCGGTTCCTATTCCTTTTCTCCTTCTCAAATTGGTTCTGAAGTGGGAAGTATTTTTGTGCGCAGGAATCGTCGGACTTTAAAAAGGTTCCGATTGTCATCATGTCTTCCGAGAACATTCCAACTCGGATCGATAAGTAACTATTCGTATAAATAAAAATTATTTGAACATTCAGAAAGCAAGTAATTCTAAGTTTAGTTTATGGATTTTCACTGAGATATTCACTTACCTATGTTTTCCTTTGGATTTTGTTTTTCTTGAAAGGTGCTTAGAAGATGGAGCCAAAGAGTTCATGTTGAAGCCCCTTGAGCAATCTGATGCAAAGAGATAAAGATGTCACACGCAGAAATTGGAGAAATGGAAGGATTTGCCTTTGGAGATTAAAGGGGTTCATTGAAAAATGATGGCATTTTAGCCAAGATTTAATAAATCAAACAAATGCCTACACCTCCGAGATGAGCGTATATCCTATGTCATCTGATTCTGCTCTTTCACCTGCACCAAAATTCTCATCACCACTTTCATGAAGTTATGCATGGAATTGTATTTTGTTCGGTAGCTAAATTATAATCTGAATAATTTTTGGTATTTCTGTCTATAGGAAAAATCTTGACTAGAAGTACTTTTTTGCAAGTTAATCTCTGAACCCTCTGCATCAGCAGGATCATAAACCATTAAAGAGATACACATATCATAGACCTGCTTTTGTGCACCAGTTGAATATCACAAGCATCAAATTAGATAACAATATGTATCGATCCTTTAACGGAAAACCATCCTACCGTTTTTTCTTCGTTGGCGAAAAACCATCTTAATGTATGCATTGCTAACGAAAAACCGCCTTGCTATTAGCATATTATAAATAGATACTTCTATCCATTATTATTAACCGATCAAAATTGGGATATAATTTATCCCAAAAAAACGCCATGCGGTTTGATATTTATATCGAACAACCACCATCTTAAAGTATGCACTGCTAGCGAGTAACCCCAAGATGCTTTCCCATAAACGGGGCAAAACACGGTTTTAGGTAGATATCAAGTAAGAACAAAAAAATTTGAATCCCGACAACTTATTTCAAATTAGTTCAAATAATCCCACGTACATCACAAATAACCAATCAATGAAAATGACTGTGTTGATCATGATGATGGTGGTGGTGGTGATGCCGCGACTCGTTGAGGCCGAAGCATTGCAAGATGGGGTAGAAGGCCACAAACAAGCACCTCTTGAATCCCAGAAAGAGATAGGAGATCATGTAGCAAGGGCAGCAGCAGCAGCAGTAGGCCAAGAAAGGGTCATCATATGGGCTATCACTCTCATGGTGATTATGGTGATGGCTCTCATGGTGGTTATGGTGATGGTGGTGATGATGGTGCCCCATCAACCCTGAAACAATTAATTCAAGTTCACAATACTTGTATATGCATCAAAAGAAGCAAGAGGCGAAATAAACATACTGTATTGTAAAGTTAATGTAGGAAACTAAAAAGTGTTTACCGAGAAGTACTGATTGTGGACGACGTGGAGAATGGAAGACGGTCGGAATATTTGGAAATAAGTTCTATTGGTGTGTTTTTTGCGTAAAGATGAGCAAGAATCTTTAATTTAAAAAAAAGCCTTCCTGAATAATAGTTCTTCATAAAGTTAATTAAAAATACTCTAAAATATAAGAAAATAATACATACCATACCTAACGCAATGAATCCCGAATTTTCAATCCACGAATTCACATCCATACTTCACAATAGTATTACACCAGTCCAAAAAATCAAACAGTCAAATACTTCTAAAAAGCAAATAAACATATGACAAAAACCATTAAAATTTTACCGAAGAGAATGAATTACATACTCGATATCAAAGATGAGAATATTTTCGAATTGAAGAGAAATCAAATTGGAAGTTTGAGATTTCGCGACACGGAGATGTACACAAAAGGTGCATTCAAATCAAGATTTCAATTCTTCAAGTCTTCAACAAGACTTTGTTCGTTCATTGGTTTGGAATTAGGTATCAAAATCATTAAGAAGAATAAGGAATGAAAGCTAGTCTCAGGGAGGAAAGCGATTTAAAATCAGACTTTGATCATTGGGTTTATGAATGACTGGGGGTTTATGAATGATTGGGGGTTTGGAAGAATTCTACTAAACACATCGGTTACTAGACCTATCACAATCTGAATACATTCAAATAAGAAAAACCTCTATTCAAAACCTTATCAATAAATAGCGTACACATAGCGTATAGTATAATATGTTGTTTGTAAGAAAAGCATAAGCTATCTTGAATTTTAACTATTTTTTTGCCCTAGATTAAAACAAAATCGAGCTACATTACGGGGTTGTTTGGTTTGCCACAAAGTTGAGTTGGAAATGAAGATGGAGATGCAAAAAGCATCAAATTCCTGCACCATTTGTTGCATTCATTTTGGTTGTAACAAGGGTTGCAACTTGCAACTTTGGGAATGGTGAGCATAGTAATTATTATAGGATGTCACATAAGCTTTGTACATGCCACATATGCAATTTTGCAACAAATGTTGCATTTCCTTCGGTTTTTTGTTCAACCAAACACAAAAAAATGGTTAGAATTTGGAAATACGATTACAAACCCTGAAAATAAACAGACAATGGATTTGGGCCCTTTTTTTAATTTTATTGGCAACAAATGCCGCATGCAACCAATTTTGCTAACCAAACACGCCGGTAGCACAGAATATGTACATAGCGCGCTATTTTTAACATTGTTTTCAATGAAAAGTTTGATCTGTCCAGGTCTCAATCCATCTTCCTCAAGAAATAAAAAGGCTACCAAATTAACATTAAATCGACCAATTGAATACAAATTAATCATCCGTCGCCTCAGCCCATTTCTTCAAATGGTCGGTTTTCCCCCATAAAAAATCAGTATCAGATTTCTGGGTCTGAAAATAATCCTAAAAACGTCGTACCAGAAATGTCTAGAACAAGGAATAGTAAATAAAATTGGCTAATCTCCACCCAATTACAAGAATAAAATGGCAGACTTGGGAACAAATCATAAAACCCATATGATTTTAGATCTATGAGTTCCCAAATTTCCCCAATCTAATTATTTCTATAAGAACGAATATAGAAAAGAAAGCACGGATAGAAGAAGGGGGGGGGGGGGGATAACTTCAACGCAATCTAAATTTTGTATGGAATGATAAAACTAAGATATGAACGATGATTACCTTCAATTAAAGAAATGCGAAGAAGAAGAGGCGCATCAAATTTGCTTCAGCCTTTGGAAAAGTTTAGTTAAGGATGAATCTAATAAGAAAAGAATAAAAATATTTGGTAGCCTACGTGGCTAATATAATAAATAGGGAAGGAGTGGATGAGGGAAAATATATTGGCGAGGTGGTTACGCAAAAATTACGATCTAAGGGTGCTAATCGACCAGGCTTGGATTGAAGAAAGTGGTTTCCGGCGAGCAAGGTTGTAAGATAAGCTCGGTTCGATAAGAGCATGTTAAAGTTTGATTTGTTTATTAAGAAATCAGACTTGACTTAAATATTAGGCTCGTTAAATTAACGAGCCGAACTCGAATTGGTCCCGCCTCGTTCATTTGTTCATTCATTTATAAGCTCGGGTCTTTTTATAATCAAGCTTTTAACAAGCTGAACTTAAACCAGCCAACTTCAGCCCAAACAAACTCGAGCCAAGTGAAGGTAAACAAGAAGTGAAGGTAAACAAGCCGAACTCATATTGGCCCCAACTCGTTCAAGTCCTTATCTGCACCCCCCTTAAAAATTACCCATTATGCATTCGGTAATACATTATCTACCTAACCGATAGAATCCGAATGGATGTGGTACCCAACCAGTGAGACCCATATAGCGCTATATGGGATTTGGTGGGTATGATCCAGTGATTAAGGGTTGTGATCTATCAAACGCATTCCAGCACTTGTTGTACACCAATGCCAAGCATCTTGATTGAATCCTTTAGGCTATTAGGATGTTTACTGAAAAGGGATACACGGTGCCTTTTTTTGATTTTACCGTATTGATGCGGGAAAAAAGTATTTTTGATGGGTATGACCCTCAATACACCTTTTTGTTAACTAAATATACATACAGGCGAACTATTTGGTCTCGCTGTCATTACGGCTCGATCAATCTTAACTATGGTTAGCTCTAATAAGAAATATGTAAATAGCTAAATGCAGTGAAATGAACATCTCACTACAATATTTTGTAAGTCACCAAATCTCATGAGTTTTCATATATATAGAAGTTCTAGAATACGATGTATGTGTATGTGCGGCTAAAAATCTAAATCATTCAAAGTGATCTTCATGTCATAAAACATATATTGACGCACACAAGCACATAGCCATACATATGTTTTAGGTATTACTTTTTTCAATCCGAGCAGCCGCAATATATTATATGAATTAACACATTATATGAATTATATGAATTAACACATTATATGAATTAACACGTATAATAAACATACAGCAAACCTAAGTAACACAACTCAAGAACAATAACTATTGAGCAACTTTTGGATCTAAATCCATTCTCGTTAAAAGCTCATAAAAAGCATGCAACATCAAACCACACAGCAACCATAACTTTGATGCATGCCTCCAGCACAGCAAGAAGAGTTACCTTGCCTTGTTCATTCAACAAGTTTGTACAGGATGCGTGATCACTTGTAATTTGCCAAGCATTTACAAACTCAATATGTTCTGATGAATCAAAATAAATCTCACTTTATTTGGTCAATTGCATAAGAGGCCATGTAAAGAGGCCTTTCCTGCAAAGCAGGTGCCGACAGCAGGGGTCAGCCTCGGGTGGGCCCCTGCTGTTAACCACAGCCTCACGGGCGCCCATCACAGAGGGCCTGCACAGGACCTCTATCCTCACTGCATAAATCTCAATTCACCCAGAAGATATATGATACGGATTCTAACACATGAACTCCAAAAATATCGCTCTTATGAAATAATCGAGGAACATACAAAAAAGGAAATAATAAGCTCAATTGACCACTTTAACAACTGAACAAGCAACTCAAAGAGTTTGCAGTTATTCAACAGCCCGAGAGAGAAGCATGGAGATGAGTCTTTTGTTAAAGACACAGAAACAAACTCATGGGGAAAATAAAACCTTAAACAAAAAGTGTCATTATTATGGTCTAAATATCTTCGGACGAACAAACAGATGGAAGAGGGGATACATTATCCAGGATCAAATTACTTGTGTGAACTTCAACTCTCACTGCTGAGGTTCTGGCTTCTCAAAAAACTGCTTCTTCAACCAATCAAATGGCTGCAAAATCATATTAAAAATAACATTAATAACAGAGATACAAACTACTAGGTTTGTAATGAAAATTATTGAGCATGCAAGGGTGTCAAAGCAGGAATAAGTAGAGCCTTATTTTGCTTATTTCTCTTATATGCAAACACCATGATATTGCTTGGAGATTGGAGCACAGCAGCAATACTTAAACATGGTTGATAAAATCAAAACATGAAGCTTAATCTAAAAAGGACTTTCAGAATTTTCTATCGTATTATTACCCATGATGTATATGAAAGGAAAATTTCAACATAGCCATTATATAACCAGAACAAGGGTGTTGCATCCGGAATTCCGGAGCGAATATAGAGCCGATATGAGAATTACCATATCAGTATTTGTTTTCTAGTAATGGTTACAAAATATAGTTTGGTAATAAAAAGTCATATCCATATTTGATAAAATCGGATAGTGAGATGGCGTGGATATTAAAAATATAGATATGGATACAAATCAGGTATGGACTTAAGGAGAACGAATATAGATTTGGAACAGTAATGTGTATGTAAATATTACATTTCACTTGAATATTTATTCATATGACTATTTAAAATATTTGATAACGAGCATGCAAATGAATATTATCTAAATAAATAAATATGTTACAAGTACACAACAAATATTACTAGACTATCTTTGCATATTTTGAAACAAATCCAAATACTCTTTTAAATGCACAACATACAAAATGAATTTAAAAATGTATGGTATATGTTAAATACCCGTATTATACACAGGTCACTTATATATAATTAGATTCTTAATAGGGGTGTAATAGCATAATGGTATTGCCTATAAAAAGATGAGGATTGGACTTAGGCCAATCTATTCATTACATTTCGCCAAAACAATCTCTCATAGTCTCTCTCCTAATTCTTCATATGGTATCAGAGCAAATATGAATCACTCATTTCACCCTAACATATTCAGATCTAATCTCAACCACTCATCTCACCCAAACACCAAACATCTAATCCTAACCCTAATCAGCCACCGCCCTCACCAGAGCCTCGCCGGCCCTCGCCGGAGGCTCGCCGACCTCAGGCGAAGTTGTTAGCGTCGAAGCGCATATCGAGCTCGGGTTTCATGTTGATGTCCAGATCTGCGGAAAAAGGAGTTCGACTTGGGGTTTTTCATTGAAATCTGCAGTTCGTGGAATGCTGATTCCGAGTAGTTCTTGCTTCAAGATTGAAGTTTTCTTGCTTCGAGATTGATGTTTCCTTCAAGATTGATGTTTTCTTGCTTCACAATTGATCGAAATGACTTCGATTTAGGGTCGTCTTCTTCGTTTTTGAGTGTTCTTTGTTTGTGATTGGGAGTTGTGTTGTCGATTTGACCCCTTGCTTGGTCGATTTGGTCGATTTTGCGGGGCTGTGGATGTCGATTTGAGTCGATTTAAGCCCTTTCTTGGAAGATTTGTTGTCGATTGTTGTCGATTTGGGGGTTGTTGATGTCGATTTGGGCCCTTTCTTGGAGATTTCTTGGCCATAGTTATTGATTTGGAGTTGTTTGTATCGATTTGCTTAAGTGCTTGTTTGAGTGGAGATCGGGTCTTGGGATTCCCTTTCTTGAATTTTTATAGTGGTTCTTTGATTTTTGGAAATGACGACGGAAAGTAAATCGGAGAGTAAGCCAAACTCTTTGCCCGATATTGAAGCCACCAAGATGGTGGATTTCAAACTTGACGATAAAAATTTCCATAGTTGGAAGCTCATGATGGAGCGTTATATCAAGAAGAGGAGGAAGAGTGATCATTTGACGAAGCTTTCCCCTGATCCGCTTACCGCTGATTAAAAGGCGGATGACGTTCAGTTAAGTCACCTCATACTTAGCTTGAATGGAGCGACGGACCATGGATGGGCTTGAGCACTTGGGATCCGTGAAGACGGTTTAGGATCAGCTCCTTGAGCTCTATTCATTTCAGCAAAGCCTCTCGAAGACTTATGATTTGGTGAACCAGCTCTACA
This sequence comes from Agapanthus africanus, assembly GCA_030015575.1. Classification (NCBI taxonomy): domain Eukaryota; kingdom Viridiplantae; phylum Streptophyta; class Magnoliopsida; order Asparagales; family Amaryllidaceae; genus Agapanthus; species Agapanthus africanus. The sequence continues at coordinate 763,823,891 of JASDDO010000022.1, read as the reverse complement.
AGATTCAGCAAGGAACTCGCTCACTGTACCAGTATTACTCAGAATTTTGTCGCCTCGTTCAGTTGGTCTCGGAGTTGTTTCCGATCACTGGTGATGTTGTGGAGATGAGGAGAAGGCGTTTGGCTCTTCTTGTAATCATTTTTCTCGGTGGGCTACGGCCCGAATATCAGTCAGCTAATCCAACCTGGCTTGAAAAATCGGATATTACTCTTGCGACCACTTGTCATACACTTCACCAGATTTTTCAGTCGAAGATCACCGATGAGCAGCCTGCATCTGGTGAGCACAGCGCTCTCATTAAGCCAGAGACATCTCCCACATCTTACTCTCCACGAGGGAGAAAGGGCACAGACCGTAGAGGAAGTAGAGCTAGAGATAGAGGGCGAGAAGAACCTCATTTTTATGATTACTGCATCAGGAAGGACACATTCGCAGTATCTGCTGGATGCTGAATGGGAGGCCTCCTCGCCCTGCTGCCCGTGCATATGTTGAGACATCTTCTGCATCCTCCATTGCTTCGACGGACTCAGCATCGTCCAAGTTTCGTCGTCGAAAAATCAAAAATACACATGCTCGGTGAAATGGTTGTTGCTATCTGCTCCAATAACGAATCATTGGTTTAACTGAATAACTAAAGAAAATAGATAGACCTTTCTCTTCGTCTCAGGTCGATAGATCTTCTCAATTGGGAGAAGTCTATGGAAGAGATTGCTCAACTAAGACTTCTTGTTATCTCGTCTGCTTCTAGTAGCCATACTAGATCGACTACGCCTTGGGTAACCATACAACTATTATTACTTCGAATTTTGTATGTCGTCCGTAGGTGATCGACTCAGAAGCGACGGATCATATGACAAGAGAGGCATATTGTCCTCATATAGGCTAGGGCATGAGTGTACCCCAATGACTTTAACGAACGACACCACCTCTGCTGTAGAGGGAGTGGGGGTCTGTTCATGCCACATCACAGTCACCTCTCTATTGTCTTAAACTTGTACGGTTTTCCTTTTAACTTACACTCTATTAACCAGTTAACTCGAGATTTGAATTGTGACGCAACTTTCTTTTCTGGTGGATGTGCTTTTCATAAGCTTAGGACGAGGCGGACGATTGGAACATCGACTGAGGTTGACGGGTTGTACCACCTCGATAAGCATTCACACAGCATAGCCTGTCCAATAGCATCCACATTTGCCTTTGATGCCCATTGTCGGTTTGGTAACCCTTCTCTACAGACCTTGAAGATAATTGTTCCCTCTTTTGGTACTTGATCTAGTTTAGAGTGAGCCTTATGAGTTGGGTAAAAGTATCGCTCTAGCTACCCATCTTGTATCAATAAAAGAGTTGAAAAACCTTTTGCTTTAGTACATTGTGATGTTTGAGGGTTATGACATGCTGCCCAAGGAAGCTTTCGCTACTTTGTGACCTTTATTAATGATTTTTCTAGAGTCCTATGATTATATTTGATGAAACCTCAAAATGAAGTATTTTCTCATTTCCAGATATTTTGTTCTGAAGTTCAGACTCGGTTTAGGGTCACTGTTGGTACCTTGAAAAGTGATAATGCCAAGGAGTATTTTAGTATGCCTTTTAGGGAGTATATGGAGAAACTTGGCATTGTTTATTATTCTTGTCCTTGTATCCCCAACAAAATGAGGGGCAGAAAGAAAGAATAGGCATTTGTTCGAGCTTACTCGCACTCTTTTGTTTCATATGCGAGTGCTTAAATCCTTTTGAGGGTGCAGTCCTTAACTGCAAATTACTTGATCAATCGTATGCCCTCTTCTGTCCTAGATGGACAGATTTCTCATTCTACATTGTTCCCTTCGGTGGTCTCTTTCCATGTTCCTTTACGGGTCTTTGGGTGTGTTTGTTTTGTCCATGATCTGCAACCTGAGGGCTCTAAACTGGACCCCAAAGCCATTAAATGCGTTTTTCTTGGATACTCTCGGACTCAAAAGGGATATCGTTGCTATAGTACTGTATTACATCATCGGTTTATATCGGCTGACGTGACTTTTCATGAGTCTGCCTCATACTTTTCTACATCACACCACTATAGACATGGACAGTCACTTTCCTTTAGATATATCTTCTATCATAAGACATCACTCCCTCTGAGTCGGTTGATTCTCCACCCTCTGTGTTAGAGGTCATCCGTACTATTTCTATTGACCCGCCTCTCATCCCTGATTTCCTACTGTTGGGCCTCACACCACCGGTTATAAGGGTGTATGCTCATCGAGCTCGTACGGCTCCTGAACTTCAGCCTCCTGCTGCTGATCTCTCAGAGTCTCAGGCTTCGTCAAAGGCTAACATTGATCTCCCTATTGCCTTACGGAAATGCACCCGAAACTGCACTTCTCACCCTATAGCTCATCGTGTGGCCACTTCTCATTTATCTCCGGCATATCGGCGTTTATCTCTACCCTCAACTCTTATGCTTTACCCAAGTCCCTCTCCGATGCTTTGTCTTATAAAGGATGAACCGCTACTATGATTGATGAGATGTTTGCCCTCGAACAAAATCAGACTTGATATTTGGTTCTTCTTCCGATTGGGAAGAAAGCAGTAGGGTGCCGCTGGATATACACTATGAAGCTTCATCCTGATGGGATCATTTCCCGCTTGAAAGCACATTTGGTTGCTAGAAGGTATTCACAGATTTACGGCATTGATTATAAGAAAACCTTTTCTCCTGTGGCCAAGATGACCTATGTTTATCTGTTTGTCACTTGCGGCTACTCATCATTGGCCACTGCACCAGTTTGATGTGAAAAATGTGTTTCTTCATGTTTCTTTAATCGAGGTCTATATGGAGCAACCACCTGGTTTTGTTGCTTAGGGAAAGTCGGGTCAAGTTTGTCGATTAAAGAAGTCGTATGGCTTGAAACAGTTTATGCGTGTGGTTTGGGAAATTTACTAAGGTAGTTATTTCGTCTGGCCCAAGACGATGTGCTCATGACCATTCGATGTTCTACCGTAATAACGCCAATGGCCTTCGCATTCTATTGGTGGTATATGTTGATGATATAGTGATTACTGGCGATGATGTGGCTGGTATTGCATAGCTTAAGCACCACCTTCCGATGAAGTTTCACACTAAGGATCTTGGAAGCCTTAAATACTTTTTGGGTATCGAGCTTGCTTGATCGAAGGATGGCATTTACATCTCACAGCGGAAGTATGTGCTTAATATACTGAATGAAGCGGGGATGTTATGATGCAGACCTATAGAGACTCCAATGAATCCAAATACTAACCTGCTTCAGGGACAACGCGACTTGGTTGAAGATACCGGAAGATACCGACTATTGGTCGGTAATCTGAATTACTTCACCGTCACTCGACCTGATACCGTATACCTGGTTAGCGTTGTGAAGCAGTTCATGGCCAATCCTCGAGTGGCTTATTGGGATGCTGTGATTCGGATACTTCGCTATTTAAAGAATGCTCCAGGGAAGGGTCTACTGTACTCAGATTATGGACATTTTCGGGCTGCGGGTTTCACTGATGCAGACTGGGCCGGATCTCCATCCGATCGCAAATCTACTATATAGTATTGCGTGTTTGTATGAGGTAACTTAGTCTCCTGGAAAAGTAAGAATCAGAGCATAGTGTCTCGCTCCCACGCTGAGTCAGAATACCGAGCCATGGCGAATACCACTTGTGAGCTTGTATGAATTCACTTTCTGCTTGGAGAGCTTGGCTTTGAGCCCACTTTCTCTATGAGATTATATTGTGAACATGACTCGGTCAGCCATGCTACCTACGATAAGAAATCATCCTTCCATAATCACATTAAGGCTGTCATGCGGTAATCAAGCACAAATAATAAATATAGCTAACTATCACATATACAATAGCCACAATAAACAATAATAATAAATCAATAATATCAATAGTGGAAGCAACGAAGAAATATTAAGTCTCAATAGGATCCAAGGAAATAAAACAATAACTGGTTGTCCCTTATGAGGTCACATAGGAGTCTAATAAAACGTTTAGTACAAGGAAATAATTAAAACATGAATAACTAAATAAATAAGACTCCTTACTGTTCGGCAAGCTTCTCGAAATAATCCTTATCCACCTGTTCTAATGCCAAAATATCTAGACCATGCAAAACGCAGAAGTCGTAGCGTCGAATATAATAAAATAAGGATATAACTGAGTGGTGTAACTTGTGAGTAAACAGCGAACAATATCAATATCTGCTAATAAACAATCAGGATATAATCAATACTCATGCAATTTGATTTTCATAAAGGTACAAATTCACTTTGCGCATATAAAGAGAGACGCAAATGGAAACACTCATTGTCTCCGGCTTCCCGAGGCTCAAGAGAGAAGATACCACTTTAACCCATCTACTACCTAATTACCTGAAATATATTAGTCTTAGAGATCCTATGGTTGCATGTTGCTAAATTATCTATTCTATAGGTATTTGAAACCAATTAATAAAATTTTCCTCGCAACTCAATAGTATATCCCGTCCATATCCAGGACCATGGTACAATAGTATAACCCATTCGCGCTCGAGAACACAGTACATGTCCCTCAATAACATCTCGTACACGTCCGGGAACATGGTACAAATATATCCCGTCCACGCCCGGAAAAACGGTATAAGTTAATGGCCTCTTGAGTTACAATTCGAATTTCATTCTTAATTTCCCTTTTCCCAGATTTTTATATTCATGTCAAGTATTAATATAGTGTTACTTAATGCCAACACGGGAACAAGGAAATATATACAAGTCATGTCTATCAAAGACAACAAGACAAGTTAAGAGATCTCATATAATCGGTGGCATTTGGTAAACATCACATTACAGGTATGGTTGACAAAATACAATAGCAAGATAACATCAATAATAGATAGCAGGGGTACATGTCAGTATGTTAGGAGTGGCATATTCAATCGGATCAATAACAAATTAAAAATGGTGTATATTAACCTTGCATAGGAAAATTCAGTTCTAGCAATTTAGATTAAAATACCTTTTAAATAATCGTTCTCCAAAAATGACATGTCATACACCAAAACGAAGATAATTCCACAAGGTTTTCATTATTATAAATTAGGTCATCTCAAGTTACTCCTACAAAAATTTATAAACGTTCGAGCTTGAATGTTTGGTGCTGGAAATTCCCTGGACGGCAGTCCAGAGATGATTTCCTTCGCAGTTTATGTTTATCTAAACAATTTATTTTGCAGGTAATCTTTTTACAAAGTTAAAATATTCTGAGTTAGCTTTGTAACGAACTAAAGAACACGTGCTATTGGTTTTTGTGCGATTTATAATGAATTTTACAAGATAAGGTGTACAGAAAATTCCGAAAGATATTTCATGTAAAAAACTATAATATTTTCCTTCTGTATTTTTTAACAACTGTAAAACAACCTAATGATCAAAATAAAGGTTCCAACAAGGGTTCTATAATTTCAATTAGACATTATGTAAGTGATTGACGTAGTTTAAACATAACATTAATTCCATATTCACTTTATATATTAAATATGATATATTACCATATTGATATTACGACAAACATCTAATCTTGTCGTGTTAGCATGTTAAGGAAGTATTAAAAACTTGTATCGATTGACGATCGCATGAACTGAACAACGTAGACACGACGCACGACGTCACTCAAGATCTCGGCCTTAGATGATATCTTTTGCTATAAATACAAACTTACTCTCTTTATTTTGGTGTTACGACACCTTACTCAAGCTCTCTCTCTAACACTTCTCTGTTTTTTCTCTCTGATCGCTTTCTAAATATAAATCTCACCTCTCTATTTATACTATCAAAATTACTATTCATCCTAACACTATACACATTTTATTTAATTAAAACTTTCAATGAAAATAGCATACAAAGTCTTAACGCGAATAATATTGACTAGTTTATGAATAACATATTAAGACACTATTCTATCAATTTAATATTCTAAAGAAGGAAGAGGGATTAAAATAATATGAGAACAATCTTTTGCACAAAACCCTCCTTGAACAAAATTGTATAAAAGATATAAAAGATTTTCATATCTTTATTTGATCATATCCTTTAGTTATTATCTTATTATGTATACCATATTGAATCTATTATATTTTGTATTATAATTAATACAACTATCACAACCATAATCAAGACATAATAATTATATTACTTTAAATAATAAAATATACCCAATAAAATATATTATGCCGTACAAATATTCTAGGGTGTTGCATTATACCCGACTATAAAAAAAATCGTCCTTGAATTCACGAAGAACGAAGTAAACATAACAATAATCGCATACTCAAGGAAACAAGTTCAAAAATCTCTGTCGCATTTCTTCTTCACACTCCCACGTCAATTCTCCAAGTGAATGACCTCCCCATGAAACAAGTACTAACGGGATAACCTTATTTTTTAAAACCTTCTCCCGTCGATCCAATATAGCCGCTGGTCGCTCTTCATATGATAAACCATCGCCAATATCAATTCCGAGTGGTCTGAGACATGAGTCTTATCTCGAACATATTTACGAAGTTGAGATACATGAAACACGTCGTGTACACCCGCCAATGACGATGGTAAAGCCAATCGATACGCCATCTTTCGAATACGCTCAATAATATCTAAAGGCCCCATGAATTGAGGATTAAGCTTCTCGACTGTCAAACCGTATCACTCCTCTTGTTGGTGATATCTTCAAGAACACGTGATCGCTCACTTCAAACTCTAGCAGTCTTCTTCCGGTATCAGCCCAACTCTTTTACTGATTTTGCGCTACTTTCATGTGATCACGAATCAAGCGGACTTTATCCACGGTTTGCAAAATCAATTATGGTCCCAATAATCTCCTTTATGTCGTCCCAACATACCGGCGAATGACATTTACATCCATACAATGCTTCAAATGAAGCCATCTATATACTTGCTTGGAAACTATTGTTGTACAAGAACCCCACCAAATGCAAATGATCCTCCCATGAACCCTTGAAATCTAACATGTAAGCTCTCAACGTGTCTTCAAAAGTTTGAATCGTCCTCTCGGATTATCCATCAGACTGTAGATGATATGCAAGCTCTCAACATATTTTCAAGAGTTTGGAATATTAAATTGATAGAATAGTGTTTTAACATGTTACTCATGGGCTGCTAAATATTATCCATGTTGACACTTTAAATACTATATTCATTGAAAGTTTTAATTAAATAAAACATGAAATGTTAGGATGAATAGTAATTTTGATAGTATAAATAGAGGGGTGAGATTTATATTTAGAAAGCGAACGGAAAGAAAAAAAACAAAGTGCCAAAGAGAGCGTTTGAGTAAGGTGTCGTAACACCAAAATAAAGAGTAAAAAGTAAGTTTGTATTTGTAGCAAAAGATATCATCGAGACCGAGATCTTAAGTTACGTCGTGACACATTGAGGTGGATTGTCACTTCGTGAGAAAGAAGGTTGAAGATAGGATCGTTGATACTTACTATATTCAATCTGCTCATTAGTTAGTAGATCTATTCATAAAACCTTTGAAAATGAATAGAGTGCATTTTATTTGTAACAAACTGGGCATGTATGATATGTATGCTCCAGCTTGAGGTGGAGTGTTAGAATACTCGTATCGTACACATGTCTCTTATATATAATTAGATACTTAATAAATGTGTAATAGCATAATGACATTGCCTATATAAAGAGGAGGATCAGGCTTAGACCAATCTATCCATTACATTTCCCCAAAACAATTTCTCTCATAATCTCTCTCTCCTAATTCTTCATAGCATACATGAACATTATTAACTAAAATTAAATTTATAACGATATATTTTCTTGTATTTGTTTGAGGATATCCATATCATATATCTAGATATTCGTAAACTTATTCGGATAATTTTGCTAAAATCGTGTATGTGTCCGGAAAAAATATAATATATATCTGTATCCGTATTCAGAAAATATCCGGCTACGGATGCAACCCTGGTCAAAACATTGGGAACATAAGAAACATCCATACACTACAGTAGATAAAATGAGTATGTCGAAGATGGATGAATTGAAACACCTAAGGATAAGCAAAGAAATGGCGGCATATCACTAAGTCAATAACAACTGCAATTGAATAACCTCACTAAAGTTGGATATAGAAAGGAATCTTTTGAAGCTGCAGATTATCCAATATTTCCCCTATTTCTCCCTGAAATTGCCTTCGTATCATGCCAATATTGTCTTACATTTGGTTGGTATTTGGAAAATGTTGTAGGGTATTTTGTGGTATTTTCAATCGGAGAATATTCTACAGCAAGCTTACTTGGCGGCTCCTAATTGGATTGTGGGCCCCATGGCATGGCCACATGCAGGCGTGTGGGGGGGGAGAGTTTAAGGCAACGCCTGTGGGGCCCACCACTAAAGAGATAAGAACATATGTAAAAAGGATTAGGTAATAAAAGGGTAGGGATAAAAGAAAGAACATAAGGCTTCTTTGATAAAAGTTAAAATACTAGATGTTAACTTGCTTTCATATTCTTATTTCTCCTATATTTGTTTTTTTTATCTCCTTCCTACTTCCAAAAATGCCAACAAATTATTCAACACACCCACGCATCGCGTGGGGTTTACCCCTAGTATAGAATAAAATGAGAACAAACAGGATGATACAGTTTAGGGTTGTGTGATAGAGGCCAATAAATAAAACCATAGTTAATTGAGAAACAAGGACTAGAAATAAACTAACACAACATAAACTAAAGCAATTAAAAAAGACATGCTAATTGTTAATTCAATTGAAAAATTGTCATGAACAGCTCCTCAAGATCAAGTATGATATTTCTTGAAGCATGCTGTGTTCCATTGAAAAATGTTCTCTGGACCTCGATCAATGTTAAGGAGATAATTATTTGACACATCATAAAGCCACAACACCCTCTCATAAATCATAATATTCATTCACACATTACAACATACTTGAATTAGCGCACAACATGCTTTAAAACACTGTAACATAAATAACCAACAGAAGTTGTTCTTAATAACAGTGGAAATTGGGTCAACCAATACAACATCATGGTTTACATGGTGTTCAGGCTTCCAAGTAAATTGTATCAAGGATCTAATTTAAATTATATTGAACCATGCACTGATTAGATTGGTATAATACCTATTGGTAAATAAACATATGCATAGCTGATACGCCTGCATGCAAATATATCGAAGGGTTAATTGCAACAAAAAAACAAAACACCCCTCATATATACATGTAATCACACTTCAGAAAATTTACTAACACCCAATACTTCAGTAATTTTTTAGGCCTTTAAAACTGTCGGTTTTACCATCTGGTCAAGTCAAATATCTACACTTTATAGTAATTCCCCTATCTATCCCTTATGTTATTTGTCTTCCTATGTGCCTCAAACCTCATATAAGTCCTGAACCAAGCACTTAATCTTCTGTTCTCCAGATTTCATCAACTCCAACCATTAGGTTCTCAATATCTCGAACCACTTCAATGGATGTCTCATGATCTTTCCTCCATGTACTTCACATTCTTGTAAAGAGTTCGTCTTGTCCTTTGAATTACCCACAGAATCTCACACGCGCGCGCGATGTAGTTAGTACCCTTTTGGACTATCAAAAGAAATGCATAGCATGCATTTCAGACGATTTTAAAGGTTGAAGTTTACAATTCAAACCAATGATTTAATGCTTGAAGGTTTTAATTCATTTTGCATATATTTCAATTCAACAAAATCATCTTCGTTGTTGAGATTGGATACAAGAGAACCTAAAACATCATCATCAAGGAGCACCTCTCACTTCTTCTCTCTATTTGAGATTGGATTATTTCAAACAAAATCTACTCTAAGAAGTGATTCAGCCAAGGCCTTCATATGGACACAATCGACTTTTGTACACTTAATAACCGGCCCATGTCTCGTTGGTTGATTAATTGTTGTCTTCAGCTTGCACTCTAAATATAACTAATTAATATCTAAGTTGCTGTATTTTGTAATTGGCGAAAAAAATATTTGAATGATCAACCAATTCAAGATCAAATATTCCCCGCATAATCTTTACTTGTACAAATGAATCAACAAACAAATCTACAAAATAACCATAAAACAAACACAATTTTCATTTGTAATTGCAGATCCTCTATATCACAAACAAGACAGATCAAGATCACTACAAAACAAAAAATGGAAGAACCCCTGAGAGAATTAATAGATCTTAAATTATTACTTCTTTTTTACCTGAACGAGCCAAAGGGCGGTGACGGTAGCCGCCACGCCCCAACCGCCGGCGGCGGTGATGTCGGCGGACTGAAGGCGGAGCCCAGGCTTCAGGAACTTGGACAGGCCGCCTTTTGCTGATGCTCCTATCGCCATTTTTCGATTTCTAATGGATCTCAAAAGAAAACCCTGGATTTTGTTATATTTGGGAAATTTTGTTTTCGCTTCTACCACGCGAGAATGGAGAAAAGGGAAGGGATTTTAACAGTGGAATATAGGTTTTTTTTATTCAACCCCAAAAATTCGTATTTCTAAATAATACCCCTGGAACCTAATGGCTACCAGAATAATAGCACCCATCCTATTATATCGAACGGTTCAGATCCATTCAAGATAAAATTGAACGGTCGAGATTTGTATGAAATAGCAAGCCTTTGATATTGATGTATCATGCGCGTTTTGTACGTAGAATGTGTGGCCAAGATCCCACAAGGACACCCATGCTATTATTTTCCACACAGTAGCCACTACTTTTCCCCTAAAACTTCGTATTTCTAAACGAGCAATACTTTTTCTATCCATAATTTTTCTACCAAAAAGTTTACCTAAAAGACAAAATGAGAGGACCCACAGCATCTAGGTAACGTCGTCAAACAGGTAGGCTCATGGTATTCGTCTCTTGGATAAACTTTTTGGTAGATAAATTGTAGGCAGGAAAAATATTTGTCTTTCTAAATAAGTCCCTCAAATCCTATAAGTTATATAAAAATGACGCATATTAGTTAAATAGTTATTAATTAAGCTGATAAATGCCTAATCTGTCCTTAGCAGCCTAATCAACCCTCAACCCATCCTTGTTTAGCATATGTTGTTCTCTGTAGAAAAATAATCATTTATAATTCATAAAGACGGGTTCTGAATAATTTAAGTGAAGGACCATTAGAATCATAATTATATGTATACGTGCGCGTGCAATTCTAGTGGGTGGTTGGATGTGGAATTTGGAAAAAAAATAGAAGAATAGTGTTGATAGAGTATGGAGGAAGAAGAAGAAGAAAATAAGGGTAAAATGATCATTTTAAACGGAATTTGGATGGAAAACTAACTATGAGAACCAATTCAGACAATTTATTGGGTTTGGAGATCTTATTTAAAAGTATGAAGTTTTGAATGTTTTATTTAGAAATACAAAAGCTTTGCGGGCTGAATATGAAAAAAAAAACCTTAGAATATAGAGGTTGATGGTATGCCCACCGCATGCGTAGTTTTAAGATAACCGTGACCTCTTATTTCTCGGGACAATTATGAGCTGCATGAAAATAATGAAAAATGTAGAAATATAAACAATTTGCCCCAAAAAGAAAATATGTTATAACCATGCAAGTTATCTCTGAGTTATTTTTTTCTCTCTGAGAAGTCATGCAAAATTTTTCAACACTTTCGAAAGATAAAATGAACGGTTCAAATAGATGTTTTTCATACATTTTTGTACTAGTTTTAATTTTAGGACAGGAAAAATGGGACTATAGCATACCATAGCCCTTCTCAAAAGTGCAGACTAAGGGACATGCCTTGCCCAACTTAAACCTTGTGGCATCTAGCCCACACTTTTACCCTTGCCGTGCTCTTGGTAGCGCTGGGATCGGTCCTCTTTAAAAGAATTGTTTCATATTAAATTACTTTTCATTTTGAATAAAAGAAGAACACAAGTATCAACAGCACTTAAAGGCAGCCAAGAAAATTTGTTTATCAAAATTTAGACAAGGATAATATAAACACGATTCTCACGACTTCGATCTTTCAAATTTCAAATTAGAGAACGAACATTCAAGGTACACCCAGGAGTTGCAAGTAAAGAAAAATACTTAGCCTGCTCATGTGAAATTTCTACCAAACTCTACCCAAGAGACATACACCATGAGTCCATCTACCCACCTGTTTGACACTATTACCTAAATGTTGTGGATCCTACCATTTTGTCTTTCGGATAGGGTTTCAAATGGGTAGTAAAATTTTGCTCGAAAGTAAAAACACTACAAACCCTCTTTAGTTACTTAAAAACCTGGTTGAGAATAACATTTCTTCAATTATCACTTTCGAATAATACAGAATGGCCTTTAAAACACTAACTATTTCCTCAACTTGTTTCACAGATTTTCATTGAACCTCTCACAAAATACCTTTTTCCAATTGGATCACAAAATCTTATCTTGTCCAACCAAATCTTCACAGCTCTTAAATTAAGCATTTGGTTGAAACTTGGCAAAATAAAGATTACAACAAAACGCACAAACATTTAAATGGAATTCGGAATCCTTTTGTCCTCTCTCTGATTACTATCCTGCTCTTTATCAGGATTTCTTCTGCCTTTGTCGGGCCCACCGATGACACCCCAGGTCTCAAACTGCCTATGCCTTGCTCTGGCCCTCTCTTTCTCTTCTTCGGATTTTATGGCAAAACAGTACGGGCATGAGACGCCATATTCCCATTCTGGAGCTTCCATGTCTTCATCGCTTACCGGTTGCTTACACCCGTAGCATAGTTTATAGTTGCCTTGAATTAAAACCATGATCGACCGACACTCTCTTGTCAAACACGAAACATTCTCCCTCCCATAGGCTCTCCTTCTTTGGGACTTCCTCTAGATATTTCAGAATCCCACCCTCTAAATGATAAACCTGGAATAAATGAACATGCAATGCTGTAAAACAAATTTTAAAACGCTGATTATGTTTTCGGCTGTCAACCACTTTGAGTAGAATTAATCGGGTTAATAATCTAGACATGCTGCATAATCGGCACACAAAACTCATGCAGACAAATGGCAAGTTAATCAGGAGCGTATACTACAGGCATTGCTTATCCGATATTCTATATCCAAAACCTGGTACCCGAACCAAATCTCGGCAGTAACAGCATCAAATATGTCGTTTTTGTGATTGGAATTGGCCATCTCGGATCGGAATATTGCATGTTTTATTGTCTGAATAAAGAAATTAGTAAAAAATTCTAAAATAAATAGCAGAAACAACTATAAACAATTATAGCAAATTGTTTATTAATTAATCTTGTCTACTTTAACAAAGTTGCAAAGATAACTATAAACTTTATGACATTTTTAAATTAGTGATGTCAAATACACCACTAATCCATTGAGTAACTAAACACTAAAACCCCAATAATCAATTGGTGAACCCTAAAGGTTAAAAACTCGGTATCAATCTCTTCAAAACTCGACCGGACATTTTCGGGATCGCGATCGGCCGAGATTTAAAACCATGCCACAAACTTGATATCCAAGTAATCTAGGATCGGAACTTCCCGTTTCTCCCCGTCAATTTTTCTTCTTCTCTTCACTGAATTTTTAGTATTTATTTTCACATATTTTCTAGGCATGACTGCATCTGTAGTCCAAGTATTTGAAAAGGTCAACTGTGCACAATTTAATACAGCTTTAGTTTATGGAGGGGAGAACATTATCATGTACCACTGATTTTGCGCGGCGATATTGCCAAACCTTTATTTGATAAATCCACACCAAAAATTGTGTATGGACAAAATTAACCCCAACCACATCAGCCTTTTGATTTTTGTCTTTTTATGTTGTCCTTCACTGATCCCAATCTGGATCTGGATCCCGTTCACGGCATCGATGTAGCACTTCCCCGTAGCGATTGCAGGATGGTCATTGTCAACGAGATCACGAAGATCCACAGCCTCAAGGGTTCGTCGCCAACGCGATCGAGCTCCTCCATCATGTTGTCGACATTTTCCTACGACGAGATCGAGATGAGGGAGTTGAGGTCCTTGTCGGGGAGTTGATACTTGATGACGCCAATCTCGCCTCCGAACACGCAGCAAATCCTCCAGGATCAAGGAACACTGGGGCGAGATGGTCGGGTCAGAGGAGAAGACGGAGGTTGTTGGAGAGGATGAGGATGCGGAGGTGGGACAGGAAGGAGGTGGGGAGGGAGGGGATATGGCCAGTGAGGTTGGAGGAGGAGAGGTCGAGGGTGAAGACACGGCGGGTGAGGGGTCATAGGTAGAGGAGGGGCGATAGGATGCGATTTGGGGAATGAAATTAAAGGCTTATATAGTTGGGGTTAATTTTGTCCATATACAAGATTTATCAAATAAGGGTTTGGCAATATCGCTACCCTTGACCTTTGATTTTATAACTTTTAACTTAGTATTAATATTTTATATTAATAATAGTTTTAATAGGTTTTCTATGAAAGTAATTTATTGTGGACAGAAACTACCTCTTGGAAACCTTTGCTAAGAAGAAAGCTCGAAGCCTTCTCACATCTGATTCCTCCAGTGCAGTACATGGCAACACGAGGGAGTTTCTTGGTTTCTCCATGATTGGTTCCTTCTTTGGTATCATCACCTGAGCTTTCAGACTCTGTACTGGACTTCTGGTTTGACTCGTACAATTGAAACTGATCATCTGCCCATGAAGGGAATTCTTGAAATGCTGTGGTGTATGGATCAACCGCTCCTTTAAACTTTCCTATGCGAGTTTCATATGTGTTCCGCACATCAATTACCACCTGATTAAGTACCAAAAAACAAAAACTAAAAAATATATAAAGCATAATCATTGACATAAGAAATTGCAGTTATGAGTTTGCCAGACAAACGTTATAAAACACTACAGAAGAAAAAAAGGAAAGAAAGCTAAAATGAGGTGTATGTGAAAATGGAGTTGGCTTAACATAGCCAATTTAGCATTGATTTATGCAGTTCAAGTCCACTATAGCATGAAAAGCCTTTGATATATTCAGCTACATTATAAACAAATCATTTAACCCGATTCATCATATTATTCCCGATACAAAATGAATATGAGATAATTGATCCCCATCAATCAAAGTCATTACTCCAATCAAAATGGGGGCATTAATGGTATAGGTCTTAGTCATTATGGCTAGACAAAATTTAATTGATTTATACTCCGCATACATGTTTATGGTTGACAAAGGCCTAAATGAAAGTTTATTGTTCGATAGGAGTGAGTGGAGGTGAAGGATTCATGTGATCGGCCCGGCGTGATTCTCATGTTGGTTCATGTAGCCTACCCCATATGCTTGGGATAAAGGCTCAGTTGTTGTTGTTGTATACTCAACATACATGTTCAATCAGTGTCCCCAAATTTCTGATTTACAAACTAAGAACTAAAATATGTCGTGAAATCCAGAAAACCAAATGGGCAGATAAGAAAGAAGGTCTACTCTTGATGCGCTTTAAGCTTCTGTAACCCCACAGCAGCCATTGATATTTGCTTAATCAACAAAGAACATCGATAGAAAGGAATATGCAAAGTATTGCTCGCAGAAACTGTGTCAAGCTTCATTTCTACAACATAATACATCGTGTAAGAAAAAAATATGCATGCAGCATTAAATCACTCACAGTATCTGGATTGCTTATCAGTGCATTCCAATCCTTTGGGTGCACATACTTCCCAACTCTTTCAGTAGGCATGACACTCGGATCTCCAAACGAGACGATCTGTGTATAGAAAATATGTAGAAAGCTCAAGATCTAGAATAAATCAATCTGAGAATTAAAAAATAGCTAAGTCGCAAGGAAATCCCCCTCACTTTAGCCTGATTAGCAGGACACCATTTATTTGAATGAAAAATCAGTATTTTACCCCTCCAACTTCAATGCCATTGTTATTTCTATTTCCGTCAAGTTTCTATTCCCAATATATTCCTGATGTTGCATCATTTCTTCTGCCACTACTTCATTAAGAACCTGTGACTGGTATTTTCGAGAAGGATTTTGGCAATAAAAATATGCCTATATGCGACAAGTCAGCAGTCGTTAAATAGGCTCAAAGTGCAAATATATAAACAAAGAGTAGTTTCCCACTAATAGGCAATAGTGAGGGGATTTATTGCAATGTAGCCTAACATATTTAGAAACCAAAGTTTTGATTGTTTACCCTCAAAACAAGTAGTCATACCTCTTTCTTCACCTTCACACGCACATGATCCCATCGGAAGGGTGCATCTTCCCCAGCTCCAAGGGGCGAGTGACTACCATGTCCATGATGGATGGCCTCTTCCTCTGCACTAACAGGTGACTCCACCATCCGTAGACCCTTAAGGCGCTCATCAGCTTGAATAAATTCCAAGACTGTTTCAACTGATTCACGAGTCCCACAAATGCTACCATTGATTCCTTCTGGCGCTAGGATTATGCCGCCTGAAACACGCTGGACACGATCAGCTATGTGAGGAATATCTTTTTTCTGTCATATAAACAATCTCATCATGGTATATTAAAAACTGTGAGCAGGAACTAAGAATGTGAAGAAGACCTCTTGAAACATGTAATAGAATTCACAATAACACTGTGCCCCGAAAGGTTTCATCTGTTGCAGCATATAATCCATAACAAATGCAATGCAGCATCTGTTTCCGGTGGAAATCGGGGCTTTCGCGTTCATTTCCATTAAACGGTTACGGGCAATTTTCTCATTTTACAAGTATGTAAATGTATGCAAAAAAAATAAAAAGAAAAAAATATTGAATCTGAGGATTCGATGTGGCGGTAGGATCCTTCGTAAACACGAGCTTCCTTTTGACTGTACGGCACGAAAGAAGTTGTCGGATAGAATCTCAGCAAAAAGAGCTACAAGGTTTCGACTGATCGACCGGATCTTGGCTTCAAGTCTTCGATGTCTTGAACCTTCGAATCTTCAAGTCTTGGTCTTTAAAGTCTTCATCTTGAAGAGTTTCAAGAAGAGTCTTCAATGGAGGAGTCTAAGCGAAGGAGTAATGGTTTCCACCTTCGCGAAGTCTCAAGACTCTAAGAAGAGACAATGGCCGAGAGAGAGAAAGATGGCAGATGCAAAGCTTCCGTGCAAAAAATCCCACCTTCCTGAAAATAAGCCAATAGGGGCTCTATTTGTAAGGAAATTGGGATAGACGGCGGGTAACCCACGAACGGCGGACGACGGAGGCCGCGGACTACGGACGACGGGCATGCTAGACGATAGACAACGGGGGCCGCGGACAACAGACAACAGGCCGCGGACGACAGGCATGCCGGAAGACAGACAACGGACCGCGGATGACGGGCCACGGACAACGGGGCCTGCGAGCCATGGAATGGCGGGTCGCGGTCTGGGTGCGGGTGCGGGTCCGGGGCACGGACAAGGGTGCGTTCTTGACTTAATTTTCTTAACATGGATGGAGGTGATACGAAACGATATGGTTGCCAAAGGACTTAATGAAAGTATATTGTTCAATAGAAGTGAGTGGAGGCGGAGGATTCATGTGCTGGACCCGGCGTGATTCTCATGTTGGTTCATGTAGCCTACCCCATATGTTTGGGATAAAAGGCTCAGTTGTTGTTGTTGGGCACAAACTTCTGCTCTTGAGTCTTTACGAGTTCAATTTTTATTTTACCCGTCTACAAGACCCCTTTCAAAGTTATTGAACTCCGTGGTTGGATCTTCAAGAACTTTAAACAGAGATGAGCTGACAAAAAAGGTCGTATCAGGTGAACCGTCCCGCAATATCCGAAAATTTGGAAAATGGAAACGTTGGTCTTTGGGCCTTACTATCTCTTCAAAAATGCTGAGAGATTACAGCTACGTATATCGAAGGTGTAGAGCGATGTACCCTTAAACCATGTCCCATTCAGTGGTGACCTTCCAACAGGCGCGCTGAAATAGGTGCAACGATAACCTTCTAATAGACGCGCTGACCAAAGAGAGTCGAACACATCGGTAACTTTTCAATAGACACGTTGGCTCAGATACAGTGGTAACTTTTCAATAGGCGCACTGACGAAAGAGATATCAAACATGGTGGTAACATTTCAATATGCATGCCGGTTCAAATGCAGTGGTAACTTTTCAATCGACGCACTGACAAAAAAGAGTGTTGAATACAGCGGTAACCTTTCAATAGACGCGCCCGTTCAGATATAGCGGTAACCTTTCAATAGGCACACTAACCTTAAAAAACTGGGGTATCGGAACATGGCGGTAACATTTTAATATGCACGCCGGTTCAGGTGCAGTGATAACCTTTCGGTAGACGCATTGACCAAAAAGAGGTTTTGAATATGGCGATGACATTTCAATATGCGCGCAGATCTAAGTGCAGTGATAACCTTTCAATAGATGCACTGGCCAAAAAGAGGAAACGAACACGTCATTAACATGTCAATGTGCGCGCCGGTTCAGGTGCAGTGGTAGCTTTTTAATAGACGCACTGTCAAAGAGAGGGAACGCCGCTTGGGATCATAAAAACGCCGTGCTGTTTACTGGAGATATAAGTGTGACACTTCGCTGGGGTTTTTTTCTTCGTTGGAGTTAACCTTACTAGAAATTCTGGTTGTGGGAGAAGGGTGCCGCTTGGCGACGGGCGTAAAAACCGTTATTCCCTGATTTTAAATCAACGGGTTTAGTTTTACGACTAATTGGGTCAAACTCCCTAATTAATAAGGAGTTCGGCTCACAAAATTAATCATCTTACGACATCCAAAAGTGTGAATAGGGAGCGTTGGTCGTTGGAACCCATTACCTCTCCAAAGACGCCGAGAGATTACAGCGACGTAAGTCGAAGGTATGGAGAGATGCACCCTTAAACCATGTTCCATTTACATGAAAGGAGAGCAAGCTCTCAACTTTCAAAGAGGCGTATTTTTCGGCTTACGTGCATTGCACGTATCGCGTTAGGCGCTGGCACACTGCGTAGCGTGTGTAACTTTTGGTACCGGTGCACGTGCGATGCACATAGTAAATTTGGTATCAGTACACATGCGATATACATAATACATTTGGTGCCGCTACACATGCGGTGCACGTAGTAGATTTGGTAGAGAATTAAATCCAAATCATATTGAGAATTAATTGCCTAACATAGGAGATTAGTTGGTTAAACTAATTCCCTAAAATTTAAATTAGGAAATTAGTTTATTATTTAAAACTAATTCCTGAAAGTAAATTAGGCAACTAAATGGTTTGAATTTGATCTCTTAAGATATGAAATCAATTCAAATCCAAGAATTATTTAAATCTGATTTCTTGAGATATGAAATCAATTTAAATACAAGTCCTATTTAAAGAATAAAAATAAGGTTCCTCATCTTCATAAATATTTGTTCTTCAAAACCATGGTGAGAGACAGAGATGCTGCGATCCATCTTGAAGACGAAGAATTTTCCGATCACGAAGACAATACGAATTTTCATGTCGATCCATCGAAGGGTAAAAAAATAAATTTATTTTTCTTTCTGCAGGGAAGAATACGGAGAGGGGGTCGCCACAGCCGACGAGGACCGCCGGAGTCGCACCGCCGCCTACGGGCAACTGGTCGCCGGCGGCGAGCGGCCAAGGCGTCGCCCCGGCCGATTGCAGGCCACGCAACCGGCACAGATCGGGCCGCGCGATCGGCGCGACGCGGGTCGTGCCGCTAGCGCAGCTGCAGCCCGGGGCGCGGGCTGGGCCTTCAAGCGCGGGTCGGTTCTCCTTTGCGGGCCGGACCGAGTTTGACCATGTAAAATTTGCCTTCTTTCGATTGTAACTAATCCCTGTTGCTCTTTTTACAGGCGATTTTCCCTTTGAAGAGATGAATCGAAAGCATTTGATAGAATCATGGTCTGGTTTCACTTCTAATCATTATACGTACAGAGATGCACTTTCAGCAAAGAGTAACCCAAATCGTCGTGCTATGTTTCGCCATTGGTCGGCGACTCAGCTCCGTCAGGCCAGCACTTGTCTTCCTCTTATTTCTAAGGAGGGAAAGGCCGTCCATCAAAATCCGAACTTTCTTTTTGGCAATACGTGCTCTTCACCAACAGATTGTACTTCTCCGAAAGCCAGCCTATTGTTGTTTAGTTATGAGGAACATTACTACATTGGCGTGATACCACGTCAGCACCCACTTCGGTATTTCCGCCGCACGACCTACCCCCGGCTCGAGGATTGGTTTTTAGGCGTATCTTCGGCCGGGATTAAAAAAGGATACCTACATAACAATAGCCATAGCAAAGGATCTACTTCATTTCTGGGATTGGGCCCCGATTCATGTCAGGAAGCTATTCCTGCTGCCGAGCATTCTGCCCCTGCTGCCACCTTTAGGAACGTCTTCGTGGAGAAGAGAGGCAATTATCCTTATGGAGATAGGTTCCGGGCTATCGGCTGGATGTATCATTCGCCGTGGAGTGATTTTATAAGGTCTGGGCTACATGACTTTCATGAAGATCTCAAGCGAGCGGGTCTATATGCCGCAGTGAGAGCCAGTAGATATGGCATTGCACACCATCCGCGCATCTTCTAGGCGATATTGGAGTTGTTTGACCCTGCTAGCGGTAGCTTCTACACTCCGGTCGGGAAGATAGGTCTCACTCTTCATGAGATGTGGAGCTTTTTCGTCTTCCCTTTGACGGTCATCTTTACGAGGAGATTATGTCCACTAATCAGGACTTAGATGTAGACCATCAGGACTTCCACCATATTTTGGACGAGCTTATTCGCCACTATTCTATTTGTGCCTCGGACGGGAGCAAAGGCCGTCTCAGCATACAGGCATGAGGCGAATATATCTTTGGCTCTTTAAGGAATTTTGCATCTCCGACGCCTCGACGTCTGTCAGCAAAAGATATAGCAGCAGGAGAGCAAGTGTTTCCGGATTATGTCCCGGAATTCGATAAAGGAAGTTATCTTCTTGGCACTACCTTCAAAGGTATCTACAATTCGATCGGACGCCCGTTGTCTAGGCTTGCACATTCATTGGCTTTTTGTCTGTATGGATCAAGAAGTGTGTGATCCTTCTGAATTCACGAGTGTCGAGACGTTATTCCCAGCTGTCGCTATTGCTTGCAGCCGGAACATTGCTCTGCTTCCTGCGGTGATCTGCGACATCGAGAGAGGATTGAGGCGGGTCGTATCTACTCTGTCCACCGGTAAGGCTCCCGATTCAAGGTCACGGATGATGGATCCTCGAGATGGCCTGAATGTTAGAGTAAGCCTACCGTTTATGTATTTAGTATCCCGGTTTGCCCTCCATTACCGGGGATTGATTCCCGCGCGGCTATATACGAATGCTGAAGGGGGTCCAGCTCTGCTCGAGCTCTACAGCGAGGCGTGCTGGAGTTTGGATGGCATGAAGGCCATCAGGGCACATCTTAACCATCCTTGGAACTACCAGATACATTGGTGCATACCTCGATCGCCCGTTGAGACCCTAGAGGGGCCTTCCGTCCGATCTCCTATACTGGTTTATATGCATCCGTCCGTCACACCTTATATGGCGGTCGGAGGATCGTTGTTTTATTGAGTCATATCTACCTATGCGATTCGCAAGGCAGTTCGGATACGACCAGCTCTATATCGGGAGTCCGAATGTACAGTTCTCCTATGAGGGGAGCCTTATCGATGGAGCTCGCGCTTGACGATATTTCATCAGCACGTGTTCGTCTTCTAGATTGGATCTCCTGTTCTATGAGCCGTCCTTGGTGACTAGCGCAACTTTCTGCCAGTGGTACGATCAAGTCAATTTATTGGATCGCCACTTTGATTTTGGGCAGACCTTCCTCTGTCTCTGGACTACCGATTGAAAGGGTAGAAACAACAGTAGCTACCTGACCACAAGCGAAAAAGACGCGCAAAAGGACGGGGAAGGAGCAAGTCCAAGGGATTAGCTTCTGTCATCCTGAATACAGATCATAGAACTACTGCCGATCATTCAGAGAAGTCTTCCTTTTCACATGAGGTATCTGCAGAGAGTGCTCCGCTTTCCCATCGGGTGGGGCGGAAGCAGACAGTAGGAGGTCCCTCTATACGGGTTCAGACCGCAAAGTCTGAGTGGTCGACTCTTTCGTCTATGGAGATATCTCGGTCGTCTCGTGTCGCATCTGTTATATCTGAAGGAGATGGGCACTTAGTACAGCAGCCGGTCGAAGATCTGTTCGAGCTTAGAGATTTCAACTTTAGCAATCCAGCTTACAATCCGGAAAGTTAATCTCCTTTGGTTTGATTTACCGTTTTATTTCCTTTCTCGCACTTTATGGCTTTAACTGAACGAATCTCTTTGGCAGATCCTTATTTTCACCATCCCGTAGAAGGACGACGTACATACCGGTCAGGACGGTGCTTCTCTCCGAGCGTTGTGGGACTTCGCCAATATGTTCCTTATGGATCAACTCGAGTCGCATCTAGGAGAGGGGACCAATGTCGCATCCCGTGCATCTTGCAGCGCTCAGGTCGTTTATGGAGATAACACAACGCACCCGTCGGCTGGATTGTGTAAGTAAACCTATCTGTTCAATTTAGTTTTTTTCGTTTTACAGCGGACTAATACGCTTCTTTGTCTCCCCTGAGTTTCGTGCAGCCTTTGAGGACACGGTTGACGTCGCGACGCCACGAAAGACTGGATCCATGGATCCGTCTCAGAGAGCACCAAAGGACGTATTGATGAGTTCTTCGCAAATGAAGGTTGGAGATCCTGCTGCTGCTCCTCCTCTGATGCATTCCTCTATCCCCGTTTGCGAGATGCCACGATTTGATCACGTTGCCGTGGAGGTCATGGGTGATGGCGTGGTTTCATCCCAGGACCATCATAGCGCAGCGCTTTAGGTCCTACTCAGCCTTCGGAGCCTAGCATGCTCGCTACAAGTATGTAGTTGTATTGCTTTACATTTTTAACACTTTTACCCTTAATATTTTTATAACACTCCCGTTTTGCAAGGATTCCAGGTCTGTCAGCCGCGGAGCTAGCTGTACCTGAGTTTGTGCCTATTGAGACACCTTCTATCGATGACCGTCTTAAGGGTGCCAGAGCACGGCAGAGCTGCGGCAACTTTTGCCCGTCGTTCCTTGTATCAGAGCATAGGATCCTACCTCCACGAGACCCTCAGCAGTACAGGTGCCACTACCCAGCCGATCAAGATGTTTCTTTTTGGCTTCGTTATTATCTAGGCGGATGTTATCTTCGGTCGTCATTTAGTTGCCATTGTCGTGCGATACAATGGGATCTACATCTCCAACGGAATCACCGCCTCGCATCCGTAGATTAGCGCGAATGGCATGTTCCCTATAGGAGTCCGTACCGACGTGCGATCCGCCCAAAGACACTCACCAAATTCGTCGTCTGGTCTCACTTATTACCGGAAACAAACTTCTTCACTATCTTGATAATAGTCTTGTTGAAGGCCTCCGCCAGCAAATTAGCAGCCAGATTATAAGGAGTCAAGGCCACACTTTGGATTCCGAACTTTACACAGAACTGCTTGAATGCTTGGCTGATAAACTGGGGACTGTTATCATGCACAATGCGCCTCGGGACCCCGAACCTGTACAAGACATGGTGTCTCAGAAAGCTGGTCACCTGACTGGTCTTGACTTCTTTAAGCGGTATCGCTTCCGCCCATTTGAAAAAGTAATCAGTCACCGTTAAGATAAAACGGTGTCCCCTAGTTGACGGAGGGATGGTGGGGCCGACGATATCCATACCCCACATCTCGAACGGCCATGAAAACATCGTTGGATGCAAGAACTCCGGGGTTTGGTGAATGAAATCGGCATGGTACTGGCATGTCGGACACCTTTTGGTATATTCCATTGCATCGGCTACCATGGTTAGCCAATAGGAGCCAAGACGCCTCAACCGATTTTGCAACTTAGGATGAGGCTGGTGGGCTCTACAAGTTCCATCGTGGGCTTCTTTTAGGACGGCTTTAGCTTCGAATCCGGCTAGACATCGAAGTAATATACCGTCGAAAGAGTGACGATATAGATTCTTCATGGTCAGATCGTAATAGAAACACGCCGATCTTTGTCTTACCGACGCGGCCTCCTTTGGGTCCTCGGGGACGATGCCATGGAGGACAAAGTCTATGATGGCGAAACGCCAATCTTTCCCTACGAAAGGCGATGTAGAGAGGGCTGTTACTACCTTCAATTCTCGGGGCTTAAGTTTTAGGCAGTACAGATGATGGCTAGCGACATGTATGACTTGCTTCTTTCTACAGGGTAAAGAAAGGATAGCCGCAAGGCCTGTCAACGCATCTGCTCGTGGGTTCTCATTCCGCATAATATGTTCGAGGCTAAAGGTCTTGAATCCATCGATGATTTCTTTCACAACTTGGTAGTATGGTAGAAGACCTTCGTGACGGACCTCGTACTCTTCGTTAATTTGCTTCACAATCAACTGAGAGTCGCCTTTTGCCTCCAAGCTTTCCACCCCAGCTCTTTAGCTAGGGCCAAACCGATGAGTAGGGCATTATACTCGGCCATATTATTAGAGAAAGGTTTGGTCAAGGAAAACGATCGGAGTATGACCTCGTTTTCAGGCGTAAGGAAGACTACCCACGCCAGCTACCATTATGTTCTTTAGGCTAACTCTAAATGCGCCATCGAACCATAGCTTCTACGGCCTTGGCTCCGTGGTGAGGTTGGCCTCATAAACTTCATCGGGTATCTCGTCGTGCAGCTTTGAGTACCCTGAAACTGGAAGGTCGGCTAGGAACTCAACGATGGTGTGACCCTTAAGAGCCTTTCACGGTACCAACTCCGTGTCGTATTGCGACAACAAGATAGCCTACTTTGCTAATCTCGAGTTTAAAGCGCCTGGCTTGGTCATAAGGATTCTCAATAGGTTAACATTGGAAATCACTTTAATTGTTCGACCCACTAGGTAATGTCGCATTTTTTGGACTGCGAATACTAGTGCGAGGCATTCTTTCTCTACTGGGGTGTATCGTGACACTGCTCCGACCATTATGCAGCTGAGGAAGTAGACGGCTTGCTCGTGTCCCTGATCGTTGTGTTGTGCCAGCATCACGCCCAAAGAGTGACTCGTTGCGTGCACATAGAGCAGATAGGGTTTCTGGAGATTGGTGGCACTAAGACCAGCGGCTTCGTAAGATAAGCCTTAATATCTTCGAACGCCTTCTGACACGCTTCATCCCAGACGAAGGAAACATTTTTGTGCATCAATCTGGAGAATGACTGGCATTTGCTCGACAGATTATTGATGAATCTTCGAATGTATGCCAAACGTCCTTGGAAGTCCCGGAGCTCTTTTAAATTTCTCATGGACGGCATCTCTATGATGGACCTGACTTTGTCGGGGCCGACGCTGGTTCCAGTAGCTGTTACTACGAACCCAAGAAACTTCCAACTCGATACTTTGAAGGACTTAGCGGGGTTCATCTTCAGATCGTGCTCTCGCATAATATTGAAAGCGGTCTACAGGTCTTGGAGATGAGTCTTCTTTTGCTTGCTCTTGATGGCAATGCCATCGATGCAACACTCGATCATCTTGCCGAGATGTTTAGAGAAAATTCAATTCATAGCCCTCTGATAAGTAGCTCTAGCATTCTTCAATCCGAAAGGCATCACAGTATACACATAGATTCCCCGTGTTGGGGTTCTGAACGCGGTGTGTTGCCAAACGTCTATATGCATCTTGATCTGATTGTAAGCTGAGTAGCCATCCATAAAGGACATTCGCTCGAAGCCACAAGTGTTGTCGATCATGATATCGGTGATCGGTAACGGAAACTCGTCTTTCGGACAAGTCTTGTTCAAATCATGGAAGTCGATGCATATTCGCACTGTTCCATTTTTCTATGGCACCAGAACAATGTTAGATACCCAGAGTAGGTATTGGACCTCTTTGACGAAGTCAGACGTTATGAGCTTCTCCACCTTTTTATCGATGGCGTCCATTAACTCTAGCTTCAACCGTCGTTGTGTCTGGACCACAGGTTTGACTTCGGATCAGATGCTTAAGCGATGAACTGCTACATCTTTTTTCAATCCTGCCATATCTTTGAAGGTCCACGCGAATATGTCAATGTATTCGTGAAGCAGTGCAATGAGCTCCTGTCGGTCCTTGGGAGAAAGACCCGCACTGATGGAAATGGGTCTCGGAGTGCTGTCATTTCCAAGATTTACCTGTTCCACTCTATCATCAGTGGGTGACTCTTGTAATTCAAAGCGGGCCTCCCACAGTTCGTCTTGAAGTTACGCCCATGACTCTTCTTCGTCGTAGGTCACGGATGCCATGTTAATTGAGAATTCTTGAAAAAAACCATTGATCTCGATATCAGATTCAAAATCCCATTCCAAAGTGTACAAAGAGTGTGTGAAGGACCCATCGGAACCATCATCCCGCTCAGATACTTCAGGAGGGGTGATATAACCCAACCCCGGCCTGTTTGGTCGTAATAATTTACATCACGTCCCTTTAGGCACAAAGGGTTTGAGCCTTCCGGCTCACCCTTGATCATGGTTAAGACCAAGACGAGTTTCTAAGTCATATCCCTGATTCTTCATCATCTGGCGCACGCCTTCACTATAGTGGTGGAACTCTGGCACTTCATCTTCAGATTCTTCCGAAATCAAATCATTGTCCGCTTCGAAACAACCAAAGTGTATTGGTGTTTCATTCTCGAACTTAACCGGGACAACGAAGTAGGTCCTATTTGGACGCTGGGACTCTCCGAATTCATGTGATATCCTAATTATGGGCACATTTAGTGTAGGATCGGAATTCAAACACAACACCCATTGCGGAACATTGTCTCCGAGTCTAGGTGAGGTCTTTGCACACAACTCGTAATTAAACCTCACTTTATTAATGATGAACTTGGATTCGGGCGCACCAGTCTTACAAACATTTTCTAGATCTATCACAAAGGGTTTTATAACACATCGAGGAATGTTCTCAGACTCGGTGTTCGCCTCATTTCTTCCATCCTAACGGTTCTCCAAAGGATACGCCTCCAGATGGGACTCATCTGGGGCTACGCTTTGACAGAGCTGAGCTTCCGTGAAGTGGGTTCGAGTCCTTTAAACGGGGCCAGATCCGCCGTTATTGAATGTCGGACTCCTTCTGCATCGATGTATTTTATTACCTGATGTTGGGTCGAAGGCACGATCTCATTTTCATGGATCCAGGACCTTCCGGGTAGCATGTTGTAAGACGGGTCAGCCTCAATCACGAAAACCGTAATGTACGACCCTAAATCCCCGACGCGCAGTCTTATTTTCCCAGAGCTTAAGTTGTTATGGGCATCGATGCCGGAGATATTCGTGCTGGTGTATACTAGCTTCTGCTCTGGTATGCTGAGAAAGTGCAGTATTCTTCGGATCATGATACTCACCGCTCCACCAAAACATGTGATACCTTTTGGTTGCCGATATACATTGTGAAGTATAGCGGCCTCGTGTATTTGATTGACGGGGTCTTCACGTTTTGCTGCGAGAAGGTGATGACCTGATCCTCCCGTGCAATCTGGTTGACGTCTTTTTCAGCATGGCGTTTTTGAACGTCCACAACGAATGTCTTTGGATCCTGTAGCGCCTCCTAAAGGGCCGCTAGGGTCTCGGGAGATAACTTGATCAACTCAAGCATAGTAACTCTGGCTGGGATACTAGCGAGCTGACTCATAATGTCAAACGGACGCGGTCGAACAGGGGTCGTGTCACTATTCTGACCTTTCTCTGCTGGCATAACTGGGGCTGCAGAGGGCTGAGTTTCAACCTGAACGCCCCGGCGGAAGTAAGACTTTCCGAAGCACGAATCGCCTTGCGGTGGTTGCGCTGTGGTAGCGGCAAATACCTCCTCGTTCTCCGAATCGGAGAGGACGTGGGGAATATTTTCGTTCTCACCTTGGATGACGGACACCACATAGCAAGTTTTTGACTTTCCCTTCTTCTTTGATGCAAACGTCCACTGCTTGTCGTCCACTAGATCAGGATAGACCCCATGTACTCTCCCGTTGGCAACACCAGGGGGACCAATCCTTTACTTTGCCGGTCGTGGAGGTCAGAACTGACCACTTCCTACCCGACCATTAGGATCGGGACTACTCCGTCTTTGACGGACTCTGGAGGGAAGTCACCGAATTGGGCTGACGTAAAGTTCGCCAAGACTTGGCACTGCTGCTCATCCAATTGTATCACCCAGCATCTACTAGTGTCTGAATTTTATTCCGTAGAACGTAGCAATCCCACGTGGGATGCTCCACGTAACTGCGGAAAATGAAATAGTTGGGATCACCCTTGCGGTCAATTTCTTCAGGACGCAATGGCGTGGGTAGCTGAATGAACCCTCCTTTGATCAGCACGTCTGCCAGAAATGGAACAACTTCAACCTTGAAAGACAATGGAATGTCCCTTCACGGCTGTGCGAGGATCTGTTTGTCCTTGTCCAGGTAGAGGAAGCACTTGTAGACCGGCTTGCCGTCCTTCCTAGGGGCTTGCCATTTTCTATTCGGGTCTTGGGAAGGGATAGTGATCACCATTGTTTCCTGGGTCTTCTCCTTGGTCCATTTACTTGCGGTGCCACATGGTTTACTGTGCGACTTGGAGTTTGGGAGGTCTCCCAATTAGGTGGATGTATCCTCCGCAGTTTCAGCCATCTAAATGAGCTCAGCCCATAAGCTCACCCTGTTTGCGCCCAAGTATCTCCGGATGTGCGGGAAGTCGTCCCGACACATCCATAGAGACATTGAACGAGATCTCACCCTTAACCGTTGGGCGACATCGTGAAACCTATCGATAAAAATTTGAATCTTCTCACCGGAGCGATAAGTTTCTCCCTTCAAACTTGAATAGGTTTTACGGGGCTCGATCTCGTAGAACCTTTCTAGGAACAATTGTCATGTTGTACTCCACAAAGACAGCGTCCCTGGGGTGAGAACCTTCACCCAATTGAAAGCTGCGTCTTTGAGGGTCTCGACGAACAATTTGACTAGCAGCGGATCATTTCCCATCCAGTGTCCAGCCTACGCCTCAAACTGGTAAACATGTTGCTGAGCCGAACCGGTTCCTTTGTAAGATTAGAAGCTGATCGGTTTGTATTTCGATGGATAGGAGATATCATGTCATTCCGCCGGGTACGGTTTGGCAAACCCACCGGTCATTACCTTCTTCCCTGTCTGAATCGCTGCCATCATCGCCCGCATTTCGGCAAGGTCGGCTTTGACGAGGACTCGTCATGGTCAGACTGGTTCCCTGAGTCATGGCGTATTTGCTCGCCTGTATACTCAGGGTTGGATTCTCGCGGGGTCCCAATCAAACCTTCTTCAGCATGAACTGGGCTTGACTGAACGTGGCCAACACCAGGCGCCTTCATGTGGAATTAAGGCACTTGTGGATCGTTTAGTGGTGGAGCAGTTGCGGGACCGGCTTCACGGTTGATTTCACTCTGGGCAGGGATATGCTATCTCTGTGATTGCTAGCTCCCTGTCTCGGCAATGTACCGGAGGTGGAATGGCAGCGCGCTCGAGGACGGCGCTGAGTGAATTGGGGCACCGCCCTCTGCGTTTGATCCTGCCGGCATCTGTAGATTGGCCGCGGTTAACCGCGGTTAGTGGTGGGGGAGGGACTCCGAGTAGAGAAACCGCTGGCACCCCAGCTGCTGCATAATGAGCTGCATCTGCTGATAAGATTGCATCATCGGCATCATCACTTTCATGGCCTCGATGAAGGAGTTCTGTTCTCGGACCTCTTGTTGGGGTTTCTGAACTTGGCACAGCAAATTTGCGACATCAGGATTGGCTTGATTGTTATTTCCGACGTCATCGTCCCCTTGAATATCGGGGTCTGTCCCTGCCATCTGAACTTCCACTTCCCGGGGCTGGTGGGAGCTGGTGGGAACTCACTGTATTGTCTCACATACGTGGGCAGTTCATCGTTGAGTTGTCGACGGGACATGAAATCTTTAGCCTTTTGAGCCAACTGGTTTTGGGTTCTTGTGCAGGAAGCCCGGATCCATAGAAGGTGGGGAATTCTATAGGTGAAATTCCACCCGGTCTTAACTTGCGGGAAGGTTCTTGGCGGTCAACCATGTGCACGAATGTGTAAGTCTACTCGCCGGACCTCTTTGTTCTTCTTTTTCGTTCCCTGTTGGCCGGGAACGAGGTCGAGCCTACAGACAATCGGTCGAAAACGGAGATTCGACCTAATGGCTCGTCCATCGGAACACGGCACGAGGGAACAGACAAAGGGCAATGGGGATAACACTTCATGTGACCCACAGTTATAATTGGGCCATTGCAATGTGCATTGCCGGCGAAAGGCTTAGAAGCTGGACGGGCGGTGACCCGGTCATCAGCGATAGCTCTTGCGTGTATTTCAGTACTTCCGCACTTGATGGTTGGAGGCGGGCGTTGGTTTCGCCTCAACTTTTCTCTTCATTCCTAATGCAACAGGAGGAACTCTTTCTCTTTGAGCTGGAAGGAGGATTCCTGCTTGCGTCGGACGTCTTTTCTTCGGCGTGAGTTTCATTCATTAGCCGTAGTGACATGCGTCATGATTTTGGATCTCAGCCTTGGACGGGGCGGCATTTCGGCTCGACGGGCAGCAAGTTCAGCTTTACGTCTCTTCCGCTTTATCGTGCGCGAGAGACATCAGGAGTCCATTCCTCCTTCCCGAAGGTTTTCTCGACAAGTAAGACATGGTCGGGGCCTGCGGCTGCTAGTCGACGAGCGACGGCGCGCGCGACATGGACCTGACGCAATGCAGCATGGGACTTCGGCACAAAAGCGGTGCCAGCCGTACCTTCAGCCATGGTAACGGCGGCGCGCTCGGCCAAGAAACGGCCTACGGTTGGTTCAGCTTCAATTCCATAGACTTTTGAGCCGACAGGCATCCAGACTCGGCACGGGACGCCGGATCTCTCTTTTCACCTTTGAACTTCGATGAGATTGTTGATCTTCTATCTCCTCTTCGGAGGAGAGGCAGCAGGCCTTTGACAGGAAAGCCGTTGTATCATCGACGGAAGGGTCGGCCAAAGCAACACAGAGGTTGGCCTTAGGCGAGTGCTTGGGGCTACTCATCAATCCATTTTCCCTCAAGTTCTGCTTGAAGGCTTTTTGGTCGATTTTCATCACGTACGTCATAATGACGTCGCCTTCTTGATGGGTGCCGTACTACGACACTAGCACTTCCTCGGAAAAGCTTCTCCCCAGTGGAGCCGCCATTTTATTTCCGGTGGAAATCGGGGCTTTCGCGTTTATTTCCATTAAACAATTACAAGTAATTTTCTCTTTTTACAAGTATGTAAATGTATGCAAAAAGAAGAAAAAGAATTAAAAGTTAGAAAGATCTGGGGATTCAATGTGGCGCTAGAATCCTTCATAAACATATGGTTCTCTTTGACTGTACGACACGAAAGAAGCGTCAGATAGAACCTCAACGAAATGCACTATAAGGTTTCGGCTGATCGACGGGATCTTGGCTTCAAGTGTTCGATGTCTTGAACCTTCGAATCTTCAAATCTTGGTCTTTAAAGTCTTGATCTTGAAGAGTTTCGAGAAGAGTCTTCAATAGAGGAGTCTAAGCGAAGGAGCAATGGTTCCCACCTTCGCGAAGTCTCAAGACTCCATGAAAAGACAATGGCCAAGAGAAAGAGAAAGATGGTAGAGACAGAACTTCCATGCAAAAATTCCCACCCTCCTGAAAATGAGGCAATGAGAGCTCTATTTATAGGGAAATTAGGTAAGACGGCGGACACTTCACGGATGGTGGACGACGAGACCACGGACGACGGGCATGCCGGATGACGGGGGCCACGGACAACGAACGGGCAGCGGTAAACAGGGCCGCGGACGACGGGCATTCAGGATGACGGACGACGAGGCCGGGTACGACGGGTTGTGGATGACGGGGCCTGCAGGCCGTGGAATGCCGGGCCGCGGTTTGAACGCCGGTGCAGGGTCTGGGGCACGGACACGGGCGCTTTCTTGACTTAGTTTTCTTAATGTGGGGCCCACACTTCTGCTCTTGAGTCTTTACGGGTTCAATTTTTATTTTGCCTATCTATAGCATCTTTTAAGGAACCCCAATCAAGGGAAAAGGAAAAGAAGAAATAAAACCCAGCTTTGAGCTAAATTTGGCATAACTAAGAACATCGCAAGATAATCAATAACAATTCATTAGGAGAGCTCCATTACACAAAGGATAAGAAGGTTTACATTCCATTCATTTTTTTGTTAGTTTTGTGTATTTCCTAATTTCTCATATCAAATTCTTGGACGACAGCTTTTATATAGAGATGTGTACGCTTTACAATGAATATGGAGATGATGGCAGAGTCCATTTATTTAACATTGGATAAAGATAATCAGGTGTATTAACATCTGTATTTACCTAAAGCTCTAACAAATAAATTTGCATTTAATATACCAAATCTTAAATGAGAAAGTGGAATGGGATTAGCCTCTTTGACATAGGTGACCTCGGAAAAAAGGGTGTCATCCCTCAAGTCCAATAGATTGACACAATCAGTTATATCATGTACAACTAATGGTTTTTTATCCTATGATGAATAAGCCAATGGTTACATGCATATTCTTCTTTGGTCCTATACTTATGAACCATTAAACCCAAGGTGTACTTATGGACCATTAAAACTCGAGTCTCAAGGTTACAGTATACTTATGGACCATTAAAACCCAAGGTTACGGTATACTTATGGACCATTAAAACTAAAGGTTACAGTATACTGATGGACCATTAAAACCCAAGGTCACAATGAGAGGTTTGTGATAATGTTTATCACCAATCACACTTCCTTTGCAGCCCGTGCATAATGCACGGGCTTCTTTTCTAGCTGCACTGTGAAGACACTTTAAAGTTTAAACTCTTGTTAAATACATAAAAATTCAGAAATGATCACCACTAAAGAATCTCCATTAGGAAAAGCATTCAATAAAGAGTAGTCATACAAATCTTCATCTTCAATTCAGAGCGGAAAATCTCAAAGTAGATTATTAGTGAATCGCTTGGAATTTCCATAAAACCACATTGGCCACCAAGTGTTAGTAATCAGATGTGACACCAAATAGAGAAC
The DNA here is from genome assembly GCA_030015575.1 of Agapanthus africanus. Classification (NCBI taxonomy): domain Eukaryota; kingdom Viridiplantae; phylum Streptophyta; class Magnoliopsida; order Asparagales; family Amaryllidaceae; genus Agapanthus; species Agapanthus africanus. Next base: position 763,790,816 of record JASDDO010000022.1, on the reverse strand, counting down.
TAAAGAACTTGAGTTTAACTATCCTATAACCTTTATCGATTATGATAAACCTTAATAAATATATGAAAAAACAAATCAAAGGAACAAGGCACATTTCTCAAATCTCAACCGTTCCAAGAAACACCATGCGCCGGCTATATATATGATTGTTCGTATGATTCTTAACATTCCTTTAATCCTTTTCCATCCAATTATTTGCCAAGAATCTTCAATGGTAGAAAAAACAAAGAAACGCCATAATTACAAAACTTTTTCTTCATTGACCATCTCACATCTCCAGATAATTTCGAACTTGAATGTGTACATGCCTAGGCATTACATACTATACCCCCTCAAGCCTAAACCTCTGAGAGTAGATGTACAAAGTTTAGACTCTTATGACCATTTGGTTTGAGCAGTTAGAGCTGCATGGTATTCAAACTTCAAATCAATTGTGCAGAAAACGCAGTATTTAAAACTGAACACAAAACGAGGAGACCACTAACTACAGTAGTTTGAAAGACATGGAAGTGGACATGGGTGTCCCACAAATCCTACAATAACAACAGAGACAACACTTTGCTTCCAAAATTGTGTAGTTGGAAATGCAATCAAACCGAACAACAGAACACATCTCCAATCTCCAACTACATTTAACCAAACATTGCTTCAATTTTGCAATTTTGCTACCAGATCCAAAAGATCCACTTAAATTAGACTTCAACATCTATGAACCAATCTAGTGACTCGTAAGATTACAAAGCCCCAAAGTAAACCTTATACGATTTAAATAAAGCATCAAAAAGTGAGAAATTCATCTCGTTTTATAATTTTTTGATGTATACCAATAAAACTATACCTTTTGAGAGCTCAATCGAAAATTCAAATTGCAAGCTGATTGATAATTCTAATAAATGAAGAACTAAGACCCAAATACTAAAACTGCTATCTTGCAAAAGCAATTGGAAACTCACCACTTGTTCACAGAGATCTTTCAACGGCTTCCGCATCTCCACATGATCTGGGAAATCCGCAAACCTATAGAACGAAACCACAACGAGAGTCGAATCCAAACCCTCGATTTCAGAACCGCTCGAGATGTCGATCGCTGAACTGCGAGGCGAAGCGGCCCTGACTCCATTGAGAGACGTCGGCGGAGCGGATGCCTGAAGATTTTGGGGGATCGTCGAAGGGAAAGGCCTAGGGTTTGGGAAATGAGAGGAGGGGTTGTGGATTAGGGTTTTGTCGGCGATGGTGGTTAATGTAGAAAGGAATTTAGGGTTAGGGTTACGAGTGGAGGAAGCGAGCATTTTTTCCAGTAATGTCGTTGCAGCAGCAATTTTGCTACTGCTGTTGGTGTTGAGCGGCGTGGGCATGTGATGATGAATGATGCCTGATGTGAGATGCTCCCATTTTATAGTTACTTTGGGTAAATTATCAAAAAGCGCCCGCCCTGCTTAAATAAAAAACCCTAAGCTTTTTCCTCTTGTTAAAAGGCAGAGTCAAAATGCATGTATACTAGTTGTGTGTAATATCTAAGCATTTATCTGTAATATTTAAACAGTATCCAAAAGTTTTTTCACAAAGATTTTGATTAGTAGACCCTCCCAACAATTTCAAAAATTACAAGGGTTTTTAAGACTACTCCTGAACGGGCCGCGTTTTCTTTGACAATTTACCCTTTTATTTTTTATCAGAGTTATTGGGCAGGGCTTGAATAAACCTGCATTTATAAACAAAAATTGGGTTAATAGCATAAAACACCCCTGTGGTTTACCATGTGTGGCACTTACATCCCGTCAATTATTAGCACATGCATCCCCTCTGTTCATCGTCCAAAGTCCTAAAAATCAATGAAAATCTACACTAAACAATATAAACAAGTCTTGGCTTTAACTAGATCATCATATGAACCATTTAAAAATGAATTTGACAGATTTTAATATGCTTAAACGATGAATACAGAGAGTGTATGTGCTAATAACTGATTTGAGGGGGTGTAAGTGCCACATAGGGTAAACTGCAGGGGTGTTTTCTACAATTAACCCATAAATATTTAATGTTTTGAAATAGACATAAAATGATCCTTCAAAAGTTTTTCCAATGGTAATTAAACGTGTTTATGGGCTATTTTTAAATAGGAATAGATTGACAGAAATGGTAATGAATTTTATGAATTGTTTCTTTAAAGAAGGCCACAGACTCCTTATATGTTCTATTTCTTATATGTTCGTCCAAACGTCCACCATAAAAGGTTATATCCTGAAGCTATCAAGAGTCTGCTGGGAAGAGGGCGGTTCATAAGGCTAGCAGTCTGCTGCTGATGACCCTCCAATAGACTCTTGATAGCCTTAAAAAGTACCATTTACTCATTGATAGGACCTGTAACGATAGGTGGTGGTGGTAGCGCAGACTGTGGAGTATTGCCGTTGACGTTTGTACTGGTATTGTTCGGAGAGTTCACCTTGAAATAAAAGATATGTTATGATAGATTCAAAGAATTTGAAATGCAATGAATGCAGATGTTTGTTAAGCTCATTAATTCTTGTGGTATATTGTTTACGACTTCATGCAGAACTGACATGCATGGGCCACCAATAAAATCTGTCACGCCCCGCTTTCCTGCAGACGGAAACGATGACGTGGAAAACCCACGGCATATTTATTCAGAGAAGTTCATTCCCTAAATAAATATACTAAACGTATTAAAACAATAATACACAATGCAAAAATAAATGGAGACTGTAAAAATTTTCAGCAAATATTTTTATTTTCGTTCAACTTCCAATATTTACAAGTACATGAGTTTCAACTGGAAAGTAAATACAATAAAGGAAAATACCTAAACATGTGGCGTATATAAGCAATAGAAAGTGAAGCTAAACTGATTCTGAGGAGCAATCCGGTTGTAGTCTTCCTTTGTGGCCTCCACTTCCTCCGTCTTGACCGTATCTGACGAACATTCCAAAAAAACAAGGGTGGGTGGAATGCCCGTCAGCGAACTAGCGCTCGGTAAGTCCCAATGATGAAGTAAGAGTAAAATGACAAGTGTAGAATATATATATATATATATGACGAATAATAGTATATGATCATGGGTAAATATATACCATAAGTCTCTATATGGTTACTATATTAACGTTAAGTTCCAAGTGTGAATGTCAACACAGCCGTAAAAGTATTCACGAGCTCAAGAGTGGTGCCCCAGGAGCAAGGAAAAATGGGCCCATTTCATGTGTTAGTATCGGGGCTCTAGGCTGTGGATGAGTCAACCGACTGATATTCAAGTAAAATAAAAAAGAGGTTAATACGGGAATCCTGAAGCTCCGTTGGATTCACACAAGAAACTATCCCAAACACCCCGAGTATAAATAGTTTATAACTGTATAGTATACTTAATTAATTTGATTAATTGGTTATAACATGTCTGGATCGAAACCATAGATTGCACAAGGTGTAGAATGAAATCGAGTGATTCCAGTAAAATGCGAGTCATGTCAATTGCAATCTTGGTTCGAGTCAAGTTTGTTCGAGTAGACTGAGTTCAAGTTCAAGTTTAGATTCGAGTTTAAGTTCAAGTTTAGATTCGAATTTGGATTTGAGTTTAGGTCTTTTTCATATGAATTGATTTAAACTGTTAAAAATCTTATGTTCGGAAGAAATCGACAACTGATGCACATGGACGGCAGGATTTTTGTTTTTTCCAAAACAATTGCCATTGATCACTCCATTAAGTTGTCTAACCTGAATAGACAAGCACCCACTTTCTCCGGCTCTCTGGGGCTCAAGAGAAATGATAGCGCTTAAATCTATATTAATTTAGAGTTCTTAAATATTGTTTGCATATCTCGATGGTGTTTTATGAAAAATACTTTAATATAGTTTAAAAATAAATCTCGAGAGTGATTTATAATATTTAGGGTTTTCATGAACATGTATTTTAATTGTTGTGGTGTTTTGGTGATAAAACCTAACTTTTAAAAGTTTGTGGTATTTTTATGAAAACTAGCTCTTTTGGAAACTTGATGCCATTTTATTAATAATTCTAATCTTTCATTTTAAAAAATATAGTTTCACAATTTGTTTTTATTGAAAATACGGATTCATAGTTTTATATAATTTTCCAAAATTTAGTTTTGTTTAGAAAGATCGTATTTCTTAAAAACCGTATTTTTATTTCCTTTCGAGACCGAATACTCCATGAGGAGTTCTGCGTCTCGCTCTATTGTCCCAAGAATGTGCGATAATTCGAACTATCCATGAGCGGGTCTCCTAACAAGGATTGTAGAGACACAATTGGCAAGAATTTAAAATATCGATTTAAAAGAAATCCGTTTTGAAAAAATGTGGTATTTTAAAGTAAAACATATTCTTTACATAAACCCTATATTTAGAATCTCGTGTTATGAAACCAGTGTGTGTGTGTAGGGTATGTCATTACCCCGTGAATGATATAAAAGTATATACTTTAGTTATTGAAAATTGCGGTTATATTAAAGGTCATGGTATTTTAATGAAAAGTTTGTTATATGATTGTTTCACATGATTTTTTTTTATTAAACTACAAGTTAAATGATATACATAAGGTTAAGAGTGGTGTTAGGATATTAGTTTTACATATTTTGCTTATGAAGTGGAGTACAAATGTTAAAAAACAATATATCGGAGCTAACTCCACTTTGTCGATGTGTCTTTAGAAGACGATTTGAGATGAAAGAAATGGAGAGAGAAGGGAAACTTACTAGCTTAGATCGTTAACAAGAATGAGGGGAAGCCTTCGGGTGTCGTGGTGTCGTCGGAAAGGCTTCGGTCGTCGAGCTTGGCTTGCTACTCCACTTGGGTGCTTAACTCCACTTGGTATTTAGAGAGTTTGAGAGAATTTTTGATAGAAATTTTAGAATGGGGGAGAGATAGGGCATGGGGTGGTATTTATAGGGTAAAAATGAGAAAGGGTGTGAAATAAAATGAATTAAAATGAATTTAATGGTGTTAATTAGGGATTTGAAGAGTCTCTATTTGATTGCAGGAAAATCAAACAGTGCAGGGGAGTTAAGGGAAGTCGAAGGGACTTGTGTGCAAAGCACGGAGCGATTTGGAGCATTTTGGACCGTCGATGGTGGCCAAAGCGATGAAACGGGAGGTCGTATTTTCACCAATTGCTTCGAGATTCGTGCCACGTGCTTCAATAAATTTTCGTTTCTCCGTGAATTGCACGTGCAACTCTTGGGCTTCCGAAAAATTTAAAAAGAAAAATCTTAAAAAATTTAGGACTGGTGGGATTCGAACATACAAGCTACGTCACAGCAGTGTAGAGCCTTTACCAATGAACTATAAGTTGCTTCTTGTTTTTATTGAACAAAAATAACTTAGAACTCCTATACAGGATGAAATACCCTTTTCTATACATTTAAAAAAATAATTCTGTACAGGGATTTCAGAGTTGTTATATTCTACCCTCCTTATAAAAATTTCGTCCTCGAAATTTACATTTACATATAGACTAATTTTAAAAAAGGTAAGGGTATCGTGCACGCATATTTTCTTCTCTTTCCCAAGTTGATTTTCCTGGCGAATCCTTTTTCCACATCACTCGGACTAAATTTACCTCATTGTTTCGTAATGTCTTCACTTTTCGGTCCAGGATCTCAACCGGTTGCTGCTCGCAAGTTAGATCAGTCTGTACCGTAAGCTTTGAGTGATCAAGTATATGGCCAGGGTCGCTCACATACCGTCGCAGCTGGGATATGTAGAACACGTTGTGCACTCCTTCCAACGAAGGTGGTAGTGCTAAACAGTACGCCACTTCTCCAACTCATTTGAGTATGTCGAACGGTCCTATATATCTTGGACTTAATTTACCCCTCTTGCCAAAACGTATCACTCCTCTGTTTGGAGAGATCTTCAAGAATACATACTCTCCGGGTTTAAACTCCAGATGTCGTCGTTTTGCATCTGCCCAATGCTTCTGTCGGTCCTGGGTTATGCGCATCTTTTTCCTGATCGTGCGAACCACATCTACAGTTGCCACGATCATCTCTGGTCTAAGAAGTTCACGATCTCCAACGTCATCCTAACTTAACAGAGAACAACACTTCCGTTCGTTAAGTGCTACGAATGGTGTCATCCCAATACTGGCCTGATAGCTGTTGTTGTATGAGAACTCCACAAAGTGTAGGTGATCTTCCCACGAACTTCCGAAATCTAACATACAGGCTCTTAACATATCTGCTAATATCTGAATTGTTCACTCGGATTGTCTGTCCGTTTGTGGATGATATGTCGTGCTGAAATTCGAACTCGTTCCCAGACTAGCTTGCACACTCTGCCAGAACTATGATCGGAATCTTGTATCATGATCGGAGACGATGCAAACAGGTACCCCATATAATCTCACGATCTCCTGCATGAGTTTATGGGTATCAAGACAAGTAGGGTATATCTTAAAGGTTTAAATCTTACTTTAGATTTCTACTTACCTCCATGTACTTCCTTGCTGATGTCTCGGTTGTCTGGCCAACTCAGAAAGGAAAAAAGTGAGCCGACTTGGTGAGTCGATCGACAATAACCGAAATTGCTTCGTTACCCTTCGTGCTGCGAGGGAGAGTAGTCATGAAGTCCATGGTAATGTGCTGCCATTTCCATTCTGGGATTGGTAACGGCTGAAATAGACTAGCAGTTCTGTGATGTTCAACCTTCACTTGCTGACACACCGAACACTTGGCTACGCTCCTTGCTACTTCGCGCTTCATTCCATACCACCAGTAGTGTTGCCGTAGATCATTTTACATCTTCATGCTACCGGGGTGTACAGAATAAGAAGAGCTGTGAGTTTCTTTCATCAACTCTTCTCGAACAGGTTCGACTGGCACGCATAAACGGCTTCCATATCGTAAGGATCCATCTTCGTGGGTGATGAAGTCAGTTCGAAGCCCACTTTCTACTTGTTCTCGGATCTTTTGTAGCCTGGCATCAGTTGTTTGAGCTGTCTTGATCTGATTTATAAGAATGGACTGGACTTGTAAGTTCATCAAAGATGAAGCGTTACCTGGTATAACTACTTCGATCTCAAATCCATGCAATTCTTGCTGTAGCTTCCATTGAGCGGTGAGGTTCAACTAAGTGCATCAGGAACCGCGTTCACCTTTCCAGGATGATACTGTAGGTTGATGATGAAGTCCGCCATAAGTTCTAGTCATCTTCTCTGCCGCATATTGAGTTCCTTCTGAGTAAATACATACTTAAGACTTTTATGGTCAGTGTATATATCCACTCGTTCTCCCAAAAGATAGCGGCGCCAAATCTTGAGGGTGAAGATGACGGCTACTAATTCCAGATCATTTGTTGGATAGTTGCGTTCATGAACTTTTAAACGCCTTGATGCAAAAGCCACAACTTTTCCATGCAGATATAGAACACATCCTAATCTTTTACCGGATGCATCACAATGCACATCGAATCCGCCAGATTGATCTGGTATTACGAGTATAGGAGCAGAGGTTAACCTCGACTTGAGTTCTACAAAAACCTTCTCACATGCTTCTGACCACATGAATGCTTCGTCTTTACGTGTGAGCTTGGTCATGGGTGTTGCGATCTTTGAGGATCCTTCAATGAATCGTCTGTAGTATCCTGCTAAGCCCAAAAAACTTCTTATATCTTTCACCGTCTTTGGTGTCGGCCACTCACTGACAGCTGACACCTTAGCTGTATCTAGAGAGATTCCTTCGCCCGAAACGATATGTCCGAGAAATCCGATTTGATTTAGCCAAAATTCACACTTGTTATACTTGGCGTAGAGCTGATATTGTCGTAATGTCTCCAGGACAATCTGTAAGTGCTCGGCGCGCTCTTTCCGATTATTTGAATACACCAAGATGTCGTCGATGAATATAACAACAAACATGTCTAAGTACTATCGGAAAACTTGGTTCATCGGGTTCATAAAGATGGCAGGTGCATTGGTCACTCCAAATGGCATTACGAGATATTCATAATGACCATAACGAGTCTTAAATGCCATCTTCGGGATGTCGGTCTCCTTGACCTTCACCTGATGATATCTTGAACGAAAATCTAACTTTGAAAAGACACAAGATCTACTTAACCGATCGAAAAGGTCATCGATGCGAGGTGGTGGATACTTGTTCTTAATTGTCACCTCATTTAGAGCTTGATAATCCATGCACATCCTATAGGTACCTTCTTTCTTCTTCACCAGTAGCACCGGAGATCCCCAACTTGAAGTATTGGGAAGGTTCCAACCTTTCTTCAGAAGTTCGTCCAACTGAATGCGGATCTCCTTCAATCCTTCCGGACTTAATCGGTATGGAGCTTTTATTACTGATTGTGCGCCGGGTTGCAAATCAATATTGAATTCAAGGGCTCGATCGGGGGGCAAATCTGATATAACTTCGGGGAAAACATCCTCGAATTCTCAAACTACCTCTGGCTTCGATCCTTCCACTTGCAATGCTGCAATCTCTGCCTTCTTTGGTTTTGCTATGTAGATGCTAGGCTCCAAGGTCCGGTCTCCACTTTTGAAGTAGAACACTGGGTGATTTGGTATTTCAAACACTACCCTCTTTTGGCGATAATTGATGGTAGCGAAGAAAGTCCCAACTAGTCCATTCCCAAGACTACGTCGTAGTTCGGTATGTCCAGCACCTTAAAGTCTGCAAAGAATTCTCGACTGCAAACGACCACTGGACATAGATCGTATCCCAAAGTTGTTTTTAGAACGTCGTTCCCTGAATTGACATTCCAGCTAGATACGAGCGGCTTAACTGGGATCGCATGAGTTTGTACGAACCATCGTGACATAAAGCAATGTAATGCCCCAGTGTCGAAGAGCGCGAGTGCAGGTAAGGAGGCTACTAAGATTGTACCTAAGTCGTATGGGATATGTTTAGATATAATAAATATAAGATGGACATGAATTGAAAGGACTTGAAAGGAAATAGGACAAGGATTTACTAGTGATAACCTGACCCGTAGCTTCGGCCTCTTCGACCGACATAGTAAATGCTTGGCATCGTGGCACTTTCCTCTATGCCTGGTTAAACACTCGGCGTTGGGGTTGAGCGGTCTGGGTGCGAGGAGCTGGATCTGGTAGAGCTAACCGGATAGGATGAGCTTGGATTGCCGGTCTAGCTGGAAGGTTGTTGGGTCCTCGGTTTTTGGGGCATGCTCCAATGGAGTGAGTAGAAGACCCACAGATCAGGCACAAGTTGTTCGCCCTGCGACAGTTCTTCACAAGGTTCCCTGTTCTCTTGCAGTAGATGCAAAAGTCTGGCCTGTTGTTGGCGAACGAACCTACTGGCCTCCGAGATGGTCCATTGAAAGCTGGCCTGGAAGAGGCCCTTCCTGTGAGTGCACAGGGTGTTTCACACCGGCAGTCTGTGGCCTGCCCTTCTTCTTCACAACTGCCTCATAGCGTCGGGCAGCCTTCAAATAAAGCTCATGGGTTGGGAAATCCCCTGTAGCGAGTGTAGCTTGGATTTCAGGGTCCAACCCTTACTGGAATCGTCGTGCCCGGATCTCAGCAGTGGGAATAAGGTGTGCGGTGAACCTGTTACAACCTTGTGTTAGTAGTGTTGTGAGTGAGATAAGAAAATTGAATTTGAGACTATATCTTACCTGCCGAGCATGGTAAACTCAGTATCATATTCATCCACTGACTTGACACACATCGAGCCTTCTTGAAAATGGATGAATTGCTGCTTCATGTCAAAGAGGCAGTCTCTGGGAAGTACTTGGCATCGAAGAGGTTTCGGAATGTTCTCCATTCTATCGGTTGCACGAGACGGCTCTCTCAGCCTTCCACCAAACTCTAGCGTTATCGGTCAGTTGCAACTTAGCAACTCTCACCCAGGCTATATCTGGCACTTGAGCTGCTGCCAAGTCATCCTCGATCGCTTAAGCCCATTCTTCTGTTTCAAGTGGACTCTCTTTACCCGAGAAGTTCTTTGGGTGCAGTGCCCGAAATTGCTTAACTCCGGGTGTTTCGGCTTCGGGGCGGTTCATAAGGTTAGCAGTCTGCTGCTGCTGACCCTCCAATAGACTCTTGATAGCCTCAAAAAGTACCGTTTACTTATTGATAGGAGCTGCAACGGTAGATGGTGGTGGTAGCGTAGCGGTAGAGTATTGCCGTTGACGTTTGTGCTAGTATTGTTCGGAGAGTCCATCGCCTTGAAATAAAAGATATGTTAGAATAGATTAAAGGAATTTGAAATGCAATGAATGCAGATGTTTGTTGAACTCATTAATTCTTGTGCTATATTGTTTACGACTTCATGCAGAACTGACCTGCATGGGTCACCAATAAAATCTGTCACGCTCCGCTTCCCAGTAGACGGAAAAACGATGACGTGGAAAGCCCGCGGCATATTTATTCAGAGAAGGTCATTCTCTAAATAAATATACTAAGCGTATTGAAACAATAATACACAATGCAAGAATAAATGGAGACCGTAAAATTTTTCAACAAATATCTTTATTTACATTCAACTTCCAATATTTACAAGTACGTGAGTTTCAACTGAAAAGTAAATACAATAAAGGAAAAAGCCTTAACATGTGGCATATATAATCCGAATAGAAAGTGAAGCTAAGCTAATCCTGAGGAGCAATCCGGTTGTAGTCTTCCTCTGTGGCCTCCACTTCCTCCGTCTCGACCGTATCTGACGAACATTCCAATAAAACAAGGATGGGTGGAATGCCCATCAGCGAACTAGCGCTCGGTAAGTCCCAAGGATAAAGTAAGAGTAAAATGACAAGTGTAGAATATATATATATATATATATATATATATATATATATATATGACGGGTAAAAGTATATGATCATGGGTAAATATGTACTATAAGTCTCTATATGGTCACTATGTTAACGTTAAGTCCAATTGTGAATGTCAACGCAGCCGTAGAAGTATTCACAAGCTCAAGAGTGGGTCTCCGGGAGTAAGGAAACACGGGCCCATTTCATGTGTTAGCATCGGGGCTCTAGGCTGTGGATGAGTCAACCCGACTGATATTCGAGTAAAATAAAAAAGAGGTTAATACAGGACTCCTGAAGCTCCATTGGATTCACACAGGAAACTATACCAAACACCCCGAGTATAAATAGATTATAACTGTATAGTATACTTAATTAATTTGATTAATCGGTTATAACATGTCTGGATCGAAACCATAGATTGCAAAAGGTGTAGAATGAAGTCGAGTGATTCGAGTAAAATGCGAGTCTGTCAATTGCAATCTTGATTCGAGTCAAGTTAGTTTGAGTAGACTGAGTTCAAGTTCAAGTTTAGATTCGAGTTTGGATTCGAGTTCAAGTTCAAGTTTAGATTCGAGTTTGGATTCGAGTTCAGGTCTTTTTCATATGAATTGATTTAAACTGTTAAAAATCTTATGTTCGGGAAAAATCAGCAACTGCTGCACATGGACGGCATGATTTGTGTTTTTTTCCAAGATAATTGCTATTGATCACTTCGTTAAGTTATCTAACCTGAATAGGCAAGCACTCACTTTTTCCGGCTCCCTGAGACTCGAGAGAAATGATACCGCTTAAATCTATATTAATCTAGAGTCCTTAAATATTGTTTGCATATTTCGAAAGGGTTTTATGAAAAATACTTTAATATAGTTTAAAAATAAATCTCAAGCATGATTTATAATATTTAGGGTTTTCATGAACATGTAGTTTAATTGTTGTGGTGTTTTGGTGATAAATCCTAACTTTTAAAAGTTTATGGTATTTTTATGAAAACTAGCTCTTTTGGAAACTTGATGCCATTTTATTAAAAATTCTAATCTTTCATTTTAAAAAATATAGTTTCACAATTTGTTTTTATTAAAAATACGGATTCATAGTTATATATAATTTTTCAAAATTTAGTTTTGTTTAGAAAAGTCGTATTTCTTAAAAACCGTATTTTTATTTCCTTTGAAGACTGAAAACTCCGTGAGGAGTTCTACGTCTAGCTCTACTGTCCCAACGATGTGCAATAATCCGAACCATCCATTAGCGGGTCCCCTAACGAGGGTTGTAGAGGCACAATTGCCAAGGATTTAAAATATTGATTTGAAAAAAACCCGTTTTGAAAAAAGGTGGTATTTTAAAGTAAAACCTATTCTTTACATAAACCCTATATTTAGAATCTCGTGCTATGAAAGCATAGTGTGCGTGTAGGGTAGGTCGTTATTACGTGAATGATCTAAAAGTATATACTCTAGTTATTGAAAATTGCGCTTATATTAAAAGCCATGGTATTTTAATGAAAAGTTTGTTATATGATTGTTTCATATAAATTTTTTTGTTAAACTACAAGCTAAATGATATACATATGGTTAAGAGTGGTATTAGAATATTAGTTTGACCTGTTTTGCTTATGAAGTGGAGTATAAATGTTAAAAAACAAAATATCGGAGCTAACTCCACTTTGTTGATGTGTTTTTAGAAGACGATTTGAGATGAAAGAAATGGAGAGAGAAGGGAAACTTACTAGCTTAGATCGTTAACAAGAATGAGGGGAAGCTTTCGGGTGTCGTGGTGTCGTCGGAAAGGCTTCGGTCGTCGAGCTTGGCTTGCTACTCCATTTGGGTGCTTAACTCCACTTGGTATTTAGAGAGTTTGAGAGAATTTTTGATAGAAATTTCAAAATGGGGGAGAGTTAGGGTATGGGGTGGTATTTATAGGGTAAAAATAAGAGAGGGTGTGAAATAAAATAAATTAAAATGGATTTAATGGTGTTAATTAGGGATTTGAAGAGTCTCTATTTGATTGCAGGAAAATCAAACAGCGCAGGGGAGTTGAGGGGAGTCGAAGGGACTTGTGTGTAAAGCACAAGGCGATTTGGAGCATTTTGGACCGTTGGTAGCTGCCAAAGCAATGAAACGGGGGATCGGATTTTCACCAATTGTCTCAAGATTCGTGCCACGTGCTTTAATCAGTGTTTACTCCTCATTACGCCTGTTTGATTTTTTTTGAAACATTTTGTTTCTCCGTGAATTGCACGTGCAACTCTTGGGCTTCCGAAAAATTTAAAAAGAAAAATCTTAAAAAATTTGGGACTGATGGGATTCGAACACATAGGCTACGTCACAGCAGTATAGAGGTTTTACCAGTGTGCTACTAGTTGCTTCTTGCTTTTATTGAACAAAAATAACTTATAACTCTTTCACAGGCTGAAATACCATTTCCTATACATTTAAACAAATAATTCTATACAGGGATTTCAGAGTCGTTACACATCGAGGAGCTGATCCGCTCCGGTCACCTAGCAAAGTACCTGCGAGACAAGACAAACGTTAAGCAGATAGGGAGTAAGCAAACCAACCTCCCACCAGAGAGTTGACAGTCGGACAGATCATGGTCGTCTCTGTTGGCTCGACCCCGAGCAACGAAGACACCCGCCATATCCGTCCGGTCATGACCTTAAGTGCTCCCCCTCCAAGAAATACAAGAAGGTTGCTCCCATCACCTTCATCGACGAGGACCTGCTTGGCATATCCGTCATGCACGATGATCCCATAGTTATCATGGCCGGGTAAATCTATACAAAATCAGGAGAATTCTCGTTGACTCGGGAAGCTCGACAGATATTCTATTTTACGACTGCTTCCAGCGTATGGGATTAAACTCGTTCGATCTCCAACCAACCTCGCACGTTCTCTCCGGGTTTACTAACCACTCCATCCAAACCGAGGGAACGATCACTCTCCCTTTCAACATTGAGGATGCTAGAAGAACCCGAACAATATCGGTGAGTTTCCTCGTCGCCCGGGTCCTTCGTCTTATAACATCCTCTTGGGTTGCCCCACCTTAAATACCTTTCAAGCCTAGATCTCGACCTACCATCTCGCGCTCAAGTTTCTTCTGAGCGATGGGGGGATAGGCCGAGCCTACGGAGATCAGCAAATCGCTAGGGTGTGTCTCGCCACGACAGTGCCCGAGGACAAAGAAGTTGCTCTGACCGATGGACTGTATGATCCTTGGGAATCGCTGGATACACGTAATGACAAGAAGGAGATCCGGGGTTCCCCGGCAGAAGCTTTGTCTGAAGTTCCCCTCAAATAGGGGGATAGCAGCCAAACTATCCAGATTGGCTCCCTCTTGACCGGGAAAACTCGAGACAACCTTATCCAGTTCCTCCAAGACAATTCCGACATGTTCGCTTGGACTCCTACAGACATGCCGGGGATCAACCCTAAGGTGATCTCCTACAAGCTCGAAGTTGACTCAAAAGCCCGGCCGGTCCGACAAAAGAAAATGAGCTTCACGCCTGTCAAACAGAAGGCGATTGAGGAGGAAGCCGACTACTCACGGCGGACTTCATTAGAATCCTGGACTACTTGGCTTGGCTAACTAACGTAGTCATGGTCAAGAAAGAGAATAGGAAATGGTGTATGTGCATCGACTTTACCGATCTGAATAAGGCCTGCCCGAAAGACAACTATTCGCTCCCTCGGATAGGTAAACTGGTAGATAGCTCAGCCGGTCATGAGCTACTGAGCTTCATGGATGCCTTCTCTAGTTATAATCAAATCTGGATGGACCTGTCCAACAAAGAGCTCACTGCTTTCACCACCGATCGAGGGGTCTACTGCTACAAGGTAATGAATTCCCTTTGGCCTAAAAAATGCTGGGTCAACCTATCAACGGCTGGTCAACAAGCTGTTCAAGCCACAGATTGGACGGAATATGGAAGTCTACGCCGATAACATGCTTGTGAAGTCCACCCGGTCAGCCGGGCATACCACAGACCTTAGCGAGACCTTTGAGGTCATGCGAAAGTACAAAATGAAGCTGAATCTAGCCAAGTGTGCTTTCGGCGTCACGCGCAGAAAGTTCCACGGATTCATGGTTACCCACCGAGGAATCGGGGCAAATCCGGAGAAAATCAAAGCTATCTTTGACATGACGACACTCAAGAGCAACGTAGAAATCATATGACTCACAGGCAGGGTGGCCGCTTTGAGTCGGTTCATGTCAAGATCTGGGGAAAAAACACCTACCTTTCTTCAAAGTTTTAAGGAAGATTGTAACATTTCAGAAATATAAATATTATTTTTGGAAATTAAATATTAAAATAATATATTTCGCGAAAACTATTCGATTTGCGAATAGGGTTTTTTCGTAAAATGATATAAATATATACCAATATTTGGAAAATAAGTGGAGACTAAAATGATTTATTCATTAAAAAGATATTTATTGGATTTTGGTATCTTTATAATTAAATATATGCAAGTTTAAGTTAAACTTGATTAGTGCACTATTAATCAAGATTAAGCCAAATCCGTATTTTTATATTTTTCCATGGTTAGTGCACCATGTCATATGCATTTGTTACATGTTTATTCATTTCATTTGGTTTTATTTAAAAAGAAAAAAATGAGATGCCAAGAGATATTTGATAGAAAAATAAAACAAAATAGATATTTAAAGAGAGAGTGAGGTTAAGAGAGAGAGAAAGAGAGAGAGAGAGAGAGAGAGAGTAACCCTTGACCAAATCCTTCATCTCCTTTTCTTCATCATTTCATTCCTCATCTCCATTTCCTTCATCTCCTTCATCCTTCTCTACCTCCATATATTATCTCCAATTCTTTTTCAAAACCCCATACCACCTTCATTAAAAAGATGCACAAGCTCATCCTAAACCTTTTGAACCATTCAAGTTTGGATTTTGAAGACTTTGGTCAACTTAAGAATTTTCCTAAGTTGCCAAATGAGGTAATCCCTACACTTTTAGTTAAGTATTTGTGTTTAGTATATCCTAGTTAGTTTAGATTTCGTATTAGTTAGGTTATGTGATCTTGGAAATTTCCAAGTTGATGTTAACTGGTAAATTGAGGTGTAGTGAGTGTTTGCAAGACTTTAGAGATGATTTTCTGACCGGGAACAGAGAATAGAACCCGATACTCGAA
Source organism: Agapanthus africanus (assembly GCA_030015575.1). Classification (NCBI taxonomy): domain Eukaryota; kingdom Viridiplantae; phylum Streptophyta; class Magnoliopsida; order Asparagales; family Amaryllidaceae; genus Agapanthus; species Agapanthus africanus. The sequence continues at coordinate 763,774,911 of JASDDO010000022.1, read as the reverse complement.
CTTAGAATTTCCCTGATATCGGGTTTTGTGAGAATAGTGATGTGTTAATGTGAATCTGCTATAACCCGGGGACCCTAAAAATATTTCGCGAACACAGAGAGATGAGTAGGCAACCTAGAAGCACCCCTTGAAACCCGAGCCCATATTCCCTAATCTTGGCCGCAGATAAATTCATTGTGGCCGCAAATTGCGGCCACATCTGGGTGGAAAGTGTTGATTTTTGGTCTGTGGCTCCCTTATCTGATATCTAGAGCAACCCCATATGCAAAATTCCCTAGTTTGGCCTAGGGTAAATCTGGGAGTGAATTCTCATGTTACTGATTTCGTGTTATGCGATTTCTGAAACTTGTTTTTTATATTTGAGTTTGGATTCCGTCGTTGGACGTTTGTACGTCAACGAACGAGGGTTGTTTGGTTATATTTGCATGCGTAAGCTATATGTTCTAACCTATGAGCACTTCGCGTGTTGTATCGGTTTTCGGATATTGGTTTTAATAGAATTGCGATTGTGTATTGATTGTAGATACTTTCGTGTGGACTTCCGAGACGACGAAGCATATCGACTTCGGCTAAGCGAGGAGTTTAGAAGGTGAGTAGATTTATATCTATGGAGGAAGTCGGGTGGTGATTGATGTGCTATTTGCATATTCCTTAAATTTAAATTTACCGCAATCAAGACGGTGTCGCTTGGTAGCTAGCCGGTTGAGTACGAGTCGATCCACAGGGAAATGGTGTCCTTTTCTTTAAGTTCTAACGAGTTAAGTCCTAACTTTTGTAGGTTTTATTTTAAGATCTAAGAATGAGAATAAATTGATATAAAGGCTTGCTAGGATTAGGAATGGGTTAGTTCGAAATAGGGATTCTTTTCACTTCTTTCAATGCCCTAGTTAAGAATATAGTGTTAGGGTAATAGTCAACAACGGGGATTAACACGACTAGGAAGAAACTTAGTCCATCCGTTCTTGGCCCTTAGCCCTTTTGGTCCTTATCCATCCGTTCTTGGCCCTTAGCCCTAACCTCTGATTAATTCAACCACAACCGGTCTAACTAGGGAATCACCGCTATCATGTAGGATAGGGTGCCGTAGTGAGCGGATTATGGTTGATTTAAAGAGAGTCCTTAATTAAAATTATTTGGGCAAAGAAAGGAATGTGAGAGATTTCCTTCTCTCAAACCTTCCCTCTCCCACCCCTAACAAGTGAGGAATTACTCATTCATTAGGAAGATAACAATAAAATTCATTTTTTTTATTTTAATAAATGAACTAAATTGCAGATAATAAAAGAACAGATAAAAAATTGCAGGAATTAAAATTCAGATAAAAAGAATGCGAGATAAAAAAAAAACTTACTTTATTGATGACCTCTCAACAATGCATTACAATTGGAATTAAAATTTAGATCTAAGAATTAAAAAGAGGCATGCCTAATTAGGCTTTTGGTTTTCCTATTTATAGATAGAAAAAACTCTAGGTTACATTCTGATCCATACATGTATCTACCAAACCACCTTAAGAAAGCCGGGTCAAAGCACCGACACCTCCACCGACATGTGCACCACACGGCCGCGGTTCCGCGGAAGAATAGCCTATTTGGCCGCGGTTCCACGACCAATTGGTGGAATCTTGGGCCCATCTCTTCTGGGTTGCTTCATGTTGTTTTTACCTTCTGTTTTCTTCACTTGGTTCCTTAGAATCTCTTCTATTTTCTTCCAGATTTCCAACAGTGCAGAATGATTGTGGACTTTTGCCTTGAGTTTCGCGTTGAAGTCTTGAATCTTGTGCTGTCTTTGTGCTTTGTGCATTGAACTGTTTAATGATTTTCATTTGTTCCTTGAACTGGTAGGCAGTATCATACGGATTCATCTATTGTTGGTCGTAGTCTCACATTTGTAGCGACTTTTCATGAATTTCACTGTAACGATATGAGAACCTGTAACCTGCAACTATTTAGCAGACATGGATCAAAAGCACCTATTTATATGTAATGTGATTAAGAATGGGTGATATAATAATGCAAAATTCTGATATGAACAAATACCCCCAAACTTATCTTTTGCTCGTCCCGAGCAAAGCCAATTTTATTTTCAAAAATTCCTAACCTCACTTTCGCAGGGAACGCGATTGCACTGAGCTCGTGCAACAAGCCGTTAAAGCTTTAGGTATCCCTAGTAGGAGGAGTGTTGTCTCCTGAGGGTTTTCAGCGGATACTACCCACAAAATCCAATCAATTAGGTCATTGACTCTAATTCTTCAATTTAGTATTCTAGTAAGAAATTCTATTATTTTCAACTTAGAAATCATCAACCCGTATTTTTCACACTCACTTTTCATTTAACTTAAGATCGTATATGTTTTGCAAATTTATTAAGCTTTCAGTATCTTTTGAATTTTCCTTCTAAGGTGCAATCTCAACTCAGGAATTTTTATCATCTTTACTGAAGATATAAGGCCTATTTTTCATTCCTATCTCTCATCCAAACCCCAATCATATACCCCTACGTGTGTGTAATTATCAACCCTACACTTGGAAATTCAATTCAAGCTATCATACTCTTGTCCATCTTCCAAAATACTTTTAGTTGGTGAATTTTAGATGAAATTGCTCACACATCCTTCATGCGACCGTTAATACTTCTTGAGGTACTAAACGACCGATTACAAAATGTGCTTGCGCATTTAGGCGTAATTCCTCGTCTTGCAATACCTAAGGCTTAGCAGTGACTCCCAAACCAGTTGGTCTAATACACTAGGTGATAAAGCACCCTCGCTATATTTTTTTATTTATGCTGCCTTAAATAATTACAAAACCAGTGTTCATTTTTTTTCTCTTTATTCACCACTTATACTTTTATTTTATTTTCCTTCATACTAAGGATTTTAGACAAGAGCATTTCAAGGTATCCTCTACCATCCTAAGTTTCATGGTGCGTGTATGTGCAAGTTGTAGGGTATATATTTTCAGAATTTAGACTTAACGTTCAGAATTATTTTTCAGACTTACACTTCAAATAAAAATTTCAATACTCTTTCCTTATTTTGACTTAGCCCAAGAACTGAACTCAAAATTTACCTATTTCTAAATAAATTGTAAGGACATATATTTTCTATAATTATACTTTAAGAGAGGTTATTTTTAGGGTTTTTAATTTACCAAGTTTAGGATCTAGTTTTTTCTAACTAGTCAACCGTTATGTTGAACTTAAATCAAATATAGCCAAAATCGAACTTTTCAATTTTTATAATTTTTAAAATTTTTCAATTTTTATTAATTTTATTTATATATATATTTTTTATTTTTTATTTTTTTAAAATATTTTTTTATAAAGATGCAATGCGGAATTAAATATGCAAAGAAAGAAAAAACAAATATGTACAAAAATAAAAATATGCAGATGTAATGCAAAGATAACTATTTACAATCAACCTCTACCCCCAAACTTATCGAAAGCAGTGTCCTCACTGCTCCCTGCGGCGTCTACTAGACGCAGCCTCACTGGTCTCACCCCCCGCTCGTGATCGGGAATGTTCCTCTCTTGCCAGCAGGGAGGTCATGCCCTGCTCCAAACTCATCACTCGCTGACTAAGGTTGGTCATCATCCCTATCAATCTTTCTACCCCTCTATTTGTTCGTCGCATCAAGCGCGCTTGTGCCACGGGGGTAAGCTCTTCATTGCTCGCGGTCGAGCTGGAGCTCGTGTCTTTGCGGGCACGTCTTCGGTCGGCTCGGTGCACGACCATAAATCATGTAATCGTGTATAAGACGTGGAGACACCCTCAAGAAGGGGTCGAATTGGAATCCCACCATGCATATAAAATTTGAATTCCTCAACAGGGAGGAAATGGCGACACAGTTGTGTCACCAACATAGGGCATGGATAGTTGGCAGCCCTCTTGCCCGCACCAATTGAGTGAAATAAAACAGTGCACATATCATAACTAGGGTTTCGTGTCATCAAAGCGTGCACCATATTGAGGGATGGTGTGAAAAATGTCGTGTTGTGCGAACTACCAAAAATATTATTTTGTGCCCAACGACATACAGTTAAGACGTTTGCAAAAAGGGTTCTAGCCTGGATGCCTTTTCGTGGCTCCCTTGAACAATCGTTAGCCATCAAGGGTAGGTAGTCTTCAAAATGGAGTGGTTGGTCGTGGACGGGTAGTCGTGGAATTAAGGTGACTTCATGAATGAAGTCCCTATCAACTATTATTTCCCTGTCCCCCCACATTAATCTAAGGTACCCGTGCTGTGCAAGACTACCCTCATCCATGCATTCATAAAAACGGTGGACAAGATCCGGAAGCACGAAGGAGTTCGGATGGTTAAATAAGAGAAAGTTCCATCCGCGCCTTCGGATTTCATCACCGAAGTAACTACCATAAATTGTGTGGGCAAACATTTGGGAAAAATCCCTTTCAAACTGAAGTGTAGGTGCCATTGAAATAAAATTGCAGAAAGATAAAAATTTAACAGAACAGGGTAGAGAAGATCGAACCTCCTCTGAAAATTTCAGAGGGAGAAGCAGCAGAAGAGCGGCGGAAGCGCGGCAGAAGGAGGGTTTCGGCGGCGGTTGGGCGGCGGCGCAAGGCGATCTCGCTGCGATTTCAGAAGAGGCGGCTAGGGTTTCTAGAGAGGAATAATTTAGGGTTTGGTAAATGCAGTAGAGGGGTCGAGTTCTTTTTATAGGGGTTTATTGGTTATTTGTAAAACAGTCCCCTTAAAAAGAGGAATTAAATATAATAATTTTTTTATTTATTGAAACTGAATATTTACAAAAATACCCCCGAAAATTAAATTTTTTTAATAATTTTTTATAATTTTTTTTATAATTATAAATTGTACATACCCCAAACTTATTTGAAACAGTGTTTCCACTGTTTATGGCTGGATAACCGAAATTTGGGGGTAGATGGAGGAAGATTAGTCAATGTAAATCGGCTCCTACAACATCAGGAGCTCCTCCCTAGGGTCCAATGTGAGGAATGGTTTTAATCTATGTCCGTTCACTTTGAATAGTGAACCGTCCTCAGGATTTTCTAAATCGACCGCACCGTGCGGATATACGGTACGTACACAAAATGGCCCTTTCCAATCGAGATCTAAGCTTGCCGGGATGGAAATGTAGCCAGGTGTCGTAAAGTAAAACCTTTTGACCAGGTTTGGATGTTTTGCGCATAAGGTGTTTATCGTGAAACACCTTCGTTCGGTTTTTGACGACAACCGCGTTCTCGTAAGCTTCATCCCGAAACTCGTTTAATTCATTTAACTGCAGCTTTCTATGGCTGCCCGTATCTTCGATAGATAGATTCAGCTCTTTTATCGCCCAAAATGCACGATACTCTATTTCAACTGGAAGGTGGCAAGCGTTTCCATAAACAAGCCTATAAGGAGACATGCCAAGATTGTCTTATAGGCAGTTCGAAATGCCCAAAGGGCTTCAGTAAGTTTTAAAGGCCAATCCTTATGGTTTTTGGAAACCGTCTTCTCCAAAATCTGTTTGATTTGCCGATTTGAAATCTCGGCTTGTCCACACGTTTGGGGGTGATAGGGCGTTGATAGCTTGTGATTAATGGAATATTTCCGCATTAAGGACTCGAAAGTCCTATTACAGAAATGAGTTCCATTGTCGCTGATGATTGCGCCGGGGTGCCCAAACCGGGAAAAAATGTTTTCTTTGAGGAATCTAATGACAACTTTGTTGTCGTTAGTCCGACTGGGCACAGCCTTGACCCATTTAGATACATAATCAACAGCAAGAAGAATATACAAGTTCCCAAAAGAATTGGGAAACGGTCCAATAAAATCAATCCCCCAAACATCAAAAATTTCCACAACCAATATTGGTTGGAGCGGCATTTCGTTTCTCCTAGATATCCGGCCCAAGTGTTGGTACCGGGAGCATGTCTTGCAGTAATCATGTGCGTCTTTAAAAAGTTGTGGCTAGTAGAACCCACACTGCAAGATCTTTTCGGCTGTCTTTTTAGGGCCAAAATTCCGCCACACGCTTGATCGTGGCAGAATGACAACACGCTCTTAAATTCATTGTTGGGGACACACCGACGAATAATTTGGTCGGGACAGTATTTGAATATATAAAGTTCATCCCAGTAAAAATGTTTTACCTAGGCTAGGAATCGGAGTCTGTCCTAATTCGACCATTCATTTGGTATAAGTCCGGTGGCCAATAATTCAAAATATCTGCGAACCAAGGTTCACATGATACAGTCAAGAGCCGCTCATCTGGAAAAACGTCTTTTATAGGAAATTGAAGCATCGGCGAAGAAGGGAGGCGTGAAAGATGGTCGGCGGCTACATTTATGCATCCTCTTTTGTCTTTGATGATAAGGTCAAACTCTTGTAGTAAGAGGATCCAATGTATCAGCCGAGATTTAGCGTCCTTCTTCGTAAAAAGATGGCGAAGAACTGAATGGTCAGTGTATACGATGACTGGAGAGCCGATTAAGTAGGGCCTGAACTTTTCTAATGCAAACACAACAGCTAAGAATTCCTTCTCAGTTATTGTGTAATTTAATTATGCCTCGTTCAAGGTTCGGCTAGCGTAATAGATTACATACGGCATCTTATCGATGTGCTGTCTAAGGACAGCACCAATGGCAAAATCAGATGTATCGCACATAATTTCAAATGGATGCGTCCAGTCAGGAGACAAAAGAATGGGAGCAGAAATAAGTGAGTTTTTCAATGACTCAAACGCCTTCATACAGCTCGAGTTGAAATCGAATGTGGTGTCTTTGGCCAGCAAAAGAGTCAAGGGCCTCGCAATCTTGCTAAAGTCCTTGATGAACCATCTATAGAAACCGGTATGGCCAAGGAAGGCTTGAATGTCTCGGACGCATTTGGGAGGAGGGAGATTGGAAATGACTTCAATCTTCGCTTTATCTACCTCAATGCCATTTTGCGAGATGATATGTCCTAAGACAATACCTTCTTGTACCATAAAGTGGCACTTCTCCCAATTTAAAGTAACGTTCTTATCCTTACACCGGGTAAGGACTGCGTCGAGATGTAGCAAACACTCATCAAAGGAGTCGCCGAAAATGGAGAAATCATCTATGAAGATCTCCAAGAATTTTTCCACCATGTCTGAAAAAATACCCATCATACACCGCTGGAAGGTAGCGGGTGCATTGCATAACCCAAAGAGCATGCGACGGTAAGCAAACGTACCGAAAGAACAAGTGAATGTGGTTTTGTCTTGGTCTTTTTCGGCGATGGGAATTTGATTATAGCCGGAGTAGCCATCCAAAAACCAATAGTATTCATGTCCAGCCAATCGTTCTAGCATTTGGTCAATGAAAGGTAATGGAAAGTGGTCTTTCCATGTCGCAGCGTTGAGTTTTCTATAATCGATGTATACTCGCCACCCAGTTTGGGTGCGAGTAGGTATTAACTCATTCGCCTAATTAGTTATGACCGTTATGACCGATTTTTTTGAGACAACGTGAATGGGGCTAACCCACTGGCTATCAGAGATAGGGTAAATGATACCACTATCAAGACATTTTACGATCTCCTTTTTAACAGCCTCCTTCATGACTGGGTTGAGTCGTCTCTGTGGATCCCTTGCTGGCTTGGCATCATCCATCATATGAATATGATGTTCAACTATTAGGAGAAAAATCCCTTTGATGTCCGCCATAGTCCAGCTAAAAGCTTGCCGATTGGTTTGCAAGACCGTCAAAAGGGCTTTCTCTTGCTCTGGGGCTAGAGAAGCCGAGATGATAACAGGAAGGGTCTCATTCTCACCTAAGTAAGTGTATTTAATGTGAGATAGTAATAGCTTGAGTTCGAGTGTTGGAGGTGAAACAATTAAAGGTAAAATCGGTGAAATTGTCTCAAACTCAACGGATTCCAACAGAGATTCAAAACGAGTGTAAGCAACCGAGTCGGATGGTTCAGCTAACTCATCCGAAAATTCAAAGGATTCAAACTCGGGTGGTGATTGTTCAAGATCGTTCGAGAAAGTGAAACACTCGTAGTCATTATCGGGCATGAAAACAGTATCAGGTTCAAGGAGGAATGCACCAGTGGCATTAAGATTGCTGTGATCGAACAAATTTTTTTCTAATTCACAGTCCTCCGGAGTGATCTCTTGGATCGAGCAAACATCGAGTATACTAGCTTAGGTTCAGAGGGCCGATTCCCTAACTTAAAAATGTTGAGTTCAATTGTCATGTTTCCAAAAGATAGGTTCATCGAACCATTTCGACAATTGATCATAGCATTCGAGGTTGCAAGGAATGGTCGACCGAGTATCACCGGAATTTGACTCCGGGGGTTAGCTACAGGTTGTGTATCAAGAACAATAAAATCAATGGGAAAAATGAAGTCCCCTACTTTGATCAACACATCCTCTAACTCACCCCTAGGATGGGTGATGGATCGGTCGGCCATTTGGAGAGTACAATGTGTAGGTTTCAGCTCTTCGACACCTAATTGCTCATATACCGAATAAGGAAGTAGGTTAATACTGGCACCAAGATCTAAAAGTGCGCGGTTTATGTTCTTATCCCCAATAGTTATTGAAATCGTAGGACAACCAGGGCCCTTTCGTTTTTGAGGTAAAGGTTGGGTAGGAGCATCACTCACGGCACTAGCTAAGAAAACTTTCTTAGGTACCTGAGATTTCCTCTTCTTAGTGCATAAGTCCTTCAAGATTTTTGCGTAAGAAGGGACTTGTTGGATTGCATCCAAGAGGGGAATATTAATGTTAACCTGTTTAAACAACTCCACAATCTTCTCCATTTGTGGATTTTGTTTATTGGATCTCAACCGGTTTGGAAATGGAACATTTTGAAAATTGGTTGAGTCCAATACTTGTGGAGGAGATTGCGGAGTTGGAACGAATCCCAGTGCTGGTGTTTTCGTGGAGTGAGATGTGGGTCCGTTCGGAGCAGCAGAAGAAGTAGAGCCTTGTGAAGAATGGAGAACAGGCTCTGAAGATGAAGAAGAAGCAGCAGAAGAAGAAGCGGCGGCCGGGGTGTCATCATCAGTGCCAACATTGTTGTGCAATATCCTTCCAGATCTCAATGTAATCACGGCACTCACATTATGGTTTTATTGTTCAAGAGCAACATGTGCATTTTGTGGGTGACCAGGATTTGGCAGTGGTTGAGATGGAAGCTTCCCCTTCTCTCGCTCGCTTAAAGCTGCATTCAGTTATGCAATTTGGGCTTCGATGGTTTTGATACTTTGCCCGTGTGAAGCAGTGTGTTGCACCAAAAACTGAATGGAAGACTGGATGTTGGCTGAGGATTGAGTTGATTTTTTTAAAAACGCCTCCAGACTTCGTTCTAACGAGGAAACCTTATCGTTATTTGGTGGAACAAAATTGTTTTGAGGAAAAGATTTGTTTGGTGCAAAATTGTTCGTTTGATTTTGGTAAGGCTGGGGTTGGAAAGGTTGCTGATATTGAGTTTGTTGAGGAGCTTGTTGTTGAGGAGGAGGACTCTGGAAATTTTTGTTACCTTGGAATTGTTGTTGATTTTGATTCCAAGCAAAATTGGGGTGGTTCCTCCAACCAGGATTGTAAGTTGAAGAGTATGGATCATTTTTTTGTCTTTGCTGAAATGCAGCATTGACTTGATCCTGTCCTTGAGCAGGTGGGTTGTAAGGACACTTTTCGGTCAAATGGGGTGGATCCGAACAGCAAGTGCATATAGTGCGAGGGGGTAAAGCAGGGGCAGGAGAAGGCGATGAGAATTTGCTCTCAATTGCTTCTAGTTTTCGTGTAATTGCTGCCATTTCGGCTTTCATTGCAATTGACATATCAAGTTGATGAATGCCTGTCCTGGACGGACCGGAAGAAGTAGATGAAGTGGACGAATTGGTCGGTCTAGTGCTTTCCCACTAAAGCGTTTGTTCAACAAGACCGTCGAGAAATTGCCAAGCTTCATCATCAGATTTGGATAAGAAGTGGCCTTGACAAATGGTCTCCAGCAACTGCTTAGTTGCTGGGTTCAGTCCTTCGTATAAGATTTGACAAAGTTGCCATCTCTCAATACCATGATGAGGGCACTGAACAAGAAGATCTTTGTATCGTTCGAAACACTTCCAAAAAGGTTCGAAAGGAAGCTGGGAAAATTGGTTAATTTCATTACGTATTCTCGCGGCCTTATGATTTGGGTAAAACTTTTTAAGAAACGCTTTAACAAATTCTTCCCAACTGTTTATGGAATGCGATGTAGTACTATATAGCCACTTTTCAGCTAGGTCACACAATGTGAAGGGAATGACTCGTAGCCTTATAGTATCATCGGACAGTTGGGTTGTCTTCATCATTGCATATACGTTGTGGAATTTGTTGATGAAGATATAGGCATGTTCGGATTCCAGTCCATGAAATTTAGGCAACATGTTGATGAAGTGGGGCTTAATTTCGAAATTATCCTCATTTGCCGGCGGTAGTGAAAGGCATGTAAGAAGTGCTGAGCGGGTAGGATAGAAACGATCCTGGAGCGCGATTCACTGTGGCGCTTAAACAAGAGATTGTTGCGGGTTATTCGCACCCAGTTGAGGTGGAATCAGTCCCGAGGTAGGTAAAGGGTTATTAGGATTGAACCCCAACATCTCAGAAGAAGATGAAGATGAAGATGAAGATGAAGATGTATGAACAGAATTCCGGTCAACGTCGGAGTTGGCCGGCAAAGGTAAGGATGAAAAAGGAGTGGAGGAAGTTTCGACTTCGGAGTCGATCGCGTAGTCGGTAGCGACTAACGAAACACGGACTAAACGAGCACTAGTATCCCGAGTTCAACTGGATATACACTAAACTAGTGTAGTCAAAACGTAGAATGTGAGGGTAAGAAAACATCAATGAGGAAATGTGGATGAAAGGTGAAAAGGGCAAGTTTTTATAAAAAAATTATTTTGTTGGTTTTTTTATAAAGAGTTTTGCAAAAATTTGTACGGAACTACAGCACAATTTCAAACAACCATAATTTAAACATGCACAATCAAACCTAGAGCTAGGGTCTCCTAAGTCAACCAGACTGCTCCTAACTGTTCCAAAGAGACAAGTTGTGAGATATTCCTCAAATTGCTTCTTCACCGCCAATTGTGGCCAGGTAAGCACAAATGAAGAAAGGAGGGTTCCGCTCACGAATCACCGTGAGACGGGCCTTTTAAAGTTACCTTTCTCACTTGTCTAGCCTATGCATCACAAAATCAGGTTTAGGTAAACAACTGAATGCCCACAACCTTCCTCTGTCCTAATGAGCGCGACAGTCCTTAATTGGCTGAGTCTAGATATTTTTTAATTAACTCAAGGGTGATGCATATGCTTTTAGTGATTTCTGGGGTTTTAGGAAGGGTAATGAAATCCCCACCCAATCTTAATTGGTGTTATAGCCCCTTAGATTCCGTATTAAATATGCAAAGCAGTAACACACCAAAATCTAAAACACTTGCCAATTTTTTTTTATTTGCGGCGCAAAGAATCCTGCACAAAAATGATTTATTAGATAGGAGAAATATTCTGTGCAAAGAAACCTGCAGGAAATTTTTTTCAGTGGAGATTAGGAGGTGGAAGAGAAGAAAAAAGATACTTACAGAGATTTTTAGTTGCTGACATCACCTTTTGATCGCGGTTCCGCGGTCAAATGCCTACTTCTGCCGCGGTTCCACGGTGGATCAGTAGGTTCAGATCTTCAAAATTTTTCTCTGTGCTCCTCTGTCTGTTCAGATCCTCTGTTTCTGGATTTGTTCACTGCGCTTGCTTCAGATCTGAATCAGTCCGTCTTCCTTTCCTGCACAATTCGCATAAAAACCAATCAAAAATAACAAGATGATTTTTTTATGTTTTTATTTAATTAACCCGAAATTACAAAAAGAAATAAACTACCGTCTCCCCGGCAACGGCACCATTTGATTGATGTGCTATTTGCGTATTCCTTAAATTTAAATTTACCGCAATCAAGACGGTGTCGCTTGGTAGCTAGCCGGTTGAGTACGAGTCGATCCACAGGGAAATGGTGTCGTTTTCTTTAAGTTCTAACGAGTTAAGTCTTAACTTTGGTAGGTTTTGTTTTAAGATCTAAGAATGAGAATAAATTGATATAAAGACTTGCTAGGGTTAGGATTAGGTTAGTTCGAAATAGGGATTCTTCTCACTTCTTTCAATACCCTAGTTAAGAATATAGGTGTTAGGGTAATAGTCAACAACGGAGATTAGCACGACTAGGAAGAAACTTAGTTTCTTCCTTTTGGTCCTTGTCCGTCCGTTCTTGGCTCTTAGCCTTAACCTCTGGTTAATTCAACCACAACCAGTCTAACTGGGGAATCACCGCTATCATGTAGGATAGGGTGCCGTAGTGAGCGGATTATGGTTGATTTAAAGAGAGTCCTTAATTAAAATTATTTGGGCAAAGAAAGGAATAAGAGAGATTTCCTTCTCTCAAACCTTCCCTCTCCTACCCCTAACAAGTGAGGAATTACTCATTCATTAGGAAGATAACAATAAAATTCATTTTTTTTTATTTTAATAGATGAACTAAATTGCAGATAATAAAAGAACAGATAAAAAATTGCAGGAATTAAAATTCAGATAAAAAGAATATGAGATAAAAAAATAAAACTTACTTTATTAATGACCTCTCAACAATGCATTACAATTGGAATTAAAATTTAGATCTAAGAATTAAAAAGAGGCATGCCTAATTAGGCTTTTGGTTTTCCTATTTATAGATAGAAAAAACCTTAGGTTACATTCTGATCCATACATGTATTTACCAAACTATCCTAAGAAAGCCGGGTCAAAGCACCGACACCTCCACTGATACGTGCACCACACGGCCGCGGTTCCGCGGCCAATTGGTGGAGTCTTGGGCCCATCTCTTCAGGGTTACTTCATGTTGCTTTTACCTTCTGTTTTTTTTCACTTGGTTCCTCAGAATCTCTTCTATTTTCTTCCAGATTTCCAACAGTGCAGAATGATTGTGGACTTTTGCCTTGAGTTTCGTGTTGAAGTCTTGAATCTTATGCTGCCCTTGTGCTTTGTGTATTGAACCGTCTAATGATTTTCATTTGTTCCTTGAACTGGTAGGCAGCATCATACGGATTCATCTATTGTTGGTCGTAGTTTCACATTTGTAGTGACTTTTCATGAATTTCACTGTAACGATCTGAGAACCTGTAACCTGCAACTATTTAGCAGACATGGATCAAAAGCACCTATATATATGTAATGTGATTAAGAATGGGTGATATAATAATGCAAAATTCTGATATGAACAGGTGGATGGCGTATAGCACCCACGCAACCATCGATACGGAAAGATTGTTTTATAAATTATAATTTTGATAAAAGTTGACACTAATGGATATATTTGCTTGAGAATATGATATAGGTATATAAGATAATATGGTGTGGGATATTGAGATGATAGATATAGATGACTCGGATTGATATATGAGAATATGAAATGAGAAGGTGAATCATGACAAGTATGAATTGAAAGAAGACAAGTATGAGTTGATAATGATATGATATGAGATCGAGATCGATATGACTTGAGATTAACAAGATATAACGTATATGCAAGATGACATGATATAAGATAGATATAGATGTGTTATGTGATTGATAAGATATGCCGCACGAGATTATAGATCCGTACCTTTGCTAGTGAATATGACGATAGATTCCCTATTCTGTTTGTGATATCATACGATGGATTACCGTACGTGATGCGTTTACCGAATGTTTGATCCGCGCTCATGAATTGAGGATGATGATCGAGGATATTGCGACACTTGATACTATGAGGCGGGATCGTCGACATAAAGATGCTACCTTATTATATTTCATGTTTATGTTGGATTATTCCTCGTGTGATACCTATCATGTTTCCAGTATTTAATGTTATATGATATCATTTGCTAGTATATCTGCACAATTACCGTTGATACACATGTTACACTTACACAGATTTGCCGGCTCACACACATTCATCATCTGTAATTGCCATGCCACTTACACAGTAGAACCGCCATATCATGAGATTAATCTTTAACGTTAAAGTACATTCATTGTTCAGTACTATCACTTGACATGCTTGCATGATATACTCGATATGCTCATATTACCACTCTATGTTGCATATATCGTACTTTATGGCTATATGCTTGAGATGCTGTTTTCATGAGATCTCTGAATTTGAGAACCGCAGTTATATTTCAAAGGGAATTATATATTGCTTTAAAAATGCGGTTTCTCTTGATATGATATTTAGAGACGTCCACCATGAGTTTTCTCAGTTCTGAGCTATGATTATACCGATTCGAGGAGCGGTAGGCACCGTCTGCGGGTACATGGTGGACCCGGTGAGGTACCCCGGGGCAAGAAGACTCGTATTGTTAGACGGTGGGCCTGGCAGGGGAACACTACCTACCGGTGATAGTTTTGGGCTCGGCGGATATCTGGAGGATACTGACCCTGGTCGTGATATGGGCCGATCCGGACTAATGGAGCCCGAGATATGAGGATTTACGTGTCGATGCTGGACACGGGTTTCATGATGTTTCGAGTGTCAGTGTTGGACACTCAGGTTCCATTGTTTTGATGTATTGTTGATGGACACACGTGGTTAATATCCTCATATATACAGGCATATGTTTTCATGATGTTTCGAGTGTCGGTGTGGGACACTCAGATTCCATGATATTGTTTATGTCGTTGATGGACACGTAGATGATATCCACATGCATATAGGCATATGATGTCGGATGTTTATTTATATATGTCATTGCATTGATCGATTGTTGACATATATGCATATGTGGTCACCCTAGATATTATAGTATTACCTTCTGGATATAGTGACCTAGGAAATCGTTGTTTTATTCGATTTCTACCTGCTGATGTTTTCTATTCACGAGTTGGCAACTTACCTCCGTTGTGCCACAGTTCTTGCAGGTTTGACCGCTTGGGATCAGTTGCGGTATCGCTGGCACACAGCTTCATTTAGGGTGTTTTGCTTCGGTGGGTGGGACACATGTTGGATCGTGCCCACTCTCGTACTTTTATATGCCGTTGTATCTAGATAAACTCCATCAAATCAAATCAGAAACTAGAAATTGTATATTGGTAGACCTAGTCAGACTTGGGTATTATGCGGGACTTAGAGCAATGAGTTTATGTTCACTTCTTGAGTTTTGATGTCTTGCTCATTTATTGTTCTTTCATCTTCGCTGTTGGGTGTCGTATATATGTTATTGCATGGTTGTGATTCCGCCAGTTGGCGAAGAGCTAGCTCCCGCTTGGGGATGCCTATATATTGTTATGTATATGGTTTTGGATCAAAATATACAAGGGAGGTGCTGCCCAAATTTTTAAAAGACGAAATATGTTCTCAACTAGTATAACCCACTTGCATTTAAAGAAAAACTTGATTTCATTATACATTTATCTCAAAACTGCACCCCCACTATTTTCCGCAAAAAGGTTTAGATTTTCTGGGCTTCGGATTACTTGATTTACGTTACACTTTTAGACGTTGCGTAATTTAAGTGCCGGTCACGTGCTAAATTACCGGTCGTGACAAGATACCAGGGTTCGAGTGGTCCGAGGAGTGTCAAGTCACCTTCGAGTAGCTCAAAGCGCATATGTTGACACCGCCACTGCTCACCCGACCAACCGAAAGAGATGAGCTACTGCTGTACATGGCTGTCTCTGGACTGGCAGCTAGCGCTGTACTCATCAAAGAATATGAAGGGATACAGAGGCCGGTTTACTACATCAGCCATGTTCTTAAAGACGCGGAGACAACGTTCCCGAAGATCGAAAAGATAGTCCTGGCACTCGTCATCGCCTCCAAGACACTTTAGCACTATTTCCAGGCTCATACGATCATCGTTCTCACCGACCGACCCCTGAGGAACATTCTCGGTTCCCCCGAATCGTTGGGCCGCTTAGAGAAGTGGAAGTGTGAGTTGTCGTAATTCAACATCCAGTACCGACCAGAGCAAGCTATTAAAGCCTAAGTCCTGCCGATTTTATGGTCGAATGCACCATTCCCAACAGAGAAGAAGCGCTGACGTGGGATCCAAACCTACAACACTCAGTCGAAGAAATGTTCGGTCCGATTCCGGACTGGGTACTTTATCTGGACGGTTCCTCCACAGAGGAAGGAAGTGGGGCTGGGCTGGTCATTCATGGCCCCAATGAATCCGAGATGGAGTATTCTCTGCGGTTCGACTTCAAGGCCTCGAACAATGCCGCGGAGTATGAAGCCTTATTACGAATCGCCTAGGGGTGGGGATAAAGAAAATCAGAACTGCAGCGATTCCGTGTTGGTCATCGGCCAAGTGACCAGACTATTCGAAGCCCAAGAACCCACCATGATGAAATATCTCACCGAGGTGAAAAGGCTACGGAAAAATTTCGACAAAGTCCAAGTGGAGCAAGTTCTCCGGAGTATGAACGCCGAAGCCGATGCCTTGAGCAAGCTCGCCTCCTCCTATTTTGCCAATCATAAGAGGAACATCCTCTTCGAAGTCCTGTTGTGACCCAACATTGAAGATACATAAGTGATACACAAGGTCTACACCACTCAGGGGAGTATCCTGGATTGGAGAAAGTCCATAATGGAATTCCTCAAGGATGGAACACTCCCCAAGGACCGAACGGAAGCGCGCAGGCTTCACATGAAAGCCCGTCACTTCATATGGAGCAAAAGTAACTTGTATAAAAACCATACACCCAATCTCTACTCAGGCGCGTCGATTCCGACGAAGCTAAGCACGTTCTCCAAGAGATACACGAAGGAGTCGGAGGGGCACATCATGGGGCCCGCAATTTGATCTAATAGACGCTGCTACAGGGTTATTATTGGCCAACTATCCACATCGATAAAGAAAAGCTCGTACGAAGATGCAAGGCGTGTCAACTTTTCGGCAGCATTCCTTGGTTACCAGCCACAGAGCTAACGCCGTTGAGCTTCCTTTAGCCATTCATACAATGGGGGATGGACATGGTTGGCCAGCTCCCCACGGGCACAGGGTGTTGGGTTACGTTAGCGCCCTGGCCATCTGCCGTGGCCGGTGCGGAACAAAAACTGGCGTTTAAAAATTTTGGTGCTAACGAATCCGTCAAGATCGAACCATAAACCTTTACTAGCTAACTAACAAGAGCTAAACTACTGAGATAGGGATGGTTATACCGAATGAACTAAGTCCTTCGGTCTTCTACCATCTTCCTAAGCTCTTTGAGGTGTCCTGAACTGAACTTGGTCCCCGGTCTTGCTTCGTCGATGATGATCCACCCGAGGGAGACGATGCAAGCTCCAGCTTCGCCTAGCGAAGCAACCGACGCTCCAAGATTGCTAGCAATGGAGAGTGGGGTATGTAGGAATATCTCACTATCCTTTTCTCTCATGTGTCATGCTCAAGTGAGCAATCAAAGAAGAAGATGGAGGAGGTGAAGAAAGCCATGGGCATGAGCAACTCAAGAAATAGCTAAGTATCCAAAAGAGTGAATCATGAATGAATCAAGAGTGAAAATGAGTGTAGTGAGTGTCATGTAGAAGAATGGCTAAATGTTTTCAACCAGGGAAAAAATATCTCATCCATTTTACAATAAACAAATCCTTAGCCATACCACTCTATATAACTCCACCATGCTCATGCCACCTCACCCTCTCCACCTCAGTTCCTAATGATTTTCTAAAAAGGAAAATCATATAATGAGGTGTCAATCTTCTAGAAGATATTTCGTATAAATACGAAATACAACCCGGTATACATATTGAAATACATATACGTGTATTCGTATAAAAATACGAATAGCCAAGAGAGAAAATGAATAGTGAACAATAATACTAGAATACACACACATATATATATATTATTAAATCAAAACTTGATTTAATAATCCGGCTCAATCCTAAGCTGCTAGTATTATTAACCGTCCGATAAAAGTCTGTGTAGCCTGTACACATATTTAATCGAATACCTGTATGTACTAACATACGTCATCTACATCATATCGCCTGAACCGTGACAACTCTCTGTATGGGACTCTAAAGACCCGTCAATATGCTGGCAGTGGTTTAACCACAAGCACGTCAGCGGCACTAGATGTACGTAACGACTATCCAGGTATTGAGCGAAAGGAAGGCCGATGAGCAAACTCATCAAAACCCCTACTGAGCCTGTCAGTGACAATCTCCGTACAGTTCGTTCGTCTAAGTGTATCGCATATCGAGTCTAGGGGTGGATAAAGTTAGACCCCTAATAACGTGATATTTCGTGTCGGTATGAAGCCCATCACCAACTGAGAAATTACTGATCCAAATCAGTAATTCTCGACTACCTTGGCCAAGAATTTCTGGTGATGGTCATCCGTACATCGCACGACATCAACCCCCAATGCCGGGAGAGACAAATCCTCGACGATCTGCTCACTGCCTCCATGTGGCTCGGGACTGTATCCTACTAAAACCTGTTTGCACGACTCCTTTAAGCCATGGTAGGGTAGTAATCAAAGCACAGTAGGAACTCACACATGACAACTGACGATTTCAGGTTGACAGACTAACCTGTACATATGTCACCTGAGAACTGCTATCTGACAATAGGTATAATACCAACTAGCATGTTTCCGGCGAGTCCGTCCAGTGTACTCATAACCCAATGAGCACCTGTATACTATCTTAGGTGACTAACTAACACCAATGGCTTGTGAGACCGGCCACCGCCCCTTGTCAGGGTCTCGATAAGTACACACTAGTCTACTCTGGAGTATCAATATCCAGTCTCGATACTCCCTCAACTAGGGACATTTAAGGATGTGCTTATAGACCATCCAGCTCTTATGTATATGATCGCCATCATAATGCTGGTAGTCAAGAAAGAATACTATGGGCTCTATCAACATGTAATAGTGATCTGTAATACCACATAATGCATGCACATGATGATAAAGGCAAACCAGATAGCATACTTGTTCACCGCCGGAAGACGGACCGGGACGTCGGGACGTCTGGCCTGAATCCTGGGGGCAGATATGTCACGCCCTGCTTCCCAAAATACGGAATACGAGGGGTAGACAAGGCCAACCATGCTCCTACGGTCAAGGAAATGTCCTGCCGTAGTCACACTTCGGCTTCTAGTTTTCATGGTAAACAGTAAATGATGCGCAGGTAATGAGAAATGCAGTAACTAAAAGGAACAATGTAACGACTGACCTGATAGGAAACAAAAGATATAACTCTGAATAGCTAAACAAGATGTCCGTGAAGTACGTCTAGTCCTGGTCCAGGCTAAATCTTCTCCTCACACTGAGCATGCATACTCAGGTCGTCAGAGCGACACAATAGCAATATATTATATATAAAATCAGGTGACAATTCTAACAGTGGTAACAGATATATGAAACAGTAAATCAATGACAGCATGAATATGAATGTGCAGTAATCAATGCAGCGGAACAGTAAAGCAGTATAACGATATGTTACGTATGCCAACACAGTATATAAGGAATATAAATGCCAGTATCCCTATCAGTCTCTAAGTCTCACTATACAGGTCACTAAGCCTATCGTCAGTCCAAGTGTGAGAGTCAACCACTCGCGAGTGTCCTCCACCCAAGGGTAGAACCCAAGGGCAAGGGACCACGGGCCCAACATGTAACAAGTATATCACGGTGTATATATCACATACCCTGTAAATCTCCATATAACTCCCTAAATATATAAGCCGGCATGGGACTCCCGAGATTCTGTTGAACTCATACTTAAACTACCCCACACCCCGTGGTCTACATCAAACGCTAACCATCACCCTAAATACTAATCGATCCGTGACAAGTCTGCGCGAGAACTGGAGGCAGGACCTCCATCAAGCACGTCCCGACTAATACCTAAGATAAACGGCAGTGTCTGGTGTCTTATCTGTGACACCCGTGCAACGCTTCCATAAATGTCCCATTCCACTTATAGTCACACGTACACGCACCCCACAGACGTCGACAATGCAATAAAATAATAGGGTCACTGATTGTGTACAAGTACGTATCACTTTCACTTATTCACGGATACACGAACACTGACGTACTTGCCATAATCATCACTAAAATCTAACACTGGGTGAATGCACGATATCACTAGGTTATCACTACAAAGATATAGGTATGATAAGATGCATGAACAGTATATAAGCATGATTAGGATGTTATGAAACAGTATTTTATCACTTGCACGATTTATCATGGAATGTACGTGTACAGTTTAGCGAAATGGTAAACAGGTGATAATTAGTATGTTCAGTTATCTATCCATCTAATTTAGTTTCAAGCCAATCGGGTTCCAGGATCATTAGTTATAACCATTTCATTTTGAGCGCTCGCGGCTGGAAATCCGGTTTCAGAATCAGAAGTCCGTTTCGCAACGCATTTTAATCCCAGTTGGGATCAGATTTTAGCGACGCTACAGTCGGGTGAATTCTAGGGTTTTCAGTAAGGTTTTCAATGTAACAGACGGATCTTCAATCGCATCTGCACGTCAGGAGATATACAATGTTTAACCCTAATATGTTAATTCTGATTCTGTTAGGACTGTTATGCGTCCCGATCTTTTAAATTATAGAATAAATAACAAATGGTAACGAAACAGAATGAAATCAATTGTGTTGTCTAGATAACAGGTTTTCCTACAATAAACAGCCGAGTTCCGCAACCTACGAGTTAAGTAAATCCTGTGGTACCCATTACGGAACAGCAACCAATAACTGGAGTCGCTCTGGACTGCAGTCCAGAGTCGCACTCCGATCCAAATATTATCATGGTTTGAGTACAGGAATATCTGGAAACTGGTATGGGGTTAAATTTCGTCGAGTTGGCTTCGATTTGAGCCCTCGAACGCACCATTCTAGTATGTATATGATTTATGGTGAATTTAACGGTTTTCAGGTGCAAGAAAATTCCAGTTTTACGATTTAACTTGGGGGTAGTCATTTTAATCTTTAACAGTCATATTTTCTGATGAAATTTGCACACGTTAACCATCTCTACAAGAGCCAATGTAATTTATCCAGTTCCGCCTAACTTGATAATGATTTCTTATGAGAACAAGCATCGAACAGTTGTGTCGAATAATCTAACGGAAAAGTAAAGCATGATTTATATACGATGTTGATTTGTAACATAGATAAAATAGCATGTAAGCAAGTAAAGAACTTGCCTGGAGGCGTCTAGGCGATGCACGGCAGTGGTAATGGCACGAACGCGACACACACGCGGCACGGCAACGCCGATTCCGGCACGGCACCACAGTGACAAAAGTCTCGATCCTGGCTCGAGCTTGTCGGAGTTGGCTGTTGCGGGCTCGGGCAATGTCGTACGGTGGTGTAGGTTGATAGAGAATGGAAAGACGGTGAGATTTGGAGAGAGAGAGAGTGCTAGAGAGAGAGAGAGAGTAAGAGCTGAGAGAGAGAATGAGAGAAAGCAGAGGAAGAGAGAAGAGAGGGAGCAGTGAGGGATTTGAGAGGGAGAGAGCTGAGTGATGACGAGAATGGCGACGATGATGATGACGCGGGAGAGGTCGACGATGAGACGAGAAGCTCGCCGGCGTCGGGGCAGGGGACTCGGTGTGCAGGTGAGTGGGTGAAGGGGACTCGAGTTGATGGGGGAGGTGATGATGATGCAGAGGCGTCGACGGCGAGAGGGGGTGCAGGGAAGGCTCGGCGAGTAGGTTGGGTTCCGGCTCGGTTGAAAGGAAATTTATGAAACAGATAAAGAGATGGGCTAGAGGATAACTAAAAGAATTGTGGGGAAAAGAAGAAGGCCGGGCCGTTTAAATTTAATTCTTAATATTTCCAAAATGGCTGAGGAGGGTGAACGGGCTGGGCCAGGTACTAAAATTAAAGATAAATGAAGAGAAGATTAAACTAAAAAATGAATGGGCTGGGCTGAATAATAAAAATATTAGGGAAAGGAAATTTTAGTTAGGTTTAGGGTATGTAAAATAAAATAGATAAAATTATAAAATAAAATAGATAAAATTATAAAATAAAATAAATAAAATTATAAAGCAACAAAATACAGATTTTGGTATAAAAGGGGCTGGGTATTACAAGATACTATTTGGATTTATCCGTCCACCTCTCTGAAGATACCAAGTTGATTTATGGCACCATATATCGGAGGTTTGGACGAATGCAGCCGTTGTAGCAGATTTTTTCGATCCCCCTCGTTTGTGAAGGTTTTTTTTATTGTGGGGTCGCCCTTCCCTGCAGGCGCAAGCCCTTGCAGTTAATTACGTTACCGCATTGCGATAACCACTTTCTCCTGCTCCGGAAGTTCACTTCGTGTGTGTGTGTGTGTGTGTGTGTTTATTTTGATTGCCCATGGATTGTATATAGAGACTAATTTATGTCGTCGTCCTTAGGGTGTGGATTAGTCCAAATCCGTATATTTTTAGATTTGGGTTTGGTTTGATTTAAGGATCGTTAATCTGGTTTGAGATTAAGATCAACTTAAATATATGAGCATTTGGGCTCGATTATTTTAGTTTAAGAACATCGCGGTCCATTATCGCCATGTTTGAGGCGAAATTTTAGTTTAAGGACGTTTCGGTCCTTTATCGCCGTATTTGAGGGCGAATATTAGTTTAAGGACATTTCGGTCTCTTATTAAACTCGCGCGCACATGTATTTGTTACGTGGTGGAGTGAACAATGTTGATATGGAATGTGCCCAATTTAGGGCACGCTCCGATTTGAGGCGTGCACGTCAGTTTGGAAGTGCATCAACGAAAGAAGTTGTTGGTCGTCGGGACCCGCCACCTTTTTGAAGACGTTGAGGAATTACAGCGACATATATCAGAGGTGTGAAGAGATGTACCATTGAACCAAATCCCGTATTTGAGGGAAAAGGGTTGTTGTGGACTCAAGAATTTTTGGTCATATTTGATACCTTGGAAATCAAGAGCATATGGGTTCGATTGATTTCTTTGTGAAGGATACGTTAGTCCAGTATGAGACTAAGATCTACTTAACAACATTTTAGGATCTTCTTTATTTAAGACCCAGCAACAGAGCATTTGGACTCAGTTGCAAGTCCTTAGCAACTTAGCCAATTTGGGCTTTAGTCTGCTTAGTCTTTTTTTTTTTGAAAAAGTGCTAAGCACTTACTTGGGCTCTGTTTATTCAGTCCCTCTTTTTTTTTATACAAAAAGTGCACAAAAAGTGCTGACCACTTATACGAGTTCTGACGCCCACATATAATCATGTGGAGCTTTCAGTTATGGGCATTGCCCAATAAGTGTTGAACACTTTACTCATTTTGTCTTTATATGGGTTGCTAGGCACTCTTTATGGTGTCCACGTGGGGAGCGCGTGAGGCGCTGCCTAATGAGTGTTGAACACTCAACCGTTTTGGGCTGCTTGTGGAGTGCTAAGCATTCTTTTCTTCTCTTTTGCAGCGCCCATATGGGGAGCACGTGAGGCCAATAAGTGTTGAACACTCAGCCATTTGGCTCTCTCTCTTTTTTATAGAGTGCTGAGCACTTTATGGCGCCCTCGTGATTTTCACGTGCGGTGCTAGGCGCCGGGCGCTGCCCAATGTGTGCTAAGCACTCTTCTCTTTTGTGGCGCTCACGTGAGGAGCACGTGAGGTGCTAGACGCTTTTAAAGGCATTCACATGGGAAGCACGTGAGCGCCACAAAAGAGAAGAGTGCTTAGCACTCATTGGGCAGCGCCCAGCGCTTAGCGCCGCACGTGAAAATCACGAGGGTGCCATAAAGTGTTCAGCACTCCATAAAAAAAAGAGAGAGCCAAATGGCTGAGTGTTCAACACTCATTGGCAGCACCCAGCGCCTCAGGTGCTCCCCATGTGGGCGCCGCAAAAGAGAAGAAAAGTGTGCTTAGCACTGCACAAGCAGCCCAAAACAGCTGAGTGCTCAACACTCATTAGGCAGTGCCCAGCGTCTCACGCGCTCTCCACGTGGACGCCATAAAAAGTGCCTAACACCCCATATAAAGACAAAATGAGTAAAGTGTTCAACACTTATTGGGTAATGCCCATGACTGAAAGCTCTACATGATTATATGTGGGCGTCAGAACTCATATAAGTGCTCAGCACTTTTTGTATAAAAAAAGAGGGGCTGAATAAACAGAGCCCAAGCAAGTGCTTAGCACTTTTTCAAAAAAAAGAAGACTAAGCAGACTAAAGCCCAAATTGGCTAAGTTGCTAAGGTCTTGCAACTAAGTCCAAATGCTATCTTGCTGGGTCTTAAATAAAGAAGATCCTAAAATGTTGTTAAGTGGATTTTAGTCTCAAACTAGACTAATGTATCCTTAACAAAGAAATCAATTGAGCCCATATGCTCTTGATTTCCAAGGTCTTAAATATGACCAAAAATTCTTGAGTCCACAACAACCCATTTCCCTCAAATACGAGATTTGGTTCAAGAGTACATCTCTTCACATCTCTAATATATGTCGTTGTAATTTCTTAATGTCTTTTGAGAGGTGGCTGGTCCCAACGACTAACAACTTCTTTCGTTGATGCACTTCCAAACTGACGTGCACGCCTCAAATCAGAGCGTATCCCAAATTGGGCACATTCCATATCAACATCGTTCACTCCGCCACGTAACAAATACACGTGCGCGCGAGTTGAATAAGTGACCAAAATGTCCTTAAACTAATATTCGCCCTCAAATACGGCGACAAAGGACCGAAACGTTCTTAAACTAAAATTTCGCCTCAAACATGGCGATAATGGACCGTGATGTTCTTAAACTAAAATAATTGAGCCCAAATGCTCATATGTTTAAATTGATCTTAATCTCAAACCAGATTAATGATCCTTAAATCAAACCAAATCCAAATATAAAAATATACGAATTTGGACTAATCCACGTCCTACGGGCGACGACATAAATTAGTCTCCGTATACAATGCACGGGCAACCAAAAAAAACACACGACATGAAGTGAACTTCCGGAGCAGGAGAAAGTTGTTATCGCGATGCGGTAACTTAATTAACTGTAGGGGCTTGCGCCTGTAGGGAAGAGCGTCCCCATAATAAAAAAAACCCTCACAAACGAGGGGGAATCTGATAAAGTCTGCTACAACGACCGCATCCGTCCAAACCTCCGATATACGGTGCCATAAATCAACTTGGCATCTTCGTAGAGGTGGACAGATAAATCCAAATAGCATCTGCCCCCAGGATTCAGGCCAGATGTCCCGACGTCCCGGTCTATCTTTCGGCGGTGAACAGATTCTGGCACGTCCGTTGGGACCTTTCTCTCTTTCTACTCCAGACTTCGTGTGTCGTGTTTCGCGAAAAAAATCGCGGTTCTCTATGGTTGCCCTTGGATTCGAGGTACTAAGATTTGGTGTCATGTTCCTGTGCAGAAGAAGAGAACATCAATGGCTTCCAACTGCACAAACTGCAACAACAACTCCCGCTCCGCCTCAACTGGAAGAGTGACTTACGGACCCAATGCGGCCTCCATCTTTTCAATGCCGGTGGGGGTAGGTAACTCAAGCTACTACCAGATTGTTCTTCGGGACCATGCTCCCACCAATGAGTGTCAGTGCCTCAACGCCGCAAACCGATGTTCCCAAGAAGTCGGTCTTTCACCGATTGACGACCGCAACGGCTCCTCTCAACGAGCCGTCCAAAAAAGGGGTCTCAGTTTTTAATAGGCTGAGCCAAAGCTCAAGCGGGCCCGCAAAGAAGCTTGTGATTCCCGAAGGGGCTACCCCAAAAAGGATAGCCCTCCCAATTCCTGCTGCAAATGAAGCCGTCAAAAATGCTTCACCAGTCAGGCGATCGGTCTTCGAGAGGCTGACCATCTCCATTCAAATCTTGCTAAGGACGTCGATCTTTAACAGGCTGGCGACTGCTGGAGCTTCTCAACAAAACCAGGGGCAGGCTGCAACCGCTTTGAAAACTGAGGCAGTCCCTTCAGCAAGGCACACTCAACGTCGCCACTGGGGCCGAGTAAGAAAAGACGGGGCAACTCCCCCTCTGGACTTACTCCACCATATCCAATGGTGGAACTCGATACTGCTGTTCCTACCGGGAACAGCTTTGAACCGCTGAAGAGGGTGCGCAAAAACTCCCCCACAGCGGTATTGAAGAAATCACCTCCTCTTGTTGAGGTCCCTGTGCAGGAATAGTAGGAGCGGCCCCATCAGCGCCTCTCCTCCCAAATTTACAGTGTCTGGTGAAAAGTCCAGGATTCTGTGATAGACGAAAAATACTCCCGCTGACCGAAGAAATCGAAGGCTCGGCAAAAAAAAGATCATCCCTCCGTCATACAGCGAGGGACTTCTTCTACAGAGGTGCCTGTCATAACAGCTCCTTCAACTTCGACCTCCCACAAAAAGACGAGGTCGGAGAAAATTCCACTCCGGCGGCAAATTCCAAAGGCGACAGACCTAAACGCTCTAAGTCTGGGGGCATGATCATACACACGGTTTACATGGATTCCGGAAAAGAGGAAAGCCGTGGTTCCTTGGCTCATCGACCGCAAACTCGATCATTAACAAAAGCTCAGGAGCGACAACAAATGCTCCAAGAAATGCTGACCAAAATGGCAGCACTCACCGGACAGAAAGAAAGTCTGGAACCAGCACCTGAACAGCGCCAAGAACAGAAGACCGATACAGAGTTCCTGCGAAGGGTGCTTGAAAGAAAGGACAAGGATGCCGCGGAACAAGCTGCTAACATAAAGAAGATGGCGCTTCTGTTCCAGGACATGGTTGGAATGATGATCCAGCCAGAACCTCCAGCCGAGGATCTGCCGATAATCGTCAAGGATGACAGAGGAGAAACATCAAACTCTCTTCCAGCTCTATCAACAACTAAGGAGGAAACGATCTCCAAGGCTGCTCTTGATGACTATATAGCTCAATAAATACGAGCTCATCAAGCTAATGAAGCGGCCAGCCAAACTGTCAGAACTGGGCCACCGTATCCAGGATGGTATGACCAAATCAAGTGCCCGCCGGGATGTACGATCCCCAAGTTCCATATATACAAAGGACAAGCAACCCACACCAGCACGTCGCGCAGTTCAGAGCTCTGTGCGGCAATACTGGAGGTGATGACAAACTGTTGCTTCGCCAGTTCGTTAGCAGCCTGTCAGAGACGGCCTTTGAATGGTATTCGGAGCTCTTAAATGAATCCGTGAAAACATTCACAGAAATGGAACGGCTGTTCACACAGCGGTTCGCCAGTGCAAGCGAGCGCACCCCGATCATGGCATTAATCAATGCCAGGGTAAAGCCGGGAGAAACCTGGGTCTAATACGCGATCTGGTCGAGGAACCTATGGTCAAAGTGAGAACAACGTATTGAAGAATCCCCCGCTGTGGGCATGTTCATCGGGACCCTAGATCCGCAAACGACTGTGTCCCAGTTCATGACGTTCTTCAAGCCGACGACCTTCCAGGCTTTGATCGATAAGCTGGCCCAAATGGACCAGATGGGCCACGGGCCTTCCTCCTCAAATAAGGACCCTCGAAATGCCAAGGGTAAAGAGAAAGCGTCCTTCATCGCCAACACTCAACAACAACCGAGCGACCCAAAACCGGTGGCTCGCCAAAACAATGCACGTCCACGCTTATCCCTCGAAGAAAGGCTAAGGCGCGCTTACTCGTTTCCCCGCGATAAGACGAGGAGATTATTTGAGTTGGCAATGCGTAACAAACTCATCACATTGCCAGACCCACGGCGTGCACCGCAACTCGGCGACGTCAACAACCCCAACTACTGCTCGTATCATAGAATGGTGAACCACCCAATTGAGGATTGCTACATTTACAAGAACTGGGTCGAGGATCAGTATCAATAGGGGAAATTCACGCTTTCTGAGAACTTGAGGGTGAACCCGCCATAAAAGCACACTCCCAAAAAGGTGGATGCACCGGGGGCATTATGCTCGCTCGTGGAAGAAACTCCATAGGAAATCGTTCTTTCAGCAAAGACCAAAAGAATGGTGAAGGATCTAGAGGCATCTCCGACGGTCAGGTAGAAGAGCCCGCTTGAATCTGAAATTATCGAAGGGATGCTGAAACCGCGTCTCATACCGAGAGTTGTTGACGAAGGGCAAAATCCCAAAGTCAAGCCTTCAAAGTCTTCGAAGAAAAAGAAAAAGACCAAGAAGCCTGTGCAGCCTGCCGAGTATGATGATAAGCGCACAAACATACAAAAGTACATCAATGCGTTGGAAAAGTACAACCAGAAGGCGCGGACACGGGTCACCCTCGAAGAGTTCCTCAAGTATATTCTTGAGAACGAAGATAGTGACAACGATGAGGAAAATGACTTATCAGAAGAAACTGAAGACTATGTACCGAGTTGCCACATGGTCTCGTATTCGTTGTTAAATGGAGAAGAAGCTCCCTCAGCATCAGAAAACAACGCAGAGGAACTGGGGGCAGATGCAGCGCTAAAATCCCCGGAACTGTCAGAAAAAGACCCGATCGATAGGCTGTTAAACGTAGCCTTTCGAAAAAGCAAAGCCGACCGAGAACGTGAAACAACCATATACGAAAAGGCTAAACGACAACGTCAGGTTAAAGAAGTTGCGGCGATGATGAGTCGTAAAGTACTCCAACCAAACCAAGGCATACCTGCCATAAATAAGAGCAGGATCAAGGCAGAGAAGTGGTTCGCCAAAGCCCTGTCAATGGGAATGAAGCTGCCACCTCTCATAAGAAACACTCCCGGGGTCATATGCCTCAATGGAGAGGATTCACATCCAAACTACTGCTTATATCATCGGAGGGTTACCCACCCCACCGAGGAATGCAGTGCCTTCAAGAAGTAGTGGCAAGAATACGTTGCCCATTAAAAACACTTCAAGAGAATGAAGCGCGAAGCTCGTCGACAGAAAAAGGGTGGGACAGATGCGTGTGAAAAAATGACCGGCAACTTGTAACATTTCAGAAATATAAAATATTTTTTTGGAAATTAAATATTAAAATAATATATTTCGCGAAAACTATGCGATCTGCGAATAGGGGTTTTCCGTAAAATGGTATAAGTATATACCAATATTTGGAAAATAATCAGATATTAAAATGATTTATTCATTTAAAAGGTATTTAACGGATTTTGGCATTTTTATAATTAATGATATGCAAGTTTAAATTAAATTGATTAGTGCACTACTAATCACGTTTAAGCCAAATCCGTATTTCTACATTTTTCCATGGTTAGTGCACAATGTCATGTGCATTTTGTTACATGTTTGTTCATTTCATTTGGTTTATTTAAAAAAAAGAAAAAGAAAGAAAAAGATGCCATGGTTGATGAGAGAGAGAGGAGACAAAATAGATATTTAGAGATAGAGTGAGCTTAAAAGAGAGTGAGGTTAAGAGAGAGAGACCTTTGACTTCTTCCTCATTCAATTTCCTTCTCAATTATTTTTCTTCCTTCTTCACCATTTCCTTCATCTCTGTCACGACCTGAAATAGCACGTGACTGGCACTTGAATCATGTGAAGTCTATAGGACCCCACCTAATTCAAGTAAGCCAAAAGCCCAGAAATCTAAACCATTTTTATAGAAAAGAGTGAAGGAAAACTTGTTTTTAAAGAAAGTGGTTTTAACAAAATAAGACATTAAACATTTTAAAAGCAACATCATATTTTCCTGAAAATTTCGGCAGAGTCTCCTTTGTAAATACTGTCCTCCAAACAGGTAAAAACATGAATAATATACATAATGAATAAAGGCATCTCCAAGCGGGAGCTAGCTTTTTGCCAATTGGCGGAAACAACCACGCAATGCAATATAATATACACCGCCGAAGGGCGAGAATCAAAACTCAGCAAGGAAACCAACATCCTCAAGAAAACCAGAGAAAACTATAATAATACAGCGCGCGACTCTAAGGACGAAAGAATATACATACTGGTCTTCTAAGTCTATAAATTAATACAAGTCTGGTTGATGGAGTTTACTAGATACAACTGAATAAATAAAAGTACTGCGGTGGTCACGATGCAAGTGAACCCACCTACCAAAGCAATCACCCGGAAAGAAGCAGTGTGCCGGCAAAGCCGTCAAGGAAACCTGTACGGCAAAATCTGCAAGAAACTGTGGTACAACAGGGGTGAGTTGCCAACTCGTGAGTAGAAAACATCACCAAGAAGAAATCGCATGTATGACTCTCTCCTAGATCATACAATTTAATCCTCAATATATATAACCTGAAGTATCTAATAATGACAAGGGTAAACATCTATACATAAGTGTAATACCAAGTGCTCGTGTCAATGCCTCAGTTAGCAACATATCATATATATGCTGTACGAATACATAACGGATGAAAACCAAATACATCTTGAATAAGAAAACTGTTTTCTTATCTCAGTGAGATTTCTGTATAAAACCGAAGTATCATCAATGGAATCAACAGAGAATCCATGTCAAGAATCGACACAAAACATATATCCCAATATCTCAATATCTCGGGCTCCGGCAATCCGGACTGGCCCATATCATAAAATCTCAATATCTCAATGTCTCAATACCTCGGGCTCCGGCAATCCGGACTGGCCCCGGGCTCCGGCAATCCGGACTGGCCCATAATCAAATCTCACGACTATGTCGGTATCTTCCGCATATCCGCCGCGTCACAAATAACCGGTCGGTAGTGCTCTCCTGCCAGGCTCAACGCCATCATCTGTGACCATCTTGCCCTGGGGTACCGCACCGGGTCTACCATGCACCCGCAGACGGTTCATCCTCCTCCTCGAATTGGGTGTATGATACTGCTCAAGAGCTGAGAAAACTCATGGTGGATACATCTCACATCATATCACGAGAAAACCATATCTTTTGAAATAAAAATGAGTTTATAAAATCCTTGCGGTTTCTCCAAATCCAGAAATCTCATGGAAAATCCGAAACCCCAAACTCGAGAGTAAATATACAGTGAATTATCGGCATAAAGCCCCATAATATTTCATGACAAATGGATAAATACACATGCATGGATATCTAAGTAAAAGAATGCAATATCTAATTCAGCACATGAAAGCAAGTATACTAATAATGTGTTGAAACTACCAGGTAGCAGGTTATATCAATGAAGTACTATTTCTAATGTGTACGTGACATGAAAATTACTGATGGTGATGTATGTGAGCCGGCGAGCAAGTGTACATGGAGCATACGCATCATCGGTAACGGTGCTGGTGTCCTGACAGCATGGGTTCATAATAACAAAGGAAATCACAAGTATAAGCATGCAATGCGATAAGAACAACATGAATATATGGAAAAGATGTAGTAACTGCAACATATAAGAATATACATTTATATATACACGAGTCATACAGTTTTAGCATTTGAAATAGCACGAATCGTAGTTTTTAGAAAATAGGGGCTACGATGTCTTTAAGAAAATGTACGTCCTTTGAAATATCCGTAGTGTCCCTCGGCCTGTCTTTAAAATACTCACGATTCGTTAGTTTGAAAATAAGTATGACTCGAGCCCAGTCTAACATCTACCTGATAACTACATGACTAAACTAAGAGACTAATCGAACGGGTAAGGAAATCCACCTAAGTCCGAGTCGATATATTTAGTAGTCAGTGATCCCGCATCAATAGCGTCACGTTTGATAAAATATATAATACGACATTCTCGAGTCACGAGTGCGGATCAATCATCATATTTATACTTCGTACGGTAAAATCCATCGTACGGCATCCCAAAATCGGGGTACGGGTCAAATATCACATTTATCTCATTATTCATATGGTATCATTATCATAATATCAAGAACTAGGGGTACCGATCTAAAGTCTAGTACATTCCGATACCATCAACATAAATCCGCGTGTGTATGAAAACACATCGCCCAACGATCCGCTCATATATCATGTCGTATATCATAATACGACCCAATTCACATCACCGATCTCACGGCATCATGCCCAATCACATCGACTCACCTCCAAGTATCATTTACTATCTTCATCACACACACACACACACACCCCAACGCATCCATATATATATATACATATGAACATATACACCCATAAATCATATCACGTGTGTGCATGTGTGTGTGCGTTAACCTTACTCTAGGGTTCGTGACTAAGAAACTAACTAACTAAAAGCACATTCATCCAATCCGTGGTCTCTTAAAGCCTTCTTTGCTAAGTATTCATATCTCGCAATAACACACACACACACATAAAAAAAATCATATTCTACGAATTTGCGGGGGTGCTATACGCCATCCACCCGACTTCCCCGTAGATATATATCTACTCACCTGGATGCCTCGGCTAATCTGATCCGATTCCAGCTCTGCCATCTCCACTCCACATCCGACGCTTCTGCATCCGATCCTAGAAACGTACACAAGTAAAAAGAGAATAAATATATAATTAGTTGTGGACACAACCAATACAAGTCAACCACGCGCACTAACAAAACGCGCACACACTTGGTGCACGAAACGCGCCGCGACAACGCCACAAATCACCACTAGGGTCACAATACATGGCAAACCCCAAACCCAAAAACTCAATCGCACTAATTGCGCGCTCACAACACACTAAATATATATGAAATAGGGTTTATATCATCAAAACCTTAAACTTAATTTAAAATCGATTTATTCCAAAAACCAAGTAAGCATCAATTAACCGTTTTAGTATAAAACTTGATGTTTTAACAATTTTAGTGGCCACAATGCATACTAAATATCTTAATTAGGTCACACAAACCCTAACTAGATTTTAATCTCAATTATTTTCATAATATCTAAAAACCTAGTTTGCATAAATATATGATTTAGACAATTTAAAAGTATCAATTTGCAAACTAGCAACTAGTTTAGATTTTTCATTTGTTAAGATGATAAACTACACTTTGTAACCATAATTATATGATAAAAACCCTAACTTGAGTTCAACACCCTCTCTTGAAATTCCAAATCTTGAAATCAACACTATATTAATACCTAATTAAGCTTGATTTAAGAAATTAACCAACAATTAACCAAAGGTTTGAGATTATACCTCCACAAATTTTAGGGATCTCACTTGAAATCTAGCCTCCCAAACTTACTTCTTTTCACCAAGATCCATACTAGAGTAGCTAAGGAAAAATGGGTAAGGGTTGGATTTGGAGTTTGTGTGAGTTTTGATGGATTTTTGATGCAAAATTGATGAATTGTGGAGGTGAAATGAGGTGGGAAATTTGGGCTGCTGCTAATGGAAGGGCTCGGCCAGTGTGGATGAGGAGAGGGGAGAGAGAGTGAGGTGGTGTTGAATGAGTGGTGAAGTCAAAGGAAAAAACCCATACCTCAAATATCTAAACACCTCTCTTCTTTGTTTATTCTTTTCATTCTATTTTCTTTTCTTTTTGAAGTGGAAAAAAAAAGCAAGTGGGGAAAGGGGGCTGCTGGTTTCGGCCGGAATGGAGGAGAGGGTGAGGGTGTGGGTGTATGTGCCAAGTAAAGAAAATCCCCTCCATTCCCCAATATAGAATGCACTATACGCACTTTCTAATTATTTATTTTCACAACTTAAGCCTTTTTCCTTTATATTTTTTTAAAACCATCTTCACAACTTCTTTTCATTTCAAAAAACATGTTACATCTTGGGTTAATGTGTCATGATGCACAAAACTTGTATTAACTCATTCCAATTTGTAATTATCACTAATTAAATGTATTAGTGAATGCCTAAAATAATATTTAAAATAATTAATTACGGAAATATTTTAGTAAACTAGAAATTTTATAAGTGACCAGTTAATTACCAAATACTAGCAATTACATAACTAGAATAGGTATATTTAATTCTATGTTGAAAATAATTATATCTTAGATTTTACGGAAAACACCAGTTATTTTACCGGTTATCAGAAATTTCACCTAAACGATTTTCAAAACGTTACAATCTCCTTCACCCTCCTCTACCTCCATATATCATCTCCACTTCATTACAAAAACCCCATGTCACCTTCATTAAAAAGATGCACACCCTCATCCTAAACCCTTTGAACTATTCAAGTTTGGATTTTGAAGACTTTAGGCAACTCAAGAATTTTCTTAAGTTGCCAAATGAGGTAATCCCTACACTTTTAGTTAGGTATTTGTGTTTAGTATATTCTAGTTAGTTTAGATTTCGTGTTATTTAGGTTATGTGATCTTGGAAATTTCCAAATTGCTGTTAAGTGGTAAATTGAGGTGTAGTGAGTGTTTGCAAGACTTGAGTGATGTTTTTACTGGCCAAGGCCAGATACTAGAAACCAAAACACGAACTTTGAATTGGCCGATATCGTATTTTGTGGAATTTATGATGGGATACTGAGATCTGCTATAACCCCGGGACCCTAAAAATTATTTAGAGATTATAGAGAGACGTGCAGGCAACCAGGAACCTACCTTAGAAACCCGTGCCCCTCCCCTTCTATTAAGGCCGCAGATTTATTGGTTGTGGCTGCAAATTGCGGCCATATCAGGGTGGAATGTGTTGATTTTTGGTCTGTGGCTCCTATATCTTCTAATTAGACCTCCCCTATATGCAAAATTGGCTAATTGTACCTGAGGCAAAATCTGGAGGTGTTTTCCTTAGTTGCTGATTTGTGTTTTCTGATTTCTGAAACTTGGGATTTGGTATTTTATATCGTATTCCGTTGTTGGACGTTTGTACGTCAACGGACGGGAGTTATTTGGTTGATCTTACATGCGTAAGCTATAGGTTCTAACCTATGTGCACACCGTGTGTCGTATCGGTTTTTCGGACTTGATTTTAATAGTATTGCGATTGTGTATTGATTGTAGGTAGCTTCGCGCGGACTTCCGAGACGATGAAGCACATCGACTTCGGCTAAGCGAGGAGAATAGCAGGTGGGTAGATTTATATCTACTGGGAAGTCGGGTGGACGACGTATAGCACCCCCGCAACCATTGATATGGAAGATCGTTTTATAAATTATAATTTTGATAAAGGATATGCTACGAACTTACGGACATGATTATAGGATTTAGTAAAAGATGATATGATAAAAGTTGACACTAATGGATATATTGGTTTGAGAATATGATATATGTATATAAGATAACATGATGTGAGATATTGAGATGATAGATATAAATGACTCAAATTGATATATGAGAATATGATATAGGTATATAAGATAATATGATGTGGGATATTGAGATGATAGATATAGATGACTCGGATTGATATATGAGAATATGAAATGAGAAAGTGAATCATGATAAGTATGAATTGAAAGAGAACAAGTATGAGTTGATAATGGTAGGATATGAGATCGAGATCGATATGACTTGAGATTAACAAGAGATATGACGTATATGCAAGATGACATGTTATAAGATTGATATAGATGTGTTATGTGATTGATAAGATATGCCATACGAAACTTTAGATCCATACCTTTGTTGGTGAATAGGATGATAGATTTCCTATTCTGTTTGTGACACCGTACGATGGATTACCGTACGCGATGCGTTTACCGAATGTTTGATTCGCGCTCATGAATTGAGGATGATGATCGAGAATATTGTGACATTTGATACTATGAGGCGGGATCGTCGACATAAAGAGGCTACCTTATTATAGTTCATGTTTATGTTGGATTATTCCTCGTGTGATACCTATCATGTTTCCAGTATTTAATGTTATATGATATCATTTGCTAGTACACCTGCACAATTACCGTTGATGCGCATGTTGCACTTACACAGATTTTCCGGCTCACACACATTCTTCATCGGTAATTGCCATGCCACTTACACAGTAGAACTGCCATATTAAGAGATTAATCTTAAAAGTAGAAGTAGATTCATTGTTCAGTATTATCACTTGACATGCTTGCATGAAATACTCGATATGCTCATATTACTACTCTATGTTGCATACATCGTACTTTTATGGTTATATGCTTGGGATGCTGTTTTCATGAGATCTCTGGATTTAAGAACCACAGTTATATTTCAAAGGGAATTATGTATTGCTTTAAAAATGCGGTTTCTCTTGATATGATATTTCAAGGTGTCCACCATGAGTTTTCTCGGTTCTGAGCTATGATTATACCCGATTCGAGGAGTGGTAGGCACCGTCTGCGGGTACATGGTGGACCCGGTATGGTACCCCGGGGTAAGAAATGATTTTTGTGGTGTAGACGATGAGCCTGGCAGAGGGAACACTACCTACCGGTGATAGTTTTGGGCTCGGTGGTTATTCGGACTGACGGAGCCCGAGATAGTTGGCGCGGCGGATATCTGGAGGATACAGACCGGAGTCGTGAGATGATATGGGCCGATCCGGACCGACGGAGCCCGAGATAGTTGGCGTGGCGGATATCTGGAGGATACCGACCGTAGTCATGATATAGGATGATCCGAACTGACGGAGCCCAAGATATGAGGATTTACGTGTCGATGCTGGATACGGGTTTCATGATGTTTCGAGTGTCGGTTTTAGACACTCAGGTTCCATGATTTTGATGTGTCGTTGATGGACACACGTGGTTGATATCCTCATATATATACATGCATATGTTTTCATGATGTTTCGAGTGTCGGTGTGGGACACTCAGGTTCCATGATATTGTTTGTGTCGTTGATGGACACATGGATAATATCCACATGCATACATGCATATGATGTCGGATGTTTATTTATATATGTCATTGCATTGACTCGATTGTTGACATATATGCGTACATGGTCACCTTGGATACCATAGTATTACCTTCAGGATATAGTGACCTAGGAAATCGTTGTTTTATTCGATTTCTACCTGCTGATGTTTTTTACTCACGAGTTGGCAATTCACCCCCGTTGTGCCACAATACTTGCAGGTTTGACCGCTTGGGATCAGTTGCGGTATCGCTGGCACACAGCTTAATCCAGGGTGTTTTTCTTTGATAGGCAGGACACACATTTGATCGTGCCCACTCTTGTACTGTTATATTCTGTTGTATCTAGATAAACTCCATCAGATCAAATCAGAAACTAGAAATTGTATATTGGTAGACCTAGGCAGACTTGGGTATTGTGCGAGACTTAGAGCGATGGGTTTATGTTCGCTTCTTAAGTTTTGATGTCTTGCTTATTTATTGTTCTTTCTGGGTTGATCTTCGCCGTTGGGCGTCGTATATATGTTATTGCATGGTTGTGATTCCACCAGTTGGCGATGAGCTAGCTCCCGCTTGGGGATGCCTATATATTGTTGTGTATATGTTTTTGGATCAAAATATACAAGGGAGGTGTTGCCCAAATTTTTAAAGACGAAACATGTTTTCAACTGTAGTATAATCCACTTGCATTTTCATATCTCATTAGTTATGCATTTAAAGAACAAACGTGATTCATTATACTTTTATTTAAAAACTGCACCCTCACTATTTTCGGCAAAAAGGTTTAGATTTTCTGTGCTTCGGCTTACTTGATTTACGTTACGCCTTTAGACATTGCGTAATTTAAGTGCCGGTCACGTGCTAATTACGGGTCGTGACAAAGTTGGTATCAGAGCGTTAGGTTTAACCTTGGTTTGAGTCTGGGTTTGACTATGCAAGGTCTAGGGCGTATATATTGCGGAACCTAGGCTTGACCATACAGAACCTAGACTTGACGGGGGGGTATTAGACCCGAACTTTCGTTTCATAGGTTGATCTTGATTGATTGAGTAGGTAGCTTGAGTAGAGCGACATACCGTACGTATGTTCCGCGGCATACTTACGATAGGATACTCCACTTAAGAAACCTTGGGATATACATATCTTAAGATCTGTGATACTATTCGTTCCTATGATCATATATCAATTCGGGATCTGTTGATTTCTTTCGTTCATTTGATCTATCTTCATCGATACCTGCTTGAGGTTCCTGTCACCTTGGTTTGAGCGCAGAGAAAGCTGCTGCTAGAGATGCGGTCAAGGCGAGCTCGTCACGGACGAGGACTGACCATGATGTTTGCTGATGACATAGGAACGTGTAGGTATAATGTTGTGTTGTGATCTCTCGTTGAGGCGAGTGTTCGGTTTTTCACTGGATGATCGGGCCATTGATAGAGGCTGCCAGATTAAGAGGACTGTTTATGTACAGCCTATCTCAGAGATCGTGATGTTGTCTACCGTGCAGACAGATGACCCAGCTGTTGCTGAGATTGATAGGATGTCATTTCCAGAGTTCATGAGCTGAAACCGTTGGAGCTTTTAGGCAGAGATGTGACAGAAGATAGCTAGTCTATCTTGAATAGAGCGACGAAGATGATTCGTCTGATTTGATGTGCCGACGTAGGCTCAGTTGAGTTGAAGAATTCCAGTTGAATGATCTTACTTAGATCTAGAGTAAATCGAGCAAGAAAGGATGTTGTTCGTTAGATGCTCCGATGTGAGATCGGTAAGTTGACCAGTTTTAGATAGAAGGACCTCACCAGATGCGTTGTGAGTTGATCGAGAACGGACGAATAAAGTGTATTCCTCCGATGATTGGACAAGTTCTCGAGGACGTGTTCGGCTGGATATCTTCCACAGAGTGATGAAGGTACCGAGTTCGTAATTTCGAGTCCGTGTGAGAGAATCCAGATTGACTGTAGCCGAGAATGAATTGCAATACACAGACAACAAGAGATGACATTGAAGTGGACGATAATAAAGACAAGTGGAACAAGAGGTTCGTGCGAGATGTTAACGAGCGATTGTTACTCTCCGTTGATACCAGAGGATTGATATGTGTGCAGAAGCATTAGATACAGCCAAATTCCAGATGAAAACCGTTCTGATGATGCAGCTGTCCAGTTATGAGAAGTTAAGCAAGAGTGCCAACCTTCGTATAGTTCGGCATATGTGAGATTGGAAGAAGCCATAAGCAGGTTCTTTGCAGGGCACCGTAGCGATAAAGATTTGCACCCAGGATCAATTATATCGAGCGTATTCAGAAGGCCAGTGCCGCTGTCAGTAATGTGTCGTTGAGAGTGGTCATGTTGATTGGCCAAACAATGATCAGAGGAGTTCCAGAGCGGAACTGTTCCGTTAGTACACCTGACCGGGCCTACGAGCAGAAGGATCGTGAGATTGGTAATCTACAGAGAAAACGAGGACCCTGAGACGAAAGACGTCATACCGTGAGCAGGAGGAAAGTAGATGATCTTGCTCTGCCGACTTGGGTGTACCGGTATTTTTCGAAATTGTAGGAGGTGTACCTCAATGTCGGTTATTGCGATTTGCGTTTTGTGATCCGAGTATCACACTTTTATCACTTGGACTTGAGTTTCGATGATTGGGTTTCATGATTATGTTTTTGTGCACCATGGCTGCACCTATTGGATATTTTCATTTGTGCACAGTTATTGCACTTTATTTTTGTTTATACACCGCTACACTGGTTTATGATTTGTGCATATCTATTGCACTTGGTATCGATTTTTGCCTTCGTTGCACGTATTTATGGTTTTGTGGGTTCGATACTGTCGATTCGATTTCGTGCATGTTGTATGCACTTGCCTTTACGTATGCACTCAGTATAGCTTATATGTGCTTGCAGTGCATTGGGATTGATTTTGTGCACGCAGTTGCACACGTTTATGATTCTATACACCTTGGTATAGTCGGTGTTGTTTTTGTGAGCATTTGAGATATTGATGAGTTTTCGTGCATTTTTTGCACCAGATTTATGTTTTGGTGCGCGTCTACACTTGACGTTCGTTATCGTGCATACCTTTGCACTAGATATTTTATATGAACCTGACGCACTTGTTTTGGATTTTCGCTCATGTTAGGCGCATGATATGAGATTTTGTGCATACCGGGTGCACTCGATAGAGATTTTTTTATTCGTGCATGATTGGATGCACTTGATTGGGATTTTTTTATTCGTGTATGTTAGATGTACTTGATTGGGATTTGCATTCGTGCATGTTAGTTGTACTGGGTTGAGATTTTTGTGCACTATAGATGCACTTGATATTGTTGTCGTGCACATCCGTTGCACTGGACAGATGCTTTCGTGCACACCCGTTGCACTTAGTTTTGCTTTTGTGCATATTTGTGGCATTTGTTGGGATTTGATTTCCGTGCACACCAGACGCACGTGATGTTGGATACGTATTTTGAGACTGATTTTATTTATGAGTGTCACATTTTGATGATGGATACTATGTTATATAGTAGTCGAGCAGGACTGATATGAGGATAGTGCCTGAGTACTTTTGCATGCATAAAAAGTTACCAAAAGATTTTCAAAAAGGAGCTATATATAGTCTCGTTATTTCCTATGTGTCCGTGAGTGACACGAAATTTTACAAAGTAAACCTTCTGGGATATTTCAAAAAGGCGGGACGTATAATTTGAGCAAAACATATATAAGTATATATTTACTACTTTACAAATGATCGTCCGCCACTTGTGCCGTGAGCTACGCATAGCACGGCGATTTGGAAAATATTTGGCATGAGTTATCCAGTTTTTAAAATGGTTTTACAAAGATGCGTGCTATATATGTATTATGATTTGACTATAGTGCATTTGGATTCCAGTAGTGGAATTCGATATTCGTATTTCCTTTATAACTCCGATGATTGCGTGACACTTGACGGAGTTCGATTTTGAGTTTCGTACTCGTTTTCAGGCGGACACGATGCGTTGTGGTATTTCTGTATCTTCCGTGATTTCGGAGCCCCGTTGATTTGAGCTGATTATTGAAATGTTTTAGTATTTGGGGATTTAAATTTAATTCGGGGACCGAATTTATTTAAGAGGGGAAGATTGTAACATTTCAGAAATATAAAATATTATTTTTGGAAATTAAATATTAAAATAATATATTTCGCGAAAACTATTCGATTTGTAAATAGGGGTTTTCCGTAAAATGGTATAAGTATATACCAGTATTTAGAAAATAATCGGAGATTAAAATGATTTACTCATTTAAAAGATATTTAACGGATTTTGACATTTTTATAATTAATGATATGCAAGTTTAAATTAAATTGATCAGTGCACTACTAATCACGTTTAAGCCAAATCCGTATTTCTACATTTTTCCATGGTTAGTGCACCATGTCATGTGCATTTTGTTATATGTTTGTTCATTTCATTTGGTTTATTTAAAAAAAGAAAGAAAGAAAAGAAATAGATGCCATGGTTGATGAGAGAGAGAGAGAGGAGAAAAAATAGATGTTTAGAGAGAGAGAGTTAGCTTAAGAGAGAGTGAGGTTAAGAGAGAGATAGACCTTTGACTTTTTCCTCATTCCATTTCCTTCTCAATTATTCTTCTTCCTTCTTCATTCTTCACCATTTCCTTCATCTCCTTCATCCTCCTTTACCTCCATGTATCATCTCCACTTCATTACCAAAACCCCATGCCGCCTTCATTAAAAAAATGTACACTCTCATCCTAAACCCTTTGAACCATTCAAGTTTGGATTTTGAAGACTTTGGGCAACTCAAGAATTTTCCTAAGTTACCAAATGAGATAATCCCTACACTTTTAGTTAGGTATTTGTGTTTAGTATATCCTAGTTAGTTTAGATTTCGTATTAGTTATGTTATGTGATCTTGGAAATTTCCAAGTTGATATTAAGTGGTAAATTGAGATGTAGAAAGTGTTTGCAAGACTTGAGTGATGTTTTTACTGGCCAAGACCAGATACTAGAAACCAAAACACGAACTTTGAATTGGCCGATATCGTATTTTGTGGAATATGTGATGGGATACTGAGATCTGCTATAACCCGGGGACCCTAAAAATTATTTAGAGATTACAGAGAGACGTGCAGGTAACCAGGAACCTATCCTAGAAACCCGAGCCCCTCCCCTTCTATTAAGGCCGCAGATTTATTGGTTGTGGCCGCAAATTGCGGCCACATCATGGTGGAAAGTGTTGATTTTTGGTCTGTGGCTCTTATATCTTCTAATTATACCTCCACTATATGCAAAATTGGCTAATTGTACCTGAGGCAAAATCTGGAGGTGTTTTCCTTAGTTGCTGATTTGTGTTTTCCGATTTCTGAAACTTGGGATTTGGTATTTTATATCGTATTCCGTCGTTGGACGTTTGTACGTCAATGGACGAGGGTTATTTGGTTGATCTTACATGCGTAAGCTATAGGTTCTAACATATGAGTACACCGTGTGCCGTATCGGTTTTTCGGACTTGATTTTAATAGTATTGCGATTGTGTATTGATTGTAGGTACTTTCGCGTAGACTTTCGAGACGACGAAGCACATCGACTTCGGCTAAGCGAGGAGAGTAGCAGGTGAGTAGATTTATATCTAC
This sequence comes from Agapanthus africanus, assembly GCA_030015575.1. Taxonomy (NCBI): domain Eukaryota; kingdom Viridiplantae; phylum Streptophyta; class Magnoliopsida; order Asparagales; family Amaryllidaceae; genus Agapanthus; species Agapanthus africanus. The sequence goes on along the minus strand of JASDDO010000022.1, from coordinate 763,732,646 downwards.
GGGGGAAGTCGGGTGGATGGCGTATAGCACCCCTACAACCATTGATATGGAAGATCATTTTATAAATTATAATTTTGATGAAGGATATGCTACGAACTTACGGACATGATTATAGGATTTAGTAAAAGATGATATGATAAAAGTTGACACTAATGGATATATTGGTTTGAGAATATGATATAGGTATATAAGATAACATGATGTGGGATATTGAGATGATAGATATAGATGACTAGGATTGATATATGAGAATATGATATAGGTATATAAGATAACATGATGTGGGATATTGAGATGATAGATATAGATGACTCGGATTGATATATGAGAATATGAAATGAGAAGAGAATATGAAATGAGAAAGTGAATCATGATAAGTATGAATTGAAAGAGGACAAGTATGAGTTGATAATGGTAGGATATGAGATCGATATGACTTGAGATTAACAAGATATGACGTATATGCAAGATGACATGATATAAGATTGATATAGATGTGTTATGTGATTGATAAGATATGCCATACGAGACTTTAGATCCGTACCTTTGTTGGTGAATAGGACGATAGATTCCCTATTCTGTTTATGACACCGTACGATGGATTACCGTACGCGATGCGTTTACCAAATGTTCAATCCGCGCTAATGAATTGAGGATGATGATCGAGGATATTGCGACACTATGAAGCGGGATCGTCGACATAAAGAGGCTACCTTATTATAATTCATGTTTATGTTGGATTATTTCTCGTGTGATACCTATCATGTTTTCAGTATTTAATATTATATGATATCATTTGCTAGTATACCTGCACAATTATCGTTGATGTGCATGTTGCACTTACACAAATTTGCCGGCTCACACACATTCTTCATCGGTAATTGCCATGCCACTTACACAGTAGAACTGCCATATTATGAGATTAATCTTAAAAGTAAAAGTACATTCATTGTTCAATATTATCACTTGATATGCTTGCATGATATATACTCGATATGCTCATATTACTACTCTATGTTGCATACATCGTACTTTATGGTTATATACTTGAGATGCTATTTTCATGAGATCTCTAGATTTGAGAACCGCAGTTATATTTCAAAGGGAATTATGTATTGCTTTAAAAACGCGGTTTCTCTTGATATGATATTTCGAGGTGTCCACCATGAGTTTTCTCGGTTCTGAGCTATGATTATACCCGATTCGAGGAGCGGTAGGCACCGTCTGCGGGTAAATGGTGGACCCGGTATGGTACTCCGGGGCAAGAAATGATTTTTGTGGTGTAGACGATGAGCCTGGTAGAGGGAACACCACCTACCGGTGATATTTTTGGGCTCGGCGGTTATCCGGAGGATACCGACCGGAGTCGTGAGATGATATGGGCTGATCCGGACTGACGGAGCCCGAGATAGTTGGCGCGGTGGATATCTGGAGGATACCGACCGTAGTCGTGATATGGGCTGATCCGGACTGACGGAGCCCGAGATATGAGGATTTGCGTGTCGATGTTGGACAGGGGTTTCATGATATTTCGAGTGTCGGTGTTGGACACTTAGCTTCCATGATTTTGATGTGTCATTGATGGACACACGTGGTTGATATCCTCATATATATATACAGGTATATGTTTTCACGATGTTTCGAGTGTCGGTGTGGGAAACTCAGGTTTCATGATATTGTTTGTGTTGTTGATGGACACGTGGATGATATCCACATGCATACAGGCATATGATGTCGGATGTTTATTTATATATGTCATTGCATTGACTCGATTGTTGACATACATGCGTACATGGTCATCCTCGATATCATAGTATTACCTTCATGATATAGTGACCTAGGAAATCGTTGTTTTATTCGATTTCTATTTGCTGATGTTTTCTACTCACGAGTTGGCAACTCATCCCCGTTGTGACATAGTTCTTGCAGGTTTGACCGCTTGGGATCAGTTGCGATATCGCTGGCACACAGCTTCATCTAGGGTGTTTTGCTTTGGTAGACGAGGCACATATTTGATCCTGCCCACTCTTATACTGTTATATTCTGTTGTATCTAGATAAACTCCATCAGATCAAATCAGAAACTAGAAATTGTATATTGGTAGACCTAGTCAGACTTGGGTATTGTGCGAGACTTAGAGTGATGGGTTTATGTCCGCTTCTTGAGTTTTGATGTTTTGCTTATTTATTGTTCTTTCTGGGTTGATCTTCGCCGTTGGGCGTCGTATATATGTTATTGCGTGGTTGTGATTCCGCCAGTTGGCGAAGAGCTAGCTCCTGTTTGGGGATGCCTATATATTGTAATGTATATGTTTTTGGATCAAAATATATAAGAGAGGTGCTGCCCAAATTTTTTTAAGACGAAACATGTTTTCAACTGTGGTATAATCCACTTGCATTTTCATGTCTCATTAGTTATGCATTTAAAGAAAAAACGTGATTCATTATACCTTTATTTCAAAACTACCCCTTACTATTTTCCGCAAAAAGGTTTAGATTTTCTGGGCTTCGGTTTACTTGATTTACGTTACGCGTTTAGACGTTGCATAATTTAAGTGCTGGTCACGTGCTAATTATGGGTCGTGACACAACTTTCATATGGTTGATACGAGTTTGGAAAGGGAAAAGCCCAAAGTTCTTACTTTCGGGAGCGATTCTGAGGAAGAAATACCCCTCAGCCCTCTCTTCAAAGACTCCACCTCCGAAAATGAAGAGGAGGAGAAGAACTGCGAGAATATTCAGCTGCGTAACCGCACGTTGCCCGAGAAGAATCTCAGCCCGACAAACAAGAGTTCGAGCTAGAAAGACAAAGGTCGCAGCCAGGGCCCCGCCTAGGAGAAACAAGGTGGATTACAATGTCCTAATACATATGAGGAAAATACCCTCACAGTTGAGCATATTGGATGTTCTCTTCTTGTCCAAAGACGCACGAGAGTCCCTGATCAAGGCATTACAAGAGCCCAATCAGTTCCAAGCTTTCTTTGCAGAAGAGAAGATGAAGGACGAGCTGGCAGAGGTTCACACATCTGGCATTACATTCGGCGATGAAGTTCTCCTCCTCGGTACGTGTGAGCATAACCGCCTGTTATACGTCATCGGGTACTGCCACGGCATCAAAATAGGGAAAATCCTTGTCGACAATGGATCTTCTGTCAACCTTCTCAACGTGAGAGTGCTGAAGGATATTTGCATGAATATTCAGCACTTGGCCCGAGACAAAATTACTATCTCCGGGTTCGACTCACAGTCGTCACCGACGCTTGGGTCCGTAATTCTGACGTTATGCTTCGGGTTGCTCGTCACTGACATTAAATTTCACGTCATTGATGCCAAGACTTGCTACAACGCTTTGCTCGGTAGGCCCTGGTTGCATGAGTACAGCGTCATCCCTTCTACACAATATCGGTGTATGAAGTATTTCAAAGACGGCTTGGAATACACCGTCACGGGGGAGCTAAACCTGTTCTCCGTAGACGAGGTCCGAAAATATGAAGACGCAAAGTATTTCTTACCAGACTTCGAAGACACGGAAATGTGTCATAAGCCGGAGGATAAACGGAAGTCCGTTGCCACCATCTCGATCTTTGGGAGCAACATCGAGGAAGATGAAGAAATAGTCTATTCGGGGCAACCCCAAAACAACAGTATTGGACCATCGACCCCTATTCTAGTCTTTGGCAGTGACTCTGAGGACGAAGCCAACGCAGTGTTCTCCATACATCCGTCAGTGCAAACCCTCGATGAAGCAGATCAGAGCCTGCAAATCACAATGGTTCCGCTTCGGCATTGCAAGGAACATGATGCGCTTGATACATACAGCGTACAGGAATTATGGACTTTCTACGTGCCTCCCAGACGAAGAGGTGAAAAGGCGATCCTCTTCTACCAATCTACGGAGACCAGAGTAGAGAAAGAAGTCTGGAACGGTGCCAATTTTGCACTCGACAGGCTTCAACCAATCTGTCTGCCAAGATACTACGTGGAGGGATTGAAAAGGCTGTTAAGATGCCAAGGTGTACCCCTTGAACAAACTGTTCGGCAAGCCCAATTCTATAAAAAGATTTAGGATATCCCTGAGACCCAGCGAAAGATGACTAATGGGAATATGGAGACAACCGGGCTCGGATACGTTTGGTCCAGGAAACGGGAGCAGTTCCACAGCTGCCGCATCATAAATAGTGCCAGAGAAGAGGAAAATGTTCTTCCAAATGGCCGTGATGTTGAAACAGAGCAAAATCCCGCTCTAAGAACGTTAAGTTCGTAGCTCGAAAAACAAATAGACAAGCTAATAAAAGAAGCTTGTCAAAGGATCTGAGACGATCACAACAGCGAAATGGCTATCTATGAAAAAGCTAGGACGCAACACCTCAATCAGCAGTCTGCGGAAAAGGAAGACTACAATGCCCTCCATCCCCAGCTCGCTGTATGTCCTCGCAAAAAGGAAAAATCCCAAAATAAAGGCAAAAACAGGACAAAGAGCGCAAATAACGTTCGCAAACAACAAGGCATATCTAAGAAGCTGCGCTATCAAGAAAAACTTGGTTGGAAGCCGTCCTTTATAAAGAAGATGGGTCGGGAATACTCTTTCCACTAAGAAAAGACGAGGAAAATATTCAATCTTGTCATGAAGCACCAAATGATGACACTTCCGGAGTCTCGGCATCCCGAACAAATAAACGAGGTCTGTCACCTGGATTATTGCTCCTATCATCGAGCCATAGTCACCCCTTGAAGACTGCTTCACCTTCAAAGACTGGGTCGAAGACCAATATCAATAAGGCAGGTTCGCTTTATCCGACAGCTGGAGGGTAACCCCACTGCAAAAGCATGAGCCAAAAAAGGACCTATATCGTGAGGATAGGACCGGCTCAACATCAAGGATGGAAGCGAACCCGTACCTGCCATTTGATAACACTCTCAAAGGAGGGAGGGCACGAGACTATAGATGACCCCTTCAAGTGCTTCGAAAATGAAGACGAGGACGAGGTGATATCAGAGTTTCCACCAGCACCAAAAGAGCTGGAATACGGGATACACATTACGGCGGACAACCTAAGGAAAATTGACTTAGGAACGAAAAGCGATTCGAGGCCAACGTTCGTCAGTGAACTACTATCTAAAAAACAGGTTGCTACGTTAAAAGACGTGCTCATGCAGTAAAAAGACTGCTTCATATGGAAATATTCTAAAATACTGGATCTAGATCCAAAGGTAGCAGCACATAAACTGGCCATATCGCCGGATATAAAGCCGGTCAAACAGGCACCAAGAAGAATGCGGCTCGAACTTGAAATGAGTATAAATGCTGAGGACAAAAAACTAATCGACTCCGGCTTCATCCAAGAAGTTTAATATCCCAACTGAATCGCTAACATTGTGTTGGCTATAGTGCTCTCAAGTCAATTATTGGATCGCAGGCACGTGATTGCAATGATTGAGGGATGACCTATAACGGTAGAACAGTCTTACTCGAGATGATAGTATGCTATCTGGTTTATCTTTATCATCGTGTACATGCTTCAGGTGACATTACAGATCACTATTACATGTTGATAGAGCCTAAAGGATTCTTGCTTTACTACCAGCAGTATGATGGCGATCATATACGTGAGAGCTGGGTGGTCTATAAGCACATCCTTAAAAATGTCCTTAGTCGTGGGAGTTTCGAGACCGGGCATCGATACTCCAAGAGTAGACTAGTGTATACTGATCGAGACCTCGACGAGGGGCGGTGGCCGGTCTCACAAGCCATTAGTGTTAGTTGGTTCACCTAAGATGTATACAGGTGCTCATTGGGTTATGAGTACACCGGACGGACTCACCGGGAACATGCTACTTGGTATTATACCTATTGTCAGATAGCGGTTCCCATGTGACATGTGTACAGGTTAGTCTATCGACCTGAGATCGTCATTTATCTCGTGTGAGTTCCCACTGTGCTTTGATTACTACCCTACCACGGCTCAAAGGAGTCGTGCAAACAGGTTTTAGTTGGGTACAGTCCCGAGCCACATGGAGGTAGTGAGCAGATTGTCAGGAGATTCGTTTCTCTCGGTATTGGGGGTTAATGTTGCGGAGTGCACGGGTGGCCATCACCAGAAATCCTTGGCCAAGGTAGTCGAGAATTACTGATTTAGATCAGTAGTTTCTCAGATGGTGATGGGCTTCATACGACACTGAATGTCAAGTTATTAGGGGTCTGACTTTATCCACCCTCCTAGACTCGATATGCGATACTCATAGACGAACGGACCGGACTGTACGAATATTCTCACTGTCAGGCTCAGTAGGGGTTTCAGGATGAGTTTGCTCGTCGGCCTCCCTTTCGCTCAATACGTGGGTAGCCGTTACGTGTAGCTAGTGCCACTGATGTGCTTGTGGTTAAACCCACTGCCAGCGTATTGACGAGTCTTTAGAGTCCCACACAGAGGGTTTCACTGCTTCGGGCGAAACGTTGTAGAGGCCGTATGGTTTTATGGCAGGGTTGCACGCATCATGATTCGGAAGGATAATACTAGCGGGCTTTGGTTTAAGCCGAATCCTAGTATTATATTGTTGGATTATTTTCATCTCGTAGTATTCGTATTCTTTCGGAATACGGATGTGAGTACGTATATACGGATGAAGGGTATTCTTGTAATTCTATTACAAGATTACTTTAGTTGATGCCATTTTCATTTTGTTATAAACATTTAGGTTAAATGTTTATTTGGTGGAAAGTGTGAATTATTGTTTTGGCAAATATCTAGCATGCTCACTTTGTGATTCATGATGCCACATGTTCAGTTGATAAAACTGCACTATTGATGTGACATTTTCCTCACTATTTTTATATAATAAAAGATGTTTATTATAAATATGACACCTATAAGGGTTTATCCATAAAAGTACTATTTTCATGTGTTTATATATTATAATTAATATTATGAAGGAAAATGCAAGCATATAATATTCATGTAATATTTGGTCTATTTAAATATGCTTACCTTATTAAATATGTTTGACCAATTCTCTTAAAACTAAAATATCATGACAAATGGTTAAGATAATATCTTAATAAAAACAAATTCTACTAACATCATTTATTGAGATAATTGTGCAGGAATTATATCATGACTGAAATCAAGGAAATCCGAGTTGGCGAGATCAAATCTGCTGAAGATATTCAAGTAAATTGAAGAAACCAATTCTGGTAGAAACGTAGAAAAGATTTTCAAAGTCTAGATATTCAAAAGATCACCAAGTGCTACAGAGATGAAGCCCCAGAAGTTGGAGCCCAAGATCCTACCAAAGAGCGGCGGATCCGCGGCCAAAACCCACTATTGGCGGCAGATCCGCGGCTTGTTAGTGGATTTGGGAAGTGTAATTTTCTGAGAAAGATTTTCTCAACAAACCCTAACTAACACGATCTAGGGTTTTCAACTTATGTGACTATAAATAGAACCGAGAGCCTCTTGGAAAAATTATCAAATCGACGCGATCACGAAGTCTACGACGGCTCAAGAATCCTGGTTGATCGTCGACAGTTCATCTACCTCCTTAGAAGAGATCGAGAAGCAAACTAGGGTTTTGTAATCATTTTCTAAACGAACAAAGTGTACTTGATCTTGTTGATTAATAAAGGTAGTTGTTTCTTATATCATTTTATTTTCTGTAGTTTTCAATATGATTTCCCTTTCTATCTTTTCTTTTCCCAACACGCGCGAGTAATTCTCCGCTTGTTAGGGTTCGTAGGATTATGGTAGATTAATAGATGATGAAGATCCGTAAACTCTTTTTACGTCCTATAAAGTTTATAAACTTTATCAAAAGAATAGTTAACATCCTAATCGGGCGCGCTATCAATTTATTAACATTCACGACCACGATTAGAGATTAGATTAACAATTGTTTTGGTAAAGGCTAGACATGAACGGAGATCCATATCAAGATAGGGGTTAAGAGTGGGAACCCTTTTCCCTTCAGAAATCCTAATCTACATGCATCATTGTCGATCTAGTTTTAAATCTATTAAAGGATAAGAGGAGTAATTTTTAATTAATCATCCATGACTACTAAATCTTAATGAACCCTACAAGCCCCTTCTAATATAAAACCTACATCCGTAGTTAATCTAGATCTATATTCTACATCCGTGTTTAACGTAGATCTAGAAACTATTTCCACTATTCATTATTCTTCCTCTTTTCCTAATCAACACGTCTAAAGTAAGATTAAAAGATTCAACGTTTCTCTGAGCACGACCCGTACTCATCTCGGTTTAGCTACACACGACACCGTTATTGATTGCGGTTAACTACTACACACACTATAAAATAGATCAACCAATCAAATGACGCTGTTGCCGGGGATACGTGCGTAATTTTTTATTCTTACTATTTGTGTTGAATTCTTATTCGATCTATATAATAAAAACAAACAAAACTGCAAATTGTATATTTAACGATTGTTGTGCGATTTTTGCGAGGGAATCTGGAGTCACAGACTTGAGGAAAAAGAAAGCCAGAGACATTCATCAAGATCCAGAGGAGCAAAGGAGGCCACGTAGCAAAAATCTCCACCAGAACTTCCAAGTCGGCGGCGGAAGCGCGGCAATAAGAGCACATTGGCGGCGGAACCGTGGCACATTAGGGGATTTAGGGTATCCAAATTCTCTGGTATCTTTTCTATATCTTTCTCTCTCCTCTGAATCTTCCAATAATATATTTTCTACAGGATTCTTTGTAAAATATCTCCGCTCAAAAATCTTTTTGCAAGTTTTGTAATTGGTTTGTTTATTCATATTTTAATACGGACTTTAAGGGGAAAGACCAAAATTCAGATTAGGTGGGGATTTCATCACCCTTCCTTGGCCCACAAATCACAAAACGAGCATCCACATCAACCCTACATTAATTAAAAAATATCTAGATAAGACTCTAAGGACTGTCGCGCTCAATAAGAACAGAGGAAGGTCGTGGGTAATCTATCCCTTATCCGCATTACTTTTGTGGTGTCTAGGCAAGTGTGTCTAAGGCAAGTGGTTACTTAATTAGGCCCGCTATTTTCGGTGATTCGTATAGCGGATACCTCCCACTTACCTGGCACTTACCTGGCCACAAGAGTAGTAAAGGGGTGGTAGAGGATTGATCCTGCGGCTTGTCCTTTGGAAGTCTAGGAGCGGTCTAGAGACTTGACCTAGGTAACCTTAGTTCTAAGGTTGTTTATGCATTTTTGTGTGATTTGTCTTGAGTCCTACTTTTTCAAAAACAAACCAAATTTAAATCACACACACGCTGCCACTTGCGCTAAAACTGTTTAGTGCATGCTCGGCTGGACACGGGATTCTAGTGCCCGTTTTGTCCGCGTTCCTGCTATCGACTCCGAAGTCGGTACTTCTTCATTTTCTTTTTCCCCACCACCCACCACATCGACCGAGATGGACGGTACTCCATCAAATTATAACACCACGCTGCCACCGCCCGTAGGTGAGCAGAATCCACCGCGCATCTCTCTCTAAGAAAGATGCTACGCAGTCCCCTTCCTACCTGTTTATCTATTCAACCAGCCAACGGGGATAATTTTGAAATTAAACCCCACTACATCAACCTGTTGCCCAAATTTCACGGGCTTGAGTCTGAAGACGCGTACGTTTTCATCACTAAATTCGAAAACGTATGCGTAATGATAGGTACTTCACAACTGTCCGTGGATGCTATGCGCTTGCGTCTTCTCCCATTCACTTTGTGCGACGTGGCAGAAAAATGGCTTTATAATACTGCCGCACACTCTATTACCAATTGGGATGAATTCGTGATAACATTCCTTAAGAAATTTTACCCAAATCATAAGACCGCCCGTGTCAGGAGCGAAATCAACCAGTTCACCCAGCTTCCCAATGAACCATTTTGGAAGCGCTTTGAATATTTCAAGGATCTGCTTATCCAATGTCCTCATCATGGAATACATAGATGGGATCTGTGCCGAATTATATATGAGGGCATTAATCCAGCGACAAAGCAGATGCTTGAAACCATGTGTCAATGCAATTTCATGTCCAAAGACGATGGTGAAGCCTGGAAATATCTGGAAGATCTCGCTGAAAACACTTTGCAGTGGGAAAGCGTTAGACCACCTTCATCTAGGGGAGGTATTTATCAGCTCGATGTTTCTATCGCAGTAAAAACCGAAATAGCAGCGATGCAAAAGAAACTCAACGCTATTGAGAACAAATTCTCATCAGTCTCCCAAAACCAGATAACGCTCCCCAAGACTGTGTGTGGTTGCTGTTTCGATCTATCACACTTGACGGAAGAATGTCCTATGAATGCACCGTTTCAAGGTCACGAGCAAACTAATGCTGTTTTTCAGCAGCGACCTAGAAACGATCCTTATTCTTCCACATACAGTCAGGGGTGGAGGAATCATCCTAATTTTATTTGGAACTAAAACCAAAACCAAAATCAAAACCAGTTCCAAAGCAATTACCAAATACCTCCTCCACAGCAACATCAACCACCACCACAGAGTCAGCACCCCTTTCAATCGCAACCTTTTCAAAACCCGGCCAATAATTCTTTCCAAACGACCGGTACAAATAACTCTTCTTCACTCACACAAACTTTGGATTTATTTATGAAACATTCCATCCAAATGTCGGCTGTTATGAGGTCTTCTATTGATACCATAAAGAAAGATTCCGCCTCCCACGGTGAGAGTATTAAATCAATAGAAGCCCAAATTGCACAATTAAACGCCGAAATGAGTGCTAGAGAGAAAGGGAAACTTCCGTCTCAACCCCTACCAAATCCTGGCCACTCACAAAATCATAATGTGAGTGCCGTTACTACATTGAGATCGGGAAGAGTGCTGGATAACCGAGTGGGTGAACAATTTGATGACGTTAGTGATACCAATGATAGCCCGGCTTCTACTTCTTTCCCTAATTCGTCTAGTCTCCCACCTTCTTCCGAGCCTATTCTCCATTTTCCCCAAGGCTCAAACACTCCGCCCACTTTCTCGAATCTATCTAAAACGATTCCCACTCCAATTCTGGAATCCATTCCATCCCCACGATCCTCTCCAATGTTGGACCCAACCCTTATTGATAAAGAATCTTATCCAAACAGGTTAAGGGGCAACAGACCAAGTCCACAAATGGAGAAGATTGTGGAAATTTTTAAGCAAGTTAACATAACCATTTCTCTCCTAGATGCTATTTAACAAGTTCCGTCTTATGTGAAAATCCTAAAGGACTTATGCATTAGGAAGAGAAAAGTTCAAGTACCTAAAAAAGTTTTCCTTGCGAGTAATGTGAGCACTGCTTTTACACAACAATTACCCAAGAAACGAAAGGACCCCGGAAGTCCTACAATTTCTATTTCTATTGGGGGTAAAAATATCAATTGTGCTCTACTCGATTTAGGTGCTAGCGTTAACTTGCTTCCGTATTCTGTTTATGAGCAATTAGACATCGGAGAGTTAAAACCGACGCATTGCACTCTTCAGATGGCCGATCGATCTATCACCCAACCTAAGGGTGAGCTAGAGGATGTGTTAATCAAAGTCGGGGAATTTATATTTCCTGTAGACTTTATCGTTATAGATACACAGCCTGTAGCGAACCCACGAAACCAAATTCCGGTGATTTTAGGTCGACCTTTTCTTGCAACTTCCAACGCTGTAATCAATTGTCGTAACGGCTCTATGAACCTATCCTTCGGGAAGATGTCAATTGAGCTTAACATTTACAAGTTGGGAAGTGAACCCTCCGAACCCTATGCTCATGTGTGTTTTGTCGAAACAATAGATTCCGACACCAGCGAAATTGTAAAGCTTCACGATACCGATCTCGACTCCGCTATTACGTTGTTGTCCGGGTCAACATCTAACGCTAAATGTGAACCTTTTATGGAGTCCGGGTATCATCCCATTCTTTTCGATGAGATTATTCTTCGGGATATCGATGAAAGCTTTGAAGAAATCTTGGCTGAAGAACTCACATTCTTAGAAGACATATGCGTTGTGATGAATCAACCCCAACCCAAAGAAGTTGAACTGCCACATCTTCTTCTTATCAAGAATAAGAATGCGAGTAATCCATCATCATTGTTTCGTCTCTATAAATCGAGACGCAAACCTTTTCCATTACACCACTTATCTCTTCTCTACTCCTTCTTGGCTCTTTATAATATGTTCTTCCACCAATCGGTGTGTTTCATCGATAAATTATTTGAATGGTTGGTGTTGAATTTTGGTCTTTGCAAGGTTTTACTTTGACCAATAACTTTTACCCTCCCCAATAATTTTAAATGCTTAATACTATTTTACTCATGTTTGGGGGGGGGGGATATTTTGGCTTGGCTCTTGAAAGAAAATAATTTTTACAAAATTGTGAGCCAAAAAAAAATAATTTTGGGGGAGAATTTTACTTTCACTATTTCATGTCCCCGTTACTAAATTTTCCTTCCAAGTCTACAGAATTTGAGATTTAAAAAGATGACAATAGTGAGGACACTGCTGTAAACAGGTTTGGGGGAGGTTTGTGCTTATTCATGCATTACTTTGCATTATACTATATATAAGCACAAAAATTTTAAATTTTTTTTATAATGAAAGTTTGAAAGTGAAAAATTATATATGAAAGATATGAATAGTTTGAGAAAAACAAGAAAGTTAGAGCTTTTCTTAAACAAAACTAGTAATAAATCGTTATGAGCTGTTGTCCCAAGGGTTAGTAAGATGAAGGAAATTACTAATCTGAGGATAAAATTAAGTCTGAAAAATAGTCCTTATTCTTGACGCCAAACATCTGAATGTTGATACGCTACTATACGCACTTACACACATCTTGAAATTTGGGATAGTAGAGGATACCTTGAAATGCTCTTGTCTAAAAGCCTTAGTATAAAAAAAAAAATAAAAAATAAAAAATAAATAAATATAAGTGGTGAAGAAAAAAATGAACACTGGTTTTGTAATTACCAAGGCAGCATAAAAAAAATATAGCGAGGGTGCCATATTACCTTGTGCCTTAGACCAACTGGTTTGGGAGTCATTGCTAAGCCTTAGGTGTTGCATGACGAGGAATTACGCCTAGATACGAGAGCACATTTTGTAATTGGTCGGTTAGTACCTCAAGAAGTATTAACGGTCGCATGAAGAATGTGTGAGCAATTTTATCGAAAATATTCACCAACTATAAAGTACTTTGGAAGATGGACAAGAGTATGATAGCTTGAATTGAATTCTCTAAGTGTAGGGATGTCTTTTACACACACGTAGGGGTATATGATCAATGTATGGATGAAAGATAGGGAGGAAGACTAAAGGCGATATTTTATTGAGGGATGATGTGATTTCTAACATTTTTTCACGACCATTAAGATAGGGCTCATAACAACTGAAAAGCTGGTATAGTTGGAAACTCTTATTTTCAAGTTTTTTCTTTTATAAGTTCTTATCTTTATATGTAACTTCCACCATCTTTCTTTTATTATAGGATTTTGTGGGTGTAATCCGCTGAAAACCCTCAGGAGATAACACTCCTCCTACTAGGGACAGCTAGAGGTTTAACGTCTTGTTGCACGTGCTCAGTGCAATCGTGTTGCCTACGAAAGTGTGCTACTTAATTTTTTATTTTTATTTTTCTCCTTCTCTTGAAAAACTAGGTTGTTCGGGACGATCAAAGTTAAGTTTGGGGGTATTTGTTCAGTTGATAAAACTGCACAATTGATGTGACATTTTCCTCACTATTTATATATAATAAAAGATGTTTATTATAAATATGACACATATAAAGGTTTTTCCGTAAAAATACTATTTTCATATGTTTATATATTATAATTAACATTATGAAGGAAAATGTAAGCATATAATATTCATGTAATATTTGGTCTATTTAAATATGCTTATCTTATTAAATATCTTTGACCAATTCTCTTAAAAATAAAATATCATGATAAATGGTTAAGATAATATCTCAATAAAAACAAATTCTACTAACATCATTTATTGAGATAATTGTGCAGGAATTATATCATGACTGAAATCAAGGAAATCCGAGTTGGCGAGATCAAATCTGCCGAAGATTTTCAAGTAAATTGAAGAAACCAATTATGGAAGAAACGTAGAAAAGATTTTCAAAGTACAGATATTCAAAAGATCACCAAGTGCTACAGAGATGAATCCCCAGAAGTTGGAGCCCAAGATCCCACCAAAAAGCGGCGGATCCGCGGCCAAAACCCACTATTGGCGGCGGATCCGCGGCTTGTTAGTGGATTTGGGATGTGTAATTTTCTGAAAAAGATTTTCTCAACAAACCCTAACTAACACGATCTAGGGTTTTCAACTTCTGTGACTATAAATAGAACCGAGAGCCTCTTGGAAAAATTATCAAACCGACGCGATCACGAAGTCCACGATGGCTCAAGAATCCTGGTTGATTATCGACAGTTCATCTACCTCCTTAGAAGAGATCGAGAAGCAAACTAGGGTTTTGTAATCATTTTCTAAAGGAACAAAGTGTACTTGATCTTGTTGATTAATAAAGGTAGTTGTTTTCTTATATCATTTTATTTTCTGTAGTTTTCAATATGATTTCCCTTTCTATCTTTTTTTTCCCAACATGCGCGAGTAATTCTCCACTTGTTAGGGTTCGTAGGATTATGGTAGATTAATGGATGACGAAGGTCCTTAAACTCTTTTTAAGTCCTATAAAGTTTATAAATTTTATCAAAAGAATAGTTAACATCCTAATCGAGCGAGCTATCAATTCATTGATATTCATGACCACGACTAGAGATTAGATTAACAATTGTTTTGGTAAAAGGTAGACATGAACGGAGATCCATGTCAAGATAGGGGTTAAGAGTGGGAACCCTTTTCCCTCCAGAAACCTTAATCTACATGCATCATTGTCGATCTAGTTTTAAATCTATTAAAAGATAAGAGGAGTAATTTTTAATTAATCATCTATGACTACTAAATCTTAACGAACCCTACAAGCCCCCTTCTAATATAAAACCTACATCCGTAGTTAATCTAGATCTATATTCTACATCCGTGTTTAACGTAGATCTAGATACTATTTCCACTTTTCATTATTCTTCCTTTTTTCCTAATAAATACGCCTAAAGTAAGATTAAAAGATTCAACGTTTCCCTAAGGACGACCCGTACTCATCTCGGTCTAGCTACACGCGACACCGTTATTGATTGCGGTTAACTACTACACACACTATAAAATAGATCAACCAATCACCACATGGGTGTGACTCATGGTGGGTCATGTAGTGACTTATGCTAAGATATTTGTAGTGTGAGTTGTGAGATATTTTGGTGTGAGGAGGCAGATCTTTTTCTAGGGGCTTTCTTTAGTTGCTCACTTGCTCACAAAAATATAACACAACACTCACTGAGAAAGGCAGACACCATTTCTTTCTTCACTTGCTCTTTTCTTTGCCTCACATTTTCCTCCAATGGCATCTTCTTCAACCTCCACCCTATATGTCTCTTGTGTTGAGAAACCTAGGGTGTATTGAGACAATCTAATCACACACACTCTCTACTTCATCTTGGCTATCTAGGTTAGCAAACTAGATACTCGAGTTGCTTCGGTTTTAAGGTCGGAGCCCGTATTACAAACTCTCAACGTGGATCGTCTTCGATGGGGGGAGACCGGAGATCAAACATGATCGAGGAAGCCGTGAGGAGCTCGGGACAGAGGTTGAAGACCGAAGGACACAGATCATTCGGTATAACCTCTCTAAACTCCTTTACACACAACTAGTGTAGGGTTAATGGTACGATCCGGGAATCGGGTTCCGTTAGCGCCAGTTTCTAAAAGTTTTTGTCCTGCATTTGGCTAGGGATTGATGGCTGGGGCACTGGCGTAACCAAACATGGTATCATAGCCAACCCATTAACCTCATACTAGTTAATTTAGATGATGTTAAAGTATCGAAACCGAAACAACTCCGAAATAATACCCAATGTATTCTAGTTTCTGTCGAATTTATTTTAGTCTTCTAAAAATATTTAAGCAATTGCAGAAGACTACCTGTATGACTATTAGAACACACCCCAAACACAAGCCCCAGATTCATAAATTGGACCAGCCAGATCACCAAAATCCCCGATGTGGCCGGTTTTAGGAATGAGTTTGGACTTGGAATTGGTAGTGTGGTCTAGTCTCTGGAATATTGGTTCAGTGGTATTGCTTGTTTAGCCCAATTTGGATATGGTTTTATCTATTAATTTGGGGCAACTCGGGATGTTTCAAAGTCGATATTTCTAACACTGTTTGATGTTTTACAGTACATACATTACTATCTGCGACCGTGAATGTCATTAGAGCGGTGCAACTTGTCTAATTGCTATAGTTCTTTTAGACGGGTTTGCGAACGTGACATTCACGTTGATGTTCTGTGTTGTGCTGTGTTGTGTCTGAATTGTCGTGGTGGATAGCTTGGGTGCAATGTTAGTGCAGTTTAGTTTCATTTGTACATTTGATATCGCGGGGTGAGCGTCCGACATGTGGACTGCCATCATTGCCTGTTTGTGTATTATTTGTTTGGGGCACGACCGGGTTGAGGTCGATGTCACCATTGTACATATTTTCTTTTCTGTACTAGGATTACCCCGCGATGGAGTGCATGGATAGTCGGGTTCTAGAGGACAACGGGTCCGCATCTCATGGCGTTGAGATGGAGGGGGCCTCACTCTAGAATTGGCGGGCTATTCGCCGCACTCGTAGGGGGTATAGGTTGACCCAAGGAGGGTGCTCAAGTTGCCGGATTCCGTGAAGTGCCGGGTGACCTATTCACTTTGATGAAGGGGGTTGCCTCACTTCTGGTTTTGGCGGGTAACTTGCCGCGCTCATAGGGGTCTAGGTTTTCATTTCACAGGCTATCCATATGACCAGGGGAATGTCGGGTTTCACTTGCGGCTCAAAGGAAACCCGGGGCTCCCAGATTATCAGTATTGATCTGTGATGTTTATCGCTTATCTGTGATGTTGCATTTATCATGCTTGGAACGATTATTATATATTGTTATATATATACTAGTAGATGTTGTATATGTTTTGCACCAGCGCTAGTCCAGCCCCCGCTCTGTCGTTAGTTAAGTAACCTAACGGGTGATGATGGGGCCCAGTGGCGAATGCGGATGGCATATACGTACATCATATTTTCGTTCTTTTTTGGTATGATTAATTGATGGGACTGTGTTGATTCTGATCAATGCAAGTAAAATAGACCAATTCGATGTTGTTGGAACAAATTTTCAAAAGCTGTTATTACAAGGGCATTTTCTTTTGTTTTGCACAGCGGTATTCGGTTATAAATATCTAACACCTCATTCCACGAGGCAAGAGCCGAGATCCTTTCACCGGGAGTGATCTCTTGGGCAGAAGTTTGCGTCAGGGTAATAACTTCACAATAGTCGATTATTTTTTTGCTTTGCATTGAGTTATTCAGTTGGAATATCCTGCACCTTATTCCACGAGGAAAGAGCCGAAATCTCTTCACCGGGAATGACCTCTTTAGCAAAAGTTTTCACCACTATATATTTGTAAAGCTATCCAGTTACTTCAACGATATCAAGTTCATTACGTTAAAGGATTTTCGCCAAAAACCATTCGTAGCCCTCCGTCATTTCAGACGGGTAGTATATAGTATTCATGCTATGTTTGTTGGCCTTCGTCAAGGAATAGTGTATGGTAGCTATTTATTACTTTTCTGTTGCATAGATAGATGCGTTGGTTAGGGACAGTCGTACTACTATGTTGGACTTCGTCAAGGGTATGTACGAGTGGATTCAAATTAACCTGGACAATGACGGGTTGAACTTGACATGCGATTTATGATATGTTGGCCTTCGTCAAGATCATAAGAGCATGGGGTAAAAATCACATCGGGAGTTTCAAACATACAAGAAACTTGCCAGGCATGCGCATACCATCTAGAGTGTGATAACTTGAGTGGTGTTCCCCACCGAAAGATGGCGCGACGCAGGGACGTCTTGCCTGAAATTCGAGGCAGATGCTAATTGGTGCTATCCGTCTACCTCTCCGAAGATGCCAAGTTGATTTATGGCACCATGTATCGAAGGTTTAAACGGATGCGTCCGATATAGCAGACTTCGTCAGATTCACCCTCGCTTGAGGGGTTTTTGATTGTGGGGACGCTCTTCCCTGTAGGCGCAAGCCCCTGCAGTTAATTACGCTACCGCGTTGCGGTAACAACTTTCTCCTTCTCCAGATGGTCACTTCGTGTCGTGTGTGTTTGATTTGTGTTTGGTTGCCCGTGGATTGTATACGGAGACTGAGTTATGTCGTCACCCGTAGGGCGTGGACTAGTCCAAATCCGTATTATCTTAGATTTGGGTTTGGGGGTTTGGGTTTAAGAATACGTTAGTCTCGTTTGAGACTAAGATCGACTTAAACATTTGTTAAGGATACGTTAGTCTAGTTTTAGACTAAGATCAACTTAACGGGATCGTTTAGATCCGATAAGAGAGCGATTAGGAGAGCCCTGTTGTTTAGTTTAGTGACATTGCGGTCAATAGGTAGTTTAATGACAGTGCGGTCCAATGTTAGTTTTAAGACATTGCGGTCAAGGTTAAGGACGTCGTAGTCCGTGGATTCAAGGACTCCACAGTCCGATGTTAGTTTTAAGACATCACGGTCAAGGTTAAGGACGTCATAGTCCGTTGTTAGTTTTAAGACATTCCGGTCAAGGTTAAGGACCTCATAGTCCATGGGTTTAAAGACCCCACAGTCCGGCGTTTAGTTTTAAGACATTACGGTCAAGATTAAGGACATCATAGTCCGTTGTTAGTTTTAAGACATTCCGGTCAAGGTTAAGGACCTCATAGTCTATGGGTTTAAGGACCCCACAGTCCGGCGTTTAGTTTTAAGACATTACGGTCAAGATTAAAGACCTCATAGTCCATGAGTTTAAGGACCCCACAGTCCGTATCAATGTGTGGTCATCGGGACCCGTCACCTCTTTGAAGACGTTGAGGAATTACAACGCCAAGTATCAAAAGAGTAAAAGATGTACCCTTAAACTAAGGTAGATTAAGTGATCTGTAGTCCAATTTGGAAACTAAGATCAATTATTATATTATGAGCCCATTGGCCCAGTTAAGTTTGAATTGAGGACTTATGGCCAGCTTGGGCTAAGTCCAATCATGTTTGGGATATTGGCCCTCTGTTGGTTCATTGAAGGAGAGACTTTACCTCTGGAAACTTAGCCAATTGGGCTAAAGCTAGTGTTAAACACTAGAGACCAACAGTGTTGAACACTGGGAATAAGATTAACAAGTTAGTGTTAAACACTAAAAGATAATCAGTGTTGAACACTGAGAATAGAGTTTTCAAATTAGTGTTAAACACTAAGCAAATCAGTGTTAAACACTGCAAATAGAGTTTTCCAATCAGTGTTAAACACTAAGAAAATCAGTGTTAAACACTGGGGACAAAATCTCCAGACTAGTGTTAAACACTAAGGAGAGAGGGGTCATGTATGGACACGTGAGAGCGCCCTGATTCCCCTTATTTTATTCAATCAAAAGTATTGAATACTTTGAAGTATCACGTGCTGTCACGTGATGAGAATTTGGGCGTTTATCTATTAGAGCTTCAGCCAAGGGGTCACGTGGTAGCACGTGAGAGCGCCCTGCTTCCCTTTATTTTGTTTTACAGATAAGTGTTTAACACTTTTAATTCTGAAAGCCATCACGTGTGGGCACGTGATGGGGGCTCACGCTTTGATCTGTTAGAATGTTCATTAGGGGTCATGTGTTGACACGTGAGGGCGCCCTAGAGCTCTTTTCTGTTTCTTTTGCCTTTTTCTCTGTGTGCTTTAGAGATCACGTGGGGCACGTGAGGTATTGCCTCAAAGTTCTTTTTTATGGATCTTTGCAGGAGTCACGTGGTAACACGTGAGGTGTTACTTCAAAGTTCTTTTCTATGGATCTTTGCAGGGGTCACGTGGGGCACGTGAGGTGTTGCTTCAAAGTTCTTTTCTGTGGTTCTTTGCAGGGGTCACGTGGTAGCACGTGACTCTGGTTCTTTACATGTTTTAAAGATCTGTTCATCTTTTAAGAATTAAATTCTTCATAGGGTTAAACCCTAACAACAAACTTTAGAGGAATTAAATTCCTGTTTTCTTCTGAAGAATTATATTCTTAAATAGGGTTAAACCCTAATTTCTTTTTTTAAGGGAATTAAATTCCTGTGAGTTTGAGAGAATTATGTTCCTAATTAGGGTTAAACCCTAGTTCTGTTCATTTTGAAGGAATTAAATTCCTATAACATAGGGTTAAACCCTAATTTTATCTCAAAGGAATTGAATTCCTATCATTTTGTGAGAATTAAATTCTCAAAACTTAGTTCTTCCTCTGTGTTTTAGATCTGCATGGCAGGATCTCAACCCAATGAGAATTAAATTCTCAATTCATGGGGAGATGTGCACTTTGCAGATCCTCCACCAGAGAAAGAACTAAGTTCTTTTCTTTATATAAGAGTTAAACTCTTTTGAGAATTAAATTCTCTTTTGAAGCCTCCCTTTTCTTTTCTTACCTAAGGTTTTCCTTTTGCAGAGAATCAAAGGCTCTATATCTCTCTCTCTGTGTATCAAAAGAAAAGGTCCAAAGGTCCCCCTCTTCGTTTCTTGGCTCCTATTTATAGGAGAAGGAAAAGAATCAATCTGTTTAGTAAATCTCTCATTGAGAGATTTGATTTATATTTATCATTAATCTGGGCCTTTAGATTGTTGGGTGAATTTTATTCACCATTGGATTTTAAATCCAAAGATATCTTTTTTCTATTTCGGTTAGATTTAGGGGGAAATCTTTCCAAGTGCAAGATTTTTCCATAAATTGGTGATATTTAATCACCTTTAGATTTTTAATCCAACGGTTTCAGATAATCCTTTTTTCATTTTGGAAAGATTTGAAAGATCTTCCCTCAGAATTTAATTCTGTCAAGGAATAAGGCTTTTAAAGCCGGTCATGTGTGGCCACGTGACCCCTGGTCACGTGACCCCTGGAATGGGCTTCTCTTCTTCTGCACTCTATTCTCTGGCCGCTGCTTAACCATCACGTGCCAACACGTGACCACTGGTCACGTGTGAGCACGTGATGCCTCTTCTGAAGCTTCTTCTTGACATTTAATTAGAGGACAAATATGCTCTGCGCCGCTGCTTAACCATCACGTGCCAACACGTGACCACTGGTCACGTGTTGGCACGTGATGGTTAAGCAGCGGCGCAGAGCATATTTGTCCTCTAATAGTGCCTCTTCTGAATCTTTTCCTGATTTTTAATCAGGGAACAAATGCCCCCACAGCGTTGTTCTCACGTGTCTGCACGTGAGTGCAACGCTGTCGCTTTTGTGACCGTCGGATCTGCTTTGGGAGCAGGGTAGATGAAACGTTTTCCATCCCATCTTATAAATGCCCATGTCCTTTCAGAAGAGCCTCTACTTTGCTCATCTTCCTCCTTTGAGAACTTTTCTCTTGAGAATTTAATTCTCGTTCCTCAGAGCTTAGTTCTCTGTCGTGTATGTGCAGTGCCGTTTTATCTTCCAATCAAGGCTGGTGCTCACGTGTTGCGCATGCAGGGCTCTCCTTGATGGGGATGTTTCATTTCCCTGATCTGATTCCAATGCGTCGTTGGATTTCATTTCCAATGCTCTCCCCTTCTTTTCGGGCTTTGAGAATAGTCCCACCATGCACAACATTTTTTGTGCATAGCATTAAATGCTCCCCTTTATAACCTGAAACCATGCTTTTCTTTCTTTCCTCACAGAGAAACTCATTTATACCTTAAGGTGATCATCTTTGAGAGACCGATTAATCGCCATAGCTTGCAATCGTCCCCATGCTCGTCGGCAACCATGGGAGGTGCCCATTGAGGAGATAATCCCTCGCTTCGCTGCGCGGCTGGCAGATCCCCTTCTCACCGATGCTCAATGTGACACGGTGATGTACGAGCTACTGACTCGTCGGGGCTCTCCTCTTCCCATGGGCTCCATTTGGCTCCGGATGATCCTCTGTCTGTGCTTGCCGATATACCCCCTCATTCGGCGGAGATGACTTCGGCGATCCTTGACGCGGCGGAGGACAAGCTTGAGTGCTTTCATGAGGCTTGTCTAATCACTTAAGCTCTGAAGGATCATTCAGTTCATTTACTGAGTCAGATAAGAGCCCGTCGGGCCGTCATGTCTGCTTTCGCTGATGAGCACGGCTCCAACCGGTGGGGAGCGACTCCTCGCGAAATCCGTCGTTTTGACGTGCTGGAGAAGGCGGAAAGGGAGCTGGAGAATTTTGTGTTTTGCTTTGTTAACCCTTGTATTTCTGATCCCTTGTTTGGTGATCTTTTCCCGGAAGTGTAGTATGTTTGAATCAATGTACTCCCTTTATAAAAAGCGGTTTGCATGCTTTCTGTTGAATTTTCATATTTGTTGGATACTCGTACGTGTGTCTTGCTTGCGTAAATGAGCTGCCTGTTTTTCTCATGGGAATGTTCTGATAGGATATAGATCAGAAACTTTCCTTGTTATCTCCCATATCGGGTGGTTTGTGCTAGTTTTAGATTGAGTATTGCCGTCAAAGGGAGGCTTGTATATATATAGTCTTGAGTGTACGCGCCTTCCTTCAGAGGTCGTGGTCGCGAAGGCGAGCTTACGGGGGCTGATTGAGTGGTGTGCGGCGAACATGGTGTCATGCGAGAAAAGGCTCGGCCGCAAATTCTCGGAGAGGGAGCTGGCCTCTAAGGCATTGCGTGAGCTTCAAACCAGCCTCACAGCCAAAGCCAATAAAGCATATGAACTCTGGCGGGTACTTCAAGAGTCTATCAGAGAGGTGGTGGCTCTTGATAAAGCTGTCGTGTTCACTCGCGAAAGGGTCGAGGCTCACAGGGTTACTGAGAAAGAGCTCGAAGGTCGGCTTGTCTCATATCAGGCCCAGCAGGCTCAGGCAGAGGCTCGTCTTCTGGCGATCCTGAATCATGAAGCTATGGCCCAACAAAAGCAGGATGAGCTAGCAAAATTGCTAAATCGCCCGCCGGCTTGAAAAACTTGTATCTTTTCCTTTCTTTTTGTACATACTCCTGAACGAGAGTATTTTCTTTTTGTTCTTTCATGAATTGTACTTTGTATCCATTTTTTTCATGAATAAAGACATATATTTTTTTAATGGTGTGTCCCTCTCAATTGAACTTGTTCTGTGGACAATTTATCTTGGCCTACTTGCAGGGTAGCGATGGCCTAGGATTCAGGATTAAGATCTGCCTCCTAAGACGTTTGAGCTTTATGAGCCGTGAGGGTCTCATAAAGAGTTTTTCTCCCTACAGGTCGAGAGGATCCCGTAGGTATAAGTTCTTCTTAAGAATCGTGAGGATTCTTAAGCGGGTTTTCCCTTAGGAGTCGTAAGGATCTCACAAGAGATTTTTCTTCCTTGCAGGTCGTGAAGACCCGCAAGTGCTGGGTGCGGTCACCCTTATCCGTATTTCACGGGGTCAGGGGTTGGTTTGGGATGGTTTCCAGGGTATCGTAGTTTAAAGACATCGCGGTCAAGGTTAAGGACCTCATAGTCCATGGGTTTAAGGACTCCACAGTCCAATGTTAGTTTTAAGACGTCTCGGTCAAGGTTAAGGACGTCATAGTCCGTGGATTTAAGGACTCCACAGTCCAATGTTAGTTTTAAGACATCACGGTCAAGGTTAAGGACGTCATAGTCCGTGGATTTAAGGACTCCATAGTCCGATATTAGTTTTAAGACATCACGGTCAAGGTTAAGGACGTCATAGTCCGTGGATTTAAGGACTCCACAGTCCGATGTTAGTTTTAAGACATCACGGTCAAGGTTAAGGACCTCATAGTCCGTGGATTTATGGACTCCACAGTCCGATGTTAGTTTTAAGACATCACGGTCAAGGTTAAGGACCTCATATTCCATGGATTTAAGGACTCCACAGTCCGATGTTAGTTTTAAGACATCACGGTCAAGGTTAAGGACGTCATAGTCCGTGGATTTAAGGACTCCACAGTCCGATATTAGTTTTAAGACATCACGGTCAAGGTTAAGGACATCATAGTCCGTGGATTTAAGGACTCCACAGTCCGATATTAGTTTTAAGACATCACGGTCAAGGTTAAGGATGTCATAGTCCGTGGATTTAAGGACTCCACAGTCCGATGTTAGTTTTAAGACATCACGGTCAAGGTTAAGGACGTCATAGTCCGTGGATTTAAGGACTCCACAGTCCACGAAATGTGTGGTTACTGGGACCCATCACCTCTTTGAAGACGTTGAGGAATTACAACGCCAAATATCAAAGGAGTGAAGAGATGTACCCTTTAACCAAGGTAAAATCAGTCTAGAATCATCATGGTTGATCGTTAGTTTTAAGACATTACGGTCGAGGTTAAGGACATCATAGTCCGTGGATTTTAAGGACTCCACAGTCCGGTGTTTGCTCTGGATGCTTCACACGGGTTCACTGTCGTGTTCGGTGAGGACCAGGCTCCGCTCTGAGCGTTTTCCGCGGGGTCAATGAGTGACGTTATCCGCGTTCCACGTAACCAGGAATTTTTCTCTGGATGCTTCCCACGGGTTCACTGCCGTGTTCACGAGGACCAGGCTCCGCTCTGGATGCTTCACACGGGTTCACTGCCGTTCTCTGCGAGGACCAGGATCCGCTCTGGACGTTTTCCACGGGGTCAAAGAGTGACGTTATCCGTGTTCCACGTAACCAGGAATTTTGCTCTAGATGCTTCACACGGGTTCACTGCCGTGCTCAGCGAGGACTAAGCTCCGCTCTGGATGCTTCACACGGGTTCACTGCCGTGCTCTATGAGGACCAGGATTCGCTCTGGACGTTTCCCACGGGGTCAAAGAGTGACGTTATCCGCGTTCCACATGACCAGGAATTTTGCTCTGGATGCTTTCCACGGGTTCACTGCCGTGTTCTGCGAGGACCAGGCTTCGCTCTGGATGCTTCACACGGGTTCACTGCCGTGCTCTGCGAGGACCAGGATCCGCTCTGGACGTTTTCCACGGGGTCAAAGAGTGACGTTATCCGCGTTCCACGAGACCAGGAATTTTGCTCTAGATGCTTCACACGGGTTCACTGCCGTGCTTGGCGAGGACTAGGCTCCGCTCTGGATGCTTCATACGGGTTCACTGCCGTGCTCTGCGAGGACCAGGATCCGCTCTGGACGTTTTTCACGGGGTCAAAGAGTGCGTTATCCGCGTTCCACGAGACCGGGAATTTTGCTCTAGATGCTTTACACGGGTTCACTGCCGTGCTTGGCGAGGACTAGGCTCCGCTCTGGATGTTTCATACGGGTTCACTACCGTGCTTTGCGAGGACCAGGATCCGCTCTGGACGTTTTCCATGGGGTCAAAGAGTGGCGTTATCCGCGTTCCACGAGACCAGGAATTTTGCTCTGGATGCTTCCCACGGGTTCACTGCCGTGTTCGGCGAGGACCAGGCTTCGCTCTGGATGCTTCATACGGGTTCACTGCCGTGCTCTGCGAGGACCAGGATCCGCTCTGGACATTTTCCACGGGGTCAAAGAGTGACGTTATCCGCGTTCCACGAGACCAGGAATTTTTCTCTAGATGCTTCACACGGGTTCACTGTCGTGCTCGGCGAGGACTAGGCTCCGCTCTGGATGCTTCACACGGGTTCACTGCCGTGCTCTGTGAGGACTAGGATCCGCTCTGGACGTTTTCCACGGGGTCAAAGAGTGACGTTATCCGCGTTCCACGAGACCAGGAATTTTGCTCTGGATGCTTCCCACGGGTTTACTGCCGTGTTCGGCGAGGACCAGGCTCCGCTCTGGATGCTTCGCACGGGTTCACAGAGTGATGTTATCCGCGTTCCACGAAACCAGGAATTTTTTTGATTATATCCGCATTTCACGGAGTTGGGATTTGACTCTCAGTGGGAGTACATCGCCGAGTCATGGAACTGGGAGTTGCCGCTGTTCCACTTTGCTTGATGTTGTGTCCGCTGCAACGAGACGAACGTCGAGATGATCTCTAGGCTATCTGCGACTCATCGAGATTTGGCCTCTTCTTCTGATGAAACCTGGGCGAGGAGGAGTGCAATTCCTTCTTTGTTTGCGCTCCTAGATTGTATACAGGGATAGATGTAACATCACCTGTAGGGCGTAAATTTCATTTTTATTTTATTTCCTTTTTCTGCGATGCTCTATCATTTCATCTTTATATCGCGAAGGTCGCGATTGCCTAATCATTTCGGCTATTTTTCGCGGTGCCCAATCATTTCGGCTATTTTTTTAATTTTTACTCACTGCTTTTTATTGCGAGTTGCCCAATCATTTCGGCTATTTTTCATGCATACATTTTTACTTGCTACTTTTTATTGCAAGTTGCCCCATCATTTCGGCTATTTCGTATGCATGTGTGGCTCACTAGCCTTTTCGCTGCAAGCTTGGATTTTAGACACCGATTTCGGCATCAGCACCGCTACAACTGGGATGTTGCCAGGAGCGAATCATCATTTGCCTCTGTCGATGTTGAACAAAGGTGGCTTAGTAAACAGGGTTAAGGGTTCTGTCGACTAAGGCTTTTGACTTCATGAGCCGTAAGGGCCTCACAAAAGTATTTCTCCCTACAAGTCGTGAGGATCTCGTAGGTGTGTTTTCTACTTGGGAATCGTGAGGATTCCTAAGTGCGTGTTCCCCTGTAAGTCGTAAGGATCTTACAAAAGGGTCTTCTCTTTATAAGTCGAGAGGGCTTATAAGGGTTGTTCGCCATATGAACATATCCCTAGTCATGGATGAGACTTGGTTAGGGAAATGTTTATTCGCGCCCGTGGATTGTATACAAGGGTCAGTATTGAGCCACTTGTAGGGCATAAATTGAAGGTTGTGGGGGTTGCTTAAGCACAGTTTTAGGTCTCTGTGACTTAAGACTTTCAAATCCTATGAGCCGTGAGGGTCCCATAAGAGAGTTCTTCTTACGAGTCGTGAGGATCTCGCAAGTGTAATTTCTCCTTAGGAATCGTGAGTACTCCTAAGTGTGTTGCTCCTTTGTGAGTCGTAAGGATCTCACACGGGTGGTTTCTCCTTACAAGGTCGTGAGGACCCTGCAAGTGCCCTTTAACGAGGTTGCGCCCTTTCGGGTTTTCACAAACACTCGTCGATAGCCCTGCTGTTTTTACTCACGGAGCCCTTTCGGGTTTTCATCCATGCCCATTTTGCTTATGGACATACCGTTTTTATTTTTTATTTTTATTTATATCGGCTTTGAGATACTGCAATCCACCGTAGTTTATCGACATCTCGGTCAACAGCCAGTTTTAGGACATAGTGGTCCATTGTTAGTTTAAGGACGTTTCGGTCCGCCGTTAGTTTAAGGACGTTTCGGTCCGTTGTTAGTTTAAGGACGTTTCGGTCCGCCGTTAGTTTAAGGACGTTTCGGTCCGTTGTAAAGGATGCTGGTTACTACTTAGAGTTCGGGCTTAAGAAGATAGCGGGAGGACATAGTCGTCGTCATCTATCATTGACCTAGGCCTTGACCCGTTAAGCGTAGTATTTCTTTAGGAAGTGACCGTTCACTGGCTTGAAAGGTCTTTCACCATGCATATCCATGAGTAGATACGCTCCACCCTGGTAGACCTTGTCTATGATGTACGGGCCTTCATAGTTTGGCTCGAATTTTCCCCGTTTGGCGCGATTAGGGATCATAGGCCTTTTGACCATTAGCACGAGTTCGCCTTGGCGGAACGTCCTCGGCCTGGTCAATCTTTCGTATGAGCGCGTCATCTTTGCTTTGTAAGCCTCCAGATTTTGTTGCGCTATGAGCCGGATCTCATCATGGGCATCAAGCTCCTCAAGCCGAAGGTGAGCATTTTCTTCGTCCGTCAGCTCGTAGTGGACCGCCACTCGTAGAGAGGGTAACTCTATCTCGAGGGGGAGTACTGCTTCTGTACCGAATACCAACGCGTATGGCATTGTGTTTGTGGCCGTCTTGAACGTAGTTCGATACGCCCAAAGAGCTTCTTGTAGTCTCTCGTGCCAGTCCTTTTTGTTTCATGACACCGTCTTCTTCACGATCTTTGTCAAGGTTTTGTTGAAAGCCTCGGCTAGACCGTTAGCTCGGAGGTTATAAACTGAGAAATATCTCCAGTCTATGTTGTGTTGTTGTGCGAAGCGACTGATCTTGTGGCTTCTGTAGGCTGGCCCGTTATCGGAAATGATCTGTCGCGGAGTTCCAAACCGATAAATGACGTGCGTCTTGAAGAAATGGAGAATATTTTCCGTCTTCACTTCCCTTAACGGTACTGCTTCTGCCCATTTGGAGAAGTAATCAGTCGTCGCCAGAATGAAACAATGTCCCCTGGATGATGCTGGTTCGATGGGGCCGATTATGTCAGTTCCCTACATTTCGAACGGCCAGCTAGCCACCGTTGGATGTAGAGGATTTGGATGCTGATAGATAAAGTCCCCATGGATCTGGCACGAGTGGCATTGCTTCGCATACTCGAGGCAGTCCTGGATCATTGTGGGCCAATAATAACCCATTCGTTTGATCTTCAGCTTCATCTTCGGGCCTGCTTGGTGAGAACCGCAGAGTCCGTCGTAAACTTCCTGAACGACTCTTTTCGCTTCGTCAGGTCCCAGGCATCTCAACTACATAGAGTCAATTGACCTCTTGTACAGAGTATTATTGACGAAGGCGAAGAACAGAGCTCGTTTCACAAGCTGATGTCTTGAGGACGCATCTTCAGGCGTTCGACGGGATTTGAAGTAGTCTATGAAGACTTCTCTCCAATCTCCAACCTTCTCTTGGTCATTTATTTGCAGGACCGTTTGCTCAGTTGCTCCCCTTTCTTTGGGTGATTCCGGAGATATTTCTGCAGGGGCAAGTACTCGACGGCTTTGTACCACGATCCTGACGTCATCGAGGTTCTCATCAGCCAGTTCTTTAGCGAGCTTGGCTAATGCATCCGCTTTGCTATTTTTGGCACGCGGTATGCTTTCCAAGGTTTTGGAGGGGATTTGAGTCAGTAGTCACTGTACTCTCTCGCCATACTTTACCAGCTCTGGCTTGCATGTTTGGTAATCGCCGTTTACTTGATTGATGACCAGTTGGGAATCTCCGTATATAAGGAGGTTTTCAATTCCCATGTCGATGGCGATCTCGAGGCTTGCTATCAAAGCTTTGTATTCAGCCTCGTTGTTCATTCTCGGCTCTTTCAAGGAGAAAGCAAAGCGCATTATCTCTCCTTGTGGAGTTACGAAGATGAGACCCACCCCTGATTTGATTATAGGGGTGCTTTGTTTGCGCTTCTTCACGGAAGATGCTCCATCGAAATAAAGCTCCCATCGGATATTACCACCGTCGATCGCATCAAACGCGTATTCGTCTGGCAGTTCGCAATTCAGAGGGGAATCGGCCGGTATCGGATGCTCAGCGAGGAAGTCGGCGATGGCCTGGCCTTTCACTGCCTTGAGAGGTTGATAAGTTATCAAGAACTCCATCAAGAGCAAGGCCCATTTAGCGAGTCGTCCCGTCAATATGGCTTTTAACATCAAATATTTGAGAGGGTCCACCTTCGAAATGAGACGGACTTCATGCGCCAACGCATAGTGCCTGAGTTTGGTTATCGCAAAGATTAACGCCAGGCAGTGTTTTTCAATGGGGGAGTAGTTGCTTTCTGCCCCCAGTAGAACTCGACTTAAGTAGTAGAGTGCTCTTTCTTTCCCTTGATCGTTCTCTTGCGCCCATAATACGCCTAAGTAACCTTCGAGGGCGGTTGTATAAAGAATGAGGGGCTTTCCCTTGACCGGAGCAGCCAATACTGGCGGGTTCTGCAGGTATTGCTTGATCTAGTCTAGCGCGCTTTGGCATTTTTGGTCCAAGACGAACGGGGTTCCCTTCTTCATCAGATGACTGTAGGGGCGGCATTTGCCTGAAAGGTTGGCTATAAATCGCCGGATGTACGCGAGCTTCCCCTGGAGAGACCGCAATTGTTTGAGAGTCCTTGGCGGTGGCATTTCCATGATCGCCTTGATCTTCGACGGATCTATCTCAATGCCTCGGTGCCGGACAATGAATCCTAGGAATTTGCCTGAGGACACCCCGAACGCGCATTTGAGAGGGTTCATCTTCAAGTTGTATTGCCGAAGGCGTTGAAATACAGTCTTCAGATTCTCGAGATGTTTCTCGTATGATTTGCTTTTCAAGACGAGGTCGTCGATATAGCATTCGACGATTTCATGTATGAGGTCATCGAAGATCTTTGTCATGGCCCTTTGATAGGTGGCACCGGCGTTCTTTAGACCGAAGGGCATCACCTTGTAGCAGAATATTCCCAGAGGGGTCCGAAAAGCGGTATGCTTCTGGTCTTCGGGGTGCATCTTTATCTGATTGTACCCTGATGAGCCGTCCATGAAAGAGAAAATCTCGTGAGCGGATGTGTTATCTATCATCAGCTCGGTTACCGGTACTGTGAAATCGTCCTTCGGGCAAGCTTTATTGAGATCCCGGAAATCCACGCATATGCGCACTGTCCCATTTTTCTTCATTACCGGGATGATGTTGGCGATCCAGTCAGGATATTGAACTTCCTGGATAAACCCAGAATCGATCAGCTTCTTGACTTCGGCGTTGATGCTCATCTCAAGCTCGAGCCGCATTCTTCTCGGCGCCTGTTTGACTGGCTTAATGTCTGGGGATATCGCCAATTTGTGGACAGCTATTTCTGGATCTAGTCCTGGCATTTCAGAATAGTTCTATGCGAAGCAATCTCTATGCTGCATAAGCACGCCTTTTAACGCGGCCACCCTTTCTTCAGATAGCAACTCGTTGACGAATGTCGGTCACGGGTCGTTCGTCATTCCCAGCTCAATTTTCCTGAGGTTATCTGCAGTAGTATGTATGCCATCTTCCAGTTCTTTCGGCGCTGGCGGAAATTTCGAGATTACCTCGTCATCGCTGTTTTCGAAGCACCAGGGAAAGTCATCCATATTCTCGGGCTCTTCTTTTGATATCGTTATCATACGACAGGTACGAGCTCGCTTTCAAGACCGATGTGGATCTGGTTCTGCTCTTGTGGCTTTGGGTTCGTGCTTTTGTGGCGGCGTTACCCTCCAGCTATCGGATAGAGCAAATCTGCCTTGCTGGTAGTGGTCTTCGACCCAGTTCTTGAAGGTGAAGCAGTCTTTGATAGGGTGTCCTATGGCTCGGTGATAAGAGCAATAGCCTGGATGAGAGACCTCGTTAGCTTGCCCAGGGTGTTTAGACTCCGGAAGTGTAATCATTCGATGTTTTAAAGCGAGGTCAAGTATCTTCCGTGTTTTATTCTGAGGAAAAAAGTATGCCTGACTCATCTTTTTCATAAGGGACAAATCTGGACCGCTCGATTTCCGATCGCGTGACTTCTCGGTCCCTCTTTGTCGCTGTCGAACGCCTTTTCTGCTCTTTGACTTGTTTCTACCTCTGCGTCGGGCCTTTTGCACAACAGGTTGACAGGGAGGAGTATTTTCATCTTTGGCAGCCTGTTGAAGAAGACGTTGCGTCCTGGCTTTCTCATAG
This sequence comes from Agapanthus africanus, assembly GCA_030015575.1. Lineage (NCBI taxonomy): Eukaryota > Viridiplantae > Streptophyta > Magnoliopsida > Asparagales > Amaryllidaceae > Agapanthus > Agapanthus africanus. Next base: position 763,701,085 of record JASDDO010000022.1, on the reverse strand, counting down.
ATGGCCATTTCGCGGTTATGGTCGTCCCGAGCTTTTTGACCCGCTTTCCTGATAAGCTTGTCTATTCGCTCTTCAAATGACAGACTCGGCACTTTGATTGTGGGATCTAGTTTTGATAAGGGGTCGGCGTTTCCCGACAGGGCATCCTCTTCTTCATCGAAATTATATACGGCGTAGCTACCGTGGCCTCGTTCTCGTTTCCCGGATCTCACATATCCGAGCCCAAGCGTTTCCATTTTCCCGTTGGGCAACTTGCGCTGAGTCCCGAGGACATCCCAAATCCTGTTATAGAATCGAGCTTGTCGAATAGTCTGTTTTAAGGGTACCCCTTGGCGCTTCAATAGCCTTTTCAGTCCGTTTGTGTAATATCTGGGCAAACGGATGGGTTAGAGCCTGTCAAGTGTAGAATCCGCGCCGTGCCAGATTTCTTTCTCTACTTTTGTTTCCGTGGACCAGAAGAACAGGATCGCCTTTTCACCCTTTCGCTTGGGAGGGACGTAAAATGTCTGCAGGTCCTGCACATTGTAAGCTTCAAGTGCATCAAGGTCTTTGTAGTGCTCCCGCGGAATCATGGTAATTTGTAAACTCCGATCATTGCAAGGGGATGCTTGTATTGATGGCCGACTGGAGAATACGACATTAACCTCATCTTCCGAGTCACTTCCGAAGATCAGTATGGGGACGGTAGGTCCCGGGTTGTTGCGTTGAGACGGCCCAGCGTAAACTATCTCTTCTTCTTCTTCTGTATCACTCCCAAAGACAGGAATGGTGGCGATGGCTTTGTTCTCTGGTTTTCGACACCTCTCTGTGTCCTCGAAATCTGGCAAAAAGTACTTTGCATCTTCGTATTTGCGGACTTCGTTCACGGAGAATGGGTTTAGCTCACCTGTTACGGTATACTCGAGACCATCCTTGAAATACTTCATACACTGATGTTGTGTAGACGGGATGATGTTGTACTCGCGTAACCAAGGTCGGCCGAGCAGAGCACTGTAACAAGTCTTGGCGTCTATGACGTGGAACTTAATGTCCATGACGAGCAGCCCAAAGCGTCGCGTCAGTATCACAGACCCAAGAGTTCTTGATGATTGGGAGTCGAACCCGGAGATGGTGATCTTGTCCCGAGTAAGGTGCTGGACGCTCATGCAGATTTCCTTTAACACCCGCACGTTGAGGAGATTAACGGAAGACCCATTGTCAACCAAGATTTTGTTTATCTTTATATCGTGGCAATATCTAGAGACGTATAGGGGACGGTTGTGGTCGCACGTCCCAAGGAGCAGGTCTTCGTCACCGAAAGTGATATCGGCCGTGTGCACTTCTTCCAGTTCATCCTTCATCCTTTCTTCGGCGAGGAAGGATTAGAATTGTTCGGGCTCTTGTAGAGCCTTAATTAATGAATCTCTCGCTTCTTGTGATAATAAGAGGGCGTCAAGAATGCTGAGCTGCGAGGGTAGCTTTCTCAGGTGCGCTAGGATGTTGTAGTCCACCTTACTCTTCTTAGGCGGGTTCTTGGCAGTCAGCTCTTTCATAACTTGGTCATCTAAGGTGATATCCTCAGCGACCTTTTCCTTTCCCTTATCTTTTCTAGTTGCGGGTCCGAGATTCTTTTTCGGAAGCGTGCGATTGCGCAGCTGAATGTTTTCGCAGGCCTCTGGTTCTTCCTCTTTTCCCAAGGTTGACTCTTTAAAGAGGGGGCTAAGAGCCAGCTCCTCGTCAGAATCGCTCCCGAATGTGAGCACTTGCGGTCCCCCGGCGTTGACCATGTGACAGCTACCGATAGTTCTTTTGTGTCCTTCGGTCGTGCTTCTCTGCTCCCGACGAGCTCTGCGTTTCATTCGCTTAAAATGTTGCCGATGAGCAGCATATCCCTGCCACCATGTCTTAAAAGCGTCGCACTCCTCAGTGGGGTGTGAAATCTTCCGATGATATGAGTAGTAATTAGGGTGCCTCTCCGCCCCATCGAACGTATTTTCTTCCGAGTGTGGTAGTTTCATTCCCATTGACATGGCTTTGGCAAACCTTTTTCTCGTCTTGAATATGTTTTTATCCGCGTCGGGTGTCTTTCGATCTGGCGGGAGTGCTTCGACTCTTTCGTTTAGTCGCTTGCGTTTGGCTCCTTCTGATGCGGCCATCTCATGCTCCTGGTCGGCTTTACTTTTCAAACGAATCTCGTCTAGAAAGGCGTCGATTATTTCGTTTGTCTGCCACACAAGCTCCGGTTCAGGATCTTCCCCCAGTTTCTTAGTGCCAGGAGTTTTTTCATCGTCCGTAAACGAGTGGGAGATCACATTACAACTCGCCACGTATCCCTCGGATTCATCCGACGAACTCTCCCCCTCATCTTCCTCTTGAAAGACATGGTTGAGGAACTCTTGGAGTGTGATGGGAGTCCGTGCTTTCTGGTTATATTCCTCCAGCGCGCCAATCTGCTTTTGTAAGTCCGTGCGCTTGTTGCCAGGCTTCACGGGCTTCTTAGATTTCTTCTTCTTTTTCTTTGAAGATTTTGACGGCTGGTTGTGAGTGCTCGGGCCATCACCACTGATCTTCGGAGTTGGGCGCGGCTTCAGCATCCCTTTAATGATCTGGGTTCCAGCGGGTTCTTCCACCTGATCGCCGGGCATGTTTGAAGATCGTTCAGCATCCTCTTTGTTTTGGCTGAAAGCACGATTTCCCATGGAGCTTCTTCAATGAAAGAACAAGTTGCCCCCGGTGTGTCCATCTTCTTAGCAGTGTGAGGTTGTGGCGGGTTCACCTTCCACTTCTCGGACAGCGCAAACTTGCCCTGTAGGTATTGATCTTCAATCCATCCTTTGAAGACGAAACAATCCTCAATCGGATGGCTTACCGTTTGATGGTAAGGGCAGTAGTTGGGGTTATTCACCTCACTGGGTTATGGCGGTCGCCTTGGGTTTGGCAAGTTGATAAGCCTGTTGCGTATTGCCAGCTCGAATAGCCTCTTCGTCTTATCCCACGGGAATGAGTAGGGGCGCTTCATTTTCTCATTGTAATACCGCCGTCTTTCTTCCAGCTGATCCGCCAGCTTTGGGGCACTGGGTTGCTGCTGAGCGTTCGCAACGAAGGTTGCCTTCCTTTTACCCTTGTCATTCCGAGGTTCTGGCTTCGGGGGAGACGGTCTGTGACCCATCTGGTCCATCTGGGCCAACTTGTCGATCAAAGCCTGGAACATGGTTGGCTTAAAAAACATCATGAACTGTGAGATAGTTGCATGAGGATCTAGGGTACCCACGAACATGCCCACCGCAGGCGCCTCCTTAATGCATTGGTCGCATTTCGACCACAAGTTTCGCCAGCGTATAGCGTACTGGACCCACGTCTCACCTGGTTTCACCCTGGCATTAATCAATGCCGTTATCGGGGTACGTTCGCTGGCGCTCGCGAATCGCTGAGTGAATAGCAACTCCATTTCTGTAAATGTTTTAATAGAGTCGTTTGGGAGCTCAGAGTACCACTCGATCGCCGTTTCTGACAAGCTACCGACGAACTGGCGAAGCAATAATTTATCATCACCGCCGGTGTTGCCGCAAAGCGCCTGAACTGGGCAACATGCTGGTGGGGATTGCCCGTCCTTTTATAGACATGAAATTTCGGTATTGTATAGCCCGACGGGTACTTGATCTGATCATACCAGCTCGGATATGGTCGCTCTGTTCTGAAAATTTGACCAGCTGCCTCAGTCGCCTGGTGAACCCGTATCTGCTGAGCTATATATTCGTCTAGGTCAGCTTTGGAGATTGTTTCCTCCTTGGCTGTTGACAGAGCGGGTGGAGGATTTGGCGTTTCTCCCCTGTCGTCTTCAAGAACGATTGGAGGATTTTCAGCAGGAGAATCTTGTTAGATCATCATTCCCACCATGTCCTGGAACAGGAGGGCCATTCGTTGTATATTGGCTGCTTGTTCGGCAGCCTCTTTATCTTTCTTCTCCAATATCCTGCGAAGGAATTCAGCGTCAGTTTCTTGCTCCTGGCGTTGATCAGATGATGCTTCGGGGCTTTCTTTCGGCCCAGTGAGTGCGGCCATCGCGTTCATCATTTCTTGGAGCTTCTGCTGTTGCTCCTGAGCTTTGATCACTAACCGTGTAAGCGGTCTATGACCCGTGGATGTACGGCTGTCCTCCTTTCCCAACGCCATGTATACTGTATGCACCATCATGCCCCCAAACTCAGGACGTTTAGGCTTATTGTCCTTGACATTTACTGCAGGAGTGGGGACTCTATCCGTCCTTCTTCTCTTTTGAGTAGTCGACGTGGAGGGAGCCGTTGTAGCAGGCACCCAAGTGGCTGTCGTCCTCTGTTGTTTGACACGACGGTTCTTTTCTTCCTGCACCTTCGCCCTTTTCTGTTGACGAGAGTGATCTTGGTCAATTACCGAGTCTTGAACCTTCCGCCAGAGTTTATAAATTTTGGAGGACAGCCGTTGAGGAGGCTGCTCCGGCTTTGTTTCTATAACATTCTCCGCAGGTGGAGGGGATCTTTTGAGAACCGCAGTCGGCGAATTTCTGCGTACCCTGTTTAGCAGCTCAAAGCTGTTCCCGGTTGGAACAGCAGCGTTAACTTCCACCACTGGAGCCGGTGGAGTTAGCCCGGAGGGGGAGTTGCCCCCAGTCTTCCTTATCCGGCGCCAGTGGCGACGTTGGGCATGACGGGTTGTTGGGATTGATTCAGCGACGGCTTCGTCTTTCTCCCTGTTCTGGGGAGGGCCTGCTGCCGGTGTCAGCCTCTCGAAGACTGACGTTCGTTGAGAAGCTACATCCATCCGATCAAAAACAGATTTCTGAGAGAGAGCGGGAACGGGGGTAGTCAGTCTCGCGAAGACCGACCCTCTGGGAGGAGAAGCCGCCTTGACGACTTCGGAAGCAGCTGTCTTCTTTGGGATAACCACTTCAGATATTATGGGCTTCTTGGTGGGCCCATCAGAGTTCAGGTTCAGTCTGGTGAAGACTGAAGAGTTGGACGACCCGTTGAGAGGGGCCGTGGGAGTGGCAAGTCGATCAAAGACCGACCTCTTTGAAGCTTCCGGTACGGGCATTGGGATGTTAACGTTCACCGGCGGGAGCATGGTCCCGAAGAACAGACCGGTGGTAGCCTGAGTTACTTGTTTCACAGGCATAGTAAACAGGGAAGCAGCCTGCGGTCCATAGGTTACACCTCCAGGTGAGGCGGAGCGTCGGTTGCATTTGCAGTTGGAGCAGCTTGAGCAGTTGCCAGCCATTGATCCTTTCACTTTCTACAGCAAACGAAACACCAAATCTTAGTACTTCAAAACCCAAGGGTAACCATTAGCGAACCGCGATTGGTTCGCGAATCACGACACACGAAGTGTGGAGTGGAAAGAGGAAAAGGTCCTATCGGGCGTGCCAAAATCTGTTCCCCTCCGAAAGACGGCACGACGCAGGGACGTCTTGCCTGAAATTCGGGGCAGATGCTAATTGGTGCTATCCGTCTACCTCTCCGAAGATGCCAAGTTGATTTATGGCACCATGTATCGAAGGTTTAAACGGATGCGTCCGATGTAGCAGACTTCGTCAGATTCCCCCTCGCTTGAGGGGTTTTTGATTCTGGGGACGCTCTTCCCTGCAGGAGCAAGCCCCTGCAGTTAATTACGCTACCGCGTTGCGGTAACAACTTTCTCTTTCTCCAGATGGTCACTTCGTGTCGTGTGTGTTTGATTTGTGTTTGGTTGCCCCTGGATTGTATACGGAGACTGAGTTATGTCCTCTCCCGTAGTGCGTGGACTAGTACAAATCCGTATTATCTTAGATTTGGGTTTGGGGGTTTGGGTTTAAGAATACGTTAGTCTCGTTTGAGACTAAGATTGACTTAAACGTTTGTTAAGGATACGTTAGTCTAGTTTTAGACTAAGATCAACTTAACGGGATCGTTTAGATCCGACAAGAGAGCGATTAGGGGAGCCCTGTTGTTTAGTTTAGTGACATTGCGGTCAATAGGTAGTTTAAGGACATTGTGGTCCAATGTTAGTTTTAAGACATTGCGGTCAAGGTTAAGGACGTCGTAGTCCGTGGAGTCAAGGACTTCACAGTCCGATGTTAGTTTTAAGACATCACGGTCAAGGTTAAGGACGTCATAGTCCGTTGTTAGTTTTAAGACATTCCGGTCAAGGTTAAGGACCTCATAGTCCATGAGGTTTAAGGACCCCACAGTCCGGCGTTTAGTTTTAAGACATTACGGTCAAGGTTAAGGACGTCATAGTCCGTTGTTAGTTTTAAGACATTCCGGTCAAGGTTAAGGACCTCATAGTCCATGGGTTTAAGGATCCCACAGTCCGGCGTTTAGTTTTAAGACATTACGGTTAAGGTTAAGGACCTCATAGTCCACGAGTTTAAGGACCCCACAGTCCGTATCAATGTGTGGTCATCGAGTCCCGTCACCTCTTTGAAGACGTTGAGGAATTACAACGCCAAGTATCAAAGGAGTGAAGAGATGTACCTTTAAACCAAGGTAGATTAAGTGATCTGTAGTCCAATTTGGAAACTAAGATCAATTATTATATTATGAGCCCATTGGCCCAGTTAAGTTTGAATTGAAGACTTATGGCCAGTTTGGGCTAAGTCCAATCATGTTTGGGATATTGGCCCTCTGTTGGTTCATTGAAGGAGAGGCTTTGCCTCTGGAAACTTAGCCAATTGGGCTAAAGCTAGTGTTAAACACTAGAGACCAACAGTGTTGAACACTGGGAATAAGATTAACAAGTTAGTGTTAAACACTAAAAGATAATCAGTGTTGAACACTGGGAACAGAGTTTTCAAATTAGTGTTAAACACTAAGCAAATCCGTGTTAAACACTGCAAATAGAGTTTTCCAATCAGTGTTAAACACTAAGAAAATCAGTGTTAAACACTGGGGACAAAATCTCCAGACTAGTGTTAAACACTAAGGAGAGAGGGGTCACGTGTGGACACGTGAGAGCGCCATGATTCCCCTTATTTTATTCAGTCAAAAGTATTGAATACTTTGAAGTATCATATGCTGTCACGTGATGAGAATTTGGGCGTTTATCTGTTAGAGCTTCAGCCAAGGGGTCACGTGGTAGCACGTGAGAGCGCCCTGCTTCCCTTTATTTTGTTCTACAGATAAGTGTTTAACACTTTTAATTCTGAAAGCCATCACGTGTGGGCACGTGATGGGGGCTCACGCTTTGATCTGTTAGAATGTTCATTAGGGGTCACGTGTTGACACGTGAGGGCACCTTAGAGCTTTTTTCTGTTTCTTTTGCCTTTTTCTCTGTGTGCTTTAGAGATCACGTGGTAACATGTGAGGTGTTACTTCAAAGTTCTTTTCTATGGATCTTTGCAGGGGTCACGTGGTAGCACGTGACTCTGGTTCTTTGCATGTTTTAAAGATCTGTTCATCTTTTAAGAATTAAATTCTTCATAGGGTTAAACCCTAACAACAAATTTTAGAGGAATTAAATTCCTGTTTTCTTCTGAAGAATTATATTCTTAAATAGAGTTAAACCCTAATTTCTTATTTTAAGGGAATTAAATTCCTGTGAGTTTTAGAGAATTATGTTCTCAATTAGGGTTAAACCCTAGTTATGTTCATTTTGAAGGAATTAAATTCCTCTAACATAGGGTTAAACCCTAATTTTATCTCAAAGGAATTGAATTCCTATCATTTTGTGAGAATTAAATTCTCAAAACTCAGTTCCTCCTCTGTGTTTTAGATCTGCATGGCAGAATCTCAACCCAATGAGAATTAAATTCTCAATTCATGAGGAGATGTGCACTTTGCAGATCCTCCACCAGAGAAAGAACTAAGTTCTTTTCTTTATATAAGAGTTAAACTCTTTTGAGAATTAAATTCTCTTTTGAAACCTCCCTTTTCTTTTCTTACCTAAGGTTTTCCTTTTGCAGAGAATAAAATGCTCTATATCTCTCTCTCTGTGTATCAAAAGAAAAGGTCCAAAGGTCCCCCCTTTTCTTTTCTTGGCTCCTATTTATAGGAGAAGGAAAAGAATCAATCTGTTTAGTAAATCTCTCATTGAGAGATTTGATTTATATTTATCATTAATCTGGGCCTTTAGATTGTTGGGTGAATTTTATTCATCATTGGATTTTAAATCCAAAGATATCTCTTTGTTATTTCGGTTAGATTTAGGGGGAAATCTTTCCAAGTCCAAGATTTTTCCATAAATTGGTGTTATTTAATCACCTTTAGATTTTTAATCCAACGGTTTCAGATAATCCTTTTTTCATTTTGGAAAGATTTGAAAGATCTTCCCTCAGAATTTAATTCTGTCAAGGAATAAGGCTTTTAAAGCAGGTTATGTGTGGCCACGTGACCCCTGGTCACGTGTAGGCACGTGACCCCTGGAATGGGCTTTTCTTCTTCTGCGCTCTGTTCTCTGGCCTTTGCTTAACCATCATGTGCCAACACGTGACCACTGGTCACGTGTGAGCACGTGATGCCTCTTCTGAAGCTTCTTCTTGACTTTTAATTAGAGGACAAATATGCTCTGCGCCGCTGCTTAACCATCATGTGCCAACACGTGACCACTGGTCACGTGTGAGCACGTGGTGCCTCTTCTGAATCTTTTCCTGATTTTTAATCAGGGAACAAGTGGATTCCATCAAGTTATTATGCGATGATAGTTGGATCCCGATTCCTACTGATGAGTTGGTTTACTCCTCGGGTGATTTTAGATGATCCCGACTAATTCTTCTTTTAAGGTTTGGAGGAGAATTTGAGAATACAGCGGGAGACATCCTGATTAGATAAAGTGATTAACCATTCTGATCTAAATTAGAGTGTACGCTGATTGTTTCTTTTCTCTCTCTCTTTGGCAGCGACCATTGCCCGACCCTAGACTAGAACTCATAAACTAAGTTAACCGAACCTTCTTAAAACACATTGGGTTTTGGATTGTCAGAGTTGCATACTTCATTGCCACTCCTACTTTTACCCTTTACCTTTTCTCCAGAACATTCCATATCACTACGAAGATCCACATTTATTGGATATGACCATCGTATAGTTACATACGAACTCGAAGAAACTCGTTTCAGATTCGAGAATGGTTTCCGGTTCTGGAGAAATTGAATTGGACTATTCAGTTGTCTTTTCCCTTTACCTTCTCTCAGGTTGTGAGAGCTCCTAAGATTAGGAGAGGGTACACCTATTACGCTTATTGGATAGTCTTCTTCCAAACCATAGGCAGGTGCTGAAAGGTGGGGAAGGAAGAAAACCAATTAGCCTAAGTATGGTGTACAGAAGGTAATAAGTAAAGGCAAATAAAGGAATTAGAAAGAGGGCAAAGTAAATTGTGACTGCTATCATTCATAACCGAACCGTGTATATCATCACCACTACTACTTCACCTTTGAATTTCTCCAGAACACCCCGTATCACTACGAAGATCCACATTTATTGGATAACCCATCGTATAGTTACATACAAACTCGAAAGAACTTGTTCCAGTTCGAGTATAGATTCTGCTTCAGGAGAAATAGAATAAGGATTATTCAGTCATCTTTTATCTTTACCTTCTCTCAGATTGCAAGGGCTCCTAGGATTAGGAGAGTACACCTATTACGCTTATTAGATAGTCTTCTTCCAAACCATAGGCTGGTGCCGAAAGGTATGGAAGGAAGAAAACCATTTATCCTAAGTGAGGTGTACAGAAGGTAATGAGTAAAGACAAATAAAGGGATTTGGAGAGATGGCAAGGAAATATATGGTCACAGTCATGAATCTGGATAATGGAAGAGGCATTACTAGGAATACCCGGTTACCTCTTTGAAACATTTTCATATTTCAGTTTCACAATACGTTGTTAATTAAAAACTGATTTTCCAATTAGATCCTTACTCCGGGGTATGTATTTACCAGGTTTGATTCTAACATCTGTATGGTTTTACAGATGTTGAGTGGGAGTAAGTTATTGGGAATTAGGTGATTATATCCTCATTATATCGGAATTCATTGTAATTGGTGATATTTGAGGAAATTACCAGGGGTTTTTGCCTGACGGCAAATATTTGGTTTCGAATATCCGTTGTTATGCACCAATTTCAAACTGATATATCTGTACGTTTATTTTATAAAGTGAAATATAACCTTTTGAAATTATGTCCATGGCTTTTACTTGTATCAGTTGATGATTGGGTAAGGAGCATTAAACAGCGGTGTAATTCTTCTTAACCATAAGTACAGTTTTCAACCAACGACGCACAGAATTTGAGTTATTCAACTCAGGGGACTTATACAAAGTATTGTATGTTGTCCAGTGTCCATAAGGACAAAGGGGTTGGTACTCGTACTATATTATGTTTACTTGTGACTCCTCTAGTTTTAGACAAGTATTTCATAGAAATACAAGGTCCAAATTTTAAGAAGTTATAGGTACAAGAATAAAGTAGAGAACCATGTGTTGCAAGTATCATGATTCTTCAAGGTGATCGAAGATGTAGATACTTGTGTTTGGTATTCAGTTGATAGTAATGGTTTTGAGAACTTGCTTCTCTTTCAGGTTACTCATATCTGGATGCACTCCTAAGTTGAGTAATACTGATCGGCCTCTCTCCATTTAGTTGACATGCACTGAAGACAGCTGCATGATTTGAATCTGGTTCTAATTAAATTAGTGTCTCTGTTTCTATATTGTATATAGAATGGTTCATATCTTAAAGATGTTAAGGTATATGGAGTTGTCCGGCTTATGCTTAAAACTAGACTCTGGATAACTCAAGGCACGTTTCTGTAATGGCAGTTTGTGAATTATCCCGAGCTATGACGAGGGTTAACTTTCTACTATCTGGAAGATCAATAGTGATATTTTTCTTGACTCGCCACAATTTTAGCAAAATGGACTTTTTCAGAAAACAGTGGTAGAACTGGAAGTGATTACAGAACCACAAACGATTACTAAAAATTTAATAGAACTTAAAGATTCAATCGGGTTTGACATTCCATTGGCCACTCCGCAGATATGGTGGGTAACCTCAGGCACCTGAGAGGTACTTCGGTATCCTCAAAGACGGTGACAGGGGGGTTCTTATTTACCCTGACTTTCCATTACTGCTGTTCTAGACTATGAGACCCGGCAAGAGAATGAGTATAGCGTCGTTCTAAACTAGCTTTAGAAATGCACGTGTATATGACTCTGCCAGAGGGTTGTTATAGTCAGTGGGAGCAACAGAAGTATAGTGGACAACTAGCTTGTGTCTATTTATAGACTAAAGCGGGTGTAGCGGAGATAGATCATCTATTTTTGATGTGACAGTCATGGGCTTTGACTTCATCAGAATAAGAGATGGATCTGTTAAGAAGGTAGCAGGGTGTGATATCCTGGTATTTGAATGACATGCACTTTGTAGGAAGTGAAATTCCTATACTACGATTGGTTATACTGTGGTTGTCACACAATAGTTTCTCTACATAGGATATGGATATTATATCAGGCATTCTGGTTACTGGATCTATGGTTTTAGATCTAGATTTGGGTAGTTTCCCAATCTGGGTACTTTGACACTATTCTAAAGGTGTTTTAGACTGGACGACTCTTGGCATGGTGGTGTACCTACAGGTGATGGAGTCACCCTCTCTAAAGGTGTCTTACAGACTAAAAGGGAGAGGGATGTGCATGATTGGCATATCACTTGCTTAGGCAATTGAGTCAATCATGAGATGTCAAGTACCACACCAGATGTTGTTTTTGCACTAGATGCAATAAGTTTATATATTAATCCAATCCTGGAGAAACGTTCGGAAGCAGTTTATGAACATAAGAGGATGTTCTAGGGATTTGGTAATGGCCGCCTCCTTCAGGAGACGGTTATCATTCCAGGCTTCCAAGGTGACCTGGATGACAGAGTGACTGTAAGAGTTATAGTTTCCCTCTTGACGAGGGGCAGTAGTTTGGACAGGTGGTCCAAGCGGATACTGAGGGAGGCATGGCGCAGGATACTGATTAAATTCAGTGGACGATACAGTCTAAGAAGTTTGCTGGATTTGGAGTTCATTTGTGAACTGGGTCCCATCAGATATCCAGACATATTCTAAGACAGGTATTGCTCATTTCGGGAGATGGCTTTCTCCGCGAACTTGAGATAAAGAGAGACATAGAAAGAAACATTGGAGCAGATCCACTCACTGAGGCTATTTCTCGAACGCAATAGTTTTACAAACGAGTTTTGTGAAACTGATTAGTAGAGAAGTTGGGTGTTCGGTATCACACGGGCTGTGAGTATGAGACACCGCAATAATTAGCTTTATGTGCAAGTGGGAGATTGTTGGCTATAGTGCCCTCAAGTCAATTATTGGATCACAGGCACATGATTGCAATGATTGAGGGATGACCTATACCGGTAGAACAGTCTTACTCGAGATGATAGTATGCTATCTGGTTTGTCTTTATCATCGTGTACATGCTTCAGGTGATATAACAGATCACTATTACATGTTGATAGAGCCCATAGGATTCTTGCTTGACTACCAGCAGTATGATGACGATCATATACGTGAGAGCTGGGTGGTCTATAAGCACATCCTTAAAAATGTCCCTAGTCGTGGGAGTTTCGAGACTGGGCATCGATACTCCAAGTGTAGACTAGTTTATACTGATCGAGACCCCGACGAGGGGCGGTGGCCGGCCTCACAAGCCATTGGTGTTAGTTGGTTCACCTAAGATGTATACATATGCTCATTGGGTTATGAGTACATCGGACGGACTCGCCGGGAACATGCTAATTGGTATTATACCTATTGTCAAATAGCAGTTCCCAGATGAGATGTGTACATGTTAGTATATCGACCTGAGATCGTCATTTGTCTCGTGTGAGTTCCTACTATGCTTTATTACTACCCTACCATGGCTCAAAGGAGTCGTGCAAACAGGTTTTAGTTGGGTACAGTCCCGAGCCACATGGAGGCAGTGAGCGGATCGTCAGGGGATTCGTCTCTCCCGGTATTGGGGGTTGATATAGCGGAGTGCACAGGTGGCCATCACCAGAAATCCTTGGCCAAGATAGTCGAGAATTACTGATTCGGATCTGTAGTTTCTCAGGTGGTGATGGGCTTCATACCGACACTGAATGTCAAGTTATTAGGGGTCTGACTTTATCCACCCCCATAGACTCGATATGCGATACTCATAGACGAACGGACCGGACTATACGAATATTGTCACTGTCAGGCTCAGCAGGGGTTCCAGGATGAGTTTGCTCGTCGACCTCCTTTTCGTTCAATACCTGAAACAACCGAGTCCAGTTATACCAATTTTCAGTTACCGTATGTGTTGTTTATGGTGTTTATTTCATTTATCCTGTTTGGTTGCAAATGGTAATTTACTTTATATTCGACCCGTTTACTTGAGCTTGTTGTTTCCTAGTTATAAATTACCCTAACATTACGTATTGTGCATATAACAATCTAAGTTACTTAAAATAATTTAAAATACTTGACATGGCCTGCTTAATACACCTAACTCTGTGGTAGCGTCCTTGTATCGTGTTCTCGTCCTGTTCAGTGAAACGGACGTGTTTGGACGGCTACGCGCACGTACGTGTGTCCGTTCTTGGGGGTATACCTTTTTGTTACAAAATCCTTCATTTTTATTTTTGGAACTTGCTAATAATTTTCATATTTCAAATTCAAAATTTTGGACCCGACCCGGGCGCTTTTCTGAATTATTTTACATCCCGCCAAAATTCTATTGTTTGAATTTTAATTTTTAACTTCTAAATATTTTCTCAGTCCATAAGATTTCCTTAAACTAAATTTTAAATCTTTTAAAATTTTCTTTAACTGCATTGCCTCTCTCCCTTTATTTTTTTTCCTACAACCAATCAAAAATCTTCATTTTTCACCGGGCCCCATCTCTCTCTTTCCTTCCCCAGCCAATGAAATCACTCGTTAAAATATTAAAAATCTTTTCTAAAATTTTTTCCAAACCAATTCTTAATTCTTCAGCCAATAAGAGCTTCCCTTTGTGTGCACCTGGGCCCCACGAGCCTCCTCTCTCTCTTTCCCTTTCTCCTTCTCTCTCCTCCCCCACGAGCCTTCTCTCTCTGCTCTCACGCCTTTCTCTCACCTCTCGCGTTTACTATTGGCTTCTCGATTGTGGTCACCGCGTGTGGAGTCGCGTCACCTCCCTTAACCGTCTCGTCTTCAAAAAGAAAACCCCGAGCTTCCTTCTTCAACGAATCCTCATCTCAAACCCTAATACCCTCATTGCTTCCTCATCCTCCGTCAACAGAGCCCTCACCCCCTTCTCCTTCGCCACCTTCTCATCTCCCTCAACGCTCCAAGAACCCACTTGCACACACCCTGCACATCACCCCAGTCAACGTCAGCGGACCCAAACCCTAACCGCCAACTCTCTTCGCCGGAGTCGATCGCCGCCGATCTCACCCTCGAACCCAGATCATCCTACACCACCGTGAGCACTACGCCCTCTCTCCTCTTCTTCCTTCTTTCCTTCTTCTTCTTTCTTTCTGCTTCCTTCTAATAAATTTCTTTTCTGTTAACCGCCGGGTTCTCTGCAGATCACTCGCCGGAGCTCCGTCGACGCCGTCAATACCTCACGACTTCCCTTGGGACCACAGTGAGCTTCCCTTCTCATTCTTCTTCTTACTCCTCCTCTTCTCTTCTTATTGTTTCTTTTATGTAAATTTTTCTTCTTTATTTTTCACCGTTATCTGTTTTCGCCGGATTACGGCCGTGCGGTCGACGATCTCGACGACCCAGCGAGGACATCTGACCCGTGTGATTCCATCGTGCATTGTTTGGACTCATTCCGTGTACCGTGCGCGCGTCATGACTTTTCCAGCCGACGCGTGACGTTCCGTTTATTGCTTCGCGATTCGTCGAGGCAAGTGAAACTTGCTACATGCTATTTAAACTACTATATATGCTATTTAAATTACTATGTACCTATTAGAGTGCACGTTAAACCTGTAGTTTCCATTTAATACCAAAATTCCATTTTAACATTTCGACGTCCCATTATATCATTTTAGATTCATGGCTCGAAACATACCAGTTTGCATTTAGTTCTATTATATATAGTACCCGCATTCATATTTAAATTTTATAACAATTATTTGCATAGCCCACAGTACCCTTTTATATTTTATACCCTGTCGGACGACCGTTTGCATACAACTAACCTGATTTATATTCAATTGCATCTTTAGATTATTTAGTACACATTAACATGATTTTTAACAATCCATATTTGTTTAAGTGTAGGATACTTAATGTTGGAACCATAAACCGAACTCTAAATGATAACCGTGCATCGATATAATTTAACCTGTACCTATTTGCATATTATATTACATGTTCCAGTTTATTCTTCTGATAGTACCCATGCTTGTTTATTTATAATCATGTTTATATTAGTTTGATTATGAGCACCCACATGACATCTTGTGCACCCTGATATGACCTATTACACCTATTACTTGATACGACATGGTACCGTACCACTCTTGATATGATATGTCACCTTTATATATTACCTGGCTTGACCTGATGTACCATGGACTTACCTGTTACCTGATCTTTTGTCTAATGCCAACAAACCTGACCTGTTGTCCTTACGGACCGTTCTTGTTGTCTTTCCAGACCAACCTGCACTTGCCTGATCCTGTGTTGGCATTAGCTTTAGATTATCTAATACATGACTTGAACACACATAACATGGGGGTATGGGGAAATCAATGATGAAATCCTGACTTGTAACTCGACAGTTGCTTGCTTATACTGATCAGTTGTAGAGGCTAGGCCAGTCTCGGGATGATGCTGCTGACATCGTTCGTCTTTACATATTTCCTGTTTTAGTGTCTAGCGGCATGTTTCGGTTTCAGCCCGAGAGTCTTAGACCGTGGTCCCGGGCATGCACGGGATACTATTGAGTTACATCGATGATTCATCAAATTGATTTCAAGGACTTGAGAGTAGTTAACCCAGTAGACCAGTTTAGATTACTCTCTGCACACTACCTTTCATTGCTCTGATTTATATTGCCGTTACACCTGCTTTACTTTTTATGATTATACTTGCATGTCTTGCTACCCTGTTTACATATTATTGCTTGATGTTATGACGCGCTGACGTCTGGGTTTTGCATGGCCCAGATTCCGTACCTTTATCGCAGTCCGAGCAGGAGTACTTCAGCCAGCAGGCTGAGCTGTGACGACGCAGTAGTAGTTAGTTCTTTTACTTTTCAGCATTTTATTTCTGATGTGAGCCCGCATTATGGGACATACATTCCAATTATTCTTGTATTGGATCTCTTGCTTCCTCATTATTATTCTTGACTTATTTTATTTTGGCTTATGGACATGTGCTAGATTGTTTTATTATTGTTCTTGATATCTCTACAGCCGTAATGTGACTGTGGATGGATACTTCCTACCCACAGGTAGCATGGTTGGCTATGTCACGTGCCCATCTTAGCGTACTCTGGGAAGCGGGTCGTGACATGGTTCTTTTGGTATCAGAGCCATAGGCTAATCAGGTTGATTCTTTTGTAGTTGGGTATTGGACCCGATACACGAATCAGAATACTCGTGATTAGGAAACATGTCCGGCCACTTTACCGCTTTACCATTCTTGAATCTAACCTCCTCCTGATTATACTTTTACGATATGCAAACCTCTTTTGCATATCGACTCGAAACCTGGTTCCTGGTGTATCTCTAGAACTTAGGCGACTTGGGTGGAGTTATGTAATTGTAGCTATGATACCGCGGCATAGTTACAATGCGGTACTCTATTTAAGTAACTCGGAGTTCTAGCCTTGATCTACATTTGAATCTGTTATCATGCTAATCCTTGGGTGTTTTGATTTCAGGAACATGGCGGACAAGAATCTGAAGACGTACCAAAGACGTGTTGACGAAGCCGCTATGCTTGGAGTAATACGGGGGATGTTGGAGAACCAAAAGCGTCAGACCGAGCTGATCCAGTAGCAAGCTGAATCTTTTCAGAAAGGTTTGCGGACCGTTCAGCGGTCTGTGAACATTGTTGGGGCCAGACCAGGAGATCGTGTGGGAACCGTAGCAGATTTCAGGAGACTGGGTCCGTCTGTTTTTACTGGTTTGGAGGAGCCGTTGCCAGCGGAGCAGTGGCTAGTTGACACGGAGAACTTACTCATTGCGGCACAGATCACAGATGATAAAAGGGTAGATGTAATACGCATCCAGTTGGTGGATTACGCCCGTGAATGGTAGTTTGTGGAGGAGACCCGCTTGCCCAAGCCGATCAAGTGGGCGGATTTTTCAAAGTGTTTCTTGGAGAAGTTTTTCCCGCGGACTGCACGGGAGGAAATGGAGGAGAAGTTTATCAGTCTAAAATAGAACGGTGCACCTGTAGATGTACATGCAGCTGAGTGGACGCGGCTCAGTAGATTCGCTGGACCTTTAGTTGCCAACGATGCGGATAGGGCAAGGAGGTTCATGCGCAGTTTGGATGTGGACATCCAGAGGCAGATTGTCTCCCTGGGTTTGACCACCTTCTCACAAGTACTTACGGCGGCCCGTGAACAGCAGAGCTTATCTGGGAAGACTGGGAGTTCACAGCAGACAGCAATTACAGTACGAAAGCCAGCATTTGCACCGAAACGAGCTCATGGACGCAGAGGTATTCCAGTGGACCGTCGTGGTGTAACACCGATGAAGAAGCCTGCTGTCGTTGATCAGAGAAAGACCGTGATTTGTAACTACTGTCATTTATCCGGACATTTGCAAAGGGAATGTCGAAGGATGCAGGGACTCTGTTTGGTTTGTGGATCGGCGGATCATACCATTAACACATGTCCGTCAAAACTTCGCACGAAAGATGATGCTCAGAAGCCACCGCAGAAACCGTTTCAGGGACAGAGGCAGCTGACTCAAGGACCCAATCAAGCTCGAGCATTTACCCTGACAGCTGAGGAAGCCAAGGCTTCAGGAGAAGTTGTTTCAGGTATTCTACTGGTTCATGGTTTTCCCGCATTAGCGTTATTTGATTCTGGTGCATCCCATTGTTTTATGTCGTCCAAGTTTATTACTACACACTCGATCACTTGCACTACTCTGTCTAGTTTCTGGGACATACACACTGGGAATGGGAAAATCATATCTAGTAGAGAGTGTAAGGACTGTGCAGTTGTTGTTTGCAGACGGGAGCTTTTTGCAGATTTCTTGGTGATTGATACGGGCAGCTATGAAGTCGTCTTGGGAATGGATTTTCTCAGCACTTTCCATGCTCACATTGTCTGTAGGGCAAAGAAAGTAATTTCCAGATTCCCGGACATCCCGAGTTTATCTTCACTCGAGGAAGCAGTTCTTTCGGGCCAGTCGAATTTAGGGCTAGGCCGACAGCTAATATTCTTGCATCAATGGAGGTCGCTCAAGATGAAACGCCAGCTGTTGTTCGAGATTTCATAGACGTGTTTGAAGACATATCAGGTTTACCGCCGAAGCGAGATGTGGAGTTCGCAATTGATCTTGTTCCTGGTGCAGCGCCAGTATCTAAAGCGTATTATCCAATGGCACCAGTGGAATTGGAAGAAGTTAAGAAGCAGGTTACTGAATTACTTGAGAAGGGTTGGATTTGAAGCAGTAACTCGCCTTGGGGAGCTCCAGTTCTTCTAGTTAAGAAGAAAGATGGCACAAGAAGGATATGCATCGACTATCGAGAATTAAATCGGGTGACTATTAAGAACAAGTACCCGATCCCTCGCATTGGCGAACTATTTGAGCAGCTTAGTGGCGCAAGGGTATTCTCGAAGCTGGATTTGCTATCCGGATATCATCAAGTCCGAGTGAAAACAGAGGATATTTGCAAGACGACGTTCCGAACTCGGTATGGACATTACGAGTACTTAGTGATGCCCTTCGGAGTAACGAATGCACCGGCGATATTCATGGACTTGATGAACCGAATCTTTTCACCATTCTTGGACCAGTTTATCGTGGTGTTCATTGACGATATTCTGGTCTACTCGAAGAGTATTGAAGAGCATGCTGAACATTTGAAGATCGTACAGCAGACGTTGAGAAAAGAGAAATTATATGCAAAGATGAGCAAGTGCGAGTTTTGGCTGGAAGAAGTAAAGTTTTTGGGGCATGTTGTGTCTGGCGATGGAATCGCCGTCGATCCCGAAAAGATTGCAGCAGTTCGAGATTGGCCGATTCTGAAGAATGTTGCGGAGATAAGAAGCTTTCTTGGACTCGCCGGGTATTACAGAAAATTTGTGGAGAACTTTGCTCATCTGGCGGAGCCGTTGACCAAACTTACGCGCAAGGAGGTGCCATTTGTATGGATGGATAATTGTGTGTTAGCTTTTGAGACTTTGAAGCAGAGATTGATAACCGTTCCTATTCTGACCGTGCCAGACAATTCCGGAGGATTGGTGATTCACAGCGATGCATCTGGGAAAGGATTGGGATGTGTTTTGATGCAGCATGGGAAGGTTGTAGCGTACGCATCAAGACAGTTGAAAACCCATGAGAAGAACTACCCAACTCACGACTTGGAGCTTGCGGCTGTGATCTTCGCTTTAACGATTTGGAGACACTACCTTTTGGGCGAAAGGGTCGAGGTCTTCACCGATCATAAAAGCTTGAAATATGTGTTCACGCAGAAGGAGCTTAATATGAGGCAACGTAGATGGTTGGAGCTGATGGCTGACTACGATCTCGATCTTAAGTACCATACGGGGAAAGTTAATGTCGTGCCGGATGCGCTCAGTCGGTTACCAGCAATTCAGACGTTGACTGCACAGAAGGAACTCATTGAAGACTTTCGAAGATTTGATTTGGAGGTTGTGCTACCGCATTTCTCGGGACAGTTGATGCAGCTGCAGGTACATTCGTCGTTGATCGAGAATATTAAAGCAGCGCAATCGCAGGACCCTAGATTGCAGAAGTTTCGAGAACAGGTTGAAGCTGGACTTCGAACTGACTTACTGATCCATGAAGATGGTTCGTTGAGATATGGTAGCCATTTTTGTGTGCCGAAGGGAGATATTCGCGAAGAACTTATGAAGGAGGCGCACAGTTCAGCATATTCCGTATATCCAGGAGGCACGAAGATGTACCGAGATATACGACAGCATTTCTGGTGGGAAGGCATGAATCGGGAGATTGCCCGCTTTGTGGCAAAATGCTTGGTGTGTCAGCAAGTTAAGGCGGAACACCAAAGGGTTGCTGGTTTATTGCAACCACTTCCGATTCCTCAGTGGAAGTGGGAACATATAACCATGGATTTCGTGACAGCTCTACCGCGGAGTCCAAAAAGCAACAATGCAGTATGGGTGATTGTTGATCGTTTGACCAAGGCAGCTCATTTCATTCCTTTTCGGGTTGGTCAATCAACAGAAACTTTGGCAGAACGGTACATGCAGGAGATTGTAAGATTGCATGGAGTACCAGTGAGCATCGTGTCCGACCGTGACACTCGTTTCTTATCACACTTTTGGAGGAGCCTACAGGAAAGTTTGGGGACTCGATTGAAGTTTAGCACAGCTTATCATCCTCAAACAGATGGACAGTCGGAGAGAACGATCCAAACTCTTGAAGATATGTTGAGAGCTTGCATGTTGGACTTCAAGGGTTCATAGGAGGATCATCTACATTTAGTGGAGTTTTCTTACAACAACAGTTTCCAGGCGACTATTCAGATGGCTCCATTCGAAGCTTTGTATGGTCGCAAATGTCGTTCACCTGTTTGTTGGGACGATATCGGTGAACGAAGATTGTTGGGACCAGATTTGGTTGTGCAGACCGTTGAGAAAGTTAACGCTATCCGGAATCATATGAAAGCAGCACAAGACAGACAGAAGAGTTGGGCAGATACGTCGAGAAGACCTCTAGAGTTCGCCGTGGGCGATTTGGTATTCTTGAAGGTATCACCGATTAGAGGGGTGATTCGTTTCGGAAGTCGCGGAAAGCTCAGTCCTCGTTTTGTCGGACCGTTTGAGATTTTGGAGTGGGTTGGTGAGGTAGCGTATTGATTGGCGTTACCGCAATCCTTGGCGAATGTTCATGATGTGTTTCACGTATCTCAACTCCGTAAGTATGTTCGAGATGAAACACATATGTTGGATCATTCGGAACTGACTGTACGAGAAGACCTAACTTTTAAGGAGCGACCGATTGCAATTGTGGATCGAAGGGAAAATGTTCTTAAGAACAAGGTTATCCCTCTTGTACTTGTTTCTTGGGGTAGTCGCTCACATGGAGAGTCAACTTGGGAACGAGAAGATGAAATCCGGCAGAAGTTTCCCCATCTTTTCTTGTAATTTGTTGGTCATTTATCCCTTTTGTGTTCTTGGAATTTCGAGGATGAAATTCTTTTGTAGTTGGGTATAATGTAACAACCAAGTCCAGTTATACCAATTTTCAGTTACCGTATGTGTTGTTTGTGGTGTTTATTTCATTTACCCTGTTTGGTTGCAAATGGTAATTTACTTTATATTCGACCCGTTTACTTGAGCTTGTTGTTTCCTAGTTATAAATTACCCTAACATTACGTATTGTGCATATAACAATCTAAGTTCCATAAAATAATTTAAAATACTTGACATGGCCTGCTTGATACCCCTAACCCTGTGGTAGCATCCTTGTATCGTGTTCTCGTCCTGTTCAGTGAAACGGACGTGTTTGGACGGCTACGCGCACGTACGTGTGTCCGTTCTTGGGGGTATGCCTTTTTGTTACAAAATCCTTCATTTTTATTTTTGGAACTTGCCAATAATTTTCATATTTCAAATTCAAAATTTTGGACCCGACCCGGGCGCTTTTCTGAATTATTTTACATCCCGCCAAAATTCTATTGTTTGAATTTTAATTTTTAACTTCTAAATATTTTCTCAGTCCATAAGATTTCCTTAAACTAAATTTTAAATCTTTTAAAATTTTCTTTAACTGCATTGCCTCTCTCCCTTTATTTTTTTCCTACAACCAATCAAAAATCTTCATTTTTCACCGGGCCCCATCTCTCTCTTTCCTTCCCCAGCCAATGAAATCACTCGTTAAAATATTAAAAATCTTTTCTAAAATTTTTTCCAAACCAATTCTTAATTCTTCAGCCAATCAGAGCTTCCTCTTGTGTGCACCTGGGCCCCACGAGCCTCCTCTCTCTCTTTCCCTTTCTCCTTCTCTCTCCTCCCCCACGAGCCTTCTCTCTCTCTCCCCTTTCTCTCTCTTCTCGCGTCTTTCTCTTACCTCTCGCGTTTACTGTTGGCTTCTCGATTGTGGTCACCGCGTGTAGAGTCGCGTCACCTCCCTTAACCGTCTCGTCTTCAAAAAGAAAACCCCGAGCTTCCTTCTTCAACGAATCCTCATCTCAAACCCTAATACCCTCATTGCTTCCTCCTCCTCCGTCAACAGAGCCCTCACCCCCTTCTCCTTCACCACCTTCTCATCTCCCTCAACGCTCCAAGAACCTACCTGCATACACCCTGCACATCACCCCAGTCGACGTCAGCGGACCCAAACCCTAACCGCCAACTCTCTTCGCCGGAGTCGATCGCCGCCGATCTCACCCTTGAACCCAGATCATCCTACACCACCGTGAGCACTACGCCCTCTCTCCTCTTCTTCCTTCTTTCCCTCTTCTTCTTTCTTTCAGCTTCCTTCTAATAAATTTCTTTTCTGTTAACCGCCGGGTTCTCTGCAGATCACTCGCCGGAGCTCCGTCGACGCCGTCAATACCTCACGACTTCCCTTGGGACCACAGTGAGCTTCCTTTCTCATTCTTCTTCTTACTCCTCCTCTTCTCTTCTTATTGTTTCTTTTATGTAAATTTTTCTTCTTTATTTTTCACCGTTATTTGTTTTCGCCGGATTACGGCCATGCGGTCGACGATCTCGACGACCCAACGAGGACATCTGACCCGTGTGATTACATCGTGCATTGTTTGGACTCATTCCGTGTACCGTGCGCGAGTCGCGACTTTTCCAGCCGACGCGTGACGTTCCGTTTATCGCTACGCGATCCGTCGAGGCAAGTGAAACTTACTACATGCTATTTAAACTACTATATATGCTATTTAAATTACTATGTATCTATTAGAGTGCACGTTAACCTGTAGTTTCCATTTAATACCAGAATTCCATTTTAACATTTCGACGTCCCATTATATCATTTTAGATTCATGGCTCGAAACATACCAGTTTGCATTTAGTTCTATTATACATAGTACCCGCATTCATATTTAAATTTTATAACAATTATTTGCATAGCCCACAGTACCCTTTTATATTTTATACCCTGTCGAACGACTGTTTGCATACAACTAACCTGATTTATATTCAATTGCATCTTTAGATTATTTAGTACACATTAACATGATTTTTAACAATCCATATTTGTTTAAGTGTAGGATACTTAATGTTGGAACCATAAACCGAACTCTAAATGATAACCGTGCATCGATATAATTTAACCTGTACCTATTTGCATATTATATTACATGTTCCAGTTTATTCTTATGATAGTACCCATGCTTGTTTATTTATAATCATGTTTATATTAGTTTGATTATGAGCACCCACATGACATCTTGTGCACCCTGATATGACCTATTACACCTATTACTTGATACGACATGGTACCGTACCACTCTTGATATGATATGTCACCTTTATATATTACCTGGCTTGACCTGATGTACCATGGACTTACCTGTTACCTGATCTTGTGTCTAATGCCAACAAACCTGACCTGTTGTCCTTACGGACCGTTCTTGTTGTCTATCCAGACCAACCTGCACTTTCCTGATCCTGTGTTGGCATTAGCTTTAGATTATCTAATACATGACTTGAACACACATAACATGGGGGTATGGGGAAATCAATGATGAAATCCTGACTTGTAACTCAACAGTTGCTTGCTTATACTGATCAGTTGTAGAGGCTAGGCCAGTCTCGGGATGCTGCTGCTGACATCGTTCGTCTTTACATATTTCCTGTTTTAGTGCCTAGCGGCATGTCTCGGTTTCAGCCTGAGAGTCTTATACCATGGTCCCGGGCATGCACGGGATACTATTTAGTTACATCGATGATTTATCAAATTGATTTCAAGGTCTTGAGAGTAGTTAACCCAGTAGACCAGTTTAGATTACTCACTGCACACTACCTTTCATTGCTCTGATTTATATTACCGTTACACCTGCTTTACTATTTATGATTATACTTGCATGTCTTGCTACCCTGTTTACATATTATTGCTTGATGTTATGACGCGCTGACGTCTGGGTTTTGCATGGCCCAGATTCCGTACCTTTGTCGCAGTCCGAGCAGGATTACTTCAGCCAGCAGGCTGAGCTGTAAGGACGCAGTAGTAGTTAGTTCTTTTACTTTTCAGCATTTTATTTCTGATGTGAGCCCGTATTATGTGACATACATTCCAGTTATTCTTGTATTGGATCTTTTGCTTCCGCATTATTTATTCTTGACTCATTTTATTTTGGCTTATGGACATGTGCTAGATAATTTTATTATTGTTTTTGATATCTCTAGAGCCGTAATGTGACTGTGGATGGATACTTCCTACCCACATGTAGCATGGTTGGCTATGTCACGTGCCCATCTTAGCGTACTCTGGGAAGCGGGGCGTGACATGGTTCTTTTGGTATCAGAGCCATAGTCTAATCGGGTTGATTCTTTTGTAGTTGGGTATTGGACCCCATACACGAATCCGAATACTCGTGATTAGGAAACATGTCCGGCCACCTTACCGCTTTACCATTCTTGAATCTAACCTCCTCCTGATTATACTTTTACGATTTGCAAACCTCCTTTGCATATCGACTCGAAACCTGGTTCCTTGTGTATCTCTAGAACTTAGGCGACTTGGGTGGAGTTATGTAATTGTAGCTATGATACCGCGGCATAGTTACAATGCGGTACTCTATTTAAGTAACTCGGAGTTCTAGCTTTGATCTACATTTGAATCTGTTATCATGCTAATCCTTGGGTGTTTTGATTTCAGGAACATGGCAAATAAGAATCTGAACATATACCAAAGGCGTGTTGACGAAGCCGCTATGCTTGGAGTAATACGGGGGATGTTGGAGAACCAAAAGCGACAGACCGAGCTGATCCAGCAGCAAGCTGAATCTTTTCAGGAAGGTTTGCGGACCGTTCAGCGGTCCGTGAACAATGTTGGGGCCATACCAGGAGATCGTGTGGGAACCGTAGCAGATTTCAGGAGACTGGGTCCGTCTGTCTTTACTGGTTTGGAGGAGCCGTTGCCAGCGGAGCATGGCTAGTTGACACGGAGAACTTACTCATTGCGGCACAGATCCCAGATGATAAAAGGTTGGATGTAATACGCATCCAGTTGGTGGATTACGCCCGTGAATGGTGGCTTGTGGAGGAGACCCGCTTGCCCAAGCCGATCAAGTGGGCGGATTTTTCAAAGTGTTTCTTGGAGAAGTTTTTCCCGCGGGCTGCACGGGAGGAAATGGAGGAAAAGTTTATCAGTCTAAAACAGAACGGTGCACCTATATGTACATGCAGCTGAGTGGACGCGGCTCAGTAGATTCGCTGGACCTTTAGTTGCCAACGATGCGGATAGGGCAAGAAGGTTCATGCGCATTTTGGATGTGGACATCCAGAGGCAGATTGTCTCTCTGGGTTTGACCACCTTCTCACAAGTACTTACGGCGGCCCGTGAACAGCAGAGCTTATCTGGGAAGACTGGGAGTTCACAGCAGACAACAATTACAGTACGAAAGCCGGCATTTGCACCGAAACGAGCTCATGGACGCAGAGGTATTCCAGTGGACTGTCGTGGTGTAACACCGATGAAGAAGCCTGCTGTCGTTGATCAGAGAAAGACCATGATTTGTAACTACTGTCATTTACCCGGACATTTGCAAAGGGAATGTCGAAGGATGCGGGGACTCTGTTTGGTTTGTGGATCGGCGGATCATTCCATCAACACATGTCCGTCAAAGCTTCGCACGAAAGATGATGCTCAGAAGCCACCACAGAAACCGTTTCAGAGACAGAGGCAGCTGACTCAAGGACCCAATCAAGCTCGAGCATTTACCCTGACAGCTGAGGAAGCCAAGGCTTCAGGAGAAGTTGTTTCAGGTATTCTTCTGGTTCATGGTTTTCCCGCATTAGCGTTATTTGATTCTGGTGCATCCCATTATTTTATGTCGTCCAAGTTTATTGCTACACACTCGATCACTTGCACTACTCTGTCTAGTTTCTGGGACATACACACTGGGAATGGGAAAATCATATCTAGTAGAGAGTGTAAGGACTGTGCAGTTGTTGTTTGCAGACGGGAGCTTTTTGCAGATTTCTTGGTGATTGATACGGGCAGCTATGAAGTCGTCTTGGGAATGGATTTTCTCGGCACTTTCCATGCTCACATTGACTGTAGGGCAAAGAAAGTAATTTTCCAGATTCCCGGACATCCCGAGTTTATCTTCACTGGAGGAAGCAGTTCTGTCGGGCCAGTCGAATTTAGGGCTAGGCCGACAGCTAATATTCTTGCATCAATGGAGGTCGCTCAAGATGAAACGCCAGCTGTTGTTCGAGATTTCATAGACGTGTTTGAAGACATATCAGGTTTACCGCCGAAGGGAGACTTGGAGTTCGCAATTGATCTTGTTCCTGGTGCAGCGCCAGTATCTAAAGCGTATTATCCAATGGCACCAGTGGAATTGGAATAAGTTAAGAAGCAGGTTACCGAATTACTTGAGAAGGGTTGGATTCGAAGCAGTAACTCGCCTTGGGGAGCTCCAGTTCTTCTAGTTAAGAAGAAAGATGGCACAAGAAGGATGTACATCGACTATCGAGAATTAAACCGGGTGACTATTAAGAACAAGTACCCGATCCCTCGCATTGGCGAACTATTTGAGCAGCTTAGTGGCGCAAGGGTATTCTCGAAGCTGGATTTGCTATCCGGATATCATCAAGTCCAAGTGAAAACAGAGGATATTTGCAAGACGACGTTCCGAACTCGGTATGGACATTACGAGTACTTAGTGATGCCCTTCGGAGTAACGAATGCACCGGCGATATTCATGGACTTGATGAACCGAATCTTTTCACCATTCTTGGACCAGTTTATTGTGGTGTTCATTGACGATATTCTGGTCTACTCGAAGAGTATTGAAGAGCATGCTGAACATTTGAAGATCGCACTGCAGACGTTGAGACAAGAGAAATTATATGCAAAGATGAGCAAGTGCGAGTTTTGGCTGGAAGAAGTAAAGTTTTTGGGGCATGTTGTGTCTGGCGATGGAATCGCCGTCGATCCTGAAAAGATTGCAGCAGTTCGAGATTGGCCAATTCCGAAGAATGTTGCGGAGATAAGAAGTTTTCTTGGACTCGCCGGGTATTACAGAAGATTTGTGGAGAACTTTGCTCATCTAGCGGAGCCGTTGACCAAACTTACGCGCAAAGAGGTGCCATTTGTGTGGGCGGATAATTGTGCGTCAGCTTTTGAGATTTTGAAGCAGAGATTGATAACCGCTCATATTCTGACCGTGCCAGACAATTCCGGAGGATTGGTGATTCACAGCGACGCATCTGGGAAAGGATTGGAATGTGTTTTGATGCAGCATGGGAAGGTTGTAGTGTACGCATCAAGACAGTTGAAGACCCATGAGAAGAACTACCCAACTCACGACTTGGAGCTTGCGGCTGTGATCTTCGCTTTAACGATTTGGAGACACTAACTTTTGGACGAAAGGGTCGAGGTCTTCACCGATCATAAAAGCTTGAAGTATGTGTTCATGTAGAAGGAGCTTAATATGAGGCAACGTAGATGGTTGGAGCTGATGGCTGACTACTATCTCGATCTTAAGTACTATCCGGGGAAAGTTACTGTCGTGCCGGATGCGCTCAGTCGGTTACCAGCAATTCAGACGTTGACTGCACAGAAGGAACTCATTGAAGACTTTCGAAGATTTGATTTGGAGGTTATGCTACCGCATTTCTCAGGACAGTTGATGCAGCTGCAGGTACATTCGTCGTTGATCGAGAATATTAAAGCAGCGCAATCGCAGGACCCTAGATTGTAGAAGTTTCGAGAATAGGTTGAAGCTGGACTTCGAACTGACTTACTGATCCATAAAGATGGTTCGTTGAGAAATGGTAGCTGTTTGTGTGTGCCGAAGGGAGATATTCGCGAAGAACTTATGAAGGAGGCACACAGTTCAGCATATTCCGTACATCCAGGAGGCACGAAGATGTACCGAGATATACGACAGCATTTCTGGTGGGAAGGCATGAAACGGGAGATTGCCCGCTTTGTGGAAAAATGCTTGGTGTGTCAGCAAGTTAAGGCGGAACACTAAAGGGTTGCTGGTTTATTGCAACCACTTCCGATTCCTCAGTGTAAGTGGGAACATATAACCATGGATTTCGTGACAGCTCTACCGCGGAGTCCAAAAGGCAACAATGCAGTATGGGTGATTGTTGATCGTTTGACCAAGGCAGCTCATTTCATTCCTTTTCGGGTTGGTCAATCAACAGAAACATTGGCAGAACGATACATGCAGGAGATTGTAAGATTGCATGGAGTACCAGTGAGCATCGTGTCCGACCGTGACACTCGTTTCTTATCACACTTTTGGAGGAGCCTACAGGAAAGTTTGGGGACTCGATTGAAGTTTAGCACAGCTTATCATCCTCAAACAGATGGACAGTCGGAGAGAACGATCCAAACTCTTGAAGATATGTTGAGAGCTTGCATGTTGGACTTCAAGGGTTCATGGGAGGATCATTTACATTTAGTGGAGTTTTCTTACAACAACAGTTTTCAGGCGACTATTCAGATGGCTCCATTCGAAGCATTGTATGGTCGCAAATGTCGTTCACCTGTTTGTTGGGACGATGTCGGTGAACGAAGATTGTTGGGACCAGATTTGGTTGTGCAGACCGTTGAGAAGGTTAACGCTATCCGGAATTATATGAAAGCAGCACAAGACAGACAGAAGAGTTGGGCAGATACGTCGAGAAGACCTCTAGAGTTCGCCGTGGGCGATTTGGTATTCTTGAAGATATCACCGATTAGAGGGGTGATTCGTTTCGGAAGTCGCGGAAAGTTCAGTCCTCGTTTCGTCGGACCCTTTGAGATTTTGGAGTGGTTTGGTGAGGTAGCGTATCGATTGGCGTTACCGCAATCCTTGGCGAATGTTCATGACGTGTTTCACGTATCTCAACTCCGTAAGTATGTTCGAGATGAAAGACATGTGTTGGATCATTCGGAACTGACTGTACGAGAAGACCCAACTTTTGAGGAGCGACCGATTGCAATTGTGGATCGAAGGGAAAAGGTTCTTAAGAACAAGGTTATCCCTCTTGTACTTGTTTCTTGGGGTAGTCGCTCACATGGAGAGTCAACTTGGGAACGAGAAGATGAAATCCGGCAGAAGTTTCCCTATCTTTTCTTGTAATTTGTTGGTCGTTTATCCCTTTTGTGTTCTTGGAATTTCGAGGACGAAATTCTTTTGTAGTTGGGTATAATGTAACAACCGAGTCCAGTTATACCAATTTTCAGTTACCGTATGTGTTGTTTGTGGTGTTTATTTCATTTACCTTGTTTGTTTGCAAATGGTAATTTACTTTATATTCGACCCGTTTACTTGAGCTTGTTGTTTCCTAGTTATAAATTACCCTAACATTACGTATTGTGCATATAACAATCTAAGTTACTTAAAATAATTTAAAATACTTGACATGGCCTGCTTGATACCCTTTAACCCTGTGGTAGCGTCCTTACATCATGTTCTCGTCATGTTCAGTGAAACGGATGTGTTTGGACGGCTACACGCACGTACGTACGTCCGTTCTTGGGGGTATGCCTTTTTGTTATAAAATCCTTCATTTTTATTTTTGGAACTTGCTAATGATTTTCATATTTCAAATTCAAAATTTTGGACCCGACCCGGGCGCTTTTCTGAATTATTTTACATCCCGCCAAAATTCTATTGTTTGAATTTTAATTTTTAATTTCTAAATATTTTCTTAGTCCATAAGATTTTCTTAAACTAAATTTTAAATCTTTTAAAATTTTCTTTAACTGCATTGCCTCTCTCCCTTTATTTTTTTTCCTACAACCAATCAAAAATCTTCATTTTTCACCGGGCCCCATCTCTTTCTTTCCTTCCCCAGCCAATGAAATCACTCGTTAAAATATTAAAAATCTTTTCTAAATTTTTTTCCAAACTAATTCTTAATTCTTCATCCGATCAGAGCTTCCCCTTGTGTGCACCTGGGCCCCACGAGCTTCCTCTTTCTCTTTCCCTTTCTCCTTCTCTCTCCTCCCCCATGAGCCTTCTCTCTCTCTCTTTCCCCTTTCTCTCTCCTCTCGCGCCTTTCTCTCACCTCTCGCGTTTACTGTCGGCTTCTCGATTGTGGTCACCGCGTGTGGATTCGCGTCACCTCCCTTAACCGTCTCGTCTTCAAAAAGAAAACCCCGAGCTTCCTTCTTCAACGAATCCTCATCTCAAACCCTAATACCCTCATTGCTTCCTCCTCCTCCGTCAACAGAGCCCTCACCCCCTTCTCCTTCGCCACCTTCTCATCTTCCTCAACGCTCTAAGAACCCACCTGCACACACCCTGCACATCACCCCAGTCGACGTCAGCGGACCCAAACCCTAACCGCCAACTCTCTTCGCCGGAGTCGATCGTCGCCGATCTCACCCTCGAACCCAGATCATCCTACACCACAGTGAGCACTACACCCTCTCTCCTCTTCTTCCTTCTTTCCTTCTTCTTCTTTCTTTCTGCTTCCTTCTAATAAATTTCTTTTCTATTAACCGCCGGGTTCTCTGCAGATCACTCGCCGGAGCTCCGTCGATGCCGTCAATACCTCACGACTTCCCTTGGGACCACAGTGACCTTCCCTTCTCATTCTTCTTCTTACTCCTCCTCTTCTCTTCTTATTGTTTCTTTTATGCAAATTTTTCTTCTTTATTTTTCACTGTTATCTGTTTTCGCCGGATTGCGGCCGTGCGGTCGACGATCTCGACGACCCAGCGAGGACATCTGACCCGTGTGATTCCATCGTGCATTGTTTGGACTCATTCCGTGTACCGTGTGCGCGTCGCGACTTTTCCAGCCGACGCGTGACGTTCCGTTTATCGCTTCGTAATCCGTCGAGGCAAGTGAAACTTTCTACATGCTATTTAAACTACTATCTATGCTATTTAAATTACTATGTACCTTTTAGAGTGCACGTTAAACCTGTAGTTTCCATTTAATACCAGAATTCCATTTTAACATTTCGACGTCCCATTATATCATTTTAGATTCATGGCTCGAAACATACCAGTTTGCATTTAGTTCTATTATACATAGTACCCGCATTCATATTTAAATTTTATAACAATTATTTGCAAAGCCCACAGTACCCTTTTATATTTTATACCCTGTCGGACGACCGTTTGCATACAACTAACCTGATTTATATTCAATTGCATCTTTAGATTATTTAGTACACATTAACATGATTTTTAACAATCCATATTTGTTTAAGTGTAGGATACTTAATGTTGGAACCATAAACCGAACTCTAAATGATAACCGTGCATCGATATAATTTAACCTGTACCTATTTGCATATTATATTACATGTTCCAGTTTATTCTTCTGATAGTACCCATGCTTGTTTATTTATAATCATGTTTATGTTAGTTTGATTATGAGCACCCACATGACATCTTGTGCACCTTGATATGACCTATTATACCTATTACTTGATACGACATGGTACCGTACCACTCTTGATATGATATGTCACCTTTATATATTACCTGGCTTGACCTGATGTACCATGGACTTACCTGTTACCTGATCTTGTGTCTAATGCCAACAAACCTGACCTGTTGTCCTTACGGACCGTTCTTGTTGTCTATCCAGACCAACCTGCATTTGCTTGATCCTGTGTTGGCATTAGCTTTAGATTATCTAATACATGACTTGAACACACATAACATGGGGGTATGGGGAAATCAATGATGAAATCCTGAGTTGTAACTTGATACTTGCTTGCTTATACTGATCAGTTGTAGAGGCTAGGCCAGTCTCGGGATGCTGCTGCTGACATCGTTCGTCTTTACATATTTCCTGTTTTAGTGCCTAGCGGCATGTCTCGGTTTCAGCCCGAGAGTCTTAGACCGTGGTCCCGGGCATGCACGGGATACTATTTAGTTACATTGATGATTCATCAAATTGATTTCAAGGTCTTGAGAGTAGTTAACCCAGTAGACCAGTTTAGATTACTCACTGCACACTACATTTCATTGCTCTGATTAATATTGCCGTTACACCTACTTTACTATTTATGATTATACTTGCATGTCTTGCTACCCTGTTTACATATTATTGCTTGATGTTATGACGCGCTGACGTCTGGGTTTTGCATGGCCCAGATTCCGTACCTTTGTCACAGTCCGAGCAGGAGTACTTCAGCCAGCAGGCTGAGCTGTGAGGACGCAGTAGTAGTTAGTTCTTTTACTTTTCAACATTTTATTTCTGATGTGAGCCCGCATTATGGGACATACATTCCAGTTATTATTGTATTGGATCTCTTGCTTCCTCATTATTTATTCTTGACTCATTTTATTTTGGGTTATGGACATGTGCTAGATAGTTTTATTATTGTTCTTGATATCTCTACAGCCGTAATGTGAGTGTGGATGGATACTTCCTACCCACAGGTAA
Organism: Agapanthus africanus; assembly: GCA_030015575.1. NCBI lineage: Eukaryota > Viridiplantae > Streptophyta > Magnoliopsida > Asparagales > Amaryllidaceae > Agapanthus > Agapanthus africanus. The sequence goes on along the minus strand of JASDDO010000022.1, from coordinate 763,668,413 downwards.
CATGGTTGGCTATGTCACGTGCCCATCTTAGCGTACTCTGGGAAGCGGGGCGTGACAATACCTGTGTAGTCGTTACGTACTGTCACGCCCCGCTTCCCAGAGTGCGCTAAGATAGGCACGTGACAGAGCCAACCATGCTACCTGTGGATAGGAAACATCCCTCCACAGTCACATTACGGCTGTCTAGAGATATCAAGAACAGGAAAATAAAATAAACTATCTAGTATATGTCCATGAGCCAGAATAAACGAGTCAAGAAATAATATGCGGAAGCAATAAATCCAAAGAGCAAAACATCTGGAAAGTAAAACATAACTAAACTGGATACTAACTGGATCATCACTGCTCGGCCTAACGGCGGATGTACTCCTGATCAGCCTGTGACAAGGGTAGAGGATCTGGGCCATGCAAAACCCAGACATCAGTGCGTCATAATATCAACAATAACATAATCAGGGGATAGCAAGACATGCGGGCATGAGTATGAACAGTAATAAAAGTATAACAGTAACACGAATAAGAAACAGTGAAGGGTATAAGCACATGTGACGTGCGGTGAGTAATCTGAACTAAACTACTGGGTTAACTACTCTCAAGTCTTTGAAATCAATTTAATGAATCGTCGATATAACTCAATAGTATCTCGTGCATGCCCGGGACCACGGTCCAGACTCTCGGGACTGAATCCGAGACGTGCCGCTAAGCACAAAACAGGAAATATGTACAGACGAATGATGTCAGCAGCATCATTCCGGGACTGGCCTAGCCCCCAAAACTGATCAGTATAAGCGTCGAACTGTTGATTTACATGTCAGGTTACATTATTGATTTCTCTTTACTCCCAAGTTATGTGTTCAAGTCAGGTATTAATAAATCTGGAGCTAATGCCAACACAGGATCAAGCATGTACAGATTTGTCTATGCAGACAACAGGATACGTCCGTCAGGACAACATGTCAGGATTGTCGGAATTAGAAACAGGATCAGGTAACATGCCAAGTAGTGGTATATCAGGTCATGACAAGTAGTGCACAGGTATCAAACGGATGCTCATAATTAAACTGTAGCAAGTATTGAATCAAGGTAAAAGTACGGATGTACAATAAAAGCATGGATGCATAAATATCGATCAGGGGCCACATCATGACTAAGTAGGATGCACAATTATCAAGCATGGTGTACTAATACAACAGTAACATGAAATAATATGGTCTCGGCGTGCAACTAGATATGTAATAAACCGTACGGATACAGACGGATACTATAAAACTGTAAATCGGTAAAATTTGCTGAATATTAAAACACAAGCACTATTATTTATTAAATAGATATTGATATAATAATATTAACATGGATAATATATTCAAACCGATTAATAACTACAAAAGTGGTATTGATTAACCATGCATAAGAAAGTTCCGTTTAGAAATTCAGCGTCACCCTGATTTGTAAAATAACTTAAAAATAACAAAGTTCTCCATAAGGGACGTGTCTTATACCAAAACAAAGATAATTCAATAAGATTTTCATTTTTATAAGTTGAAGTATCTCAGGTTGTTTCTACAAAAAGTTATGAACATTCAAAATTGAAAGTTTGCTGCTGGAATTTCCCTGGACAGAAGTTTAGAGATATTTTCATTTGCATTTTACGTTATTTAAACAATTTATTTTGCAAGTAAATATTTCATAGAGTTATAGTATTCTGAGTTAGCTTCGTAACAAACTAAAGAACGTATACTAATAATTTTTCTATGATTTATAATGAATTTTATAAGCTAAGGTGTACGATAAATTTCAGATTTGTCGTATCCGCTTTGCAATGATGTTTCATGTGTAAACTATAATATTTTCAAACTATATTTTGTATAACATTATAAAATACAGATTATAAACTAATTAAAGATAATAATAAGAAATATCACGATGATATATATTTTAAATAATATGGATGCAACGGGTATCCGAAAACGGTAAAACTTTAATATGGATGTACAGTGCAATCAACATGTGATATTTTTATTCATATGGATGCAAAATAAGATACATAGCATGTAGCAAGATGAATTAGCATGCGACTAGATATGTAAATATTGATATGGATGCATACGGATGTCCGAAGACAGTAAAACTGTAAAATGGTAATGTGGGATGCATAACTAAACATTATGTGATGTTATTATTCAAATGGGTGCAATATATTGTAGTCTAGCATGTAACAAAATAAATTTGCATGCACTAGATATGAAATAAATTATACGGATGCAAATGGACGTCGTAAAACAGTAAAATGATAACAGGGGATGTACAATACACTAAACATGAAATATTATTATTAATATGGATGTAGTATATATCATAGCATGTAGTAAGATAAACTTGCCTCGATGGATCACGATACGGATAAGCACGGCACGTCCGATGTCGGTAAAACGTCGCAACGCATGCACGACACACGAGACGGGTCCAAGCAATGCAAGAGGGTGATCACGCAGGTAAGGTACGTCCACTGGGTCGTCTGGATCGTCGGCATCAAGCACGGCTCCGGCGGTGATCACCGGAATCAAGAAACAAGATCAAGAAAAAGAAAGAAGAAAGAAGAAGAAGAAGTAAGAAGAAGAGGCTGTGTATTAAATAAGGAAAGAAAAAAATAAATAAATAAAAAATATATAAATATATATATGCAGAGGAGAGAGAGAGAGTCAAGAGAGAGAGGGGGGGTTGTTAGTTTCTTAGGAAATTAGTTAGATTTAAATTTAAAAAATCTTTTATTAGTTAACTAAATTTTAATTTGTATCAGTTTATAAAATTAATATTATATAAATAAAATTTGATATTTTGGTAAATATAAATATAGTCCAAAACATGCCCGGGTCGGGTCTAAAATTCAGTTTTAAAATACGAAAAATATACATGTCGACCAAAATTAAAGTTGGATATCCGGGTAACGAAAAATGCATACCCCCACGGACGGATGCACGTAGCGTGTACGTAGCCATCCAAACGAGTCCGTTTCACTGAACGGGACGAGAACAAGATGTGCGGATTCCACGACAGGGTTAGGGGTAGCAGGAAGGCCATGCAATGTATTTTTAAAATATTTTACTTGACTTTAAATGTTATATTAAAAAAAATGCAGATGCCAGATAGATGCCAATATGAAGTATGTAAATATGGAAGTGCACGAGTCCTCGTAACAAGTCAGGATAAATCATAAACATGAATCAAGACAGGTTTCAAGCATGCGGGTCGGGTCGGATGCAAATACAGATGTCAAAATACTATTCGCACCAAAACACAGTAAACCAAGAAACTACCATAAATAAAGAAATATTTGAATAGAACTGGTATAAATGAACTAGGGTGTTACACGTACAGCTAGTGCCTGCTTGTGGTTAAACCCACTGCCAGCGTATTGACGAGTTTTTAGAGTCCCATACAGAGGGTTTCACTGCTTCGGATGAAACGTTGTAGAGGCCGTATGGTTTTATGACAGGGTTCAATCATATACGTGCACTTGTGCACGCATCATGATTCGGTCGGATAATACTAGCGGGCTTTGGTTTAAGCCGGATACTAGTATTATATTGTTGGATTATTTTCGTCTCGTAGTACTCGTATTCTTTCGGAATACGGATGCGGATATGTATATACGGATGAAGGGTATTCTTGTAATTCTATTACAAGATTACTTTAGTTGATGCCGTTTTCTTTTTGTTATAAACATTTAGGTTAAATGTTTATTTGGTGGAAAGTGTGAATTATTGTTTTGGCAAATATCTAGCATGCTCACTTTGTGATTCATGATGCCACATGGGTGTGACTCATGGTGGGTCATGTAGTGACTCATGCTAAGATATTTGTAGTGTGAGTTGTGAGATATTTTGGTGTGAGGAGACAGATCTTGTTTTAAGGGCTTTCTTTAGTTGCTCACTTACTCACAAAAATATAACAAAACACTCACTAAGAAAGGGAGACACCATTTCTTTCTTCACTTGCTCTTTTCTTTGCCTCACATTTTCCTCCAATGGCATCTTATTCAACCTCCACCATATATGTCTCATGTGTTGAGAAACCTAGGATGTATTGAGACAATCTAATCACACACACTCTCTACTTCATCTTGGTTATCTAGGTTAGCAAACTAGATACTCGAGCTGCTTCGGTTTTAAGGTTGGAGCCCGTATTACAAACTCTCGACGTGGATCGTCTTCGATAGGGGAAGACCGGAGATCAAACATGATCGAGGAAGCCGCGAGGAGTTTGGGACAGAGATTGAAGATCGAAGGACATGGATCATTTGGTATAACCTTTCTAAACTCCTTTACATACAACTAGTGTAGGGTTAATGGTACGATCCGGAAATCGGGTTCCGTTAGCGCCGGTTTCTAAAAGTTTTTGTTCCGCATTGGCCATGGATTCATTGCCGGGGTGCTGGCGTAACCTTGTAAGTGCACGGCGGCGCCCCGGCCGTCAAACCGACGGCCAAATGCGGAAGCGGTGATAAACTTTCAATTTTGCGAACTTAGCAAACCGGCACCACCGCGCACTAAACAACCGGATCGGACCATTAAACTAGTTCTAGCTAAATACAAGACGGGTTAGAGATATACCGAATGATCCGACTCCTTCGGTCTTCATCTTCACTCCGATCTCCCGCGGATACTACGTCCGTCACCTCCTCGTCGAAACGGGCACCACATTGCCAAAATCTTTTACGGGCTCCCACCTCTTGACCGAGGCAACTCGGGCGCGAAGTTGGCTAGCCGACGCGTCCAAGGGATGTTGTAGAATAATGTAGAATCGTTGTCTCTTTGGGGTTTAGGAGGTTGCCATTTATGGAGGAATTTAGCACAAGAATTTTCATGGATGGATGCTCAAAAAAATTTGAGCATCTCATGAAGAATGAGCTCGGCCAGGCACTCAATTGTTCACTCTGGAAAAATCTGTGAAGAGTGAATATAAGTGTAGTCCATTAATCAAAAACCATGCTCAAAACAAAAAAGCATCTCACAGCACACACACAAAGGATGGGGGGGTCCACAAAATACATGAAGGAAATTTCTTCACACAAAATAAACCTCACACCAATAAATTAATCCCATTTCCACCATATACAAAAATAATGCATTCACTCATCACCTCAAACAGTGGCCGGCCCATTCCCAAATTCCATCACCAAATCACTGCACATCCAAACCATACCCTCTCAAATCTCAATCAATGCATCATGGAGCAAAGATGCTATCATATCAATCCTTTTGCAATAAACCCCCTCCACAAAATGTTAATTGCAAACTTGCAATTAACACCCTCCAACGAAAAGTCCGACCGGGAAGGAAAAAGAGAAAACCGGCCGGAACGGAATGCAAAATGGCAACTCCAAAAAACTGGTCCCATAATAAATTACAGGAAAACCCCGATACTGTGCATACACACCCGCATTTGTATTCCGTCCGGATACAAATGCAAAGAGACAAAACTACACTATCAAATACTAAGATCCGGCTTAAGCCAAAGCCGGCTAGTAAAAACCGTCCGATCACGATCCGTGCAATACCGCACGTATCTGATCGAACCCTGCCATATCTCCATACGGCCTCTACAGCGTTTCGCCCGAAAGCTGAGTAACTGAAAGTGTGGTGGACTCTAAAGACTCGTCAATACTATGGCTGTGGATTTAACCACTAGCATGTCAGAGGTATAAGCCAATACGTGACGGGCCACCAGCTATTGACTAAAAGGGACGTCGATGAGTGAACTCATCCTGACACCCTACTGAGCCTGTCAGTGACAATATCCGTACAGTCCGGTCCGTTCGCCTATGAGCATCGCATGTTGGGCCTAGGGGGTTGGTAAAAGTCAGACCCCCAAAAGCGGTACAAGTCGTGTTGGAGTGTAGCCCAGAACACCCTGAGATACTACTGGAATACCTACCAGTAAATCTCCTGCCTTGGCCAAGGACTTCGTGTAATGGCTCTCCTAGACACAGCGCGACCTCACCCCCAATACCGGGAGAGACGAACCCCTGAAGATCCGCTCACTGCCTCCATGTGGCTCGGGACTGTACCCAACTAAAACCTGTTTGCACGACTCCTTTGAGCCGTGGTAGGGTAGTAATCAAAGCACAGTGGGAACTCACACGAGACAAATGACGATCCCCAGGTCGATGAACTAACCTGTACACATGTCACCTGGGAACTGCTATCTGACGTCAGGTATAAGACCAACTAGCATGTTCCCGGCGAGTCCTGTCCGGTGTACTCATAACCCAATGAGCACCTGTATACATCTTAGGTGAACCAACTGACACCAGTGGCTTGTGAGACCGGCCACCGCCCCTCGTCGGGGTCTCGACTGTATACACTAGTCTACTCTGGAGAATCGATGCTCTGTCTCGAAACTCCCATGACTAGGGACCTTTTAAGGATGTGCTAATAGACTCCAGCTCTCACTTATATGATCGCCCTCATACTGCCGGCAGTCAAGCAAGAATCCTAGGGGCTCTATCAACGTGCAATAGCGACCTGTCAGGTCACCTAAAGCAGTACACGATGATAAAGGTAAACCAGATAGCAAACTATCATCTCGAGTAAGACTGTCGTACCGGGATAGGTCCTCCCTCAATCATTGCAATCACGTGCCTGTGATCCAATAATTGACTCTGAGGGCACTATCTCCAACAATCTCCCACTTGCACTCAAGGCTAATTATTGCGATGTCGCATACTCACAGCCCGTGTGATACCGAACACCCAACTCCCTTACTAGTCAGTCTCACAAAACTCGTTTGCGAAACTATTGCGTTCGAGGAATAGCCTCAGCGAGTGGATCCGCTCTGATGTTTCTTTCTATGTCTCTCTAAATCTCAAGTTCGCGGAGAATGCCATCTCCCGAAATGAGCAATACCTGTCTTAGAATGTCTGGATGTCTGATGGGACTTAGCTCATAAATGAACTCCAAATCCAAACTTCTTAGACTGTATCGTCAACTGAACTTAATCAGTATCCTGCGCCATGCCTCCCTCAGTATTGCCTTGGACCACCTGTCCAAAATACTGCCCCTCGTCAGAAGGAAAAACTATAACTCTGACGATCACCCTGTCGTCCTTGTCACCTTGGAAGCCTGGAATGATAACTGTCTCCCTAATGAGGCTGTCGTTATCATATCCCTAGAACATCCACTTATGTTCCAAAACCGCTTCCGACTGTTTCTCCAGGATTGGATCAATATCAACTTATTGCACCTACTGCAAGAACAACATCTGGTGTGGTACTTGACATCTCATGATTGACTCAATTGCCTAAGCAAGTGATCTGCCAATCATGCACATCCCTCTCTACTTTAGTCTATAAGACACCTTTAGAGAGGGTGACTCCATTACCTGCAGGTACACTACCATGCCAGGTGTCGTCCATTCTAAATACTCTTAGAATGCTGTCAAAGTACCCTGATTGGGAAACCACCCAAATCTAGATCTAAAACCATAGATCTAGTAACCAGTATGTCTGATATAATGTCCAAGTCCCATGTGGAGAAACCACTGTGTGACGACCAAAATATAACCGATCGTAGTATAGGAATATCACTTCCTATTACCTTCTCAACAGATCCATCCCCTATTCTGATGACGTCAAACCTATGACTGTCACATCAGAAACAGATGATCTAACTCCGCTATATCTGCTTTAGTCTATAAATAGACATAAGCCTGACGTCCACCAATGCTTCCGCTGCTCCCACTGACTACGACAACCCTCAGGCAGAGTCATATAGACGTGCACTTCTAAAGCTAGTTTAGAACGACGCTATATTCATCCTCCTGCCGGGCCTCGCAGCCTGGAACAACAGCAATGGCAAGTGTGGGTAAACAAGAACTTCCCTGTCACCGTCCTTGAGGCTACCGGAGTACCTCTCGGGTGCCTGAAGTTACCCACCGTATCGGCGGAGTGGCCAATGGAAAATCAAACCAGATTGAATCTTTAGGTTCCTTATCAAATCTTCAGTAATCGTTTGCGGTTCTGGAATCGCTTCCAGTTCTACCATACTCCCACTACTGTTTTCTGAAAAATAACCATTTCTTTTTAAAACTGTGGCGAGTCAAGAACAATATCACTATTGATCTTTCTTATGGTAGAAAGTCAACCCTCGTCATAGCCTGGGTCAACCCACAAACAGCCATTACAGAAACGTGCCTTGAGTTATCCAGAGTCTGGTTTTAATCATAAGCCGGACAACTCCCCGTACCTCAATAATGTTAAGATATGAACTGTACTATATCCAATATAGAACCAGAGGCACTGATTTAATTGAACCAGATTCAAATCATGCAGCTGTCTCCAGTGCATGTCAACTAAATGGAGAGAGGCCGATCAGCGTTACTCAACTTAGGAATGCTTCCAATTATGAGTAACCTGAAAGAGAAGCAATTTCTCTTTATTACTATCAACTGAATACCATACACAAGTATCTACATCTTCGATCACTTTGAAGAATCTCGATACTTGCTACACCTGGTTCTCTACTCTATTCAAATACCTATAACTCCTCAAAACTTAGACCCTGTGTTTCTACGAAACACATGTCTAAGAACTAGAGAAGTTAAAAGTAAACAGAATATAGTATGAGGACCAACCCCTCTGTCCTAATGGACACTGGACAACATACAATACTCTGTATAAGTCCCCTGAGTCTGACAACTCTTTCACTGTGTGTCGTAGGTTGAAAACTGTACTTATGGTTAAGAAGAATTACACCGTCGTTTAATGCTCCTTACCTAACCATCCACTGATATAGGTAAATGTCATCGACATAATATCAAAAGGTATATCTCACTCTATGAAAATAGACGTACAGATATATCAATTTGAAATTGGTGCACAACAGCGGATATTCAAAACCAAATATTTGCCGACCGGCAAACATCCCAGATGATCTCCTCAAATATCACCGATTACAACGAATCCCGATATAATGAGGATGATCACCCAATTCCCAATAACTGACTCCCACTCATCATCTGTAAAGCCATACAGATGTGAGAATCATACCTGGTAAATACATACCCTGGAGTAAGTATCTAATCGGGAAATCAGTTTTCTTTTAACAGTACACAGTGAACTGAAACATTGAAATGTTTCGATGGGGTATCCTGGTATTCCTGGTAATGCCTCTTCCATTATCCAGATTCACAACTGTAACCGTGTGTTTCTTTGCCACCTCTCCAAATCCCTTTATATGTCTTTAGCCGTAACCTTCTGTACACCCCTTTAGCCCAAATGGTTTTCTTCCTTCCCTACCGTTCGGCACCAGCCTATGGTTTGGAAGAAGACTATCCAATGAGCATAATGGGTGTACTGTCCCAATCCTAGGAACACTCGCAATGCGAGAGAAGGTGAGGATAAAGGACAACCGAATAAACCTTATTCTTATTTCTCCTGAACCAGAATCCATCCCCGAACTGGAACAAGTTCCTTTCGAGTTCGTATATAACCATACGATGGAATATCCAAATAACTGTGGATCTTCATAGTGATACGGAGTGTCCTGGAGAAATACAAAGGTGATGTGGGAGTGGTAATGAAATACTTGGTTTGGTCGTGAATATCAGTCGCAATTTACTTTGCCCTCTTACTAATCCCTTGCTTTGTCTTAACTTAATACCTTCTGCACACCATCGTTATGCTAATTGGTTTTCTTCATTCCCCACCGTTCGGCACCAGCCTAAGGTTTGGAAGAAGACTATCCAATTTGCATAATAGGTGTACTATCTCCTAAACCAAGGAGTACTCGCAACCTGAGAGAAGGTAGAAGGAAAAGACAACTGAATAGTCCTATCCGTTTTCTCCAGAACCGGAAACCATCCTCGAATTCCTTCGAGTTCGTATCTAACCATACGATGGTTTTGTCCAATGGAAGTGGACGTTCGTAGTAATACGGTGTGTCCTGGAGAAAAGGGTAAAAGTAGGAGTGGCAATGAGGTCTGCAACTCTGACAATCCAAAAGCCAGTGTTAAGAAGGTTCGGTCAACTTGGTCTCTGAGTCATAGTCTTAGGGTCGGGTCAATGGTCGCTGCCAAAGAGAGAGAGAAAAGAAACACTCAGCGTGCACTCTAACCTAGATCAGAATGGTTATCCCTTTATCTAATCTGGAATCCTCCCACTGTACCTCAAATTCTCCTCCAAACCTGAAAGAAGAATTAGTCGGGGTCACCCGAAGAGTAAACCAACTCATCAGTGGGAATCGGGATCCAACTCTCATCGCATGATAACGTGACGTAATCCGCTCACGTCATCACACTCCAGAAGGTATGCGCATATCTGGCAAGTTTCAGTTCTTTTGAAACTCCCGATGTGATTTTTACCCCATGCTCTTATGACCTTGACTTTGGCCAACATATCATAAGTCACATGTCAAGTTCAACCCGTCATTCTCCAGGTTAATTTGAATCCACCCGTACCTACCCTTGACTTTGGCCAAAATGGCAGTACGACTGTCCCAAACCAACGCATCTATCTATGCTGCATATGAATAACCAACAGCTACCAAACACTGTGCCTTGACTTTGGCCAACATACACAGCTTGAATACTATTGACTACCCATATGAAACGACGGAGGGCTACGAATGGTTTCTGGCGAAAACCTTTAACGTAATGAACTTGATATCGTTGAAGGAACGGATAGCTTTTTAGAAAATATAGTGACGAAAACCTTTACTAAAGAGGTCACTCCCGGTGAAGGGATCTCGGCTCTTTCCCTGTAGAATGGGGTGCTGAATATTCATGACTGAATATCACTGTGCAAAGCAAAAGCAATCGGCTATAGTGAAGTTAATGCCCTGACGCAAACTTCTGTCCAAGGGGTCACTCCCGGTGAAGGGATCTCGGCCCTTGCCTCGTCGACTGAGGAGCAGGATATTCCAACTGAATACCACGATGCAAAACAAAAGTGAACGTCCTCGCAATAACAGCTTTTTAAAAAGTGTTCCAACAACATCAGAATAGGTTTGTTTAACTTGCATTGATCCGAATCAATGCAGTCCCATCAATTGATCACACCACAAAGAACGAAAATATACTGACGTACGTATATGCCATCCGCATTCGCCACTGGGACCCGTCATCACCCGTTAGGTTAGCTAACTAACGGCAGAGCGGGGACTGGACTAGCGCGGATGAAAAACATATACAACATCTACTAATATATATACCAATATATAGTATTTCGCTCAAGGCGTGAATAAAATGCAACATCACAGAAATGTACAGCATCACAGAACAATACAGATATCTGGGATCCCCGGGTTTCACAGAGCCACTACTGAAACCCGACGTTCCCCTGGTCGTGTGGATAGCCTGTGCAATGAAAACCTAGACCCCTACGGGCGCGGCAAGTCACCCGCCAAAACCTGAAGCGAGGCAGCCCCCTTCAGCACCGTGAATGGACCACCCAGCACTTCACGGAATCCGGCAACTTGGGCACCCCTCCTGGGTCAACCTGTACCCCCTACGAGTGCGGCGAATAGCCCGCCAATTCCAGACTGAAGCCCCCTCCGTCTCAATGCCCTGAGATGCGGGCCCGTTGCCTTCTAGAACCCGGCTATCCGTGCACCCCTCCGCGGGGTAACCCTAGTACAGAAAGTAAAATATACATACAACGGGTACATCGACCGCAACCAGGTCGTGCCCCAAAAGAATAATACAAACAGGCAGTGACGGCAGTCCACATGTCGGACGCTCGCCCCGCAATATCAAATGTACATAAATAAACAACACTGTACTAGCATTGCATCCAGGCTATCCCCCACGACCGATCCGCAACATCACAGCAAAAACACAGAACATCAACGTGAAAGTCACGTTCGCAAATCCGTCTAACCGGGCTATAGCAGTTAGACAGGATTTACCGATCGAGTGACATTCACGGTCGCAGATATAATGTAAATACTGTGAAATAATGTGTTTAAAATATCTGATCGATCAAATTTTAACAAGTGGGCCTCCAAACAATACTGTAGCACTCACAGAAATACTGGGCCCAATTTTAATATTCCAAAACCCCTAAAATCACCCCAGAAGCCCACTGTAAAAACCCGACCCACTGAATCCTCCATACTGCGGCGGAACCGCGGCAACAAGTAGGGTTTTGCCGCGGTTCCGCGCTCCCCTGAAGAGATCAGTGTCTCGAATTTTTCCAGAACTCTTAGATCTTCCAGTACACTAGTTTTATACAACCTGAAAAATTTTTGGACTTGAAAAATTTTTGGACTTAAAACATTTTTGACAGAAAACTGTTGTAAGTGAAAACACGGGTTTTGGGATTTTTGATCGATCGGAAATGAAAACACATTACACCAAGCTAGACTAAGTTAATGGCGTGGCTCTGATACCACTGTAAGTGCACGGCGGCGCCCCGGCCGTCAAACCGACGGCCAAATGCGGAAGCGGTGATAAACTTTCAATTTTGCGAACTTAGCAAACCGGCACTACCGCGCACTAAACAACCGGATCGGACCATTAAACTAGTTCTAGCTAAATACAAGACGGGTTAGAGATATACCGAATGATCCGACTCCTTCGGTCTTCATCTCCACTCCGATCTCCCGCGGATACTACGTCCGTCACCTCCTCGTCGAAACGGGCACCACATTGCCAAAATCTTTTACGGGCTCCCACCTCTTGACCGAGGCAACTCGGACGCGAAGTTGGCTAGCCGACGCGTCCAAGGGATGTTGTAGAATAATGTAGAATCGTTGTCTCTTTGGGGTTTAGGAGGTTGCCATTTATGGAGGAATTTAGCACAAGAATTTTCATGGATGGATGCTCAAAAAAATTTGAGCATCTCATGAAGAATGAGCTCGGCCAGGCACTCAATTGTTCACTCTGGAAAAATCTGTGAAGAGTGAATATAAGTGTAGTCCATTAATCAAAAACCATGCTCAAAACAAAAAAGCATCTCACAGCACACACACAAAGGATGGGGGGGTCCACAAAATACATGAAGGAAATTTCTTCACACAAAATAAACCTCACACCAATAAATTAATCCCATTTCCACCATATACAAAAATAATGCATTCACTCATCACCTCAAACAGTGGCCGGCCCATTCCCAAATTCCATCACCAAATCACTGCACATCCAAACCATACCCTCTCAAATCTCAATCAATGCATCATGGAGCAAAGATGCTATCATATCAATCCTTTTGCAATAAACCCCCCTCCACAAAATGTTAATTGCAAACTTGCAATTAACACCCTCCAACGAAAAGTCCGACCGGGAAGGAAAAAGAGAAAACCGGCCGGAACGGAATGCAAAATGGCAACTCCAGAAAACTGGTCCCATAATAAATTACAGGAAAACCCCGATACTGTGCATACACACCCGCATTTGTATTCCGTCCGGATACAAATGCAAAGAGACAAAACTACACTATCAAATACTAAGATCCGGCTTAAGCCAAAGCCGGCTAGTAAAAACCGTCCGATCACGATCCGTGCAATACCGCACGTATCTGATCGAACCCTGCCATATCTCCATACGGCCTCTACAGCGTTTCGCCCGAAAGCTGAGTAACTGAAAGTGTGGTGGACTCTAAAGACTCGTCAATACTATGGCTGTGGATTTAACCACTAGCATGTCAGAGGTATAAGCCAATACGTGACGGGCCACCAGCTATTGACTAAAAGGGACGTCGATGAGTGAACTCATCCTGACACCCTACTGAGCCTGTCAGTGACAATATCCGTACAGTCCGGTCCGTTCGCCTATGAGCATCGCATGTCGGGCCTAGGGGGTTGGTAAAAGTCAGACCCCCAAAAGCGGTACAAGTCGTGTCGGAGTGTAGCCCAGAACACCCTGAGATACTACTGGAATACCTACCAGTAAATCTCCTGCCTTGGCCAAGGACTTCGTGTAATGGCTCTCCTAGACACAGCGCGACCTCACCCCCAATACCGGGAGAGACGAACCCCTGAAGATCCGCTCACTGCCTCCATGTGGCTCGGGACTGTACCCAACTAAAACCTATTTGCACGACTCCTTTGAGCCGTGGTAGGGTAGTAATCAAAGCACAGTGGGAACTCACACGAGACAAATGACGATCCCCAGGTCGATGAACTAACCTGTACACATGTCACCTGGGAACTGCTATCTGACGTCAGGTATAAGACCAACTAGCATGTTCCCGGCGAGTCCTGTCCGGTGTACTCATAACCCAATGAGCACCTGTATACATCTTAGGTGAACAACTGACACCAGTGGCTTGTGAGACCGGCCACCGCCCCTCGTCGGGGTCTCGACTGTATACACTAGTCTACTCTGGAGAATCGATGCCCTGTCTCGAAACTCCCACGACTAGGGACCTTTTAAGGATGTGCTAATAGACTCCAGCTCTCACTTATATGATCGCCCTCATACTGCCGGCAGTCAAGCAAGAATCCTAGGGGCTCTATCAACGTGCAATAGCAACCTGTCAGGTCACCTAAAGCAGTACACGATGATAAAGATAAACCAGATAGCAAACTATCATCTCGAGTAAGACTGTCGTACCGGGATAGGTCCTCCCTCAATCATTGCAATCACGTGCCTGTGATCCAATAATTGACTCTGAGGGCACTATCTCCAACAAACCTAACACATTGTTCCGGTGATGAAGAAAAATGGGACGGTGCGCATCTGCATGGACTTTCGGGTCCTCAACAAAGCTTGCCCGAAGGATGACTTCCCAGTACCTGTTACCGAGCTGATGATCGATAACACGTTTACCCATGCGGTCTTCTCCTTCATGGATGGATCTTCAGGCTACAACCAAATAAAAATGCATTCTGAAGATCAAAAGCATACCGCCTTCCGGACTCCGCTGGGCATATTTTGCTATAAGGTGATGCCTTTCAATTTAAAGAACGATGGCGCTACCTACCAGAGGGCCATGACGAAGATCTTCAACGACCTCATCCATGAGATTGTTGAATGCTACATCGACGACCTGATGGTGAAGAGCAAGTCTTACGAGGAACATTGGGAACGTCTAAACGTAGTGTTCCAACATCTTCGGAAGTACAATATGAAGATGAACCCTCTGAAATGCGCGTTTGGAGTCTTCTCAAGCAAATTCCTAGGATTCATCATACGGCACCGGGGTATCGAAATCGATCCCTCAAAGATCAAGACGATTACGGAAATGCCCACGCCAAGATTCCTCAAACAGTTGTGATCCCTTCAAGGAAAGCTCGCCTATATCCGGCGGTTCATAGCTAACCTCTCCAGAAAATGCCATCCCTATAGTCATCTAATGAAGAAGGGGACCCCGTTCGTCTGGGATCAAAAGTGCCAAAATGCATTGAACGAAATCAAGCAATGCTTGCAAAATCCGCCGGTATTGACCGCTCCGGTTAAGGGAAAACCCCTTATCCTATATACAACGGCCCTTGAGGGTTCTCTAGGCGTGCTATGGGCACAAGAGAATGATCAGGGAAAGGAGAGAGCTTTGTACTATTTGAGCCGAGTTCTCCTGGAGAAAGAAAACAACTACTCCCCCATCGAAAAGTATTGCCTGGCACTGATCTTCGCGATAATGAAGCTCAGACATTACGCCTTGGCACATGAGGTCCATCTCATATCAAAGGTGGATCCTCTCAAATATTTGATGTCAAGGGCCATATTAATAGGAAGGCTTGCCAAATGGGCCCTTCTCCTGATGGAGTTCTCGATAGCGTATCGACCTCTCAAAGCAGTGAAAGACCAGGCCATCGCCGACTTTCTCGCCGAACATCCAATACCAGCTGACTCCCCCTTAAATTGCGAGTTGCCGGATGAACATGTGTTCGACACAATCGAAGGAGAGAAGGAAGAAAATGATTCCCGATGGGAACTCTACTTCGATGGAGCATCTTCCATGAAGAGGCGAAAGCAAAACACCCCCATAATCAAAGCTGGGGTGTGCCTTATCTTTGTGACTCCACAAGGAGGGATATTGCGGTATGCCCTCTCCTTAATAGAGACAAGGACTAACAACGAAGCTGAATATGAAGTTTTGATAGCAGGTCTCGAGATCGCTGTCGACATAGGAATTAAAGTCCTCCTCATATATGGAGACTCCCAGCTGATCGTTAGTCAAGTAAATAGTGACTATCATACATGCAAGCTAGAGCTGATAAAGTACGGAGAAAGAGTGCAGTAACTGCTGACGCAAATCCCCTCCTACATTGTCGAGAGCATACCGCATGCAGAAAACAGTAAGGTGGATGCGTTAGCCAAACCGGCTGAGGAATTAGCTGACGAAGACCTCGACGACGTAAAGATCATCGTGCAAAGTCGCAGGATCCTTGTGCCAATAGAGATATCTTCGGGAGACTTAACAGAGCCATCCGAAGGAAAAGAAACGACCGAACAAGTAGCCCTCCAAATAGAGGAGAAGAAAAGGTCAAGGATTGGAGAGAGGTCTTCATAGACCACTTCAAATCTCGACGAACGCCCGAAAATGCGTCGTCTCGACATCAGCTCATGAAACGAGCTATGTCCTTCGCCTTCGTCAATGATACTCTATATAAGAGATTGTTCGACTGTCTATAACTAAGATGCCTGGGACCAGAAGATGCGAAGAGAGTCGTCCAAGAAACTCACGACGGACTCTGCGATTTTCACTAAGCTGGGCCAAAAATGAAGTTGAAGATCAAAAGAATGGGTTATTATTGGCCCACAATGATTCAGGGATGTCTCGAATATGCGAAGCAGTGTCACTCGTGCCAAATTCATGGGGACTTCATCCACCAGCATCCAAACCCGCTACACCAAACAGTAGCTAGTTGGCCGTTCGAAATGCGGGGAACTGATATAATCGGCCCCATTGAACCAGCATCATCCAAAAGACATCGGTTCATACTGGCAAAGACCGACTAATTCTCCAAGTGGGCAGAAGCAGTACCATTAAGGGAAGTGAAGACGGAGAATATCCTCCATTTCTTCAGGATGCATGTCATCTATCGGATCGGCACTCCGCGATGAATTATCTCGGAAAATGGGCCATCCTATAGAAGCCATAAAATCAGCCGTTTCGAAGAACAACATAAGATAGATTGGAGATACTCTTCAGTCTATAATCCTTGTGCCAACGGTCTAGCTGAAGCTTTCAACAAGACCCTGATGAAGATTATAAAGAAAACGGTATCCAGAAATAAAAAAGACTGGCATCAAAGGTTACATGAAGCTCTCTGGGCATACCGCACAACGTTCAAAATGGCTACGAATACAACACCATACGTGTTGGTATTCGGCACGGAAGCAGTACTTCCTCTGGAAATAGAACTCCCTTATCTACGAGTAGCGGTTCGATATGAGCTGACTGTTAGTTATATGTATGCCCTAGAGGCCATTACTATACATAGGATGTATATTGTAGTGGATGCTTGGACATATATAGGGAGGACTTTCTTGCTCGACATGATAGTATGCTATCTGGTTACTCTTTACCTTAACGTGTACATTGATTGTCTCTCTGTTACATGTTGGTAAAGCCCTTAGGATGTGTACTTGACTACCTGGACTATGATGCGGATCATACTAGTGGGGACATGGTAGTCCATAAGTACATCCTTCAAGGTCCCTAGTCATGGGTGTATCGAGACGGGGCATTGTTCATCACAGAATACTGCATTTTATACCGCCCATTCTTACGCTCGGTTGTTTATAGGTAGGTACTTTTAATCCGTGTTTGTTACATATTTGCAGGATACAGGTTCTCGGTTCTAACGCCCATTTTATACCGCCCATTCTTAACGTCCCTGGTTTCTTGTCCCCTGTATATATTTTTAATAAAAAAAAAATAAAAAAAATCTTTTTGTTATTTTTGATCATTTTTGTGGGCAAGAGTGCAGATTTTTGCAGATTTGCAAACTGCGATTGTGGGGAGCAAAGTGTACGTTCAAAGTTAAGGTGATTACGAAGTACAGTGCCAAAGATCCGGGTAGTTTGACCCGCGCAAGCGAACTTTTCAAGCTTACCGGATTTGATTCAACGGGGGTTTCCTAACCCAAAACTTAACGGTACGTACTTTACTAACACCTTCTTCTAAAATCCGACGCATCCAATATACTATTCTTTGCAGGATTCTTTGCAAGTTCGCTAGCAAACGCTAAAAATTGACTAACCCGTATTTGTTGCAGCGCCGCGCTTAAACTAAAAAACGATTGTTTGATTCTTTATAGAATTTTTTGAATTGCGCATTGCATACATTAATACGGACTTAAGGGCAAGCGAACCCCACAATATACGGTAAAGGATTTCATCACCTTTTCCGTGGCCCACAAATCACGAACTTGAGCATAACGTTTACCCGCACAAAATTTAAAAGAAACTAGACTTTAAGCCTTAAGGACTTCGCGCTCACTAGGAGAAGTTAACTGTATTTAGAACCTTGCTTAACGGTATATTGTTTACGGGGTATCTAGGAAAGTGTTAACGGCGAAACCGCCAAAATAGAAAGGGTTATTTAATTAAGGAACTTCGCGAAAGCGTTGGAAAACCTCCCCTTATCTCTGCACTTACCTGGCCTCGTGATCAGTGTATCTTGAGCCTGTTTCTCGACACAGTTTTACTTCGACAATCAAGTTCTGGAGCAGGTCTAGTTGACCTAGGTGAACCCTAGAACGATTAGGTGTGTGGTATTTTTGTGTCGTGATTGTTTTTGTCAATATTCTTTTTTGTGTATATTTAATTCTTTTGTTAATATTCAAAAAAAAAAAAATATCACATTCTTTTTCCCCTCCTTTTCTCTACCTTTCTTTCTCTCTCTTCATATCATGGGTACCCCACCTCGCAAAACTCTTGCCGAACTTTGGTACCCACAACCAGACATTACTTCTTACGGTTCTTGCTTTGGCAGAACATCGAACGACCCCTCCATGCCCAAAGTTTCACTGAAAGATCGCATAGCAGCGTCTAGGACAAACACTTGCACTCCTCATTCCACTTTGTATCAACCTTTTCAACCTCCCGCACCCGCTTATGTTGATACCCCTTCTGCAAGTCGTCCTTTGTCCATCACTGAACGTATTGAACAATCCCGTAGCCGATCTTTCACTCCTTTCACCACTTCAAATTCTTGGGATCAACAATTCCATTCACCTTCCTATCCAAATGTTGATCCTGCTCCTGTCCAGCCATTCAATTCCTACCAATCCTACCCTACTTTTGCACCTTCCCTAGACATTGCATCAGAACCGCCATTTGGGAGTTTTCAGTATCCAAACAACTTTGAATCTTTTCCTGAAACCCCTTCACAACCAATGTCTAGTCTAGAACAGTCGTTGGAAGATTTTAGGGTAGCGTCAAGCCAACAGATGATGGATTTGAATGCGTCCATGGCCGCTCTCGTACAACATACTGACCCGGTAGCTAGTTTTCAACTAGCTTCTAATTTTTCAATGTATGATGAGGCGGCAGGACAGGCTGTGAA
The DNA here is from genome assembly GCA_030015575.1 of Agapanthus africanus. Taxonomy (NCBI): domain Eukaryota; kingdom Viridiplantae; phylum Streptophyta; class Magnoliopsida; order Asparagales; family Amaryllidaceae; genus Agapanthus; species Agapanthus africanus. The sequence goes on along the minus strand of JASDDO010000022.1, from coordinate 763,648,960 downwards.
TTTGAGTAGAGAGAGTGAGTTGTACCCCCTTCCGAATCAAGCCTACCCGGTCCAAATTGACTCCCACAACTCCTGTTTTGAAAGTCTATCGAGTATCCCACATGATTTATCAATTGAAGATAGAATGATTAATGAGTTGTGCGACTTTGTAGTATTTGATTTACCCGATTGTGAAGGGTCCCTTCCAAGTGAAACCAATCCCAATCCTTTTGACCTCTACACCTCCATCTTAGAACCAGAATCGATTAATATCCATGCTTTTGATGAGGTGTCTGAGAATATTGATTTTCACTTGATTGAGGATATTGACGCTGGGGATATTTTGGATGATGAACCCGTAGATTTGGTTGAGTTTGTCTCTTCGAATCATCATCCTGAGTCATTAAATGTTTTTCCCGAACCCCTTATGCGTCTGGATTTTGATGAAATATGCATGGATGAGCTAAATTTTGAGGAGAATATTGAGGATAGTACTGAGGATGAAACAGTTTTAATTGATGAGTCGGATTTTCCAATTCATCCTGTTCCTTTCATTGACTGTGTGCACCCTCCAGAACCCTTAACCAACACCCTTCCTCAACCACTTCCCTCCATCCTTTCCATCGTTCCGACCTTGCAAGAACCTGTCTCACTTTCATTTCATATGTCTGGTTTACCAAGTTCGGCGTACCCATGGTTTCTTACGAATCTTGAGGGATTTGACCCCATTTCTCGACGGATAAATATATTAGCATAATCGCTTTTCACACATCGGTCATCACAAATTGTGCTAATCTATTTACTCCATTTGCACCCTCAAGTTCGTTTTCCACTTCTTTTTCCCTTCCGCCATTCTCCTTCCTCTCATATACCGAGACCATATCCCGCTTCTCTCCGCATATGGTCTCGCGTATTCTACATCTCTTTTCTCTACGCCTTCTTCCACCAACCTGTACATTATAGCGATAAAATCTTTGAATGGTTGGTGTTAACTTTTGTCCTGTGTAAGGCCTTGTATAGCTTGATACTGTTCTCTTTCCCCCCTAATTCTGAACTTCAACGCTTAACAGTGGAAACACTGTTTTACTTAAGTTTGGGGGGGACACTTTTTTTTTGTATATATTTTTGTTTTCCTTTTGTTTTGTATATAATTTTTTTTAGGGAGCGCCGATAATTTTGACCCTCTTGGTGTAGCCTGACAGTGAGGGCACTGTCAAGTTTAAGTTTGGGGGTGTGCTCGGTAAGCTTCTTCCTTCGCATTCATTTGTATATTTTGCATTTGCATACCTTATTAAAAAACCCACAAAAATTAAAAATTTTCCAAAAAAATATAAAAACTTTGTCGTCAAGTTAGCTAATAGGGTAACTTAGATCTTTATTCCGAAAGTTTAGTTGATATGATAGAAATAACTAAATTCTAGGCTTAGGGATTGAAAACCCTAAAAATAACCCTCATTCTGTCTAACTTTGGTAAGTATACGTCCTTACAATTTTTGAGTTCAGTTCTTGAGTTAAGTCAAGATGAAGGGAAAGTATTGAAGCTTTACTGAAGGATAAGTCTGAAAAATAGTTTCTTTTCTTGAGTTCAAATTTAGAAAGTATATACCCTACAAACTGCACTTACACGCACCTTGAAACTTGGGATAGTAGAGGATACCTAGAAATACTCTTGCTTGAAAGCCTAGTATGAAAGAAAAAACGGTATTTAAAGCTAAACACCATAAGAGCATATTGAAAAATATATCCGGTCTTGAAAAAGAAAAAGAAAAAGAAAAAGAAAAGAAAAGAGAAAAAATAGAATAAAGTCAAGACCTGGAAACTGCTATTTACGCTTTAAAGCTCACACATTCAGTAATCGGCCGTTAGTGCCTCATGAAGCATTAATAGTCGCATGAAAGGTGTGTGAGCAAATCCGTCCATCCTTAATGAAAAGAAGTAGTATTAGGTATTAGGGTAAGGGTATTATAGCTTGAATTGAATTCTTGAGTGTAGGGGTGCAAATACACACACACGTAGGGGTATATAATCGATGTTTGGATAAAAGATAGAAATAAAGAATAAGACTTGTGTTTTCTGTAAAGTTGATAAAAATCCCTGATTTGAGGCCGCGCTTTAGAAGGAAAACTCAGGAGATCCAAGGTTAAATAGATAGGAGGTGTGAAAAATAAGGGTTGGATATTTCTGACTTAGGATAATAGAGTTTCTAACGTAATAACTAAACTGTAGGAGTAAAATCTATGTTAACTTATGACACTAGCTTGACGGGATTTTGTGGGTAGTATCCGCTGAAAACCCTCAGGAGACAACACTCCTCCTACTAGGGACACCTAGAGGTTTAACGGCTTGTTGCACATGCTCAGTGCAATCGCGTTCCCTGCGAAAGTGCGGTTAGGTTTTTATTTTAGTGAATAATTGGTTTTGCTCGGGACGAGCAAAAGTTAAGTTTGGGGGTATTTGTTCATCACAGAATACTGCATTTTATACCGCCCATTCTTACGCTCGGTTGTTTATAGGTAGGTACTTTTAATCCGTGTTTGTTACATATTTGCAGGATACAGGTTCTCGGTTCTAAAACGGTGAAATTTATGGAAAACACGACAATATCCGGGTTCCTGCCAACCACTGAGAAAACACGGTCTCCGCTCGTCATCCGTATGTTGCCAGATACCAGTTTAGGAAGACAAAATGTCAAATCAATGTCACCTTCATGCACAAGGCTCAATGGCAACAACAAGTTCCAAGAAATCTATGCGGAGCTCGAGGCAATCATGACAAAAGCACCCACAAAAGTCCACCTTTCCTCAACAGAAATTCTGGAAGAAATGTGAAAGTATTTTCAGAAAATATATGTACCAGACAATAGAGGACAAGAAACCAGGGAAGCACCAAAAATACGACGACCCAACTCATCAAGACGGCCGCGGATCCGCGGCCAAAGAGGGGTATTGGCCGCGGATCCGCGGCCATATGGTGTCGGCAGACAGAAAGTTTTTGGGGGTATTTTTGGTACTTTACATGTGCTCTGGTGGTTGCCCTAGATTTTCATTTCCCTGCCTATAAATACAGCAGAACTTGCCAAAGCCAAGGGTCATTCTTTTGTTCCTCTTTTTGTTAGGATTTAGTCTTTTTTCTTCTTCTTCTTCATTTCTTTTTCCATGAAAATTGTAGTGAGAGCTTTTTGAGTGGGAGATCAATGAAGATGAGGGCTTTTTGTATCATTCTCTCTTGTTTCTTCTTCCCCTTGAGATTCTTGCTTTCTCTTGATCATTCAACCTCTTCATTGAGCTTGAATGGTTAAGGGTTAGTTATTGATCTCAAGGGTCGTATTTTCTTGTGGAATTGGTTCTTCACTTCACATGAGTTCTTTACCCTTCTCTTGATCTTGCAACCTCTTGATTGAGCTTGCAAGTTTAAGGGTTGGCTATCGATCCCATGCTTGTCTTGAGTTCTAGTTTCAATTTCTTTTTATTGCTTATTTATTACTTGCTTTTTATTACCTTGCTTTACTTTCTTGCAATTTATATTTCATGCACTTTAATTACTTGTAATCTTTTCTTTTCTCTTTTCTTTGTTCTTTTCTTTTGTTCTTTGTTGTTCATTTTGTGAATGTTGTAATTATCATTGTTAAGAAGAAATACGATATTATAAGTTAAAGATTTTCTTTTCTCATTTCCTTTTCCCGTTATTTTCCATTGAACTCCGCCCAAACCATACGCAAGCGCTCCGTTAGGCACCCTACCCTAACAAGGTAACGGTGATTCCTAACCGCGACCGGTTGCGTTCGGTTTGGCCGGAGGCGAAAGCAAGAGACAAGAACGGAAGGACAAGGGTAAACAAGCCGGATTCCACGAATACCGCGCTTAAATCCCCTAATCCACGTTGTTGCCGATTGCTCTAGCTTCAATTGGTCAAGACTCGGCTCAAAGGTTTTTGAGTACGGATTTCTTTAGCTTACAATTTCGTATCTCTTTCTTAACAACTTCATACTTGCAAATAAATACACATAGGTTAGTCTTGAACAAATATATACAGATTCTTTATTGACTCGTCTAAGACAAGAAGGTAAAATACCACCATCTCCCTGTGGACCGACCCGTGCTCAACCGGCTAAGCTGCATAGCGACACCGTCCTGATCGCGGTTATACTTTAATTCTTTGAACATCCGACACGCCAAAAGCGTGCGATCAGGCATCGATATACCAGAGTAGACTAGCGTATACCTTCTCGACCCATACAGATGGGCGATGGATGATCCCATATCCATTGGTGTTTGACATCAGAGATGATATGCGGGTGCTCAGTGGAGACTGGGTACACTGGACGGACTCGCCGAGAACTTCCAGATGGTATTATACCTTACGTCAGATGGCAGTTCTCTGGTGACACTGGTACAGAGTAGTCTGTTGACCCGAGATCGTCATAGAGTCTTGTGTGGTTCCCACTGTGCTTTGATTTCCACCTTACCACGTCCAAGAGGGCGTGCAAAACGGTGGCTTTTGGGTACAGTCCCGAATCACATGGAGGCAATGAGCGATAGGAGGGGATTCGTCTCTCCCGGTATAGGGAGTTGATGTCGCGCTGTGTTCGATTGGCTATAACCGGAAATCCCTGGCCAGGGTTGCTGAGATTTACTGGTAAGTGTTACCAGTAGTTTCTCGAACTGTTATAGACCTCATATCGACACGACTTATCGAGCTGTTGGGGTCTGACGTTTACCACCCCTAGGCGAGATATGCGACATATCAGACGAACAGACCGGACTGTACGGTGAGTGTTACTGGTTGGATTCACAGGAGTGTGAGCGGGCTTGCTCGTCGATCTTCTGATCGCTCAATACCCGGGTGGCCGTTACGTTTAGCAGACCGCTTGCGGCTTGTGGGTGTTTGATATGATCATCACCTGCTGCCGGCGTATTGACCAGTCTTTAGAGTCCTACACAGAGGTTTCCTGGCTCAAGCGAAACGAAATAGGAGCGCATATGAGATATGTGCGGGACCGAGAATAATGCGTGTATGTGATACCGTATTTCATTCTTGCGATGAATGTGTCGAATGGTTGTATGTGATATAACCTAGTTATCGAATCAAGGATTGATTCGATAAGCCGATACATTGGATATTAGTCGGTTATATGCGATATGACCGGATCGTTAAATCAAGTATTGATTTAATGATTTAATGCATAATTATATATTTGATATATTACTTTGCATTAACTAGTATTGGTTCACTTTAAATGGATTTTCTCACTTGAAGTTCACAAGTTGTATATGTGATATACTTTTGTGCACTTGTTTGTATCATGTTTGATGGTGCATGCTAACTTGGATTTGTGTAAAGACTTAAACCATGATTAGTGAATGGTTAGGGTTTCATTTCACTTATTTATTTATTTATTCATTTTTTTGTGAAAAGATAAAAGAAAAACAAAATGGTTGCTTTCAAAGGTGAAGCTTGTTGAAGCTTCATGAAGGTTTGACTAAAGTGACCATTTTGTCTTCATGTCTTAACCTAACCATTCAACTTAACCCTTGTTTAGTCTCTACACTTAACCATGGTTGGTATATGATAAGTATTCATTTTTCTTTTCTATTTTGATATACGTATCATATTATCATGTTCTTCTTCTTCTTCTTCTTCAAGATGAAGAAGCTTGCTACCAACAATGGCAACTTGAGAAAAAGAGTGAGAAATCCAATTCTAAAGTGAACCCACTTCCTATTTCTTCATCCTCTACCACTTGCCAAGTAGTATAGGGTGTTTTCTTCACAAGTTTCATGACTTGGTGAAGTTGGAGCTTGATCTTGTGTTGCCTCGACGTAGATCATCTTCGGTATCGAAGCCGACGACCAAGCCCGCCCATTTCTCCGATGAAGCCGACGCTAGAGCCCAGGATTCGATTTGGATAGCAAGGAGACTTCATCATGGAGCTATGGAGGTGGAGGACCGGATCTACAAAGGTTGTATTTCCGTTCCCTTAGTTAAGTTGTTAACTAGTTGCATGTTTCGCCTAAAATTCTAGTTAACGATCCGTATTAGGGTTTCTCGGCACATGTAAAATTTGAATTTGGCATGGTTGATGCCTTGTGAGACCCCATTAGTGTGCCTAGGAACCCAACAGTGGTATCAGAGCCTAGCTAGAGCCTTAGGCGATGCGTAGACAGAGTTTGAAGTCCGATCGAACCGAAACCCTAATTCCAAAATGCTCTCTGGACTTTTTTCAAAAACTGGGTTTTTTCCAGAACTAAAATGCTTAAAAAATTCAGCAGGGAATTTTAAGAATTACGGTGCAAAAATTACCCAAAGATTCAAGTAAAGCGCGGCGGAACCGCGGCACGAGCATGGCTCGTGCGGCGGTTCCGCGGCCATATTATCAGATTGGCTTTTTATAATTGCACAGTAATTCCTATATTCAGGTGCTGTATTTTCTGGGAATTTTTAATATTTATTCAAGAGTTGAATATTCTGGGTTGTTTGGGGATTCGATTATTCGATCGGATTATCAAACTTTGTCTAGGTGTTTTCCGGATAATTTTTGAATATGTTAAAAAGTTCGATCGGATATAAATACCCAATTTTTCCCCTGTCGGGAAATTTCCAAGTGTTGGATCTTTCCGTGGTTTAAAGACGTTCTAAGTAGTGCAAGTAACGCGATGGTCCCTCTAAAAGACAACAAACCTTAACTCGATTATGTGACCGTCTTGAACCGCCCTTTGAACCTTCGGGTTTGGGGCAGTACGGCGTGCCATATGTGAGGCGTTGGCTTGACCCTTCTACGGCTGGACCGTTGGTACTGAGGCATGAACTGAATGTTTTTAGACTTATTTCATGTGTTGAGCTGTATTGGGAAAACTTGGGTGTTCGATTGTTCGATCGGAAAGTTTAAAATTTTCTATTTATCCGGAATGTGATACAACATTTGGAATTCACAAGTACTTATGAGATAACTGAATGAATGTTATAAATCTAGTAGTTTAGTCTCACTTGATCGGTTGCCACGGAATTTTGATGTGATCAAAAGTCCGTCGCAATCATGTAGCATACGCGGATACTCGCCGGGTAAACTTAATAGACAGCCTCACTCCATAGCCCCGACCAAGTGACTGTAGGAGAACCCCGTCGCCGAAAGCATCCGTTCGGGTGCTCGCGGCAGCGGTGTTCCGCCTTGGTGCACTTTGTCGACGGCGTCGGGGGTGCGGCCGCCTACTGAAGTTTGCGACGAGCATTCGATCAGGATGTCGGGAATCTTGTTGAATTGCCCGACTTTATATTGAAAGGTGTTTTCGATTTTGAGACTAAAATGCGGGGTTTATAATTGTTAGGCATGCGATGTCTAAGGAATTCATTTGATTAGGCATGCGATGTCTAAAGAGGTTGCGGATTCCAACTGTTGTAGTTTTACACTTTCTTTTCTGTGACCGTAAGTGTAATATGTGATATCGCCGGTTTTGTTGTTATATGTCAACGACAATTGGGATGCGCATATTTACTTACGTTGATGACATGTGATGTTATGTGTTGCTGGATATGTTATATTGGATCGTCGTATTTGAATAGCCGGGGGTTTTTATGTGAGATGCGTGTTTTTCCTTTTCATTCATGTAAAAACTTGTATGTAATATTCTTAAATTGGGGCACTTCCAGGTTGCGGAAGATGTCACCCTCTGTATATTATTTACTTTTCCGCACTAGGATAGACCCAAGGAGGAGGGCACAAGTAACTGGGTTCTGGAGTCCAGTGGGAGACCAACTCGAGGAGTCGAGTCCGGGTCTCCTAACTCTAGAATTGGTAGGGTTGCTTGCCGCTCTCGTAGGGGTCTAGGGGTGTGGGTTTGGCTATTCATCGCGACCGTGGAATCCGTGTTTTATACTGGCTCGTATTGAAAACACGGACGTCCTAGTATATCCAATATTTCATATGATTCTTCTGCTGCGATATCTGTGATGTGATCATGTGATATGTTCTGTGATAGATACTGTATATAGTATATATGATATATTATATAGACGTTACTTATGTTTTACACCCGCGCTAGCCCTGCCCCGCTCTGCCGTTAGTTACCTAACCTAACGGTGCACGAGGGGACATCGAGGCGAATACGGATGGCATAAGTGTACGTCGTATTTATCTGTGATGTTTAGGTACTTAAATGATGGGACTTCATTAATGAGATTAATGAAATAAAAGAAACCTAGGATGTTGTAGAATCGAATTTCAAAAATAAAACAGGTAGCCACAGTTCTTGCTTTGCACAGCGGTATATATGATATATCCTGCACCTTATTCGATGAGGAAAGGACCGAGATCCCTTCACAGGGAGTGACTCCTTTAGCAATAACTGGCAGATGCTACAACCCTCGGTTCGTCTTTTTGATTGCTTCTATAGTTTCAGCTTTGCACAGTGATATATATGATATATCCCGCACCTCATTCGACGAGGAAAGGGCCGACGATCCCTTCACCGGGAGTGACCCCTTTAGCAAAACTAGAAAAGCCTAAAAAACACTCCATTTCAAAAAAATCATTTGATTCTACAACGATATCAAGTTCATTACGCAATAGGTTTTCAGAAAAACCTGTCGTAGCCCTCCGTCATTTCAGATAAGTACTAGTTAGTATTCGTGCTGCGGTAGTTTGGCCTCCGTCAAGGCGTAGTGTACGGTAGCTAACTAGTGCTTATCTGCTAGCATATGATGCGATTGGATTAGGGTATTCGTACGGCGTTGTTTGGCCTCCGTCAAGGGTCGTGCGGGTGGGTTTAATTCAATCAGAAAATGACGGGTTGAATTTGACTAGCGGACTATGGGTAGTTTGGCCTCCGTCAAGGTCATAGGACGCTAGGGGCAAAATTATCGGGAATTTCAAGTGTTGAAATTTGCAATGAGATTGCATACCTTCTATGAGATAGTTGGATCCCGATACCCGCTGCGAGTAAGAGTTACTCCTGGGAGAGTTTTACACATTACAATTAGCCGATCAAGTAGGTGTCTAGAAAGGTGTCAACGGGGTTACGCCTCTGGGAAAACGAGGTTTACTTTAATTAGGTCCGTACGAAAGCACGGGGAACCTCCCTCAAAGTACCGACACTGGCCTGGCTGAAAGATTGGCGAAGTTGTAGGGTGTAATTAATCCCGGCTAGTCTTTCCTTTTAGGGTTTGAAGGAAGATTTGATAAAAACCAGTGGGAGCCATCCCGATTAGATAAAAATAATAACCAATCTATTCTTGCAAGAGCGCACGCTGAGTGTTTTCTTCTCTCTCTCTCTCCAGGTAGCGACCATATCACGCCTTAATCAAGATAATAATACGGAAGTATTGACCGAACCCACTTGTTATACTGAGCTGGGGAACGTTGGTCCCGCTCCAACTTATAATTGTTATAAGACAGAGCAGAAAATTGGGGAATACCAGAATTCCTATGCCTCCCAAACGAAGAAAATGCATATGATGCATCTCCTTCGGGTGTGTTCATTACAAAGAACTGTTTCTCTGTATCCTCTACATTCTGGGTATTTGATACCAGATCAGGATCCCAGATATGTAATATACATAGGGCTACAGAAAGGTAGAAAACTGAGAACGGGTGATAAGTTTCATGAGGCAGAAATCGGGGCAAGTGTTGCAGCCAAGTCTGTTGGTCACTGTCACCCTGTATTACCAATACATTGATTCTGAACGAATGTTATTAGATACCGAACCTGATATACAAAATCATATCTGTCTCTTTATTAGTAAAGAAACGATAAAATTTTGTATTATTGGATAATGTTTTGAACATTTCCTATATCACAAGTTGATCGGTTCAGGTACGTTATCTAAAAGTATTGATGTTCTAAATCAAACTACAGTTCTTTAAGTATACAGAACACACATAAGAGGAAGAGTTCAGAAATGAACGGATCCTTCTTGAGGTATTGTAGACTAGGTCATATCAATGCGACCCGACTAGCTAAGTTGCACATAGATGAATATTTAAATCAGTTTGAATTTACATCTTGTGAAAATTGCCAGTCATGTCACAGAGATAAGATGACCATAGCTCCGTTTATTGGAAACAGAGAAAGAGTCAGTGAACTCTTGGGATGATACATGTTGATGTATGTAAGGTCCCCTGTCTACACATGCCAAGACCGGTTCTTTGTACTTCATTACATTCTCTGATAATCTTTTTAGATTCAGACATATGTTCTTGTTGAAACACAAGTCCGAACCTTTTGAGATATTCACAGAATATAAGTTAAAAGTAGAGAACCAAAACGGGTATAAGTATTATGTCCTTTGATGTGATTAGGGAGGAGAATACTTGAGCACGGAATTCCTGGACTATTCTAAAAGAGAATGAGATTCTCCCTCAGCATTACTCCTCCGTATACACCAAAGCACGATGGTATATCGGGGCGGAGCAATCACACCCTATATAATATGGTGCGCTCTATGATGAGTACTACTGAGTTTCCTATTTCCTTTTGGGAGTTATGCACTTATGAAGTTGCATACCTATTGAATAGGGTTCCGATCAAATCTGTTGCCTACCACTTCATATGTGATATGGAAAGGGAAGAACCCATATCTTAAGTTAGTTAAGATTTGGGGTTGTCCGGCCTATGTCTAAAAGCAAAATCCGGACAAGCTCGATGCAAGGTCAGTTATGTAGAACTGGAAGTGTTTCAGCTATACAAATTACAGCAGAAGATTTGGTAGAACCGAAGGATTCAATAGTAACCAACGAACCTCAGCCTCCCCGCCGATCTAGAAGGGTTCCTCACCCACCTGAGAGATACTTTGGTTTCTCTATGACAGTGGGTGCGAGAATTGCATCATGAGATGACGACCCAACTAGTTTCGAGCTGGCCATCAGGAGTAAGACTCTATAAGAATGGCTAGATGTTTAGTGATTTGAGATGGAATCCTTATACACCAACAAAGTATGGACTTTGGTTGCGATATCTGAAGGGTTAAATCCCCATCAGGAGCAAGTATATCTTGAGAAGATTACTTGGTGTAGATGGAAAAGTTGAGACTTTCAAAGCTAGACTTGTTAAAGGTTTTATTCATCAACCAGGTATGGATAATGATGAAACCTTTTCTAGGAACTATGCTTAAGTCCATCCAGATCCTACTTGCCATTGCTACATACCATGAATACGATATCTGGTGGTTTAGTGCCATGATTACTTTTCTAAATAATGATTTAGAAGAGAATGTCTATAAGTACACAGCCAGAGGGCTTCGTAAACAGTGGGAGCAGCGGAAACGTGTGCAAGATGCTTTATAGGATAAAGCAGGCATCGCGGAGTTGGAACATCTGTTTTGATGTAGTAGTCAAACAGTTTGACATCATCAAAATGGTAGATGAACCTTGTATATACAAAAGGGTAGTAGGGAGTATGGTGATGATCCTCGTAGAGTACGTGGATGACATACTCTTGATAGGGAAGGAGTTTCCTATGCTACGCTCGGTCAATCTCCGCTTATCACAATGATTCTCCATAAAGGATCAAAGTGATACCTACTAAATCCTGGGTTTTGGATCTATGAGATAGATCTAATTGGATGTTAGGATTCTCACTAGTTATAGTGAGATGGTATCAATCGATCCTGGGGAGAATCACTGGAAGGGTTCCAGAGTGATAAGGACGACTGAAAGTCAGTCACAGGCATTGTCTTTACCCTCAGTAAAGGGACGGTATGTTGGAAGAGTTCCAAGTTAGATACCGTGGCTAACTAGACGATAAAGGCAGGATACATCGCTACTTAAGATGCTACCAAAGAGGATGTTTGGGTGTATATTAGTTCATGAGATGAATTTAGTTCCTCCCATTGTGTGACAATGGAGTTGTGGCTTATGCCAAGGAACGTTCGTCCCATCAGTGATCCAGACATATTCTAAGGCAGTATCACCTGATCATGGAGATGGTTGATCTCCAGGGTGATCGAGGTTAGGAGAGTAGACTCAGAGGACAACACGGCGGATCCACTCACAAAGGCCTTTTCCCAGAGAGAGACTTTTATGGGATGGTTGAGTATGAGATACTACAACCACTGCTATCAGATGGCCCTAGTGCAAGTGGGAGATTGTTAGTTATATGTATGCCCTAGAGGCCATTACTATACATAGGATGTATATTGTAGTGGATGCTTGGACATATATAGGGAGGACTTTCTTGCTCGACATGATAGTATGCTATCTGGTTACTCTTTACCTTAACGTGTACACTGATTGTCTCTCTGTTACATGTTGGTAAAGCCCTTAGGATGTGTACTTGACTACCTGGACTATGATGCGGATCATACTAGTGGGGACATGGTAGTCCATAAGTACATCCTTCAAGGTCCCTAGTCGTGGGTGTATCGAGACGAGGCATCGATATACCAGAGTAGACTAGCGTATACCTTCTCGACCCATACAGATGGGCGATGGATGATCCCATATCCATTGGTGTTTGACATCAGAGATGATATGCGGGTGCTCAGTGGAGACTGGGTACACTGGACGGACTCGCCGAGAACTCCCAGATGGTATTATACCTTACGTCAGATGGCAGTTCTCTGGTGACACTGGTACAGAGTAGTCTGTTGACCCGAGATCGTCATAGAGTCTTGTGTGGTTCCCACTGTGCTTTGATTTCCACCTTACCACGTCCAAGAGGGCGTGCAAAACGGTGGCTTTTGGGTACAGTCCCGAATCACATGGAGGCAATGAGCGATAGGAGGGGATTCGTCTCTCCCGGTATAGGGAGTTGATGTCGCGCTGTGTTCGATTGGCTATAACCGGAAATCCCTGGCCAGGGTTGCTGAGATTTACTGGTAAGTGTTACCAGTAGTTTCTCGAACTGTTATAGACCTCATATCGACACGACTTATCGAGCTGTTGGGGTCTGACGTTTACCACCCCTAGGCGAGATATGCGACATATTAGACGAACAGACCGGACTGTACGGTGAGTGTTACTGGTTGGATTCACAGGAGTGTGAGCGGGCTTGCTCGTCGATCTTCTGATCGCTCAATACCCGGGTGGCCGTTACGTTTAGCAGACCGCTTGCGGCTTGTGGGTGTTTGATATGATCATCACCTGCTGCCGGCGTATTGACCAGTCTTTAGAGTCCTACACAGAGCTTTCCTGGCTCAAGCGAAACGAAATAGGAGCGCATATGAGATATGTGCGGGACCGAGAATAATGCGTGTATGTGATACCGTATTTCATTCTTGCGATGAATGTGTCGAATGGTTGTATGTGATATAACCTAGTTATCGAATCAAGGATTAATTCGATAAGCCGATACATTGGATATTAGTCGGTTATATGCGATATGACCGGATCGTTAAATCAAGTATTGATTTAATGATTTAATGCATAATTATATATTTGATATATTACTTTGCATTAACTAGTATTGGTTCACTTTAAATGGATTTTCTCACTTGAGGTTCACAAGTTGTATATGTGATATACTTTTGTGCACTTGTTTGTATCATGTTTGATGATGCATGCTAACTTGGATTTGTGTAAAGACTTAAACCATGATTAGTGAATGGTTAGGGTTTCATTTCACTTATTTATTTATTTATTCATTTTTTTGTGAAAAGATAAAAGAAAAACAAAATGGTTGCTTTCAAAGGTGAAGCTTGTTGAAGCTTCATGAAGGTTTGACTAAAGTGACCATTTTGTCTTCATGTCTTAACCTAACCATTCAACTTAACCCTTGTTTAGTCTCTACACTTAACCATGGTTGGTATATGATAAGTATTCATTTTTCTTTTCTATTTTGATATACTTATCATATTATCATGTTCTTCTTCTTCTTCTTCTTCAAGATGAAGAAGCTTGCTACCAACAATGGCAACTTGAGAAAAAGAGTGAGAAATCCAATTCTAAAGTGAACCCACTTCCTATTTATTCATCCTCTACCACTTGCCAAGTAATATAGGGTGTTTTCTTCACAAGTTTCATGACTTGGTGAAGTTGGAGCTTGATCTTGTGTTGCCTCGACGTAGATCATCTTCGGCATCGAAGCCGACGACCAAGCCCGCCCATTTCTCCGATGAAGACGACGCTAGAGCCCGGGATTCGATTTGGATAGCTAGGAGACTTCATCATGGAGCTATGGAGGTGGAGGACCAGATCTACAAAGGTTGTATTTCCGTTCCCTTAGTTAAGTTGTTAACTAGTTGCATGTTTCGCCTAAAATTCTAGTTAACGATCCGTATTAGGGTTTCTCGGCACATGTAAAATTTGAATTTGGCATGGTTGATGCCTTGTGAGACCCCATTAGTGTGCCTAGGAACCCAACACTGACAGATGAAGAAAACGCTCATCTTCGGCTTGAGGAGCTCGATGCCCTCGATGAAACCCGCCTTATAGCACAGCAAAACCTGGAGGCTTATAAGGCAAGGATGAAACGGTCATACGAAAGACTGACCAGGCCGAGAACATTCCGCCAAGGCGAGCTCGTGCTAGTTGTCAAAAGACCAATGATTCCCAATCGTGCAAAACGGGGGAAATTCGAGCCGAACTATGAAGGCCCGTATATCATAGACAAAGTTTACCGAGGTGGAGCCTATCTGCTCATGGATATGCATGGTGAAAGACCCTTCCAGCCAATAAACGGCCGATTCCTCAAGAAATACTATGCTTGATGAGTTATGACTAAGGTCAACGATAGGTGACGATGCTTGTGTCCGCTTGCTATCTTTCTGAGTCAAAACTCTGAAAGTAGTGTTCAAGAAAGCTTTGCCTTAAACATGGCGACACTGGACTGAGACGTCCCTAAACTAATACTCGTCACCAAAAGGGGAATGACGGACCGAGATGTCCTTAAACTAGAATCTCGCCTAAAATATAGCGACATCGGACCGAGATGTCCTTAAACTAGAACCTCGCCTCAAATATGGCAACATCGGACTGAGATGTCCTTAAACTAAAACTTCGTCTCAAAAATGGCGATAACGGACCGAGATGTCCCTAAACTAGCACATCGCCTCCAAAACGGTGATATGCTCCCTTGAGATCTATATTGCAATCGAAGCCCCAACGCCGAAGACTGCAACTCAAGTCCCACTGGCTACACTGCTACTCCAGCGGTGAAGTCACCCCCAAAGTCCCACTGGCAAATAGATGGGTCATTAAAAAAAACGGTATGTCCAAAAGCAAAATGAGTACGAATGAAAACCTGAAAGGGCGCCATGAGTAAAAATAGCAGGATTACCGGCGAGCTTGTGAAAACTCGGAGGGGCACAATCTCGTAAAAAAAAAGGTATGTCCACAAGAAAAATAGGCACGGATGAAAACCCAAAAGGGCGCCGTGAATAAAAACAGCAGGATTACCGGCGAGCTTGTGAAAACCCGGAAGGGCGCAATCTCATAATTTTTTTTTACACTTACGAGATCCTCTTTACTCGTAAAGAGAACTCCCCCTATGAGACCTTCACAGCTCATAGGATTCAAAAGCCTTAAGCTACAGGGATCCAAAACTGTTCTTAAGCCGTCGTATCCCCCAAGTTGCCATACAGGCGGTCCAATATTGGCCCTTGTATACAATCCACGGGCACAAATAAATTATTTTCCCGCCAAGTTCCACCAATGACGGGAAATGTTCTCATATGGTGAACAACACTTGTACGTCCTCTCGACTTATAAGGAGAAAATACTCTTATAAAATCCTTACGACTTAGAAGAAAACACACACTTAGAAATCCCCACGATTCCTAAGGAGAAAATACGCCTACAAGATCCTCACGACTCATAGGGAGAACTAACTTTATGAGACCCTTACGGCTTATAAAGTCAAAAAGCTTTAGTCAACAGGATCCTAACCCTGTTTGCTAAACCACCTTTGTTCAAACCGATAAAGGAAAATGATGAGTCGCTCCTGGCAATATCCCAGTCGCAGCGATGCTGATGCCTGCACAGGCATCAAACTTCAAGTCCTTTAACGGGGAATGATGATTCGCTCCTGGCAATATTCCAGTCGTAGCGATGCTGATGCCAAGGTTGGTATTAGATCCCAAACTCGCAATAAAAACATCAGCGAGCAAAAAATGCATATAAAATAGCCGAAATGATAGGGCAACTCGCAATAAAAATCAGTGAGCAAAAAAATATGCATATGAAACAGCCGAAATGTTTGGGCAACCCGCAATAAAAAATAGCGGGTAAAAAAAAGAAAAAAAAACCAAAACGATATAGCCGAAATGATTGGGCACCGCGATAAATAACCGAAATGATTGGGCAATCGCGACTTTCGCCACATAAAAGCTGAAAAGATAGAGTATCGCGGAAAGAAATAAAAAAATGAAAATGAAACTTTTCTGCCCTGCAGGTGAGTCTACATTGACCCCTATATACAATTCATGGGAACAAATGAAAAAAGGGAACCATATTTTCCCACCAGGCTCCGTCAAAGGGAGAGCCAGACCTCGATGGCAACATTTACAGCCCAGAGATCACCCCGGCGTACCTTCTCATTCCGACAGGATGCAGACACGACGTCAACAACGACCCAAGGGTTAAATCAAAAGTGGAGTCACGGCAAAACCCTAGCTCTAAGTCTTGACGGTCCATACACAACCTAAAAACTACCCCGACGTTCTCTCTCATTCCGACAGGATGCAGAAATGACGTCAACAAAGACCCATGGGTCAAATCAAAAGTGGAGTCAGGCAAAACCCTAGCTCCAAGTCTTGACAGTCCATACAAAACCTAAAGACTATCCCGACGTTCCTTCTTATTCTGACAGGATGCAGACATGATGTCAACAAAGACCCAAGGGTCAAAGCAAAAGTGGAGTCACGGCAAAATCCTAGCTCCAAGCCTCGACGGTTCATATACAACCTAGAGACTATCTCGACGTTCCCCCTCATTTCAGCAGGATGTGGACGTAACTACCAAACGAAATTGGGGCGATGGTATATTCCTAGCTCCGAACTTCAACTGCAATACATACAGCATAGAAGTCTTACAGATGTCTACCCTACTTCAGCAAAGAATCGGCGCGACATCGTCAAAACAAAAATGAAGTGACGACATATTCCTAGCTTCGGGTCTTGACGGCAACCCATATAAAGCCTAAAAGACTATCGGAGATCATTCCATTCCAGCGCGGAGTGGTTATGACTCATCGGGGCTCCAAATTGAGCCTAACCTCAAGTAAAAAGCGACATGGCAAACTCCTAACGCTTGCTCTCTCGACGGTAATATAGCCTAAGAAGATTACTTGAAGATGTCTCGTCCAGCCCCCGAAGAGATTAGAGACACGACAGTCATGGGCTACTCGAACAACGACTTAAAGACCGCATATCGAAGAATACATCAGCCAACGCGACGGTACCATGGACCAAAACCCTAGTACCACAAAACCTAACGGACCTCTATCGTAAAGAATGAAGGTTATCTATATATAACGTTAGGACAAGTTTGCCTGTAAACCTAAAGGAGGTAAACTAAATAAACTTCGAAATAAGCACATAAACTAGAAACTCCGAAACGAGTGAATAAACTACAAACTCTGAAATAAGTACATAAACTAGAAACTCTGAAACGGGTGAATAAACTACGGACTCCGAAATGAGTAAGTAAACAAATTAGCGCCACATTAAGACATCAAAACATAGATGAGCACATGCAAAAAGTGTATATTCTTTATTCACGAATCAAAGTGTTTAAGAGATATAATTAATACAAAAGCGGGGGGGGGGGGGGATACAATTGCAATTGTTAAGAAGGCGGGGCTTTCAACAAATTGGCAACCCGCTCACGCGCTCCCTGCAGCCCTTCTTCGCATGATACTTGCGGCTAACCCCGCTTCAATTTGAGCCCACTGTTGCAAGCATGATGAAAGTTTTCAGCGATTTCCTGCTTGGCAACCTCGCAATCTTGCATGCCCCGCTTAGTAAAATCAAGATTCTGCCTCAGCGACAGCCCATTAGAAATACATTGTTGGAGGTTTTCCAAAATAACTTGCAGCTGCACGGCATTTGGTTCGATTTGGGCATGTAATTTGATGGATTCACCGGAAGCTGTCTCATGCTCCTTTCGCTTCAGGGCCAACTTTTGTTTAAAATATTAAATAGAATCGGCACTTTGCTCGATCCACGCGACCCACCGAGTCTTCAAGATCAATACTTCAGGATTAAAATGTTTGAGCTCGATCTCATGTAGAAAAGCCTCGATCCGCTTACAATAATCAACCCAAAGGCCGACGAAATCTTCGTTGTGGAAATTCACAAGCGTCGCCAGCATAGGGTTGACTTCGTCAGCGAAATCTGCAGCAGAAGTGAGAGCCTCGGCATCAAGATCTTCGATAAATTCGTTTAACATCTGCCTACTATTCATCATGCCCCTGAAAGATTGATGCTTAGCAAAAGGCCCCGTAGGTATGGGAATGCAGGACTCAAAAGGAACGCTGCTGCAAAATAAATCATGCACGAATAAAGGTCAGATTTTAACTTGAAAAATAAAGAAGAAAACTGATGAACGAGATCTACTGTACCAGCTGTTGAAAGTGGCAGGACAGGGAGCACAATAGGCTTGGCTATTCCTTCGCTCCCTTCCTCGAGTCGTGATACTGTGGTCAATATGAGGAAAGCTTAGCAACATAAAGCTTACTCATGAAAAGAAGAAACACCAAGCGAAGAATATACTAACCAATGCCGAAAGAGAGAACGAATTCTGATTGGAAGGTAAAATGCAGGCTTAACACCTGGTGTAAGCGATCAAAGAGCACTCCTGTAGGATTGCGACAATATATGGTTAATGCAAGAAAATGGTATCTACACTGAAGCAAAGAAATGAGAAATCTTCACCTTCCAGAGTTCGGGGAGACGCAGAAGAGAGGGGTGGAACCGTGACAGTCAGGGCAATGACCGGCAGTAATTCTTCAGTCAGTACAGCATCAGGGTTTACCATGCCTATACTCAGAATAAAGGAGATAGCATTAGAGATGCCTACCGGGATTAAAAACTCAAAATAACTCAAGGAGTACCTGACAGGGCAGAAACCGAGACAGTGTCCGAAGCGTCACCAATTGTGACGGCTTTCTCGGTTTCCATTGGGAAAGTGGATTCAGCATCCACACCTTCATCCCTTGACTCGATAAGGGCCGTCATAATGCTTGCATCACCCACCGATACAAGGATCCACAAGGAGAAGAAGCAGTAGTCAGAACAATCCCAGATTCTATAGGAAGGTTTGCCACTTCAGGCTCTTTAATCACCGGCATTTCACCTGCTACGCCATCACCTAAATTTGGCCCTGTTAAAAAATGCGTGTGTTATGATTCAAGAAAAAGGCTGTTACTAAGGACTGTGCGTTGTTCTACGTTGAAATAGCCGTTCAACCTCTTCCAGAGCCGCATGCGCAACCTGTCTATGGGCAGTGGACAGGACAGAAGGAACGCCCACCATAGGAATGCCAGAGGGTTGAGCATTACTCGAACCTGTGCCCGCGTCCAAGATAGACTGACGTTCCCTCGTAGCGTGCTTCCTACGCTTCCTCTCAGCCTGGGCTGTATGAATCGATCTCCTTAAAACTTCTGACAGGGGGACATTGTCGTCCAAATCGGGCTCGGCCTTCAAATCCGCTGTGGCATCCGTCATCGGCTGCTTCAGCAACGCCTCCTGTGGTTGCCTTGGGAAGGCCTCAGCCGTAGTCGGTGGCTCTGAAGGCTTTTCTGCATCACCACACAGGATTGGCATTACACTCGGAATAACCTGGGTCGTGGTGGTTACTGTAATAGGATAAAGAAAAGAGTCAGGTCATGAATAAAAGGAACTAAAGATGTAAAGGCGTAGTGAAACGAATCATACCAAGGCCCAAGGAGGCGCGAAGCCTCTCCTCCTCCTCAAACGTCTTAAGGGACGCCAAGAGAGCCTCTTCAGCAGAGATGCCTGTTAAGGAAGAGAGCGTTAATAAAGCGTAATAAGTTCAAAATGGGGGGGGGGGATATATACAGGAGAGTATAAACGAAGTATACCGGACTCCGCTATAGAGGCTAACGCCGCTTGTTCACGGGCCAGTCGTTTGGAAGCTTTAATGGCAGCCTGAAGATCGGTATCGGTCACAGGCACATCGAACAGACCGTTGTTGATGCCATACTCACACAAGCCCTCGCTATAAGGAGCATAAGACTCCTGGCCAAATACGACATCAGCAGAGAATAAAGATTTCTTCTTCTTCTGCGAACTAGCACTAACAGTCGATGATAAGAGCTTTTGCTTAACAGGCTTCTTCGGACGGCTAGTCCCGGTCTCCAAACCAACGCCCGATTCCGGAGAGACCACGGTTTCCGCTGTCGCATGAACATCTGGTCGAGGCTTACTAGGAAAAGCGCGCGGTGCTATAACCGTGGCAATCTCTCTCAAAGAAGGGAGCACGACCGCCCGTCGCTTCAGTGGGACCACTGGATTACTGGCTGGGACAGCATCCTTATGGTCAAGCAGCAGCCGCCTCTCCTCCTTGATGACAACACCCGTTGCATGCTGGTACCAAGAAACGTAAGCATTCGAAGCCTTTGGAGTATAACTTGGCTCGCTGATGAGGAAATGGGACCCCGTATTTAACTGCATGAAATGACGCGCCGCACTATGAACACCCTCTTCCGTAGCAACCGGATCAATCAGGAACGTGTCGAGAGGAACGCCTTGGTTGTAACCCGATTGCTAGGCAAAGCGATGCGGGTTATACCTTATAAACATCACCGAGGAGTTCTGTCTAAATACCAGAAAACCTGGCCTGATAGAAAACAGGTGTACAACCTCTCGAGCCCTCAACACAGAAGCCCCGTCCTTGAAAACATCATGCAACGGTTGGATCACTATGGAAGATTCTTTGCCGATGGTCAGGACTTTATCGACAAAGGTCATGATGTCCTCAACCATGCATGGGTGAAGGAGAAATCGCCGAGCCTCCCGCTGTGTTGGGTCTGGAGCAGAAGCTTCGACTAGGTGCATGACCCGGGGAAAATTGTAGCCTTCGTAAAATCGGGATCGTTTATGAACACCAAAAGCACCCAGCACGTGCATCTCGATCCATGAGGTGAAGTAGTGTAATGGGAGATTTATAGGCTTTACCCCCGGCTGAGTAGTATCGGCTGCTAAGTTCAGGCCATGATATAAATGAGCCAGTCCCGCAACCCCAATGACCATGCGCGTCCCCGCGGCGATGCGATGAGCTTGATAAAAGACAGATGGTCTCATATAGCGGTGGTGTTCACTTATAGAAAAAAAGAAGAGGGAAAATTCCCTACTGTCCAAGTCTCACGTGTTAAACGCGTGAGCCTATATGCAATGCATGTAGGCCCTACGAATAGGCTAAATAAGCCTCACGTGTTTAACACGTGAGCGCCTATATGCAATGCATATAGGCGCTGCAAATCAAAAAACTATGGGCTTAATAAGCCTCACATGTTTAACACCTGAGCGCCTATATGCAATGCATATAGGCGCTGCAAATCAAACAGCTGGCAAACTAAATAAACCTTACGTGTTAAACATGTGAGGGCACCTCCCTACGTAGAATTATATTCTACTCAATAAGGAATCGTTGGATCAAAGATCCAATGGTGATTAAGTATAGAATTAAATTCTATTAAGGAGGGATATTTTCTGTTAAACAAAAAGTTGGTGGATCAAAGATCCCATGAGATGGAAAATATTTTCCATATCTTTCTAAACAAAGGAAGATTGTGCTCTGTTAAGCCGAGCAACCTTGGATTAAAAATCCAATGATGGTTTAGAAAATTACTATTTTACAGAATAAGATTCTGCATATGGGAAAATATTTCCCTAATCTTGTTAAAAACAAGAAAAATATGTTCTGTAAAACAGAAACCCTTGGATCAAAGATCCAATGGTGGGAAAAATTCCCTAAGTCAATTCTGAAACCAATTAATCAATTAGGATCTCTCAATGAGAGATTTTCTCAGAATTAAACAAACTTTTCTACTATATAAGGGACCATAGATTTCAAGTCTCAAGGAGGGCATAGAGTGAAGAGGGGTAGAGAGAGTAAACAAAGGAATTCCCGCAGAAGCTTAGAAAAGAGAAAAGCTTAAGAGAAGAAGAAAGAAAAGCTTCAAAAGAAATAGAGAATTTAATTCTCACAAAGGAAGACTCGTTTCATTAAAACCCTAGGTAAAGAGAAAACAAAACACATAGATCATTTCATCTCTCCTTCGCCTCTCTAAGGGTTTAACCCTTCGTATAAGAACTTAGTTCTTCCTCTGGTTGGGATCGGCGGAAGCAGATCTCCCCACAAGTTGAGAATTTAATTCTCATTGGGGAGATTCTGTCATGCAGATTCAAAACCTAGGGGAAAGAATTGAGTTCAAAGAATTTGATTCTTACAAAACATATGGGAATTTATTTCCTCCGAAAACTAGGGTTTAACCCTATAAAAAGAATTAAATTCTTGCAGAAGAACAAAAGAAGAACTTGATTCCTCAACCAAGACGATGATAATAATCTGAGACCTTCTAAACCTAAATCCTAATGACTAGAAATGTCATTAATAAGAGATCAAAATTTCCAAGAACACAGAAGGAAAGGCTGATGTTTCGTTAGCGTTTAAACACTATAACGAGGACCGCACGTGTTTCCCATGTGAGTGCTTAAAGGAAGAACGAGAAGTGCTTCTTAGGGCAATTACGCTTTTTGCACACACTCATCTAAAAGGAGGGGATAAAAACCTAAAAGGCAGAACCCAACTTTGGGGCGCCTCACGTGTTTCACACGTGAGCGCCACAAGAACCAAGTGCTCAATACTTATATAAAAAGCGGGGAAATAAGTGGGCAGTGCCCATAATCCGGTGCCTCATGTATGTCACGTGAGCGCTACAGAACTCTTATGTTTAACACTAATCCAGTGCCTCACGTGTGTCACGTGAGTGCCATAGAACTCTAGTATTTAACACTAATCTGATGCCTCACGTGTGTCACGTGAGCGCCACAGAACTCTAGTGCTTAACACTATTCCGACACCTTACGTGTGTCACGTGAGCGCCATAAAACTCTAGTGTTTAACACTAATCAGGTGCCTCATATAAAATGCACGTGAGCATTGTATGCCTCAGCACTTAGCTCTGTTGGGTAATTATGGAGACCCAGATCTAGCCCAAATTGACTAAGTTCTTCTAATTGACCGAGCCTCTGTGCTCATGTTTTCCCAAGTTGATCTTAGTCCCAAACATGACTAATGATCTTTCAACTGATGATATTCAAAATGATGTTCATCTCACATCTCCTAAGTTAATTTTAGTCTCCAAAAATGACTAATGATTTTTAGATGATCCACCATGATCTTTTCCCTCAAATACAGGATTTGGTTTAAGGTTACATCTCTCCACACCTCTGATACATGTCGTTGTAATCCCTCAACGTCTTCAGAGAGGTGGCGAGTCCCGACAACAAACTACTTTTGGTGCACTTCCCAAATTGACGTGCACATCCTAAATCAAACCACATCCCAGAATGGGTGCGTCCTATATCATCGTTGTTCATCCCCTGACGTAACAAATACACATACGCGCAAGATAATCAATGGACAGAGACGTCTTTAAACTAAAACCTCACCTCCAAAATGGTGATCAACGGACCGAGACGTCCTTAAACTAAACCCACACCTCCAAAATGGTGATCAACGGACCGAGACGTGCCTCCAAAATGGTGATCAACGGACCGAGACGTCCTTAAAATAAAACCCCACCTCCAAAATGATGATCAACGAAACAAGACGTCCTTAAACTAAAATCTCACCTCCAAAATGGTGATCAACGGACCAAGACGTCCTCAAACTAAAACGTCGCCTCCAAAATGGCGATAATGGACCGAAACGTCTCTAAACTAAAACAACAGAGCCCAAATGCTCTCTTGTTGGATCCGAAACAAAAAGATGATCCTAAAACCCCGTTAAGTAGATCTTAGTCAAAAATTAAACTAACGTATCCTTAACAAAAAAACCAATCGAGCCCCAACTGCTCACAAACATTTAAGTTGATCTTAATCTCAAACCGGATTAACGATCCTTAAATAAAACAAACCCAAATCTAAGATATACGGATTTGGACTAATCCACGCCCTACGGGCGACAATATAAATTAGTCTTCGTATACAATCCACGGGTAACCAAAAATAAAACAAACACACACGATACAAAGTGAACTTCTAGAGCAGGAGAAAGTGGTTATTGCGATGCGGTAACGTAATTAACTGCAGGGGATTGCGCCTGTAGGAAAGAGCGTCCTTACAATCAAAAACCCCTCGGAAAATAGGGGGAATCTGAATAAGTCTTCTACAACGGCCGCATCCGTCCAAATCTCTGATACACGGAGCCATAAATCAACTTGGCATCTTCGAAGAGGTGGACGGATAAATCCAAATAGCATCTGCCCCCAAAATTCAAGCCAGGTGTCCTAACGTTCCGGTCGCGTCTTTTGGTGGTGAACAGATTCCGGCACGCTCGGTGGGACATTTTCCTTTTTCCACTCCACACTTCGTGTGTCGTGTCTCGCGAACAAAATCACGGTTTGATATGGTTGCCCTTGGACTCGAGGTTCTAAGATTTGGTGTCTTGTTCATGTGCAGAAGAAGAAGATAACATCAATGGCTTCCGGCTCACAAACTGCAACAGCAACTCCTGCTCCGCCCCAACTGGAGAAGTGACATACGGGCCCAATGCGGCCTCCATCTTTTCAATGCCGGTGGGGCAGGTGACTCAGGCCACCACTGGATTGTTCTTCGGGACCATGCTCCCGCCAGCAAGCTTCAGTGCCCCAGTGCTGCCACAGAAAGCTCTAAAGAAGTCGGTCTTTGATCGAGTTGCAACCACTACGGCCCCTCTCAATAGGTTGTCTAAGTCTGCCACCTCAGTCTTCAACATGCTGAGCCAAAGCTCAAGTGAGCCCGCAAAGAGGCTTGTGATACCTGAAGGGGTTATCCCAAAAAGGGTAGTCGTTCCAGCTCCGGTAGGTGAAGTCATCAAAAGTGCTTCCCCTACCAGAAAATTGGCCTTCGCAAGATTGGCCGTTCCCTCTCAATGGACGTCAATTTTCAACAGGCTGGCACCTGCAGCAGCCCCTAACCAAAGCAGGGGGCACGACGGAGCCGCTTCCACAACTGAGGTGGTTCCATTTGCAAGGCACGCTCGACGTTGCCACTGGCGTCGAGTGAGAAGAGCAGGGGGCAACTTCCCCTCCGGACTCACCCCACCCGCTCTAATGGTGGAAGTTGACGCTGCTGTTCCAACCGGGAACAACTTTGATCTACTTAGGAGGGTGCGAAAAACTCTCCGACCGCAGTGCTGAAGAAATCTCCACTTCCTGCTGAAAACATGACGCAGGGAAAGCCGGAGCAGCCCCCTCAGCGGCTGTCCTCCTAAATCCATAAAATCTAGCGGAAAGTCCAAGATTATATGATCAACAAGAACTACTCTCGTCAACCGGAGAAAATGAAGGTTCGATAGGAAGAAAATCATCCCTCCAGCATACAACGAGGGACTTCTTTCACACAGGCGCCTGCTATAATGGCTCCTTCAACTTCGACCTCCCACAAAAAGAGAAGGCCGGAGAATCTCCCACCACCGGCAGCAAATCCCAAAGGTGATGGATCCAAATGCCCCAAGTCTGGGGGCATGATCATGCACATGGTTTACATGGCTTTCGGGAAAGAGGAAAGACGTGCTTCCATGGGTCATCGGCCGCAAACTCGGTCATTGACAAAAGCTCAGGAGCAGCAACAAAAGCTCCAGGAGATGCTGACGAAAATGGTAGCACTCACCGGGCAGAAAGAAAGCCCGGAGTCAGCATCATAACATCGCCACGAGCAGGAGACCGATACAGAGTTCCTGCGAAGGAAGGATATGAAGGCCGCGGAACAGGCTGCTAATATAAAACAGATGGCGCTCTTGTTCCAAGACATGGTAGGAATGATGATCCAGCCAGAACCTCCAGCTGAAGGCCCGCCGATAATCATCGAGGACGACAGAGGGGAAACATCAAACTCTCTTCCAGCTTTATCAACAGCCAGGGAGGAAACGATCTCCAAGGCTGCCCTTGATGATTACATAGCTCAACAAATACGAGCTCATCAAGCGAGTGAAATGACTGGCCTAGTCGTCAGAACTGGGTGACCGTATCCGGGCTGGTATGATCAAATCAAGTACCCGCCGAGATATACGATCCCTAAATTCCTTGTGTACAAAGGGACAGGCAACCCGCATCAGCACGTCGCTTAGTTCATAGCTTTATAATGCAATACTGGAGGCGACGACAAATTGCTGCTTCGCCAATTCATTGGCAGCCTGTCAGAGACGGCGTTTGAATGGTACTCGGAGCTCCCAAATGACTCCATCAAAACATTCATAGAGATGGAACTGCTATTCACGTAGCGGTTTGCCAGCGCAAGCGAGCGCACCCTGATCACGGCATTAATCAATGCCAGGGTGAAGCCAGGAGAGACCTGGGTTCAATACACAATCCGGTGGCGGAACTTATAGTCAAAATGCGAACAACGCATCGAAGAAGCTCATGCCGTGGGCATGTTCGTAGGGACTCTGGATTCTCAGGCGACTGTGTCTATAACGTTCTTTAAGCCGACCACCTTCCAGGCCCTGATCAACAAGTTGGCACAAATGGACCGGATGGGCCACAGACCTTCCTCTTCAAAAATGGACCCTCGAAATGCCAAGGGTAAAGGGAAAGTGGCATTCGTTGCCAATACTCAACAACAACCGAGTGACCCGAAACCGGTTGCTTGCCAAAACAACGCGCGCCCACGCCAATCCCTAGAGGAGAAACTAGGACGTGCTTACTTGTTTCCTTGTGATAAAACGAGGAGATTGTTCGAACTGGCAGTGCGCAACAAACTCATCACTCTGCAGGACCCAAAATGTCCACCGTAGCCCGGTGACGTCAACAATCCCAATTACTGCTCCTATCACCGAATGGTGAGCCACCCCATTGAGGATTGCTATGTTTTCGAAAATTAGATCGAGGACCAGTATCAATGGGGGAAATTTGCGCTTTCTGAGAATTGGAGGGTGAACCCGCCACAGAGGCACGCTCTTAAAAAGGTGGATACGCCGGGGGCATCATGTTCGTTTGTGGAAGAAGCTCCGTGGGAAGTTTTCCTTTCAGCTAAAACCAAAAGAATGCTGAAGGATCTTCAAGCATGTCCGGCGATCAGGTGGAAAAGCCCGCTGGAGCCCGAGATCATTGAGAGAATGCTAAAACCACGCCCCACACCGAAAACTGCTAACGATGGGCAAAACACCCAGGTCAAGCCTTCAAAGTCTTCGAAGGGAAAGAAGAAGACCAAGAAGCCCGTGCAGCCTGACGACAAGCACACGGACCTGCAAAAGTACATCGACGCGCTGAAGGAGTACAACCAGAAGGCGCGGACCCCGGTCACCCTGGAAGAGTTTCTCAAGCATATCCTTAAGAATTGAGATAGTGATGATGATGAGGGAAATGACTCGTCAGGAGAAACCGAAGATTATGCAACAAGTTGCCACATGGTTTCTCATTCGTCGTTAAATATTGAAGAAAGTCTCTCGGCGTCGGAAAGCAACGCAGAGGAGCTGGGGGAAGGATTGGTGCCAAAATCCCCGGAGCTGCCAGAAGACCCAATTGACAGGCTGCTAAACGAGGCTTTTCAAAAGAGCAGAGCTGACCGAGAACGTGAAACGACTATATACAAAATGGCCAAGCATCGGCGTCAGGATGAAGAAGACGCAGCAAGCAAGAGTCACAAAGTATTCCAACCAGACCGAAGCACACTGCGACAAACAAAAGCAGTTTTAAGACAGAGAAATGGTTTGCCAAAGCCCTGTCAATAGGAATGAAGCCGCCATCTCTCAAGGGAGATATTCCCGGGGCCACATGCCTCAACGGAGAGATTTCACATCCGAACAATTGCCTATATCATCGGAGGGTCACCCACCCTACCGAAGAGTGCAATACCTTCAAGAAATGGTGGCAAGGATACGTTGCTCACCGACAACACTTCAAGAGGATGAAGCGCAAAGCTTGTCGGCAGCAAAGAAGCGCGATAGATGAATGTGAAGGAATGGCTGGCAACTATCATATGGTTGATACCAGTTCAACAAAAGGAAAATCCTAAGTTCTTACATCCGGGAGCGATTGTGAGGAAGAAATAACCCTCGGCTCTCTCTTCAAAGAATCCACCTCCGGAAAAGAAGAAGAGGAGAAGAACTGCGAGAATATTCAGCTGCGTAACCGCACGCTGCCTGAAAAGAACCTCGGGCCTACAAACAAAGGTTCGAGTAAAAGAGACAAGGGGAAGGAAAAAGTCCCTGAGGAAATTGCCCTCGATTATAGAGTCGTCAAAGAGCTTGCAGCCAAGGATCCGCCTAAGAAAAACAAGGTGGATTATAATGTTCTGGCACATCTGAGGAAGATACCCTCAAAACTGAGTATACTGGATGCTCTCCTCCCGTCTAAAGAAGCAAGTTATTCTCTAATCAGGCCATTACAGGAGCCCGATCAGTTCCAAGCTTTCCTTGCAGAAGAAAAGATGAAGGACGGGTTGGCAGAGATTCATACAGCTGACATTACATTCGGCAATGAAGATCTCCTCCTCGGAACGTGCGAGCACAACCGTCCTCTATATGTCACCGGGTACTGCCACGACATCAAGATAGGGAAGATCCTGGTCGATAACGGGTCCTCAGTCAACCTTCTCAACGTAAAGGTGCTGAAGGAGATTTGCATGAACGTTCAGCACCTGACTCGGGACAAAATTACCATCTCCGGGTTCGACTCGCAGTCATCACGGATGCTTGGGTCCGTGATATTGACATTACGCTTTGGGATGCTCGTCAC
Organism: Agapanthus africanus; assembly: GCA_030015575.1. Taxonomy (NCBI): domain Eukaryota; kingdom Viridiplantae; phylum Streptophyta; class Magnoliopsida; order Asparagales; family Amaryllidaceae; genus Agapanthus; species Agapanthus africanus. The sequence continues at coordinate 763,620,149 of JASDDO010000022.1, read as the reverse complement.
TGTCATCAAATTTTATATCATTGACGCCAAGAATTGCTACAACGCCCTGCTCGGCCGACCTTGGTTACACGAGTACAACGTCATCCCTTCTACATAACACCAGTGTATGAAGTATTTTAAAGATGGTCTCGAGTACACCGTTACCGGGGAGCTAAATCTATTCTCCGTAAATGAAGTCCGAAAATATGAAGACGCAAAGTACTTCCTACCGGATTTCAAAGACACGGAAAGATGTCATAAGCCGGAGAATAAACAAAAAGCCGTCGCCACCATCCCGGTCTTTGGGAGCGATACTGAGAAAGATGAAGAAATAGTCTACTCGGGGCAACCACAAGGCAACAGGCTAGGACCATCTACTCCTATTTTGGTCTTTGGCAGCGACTTTGAGGATGAGGTCAACGCCGTATTCTCCACTCGCTCATCAGCACAAACCATTACTGGAGCTGATCAGAGCTTAAAAATCATCATGGTTCCACAGCGGCATTACAGGAAACTTGATGTGCTCAATACATATAGTGTACAAGAGCTGCAGACTTTCTACATCCCTCCCAGGCGAAGAGGTGAAAAGATGATACTCTTCTACCAATCTACAGAAACCAGGATGGAAAAAGAAGTCTGGCATGGCGCCAATTTTGTGCTTGACAGGCTTCAACCAATCCGTCTGCCCAGATATTACACAGAGAGATTGAAAAAGCTATTAAGATGCCGAGGCGTACCCTTCAAACAAACCACTTGACAAGCCCAGTTCTACAACAAGATTTGGGACGTCCTCGGGACTCAGCGAAAGATGCCCAACGGAAGAATGGAGACGAGTGGGCTTGGATACGTTCAGTCAAATAAACGAGAGCGATTCCATAATTTCCACGTCATAAATGGCTTCGGTAAAGAAGGGAACGTTTTTCCAAATGGTCATAACATTGAACCAGAGTGAGATCCCGCCATAAGGACATCAAGTTCTTCGTTCGAAGAGCAGGTTGCTACGCTAATAAGGGAAGCAGGTCAAAAGGTTCGGGATGACCACAACCGCGAAATGGCCATTTAAGAGAAAGCCAGGACGCAACGTCTTACTCAGCAGTCTGCGGAAAGAGAAGAGTACGATACCCTTCACCCTCAGCCTGCTGTGCGCTCTCGTGGCAAGAAAAAAGGCCAACGCAGAGGCAAAAACAAGGTGAAGAACGAGAATGACGTTCGAAAACAGCGAAGCGGATCCAAGAAGCCACGCGATCGAGAAAATGTCAGCTGGAATCCATCGCTGATGAAGAAGATGGTCGGGAATACTCTTTCCCCCAATACAAGACTAGGAAAATATTCGACCTTGTCATTAAGCATCAAATGATGACGCTTCCGGAGTCTCGGCACCCCGAACAAATAAACGAGGTCCATCACCCGGCTTATTGTTCCGACCACCAAGCAATATGACATTCTCTTGAAGACTGCTTCACCTTCAAAAACTGGGTCGAAGACCAGTATCAGTAAGGCATGTTTTCTCTATCCAACAGTTAGAGGGTAACCCCACCATGAAAACATGAGCCAAAAGCAACCTATATTGTGAGGGTAAGTTCAAATCAACATAGAGCTTGGAAACGAACTTGTACCTGCTACGTGATAACATTCTCAAAGGAAGGGGAGCACGAGAATATGGATGACCTCTCCCAGTGCTTCGTAAATGAGAATGAGGACGAGATGATCTCAGAATTTCCACTGGCACCAAAAGAGTTGGAAGATGGGATACACATCACGGCGGACAGCTTAACGAAAATTGACTTGGGCACGGTAAACGATCCGAGGCCAAAGTTCGTCAGTGAGCTGCTGTCTAAAAAGCAGGTGGCCACACTAAAGGACGTGCTTATACAATATAAAGATTTCTTCACATGGAATTATTCCGAGATGCCAGGACTAGATCCAGAAATAGCGGTGCATAAACTGGCGATATCGCCGGATGTCAAGCCAATCAAACAGGTGCCAAGAAGAATGCGGCTCGAGCTCGAGATGAGTATCAATGCCGAAGTCAAGAAACTAATTGACTCCGGCTTCGTCTAAGAAGTTTAGTATCCCGATTGGATTGCCAACATTGTTCCTGTGATGAAGAAAAATGGAACAGTGCGCATCTGCGTGGGCTTTCGACACCTTAACAAAGCTTGTCCGAAGGAGGACTTCCCAGTACCTGTTACTGAGCTGATGATCGATAACACGTCCACTCATGAAGTCTTCTCCTTCATGGATGGATCTTCAGGCTACAACAAATAAAAATGCATCCTGAAGACCAAAAGCATACCGCCTTCCGGACTCCGCAAGGCATATTTTGCTATAAGGTGATGCCTTTCGGTTTGAAGAACGCAAGCGCTACCTACTAGAGGGCCATGACGAAGATCTTCGATGACCTCATTCATGAGATTGTTGAATGCTACATTGACGACCTTGTGGTGAAGAGCAAATCTTATGAGGAGCACTGGGAGCATCTAGATATAGTGTTCCAACGTCTTCGGAAATACAATCTAAAGATGAATCCTCTGAAATGCGCGTCTAGAGTCTCCTCAGGCAAATTCCTAGGATTCATCATACGACACCGAGGCATCAAAATAGACTCATCAAAGATCAAGGCGATTATGGAAATGCCCACGCCAAGAACTCTCAAACAACTGCGGTCTTTCCAAGGAAAGCTCGCGTATATCCGACGGTTCATAACTAACCTTTCCGGCAAATGCTGCCCCTACAACCATCTAATGAAGAAGGGGACCTCGTTCGTTTGGGATCATAAATGCAAAAGTGCACTGGACGAAATCAAGCAATACCTGCAGAACCCGCCGATACTGACCGCTTCGGTTAAGGGAAAACCCCTTATCCTATACACAACAGCCTTGGAAGGTTCTCTAAGCGCGTTATGGGCACAGGAGAACGACCAGGGGAAGGAGGGAGCTCTCTACTATTTGAGTCGAGTTCTCCTGGGGGCAGAAAACAACTACTCCCCTATCGAAAAGCATTGCCTGGCACTGATCTTCGCGATAACGAAGCTTCGACATTATGCCTTGGCACATGAGGTTCATCTCATATCAAAGGTGGATACTCTCAAATATTTGATATCAAGAGCCATACTAACAGGAAAGCATGCCAAATGGGCCCTCCTCTTAATGGAGTTCTCGATAACGTATCGATCCCTCAAGGCAATGAAAGGCCAAGCCATCGCCGACTTTCTCTTTGAGCATCCGATACCAGCCGACTCTCCCTTAAATTGCGAATTGCCAGATGAATATGCATTCGATGCAATTGAAGGGGAGAAGGAAGGAAATAATGCTCGATGGGAACTCTACTTCGACGGAGCATCTTCCTTAAAGAAGCGAAAGCAAAGCACCCCCATAATCAAAACTGGGGTGGGACTTATCTTCGTGACTCCGCAAGGAGGGATAATGCGTTTCGCCCTTTCTTTAACAGAGCCGAGGACAAACCGAGACTGAGTACGAAGCTTTGATAGCGGGTCTTGAGATTACTGTCGACATGGGAATCGAAAACCTCCTCATAAATGGAGACTCCCAGCTAGTCGTTAGCCAAGTAAATGGCGACTATCAGACGTGTAAACCAGAGTTGGTAAAATATGGCGAAAGAGTACAGCAACTGCTGACTCAAATTCCCTCCTACATCTTGAAAAGCATACCGCGTGCGGAAAATAGCAAGGCGGATGTGTTAGCCAAGCTCTCTAAAGAACTGGCTGACGAAAACCTCGATGATGTAAGGATCATTGTGCAAAGCCGCCGGATTCTCACGCCAGCAAAAATATCTCCAGAGTCATCTGAAAGAAAGGAAGCGACCAAACAAGCAGCCTTCCAATTAGAGGATGAAGAAAAGGCTAAGGATTGGAGAGAAGTCTTCATAGACTACATCAAATCCCATCGAACACCCGAAAACGCATCTTCAAGACATCAGCTCATGAAACGAGCTCTGTCTTTTGCCTTCGTCAATGATACTCTATATAAGAGATCGTTTGACAGTTTGTGGCTAAAGTGCCTAGGACCAGAAGAAGCAAGGAGAGTCATCCAAGAAACCCACGGCGGACTCTGCGGTTCTCATCAAGCTGGGCCAAAAATGAAGCAGAAGATCAAGAGAATGGGTTACTATTGGCCCATAATAATTCAGGACTGCCTCGAATATACGAAGTAGTGTCACTCATGCCAAATTCACAGGGACTTCATCCACCAACATCCAAATCCACTACGCTCAACGGTAGCCAGCTGGCCATTCGAAATGTGAGGAACCGATATAATCTGCCCCATTGAGCCAGCGTCATCCAAAGGACACCGGTTCATACTGGCAACGATTGACTACTTTTCTAAGTGGGCGGAAGCAATACCACTAAGGGGAGTGAAGACGGAGAATATTCTCCACTTCTTCAAGACACATGTCATCTACCGGTTTGGCACTCTGCGACAGATAATCTCGGATAATGGACCAGTCTACAGGAGCCATAAAATCAGCCGCTTCACAGAACATCACAAAATAGACTGGAGATACTCTTCAGTCTATAATTCTCATGCCAACGGTCTAGCTGAAGCTTTCAATAAGACCTTGACCAAGATTATAAAGAAAATGGTGTTCAGGAACAAAATGGACTGGCACGAATGGTTGCACGAAGCTCTTTGGGTGTACCAAACAACGTTTAAAATAGCTACGAATAGAACACCATACGCATTGGTATTTGGCATTGCGGTACTCACTTTGGAAATAGAACTCTCTTCTCTCCGAGTAGCGGTTCGATACGAGCTAACAGATGACGAAAATGCCCATCTTCAGCTTTAGGAGCTTGACGCCCTCGATGAAACTTGCCTCGTGGTGCAGCAAAACCTGGAAGCTTACAAAGCAAGGATGACGCGGTCATACGAAAAACTGAGTAGGCCGAGAACATTCCGCCAAGGCGAACTCGTGCTAGTCATCAAAAGACCAATGATCCCCAATCGTGCAAGACGGGAGAAATTCGAGCCAAACTATGAAGGCCCGTACATCATAGACAAGGTTTATCAAGGTGGGGCCTATTTTCTCATGGATATGCATGGCGAAAAACCCTTCAGGTCAATAAACGGTCGATTCCTCAAGAAATACCATACTTGGTGAGTCACAACTTAGGTCAATGATAGACGACGACGCTCGTGTCCGCTCGCTATCTTCCTGAGTCAAAACTCTAAGTGGTATTCGGAAAAACTTCGCCTTAAACATGGCGACAACGGACCGTAATGTCCTTACACTAAAACTTCACCCCGAAAAAGGTGATAATGGACCGAGATGTCCATAAACTAACAACGGACCGTAATGTCCTTAAATTAAAACTTCGCTTCCAAAATGGCAATAATGGACCGAGATGTCCCTAAACTAACAATGGACCGGAATATCTTTAAACTAGCACGTCGCCTCAAACACGGCGATAATGGCCCGAAATGTCCCCAAACTAGTGCTCCGCCTAAACATGGCGCATCGCCCCAAACACGGCGATATCCTCACTTGAGATCTATATTGTAATCAAAGCTCCAATGGCGAAGACTGCAACTCAAGTCCCGCAGGTTACACATTTACTCCAGCGGTGAAGTCACCCCTAAGTCCCATTGGAAAACATATGGGTGTTAAAAAAAGGGCATGTCCACAAGCAAAATAGGCACGGATGAAAACCCGAAAGGGCGCCCTGAGTAAAAACAGCAGGGCCACCGGCGAGTTTTTGAAAACCTGAAAGGGCGCAATCTCGTTGTTAAAAAAAACAGTACGTCTACAAGCAAAATGGGCATGGATGAAAACCCGAAAGGGCGCCGTGAGTAAAAACAACAGGGTTATTGGCGAGCTTGTAAAAACCAGAAAGGGTGCAATCTCATAAAATTTTTACTTACGAGATCCTCTCGACTCATAAGGAGAACCCCCCATATGAGACCCTTACGGCTCATAGGATTCAAATTCTTAAGTTATAGGGATCCAAACCTGTCCTTAAGCCGTCGTATTCCCCAAGTTGCCCTACAGGCGGTATAATGCTGGCCCCTGTATACAATCCACGGGCACAAATAAACGTTTCCCCCACCAAGTTCCACCAATCACAAGAAATGTCCTCATATGGTGAACGACACTTGTAAGTCCTCTCGACTTATAAGGAGAAAACACTCTTGTAAGATCCTTACGATTTATAAGAGAACATACATTTAGAAATCCTCATGATTCCTAAGGAGAAAATACGCCTACGAGATCCTCACAACACGCAGGGAGAAATAACTTTATGAGACCCTTACGGCTCATAGAGTCGAAAAGCCTTAGTTGACAGGATCCTAACCCTGTCTACTAAGCCACCTTTGTTCAAATCAGTAAACGCAAATGATAATTCGCTCATGGCAATATTCCATTCGTAGCGATGTTGATGCTTAAATCGGTATCTTAATGCAAGTCCTCTCAAGGCAAATGATGAATCGCTCCTGGCAATATTCCAGTCGTAGCGATACTGATGCCTGAACAGGTATCAAATTCCAAGTCTTTCCAAGGCAAATGATGATTTGCTCTGGCAATATTCCAGTTGCAGCGATGCTGATGCCAAAATTGGTATCAGGTTTCAAGTTCCATACCCGCAACAAAAAATCAGCGAGCAAAAAATGCATATAAAAATAGCCGAAATGATGGGGCAACTCGCAATAAACATCAGCGGGCAAAAAATATATGCATATAAGATAGCCGAAATGTTTGGGCAATTCGCAATAAAAAGCAGCGAGTAAAAATATAAAAATAGCCGAAATGATTGGGCACTGCGATAAATAGCTGAAATGATTGGGCAATCACGACTTTCGCGATATGAAAAGCTGAAAATATAGAGCATCGCGGAAATAAAAAATAAAATAAAATAAAATTTCCTTTGCCCTGCAGGTAATTCTACATCAACCCCTTTATACAATCCATGGGCAAAAATGAAAGGGGAACCATATTTTCCCACCAGGCTCCGTCAAAGGGAGAACCAAGTCTTGACGGTTCATAAAACAATCTAAAGACTGTCCCGACATTCATCTTGTGGCAGTAGACGCAATGTCAACAACGACGTTCCTTCTCACTCCAGCAGGATGCAGATGCGACGTCAACAAAGACTCCAGGGTCAAAAACAAAATGGGGCCATGGCAAAATTCCTAGCTCCAAGTCTTGACGGTCCACAAAACAACCTAAAGACTACTACGGCATTCCTTCTCACTCCAGCAGGATGCATACGCAATGTCAACAAAGGCTCCAAAATAGCCAAATCAAAAGGAAGCGAAGGCAAAATTTCTAGCTTCAGGGTCTTGATGGCAACTCAAATAAAACCCGAAAGACTATCAGAGATCATCCCACACCAATGCGGAGTGGTTATGACTCATCGGGGCTCCCAAATTGAGCCTAAGCTCAAGTAAAAAGCGACATGGCAAAATTCCTACCGCTTGCTCTTCCGACGGTCAAATTGCCTGAGAAGATTACTTGAAGACGTCTTGTCCAGCCCCCCAAGGGATCAGAGACACGACAGTCGCGGGGCTACTCGAACAGCAGTGTAAAGACTGCATATCGGGGAATGCATCAGCCAACGTGACGGTACCGCGGACTAAAAACCCTAGTACCACAAAAGCTAACGGACCTCTGTCGCAAAAAGCAAGGGTCATCTATGACGTTAGGATAAGTTTTCCTACAAGCCCAAGGGGGGTAAACTGAACAAACTCCGAAATGAGTACATAAACTAGAGACTCCGGAATGAGTGAATAAACAACAAGCTCCGAAATGAGTTTATAAACTAGAGACTCCGAGATGAGTGCATAAGCCACAAACTCCGTAATGAGTACATAAACTACTTTATATTAAGTCAAGACAGCAAAAGAAAGAGAAGCGCTAGTATGAAATGAAATATGTCTTTTATTCATGAATCAAAATGAATACAAGATACTCTTATTTATGAATGAATACAAAAAAGGGGGAGAATATACAGTGACAAAAATGTATAAGTGGGCGGATGGTTCAATAGGCCGGCAAGTTCGTCGTTCTTCCGCTGGACTTCGGCTTCAAGCTCCATCAGTGCTGCAAGACGAGTCCCTGCTTGGGTCTGTTGATTCCGGTATGAAGCGAACCGACTTTCAAGCTCTTTCTCAGCGACTTTGTGGGCTTCAACCATCTCACGGGTAAAAATGACGGCTTTATCGAGAGCCACCACTTCTGTGATAGCCTTTTGAAGCATCCAAAAAATTTCATATGCGCGGGTGGTCTTGGCAGTGAGCTGAGCTTGAAGTTCCGCCAAAGCTTTCGAAGCCAACTCCCTCGCTGAAATCTTCCGGTTGAGCCTCTTCTTGCATGACTGGAGATTGGCTGCACATCATTCGACCCATCCACGCAGGCCCGCTTTTACAGACAAAAGGTCGGAGGGAAGGCTTATGCATTCAATCACATGTAGATAGGCTTCCACTCTACGGTAATACTCAACCCAGGTGCGCACCAATGCCTCGTCATGATAAGTGGCAAGAACATATATGGAAGCGTTGGCTTCGGCAGCGAATTCTTCGTCCGCGACAGAAATACCAGCACGAAGATCTTCGATGAGAGCTGCCAGGGAATAAACTCTCTGTCTTACCATCCTCTCATATGCGCGTCGGGCGTAAGGACCTAGTGGCATGGGTATCCGAGAATCTAATGGGGTCAGGGCTGGCAAAGCTGTGAGGATATACGTGCGGTCAGTTATAGTTTCGAATATAAAGTAAGCAAAATGAAGCTAGAAATAAAATGTCACTCACCCACAGTCATGCACGGCGGGCTTGAGAGATCCCCGGTCCATCAAGAATCTCGACTTCGTCGTCGGCTTCCTGAACTGTGGTTTAAAATGAGGGCATATCAGCATCATGATAAAAATATAAAACAAAAAGGGTGAAAGAATACCGACCTTGGCCGGAAGAGGGTACTATGCTTTGTGGAGGTATCGCTTGTGGGGCCGCCATGTCAAGCAATCGCTGGAAGGTTTTCCTCGGGGAAAGATCCATGATGGAAGCCTCCAGCTCCTGCAATTCTGAGGAAAGGAAAAGTTCAGATAATGAAGGGATCGTTAAACAAAATGTGTATGTATAGAAGATTACCTTCGATACTTCGCCCGCCCTGAACTGGAGGGATGGCAACTTCGGCAGCCTCCTCTACACCCTCAGGTGCATCACTGAGGATATGCGTGAAATTTATAGCCGGCATGGCAGCCTCCAATAAGGGGACGAAAGCCGCCGCGGAAAGCCCCGAGGCGGGGTTAACAGTTTCAGCAATCTCTTCTACACCCTCCGGTGCGTCACTAGAGATATCCATGGGATCTATAGCCAACAAGACCACCTCTGTCGGAGGAGTAGACGCGGAAGGGACAGCAGCCACCACCGAGAGCTCCACAGCAAGGATAGCAGCTTCAGTAATCTCCTCTACACCCTTTGGTGCGTCACGGGAAATATTCGTAGAATCCGCAGCCATGGCTCGATCTGGACTCAAATCCACTTCCGCTGCAGAAGACCCTGCAAAGTTTTCGCAAAAATAAGAAGGCATAAAAGTAATACAAATTACTCGCCAAAAGAAGGACACGAAAAATACGCATACCAATATGCCAGGAAGCCTGAAGTGTGGCTTTTTCGAGCCGTTGTTCTTTTCTGATTAAATAGGCTCGCCGGGCTTCATGTGCAAATAAATGACTACCCGTCTTTAGTGCAAGCTCGTTTTCAGAAGCATCCGAGATGGGCTGTTTGAGGGCCCGATCTTCTTCCATTAACAGAGGACCCATGTGTACCCTACGTAATGATGGGTCAACGTCGTAGAATACAACGGGGGGAAAGGCTTTCTTCGGGACGCGCACGTTTTCAGTCTCGTCTTGTGAGCGCCTTAAAGCCTCGGCCAACTGCCCGGCCTCCTCGGTAGACGAACCCGAAAAGAGAAGGCCGTTGTCCGGCTCCTGCATAGATATCGGCTCGTCCTGAATAAAGGGCTCGGATTCGAGGAAAGTGTCGAGTAGGCCGGCGACCGATTTCTTTCTCCTTTTGGAGTCTGTGCTAACGCTAACGGAGGAGTGCTTCCTCCCCTTGGTGTTTTGGCACGGCGTTACCCAACTTCGCCTTCAGTATCACCTTTTGGTGATACCACCGTGGGTGCTTTATCGGAAACTTCTGCCTGGGCTCTAGTACGCACCGGCATACCAGCGGTGCGAGGGGCTGATTCTATTTCTGCGACTTTGGGGATAAGCACTGAACCACTATCCCTCAGAGGAGGGCGAACCACCGACCACGGACGCAATGGGGAGCTGTTGACCTGATCCAGAACGGGAGCTCTACAATCGAAAAGCACCCGTCTCTCCTCTGCAATGACGGGGCCGACCCGATGGCGGTACCAACCCTTGAAGGACCCCACAGGCTTTGGGAGATAGTTGGGCTCCGGGATCATGAAAAGGGAGCCAGTGTTTAACCGCATGAAATGGTGAATGACATCGTGAGTAACTTCCAGAGAGAGGGCATGCTCAACTAAAAATGCCTTTAAAGGAACGCCCTGGTTGTAGCCTAATTGCTGGGCGAAGCGATGCGGATTATACCGCATGAAGAGAGCAGTGTCATTCTAGCGGAACACCAAATAACCAGGCCTGATCGAGTATGGATGCATAATCTCCTTAGGATTTAAATCCGGAACCCCACCCTTCGACAAATCAAACAATTGCTGAAAGGGCTTTGCTGGAGCGGAAAGGACTCGATCGCTGAAAACCATTCCGCATTCATTTGAGTACGGATTCAGCAGTACGCGGAGAGCCCCTAACTGGGTCGGATCGGGAGCGGAAGCATCAACCAACCTCATGATCTGCGGGAAAGTATACGATTCATAAAAATCGGGTCGCTGGTGCGCAGCAAATGCTTCCAACACATGCATCTCGATCCATGACATGAAGTAGTGGAGGGAGAAATTCATGGTATTCGCACCCAGGTTTGAAGTATTAGCGACAACTCTTAACCCGTGATATAGATGCGACTACCCTGTGATGCCAACAGCTAATCATGCTCCTCCAGCTATGCGATGAGCAGGATAAAAAATGGAGGCTTTCATAAAGCGGCGATGCATCGGCATGGCGAACCAGCTGAGCCAAAGACTGATAAAGCCGACGAAGAAAGTTTCTTCGTCCATGGCAGGGGACGCGATCTCATCGAAATCTATGGTTAATGAGTTTAGAATATAGAACTTCGGCAAGTCTTCCTCTTTGGCGTGCAGTTTCCTCATCCCGAATCCAAAAGGGTCTTAATTTTCGCGAATTTTAGAGCCTTTTTGGATAAGACATCCCCGCGAAGGAAGCAAGCAATAAAAGCGTCAAAGGTGACACCTTTCCCTTCCGATATCACGAACAGCTTTTTAAAGATACCCAGGGCCTTGATTAGACTCGAGTACTTATGATGAACGACGTTCTCAATCATCAGGCCGTCAAGCATAGCGGGCACCGTATCAAACACATACTCATCAGGAGGTGGCAACTCTTCGTAGTACACTCCCCTAATCGGCAACTTGGATATCTCGCGAAACTCTTCCAGTGAAATCGAAACCTCACGATCCCCTAGCAAGAATGTGTTGGTGAGAAGATTCCATTGATTCAAGAAAGCCTTAACCCACTAGACGTGAGGGGCGTGATAATAAAATAACGACGCATACACTGCTTGGTACAGACCAACCTTTTGCAAATGTGCGCGTTGGGTAAAGAGAATATATCGAGCCCAGGGAAGGTAGCCCACTGGGTGGCGGGGGATAACGCCTACCTTATAAACCTGCCCCCAGGGCTGAGCTTCACCCTGACATATTCGGCGCCCCAGAATATCAATAGCCACCATGGGTTGGTTGGGTATCCCGGTCGTTGATGGATCAAGTCAGCCCTTAGGACTCCAGTTAGTCTCCTCCACCGCATAAGCAGTCCGTGGGCGTTTCATCAGTGATATAGGACGGATGGGTTCTGTCGGCGCTTCACAGGTAAAGCTACGGCGGCCCCTGATGATATGACTGTACCACGTCCCCCACAAGAGAAGACTATTATGGTTTATGTCATGTGCCCTAATCATCGCCATAACCTCCTCGTCAGATGGCGATTGCAGAAAAGCGACTTCTGAGCGAGTGTAAGGGAAGTCGGGAAGTGAGGCCATCGTTCCTGAAATAAGAGGAAAGGAAAAACCCATTAAAATAATAATAATAATAAATAATAAGGTAAAATAAAATAAAAGAAAAGAAAACCGTGATGTGTATTTCACGGGACCACTGCCTGCAAAACCAATAGACCCCACAAAATCAATATGACGGCTCACCAATGATGAGACGAGATAATCATTGTGAGAATCAAAGAGGATTCTCATTAAATAGGCAACTGGAGTTTAAGCAACTCTTGACATCCTTAAAGAAAGATGAGTTCTGTTAAAATACCCAACAAATTCAAATTTGTGAAGATAAGAATAAAACCCTATAATGAAAACATTCTCAAGAACACCAGGGAGTGAATTTCCCGAAGGACCCTATTGGTCTTTCAGAGCTAAGCTCTTTGGTGAGGAATCAAATTCCTGTTAAAAGCAATGGAATTAAATTCCAGAAACCCCCATGAGGGGAAACGAAGGAATGGAATTAAAATTCCAAAAGATCAGAGGAGAAGCGCCTGATCTTCGAAGACATTAGGGTTCACCACATAAAAGATTCTGTCTTTTTGGATCTCTAAGAGATCGGTTCCAAAAGAGAGAAAAGCTCTTACAGTGGATTTAAAATCTAAGAAAAAAATATTAATTAATTAAAAAAAGGGTTTTTTGTTCCTAAGAAAAAATCTCGTTCAAAATCTTTATCTAAAAAAGGTTCTTTCTGACAAAATTTAACTCTGAAATTTCAATGAGCAGAGAACTAAGCGCTGAGAGGAGAATTAAATTCTCAAGAAAAGACTAAGGAAGAAGATGAAGAAAAAGTGACCCTTTTCAACAGTTAAGCCCTCTCATTTATAAGACGTGAAGGGGGACGGTTCATCTTCCCGTTTCCCTAGGCAATCCAACGGTTGCGAAGGCAGACAGCGTTGCACTCACGTGCAATCCATGTGAGAGCAACGCTGGGGGGGCATTTGTTCCCTTATAAAAAAAGGGAAGATGGAAAATTCTCTACTGTCCAAGTCTCACGTGTTAAACATGTGAGCGCTTATATGCAATGCATGTAGGCTCTGTGAATAGGCTAAATAAGCCTCACGTGTTTAACACGTGAGAGCCTATATGCAATGCATATAGGCATTGCAAATCAAACAACTATAGGCTTAATAAGCCTCATGTGTTTAACATGTGAGTGCTTATATGCAATGCATATAGGCGCTGCAAATCAAACAGCTGACAAACTAAATAAACCTCACGTGTTAAACACATGAGGGCACCTCCCTACGTAGAATTAAATTCTACTCAATAAGGGATCGTTGGATCAAACATCCAATGGTGATTAAGTATAGAATTAAATTCTATTGAGGAGGGATATTTTCTGTTAAACAGAAAGTTGGTGGATCAAAGATCCCATAGTTCTCCGCTGAAAACCGGAGACGGAACCGCGCAGGTTCGTCTTGCTTGAATTTGGGGGTAGATGCTATTTGGTTTTATCCGTCCACCTCTCCGAAGATGCAAAGTTGATTTATGGCACCGTATATCGGAGGTTTAGACGGATGCGGTCGTTGTAGCAGACTTCGTCAGATTCCTCCTCGTTTGAGGGGTTTTTGATTGTGGGGACACTCTTCCCTACAGGCGCAAGCCCCTGCAGTTAATTACGCTACCGCATCGCGGTAACCACTTTCTCCTTCTCACGATGGCCACTTCGTATCGTGTGTGTTTGTTTTGTTTTTGGTTGCCCGTGGATTGTATACGGAGACTAATTTATGTGGTCGCCCGTAGGGCGTGGATTAGTCCAAATCCATATTTTCTTAAGATTTGGGTTTTGGTTTGGGTTTAAGAATCGTTAATCTCATTGAGATTAAGATCAACTTAAACATTCGTTAAGGATACGTTGGTCTAATTTTAGACTAAGATCAACTTAACGTTTGTTAAGGACACATTAGTCTGATTTTAGACTAAGATCGACTTAACAGGATTATTTAGATCCAACAAAAGAGCATTTGGGCTCTATTGTTTTAGTTTAGGGACTTTGCGGTCCAGTTTAAAGACATCATAGTCTATGGAGTTTAGAGACATCATAGTCTGTAAAGTTTAAGGACATCATAGTCCATGAGTTTAAGGACCCCACAGTCCGTAAAGTTTAAGGACGTCATAGTCCATGAGTTTAAGGACTCCACAGTCCGTGGAATGTCTGGTTGTCGGGACTCGTCACCTCTCTTAAGACGTTGAAGGATTACAACGACAAATATCAGAGGAGTGAAGAGATGCACCCTTGAACCAATATTGGTTGGGAGATCTGTAGTCCAATTTAAGATTAAGATCAAAGATTTATGAGCATATGGGCTCAATTGATCTGAAGTAGGGATTTGTAGCCAACTTGGGCTCGGCCCATTCAGTTAAAATGCTGAGTATTGGTTCTGACAATTGTTTTTGTCTTTTACTGAGTGCTGAGCACTCATTATAGCTCTGGGGCTTTTTTTTATAGAACAGTTTATGTTCATTTAGTGCGCACATGAGAAGCACGTGGCGCGCTTGGCGCTGTGCTCCAGACAATGAGCGCATGCGCTTCTAGCAAGTAGCGCACACGTGAGGAGCACGTGGCGCGCTTGGCGCTATGCACCAGACAATGAGCGCAGAGCGCTTCTGTCAAGTAGCGCACATATGAGGAGCACGTGGCGCGCTTGACGCTGAGCGCCAGTCAATGAGCGCATTGCGCTTCTGGTGAAGTAGCGCATACATGAGAAGCACGTGGCGCGCTTGGCGCTGAGCGCCAGTCAATGAGCGCATTGCGCTCCTGGTGAAGTTTGGAGCGCTAAGACTCTGCAACGCTATGCGTTAATTTTGGAGCGCTGAAGCGCTTCTTTTGATTGGAGCGCTATGGCACTTTTTAGGCAGCTTTTGCTCCCTGAGAATTAAATTCTCTTTCTTATAAGAGACTTTGTCTCATGGATCTAAGAACAAAGTTCTTATTATTTTTATAGGAGATGTTTCAACCTCTTAGATTTTTGGTGAAAGGCTTTGACTTTTTGGATCTGTGAACCTAAAAGAATTGAATTATTCTCCCCCCTTTTTATAATGAGATATTATAATCTCTGAAAGACAATTTGTCTTATAGATCTATGATCTGAAGAAGATTAAGTTCTTCTCCTTATTTTTATGATGAGATACTTTCATCTCTGTTTGTGAAAGACCTTGGTCTTATAGATCTATGATCTTAGAAAAAGAAGTAAATTCTTCTTTTTATATGAGATGATCTTTCTGTTCTTTTTTTATCTTGAAGAAAATCTTCTTCTTCTTCTGAGAGCTTGCTCTTCGTCTTTGAATTTTCTCAAAGTTTATGGGGGGTTCCTCTATATCAGACTTGAAGTCTTGGGGCCTTTATATAGGGCAAGATGATTTGTTGAATCAGTTAAAGAGATCTTTTCTCTAATTGATTTGGGGATTTCCCCACCGTTGGAGCTTTGCTCTGATTGGGGGAAACAAATGCCCCCCCACCGTTGCGCTCACGTGGTTCACACGTGAGTGCAGCGGTGGCAGCATCTGCGCCCTTAGATCAACTTAGAAGTTGAAATGGCTCTTAGTGCCTATAAATAGGACCCTTGGCCCTTTGAGATGATCTCTGTTCATCTTCTTATTTTTTTCTGAGAATTATTTCTCCTTCAAAGCACAGCTCTTCGTCTTAAGAATTTTCTTAGGGACAAAACTTTTTCAAAATTTTAGGTAAAAATTAAATCTTTCTAGGGTTTCACCCATCAACAGAGCTTTGCTCTTTTCAAATCATATAGATTTTTAGGGTTTCTCAATAAAGCATTGCTCTTCATAGATCTAAAGAGATCTTTCTTAGGGTTTCTTAATCCATTAACAGAGCTTTGCTCTTTTCAAATCATATAGATTTGTTAATCTTTCATGAAAACTCTTAGAGTTTGTTCATAGATCTTGAAGATCTCGGAATTTTTGATTCATTAAAAAGCTTTGCTTTAAATTTTCTGATGGGTTATTCCATCATTTTACAGAGCATGACACTTCAAGATTTTTGAGGAATTTTATTCCTTTCATCATCAGAGTTGACAGATGTCACTCTGTTGTAGAGCGCTGCTCTCAATGGGAGATTTACTCCTTGGCCCGAGGGATCCTCATTAAATGAGAATCCTTTGAGGATTTCCTCGTTTAATGACAGTCTCATCAAATGATGAGACTGTTTTATTAATAATGAGTTATCACCTAGATTGTGTGGGTCCCTTTTGGCCCCCTTTTTACTGCATTGCAGTGTGGTACGGATTTAAAATACCAAGTACCGAACTTGACTAGTAGCATTGACGGCTAACTTTGTTCTTTTCTGCGCAGGTACCATGTCTTTCGATACTTCGTTTCCCTTTGTCCCTTCAGAAGGCGGATTCTCTACAGCGCCAGTGGATAGGGAAGTCTTCGCATTGATAAAAGATCATGACCCAGAACACAAGAATCTTCATTTATGGGGAATATGGTACAACCAGATTATCAGGGGCCGACGGAGCTTTTCTTGCGCGACACCTTCGGAGCCTATCTCGGCGATCCCTTATGCAGATGCACCCCCAATAAACTATGCCATGGAGGAGGTCAATTGGACTTCGGAGGGTCTTCTTCAGCCTTCTATGGCTGCAATACCCGTACAGCCACCGGTGGCTTTGGATACTCTAGGACGGCGTATATGCCAGGGTGAGTCGCGTTCTTGGGTACAGCCATATAACATAGGCTTAACTCCCCGTCATCCAGCCGGATATCTGCAATGGGCCCGCTATATTTTGTCGGCTAAGAAGTCGCAATTGCTGAAGCTTGGGTTGTATCCCGCAGTTTATACGTCTCTCTTCCAGTATTCCATGCCTCCTGCCTGGTGGGTCAAGGCTTTTCTGGAGCAATGGAACATTCCGACCCACACCTTCCTTCTATTGGATCGAGAAGTTTCAATTTCTTTAGAGGAATTTGCCGAGGTTTCCGTCTTACCGGTTAGGGGAGAACACTATGAGGAGCTGCTTCCTCCGGATGAGTATATTTTTGCCACCAAATCAGTGGTAATGGGTTTTACCCCAGAGAACACCATTCAACACCAATTCCCAAGTTTGATAAATGTGTTGAATATCTATGAGGGCCTCTTTCTCGAATCCGGAGGCCGCGGGGTTAATTTCATAGATTTTATCGCCCGTTTTCTCCTTTCGGAAGTCCTGTCGAAGGAAGTGATGAAATTTGCCAAACTCGACGATCTTTTTTGTTTCGGTTTGGACAACCAACTGGCAGCGGAGGCGGATCAGAGAAATTTCTTTCTCCCCAACACCCCGGTCGTTGATTTGTAGAGATTTTTAATGATAAAAAATATTTGTTAACCGTAATCAAGAACGGCGTCGCTTGGTAGCTAGCCGGTGAATACGGGTCGGTCCACAGGGATGTTGTGTATTTTCTAATTTGGTCTAACGAGTTAATTCCAAACGGTGTGAATGCATTATCGCTAAAAACTAAAACTGATTTATACTAAGACTAGAATCTTGCTAGGGTTAGGTTTAGGTTAAGTTTGGAAATTGAAGATTTCCTCACCGCTTTCAATGCCCTAATTTAGATCTTTTTAGGTGTTATGGCAATAATTAATAAAGGGGATTAGTACCATCGGGAAGAAACGATGTTTCTTCCTCTAGGTTCTAGTCCTTCCTTTCTTAATTGTTACCCTAACCTCCATGGAAAACATACACAACCGGTCGTTTATACTACGGTATCACCGTTACCTCGTGGGGTAGGATGCCGTAGGGAACGGTGTGTGTATGTATGCATGGAGTCCTATTAATTATACGTGATGGGCAAGAAAAGGGTGAGAGATTTTCATCTCTCAAGCCTTCCCCAAATCTAACCCCAACAAGCGAGGAGACTAATCGCTCATTAGGGAATTGAAAAACATTTCTAAACTATCTAACTAGGGCAAATAAGAAAATTATACTAAGGCAGAAATAAATTTAACTAGGGAAAATGAAAAGAAACTTACTTTATTGATGGCTCTCTCCAAACATGTACACAGGAATTTACAGATCTGAATAGATGAATAAAAAGAGGCATAACCTAAAAAAGGTTTTAGGGCTTCTATTTATAGATTCATAGAAACCTTAGGGTTACAGTCGACGCACATCTGTTTTTACAATTTTACCCCCTAAGAAACCTAACTAATACACCGACGCACCGACACGAGGAATTTCCACCGACCCGGGCTTCGCACGGCAGCGAATCCGCGGCCGTATGGAGAGCTTGGTTGCTGATTTCTTCTGGGTTGTTTTATGTTGCTTTTGGCTCCTTGTTTCTTCAGTTGTTTTCTCATATTGGCTTCTAGATTTCTTCTAGATCTCCACAGTGAATAATTGTAGTGGACTTTTACTGTTGCTTCGTGACGAAGTCTTGAACCTTGCGCTGCCTTTGTTCTTTGTGAACTTGTTCATTGATCTTCAATGTTCCTCAAGATGTAGGCACGATCAAGATTCCACCATTTATCGGTCGTAGTCTCACTTTTGCATCGTCTTTTTTCATCATTTTCACTGTTTTGTTCCGAGAACCTGTAACCTGCAACTATATGTACCAGACATGGGTCAAAAGCACCTGTTTATTTGTAAACTGAATAAGAATGAGGAATAAAATAATGCAAAATTATGGTATGAACAAATACCCCCAAACTTATCTTTTGCTCGTCCTCAAGCAAACCTAGTTTTTATTCTCGAAAAAGACCTAGCCTCACTTTCGCAGGGAAACGCGATTGCACTGAGCTCGTGCAACAAGCCGTTAAACCTCTAGGTGTCCCTAGTAGGAGGAGTGTTGTCTCCTGAGGGTTTTCAGCGGATACTACCCACAAAATCCTATCAATTCGGCCTATTAACTTTTATTCTCCAATTATGTTTTCCAACAAGGAACTCTATTATCGTCGACTTAGAAATTATCCATCCGTATTCTTCACGCTTCCTTATTATTTAACTTAAGATTATATATGTTCTTGTGAATTTACTTAGCTTTTGGCATCTTTCAAGTTTTCCTTCTAGGGTTCTATCTCAACTTAGAAATTTTTATCATCTCTATTAAAGATATAAGTCCTATTCTTCATTCCTATCTCTTATCTAAACCACAACCACATACCCGTACGTGTGTGTATATATCACCCCTACACTTGGAAATTCAAATCAAGCTATCATACTCTTGTCCGTCGTCCAAAGTACTTTTCAATTGGTGAATTTTTAGATGAAACTGCTCACACATTCTTCATGCGACCGTTAATACTTCTTGAGGTACCAACGACCGATTACAAAATGTGTTTGCACATTAAAGCGTAATTCCTAGTCTTGTAAAACTTAAGGCTTATAGGAGTGACTCCCAAACCAGTTGGTCTAAGGCACTAGGTGATAAGGCACCCTCGCTAGTATTGTTTTTCTATTAATGCAGCCTTAAGTAATTACAAAAACCAGTGTTCATTTTTTTATTATCTCTTTATTCACACTTGTATTTTTTTATTTTCCTTCGTACTAAGGACTTTAGACAAGAGCATTTCAAGGTCTCTTCTACTATTCCAAATTTCAAGATTCGTGTTTATGCAATTTGTAGGGTATATATTTTCAGAATTTAGACTTAAGCTTAGGAATTATTTTTCAAACTCATACTTTAATAAAAATATCAATACTTTTCCCTTATTTTAACTTAGCCCAAGAAGTCAACTCGAAATTTGCCTATTTCTAAATAAACTACAAAGACATATACTTTCTACCGTTAAATTTTAAGAAAGGTTATTTTTAGGGTTTTTAATTTACTAAGTCTAAGGTCTAGTTGTTCCTAGCTCGTTAACCTATTTCTCAAACTCAAGTCAATTAAGGCCAAAATTGAATGTTTTAATTTTTATAATTTTTAAAAAATTTCAATTTTTTATGGGTTTTAAAATAAGTATGCAAATGCAAAAATATACACATGAATGCGAAGGAAGAAGGCTTACCGAGCATACCCCCAAACTTAAACTTGACAGTGTCCTCATACTACACTAAGAGGGTCAAAATGTCGGCACTCCCCTGTTTATTTATTTATAATTTTTTTATTTTTTTATTGTTAAAAGAAAAACAAAAATATATATACAAAAAGGTCCCCCCAAACTTCAATTAAACAAATTACTAGTCAATGCCAAACTTTGCAAAGACCAAAAGTCAACACCAACCAGTTGAAAAATTTATCTGTGTAAAGCATCGGTCGGTGGAAGAACATGTTGTACCGAGCCAAGAAGAATTGGGGAAGAGATAAGTGGTGATATGGACAGTGTAGTGAAGAGATAGGAGGTGATGATGAATGAAAACGAGAATGGGAATGATCAGAAATCAGAGGAATATTGGCATTCTCGTAGCTTATTAAAAGAAAAGGGGGTGGTTTAACTTCTAAAGGAGGAGGTTGATTATCCACACAATCTCCAAGATATTTCGGTGGATCCTTTATTGACTTGGTATCATCCATCATATGCATATGATATTCAATTATGAGGGAACTAATCTCCTCAATGTCCGCCATAGTCCAGCCAAAAGTTTGCCGGTTATCTTGTAAGACCATTAAAAGGGCTTTCTCTTGCTCGAGAGCTAGAGATGCCGATATGATAACGGGAAAGGTCTCATTCTCACCTAGGTAAGCGTATTTAAGGTGAGACGGCAAGGGCTTGAGTTCGAGTTTCGGAGGCGAAACAATCAAAGGTAAAATTGGGGAATCTACCTCGAACTCAAAGGATTCCAACAATGGTTCGAAATCACTGTAAGCAACCGAATCAGATGGTTCAACTAACTCATCCAAAAATTCAAAGGACTCATACTCGGGCAGTGAGTCGTCAAAATCATCCGAAAAAGTGAAACATTCATAATCAATATCGGTTATGCCAACTGTGTTAGATTCAAGGAGGGACACACTAGTGGCGTCAAAACTGTTGTCATCAAACAGAAATTTTTCAAGCTCGCAGTTCTCCTGCGTGATTTCGTGAATCGAGCAAACTTCTCGTGTACTAGTTTTAGCATTGGGGGCAGAGTTCCTATCCTGTAAATATTGAACTCACTAGACATCTTCCTAAAGAATAGAGTCATAGAGCCATTGCGACAATTTATTACGGCATTGGAAGTGGCCAAAAATGGTCGACCGAGGATCACCGGAATTTGATTTTGTGGGTTAGCAACAGATTGTGTGTCCATAACAATAAAATCAACGGGGAATATGAAGTCCCTTACTTTGATCAACACATCCTCTAACTCACCCCTAGGATGGGTGATCGATCGATTAGTCATTTGGAGAGTACAACGAGTGGGTTTCAACTCTCCAACACCTAATTGCTCGTACACGGAGTAGGGAAGTAGGTTAACACTAGACCCAAAATCTAAAAGTGCTCGATTGATATTCTTATCCTCAATTGTTATTGAAATTGTAGGACAGCCAGGGTCCTTTCGTTTTTGGGGTAAGGGTTGACGTTGGTTAATAGCATTGCTTACGGCACTAGCTACTAGCACTTTCTTAGGTATTTGAGATTTTCTTTTCGAGGAGCATAAGCCCTTTAAGATTTTCGCGTAAGAAGGGACTTGCTGGATTGCATCCAAGAGAGGTATATTTATGCTAACATGTTTAAATAACTCCGCAATCTTCTCCATTTGTGGAGTTGGTTTATTGGATCTCAACCTGTTAGAAAAAAGAGCATTTTGAAAATCTGTTGAGTCCAATGTCTGTGGAGTAGATTGCGGAGTTGGAATGGATCCCAGTGGTGGTGTGTTCGTGAAGTGAGAAGTGGGTCCGTGCAAACTAGAAGAAGTAGAGCCATGTGAAGAATGAAGAATAGGCTCTAACGAAAAAGATGAAGAAGAAGAAGAAGATGATGGAAAAGAAGAAGATGAAGAAGAACCACCGGCGGGGGTGTCATCACTATTATTATTATGCAACACTCTTCCAGATCTCAATATGGTCACAACATTTACATTATGATTTTGTTGTTCATATGCAACATGTGCGTTGTGTGTGTGATCAGGATTTGGTAATGGTTAAGATGGAATCTTTCCTTTTTCTCGCTCTCTTAACGCAGCAGTTAGTTGTGCAATTTGGGCCTCAATAGATTTAATACTTTGATCATGTGAAGTATTGTTGTGCACCAAAGACTGAATGGAAGTCTCCAACCTTGCTACGGATTATGTAGATTGTTGTAGAAACGCATCTAGACTTCTTTCTAGCGAGGTAACCTTATCATCATTTGGTTGAACAAAATTATTTGGAGGGTAAGAGTTGTTAGGCACAAAATTGTTCATTTGATTTGGTTAAGGTTGTGGTTGAAAATGTTGCTGGTATTGAGTTTGTTGGGGTGCTTGTTGTTGTGGAGGAGGAGGCCTTTGAAAGTTGTTGTTTCCTTGGAATTGTTGATTTTGATTCCAAGCAAAATTTGGGTGACTCCTCCAACCCGGATTATAAGTCAAAGAGTATGGACCATTTCTTTGTCTTTGCTGAAAGACAGTATTGACTTGATTTTGTCCTTGAACAGGTGGATTGTAAGGACACTCTTTGGTAAGGTGTGATGGATCCGAACAACAAGCACAAACAGTTCGTGGGGTTAAAGCAGGGGCAGGAGAAGGCGATGAGAGTTTGGTCTCAATTGCTTCTAGCTTTTTCGTAAGTGCGGCCATTTCGGCCTTCATTGCAATCGACATATCTAATTGATGTATGCCTGCCCTAGACTGACCAACAGAAGAAGATGAGGTGGTCTTAGTGCTTTCCCACTGAAGTGTTTGTTCAGCAAGATCGTCGAGAAACTGCCATACTTCCTCACTAGATTTGGTTAGAAAGTGACCTTGACGAATGGTTTCTAGCAACTGCTTCGTTGCTGGGTTCAATCTTTCGTATAAAGTTTGGCAAAGTTGCCAATTTTCGATCCCATGGTGAGGGCATTGGACAAGTAGGTCTTTGAATCTTTCAAAACACTTCCAAAATGGTTAGGAAGGAAGCTGGGAAAATTGTATAATCTCATTGCGAATTCTCGCGGTCTTGTGATGTGGATAAAACTTTTTAAGAAAAGCTTTAACAAACTCTTCCCAATTTTTAATTGAATGTGATGCTGTGCTGTATAACCACTTCTCGGCTAAGTCACATAAGGTGAAAGGAATGACCCTTAGCCTTATAGCATCATCTGATAATTGGGTTGTTTTCATCATTGCGCAAACGTTTTGGAATTTGTTTATGAAGATATAGGCATCTTCGGATTCCAGTCCGTAAAATTTTGGCAACATGTTGATGAAGTGGGGTTTGATCTCAAAATTGACCCCATTTGCCGGTGGGAGTGAAAGACAAGTAGGTAAGACGGTGCGGACAGGGTATAAAAGATCCTGGAGCGCGATTCGTTGGAGCGCTTCAACAGGCGGGTGTTGCGGGTTATTCGCATCTAACGGAGGTGGAATAAGTACCGTGGGTAAGGTGTTGTTAGGATTATATCCCGACATCCTTTCGGAGGAAGAATGTGAAGATGAAGGTAAGGAAGTGGAAGGAATTTCGACTTTGGAGTCGAAAGATTCGTCAGTCGGTACCAACGAGACACGGACTAATCGGGGGCTAGTGTCCCTAGTCCAACCGGACATACACTAAAGAGGTAGTGTAGTCAAAGAGATGAAGAACATAATGTGGAGGTAAGAAAACGTTAATGAGAAGAATGTGGGTGTAAGTGGGGTGCACGGATTTCTTTGCGACAAGTTGCAAGTTTTTGTAAATTTTTTTCCTTTTTTCTCTTTTTTTTATGTGGTACTTTTTGCAAAAAGATTTTCGATAAAAGGCTTAGACACACGTTCAATCAACCACAAATGCACAATCAGGCCTAGATTTAGGGTCACCTAGGTTAGCTAGACAGCTCCTAACTGTTCCAAAGGGAAAGAAATAGGACCTCAAACCGCCTCTTCACCGCCAATTGTGGCCAGGTATGTGCCAGGTAAGTAGTAGGCTCTCCACCACGTAAGTAGTGGGCCTAATTAAGTAACCACTACCTTAGACACACTTTCCTAGACACCATAAAGTCAGGTTAGGATCAACGGTCGATGCCTACAACTAGTCCTTTGTCCTATTGAGCGCGAAGTCCTTAGGGCTGAGTCTAATCTTTTTTAATTAATTGATGGTCAATGCAATATGCCTTATATGATTTCTGGGGTCGTGGGAAGGGTGATGAAATCCCCACCCAATCTGGATTGGTTTCAAGCCCCTTAAAGTCCGATTAAATATGCAAAACAGTAAACACCCACTTGCAAACAATTTTTTATATTTTTAGCGCGGCGCAAAGAATCCAGCACAAGATCAATTATTGGAAGGGGAGAGATTTTTTAAGCGCAAAGAATCCTGCAGGCAAATTTACAGAGGAGATATCAGAGGGTTCAGAGAAGGAGAGAGAAAACTTACAGTGAGTTTTTTAGGTGATGACGTCACTGCATTCTTTTCGTTTTGCAATCCCTTCTGATAACATTTTGTTCCTTTCAAATGTAGGTGTGGTGAGCGCTGAGGTTGCGACACTTGAAGAAGCACCACCAGCTGCTGTTTTTACGGTCGCTGCCCCTTTGTCTCCTCTTATATTTTCTCAAATGCTGGAAGGTATGGGTTTGCGATTAATTTAAATCAATGACAACATCTTTCGTGTACTGACCATGTATCATTGTAACCTGGCAGGAGTTCTCTTTGATCATCCATATCAAGTGCTGGATCCGCATTTCTCCTTCCAATCGGAAGTTACTCTGCCTGCTGGCGCCGGTGAGTATAGTTTTTAAACCGACGTCCTTTCCTTTCTTAGACGGGCGACCCGGCCGTTGTTAATTTTGAATTGATTGAAGCACTACAAATCGAAGGAGGGGACAAGGGGATCGTCGCGCCGCCAGTACTCCCAACTCTGCCCTCTATTGCAGCCCGTATAGTAGACTTTATTATTTGTGTATTTTCTTTATTTCTTGAGCCGACATCTGACTATGATTTGTTTTGCAGTGGTTGCACCGATTCCAGCTCCGTTCGAGTTTCGCATCATAATGCCGGCAGGGCCCTTTTCCAGACGTCCATCTTCCAAGGACGCTGTAACCAGCCTGCACATGTTAAGTGAGTACATCGAGGAGCTTAACATAGAGGTCCCTGCATTTGCTGCAGATTTTTCTGCCGAGGTTAATCCCATGTTGGCGACGCTCGTGAACTTCCATAGCGAAGGCGTCGTTGAGTCTTGGGTTAATCACTACAGGAAGATTGAGGCCTGCCTGCATGAGCTTGAGCTTAAGCGTCCTGTTCTGGAGGTGTTGGCTTTGAACTCCCAGCGAGATGCATGGGTTGAGCAGAGCGTTCCGTTCCTTCGCCATTTCGAACGAGAGGCAACCCTTAAACGAAAGGAACGTGAGGCGACTTCCGCAGAATCTATTCAACT
Source organism: Agapanthus africanus (assembly GCA_030015575.1). Classification (NCBI taxonomy): domain Eukaryota; kingdom Viridiplantae; phylum Streptophyta; class Magnoliopsida; order Asparagales; family Amaryllidaceae; genus Agapanthus; species Agapanthus africanus. The sequence continues at coordinate 763,594,631 of JASDDO010000022.1, read as the reverse complement.
GCGCGCCGAGGTCGCAGCAAATGCTGCCCAGCTGAACTCCATCTTTGAAAACCTTCAATGATGTATCTCTGACGGGCTGGTGCTGAGGATGAAGCTTGATCTTAGTGAACAGGTTGCACAGTGTCAGGAGGCTGCTCAGTAGGAAATTGATCAGAAACTTTCATCCTGTCTGCAGCAACGGGCCCAAATTGAAGCAGAGCTGGCCGCAGCGGCTGATCGTGAGAAGGAGTTGAGAGGAGTGCGCGAGCAGCTAGCTGATTTATTGAAGACGCCTCCCTCTCAGTAGCTGTTTTTGTATAGATTGAACACTTATAATCTTTGAATAACATGTATCATTCTTTTATATGATTCGTCTTGTACTCAATTGAATTTATGAATAAAAGATACACATTTTTTGTTCTACTGTTGCTTTCTTCTCTTTGCTGTGTTGTTGCCATATGATTTTAGCAAGTGTGGCCTATAGGTAGTATGTAGCTGTCCATCTCGAACTCTTTGCAGGGTGATGATGGCTTAGGAAACAGGGTTAGGATCTATCACCTAAGACTTTTCAATTTTATGAGCCATGAGGGTCTCATAAAGATTTTTCTTCCTATGAGTCGTGAGGATCTCGTAGGTGTATTTTCTCCTTAGAAATCGTGAGGATTCCTAAGTGTGTTTTCTCTTGAGAGTCGTAAGGATCCCACAAGAGAATTTTCTCCCTTACAAATCAAGAGGACTCGTAAGTGATTGTTTCCCTCCTTGCCGATGTTTGACTTCGGAGAATATGGCCCGTAGATAGCCTATCTTGATCTCCCTGCAGGGCAATGATGGCTTAGGAGACATGGTTAGGATCTGCCACCTTAGATTTTTCAACTTTATGAGCCGTGAGGGTCTCATAAAGATTTTTCTCCCTACGAGTCGAGAGGATCTCATAGGTATATTTTTTCCTTAGGAATCATGAGGGTTCCTAAGTGTGCTTTTCTCTTGAGAGTTGTAAGGATCTCACAAGAGAATTTTCTTCTTACAAGTCGAAAGGACTCGTAAGTGATTGATGAATTGACCTGCTCCGGAATCAAAGCGTTGCTTTGATGGGGAGGGCGAGGGTTGACTTTGGCCGTTTTCCACGGGATCAGGATTGAATTTAGCCGTGTTCCACGGGGTCAGGGGGTTGACTTTAGTCATACAGGGTCAGGATTGACTTTGGCCGTACGGGGTCAGGGGGTTGACTTTAGTCATACAGGGTTAGGATTGACTTTGGCTGTAAGGGGTCAGGGGTTGACTTTAGCCATACGGGGTCGGGTTGACTTTGGCCGTACGTGATCAGGGGTTGACTTTAGCCATACGGGGTCAGGGTTGACTTTGGCCGTACGAGGTCAGGGGTTGACTTTAGCTATACGGGGTCAGGATTGACTTTGACCGTACGGGGTCAGGGGTTGACTCTCGGTTGTCTGTGCACCGCCGAGTCCTAAAACTGGGAACTTTTCTGCGGCTCCGCTTTGTTGACTTTGCGCCTGTTATAACGAGACGAATGTCGAGGTAGTCTCTAGGTTATCTATGAACCGTCGAGATCTGGAACTAGGGACTTTGCCATGGCTCCGTTGGTTGATGTCACGTCCGTATCCTGCTGGAATGAGGAGGAACGCTGTTGTGAGTCTCCAGGCTGTAGATATGGCCGTTGAGACTTAGAACTAGGGACTCTGCCGTGGCTCTGAGATTGATTGTCACGTCTGAATCCTGCTGGAATGAGGAAGAACGCTGTTGTGGGTCTCCAGGTTGTAGATGTAGCCGTTGAGACTTGGAACTAGGGACTCTGCCGTGGCTCCGAAATTGATTGTCGCGTCTAAATCCTGCTGGAATGAAGAGGAACGCTGTTGATGATCTCTACGCTGTAGATGTCGCTGTTGAAATCTGGAACTAGGGACTTTGCCATGGCTCCGTTTGGTGGATGTCGCGTCTGTATCCTGCTGGAATAAGGAGGAACGCTATTGATGATCTTTAGGCTGTAGAGGTTGCTGTTGAAACCTGGAAATAGGGACTTTTCCATGGCTCCGTTTGGTGGATGTCGCGTCCGTATCCTGCTGGAATGAGGAGAAACGCCGTTGATGATCTCTGGGCTATAGATGTCGCCGTTGAGATTTGACTCTTCATTTGAAAGAGCTTGGTTGGATGATATGATTCTCTCTTTATTTGTGCCCCTGAATTGTATACAGGGATCAATGTGATCTCATCTGTAGGGCAAAAAGTTTCATTTTATTATTATTATTATTTCTTTCCACGATGCTTTATCATTTTAGCTTTTTGTATCGCGAAAATCGCGATTGCCTAATCATTTCGGCCATTTTTCGCGGTGCCCAATCATTTCGGCTATATATATTTTTTTACTCGCTGCTTTTTATTGCGAGTTGCCCAATCATTTCGGCTATTTTGTATGCATATATTTTACTTGCTGATTTTGTTGCAAGTTGCCCTATCATTTCGACTATTTCATATACATTTTTAGCTCGCCGATTTTTATCGCGAGTGTGGAATTTGGAATCTGGTGCCAGTCTTAGTATCAGCATCGCTGTGACTGGAATATTGCTAAGAGCGAATCATCATTTGCCGTGAAAGGACTTGGAATTTGATTCCGATTCAGGCATCAGCATCGCTACAACTGGGACATTGCCAGGAGGGAATCATCATTTGCTTTTGTCGATTCGAACAAAGGTGGCTTAGCAAACAGGGTTAAGATCCTGTCGACTAAGGCTTTTGACTTAATGAGTCGTAAGGGTCTCATAAAGGTATTTCTCCCAACAAGTCATGAGGATCTCGTAGGTGCATTTTCTCCTTAGGAATCGTGAGGATTCCTAAGTGTGTGTTCTCTCATAAGTCGTAAGGATTTTATAAGAGAGTTTTCTCCTTACAAGTTGAGAGGACCTACAAGTATTTGTTCACTGTGTAAGCATATCCCTAGTCGCTGGTAGGACTCTGTTAGGGAAATGTTTATTCGTGCCCGTGGATTGTATACAAGGGTAAATATTGAAATGCTTGTAGGGCAAAATCGAGGTGTATGACGGCTTAAGAATAGGTTCAGATCCCTGTAGCTTAAAGCTTTTGAATCCTATGAGCCGTGAGGGTCTCAAAGGGAAATTCTTCTTACGAGTCATGAGGATCTCGTAAGTGCGTTTTCTTCTTAGGAATCATGGGGATTCCTAAGTGTGTTGCTCCCTTGTGAGTAGTAAGGATCTCACGCAGGTATTTTCTCCTTACAGGGTCGAGAGGACCTTGCAAGTGTCTGTTCCCCTCTGAAAGACGCGACAGAGACGCGGCGAACGTCTTTGCCTGAAATTCGGGGCAGATACTAATTGGTGCTATCCGTCCACCTCTCCGAGGATGCCAAGTTGATTTATGGCACCATGTATCAAAGGTTTAAACGGATGCGGCCGATGTAGCAGACTTTGTCAGATTTCCCCTCGCTTGAGGGGTTTTTGATTGTGGGGACGCTCTTCCCTGCAGGCGCAAGCCCCTGCAGTTAATTACGCTACCACATCACGGTAACAACTTTCTCCTTCTCCAGATGGTCACTTCGTGTTTTGGGTGTTTGTTTTGTTTGTGGTTGCCCGTGGATTGTATACGGAGACTAATTTAAGTTGTCGCTCGTAGGACATGGATTAGTCCAAATCCGTATCTTTCTTAGATTTGGGTTTGGGGTGTGTGTGTTTAAGGATACGTTAGCCTTATTTGAGGCTAAGATCGACTTAAACGTTCGTTAAGGACACATTATTCTAATTTTAGACTAAGATCGACTTAACGGGATCATTTAGATCCGACAAGAGAGCAATTGGGGGCTCTATTGTTTAGTTTAGTGATGTTGCGGTCGATAAGTAGTTTAAGGACATTGCGATCCAATGTTAGTTTTAAGACATCGCGGTCAAGGTTAAGGACATCTTAGTCCGTGAGCTTAAGGACCTCACAGTCCGATGTTAGTTTTAAGACATCACGGTCGAGGTTAAGGACATCATAGTCCGGTATTAGTTTTAAGACATCACGGTCGAGGTTAAAGACATCATAGTCCGGTATTAGTTTTAAGACATCACGGTCGAGATTAAGGACATCATAGTCCATGAGTTTAAGGACCCCACAGTCCGTGGCAGTGTGTGGTTGTCGGGACCCGTCACCTCTCTGACGACGTTGAGGGATTACAACGACAGATATCAGAGGAGTAAAGAGATGTACCCTCGAACCGGGTGTAAATTGATTAGGAGAGCAGTTGTGCTCAGTTCAATTTAAATTGAGGACTTATGGCCAAAATTGGGCTAAGTCAAGTTGAAAATGTTCAACATTTTATTCATGTTCTGCCTATTAAGCTTTTACTTGGGCTCTGCCCTTTTATAATGCACAGCATTGGGCTCTGTATTTAAATGCATAGCATTTATATTTGGCCTGTTAGGCCTTTACTTAGGCTCTGCCCTTTTAAATAATGCACTGCATTTATGTTTGGTCTGTTAGACCTTTACTTGGGCTCTGCACTTTTTAATAATGCATAGCGTTTTAGTGGTCTGACAGTGCACCACGTGGCCTGTCAGGCGCTTTGCGCCAATTAAAGAGCGCAAGGCGCCAGTGCATGTGGAGGTGACACGTGTCACGCTCTGCGCCAAGCGCAAGTTAGTTAGCGCAGTGCGCTGCGTCAGTGCGCTACGCTAGTGCGCTACTGACACGTGGCACGCTCTGGTGCAGTGCGCCAATCCAAGAGCGCAGTGCTCTGTTTTTAAGAGCGCAAGGCGCAGATTGTTCTGTGATTGACACGTGACGCTCTCTGGCGCAGTGCACCAATACAAGGAGCGCAGAGGCGCATTTCAAAAGTGCAAGGCACTGTCCAACAGCGCATAGCACATCTTGATCAAATTCAGATCAAAGAAACAAGTTTTGCTTGTTCTAAAGAGGTTCTACCTCAAGATTCAAGAATCAATGGTTCATCAAAAGGCTGTGCCTTTATATAGATCAAAAGATCTAGGGATGAAGTAAATTACTTTTTTAATTTTTTATGATTGGATCTTTATGATCTTTTTCTTTTTATTGAAGATCTTGATCTTATTCTTAGATCTTTGATCTTTTTAGAAGAAATTCTTCTTTTTTATTTTAATGAGATGGTTTCATCTCTGTTTCTTCCAAGAATTTAATTCTTTACCTTGAAGAAGATGATCTTTTTTCTTCAAAGGCTTTCCTTTCAAATTTTTCAGAGAGTTCTCTCTTTTCTGTATGTCTGTCTATGTGAGACTTGGAGTCTAGGGGCCTCCAATTGGTTTGTTAAGTTAGTTACAGAGATTTTTCTCTGATTGATCTGGGGATATTTCCCCACCGTTGGATCTTTGATCCTAAGGCCTTTATTTTACAGAAGATAATCTTCTTATTTTAATAAGGTTGGAAAGATCTTTCTAGAATTTTAATTCTGATTAATTAATAATTTATTATTTAAATTCCAGTGCTGGCGCAATTGGCGCCAGCGCACCTACGCTTGACACGTGTCGCGCAGCGCAGAGCGCAGCGCAGAGCGCAGCGCAACTGCGCTAGCGTACCTGCGCTTGACACATGTCGCGCAGCGCACCAGCGCTGACACGTGGCGCGCAGCGCAGAGCGCAGCGCAACTGCGCTAGCGCACCACTGTTTGACACGTGGCGCGCAGCGCAGAGCGCAGCGCAACTGCGCTAGCGCACCACTGTTTGACACGTGGCGCGCAGCACAGAGCGCAAGTTATCTGAAGCATTGCTTTCTTTATTTAAAATTTGAATTTTAAAACAGAGCCTTGCTCTGATTGGGGGTGCGTTGCTTTGGGCGCAGTGCTCCTTGCGCTGGCGTGTCTGCTTTTGACACGTGGCGCTCTGCGCGCAGCGCAAGGGATCTGAAGCGTTGTTTCACCTTTTGAATTTTGAAATTTAAACAAAGCTTTGCTCTGATCGGGGGAAACAGTGTCTTTTAACGAGATTGCCCCTTTTCGGGTTTTCACAAACTCGCCGGTAGCCCTGCTGTTTTTACTTACGGAGCCCTTTCGGGTTTTCATCCGTGCCCATCTCGTTTATGAACGTACCTTTTTTTTGTATCAGCCTTGGGATGCTGCGGTCCGTTATAGTTTATAGACGTCTCGGTCAATTGCAAGTTTTAGGACATTGCGGTCCATCGTTAGTTTAGGGGCGTTTCGGTTCGTTGTTAGTTTAGGGACATTTCGGTCCATTGTTAGTTTAGGGACATTTCGGTCCGTTGCTGCAACGGTTTCGTTGGCTACCACTTATAAAGTTTGGGCTTGGGAAGATAGCGAGCGGACATATGCGTCGTTATCTATCATTAACCCAGGCCGTAATTCGTCATACGTAGTATTTCTTTAGGAACCGACCGTTTATTGGCCTGAAGGGTCTTTCGCCATGCATATCCATGAGCAAGTAAGCCCTACCTTAGTAGACTTTATCTATGATGTATGGGCCTTCATAGTTTGGCTCGAACTTCCCTCGTTTGGCACGATTGGGGATCATAGGTCTTTTGACTACTAGCACGAGTTCGCCTTGGCGGAATGTTCTCGACCTAGTCAATTTCTCGTACGAGCGTGTCATCCATGATTTGGTGGGAGTGCTTTAACCCTTTCGTCCAGTAGTCGGCGTTTGGCTTTTTCAAATATGGCCATTTCGCGTTCTCGATTAGCTTTGCTTTTCAGAAGAGCTTCATTCAGGAATGCGTCAATCATCTTGTCTAACGGTTCTAGGAGTTCAGGCTCGGGATCTGCCCCCGGTTTCTCTTCATCCGGAGCTTCTTCATCGTTTATTAATGAGTGAGAGATCACTTGGCAGCTCGCCACATAATCCTCAGGTTCAACTGATGAGTCTTCTCCCTCATCTTTGTCACCATCTCCATCTTCAAGGATGTGGTTGAGGAACTCTTGAAGTCGTGAGTGGGGTTCGCGCCTTCTGGTTAAATTCTTCCAACACATCAATATATTTTTGCAGGTCCGTGTGCTTGTCACCATACTTCACGGGCTTTTTGGACTTCTTCTTCTTCTTCGAAGACTTTGACGGTTGGGCCTGAGCGTTTTGATTATCGCTACCAATTCTTGGAGTCAGGCGCGGCTTCAGCATTCCCTCGATGATCTCGGGTTCTAACGGACTCTTCCACCTGATCGCCGGGCATGTTTGGAGATCCTTCAGCATTCGTTTTGTCTTGGCTGAAAGAGCGACCTTCCATGGAGCTTCTTCTATACAAGAGCATGATACCCCCGATGCGTCCCCCCTTTTAAGAGAGTGCGGCCGAGACGGGCATACTTTCCAATTCTCGGACAGTGTGAATTTGCCCTGTCGGTATTGGTCCTCAATCCAGTCTTTGAAGACGAAGCAATCTTCGATTGGATGGCCTACCACTTGGTGATAGGGACAATAATTGGGATTATTGGCCTTACCGGGTTGCAATGAGCGTTTTGGATCCGGCAAGGTGATGAACCTGTTGCGCACCGCCAGCTCGAACAGTCTCCTCGTTTTATCTCGGGAAAACGAATAAGGGCGCTTCAGTTTCTCATTGAAGAATCGCCGTCTTTCATCTTGGCGATCAGTTGGCTTTGGACCACTGGGCTGCTGCTAAGTATTGGCGACGAAGGTCGCTTTCCCTTTCCCTTTCTCGTTTCGAGATTCCAACTTCGAAGAAGATAGTCTATGACCCATCTGATCCATTTGGGCTAACTTATCAATCAACGCCTGGAAAGTAGTTGGCTTGAAGAACATCATGAATTGTGAAATGTGTTAGTGTATATGCCCTAGGGGCCATTATTGTATCATACTAGCGTGTATATTACTTAATGAAAGCTTGGGATATTCACAGATGTATATAACAGTCTTGCTAAAAATGGTAGTATGCTACTTGGTTTGTGTCTACTTTAATATGTGCATATGTTTCTTGTAACGTATCACTTATACATATTAGTAGAGCCAACAGGATCTTTGCTTGATTACCAACGTTGTGATGGCAGTTACATTAGTGGGGGCTGGGTAGTCTATAAGCAACATCCTATACTTGTCCCTAGTCGTAGGATTATCGAGACAGGGCATCGATACTCCGGAGTAGACTAGTGTGTACGTTTCTCATCCCAGTTGGGGAGATGGTCTGTCCCACAGCCATTAGTACGTCGTACTGGAGATAGTATACAGGTGCTCGTTGGGTTATGGGTACATCGGACATGACTCGCAGGAGAACTGACTGGATGGTATTATACCTAACGTCAGATAGCAGTTCTCAGGTGACATGTGTGCAGATAGTCTGTTGACTTAAGGTCGTCATTTGTCTCGTGTAAGTTCCTACTGTGTTTTGATTACTACCCTACCACGGCTCAAAGGAGTCGTGCAAATAGGTTTTAGTTGGGTACAGTCCCGAGCCACATGGAGGCAGTGAGCGACTGTTAGGGATTCGTCTCTCCCGGTATAGGGAGTAGATATCGCACTGTGATCGGTTGGTCATTACCATAAGTCCCTGGCCAGGGCTGATGGAGAATTACTGGTGGACTGATCAGTAGATTCTCAAATGGTCATGAGCCATACCGGCACGACTTGTACGGTTATTAGGGGTCTGACGTTCTCCACCTCCCTAGACCATACATGCGATACTATTAGACAACTGACCGGACTGCGCGGATATTGTCACTGACAGGCTCAGTAGGAGTTCGGATGGGTTATCTCATCGGCCTTCTTATCGACATCTACCTGGGGACCGTTACGTACAGCTAGTGTCGCTTTCGGTCTGTGGTTAAACCCACTACAGAGAGTTTCCCTGCTCCAGGCGAAACGATATAGAGGTCGTATGGTTTTACGACAAGGGTTCGGACGCATACGTGTTTAAACGCACGTACGACGTTCGGACAGTTTTTACTAGCCGGCTTTGGTTTAAGCCAGATTCTAGTATCAGGTTATTAGATTTATACAGTCTAATGTTTTTCCGTGTTTTCACGGATTGGAGGGGCGTTCTCGTAATTTTCCGGGAAGCTTCTAGAAGCATGGTGACTTGGGGGTTAAGGTGGCATAAGCATTTATTGCTTAATGACTCATTTGTGTGATTCATCCTTAGAGTTAATACTTCATTTATTGAGCTTATGACTCATGTGATGAATCACACAAGGTGAATGCATCAACCATGATGATTAATCATTTATATTATTTATTTGATAAATTGTTATGGTTGATATATTCTAATGAGTTCATTTTTCAATATTATTCTTATCATCACCTTATCTCTCCTCAAGCTCTCTCATTCTTGAAACCCTAACCTTAACCTCTCATGTGTTGAGATCAAGGGTTAGCTAGACTAATACATCCATAACCTCACTCTATATCCCCTAGGTAGCTTAGATTAGCACTTTGAGCAACCTAGTTATCTCAAGTTAGAGATCAAGCTTGGAGTAGGAGCTCTCGGGTGGATCGTCTTTGACTCGAGGAGGTCGTTGAGGTGCCGACGTTCCAAGAAGCCTACAAGGAGTGGAGGACAGCGATGAAGACCCGAAGGACAAGTAACGTGAGGTATAACTTCGAATCCGAGTAGTTAAACCTCTCGTAGTATGCTAGCAACGGTTTAGATACGATTCATGCGCTCAAGTCCGTGTTACGAAGCTTTGATAATCGTTTTTCATATATTCCGCCTCCCCGCAAGTTCGTGGGGTGCGTGACATGGACTTACAGCGGTATCAGAGCCAACTAAACCATTACTAGCTTGTTAGCAACTAATTAGAAGTTCGATCGACGGAAAAACACGAAAATGAAACCCCGGAACCCTAACTGTTTCTGTAAATTTTAAACGTGTCGAAAAAATCATTGATATGCCTTAAAATTCACAGCATGGAAATATAAGAAAACTGGGAAAATACGAGCTCTTAACTCGGCAAGATGGCCGCAGATCCGCGGCAAGATGGTGCTTTTGGCCGCGGATCCGCGGCGGAGTCAACTCCGAGTTGACTCGGATTTTCACAAAAATTCATATTTTTTGGTTTTTTGTTTTCCTGTATATTCTGTTTTTACCCAGGTTACTTCAGTACAGGTTTGCTTTTGGGGTAGACACGGATAAAGGTAGTCGATCGATGTTCTAAATTAATTGCTAATCGGGTTTTTATCTGTAATATTTAATGTGTTCGTAAACCTCCCATAACTGCTAGTATGTCGGTTGGTAGGGGGTTGCACATTTCTGTAATATTTACTGTTTGTGTATATGAACTGTATTGGACTGTTGTGTTGATTAGCCGGGGTTTGAGATGTGTTTTATATTCATTCATTCGATATACATGTAATATGATGTAATATTCTTTTGCGGGGCGCATCTAGGTTGCGGTTGTAGCCACCGTTGTATTATTTCTTTTTACTGTTTATGCTCCTAGGATAGACCCAAGGTGGGGTGCACAAACTACCGGGTATTTTGAAGTGTTTAAGTGGCTTACTCACGTTGTTGAGGGAGACCGCTTCATTTCGGGCACTTGGCGGGTAGTTTGCCGTACCCGTAGATGTCTAAGGTGGGGTAATGTCTATTCATCACAACTGTGTAATCCGTCTTTTATTGCAGGTTCAAAGCAAATGCGGATTGCTAATATATCCAATAAAGTTCATCTGTGATCTGGAATGCCTATTATTGCGTCTGACGAATGTACAATATCTATATATGATAGCTATTAGACGTCACTTATGTTTTACACCCGCGCTAGCCCAGCTCCCGCTCTGTCATTAGTTAAGTAACCTAACGGGTGATGACGTGACCCCGAGGCGAATGCGGATGGCATAAGAGGACGTGGTATTTTCGTTGTTTTCTGCAATGATAGGATAAATGATGGGACGCATTATTATAATGCAAAGAAAATAAACCAAAGTTAACTCGTTGGAACAAATTTAAAAGAAACCACTCGGTTATTTTTAAAAGATCAGAATTTTTAATTGCGGAGTTTTAACCACTCCTTTTAAAAAGTATCAGGTTCCTTCGATTAAATCAAGTTCACTACGTTCACGGTTTTGCCAAAACCATTCGTAGCCCTCTGTCATTTCGTTTGGGTATTCAGTAGTATTCAAGCTATGTATTTTGTGTAAATGCACGGCGGCGCCCCGGCCTCCATCCCGAGGCCAAAATGCGGAAGCGGTGATTTACTTTAACTTTTCAAACCGGCACCACCGCGCACTATAAACCCGGATCGTGCCATTAAACTAGTTCTAGCTAACTACAAGATGGGAAGAGAGATATACCGAGTGATCCGAGTCCTCCGGTCTTCTCGTCGTCGTCCCGATCTCCCGCGGAATCTCCGGTCTCCACCTCGTCGCCGGAAGGGCACCACGTCACCGGCTTCTTTTACGGGCTCCCACCTCTATACCGAGGCAACTCGGGCACGAAGTTGGCGAGTCGACGTGCCCAAGATTTGCTGTAGAATGGTGTAGTGTTATGTCTCATTTGGGGTTTAGGATGTTGCCTTTGGTGGAGGGATGAACTATGGAGTTTTTCTTGGGAATTTTGGTGAAGGAAAATGATATGAGATCAACCAAAATCACCCACACCAAAATTGGGATAGCCCCCATTAGAAGTGGCCGGCCATGCATATGGGAGTGGAGAGAAAAATGAGAGAGAGAGTGAGTGAAAAAGATAGCCACAAGAATAATGCAAGTGAGAGGAATTGTCATCATGCAAGAATCGTCATCACTAGCAAAACCACACTCCATCAACATGATCAACCATCATCATCAAGCATGATGACTCCAAAAGGTCAAGCCATCATGAACAAAGAAAGTCAAGTGATGGTGTACCATCATGATACAACAATATGCAAATACCCGCTTCCAAATTGCTTATTTGCACAATTGCAAATAAGCCCTCCTCCACCAAACTTCGGCCAATGAAGGATACAAAGAAATATGGTCGAAACGAAAAGCAAACTGGCAACTCCAGAAAACTGGTCCCGTAATAAATTACAGGAAAACCCCGATACTGTGTATACACACCCGCATTTGTATTCCGACCGAAATACAAATGCAATGAGCCAAAATCTACACTGTACTATACTAAGATCCGGCTTAAACCAAAGCCGGCTAGTATTACCCGTCCGATCCTGCTCCGTGCAATAGCGCACGTATCTGATCGAACCCTGCCATATCTCCATACGGCCTCTACAGCGTTTCGCCCGAAAACTTGAGCAACTGAATGTGGGGGACTCTAAAGACTCTTCAACACCTTGGTTGTGGATTTAACCACTAGCACGTCAGAGGTATAAGCCAATACGTGACGGGCTACCAGGTATTGAACAAAAGGGACGTCGATGAGCGAACTCATCCTGACACCCTACTGAGCCTGTCAGTGACAATATCCGTACAGTCCGGTCCGTTCATCTATGAGCATCGCATGGAGGGCCTAGGGGGTTGGTAAAAGTCAGATCCCTAAAAGCGGTACAAGTCGTGTCGGAGTGTAGCCCAGAACACCCTGAGATACTACTGGAATACCTACCAGTAAATCTCCTGCCTCGGCCGAGGGCTTTGTGTAATGGCTCTCCTAGACACAGCGCGACCTCACCCCGAATACCGGGAGAGACGAACCCCCAAAGATCCTCTCACTGCCTCCATGTGGCTCGGGACTGTACCCAACTAAAACCTGTTTGCACGTCTCCTTTGAGCGTGGTAGGGTAGTAATCAAAGCACAGTGGGAACTCACACGAGACAAATGACGATCCCCAGGTCGATGAACTAAACTGTACACATGTCACCAGGGAACTGCTATCTGACGTCAGGTATAAGACCAACTAGCATGTTCCCGACGAGTCCTGTCCGGTGTACTCATAACCTAATGAGCACCTGTATACATCTTAGGTGAACCAACTGACACCAGTGGCTTGTGAGACCGGCCACCGCCCCTCGTCGGGGTCTCGACTGTATACACTAGTCTACTCTGGAGTATCGATGCCCTGTCTCGAAACTCCCATGACTAGGGACCTTTTAAAGATGTGCTTATAGACTACCAGCTCCCACGTATATGATCGCCTCATACTACTGGCAGTCAAGCAAGAATCCTAAGGGCTCTATCAACGTGTAATAGCGACATGTCAGGTCACCTAAAGCAGTACACGATGATAAAGATAAACCAGATAGCATACTATCATCTTGAGTAAGACTGTCCTACCGGGATAGGTCCTCCCTCAATCATTGCAATCATGTGCCTGTGATCCAATAATTGACTCTGAGGGCACTATCTCCAACAATCTCCCACTTGCACTCAAGGCTAATTATTGCGATGTCGCATACTCACAGCCCGTGTGATACCGAACACCCAACTCCTCTACTAGTCAGTCTCACAAAGCCTGTTTGCGAAACTATTGCGTTCGAGGAATAGCCTTAGTGAGTGGATCCACCTTGAAGTTTCTTTCTATGTCTCTCTATAATCTCAAGTTCGCGGAGAAAACCATCTCCCGAAATGAGCAACACCTGTCTTAGAATATGTCTGGATGTCTGATGGGACCTAGCTCATAAATGAACTCCAAATCCAAACTTCTTAGACTGTATCATCAACTGAACTTAATCAGTATCCAGCGCCATGCCTCCCTCAGTATCTGCTTGGATCACCTGCCCAAAATACTGCCCCTCGTCAGAAGGAAAACTATAACTCTGACAACCTCCCTGTCGTCCAAGTCACATTGGAAGCCTAGAATGATAACTGTCTCCCGAATGAGGCTGTCGTTATCATATCCCTAGAACATCCACTTATGTTCTAAAACTGCTTCCGACTGTTTCTCCAGGATTGGATCAATATCAACTTATTGCATCTACCGCAAAAACAACATCTGGTGTGGTACTTGACATCTCATGATTGACTCAATTGCCTAAGCAAGTGATCTGCCAATCATGCACATCCCTCTCTACTTTAGTCTGTAAGACACCTTTAGAGAGGGTGACTCTATTATCTGCAGGTACACTACCGTGCCAGGAGTCGTCCATTCTAAATACTCTTAGAATGCTGTCTAAGTACCCTGATTAGGAAACCACCCAAATCTAGATCAATAGATCTAGTAACCAGAATGTCAGATATAATATCCAAGTCCTGTGTGGAGAAACCACTGTGTGACGACCAAAGTGTAACCGATCGTAGTATAGGAGTTTCTTTTCCTACTCTGTGTATGTCATCCAAATACCAGGACGTCACACTCTACTACCTTCTCAACAGATCCATCCCCTATTCTGATGAAGTCAAACCTATGACTGTCACATCAGAAATAGATGATCTATCTCTGCTATATCTGCTTTAGTCTACAAATAGACATAAGCCACTTGTCCACCAATGTTTCCGCTGCTCCTACTGACTACGACAACCCTCTGGCAGAGTCATATAGACGTACACTTCTAAAGACAGTTTAGAATGACGCTATACTCATCCTCCTACCGGGTCTCACAGTCTGGAACAACAGTAATGGCAAGTCTGGTTAAACAAGAACCTCCCTGCCACCGTCCTTGAGGCTACTGGAGTACCTCTCGGGTGCCTGAGGTTACCCACCGTATCTGCGGAGTGGCCAATGGAATGTCAAACTAGATTGAATCTTCAGGTTCTTATCAAATCTTCAGTAATCGTTTGCGGTTCTGGAATCACTTCCAGTTCTACCATACTCCCACTACTGTTTTCTGAAAAAATCCATTTTTATTAAAACTGTGGCGAATTTAGAACAATATCACTATTTATCTTCTAGATGGTAGAAAGTCAACCCTCGTCATAGCCTGGGTCAACCCACAAACAGCCATTACAGAAACGTGCCTTGAGTTATCCAGAGTCTGGTTTTAAGCATAATCCGGACAACTCCCCGTACCTTAACAACGTTAAGATATGAACTGTTCTATATCCAATATAGAACCAGAGGCACTGATTTAATTGAACCAGATTCAAATCATGCAGCTATCTCCAGTGCATGTTAACTAAATGGAGAGAGGCCGATCAGCGTTACTCAACTTAGGAATACTTCCAATTATGAGTAACCTGAAAGAGAAGTAAGTTCTCTTAATCATTACTATCATCTAAATACCCTACACAAGTATCTACATCTTCGATCACCTTGAAGAATCCCGATACTTGCAACATTTGGTTCTCTACTTTACTCTTATACCTATAACTTCTCAAAACTTGGACCCTGTATTTCTACGAAACACCTGTCTAAGAACTAGAGAAGTCATAAGTAAACTGAATATAGTACGAGGACCATCCCCTCTGTCCTAATGGACACTGGACAATATACAATACTCTGTATAAGTCCCTTGAGTTTGATAACTCACTCCTTGTGTGTCGTAGGTTGAAAACTGTACTTATGGTTAAGAAGAATTACACCGCTGTTTAATGCTCCTTACCTAACCATCAGCTGATATAGGTAAATATCATCGACTTAATTTCAAAAAGGTATATCTCACTCTATAAAAATAGACGTACAGATATATCAATTTGAAATTGGTGCATTATAACGGATATTCAAAACCAAATATTCGCCGTCCGGCAAACAACCCAGGAGACTTCCTCAAATATCACCAATTACAACGAATTCTGATATAATGAGGACGATCACCTAATTCCCAATAACTTACTCCCACTCATCATCTGTAAAACCATACAGATGTGAGAATCATACCTGGTAAATACATACCCTGGAGTAAGTATCTAATCGGGAAATCAGTTTTCCTTTAACAGTACACAGTGAAACTGAAACATTGAAATGTTTCGATGGGGTATCCTGGTATTCCTAGTAATGCCTCTTTCAGATTCACAACTGTAACCGTATAAATCTCTGCCACCTCTCCAAATCCCTTCATATGTCTTTAGTCATTACCTTCTGCACACTCCTTTAGGCCAAATGGTTTTCTTCCTTCCCTACCGTTCGGCACCAGCCTATGGTTTGGAAGAAGACTATCCATTAAGCATAATGGGTGTACTGTCCTAATCCTAGGAGCACTCGCAATGCGAGAGAAGGTGAAGATAAAAGACAACCGAATAAACCTTATTCCTATTTCTCCTGAACCAGAATCCATCCCCGAACTGGAACAAGTTCCTTTCGAGTTTGTATATAACCATACGATGGAGTATCCAATAAACTGTGGATCTTCGTAGTAATACGGAGTGTCCTGGAGAAATACAAAGGTGATGTGGGAGTGGTAATGAAATACTTGGTTTGGTCGTGAATATCAGTCGCAATTTACTTTGCTCTCCTTCTAATCCCTTTCTTTGTCTTTACATAATACCTTCTGTACACCATTGTTAGGCTAATTGGTTTTCTTCATTCCCTACTGGTCGGCACCTGCCTATGGTTTGGAAGAAGACTATCCAATTTGCGTAATAGGTATACTATCTCCTAAACCAAGGAGTACTCGAAACTTGAGAGAAGGTAAAAAGAAAAAGACAACTGAATAGTCCTATTCGTTTTCTTCAGAACCGGAAACCATCCTCGAATAAATCCCTTCGAGTTCGTATATAACCATACGATGGTTTTGTCCAGTGGAAGTGGACGTTCGTAGTAATACGGGGTGTCCTAGAGAAAAGGGTAAAAGTAGAAGTGGCAATGAGGTGTGCAACTCTGACAATCCAAAAGCCAGTGTTAAGAAGGTTCGGTTAATTTTGGTCTCTGAGTCATAGTCTTAGGGTCGGGTCAATGGTCGCTGCCAAGGAGAGAGAGAAAAGAAACACTCAGCGTGCACTCTAACCTAGATCAGAATGGTTACCAATTTATCTAATCTGGAAACCTCCCACTGTCACCTCAAATTCTCCTCCAAACCTGAAAGAAGAATTAGTCGGGGTCACTCGAGGAGTAAACTAACTCATCAGTGGGAATCGGGATCCAACTATCATCGCATGATAACGTGACGGAATCCGCTCACGCTATCACACTCCAGAAGGTATGCGCATATCTGGAAAGTTTCAGTTTCTTTAGAAACTCCCGATGTGATTTTTGCCCCATGCTCTTATGACCTTGGCGTGAGGTCAAAATATCATAAGTCACATGTCAAGTTCTACCCATCATTGTCCAGGTTAATTTGAACCCACCCGTACATACCCTTGACGTAGGCCAAAATAGTAGTACGACTGTCCCAAACCAACGCATCTATCTATGCAACAGATAAATACCCGGCAGCTACCAAACACTATGCCTTGGCGTGAGGTCAAAATACATAGCTTGAATACTACCGAATATTTAACTGAAATGATGGAGGGCTACGAATGGTTTCTAGCGAAAACCTTTAACGTAATGAACTTGATATCGTTGAAGGAACCGGATAGCTTTTAAAAATATAGTAACGAAAACCTTCGATAAAGAGGTCACTCCCGGTGAAGGGATCTCGGCTCTTTCCCCGTAGAATGAGGTGCAGGATATTCCAACTGAATACCACGATGCAAAGCAAAAGTAATCGGCTATAGTGAAGTTATTGCCCTGACGCAAACTTCTGTCCAAGGGGTCACTCCCGGTGAAGGGATCTCGGCCCTTGCCTCGTCGACTGAGGAGCAGGATATTCCAACTGAATACCACGATGCTAAACAAAAGAGAACGTCCTTGCAATAACAGCTTTTTGAAAAGTGTTCCAACAACATCAGATTAGGTTTGTTTTTAACTTGCATTGATCCGAATCAACGCAGTCCCATCAATTGATCACACCACAAAGAACGAAAATATACTGATATACGTATATGCTATCCGCATTCGCCACTGGGTCCCGTCATTACCCGTTAGGTTAGCTAACTAACGACAGAGCGGGGACTGGACTAGCGCGGATGCAAAACATATACAACATCTACTAATATATATACCAATATATAATTTTCGCTCAAGGCGTGATAAAATGCAACATCACAGAAATGTACAGCATCACAGAACAATACAGATATCTGAGATCCCCAGGTTTCACAGAGCCGCTGAAACCCGACGTTCCCCTGGTCGTGTGGATAGCCTGTGCAATGAAATCCTAGACCCCTACGGGCGCGGCAAGTTACCCACCAAAACCTGAAGCGAGGCATCCCCCTTCAGCAACGTGAATGGACCACCCAGCACTTCACGGAATCCGGTAACTTGGGCACCCCTCCTGGGTCAACCTGTACCCCCTACGAGTGCGGCGAATAGCCCGCCAATTTTAGAGTGAAGTCCCCTCCGTCTCAATGCCATGAGATGCGGGATCGTTGCCCTCTAGAACCCGGCTATCCGTGCACCCCTCCGCGGGGCAATCCTAGTACAGAAAGTAAAATATACATACAACGGGTACATCGACCGCAACCTGGTCGTGCCCTAAAAGAATAATACAAACAGGCAGTGACGGCAGTCCACATGTCGGACGCTCGTCCCGCAATATCAAATGTACATAATACAACAAAAAACTGTACTAGCATTGCAACCAGGCTATCCCCCACGACCAATCCGCAACATCACAGCATAACACAAAACATTAACGTGAAAGTCACGTTCGCAAATCCGTCTAACCGGGCTATAGCAGTTAGACAGGATTTACCGATCAAGTGACATTCACGGTCGCAGATACAATGTAAATACTGTGAACTAATGTGTTTAAAATATCCGATCGATCAAATTTTACCAAGTGGGCCCCAAGCATTACTGTAGCAGTTAAAGAAATCCTGGGCCCAAAAATAATATTCCAAAACCCCTATTTCCCTGTAGAAAGATCACTGCAAAACATTGGTGCAGTGAACTCACTAAACTGTGGCGGAACCGCGGCGCCAAGGGGGTTTTGGCCGCGGTTCCGCGGCGGTTCTACAGTATCACTCTACCAAATTTTCCCAGATGTCTTATAATTTCTTGCACAGTATTCTGAAACAACCTGAAAAATTTTTCGAGCCAGAAAAAAATCGACAGAAAACTGATGCAAAGAAAATGCGGGTTTTTGGAATTTTGTTCGATCGGAAATGTAAAACACATTAGACAAAGCTAGACTATGTTAATGGCGAGGCTCTGATACCGGTGTAAGTGCACGGCGGCGCCCCGGCCTCCATCCCGAGGCCAAAATGCGGAAGCGGTGATTTACTTTAACTTTTCAAACCGGCACCACCGCGCACTATAAACCCGGATCGTGCTATTAAACTAGTTCTAGCTAACTACAGGATAGGAAGAGAGATATACCGAGTGATCCGAGTCCTCCGGTCTTCTCGTCGTCGTCCCGATCTCCTGCGGAATCTCCGGTCTCCACCTCGTTGCCGGAAAGGCACCACGTCGCCGGCTTCTTTTACGGGCTTCCACCTCTATACCGAGGCAACTCGGGCACGAAGTTGGTGAGTCGACGTGCCCAAGATTTGCTGTAGAATGGTGTAGTGTTATGTCTCATTTGGGGTTTAGGATGTTGCCTATGGTGGAGGGATGAACTATGGAGTTTTTCTTGGGAATTTTGGTGAAGGAAAAGGATATGAGATCAACCAAAATCACCCACACCAAAATTGGGACAGCCCCCATTAGAAGTGGCCGACCATGCATATGGGAGTGGAGAGAAAAATGAGAGAGAGAGTGAGTGAAAAAGATAGCCACAAGAATAATGCAAGTGAGAGGAATTGTCATCATGCAAGAATCATCATCACTAGCAAAACCACACTCCATCAACATGATCAACCATCATCATCAAGCATGATGACTCCAAAAGGTCAAGCCATCATGAACAAAGAAAGTCAAGTGATGGTGCACCATCATGATACAACAATATGCAAATACCCCATTCCAAATTGCTTATTTGCACAATTGCAAATAAGCCCTCCTCCACCAAACTTCGGCCAATGAAGGATACAAAGAAATATGGCCGAAACGAAAAGCAAACTGGCAACTCCAGAAAACTGGTCCCGTAATAAATTACAGGAAAACCCCGATACTGTGTATACACACCCGCATTTGTATTCCGACCGAAATACAAATGCAATGAGCCAAAATCTACACTGTACTATACTAGGATCCGGCTTAAACCAAAGCCGGCTAGTATTACCGGTCCGATCCTGATCCGTGCAATAGCGCACGTATCTGATCGAACCCTGCCATATCTCCATACGGCCTCTACAGCGTTTCGCCCGAAAACTTGAGCAACTGAATGTGGGGGACTCTAAAGACTCTTCAACACCTTGGTTGTGGATTTAACCACTAGCACGTCAGAGGTATAAGCCAATACGTGACGGGCTACCAGGTATTGACCAAAAGGGACGTCGATGAGCGAACTCATCCTGACACCCTACTGAGCCTGTCAGTGACAATATCCGTACAGTCTGGTCCGTTCGTCTATGAGCATCGCATGGCGGGCCTAGGGGTTGGTAAAAGTCAGACCCCCAAAAGCGGTACAAGTCGTGTCGGAGTGTAGCCCAGAACACCCTGAGATACTACTAGAATACCTACCGGTAAATCTCCTGCCTCGGCCGAGGGTTTTGTGTAATGGCTCTCCTAGACACAGCGCGACCTCACCCCCAATACCGGGAGAGACGAACCCCCGAAGATCCGCTCACTGCCTCCATGTGGCTCGAGACTGTACCCAACTAAAATCTGTTTGCACGTCTCCTTTGAGCGTGGTAGGGTAGTAATCAAAGCACAGTGGGAACTCACACGAGACAAATGACGATCCCCAGGTCGATGAACTAACCTGTACACATGTCACCAGGGAACTGCTATCTGACGTCAGGTATAAGACTAACTAGCATGTTCCCGGCGAGTCCTGTCCGGTGTACTCATAACTCAATGAGCACCTGTATACATCTTAGGTGAACCAACTGACACCAGTGGCTTGTGAGACCGGCCACCGCCCCTCGTCGGGGTCTCGACTGTATACACTAGTCTACTCTGGAGTATCGATGCCCTGTCTCGAAACTCCCACGACTAGGGACCTTTTAAGGATGTGCTTATAGACTACCAGCCCCCACGTATATGATCGCCCTCATACTGCTGGCAGTCAAGCAAGAATCCTAGAGGCTCTATCAACGTGTAATAGCGACATGTCAGGTCACCTAAAGCAGTACACGATGATAAAGATAAACCAGATAGCATACTATCATCTTGAGTAAGACTGTCCTACCGGGATAGGTCTTCCCTCAATCATTGCAATCACGTGCCTGTGATCCAATAATTGACTCTGAGGGCACTATCTCCAACATTTTGACCTAACGCCAAGGCATAGTGTTTGGTAGCTGCTGGGTATTCATTTGTTGTATAGATAGATGTGTTAGTTTGGGACAGTCGTATTATCATTTTGGCCTAACGTCAAGGATATGTACGGATGGGTTCAAATTAACAAGGATAATGTGGGTAGAACTTGACATGTGACTTATGACATTTTGACCTAATGCCAAGGTCATAAGAGCATGGGGCAAAAATTTATATCGGGAATTTCTAAAGAAACTGAAATTTGCAGAGAGAGCATACCATTTTGGAGTTTGATGAATGTTGGTAGGATTCCTTCAACATTATCATACGATGATATTTTGGATCCCGATCCTACTGTGAGTATATACTACTTATCAGGAGATTTGTCACTTAACGATCAATGCTATAAACCAAGTAGGTGCCTAGAAAGGTGTCAGCGGGGCTACGCCCCAAGAGAAAAGAGGTTCTTTAATTAAGGAACTTCGCGAAAGTATTGGAAAACCTCCCTCGAAGTATCGACACTAGCCTGGCTGAACGGTTAAGCAAGTATTGTACGGTGAGAATAGTCCTGGCTAATTCTTCTTTTATGTTTTGAGGAAGGATTCGAGAAACAGTGGGAGCCATCCTGTTTAGATAAATTAAAAACCACTCTAAACTTGCAAGAGCATCATGCTAAAGTGTTTTCTTCTCTCTCTTAATTGCAGCGACCTTTTGACCACGACTAGGTTACATCTAGATAACAAATTGACTGAATCTGACTTATATGACTGGCAAAGGTCTGTCCAGATGTCCATTGCCTATGACAAGCTGGACCACCCTATTACTACTCTAGATCCCGCCGTCCCAGGTCCAGTTTCCACCGTCACGGATATGGATTTCCGTCAGACAAGGGAAAAGGATAAAGCGAAAACCAAGTGCCTCGTGTTGGCATCAGTTGATGGTGTATACCAGAAGCAGCACGAGAAGATGGACTTATTTTCTATCTTTCTCCATAACAAAGATTTATATGGAGAGCAATCTCATATCACAAGATATGAAACCTCGAACGAATTATTTCAAGCGAGGTTGGATTTCGGGTCATCTGTAGAGGATAACGTCCTTACAATGACTAGCTATATTAATGAGCTCAAGAACCTGGAGACCACGTTGGAGAACAGGTCAGATACTGACTTGATTCTACAGTCTCTACCTTCTACCCTAAAGGAAACCAGGGAAGTAGAAGGAAAGAGAAGGGCAAATGTTTCGGGGTTGGATCTAGTAAAAGGAGGACGTTCCTATTGTTATGGGATTGGGCATTGGCAGAAAGATTGCAGGGCTATGGAAGCCAGTAGCCAGGATATGAAGCATGTTGTGGCTTCGGCCTCTAGTGTGTTTGTAATTGAGAACTGTTTGTCAATGAACTCTACTTCCTGGGTACTAGATACCGGAGCAGGATCTCATATCTGTAATTCATTACATGCTTTGAGAAACCGTAGAGTTATGAAGGTAGGTGATTTGCCTCTCAGAGTTGCAAACGGAATGAGCGTGGACGCTGAATCCGTGGGAGAATATCGCCTAGGTTTGAAAAGTGGGCAGATATTGGTTCTACGTAACTGTCTGTATGTACCTAGTATGACTTGTAATATCATATCAGTATCCTCACTTTCGAGAGAGGGATATGATTTTACATTTGTAAGAGATGTAGTTCACATCCACCTAAATCAAGTTTTGATTGGGTCTGGTACATTAGATGACGTCATATACGTATTGAGTCAAGCTCAGGTTTTCAATTTCCAGAACACACTTAAAAGAAAGTCTCCGGAATTAAATCAGACTTTCTTATGGCATTGTAGACTAGGTCACATCAATGAGAGAAGGCTGACTAAGTTACATAGAGAAGGATATTTGAATCCGTTCGAATATCAATCTTATGCTACTAGTGAATCTTGTCTCATAGGAAAGATGACAAAGACTCCGTTTACTGGACACGGAGTAAGAGCAAGCGAGCTCTTGGGACTCGTACACAGTGACGTGTGCGGTCCAATGTCTACAAATGCGCGAGGTGGTTATTCCTACTTCATTACTTTTACGGATGATTTCTCTAGGTATGGATATGTCTTCTTGATGAAGCATAAATCCGGGGCTTTTGAGAAATTCCAAGAATACAAGAATGAAGTAGAAAATCAAATAGGCAAAAGTATCAAAACACTGAGATCTGATCGAGATGGTGAATACTTAAGTGCCGAGTTCCTGGGTTACCTAAAAGAGAATGGAATTCTCTCTCAGCTTACTCCTCCATACACACCACAACACAACAGTGTATCAGAAAGGAGGAATCGAGCCCTATTGGATATAGTTCGTTCCATGATGAGTAAGGCTGAGTTACCGCGATCTTTCTGGGGTAATGCGCTAGAATCAGCAGCATATCTTTTGAACATAGTTCCTACCAAGACTGTGCCTACCACACCATATCAGATGTGGAGTGGGAAGAAACCCTATCTTCAGTATCTGAAGATTTTGGGATGTCCAGCTTTTGTTAAAAAGCAGCATGCGGACAAGCTCGAGGCACGATTAATACAGTGTAAGTTTGTGGGATATCCAAAGAACTCCAGGGGGTATCTATTCTATTACGCAGAGAAACAAAAGGTTTTTGTTTCTCGTAATGCCTATTTTCTAGAACATCAGTTTTTAGAAAAAGAAATAAATGGGAGCGAAATAGAACTGGAAGAAATTCCAGAACCACAAACTGTTACTGAAAGTATGGTAGAACCAGAGGTTTCAGAAGAAAGGGACATACCAGCGCCTATCCGCAGAAGTAGTAGGCAGTCTCATCCGCCCGAGAGATACTACGGTTTTCTCATAGACGGGGATCGAGAAGATTGCGTCTTTGATAATAATGACCCTACTAGCTTTCAGCAAGCCATTCAGAGCGGCGACTCGGTAAAATGGCTGGATGCAATGCGGACCGAAATGGAGTCCATGTACACTAACAAAGTATGGACTTTGGACATTACTCCAGATGGGGTAAAACCCGTAGGATGCAAATGGATCTTCAGAAAGAAGATTGGTGTAGATGGACAGGTTGAAACCTATAAGGCTAGACTTGTTGCAAAAGGTTTTCGTCAAAGACCTGGTATGGACTATGACGAAACCTTTTCTCCAGTGGCTATGCTTAAATCCATTTGGGTCCTTCTTGCTATTGCTGCCTTCCACGATTATGAAATCTGGCAGGTGGACGTAAAGACGGCTTTTCTAAATGGTAATTTGTAAGAGAGCGTCTATATGGATCAGCCAGAGGGATTCATTCAGAGTGGGAGCAGCGGTAAAGTATGCATGTTGCTTAAGTCCATTTATGGACTAAAGAAGGCATCTCGGAGTTGGAACATCTGTTTTGATGATGTTGTCAAAGAATTTGACTTTATCAAAAATCCAGATGAACCATGCATATACAGAAAGATAGTAGGGAGAGCTGTAGTATTCCTCGTCTTGTACGTGGATGACATTTTCCTAATAGCAAATGATATTCCTATGTTACAGTCAGTCAAAAGATTCTTGTCACAGAAATTCTCCATGAAGGACCTAGGTGATGCCACCTACATTCTGGGGATCCAGATCTATCGTGATAGATCAAAAAGGATGTTGAGACTTTCGCAGTCCAGGTACATAGACACCATATTGAAAAGATTCAGTATGGAAGATTCCAAGCGTGATAACCTACCGGCTTGTCACGGAATCACTCTCTCCAAAGAAATATCTCCCAAGACTGATTTGGAAAGGGATAGCATGTCGATTATACCCTACGCTTCTGCGGTAGGCTCTATAATGTATGCGATGTTCTGTACCAGACCAGATGTAGTATACGCATTGAGCGTAGTAAGCCGGTATCAAGCAAACCCAGGGGAGAAGCACTGGATAGCAGTAAAGAACATTCTCAAGTACCTGAGGAGGACTAAGAAGATGTTCTTGGTGTATGGCGGAAAAGACCTCCAGATAGAGGCCTTTGCCGACTCCGGCTTCCAGAGTGACAAGGATGACTCCAAGTCCATGTCGGGTTATGTCTTTACCCTCAATGGAGGGGCGGTCTGTTGGAAAAGTTCCAAGCAGGAGACCGTTGCTGACACAACAATGGAAGCGGAGTACATAGCTGCTTGCGATGCCGCAAAAGAAGCTGTCTGGATGAAGAAGTTCATCACAGAACTTCAGGTGGTTCCTACCAGTGTTGATCCAATATCTCTGTATTGTGACAACAACGGCGCTATAGCTTTAGCGAAGGAACCCAGGTCCCATCAGAAGTCCAGAACATCTTAAGGCGGTATAACCTAATCAGGGAGATTGTACATCGCCGGGAGATCGAGGTGAAGAGAGTAGAGACAGAGAATAACATTGCTGATCCATTCATAAAGGCCATTCCTCAGACACAGTTTGAGAGGCTATTCGAGATGATAGGTCTACGATATGCTAGCTCATGCCCCTAGTGCAAGTGGGAGATTGTTAGTGTATATGCCCTAGGGGCCATTATTGTATCATACTAGCGTGTATATTACTTAATGGAAGCTTGGGATATTCACAGATGTATATAACAGTCTTGCTAAAAATGGTAGTATGCTACTTGGTTTGTGTCTACTTTAATATGTGCATATGTTTCTTGTAACGTATCACTTATACATATTAGTAGAGCCCATAGGATCTTTGCTTGATTACCAGCGTTGTGATGGCAGTCACATTAGTGGGGGCTGGGTAGTCTATAAGCAACATCCTATACTTGTCCCTAGTCGTAGGATTATCGAGACAGGGCATCGATACTCCGGAGTAGACTAGTGTGTACGTTTCTCATCCCAGTTGGGGAGATGGTCTGTCCCACAGCCATCAGTACGTCGTACTGGAGATAGTATACAGGTGCTCGTTGGGTTACTGGTACACCGGACAGGACTCGCAGGAGAACTGACTGGATGGTATTATACCTAACGTCAGATAGCAGTTCTCAGGTGACATGTGTGCAGATAGTCTGTTGACTTAAGGTCGTCATTTTTCTCGTGTAAGTTCCCACTGTGCTTTGATTACTACCATACCACGGCTCAAAGGAGTCGTGCAAATAGGTTTTAGTTGGGTACAGTCCCGAGCCACATGGAGGCAGTGAGCGACTGTTAGGGATTCGTCTCTCCCGGTATAGGGAGTAGATATCGCACTGTGATCGGTTGGTCATTACCATAAGTCCCTGGCCAGGGCTGATAGAGAATTACTGGTGGACTGATTAGTAGATTCTTAAATGGTCATGAGCCATACCGGCATGACTTGTACGGTTATTAGGGGTCTGACGTTCTCCACCTCCCTAGACCATACATGCGATACTATTAGACAACTGACCGGACTGCGCGGATATTGTCACTGACAGGCTCAGTAGGAGTTCGGATGGGTTATCTCATCGGCCTTCTTATCGACATCTACCTGGGGACCGTTACGTACAGCTAGTGCCGCTTGCGGTCTGTGGTTAAACCCACTGCCAGCGTAGTGTTGAGTCTTTAGAGTCCCACACAGAGAGTTTCCCTGCTCCAGGCGAAACGATATAGAGGTCGTATGGTTTTACGACAAGGGTTCGAACGCATACGTGTTTAAACGCACGTACGACGTTCGGACAGTTTTTACTAGACGGTTTTGGTTTAAACCAGATTCTAGTATCAGGTTATTGGATTTATACAGTCTAATGTTTTTCTGTGTTTTCACGGATTGGAGGGGAGTTCTCGTAATTTTCCGGGAAGCTTCTAGAAGCATGGTGACTTGGGGGTTAAGGTGGCATAAGCATTTATTGCTTAATGACTCATTTGTGTGATTCATCCTTCGAGTTAATGCTTCATTTATTGAGCTTATGACTCATGTGATAAATCACACAAGGTGAATGCATCAACCATGATGATTAATCATTTATATTATTTATTTGATAAATTGTTATGGTTGATATATTCTAATGAATTCATTTTTCAATATCATTCTTATCATCACCTTCTCTCTCCTCAAGCTCTCTCATTCTTGAAACCCTAACCCTAACCTCTCATGTGTTGAGATCAAGGGTTAGCTACACTAATACATCCATAATCTCACTCTATATCCCCTAGGTAGCTTAGATTAGCACTTTGAGCAACCTAGTTATCTCAAGTTAGAGATCAAGCTTGGAGTAGGAGCTCTCGGGTGGATCGTCTTTGACTCGAGGAGGCCGTTGAGGTGCTGACGTTCCAAGGAGCCTACAAGGAGTCGAGGATAGTGATGAAGACCCGAAGGACAAGTAACGTGAGGTATAACTTCGAATCCGAGTAGTTAAACCTCTCGTAGTATGCTAGTAACGGTTTAGATACGATTCATGCGCTCAAGTCCGTATTACGAAGCTTTGATAATTATTTTTCATATATTCCGCCTCCCCGCAAGTTCGTGGGGTGCGTGACATGGACTTACAAAATGGTCGCCTGAGGGTCGAGGGTCCCTTCGAACATGCCTGCCGCAGGCGCTTCTTCGATGCGCTGCTCGCACTTCAACCATAGATTCCGCCACCGTATCGCATACTGCACCCATATTTCACCTGGCTTCACCCTGGCATTGATTAATACTGTGATGGAGGTGCGCTTGCTAGCGCTTGCGAAATGTTGGGTGAACACAATTCCATTTCTGTAAAAGTTTTGACGGAGTTGTTGGGCAGCTCTGAATACCACTCAAAGGCCGTTTCCGCCAAGCTGCCGACGAATTGGCGAAGCAGTAGCTTATCATCCCCTCCAGTGTTTCCGCAGAGAGCCCTAAACTGAGCGACATGTTGATGAGGATTTCCTGTCCCTTTGTACACATGGAATTTAGGAATTGTGTATCCTGGCGGGTACTTTATCTGATCGTACCATCCTGAATATGGTCGCCCAGTTCTGACGATTTGGCCGGTTGCTTCATTGGCCTGATGAGCTCGTATTTGCTGAGCTATATAATTATTGAGCATGGCTTTGGAGATGGTCTCCTCCTTGGCTGCTGACAGAGCCGACTGAGGATTTGATATCTCTCCTCTATCATCTTCAATTATCACTGGAGGATCTTCGGCTGGAGGGTCCGGCTGGATCATTAGGCCCACCATATCTTGGAATAAAAGGGCCATTTTTTTTTATTTTGGCCGCTTGTTCCGCGACCTCTCTGTCCTTTTTCTCAAGCATTCTCCGAAGGAATTCAGCATCAGTTTCTTGTTCATGACGCTGCTCTGACGATGTCTCTAGGCTTTCTTTTGGTCCCGTGAGTGTGGCCATAGCTGTTAGCATCTCTTGGAGCTTTTATTGTTGTTGCTCCTGATCCTTAGTCACTGATCGCGTAAGCGGTCGATGACCTGTGGAGACACGGCTATCCTCTTTTCCGGATGCCATATAGACGGTATGCACCACCATGCCCCCAGACTTGGGGCGTTTGGATTCAGTGTCCTTGCGAGTTGCTAAAGACGCAGAGATCTTCTCCGGCCTCCTTCTTTTGTGGGCGGTCGAAGTTGAGGGAGCCGTTGCAGTGGGCATCCAAACAGATGACACCTTCTGTGGCTTGACAGGGTGATCCCCTTCTCGCTGAACTTTCATCTTTTCTGTCGGCAGGGATAGTCTTAATCAATCACCGAGTCTTGGACCTGTCTCTAGACATTGTAAATTTTGGAGGACGGCCGCTGAGGGGGCTGTTCAAACTTCGCCTTTGTGGCATTCTTCATAGGTGGAGGAGTCTTTTTCAACACGGCAGTTGGAGAATTCCTGCTCACCTTGTTAAGTAGTTCAAAGTTGTTCCCAGTTGGAACAGCAGTATCAACTTCCACCGTTGGAGCTGGCGGTGTCAGTCCAGAAGGGGAACTGCCCCCAGCCTTCCTCACTCGGCGCCAGTGGCGACGTCGAGCATGTCGTGCAGCCGGGATCACCTCTGCTGTTGGATGAGCTTCCTCATGCCCCCTGTTCTGATGAGAGTCTGTTATTGGCACCAGCCTGTCAAAGACAGACGTCCGCTGAGAGGGAATGGTCAACCTGTCGAAAGCTGACCTTGGAGTAGGGAGAGCAGCTTGGACGACCTCAACTGCAGCAGGAGTTGGAGTGTCCTTCTCTGGTATTGCGAGCCTCTTTGCGGACCCACTTGAGCTTTAGCCTAGCCTATCGAAGACTGAGGCATTGGAGTTGGACGAGCTGCTGAGAGGGGCTGTGGTGGTTGCAAGCCGATCAAAGACCGACTTCTTCACAGCTTCTTGTATCGGCATCTGAACGCTGAAGTTCGTTGGTGGGATCATGTTCCCGACGAATAGCCCAGTGGTGGCTTGGGTCACTTTTTCCACCGGTATTGTGAAAAGGGAGGCAGCTTGGGGCCCGTAGATTACTCCTCCAGATGAGGCGGAACGGGAGTTGTTGCAATTAGTGCAGTTTGAAGCCATTGATCTTCTGTTTTTCTGCACGAAGCAAGATACCAAATCTTAGTACTTAACACCAAAGGCAGCCATGTCAAACCGCGACTTGTTCGTGAAATACGACACACGAAGTGTGGAGTGGAAAGAAGAAGTGTCCCAACGGGCGTGCCAGAATATGTTCTTCGCCGAAAACCGGAGACGGAACCGCGTAGGTTCGTCTTTCCTGAATTTGGGGGCAGATACTATTTGGTTTTATCCGTCCACCTCTCCGAAGATGCCAAGTTAATTTATGGCATCGTATATCAGAGATTTAGACGGATGCGGCCGTTGTAGCAGACTTCGTCAGATTCCCCCTCGTTTGAGGGGTTTTTGATTCCGGAGACGCTCTTCCCTGCAGGCGCAAGCCCCTGCAGTTAATTATACTACCGCATCGCGGTAACCATTTTCTCCTTCTCCAGATGGTCAATTCGTGTCATGTGTGTTTGTTTTGTTTTTGGTTGCCCGTAAATTGTATACGGAGACTAATTTATGTGGTCGCCCGTAGGGCGTGGATTAGTCCAAATCCGTATTTTCTTAGATTTGGGTTTTGGTTTGGGTTTAAGGATCGTTAATCTCATTGAGATTAAGATCAACTTAAGCATTCGTTAAGGTACGTTAGTCTAATTTTAGACTAAGATCAACTTAATGTTTATTAAGGACACGTTAGTCTGATTTTAGACTAAGATCAACTTAACAGGATCATTTAAATCCAACAAAAGAGTATTTGGGCTCTATTGTTTTAGTTTAGGGACTTTTCGGTCCAGTTTAAAGACATCATAGTCTATGGAGTTTAGAGACATCATAGTCTGTAAAGTTTAAGAACATCATAGTCCATGAGTTTAAGGACCCCACAGTCCGTAAAGTTTAAGGACGTCATAATCCATGAGTTTAAGGACCCCACAATCCCTGGAATGTCTGGTTGTCGGAACCCGTCACCTCTCTGAAGACATTGAAGGATTATAACGACAAATATCAGAGGAGTGAAGAGATGTACCCTTGAACCAATATTGGTTGGGAAATTTGTAGTCCAATTTGGGACTAAGATCAAAGATTTATGAGCATATGGGCTCAATTGATCCGATGTAGTGATTTTTAGCCAACTTGGGATTGGCCCATTCAGTTAAAATGCTGAGCATTGGTTCTAAAAATTGTTTTTGTCTTTTACTGAGTGCTGAGCACTCATTATAGCTCTGGGGCTTTTTTTTATAGAACAGTTTATGTTCATTTAGCGCACACATAAGAAGCACGTGGCGCGCTTGGCGCTGTGCGCCAGAAAATGAGCGCATTGCGCTTCTGGCAAGTAGCGCACACGTGAGGAGCACGTGGCGCGCTTGGTGGTATGCGCCAGACAATGAACGCAGAGCGCTTCTGTCAAATAGCGCACACATGAGGAGCACATGGTGCGCTTGGCGCTGAGCGCCATTCAATGAGCGCATTGCGCTTCTAGTGAAGTAGCGCATACGTGAGGAGCACGTGGCGCGCTTGGCGCTTAGCGCCAGTCAATGAGCGCATTGCGCTCCTGGTGATGTTTGGAGTGCTAAGTCTCTGCAACGCTATGCGTTAATTTTGGAGTGCTGAAGCGCTTCTTTTGATTGGAGCGCTATAGCTCTTTTTAGGCAGCTTTTGCGCCCTGAGAATTAAATTCTCTTTCTTATAAGAGACTTTGTCTCATGGATCTATGAACAAAATTCTTATTATTTTTATAGGAGATGTTTCAACCTCTTAGATTTTTGGTGAAAGGCTTTGCCTTTTTGGATCTGTGATTCTAAGAGAATTGAATTATTCCCCCCTTTTTATAATGAGATATTATAATCTTTGAAAGACAATTTGTCTTATAGATCTATGATCTGAAGAAGATTAAGTTCTTCCCCTTATTTTTATGATGAGATACTTTGATCTCTATTTGTGAAAGACCTTGGTCTTATAGATCTATGATCTTAGAAAAAAAAGTAAATTCTTCTTTTTATATGAGATGATCTCTCTGTTCTTTTTTTTTACCTTAAAGAAAATCTTCTTCTTCTTCTGAGAGCTTGTTCTTCGTCTTTGAATTTTCTCAAAGTTTATGGGAGGGTTCCTCTATATCAGACTTGAAGTCTTGGGGCCTTTATATAGGGCAAGCTGATTTGTTGAATCAGTTAAAGAGATCTTTTCTCTAATTGATTTGGGGATTGCCCTACCGTTGGATCTTTGATCCTAGGGCTTCTGATTTACAGAAGGCAATCTTCTTGTTTTTAACAAGATTGGGAAATCTTTCCCCACACAGAATTTATTTTGTATTTTAGTGATTTTTAATCACCATTGGATCATCGATCCGACGGTGCTCTGATTTACAAAGCAAAATCTTTTTGTTTGGAAAGATTCTGAAGAATATTTTCCTAACAGAATTTTATTCTGGTCAACTGATAATTTTTAATCGTGTTCGTTGGATGTTTGATCCAATGGTTGGGAATATTTAGTTCCAGCGCTAGCGCTCTCGTGCTTTGCACGTAGTGCGCTGCTTAGAGTGCAGCGCACTTAGCACTATCGCTTACGCGCTTTGCACGTGGTGCGCTGCAGCGCTCTTAGCGCTAGCGCTCATGTGCTTTGCACGTGAGCGCTGCCTCAGAGTCTTTGACTCTCACCGTTGGCGCTGTTATGAAGCGCTGCTTCATTTCAAAATTTAAAATTTGAACAGAGCTTTACTCTGATTGGGGGAAACACCCATGAGATGGAAAATATTTTCCATATCTTTCTAAACAAAGAAAGATTGTGCTATGTTAAGTCGAGTATCCTTGGATTAAAAATCCAATGATGGTTTAGAAAATTACTATTTTACAGAATAAGATTCTGTATATGGGAAAATATTTCTCCAATCTTGTTAAAAACAAGAAAAATATGTTCTGTAAAACAGAAACCTTTGGATCAAAGATCCAATGGTGGGAAAAATTCCCCAAGTCAATTCTGAAACCAATTAAATCAATTAGGATCTCTCAATGAGAGATTTTCTTAGAATTAAACAAACTTCTCTCTACTATATAAGGGACCAGAGATTTTAAGTCTCAAGGAGGACATAGAGTGAAGAGAGGTAGAGAGTGTAAACAAAGGAATCCCCTCAGAAGCTTAGAAAAAGAGAAAAATTTAAAAGATGAAGAAATAAAAACTTCAAAAGAAACATAGAATTTAATTCTCACAAAGGAAGACTCGTTTCATTAAAACCCTGGGTAAAGAGAAAACAAAATACAGAGATCATTTCATATCTCCTTCGCCTCTCTATGGGTTTAGCCTTTCATATAAGAACTTAGTTCTTCCTCTGGTTTAGATCTGCAGAAGCAGATCTCCCTGCAAGTTGAGAATTTAATTCTCATCGGGGAGATTCTGTCATGCAGATTCAAAACCTAGGGGAAAGAATTGAGTTCAAAGAATTTGATTCTTACAAAACATATGGGAATTTAATTCCTCTGAAAACTAGGGTTTAACCCTATAAAAAGAATTTAATTCTTGCAAAAGAATAAAAGGAGAACTTGATTACTCAGCCCAGACGATGATAATAACCTGAGACCTTCCAAACCTAAATCCTAATGACTAGAAATGTCACTAATAAGAGATCAAAATTTCCAAAAACACAGAAGGAAAGGCTGATGATTCATTAGCGTTTAAACACTATAACGAGAACTGCATGTGTTTCCCATGTGAGTGCTTAAAAGAAGAACGAGAAGTGCCTCTTAGGGAAATCACGTGTTTTGCACGCACTCATCTAAAAGGAGGGGATAAAAACTTAAAAGGTAGAACCCAACTTTGCGGCGCCTCACGTGTTTTACACGTGAGCGCCACAAGAACTAAGTGCTCGACACTTATATAAAAAGCGGGGAAATAAGTGGGCAGTGCCCATAATCCGGTGCCTCACATGTGTCACGTGAGCACCACAGAACTCTATTGTTTAACACTGATCCGGTGCCTCACGTGTGTCATGTGAGCACCACAGAACTTTAGTGCTTTATGTAAGTGCACGGCGGCGCCCCGGCCGTGAATCCGACGGCCAAATGCGGAAGCGGTGATAAAATTTAAATTTTACTTTAACTGGCAAACCGCCGCGCACTAATACCCGGATCGAACCATTAATTAGTCCTAGCTATCTACAAGAAGGGGAAAAGAGATATACCGACAGATCCGAGTCCTCCGGTCTTCTCGTCGTTGTCCCGATCTCCTGCGGAATGTCCCGTCTCCTCCTCGTCGCCGGAAGTGCACCACATCGCGTACTTCTTTTACGGGCTCCCACCTCAATGCCGAGGCAACTCGGGCACGAAGCTGGCTAGTCGACGTGCCCAAGATTCGCTGTAGAATGTGTAGTGAAGAAGTCTCATTTTTGGGGTCGTGGAATTGCCATTTGTGGAGGAATTGAACTTGGGGCTTTTTGGATTGAACTTGTGGGAATTTTGCAACATGAAATGAAGCAAAATCCCACCCTCAAAATTTTGGACAGCCCACTAAAGGGGGAGGCCGGCCATGACAATGTAGGAGGGGTGAATATGAGAGAGTGACCAAAAAAAGGAATCATCCAAGAGAGAGAGAGAGAGGAGGGTTATCATATGAAAAGAAATGATCATAAAGAAAAGTCCTCACTCAACAACCATACCCCTCAATATCATCAACAATCATGACTTTAAAAGTCAAGCCATGATGGAGTCAAAACAAGTCAATGATGGTGAAGTCATCATGAAGCAATAAGATGCAAAGAACCCCCTCCACAAACACTTATTTGCAACAATGCAAATAAGCCCTCCTCCACCAATCTTCGGCCAATGAACGATACAAAGGAAATTGGCCGAAAAAGAAAGCAAACTGGCAACTCCAGAAAACTGGTCCCATAATAAATTACAGGAAAACCCCGATACTGTGCATACACACCCGCATTTGTATTCCGACCGAAATACAAATGCAATGAGACAAAATCTTCACTGTACTATACTAGGATCCGGCTTATACCAAAGCCGGCTAGTAATATCCGTTCGATCCTGATCCATGCAATACCGCACGTATCTGATCGAACCCTGCCATATATCCATACGGCCTGTAGTACAAACTGTCCTATCCTGATCCGTGCAATGCCGCACGTATCTGATCGGACCTTGCCATATCTCCATACGGACTCTACAACCTTTCGCCCGAAAGCTGAGTAACTGAATGTGGGGGACTCTAAAGACTCGTTAACACCTTGGTTGTGGATTTAACCACTAGCACGTCAGAGGTATAAGCCAATACGTAACGGGCTACCAGGTATTGACTAAAAGGGACGTCTGTGAGCGAACTCAGCCTGACAACCCTACTGAGCCTGTCAGTGACAATATCCGTACAGTCCGGTCCGTTCGTCTATGAGCATCGCATGGCGGGCCTAGGGGGTTGGTAAAAGTCAGACCCCCAAAAGCGGTACAAGTCGTGTCGGAGTGTAGCCCAGAACACCCTGAGATACTACTGGAATACCTATCAGTAAATCTCCTGCCTTGGCCAAGGACTTCGTGTAATGGCTCTCCTAGACACAGCGCGACCTCACCCCCAATACCGGGAGAGACGAACCCCTGAAGATACGCTCACTGCCTCCATGTGGCTCAGGACTGTACCCAACTAAAACCTGTTTGCACGACTCCTTTGAGCCGTGGTAGGGTAGTAATCAAAGTACAGTGGGAACTCACACGAGACAAATGACGATCCCCAGGTCGATGAACTAACCTGCACACATGTCACCAGGGAACTGCCGTCTGACGTCTGGTATATGACCAACTAGCATGTTCCCGGCGAGTCCTGTCCGGTGTACTCATAACCCAATGAGCACCTGTATACATCTTAGGTGATCCAACTGACACCAGTGGCTTGTGAGACCGGCCACCGCCCCTCGTCGGGGTCTCGACTGTATACACTAGTCTACTCTGGAGTATCGATGCCCTGTCTCGAAACTCACACGACTAGGGACCATTTAAGGATATGCTTATAGACCCCAGCTCCCATTTATATGATCGCCCTCATACTGCTGGTGGTCAAGCAAGAACCCTAGGGGCTCTATCAACGTGTAATAGCTGTTGGAGATAGTGCCCTCAGAGTCAATTATTGGATCACAGGCACGTGATTGCAATGATTGAGGG
The DNA here is from genome assembly GCA_030015575.1 of Agapanthus africanus. NCBI lineage: Eukaryota > Viridiplantae > Streptophyta > Magnoliopsida > Asparagales > Amaryllidaceae > Agapanthus > Agapanthus africanus. The sequence goes on along the minus strand of JASDDO010000022.1, from coordinate 763,559,062 downwards.
AGGACCTATCCCAGGAGGACAGTCTTACTCGAGATGATAGTATGCTATCTGGTTTACCTTTATCATCGTATACTGCTTTAGGTGACCTGACATGTCACTATTACACGTTGATAGAGCCCCTAGGATTCTTGCTTGACGACCAGCAGTATGATGGCGATCATATACGTGGGAGCTGGGGTCTATAAGCACATCCTTAAAAGGTCCCTAGTCGTGGGAGTTTCGAGACTGGGCATCGATACTCCATTAGTAGACTAGTGTATACAGTCGAGACCCCGACGAGGGGCGGTGGCCGGTCTCACAAGCCACTGGTGTCAGTTGGTTCACCTAAGATGTATACAGGTGCTCATTGGGTTATGAGTACACCGGACAGGACTCGCCGGGAACCTGCTAGTTGGTCTTATACCAGACGTCAGATAGCAGTTCCCAGGTGACATGTGTACAGGTTAGTTCATCGACCTGAGGATCGTCATTTGTCTCGTGTGAGTTCCCACTGTGCTTTGATTACTACCCTACCACGGCTCAAAGGAGTCGTGCAAACAGGTTTTAGTTGGGTACAGTCCCGAGCCACATGGAGGCAGTGAGCGGATCTTCAGGGGTTCGTCTCTCCCGGTATTGGGAGTGAGGTCGCGCTGTGTCTAGGAGAGCCATTACGCAAAGCCCTCGGCCGAGGCAGGAGATTTACTGGTAGGTATTCCAGTAGTATCTCAGGGCGTTCTGGGCTACACTCCGACACGACTTGTACCGCTTTTGGGGGTCTGACTTTTACCAACCCCCTAGGCCCGCCATGCGATACTCATAGACGAACGGACCGGACTGTACGGATATTGTCACTGACAGGCTCAGTTGGGTGTCGGGGTGAGCTTCCTCATCGACGTCCCTTTTGGTCAATAGCTGGTGGCCCGTCACGTATTGGCTTATACCTCTGACGTGCTAGTGGTTGAATCCACAGCCATAGTATTGACGAGTCTTTAGAGTCCACCACACTTTCAGTTACTCAAGCTTTCGGGCGAAACGCTGTAGAGGCCGTATGGAGATATGGCAGGGTCCGATCTGATACGTGCGGTATTGCACGGATCAGGATCGGACAGTTTTGTACTAGTAGCCGTATAGGTATATGGCAGGGTTTGATCTGATACGTGCGGTATTGCACGGATCAAGATCGAACGGATTTTACTAGCCGGCTTTGGCTTAAGCCGGTCCTAGTCTAGTACAGTGTAGATTTTGTCTCTTTGCATTTGTGTTCAGTGGGAATACAAATGCGGGCATGTATTTGCAGTAGTGGGGTTTTCCCGTATTTTATTACGGGACCAGTTTTCTGGAGTTGCCAGTTTGCATTCCGTTCCGGCCGGTTTTCCTTTGTTCTTTCCCGGCCGGACTTTTCCGATGGAGGGGGTTATTTGCAGTTTTGCAAATAACACTTTGTGGAGGATTTTCTTGCAAAAGTTTTTATCATGATAGCTTTTTTAGATGCCATTCTTTTCCTTGATCTTTTCATGCTTTATCTTGATTAGAAATGATAAGAATGGTGGATGTAAGTTTGTAATGATTTTGTTTGGCTATGGTCACCACTTATGCTCCTACCATCACCTCCCTTCATGCTTGATATTGTTTTCCTCCACCCTTCTTCTTCTCACTTGATCATATGATAAGTTTTCATGAGAGAAAAAGATGAGAGAAAAAGAAGAGAGAAAAAGAAAATGAGAGCTTCATCTTGAGAGTTTCTTCTTGATCTCATTTTCTTGCTAGAAAAATGCAAGCACCATTTTTCTATTCCTTGTTTCCTCCATCACCATGGCAACAAACCCCAAAGAGACATACCCTCTACACTACACATTCTACAGCACATCTTGAGCATGTCGAGTTGCCGGCTTCATGCGCGAGTTGCCTCGGTATTGAGGCGGGAGCCCGTAAAAGAAGAAGGCGATGTGGTGCCCTTTCCGGCGAGGAGGCGACGATGTGGAGGCAACACTTTCCGCGGGAGATCGGGACGATGAAGAGAAGACCGGAGGACTCGGATCACTCGGTATACTCCTCACCCTATCTCTTGTTAGCTAGCGTAGGTTAATGGTTACGATCCGGGTAATTGTCCGCGGTAGCGCCGGTTTCCGAGCAAGGAAAAAATTTTGATTCCGCATTTTGGCCTCGAGTACGAGGCCGGGGCGCTGCCGTGGCGCAACATGGTATCAGAGCCACGCCATTAACCTTACCTAGCTTCGTTTGATGTGTTTGCGTTTCCGATCGACCGAAATTTCCAAAAACCGTATTTTTATTGCACATCAGTTTCTGTCGAAATTTTTTGAAGTCCAAAAATTTTTCAGGTGATTGCAGAATGATGTACATGGCATTATAAGACATCTGGGAAATTTTGGTCACGAGTTACTGTAGATCCGCCGCGGAAGCGCGGCGCAACCCTCCTTGGAGCCGCTCTTCCGCGGCGGTTTAGTTTGGTCTCTGGACCAGAATTTTCCAGTGAGGTTTTTACATTAAAATAGGGTATTTGGAATATTAAAATTGGGCCCAGGTTTTCTGTGAGTGCTACAGTTTTGGTTGGGGGCCCACTTGTTAATTTTTGGTCAATCGGAAAATTTTAAACACATTTTTCACAGTATTTACATTATTTCTGCGACCGTGAATGTCACTCGATCGGTAAATCCGGTCTAACTGCTATAGTCCGGTTAGACGGATTTGCGAACGTGACTTTCACGTTGATGTTCTATGTTTATGCTGTGATGTTGCGGATCGGTCGTGGGGGATAGCCTGGATGCAATGCTAGTACAGTTTTGGTGTATTATGTACATTTGATATTGCGGGGCGAGCGTCCGACATGTGGACTGCCGTCACTGCCTGTTTGTATTATTCTTTTGGGGCACGACCTGGTTGCGGTCGATGTACCCGGTGTATGTATATTTTACTTTCTGTACTAGGGTTACCCCGCGGTGGAGTGCACGGATAGCCGAGTTCTGGAGGGCAACGGGCCCGCATCTCAGGGCATTGAGACGGAGGGGGCTTCAGTCCAGGATTGGCGGGCTATTCGCCGCACTCGTAGGGGGTACAGGTTGACCCAGGAGGGGTGCCCAAGTTACCGGATTCCGTGAAGTGCTGGGTGGTCCATTCACGGTACTGAAGGGGGCTGCCTCGCTTCAGTTTTTGGCGGGTGGCCTGCCGCGCCCGTAGGGGTCTAGGATTTCATTGCACAGGCTATCCACACGACCAGGGGAACGTCGGGTTTCAGCAGCGGCTCTGTGAAACCCGGGGTTTCCAGATATCTGTATTGTTCTGTGATGCTGTACATTTCTGTGATGTTGCATTTTATTCACGCCTTGAGCGAAATACTATATATTGGTATATATATTAGTAGATGTTGTATATGTTTTTCATCCGCGCTAGTCCAGTCCCCGCTCTGCCGTTAGTTAGCTAACCTAACGGGTGATGACGGGACCCAGTGGCGAATGCGGATGGCATATACGTACGTCAGTATATTTTCGTTCTTTGTGGTGTGATCAATTGATGGGACTGCATTGATTCGGATCAATGCAAGTTTAAACAAACCTAATCTGATGTTGTTGGAACATTTTTTCAAAAAGCTGTTATTGCAAGGACGTTCTCTTTTGTTTTGCATAGTGGCATTCATTTGGAATATCCTGCTCCTCAGTCGACGAGGCAAGGGCCGAGATCCCTTCACCGGGAGTGACCTCTTGGACAGAAGTTTGCGTCAGGGCATTAACTTCACTATAGCCGATTACTTTTGCTTTGCATCGTGGTATTCAGTTGGAATATCCTGCACCTCATTCTACGAGGAAAGAGCCGAGATCCCTTCACCGGGAGTGACCTCTTTAGTAAAGGTTTTCGTCACTATATTTTATAAAAAGTTGTGCAGTTCCTTCAACGATATCAAGTTCATTACGTTAAAGGTTTTTCGCCAAAAACCATTCGTAGCCCTCCGTCATTTCCTACAGGTATTATTTGGTATTCGTGCTGCGTTTGTTGACCTAGTCAAGACGTAGTGTTCGGTAGCTAAGTGGTACTTGTTTGTTGCATAAGTGGGATTGGTTAAGACAGTCGTGCGGCCTTGTTGACCTAGTCAAGGGCACGTACGGGTGGGTTTAATGCGATCCAGAACAATGACGGGTTGAACTTGACTGGCGGTTTATGGTTTGTTGACCTAGTCAAGGTCATAAACCGCTTGGGGTAAAAATCACATCGGGAGTTTCAAAAGAACTGAAACTTGCCAGGCATGCGCATACCTTCTGGAGTGTGGTGACTTGAGTGGATTCCGTCAAGTTATCATGCGATGATAGTTGGATCCCGATTCCCACTGATGAGTTGGTTTACTCCTCGGGTGATCCCGACTAATTCTTCTTTCAGGTTTGGAGGAGAATTTGAGGCACAGTGGGAGGTTTCCTGATTAGATAAATTGGTAACCATTCTGATCTAGGTTAGAGTGCACGCTGAGTGTTTCTTTTCTCTCTCTCTGGCAGCGACCATTGACCCGACCCTGGACTATGACTCAGTGACCAAGTTGACCGAACCTTCTTAACACTGGCTTTTGGATTGTCAGAGTTGCAGACCTCATTGCCACTCCTACTTTTACCCTTTTCTCCAGGACACCCCGTATTACTACGAACGTCCACTTCCATTGGACAAAACCATCGTATGGTTATATACGAACTCGAAGGACTTCGAGGATGGTTTCTGGTTCTGGAGAAAACGGATAGGATTATTCAGTTGTCTTTTCTTTTCACCTTCTCTCAGGTTGCGAGTGCTCCTTGGTTTAGGAGTAGTACACCTATTACGCAAATTGGATAGTCTTCTTCCAAACCATAGGCTGGTGCCGACCGGTAGGGAATGAAGTAAACCAGTTAGCCTAAACGGTGTACAGAAGGTATTAAGTTAAGACAAAGCAAGGGATTAGTAAGAGGGCAAAGTAAGTTGCGACTGCTATTCACGACCAAACCAAGTATTTCTCCGCCAATCCTAAATCACCTTTGTATTTCTCCAGGACACTCCGTATCACTACGAAGATCCCATTTTATTGGATAATCCATCGTATGGTTATATACGAACTCGAAAGGAACTTGTTCCAGTTCGGGGATGGATTCTGGTTCAGGAGAAATAGGAATAAAGTACATTCAGGTGTCTTTTATCTTCACCTTCTCTCGCATTGCGAGTGTTACTAGAATTAGGACAGTACACCCTTTATGCCTTTTGGATAGTCTTCTTCCAAACCATAGGCTGGTGCCGAACGGTAGGGAAGGAAGAAAACCATTTGGCCTAAAGGGGTGTACAGAAGGTAATGACTAAAGACACAGAAAGGGATTTAGAAAGATGGCAAAGAGATATACGGTTACAGTTGTGAATCTGGATAATGGAAGAGGCATTACTAGGAATACCAGAATTCCCCACAGAAACATTTCAATGTTTCAGTTTCACTGTGTAATGTTAAAAGAAAAACTGATTTCCCGATTAGACACTTACTCCAGGGTATGTATTTACCAGGTATGATTCTCACATCTGTATGGTTTTACAGATGAGGAGTGGGAGTAAGTTATTGGGAATTGGGTGATCGTCCTCATTATATCGGGATTCGTTGTAATCGGTGATATTTGAGGAAGTCACCTGGGTTGTTTGCCGGTCGGCAAATATTTGGTTATGAATATCCGCTGTTGTGCACCAATTTCAAATTAATATATCTGTACGTCTATTTTTATAGAGTGAGATATACTATTTGATATTATGTCGATGACATTTACCTATATCAGTGGATGGTTAGGTAAGGAGCATTAAACAGCGGTGTAATTCTTCTTGACCATAAGTACAGTTTTCAACCTACGACACACAGTGAAAGAGTTGTTAGACTCAGCGGACTTATACAGAGTATTGTATGTTGTCCAGTGTCCATTGGGACAGAGGGGTTGGTCCTCATACTATATTCTGTTTACTTTTAACTTCTCCAGTTCTTAGACATGTGCTTCGTGGAAACACAGGGTCTGAGTTTTGAGGAGTTATAGGTATTTGAATAGAGTAGAGAACCAGATGTAGCAAGTATCGGGATTCTTCAAAGTGATCGAAGATGTAGATACTTGTGTATGGTGTTCAGTTGATAGTAATGATTAAGAGAACTTGCTTCTCTTTCAGGTTACTCATAATTGGAAGCATTCCTAAGTTGAGTAACGCTGATCGGCCTCTCTCCATTTAGTTGACATGCACTGGAGACAGCTGCATGATTTGAATCTGGTTCAATTAAATCAGTGCCTCTGGTTCTATATTGGATATAGAACAGTTCATATCTTAACGATGTTAAGGTACGGGGAGTTGTCCGGCTTATGCTTAAAACCAGACTCCGGATAACTCAAGGCACGTTTCTGTAATGGCTGTTTGTGGGTTGATCCAGGCTATGACGAGGGTTGACTTTCTACCATCTGGCAGATCAATAGAAATATTGTTCTAGACTCGCCACAGTTTTATTAAAAATGGATTTTTTTTTCAAAAACAGCAGTAGGAGTATGGTAGAACTGGAAGTAATTCCAGAACCGCAAACGATTACTGAAGATTTAATAAGGAACCTAAAGATTCAATCTGATTTGACATTCCATTGGCCACTCCGCAGATACGGTGGGTAACTTCAGGCACCCGAGAGGTACTCCGGTAGCCTCAAGGACGGTGACAGGGAAGTTCTTGTTTACCCACACTTGCCATTGTTGTTGTTCCAGGCTGCGAGACCCGGTGGGAGGATGAGTATAGCGTCGTTCTAAACTAGCTTTAGAAGTGCACGTCTATATGACTCTGCCAGAGGGTTGTCGTAGTCAGTGGGAGCAGCGGAAGCATTGGTGGACATGAGGCTTATGTCTATTTATAGACTAAAGCAGATATAGCGGAGTTAGATCATCTGTTTCTGATGTGACAGTCATGGGTTTGACGTCATCAGAATAGGGGATGGATCTGTTGAGCAGGTAGTAGGAAGTGATATTCCTATACTACGATCGGTTATATTTTGGTCGTCACACAGTGTTTTCTCCACATAGGACTTGGATATTATATCAGACATACTGGTTACTAGACCTATGGTTTTAGATCTAGATTTGGGTGGTTTCCCAATCTGGGTACCTTGACAGCATTCTATGAGTATTTAGAATGGACGACTCCTGGCACGGTAGTGCACCTGCAGTTGAAGGAATCACCCTCTCTAAAGGTGTCTTATAGACTAAAGGGGAGAGGGATACTCATGACTGGCAGATCACTTGCTTAGGCAATTGAGTCAATCATGAGATGTCAAGTACCACACCAGATGTTGTTCTTGCACTAGATGCAATAAGTTGATATCGATCCAATCCTGGAGAAACAGTCGGAAGCAGTTTTAGAACATAAGTGAATGTTCTAGGGATATGATAACGGCTGCCTCCTTTAGGAGACGGTTATCACTCCAGGCTTCCAAGGTGACATGGACGACAAGGATGTTGTCAGAGTTATATTTTTCCTTCTGAGGAGGGGCAGTATTTTGGACAGGTGGTCCAAGGCAATACTGAGGGAGGCTTGGCGCAGGATACTGATTAAGTTCGGTTGTTGATACAGTCTAAGAATTTTGGATTTGGAGTTCATTTATGAGCTAGGTCCCATCAGACATCCAGACATTCTAAGACAGGTATTGCTCATTTCGGGAGATGGCTTTCTCCGCGAACTTGAGATATAGAGAGACATAGAAAGAAACATCACAGCGGATCCACTCACTGAGGCTATTCCTCGAACGCAATAGTTTCGCAAACGAGTTTTGTGAGACTGACTAGTAGAGGAGTTGGGTGTTCGGTATCACACGGGCTGTGAGTATGCGACATCGCAATAATTAGCCTTGAGTGCAAGTGGGAGATTGTTGGAGATAGTGCCCTCAGAGTCAATTATTGGATCACAGGCACGTGATTGCAATGATTGAGGGAGGACCTATCCCAGGAGGACAGTCTTACTCGAGATGATAGTATGCTATCTGGTTTACCTTTATCATCGTATACTGCTTTAGGTGACCTGACATGTCACTATTACACGTTGATAGAGCCCCTAGGATTCTTGCTTGACGACCAGCAGTATGATGGCGATCATATACGTGGGAGCTGGGGTCTATAAGCACATCCTTAAAAGGTCCCTAGTCGTGGGAGTTTCGAGACTGGGCATCGATACTCCATTAGTAGACTAGTGTATACAGTCGAGACCCCGACGAGGGGCGGTGGCCGGTCTCATAAGCCACTGGTGTCAGTTGGTTCACCTAAGATGTATACAGGTGCTCATTGGGTTATGAGTACACCGGACAGGACTCGCCGGGAACCTGCTAGTTGGTCTTATACCAGACGTCAGATAGCAGTTCCCAGGTGACATGTGTACAGGTTAGTTCATCGACCTGAGGATCGTCATTTGTCTCGTGTGAGTTCCCACTGTGCTTTGATTACTACCCTACCACGGCTCAAAGGAGTCGTGCAAACAGGTTTTAGTTGGGTACAGTCCCGAGCCACATGGAGGCAGTGAGCGGATCTTCAGGGGTTCGTCTCTCCCGGTATTGGGAGTGAGGTCGCGCTGTGTCTAGGAGAGCCATTACGCAAAGCCCTCGGCCGAGGCAGGAGATTTACTGGTAGGTATTCCAGTAGTATCTCAGGGCGTTCTGGGCTACACTCCGACACGACTTGTACCGCTTTTGGGGGTCTGACTTTTACCAACCCCCTAGGCCCGCCATGCGATACTCATAGACGAACGGACCGGACTGTACGGATATTGTCACTGACAGGCTCAGTTGGGTGTCGGGGTGAGCTTCCTCATCGACGTCCCTTTTGGTCAATAGCTGGTGGCCCGTCACGTATTGGCTTATACCTCTGACGTGCTAGTGGTTGAATCCACAGCCATAGTATTGACGAGTCTTTAGAGTCCACCACACTTTCAGTTACTCAAGCTTTCGGGCGAAACGCTGTAGAGGCCGTATGGAGATATGGCAGGGTCCGATCTGATACGTGCGGTATTGCACGGATCAGGATCGGACAGTTTTGTACTAGTAGCCGTATAGGTATATGGCAGGGTTTGATCTGATACGTGCGGTATTGCACGGATCAAGATCGAACGGATTTTACTAGCCGGCTTTGGCTTAAGCCGGTCCTAGTCTAGTACAGTGTAGATTTTGTCTCTTTGCATTTGTGTTCAGTGGGAATACAAATGCGGGCATGTATTTGCAGTAGTGGGGTTTTCCCGTATTTTATTACGGGACCAGTTTTCTGGAGTTGCCAGTTTGCATTCCGTTCCGGCCGGTTTTCCTTTGTTCTTTCCCGGCCGGACTTTTCCGATGGAGGGGGTTATTTGCAGTTTTGCAAATAACACTTTGTGGAGGATTTTCTTGCAAAAGTTTTTATCATGATAGCTTTTTTAGATGCCATTCTTTTCCTTGATCTTTTCATGCTTTATCTTGATTAGAAATGATAAGAATGGTGGATGTAAGTTTGTAATGATTTTGTTTGGCTATGGTCACCACTTATGCTCCTACCATCACCTCCCTTCATGCTTGATATTGTTTTCCTCCACCCTTCTTCTTCTCACTTGATCATATGATAAGTTTTCATGAGAGAAAAAGATGAGAGAAAAAGAAGAGAGAAAAAGAAAATGAGAGCTTCATCTTGAGAGTTTCTTCTTGATCTCATTTTCTTGCTAGAAAAATGCAAGCACCATTTTTCTATTCCTTGTTTCCTCCATCACCATGGCAACAAACCCCAAAGAGACATACCCTCTACACTACACATTCTACAGCACATCTTGAGCATGTCGAGTTGCCGGCTTCATGCGCGAGTTGCCTCGGTATTGAGGCGGGAGCCCGTAAAAGAAGAAGGCGATGTGGTGCCCTTTCCGGTGAGGAGGCGACGATGTGGAGGCAACACTTTCCGCGGGAGATCGGGACGATGAAGAGAAGACCGGAGGACTCGGATCACTCGGTATACTCCTCACCCTATCTCTTGTTAGCTAGCGTAGGTTAATGGTTACGATCCGGGTAATTGTCCGCGGTAGCGCCGGTTTCCGAGCAAGGAAAAAATTTTGATTCCGCATTTTGGCCTCGAGTACGAGGCCGGGGCGCTGCCGTGGCGCAACAATAGCAACTTGTCAGGTCACCTAAAACAGTACACGATGATAAAGGTAAACCAGATAGCATACTATCATCTCGAGTAAGACTGTCCTACCGGGATAGGTCCTCCATCAATCATTGCAATCACGTACCTGTGACCTAATAATTGACTCTGAGGGCACTATCTCCTACAATCTCCCACTTGCACTCAAGGCTAATTATTGCGATGTCGCATACTCACAGCCCGTGTGATACCGAACACCCAACTCCTCTACTAGTCAGTCTCACAAAGCTCGTTTGCGAAACTATTGCGTTCGAGGAATAGCCTTAGTGAGTGGATCCGCTTTGTTGTTTCTTTCTATGTCTCTCTATATCTCGAGTTCGCGGAGAAAACCCATCTCCCGAAATGAGCAATACCTGTCTTAGAATGTGTCTGGATGTCTGATGGGACATAGCTCATAAATGAACTCCAAATCCAAACTTCTTAGACTGTATCGTCAACTGAACTTAATCAGTATCCTGCGCCATGCCACCCTCAGTATTGCCTTGGACCACCTGTCCAAAATACTGCCCCTCATCAAAAGGAAAAACTATAACTCTGACAACCTTCTTGTCGTCCATGTCACCTTGGAAGCCTGGAATGATAACTGTCTCCCGAAAGAGGCCGTTGTTATCATATCCCTAGAACATCCACTTATGTTCTAAAACTGCTTCCGACTGTTTCTCCAGGATTGGATTAATGTCAACTTATTGCATCTAGTGCAAGAACAATGTCTGGTGTGGTACTTGACATCTCATGATTGACTCAATTGCCTGAGCAAGTGATCTGCCAATCATGCGCATCCCTCTCCACTTTAGTCTGTAAGACACCTTTAGAGAGGGTGACTCCATCACCTGCAGGTACACTACCGTGCCAGGAGTCGTCCATTCTAAATACTCTTAGAATGCCGTCTAAGTACCCTGATTGGGAAACCACCCAAATCTAGATCTAAAACCATAGATCTAGTAACCAGTATGTCAGATATAAAATCCAAGTCCTTTGTGGAGAAACCACTGTGTGACGACCAAAGTATAACCGATTGTAGTATAGGAGTTTCTTTTCCTACTCTGTGTATGTCATCCAGATACCAGGACATCACACCCTACTACCATCTCAACAGATCCATCCCCTATTCTGATGAAGTCAAACCTATGACTGTCACGTCAGAAATAGGTGATCTATCTCCGCTATATCTGCTTTAGTCTATAAATAGACATAAGCTACCTGTCCACCAATGCTTCCGCTGCTCCCACTGACTACGACAACCCTCTGGCATAGTCATATAGACGTCCACTTCTAAAACTAGTTTAGAACGACGCTATACTCATCCTCCCGCCGGGTCTCGCAGCCTGGAACAACAGCAATGGTAATTGTGGGTAAACAAGAACTTCCCTGTCACCGTCCTTGAGGCTACCGTAGTACCTCTCGGGTGCCTGAAGTTACCCACCTTATCTGCGGAGTGGCCAATAGAATGTCAATCCAGATTGAATCTTTAGGTTCCTTTTAAAATCTTCAGTAATCGTTTGTGGTTCTGGAATCACTTCCAGTTCTACCATACTCCCACTACTGTTTTCTGAAAAAATCCATTTTTATTAAAACTGTGGCGAGTCTAGAACAATATTGCTATTGTTCATCCAGATGGCAGAAAGTCAACCCTCGTCATAGCCTGGGTCAACCCACAAACATCCATTACAGAAACGTGCCTTGAGTTATCCAGAGTCTGGTTTTAATCATAAGCCGGACAACTCCCCGTACCTTAACATCGTTAAGATATGAACTGTTCTATATCCAATATAGAAACAGAGGCACTGATTTAATTGAACCAGATCCAAATCATGCAGCTGTCTCCAGTGCATGTCAACTTAATGGAAGGAGGCCGATCAGCGTTACTCAACTTAGGAATGCTTCCAATTATGAGTAACCTGAAAGAGAAGCAATTTCTTTTTATCATTACTATCAACTGAATACCATACACAAGTATCTACATCTTCGATCACTTTGAAGAATCCTGATACTTGCTATACCTAGTTCTCTACTCTATTCAAATACCTATAACTTCTCAAAATTCGGACCCTGTGTTTCCTACGAAACACCTGTCTAAAAACTAGAGAAGTCATAAGTAAACCGAATATAGTACGAGGACCAACCCCTCTGTCCTAATGGACCCTGGACAACATACAATACTCTGTATAAGTCCCTTGAGTCTGAAAACTCATTCACCGTGTGTCGCAGGTTGAAAACTGTACTTATGGTTAAGAAGAATTACACCGCTGTTTAATGCTCCTTACCTAACCATCCACTGATATAGGTAAATGTCACAGACATAATTTCAAAAAGGTATATCTCACTCTATGAAAATAGACGTACAGATATATCAATTTGAAATTGGTGCATAACAGCGGATATTCAAAACCAAATATTTGCCGACTGGCAAACAACCCAGGTGACTTCCTCAAATATCACCGATTACAACGAATCCCGATATAATGAGGATGATAACCCAATTCCCAATAACTTACTCCCACTCATCATCTGTAAAACCATACAGATATGAGAATCAAACCTGGTAAATACATACCCTGGAGTAAGTATCTAATCGGGAAATCAGTTTTCTTTTAACATTACACAGTGAAACTGAAACATTGAAATGTTTCGATGGGGTATCCTGGTATTCCTAGTAATGCCTCTTCCAGATTCACGACTGTAACCGTATAGTTCTTTGCCACCTCTCCAAATCCCTTCATATGTCTTTAGTCTTTACCTTCTGCATACCCCTTTAGGCCAAATGGTTTTCTTCCTTCCCTACCATTCGGCACCCGCCTATGGTTTGGAAGAAGACTATCCAATAAGCATAATGGGTGTACTGTCCTAATCCTAGGAGCACTCGCAATGCGAGAGAAGGTGAAGATAAAAGACACCTGAATAAACTTTATTCCTATTTCTCCTGAACCAGAATCCATCCCCGAACTGGAACAAGTTCCTTTCGAGTTCGTATATAACCATACGATGGAGTATCCAATAAACTGTGGATCTTCGTAGTGATACGGAGTGTCCTGGAGAAATACAAAGGTGATTTAGGATTGGCGAAGGAATACTTGGTTTGGTCGTGAATATCAGTCGCAATTTACTTTGCCCTCTTACTAATCCCTTACTTTGTCTGAACTTAATACCTTCTGCACACCATCGTTATGCTAATTGTTTTTCTTCATTCCCTACCGGTCGGCACCTGCCTATGGTTTGGAAGAAGAGTATCCAATTTGCGTAATAGGTGTACTATCTCCTAAACCAAGGAGTACTCGCAACTTGAGAGAAGGTAAAAAGGAAAAGACAACTGAATAATCCTATCCGTTTTCTCCAAAACCGGAAACCATCCTCGAATAAATCTTTTCGAGTTCGTATCTAACCATACGATGGTTTTGTCCAATGGAAGTGGACGTTCGTAGTAATACGGGGTGTCCTGGAGAAAAGGGTAAAAGTAGGAGTGGCAATGAGGTTTGCAACTCTGACAATCCAAAAGCCAGTGTTAAGAAGGTTCGGTCAACTTGGTCACTGAGTCATAGTCTTAGGGTCGGGTCAATGGTCGCTGCCAAAGAGAGAGAGAAAAGAAACACTCAGCGTGCACTCTAACCTAGATCAGAATGGTTACCAATTTATCTAATCTGGAAACCTCCCACTGTACCTCAAATTCTCCTCCAAACCTAAAAGAAGAATTAGTCGGGAACACCCGAGGAGTAAACTAACTCATCAGTGGGAATCGGGATCCAACTATCATCGCATGATAACGTGACGGAATCCGCTCACATCATCATACTCCAGATGGTATGCGCATATCTGGCAAGTTTCAGTTCTTTTGAAACTCCCGATGTGATTTCTGCCCCATGCTCTTATGACCTTGACTTTGGCCAACAAATCATAAGTCACATGTCAAGTTCTACCCGTCATTCTCCAGGTTGATTTGAATCCACCCGCATAAGCCCTTGACTTTGGCCAACAAGGCTATACGACTGTTCCAAACCAACGCATCTATCTATGCTGCATATGAATAACCAACAGCTACCAAACACTGTGCCTTGACTTTGGCCAACAAACACAGCTTGAATACTATTGACTACCCATATGAAACGACGGAGGGCTACGAATGGTTTCTGGCGAAAACCTTTAACGTAATGAACTTGATATCGTTGAAGGAACGGATAGCTTTTAAAAATATAGTGACGAAAACCTTTGCTAAAGAGGTCACTCCCGGTGAAGGGATCTCGGCTCTTTCCCCGTAGAATGAGGTGCAGGATATTCCAACTGAATACCACGGTGCAAAGCAAATGTAATCGGCTATAGTGAAGTTATTGCCCTGACGCAAACTTTTTGTCCAAGGGGTCACTCCCGGTGAAGGGATCTCGGCCCTTGCCTCATCGACTGAGGAGCAGGATATTCCAACTGAATACCACGATGCAAAACAAAAGAGAACGTCCTTGCAATAACAGCTTTTTGAAAAGTGTTCCAACAACATCAGATTAGGTTTGTTTTAACTTGCATTGATCCGAATCAATGCAGTCCCATCAATTGATCACACCAAAAAAAGAACGAAAATATACTGATGTACGTATATGCCATCCGCATTCGCCACTGGGTCCCGTCATTACCCGTTAGGTTAGCTTACTAACGACAGAGCGGGGACTGGACTAGCGCGGATGCAAAATATATACCACATCTACTAATATATATACCAATATATTATATTCGCTCAAGGCGTGATAAAAAATGCAACATCACAGAAAATGTACAGCATCACAGAAACAGTACAGATATCTGGGATCCCCGGGTTTCACAGAGCCACTACTGAAACCCGACGTTCCCTTGGTCGTGTAGATAGCCTGTGCAATGAAATCCTAGACCCCTACGGGCGCGGCAAGTCACCCGCCAAAACCTGAAGCGGGGCAGCCCCCTTCAGCACCGTGAATGGACCACCCAGCACTTCACGGAATCCGATAACTTGGGCACCCCTCCTGGGTCAACTTGTACCCCCTACGAGTACGGCGAATAGCCCGCCAATCCTAGAGTGAAGCCCCCTCCGTCTCAATGCCATGAGATGCGGGCTTGTTGCCCTCCAAAACCCAGCTATCCGTGCACCCCTCCGCGGGGCAATCCTAGTACAGAAAGTAAAATATACATACAACGGGTACATCGACCGCAACCTGGCCGTGCCCCAAAAGAATAATACAATCAGGCAGTGACGGCAGTCCACATGTCGGACGCTCGCCCCGCAATATCAAATGTACATAATACAACCACAACTGTACTAGCATTGCATCCAGGCTATCCTCTACGACCGATCCGCAACATCACAGCAAAAACAGAACATCAACGTGAAAGTCACGTTCGCAAATCCGTCTAACCGGGCTATAGCAGTTAGACCGGATTTACCGATCGAGTGACATTCACGGTCGCAGATATAATGTAAATACTGTGAAATAATGTATTTAAAATATCCGATCGATCAAACTTTAACAAGTGGGCCCCCAAGTACTACTGTAGCACATCAAGAAATTCTGGGCCCAAAATTAATATTTCAAAACCCATATTTTAAGCCCACAAAGACACTGTCGAAATTTGGTGCAGGGATCTACACAGTGCGCGTCGGAACCGCGGCCCAAAGGGGGTTTTGGCCGCGTTTCCGCTCCTCCACTGTCGATTCACCCTGTCGAATTTCAACAGTAGCCTAGTGGTCTCCAGTACATCAATGTTTTACAACCTGAAAAAAATTTCGAGACCAAAAATTTTCAACAGAAACTGATGCTAGCAAAAATGTAGATTTTGGAATTTTGGTCGATCAGAAATGCAAAACACATTAAACCAAGCTAGACTAAGTTAATGGCGAGGCTCTGATACCACTGTAAGTGCACGGCGGCGCCCCGGCCGTGAATCCGACGGCCAAATACGGAAGCGGTGATAAACTTTAAATTTTACTTTAACTGGCAAACCGCCGCGCACTAATACCCGGATCGAACCATTAATTAGTCCTAGCTATCTACAAGAAGGGGAAGAGAGATATACCGACAGATCCGAGTCCTCCGGTCTTCTCGTCGTCGTCCCGATCTCCTGCGGAATGTCCCGTCTCCTCCTCGTCGCCGGAAGTGCACCACATCGCCTACTTCTTTTACGGGCTCCCACCTCAATGCCGAGGCAACTCGGGCACGAAGCTGGCTAGTCGACGTGCCCAAGATTCGCTGTAGAATGTGTAGTGAAGAAGTCTCATTTTTGGGGTCGTGGAATTGCCATTTGTGGAGGAATTGAACTTGGGGCTTTTTGGATTGAACTTGTGGGAATTTTGCAACATGAAATGAAGCAAAATCCCACCCTCAAAATTTTGGACAGCCCATTAAAGGGGGAGGCCGGCCATGACAATGTAGGAGGGGTGAATATGAGAGAGTGACCAAAAAAAAGGAATCATCCAAGAGAGAGAGAGAGAGGAGGGTTATCATATGAAAAGAAATGATCATAAAGAAAAGTCCTCACTCAACAACCATACCCCTCAACATCATCAACAATCATGACTTTAAAAGTCAAGCCATGATGGAGTCAAAACAAGTCAATGATGGTGAAGTCATCATGAAGCAATAAGATGCAAAGAACCCCCTCCACAAACACTTATTTGCAACAATGCAAATAAGCCCTCCTCCACCAATCTTCGGCCAATGAACGATACAAAGGAAATTGGCCGAAACAGAAAGCAAACTGGCAACTCCAGAAAACTGGTCCCATAATAAATTACAGGAAAACCCCGATACTGTGCATACACACCCGCATTTGTATTCCGACCGAAATACAAATGCAATGAGACAAAATCTTCACTGTACTATACAAGGATCCGGCTTATACCAAAGCCGGCTAGTAATATCCGTTCGATCCTGATCCGTGCAATACCGCACGTATCTGATCGAACCCTGCCATATATCCATACGGCTTGTAGTACAAACTGTCCTATCCTGATCCGTGCAATGCCGCACGTATTTGATCGGACCTTGCCATATCTCCATACGGCCTCTACAACCTTTCGCCCGAAAGCTGAGTAACTGAATGTGGGGGACTCTAAAGACTCGTCAACACCTTGGTATGGATTTAACCACTAGCACGTCAGAGGTATAAGCCAATACGTAACGGGCTACCAGGTATTGACTAAAAGGGACGTCTGTGAGCGAACTCAGCCTGACAACCCTACTGAGCCTGTCAGTGACAATATCCGTACAGTCCGGTCCGTTCGTCTATGAGCATCGCATGGCGGGCCTAGGGGGTTGGTAAAAGTCAGACCCCCAAAAGCGGTACAAGTCATGTCGGAGTGTAGCCCAGAACACCCTGAGATACTACTGGAATACCTACCGGTAAATCTCCTGCCTCGGCCGAGGGTTTTGTGTAATGGCTCTCCTAGACACAGCGCGACCTCACCCCCAATACCGGGAGAGACGAACCCCTGAAGATACGCTCACTGCCTCCATGTGGCTCGGGACTGTACCCAACTAAAACCTGTTTGCACGACTCCTTTGAGCCGTGGTAGGGTAGTAATCAAAGTACAGTGGGAACTCACACGAGACAAATGACGATCCCCAGGTCGATGAACTAACCTGCACACATGTCACCAGGGAACTGCCATCTGACGTCTGGTATATGACCAACTAGCATGTTCCCGGCGAGTCCTGTCCGGTGTACTCATAACCCAATGAGCACCTGTATACATCTTAGGTGATCCAACTGACACCAGTGGCTTGTGAGACCGGCCACCGCCCCTCGTCGGGGTCTCGACTGTATACACTAGTCTACTCTGGAGTATCGATGCCCTGTCTCGAAACTCACACGACTAGGGACCATTTAAGGATATGCTTATAGACCCCAGCTCCCACTTATATGATCGCCCTCATACTGCTGGTGGTCAAGCAAGAATCCTAGGGGCTCTATCAACGTGTAATAGCAACTTGTCAGGTCACCTAAAACAGTACACGATGATAAAGGTAAACCAGATAGCATACTATCATCTCGAGTAAGACTGTCCTACCGGGATAGGTCCTCCATCAATCATTGCAATCACGTACCTGTGACCTAATAATTGACTCTGAGGGCACTATCTCCAACACTTTATACTAATCCGACGCCTCACGTGTGTCACGTGAGCACTACAGAACTCTAGTGTTTAACACTAATCAGGCGCCTTATATGAAATGTGTCACGTCCCGCTTCCCGGTGTACGGGCAAGGGGACGTGACTGAGCCCGCTACGTATTTACTCTGAAGTAAACACGCTAAGAGTATCTAAGCAATATAAAGTAAATGTACACAAGAAAAATGACAATAGATGTAATTGAACAACAACTTTTATTTATTAACAATTATTTACAAGTACAACTGGAATGTAAATACATGAATGGAAAGCAATCCCTAAACAATGGCATGAACTGAAATGAAAAGTATATACAAGTATCTAAAGCTCGGGGTTAAATGCTAACTGCTCCGAGTCTTCGGTACTGGGCTCGATCTCCAGTGAGTCTGATCCATCCGAAAACATTCCAAAGAAAGAAAAAAAGGAATGTCTTCAGCGAACAATCACTCGGTAAGACCCGAAGATGAGTAAAGATAGAATAGACAGAAAGAGTATAATTAGTAATGTTTGATTATAATGTTAACACAGTTGTTTGTAGCTTGGTACAGAATATGCTAGTGTATACGAGAGGAGTCTCACTATTCCGGAGACTAAGGTATATGGAGCACAAGGATCGTTCAGCCATGGTACAACGATAATGGATATTCAGATTAGGTATATTATGGTTACAGTCTCGTGCCACTTCTAACACATTCCGTACCAATCTACCCCTTTAAAACCTCGCAATGTCTTTTGTATTAATTGTATTGTTTGTTATATAGATGGAAGACTTGCCGAAACCATGATATCAGTAAATGGAATGGATATGAATGGATAGTCATGTAAACGGAGTATATCCATGGTTCGGTTTAGTCAAAATAGATTGATATAGATTGAATAGAAGAATTCATGTTGAATTGTAGTTTATATTTGAATCATATTAAAGTCAGATTGATTAGATTGAGACTCGGTCTAAGTCAGACACTTAAAAAAGAAATTGAAGTCCTGAATTAATTTTGATGTTATTGGTAACTGCTGCACATGGACGGTAGGATTTGTGTCTTTTTCCAAGATAATTACCGTGTTGATAACACCGTTTGTTAGATTGTCTACCTTAAATATGCAAGAACCCACTTTCTCTGGCTCCCTGAGACTCAAGAGAACTGGTCCCGCTTAAACCTATATTTACTAGGGCCCTTATTGTAATTTAGTATAACTTGAGGGGGTTTATGTAAAACTAGTTTTGATATATTTTCAAAATACACCTCAAGTATTTAATTATCATCTTTAGGGTTTTCATAGATGTATATTTTATAAAAGTGAAATCTTCTAGTGAGTAAAACCTAGTTTTCATTGTATATGGTATTTTAATGAAATATTAGAATTGTATTGTATTGAAATGGTACTTTCATGTAATGGTGATTCCTTTGATTTAGAAAACTTGGAATATTTGTATAATATATTTAAAATAAATCTTTTGATAATATTCATATATATATATATAAATATATATATATATATATATTTATATATATTTAATAAAAATAAATTTTATTTATTTTTGTAGAAATCTTATTTTCTTAAAAATAGCATTAAAAATTCCATCGAGATCGAATGCTCCTTGCGGAGGTCTGCATCTCGCTCTACTAGGCCCAAGGATGTGCGATAACCCGCACCATCCCGATCGGGGTTCCCCAAAATGGGTTGTAGAGACGTATTTGCAAGGAATTAGTTAACACTCTTTTAAAAGAAAACGGTTTTATAATAGTTTAGGGTATTTTATTGTAACTCGTAATATTCCCACAAATATTATCCAAAAGCAAATCGTGCTATGTCCAATATGTGTGTTGTGATGAGATAGATCCTTACCTCATGAGTTATCTAAAGGTAATACGGTTAAAAGTGGATAACAATATCGTTTGTAAACATGGTGGTATTTTACTGTAAATATGATATAAAAGTTGCAACATGAATTAATTTGAGATGAAACTTGTTCTAATATGTTTATTTATGTTTGTTAAATATTATATGAGAATATGGTATTTTATGGTTTAAGAAAAATAGAATTTTTAAAGAAAAACGAACCGGAAGTCGGATTAACTTCGCTTCCGTCGGGTTTTGAAAAATGAAAGTTTTAGAATAGTAGAAGAGTAGGGGAGAGGGGACTTACAAGCTATCAAGATATAGGGGAGAAGAGGGAAGCTTAGGAAAGCGTCGGGGCATCGTTTTGTCGCTGGAATCTCCTCGAAACGTCGTCGGAATCTTGCCCTTTGCTAACTCCACTTGCACAACTATATGGACTTGAGAATTTTTTAGAGTTTTGGCACTTGATTTCAGAATGAGGAGTGCCAAAGGGTAGGGTTGTATTTATAGGGTAGGATTATGGTTTAGGGTATGAATTTGAGAATTAAAATGCATTTAATCATGGAGTAATGCTCAATTTTAATTCTCTGGAAAATGTCACTACTACAATATAGGGTTGCCCCTATGGATAAATGAATCCGTAGGAGCAACTATTTATTGCCCCTACGGATTGAACCGTAGGTCCATATACTTGGCCCTACGGTTCTCTACATTTTAATTTAAAAATATTTAATCGTAATTTGATATTTGGCCCTACGGAGCCGCAAACAAAGAACCTACGGGTTAGTCCGTAGGGGCATGTATATGGGTTAATTAATAATAAAAAAATGGCACAGAAAATCCCTCCGTTCCCAAAATCTGTATCATCTTCTCCCGCGCCTCGCGATCGATTTCCTTCCGCTCCTCGTCGACTTCCTCGTCGCCTCCTCCGTCGTCTCCTCATAACATCCTCGTCGACTTCCTCCAGCGCCTCGATCCCGAGCCTCGTCGACTTCCTCGTCGCCTCCTCCGTCGTCTCTTCCACCGCCCAACAGGTAAGTAAATCTCCAATTTTTACTTCTAATTTAATACTTTTATTTCCCTCTTTTGATGATGTTAGGTTCAGGGCAGGGTTCGGGTACGGGTGAGGGTTAGGGTTAGGCATCGGGTCAGTTTAGGTTAGGGTTAAGTTTAGGGTTAGGGTTAGGGGTCGGTTGGGGTTGGGGTTAGGGTTCTGTTGCGGTTGAGGTTGGGTTTAGGGTTAGGGTTGGGGTTGGGGTTGGGGTTGGGGTTAGGGTTAGGGTTCGGAATTGGGGTTAGGGTTAGGGTTAGGGTTCGGGTTCGGAATTGGGGTTGGGGTTAGGGTTGTTTTTTCTTGAAAACAACTCTAATTAAAGGCTAGGGTTAATTTGGGTTTAGTGTTAGAGGCTAGGGTTAATTTGGGTTAATTAAAGGGTAGGGTTAATTTGGGTTAATTAGTGATAATTTGAAAGGGTTGTGGTGTTGATTAGGTTTAATTTGGTTAAGTTTAGGTTGATTAGGGTTAATTAGGTTAATTTGGGTAAATTGGGTTAAGTTTGGGTTAATTAGAGATAATTTGTGTTAGGGTAACGATTATGGTTAATTGTGGTTAATTAGGTTAATTAGGGTTATTTTGGTTTATGGTGCACTAGTTTATTTAGTAGGATACAATAGTTCATTGCAGTAGGATACTCGATGATAACGTAAACGTACAACTTTACCGTAAATGCAAGAAAAATTTACCATAAACTTAAAATTTCGAACTCTTAATAAAGAAACGTAAACATAAAAACTATTCATGTTAAATGTTCAAGTTAAAACCAATATATGATACTCGATGATAATATGAAACTTTCATATTCTCATCGATACTCATATATGAAACTAAAAGCGCCACTTAGTTCTCGTCTATCGGTTAACATACGCGCGATGTTCGTCGTGACATAGAACTATACGAAGGTTGTTAAATATCGGACGGTATAGCTCGATACTAACAACCGTCGTATAGTCTATGCGACGAGAAGATTCAATCGTATGGTAACCGATAGATTTGTCCCGTGTGGACAAGTTAAGAATGTATAAAGCAAACGCCTTCATTCACTTGTGTTTTCATCCATTTCGAGATATTTCATCGGTACCTTTCCGCTGGTTCTCCGTATACAAAGATAGATTAGATGTTCATTTCAACGTTGTTTCACAGCTTTGAAATGATTATCTATTCTATTACAGTGTACTCGGAGAACAGCGGGAGGTGCTGCCGAAATTTACTTGAAACGGTTGAAAGCACAAGTGATGGGTGTTCGCTCTATACATTCTTAATGTGATAGAAGCCTTACCCCCGACAGCCGGAACACACACTTACAACAAGAATACACAACAAACGCATCATTAGAGAGTGATTCAAGATGTTCAAGTTAAAACCAATACATGATACTCGATGATAATATGAAACCTTCATATTCTCATCGATACTCATATATGAAACTAAAAGCGCCACTTACTCCCCGTCTATCGCTTAACATACGTGCGATGTTCGTCGTGACATAGAACTATACGAAGGTTGTTAAATATCTGATGGTATAGCTCGATACTAACAACCGTCGTATAGTCTATGCGACGAGAAGATTCAATCGTATGGTAACCAATAGATTTGTCCCGTGTGGACAAGTTAGGAATGTATAAAGCAAACACCTTCATTCACTTGTGTTTTCATCCGTTTCGAGATATTTCGTCGGTACCTTTCCGCTGGTTCTCCGTGTACAAAGATAGATTAGATGTTCATTTCAACGTTGTTTCACGGCTTTGAAATGATTATCTATTCTATTACAGTGTACTCGGAGAACAGTGAGGAGGTGCTGCTGAAATTTACTCAAAACGGTTGAAAGCACAAGTGATGGGTGTTCGCTCTATACATTCTTAATGGGATAGAAGCCTTACCCCCGACAGCCGGAACATACATATACAACAAGAATACACAACAACCGCATAATTAGAGTGTGATTCAAGATGTTCAAGTTAAAACCAATATATGATACTCGATGATAATATGAAACCTTCATATTCTCATCAATACTCATATATGAAACTAAAGGCGCCACTTAGTCCTCGTCTATCGGTTAACATACGTTCGATAATTTATTTTTTTCAACGACAAACGCACACACAAAGCATATACACGGATTTTCTCCTTTGTCGGTAACTATCCCGTTCTTATATTTCTCAATATAGTCACCATAACCTACAATTTATATGTTATACAGTCTAAAATGGCCAATGAGTACGTCAGAGTTAAGAACTGGATGTATGTGGATTGGCAACAACGTATGCAACCTAAGTTTGTCGCAGGATTTGCTGCTTCCATTGAATTTGCACGCGCACATAATAAGATCATAATAGAGAAGATTCTCTGTCCGTGCGATAGATGTGGCAATAAGTACTGGCAGAAGGTAGAATTGGTAGAGCTTCATATTGTAAAATATGGGTTTACTAGATTTTATACAACTTGGAAATATCACGGGGAAGGAGAAGAATACAGTAATGCGGCAGAAGGAGAAGGAGAACATGATAATGCGGCAGGAGAAGAAGGAGAATTCGGTAATGCGGCAGAAGGAGAAGACGGTAATTTATTTCCATCAGAAGAAATGGAGAATATGGTAGACGCTGCCCTAGGTGAATCTATTCATACCGAAGATGACATTGCTTCCGGTCAAGTACCGCGTGCGGATAAATATGAAAATTTCATTAATGATGCTAGAAAACTAATTTATGAGAATGCGAAGTATTCTACCCTCTCATGGTTCGTCCAACTTTTCCAGATTAAGTGCCTAAATGGATGGAGCAACAAGTCATTCACAATGCTTCTTTCGTTCTTGAAAGATTCTATGCCCCCGGGAAATAACGTGCCCGAAAGCTGGTACGGAGCCCAGAAGATGATGTCTGATTTGGGTCTAAAGTGCGAGAAGATTCAAGCATGTCCTAAAAATTGCGTGTTGTACCGGAAAGAGAATTCAGATTTGAAAGAGTGTCCAACATGCGGAGAGGCCAAGTATAAGCCGAAAGATTCTGATAAGAAGCCTGATATACCTGTCAAGATAGCATGATACTTTCCCATAACACAGAGGCTACAGAGGCTATTCAAGTGCAAGAAAACAGTCGAGGCAATGATTTGGCATCACCGTGCTCCACCAAGTGAAGATGGAAAAATGAGCCATCCAAAAGATTCACCGGCATGGAAGGATTTTGATAGGAGGCACGCAATATTCAGTAGCGATCCTCGCAATGTCCGGCTCGGACTGGCTACTGATGGCTTCTGCCCATTCAACTATATGGCTGGAAGTCACAGCACATGGCCCGTTGTAATGATAATTTATAATCTGTCGCCTTGGTTGGCTATGGACCAATCATACTTTATGATGCCTCTTCTTATCGACGGACCAAACTCACCGGAAAACAATATCGACGTCTATCTCCGACCTCTGATCGAGGAGTTGAAATCTTTGTTCATTGATGGTGTAGAGACATACGATGCAAACACAAATACAACCTTCATACTGCGTGCGGCTTTAATGTGGACAATTAATGACTTTCCTGCGTATGGAATGCTATCAGGTTGGTCCGTACATGGTCACAAAGCATGTCCTCATTTCCATGAACACACAACATCGAAATTCTTGAATTTTAGCAGGAAGGTTTGTTATTGCGGCTATCGACGTATCCTGCCTCTAGACCACCCCTATAGGTTAGACACGGTTCACTTTGATGGTCATCAGCAGCTTCTTGGACCACCATCCCCATTGTCTGGAGAGGACGTGACTGCTCAATGGGATGGTTACAATAATGTGACCTTCGGGATGGATCCGACGAAACAGGTCAAACCACCATTTTGGAACAAGTTAAGCATTTTCTTCGAGCTTCCGTACTAGTCAACAAATTTAGTGCATCATTGTCTGGACGTCATGCATGTAGAGAAGGGAGTATCAGAGCACATACTCAACTTGCTTCTTTCTAAAGACGGGAAATCAAAAGACAACCTGAATGCTCGGATGGATCTACAGGAGTGGGGAATAAGAAGTGAATTGCACCCTAGACCGGTAGCGGGTAAACCTGGCAAGTTTGTACTTCCCAATGCCGCTTATCATATGTCACAACCGGAGAAGAAAAGATTCCTGCAGGTGTTACATGATTTGAAAGTTCCCACAGGTTTCTCAGGATCATTCAGCAAGAAAATAAAAATTGTGAAAGGCAAGATCGATGGGCTGAAAAGTCATGATCACTATGTTATCGTGGAGCACCTTCTTCCATTAGCCCTCAGGACTTCTCTCCCCGAATCGGTTGGTCTAGTAATCAACGACCTATTTTGAAGGATATTGATATTGGTGGTCCTACGGTGTTTATATTTATATCATATTCTGTTTTTTGGTTTCTTTTGTATATTATATGCATGAGATGTGATTATGAATACTGCGATATATGTTGTGTGATGATTAATTTTATATTTGATTGATGTATATATTATTGTGCACAGGGCGAGAAAAAAATAGGCAGCCCATTTTTAAAAAAATGATAATATGTACCTACGGATTAATCCGTAGGTACACACGTTGCCCCTACGGATTAATTCGTAGGGGCAAAATATCAGAATAACTGATATTTTTCCCTGTGATCTCAGTATCAAGGGGTTTGGCTTGCTCCTACGGATATATCCGTAGGGGCAAACTAATGCCCCTACCCAGTTATCCGTAGGGGCAAAATATCAGGATTCCTGATATTTTGCCCCTACGGATATGTACCTACGCATGTATCCGTAGGGGCTATCACTTGGCCCTACGGATTCATCCGTAGGTACAAGTAATCTATTTTAAAAAACCGTAAATAAAATAAATTTTTTGCCCCTACGGGCTATTCCGTAGGGCAAACGGGACCTACACAGAAATCCGTAAGGGCAAGTTTTTGTCCATAGGGGCAAGTTCAGGGCTTCAACTTACACCTACGGCGTTTATACCCACAGGGTATTTTCTTGTCCCTATGGCTATATCTGTAGGGGCAGTAGTTTGCCCCTGCGAATAAATCCGTAGGGGCAACCCTTATTTGTAGTAGTGTGTGCAGAGAAAATAAACAATATGAGAGAAGTGGGGTAGGCCAAGGGGTGCCAGGGAAAAGAAATGGAGACCATTCCTTATAGGGGGCCCGGCGGTGCCGGCTCTGGCACGAATCTCGCCGGCCATTTCCCGGTGGTTGTGCTTGGATTGTCGCCACGTGTCCCCATTGCTTCATATACCCCAGTGCACATGTTTGATTATTGTGTAACTTATCATTTTACGTATAGTACACGTGTAAACCCTTGGGCTTCTAAAAGATTAAAAGAAAAATTAATAAAAAGATAATGTGGCTGGGGGGATTCGATCACAGGGGCTACGTCACAGCAGTGCAAGGCTTTACCAATGAGCTACAAGTGTTTTCTTACTATTCAAAAGCAAATCAAATACTTATAGTGTACACAGGATTGCAAATACTTCATTTGTACATTAACTTTTAAATAATTTTCTGTAAATTGAAATTGGAGTTGTTACAAAATGCACGTGAGCAATGTATGTCTCAGCACTTAGCTCTGTTAGGTAATTATGGAGACCCAGATCTAGCCCAAATTGACTAAGTTCTTCCAATCGACCGAGCCTCTGTGCTCATGTTTTTCCAAATTGATCTTAGTCTCAAATATGACTAATGATCTTTCAACTGATGATATTCAAAATGATGTTTATCCCACATCTCCTAAGTTAATCTTAGTCTCCAAAAATGACTAATAATTCTTAGATGATCCACCATGATCTTTTCCCTCAAATACGGGATTTGGTTTAAGGGTACATCTCTCCACACCTCTGATACATGTCGTTGTAATCTCTCAACATCTTCAGAGAGGTGGCATGTCCCGACAACTAACTGCTTTTGGTTCACTTCCCAAATTGACGTGCACATCCTAAATCAAACCACATCCCAGAATGGGTGCATCCTATATCATCTTGTTCATCCCCTCACGTAATAAATACACGTGTGCGTAAGATGATCAACGGATCGAGACGTCCTTAAACTAAAACCTCACCTCCAAAATGGCGATCAACGGACCGAGACGTCCTTAAACTAAAACCCTCCAAAATGGTGATCAACGGACCGAGACGTCCTTAAACTAAAACCACACCTCTAAAATGGTGATCAACGGACCGAGACGTCCTTAAACTAAAACCCCACCTCCAAAATTGTGATCAACGGACCGACACGTCCTTAAACTAAAATCTCACCTCCAAAATGGTGATTAACGGACCGAGACGTCCTCAAACTAAAACGTCGCCTCCAAAATGGAGATAATGGACCGAAACGTCCCTAAACTAAAAAACAGAGCCCAAATGCTCTCTTATTGGATCCGAAACAAAAAGATGATCCTAAAACCCCGTTAAGTAGATCTTAGTCTCAAAATAGACTAACGTATCATTAACAAAAAAACCAATCGAGCCCCAACTGCTCACAAACATTTAAGTTGATCTTAATCTTAAACTGGATTAAAGATCCTTAAATAAAACAAACCCAAATCTAAGATATACGGATTTGGACTAATCCACGCCCTACGGGCGACAACATAAATTAGTCTCCGTATACAATCCACAGGCAACCAAAAATAAAACAAACACACACGACACAAAGTGAACTTCTGGAGCAGGAGAAAGTGGTTATCGCGATGCGGTAACGTAATTAACTGCAGGGGCTTGCTCCTGCAGGGAAGAGCGTCCCCACAATCAAAAAACTCTCGCAAACGAGGGGGAATCTGACGAAGTCTGCTACAACAGCCGCATCCGTCCAAACCTTCGATACATGGTGCTATAAATCAATTTGGCATCTTCGGAGAGGTGGACAGATAAATCCAAATAGCATCTGCCCCTAAAATTCAGGCCAGACGTCCTAACGTCCCGGTCGCGTCTTTCGACGGCGAACAAAGGGTGCATCGAAAGCGCAAACCAACTTAGCCACAAGCCGATAAACCCAATGAAGAACGTCTCCTTGTCAATGTCCGAAGTGGCAATCTCTACGAAGGGGACGACTGGAGTATCCAGAATAAAGAATTTTTTTAGATCTGTCTCCACAGTCGGTAAGTTGTCCAAACCAAATCCGAACGGGTCGTCGAGTTTGGAGAACTTCGCAGCTTGTTTAGACAGAGCCTCCGTATGAAGAAAGCGGGCGATGAAATCTACGAAGCTAACTCCGTGTCCATCAGACTCCAGGAATAAGCTCTCGTACATGTTCAACACCTTGATTAAGCTCGGAAACTGGTATTGAACGGCATTCTCCAGAGTAAGACCCATTACCACTGATTTGGTGGCAAAAATATACTCATCAGGGGGAAGTATCTCTTCATAATGTTCCTTTCTGATGGGTAATGCAAATATTTCCGCAAACTCCTCCAATGAGATTGAAACCTCCCGATCCGATAAGAGAAATGTGTGGGTCTGGATGTTCCATTGTTCCAGAAAAGATTTGACCTACCATACATGAGAAGTGTGGTAGTGAAAGAGGGAAGCATAGATCGCGGGATACAGCCCGGTCTTCAGAAGAAGCGAACTTTTGGCCGACAGGATATATCGAGCCCACTCCAGATAGCCAGCCGAATGACGGGGAGTGATTCCTATCATGTAAAATTTCCCCTAAGGACACGACTCTCCTTGGCATATGCGTCGCCCTAAAATGTCCAGGGCCATCAGTAGTTGCACTGGTATTGATGCCATGGAAGGCTGAAGACAACCTTCCGAGATCCAGTTGACCTCTTCTACTGTGTAAGTTACCAGCGGCGGGTCAGCATAATGGATCTCCAGGATCGGTTCCGAAAGCGCTGCGCAAGTAAAACTGAGCCGACCCCGGATAATTTGACTATACCATGATCCCCACAGATGAAGAAACTTTTGCTCTGGGTCATAGTCCCGAATAAGTGCGAAGACTTCCCGGTCTGTAGGTGCGTCGGCGAAAGCACTCTCCGAGCGAACGAAGGGGAAGAAAGGATCAGAAGCCATAAGACCTGCACAAAAAAAAGAGGAGGGGTTAATTATCAACACGATGTTCAAAACTTTAACATTTTTATTACACCTAGAATTGTACTGCGTGGTAAAAGTCACCACAGTTCAAAGGGAAAGGGACAAGGGCCCCCACAAAATCAAGGTAATACCCCCACCAATGATGAGGTAGGCACTCAATGTGAGAATCTATAAGGATTCTCATTTAATGAGAAAATCTCATTGAACTACGCAGTTAAACTCCCTCAAGAAATGTGTCCTACAAACAGATTTCAAATCTGCTAAAAAAGGATCCTGAAAGGAAAATAAGAAAGGGAATAAAATTTCCAAAAAGAATTTCTTTAAAAGAAATTTTTTTCTCAGAGCCAAGCTCTGTAGAATAGTGGGATAAAATCCTAGAAATCCGCTCGGGAAATAGAATTAAATTCCAAATAACTTTCAAAAATCAAAATTAGTAACATGGTAAAACCTTAAAGATCTTTAAGACCTATGTTCTACTCAAAGAAAAGTTTTAGATCTCTAAGAGATCATTACAAGAGAAGAGCAAAGCTCTTTTAATGGGTTAAAAACCCCTAGAACATGAAAAGATTCTTTCAAGGGTTAAATGAGGGTCATGATTCTTACCAATTTTGACAAAGTTTTAACCCTAAGGGGAGTTTCTTTGGACAGAGATCTGATCTCTGAAAAAAGAATTAAATTCTCAAGAAAGGAAGAAGACTCAAGAAGATGAGAGAAACATCAGTCATCTCAAGGGCCGAAGGCCCTATTTATAAAACATAAGATGGCGGTTCAACTCTCCAGAAGATCAAACGCTGGAAAATGTGCCACCGCTACATTCACGTGTGAGCAACGCGAGCGCAACGGTGGGGGGAATTTGTTTCTCCCAATAAAAGAGCAAAGCTCGGTTCAAAATTAATGAAGCAGTGCCTCACGTTCCCTCCATAAGGATGCCAGCACCAGAGCCAATCTTATAGGATTAAATCCTATGGTGGTGTTTCATGTGCTCCTCACGCGGGCGCCAGTGTGCAAAGCACAAAAGAATATATTAAATAAGAGTTAAAAATTTCAGGTGGCGCCTCACGTGCACAATACGTGAGCGCCGGTGCCCAGTTAGAATCAAAATCTACTCTCTGTTAAACAGAGTCGTTGGATCAAAAATCCAACAGAGATGATAAATCATAAAAAATGCAGGATTAAATTCTGTTGGGAGTAAATATTCCCCAAATCTTTCTAAAAAATAAGAAGGATACCTTCGGTTAGATCATAGAATAAAATTCCATTTTTGGATATATTCTCTCAATCTTTCTAAACAAGAAAGATTGCCCTCTGTAAAACAGGAACCCTTGGATCAAAGATCCAACGATGGGTAAAATTCCCCAAATCAATTGGAATCTCTCAATGAGAGATTTCCTCAAAACTGATTAACAAATTGCCTCTACTATATAAAGGACCCAAGACTTCAAGTCTGATAGAGAGGAACCCCCCATAAGCTTATAAAAAAAAGAGACAGAAAGCTTCGAAAGGAACAGAGAATTAAATTCTCAAGGAAGAAGATCTCTCTCCTCAAAAAAACCTCTAGGTAAATAAAAAAATAGAAATCAAAACATCTCATTTACCTATTGAAGGGTTTAACCATTTTAAAAGAACTTAGTTTTTTCTTTGAATCTGAGATCCGTGAGGCAAGTCTCCCACAAGTTGAGAATTTAATTATCATCGGGAAGAACTTGTTCTTGAGAATCAAAGATCCAAAAAAGAACCAGAAATTGAATTCCTCAAAAAACAAAAAGCATACAAGAGAAACCTAGTTCTTATAAAAGAACTTAGTTCTTAAAAAAATGAAGCTTGATCCTAAATCTTCAAAACAAAAATCCCGGTGATCATTAATGGGAAAAAATGCCATCAACAGAGGAGAAAAGAATTCAGCGCCCCATGTGCTTCCCACGTGGACGCCTTTAAAAGTGTCTAGCGCCTCACGTGAGCGCCACAAAAGAGAAGAGTGCTTAACACTCATTAGGCGGCGCCCGACGCCGCACATGAAAATCACGAGGGCACCATAAAGTGCTCAGCACGAGATCGAATGCTTTTGGCGTGTCGGAGTTCAAAGTTCTAAAGTTATAACCGCGATCAAGGACGGTGTCGCTTTGCAGCTAGCCGGTTGAGCACGGGTCGATCTGCAGGGAGATGGTTGTATGTCTGTCCGTGTTTTAGACGATTCAATTAAAGAATGTATATGTTCAATTCTATCCTAAGTGTTTGTATGTATATTCAAGTAAGCTTGTTAATGTTAAGGTTGGTTAGTAGAGTTAGGATTAGTCTTGTGCTTATCTTTTGCCATTCTTAAGACGATATTAGGATAATCGAAAGTAGCGGGGATTAGAAGGACATAAGAATGGGATTTGCGAGTTTAAGCGAACGCTAAATCCATTCCTAATGCCCCTTGTCCGTCCGCTAAATACGCTTATTTCCAACCCTCCGCTAAACACCCGCAACCATGTATCCAATTAAGTGACAACTACATGTCACGTTGTAGTGCGCTTAAAGGACTTCTCGATTTAGGTTGCGGATATATGTCACGTATAGCATGCCTAAGTGAGGGGGTTGCGTTTGTTTGGTCAGGGTTCGTTTCAAGATGTTTGGCGAAGAGAAGCACAAGGGATTTTTCCGTCCCTCATACCACCTTCCTTAGCCTTAACAAGTGTGGAATTATTCACGCATTATAAAAGAAAATAAAACAAACCAAGAAGTAAGAAAAGAGAGAAAAGGAAAATACGGTTTTACAAATGGTGCAAGCTAACTCTTGGGTCCTCACCTTAGCAAGGAACTCCGTCGAGTATCATCGCTTGAAAATAATATGGAAAAGAGAAGAGAACGAAAATAACAAAAGCAAAAAAATAAAAACTACTTAACAACAATAAATAAAATTACAATACAAGATAATAAAATTATAAGACAAGAAATAAAAGAGACAAGATAATAAAAACCCTCATCTTCATTGATTTTCCACTCAAAAAGCTCTCACTACAATTTTCATGGAGGAAAGAATGAAGAAGAAGAAGAAGCTAAACTAAACTACACTAAAACCTAACCAAGAGAAGCATGAAAAGAAGACCCTTGGCTTGGCACAAAACTGGGCTATTTATAGGCTGAGTACTGAAACCCTAGAGCAATATTCTGAGCCCAAATGAAATGTCCAAATTACTCCCAAAATCCGAGTTGACACTAAGTCAACTCGGCCGCGAATCCGCTGCCGAGTTGCCATATTGGCCGCGGATCGGCGGCTCTTTGGAGGAGTTGGCTTGTCGTTTTTTGTGGGGTTTCTTGTGTTGCTCTCTTCTGTTGTTCTATATGTCCCAAATTGCAATTTGCTTCCACAATATCTTCAGATCTGCAACAGTCCAAAATGGCCTCAAAAACAATTCTTTTGACCTCATCTCCCTCGAGCTCCGTGCACCCATTGAGTTTTGTGCTGCCCCTCTCGTGCTCTGTGCTTGTCCGAGACACGAATGACCACTGTCATTTGTCTTGTCTCATGAACTGGTACGTGGCACTGGACGGATATGGATGACCGGAACCCGGCTTTTATCTGTTGGCAACAGATGTTCTGCATTTTGGCATAACAGTGGAGATTTTGTATCATTTGCGTTATTTTGGAGTAGGAACCTGTAGCCTGTAAATATGTAGCAAACACGAATTAAAAGCACCTGCCTATAAACAAATGAGCATAAGAATGGACGGTATTAAATGCAATATTCCGGTATGAACAAATACCCCCAAACTTAACTTTTGCTCGTCCCGAGCAAAACTAATTATTCACAAAAAGTCCTAACCTCACTTTCACAGGGAACGCGATTGCACTGAGCTCGTGCAACAAGCCGTTAAACCTCTAGGTGTCCCTAGTAGGAGGAGTGTTATCTCCTGAAGGTTTTCAACGGATACTACCCACAAAATCCCGTCAAGCTAGTTTCATAAGTTAACGTCGATTCTACTCCTACAGTTTAGTATCTAGGTTAGAAATTCTATTATCCTAAGTTAGAAATATCCTACCCTTATGTTTCACGCCTCCTATTTGTTCAACCCCAGATCCTATACGTTTTACAGTTTAGAAATATCTTGGTCTCTCCTGAGTTCTCCTTCTAAAGAGCGGTCTCCAATTAGGGATTTTTATCAGTTTTACGGAAAACATAAGTCTTATTCTTTATTTCTATCTTTCCTCCAAATATCGATCGTATACCCCTATGTGTGTGTAAAATTTCACCCCTACACTTAAGAATTCATTCAAGCTATAATACCCTTGTCTTAATACCTAATACTACTTCTTTTCATTAAATAATGGACGGTTTTGCTCACACACCTTTCATGCGACTATTAATGCTTCTTGAGGCACTAACAGCCGAATACTGAATGTGTAAGCTTAAAGCGTAAATAGAAGTTTCCAGGTCTTGACTTTATTTATTTATTTTTCTTTTCTTTATTTTTTTTCTTTTTCAAAACCGGATATATTTTTCAATGATGCTCTTTTGGTGTTCAGCTTTAATTACCGTTTTTTCTTTCATACTAGATTTTCAAGCAAGAGTATTTCTAGGTATGCTCTACTATCCCAAGTTTCAAGTTGCGTGTATATGCAGTTTGTAGGGTATATACTTTCTAAATTTGAACTCAAGAATAGGAACAATTTTTCAGACTTATCTTTCAGTAAAACTTCAATACTTTCCCTTCATTTCGACTTAACTCAAGAACTGAACTCAAGATTACCTATTTCTCAAAAAAAAAATGCAAGGACGTATATTTACCAAGGTTAAACAAAAAGAGGGTTATTTTTAGGGTTTTCAATTCCTAAGCCTAGGATTTAGTTATTTCTAACGTATCAACTAAACTTTCGGAATAAAATCTAAGTTACCCTATTAGCTAACTTGACGAAAAAGTTTTTATATTTTTGTAAAATTTTCGATTTTTTATGGGTTTTTAAAATAAGAATGCAAATGCAGAATATACAAATGAATGCAAAGGTAGAAAGCTTACCGAGCACACCCCCAAACTTAAACTTGACAGTGCTCTCACTATCAGGCTACACCAAGAGGGTCAAAATTGTCGGCACTCCCTAAAATTTTTTTATACAAAACAAAAAACAAAACAAAAATATATACACAAAAAGGCCCCCCCAAACTTAAGTGAAACAGTATTTCCACTGTTAAGCGTTGAAGTTTAGAGTTAGGGGGAGAGAACATGGTATCAAGCTATACAAGGCCTTACAAAGGCCAAAAGTGAGCACCAACCATTCAAAAATTTTATCGCTGTAATGTGCCAGTTGGTGAAAAAATGCGGAGAGGAAAAAAATGGAGAATATGCGAGACCATATGGGGATGGAAGCGGAATACGGTCTCGGTATATGAGAAGAAGAATGGCGGAAGGGAAAAAGAAATGGTGTATGAACTTGTGGGTGAAAATGGAGTGAATAAATTAGCACAATTTGTAATGATCGATGTGTAAAAAGCGATTGTGATAATCTATCAACCCGTCGAGAGATGGGGTCAAATACCTCAAGATTCGTGAGAAAACATAGGTACGCCGAACTTGGTAAATTAGACATAAGAAATGAAAGTGATACGGTGTCTTGCAAGGTCGGAACGATGGAAAGGATGGAGGGAAGTAATCGAGGAGGGGTATCAGGTAAATGTTCAGGAGGGTGTACACAGTCAATGAAAAGGATAGGATAAACTGAAAAATCCGACCCATCAAGCAAAATTGGTTCATCCTAAAAAATATCTTCGAAATTTTCCTAAATGTTAAGCTCATCTATGCACTTATCATCAATATCAAGACGCATATAGGGTTCGGGAAAAACATTTAATGACTCGGGATGATGTACACACGGAAGTGAAAGTAAATGATGAATTTGAGAGACAAACTCATCCATAGTCGTGGGTTCATTATCCGAAAAATTCCCGGCGTCAATATCCTCAATCAAGTGAAAATCAATATTCTCAGACACCTCATCAAAAGCATGGAATTCAATCAATTGTGGTTCTAAGATGGAGGCGTAGAGGTCAAAAGGTTTGGTGATGGTTTCACTCGAAAGGGACCCTTCACAATCAGGTAAATCAAACACTACAAAGTCACACAACTCATTAAACGTTCTATCTTCAACTGGTGAATCATTTGGAACACTTGATAGACATTCAAAACCGGAGTTGTGGGATTCAAGTTGAAACAGGTAGGTTTGATTTGGAAGGGTATAAAGCTCACTCTCTCCACTCAAATTCTCAACCTGGCCAACCGCCTCATCATATATTGGAAAATTAGGAGCTAGTTGGAAACTAGCTACCGGATCGTTAGGTTTTATAAGGGCGGACATGGACGCATTCAAATCCATCATCTGTTGATATGACGCTACCCGAAATTCTTCCAACGACTCTTCTAGACAAGACATGGGTTGTGAAGGGGTTTCAGTAAAAAAATTCAAAGTTGTTTTGATACTGGAAACTCCCAAATGGCTGTTCAGAAGCTATGTCTATGGAAGGTGCAAAAGTTGGGTAGAATGGATAGGAATTGAATGGTTGGACAGGGGTAGGATCAACATACGGATAAGAAGGTGAATGGAATTGTTGATCCGAAGAATTTGCAGTGGTGACAGGAGTGAAAGATCGGCTACGAGATTGTTCAATACGTTCAGCAATACACATAGGTCTTGGAGTTACAACTGGACTCTCAAAAGGGGTATCAACATAAGAAGGTGGGGTAGGTTGAAATGGTTGATACAAAGTGAATTGCAGAGTCCAATTGTTTGTCCTAGACACGTCTATCCGATCTTTCAAAGAAATTTTTGGCATGGATGGATCGTTCGAAGTTCGGCCGAAGCAAGAACCGTAAGAAGAAATATCTGGTGATGGGTACCAAAGTTCGGCAAGAGTTTTGCGAGGTGGGGTACCCATGTTAGAAGAGTGAAATGGTAGGGAGGGAAGGAAGTGTTTTTTTTTTAAATTATTTTTTATTATTATTTTTAAAAAATGTTTGTTTTTTGAGTTTTGAAATTGTTTGTTTATGAAAGAATACGGAATTATGGGACTAACTTTTTACAAGCACAATCACAATCACAATATGCACAAACAATACCTAGAGCTAGGGTCTTCAAAGTTCAACTAGACCGCTCCTAGACTTCCAAGCGACAAGTTGTAGGATAACCATCGAATCGCCTCTTCACTGCCAATTGTGGCCAGGTAAGCACAAGTGAGGTAAAGAGGGTTCCGCTCATGAATCACCGTGAGACGGGCCTTTTAAAATTACCTCTTCACTTGTCTAGCGTAGGCACCACAAAGTCAAGTTTAGATAAACGACCGATTCTCCGCAATCTTCACTTATCCTAAATGAGCGCGACAAGTCCTTATAGGTTTGGTCTAGATATTTTTTATTAGCTCAAGATAATGTGTATGCAATTAGTGATTTGTGGGGTCTTAGGAAGGATGATGAAATCCCCACCCAATCTGAATTTTTATAGCCCCTTAAAGTCCGTATTATTATATGCAAAGCGCGTAAACAAACAAAATTTAAAACAACAAAAATTTATTTGGCGGCGGCGCAATTCTGTGCAAAGAAACCTGCATAAAATACAGTATAGTGGAATTCACAGAGAAGATAAAAGGAAAGAGAGAAGGTGAAAAAAACTTGGGGCTTAGAAGCCTCAAAGTTGCCGCGGAACCGCCGCACAACCCAAGATTTGACCGCGATTCCGCGGTCAAACTTTGGCTTGGGGCCTGAAAATTTGTCCGTGTACTCCCCTTTCTCTCTACTCCAAAATAAAATGCTCTATTTTCTTTTTTGATTACTGTAGTTGCTCCAGATAGCCTGCACACTTGCACACAAAAAATATCAAAAATAAAAAAAAAGATTTTCTTTTTTATATTATATTTATAATTTTTTTATATATACAAAAAAAGAATATTAACCCGAATAACAAGAAAGAATACGTTACCGTCTCCCCGGCAACGGCGCCATTTGATCGAACGCTTTTGGCGTGTCGGAGTTCAAAGTTCTAAAGTTATAACCGCGATCAAGAACGGTGTCGCTTTGCAGCTAGCTGGTTGAGCATGGGTCGATCCGCAGGAAGATGGTTGTATATCCGTTCGTGTTTTAGACGAGTCAATTAAAGAATGTATATGTTCAATTCTATCCTAAATGTTTGTATGTATATTCAAGTAAGCTTGTTAAGGTTATGGTTGGTTAGTAGTGTTAGGATTAGTCTTGTGCTTATCTTTTGCCATTCTTAAGACGATGTTGGGATAATCGAAAGTAGCGGGGATTAGGAGGATATAGGAATGGGATTTGTGAGTTTAAGCGAGCTTTCTAACGCTAAATCCATTCCTAGTGCTCCTTTTTCGTCCGCTAAATACGCTTATTTCCAACCCTCCGCCAAACACCCGCAACCATATATCCAATTAAGTCACAACTACATGTCACGTTGTAGTGCGCTTAAAGAACTTCTCGACTTAGGTCGCGGCTATATATCACATATAGCATGCCTAAGTGAGGGGGTTGCGTTTGTTTGGTCGGGGTTCATTTCAAGATGTTTGGCGAAGAGAAGCACAACGGATTTTTCCGTCCCTCATACCACCTTCCTTAACCTTAACAAGTGTGGAATTATTCACGCATTATAAAAGAAAATAAAACAAAACAAGAAGTAAGAAAAGAGAGAAAAGAAAAATACGGTTTTACAAATGATGCAAACTAACTCTTGGGTCCTCATCTTAGCAAGGAACTCCGTCGAGTATCATCGCTTGAAAATAATACGGAAAAGAGAAGAGAAGGAAAATAACACAAGCAAAGAAATAACAACGACTACTTAACAACAATAAATAAAATTACAATACAAGATAATAAAATTACAAGACAAGAAATAAAAATGACAAGATAATAAAAACCCTCATCTTCATTGATCTTCCACTCAAAAAACTCTCACTACAATTTTCATGGAGGAAAGAATGAAGAAAAAGAAGAAGCTAAACTAAACTATACTAAAACCTAACCAAGAGAAGCATGAAAAGAAGACCCTTGGCTTGACACAAAACTGGGTTATTTATAGGTTGAGTACTGAAACCCTAGGGCAATATTCTGAGCCCAAATGAAATATCCAAACTACCCCCAAAATCCGAGTTGACACTGAGTCAACTCGGCCACGGATCCGCCGCCGAGTTGCCATATTGGTCACGGATCTGCGGTTCTTTGGAGGAGTTGGCTTGTCGTTTTTTGTGGGGTTTCTTGTGTTGCTCTCTTCTGTTGTTCTACATGTCCCAAATTGCAATTTGCTTCCACAATATCTTCAGATCTGCAATAGTCCAAAATGGCCTCAAAAACAATTCTTTTGACCTTATCTCCCTCGAGCTCCGCGCACCCATTGAGTTTTGTGCTGCCCCTCTCGTGCTCTGTGCTTGTCCGAGACACGAATGACCACTATCATTTGTCTTGTCTCATGAACTGGTATGCGGCACTGGACGGATACGGATGACCGGAACCCGGCTTTTATCTGTTGGCAACAGATGTTCTGCATTTTGGCGTAACAGTGGAGATTCTGTATCATTTGCGTTATTTTGGACTAGAAACCTGTAGCCTGTAAATATGTAGAAAACACGGATTAAAAGCACCTGCCTATAAACAAACGAGTATTAGAATGTGCGGTATTAAATGAAATATTCTGGTATGAACAACACTCCATAAAAAAAAAGAGAGCGACATGGCCGAGTGTTCAACACTCATTGGGCAGCGCCCAGCGCCTTACGTGCTCCCCACGTGAGCACCGCAAAAGAGAAGAAAAGAGTGCTTAGCATTCCACAAGTAGCCCAAAATGGTTGAGTGCTCAACACTTATTAGGAAGCACCCAACGCCTCACGCGCTCCCTACGTGGATGCCATAAAGAGTGCCGAGCATCCCATATAAAGACAAAATGAGTAAAGGGTTCAACACTTATTGGGCAATGCCCATGACTGGAAGCTCCACATGATTATATGTAAGCGTCAGAACTCGTATAAGTGCTCACCACTTTTTGTATAGAAAAAGTGGGGCTGAATAAACAGAGCCCAAGCAAGTGCTTAGCACTTTTTGAAGAAAAAAACGAAGTCTAAGCAGACTAAAGCCCAAATTGGTTAAGTTGCTAAGGTCTTGCAACTGAGTCCAAATGCTCTATTGCTGGGTCTTAAATAAACAAGATCATAAAATATTGTAAAGGGGATCTTAGTCTCAAACTGGACTAACGTATCCTTAACAAAGAAATCAATCGAGCCCGTATGCTCTTGATTTCCAAAGTCTCAAATATGACCAAAATTTCTTGAGTCCACAACAACCCTTTTCCCTCAAATACAGGATTTGGTTCAAGCGTACATCTCTTCACACCTATGATATATATCATTGTAATTCCTCAACGTCTTCAGAGAGGTGGCGGGTCCCGACAACCAACAACTTCTTTCGTTGTTGCACTTCTAAATTGACGTGCACGCCTCAAATCGGATCGTGCCCCAAATTAGGCACATTCCATATCTCTATTGTTCACTCTGCCATGTAACAAATACACGTGCGCGCGAGTTGAATAAGGGACCGAAAAGTTCTTAAACTAATATTCGCCTTCAAATACGGCGACAAAGGACCGAAACGTCCTTAAACTAAAATTTCGCCTCAAACATGGCGATAATGGACCGCGATGTCTTTAAACTAAAATAATCGAGCCTAAATGCTCAAATGTGTAAGTTGATCTTAATCTCAAATTAGATTAACGATCTTTAAATCAAACCAAACCCAAATCTAAAAATATACGGATTTGGACTAATCCATGCCCTACGGGCGACGACATAAATTAGTCTCCATATGCAATCAACGGGCAACCAAAAAAAAACACATGACACGAAGTGAACTTCCGGAGCAGGAGAAAGTGGTTATCGCGATGCAGTAACATAATTAACTACAGGGACTTGCGCCTGCAGGGAAGAGCGTCCCCACAATCAAAATCCCTCACAAGCGAGGGGGGATCTGATAACGTCTGCTTCAACGGCCGCATCCGTACAAACCTCCGATATACGGTGCCATAAATCAATTTGGCATCTTCAGAGAGGTAGACGGATAAATCCAAATAGTATCTGCCCCCAGGATTCAGGTCGGACGTCCCGACGTCCCGGTCCGTCTTCCGGCGGTGAACAGATGCTGACACGTCTTCTGAAAACAAATTTCAAAGCTTCTGGGGGGTTCCGTCTTCTGGCATGTTCCACCGGGCGTGCCAGAATCTGTTCACCGCCGGAAGACGGACCGGGATGTCGGGATGTCCGGCCTAAATCTTGGGGGCAGATGCTATTTGGATTTATCCGTCCACCTCTCCGAAAATGCCAAGTTGATTTATGGTACCGTTTATCGGAGGTTTGGACGGATGCGGCCGTTGTAGCAGACATTATTAGATTCTCCCTCGTTTGTGAGGGGTTTTGATTGTGGGGACGCTCTTCCCTGAAGGCGTAAGCCCCTGCAATTAACTACGTTACCGCATCGTGATAACCACTTTCTCCTGCTCCGGAAGTTCACTTCGTGTCGTGTGTGTTTTTTTTTTATATTTTGGTTGCCCGTAGATTTTATACGGAGACTAATTTATGTCGTCGCCCGTAGGGCGTGCATTAGTCCAGATCCGTATAATTTTAGATTTGGGTTTGGTTTGATTTAAGGATCATTAATCTGGTTTGAGATTAAGATCAGCTTAAACATATGAGCATTTGGGCTCGATTATTTTAGTTTAAGGACATCGCGGTCCATTATCGCCATGTTTGAGGCGAAATGTTAGTTTAAGGATATTTCGGTCCTTTGTCGCCGTATTTGAGGGCGAATATTAGTTTAAGGACATTTCGGTCCCTTATTCAACTCGTGCGCACGTGTATTTGTTACGTGGCGGAGTGAACGATGGAGATATGGAATGTGCCCAATTTGGGGCACAATCTGATTTGAGGCGTGCACGTCAATTTGGAAGTGCATCAATGAAAGAAGTTGTTGGTTGCCGGGACCCGCTACCTCTATGAAAATGTTGTGGAATTACAACGACATATATCAGATGTGTGAAGAGATGCAACCTTGAACCAAATCCCGTATTTGAGGGAAAAGGAAGAATTTTTTGTCATATTTGAGACCTTAGAAATCAAGAGCATATGGGCTCAATTAATTTCTTTGTTAATGATACGTTAGTCCAGTTTGAGACTAAGATCCACTTAACAACATTTTAGGATCTTCTTTATTTAAGACCCAGCAACAGAGCATTTGGACTCAGTTGCAAGACCTTAGCAATATAGCCAATTTGGACTTTAGTCTGCTTAATCTTCTTCTTTTTTTGAAACAGTACTAAGCACTTGCTTGGGCTCTATTTATTCAGTCCCTCATTTTTTATACAAAAAGTGTTGAGCACTTATACGAGTTCTGACGCCCACATATAATCATGTAGAGTTTTCAGTCATGGGCATTGCCCAATAAGTGTTGAACACTTTACTCATTTTGTCTTTATATGGGGTGCTAGGCACCCTTTATGGCGTCCACGTGGGAAGCGCGTGAGGCGCTGGGCGCTGCCTAATGGGTGTTGAGCACTCAACCGTTTTAGGCTGCTTGTGGAGTGCTAAGCACTCTTTTCTTCTCTTTTGCGGCGCCCACGTGGGGAGCACGTGAGGTGCTGGGTGCTGCCCAATGAGTGTAGAATACTCAGCCATTTAGCTCTCTCTCTCTCTCTCTCTTTATGGAGTGCTGAGCACTTTATGGAGCCTTCGTGATTTTCATGTGTGGCGCTAGGCACCGGGCACTGCCCAATGAGTGCTAAGCACTCTTCTCTTTTGTAGCGCTCACGTGAGGAGCACGTGAGGCGCTAAACGCTTTTAGAGGCGTCTACGTGGGAAGCACGTGGGGCGCTGAATTCTTTTCTCCTCTGTTGATGGCATTTTTTCCCATTAATGATCACTGGGATCTTTGTTTTGAAGATCTAGAATCAAGCTTCATTATTTTTAAGAACTAAGTTCTTTTATAAGAACTAGGTTTCTCTTGTATGCTTTTTGTTTTTTGAGGAACTCAATTTCTGGTTCTTTTCTGGATCTTTGATTCTCAAGAACAAGTTCTTCCCGATGAGAATTAAATTCTCAACTTGTGGGAGACTTGCCTCGCGGATCTCAGATCCGGAGAAAAAACTAAGTTCTTTTAAAAGGGTTAAACCCTTCAATAAGTAAATGAGATGTTTTGATCTCTATTTTTTTATTTTACCTAGAGTTCTTTTTTGAGCAGGGAGATCTTCTTCCTTGAGAATTTAATTCTATGTTCTTTTTGAAGCTTTCTGTCTCTTTTTTTTAGAAGCTTATGGGGGGTCCTCTCTATCAGACTTGAAGTTTTGGGTCCTTTATATAGTGGAGGCAATTTGTTAATTAGTTTTGAGGAAATCTCTCATTGAGAGATTCCAATTGATTTGGGGAATTTTACTCATCGTTGAATTTTTGATCTAAGGGTTTCTGTTTTACAGATGCAATCTTTCTTGTTTAGAAAGATTGAATGAATATATCCCAAAATAGAATTTTATTTTATGATCCAACCAAAGGTATCTTTCTTATTTTTTAGAAAGGTTTGGGGAATATTTTCTTCCGAAAGAATTTAATCCTGCATTTTTGATGATTTATCATCTCCGTTGGATCTTTTATCCAACGACTCTATTTAACAGAGAGTAGAATTTGATTCTACCTGGGCATTGGCATTCACGTGTTGTGCACGTGAGGCGCCACCTGAAAGTTTTAACTCTTATTTAATAAATTCTTTTGTGCTTTGCACACTGGCGCCCGTGTGAGGAGCACGTGCGGCGCTATATGAGAGTTTTAACTTTTATTTAATTTAATAGATTCTTTTGTGCTTTGCACACTGGCGCCCGCGTGAAGAGAACGTGAAGCGCCACCATAGGATTAATCCTATAAGATTGGCCCTGGTGCTGGCGCCTCTGTAGAGGGCACGTGAGGTGTTTCCTCATTAATTTTGAACAGAGTTTTGCTCTTTTATTGGGGGAAACAATACTATCATCTCGAGTAATATTGTTCTACCCATATAGGTCCTCCCTCAATCATCAAAATCGCGTGCCTGCGATCACAATAATTGAATTGAGGGCACTATAGCCAACAATCTCCCACTTGCACTTAAAGCTAATTATTGGGGTGTGCATACTCACAGCCCGTGTAATACCGAACGCCCAACTTCTCTACTAATCAGTCTCACAAAGCCCGTTTTTGAAACTATTGCGTTCGAGAAATAGCCTCAGTGAGTGGATCCGCTCCAGTGTTTCTATCTTTATCTTTATATATCTCAACTTCGCGGTGAAATACTATCTCCCGAAATGAGCAATACCTGTCTTAGAATTTGTCTGGATATCTGATGGGACCCAGTTCACAAATGAACTCCAAATCCAACAAACTTCTTAGACTGTATCATCCACTAAATTTAATCAGTATTCTGCACCATGCCTTCCACAGTATCTGCTTGGACCACCCGTCCAACATACTGCCCCTCAAAAGAGAGAAAACTATAACTCAGACAGCCATTCTGTCATCCAGGTCATCTTGGAAGCCTAAAATGATAATAACCTCCTGAAGGAGGCTGCCGTTACCATATACCAAAAACATCCACTTATGTTCATAACTGCTTCCCAACGTTTCTCCAGGATTGGATTAATATATGTTTATTGCAGCCAGTGCAAAAACAATATATTGTGTGGTACTTGACATCTCATGATTGACTCAATTACCTAAACAAGTGATATGACAATCATGCAAATCCCTCTCTTCATCAGTCTAGAAGATATCTCTTTAGAGAGGATGACTCCATCACCTGCGGGTACACCACCATGCGGAGGAGTCGTGCATTCTAAAAACCCTTTAGAATAGTGTCAAGTACCCAAATTGGGCCCAAATCTAGATCTAAAATCATAGATCTAGTTACCAGAATCCCTGATATTTTATCCAGATCCTATATGGAGAAAACACCTTGTGACAACCACAGTATAACCGATCGTAGTATAGGAATATCACTTCC
The DNA here is from genome assembly GCA_030015575.1 of Agapanthus africanus. NCBI lineage: Eukaryota > Viridiplantae > Streptophyta > Magnoliopsida > Asparagales > Amaryllidaceae > Agapanthus > Agapanthus africanus. The sequence continues at coordinate 763,514,856 of JASDDO010000022.1, read as the reverse complement.
TATAAAGAGCATGTCATCCAAAAACCAGGACATCACTCCCTATTACCTTCTTACCAGGTCCACCTGTTGTTCTGATGAAGTCAAACTCTATGACTGTCACATCAAAACTAGACGATTTATCTCCGCTATACTTGCTTTAGTCTATAAATAGACATAAGCTACTTGCCCACTATGCTTCTGTTGCTCCCACTGACTACAATAATCTTCTGGCAGAGTCATATACACGTGCACTTCTAAAGATAATTTAAAACGTTGTTATACTCATCCTCTTGCCGGATCTCATAGTCGCAGTGGCAAGTTGGGGTAATCAAAATCCTCCCTGTCACCGTCTTTGAGGAGACTGAAGTACCTCTCGAGTGCCTGAGGTTACCCACCAAATCCGCGAAGTGTCTAATGGAATGTCGAATCCAATTGAATCTTTAGGTTCTACTAAATTTTCAGTAATCGTTTGTGGTTCTGGAATCAATTCCAATTCTACCATACTCCCACTATTGTTTTCTGAAAAGAATTCATTTTAATAAAACTGTGGCGAGTCAAGAACAATATAACTATTGATCTTCCATATGGTAGAATGTTAACCCTCGTCAAAGCCCGGAATAACCCACAAACTGTCATTACTGAATTGTGTCTAGAGTTTATCCGGATTCTGGTTTTAAGCATAAGCCGGACAACTCCATATACCTTAACATCGTTAAGATATGAATCCATTCTATATATCCTGTTGGGGTCAAAAATTACACCCCAATTGACCAAGTCAAAACCAAGGTCAACCCCAAGTCAAGTGGGCCCGAACCCAAGCCCAAGCATGGAAGGGGCCGGCTCCATGCCAAAAAGGAGGCAATAAATTAGTCTAAATGTAATTTTTAGAAATAAATATATGTAAAGTGAGCAGAAAGCCAAAATTTTGTAAACCCCATGGCTTATGTGCAAAAAATAAATAAGCACATAAGGCATGGGGTGGCATAAGTGCCATTTGGCAAAGCCCAAGGTGCTATATGTAAAATGTGTAGCCTATAAAGGCAACATGATGAAAAATCAATGATACCTTTTTTTCATTCTCTCAAATTCTAGGGTTTGTGTCTCCTCCTCCTTCCTCAAAGTTCTAAATCTTCTTTCTTTTTTGAATTAAATCAAGAGTTCAATCCCTCTTTTTCCAAAAAGAAACTGTTTTCACCATAAAACCATTAAATGGGAACTCGGATCTTACATCGAATCCCTAAAAAGGGAGATTTTTGAGTCTCACTCCTCTTCTTCTTCAAGATCCAACCGACGGGGAGGAGGAAGAAGGAGACCCTTTTCAAAAAAAATCCCATTTCGGAAAGATCCAAGGCTCAAAAGAAGATCTAGGACTAAAGGGGAGAAGAAATGGGTCCCCTCTGATCATCTTCAAAGATTTCTAGGAGTTTAACTCCATTCAAGATCTGTTGGATTTTAACTCCATAAACAAAACCCTTTTAGGAGTTTAACTCCAAACCTATACATAATCCATGTTAGGAGTTCAACTCCAAAGACCCTTGGGAGTTCAACTCCCAGCCCAGGGGCTAAGCCCTTTTTTCGCTGGTGTTTCCAACGGTCGCGTGCCGAGCACGTGACCCATGGGCGCCCAGCGGTCGTGTGCCGCGCACGTGACCCATGGGCGCCCAACGGTCGAGTGCAGGGCACGTGACCTGTGGGCACGCAGCGCCCATGTGCACCTCACGTGACCCGCGGGTGCCCAGCGCTCAGCGGTCGCGTGCCGCGCACGTAACCCGCGGGCGCCCAACGCTCAGCGGTCGCGTGCAGGGCACGTGACCCGTGGGTGCCAAGCGCCCATGTGCTACGTAACCCGCGGGCGCCAAGCGCCCACGCGTCCAAGCAACACCGGTCAGGCTATTGACAAACTAACGAAGAAGGAGCGCATCATTGCCCCCTGTATTTCTGCACGACACTTTAAAGTTAGCGACGTGCTGATTTGCATTTCCCGTCCCGTCAAATCTTCTGAACTTAGGAATGATGTAGCCGCTGGGGAGCTCGATCAGATCGTACTGTGCAGGATATGGTCGCCTGCTACTGCCAATTTCTTTCTGAGCTTCGGCTTCGACCACTGTTTATCACAGAAAACTGCATTTTAATACCACTCATTCATTATCTGTTTAGTTATTGATCGATACTATTAACCAGTGTATGCTCAGTAAATATAGATTACAGGTATCCGTGACACAATATTAGAAACACATTCAAAATAACGGATATAACGTTTGTGAGCCGACACTGCAACCGAAACTGCAAACCGATCAAAGACCAAAGAGTTCTTTTGCAAATAAATGTGTGCACACAATTTTGGTCCAACACAATGCAAGTGTGCACATGCTCTTTGGCACATGGACCATAGTGAGGCTGCCCATGGCACATAGTGGGCACATGAGAAGTGATGTGTGATAAATACTAAAAGTTTTGATGTGATATAAAGTATCAAGTTTCCCTCCAAACTACTGAGTACAACCTAGGCTTCCACAAAGAAATCAAGCAATACCAGTGGGATTGTGGAGAGAACATTAGACCACCACACAAACACGAGCCCATGATCTCGGACCAAGACCGGCGACATGCTCACTAAAACCGGCCCCACCGGTTTTATTAGCTCCATTCAGCCCCATTTTTCTTCTGGCCTTCCCTTGCAGTCACATCATCCTATTTGTATTGTTTGTTTAATCTTATTTTTGGCCTATAAATACATATCACTGAGCAAGGGAATGGGGGTCATACACTTGGATAAAAAACACTTTTGTTTTCTTTTTGTTCTTGTACATAGCTTGTTTGCCTGGAGTTCTTTGCCTTCTCTTGATCTTGCAACCTCTTCATTGAGCTTGCAAGTTTAAATTTTGGTTATTGAACTCATGGTTTGTATCACTTCAACATAATAAAGTTTTCATTTTGCACTTTGGGTTCTTAGTAGTTTCTATCTCTTTTACTTGCATTTTCATTCTTGCCATTTACTTACTTGCTCTTTTATTTCCATACCATTTACTTACTTGCAATGTTGTTTTACTCTTTTCTTTGTATCATTTCTTTGCTCTTTTTCTTTGTTGTTGTGATGGTTTATAAATATTGGTGTTGTTAGGAAAAAGTATGGTTGTGTAAGTTAAGGTTTTCGTTTCTCATTTCCTTTGCCCGATATTTTCCAATTGAACTCTGCCCAAAGCTTACGCAAGCGCTCCGTTAGGCACCCTACCCTATCAAGGTATCAGTGATCCCTAACCACGACCGGTTGCGTTTGGTTTGGCCGAAGGCGAAAGCCAAGAGATAAGAACGGACGGACAAGGGTCAATAAGCCGGATTTCACAAATACCGTGCTTAAGCACCCTAATCCACATTGTTGCCGATTGCTCTAGCTTCAGTGGTTAAGTTCGGCACAAAGGATTGAGTATGAACTTCACTAACTTACACTTACCTATCCAATCCTAACAATTTATACTCTTGCATTTACATACATATAGGTTAGAACCGAACATTCCGACCCGCGCATTAACTCGTCAGAACAAGAACGTAAAACGCACCGTCTCTCTGCGGACGACCCGTATTCATCGCGGCTAGCTACACGCGACGCCGTCCTGATTGCGGTTAACTTTAGAACTTTAAATACGATGAGCGAAAGCTCTATCAATCAAATGGCGTCGTTGCCAGGAAGATGGTAACGTTTTTATTCTTGTTATTTCGGGTTAATCTTTTTTATATCACTAACACCATTTTAAAAACAAAACAAACTAAAAAATTCAAAAATTTCAAAAACCAACAAAAAATTAACAAACCTAACTTTTTGCTCTCTGGATTTTTGACCTGCTAGCACTTTAGGACTAATTAAAAAAGATAAATAATAACATTGAGACACTGGTAGAACACTGAGATATCTGTAGAAATTTGGAGCCCAAATTCCACAAGAAAACCGACGACTTACCGCAAATATCCGGCGCCGCCGGTCTAAACTTCTCTGTTTGGTCTAAAATTTGTCTCTCTGCTCCAGTATTCTAATTTTGTCCCAATTTTATTGCTTGATTTTTATAAGTTTAGGTGTGCAGGAGTTTGGGCATTCATATCGCTTTTTCGCACTAATAATCCATTTTTCCGACATTTGTAGATTTAGACGGATTTGCGAACTGCGATCGTGTGGAGCAAAGTGTACATTCAAAACTAAGGTGATTACGAAGTACAGTGCCAAAGATCCGGGTAGTTTGACCTGCGCAAGCAAACTTTTTAAGCTAGCCGGATTCAATTCAACGAGGGTTTCTTAACCCGAAAACTTATCGGTACGTACTTTACTAAAACCTTCTTCTCAAATCCGATGCATCCAATATACTATCTTTGCAGGATTCTTTGCAAGTTCGCTGTCAAACGCTAAAATTGACTAATCCGTATTTGTTGCAGTGCCATGCTTAACATAAAAAACGGTTGTTTGAGTCTTTGAATGACCTTTTCATCAATTTGCTCATTGCATCCATTAATAAGGACTTAAGGGCAAGCGAACCCTACTACATACGGTAAAGGATTTCATCACCTTTTCCGTGGCCCACAAATCACGAAATTGAGCATAACGTTTACCCATACAAATTTTAAAAGAAACTAGACTTTAAGCCTTTAAGGACTTCGCGCTCATTAGGAGAACTTAACTGTGTTTAGAACACTGCTTAACCGTATATCATTCATAGGGTGTCTAGGAAAGTGTTCACAGCGAAACCGCCAAAAGAGAAAGAGTTATCTAATTAAGGACCTTCGTGAAAGCGTTGAAAATCTCCCCTTATCTCTGCACTTACCTGGCCCCATGATCAATATATCTTGAGCCCATTTCTCGACACAGTTTTACTTCAACAATCAAGTTTTTGAGCAGGTCTAGTTGACCTAGGTGAACCCTAGACCGATTAGGTGTGTGGTATTTTGTGTCATGATTATTTTTTTTGAGTTTATATTTCATTCTTTTGTTAATAAATAACATTAAAAAACCGCGTTCTTCTTCCTCCCATTTTTCTTCTTCTCTTCATATCATGGGTACCCCACATAAACCAACTCTTGCCGAACTTTGGTACCCACAACCAGACATTACTTCATACAGTTATTGCTTTGGTCTAACTTCTAACGATCCCTCCATGCCCAAACTAATTTTGAAAGATCGAATATACGCGTCTAGGACAAACAATTGGACTCCGCAATCCACTTTATATCAACCGTTTCAACCTCTCTCACCTTCTTACGTTGATACCCCTTTTAAGAGTCATGTTCCGAATCTAAGACCGATGTCCATTGCGGAATGTATTGAACAATCTCGCAGCCGATCTTTCACTCCTTTCACCACTGCAAATTCTTTTGATCAACAATTCCAAACACCTTCTTATCCGAATGTTGATCATACTCCTGTCCATCCATTTGATTCCTATCAATCTTACCCGACTTTTACAGCTTCCCTAGACATTGCTTCTGAACAACCTTTTGGGAGTTTCCAGTATCCAAACAACTTTGAATCTTTTACTGAAACCCCTTCACAACCCATGTCTAGTCTGGAACAGTCATTGGAAGACTTTTGGGTGGCGTCGTGCCAACGGATGATAGATTTGAATGTGTCCATGGCCGCCCTCATACAACCTAACGAACCAGTAGCTAGTTTCCAACTAGCTCCGAATTTTCCAATGTATGATGAGGCGATATGACTGTTTGAGAATTTGAGTAGTGAAAGTGAGCAGTACACCCTTCCAAATCAAACCTACCCATTACAAATTGAATTCCACAACTCCGGTTTAGAAAGTCTATCTAGTGTCCCGAATGATTCATCAATTGAAGATAGAATGTTTAATGAGTTGTGCGACTTTGTAGTGTTTGATTTACTCGATTGTGAAGTATCCATTTCAAGTAAAACCAATCCCAATCCTTTTGATCTCTACACCTCCACTCTAGAACCAAAATTGATTGAAATCCATGCTTTTGATGAAGTGTCTGAGAAATTTGATTTTCACTTGATTAAGAATATCGACGCTGGGAATATTTTGGATGATGAACCAACAGCTTTGGATGAGTTTTTCTCACCAATTCATCATGTCCTTTCAATTCCATGTGGACATCATCCCGAGTCATTAACTGTTTTTCCCAAACTCCATATGCGTCTTGATATTGATGATAAATGCATGGATGAGCTAATTTTTGAGGAGAATTTTGAGGATGAACCGGTTTTAGTTGATGAGTCGGATTTTCCAATTCATCCTGTCCCTTTCATTGACTGTGTACACCCTCCTGAACGTTTAACCGATCCCATTCCTCGATCACTTCCCTCCATCCTTTCCATCGTTCCCACCTGGCAAGACACCGTATTACCTTCTTTTCTTATGTCTGGTTTATCAAGTTCGGTCTTCCCATGTTTTCTCACGAATCTTGAGAGATTTGACCCCATTTCTCGACGGCTTAATAAATTAGTACAATCGCTTTTTACATATCGATCATTACAAATTGTACTAATTTATTCACTCCGTTTTCACCCTCAAGTTCGTACTCCATTTCTTTTTCCCTTCCGCCATTCTTATCCTCATACACCGGGACCATATACAGCTTCCATCCCCATACGGTCTCGCGTATTCTCTATTTCTTTCCTCTCCGTATTCTTTCACCCGCCCGGGCACTATCGCGATAAAATTTTTGAATGGTTGGTGCTAACTTTTGGCATGTGTAAGGCCTTAAATAGATTGATACTATTCTCCCCCCTAACTTGAACATTAACGCTTAAGCGGTGGCAACACTGTTTCACTTAAGTTTGGGGGGATATTTTTGTGTGTATATTTTTGGTTTGCCTTTTGTTTTGTATATATAAAAAAAACAGGGGAGCGCTGACAATTTTGACCCTCTTGGTGTAGCCTGACAGTGAGGGCAAAGTCAAGTTTAAGTTTGGAGGTGTGCTCGGTAAGCTTTCTACCTTCGCATTTATGTGTATATTTTGCATCTGCATACTTATTTTAAAAACCCATAAAATTGAAAATTTTACAAAAATATAAAAACTTTGTCGTCAAGTTAGCTAATAGGGTAACTTAGATTTCTATTTCCGAAAGTTTAGTTGATACGTTAGAAATAACTAAATCCTAGGCTTAGGAATTGAAAACCCTAAAAATAACCCTCCTTCTGTTTAACCTTGGTAATTATACGTCCTTGCAGTTTTTTTTTATATGAGTAGGTAATCTTGAGTTCAGTTCTTGAGTTAAGTCGAGATGAAGGGAAAGCATTGAAAGCTTTACTGAAGGATAAGTCTGAAAAATAGTTTCTATTCTTGAGTCCAAATTTAGAAAGTATATACCCTATAAACTGCACATACACGCACCTTGAAACTTGGGATAGTAGAGAATTCCTAGAAATACTCTTGCTTGAAAACATAGTATGAAAGAAAAAATGGTATTTAAAGCTAACCGCCAAAAGAGCATCATTGAAAATTATATCCGGTCTTGAAAAAGAAAAAATAAATAAAAGAAAAATAAATAAAGTCAAGACCTAGAAACCACTATTTACATTTTAAGCTCACACATTCAGTAATTGGCTGTTAGTGCCTCAAGAAGCATTAATAATCACATGAAAAATATGTGAGCAAAACCGTCCATCCATTAACGAAAAGAAATAGTATTAGGTATTAAGGCAAGGGTACTATAGCTTGAATTGAATTCTAGAGTGTAGGGGTGAAAATTTACACACACGTGGGGCTATACGATCGATATTTGGAGGAAAGATAGGAATAAAGAATAAGATTTATGTTTTCCGTAAAGTTGATAAAAATTCGGGATTGGAGACTGCGCTTTAGAAGGAAAACTCAAGAGAAACCGAGATCTTTCTAAACTGTAAAATGTATAGGATCTGGAGTTGAATAAATAGGAGGTGTGAAACATAAGGGTTGGACATTTCTAACTTATGATGATAGAATTTTTAACCTAGATACTAAACTGGAGGAGTAGAATCAACGTTAACTTGTGAAACTAGCTTGACGGGATTTTGTGGGTGTACTCCGATGAAAACCCTCAGGAGACAACACTCCTCCTACTAGGGACACCTAGAGGTTTAACGGTTTGTTGCACGAGCTCAGTGCAATCGCGTTCCCTGCGAAAGTGAGGTTAGAATTTTTTGTTTTGCTCGGGACGAGCAAAAGATAAGTTTGAGGGTATTTGTTTATCACATAAAACTGCATTTTAATACCACTTATTCATTATCTGTTTTGCTATTGATCGGTACTATTAACCAGTGTCTGCTCAGTAAATACAGATTACAGGTATCCATGACACAATATTGGGAACACATTCAAAATCACGTATATAACGTTTGTGAGCCGACACTGCAACCGGAACTGCAAACCAATCAAAGACCAAAGAGTTCTTTTGCTAAAAAATGCGTGCACACAATTTTGGTCCAACACAATACACGTGTGCACATGCTATTTGGCATATGGACCATAGTGGGGCTGCCCATGGCACATAGTGGGCACATGAGAAGTGATGTGTGATAAATGCTAAAAATTTTTATGTGATATAAAGTATCAAGTTTCCCTCCAAACTACTGAGTACAACCTAGGCTTCCACAAAGAAATCAAGCAATACCAGTGGGATTGTGGAGAGAACATTAGACCACCACACAAACACGAGCCCATGATCTCAGACCAAGACCGGCGACATGCTCACTAAAACCGGCCCCACCGGTTTTATCAGCTCCATTCAGCCTCATTTTTCTTCTGGCCTTCCTTTGCACTCACATCATCCTATTTGTATTGTTTTTTTAATCTTATTTTTAGCCTATAAATACAGATCAGTGAGCAAGGGAACGGGGGTCATACGCTTGGATATAAAACACTTTTGTTTCCTTTTTGTTCTTGTACATAGCTTGTTTGCCTTGAGTTCTTTGCCTTCTCTTGATCTTGCAACCTCTTCATTGAGCTTGTAAGTTTAAGTTTTGGTTATTGAACTCATGGTTTGTATCACTTCAACATAATAAAGTTTTCATTTTGCACTTTGGGTTCTTAGAAGTTTCTATCTCTTTTACTTACTTGCATTTTCATTCTTGCCATTTACTTACTTGCTCTTTTATTTCCATGCCATTTACTTACTTGCAATGTTGTTTTACTCTTTTCTTTGTGTCATTTCTTTGCTCTTTTTCTTTGTTGTTATGATGGTTTGTAAATATTGGTGTTGTTAGGAAAAAGAATGGTTGTGTAAGTTAAGATTTTCGTTTCTCATTTCCTTTGCCCAATATTTTCCAATTGAACTCCACCCAAGCCTTACGCAAGTGCTCCGTTAGGCACCCTACCCTACCAAGGTATCGGTGATCCCTAACCGCGACCTGTAGCGTTCAGTTTGGCCGGAGGCGAAAGCCAAGAGACAAGAACGGACGGACAAGGGTCAATAAGCCGGATTTCACAAATATCGTGCTTAAGCACCCTAATCTACATTGTTGCCGATTGCTCTAGCTTCAGTGGTTAAGTTCGGCACAAAGGATTGAGTACGAACTTCACTAACTTACACTTACCTATCTAATCCTAACAACTTATACTCTTGCATATACATACACATAGGTTAGAACCGAACATTCCGACCCGCGCATTAACTCGTCATAACAAGAACGCAAAACGCACCGTCTCCCTGCGGACGACCCGTACTCATCACGGCTAGCTACACGCGACGCCGTCCTGATTGCGGTTAACTTCAGAACTTTAAATACGACGCGCGAAAGCACTATCAATCAGCCACCAATGTTTTAACCTTGCTGGTGACCAAATCCATTATCCGATCTTGTGTTAGCGGGATGGTGCTATCTGGGCCAAGGCGTCCCCAGAAGCGGAATGTGGCCGGCTTTCGTGCGGCTTGCCCAATCTTGGACCCAAAGGGACATGCATCGATTGCTTCGGGTTGTCATCACCCTGCTCATGAATAGAGACTTGTGCTTGATTGGGAGGCGCACGAGCAATTTGAGCCGTAAGCTGCATCACAACATTCGTCAGGTCGTCGATTTTGGAGTAAAGCTTGGCCATTTCTTTATCTTTCCTCCTGAGCTGTTTTCGAAGCTTTTGAAGCAGCTCTTGCTCTTCGGTCCTTGTTCATATCAGAATATTGCATTATTATATTCCTCATTCTTAATCATAAATAGGTGCTTTTGATCCATGTCTGCTAAATAGTTGCAGGTTACAGGTTCTCAGAACAATACAGTGAAATTCAGGAAAGACGCTACAAATGTGAGACTACGAACAAATAGATGAATGTGTATGATACCGCCTACCAGTTTAAGGAACAAACGAAGATCAATGAACAGTTCGATTGCATAAAGTACGAGGGCAGCACAAGATTCAAGACTTCAACGCGAAGCTTACGGTAAAAATCCACAAATTCTGCACTGTTGGAAATCTGGAAGAAAGTAGAAAAGATTCTGAAGAACCAAGTGAAGAAAACAGAAGAAAAAGGCAACATGAAGTAACCCTGAAGAAATGAGCCAGAAATCTCACCATATGGCCGAGGATCCGCGGCCAAACATGGGATCCTGCCGCGGTTCCGCGGCCGTGCAGTGCACGTGTCGGTGCACGTGTCGGTGGGTGTCGGTGCTTTGACCCGGCTTTCTTAGGTAGTCTTGTAATTTCAAATGTGGATCAGATGTAAACCCTATGGTTTCTTCTATCTATAAATAGGAAACCCGAAAGCCTAATTAGGCATGCTTCTTTTTATTTTTCTAGTCTAAAATTTCAATTCCTTTGTAATCATCAAAAGTGCATCAATAAAGTAAGACTTTTTATCTGAATTTAATTCTTGCATTTTTATCCGTTCTTTTAAATATCTGCTATTTTATTTTGTCTTTTATTATTTGCAACTTAGATAGTTTTTAAAATAAAACATAAAAATGAATTCCATTGTTAATACCCTAATGAATGAGTAGTTCCTCACTTGTTAGGGTTAGGTTTGGGGTAGGTTTGAAAGATGGAAATCTCGCACTCCTTTCTTTCCCGTATAATACTTTAAATTAGGACTCTATATTAATCAAACACACACCGCTCACTACGGCACCCTATCCCACGAGATAGCAGTGATTCCCTAGTTAGATCGGTTGTGGTTGATTTACATAGAGATTAGGGCTAAGAGTTAAGAAAGAACGGACAAGGACCAAAAGGAAGAAACGAAGTTTCTTCCTAGTCTTGCTAATCCCCTTTGTTAACTATTACCCTAAGACCTAAGTTCTTAATTAGGGCAAAGGAAGCAGTGAGTAGAATTCTTTTTCCAAACTAACCTAATCCTAACCCTAGCAAGGTTTCAATCCAAATTAAATTCAATCTTAGTTTTTATCAAAATCAAAACCTACCAAAAATAGGATTTAACTCATAAGAGCATAAAGAAAAGAACATGTTTTCCCTGTGGACCGACCCGTACTCAACCGGCTAGCTACCAAGCGACACCGTTATTGATTGCGGTATTCTTAACTTTGATTTTAAAACACACGCACGCAAAACATTTACCAATCAAATGGCCCCGTTGCCGGGGAAACGGTAGTTATTTTCTTTTTGTAATTTCGGGTTAATTGAAATTGAAAAAAAAATTATAAAAATTGAAAATATAAAAACAAAAAAAATTCATCTTGTTCTTTTTGAGGGGTTTTATGTGAATTGCGCAGGAAAAGAAGACGAACTGATTCAGATCTGGAGCAAGCCCAGTGAACAAATAAAGAAACAAAGGATCTGAACAGACAGAGGAGAACCACAACAGAAAACAGAAAAATTTTGACGGCCTGATCCAACTGAACCACCGTGGAACCGCGACTAAAGGATGCATTCTGCCGCGAAACCGCGGCTATTTGCTGATGTCAGCACTTGAAAAAGTCTCTGTAAGTATTTTTGTCTTCTCTCCTACCGTGATCTCCACTGAAAATTTTTTCCTGCAGGGTTCTTTGCGCAAAAAAAAAAAATTCTCCCTCTCCAATAAATTGTTTTTGTGCAGGATTCTTTGCGCTGCAAAATAAAAAAATTTTGAAAGTGTTTTAAATTTTTGGTTTGTTAACTGCTTTGCATAATTAATACGGACTTTTAAGGGGCTATAACACCAATCAAGATTGGTTGGGGATTTCATTACCCTTCCTAAGACCCCAAAAAATCACTAAAAGCATATGCATTAATCTTGAGCTAATTAAAAAATATCTAGACTCAGCCAATTAAAGACTGTTGCGCTCATTAGGACAAAGGAATGTTGTGGGCATTCAGTCGTTTATCTAAACCTGACTTTGTGGTGTCTAGGCTAGACAAGTGAGAAAGGTAATTTTAAAAGGCCCGTCTCACGGTGATTCGTGAGCGGATCCCTCCTTTCTTCATTTGTGCTTACCTGGCCACAATTTGCGGTGAAGAGGCGATTTGAGGGATATCTCACAACTTGTCGCTTTGGAACAGTTAGGAGCAGTCTAGTTGACTTAGGAGACCCTAGCTCTAGACTTGATTGTGTGTGCTTAAATTGTGATTGTGCCGTAGTTCCGTACAAATTTTTGCAAAACTCTTTCAAAAATTTCAAAACAACAAAAACAAACAATTTTTTTTTAAAATAATAATAATAATAATAATTGAAAAAAAATTCACATTCTTTTTCTTTCTCGCATCACATCATGGGTACCCCACCTCGCAAAACTCTTGCCGAACTTTGGTACCCTCAATCGGACATTACTTCCTACGCTTCTTGTTTTGGTCGAATTTCGAACGACCCCTCCATGCCCAAAATTTCTTTGAAATATCGAATAGACGCGTCTAGGATAACCAGTTGGACTCCGCAATCCACATTATATCAACCATTTCAACCTTCACCATCTTCTTACGTTGATACCCTTTTTTTTGAGTCCTGTTGTAACTCCGAAACCCATGTCTATTGCTGAACATATTGAACAATCTCGTAACCGATCTTTCACTCCTTTCACCACTATGAATTCTTTGGATCAACAATTCCATTCATCTTCTTATCCAAATATTGATCCTACTCCTGTCCAACCATTCAATTCCTACCAGTCCTACCCGACTTTTGCACCTTCCCTAGACATTGCTTCTTCACAGCCAATTGGGAGTTTCACGTATCCAAACAACTTTGAACCTTTTACTGAAACCCCGTCACAACCTATGTCTAGTCTGGAACAGTCGTTGAAAGATTTTATGGTAGCGTCAAGCCAACAGATGATGGATTTGAATGCGTCCATGGCCGCCCTCATACAACCTAGTGACCCGGTAGCTAGTTTCCAACTAGCTCCAAATTTTCCAATGTATGATGAGGTGGTTGGACAGATTGAGAATTTGAGTAGTGAGAGTGAGCTGTACACCCTTCCAAATCAAACCTACCCATCCCCTATTGAATTCCACAACTCCGGTTTTGAATTCCTATCAAGTGTCCCTAATGATTCACTAGTTGAAGATAGAACGATTAATGAGTTGTGCGACTTTGTAGTGTTTGATTTACCTGATTATGAAGGGTCCCTTTCAAGTAAAACAATCACCAATCCTTTCAAACTCTACACCTCCACTCTAGAACCTGAATTGATTAATATCCATGCTTTTGATAAGGTGTCTAAGAAAATTGATTTTCACTTGATTGAGGATATCGACGCTGGGAATACTTTGGATGACAAACCCGCAGATTTGACTGAATTTTTCTCTCCAATGCATCATCCCGAGTCATTAAATGTTTTTCCCGAACTTCATATGCGTCTTGATTCTGATGAGAATTGCATGGAGGGTATTAAGGAAATTATTGAGGATGAAGCAGTTTTACTTAAGGAGTCGGATTTTCTAATTCATTCTATCCCTTTCATTGACTGCACACACCCTCCTGAATCTTTACCCGATACCCTTCCTCAATCACTTCCCTCCATTCTCGTTCCGACCTTGCAAGAAACCGTTACACTTTCATTTTCAATGTCTGGTTTACCAATTTCGACGTACCCATGTTTTCTCATGAATCTTGAGGGATTTGACATCATTTCTCGACGGGTTGATAGATTAGCACAATTGCTTTTTACACATCGATTATCACAATTTATGCTAATTTATTCACTAAATTTACACCCTCAAGTTCGTACTACACTTCTTTTTCTCTTCCGCCATTCTTCTCCTAATATACCGAGACAATATTTCACCTTCCTTCCCATACGGTCTTGCGTATTCTCCATTTTTTTCCTCTCCGCATTCTTTCACCAACCAACACACTACAGAGATAGAATATTTGAATGGTTGGTGCTCACTTTTGGCCTGTGTAGGGCCTTGTATAGATTGATACTGTTCTCTTTCCCCCCTAGACCTGAACTTCACCGCTTGAACAGTGGAAACACTGTTTCAAATAAGATTGGGGGTATGTACCAATTATAATTATATCAAAACAAAATAAAAATGAAAAAAAATATTAAAAAATTGGGGTATTTTTATAAATTTTCAATTTTAATAAAAAAATAAATAAAAAATAAAAATTTTATTTACAAATAAATTCCTCTTTTTAAGAGGTCCTTTTTCCAAATCACCAAAAAATTCCCCCTATAAAAGAAACCCGGCCCCTTTACTGTTTTTACCAAACCCTAAGTATTCCTCTCTTAAAACCCTAGCCGCCGTAGCAGCCATAGCAAGGAGATCGCTTCATTCCGCCACGCAACCGCCGCCGAACGTGCCTCCTTGCCACGCAACCGCCGCGCCTTTACTACGTCACCCTCTGAAAACTTCAGAGGAGGTTTGCGCTTCCTTTTCCCTCTCTGTAAAATCTATATTTTTTCAATTAGCTTTCTGTGATAGCACTAACGCTACAATATGAGAGGGACTTTTAACAAATATTTGCACACACAATCTACGGTAGCTATTTCGGTGAAGAGATCCGGAGGCGAGGGTGTAATTTTTTACTGTTTAATCATCCAAACTCCTTCGCACTTCCAAATCTCGTCACATGATTTATGAATGCATGGAAGACGGATGCCTTTCACAACATGGATATATTAGGCTTATTTGGGGTGATAGGGAGATCATTATCGATAAGGACTTCATCCATGAAGTCACCCTAATACCTAGACTACCTACCCATGACCAACCCCTCCAATTCGAGGATTATTTACCCTTGATGGGTACTGACTGTTCGAGGGAGCCATGTAAGGGCATCCAAGCTAGAACCCTCTTTGCAAATGTACTGACTGTGTGCCGTTGGGCACAAAATAACATTTTTGGTAGTTCACACAATACTACCTTTTTCACACCATCTCTTCATATCATGCACACCTTAATGATTAGGAACCCTAGATATGATATGTGCACGGTATTGCTTAATTCAATTGGTACTGGCAAAAGGGCTGCCAATTACCCATGCCCTATATTAGTGATACAACTGTGTCGCTATTTCCTCCCTGTGGAGGAATTTGAGTTTTACATGCATGGAGGTATCCCCATTAGGCCTCTTATTGAGGGCGTATCCACGTCCTATACCCGCTTGAATGATGTATGGTCGCGAACTGAACCGGCCGAGCATGTACCCGCCAGAACACCCAGCTCAAGCTCGACCGCGACCGATGAAGAGCTTACCCCCGTAGAACATGCACGTCTACTTAGGAAAGCCACTTGGGGGATAAACAGATTGGTAGGGATGGTGACCAACTTGGATCACCGTGTGACAGGGATTGAGCGCGGCGTGTCTACGTTGCTGGCGAGAGAGGAACGTTCCCGTTCACGTTCAAGGGGACGGCGAGGTCATGAGCAGTGAGGGCACTGCTTTTGGTAAGTTTGGGGGAGGAGGTGGTTTGTAAATAGTTATCATTGCATTGCATATTTTAATTTTTGTACATATTTTTTCTTTTCTTTCTTTGCATGTTTAATTCTGCATTGCATCTTTATAAAAAAATTTAAAAAATTGAAAAAATGAAAAAAATGAAAATACAAAAACATATAAAAGAAAAATCAAATAAAAAATTGAAAACTAAAAAAAAAATTCAACTTGGCCATATTTGACTTAAGTTTGACAAGACGGTTAACTAGCTAGGAAAAACTAGATCCTAAATTTAGTAAATTAAAACACCATAAAAATAACCTTTCTTAAAGTTTAGCGGTAGAAAATATATGTCCTTATAGTTTATTTAGAAATAGGCAAATTTTGAGTTCGGTTCTTGGGCTAAGTCAAAATAAGGGAAGAGTATTGAAATTTTTATTGAAGTGTAAGACTGAAAAATAATTCCAAACCTTTAGTCTAAATTCTGAAAATATATACCCTACAACTCGCACATACACGCACATTGAAACTTGGGATAGTAGAGGATACCTTGAAATGCTCTTGTCTAAAATCCTTAGTATGAGAAAAAATTAAATAAAAGTATAAGTGTGAATAAAGAGATATAAAAAATGAACACTGGTTTGTAATTACTTAAGGCTGCGTAAAATAAAATATATATAGCGAGGGTGCTTTTTCACCTAGTGACATAGACCAACTGGTTTGGGAGTCACTGCTAAAGCCTTAGGTATTACAAGATGAGGAATTACGTCTTAATGCGCAAACACATTTTGTAATCGGTCGTTAGTACCTCAAGAAGTATTAACTGTCGCATGAAGGATGTGTGAGCAATTTCATCTAAAATTCACTAACTAAAAGTACTTTGGACGATGGACAAGAGTATGATAGCTTGAATTGAATTTCCAAGTGTAGGGGTGATACATACACACACGTAGGGGTATATGATTGGGTTTTTTGATGAGAGATAGGAATGAAAGATAGGGTTTATACTTTCAATAGAGATGGTAAAAATTCCTAAGTTGAGATGAAACCTTAGAAGGAAAATTCATAAGATGCTGAAAGTTATATAAATCTACAGACCATATACGATCTTAAGTTAAATGATAAGTGAGTGTGAAAAATACGGGTTGATTTCTAAGTTAAAGATAATAGAATTTCTTGTTAGAACACCAAATTGAAGAATGAAAATCAACATGCCAAATTGATCGGATTTTGTGGGTAATATCCGCTGAAACCCCTTAGGAGACAACACTCCTCCTACTAAGGACACCTAGAGATTTAACGGCTTGTTGCACGAGCTCAGTGCAATCATGATTCCCTGCGAAAGTGAGGTTAGGTTTTTTCGAGAATAAAAATAGTTTTGCTCAGGATGAGCAAAAGATAAATTTGGGGGTATTTGTTCATATCAGAATATTGCATTATTATATTCCCCATTCTTAATCATAAATAGGTGCTTTTGATCCATGTCTGCTAAATAGTTGCAGGTTACAGGTTCTCAGAACAATACAGTGAAATTCAGGAAAGACGCTACAAATGTGAACTACGACCAACAAATAGATGAATCTGTATGATACCGCCTACCAGTTTAAGGAACAAACGAAGATCAACGAACAGTTCGATTGCACAAAGTACGAGGGCAGCACAAGATTCAAGACTTCAACGTGAAGCTTACGGTAAAAATCCACAAATTCTGCACTGTTGGAAATCTGGAAGAAAGTAGAAAAGATTCTGAAGAACCAAGTGAAGAAAACAGAAGAAAAAGGCAATATGAAGCAACCCTGAAGAAATGAGCCAGAGATCTCACCATATGGCCACGGATCTACAGCCAAACATGGGATTCTGCCGCGGTTCCGCGGCCGTGCAGTGCACGTGTCGGTGCACGTGTCGGTGGGTGTCGGTGCTTTGACCCGGCTTTCTTAGGGTAGTCTTGTAATTTCAAATATGGATCAGATGTAAACTCTAGGGTTACTCCTATTTATAAATAGGAAACCCGAAAGCCTAATTAGGCATGCCACTTTTTATTTTTCTAGTCTAAAATTTCAATTCCTTTGTAATCGTCAAGTGTTCATCAATAAAGTAAGACTTTTTATCTGAATTTAATTCTTGCATTTTTATCTGTTCTTTTAAATATCTGCTATTTTATTTTGTCTTTTATTATTTGCAACTTAGATAGTTTTTAAAATAAAACATAAAAATGAATTCCATTGTTAATACCCTAATGAGTGAGTAGTTCCTCACTTGTTAGGGTTAGGTTTGGAGTAGGTTTGAGAGATGGAAATCTCTCACTCCTTTCTTGCCCGTATAATTCTTTAAATTAGGATTCTATGTTAATCAAACACACACCGCTCACTACGGCACCCTATCCCACGAGATAGCGGTGATTCCCTAGTTAGACCGGTTGTGATTGATTTACATAGATGTTAGGACTAAGAGTTAAGAAAGGACGGATAAGGACCAAAAGGAAGAAACGAAGTTTCTTCCTAGTCATGCTAATCCCCTTTGTTAACTATTACCCTAAGACCTAAGTTCTTAATTAAGGCAAAGGAAGCAGTGAGTAGAATTCTCTTTCCAAATTAACCTAATCCTAACCCTAACAAGGTTTTAATCCAAATTAAATTCAATCTTAGTTTTTATCAAAATCAAAACCTACCAAAAATAGGACTTAACTCGTAAGAGCATAAAGAAAAGAACACGTTTTCCCTGTGGACCGACCCGTACTCAACCGGCTAACTACCAAGCGACATCGTTATTGATTGCGGTATTCTTAACTTTGGTTTTAAAACGCACGCACGCAAAACATCTACCAATCAGTCCTGGGGCGGAAAGTTGGCTCTTCCTCGCTGTCCGAGCTTGGCTCTACATGGACTGAGGGATCTTTCTACCTATCAGCTTCATCGAGAGTGTTTTCCTCATCCAGTGGAGGCGGCTGATCTTGGGAAGCGGCAACCACATTCAAGCCAGATTGGGCTTAGGATGTGGTTGCCCCATCCTTACTCTTGTTGTGCAGGTTATCGCTAGGACGCGCGCCCGCCATATAGACCGTATGGATAACATATCCGGCCATCATTTCATTATTGATAGCTGATTTTGTGGACCACCGTCTTGGCCCTTCTGTTTTGATAGCAGACAATTGATTGGAGATGGCTGGCCTGACCGGATTAATAAGTGGTGCTGGTGCTTCTTTTCTTGATTTGCCCCGCTATTTTTGCACGGCGCAGAGCGACTGATAGACTCTTGAAGAGATGGTGTCATGCTTTCTCTTTTGGGGCTGGGACACGTCCCTTTGTGGCATTGTTCGGACCGCTGTCTTCTTGATTCTGGCGATCATGGCATTTTTCTGAACCCACTTAAGAAGTTCGAAGGAATTGCTGACTTTTTCGGCCGACTCAGCCGTCGTCACGGAGTAACCCTGCTCTTGGAACCTTCCAAGATTCTACATGGCCGAAGTCCTGGCCCTCTTGTTGGCTCGATACCTGAGCCTCTTCTGCCTTAACTTTTCTGTCTTAAGCACTTGGCAGATTTCGGCTCTTCGGGAAGACGCCGTAGACCGATTGACCGAGGGCCCAGAGAAGATGCCTGCTCGCGAGATTGTCAAGGGCACCATATGAGCTTGCTGGAGCTGCTTTGTAGCCCTATTAGTGTTGACGGCCTTGCCCCGAGTTGGAAAAGTGGAGAGCCGTTCGAATATGGATTTGCATTTGGGGTGGGATGCTCTGGTGACCAAGACGTTCGGCCTCTTGCCCCTCGAGGTTGGTTTGGCCGCTTGGTTTGTTGGGACCTCCGCCAGATGAGCGCTTCCAGCAGGGTAGATGATAATCGAACCAAATTGACAGGGTGGCTCCTCTCATTGCCGGCTGAGACTGGCAGGGAGAACCACACGGGCATTGATCTTGACTACGTACGAGATCGGGGTCGTGTCGGAAACTGAATTCATCTTAGGAGACATCTCCGTTGAAAGTTGATTGCTACACGAAAGGAACATCACTTCAGTACAAACGTCTATATATATGTTAAATGAGTTCGCATGAACACTTGACCCGAGATATGGGAGGAGAGAAAGGTCCCACCGGGCATGCCAGAATTTGTAGGGTGTTTTTTGTCACCCCATTGAGATAGGAATACGCACGCGCTTGTCAAGCGTGCTACAGATTCCCCCTGCCTAGGGTAGGCAAGGGTTTATTGATTATGGGTATCCGAATCTCCGGCAGCCGCGGACTAAGATGCCGTTAATTACCCCTCGCCTTTGGAGCGAGAGAACCTCCGATTGACGGGTCAAACTGATCACGCGAACTCAATGTGCCATGTGCGTGTGTTGTGTTTTGAAAGAGTTTTGGATATATCGGGGGCCTCGCAGAGTTTACGGGGGTCCCGCTACCTGAATAGCAGGCAGGGTCAAGGGGCTGGCATCCCCCTTGCAGGGTGCGGGGCAGCGCCCCGTTTGAATTTTTTCCCAATGGGGGATGTGTTTTAGGTGTGGAGTGCATGGAAAATGAGGGGTGGAGAGCGTCTTAAAGATGCGTGCATGGCACGTGGGCGCCTGGCGCCCGCGGGTCACATGCCTGGCGCATGGGCGCCTGGCGCCCGCGGGTTACGTGCCCTGCACGCGACCGCTGAGCGTTGGGCACCCGCGGGTCACGTGCGCGGCACGCGACCACTGAGCGCTGGGCGCCCGCGGGTCATATGAGGCGCACGTGGGCGCCTACGGGTCACGTACGCGGCACGCGACCGCTAGAAACCCCAGCGGAAAAGGGGCTTAGCCTCAGGGCTGGGAGTTGAACTCTCAAGGGTCTTTGGAGTTGAACTCCTAACAGGGATTATGTATAGGTTTGGAGTTAAACTCCTAAAAGGGTTTTGTTTATGGAGTTAAACTCCAACAGATCTTGAATGGAGTTAAACTCCTAGGAATCTCTGAAGATGATTAGAGGGGACCCCTTTCTTCTCCCCTTTAGTCCTAGATCTTCTTTTGAGCCTTGATCTTTCCGAAATGGGATTGTTTAGAAAAGGGTCTCTTTCTTCCTCCTCCCCGTCGGCTGGATCTTGAAGAAGAAAAGGGGTGAAACACAAAAATCTCCATTTTTGGGGATTTGATGAAAGATCCGAATTCCCCTTTAATGGTTTTATGGTAAAAAACAATTTCTTTTTGGAAAAAAAAGGGATTGAACTCTTGATTTGATTCAAAAAAAGAAAGATGGTTTAGAACCTTGAGGAGGGAGGAGGAGACACAAACCCTAGAATTTGAGAGAATGAAAAAAAGTTATCATTGATTATTCATCATGTTGCCTTTATAGGCTACACATTTTACATATAGCCCCTTGGGCTTTGCCAAATGGCACTTGTGCCACCCCATGCCTTATGTGCTTATTTCTTTTTTGCACATAAGCCATGGGGTTTACAAAATTTTGACTTTCTGCCCACTTTACATATATTTATTTCTAAAAATTACATTTAGACTAATTTATTGCCTCCTTTGTGGCATAGAGCCGGCCCCTTCCATGTTTGGTCTTGACTTGGGCTTGGGCTCGGGCCAAATTGACTTGGGGTTGACCTTGGTTTTGACTTGGTCAACTGGGGTGTAATTTTTGACCCCAATATATCCAATATAGAAATAAATGCACTAATTTAATTTGAACAGGATTCAAAATACATGCAGTCGTTTCCAGTGTATATCAACTAGATGGAAGGAGACCAAGCAGCATTACTCATCAAGGAGCGCACCCACGCATGAGTAACCTGAGAGAGAAGCAAATTCTCAAAACTATTAGTTACAACGGAATACCAAACACAAGTATCTACATCCTCGATCACCTTGAAGAATCCTGATATTTACAACATATGGTTCTCTACTTTATTCTTTTGCCTATATCTTCTCAAAATCTGGACCTTGTATTTCAACGAAATACTTGTCTAAAACTAGAGAAGTCATGAGTAAATAGAATATAGTACGAGTACCAACCCCTTTGTCCTAACGGACACCGGACAATATACAATACTTTGTATAAGTCCACCGAGTTTAATAACTCAAACCCTGTGTGTCGTAGGTTGAAAACTGTACTATGGTTAAGAAAAATTACACCGCCGTTGAATGCACCTTACCTAACCATCAATCGATATAGGTAAATGTCATAGACATAATTTCAAAAGGTTATATCTCACTTTATGAAATAAACGTACAGATATATCAGTTTGAAATTGGTGCATAACGATGGATATTCAAAACCAAATAGTTGCCGTCAGTCTAAACCAAGGTGATTTTCTTAAATATCACCAATTACAAAGAATTCCGATATATAGAGGATCTAATCACCAAATTCCAAATATCTTACTCCCACTCACCATCTATAAAACAGATGTAATAATCATGTCTGGTAAATACATATCCTGGAGTCAGAATCTGATTGGGAAAACAATTTTCGATTAACACCGCACAGTGAAACTAAAACATGAAAATGTTTCGAAGGAGTGGCCGGGTATTCCTAGTAATGCCTCTTCCACTATCCAGATTTATCACAGTAACCGTATACTTCCTTGCCCTCACTCCAATCCCTTTATATGTCTTTACTTCTTACCTTCTGTACACCACACTTAGGCTAAGTGGTTTTCTTCCTTCCCTTCCTTTCGGCACCAACCTAAGGTTTGGAAGAAGACTATCCAATAAGCGTAATAGGTGTAATTTCCTAAAACTAGGAGCCCTCGCAACCTAAGAGAAGGTAAAGAGAAAAGACAACCGAATAATCTTATTCAATTTCTCCCGAACCGGAATCCATCCTCAAACTGAAACAAGTTTCTTCGAGTTCGTATGTAACTTTACGATGGCATATCCAATAAATATGGATCTTCGTAGTGATACGGAGTGTTCTGGAGAAATGCAAAGGGGAAGTAGGAGTGGCAGAGGTATACGCAGCTTCGTTGTAAATGATAGTAGTCGCAATTTTCTTTGCCCTCACTCTAATCCCTTTATATGTCTTTACTTATTACCTTATGTACACTACACTTAGGCTTAATTGGTTTTCTTCGTTCCCTCTCTTTCGGCACCTGCCTATGGTTTGGAAGAAGACCATCTAATAAGCACAATAGTGTCATGACCCGAAGGTACGGAACATGACTGGCATTTAAATTACGAAACGTCTCAAGGCGCAACGTAATCTAAGTAAGCCAAATTCCAGAAATCTAAACCGTTAAACAATTAGAGTGAAGGAAAACTTGTTTAAAGAAAACGATTTTGGCAAAATAAGTCGCATTAAACATATTAAAAACATCAATTTTTTCCCGAAAATTTCGGAAGAGTCTCCTTTGTAAATACTGGCCCCCAAACGGGTACAACACATGAAAATACATATAAATCATGAATAAAGGCATCCCCAAGTGGGAGCTAGCTCTTCGCCAATGGCGGAATCACAACCACATGCAATTAATATATATCATAAAATGAAAAATAAGTATCTGAAGGCAAGAATAAGAAAACACCACGTCGGCTCAAGTGAGCATCGACACCAAACACCACAAATACAAGTCTCACGAGTCTCGCTGTCTAGTCCAATATACAAGGATAGATGGAGTATACTAGATACAAATAATAATACAAGATGGAACAAGAGTATCCTCGCAACCCATCTATGAGCAAAGCCGCAAGTCTAAGCAAAAAAGGAGTACGCCCGTCACTACTATGCTGACGGGTCGGACATGCAAAATATTGTGGCACAACGGGGGTGAGTTGCCAACTCGTGAGTTGTAAGTAACATCTAATAAGGCTATTGTAAGCATGCACGCAATGCGTCATAGCCTACATATATCAATACAATGCGATGCACTCGTATGGATGCAATATAAATGCATAATCAAATACGAAACTTGAACATGTCTGGTATGAGAAAATCTTTATTCTTATCTTAGAAAAACCTCTGTGCAATAAACCAAAGTATCATCAATGAAATCAATAGAAAATCCGTGTCAAGCATCGACACAATATATGTATATCTCAATATCTCAAATGTCTCAATATCTTGATATCTCAATGTCTCAATATCTCAATATCTCAGGCTCCGTCAGTCCGGATCGGCCCATCTCATCAGATATCACGACTACGGTTGGTATCCTCCGGATATCCGCCGCGCCAATTATAACCGGCCGGTAGTGCTCCTCTGCTGGGCTCAACGCCATCTGTGCGATCTTCTTGCCCCGAGGTACTGCACCGGGTCCACCATGTACCCGCAGACGGTGCATCCCCCTCCTCGAATCGGGTATATGATACAGCTCAAGAATCGAGAAAACTCATGGTGGATGCCACATACATCATATCACGAGAAAATCGCAAATTACATTTTTAAAATGATAACAGGTTTATAAAATTCTTGTGGTTTTCCTAAAAATCCAGAAATCTCATAAATACTGAAATCCTCGAGAAGAATCACAATATGTAAACATGCCGGTGATGATGGATGTCTATGATACGATGGCATATACCATGCAATATATGACCAGAAACTATGTATGAATTATGATGCAATGAGGTATGTATATGTGACTAGCCATCCTACGTATCAATGTTGATGAATGAATAAACAATTATCAGTTTACATATCATATATGACGCAAACGGTTTAGATGCAAATTTAAGCAAGTTCTATGGTGTTCGTGGCATAGAAATTACCAAAGACGTGTGTGTTACATGAATAGTGCACGTGCGGCATGAACCAATGGTAATGGTGCTAGTGTCCAATGAGATGATATCATGAGTATATATAAGATGATGCAATGCAATGAGATGAATGACTAGGAGGCTACGCATATAAATACAAGCACTATTAGTAATCCTAACTATCGAGTGCCTCGTGCCATCCAGACGACCCCCCATAGATGTGTACATCTACTCACCGGGACGCCTCGGCTAAACTGATCCGATCTCAGCTTTGTCATTCCGCGCCATGTCCAACGTCTCTGCACCTGATCTTAGAATCTCACACAAGTAAATGAGCGGATAGGTATACGAATAGTCACGGATACAACGATACAAGTCGACCACGTGGACTAACTAGACGCGCACGCACTTGGTGCTCAAAACGCGCTCGCGACAACGCCATAAACCACAACTAGGGTCGCTATACGTGACAACTACCAAACGTAGAATCCAATCGTACCAATCGCGCATTCACAACACACTAAATATTTTAGGGAAAAGGTTATAAATCATCAAAATCTCAAACTTAATTAAAATCGATTTATTTCCAAAAACTAGTAAGTATCGCCTAACCATTTTAGTGCAAATCTAGATGTTTTAGCAATTCTAGTGGCCACAATGTTCACTTAATACCTTAATTAGGTCACACCATTATTAACTAGATTTTAATCTCACCTACTTTAGATTAATCATGAAATTAGTTTGCAAAAAAGTTTAATTAGGACAAATTTAAAAGTAACAATTAGCAAGTTAACAACTAGTTTAGATTTTGTATGTCTTAAAATGTTAAACTACACATTGCAACCATGATCAAGTGATAAAAACCCTAACTTTAATTCAAATCCTTCTCTTAAAATTTCAAACCTGCAATTAGAACCATATAAATACTTAATTAAATTAGATTAAAGTAATTAACCAACAATTTAACCATAGGGTTAGGATTTATACCTCAACAAGTTTGAGATCAAACTTGCAAACTTAGCCTCCAAAATGCCATCTTGCCCTTAGATCCAAGCTAGTATAAGCCAAGGAAAAATGCGTGAAGGTTTAACTAGAAATTAGTGAGGTTTTGAATGGATTTTTGATGCAAAAATGAGAAATTTTTGAAGAGAAATGAAGTGGAGAAAAGAGGGATGGGCAGCATATGGTTTCGGCCAGAAATAAAATGAGGGGGGAGAGAGAGTGAGGTGTGTGTGTGTGTATGTAGAAACCTCTCCAATTATTACATCTTTTAACTCATTTTCTTAATTATTTAATTTTCCTAATAAACTTTATCCTAGAATTCTCTAGAATCTTGGAGACAAATGGAGAAAAAGAGAATATGTTACAAACTTGTTATTAAATTGCCATGGTTCACATTTGTATAATTAACCCATTCTCATTTGTAATTTACACTAATTAAATGTATAATTGAAAGCATAAAATAATATTTAAAAATAATTAATTTGGAAAAATATTTAAGTAAACTAGCAATTTATAGTGACTAACAAAATACCAAATACTAGCAATTATGCAGCTAAAATAGGTGTATTTAAGTCTATGTTGAAAAATAATTATATCTAGGGTTTTTTTTACGGAAAACACTAGTTATTTTACTGATTATTGGAAAATTCACCTAAACGATTTTTAAAACGTTACAATCTTCCCCCTTAAAGAAATTCGGTCCTCGAATTTAAAATCTAACTACGCGTACCCTTGAAGAGATGGGAATAGTTCCCTCTCAACTCGTCCTCGGCTTCCACGTGACCTCTTTGCCGCACGGGCCACGCCAAACAACCATTGCGGCCGGTATGTCCTCGAACCTCGGTTCTTCACCTACCGATCTAGAATGACTATCGGCTGCTCGGTGAAAGAAAGATTGCTCTCCAGTTGGATCGTCTGATACTGTATCACGTGAGAGGGGTCATGAAGGTACTTACGGAGCATCGATACATAAAATACGGGGTGAACATCTAGAAATCCAGGTGGAAGAGCCAAACGATAAGCAACTGTGCCGACACGCTCGAGAATCTTTAAGGGACCCACATATCTGGGACTAAGCTTCCCTTTCTTCCCGAATCTCAACTCGCCCTTCGTCGGAGAGACCCTCAAGAAAACATGATCACCTTTAGCGAATTCAAGTCTGCGATGGCGTCTATCAGCAATAGATTTCTGCCTGCTCAGGGCCGCTCTCAACCTATCCGAAATAAATTGAATTTTTTCGGTCGTCTCCTGCACAATCTGTGACCCCAAAATACTGCTCTCACTGAGCTCTGTCCAACAAACGGTTGATCGACATTTCTTCCCCATATAATGCCTCAAAGGTGCCATCTGAATCGCTTCCTGGAAGCTGTTATTATAGGAAAACTCTATCAAGTGTAAGTGGCGATCCCAACTGCCGCGAAATCTAGAACGCAACTCGGAGCATGTCCTCAAGAATCTATATGGTCCGCTCTGATTGACCGTCGGTTTGCGGGTGGAAAGCTATACTGAAACTCAATCGGGGTGTCCAAAGCCTCCTGAAGTTTCTGCCATAGTCGGCTGGTGAACTGGGTGTCCCAGTCGGACACAATACAAGTTGGAACTCCATGCAGTCGCACAATTTCATCAACCTGTGTCTGAGCATACTGAATGAACCCGAAGGTGATCTTACTGGCAGAAAATGAGCTGCTTTCGTTAATCGGACTACGATTACTCAAATAAAATCATACTCTCAACTGGTCCTAGGTAGACCCACAATAAAATCCATAGAGATATGCTCCCATTTCCACTCCAGAATGGGCAAAGGTTGTAATTCTCCTGCTGACCCCTGATGCTCGGCCTTGACTTGCTGATAAGTCAGCATCCTGAAACAAAATCTGTGACATCCCTTTTCATCCCTTCACACCAGTAGACTTCTCTCAAATCATAATATATCTTGGTGGAACCTGGATGAACACTATATACTGACTGATGCGCCTCCTCAAAAATCTTGCGTCTCAGTCCCTCGGAATCTGGCACATACAGTCGAGTCCCAAACCATAGTACTCCCTGTTCATCAATCATGAACTGTGAATCTCTGCCCTGTCGACCCTACTCCTTGATCTCCGACAACGAACGTCATTGGACTATGCCTCACGGATATGATCAAATAACTTTGGATGTGCACGGACATGGGAAAGTTGTCCCCCAGTCGACGTAAACTCGAACTGTACTCGGCGGTCATAAGGAATCTGCTAATCTGCCGTCAACTGTCTCTGAACTGTGCTCAAACAAGAAAAGCTATCTCCGGCCTCCGACTCAAAGCATCTGCCACAACATTCGCCTTGCCCAGACGATAAAGAATCTCGCAGTCATAGTCTTTCACTAGCTCCATCCAACGGCGCTGTCTCAATTTCAAATCTTGCTGCTAAAAGTTGTAGTGTCTCCAGACCTTAAGTGTAACAATCACTGCAGCCATTTCTAAGTCATGCGTAGGATAGTTCTGCTCGTGCTTCTTCAACTGCCGAGAATCATCGCAATAAACAACAAAACCGCCTTATCCTGAAGGAAAAATAATACCGTGCAGTCGTCTAAAACGTCTTCAACTGTTGAAAACTCTGTTCATAAATCTCGGTCCAAAGAAAAGGAACTCTCTTCCGGGTCAACCCGGTCAACGGTGCAGCTATACGATAAGAATCCTGTACGAAATTTCGATAGTATCCGGTCAAACTCAAAATGCTGCGAACCTCCGTCGCTGATACAGGTCTGGGCCAGTGCTGAACGGCCTCGATCTTCTTCGGTTCCATACTTACCATCTCTCGTAATTACGTGACCCAAGAATTCAACACTGTCCAACCAGAAAACACACTTGGATAATTTAGCGAATAACTGGCGCTCCCTCAAGGTCTGCAACGAATTCCTCAATTACTGCCCAGGCTCCACTCGGCTCCAAAAGTGTACTAAAATGCCATCAACGAACACGATAATAACTGATCAAGAAAAGACATGAATATGCGGTTCATCAAGTCCATAGATGCTGCTGGAGTATTAGTGAGCTCGAACGACATCACCAAGAACTCATAATGCCCGTAACGTGTGTGAAAAGCAGTCTTCGGAATATCATTCTCTAGAACCCACAACCGATGGTAAACCGACCGCAAGTCAATCCTCGAGAAATGTCCCGCACCCTAGAGCTAATCAAATAAACCATCGATGCGAGGTAAGGGATATTTGTTCAGCACAGTAGCCCAATTCAACTGACGAAAATCGATGCACAAATACAACTGCCATCCTTCTTCTTGACGACAGAACATGAGCCCCCCAAAGTGACGCACTTGGATGAACAAGCCCTTTATCCAACAATTCTTGCAACTGGTCTTTCAGTTCTCTAAGCTCCGCCGGGTCCATCCGATATAGTAGTATAGAAAAAGGCTCCGTGCCGAGAATCAAGTCAAAGCAGAACTCAACATCGCGTTCTGGCGACAAACCAAGCAACTTGCCAGGAAAGACATCTTGAAATTCCCTCACAATCGGGACCTGGTCCCACAGGACCTCTGCGGCTTTAACATCACAAACATATGCTAAGAATGCCTGACATCCTTCCTTCAAGAATGGAGCAGCGTGAAGAGAAGAAATCAAACTGGGAAAGGCGACGCTACGTCTCCCCGAAAAACAAGAACTGGCTCTCCCGGAAAACTAAATCTGACTGGCTTCACACGGCAGTCCACGGATACATAACACGTGGCTAACCAATCCATGCCAAGAAGAACATCAAAGTCTAACATATCGAGGAGAACCAAATTGACTGAAGAATCCCTATCTCCGATACGAACAAAACAAACATGAACAAAAACATTTCGAGCGACAAAAGGTTTGCTTTCGGAAGAAATCACAAAAAGCGGATGATTTAGTAAGGACTACTATCGGCTAAATTTCGATACAAAATATGTGGATACCATTTCAAATGACACCAGAAAGAATATCCACCACAATGGCATCTGTCTAACCGCCTCTGAGTTGGCATACCGGTACGAATCCGCTTCGGTCCAGAAACAACTAAAGTCTCATAAATGTTCTCCTCCAACAATAAGGTTGCATTCATAGCAGCGGCGTAAGTGCCAACATGCCGGGCACCAATAGCAAGAAATAACTGCATGTCCAATCTCCATATGAATCTCTTTATCTGTTTCTCTTCAGTGTCCACCAAATAAGGAGCATATCAAACCACTAAGTAAACTGAATGTCGTACTCGGACACTGTCATCCCTGAAGTCTTGCGCAAAGACTCAAAACTACGAGCTCGGGAATCTCGAATGCTCTTCGGAAGGAAACGAGCAAGAAATACAGCTGTGAACTCATCCCAAGTCATAGGAAGTAGACTCGTAGCTTGGCCTCTCTCAACCGACTCGCACCACATCTGAGCAAGACCCTCTAGACGAAAACTCGCAAGCTCAACCCATATCTCTTCAGAACTTCTCTGTGAACGACAAATCCTAGGCATCCCGTCAAGGAATGTCTACGGATCTTCCGCTGCATCTGTGCCAGTAAAAACTGGAGGCTTCAGGCTCAAAAACTCCTGTAACGATACGAAAATAACCTCGGTAACAACAAAAACAGCTGCCTGAGTAGCAGGTACAATCACATTCCTTGAAATACGAGGGACATCATCGGCTCTTGGAGCTCGGCTAACCCCAACTAATAATCCAACCATCTGTCACAAGTCCTGAATATTCGACTCCAGCCTAGCCATCCATCCCAGAAAAGGCAGATCACTCTGTCCCTGAGGGGTAGGCGTACCGCCCTGATCGGTCCTCGTCTCAAACGAAACTACTCTAATCCCATCCCTGGCGGCAGCCTTCTGGCCCTCGTAGTCTCCGGCGGCATAGTGGCTGGAGCAAGAACAGGATTGATAGGAACATTGCGATCGAATCAAAGGATTTCCAGAAATCAAGAAAGGAAATACAAGCAAATGTATATCCTAAGGTCGCTTAGGCGGAGTAGCGTATCATAAGTATGCCGCGGAACATACACACGCTACGTCACTCTGCTCAAGTCACCTACTCTATCTACCAAGGGTCATCCTATACTCAGAAAGTTAAAACCTCGCTCTGATACCAACTTTGTCATGACCCGAAGGTACGGAACGTGACTGGCACTTAAATTACGAAACGTCTCAAGGCGCAACGTAATCTAAGTAAGCCAAAGCCCATAAATCTAAACCGTTAAACAATTAGAGTGAAGGAAAACTTGTTTAAAGAAAACGATTTTGGCAAAATAAGTCACATTAAACATATTAAAAACATCAAAATTTTCCCGAAAATTTCGGCAGAGTCTCCTTTATAAATACTGGCCCCCAAACGGGCACAACACATGAAAATACATACAAATCATGAATAAAGGCATCCCCAAGAGGGGGCTAACTCTTCGCCAATGGCGGAATCACAACCATGTGCAATTAATATATCATAAAGTGCAAAATAAGCATCTGAAAGAAAGAATAAGAAAACACCATGTCGGCTCAAGTGAGCATCGACACCAAACACCACAGATACAAGTCTCACGAGTCTCACCGTCTAGTCCAATATACAAGGATAAATGGAGTATACTATATACAAATAATAATACAAGATAGAACAAGAGTATCCTCGCAATCCACCTATGAGCAAAGCCGCAAGTCCAAGCAAAGAACGAGTACGGCCGTCACTACTATGCTGACGGGCCGGACCTGCAAAATACTGTGGCACAACGAGGGTGAGTTGCAAACTCGTGAGTAGTAAGTAATATCTAATAAGGCTATCATAAGCATGCACACAATGCGTCACAGCCTACATATATCAATACAATGTGATGCACTCGTATGGATGCAATATGAATGCATAATCAAATACGAAACTTGAATATGTCTGGTATGAGAAAATGTTTATTCTTATCTTAGAAAACCTCTGTGCAATAAACTAAAGTATCATCAATGAAATCAATAGAAAATCCATGTCAAGTATCGACACAATATATGTATATCTCAATATCTCAAATGTCTCAATATCTCGATATCTCAATGTCTCGATATCTCAATATCTTGGGCTCCGTCAGTCCGGATCGGCCCATCTCATCAGATCTCACGACTACGGTTGGTATCCTCTGGATATCCGCCGCGCCAATTATAACCGGTCGGTAGTGCTCCCCTGCCGGGCTCAATGCCATCTGTGCGATCATCTTGCCCCGAAGTACCGCACCGGGTCCACCATGTACCCACAGACGGTGCATCCCCCTCCTCGAATCGGGTATATGATACAGCTCAAGAACTGAGAAAACTCATGGTGGATGCCACATATATCATATCACGAGAAAACCGCAACTTATATTTTTAAAATGATAACAGGTTTATAAAATTCTTGCGGTTTTCCCAAAAATCCAGAAATCTCATAAATACTGAAATCCTCGAGAAGAATCACAATATGTAAACATGACGGTGATGATGGATGTCTATGATACGATAGCATATACCATGCAATATATGACCAGAAACTATCTATGAATTATGATGCAATAAGGTATGTATATGTAACTAGCCATCCTACGTATCAATGTTGATGAATGAATAAACAATTATCAGTTTACATATCATATATGGCGCAAATGGTTTAGATACAAATTTAACCAAGTTCTATAGTGTTCGTGGCATAGCAATTACCAAAGGCGTGTGTGTTACATGAATAGTGCACGTGCGGTATGAACCAATGATAATGGTGCAAGTGTCCTATGAGATGATATCATGAGTATATATAAGATGATGCAATACAATAAGATAAATGACTAGGAGGCTACGCATATAAATACAAGCACTATTAGTAATCTTAACTATCAGTCGTCTCGCGCCATCCAGACGATCCCCCCATAGATGTGTACATCTACTCACCGGGACGCCTCGGCTAATCTGATCCGATCTCAGCCTTGTCATTCCGCGCCATGTCCGACGCCTCTGCACCCGATCCTAGAATCGCACACAAGTAAATAAGAGGATAGGAATATGAATAGTCGTGGACACAACGATACAAGTCGACCACGCGGACTAACTAGACGCGCACGCACTTGGTGCTCAAAACGCACTCGCGACAACGCCACAAACCACAACTAGGGTCGCTATACGTGACAACTACCAAGTCTAGAACCCAATCGTACCAATCGCGCATTCACAACACACTAAATATTTTAGGGAAAATGTTATGAATCATCAAAACCTCAAACTTAATTAAAATCGATTTATTTCCAAAAACCTAGTAAGCATCACCTAACCATTTTAGTGCAAATCTAGATGTTTTAGCAATTCTAGTGGCCATAATGTTCACTTAATATCTTAATTATGTCACACCATTATTAACTAGATTTTAATCTCACCTACTTTAGATTAATCATGAAATTAGTTTGCAAAAAAGTTTAATTAGGACAAATTTAAAAGTAACAATTAGCAAGTTAACAACTAGTTTAGATTTTGTATGT
Organism: Agapanthus africanus; assembly: GCA_030015575.1. Lineage (NCBI taxonomy): Eukaryota > Viridiplantae > Streptophyta > Magnoliopsida > Asparagales > Amaryllidaceae > Agapanthus > Agapanthus africanus. The sequence continues at coordinate 763,482,016 of JASDDO010000022.1, read as the reverse complement.
CTTAAAATGTTAAACTACACATTGCAACCATGATCAAGTGATAAAAACCCTAATTTTAATTCAAATCCTTCTCTTAAAATTTCAAACCTACAATTAGAACCATATAAATACTTAATTAAATTAGATTAAAGTAATTAACCAACAATTTAACCATAGGGTTAGGATTTATACCTCAACAAGTTTGAGATCAAACTTGCAAACTTAGCCTCCAAAATTCTCTCTTGCTCTTAGATCCAAGCTAGTATAAGCCAAGGAAAAATAGGTGAAGGTTTAACTAGGAATTAGTGAGGTTTTGAATGGATTTTTGATGTAAAAATGAGAAATTTTTGAAGAGAAATGAAGTGGAGAAAAGGAGGATGGGCAGTAGGTGGTTTCCGCCAGAAATAAAATGAGGGGGAGAGAGAGTGTGAGGTGTGTGTGTGTAGAAACCTCTCCAATTATTATATCTTTTAACTCATTTCCTTAATTATTTAATTTTCCTAATAAACTTTTTCCTAGAATTCATTAGAATCTTGGAGACAAATGGAGAAAAAGAGAATATGTTACAAACTTGGTATTAAGTTGTCATGGTTCACATTTGTATAATTAACCCATTCTCATTTGTAATTTACACTAATTAAATGTATAATTGAAAGCTTAAAATAATATTTAAAATAATTAATTTGGAAAAATATTTAAGTAAACTAGCAATTTATAGTGACTAGTAAAATACCAAATACTAGCAATTATGTAGCTAAAATAGGTGTATTTAAGTCTATGTTGAAAAATAATTATATCTGGGTTTTATTTTACGGAAAACACAAGTTATTTTACCGATTATCGGAAAATTCACCTAAACGATTTTGAAAACGTTACAAATAGGTGAACTCTCCTAACACTAGGAGCTCTCGCAACCTGAGAGAAGGTAAAAAGAAAAGACAATCGAATAATCCTATTCAATTTCTCTAGAACCAGAATCCATCCTCGAACCGGAACAAGTTCCATCGAGTTGGTATGTAACTATACGATGGTATATCCAATCAATATGGATCTTCGTAATGATATAGAGTGTTCTGGAAAAATGCAAAGGGATAATAGGAGCAGTAGGGATATATGCGACTAAATGACAATCCAATAGCCAAAATGTTTTAAAAAGGTTCGGTTAACTTGGTTTATGAGTTTTAGTTTGAGGTCGGGTCATGGTCCCTGCCAAAGAGAGAGAGAAGTAACACTCAGCATACATTCTAATCCAGATTAGATTGTTTAATCACTTTATCTAATCAGAATGGCTCCTACTGTTTTCTTGAATTCTCCTTCAAATCCTAAAAGGAGAATTAGTCGGGATCATCTAAAATCACCCGAGGAGTAACACCTACTCATCAGTGGGAATCGGGATCCAACTATCATTGCATGATAACTTGATGGAAGTGACTCAAGTCACCACACTCCAGAAGGTATGCGCATGCCTGGCAAGTTTCCTGTATGTTTGAAACTCTTGATGTGGTTTTTGCCCCAAGCGCGTATGACCTTGACTTTGGCCAACAAATCATAACACGCAAGTCAAGTTCTATCCGTCATTATCCAGATTGATTTAAACCCACCCGCACACACTCTTGACTTTGGCCAACAAAGTAGTACGACTGTCCTAAACCAATGCATTTACCAATGCTACGGATAAGCAACACACAGCTACCATTCACGATGCCTTGACTTTGGCCAACAAACACCGCATGAATACTATGTGCTACTTATTCGAAATGACGGAGGGCTATGGCTGGTTTTTGGCGAAAACCCTTTAACGTAATGAACTTGATATCGTTGAAGGAACTCGAGTGGTTTTACAAATATATAGTGACGCAAACTTTTGTTAAAGAGGTCACTCCTGTGAAGGGATCTCAGCTTTTTCCTCATCGAATGAGGTGCAGGATATTCCTAACTGAATACCACAATGCAAAGCAAAAGAATCAACTATAGTGAAGTTATTACACTGACGCAAACTTTTTCCCAAGAGGTCACTCCCACTAAAAGGATCTCGGCTCTTGCCTCGTCGAATGAGGTGCTGGTTATTCATAACCGAATACCACTGTGCAAAGCAAAATGAAACGTCTTGTAATAATAGTTTTTGAAAATTTGGTTCCAACAACATCATATAGGTTTGTTTTTCTTTGCATTAATCAGAATTAATGCAGTCCCATCAATTAATCCATATCACACCAGAAAAAGGAACAAAAATAAAATGTACGTATATGTCATCCGTATTCGCCACGGGGCCCCGTCATGCACCGTTAGGTTACTTAACTAACGGCAGAGCGGGGGATGGACTAGCGCGGATGCAAAACATTTACAACATCTACTAGAATATATATATATATATATATATATATATATATTGTTAGTTATATGTATGCCCTAGAGGCCATTACTGTACATTGGATGTATATTGTAGTGGATGCTGGGACATATATAGGTAGGACTTTCTTGCTCGACATGATAGTATGCTATATGGTTGCTTTTTATCTTAACATGTATACTTTCTGTCTCTCTGTTACATGTTGATAAAGCCCTTAGGATGTGTACTCGACTTCCAGGACTATGATGCGGATCATACTAGTGGGGCCTGGGTAGTCCATGAGTACATCCTTCAATGTTCCTAGTCGTCGGAATATCGAGACGGGGCATCGATATTCCAGAGTAGACTAGCGTATATCTTCTCGACCCATGTGATGGGCGATGGATGATCCCATATCCATTGGTGTTTGACATCAGAGATGGTATATGGGTGCTCAGTGGAGACTGGGTACACTGAACGGACTCGCCGAGAACTCCCAGATGGTATTATACCTCACGTCAGATGGCAGTTCTCTGGTGACACTGGTACAGCTTAATCTGTTGACCCGAGATCGTCATAGAGTCTTGTGTGTCTCCCACTGTGCTTTGATTTCCATCCTACCACGGCTCTACTGAGTCGTGCAAACAGGTGGTTTTTGGGTACAGTCCCGATTCATATGGAGCCAATGAGCGATAGGAGGGGATTCGTCTCTCCCGGTATTGGGGGTTGATGTTGCGCTATGCTCGACTGGCCATAACAGGAAATCCCTGGCCAGGGTTGCAGTGACCTACTGGTAAGTGTTATCAGTAGTTTCACACATGTCATGGACTTCACGTCGGCATGACTTATCAAGCTATTGGGGTCTGACGTTTACCACCCCTAGGCGAGATATGCGACATATCAGACGAACAGACCGGACTGTACGGTAAGTGTTACTGGTTGGATTCACAGGAGTGTGAGCGGGCTTGCTCGTCGATCTTCTGATCGCTCAATACCCGGGTGGCCATTACGTTTAGCAGACCGCTTGCGGCTTGTGGATGCTTGATATGATCATCATCTGCTGCCGGCGTATTGACGAGTCTTTAGAGTCCTACACAGAGGTTTCCTGGTTCAAGCGAAACGAAATAGGAGCGCATATGAGATATGTGCGGGACCGAGAATAATTCGTGTATATGATACCGTATTCCATTCTCGCGACGAATGTATCGATTGGTTATATGCGATATAACTTGGTTATCGAATCAAGGATTGATTCGATAAGCCGATACATAGGATACTAGTCGGTTATATGCGATATGACCGGATCGTTAAATCAAGTGTTGATTTAATGATTTAATGTATAATTTTATATTTGATATATCACTTTGCATTAACTAGTATTGGTTCATTTTAAAAGGATTTTCTCACTTGAATTGTGCAAGTTGTATATGTGATATACTTTTGTGCACATGATTGTATCATGTTTGATGATACATGCTTATTTGGTTAAGTGTAAAGAATTAAACTATGGTTAAGTTAATGATTAGGGTTTTGTTTACTTAATTACTTATTCATTTATGTTATTTATTTATTCATTTTGGAAAATGAAAAGGATAAATGAATGGTTACTTGTTTTGTTTTTAGTTGAACATTCATGAAGTTTTGACTTAGTCTCCATTCTTGTCTTTTACTTAACCCTAACCATTTAAACTAACCCTAATTCATTCTCTACACTTAACTAAGGTTAGAAGATGATAAGAATTAATTCTTTTTCATTTTTCTAAAAGACTTATCATATCTTCTTCTTCTTCTTCTTCTTCCATGAAGAAAGCTTGCTACATCAATGGCAAGTGATGAAAAAGTGTGAGAAATCCAATTCTAAAGTGAACCCACTTCCTATTTCTTCATCCTCTACCTCTTGCCAAGTAGTATAGGGTGTTTCCTTCACAAGTTTTCATGGCTTGGTGAAGGTGGAGCTTGATCTAGTGATGCCTCGACGTTGATCATCTTCGGCACGTTGTCGACGACCTAGCCCGCCTATTTCTCCGATGAAACCACCGTGAGAGTCATGGTTCAATTTGGACAGCGGAGAGGACTTCATCATGGAGCCATGGAGGTGGAGGACCGGATCTACAAAGGTTGTAGCCCCTTCCCTTTAGCTATATTTCCGTTTACATGCTTGCATCGCCTCATTATCTAGTTAACGATCCGTATTAGGGTTTGTAGGCACTTGTAAAATTTGAATTAGCCATGTTTGATGCCTTGTGAGACTCCTTTAGAGTGCCTAGGAACCCTACAGTGGTATCAGAGCCTAGCTAGAGCCTTAGGCGATGCACAGACGGAGTTAGAAGTCAGATCGAACCGAAACCCTAAAATCAAAATTGCTCTCTGTACATTTTTCAAAAACTGGGTTTTTTCTAGATTAAAAATATGCAGAAAAATAAGCAGGAATATATAAGAATTACTGTGAATTTCGACAACCTGATTCCACCAAAGCGCGGCGGAACCGCGGCATTAGCATGGCTAATGCGGCGGTTCCGCGGCCAATTAATCCCTTCTTCAGTTGATTTCTGCACAGTAATTCCTATTTTTCAGTATTGGTTTTCCTGAGAATATTTTAATATTTATTCCAGAGTTTTATTTTCTGGGTTGTATTGGGAACTCAGTGTATCGATAGGATTGTCTAATTTTGTCAGTGTGTTTTTCCGGGTATTTTAGAATATGTTAAAAAGTTCGACCGGATATAAATACCCACTTTTTCCCCTGCCGGGAAATTTCCAATTGTTGGATTTTTCCGTAGTTTAACGACGTTCTAAGTAGTGCAAGTAACGCGATGGACCCTCTAGAAGACAATAAACCTTAACTCGATTATGTGACCGTCTTGAACTGCCCTTTGAACCTTCGGGTTTGGGGCAGTACGGCGTGCCACATGTGAGGCGTTGGCTTGACCCTTCTACGGCTGGACCATTGGTACTGAGGCACGAACTGAATGTTGTTAGACTTATTTCATGTGTTGAGCTGTTTCGGGAAAACTTGGGTGTTCGAATGTTCAATCGGAAAGTTTAACATTTTCTATTTATCCGGAATGTGATACAATAATTGGAATTCACAAGTAGTTATGAGATAACGGAATGAATATTATAAACATAGCAGTTTAGTCTCACTTGATCGGTTGCCACGGAGTTTTGATGTGATCAAAAGTCCGTCGCAATCACGTAGCGTACGCGGATACTCGCTGGGTAAACTTAATAGACAGCCTCACTCTATAGCCCCGACCAAGTGACTGTAGGAGAACCCCGTCGCCGAAAGCATCCGTTATGGTGCTCGCGGCAGCGGTGTTCCGCCTTGGTGCACTTTGTCGACGGCGTCGGGGGTGCGGCCACCTACTAAAAGTTTGCGACGAGCATTCGATCAAAATGTCGGGAATCCTGTTGAAATGCCCGACTTAGTATTGAAAAGTGTTTTCGATAATGAGACTAAAATGCGGGGTTTATAATTGTTAGGCATGCGATGTCTAAAGAATTCATTTGACCAGGCATGCGATGTCTGAGGTGGTTGCGGATTCCAACTGTTGTAGTTTTACACTTTCTTTTCTGTGACCGTAAGTGTAATATGTGATATCGCCGGTTTCGTTGCTATATGTCAACGACAATTGGGATGCACATATTTACTTACGTTGATGACATGTGATGTTATGTGTTGCTGGATATGTTATATTGGATCGTCGTGTTTGAATAGCCGGGGGGTTTTTATGTGAGATGAGTGTTTTTCATTTTCATTCATGTAAAAACTTATATGTAATATTCTTTTATTGGGGCACTTCCAGGTTGCGGAAGATGTCACCGTTGATGTATATTATTTACTTTTCTGCACTAGGATAGACCCAAAGAGGGGAGTACAAGTAACCGGGTTCTAGGGTCCAGTGGGAGACCATCTCGAGGAGTCGAGTCCGGGTCTCCTAACCCTAGAATTGGTAGGGTTGCTTGCCGCTCTCGTAGGGGTCTAGGGGTGTGGGTTAGGCTATTCATCACGACCATGGAATCCGTGTTTTATACTGGCTCGTATTGAAAACACGGACGTCCTAGTATATCCAATATTTCATATGTTTCTTCTGCTGTGATTTATCTGTGATGTGATCATGTGATGTTCTGTGACAGATATTATATATAGTATATATGATATATTATATAAACGTTGCTTATGTTTTACACCCGCGCTAGCTCTGCCCCGCTCTGCCGTTAGTTACCTAACCTAACAGTGCAGACGGGACATCGAGGCGAATGCGGATGGCATAAGCGTACGTTATATTTATCTGTGATGTTTAGGTGGACTTAAATGATGGGATATTCATTAAAGAGATTAATGAAAGAAAATAAACCTAATTGATGTTGTGGAATCGAATTTCAAAATAAAAACAGGTAGCTACATTTCTTGCTTTGCATCGCGGTGTTCATTATAGAACATCCTACACCTTATTCGATGAGGAAAGGACCGAGATCCCTTCACCGGGAGTGACTCCTTTAGCAATAACTGGCAGATGCTACAACCCTCGGTTTGTCTTTGATCGCTTCTATAGTTTCCGCTTTGCATAGTGATATATATGATATATCCCGCACCTCATTCGACGAGGAAAGGGCCGACGATCCCTTCACCGGGAGTGACCCCTTTAGCAAAACTAGAAAAGCCTCGAAAACATTCCATTTAAAAACCATTTGATTCCGCAACGAGATCAAGTTCAAAGCATTAAAGGTTTTCACAAAAACCATTCGCAACCCTCCGTCATTTTAGGAAGTAGAGTACTTAGTATTCATGCTACGTTTGTCGACCATAGCCGAGGCGTAGTGTGCGGTAGCTAAGTGATGTCTTCCTACACAGCATATGATGCGATTAGTTAGGACAGTCATGTGGCTTTGTTGACCTTAGCCAAGGGTCATGTGGGTGGGTCTAATTAATCACGAAATGACGGGTAGAACTTGACTAGTACCTATGATTTGTTGACCTTAGCCAAGGTCATAGGTGCTAGGGGTAAAAACCATTATCGGGAGTTTCAAGTGTTGAAATTTGCAATGAGATTGCATACCTTCTATATGATAGTTGGATCCCGATACCCACTGCGAGTAATTGTTACTCCTGGGATAGTTTTGCACTTTACAATTAGCCGATTAAGTAGGTGTCTAGAAAGGTGTCAACGGGGTTACACCTCTGGGAAAACGAGGTTTACTGTAATTAGGTCCGTGCGAAAGCACGGGAAACCTCCCTCAAAGTACCGACACTGGCCTGGCTGAAATATTGGCGAACTTGTAGAGTGTAATTAATCCCGGCTAGTCTTTCCTTTTAGGGTTTGAAGGAAGATTTGATAAAAACAGTGGGAGCCATCCTGATTAGATAAAATATATAACCAATCTAATCTTGCAAGAGCGCACGCAGAGTGTTTTCTTCTCTCTCTCTCCTGATAGCGACCATATCACGCCTTAATCAAGATAATAATACGGATAATTGACCGAACCCGCTTGTTATACTGAGCTGGGGAACGTTGGTCCCGCTCCAACTTATAACTGTTATAAGACAGAGCAGGAAATTGGAGATTACCAGAATTCCCGTGCCGCCCAAACGAAGAGAGTACATGCTGATGCATCATCTTCGGGTGTGTTCATTACAAAAAACTGTTTCTCAGTATCCTCTGAATCCAGGGTATTTGATACCGGATCAGGATCCCAGATATGTAATCTGTTACATAGGGCTACAAAAAGGTAGAAAAACTGAGAATGGGTGATAAGTTTCATGAGACAGAAAACGGGGCAAGTGTTGCAGCCAAGTCTGTTGGTCACTGTCACCCTGTATTACCAATACATTGATTCTGAACAAATGCTATTAGATACCGAACCTGATATACAAAATCATATCAGTCTCTTTAGAAGTAAAGAAATGATAAAATTTTGTATTGTTGGATTATGTTTTGATCATTTCCTATATCAAAAGTTGATCGGATCAGGCACGTTATCTAAAAGCATTGATGTTCTAAATCAAACTACAGTTCTTAGTATACGGAACACACACAAGAGGAAGAGTTCAGAAATGAACGAATCCTACTTGAGGCATTGTAGACTAGGTCATATCAATGCGACCCGACTAGCTGAAGTTACATGTAGATGCATATTTAAATCAGTTTGAATTTACATCTTGTGAAACTTGCCAGTCATGTCACAAAGATTAAATGACCATAGCTCTGTTTATTGGAAACAGAGAAAGAGTTAGTTAACTCTTGGGACTGATACATTATGATGTATGTAAGGTCTCCTGTCTACACATGCCAGGACTGGTTCTTTATACTTCATTACGTTCTCTAATGATCTCTCAAGATTCTGACATATGTTCCTGTTGAAACACAAGTGCGAACCTTTTGAGATATTCACAGAATATAAGTTAGAAGTAGAGAACCAAAAACCGGGTATAAGTATTATGTCCTATGATAAGATTAGGGAGGAGAATACTTGTGCATCGCATTCCTGGACTATTCTAAAGGAGAATGAGATTCTCTCTCAGTATTACTCCTCTGAATACACCACAGCACAACGGTGTATCGGGGCGGAGCAATCACACAATATTAGATATCGTGTGCTCTATGATGAGTATTACTGAGTTACCTATTTCCTTTTGGATGTTATGCGCTTGAGAAGCTGCATACCTATTGAATTAGGTTCGAATCAAATCACTGCCTACCACTTCATATGTGATATGGAAAGGGAAGAGCCCATCTCTTAAGTTAGTTAAGATTTGGGATTGTCCGGCCTATGTCTCAAAGCAAAATCCGGACAGGCTCGAGGCAAGGTCTGCAATGTAGAACTGGAAAGGTTCCAGCTATACAAACTACAGCAGATAATTTGGTAGAACTAAAGGATTCAGTAGATTCCAACGAACCTCAGCCTCTCCGCCGATCTAGTAGGGTTCCTCACCCACCTGAGAGATACCTTGGTTTCTCGATGACAGTGGGAGCATAGAATGCATCATGAGATGATGACCCAACTAGATTCGAGCAGGCCATCAAGAGTAGGGACTCTGTAAGAATGGCTGGATGCTTAGCGATCTGAGATGGAATCCATGTACACCAACAAAGTATGGACTTTGGTTGCTATATCTGAAGGGTTAAATCCCCATCAGGAGCAAGTATATCTTGAGAAGATTACATGGTGTAGATGGAAAAGTTGAGACTTTCAAAGCTAGACTTGTTAAAGGTTTTAGTCATCAACCAGGTGTGGATAATGATGAAACCTTTTCTAGGGACTATGCTTGAGTCCATCCAGATCCTACTTGCCACGGCTACATACCATGACTACGATATCTGGTGGTTGGGTGCCATGACTACTTTTCTAAATGATGTTTTAGAAGAGAACGTCTATAAGAACACAGCCAGAGGGCCTCGTAGACAGTGGGAGCAGCGGAAACGTGTGCAAGATGCTTTATAGGATAAAGCAGGTATCGCGGAGTTGGAACATCTGTTTTGATGGATTAGTCAAAGAAGTTGACATCATCAAAATGGTAGATGAACCTTGTATAAACAAGAAGGTAGTAGGGAGTATGGCGACGATCCTCGTAGAGTACGTGGATGACATACTCTTGTTAGGGAAGGAGTTTCCTATGCTACGCTCGATCAATCTCCGCTTATCACAATGATTTTCCATATAGGATCAAAGTGATACATACTAAATCCTAAGCTTTGGATCTATGAGATAGATCTAATTGGATGTTAAGATACTCACTAGTTGTAGTGAGATGGTATCAATCGATCCTGGGGAGAATCACTGGAAGGGTTCCAGAGTGATAAGGAAGACTGAATGTCAGTCGCAGGCATTGTCTTTACCCTCAGTAAAGGGACGGTATGTTGGAAGATTTTCAAGCTAGATACCGTGACAAACTAGACGATAAAGGCTGGTAACATCGCTATTAAAGATACTACCAAAGAGGCAGTTTGGGTGTATATTGGTTCATAGGATGAACTAGGTTCCTACCATTGTGTGACAATGGAACTGTGGCTTTGGCCTAGGAACCCTGGTCCCATCAGTGACCCAAACATAATATGAGGCAGCATCACCTGATCATGGAGATAGTTGATCTCCAGGATGATCGAGGTTAGGAGAGTAGACTCAGAGGACAACACGGCGGATCCACTCACGAAGGCCTTTTCCCAAAGAGAGACTTTTAAGGGATGGTTGAGTATTAGATACGACAACTACTGCTACAGATGGCCCTAGTGCAAGTGGGAGATTGTTAGTTATATGTATGCCCTAGAGGCCATTACTGTACATTGGATGTATATTGTAGTGGATGCTGGGACATATATAGGTAGGACTTTCTTGCTCGACATGATAGTATGCTATCTGGTTGCTTTTTATCTTAACATGTATACTTTCTGTCTCTCTGTTACATGTTGATAAAGCCCTTAGGATGTGTACTCGACTTCCAGGACTATGATGCGGATCATACTAGTGGGGCCTGGGTAGTCCATGAGTACATCCTTCAATGTTCCTAGTCGTCGGAATATCGAGACGGGGCATCGATATTCCAGAGTAGACTAGCGTATATCTTCTCGACCCATGTGATGGGCGATGGATGATCCTATATCCATTGGTGTTTGACATCAGAGATGGTATACGGGTGCTCAGTGGAGACTGGGTACACTGAACGGACTCACCGAGAACTCCCAGATGGTATTATACCTCACGTCAGATGGCAGTTCTCTGGTGACACTGGTACAGCTTAGTCTGTTGACCCGAGATCGTCATAGAGTCTTGTGTGTCTCCCACTGTGCTTTGATTTCCACCCTACCACGGCTCTACTGAGTCGTGCAAACAGGTGGTTTTTGGGTACAGTCCCGATTCACATGGAGGCAATGAGCGATAGGAGGGGATTCGTCTCTCCCGGTATTGGGGGTTGATGTTGCGCTATGCTCGACTGGCCATAACAGGAAATCCCTGGCCAGGGTTGCAGTGACCTACTGGTAAGTGTTATCAGTAGTTTCACACATGTCATGGACTTCACGTCGGCATGACTTATCAAGCTATTGGGGTCTGACGTTTACCACCCCTAGGCGAGATATGCGACATATCAGACGAACAGACCGGACTGTACGGTAAGTGTTACTGGTTGGATTCACAGGAGTGTGAGCGGGCTTGCTCGTCGATCTTCTGATCGCTCAATACCCGGGTGGCCGTTACGTTTAGCAGACCGCTTGCGGCTTGTGGATGCTTGATATGATCATCATCTGCTGCCGGCGTATTGACGAGTCTTTAGAGTCCTACACAGAGGTTTCCTGGTTCAAGCGAAACGAAATAGAAGCGCATATGAGATATGTGCGGGACCGAGAATAATTCGTGTATGTGATACTGTATTCCATTCTCGCGACGAATGTATTGATTGGTTATATGCGATATAACTTGGTTATCGAATCAAGTATTGATTCGATAAGCCGATACATAGGATACTAGTCGGTTATATACGATATGATCGGATCGTTAAATCAAGTGTTGATTTAATGATTTAATGTATAATTTTATATTTGATATATCACTTTGCATTAACTAGTATTGGTTCATTTTAAAAGGATTTTCTCACTTGAATTGTGCAAGTTGTATATGTGATATACTTTTGTGCACATGATTGTATCATGTTTGATGATACATGCTTATTTGGTTAAGTGTAAAGAATTAAACTATGGTTAAGTTAATGATTAGGGTTTTGTTTACTTAATTACTTATTCATTTATGTTATTTATTTATTCATTTTGGAAAATGAAAAGGATAAATGAATGGTTACTTGTTTTGTTTTTAGTTGAACATTCATGAAGTTTTGACTTAGTCTCCATTCTTGTCTTTTACTTAACCCTAACCATTTAAACTAACCCTAATTCATTCTCTACACTTAACTAAGGTTAGAAGATGATAAGAATTAATTCTTTTTCATTTTTCTAAAAGACTTATCATATCTTCTTCTTCTTCATCTTCTTCTTCCATGAAGAAAGCTTGCTACATCAATGGCAAGTGATGAAAAAGTGTGAGAAATCCAATTCTAAAGTGAACCCACTTCCTATTTCTTCATCCTCTACCTCTTGCCAAGTAGTATAGGGTGTTTCCTTCACAAGTTTTCATGGCTTGGTGAAGGTGGAGCTTGATCTAGTGATGCCTCGACGTAGATCATCTTCGGCACGTTGTCGATGACCTAGCCCGCCTATTTCTCCGATGAAACCACCGTGAGAGTCATGGTTCGATTTGGACAGCGGAGAGGACTTCATCGCGGAGCCATGGAGGTGGAGGACCGGATCTACAAAGGTTGTAGCCCCTTCCCTTTAGCTATATTTCCGTTTACATGCTTGCATCGCCTCATTATCTAGTTAACGATCCGTATTAGGGTTTGTAGGCACTTGTAAAATTTGAATTAGCCATGTTTGATACCTTGTGAGACTCCTTTAGAGTGCCTAGGAACCCTACATATATAACATTCGTCACAGGCATAATATAAGCAATATCACAGAACATCAACAAGCAATACAGAATGGTGGATAATCTTGGAGCCTCGGGTTTCATTTGAGCTGCAAATGAGACCCGACATTCCCGGTCATGTAGATAGCCCGTGCAATGAAAACCTGGACCCCTACGAGCGCGGTAAGTTACCCGCCAATTCCAGAAGTGAGGCAACCCCAATCAACAAAGTGAATGGGCCACCCAGCACTTCATGGAATCCGGTAACTTCAGCACCCCTCCTTGGGTCATCCTATACCCCCTACGAGTGCGGCGAATAGCCCGCCAATTCTAGAGTAAGGCCCCCTCTGTCTCAACGCCATGAGATGCGGGCCCGTTGCCCTCTAGAACCCAGCTATTCGTACACTCCACCACGGGGTAATCCTAGTACAGAAAAGAAAAATATATATACAATGGCGATATCGACCTCAGCCCGGTCGTACCCCAATAAAAGAATATACAATCTGACAATGACGGCAATCTACATGTCGGACGCTCGCCCCGCAATATCAAATATACAAATGAATCTTAACTATACTACTACCATTGCACCACTGGCTATACACCACGAAAATCCAACCACAATATCTGCACAAACACAGAACATCAACGTGAATATCATGTTCGCAAACCTGTCTAGTCAAACATATAGCAACTAGTCGGGTTGTACCGCTCAATGATATTCACGGTCGCAGATATATTCATATGCACTAATAAACACGAACTTAAAATTTCGATCGACTAAACATTTCCAAATTGGCCCCCAAATGCAAACCAGCACTCAAATAAATCTGGGCCAAAACCATACATTAAAAAATCATATTTCCATAAACTAGAGCCCCAGAAAAAATTTAGGGCACTGTAGCCCAAAAAGCGCGGCGGTTCAGCGGCAAAATGTGCCATTTTGCTTTGGTTCCGTGGCCGAATTTTGGAGTTAGGTGCCCAAATTTTTTTCTTAGCTCTAGTTTTGCCTCCACATAATTTTAAGACCCTCTAAAAGATATTTTGAACAACTTTTAAATCGACAGCAAGCATGAACAAATGGAAATACGATTCGGAAAAATTGGTCGATCGACATTTTAACTTCGTGTAAACTAGCTAGTAATGGTTTATAGGGTGGCTCTGATACCATGTTGGGTTACGATAGCACCCTGGCCATCTACCATAGCCAGTGCGGAACAAAAACCGGTGTTTAAAAATTTTGGCGCTAACGAACCCATCAAGATCGAACCATAAACCTTTACTAGCTACTAAACTACTGAGATGGGATGGTTATACCGAATGAACCAAGTCCTTCGTTCTTCTACCATCTTCCCAAGCTCATTGAGGTGTCCTGAACTGAACTTGGTCGCCGGTCTTCCTTCGTCGATGATGTTCCACCCGAGGGAGACGATGCAGGCTCCAGTTTCGTCTAGCGAAGCAACCGAAGCTCTAAGGTTGCTAGCAATAGAGAGTGGGGTGTGTAGGAATATCTCGCTATCTTTTTCTCTCATGTGTCATGCTCAAGTGAGCAATCAAAGAAGATAATGGAGGAGGTGAGGAAAGCCATGAGCATGAGCAACTCAAGAAATGGTTAAGTCCAAGAGAGTGAATCATGAATGAATCAAGAATGAAAATGAGTGCAGTGAGTGTCATGTCGAAGAATGGCTAAGTGTTTTCAACCATGGAAAAAATATCTCATCCATTTTACAATAAACAAATCCTTAGCCATACCTCTCTATATAACTCCACCATGTTCATGCCCCCTCACCCTCTACACCTCATTTCCTAATGATTTTCTAAAAGAGAAAATCATATAATGAGGAGTCAATCTTCTAGAAGATATTCCGTATAAATACGAAATATAACCCGATATACGTATCGAAATATATATACGCATATTCGTATAAATATACGAATAGCCAAGAGAAAAAATGAATATTAACAATAATACTAGAATGTAGGGTTCCTAGGCACTCTTGTGAAGGTTCATAAGGCATCAAACATGCCCGGATTAAAATTTAGACGTGCCGAACAACCCAAAGCCGGGATCTTTGCTAGATTATTAGGGTTTAACATGCAAGATGATAACTTTTATCTAAGTGTGAGGGATTACAACCTTTGTAGTCCGCTCCTTTGCTTCACAAGCTCCGAGTAGAAGTCCCTTTGCCGCGATCCACGATCTCCCAGACTCATGAGAGGCTCCACGACTCGAACGATCCATGCTAGCTTGAAGTATTCCAAATCTCCGATGATTTACCTCGAAGTTGCAAAGACTCAAGCTTTCTCACTCTAAAGAGATGAACACACTAATCTCATGGGCTAGATGAGATGAGGATGAGAGAGTAGTAATTTTGCTTTCTTTTTAAATCATTTTCTCATATTTATTCATCACATAAAGAAAATCAAGTAAGCTTTCTTCAAGAGAGAAGAAGATGATAATGGAAAATCAATAATAAGATTAATCCTTTTGTGATGAATAGAATGAAAGCTATATGATTGATTTATTAACCATGGTCAAGGATGAGTGGCTAGGATTTAGTAGAGAATAAACTAGAGTTAGGGTTTGGTTGGGTTAAGAATGTGTCATCCAAAAATATCTTAAGAATGACAAAAGAAAAAGCTTCTAGAAGGTGCATGAAGCATCTAACCCTAATCAAACCCTAACCTCAATTAATCATCCTTAAACATGTTTAACAATTAATCATATCATGTCACAATAATATATATCACATATATATTATATATTTGCAACAAAAGAAAATAATACAATTAACATATATCGCATATATATCAATGTATCATCCAATGAGAAAATGAAATAATAAAACGAGCCAATATTAGATAATGTAATACAATATATCATATATATTATTATACATTAAATCATCGAATCAACACTTGATCCGACGATCCGGCTATATCGAATATTACCGACTAATATATCATGTACCGATTCATCGAATCAACACTTGATCCGATGACCCGGTTCATATCTAAATATCGCGAGAATATAATGCGGTATCCCATATCGCATTATTCTCGGTCCTGCACATATCACATATGTGCCTCTACTCCGTTTCGCCTGAGCCAAGAAACCTCTGTGTAGGACTCTAAAGAATCGTCAATACGCCGGTAGCAGGTGATGATCATATCAAACACCCACAAGCTGCAAGCGGTCAGCTAAACGTAACAGCCACCCAGGTATTGAGCGATCAGAAGATCAACAAGCTAGCCTGTGCGTTCTCCTGTGAATCCAATCAGTAACACTCCCGTACAGTCCGGTCTGTTCGTCTGATATGTCGCATATCAAGTCTAGGGGTGGTATACGTCAGACCCCAGTAACCGATAAGTCGTGTCGATGTGTGGCTCATAACGGGTCGAGAAACTACTAGTAACACTTACCAGTAAATCTCTATATCAGCCCTGGCCAGGGACTTCCAGTTATAGCCAATCGAACACAGCACAACATCAACTCCCTATACCGGGAGAGACGAATCCCCTCCTATCGCTCATTGCCTCCATGTGATTCGGGACTGTACCCAAAAGCCACCATTTTGCACGCCCTCTTGGACGTGGTAAGGTGGAAATCAAAGCACAGTGGGAATCACACAAGACTCTATGACGATCTCGGGTCTACAGGCTACCCTGTACCAGTGTCACCGGAGAACTGCCATCTGACGTGTGGTATATCACTATCTGGGAGTTCTCGGCGAGTCCGTCCAGTGTACCCAGTCTCCACTGAGCACCCGTACACCATCTCTGATGTCAAAACACCGATGGATATGGGATCATCCATCGCCCATCATATGGGTCAAGATGCGTATACGCTAGTCTACTCTGGTGTATCGATGCCCTGTCTCGATATACCCTCGACTAGGAACAGTTATAGGATGTACTCATCGACTACCGCGGCCCCACTAGTATGATCTCATCATAGTCCCAGTAGTCGAGTACAGATCCTAAGGGCTTTATCAACATGTGAGAGTAAAACAGTAAACCAATACAAGTCAACATGTTAAGATAAAGTGAAACCAAATAGCATACTATCATGACGAGCAAGAAAGTCATCTTTATATATATCCAAGCATCCATTATAATATACATCATATGTACAACAATGGCCTCTAGGGCATATACATAACTAACAATCTCCCACTTGCACTAAGGCCAGCTGCTGTAGTATCGCATACCTAGCATCCCGAATAATCTCTCAAACTGTATCTGGGGAATAGCCTTCATGAATGGATCCGCAGTGTTGTCCTTCGTATCTACTCTCCTGACCTCGATCTCCCGGCGATCAACTATCTCCCTGATCAGGTGATACCGCCTCAGAATATGTCTGGACTTTTGATGGGATCTGGGTTCCTTGGCTAAAGCCACCGCTCCATTGTTATCACAATACAGAGGTATTGGATGCTCAATGGATGGAACCACACCAAGTTCACTAATGAACTTCTTTATCCAGACAGCCTCTTTGGCAGCATCGTTGGCAGCGATGTATTCAGCCTCCATCGTTGAGTCTGCAACGGTATCCTGTTTGGAACTCTTCCAACATACCGCCCCTCCATTGAGGGTAAAGACAAAACCCGAATGCGACTTAGAGTCGTCCTTATCACTTTGGAAGCTGGAATCGGTAAAGGACTCCACCTGGAGTTCTCCGTTACCATACACCAAGAACATCTCCTTAGTCCTTCGCAAGTACTTGAGAATGTTCTTCACAGCTGTCCAGTGACTCTCTCCAGGATCTGCTTGATACCGACTCACTACACTTAGTGAGTATGCTACATCGGGTCTGGTACATAGCATCGCATACATGATAGAGCCTACTGCCGAAGCATAGGGTATCCCTTGCATGCGAGCTCTTTCCAAATCAGTCTTGGGAGACATCTCTTTGGAGAGAGTGAGTCCAGAGATCGTGGGTTGGTTCCCACGCTTGGATTCTTCCATACTAAACCTTTTTAGTATGGTGTCAATGTACCTGGATTGGGACAATCCCAGTTTTCGTTTAGATCTATCTCTATAGATCATGATTCCCAATATGCAGGAGGCATCACCTAGATCTTTCATTGAGAATCGCTGTGATAAGAAGAGCTTGACTTATTGCAGCATAGGAATATCATTTCCTATCAAGAGTATGTCATCCACGTACAATACGAGGAAGACAACCTTACCCTCTGCTACCTTCTTATAGATACAAGGTTCATTTATATTTTTGATGAAGTCAAACTCTTTGACTACAACATCAAAACAGATGTTCCAACTCCGTGATGCTTGCTTTAACCCATAAATGGATTTAAGCAGCTTGCACACCTTTCCGCTGCTCCCACTATCTACGAAGCCCTCTGGCTGAGTCATGTACACGCTCTCTTCTAAATCACCGTTTAGAAAGGCGGTCTTAACATCCATTTGCCAGATTTCGTAGTCATGGTATGCAGCAATGGCAAGTAAGATCCGGATGGACTTAAGCATAGCCACTGGAGAAAAGGTTTCGTCATAGTCCACACCTGGTCGTTGACGAAAACCCTTTGCTACAAGTCTAGCTTTGAAAGTCTCAACTTTTCCATCTACACCAAATTTCTTTTTAAAGATCCACTTGCTCCCAATGGGTTTTACCCCTTCAGGAGCATTTTCCAAAATCCATACTTTATTGGTGTACATGAATTCCATCTCAGATCGCATTGCATCCAGCCATTTCACAGAGTCACCACTCGTGATGGCCTGTTCGAAACTAGTCGGGTCATCATCATCCATGATGCAATCCTCGCTTCTACCATCAATGAGAAAACCGTAGTATCTCTCAGGTGGACGAGAAACCCTACTAGATCGGCGGAGAGGCTGGGGTTCGTCGGGTACTACTGAATCCTCTGGTTCCACTAAATCTTCAGTTGCAGTTTGTGGTGCTAGAACCTCTTCCAGTTCTACCTCTTTGCCACTAATTCTTTTGTAAAAAATTCCTTTTCTAAAAAGGTGGCATGTCGAGAAACAAACACCTTTTGTTCCTCGCGATGGTAGAAAAGATATCCATGTGAATGTTTGGGATATCCCACAAACTTGCATAGAACTGACCGTGCCTCGAGTTTGTCTGGATTTTGCCTTTTGACATAGGCCAGACAACCCCATATCTTAACTCGTTTAAGACATGGTCTCTTCCCACTCCATATCTCATATGGTGTGGTAGGTACAGATTTAGTTGGAACTTGATTCAACAGGTATGCTGATGTCTCCAGTGCATGCCCCCAGAAGGAAATAGGTAACTCAGCTGTACTCATCATCGAGCGCACCATATCTAATAGGGTGCGATTCCTCCGCTCAGATACACCGTTGTGCTGTGGTGTATAAGGAGGAGTAAGCTGAGAGAGAATCCCATTCTCTTTTAGATAATCTAGGAACTCACTGCTTAAGTATTCACCTCCTCGATCAGATCGAAGAATCTTAATACTTTTGCCCGTTTGATTCTCTACTTCGTGCTTATATTCTCTGAATTTCTCAAAAGCTTCAGACTTGTGTTTCATCAGGAACACATATCCGAAACTTGAGAGATCGTCAGTGAATGTAATGAAGTAGGAAGAACCGTTCCTGGCATGCGTAGACATGGGACCGCATACATCACTATGTACCAGTCCTAAGAGTTCGGTAACTCTTTCTCCGTGTCCACTAAACGGAGCTTTGGTCATTTTTCCTTTGAGACATGAATGGCAAGTATCATAAGATGATAATTCGAACGAATTCAAATAACCATCTTTATGTAGCTTAGCCAGTCGTGTCGCATTGATATGACCAAGTCTACAATGCCACAAGTAGGATTCGTTCATTTCTGAACTTTTCCTCTTGTGTGTGTTTTGTATATTCAGGACTGTATTCTGATTTAGAATGAATATGCCATTATGTAACGAGCCTGATGCAATCAACTTTTGATCTAGGAATATGTTCATAACATTATCCTGTACTACAAAATTATATCTTTCTTTACTTAATAAGGAGACTGATATAATGTTGCACATCATGTTCGGTATATAATAGCACTCATTTAGAATCAGTGTATTACGACTTGGTAATACAAGGTGATATTCGCCAACTGCTTTGGCTACAATACTTGCACCGTTCCCTACTTGAACAGAATGATCACATTTTCCCAGTTCTCTACCTTTACGTAGCCCATGTAACTGTTTACATATGTGGGATCCTGATCTGGTATCTAATACCCAGGACGTAGGGTGAACTGAGAAACAGTTCTCAATAACTAACACACCCGAAGAAGATGCATCAACATGCATGTTCTTTTGGGCGGCTTGAGAATCCAGATATTCTCCTGTTTCCTGTTCAGTCTTATAACTCTTATAAGAAAGAACGGGTCCAACATTCCCTAGCTCAGTACAATAATTGGGTTCAGTCAATACATCCATATTATTATCTTGATTATAACATGACATGGTCGCTACCTGGAGAGAGAGAGAAGAAAACACTTTAGCGTATGCTCTTGCAAGATTAGATTGGTTATTATCTTATCTAATCAGGATGTCTCCCACTGTTTTTATCAAATCTACCTTAAAACCCTAAAAGGTAAGATTAGCCGGGATTAATTACACCCTACAATTTCGCCAATCTTTCAGCCAGATCAGTGTCGGTACTTTGAGGGAGGTTCCCCGTGCTTTGGCACGGACCTAATTAAAGTAAACCTCGTTTTCCCAGAGGCGTAACCCCGTTAACACTTTTCTAGACACCTACTTGATCGGCTAATTGTCTTGTGTAAAACTCTCCCAGGAGTAACACTTACTCGCAGTGGGTATCGGGATCCAACTATCTCATAGGAGGTATGCAATCTCATTGCAAATTTCAACACTTGAAATTCCCGATAATGCTTTTGCCCCTAACCCCTATGACCTTGACAAAGGCCAACAAACCATAGGAAGCTAGTCAAGTTCAACCCGTCATTTCTTGATTGAAATTAAACCCACCCGCACGACCCTTGACAAAGGCCAACAAGGTCGTACGAATACCCTAATCCAATCACATCATATGTTTAAACAGATAAGTACCAGTTAGCTACCGCACACTACGCCTTGACAAAGGCCAACAAACGCAGCACGAATACTAAATAGTCTTTATCTGAAATGACGGAGGGCTACGCAGGTTTTTCAGAAAACCCTGAGCGTAATGAACTTGATATCGTCGTAGAATCGAGTGTTTTTGAAAAGGAGTATTTTTGAGGCTTTTTCTTAGTTTCGCTAAAGGGGTCACTCCCGGTGAAGGGATCGTCGGCCCTTTCCTCATCGAATAAGGTGCAGGATATATCATATATACCGCTGTGCAAAGCAAAACTCTAAAAACAATCAAAAGACAAACCGCGTTTTGTAGCATCTGCCAGTTTCGCTAAAGGGGTCACTCCCGGTGAAGGGATCGTCGGCCCGTTCCCCATCGAATAAGGTGCAGGATATATCATATATATCACTGTGCAAAGCAAAACTGTAGCTACCCTTTTTATAAAGCTTTGATTCTACAACATCTTTAGGTTTCTTTTCTTTTATTAATCTCATTAATAAAAATCCCATCAGCTTATGCTTCCTAAGCATCACAGAAGAAACGAAAGCAGTAATATTTATATATCAGCATATATATATAGTATAAGCATTCGTCTCAGGCAGTAATATGATCTCATCACAGAACATTGCAGCAGAAGAACATATATGAAATATTGGATATACTAGGACGTCCGTGTTTTCAATACGAGCCTGTATAAAACACGGATTCCACGGTCGCGACGAATAGCCAAACCCACATCCCAAGACCCCTATGAGAGCGGCAAGTAACAATGCCAATTCTAGGGTTAGGAGACCCGGTCTCGACTCCTCGAGATGGCCTCCCACTGGACCCTAGAACCCGGTTACTTGTGCTCCCCTCCTTGGGTCTACCTAATGCGGAAAAGTAAATAATATACACTGGTGACAGCAACCGCAACCTGGAAGTGCCCCAAATAAAAGAATATTACATTACAAATGAATTTTACATGAATGAAAATAAAAACCCTCATCTCACATAAAACCCCCGTCTATTCTGAACGCGACGATCCAATATAACATATCACAGCAACACATAATATCACATATCATCAACGTAAGTAAATATGCGCATCCCAATTGTCGTTGACATATAGCAACGAAACCGGCGATATCACATATTACACTTACGGTCACAGAAAAGAAAGTGTAAAACTACAACATTTGGAATCCACAATCACTTTAGACATCGTAAATCCGAAATATCACATACTTCGCATTTCATGCCTAACTCTATGAATTCCACATATTGTATCACATTCCAGATAAATAGATAGTATTAAACTTTTCGAACATATAATCAAATACCCAAAATTTCCCAAAGTGCTCAACTCTTGAGCGGAGTTCAAATAATCCCAGAATATGTCAAAGTACCAGTGATCCAGCCGTAGAAGGGTCAAGCCAACGCCTCACATGTGGCACGCCGTACTGCCCCAAACCCGAAGGTTCAAAAGGCAGTTCAAGACGGTCACATAATCGAGTTAAGGTTTGTTGTCTTCTAGAGGGTCCACCGCTTAACTTGTACAATTTTTCCGAAAGATTTAAACCCGATAAAAATTCAACACTTGAAAGTTTGCCGTACCGGGAAACAGTGAGTTAATGATATCCGTTCAAATAGTTTAACAGTTTCTAAATATCCGGAAAGAAATACGAATTTAAATATTCCGATCGAATCTACTATTACAAAATAAACCCCAGAAGTATTAACACTTCAAACAGATTAAAAATACCCAGAAGCATCAACAAGCACCTACGGACATTACCACAAAAGCCACGTGTCGCCAATCCATCAATCCGCCGCGGAACCGCCGCACAAGCATGCTTGCGCCGCGGTTCCGCCGCCGTTTGGTCGAACTGGGGGCTCAGGTTTTATGGTAATTCTTAGAATTCCCTGCTGATTTTTTTACATATTTTTAATTCAGAAAAATCCCAAAATTTAAAAAATTTCTAGAGAGGGGTCCAATTTTGTCGTTTCGGGTTCGATCGGAGTTTTAACTTCGTAAACACATCGCCTAATGCTCTAGCTAGGCTCTGATACCACTGTAGGGTTCCTAGGCACTCTTGTGAAGGTTCATAAGGCATCAAACATGCCCGGATTAAAATTTAGACGTGCCGAACAACCCAAAGCCGGGATCTTTGCTAGATTATTAGGGTTTAACATGCAAGATGATAACTTTTATCTAAGTGTGAGGGATTACAACCTTTGTAGTCCGCTCCTTCGCTTCACAAGCTCCGAGTAGAAGTCCCTTTGCCGCGATCCACGATCTCCCGGACTCATGAGAGGCTCCACGACTCGAACGATCCATGCTAGCTTGAAGTATTCCAAATCTCCGATGATCTGCCTCGAAGTTGCAAAGACTCAAGCTTTCTCACTCTAAAGAGATGAACACACTAATCTCATGGGCTAGATGAGATGAGGATGAGAGAGTAGTAATTTTTCTTTCTTTTTAAATCATTTTCTCATATTTATTCATCACATAAAGAAAATCAAGTAAGCTTTCTTCAAGAGAGAAGAAGATGATAATGGAAAATCAATAATAAGATTAATCCTTTTGTGATGAATAGAATGAAAGCTATATGATTGATTTATTAACCATGGTCAAGGATGAGTGGCTAGGATTTAGTAGAGAATAAACTAGAGTTAGGGTTTGGTTGGGTTAAGAATGTGTCATCCAAAAATATCTTAAGAATGACAAAAGAAAAAGCTTCTAGAAGGTGCATGAAGCATCTAACCCTAATCAAACCCTAACCTCAATTAATCATCCTTAAACATGTTTAACAATTAATCATATCATGTCACAATAATATATATCACATATATATTATATATTTGCAACAAAAGAAAATAATACAATTAACATATATCGCATATATATCAATGTATCATCCAATGAGAAAATGAAATAATAAAGCGAGCCAATATTAGATAATGTAATACAATATATCATATATATTATTATACATTAAATCATCGAATCAACACTTGATCCGACGATCCGGCTATATCGAATATTACCGACTAATATATCATGTACCGATTCATCGAATCAACACTTGATCCGATGACCCGGTTCATATCTAAATATCGCGAGAATATAATGCGGTATCCCATATCGCATTATTCTCGGTCCTGCACATATCACATATGTGCCTCTACTCCGTTTCGCCTGAGCCAAGAAACCTCTGTGTAGGACTCTAAAGAATCGTCAATACGCCGGTAGCAGGTGATGATCATATCAAACACCCACAAGCTGCAAGCGGTCAGCTAAACGTAACAGCCACCCAGGTATTGAGCGATCAGAAGATCAACAAGCTAGCCTGTGCGTTCTCCTGTGAATCCAATCAGTAACACTCCCGTACAGTCCGGTCTGTTCGTCTGATATGTCGCATATCAAGTCTAGGGGTGGTATACGTCAGACCCCAGTAACCGATAAGTCGTGTCGATGTGTGGCTCATAACGGGTCGAGAAACTACTAGTAACACTTACCAGTAAATCTCTATATCAGCCCTGGCCAGGGACTTCCAGTTATAGCCAATCGAACACAGCACAACATCAACTCCCTATACCGGGAGAGACGAATCCCCTCCTATCGCTCATTGCCTCCATGTGATTCGGGACTGTACCCAAAAGCCACCGTTTTGCACGCCCTCTTGGACGTGGTAAGGTGGAAATCAAAGCACAGTGGGAATCACACAAGACTCTATGACGATCTCGGGTCTACAGGCTACCCTGTACCAGTGTCACCGGAGAACTGCCATCTGACGTGTGGTATATCACTATCTGGGAGTTCTCGGCGAGTCCGTCCAGTGTACCCAGTCTCCACTGAGCACCCGTACACCATCTCTGATGTCAAAACACCGATGGATATGGGATCATCCATCGCCCATCATATGGGTCAAGATGCGTATACGCTAGTCTACTCTGGTGTATCGATGCCCTGTCTCGATATACCCTCGACTAGGAACAGTTATAGGATGTACTCATCGACTACCGCGGCCCCACTAGTATGATCTCATCATAGTCCCAGTAGTCGAGTACAGATCCTAAGGGCTTTATCAACATGTGAGAGTAAAACAGTAAACCAATACAAGTCAACATGTTAAGATAAAGTGAAACCAAATAGCATACTATCATGACGAGCAAGAAAGTCATCTCTATATATATCCAAGCATCCATTATAATATACATCATATGTACAACAATGGCCTCTAGGGCATATACATAACTAACATAGAATATATATATATATAAATTATTAAATCAAAACTTGATTTAATAATCCGGCTCAATCCTAATCCGCTAGTATTATCAACCGTCCGATAAAAGTCTGTATAGCCTGTACACATATTTAATCGGACACCTGTATGTACCAACATACGTTGTCACGCTCCGCTTCCCAGAGTACGCTAAGATAAGCACGTGACATATCCAACCATGCTACCTGTGGATAGGAAATATCCTTCCACAGTCACATTACGACTGTAGAGATATCAAGAACAATAATAAACTATCTAATACATGTTCATAAGCCAGAATAAAACGAGTCAAGAATAAAATAATGCGGAAGCAAAAGATCCAATACAAGAATAAACTGGAATGTACGTCCCATAATGCGGGCTCACATCAGGAATGAAAATACCGAAAGTAAAATGAACTAACTACTAGCAAGTCCTCACTGCTCAGCCTGCTGACTGAAATACTCCTGCTCGGCCTGCGGCAAAGGTAAGGAATCTGGGCCATGCAAAACCCAGACATCAGTGCGTCATAATATCAAGAAATACTATAAACAGGGGTAGAAATACATGCAGGTATGAGTATATATGGTAAAACAGGTATAACACTGATATAAGTAAGGACAGTGAGGGTAATGTGTAGTGAGTAATCTAAACTGGTCTATTGGGTTAACTACTCTCAAGTCTTTGAAATCAATTTGATGAATCATCGATGTAACTCAATAGTATCCCGTGTGTGCCCGGGACCACGGTGAAGATTCTCGGGCTGAAGCCGAGACATGCCGCTAGGCACTAAAATAGGAAATATGTATAGATGAATGATGTCAGCAGCATCATCCCAAGGCTGGCCTGGCCTCTACAACTGATCAGAAAAGGTATCGAACTGTCGAGTTACAAGTCAGGTTTCATCATTGATTTCCCCATACCCCCAAGTTATGTATTCAAGTCAAGTATTGATAAATCTGGAGCTAATATCAACACAGGATCAGCAGGTAAAGGTTTGTCTGGATAGACAACAGGAAATGTCCGTAGGGACAACATGTCAAGATGTTGGCATTAGTAACAAGATCAGGTAACAGGTAAAGCCATGGTACATCAGGTCAAGTCAGGTAGTATATAGGTATCATGTCATGTCAAGAAGTGCACGGTATCACGTCGTGTCAAGTAATAGTGTATCAAGTCGTGTCAGGGGTGCACAAGTAATAAGTGGGTGCTCATAATAAAACTATAATAAGTATGGGTATACAAAACCAGTATGGGGTACTAATGGAACAATAAAATGGAATATTGTGATGTAGTGTGCAAAATAGATATAAACTAAGACATATGGATGCACAGTTATCGATTTGGGTTAAGGTTATAATTCCAGCAATAATTAAAATACACCTTATCAAATATGGAATGTTAAATTTACAATATTATATAATCAAGTGATCTATGGATGCAGTTGTATATATAATAGGCTAAATGGATGCAAACGGTGTCCGAAAGGTTATAAACAATTAAAAAGAGTACTATGAGCTATACAACTAAGCAATATGTGATTCAATTATAGATATGGGTACCGTGTATCATAATCTAATATGCAACATGAAATGTTTCAAGTTCTAGATCAAAAATGATGTAACGGGATATCGAAATGTTAAAATGGAAATTATGGTATTAAATTTAAACTACAGGTTTAATGTGCATAAGTATATAATAAATTAAATAGCATGTAGAAAGTTTTACTTGCCTCGATAGATTAAGAAACGGGTATACGGAACGTCACACGTCGGCGGGAAAAGTCGCGACGCGCGTACCGTACACGGAACGGATCCAAACAACGCACAAGATGATCACACGGATCAGGTACGCTCGCTGGGTCGTCGGGATCGTCGACGGCACGACCGAATTCCGGCAAATGGGTCAGAGAGACGAGCTGGCGGTGTCGGCGAGATCAACGGCGGTAAGGTGCACCGGTGAAAGGATTTTGAGGAGCTAGGGTTAGGTTAGGGCTTGGGCTCGGTTTTGATGTATGCTGGGGATTTGGGTGCAAGGTTTTTGTGTACGAAGGGGAACAGAGGAGAGAGAGGAGAGATGGTGTGAGGGTGATGAGGTGAAGGGGTCGTCGGCGATGAGGTGAAGTGGTGGTGATGGGTGTGTGCAGGGCTCTCGGGGTTTCTGTGGGTGTGCAGGGCTGCTCTGGAGGGAGGAAGAAGATGGTGGAGGCTCGGTTGAGGTAGAGAGATTGAGGAGTGAGGAGTTTTAGGGTTAGGGTTTGAGGAGGCAGAGAGTTTTGGTGGGTTCTCGTAGATGGGTGCTCGGGTTTAAAATAGAAGAAAGAGGGAGAGAAAGAAGGGAGGTGACGTTAATCTTGAGAGAGGTGAGTGGAATCGAGAAGCTACATGGATCACGATATGAGAGAGAGGCGCGAGAGGAGAGAGAGGGAGGAGAGATGAAGTTGGCGTTTAGTGAGGGGAGAGAGAAAGAGAAAGGAGAAAGAAAGAGGAGAGAGAAGGAGAGAGAGAAGGAGTGTGGGGCCGGCGCAATTTAAAAAGGAAAATTGATTGGCTCGTGGGGAAAGGGAGAGAGTTAGGATTTGATTTTGTTAGAAAAAATTTTAAAAGATTTAAATTGGTTTGAGAAAATATTCTAAGCGGTTAAAAGAAATATTATAATTAATTTAAAATTTAAATAATTGAATTTTAGCGGGATATAAAAATATTTCAAAACGCGCCCGGGTCGGGTCTAAAAATTTAGTTTTAAAATACGAAAAATATATGTGACTTCCAAATTTCAAAATGAATGCTTAGGTAACTAAAATGCATACCCCCAAGAATGGACGCACGTACGTGCGCGTAGCTATCCAAACACGTCCGTTTCACTGAACGGGACGGGAACAAGATGCGCGGAAGCTACCACGAGGTTAGGGGTATCATGCAGGCTATGAAATGCAATGTTAATTTATTTTACGTGATCTAAAATGTTACGATAAAATGTGCGATGCCAAATAAAAGTTAATACGCAGTTTATACTAGATGCACGTGTCTATGTAACAAGCTAGGGTAGTCTATAAATATGAATCAACAGGTTCAAGCAAGCGGGTCGGGTCGAATGCAGAGTAAATGTAAAATTATTATTCGCACCCAAACACGATAAATAAATAAAATACCACAGATAAATAAATAAGGAAACAGAAATTGGTATAACTGAACTCGGTTGTTACATTATACCCAACTACAAAAAGAATTTCGTCCTCGAAATTCCAAGAACAAGAAAATATAAACAACCACAAACTACAAGAATAGATGTGGAAACATCTGCCGGATTTCATCTTCTCGTTCCCAAGTTGATTCTCCATGTGAGAGATTACCCCAAGAAACAATTACAAGAGGGATAACTTTGTTCTTAAGAACTTTTTCTCTTCGATCCACAATCGACATCGGTCGCTCCTCAAAAGTCAAATCTTCTCGGACAGTCAGCTCCGAATGATCCAGCACGTATGTTTCATCTCGAACATATTTACGGAGTTAAGATACGTGAAACACGTCATGAACATTCGCCAAGGATTGCGGTAACGCCAATCGAAACGCCACTTCTCCAACACGCTCCAAAATCTCAAAAGGTCCAACGAATCGAGGACTAAGCTTTCCTCGACTTCCGAAACGGATCACCCCTTTTGTCGGTGATATCTTCAAGAATACCAAATCACCAACGGCGAACTCTAGAGGTCTTCTCGATGTATCTGCCCAACTCTTATGTCGGTCTTGTGCTGCTCTCATATGATTCCGGATAGTATTAACCTTCTCAACTGTCTGCACGACCAAATCTGGTCCCAACAATTTTCGTTCACCAATATCGTCCCAACAAACAGGTGAACGACACTTGCGACCATATAAAGCTTCAAATGGAGCCATCTGAATAGTCACCTGGAAACTGTTATTGTAAGAAAACTCCACCAAATGTAGATGATCCTCCCATGAACCCTTGAAGTCTAACATGCAAGCTCTCAACATATCTTCAAGAGTTTGGATCGTTCTCTCCGACTGGCCATCTGTTTGAGGATGATAAGCTGTGCTAAACTTCAAACGAGTCCCCAAACTTTCCTGTAAGCTCCTCCAAAAGTGTGATAGGAAACGAGTGTTACGGTCGGACACGATGCTCACCGATACTCCATGCAATCTTACAATCTCCTGCATGTACCGTTCTGCCAAAGCTTTCGTTGATTGACCAACTCGAAATGGGATGAAATGAGCTGCCTTGGTCAATCGATCAATAATCACCCAAACTGCATCGTTGCCCTTCGGACTCCGCGTTAAGCCGTCACGAAATCCATGGTTATATGTTCCCACTTCCACTGAGGAATCGGAAGTGGTTGCAATAAACCAGCAACCCGTTGATGTTCAGCCTTAATTTGCTGACACACCAAGCACTTTGCCACAAAACGGGCAATCTCCCGTTTCATGCCTTCCCACTAGAAATGCTGTCGTATATCTCGGTACATCTTCGTGCCTCCTGGATGTACGGAATATGCTGAACTGTGAGCCTCCTTCATAAGCTCTTCGCGAATATCTCCTTTTGGCACACACAAACGGCTACCATAACCCAACGAACCATCTTCATGGATCAGTAAGTCTGCTCGAAGTCCAGCTTCAACCTGTTCTCGAAACTTTTGCAATCTAGGGTCCTGCAACTGCGCTGCTTTAATATTCTCGATCAACGACGACTGTACTTGCAGCTGCATCAACTGTCCCGAAGAATGCGGTAGCACAACCTCCAAATCAAATCTTCGAAAGTCTTCAATAAGTTTCTTCTGTGCAGTCAACATCTGAATTGCTGGCAACCGACTAAGCGCATCCGGCACAACATTAACTTTCCCCGGATGGTACTTAAGATCAAGATCGTAGTCAGCCATCAGCTCCAACCATCTACGCTGTCTCGTATTAAGCTCCTTCTGCGTGAACACATACTTTAAGCTTTTGTGATCGGTGAAAACCTCGACCCTTTCGCCCAATAAGTAGTGTCTCCAAATCTTCAAAGCAAAAATCACAGCTGCTAGCTCCAAGTCATGAGTTGGGTAATTCTTCTCATGGGTTTTCAACTGTCTCGATGCGTACGCTATAACCTTCCCATGCTGCATCAAAACACATCCCAATCCTTTCCTAGATGCGTCGCTGTGAATCACCAATCCTCCGGAACTGTCTGGCACGGTCAGAATAGGAGCAGTTATTAACCTCTATTTTAACGCCTCAAAAGCTGACGCACACCTATCCGTCCACACAAATGGTACTTCTTTGCGCGTAAGCTTGGTCAAAGGCTCTGCCAGACGAGCAAAGTTCTCCATGAACCTTCTGTAATACCCGGCAAGTCGAAGAAAGCTTCTTATCTCCACAACATTCTTCGGAATCGTTCAATCTCGAACTGCTGCAATCTTTTCGGGATCAACGGCGATTCCATCTCCCGACACGACATGTCCCAAAAACTTCACTTCTTCAAGCCAAAACTCACACTTGCTCATCTTTGCATACAATTTCTCTTGCCTCAATGTCTGCAGTGTGATCTTCAAATGTTCTGCATGCTCTTCAATACTCTTCGAGTAGACCAGAATATCATCAATGAACACCACTATAAACTGGTCCAAGAATGGTGAAAAGATTCGGTTCATCATGTCCATAAATATCGCCGGTGCATTCGTTACTCCGAAGGGCATCACTAAGTACTCGTAATGTCCATACCGAGTTCGGAACGCCGTCTTGCAAATATCTTCTGTTTTAACTCGGACCTAATGATATCCGGATCGCAAATCCAGCTTCGAGAATACCCTCGCGCCACTAAGCTGCTCAAATAATTCGCCAATGCGAGAAATCGGGTACTTGTTCTTAATAGTCACCCGGTTTAATTCTCGATAATCGATGCACATCCTCCTTGTGCCATCTTTCTTCTTAACTAGAAGAACTGGAGCTCCCTAAGGCGAGTTACTGCTTCGAATCCAACCCTTCTCAAATAATTCAGTAACCTGCTTCTTAACTTCTTCCAACTCCACTGGTGCCATTGGATAGTACGCTTTAGAAACTGGCGCTGCACCAGGAACAAGATTAATCGCGAACTCCACGTCTCCCTTCGGTGGTAAACCTGATATGTCCTCGAACACGTCCATGAAATCTCGAACAACAACTGGCGCTTCATCTTTAGCAACCTCCATCGACGAAAGAACATTAGTTGTCGGCCTAGCCCTAAACTCGACTGGCCCGACAGAACTGCTTCCTCCAGTAAAGATAAACTCTGGATGTCCAGGAATCTGAAAAGTTACTTTCTTTGCCCTACAATCAATATGAGCGTGGAAAGTGCCGAGAAAATCCATTCCCAAGACGACTTCATAGCTGCCTGTATCAATCACCAAGAAATCTGCAAAAAGCTCCCGACCGCAAACAACAACTGCACAATCCTTACATTCTCTACTCGATGTGATCTTCCCATTCCCAGTGTGTATGTCCCAACAACTAGACAGGGTCATGCAAACAATCGAGTGTGTAGCAATAAACTTGGATGACATAAAACAATGTGATGCACCAGAATCGAATAATGCTAATGCGGGAAAACCATGAACAAGTAGAATACCTGAAACAACTTCTCCTGAAGCTTTGGCTTCCTCAGCCATTAGGGTAAATGCTCGAGCTTGATTGGATGCCTGAGTCAGCTGCTTCTGTCCCTGAAACAGTTTCTGCGGTGGCTTCTGAACATCATCCTTCGTGCGAAACTTCGACGGACAAGCGTTGATAGTATGATCCGCCGATCCATAAACCAAACAGAGTCCTGCCTCCTTCGACAATCTCTTTGCACATGTCCGGGTAAATGGCAGTAGTTACAAATCATGCTCCTTCTTTGATCAACGACAACAGGTTTCTTCATAGGTGTTACGCCATGTCGGTTCACTGGAATACCTCTGCGTCCATGCGCTCGGTTCGGTGCAAATGCCGGCTTCCGTACTGTAACTGCTGGCTGCTGTGTACTCCTAGTCTTCATAGATAGGCTCTGTTGCTCTCGGGCCGCTGTAAGTACTTGTGAGAAAGTGGTCAAACCCAGGGAGACAATCTGCCTCTGGATGTCCACATCCAAACTGCGCATGAACCTCATTGCCCTATCAGCATCGTTGGCAACCAAAGGTCCAGCGAATCTACTGAGCCGCGTCCACTCAGCTGCATGTACATCTACAGGTGCGCCGTTCCGCTTCAAACTGACGAACTTTTCTTCCATTTCCTCCCGTGCAGTCCGCGGGAAGAACTTCTCTAAGAAACTCTTCGAAAAATCTGCCCAACTGATCGGCTTGGGCAAGCGGGTCTCTTCCACAAGCCACCATTCACGAGCGTAGTCTACCAACTGGATGCGTACCACATCCACCCTCTTATCCTCTTGGATCTGTGCCGCAACGAGTAAATTCTCCGTATCAACCAGCCACTGCTCTGCTGGCAACGGCTCCTCCAGGCCAGTAAAGAAAGACGGACCCAGTCTCCTGAAATCCGCCACGGTACCCACACGATCAACTGGTCTGGCCACAACATCGTTCACGGACTGCTGAACGGTCCGCAAACCTTCCTGAAAAGCTTCAGCTTGCTGCTGGTTCAGCTCGGTCTGTCGCTTTTGGTTCTCCAATATCCCACGGATTACTCCAAGCATAGCGGTTTCGTCAACACGCCTTTGGTATGTTTTCAGATTCTTGTCTGCCATAAATCAAAGCACCCAAAGGATTAGCATGATAACAGATTCAAAATATAGGTCAAGGATATGAATCAAGCCTAGAACTCCAAATTACTTAAATAGAGTACCGCATTGTAACCATGCCGCGGTATTATAGCTACAATCACATAACTCCACCCAAGTCGCCTAAGTTCTAGAGATAACAAAAGGAAACTAGTTTTTCGAGTCAATATGCAAAGGAGGTTTGCATATCGTAAAAGTATAATCAGGAGGAGGTTAAGATTCAAAAATGGTAAGATGGTAAGGTGGCAGTACATGTTTCCTAATCACGGGTATTCTGATTCGTGTATTGGGTCCAATACCCAACTACAAAAGAATCAAACCCGATTAACCTATATCCTATGGCTCTGATACCAAAAGAACCATGTCAGGCCCCGTGTCACGCCCCGCTTCCCAGAGTACGCTAGATTGGGCACGTGACATAGCCAACCATGCAACCTGTGGGTAGGAAGTATCCATCCACAGTCACATTACGGCTGTAGAGATATCAAGAACAAGATAAAACTATCTAAAACATGTCCATAATCCAGAATAACAGGAGTCAATAATAAATAAATGCGGAAGCAAATGATCCAATACAAATAACTGAAAAGTGTGCCCCATAATGCGGGCTCACATCTGGAAATAAATGCAGGAAATAAAACTAACCACTACAGGACTCACAACTCAGCCTGCTGGCTGAAGTACTCCTGCTCGGACTGCGACAATGGTACAGAATCTGGGCCATGCAAAACCCAGACGTCAGCGCGTCATGTCAACCAGTAATATAATATGAAAATGTAACAGGCAATGCAAAATAAGCATGAATAAAGCAATAATCTGAAACAAGCAGTACAGGGTAATGTGCAGTGGGTAACTAAACTGTTCTATCAGGTTTTCTATTCTAAAGTCTTTGAAATCAAATTGAGTAATCCTCCATGTAACTCAAAAGATATGTCCCGTTACCCCCCGGGACCACGGATCAGGAATATGTGAACCAATAGTGGTTCTGTCCCGTTACCCCCCGGGACCACGGATCAGGAAAATGTAAGAGTCACGAATGGCTCTGTCCCGTTACCCCCCGGGACCACGGATCAAGAAAATGTAAGAGTCACGAATGGCTCTGTCCCGTTACCCCCCGGGACCACGGATCAAGTAATACCCTTTTAAGTTACACTTTAGTTTACACTTTTGATTTCCCCATACCCCCAAGTTATATATGTCAGGTCAGGTATTCAGTAATCAAGAAACTAATGCCAACACAGGATCAGGTAAACAGGTTTGTCTGGATGGACAACAGGAACGGTCCATGAGGACTACATGTTATGTTTGTTGGCATTAGACACAAGATCAGATAACAGGTAAAGCCATGGTACATCAGGTCAAGCCAGGTAATGTATAAAGGTGTCATGTCATGTCAAGAGTGTACGGTACCATGTCATGTCAAGTAGGAAGTGTAACAGGTCATGTCAGGAAGCATAAGATGTCATGTGGGTGCTCATAATCAACTAACATAAGCATGTGTATAAATAAACAAGCATGAGTACTATCAGAACAATAAACTGGAACATGTAATATGATATGCAAATAGATATAATTTCAAGGATATGGATGCACAGTTATCGATTAGGGTTACATTTATAGTTCCAATATTAATTAGGATGCAATTTATTAAACATGGAGTGTTAATATCACACTATTATGTAGTAATGTGATCTATGGATGCAATTATATGTATCTTAAATGCGATGGATGCAAACGGGTATCCGAAAAGTTATAAAACTATAAAATGGTAATGTGGGATGTACAACTAAGCAATATGTGATATAAATATTGATATAATAATATTAATATGGATAGCATATTCAAAGCGATTAATAACTATAAAAGTGGTATTGATTAACCATGCACAAGAAAGTTCCGTTCAGAAATTCAGCGTCACCCTAATTTGTAAAATAGCTTAAAAATAACAAACGTTCTCTAAAAGGGACATGTCTTATACCAAAACAAAGATAATTCAATAAGGTTTTTAGTTTTATAAGTATAAGCATTTCAGGTTGTCCCTAAAAAAAGTTATGAACATTCGAAGTTGAAAGTTTGCTGCTGGAATTTCCCTGGACAGCAGTTTGGAGACATTTTCATTTGAATTTTACGTTATTTAAACAATTTATTTTGCAAGTAAATATTTCATAGAGTTATAGTATTCTGAGTTAGCTTCGTAACGAACTAAAAAACGTATACTAATGATTTTTCTATGATTTAAAATGAATTTTATAAGATAAGGTGTACAGTAAATTTCAGATTTGTCATATCCGATTTTTCAACGACGTTTCATGTGTAAACTATAAGATTTTCAAATGTATAACATTATGAAATGAAGATTATAAACTAATTAAAGATAATAATAATAAATATTACGACGATATATATTTTAAATGATATGGTTGCAGTATAATGTAATCTAGTATGTCACAAGATAAGTTTTCATGATCTAGATTTAATATGATATAAACGGATGCAAACGGAACATCGAAACGTTATAAAATTAAACATGGGGCACTAGATTTAAACTATAGGTATGGTATTTATTTAAATAGGTATAAAATGAATTATATAGCATGTAGCAAGATTAACTTGCCTCGATGGGTCGCGAATCGGGAAAACGGAACGTTAACCGTCGGCGGGGAAAACTCGCGACGGGCACACGGTTCACGGAATGAACCCAAACGACGAACAAAGGAACCACACGGGTCGGGGTACCTCACTGGAACGTCGAGAAGCGTCACCGGCACGACCGAATTCCTGCAACAAAAGAACAGTTAAAAAAATGAGAAACGAGACATGAAACAAGAAGAGAAAGAATGATAAAGAGAAGTACGAGAGAATATATGAGAGAGAAAGAGAAAAAGTGGAGAGAGAGAGAGAGAGAGCGAGAGGGAGAGAAGAGGGAGAGAGAGAAATGAAAGCAAGAGGGGGAGAGAGAGAGAGAGCTGCAGGTGGGGGCCCACGGAATTAAAAGGAACGCGATTGGCTAAAGGGGAATCATTAGTTAGGGATAAATATTAATTAAAGATTCAAAACATTTTAAGGAACGGTAGGATATATATATAGGTTAATTTAAAGATTTAAAAGATAGGTAATGAACAGTAAGATATCAGGTTAGTTAGAAAAATATATGCGATGGTTTTAATAATATTAAAATTTGGGATTTTGGCGCCAAATAAAACATTTCCAAATCGCGCCCGGGTCGGGTCCAAAAATTTGAAATTGAAATAATAGAATTTTAGGCGGGATCCAACATTTAAAATGAAGTGTTTTATGATCAAAAAGTATACCCCCAAAATGGACACACGTACGTGCACGTAGCCGTCCTAACTCGCCCGTTTCACGGAACGGGACGAAAACACGATACACGGACGCTACAACAGGGTTAGGGGTGTCAAACAGGCCAAGATGAATAATTTTAATTTTATTTTAGATGCCCAAAATTGTTATATGAAGAAATTAATTTCCGGGTAGAATTTACAATAATTAACCATCAATCAAGATAAATAAAATAAGTGCCACACTACGTTCGAACGATAACTGAAATTAGTAGCATTGGGCTCGGGTGTTACATTATACCCAACTACAAAAAGAATTTCGTCCTCGAAATTCCAAGAATACAAAGATAGATAACTACAAGAAAAGGTGAGGAAAATTCTGCCGGATCTCATTTTCTCGTTCCCAAGTGGACTCTCCATGCGATCGATTTCCCCAAGAAACAAGCACAAGGGGAAAAACCTTGTTTTTGAGAACATTTTCCCTTCGATCCACGATTTCAATCGGTCGCTCCTCAAAAGTCAAGTCTTCTCGTACTGTTAGCTCCGAATGATCCAAAACGTGTGTTTCATCTCGAACATACTTACGGAGTTGAGATACGTGAAACACGTCGTGCACATTTGCCAAGGACTGCGGTAACGCCAAACGATACGCTGCCTCACCAACACGCTCCACGATCTCAAGGGTCCAACGAATCGAGGACCAAGCTTTCCTCGACTTCCAAAACGAATCACCCCTCTAGTCGGTGATGTCTTCAAGAATACCAAATCACCCACGGTGAACTCTAGAGGTCTTCTTGACGTATCTGTCCAACTCTTCTGTCGGTCCTGTGCTGCCTTCATATGATTTCTGATAGGGTTAACCTTCTCAACTGTCTGCACAACCAAATCTGGTCCCAATAATCTTCGTTCACCGACATTATCCCAACAAACAGGTGAACGACATTTACGACCATACAAAGTTTCAAATGGAGCCATCTGAATAGTCGCCTGAAAACTGTTGTTGTAAGACAACTCCACCAAAAGTAGATGATCCTCCCAAGACCCCTTGAAGTCCAACATGCATGCTCTCAACATATCCTCAAGAGTTTGGATCGTTCTCTCTGACTGACCATCAGTTTGAGGATGATAAGCTGTGCTAAACTTCAATCGAGTCCCCCAAACTTTCCTGTAAACTCCTCCAGAAGTGTGATAAGAACCGAGTGTCCCGATCGGACACGATGCTCACCGGTACTCCATGCAATCTTACAATCTCCTGCATGTACCGCTCTGCCAAACTCTCTGTTGATTGACCAACCCGAAAAGTAATAAAGTGAGCTTCCTTGGTCAGTCGGTCAACAATTACCCATACTGCATTGTTGCCTTTTGGACTTCGCGGTAAAGCCGTCACAAAATCCATGGTTATATGTTCCCACTTCCACTGAGGAATCGGAAGTGGTTGCAATAAACCAGCAACCCTTTGATGTTCAGCCTTAACTTGCTAACACACCAAGCACTTTGCCACAAAGAGAGCAATCTCCCGCTTCATGCCCTCCCACCAGAAATGCTGTCGAATATCTCGGTACATCTTTGTGCCTCCTGGATGTACAGAATAAGCTGAGCTGTGTGCCTCCTTCATAAGCTCTTCACGAACATCACCCTTTGGCACACACAAACGGCTACCATACCTCAACGAACCATCTTCGTGGATCAATAAATCTGTTCGTAGCCCGGCGTCAACCTGCTCTCGAAACTTTTGCAGTCTAGGATCCTGCGATTGAGCTGCTTTAATATTCTCGATCAAAGATGAATGTACTTGCAGCTGCAACAACTGTCCCGTAGAACGCGGTAGCACAACATCCAAGTCAAATCTTCGAAAATCTGCGACGATCTCCTTCTGCGTAGTTAACACCTGAATTACTGGTAACCGACTAAGCGCATCCGGCACAACATTAACCTTCCCCGGATGGTACTTAAGATCAAGATCGTAGTCAGCCATCAGCTCCAACCCTCTACGCTGCCTCATGTTAAGCTCCTTCTGTGTGAACACATACTTCAAGTTCTTATGATCTGTAAAAACTTCGACTCTTTCGCCCAAAAGGTAGTGTCTCCAAATCTTCAAAGCGAAAATCACAGCCGCAAGCTCCAAGTCATGAGTTGGATAATTCTTCTCATGGGTCTTCAACTGTCTCGATGCGTATGCTACAACCTTCCCATGCTGCATCAAAACACATCCCAATCCTTTCCCAGATGCGTCGCTGTGAATAACCAATCCTTCGGAATTGTCTGGCACGGTCAGAATAGGGGCGGTTATCAACTTCTGCTTCAACGTCTCGAAAGCTAACACACACTTATCCGCCCATACAAAAGGTACCTCCTTGCGCGTAAGCTTGGTCAACGGCTCTGCCAGATGAGCAAAGTTCTCCACAAATCTCCTGTAGTATCCGGCTAATCCAAGGAAACTTCTTATCTCAGCAACATTCTTTGGAATAGGCCAATCTCGAACTGCTGCAATCTTTTCTGGATCGACGGCAATGCCATCGCCAGACACAACATGCCCCAAAAACCTTACTTCCTCCAGCCAAAACTCGCACTTACTCATCTTCGCATACAATTTCTCTTGTCTTAACGTCTGCAGTGCGATCTTCAAATGCTCAACATGCTCTTCAAAACTCTTCGAGTAAACCAGAATATCGTCAATGAATACCACAATGAACTGATCCAAGAACGGTGAAAAGATTCGGTTCATCAAGTCCATGAATACTGCCGGCGCATTCGTTACTCCGAAGGGCATCACTAAGTACTCGTAATGTCCATACCGAATTCGGAACGCCGTCATGCAAATATCTTCTGTTTTCACTCGGACCTGATGATATCTGGATCGTAAATCCAACTTCGAGAATACCCTCGCGCCACTAAGCTGCTCAAAAGTTCTCCAATGCGAGGGATCGGGTACTTGTTCTTAACAGTCACCCGGTTTAATTCCCGATAGTCGATGCACATCCTTCTCGTGCCATCCTTCTTCTTTACTAGAAGAACTGGAGCTCCCCAAGGCGAGTTGCTGCTTCGAATCTAACCCTTCTCAAGCAATTCAGCAACCTGTTTCTTAACTTCTTCCAACTCTATTGGTGCCATTGGATATTACGCTTCAGATACTGGCGCTGCACCAGGAATAAGATCAATTGCGAACTCCACATCTCGCTTCGGCGGTAAACCCGATATATCTTCAAACACGTCCATAAAATCACGAACAACAGCCGGCTCTTCACTTTCATCACTTCCATTGATGCAAGAATATTATTTGTCGGCCTAGCCCTAAACTCGACTGGCCCAACAGAACTGCTTCCTTAACGCAACTGCTGTCTGCTGCAAACTCCCTTTCATCCCAGATAAACTCTGCTGCTCTTGGCTGCTGCAAGTATTTGTGAGAAAGTGGTCAAACCCAGGGAGACAATCTGCCTCTGGATGTCCACGTCCAGTCTGCGCATGAACCTCCGTGCCCTGTCTGCATCGTTGGCAACTAAAGGTCCAGCGAAACTACTGAGTCTCGTCCGTTCTGCTACATGCACATCTACGGGTGCTCCATTCTGCTTTAGTCCGATGAACTTCTCTTCCATTTCCTCCCGTGCAGTCCGCGGGAAGAACTTCTCCAGGAAACTCTTCGAAAAATCCGCCCACTTGATCGGCTTGGGCAAACGGTTCTCTTCTACAAGCCACCATTCTCGGGCGTAATCCACTAGTTGAATGCGTACCGCAACAACTTTTTTGTCATCTGGAATCTGTGCCGTAAAAAGCAAGTTCTCTGTGTCAACTAGCCACTGCTCCACTGGCAACGGCTCCTTTAAACCAGTAAATGTAGACGGACCCAACCGCCTGAAATCTGCTACGGTCCCTACTCGGTCAACTGGTCTAGCTCCAACATTATTCACAGACTGCTGAACGATCTGCAAACCTTCCCGAAACGAGTCCGCTTGCTGCTGGATCAGCTCGGTCTATTTCTTTGATTCTCCAGCATTCCTCTTATCACTCCAAGCATGGCGGCTTTGTCCACACGCCTCTGGTATGTCTTCAATTTCTTACCGGCCATATTCCTAAACTCAAAATACCCAACATTAGCATGATGATAGATTTTGAATATAGATCAAGGCTAGAACTCCAAGATACTTAAATAGAGTACCGCATTGTAACTATGCCGCGGTATCATAGCCACAATTACATAACTCCATCCAAGTGGCCTAAGTCCTAGAGATAACAAGGAATCAGGTTTTCGAATCGATATGCAAAGGAAGTTTGCACATCGTAAAAGATATAATCAGGAAGAATGTGATTCAAGAATGGTAAAACGGTCAAGGTGGCAGGACATGTTTCCTAAACACGGGTATTCTGATTCGTGTATTGGGTACAATACCCAACTACAAAAGAATCAACCCGACTATCCCATGTCTCTGATACCAAAAGAACCATGTCACGCCCCGCTTCCCAGAGTACGCTAGATTGGGCACGTGACATAGCCAACCATGCTACCTGTGGGTAGGAAGTATCCATCCACAGTCACATTACGGCTGTAGAGATATCAAGAACAAGATAAAACTATCTAAAACATGTCCATAATCCAGAATAACAGGAGTCAATAATAAATAAATGCGGAAACAAATGATCCAATACAAATAACTGAAAAGTGTGTCCCATAATGCGGGCTCACATCTGGAAATAAATGCAGGAAATAAAACTAACCACTACAGGACTCACAACTCAGCCTGCTGGCTGAAGTACTCCTGCTCGGACTGCGACAGTGGTACATGTTTCCTGATTTAAAATCAGAAAAGCTTATGGAAAAAGCTTCAGAAAAGGGTCACGTGCTTACACGTGACCAGCAGTCACGTGTTAGCACGTGACACCTAAAAGTATCGGCAAGACAAGTTCAGTTTCCCAACTACATCGAAGAAAAGGGCTTCAGAAAGAGTCACGTGCTCCCACGTGACCAGGGTCACGTATCGGCACGTGACATTTAAAAGCAAGCGGCATAGGCACATTGGTTCCCTGATCAAATCAAGAAAAAGGCTTCAGAAGAGGTCATGTGCTCCCACGTGACCAGGGTCACGTGTTGGCACGTGACGCTCAAAACATCAGACTCATTCTCCGGTTAAATCAAGAAAAAGACTCCAGACGAGGGTCACGTGCTCACACGTGACCAGAGGTCACATGGTGGCACGTGACGGCTAAGCAGCAGAAGAAGGCAGAGTGCAAAAGAAGAAAAGGGCTCGTTACAAGGGGGTCACGTGCCCACACGTGACCAAGGGTCACGTGGCCACACGTGACCAGCTTTCAAAGCCTATTTGTTAAACAGAATTAAATTCTGAGAAAAGACCTCTCAAGTCTTTCCAAAAGCAACCGATTGAATTAAAAATTTAAAGGTGATTAAATATCATCTATCTATGGAAAATCTCGAATTTGGGAAGATTTCCCTCTTAAATCTAACAGAAATCACAAAGGAGAATCGCTGGATTTGAAATCCAATGGTGAATAAAATTCACCTAATAATCCAAAGGTCCAGAACGAATGATGGATGCAAATCAAATCTCTCAATGAAGATACGTCAAAAAAACTAATTGACTCGGCTGCTTCTCCTATAAATAGGAGCCGAGACACACAAAAAAAAGGATATGCACGCAGAGGGAAGAAAAGGGAGAGAGCCTTGATACTTTGAGGAATCTGGATCTTCTGCAAAAGAAAACCCTAGGTAAGAAAGGGAAGGCTTTTTGAAAGAAAGAGAATTTAATCCTCAACAGAGTTCAACTCTGATGTAAAACAGAAGAACATATTTCTTCTCTCTTAGATGGAGGATCTGTAAAGCGCACATCTCCCCTTGAAGTTGAGAATTTAATTCTCAATGGGTTGAGATCCTGCCATGCAGATCCAAAGCATAGAGAGGGAATGGAAGCACGAGAATTTAATTCTCACAGAACTATAGGAATTTAATTCCTTTAAAATAAAATTAGGGTTTGACCCTGTGTCATAGGAATTTAATTCCTTCAGAATAAAAAGAAACAGGGTTTAACCCTAATTAAGAACTTAGTTCTGTTAAAACAACAAGAACGTAATTCTCTTAATCTTACTCCCCAGAATAATTCTCTAACAGAGA
Organism: Agapanthus africanus; assembly: GCA_030015575.1. NCBI lineage: Eukaryota > Viridiplantae > Streptophyta > Magnoliopsida > Asparagales > Amaryllidaceae > Agapanthus > Agapanthus africanus. The sequence continues at coordinate 763,439,792 of JASDDO010000022.1, read as the reverse complement.
GTGGAAGTTTAATTCCTTAAAGCTTTTATTAGGGTTTAACCCTATTCAGTTCTTCATATATATGAGGAATTTAATTCCTATAGAAAATTCAGGGTTCAACTCTTCAAAAGGAACTAGGAATTTAATTCCTCTGGAATTATTGTCAGGGTTCAACCCTACGAGGAATTCAATTCCTGAAAGGGATTAACAGATCTTCTAAACAACTTCAGAAAAGAAGGGTCACGTGTCACCACGTGACCCCCCCAAAAGATCTACAGAAAGCCCTTTGAGGCAGTGCCTCACGTGACCCACGTGACCCTTAACAGAAGCTTTAACATACCTCGATTAGACACCCGTCACGTGATGACACGTGATGCTCCAAAAATGCGATCTCCTCAGAAGAACAAATGAAGGGAGGGCGCTCTCACGTGTTGCCACGTGACCCCTCTTGCCTTAGTGTTTAACACTAAATTGGAACTCCCGAATCCAGTGTTAAAACATTGTGGGGCCTTAGTGTTTAACACTAATCAAAGAACTTTATTTGCAGTGTTCGACACTGATTACCTTAGTGTTTAACACTAATTTGAGATCTCCGTTGCCAGTGTTTAACACCGATCTGTTTTAGTGTTTAATGCTAATTTGAAAGCCTTGTTGCTGGTGTTTAACACCAATTATCTTTTAGTGATAAACACTAACTTGTCAATTTCATTCCCAGTGTTCAACACTGATTGGTCTGTAGTGTTTAACACTAGGCTTTGGCCCAATTGGCTAAATGGCCAGAGACAAAGTCTCTCCTTCAATGGACCAATAGGAAGCCAATATTCCAGACATGATTGAACTTAGCCCAAGCTGGCCATAAGTCCTCAATTCGTAATTAACTGGGCTAATGGGCTCATAACATAATTAATTGGTCTTGATCCCAAATTGGGCCAAAGACTACTTAATCCACTCCGGTTCCAGGGTACATCTCTTCACTCCTTTGATACTTGGTGTTGTAATCCCTCAACGTCTTCAAAGAGGTGACGGGTCCCGATGACCACATATTGATACGGACTGTGGGGTCCTTAAACCCATGGACTACGACGTCCTTAACCTCGACCGAGATGTCTTAAAACTAACAATGGACTGTGGGATCCTTAAACCCATGGACTACGACGTCCTTAACCTCGACCGAGATGTCTTAAAACTAACAATGGACTGTGGGGTCCTTAAACCCATGGACTACGACGTCCTTAACCTCGACCGAGATGTCTTAAAACTAACAATGGACTGTGGGGTCCTTAAACCCATGGACTATGACGTCCTTAACCTCGACCGAGATGTCTTAAAACTAACAATGGACTGTGGGGTCCTTAAACCCATGGACTACGACGTCCTTAACCCCGACCGAGATGTCTTAAAACTAACAATGGACTGTGGGGTCCTTAAACCCATGGACTACGACGTCCTTAACCTGGACCGCAATGTCCTTAAACTACCTACGGACCGCAATGTCCTTAAACTAGCGATGGACCACTATGTCCTTAAACTGGAACAATAGAGCCCAAACGCTCTTTTGTCGGATCTAAACGATCCCGTTTAAGTTGATCTTAGCCTCAAATATGGCTAACGTATCCTTAAACCTTCAAACAGACTGGACTATGAATCCCCCCAATCAACTTCGGTTCAAGGGTACATCTCTGAACTCCTCTGACATCTGTCGTTGTAATTCTTCAACGTCGTCAGAGAGGTGACGGGTCCCGACGGCCACACATTCAATGGACCACTATGTCCCTAAACTGGAACAATAGAACCCAAACGTTCTTTTGTCGGATCTAAACGATCCCGTTAAGTTGATCTTAGTCTCAGGTTAGACTAACGTATCCTTAACAAACGTTTGAGTTGATCTTAGCCTCAAATATGGCTAACGTATCCTCAAACCAAACCCCCAAACCCAAATCTAAGAAAATACAGATTTGGACTAGTCCACGTCCTACGGGCGACGACATAACTCAGTCTCCGTATACAATCCACGGGCAACCACAAATAAAACAAAAACACACGACACGAAGTGACCATCTGGAGAAGGAGAAAGTTGTTACCGCAGCGCGGTAGCGTAATTAACTGCAGGGGCTTGCGCCTGCAGGGAAGAGCGTCCCCACAATCAAAAACCCCTCGTGCGAGGGGGAATCTGACGAAGTCTGCTATATCGGACGCATCCGTTTAAACCTTTGATACATGGTGCCATAAATCAACTTGGTATCTTCGGAGAGGTGGACGGATAGCACCAATTAGCATCTGTCCCGAACCTCAGGCATGGACGTCCCCGCGTCCCGGCCGCCGTTCGGAGGGGAACAGATTCTGGCACGCCCGGTGGGACCTTTTTCTCTTTCCACTCCACACTTCGTGTGTCGTGATTCGCGAACCAATCGCGGTTCGCTAATGGTGGCCCTTGGGTTTCAAGATACTAAGAATTGGCATCTCGCTTATTGCAGAAAGCAAAGGATCGATGGCTTCTACTTCCGTGAAATTCCCCAACTGCTCAGACTGCAATTGCGACCAACGCTTTGCCTCGCCAGGAGGTATAGCCTACGGACCCCAAGCTGCTTCGTTATTCACAATGCCGGTGGACCAGGTGACTCAGGCCACTACCGGATTGTTCTTCGGGACTATACTCCCACCAACAAGCTTCACGGCGCCAGTGCTGACAAAGGAAGCTCCCAAGAAGTCGGTCTTTGATCGTCTTACCCCTACCGCGGCTCATCTCAACGGGTCGCCCAACATCAGCGCCTCGGTCTTCTCTAGATTGGGCCAGAAATCCGGTAGACCCATCATGAGGTCTACAATCCCAGAGAAGGATGTTTCTAAGAAAGTGGCTGCTCCTGCTCCCGAAATCGCCAAGGCGGCTTCTCTGGCCAAAAAGTCAGTCTTTACAAGATTGACGGCTTCAGCTCCCGCCCCTGCTACCCAAAAGACGTCGGTCTTTGACAGGATAACACCAACAGCGACCCCCCACCTACACAGGGGGCAAGACGAAACCATTCTTACCACTGACCCAACGCCGTCCACTCGACACGCTCGACGTCGCCATTGGCGCCGAGTAAGGAAGGCTGGGGGCAACTCCCCCTCCGGGTTAACTCCACCAGCCCCGATGACAGAAGTTAATGCTGCTGTTCCAACTGGGAACAGCTTCGAGATGCTAAACAAGGTGCGAAGGAATTCTCCTACAGCGGTGCTAAAGAGGTCTCCCCTCCACTAAGAAAGGTTGCGGAAATAAAGTCAGAACAGCCCCGATCCCCTCAACGGCTGTCTTCCAAAATCTATAAGGTTTGGCGGCAGGCCCGAGACTCGATCATCGATCCAAGCTTCTCCCGCCAGCACAAGAAGCTGAAAATCCAACCGGAAGCTGGTCACCAGGCTAAACCCCGAAAGGATGTCTGGGCACCCACCTCAATGGCCCCTTCAACCTCCATGGCTCATAAAAGGAGGAAGCCAGAGAAGATCCCCCAGCCTGCAACGACAGCTAATAGCACTGAGCCCAGACGCCCTAAGTCTGGGGGCATGATGGTCCACACCGTATACATGGCGTCAAGAAAAGAAGACAGCCGTGCGTCCACGGGTCATAGACCGCTTACACGGTCGGTGACCAAAGCAAAGGAGCAACAGCAAAAGCTCCAAGAAATGATGAATGCTATGGCCGCACTTACCGGGCCAAAAGAAAGCCCAGAAACGTCCTCAGACGCACGCCAGGAGGAAGAAACCGACGCTGAATTCCTTCGCCGGATACTGGAGAGAAAGGACAAAGAGGCTGCCGAACAAGCAACCAACATACAGCATATGGGCCTTCTCTTCCAAGATATGATAGGAATGATGATCCAGCAGGACCTACCCGCCGAGGATCCCCCAATCGTTCTTGAAGACGACCGAGGAGAAACGTCAAATCCACCACCAACCCTCTCAACGGCCAAGAAGGAGGCAATCTCTAAGGCTGACTTGGTTGACTATATAGCCCAGCAAATCCGGGTTCATCATGCGACTGAGGCAGCTGGTCAAGTCGTAAAAACGGGGCGGCCGTATCCAAGCTGGTACGACCAAATCAAATACCCGCCAGGCTATACAATACCGAAATTCCACGTGTACAAGGGGACCGGCAATCCCCATCAACATGTTGCCCAGTTCCGGGCCCTCTGCGATAACACCGGCGATGATGATAAACTGTTGCTTCGCCAGTTCGTGGGCAGCTTATCAGAAACAGCGTTCGAATGGTATTCGGAACTCCCGAACGATTCTATCAAGACGTTCGCTGAAATGGAGTTGTTATTCACTCAGCGATTCGCAAGTGCCAGCGAACGCACTCCAATAACAGCACTGATTAACGCCAGGGTAAAACCAGGCGAAACCTGGGTCCAGTATGCTATACGCTGGCGGAATTTGTGGTCGAGATGCGAGCAACGCATTGAGGAAGCACCTGCAGTGGGCATGTTCGTGGGAACCCTAGACCCCCACGCAACTATCTCCCAGTTTATGATGTTCTTTAAGCCAACCACATTCCAGGCCTTAATCGACAAGTTGGCCCAGATAGATCAGATGGGTCATAGACCACCTCCCCCGAAGTCGGAACCTCGGAATGACAAAGGTAAAGGAAGGGCAACCTTCGTCGCGAATGCCCAGCAGCAACCTAACGCCCCGAAGCCGGGAGATCAATTGGAAGAAAGACGCCGGTATTATAACGAGAAGATGAAGCGTCCATACTCGTTCCCACGAGACAAGACGAAACGGTTATTCGAGATGGCAGTGCGCAACAGGCTTATAAACCTACCAAATCTAAGGCGACCGCCACAACCCACTGAGGCGAATAACCCTAATTATTGCCCTTACCATCAGACGGTAAGTCATCCGATTGAAGACTGCTTCGTCTTCAAAGGATGGGTTGAAGATCAATACCTCCAGGGGAAGTTTATACTGTCAGAAAAGTGGAAGGTGAACCCACCACAGCCGCATACTCTTAAGAAAGCAGATACACCGGGGGCAACCTGTTCCTTTATCGAAGAAGCTCCATGGGAGGTCGTGCTATCGACTAAAACCAAAAGAATGCTGAGAGACCTTCATGCGTGCCCTGCGATCGAATGGAAGGACCCTCTTGAACCTCAAATTATCAAAGGGATGTTGAAGCCCCGCCCAACTACGAAGACTCGCGATAAGGGCCCAAATACTCACGCCCAACCGTCAAAATCTTCGAAGAAAAAGAAGAAGAAATCCAAGAAGTCCGTGAAGCTTGGAAACGAGCACACGAACTTGCAGAAGCAAATCGACGCGCTGGAAGAATACAATCAAAAGGCGCGAACTCCTGTCACACTGCAAGAGTTCCTCAACCACATCTTTCAAGAGGGAGATGATAGAGAGAGTTCGTCGGATGAATCCGAGGGATATGTGGCGAGTTGTAACGTAACCTCCCACTCGTTTACCGACGATGAAAAAACTCCTGGCACTAAGAAGCTGGGGGCAGAGCCTGAACCAGGACTTGTGTGGCCAACAGATGAAATGATTGACGCCTTTCTAGACGAGATTCGTCTAAAGAGTAAAGCAGATCAGGAGCGTGAGATGGCCGCATCGGAAGGAGCCGAACGCAGGCGACTAAACGAAAGAGTTGAAGTGCTCCCGCCAGATCGAAAGGCATCTGAGGCAGACAAGAAGATATTCAAGACGAGGAAACGGTTTGCCAAAACCATGTCAATGGGAATGAAGCTACCACCCTCGGAAGGAAACACGCTCGATGGGGTAGAGAAGCACCCTGATTATTGTGCATATCATCGGAAAATTTCACACCCCACGGAGGAGTGCGACGCCTTTAAGATATGGTGGCAAGGATATGTTGCTCATCGGCAACATTTTAAGCGCATGAAACACAAGATTCGTCGGGAGCAAAGAAGTACCGTCGATGGGCACAACAGAACTACTGGCAACTGTTACATGGTTAACGCCAGGGGGTCACAAGTTCTCACCTTTGGGAGCGACTCTGATGAAGAAATGGCTCTGGGCCCTCTCTTTAAAGAATCTGTTTTAAGGAAAAAGGAGAAATCGGAGGCCTGAGAGAGCATTCAGCTGCGCAATCGCACACTCCCAAAAAAGAATCTCGGGCCCGCGAGTAGGAAAGATAAGGGAAAGGAAAAGGTCACTGAAGATATCACTCTAGATGACCAAGTCATGAGAGAGCTGGCTGCCAAAGACCCTCCTAGAAAGGGTAAAGTGGACTATAACATCCTAGCGCACCTAAGGAAGCTACCTTCTCAGCTTAGCATTCTCGATGCCCTCCTATTATCAAAAGAGGCGCGAGACTCACTAATTAAGGCGTTACAAGAACCTGAGCAATTTCAAGCCTTCCTCGCCACTGAAAGGATGAAGGATGAACTAGAGGAAGTGCACGCGGCCGACATCACTTTCGGTGACGAAGACCTCCTTCTCGGGACGTGCGACCACAACCGTCCCCTATATGTCTCTGGATACTGCCATGATATTAGGATAGGCAAGATCCTGGTGGATAATGGATCCTCCGTCAATCTCCTTAATGTTCGGGTGTTGAAGGAAATCTGCATGAGTGTGCAGCACCTCGCTCGTGACAAAATCACTATCTCCGGTTTCGATTCACAATCATCACGGACTCTCGGATCTGTAATACTAACATTACGCTTCGGACTTCTCGTCACAGACGTCAAATTCCATGTCATTGACGCCAAGACCTGCTACAACGCCTTGCTCGGTCGTCCTTGGCTACACGAGTACAACATCATCCCTTCTACACAACATCAGTGTATGAAGTACTTTAAGGATGGTTTCGAGTATACTGTAACAGGTGAGTTGAACCCGTTTTCCGTCAACGAAGTCCGCAAATACGAAGATGCGAAGTACTTTTTGCCAGATTTCGAGGATACAGAAAGGTGTCGCAACCCGGAGAACAAAGCCGCCGCCACCATCCCTGTTTTCGGGAGCGATACCGAAGAAGAGGAAGAGATAGTTTATGCAGGGCCATCTCAACGCAACAACCTAGGGACGTCTGCCCCCATCTTGGTCTTCGGAAGTGATTCAGAAGATGAAGTTAATGCCGTGTTCTCCAATCGGCTGTCAGTACAAGCACCCCCTGGCGATGACCATAGTTTGCAAATCACCATGGTACCGCGAGAACACTACAAAGATCTCGACGCACTTCAAGCCCACAATGTGCAGGACCTGCGAACATTTTACGTCCCTCCCAGGCAAAGGGGTGAGAAGGTGATCCTATTCTACCGATCCTCAGAGTCGAAAGTAGAGAAAGAGATCTGGCATGGTGCGGATGTGACACTCGACAGGCTCCAACCCATCCGTCTGCCTAGATACTATACAAAGGGATTAAAGAAGCTATTGAAACGCCAAGGGGTACCCTTAAAACAGACTGTTCGGCAAGCCCGGTTCTACAACAAGATTTGGGACGTCCCTGGGACTCAACACAAATTGCCCAACGGGAAAATGGAAACACTTGGGCTTGGATATGCGAGAACCGGAAAAAGGGGACGGGCCCGCAGCAGCTACGCTATATATACCTTTGATGAGGAAGAGGACGCCCTTTCAGGAGATGCCAACCCCTCATCAAAACTAGACCCCGCGATTGAAGCGCCGAGTCCATCGTTTGAACAACGAATGGACAACCCTATCAGGAAAGTGGGTCAGAAAGCTCGGGAAGACCACGACCGCGAAATGGCCATCTACGAGAAGGCTAGGACGCAACGCCTATTTCAACAGGCTGCAAAAGATAATGATGTTCGCCTTTGTCAACCCGTTGTACGAAAGGCCCGATGCGGAGACAGAAATAAATCAAGAAGCGGAAAAAGGAGCCGACAACAACAACGCAGGATTAGGGGGTTGCGTGATCGGGTATTGCACGGCTCGGATTTGTCCCTCATGAAGAAGATGAGTCGAGCGTACTCCTTCCCCCGAGACAAGACGGAGAGGTTACTCAAGCTCGCTCTAAAACATCAAATGATCACGCTTCCAGGATCTAGACACCCTGAGCAAGCTAACAAGGCTGCTCATCTAAGCTATTGCTCTTATCACCGAGCCATAGGACATCCTACCGAAGACTGCTTCGCCTTCAAGAATTGGGTCGAGGATCAGTATCAGCTTGGCAGATTCGCCTTAACCGACGGCTGGAGGGTAACGCCGCCACAAAAGCACGAACCCAAAGCCGCAAAAGCAAAACCAGATCCACTCAGTCCTGGAAGCGGATTCGCACCTGTTACACGATTACGATATTAAAAGAAGAGCCCGAGAATATGGATGACCTTCCCTGGTGCTTTGAGAACAGCGATGATGAGGTGGTCTCAGAATTTCTGCCAGCTCCGAAAGAACTGGAAGATGGCATACATACTACTGCAGATAACCTCAAGAAGATTGAGTTGGGATCGGCAGATGACCCGCGACCGACATTTGTCAGCGAGCTGCTATCTGAGGAAAGGGTGGCTGCTTTAAAGAACGTGCTTCTACGACATAAAGACTGCTTCGCGTAGAACTACTCCGAGATGCCAGGATTAGATCCGGAGATTGCTGTGCATAAGTTAGCAATATCCCCGGATATCAAGCCGGTCAAGCAGGCGCCAAGAAGGATGCGACTCGAGCTTGAAATGAGCATCAACGCCGAAGTCAAGAAGCTGATCGATTCTGGATTTATCCAAGAAGTCCAATATCCCGACTGGATCGCCAATATCGTCCCGGTAATGAAGAAAAATGGGACGGTACGCATATGCGTGGATTTCAGGGATCTCAATAAAGCTTGCCCGAAGGACGATTTCCCAGTACCGGTAACCGAGCTAATGATAGATAACACGTCCACTCATGAGGTTTTCTCCTTTATGGACGGCTCATCAGGATACAATCAGATAAAGATGCATCCCGAAGACCAGAAGCACACCGCTTTCCGGACCCCTTTGGGTATATTCTGCTACAGGGTTATGCCCTTTGGTCTAAAGAACGCTGGCGCCACCTATCAAAGGGCCATGACAAAGATCTTCGACGACCTCATACATGACATCGTCGAGTGCTATATCGATGACCTCGTAGTAAAGAGCATGTCATACGGAGAACATTTAAAGCATCTGGAGACTGTATTTCAACGCCTTCGGCAATATAATTTGAAAATGAATCCCCTCAAATGCGCGTTTGGAGTCTCCTCGGGCAAATTCCTGGGATTCATCATTCGACACCGAGGTATTGAAATAGATCCGTCAAAGATTAAAGCAATCATGGAAATGCCTCCGCCAAGAACCCTCAAACAGTTGCGGTCTCTCCAAGGGAAACTTGCATACATCCGGCGGTTTATCGCTAATCTTTCAGGCAAATGCCGTCCCTACAGCCACCTGATGAAAAAGGGAACTCCATTCGTTTGGGATCACAAATGCCAAGGTGCACTAGACGAGATCAAGCAGTACCTGCAGAACCCTCCGGTATTGGCTGCGCCGGTCAAGGGAAAACCCCTCATTCTTTATACAACCGCCCTTGAAGGTTCCTTAGGCGCATTATGGGCACAAGAGAACGACCAAGGGAAAGAGAGAGCACTCTACTACTTAAGTCGGGTTCTACTGGGGGCAGAAAGCAATTACTCTCCCATTGAAAAACATTGCTTGGCGTTAATCTTCGCGATAACAAAGCTCAGGCACTATGCGTTGGCACATGAAGTCTGTCTCATCTCGAAGGCGGACCCTCTTAAATATCTGATGTCAAAGGCTATATTGACGGGTCGACTCGCTAAATGGGCTCTACTCCTGATGGAGTTCTCAATAACGTATCGACCTCTTAAGGCAGTGAAAGGCCAGGCCATTGCCGACTTCCTCGCTGAGCATCCAATACCTGCTGGTTCTCCTCTGAACTGCGAGTTGCCAGACGAGCATGCATTTGATGCGATTGGCGGCAGTAGTACCCGATGGGAACTCTATTTCGATGGAGCGTCCTCCGTAAAGAAACGGAAACAAGGTATCCCAATGATCAAATCAGGGATAGGCCTCATCTTTGTAACTCCACAGGGAGGGATAATGCGCTTCTCCTTCTCATTAACAGAACCGAGGACAAACAATGAAGCTGAATACGAAGCTCTGATAGCAGGCCTCGAGATCGCCATCGACATGGGAATTGAAGTCCTCCTTATATACGGGGATTCTCAACTGGTCGTTAGTCAAGTAAATGGTGACTACCAAACGTGCAAACCGGAGTTGGTGAAGTACGGCGAAAAGGTGCAACAACTATTGACCCAAATTCCCTCCTATACTCTGGAGAACATACCGCGCGCGGAAAACAGCAAAGCAGACGCGCTGGCCAAACTTGCTAAAGAACTGGCTGACGAGAACCTTGATGACGTCAGAATCGTGGTACAAAGCCGTCGAGTGCTCGTCCCAGCAGAAATATCTCCGGAATTGTATAAAGAAAAGGGGGCAACTGAGCAGACGACCCTACAAATAAAAGACCGTAAGAAGGCTGAGGACTGGAGGGAAGTCTTCATAGACTACGTTAAGTCCCACCGAATGCCCGAAGAAGCATCCTCAAGGCATCAGCTCATGAAATGAGCTCTGTCTTTCGCTTTCGTCAACGACACTCTATACAAGAGATCGTTTGATTCTCTATGGCTAAGATGTTTAGGACCGGACGAAGCAGAAAGAGTCGTTCAAGAGGTTCATGATGGAATCTGTGGTTCTCATCAAGCAGGCCCGAAGATGAAGTTAAAAATTAAACGGATGGGTTACTATTGGCCTACGATGGTCCAAGACTGCCTCGAGTATGCGAAGCAATGCCACTCGTGCCAGATTCATGGAGACTTTATCCACCAACATCCGAATCCACTACACCGAACGGTGGCTAGCTGTCCATTCGAAATGTGGGGGACTGACATAGTCGGCCCCATCGAGCCAGCATCGTCCCGAGGACATCGTTTTATCCTGGCGACAACTGATTACTTCTCCAAATGGGCAGAAGCAGTACCGCTGAGGGAAGTGAAGACGGAGAATATCCTCCACTTCTTCAAGACGCACGTCATCTATCGGTTTGGAACTCCACGGCGGATTATCTCCGATAATGGGCTAGCCTACAGAAGCCATAAGATTAGCCGCTTCGCGCAGCAGCACAATATAGACTGGAGATATTCTTCAGTTTACAATCCGCGAGCTAATGGTCTAGCCGAGGCCTTCAATAAGACTTTGACAAAAATCATGAAAAAGACCGTTTCCCGGAATAAGAGAGACTGGCACGAGAGGCTACAAGAAGCCCTATGGGCCTATCGAACTACGTTCAAGACGGCCATGAACACAACGCCGTACGCGTTGGTATTTGGGACGGAAGCAGTGCTCCCTCTCAAGATAGAGATACCCTCTCTACGAGTGGCAGTCCACTACGAGCTGACGGACGAAGAAAATGCTCACCTTCGGCTTGAGGAGCTTGATGCCCTCGATGAAACTCGGCTCATAGCGCAACAAAATCTAGAGGCCTACAAAGCAAAGATGACGCGCTCGTATGAAAGATTGACCAGGCCGAGGACATTCCGCCAAGGCGAACTCGTACTAGTGGTCAAAAGACCTATGATCCCCAATCGTGCCAAGCGGGGAAAATTCGAGCCGAACTATGAAGGCCCGTACATCATAGATAAGGTCTACCAGGGTGGAGCCTATCTACTCATGGACATGCATGGTGAAAGGCCTTTCAGGCCAATAAACGGCCGCTTCCTAAAGAAATACTACGCTTAATGAGCCACAGCCTAGGTCAATGATAGATGACGACGACTATGTCCGCTCGCTATCTTCCTAAAGCTCAAAGAGTAGTAGCTGGCCCTCTTTTCGAACGGACCGAAACGTCTTTAAACTAACGATGGACCGAAACGTCCTTAAACTAACGACGGACCGAAACGTCCTTAAACTAACGACGGACCGAAACGTCCTTAAACTAATACCGCAGCATCCTTAGGCTGACGAGATAAAAAAAATATAATAAATAAAAACGGTATGTCCATAAGCAAAAAGGGCACGGATGAAAACCCGAAAGGGCTCCGTGAGTAAAAACAGCAGGGCTACCGGCGAGTGTTTGTGAAAATCCGAAAGGGCGCGGCCTCGTAAAAAAAAAGGAGAAAAAGAAAATGAAAAGAATAAAAAAAACGGTATGTCCATAAGCAAAATGGGCACGGATGAAAACCCGAAAGGGCTCCGTGAGTAAAAACAGCAGGACTACCGGCGAGTGTTTGTGAAAACCCGAAAGGGCGCAACCTCGTTAAAAGACACTTATAGGGTCCTCTCGACCTTGTAAGGAGAAACCACCCGCGTGAGATCCTTACGACTCACAAAGGAGAAACATACTTAGGAATCCTCACGATTCCTAAGGAGAAAATACACTTGCGAGATCCTCACGACTCGTAAGGAGAATTCTCTTATGGGACCCTCACGGCTCATGAGATTTGAAAGTCTTAAGTTACAGAAACCTAAACCTGTTCTTAAGCAGATCCCCCATAACCTTCGATACTGCCCTACAAGAGGCTCAATACTGACCCTTGTATACAATCCACGGGCGCGAAAAAACATTTCCCCAGCAAAGTCCCACCCGTGACTAGGGATATGTCCATATGATGAGCAACCCTTGTAGGTCCTCTTGACCTATAAGGAGAAAACCCTCTTGTAAGATCCTTACGACTTGCAGAGGAACATACACTTAGGAATCCTCACGATCCCTAAGGAGAAAATACACCTGCAAGATCCTCACGACTTGTAGGGAGAAATACCTTTGTGAGACCCTTACGGCTCATGAAGTCAAAAGCCTTGGTCGACAGGACCCTTAACCCTGTTTACTAAGCCACCTTTGTTCAATATCGACAGAGGCAAATGATGATTCGCTCCTGGCAACATCCCAGTTGCAGCGGTGCTGATGCCGAAATCGGTGTCTAAAATCCAAGCTTGCGGCGAAAAAGCTAGCAAGCCATACATGCATACGAAATAGCCGAAATGATGGGGCAACTTGCAATAAAAAGCAGCAAGTAAAAATGTATGCATGAAAAATAGCCGAAACGATGGGGTAACTCGCAATAAAAAGCAGCGAGTAGAAAATAAATAAATAGCCGAAATGATTGGGCACCGCGAAAAATAGCCGAAATGATGGGGCAATCGCGACCTTCGCGATATAAAAGCTGAAACGATAGAGCATCGCGGAAAAAGAAATAAAATAAAAATAAAATGTATGCCCTACAGGTGATGCTACATCAGTCCCTGTATACAATCCAGGGGCGCAAACAAAGAAAGAGTCGCACTCTCCCCCCCCCCCAGGTTCCACCAAAGAAGGAGAAGCAAAATCTCGACGTGCCAAAGGAGACCTGGAGATCATCTCAACACTCGTCTCGTAACGACGGACACAACTTCAAGCTAAACGAAACAGCGGCAACTCCCAGTTCCACGGCTCAGCGGTATACATATCGCCAACAGTCAAACCTCCATCCCGTGAAATGCGGATACAATCGACAAAATTCCTGGTTACGTGGAACGCGGATAACGTCACTCTTTGACCCCGTGGAAAACGTCCAGAGCGGATCCTGGTCCTTGCAGAGCACGGCAGTGAACCCGTGTGAAGCATCCAGAGCGGAGCCTAGTCCTCGCCGAGCGCGGCAGTGAACCCGTGTGAAGCATCTAGTGCAAAATTCCTGGTCACGTGGAATATGGATAATGTCACTCTTTGACCCCGTGTGAAGCATCCAGAGCGGAACCTAGTCCTCGCCAAGCACGGCAGTGAACCCGTGTGAAGCATCTAGTGCAAAATTCTTGGTTACGTGGAACGCGGATAATGTCACTTTTTGACCCCGTGTGAAGCATCCAGAGCGGAGCCTAGTCCTCGCCAAGCACGGCAGTGAACCCGTGTGAAGCATCTAGTGCAAAATTCCTGGTTACGTGGAACGCGGATAATGTCACTCTTTGACCCCGTGTGAAGCATCCAGAGCGGATCCTGGTCCTCGCAGAGCGCGGCAATGAACCCGTGTGAAGCATCCAGAGCGGAGCCTAGTCCTCGCCGAACACGGCAGTGAACCCGTGTGAAGCATCTAGTGCAAAATTCTTGGTTACGTGGAACGCGGATAATGTCACTCTTTGACCCCGTGTGAAGCATCCAGAGCGGATCCTGGTCCTCGCAGAGCACGGCAATGAACCCGTGTGAAGCATCCAGAGCGGAGCCTAGTCCTTGCCGAACACGGCAGTGAACCAGTGTGAAGCATCTAGTGCAAAATTCCTGGTTACGTGGAACGCGGATAATTTCACTCTTTGACCCCGTGGAAAACGTCCAGAGCGGATCCTGGTCCTCGCAGAGCACGGCAGTGAACCCGTGTGAAGCACCCAGAGCGAAGCCTAGTCCTCGTCGAACACGGCAGTGAACCCGTGTGAAGCATCTAGTGCAAAATTCCTGGTTACGTGGAACGCGGATAACGTCACTCTTTGACCCCGCAGAAAACGCCCAGAGCGGAGCCTGGTCCTCGCCGAGCACGGCAGTGAACCCGTGTGAAGCATCCAGAGCAAATACCGGACTGTGGAGTCCTTAAAATCCACGGACTATGACGTCCTTAACCTCGACCGCAACGTCTTAAAACTAACGATCAACCACCCCGATTCCCTACGGATTCTCCCTTGGTTAAAGGGTACATCTCTTCACTCCTTTGATACTCGGCGTTGTAATTCCTCAACGTCTTCAAAGAAGTGACGGGTCCCTGCGACCAAACATCGAACTGTGGAGTCCCTAAATCCACGGACTATGAGGTCCTTAACCTTGACCGTGATGTCTTAAAACTAACATCGGACTGTGGGGTCCTTAAATCCACGGACTATGAGGTCCTTAACCTTGACCGTGATGTCTTTAAACTACGATACCTTGAGCGACCCCTGACCCCGTGAAACACGGATAAGGGCGACCACATCCAACACTTGCAGGTCCTCACGACCTGCGAGGAAGAAAAACTCTCTTGTGAGATCCTTACGACTTTCAAGGGAAAACCCGCTTAAGAATCCTCACGATTTTTAAGAAGAACTTACACCTATGGGATCCTCTCGACCTGTAGGGAGAAAAACTCTTTATGAAACCCTCGTGGCTCATAGAATGCAAAAGTCTTGGGAAGCAGATCTTAACCCTGAATCCTGAGCCATTGCTGTCCTGCAAGGAGATCAAGGTAGAATATCCGCAGAATACATTCAATGAAAAAGAGACACATCATTGAGAAGAAAAATGTATCTTTTATTCATAAACCAAAATGGGTACAAAGTACAATTCATGAAAGAAACAAAAAGAAAATACTCTCATCCATGAGTATGTACAAAAAGGAAGGAAAAGATACAAATGTTTCAAGCCGGCGGGCGATTCAGCAGCTTGGTCAGCTCATCCTGCTTTTGTTGGACCACGGCTTCATGACGCAAGATCTCCAAAAGACGAGCCTCCGCCTGAGCTTGTTGGGCCTGATATGAAGCAAGCCGGGCTTCAAGCTCTTTCTCAGTGGCCTTATGAGCCTCGACCCTCTCACGAGTGAACGTGGCAGCTTTATCGAGAGCCACCACCTCTTTGATGGACTCCTGAAGCACCCGCCAGAGTTCATACGTTTTGTTGGCTTTGGCTGTGAGATTGGCTTGAAGCTCGCCCAGCGCCTTGGAGGCTAGCTCCCTCTCCGAGAACTTGCGACCGAGCCTTTTCTCACATGACGTCATGTTTGCCGCGCACCGTGCTATCAGCCCCCGTAACTCCGCCTTTGCAGCCACGGCCTCCGAGGAAAGGTGGGAACATTCGAGGGCGTGCAGGCAAGCCTCCACCCGCCGGCAGAACTCCACCCAGACTCGCACCACCTCTTCGCTGTGGTAGGTGGAAAGAAAAGGAAGAGAACCGTTAGCCTCGGCAGCGAATGCTTCAGCCGTGGTCGCGCTGCCAGCACGAAGCTCCTCAATCAGAGACGACAAGGAGACGAGGCTTAATTGGGCCAAGCGTTCTGAAGCCCGCAAGGCATAAGGGCCGGGCGGCATCATGATGCGCGACTCCAACGCCGTGGAGACTGGCAGAGCTGTTCAAATTTGGAAGACGTCAGCAAAATTCTTAAGCAAAGAACGAGTGAGAGTATAATGAAATGTCGCTTACCGACAGTCGTGCAAGTAGGAGCTGAAGGCTCCCCTGGCCCTTCGAGAACCTCGACCTCATCATCGGCTTCCAGAACTGTAGAAAACATCAATGTCAGTACGCAAAATAACGACGATGCTATGAGAAGAGATGGACGACACCAACCTTGCCCAGATGAGAGGACAATGCGTTGGGGGGATATCGCTTGTGGAGCTGCCATCTCCAGCAGATGCTGAAAGGATTGCCGGGGAGACAGATCGACAATAGAGGCCGCCAACTCGCATAATTCTGAGAAAACAAAAGAGTTCAGACAACGAAAAGACCGCTAATTTAAAATTCAGAAAGGTTACCTTCAACACTCCTCCCATTCTGAGCCGGGGGGATAGCGGCTTCGACAGCCTCTGTCGGAACCCCGGACTCCAACAGAGGGGGGGAAGTCCCCACTACCTCCATCTCAGCCTCGGGGCCGCCTTCGGGAAGAGCCGTTGGGGCAGCAGCCTCCAAATGAGTCTCCCCCAAAGGGGAAAGCACTACCTGATCAAGAACAGCCACTGGAGGCTCTATTGCAAAAGGAGCAACCTCATCAGCCCCCTCCGCATCAAGCAATGTTTCATTGAGAATTTCGGCGGGCTTCAGCTTTAATGGGCCCGTAGGGAGCTCCCCCAGCGTCAAAGATTCTGCACGATTCAAATAAGAATAATGATATATATGCACGGGCATAAATGATCAGAAAAACTACAAAAGAAGCACAACGTACCTATACGCAAAGAAGCCCTCAATATGGCTTCTTCAAGCCGCTGCTCCTTCTCAAGAAGGTGGGCTCGCCGGGGTTCAAGGGTAGACTCATGACCGTCGGTCCATAAGGAAAGTGCATCAGCTGCGTCTTCTGAAGCGGCCTGCTTCAAAGCCCTTTCTCCCCATTCCTCCAGAGGACCGATAAATCGCCGCCGAATCCACGAAGGGTCTTCGTAAAAAATTACAGCAGGATAAGACTTCTTCGGAACCTTGGCGTTATGAGACGCGTCTTTTGAACGCCGTATGGCCTCAGCCAACTGTGCGGCCTCCTCATCAGCCGAACTCGGGAAGAGAAGTCCAGCGTCTGACTCTTGCAGGGCCAATGGTTCATCTTCAAGAATAGGCTCAGACTCCGCCACAGAATCAAGCAGGGTGGTGGCCGCTTTCCTCCGCCGTTTAGACCCAGAGCCAGTCGCTGAGGATGACCGCTTCCTCCCTCGCGAAGCCTTAGGGCGGCGCTGGCCCACATCGCCCTCAGCGCCCTCATCCCTGTTACTCTCGCTCGGTGCCACAACCGAGGATGACATCGCCATTGTCGACGCCACAGGGGGCGGTGTCGCCACCGGCAGGGGTGCTACTACTGGGGCCCGTTTACCCCGCGATCGGGAACCCAAGGGCATACCAGCTGTTGGAGTAAGGTCTACCCCTGACTCCCCCGGAATGAGCGCGGTGCCAATCTCCCTCAAAGGGAAGCGGACCGGAACCCTCGGCCGTAGCTTAGCCCCCGAAACCTGAGGAGGGGCGTCGTGACCAAGAAGCACCCTTCTTTCTTCAAGAATAATTGGACTGATCCGATGAAGATACCAACCCGTAAATGCACCCACACACCGGGGCATGTACTCAGCTTCAGGGACCATAAAACGGGAGCCGGTGTTCAGCCTCATGAAATGATGAGCGGCATCGCGAACAGCATCGAGCGAAGGGATCGGGGCGACTATAAAAGCCTCGAAAGGAACACCCTGGTTGTATCCAAGCTGCCGGGCGAATCGATGCGGATTGTACCGCATAAAAAGAGCTGCACTGTCCTTGCGAAACACCAAGTAGCCCGGTCTAATTGTATACAAATGCGCGGCCTCCCGGGGCTTCAAAGAAGGTGTGTTGTCTTTCGACTGGTTCCAGAGTTGTTGAACTGGACCCGAGGGAGTAGACAAGACCCGATCATTAAAAACCAGCCCGCCAGAGGCGGCGTGAGGAGAAATCAGCACCCGAATAGCCCCGAATTGAGTCGGGTCAGCAGCAGAAGCACCCACCAATCGCATAAGTCGCGGGAAGGGATAGGCGTCGTAAAACGCGGGCCTCTGATGCATAGCGAAAGCCCCCAGCACATGCATTTCGACCCAGGACGTGAAATAATGAAGCGAAAAGTTCACTACATCCACGCCGGGTGTAGAGGTATTAGCTGCGGTGCCTAACCCATGATAAAGGTGCGCCAAAGCCGAGATGCCGATGGCCAACCGTGTCCCCTCAGCAATATGATGAGCCGGGTAGATGACCGAGGCTCTCATAAAGCGGCGATGCATGGGGATAACGAACCAACTGAGCCAGACACTAACAAACCCCACGAAGAACGTCTCCTCGTCCATGCCAGGAACAGCGATGGATTCAAAAGAGGTCGGTGACGTAATAGGGATGTAGTACTGAGGTAAGTCCGATTCAGTAGTCGGCAGCTTCTTCGGACCAAACCCAAAGGGGTCTCTAATATTGGCAAACTTCAGAGCCGTCTTCGATAGGGCATCCTCGCGAAGGAAACGAGCAATGAAGCTCTTGAAAGTAACACCCTGCTCTTCGGATTCGGTGAATAATCGGTCGAAGATACCTAGCGCCTTGATTAAACTGGGACGCTTGTGACGGACGGCATTCTCAGCAGACAGGCCGTCAACTGGGGCGGGCTCGGGTTCAAAAATATACTCGTCAGAAGGCAACAACTCCTCGTATAGACTACCCCTGATTGGCAACCCCGAGATGTCATAAAATTCGGCCAGAGAGATCGAGACCTCGCGATCTCCTAGAATGAAAGTGTTGATGGGAAGATTCCATTGGTTCAAAAACGCCTTGACCCACCAGGCATGCGGAGACTTATAATGGAAGAGTGACGCGTATATGGCCTGATAAAGCCCGACTTTCTGCAACCGCGCACGATGGGCAGAAAGGATGTAGCGAGCCCAGAGAAGGTAGCCCGTAGGATGCCTAGGAGTGAGCCCTATCTTATAAATTTGCCCCCACGGGTGGGCCTCACCCTGGCAGATACGCCGTCCCAAGATGTCTATGGCCGGAATCGGATGGTTTGGAATACCGGTCGTCGAAGGCTCCAGCCTCCCCGTTGGAGTCCAGTTGGGCATTTCCACAGCAAAAACCGTCCTCGGAGGGTCCATCGGTAAGAACGGGAAAGTGGGCTCCGTCGGCACCGCGCAAAGAAAACTCCGGCGACCCTGAATAATCTGACTATACCAAGATCCCCATTGAAGAAGGTTGGTGCAGTTCGGGTCATGGGCCCGAATCATCGCCATCGCTTCCTCATCAGATGGTGACTGAGGAAAAGCAGCCTCCGAGCGAGAAAAGGGAAAGCGTGGAACAGAAGCCATCGCACCTGAAATCCAATAAAGGAAGACCGTTAAAAGAAAAGTCAGCAATATATATATTCATGCATGAACATGAAGACTAGTTAAAGAAAGCAACAGCAGAGTTTTCTGGGACCATTGGCTACAAAACACATGGGCCCCACAGAATCCGGATGACGGCTCATTAATAATGAGACCAAATAGTTACAATAAAACAAAGGGAATATCCTCATTTAATAAAGAATGATGACCATGCACATCCCCCCCAACAGGATCTGTCTCGGGCTCTACGATGAATCCAACAAGATCAAAGGAATTAAATTCCCACAGAAGACATCATTACAAAGCCCCAATTTCATTAATTGCAGAAGAACAACCTCGGGCCAAGAGACCCCAAGAAGCCTCCGTGTGAAGAAATCGAGTCCTTCATTGGAATTAAATTCCTTATTAAGAAAAGGGAATTAAATTCCCAGAAAACATTTTTTGGATGGAATTAAATTCCATGGAGTTGAACCGCCATCATCATCTCCCCAAGGATCATCCGACCCTAAGAGATCTACTGATGGAGGTTAAAGAAATTGAAGAAAAAATAGGTTCTTTATGAAATCCTTAATGTGGATTTAAAATCCAGAGAGTTCTTTTAAAACGAAGGTGCTTCAGCCGTTCAACATTATTACCTGAGGAAAAGGGATCCTTCAACAGAGTTAAACTCTGGAAATTGTCTGAGGCAGAGAACTAAGCTCTGGAAACGAGAATTAAATTCTCAAAGGAAAAAGCTCTCGAGGGAAGAAAGACGAGCAAAGTGAAGGCTCTTCTGAAAAGACAGAGGTATTTATAGAAGGCGAGGGAAACACTTCATCTCCCCAAATCCCTAAAGGAATCCAACGGTCACAAAAGGTGACAGCGTTGCACTCACGTGCTGACACGTGAGAACAACGCTGTGGGGGCATTTGTTTCCTGATTTAAAATCAGAAAAGCTTATGGAAAAAGCTTCAGAAAAGGGTCACGTGCTTACACGTGACCAGCAGTCACGTGTTGGCACGTGACACCTAAAAGTATCGGCAAGACAAGTTCAGTTTCCCAACTACATCGAAGAAAAGGGCTTCAGAAAGAGTCACGTGCTCCCACGTGACCAGGGTCACGTGTCGGCACGTGACATTTAAAAGCAAGCGGCATAGGCACATTGGTTCCCTGATCAAATCAAGGAAAAGGCTTCAGAAGAGGTCACGTGCTCCCACGTGACCAGGGTCACGTGTTGGCACGTGACGCTCAAAACATCAGACTCATTCTCCGGTTAAATCAAGAAAAAGACTCCAGACGAGGGTCACGTGCTCACACGTGACCAGGGGTCATGTGGTGGCACGTGATGGCTAAGCAGCAGAAGAAGGCAGAGTGCAAAAGAAGAAAAGGGCTCGTTACAAGGGGGTCACGTGGCCGCACGTGACCAAGGGTCACGTGGCCGCACGTGACCAAGGGTCACGTGGCCGCACGTGACCAGCTTTCAAAGCCCATTTGTTAAACAGAATTAAATTCTGAGAAAAGACCTCTCAAGTCTTTCCAAAATCAACCGATTGAATTAAAAATTTAAAGGTGATTAAATATCATCTATCTATGGAAAATCTCGAATTTGGGAAGATTTCCCTCTTAAATCTAACAGAAATCACAAAGGAGAATCGCTGGATTTGAAATCCAATGGTGAATAAAATTCACCTAATAATCCAAAGGTCCAGAACGAATGATGGATGCAAATCAAATCTCTCAATGAAGATACGTCAAAAAAACTAATTGACTCGGCTGCTTCTCCTATAAATAGGAGCCGAGACACAAAAAAAAAGGATATGCACGCAGAGGGAAGAAAAGGGAGAGAGCCTTGATACTTTGAGGAATCTGGATCTTCTGCAAAAGAAAACCCTAGGTAAGAAAGGGAAGGCTTTTTGAAAGAAAGAGAATTTAATCCTCAACAGAGTTCAACTCTGATGTAAAACAGAAGAACATATTTCTTCTCTCTTAGATGGAGGATCTGTAAAGCGCACATCTCCCCTTGAAGTTGAGAATTTAATTCTCAATGGGTTGAGATCCTGCCATGCAGATCCAAAGCATAGAGAGGGAATGGAAGCACGAGAATTTAATTCTCACAGAACTATAGGAATTTAATTCCTTTAAAATAAAATTAAGGTTTGACCCTGTGTCATGGGAATTTAATTCCTTCAGAATAAAAAGAAACAGGGTTTAACCCTAATTAAGAACTTAGTTCTGTTAAAACAACAAGAACGTAATTCCCTTAATCTTACTTCCCAGAATAATTCTCTAACAGAGAGTGGGAGTTTAATTCCTTAAAGCTTTTATTAGGGTTTAACCCTATTCAGTTCTTCATATATATGAGGAATTTAATTCCTATAGAAAATTCAGGGTTTAACTCTTCAAAAGGAACTAGGAATTTAATTCCTCTGGAATTATTGTCAGGGTTCAACCCTACGAGGAATTCAATTCCTGAAAGGGATTAACAGATCTTCTAAACAACTTCAGAAAAGAAGGGTCACGTGTCACCACGTGACGCCCCCCAAAAGATCTACAGAAAGCCCTTTGAGGCAGTGCCTCACGTGACCCACGTGACCCTTAACAGAAGCTTTAACATACCTCGATTAGACACCCGTCACGTGATGACACGTGATGCTCCAAAAATGCGATCTCCTCAGAAGAACAAATGAAGGGAGGGCGCTCTCACGTGTTGCCACGTGACCCCTCTTGCCTTAGTGTTTAACACTAAATTGGAACTCCCGAATCCAGTGTTAAAACATTGTTGGGCCTTAGTGTTTAACACTAATCAAAGAACTTTATTTGCAGTGTTCGACACTGATTACCTTAGTGTTTAACACTAATTTGAGATCTCCGTTGCCAGTGTTTAACACCGATCTGTTTTAGTGTTTAATGCTAATTTGAAAGCCTTATTGCTGGTGTTTAACACCAATTATCTTTTAGTGTTAAACACTAACTTGTCAATTT